>CM060903.1:140564313-150564313 GCA_030737815.1 Allium fistulosum
AAATGTCGTCGGTGGTGAACACGAAAGCAGGAGGGGCTATGATACCTAGTCCAATATGTAGAATGAAAAAAAGTTTTCTATTTTGACTTATCAATTATCTGTAGAACCCTAGCTCGATATTTCATATCAGCGTGGAGCGTACTCTTGGTTAGTTTTTCCTGGCTACGTCTTACTACACTCGAAGGTTTCGAGCTACTTGGCTAGCTGCGTAAGAGCTTCATGGCTTAGGGTCAACTTAGTCTCGGCTCGGATCGTTTGTTACGTATACTCCACTCGCCTGTGTAGGCTTGATTCAATAGCATCCTCCGGTTAGGGCGACATGCGTTACTTTTTGAATAAGATCTTTTATGTAGCCCAACTCATAGAGAGTTCTGTCACTTGGTCTGAACCTATTTCTTCTATTCCTATGATTGTTCAGTGATGGGTTTTCTCCTTTTAGGATTAGGTTTCTATCCCATATTGTGTTGTGCTAAGATCATTTCTCTTATTAGGTCTTACCATTTGTATTGTACTATGTGGACGTTCAGATTGCATACCATGCAAGTCATTCATTATCCACACATATCATAGGGAGTTCCTATCGTAATTCACGACTACATAACCGCACTGCAAATACTAGTTTGGCTCATTATTGCCGAGACAATGGTCTACTTCTTCACATCCACCACGCAATGCATGCAGTTATTGATAGACAGAAAAATCATGGTATGCATTTTCGTGTACTAGCTAAAGCATTACGTATGTCTGGTGGAGATCATATTCACTCTGGTACAGTACATAACATAAATAAGAGTCAATTGCATCGCAGTGAATTATAAGATTGAGAAGTCTTGTATCTTTCATTACCAATACGTTCTATCCACTTATTTCTAGTTTCTTTCAAGGTACTTGGTTGTTGAAAACGAAGAGAACAGGAGACAACTAACAAGGGAGGTTTACATACAACCGGGGCTTTCTGCTTTTTATGATCTCATCCCCAATTAATATACCGGGGCATTCTTATCATTTGGTCGATCCAAGTCCATGGCCTTTTTCGGGTTCACTCGGAGCTTTGGCAACCACCGTAGGAGGTGTGATGTACATGCACCCATTTCAAGGGGGTGCAACACTTCTCAGTTTGGGCCTCATATTTATCCTATATACCATGTTCGTATGGTGGCGCGATGTTCTACGTGAATCCACTTTGGAAGGATATCATACAAAAGCTATACAATTAGGACCTCGATATGGTTCTATTATGTTTATAGTCTCGGAGGTTATGTTCCTTTTTGCTTTTTTTGGGCTTCTTCTCATTCTTCTTTGGCACCGACGGTAGAGATCGGAGGTATTTGGCCCCCAAAAGGGATTGGGGTTTTAGATCCTTGGGAAATCCCTTTTCTTAATACCCCTATTCTCCCTTCATCCGGAGCTGCTGTAACTTGGGCTCATCATGCTATACTGGCGGGGAAGGAAAAACGAGCTGTTTACGCTTTAGTAGCTACCGTTTCACTGGCTCTAGTATCCACTGGCTTTCAAGGAATGGAATATTACCAAGCACCCTCCATAATTTTGGATAGTATTTATGGTTCTACCTTTTTCTTAGCAACAGGCTTTCATGGTTTTCATGTGATTATTGGTACTCTTTTCTTGATCATATGTGGTATTCGCCAATATCTTGGTCATCTGACCAAGGAGCATCATGTTGGCTTTGAAGCAGCTGCCTGGTACTGGCATTTTGTAGACGTGGTTCGGTTATTCCCATTTGTCTCTATCTATTGGTGGGGAGGTATATGAAATATGAAAGAATAAGTGGATTTTTGAATGAAAACTCGAAGACAAAGAGAACCGGGCTTTTCCAATCAATCAATTAATGTGTAGGAACCCGCCCTCATCGAACTAAATGTCTAACCAATTTGAAGACAGACTGACCTTCAGGCGCCTCCTGCTTTCATAGAGATCTTTTATTCTCTCGGGGCATAGTACGATGAATCACCGTGAAGTTCTAAAATCTTTTTAGGGAGTCGACTGACAAGGAACTGACAGAAGGCGAGCAAAGTGAGCGGGAGGCGCCTAGTATACCAAGTCCAGTATATTAATTAAAAGACTAAGCTAAGTAAGGAAGTGCTTGCGAAGAAACTGCATCAAGCGTCTATCTGGAGCCTTTCTGTCGGCTTATGGCCGGGGCGGAGAATTTCTAGTAGCTAATCACTGGTTGACTTGCTCCTGATTGATGGTATTCGTGAACCTGTTTCTGGGTCTTTATGGAAACAATATTCTCTCTGGTGCCATTATTCCACCTATAAATATGAGGAGCAGGGTTTGCATTTTTACCCGGGAAGCAGCATCCGTTGATGAGTGGTTATACAATGGCGGTCGAGCTAATTGTTCTACACTTTTACTTGGTGTAGCTTGTTACATGGGTCGTGAATGGGAACTTAGTTTCCGTCTGGGTATGCGTCCTTGGATTGCTGTTGCATATTCAGCTCCTGTTGCAGCTGCTACTGCTGTTTTCTTGATCTATCCTATTGGTCAAGGAAGTTTCTCTAATGGTATGCCGAATTTCTGGTACTTTCCATTTTATGATTGTATTCCAGGCAGAGCACAACATGTGAATGGATGCATAAGGATGTTGTGCTCTGCATGGTTCCTTGGTAACCTCTAGTTTAATCAGGGAAACTACTGAAAATGAGTTCGCTAATGAAGGTTACAGATTCGGTCAAGAGGAAGAAACTTATAATATCGTTGCTGCTCATGGTTATTTTGGCCGATTGATCTTGCTAGTTTCAACAATTCTCGTTCTCTTCTTGGTGGCCTGTAGTAGTAGTGTGGTTCACTGCTGTATTTTTACTATGGCTTTCAACCGAAAATTGCAACCAATCTCTAATTGCAAGGTCGTCTTATTAAGACTTGGGCTAATCAACCTTGGAAGTAATGCATGAACGTAACCCTCTAGACCTAGCGGCTGTAGAAGTTTCATCTACAAATGGATATTTCGTCTTAAAGTGGATGACTGGTAAAAATAACTTGATTCGTCTTTCTGAAGGATCAGGAATGCCGGCGTATTTCGGATGCGACCCGAATTAGATAAATTCTTCTTTCTCGATGGTGCATGATATCTGTCTTTTTTGGCCAAATTCTTAGTTTTGCTTCTGGTCTGGAGAAAGCATCTTCCTAACTAGTTGAGTGAACCTAAGTTATTTTCGGGTCGGATAGGACAGGGTAAAGAAGTCACAACAGAGGCAACAGCAGCGTAACCTAATGAATGAGGCTTAAACTACAAATATTCTTTTTAACATAATACCCCTCTTGATGGTCTGATTACATAATAGATAGATGGATCACCAGTTCCATTGCTTCCCCGAGCATACCTAATTCGAATTAGATGGGATGAACTCGTCTGCTCCTTGACCCTTGACGTCGCACCTTCCGGTCCTCCCCTAATTGATCGGGGTCGATAGAGTCCTCGTAAGAGGTATTGCGTTAGCTATACGGTCGAAAGAGGTGGCCTTGGTATCCTAGGCGCCTCATTCTTAGCTTATTGTAGCCTTCTTTCTTTGTTCCGTCTAGTAAAGGTGAAACGGAGTGATCCTTTCATTAGGGGTTTCTAATAGTGGCTAATGCGGTACCAGTATACCTTCCGGGTCCCCCTCGTGAGGTGCGAAGCAAGCGATATATGAGAGTTGTCCATAGCAAATGTTTTAATATCACCAATTTGCGAATACGCTTTCTTTAGTTATGCTTAGATCCGTCTTGAAATTTCAGTATTGATTTCTATCTAATCCGAGGACCTAGTCTATGCCAAAGTCAATGAATGCTTGGTTCATACACCGAGTCTGGACTAGTAATAGGCACGACAATAGTCATTGGCACAAGCAGGTACTTCTTCCTGACCATTTAAACTATGTTCTGCTTGAATGCTTCCAACGACCAACTATTGGTCGTGCTTTAGCCACCAGTCTTCTATTCTGAACCCTTCGCATCTACCAAAGGGACGTAGACGAGGCAGTTTATGGCTACAGGATCTCAAGCAGGGAAGTTCTATTACTACAGATGAACGAGCAGAGCAAGTCTTGTTATTCCGGGGTAAGAACAAACAACGGGAGCCTAGGTTATGATGTTCTTATTTACGATTAACTTCTTTTAGAACTTTTATTAATCAATCAAGTCCCATCCCAGTCTTTCGCGACACTTCTGGTTTACTTCTTTTGTTAGGTCTCGACTTCTCCGCTATGATCTCCCCAGTAGTTCATATAGGAGCTATTGCCGTTTCATTCCTATTTGTGGTTATGATGTTCAATATTCAAATAGCGGAGATTCACGAAGAAGTCTTGCGCTATTTACAAGTGAGTGGTATTATTGGACTGATCCTTTAGTGGGAAATGTTCTTCATTTTAGATAATGAAACCATTCCATTACTACCAACCCACAGAAATACGACCTCTCTAAGATATACGGTTTATGCCGAAAAGGTACGAAGTTGGACGAATTTGGAAACATTAGGAAATTTACTTTATACCTACTATTCCGTCTGGTTTTTGGTTCCTAGTTTGATTTTATTAGTAGCCATGATTGGGGCTATAGTACTGACTATGCATAGGACTACAAAGGTGAAAAGACAGGATGTATTCCGACGAAATGCTATTGATTCTAGGAGGACTATAATGAGGAGGACGACAGACCAAATCGACATCTCGCTCACGCCTCCCGGTCGGCCCTGTTTGCTACCAGGTTTTTTGGCATGGCTGCTCCACCATCTTAGTTGAGTTCCCTAGTAGCGAGAAGGGTTTACCTGGCTAACTTGTAAGTGGAAGATCTTGCATCAACTGAAGATGTTCGAGAAGATTCCCATCCAGACCTTATTGGAACTGTATCCCCGGCCAGTATAAACATTGGTGGACCACGAAGCTTTGGCTAAAGAACTGAACCTCTCCGACCTTGACAGTTGACCGAATCGAAAGACAAATAAATGCTCATCAAAGACAACGACAAGTCAGGCATAGCGATCCCTATTGAGTGTTTCGTACTTCCCATTTGAACTGAACCCTGCGACTTCTTCAAAGTGATTGTATTCGGCGGCATAATTGTATTGATAACGAACCTGGACTAACCCATATGATATAGAGGAAAGAGAACCTGGCCCAAGGTTAGCGATATCTTATATCAGATAGATAGGGAAAGAAACCCCGGCTTAACAAGAAAAAGAAGCGGTGTTGTGCCTAATCGGACAAGTGCGAGATGTGTCTTTTCTTTCTAACAGAGGTAGCGAAGCTGACGGACCACCCACGCCTAAAAAGAGAGGTTAGCGATGCGAGACCTTCTGGGTTGGGTGAGGCTTAAGGAGGGGCATGTCGATGCGGTACTTCAGTTGGAGAGGATGAAGCATGTTGGTAAGGAAGGAGGGAGAGCCGCAGGGCACGCACTTAATAAAAAAACAGACAACAGGTAAACACGGACCTGGCCTATTTTCAGAGGGACCTCTTTGACGCCAGCCATCATGGATACTAAGCTCCCGGGTATAAAAAAAGGATTCATTGAGTGGAGTTAGGCCCTTGCTACGCACCTCCAGTGATGAGTTAGGTGGGGAGCCTGGACCCCCTTTACTAGTAAGGGGAGCTTTATTCATCTGGTCCCCTAGCTGTATATTTGGTCTTGAAGAGCCTTTTAGCCGACCAGCCACTCCGGTTTACACTAGGCGACAACCAACAAGGCGACCGTTAGGTGCCCAGTATATTAACTAGGAGCGCCAGTATATTAATTCTAGTATACAGGGGTGCGTAGTGGATTACAATAAAGCTAGTAAGGCAAGGCATATGTATGCAGGGGCGGGAATGACTAGTCCCACACCCTTAGCTTTTGGATATAAGTTTGCCATATATTTTCTTTCTATCGGATGCGGCAAGGCTTGCTTATTTTGATCATTGGACACATCCTCTAATCGGTCCTGGAGCGTAAAGTGCTTCTGGATGTGAATAAGATTAAGAAAAGGAGTGTCAGTTCAATGGAAGGGTTTTCATATACCGTGCCACGGCTAGGAAACTTCCTCATCGCCAGGAAAGAAAGTAGGAAGTCTTGAGGTAAAGGTGCGCAGCCTTCTCTCTTTAGGACCGACTAGAGGAAGTTTCTTTTTTTTTCTATAGATAAGGCAGAACCTTACTGATGCTCTCTTCGCATGTCAAGGGCTGGTTCTTTCATATCCGAAAGAGGTTGATCCTAAAAAGTAAAAAGAGACCGAGGCGACCCTAATTAATATACTGGTTCGATAGGACCTGGGCTTTCCCTCTACTCTAACTCTATAGTTCTTCTTTCCCGTGCTATCAAGATCAGGAGAGAGGCTTTGCGCAAGAAAGAATATATTATCGCCAGTCTAACTCTTAAGTCAGAACTAGAGGCAATGGATATTGGAAGGAGTAATGCGCTTTCGCTGCGCACCTGGAATTGAACTGTAAGAGATCCAATCCCATTGTCTTTGAATAGTCTTTGTATGCCTTTCCAAAGCCAGTTAAGAGATCGGACTTCATGGACAATAGGCCTCGGTAGTAGCGGCAAGGGAGGAGTTAATACCCGCTTAGCCCCTTTTTATGGCTTACCTTCGTACCCAAGAAAGCCAGCCAAGTCCAGCTTTTTTGTGAAAGTCTTGGCTTGCTCTTTTTCCATCCATAAGTATTTTATAATGCACTCTTTTCCTTAACTAAGATTTTTCCCACTGGGTTTTTATTAGTAAGGTTTCAATGAGGCATTATCTTGATCCAGAAGTATCAACTCCCTGGTAACATTTGAAAATAAGTTATAATGTACTCTTTTTCCTAATTTAAGATTTTTCCCACTGGGTTTTGCTTACCAAGGTTTTAACGAGGCATTATCTTGATCTAGAAGAATCAAACGTCTTTTTAAGAAATAACATCTCAAATATGCTATTTAAGTTAAACTGTATTTTTATCCTTGACTAAGATTTTTTCCATAGGGTTTTTCTTAGTAAGGTTTTAGCGAGGCATTAGTTTGATCCAGAAGTATCAAGCTTCATTTGAAGAAATAAGAAAATAAAATATGTCATTGTACTCTTTTTCCTTCACTAAGATTTTTCCCATTGGGTTTTTCTTAGTAAGGTTTTAATGAGGTATTAATTTGATCCCGAAGTATCAAACTCTTTAAAAGGAATATCATTGTATGATATCTATGATTTCAAGTTGCACTCTTTTCCTCGTTCAAGGTTTTTCCATTATGTTTTCCTAATAGAGGTTTTTAATGAGGCAACATACAATATTCATAATGACTGAATGAATGTATGAAAGCAAAATAATAATGAGGGGGAGCAATTGTCATGGACGTTTCAAAAGGAACAATTTCTAGCTACCATATGAGCATCCAAGATTTTGAAGACGCATATTCAAAGGGGAGTGTTATAATATATGTAAATATAAAAGTGAATATGCTTTTGTGTTTTTTCTATTTAGTCCCACATCATGGGATATATTCAATCTTGTGCTCCAAGGCCTATATATAAAGGAGCCTATGTAATGTAATCAGTCTCTATGTAACTAATACTATAGTGAATAACATTTTCTCCTCTCTCTCTCCCTTTTTCTAATGACTTCTAATCTTTTTTTAGTTTATAACAATATATGTTATTTCTGTATTTAGTTTTAATTGGATTTCAAATGCTAGTTATAAATTAATTAAAAATTTAAGTTTTAAAGAGTATCTTAAAAAAAAATCTCGTATTGAATTATTAAAGAACAAAAACATTTCTAATAATAGAAATGGTAGTATTGTATTAAATTTAGCTTCCTTAGAAAATTTGTCTAGGGTATCTTTTAGTTCTTCGTCTTTATTAGGATTTTGGTCTTGATGTTAATTTTTTGTTCACTTTTTCATCCATTTGCTTATTTTCATTTTACAATTACATTTCCTTAATAAAATGTTTTTGAATGATTCCAGAACTTTTCTGCTATGTTATGTAACTCCATAATTTTAAATTTTGTTTTTAAAGCAATGTAAGAATAAATTTTGGATATGAAAACTTTCTGATACAAAGTTCATGACAATTATTTGGTTGTTAGTTTAGTTGTTACCATTCCATATTACTGTAGGAAACAGTTGTGTATATGGGATAGTTAGAAACATGAAGATTTTAGTGTCTAAAACTTATGCAAATTGCAAAGTTTATACTTTATACTACATAGGTTGTAGTTACAGGTCTGGATGGTTTACTCTTCCTTGATGGACATGTGCAACGCGAGTTTCTATTCCATTTAAATATCCACATTTTTAGCACTATAATAAATAATGTGTCAACTTACTGTCTAAACAGTTCTTAATTAGATAAAGCATTTATCTCGGCAAGTGTTCATGTTTCTGGTGTATAGGGATGTATATAAATATCGACAGTTATTCAAGCAACAAGTTGCTCATTTTATTTTGTACATCAATCATATGTTATATGTATTATTCAGTAATTGTATTATGACTAATTGTGATGTTTCATCGAACCCAATGTTTGTTCAGTTTTTAAGTGTGCCTGGAGATGAACCAGGATGTAATAACAAACTTATTAAAAATATATCAGCTATTACACATAGCATCGTTAGTGTTTCTTATTCTCTATGGGGTTTTTGCCTAATTCTGATGTAAGTAAATGGTTAATAGGATATGATTTATTTAGTTTATGTTTATGTGCATGTATCTGCTAGAAGACACAACACTATGGTGTGAATACTCCAATATTCATTCATTAGCAATAGTAATTATAGGAATTATGATTAGGATTTTTTAGAGCTTATTAATTTTTATATCCTGACATGAAGTGGTATATAAGGTATTTAATAATGTTATAATAATACTGTTGATTAGTCTGGCTATACATAATTAGTTGCAATTCAGCCTGGACGTTGATGGTTGGATGTCTCATGTAGGTTGAGGAATCCCATGTAAATTCGTCTTGATGAATATTTTTATATTATATGCTATAGCTGCTAAATGAAAGTTACCAATTTTTGTATTGCTGGTGAAGCCATACTTAGGTGAACATAGTGATTTTAACTATTATTTTCAGTAATAGGACTAGTGAGAATGCAACATTGAAATCTGTGATATTGGAGAACTACATATTGTTTTCTCATTGAACTTTTGTATGTATTTGGTATTAGTTTAGTATATGTAACTTTTGGACTTTGTACTTTTGTGGTATTGGATGTGTTTCCTTTTTCTAGAAGGAATTTTTCTTTGCATGCTCTTTCTCTATGTTTGCTTTACCAGTTCAATTTTTGCTTTTACCAAATAGAGTATATACATATATACCATTTGTTAACCCGCCTTTTGGCAAGGCCGTGGACAGGCGGATTTAACTAAAATCAACAGTGTTGCCTGGCTACAAGATGATAGTTGCAGAAAATATGATCGGGCTCGAACGAGTATCGAGTTAGGAAAGGATTGGAGGTATGAAGGCTAGTATGGCTCGATCAAGGGTGGAAAGTCATGAGTAGCTCGGCCTAAGTGGGTCGGTAGATGTGGCTCGGTGGTGATATGTTTAGTCATTTCGGGTTCGTCATTTTCGTCCTTTCTGGTTCGTCCTTTCTGGTTTGTCAATTTTGGTTCGTCATTTCTGGATCGTCATTTCTAGATCGTCATTTCTGGATCGTCATTTCTGGTTCGTCATTTCTGGTTTGTCATTTCTGGATCGTTATTTCTGGTTTATGGTTCGTCATTTCTGGATCGTAATTTCTGGATCGTCATTTCTGGATCGTCATTTCTGGATCGTCATTTCTGGTTCGTCATTTCTGGGTCGACATTTATGGGTCGTCATTTCTGGTTTGTCATTTATGGTTCGTCATTTCTGGATCGTCATTTCTGGATCGTCATTTATGGTTCGTCATTTCTGGTTCGTCAATTCTGGTTCGTCATTTCTGGTTCGTCATTTCTGGGTCGTCATTTTTGGGTCGTCATTTCTGGTTCGTCATTTCTGGTTCGTCATTGGTGTTGACGGGCCCGGATCATTCAAGTAGCCCAATAACTCAAGTTTTGCCTATAAATACAGCAAGCGGGGCTTCAGAAAAGGGATCTTCATTCTGTTTCCCTTCTTCTTCCTCATTAAGGCTACTCGCCATGTTTTGAAAACTCCGGATTGTAACTGTAATTGATTCTCATATCAATAAAAAGGAAAATTTTGGAGTGGACGTAGGCCAGAGTCAGCCGAACCACTATAAATCCACTGTTTTTTTCTGCTTTCTTTTTAATTTTTACTGCTCTTCATATTTATACTCTCTACATACACTCTATCTGTTAATTGTGACTATTTAGTATATGTAACTTTTGGACTTTGTACATTTGTGGTATTGGATGTGTTTCCTTTTTCTAGAAGGCATTTTGCTTTGCATGCTCTTTCTCTATGTTTGCTTTACCAGTTCAATTTTTTCTTTTACCAAATAGAGTATATACATATATACCATTTGTTAACCCGCCTTTTGGCAAGGCCGTGGACAGGCGGATTTAACTAAAATCAATAGTGTTACCTGGCTACAAGATGATAGTTGTAGAAAATATGATCGGGCTCGAACGAGTATCGAGTTAGGAAAGGATTGGAGGTATGAAGGCTAGTATGGCTCGGTCAAGGGTGGAAAGTCACGAGTGGCTCGGCCTGAGTGGGTCGGTAGATGTGGCTCGGTGGTGATCTGTTTAGTCATTTCTGGTTCGTCATTTCTGGGTCATCCTTTCTTGTTCGTCCTTTCTGGTTCGTCGTTTCTAGTTCGTCAATTTTGGTTCATCATTTCTGGATCGTCATTTCTGGATCGTCATTTCTGGATCGTCATTTCTGGTTTTTCATTTCTGGATCGTCATTTCTGGTTTCTGGTTCGTCATTTCTGGTTTGTCATTTCTGGATCGTCATTTCTGAATCGCCATTTCTGGTTCGTCATTTCTGGATCGTCATTTCTGGGTAGTCATTTCTGGTTCGTCATTTCTGGATCGTCATTTCTGGGTAGTCATTTCTGGTTCGTCATTTCTGGATCGTCATTTCTGGTTCGTCATTTCTGGTTCGTCATTTCTGGTTCGTCATTTCTGGATCGGCATTGGTGTTGATGGGCCCGGATCATTCAAGAAGCCCAATAACTCAGGTTTTGCCTGTAAATACAGCAAGTGTGGCTTTAGAAAAGGGATCTTCATTCTGTTTCCCCTCTTCTTCCTCATTAAGGCTACTCTGCCATAAGTGTTTTGAAAACTCCGGATTGTAACTGTAATTGATTCTCATATCAATTAAAAGGAAAATTTTGGAGTGGACGTAGGCCAGAGTCAGCCGAACCACTATAAATCCACTGCTTTTTTCTGCTTTCTTTTTAATTTTTACTGCTCTTCATATTTATACTCTCTACATACACTCTATCTGTTATTTATGACGCCCCACCTCTATACTCATGCTAGCCAAGGACACTACGGGGTAATGCCGTCGACTAGCACGATGAATAAGGCTGTTGAGGAGCGACCATCTGTGTAATTGCTTTGTGCGAGTACCGATATGTCAGAGATATAACTTACATTTCGTTTCAAGAGAAAATCCGACATATCAAATACAAACTCAAAGCTACCACACAGTGGCTATGAGGCCTTCGGAAACAAATATAGAAATAAACATAACACAAATCAGTCACAGATATTCATATCACAATGGCGGAAACAGATATGAATATAACACATAGAAGTGTACATCAAAGTAGTGGTCAAACTAGATCCACTACATCACAAAAGAATAGGTACAAGTGCTAGACAAAAGAATAATTATACATCAAGGATGTCTCTATCTCAAATGTATAATAACAAAAACTACTGATCTAAAGTAGTTAGCCAAAAAATCAGATAATGCACCCTGATAAGAAGTCAAGCAGGAGCACCTGAAATACCTCGGTCTGACCCGAGTATTATTTAAGAAGAAAATAATAAACGGATCAGTCTAGCTATAAATATCAGATAAAATGAGATAGGATAAGAGATATGACCAAAAAGGTATGATAACAAAAATGCCATACTATGTCAAGTATACATCAATTAACAACAAAAATCATACAATATCTCAAAACATCTCAAAACATCTCAAAACACCAAAAAGAATCACATTCTTTAAATTATTCACCAAAACACAAATATTGATAGATCTTATCAATTCAAACCACGAAAAATTGGTGAAACACAAATTTTAGAAATCACAACCAAAATTCCAGAAATCACAAAGGGGGAAGGCCTATCATAAACGGGAGCATGAAAACTCACCAACACGTGTATCACAAACGGGTCGCTAACCCATGGTCGCTAACCATAAACTGAACATCGACGCACCTAAAAAGATACGCCTCATGCACAGTCGAACATCGACGCACCTGAGAAGATACGCCCCATGTATAAACTAACATCGATGCACCTAAAAAGATACGCCCCATGTATAGTTGGACATCAATGCACCTAAAAAGATACATCCCATGCCTAGTCGAACATCGATGCACCTAAAAAAATACACCTCATGTATAATCTAACATCGACGCACCTAAAAAGATATGCCCCATGTATAGTCGGACATCGATGCACCTAAAAAGATACACCCCATGCCTAGTCGAACATCGATGCACCTAAAAAGATACACCCCATGCACCGACTTATCGAGCCGATTGCTCCACGTACGGTCCAAAGACCACGGGTCGCTAGCCCATAAAAATGAGACGAAGCTCAACAGAATGGGGTATAATCCCCCACGCGGACAAAGAGACATCGCACATCGCTAGTCTAAATCATAAAATGATCATCATCGATCATCAAGAAGTGTCGATTACACTAAGCTAGTAAATATATGAGTTTAGCTTCATGTCCCATAACCACTAGCTTAACTTAAATATTTACGAACAGATTGTAGATTTCCACTCGAAAATTGTCACAAGATATTCAATCGAACAAGTCCAAAAATTAACCGATGAAGTAAATGCAAGCATTTCATACCACTTGTCTTACTAAGCCGTTTAATTAGATTTCTCATATGAATGAGGTAAAGGTTTATATATACTAATAGATTGGAATACGGTTTTAAAAGAGAGCTTTATATTTAAAATAGAGTTGAAAACATCTTTGTGAAAGAGTTTGAATATTTACTACTAGTATAGAAACCTTTGTATTTGAAAGTGACAAATCACAAAATGATTGTAGAAACAACCAATCACCAAAGATTCACATTCGAAGACGTGAATTAAATCCAAAGAAATCGATACCAAATCCATCAAAATGGATATTCCCAAAAATCCCGAAAAAGAAGTCATTAAGGTCGATAAAAGTGATGACAACTAATCGGAGCAACTAAAATCGATAAACAATGGAAATTCAATCAAGAAATGCCTAAACAGGCAAAAATACCCAGTTCCAAACGTCTGGGGGGTCCATCCAGACGTCTGGATTTAGGTTTTGGAAATTCCAAAAAAACCCATCCAACGTCTGAAACCTTTCAAACGTCTGAAATTATAATTTAGAAGTCTGAAATTAGTTTCTGTCTTTTTTTATTAATATGCGTGCATATATTTTTGCTCCAGGTCCAAACCAGATGTCTGGACTTGGTCACTAGATGTCTGGTCACCTGGTCTGGGCAACAATTTGCCTAGGCCAAAGTGGACAAAACGTATCGGGAACGATCGGACAAACAACGACGACTAAGGATTTACGCCAAGCGGCAACCCAGCCTTAAAGGCTCTTCGATACACCCCGAATATCAATGTCCAAATATCCATAGAAGTATTTTCATAAAATTGGACCAAAACACCAAAATTTGGAAAATTCACCAAATCAATTCAAATCAAAAGCAAATGAATATGCACAAATGTTAGGAATTCATACCTAACGACAATGATAGCTATAGACGTAGATGTGAGTTAAAAAAACTCACCTTTAAAACTCAAAAACACGAATGAGAAGCTTTAAAACAAAGGAAAGGCCAATTCCTCTTCAATACACCTCTAGAAGCTCCAATCTAAGCTAATAAGAAAATATTTCCTAAGTTAGGGTTAGTAATTTCTGAGGATTGAAGAGAGATAGAGATGGAGAAGATGAAGATGATGCTTACCTAAGCTTCTCTTTGATTTTGGAGCAAGAACTTGTGTTTGCAAAGGAACTAGGGCTTGGAATTTCTAATTTCCCATTCCTCTCCCCATTTTTTACATAAGCTTGAACGTATTAGGAAAATGAGAATGAAATGAAGAAGAGGGGCTGAGTTAGGGTATTAAGATGGGTTAGTGGGCTAAAACCCAAACCCAAAGCCCAAGTAGAAAAATAGAAAATTCTACTCAACTCCAAACATATCGATGTTTATACTTAAAAAGGTTGTAAACGCCATTTTGGACTCAATGGAAGTGGTCTCGAGTCCCAATTCGACTGTTTACAGAAATTAGCTTTTCGGACTTTAATCCAATTAACGATGCTATATTTAAATAAAACATTTAAATATACAATCATAAAATATGCGGGTTGTTACACAGCAAGCGGGGCTTCAGAAAAGGGATTTTCATTCTATTTCCTTTCTTCTTCCTCATTAAGGCTACTCTGCCATAAGTGTTTTGAAAACTCCGGATTGTAACTGTAATTGATTCTCATATCAATAAAAAGGAAAATTTTGGAGTGGACGTAGGCCAGAGTCAGCCGAACCATTATAAATCCACTGTTTTTTTCCTGCTTTCTTTTTAATTTTTACTGCTCTTCATATTTATACTCTCTACATACACTCTATCTATTATTTGTGACTGTTAGTTGGTGCTTTCATTTACGTTTGGGTGTTAGTGACCAATTTTGGCGCTAACATTTTGGTGCTTTCACTGAGAATTGAACTCAGGGATTCAGAAGCTTGGATTTTGGATTTAAAAGCCTAAGAACTTGGATTCTGGAGACTATGGCAAGGCAATCAACCAGGAGACAAAGGACGGAAAGGAGTCAGCAAGAGGGAAGTCAAGAGGCTTCCTCTAGAGGTAATCAAGCCTCGATCTATATCACTAGGGACGAAATGCAGGTCATGATGAATTCCATGCAGGAGCAGTTGATGAAAAGGCAAGAGGAAATAATGCAGACCCTTCTCAGACAATTTGGACAAGTAGGAGATGCAGGAACTCAGATCCATGGAGCTGGATTAGAAGGACTCAACCGGCAAGCAGATGGAGTGGTTTAGCAGGGGGTAGCCCCTGATCGGCAAACAGCTGTGTTAGCACCAAAATTGGTCACTAACCTCGTAGAGAAATATTATGTGGAGATATAAGTGATGAAGGTAAATTAAACAGAGAAGACAATGCTAATTTAAATGCAGAAAGTAAGAACACCATATTTATAGTGGTTCAGCGTAATTGCCTACGTCTACTTTGAGGTTAAACTTTATTGATCTTCTTAATGATTGATTACAAATACAATTCGTAGATCAAATGCTTGAATGAAGTTGCTAAGTAAAGAAGATAGATCTGAAAAATGGCAGAGTCTCCCCAGTGTTCTCGAAAAAAAGGTCCTCTTCACTGTGCCCCTGCCCCTCTATTTATAGACAAAGATGGGTTGGACTTCCCAGGTGGGCTCGGAAGCCGAACACTCTGGCCCAAATACAGTGGTCGCCGTATGCCGATCCAAATAGGCCGAACACAATGATGCCGAACCACCCTCTCTATGCCGAACGATATGTTTGATGTGTGGGAAGAGTGGAATGAGTGTCAGTCGAAGCCGAACGTGCCTCTGGCCCAACGAAGCGCTTGATCGCACGTTGTTTTTGGCCGAACGTTGGTGCTGGCCGAACGATGGCTTCGGCCGAACGCTTGCCTTTAGCTAAACGGTGTCTCTGGTCGAACGATGGTCTTGGCCGAACGATAACTTTTGGTGAACGATACTGCCATGTCGAGCAGTCATATACGCCGAACGCCTTCTAATGCCGAGCGCCCCAGGATGCCGAGTACTCCTGGATGCCGAGTACTCCTGGATGCCGAGTACTCCTGGATGCCAGGTGCTCCTAGATGCCGAGTACTACTAGATGCCGAGCGACCCTGGATGCCGAGCGCCCCTGGATGCCGAGCGCTACTAGATGCCGAGTACTACTAGATGTCGAGTACTCCTGGATGCCAAGTGCTCCTAGATGCCGAGTACTCCTGGATGCCGAGTACTCCTGGATGCCGAGTACTCCTGGTGCCGAGTCCTCGTAGATGCCGAGCACTAGTTGCCTGGTCAAATCTCCAGGAAACACTTGCCCCCCAAAGTGTATCACGTGACCGAACGTAATACGCTTTGAGTCATGTAACCTTTTCGTTTCGTTTTAAATCCTTGACTAACCTCGAGCGGAGATGCCTATTTGAGAATTCCAGTGGTTTAGGTGTGTGCCGAACGTGTTCTAAATGCCGAACGAGACATTCGTAACCGAACGATGCTTTCTGGCCGAACGATCCTTCAGTGCCGGACATCATTATACGCCGATGCCGAACGTTATGACCTTGACCGGTTCCACTGGATGTAGCCTTTTCGACTTCTTCTGTTTTCCCTATAAAAGCTAGCACCTCTATCCTTCTTTCCCTTTTCACATACCTCTGCCTTGCACCTACCGAAGCTACCAGCCAACATACAACTCGCCGATTCTTCCCAAGTCTCCACCTTACCAACTAGGTACTGATCCTTTCACCTAAATACAGCCTTTACGCTCGAACTCCCTTAATTGATGGGATAAATCGAGCCTTTACTAAAGTGTCGAGTCACGTGACGAGGGTGGTAGGAAGAGTAAATAGAGATGGGTTTTCTATGAAATCATTGGTAGACACACTGTGGTTCGGCATAAGTATTTTATGCCGGACCAGATTGGTGGAAGGAGAAACATGGAGGAAGTAGGAGATGATCAGGGGCATCGAGCGGTATGGTCTGGCACGACTTGTCGAACGATGTGCCCTCGTGGTTCGGTGTGGATGGAGGAAGAGATGAGACCAATGTTAAGGACAACGTGCCGATGGTCATCTCAGCCGATCAGTCACAAACACCGTACCATACTTAGGCTAAAACATGCCGAACAAAACAAGGCCGAACACGACTTACATGCTGAATAACAACTTAGCCGAACCAAAATTTAGCCGAACAAAGGCTTAGCCGAACAATGACTTAGCCGAACAAAGACTTAGCCGAACAATGACTTAGCCAAACAATGACTTGGCCGAACAATGACTTGGCCGAACAAAGACTTAGCCAAACAACGATATAGCCGAACAAAGACTTAGCCAAACAATGACTTAGCCGAATAGTCGCAAATGCCGAACACTTATTAACTATATCTACTCGTATAGCAAAACAAGAAACAGGGCCCAAGCATTCTAGCATATGTGAAGCCGACCCGGATCACTAACTTCTTAGCTTCAGTAAACATAAATCTGAACTTAGATTATCATACATTTTCTGGATCTGGAATTGTAATCACCAAAAGGCAGGCTTTTGGGGACGGTCAGCGATGACGGTCATCGAAGGCGATGACTTGATGCTCAGTTTTATAGCAACAACTTTGCGACCTTCAAACTTTCAACGCTTTTACACGATTGCTTGCACTAGTTCACACACCACACGGGGGGGATATTCGTGTTGTTAATTCTAACGTTCAACGTTTTTCAAGTATAGTTTTCGCAGGCACTTAGACAGATTCATTATTTATTGGGGATGTCTAAAAAGTCTAGCTCCGCCACTATATCTGACAGGCCTGGGCCGTCATCAAGGCAAGAAGCCGCTGATACTTCAAATCCATCGACTTCCCCTACCCATAACTTAGCACCCGATGCCCTGGAGGCAACAATTATTTTAGACAATCTGATCGACTCACAAGCTTCGAAGATCAATGAAGCCACACTTCGACGGATATGTTCCATCCATGGGATTCCTTTCGTCGATGTGTTAGTCCCTTCGCGACACGATCGTCCTCACCTGCCCCCAGTCGGATATACCACCTGCAACAAGTTCATGTGTTGGATGGGCAGCGTGCCTCCGTTTAATTTATTCCTTCGGGACGTTTTGCAGTACATAGACATTGCCCCGTCGCAGCTGCATCCGAACGGTCACGTGTTTCTATATGGGACCTACCTACTCTTCATGGCTGTCTTCTCTAGACCTCCAACCTCTGGCGACATCAGATACATCTATATGATCAAGAAACGGAAAGACAGCCCTTCCTTCATGTTCCTCAAGCCGTACCACAAATGCCAAATCTTGACAGGGGCATGTAGTAAATTCGCCCTGTACAAACAGGAATGGTTCTACATGCGTTGCCCTCCTGGTTTTGCGAGGAGATGGGTTGAAGGCAGTAAGTCTCTTCGCTGAGTCATCATTCGCGATTAATTGGAGTCATGCTTTTTCTAACTCCTCGTTTCATCTTTTCAGGTATCAACCCGCGTCCGGAGGGCCGAGGATATTCTGAGGCCATTAAGGCCATTAGAGCTCTTCCTGCCGAGGAATGGGACATTCGAACCATTTTTTCAAACGAATCATTGTCGAGGTTCGGGTTGCTAGCCCCTGGTCGTCGGATTAGCCTCCCGGAGGGCGTCTCTATTCCCAAGCCAGCATCCGGTAAAGGGAAAAAACAAGCTGGATCGTCATCACGCCACACTCCCGATGCGCACGGAGAAGGTGAGCACAAAGAGGATGAAGCTCCTGAGACCCAAGGCGAGAATGTGGGTCCTGCTTGGAATCCGGCGGTCGAAGTTCATGACATTGAAACGTCATCCTCCCCTTCGAAGGGAAAGAAGAGGTTAAAATACAAGATTCGGAAGGAGAAAGTTGGCGGAACTTCAAAAGTTACGCCTATCCCGCCAGAGAAAGAGGCTTCCTCACAGCACCTGGAAAGTTCTCTAAGGGGTTTGTCGAATCTCTCCATCCCCGACGATATACTTAATTACGGGTTTGACGATCCTGAAGCCCTCAAGTTTTCTTCGCCCGCTAGAGGCAATGCGGGAGTTCAACTCCCTGTCCAGGGAGACAATACTCCGATTAGTAAAGACAAAAGAACCGGTCCGTCGGGGGGAACACTAGGACACACACGCACATACGCATTCCATCATACACTTCAAGTTTTTTCTTATTTTCCGGATTTTTCTTAACTCCTTGTTACCTCTATTCCTTGTAGGTGACATGGGGCGCTCTCACGGACTCGATCTCCTTCACGGCTCTTCCATATTTCATCATTTCGGATGGGATTCAGGTTCAGGCAGACACAGGGACAGAGATGATTATGAAGATAGAGACAACCGTCCCTGCGATTTGTCTTATCGTAAGAAGGCATTTTCCCAATCTTCATAGTCCCGTGATCCTCTTCCTCTAACTGAGCCGGATAGAGAGAAATCTTCACAGAAGGGGTACCAACCCGATGCTCCTCGAGAACAACACTCCGGTTCGTCGAGTACAAGGAAAATTCAGGAGCAATGAAAATGAGCAGAACTTCCAAAGCCTCCTCCCCCTACTCCCGCAGTTGACCCAACTGTAGCGGAAAAGATGGTCGATCTTAAGGCCAAATTTCCAAAAATTTGCTTCGATGGTCTGAAGTTCCTCCCAGCTATTCATCATATCCCTGGGCACGTGAAGCAGAGTGCCATTGCCTGTAATAACGACGTCTATGTTCAACATGACACGTTTGTACACTTGGTTGAAAAGATCTCGGAGGTGTCCGTTGAGCGACAATATGAGGTTGATCGTCTGAAATTGGAGGCCGGCTGTGACAAGAACATCATCAAGCATCAAGACGAAGAGCTTGCTTCGTATAAGTTGAAGCTGGAAGCCGCTGAGCAAAGCGCAAAAGATACTGCTGAGGCAGTTACTCGTTTAGAGATGGCTCACAAGAAGGAACTTGATGAAGCAGTCCAGCGTAGCGGTGCCCTTGCCCTAGAAAAAGATTCCATCCAAAAAGAAAGGGACGCGCTCGTCATACAAGTCAAAGAGCTGAAAGAATTACTCTCCAAGGAGAAAGAGGATAAAGTAGCTACTCAAGAAGAATCACAATGATATTGTGATGAAATCGTTGCTACTCGGCTCCTGAAAATGAAGCTCGATGACGAACTTGCTGGGGTTGAAAAAATGAAGGACGATGCCCGTGAGGAGGGCAAAAGAAAAGCTGCGGAGGAGATTGACTCTCGCCTCGAGGCGGCCGCAGAAGCTGGCAGGGAAGAGGTCAAGTGCATGTTTGACCCATTGATTGCTGAGTATGGAGCCCGTGTCCTTATGCACCGTGACTTGACATTCTTGGGCGATGGCTATCTCGAATCCCTAGCTGAGGCCTGGGAAACTTTAGTGAAGATTAGGAAAATCGAGTCAGGCTCTGAAGAGGTCGATGAGGATGCCTTGGTGAAGGAGTTTCTTAGGAGGAATGAGCCAGCGGATTTATCCGCAGCTTTGGCGCTTTATAGCAAAGGCTCTTCCCTTCCAAAAGAGAAAAGTGATGAAGCTGGCCCGTTTGGGGCTGAGACTACGGCTCCTCATATTGCTTCTCCTTTCGCTGCTCAACCGGCCGGTCGGCCGACACTTGACCCGTTCGAGCAGCATGCCGGCTATGATCCTGAAGATCCCGGGCTCGGCGTTCAAGTGCTATCTCCTATTCTGGAGGGTGAAACCCCACGCGCAACCGATAGCCAACCAGAACCTGGTAGGAAACTCTTCTTTTCTAGAAGTCGAAAGATCTTGTTATTTTCCAGCATTGGTTATTCGTTCTAATGTTCATTCTTTATGTTTTCATGCAGGCTGCTCTGATCCCGAGCCAACTCCGAGGAGCGACGACGCCAAGGAGGAGGCAGAGAAAACAAGCGATGTTGCTCACGCGGGAGTAACTCCTGGCCCTGACGCTCAAGTGATCGGGGCGCTAGATGATGATAAGCTTGACACTTCATCTCCTGCCGAAGGGAGTGATGAAATCGAAATCACTGGCGCCTCTGAGCATACCTCAAAGATGAGCATGAAGGAACGCCTCGCCGAAGAGAAGAAGAAAAAGGTCGAGGTCAAAGTTGAACCTGAAATACTGGAACTTACCAACCCGCGGAACAGACCTCTGAAAATCATTCTCCCGGGCAGGTCCAAACCACTGGATGTTCCGTCTCCTACTCCTGACTCCGCTTCTTTAGTGAGCAAGAAATCCAAGAAAAAGTGTGAGGGAGAGGAGTCGTCGGAAAAAATAAAAGAAGACAAGAAGAAGAAACCGAAGAAATAATCGCTACACTCGTTCAACGAGTTCCTTGCTTAAGTCTTGTAATTACTTTTATCTTTTGTCTCTGTAGTTTGTATAGATAGGTTCTTGACTCCAAGTTTTGGAGGAATAACTGTGTAACCCCATTTTGAACTATTGAACGAAGTTTTAGTTTTTTTCCCTTGAATAATTCTCTTGCTTTTCTTTGGTTTGCTGACTAACTGTGGTCATAACTCAAGTTCTTATGAGTTGCATTATTTCCCAGTCCATTCTCGTGTTGTTCGAACATTTCCAGATGTGGCAAACTTCTTGTCCCACATTTCTTGAGTACTTGGACTTTTTTCTAAATCCGTGCCCCAGGGATTTAGAGTAAGTTGATCCGCATTAAAGGGATTCGGAGGTTCGCATCGTTTATACTCTAGTCCTCGCTCCGGGGACTTAGAGTACTCCGGTCCGCGCTCTGGGGACTCGGAGGTTGAAGTCGTTTATATCCTAGTCCGCGCTCTGGGGACTTAGAGTACTCCGGTCCGCGCTCTGGGGATTCGGAGATTTGAAATCGTTTATACTCTAGTTCGCGCTCTGGGGACTTAGAGTACTCCGATCCATGCTCTAGGGATTCGGAGATTTGAAATCGTTTATACTCTAGTCCGCGCTCTGGGGACTTAGAGTACTTCGGTCTGCACTCTGGGGATTCGGAGATTTGAAATCGTTTATACACTAGTCCGCGCTCTGGGGACTTAGAGTACTCCGATCCGTGCTCTGGGGATTTGGAGATTTGAAATCGTTTATACTCTAGTCTGCGCTCTGGGGACTTAGAGTACTCCGATCCGTGCTCTAGGGATTCAGAGATTTGAAATCGTTTATACTCTAGTCCTCGCTCCGGGGACTTAGAGTACTCCGGTCCGCGCTCTGGGGACTCGGAGGTTGAAGTCGTTTATATCCTAGTCCGCGCTCTGGGGACTTAGAGTACTCCGGTCCGCGCTCTGGGGATTTGGAGATTTGAAATCGTTTATACTCTAGTCCGCGCTCTGGGGACTTAGAGTACTCCGATCCGTGCTCTGGGGATTCGGAGATTTGAAATCGTTTATACTCTAGTCCGCGCTCTGGGGACTTAGAGTACTCCGGTCCGCGCTCTGGGGATTCAGAGATTTGAAATCGTTTATACTCTAGTCCTCGCTCCGGGGACTTAGAGTACTCCGGTCCGCGCTCTGGGGATTCAGAGATTTGAAATCGTTTATACTCTAGTCCGCGCTCTGGGGACTTAGAGTACTCCGGTCCGCGCTCTGGGGATTCGAAGATTTGAAATCGTTTATACTCTAGTCCGCGCTCTGGGGACTTAGAGTACTCCGATCCACGCTCTGGGGACTCGGAGGTTGAAATCGTTTATACGAGTTCGTACATCATACAGGATAATGTAGTTCTAGTAATTCGTCACCCGATTATGAGATATAGAAACATTAGTAGTTCGTGGAAAATACGGCTTCAAGCCTTTATTAATGAAAAACAACTAAACTGCTTGATTACATAGTTAAAAAGGAACTAAGTTACGACTGAATGAAAACATACATGAAATAACGGTGCCTAAAACAAGAAAGAAAACATGCTAGATGTAATAATGCCGCAAATGTTCACTGTTCCACGCTCGGGGGAGTGTCGTGCCATCAACGGTCACTAGCTTGAATGTTCCCTCTCCAAGCTTCCGTTCAACGACGTACGGACCTTCCCAACTGGGATTCATACGTGATGGTACCGGGAAAACTTGTTTCAGAACGAGATCACCCACATCAAAAATCCTTGGGCGGACTCTGCCGTCGTAGTAATGCTTGACTCGGTGTCTATGCGCTGCCGCCCTTAATTCGGCCTCTTCATGCTTCTCATCGATGCAGTCCAGCGATTCCAACAAGAGGTCCTGATTCGTCTTGGGATCATAGTATGTCACTCGGTGTGATGGAACTTCAAGTTCCACGGGTATAACGGCTTCCGAGCCGTATGCCAAGGCGAATGGAGTGTGGCCGGTCGCGGACTTGTGGGTAGTTCTATAAGCCCATAATGCTGTCGGGAGTTCATCTACCCACTTGCCTCCGACCTTCTCCATACGCTTCTTCAGTATGGACTTGATTATTTTGTTAACGGCCTCGACTTGTCCGTTAGCTTTCGGGTGTGCAACGGCGGCGAATTTCTTCTCGATGCCATACTTTAAACAAAACTCTTTGAACTCTCCGCTTTCAAATTGCATCCCGTTGTCCATAATGATGGTGCGAGGAAGGCCAAAGCGGCATATAATGCTTCGTACAACGAAGTTAATGACCTTCTTAGAGGTGATTGTGGCCAAAGGTTCTGCCTCAGCCCATTTTGTGAAATAGTCGACTGCAACTATCGCGAATTTCGCACCACCTTTGGATATAGGCAAAGAGCCGATTATGTCGATTCCCCAGATTGCAAATGGCCAGGGACTAACCATTTGTGTGAGTTCCATCGATGGAGTCCTCGGGATTTTCGCATATCTTTGACACTTGTCACATTTCCTTGCGTAGTCTGCGGCGTCCCGATTTACGGTCGGCCAATAATATCCATAGCGGAGGATCTTTTTTGCTAGCGTTTGCCCCCCAATATGGCCGCCGCATTCCCCTTCGTGAACCTCTCTTAAGACCCGCTTTGTCTCGTCATGAGCGATGCACCGTAATAACGGGACTGAGAACCCTTTTCAATACATTAATCCATCCTGCATCACGTATCGCGCGGCCTTTCGAAGGACCTGCCGTCTTTCGCTCCTTTTTTCTGGTAAAGTCCCGGTCGTCAGGTACAGTTTGAATGGGGTTATCCACGATTCCTTCTCGATTTCCGTTTCCAATACACAATCAACTTTCATCGCGTCTATGCTCAGGGAGTGCAAGGCCTCAACGGGATACAATCCCATTTGCTACGCATCGCCTGTGCTCGCAAACTTAGCCAACAAGTCGGCTTCTTTATTCTGTTCGCGCGGGACATGGGAAATGTCATAACGCTCAAGATTTGACAGTAGTTCTTGGACCTGAACAAGGTATGGAGCAAGCTTTTGTCCCTTTGCTTGGTAATCTCCCCGCACTTGGTAAACCACCAACTGTGAGTCACAAAAGATTTCAACTGATTTGATCCCGAGTTCTCCGATGAGCTTCAAGCCAGCAATCAGTGCTTCATATTCTGCTTCGTTATTTGTAGCTGGGAAATCAAGCTTCAAAGCATAACAGATTGATCGATTTTCCAGAGTTATCAGAACTACACCCGCGCTGGAGCAACGATCGTTTGATGCCCCATCAGTGTATAATTTCCATCGAACGGGGGGAATGACGTCGTGATTATCTGGTTCTATGGGGATGGTAAACTCAGCGATGAAATCTGCTAATGCTTGCCCTTGCATGGCTCTCCGTGGCAAGTAGGCGATATCGAACTGGCTCAACTCGATGTTCCATTTTAGCAATCTTCCAGAAGTTTCTGGTCGTTGGAGTACCTGCCGCAGGGGTTGATCGGTATAAACACTGATTGAGTGTGCTTGAAAATATGGGCGTAGCTTACGTGATGCAATCACCAAGCAATAGGCCAATTTCTCGATTTTAGGATAATTTCTTTCTTCCCCCGTTAAATGCTTGCTAACATAATACACCGGCTTCTGGATTCGGTCCTCCTCGCGAACTAAAGCCGCACTTATCGCATGCGAGGATACAGCCAAGTATACGTACAACATCTCGTGGTCTACTGGTTTTGACAGCACTGGTGGACTCTCCAGATGCCTCACCAGATCCCGAAATGCTTCCTCACAACTAGACGTCCATTCGAAATTCCTCTTCCCTTTCTTAATTATATCAAAGAAAGGGATGCACTTGTCAGTTGCCCTGGATATGAATCGACTTAGCGCAGCTACTTTTCCATTCAGGCTCTGTACCTGCTTTATAGTCTTGGGCACTTGCACATCTCGAATAGCTTGGATCTTTTCCGGGTTAGCTTCAATTCCCCTAGCGTTGATGATGAATCCCAAAAACTTCCCCGACGCAACGCCGAAGGAACACTTCAGAGGGTTGATCTTCATCCCGTAATACCTGAGTATGTCGAACATTTCAGCCAAGTCTCGAATGTGGTCGTTTGACTGTCGTGACTTCACGAGCATGTCATCCATATAGACTTCCATCGTCCTACCAAGCTGGTCCTTGAACATTCGATTCACCAAACGCTGATAAGTCGCTCCTGCGTTCTTCAGTCCGAAGGGCATTACTACATAGCAATATAGCCCGACATCTGTAATGAAGCTGGTGTGTTCTTGGTCCGGAATATGCATCGGGATTTGGTTGTATCCCGAGTATGCATCCATGAATGATAACAGCTCATGTCCTGCGGTGGAGTCGACCAACTGATCGATCCTAGGTAACGGGAAGCTGTCCTTGGGGCATGCTTTGTTCAAGTCGGAATAATCTACGCAAGTTCTTCATTTCCCATTCGCCTTTTTTACCAGCACGGGGTTGGATACCCATTCAGGGTAGAGGGCGTCGCGGACGAACCCATTGGCTTTGAGTTTGTCCACCTCCTCTCTGAGAGTAGCGAACCTCTCCAGGTCCATCCCTCTCCTCTTTTGTTTAACCGGGACGTATTTCGGGTCTATGTTCAACATATGACTCATGATGGCGGGAGAAATCCCACACATATCAGAATGCGTCCAGGCGAAAACATCAAGATTCGCCCGGAGGAAGTCACTAAGGTCTTCAATCATTGCGGGGCCAAGCTGTGATCCGATCTTCAGTATTCGCGAAGGGTCGTCTCGGCTGACTGAAATGTCAACCGTTAATTCAGCCGGCGCTGCCTTTTCTTCCCGGGGTTTCTCATCGTCGTCTCTCGGATCTATGTCTCTGAAGATCCGAGAATTATGCCCGAGCCAGGGCTCGGGCACTACTTGTCAATTATCCGTATTAAGGATGCGAACGGGATTGTCCGCAACCTTTCCTTTCTCCTTCCGATGGGCCTCTCGGAGCTCAGCCACATAACAGGAACGACCAGCTGCTTGGTCGCCATGAACAATACCTACTCCTTTGTCAGTTGGGAACTTCAAAGTTAAGCACCACGGGGCTAACGCTGCCCTAAACTCAGCCAGGGCCGGTCGGCCCAAGAAAACATTATACGGAGAATCCACATCCAAAACTACAAAGGGTAGGATTCGCACCCTCCGACACTCGCCTTGTCCCAGTTCAACTGGTAACTCAACATACCCCACTGCATTGGTTGCTGCGCCATTAAAGCCGCGTATACGAGCTTTGGATGGTTTCAAGTCCTTTGTTTCCATTTTCATTTGGTCATAAGCCTTCTTGAAGATGATGTTGACAGAACTTCCACAATCAATCAGAATTCTTTTCACATAGGCCGGTCCGATCGTCGCAGATATGACCATCGGGTCGATGGTTGGAGCCTCTACTTGGTTAGCATCTCTGTTTCTGAACACTATATCGTTTGTCATTACGCGCTGCTGCTTAGCAGGGGTCCCATCCTCCACGTTCGAACAGAACTCAAAATCTGCATGCTTCAGGGAACTTGCATACCTCTCCATATCTTGCCAATTCTTATCCGCGGGGTGAGGTCCGTCGATGATTGTATTTATGACTAGTCTACCCATAGTTCGGGCAGGCTCCTCGGGATGACGCGGAGCTGGTGCACGACCCAGGTTGGATGTTCCCTGTCCTCCTTCCTGTGGATCCTTCACAAATTCTTGCAACTTCTTTTGCCTGATCAACTTCTCGATAGCGTCGTGCAGGTGTCTGCACTCTTCCGTATTGTGCCCATAAGTCTCATGGAAGCGGCAATATTTCCCGGTCCGCTTCTGTTCTTCGGTTGATTCTTTTGGACGTGGCTTTCGGTACTGAAAGGTATTGCAGGTTGATAGGTAAATGTTCTCAAGAGACGCATTCAGCGGGGTATACTCGTTGTAGCTTGGAATTCTCGATTTCCACTTCCCCGCTTCTCTCTTCTTCCCTTGATTTCTTCCTCCGGACTCCTTAGGCTGCCCAGGCTTGTTCTGGACATTGACTTGGACCTTTCCCGAGTTGTCCCCGGACTGTTTCACAGCAACGTTGCTTTTCATGGACTCTTGGATAGGTCCTGGTGCCTTATCTCGTCTTACCCACCTAGCTTCCTCTCTTCTTATGAACTGGTGTGCCTTTGAGTAGAAACGCTCTAGCGTAGTCGGAGGTTTTCTTGCCAACCAGACTTCAAACTCAGAATCTGGATTCACACCTCTCATCACAGCCATTAGGATTGCATGATCGTTGGGATTACTGACTTCAGTTGCCGCAACATGGAACCTTTGTAAATATTCCTTCAATGACTCCCCAGGACTTTGGATTACACTTGATAGAGACATTACGTCCTTTGGACGAGTAGTGTGTATCCTGAACTGCTCAATAAACTTCTTTGCCAACTCCTCGAAATTGGATACGGACTGCGGAGGAAGTCGGGTGAACCACATAGTAGCGATCCCAGATAGAGTAATTGGAAAGCATGTACACTTGGTGGCATCATTTGCTCTAACTGAATCCATCATCCACTCGTACCTCATGACATGATGTCTGGGGTCAGTCTTTCCCTCATACACAGGGATAGTTGGCATACTAAACTTTCTGGGGTACGCCGCCTGTAACATAACATCTGTGAACGGAGTGTGACTCCTTGATACTCCCCAATCGTCATTTGACAAGCCCTGATTTTCTTTCATCAATTGCCTGACCATGGCTGTCAGGTCTGGTGTCTGTATGGAAGGTGGAAGGTTAGAGTCCGTTCTACGCGACTGTCCATGTTGATGCCTCCTCTCCTGGCGATCTGCCAATCGTGCGTCTTGAGGTTCGACATCGTTAGCGTTTTGACGGTCTGGGCCTCCAGCCTCCACCCGCGCTCCGGTTCCGAAGTTTCCAGCTCCTGCTTGGTCTCCAGCTATTTGAACAGCAGCATCTGCCCGCACAGCTTTGGTCCTACGGCGTCTGCGCCTGGGAGGTTCATCAGAGGAAGTTGAGCTGTTAGATGAGGAATAAGGAGCAGGATTGCCCCCAGCATTCTGTTGCTGCTGTTGAGTGAGTTGTGCCATCAGGTTGGCGTTAGCTTGCATCTGCTCTCCTAGTTTTCTCCTGCTTTCCCTGAGTTCTCTCATCAAGTCGTTGAACTCTATTCCGGTGACAACTAGAGCCTGGTCCTAGGCGGCAATTCCTACTCCCGGAATTGCTGGCTGATTGCTAGGTCCTGCTTATTGCACGCTAGCAGTCTCGTAGGCATCCGCATTATGAGAAGCTAACCTGGTACGTGGTCTTGCCATTGTAGAGTTATTGGTATGAACTCTGAGTAGAATCAACGGATGTCCTATCAATGAGTCGGATCTTCTTTGGAGGATTTGTTCAATCCAGTAGCTTCAAAGCAGATCCTTGAGGTCTGAGAATTCAACTCTCAGTGAAAGCACCAAAGTGTTAGCACCAAAATTGGTCACTAACCTCGTAGAGAAAGATTATGTGGAGATATAAGTGATGAAGGTAAATTAAACAGAGAAGACAATGCTAATTTAAATGCAGAAAGTAAGAACACCAGATTTATAGTGGTTCAGCGTAATTGCCTACGTCCACTTTGAGGTTAAACTTTATTGATCTTCTTAATGATTGATTACAAATACAATTCGTAGATCAAATGCTTGAATGAAGTTGCTAAGTAAAGAAGATAGATCTGAAAAATGGCAGAGTCTCCCCAGTGTTCTCGAAAAAAAGGTCCTCTTCACTGTGCCCCTGCCCCTCTATTTATAGACAAAGATGGGTTGGACTTCCCAGGTGGGCTCGGAAGCCGAACACTCTGGCCCAAATACAGTGGTCGCCGTATGCCGATCCAAATAGGCCGAACACAATGATGCCAAACCACCCTCTCTATGCCGAACGATATGTTTGATGTGTGGGAAGAGTGGAATGAGTGTCAGTCGAAGCCGAACGTGCCTCTGGCCGAACGAAGCGCTTGATCGCACGTTGTTTATGGCCGAACGTTGTTGCTGGCCGAACGATGGCTTCGGCCGAACGCTTGCCTTTAGCTAAACGGTGTATCTGGCCGAACGATGGTCTTGGCCGAACGATAACTTTTGGCGAACGATACTGCCATGTCGAGCAGTCATATACGCCGAACGCCTTCTAATGCCGAGCGCCCCTAGATGCCGAGTACTCCTGGATGCCGAGTACTCCTGGATGCCGAGTACTACGCCGAGTACTCCTGCATGCCAAGTGCTCCTAGATGCCGAGTACTACTAGATGCCGAGCGCCCCTTGATGTCGAGCGCTCCTGGATGCCAAATACTACTAGATGCCGAGTACTACTAGATGCCGAGTACTACGCCGATGCCAAGTGCTCCTGGATGCCGAGTACTCCTAGATGCCGAGTACTCCTGGTGCCGAGTTCTCGTAGATGCCGAGAACTAGTTGCCTGGTCAAATCTCTAGGAAACACAGCTGTCACCCCGGATGAACCTAGACTTGGGGGCATACCACCAGGTAATGTAGGACCAATCCATGGAGGGATACCAGATGGCACGACGTAGCCTGGCGCCAACAGGGATACAGGAGTGCGTGATAAGGCATATGTACCGAAATTCCTTCGAAGACCTGGAAGGCAGTTAGGAAATGTAGATGTGGGGCAACCCTTGGTAGGTAACACTGGATTAGCCGACATTATCAGGCGAACTATTCGCGGAGATCTGACAAACAAGGATTTGGAGGGAGTAAACAAAAGTCCGTTTAATTGTAACATCAGGATGGCAAGGAATCCATCTGATTTCAAGCTGCCCACTCTAGAAGTATACAACGGTAAGACGGATCCCACTGACCACTTGATGAGGTATACAAGACATATGAAAGTGCTGGGGGCATCAGAGGAGGTTATGGCCCGATGTTTTCCCCTGTACTTAACCGATATAGCTGCTATGTGGTTCAGACAACTGGAAGATGGATCAATCGGAGCATGGACAGAATTGGTGGACAGGTTTTTGAAATAGTTTCGAGTTCACATCAAAAGGTCGAAGAATGTGATGACACTGACGTCGGTGAAGCAGAAGACGGGAGAATTGCTTAGGACATTTTTAACTCGGTTTAATGTAGCAGTTGCTTCAGTGGATCGGCCGGATCCATCAATGGTTCTAATGGCGGTGGTATCAGGAGTCAGGGATAATTCAGATTTCAAAGTATCGTTGATACGGGATCCACCAATGGATCTCGGGGTATTCTTTCATGAAGCTGAAAGGTTTCTTTGACAAGAGGATGCATGTTTGGATATGAAGTCAAAGGAAGTAAACATGGTTAAGGATGGAGAACCGTCCGATGAAAGCTTGGGTAAAGATAAGGATAAAGGGAAGAGGAAGCGCTGGGGAGAACCAAAATTCTCCACTTACACATGACTGAATGAGACATTGGAACGAATATACTTGGACACTCGGGATCGCCTTCCTTATCGAAGGCCGGCAAGGAGGGAACCCTCAGAACACGAAAGGGCATCAGGAAGGCACTGTCTGTTTCATGACCTGGACGGGCATGATACTAACAGCTGCAGGCATCTAAAGGATATAATCGAGGAGCATGTAAGGAATGGTCACTTGCGGCAATATGTTGAAACTCGGAATGGGGCAGTGGAACAGGAGCAACCATCACCTACCTTGAACGATAATGGTGCAAGGCCTAGGAATGGTGGTCGGTTGGTCATCAACTAATCATGATGGTTTGGAATAAGTAGCAAACTCTAGGCAGACGGCTGAGTCACTTACTCATGTACGGGGATGGAGACAACCCTTAGGAATGCTCTGAGATGATGATAAACCGTGTCGCTCTAGTTTGTGAAATCTGTTTTTTCTTTTTGGCTTGGACACTTTCTTTTTCTGGTTTGGTTTTGGAGTTTGATTTGAACTCCTGGTTTTGTTTGTTTTCTAATTTGGATTTTAGTTTGAACGTTTTCCTTTTGGTTTGGACTTTCGATATGGGTTTATGGTTTTCTGGTTTGAATCTGGATTTTGGATTAGATTTTGATTGACCTTTTGTCTGGTTTTTGGCTAAAAGGTCGGCGAGCATGGACTATGCTCGGCAAGGGTCTAGAGCGACCAAGATTCAGACTAGGACTTAGGCCCCATATTATCTATCGGTTACTATTTCAGGTCGTCGAGTGTGGACTGTGCTTGGCAAGGGTCCGGAGCGACCAGGATTCGGCTTAGGACTTAAGCCCTGGCATTACTCAGCATTTGGGGACACTGAACCAGGAATACTATGGCATTACTTAACATAGGTCATCGAGTGTGGAGTGCTCTTGGCAAGAACCCAGAGAGGTTACGGATTCAAAATTTGGCTTTGAATGGCTATGGATGACATATGGACTTTGGATGACGGATCAAAAGCTATTCAAAACACGCCTTCCTACCGCAAGGCATGTTTTGGGGGGCAAATGTTAACCCACCTTTTGGCAAGGCCGTGGACAGGCAGATTTAACTAAAATCAACAGTGTTACCTGGCTACAAGGTGATAGTTGCAGAAAATATGATCGGGCTCGAACGAGTATCGAGTTAGGAAAGGATTAGAGGTATGAAGGCTAGTATGGCTTGGTCAAGGGTGGAAAGTCACGAGTGGCTCGGCCTGAGTGGGTCGGTAGATGTGGCTCGGTGGTGATCTGTTTAGTCATTTCTGGTTCGTCATTTTTGGTTCTTTCGTCGTTTCTGGATCGTCGTTTCTGGATCGTCGTTTCTGGTTTGTCATTTCTGGTTCGTCATTTCTGGTTCGTCATTTCTAGATCGTCATTTCTGGATCGTCGTTTCTGGTTCGTCATTTCTGGATCGTCATTTCTGGATCGTCATTTCTGAGTCGTCATTTCTGGGTCGTCATTTCTGGTTCGTCATTTCTGGTTCGTCATTTCTGGTTCGTCATTTCTGGATCGTCATTTCTGGATCGTCATTTCTGGATCGTCGTTTCAGGATCGTCGTTTCTGCTTCGTCATTTCTGGATCGTCATTTTTGGATCGTCATTTCTGGGTCGTCATTTCTGGTTCGTCATTTCTGGTTCATCATTTCTGGATCGTCATTTATGGATCGTCATTTATGGTTTGTCATTTCTGGTTCGTCATTTCTGGTTCGTCATTTTTGGGTCGTCATTTCTGGGTCGTCATTTCTGGTTCGTCATTTCTGGTTCGTCATTTCTGGATCGTCATTTCTGGATTAGCATTGGTGTTGATGGGCCCGGATCATTCAAGAAGCCCAGTAATTCAGGTTTTGCCTAAAAATACAACAAGCAGGGCTTCAGAAAAGGGATCTTCATTCTGTTTCCCTTCTTCTTCCTCATTAAGGCTACTCTACCATAAGTGTTTTGAAAACTCCGGAGTGTAACTGTAATTGATTCTCATATCAATAAAAAGGAAATTTTTGAAGTGGACATAGGCCAGAGTCAGCCGAACCACTATAAATCCACTATTTTTTCTGCTTTCTTTTTAATTTTTACTGCTCTTTATATTTATACTCTCTACATACACTATATCTGTTATTTGTTACTGTTAGTTGGTGCTTTCATTTACATTTGGGTGTTAGTGACCAATTTTGGCGCTAACACCATTCATACTCAGCTCAAAGATCTGGATACAATTAAGCAACTTATAGTAATGTAAATTTTGTTTTTTGTGTTCTTGAAAACAACAACATGTGATTGCTTCCCTATCACTCTGTTGCAGTTTTTTATTGCACATGAATGTTGTCCAACTTAAATACAAATTTCATTTTGTTTCTATTTGTTTCAAAATTAGCAAAGGTTTATTCATTTTTATTTTTATTTTGCAGTTAAGGCTTCTTTGTTTTATAGGTTTTGAATCCTCCAGAAATGTCCAAATGAGCGTAGTAAGTTGATGTTTAAGAATGTGAGGTTTGATTATGTCGGGAACTACATTCTAAGGACGGACATGCAGAGGCCATACTTGGAGTGTTATGGGTTCCTGGGTAAGGAGGACCGTAGTTGTTTTAGAAACCCGACTGCTAATTTGGTTGCTTGCATCGTGGGTGGGATGGAAGGGAGTGGGTTTGGTTGGGGAAATGATGCGCCGTTTGGGAAACCAAGATGGTAAGTGGTGATGTTAATATATGGTTGGACATTTGAAAGTAATAGTTTCAAGTGTTTTGGTTTTCACTTCTTGATATTGATAAATTGGTATTGATATAATGTTCTTTATAATGTAACACTAAAGTGCTTTGAATGAATCAACTTTTGTATTTACTGTTTGTACTGAATTGGTTTAAATAATTCAGCAGCTTAGTTCAGTCATTAGGACATTTCAGTTCTTAATGAAATTGTTATTTTCATGCAATACAGTCTATTGTAATGTAGTATAAATGAGTACGTTAAATTATTGCTTTGTATAACTCTGAATTATGAAGATGTTTATAGGAATGAACTCTTGCGCATATAGTAGTGTATGGTTATAAACAGATATAGTTTTGTTTGCTAGTGTATGGATTTGCAACTCTATAGACTAAATGATAAACTGATGATTTCCTTCTATAATTGGTCTTTTTTTCCATATAGATTTGTTATATGTTTTCTTTACTGAAAGTAAACTAATGAAATAATACCTAAACACGGTATGCACAACTAGATAAAGTCATATAAAGTAGTAATATGTCATTTGTTCCTATGTCTTTTATTTTTAGATTAGTATATTTTTATTTTACATATATATGTATATAACTATACATTTATATATATTTATTTATATATATATGTATTGTGCTTACTCTTGTTTGTATGGTTTCTTAGTAGATTTAGGTATGCTTACTGGTTTGGATGGATTCATCTGACTTTATGACTAGAGCGTTTTTCTCGTTTAGTGATTTTCTGTTGTATTTTTATTTTGGACCTTAGTGCTCTAGGTTTGGGTTTTTTTATTGTAGGGGGTATCACTACCTGTCAGGTATGTTGATGGTTCCATTTTTAAGTGTAGAATAATATTATATGAGTGTTCTCCTCTAATCATAGAGTTTCATCCATTTTCCTAAAAAAAAGTCAATGCCCCTAAACTGACCAAACACAACTAATCAAACAATAATGATAATAATGGAATATTATCATTTCCTAATAAACAAACACATCATAAATAACTATATCAATTTCTTTGAAAATTATTTTTTATATATAAAATATAATCCTAGGTAAAATTATTTCATTTACCCAATTTTAAAGCAATACCGTGTTGGTTTGCCTTATCCGAGCTTTTAGAAATCCCTACGATACAGTTGTATTTTCTGTGTCGACCAAAATTCATAAACTAGTCGATAGATCAATCAACACAATATAAAACATTTTATAGCACTAACAAATAGGCGCTCTCATATATACACACACACACTCAAACTCATTCTAGAGTGTTACCAACCCTATTTCTAATGAGTCTACCCCATCAAATCCCAGATGTTTGCTCAACTTAAGCTCTGATACCACGCTGTGACGATCGGCCTTTTAGACCCTCAAAAGTCGACACTAATACATCAACGATATTCACTACTGAGCACCCAAGTGCTAGAAAGACGGATTGTTGGGATGAAAGAAAGAAAAGATATAACAAAATTTCACAACGTGACAAGTAATATATAATATACAACAGATCTTTACAAGAGAAAACTATAATACAGATACATCAATTAGTGTAACTATCTCTCATCAGCCTGGATAGTTATAACAACCCGTCCTCATAAATACTGACAAATACAAAACAACAAATGTAGTGGAAATAAAGATACATGAATATGTCTTGGAGGCATCCAGCTCGTCTTCTAAAGCTCTAAAGCATCTATAACTAAGTCTAAAAATATGCTTGGGCTAACTCGAGTAGGTAAACCAACGTGAGAAACACAAATTATATGCATTTTAATGTTATAAAACTTTCAAAAAATAAAGATATCTCGTAAGACCACGCCGTACATAAACACGAACGAGTTTTTACCTTATGATAACCAAACCATTTTTGTTAGAAAATCCAGTGATATTATAATAATGTCTACGGTTTAAAATAAATATATAACATAGTTGGAAAACTTGCATCTCACGTCCACACATATTTAGGCACAACTAAGTCCGTAAGACACTTATTGGAGAAGGGATTTCATACAATGACGAGGCTACTAGGGTACCGCCGGTCACAGTACATCTCTAGAAAAATGTACCAAGGTCGTAGAACATTTGCACCGCTGCCAACACAGGACCGGCCTACCCCTTCTGGATAGTACCGAATATGTCATCACCCGGTTGCCGGCCAATAATTATACCAAGTCACTAGCATACATAAATGGGTCAATATCAATCTAGATCGGGTGATGACCATACACTATTGGTAGCGAACCACATAGCCCTACCGCATATCCTCTGTTTTAGTCATTACCGGGTGTGAGACTTGAGGCTAAATTTTACCTTTTTGGCAAATCCCACTTGGAATGCTAACACTGCCCTCCAAGCAACAATGCAATGCCAACATTCATCCATACAAGTTTTATAAGATACGAAAAAACCGAAGGCACTACTTCTACTACATCCACGGGATTAGTAGCAAGTAGTCCTTATACTTCAAAGAACCCCGCCTTTGATTTCATCATCTTCAAGATGTCTTCAATTCGAATACTTATGTCAGTTCGAAGTAGTTTTTGGATAATATATCCGATCTTGGTCTCTTCAAACCAACAATCGATAGTTTTAAAAATGGGCAAAGATTTGATAATCGATTATTTAACTATTAAATAAATAATCAGCCAAAATCAGATATTTAATTGCATAAGAAAACCAAGCATGATAAGCACATAAGCAACCACTAAGCCTCTTTAATTAATCCTTTCATTGATTAAAAATCACTTTGTAAATTCTTATATTAAAATACTTTTACAAAAGATATGCATAAGTATATCACTCATTCACTACTCATTTATACTCTTTCACTGCTTGGAAAAATATCCATATATTTATCTTATCGGTATAAGTATATTCACAAACCACTACACTTTTAATACTTAGTAAATGTAACCATATACTTTTGAGGGAAACGGGTGTGTAGCATGAGACTACACAGCCGATTATATGATAATATTAATAAGTAGTAGTCGACCAACAGGCCCGATCGATAGCCAAAAAATAAGTTTAGCGGACCAATCTGGTCCCAAGTTCAGCATACACAGAAAGAAATATATATAAAAACCAGCAACATTGTGTAAAAGTACAAAGCCAAAGTAAGAGCATTACTACTACCGACTATTAAGGTGATGATCATACATATGAGTCAGGAAGGGCCCAGCAAGAAGAGACCTCCCATGTACTTTCCAATTAATGAGCAGGAGCATTGTCATTGGGAGGGAGGCGCAGAGTGAAAGGCATCCTACGCGCAGATCCTGTCCGAAGAGAAAATAGGTAAGAGATTCGGTTACAGATTCCTTCAATACTGCATTTGGGCTTGTTGAAAACGTATGCATTTCTTTCTTTCCAGATGTACCAACTGTAAATGGCAATGAAGGAGTCGAGTTTTCTATCCGGAGGGTTGTACTGCCAGTAGTCAAAGAACGAGTGGAGGACAGGGATGTAGCCGATGAGATTAGCACTAGTCGTGGCCCAAATGTAGTAAAAGAAATCACAGGAAAAAAAGAGATGAGAAATGGATTCATCTTGCATAGAGCACAAGGCACAAAGAGAGTCTAGAAGGATATTCATACGTCTAAGTCTATCTTTGGTGTTGATACGAGCATGGATGAGGCACCATTGGAAAAAAAGGATGCGGGGAGGGAGTCTGCATTTCCATACTCTGGCGAAGGAGAATGATCTGCCAGGGTGGTTAAGGAATGAGTAGCATGAGGCGACTGAAAAGCCTTTCTCGGGAGATAAGGCCCAGGAATAAAGGTCTGTTATGTTAGAGAGGTGGAGTGAAAGGAGAAGGTTAGAGGCTGAAGTGAGATCATTCAAGGTGTCAGGGTCAAAGAGAGCTGGGGGACACAGGCAGTCTGGGCCAAGGGTTGAAATCTCGCCAATTGTTGAGTTATAGTGGGAGGTATAGGAAAATAGGTTAGGGAACGAGCGGGCGAGGGGTGTTTGATCATGCCATATGTCTAGCCAGAAAAAACAGCTACTACCGTTGCCGATGGAGACATGGAATAGGGATTTGACACGGGGTATGGATTGTAAAATGCCAGCCCAGAAGGGAGAAGGTTTAAGACGAGGGGTGGAGTGATGGACCAGGTGAGGGTTGGAGTGATAATGAAGCTAATGTATCCATTCTTTCCAGATGAAATTGCCCGGTGTGATGATACGCCAAAGCCATTTGGATAGGAGAGCTATGTTGAAAGAGTCAAGGTTAACTATTCCTAAGCCACCATGATCTTGGTGCAAACAGACAGACTTCCAGTTGATCAAACATTTTGCTTTATTGCCATTCCAAAGAAAAGATCGTCTAATAGCGTCAATTTTCTTTATTACCTAATTCTGCAGTTTGTGGAACGACATCCAGTACGAAGAAAGGGCTGATAGGACTGATTTGACAAGGACGAGACGGCCTGCAGATGATAGAGATTTGGCCTTCCATGATGAAAGCCGAGATTCAATCTTGGAGATAAGCGGGAGCTAGTCCAAACGGGCGAGTTTAGTGGGGTGAAGGGGGACACCAAGGTAGGTGATGGGGAAGTGGTCCAGTTTACAATTGAGAAGAGAGGCAGAAAGGGGCCGAGGTGGTGGGAGTTGCCAAGCATGATGATGGAGCTCTTGTTAAAGTTGATGGATAAGCCGGAGATGAGTTCGAAGCCATATAAAAGAACTTTAAGACAATGAATATGATCAAGTTCTGGGGAAACCAACAGGATGGTGTCATCCGCAAATTAGAGGTTAGAGACTGATAAGTCCGAGTTGGGGTGTTTAATGCCAGCAAGGAGGTTGTTGGATATTGCAAGCTTGACCATGCGGTTGAACACATCAGAAATGAGGACAAAAAGGAGTGGCGATAGGGGGTCGCCTTGTCTTAAACCTCGAGCTGATTTTATATGCCCACCTAGAGAGCCATTGATGGAAATTGATGAAAAACTTGTACTAAGAATGCTCTTGATCCAACTGCACCATGTATCGGAAAAACCTCTGTATTTCATAAGGTTGAGCAAAATGTTTCAGTTGACTGAATCAAAGGCTTTGGAGAAGTCAAGTTTGAGTAGGGCACCTGGAGTGGTAGAGTGGTGGCAGAAGGAGATGACTTCCTGTGTGGCCACCACACAATCAAGGATGTTACGGCCCAGGATGAAGGCCGATTGTTCAACCCCTACGAGAGAACCAATAACCCCTTGGAGACGATTGGCAAGGATTTTAGTGATGATTTTGAAGGTGGTGTTGAGGAGGCTAATGGGACAAAAGGAGGGCAGGGTGATTGAACCAAGGGATTTGGGGATAAGGATGATGTTGGCGTAATTCAAACGTGCAATAGACGAGGGGTTAGATTGAAATTCAGAGCACATCTCTATGATATCAGATTTAACAGTGTCCCAGAAGTGTTTGAAAAAGAGGGGACCAAAGCCGTCTGGACCTGGAGATTTGTCATCAGCCATAACTTTCAGGTCCGACCAAATTTCAGCTTCAGTGAAGGGATGGTCAATGGAAATCGAAGAAGGATTGGGATAAAGGAGATTCCGTCAATGGGTGGGAGCGGAGGAGAGGGATTACCTAGTAGATTGCGATAGAAATCAGTGAATAGGCGAAGGATATCTGATTGGTTAGAGTAGGTGGTATCGTTATGAGAGATTTCAAAGATGAAAGTGGATCTACGATGCCCATTAGCGAGGCAATGGAAGAAAGCAGTATTTTTGTCTCCCTCGTCAATCCATTTAGCTTTGGAGCATTGTTTCCATCCAATATCTTCCTGCTTGATAAGTCTGTCCAATTCAAGCTCTAGTTCGCGTAGGTGATTAGATTCGGAGACAGTTAGGGGGCGAGATTCTTCCAGTATGTTGAGATGCAGAATGTCGTCCTGGGTCACCACAATACGGGAACGGATTGAGCCCCAAATGGATTTGGCCCAAGGTCTGATGAGTTTTCTAAGTGATCGGAGTTTGAAGACAACTCGAGCAGCGGCCGACAGAATCGGAGAGGGTTGGGTCCATGACAGTTTAACAAAGTCATCGAACGATGGTTCTAGGAGCCAAAGGCGCTCAAATCTGAATGGACGCTTAGGGTTCGGTGTGGTGCCAGAATCAAGTAGCAGAGGACAGTGATCGGAGAAGGTGGCGGCGAGGATATTAATAAGAGAGAGGGGGTGAAGGTCGTCCCAGGCAAAGTTGAAAAGGAAACGGTCCAATTTTGTTAGGGCTGGCTCTGATCTACGGTTTGACCAGGTAAAGAGTCGGTTGCTGATAGGCGGGTCGATGAGGGCGCAAGAACTGATAAAGTCATTAAAAGCAACAGAACCTTGTGAGCTGCTACCGGAGTTTCTTTCAGAGGGAGATCTGGCCGTATTGAAATCCCCTCCAATAACCCAAGGACCATTGATAAGTGAGGCAAATTCCAAGCAGTTCGACCAAAGAACAGATCTCTCATGGATATTTTGAGGACCATAAACATTGGAAAAGAAGTAGAGTATACCCGAGTGAAGATGGCGAAGGATAACATGTAGTGCAGCAGGATGAGAAATGATTTGACAAAGGGACCATGTCGATTCATTTCAAGCGGTAATTATACCACCCCTAGTACCAATAGCATCTACATGGGCCCAGCCAGACAGGTGGGGGCCATCTAATAGTCTAAGATGAGATGGGGCCGGGTCCGAAAGTTTAGATTCTTGGATTAAAAGGATGTCTATTTTTTGTGGGGCTCTGGAATGTTCGGGGTTTGGGGGACCCCTCTAAATGTCATGTAACCATATACTTATTTCACAGGTATAAGTATATTCACAAAACCTTAAGAAAGATTTCACATTCAAAACCATACTTATTTGGGTTAAAACAAATGTCATATAAAACATTGATAACAATAAACCCAAACCACTTTCTTTTTGGTGTAAATAAATGGATCATACATAAATTAGACCATATATACTTACCACCACTTCCTGATGTCAAACTTATGCTATCCCTCGATTAACAATGAAGTTGGATAAGTTAGCATACTATTCTTGCCTCATCATACATTATTAATTCTTAGGATAGGAACAGGTTTCTCTATTTTTGAATTTGGGGTAAAGTATGAAAAGAATACTTTTCATACCGCTACAACTTAAATTGATCATTAATGAAAATCAAATCCGATTCCTTTTATAAAACTCCTGTTATAAATTTCCTTTCTATTTGTAAAACTTCTTTTATAAATCTCCAAATATAATTATAAAATTCATTTTATAAATTCATTTACTAATAACAACCCTTCAATTTTAAAATACAACCAAATACTTTCCATAAAACGATCATTCCATATATTACTATAAATCCACAAATGTGATTTACTATTCCAAATTATAAAAATGATATAGTTTTCCTTTTTATTAAATAGCATTTATAAATATATTCTTTTATTTATAAAATACCATTTATAAATCTCTCTTTTATTACAACATTATATATAAAATGTTTCATAAATATTTATTCCCAAAATATTTCTATCTTCTTTTTAAATAGAATGACTTTATTATAAAAGATAAATTCCTCTTTTTCTTTCAAATAAAAATCTATTAACTTTTCTGTAAAATAAATACTTTTCGAAATACTTTTCAAAACATTTCCAAAAAGGTTGGAGTAAAATAGAGAAGTTCAAAAATGATTTCTAATAAAATGCCATAAAAATTACCAAAATCACTTTTAAAATCATCATCCAAACCAAAACCATTTTCAAACCAAAACAACAAACCATGGTATTTCAAAATACTATAATGACGCAAAAGCTACCATAGCACTTAACCAATGCTGCTACTACCTTTATCACTAAAAAGGTTCAACTTTTAACATATATCAAGGCCATATCCAATATGGTCAACTACCAAACTATTAGAAATTCAACAATTTACACAAGTATATAACTGAAATTTAAAATCACAATGGCAAGGAATCCAGATCCCTCTACAAAATTCCCAGCATTTCATTTAATATGTCATTCGCTTTTCAAAGCGGAAATTCAACCAAACCAAAACAATAAATCATTCAAGCACAAAGACAATAATTTATATCCATCTATACCATATAGTGTTCATATAGAGGTGAGTTAACTCATCAAAATTCCAACGGACGCTTAAGCGTTCCAGTTTGATCTAAAATCGAACAATGCTCGATTTTAGCTTTAAATTCCACTTGCTCCAAACTCGATAAAATTAATTATAATGCTTAGATAATTCACCTACGAGCGCAACACAAAAGACTGTATCTCGATTGGACCTCGTATGCAAATGTTATTTAATTTATATGTTTTTGAGTTAAATTTTGTAATTAATTTAATAATTACTTTACTTAAAGTTAATTAGCCTCACTAATCTTCTTCCCTCTCTCTCAAAATTGTGCACCTTTACACGAGAACACCCCAACCCACCATTAACGTGCATGCACACATGGTGATACGAAGCTACGCTCCATCATTCGACGAATGGTCAATTCCATTGAACTCGAATATGCGAATGCTATATATCCCCCTATCTCATCGAACTCGATCCATTCCCCACCGTCGTGACCTGTAGCAGCCCCTCCTTGACCTCCCAATGTTACACCACCACATACATGACCGCGACCTACCATTTTTTCACCATCTATGCTCCTCGATATGAGAAACACATTGTCATACTCGTCGAAGCTATCATTGCCTAAATCAACTGCAAACCCTAACCCTAGTTCATCCTCCTTCATGTCGAATATCCCAAATCATCATCGCAACCCCCAATATGCACATGGATTCGAAGCTCTCATCAAAACAAACTCGAAGGGTCCAATTTTGTATTTTTTTTCGTTTAGTAAATGATTTGATTTTGATTTTTGAATGAGGGGGGTTGATTTTATTTTTACTGTAAATGAAAGAGGAGGGAAAAGAAAAAGGAAAGAGGGAAAAGAAAAAGGAAAGAGGGAAAAGTGAAAATAATGAAGAAAATTCTAAGTGTGGGTTTCTGTTTATTTTACAATTTCCGGCACTTCGCTACACAGAATTTTGTTCGTGTACAAACCACGAATGACAAAAACAAAAATACGATCATGGAAAACTATGTGACACGATCCCAAAATAACAATAAAATACGCTGGTTATCTTATTCTGTGAAATTTCAAAAATACCAATGTTTGTCGAAAAATACGTCAAACGAAAATTTAAATATTTTTCAAATTAAAAATTATGGAAAACTCCTATAAATTCGGTTAAAAATATGTCATCAAAAATCAAGTCATTTTACTAACAATTGATTTTCTTACCATTTATTAAATTCGAATCAAAAATATTCCCATTCGAAACGTTAATAATTGCGGTTCGTTACACTCACTGTACCCCATATCGAGCATAGGTTATATATGATCTACTTAAGTTATTCGACACTTATATAGATCTCACCATAATCCAATGTTTCCCATTGACGGTCAAAAATATACAGAGTCGGTACCTAATCTTACCATAGACCCCGAGCCACATCTTGATGGATCGAACTCTTGTAGATCTCACCGTACCTTATATCGAGCATAAGTGATACATGACCTACTCTAGATATTTGAAACTTGTGTGGACCTCGTCGTAACCCATATGAAGCATAAGCAATAATTGATCCACTCGTAAATGATCTTCATCATCTCCCCCTCAGACTTCAGGGTTTTTTGTCAAATTCACATAACACCTCTACAAAAGAGAACGACGAGCCTGTCCCATATAATACACTATTGGAACCACAAAGGAACACCGATGTTGTATACATACACACACACACATTTCAAAATATAATGCCACGTAAGCAAATATGGCTATCACAAACGAAGACCGATATCTCATCATCGTCTATCTATACAGATTGCCTCTACTACAAGACCAACAATATGTATAACCCCTAATATAAGGCCAATACAATGTACGGTCACTAATATAAGACCAGTACTGGGTATGGTCATTAATATAAGACCAATATCATTAATTAAAACATCTACCCAAGGTTGACTAAGTAGTTAATACTGGTATCGGGTACGTATCGATCATATACCAATATGATATATTTTAAAGTATCATGATAATATTATAAAATATCGGACATGTGTAGAACATGTTATAAATGATATTGTACTATGTTATAATGTTATATTGATGTTAAGATTTCAAATATTTGGATAAATAATGCCCATTCACTATCAAAGACTGACTACATATAGTTTACATATTACAATCCGCTTACCGAGACATTCAATTAAGTACATATAATAATATAGGCTCATAAAAACTGAGAAATTCATATATTATACATCTTTACTATTTTCTTCATTTCTATACTATATTTATTGTTTCTTCGGTCATCTAATCATCGATATTACTTTTTCCAATTTTTCATATTTATATTTTCATCATATTCATTTTAAATTAATTTATCGAATAAACAATGTTGATTTGATACCAATTACTACTTTTGCTCATTCTTTATCGATAATTACAGCTCTTTGACTTTTGGTTTTGGATGCATGATAATAACTAATAAATTTATATAAGCTAACTTACCAATTAGAAATGGTGAACAAAAAAACAACAAAAACGAGAAGTAGCTCTTTCATGATCTTGTTTTTAGTAGTTAAGTCTTTATGGAAAATAAAACATATACAATAATAGAATAAGTAGAGTTTTCATTATCGAAATACTAATAAAGAAGACTAAAACTATATGGTTAAAACTAAAAAATTAGTGCATTAGAATTTCTAATATGGTCCAGATATTGTCATTCACCGTATACAAAAACAAATATTTAGAACGTGAAGTGATTTATTTGTAATACATTTTCTCCAACACATAAAATAATGAATGATATTCTTAAAAAATATCGGGTATTTTACACAAAATATCGGAGTGATATATCGATAATGATATTTTGAAAATGTATCCGCTTAGGAGCAATATGAGATATATCGATGATACATCAGTGATATTATCCGATAGTAACTACATAGAAGGTCGATACCAAGAAGTACAAACTTACATACCACTTCTCTGAGTAGCCCAAAAGTATTCTTGAAGTAGTATGGAGGATAATGGGTCGATTTAGAAGTGAAATGCTCTAGATATGGGCATTATTGCCTGGTCCAGCCACTACCGGTCCGTGCTTTGAGCTGGGAAATAATGCCTAGCTTGGAGCATGATCCAAGGCCCGGTTTCTGTCATTTCGTCTCTCTGCCTTCTCCATCGAGTGACCTGCCCATCCTGCCATGCTGTCTTCATCACACGGTTGAAGTTTAGTGCCTTAAGGTTGAATTTACATGTCGATTCCTTCGTGTGTTCAGGAGAGATCTTCGTGTTGTCGCAAATCCGTTTCACGATCGTTTTGCTACAAAAATGCAATGTGCATCTCGGTAACCCAACTACATGCTACCACTTTGCCTTCCTTCATTGTAGATGTATATTTATACGCTAATGCACACAATACACCCCAATTCACACATATGTTTAAATAAATAATTCGGTTGTTTAATAATCATTTCTTACTTTTATTTACCTTTTCTATAAAAGTCCAAATATTCTCTTCTATTTATTTCATAAAGTCCTGCAACTATTTTATAAAATACATAACTAACTTACAAATCATTTTAAGCCTTCAAGCTTATTTTTAAAAGTCATACTCTTAATATCCGAGTAGTAATAAAATATATAATAATATTTTTATCACTAATATAACAATGAATTAGAGTTTAATTAATTTATAACAATGTTATAAATTAATGTTAACTTTATTCAATACGAATAGAATACAGTATTTATATATACGGGATCTAAATCAATTATCCCGAAAATCTATAATTAAATATATATATATATATATATAATTCTATCACTAATACAATCAAATAGGGAAAATAATCACCTATATATATTATTCTACCTGTTCTCGATAATATTTTTTCAATATACTTAGTTATAGGGACTTATACCGAAATATAAATTCATAATTATAATTCTGCTCACCTAAACCGTAAATTCTTAATTGTCCAAATTTAGTCTTAGCCAATACCATGTCATAGATAATCTCATTACGAGTGTAACGACAAAGACTGCGTATCGATTGGACCTTGTATGCAAGAGATATAAGTTAAATACAGAATGAGATTAACTAAAATAATTAAATATATGAATTACCTTAATTAACCCCTAAACCATCTTCTTCCCCTAATGTGCACAGTGCAAAAACGTGCACACATCATTCTAGATTTCTCCCTCCACACAAGACAATTCGACGAACAGTCAGTTGCATTGCATTCCCCTACGTGAGCTCTTTGCGATGGACCCTGCCTCAATGACTACGACCCCTCACCTAAATCGTGACCTATAGCCACCTGACTCGGCTATAAATGTCACACCCTCCTAGATTGGACCGGACTCCAAACAAGCAGTGCGGGAAGGTGTACTTTGTCGAGGAGAATGCAATAACGCTGTCTATTTTGGTCAACTGCACCCTCAATCGCCTACAAGTTCGTGCCCTAGCCGGTGTTTGAAAATGTCGATCACCCCCAAGCTCATCCAAACAAGCCAAAGCCCATACAGATTCGAAGCTCCCGCCTCCTCAAGTTCAAAGGATCTAACCTCATCGATTTTCGTAGCCTATAGCTCTGGATTTTAATTTATGAAAGGAAGGAGCTATTTATGATGAGGAGATCAAAAATGAAAAGGGAAAAAAAGAAAAGTAAGGGAATAAAATATGTGGTTAGGGAGAGGTGAATTTATAATTAAAAATATGTCTTTATTTGATTTCTAAAATAAATCGCTATACATTTTGAGCTCGTACGATCATACAGCATATTGGATCGCCATGAAACTTGTCATTGCACATCACCTCATTTTTTTTGTTCCGATGGTATAAATTTCATTGTCATTTGAGTTGATGCTCCAAGAAGATAATTTTATACATTTCTCTGACCACATCTTTTGTGAGGACAAGGAATAATTAAGTCTCAGATTAGGTATGTGGAAGCCATCGGATTATTCGTTTTCAAAAATTCTTCAACCATATATCTCATAATAAAGTCCTTATTCCAGAATCACAAGCCATCAGTTGAGATCACACTGGACCCGACTATGCATACTTTCTAAAAAATACATATAACAATATGTAAATCATAAAAGTACCATGATTTCAAATATAGCGATATTTATACTCATTTTGATTCACAACGTCGACCCGGACTCAACGGATGTGGTCTCGAGTTCTAATTCTACTATATACAAAAAGTCATATTTTGTACCTTTAATTCAATAATGATTAAATATTAAATTAATTATTTAAATACCCTATTGTTAAAAATGCGGATTATTACATTCTCCCCCCTTAAAAGGAGTTCGTCCTCCAAATCCCAAAACTAAGGAAAATGTCTCCTTACCCTTAAAATTTCAAAGCCCTTCATGTTTCAGAAAAATACGATAGTACCTCCTTTGCATGGCTAGCTCCAAAAAAGTCACAAAATAACAAATATAATTATATATACATCTCATCTTAGGCATTCCATATCTAAGCATCTCATTTCTGAGGACATACAAGCATATATGTGCATATTATATATACTAAAGATCTTTCATACCTTCTTCATAGCAAGAGCATACCATTTAGATGTGAATAAAAGTGAGTGAGCATCCAAATTACCAACAACTTCTTCCATGTACCTAATCATGTACTTAACAAAGAAGATTAAACACAATTGCAAAATTATATCATGAATTTAAGCATGCTAAATCATATATAGAAGTCGTCTCAAATAAATATAATGTATCAAACCATGCAACAAGCACCTCAAATAAACATTTTACAACAAACTAAGCAAGAATCACATCTAATGCAACGAGCATCTATAATAACCATGTCGTAAAAAACTATGCAACAAGCATCTCTAATGCAATGAAACGATATTAAAGCATGTGCAATCAAGCGTAGTAATTGATACCATCATAATCATATATGACTATCAATTGGAGAGTAAGCACAAATGAGTCGGTATCTAAATATACCATCGACTGTGAGTCACACCAAAAGGTAATAAACTTGTATAGATCTCATCTCAACCCCTAAACGGGCCATGGATGACATGTGATCTATTTTAGATAGTTATCGATATCCCTCTTTAAACATACTTTAACAAGTAATTATAATTAGCATACAAGCAACCAAATTCACAACAAGTAGCAACAGACAACAATAATATACAAACATACTACCAAGCATAGAAGCAAGCAACAACTAGCAATAAAAATCAACAATAATTAATAATTAAACAACTGCAAGCAACGATAAACAATAACAAGCAATCAACAGTGAGCAACAATACACAATCAACAATCAAATAATAATTTGCACACAAACTACCAGTCATACAAAACAAGCAACAATAATAAATCAACAAAAATCAAAATCAATCCATGACAAACAACAACAAAATATAGCAACCAACAACAAGTAACAATCAAATAATAGCAAGTAACGATAAGCAACAACCAAATAATAGCAAGCAACGATAAGCAACAGTCAAATAATAGCTGTAGGATCGAATTATCGTAGAGGGGTGAATAGGGTTTATAAAAAATTCACAGATAACTAAAAATTGCAGCACAGATAATAACAGAGTAAATAAGGAAATTAAAGAGACACACAAGTTTGCCTAGCTTCGGAAAAACTTGCCTTTTGATACCCCCAAATTTCTACTAGGAATTAAACAATCGACATCTACGGACCTTGTAAACTCACGACCCTTCGCTAACCTGATTGTTCTAACCCTACGCTCAAAACCCTGCCATAATTCAAACCCCGAGTTGCGAATTTTCGAACTATAGTTAAAAACTAGAGTTTACAAAATTTAAAAACAAAATATAAAAGAAAGTGAAACCCTAAATTAATTAGGCCCAAAGAAAAAGTTATGACTGAAATGCTGAAATGATTGTTGATTTTCAATATTTTACAAAATGAATCAGCAAAAACTCAAAACAGTAAAGTTGCAGTGAAGAACTTCAAATTTTCAAAAATCGGAGTAAAGATGTTCAAGTTATGATCGAATTACTATAGCCATGTTAAGAAATTCTGGAACAGTTTTCAAACAATATTCTGAATGATTCACAGTTTGTCAATGATTAAGCTCAAATTTTGGAAAAAACACAAAACATATTGAATTTTCAATCTATTTTCATAACATCTTGAATTTTACAAATAGGAGTTAAGGAGCCGAAGATATGGTAATTATACTAATTCAGTTTCAATAAAAATAGAATTAACAATAAGAAAACAAAACAGAGTTTAAAGATCATACCTTTACTTACATTCGATGTCGCGATATCCAAAATGTGTAGATCCCCACATCATTTTTCTGGGCTAAGTAACGTTATAATTTTTGCTCATCAACCAAATAGAACAACTTGAAATCTATCTCTATTGAAGTTGTTCCTTAGCCCACTTTTGTACCTAAATGCTAGAAGAGTCGTGTGGTCTAACAAAAGATGTAAAACCACACTTATTTTCGCTTGTAGCCTTTGGTACCCAAATTCATCTATATAAAAAACTGTTAGTATATATCATTGTACCCTTGGGAACCCAAACTTGTTTAAATTTAAGAGAATTTACATTTGTACCTTTTGAAATCCACGTTTGTTTAACGGTTTTGTTTCTATTCCAACATTTATTTTGATTAAGCCCTCTTTTTCCACAAATTAAACATTTTGAAAAATCTTTGTGAAATTGGACATTATCACAATTTATTTCTTAATTGGTTCAACTTTATTATATCCAAGTCCTTCTCTATTTTCAACAATAGTTTGACTTCCTAACAACATATTTGGTGATTTTTCTCGTTTTGAAATTTTTTTTATTGTTGATTCAAGTTATTGAACCTTAGATCTAAGAGCATTATTTTCATTCAAAAGAAAAGTGCATCTTTTGATGGAATTTTCTCTTTTTTGTCGTCTTTCTTTTAAGGTCAAAATTTCATTTTCAAGAATTCCAATCTTATTCTTAGACCTATTAATTTCTTCCTCTAGAGGCTGACACTTCTTACATTTTGAGTTATGTTTTTGATGTTTTCAATCATTAGTTCTAACTCATTATTTTTTCCAAGTAGACTCTTTTCCTCAGATTCAAGTTTGTTGTATTTTTCTTTAAGAAAATCATTGCTTTCGTTTAACTAGTGATATAACAATGATAAATCAGTATGTCATAATTTTGATACCTCACTCGGTTCATCGTCACTGTCACTTTACCATCAGGCACATATTGGCTTCTACTTTCTCACAGTCGTTGTTATCCTCTTCTTCTTCACTCTCATCCCAAGTGGCTGCGAAACTCCTTCTTTTTTGCTTCTTCACTTTGTCGAGTCAATTTTGTGGATATTTTAGCTTGATGTGACCGAGCTTCTTACATCTATGGCATATGATTTCTTCCTCTTTAGAATCATCTAGAACTTTGACAATTTTGGTTTTTATTCATTGGTTTATTGCTGGATTTCCATGCTTTCGGGTCCACATTTTGAATTGCTTCATCAATAGTGCTAGATCTGTTGCATCATCATCATTACTATTGGTTGTACCTTTTAGAACGATTAATTTTTTTTTCTAACTCTCTGCTTTCACATTCTTCTTTGACCTTCAGTTCTATCTCATAAGTGATTAGATTTCCTATTAGTTCCTCCAATTTTAGTTGTTTCGAGTCTTTGGATTTCTGAATTGCAGTCACTTTCACTTTAAAACTTCTCGGGATGATTCTTAGAATTTTTCAGACCATCTCCAATTCAGTGTAAGCTTTTCCTAGTGATTTGGATTTGAATACAATATTTGAAAATCGTCCATACGTCTCCTTTATATCATCGTCTTTTGTCATCACGAAATTCTTGTATTCATTGTTGAGCATGGCTAGATGAGATTCCTTGACCTACGATGTACCTTCATGAGTCACTTCAAGCATATGCCAAATTTCCTATGTAGTCACTTTGAGAAACACGATTGTATTCAATTTTATCTAAGGCACAAAAAATAGAACTTAGCTTTTGCATTAGACCGATATAAACTAAGTTCATTAGGATCCTACTTATCTTTTAGCTTAGGAAATTCATTACCATCTATATTTACCATATGTAGATTATATCCAGTTTCAACTATATCCCATAACTTTATAGTATTTAGAAAAAATTTCCTCATAGTTTTCCAATATGAATAATCAGTACCATTAAACATGGGTGGCCTAGCAATAGATTGTCCTTCAGAAAAAGCATTACTAAAACTAGCCGTAGTTAAAAAAGTTAGCTTTTTTCTACCTAGCTCTGATACCACTTGTAGGATCGAATTAACCATAAAGGGAAATGAATAGGGTTTTATGAAAAATTCATAGATAAATAAAAATTCCGGCACAGATAATAACATGTTAAATTTGGAAATATAAGTGACAAACAAGTTTATCTAGCTTTGACAAAACTTGCCCACTACTGCCCCGAAGATTTCTACTAGGAATTAAACAATCAACGCTTACAGATCATGTAAACTAGCGACCCTTACTAACCTGATTATTCTAACCCTATGCTCAAAATCCTGGCACAACTCACACCTCGAGTTGCGATTTCTTAAACTACGCCCCGTAGTTCATGCCTACTTAAAAACTATAGTTTATAAAATTTAAAAACAAAATAGAAAAGAAAGTTAAACCCTAAACTAGTTAGGCCCAAAACAATTTGTTTACAAGTAAAAGAATATGGCCAAATTAAAATAAAATACGATCTCCCCTTTTATAATTCTTCAGCCCGTATTTTTCTTCCAAGCTGATTCCCATTTTATCTTCATTCTGATTTAGGGTTTCCAAATCGAAAGCCACCGCTTTGAAATTATGATTCGATTTGCTCTCCTTCTTCTCTGATGCTCATGTTCTGTAATTAGCAGCGACTGAAAGTTGTAGTTACTTTCCCAGTCGAGTGTTTCTGATAATAATTGTTTGGTAAGATTTTTTGCCCTTTTCGACTTGTATTGTTCTTGACTTGCCTTAATGCCGATGATGATGTTGGGTTTATATAGGAATCAATTTTAGAATCGATTCCATATTTTCATTCTGAAATATTATGACTTGACTTTTGTTTTGAATTTCGATTGTTGATTCTTGATTGAATGGCTTTGATGATTTCTGACTAATTCATCGTTGATATACATATTCGAATATATTTGATTTATATTCAATTTTATTTTCACCATGGTTGAATTTTTTATTTTCTTATTGACTAGTTTGTTTCACTATTTCGATTTAACTTTTGTTTATTGACTGCAGCTTTGAATTCTTCGTTTGCTTCTAGTCTAGAACATTTGCAACCTTGCTTCAGTTTCATGTCCCCTGGTTCCTTTCTGCTGTTGTACATGTCTTGTGTGTGTTTTGTGTGCACTTGTTTACTTTGCTTGCATTTTGTGTTGTACTAAAAGTAGTCGAGTTCAAGTGACTTGTGATGTCTGATTTGTTTACCCCTTGTATGCTTAAGTTGATGATCTTCGATGGGAATTGAGGTTGAAAACATAGTAATTCTTTGGCTTGATATTGGATGAACCATGACACTAGCTTTTGTATGTGTGCATTCATGTATGTACCATGTTGCTCCACTGTGTTTGCCTTGATGCTCTAAATTGACCCTTACGTATGTTGTTGTCTGGCTTTGTTAACCCGTGTGTATGTAAAGGAGTACATCTACCTTAACTTAGTGTTGCATTCTGCTTGGTGCACTGTACTTCCTTGCATCCTCTTGTTGTTGACCCTATGTGATCTGTACTGATGTGGTTTATTTGAGTTGCTTTGTTGTGTCTCTAAATTGGAATGAAATGATGCACTTGTGTTAAGCCCGAGCTTGCTTGGGTTTGACCTCATGCACACTTCTACTTGCACCGTGTTGAGCCATCGGGCTTGACCATTGCATTTGTCCCTGAAATTGAATTTTTCCAAATAGATTTTGTGTATGTGTATGGCCTTATGGCATGTACAGTGATACACTGTGCACGTCATATGTTGCTCTTGCATATTTATTTTTTATTCCAGTTTAAAATATGAAAAAAATCCCAATTAACCGAGGTAATATCATATTTAATTATATTCTTATTGTTGCAATTTTGGTTTGTTTCATTTTGTTTTTTACTACATTTTTTATTGTTTGACAGGCAAAATTGATAACTAGACACAAGCTGGAGCAAGAAGATGGCAAATCCGAGTGAGTGAGTGAAATAATGTTGTATGTGAGAGTTTGGAATAGTGTTGTATTGGAAAATGTAACATCTAATGGAAGCTGTGTTGTAAATGTGTATTGTTGAAATTGTAATAAAATGTTTGTTGAAATAAAATGGTTGTTTAAATGAAATTCCGATTTATTTCATTTTGTATTATTGCAATAGTACTATAACAAACATATTTAAAATATATATATGTTTGTTATCATCAAATAAAAATCATAAACTGTTATATTCTACAATAGAAAACAAAAATAAGTTAACAAGTATATAAAGCAATGAAACATACCAAAGAGTTTATACCGACATGCACGGTCTTTAATAATAGTCGAAATATGCATGGTAAACCATAAACTCCAATGAGTCCATTCGACTTACAAGATGGACAAAAAGCTTAAGTGGTGTAACTCCTTTTGTGAGTACGATACATGAAGGACTACTACACCTCCTGCTATGAAAAGGAAAGCCTATACAATGTGCTAGATCATCAAGTCTCGAAATTCTCGAATAAACCCAGCAACCTAAATCTTAGTTTTCTTTTTCCTTCCGAAGAGAACCCATTTTCCAAAGGGGAAAATTCTACTAATTAAATCATCATTTAATGCTTACCTCAACCTCACATTGCTGCTAAGGATAGTATACTAATTGTACTATAATGCTCGCCTAAGTAGGTATCATATCGTCACTTGGAAGATTATTCAAATCACCACAAAACTAGTCGAGAAGTCCTTCCTTGAACTATCATAAGCAACCTAACTATACTACACTAAAATTTACAATAACTAAAGATCATCCAAAATGACACGATGCCCGTTCTAACCATTCATTTTCTTGCAAGATTTCTTTGTTAAACTAGGGTCACCTAACTTCTTTCATGCGAACTCCAATCCGGTTCCTTGGTCAGACCATTGAGATTTCCTCGCATGACCAGAGTCACACTTTGAAAGTCTCTCGGTCACCTTAAGAATCCGATTTAAGTGCTTACCTTTAAGAATCGAGTGAAAAATTCTTGCCTAACTGGTGCAAATCACCAAAACCCTATGCTCGAACTAGTGATTAGAACTGACACATGAACGGACTGATCCCTTGAAAAATATTTCTTCAGCACATGGGGTTAACCCCATCGCTAAAAGTTTACTAACATAAGGAAAATCAATTCTAACATGAATGACTCTACGCAGAACATATAAGTTACCCGCTCGGTCTTTGCTCATTACTGGATAAACATTAAATCCTACCTATATGCTAGATCTAAGTCACACTTCATCAACCAACCCCACTCAACTCGAAAGCTCATGCTTTAAGTTCATATAAGGGTACTCTCAGCCGCCACACCTTAGCTCAACAACTAAGGTTATTCATACAAGGTTTAACGAAAGAATTTACCTACTATGAAAGGTGTCAAGTTTAGCTTATCTACCAAGTAACTAGCAATAGAAATATATGCTGCTTAAATATCTAAAGGAAAAAAGTGAGTTCTCTAAAAATAGAGAATACCTCACTACATAAGCTCTTTTCCTTTTTCTTGAGCGGTAGGCCTGTTAGGACCTGGTAATGCCCATAAGGCATAAGTCATCATCACTTACCCACCCCTCTACAACGTAGGACAATCCTTCCTCAAATTATCAAGCCAATCGCAATTGAAGCGCTTACGCTTCGCTTTAGCTGGATGATATCTCATGGTGAAATTCCCCCATATGCCATGGGAGTGACATACTGGCCAGCTTTCTTCTTCGCGTAAGCTCGATCTTCCCTTGTATCTTGGTCTTTACGCTTCGATTGGAAAGTCAATTTTCTTTTCACTCTTGCCATCTCTAACGGTACCTTGCGGATGCTCTTACAGAGAAGAACCATCCTAACGAAACTTTCAAAAGTGGTCCCTAATATGGATAAGACCAAGCAATGATTCCCCAACTGATGCTTTAAGACCCTAGGCAAACTCCTTTGCCCACACCAATGGAGTACCGACTATCTCAATCCTCAAATCAAACCAAAAGATTGAATTGATCAACATACTCCTTCATTAACAAACTGCCCTGCAAAAAATGGATGAAATGTTCAAGCTACACGCCCTTCTTGATCCCAGAAATGAACCGAGACCCAAAGCGACGCCTAAATTCATTCCAAGTCATGAGCCTACTCTTTTTTAGAAGCTCTCCAATACAGAGGACCTTCAGGAGGGACGGTGGACCGACCAACTCCAAGCTATGTCTTAGCAACAGTCTTAGGACTTAGAAATGGCTTTCCTCCAAGGCTGAGGAAATCCCGGCACAACTTCAAAGAGTCTAAAGCTAGCAAAGCTAGAACTATTGGTGCCCCAAAAGTCCACTACCTCTGACGCCAACTGCATCTACTAGAAATATTCACGGGCGGCGGAACATCCCTTGTGGTATCTAAATTGTCTTTGAACTAATCAGGCATCTTAGACTTTCCATTTGCAGTTGCGCTTGTATACTCCATTTGCACATACGACTAGCCCGATGAAGATAACTTAGCAACTAACGATATAAATAAATCAAAGCTATGTATATAAAGCACTTAGCGTTTATAGAGGTGAATGTGCAAAAAGTTAGAGCGGGGATAAAGCGAAAAATAGTGGAGGTGCAAAAAGCTTCATTAGATATAAAAAAAAATATTTAAGGCTAATTTATTCTCATTCTCAAATGATTTGTGTAAGAACAAGAAATATTGTTTAATTTTATATGATAAAAGCGAAGAATACCATGACTTATACATATTAGATTTGGTGATTACAATAGATTTCTAACTTATATTGAGCACATATGCCTTAAAATTAAGACTTTACCCTAACATTTTTATTTGGTTTAAAAGAGAACTAGTCAATAACACCTTTGTATATTAATGTTGCTAAAGCGGATACTAAAAAGCTTTGATTTAGCGGGTGTAACAGAAATAGCGAGACTTAAAGCAGATCCACGGTTCTATAGTGCTAAAATGAAATAGCATAACAGTCGAAGAGCGCTATGCGCTATAGAGCGGATTTTGCGGGGCTTTAACTGCGTAGAATCAAAGTTCATTGAAAAAGTGGTGTATACAGTATAATATAGAAGAAAAATATAAGTACGCTCTCTCAATGTATCTCCTTTTACCAGACCGATTAATTAAATAGCTCTACTTTGTCTGAGTGTTGAGCTTAAGCTTTGATACCAAATGTAACAACCCCATTTCTTAATACCTTGAAATCAGCATCGAATGACATCGTTTGACTTTTGAATACCACAAAAGATAAATTGTCGAGAAAAGAAAATTTAAAACAAACACTATACCAAGGCATAATGATATAATCTCACAGCAGAACGATATTATATAATATACTGAATATACATGAACAGAATAGGGTGAACAATATATAAGAGACTGTACTGGCCAAAGTAACTGATAAATAAATATCAATACAGATAGTCAGAATAGAATATACGATACAATAAGTCTTATATACAAATAACATCTATTATGTTCTACTACAGCAGCAAGTATATATCCAAAGTATTATCTTCGCCCGCAAAGCTGCAATTGCACCACCCTGAGAGTGTATCCTTAAAAGCACCTCACTCCCAAACTACTCAATCGAGTACCCGAGAGTTGTCATAACATAAACAGATAAAGACAAAACGCGGTTAGGCATAAAGCCTGGTGTGAGGGGAACAATCTCAAAATATTGTATGTTAAAACTATATACAAATAGAACATAAACTACTAAGTTAAAACCGGTCCTCTCCATAAACGTTGCTCATTTATAATTTAGACTACCTATTAACAAGTAAAGTAAACCCATTACACGAGTAGGGAATCATACCATAATCTGCTCTTCTCCCATAATCAATGAGTTAGAACAACTAATATAATGTGACTGATACGTAACGACACAATATGATAAAGATAACACAATATACAAATTTAAGGGTAATATAAACATCACAATATAAGCATATCTTAGAATACATGGCAATATCAGCCAGCTACTATACTACACATAGCGTACAACCTAATATGAAGAACAATGTGTGTAATTCGATACTCATCATTTTCGATGAATAAAGTCCAAAGTGGACATTAACCGTGATACAATGATCCCTAGGTAGGGTCCAAAATAAATAGAGTCAGTACCTAATTATACCATAGACCCCGAGATGCATCCAATATGATCGAACTCATGTAGATCTCACCGTACCCCATATTGAGCATAAGTGATATATGACCTGCAATACCCCACCTCTATACCTATAGTATTCAAGAGTATTACTGGGTAATACTATAAGATAATACGAAGAATGATGCTATATGGGGTACACACATAAATATTCATTTGGAGTAACACTGGTTCACATTAGAACATTAAATATATAGCTTAGTTATATGTACACTGTAACGAATAAGCATGTGTGCCTTCAAGACGGAAAAATACATAATATACGGAATATACAAAGAACACAAAGTCAGAATCGCAGTGATAACATTAATATATAGTATATGTAATATAATACGAATACAATAATAGTACAACATGACTCAAATGGTGTCAACTCACTATAATGTGAAGAAAAATCTATATCTCAGAGTCAAATAAGCTCAATGAGTTAATGTCATATAAATGCCATATAAAAATCCTAATATATAACTCCTCCAATATAATATCAATGGATTTTATAATTGTAGAAAATATGTAAAATATCATAAACAATCATCATGACATCACATCATCCAAATATCTCAATTCTCATACGGAACTAATTCAATACTAATATCAAAAGAAATCATCACCCTTATAGAAACACATTAATAGAAATCAAGAAGACTGTCTCCAATATGTGAATCATCCATTTCAACTTTACCATATAAAATGAAACCATCAAGTGAATAGAGCTAACACACATCAATACTTCAATATAACATCAATAAATCAATAGATAATGCAAGATAGCCTGTCAAATTATCCAAGAAATATTCAATATTATACAAACCATAAAGATAATCTTCATATCATGACTTAAGTTTTTAGGTTTGGGCTTAACAAGTTGGGCTTTATTTTGATAATCAACTTGTTTTCTTTCTTTCTCTTGCATTTATGAGACATATTCTTCCATTTCAAGACCATTTACATATCATGACCTCTGCACTAAATTTCTTACTAATTAATAGTATTATTTTTCTATTTAACAATTATTTTCCATAATTTACTTGTTTAACTTAATCTTTTATTTAAATTCTCTTACTAATTAAATTCTATTTTCGTTAATAAAATGGTTTCTATTATCAAATAAATTTTAAGCTTGTAAATTTAGTTTTAACAATTTATTTCAATTAATTTATTTACATCCCTATATTCAAAATACCCCATTTGATTGCCTAATTTTAAATACTTTAATTTACTAAACAACACTTAACCAAACATTCACTCTCAAAACTATTTAATTTTATCACCAAATATTTTGTTATAAAACTCCAATATTCCAAAATAAATCCAAATCACTCATATTTAAATTCCAATAATTCATTTTTGATTAATTAATTGTTAATTATTTACCCTTATAAATCGGGTTGTTACATACTTCCCCGCTTAACAAAATTGCGTCCTCGCAATTTGCATAGGAGAAATCTATAACAAAACTGACAAGCCGTACTTATAAATACTTAATTTAATCATTTTCAAAGCACTAGTTTTTAATATAGTTCAAAATATGTTTCATTCTTTAAAATATTATGTCATATCCTAGCTTAACAAAACGTTTTTAAAAGTTAGGAATCCCTTATTTCAAGGAGTTACCCTACACACCTAAGTAACAGGAACTCTAGGTCTTACTAAGACTCCACGCATGTCTCTGACATACATTGTATTGTTCTGAACCTACTCTGATACTAAATTTTAACATCCCACCTCTATACCCATAGTATCCAAGAGTATTACTGAGTAATACCGTCAGTTAATACAGAGAATAAGGCTATGTGGGGTACACATGTGAATATTCATTTGGACTAACACTGGTTCGTATTAGAACACTAAATATATAGCTCAGTTATATGTACACAGTAATGATTTAAAGGAACATGCACATATGCCTTTAGGACGGAACAATACATAATATATAGAATATACAAAGAACACAGAGTTAGCATCGCAACGATAATATATTATATATAGTATATGTAATATAATACGAATACAATAATAGTACAACATGACTCAAATGGTGTCAACTCATTGTAATGTGATGAAAAATCTACATCTCAGAGTCAAATAAGCTCAATGAGTTAATGTCATATAAATACCATACAACAATCCTAATATATAACTCCTCTAATATAATTAATTCATTAAATGATATATTAATGGATTTATATAATTATAGAAAATATGCATAATGTCATAAACAATCATCATGACATCACATCAGCCAAATACCTCAATTTTCATATGAAACTAATTCAATACTAATTTCAAAAGAAGTCATCATCATCATCCTTATAGAAACACATCAATAGAAAGCAAGAAGACTATCTCTAATGTGAATCATCCATCCATTTCAAATTTACTATATAAAATGAAATCATCAAGTGAATAGAACTAACACACATCAATACTTAAATATAACATCAATAAAACTACAAATCAATAGATTATGTAAGATAGCCGGTCAAATTATCCAAATAATGTTCAATACTATACAAACCATAAGATAATCTAACACAATCCAAATCACAATCCATAATCCAGGCTATCTCAAAATATCAAATCATCTAACAGTATGGATATAACGGGGACTGACTACACTTTAGACTCATCACATCTCTAGTATAGCCACCTTATGGGATAGTGAATAATACATGCCAATCGACAATCCACTCATACCGTGAACTAGAAAGGGAGACTGCACACAACATGCTCCACGGACTCACGACTACCTGCCTCATATAGAGTACCGTCTATCTCTATAGTCCTCAGTTACCTAAACAGACACGGTAACCCCATCTACCAGTGGCTCGTCTACGTGTAGCCCCGTTCATGACCCTGCTTTTCCCCTACAGGTAACAGACTGCTAGCCTATATGACACAAGGGGTTGTAGGGCACCTACCCTACCAACTACCAATCCTATGACGTGCATCCAAATATCCAACAACGGTGTCGTGGATCTGGGGCTCGACCCCACGATCAGACCAGCAGGTGGATACCAACCAATCTGGTTCACTCTCAAACCATAAAGGGAGCTGGATAATAAGTGGATCGATGACATATAATACTCATATCCAATATCCACATATAGCTCTAGTTATAAGCCGACACACGACTCTATATAAGTCACCTCGTGACAATAATATACTAGAGCTCTAATCCCATGTCGACACACAGCGATACCCATAAGTCACCATATGACTATAATATACTCACCGTAGTGAGTATCATCACATACATGAGTAATATCTATTTGAGTGATATTTACTTACAAAGAATAATCAAACATATAACATAACAGGCTCCCATACCACCGCATGTTCCTCAGAAAATTATTCAATGCTTATAAACTACACTCAATCCGCACTAGGTATTTCTATCTGACAAGTTCGATAAATAACTGGAAAAGTATTACCAAAAGTCTCATACCAAACAGTATCACTAAACCGTTTATTCAAATTCCTCATCACATAGAAATAAATAACTAAATCGATATAAAATATCACAGATCTATTCAAAAGGATGTCATCATTGTATCATATCGAATCTCCAATCAAATCAATATTAACAGTGACTCACTTAGATAATTATTATATCATAAACAAGAAAGAAATATCAAAGTAGAATTATAAAATAAATTAATCAAACAAATATAAAATTAAACAACATAATTCTTAATAATGAATTTTTCTCAACTTATAATTTTTTTCCCAACTTATAATTTTAGATAACAAAATAAACAATAATTACTAAATATATATTTTAAAATTAATTAAGTAATCAACTAAATTCAAATATCAAATATATATTTTATGCAATAAACATTAATTTCTCAATTTTTTACAAAGTTAATGATATCTAGATATTTTAAAGGGGGGATTAATTTAAAAGACAAAAATTTGTATATTTTTAGCCTCAAGGACATGACCTCGATATTTTAACCACAAAGACAAACATTCTTCTAAAAATTATTCATAAGGACAAACATTCTTCCAAAATTATTCATAAGGACACATTTTTTCAAAACTGCTACCGAACTAAAAACTGATACCTAAAAACTGCTACCGATAACTACAAACTGATACCTAAAAACTGCTATAATAACTAAAAACTGATACCTAAAGAAAGTTGTCATTTAAACTAAAATATTGTAGATCTGTCCTTTAGGCTAAAACACTGAAAAATTTTGTCCTTAACAATAATTTCCTGTATTTTTAAATTATATTTTACTGAAATTGCTTACTTAGTTTGTATAGGCTAACCGATAAATTCTCATATCTATTAATCCAATAAGATGGATATTTTGCTATAATAATATAAGTAAACAATCAAAATCAAAATCATTGATCAAGCATTACAAACCAGGGCCCATTATACTGAAATACAATCGCATGCATTAGCACTGATAAAGTAATGCACAGAGAAGAATATTTGTACTTGAAAAAAACATGGAATAATCAAGTGCAACAAGTCAAAGATGCATTCAAAAGGAGTAGGAAAATCAATTCAACTAAAGAATGCCAAAAACACAAATATAATAGCAGGGTGCAGCTACCAAAAATATGCAAAGAAGCTCAAAAAAATATATTTAAAAGGATGTGCAACTAAGATATTACTCCCAACAATTCAAGTCTAGATGCTTATTCACACATACTCTACTATATAAATTTACTAATAAAAATCAGTGATAAATATAGGGGGAATTAATTTAAAGGACAAAGATTTGTATATTTTTTGCCTCAAGGACACAACCTCAATATTTTTACCATAAGGACAAACATTCTTCTAAAAATTATTCATAAGGACAAATATTTTTCAAAATTATTCATAAGGACAACAAAACTGCTACCAAACTAAAAACTGGTACCTAAAAACTGCTACCGATAACTACAAACTGATACTATCAATGACTAAAAACTGATACCTAAAGAAAGTTGTCCTTCGGGATAAAATATTGAAGGCCTGTCCTTGAGGCAAAAACGCTGAAAATTTTTGTCCTTGACAATAATTTTCTGATAAATATATTGGATGCACGGAGAAAATTTTGAGGATGCTGTCGCACCTTAATAAATAAAATAAGCATCAACATGTAACTTTTCCATTCTAAAGAAATCCTTAATTGAATTCCAACCACTTTTATTTCTAGTTCAATATATATCTTAGTTTTGGCACCAAGTTATTTGTGATTGTAGTATATATAATTTAACGAACATGTTATAGCTAAGATATTGTAGAGAGGACCAAATAATGAAGGAATACAATGTGAAACAAGTGCTTATAGTTTAAACTATAGACCAATAACTAGCATGAATAATAGTTAAGCTCTTTTCAAAAGTTGATTTATAAATAGCTGGAAGTAGAAACGGGAATGTAAAAAAAACCTTTAGCATGCTTCTTTATCAAATATAAATTAATTATTTTACTTGATTCAGACTTCCATTATGGCACATGCTTACTTAGTTGGTCACCTACACGCACTTCAATAACAGAGCATCCACACGCACTTCAATAGCAGAGCATAATGCATATGTTTGTTTATATATTTGATTTATAATAGTGGTACACGGACTACGGCATCACCTCCCGTCTTCGCTAATCACTTTCACCTCACCAACTCGACTCGCCTACCCCTTCGCCATCACCTTTGAACCATTAGATCAAAATGCGTCACACTTGGCTCCGCTACAGGTGATAAAAAGTTGCGACATCATCTTCGACTGCACGTGCGGCCACTACCACCACCGAAGATGCTTCTCTCAACCACAAATCCAATGCCATCGATGGGACATCCTCCCATCGGTTAAATAATCCTCAAAGTCTAACCCTAGTTTTGAACATTCAATTTTGACCACTGCCGCACAACTTCTTATTGACATAGAAAATTCCTCAATGGTCACCGACGCTAATGCTTCTAACGACATCGATTAATTCTATGTTATTTGGGAGTATTAATTTTTCAAAGATCAAGCGTCAAAGATTCCGTCAATCGACTTTCATCCCTGTCTTGTAACAGAGTGTATTGATGCCGGGCTATCATATTTTAGAATTAGAAAAATTAATGATAATTCATTTTGTTTAATCTATTAAATAATAGTAAAGCGGAAGAATTTTAAGCTCTATCATTCATTCTAGGAATTTTCTTCGTTCCCCTTAATTCTCTCCAACCATAGATATTTTATTTTTAAAATCTTATAATTTATCACTTTACAATTATTATACTAAACTTCTCATACTATTTCATATTCAAATACCTACTCTTTTAATAAGTCTACAGTTATTTATAAATCTTTCTCTATTCTCTTATATTTTACATCAAAGCCCACATATTTAAATTAATTACATAATCCAAAATTTAAATTAATAAACAACCTTAGTCAACTAATATTTATTAATAAATTTTAAAAAACTAAAGTTTCAATATATATGCTAAAGGCGTATCAACAAATTGGTATACAAAAAAGATCTTTTTTTATTTAGATATGTGTGTGTTTGTGTGCGTATATAAATCACATAACATAAATTATATACATTAGCGACAATAACAAATTTATTTTATAATTTATTTACTGAACGAATTTATCATACAATACATTATATAATTCTATTAATTTCAAACACCAAAATTTCAAAAAAAAATTACAATTACTTAGAAATCATTCTCAATTCTTTTCTAATATTTTACACTCAAGTCCATATATTTAACTAATTGTGTAATCTTAAATTTAAACTATTTAAATAAATTTGATTAACTGATATTCATTAATCAATCCAATAAATACTAAAAATATAAGAATTTCAATATATACAATATTCATTTATATGTGGAAAAAATGATAAACTTATTTATTTATTCAGACATAAGGATACATAAATCGCATAACATAAAATGTGTACATAAATAACAATAACTCTTTTAATTTCTAATTTAGTTATCTTTAAATTTTTATTGTACATTATGTTACATAACATAATTTTATTTTTAACAACCTTTAAAAGGTAAATTTATATTTTACAACATTACTATGTAGACGCACAAATTACATCGATAAAAATTAGATTATATAAACATTTACTTTCAACATGTTATCAAACCATGTCAAGCTTATAACTCAACTAAATGCTACATAACATTATTTGCGATTATCAAAATTGTAAGTGTGACTCTCCTATAACAACAGAAAATCTATGATTAACTATGAAATTGTTTAAAAATGAAAACTAAATAATGGATCAAAGTTCACATGTAGATAAACGGGCATAAAATGCTCTTCTTAAGTACAAATACGTACAAAGCTCTTCGTAATTTTCTATAACTTTACACATTCAACTTCTTATATTTAATAGTTATGTTGATTATTAATTCAAATTATTTAAATATATTAAATTAAATTAACATTCGTAAATGTATTTATAAATCTTTGAAAAATAACAATTCAATATATACACAACAATTAAAACAAAAATGGTAAAGTTATTTATTCACTCATACATGTAAAAAAAAATATCACATGACATAAATTATTTATATCTATAGTATTAAAAAAATTAATTTTTTTAGTAGGACATTAATTGCTACAAATATATATATATATATATATATATATATATATAATTAGTGAGGATTGAACCTTCAACCTTACATCTGAGCATCACATGTCATTTTAATTTATGATTAATATATCACAATAAATTTATCATAAATTACATAATAAATTTCTAATTTTAGCAATAATTAAAATATAAATACTATTTTTTATTAACATCGCCGTGTGCAACGCACGGGTTACACACTAGTTTAAAAGTGGTAGAAAGTGGATAAAATTTTGAATTTTCTCTCCCTTTCATGAAAACATCTGTGTCCTATTTATACAAGGAACGAAGTATCAAGGAATGGAACTGTTGGGAGATTGGAAAAATTAGGAGACTTCAGTTTTTTTGGGTTTGGGCTTAACAAGTTGGGCTTTGTTTTAATAATCAACTTGTTTTCTTTCTTTCTCTTGCATTTATGAAACACATTCTTCCATTTCAAGACCATTTACATATCATGACCTCTACACTAAATTTCTTACTAATGAATTGTATTATTTTTCTATTTAAAGATTATTTTCCATAATTTACTTGTTTAACTTAATCTTTTATTTAATTCTCTTACTAATTAAATTCTAATTCCGTTGATAAAATGGTTTCTACTATCAAATAAAATTTAAACTTATAAATTTAATTTTAATATTTAATTTTAATTAATAATTGACATCCTTATATATCCCATTTAGTTACCCAGTTTTAAATACCGTTTGAATTAATTTACTATACAATACTTAACCGAACATTCACTCTCAAACCTATTTACTTTATCGCCAAATATTTTGTTATAAAACTCCAATATTCCAAAACAAATCCAAATTACTTGTATTTAAATTCCAATAATCCATTTTTGATTTTAAATATTAATTATTAATTACCCCTAAAAATTGGGTTGTTGGATGACCTACTCTAGATATTTGACACTATATAGATCTAACCGTAATCCAATGTTTCCCGTTGAGGATCCAAAAAAATAGAGTCAGTCCTAATCATACCATAGACCCCAAACCACATTTTGATTGATTGAACTCGTGTAGATCTCACCGTACCCCATATCAAGCGTAAGTGATATATAACCTACTCTAGATATTTGAAACTTGCGCGGAACTCACCATACTCCATATTGATCATAAGTGATAAATGATACGCTTGTAGATGATCGTCATCGTCTCCCCTTGAAACATCATGGGTTTCTTAGCAAATTTACATAACGCCTCTACAAAAAATAATGACGGCATGTCATGTATAATATGCTATTGGGACCACAAAAGAATACTGATGTCGTATGGATATATCTATATATCAAAATATATCATCACGAAATCAAATGTGCCTATCACAAATGAAGACCGATATCTCGTCATCGTCTACCTATACGAATCGCCTCTACTTTAAGACCATCAATATGCATGGCCATTAATGTAAGGCCAATATAACATATGGTCACTATATTAAACCATAATTGGGTATGGCCACTAATATAAGACCAATACCATCAATCAAAACATCTACCCAAAGTCGAAACCAATCAGTACAGACTTGCATACCACTTCTCTCACTAGCCCAAAAGTCTTCCCAAAGTTGTACGGAGAATCTCATGTCAGTGCGGAAGTGAAATGCTAGGGATCTGAGCATTATTGCCTGGCCTAGCAAATGATCGGTGGACCAGTCAGTGACACCGGTCCACCGGTCCGCCGGTCTGTGCTTTGAGCTGGGAAATAATGCCTAGCTTGGAGCACAATCCGAGGCTCAGTTTCTTCCGTTTTTCCACATCGCTTTCTCCATCTAGTCACCTGCTCATCCTGTCATGATGTCTTCATCACGCGGTTGAAGTTCGGTGCCTAATGGTTAGGTTTATGTGTCGATTCCTTCGAGTGTTCGAGAGGGATTTTTGTGTCATCACGAATCCATTTCTCGATTGTTTTGCTACCAAAACGCGATGTACATCTCGGCAACCCAACTACACTCTACCACATCGCCTTCCTTTATTATAAATGTATATTTATATGCTAATACACATAATACACAGCAATTCACACATATGTTTACATAAACAATTCGATTGTTTAGTAATCAATTCTTACTTTTGTTTACTTAACTTTTTCTATAAAAGTCAAAATATCCTCTTCTATTTATTTTATAAAAATAGTGCAACTATTTTATAAAACACATAACTAGCTTATAAATCATTTTAAGCCTTTTAGCTTATTTTTAAAAGTCATATTATTACGATCCGATTAGTAAAAAAATATAATAATATTTTTATCACTAATATAACGATGAATTAGAGTTTAATTAATTTATAACCATGTTATAAATTAATATCAACTCTATCTAACTCTATTCCATATGAATAGAACATAATATTTATATATACAAAATCTTAATCAATTATCCTGAATATTTGTAATAAAATATATATAATAATATTTCTATCACCAATATAATTAAACAAGGGAAAATTATTGTGTGTGTGTGTGTATTATACATTTTTTAGATAATATTTTTCATATATATAATTATGAGGATTTATACTAAAATATAAATTCAGAATTATAATTTAGCTCACCTAAACCGTAAATTCTCAACTGCCCAAATTTAGTCCAAGCCCATAGTTATCACATTATGAGTTCAACGGCAAAGACCACATCTCGATTGGACCTTATATGCAAGAGATATGAATTAAATATGGAACGAGATTAATTAAAATACTTAAATATATTAATTACCTTAATTAACCCCTAAACCATCTCTTCTCTAAATGTGCATAATACTAAAACATGCATACAACCCGCCACCGCGCACACAGTATTCCCGATTTCTCCCTCCATACAAGACAATTCAATGAATGATCAGTTGCATTACACTCCTCTACGCGAGCACTTCGTGACACGCCTCAATGACTCTGGCCCTTCACCTAAATTGTGACCTGTAGCCGCTGACTCGGCTGCAAATGTCACACCCTCCTAGAATGGACTGTACTCCAAACGAGTAGTGTAGGGAGGTGTACTTTGTGAGGAAAACGCGACGATGCTCTTCGTTTTAGTCAACTTCGCCCCCAATCGTCGACATGCTCGTGCCCTAGCTGACGTTTGAAAATGTCGATCACCACCAAGCTTAGCCGCACAAGCCAAAGCCTATATAGAATTGAAGCTCTTGCCTCCCTGAGTTTAACAGATCTAACTTTGTTGATTTTCATGGCCTATAGCTCTCAATTTTAATTTATGAAGGGGAGGAGCTATTTTTGGTGAGGAGATCGTAAATGAAAAGGGGAAAAGAAGAAAAGTCAGGGAATAGAATATATGGTTGAGGAGCGATGAATTTATAATAAAAAATATATATCTTTATTTTATTTCTCAAATAAATCGCTATATGTTTTGAGCTCGTACGATCATGTAGCATATTGGATTGTCAATTCCAAAAATTCTTCAAACATACATCTCATAATAAATTCCTCATCCTAGAAGCACAAGCCATCAGTCGAGTTCCCATTGGACCCGACTAAACACATGTTTTTATAAAATACATATAACAACATGTAAATTGTAAAAATATCGTGATTCTAAATATAGCAATATTTATACTCATTTTGATTCGCAATGTCGATGCGGACTCAATGGAGGTGGTCTCAAGTACTAATTCGACCTTATGTGAAAATTCATATTTTGGACCTTTAATTCAATACTGATTCAATATTTAAATTAATTATTTAAATGGCCTATCATAAAAATGTAGGTTGTTACAACCAAAGACTTCCATAAGTTAATGCTATTTTTATTGCCCTTAGCCAGTCTATGTAGTTAGGTCCGCTGAGTTTGTTGTTTTCAGAAAACAAATTGGGTATAGACATTTTTCTATAAATTTTCACCTAGTAGATTAGGACATTTTCATAGTCGATGTTTTTAATATTAGTATAGTTAAACATTACATTTCATTTTACTAATAAGCTCCTACCAGTCTTATACGCCTCTCCAAACTATAAGTGAAACATAAAAGTCTTTCAACTTAACTAGTGGATGTTAGGACTCGTTTACCTTGGGATTCTGACCTTGAGGAATACCAAAAGAACATACTACCGCAAACGATGGATAACTCTTTATCAGTTGTATCATATACAACTCCTAACATGTGGTTCCTTGTCCTAAACTCATTTTTAAAAATCGAAAAAGTTTATTCACTCGTCCCTACCATTTTGCAATAGCCTAAGTATAAGTGTATGTACCTTGAGGAATATCAACAAATATATATCATACCTTGTCTATTCAATATATTAATAGTACTACACATAACATCCTTAACTTGAGGAATATCAATAGCTAAGGAGTATGCAAGTAATTTATTAATGTATAAATGGTAGATGACAACTTTATATTAAAGATTCATAATCTTTAACATATTAGTGATATCGACTTCTGGAATAATATATTTTTTATGAAATACTCTTGTGATTCAAGTATCAAACACATCGCAAATCATGGTATACGTACTATACATATGTATTTATCTCTTAAGTCTATTTAAAGTTTCTTATTATTCCACCTTTAACTGTACATTCATATTACATAAGTTTTAATTATCATATAACTTTTATAATTTAGTTTTACGTATATAATGGTCTTATGTGTGACGCCCCACCTCTATACTCACACTAGCCAAGGACACTACGGAGTAATACCGTCGACTAGCACGAAGAATAAGGCTATTGAGGAGCGATCATCTGTGTAATTGCTTTGTGCGAGTACTGATATGTCAGATAATATAACTTACGTTTCATTTCAAAAGGAAATCCGACATATCAAATACAAACTCAAAGCTACCACACAGTGGCTATGTGGACTTCGGAAACAAATATAGAAATAAACATAACACAAATCAGTCACAGATATTCAGATCACGAAGGCGGAAATAGATATGAATATAACACAAAGAAATGTACATCAAAGTAGTGGTCATACAAGATCCACTACATCACAAAAGAATAGATACAAGTGCTAGACAAGCGAATAAGTATACATCAAGGAGTCTCTATCTCAAATGTATACTAACAAAAACTACTAAGCTAAAGTAGTTAGCCAAAAGTCAGGTGATGGTCCCAGATAAGAAGTCAAGCAGAAGCACCTGAAATACCTCGGTCTAACCCCGAGTATTATTTAAGAAGAAAATAATAAACGGATCAGTCTAGCTATAAATACCAGATAAAATGAGATAGGATAAGAGATATGACCAAAAACGTAAGATAACCAAAAATGCCATACTGCGTCAAGTATACATCAATTAACAACAAAAATCATACAATATCTCAAATCATCTCAAAACACCAAAAAGAATCACATTCTTTAAATTATTCACCAAAACACAAATATTGATAGAGCTTATCAATGCAAACCACGAAAATTGGTGAAACACAAATTCTAGAAATCACAACCAAAAATCCAGAAATCACAAAAAAGGGAAGGCCTATCACAAACGAGAGCATAAAAACTCCCCAACACGTGTGTCACAAACGGAACGCTATTCCATGGTCGCTAACCATCAATTTTGAGCCGAGGCTCCACAAACGGCCCGAAGACCATGGGTCGCTACCCCACCAAATTGAACTGAAGTTCCACAAACGGGGTTTTTAGTCCCCACACAAATAGAGAGACATCGCACATCGCTAGTCTAAATAACAAAATGATCATCATTGATCGACAAGTGTAAATTACACTAAGCTAGTAAATATAAGAGTTTAGCTTCATGTCCCATAACCACTAGCTTAACTTAATTATTTACGAACAAATTGTAGACTTCCACTCGAGAATAAGTCTAAATTACACTATGCTAGTAAATATAAGAGTTTAGCTTCATGTCCCATAACCACTAGCTTAACTTAAATATTTACGAATAGATTGTAGATTTTCACTCGAAAATTGTCACAAGAGTTCAATCGAACAAGTCCAAGAATTAACCGACGAAGTAAACGCAAGCATTTCATACCACTTGTTTTGCTAAGCCATTTAATTAGATTTCTCATATGAGTGAGGTAAAGGTTTGTATATACTAATAGATTGGAAAAAAGTTTTATAAACGAGATTTGTATTAAAAATAGAGTTGGAATCATCTTTGTGAAAGAGTTTGAATATTTACTACTAGTACAGAAACCTTTGTATTTTAAAGTGAAAAACCACAGAAATGATTGTAGAAACAATCAATCACCAAAAATTCACATACAAATACGTGAATAAAATCCATAGAAATCGATACCGAATCCATCAAAATGGATATTCCCAAAAATCCAAAGAAAGAAGTCATCAAAGTCGATAATAAGTGATGACAACTATCCGGATCAACAACAATCGATTAAAAATAGGAAATCCACTCAAAAACATAAGCAAATAGGCAAACTAGTCAATTCCAAACGTCTGGAGGTTCAATCCAGGCGTCTGAAAACTAACCAGACATCTGGTTTAGAATCCAAACGTTTGGATTTGTTCTCTGGAAATAATCTAGAGAACCCCTAAACGTCTGAAACTTCAAGTCAGACGTTTGAGACCCATCCAAACGTCTGATCCTAATTTTGAGACGTCTGGAATTAGTCTCTGACTTTTTTTTATGATTTGCGTGCTTATATTTTTCTCTCCATGTCCAAACCAAACATCTGGACTTGATCACCAGACGTCTGGTCACCTGGTCTGGGTAACAATTTGCCTAGGCCAAAGTGGCCAAAACGTATCGGGAGTGATCGGACGAGCAACGACAACTAAGGATTTACGCCAAGCGACAACCCAGCCTTAAAGGCTCTTCGATACACCCCAAATATCAATGTCCAAACATCCATAGTAGGATTTTCATAAAATTGGACCAAAACACCAAAATTTGGAAAATTCACCAAATCAATTCAAATCAAAAGCAAATGAATATGCACAATGTAAGGAATTTGTAAAGATCCTGGACTCGACCTTCGAAAATCGGCACCCGTACTTCACTTATACTCAAAATGCCGCAGATTCAAACGCCGAATCTGGCTCTCCGGAGCTTATAACACCATTAAGTATAACAACACAGCGGAAGAAAGAAATAGATGATATCATATACAACTCCAATGAATACAATATCCAGAATGATATACAACAATGATATCAATACGATACACAATATCAGAGATATGATACAATGCTACAGCGGAAATAATAACAATGGGAGAGATCACTCCAAATGATCTACAAAAGAGAATGAGTCCACCAACTCCAACATCAGCTCGAACCACCATCACGTTGCACAAAGATAAGCAACGTCAGTCGTCCGTGAACGTAGAATTGGACTGGTGTGAGTAACAAAAACAGTTTATCTTTAAAACAAACAACAAAAGAATTTCAAACATTGAAATCCGCAATGCTTTTGGAAAATGAAACTACCATAAGTCCTCCCGCCACACACACAATGCAAACGCAGAATTGGAGGAGATTTCTCCTTATGATAGTCAAACATGCTTACTACGCAAAAACTCTTTTGATATTATTACTAGTGCATAGTGAGAAAATTATTTCGAAAGTATAATATTAATCTTAGCCAGCATAGACATTTTGAACTATGCCTACTATAGCTACCATCTAAACAGTGGTGACCACCATAAGTAAATGGCAGGTTCTACAACTAAAACCGTACAGGGTTCGTATTGGAAATTGGATTTCCAACAAATGGTCAGGCTAAGGAACTTCCTATGCCACAGAGGAACGCCTCTGGAGGGACGCCCCGAGAACCACCTGGCTCTCTGCCAACACAAGGTCGGTTACCCCCTTCCCGGGTAGTAAACCTGAGATATGCCACCCCCGGTCCTTTGGGACCTTTATCCGAGAGCTCTTGATCACACAGCAACAATCACACAGAGTAAATGAGATTGGATCAACCACATAGGCAAATATCAGGGCTCCATACCATAATATCACCTTTTTCCAGAAGGAATGGTCATACCCTAGGGGAGCTACCCCTGAAACCTTGCCGCATCTTTCCTGTTTCGACCATTTCCGGTCTGTGAGGTTCGATGAGGTATCGTCCACAAAGCTACGCTTTTTTACAAAGCCATGCTTTGATCAACAAATGATCAACAACACACAGCAGCACTCAACATGCCACACTACCAAATTGGGAGTATATCACTGATAACCTTCAATTACATAACCTCTGAGCTCGTACGTCTCAAAGAAGGGTGTTAAGCTAAGAGAATAAATCTCCGCCACCAAACAGAAATGTATTTGAAAGAAATCAGCTTTATATCTCAAAGTGTAGTGTCATACATACAACCATACAAGTATGTTCCAGGTTCGAACTGAACCGAAGGCACTTCCAAAGAAGCCCTTGCAATCCGGGTATTCACAATCCCGATCGGACTTCCCATCACTTAGGGAATCGCTATACCGGGAGCTACCCAGTGCAGAGACAATCGATAGGTTATCCTATTGGTCTCGCAAACACCCGGTCTTCAACACCGGTCTTCAATTGCTATCCATATACGACGTATCACTTATTCGGAATGGGTTATATGACATAGGGTCCTCTCCCGGCTAAACCGAATAGTGAGCGCGATATTTCAAAACATATGGATATGGGGATTTCAGTTAAGTCACAACTTATTATCCAAAAAATTTCTTCAAATGGTTTAAACACATTACCATTTTAATCTTTTAAACAAAAAGATTTATCTCACAAAGTTCACCTAGTTTCACAAAGATCTATTCATAGATTTTCCAAATCAATTTTCATTTCAATTGGATTAACTCGTTAAATCTTTAAATCAAAGATTTAACTGATAGATTTCAAAACAATTCCATTTCAATCTTTTATACAACAGGTACACCTTTCCAATTTCAAAACAAAGTTCAATAATCTTTCACAAAGATTTATTCATAATTCGGAAAACCATTTTCATTTCAATTTGAAATCCTTTTGACACAAATTGGAATCATTCCTTATATGAGAGCTTCTATTATTTGAAAACAAATAGTTTTCATTTCGGAAAATCTGATTCATTTATACGAGTTAAAGTCCTTGGTTAAATTCAAATTCTTAAAACCATACTTTTAAAATGGTTTAAATTCATATAAACACATTTATAACATCTTTAACCATAAATTTCCAATCATTGAATTTAATTCAAAATTTTGAATTCAAATTCAAATTAAATTATTTAAATTGGAAAACTTTACCAAGTTATTCAAAATAACTTTTATCTTAAAACTCCTTTTCAAAAGCTTTAACATTTAACCCGAATCCATTTCCAAAATCAATTGAAATTAAAATTTCAATTTTAAAAATATTAAATTTAAATCATCTATGACTTAACCGATTTCCTCATGAAATCTATATTGGTGTGTGTAAGAGTGTGGTCCAGGGGTTTAACACAGTAGTGCAACATCAATAAATCAGATCAAAATACAGAAATATAATTGATAAGCGGTATAAACTATAACGCTCATCGTTCATTCACAGATTCATAGATATATAAGTCATAGATAATAATTTACATCACCGATAATTAACTACATTATAGATCACACACAAATCAGGATATATCACAAAGCATCACAGATCAAGGAATATCAACAATTCAATCATTCAGTCAGGTCCAAACATTCACAAGTAAATTTATTTATCAACTGATTCATTTAAATCATTTGTATCAATTATTAATCCGGGTTAATTATCATAAGTTAATTACAAATTATTTGAAAATAAATCCTCCTTTCATCATTTATTAGTTAACCTTTAATTATTAACTAATCAATCTTAATTAATGAATCAATTAACTTTTAATTATTTAATAAATCTTAATTAATCACATTCATTAATTAATCCTTTACTTATCTATCGAAATTAATTATCCTTAATTACTTTCATTAAGTAATTATCCCATTGGTTAATTATCCTCAATTAATTAACCTTTAATTATTAATTAATTGTCCTCTATTTATTAACTAACCTTTAACAAATTAATCCTTCATTACTTACATTAAGTAATTATCATTTAAGTAATTAATCTCTAATTAATTAATCCATAATTTCCAATTAATCAATCTCTATTTAATTTATAACCCTTAATCATTTATTTATTAATTTCTCTTTAATTACTTCATTAATTTAATTAATCATTAATTATCCAAGACTTAATTAACTTTAAGATAAATTATTTATCCTAACCACTTTCTTAATCTTCATCAGAATTTAATAAACTTGGTATTAATTATCATTAACTTGTAAATTAACAAGAGTCCTTAAGTTTAATGATAAAACACTTCATCATTTTTAATTATTACTTAATTACATTATTAATTAAGTTTTAAATAAACTTAAGATTTAAATTAATTAATCTATGTTAAAATAACTTACCTATCTTTTACTTAGCCAAGTTTCTATAACTAAAAGAATTAGTTTAAAAATTCTGTTTAAAAACTTGATTTTCATTTAACTTTAAAACTTGTTAGCCTCAAACATTTTACCCGAGTCAATCCTAGGCTTACCCTAACTAAAACCCGAGCCAAAATCCAATTTTCCCGAGCAACTCGCGTTTCACTTTACTTCGAGACCAACCTTCGTTTTCTCGAGCACGTCCCCGAGCTTCCTCCTTCTTCCCCAACCCTTCAAACCCAGATACGTAAACTTGCACGTAGATGTGCACAAGCATGGCGCCCATCGCCAATCGACGTTTATGCCGCCGGCACATCACCCACGGTGACGCAACGGATATTACACTTGACCACGAAATGAAGATTTCGTGTCGAACAAATCGATGAAATGATACAATGATGAATTGATGGATTGATGATACCCAAGATAAATTCCTAAATCCGTTGATCTCACGAGTTACCGGATTCTAGCTATCTCCAACACGTTGATCGCGTACGATACCGTGTTAAAAGATCTACGATTCTTCGACGTTGATCTCGCGCACGAGATTCCGTGAATCGGCTTCAAGTCCGTTGATTCGAGAGCACTCGAATATCCAAAGATGGAAGATGAAGGAGATCACACTCAACTTCAACAAAGTGGCACAAAGTGGCACAAAGCACACAAACAAATTTTATTCAAAAATCAACTCCCATTACAAATGACAACACATCCCTATTTATAGGGTTTACACCATGCATACACGACCTATCAGACGATGCGACCTACGACTCAACTGCTGCGACTTAACAAACTACAACATCTGTCTTAACAATGCAACATACATGCGACATAAGAAATACGACTCAACCAAGTTACAACAACAAATGATTTACGACATAACAAATACAAGTTATAATAGCTTGCGACCTAATAACAGACGACATGGGCATAAGCGACTTAGAAAATATAACAGCTTCATGAACTTGCGACATAAACATTTTGGACGACTTAGCGAGATAATGTTTGCGACTTAACAGATGCGGCAGATGCACACGACCTATAGAGAGGTGGCTTGATTTCTTGAGGTGTTATCTCGTAAGGTCGGCGAGCGACTTAAGGCATAGCTCGGTAGTACTAGGTCAGAATTGCGCGCTGATTGGTTTATCTTGCTAGGTCGGTCAATACGACTTGTTAGGTCGCTTATAGTTGGTGAGCGACCTAAGATAATTATAGTGAGCGACTTATCATGGTGCGCTTTATCACTGAGTCGCTCAAGCGACTTAAGGCTTAACTCGTCAGTAGGTTGTGCTGCATCATCCTCCCCTGGTTGACGAGATTTCGTCCCCGAATTCACACTCTTCTCTTCTTCGTCATGCTTATTTTCATGATATGGAATCAAGTGTTTGACATTGAAAACGTCAGCAGTATGGATATGATCCGGCAATCTCAACTGATATGCGTTCTTATTAATCTTCTTCACGATTTCCAAAGGACCAATCTTTCTAGCAGCTAGTTTGTTGTAAGTACCAACAGGAAATCGATCCTTAGTCAATACTGCATATACGAAATCTCCTTCTTTGAATTCAACATTTCGTCGCTTAATATCTGCGGATTGCTTATATTTCTCATTCGCCATAAGCAATCGTTCCTGCACAACCTTGTGACACTCTTGCAACTCATTCACCAAATCACTAGCTCGCTTGATTACTCCTTTCTTCTGTGGAACTACAGATAAATCTAACGGTCCTTTAGGAATTGTTGAGTATACAACCTGGAATGGACTAAACCCAGTGTTACGATTAACTGCATGGTTGTGTGCAAACTCGGCTTGACATAGCTTCGAATCCCAACTCTTCAAATTATCATTCACAAGGCATCGCAATAGATTACCTAGGGATCTGTTTACAACTTCAGTCTGTCCATCCGTCTATGGATGGTAAGCACTACTGAATTTCAGCTTAGTCCCGACCATTCTCCATAGACTCATCCAAAAATGACTCAGAAAACGAGTGTCTCTATCTGATACAATAGATTTAGGCAACCCATGAAGATGATAGATCTCTCTGAAGTATAACTGCGCGACATTAACTGCATCTGTCGTCTTCTTGCATGCGATAAAATGTACCATTTTTGAAAACCGATCATCCACCACATAGATAGAATCATTGCCGCGTTGTGTTCTCGATAGTCCCAACACAAAATCCATGCTAACATCCACCCATGGTTTAGTCGGCACAGGTAACGGCATATACAACCCTGCATTTGTCGCTGTCCCCTTTGAAACCTGACAAATATGACACCTCTAAACAAAATTTTCAACTTCCTTCCTCATTGACGGCCAAAAATAAGATTTTGCAATCAACTGTAAAGTACGATCACGGCCCACATGTCCTTCCTCATGCGATTCTTTGATAATCTTCATTCGTAAACTGCAATCTGGAATACACAACTGATTTCCTTTGAACAGAAAACCATCAACCAACATATATCCATCCATGTCTCCCTACTTGACTTCGTCTAGGATCTTGGAAAAATATGAATCTGAAGTAAGAAAATCTGGAAGTAAATCAAAACCCATCACCTCTACTCGCATGGTTGTTAGTAAATTATTCCTCCGACTCAATGCATCGGCAACGCGATTAGTTACTCCAGACTTGTGTTTTACGACAAATGTAAATTGCTGCAAATAAGATATCCATGATGCATGCCTAGCTGCCATTTTATCCTGCCCTTGCAAATGTTTCAACGCTTCATGATCTGTATACAAAATAAATTCTTTATGGAACAAATAATGTCTCCAATGTTTCACGGCTTGCACAATAGCATAAAATTCCACATCATAAGTATTATATCTCATCTTGGCTCTAGAAAGCTTCTCACTAAAATATGCAATTGGATGACCCTTCTGACTCAACACTCCTCCAATCCCAACTTTCGATGCATCTGTATGTAACTCAAATAACAACTGAAAGTCTGGCAATACTAGAATTGGCGTTGACGTCAAAAGGTCCTTGATCCGCTCAAAAGCTGATCCTGCTTCCTTTGTCCATAAAAACTGCTTCCCCTTTATGCAATCAGTAACAGGTGCCATCACACTACTAAAGTGTGGTATAAACCTTCGGTAAAATGAAGCTAACCCATGAAAACTTCTGACTTCTGTTATAGTTTTGGGCTGTGGCCAATTTCTGATTGCTTCAACTTTACTTTGATCCACCTGTATACCTTCCTCGGACACAACATATCTCAGAAATAAAACACTCGGCGTCATGAACACGCATTTCTTTGTTGCCACATAGAACTGTTCTTGACGAAGAATAGTTAACACTTCTCGCAAGTGTTGAATATGCTCCTCTGTGCTAGCACTGTATATCAAGATATCATCAAAGTAGACTACGACAAACTTTCCGATGTAAGGTCTAAATATTTGATTCATCACCCTCATAAATGTACCCGGTGCATTAGACAAACCAAACGGCATGACCAGCCATTCATATAATCCTTCCCGTGTCTTGAACGCGGTCTTCCATTCATCCCCTGGTTTTATACGAATTTGATGATAACCACTCTTCAAATCGATCTTCAAAAAGATTACAGATCCACTAATTTGATCCAACAGATCATCCAGTCTTGGCATAGGAAATCTGTATCTAACGGTTATTCTGTTAAGTGCTCGGCTATCTGTACACATCCTCCACGAACCATCCTTTTTCGGCACTAACAAAGCTGGTTCAGCACAAGGACTGAGACTCTCCCGAACACGCCCTTGCTCAAGCAACTCCTCAACATGTCTCCTCAACTCTTCATGTTCTTTTGGACTCATACGGTAATGTGGCCTATGCGGTAAAACAGCACCTGGCACTAGATCAATCTGATGTTGTATGTCCCTCAGTGGTGGCAATTCCTTGGGCAATTCCAAAGGAAAGACGTCTTCAAACTCATTCAACACCGACTTATCCTCCTCAGGAATTTTAAGTTCTTCATGTGTTTCATACCCAATCAGCATAAACATTTCAGCACTATCCTTTACCTCTTCAACAAATTCTCTCGAAGATAAAAGACTAGTTGATTCCACTTTCGGCTCTGACTTGATTTCACTTTGTTCACGCTTCTTAGGAACTAAGGTAATTTGAGTCCCTTCAAACATGAAACTGTAGCTGTTGGTGCAACCATTATGTTGTACAGCTCTATCATACTGCCATGGTCTCCCCAATAGTAAGTGACACACATCCATATCAACCACATTACACCAAATGTCATCTTTGTATTTCTTCCCAATAGAAAATGTAACAAATGCTTGTCTTCCCACTTTCACTTCTCCACCTTTCTTTAGCCATGCTAGTTTATAAGGTCTAGTGTGTTTTTCAGTCTTCAACCCTAACTTCTTGACAGCTTCTTCAGAAATAATGTTATCGCAGCTTCCCGCATCAATAACAAATCGACAAACCTTTTCCAAGATAGTACATGTAGACTGAAAAATATTGCTCCTCGGCCAATTAGAATCATCCTCTTGCTTTGGCGTTAAACAAGACCTCCTCATCATCAAGTTACACCCTTCATCTCCTGACACGACTTCTTCTTCTTCATCAAACTTCGGTGATTGAGTATAATCAACTTCAGCTTCAACATCCTCATACTCACATTCTTCTGCAACTAATGCTCTCTTCTTTGGTTTTGTACATTCATTACTTTTATGGCCAAACTCTTGACAATTAAAGCATTTGATACTGGTATTGACCTTTGCTTTAGCGGCTTCATTCACAATTGGCTTACTGACTGTTTTGGAAACATTAGCACTGCTACTAGCGCCCTTGTTCTGGTTGTTAGAACTTGTAAACACACCACCTCCTCGTCTCCCTTGTTTCTCCCATGCTAGAGCTTTTTGATGTGCTTCAGCAACTGATCTCAGATCAAACATATTCACCATGTCTTGAATCTGCGTTCGCAACCCTCCAACGTATCTAGCTGTTAGCTGTTCCTCCGTTTCCATAATATCATTTCTCGCAATCAGTTGATAGAATTCATCTGCATAGTCATTCACCGACTTCGTTCCTTGTCTCAAGTTCTGCAAACGTTGATACATAAGAGACTGATAATTGTACAGCAAGAAGGTCGCTTTCATCATCTTTCTCATCTTCTCCCAAGTAACAACTTTTGATTTTCCCATTCTCTCTCGTGTTAGCTTAGTTTGCTGCCACCAAGCCATAGCTCTTCCCTTAGCTTTGTAGCAACTAATTGAACTCTGCGATTCTCAGGCACATCCTTGAATTCCAAAATTTCTTCAACATTTGACAACCAATCAAGAATTCTTCTGCTTGCATACCACCCTTGAATTCTGGAATTTCCATCCTCATACTAGATTCCCATTTACGATCATTCTTTGAATCAATATATCGATCTCGCCCTTGGCCTCGATCTCGATAATGAATACTACCTCTATCACCATATTCCTCAAAATCAGATGTACTTCTATATCGTTCTCGACCATCCACATCTCTACGGCCATGAATGTCTCTTCTACTCTGTCGTTCAACATAACGATAGGGTTCATGTTCAAAATCACATTGAGATCTTCTGTCTTCACTTCTGTACTCCTGGTGGTCTCTCATCACGGAAACTGATGATTCTCTTCTATCTTGATAAGATTGCGGTGATATTCTTCTTTCTCCCGAAACCGACGGCGAAACCCTGTTTCCACCCCGATTCGAAACTAGTGACGTTCTTCTCTGGTTCATGTCAGTCATCAATTTCTCCAACTTTCCAATACCTTCGTTAAACTTCTCATTGATACGTTGCCCCATTGCCTCTGCTTCTTGTCTCCTATATACATCTTCAACATTTTGAAATCGATTAGCACGTCTCGGAGGCATGATCTATTCTTGACTTAGCTCGGCTTTGCTTTGATTGGTTCAGCTCTAACTCCAACACTTCCTCTTTACTCCCAATAGGCTCGGCTTAGCTATGGTATAGCTAAATATGGCTCTGATACCAAACTGACGCAGCGAATATTACACTTGACCACGAAATGAAGATTTCGTGTCGAACAAATCGATGAAATGATACAATGATGAATTGATGATACCCAAGATAAATGCCCAAATCTATTGATCTCACGAGATACTAGATTCTAGCTATCTCCAACACGTTGATCGCGCACGATACCGTGTTAAAAGATCTACGATTCTTCGACGTTGATCTCGCGCACGAGATTCTGTGAATCGGCTTCAAGTCCGTTGATTCGAGCGCACTCGAATATCCGAAGATGGAAAATGAAGGAGATCACACTCAACTTCAACAAAGTGGCACAAAGCACACAAACAAATTTTATTCAAAAATCAACTCCCATTACAAATGACAACACATCCCTATTTATAGGGTTTACACCACGCATACACGACCTATCAGACGATGCGACCTACGACTCAACTGCTGCAACTTAACAAACTACAACATTCGTCTTAACAATGCAACATACATGCGACATAAGAAATACGACTCAACCAAGTTACAACAACAAATGATTTACGACATAACAAATACAAGTTATAATAGCTTGCGACCTAATAACAGACGACATGGGCATAAGCGACTTAGAAAATATAACAGCTTCATGAACTTGCGACATAAACATTCTGGACGACTTAGCGAGATAATGTTTGCGACTTAACAGATGCGGCAGATGCACGCGACCTATAGAGAGGTGCTTGATTTCTTGAGGTGTTATCTCGTAAGGTCGGCGAGCGACTTAAGGCATAGCTCGGTAGTACTAGGTTGGAATTGCGCGCTGATTGGTTTATCTTGCTAGGTCGGTCAATACGACTTGTTAGGTCGCTTATAGTTGGTGAGCGACCTAAGATAATTATAGTGAGCGACTTATCATGGTGTGCTTTATCACTGAGTCGCTCAAGCGACTTAAGGCTTAACTCGTCAGTAGGTTGCGCTGCATCACACGGCCACCCAAGCTAGTATGAGCAACCCAAAACCCAAAATCACCCTTTAATCAAAATCGAGCCATTCTCGATTTCCTGGAATCGAAAACCAATCCCTGTAACCACCTCGCGTGCCTTCCTTCGACCACCAGAGCGTCGCCACCTCCAGCCACGACTCCATCAATGTCCCCTCTACCTTCCCCTTGAACCACGACGAACTCGATCGCCCACAAACGATGAACGAGACTAAGTAGAAACCCATGACAAAATTAGGTTTCCAAAACTAAATCGATCGCTACCAGCTCCACGACCACCTGCAGCCCTATCCACTATTTTTCTCCGACACCCCGTAGGCTCCTCCACCTCCTCGAGAAACTCCGGCCTTCCCAGATACTTAGATCACCAGAAATCGGCTATAACCCAATTTTTGTTTAAACAAGAACTGCAGCTTCAATTCCCAACTAAAAATTATGATTTTATTCTTAAAAATCAAGTTTTTGCATGATGTTTTAGTTTATATTCTTGAATTTATAAATTAGGATGATTAAATTTTCCTCTATATTGAAATTCCTTTGTTATTTTGATTTTCCAGAGCAAGATACACATCTATTTCAATTTAAATAAAATTTAAATTTCAAGCTATGATTAAACAAACAATCTTTGTTTTTGTACTAAGTTTAAACATCAAGTAGATTAGGTGGAAATGATTTTTAAATCAAAATCTTGTGTTAAAATTTTAGACAAAGGACATATATGAAGAATAGCCTGTACACACAATATTTTCAACATACAAATATCCACAGAGAATTCATACTTATTCACAGATATATTCATAACAGATTCATACTTTTAAATTGTTTAAAAGTGGTGTTACTCACATTGATTTTAGGAAGAAGAACAGAGCTACTATGCTGAAACCAGATTTTGAAATTGCTAGCTGAAGCCTTCAATTTGGTCTCTGGTTTGCATTGTTTTTTTTATTGTTGTTTAAGTTGAATTTTGTTTAAGATTAAGATGCTATCTGCTTTAGTTTACTCAATTTTGTAGATGGACGAACTGATGAAAAGAAATGATATATGGAAAAAGTGTACAGGGTGATTAATGTTTTGTACAAAGTTAACAGAGATTTTTTCTTCTTTGTTGGCTGAAATGATATGGTTGTGTACTAAGGAGGCTAGCATTAATTTGGCTTATACAAAATATATATTTATTTCCTTCTTTCTTTCTTTCGGCTGTACAAATATGAGTATAATCTTGGGTGTCTTCTTTTGCATGTTACTCTATATATTTTGTTTACTTGTTTCATATTTAAATGCATTTGTTTGTTTTGAACTTGTCTTCATATATGAATGTATTTCCATATTTAATATGTGGTTATAATTTATTTATGTATTTATTTTGTTTTGTTTTATAATTTATAATTTTGTAATATAAATGAATATATTGTTTAATTTAACTAATTTGTTTACTATATATATTTTATATAATTTATCTTATGTATTTGTATATTTATCTCTATCTCAATTATTTATTTTTAAATTTAATACTTATTATTTTTATATTCATTTTGTAATATAGGTGAATTTCTAGATTTTAATTTGTTATTAGATTTTATCCAATGTATTTATTTTATACTTTTATTTCTTATATATTTTGTATTTTTAAACCATTTATTTACGATTTAAATTGAAATCAAATATATATCTATATCTATATATATATATAATTTCAAATTTACTCATATATGCCCAAATACATATATATTCACATATATACATATATATACAATATTTAAATTTAAATGATTTATACAGAATATATTTTAAGTCGCAGAAACTCGCATCAATTCATCAATTAATTATACAAATTTTATTTCAAAATTCAATTAATTATCAATTTAAATTTATATAAAATTCGGGGTCGTTATAGAATTCATACCTAACAACAATGGTAACTATAGACGTAGATGTGAGTTAAAGGACTCACCTTTAAAACTCAAGCGAGAAGCTCTAAAACAAGCTAAGATCAATTCCTCTTCAACAACGACTCAAGAAGCTTCAATCTAAGCTCATAAGAAGAATATTTCCTAAGTTAGTGTAACGACCCATAAATTTTAATAGTTTTAAAATATATTTAACTGGAAATTTTGTGAATTTTGAATAATTGAATTTTGAAATAAAAACTTAATATTTGGAAAACGTCTATTTTAACATAGCTACTGGTAAATTTTCATCTGTTAATATTAAAGTTTATTTATTGTGTAATTTTATTTCAATTTAAATTAGTTAATAATTGATGAAAATAAATGTTTTCCAAAAACCTAAATATTTTTATACAGTAAATTTCTAAATCCTCTTCTGAGTGAGACGTCATCTTTCGTTTTCCAAATTTGGACTTCTATTGCTCTGTTTTTCTTATTTTCTGCGAAATAGCAGCATTTTCGGTACCGATTATCAACTTTTGATCGGATAATCATACCATTGATATCTGTATACTGTTTTGATCGTCTCGTCACGCTGATCTCTGTGGTATATTCATTTCTGTGTTTTGAGGTCCGGTACGCGACGGATATAATAAAAATGTTTGTCATACCTGTATCACAAATTTCAACCGTTACCTCCCGTGCCTATTCAAATTTGAAACGTGCTATCATTAATTGTTTTGATTATTTTTCCTGAATCAACGTGAATATTTATTGCCTTAAATCCTCACCTAAATCATAGCACGTGATCGTTGCCATTTCTTTTGTTACTTTTATTTATATTCGTTTCCATTTCTTCCTATTCATTTTTTTTCTTTTCTCTGTCCATTGAAATTTCCCATCTGTTAAAAACCAATCAATACTTAGCTTTATTAATTCTTGAATTCACGCGTTACCTTTCGATAAATATTCTCTTTTATCATATTCACTGATAGAAGAAAAATTATAACGTATGGTTGCAAATATATTTCAGTGAACAGTCCATCTACTTCTCCACTACAAATCTTTTTCCACCAATTCCTCTCCTCCCTCACGCCTATCTTTGCATCTACGTCAGCCTTCTACCCTTCAAGCCGAAGCATATTCGCCACCTTCCCCCTTCAACAAACCCATACCCTCAGCCTTAACCGAAAGGAAGCCCACCCCTGCACTTCCACCGTTTGCTAACCCTCTGACTAAACAGCTGATCCTCACCCAAAACCCGTGCAAAGCTTCCCTCCGCGCGCAGTGGCAACTATCTCCCCTCTGACCCCTTGCTTTCCTGTCGAGTCATATCTCTGGCCGATGCTGATTTATATAAATGTAATATCTATACTATATATATATATATTTGGTTTGTTTATATATATAACGTATAAGTACATATATATATATATATATTTGTAAGTATAATATGTTATAAGTTGTATGCTTTGCTATTTTATATATTGGGTGAAAACTATTATATTATTGCTTGCTTGGTTAATTTTTTTTATTTGCAGTTTCAACAGTTTTAAATTGAACACATAAAGTATAAGTGGTTTCAGGCCTTCATCACATAGATGTTTTAAATTTGATATTGATTTTTATATTAAACATTTGAGTTTAAATTTCAATACGTATGTAAAGTTATATTGGTCCTAGCTAATACTTTATACAAGTATACCCTGTGATGTGAGTTATGTCAGAAGGTACAAGATCTTAAGGTATATATAACGTATAGATTATCTGCTTGTATATGTGACAGTATATTTTAGTTAAGTATATATGTTTGTTGGATAGACTTAAAGTCATAGGTCTGTATGGTATTTTAAGTTACACGCAAAAGCTGTATGTCATGGTATTTATATATATCCTATTTGATAGTTGGGGCATATGAGTCCTGTTTTGGAAAAAAATTATATATATGGTTTATAAAGTTCTAAAGTTATTTACTCCTGTTACGGTATTTATATAATAAGTTATTAATAAGGTTGCAGATATACTACATACATTAGTAATACATATGGAGTTAGTTTTATAACATTAGTTATAGTATATGATTTGAAATAACTTATGTATGAAAATTCATATATTTGTTATATAGTATGTCTACTACAATAGTGGTTTTAAGTATGTTATAATGATATAAAATATATATTTGCTGGCAACTATATTATAATATATAAGTATTTTATTTCAAATCTTATGTATATGTGTTTGATTTTGATATATATATTTAATTAAAAAAACAATGATTTTTAATTATATGTTATTCTAATATTTGTTTTAAATTAAATACTGATTTCCTGGAATAACATATATCTATATATTTGATGTTTCTGTCAAACTGATTTAATTGTTTCATCGATCCTGTTCTGATTTGAATTCGTCTCTTCCTATTCATCAGCTTCGTTCGTCGATTCAATCTTGCCTTGTTTTGTGATTTCGTGCTTGGATTTCGTAACTCAACTTCATTGTCTACCGCTCTAGCCTCGAAAGGTGAGCAATCACTCATGATTAACGTTCTTGTATTTATTAAATCTGATTTCAATTGAAATAACAATTGAAATATGCTGCTGTAGTTATATAAATTGTTATATATGCTATTATCTGTAACAGTTCACCTATGGGATATGACACCATATCCTATTGTTTATATTATATTGTTATTGTTGATATATGCTTGTTTTATATTATTATATTATCTGTTATCACTCTGCAAGTTTCCTGTAGTTTAGAATTCACTATGGGTTGAAATGATACATACCCGAATGGACTTTAGAATAGGAGAATTTCGTTATGGGTTGAAATGATAAACCCAAGCGATTTTCATTTGAATTGAATTTGGGATTTCGGGTCGAAATGATATCTACCTGTATATGTTTAAATTACGGATTGAAATGATAAATATCCGTATCACTTGACCATAGGGTAGAAAATATATACAAACACTGTTGGTCTATATATAAATATTTTAAAATGATTTCTATGGTTTTGAAAGGGAATATATTTATGGTCTTATTTAATATTGGAAATGTTTTATATAGAAATAAGTTTTAATATAAAGTTGATTTAATTAATATAATATGTCTAGGTATTATATTTCTAAATAGATTTTTAAGGATTTGTATAAGTTAAGGAAGATAATTTGAATTTAGTTGAAATTGTATTCGATAAAGAATTTTATTTAATTAAACCGATTTGAAACTTATTGAAATTGAGATTTAAGATATGATTTATAACTTGGGTTTGATTTAAGTAATTTAATGAATATTTCTTGTTTAAATAAATTTAAGGAAATATTTAGTAAAAATGTAATTTAAGGCTAGTTAAATGATATTGAATTTATTAAGTGAATATTCCTGATTAAATAATAATGAAGTTAAATCAAGAGCTATATGAAACTGTTAAATTTAACTTTGAAAATGTTGAATATTAAAGCTTTGAAATATACTGAAATTTAAATGGTCTATTGAGAACTGAATTGAATTAATGAATTCAGCTTTGAATAAATTTGAATTTGGAATTTGAGTTGATTTGAATCGAGTTGCGAGATTTGGGAAAATATTAAATACTTTACTTTATAAATTATTTAACCTATATAAACTATTTTGGAAAATAGGTATATTGAAAAGAAATGATATTTGGGTTTTGAAGTATAAATTAAGGTGAAATGACCATGGTGTTGTAGTCTATATTTCTACATTGTAGACAGTTCCACGGATCCTCAGAGGATGGTTATCCCAAACATCCTTTGAGTTACTTGTATTTCAGTTGATATGCCATTTGAGTTGGATTTATTTATATAAGAATGTTAATCCTGACTCGAGTATTTTGTGTTTTGCTTTACGCTCGGGTCAGACCGAGTGATACAGCATTTGAGACTCACCTTTGGAGTTTGGAGCTTCGTTTGGAGATCCAACTATTGACTCAGCTTCCAGCTTTTATAGTTGATTTGTTCAGAGAGGTCATCTATTGTACTGGAGACTTCACTGCATTTGAGATATTTTGTTGTATTTTATTTCTAACTCTGATGTTTATATAGTAGCTTCATGAACTACTATTTATTTATTCCGCTGCGTATTATTGTATTACTCTGTGTCTGTGATTCTGTGATTTATTTATTTACTGTATATGCCGATTTTGCCAAATTTTAAATTAACAATCTGATATTTTGAACAACTCAAGTCCGACATGTGCGGATGCGAATGGTTGAAAATACCAGGTCGTTACAGTTGGTATTGGAGCGAGGTTTTAGGCAAACTTAGCATATATAGTATATTTATTTACAGAATCACTTTCGTTCGAGTTTGAATCTCTTCCTTTTGACTCGATTTCCTTTGAACTTTGGAACGTTCCTTACGGTTCCAAAATTCATTCTTGTCTCTCCCTATTTGTATTCTTTTGATTCTGGAGTATCCCATAACTCCACTTCGAATGATCTCTATAAGAATAGGCGATCCTGCCAATCTTTGAATGATTTGTAAAGGGGTGGAACTCCATTACAATTGGCATTGATTCACCGGAGATTTATATATCCCTCGGTTTTGATGTTGCTATGTCTTGTTATTCCAAATTCTATCTCTGGCAATCGAATGTCGATTTGCCTCAGAATTCTGCACCGATCTTATTTTGAAGTCATGGTTGACCCAGTTAAGGTCGCCCGCGATTTGTATAAGTATATCCATCTTCTATTTTGTAAGTTAATTATCTCATCTTCTTTCAAGCCTATCTTCGAATCAGAATTTTATTTGATTAGAGTTCTTCTAAATTGAATCTCTATCTTTGTTCTGAAATCCGTTCGTGAATCATCCTTTGAAAATCGGGTTTGTTTGTATTTTAGAAATTGTTTTTTAAACCGAAATTATTATTTTGATAAGTATGATTATATTCTATATATAAAAGTGAAATGTTTTCGATAAAGATTATATACCCTTTTTAAAATGAGAATTTGAGGTTTCGAAAGGATTTGTAATTTTGAAAAAATTATATAAGAAATTTGATTTATCTAAAAATGATTTATAACTGAAGGATTTTAAATTTGAAATTCGAGAATTGAACCCCGGTGTTTTGAAATTAGTTTTAAGATTTTGAAATATATAATAATAATATGATTTAAAAGTATTTTTTTCCGAATAAGAAATGTTTCAAATGATTTTAATGAGTTTCGAATGATTTCGAAGAAATTTCAAAAGAAGTTTGAGAAAATAGAAGTCCAGAACTCACTTATGTCGCTGGAAAATAATTTCGGTGATGAGTGCACGCATCATCGACATTGATTTTCGAGTTTCAGAGTGGGGGATAGGCCACTTCAGTAGCTTTGCTATGCGAGTGATTTTGTGAAACCATTTTGGTTTCAAATCCCGAAGTAAGATTTGATATTCGAAAGATATATGTATATATATTTGAAATGATTTGAAGTAAGCCGGTGTTCAGTCCTCGAGTTTTGGATTTGATTTGATATAACCCTATCTTTTGGAATTGATTTACTGATTTGTTGGTGATTTCCAACTCTTGGATTGATATATGATTTCTTCGACTATTTTGAAGGTTCGAGCACTTCCAAATCAAGGTTAACTTTTCAAAGCTAAGTAATTTTGAAAAGTATAAAGTATATAAGTTTGGTATGTATGATTAAAGTATGTAGTAATGATTTAAATAAGTTGAAACTGTTTTGTTAAGTAAATGAATAAGGCTATTTTGAATTTTTCTAATATGAAAATTTGATTTGAAATGTTTTGAATTTTTTTTTCTTCCATGAAATTATATATTTAACAAGTTGGAATAGATACGTAAGTTGTACGTATGCTGTTTTATTCGCATAATTAATTTGATCCTGGTTGAGTACACAATTTCAAGGTGAATTACACCATTTCGTGTTAGGATTTTCATTCGATTCTAGACGGCGAATATTGGATATGGATTTTGGGCTTGATTCTAGAATTCTCTATCATAGTATATGGCTATGCAAGGAGACTGATGGCTTCTAGTCGAGAAACCATATCAAAGTCCGCATAGGGAAGTCGAATGGACAATACTAGTTCGAAAGCGAACTTGTGTGATCGAGCGAGCGATCGAATGTGATTTTGCAAAATGATGACGTATGTACATCTTATGTTCTAATATCATTGATATACTTGACGCTGAAATTGGAAGTTGTTGGGTTGGATATCTTTGTAATTTAATTGGAATTTTTCTTTTATGCAAAACTACTATCAATTTAAAACTATTTTCCAACTATTTTCTTTTATTCTTCTTAAAACAAACTATTTTATTTACAAAACTATTTTTCAAACTATTTTATATACAAAACTATTCTAAGATCAAAATCTTTTAGTAAGCAAAGATGTTCAATCCCATATAGCTCTTCGTACAGCGAAATTTATTTTTGAATTTTTTTTATCCTTATATAAGATGGACCTTATGTAAATATAAGATGATTTTGGAAATGAATTGTTTGACTTAAATTGTATTGATTTGAAAATTTGGATTTATTTTCTAAATTTATTATTTTGGAAACTTTGGAACTGAAGATATTGATTTGGAAGAATTATTTGGTGAAAGTGTATATGATTTTGAAAATTGTATAGATATTGAAACGAATTGAATTGAGAACCTTATTTTAAATACTTGATTTGGGAGTTATCGAACTTATATAAAAATTTGGTTTGTATAAGTATGATGTTGATTCGAAAACTATGGATTTGAAAAGGTACTCAATTTGAAAAGTGAAATCTTATATAATTGAAGTCTATTTAAGTGTGATTTGATATACTTTTGATTTTGGAAAGGTATTTGATTTGAAAATTAAATCTTATAATAATGGACTTTATATAAGTACAATATTTGAAAGTGATTTGAAAAGGTACTATATGATACATATTTTTGAAGTAAAGATATGGAAAGTGCCTTCTGCTTGATATTCGCTTTGTGGCCACATTGTGGATTCATTCTATCGATATTTCTGTGATTTTTGGTTTTCCGGATATGATACTAGAGTTTCCATCGAATTCCATGGCGTTACCCATGGTCTTACGAGCACGACTGCATAGCGCAACTGCCTGGCTGAGATGGCCTAGGGGTACGAATTGTTTCCTGGGGGATCCAGGCGTAACCATTGTGTATCCTGCATCTATGTAGGTCGCATTAGTAGAGAAACCGCCTAGCTGAGATGGCTTAGGGGTACGGATTGTTTTCTGGGGGACCCAGACGTAACCATTGTGTATCCTGCATTCTACTAGTCATCATGGCGTAACTCGCAGGGCTGAGAAAGCTTACGGATATGGATTGTTTCCTGGGGGATCCAAGCGTAACCATTGTGTATCTGCGAATCATGGTTAGACAAAGGTTTTGTTTGTTTTTTTGTTTGGATTGTACTTTCCATATCTGTTTTTAAAAGTTTTTCCAGTATTTTCACTGGGTGTTGAAACAGGTCTACTAAGTACCTGGAGAATTCTAGTTTTGCGCCTGATCAACGAACTACCAGAGTCTACAAGAACAAGGATAAACTTGTTAAAACATCGAGTTATAAAAGTATTTTATTATAAAGGTATTTTATTTTAAAAGTATTTCCAACAAAGAAATTTTGTATTAATATTTGAAATTGAAATTCTTATGGTTTGAATTAATTATTCATGCCCGATACTATTCTTTTGAATCTACCTTATCTGCTCAGCTTTATTTATTCACGTATATTCTGTTTTCCAAATCCTCCTTCTTTTCCTTGTTGACTATATCCTTTTTTAAATATTGTTTATTTATATACTACAAGGTTTAATAGAAAATTTGAGTGTTATAAATATTTTAGAAGTTATTAATTAAATAAAACACATTTAAAGTAAATGATTATTGATTTATTAATAATATTTGAAAAGTATCTTGAGATAAATTAATAAATTTATGAATTATGGATTTAATGTTTTCAATAGCTTCTTTGTAAATATAAGTAATGATATAAATAATTGTTTTCAAATAGTTTTCATATATTTATAAAGGTGTTATTTAAACATATAAATGGTATTTATAAAGGAAGCAAGAAATTTTTACAAATGGGTTTTGAAAAGTTTTAAAGTATTAAAGATAATTGAACTACAAATGAAGATTTCAAATGAAGATTTCAAGTAAATTTATGTAGTTTTAAATAAATTGGTTATCCTTGCCTTTCAATCTATCTTCTTTTCTGGTTGTTTCTATTCCCCTACCCCTTCCTTTTCGGGGATGAAAAGTTTTGAGTGGGGGAGAGTGTAACGACCCATAAATTTTAATAGTTTTAAAATATATTTAACTGGAAATTTTGTGAATTTTGAATAATTGAATTTTGAAATAAAAACTTAATATTTGGAAAACGTCTATTTTAACATAGCTACTGGTAAATTTTCATCTGTTAATATTAAAGTTTATTTATTGTGTAATTTTATTTCAATTTAAATTAGTTAATAATTGATGAAAATAAATGTTTTCCAAAAACCTAAATATTTTTATATAGTAAATTTCTAAATCCTCTTCTGAGTGAGACGTCATCTTTCGTTTTCCAAATTTGGACTTCTATTGCTCTGTTTTTCTTATTTTCTGCGAAATAGCAGCATTTTCGGTACCGATTATCAACTTTTGATCGGATAATCATACCATTGATATCTGTATACTGTTTTGATCGTCTCGTCACGCTGATCTCTGTGGTATATTCATTTCTGTGTTTTGAGGTCCGGTACGCGACGGATATAATAAAAATGTTTGTCATACCTGTATCACAAATTTCAACCGTTACCTCCCGTGCCTATTCAAATTTGAAACGTGCTATCATTAATTGTTTTGATTATTTTTCCTGAATCAACGTGAATATTTATTGCCTTAAATCCTCACCTAAATCATAGCACGTGATCGTTGCCATTTCTTTTGTTACTTTTATTTATATTCGTTTCCATTTCTTCCTATTCATTTTTTTTCTTTTCTCTGTCCATTGAAATTTCCCATCTGTTAAAAACCAATCAATACTTAGCTTTATTAATTCTTGAATTCACGCGTTACCTTTCGATAAATATTCTCTTTTATCATATTCACTGATAGAAGAAAAATTATAACGTATGGTTGCAAATATATTTCAGTGAACAGTCCATCTACTTCTCCACTACAAATCTTTTTCCACCAATTCCTCTCCTCCCTCACGCCTATCTTTGCATCTACGTCAGCCTTCTACCCTTCAAGCCGAAGCATATTCGCCACCTTCCCCCTTCAACAAACCCATACCCTCAGCCTTAACCGAAAGGAAGCCCACCCCTGCACTTCCACCGTTTGCTAACCCTCTGACTAAACAGCTGATCCTCACCCAAAACCCGTGCAAAGCTTCCCTCCGTGCGCAGTGGCAACTATCTCCCCTCTGACCCCTTGCTTTCCTGTCGAGTCATATCTCTGGCCGATGCTGATTTATATAAATGTAATATCTATACTATATATATATATATATTTGGTTTGTTTATATATATAACGTATAAGTACATATATATATATATATATTTGTAAGTATAATATGTTATAAGTTGTATGCTTTGCTATTTTATATATTGGGTGAAAACTATTATATTATTGCTTGCTTGGTTAATTTTTTTTATTTGCAGTTTCAACAGTTTTAAATTGAACACATAAAGTATAAGTGGTTTCAGGCCTTCATCACATAGATGTTTTAAATTTGATATTGATTTTTATATTAAACATTTGAGTTTAAATTTCAATACGTATGTAAAGTTATATTGGTCCTAGCTAATACTTTATACAAGTATACCCTGTGATGTGAGTTATGTCAGAAGGTACAAGATCTTAAGGTATATATAACGTATAGATTATCTGCTTGTATATGTGACAGTATATTTTAGTTAAGTATATATGTTTGTTGGATAGACTTAAAGTCATAGGTCTGTATGGTATTTTAAGTTACACGCAAAAGCTGTATGTCATGGTATTTATATATATCCTATTTGATAGTTGGGGCATATGAGTCCTGTTTTGGAAAAAAATTATATATATGGTTTATAAAGTTCTAAAGTTATTTACTCCTGTTACGGTATTTATATAATAAGTTATTAATAAGGTTGCAGATATACTACATACATTAGTAATACATATGGAGTTAGTTTTATAACATTAGTTATAGTATATGATTTGAAATAACTTATGTATGAAAATTCATATATTTGTTATATAGTATGTCTACTACAATAGTGGTTTTAAGTATGTTATAATGATATAAAATATATATTTGCTGGCAACTATATTATAATATATAAGTATTTTATTTCAAATCTTATGTATATGTGTTTGATTTTGATATATATATTTAATTAAAAAAACAATGATTTTTAATTATATGTTATTCTAATATTTGTTTTAAATTAAATACTGATTTCCTGGAATAACATATATCTATATATTTGATGTTTCTGTCAAACTGATTTAATTGTTTCATCGATCCTGTTCTGATTTGAATTCGTCTCTTCCTATTCATCAGCTTCGTTCGTCGATTCAATCTTGCCTTGTTTTGTGATTTCGTGCTTGGATTTCATAACTCAACTTCATTGTCTACCGCTCTAGCCTCGAAAGGTGAGCAATCACTCATGATTAACGTTCTTGTATTTATTAAATTTGATTTCAATTGAAATAACAATTGAAATATGCTGCTGTAGTTATATAAATTGTTATATATGCTATTATCTGTAACAGTTCACCTGTGGGATATGACACCATATCCTATTGTTTATATTATATTGTTATTGTTGATATATGCTTGTTTTATATTATTATATTATCTGTTATCACTTTGCAAAGTTCCCTGTAGTTTAGAATTCACTATGGGTTGAAATGATACATACCCGAACGGACTTTAGAATAGGAGAATTTCGTTATGGGTTGAAATGATAAACCCAAGCGATTTTCATTTGAATTGAATTTGGGATTTCGGGTCGAAATGATATCTACCCGTATATGTTTAAATTACGGATTGAAATGATAAATATCTATATCACTTGACCATAGGGTAGAAAATATATACAGACATCGTTGGTCTATATATAAATATTTTAAAATGATTTCTATGGTTTTGAAAGGGAATATATTTATGGTCTTATTTAATATTGGAAATGTTTTATATAAAAATAAGTTTTAATATAAAGTTGATTTAATTAATATAATATGTCTAGGTATTATATTACTAAATAGATTTTTAAGGATTTGTATATGTTAAGGAAGATAATTTGAATTTAGTTGAAATTGTATTCAATAAAGAATTTTATTTAATTAAATCGATTTGAAACTTATTGAAATTGAGATTTAAGATATGATTTATAACTTGAGTTTGATTTAAGTAATTTAATAAATATTTCTTGTTTAAATAAATTTAAGGAAATATTTAGTAAAAATGTAATTTAAGGCTAGTTAAATGATATTGAATTTATTAAGTGAATATTCCTGATTAAATAATAATGAAATTAAATCAAGAGCTATATGAAACTGTTAAATTTAACTTTGAAAATGTTGAATATTAAAGCTTTGAAATATACTGAAATTTAAATGGTCTATTGAGAACTGAATTGAATTGATGAATTGAGCTTTGAATAAATTTGAATTTGGAATTTGAGTTGATTTGAATCGATTTGCGAGATTTGGGAAAATATTAAATACTTTACTTTATAAATTATTTAACATATATAAACTATTTTGGAAAATAAATATATTGAAAAGAAATGATATTTGGGTTTTGAAGTATAAATTAAGGTGAAATTACCATGGTGTTGTAGTGTATATTTCTACATTGTAGACAGTTCCACGGATCCTCAGAGGATGGTTATCCCAAACATCCTTTGAGTTACTTGTATTTCAGTTGATATTTCACTTGAGTTGGATTTATTTATATAAGAATGTTAATCCTGACTCGAGTGTTTTATGTTTTGCTTTACGCTCGGGTCAGACCGAGTGATACAGCATTTGAGACTCACCTTTGGAGTTTGGAGCTTCGTTTGGAGATCCAACTATCGACTCAGCTTCCAACTTTTCTAGTTAATTTGTTCAGAGAGGTCATCTGTTGTACTGGAGACTTCACTGCATTTGAGATATTCTGTTGTATTTTATTTCTAACTCTGATGTTTATATAGTAGCTTCATGAACTACTATTTATTTATTCCGCTGCGTATTATTGTATTACTCTGTGTCTGTGATTCTGTGATTTATTATTTACTGTATATGCTGATTATGCTAAATTTTAAATTAACAATCTAATATTTTGAACAACTCAAGTCCGACATGTGCGGATGCGAATGGTTGAAAATATCGGGTCGTTACAGTTAGGGTTCAGGAATTTCTGAAATTGAAGGGAGATAGAGATGGAGAAGACGAAGAGGATGCTTACCTAAGCTTCTCCTTGATTTCGGAGCAAGAACTTGTGTTTCCAAATCAAACTAGGGTTTGGAATTTCTATTTCCGATCTTTTTCCCCCATTTCTCTTGAGCTAGATTGTTAGGAAAAGGAATGAGTGAATGAAGAGGAGTTGAGTGGAGTGTTAGGGTATTAGATGGGTTGGTGGGCTGAAACCCAAACCCAAAGCCCAAAATATAAAAATAGCAAAATTCTACTCAACTCCAAACATATCGATGCTTATACTCAAAAAAGTTGTAAACGTCATTTTGGACTCAATGGAAGTGGTCTCGAGTCCCAATTCGACTGTTTACAAAAAGTAACATTTCGGACTTTAATCCGATTAACGATGCTATATTTAAATAAAACATTTAAATATATAATCGTAAAATATGCGGGTTGTTACAATAACATTATATAAATTTAATCTTATTTAATTAATTTGATTAATTAACAATTTAATTATTTTTTATATTTTTAACATTCTATATTAAATATGTATACTAAAACATTTATAGTTATCTGCATATATGTTTATATATGTGTATGTATGTATTTTATTATTTATTAATAGCTTTTAATTAATATATTTAATTAAATAATTTTAGTTTAATATTAGTTTCGAAATTTCTTATATATACGCATACACTTACATCATCTTAAATAATCCAAATATAATGTAACATATATCATTATATATATATACTTAAATAAATTACTATTTAATTTATTTATTAATCTAATTAATATTTTAAAATTCTTGAAACATATTTATTATATTTCGAATCACTTTTGAAAATTATATTATAACATTTATAATATATTTATTATTTTAAATTTAACTTTTAAATTTAAAATTTTGTTTTATTTTCAAAACAATTTTGAAAATTGGTCCAAGGCCTAATTTCAATTGGGCCTTTTCTATTAAGGGTTACCTTTGGGCTTACTTCACCTTTCGGGCCGGGCCAGTAGCAAGGTAGGGCATGGTACTTGATTACTAAAACCCAGCCTTGTTACTACTTTTCTAGACACAGTACTAAATGGGTAAGCTTAATTAGTTAGCTATAACACGACTAATTTAGACTACATAGGTTATTGGGCTCCAATAACATTGTTAGATTTAGGCCAGCATGCAGCGGGTAAAATGAGTGAATTTCAAAAAAAATACATTTTGGATCTTATTAGGCTCATGAAGTCTAAATTTATTCAGATCCAATTAAATTAATTTTAAATAAAATCAATATTTAACTTTATTTGTAAATAAAGTTTTATTTTAATGTTATATTTGTATCATATAATATAGCATGCGTATTATATACATATATGTATGTACGTGCACATGCAACGTATATAAATGTACATATTTTAACATGCCCGATATAAGTGTTGTGATTTACACCGCAACGAACGTATTAGCCCCTTCATATACTTATGTTTTGTCTAATATACATATATATATAATATGATATAAAATTATATTTATAAAATATAAAATTTGTATAAACTATATGTATATATAACTTTGTATAATTATAATATGTGTAAACTCAAAAATAAGTAATTTCAAATTTAAATTTAAATTAAAAATTCAAATTTAAATTTAAATTAAAACTTCAAATTTAAATTAAAAATTCAAATTCAAATTTAAATTAAAACTTCAAATTTCAAATCTAGATCTAAACTTTAAAATATCTTATAATTTCAAATTTGAAACTATTATATAATAAATTGTATTTAATAAATATATATATGTGTGTGTATATGTATATGTATATATATGAAAATAAAAAATATATATTCTTTATTAAATAAATATGTATAATGTAAATATATATGTGTATATGTATATGCATATGCATATAATAAACTTAATTTTTATTTATACATTAAAAATCAAATTTTGTTACGAAAACCTTTTAAAATAATATTTAATTTGATTTTTGTTAAAAAAATTATTTTATTGCCGTGAGCTATATAAATTCATATATATATATAATTTTTTTTATTAATACATACATACATATACATACATACGTATGTCCATACATACATAACATATATATATATATATATCCAATGTTGACAACACAAATTTATATATGGATTTGTGATAATATACATACAATCTAAAGTAAAAGAATAGCATAATAAATAATTCTATGTACATATAGATGTAAATAAAGTTAGTACCTTTCCTTGGCCTAGACTTAACACCTTGAACGTTGAATTGTTTGGCTCCGCTTGAATCTGAATTTAATTCCTTTTAGAGAGAGCTATAGATTGAAAGCACCACATGCCAATGTCTTGTTTTTATTTAATTTTGTGTTTTAATCAATTGAAACAATGGAGGATCAGGGGAGTTGTAGCCAGCCATAAGTAGGAGAGGTATGAGCAAGAATAAGAGTTCCAAAAGAAGGGGCTAAAGGTGTTTAAATAGTAGAGGGATAGAGGAGCTAAAAGTGGATATGGATCCATTATTTCCTTTTGCCATTTCAAACCTTTTTGACTCAATATTTACCCCCTTATTCCACCCCATATGGTCGACCATGCTTGCCCATGTTTGGGCTCCAAGCTGCTTCAAGTCTGATCGGATAAATAGGCTTGTTAATCAAATTTAAATGCACATCAATATCATATATCGTTACATGTGTATACAACTTTTATATATGCACCATTTTTAATGCCGAACAAAAAAATTCAAGTAAAATTTTGTAACTAATATTTCATAAATATTAATTACTATAATTAATTATAACAATTATAATTTAATTAATTTAGGTGATAGTCGGAGTGTTCAACATTTTATTTATGAGACTCTTAGGTGTAAATTTGGTTAGCGATTAATATTGAACAATTCAAATATTAATGTTCACACCAGTGGTGTGACATTATGGCCAAATTTATCGCTTACATAGCTTCAGTAAATCCAGTTTTACTTATTTTAAGCATTACCCCATAATGAAAATTATTTGCAGCAATTCTCTTCATCAAAACTAAATCACATTAGGACTAATGAAATTCGGTAATGGTCAGAATTCCAATATTGTCCATATTCAACTTTATAGTCCAAACACAAAGTCATTGGTTCAATAATAACAATTATTATTGACCGAACTTCTCTGGCCAAAGACTTTGACTTTGAGTCGACTTCAGTTGATCGTGATATCAACCTCAAGTAACTAGAAAGAAGAATTCTCTACTGAATAATGTTTCACTTTTAATGCTTCCACTTAACCCAAAAATATTCGTTCGATGGACATCATGCCACGATTTAACAATAATCAAAGCTAAGTTTTCATATTGAAGCTCGACAGTATTCTTAAGTTGATAAAATTGTGTTATATTATTGCATCGATATTTTCGTTTGACCTTAGTTATATTAACTAACAGAAAGTTATCGAGTGATTCTGTAACGACCCTGAATTTTGAACAATTTAATTTGAGAATATTTAATTAATTTTAAATATTTGAACGATGATTTGACTTGAATTTCAAATTATCAGAATAAATTGGTGATTAAATTTTTGAATTTAATCTATTGGAAGTTGAATAAAATTTGAATCTTCAGTTTTAAGCCGGTTAAAAATAATTTAAAGGCTTAGGAAATTCATATTGATAATACTGGAGATAATAGAAGTTTCAGAATTGAATTTGAAAGCGATTTGTTCAGTTTTGAAATTGTATCGTTTGAATCGAATTTAAAAATAGTCTTCCGAGGCACAGTCTCGGAATTTGACGAAACCAGTTCCATTGGGTCCGTAATATTGAATTATTACTGGATTTCAATTTTCGTATTTATCAAAATTGTTTTGTGAACATACGGCGTATAAACGCGTATAAAATTAAATCGAATTCAATTTGAATTTCTGTAACAACCGGGGTTTTGCCCAAAATTATAATCATCAGTAAATGATTTAAGTTGACAGTTAAATTTCTTTTTGTTATTGGAATTTCTATAACGATAAAATCTTCGTCAAATTGGCGATATTAATTTCTGTTAAATTTTATTGGAATTTGTAAATTGACTTGAATTCTCTTATTAAATTTTTATTTGTACGAGATGAATAAATATGTATAGAAAAATTTTAACAACTAAATTAAACAAACAAAATTAAATAAAAACAAATCAGCTTTAAAAAGAAGAAAAAAAAATAAAAAAAATAAATACCATACCTCTCGTACAACTCTCACACGTTTAGCCCATACCCTAACCCACGTTTTTCCCCCTTCTCTGTTAAAAACCACGACATCCCCATCCCCTCTCCTCATTCAAACCCTAAATTAAATCGAACAAAGGAGAATAAAAATGGCGACGTTCAACAAAAACTAGGGCTTCGTTCAATTCAATGGCGGCCGCTTCTTTACTCGTTCCTCACCATCGCGGCGGCTTTTGATTCCTTTCTTCCTTCGATCTGGCGAATCTAGGGCTTCACCTTCCCCTCGCATTCATTCGCTCGCGACCGCTTCTGACAAAGGTGAGAAATTTCTCACATCTAATTCAATCTGTCTCGTTCAATTGTGATTTTCGTCGTTTGATTGTTTGATTTATTCGACTTTGAATTCGTAACCACGGCTTGAATTATTTTGGATTTTGACTTGAAATCTGAGATGATTTTCATTTCCTAGCTTGAATTTTGAGACAATTGATTACCACCAGCTTTTGTATCTGTCTTGGCCACACACTGTTTATTTGGTTTCGATATTGCTTGAGATTTTATCGAACTGTGGCATTAACTTGATAATGTCTTCAAGTTCATGTTTTGACTTACTGGAGATTTTTGTTCTGTAAGTCTTTGTTGGCTTTGGCCATAACTTTTGCTTCGGCATTGAATTGCCCTTTTTACTGCAGTTTGAGTGGAGACGGTTGTTTCATAATTTTGAACTCATTTTGACCCTGCTGTGACGATGATTCCTTGGCCATCACGATGTCGATTTCGAGTTGTTCGATTATCGTGATTGCTGTCTTGGTCATCACGGCATCTGAAATTGTGTTTGATTGTTTGCTTGACTAATTAGATATGACTTTATATATGTGCATATATACAATTGTATGTGTGTATGCATGCATCGGTGAGTCTACAATTACAGTTTTCTTATATATTGACATTGATATACTTGCTGGGCTGCTGCGTACATTTCTTTTTGTAGTTAAGTTGAACTATACTTGATGATGCTTTGTCTTTCCAGTTGCTTGTAGTCTTCTGACTTTGAGTTGTCTAACCTGTGGTCTTTGTATTACTTGAGTCTGTTGCATTGTGAAGCATTTGAACTGGATATTGATGTTGTTTGAAAACTGTTACATGTAGCGTTATGATGCCTGTCAACTTGTCACTGATTCATCTAAGTTGTGTCACCATGGTTACAAGTGTTCTTTGATGTTGGACTGCATAGTTTCTTTTGGGCTTCGGCTTTGAAACATTTTCAATATTTGGGCCCTTCAGTTCATTATCTCTGGGCATTGTACATGTATATATATGCATTCTTGCATGTATATATATGGTTTATCATTTTGCCTGGGGTAGCTCTGTAGTAGTTCATGTCGGCACTAGATTTTGTAGTTGCTCTGATATTCTAGTCTTCATTTTGCAGTTCATTTGAACATCTGTAGTATCCACTGGTCATTTGAAGTTGCATTCATTCCAGTAGTCACTTGAACTTGCATTCTGGTTCATGCATTCACTGTTGCCATATCTTGAATCTCTGTTTACTTGTTTGCTTCAGCACTGTCTGCAGTTTGCCTTGCTTTGTCTGTGATATCCCGGGATTTCGGGGAATTTAAAATGTGATAATCTTTTAAATTAATTAATGAATATTGGTAAAGTAGTTATTTTCAAACAATAATAATAATGAGTTGTTTTTAAATATAGTTACAAATAGATTTTAAATAGGATAATTATTGACAATTAATAATGTGATTGTTTAAAATGGATATCTATATTTATTTGAGTTGATTTTTAAATTTGGATTTTTTAAAGTTGCATTTGAATTTGGATTTAAGAATTGAATTTAAAGAAAAATATATATATCTTAAAATGAAAATAATAATATAGTTTGAATTTAAAATATATGAATAAAAGTTTTATGTAAAAATAAGATTTGTTTTGTATTATTCTCTTTAAAAAAAAAAATATTTATAGAAAGGGAAGAGTATTTATTTAATAGTAAATAAATACAAAAGTTTTATATTATCATTTAAAATGGATTAAATATACTATATATGATTTTAGTTAAAATCTAATTGGTTTTTATTTTATTTTCTTTTAAAGGTTTTATTTTTATAAATTAAGAAAAGCATTTATAAAATAAGATATGTATTTATCTAATTAGGAAATAAATATAAAAAGCTTTTAAAATCATTTAAAAATATTTATGCATGTAGTATTACATGTGTTAATCTATAAACCTCTTAAATACCATGTGTAAGATAATTAGTATTCAAATAGACAAGTGTCACATTTATTTTAATTTTCTTTAATTTTAATAAATCCTAAATTAACACTATATAAACATACACCTTCTTCCTTCATTTCTCTTTTTCTTATCTTCACATTTTTAAAAGCTAGCAAGAAAACAATCTGTAACCATTATGTTCGAAACCTGAATTCACTCCTCAAAAACAAATACAAAACCAGAAATAAATCCAAATCAAAACCCTGAAATCATTCCTCAAAACAAACTCTCAAACTCAAATGCAAAAGCCTGTAGTCTGAAACCCAAAGCCAAAACCTGTAAACCAAGATCAAAAGCCTGTAGCAAAGATTTCATCTTCAAATTACAACCTGGAATCAAGTCTTAAATCATCTCTGCAATTCAAAGTTTTCAAAGCTTCAGTTTTTCAAATTCCAGAAATCAAGCAGATCGGTTTTCAAAATCAATAAATTTCCAGATCAAATAAAGAACAAAACCTGTTTCTCTGTTCAACATTTTCTGGTGAGTAAATTTTCTTTTAAAAACAGTTTAAAACCTGTTCTTATGTTGATGCATGTGATAAATATGTATAAGAATGTTGTAATATGGTTGCTTAAATGTTTTTATTTGGAATATGGATTAAACTGCTATGAACATCTGTGTGTAGGATGATCTTCCTTTGATATTTGTATTCACAGACTAGAAAATATGTTCTTTGTCCTCTGCTTTAAACTTGTGAGTAAACATCTACTTAAAATCCTAAGTAAGGTAAATCTGTTATATGTGAACTGTATAGATTTATTATGTTTGCATGACTATATAAGTGATTACAGTTTAAATAAAAAAAAAATATATCAGAGAATCTCAGTTTTAAAAATTCTGTTCAACATCAAACAAAAATTAACAAATTTAAACATTGTTGGATGATCTGATGTATGTTGAAATACTTAAATCTATGATGTGATATAATGCTTGCATGTGGTTTAGATTTGAATTAAATGAATATATGTAAATGTATGTATGCATGTTTGATACAGGGATATACCCTTTGTTGTTTTACAGGTTCAAAAATCTTTCTCAAATCTAAATCCCATTCCCTGATTTGTTTTAGGATTTGTTATACAAACAAAAATAGTTAGATTATAAGATCTTGTAGAAGTTATGTTTTGAAGATTAAATGCATGGATGAAATTTTATGTAGCCTGGGTGTACATGTTGGAGTACTGTGTACATGTTATCTGTTTTGATTAACAGGCTCGAAACCAATTCAAACATCAAATTCTCATCACTCAATCCCTATTAGATTGTGATCTTTAAAGAAATTGTGTTCGTATTAACTAAATATTATTTTTAAAAATAATTATAAGTGAAATTAGTGAATGTTTCACTGGGAAATTAGAAATTACAGTGCAAATGAAATAGTACAGGGAAATCGACTATCTTAATTTAAATTTTTACCCTTATAATCAGATTCGATATTGAAAACTATGATTTTTAATAATAACTTCATGATTTTTAAGTTAGTAACTTAAGTGAAATTATAGGATGAACGGAAATTGAGTTTTCTTTGATTTCTGGTGATCGGGGGTGGTTGGGTGATCGGGGTCTTGGCTTTAGCAAGTCTGGTGATCGTAGAGGTCGGCAAAAATAGTCGTAGTGGTTCTGGTTCATCATGGTGATAAGGATTGATTAATATAGGGTTTAAGGTAAAGTTTGAGATAGTTGGGTTCTCGTGGTTGCTGCATCGTCGTGGTCGAACTAAGTATGATCGCAGGTAGGGGGATCGATGCTGGAGGTTGAGACGAAGCTTTGGTCAAGATGGCGAGGATGATCGTGGACGAGATCATCGACAATTTGATGATTTCCGATCTCGTTTGGTTTCAGATTTTTGGTCGAGAGGCTTCATTTTGATTTGTTGTTGAAATCGTTGATCTGAGTGGACGAATGGGTCATCGGGGTTGACGTCGACTTGTCGAGAGTCGGAGAGTTGGTCGGAGGTGAGACGTTCGAACGTGCACGTGCACGTATACGTTTTGGTGACAGGTGAAATTTTGGGTTGGGGAAGAAGATAAGTTCTCGGGTTGGTCTCGAGATTTTAAGAGTGCGACTCGAAGTAGAAGTCGACTCGAAGGGGACTCGAGAAATTTTGGTTTGTGCTCGGGTTGTCTTCGTGATTTTAAGAGAGAACATGGTTTCAGGTTTTTAAAATTTGAAAGCAAATTATTTACCTGATTTGAAAACAAAAGAAATGCGAGACAAAGATTTCAATGCAAAGAAAATCAAAGCTTTAATGTTTAAGGAAAATGATATAAAATCAAAGTTAATTAAGAAATAAGTTTTTATAAAGTAAGTTTTTGAATTAAAATTTGAATCTAGTTTTTAAAACTAATTACTGATAAATGTTTAAGTTATTTTTAAAAGTTATGTTTTGATAAATTTTAATTTATCAAGTTAGGATGATTATTTTATTTTAAAACTTAATTATTGATTTAATTAGGTATAGCTAACTATTAAAATATATGGTTTAAAAGCATAAATGTTAATAAAGGTATTATTAAGATAATGTTTGATCTTAGGATAATTAAGGTTTTAATAAGTGAGATTTATTAAGATAATTAAGGAAATTTAAATATAATTTATTTATTTAATTAAGGATAAAGGATTAATTAAGATAAATAAATTAATTAATTAAGATTGATTAATTTGTAATTAGAAGTTAATTAATTAATTAATTAGAGAATTAATTAGCTGATAATTAAGAAGTACTTAATTTGTAGTTAAGTTTTATTAATTTATAATTAGGTTTTATTAATTAATAATTAAGAGATAATTAATATATAAAGATTAATTAAGGATTAATTAACTGATAATTAAGGATTAATTAATTTGTTATTAAATTTTATTAATTGATAATTAAGGTTTATTAATTAATAATTAAGAAAAATTAATTTGTAATTAAGGTTAATTAATTGGTTTAAAAAGTAATTAAGGAATGAATTACTCAATTATAAATAATAAATGGATGTGATTAATTTAAGTTAATTAATTTGTAAATTAATTAAAGATAATCTGATGCTGATTAAGTATAAATACTTAATGAAATTTATAAGTGTAATTACTGTAAGTAATTAATATATAATTACAAGATGTAATTAATTAAAGGATAATTACTTAGAAGAAGTAATTAAGGATTTATTTCTTGGTGTAATTAATTAATGGATTAATATAATTAATTAAGGAGTTAATTAATTAGGGTAATTAATTATAGGATGATAATTACTATTTATGATTAATTAAGGTGGATTAATAGAAATGATTAATTAAAGTTTAATTAATTAAAGTAATTAATTAAAGGTCAATGTAATTAATTATAGTTAATGGAAGTAATTAATTAAGGATCATTAATTAATGTAATTAATGAAAGTAATTAAAGATTAATTACTGTTAATGAATAAGAATAATTAATTTGTAAAATTAATTAAAGGATAAATACTTTATGTAATTAATGAATAATTAATCAAGAGTGATTAATATTTAATGATTAATTAATTAAATGGATTGTAATTAATTAATGGTTGATTAAGCAAGGTTAGGAATTAATTCTTAAGTAATTAATTTAATTTAAATTGATTAAATTGATTATAATAGAGATTAATAAATGGTTGCTTATGAATGATGGTTGAGTAGAATGTCTGGTTTGGTTGATATCTATTGGATGATATACTATGATATATCTGTGATAAATGTGTGATATTTATCTATGTTAATGCTGTATGAATTCAAGTATTGAATTGAATTGTTTAAACCTTTAAACAACTTGGCCTTAAAAGATACGTTTTGGATTTCGATGAGACCGGGATCGGGTTTCCGTATACCGGATTTCCAGGTCTGGAGACCCGAATACCACATCGATCCAAATTAACGATAGGTCGTGAATCTCAAGTGAAGATGAAGATTTAGAGTGCAAGGGTTATTGTCGTTAACTCTGAGGGTGATTCCAAAACGAGTGTAACGAGATAATGCCTTCGGTTTCGTTCGAACCCGGAACGAACTTGTATGGATTGAATGCTTTCAGCACATCGTCAGGTGGACGATGAGCATTCTAAGTGGTGTGTTCTGATTTAAAGGTAAATCGTAGCCTCAAGCCTCATCAAACCGGGAATGGCTAAAACAGGGGAGGTGCAGCAAGGTTAGTGGGTAGCACCCAAGTAGTATAAGATTCCCCTGTCTAGAGTCCCTTTTTATTTCGGCTGTGTGGGCGGTTGCTGGCTCCAACCGCGGGGTTTCTTATGCGGGAATTATCCAGTAAGGGATGTTCCGGCCTTGTGTTGCAGGGGATTGGGAGTGATCCTCGGTACGTTGATCTAGGCCACGTACTGTGACGAGCGGTACCCCGGTAGCTCTGCCATTGTATGGAATCCAAAATCCAATAAGTGCCGTACGATTTAGTTGTGCCCAACTATGTTGGAACGTGAGATGTAAGCATTCCAGCTATTTCTGTATTTTACTTGAAAACCCTAGACCCTATTATAATATAACTGGATTTCCTATCAAATGTTTTGGTTTGCGTAAGGTAAAAACTTACCCATGTTTATTTGTGGGGAGTCTTACGTGATACCTTTGTTTTCAAAAGGTTTTGAAGTTAAGCAATTTAAACCGTTTACTCACACCAGACCCATGTCTGACCCAAGTGTTTATTTTCTGTTTTATTAAACCTTGGGTACTCAAATTTTTACGAGTAGCCAAGGGATTCAGGTTTGCTTTGACGAATCTTTGGAGGAGCAATGGAGCAGGAGGCTTCAGCGTTCGTAGATATAGTGTTCCGCTGTGTTAGTCTGTATGAGTCATTTGTTGAGTGTATTTGAGTTGTAATGACTAGACAGATGTTTATAACTGTCTAGTATATGTTGTATAAGCTGTGTATCTCTGATGTATATGATACAATGTAATATCTTATTTGATTAATATAATTTATTCGTTCCGCTGTTTAGATTCTGATGTGTTTCTTTCTTTCTTCTCTATCTTATCTCTTTTCTATCCCTTTCTTTCTTCTTGATGATACGACTTTTTGTGGAGAAAAAGCCGGGTCGTCACATTTGGTATCAGAGCATAGGTTGAGTGAATACCTAGCTCTGGAGTGATTTCTGTCTATCTTGAGAGAGCGTATTTGTAATTTTTATATAACTATATATATATTTATTCTACCTATTTGTTGGATTATCTGTTCGGGTTTTCCAATATAAGATATAAAGGTAGATAGGGTAGTGGTGTGTGTAACACGACTATCAATGGTTGGAGTTTGAATGTTGAGGTTGGAAATGTATCTGTCGAGACTGTAGACCTAATACCGTCTCGAGTGAGCTTTGCTTTGGTGTAAGGATTTCATTGATCTCTGAAGGAAACCTGTTAAGGTTCGGAGTTTATCTTTGAAGTTGGATGAGTAGAGTTGGATCTGTCGATTAGGCAGAAGCAAGTGATGGTATCTTGGCAACTCAGGAAGTAGTAGCTGTGTGATGAGATGCAGTGACTATGGATGTCTCCGAAAATGTTTTCTTTTGGAGCGAGTTAAGGAAGAATGTCTACTACGGTGTTGTGGCTGAGTTCAGCAGGGTGTTGAGTTTGGTTTGAGGTCCGAGTTCCTCAAGAAGCTTTGGATAGGAAGTTTTGGCATTCTGTGTCAGCGGTGCAGCTCGGAAGTGTTTTGTGTTCCAGCAGGAAGATCTTTTGGCTTTGTAGTTTTCTAGAGGTGGAGTTCAGAAGCTGCGGAGTGGATCCATTTCTTCGATGGATTGGATAGCATAAGCTGTTCTGAGTGGTTAAGAGAGAACAGTTTATTTGGAATTAAGCTGAGTGAATCGCAAAAGTGACTTGCGATAATGAATATTCTCTTGAGTTATCTGAGACTTTCTGGATATCTTCAGCGAAGTCAGAAGTTTGTCTGCATTTGAGATTGAGTTTCTTATCAACTTGATTTCAGGATTGATACCGGTGGTTCAGCTTAGTAGAAGGATGTCTACTAGAGAAAGGATTTGGTAAAGCAGCTCGGTATTTCATGGAACTGCTGAGTTTTCTTTTTATGGATCGGTTGAACCATATTTTCAGGATGTGTTTGTGCTCGAGTTCATCGACAGCATTCTTATCTACTCCAAATCAGAGTTGTGCAGCGGAAGCAGGATTGCAGCTGTTCTAGAGTGGAAACAACCGGAAGTTGTAGTGTTTTGGGATTAGAAAATTTCTACAGGAAATATTTCTAGATTTAAGTCCAGATTGGTTAGTGCATCTGTTTTGTCTTTTCCAGATAGGAGAAGTAAGATGTAATCTTCTGATATTGAGGAGTAGAGTTTGTGTTTCTTGATTCTAGTTAATCTTGAGGAGATCATTTGTTGGATTGTTTTTGGTCCTGTTTGTTTCGAGAAGCATCGGCAAAGGATGAGCTGATCAAGAAAGGATTTAGGCAGCCAGGATCATCAGAAGAATTCTATGGAGAGACGGATGAATTTGGAATTCAAAGTTGGAGACTTCGTTATTGTTGAAATTTTCTCTGGTAAAAGGAGCTACAAGATTGGGTAAGTATGTGAAGTCAGCTCCGAGTTGTTTTGGATCTCTTCTATATTCTGATTTGGATAAGTGTTTGATCTACAGGATTGAATTGCCAGTTTGGATAACTGAGATTCAGAGTATATCGCGTATCTTTGAGGAAGTACGTGTTTGATCTATCTCTGGTTTTAGAACCAGCAAATTCAGGGAAGTTTGGTTGTTGAGTCAGACTCGTTTGTAGTCTGATATTCTGTTTAGTTTTATAGATCTAGTTGTGTAGGAGCTCTGTAGCTCAGTAGAATTGGTTGTTTGGATTCTGTTGAGCGAGTATCCCGGTATATATACTTGGGGAAACTCGAGGAAATTTTAGGAAGCTTATCCGGATCTGTGTCCGGGTAGCTAGTATAGTTGTTTGGATAAAATTGTTTGTTTGGATGAATAGTTGTTTGTTGATAGTGTATGGTTGATAAGTAGGCTTGAATTGTTTTAAAATTGGTTAAAATAAAATAAAAACTTTAGATTATCTTTTGTTTTAAATTTCGAGGACGAAATTCTTTTAAGGGGGAAGGAATGTGATATCCCGGGATTTCGGGGAATTTAAAATGTGATAATCTTTTAAATTAATTAATGAATATTGGTAAAGTAGTTATTTTCAAACAATAATAATAATGAGTTGTTTTTAAATATAGTTACAAATAGATTTTAAATAGGATAATTATTGACAATTAATAATGTGATTGTTTAAAATGGATATCTATATTTATTTGAGTTGATTTTTAAATTTGGATTTTTTAAAGTTGCATTTGAATTTGGATTTAAGAATTGAATTTAAAGAAAAATATATATATCTTAAAATGAAAATAATAATATAGTTTGAATTTAAAATATATGAATAAAAGTTTTATGTAAAAATAAGATTTGTTTTGTATTATTCTCTTTAAAAAAAAAATATTTATAGAAAGGGAAGAGTATTTATTTAATAGTAAATAAATACAAAAGTTTTATATTATCATTTAAAATGGATTAAATATACTATATATGATTTTAGTTAAAATCTAATTGGTTTTTATTTTATTTTCTTTTAAAGGTTTTATTTTTATAAATTAAGAAAAGCATTTATAAAATAAGATATGTATTTATCTAATTAGGAAATAAATATAAAAAGCTTTTAAAATCATTTAAAAATATTTATGCATGTAGTATTACATGTGTTAATCTATAAACCTCTTAAATACCATGTGTAAGATAATTAGTATTCAAATAGACAAGTGTCACATTTATTTTAATTTTCTTTAATTTTAATAAATCCTAAATTAACACTATATAAACATACACCTTCTTCCTTCATTTCTCTTTTTCTTATCTTCACATTTTTAAAAGCTAGCAAGAAAACAATCTGTAACCATTATGTTCGAAACCTGAATTCACTCCTCAAAAACAAATACAAGAAATAAATCCAAATCAAAACCCTGAAATCATTCCTCAAAACAAACTCTCAAACTCAAATGCAAAAGCCTGTAGTCTGAAACCCAAAGCCAAAACCTGTAAACCAAGATCAAAAGCCTGTAGCAAAGATTTCATCTTCAAATTACAACCTGGAATCAAGTCTTAAATCATCTCTGCAATTCAAAGTTTTCAAAGCTTCAGTTTTTCAAATTCCAGAAATCAAGCAGATCGGTTTTCAAAATCAATAAATTTCCAGATCAAATAAAGAACAAAACCTGTTTCTCTGTTCAACATTTTCTGGTGAGTAAATTTTCTTTTAAAAACAGTTTAAAACCTGTTCTTATGTTGATGCATGTGATAAATATGTATAAGAATGTTGTAATATGGTTGCTTAAATGTTTTTATTTGGAATATGGATTAAACTGCTATGAACATCTGTGTGTAGGATGATCTTCCTTTGATATTTGTATTCACAGACTAGAAAATATGTTCTTTGTCCTCTGCTTTAAACTTGTGAGTAAACATCTACTTAAAATCCTAAGTAAGGTAAATCTGTTATATGTGAACTGTATAGATTTATTATGTTTGCATGACTATATAAGTGATTACAGTTTAAATAAAAAAAAAATATATCAGAGAATCTCAGTTTTAAAAATTCTGTTCAACATCAAACAAAAATTAACAAATTTAAACATTGTTGGATGATCTGATGTATGTTGAAATACTTAAATCTATGATGTGATATAATGCTTGCATGTGGTTTAGATTTGAATTAAATGAATATATGTAAATGTATGTATGCATGTTTGATACAGGGATATACCCTTTGTTGTTTTACAGGTTCAAAAATCTTTCTCAAATCTAAATCCCATTCCCTGATTTGTTTTAGGATTTGTTATACAAACAAAAATAGTTAGATTATAAGATCTTGTAGAAGTTATGTTTTGAAGATTAAATGCATGGATGAAATTTTATGTAGCCTGGGTGTACATGTTGGAGTACTGTGTACATGTTATCTGTTTTGATTAACAGGCTCGAAACCAATTCAAACATCAAATTCTCATCACTCAATCCCTATTAGATTGTGATCTTTAAAGAAATTGTGTTCGTATTAACTAAATATTATTTTTAAAAATAATTATAAGTGAAATTAGTGAATGTTTCACTGGGAAATTAGAAATTACAGTGCAAATGAAATAGTACAGGGAAATCGACTATCTTAATTTAAATTTTTACCCTTATAATCAGATTCGATATTGAAAACTATGATTTTTAATAATAACTTCATGATTTTTAAGTTAGTAACTTAAGTGAAATTATAGGATGAACGGAAATTGAGTTTTCTTTGATTTCTGGTGATCGGGGGTGGTTGGGTGATCGGGGTCTTGGCTTTAGCAAGTCTGGTGATCGTAGAGGTCGGCAAAAATAGTCGTAGTGGTTCTGGTTCATCATGGTGATAAGGATTGATTAATATAGGGTTTAAGGTAAAGTTTGAGATAGTTGGGTTCTCGTGGTTGCTGCATCGTCGTGGTCGAACTAAGTATGATCGCAGGTAGGGGGATCGATGCTGGAGGTTGAGACGAAGCTTTGGTCAAGATGGCGAGGATGATCGTGGACGAGATCATCGACAATTTGATGATTTCCGATCTCGTTTGGTTTCAGATTTTTGGTCGAGAGGCTTCATTTTGATTTGTTGTTGAAATCGTTGATCTGAGTGGACGAATGGGTCATCGGGGTTGACGTCGACTTGTCGAGAGTCGGAGAGTTGGTCGGAGGTGAGACGTTCGAACGTGCACGTGCACGTATACGTTTTGGTGACAGGTGAAATTTTGGGTTGGGGAAGAAGATAAGTTCTCGGGTTGGTCTCGAGATTTTAAGAGTGCGACTCGAAGTAGAAGTCGACTCGAAGGGGACTCGAGAAATTTTGGTTTGTGCTCGGGTTGTCTTCGTGATTTTAAGAGAGAACATGGTTTCAGGTTTTTAAAATTTGAAAGCAAATTATTTACCTGATTTGAAAACAAAAGAAATGCGAGACAAAGATTTCAATGCAAAGAAAATCAAAGCTTTAATGTTTAAGGAAAATGATATAAAATCAAAGTTAATTAAGAAATAAGTTTTTATAAAGTAAGTTTTTGAATTAAAATTTGAATCTAGTTTTTAAAACTAATTACTGATAAATGTTTAAGTTATTTTTAAAAGTTATGTTTTGATAAATTTTAATTTATCAAGTTAGGATGATTATTTTATTTTAAAACTTAATTATTGATTTAATTAGGTATAGCTAACTATTAAAATATATGGTTTAAAAGCATAAATGTTAATAAAGGTATTATTAAGATAATGTTTGATCTTAGGATAATTAAGGTTTTAATAAGTGAGATTTATTAAGATAATTAAGGAAATTTAAATATAATTTATTTATTTAATTAAGGATAAAGGATTAATTAAGATAAATAAATTAATTAATTAAGATTGATTAATTTGTAATTAGAAGTTAATTAATTAATTAATTAGAGAATTAATTAGCTGATAATTAAGAAGTACTTAATTTGTAGTTAAGTTTTATTAATTTATAATTAGGTTTTATTAATTAATAATTAAGAGATAATTAATATATAAAGATTAATTAAGGATTAATTAACTGATAATTAAGGATTAATTAATTTGTTATTAAATTTTATTAATTGATAATTAAGGTTTATTAATTAATAATTAAGAAAAATTAATTTGTAATTAAGGTTAATTAATTGGTTTAAAAAGTAATTAAGGAATGAATTACTCAATTATAAATAATAAATGGATGTGATTAATTTAAGTTAATTAATTTGTAAATTAATTAAAGATAATCTGATGCTGATTAAGTATAAATACTTAATGAAATTTATAAGTGTAATTACTGTAAGTAATTAATATATAATTACAAGATGTAATTAATTAAAGGATAATTACTTAGAAGAAGTAATTAAGGATTTATTTCTTGGTGTAATTAATTAATGGATTAATATAATTAATTAAGGAGTTAATTAATTAGGGTAATTAATTATAGGATGATAATTACTATTTATGATTAATTAAGGTGGATTAATAGAAATGATTAATTAAAGTTTAATTAATTAAAGTAATTAATTAAAGGTCAATGTAATTAATTATAGTTAATGGAAGTAATTAATTAAGGATCATTAATTAATGTAATTAATGAAAGTAATTAAAGATTAATTACTGTTAATGAATAAGAATAATTAATTTGTAAAATTAATTAAAGGATAAATACTTTATGTAATTAATGAATAATTAATCAAGAGTGATTAATATTTAATGATTAATTAATTAAATGGATTGTAATTAATTAATGGTTGATTAAGCAAGGTTAGGAATTAATTCTTAAGTAATTAATTTAATTTAAATTGATTAAATTGATTATAATAGAGATTAATAAATGGTTGCTTATGAATGATGGTTGAGTAGAATGTCTGGTTTGGTTGATATCTATTGGATGATATACTATGATATATCTGTGATAAATGTGTGATATTTATCTATGTTAATGCTGTATGAATTCAAGTATTGAATTGAATTGTTTAAACCTTTAAACAACTTGGCCTTAAAAGATACGTTTTGGATTTCGATGAGACCGGGATCGGGTTTCCGTATACCGGATTTCCAGGTCTGGAGACCCGAATACCACATCGATCCAAATTAACGATAGGTCGTGAATCTCAAGTGAAGATGAAGATTTAGAGTGCAAGGGTTATTGTCGTTAACTCTGAGGGTGATTCCAAAACGAGTGTAACGAGATAATGCCTTCGGTTTCGTTCGAACCCGGAACGAACTTGTATGGATTGAATGCTTTCAGCACATCGTCAGGTGGACGATGAGCATTCTAAGTGGTGTGTTCTGATTTAAAGGTAAATCGTAGCCTCAAGCCTCATCAAACCGGGAATGGCTAAAACAGGGGAGGTGCAGCAAGGTTAGTGGGTAGCACCCAAGTAGTATAAGATTCCCCTGTCTAGAGTCCCTTTTTATTTCGGCTGTGTGGGCGGTTGCTGGCTCCAACCGCGGGGTTTCTTATGCGGGAATTATCCAGTAAGGGATGTTCCGGCCTTGTGTTGCAGGGGATTGGGAGTGATCCTCGGTACGTTGATCTAGGCCACGTACTGTGACGAGCGGTACCCCGGTAGCTCTGCCATTGTATGGAATCCAAAATCCAATAAGTGCCGTACGATTTAGTTGTGCCCAACTATGTTGGAACGTGAGATGTAAGCATTCCAGCTATTTCTGTATTTTACTTGAAAACCCTAGACCCTATTATAATATAACTGGATTTCCTATCAAATGTTTTGGTTTGCGTAAGGTAAAAACTTACCCATGTTTATTTGTGGGGAGTCTTACGTGATACCTTTGTTTTCAAAAGGTTTTGAAGTTAAGCAATTTAAACCGTTTACTCACACCAGACCCATGTCTGACCCAAGTGTTTATTTTCTGTTTTATTAAACCTTGGGTACTCAAATTTTTACGAGTAGCCAAGGGATTCAGGTTTGCTTTGACGAATCTTTGGAGGAGCAATGGAGCAGGAGGCTTCAGCGTTCGTAGATATAGTGTTCCGCTGTGTTAGTCTGTATGAGTCATTTGTTGAGTGTATTTGAGTTGTAATGACTAGACAGATGTTTATAACTGTCTAGTATATGTTGTATAAGCTGTGTATCTCTGATGTATATGATACAATGTAATATCTTATTTGATTAATATAATTTATTCGTTCCGCTGTTTAGATTCTGATGTGTTTCTTTCTTTCTTCTCTATCTTATCTCTTTTCTATCCCTTTCTTTCTTCTTGATGATACGACTTTTTGTGGAGAAAAAGCCGGGTCGTCACATTGTCATTAACATGCTTAGTGTTCACTTGATCATGGTTTCATTTAGATAGCTCACTGTTATATGTACTGACCTCACCTTGCAGTCTTCACATATAGTTTGTTCATGTTGTGCACCTGTCAGTATAGTCTTTATGTTGCTCTCTGCATACTTGAACTGATTGGGTTTATTTTAATTTTCTAAAGTCCAGTTTGTAAGACTGTTTATATGATGATTTTTGGGGACTAGTTTATATGATGATTTTTGGTTGGTTTGTATATGACACTTCATTGCTGTCTGCAATTAATAATTCGTGAGATGATCGAGTTGCTGTCATTTTTGTTGGCACTGACTTCATCATGTTGGCATTCTTTTATCTGGTTTGTTGTTTTCGCCTATGTGTTTCGACTTTGGCATTTTGCCTTGTTCTAGACTATGAAAGTAATACTGTCCAGTTACAGTATTAAATATAAATGTACAATTCGTACATTCATGTTTTGGAAACTGTTTGCACCCAGTTGCATTCTAGTCTTCATACATATGTATGCAGTGACGTATGTATATACATTAATTCATATGTATATATGTACGTTCGAATTGCAATCTTTCTCTGGAAATGTTTCATGTTTTATTTGAAGAGATATATTGATTTTCTTGATTTGGGTACATATGCCTATATCACTTTTAGTTGCTGTCTTATATGATGGCACTTGACACTTCAAGTGGTGGCTGCATTTTCGTTGCAGTTTTACCCTTGTTTCTATGTGATGACTTTACCTTTGGTGGTGGCGAGGCAGTGCACGTTAACATGCACTGCAGCCACCAAGAAATCGACAGTTTTGAATTGATTTTTCTTTGCGTCGTGATGCATTGATCTTTTATGCTGTATTGGCGAGGCCGTACACGCGTGCGTGTACGGCAGCCAATCGAGTCTTGATGGTTTTTTTAAAGTGACAATTTCAATTGTTTTAAATTGATTTAGTCGAGTTGATAAATTGTTTATTTATCTCTGTTGATGATTTAAATCTGTTAACCTATTGTTTAACACTGTTTAGTGTTAAAATTTTCGTTATCCGATTTCTTTGTTTAAAGAGTCGGATAGACGAGAATTATTGTGACTGTCGTCTATTTAAATTATTATTGCCTATATGCACTAATAAACTGGTTTGAATTAGACTGACCTGTGTATTATTTTCTTTTGAATATAATACTCGGGTCAGACCGAGTATTTTTACAGCTTGAAGGTTTTCGAGCAGCGAAGTTAGAGAGAGAGAGTAAAGAACCATTTTTAGTTCAGAAGAAAATTGTATTTTTAGATCTTCCGCTGTATCTATATAAAATTGTATAAACTCTGATGTATATAAAAAGATTTATAGTAATGAAATAAAGATTCATTTGTTTTAATTGATTGTTATTATCTGTGTTTCTGTGGCTGATTCTGTTTAAACCTTATAAACTAAATAACAATTCGTCTTTTTGAACGTTTCGAGTTGGTTTAATTACCGACTGGAGGCGGTCAAAAGGGGGAATGTTACAGATTCATTCCATAGTTATCCTATAACTATCAATACGTAACCTCTTGGTGCCTCCAACAACCATGAACAAAACACTATCTAACATTTGGAGAACGTCACGTACTCTAGTCTCAACGGATGCATCGATATCTAGTTTCAATACATCTTGACTAGGAATTAGAACGACGTGTTTATTATATTATGATAAATTGTTCATGATTACAACAATAATTACCATCACAAAACACACCATTTATGGATTTTCTGTTGAATATACTTAAATCAATTAATTATAACAAAATTGGAACAAGTATATAACATAAAAAATACCTTTTATTTAGAGCGAGATTTTATTACAAAGTTAATGGTTTACTATAAATTACATAATTTCCCTTAAGTCATATCCCCAACTATATTAAGGAAAACTTTAAGAAGACAAATGGAGAAGCTAGATTCTTCGTATATTTGCCCATGGTGTTTGCAACAAGAAGGGTTCAAGAAAAGGGAATTTAAAATGCTTAGGATGAATTAGTAGTTTAAACAAGTTGAAAAAGGAAAATTTATTTCATGCTTTGAAAACGATTGCAAAAAAGGTTTGGAAACAAAAAAAAGAAGCCGACTCATACATCAGAGATACATGTCTATGATAAACATTGACATACCCACGATAATAGTTTGTGCTTGGAATATAATTAAGTCATCTATATCCTATATGATCTTGTGGTTGTGCTTATCAAGTTAAGCAAACTCAAGCGAGTTTTTCCTAATAAAACCCTCATTTATTTTTGGTTAAGTTACCACATAACTATTAACGTACGTGTGTTTGGTCCCTCCACAATTAAAAAGATAACATGATCGACTTCTCTTGATTCTTTTTTTTCCTTATAGAACCCTTGGTAGTTTCTCATTGAGGTACCACATAACGACTAAGTTAAGTGGGACTCATCCCTCCTTAATCAAGGAGATAATATGACCTGTTTTTCCTTATTCTCTCTCTCCTTATAAAGCCCTAGTTAGGGAACCACACAACGATTAAGTGTGATCGATCTTTCTTTAGTCTAGAAGATACACGAGGGGTCGCCCTTCAAAAGTTCATTCAAGGCAACCACTAAAGATGGATGGTCGATCTTTCTTATTATGGAAGATACGTGAATTTCCTTCCTTCAAAACCCTTTTAAGGTAACCATTAAAGAAGAATTGGATAATAGAATCTAGAAGATACATGACCAATATCCTTTATTTCATATGTTTTCTTACAAGTCCTTGGCATTTTATTTAAACAAAATAATAAAACAATTAGTTTCGATTTCTCTATAGGTTATCAAGACTAAACAAAATTTAACATTCCTTACTTAAAGTATTAAAAAAAGTTAATAAAATATGTTAAAGAAATTAGGTAAAATACTCTAAAACTTCCTCAAGCTGAAAATAAGAAGCAAATATTAAGGGGGCAAATGTGATACCAAATTTTGGTACACATCGGTAATAAGAAATTATGATTTAAGTAGATGAAACAATCAAAAGAAGCTTCAACTTCATTAACAAAAGACCTTACTTACACTAATAAATACTTACAAGCATTGAATAGGAATTCTCGATGTGAAAAGAAATCCTAAGATTTTAACTGGTAAACATATGAGCGTCTAGCAGACCAGATTTTGGAACTTGAGTAGCTCATAGCGGAAATTATGAGCGAATTTTAATTTTTCTTACCATATTAGATCTTTATTGGGCCTATGAAGTCTAGTTTATTAGAACATTTCTATTTTTTTAAATAAAATCTTTATTTTATTTAAATTTATAAAATAATATAGTACTATTTAATTTATGTTATATTATATATATATAAATGTATCATACACGCATATATATATGTATGTGCATGTGTAACATATCAATCCATGCATGATATAACATGCATTTACATCACAACGAACATGTTAGCTCATCCAATATGCAAATATATTGTGCATATGTATATATATACTTTTACATTTATATATAAAATATTACAATATACATTTAAAGATATATGTATGTATGTATGCATGCATGTATAAATATGTGAATATATATGTAAACTTAAGTATAAAATATTAACAATATGTATATATTTATAACTATATAAACATGTTTGAATCAACTATAGAATGTATTAAATATAATAACTTTTTTACTATAAGGCCAAAAACAGTACATGTATAAATATAAATATATATACATATGCATATACTAAATACTTATATATATGTACAATAATAAATATATATTAATACAGATAAAATCATAAAGTAATTTATATTAAATATATCATCACCTGATCAAGCATAGAGCTAAGATTTAAAAATTTTAAATATTAAAATACACACACATATATATATATATTATAATAAAATTATTAAAAATTAATTAAAAAAACTATTTGAAACTAAATTTGAATTTTAAATTTCCAGTAAAATTTTAGACGAAAATTTTATAGTTTTAAATTTATTATATGATTTTGTAATTTAAAAAATGTATTTAAATTTTTTTTTATATGTAAATACTTAAAATATGAAAACAAATGTTTTTTTTCAACCGAGAATATAATATATGCTAATCTGATTTTATAAAATATAAAACATATTTTAAAATACATATATGTATTTATATAATTATTTATATGATTAATTGATTTAGATATTATTTAAAATAATATCTAAATATAAAAAATATTTTCTTCCTATCAAAAATATTATGCCTATTAAACATTTTATTTAAATTATATTTTTATATTTTGCATAAGTATATTGTAGTATTTAAATTATATATAACTATATATAATTTTATATATATATATATTAAATTATTTGAATAATAAGAAAAAATGTTTTTTTTAAATATTGAGTCGTGATGCACAAAGATGTATTATCATAAAAAAAATTAAAACATATATACATATACATATAACTAATCAAAATTGTGATTACATGTTTGAATCGTCACATAACTAATAATATAATATATAAAATAAACATTATAAATGTAGATAAATATTTATAAATATGTTAGAAATATACCTTATAGCCAAAGTCCGTAAGCACACCTTAAAACGATGAGATCTGATTATCAAATTAATTTCAGTCTAGTAGATTGCTAGTCTCTGAACAGTTGACCAGTAGCTATCGATTAACATTGAATCTGATTTGATTTGAACTTGATAGGGAAGTGGAATGGAGAGTACGAAGTCTGCCAAAATGGAGATGATATAGAGCCTTCAAAATTCTCCAAAAGATGAGGGTAGTGATCTTTATATAGAGAAAGAAAAGGAGAGAAGTTCAGATCTAATCTTTTACTCGTTCTCCTTCCACCTTAGCTATCCATTTTATAGCTCTAACCCCTCATTAAGCTGCAGCTATTACCTCCTATTTTATCCAATCCTACCAACTAGGGGTGAGCATTTGATTGGTTTGTTTTATCCGATAATGAAAATTGTTAAACCAAACCAATCAAACTAAAAAGATTCACATTTTATATTTAGAATGTTCATTGTAATTCAAAATAAAACCTAAATAGATGACTAAAGTATTCTTATTTAGCATTCTTATGCTTTCTACTAGTAATTTTGACACATATATGATAAATAGAATTTATTTATATTGCTAATCTAATCTAAAAAATTATTATAACATTAGAATTTTGAAAATATAATAAATGTTCGGTTAATTTGGTTAAACCGATAACCGATCTAAATTTTTTTATTACCGATTATAAACCAATCCAGTTTCAAAACTAGACCAAACCAACTGAAATGAATTGGTTTGGTTGGTTTATCCAAAGATTGCTCACCCCTATTTACTAACCCCTTTGATGGGCTTTAAACCCATTTAGAACCCGAACAAAATATTATGCAATTAGATCTTATTTAACGCTTAATGATATCGTATATTAATTAATGTATTTATAACTATTATAAAAACATTTAATAATATTTGTTCATCAAATCAAAATTAAATTTTTATAATTAATATTTCATGAATATTAGTTAATTTAATTAATTTATAACAATTACAAATTAATTGAATCATTTGGTCAAAGGAATATTCATCGTTTTGGCTGTATGACTCATTAGGTGTAAATTTAGTCAGCTATTAATATCGAACTATTCGAATATTAACGTTCACACATCACTTAGCGAGTGATGTGACATTTTGACTAAATTTATCACTTACTTAGTTTCGATAAAATCCAATTTTACTTTGTTAAGCATACCAGTTGTGACTATTATTTACCCTAATTCTCTTTGTCGAAACTATATCACTTTGAACTTATGGGTTTGGTAATGGTCAAAATTCCAATGTCATTCATATTCACCTTTATAGTCCAAACACAAAGTCCTTGGTTCAATAATAACCATTATTATTGATCGAACTTCTCTGGCTAAAGATTTTGACTTTGAGTTGAACGGAGTTGACTATGATACTAACCCCATATAATTTACAAGACGAATCCTCTTTTGAATAGTGTTTCACTTCCAATACTTCTAACTCGACCTAATTATAGCCACTCGATGGAAGCCATGCCATAATTTGACTACAATCAAAGCAGAGCTTCCGTATTGAAGATCAATAGTATCCTCAAGTCGAGAGAACTGTGTAAATCAGTCATATCGGTATTTTCTATTTGACCTTAGTTATATTAACCAATAGAAAACTATCGAGTGAGTTGTTCCATAGTTATCCAATAGCTATCAGTAATTAACCCTTTGGTGCCTAGAGCAGTCATGAGTAATACACTACTCAACATTTGGAGAGCATTACGTACTCTTGTCTCAAAGGATATCGATATTCAGTCTTGATGCATGATGACTAGGAATATTGAAAAGATGTGATTATTATACAATGATACAATACTCATGATTACAACTATTTGTAATTACTATCACAAACACACCATTTATGATTTTATATTAAGTATATTTTAATTAAATATTTGATTATCTATAACATATTATACCAAATATATAACAGAAAGAAAAACATCTGTATTACGAATAAGAATTGATTACGAAGTTGATTAATTTAAAATAAATTACATAGTTGCCTTTAGGGCATATCCCTAACTCTATCAATCTCCCACTTGCACTTGGGGCTAATTATGGAATCTCGATCCCATCCCTTCAATTGCTTCTCGAAAGCTGACCGAGCTAGGCCCTTAGTGAATGGATATGTTATGTTGTCCTTTATATCTACCTTTTGTATCACGACCTCTTTCTTCTCAACGAATCCTCTGATCAAGTTTAACTTCCGAAGAATATGCCATGACTTCATATGTACTCCAGGATGCTTTTCAATCTACATCACCGCATTGCTATCATAAAACAATGCCATAGGATTCTCCGTATCCAGAATCACTCCGAGCTCACTCAAAAACTTGTGCATCCGGTGTGACGACCCAACTTTCTACCACCAGAAAGTTGCATCATCTTTAAGTAAGAAAGGGGTGAAAAATAGAAAAGATAAAGAAGAAAGAAGAAACAACATCAGAATCTCAACAGCGGAATGAATAAATTATATTAATCACATAAATATTAAATAATATACAACATCAATCAGAGTTACACAGATAATACATCACATACTAGACAGTTATAAACACCTGTCTAGTTAATACAACTCGATACAACTCGAATACAACACAGAGATACCAACACAGCGGAAAACTATATATCTATATCGCTGAAGCCTCCTACTCCATTGCTCCTCCATAATTCGTCAAAGATAACCTGAATCCCTTGGCTACTCGTAAAAAAATTTGAGTACCCGAGAGTTTAAGAAAACAGAAATAAACTCCGGGTCAGACATGGGTCTGGTATGAGTAATAGGTTAAAGTTGCTTAACTTTGAAAATCCTTTGAAAACTAAAGGTATCACGTAAGACTTCCCACACATAAACATGGAAAAGTTTTTACCTTACGCTAACCAAACATTTGATAGGAAATTCAGTGATATTATAATAGGGTCTAGGGTTTTCAAGTAAAATACAGAAATAGCTGGAATGCTTACATCTCACGTTCCAACATAGTTGGGCACAACTAATACGTACGGCACTTATTGGAGATTGGATTCCATACAATGGCAGGGCTACTGGGGTACCGCCCATCACAGTACCTGGCCTAGATCAGCGTACCGAGGATTACTCCCAATCCCCTACAATACAAGGCCGGAACCATCCCTTTACTGGACAGTCCCGAACGAAACAACCCCACGGTTGTCGCGACCAACCGTGCACACAGCCGAAATAATAAGGGACATCTAGACAGGGGTATATCTCGCTCTCAAGTGGGTGCTACCCACGAAGCCTTGCTGCACCTCCCCTGTTTTAGCCATTCCCGGTTGATGAGGCTTGAGGCTACGATTACCTTAACAGAACTCATCACTTAGAATGCTCATCGTCCACCTGACGATGTTCTGAAAGCATTCAATCCATACAAGTTCGTTCCGGGTTCGAACGAAACCGAAGGCATTATCTCGTTACACTCATTTTGGAATCATCCTCAGAGTTAACGACAATAACCCTTGCACTCTGAATCTTCATCTTCACTTGAGATTCACGAACTATCGTTAATTTGGATCGATGTGGTTTTCGGATATCCAAATCTGGAAACCCGATCCCAGTCTCATCGAAATCCAAACCGTATCTTTTAAGGCCAAGTTGTTTTAAAGTTTAAAACAATTCATTTCATTATCCATATACACATAGATAGATAATCCACAATATCATCACAAATAGATAATCTACATTATCCATATACTTCAACCAAAGCAACCATATCATATAGCACTACTTATCTCATATCTGAGATTTCAACCATTCAAGGAAATCAATATCATCCATCCATACATAAACAAGGATTCATAAACACATTATTTATAATTAATTTAAAATGAATTAAATTAATTATCTTATCTTTAATTAATTTAAAGTAAATTAAATTAATTACTTCATCATTATAAATCTTGCTTACATAACCATTAATTAATTACAAATCAATTAATTAATCATTCTCTAATTTCCATCTGAATTAATCATCTTTGAATAATTATCCTTAAAATTACATTCAAGTAATTATCTTTCAATTAATTTCACAAATTAATTATCCTTAACCAAATACAGTAATTAACCTTTAATTACTCTATTAATTAATTAACCATAATTAATTACATTAATCCTTAATTAATTATATTAATTAATTACTCAAAATCACTTATTATTAGATTAATTTGTTTTAATGAATCAGTCCTTAATTACATGATTAGTTATATAAATTAATGATCCCTAATTACATTTTTGATTTAATTATTCCATTTAAATTAATTACATTAAGTAATTTATCTTTAATTAAACCACATTTATTAATCAGTCTTGATTAATCCCATTCAGTAATTAACTACCCTTCATTACTTCATTAAATAAATTAATTACTCCTTAATTAATTTTCTAAATTAATCCCTTGATTAAATTCACAAAGTAATCTAATCCAAATTACTATCATACTCAAATCATCTTCAATCAGTTACATATAGTAATTACCATTAATTACTTCATTAAATAATTACACTTCATTAATTACTTTTAAGTAATTATACTTATCAGAGAGAAACCCAAAACCTAAAACCTAACTGCGATCACCAGTGATTCCCAAAAACTCAAATTTTGGTCAACCCAGAATTGCACTTTCAAACCCTTACTAAAAAATGTGATTTTCGTTTTAAAAATCAGTGTTTGGTATAAAGATTCGGTTTATATTACTGAATTGTTAAATTAACATGTTTGAATTTTTGGCAAAACTTAAGTATTACTGTCCTTTTTGGTTTCCAGAATCATTTCAAATTTATATAACTTAATTAAAAATTTTAAACCTATTCTAGGATCAAACAAACATGTTTTGTTTAATACTTAAATCCAAACATAGATTGGAACAAGAGATAATGATTTTTGAATAGGTCTTGAGCTTGAAAAAAACTGGTGACAGAGGTGATACAGGAAATAAACATATACACATGTCAACACATCCATATATATGAAGAAATTCCCCATACAAATATATTCACACAAAAAAACAACATTCCAGAACTTAACATGCAACCAAAATCAAATTAAAGCTTTTAAAAGTGTGATGTTACTCACCATTTTGAAAAGATGAACAGAGCTCCTTTGTTTGAAAACAGGCTTTGAAAACTTTAAACTGGAAAATGTTTTAGCTTGTTGTTTATGAATTTGTAGAATGATGCTTACTGGAACTCTTTTTGATCTTCAGGTATGTGTTGAGTTGAATTAAAGCTTCAGTTGAAATAAAATTCTAGAGTGCTAAGTTTCTTGAACGAAAAGGAGAAGAGATTGATAAATGAAAGAGTTTACAGGATGATACTATTTTACTTGTACAAAATGTCCAGAGATTTTTTTCCTTTCCTTATGGGCTGATATGATCTTATTGCTTGCTAGAGATGTTAGCATTAAATGCCATTGTCTCCTCATGTCTACATACCATCCCTTATCTTATTTCGTATGCACTTATATTGTATATTTTTCTTTTTATGGGTACATACTTATTTTATACTACCAGTACACACATGAACATGTATTTTACCTTACTTTGCATTGCCATTATGTCTTTCCAGAATTGTCTAAGTGTTCCTAACTATTTATATCTGTACAACATGAAGATATACTTTCCCTTAAGTCTTACAGCCTTGCATTGCAAACACATGTTCCCAAAACTATCTAAGTGATCGTTTATGTGCTTACATTAGTCTTATGCTTTGCAATATAAATAAGTTGCTATATTAACATGATGTTAGAATTTACCTACTCTATTTTTATGTTCCATCTCTAACTTAATATTTATTTCTAACTTATATACTTATTTTCTTGTATTTCTATACATATATATTTATGTATTGTTTATTTCTTTTTAAAGTTTAAGTATCAAACATTTACTTTATATTCATATTTTATTTTTAAGTTAAAACTTTATTCTTATGAATTACTTTTTAGAGAATATAAAATAAACTATTTATATTTATATATAGAACAATACATAAATAATGTCATTTGAAAATAATAATTTGTCACATTTAAATAATTTATAAAAGAGATTATAAATTCCTATTAACATTAAATGGGTTAATGTATCATATTTATTAAACAATAATTTAAAACAAACCTTTTTAATTATCTTAAACTTAAGCTAAGATATAATTTAAATCAATCAAACATTTACCTTAAACATTTTAAATCAAATCATAATTTCCAAATTACCAAAATATATTAGAATTATAAATATGCCTTATTAATTAAATTTAAAACAAAGCTCATCTATTTACAATATATATAAATTTATATACATTATAAATAGAAAACAATTTATTAGCTTTTAACAGATAAATTCACAATTTAAATGTTTATTAAAAGAGGATTATTAAATCAATTCAAATTTATCAACAAAAATCATCAAATCAATTTAACTTTTAATGCAGATTATTAAATTGATATTGCCAAAAATTCCGGGATGTCACATCCAGACTGCCTCTTTAGCCGCTTTATTGAGGGCTATGTACTCAGCCTCTATCATGGAATCAACAACTATTTCTTGCTTGGAACTTCTCCAACTAATGGTTCCGTCATTAAGCATAACGACATAACTAGACACCGATTTACTACCATCTGCGTCACTTTGAAAACTCGAATCCGTATATCCCTTCATAAAGAGGTCTCCATTCCCGTTTATGAGGAATAAATCCTTAGTATTCCTTAAATATTTAAGTATATATTTCATGACCATCCAATGTTTTTCTCCATGATTAGACTGGTATCGGCTTACGCATCCTAATGCGCATGTCACATCCAGTCTAGGAAATAGTATAACATACATTATGGATCCTATGGCTGAAGCATAGGATATCCTCTTCGTACATTCTTTCTCTTCATTAGTATGAGGAGCGTCCTTCTTAGAAAGGATGATTTCAGACTGCATTGGAACATTTCTACCCTTGGAATTCTTCATACTGAACCTTTTCGATATGGTGTCTATGTACAGGGACTGGGACAATCCCAATAGCCTATTAGATCTATCTATATAGATCTTTATACTAAGTATATACGTTTTTTCTCCCAAATCCTTCATGGAGAAGTTCTTGGAAAGCCAATCTTTCGCTGATTATAACAACGAAGTGCCATTGCTAATCAATAATAGATCATTGACATACAACACTAAGAAAACAATAGCGTTGCCTTGTATGTTCTGATAAAAACCAAACTGTTTGATTACCTTTTCAAAACACTTGTTCCAACTCCTTGAAGCTTGTTTAAGTCCATAAATGGACTTCAACAACTTGCAAGACTTGCCCTCACTCCCACTGACCACAAAACCCTCGGGCTGCAACATATAGATCGTTTCTTCTGAATCACCATTTACAAATTCCGTCTTTACATCCATTTCCATATTTTGTAGCCATAGAATTCAGTGATGGCTAGCATAATCCGGATTGACTTAAACATGGCTACAGCCGAAAAGGTCTCGTCATAATCAACACCTTAAATTTGATGAAATCCGTTTGCAGCTAGTCTTTCCTTATAAGTCTCTATTTCTCCATTTGCATTTAGTTTTTTCTTAAATATCCATTTGTAGTCGATGGGTTTTGTCCCTTTGGGTATGTCCGACAAAGTCCAAACTTTGTTTTTGTATGTGGAATCCATCTCGAATTTTATAGCTCTAAGCTAGAGTGCAGTCTTTACTTTGTAGTGCTTGTTGGAAATATAAAGGATTATCATCATCTAAGACATAGTCCTCCTTCTCTCCATCTGCGAGAAAACCATAGTATCTCTCTACTGCATGAGATTCCCCACTAGGCCTTTTAATAGGTTGCGCAGTTTCATATATGGGTAAACTTAGTTCTCCCATTGGTTCGACATCCGTGTTAATTTCTTGGACCTCATCCAAGTCTACAACATTGCTCTTAATTTTCTTTGACAGAAATTCCTTTTCTAAAAAGACAGTGTGTGGACATATAGATCATTTCTTCTAAATCACCATCTAGAAATGTTTTTACATCCATTTCCATATTTTGTAGCCATAGAATTCAGCGATGGCTAGCATAATTCGGATTGACTTAAGCATAGCTATAGGCGAAAAGGTCTCATCATAATCAACACCTTAAATTTGACGAAATCCATTTGCAGCCAGTCTTTCCTTATAAGTCTATATTTCTCCATTTTCATTTATTCTTAAATATCCATTTGTAGTCGATGGGTTTTGTGCCTTCGGGTATGTCCGAAAAAGTTCAAACTTTTTTTTCGTATATGGAATCCATCTCGGATTTCATAGCTCTAAGATAGAGTGAAGTCTTTACTTTGTAGTGCTTGTTGGAAATATAAAGGATTATCATAATCTAAGACATAGTCCTCCTTCTCTCCGTGTGCGAGAAAACCATAGTATCTCTCTGCTGCGTGAGATTCCCCACTAGACCTTTAAATAGGTTGCGCAGTTTCGTATACGGGTGAACTTAGTTCTCCTATTGGTTCGATCTCGGTGTTAATTTCTTGGATCTCATCCAAGTCTACAACATTGCTGTTAATTTTCTTTGACAAAAATTCCTTTTCTAATAGACAATGTGTAGAGAAACAATAACCTTTTTTCTCGGTATTGTAGAGTATATATCCTATTAGGTTTTTGGGATATCCTATAATTTATACAGTACCACTCTTTCCTCTAGTTTATTCAGATCAACGTTTAACGTATGCTGGACAAACCCACATCTTCAAATATTTGAGTTGGGGTTTCTTACCATACTACATCTAATATGGTGTTTTAGGCGCAAATTTAGTGGGTAACAAGTTCAATATATGCACTACAGTTTCTAGCTCATATCCCCAATAGGACAGAGGTAACTCAACCTTACTCATCATGGAAAGAACCATATTTAATAGGGTTCGGTTCCTTCACTCTGACATACTGTTATGTTATGGAGTCTAGGATGGAGTAACCTGAGAGATAATTTCATTATCTTTTAAGTATTCTTGGAAATCCTATCGAACATACTTACCTCCTCAATCTGATCGAAGAATCTTAGTATTACTACCTGTTTGGTTTTTCTACTACATTTTTATATTCAAAAAATTTATCATAAACATCAGATTTGTTCTTCATAAGATATACATATTCTAGTCCCGAGAAATCGTCAGTGAAGGTAATAAAATAAGAACTATTATCTGTGCTAAGTACAAGCATCGGGCCATATACATCACTACATACTAACCCTAAGAGTTCATCTACTCTTTTATTGCTTCCACTAAAGAGGTGCTTGGTTATTTTTTCATTGGGACACGACTCACACATGTCAAATAACTTAGAATCAAGTGATGGTAGAAAACCTTCAGTTTTTAATTTGTTTAGTCGTTTCTCACTAATATGACTAAACCTATAATGCCAAAGAAAACTATCATTTATACTGTTGGACAAATTATTCATATAACACACATAATTAGAACTAATCAAATAAATGTCATTTTCAAGAATACCATCGAAGGTTTTGTTTCCGACTAAACTAATGTTTATAACATTATTTGCATAACGAAATTATATCCAGCCTCAAACAATCTAAAATTAGAAATAATCCCACAAATAAAGCCATTTATTAAATAGCAATTATTTAATACTAATACTACTCAACTAGGAAAATATAAATGATAATCTCCTACCGTCGTTGAATCTACCATGGATCCATTAGCAACTTAGAGCCTCATCTCTCCTTTTTCCAGGTGGTGTCAATTCATAAGCCCTTATAATGAATTACATAGATGAGTACTAGATCCAGTATCTAAGACCCAAGATATTTTATTGATTACAAAATAATTTTGAATTATAAACGTACCTGATGGAGCCATAGAACCATTCTACTTTCTTTCTCTAACCATCTTTAAGTAGTCAGGACAATTCCTTTTCTATTGACCTTCCTTATGGCGGATTCACCATGGTCATCGGTCATCTTACTTTTATTTTTCTTACCTCTTTTCCGCTTCTTTGAACTTTTTAAAGGTGATGCACTGTAACGACCCTGAATTTTAGACATTTGAAAAGTGAATATTTAATTGAGTTTAAATATTCGAATGATAGTTTAATTTGAAATTCAAATATCAGAATGAATTTAGCGATTAAATTATTGAATTTAATTATTGAAACTGGGAAAAACTTTGAATCTTCAATTTTAAGCCGATTAAAAATAATATGAAGTCTTTGAAAATTCATATTGATTATACTGAAGATAATAAAAGTTTCGGAATTGAATTTGAAACTGTTTTGTTCAGTTTTGAAATTGTATCGTTTAATCGATATTTAAAATAGCGTTCCGGGGCACAGTCTCGGAATTCGACGAAACTAGTTCCATTGGATCTGTAATATTGTATTATTATCGGATTTCAATTTTCATAATGTTTGGAGTGATCGTGTGATCGTACGATAAGCAAACGCGCTGTAATTAAATCGAAAATTTAATTTAATAACTGGTCCAAAAAGTTATCTTCTCCATACAATCGAATTTGGACCCGGAACCTTTTCCATTTCGTTCGGAATAGGCATATAACATTATGGACGCCTAGCGGCACGCCTCGATAGGAGGTCAAGATTTTGAGTTGCATTTATCGATTCAATGAATCTTTATATTAGTCAACCCTCAGCTGATATTATCTCACATCACAGCTTTTTGCTTTCAAATCGCTGCCTCCACTCGTACAAGCAACCACTCCATTGTGTCTTCTGCTCTCCTTCCTTTGTAATCCACGCGTATACAAAAGAAGTAAATGAAAGAAAATAAAATGGCATCCACTTCAACATTTCGTTCGAACGAAAAATTCAAAAAAAAAACAGTAGACGAGTTAAGGACCATTTTTCCTAACTTGTAATTTCGAGGACGAAATTCTTTTAAGGAGGGAAGTCAAATGTAACGTCCCAGATTTTCGCGTTCGAAAATCGACATCCATACTTTACATCGTACTCGAATGCCGTAGATTCGACCGTTCAAATCCGAGTCGCCGGAGCTTATAACAACATTAAGTAAATAACACAGCGGAATAAATGAATAATACATTGATATACAATATCTGATACAACAGAGTGATACAAAGAATATCAATATACATCAGAGATATGATACAACAAATAGCAGCGGAAAAGAAAACGATAGATAACATCAGCAGCGGATAATCTCCATCTTCAAAACACCAATCCAGATATAGCTCGAACTCCCAATAATGATGCACAAAGATAAGCAAGTGCAGTCCGATCCAAAGACTGAACTAGCTCCAGATAATCTACTAAACCTGAATATCTGAAAAACCCAACTCTAGACTGCTCGTGTAGGAAATTATGAGCACCCAGAGTTTAGGAAAGGAACAATAAACTCCGGATCAGTCATGGGACTGGTGTGAGCAACAAAAACAGTTTATCTTTAAAAACGAACAACAAAAGAATTTTAAAGTCAATTCACAATGCTTTTTGGAAAATGAGACTACCATAAGACCTCCCGCCACACACACAATGCAAACGCAGAACTGGAGGAGATTTCTTCTTATGATAGTCAAAGATGCTTACTACGCAAAAATCAAATCATTTGATATTATTATTAGTGCATAGTGCAGAAACACATTTCGAAAGTAGAATATAAATCTTAGCCAGCATAGACATTTCGCACTTATGCCTACTATAGCTACCATGTTCAATAGCAGGTTACCACCACATTCCATGGCAGGTAATACAACTAAAACCGTACAGGGCTCGTATTGTTTTGTTTGGATTTCCAACAAATGGTCAGGCTAAGGAACTTCCTATTCCACGAAAGAAACGCCTCTGGCGGGACGTTCCGAGAACCAACTGTTCTCTGCCAAACAAGGCCGGCAACCACTTTTCCCAAGGGATAAAAGAAACCTCAGATATGCCACCCCCGGTCCTTTGGGACCTTTATCCGAGCGCTCGATAACCAACATCACACATCATAAAGAAAGTGTATCCACATGAGTAAGTATCTGGGCTCCATACCATGATACTACCCTTTTCCAGAAGGAATGGTCATACCCTAGGGGAGCTACCCCTGAAAACCTTGCCGCACAATTCCTGTTTCGACCATTACCGGGTTGTGAGGCTCGACGAAGTCTCGTCCACAAAGCTACGCTTTTTCAAAAAGCCACGCTTCGGGTCAAACAAATGATCAACCTATGATCACAAAGATATAAGATCAAACAAATGATCATATCGCAAATGATCAAACACTGATCATTTCACAGCAGCACTCAGCATGCCACATTACCAAATTGGGATATATCGTTGATAAATTTCAACTACATAACCTCTGAGCTCGTATGTCTCAGAGAAGGGTGTTAAGCTAAGAGAATAAATTCTCCGCCACCAACAGATATGTATTTGAAAGAAATCGGCTTTATATCTCAAAGTGTAATGTCAGACATGTAACCATACAAGTCTGTTACGGGATCGAACAGAACCGAAGGCACTTCTTACGAAGCCCTTGCAATTCCGGGTAATTTCCAATCACGTCCGGACTTCCCGTCACAAAAGAGTGATATAAATCTCTATACCGGAGCAACTCAGTGCAGAGACATTCGACAGGTTGTCCTTTCATTTTCGAAAAATATCCGGTCTTCACCACCGGTCTTCAAATGCCATCCATATACGACGTATCACTATTCGGAATGGGTTATACGACCCAAAGGTCCTTTCCCGGCTAACCCGAATAGTGAGCGCAATATTCAAAACATATGGATATTGGGATTTCAATTAAGTCACAACTTATTACCCAAAATCTTTCTTCAAATGGTTTAAACAAGTTACCATTTTAATCTTTTAAACAAAAAGATTCAATTCACAAAGTTCAACTGAATTTCACAGATTCATTTACAGATTTTCCAAATCGATTCCCAATTCAATTTAATTAATTCGTTAAATCTTTAAATCAAAGATTTAACTAATAGCTTTCAAAACAATTCCATTTCAAATGGTTTAAACAAACATCAATTTTAAATCTGTTAAGATAACAGATTTAATTCATAGCTTTCAAAAAGAATTCATTCATAACTTGGAAAAAACAATTTTCAATTCAAACTTGAAATTCCTTTAATTAAACTGGAATTTCATTTCCTATCTGAAAGCTTTTATCATTTGAAAACAAACAGTTTTATTTCAGAAAATCTGATTTATCCATACGAGTGGAAATCCTTGGTTTAAATTCAAATTCCCAACTTATACTTTTAAAATGGTTTAATTCATACAAACACATTTATATCATCTTTAATCCCTAGTTTCGAATCATAGAATTTAATTTCAAACTTGAATTCAAATTTAAATCAAATTATTTAAATCTTCAAAACTCGTTTAAGTTATTCAAGATAACTTTTATCTTTGAAATCCTATTTCAAAAAGCTTTTCACCTTTAAACCCAAATTTCCAATTTCAAAATCAATTGAAATTAAAAATTTCAATTTCAAAAACATCAAATTTACATTATCTGTGACTTAACCGATTTCCACGTGAAATCCATATTTGTGTGTGTAAAGGTGTAGTCCAGGGGTTTAACACAATAGTGCAACACGATGAATCATCACAGATCAAAATACAGGATATAGTTGATAAGCGATATAACTATAACGCTCATCTTTTATTCACAGATCACAGATATATATCACAGATAAGTAAATTACAAATCACAACATAAATCAGGGTATATCACAAAGCATCATATATCAGGGATATCAACAATTCAATCATTCAGTCAAATCCAATCATCCATAAGTAGGGTCAATTTAATTGTCTGATTAATTCAAATCAGATTAATTTCTTATGAATTACTAATTCTGGTTAATTCACATTAATTAATTACAAACCCATTTAATCAATTAACATTTAATCATTTATTAATTAACTTATAATTATCAAATTTTTCTTTAATTAATTAATTACCCTAAATTAATTATCCTCAAATTAATTACCTTAATTAATCTATCGTATTAATCAATTATCCTTAAATTAATTTTTGTTCAATCACATGATCTATCAATCTTTAATCAAAAATTAATTTCTTTTAATTACTTACATTAGGTAATCATCTTTAAGCAATTAATTACCCTTAATTGGTTAATCTTAATTGAAATTATTAATTTCTTGATTATCATTAACGATATGAATTAACTTACTTTTAAGTTAAGAATTTAGAACATTTGATTTTATATTTTATTTTATTTCTAAATCACTTACTTAGTTCCATTTAAAATAACTCGTTAAAAATATAAGTTTAAAACTTAATTGTTTTCAAAAATCCTTTATTCCAAAATCCTTTAGTTTTATACCCTCTAATTTAGCAATAAAATCATCAATTGTAAAAGAAACAATTCTCAGAAATTTCTTTAACTAACCTGCTATAGTTCCTAAGCTTGGAAACACAAAACCCCAGGCAACCCGAGCCCTACTTCGAGATTGTCCAAAAATTAACCCGAGCTCTTTCCCATTTTCCCCTAGAAAAACCCTGATTTACTTCGAGTCCCACATTCGATTCGCCTGAGTTAATTCGAGCATCTCCTGCTTCTCAAAACCAATACCAGACAAACACTTCACCAGAACGAACAGGCACCGTGCACATGCACACCTCCGACCACCACGTCCAGTCATCCACGATCATCCCCACATATCGACGACACCCTCTTCGACCTATCCCTAACCTTCGATCGTATTCCCAGCCTCGAAAACGAGATCGAGCTCCTCACCTCAAAGTCTGGAAACACTGTCCTTATCACCTAACCTGGCAACGCTTCCAGTTCGTCGCTCCGACCATCTGCGCACCTGAAATTTTGGCCACGAATTCGTCAATCACCCCTCTATCAAAATCCAGAAAATCGAGACACTCGATCCGTTTCTGAGCTTGAACGAGACAAAAGATCTCAACATACAAAAACTAGGTCTCCAGTTTTCAAACGCTTCTCGTCGCCACCACGATGATCTTCCGACCCTTTCACCATTTTTTCCAGGCTCCCCTATCACTCCTCTACCTCTCGACCAAACTACGTCATCTCCAGTCGATTCGAACATCTCGGGCAACTCAAAACATCCAAAACAGAGAGGTAGGAACTACTCTTCACTCTCTTGTTTAAAAATTGTAGTTCTCGTTTTAAAAATCATGAATTTGTATGTAGTTTCAATTTATATACTTGATTTCTTAAAATAAGAAAGTTTGTTTTTAACACATTTAAAAGTTATACTGTTTTCCTTAAATTACCAGAGGAAATTGCAGTTTTGTTTAATCTTAACATTTTTAAATACTTAAACTACAATTGTCCAGCAGTTTTTATTCACAACTGAAAGACAATTAAGTGTTGGATCATGAGATGGAGGTGAGTTTCTGTATTTACCAACCCATGAACACAGATACAGGTAACAGAGGAAACAAACACACATAGATTTGCACAGTTATAAATATACAAATACATAACATCTCTGATGGAAACATATCATATTAGCTTTGGTTATAAGTTTAAGTAAAATGTTACTCACCAGCCATTTGAAAAAAGAACAAAGCACCCATGTTGAAACAGTTTGAACTTGAAAAACTGGAAACATGTTTCCACTTTGATACTTCCTGCCCATCACTTGGCTTCACTGTTTTGTTTAGTTGCTTGATGCTTGTTGAAGCTTGTTTAAGATTTTAAAATGGAGTTTCATTTTGTATTTGCTTAACTCGAACTGGAAGTAAAAAGTGATAAGGAAAAGGTTGTTTTCCAGGCTATGTATAAAACAGCCTACAGTGTTTGTCTATATGTTTTCTTATTTCATTTCTAAGGTCAGAGATATTTTTTAAAAATTTGGAGGCTGAAAAGAAATTTATGCCAATTCGAACAGATTTGTTGGCTGCAAGGATTGAAGGCATTTAATGTTGTGTACTTTATGTTTTGTTTATTCATACTTATCTCATATTTTCACTTGCCTAGCTTCAATAACAAGCTACCAGCAAATACTAGATACAAATGTATTTATATTTTACTTTTCTTTGATTTTCTTCTTTGTTGCCTTTTTAGTCTGCATGTATATCGCCCTCGAACCATCAATGTTATACTATGCAAGCTTTGTATTAGGCTGGAAAGTCTTCATTCCTTAGTGCTATGTTTTCTTGTTTTGTTTAATACTTGAATGTATATTATTTACCTTGTTCATTTGCAAAAAGATATTCTATTTTAATATGTTGTTAAAATTGTTCTAGTTTTATTTACTTTACAATGTAACAATTTTTACTTTTATTTGATTGTCATTCTATATACATAGATCTATATTTTATAAATATACTTTGTTTGTAGTTCATTTTATTTTATTTATCGTCTTATATTTTTAATTTATAAATTCAAATTATTATTAACCATTTATTTATAATTTAAACACAAATCAAATATATCTATATATTTATTATTTTCAAATTCACTTATTATTTGAATCGAGGAAACTCGAATCAATTTATCAATTGATTTTACAAATTTTTATTCAAAAATTTATTTAATTAATCAATTTAAATAAATTAAAAATCTAGGGTCGTTACAAACTTCCCTCCTTAAAAGAATTTCGTCCTCGAAATTCGCAGGCACGAAAATAACAAGATAGATAGATTCGATCTCCTATAATTCCTCAAACACTAGCTATGAATTCCAAACTTAAATCGGAATATCACAGAATACATACTAATTTGTCCCTCTTCGGACATTGGTATTCACAAGAAATTACAATAGAATTTCAAAATTGGGTTTCAAACGAAATCGTTTTATTGATTCAATTCAATTTTATCTTCATATTCTATTAATCAAATTTAATTCAATTTAAAATTTCCAATTCATATTCATTAAGGTTTAAATCAAAAACTGATAAGAAACCGATGAAGATACGAAGTAAGGATCTTCTACAACGATACGTAGAACCACCATCATGCCGAAACTTCTTCTTGTAGCTGGTACGAAGAAATCAAAAGAATTTGGAAACGAATCAAAGAAAATTGATAGAGAAAGATTGTTTCCACTGTCGCAGGGTATTGACCATTTATAGTCGTACTTCCCTATCCCCTATCTCATCCTCTTCTTGCACTCATACTCACTATCAATGGATAGCAAGAGAATTTACTGAGGCATACGGACGGATATCTGAGGAATACTCATTCTAGGGTATATTTCACCCTATCTCTAATGAGCTACTTAATGTGTTATACTCCTGAGCTAAAGTTCAACGTTAGCTCTGATACCAAATGTAACGATCCGAGACAGTGGGCACCAGTAGGCTTTGCAACCATCCCAGCCCCACCGTGGCTTACACTGGCACCTCGCATTTACTTTTACGGCCAGCCTCTCGACTGTCACGGCCTCCGCCTAACCAACCCATCCCTCTCAGGGACATGTAGGGGTAAGAGACTCCCGTTCGCCACCAAACCGCGAAGCGAGAACCCCCTATCATGCTGTAATATAGCAAATGCGAATTTAAACTGAATCGATAAATGCAACTCAAAATCTTGACCTCCTATCGAGGCGTGCCGCTAGGCGTCCATAATGTTATATGCCTATTCCGAACGAAATGGAAAAGGTTCCGGGTCCAAATTCGATTGTATGGAGAAGATAACTTTTTGGACCAGTTATTAAATTAAATTTTCGATTTAATTACAGCGCGTTTGCTTATCGTACGATCACACGATCACTCCAAACATTACGAAAATTGAAATCCGATAATAATACAATATTACGGATCCAATGGAACTAGTTTCGTCAAATTCCGAGACTGTGCCCCGGAACGCTATTTTAAATATCGATTAAACGATACAATTTCAAAACTGAACAAAACAGTTTCAAATTCAATTCCGAAACTTTTATTATCTTCAGTATAATCAATATGAATTTTCAAAGACTTCATATTATTTTTAATCGGCTTAAAATTGAAGATTCAAAGTTTTTCCCAGTTTCAATAATTAAATTCAATAATTTAATCGCTAAATTCATTCTGATATTTGAATTTCAAATTAAACTATCATTCGAATATTTAAACTCAATTAAATATTCACTTTTCAAATGTCTAAAATTCAGGGTCGTTACATGCACTACCCTTAACAACAAGTAAATACCTTAGTCCTTTGATGCAGACTCAACCGACCTCAACGTATTGAGGAGCTCCATAAGATTCATATTTAACTAGATCATATTATAATTTAGTATGAATGGTTCATATCGAGGAGTAAGAGAACCAAGGATCAAATCAACTTGCAATTCATTGCTTATTTGTACGTCCAACTGCGAAAGCCTATCAATATAACCCTTCATCATCAGCACGTAATCGGTAACATCCCCCTACTTGGAGGCCCAAAACTAACGGCTATGGATGCTGCAGTCATCCATAGTTATTAATCCTCGGCGACCAAATATGGCAGTGTTAGATTCATTGATACACCGAAACACATGAATATGGAAAAATTTTAAACTTCCAACAAATTCACATTCCGTATCAAAAAAATTCCAATTCATTACATAATCCCAATATTCGCAAACCACGTTCAGAGAAAATATATTTATTACAACATACATCCAGAGTGACATATGAAGATGCCCCCCAGGATGATCAAAGTATATACAGGCTATATAACAACTTTGCCATTACAATCAACACAGCGGAATCAAAAGAAAGAGAAGTCTAAATATCTATCATGCCTTCTGCATGTCTCCGGAAGCTTATTCGTCCTAGAGGAACTTGAAAACCTCAACTCTCAAACTACTCAAAATCAATTAAGTACCCGAGAGTTTAAGGGGAAAACATAAACTTCGAGTCAGACATAAAGCCTGATATGAATAATGATTTACCATATCAAATCATTTAGATATCTAGTGAGACCATGCCACTTAGCAGAACAGGTTTCCCCTCACTGGTATCTCAAAACCTTTTTTTAAACCATATACTATGCCCCTGCATCCACAATGGTTAAAACAATTTAAACATTATAATACGATGATATGCAAAACAATTGAATTAATCCTGGATTACCCATCCCCATTCAATTTAGACTATCTGTCTTAGTTATAGTTTTTAGGATTACTATTAACCTATTAGTTTTTATGGGCTGACTAATAACCGGTTAAAAATTTAAGGACTCCCTGTCCAATTACATAGTTTTCATGGATCACTATGAACCTATTGGTAACTCTAATATTGTTCTTATCCTAGTTTTCATGGGTTGACTAGGAACCTATTGGTAATCCCAATATCCTTTCTGCTTACCCTAGTTTTCATGGGTTGACTAGGAACCTATTGACAACTGTTAATGTTTCATCTGAATATAGTTTTCATGGGCTAACTACAAACATACTGGCCCCGCCAGTATCCAATCATAATTTTCATGGGCTTATTGTGAACCTGTCTATCTGACATCTTCCTTTATGCATAGTTTTCATAGGCTAACTATGAACCTGTCTATCTGACATCTTTTTTTATACATAGTTTTCATGGGCTAACTATGAACCTATTGGCCCCTGTCAATATCATACAGTTTTCATGGGCTTACTGTGAACCTATTGGCCCCTACCAATATCCTTCTTTTATGTTTAGCATCCTATATTCTGGTCTTCTTGACCTCCTAGATGCAATTCTATTCATTCAAGAGTTTATTCAATTTATTTTCACTATTGGGTTAACCTAACTGGTTCTCCTACCCTTTATCTCCAAAATGCAGTTATGGGTCCATTATTAAGTGAATATATTTATATTAGAAGAAGCAATATAAAACATAGCGTTACCGCACATGTGGGTTTAATTTATCAAAGATAGTTTCTTCTTAAAATCCTTTATTAAAACTCCTTTAATATTGCCATGGGTTTTTCCTTCAAAAATAAAGTTTGGGTCAAAGAACCTTTCGATACCTTCGAAACCTAGCTTTCGACTTCATAGGATACCCTCCTTCGAAAGCCTTAAAATCTTTCATCAAAACAATAGGCTCCTGCCTTTTTATACTTTAAAAGCTACCTTTCGAAACCTTTCAAATACATTAAAGTATTAGCTTTTTAACTTTAGAAGCTTAGCTTCGAAACCAGTTGAAAGTACCCCTTTCGACACTAATGGAAGTAACCCTTCCGAAAACATTGAAAGTACCTCTTTAGAAAGCATTGGGTCATACTTAAAATATTATTTGGGTCAAAGTGAACATAATCGAAAGCATCTCTTTCGAAACCAATATAAAAACATAGGAGAAAACTTGATGGTGTCGGCACCATCCCTTTCGAAAGCATAAAACATCTGGGCAAAACATTGGAAGGTTGGTGTCGAAACCCCTTTCGAAACCATCACCTTCGAAAGCCCTAACCCTTTTTGAAAGCTTTAGGAAGTGGCTTGAACTTATAAAACAAAACACCTTTCGACAGCATTGATATCTTCAATACCATCGGAAGGTTATAAAATAGCAGTATGGTATCCACTAGGTGGGAACCCCTTCTTTCAAAACATTCTATTATAAGTAAGGAAAATTATAAGTTAATAGCAACCCTTTAGAAACTCTTTAAAAACATCTTTCGGAACCTTATGCTTCGACCCTGTCGAAGGCTTAAAGCAAAACAAAGGCAGGTGCTTTTCTTTTAAAAACAAACCAAGGTTTCGACCCCTTTGGAAGCTACTCTTTCGACACCTTACCTTTCGCCTATCTCCAATCCACTACATAACATCATGATGATACCTTGTGTATTGGTTTCAGCATAGTTAGTTTCGACAAGGATGAAAGCGGAAGCTACTGTGTCGAAAGGTGCTTTCCTAAGTAGGCGGAACCACATTTCTGAGCAAACCAGGTTTAATTCTTGTTTAAGTAAATTTTTCTCTAACTAACGTGCCACGTGTCAACACCAGATTGGTTGCCTCAACTTTTTCAAATTCTTTTTCAAAAATAACTGTCGTTAATCCAGATCTAAATCATGGTTAAGTTAATCAAACACGCCCTTCCAATTTTTGCAAAGAAGTCCCTCTTCTAAAACAATTTATTTTCCATAGCAAATCACTTTGGAAAAATCCCCAAAAATTCCAGAAATTCACTTTAATCATGTTATTTAACATATCAAAATTCCAGACCCAAGTTCTCAATATAGTTTCCAAAATAAATTATAAACCCAAATAACCATATTTTCCTTTGAAATTTCATAATAATCTTTCCATCACTTGGAAAATTCTCAAAATTGAAACCCAATTCCAAAATCATGTTTCTCATAACATATGATTTTCCCATGGCATTTAATCATTATTTAATCTCGGTTTTGATCTAAAACCATGCTAAATCTCTTTTAAACAACTTTGTTTAAATCAAATAAATCATAAATCAAGCATATCATCATCCAATAGATCATAAAAATGAATTTATCCCTTAAATCCGAAAATATATGATTTAAAACCAAAATAGAGATGGAATTATTATTCATCTTGCTCTTGATAAGGAGATTGGATTGAGATTGATTTCTCCTAAGCTTGATTTTCTAGCTTTAGTTTGAATTCCTCTTGATCTATTAATGGCTGGTCGTTCCTCTATATTTTGTTTGCGTTTTTAAAATGACGTGAATAGGAAGTAAGAAGGTGGGAACGAAATATATATAAAGGTGGAAGCTAGGGGCGTCAATTCCCAATATACCCTTATGTGACTTAATTAACCAAAACCCATTCTTAAGCCCATTAATTAGTTCATTAGGAACGACTTAAATTAAATAAATTCAATTCTCAATCCCCTTAACGCTTACATTTACATTATTCTATTTAATTTATCTAGTTAAATCTCTTGAATAATGTTATCAAAAATTAAGGGTGTTACATAATTGTCCACCTTTTGTCCTTTGGTCGTTTTGGTATTGAACAGCTTCTTTGTAAGCTCATACCTTATGGAATGTGATTGTTCACCAATCAAGGCCTTGAGACTATCAAATATCTCATGGACAAACATATTTTCATGCTGCCCCTGCAACAATTTGTCTAATGTAAACATCATGAAAACTTGGGTGATCTCTAGGTTTGACACCCATTTTTCATAATCAAGTCATAGTTCGGGGTTTGCATAATAGCTTACCATAGGTGCTCATAAGTTAACGGTATTTTAATTGCTCTTAGCCAGTCGGTATATCTTGGTCTAATAAGATTATCTTTTTTTAGAAAACAGTTTTGGAGTTGTTATATTCTACAAGTTTAAGTGGCAGATTATTAGGACAAATCATAGTCGTAACAGTCATGTTAGCTCATCCAATATGCAAATATATTATCCAAATGTATGTATATAAATTTGTATAATATATGTGAGTATGTATGTATATGAAACTATATATGTATGTATATGAATATGTATAAACTATAATATTATATATATATATATATAAAGTTGTATAATATATGTGTATGTATATATATATATAAACATAAGTATAAAATATTAACTTATCAACTGTTTGGATGGAAAGGAATAAAAGGTGTTTTGAAAGCAAAACTAGGTCTCTTGAAAGACTTTGGCAAGAGATTAGAGGTAAGGTTTGCATGGATCTTAGGAAATCTACGTACAGTCACCCTAATGCCACTGCCAATGCTTGGGCCTGAGCTTTCTTTTATAGTTGCTCCTCTTTTCTCTTCTTTAGTCCTCTTGTGTGTAATGTTTGTTTTGTCTTCTATTGTGTTGTGTTAACTCTCTTAGCTCAAAGCTTGTTTTGAGTTATGCTTTTTTTATTGTTCTGTGGTAATAAAAACTGGTAGGGGCCCAAACAACCTCGCTAGCTCTGCTAAAAAAAGTATAAAATATTAACAAATTGTATATATTTATAACTATATAAACATGTTTAAACCGATTATAAAATATATTAAATATAATAATTTTTTTGTTGTAAGGCCGAAAACAGTACATGTATAAATATAGTTTTTTTTAATATATATAAATGTATATATTAAACACTTCTATATATGTATAATAATAGATCTACATTAATATAAATAAAATCGTAAAATAATTTATATTAAATATATAATCACTTGGTCATGCGCATAGGTCGGAATTTTTTTAAATTTTAAATTTTAATATATATACATATATATATATATATATTATAATAAAATAGTAACAAAATTAAAAAAAAATTCAAAACTAAATTTGAATTTCAAATTTCCAATTAAATTTTAGATGTAAAGTTTATAATTTGAAATTATATTATATAATTTTGTAATTTAGAACAATTTGAATATGCATTTTTAATTTTTTTCCATTTATGTTTAAATATAAAAATATGAAAACAAATGTTCTTTTATTTTTCAGCTGAGAATATAATATATGCTAATCTAATTTTATAAAATATAAAGCACATTTTATAATACATATATGTATTTATATAATTATTTATATGATTAATTAATTTAAATTTTATTTAAAATAATATATAAATATATACAAAAATATTTCCTTCCCATCGATAATATTATGCTTATTAAACATTATATATAAAATTATATTTTTATTTTTTACATAATTCTAATTTAGTATTTAACTTATAATATATATATATATATATATATATATTACATTTAATTATTTAAATAATAATTTTTTAAATATTGAGCCATGATGCACATAGATGTATTATTGTAAAATTTGTTTTTTTTAACATGTATACTATACATATAACCAATCAAATTTGTAATAATATATTTACATATTGGAATCATCACATAACCAATAATATAATATATAAAATAAACATTAGTGACATAGATTAATATTTATAAACATGCTAGGAATATACCTTATAGTCAAAGCTCGTAAGCACACCTTGAAATAATGAGATTTAATCCACGGGCTGATTCCAATCTAGGAGATTGCTAGTCATCGAACCTTGGCCACCAACTATTGATTAGCACTAAATCTGATTTTATTTGAGCTTGATATGAAAGGAGAATGGAGGGCATGAGGTTGGCCAGAAATGGAGATGATATGGAGGCTTCATAAGTTCTTCAAAAGATGAGGGTAGAGATCTTTATATAGAGGAAGAGAAGGTGAGAAGTTTGGATCTAATCTTAACTTGTTCTCCTTCCATCTTAGCCATATATTTCAAAGCTCTTTAACCCCTCATTAGGCCGAACCTATTACCCCCTATTTTAGCTAATCCTACCAGCACCTTTCATGGGCTTTAAACTCTTTTAGAACCCAAACAAAATATCATGTAATTAAATCCAATTTAACACTTATCGATATCTTATATCGATTAATATATCTACAACTATTATAAATACATTTAATAATATTTGTTCATCAAATCAAAAAAAATTATAATCAATATTTTATAAATATTGATTAATATTAATTAATTTATAATAATTACAAATTAATTAAATCATTTGGTCAAAGGAATATTCGTCGTTTCGGTTATATGACTCGTTAGGTGTAAATTTGGTTAGCTATTAATATCGAACTATTTGAATATTAACGTTCACACATCATTTATTGGATTGTGTGACATTTTGGCTAAATTTATCACTTGGTTTCAATAAAATCCATTTTTACTTTGTTAAGTATTACCCAGTTGACTATTACTACCACCAATTCTGTTCATCAAAACTATATCACTTGGAACTTATGGAATTTGGTAATAGTCAGAATTATAATATCATTCATATTCAACTCTACAGTCCAAACACAAAGTCCTTGGTTCAATAATAACAATTATTATTAACAGAACTACTCTGGTCAGAGATTTTGATTTGGAGTTGACTTTGACTTGACCATGGAACTAACCCCATATAACCGAGGAGACGAATCCTCTCTTGAATAGTGATTCACTTCCAATACTTCCACTCAACCCAACTATAGTCACTCAATGGATTCTGTGCCATGATTTGACTATAATTAAAGTGGAGCTTTAATATTAAAGATCGACTATATTCTCAAGTCGAGAGAACTGTGTAAATGAGTCAAATCGATATTTGTTGTTTGACCTTAGTTATATTAAGCAACAGAAACTATCGAGTGAGTCATTCCATGATTATCCAATAACTATCAAAACGTAACCCCTATGTGCCCCCAACAATCATGAGTAATACACTACCCAACATTCGTAGAATGTTGCGTACTCTAGTCACAAAGGATACATCAATATCCAGTCTCGATGCATCTTGACTAGGGATATTTAAAATGATGTGTTTATTATACTGTGATATAATACTCATGATTACAACCAATTCTAATTACTATCACAAACACTTCATTTATGGACTTTTTATTAAATATTTAGTTATGTATAACATATTATAGCAAATATATTATAGCAAATATATATGCCTCCCAAATGAGAGGTTTAAGGTTCGAGTCCCACCTGGAAGGTGTGGGAGGAGATACGCCTTTCACATGGGAGGTTTGAGGTTCATTTCCCGCCTCCTGCACTAGGTCAACCGAAAGGTCTGGCTAGCTTGGAATAGTGGTTGTGGCGGGCCAGCCGTCTATTCCCTAGGTTTATTGTTCAGGAATCGCATGCCGGTAGTGATTGAACAGGTTTTCCTAGTTCCAAAAAAATATAATAGAAAGAAAACCACATTTATTACGAACGAGAATTGATTACAGAATTAACTAATTGCAATAAATGACAGAGTTTCCCCTAAGGCATACCCCTAACTCTATCACTAGTAGCATTCATCACTTACAAATATAAGATTGTGTTTGGTTTGCATTTTAAGTTTTCAATTTTGAGTTTTTGTGGTCAATTTTAGTTTTCCATTATGAAGATTTTCTTTATTTCCCAAAATGTGTTTGGGTGTTCCTGTTTTCGAAACAAGTTTTTAAAAATGAAAATCATAAAATGCATTCAGTTTGAAATATGATTTTCATATTTTGAAAATTTTGAATTTTCTATTTTGAAATCGAAACAAATTTTACAAACCATGATACATAATATATAATATCTACTATCCATTTTTCATGTTCACGTTGAACACACTTAACATGTTGAAAATTAAAAAGAGAACAAAATGAAAAAAGTCAAATATAACAAAATTAAATACGAACTGCTATCATTATATCAAGTTACTAATTAAAAATCGATACTAAATGAAAGAAAATACACTAAATCCTAAACATAATAACGAAGCATTAAAGAGAACACAACAATTTTAACTACATGAGGCCAAATTGTATAGGAATAAAATTACAATAAAAAGGTTCATAGCAAGGTTTTAGACATGTAACATAAGAGATACACCCAATAAGAAGAAAATTGAAAGAAAGAAATTGTTATGGAAATTTCGCCCACGAGATTGGAGTTTGAATGAGGCCAGGAGAAGACTAGGGTAGGTCAAGGCAGGATGAAGGAAAGGCAAAAGAGAGGAAGAAGGGGATAGATAAGCTGCCTCCCCCCTTTGTTCGGTACCGAAAGTACTGAACATGAGATCTTGTCTGGTACCCTAGGGTATGGAACAAAAGATCCTATTCACCACCCTTTTGGGTACCGAATAGGAAGTACTGTCTAGTGCTTATGGTGCCGAACAAGTTTACCTGGTAGGAGGGAGAGAGGGTATCATCAATGGACCGGACCAAGGAAGAATAAGCTCACCGAATCACATATGTTGGAACGTACCGAACCAAGCATCTAGAGATCCGAACGAACCAAGCATAGAAGGAATCCACCAAACCAATGTAGGAAGAAAGAACTTAGCCACCATAGTGGCTACATGCATACCACTGGACCAAGAGGAAATCCACCAAACCGAGAGGGCTATATATGGAATGAAATCTACATATATCAGGAAATTATTAATTACATTTGGCATATTCAAGTATATTCTCTTTTGGCGGGTTATACATAGAAACATCCTAATTTTTTGGATTAATGACACCACTTCTTCACCCCAATAAATATCCAAGCATTTGGCATTTGAAGGACACGTTTTTGCAGTCCATAAGCCTCCGAACAACAGCATTAATCGAATGAAGAATTCATGTTCTCATTTTCCTATTTTAAATCATTGTATTTCGCATCAAATTCTTGTAACAACTAAATTATAATAAAAAGGGATGAACATGATAGTAGATGTATTCCCTTTATGGCTGAACCACTATAAATTCTTGTGTACTTTAATTTTTCTGCATTATATTTTTATTGTATCCACCGTTGAAAATTCGATTGGAGGTGTTTACCCATTTTTCGTGCAAACTGTTTTGGTGCTTCCATTGAGAGATATAAATATTTTAAACATGCCTCCTAAATATAAGAGACGGATCATTTGTGCCAGTAGGGGTGCCAACCGCGATACTGTAGAACAGGATAACCATTTTTCCAGTACTCCAGCTTCGGACACCATCACTAGACGCGACTTAGATAGAGTTGTGGTCGATCTTAACACTTGCTTTATTATCTAACAAAAATCCATTATGGATCAAATCATGATAGACTTACGGTAGAAGTAGCATGCCGCACACAATACCAAAACTAGAGGGAGGACCCAGTCTCGAGGTCCCTAGAGATGAAGGAGGTCGCACTCTAGTAGCGAATTAGATCAAGAAAATAGAGGAGGTGGACGAGCCAACGACGAGAAAGCAGGTTGAACAGGAGTTCAACCACATGCTACACCCAAGGATCGGTTCGAAACCGAACCGAACAAGGGAGGCAACGAACCAGGGGTAGACATTGCTGAACCACCTCAACTAGGCAACGCTCTCCGGTTTTGACAGAAGTGGACGCTTAGGTGGTCTCTTTGCCGTGAACGATTCCGAAGCAGATAACGAAGCCGAGATCACATATTAAGTCGTTATGGATGGCATGAGAGAAGCCTCTCACCTCGATGGGAGAGGTCGACCCATCTCTGCTTATCCCTCGAACTGGAAGATCGCTTGGTGCAGCTTATAAGGGAATTTGTTCGTCACGAGCAGATAGATCATGGAATCGGCACAAGAACTAGCAGCCCATTTTCAATAGAGATAAAAACTGCTCGAAATCCAAGGAGCTTTTGGATGCCCACTATGGATCCTTACCAAGGCTTGACTGATCCCATAGTACAACTACAACGATATAAGCAGCATATGCTAATGAGTGGAGCAACGGAAGAAGTTATGTGTAAGTGCATTTCCCACTTCTTGTTAGATTTGGCGATTATGTTGTTCTACTATCTTCCCCCGGCATAAAGCCTTCATGGAAAATGCTGATGGAAAATTTTATCGGTCAGTTCATATAGAATAACCCAAGGACCCGTATCCTTTGTCGGATGTAAAACAATAGGAGGATGAAACCCTACAGTAATATTTGACTCGCTTTAATGTTGTAGCTGCTAGTGTTCAGAATGATGGTCAATGACTGACTTTGATGGCATTATGTGGAGGTGTGCATCCCGAAACAAATATAGCTCGAAGATTGACTAAGGATAAACCGGTTTAAGATTTCTTCTATGAAGCGACGAAGTATATGCGGTTGGAGGAAGCTGCATTAGGGTGGCGGGATGATACCATCACCAAACCATTGGGAGCTTCTAGTAGCGTGAATTATGTGGTCAAAAATGGTGAAGGTGGTAGTGCGGAGAAAAAGAAAAACAATAACCAGACAATTCTATCGGGAAGAAAATAGAGCGAAGGATCTTCAAGCCTAGAAATAGGTTTGACACCTACATAGGATTGAATGATACAATAGAGAACATCTACCTGGCCACATAGGCGGAGCTCAAGTACAACAGGCCCACTCCAAAAAAAGAGATTGAAACTGAAATGAATACTGGGAAGTATTGCAAATTCCATGATTCTCATGGGCATAACACCAATGAATTCTGCCACTTACGGGACATAATTGAAGAACATATCAAAAGGAGGAAGCTGGAGTGGTACGTCATAAGCCTGAAGGCTCTTCCCGCTCTCGAGAAAGAAGCTCTAAGACAGCCCCCACTAGGAAATGGAGGTGTAGGGTCCAGTGCCAACCATGGGAAAGACTGGTAATCAATATCATAATAGGGGGACCGCATATGGAAGACAAGATTTGGGCCGAACTGGAGAGGTACGCAAAGTCTTTAAAGAATGGAGAGCCCTACGTATGTACTATAGGCAAGGAACAGAGAGCTAAGACTCCATGTCGGGAATAAAAGACGATAGCCTTTGATGATAATGGCATGTGAGGGAAGCAATACCCACATACGGATCCGTTGGTGATTACTACCATGCTTGGTCCAGCAGAGGTACATCAAATTTGGTAGATAATGGAAGTTTAGTGAACATTCTATTTAAGGATGCATTTTTATAAGATGGGATTGTCCATGGAAGATTTCGGACCCTGCAACCAGTGGCTACATGGTTTCATGGGAGAAGGCACTATGCCCTTAGGAAGGTTGGATTTGTTTGATGAGACTAGAACCCATCCCCGATCAACGCCTTCCTAGGATGTTTAGCCTTATCCGACTTTCGTGCAATAGTGGTTGCATGGTGCTTAACCATGAAGTTCCCCACAGCCCATGGGATATGAGTAGTGGAAGGAAACCAAGATACAACCAAGGAATGCTACGTTGTAGAGCTTCGAGAAAGAAAATGGAGGGAAGAGGGAAAAGGCAAAGAAATTGCTTTTTTTCCAAGAACTCCTTCGCATAGCAACTGAAAGAGGGCTCCCCTCTAAGGTTCACGAGTGATCCCCATAATGAGCTAGACCCAAGAGATTAAAGAGATGGGCCACAACCGAGCCTAGAGAGGCGATGGAGTTTGTGGAAGTCGGTGATAGTGATCCTACAAAACTTATGAAAATGGGATCTGGTTCGAAATGGGATCTTAAGATACAGCTGATCGGGTTTCTACAGGACAATCAATATGTGTTCGCCTAGTCACATGCAGACATGTATGGAATCTCTCCCTCGATTACGTGTCATGCATTGAATATTAACCCAAGGAAGCCTCCGGTGAAATAAAAGAAAAGGAGTATGGGCTTGCAGCAATCTGCAACAGTAAATAAAGAAGTGAAAACTTTGCAAGCAAACGGCTTCATCCTAGAATTGTTGTACCCAGAGTGGATTGCAAACCCGGTTCTCGTTAAGAAGTTAAATGGAAAATGGCAAACCTGCATCGACTTCTCTAACTTTATCACCACTTGAACGCGATAAACTAACAATAGCGCCTAAAGGGAGCGTCGCCTGAGTCCTAAGAGCTAACTCAAGAGTAAAGCTACACAGGGCATGTCATCACCCCTCAAACTTCTTACCGGTAGTGCTGGACCAGATAGATTCCTATTCGGGTGTCCATAGTTGATGATCGGCTCAAACTTCTCACAGGTGGTGGTGGACCAGAGAGATCCCTATTCGGGTGTCCACGATTGATGATCGGCTCAAACTGCTTATGGCCAATGGAAGACAAGAGAGATCCCTATTCGAATGTCCACGGTTGACGATCGCTCAAACTTCTGTTTGGCAGTGATGGACCAGAGAGTTCCTTATTCGGATGTCCACAACTGACGATCGGCTTAGACTTCTTACCGACAGTGGTGGACCAGAGAGATCCCTATTCGGATGTCCATAGCAGATGATCTGCTCAAACTTCTCACCGATAGGTGGACCAGAGTGATCCCTATTCAGGTGTTCATAACTGATGATCGACTCAAATTTCTCACCGGTGGTGGTGGATCAGAGTGATTCCTATTCAGATGTCCACAGTTGACGATCGGGTCATAATTTTCCATCAACTATAGCAAGCCAAGGTAACATTGCTCGGGCATCCACTATTTTAGATGGTCTCAAACTCACGAAAGATCAAGGAGAACTTGGATCACCGGCAGTCGGGACATGATAGCAGCCTAGTTGGTTCTACCCTGGTGGACGAATAAATTCGAAAACAGCACATGGCGATTGATAGTTCGAATTTTCCCAAGGCGCATGAGAATTGCATTATACATAATAAAAGATAATGAAGAAATGGAATTCACTAGGGTGATCAAAACACAAGTCATGCATACAAATCATACTCGCTAGACATCCAGGTCTTTGTAAAACAAAAAATCACCAAGTATTAGGAAACAACATACACTCGACCTCAACCGCACACCAAAATTGGTCAGACACAAATGGTGATGCCCAATATAGACAATGGCTAAAAAGTATATACATACAAGACAATCTCCAACAAAAAGAAGGCACAGACGGGATGCAGGTGCAATCATCACTTGGATCCAGACTTGGATGACCCGTTCTTAGATAACTTTCTTGTTGTGATGCTTTGAACCTCCCTGATTGCCTTCTTTCTTCTCCTCCCTTCTTGGCAGTGATAGCAGCATCAAGCTCGGCTTGTTTCTTCACCATTTATTTTAGCTTCTTATGGGCTTCAAGCTTTATCCTTGCCAATTCACTAGGGGACTTCACCAAGACTTGTTGTTTCAATGTTGCCTCCCTGTCAAACTCTTCCATGGGATCAGAAGCACCCATGATATCAATGTCCATCTCAACGTCCACCTAGAGAGAAGCGATCATCTCATGGTAGGCTTCTCCAGATGGAAGGTCGGATGGGCCTGGAGGCACAATGCTAGACAGCGGAATGTCAAAAGTAATCACAGGGCCAGTGGGGTCTATCATAAGCATATCATCTGTAGTGAAGTAAGGAGAACCTTCAGGTGTAGGTTCACTCAAATAAGGTCGAACATACCGAGATGTGGTTCGCGGACTGTAAAGAAAAATCATACCTCCCTTAGGGTACCGGAGGCACCGTTGGGAAGATGAGTGTGAGATGGAGGAGGAGACTCTTCCAGAGGTTGGCTTTTGGTGGGAGGATTTGAGGAAATGTGAAAAATTGTTAGTGGAACATCATGCATGGGGCGTAAACAATCGGTTTCGAAGCCTAAACTTGCATAGCTATCTCGGAGGTTGAGCCACCATTCTTCCCTTTATCCGCTTCTTCCTTTCGAGCCTTCTTGGCTTCAGCGAGCTTAATATAACCCAGGCAGATAACTTCCATCTCATCCATTAAGAAGCGAGAATTGATAGCTTCAAGGTTGAAGGGCGGGCCTCCTTGTTTGCCTACAGTTTTTGCTTCCTCAATCAACCACTTATGGATGACAGCCATAACCTCCCGATAAACGTTCATCCAGGCTAGGTTTTTCTCTATAACATTCTATAATAGGTCTCATTCATGAGCCCTTCCACCGGATCGAGCTGATTATTCAGCTCATCACACTTAATCTGCAGCTTATCAACCCTAGAGGTTCCAGCAGCTTTGCTCGTGGTCATGGCCTTGACCTCTGCTTGGAGAGAAACTCTTTCGGCTCTCTACTCCACCACCTTATTTTTCATGTCCACAATACCGAGCTCTACCCTTTCGGCCATCTTTTGAATCTGCTCCAACTTCTTATCGTCTTGGCCTTAACATTTTTGTAGTCATCAAAGAACCGAGTGGCCTTCTCGTTATATTCATTCTTGGCACTTTTAATGTTGGTAGCGCACTTCTATTTCAACCGCTCCAGCTCTTCGGCGTGAGTGGCCTTAAGCTTTATGATCTCCTCGGCGTGCCTATTGGTCTCATTAGTTTAAGATTGCTTTAGTGCTCCATCACTTTCTCATGGTTCAAGTCCTCCTTGTACAATTGCTTCCTCAAATAAAAAAAATTTAGGTTCTGCTCAACATTCTTTTTACCAATCTCTTCCCCCGGCTTTACAACTTTGGTATGATACTCCGATAGGGCCTTAATTTGCCTAAACCATCCGCGAGGAGCTTTACTATCCATGCAAAAGAAAGGCGCATCAGCAAGCAGACATGCTAGAGAATCTCTTGGCTAGTAGGGCTGCTAGAACTCGTTAAAATTTGGATCCATCGGGTCGGTAATGATGGCAGCTCCTTCCTTCCCTTTCCCTTTATCCTTATCCCCGGAGGCAAGGACTATCGCTCCTCTTCTGTCCACCTTCTCCTATTTCTTGGAGGCCATTGAGTTGGATAAAGGGAAAGGTGACAGTCGAGGAGATTTGAAAGGGTGAAGAGGGGTCTGGGATCTCGACTTTGTGCTAGGAGAGCGATGTCTTTTGCGCAAACCATCTTTGGGATCCTGATCATCCTTGTCCCTAGCTGGACGGTATTGAAAGGTTTTCCCTATCGACTATCGCGGGCAGCTGTCGAACATTTTTGCTTGGTCCAAACTTGGACACTGCCTTCTTTACCTCCTTGGGGGGTGCCAGCTACCTCATTTTGGACATTAATTCCTTCCTTCTCGAGCTCATGCTACCTGCAATGGCAAATCTCAACGGATTAGAACCAGAACAGATGCTAGAAAGATGCATGACTGTGACATGGACATGTGATTGTGCAAGTGTGAAAGCAAGAGCACGTAGCAACTACACGAACCCTTGGGGTCCTCATGGGTCTCTAGTTGTTGCTATATTTCCGCTATAGATGCAGAGTCCTCATAATCAATCCTAAGATCAGGGTCTTGAAGGTAACATGAAACATTAATATCTTCGAGAAGGAAAGTTCCCTCCTCCTCGGGACCAAAAACATGGTGCAAGGCCTCATCCACCTCATGGTTAGGCGGGACAGATATTTCCTAATGAATGCGCTTTATCCTGGTCAGAGGTAGTATAGTCACTATCATGAGAATGGGAACACACCTCTCCTATTATCTTTGCATGGAGGCTTCATCCTCCCACTTCCTTAAAGTCTTATGCCAACCACTTTTATGAGGTTCAACCCTGAAGGGATCTAACTCTGTCTCCTCTAAACCTGTAAGGATGGTAGGAGTAGCACCATGTAGATATATAGACAAGGGGCACTAGAAATAGAAGGCTAAGAGGAAAGCACATCACTTGTTTCACCGGTAGCCGAATCCTTTTCTTCCTTTGTCTTGGTAGGCTTTTGCATAGAAATTTGCCTACCTTTCCCAATTGAGCAACCGACCACTTGTAGTCCAAGCTGCCTTAAATTATCATCAATAACAAGCCAAGGGACCTCTCAAAGTTCCTTCGAGATTCGTTGTAGTCTACGCAAATTCTCTTCCAGGTCATCTCCAATCCCCGCTCTCACTACACTTGAAAGGAAACTCAAAGGAAGGAAAGTTAGCCTCCAATATAAATATGAATGGGTGGTCAAAACTTACATCTCGAGTGCCATTGATGGAAACACGGAGAGTTATCTTAGACGAAGAAGTATTCCCATTTGAACATACTGTACTTAGAATACAGATTCTTAACTGGTTTGAATTTTCTCCCTACCTCAACATAAATAAAGGAAGAACCCTCCATCTTACTCTTTATGGTGTATAGAAATCTGATCTAGCGAAGAGTCGCGGGTACCTGGAACTCCCGAATGAGCATAAAGTACAAACTAGCGAGGATAACATATATATTAGGATGCAACTAAAATAGAGAGATTTCAAGTACACAAGAAACTCTGCATTCCACTGAGGAAGTGGGGTTGGAGCTCCAGTTACATAATGGTAGCAAGAGTAAACCATATACCCATGGTTTGGGGCATGCACTTGTTATTCTGGAGTAGGCAGTAGGAGGTCCTCTCTTGGGTTACCATGAGTGGCAATGACAAGATTAAGCTGCTTGGCCGTCAAGTTTAAGGCCTCGGAGTTGATAGGTTTCATTAGTAGTTTGAGATGGACTATATCCGTGCAAGAGAGAATGAGCAGAACTAGGCTGATTAGAGCGATGCCTTAACTGCAAAGGACCCGAGGGTGTAGAATAAGAAGGACCCAAATCTCTGGAAGCAGTCGGTGAACGAGTCTGATGACGGCATGACATATTTATCTGATATGGCAACTTATCTCATATATTAGCACAAAGTATGGAAGTGTCGCGCATGAGTGCATGCATATAAAAAATTTTTCTAACACTTCTATTTGGCTAAATCGCTCTAAACACTAAGCCCTAGCCTTAGTGCCGAACAAACCAGGGTTCCTAACATAGCCAAACTACGTTAATTATGACATGCGAATCGATGTATGGGTGCTAAAATTAAAAGGAGGTGCTCACAAAATCATGAAGTAGCATTGAGTTGAAGTTGGGATTGGATTGGAGGCCTGGAGGTAGAGTACAGCAATGGCCGCTCGGGGGAGACGAAGAGTCATGAAAATTTGGGGGCTCGGGAAAGTGAACATATGTGTTTGGTAAGGGAGGTGCCACAGCTTATATAAGGGTGGGATCCCATCTAGAGCTGAACCGGTGGGGTACCGAATCAACCATAGCACCGAACAAGCAGCACGTCGGACCAACCTTTGACATCGAATCACGAGCATGCCGATCCAAACCAGAAAAGGAGATAGAGACTTTCTTTTGTTGATGGATTTACGAAGAGGTTCACAAAGCCCACCTCGTGGTTTACGAGCTAGGCTTTAGGGGCAAGTGTTATGGGCAGTTCGCCTATAAGATTGGTGTTCGGATGAGGCCGAGAGAAGACCATGGTTGGTCAAGGCAGGATAAAGGAGTGGTAAAAGAGAGAAAGCAATGGGATAGACAAGCTTCCTCCCTCCTCTGTTCGATATCCAAAGTACCGAATAGGAGATCCATTCTAGTACCCTAGGATACCGAACAGAAGATCCTGTTCGGCACCCCTTTGGGTATCGAATAGGATGTCTTGTCCGATACTTATGGTGTCGAACAAGGTCACTAGGTAGGAGGTAGAGGGAGCATCATTAATGGACTAGACCAAGGAAGAATGAGCTCACCGGACCACATCTATTGGAGCCTACTGAACCAAGCATCTAAGGAGTCTAGCAAACCGAGCACAGAAGGAATCCGCCGAACCGAGGTAGGAAGACAAAAACGTAGCCACCAAAGTGGCACGTGCGTACCACCGGACCAACCTACCCCGGACAGAGCTCCCAACCGAACCGACATGGCTATATATGGAATGAATCTACATATATCGGGAAATTATTGATTGCATTCGGCATATTCAGGAACATTCTCTCTAAGTGGGTTATACAAGGAAACATCCTAATTTTTCGAATTAATGACACCACTTCTTCACCCCTATAAATATTTAAGCACTTGACATTCAAAGGACATGTTTTTGGGATCTAAAAGCCTTCGACCAACAACTTTAATCAAACGGAGCATTCAGATTCCCTTTTTCCTATTATAAATCATTGTATTTTGCATCAAATTTTGTAACAACCAAATCATAAGAAAAAGGAATGAACATGAATAGTGGACGTAAGCCCTTTATGGCTGAACCACTATAAATCCTTATGTACTTTACTCTTTCTGCATTATATTTTTGTTGTATCCGGTATTGAAAATTCGATTGGAGGTGTTTGCCCATTTTTCATGCAAACAGCAACTCAAGCATCTTCCACGATAATGTGATAGGTATATCAACAACCACAAATTTTATAAGCAGCACAACTACAATGTCTTCCAAATTATCTCTACACACGATAATATAAAAGTAAGACACATAATCAGTGCACAAAATTAGAATGCAAGAGACTAAGTATTAACCTAAAATAAATATATCTCGCATTCATTATGGATAGTTTACTAGCTTGGAGGACGTAAGAAAAGGCTCATTGGAGGAATATGGAAAAGTTAAAAGGAAGGGACTCATAGCATGCTCATAATAATCAATAGAAGAATTCATATAACCTATTTTTCAAAACAATTTTTATTTTGTTGAATGATGTACCAAGTGGACATGATATAATAATGAGATGGTGAATTAATTTATTGTTCAAGCTTTAATTTGTGTGGACATGATTCAAATTTCTTAATGAAATAAGACAGAATAAATTTTGAATTTGAAGTAGAAATAAAATTGTACCTAAACCATGAATGATGAGTTGTTACATACTCATTCCACATTTGTGTGGCTATTTGAACTATAACTTGCCACATTTAAGTTGTTTGACGAACATTAACCTGCACAACTTGCCCCCATTTGAGTTGTTTTACTAACGTTAAATTGCCCAACTTGTTCACATTAGTCGTACGTGAACAAACAAATAATACTTTTGATGGTGTAAATATTGTTGTTTCCTGTTTAGTAAAACAAAGCCCATTGAACAAAAAAGACAAGTAAAAAAATAAATGTGGGTTCAATTGGGCTAAACTTGTCATTACTTATAGACCAAAAATTCACCTGTATTTATCTGCTTTGACAATGCTTTTCCATCTCCAGTATTTTGTAAATGAATATATAATTAGGAAAAAAAGAACATAACCAACATATAGACCATAGTGCAAGATTATAAGATAACCGGTGTCATACTAGAGTTTAAGCAAACATGCTAGGTATACTCTAGATAGCATAGTGGACCTATACAATATAAATTATGCAATTGAAATTTTGTTTCTAGCCTATTACCTTTTAAAGATATATAAATTTTGCAATACATTTAGAAGTTGCAAGTCATATATATCATCTCAAGCATGGCATGAGAAAAAATCATGATTATTGACAAAAACTGTAACGACCCGCCACTCATTCCACTGAATGACGCATCATCAATAAGAAAGAAAGGGGTAGAAAATAGAAAAGAAGAGAAGAAAGAAAGAAACAACAACAACGATCTCACAGCGGAACGAATAAATTATATTAATAACATAATCTATTACATAGTATACAACACTTATCAGAGTTTACACAACTATACAACACATACTAGACAGTTATAAACATCTGTCTAGATATTACAATTCAAATACAATACAAGACTCTAACACAGATATCAACACAGCGGAATACTATATCTATGAACGCCGAAGCCTCCTGCTCCATTGCTCCTCCACAATACGTCAAAGCTAAACCTGAATCCCTTGGCTACTCGTAAAAATTTGAGTACCCAAGAGTTTATAAAACAGAAATAAACAACTTGGGTCAGACATGGGTCTGGTGTGAGTAACAGGTTAAACTTGTTTAACTTCAAAACCATTTGGAAAGAAAAGGTATCTCGTAAGACTTCCCGCACATAAACACGGAAAAGTTTTTACCTTACGATAACCAAAACATTTGATAGGAAATTCGATTGTATTATAATAGGGTCTAGGGTTTTCAAATAAATATGAAATAGCCGAAATTGTTACATTATTAAATTCCAGCATACATAAGTATACAATCAAGTCCGTTATCACTTATTGGAATTTGGATTTCCATACAATGGCAGAGCTACCGGGGTACCGCTCATCACAGTACGGGGCCTAGATCACCGTACCGAGGATCACTCCCAATCCCCTGCAACACAAAGCCGGAACCATCCCTTACTGGATAATCCCGAATAAAATCACCCCACAGATGGCCGTCGCCAACTGCACCACTAAGCCGAAATAAAAGAAGGAACTCTCTAGACATGGATGACCTTACTCTCAGTGGGTGCTACCCACGAAGCCTTGCTGCACCTCCCCTGTTTTAGCCATTCCCGGTTGATGAGGCTTGAGGTCACGATTACCTTTAATCAGATCGCATCACTTAGAATGCTCATCGTCCTCCTGACGATGTTCTGAAAGCATTCAATCCATACAAGTTCGTTCCGGGTTCGAACGAAACCGAAGGCATTATCTCGTTACACTCGTGTTGGAATCACCCTCAGAGTTAACGACAATAACCCTTGCACTCTGAATCTTCATCTTCACTTGAGATTCACGACCTATCGTTAATTTGGATCGATGTGGTATTCGGGTCTCCAGACCTGGAATTCCGGTATACGGAAACCCAATCCCGGTCTCATCGAAATCCAAAACGTATCTTTTAAGGCCAAGTTGTTTTAATGTTAAAACAATTCAGTTCTTATCTATACTACACACAGATAGATAACTCAATAGATAATCTACATTATCATCCAAACAGATAATTCATATCATCATTCAATTCAACCAAACATCTATATCATAGATCAGCACATCTCTTATCAGAGATATTAACAATGCAAAGCATTCAATATCGTTCATCCATCCTTAAGTAATGATTATATTATCTCTAATTAATTTAAAGTGAATTAAATTAATTACTTCATTTTTATAAATCCTGCTTACTTAATTATTAATTAAACAAATTAATTAATCATACTTTAAGTATCATCTTAATTAATCATTTCTGATTAATAATCCTTTAATTACTTTAAGTAATCTATCCTTAATTAATTTCACAAATTAATTATCTTAACCCATTCAGTAATTAATCTTTAATTACTTCATTAATTAATTAACTGTACTTAATTACATTAATCCTTAATTAATTACAATTAATTAATTACTTAATCACTTATTATTGATTAATTAATCTTAATTAATCAATCCTTAATTACATCATTAATTATATTAATTAATGATCCTTAATTACTCTTAATTAATTATCTTATTTAAATTAATTACATATAATAATTAATTAATCACATTTATTAATCACCTTTGATTAATCTCATTTAGTAATTAACTACTCTTAATTACTTTTCCATAAATTAATTACTCATTAATTAATTATCTTTTAATTAATCCCTTGATTAATTATTCAAAATAATTAAACTCAAATTTCTTTCATTATCTCCATTTAATTACATCCAGTAATTACCTTTAATTTCTCTTTCCTAAGTAAGTATGCTTCACTAATTACATTTAAGTAATTACCTAACAAATCACCAAGTGATTTTCTTAAATTAATTTAATTAATTAATTTAAACTATCAAATTTATTTGATAGTTACCTTAAGTAATTAATTACTTTAGTTACTTCCATTAAATAAATTAAACTTAACCCATTTATAAATGATGATTATTAATTACTTAATCTAATTGATTATCAAAATTAATCATATTAACTAAGTATTTAATAATCTTTAATTAATGATTTATCATTAATATTAACAATTCTTTAATTACTTTATTTATTTAATGATTCCTATATCATTAAACCTCTAAATTAAAGTATAACTATTTATAACTACTTTAATTATCATTTACAAAAGCTTTGAATCTTTTACTTTTAAATCTTTCTTTTATTTCATTTCAAATTAAAGATTTAAAATAAATTATAAATTTAACTTTAACCAAATTTAAATTAAATTTACAATTCCCTTTTAAAAACCAAATGTTAAAGAACACTTAACATTTATAAAAGAATTTACAAGATTTTTAAATTCATTCTTTAAAATTCAAACCTTTTTAATTTTACTTTAAACATCTTAAATTTTGTTTAAATATTATAATACAAACTTATTCATTTCACATCTGGGATACAAAATAAACTTGAACCCATATTTTTAACTTGATTTAAAACATAGTTTAAATCCTGCTTTTTAAAGTAAAAAAAAAACTCATTTTAAATTAAAAAAAAACTGTCAGCCTTTTAAACTGAACACAAAATCTACCCGAGACAAAACTGAATTAACTTCGAGTCAAAACCCAATTGCTCCGAGCCTTACACGCGAAAACTCGAGACTTCCCTCTGTTTTATCTCTAAAAACTGTTACAACCCATACGAGTTTCCCTTGGAAACAACTCGAGCCAGATCCCAACAATCACGGCATGACTTCGAGTCACAGAGACTTCATCTCCTTCTACCTCTAACCCAACTTCTTCCAGATGTACGAAATGTACATGTGCACATGCACAGGCGAAATGCTCGCCTCAGACCATCGACTCCGACGCCAACATATCGTCTCCGATCACCCCTCACGGTCTCGATCCCCTGAACCTCGAACAAATCCCTCTGTCGAAATCGAGATACCTGTCACAGGAACAGGAAGGAAACCCAAAACTGGAACATCATCAAACTCCATTCTCCGATCACCAGAAACATTACTGCCACCGGCCATGCCTTCACCTACTCCCCCTCTACTCATCCCCAAACACCGGTCGAACTCGATCCCCTGTGGCATTCGAACGAGACCAAAATGTAGATATGGCAAAAACTAGGTTTACAGACAGAATTCCATCGCCGTTGCCACCACGGCGAACTTCAGCGCCTTCCTTTATTTTTACCTGCATCTCCGTTCACTATTCCATCACCACAGTGAACCCCGAACGTTCTAGTCTACTCGATCACCAGAAATCGCCTATAACTTCAAAACTTAGTCCACTCGAACTGCTCCTTCATTCCAATGTTAAAAATTATGATTTTACCTTTAAAAATCAAGTTTCTAGTTAATGATTTAGTTTACATGTCTGAATTTAGAAATTTAAAAGTTCGAATTTTTGTCATATTTCAAGTTGGCACTGTTTTCTTGAGTTATTGAATCATTACCAATGCAATTTAACTTAAGTCAATCCTAAACTAGAGGTTGGAATGAAACAAACAATGTTCTTCTAAGTCTTAAGTCCAAACGAAGATTAAATGAAAGAACTTGAATTTAAATCAAGACTTGAACAAAACACTGTAAACAGAAGAGTATAGATATTCACATGCCTGCATACCACATACTTCAGCAATTATAAACATGCAATCATTCTTCACAAATACAATATTAATCACAGCATTAATATTCAAACTAATTTATACTTTAAGTTCAAAAATGAGGTTATTCACAGATTTTCAAAAAAGATTTGAAGAACAGAGCTATCACAGGTAACATATATGCACATCAACATATATACATGCATGCATAGAGATATACCTAAAAATATATTCACAGATAACTTATTTTTAGAGGTAAGCATGCAACCAGATTTTATCCTTAAATTTTTAAAAGTATTGTTACTCACCATTTTAAAAGGCAGAGAAATTTCCGGGCTTCAAATTTTGATCTGGCAATTTCCTTTGATTTAAAACTTGAATTGTTTTGATCTGAAAAGCTTGTTGCAGAGATTACTGCTTGATTCCAGACTTGCTTTTGATTATCTGCTATAGGTCTTTTTTCTTTAATTTGAAAATGCTTTGCATGCTCCAATTTTGATGTTGAAAAAGAATTGCAGGTTGAAGAAATGTTTACAGACTTGTTTTCAAAACAGAGAAAATTGTTTTTATGATCTCTGCTTTGAATTTGAAACTGACTCTTTGAAAATGAGATTACAGGTTATTGGTTTGAGATTATAGTTTGAGGAGTATTTGATTACAGATTTGTTTTTCTGGAAATTTTGTTTAGAGGAATTTTGTTTGAGAATGTTGAATTTGATTTTCTGGTTTTGCTTTTAGAAGTGGAAAACAAATTTTCAGATTTTTGAAAAATGAAGATTAGAAAGGAATGAAGAAGGTGAAAACATGTTTTATAAGTGTAAATGATTTATTCAAAAATAAAAGAAAACAAAAGTTTAAAACTTGACATTTGTCATTCTCCTTTGTTAATTAATTAACACTTGTTATTTAGGTGACTTTATAGACTTACACATGTTATTTAAGTAATCCTATTTATTTTAAATGTAAATAAAATCCCTTTCCTTTATTTATAAATGCTTATGTATATATATTAATTATAAAGAAACAAAACTAATTATTACAAACAAAAGTTAACATATATTTTGAAATCCAAAACTATTTAAATATTACCTCTTGAATTCTAAATGAAAATCTAATTTAAAGTAATTTTAACAACACCTTAAATTTGAAATAACAATCCTATTTTACTAATGTCTATTTATCTATATATAAAACAATATATTATTTATATTGTTTTAAAAATAGCAAATTTGTCAATTTAAAATAATATTTAAGAGAGATTATAAATTACTACTATTATTAAATGAATTAACATATCAAATGTAAATTGTATTTTAAACTTATATATATATATATATATATTCACTTTTAAATCATATTTAATAAGAAAATAAAATAATCCTTATTATAAATCTTATTTAAAACCATATAGATATTTTGTTTTAAATAGCTTTAAAAAGCAAATATTAAATAAATCATAATCTCAAAATTATCAATATATATATATTAGAAATTTAAAACAAGATTTCATTATTTATTAACTTTTAAATCAAAGGCAATCTATTTACAGTATATATACTCATATATATATTATAGATAGAAATCATTTTATTAACTTATAAAAGATAAAATTTCACTAATTAAATATCTATTTAATTAGATTATTAACCAATTCAAATTTTTATTATCCAATGTTATCAAATCAATTTAATTATTTAAACAGATTATTAAATTGGTATTGTCCATAAATTCCGGGATATTACATTCCTTCCCCCTTAAAATAATTTCGTCCCCGAAATTTAAAACAAAGGTATTTTAATAATCTTTTTAAATCACAATCAAATATTATCATGCATATGCTAACAACCATAGCGACCAATTTATCCAATCAAACAATTCTAATTATCCAAACAAAATGCTGAATCCAATTTCCTCGAGTTTCCCCAAGTATATATATATATACCGGGATACTCGCTCTACAAACAATCTAAACTACATCAATACATAGATTCATAATGTATATCAAAATATATTATATTTAGTACCAGTAAAAATATTTTTACAGGTGCTATCATTCCCATACAAGCATGCCTATATATACAGATACATATATCACCTTACTAACATTTAACACCTAACATCCATGACGTCCAAGGGTCATAGACACATACAAAAAGACACATACTAAAAAGAAAACACCCTAATCAACTATGGACTCTTGCTACTGGAGTCCTCCCCCTCAGGTCCTGACAACACCCTGTCCTCCCAATCACTATCTGGTTCTGAAACATCCTCTGGATCACCTACCCAAGGAATGAAACTCACACCATTAGCCGGCCTTTCTAATCCATTATCTAAATTCCAAATAATGGCATCATCATTTTCTGATTCGGAGTCATTCTCTTCTTCGAATTCTTCTTCGTCCTCAATTTCTTCTTCTTCCTCAAATTCTTCTTCTTCCTCAAATTCTTCTTCTTCCTCAAATTCTTCTTCTTCCTCAAATTCTTCTTCTGGAGGCTGAGGCTGCTTATTAGGCTCTTCTTCATATACGGACGGTTGTCTAAGTTCTGATAAAATTCTTCTAACCTTTTCAACATCACCATCTCTTCTTGCCTTAGCCAAGACTCCACGGCAAACGCTACGGGTTCTCTAAAATTAATACCAAAATCCAAAGGTGAGATCTAAGGTTTAGACTTATATAGACTAAGAGTATATCAAGATTAATATTTCAAAATTTATTCCCTTTTAGATTCTTATTACCCAAGATTTTCTTAAAATCATTATTTCAAAATAATTTAAGATATTTTTGAAAAGTGATTATAGTTAGAGAAAATATATACATATATAGTAAGTTTATAAACCTATTATTCCTTCAATTCATAAATCCATATATATATATATGGATTATAAACCAATTGTTATAAGATTTTTAAATTTTAAACATCTCTTTTTAGAAACCCATTATTCTAAAATTATCTTTAAAGGATGGAAAATTTCTTAAAACTTTACTAGTTTAAAAAGTTTCCAAATTTCTTTAGTAAATGAACTTAGTAAAATTTACTTTCCAAGATTCGAATCCTAAAGGGTTCAGATTTCTAAGGAATTTAGGGTATATTTAAGTAAAAAAAACAACCAGTACAATACACAAGGTTGACAACTAAGACCACTAAATCCTAGATGATAAATTATTATCATCTCAACCAATCATCACAAGTACCATATACTTTTAAAATGATACTTTTTATATATAGAAAATATATCTAGGTAAAATTATTTCACCTTCCCTTTTAAAACAATATTGTGTCCGTTGGCCTGGTCCAAGTGTTTAGAGATCCCTATCAATAACGGTAGCTACTCGTATTGACCAGAATCCATATACCACCCAACCGATCAATTAACACAATATAAAACCATTTTACATAACTAACAAATACGCTCTCTCGTATATATATATATATACACTCAGACTAAAATAGGTGGCTACAGATCCTATCTCTAATGAACAACCCTTCCGAACCTAGGTATTCACTCAACCTAGTTCTCTGATGTTTACTTAACCAAAAGCTTAGGCATTCGCTCAACCTAAGCTCTGATACCACTGTAACGACCCGCCACTCATTCCACTGAATGACGCATCATCAATAAGAAAGAAAGGGGTAGAAAATAGAAAAGAAGAGAAGAAAGAAAGAAACAACAACAACGATCTCACAGCGGAACGAATAAATTATATTAATAACATAATCTATTACATAGTATACAACACTTATCAGAGTTTACACAACTATACAACACATACTAGACAGTTATAAACATCTGTCTAGATATTACAATTCAAATACAATACAAGACTCTAACACAGATATCAACACAGCGGAATACTATATCTATGAACGCCGAAGCCTCCTGCTCCATTGCTCCTCCACAATACGTCAAAGCTAAACCTGAATCCCTTGGCTACTCGTAAAAATTTGAGTACCCAAGAGTTTATAAAACAGAAATAAACAACTTGGGTCAGACATGGGTCTGGTGTGAGTAACAGGTTAAACTTGTTTAACTTCAAAACCATTTGGAAAGAAAAGGTATCTCGTAAGACTTCCCGCACATAAACACGGAAAAGTTTTTACCTTACGATAACCAAAACATTTGATAGGAAATTCGATTGTATTATAATAGGGTCTAGGGTTTTCAAATAAATATGAAATAGCCGAAATTGTTACATTATTAAATTCCAGCATACATAAGTATACAATCAAGTCCGTTATCACTTATTGGAATTTGGATTTCCATACAATGGCAGAGCTACCGGGGTACCGCTCATCACAGTACGGGGCCTAGATCACCGTACCGAGGATCACTCCCAATCCCCTGCAACACAAAGCCGGAACCATCCCTTACTGGATAATCCCGAATAAAATCACCCCACAGATGGCCGTCGCCAACTGCACCACTAAGCCGAAATAAAAGAAGGAACTCTCTAGACAGGGATGACCTTACTCTCAGTGGGTGCTACCCACGAAGCCTTGCTGCACCTCCCCTGTTTTAGCCATTCCCGGTTGATGAGGCTTGAGGTCACGATTACCTTTAATCAGATCGCATCACTTAGAATGCTCATCGTCCTCCTGACGATGTTCTGAAAGCATTCAATCCATACAAGTTCGTTCCGGGTTCGAACGAAACCGAAGGCATTATCTCGTTACACTCGTGTTGGAATCACCCTCAGAGTTAACGACAATAACCCTTGCACTCTGAATCTTCATCTTCACTTGAGATTCACGACCTATCGTTAATTTGGATCGATGTGGTATTCGGGTCTCCAGACCTGGAATTCCGGTATACGGAAACCCAATCCCGGTCTCATCGAAATCCAAAACGTATCTTTTAAGGCCAAGTTGTTTTAATGTTAAAACAATTCAGTTCTTATCTATACTACACACAGATAGATAACTCAATAGATAATCTACATTATCATCCAAACAGATAATTCATATCATCATTCAATTCAACCAAACATCTATATCATAGATCAGCACATCTCTTATCAGAGATATTAACAATGCAAAGCATTCAATATCGTTCATCCATCCTTAAGTAATGATTATATTATCTCTAATTAATTTAAAGTGAATTAAATTAATTACTTCATTTTTATAAATCCTGCTTACTTAATTATTAATTAAACAAATTAATTAATCATACTTTAAGTATCATCTTAATTAATCATTTCTGATTAATAATCCTTTAATTACTTTAAGTAATCTATCCTTAATTAATTTCACAAATTAATTATCTTAACCCATTCAGTAATTAATCTTTAATTACTTCATTAATTAATTAACTGTACTTAATTACATTAATCCTTAATTAATTACAATTAATTAATTACTTAATCACTTATTATTGATTAATTAATCTTAATTAATCAATCCTTAATTACATCATTAATTATATTAATTAATGATCCTTAATTACTCTTAATTAATTATCTTATTTAAATTAATTACATATAATAATTAATTAATCACATTTATTAATCACCTTTGATTAATCTCATTTAGTAATTAACTACTCTTAATTACTTTTCCATAAATTAATTACTCATTAATTAATTATCTTTTAATTAATCCCTTGATTAATTATTCAAAATAATTAAACTCAAATTTCTTTCATTATCTCCATTTAATTACATCCAGTAATTACCTTTAATTTCTCTTTCCTAAGTAAGTATGCTTCACTAATTACATTTAAGTAATTACCTAACAAATCACCAAGTGATTTTCTTAAATTAATTTAATTAATTAATTTAAACTATCAAATTTATTTGATAGTTACCTTAAGTAATTAATTACTTTAGTTACTTCCATTAAATAAATTAAACTTAACCCATTTATAAATGATGATTATTAATTACTTAATCTAATTGATTATCAAAATTAATCATATTAACTAAGTATTTAATAATCTTTAATTAATGATTTATCATTAATATTAACAATTCTTTAATTACTTTATTTATTTAATGATTCCTATATCATTAAACCTCTAAATTAAAGTATAACTATTTATAACTACTTTAATTATCATTTACAAAAGCTTTGAATCTTTTACTTTTAAATCTTTCTTTTATTTCATTTCAAATTAAAGATTTAAAATAAATTATAAATTTAACTTTAACCAAATTTAAATTAAATTTACAATTCCCTTTTAAAAACCAAATGTTAAAGAACACTTAACATTTATAAAAGAATTTACAAGATTTTTAAATTCATTCTTTAAAATTCAAACCTTTTTAATTTTACTTTAAACATCTTAAATTTTGTTTAAATATTATAATACAAACTTATTCATTTCACATCTGGGATACAAAATAAACTTGAACCCATATTTTTAACTTGATTTAAAACATAGTTTAAATCCTGCTTTTTAAAGTAAAAAAAAACTCATTTTAAATTAAAAAAAAACTGTCAGCCTTTTAAACTGAACACAAAATCTACCCGAGACAAAACTGAATTAACTTCGAGTCAAAACCCAATTGCTCCGAGCCTTACACGCGAAAACTCGAGACTTCCCTCTGTTTTATCTCTAAAAACTGTTACAACCCATACGAGTTTCCCTTGGAAACAACTCGAGCCAGATCCCAACAATCACGGCATGACTTCGAGTCACAGAGACTTCATCTCCTTCTACCTCTAACCCAACTTCTTCCAGATGTACGAAATGTACATGTGCACATGCACAGGCGAAATGCTCGCCTCAGACCATCGACTCCGACGCCAACATATCGTCTCCGATCACCCCTCACGGTCTCGATCCCCTGAACCTCGAACAAATCCCTCTGTCGAAATCGAGATACCTGTCACAGGAACAGGAAGGAAACCCAAAACTGGAACATCATCAAACTCCATTCTCCGATCACCAGAAACATTACTGCCACCGGCCATGCCTTCACCTACTCCCCCTCTACTCATCCCCAAACACCGGTCGAACTCGATCCCCTGTGGAATTCGAACGAGACCAAAATGTAGATATGGCAAAAACTAGGTTTACAGACAGAATTCCATCGCCGTTGCCACCACGGCGAACTTCAGCGCCTTCCTTTATTTTTACCTGCATCTCCGTTCACTATTCCATCACCACAGTGAACCCCGAACGTTCTAGTCTACTCGATCACCAGAAATCGCCTATAACTTCAAAACTTAGTCCACTCGAACTGCTCCTTCATTCCAATGTTAAAAATTATGATTTTACCTTTAAAAATCAAGTTTCTAGTTAATGATTTAGTTTACATGTCTGAATTTAGAAATTTAAAAGTTCGAATTTTTGTCATATTTCAAGTTGGCACTGTTTTCTTGAGTTATTGAATCATTACCAATGCAATTTAACTTAAGTCAATCCTAAACTAGAGGTTGGAATGAAACAAACAATGTTCTTCTAAGTCTTAAGTCCAAACGAAGATTAAATGAAAGAACTTGAATTTAAATCAAGACTTGAACAAAACACTGTAAACAGAAGAGTATAGATATTCACATGCCTGCATACCACATACTTCAGCAATTATAAACATGCAATCATTCTTCACAAATACAATATTAATCACAGCATTAATATTCAAACTAATTTATACTTTAAGTTCAAAAATGAGGTTATTCACAGATTTTCAAAAAAGATTTGAAGAACAGAGCTATCACAGGTAACATATATGCACATCAACATATATACATGCATGCATAGAGATATACCTAAAAATATATTCACAGATAACTTATTTTTAGAGGTAAGCATGCAACCAGATTTTATCCTTAAATTTTTAAAAGTATTGTTACTCACCATTTTAAAAGGCAGAGAAATTTCCGGGCTTCAAATTTTGATCTGGCAATTTCCTTTGATTTAAAACTTGAATTGTTTTGATCTGAAAAGCTTGTTGCAGAGATTACTGCTTGATTCCAGACTTGCTTTTGATTATCTGCTATAGGTCTTTTTTCTTTAATTTGAAAATGCTTTGCATGCTCCAATTTTGATGTTGAAAAAGAATTGCAGGTTGAAGAAATGTTTACAGACTTGTTTTCAAAACAGAGAAAATTGTTTTTATGATCTCTGCTTTGAATTTGAAACTGACTCTTTGAAAATGAGATTACAGGTTATTGGTTTGAGATTATAGTTTGAGGAGTATTTGATTACAGATTTGTTTTTCTGGAAATTTTGTTTAGAGGAATTTTGTTTGAGAATGTTGAATTTGATTTTCTGGTTTTGCTTTTAGAAGTGGAAAACAAATTTTCAGATTTTTGAAAAATGAAGATTAGAAAGGAATGAAGAAGGTGAAAACATGTTTTATAAGTGTAAATGATTTATTCAAAAATAAAAGAAAACAAAAGTTTAAAACTTGACATTTGTCATTCTCCTTTGTTAATTAATTAACACTTGTTATTTAGGTGACTTTATAGACTTACACATGTTATTTAAGTAATCCTATTTATTTTAAATGTAAATAAAATCCCTTTCCTTTATTTATAAATGCTTATGTATATATATTAATTATAAAGAAACAAAACTAATTATTACAAACAAAAGTTAACATATATTTTGAAATCCAAAACTATTTAAATATTACCTCTTGAATTCTAAATGAAAATCTAATTTAAAGTAATTTTAACAACACCTTAAATTTGAAATAACAATCCTATTTTACTAATGTCTATTTATCTATATATAAAACAATATATTATTTATATTGTTTTAAAAATAGCAAATTTGTCAATTTAAAATAATATTTAAGAGAGATTATAAATTACTACTATTATTAAATGAATTAACATATCAAATGTAAATTGTATTTTAAACTTATATATATATATATATTCACTTTTAAATCATATTTAATAAGAAAATAAAATAATCCTTATTATAAATCTTATTTAAAACCATATAGATATTTTGTTTTAAATAGCTTTAAAAAGCAAATATTAAATAAATCATAATCTCAAAATTATCAATATATATATATTAGAAATTTAAAACAAGATTTCATTATTTATTAACTTTTAAATCAAAGGCAATCTATTTACAGTATATATACTCATATATATATTATAGATAGAAATCATTTTATTAACTTATAAAAGATAAAATTTCACTAATTAAATATCTATTTAATTAGATTATTAACCAATTCAAATTTTTATTATCCAATGTTATCAAATCAATTTAATTATTTAAACAGATTATTAAATTGGTATTGTCCATAAATTCCGGGATATTACAAAAACTATTTTGCAGTAAGGATTTGCTGTCAACGGTATAAAGCAAGCAGACATGAAACAAAATAACAAGATTTAAGCATGAGGGAGTGATATCAAAATAAGCAAGTACTAGAAATAACAATATTTTGGTGTTAGGTTTAACGTATTTTAAAGTATATAGAAAAAATCTTAACAAGTAAAAGAAAAAAGTTTATCGAACCAAAACACGAATGGAACCTTCTTACCTTATGTAAACTGAATTTGGCCCTTGTGAATGTCTCTTCCATTATGCTACAAATTAGCTTTCGTGAATACGGTTAAAAACTATGGATAAAATTCATAGTTTTGATAAAATGCATAGTTTATCAATTAGAAGTAAATAAAACAAATAAAATGCTTCAAATTGTGTGTGTTGACCATAAAGTGTAAAGCTATCAAAAGTACATGTCAAAATATTTAATCCTCGTAGTATTCAAATGATGATAGATGCACTTGCATTTGCAGAATATAAGGGTTGTGATATCTTCGTTATAACAAATTGCAGTTGATATCATCTTGGTGCTTGTTCACATAAGGCTGAATAGCTTGGAACAAAGTGACTTTTGCAACAAATAAGTTGAAAAAGCCAACAAGAGTTGTTATCTCTGGTTAACTTTTCATTAACTCTGCATGTAACGACTTGCATTTTCGATTCTTAAAATTCGACACTAATACATCCACGGTATTTACGTACCGCACATCCAACTGTAGAAAAGACAGACCGTTGGGATGAAAGAAAATAAAAGACAGAATATAATCTCACAACTTGACGAGTAATATATAATATAGAGTGATCTTTACAAAAGAAATTTTTTTTATACATACAATCAAAGTAATACTAACCTACCATCAGTCATGACAGTTATAACATTATATCCTCCCAAATGCTGATAAATTCAAAACCAGAAGCACAACGAAAATAATAAAATACGTTTTGAAGGCATCCAGCTCATCTCCTGAAGCTTCAAGCATCCATCACTAAATCTGAAAATATGCTCGGGCTGATCCGAGCATTGTAAAAAAATAACGACCAGATAAGTCTGGTAAACCAGCATACACAATCAAATGGAATTTTAATATTATAAAACCTTTCAAAAATAAATATATCTCATAAGACCACATCCAAAATTAACACGGATGTTTTTTTACTTTACGATAACCAAATCATTCTATAGAAAATCTTCTGATATTATAATAATGTTTAGGGTTTAAAACTGGATTTTATCAATAGCAAGGCTACTAGCATACCGTTTGCCATAGCACATCTCTAGACAATGTACCGAGGTCGAAATTCTTTCGACCCCTGCGAACAGGGCCGGCTCAAGAGATTGGGTTGCCCTATTCAAACTTAATTTTGTTGCCCATATGAATAATTTTCACTAGTAAAAAAAAATCAATTTTCTTTTTGCATATTTAAATTATAGAATGTAAAATAAGAACAAGTAGCCAAAACTAAAAAGGTTGTCAACTGAAAATTTAGCACAAAACTTTGTTCATAACAAACTATGAACAAACAATTATTACAAGTTATAATTGTACATGTACACCACTACAAGGAAAACAACATTTTCCGACGGCTGAAAACCGTCGGCGGCCGTCGGAAGCCGTCGGAAAATAAGGCGTCGGGGCGCAGTGTTTCCGACGGCTTCCGACACAGGGCGCCGAACATTTTTCCGACGGCCTCCGACGGCTCCCGACGGATTTCGACACTTGTCGGAAGCAGTCGGAAGCCGTCGGAAAAAATGGCCTATATGCTGTCGGAAGCCATCGGAAAACTGTTACCTGAAAGCCGTCGGAAGCCGTCGGAAATCTGCTGTATTTTTTTTACTTCCTGCTGCAATATAGCCTTTCATCCACATTTCACATCCAAACTCTATTAAACCAATACTGCAGAATCCAGTATACAATATTCCAACTAAATATCAAAACCGAAACTACACAAAATTCATCAAACACACAAATACATCAAATTACATTAAAAAGAAATATATAATATACATAACCATTCCAACATTCACAACAACCCCAACAACAAGTGTTTTACCATGTCATACATACACAAAATAACACAAAATCATCAACATCCACATCATCATACAACCACATAACCAAGTGTATCAAACATAATCATACAAAAATCAACAACTACCTCCACCGTCTACCAAATCATATAAAACTAAAAAAACACGTGAAAAAGCAAGCAATCAATCACTCTCCTCCAGATCCAGAGCCAGCAGAGGAAGGGAAGCGGCCACCATACTACTGCATGTACTCGGCGATACGCTGGTCTAGCAACTGTGTGGTCTGTATGGTCTGTCGGCGGTTCTGCTCCTCCAGCTGGGCCACTCTAGCCCGCAAATCTTCGATCTCTGCTAGATCGATCTGAGCTCTAGTCTGCCGACCCCGTCTCTGACTGCTGGCCTGCAATAAATATTTAATTTAGTTGTATGATCTCTGTAAGTGTATTTGGAGGTATCCGAATTTTAAATATAATTCTAAACATACAATTATATGGCCTATTGATAGGCTATAGTGACATTACGGGAATGACTATCCTAATGAAAGTCAAATGACTTAAAACTAGTAAATTAAACATTTATTGGGAGAGGCGTAGGGTTTTGGGTACAAAATGCTTGTATAAATCCCTACGATTTAATTAACTATGACTTAAATATCAAATTAGCAGTAAAATAAATTATTTAACACTAGATTGTCAAATCCGTATCGTCTGCCATGCTCTGATGGATTCATAACGGACTCAAAAATAGCATCCTCCTCATCAGTCGTTAGCTGATCTCGACCCGTATCAGCAAGGAGTTTCTGGCGTTGCTCCATAAACTTTTCCTGCATTAATAAATTAATAACATCATATCTTATTTCATTATAGTTTAACAAGCAGAACAATTACTAATACAGCATAAAATGAAATATGCTTACATGGCTCCTGCTGGATTTATCGTCGTGACATGTATACGAAACAGTCCCGTCCGGATTTACATGCTCAACAGCTCCCATCGAGAAATCTTAACCCTTCCACCCATTTTAACACAGCTTTAACTTGATTATTATCTAATTCGTAACATGCTTTGGGTTTTTTACTGTCATTTGGTTTCATATGAAGCTCAGGACGTTTGCATAATTCTTCTATATCACGTCTTAATTTCAAATCATCCTTCGTCTTCCCTTTCACATTCAAAATTGTGTTAAAAACATTATCAAATACATTTTTCTCATTGTGCATCACATCTATATTATGATGAAGCAGAAGATGTTTCCAATACGGCAACTCCCAAAAAATAGTTTGTTTGCACCAGTTATGAGCAACTGACTTGCCTTCAATTTCTGTTTGCTCTCCAGTTTCATATATCTTTGGATAATCCCTAACAAGTTCATATATGTCTTCGCTTGACCATATCGTCGGTGGTTGTTTGGTTTCTACTATATTAGCTAAAAAGTTTTTCTTGTCTTCTTTGAAGGGATGATTTACATGGAGAAAATATCGATGACAGTCAAACCATGAAATTTTCTTACCATGAGGTAAAGAAAACGATCGTGTTTCATCCATGCAATATGGACATGCTAGACGACCGGCAGTACTCCATCCTGAAAGCATTGCATAGGCAGGAAAATCACTTATAGTCCACAACAAATAAGCAAACATACGAAAAACTTTCTTCTTGGACACATCGTATGTTTCTACTCCTTCGTTCCACAGTATTTTTAACTCCTCAATCAACGGTTGTAAATATACATCGATTCCTTGTGTCGGATCGTCGGGGCCAGAAACGACAACAGTAAGAAACATATATTGTGTTTTCATACACATCCATGGAGTATACGGTGTGACGATAATGGGCCAGGATGAATATTTAGAACCAAATTGAGAAAATGGAGAAAAACCGTCCGTACATAATCCTAGTCTAACATTTCGACTCTCCGCTGCAAAATTTGAATACGTTTTATCGAAATGCTTCAATGCTTCTCCATCGGCCGGATGTGTCAACGTACCCTCTTCCTCCGTTCTCACACTATGTCATCTCATATTAGATGCGGTTACAGAAGATGCATATAATCTTTGAAGCCTTGGAGTTATGGGTAAGTAATGCATACGCTTGTACGGAACTTCCTTTCCCTTCTTTTTTCATGGTTTGTATCTCTCCTGATTACAAATTTTACAATTTCTAAGGTTTGCGTCTTCTTTCCAAAACAACATTCAGCCTTTTAAACATGTATCTATTTTCTGATAAGGTAAACCAAAAGCCGACATAAGTTTTTTAACTTCATAGTGATTTTCACACATTAGATTATCGGGCGGCATATGTCTTTTTGCAGCTTGAACAACAGCCGTAAACCCAGCTTCAGTGATGTTGTATTTTGACTTGATCGCAATGTATTCTGCGATTACTAACAGCTGAGTGCCGCTTTTACAACCATCCCAAATAGGTTTCTTAGCAGCATCTAGTAAATCATAAACAAATTTGCTTCAATATTTGAATCTTCAACATTTCCATCATCGTCGTCAACTTCAACCATAGGAAACATTGATCGTGCTGCATCTTCGACCATATTTTCTATACGGGTCGTCGGAACTATTTCGTTAACGACACTTTCAAACTCTACAGAAGTATTTGCTACAACTTCTCCATGTCGATCCCAAACATAATACTCGGGTACGAAACCGTTTTGGCACAAATGAACTTTCACAATATCTGGTAACGAATACTTCAAATGTCTACACCTACTACACGGACAACGAATTTCTGGATCGTTTCTATTATTATTTAAAGCGAATTCAACAAATACGTTTATATCATTATAAAAATCTTCTTTTATTGAGCCCCTCAGTCCTTTTCTTTGATGCATCCATCTCCTCCGATCAACAAAATAATCAATCATTTTTTCTATTTGAGAAAATGGGAAGTTCAAAATTTAATATTTATTTTCAAGAATACAAATTCGAAAAAGATTATTTTCATGGTCATATAATATTTGAATTTAAAGAACTACTTCACAAATTTAAAAATATTTTCAAATAGGGCACATTTTATTTTTTAACGTATCGATACAAAAAATTGTACAAATTTTTTTTTCCATGGTCAAGGCATCCTACTTCCCATTACACACAGTAAGCATTTACATTTCGTATATTACTTCGTCTCAAACGATTCAACAAAATTCCAGCAGCATTTCCCTTTTGTTCCCTGCATTGTACACAATGCGTATACGCAGGAAACAAAAAAGAAAAGTTAGGCCCAAATTTTATGAACCGTTTGAGACGAAGTAGTATATAAAATGTAAATGCTTACTGTGTTCATAACTTGTCCAATACAGAGACAAATCCAACAAACATTGTACCAGATGAATATAAATGGTCGTTTTTCGAAAAAAATGATTATTTATACAACGATCATGTACAACACTCGTCAGACGGAGCCAAAAACTCTCTAATGGACATTTGTCAATTAGATGTACTCATTTTACGAAAAAATACAGTTTTACTAACTGTTCACATTTATAAAAATATATTTTAATTTAACATATTTATTCGACGTATTACATCAACTTAAGGCTCGTTCGATGCTTTTTTTTTGTTGCATAAGTCAATACGTGCACAATATAATATTCCTAGCTCGTGCATTCATTTTATCTTATTCCAACTAACACAATACAATGATAGCAGTGTTACACACATATACAATCGTAGAATTAAGGTATACACAACGATTTACATATACACGAGCAACCACAAATTATACATGTTTTTCACAATTTCACGATAAAAGATGAAATAGGAATACCATGGAATGCTAGAAACTATTATAACACTATTAGAAACAATTTCAATCACCAATTAGCCCTAATTTAACAACTTATGCAAATCTATTTAGGGTAAAAATTAGATTTTTGGCTAAAATAAAAAATTATACCCGAGCTAGAGAGCAATAGACGTTGATTGCGCAGTCGGGGAGGATCCGAAAGCTCGAAATTGATGATTGGAAGCTTGGGGAAGAGATTTGAGGATTTTGGGTTAATAATTTTCGTATGAAAATGAGGAAGAAGGAGGCTCGGCGGGGATGTAAATCGCGATTTTCTGACGGCCGCCGCCGGTCCGTCGGAAGCCCCCCCCCCCCCCCCCCCTTCCACTCGCTATTTAGCCATTTGTAGTAGTGCACATTAAATAAAATATAATAATGAACCTTAGGAGATATCACCAGTTTTATGTGAGAACGGTAAAGCACATGTACTCATTGTATAAATGCATTTATGCTGAAGCAATACAAGTAACAGTAAGTATACACGTACCATATACTTATTCAAAGGAGTGGAGGTCTAAATTTTTTTGGATCTGATAGGGTACATATTCAATTGAGTTTCCACCGCATGGAATAAAAAGTCAAAAGGAAGTTAATATGTGAACTGTAAAGCTTCAGCACAGGATGTTGCCCCTTGACGGGGTTGTCCTATTCAGCTGCCTAGGTTGCCTAGCCTTCAAGCCTGCCCTGCCTGCGAATTAGAGCCAGCCTCAGATTAGTGAAGTTTCAAAGATCAGAGTAATCCTTCCAGACGGTAACTAGATCAAGCCGTTCATAATTGCAAAATTATGATATATATAAGGGGTAATTGGTCGGAAGGATTTATATTGAAATTAAGCTATTAAAATTGAAAAAAATGTAGATGTATACAAAAAATGCAAATGGTCAGCGTTGAATTTTGAATAGTGAAAGACACCATTGCATAAGAAATAGACCAGTACCGAATAGCCAGAATGCAGGAGCAGGGCCAGACAACAATCGACCTGCTACAAATAATCAAAATGCAAAAGCTCCGCCGAGTAATAATCAAAATGTAGCTACTGCATGTGATGGTCAAAATCAAGAGGATGCGGTGGCTGCAAATTCCGCTAAAAAAAAGCAGTCTCCACTCCGGAATGATCTATCCCCACGCATGATAGATGATGGCGACAAGTTCCACTCCAACGTCAATGCAAAAAAGGAGACCAAAAGAAAAGAAATACCCGTATCACTAGCTTTCTTCTTCCTTTTGTATTTTTTATTCTTCCTCTAGAAATTTTTATTTCTGCAGTTAGTACGTCTGATCAAGGGTATGTAATTGTAACAAGAATTAGTTTAAAATAACCAATATATTCCTCTTGTTCATTACAGCTATATTCTCATTAAAATAACTTCTCATCATCGTCTTGAAGATTTTTTATTTGATATACCAGATGATTACCCATATGCATTTCTACACAATTTAAGCCTTCGACCTCCATTTCCTTCTTGAAAGATGTATTTTTGATATTAGGTTAAACACATACAGATAGAATACCAGATTTTCTTGTGTCATCTATATTTCTTCTAAATAAATACTTGAGCACTGATCAAGACCAGATAAATATATCTTACTAGCAGACGACTACAGCCAAAAGACGACAAATATTACAACGACACTGTAAAATGCAGTACTTGTAACGTTATAAAGATGATTACAATAACATCGATCATACTTGAACACAAATATTAAACATAACCTTCCAACTTAAAACACGGATACCAAATAAGACTAGCATATTTGCACCATAATCCAGAACAATATCAGGTATCCTTCACCTTTGATTTTCCCTACGCCTCACGTATCTAGTTCTATCATTATACCGAGGTCTATCCTGGGCTCTCTGAGGCACTGGTTCAACCCTTCTCTGTCGCTCCGGTGATCTCTGAACGATTTGCCCATTTACAAACAATTCAGCTGCAATAAAACGTTTTATACATATGAGATACGTCGCATGCTATATTGAGTTATGGCATGATCTATAAATTAGCACAACTGTACAGTAAAAAAAATGAAAACACTAGAAACCATTTCTTTTTTAGATTTCCAAATTAAAATTAATTGAACTAACCACCATAGTCCTTGTTCTCGGCATCTACATAGGAATCTGGAAGCACAAACAGAACACCGGGAAGACCTACAATTTATAATAATATACATAGTTACATACATATTACGCATTGTGGAAGTACCAAACTTTTCCTTTGCATGATATAACTAAAAATATTGCTGATAATGACTTGTACAATTAATTTTGTTTATAGCATGTTCGGGAAGTTGAGAAATTTATACGTTACCTGCAGAGCAATTGAACATATAAACCAAACATGGTACATACCTTCAAGCTTGTTGGACGTCTCTTCATCAAGCTCACACCCGAATCCAAAGTAACGCTCACAAGATACATTATAAATCTTCTTTATTGCTTCTTCTTCACTGAATTTGAGCAGCATATAAAAATCCATAACTTAATTAGAAAACACCGAGAATCAAATTTTGATAGAGTGATAATATAAATCTATACTGACATATAACTCATGTTTATAGTATAATTTTCATCATTGATCATCATCTTTTGAATGACCGGGTTCGGTAACATGAATTCTCATTTTTTAATAGTTTACTATGTTGAAACATATATTTATTTGAATTTAACCTTTTGGATCATTTTCAATTCCTGTCAATTTAGGTTTTCCCTTTTTTTTGTTGTCTTTTTTCCTTCTTCAATATTAGATATAATATCCTCTCCTCATGTGTGCATCACTTTGTCTTCTTTATATGTTTCCATACCATCTATATCCACGTTTTCTAATTCTCATTTATAGGTGTCACTGATCGTTTTTTTTCTCACCTTTATTTTTAATTCTATATTTAATTAGTATTCTTATTTTTCTTGTTTCCTTTTAAAATGCCACCATTTTGCTCCATGCAATATAACATATCCACTTATAGTTTGATAAAACTTTCCTGTTAGTACCTTAGGTGTTGGTTTTGATGATAACAACTATAGGACATTATATAAAGTATAGATACTAATGTTTTATCACGTTATATATAGTATATAGTGCAGGATATTAGACATGTATTGATTAAGAAGACTGTACAGTATCAAGAGTAGATTCAAGATGCTAATATAGAGTTTCAAAAGTTAGAGAACGAAGACTCGTGAGTATTGAAGAGTTCAAGATTTCAAAATATTCCAGATAAGTTATGAAGTTGTAGAATTTATGTTAAAACCTTGATAGCACTTTCTTGATCTTTTTCCTTCTCTAATTTTGTTTTAAATATTTTTCAAATATCCTGATTTTCAACATAATCTTTTCAAAATATTTCTCAAAATAATTTCTTAACCTTTTACATTTACAAAGATATCATACTAAGTTTTTAAGTATTTTTGAATCTACTATTTTTTTTTTGTATTTTAGTTTATATCTTCCTTATGTTTAGTTTTGATATTTATATTTTGATTTTAGATATTTACTATAATTTATAACTATATTGATTATATATATATATTATTTACATTATATTGAATACTCTTATTAAATCTTTCAAAATTATTTTACAAACTTCCGAAACAAATAAACCATAACCTCCTCTAATCTCAAACGTTCTAGAGAAGAGAATTCATCGTTTTCCTTCTTTTCTCCTACCCAAAGCCTTTTCCGGAACACTATTATGGCCAAAGTTATTAAATTGGAAAGAAAAATGAATAATGTTATGGAGATGTTGACTGAAATATAAGTACAATTTCGTATGTCCAAAGAACAAGAGAAACAAATTAGAATTCTTTGCAATTTGCAAAAATATCTATTTGGGTAATCCTACGAATTCAATAGTTATTGAATATGATTCTGCAAATTTGGCCATTCATCCTCACTCAAGGCAGCGATGACGAGGAAGAAGAGGAAGATAATGAAGTCTGATACGTCGAAGAAGTATGTTTCGATCGAGACGAAAATCTCGTCGTACAAAAATAGAACTTTTGCCTTCATTATCCTCATTGTCCTATTCGCAAATCCCCGATCATTAGTAAATCACGTTAGGATGGTACTTGTCATTGTTAACTTGATTGTGTGGTGTGTATATTTAATTTAACATGTGTTTTACTTATATGTGCATTTTAAGATGTGATTGGATTATGGTGTGGTATTGAATGAATATATAGATTGGTTTGGTTACTATTAATGATTTGTGTTATCACTTATCATTTCATGATTCTCTCATTTTAAGCATCACTTGTTATTCTTATATATATATATATATATATATATATATATATATATATCAATTAGTATTTTATTTAGGGGGACTTAAAGCTAGAGTAAGAGTTAGTGGTAGAGTTACAGTTTTAGGTGGTTAATTTTTGTTGATGACAAAATGGAAAAATATATAAAATCTAGGTGTAGATTAAGAGGGAGTTTTGTAACCCAAAAAGGATTATATTTTATATACAGAGTTGTCATCATAAAAAAAGGAGGAGATTGTTAGTACCTTAAGTATTGATTTTGATGATAACAACCATAGAACATTATAAAAAATATAGATATTAATGTTTTATCAAGTTATATAGTATATAGTGCAGGATATTAGACATGTATTGATAAAGAAGACTGCACAGTATCAAGAGTAGATTCAAGATACTGATATAGAGTTTCAAGAGTTGGATAATGAAGACTCATGAATATTGAAGAGTTCAAGATTTTAATATATTCCAAATGAGTTATAGAGTCGTAGAATTTATGTTAAAACCTTAATAGCACTTTCCTGATCTCTCTTCCCTTCTCTAATTTTGTTTTAAATATTTTTCAAATACCTTGGTTTTTAAAATAATCTTTTTCAAATATCTGTTCAAAATATTTCTTAAAATAATTTCTTAATCTTTTATATTTACACAAGGTTTTAAATATCAGATTTCGGTCACGTTTCGTCTCGGAATTTTTACATAAGTTATCTCGTATCGAGAGAGATCTCGGACGAGATGAGTACATATCGGGTGTACATCTCGGATTGACATCTCGGGTCTTATAGTGCATCTCGAGAATATCTCTGATGTACTTATGTGTCTAAAATTGATGTGTCAAAAATTTATTTAACGGTTATAACTTTCTTAGTTAAAAATAAAAATGATAACATACTTGATTTGGAAAAAAGAATATTTTTAGAAGAGTAATAGTTTGATTAGCTTAATTGATTTTGTAATGATTGAATAATATCCTTTTATTTGAACATAATAAAGAAGTGAAACCTTTCGCTATGACTCATTAAGATAAAGTAAAGAATATGTTCAAGAAGTTGGTAAATTATAATTGGATTGAGTAGTTTCTTTAGAATTAATATGAAAATAAAAAATATTATGAAAAATAAGAAAAATGTATAATTTCGAATGAGATCTCGGATTGAGATTTTGATCCATATTTCGGATGAGATTTGAATATCTCGGACGAGATGAGTGTCGAGGGAGATATGGAGGAGATTTGATGTCTCGTTTAAGTGTGAAAAGGAGATCTCGGAGGAGATCTCGGGCGATATATAGGAGATTTAAAACCATGTATTTTTTAATCTATTATATAGCTGATTTAAAGATATTATATTAAGTTTCTAAGTATTTTTTAATCTATTATAATTTTTTTGGTATTTTAGTTTATATCTTCATTATGTTTATTTTTGATATTTATATTTTGATTTTAGATATTGACTTATAATTTATAACTATATATTTATATTATTTACATTATATTGAATACTCTTATTAAATCTTTCAAAATTATTTTACAAAGTTTTATTTTGATTAAAATATGTATAAACTATATTAAATGATTCTACAAAGTTTCAAATTATTTTACAAAGCAACGAATTTTACAAATAATATTTTAAAGTGTTTTCAATTTTGTGAAAAGTATGTCGACATACTCTATGTATGTCGGTATAATGGCCGTAATCTTCAAAATTAAAATTTAAATGAAAGTTTCTTTTCGTTTATCTCTTCACGAATGAACATGACCGTTGTTTCCCTATACATACCAGACTTCCAAAACGAATTTTTAACATCTATTTTCTTATTCTTCTCTCCTCTTTCCACTCTCTCATTTTTTAAATAAAAATATACTCAAACTCTGCCAAAATAAAACCAGAATCAAATTCAATCATCACTAGTTTGATTCTCCATCATCTACTCTCTGATTTCTCTCATCTTTCTCACTCAAACTAAGATCAAAGTGCTATTCAAGATTTATAGGATCAATTGTAATCAAAATCGAAGATCTGAGTCTATAAAACTCTATCAAATCATACCGCAATACTTGTTGGTGTGATTGTAGCCCGTAAATCTAGTGGGTATGCTAGTAGCCCTAAAATCAAGTGACTCTACTCAGAGGTCGAAATTCTAAAGAGTATGTATCGTAGCCTTGAAATCGAGATTGTATTTACATTTACTAGTTGAAAAGAAATCCGTATAAGGAATTGTGCGGGACTGGAAGTAGGGTAATTTTGAACCCGTATAAAATCATATCATGTTCTTTCCTTTTTACTTTTATTGTATTTACTTTTATCTGCACTTTGATTCTGTGATTGTTAACTACATCATTCCAAGTAGAATCTAATAGAATTTGAAAAATATTCATATAATTCATTAAACACTATTCAACCCCCCCTCTAGTGTTAATTTAGCCTTAAGATATCTATTCCGCTGACTCAAATTAAATATTAGAACATTGGTTTTCAAAATATTCATAATCTGATTTTTGAAAAAGTTTCAACGACGATTTTTTATAATATTTGTAACACTATCTTCGAAAAGATAATTTGCTAAATCATCATAATGTTTCATAAATTTGCATATATTCATTATAAAAAATCACATGATCTTTTAAATAGGTATGAATTGCAGAAACAGATGTGTTACATGGCTTTTGATGAACACACCTGATGATCAAACTCTACAGATCAAAAAGGACAAATGGGTATTGGATAGTGGAGGCTCAAGACACATGACTGGAAATCCGGAGATTTTGAAAGATAGTTTACAAAGATGGTGTATCAGTAAATTTTGAAGACAACTGGAAAGGATATGTGACTAGCATCAGCACTGTCGGTAATTCTAAAACTCCTACTATTTCCAATGTTTTGTTAGTTAGGAATTTAAAGCATAATCTGTTGAGTATTAGTTAATTGTGTGATGAGGGTATCCAAATTAAATTCGTAAAAGATGAATGTCACATTAAAGATAATGAGTCAAACATTATCTTTTAAGGTATTAGAAAACGAAACATCTATATATTAAGTATGAAAATCTCAAATGATAATTTATGTCTTTAGGCTGAATCAAGTGATCCTTGGATTTGGCATAAAAGATTTGGTCATTTGAATTTCAAACTAATATCTAAAATTGCTAAAAATGATCTAGTTAGAGATCTTCCGAAAATGAATTTTAAAGTTAATAATTTATGCGATGCATGTCAATTAAGAAAACTTAGAAAAAGTTAAGCCAACAAAAATGGTTTCTACCTCTCAACCACTTAAACTTCTTCACTTAGATCTTTTCGGCCCCTCACAAATACAATCTATAAATCATAGTAGATATGTATTTGTAATTGTAGATGATTATTCTAGGTTTACCTGGACGATTTTCTTAAAACTTAAAAGTGATGCTTTGAAATGTTTAAAATCTTTGTTAAACGAATTCAAAATCAAATGACTAGTAAAATTAAAACTATTCGGAGTGATCACGGTGGAGAATTCAAAAATGAAAATTTCAAAAATTTCTATAATAAGAAAAGCATAACTCATAAATTTTTATTTCAAAGAACACCACAACAAAATGGAGTGGTAGAACGTAAAATAGGATGATTCAAGAGTACGCCAGAACTATGCTAAATGATAGTAATTTAGCTAATTTTTTTTGCTAAAGCAGTTGGTATTGCATGTTATATATTAGATAGAATTTTAATAAAACCATTAACTAAGAAAACACCATATGAACTATTCTATAATAAAAAGTCTAAAGTATCAAACTTTAGAGTTTTTGGTAGTACATGTTTTGCTTTAAATAATAAAGATAATTTGGATAAATTTGATGCTAAATCGAATAAAGAAATCTTTATTGGATATCCAAATAAAAGTGAAGCTTACAGCGTTTTCAATACTAGAACTAATACTATTGAAGAGACATTACATGTCTCATTTGATGAGAATTTTAAAGTTTATAATCCAAATGTCGATGAAGAAGAAAATATTGATATCCCAAACAAAATTAATAATAATGAGATTACCGAAAACGAAAATAATAATAATTCAGCAAATTCACATCCAAATAAAAGAACAAGATACTTGAAAGATCGTCATATAGAAAATATACTTGGAAATATTGAGTCTGTTGTTAAAACTATAAATCAACTAAATAAAATGAGTAACGTTGCTTTTATTTCAATTATCGAACCTAAAAATCCAAAGGAAGTATCAACTGATGATCCATGAATTCTTGCTATGCAAGAGGAATTGAATCAATTTACAAGAAATGAAATGATGTATGAGAATTAGTTCCAAGCCTGAGGATAAATCCACAATAGGAACTAACTGGGTATATAAAAACAAAAAGAATGAACAATGAGAGGTTGTGAGAAATAAAGCTCGATTAGTTGCATAAGGTTATTGTTAAGAAGAAGGAATGGATTTTGATGAAACCTTTGCACCCGTAGTAAGATTAGAAGCTATACGAGTTTTACTTGCTTTCGCTAATCACAAACGGGAGCATGAAAACTCACCAACACGTATGGTCTATCCCCACTTAAGATGCAAAACTACATAATCATGTTTACAAATTAAAGAAGGCTTCGTATGGTCTGAAACAGGCTTCAAGAGCTTGGTATGATAGACTTAAATCCTATCTATTACAATCAAATTTTGAAATATGCAAAGTAGATAGTACATTTTTTTATTAAAAGGGATAAAAATGATATTCAGTTAATACATATATATATGTAGATAACATTTTTGGATCTACCCATGATAAGCTAAATAAGGAATTCTCACAATTAATGACTAAGGAATTTAAAATGAGTCATATGGAAAAACTAAATTTTCTAAGATTACAAATAAAACAACTAAGTAATGGAATTTTTATTAGTTAAGAAAAATATGCTAAAGATTTAGTTAAGAAATTTGGTATTTCAAATACCAGCGGTAAACCAAATCTCATAGCAACTAATGAAAAATTATATTAAAAAAATTCAAAAGATGTAGATCAAAAATTATATAGAGGAATGATTGGATCACTACTCTATATAACTGCCAGTATACCAAATATAATGCATAGTGTTTGTCTATGTGCAAGATATCAATCTCAACCTAAAGAAACCCATTTTAAATTCTTAAAACGAATTTTGAGATATGTAAACACATTAGACTATGGACTCTTTTACCCAAAAGAAGACTTCTTGGAATTAATTTCATATAGTGATGCTAACTAGCAAATCAGATCAAAAAAGTACAAGTGAAACTTATCACTTTTTCGGACACTTTCCGATTTCCTTGTTTAGTAAGAAGCAAAACTCTGTCTCTGTCTACGACAGAAGTAGAATATATTCCAGCAGCATTAGCATGTTTACAAGTTATCTATATACAACAAACATTAAAAGATTTTGATTTAAATTTTACTAAATCACCAATATACCATGATATTACAAGTGCGATCAATCTATCTAAAAATCCAACTCATCATGCTAGAACTAAACATATTGATATAAGACATCATTTTCTAAGAGATAATGTAAACAAAGAAATAATATCACTTGAATTTATAAACACCGAAAATCAAATAGCCAATATATTAATAAAACCATTGAATCAAACGTCTTTTACTAGTTAAGAAGAGAGTTGAGAATTTGTTCTCTATCAGAAATATAAAAATAACTAAGTAAAAATTACAAAATTTAAAGAAAAAAATAATTAAAATTATAACATGTGTTGACAAATGTTATCCCCCCATGTCGACATATAACGGTAATTTTTGCTTTTTAAATTTCACTTCAAAATTCAAATTGGTGATTATATAATAACCAAATATCGACTTTCTTCTTCATTTCTCTGTATTCTCTCTGTTTTAAACTTCTGAAGTAAATAAACGAAGGCCTCCTCTAATTCCAAACATTCTAAAGTAGAGAATTCATCGTTTTTCTTCCTTCTCCTACCCAAGGCCCCTTCGAGAACACTACTATGGCTAAAGTTATTAAATTGGAAAGAGAAATGAAGAATGTTCTGGAGATGTTTACTGAAATACAAGTTATACAACTTTGTATGTCCAAAGAACCAAAGAAACAAATTAGAATTCTTCGCAGTTTGTAAAAATATCTATTGGATAATCCTACGAATCCGATAGTTATTGAAGATGATTCTACAAATATTGTCATTCATAACCACATTCAAGGCAGTGATGGAGAGGAATAAGAGGAAGAAGAGGAGGAAGAACACATAGAGGACGATGACGAAGTCCGATGCGTCGGAGAAGTATGTTTCGATCGAGATGGAAATCTCATCGAACAAAAAGGAAACTTTTGCCTTCATTGTCCTCATTTTCCTATTCACAAATCCCTGATTATTAGTAAATCACGTTAGGATGGTACTTGTCTTCGTTAATTTGATTATGTGGTGTGTATATTTAATTTAACATGTGTTTTACTTACTTATATGTACATTTTAAGATGTGATTGGATTATGGTGTGGTATTGAATGAATATATAGATTGGTTTGGTTACTATTAATGATTTGTGTTCACTTATCATTTCTTATACATCACTCTTATCATTTCATGATTATCTCATTTTAAATATCACTTATTGTTCTTATATATATATATATATAATATATATCAATTAGTATTTTATTTAGGGTGAGTTAGAGTAAGAGTTAGTGGTAGAGTTACAGTTTTAAATGATTATTTTTTGTTGATGACACAGAGAGTGAAATATATAAAATCTAGGCATAAATTAAGAGGAAGTTTTGTAACCCAGAGAGAGTTATATTATATTTTATATACAGAGTTGTCATCATCAAAAAGGGAAAGATTTTTAGTATCTCAGGTATTGGTTTTTGATGATAACAACTATAAGACACTATATAAAATATAGATATTAATGTTTTATCAAGTTATATACATCATATAGTGCAGGATAAGACTGTACAGTATCAAGAGTAGTTTCAAGAATTGGAGAATGAAAACTCAGGAGTATTGAAGAGTTCAAGATTTTAGGATATTCCAGATAAGTTATAGAGTTGTAGAATTTATGTTAAAACCTTAATAGCACTTTCCTGATCTCTCTCTCTCATTCACTAATTTTGTTTTAAATATTTTTCAAATATCCTGATTTTCAAAATAATCTTTTCAAACATCTATTCAAAATATTTCTCAAAATAATTTCTTAACCTTTTATATTTACAAAGGTATTATATTACTTTTTTAAGTATTTTTTATTTTTTTTTGGTATTTTAGTTTATATCTTCTTTATTTTATTTTTTATATTTATATTTTGATTTTAGATATTTACTTATAATTTATAACTATATTGATTTTATATATATTATTTACATTATAAAATTATTTTGAAAGATTTAATAAGAGTATTCAATATAAGAGCTGGTGACGGGTCGGAGCGAGTGAAAGTTAGTGATTCACGTACCAGAACCATGAGCGTTGAGTTTTATAAGTCTTAGATTATAGCACTAGAAAACATGAGCCTATGACGTAGGTTTGGTCTTTGACCAATATTACTATTAGTATCATTATCGCTATTAGTATTATTATTATCATTCCTCTTATATATATATACATATATATATATATATTTTTATTTTATTTTACTTTACTTAGCTATTATTATTAATTTACTTATTTGACTTTATTTTATTATTGCTATTGTTATTATTATAACTTTTAAAATGATTTTTTCATTTTGTTTTGGGTTCCATCTCTAGCCGACCCCAACTTGTTTGGGAATAATGGCTTAGTAGTTGTTGTTGTTGTATTTACATTATATTGAATACTCTTATTAAATCTTTCAAAATAATTTTATAAACTTTTATTAAGTTATATTTTGATTAAAATATGTATAAACTATATTTAAATAATTCTACAGTATCAATTTTTTTTACAAAACAACGGATTTTCAAAATAATATTTTAAAGTGTTTTTCAATTTTGTGAAGAGTATGTCGACATACTATGTATGTCGACATAGCGGCCTTAATTTTTAAAATTCAAATTTGAATGGAAGTGTCTTTTCGTCGTATCTCTTCACAAATGGATATGACCATTGTTTCCCTATATATACCAGACTTCTAAACGAATTTTTAACATCTACTTTCTTATTCTTCTCTCCTCTTTCCACTCTTTCATTTTCTAAGTCAAAATATACCCAAACTCTACCGAAATTCAACCAGAATCAAATTCAATCATCACTAGTTTTAGGTCTGTCAAACGGGTTGGGTTTGGTCAAAATGGGTTGGATCGAATTTACCCAACCCATTTATGACACATTCTTTTTTATTCATTTATGACCCAACCCAATTAATAAGCGGGTTACCCATTTAACTCATTTAAAGATTTAAATTTAATTTGACTAATAAAAAACAAATAAATATAAAATAATTCTAATTCTGTTTTTTATGTTTTGAATTTCGATTTCTAAGTACTACTGTCAATCCACTTGGAGAACTACAGTGTGCGTTAACAATATGAAGTATCCGAGTGTTTCATACTGTCCGTAATTTAGATGGGAGTTAATCGGTCGAAGTCTCGCCTAATTCCGATTTAGTATGAAATTATTACAGTCTGAATAAAAAAATAGCAGCTTCTGCACTAAGCGGAGTTCATATAAGAGGATGTGGTAGCATGTTATTTTCTAAGTACAACTGTCAGTCCCCTTGAAGAACTACAGTGTGCGTTCACACGATGAAGTATCCGAGTGTTCCATACTCTCCGTAATTTAAGTGGAAGTTAATCGGTTGAAGTCTCGCTTGATTTCGAGTTAAAATGCAAAAGTTAAAACGTAGAAGTTATTGCAGTATGAACAAAAAAATAGCGGTTTCTGCACTAGGCGGAGTTCAAATATGGGATGTGGTAGCCTGTTATTTTCTAGGTACAATTGTCAGTCCCGTTGGAGAACTACAGTATGCGTTCACAAGATGAAGTATTTGAGTGTTCCATACTGTCCATAATTTAGGTGGGAGCTAATCGGTCGAAGTCTCGTCTGATTCCGAGTTAATATGAAGAAGTTATTGCAGTCTGAAAAAAAATAGCGGCTTCTGCACTATGCGGAGTTCATATATGGGGATGTAGTAGCATGTTATTTTCTAAGTACAATTGTCAGTCCCCTTGAAGAACTACATTGTGCGTTCATACGATGAAGTATCCGAGCTTTCCATACTGTCCGTAATTTAGGTGGAAGTTAATCGGTCGAAGTCTCGCCTGATTCCGAGCTAACATGAATAAGCTATTGCAGTCTGAACAAAAAAGTAGCGGCTTCTGCACTAAGCGGTGTTCATATATGAGGATGTGGTAGCCTGTTATTTTCTAAGTACAACTGTCAGTCCCCTTGGAGAACTACAGTGTGCATTCACACGATGAAGTATTCGAGTGTTCCATGCTGTCCATAATTTAGGAAGGAGTTAATCGGTCGAAGTTTTGCCTGATTCCGAGTTAGAACGAAAAAGTTATTATAGTCTGAACAAAAAAATAGCGGCTTCTGCACTAGGCAGAGTTCAAATATGGGAATGCAGTAGCCTGTTATTTTCTAAGTACAACTGTCAGTCTCTATGAAAAACTACAATATATGTTCAAAATTCTTATTTTTCAAATTTATATTAAAATTTAATGTTTTTGATAAATGAATAAATGGATTACCCATTTACAACCCTTTTAAAAATGGATCAACCCAACACATAACCCATTTAATAATATTCATAAATGGGTTGACCCTTGGGTAAATGGGTTGAGTCATATTTTGACAGACCTAACTAGTTTGATTCTCCATCATCTACTCTCTGTCTCTGATTTTCCTCATCTATCTCACTCAAACCAAGATCAAAGTGTTATTCAAGAGTTATATGATCAATTGTAATCAAGATCAAAGATCTAAGTCTGTAAAACTCTATCAAATCATACCGCAATACTTGTGGGTGTGATTGTAGCCCGGAAATCAAGTGACTCTACCCAGAGGTAGGAATTCTAGAAAGTGTATCTCGTAGCCTTGAAATCGAGATTGTATTTGCGTTTACTAGTTGTAAAGAAATCCGTACAAGAAATCATGCGAGATTGGATATAGAGTAACTCTGAACCAGTATAAAATCTTGGTGTGATCTTTTTCTTTTACTTTTACTGCATTTACCTTTTATCTACACTTTGATTCTATGATTGTTTCTGTGATTGTTAACTATATCATTCAAAATAGAATCTTAAAGAATTTGAAGAATATTCATATAATTCATTAAACACTAATCGACCCCCCTCTAGTGTTAATTTAGCCTTAACATCCCTATTTCGTTGTTCTTCTGGTTTGATTGTTAACCTTTTCAAATAAAATGACATTAGATTGTCTTCACTTTAATTTATTGTAATTTTCTACTCTCTATCATCTTGTATTATCGAACCTAGATACTAAATATATCTTTTTTATATTAATACTTTGATCTTGTATAAAATGTTATTGTTTATACTGTGATATTTTTTCGAAGTTCGCTATCATAATGCCTAAGACGACCAAACTAATAACATTAGTTTACACAGCCAAAATTCCTAGCATTTGGTGATACTTACATATAGAAAAGAATCATATTTTTTCTTTTATATGCAAGCTAGAAATTATTTTGCTCAATGTTTTAAAACGCGAAAGCGTACATGAGGCGTTTTCATGCCGACGAGACGAGGCGTAAGCCTTTCAGGGGAAAAAAAGCGCAAGTCATATAATGAAAATAGACATAGAATAACGTTAAATGTCAAATAGCACATAAGAAACATAAATCACCACATGCAATTCAAACGAAATATAGTTGTCCAAAATCATTCAAAGTGTAGTCTAAGATCAAATGATGTCTTCATCCTCATCCATAAGCATATTACCATCTAAGCTAACATCATCACTGGCATGGAATACATTTTGCGTATGTAATTCCGAAAAAAGACCATGTTCGTCGACAACATCCTCAATTGACGCAACTCTCACACCTTCTCTTTTGGATCATTACCCATTATTTAGTTTTTAAAAATGATAATGAGTTTGATTTTATATTTAACAAAATTATTTAATATTAATTTTTTGTTATACTTACTTGCAACACCATCACCATTATAACGTCTTCTTTTGTATGAAATGATAGGAGAAAGAGTGATAACAAGCTCTCTTAGGGGGAGGAGGAGGGGTATGATCTCTAGAAGGTATAGGTTGACAGTTTTGAATCGTAGGTTCTCTAATTCTTGAAGTATCCTCATATATTGAAGCGGGCATATTTCGTATAGCATCAACATCGAGAAATTGATCATCATCATCAAGTCAATTTGGATCGGAATGAAGAGTCGGATTTTCTATTTCGGTAATCCACTCATCATCGGAATCAATTTCTTCTACGATTATTGGATCAATCTTTCTTCTTTTCATTATCTCTCTATCTCAAACCGGTATTATATTTGACATACACCAATAAATGCAATCTTTTGTACTCAAGTCTATTTCTTTTCTTAGAATGAACCTAAAGCGAACAAAATAAATTGAATATTTTGATATGAAATCGAAATGCACTTGATGTAAACTAATTTAAATAAAGCTTACCCATTGAAATGTAAGCCAATTTCTTTCACATCCGGTTGCACTACAAGTTAGACCAAGCACCCGAATAGAAAAATTCATCAACTCTGGTGTATCAATCCCAAAACGCTCCCACGAACACACTAGTAGGTTGATAAAGCATGAAAAATCATATATTTTCATAAATTATAAAGTGATAATCCCAAGTAAATTGCTAGCCTGGACTTTTCATTTTTTACTCTTAATTGACATTTGACTTCCAAAAAGACCAATTTGACGATCATATAAGTCTAATTGACAATCCGCTTTGAGACGTTCTTCACTATCACCAAGCATTCTATCCATACAAGCAAACAAACCTTTTCTTACCTCATCAACATTTGAAAAAGTGTCCTCGAAACGAAATTGCGAATTCAAGTAGTAGCCCGCCGCATGTAATGGTTGGTGCAATTGTGCTTCCTATCGCCTATCTATACGACTCCAAATTGGCTTATACTTTTTTTCATTATTTCTAACATTTAGCAATCTTTTCTTTTGAGGCATCCATCAACTCATATATGTAACCCATGGCGGGTTTATCTTCTCCATCAACCTCTCTCAACACACAAACCAGAGAAACACTTTTGACACAATATGCAATATGTTGCAAAAAACCATCAAATAATACATACTTTCTAGTTTGAATGCCATCGATTTTTTTTAGCAAATGGACCTTCATTCCATTCTTTAAAAGAAAATAAAGCAATGATACCTTCCTTTTGCATATACAAACTTTAAAGAGTAAGATAAGAAGTTGCAGACCTCGTAACCGCGGGAAGCTCTATATTTTTTGTAAACTTCCTCATCAAAGCAAGAACCCATGAATGGCCATATATGAATTTTACTACAAACTTAGTTTTTTGAATCGTTTGATTAAACACGATCAATTTGCTAATATCCTCGAGCATTAAATCAATACGATGGACCGCACATGGAGTCCACCATAATTTTTGCATTTCCTACATTAGGATATTACCGGCTCTTTTATAATTAGAAGCATTGCCGATAACAATTTGAATTACATTCTCCTCTCCAATTTCATCAATAACATCATTAAAATATGTAACCAATAAATCCGCATTCTTTATCATATTTGATGCATCAATGGATTTCAAAAACCATGTACTTTCGGGCTATTGATTAGAAAATTAATAATAACCCTACTTTTACCATCGGTCCAACCATCAGACATAATAGTACATCCATATTTCTTCCAATCTCTTTTGTATGTATCTATGGTGCTTTCAACATCATCAACGTTTTCTTTAAGAATCCAAGTTCTTAACTCATGACTAAAAGGTGGTTTAAATCCGACACCAAACTTTGCAATACTTTCCATCACTTCTTTATAATATGGCGTGTGCCGCATTAAATGGAATTGCACTAGTGTAAAACCATAAACCAATGTTTTGCAAATTTCTTTTCTTTCTTTCTTGTAACGATTATTTAAAGTGCTTTGTTTTGCTTCTACAGTTAGAAACTTATCCATTGCTCCTCCAGGTCTAACAATATTACCACTTCCACTACCACTCTCAAGGTTAAGCTCAACGGTATGAGAATCATTTTCAAAGATTTCACTTCTACCAACCTCACGAAACATAACGATTTTTGCTTGCTTGACAACTTTAATTTTTTACAAAGTCGAAATGCATTCCTCTTTTATTTTTCGTGACACTTTTGGACAAGGAATGATTCCAACGTGAGTGCAAGCTAAATGTTGTTTGAATCGAGCAATTCCCCCGGTGCATCTATGATCACAAAACATACAAAGAACGTATTTCGGATTTGGTGAATTGGGTGATTCTTTCACCCATTTCCAAGTTATATCTCTCTTACTCATTGTTATGGAACTTTGCAGTTACTGTAAAAAAAAATGTGCAGTTACTGTAAAAAAAATGTGTATAAGCCTAAAAGGAGCAGGAACCAAAATACATGTAACTCGACTTATCGACTTCTTGAGCAGCAGAAATATGCTTACTAAAGATTAATGAATTTAATCTTCTCAAAACTAAGTAAACTTTATTTTTTTTAATTCAACTCAATGACCTAATCAGAAGATGCTTACCTGCAGATGAATGAATTTAATTTTCATTCAAAAGAATTAGGTACATTTTTTTATTACCAAAAGATGAAATTGATTCCTCTACGGGAATCGAAATCGATTCCTAAAAGTGGAATCGAATTACAAATTTTAAAAGAAAAAAAATTACCTCCCTTTTTTTAACCCTAAGAGTGAGTTGAATGGTTTAGTGAAAGAGTCGAAGCACGAAGTTATGCAGCTGCGATGTAAAAAATTGAGGGAAAAAACGTATGCCCCAAACGTTTTTTACGTTTTTCTTTGCACCTCAAAAGGTTGAGGCTTACGTTTTTATGAAAAAACGCCTCAATGGATGCGCCTCGGTGCTTTTTTGGGGACGCCTTGCCTTGAGGCACGCACGCCTCAAGGCACACCTCAAGGCACGCCTCACTCGCTTTTTTTAAAACACTGATTTTGCTACAAAAAAATCGCACTTTGCTTGCTATGCAAGCTAGAATTTTGTTATAAAAAGAATCATACTTTTCTTCTGGTCAAATAAGATGCAGCATAAGCTGTTACTACAAAGGGTGGCACCTAATGCAAGCATGAAATAGTTTCATGATGATATCAAAATATTAACTAAACAGTAACAGCAATATAATCAATAAATATGTACGTTGACCATCAAAGAAGAAGAAATTCACAGAAGCCAAAGGAAAAAAGAAAAAAGATATAAGCTAATTTTCTCCAGCACATCCTAAATGCAATTCCGATAATATAAAAGTATGTTCAAGAGGAGCAGTCTAAGTCATACCGAAGATGAAACTTCAACCAGCTGATAATGAAGCGGTTGACAACAAACTTTTCATGAATCAGATTATGGATGATCCACTTTGCATTTGAAAAACTACTAACATTCTCCTACTAGCATATGTGTGCTAGCACAAGTTAAATAATGACTTCTAATAAAAACTGCACTTCCAAACTGTCTTAACAAATGAACATCAATTTCACTGCCTCAAATTCGATAACTTATATAAATCAGTTAAAGCTACTTCTGATGTATTTACTTTATAAAACATATAAGATAAACACTAATACTGATGGATTGGCAAACCTTTTCGATAGCCTAAGTTTCTAATTCTGATTTTACAGAAATTAATTATATTCCTTGTCTGAACTTTATTACAGCCATACAACAAAATTCATGAAGGCTGGCCACTAATGAAAACATCATTCAGAAATAGATATCCTTCTCATCTACTGATGGCTCAGTTAAATGAGATCAATACATCAGTTGTTCCCATTTACTTTACTTTGATATTGAAATAATAGGCACCATTTCAAAACGAAACCTGATGTATGGTTCACGGGCTCCATATACAGGAGACAGAAGTATCATTCAGTTAAAACACGGTGGTTTGCCTTTACGGCTTTACCATGATACCTACATCACAGCTCTCAATATGAATCTAAACAAAAACATAGGATTTCTAATCACTTCACAAAGCACCTAAAATCTTGTTTGATCCTTCAATTACTTTTTACCAGCGAAAACATATAAACATAAACTCAAAATAAATACCAAAACAACACTACCTGCCAACAACTTTAGCCAAGGTCTGAATATAACAATCAATCATCTGCTGCTTAGTAGCACCTTCACCACCAGGCTTATCCATCACAATCAACCAATGATTATAGTCACATCCCGGAAACAGCGGCGCCATCTCCGTCGGAGGTCTATCGCTACTCGATCCACCGCCTCCAGATCTCATCGGAGAGTACGCCGAATCACCTGACCGGTTCATCCTGCACCGAACCGAAGTCATTCGTGTCGGGCTGAAACGTAACGTCATCGCTGTCGGGATTGCGAATCGGGATAGAGAAGTGGAAGATGAGAGTAGACGCTTTGAGAGGAGGCGAGAGGTTGGAATCAGGGAGAGAGAACGAGCAATTGACGTGAGAGCCATGGCCGAATCGGTGGATGGAGCGAGTAAATTAGAATGAAATCGATGGATTAGGGTTTTAGAGGCAAGTACGAAGATAAAGCGAGATTTTTCTCGGTTAATGGGCCGGGTTGTAACAAACCAGAAAAACAGGCCGAAACCTAAATCCACATCTTCCCGCCATTTATTTCTTTTCGCCTCAACCCACCAAAAAATAATAATAACTAACACTCTTGCAAAGTTACAATTTACATCCACCACCTTACCCTTATTTAGAGCTCAAAACTCCTGAATTCTGCAGATCTACACAGCGGCGACAGAAATCTTCCGATCACCGTTAACGGCTGGTGTAATGAACGGAGCTGAAACGCGACGCATTGATTTTGATGTCACTGATAGCTGGTGTGCTATTGATTAGTGAATGATCTCATTTTTACCTGCTGGAAAGGCTCGAGGTCTGCTTCCGCTTGCTTCTAAGTTCTAACCGAATCCAACCATAATCTTATCTATCTTATCTTTCTTTTTATTTGTTAATTTATTTGATTGTCATTTAATGTTTTGGCTGACTTGGAATACAGAGAGATCTTGAAAATTTTTGCTTTTGTTTTTAACTACAGAATAGATTGCGCACTGTTAACAATGAAGAGTAAAATTGTAAAAAAATAAAATAAAAATTGAAGCAAATAGTTTTCTGGCGACCTGAAAAGTTGAAGGGAGTAGTGACGAATTTGTTATGTATTAAATAACTTTTGTTGGCAAATGAATATTTTGGTAGGAAGTTTTGTGTCATTCAGCAATGAATGTGAAAACAATGGTCTTAATTGCAATAGGATAAACTGTAATAATTGAATATAGTGACATGTTGCAATGGATAAAAGTGGTTGTTGAATAACTTTGATTTTTGTTTCCTGTTTTTCCTGGCTTTTCCCCTTTCTTTTTTTAGGTACTTGTATATTTATTCTATTCAAGAAATCAGAAAAAATTATATTTGCATTGCATGTGTCACATGTATATGTATATGTATGTATATATATATGTATATATGTATGTATGTGTATATATATATATATATATATATATATATATATACATATTATATATATATATGATTTATCTTATATGTTGTTACCTCCCATCAGATCATTACGATCCGATCAATATCACTCTTAAAGATGTTATACTGGTTGATGGCCATTTTTCCTATTGGTTTTTTAGAAGCATAACTGGTGAGTGTATAAATATTTCTTAAAAAACTTTGATGTTGTTATGAGGTTGATATTTTTATCTACTGTGTAAGTTTTTGGTCAAATTATGGAGAGAAAATAGACATATATTCCAAGTGCTGGATCCCTTCCGTGCAAACTGTAATAATTTATCTGTTCAAAACACACAAATGACAGATCTAGATAGAATATATGTATTTTTGACTGAAGCAGACATGCAATATATAGATTATAGGCTAAACGTGTGATGTTTTTTCAGCCTCATTAGCAAACGAGTACAATGAACTGGAATCAGGAAAAAATACACGTTCCTTCTTCTACTTTACCACCGTTAAACAACCCTCTAATGTAAATTTCTTCATTAAATGAAGTTTCATTTCCATAGATATTATGCAAGCTCTCGTGACTAGTGTATGAACTTTCCTTGGACGGTAGATGAAAATCAGAGTTCTGCATAAGCTCTGTAATCCACACATCGTCTTTGGTTGTGTTTAATTGAGGATCATAATGTCCAACAAAATTAAACGTGAAATCAGAAGTCTGTTGATCGGTTTGAGTTTCACTAACATTCTTTGGAGAATGTTTCATTGTAGAGACTGGAATCTGATTTTTGACTATAGATCTTGTGCATTTTAGTGCCTTGGCACTTGTAACATTAGTGACTGATTTTTCTTTCATTTTTTCAGTTTGTTTTTCAGGGAAAACAGTTTTTACTGTTGATGAAGATCGCTGACATGAAGTTTCACCTGCTACTTTCTTCTTGAGGTAAGTATTCCAGTAATTCTTGATTTCATTATCTGTCCGTCCTGGCAATCTTCCTGCTATTAATGACCATCTGCATAAAAATAAAAGTGAACACAATTGCATATTGATATGTACCATCTTAATAAATCACAACTTTACATCACCGCTAAAATTTAAGCACATAATAAGCTACTAGCATCAATAAGATAATTACTTATTTCCTAATAGCTTATGGAGCCGAATAATTAGCTCTTCTTCATCCTCAGTTATGTTTCCTCTCTTGATATCTGGCCTTAAATAATTCAGCCATCGCAGCCTGCAACTTTTTCCACACCTATTCAAACCTACAAAACGAAAAGCGGACCTCAAAATAAAAATATTCACTGACAGTAGTAAATTATGATAAACTTGTTTCGTGTATTAATCCTATTTAGAACTTAGAGCAGTAACTTATGCAAAAAACACATGATGCAACTCATGTAGTTTATCATGTTGACATGATAGGCTTTAAACTGCACTTTGAAATTTATGTTGTCATTTAACATATAAATCCTGACCTGCATTTGCCGGTAAGTTTCTCCATTTCCCAGTTCCATGAACTCTAATATATTCTGATAAAAGTTCATCTTCTTCATTTGTCCATGCTCCTCTTTTCAATCCCTCTTTGAATTCACAATCTTTCTTCATTTTCCAATATTGTAGATCATTTAGAGTATCGCTTTCTGAACATAACACTGAATGGAGTTCATATGCCTTTAAATAATCAAAGCACACCAACCTCCATAACTCATAGACCAAATTTAGCAGCAGTATCTTTTAGCAAGGTTAGTGAAATGGTGATGAATTTGGAAAATTATTTATTTCATTTCCCAAAAATACTACTGCTGTTTTTTATTTGATCACTTTTAGTAGGACCAATACTCTGTCTTTTTTGTTGCTATTATTAGCAACATGAACCACCACATGAAATTTGTCCCTATGATGTTGATTATATTTAATAGAATATCATAGGATCCGTCTTAGTAAAATTGATTTTGATGGTTGTTTTTGTATTTGCTTTGCTGAGAAACAATCAAAACGTCAATATAACATTTTGTCAAGAATAAATGATAAAGTCAATGAACAAAACTAGGTTTACTCACGTGTTATGATCAAAACATTATCTGAAAGTTAAAATTGTTTTATCGAACCTAAGCTGAAAATTTTGAAACCTATTAAACGATAATTAAAATCTGTCTAGCATATATCACCAAGATTAATAAACTCTGGAAATAAATGTTAAGTTAACTGATTACACACTCATTTACTTACTGGGCCTGGAGGATTACAAACCATTATTGGATGAAAGTGACTGCATGCAGTTTTCTATAGAGCAAACTGATAGTAAGGATATTTGACAATGCTTACAAATTGAGTAGTCAGATTGGAACATAGGTTTCATTTGCTTACACTATTCTAGAAGCACTTTCTAATAGAAATATCACTTTTACTAGAAGTTTATGGAAAAATTCTTCTAACAAAAGTGTTTTAGTGTTTACAAGAAAAGGATGCTGAACTACAATAAAAGCAGACGATTGAAAAAAATCATTACGACTTGGTCAAATACAATTTCAAAAAACTGTTAAACATATATGTGAATGGTAGGATTGTTTGAATTGCTTAATTCACATTACATTGGAAAATAAGTGAAGGATGTAGCTATTTATTACATCAAGCCTGGTGTTATTTTTAATAGAATCTGGAAAATAATAAGTAATAGAAATGGGGTGTCCAAACACTGTTGCACTTGCACATATTAGATACATATGATAAGTGGAGCTATTATTGAATTGCTTAGAATGGTCGATATAGTGCACATGGAACCCTATGTCTTCTGATCAGGTTCGTTTCTTTTTAATTCTAGAATAATTTCTCTTAAAATTCTTGAATTTCCAAAACAAATCAAAAGCAACTTTTAGTACATGCTTAGAAAAAAATCAAAATGACTTGAAAGATTTTCTTTTGAAAAGGAGGCTTAGTCAAAAGCAAGCTAGAATTAAATAACCGGCAAAGTGATCCAAAAGTTAAGCAGAGTTTTCAAATAATTGTTTAGAACAGTAATTTAAAATTATAAAAGCCGTTTAATTTCTTAAAGATGAGAGTCTCCCTTTAGCAACTAAAAAGGTAAGAACTGTCCGAAAATAAAGTAGTTTCCAAACATTTTCTCATTCGTTAGTACTCTCAATGGAGGAATTTATGAGAGAAAAACAAATCAAGCTAATATCAAATCAAAATTTTATTTTAACAGACCAATTAATTTGTTATGATATGTTATCGGAGAATTTACAATCAACAACAATGATCGGAAGGAAGCTGAAGATTTGATTGTTGAAATAACCGAGTTAACCTTTGTTCTGATAAATGAACCATGGGGTAATAGATGAGTAGCGTAAATTCATAAATTAAGGCAACATAGAGCTCACTAAATCCGAAAAGCACCGTTCACCTTGTGAATAAAAAAATATAAAGTGAGATCATAATTTGATTCCTACAAAGTGAATAGTGCTCTTGGGATTTAAAATATATTTTTTATTCATTTTGTGAATAAAAAGCTATAAAGTGAGGCCATAATTTGATTCCTACAAATTGTGAGACGGTACAAAATAATAACATATTTTATTCCTACAAATTGCACAATTCATAAATTATGAGACGGTACAAATTGTGCAAGCATCTGAGAAAGATTTTTGAGAGTAATGAAGATTTTGATATTGCTGAATTAAGAAATGTTTTTGTATTCACTGAATTTGTTATAGCAATTGCATACAGTACATAAGCAGTTCTGGGTATTTATACATTCTCAATGTTTGTATTGGGCTGGAGAAAATACAAGCAGGCCCAAACCCATTTACAAAATAACCAGTATTATACCATCTGATGTTATGTTATCTCGAGCATTCTCAATTGCCCCCTTCAAACCAAATTTTTCTGAAAAGGAAATTAGGGTTTGGAGAAAACCCAAACTCTCTGTCGCCATTGATTATCTTCAGCAAATTTGTATTTGAGTGGGGCGATTTACATCCATTCAGTGAAAATACTTCAAATCTACTTCTTATAGTCATGAATTTGTCTTTTGTTGCATGAGCGTGGAGTCTTGAGGCTTCTGTTTTGAATTGATGTGCCTCAAGACTTCGATTTTGAGTTAATCTGATCTATTTCACTTCCTTTCTTGTAGATCTGAGAAGTTGCGGTCATGATAATCGACTCGACTGCTTTCATCTTTAACCAGCTATGCCTGGGTTCAGATATGATTGAGTGGATCGGGTGGGTATCCATCATTTTCCTTGCATATCTGTAACAACCCATAAATTTTAATAATTTTTATAACGTATTTAATTGAATTTTTGGGAAATTTTAAATAATAATATTTTAAAATAAAAATTTAATATTTGGAATACGTCTAATTAAACATAGCAAATGGTAAATTTTCATCTGATAATATGGAAGTTTATTTTTTTATGTAATTCTATTTTTAATTCAAATCGGTTAAAAATTGATGATGATAAAATGTTGTTCAAACTTGAATATTTTTATACAATAAATTTGTAAATCATCTTCTGAGTGAGACGTCATATTTTGTTTCTTCAAATTTTGACTACTATTGCTCCGTTCATCTTATTTCTGGCATTTTATCAGCATTTTTTTGGGTATTGATTATCGACTTTTGATAGGATGATCAAACCACTGACATCTGTATGCCGTTTTGATCGTCTCGTCGTTTTGATCTCCGTAATATATTCGATGGCCAGATTTGATGTTCAGTACACGACGGAAACGACAAAGCAGTTTGTCGTATCGGTACCGTATTTTGTGCCTTTTGTTCTCTTTTGTCTTTTCAATTGCAGCCGTCTAGCCTGTTACCTTTATTAAATTATAAAACGACAGTTGATCCTTCATATTTCATCATTTATTACTGTGTCTTTTCACTTTGCCTTTTGGTTCAATTGAAGATAATATACGCATAGTATATTATACAGCCTTTTCATTTTTCCCTGTACTTTATCTATTCTTTCTTCTTCCCTAAAATTTTCTCGGTCGCATATATAATATAATAAAAAAAATTGATGCCACTTGAACTCGCGAGCCACAGCAGCCGCAATCTCCTCCGCCCTAGCCAGTTCGACAGTCATCGCGTGTGCCTGGCCTTTCACCATCATCCGACCATTGTCTCGCCACGTCAACCCAAACCCCCTCACCGACTCGACCTTCACCTTCCAACCAGCGGCCGCCTGCACCACCTTCCTCCTCAGCCGAGCCCAGTCATCCTTGCCTTCCTCCTACCTCGAGCTCGCCTAGTTCCCTTACCTCCTTGCTTCCCTCCGCAGCCTACACTTGATGCTCCATCTTTTCTTATAAAGGTATTTATATTATTGATGATAGTCTATATATATGTTATATATATATATATATATACGGTTTTGGGTCCTGTGGTTTTTCATGCAAGTGGTAAACTTTGGGTTTTGTTTTAAAATCTCTATTACAGCTTATATATATTTGCAGTATGATATATGTACAATAGTATGAGTTTGAATATATTTCAATCTGCTAGTTATATGTATATTATATTATATTATATTATATCATATTACATTTTATTATATTATAAGTTCACATCTTCATTTGTTGTATGTATTGTATGCTGTTTATATATATACGAGCTGATTATATTTGGATCCATTTGTTTATATATTCTCTTCCTTGGTCCGCAAGTAGTCTGCATATGTCTGTTGAAGTTGCTCAACCATATTCGTTTATATATATACAGTCTGTATACGATTTTGTAACTTAGATCTGTTATATATTCTTTATATATTTTAGCCTATGTTGTTAGTCTCCACTTATTTTGAAAGGTTTTGTTGTTTATATTGATTCTTATATTAATAAATATTGATTTTAAAATGATATAAGTATAAGTTATATACTTTGACGGTTATAAGATTATATATATATATATATATATATATATATATTGGCTGTTACCTTATATATGTTTGATAGCATTATATATAATCTGATAATTTTTTTTATATACTACATAAGGTTATGTTTGTTTACAAGGAGTAAATTTGGTATCGTACAGTGCATGTTTTATACAGGTCAGTTATATATTAGTTAAAATATATATGTTTACAATAACTTTAATGTGTTTAAAAATATACATATAGTTACGTTAGTACTATGGAATATATATGTAATATGGTATGTTAGTATCTTTTAAAATTATATATATGATATGATATGTTGATATTTGGAAAAAAATATGGCATTTTAAACAAGTATATATATACGTTGATTTAAAGATATAATAGGTATACATGTTTAATTTCAATATATATATATGTTTAAACTTAAAATTAATTTAAAAGTGTATATGTATTTTTAAATTGAATATAGGGTTTAAGGAAAATAATAATATAATATACATTTTTGTTTAAATTATATCAAGCCAATTTGATTCGTTGTCATCAATTTCTGTTATCAGCTTTATTCGTCGAATTCTTGCCAATCTTACCTTGCTTTGGATTTCGTGCTTAGATTCATAACCCACCTCAGTCTCGTTCATCTCTAGCCTCGAAAGGTGAGCAATCACTCACGATTAACGTTCTTATATTTATTAAATCTGCTTTCAATTGAAACGACAATTGAAATATGCTGCTGCTAGTTATTTACATTTATATATATATGCTATTATCTGTATCTGTTCACCTGTGACATCTGACACCATTATCTGTTATTTACATTTATGATATATGCTTGTTATATTATTATCATATCTGTTATCACTCTACAAGTTCCCTGTTAGTATAGAATTCACTATGGGTTGAAATGATACCTACCCGAACGATTTGTAGAATAGGAGAAAATCGTTATGGGTTGAAATGATAAACCTAAGTGATTTTCATTGAATTGAATTTGGGATTGCGGGTTGAAAAGATATATACCCGTATATATTTAAATTACGGATTGAAATGATAAATATCTGTATCACTTGACCATAGGATAGAAAATTATATACAGACACTGTTGGTCTATATATAAATATTTTGAAATTGATTTCTATGGTTTTGGAAAGAAGTATATGGTTTATTAAATATTGATTTTTAAGATTTTATATATAAATGTATGTATAAAGTTTAAAATTTAGATTTTCTAAAATCATATGTTTTGAAAATCGTATAGCTATAAGAAAATTTTGAAATTATAAGTTTAAATAATTTATTTATAATTTTTCTATTTTTAAATATATAAATAGATTAATGTTTAATATTGTTTAAGAATTTATTGAAAATTTATATTGTCAAATATAGAGTTTATAACGATTTTAATAAATTCAGGTTGGAAAGTGGTTTGAAATTATATTTATTTAAGAATTATACTTAAATAAGTTTGATTTGAAATTTATTAAATTTGAAATTTTAAAGATATGTTTTTATAACTTGAATTTGATTAAAAGTGACTTAAATGAATATTTCAAATTTACATAAATTGAAATGGGATATTTTGTTTATTTAAATTTGTAAATTGAAGCTTTATTTAAATGATATTGAAATGATTAAGTGAATATTTCAAAACTAAATAATAACGAAGTTAAATTAAGATATATATGAAAGTATCAATTTTAGTTTTGAAAATGTGGAATATTTGAGCTTTGAATTATATTGAAATTGAAATGGTTTATTTTATGGTTCAAATCTGTATTTGAGAAAATTTGAAATGATTTATTGAGAAACTGAATTGAATTGAAATTTGAGGATTTGAGGTTGGATTAAATTTGAATTTTGGAATTCGAGTTGATTTGAATCGATTTGTGAAATCTGAGGAAACCATTTTATTATATAAAGTATTTCAAATTATATTTAAAATTATTTTCTATTTTACTTTATAAATTATTTTATATAAACTATTTTAATATAAATCATTTTAATATAAACTATTTTAATATACTAATTATTTTATTATAAACTATTTTAACTTATAACTATTTTTATGTAAACTATTTTATTTTATAAACTATTTTATTATATATACTATTATTAATATCTAAACTATTTAAAGGAAAGTGTTATGATTTCCAAAGTGTTATAATTTTAAGTGTTTTGGTTTCGAAAGTGTTATAACTTTGAAAGTACTATGATTTTGGAAGTAAATATATTTGAAATGGAAATGATATCGTATTGATATAGTTTTGAAATGGAAATGATATTTTGGGTTTGAAGTATAAACTATTTTGAAATAACCGCAGTGTTATAATAACGTTTGGTTATTAAAGAGACCGGGATCGGATATGGTCATACTCTCTGTCGAAACCGAAAACACTTTAACAACTGTGTACGCGATGGAGATTCCAGAATGAAGGAGGATGGTGGCGACGATCCTATATGAGGTATATACGTGGACCCGACTGCCGTGAGTTGGCATAAGGTGGCTAAAATAGGAGCAATTGATGGGCCAATGAGGTAGCTCCTCTGATCGGACACACTCCATCGTATGTCATTCTATTACTTTGTGATTGATTTGGTGCGCACCTTTGATTCGGGAGTGTGGCTTGAGTTGGGCGATTGTTGCGGCTCTGCGTTACCAACAGCCCGGAAGTGTAATTGGTATATCTACCCTGGCATTGCCTAGTTGTGCCGTATCACCTACCCTATCGAGACCACTACAAGTTTGTTTTTTATCGTACCTATGGAGTATCCTCTAGTAGGTCCAGTTTGCGGGGTTTTACGGTACTGTATAGACTATTGGCACTATAAAATGTGTTAAGGTGGAAAATGTAAAGCCTTAACACTATTTTAATAGTTTATTTTACTTTAGACATTATTATAATAGCGTATTGTACTACATAGTAGATAGTTCCACGGATCCTTAGAAGATGGTTATCCCAAACATCCTTTGAGTTACTTGTATTTCAGTTGATATTTCACTTGAGTTGGATTTGTTGATATGAATGTTAATCCTGACTCGAGTGTTTTGTGTTTTTTCTTTACGCTCGGGTCAGACTGAGTGGTTCAGTGTTCGAGACTCGCCTTTGGAGTTGGAGCTTCGCTTGGAGATCCAGCTATATCTATTCAGCTTGCAGTTTTTTTGTTGATTCCAGTGATGTATTCTGATATTGTATTTGACTATTGTATTGAGACATCTATGTATTCGAGACCTCTGTTGTATCTTATTTTAACTCTATTATATATATAGTAGCTTCATGAACTACTATTCTTTTGTTTCCGCTGCTTATTATTATATTACTCTGTGTCTGTGATTCTACGATTATTTTATTTACTGTATATGCTGAGTTTTGCCAAATATAAATTAATAATCTGAGATTTTGAGCAATTCAAGTCTGACATGTGCGGATGCGAATGGTTGAAAATTTCAGGATGTTACAATATCTGTGTAGTCAGAGTCATGATGCAGTTAGACTTTGCTGCCTCTGTTTCAGTTTGACTGAAAGCGTCAATTTCATCCACTTTTAGCCTCTGTTTGAACAACATGAAGTTCCTCTTCGACAATGGTTTGGTCAGTAGGTTTGCGGTTTGGTAAGTAGCAGGTATGTGTGACATTTAGCTTGTTGTTTGTAACTAGCTCTCTGACAAAATAAAGATCTAGCTTCATATGCTTAGTTCTAGAATGTAGAACTGGGTTAGCACCGAGTAGGACTGTGGGTTAAGTTATCACATCTTATTGTAGCTTTGTTGCTTGTGTTGATGTGAAGTTCACTTAGTAGCGATTCAATTCATATTATTTTAGCAGTAGCATTGGCCATACTTATGTACTCGGCTTCTGTACTTGACCTGGAAATTGTTGGTTGTTTTTTTGAGCACCATGACATTGGGTTTTTACCTAAAAATATGCAATATATTAATGTACATCTTCTATCATCAAAGTCGGTTGCCCAGTCTACATCAGCATACCCATTGATGTTAATTGTTTTGCTTAATTCTAGTATCAAACCATGTTTTATTGTCCCTTTTAAATATCTCAAAATTCTTTTGACAGCCTTCCAATGTTCATCTAAGGGATGTTGCATGTATTGGTTTACTTTGTTTACACTATATGCAATGTTTGGTCTGGTAATTGTAGCATACCGCAGTGCACCCACTATGCTTATGTATTGTCTGTCATTTGAAATTACTTCTCCTTTATGTTTGGATAAGTGTATATTGTTTGCCATAGGAGTTGAAAGTGAATTTGCTTTGTCCATTTTTGCTTTGATAAACAGTTCTGAAATGTACTTCTCTTGACTTAAGAAGGTTTTGTCATTTGACACTCTTTTGACTTCAATTCCTTGAAAGTAGTTAAGACAGCCAAGGTCCTTGATTTAGAACTCTTTATTTAAATGTTCAGTGAGCTTGTTGATCTCTATGTCATTGCTGCTTGTAAAAAAATCATCAACATATATTAGGACATAAGTTGTAGTAAGCTTATTGAATTTAGTAAATAAAGAGTTATCGGATTTTGTTGATGTGTAGCCAAAGTTGATTAGTGTTGTTTTCAGTCTTTCAAACCAGACTCTGGATGTCTACTTAAGTCCATAGATGGCTTTATTTAATTTGCACACCATAGCTTCCTTGTTTTTCTATTTAAACCCCTGAGGTTGCTCCATGTAGACTTCCTCCTGCAAAACACCATTTAAAAATGCATTATTCACATCTAATTGTTTGATGTTCCAACCTCTATGTAAGGCAATGGTTATAATTATTCTTATAGTGGTAGGCTTCACAACAAGTGAAAAAGTTCCATTAAAATCGAATCCACTCTGTTGTGAATAGCCTTTTGCAACTAATCTTGCATTATACTTAGAGATTGAACCATCGGAATTTCTTTTTATTTTATAAGTCCATTTGCATCCAACAACATTTTTGTTTGCTGGTGGAGAGACCAGTGACCAGGTTTTGTTGTTAATTAAAGCATCATAGTCCTCTTTCATTGATGCACTCCATTTAACATCCTTTATCGCTTCATGAAAGTTAATTGGTTCGCTGGTCTCTATGATTGCATTGTATGTTTTTGGCTTGAATATTCCACTTTTTGCTCTAGTTATCATATGATGTCTAGTTGTTTCAGGTGCTGGCTGCAGTGCTTGCTGTTGGTCCTATGACTGGCTGTTTCATGTCCATCATCATTAGATAATTGTGAATCATGTAATGATTGATGTGAGCTGGACTGCATGTCAGCATCTTGATGTAATGGCTGAGTGGGTAGTTGATGAGAATCATGTTGATCACATTCTGATTCATCTCTTGGAGATGTGTTCCATCCTGGGTGATCTCTTTCTGAGGTTGTCTTATTACCTCAAGTTGTTCAGGTATAGATAATTTTGGATTGTATACCTTCTGTGTAGTTTTGATACTTAAGTTGCTGAAAGGAAATATTTTTTCATCAAAAACAACATGTCTAGATATGTAAATTTTTCCATTGCTATCTAGACATTTACACCCTTTTTTATTGAATGCATACCCTAAAAATGTACATAGGAATGATCTAAAATTTAGCTTGTGTGCATTGTATGGTCTTAAATAAGGAAAACATAGACATCCAAATACTTTTAAACTTTGATAGTCAGGTTTGACACCATATAGCATTTCCATTGGGCTTTTGAGTTTTAAAACTTTAGTTGGCAACTACTAATTAAATAGACAGTTGTAGAAAAAGCATCTGGCTAAAACTTAAGTGGTAGTGATGCTTGAGCAAGTAAAGTAAGCCCGGTTTCTACTATTTGTCTATGTTTTCCCTCAATCAGCCCATTTTGTTCTGATGTGTATGGACATGTTGTTCTGTGTAGTATTCCTTTTTTTGTAAAAAATACTTGAATGGTTGGTACTTTGTTCCACCATCAGTTTGTAAGATTTTTATTTGATTTTCTATTTGTTTTTCAACAAGAGTTATAAATTGTACCACTGTTGCAAGTATCAGATTTGGATTTTAAAAAATAAATTCAAACATATCTAGAATAAGCATCAATGAATGAAATATAGTATTTGTACCCATATCAGTGTTGGTTGGTGTTAGGCCCCATAAGTCAGTAGCAACTAACTGTAAGGGTTTGTTGTATTCAGTTTGTGAGTCTGGGAATGCAAGTTTATGGTCTTTTCTCATTTGACAATAAGTGCATACATAAGGTATTGATGTCTCCTTAAAAGAAATATCATAACTATTCAACACATGTTTTACAATCTTTACATTTGGATGACCTAATTTGTAATGTCATCTATCAAACTCCTTACAGTCATCACTTTGTTTCAATTCAGAGATGTTGCTACATTTTTCTTTAAGTCCTAAACTTCTTGAATTTTCAGTACTGAATATGTACAGTCCTTTAGATTCCTTACCCTGCAATAAAATTTCTTTTGTTAGAATATCTCTAGCTAAACAATAATTTGGATAAAATTCAAAAAAGACATTATTGTCTTTGGCAAATTGTGACACACTCAATAAGTTTTTTCTTATTAAGGGAACTCTCAATAAATTATTGAGATATAACTTTCTTTTGCCTATAAAACTTGCATTTCCAGTGTGTGTGATTTTGATAGATTTTTCATTACCCATATGCATATATTGTGTACCTTTGTATTACCTTGTTGTCCAAGTTTATGTTGTTCAGATTGCTTGTCACATGATTTGTAGCTCTAGAATCAGGATACCATATTTCATCATTTATGTCTTCGATCTTGGCAACATCACTATTTATGTTTTTAGATTGCTTTATGTTATCTTGCTGGATCATGTTGACATTTGGTTGGTAGTTTCTTGCATCGATCTACTGTGATGGTGTATAGGTTGAGTCAAATCTGAAATAACATTTGTATGCTGAATGACCTTGTCTCTCACAAATATGACATCTTATTCTGTTGTTATTGTTGTACCTTCCACCGCTTCCTCTAAATCTTCCTGAATAACCACCTCTTTGACTGGTTGATTAATTCTTGGCATTGTAGTTCTTTTCTTGATTTCTAAATTTATTGTTACTGACAAAGTTGGCTTAAAGGTCTGAAATAATGGGTTTCTTTTGCTCTATTCTGCCTTCATGAGCAAGTAATATGGAATGCACATATTGAATGGTAAGTGTTGTTTCTTTTGATGAGATAACCGTTGAAACTGGACTAGCCCGCGGCGGAAGTTATGGGTGAATTTTAAAAAATTTACCCTATTGGATCTTTTATTGAGCCTATGAAGTCTAACTGAATTAGAATATTTATAAATTTCATTTAAATAAAATCATTTTATTTTATTTAAATTCAAATATATTAAGATATGAAATTAATTTTATTTGATTTAGTTTATACATAAATGTATCATACATGTGTGTGTGTGTGTGTGTGTGAGTACATCTGTAACATAATAATCCGTGAAAGGTATAATAAGCCCATATATAGATGTTGGGATTTACATCGCAACAGACATATTAGCTCATTTTGTATGTCATGTATGTTGTTCAAATATGTGCATGTATATGTGTTACAACACACACATATGTATGTATAAATATATTATACATAAATCATTATATATAGATATATATATATATATACATAGAAAGAGATAGAACAATTATTTATAATTCAAAATTAACTTAGTTTTGCAAACATAATAATTTTAGTATTTTAATTTGTATATATTATGAATAAAATAATATTTTCATCCATAAATAATTAAAATAAAATAATCTATTGATGAAAATTCAAATTTTAAAATTTTCGAAAATCTAGGATCATAAAATAAAGCTTAGGAAAAATCTGGAGATTTTTCAAAGCTGAAATATTATTTTTAAAAAAATACATTGATTTCGGCAATAATTATTTAATATAAAATAATATATTACTAAAAATTTAAAATTTAAAATTTCAGAAATTCAAGGATCATGAATGAAAGGTTACAAAAAATTTTGAAGAATTTTCAGTTAAGTTATTATTTTTAATAAATCATAAAAATATTTGAAATAATATTAATTATTAAAAATAATAAACATTATTGAAAAATTCCTAATTTTTTTCTATATGTTTCTAAAATGACATAATATTTTAAAAAAAATATAAAATTGAATTTTAATGTAATAATTAATTTATATATAATAAACAATTCAAAAATTCAATAAATGTTAATTTAAAAATATGAATATATGTATGATAATTAATTTTCGAATTTGTAAATTCATATTATATATAAATAAGTGTATTAAAATTTTAAAACATATATATATCTTATGTATGCATATATGCTATTATGAGAGAGAAATATACACTAATATATATGGGTGTGTGTGTGTGAATTTATTAATAAATATATATAAAACAATTATTAATGACAAAAATTGATTTTGTATAGTAAATAACATTTGTCTATACATAAATCAAATAGTATAATAAACAAATTATGCACATAACCGAACTGATTTGTGACAAACACACCTGCCTACAAAAATCTCACTTAACTAAACATATAGTAGCAATATATTTAAACAGATATGAAATTGCTCATTACAGTATCGTAGAATATAATTTAATTACTGTAATATGAATTAAAATTACCAATTTAATGATGCCTTTGAATCCACGTTGAAGCAATGACTTCCCTTCCTTTTACTGTTTTTGATTAGTCAGATTGCAAGTTCGGAATCACCGACCTCTAGTTATCGAATAGTATTATTTTAATTTTAAATATATTTGAGAGTTTTGGAGTGGATTGAGAGCTATGTTTTAACCAGCAATGTAGAAGGTAATGGGGGCCAAAAAGGTTAGTAATTGTTTTTAGAGATACATACATACATACATATTTATATATATGGTTGTATTAGAGAGAAACAAAGAAACCCATTTTACCCATTCTCACTTTATCTCAACCCATATCTCCAAGCCAATTCTCTATGTTTTAGCCACCCTTAGATCTTCCCAAAATCGAAATTTTGCAACCCTAATGATGGGCCTTAAACCCATCTAAGCCCAAGCAAAAATACTATGCAATTAAATATAGTTTAATCGCTTATCGATATTGTATATCGATCGGGATATTTATAACTGTTATAAATATATATAACATTATTTATTTCTCAAATCATATTAAAATTATATAATTAATATTTCATAAATATTAATTAATTTAATTAATTTATAACAATTATAAACTAATTAAAGCATTCGGTGTTAAGGGAATTCATCATTCCGGCTGTGTAACTCTTGGGTGTAAATTTGGTCAGCGATTAATATCGAATTATTCTAATGTTAACGTTCACACGTCACTTAGCATGTGATGTGATATTATGGTCAAATTTATCACTTACACATTTTCGGTAAAATCCAATTTTAGTTTAATATGCGTTACTCGGTTGTGACATTTGTTTACACCAATTCTCTTCATCAAAACTATATTATTTTGGACTTATGGAATTTGGTAATGGTCAAAATTCCAACCTCATCCACATTCAACTTTATAGTCTAAATACAAAGTCCTTGTTCAATAATAACAATTATTATTAACCGAAATGCTCTGACCAAAGACTTTGACTTTGAGTTGACTATGATACTAACCGCATATAACTGAGGAGACGAATCCTCTCTTGAATAGTGCTTGACTTCCAATACTTCCACTCGATCCAACTATAGTCACTCGATGGACGCCATGCCATGATTTGGCTATAATCAAAGCGGAGATTTCATATTGAAGATCCATAGTATTCTCAAGTCGAGAGAACTGTGTAAATCAGTCACATCGATATTTTATGTTTGACCTTAGTTATATTAACCAACAGAAAACTATCGAGTGAGTTGTTCCATAGTTATCCAATAAATATTAGTACATAACCCCTAGGTGCCCATAGCAGTCATGAGTAATACACTGTCCAACATTTGAAGAGCGTTGCGTACTCCAGTCTCAACAGATACATCGATATCCAATTTCGATGCATCTTGACTAGGAACATTTAAAATGGTATATTTGTTTCGATGTGATAAATTACTCACGGTTACAACACTTTGTAACTACTATCAAAAAATATACCATTTATGGATTTTTCTATTAAAAAAAACTTTTAATTAAGTTAATTAATTAATATAATCACATTATATCAAGTATATAATAGGAAGAAAATCCTTTTATTTCGAACAAGATTGGTCAACGAGCTAGATATATGTAACAAATTGCATAATTGCCCCTAGGACATACCCCTAACTCCATCAATAACTACCACTACGGATTCATAATCTTCATCTAGGCCATTTAATATTGACAATATTTGTTCATAATTTGATATTTTGTGACCTGCTGATTCTAGTTGACCACATAGCATTTTAATCTTTGACAAATAACCTCTCATTGGTTGATTCTTCTTTTTTAAGTTTTGCAACTGTTTTTTATAAAACATGGCTTTTGCAGTAGATTGTGTGTTAAAGACTTGTTGAATTGTTGATCAGATTTCATTAGCACTTTTACATCCAATTAGTTATGGAAAAAGATTTGAACTTATGGTAGATAATAACCAAGAGCTTACCAGACTATCTTGCCTTTGATGTGAAGTATATTCCTGATTGGTTATAAGTTTGTCATCCTTGTCAGCTACATATCTTGGTGGTGTGATTAGGGTGGGAAGAACATATTCTTCTAATCCATAGCCTCTAATGGCAGTTTCTATCTGAAATTTCCAAAGAAGGAAATTTGTTTCATCAAGTTGTACATTGATAATCTGACTTTGTGGTTTGATCAGTGTTTTGATGATATCTTCTATTGCAAATTTTTGAGATGTTTCTGTTGTTGTTCTTGCTGCTGATGTGGGTGATAAATCTCCTTCTGACGTTATTGCAGTTCAACGGTACAGTAATAAATCTGATTGCAATAATGAATCTGAGAATTGATTGCAAGAAATGGAAGTATTGGCTGATCTGATGCGGTCGGAAGACACTGAGTGATGTAGATGCTGACAGTGGCTTCTTGGCGCAGCACAGATGAATCTTGACATAGAAAAACTGATAAGAACAACAACTTCTTGACTGGCCTTGACACAGACCCAAGTATGACAGTAAATGTGAAAGTCAGATGATGAGAATCTTGAATTCTCTGATGACAAGTGAATTTGCAGTTTATCTCAATGGTGATATTAAATCTGAGAAGATAATGGCATGGCAATTCCAATTTTATCGCTGTTAAGCATCAATTGGCTTTGATACCAAGAAAGATTTTTGAAAGTAATGAAGATTTTGATATTGTTGAATTGAGAAATGTTTTTGTATTCACTGAATTTGTTATAGCAAATGTTATAGAAGCAAATGGTTTAGAAATTTGGCAAGCAACACAAGTTAAATATGTAGAACCAGAAACAAATATAAGCACTTGGACAGATGCCCAAAAGAACACTGCAACAAACAATGCTAAAGCTATGAATGTTTTATTCTGTTTACTTGACAAAAATGAATTTTCACGTATCATCTTTTGCAACACTGCTTATGATATATGGCGTACACAACAAATCACTCATGAAGAAACTAACAAAGTTAAACAAACAAAGATCTCTATTTTACAAAATCAGTTTTCTTCATTTAAAATGAAAGTAAATGAATCTATAGGTGATATGTATGCTAGATTTCAAACTATCCAACACGATCTCATAGCACAAGGAGTTAAATTTACAGAATTTGATTTAGTTACACATATTCTAAATTCCTTAACAAAATGAATGGGAACGAAAAGTATTGGCCATTGAAGAAGCAAATGACTTATCTCAACTAAAAGTTGAAGAATTGATAGGGAATTTAATGTCGTACAAAGAAAATCTGCAAGCAAGGAAAGAACAAATGAATGAGAAGAAAAATATAGCCTTCCAAGCCAACGATAATAACTCAGATTTAGATGAAGAAAAGATTGTATTTATTGCCAAAATTTACAACAAATTCAAGAAGATGATGAAATCCCAAAATGAAGGAAATTCAAATTCATTCAACCAAACTTCAATCAAATGCTTTGGGTGCGACAAGTTCAGAAATAGGAAGAAACAATGCCCAGAGCTTAACAATGACAAATGGAAAGGCAAGTTCGAGAAATTCAAGAAAAGAAAATGGGCTTTTCAAGTGACTTGGGATGACTCAGATTTGTCCTCATCATCAGATAGTGACAGAAATAGTGATTTTGAGCAGGCTAATGTTTGTTTTATGGTAAACACTGAAGAGATATGTCCTGATCATATCTATGATAAAATTTTAGAACTTAGCATGGAATTAGATGGCAAATATAGAGAAACTAAAAAGCTAAAAAAAGAGTATGTTGCCAAAATTTATCGTTTGGAACTTGAAATAGGACTATTAAAAGATGAGAAAACAATTTTAGAAGAAGAATTAGAAACTTCACAAGAGAAGTATAAGAATTTTTCTATTCAAAATGAGTCATTATTATGTGACATAAGAAAAGTTAAATTAGAAAATGATGAGATTAGAAAAGAAAATATTATATTAAAGAACGATGTAGAAGCATTCAAAATTTGATATCTTTCATCTTACTGATAAGTTAGCCAAGATTACTAACAATGTTTCAAAATTTAATAAAGGGAAGCATGACTTGGATAACTTGATCAAAATTTCAAAACCATCTGGAAATCGAAATGGACTAGGATTAAGAAATCTTCGAAACAGAAAAACTATAGTTCACTATATAATAAGTTCAAGAAGTCAGATACTGTAGAAAAGAAGTCTAACACCAAAATAATTAAAATATGGATTCTGAAATCCAATAACAAATCAATTAAACAAAAACATATCGATAACTATCTGAAAAATGTTGTTCATAATAAAAATTATCTTTTTAAATGTCCCAAACCCTCTTCGGTATGGCAACCTTCTAACACTTAGGACCCTAACAAAAAGTGGGTACCAATTAAACTATATTTATCTTATAGGTACCTAAAAGAAAATATAATAACAGGGTGAAATGGATATTCGATAGCGGATGCTCCAAACATATGACTGGAAAAGCACAGATGTTGTCAAATATAACATACAAAGATGGCGGTACTGTAACTTTTGGAGACAATTAAAAAGGATTTGTCATAGGATTTTGGAGATGTCATCAACGTTGGTATGTCCTGTAACAACTTAAAATTTGAGCTATAATAATTAATTAACAAATTAATTAAACAATAAAATAATTTTTTGGAATTGTCAGAATTTAGCTATGAGAGTTGCACCATTAGGTCCGTGGCGATTTTCTGATCAATTTTCATATATAACTTGTCGAAATCCAAGTCAGTAAGGAGAAGTTAGAGAGAAACAAGAATTCAGAATTTAATAAACAAAAATGAAAAAAAATATGTATCCATAGGTCGACCCTTATTTGGGTCAGGTCGACCTATGCGTCGACCCCCAAAGGGGTTGGTTCGACCCGCACTTCTACCTGGACGATATTTCATCCAAGTACAATCCGAAGAGAGTAATTTTGATTTTTGGCCAAGTCCTGTGCATTCGTGCTTGCATCCGAGGGTCCCTAGTAAGCCTATGACATGGTTGCACCAGTTTCTTTTTATAAAGATTTAATCTGTTTTTATGCGAATAAAATATTAAAAAGAGAAGAATTCGCAAATATAGTTTAAAATAGAAAAACAATAAATTTACAGAAATCAGATGTAAAATAAGAAAAATTGAAATAAAATAGAGATGGACTGAAATAGGCAAATTTAAGATATTTGCAAGCATGATTATAACAAGTGGTTATAACTAAAAAGAGAAAATAGAAGAGTAACAGAAGGAGCTTATTTTAAAACTTAGATCTTGGATTAAGTTAATAAGCAAATATAGCAGAAATAACAGAAGAGGCTTATTTTAAAACTTAGATCTTAGATTAAGTTAATAAGCAAATATAGCAGAAATAACAGAAGAGGCCTATTTTAAAACTTAGATCTTGGATTAAGTTAATAAGCAAATATAGAAGTAGTGGCCCGTACCGGCAGCATTTCCTTTCAGGTCTAGGATTGATGGTCTCACACGTAGGTGAGGTTGGGACACGCTTATGCTGATTAGGGTAAATAAGTGGCCAATAGATAGAGGCTCAAATATGGGGATTTTGGCAAGGGGTGCAAAGCTAGAAGATTTGTTTGTTAGGACCAGTACCGGTAGCATTTCCTTTTAGGTCGAGGACTGATGGTCTCACACGTAGGTGAGGCTGGGCATGCTTATGCTTATTAGGGTAAATAAAGGGTTAAATAGGGGACAGTCAGAGTGTACCGGCGATGATCGAGCGTGCGACGTCGATTAAGGTAAATAATCCGCTACTGCGTCCTAAGCACTAAGAGGTGTCTTTTTGCTGTAACCAACAGGATTGGTTCGCAGTGGCACAACAAAGATAGAAAAGGTCGATCAATGGGTTGGATTAGGATTTCAGCCTAATCAAGTTAGCAGTTGAGATAGGATTAGGGTTTCAACCTAATCACAGCAATTTAAGACAAGTGCAAACAATCAAAGCAAACGGTCAAACAGAATCAAAAACAGTATTTTATGCCAGTTTTATTTTTTGTATTTTCCCTTTCAAGCTAAAACTATTGCTTAGTCTATTATCTTTACCTTACTTAGAAATGTTAGTAATTACTTTCACTCACCAGACTTATTGTTTAACCCACTCCTCTATCTTTCCCTTTTTTCCCCATAGGCCAGCAGAGTTGAGAATAGTTGATTCAAGTTGCTTGGAGATTCATTTCCGGAGATTTCTCATTTCAGATGTACTCTTCTGCTTTTCATCCTTTTCATTTGACTTATGATGGCACTTGTGAGAGAGATTATTATGATTATTATTATTATTATTACCTTTATACTCTGATTATGTAAGACTGAGATGTATTTTCATGAGACATGAGATATTTTGAGTTTTTGAGACATGTTATATTTTTATAACTTATTTTGAAATGAAGTTTAATTTTGAATGATATTATTATTTAACTGTTTTCCGCTACTTTTACTTATGTGTCTTATGAATCTTAGTGTTTGGATGCTTTAACTATACCTATAACGCACCACATCCTTTGGTGTGCCCATTTTGGAATACTAAGGGGTGTGGGGTGTTTCATTTGGTATCAGAGCCTAAGGTTACAGGATTCCTAAAAACTTGTTTTAAAAGTAAAGTATTTTTCATAGGTAACATATCTTTAGACTAAAAGTATTTTTTAGAAAGAAACTCTTATTATAGAAATAGTTTTCAAGTATAAGAGAGTTTTTACAAAAATCCCCTCAAAAGTCCAGTTCAACATTCTTTCAATTTTTTCGAGCCTAAATTTTCTTTTATTTGTATCGAAATGGCGGACGCCCTAAATCTTCCAAAGGGTGTCCCAAGTCCCTGGCTGGTTCTGTAGATACCTCCAAGCTACGGCACCAAAGGTGCAAGGATAAGCGCCCAATGCAGCACCGGCGGGTGGAGATCCCGTTAATCCACCTGCAGCAGCCAATTTTTCTAAGCTATGCAGGGACTTCGCTAATCTAGGAGGCAAGACGTTTTCTGGCACGGAGTATTTCATAGAGACACGAACTTGGTTGAGAAATACGGAGCGGATATTTGGGTTGTTAGAACTGGAGGACCGACAGAGAGTTTAGCTTGCATCTTGGCAGCTGAAGGGAGAGGCTTCTTACTAGTGGGAGATTGTAGAGATGGAAGGTAGAGACATTGGTTGGGTAGGATTTTAGGAAAGGTTTGAGAGAAAGTTCTTGTCGCAAGCCGACGAAAGCATGCAGTTGGAGAAGTTCATTAGTCTGAAGCAGGGGAGTCTTTCCGTGAAAGAGTATATAAACGAGTTTAATGAGTTATCGCAGTTCGGGATGGAGCTTGTTAATACACCGCATAAGAAGGCCACCAAGTTTGCTAAGGGTTTGAACCAGCCCGTCCAAGGGTTGGCATTGACGCATGTACCTATGGGAGTGACGTATGAGTCACTTGAGAAAATGGCTCTCATATCAGATGTTGCAAAGGAAGAAGAGGTTAAGGAGGTTCCTAAATCAGAAAACTCTAAGAAGTAGTGGTGGAAGAATAAGAAGGTCACTTGTGAAAATGGCTCTCATATCAGATGTTGCAAAGGAAGAAGAGGTTAAGGAGGTTCCTAAATCAGAAAACTCTAAGAAGTAGTGGTGGAAGAATAAGAAGGGTAAGGACAAGAAGAAAGGAGGAGGACCTCAAAAGGGACAGATCAAGAAAGGCGAGAAATGTCAAAATCGTGGATTGGTTGGGCATTATTCAAAGAACTGTAAGAAGGACACAATGAAGGGGAGGTGTTACAATTGTGGGCAGCCTGAACACCTTAGTAGAGCTTGTCCTTAGAGGACGGAGCAGAGAGCAGGCGCACCTACGGTGCAAGTACAGGCTTTGGATGCAGCACCTTCTAGTAGTGGACCGGATCGAGGTAGGAAAGTCTATGTAGAAGGTTTAATCTCTATTTTATATTTTCCTATTAGTACTCTTTTTGACTACGGAGCATCGCATTCTTTCATTTCTAGTTCCTTGGTTGATTGTTTGCACTTAGATATTTCTCTAGTTGTAGACCCTATAGTTGTTTCAAACCCCATAGGTGGATCGCCACATTTATCCATGATTTGTAGGGGTTTGAAATTTTTTATATTAAGCGTAGAGTTTGATTGTGACGCCTATGTAATGGGATTTTCGGGATATGGGATGATTTTTGGGATGGACTGGTTATCCACTTATAGTGCGATATTGTACTACGATAGGAGAGTCGTTAGACTAGAGACATGTAACAGACGGACTCTCGAGGTTTCTTGCGACCCACAGGGGTCAGTCATGTTAAGCTTCCTTTATTCTCTTGAATCATCACTAGGAGAGTTAGATTCAGTTCCAGTTGTTAAAGATTTCCCAAATGTTTTTGAGGAGGTTAAGGGGCTACCCCCTAAGAGAGAGATCGACTTTTGGATCTATCTGAATGACAATGCTAAGGCAGTGGCATTTCCCGTGAGACATATGGCTCCTAGGGAGAGGAAGGAGTTAAGTAAGCACATTTGGGAGCTATTGGAGAAAGGTTTCATCAGATAGAGCATATCTGAGTGGGGAGCGTCGGTCGTCTTCGCTACAAAGGCAAATAGTTGCCTTCGACTTTGTGTAGACTATAGAGAGTTGAATAAGACCACGAAGAAGAATCGTTACCAACTTTCTAGGATAGACGATCTTTTCGATCAGTTGGTTGGCTCTACAGTATTTTCTCAGCTTGACTTAGCCTCTGGATTTCATCAGCTTAGGGTCACTGACGATAGCATCGATAAGACAACATTTAGGACACCTGATGGATTCTTTGAGTGGTTGGTTATGCCGTTTGGGCTGACCAATGCCCTAGCCTATTTTGTAGATCCGATGAGCCGTTTTTTTCGAGATGTCCTAAATAAGTTCGTTGTATTGTTTGTGGACGACATTCTGGTGTTTTTCAAGAGTATGGAAAAGAGCAAACCTTAGCCCAATGTTCGTGGAATGGAAAAGCCTAGAGTTTATTTCCACCTTTGATTTTAAGCCCTCTACGGACATTACTCTTGGATTATTGGAAGCACTTGAGATTAAGCCTACTCTCATAGATCAGATTGGCTCAAGGCAATGAGAGGATTCAGAGCTTGTAGATGTTCTGGATATGATTAGCTGAGGAGAGGTCTCTAGACATCTCCAATGCTATTCCATCGATAGTAATGGGTGGCTAAGGAGAGATGGAAGACCTTGTGTTCCCCACACTGGTGATTTGATGAGAGCAGCTATAGCAGAAGCACACCATTCTTGGATGACTATTCATCCAGGTAGTGATAAGATGTATAGGGACATGAAGAGAGTGTTTTATTAGAGTGGCATGAAAAAGGATGTAGCAGAGTTTGTGGCTAAGTGTTTTGTGTGCCAAAGGGTTAAGGCGGAGCAGCAGAAGCCTGGCAGATTGCTTCAACCATTGGATGTACCCGAATGGAAGTGGGATAGTGTTTTGATGGACTTTATAGATGGTTTACCCCAATCTAGGAAGGGGAATACCAGTATTTGGGTGATTGTAGATCGTTTGACTAAGAGCGTCCACTTCATTCCGGTCAAGAGTAAGAGGACAACACCTTATTTGGCATCCATATATGTTCGTGAGATAGTCCGACTTCATGGAGTTCCCTCTTGCATAGTGAGTGACAGAGACCCTATCTTTACTAATAATTTTGGAGGAGCTTGCAAGAGGCTTTAGGGACACAGCTTAGATTGAGTACGGCCTATCACCTTCAAACGGCTGGCCAAACAGAGAGAATTAATAGAGTTCTTGAGGATTTGTTGAGGATGCGCATTCTTGATTTTGGAGGGACTTGGGAGGAGCACCTTCCTTTAGTGGAATTCGCATATAACAATAGTTTTCAGGCTAGCATTAGGATGGCTCCTTTTGAAGCCCTTTATGGAATACCTTGCAAATCGCCTTCTTGTTGGTTGGAGTCTACAGAAAGATTGCTACTTGGTCTCGACATGGTTAGAGAGACTTCAGAAAAGATTGATTTGATTAGAAGAAGAATGAAGACGGTCAAAGATAGAAAGAAATCCTATGTAGATAAGTGAAGAAGGGATATTGAGTTCGAAGAAGGAGATTTGGTTTTCATTAAGGTGTCTCCACTAAGAAAGGTAGCGAGGTTTGGATCAAGCGAGAAACTTACTCCTAGATTCGTAGGACCATTCCCTATTGTGGAAAGGGTAGGGAAGATGGCGTATCAGATAAAGCTACCGGAGAGGCTCATGGGAGTTCATGATGTTTTTCATGTTTCGTACTTGAGAAAGTGCTTATATGATTCAGCTGAGGTAGTGGAACCTAGCCAACTTGAGGAAGTTGAAGTGGAGAGAGAAGCATCGGTTTGTCACATCCTACCAAGATCGTTAGACATGATATCAAGAAGCTTAGGAATAAAGAAGTCTCTTTGGTTAAGGTGTAGTGGGGAGATAGTATTGAGGACGCTACATGGGAGGTTGAGGAGAAAATACATATTTCTTATCTGCATCTCTTTGATAGTACGTTTTGAATTTCCTATTTCTATCTTTAGTTATGAATAGGTTCTTTCCTTTAGTATCATTTGGAAGGGTAGATATTAGGATTTAACCTATGGATGGTAGGACTTAATGTAAACATGTTACTAGAACAATGGACGGATATATACACACTAGGCACTATTATCTCTTAGAGATCGGCCTAACTAAGTCACTAAAGCATATGCATATGAATGTGTGTGCACTTGCATTTTTATTTTATGGTTGCTATGAATGAGTGATTATCATTTGATTATTGCATTTGGATGATGATTGTAGCACACATGTAGAACTATCAGTTATCATTAGGAAACTTGCATTCATTTGGATACGTGGCACGGACATGATTGCATAAAAAGGAGGTCGACTGAATTAGTAGACCTCCTAATCTTTTGCATTAGTTAGGGACATTGACATTACACTGTTGCATATAACATAAATTGCACTAGAAAGCTTAAGGACAATTGATGTAATGGATGATGATTGAATATGTTGTTGTAGAATTTGGATGAAAATATTTATTTCATTCTTATGTCCTTGGAGATTTCGGGGATGAAATCCTTTAAGGAGGGGAGAATGTAACAACCCAAAATTTAAGCTATAATAATTAATTAACAAATTAATTAAACAATAAAATAAGTTTTTGGAATTTTCAGAATTTAGCTACGGGAGTTGCACCATTGGGTTTGTGGCGATTTTCTGATCAATTTCCATATATAACTTGTCGAAATCCGAGTCAGTTTAGAGAAGTTATGAGAGAAACAAGAATTCAGAATTTAATAAACAAAAACGAAAATAATAATAATATATGTATCCATAGGTCGACCCTTATTTGGGTCAGGTCGACTTATGCGTCGACCCCCAAAGGGGTCAGGTCGACTCGCACTTCTACATGGACGATATTTCATCCAGGTATGAGCCGAAGAGAGTAATTTTTATTTTTAGCCAAATCCTGTGCATTCATGCTTGCATCCGAGGGTCCTTAGTGAGTCTATGACGTGGTTGCACCAGATTTAATCTTCAAATCCGACGGCCTGAGATCCCTAAGCCACACTATAAATAGAAACCAAAGCCTAGCTATTTTTCTCATTTAGATTTTATCCCAATTGGATTCATTGTCTGAGGCTGAACCCTAAATAGAAAAATTTTCTAGGGAGGAAATCTTTTTAATAAAAATATTCTACACCCTAGAAGTGGATCCAAGAAGGCCAAGGATTAGAGCTAAGGACCACAGGTGAGTTGTAACGACCCAGAATTTTGGACCATTCGCATCCATTATAAGTGTATAGGTAGACACTCATGCTGGAGTTGAATTGCTCAAAATACCGCGTTGTTAATTTAAATTTGGCAAAACTGAACATATATAGTAAATAAAATAATCACAGATCACAGACACAGAGTAATAAGTGCAGCGGAAATAAAAGAGATAGTAGTCCATGAAGCTACTATATGAATATATAAAATACATCAGAGTTTACAACGGAAGAGTAACACGATACATCAGATACAAATTAGAATACATCACTGGAATCATCGAATACTGGAAGCAGAATAGATGGCTGGATCTTCGAGCAAAGCTCCAACTTCAAAGGTGAGTCTCGAATACTGGTACACTCAGTCTGACCCGAGCGTAAAGCAAAAACACAAGACACTCGAGTCAGGATTAACATTCTTATATTAATAAATCCAACTCAAGTGAAATAGCAATTGAAATACAAGTAACTCAAAGGATGTTTGGAATAACCATCCTTTAAGGATCCGTTAAACTATCTACTATGTAGTAGTGTACGATAAGTAGATAATGTCTATCAGTAATATAAAAGATATCAAAATAGCGTTAAGTCATGGCCCATTCCACCCTTAACACATTTTTATTCCCAAAAGCATATACAAGACCGTAGTTTCCCCAAAACCGGAAGTCACCAGAGGGCAATCCATATACTAAAGGTACAAATCAAAATCGTAGTGGTCGCGCATAAATGGAATACAAGTATGACAAGGCACATGAGGCAATACCCAAGGTAGTGATACTACCGTTCGCCTGATCCGGACTGGTGAGAATGCAACGCCGCAGCGCCCGCAACACCGTGAAACAACACTCCCAAAATCAAGGGTGCACCAATCGACAACAAGTATAAGTAGTTCGAAGAAGTGTGTCCACTTGAGGTAGCTAATCCTCCATTGGCCCGGCACAGCTCCTGTTTTAGTCATTTCCAATTTGACACAAGTGTCAAGGCTATCCATCATCGTTCACTTTCTTCAGTCATCACGTACATCAATCCAACCACTTCATTCTGGATCATCACTCCACGTATAGTTATTAAAGTGGTTTTCGGTTTAGATAGAGAGTATATCCATAACCGAATTCCGGTCTCTTTAATAACTTCCGTAATTACTACACCGATTGGTCGTTTATTTATTTCAAAACCAAATCAATTTCAATTTCAATTTCAATTCGTAAACCAACATTTCATTTGTCTTTCAAAACCAATTCCATAAATTTACGTTTCAAAACTTCCAAATTATACATTCAAAGTCTTACAATTCAATTTCAATTTTTATTTAAAACAATTCAAATATTGATTCAACTTCGAATATAAGTTTCATTCTGAAATCTTTTAAATAATTTTAATCTTAACTTTCAAATCAATTTAAACTCATTTATCGATTTCATTCAATATTCGTTAAGTTACTTTATCATTCAAAACAATTTCTATTAAATTTCCAATTCATTAAATCATTTCTTAAGTTCAACTTTATTAAATCAAAACTTACAATTTTGAACTAAACTAAATTCGTCAAATCAATTCTTTAAATTTCAAGTCTTACATTAATTTAATAAATCACATTTTATTTCTTGTTAAAGAAATTCAATTTCACTTATTTACTTACTTAAATAATTTTCCAAAACTTAATTAATAAAGAAACTCAATTTCAATTATTTACGAAGTAAAATTCACTTATTCAAAAATTCAATTTTTCTTATTAAAGAATTTCAATTCAATTTAATCATTAAATAATTCAATCTTATTTAATTATTAAATAATTCAAAACTTAATTATTAAATAATTTCAAAGTTTAATAATTTCAAACTTAATTATTAAATCATTTCAAACTTAATTCAATCATTTCTCAAATTAAACAACATTCTTCCATCAATTTCATTGTTAACATTTTGTTTCATATTATTAAATATTCACATTTAAATTTCATTAAATTTCAAATTTCAACTTCATTTCAAAACTATATTATTTATTCAAATAAAATCTTCGTTTATTTTTAAATCAAATTATTGACCAATCGGGTTTTATTTAATTTTCTATCCTAGGTCAAAGTTCAATTTGGGTATTTATCATTTCAACCCGATTCCAATTCAATTCAAAATCAAAACATATCAAAGGGAACTTGCAGTGTGATAACTGGGATGGTGTCAAAGTAAATAAACAAGCAATAATAACAAACAATAACAATCCAATAATCAATTTAAATAATCCCGAAATAATCGAATTAATTCGCATTGTTGTTTGTGCGAATTAATATAATTATTTCTAGAATCTACACTATCATTTCATGCAGATTAAAGATTATTACATTACGGTTTTCACTTGTCATTCAATTTCAATTTCATACATCATCAATTTAACAACATACATTCAGTGGTTCAAAATGTAATTAAACAAATCCTACGTGTCAATAAATTCAACAGTTAAAGGGGTCATATTATACAAATGTTAGTTAATCAAATTTAACATTTAACTATCCAATATCAAGTTCAATTGCATACTATTTATCATTTTAACATTAACAATTTAACGTCCAATATAAACATCAACAATCAATCAATTATCAGCCAAACTGTATTATCATCGCATAAATAATTAACAGATAATGGTGTCAGATGTCACAGGTGAACTGATACAGGCAATAGCATATATAACAGTGTACTTAACTAACAGCAGCATATTTCAATTGTCGTTTCAATTGAAATCAAATTTAATAAATAAAAGAACGTTAATCGTGAGTGAGTGCTCACCTTTCGAGGCTATAGAATTTTGAAACATGGCCAACTACGAATTGGATCACGATCTAGAAAATCGAACAATCCAACGACAATCTCAAAGTGAAGTAAGCTGAAGCAGATTTTGATGGACAAAGCTGATAGATAAGAATCGATGGGAAACGAATCAGAATCCATTAGACAGAACGGAATATATATTATCATCTTCTCATGAATCAATTATTAAATTTTAAGACGAATGTTAAAATTTAAAAATCATTGTTTACATTTATAACACCTAAACCGTTTAGATGTTGAAAATAGTACATATATTAAAATACTTTAAAATAGTTTATATAAAAAAAAATTTGTATATAAATTTAAAATCAGTAAATAACTTTTAAAACAAATCACTATATATATACACTATATACACCCATAAATATAGCACTTACGTACCTTTCTTTCTTATGTTAAAATCCGTTTAAACATATATGTATAGATGTAAATTTTTACAAAACCAAAATAAGTTATAGATAATATAACCAAAAATTTATACAACCCGTACCTATATACTAAACTAACATATAACCTCACAGCATGTATCTGACACTTCCATACTGCACAAAATATACTTATACTGTACTTTGTAAAAGCTATAAATCTTATAACCATATTTATAATATGATGTAACATGTACAAGCATACCAATGTGAATTAATATATATATGAAATTTGCCAATCGATTTCCAAGAAAAATAAAAATACTGTATATTTGTAAAACAGAGCTTATACTAAAGATCAACCTTTTAATCCATTTACACAAAGCAAAGTTGAAGTGAATAATTTAACATACTATATGTAATTTATATAACTAATATATATAAATATAATACTTCTTTATAAAATATGTCCAACCAACAGGATCTATGTTGGATGTAAGCAAATGTATAAACTTGTATGTAAGCCCACAGAACAAACTAGTACCACTTAACAGCATATCTAAATCTTAGAATACAACCAAACTTAATAAGTAAAATATATACATATATTCCCCTTTAAACATAACTTAGCAAAATTATTTATTAGATAAACAATGTACATATAAAACAGCAAGTATAGATATATATACAAAACCTTATGTGTATACTTACAGTTTCAACGAAGGAGGGGAGAAGGTGGCGAATGGCTACGCCTGGGGTGGTGGAGTGCGGGGCTGACGCGGTGGCCACATGGTGGAATGCTAGGCGCGGTCAGGGGAAGAAGTGGGGAAGGGCTTGCTCGGTTTTGGGTAGTGGCGGAGGTGGGCTTCACGGGTTTGAAGGTGGAAGGCAAGGTTGTTGGGATGGAACGGTTCGAGTGGCGACGGTCATCGAGTTGGTGGGCGAACGGTGGTGATTGGGTTTGAGGGTGAGCGAGGCCGAGCAAATGAGGGGTAGGACTGCAGAGGGAGGCTGTGGATTCGCATAGAGGAAGTGGGGTGGTTGTCTACCGGGTTGCGCGAGCTAGAAGATGGGTTAGGTGGTGGAAGCAGTGGCCGTCATGGGCGGAGGAGCGAGGGAGTAGTGATGTATGTTGGTGGGATGAGAGGAAGACGTGGAGATCGGCAATTGGTTGAGGAGTTTGCATGGATCTGAGAAGATGAAAGAAAAGGGAGGAGATGACTTTGTATGTTATAAAAATTTGAACGCACAGCAAATAGAATAGAGAGGAAAGAAAATGAACTAACCAAATGAATGTGAAAGCTAATTTACAGGTAACAGTGAACGAGGTAAATAAATTTAGACATAGGGAATAGATAAAGTCAGTAGATATAAATTCCAACGGACTGGATAAAGCTGAATACATTAATTGTAGATAGCTATTGGTTTGCACGGTACGAAATGAGAAGATAGGAAACCAAAAGACTAGATTGCGATACCGATACGATAGTCGTTTCGCAGATTGCACCGCACAACGAACTTCAAAATACACAAATGGGTATACTGTGAAGATCAGCACGACAAGATGATCAAAACGGTATGTAGATATCAGTGGTATGATCGAATTATAAAAATTTCGAATTTTCTAATAGCGGAAAATGCAAGAAAAACACTGAAAAATAAGATCGACGGAGCCAAAGATGTCCGAATTTGGAAAAATGACAAACTGACATCTTGCTCAGAAGATGGTTTAGAATTTTTCTATGTAAAAATATTTAGGTTTCGAAAATATTTTATTTTCAACGCTTTTTAACTGACTGAATTGAAGTAAATTTACGCGCGAAATAAACTTTCATATTTTTGGACGAAAATTTACCAGTTGCTATGTTTAACTAGACGTATTCCAAATATTAAATTTATATTTCAAAATTTTATCGTTTAAAATTTCACAAAAATTCAACTAATTACGTTATTAAAACGGTTGAAATTTACGGGTCGTTACACTCTCCCCCACTCAAAACTTTTCGTCCCTGAAAAGGAACGAGGTAGGAGAATAGAAACAACCAGAAAGAAAACAGATTTGAAATACAAAATAAAAATTAATTTAAACCATATAAATTCAAATTTAAATTAATTGATATTCAATAATTGATTTAATCCATTTGATTTTACTAAAATCAATCTCAACTATTTCTAAATTCATTATCTTATTATCCAATTATCTTCAATTTACAATTTCTAAAACAATAAATTTGAATAGTCTTTTATTATAATCATATTTTTTTTTCAGCAATTTAAATTCTTCTTTATACCATATTATTGTTAAATTTATTCTACTTAACATATCTTATCACATATATCTAAACCGTATAAATTAATTTAAACCATAAAAGTTTCGATTTAAATCAATTTATATTCACTAATTGCTTTTAAATTCAAGATATTTTCATAGGTTGACCAAATTTCAATTTATTCATTTTTTTAAAACAAATTTATTTCATTATTAACTGAGTTTACTTATTATCCTATCTAACTCTATTAACATCTTTATAATCAAAATTTAGTGTATAACATTTATTATAAACACCCAAATTTTATTTATAAATTCAATTTATCTTATATATTATCAAATTACATATTCAACTTCTGAATGATTTAGGTAAGTTGTATTAGAATGTAGTTGAACAATATACAAATAAATTTTCCCAATTCAATTATTCAAGTTTAAATATTTATTCCAAATTTTTGTTTTATTTATAATTAAAATCATCTTTTAACAAAATTTAAAAATTAGATTTCCGATTAACTTTAAACAATTTAAAGTTATATATAATATATCAAATCAAATTAAATTTTAAAATAGGATACCTATATATATAAATCAAATTATACTGAAGAAATTCAAATCAAAATATTTTTCAAAACAAAACCGTAGCAAAGCTACAGAATAGTATCTCCACTTCGAAACTCGAAAATGAATGTCGATGATGCGGCCGCCATCACCGAAATTATTTTCCAGCGACAAAGAGAAGAGCACTGATTTCAATATTTTAAAATTCTTTGAAAACGGTTTCTATTTGAGAATACCTTCAATAATATACCTTTAAAAAATTTTAAAAAACCAAAGCTTGAAATTACTGGAAAATAAATTCTCAAATTCTAAATGTTAAATTCATTTATAGAACAATAAGTGATAATCAATTATTATCATTTCAACAACCAATTTAATTAACTTATTAAATTTCAGAAAATTTTACTTATATATATCTATAATATATTCATACAAATTTATTCCATTTTCCAATTTTGAAAATAATATTGTGTCAGTTTGCTCTGTTTAAGTGTTTTGGAAATCCTATCGATAGCGTTGATCAGACGAATCGATCGGAAACCCAAATCAACATCAACAACTCAAACAACACAATATACTTTAAAGCATTTTAAATATTAATTTACAAATACATTTCTTTGCTCGACGATACAGGAATGAATTTTCAAAATAAGGATAGGGTTTCAAAGTTGATGGACTTAAATCAAAGAGAAATTTGATTCGAAGATAAGTTCGAAACAAGATATGATGATTAATAGCAAAGTAGGAAGATTGATAAGTTTATATAAATCACGGGCAACCTTAACCGGGTCGACCGTGACTTCAAGAATAAGATCGTTGTAGAATTCCGAGGTAAATCAACACTCGATCTCAATTATGGAATTCAGGTATAGCAGGGAATAGATAGCATCGTAAACCGAGGATACAGAAATCTCCGGTAAATCGGTGCCTATTATAGAGGAGTTTCACTCCTTTACAAATAAATTTGAGATTGGCGAGATCGCCGACTCATTATAAAGATCATGCGAAGTGGAGTTATGGGATGCTCCAGAATCGAAAGAAGACGAATAGTGAGGGACACGAATGAATTTTTGGAACCGTAGGGAACGTTCCAAAATTCGAAGGAATCGAGTCAAGAGGAAGAGATCGAAACTCGAATGAGAGTGATTCTGTAAATACATTTACCCTATATGTTAAGTTTTGCCTAGAGCTACCAAAGCTCTGATACCAACTGGAACGACCCAGAATTTTGGACCATTCGCATCCATTATAAGTGTATAGGTAGACACTCATGCTGGAGTTGAATTGCTCAAAATACCGCGTTGTTAATTTAAATTTGGCAAAACTGAACATATATAGTAAATAAAATAATCACAGATCACAGACACAGAGTAATAAGTGCAGCGGAAATAAAAGAGATAGTAGTTCATGAAGCTACTATATGAATATATAAAATACATCAGAGTTTACAACGGAAGAGTAACACGATACATCAGATACAAATCAGAATACATCACTGGAATCATCGAATACTGGAAGCAGAATAGATGGCTGGATCTTCGAGCAAAGCTCCAACTTCAAAGGTGAGTCTCGAATACTGGTACACTCAGTCTGACCCGAGCGTAAAGCAAAAACACAAGACACTCGAGTCAGGATTAACATTCTTATATTAATAAATCCAACTCAAGTGAAATAGCAATTGAAATACAAGTAACTCAAAGGATGTTTGGAATAACCATCCTTTAAGGATCCGTTAAACTATCTACTATGTAGTAGTGTACGATAAGTAGATAATGTCTATCAGTAATATAAAAGATATCAAAATAGCGTTAAGTCATGGCCCATTCCACCCTTAACACATTTTTATTCCCAAAAGCATATACAAGACCGTAGTTTCCCCAAAACCGGAAGTCACCAGAGGGCAATCCATATACTAAAGGTACAAATCAAAATCGTAGTGGTCGCGCATAAATGGAATACAAGTATGACAAGGCACATGAGGCAATACCCAAGGTAGTGATACTACCGTTCGCCTGATCCGGACTGGTGAGAACGCAACGCCGCAGCGCCCGCAACACCGTGAAACAACACTCCCAAAATCAAGGGTGCACCAATCGACAACAAGTATAAGTAGTTCGAAGAAGTGTGTCCACTTGAGGTAGCTAATCCTCCATTGGCCCGGCACAGCTCCTGTTTTAGTCATTTCCAATTTGACACAAGTGTCAAGGCTATCCATTATCGTTCACTTTCTTCAGTCATCACGTACATCAATCCAACCACTTCATTCTGATCATCACTCCACGTATAGTTATTAAAGTGGTTTTCGGTTTAGATAGAGAGTATATCCATAACCGAATTCCGGTCTCTTTAATAACTTCCGTAATTACTACACCGATTGGTCGTTTATTTATTTCAAAACCAAATCAATTTCAATTTCAATTTCAATTCGTAAACCAACATTTCATTTGTCTTTCAAAACCAATTCCATAAATTTACGTTTCAAAACTTCCAAATTATACATTCAAAGTCTTACAATTCAATTTCAATTTTTATTTAAAACAATTCAAATATTGATTCAACTTCGAATATAAGTTTCATTCCGAAATCTTTTAAATAATTTTAATCTTAACTTTCAAATCAATTTAAACTCATTTATCGATTTCATTCAATATTCGTTAAGTTACTTTATCATTCAAAACAATTTCTATTAAATTTCCAATTCATTAAATCATTTCTTAAGTTCAACTTTATTAAATCAAAACTTACAATTTTGAACTAAACTAAATTCGTCAAATCAATTCTTTAAATTTCAAGTCTTACATTAATTTAATAAATCACATTTTATTTCTTGTTAAAGAAATTCAATTTCACTTATTTACTTACTTAAATAATTTTCCAAAACTTAATTAATAAAGAAACTCAATTTCAATTATTTACGAAGTAAAATTCACTTATTCAAAAATTCAATTTTTCTTATTAAAGAATTTCAATTCAATTTAATCATTAAATAATTCAATCTTATTTAATTATTAAATAATTCAAAACTTAATTATTAAATAATTTCAAAGTTTAATAATTTCAAACTTAATTATAATTTCAAACTTAATTATTAAATCATTTCAAACTTAATTCAATCATTTCTCAAATTAAACAACATTCTTCCATCAATTTCATTGTTAACATTTTGTTTCATATTATTAAATATTCACATTTAAATTTCATTAAATTTCAAATTTCAACTTCATTTCAAAACTATATTATTTATTCAAATAAAATCTTCGTTTATTTTTAAATCAAATTATTGACCAATCGGGTTTTATTTAATTTTCTATCCTAGGTCAAAGTTCAATTTGGGTATTTATCATTTCAACCCGATTCCAATTCAATTCAAAATCAAAACATATCAAAGGGAACTTGCAGTGTGATAACTGGGATGGTGTCAAAGTAAATAAACAAGCAATAATAACAAACAATAACAATCCAATAATCAATTTAAATAATCCCGAAATAATCGAATTAATTCGCATTGTTGTTTGTGCGAATTAATATAATTATTTCTAGAATCTACACTATCATTTCATGCAGATTAAAGATTATTACATTACGGTTTTCACTTGTCATTCAATTTCAATTTCATACATCATCAATTTAACAACATACATTCAGTGGTTCAAAATGTAATTAAACAAATCCTACGTGTCAATAAATTCAACAGTTAAAGGGGTCATATTATACAAATGTTAGTTAATCAAATTTAACATTTAACTATCCAATATCAAGTTCAATTGCATACTATTTATCATTTTAACATTAACAATTTAACGTCCAATATAAACATCAACAATCAATCAATTATCAGCCAAACTGTATTATCATCGCATAAATAATTAACAGATAATGGTGTCAGATGTCACAGGTGAACTGATACAGGCAATAGCATATATAACAGTGTACTTAACTAACAGCAGCATATTTCAATTGTCGTTTCAATTGAAATCAAATTTAATAAATAAAAGAACGTTAATCGTGAGTGAGTGCTCACCTTTCGAGGCTATAGAATTTTGAAACACGGCCAACTACGAATTGGATCACGATCTAGAAAATCGAACAATCCAACGACAATCTCAAAGTGAAGTAAGCTGAAGCAGATTTTGATGGACAAAGCTGATAGATAAGAATCGATGGGAAACGAATCAGAATCCATTAGACAGAACAGAATATATATTATCATCTTCTCATGAATCAATTATTAAATTTTAAGACGAATGTTAAAATTTAAAAATCATTGTTTACATTTATAACACCTAAACCGTTTAGATGTTGAAAATAGTACATATATTAAAATACTTTAAAATAGTTTATATAAAAAAAAATTTGTATATAAATTTAAAATCAGTAAATAACTTTTAAAACAAATCACTATATATATACACTATATACACCCATAAATATAGCACTTACGTACCTTTCTTTCTTATGTTAAAATCCGTTTAAACATATATGTATAGATGTAAATTTTTACAAAACCAAAATAAGTTATAGATAATATAACCAAAAATTTATACAACCCGTACCTATATACTAAACTAACATATAACCTCACAGCATGTATCTGACACTTCCATACTGCACAAAATATACTTATACTGTACTTTGTAAAAGCTATAAATCTTATAACCATATTTATAATATGATGTAACATGTACAAGCATACCAATGTGAATTAATATATATATGAAATTTGCCAATCGATTTCCAAGAAAAATAAAAATACTGTATATTTGTAAAACAGAGCTTATACTAAAGATCAACCTTTTAATCCATTTACACAAAGCAAAGTTGAAGTGAATAATTTAACATACTATATGTAATTTATATAACTAATATATATAAATATAATACTTCTTTATAAAATATGTCCAACCAACAGGATCTATGTTGGATGTAAGCAAATGTATAAACTTGTATGTAAGCCCACAGAACAAACTAGTACCACTTAACAGCATATCTAAATCTTAGAATACAACCAAACTTAATAAGTAAAATATATACATATATTCCCCTTTAAACATAACTTAGCAAAATTATTTATTAGATAAACAATGTACATATAAAACAGCAAGTATAGATATATATACAAAACCTTATGTGTATACTTACAGTTTCAACGAAGGAGGGGAGAAGGTGGCGAATGGCTACGCCTGGGGTGGTGGAGTGCGGGGCTGATGCGGTGGCCACATGGTGGAATGCTAGGCGCGGTCAGGGGAAGAAGTGGGGAAGGGCTTGCTCGGTTTTGGGTAGTGGCGGAGGTGGGCTTCACGGGTTTGAAGGTGGAAGGCAAGGTTGTTGGGATGGAACGGTTCGAGTGGCGACGGTCATCGAGTTGGTGGGCGAACGGTGGTGATTGGGTTTGAGGGTGAGCGAGGCCGAGCAAATGAGGGGTAGGACTGCAGAGGGAGGCTGTGGATTCGCATAGAGGAAGTGGGGTGGTTGTCTACCGGGTTGCGCGAGCTAGAAGATGGGTTAGGTGGTGGAAGCAGTGGCCGTCATGGGCGGAGGAGCGAGGGAGTAGTGATGTATGTTGGTGGGATGAGAGGAAGACGTGGAGATCGGCAATTGGTTGAGGAGTTTGCATGGATCTGAGAAGATGAAAGAAAAGGGAGGAGATGACTTTGTATGTTATAAAAATTTGAACGCACAGCAAATAGAATAGAGAGGAAAGAAAATGAACTAACCAAATGAATGTGAAAGCTAATTTACAGGTAACAGTGAACGAGGTAAATAAATTTAGACATAGGGAATAGATAAAGTCAGTAGATATAAATTCCAACGGACTGGATAAAGCTGAATACATTAATTGTAGATAGCTATTGGTTTGCACGGTACGAAATGAGAAGATAGGAAACCAAAAGACTAGATTGCGATACCGATACGATAGTCGTTTCGCAGATTGCACCGCACAACGAACTTCAAAATACACAAATGGGTATACTGTGAAGATCAGCACGACAAGATGATCAAAACGGTATGTAGATATCAGTGGTATGATCGAATTATAAAAATTTCGAATTTTCTAATAGCGGAAAATGCAAGAAAAACACTGAAAAATAAGATCGACGGAGCCAAAGATGTCCGAATTTGGAAAAATGACAAACTGACATCTTGCTCAGAAGATGGTTTAGAATTTTTCTATGTAAAAATATTTAGGTTTCGAAAATATTTTATTTTCAACGCTTTTTAACTGACTGAATTGAAGTAAATTTACGCGCGAAATAAACTTTCATATTTTTGGACGAAAATTTACCAGTTGCTATGTTTAACTAGACGTATTCCAAATATTAAATTTATATTTCAAAATTTTATCGTTTAAAATTTCACAAAAATTCAACTAATTACGTTATTAAAACGGTTGAAATTTATCGTTTAACTGACTGAATTGAAGTAAATTTTTATTTTTAGCCAAATCCTGTGCATTCATGCTTGCATCCGAGGGTCCTTAGTGAGTCTATGACGTGGTTGCACCAGATTTAATCTTCAAATCCGACGGCCTGAGATCCCTAAGCCACACTATAAATAGAAACCAAAGCCTAGCTATTTTTCTCATTTAGATTTTCTCCCAATTGGATTCATTGTCTGAGGCTGAACCCTAAATAGAAAAATTTTCTAGAGAGGAAATCTTTTTAATAAAAATATTCTACACCCTAGAAGTGGATCCAAGAAGGCCAAGGATTAGAGCTAAGGACCACAGGTGAGTGTTTTGTAATTATTTAGATTTGTAAGCAATTTAAAATAATAGGGTTCTCAATAGTTGTAGTTTTTCTACAATTTTGAGACAATTTTTATGTAAGTTTATTTACAGTTAGTTTTTAAGTAAATTTCAGAAGTTATATTCAGTTATTTTCAGTTATTTACATCTGTTTTAAGTTGGAATTTAGCTTGTAAATGTTAGTTTCTTTTTATAAAGATTTAATCCCTTTTTATGCTAATAAAATATTAAAAAGAGAAGAATTAGCAAATATGGGTTAAAATAGAAAAACACTAAATTTACAGAAATCAGATGTAAAATGAGAAAAACTGAAATAAAATAGAGATGGACTGAAATATGCAAATTTAAGATATTTGCAAGCATGATTATAATAAGTGGTTATAATTAAAAAGAGAAAGTAGAAGAGTAACTAGAATGGGCTTATTTTAAAACTTAGATTTTGGATTAAGTTAATAAGCAAATATAGCAGAAATAACAGAAGATGCTTATTTTAAAACTTAGATCTTGGATTAAGTTAACAAACAAATATAGCAGAAATAACAGAAGAGACCTATTTTAAAACTTAGATCTTGGATTAAGTTAATAAGAAAATATAGAAGTAGTGGCCCGTACCGGCAGCATTCCCTTTCAGGTCTAGGATTGATGGTCTCACACGTAGGTGAGGTTGGGACACGCTTATGCTGATTAGGGTAAATAAGTGGCCAATAGATATAGGCTCAAATATGGGGATTTTGGCAAGGGGTGCAAAGCTAGAAGATTTGTTTGTTAGGACCAGTACCGGTAGCATTTCCTTTTAGGTCGAGGACTGATGGTCTCACACGTAGGTGAGGCTGGACATGCTTATGCTGATTAGGGTAAATAAAGAGTCAAATAGGGGAGAGTTAGTGTGTACCGGCGATGATCGAGTGTGCGACATCGATTAGGGTAAATAATTCGCTACTACATCCTAAGCACTAAAAGGTGTCTTTTTGCTGTAACCAACAAGATTGGTTCGCAGTGGCACAACAGAGATAGGAAAAGCCGATCAATGGGTAAGATTAGGATTTTAGCCTAATCAAGTTAGCAATTGAGATAGGATTAGGGTTTCAGCCTAATCACAACAGTTTAAGACAAGTGCAAACAATCAAACCAAATAGTCAAACAGAATCAGAAATAGTATTTTATGCCAGTATTATCTTTTCTATATTTTCCCTTTCAAGCTAAAACTATTGCTTAGTCTATTATCTTTACCTTGCTTAGAAATACTAGTAAGTACTTTCACTCACCAGACTTATTGTCTGACCCACTCCTCTATCTTTCCCCTTTCCCCCATAGGCCAGCAGAGTTGAGGATAGTTGATTCAAGTTGCTTGGAGATTCATTTTCGAAGATTTCTCATTTCAGATGTATTCTTCTGCTTTTCATCGTTTTCATTTGACTTATGATGGCACTTGTGAGAGAGATTATTATGATTATTATTATTATTGTACCTTTATACTCTGATTATGTGAGACTGAGATGTATTTTCATGAAACATGAGATATTTTGATTTTTTGAGACATGTTATGTTTTTATGACTTATTTTGAAATGAAGTTTAATTTTGAATTATAAGTTACTATTTAAATGTTTTCTGCTGCTTTTACTTATGTGTCTTGTGAATCTTAGTCTCCATGATGCTTTAGCTATACCTATAACGCATCACATCCTTTGGTGTGCCCATTTTGGAATACTAAGGGGTGTGGGGCGTTTCATGTCCACTTCGCTTGTTATTACAAACGTTCTTCTAGTTAAAAACTTAAAACACAATCTTTTAAACATTAGTCAACTTTGTGATAAAGGATTTAAAACTGATTTTGAAAGAACAAATGCAATATATAAATCAAGATAAAAATCTGATATTTGAAGGATTAAGAAAAAGAAACATCTATGTTTTAAATGTGAAATTTAATAACTCAAGTGATTATGCCTAGCCGTGGATTTTAACGACCCTTGGATATGGCATAGAAGATTGTGTCACATAAACTTTAAGTCTTTAAACAAACTTGCTAAAAACAATTTGGTTAGAGGTCTCTCTAGAATAAATTATAAAATTAAACATTTATGTGATGCATGCCAATATGGGAAATTAAAAAGGAGTTCTTTTAAATCAAAGAAAGAAATTTCTACCAAACAACCTTTAGAATTTATACATCTTGATTTATTTGGACCTACTCAAATACGATCATTAAATCACAGCAAATATGTATTTGTTATTGTGGATGATTTTTCACGTTATTCATGGACACTATTCCTAAAATAAAAGTGGTACTTTTGAAATGTTTAAATTTTTTGCTAAAAGAATTAAAAATCTGATGAATCTTAAAATAAAAAGTATAAGAAGTGATCATGGAGGAGAATTTGAAAATGAAATTTGAAAATTTTTGTAACAAAATGGGAATTTCACATAATTTCACATTTCCACAAACACCACAACAAAATGGAGTTGTGGAAAGGAAAAATTGTACACTACAAGATTGTGCACGAACTATGCTAAACAGTAGTAATCTTCCTAAAATTTTTTGGACAGAAGCTCTAGCTACTGATTGTTATATACTGAATCGTGTTACATTACGCGCCCTTTAACTAAAAATACTTGTTATGAAATGTTTTTTGGTAAAAAACCCAAAGTATCATATTTTTGAATACTTGGCTCAAAATGTTTTATACTAAATACTAAGGATAATCTTGGAAAATTTGACTCAAAAGTCGATGAAGGTATTTTTATTGGATACTTAGATCGTAGCAAAGCTTATAGAGTATTCAATAAACGTACCAGTACCATTGAAGAAAGTGTGCACATTTCTTTTGACGAAAATTTTTCAATTACCAAAAACAATGATGACGATGAGTTATTACTAAAACCTTCAGAAAATAATTCAAATATACATAACAATGATGAAAATATGGTTGATAATAATAATTCATTAAGATCATCACCTCGTATTTTGAAAAATCATCCAATTAACAATATAATTAGTGATTTAAATACAAGAGTTTCTAACATCAATTAAATCAAATGAGTCACGTGACATTTATCTAGAATTTTGAACCGAAGAATTATAAAGAAGCTTCAATTGACGAATCATGGATTATCGCAATGCAAGAGGAACTAAATCAATTTGAAAGAAATGAAGTGTGGGAACTTGTATCACGACCTACGAATCAATCCATAATCGGAACTAAATGGGTATATAAAAATAAACTGACGAAAATGGAAACATTGTCTGAAATAAAGCAAGATTAGTAGCACAAGGATATTATCAAGAGGAAGACATTGACTATGAAGAAACGTTTGCTTCAGTTGCACATCTAAAAGCCATCCGAACGCTACTTGCTTTTGCATGTCATCTTGGTTTCAACCTTTTTCAAATGGACGTAAAACGCGCTTTTTAAATGGTTTTATAAAAGAACAAGTATATGTTGAGCAACCCTCATTATTCATACATGAGAAATTCCCTGATCATGTATATAAACTAAAAAAGGCTTTGTATGATTTAAAACAAGCACCTCGTGCTTGGTATGATAGACTAAAAAATCATTTAATAAATTCTGATTTTCAAGTTAGAAAAATAGACACTACCCAATTTATCAAAAGAAATCAAAATGATATTTCAATTGTTCAAATATATGTTAATGACATAATTTGGATCAACAAATGAAAATCTATGTAATGATTTTGCAGATATTATGAAAAATGAATTTGAAATGTCACGCATGAGATTTAAATTTTTTCTTAGGATTACAGATCAAACAATTAGAAAATGGTATTTTTAAAAATCAAGAAAAATACTGTCACAATTTGTTAAAGCGATTTGGAATGGAAAAAACAACTAGTAAACCAACACCTATGAGCACAACTACACATTTAGATAAAGATGAAAAAGGAAAGGATTTTGACCAAAAGTTATATCGAAGTATGATAGGATCTTTAGTATACTTAACGGCTAGTAGACCCGATATCATGTTGAGTGTATATCCGTGTGCAAGATTTCAAGCTCAACATAAGGATTCACACTATCAGGCAGTTAAACGTATTTTGTGTTACTTAACTGGAACAACGTATTATGGTCTTTTCTATTCTAAAGATATCTCTTTTGAACTTGTATCTTATAGCGATGCAGATTTTGGCGATTGTAAAACTGATAGAAAAAGTACAAGTGGCACCTGTCACTTTATCGGTCAGTCCCTAGTTCCATGGTTTAGTAAAAAACAAAATTGGGTTTCACCTTCAACTTGTGAAGCAGAATATATTGCTGCTGCTTTAGCTTGCGCGCAAGTAATATATATGCAACAAACCCTTAGAGATTTTGAAAAAATTATAAACAAATCTCCAATCTTTTGTGACAACACTAATGCAATAAATCTATCAAAGAACCCAATAAATCATTCATGAACAAAACATATAGATATTCACCACCATTTTTAAGAGATAATGTTGAAAAGGAAACAATAACTTTAGAATTTGTAAACATCGAAAATAAAATTGCTGATATGTTTACTAAACCTCTAAGCGAACAAAATTTTATTAAGTTACGACGTGACCTAGGTATTTTATCTTTACACGACCTATAAAAAAAATCTAACAACTTGTGTGTTTCTCCTAAAAAGTTATATAGTGGAAAGTTTGAAGTAGTTTCTCTGTCAATTTTTTTTTCTTTTCTGGTTATAAATTCAAGTGTTTCAAGGCCACTTATTTTTTTTTACTAAAATAAATTTTCCTTCTGCCTACCGTTATTTTTTCAACAACTAAGCAGAATTTGTTTTAAAAATAGTATACTAAAATCATATATATGTATAAGAAAATTTAATCAGAATCCTATTCATTTTTTAATCAACGTTGCTTTCAAAACTATTATATCTACAATATCTTCGGATCACGACTCTACATACTCTGTTATCGACTACGCCTCACCCTCCTTGGGGAGTACTTATACTTCTCCGACTAAAGAGACATCTAAGTCGTCTCCTTCCCTTAACATCATTCCCTCACCAAAGTACCACACTAGCTACTTCCTAAAGGAAAGAAAGACAAATATGGGATTAATCTTCAACCAGCCTCCCTATCTGACAAGGTGACAAGATTCATCATTACCAATAGGAAATGATGGGTGTACAAAAAGAAATGTACTACGAACAACGACGCCAAGGAGCTCACATAAATTTCCTGGAGAAATGCATCCTTGCCATTTGTGGTCATTCACCGACAAAGGATTGCGTACACGTACGGTCTCTTCGTTTGAAGGAAACTCCTCCAAGAGCGCACCGGGTCACTCCACGACAATTATGGGGTGAAGGGACGTCGGAAGCTTAACATAGTCCTGTGCCTCCTTACTGGTGCCACTTTGACCGTTGAACGAGCGCACCAAGGATGAACCAAATTCTTGGGAGAAACATAACAATTTTGCTGACTCCCCCTCAAACAATTAAGGAAGAATTTTCTCAACGGTTTATATATATGTATACATTTTGTTAATTTGCATTAATCATTTGTATTGTTATCTTTCAATAAATATTTTTTAAATACATTCGTATAGGAAGAAAGCAACATTTTTAATCTACCAGATGTCTGCAAAGAACATACAGACGTCTGGCTAATAGAAATATATTTAAATTATTAAAACGTTAGACGCCTGAAAATGATAACACGAGGACAAATTCTTTTTTTTCTTTTAGCACAGACGTCTGTAAACATTCTCTGGAAATCTCGCCATTTCAGCACAGACGTCTGTCACAATGATCATATGTCTGATTAAACTCTCTAGAAATTTTTATCTATTTCAGCACAGACGTCTAAAATAAAGCATAGACGTCTATTTCAAACCACTAATTCATCTCAAATAAAATAGGCTTTAGCACAGACGTCTATTTATTTTAGCAGACGTTTGCCTATGTTCTCTGGAAATCAAAAATACTCATAAACAGACGTCTGATCACTTCCCAGACGTCTGACCAGAATCTCTGTCTATGAATACCACTATGCTCAAACGTCTTTTACCATAGGATCAGACGTATGACCGCGTTTCTACCCCACCCATTCACAGTAGTATAAATTATCCTTTTCCTCCTTCTATCTCTTTATCGTTCATTTCCTCTTGTGTCAAACAAAAAACCCTAAATCCCAAATTAATTTGTTTTCCTAATTCCCACAATCAATGGCTCCAAAACCAAGAAACTCAATTGCAAAAAGCTGCAAGCCTTCTACGGGACAAAGTTCTCAAGCTCCATCTCAACATTTTGTCACCGACCATCATATAAACGAATGGATCTTGGAGAAACAAACCAGAAGGTGGCATCTCCAAGAATTAGAAAAGAAGCCATTCCACACTGGTCCTTTCTACCCTATCCGTAGATTTGCTCACTATGATGCCGGTGAACTATTTCAAGATGTCGGTCTTTATCACGTGATCGATTATGAAGACAATGCGGGTAATATTGACCAACTTGCAATGTTTCTAATTTTGATTAATCTTTGTTCAATTTCTATTTGGAAGCCTTCGAATGACGAAAATTGGATATGGACTAGTGTTTATGGTCAAGTAATTAAACTAAGCATTGAGATGATTGGCCAAATACTTAATTATTCATATGCAGGAACTTGTTTACAAGAAATCCCTGATAAACGTTATGCTCCTCGAGATGCAATCACTCACCTAATTTGGGAAGATGACTTCCATAAGTTAAAACCATCTAATTTCCATCCTCAAGCAGGTCTTTGTAACCAAATGATAATAAACACCATTATCTTTAGATTAGGAAGTCATGAACAAGTCTACGATGATGATCATAAGGCTTTATACGCTATTTTTGGTCACACAAAAGTCAATTGAGCTCAATATATTCTTGATCAAATTAAAAAAATTTGGACTCCAGCCCGTCGTAGCATGGTTTATGCACCATACATTATGAATTCTACAATCATTAGGAATTCCTTCATATCTCTCTTAATATGGAGAAATACCTGTCAAAGATAGTGGCATTAGATTTCTCTCCTTGATGCATCTACCGAAAATACCACCGAACATTATTCCTTTTACCCAATATCAACCTCCTCAACAACATCAACAAGTACCTCCAGCTCGACCTTCCTAACCTACCAGAGTTTCAGTAGCTACAGAGTATTATACTGATTCTGAGATACAGGAAGCAAGGATAACAGTAGGTCCAGGAGAGAACTACCGAGATATTGCGTTACAAAACCAACGCCTTCTCTCCTTAAACCAACAAGCGCTTGATAAGAAGATGTCACGATTGGAATGATCATTTTCTACTCGTATGACAAAAGTAGAAAAGACTTTAGATAAGGTTGTTTCGACTTTGGGAAAGTTCTCCACAAAGTTCGTGGTCACTCTTCATCATGGTCTTCATCTTCTCCTTCTCCTGCACCACCATTCGTGCCAGTCTTCCAACCCAGACCTTCTTCAGAAGCAGTGCCTTCAGGGAAACCTCCACATCAATCTCGTCCCGACAAAGAACATATTTGTCTTGATACTGAGGAAAGTGAAGGCTTATCTTTCTCTTTTGAAGATCCGCATGTGTCACATGATCCTCAAGTTTATGGCTACTACGCATCATTTCAAGAACTGTCTATTCAAGAAGATGAGGAGTATGCCGACCAGTCTCAGTGGCAACATGGTTCATACGTTGAAGACTCATCAAGATTCTGGGGTTATTACAACTATCCGTAAGCTTTTAGTACAATTGATTGTTTTATGTATCTTTGTTTGTCTATTTCTACTCTTTGGATTACTGTATAACTAGTTAAAAACTCTCTTAGTTGAAGATTCTATGCAGTTTTATTTCATTAGTTTCATTTTCTACTACATCATATTCTTTTTTATTATGCCAAAAGGGGGGAAATATCATATTACATATTTATAGGGGGAGGAATCACATTCAGGGGGAGTTATATGTTTGTAAAAATTGTATAGTTATCATCATCAAAAAGGGGGAGAATGTTAGAACTACTATTCTATAGATTCGATGACAACAACTATACAACCATACACATACAGTATATACAGTCTATCTACTTGCAAAGAAAAAGCTTTTAGAGTTCGAATTGAAGATAGCTCAATGAAGGAGAAGAATCATCAGTATTAGTAAAGTTATTTTAGTGTTATTACTGTCATAGATATGATTTGTAAAGTCTCCTTTAGTAGTTACTTTTAAACTTAAACATTTGCATGAAAATAATTCTTTTAAACTCTTTATTTCAAAAGGCTGGAGAAGAGCAAAACTGTAAATGTCAGACATCTGACATTTAATATCAGATGTCTGACTAACATTTCTGTTTTTAATTTCGAACCAACATCAGACATCTGATTAGGTCTTTCAGACGTCTGAGTCTGGGCTCTATCTAAGAAATATATAACAGCTCAGACGTCTGAACTTTTGGCAAGACGTCTATGCTGGATAACGGGCTATAATTTTAAAAAGACATCTTCTTCAATTTAATAGATACTTTCACAACTTTTCACTGCATCTCTTCTTCATCAATAGTTGCAACCATTAGATTGAATCGGAAAACTTAAAAGATACTACTTTTCATCATAACCCTTCATCATCTATATATACATGCAAAGTTTTTAAGATTTATAATCACTTGAATTTTCTGAATCTGTTATCTATATTCTTTGCATACTTTGATTTCAAAAGCAAACAATATCAGCCATTTTACTTCCTAAAATCAAAGCCTCACATACAGATACTACTTAAAGAAGATTATAGAAAGATTTGTACTAAACAGTCAAATCGGTGTTTTCTAGAACACATACTTGTCTTAGAAAGAACTGTTGTATCTAGCCTATTCCTCTGGGCAAAGCGAGGGTTGTTTATTAGTTAAAGCCGAAGAGGAGCTTCGGGACTGGACGTAGGAAAGGAGGTCCAAACCAGTATAAAAACTCGGATGTGATTGTGCTTTACTATTATTTACTTTATCTGTTATTCATAAGTTAGTATTATAGTACACTTGTATATTAGATATACATATACGATCCATATAATCTTTCAACTTGTTTAATTTATAGTTCATACATGTTACTTGTTATTTTATAGTTTAAACAGCCTCTTTGCAATTTAATTTACATATACGTAAACATGTTCATCGAATATAAACCTATTCATATATATAAACTCGTTACTTATTCATATATACTTGTTTAAGCTTGTTTATAGTTTAATTTCATATATAATATAATCTCATATGTACTTTAGTCCAAATGTGCCTTTATTTTTGTCTAATATCAGCTATTTATAGTATATATATACATATTGTTCTCATTATTATTCTCACTTGTATTACCGTTTATACAAAGTAAGAACTATATTATGTTTACATTATATATATATATATACATAAATACATATTATTCTCATTATTAATATCATATGACTATTTATAGTTTAAGCCTGTTTTTTTCTATATACTTTATAGTATAACATTTTTAGTTTAAGCCTGTTTTATGTTTACAGTATCACAATTTAATTTCTGTCTGCTTTATAGTTTAAGCATGTTTATTAATACATAAACATGTTTATAGTTTAAGCCTGTTTATAACATTATTAATACATAAACCTGTTTATAGTTTAAGCTTGTTTATTAATATATAAACCTATTTAGAGTTTAAAGCTGTTTATAGTTTAAACCTGTTTATAACATTATTAATACATAAACCTGTTTATAGTTTAAGCTTGTTTTATGTTTACAGTATAACAGTTTAATTAACGATGGAAATTGGAAAATGGATGGAGACATGGAGTTGAAGGCAGAAGCTAGAGCATCTATGCAATGCATTCTTAATTTACAATTTAATTTACGTTTCCTCCATAATATGTACTATTTAGTATTTAATCTTGTACTTGTAGTATTGTATTATTAACCATGAATTATGGACTATTGCGAATTATGTGATCTTTGCTATGCTACATATACAGTATGCATGTCATGAATTATGTTGTGAATTATAGAATGTTGTGAATTATGTTTCCATATATATAGTATGCATGTTATATTGTCACGAAATAAATCATTAATTTACAATATTCGGTTAACTATCGGTCAACCATGCAACGGTTAACCGTTTGGTTCGAAAGGTTAACCGAACCATCAAATTTAACCGGTTAACCATGGTTAAATTTAACAGGTTCTGTCGGTATGTAGGACTAAATTAACCAATGAAACGGTTAACTGAACCGTTACTTTTAATTGGTTAGCCGTTCAAATTAATCGATCGGTTCGGTTAACCGACCATGCCCACCCCTACTTTAGACTCGATTATCCTGTACTTGTATAAACCTGTGTAATAGCTTGCAAAATATTCTATACAACTCGGGAAAACATCAGTACCTATATTTATATAGTGGTTGTCATCAAAATCTATATGTGTGGTATTAACAATCTCCCCATTTTTGTTATGATAACCATGTAAATATATTTATTATAAGATATATTTTGACTACCCTTAACTTGGTTAACTCACCCTATTTTGAGTAAGCCCCCCTTAATATATGCATATATTAAATTTTTCTCCCCCTTTATCATCAATAAAAATGGATAAAGAAAAATAAACTCCACTTAAATGTGACATATTAAATACTATGAAATGTGATAATGTTGTATTTGAAATCAAGATCAATATTAATTACAAAATAATATATTTGAGAAATAAATTTACACACACACACACATAATTTTTATTACATTTGTTTAAACCATACATCACAATTTTTACAACTATTACACACTATACATGATTAATTACATGAAAAAGTACAAATAAAACTAGAGTTAATTATATAGACTAAAATGCAATAAATACATATTTTAAATACAAATTAAAACTAGATTTTCTTAGAAACTTCGACCCATCATTCGATTCCAAAGATTGGATTGATGTTGATAACTTCCCAATCTTTGTTTCCACTTTCGCCTTAGAATTCGAGCATTCCAGGGCTTTGCCTTGAACTTCTTTAGCAAAATAAGAAATCAAACATTAAAGAGAATCAAATTGTGTTTCTTGTTCTTTGATCGTTTGCATTTGAGTCAACACCGAGCGCCATTGATTGCAAAGAATGAAGCAAAGAGCATTCTTGAATGATAGAAGAGGTTATTCTACATTAACACTAAGCTTTTGTTTTGGAAAATTGATATTTGAATTCAGTTTTATGAAAAGAGATGTGTAGAAAGGAATAAAATAAGAGGATGAATTGATTTCTGAGTTTTTATGAAGAAATATCGCTTCATAGAAGTAAATAGTCGAATTAATAACTAATTCCTCCAAATAATAACCAATCCGTTGCAATTTCAAATTCTAGAAATACCAGAGTATGTCAATATACATGGGTAGTCTCTGTCGACATGCTTGTAGAAATTTGCATGTTTTTGCTTTTTCATTAATTTTTATTTATATTTGTTATTATTTTCGTTTATGATTGTAGAGAATAAAAGAAATTTATTGAATAACAAGATGAAGTCTCTAAATAAATTTCATTAGTAAAATAGAGAGATACATAAACATAATATAAAAAAAATATGAAAATGACATAAATAAAACTAGAATACATAAGGATAGATAAGTAGATCTAGAATGATCATGAAGACGAAGAAGAATTTCCACCATAATTTTTCATTCTCTTCCCAAAGTTTTTCTCAACATTTTTTGGGAGGCTTGTGAACTTCTTACTAAAAGAACCCTCAAGCTTCTTTTGATTATTAAGAAGCTTCTCTTGATTCATAAGTATCTCTTTTTAATAGCGAGATGGTTTGTCATAGCTTCCAAGAGATGTTACCATTTCCTTCTCTTCTTCTTTTTCTTCCTTCTCTTCTATTATCATTGTTGGGGAAAATCCCTTCAGATGATCAATCTAAGAAATAAAAAAACCCAACGCAGCGGAAAACAACTGGATCATGATTGTAGTGAGACGAAACAAATAGAGGTAAACACCAGAACAGACAGTCACAGATCTATGCAATGCAGAGAAATAAATAACACCAGTATTTATAGTGGTTCCACTACCGCGAGGTAGTGTACGTCCACTTAGGGAGAGGATATTTTATTAATCACTGAAAGATTAGAGTTACAAGATTGATTCACTTTTGGAGGCTACACATAAGAAGAATTTACAATACAGATAAAATTCTGTAGAGTTTCAGCTCTCAAGGATGGCTGCCATTGTTGTCCAGAAGCTCCACTATTTATAGAGTGAAGATATGAGGAGGGGTAGCTACTATATAGCAGCTTTGGGGTTTAGTTCGGCATGCATCTAGTTCGGCATAATTTGGTTCGGCAAAACACCAAGCGAAAAATTTGGACCGGCATGCTCCAAATCACCGAACGAAATGTTCTATTCGGCAAATCACCGAACGAAATATTTCGTTCAGCAAAATTTTTCTTTACCGCTCCAAAGCTTCATGCCCTAGCACTGCGACTTCTTCCTCTAACTTCGGCAATATTTTGTTCGGCAATATTCTAATCACGTCACTTCTGACTTCCCCCTTTCTCCAAATCATCTTCCACTGCAGGTCACGAACCCCTTTTTGCCGAACAATATCTACCGAATGAGCTTCCATCGCTCGAGATTTGTGGAGCGGCATCTGCCTCTTCTGCGACCTTCTTCCTCCGCTCATCAGCGCTGCCATCGATGGAATTAAGGTATCAATTTCAACAATGTCTACCTCGATACCTAATTCCAACAAGCCTTCCAACTTTATCTACAACTTCATGCTTCAAGCAATGGATACTTACCCAATGAGCTTTGACAATGCCATCACCCATTACACTTTGTCAACGAACTCCGGCAAGGCCACCGCCCGTCAACAAAGTGTTCGAAGTACCCAGTCCGTGTAGAACCCATCAATCTCCACCATGAAAACAAACGTCTCCATGAACCATCTCAACTCTCCCCTCGCGCCATCCCATGGCACCTAGCACTTCATTAAGCAAATCAAGTCCGAGCAATGCTCGAACTTAGCAACAGGCAACGACTTAGTAAACATGTCTGCTGCATTCTCCTTTGTGTGAACTTTCTGAAGACGAACTAGCTTCTCTTCACTCATAGAGACAAAGAACGACTCTCTCATCTCAATATGCTTCATTCTCGAGCTGAACGGCAGATTTTCAGCTAAGTGAATTGCACTCTGATTGTCACAGTACACATCCATGCCTTCATATACAAAGCCCAAATCACACAACAGTCGCCTTAAATAAAGCGCCTCCTTATCTGCTTCAACCGTAGCTGTGAGATCTGCCTCTATAGTAGACAAAGCCATAATCGTCTGCAACCTCGCTCTCCAACTGATCGCTATCCCACCAATGGTGAACACATATCCGGAGGTTGACTTCCTTTGATCTCTATCACCGGCATAATCAGAATTGCAAAATCCAACCAAGCTGAAATCTCTTCATCTGCCGCTCAAGACAAGTCCATATTTTGGAGTTCCTCTAAGGTATCTAAAGATGCATTTCACTGCTTCCCAATGCGTATTTTCTAGATTTTCCATGTACCTACTCACCAATCCAACTGCCTGAGCAATGTCAGGCCTTGTGCAGACCATGGCATACATCAAGCTGCCAACTGCACTTGTATATATGACCTTCATCATATAAGCCTTGTCCTTTTCAAAGATCGGAGAGTCTTTACTCGAATGATGTATGTGCAAAGGCATGGGTGTGCTGATTGCCTTTGCCTCTTCCATGCTAGACTGAGCAAGAACTTTTCAAATGTACTCCTTTTAAGTGAGGCTCAAAAGTCCTAGCTTTCTATCCCTTTGGATTTCCATACCCAAAATTTTCTTTGCTTCTCCAAGGTCTTTCATTTTGAATTCCGCTTTTAGCTTTCGCTTTAAACTATCGATTTTAGCCTTATCCTTGGAAGCAATCAACATATCATCTATGTACAAAAGTAGGTACATCCATCTACCATTCTTTAAATGCTTGAAGTACACACAAGCGTCTTTGATGCTACGATCAAAACCAAGTGAAAGCATAAAAGAGTCAAACCTCTTGTACCATTGTCTAGGCGACTGCTTAAGTTCATACACTGACTTCTTCAATTTGCAAACCCAATTTTCTTTCCCATCTACAACAAATCCTTCTGGCTGCTTCTTGTAGATGGTCTCATCCAAGTCTCCGTGCAAGAAAGTAGTTTTCACGTCCAGTTGCTCCAGCTCCAAGTCATGAGCTGCGACGATAGTGAGCAAAATGCGGATGGACGTATGCCTCACTACTGGAGAGAATATCTCATCATACTCCAATCCCTTTCTTTGTGAAAACCCTTTAGCAACTAGTTTAGCCTTTTATCTCCCATCATCCTTCACCTTGAACACCCATTTGCAACCTATGGCTCGGCTTCCTTGAGGAGGTGGTACCAAATCCCAAGTCTTGTTCTTCTTCAACGACTCTAACTCCTCTTCCATAGCGCACATCCACTTCGAACTGTCACATGACTTCAAAGCTTCATCAAGGTTAAGTGGCTCCTCATGAACCACATGTAGGGCATAGTTAAACTAATCACCAAGGCTAAGGTTCGCAAACTGCCAATCACCGTACCTTTCGGGCGGCCTAATAGTTCTACGACTGACCCGAGTAGGTACTGCTTCGCATAAACTCCTTTCAGCTCCACCTTGAACTGAACTTCCTCTAGATTCATGCACATCACCAGCACTACTAGAAGGTACCTATGGACTATCCTATAATGTTTCATCAACCGCGTTTTCCTCGACAGCATCAACAACAACTCTACTATTTGGCTGGAACATGGGAACTTCTTTCAACTCCTTAGGCCTATCAGAATCTTTTGATGTGGTAGGTAGTATCTCCTTCAGATTGAACATAGCAGACTCATCAAAAGTAACATGTCTGGAATGAACAATCTTCCGATCAACAGGGTTCAAAATTCGATACCCTTAGATACCATCGATGTATCCCATTAGTATGCCCTTGTATGCTCTAGCCTCCAACTTGTCATCACCTGTATGGTGAACGTACATAGGACAACCAAAAGTTCGGAAGTAACCAAGATACACTGCTTTACCTCTCTACTTCTCCTCTGGAATCTTCCCATCTATGGCTGAGCATGGAATTCGATTTATGATATGCACCACAGTTGATAATGCCTTAGCCCAAAAGCCTCTAGACAAGCCCACCATCAAACTCAAGCAACGAGCCTTATCCAGTAGAGTCTTGTTCATCCTTTCTGCAACCCCATTGGATTGCGGATTGCCGGGTGTAGTGAAATGTCTTTGAATGTCATGCTATCTACAAAAGTCGAGGAATTCCCTAGAGACAAATTCACCACCGTTATCAAATCTCAGCACCTTCAACTTAGAACCAGATTAATTCTCAACAAGCACTTTCTAGTCTCTGAACTTCTCAAATATTTTTGATTTGGCCTTCATCACACACTACAAGAAATCACACATTCGATGGTAATATGGTACAGCGTGCTAATGTTTCGTGCTGTCTTTGACGGCTAAGGTTTAATAAAATAGCGTTTACACGAGGGAACCCTCTCCCTGACAACAAAATAGAAAACAAAACGCGGTAGAAAATTTCCTTCCCTCTCGTTTCCCTTTCCTACGTTTCACTCCCCAAACCACTTTTCCCCCTTCGCCCTGGAAACCCTAACAACAAAAAATCTTCTCCGATCCAGCCTCCAAATCATCGATTGAGCTTGATCAAGAAACCCTAATATCTCCTTTTTCCATCGAAGGAAACCCTAGCTGAGGTAAACTATTTTCTCATTCTTGTTTTGCCTAATTCAATATGTTCAATTGGTCGGTTTTTCATTATTTTATCATTTGATCTATTAATTTAACCTATTCGATTTTATTAGTTCATTTAATGATTTATCGGTTTGATTTTGCATGGCTTTTTCAATTAAATTATTGAATAAACGTTGTTATGAAAATTTCAGCTGAATATATGAATTTGAATAAATGTTGCAGTTACATTAATGAAATGATATTGGTATTTCAAAGCAATTGTTTTAAAATTCAATTATTTTTGGATATTTGGTTTAAGTACGGATACTTACAATTATTTACTGTACAGTGCATAAATTATAAACTAGCATGAAACAAAGATTGCACCATGAGATTTTACAGGCTAGCAATATTAATATTATTTACTCAATATCAGTTACATTAAGTGTAAATGAAGTACATATATAATTTTATATGATCAACTCCATTAAGTACCCCTCACATATATATTGACTAATGTCACTTTTTTGTTAACCATCATTTGCGAGCTTAAATTTTAATGTTTTTGTACGTATAATAGCTTGTAATTTGTTTTTTCCTAGTTCTTTCTCTTAATATGCAATATATTTATGATTTGCAGTTGATTTGTTTTCTTTCATTCTATTTTTTAACTAATTTTATTGCATAAAAATTTAGATGATTTCTAAAATCTTCTTGTAACAAACAACTGTATTTCTGTTAAAATATTATTAGTAAAAAAACTATATGTATTTCCATAGGAAGGCTGTATTCCAAACGTTAACCATTTTGATCAAACATCAATGGAAAATGGTAAAAATATTTCTTTGTTGTAAGGGTTATTAATTGTTATTGCTTATTTTAATAAAATTAAAATTTCACTTTGTTTTCAATGCTAAATATAAAGATGCTACTTATATGATCAAAATTTTACATTATAATTAATTATTGTGATGGGTACAAAGATATAGGAATGCCTACCGCTTTGGATACAAAAGCCATCCCTCTGTAAATGTTTAACTGATATACATGAGACTCTGAATACAAATAAAAATTATTTAGTTATCCTCTACTACAACATTTCAAATTTTGTTTTAACTGTAAACTGAGCTATAAACAAAAACTGATTTTGCATTATTTAGCTTGCTCACACTTATTTTTTTTTACAAATTTGTAGCTTGGAATATAATACAACAATAATTTGATATAATTCCTGAAACCATTCAAAATTGGTTTTGTTCACATTAAATTCAATCTTATATTCTTTTCAACATTCATTTATAGCATTTGTATTGGTTCATTGATATTATTATTAAATTTTCAAAATATTCTTAAATATTTATTTAATTGTTAAATAAATCAACCCGATTCATGTATCAAATTTAACGAAGAGGGAATTTTTTTTAGTGGAGCTCTTTACTATGCTTTTGAGTAGAGTTAGTTGGATAGTTCAACCTATAAACACTAGTTCAAGTAAAAGACAATTTGATGTGGATCACTATGAAGTTTTTTTGATGTATTTGTTTTGGATAGAGCCACCAAAAAATGTCGTAGGTCCACTGAACACTTTGCATTGCCAATTGCAGGATCACCTTAAGCTTATTATTACTAAGTTCCTTTGCCATATCCAAAGCTTTTTATTATAACATGTAACGTTTTAACCAAATTCGTACATTTTATATCACTTTTAATAATGTCAATATAAGATGAAACAGTTTGAAATGGTTTGATAATAGAAGTGGAGGATAATAGATAATAGATATGGAAAGTGAGATTATATATGCCATGGATTGTTTTTGAGTTGAATGGTTAGTTCTACAGGTCACTAATAAACTGACGAATCTATATATCACGTGTGTTAATAATATGAACTGATGCCTGTGTTAAACGCGTGTTCTCTTTTACTATTTTGTCACTAAAGCTTGGTGCTTTATGTGTATTAAGAATATGTAGTTAAAGAGTATATAGTAAATAATTATAATTTTTTTTTGAATATACTCTAGGACAATTGGCGTAATCAGTAAAATAAACAAGGCGGTTGGAGACCAAAAGATATTTTTCGCTGTTTAGGCTCTTCTTTTAAATCGGGGACCACCTAGTACGTCTGATATTCCATGGGTTGCTCTTATGGGCAATCTATTTCTATAGCTCCAGCACAAGCAGGATCAGCTGGTGGAAATTCACTAGAATCTGCTTGGAAAGCTGAAACTGAAAGTCTTAAATCTATATAGACTAGGGCTCCACAAAGTAAGCTTAGTAGAATAGCATTGGTAGACTCTCTTGCCAAGCAGATTCGTAAAAGAATAAAAATCAGGCTACCTAATCTACTGTCTGGACTGCAAAGTAAGTCTCAGGTGGTAGGAAGTGAGTTAGCAAGACTTGGCGAACAGTTGGTATAGAGTGCAGAAGAAACCATAACAATTATTTGGAGCTTTGCCGAGAATTTGAAGACATGTTCCTTTAACATATTGCCACCGGTAAAGGTGGAGGATGGAAAGTCGATGCAAGTTTTGAGGGAAATTTTCCGAACGAAATCAAAAAGCTTCCACTGGACATGCATTTTGATATTAACAATGTGAAAAGGATTGTTCTTGAAGCTGATGGTTACCAGTCATATTTAATATCTCCAGAGAAAGATCTGAGAACTTTAATAAAAGGAGTGTTGGATCTTGCAAAAGAATCTTCATGACTTTGTGTGGATGAGGTACACCGTGTATTGATTGATGTAGTTACTGCGGCTGCAAACGCTACATCTGGACTAGGGAGATATCCGTCTTTCAAGCGTGAGGTGGTTGCCATTGCATCTGCTGCACTAAAAGCTTTTGAAAATGAAGCTAAAAAGATGGTTATTGCTTTGGTTGATATGGAACGTGCTTGTGCTCCTCCCCAACATTTCATGTCTTGTTGAAAGGAGGATGGAGAGATAGAGGCGTAAGGATGAGCTAAAGAATCGGCCCTCAAAGAAGAATCATGAAGGGGAGCAATCAATGTTAAATAGAGCACCAAGTCCTCAACCACGACAAATAGGTGGATCTTTGAAGTCATTAAAAGAGATAGATGCAAAAGAAAGTTCGACCTTGCAGATTGCTGGTCCTAGTGGAGAAATAGCCCAGGTGTATTTACTTTTCCAGTAATGCTTTGAGTCAATAATAAAGTCTGACAACCAGCACAATTCTAATAGTAATCTTTTTCTAACACAAATGTTTCAAGGAAAAAAGCAAACATTGACTTGGTCCATGTGGTAGAGTTGGTTAAGTTGGAACATAAAGTCCAAAGCAAAAACTAAACGTAAACAAGGATTGGAAAACAATGATTTTAGAAATATCTGAAGTTGGAACTGAGATGAGAATTTCTTCTAATATAGAAAGCATATTCCTATAAATAGTATAACGAACTTTACAATAGTTAAAAAAAAATAAAGAAAAACAAAGAACTTTACATTATTTTGAAAAAAGATAACATATTTTTAATGTTGTTTTGAAATTATATAAATTCCTAATAGGGTTGGATCCTTTTATCCATTTCAATAAATATAACTATCTGGTTTTGTTTTTGAAAAGTTGTTTTCTTTTAAATTTAGCAATGTTTTTGGAAATGTATCTGTCACAAAAGAAATCTTTTACTCTTTACTTTTTATGTGTTCTTGTCTATTTAACAGTGTTAACGTTGAGTTTTCAAAAAGTAAAATATGTCGTTACACGGTTTTTAAAGGAAATGTTGATTACCACAATGTTCAGGTGTCTGTGTCGGATACATTTATCGTGTTTTCATAAGTGGTACATTACATTTTTGCATTTATATTATGTTGATGCTTATTTAGAGTAGACCTGATATTCTGGTTTTTTTATAGGTGAGTCTTATTATATGAGAAGTATATGTTTCATTTCTGGAATTCATATAGTGAATGGATATATTTCCATGCATGGATAGATAGATAAATAAGCAGTTTGAGTCAATGGACATGGCATACGTATCATAACTGCCTCAAAATGACTCCTATTAATACTGATGTTCACTGTACAGTTGGTGGAATCCCCTCATAGCTCACAATACTTTTTAAAGACTACATTGCTTCAGATTTTGACTAATACAATCAGGTACTATCAAGTTAAGCATGTATGGATACTTTTTTTTAACATCTTCAGTCAAGCACTTATACAGTTTTTGATTTCTTAATTTATAATCTGGTAACCTCTCTACACTACATCAGGGATTGTTCATTAGATGTTGTTCTAAGATGTAGAGTAATTTTTTTTTCTTTTTTATTTAATTTTTTTTTTCAAGAGTTACCTCTGTCCTTTTGGCCATCAATGAAAGACTAAAGCTGCTAAAAGGTCAAGATGGTGATGAATGTGAAAGTGCATTTGCAGCTTTAGGTCAAATCAGAATGGGTATGTTAACAGACCTAAATAAATCAGTTTCCTCATCATTCTTTGTTTTATAAATTTTTTAGAACAAACATGTCCATTTCTTAGTTTCGTTTATTGCACTGCTCGTATTAAAAAATGTTTCAATTTTTCGAACCTTCTTTATCCATTCAATATCATATTATCGTTTTTCGGTTGTAGTAAAGTTACGAAATTGTTCGACCAAAGCTTTATTTAGTTGAATCTTTCTTGGTATAGTCTTATTTATTTCTTGTTTGGAAAATAATATTGGTGTTCGTATTCTAGCTAGCGAAGTAGCAGTTTTTTTACTTCAAAGTTCATCTCCTCTTGTAAGATATATACTTGAATCTGCATTCGGTCGTCAAGGTAGTGGCAAAGGACTAGTGGGTGCATAGCCAACTTTTTCTTAAACATATTTAGATATTTGAGTGTCAAGTTCAACAAACACACACACACATAGGGTGACTATCCATGTTCCTATTATGGCGATTTCTTGCAGTATTGCTTACTTTTATTTTTTTATTTTTATCATGACAGCATGCTCTTATAAGCACCTGTATGTATAGAAATCATGTGCCTGTGATAACCTGATTTTTTGTTGAGATTAACTATTGTGGATGCAGGTGCATAGTATACGATTATATGAAAAGGATTTGCAAAGATATATTTTAAAAAATGTCAGTGAGGGGAAACCTGTTCATTTTGTTCTTTTAAAAGACAAATGTATCCATTACTAAACTTAAAATTCTTAATTTTATTGAAGGCAAACAGGAAGGTTCGAAAGACTCACCATGGAAAGTATTTCAATTATTACATTAGACGTGTTTGTTAGTGGTTTGTTGTCAGAGAGAAACACATCAAATTATAGGATTACATAAATCTTGTACCCGATCTTACTGTGGATAGGGTATTATCCACATTCTTATTAGTTGAAGTTGATTAAACTAACCTGATACTTTCAGGCTGCTTTACATGCTCTTGGAGACATTTGTGGTGCTAACCAACCCGAAGACAAAATCATGCTTGCCAACTCTACAGAGAAATGTCCGAGGCAATTATTTTATGCTGCAGCTGCAAATAGTTTAAAACTTAGACCTTCTGTGAGTCCTTTACTCATATGTATACGACTCAAAAGAAAATGTCCTCAAAGAAAATTGTTTTCCCAAATTGTCTTTGTATTGTTCCACATTTTTTTATATAGGGTTTTGATTATTTCGATCGTGGAATCTATATATGGCACACACTGATAATATTTTTACAATGTATGACCTAAAATGGTCGATGCTCTTTGCATTAAAATTTTTCCAGATGAACAACATGAAAGTTCAAGATAAATTCTACGGTTGTATATGTAATAAATGGGAATCAAGTAAAATTTTTGGTGCCTATATACAACTGTGAGGTTCTAGAATATAAATATTGTGTTATATATTATTGAATACAATTATTATGTTATATATACGGTTTTATCGTCTGTTCTATATTTTTTTTAAGACCTTGAACACATAACTTACTGGGCATGTTTTTGTTCCTTATCTAGTGGTGAATATTTAATTAAATTTTTTTATGGCTTCATAGGGTTTGCTTCTTTCCGTGCTGCAGCAAGAGCCAGAGATACGGCTGGTTGTAAGTATTTCTTCCAACTCTTGTTTAAGCAGTTGCATTTTTAAAGCTTAACTCACAAATCATAAAATGCATTAAGTATGCACAAAGGATAAAGTTGTAAGATATTTAGTATAAGACAGGACATGGTGAATTACTCCTAAATTTATTTTGTTTGTAAGTATGCTATTTTGTATATTATTTTAAATGATAATTCATGGTCTTGTCATTTTTTAATCACCCAGGCAGTGTTTTTAAGCTTGAACTTTTTTTCCCGAAGAATACCCAATGGCTGCCCCAAAGGTAAACATATATCAATCTATATTCTTTTATCTTCCATCCAGTGGAAAGTATTCTTTACATTCTGGTATCAAGTAAAACAAAACCGGTATCAAGTAGTATTAATAGATTTATGGCTATATAAATAACCTATTCATTGCAAAATGGTGGACATATGAATCAATTTTGATTATTTAACAGTTCCGATTAACAGCATTGGACAAGTGCAATTTAATTAATTTGGAAGTAGAATTTAATTGTAAAGAAAGTGTGTAAATTAGTGTTTAATTTATTAAAAATACATTTGAATATTGAGTTGTAGTAGGACAATCATCGAAGCATAAAATTTGAGTATATTGCTTGGAAGTTCTTCCAACATTTCTGACCCTTTATTTCTAAGTCAATCAGCACCCGAAAGAAGGCTAAAAGTATACTATAGATAAAAATGTGGCAAAATTATCATGAATAAATCAGCTATAGGGTACATAGGGTGAATTATTTGTGTTTGTGACTAGTAGAAGGATAAAAGTGTATTAAAAATAAAAAAGTAGCAAAACTATCATAAATAAACTGGCTATGGGGATAATTAAGGTGAATTATTCATAGGTCAGATATCTAGTGGTGATTGCTTTTAGAGATGATGACTCTGGTTTTACACAGTTAGCACTTAAATGGCCAAATAAATTGCATTGTTGAGGATTTACAATCTGCCTTTTGCAGTTTCATTTCTATAAATGGTAATCCAATACCTTGATTTTCCAATCACATCTAAATGTGAGTACTATATTAAAATGAATAAGGGCTGTGTAAACAGCTCACCTCAGATGCCTACTAAATTATAAAAGACAAAAATATATACTGATGTCATTTGATTTCTCATTTTAATTGCATATTGTTTTCTAATATTACATTTAAGCTTGCAACCAAGTTGTAATTTAGTTTACTTAGTGTACTGATAACATTTGAAACACCCATTTCAAATAGAACCATTTGGTAATATTTTCTTCTTTAGAGATCATTTAGTGTTCCTTTTTTAACTTTATTGCTTTTATCCATGATTTGAAATGTATCTAGTCCTCTGTTGTCCACATTTCAATTATTTATTTATTTTCTTCTTCTTCTCTACTCTTCAAATCTTGAGGAATATGTTAAATGCCAAATAGCCTCTGAATCATGGCAAACCATCTTTATGTTGTACTTTGCGACACACGCACACGCACAAATGAGGCTTGTGGTTTAGTTAACATTTTCTCAAACAGTGCAAGTATGAAGATAATTGAGTGTAAGTGTGTAACTTACTATCTTTCAAGTATCTTACAATTATCTTTTTTTTTTCTTTCAATAGGATAACTCTAATGGGTGCAAATGTCTTCCAAGCATCAAGGGTGATGGTGCAAACTCATGTGAAGGTGCTTGTTTATCATTTCTTTTCCAACATGTTTTTATGGGTTTTTAAGCTAAAATAGTGCTATATTTAATATCAAAATTCTAGTTTCCCTGGTTCTATCATACTGGTAGACACATACCTCTTTATTTAATGAATTATGAAACGACTGTTCTAATACCCTTATGATTATTACTATTACTTCATTTTCTTTCTTTATTTCCCTTTCTCTAAAATATTCAAAGTTACAATTCCCTATCTTTTGTGTTAATAATTTGTGTGAAATATTTGTTTAGACACTCTGTAGTGTTTTAGATTTTTTCAACATGATTCAGACATTGATGAAGGACTACTTGTCAATGCTCAGGTTGTAGATGTGGAAATAAGTGGGGAAGTTTTGAGTGCACCTTTTCAAGTGACTATTGCACATGAGAGAGCACAACACATGCATAAGTGAGTTTTTTTTACTTCTTTTGGATTGCACATTACAATAATTTGACATATAGGTTGTTAGATTTACAAAACTATGTAAATAAGCAACGATTTGAGTATTAGGTTGTTGTTCAAGGGTATAATAGCTTGTGAATTCTTTCTGCTGCAAATATTGTTAAAATCGTTATGCATATAGGTCATTGGCAGTAAGTGGAGTTAATTTATTGAATGTTATGTGCAGCTGTGCGATAAAACCGATACAATTAAATTTCGATACATAATACACTATCAACAAAAGTAGTTTGAAATAACAAAATAGAATTACATGTTCAAATTTATTAGCTTTAGAAGAGGTAGAGTGAACAAAAAATAAGAAGGATAAAAGGAAATAATTTTTGAAATTATGCTTAAAACAGTACATACCCAAATAAATGTTCACGTTGATGAATAAGAATTAAAAGTACACAAGCATATTCAACTTACTTCAAGATCAAACATGGTCATAGTTTGGAGTAAAGACATTGTGTTTAGTGAAAATACAGTTAACTAAGTTCTATAGAAATTAACAAAATTTAAAAAAATTAACCTAAATTATAAAATCAACTAACTTTTATACTGCATTTCATAAAAATTAAATATGTTAATAAAAATAACTAAGTTTATAAAAATTAATAAGCTTTAAAATTACTAAGTTTATAAAAATAACTAAGTTAATAAAATTTAACAAATTTTTACAAAAGGTAACCAACTTTTATAAACATTCTACTCAATTAACTAGGTTTGTACAATTTAACCGAGTTTTATAAAAATCAAAATAAGCTTATAAAAATTAACTATTTTTTATAAAATTTTAACTAAATTAACTAAGTCACTAAAGAATTTATTTTCATAAATATTTAACTAAGTTTCTAAAATTAGCCAGGTTTATTTTCTTAATGAAGTTTTATAGAAATTCAACTAAGTTGAATTTTTATTAAAATTAACTAACTTCACAAAAATTAACTAATTTTTACAAAAAGAACTAAGTTAAGCAAGTTTTATAAAAAATAAACAAAAAGTTAACTAATTTGATAAATAAATAGCTAAGTTTATAAAACATGATTAAGTTTTTATAAAAATTTAACCAAGTCGACTAAATATTTGTAAAAATTAACTAATTGTTATAAAATTTAACAAAATTTATTAAGTTTATAAAAATTAACTAAGTTTACCAAGTTTTATAAAAATTAAATAATTTTCTAAAAATTAACCAAATTTTATTTAACTTAAATAAATTCATAAAAATTAAAAATATAACTAAGTTAACCAATATCATAGTAATTAAACAATTTTCCAAATATTAACAAAATTTTATAAAAATTATCTATGTTTTATAAATTTAATGAAGTTAAATAAGTTTTATAAATATTAATTAAATTTATAAAAAATAACCTAATTTATAAAAATTAACTAATTTTTAGAAAAGTTAACTATATTTTACAAAAATTAATTTTTTTATAAAAACAACTAAGTTTATAAAAATTAATTAAGTTTTTTAAAAATTAAATAAGTTTTTAAAAATAACTTGGTTAATCAAATTTAACTAATTTTTACAAAAGTTAACCAAGTTCTATAAACATTTGACTAAATTAACTAAGTTTGTAAAATTTAAGTGGGTTTTAGAAAAATTAAGTAAGTTTATAAAATTAATTATGTTTTATAAAAATTTGAATAAATTAACTTAGTTATTAAATAATTTATCAAGTTTATAAAAATTGACTATGTGATTGGTTAGGCTATTACTTTAGACTGAGCCGATGTTGGTAAGGCCCTTATTGCCACTTGATTTAACCGTGCATCTTTCATTTTTTTTGACATTTTACCAATTCTTCAAATTGGCTCCTTATATCTTACATCCCTAAATTAAATGTCCATCAAAGCTCTCAAATAATCATTACCTATTTTAATTCAATTAAAGCTTTAGGTATCTCCTTTAGTCGATGTCGCACTATTAGTCATCCATGTTCCTGTTCTCCCTTAGGAATGCAATTGCATCCATTTTTAATAAAACTGAAGAGTTCAGGTAGGAGTGCAATTATCTTCATCCATTTTTAATAAAATTGAAAATTTAAAGTAAGTTTGTTGTGCCCTTGCTGGTTTAAATGGCAGTCAAGGATAATGCATGCACTAGGTTGTACTGTTTGAATTATTTTGTTGGAAATCAAAGTTATCACCTAAACGATGTTACTGTACTAGAATTGATTGAACCTTTACTATGATCAAGGTTCCACAAATTTGTACTTACTGTATTTATGATTTATTTGAACTTATTTTACAGGTAGATAGATATCACTGATGCAAAAAAGTAGTAACATGCCGCAACAAGTTATCGATTCAAAGTTATTTTGGATTTCAGAACTACATTTTGGTTTGTATGTACTACTAGTTTTGGTTACTAGCTACTACTTGTTCTACATTGTTTATGAAATATTATGGATGTGTTATATATATCTTTATGTAAGAATATTGCGTAAATTGATTATGTAATGTTACATATTGATTATGAGATGTGTGATTAATATAACGGAATGTAATGTTATATCAAAACGCTATAAAAAGTTATCTTAGCAAATCAAAACCACTGTTAAACCCATTTGACAACAGAGGTGGAATGCTACGAAAAGCGTTTCAGCTCATTAACATCATGCTATAAATAGTATTGATGACATCATCAAAACGCTGTTAAAAACATACTTTTATAGCTTTTTCACTGTTTCTATGGTATGTTCCGTACCTATGATGGCATGTCGTTATACAGCGTAGTTAAAAACGCTGTTAAATCCTTTTATAGCATTTTTTGAATGCAGTTAAAGGTCCAGTTTGTTGTAGTGACATACACCCATACTTTTCGAGAAAAGTCATCAATGAAAGAGATAAAATACTTTGATCCTCCAAGAGAAGGAGTAGCAACCAGTCCCCAAACATCTGTATGCATGTACTCAAGTACTCGCCTCGATCTATGGAGTCCAACTCCAAAAGATACTTTAGTTTGCTTACCTAACACACACTCCTGGAAAAAGTCCATCTTGTCGAAGCTTTCTCCTTTGATCATCTTCCGTCTTCGAAGTAACTCTAAGCCCTTCTCTGAAATATAACCCAACCTAAGATGCTAAAGCTTTGTGGCATCTAAAGCACGAGAACTGTCTACTCCAATACACGACTCTCCAAGAACTGTGGTTCCTTTCAGCAAATACAGATTTTGGAACACATCTCCTTTCATAAGAACTAGTGCACCTCTCGAAACCTTCAGACTATCCTTCTTCATAGTTACCTTGCATCCTAAAGATGCCAATTGTCCTAAAGAAATTAAGGACTTCCGAAGACCTGCAACATACTGGACACCTGTTAAAGTGCGTATCACTCCGTCAAACATCCTGATCCTCACTGTACCTTCACCTATTGCTCTACAGCTAGCATCATTACCCATAAGAATAGAGCTTCCTCTCGTCCAATGAAAGAACTGAAGTAATCCTTATTTGGCGTCATATGGAAAGACGCCCCCGAGTCCCACACCCAATGGTCTGAGACATCCGATACTGCTGTAGACAACACATCGTCAGATACAGACTTCTGTACCGCAAATGATGAAGATCCGTCTTCTTCAAATCTGGACAATCGTTTTTCCAATGACCAAGTTTCTTGCAGATAAAGCACTTCCCATCTTTAGACTTTCCTCTCCTGCCATTATCGGGTTCCTGGACTTGGAACGCCCTCTAGAGTGCCAATTCTTCATATCTTCTCTACCTCTTTCAACAAACAGGCCGTGGCTACTATTTCCACCTCTACTTCCTTCACTTATCTCCTTCATATGATCTCTTAAGACCTCAGATAAAAGGCCTGACTTCACATCTTCCACTGTCAATGTGTCTATAGCGTAAATAAGGCTGTTAGTGAAACCGGTGTATCGCTCGGGACGAGAACACAAAAGTATCATTGCCATTTGCTCCTCATCCATCTTCAAATCAACAGTCTTCATCTTCATCACAGGATCATCAAAGAAATTAAGATGTTCCTTCACTAAAGTACCCTCTCTCATCCGCATGGTGAAAAATGTCTTCAGCAATATTAGACGGTTAGTCAGAGATTTCTTTAAGTAGAGATTTTCTAGTTTGATCCAAATGCCCCTAGCAGTGGTCTCACTGCTAATCTCTAAGATAACATTCTCTCCCATAGCTAGCTGTAAAGTAGTAAACGCCCATTTCTCCATCTCCTTCCTTTCCACGACTGAGATTTCAGCCGTCAATTCCTCAAGGGAAAACACTACTGGATGGACTTCATTCCTCATTAGAACAGCCTTCATCCTTCATTGCCACTTCTCGAAGTCTTTATCCCCATTCCATTTCTCAATTGCCAACTATGATCCTGACGCGATATACATCCCTCTAGTATAAGGTCTTGTAACAACTGGAGTCGCTTCTTCTCCTACCATAGCGTCTTACACTCCTCAATCAACCTTGCAGCTCTAGTACCAGACTGTTGGGAAAAATCCCTTCAGATGACCAATCTAAGGAATAAAAAAACCCAACACAGCGGAAAACAACTGGATCGTGATTGTAGTGAGACAAAACAAATAGAGATAAATACCAGAATAGACAGTCACAGATCTATGCGATGCAGAGAAATAAATAACACCAGTATTTATAGTGGTTCCACTACCACGAGGCAGTGTACGTCCACTTGGAGAGAGGAGATTTTATTAATCACCGAAAGATTAGAGTTACAAGATTGATTCACTTTTGGAGCCTATACATAATAAGAATTTACAATACAAACAAAATTCTGCAGAGTTTCAGCTCTCAAGGATGGCTGCCATTGTTGTCCAAAAGCTCCACTATTTATAGAGTGACGATATAAGGAGGGGTAGCTGCTATATAGCAACCCTGAGGTTTGGTTCGACATAATTTGGTTCGACAAAACACCGAGCGAAAAATTTGGACCGGCATGATCCAAATCACCGAACGAAATGTTCTATTCGGTAGATCACCGAACGAAATATTTCGTTCGGCAAAATTTTTCTTTACCGCTCCAAAGCTTCATGCCCTAGCACTGCTACTTCTTCCTTTAACTTCGGCAATATTTCGTTCGGCAATATTCTAATCTCGTCACTTCTGACTTCCCACTTTCTCCAAATCATCTTCCACTGCAGGTCACGAACCCCTTTTTGCCAAACAACATCTACCGAACGAGCTTCCATCGCTCAGGATTTATGGAGCGGCATCTGCCTCTTCTGCGGCCTTCTTCCTCTGCTCATCAGCTCCGCCATCGATGGAATTAAGGTATCAATTTCAACAATCATATCTTCAATTTCTTCTTCCTAAAGAATATCTTACTCTTTCTCTCTTGCCAATAACCTTTCCTTTTCGGTAAGAGAACCATTGGGTTCGAATTCAAGAGGAATGTGCATGAAAGAGAGTTTTTTTTTAATTTTATGAATCAAAATGTTTCACCTCTTAGGTCAATACCAAAATAATTGAAATTTTAGTAAGATACACACTATGATATTGTGTGTTTCATGACAAGAAACTCTTTTGAACAAAGTCATCCAAAATCACTTGAGCCTAATTTATATCGTATTTTTTGAAAATAGCAAAAAGATTTTTGAAAACTTTGCGAGAGGGGTTGTTGTACTTTCCTATCCTTAGTTAATACTTTATTGTAAAATAAGACTCATTAGTCTTGCTTTTGGCCTAAGATTCTTGCCTTTAAAGCCATATTCTTCATCTTGAAAATAAATCATGTATAACTTCCCTATTTCCATAATCAATTTCAAAAGTGGAAAGGTCATTTCCACTACTTTTACAATCAAGAATTTGGTCAAGAATTTCACAAATTAAAACAATAGTAGTATCTTTGATGCTACTCCAAATTTGACCTTCTTCTCCTTGATAAACTTTCCATTCAAATTAGCATAAAATATCCTAGCCATATCAGGATAGCAATCAAAATCATTTTGAGATAAATTGATTAAACTAAAAAAACCATTTTCCAAAGCAAGATCTCGTAAACTACAAAAATAAAACTCATTAAAATTAGCAAATCTTCCTGAAAAAACTTTACCACAAGTTGCATACTCAATATATGTTTTAATGGACTCTTAATCATTAAAAAGTTTACTTTGATCTTTTTGATAAGCTTAATGGCTTCAGATGAAGAGGGTTGGTTTGAGGAAGACATTATTGGTTTGTTTTGGAGGAAAGAGAGTGAAGCATTTGTTTTATTTTTGAAATAAAGTTGTGTTGAAGATGAGGTAAGAATGAGTGAATAAATAGAGTTTGAATGATCAAATGGAAGAGAGGGAATTTCAAAAATTCAAATTTTGAAATGATTCCATGAATTTTGTAGATATGTCGACATACCTTAGTGGCGGATGTCGACACATATGCCGAAATTTCAAAGTTCAAAAATTAAAGAAACATATTTACTATATGCACTTATTATATATTTATTCCCTTATTTAATAATGTCCAGAAAAATAACGAATACAAAATATGAGATGTAAATGGTATTGATTTCACCGCTTCCTTTGTTTGACTTGATTAATCTCCCATCAATGTGAAACATATATTATATTTTTAGTATCTGGTTCATTATCATGGGATGTTGTATCAGAATCGTCCAAGGTTGTGTTGTAAGCCCTTTTGCCCTTTTAAATGAATAGGTGTTTGTTTTCTTTTGCTACGGACAGTGTCTTCGTAGATGGCTAGATTAACAACAATCGTAATACTTAAAAACATTTCCATTTTCGAAATTTTTATTTTTAGTTTTATGAAAGTTGTGCATCATTTGGTATTCAGAAATCTTTTGATATTTCTAGTCATAAGAGAAATATCCTCATCATTATCTGAATCTTGATCATCAGTTGTTATGCTGAATGCAATTGATTTCTTTTTGATTGCCTTTTTTTCCCTTCTACATTGTAATTGTGCTTCATAGGACATTTGATTACCAATTAATTCTTTAATTTTTAATAGACTAATATCATTGGCTTCTTTTATTACTAATATCATTTTATCCCATTCTGAAGAGAGTGAATTAAGAATTTTTCTAAGTTGATCTTCTTTTGAGAAACTTTTCCTTAATGATACTAAAGAATGAACTATATCTTGAAATCTAGAATATGTGTAAGAAATAGACTCATTTGGTTTCATTTTAAAGAGTTGGAACTATTAGGTCAGCATGGAAATCTTAGTGTGGTTTACTTTTATAGTTCCTTCATGTGTGACTTACAATTTTCTTCAAATTTCATAAGCAGACATACAAACAGAAACTCGATTAAATTCATTTTTGTCCTAAGAGTAAAATAAAATGTTCATAGCCATTGAGTTATTAAGTGCTTGTGTCTTTTGGTCTAGTGTCCATTGTGAATATTCAGTTTGAGGTTCACTGTATTCACTTTGTGTCTTATTCCAAATATCTAAACCATTGGATTGTAAATAAATTTTCAACCTACATAACTGTTATGCAACTATTAAATAGTGGGGGTCTAGAAGTTGATTGTCCTTCTGCAAAAGTGTTAAAAGTACAGTACTAGTGTTACTAGCAATTTATAATTTTCTAAAAACAAATAATAAATTTTTGAAAACCTAATGCTCTGACACCTAACATGGGAAATAATGTCGTATGGTGTAAATGGATCTTAAGGCTACTTTAACACTAGAAGGGGTTGAATAGTATTTTATAATTTATATGGAAATTTTCTAAATAGTTTAAAGATTTAAATCTAAACAAAAATAATCAACACGGAAATATATTAACATGTAGTCATAGATATATATAAATGCAGTAAAAATAAAGTAAAAGTAAGAGAGATGACACCAAGGGTTTTATACCAGTTTAGATTGACAAATCCTACATCTAGTCTTATACAATATCTATATAAATCTCTGTTCAAACACTTACTTTAATCAGGTAGCAAACAAACTAGAATACAATCTTGATTCATGGTAACAAGACACACCCTCCTGACTTTTCGAGCTCAGAGTAGACTCTCTTGATTTAACCAGACAACAGGGTCATCTACCAGATTTAAACGGTCAAAAAGCACACCCATTTGATTTGAACGATCAACAAATACACCCACACAAATAGTAGTAGAGAATTGTTGAATCTAAATACAAACAATTGTACTTTGGATACATAATATCCTTTAGCCCTTTGATAACACATTGATCTTTGAATTGAAGAGAGAATACCTGTAAATCAGTGAGTAAATTATATAGAATGAATGTAGTAAAGTGAAGATTGAATTTGTGTAAATTTAAAGAGTTTCGAAAGTGGAGTTTTTTAAATATATAATGAGAATTTAGAGTAAGAAGAATATGGATAAAGTAGTTATTAAAATTTGTTTTTCAGTCCCCGTTATATAGTGTTTAAAGGGAAATGTCTATTCGTGAAGAGATGGAGCCAAAAATCACAACTATTTAAAACTTAAAAAACAACTCTTCGAAGTTACATATGCCTACAACATAGGTAAGGTATTTCAATATACCCTTGTATTTTTAGAAAAACAATAAGCACATTTAAAGTATTATAAAATGCAGGTATTTTATAAATTCATTTGAAAATAGTTTCTAAATCTTTTTAATGTATAAATTTTTATAAAATTTGTAGAAATATATTTTGAAGATAAAATAATTATTAATAAAGGGGTATTCAAAGAAAAGAAAGTTGATATTCAAGGACTATAACAAATTTATCTAATGCTTATTAACTATAACCTATAATCTTGAACTCTTCATGTCTTTTTCTTTAAACTCATCGGTCTTCAATTATCTTGATCATCTCTAAATCTTGATCTCTAATCTTCTTACTGATCTGTCTTTAGACTCAATTATCCAAAACTTGTATAAACCTATGTAATATCTTGCAAAATAGTTTATACAACATGGGAAAACACCACAACCTATATTTATATGCTTGTTGTAATCAAAATCAATATCTATGGTATTAACATTATTTTGTTGTTCTAGGTTGTTAGATCAGTATAACCCTTGTACTTGTAATTTTCAAATCTTAAATTAATAAAATCTACAGTGATGTAGGCTAGAGATTGCCGAACCACTTTAAAAACTTGGTGTTCTCTTTGTTTTTCATGCATTTCCTATTACTTTTCTATATCTGTATAGGACTTTGGGTGTTGTGCCACTTCTAGTCATAAGGTCAACACAACAGCAATCGAGCATTAGTGGACAACTGAAGTCGATGGTGAGGCAATGTTGGCCATACGGTCAACATTGCAGCCAATTGGCAGGATAAACCACTAGAAATTCATGGCGTGGCATTGTCGCTAGATTAATAAATATATTTGAATTTGAAATTAGTACAGTATGTGATTTTGTGATTGTATGCTTGCCATATTGTATGATGTTTGTGATTTTGATGAGTGTTGTGAAGATGTTTAGGATATGATGCATTGTGAAAATAAACTTAAATTTTGATGATAATAAAATATATTGGAATTGATTTATAATGAAATAAGGTAAATATTAATTTGAGAAAAATTCGATGGGCATTTTGAAAAGTGGTTCAAAAATATTTGAAGATTTTGAAAAGAAGATAATATATACATATACATACATACATACATATATATAATTAGAATCGATATGATTGTTATTGCAAGAGATTTGTAAATTAAAGGTGTTGATTATTTTGAAAAAAGAGAAGAAAGAAGAGATTAGAGTTCTTATTAATATGACCATAACTTGTGACAGAATTATCTGATTTTGTCGAATCTTCTTTCGTTGATTAGGTAATTACATAAGTAATTTTTTTATCCTTTATCACTTCCCAACAATTTTAAATTCATGATGGTTTAAAGTTGAGTTAATTGGAGTGTTCGCTCTCCTGAAATGCAAAATTACCTAAAACCAAGCTGAACTTATTTGGTCATAGGTTTGTCCGATTTCACTGGTTTTTCCCATTCCAAAAGCCTAAAATATAAGAAACAACTTTTGTTTTAAATGTTTTACTAAATTTTGATATTTTCATGGCTAAAAATGATGTTTTTATAAGTGGGCCTATGTACTTCATTCATTCCAAATTTCGTTACCTGTAGAATAACTCTCATAATTTGGGTTATACTCGACATTTTTAAGATCCGTAAGTTGTTTTGGAATCTAACACACTATGTAACAATTCAGTTTTAGAAAATAAAACTTGATTTAATTGTTATGACCTTTAGAAACATGTTTAAAGTAGTTTAAATTATACCGTTGTATTGCTTATGTATGTTAAGTGAAAGTATACTTATTCTACCTCTTTATATAAGCTACTAATGTTTATATTGAGTTAAAAATAAGTGTTCAAGAGGCTATTTGGACTTATGAGCGATGATAGCTCGCTTATGCATGCTTAACAACTATGTAAGTTGGTTAAAAATGCTAAGTAAAGGTATGTTTTACGGTATGCTACAACTACTGTTACATGTTGTGATATTATATTACTTCCCCATGTTTTGGGATGCCTTGTGTTGGGATGTATATATATTTTGTGATTATATTGTGTTTTGATTTTTTGGAACGCTCTACATTGACTCTACTAAAATTTTCTAAAAAATCTTACACGTAGAATATTTTCAAAAAATTTATCATATGCGAAGAATAGAAAGTCATCAATTGAATCTATAATAGCATATGGTGAAATGAGTTGGAAAGTAAGAGTCATATAATTGAATCTATCTAGTTGATAGTGATGCAGTAGGTGATTGAAAGAGCTTGGTTTATGCGATTTGGGGATTCGATGTCGTGGACAGTGGTTGTGTAGAGGGTTGCGAAGTTGCTGGTGTAGTGGAGGGGTGTGGTTGGGTTGTGGTGGAGCTTGATGCGTTGGCAGTTGAAGGTGAAGCATGTGCTCAGCATTCCGATGATAGCAGGCTGAAGTGGAGATAATGAAGTCTAAAGCAGCTTTTGGTTGAGGTGAGTTTTCTCACTCACAACTATGCTTTAGAATATAATTCCCTTTCCGTTGCTATGGTCTAGAATATGCTATTACTAATAATTGACTATTATGCAGATGAGCTGATTTGAATATGGACCGCTTGGTGATGGAATGCTTAGTTAAAATGGATTGATTAGTTGAAATTTATTGAATGGTATGGATAGAATAAGTGTTGCGTGCTTTGGTTAAGATTTGTTGTTTGTATGTTGGTTGATTTTAATGACAATATCATTTGAATACAACACTTGCAATTAATTGAAAAAAAATTAAAAAGTAAAAATTTGGAATAAATAAATCATTTATAGAATATTTGTAATAAATAAATTATTTTGAGAATAATTAGTGAATTCTGGAGTGATGATCTTATTTAATTTTGAGATTATTTGCGATTAATGTTAACTTGAAAGAGGAATGATTTTAGAAAAATATATAAGTGGAATGATTTTGAAGATTTTATGAATTAGAATTGTTTGGTAAATGAAAAGTTTTGTAATTTTATTAAACAAGTGAAGTTTGAATAGTTATGTTTATCTACTATTGATTATAAAAATAAGTGAAAAGTATTTATGAAATGATGTTTGGAAATATATTTCTGAAAGTAGTGATTTATTTAAATTTAATAGATGAGCAGTATATAAGATGATATTTTTAAGTAATTGCAAAGTGAATGCAAATCATTTTATTTGAAAATTTCAATTTTGGGGATTCAATATGAATAATGTGAGGTAAGTTTGTGGAAGTAATATATTATTTTTTAAATAGAATTTTAGTTTGATGGATTTATTATTTTTAAAGAAGTGTTGAAACTAGATAAGGATTTTAAATAATTATTTTGAAGTTGTATATTTGGGTTTGTAAATATATTTGGATCGAGAATATTTTTTCGAGTTAGAGATTTTAAAGATATCTGGAAGTTATAAACTTCCTTAAAGTATTTTAATAATATTAAAGTGGAAATTTGAAGTGGAAGTATCTTTGAGGTTTTAAAATTTATTAATGAGTTCGAATGGAGGTTTCTTTAAAACGAAACAAGTTATTTTGAAATATGGATTTTGAAATTAGATTAGAGAATAAATAATTATTATTAGGTGACTAAATTTAAGTGAAGTATTTTTATAAAAAGAGGAAAACAAAAATGAAGTGAACTATATTGAAATAAAAATCTTCATCTCATTAAATACTAATTAAATGTTACTTTGATATGTGTATGGATGTTTGTTGATTTTTTTGCCATGAACGAGATGAAGTTAAATTACATGTTGAATTACAAGTGATTAAAATAAAGAATAATGAATGGAAATAAAATGTAAGTGGCGAGAGATTTAATAATCGAAGTGGAAATTTATTTAACATTTATTAATGAAGGGTGTTGCGTATATAATTATATTTCACCAGGCGCTATGGGATGTCCGTGTGAAAGTATTTATTTACTCAACGCACGTACAATGTTGGGTAATGAATTGAGGACTGAGTATTTGATACTTGGATATTGGTGAATTACTCTATATTATACACAAATAGCGATCGATATTACTTATATTTCTGACTTGACATGTGAGGTAAATTTATATCTTCTTATTTTATTTTAAAGTGAAAATATGGTTATCTCCACTTTTGAGTATAGCCAAATGTTTTCGCTAGCCCCATCCTAGCTTGATCGAACATGGGGTAGCACACCTATGGTTGCGGCGACATGCCCCCCTCATCGCATGGTCACAGTCTGCTGCACAAGCCAATAGGACGAATACACAACAAGGCGAGGTGGTTAAAATGGGAGTGAGGAGCGAGGAGAGGAGGAAGCGACATGTGTTTATTAAACTGGTGAGGATGCTCATGAAATATTTATGGATATCTATTTGCATCTAAAAAGCATCAAGACTCAGGTGTAGACTCGGCTTCAAGTAATAGCAATAAACAACTGCACATAAAATAGTAGTAGCAGAAATGAAAATATAAATGAAGAATAAAATGAATAAATCTAATACTACTAAGTAAATATGTATAAATTGATGTTTGAGGTTTGCTGTGTTCGATATATGTGATGTGTGATATGTGCAACGTGTGAGGTGAGCAATGTGTGTGATGTGTGTGACGTTTGTGAGGTTTATATGTGAGCTATGTGCGGTGTGTGAGATATATGGTGTGTGATGTGTATATGCGTGCGATGTGTGTGATGTGTGATGTATGAGCTACATGTTGTGTGTGGTGAGTGCGATGGATGCTTGATGTGCGTTATGTGATGTGTGTGATTATGGTTGTTGCTTTATGGTTGTTTTGATATTTGATGTGTTATGGATGTTTTATTATTCCTTTGGTTGGATTTATTGTCTTAAGATATCGTTTATATTCTCTCCATTGATTCTAGACATAGTCTGACCCATTTATCATTTATATAATACTCGGGTCAGTTCGGGACATTTTAAATTTAGGGATGATGAGACCAGACTTGCTTATTGGGCTTAGTTAGAGGATAAATATCATTAGCAGTATTGTATACCATTTTGTATGTATTAATGTGATGTTGATATGTATAAACTAGACATGTATGTATATTTCTGATGATAATGGGCATTTGACTATTTTTGTAGACCCAATTGGACTCATGTATATTTATTATTATGTTATCGTTGCGTTGATGACTCTATGTTTTCTATGATTATTTATATTGTGTATTGTTCTATCGTTACGCTCCACACGTGCTTGTTGCTTTATACTGGAATTGGTTGCGTCGACGTGAGTAGTTTTTATATTATGAGATGTATTCAGTGTTGGTCCAAAGGTGTCACGTACCGAAATTTTCGACTTTCGAAAATTCGACATCGATACTCACTTTATCGACTGCCGAGCAATCGAGTGCCGGAAACTCCAATAGTGAGGGTTTAAGAAAGAAGAGAAAGTAGAAGAAGGAGAAAAGAGTAGAAGAAGAAGAGAAAAGAACAACAGAACAACATCAGAACAGAAAACAATACCAGAATCTCACAATCGCAGCGGAACAATATATAATAGATAATCATTAATCTTTTAAAACAAAGAACTATATCAGTTTATACATACATCAATCATCAGAGTCAATATACAACAACGGACAGTTATATAACTTGTCCTCATACAGAATACACAGCGGAATAAATATATCAGATACAAATACTACGTCTCATCATCCAGCTTACTTCCAAAGCTCCAGAATATCTAGAATATCCTGATAACATAACTCTAGGCTGCCCGTGTGGAAATTGGTGGGCACCCAGAGTTTAGAAGGGAACAATAAACTCCGAGTCAGTCATGGTGACTGGTGTGAGATCGTAAAACAGTTTATCTTTAAAATAAACAACAGGAAAACTTTAATGTCAATTCGAAATGCTTTTGGAAAATGAAACTACCATAAGACCTCCCACCACACACACAATGCAAACGCAGAATTGGAGGAGATTTCTTCTTATGATAGTCAAAGATGCTTGATACACAAAATCAAATCATTTTTGATATTATTATTAGTGCATAGTGTAGAAAACAGTTCGAAAGTAGAATATAAATCTTAGCCAGCATAGACATTTCGAACTATGCCTACTATAGCTACCATCCAAACAGTGGGGCGCCACCATAAGTGAATGATAGGTTCTACAACTAAATCCATACAAGGCTCGTATTGTTTCTTTGGATTTCCAACAAATGGTCAGGCTAAGGAACTTCCTATCCACGATGGGTACGTCCCTGGAATAGACGACCCGAGAAATAACCTAACATTACGGTTAGATCTCTGCCAACACAAGGCCGGGTTACCTCTGCAAAAGTAGGTAACTACTGACACGCGTATGCCATCCCCTGATCGTCACCGATCTTCCCGAGGATCCTCGATTTCCAACAAACCACATAGTAAAAATGCAGCAACCACATAGGTTAAGTATCTGGGCTCCATACCATGATACCACCTCTATCCAGAAGGAATGACATACACTAAGGGGCGCTACTCCCTAGAACCTTGCCGCATCCTTCCTGTTTTGACCATTTCCGGGGTGTGAGGCTCGACGAAGTCTCGTCCACAAAGCTACGCTTTCTACAAAGCCCTGCTTCGGGTCAAACAAAGTGATCAACCTATGATCACAAAGATATAAGATCAAACAAATGATCATATCGCAAATGATCAAACACTGATCATTTCACAGCAACACTCAGTATGCCACGTTACCAAATTGGGAGTATATCGCTGATAAATTTCAACTACATAACCTCTGAGCTCGTACGTCTCAGAGAAGGGTGTTAAGCTAAGAGAATAAATTCTCCGCCACCAACAGATATGTATTTGAAAGAAATCAGCTCTATATCTCAAATTGTAACGTCAGACACACAATCCATATAAGTCTGTTCCGGGATCGAACAGAACCGAAGGCACTTCTCACGAAGCCCTTGCATATCCGGATAATTTTCTAATCACGTCCGGACTTCCCGTCACTAAGGGTGATAAAACCTCTAAATCGGAGATCAGCCGATGTAGAGTAACTCGACGGTAATCCTTCCGTTTTCAAAAATATCCGGTCTTCAAATGCGATTCATAACGACGTATCACATATTTAGGATGGGTTATACGACCCCATGGTCCTTTCCCGGCTAACCCGAATAGTGAGCGCTTATTCAAAAATAAGTGTGGCATTCAAATTCATCCAATCACAACAAATACCATTCAAGGTAATTATTGATAGTCGGTTATTTAACTATCAATAAAGATGCGCAACATCATCAGATTCCAAATAATTTTCCAAATTATTTCATCTTCAAAAATATCTTCACTAGATATAAAATTTCCACACTTCAAAAATAAATCAATATTTATTTTTAAAACGAATTCCCATTTCTTTTTATAAATTCCATAGTGAATTTATATTTATCGAATATCTACTGATATTCGATTTTTCAAATCGATTTCAATATTCAATTTTGATTTATCTTTAAGAAGATAAATTCTCAAAAACGTTTCATTTCATTTTGGAAATGCATTTCCCTACTTATTTAAAAATAAGTCAGTAATTCACAAATCCATTTATTTTCAACATTTGAAAATATTCGATATACTTAAATCAAATTAAGTATATATTCATTCTTTAAGGAAAACATTTACTATAACAACATTTATTTGAGTCAAAACGAATGTTACGTAAAACATCGTTACAACGACTCAAAATCACTAGTATAGGGATTCGAAATTTAAGATAGATATGTAAATCCCAATACTGCATAAAACATTTCCTTTCGGAAATCATTTACTATAACAACAGTGTTATAGTCCACCATTTCCTTATATTTCTCGAAAACGTCTATTTCAACAATGAATGTTGAAATCTATGATTTCGATATTAAATCATTTTAAAACATCGTTAAAACAATTAACTTCATCTTAAATATCACTTTCCCAAAACATATCTATTTTACTTAACAATATATTCACTGTCCAAAATCGTGAATATACTTCACTAATTACATTTCACTATTTTCTACACGTTTTATTTCAATAATAATTCGCTATCCAAAATCGCGAATATATCTCCTTTGATAATCTTCTATATTTAATTTATCAAATTCAATTGATTTCGAATTTATAAAACAACGTTTATAAATTCTATTTCTATTTTCTAACAACTTTGATTTATCAATCTCCTTTATAAATCAATTCGATAAATATTCCATTTAAAGGCAAAAATCCGATTTATAAGTAACTTCTTATAAATCTTTTATTCTAAAATTTCATTCATTATATAACTTCACACTTTATAAATCTATAAACTTCATATCTTCACAATTTAAAATTCTATAAATTTTCTATCTTCACAATTTATAACTCCATAACTTTTCTATCTTCACAATTTATAACTCCATAAATTTTCTATCTTCACAATTTATAAAACTCGTTTAAATTCCAATAATTTTAATTGATAAATATCAATTTTGTACATCTTTTATATACATCGTTTTAATAATTCAAAAATCCAAATTTAAACTATTTTATAAATTACTTAACTATTTATTTCAAAAATCCTCTTTTGGTTATATTTCATGAACATTATAATTTCCATAACTTTAAATTTATAACCTTTATTTATTTAAAGTAAATCAATTCAAAGATTCAAATAAAACGTATACTTTCAAATAATCACTTTCAAAATCTCTTTTTAAAGTTAAATCGTTATTTTTAAACTTCAAAATTTGAATCCAATGATGCAACGCATCAATTAGTCCATCACAACAGTCAATATCATATATCAATATGATAACAGGATATACATCAATATCTGTAAATAAATAAAAAACTGGTGAGGAATCCAGTTGGATCCCTCCAACCTGTTTTCCTGCATCCACAGACGTTAGCACAATACCAATTCCACTTCGAGGTGGAATATCACGGTATATGGGTTTTATAAAAAAAATCCGCTTACTAACGGCGCAATAGGGTCTCATCCGCTATACGAGGCGGGAAATCATCAATCCAATATATACATATGCCAATATGTATATATTGCTATATATATAATAGATATGTCCTATTATATCTAATATCACATCCAATCAGTCAAGCAAATCAAATTAATAACTGTAAAATCCACTTTTCAATCGAGTGAGAAAAATCTCACCTTTGCTTTTATTTTTGCAATTCCATTTTTCCATTTCTGTTTTGGTTTCTTCACAATTTCGACCTTGCATAAACAATTTATACAATCTATTAAGATTTGAAATGAAAAGATCGAATAACCAATTTACGTTTGGTAATTTTAATTCACTAGTGATTTTATTTTAAACTGATTTCTTCTAGTAAATTCATTTAACAAAAAATTAAGTTTAAAACTAAATTTAATCCAACATTTATTTTATAAAATATTCTTATCGATTAAAATAACTTAATAAGTTTATTAACAGATTTATCACAGTCCTACTTTATTTAAAATAAACTGGTGAGTTTAAACTGGATATAGGTATTTCTCATTTAGAAATCTTATATATGTAATTTTCTTTACTGTATATAAACTAATAGCAATTTCCTTTACTGTTATCAACATTAACCTATATATATACTTGTAAAAAGATCCTGGATTTAAAATTTAAATATATACATTTAAATTGAGAAACAAATTTATACCTCGACTTCAACCCTGTCGAGTTCGAAAATCGAACGAAAGCCTAAAACCATCTCTGCCGAGTTCGACGAACCACTCCACAACGCTGCATCTCGCGCTCGCCATCAACAATGCGCCACGCTCGAGAACCCCCTCGCCTCTCTCAATCGCTGCCAGTGAACGCGACAGCCCAGTCCATCACTTCAACCTTGCCTGCGACGTGCGCGACTCCGAGATGCACGTGCTTGCCACTGCTTCCATTGCGACACCACTGTTCCCAGGCCTCGCGAATTCGATGCCCACGCGAAGTACAATCCAGATCTCGATTCGCGATCCCCCTCGCGTGTGCCTGCAATGATTCGAACTCGCCCCCAATCTCCCCTTCGTTCGCGACTTCTGTTTTGATTACGAATGAACGATGAAGGTTTTCGAATTGAATAGAGGAGAGGATGATTTCATTGATTTGTTTACTGGAATAGAAGACCTTCGCAAACTCGGTCGCCATTTATTTAAGCAGATCGATTTCGAACTGGGATGAGGAAAAATAGGTATTGCGATGGGTTTGGTGATTTATTAATGTCGAACGAATTCGTGCTCGGCATTTCTGCGATTGAGTAGGAATGGAGATCTTGGGTTTAAACTGAACGAGTACGATCTGCTACTTCCTTTACTCTTTGCATGACCTCTATCAGAAAGGAAAAACAAGATTCGAGAGAGGAAGGAAAAATATCTCGTGAGCGATAGATTTGAAAACTGAAGAAAGTTTAATTTTTTTTCGCGGCCATTAATTTGTTACCGAGATTGAATTTTTTTGTTTTGAACAGATAAAGGAAGAAGGGGACGAGATATTAAAAATCGAATGAAGTATGGCCTCCACGATTCCTTTACGTGATTTTCTGCGTGACTTAAGAAAGATAACAGTATGGGAGGAACAAGGCTGGTGTTGACAAATTTTTAAATTTAAATTTAAAATTGAATTCAATTTAATTTCGATGCGTTTAACTATCGTATGCTCTCATAACAACTCCGATAAATACAAAATTTGAAATCCGACAATATTTCAATATTACGGACCCAATGGAACTGGTTTCGTTGAATTCCGAGACTGTGCCCCGGACGGCTATTTTTAAATATCGATACGAACGATAAATTTCAAAACTGAACAAAGCAGTTTCAAATTCCATTCTGAAGCTTCTATTACCTCCAGTATAATCAATACGACTTTTACCAGCCTTTGAAATATTTTAAATCAGCTTAAAATCGAAGATTCAAGTTTTTGTTCAACTTTCAATAGATTAAATTTTATAATTTAATTGCCAAATTCAAAGTTATATCAGGGATTCAAATTAAATCATCGTTCAAATATTTAAAATTAATTAAATATTTTCAATTTAATTTGTTTAAAATTCTGGGTCGTTACAAACTTCCCTCCTTAAAAGAATTTCATCCCGAAATTACAAGTTAGGAAAAAAAGTCCTTAACTCGTCTACTATTTCTCACAATCCAATAGTTTCATCAAATTTTATCAAAACAAATCTTTCTACTAAAGATTCGTTACTAATTCAATTTAAATTTCCAACTTCAGTTATAAGTTTCAAAACAACATTGTTTTCTTAACAATCCAAATTAAATTCAAATTCAAATTCAAATTTTAAATTTTCAAAAATTTTCTAACGCCCTAAATTTTCGAAAAATTTCTCCAGCGTCTCCTTTGCGCGGCTAATACGGCACTACTACAAAACGTCCCTACGGACTCTCAGATTTCAAAAAGAAAAAGAAAAAGCCAAGCGGCTAGAGAAGAAATCAGCAAAAACTCATATAGAAATTTAAAATACATACCTTTTTCGAGCAATTCAATTTTATCTTCGAAATCAAAATTCCAATTTCCTTTATAACACCTGTATATCCTACTAGCCATAATATCTAGTTACATATTCAAACCATTTTGCAAATTTTATTACAAAATTTTCAATATAAACTGCTTATATCATTTTTACTTCACTGTTGAAGTTATATATCTATTCTCATTCAATTTTACATTTCCCATTCAGTTGTATTTAGTTTACCATTTCAACTAAATTTGGATTCAATTTTACTTTCAATTCTGAAATATTGAATTTTATCAATTATCTGTCATTTACAACTGCACTATCTTAAATTAGTTCCAATTACTAATTCGAATTGATATTAATTCAATTTATTTTAATTCTACTTCGATTAAATCTACTTACATTTAAACTGGATTTCCAATTTCCATACGAATTTTAATTCATCTTTCATTTACAATTATTCAATTCAATTCATTTGCTTACGAATTCGAAATGAATTTCAACTTTCAATTTCATTTTCATTTAATTGATTCACTTATACTTGCTTTGATTTAACTTCATTCTTTTAAGTTAAATTTATTCTACCAAAATTCAATTGGTATAAGTTATCAACTTAGTAATATTTCATAAATATCTTTATATAGCATTCCAGAGTTTACCAACATTTCAAAGCCATTTTGAAAACAATTCAAATTCCATTTGAATTTCCAAAACAAAAACCCAAATTTTCCAAACACTTTCCGTTTAAAACAAATTGGCATCAATTTCTCCTTTGGAAACCCGAAAATGAATTCTAATGATGTGGCCATCATCATCAGGATTATTTTCCAGCGACCTAAAAGAGTTTAGAGCTTTTCATTTCTTCAAAACATTTTTCAAAACCTTTGAAATTCATTTTCAAATCAAAAAGATTTAAACCTTCCAAATCTCCAAAATTTTCAAATTCTTTTCACAACACTTCCAAAAACTTCTCTGGAATTCTACTTCCAATTGTAAGTCACATTTGTAATTTATATTCTCAAATTTCATTTGTATATGAATTTTTTTCTTAACTTTGGAGTTACGATTTCAATCTCTTATTCAATTCCAGTGATGATAATTCACTATTATTACTTCCTAACATCCAAACATCCATATACTATGATAATTCATAGAAAACCATTTCTTTTTATACAAAAATAGTTTTGGGCAAAATTATTTCATTCACCCTATTTTAAAACAATACTATGTCGTCTTGCCTCGTTTAAGTGTTTAGAAATCTTTATCGATAATATGGCGTCCCACATACCGACCAAAATTCACAAACATCTCAGTGGATAAGCAAACACAGTATAAAACATTTTTATATTCACTAACAAATACGCGCTCGTATCTATTATTACACTCAACTCATTCTAGAGCACTACTGACTCTATCTCTAATGAGTAACACCCAACAGAGCAGGGTTGTCGCTTAACCATATGCTCTGATACCACGCTGTCACGTACCGAAATTTTCGACTTTCGAAAATTCGACATCGATACTCACTTTATCGACTGCCGAGCAATCGAGTGCCGGAAACTCCAATAGTGAGGGTTTAAGAAAGAAGAGAAAGTAGAAGAAGGAGAAAAGAGTAGAAGAAGAAGAGAAAAGAACAACAGAACAACATCAGAACAGAAAACAATACCAGAATCTCACAATCGCAGCGGAACAATATATAATAGATAATCATTAATCTTTTAAAACAAAGAACTATATCAGTTTATACATACATCAATCATCAGAGTCAATATACAACAACGGACAGTTATATAACTTGTCCTCATGCAGAATACACAGCGGAATAAATATATCAGATACAAATACTACGTCTCGTCATCCAGCTTACTTCCAAAGCTCCAGAATATCCAGAATATCCTGATAACATAACTCTAGGCTGCCCGTGTGGAAATTGGTGGGCACCCAGAGTTTAGAAGGGAACAATAAACTCCGAGTCAGTCATGGTGACTGGTGTGAGATCGTAAAACAGTTTATCTTTAAAATAAACAACGGGAAAACTTTAATGTCAATTCGAAATGCTTTTGGAAAATGAAACTACCATAAGACCTCCCACCACACACACAATGCAAACGCAGAATTGGAGGGGATTTCTTCTTATGATAGTCAAAGATGCTTGATACGCAAAATCAAATCATTTTTGATATTATTATTAGTGCATAGTGTAGAAAACAGTTCGAAAGTAGAATATAAATCTTAGCCAGCATAGACATTTCGAACTATGCCTACTATAGCTACCATCCAAACAGTGGGGCGCCACCATAAGTGAATGATAGGTTCTACAACTAAATCCATACAAGGCTCGTATTGTTTCTTTGGATTTCCAACAAATGGTCAGGCTAAGGAACTTCCTATCCACGATGGGTACGTCCCTGGAATAGACGACCCGAGAAATAACCTAACATTACGGTTAGATCTCTGCCAACACAAGGCCGGGTTACCTCTGCAAAAGTAGGTAACTACTGACACGCGTATGCCATCCCCCGATCGTCACCGATCTTCCCGAGGATCCTCGATTTCCAACAAACCACATAGTAAAAATGCAGCAACCACATAGGTTAAGTATCTGGGCTCCATACCATGATACCACCTCTATCCAGAAGGAATGACATACACTAAGGGGCGCTACTCCCTAGAACCTTGCCGCATCCTTCCTGTTTTGACCATTTCCGGGGTGTGGGGCTCGACGAAGTCTCGTCCACAAAGCTACGCTTTCTACAAAGCCCTGCTTCGGGTCAAACAAAGTGATCAACCTATGATCACAAAGATATAAGATCAAACAAATGATCATATCGCAAATGATCAAACACTGATCATTTCACAGCAACACTCAGTATGCCACGTTACCAAATTGGGAGTATATCGCTGATAAATTTCAACTACATAACCTCTGAGCTCGTACGTCTCAGAGAAGGGTGTTAAGCTAAGAGAATAAATTCTCCGCCACCAACAGATATGTATTTGAAAGAAATCAGCTCTATATCTCAAATTGTAACGTCAGACACACAATCCATATAAGTCTGTTCCGGGATCGAACAGAACCGAAGGCACTTCTCACGAATCCCTTGCATATCCGGATAATTTTCTAATCACGTCCGGACTTCCCGTCACTAAGGGTGATAAAACCTCTAAATCGGAGATCAGCCGATGTAGAGTAACTCGACGGTAATCCTTCCGTTTTCAAAAATATCCGGTCTTCAACACCGGTCTTCAAATGCGATTAATAACGGCGTATCACATATTCAGGATGGGTTATACGACCCCATGGTCCTTTCCCGGCTAACCCGAATAGTGAGCGCTTATTCAAAAATAAGTGTGGCATTCAAATTCATCCAATCACAACAAATACCATTCAAGGTAATTATTGATAGTCGGTTATTTAACTATCAATAAAGATGCGCAACATCATCAGATTCCAAATAATTTTCCAAATTATTTCATCTTCAAAAATATCTTCACTAGATATAAAATTTCCACACTTCAAAAATAAATCAATATTTATTTTTAAAACGAATTCCCATTTCTTTTTATAAATTCCATAGTGAATTTATATTTATCGAATATCTACTGATATTCGATTTTTCAAATCGATTTCAATATTCAATTTTGATTTATCTTTAAGAAGATAAATTCTCAAAAACGTTTCATTTCATTTTGGAAATGCATTTCCCTACTTATTTAAAAATAAGTCAGTAATTCACAAATCCATTTATTTTCAACATTTGAAAATATTCGATATACTTAAATCAAATTAAGTATATATTCATTCTTTAAGGAAAACATTTACTATAACAACATTTATTTGAGTCAAAACGAATGTTACGTAAAACATCGTTACAACGACTCAAAATCACTAGTATAGGGATTCGAAATTTAAGATAGATATGTAAATCCCAATACTGCATAAAACATTTCCTTTCGGAAATCATTTACTATAACAACAGTGTTATAGTCCACCATTTCCTTATATTTCTCGAAAACGTCTATTTCAACAATGAATGTTGAAATCTATGATTTCGATATTAAATCATTTTAAAACATCGTTAAAACAATTAACTTCATCTTAAATATCACTTTCCCAAAACATATCTATTTTACTTAACAATATATTCACTGTCCAAAATCGTGAATATACTTCACTAATTACATTTCACTATTTTCTACACGTTTTATTTCAATAATAATTCGCTATCCAAAATCGCGAATATATCTCCTTTGATAATCTTCTATATTTAATTTATCAAATTCAATTGATTTCGAATTTATAAAACAACGTTTATAAATTCTATTTCTATTTTCTAACAACTTTGATTTATCAATCTCCTTTATAAATCAATTCGATAAATATTCCATTTAAAGGCAAAAATCCGATTTATAAGTAACTTCTTATAAATCTTTTATTCTAAAATTTCATTCATTATATAACTTCACACTTTATAAATCTATAAACTTCATATCTTCACAATTTAAAATTCTATAAATTTTCTATCTTCACAATTTATAACTCCATAACTTTTCTATCTTCACAATTTATAACTCCATAAATTTTCTATCTTCACAATTTATAAAACTCGTTTAAATTCCAATAATTTTAATTGATAAATATCAATTTTGTACATCTTTTATATACATCGTTTTAATAATTCAAAAATCCAAATTTAAACTATTTTATAAATTACTTAACTATTTATTTCAAAAATCCTCTTTTGGTTATATTTCACGAACATTATAATTTCCATAACTTTAAATTTATAACCTTTATTTATTTAAAGTAAATCAATTCAAAGATTCAAATAAAACGTATACTTTCAAATAATCACTTTCAAAATCTCTTTTTAAAGTTAAATCGTTATTTTTAAACTTCAAAATTTGAATCCAATGATGCAACGCATCAATTAGTCCATCACAACAGTCAATATCATATATCAATATGATAATAGGATATACATCAATATTTGTAAATAAATAAAAACTGGTGAGGAATCCAGTTGGATCCCTCCAACCTGTTTTCCTGCATCCACAGACGTTAGCACAATACCAATTCCACTTCGAGGTGGAATATCGCGGTATATGGGTTTTATAAAAAAAATCCGCTTACTAACGGTGCAATAGGGTCTCATCCGCTATACGAGGCGGGAAATCATCAATCCAATATATACATATGCCAATATGTATATATTGCTATATATATAATAGATATGTCCTATTATATCTAATATCACATCCAATCAGTCAAGCAAATCAAATTAATAACTGTAAAATCCACTTTTCAATCGAGTGAGAAAAATCTCACCTTTGCTTTTATTTTTGCAATTCCATTTTTCCATTTCTGTTTTGGTTTCTTCACAATTTCGACCTTGCATAAACAATTTATACAATCTATTAAGATTTGAAATGAAAAGATCGAATAACCAATTTACGTTTGGTAATTTTAATTCACTAGTGATTTTATTTTAAACTGATTTCTTCTAGTAAATTCATTTAACAAAAAATTAAGTTTAAAACTAAATTTAATCCAACATTTATTTTATAAAATATTCTTATCGATTAAAATAACTTAATAAGTTTATTAACAGATTTATCACAGTCCTACTTTATTTAAAATAAACTGGTGAGTTTAAACTGGATATAGGTATTTCTCATTTAGAAATCTTATATATGTAATTTTCTTTACTGTATATAAACTAATATCAATTTCCTTTACTGTTATCAACATTAACCTATATATATACTTGTAAAAAGATCCTGGATTTAAAATTTAAATATATACATTTAAATTGAGAAACAAATTTATACCTCGACTTCAACCCTGTCGAGTTCGAAAATCGAACGAATGCCTAAAACCATCTCTGCCGAGTTCGACGAACCACTCCACAACGCTGCATCTCGCGCTCGCCATCAACAATGCGCCACGCTCGAGAACCCCCTCGCCTCTCTCGATCGCTGCCAGTGAACGCGACAGCCCAGTCCATCACTTCAACCTTGCCTGCGACGTGCGCGACTCCGAGATGCACGTGCTTGCCACTGCTTCCATTGCGACACCACTGTTCCCAGGCCTCGCGAATTCGATGCCCATGCGAAGTACAATCCAGATCTCGATTCGCGATCCCCCTCGCGTGTGCCTGCAATGATTCGAACTCGCCCCCAATCTCCCCTTCGTTCGCGACTTCTGTTTTGATTACGAATGAACGATGAAGGTTTTCGAATTGAATAGAGGAGAGGATGATTTCATTGATTTGTTTACTGGAATAGAAGAGCTTCGCAAACTCGGTCGCCATTTATTTAAGCAGATCGATTTCGAACTGGGATGAGGAAAAATAGGTATTGCGATGGGTTTGGTGATTTATTAATGTCGAACGAATTCGTGCTCGGCATTTCTACGATTGAGTAGGAATGGAGATCTTGGGTTTAAACTGAACGAGTACGATCTGCTACTTCCTTTACTCTTTGCATGACCTCTATCAGAAAGGAAAAACAAGATTCGAGAGAGGAAGGAAAAATATCTCATGAGCGATAGATTTGAAAACTGAAGAAAGTTTAACTTTTTTTTTCGCGGCCATTAATTTGTTACCGAGATTGATTTTTTTTGTTTTGAACAGATAAAGGAAGAAGGGGACGAGATATTAAAAATCGAATGAAGTATGGCCTCCACGATTCCTTTACGTGATTTTCTGCGTGACTTAAGGAAGATAACAGTATGGGAGGAACAAGGCTGGTGTTGACAAATTTTTAAATTTAAATTTAAAATTGAATTCAATTTAATTTCGATGCGTTTAACTATCGTATGCTCTCATAACAACTCCGATAAATACAAAATTTGAAATCCGACAATATTTCAATATTACGGACCCAGTGGAACTGGTTTCGTTGAATTCCGAGACTGTGCCCCGGACGGCTATTTTTAAATATCGATACGAACGATAAATTTCAAAACTGAACAAAGCAGTTTCAAATTCCATTCTGAAGCTTCTATTACCTCCAGTATAATCAATACGACTTTTACCAGCCTTTGAAATATTTTAAATCAGCTTAAAATCGAAGATTCAAGTTTTTGTTCAACTTTCAATAGATTAAATTTTATAATTTAATTGCCAAATTCAAAGTTATATCAGGGATTCAAATTAAATCATCGTTCAAATATTTAAAATTAATTAAATATTTTCAATTTAATTTGTTCAAAATTCTGGGTCGTTACAAAAGGAGTATTCACATGTATCTCACCCACATCATCTCATTATCAATGTTACTAAATAGTATTACTCAGTAATGCTCTTAAGTAACATGGTATAAAGGTAGGGAGTTACATAGGTGTTATACCAACCCGAGACATCGGGAAGGTTGCTGAAGTGGGACATAGAGTTGAGTCGGTATGATATTACTCATCATCGAAGGAGAGTGATAAACAGGAAAGTGTTAGTGGACTTCATCGCTAAGTTTACCGCACAAGATGGTGAAGAGGAGGATGATACAGACATGCGTTCCTATTGGAAACTATTTATAGATAGAGCTTCAAACGAATGTAGTTCTTGTGAAGGACTAGTGCTTGTGACTCTGGAAGGGCGATCAATTTGTTATGCATTAAACATTGAATTTCCCTCAACTAACAACGAGGTTGAGTACGAGGCATTAATAGCGGTGCTAAGGATATCAAAAGATTGGGAATAAGGACGTTGCATATATCCAATGATTCCCAGTTAGTGGTGTTCCAAGTAAGAAAGAAATATCGGGCTAAAGATACGAGACTTGCTCCTCAAATGACGAAAGCACTTGAACTGTTAGACAATATAGAGCATTACACAATTACGCATATCCCCAGAGAGGAGAACGTAAAAGCTGGTTCTTTTGCTAAGCTGGCTAGTTCTGGGGAATCACAAATGATGGGTTTACTTCTAGTAGAGATTTTGACGGCTGCAAGATCAATTAGATGGATGTCGAGTGGATTTTGGTAACCAAGGAGGAAAAGGAATCGTGGATAACTCTGATCAAGAAATATTTACTCAAGTGAACTCTCTCGAGAGACAGGAATGAACGGAAGAAACTCCTTCAAAAGGCACCGTGGTTCATGGTGTAAGAAGGAGTGTTATACAGAAGAGGTTTCTCTAACCCCTTGCTTCGGTGTGTAACAAAGGATGAGGCTTAAAAAATCCTCATGGATTTCCATGAGGGTAGTTATGGTGATCACACCGAGGGACAGACTCTAGCTAAAAGGGTAGTTCGTTATAAATGTTTCTGGCTAACAATAAATCAGGATACAACTAATTATCACATAGATGGTACGACTGTTGCCATAGATTTGCGAAGATTCCAAGTGCCCATCTACAGAGCTTACACAAATGGGTAACCCAAGGCCATTTGCAGTTTGGGGAATTGATTTAATTGGTGTCCTACTGATAGCAAAAGGAGGGGCTTAATATGCGATAGTTGCAGTGGATTACTTCATGAAATGGGCCAAAGCGAAACTGCTTGCCAAAATCACAACGAAAAAGCTAACCGACTTTGTAATGAAGAACATCATTTGTAGGTTCGGAGTACCTCAGAATATTATAAAGTATAATGGAACCTAGTTTGAAAGTTCTGAGTTTAAGGGTCTCTATCGCCAGTACAAGATTGCGAAAAGCTTTTCGACGATAGCACACCCATAGGAAAATGGATAGGTGGAGGCGATGATTAAAATCATCAAGTCCACTTTAAAGAAATGGTTGATGAGAGCCAAAGGCAACTGGAGCGATGCTCCCACTGGCATTGTAGGCTTATAGGACGACTCATATGTCTACGACTAGACACAAGCCATTCGCTTTGGCATATGGGTTAGAAGCTATGATCTCGATAGAATTAGAAGTCCCTTCTCACTATAAAAGGCATTACCATCCAAAGGTAAATGAGGAACTCTTGCTTGAGTCCCTCGATTTGGTTGATGAGAAAAGGGAAGAGGCAGAATTAAGGATTGCTACTCACTAAAAAGAGTAGCGTGTCATTTTAATACCAAGGTCTGGAACCGTTCCTTTGAGGTAGGGGATCTCATTTTAAAATGAGTTCTCCCAGGTACAAGCGTACTTGTTTCGAATGGGAAGGTCCTTATGCAATTGAACGAAAGCTCAAAGATGGAACGTTCAAGCCTACCACTGTAGATGGAATCCCAGTTCCAAGGGCATGGAATAGCGACTTGCTATGGCCCTATTTTCCTTAGTTTTGTTTAGTTTATTTCTGAAAAATAAGCCACCCAATAAGGGCTATTATAATAAGGTAGGACTTGCCGTGCTTTTGGTTTATAAATAAATTTTAGCTTCTTGGACCATTGGAAGCGTGTTCTTGTAAGAAAGTTTCTTATGCTGTGCGATAAGCAGTATTATGCGGTACAAAATCCTCTGGTTCAAGATCATGATCAGGAAGTATAATTTTAAGGGTTGATCGGATGATTCAACCCTACACACTTAGGTACTCGAAAAATGGTATCGGTTCCTTTGGTCCAAGATTAGGACTGGGGATAGCCAACATAGAGGTCAATCGGATAATTTGACCCCAACCTTCAGGTATTGACTATTGCCTTGTAAATAGGAAAAATCAATAAGGAATGCTTGGGGGAAAGTAACAGAAAACACTGGTTTTCGAAGATTGAATCTGGAGCACCAGTAGAAATTCTTGACCATGCCAGCGGCCTAGCATGATACACAAGGCCGAGGGTAAGCGAGGACGGTCAGTAGATACTCTCGATCAGCACCCGGAGATACGTGGGACTGGAAGAGAATGCTTATTGACAGGCATTTGAAGGCACATGTTCTCAAACATTTGCTCCGGTCTATTGATGGGATATTCACGACTGCGCTTATGGCCTTCGGGACCTACTTGGCCAAGGATAAGCAATGTTAGTCGTTAAATATTGAAAACAAATACTATTTGGCTCTTCCGATCCAGGATTTGGACTAGGAGAGTACGATTAGACTAGGGGCAATCAAATAATTTGCCTTGCATGGCTAATAATCAACAAATATCCATGAATAGGTAAGGTCGAAGGACGATGCCTGGATATCGACATTTGGAATTATGAGTTCCACATGTAGGAATCGTTTATAAAAGAGTTAAAATTTCACTTGTAGCTAAGCAGGATATGCTTTGTCGAGGTTTGGTAGTGTAAACTTATGGGTAACGTTACCCACACCCGATTATCAGCGAGATTGGGGATGTCAGAAATAGACATTTAAACCGTTGTTCCCCAGAATTAGGGAATGGCCCGAAACTTAAGTTTTTGGTAAATCGTTGGCGGTCAAAGGAAATTTGACCTAAAATAAACATGAGTAACCGTAGAGTTGGTTAAATTATGGTTTTGCTTGCCTATAAAAAATAATTTGACAATTGTAAACAAAACCAAGTAACATGATATAACTTAAGTAATTGCAGGAATTTTATTTATATGCACAAATTTGTGATAAACAAAAGCATTATGTAAGAACAAGCATGTATAGTATAGATAAATTATGAAACAGGTAGTTGTATTATATCTTCACATAGTTGTATATAAGCAGATACATAATATAAAAGTGCGAGAATGTAGATGAAACTGAGATTATAGAACAAAAGTGATATTTTACTACTTAAACTTTATATACAAAGATAGCAGGGGCCTTTTTACATCAAAAAGAAAGAGAAAAAGGACAACACAAGGGACCAACTTGCCAACAAGACCTAGGAATCTTATACTAGTTCCTCCCTCTCTTGCTGCTCTTATGGCCGGAGCTGCCGAGTCGCCTCTTATGTTTTCGTCCACCAGTGAGCATCCCGCCTTAGGGAGTATCGCCCTAGGACTGGGTGGTCTCTCCCTTAGTGGTAGTGTGGGGCTCATCAGCCTCCCCAGAAGGGGCATAAGAGGATATGATCTTCAAGGGCTTAAGCTTGATTGGGAGAAGTTTAGCAAAGGGGCTTGTTGGTGCAGAGCTGACGGATTTTTTTAGTTCCATGCTCCTTTTTTAATCTTAACCTTGGAAAAGTTAATCTTAGTCTCTTTGTTATGGTAATTTGATCGGACAGATCCATGACGCTTGTTATAACAACGTCTTTCTCTAGGGATAAGGGTACGTCCTCCAAGTTCTCCAGAGCCGTAATTTTCTCAGAACAGGCCCTAAGTCAAAATTAGGAGGAGCAACATGAGTTATAAGTCCCATGGAGATGAAGGTAAACACGTTGAAGATTGTCATATGACCCATGCCTTGAGTTGTTGGCGATGAAGGGGTGATGAAGATAATCTACAAGTTGGCAAATTGAATGGTAAAGGTTAGTGATAGATTCGCGTGAGAAATAGAGTTTCTTAAAAATCGAAAAATCAAGAGATATACCTCTACTTAGAGTTGATTACGAAGCTAGAGATTTAAAAAATTCACCTTCTTCAGGTGAATGCGAGAGAAGTTGATCTACGGAGAGGGGAATGTAAGTCTTAACATAAGTGGCCCTTGTGGATGCTGGAATGATCTGGATGGCTTCGAAGCTAGCCGCCATGGTAGTAGGAATATCTGTCGATAGCTACTGCAATTTTTGAGTTGGAGATTTAGGCTGACCTGATGCACTTGGGCCAGTCAAAGCCTCGATAATGGCAGCAACAGCGGCGACATCTTCTTCACAAAGGATGGCATACGTCGAGGTACTTGGCCATCAGTTCTTCAATGAGGCCTTCACTAGCTACCTCTGAACGGTGCAGCACTTCTTCCCAGGCGTAAGGGAGGGTTACGGCATATGTACTCCTCAGCCATTTCAGATTCTTGAACTGAATCATGGTTGTAAAGGACTACTGAAGAGTATTATTCAATTCATCTCTTGCCTTCCCCTCTTTAAGGTTTTTACTCTTGCGCGATGAAGGTTCCCATTTGTCGGAAGGAATGCAGTGGTATGGTATTAGAAGCCGATTCTCTTCAAAGCCTTAAGAGTCTGGCACGCAAGTTACTTATATCTCAAGCGGGAATATCTGCGAAAGAATTGGACAAAAAATTTATGCTTATTCAGAAGAAATTCAAACTTGGAAGAGTAAAGGAGAAAAGGGCACTTACTGCCGTAGAGCCAACGCCCGTTGAAGCCACATGGACACCAAACAAAGTAATACTCTCATTTTTGAAATACAAACATTTGTTATAGAGATCTTTTATAACTTTTCATCTTCAATAGGCCTCAATAATTATGAGAAATGGCGAGTCTTGTTAGTGCTGGAAACTCAAAATGTGGGTTAAATCTCTGAAGTTTGAAGGACACTGGAACAGGTTCATGAATAGCACATACAAGGAGCTTAATAGTGCATATCCATTGGGGTAAACCTGGAGTGGAGCCAACCCAAGCTCTTGGAGAATCATGCGTAGGAATGGATCGAAAGGCAATACAGTGCTGCCTAGACACATGTATCTATTGTAGGCTGTATAACCCACCAGAGGATTGTGAGCTTGTTGCCCTTGTGTAGGAAGCAGGACATCACCTTTAGGGATTCCATGCTATTGGTAGATAGTTTGAGGTGTCTTGGGGGTAGGGATTGTCGGCACTGGTTCAGGTGGATTATCTAGGATAGTTAAACTGATATATTCATTCAAAGAAGGAGGCTGATCTTACATTGGTTCTGCTGGTACAATCATACTTTGAAGTACATCGATAACTAAGCGCCTAGTTCCAAAAGGCATGGACATCGAAGCTTGAGCAGCAGTGGGTCCGACTTCAAGTTGATTGGATGGCCCAATATAGGCATTGAAGCAAGGCGATTGACGAGTCATTCTGGATAGGAAAACTTAGCATTCAACATGGTTAGGTATGTTTCATTTTGGAATTCTATTTCAATTTTAAACCCGTGTAACAGGTGCCTAGAGTCCAACGGATGTTGACGTGTGTTGACCAATCGATTCTAAGTGTCGGCTGAGGCAAGTAGAAGTGCTAATCTATGTAGTGTGAGTCCTATGTCCTATACATAATGAACGGGCCATCCTATGTAGATAGCTTCCTCGTGCTAGAAAAACGAGCCATGTCGCACAACAGAACTGTGCATCGGATCTTATTTATTACCCTCAGATAATTGATAACTTAATAGTTGTTTAGAGCGGCGCACAAGCTTTTATTTTATAGGAACACTGGAAGTGCAATAGTTAGATAACAATGAGATTGTTCTATTTTAGAAATATGGTCAATGTGACCTTTCTTTGGAAGAGAACTGTTATATTGGCATTCAATACAATGATATGCAATCGGCTAAGTATAAATGGGAATCATATCATTCAAAAGCAGTTGTGCAACATACTTACTTCAGATCAGACTTAAGAAGAACCCTAGGAGGTCCTAGGATTTGCCTCAATCAACCCAATGTCAAATCCACCCAAATCGTAATCGCCATCATCCATAGTCGACGACGTTCCAACAACCACTGTCAAAGCAGCGACTTTGGCTACTTACTTTAAAGCATTGATGGCTAGTTCTGGGCTTAAAGGATAATTTGGGTCGAGAGCTACAGGCAGCACATTGGTTGACAAGGTGAAGGTATGTTGAGGCGACAATGGCGGCTTTCAAGGATAAACGACAACAAGTGGTATGAGAAGGAGGAGAACATATTGCAAGGAAGTTGGTGAAGGCAAGAATTCGATCATGAGTGGTTGGAGCGAAAAAGTGAATGAAATTCTCTAAGTCCTAAATACTTATAATACTCAAGAGCAAACAAATGAACTCAGTACGTACCTAGCTATGGCGTGGAATGATCATCGAAGCATAGATCTTGTCCTTAGTATAAAGAATGGAAATTCTACTACTTAAAGTAGTTGAACGAGTATCCATTGAATATTGGCAATGCTTTGAAACACCTATTGGATAATCAATGAATGTACATGGATAATGGAATACTTGCTTTTTCCAGAGCACACTTTGTTCTCAACAAAAGCATACCCCAAGGGGCAAGTGTTATCCGGCTTTTTGATAAAGTAAACTTTCACTTGAATCTGGACATTAGGATAAAGATGAAATGAATCATAGACTTAGGAATATGCTTAGAAAGGCAATAGGTGTCAACTCAAGAATTTGAAGGTCCATTGGAGCCAAGTAAACAACTTGGTACCGAGCGCTTTGAAACACCCCACACCCCTTAGTATTCCCAATAAGGGAATACCAAAAGATATGGTGCGTTATAGGTATAGCTAAAGCATTACAAAGACTAAGATTCATAAGACAAATAAGTAAAAGCAGCGAAAAACATTCAAATAATAACTTATCATTCAGAATTAAACTTTATCTCAAAATAAGTCATAAATACATAATATGTCCCAAAAACTCAAAATCTCTCATGTCTTATGAAAATACATCTCGGTCTCACATACTCAGAGTATAAAAGTAACAATAATAATCATAATCCTTCTCACAAGTGTCAATCCATCATAAGCCAAATGAAAAAGATGAAATGCAGAAGAGTGAGAAAACTCCGGAAGTGAATCTCCAAGTAACCTGAATCAACTATTCTCAACTCTGCTGGCCTATGGGGTAGGGGGGAGAGGAAAGATAGAGGAGTGGGTTAGACAATAAGTCCGGTGAGTGAAAGTAATTACTAGCATTTTTAAGAAAGATAAAGATAATAGACTAAGAAATTGTTCTAGAATGAAAGGAAAATACAGGAAAGATAAAACTCACATAAAATACTGTTTCTGATTCTGTTTGACTGCTTGCTTTGATTCTTTGCACTTGTCTTAAACTGCTCTTATTAGGCTGAAACCCTAATCCTATCTCAACTGCTAACTTGATTAGGCTGAAATCCTAATCCTATCTCAACTGCTAACTTGATTAGGCTGAAATCATAATCCTATCCATTGATCGGCCTTTCCTATCTCCATTGTGCTACTGTGAGCCAATCCTGTTGGTTCCACAGCAAAAGACACCTCTTAGCGCTTAGGATGAAGTAGCGAATTATTTACCCTAATCGATACCGCACGCCCGGTCATCGCCGGTACACACTAACTGTCGCCACCTATTTTTACACTTTATTTACCCTAATCAGCGTAAGCATGCCCATCCTCACCCACGTGTGAGACCATCAGTCCTCGACCTGAAAGGGAATGTTGTTGGTACTGGTCCTAACAAACAATTCTTCTAACTTTGCGCCCCTTGCCCAAATCCCTAGTTTTGAGCCTCTATCTATTGGCCACTTTTTTACCCTAATCAGCATAAGCGTGCCCAGCCTCACCCACGTGTGAGACCATCAGTCCTAGACCTGAAAGGGAATGCTGCCGGTACGGGCCACTACTTCTATATTTGCTTATTAACTTAATCCAAGATCTAAGTTTTAAAATAAGCCCCTTCTGTTATTTCTTTCTTTCTAATTATAACCTACGTGTTATAATTGTTCTTGCAACCATTACTCTTCTACTTTCTCTTTTTAGTTATAACCACTTGTTATAATCATGCTTGCAAATATCTTAAATTTGCCTATTTCATTCCATCTCTATTTTATTTCAGTTTTTCTCATTTTACATCTGATTTCTGTAAATTTAGTGTTTTTCTTTATTTTAATCCATATTTGTGAATTCTTCTTCTTTTTAATATTTTATTTGCGTCAAAAAGGATTAAATCTCTATAAAAAGAAAATAACATTTACAGGCTAAATTCCAACTTAAAACAGATGTAAATAACTGCAAATAACTGAATAAAATAGCTGAATAAAAATAGACTGAAAAGAACTTCTGAAATTTACTTAAAAACTAAATGTAAATAAACTTACATAAAAACTGTCTCAAAATTGTAGAAAAACTACAACTATTGAGAACCCTATTATTTTAAATTGCTTACAAATCTAAAATAATTACAAAACACTCACCTGTGGTCATTAGCTCTAGTCTTGGGCCTTCCTGGATCCGATTCTAGAATGTAGAATATTTTTATTAAAAAGATTTTCTCCCTAGAAAAATTTTCTATTTAGGGTTCAGCCTCAGGCAATGAACCCAATTGGAAGAAAATCTAATAAGAAAAATAGTTAGGCCTAGTGTTCTATTTATAGTGTGGCTTAGGGATCTCAGGCCGTTGGATTTGAAGTTTTAATCTGGTGCAACCACGTCATAGGCTCACTAGGAACCATCGGATGCAGCTACGAACGCACAAGATTGCTCAAAAATCAAATTTTAAGGACTTCGGCTCGTACCTGGATGTTTTTACGTCCAAGAAGAAGTGCGGGTCGACCTAAGCTCATTGAGGGTTGACCTGACCATAACAAGGGCGACCCCTATGGGATCTTTTTTTTTATTTTTCCTAATAAAATTCTGATTTCTCGTTTCACTCGTAACTTCTCCATACTAGCTCGGATTTCGACAAGCCATATATGAAAATTGATCAGAAAATTACACGGACCCAATGGTGCAACTTCCATGGCTCGATTCTGACAATTTCACAAACTTATTTTATTGTTTAATTAGTTCTATAATTAATTATTATAGCTCAAATTTTGGGTTGTTACATTCTCCCCTCCTTAAAGGATTTCGTCCCTGAAATCTTCAAGGATAGAAGAATGAAATAAATATTTTGATCCATATTTCACAACCACATATTCAACCATCATCCATTACATCCATTGTCCTTAAGCATTCTAATGCAATTTATGATATATGCAATAGTGTAGTGTTAATGTCCCTAACTAATGCAAAAGATTAGACGGTCTACTGATTCAGTCGACCTCCTTTTTATGTGCTTCATGTCCGTGCCATGTATCTAAATGAATGCAAATTCCATAATGACAACTGATAGTTCTATATGCGTGCTACAATCATCATATAAATGCAATAATCATATGATAATCACCCATTCATAACAACCATGAAATAAAAATGTAAGTGCACACACATTCGTATGCATATGCTTTAGTGACCGCCAATCTCTAAGAGATAATAGTGTCTAGTGTGTGTGTATGCGTCCATTAGCATCCACTAGCAAACACTTGCAGCCACTACCATCCAACATACATAACATGTTTACATTCAGTCCTACCATCCATAGGTTAAATCCTAAGATCTACCCTCCCAAAGGATACTAAAGGAAAGAAACGATTCAAAACTAAAGATAGAAATAGGAAATTCAAGATGTACTATCAAAGAGATGCAGATAAGAGATACGTATTTTCTCCTCAGCCTCCCACATAGTGCCTTTAATACTATCTCCCCGCTGCACCTTAACCAAAGGGACTTCCTTATTTCTAAGCTTCTTGATATCATGTCCAACGTTCTTGGTAGGAATGCAAAGAACCGATGCTTCTCTCTCCACTTCAACTTCCTCAAGTTGGCTAGGTTCCACTTCCTTTGCTGAATCATGTAAGCACTTTCTCAAGTGCGAAATATAAAAAACATCATGAACTCCCGTGGGCTTCTCTGGTAGTTTTATCCAATACGCCATCTTCCTTACCCTTTCCACAATGGGGAATGGTCCTACGAATCTAGGAGTAAGTTTCACAATTGATCCAAACCTCACTACCTTTCTCAATGGAGACACCTTAATGAAAATCAAATCTCTTACCTCGAACTCAATATCCCTTCTCCGCTTATCTACATAGGATTTCTGTCTATCTTGGGCCGTCTTTATTCTTCTTCTAATCAAATCAATCTTTTCCAAAGTCTCTCTAACCATGTCGGCACCAAGTAGCAATCTTTCTGTAGACTCCAACCAACATAAAGGCGACTTACAAGGTCTCCCATAAAGGGCTTCAAAAGGATCCATTCCAATGCTAGCCTGAAAACTATTGTTATATGCGAATTCCACTAAAGGAAGGTGCTCCTCCCAATTCTCTTCAAAATCAAGAATGCACATCCTCAACAAATCCTCAAGAACTCTATTAACTCTCTCTGTTTGGCCATCCGTCTGAGAGTGATAGGTCGTACTCAATCTAAGCTGTGTCCTTGAAGCGTCTTGCAAGCTCCTCCAAAACTCGCTAGTAAAGATAAGGTCTCTATCGCTCACTATGCTAGAGGGAACTCCATGAAGTTGGACTATCTCACGAACGGATATGGATGCCAAATAAGTTGTTGTCCTCTTACTCTTGACCGGAATGAAGTAGGCGCTCTTAGTCAAACGATCTACAATCGCCCAAATACTGGTATTCCTCTTCCTAAATTGGGGTAAACCATCTATGAAGTCTATCGAAACACTATCCCACTTCCATTCGAGTACGTCCAATGTTTGAAGCAATCCGCCAGGCCTCTGCTGCTCCGCCTTAACCCTTTGGCACACAAGACACTTTGCCACAAACTCTGCTACATCCTTTTTCATGCCACTCCAATAAAACACTCTCTTCATGTCCCTATACTCTTATCACCACTCGGATGAATAGTCATCCGAGAATGGTGTGCTTCTGCTAGAACCGCACTCATCAAATCACTAGTGCGGGGAACGCAAAGTCTTCCATCTCTCCTTAGCTACGCTTTACTATCGATGGAATAGCGTTGGAGATGTCTAAAGACCTCTCCTCTGCTAATCCTATCTAGAATATCCACAAGCTCTGAATCCTCTCTCTGCCTTGAGCCAATCTGATCTATGAGGGTAGGCTTAACATCAAGTGCTGCAAATAATCCAGGAGTAATGTCCATAGAGGGCTTAAAATCAAAGGTGGAAATAAACTCTAGGCTTTTCCACTCCACGAACATTAGGCTAAGAGTTGTTCTCTTCCATACTCTTGGAAAACACAAGAATGTCATCTACAAACACTACAACGAACTTATTTAGGACATCTCGAAAAACATGGCTCATTAGATCTACAAAATAGGCTGGGGCATTGGTCAACCCAAACGGCATAACCAACCACTCAAAGAATCCATCGGGTGTCCTAAATGCTGCCTTATCGATGCTATTGTCAACGACCCTAAGCTGATGAAATCCAGTGGCTAAGTCAAGATGAGAAAATACTGAAGAGCCAACCAACTGATCGAAAAGATCGTCTATCCTAGGAAGTGGGTAACGGTTCTTCTTCGTGAGCTTATTCAACTCTCTATAGTCTATGCAAAGTCGAAGGGAACCATCCGCCTTTGTAGCAAAGATGACTGGCGCCCCCCACTCAGATATGCTCCGTCTGATGAAGCCTTTCTCTAATAGCTCACCAATCTTCTTACTTAACTTCTTCCTCTCCCTAGGAGCCATAAGTCTCACGGGCAAAGTCACTGGCTTAGCATTGTCATTCAGATAGATCCTAAAGTCGATCTCTCTCTTAGGAGTAGCCCCCTAACTTCCTCAAAAACGTCTGGGAAATCTTTAACAACTGGAACTGAATCTAACTATCCTAGTGATGAATCAAGAGAATGAAGGAAGCTCAACATGACTGACCCCTGTGGGTGGCAGGAAACCTCGAGAGTCCATCCGCTACATGTCCCTAGTCTGACGACTCTCCTCTCGCAGTCCAATATCGCACCATAAGTGGATAACCGGTCCATCCCCAAAATCATCCCATATCCCAAAATCCCCAGTACATAGGCGTTACAATCAAACTCTACGCCTAGTATAAAAATTTTCAAACCCCTACAAATCATGGATAAATGTGCCGATCCTCTTATGGGGTTTGAAACAACTGTAGGGTCTACAACTAGAGAAATATCTAAGTGCAAACAATTAACCAAGGAACTAGAAATGAAAGAATGCAATGCTCCAGAGTCAGAAAGAGTCCGAATAGAAAAATCCGAAATAGAGATCAAACCTTCTACGGAGACTTTCCTACCTCGATCCGGCCCACTACTAAAAGGTGCTGCATCCAAAGCCTGTACTTGCACCGTAAGTGCGCCTGCTCTCTGCCTAGTCCTCTGAGGACAAGCTCTAATAAGGTGTCCAGGCTGCCCACAGCTGTAACACCTTCCCTTCATCGTGTCCTTCTTACATTCCTTTGAGTAACGCCCAACCAATCCACAATTATGACATTTCTCGCCCTTCTTAATATGTTCCTTTTGAGTTCCTCCTCCTTTCTTCTTATCCTTATCCTTTTTATTCTTCCACCACTGCTTCATAGAGTTTTCTGATTTAGGAACCTCCTTCACCTCTTCCTTCTTAGCAACATCTGATATGAGAGCCATTTTCACAAGTGACTCATACTTCGCTCCCATAGGTACATGTGTTAATGCCAACCCTTGGAGGGGCTGGTTCAAACCCTTAGCAAACTTGGTGGCCTTCTTATGTAGTGTATTAACAAGCTTCGTCCCGAACCTCGATAACTCATTAAACTGATTTATATACTCTTTCACCGAAAGACTCCCCTGCTTCAGACTAATGAACTTCTCCAACTGCATGCTTTCCTCGGCTTGCGATAAGAACTTCCTCTCAAACCTTTCTCGAAATCCAACCCAACCAATGTCTCTACCCTCCATCTCTACAATCTTCCACCAGTAGGAAGCCTCTCCCTTCAGTTGCCAAGGTGCAAGCTGAACTCTCTGCTGGTCCTCCAATCCAAACAGCCCAAATATTTGCTTTGTATTCCTCAACCAAGTTTGTGCCACTACGAAATCCTTCATGCCAGAAAACGTCCTGCCTCCTAGATTAGTGAAGTCCTTGCATAACTTAGAAAAATTGGCTGTTGCAGGTGGATTAACGGGATCTTCACCCACCGGTGTTGCATTGGGCGCTTGCCCTTGCACCTCTGGTGCCGTAGCTTGGAGGTATCTACGGAACCAGCCAGGGACTTGGACACCCTCTAGAAGATTTGGGGCGTCCGCCATACTATGCAAAGAAGAGAAAATTTAGGCTCGAAAGAAGGCCGATCTGGACTTTGATGGGATTTTTATAAAAACTCTCTTATACTTGAAAACTATTTTTATAATAAGAGTTTTTTTTAAAAAATACTTTTAGTTTGAAGATATGTTACCTTTGAAAAATACTTTACTTTTAAAACAAGTTTTTAGGAATCATGTAACCTTAGGCTCTGATACCAAATGAAACACCCCACACCCCTTAGTATTCCCAAAAAGGGCACACCAAAGAATGTGGTGCGCTATAGGTATAGTTAAAACATCACAGAGACTAAGATTCAAAAGACAAATAAGTAAAAGCAGTGGAAAACATTTAAATAATAACTTATCATTTAGAATTAAAATGTTTCTCAAAATAAGTCATAAAAACATAATATGTCTCAAAACTCAAAATCTCTCATATCTTATGGAAATACATCTCAGTCTCACATAATCAGAGTATAAAAGTAACAATAATAATCATAATCCCTCTCACAAGTGCCAATCCATCATAGGCCAAATGAAAAAGATGAAAAGCAGAGGAATGAGAAAACTTCGAAAGTGAATCTCCAAGCAACCTGAATCGACTATCCTCAACTCTGCTGGCCTATGAGGAAGGAAGAGGAAAGATAGAGGAGTGGGTCAGAAATTAAGTCTGGTGAGTGAAAGTAATTACTAGCATTTCTAAGCAAGATAAAGATAATAGACTAAGCAATAGTTCTAGCATGAAAGGAAAATACAGGAAAGATAAAACTCACATAAAATATTATTTCTAATTCCGTTTGACTGTTTGCACTTGTCTTAAACTGCTGTGATTAGGCTAAAACCCTAATGCTACCTCAACTACAAACTTGATTAGGCTAAAATCATAATCCTATCTCAACTGCTAACTTGATTAGGCTGAAATCCTAATCTTACCCATTAATCGGCCTTTCCTATCTCTATTGTGCCACTGAGAGCCAATCTTGTTGGTCCCACAGCAAAAGACACCTCTTAGCGCTTAGGATGCAGTAGTGAAATGTATACTCTAATCGATGCCGCATGCCCGGTCATCGCCGGTACACACTAACTGTCGCCACCTATTTTTACCCTTTATTTACCATAATCAGCATAAGCGTGCCCAGCCTCACCACGTGTGAGACCATCAGTCCTCGGCCTAAAAGGGAATGCTGCCGGTACTGGTCCTAACAAACAATTCTTCTAACTTTGAGTCCTTTACCCAAATCCCCAGATTTGAGCCTCTATCTATTGGCCACTTATTTACCCTAATCAGCATAAGCGTGCCCAGCCTCACCCACGTGTGAGACCATCAGTCCTAGACCTGAAAAGGAATGCTGCCGGTACAGGCCACTACTTCTATATTTGCTTATTAACTTAATCCAAGATCTAAGTTTTAAAATAACCCCTTCTGTTATTTCTTTCTTTCTAATTATAACCTACGTGTTATAATTGTTCTTGCAACCATTACTCTTCTATTATCTCTTTTTAGTTATAACCACTTGTTATAATCATGCTTGCAAATATCTTAAATTTGCCTATTTCAGTCCATCTCTATTTTATTTTAGTTTTTCTCATTTTACATCAGACTTCTGTAAATTTAGTGTTTTTCTTTATTTTAATCCATATTTGCGAATTCTTCTTTTTTTAATATTTTATTTGCGTCAAAAAGGATTAAATCTCTATAAAAAGAAAATAACATTTACAGGCTAAATTCCAACTTAAAACAGATGTAAACAACTGTAAATAACTGCAAATAACTGAATAAAATAGCCGAATAAAAATAGACTGAAAAGAACTTCTAAAATTTACTTAAAAACTAAATGTAAATAAACTTACATACCTGGACGTACAGGATGCAGCTACGAACGCACATGATTGCTCGAAAATCAAATTTTAAGGTCTTCGGCTCGTACCTGGACGTTTTTACGTCCAAGAAGAAGTGCGGGTCGACCTAAGCTCATTGGGGGTTGACCTGACCATAACAAGGGTCGACCCCTATGGGTTCTTTTTTTTTCATTTTTGTTTATAAAATTCTGATTTCTCGTTTCACTCGTAACTTCTCCATACTAGCTCGGATTTCGACAAGCTATATATGAAAATTGATCAGAAAATTGCCACGGACCCAATGGTGCAACTTCCATTGCTCGATTATGAAAATTTCACAAACTTATTTTACTGTTTAATTAATTCGTTAATTAATTATTGTAGCTCAAATTTTGGGTTGTTTCACGCTTTCTACTTGGTACGGATCAATTTTTTGGCTCACTATGGGGCCCCTAAGCTCTTGTACGTAGAGTATTGACTTGTGTGATCATCGTGGAATGCTCTACTCAAGGAATGGACAAGTAACTCTAAGGATTTTCTTAAGGAAGCAGACAAGTACAAGCATTATCAGACCCTCCCAAAAATGACTCAATCTCAACGGAAAAGTGCTCGTAACATAATGGATCACGGATAGAAGACCGAGAAGAAGGGGAAGTTCCCCCTCCAAAGTTCATGTCAGTACCGACCACATCTGGTCAGTACTAAGTAGAATTTATGGCCCAGAGGGCCCAACTTTCCCTCCTACACACTTAGATCTTGATCTAGACTCGTTATTTCATGGGCTTTTGATTCTACTGGACAGTTTCCCTATAAATGCAGGTCCTATAACAACTGAAGAAGGACTTTTTGACTTATTAACTTCTTCATCTTCTATCGCTGCTCCATCATAATCACTAAGGAAGCTACAATTTGTTGTTTTACGTTATTAGATCAGTAAAACCCTTATACTTTTTACTTTAAAATATTAAATTAGTCAAATCTACCATGGACATAGGCTAGAGATTGCTGAACCACTTTAAAAACTTGGCACTCTCTTTATTTTTCATGTATTTCCTGTTAGTTTTCTATATCTCTATAGGACTTTGAGCGTTGTGCCACTTTTTGTATCAATAATAACATACATCAAAATAACTATTACTCTAACGTATTATGGTTGATCTACCAATTTATCATTGCTAGAATATATAATGGAATATATTGCTCAAATAGGGTGAATTTTGGGTTACAATCAAATAGGTTGAACATTTCAAAATCTTCTCTTTCGTTTTAATAATTCTTATTCCTATATCCATTTTAACCTCATCTATGCCCTTCTTATCAAATCATGAAGTTAGAAACTTTGTTGTTTACTTTATACTTGACGTAATAGTCTCAACTATCAACATACTGTATACACAGAAACACATAACTATAGCTTTATGTGCATTTGAAACTCATGATTTGTCAGATTCAGAAATTATTAAACAATTTGAAAATAGGATTTTACGAAAATTTTCATGCTACTATTTCAAAAAAGTGATTTAATCGGTTTTCATAATTAATGTTCTTGTACAGACATCACACAACTCTATAAATGACTTATATAAATATCTTCTTGGAGATCATCATTTATAAATACAATTTTGACATCCATTTGATGAATTTCAAACTAATAAATAGATAATAATGCAACTAATGTCCAAGTGGTAGATGTTCAAGCAATGTGGGTATTAGTATCAAAACAAACTAATAATTTTTTTTTCAAAAATCCTTAACATCTAGTTTAGCCTCAAAATTTTCTATATTTTCATCAGTTATGTGTTTCTTTTGAATATCTACGTACATTTTGTTGGTTCAAAGCAAGGAGGTAGATCTGCTAATTTCCATGTTTCATTTCCCATGATACAATCCATTTCATCTTTGTGGCTTTAAGCCAAAATGATGAATACCGAGACTATTGTCTCATCATAAATTAAAAATTATGACTCTATGCCTGTAGTAGGTATGATTTGATGCTTACAACCTTCAACCAAATAAATGATGGAACCTGGTCACAATGACTTTTCTTTTCTCGTTCTATTAGTTCTTTTGCAAAACCATTTATTCTAGAAGTAACATTAATATTTAACTCAATGTCTTCCACCAATTCATGGATCGTTTCATTGTCCTTGACTTTTTTCAGAAAGGTGCATTATCCTTTTTCATAAATCATACAAACGGATTCAATATAATAGATTAGAATCTATTTTGATAAAACACTGCATAACCTCTCTAAAGTTCTTAGCTTATATAATGAGAAACATGTGTCCTTCATTATGTTTGGTGTATCCTAAGAAAACAAACACGATAACCATTTGTTAAAATTTCATAATTTTAGGTTTTGACAATTGAAGATTTTCATATAACCCTAAAAATTATTAAATTCAAGGTTTGACTTTCATTTTGTTCCAAAGTTCATATGGATGACTTTGGTTTCCCTGTGAGGTACATTAACATGAACTCAGCTATGCTTTTCCTTTGAAATCAATACTAAGATTAGAGATTTATAAATTAACATTAACCATCTTAGTGGTTTCCATATATTTTCAATTTTCTACTCCATTTTTGTTGTTGTTTATATGCAATAGATGTCTCATGTTTGATTCATACGAGTCCACAAACTATGCAAATTTGACATTCGCCATCTGTATCAAATATATATATATATATATATTTAACTTTGGCTTCACATTTATTTTCGACTTCGGTTTTATATGCCATGACTTTTTGTGAAATTAGGTTCTTAGGTAGTAGTATATAATTGTACTAAAAGTCTTAGATAGTATATAGTATACTACCATTCAACATATGTCAAGTAGTTCGAATCACGCTATGTGGGATTCAAACCTTTGACCTCACAGACTTAAGTCGGGGCGTCTAACCACTGAGATAGTGGTATTGAACATCATATTTTAAGCAAACAATCGGATTTCACTTGTACATGCTAGTTTCGAGTCACATATTCGATGCATGGGCCTCAAAACTCCCGCATGGGAGTGTTATTCGTAACCCATCTCCCAATAGGAACATGTCCTCACACTATTGCCACTGAAGTAGATTTAGCAGTTCGCTAACAACCAACAGTTTCACATTAGGATCCTTAAGCCCAATCATTAGAGCTGATTCTTTTCCCAAAGTTACAAATCCATTTTTTGGACTTCTCTTACCTAATTATTTTTCCATTAGTTAGTGATTGCTCATCTTGGACATATGATGCGGTTATGAGTACGACTAAGCATGGGAGACACTTGGTCCTTTAGATTTTCATGGACCGTTAGTGGCGTAAATAGTGAGTATTATGTTACATGTTTTCCAGCTTATTACCTTCCTAATCAAACTCTTTTTTAGCGATCTAGAGTGAAAGGAACGGTGAGTTCTTCAATAGGAAAGTTTCTACTTCCTACGAACTATTCATCAATGTCGTTAAGAACCTCAAGTTCCACGTCTACCACCTGTATAATAAAATACAACACAATACTCATTATTTGCTCTTTCTTGCAAAAAAATAAATAACTTTTCGAATTTTGGACATTTGGGCCATGGATTTAGCCCATGTTTTTGTTTAATGTGTCTTGTCGTTGTATTTTGTAATTATTTTGCTCGTAATAAAATCCGGTAGGGTTGTCGGGCAAATCATTATGTATTAGAATCATATTTAAGAAAATGGTTTTATGCCTATGTTTAACACTAACATATCTTTATCTATCATCATGTTATAAAAAACTGAGTCATTTATAAGAGGAAACTTCACTTTTATTAATATTGGTATTGAATTTAGACATTCCACACGTGTTCTTTATCAAAAATTTACTACCTTCGGCTAGCACAAAGTCATCTGAATCAAAAACTTGATTGATCTATAACATATATAGAAGAATGCCTAATGAAAGGTTCTTTTTAATCTCAAGCACATAATATATAACATTTAGTTTCATAAGATTTATAGAAATGATCTCTAAATCTACTATCCTTTTATCCTTAATTGGCGTTTTTACAATATAAAGAAGGCTATCTTTGTCAATCAGTTCAAATGTTTTGAAATGACTCCTGTCGTTGCAGATATGCTTACCAGAACCAAGTTATTCCACCAAGAGCCATCTCTCTCAATCATATTGATTTCATAGATTATGTCCATAAGCTTGTCTTTTGATTGTTGTCTCCCTTTAAGGAAGGACGGTCCCATTTGAAAAGTCATAATTTTTTACAATCGAAGTAACTATTCGAAAGTTTAATTTCTTATGCTTTAAATTTGTTATGTTTATGCATAACCTTTCTCTTTTGATTTAGAGGGCACTATGAAGCAATATTAGCTTTTTTCTTTTCACTATGGTTTGATCTTAAATTTCCTTTTTCCTTCATTATCCTCTAACCTGTAAATGTTATGCAAGCTAATCTAGGCTTGTTTTCCCATTTTTATCTTTTAATAACTTCTTTGGTGTTTCCAAGAAGGGGGAAGTTGTTCTATCATAGACAAGAACTTAATCTTTTGATTCATATTTATATTATGATAATTGAATTAGCTTAGGATGTTCACATTGTTATTAAATGGTTCTGGCACTTACCTAGCTTTAATTAATTTGCAGTTAGGTATTTTATCGTAAGGAATTCTTACTAGTTATATCCTTTATAAGATATTTGGCTTCCAACGCATCGCAAACTGTCTTTTGTAGTAGACTTATCATCATACATCAAAGAGTCTATAAATCACTATATTGTAAATATGCCTCTTCCAATGTTAACATATTTGTTAACTATATTTTTAACTAAGCCAAATCAACCAGATGCAGAAGTTCAAGACGAAGACGAAACAAATCGAGAACATAGAAACATGATCAGAAGAAGCAAAAAAGTAAACTCAAGAAAAATCATTACATATGGAGCTAAGTAAACCATTCAGTACCGAGAGGAACCTCTCGGTGCCAAGAGGTTTTTCCTCTTGTTTTAGCCCTATAGACCCCATACACTTCATATGACATCTCAACCACTCATTGTCAAGTGCTTTTTTCAGCGATGAGACAATTAATTTCAAGAATTGATGATAAGAAAGCAAAGAAAATAGGATAATTCAAGTGTTATTGGGAGAATCATCATAAACAACTCAAAGTCTATGGAAAAAAGCTTAGAATGCATTGAATTGAATATAAGAGAGCAAGTCTAGCAAAATGCATGAGTTACAACTAAGTAAAGCTCTTGGTACCGAGAGGTTATTTTGGCTAATTGGGTCGACGCGCTCATTAATACATCTTTAGGCTTGCTTCTGGACTTCGATTCTAGTAGACTCCTGAATTTTTACAGTAGTTTCTTTATAAATATCAGCCCTATAGTAACCGAAAAAGGATTTTTCACTCTGGTTCTTTCTTATCTCCTATCTCTCTCTCATAATAGTCACATAAGCTTGGCAGTTCCAAGCTTAGGAACATGTTAATCTCTTTTACTAGTGACTCTAATTCTTTATCAAATCCATAATCAATATAACTAAAGTGGACGTAGGTTAGAGATTACTGAACTATGACCAAAATCTTGTATCTCTCTACCTTTCTACACCTTTTAATTGTTTCTACTAGATCTAATCCTATAGCAGGTCATATTTAGGTGTTGTGCCACTTTTGGCATTGGCATTTTGGTGCTTTCACCGAGAGTCGAACTCAGGGTTAGAACTAGTTTGCTATTGTGGATTTGGAGAGATCTAGTGGTTAGATACAAAACACTTGCTTTGGAGAATTTCGAAAGCTTGCCACCAGGAGTTGATGGCATATAGGAAACCTGTAAGAACAGGAAGGTCATCGAAAGCTATAACTGGTCGTGATGAAAGGAATCCAACCAAGTTGAAGTGATTAACCAGCATGCAATACTAGGATCATATGCTCAACTGGAGGTGGTTACTAGAGGAGAGCTAGAAAATTGTTGCAGTAGTTGAACTAGAAGATGGTAGATATCCAGAAGGCTTTAATCACTAAGATGGATGCTTTACTAACCCTACAACCACCAAGAATTAGGAGAACCAGAAAGGAAATTACGCCTAGGTTAGAATAGGAAAATTCCTCTGTTTCTGGCAAAAAAACGATTTAAAGAAAAATAGAAGGCATGAGTTGCTGGAGTTATTGAAGGACTTGCAGAAAGAAGCAGAAGTGCTCCCCCTATAAGAAGACCACCCGATACCAAGAGGAATCATCTCAATATCGAAAGGAATCGAGGAATGAATGATGCATAGGAAGTTGATGTAATGGTGGTTTCTGATGAGGAAGAGGATTTGCAACTTGATGACGATGGTTTTGAATTTGATGTTGATGTTAATGGAGAGGGGGTTCAAATAGTCATAGCTCAACCAACCGAATGTCCAAAAAATAACTTAGGAGTGATTCTCCCAGAGACAGGACGACTTAGACGATTGCCGCAAACCAATACCATTTGCAGAGTCAAACGCTTGGTGTAGCCCTTGATAGTTAACCTTTGGATTACTGTGCTACTGAGGAATACATAGTCAATATGGTTAAATGGTTGATGGAGGAAAGCAGAGGAAGGAAGAATGAAGATTGATGTTCTGCACTAAGTAGGAATCTGTTCACCAAAAATATTCGGAGAGAAGAGTAGCCTAAAAGGTTCAAGGTGCCAACAATGCCATCATACAGTGGAACTATTGACCCTATACAACACTTACTCAAATACAAATGGCATATGGATGGAGTTAGAGCTATGGATGTTGTTCGTTGTAATTGTTTCCCTGTATTCTTGGAAGGAGTTGCTTCTATATGGTTCACTAGGCTCGCGTCGAGATCCATATCTACTTTTAATGAATCGGCTAAAAAGTTTTTGGTGCTGTTTAGGCTCCATGCTGCCCAATCGAAGGACATGATGTCCCTATCTGGCTTGTCTCAAGGACTTAAGGAGTCATTGAAGGGGTTCTTGAACCGATTCAACATCTCTGTTATGGAAGTTAGAAATCCAAAGGAAAATATTGTATTCATGGCATTGGTCCAATGCATTCACCTGAGCGTGGATTTCGGTAGGTGGCTGAAGATGAAACAACCAACTACTATGAAGGAATTCCATCAAAAGGCAAACCGGTTTCTACAATTGGTGGAAGCAAGTCTAGTTGAAGAGAAGGTTGGCAGCAGACAGTCAATGGAGGTAGTTCAAATAATGTGGCAGTTAAACAGAATGATGTAGGCTTTAGTAACATTATAGGTAATGTTGGAAAGTCTAGAAATCAAAAGAAGAGGAACCAAAACCCTATTGGTAGGTGTAATGAGAATAGGAAGCGTTTGAGAAATCCACAACCCAAGGATTATACAACTTTGAATGTTAAGTTGGAAAATATTTAACTTTCTACACAAGGAATAAAGCGCTATAAGAAATCACCTAGGAGAGAAGCGACAATGCAGGAGAAACATTCTAGGAAGTATTGCCGCTTTCACAAAACTCATAGGCATAACACGAATGAATGCCAACACTTGAAGGATCATATTGAAGAACTGATAAGAAAGAATATGCTTCGTTAGTATGTCAAGGAACCACGTGATAATGGCCAAACGGCAAGACCTCAAGGGTTACCTTCCCAAGGGAATGAGCCGGGATCGAGCGGAGAAGGGTCTGGGCAAAATGATGGAAAATTGGTTATTAATACTATAACTAAAGGAATTCGTTCGACGGAAAAGAGATGGAGGGAAATGGAAAGGTACATGAGCTCATTGAGGCACGTACTACAGGAGGGATGCTTTGCTGTTAAAGATAGAACTTCGACCAAGCAGCAAAGGATGATAACAGATAATATCATATTCAGAAACAGAGATGCTGATGGAGTCGAAGCGCCAAATTTCGACCCATGGTGGTAATGGTTGGAATTGGATCGGCAACTATACGTCAAGTCTTGATTGGAAAGGGGTGTTCGATGAATATACTCTTCAGGAGCACATTCGATCAGATGAATATCAACATGAAGGAGGTGACCGCTCATAAAACCAAATTTCAAAGGTTTATGGTGCCTTAACCCGGCTATATTGGATTGATCGCTCAGGCTAGATTCGACTGCTGGTAAGGAGGATGATCGTGAGGCAACAACTGCATAACCAAGATATAATGTCCAGACAGTTATGCAAAGCCCAGGGTGAATAGGGTTAATAGATAGACAATGCGGGATGTCAAAACTATGGAGATTAGTTTGGTTGGAAAAGGGATTGGCATGGTCGTTGGTCAAATTTGATAAGATGGTGAAGGGATCGGTATACACTTAAGATGATAGGGGGTCGGCAGGATCACTTGGCAGGATGGTCAGTTTGAATGGGAATATGGAGGGATCGGTATGAGTTATAAAGCTAGATGGATAGGCATGATGCCCTCATGGAAGAGGGTTCAACGTGGCTTGTTTGTAAGGAATGGACCGACATGGTGTATTCGAAAGGAATGGATCGCATAAGGATCATGGTGTGATTTATGATGGAATGCATCGACATGGTATGTCTAGAGCAATATGGATCGGCATGGTATAGTTTGAGCAATATGAATCGACATGGTTTACTTGTGAGATATGGATCGACATACATTGGGAACCAAGAGGATCGACATTACCTAGACCAAGTTAAGATTCGAACCGAAGCACTACAATAACTAAAGCTCCACAAGTCCAAAGGCTATGATATTTGAAGCACCATCGTTATAAACCATAAGGGAGCTACCATATGGATCGCTAGCCCAAACTCAACACATGGAGGGATCAGTACCGATCCCTATCCATTGAGAGTTAGGCCTAGCCCTCCCTATGGTGGGCCCATATGGTGGAGGAGGTCCTGCTGTCGAAGTTTCAGTAAGATTGGAGGCCGCTTTCATTTATAAAACAGGCACAAGGGCCATTCTAAGGACTCTCTCTTAGGTTGTTAGTTAAACTCTACCATTATCGTAACTAACCTCCATTATTCTCTTCTGATCTCTTGTTATTTCTTGTTGTTTGTAATTGTAATTAAGTGAATTAAGAAGCAATAAAGAGATTATTCAAAGTGGACATAGGTAATTAGCGCCGAACCACTATAAATTTTGTTGTTTCTGTCCTCTATTGCATTTTTCTTAATATTTTGTGATCTTCTCTGTTTTCATTTAATTTCTTCATTTATTCGCTACTTAAATATGTTTCTGGGTATTTGTGGCCGATTTGGTTGCAAACATTTTGGTGCTTTCACTAAGAACTTGATTTTCAACCTGTTGGGATCACCTTTGTTGCTACTGGATTGAAAAAATCCCCCGAAGGAGATCTAGACTCATCTTCAGAAGCTAACGGATACTATTCAGATTTACCAAGATCTAAGCAAAGAAATCTAGAATCGTAAGGCGCACCAGATCTACTTCGTACAATGTTGATTCCAATGAAACTACCAGCGTCCAACAAGGGGGTCCAAGCAACCAACCTGCTAATGTGAATATGGAGCCTGTTGTAGTCCAAAACCCCACCGATTCCATAACTGGAGCTGAATTCAATGACTTGATGAGAGAGCTAATGGAGAGTCATAGGTATCTAAATGAGCAAATCCAGACCAATGCCAACTTGATGAACCAGATTGCTCAACAAGAATGCCAAAGCGCCAGAAGGGATCTCGCTTCTTACTCGGTGTCAAATAGTTCAACTTCATCAGACAAACATCACAGGCGAATGCGTCGTAGAGTTGAAGCAGCATGAACAGGGACTTTGGAGCAACGCTTGGAAGATAACATGGTCTGCCAAGATGGGTCGGTGCCAACCCCTCCCTAGGGATCGGTACCGATCCCTCAGCAAGGGGGATTGCTCTTCAACGACAATTGGGGGATCATGCTCGAGATGGATCCGGAACTTGGACGCTGGAGTACATTTCGATGCTGCCCAACCACCTCCTTGGAACGATGGCGAGGTCAATTCTCATAGTGCATATCAGGAGTATGATAGGACAAGGAGGCGTGAGATGGCCCACAGACACCAACCGAAACATACACTTGAGGTGGAGCACGATCACCACTTCACACCGCCCATCCAGACACCAAACTTATCGGCGATGGTTAGACAGCTGGTGAGAGAGAACCAAGGTTTGACAAATGACGATTGGGGAGTCTTAAGAAGCCACACCCCATTTACTAACAGTGTCTTACATGTGGAATATCCTAGAAGGTTTAACATGCCTATGATGCCTGCCTATGAGGGAAGAACCGACCCCAGGCAGCACATCATGAAGTACGAATGGTTGATGGACTCAGCAAGAGCGAATGATGCCACCAAATGTAGATGCTTCCTCATAACTCTTTTTGGGATCGCCATGATGTGGTTCACAAGATTGCCCTCGTGATCAATCTCAAGGTTTGATGAACTGGCAACGAGATTTGTGGAGCAGTTTCAAATTCACGCTACTCGCCCCAAAGATGTGATGTCGTTGTCCAATGTAATCCAAGCTCCAAGGGAATCGCTGAAGGACTACTTGCAGAGATTTCATGTTGCTACCATTGAAGTTAGTAACCCTAACGACCACACGATAATTATGGCTGTGACAAGAGGGGTTGATCCCGAATCCGAGTTCGGTGATTGGATAGCTGGAAAACCACTGGCCACGTTGGAACGTTTCTACTCAAAGGCGACCCAGTTTATAAGGAAGGAAGAGGCCAGGTTGTTTAGAAAGAGCAACGCTATAGGGCCAAGTGGGGAATCAGTACAAAGCAACATCGTAATAAAGCAGTCTGACGGGAGTTCCGGGAAGGTTCAGGTTAATGTTCAGAACAAGCGGAATCAACAGAAAAGAAGTGGAGAAGGGAATCGAGACCGGAAAAGGGAGCCCGGAAGGTCGAAGCCTATGTTCCGAATGTATGACAGATATACACCTTTGAATGCATCCCTGGAGAACATTTATATGTCCACTTGTAATACTTTCCAATATAATAAGCCGCGTCTGAATGAATCGACAGAGACACAAAAGCAAACCAATAAATATTGTCGGTTTTATGAATGTTACGGCAAAATACAGATGACTGTAGGCATCTCCAGGATGCCATTGAGAAACTGATTCGGGAGAAAAAGTTATAGCAGTTTGTAAAAAGTCTGCAGGGTGGCGGACAGGGGACGTCTAACCCCAATCGAGGGCAGGCTCTGCATAGGGCTGAGGAACCTGCACGAACCGGTGGAAGGTTGGTAAAAAACACGATAGTTGGTGGACCGCATCTTGCAGACCGGAGTTGACAGGAAATGGAGGGCTATGCTAGTTCAATGAGACATGTGGATTTAGAATGTTGTTCAAATACGGAGGATGAAACTCCGGTCAAGCAACAGCGTATAATGACGGATAATATAGTATTCAAAAGCAGGAATGCCGATAGAGTAGAGGCCAGTGCTATTGATCCGATGGTTATCTCGGCCATGATTGGCCCTGCTCTAGTGAGGATAATTTTGATTGATTGTGGAAGTTCTATGAACATTATCTTTGAAAAGGCTTATGATCAGATGAGGATAGAGGCTAAGGATTTGAAACCATCTAAAGCTCTTATACATGGTTTCAATGGTGTGGCTACCAAGGTGGTTGGTTATGTAAAATTGCTGGTCGAATTGGGGGAAGGTGCACGTAGGAGGGTGTAGATCCTACCATTCATTGTTTTGGATGTTGATTCACCGTACAATGTTTTTCTGGGCCGTCCCGCCCTGGCTGAATTTCTGGCAGCTCTTGCCCCGTGGTGTTTGACTTTGAAATTTTTGACTGATAATGGAGTAGGTGTTGTGCATGGTGATCTGGCAACTGTACATGCCAATTATGTGGTGGAGCTAGGGGAGGCTCGGCGAAAAAAGAAGTGAAAGTGTGTGGACAAGTCTGTCTGCATCCAAGTTACTGAAGATCGAAAAATGGTGCCTAAGCCTTGGCTTGGGCACCACAGTCGGTTCTATAGAGATATAGATTCGTGGGATGATGTGGAGGAACCAAAGGAGACCAAGGCTGCGCCTGTTGAGCTGACATTTGATATAAGAGTCAGCCACAACGACCCATCGTGGGTGTTGAAGATTGGATCACAACTCAGCCCTTCGATGATGAGAGAACTTACTGATTTTATCCAAGCGAATCTGGATGTATTTGCTTGGACCCATTATGATATGTGTGGGGTCTCGTTTGCCATAGCGAGCCATGCATTAAACATTGATCCGAAATATGTCCTAGTGAAACAGAAAAGATGGGGCATAGATCCGGAGGGACATGTTGCTCTTAAAGAGGAGGTGGATATACTTAAAGTCAATGGGTTTATCTGCAACGCCCTCTATTGCGAATGGATATCTAATCCCGTGCTGGTGAAGAAGGCGAATGGGAAGTGGAGAACGTGTATTGAATATTCAGACTTGAAAAAGGCATGCCCTAAAGGTAGTTTTCCCTGCCTAGAATTAATTAGCTAGTTGATTCAACCGCGGAGCACAAATTGTTGTCATTTATGGATGCGTACTAGGGGTATAATCATATCCCGATGCATGTCCCAGATCAAGAACATACCAGTTTTGTGATGGATGTTGGGTTATATTGTTATGTGGTGATTCCGTTCGGATTGAAGAACACTGGAGCAACCTATCAATGTCTGGTTAACCGAATGTTTAAAGATTAGATTAGGAGGACAATGGAAGTCTATGTGGATGATATGCTCATGTAGTCGTGACGATCAAGCGACCACATTCAAGACTTAGCGGAGATGTTCAATATCCTTCGATTCTATAACATGAAAATCAACCCTTTGAAGTGCTCATTTGGTGTTGTGTCAGGGAATTTCTTGGGCATTATTGTTAATGCACAAGGAATTGAAGTTAATCTAGAAAATATTCAAGCCATTCGGGATATAAAAACACCCAGAACTAATAAACAAGTACAGAGTCTGAACTGGAAGGTCGCTGCTTTGAGTCGATTCATCTCCAGGGCGACTGATAAATGCATTCCTTTCTTTGACCTGATAAGGAAGGGAAAAAGGAATTTTGAGTGGATGCGAGATTATGAAGACGCATTCCAAGATTTGTTGAATCATCTGGAGAGACCTCTTGTCTTGTCAAAGCCGGTAGATCACGAGTAGCTGTATATTTACTTGGCTGTATCATCACATGCTATAAGTGCTGCTATGATTCACGAGGAGAACCGGATTCAAAGATCGGTGTATTACATCAGTAAACGATTAACGGGTGTAGAAAGAAACTACCCGAAGATAGAGAAATTGGCATACTGCTTGCTAATCGCGTCGCGCAAACTTCGCCCGTACTTCCAAGCACATCCAATCAACGTTTACACCGACCAACTGTTACGACAGGTCTTGCAATGACCTAAGACGTTTGGAAGGCTGCTTAAATGGAACATCGAGCTCAGCCAGTATGACATTACATATATGCCACGAAGAGCTATCCAGGGACAAGCACTGGCAGACTTCATAGCAGAGTTTAACATGTAGGACGAGCCTCTAGAGAGTAGTGTAATCCTTACTATACGATTGAAGCTATATACCGATGGAGCATCTAATGATCATTGTTTCGGTGCTGGCATAGTTCTTGTTACCCCTGAGAACCAGTCAATTTGATATACTTTGAAGCTTGATTTTCCCGCTACAAACAACGAAGCAGAGTATGAGGCATCGATCACTGGACTTAACTTGCTAGAGAGCTCGAGGTGAAGTCTCTTGAAATCTTTTGCGATTCGCAACTGGTGGTGTATTAGGTAAGAGGGGACTATAAAGCTAATATAAAACAATTTGCCTCATATCTTACCCGAGTTCAGGACTTGTTGGCGGATATTGAATACTATGACATTTCACATATCCTGCGCGAGTAGACCAGGGAAGCCGTTTCGTTGGCAAAGTTCACAAGTACCGATGATGCACAGCAGATGAGCTTGGTTCCAGTCGAGACAGTGCACACCCCAAATATAAATGTGATGGAAGTTGATCAAGTGCTGGAAATGGAATCCGAGAGGGAATCATGGATGCTCCATTTAAAGAATACATGTTGTATTGAATCTTTCTTTAGAAGAGGAACGAAAAGCGACAAGTCCTTCGTAAAGCTTCACGGTATATTATGTAAGAAGGAACTATGTATAGAAAGGGGTTCTCCGTTCCCTTACTCTGGTGTATCGCTTATAACGAGATAAAGCGTGTTTTGAAAGGAGTCCATGATGGGGAATGTGGCAATCACACTGGGGGGAAAATGTTAGCGAAAAAGATACTTCATTACGGATACTACTGGCCAACTGTGAACAGGGATTCCACTGATTATGTGAGACGATGCGACAAATGCCAGACAAATGCGAAAGTCTCGAGAGCTCCGCCGACAGAGATCACACAAATGGTTAGTCCGCTATGTGGGGGATCGACGTCGGCTCTTTGCCAATTTCCAAAGGTGGCGCAAAGTATGCGATTGTCGCAGTTGACTACTTCACCAAATGGGCTGAAGCGGAGCCGTTAGCCACGATCATAACCAAGAAAGTTATCACCTTCGTTGTTCGAAACATCGTGTGTCGTTTTGGTCTTCCATGAACTATCATGAGAGATAATGGGACTCGGTTTGATAGTGCTGAGTTTAAGGAATTTTGTCGGAGATATCATATTGAGAAGAGATTTGCCGCGGTCTCTCACCCTCAGGTGAATGGACAAGTAAAAGCTGTAAACAAGATTATTAAATCTATCCTGAAAAAGCGCTTGGAAAATTCTAAAGGCAAGTGGGTGGATGAACTTCCTATGGCACTTTGGGCCTACAGGACCACTTACAAATCCACAACTGGTCGTACTTCATTCGCTCTTGCTTACGGAGTCGAAGCAGTTATTCCAATAGAACTCGAAGTCCCTTCTCATCAAGTGACTTACTACGATCCTAGAATGAACCAAGATCTTCTATTGGAATCTTTGGACTCAAAAGATGAGAAGCGCGAGGAGGCCGATTTGAGGCAGCTACACACCGGCATTGAATCACTCGATATTATAACACAAAAGTCCGATCGAGAACCTTCGAAGTTGGCGATCTTGTCCTGAAAGAAGTTTTTTTGATCCCATCACACGTGAATCTGACATGGGAAGGACAATACATCATTGAACAGAGGCTTGGAGAAGGGACTTTCAAGCTAGCGACTGTTGATGGCGCGACACTTCCAAGAGCATGGAATAGCGAGCATTTACGATGCTATTTCACCTAGACTATTTCTTTTGTACTTCAGTACTAGTTACTTTCAACATTTTCTTTGATGTTTGACCTTTTCAATGTGTAATATGACAAGTTATTTTGTTCCTTTTCATATGATGAATAAAATCTTGAAGCTTCCTTTGCATAAGCTACTGTTATACATTTCATGCTAGGTACGCATTGAAACTAATTGATATCGCTATGTGTGATGTGTGAACAGATTCACGAAGTTTAAAGTCAATCAATCATACCAATCTCAAATGGGATCGAGCATGGTGAGACTCGTAAGTTTGCTCGGTTGACGACTCCCGTAGATGAACCAAAGACCGATGCTTGTAATAAGGAACAAAAGCCGCCGACGATGAGAAAACTCTAAGTCCCCGACTGTGGACTAGAAAATTCTGAGTCCCCAACTGCGGACTAGAAAACTCTAAGTCCCCAACTATGGACTAGAGTATAAACCATTTGGATAGAAACACGACTGCATAAGACAAAAACTCTAAGTCCCTGACCATCGACTAGAAAACTCTAAATCCCCGACTGCGGACTAGAGTATAAACCATTCGGGCGGAACGCCCATGACAAAAACTCTAAGTCCCTGACCGTTTACTAGAAAAGTCTAAGTCCCCAACTGCGGACTAGAAAACTCTAAGTCCCCGACTGCGTACTAGAGTATAAATCATTCCAGCGAAAAAATGACTGCCCATGACAAAAACTCTATGTCCCGACTGCGTACTACCAACTCTAAGTCCCCAACTATGGACTAGGAAACTCTAAGTCCCCAATTGCGGACTAGAGTATAAACCATTCGGGCCGAAACATGACTGTCCACGACAAAAACTCTAAGTCCTCGACTGCGGACTAGAGTACTCTAAGTCCCCGACTGCAAACTAGATTATAAACTATTCAATGGAAAAACAACTGCCACGGGTGGAAACGCGACTGCCCGCGACAAAAACTCTAAGTTTCTGGAGCATGGATTAGAGTATGAGCAATTACACTTATGAAAAATTCGAAGTCCCTAGGTCGCGGACTAACTCGTAAATTTAACAGGTGGATGGCTGGATTTCGACTGTTCTCTATCTCATGAAATCCCATTTCAAACCGACGAGATAAGTCCAAACTACTAAAGACAAGATATGATAGCTCATTACAATTCCAGCTTAGCACTACTTGTGACTTAAGATAATGGCTATAGGAAAGCCTTGAGATGGCGATAGTGAATTATTAACGAAGCTTGTGAAAGTCATAACAAGTACATGTAATGGGAAGTATTTTATTCAACTATTAAAGTAATAGTTCACATGGTGACAAATCAAAAAACAAAAGCTTTTATTTACTGTCCCAAAAATCTGTTACAAATTATTCCAAAAATTTTGGGATTCGTACCCGTACGCTTAAGACTAAGAAATACACATCTAAGTTATCCAAACTATGTACAATGATGCAAAGCACTAACTATTTCTTCGACTTCTTCACAGTCTTCGGTTTTTTAGGAGTAGAGTCAGTTGAGCGTCATTTCCGGGACCCTTTGCCGCCCTTAATGGAGACGCTTAAAGAAGAAGGAGGAATCTCAATAGTATTTTAAGGTGGGATGAATTGCAGAGGCATGAGACTAGGATCTTCAACCACCACCTCAACGGGCTCACTCTTAACTTCGCGCTTCGATTTCTCCTCCTCTTCATTCTGTATTTTTATGCTGAACTTAGCGGTATGCTCCGAAGCGCCCATGACCAAAACATCGTCAAGTTCCTCAGGGAGAGATGGGTCTTCAGGCATGTCCTTGTCAAGTGCCCCAATAACTTAGGCGTCGGGCCCCGAAATATCTGCAACAGCCGTAGCCTCGGACATTTTTTTCTGTTGCTCCGTGGCGACATCGCTCCTAGAAGTTTGCTCTGGATCGGGATGACCCACAAAAATTAGTCAAAACACGGGCGTTAGTCGATGAGCGTTATGCTTCAAAGGTAGCAAATGTTTGAATTCAAAGGAATTCTTTTCGATATTAGCATCAGGTTGACTCTTACTAGTCATTAGAGTGCTTCAAGAATGCAGGACATCATTTGTGGACCAAGGCCGGGCCTGTTCGGGTCATAGCCGATGTGTTGCTCCGAGGGTTGAGAAGATGATGTTCCGGCCATTTGAGTAGGAGGAGGACCTTTGAAATCGGTTCCAGAGGACCCGAGGATGTCCTCTCCTTCTTTAGCCAATGTTGGAGCCTTAGAGAATAGAAGTTTCGCGGTGGCCAAATCAGACGGCTCATTTCCTCAAAGCACCACTTGCACGAGTAACTCTTCATTATGCTCTGCCACTCCCAATTCTTCCTTCTTGATTTTGGTGATAATATCCTTGGCTTCGGCGAGCGATTCAAGATAGCCTTCGCCTAGAAAGGTCAAGTCACGGTGAAGGAGAACTTTCACATTATATTCGGAGATGAGCGGATCGAACAAGTTCTTGATCTCCTCCCTACTAGACTCGGTAGCAGCTTCTACCTGGGAGTTGGATTCTTCAAGCACTTCTTTTCTGCCCTCTTCATGAGCTGCTTCATTCAAGGCTTTGATATAGGCAATTTGCTCGTGAAGCTTCATTCTTAAATTCCTTGCCTCAACGATCTCCTCGTAGTATCTCTGTGATTCTTCCTATGCCTCGAGTTTTTCCTCCCTCTCTTTACTCAATAGCCTTTCAAGCTCCTCAACACGGAAAGTCAAGGCCTCCTTCTACTTTTGCAAGGAGTCTTTTTCTAAGGCCAAAGTGCCACTGCGATGAAGTGCTGCATACAGTTCTTTTCTATGCAAAGTCTCCAGGTGATTTACCGCCTCTGCCGTTTCTTTCGCGTTTTTCTCTGCCTCGGCAAGTTGGGCCTTATACTCAAGCAATTTTGCATCCTGGCGCTTGATGATGTCCTTATCATGAATAGCTTCCTACTTAAGGCAATCAATTTCGTGTTGACGCTCGATGGAGACTTCAGAGATTTTCTCGGCTAAGTGAATGAATGATTCATGTTGGACGTACATGTCGTTCATGCATGATAAGGAGCTCTCTTTGGCACTTTCTGAGGATGACATGTATGGAAGGGAGGAACTTAATTCCATCAAAGAAGATTTTCAGAAAAGTAGCTTTGAGTTCAGTTAACATTGCTGTGGTAGGATCATGAGCAGGAACCGGTGGGAGCTGTTCCGAAGTAACCAGCGAGTGCTTACGGCGCTTGTGCCATTGCCTTGAGCTAAATGACCTAAGGTGTTGATCGCGAGGAGCGGCAGCTTGAGAACCCTGATGTGAGGATTTATCTCCGCTACGAGTGGAAAGGTTTGATGGATCACTGTGACGGGGAGCGTGCATTTGAGACTTATGTCTGGATGAAGAAGAAGATTCTCGATAATAATAGTCTTTGTCTAGCCCTTCGTCTTTGTCTCTGCGTCTTCCAGATTCAGAATCTCGGCCCGAGCGATAGTAGTAGAATAACCCCAAAGACGATCGAAAGCGTGCAAATGTGACATTGCACATGTAAAAGAGCCGAATAGGAGTATATTAGAAGTTGTAACGCGAAGAATTAATCACAAGTGTATGGTGGAGTGCAAGTGTTTCCGTGTGTCCTAGTGTTTCCTCCTAACGAACCAGTAACATTGGCCTTACTCATTGGAGTTTCCTCCCCTCTGTTGGAAGGTTGCATGCCTTCACCGTTTCTAGTGGGAGAGTGGAGCCCTTCGACGTCAATGTTAGCGAAGTCGTAACTGAATATATCATCTGGGATCAGAATGTCGGAGAGTCCCTTCAACGAACTTTCCATTTGTTGGGAAGATGACTCACTTTCAAGCGGGGTTATGACGAATTCCGAGTTTGCCCCAGCTTTACTTTTTCACAGCTTGTACGCCAACTTTTTTCTCCTCTTCGGGGGAGTTTGCATTTGACTAGTCTCTGGCACTTCCACTACCGGCGTTTTTCCAGGGCCTACATCTTCGCTTCTTGGCCCCGCATCTTGAGATTCCTTTATCTCTCCCTCTTCGATATCTTCCCGGGTTCCCTCCACAGGGGGCACCACAGGGTCGCTTGCTTCTACCCTTCTTTCGACAACAATTTTTGGGACAACATTACTCCTGAGAAGTCCGATTTTGCGGTCGTCTTCTAACAACCCAAACAACGAAGCAGCTCATTAGTGACAAGAAGTTTGATGTCCCGATCCTTAATGGGAGTAGCACAAATGGCCACAATGGCTCTAGAATACTCGATACCTTCTGGCCGAGGGAGAGCACCTGAGAGAATTGGAGACATTAGTATGTTTAAAGAAGAAGTTGCAATGTGAATCTTTGAACTAAAGACGAAGACACGAGTAGCACTTACGTCCTTCCAACCATCTACTCGCGAAACTGAGAGGACACCGTACATAAAACCACTCATGTTTGAATAGAGAGAGCTTGTTCCATGCACCCGTTAAGGCTTGGCAATTAGGCGAGGGTTCAAGAAAGATATATAAGGGACTCCATGTCTGTCTTTTGAAATTGTAGATGTATTTGATGTCTTCAGGAGTTGGCGAATGGAACAGGACGTTCATAAAGAGAAGAAAGGTGCCATGGATGTAGGAATAACTGTTGGGATGCGGTTGAGTAGGAGCGATCCCTAGGTATCTCAACATTTCCCGAACAAAGGAATTGAAGGGTGGCATGCATCCGGCCTAGCACATGAACTTGTTGCAAGTAGTATATCCGACTGGGGGCAAGTGAGGTCTATCTTGCCTCGAAGGGACTAGAATGTCTTCAAAGGGAATTCCATGGATGGAACATAATCGACAAAGAGCGGCTTCGCCGATTCTAGACGCTTGTGATTCAACCGGATTGTTTAGAATGATAGCACCCTCAACGGCATCGGGAGCCGGGTCAATAACTTCTGTAGGAAAGACTGGAATGTCGAAAAAGAGATTTATTTGTGGGTCAGATGCGTCTACTTGTTCTGTTTGATGACTCGGAGAAGGTTTATCAGATAGGGTGGCAGAGGTTGATCTTGCCTCAGAACTGACATGTTTTGCGGTTGATTCAGAAGACTTTATGGCTGAGCGCTCCGTTTAACTTGAGATCTACGTCAGCTATACTCAGTAGACAATCAACATTAGAAACAATAACCTATTCCCCCCGTATCGTGTATGAACTGGTGTAGTACAATGTGAAACAAACATAAACAGTTTGAAATCAGAGAAGTGAGAATAAAATTTCGAGACTTGGAGATTTCGTCCAGAGAGACCGTCATCGCTGACCGTCTCAATTGACGAGAAAGTTGATCAACAACCAAAGCTTTAGGATTGGATGTATACATCCTGAGTTATGAAGTCTATTGTTTAAGTTCGTTTAGAAAGTTTTTTTACTTAGTTCATGTTGAGCAGTCCGAAAGTTTGTTCGTTCAAGCTTAAGTCCGTCAGTCCAAGTATGCAAGTAGCATTGTTTTTAGTCATTTTATGTTCGTGCAAGGCAGTATGCAGTTAGACGTTTGAATGACTTGAGTTAAATTAGTTTTTACAGTCAATACCGATCCCTATATGCACCATCCTCATAATCGATCCTTGCACTTCAACTCATATAGCAGCACTAATCCCTTCCCTTTAGCTCATAACTGATCCTTATGTTTTAACTCATAAGTAGATCCCTATGTTCTAGCCCACCGATCCCTTCCTTCTAGCCTATATGTTGACCCCTACACTTGAACTCTCATTACCGATCCTTACATTTAACCCTCTGTACCGATCCCTTAAACAAGCAACAATTACCGACCCCTCGTCCTAGCCTCATTAACAATCCCTCTCCGCAAATGTTACTGGTCCCTATAATATAACCCGTATACCAACGCAGATCCCTGCGCTTAAGTGACCAATGCCTATTCCTTATCCGCTAGTACAATTTGACATTCTCCTCGCCTAATACGAACTCCTACTGACCTTTCATAAGGCCCTTCTCTACGCTGATCCCTAACACTAGCTATTCTCCATCCCATTAGCAAGGTACTAATTACCAAACCCTCCTTCTACCTCCTTTTTTCCCTTATCTCTCCTTATTGCTCCTTCCCTATTCTTCTTTCTTCCTTCTCTAGCACCCTCACCTCATCCCTCAATCTCGCCTAACCTAACGAGACCCACCGATTCACTCGCCTAGAAAACACTCGAACCCATCCAAACTCAAGATTCACAACCCAACAGTGCAAATAGAGGAAAGTTCTTACCTATATATGTATGTTAGGGTAAATAAAAGTGGAGGAGGGTTTGGACTGGAGAATTGATGACTGTAGAGGAGTGACTGTAAGGGGATGGATTGAGTTCGTGATTGAACTCGAGGCGTGCAATTGAAGGAATCGTGCTTGTGAAGGGAGATTTTGTGATGGAATGGGTTTGGTAGGTAGAAGGCAAGAAAAAGTGTGTAAAGTGCAGGAGGAAAAACGTTTAAGTGCTAAAAAGTGTAGAGTGAGGAGAGAAAGGAAAGGGATGCACGTTTTTTTATGAACGATGGAAGGGGAAGTTGAACCGATCGTTGGGGGTGACTAAGTTAAAGGAAGGAAAAAGGGAAGAGGAAGGATTGGCATTGAGATATGCCAAACCCTATTCGAATGTCTCCAGTGATGGATCAGTAGATGGTATGCCGATCCCTCCAGAAACAAAAAAAAGAGAAAGGTGTATGGATAATGGATATGGATGGAATGGGAAATGGAAACAGAAAAGTGATAGGCAACTAAGAAATGACAAATGATTGCCATCGTGAAGATTCAGTTGAAAGCATAAGTGTACAGAGAACTATTAAACTCGGCAACGACCTATGGACGTCCGAACATGTCCAGGAGCTAGCAATAGAAACATGTATGTGGATGTACTCAGAAACGATTCGAGAATTCAACTTTTTGAAACTAACTGAAACCGTGGTCAAAACTGAAACAGTCAAGTTAGAGAACGAGTAAAATGGTCGAAAACCTATGGTCCCTGCATGGTTGAGTTTGTATATGCTAACGAAGTACGACATCAGACTTGCATCATTGAAGATCGATAAAGAACAAAAATCGACCAGAGAGTTAATGGACTTCATTTTGACAGCACCAGCTTGTTTCAATTCAAAGCATGTCATGTTACTTACAAGATGTACTTTAGGGGGCAAGTGTTATCCGGTGCCTTGACCCAGCTATATTGGGTTGATCTCGCAGGCTAGATCGACTGTTGGTAAGGAGGATGATCATGAGGCAACAACTTCATAACCAAGATATAATATTCGGACAGTTATGCGAAGCCCAGGGTGAATAGGGTTAACAGATAGACAACACGGGATGTTGGAACTATGGAGATTAGTTTGGTTGGAAAAGGGATCGGCATGGTTGTTGGTCTAATTGGAATAGATAGTGAAGGGATCGGTATACACTTAGGATGACAGGGGTCAACAGGATCACTTGGTAGGATGGTCATTTTGAATGGGAACAGGGAGGGATTGGTATGAGTTATTAAGCTAGATGGATCGGCATGATGCCCTCATGGAAGAGGGTTCAACATCACTTGTTTGTAAGGAATTGATCGACATGGTGTATTCGAAAGGAATGGATCGGCATAAGGATCACAGTGTGACTTATAAAGGAATGGATCGGCATGGTATGGCTAGAGCAATATGGATCATCATGATATGGCTTGAGCGATATGGATTGGCATGGTTTACTTGTGAGATATGGATCGGCATACATTGGGAACCAAGAGGGATCGACATTACCTAGACCAAGTTACGATTCGAACTGAAACACTACAATAACTAAAGCTCCATAAGTCCAAACGCTATGATATTTGAAGCAACATCATTATAGACCATAAGGCAGCTACCATAGGGATTGCTAGGCCAAACTCGACACATGGAGGGATCGATACCAATCCTTATCCATTGAGAGTTGGGCCTAGTCCTCCCTATGGTGGGCCCATATGGTGGAGGAGGTCCTGCTGCCGAAGTTTCAGTCAGAGTTGAGGTCGCCTTCATCTATAAATACAGGCACAAGGGGCCATTCTAGGGACTCTCTCGTACGCTATTAGTTAATCTCCACCATTATCGTAACTAACCTCCATCATTCTTTTCTGATCTCTTTCTATTTCTTGTTGTTCATAATTGTAATCAAGTGAATTAAGAAGCAATAAAGAGATTATTCAAAGTGGACGTAGGCAATTAGCACCGAACCACTATAAATTTTGTTATTTCTGTCCTCTATTGCATTTTTCTTGATATTTTGTGATCTTCTTCTGTTTTCATTTAATTTCTTCATTTATTTCGCTTCTTAAATCTGTTTTCAGGTATTTGTGGCCGATTTGGTAGCAAATAGATGAATACACTCTTCAAGAGCACATTCGATCAGATGAAGATCAACGTGAAGAAGGTGACAGCTCGTAAAACCAAATTTCAAGGGTTTATGGATGTAGCCAAGCAACCAATTGGGACGGCTGATTTTTCTATTGAACTAGGCAAAGGAGATCACAAGATGACCAGATTTAGAAGTTCGTTATCATGGATGAATATTCGGCATACAACGCCTTCTTGGGCCCACTGGCTCTTGCCGATTTCAAGATAGCATTGGCGCTATAACATTTAGTGATGAAATTCCCTATGGAAAATTAGGGCACAGTGGTTGAAGGTAACTAGAGCGCTAGAAGAGAATGTTACATTGTAGAACTAAGAGATGCAGTGTGATGTGAGAAAGGCAAGAATATGGAGAGAACTCTCCACCTTTAGGAATTGTAAGCATAGCAACCAAAGTTTAGACTCTGGCTTAGGAACCGTAGCCGATTCAATAAGGATATGGATCCCAGAAAGCAGTCAAGGGAAGAGCGACTAACCGGATGAGCTAATGGTGAATGTTCCAATTGACATAGTTGATCCTATTTGGGTCCTAAAGATTGGATCTTAGCTCAATGCTAACTTAAAAAAAGGAATTGATGAATTTCCTTCAAGGAAACCTAGATGTATTCGCTTGGTCACGCTTGGTCATATGCGGGATATCGCTGAAGATAGAGTGTCACATACTGAATATTAATCCAAAGTTCCCACCAGTAAAGCATAAAAGACACAGTTTGGATTCAGAGGGATCAGTTGCATTGAAGAAAGAGGTAGATAATTTTATGAAATGCGGGTTTTCCGCGATGCTTTGTACCCTAATTGGGCATTCAATCCTGTATTGGTTAAAAAGTCAGACAGAAAGTGTTGGACTTGTATTGGCTACTCGGATTCGAATAAGTCATGCTTGAAGGATAGTTTTCCTTTACCCAGTATTAACCAACTAGTGGATGGGACTATAGGACTTGAGCTTCTCTCCTTTATGGATGCTTATTCGAGCTATAACCAAATCTCGATGCATATACCATATCAGGAGAATACTAACTTTATAGCGGACTTGGGATTGCACTGTTATTGCGTAATGCCATTCAATTTGAATTAATGCCTGAGCTACCTACCAGAGATTGGTAAATTCAATGTTTAAAAATCAGATCGGATGGACTATGGAAGTATATGTGGACGACATGCTTGTAAAGTCACAAGTGGCATGAAACAATCTGGTTGACCTTTCAGAGATGTTTGAAGTTTTATGAAAATATGAAATGAGGCTTAATCCTCTGGAATGTTCTTTCATAGTAGCATCGGGGAAGTTTCTATGATTTATCGTGAATGCAAAGGTCATCGAGGCCAATCAAGAGCAGATTGCTTGCTTAAGTTGCAGAAACGCCCCAACTACAAAGAAGGAGTTACAGATTCTGAATGAAAAAATTGCTATTTTAAATTGGTTCATCTCAAGGGAAATGGATAATTGCATATCTTTCTTCAACGCCCTTAGGAAAGGTAAGAAGAACTTCGTATAGCCTTCGAGGAGTTATTGAGGCACATGAAAATGCCATAGGTCTTGTCCAAACCGTTGAATGAGGAGGATTTATTTGATTACTTAGCAGTGTCTGCTCAGTTAAAGTGCATCATTAGTGCGTGAGGAGGCAAGGATTCAAAGACTAGTTTACTACATCAACAAGCAATTTGCAGGAGCTGAAAAGAATTACTCAAAGCTGGAGAATCTCACATATTGCTTGCTGATTATGTCAAGGAAGCTATGACCATATTTTAGGCTCATCTAATTAAGGTGATGATAGATTAGCTTCTGAAACATGTGTTGTACCGATCCGAGACCTTGGTGAGTTTGCTGAAATGGAATATCGAGTTGAGCTAGTACAATATTACTTATCAACCGAGGAGAGCGATAAATGGGCATGCATTGGCCGACTTCATCATTGAATTTACCGCACGTGATGGTGAAGAGGAGGCGGATGCTGTAATCATAGCTTCTCATTAGAATTTATTTTTTGATGGTGTTTTAAATGAATTTAGCTCGGGTACTAGAATAGTATTTGAAATGCTAAAAGGACGATCGATCTATTACGCACTGAAGTTGGAATTCCCTATGACAAATAACAAAGCTAAGTATAAGGCATTAATAGCAGAATTGAGGATAGCAAAGGAATTAGGGATAAGATGGTGCATATATTTAGTAATTCCCAACTGGTGGTTTGCCAAATCAGGAAGGGGTATCAGGCCAAGGGTGCGAGACTAACCCCTTATTTGTCAAAAGCAGTAGAACTGATCGAAGACATATAATATTATGTGATAAAGCATGCCTCTAAGGAGGAGAACATAAAGGCATATTCACTAGATAAGCTAGCTAGCCCTAGTGAAGCATAGCTTATGCAACTTGTTTCGATGGAAGTTCTGACAACTCCGAATATCGATCAGATGAACGTCAATTGAATTCTGGAGTCCATGGAGGAGGAGGAGTCATGGATGGCCCTAATCAAAATCTATCTAATCAATGGAACTCTCCCAAGAGACAGAAACGAGCGATACCATGGTTTGCTATGCAAGATGGGGTACCGTACAAAAGAGGAGTCTCAAACCCCCTACTTCGGTATGTGAAAAGATTATTAATAAACTTGCAGTTTTTCTTAACTGTGCATTCTTCTATTTTGTTGCTCTTACTTCACCTCCTTCTTGTATTCAAATCATTTAGCATTTTGAACCCAGCTTTACTTCTTCTTACAATATGCTAATCAACACTTCCCTTCATACTTTCGGTCTACTGCATTTGAACAATTCTACCACCTGAGAGCCTCTATTACACCTTCTCCCCGATCATTCTCATTCCTTGTTGATCATTTCACTATTACTCATACCAGAGCCCAAACTGCCACGAACAAGGAGCATCACAAATATACCTCTATGAATGGTCTTATCTCCGATTACATTTTTGTAAGAGTTCATTAATTAAATATTATTTGAGAATAACCTTCAGTATTGATTGTTAAACTTGCACTGAAGTGCTTATCAAGCATTCATTTTGTACTTGAGACGTACATTATCCGTTGTTAAATCTGATCAGACTTTGCTAGTAATTTATTACATGGAATATATGCCACACTTATGCATCATTACCTTGGGTAAATCATTATACTCCGTGTCATGAATTTTCATTTTTTGCTAGTTTAGTTTTAGTGAACCTTGCCAAAATTATGGCTATTACCGACTTATATATGAATATTTTCTAAAATTCTATGTTACCACAGTACCATTTTAATTACTACTCATGAGTATTTAGTAAATACCATATGTATATCCTAGTGTTGTATTAATATGTTCTCCAGTCTACATGCCAGTTGAATTGGCTTTGCAAAACATGGAAGGAGGAGGATTTTCTGAAATTCTATTAGATCTATTTATCTCAGAACTTACTTTAGCACTTTCTAGTACCGTAGTTGCCCCTTTTGAAAGAGTGAAGCTCCTACTTCAAAATCAAGAAGAGTTAATTAAATCTGGTAGATGTTGAAACCTTACAAAGGAATTGATGATTGTTTCAATCAAACAGTGAAAAAAGGGTTTCTTGCATTATGGAGAGGAAACAGAGCTAATGTTCATCGCATTTTACCTATTCGGGTTTGTCAAATTATCACACGATCAACTGCAATGATTTACCGATGAAGCTTTTAAATCTGTGTTGCACAGCTAATTCAGTGGGTTTTAACTTATAACATAGATCCATATTCCTATATAAAATGGAATTTATGTTGTAACACAGATCCGTATTTCTACCTAAAAAATAATTTATGTTGTAATGCAGATCCGTATTCCTACATAGAAAGGAATTTGTGTTGTAACATAGTGTTGTGATAAAGATTTGATCGTGTTTGCTTATTTCAGATACCGAAAGAAAGATTTCATATGTAATATGCAATATGTTATTCATATGTAATCAAGGTTTTGAATCTTCTATATCTCCTTTTCACATGTAGACGATATGAGACATCAAATCTAATCCATATCCCATCTGTCACTCATCTCACCTGAATATTCAAATCTCACCCAAAATATGGATCAAATCTCAACGGAAATTTTAACTTTCTTTTTTTATATAACATTTTTTCATTTTGTATCAATTCAAAAAAACTACTCAATTCAATAACCATTTACCAACTCCCTGAACATATTTTTATTTTTTATAGTAATGGGCTACAACAAAAACATCATTTCATTTTTATATTCAAATAAGAAGATAGTTTTCAATCATTACCAAATCAATTATGCTAATCAAGCTATCATTCTTCTCCAAAACATTAATTTCAATTCTTTTTTCTATGCAAATCAAGTATGTTATAATTTTAAATTTTTACTTTGAAAATTATAATTGTTGAATAAATCATTAAAAGTCAAGTTTAGACACATAAATTACTTCGAGATATTCCCAAGATGTACTTTAAAACTAAAGATATCACTCCAGATATGCATCACAGATATACTCATCTTGTTCAAGCTCTCATTCTGTACGAGATAACTTATGTGAAAATAACGAGATGAAATGTGATTGAAATCCAAAATTTAAAACCTTGTAGGAAATCAAAAGTGTGTTTGTCTCGGAGAATAAGAATGTGTGATGGTATACATACAACTAGAGCTTGCGCCTGGCCTTTGCCAATCATTTTGTCTTGCCTTATGATACTTGTTATTTAGGGATCTTCTAAAACTGGTTTTATTGGACTTATAATTTTTTGTCCTTTTTTTCCTTAGGCCTTCTGCCACTCAGGGTTGGGCTTGTTTAACACATGCTTATTACTTCCATTTGTCTCTAGAATTTGCATAGAATCTAGAAGTTTGGGATCAATTCTTTTGTTTCTCTTTGGGCTTGTCATTGTCTCTGTGGATTATATGCCAAATTGTTGTGCTTGTGCATAATCTTCTTGTGCACTATAACCGTATAATTACTCCATATCAGTTTGTCATGTTATAATACATCTTTTATTGTTATACCCCTTTGTTCCCTGAATTCATGTATTTATTTGTTGTAATACAGATTTTTACTTCTTGTATATTAAATGTTAATCGAGTAATAAATTTATAAGTGGTAGATGCTAGTATATTTGATATATTTGCTATCATTTTTGCAGTTTCATAGCTTCATTTTTAGGTGCTACTTCAAGAAACTACTTAATGTCAAGAACAATAAAGATGGTTATTTGAAGAGGTTATTTGGAAAAATGTTATTCTTTTGTGTGGAAGATGCATCTGGTCTTCTACTTGTCTGTTCTTTGGATTATGCGAGGACAAGACTTGCAACTGATGTCAAGACTGGAAACAAAGGAGGTGAAAGACAATTTAAGGGCTCGATTGATATTAATAGAAAAACCCTGAAATCTGATGGATTTTTGGTTTGTATAGTGGATTTGGCATTTCTTGCTTTCGTATTGTTGTTTATCGTGCACTTTTCTTCAAGATCTATGATTTTCTCAAACCAATGGTGCAGGTTAGTTAACTTTTCTCATTGTGCTGAAACCAAACACTTAATATTATTACTTCATTGTTTCTGATTAACATGCACATTGAACTTAGATATATCCATTGTAGTTTTTTCTTGTTATGATTTGTCATAAAAGGTATAGTGAGATGTTATTCAAACAGAGCAAGAGTTCAACCATAGATTTAGTTTACTAGATTAAAGATGATGCATCTTAGTACATTAACCATGGCTAAATTATTTGATTAATTAGGACTGCTAGATTTTTTACTCAAAGACCAAAGCTATGAGCTAATCCTTGCTTTCTTATCCATTACGTATTATGCTGAACTTAAATTCCTACATCACATTTGAACATTAAAAATATTGTCGAACCATACTCAGGAGAACCCGACGGACCGGTAGACTTTTAAGGGGAATTAAATTGTGTCTTTGAATTATCTGAAGTTGTCAAATAAAACTTGCTCACACTATACCATTGTAGGTTAGTTCCATGTCTATTTTTTTGCTTGGATAGGGAATGAAAATAGTTGCAGTACTTGGTACTTATCCAATCGACGCCGTTCGTAGAAGAGTGATGATGACATCTGGTGAGGCTTTTAAATACATCAGCTCAACTGCTGCATTTAAAAAAATGGTTGTAAATGAAGGTTTCAAATCTCTTTTTAAGGGTGCAAGTGCAAATGTGTCTGTTGTTCTTGTCCAAGTTGGATTTCTACGCCGTTATGGAGTGAAGTTAGCACTTATATTTTCCAATTTATGGTAACTATTGATCTTACCTTCTCATGTTCTCAAAAAGTTTCGATTAATGTAAAATTTTGCATCTATTTTGTGTTTTAAAAGATTTGCTTGTTTCCATTGTTAGATTTCATTTTATAAGAAATTATTTAATTTTTATTTCAACTATTTTTTTTGTCCTTTGTGTATATATTTTTTGAACCCTTGGATATATGTGATCGTTCATTGTTCTCAACATATTAGCTTTGCTGGCAGTAAGTAGTAATATTTGCAATAAAATAGTGACATTTAATTATGGTAATTTCTTAACATCAAAGGACAACTGGAATCTTTATGTGACCCAAAATGGGTATTCAAGAGCTTTGGTTCTTCCTGCTAGGTCAACTTAATTTTTCAAGCTTCCCTTTTTACCTTTTTTTTATCATTTAAATCCTTTTGTTGAATCGTATTCTTCTAATTTTGGACCAATGCTGAATCTGCATTTATTTTAAATATGTTAAATATTTCCTTGGAGATGACTACTTTCATTTCTTTGTTTATACCCAAGATTTTTCATGTTGAGATCGGTCCTAAGTTTCTGTTAAATTTAGACGATTTGAATCTATTCCAAATTTATAAGAGAGGAGATATTAACTGATTCTCATAATCAATCAAATATGAAAAACAAATTGGAAAAATAATCAATTAGTATCAGAAGAGATATTAATTGATTTAAAAAATTAATCAAATAAGGATCTTTGTGGAAACAAACACAAATATGCTAAATTTATGTTGAAATCAAATAGGCAATACTAGATTCTACTTAAATCGCTTTACCTCATCAATTTTTCTCCACGGTTTGTATCAGAGATAATGTTATTGTTCTATTTGGGTATTAATGGCTACTTTTGGAAAGCTATTGGTGGATCTGGTGTAAATTATGTTACAGATTTTGATGGAAATGAAGATTTTGGAACCTGAAAGATGAAGATGAAGGCAATGTTGAAGAAGGAGAAGAATTTTAAGGTTATTTCTACGCCAGACAAATTGAAGGACGTTGAAGCAGATGTTTTGAAAGTGAAGAAAGATGAAGCTCTTACAATAATCCAATTGAGCCTTGAAGATGGTGAAAGAATTATAGGATGCATTATCTGATGCATATCAAGACAAGTCTCTCACAAATTTGATCATTCTTCAGCAACAACTCTATTCATTTAAAATGAAGCCTGGAGCCAATCTTATGAAGCATGTAGATGCTTTGACCACTTTGATTATGAATCTGAAGGCAAAGGATGTTAATAGTACTGATAAGGCTCAAGCAGTGATCCTCTTATGCTCCTTACCTAAGAAGTATACTGCTTTTGTTAATTCCTATGATATATGTTTGCAGTAAGATTAGCCTATCTGATGTAAAGGCTGGTCTTCATAATGAAGTGTTGACAGGAAGGTAGGCAAGCACTAGTTTAGATAGTGATTTAGAGGGCTTATATGTTCAAGAGGTAGAAGCCAAAGCAAGTCAAAGAATGGTTGAGGTAGATAAAATTCAAGGTCTCAGTCTTGGGTGCCTATGCGATTGAATTTCCAATATTGTAAAAAGCCATGGCACTTTATAGCACAATGTCTCAAGCTCGAATGAAGAAGAAAAGACCCAAAGAAAGCTTCAACATATGCCGCAGGGAAAACAAATATAAAGAGTGATACCGATGCGTTTACAGCTTCTGGCTCTTTTGGGAAAGCAACTTATGGCTTATTGATTCTGGTGCATCCTATCATATGACACCTGATAGGACTGTTTCTTTACATACCATGAGATTGATGGAGGAAAAGTTCTAATGGCAAATGATGCTTCTTGTCGTATGGTTGATGTTGGTAGTGTGAAGGTCAGAATGTTTGACGGTGTTATTCGAACTATTACTGATGTTCGACATGTACCTAATTTCAGAATGATTTTGATATCTATTGAGGCTTTGAGTAGGTTTGGATCGAAGATTGTAGTTAAGGGAGAAAAGATGAAGATATCGAAGGGTTCCACGATTGTTATGAAAGGTGTGCGGGCATGAAATCTTTATTTATTGAAGGGCACTACTGTAGTTGGAGAATTAGTTTCTGCTACTTCTGCTGATTCAGATTCTTTTAGATTGTGGCACTTGCGGATGAGACACATCGGCGAACGCCGTTTAGATGAGTTGAGAAAGCGAGGTTTGATCGATAGTCTTCAACATTCAAAGCTTGGCTTTTGTGAAGAGTGTGTTCTTACTAAGCAGATAAAGACTTCTTTTGGCATTGGTGAACATAAAGCAAAAACTGTCATGGAGTATGCTCATATAGGTGTTTGAGGTTTCTCCCCTTGTCCATCCTTAGATGGAGCGAGGTACTTCATTTCATTTATAGACGATTTCTCTCGTAAAGTGTGAGTATACTTCCTATAGTCTAAGAGCGAAACCTTTGCCAGGTTTCGAAAGTGGAAATCTATGGTTAAAAAGCAATCAGGGAAGAAGTTGAAAGTTCTCCATTCGGATAATGGCAGTGAATTTGTATCAAAGATATTCATCGATTTTTGTGAGCCCGAAGGCATTAAAGGCATTATACCACACATGGAGACCCTCAGTTTAATGAAGTAGTTGAAAGAATGAACCAAATATTATTGGAGGGAACTCGTTACCTAAGATTAACTGCTAAGTTGAAGAAGGAATTTTAGACAGAAGCTTTATCTGTGTCAGCTTTCCTAATCAAACGCACACCTTCTAGTGCTAAAGATATCAAGATCCCTGAAGACATAGGAAAGGAGCGCCTATTAACTATTCATTTCTCAGAGCATTTGGATGTCCAGCTTATGTGCATGAGAGCTGAGGAAAGTTGGAACCTAGAGCTTGCAATTGTATCTTTCTAGGTTATAAGAGAGTAGTTAAGAGATAAAGGGTATGGTGTCCTATTAGAGAAACGTTTATTATCTGCAAGCATGTAACTTTTAATGAGAAGGCTATGTTGAAGGTGGAGTCTTCCTCATCCGATGACATTGTGAGGACAGATTCAGAATACCAAACACAAGGCAAGTTATCTTCAATTTCTTTCCATAGAGGTTCAGATGGTTTTTTCCGATGGCACCGTGGTTGATGAGGATAGCACAAATGTTGGTATAGAGAATCAGACTCAAGGTGGAGCTCATTTAGAGACTAGTCCTATCAGACAAAGAAGAAAGCCTTGGTGGCTTGATGAATTTGTTGGATTGAGCATCGAAGACATCGACTTCGATGACATGGCAACATATGCATTGAATGTTGTCCATGATGAGTCCAGAAAAACATAGTTCAGCAAAAAGTTTGATATGAAGGATATGGGAGAAGCATAATGAATTTTGGTAATGGAGATACTCAGAGATAGGAAGCGGAGAGAGTTCAAACTCATTCAGGCACAGTACATTGATAAAGTCCTCGCTCGATTGGTATGAAGAAAACTAAAATGGTTGGCAGTCCGTTAGGCTCTCATTTCAAATTTTCGAAAGATTTATCTCCTACATCGGATGAAGACAAGAGGTATATGGCTAATATACCTCATTCTAGTGTTGTTGGTAGTATTAAGAATGTTGTGCACGAGACCAGATTTGGCCCATGTAATGGGTGTTATGAGTCAATATTTGTCTAACGCAGACAAAGAGCATTGGCAAGTAGTGGAGTGAATACTAAGATATTGTTAGCGCCAAAATTGGTCACTGGCACCCAAACGTCGTTGAAAACACCAATTCCCAGTCACATATAACATATAGAGTGTATGTATAGAGTTTAAATATGAAGAACAATCAAAATTATAAAGAAAGCAGTAATAACAGAGGGTTTATAGTGGTTCGGCTGACTCTGGCCTATGTTCACTCCAGAAATTTCCTTTTTATTGATATGAGAATCAATTACAATTACAATTCGGAGTTTTTTAAAACAATAATGGCAGAGTCTCCTTAATGAAGAAGAGGAAGGGAAACAAAATGAAGATCTCTTTTCTGAAGCCCCGCCCGTTGTATTTATAGGCAAAATCCGAGTTACTGGGCTTCCTGAATGATCCGGGCCCATCAAGACCATAGCCGACCCCAAATTTATCATTACGCCCGACCCTGAGTTCAGAATATGCTGACCTAAATTTCCCTAGGTAATGAACCAAAGCAGTCTTCTACTTGACTCGAAGCAATCTGTGTTATGACTCGGAGCAAAACATTGCCAACCCCATGCCATTTCCTCTATGCCGATCCCCATTTTCCACAGCCGACCCGAAGAAACTCACACTACGACCCAAAGTAGCCGACCTCTTCAAATATGCCGATCCCCATGTGTTGCCGACCCAATCCCTTGGACCGACCTGAAGAAACTCACACCTCTGACCCGAAGCAAGAGTGAAGGCCGACCCGAAGTTGAGCCTCATACCGATCCCAAAGAACTGCTGACCCACTCATGATTCCAGCACGCCGACCCACTCCAACATGACCGACCCAGCTTCCTATCGACCCGAAGCTTTCACAACACCGACCCAGACAAAACGCCGACCCAGGAGCTCGGTGCCAAAAATCATGGTGACCCGAAGACCATACCGACCCCTCTGAAACACACCGACCCCCTATGACTCGAAGTGGCTATCCAAGTGACCCGAAGCAAATTGCCTCAAAATCGGAAGCCGACCCACAAGCAACTCACAGAAAACTCCAAACATCCTGAATCACCTTGAATTTTGTCGAAACTCATATTTCGAGTATTCCGTGACTTTTGTCCATCGAATATGCCGAATCTCGGCTTCATAATCATGATTATCATCCATGATTGATTGTCTATCCATCCAGCTGACTCAAACCCATCGTATTCCAGTCTCGACAAACGAGTAGTCGATTTAGTTAAATCCGCCTCTCTACGGCCTTGCCAAAAGGCGGGTTAACATTTGCACCCCAAAACATGCCTTGCTAGTGGAAAGTGTGTTTTGAATAGCCTCAAATCCGATATTTGAAGTCCATGTCCCATTCATTATTAAGCAATTCCATCCAAATCCGATAGTCTACTCCGCGATTGTTCTGAGTCATTATCCAATTTCGAATCCATCCTAAATCCGTTAACCGAATCCATGATCTCTATGGATCATTTTATCCAAGTCCGGGACCTCTCCGGGTCCGGTAATCCAAATCGAGGACCTTGCCGGGTTCAAATCCAAAGCCGGGACCTTGCCGGGTCCTAAAATCCATATCTGGGACCTCGCCAGGTCCAAATTCAAATCCGAAATCCGAATCTGATAGCCGAGCTCTAATCCATCCATATCCAATAACCGAATCCATGACCTCTCCGGGTCGATATCCAAATCCGAGTCCGCTCCAGATCCATGTCCAAACCCTTAGCTGTTCATAGCCAATATCCAAATTCGTAACCTCTTCGGGTTCTTGCCAAGCGTAATCCATACTCGGTGGCCTGTGTTAAGCAATGCCTTAGTGTTCTTGGTTCAGTGTCCCCGAACACTGAGTAATGCCAAGGCTTAAGTCCTAAGCCGAATCCTGGTCGCTTCGGACCCTTGCCGACCATAGTCCATACCCGACAACCTAAAATAGTAACCGATAGATAATATGGGGCCTAAGTCCTAGGTCGAATCCTGGTCTCTCCCGACCCTTGTCGAGCATGGTCCATGCTCGACGACCTTTTAGCCAAAAACCAGATAAAAAGTCAATCAAAATCCAATTCGAAATCCAGATTCAAACCAGAAAACCAGAAATCCATATCAAAAATCCAAACTAAAATCCAAACCAAAAATCAAGCATCCAAACCAAAATCCAAACCAAAAAACCAACAAAACCAAGGGTTCAAACCAAACTCCAAAACCAAACCAGAAAAAGCAAATATTCAAATCAGAAAGAAAAAACAGATTTCACAAACTAGAACATCATGGTTTATCATCATCGCAGAGCATGCCTAAGGGCTATCTCCGTCCCCATACATGAGTAAGTGACTTAGCCATCGGCCCAGAGATTGCTACTTATTCCATACCATCCCGATTAGTTGATGACCTATGCCTTTAAGCCGGGCTTGCTCTAGTTTGTGGTGGGTGACGACCGCTCCTGTTCCGTCATCGCTGTCCAATTCCTAGAAAAGCCAACAAGATCCTGTTAGTCCCTGAGAAGTTGGTTTTGATGACAACAACCTTAGAATAAGATTATAAAATATAAATACTAACATTATTGTTTAGATATATATGTATATGCAGGATATATATACAGGTACTAAAGAATGAAGACTGTACAGTATAGAGATTCAAGAACCGATGAACTCAAGATCGAAGATATCAAGATTCAAGACTCATGAGTATCAATATTATCAAGAGTTCAAGATTTCAAGATAAGTAATTTAGTTAGGAATTTTGTTAAAACTCCTAGAAAAGCACCGACATCTTAAAATCCATTTTATTCGTGGAATGGAATCCACTTCGAGCCCGTTAAAGAGATGGAACCCTAAGTAGGATGGAACCTACGAAAAATCTAGTGGAACATTGTTTTGTATCCACTAACTTTTATTCAAATGTTTTACAAAATTATATCTTGTTTTCAAAATGATTTCAAAATCTTCCTTTTTAAATCAAAAACATGTATCCTGGTTTTAAAATAATTTTAGCCTCAAAATAATCTTTATTTTCAATATCAAATTATCCTTGGTTTTAAACTATCTTTTAATTATAATATATTTAACTTTAATATTTATACTTAGATTTAAATATAAAATTATAGTGAAATTTTATATATACCAAAATATTATTCTCTATACTTATTTATGTATTTTAACTATTGTTAAGTATATTTATAAAGTTTAAAATAGTTTTAATACAAGATAAAAGTTATTTTCAAAGAAAAACAAATTACCAAAAATAACTTAGGCTTGTCGACAATCCTAAGGACCCCTTGTCGACAAGGTGACAGTTTATTTCAAAAGTTTGAATTTCAAATGAAGTGTCTATTCGTCATATCCTTTCACGAATGGACATGGTTGTTGTTCTACTATAAATAGGGGTTGTTTTAAACGAATTTATATTCATATTTTTCCGATTTCACTCCTCTTCTTCTTCCACATTTCTTTATATACATTTTTACCATTACTCTGCCGAAATCACCATTGAATCTAACTAGATCATCTCTGGTTTGATTCTCTATCACTATCTCAATAAGATCCCAGTGCTATTCAGAGTTATAGACTTCTTTGTATTCAATCGAGCGAGAAAAGGTGTGATTGTAGCTTGAAAAATCAATCGGGTGAATTTGTTACCCGTAAAATCAAGTATCTCTACCTAGAAGATTGTGAATCTGGAGCGGTGTACCTCGTGGCCTTGAAATCGAGGGTGTAATTATAAGAATTGATTTTGAAAGGAAATCCATACTTGTGTTGCAGGACTGGATGTAGGGTAACTCCAAACCAGTATAAAATCCGGTGTGTTCTTTCCTTTATTGCTTTTACTTTATATTTGCATTTGTGTTTGATTCTGTGATCATATCTGTGTTTGAATATTGCATACATTTGTGTTCAAATTAATATAAACTCAAAAAGAATTAGTAATTCCTTAAAACACTATTCACCCCCCTCTAGTGTTAATTCTAGCCTTAAGATCCGTAATCCGCATTTCTCACATTTGGTATCGGAGCAAGGTTTTCAAAGTTTTATAATATGAATTTTGAAAAAGCTTTTAAAATGTCTATGTTTGAAAAACTTGTTAATATTAGTTTAGAAATATTCAGATCATCACTGTCTCATGAGTCTGCATATAATCGATATTCAAATTCAAGTTGTCTACCAAAATTGTATGATGTGCAGGAAACATGTTTTATGGGTGTTGAGGAATCAATCCACAATGGACAAATTGTGCAGATCAAAAAGAATAAATGGATACTCGATAGTGGATGCTCTAGACACATGACTGGTAATCCAGATATGCTGAATGATATAATATACAAAGACGGAGGACTGGTTAACTTTGGAGGCAACTCAAAAGGATATGTGATTGGCATCGGTAATGTCGGTAACTCTGAAACTCCTATTATTACTAATGTTTTGCTAGTTAAGAATCTGAAACCTAATCTGCTAAGTATTAGTCAACTTTGCGATAAAGGATATAAAATTAAATTTGAAAAAGATAAGTGTCACGTTGAAGATAATAATTCAACCATAATATTTGAGGGAATTAGGAAAAAGAATATTTATATTCTAAGTATGAAAGTTACAAATGATAACCTGTGTCTTTTGGCAAATACAAGTGACCCTTGGATTTGGCATAAGAGATTTGGGCATTTGAACTTCAAACTCTTATCTAGACTGTCAAAACATGATCTAGTAAGAGGCCTCCCTAAAATGAATTTTAAAGTAGATAGTTTATGTGATGCATGTCAATTAGGAAAACTTAGAAAAAGTTCCTTCAAATTAAAAGTTATGATTTCAACTTCAAAATCTCTTGAATTACTTCATCTTGATTTATTTGGTCCATCTCAAATTCAGTCAATAAATCACAGTAAATATGTTTTTGTAATTGTAGATGATTATTCTAGATTTACATGGACAATATTTTTGAAACATAAAAGTGATACTTTTGAAAGTTTTAAGAACTTTACAAAAAGGATTCAAAATCAACTTTCTGTAAAAATTATAACCATCCGTAGTGATCACGGTGGTGAATTTGAAAATGAAAAGTTTGAGGAATTCTGCAATAAAAAGGGAATAACTCACAATTTTTCATCTCTAAGAACTCCACAACAAAACGGAGTAGTAGAATGTAAAAATAGGACAATTCAAGAGTGTGCGAGAACTATGCTTTCAGATAGTAAATTACCAAATCATTTTTGGGCAGAAGCAATTGCTACCGCCTGTTATATTTTAAATAGAATTTTAATTAGACCTTTAACTGATAAGACATCTTATGAACTTCTTCACGGAAAGAAACCTAAGATATCTTATTTTAGAATTTTTGGAAGTAAATGTTTTATTTTAAATACAAAAGATAACTTAGATAAATTTGATCCTAAATCCGACAAAGGTATCTTTATCGGATATTCTAATAGAAGTAAAGCATACAGAGTGTTTAATTTAAGAACTTACACCATCGAAGAAACAATGCATGTTTCATTCGATGAAAATCTCAAAATTTTTGAAGATACAAATGTTGAAGAGGATTTAATTACTCAAAATTAGGAGTTAACTGAAACTAATAATGAAATTAATCATCCAAATAAAAAGATTAAACTTTTAAAAGATCATCCTATAGAAAATATACTAGGAGATATGCAATATGTTGTCACAACTAGAAATCAACTAAGTAAAATGAGCAATGTAGCCTTTATATCAACTATTGAACCCAAAAATCCAAAAGAAGCATCAACTGATGATTCGTGGATTTTGGCTATGCAAGAAGAACTAAATCAATTCACTAGAAATGATGTTTGGGAACTTGTTCCTAGACCTGAAAATAAAACTATAATTGGAAGTAAATGGGTTTATAAAAATAAAATGAATGAACAAGGTGAAACCGTTAGAAAGAAAGCCCGGTTAGTCGCTCAAGGTTATTGTCAAGAAGAAGGAATAGATTGTGATGAAACCTTTGCTCCCGTAGCAAGATTAGAAGCCATTAGGATTCTACTTGCTTTCGCAAATCATAATTATTTCAAATTATTTCAAATGGATGTTAAAATTTCCTTTTTAAATGGATTTTTAAAAGAGGAAGTATATGTTGAACAACCACCACTTTTTGAAGATGAAAAATTACCAAATCATGTTTACAAACTTAAGAAAGCTCTATATGGTCTAAAACAAGCTCCTAGAGCCTGGTATGATAGACTAAGATCTTACTTATTACAATCAAACTTTGAAATTGGTAAAGTAGATAATACTCTTTTTACTAAAAGAAATAAAAATGATATTCAACCAGTACAAGTTTACGTAGATGATATAATTTTTGGATCAACTAATTTTGAAACGAATAAAGAATTTTCTGAAATAATGACAAAAGAGTTTGAGATGAGTCATATAGGTGAATTAAACTTCTTTCTACGATTGCAAATAAAACAATTAGATAATGGTATCTTTATCAGTCAAGAAAAATATGCTAAAGACCTAGTTAGTAAATTTGGTTTGACTACTGCAAGTGGAAAACCCACTCCCATGGCAACCAATGAGTACCTAAGTAAAGAAGATCTCTCGAAAGATGTAGATCAAAAATTATATAGAGGAATGATTGGATCACTACTCTATATCACTGCTAGTAGACCTGATATCATGCATAGTGTTTGTCTCTGTGCAAGATATCAATCCCAACCTAAAGAGACCCACTTAAAAGCTGTAAAACGTATCATAAGATATGTTAAACACACCTTTGATTATGGTTTATTTTATCCTAAAAATGATTCTTTTGAATTAATATCTTACTGTGATGCTGACTATGCTGGTTGTAAATCAGACCGAAAAAGTACAAGTGGAACTTGTCACTTTTTGGGGCATTCTCTGGTTTCCTGGTTTAGTAAAAAGCAAAACACAGTTTCTTTATCAACAACCGAAGTAGAGTATATTTCTGCTACTTTGGATTGTTCTCAAGTAATATATATGCAACAAACTTTAAAAGATTTTGGTTTAAATATCTCAAAATCACCAATTTATTGTGATAATACTAGTGCAATAAATTTATCCAAAAATCCTACTCATCATGCTCGAACTAAACATATTGATATCTGACATCATTTTCTCAGAGATAATATAAGTAAGGAAGTAATTACTCTCGATTATATCAATTTCGAGAATCAAATTGCTAATATCTTAACAAAACCCTTAAATAAATCTATATTTACTAAATTAAGAAGAGAATTAGGTATTTGTTCAATAACTGAAATATAGAATATAAATATATAACAAGTATAATTAAAATTAAATTAAAATAAATCAAATAGCAAAAATATAAGTACCTTGTCGACAACCCTCCTTTACCCCTATCGACATATAACGAATTTTTTTCTTTTGAAATTTTCCCACCAAACTTCAAATGGGTGGTTATATATTCTTCTTATTTTGAAATTTTGTTCATTCTTTCTATTCTTTCTCTGCTCTAACTTCTGAAAACAATAAAACAATGGCCTTCTCCTCCAAATCAAACAAAAATTCAACCTTTTCGTTCCCTTCTCCTTCTACCGGACCATTTCAACGAACTACGCTTGCATGAGTGATGAAAATGGAGGTTTCCTTGAAGGATGCACTGCAACTTATGACTGAAATTCAAGTGGTGCAAATCAGAATGGCCAAAGAACAAGAACGGCAAGGCAAAATCCTTAGAAACTTGCAAAAGTTTCTAATGGACAATCACGCCAATCCCATCTTGATCGATGAAGAATCCTCAAGTGTTCAAGTGCAAGAGGACAACGAGGAAGAAGAAGAAGAAGCCCCCATGGAAGAAGAGCACGCTGAAGATGACGACAAAGTTATTTGCGCTGGCGAAGTGTGCTTTGACAAGGATGGAAATCTAGTCGAACAACGTGGAAATTTCTGTTTCCACTACCCAAATTGCTCGGTTCATAGATCTCCTATTGTTAAGGATACACATTAGTTTCTTTTCTCTCTTTCTTATCGTTATTTGTATATGATCTTACTTACGTTTTCTACGCAAATGTAAATATAACATTATATAATTAATAAATGATTTATGTTCTCATATTTGAATTCTCACATTATCATTATTATAAATATTATCATATATGGATTCTTAGTTAGGAGAGTTAGTTATTAAGGGCTAAATTTTAGTTTCAGAATTAAGTGTTGATTATTTATGGTAACACTATTATTATAATCACATGTAATATAGTATTAGATTAAGGGGGAGTTGTATAGATTTAAACTTTGTTTTTGTTGATGACAAAGGGGGAGAAGTATAAAATAGGATAGTTAAGCATAGATTAAGGGGGAGTTATTACGATAAAAGTAATATTTTATAAACAAAGGTTGTCATCATCAAAAAGGGGAGATTGTTAGTCCCTGAGAAGTTGGTTTTGATGACAACAACCTTAGAATAAGATTATAAAATATAAATACTAACATTATTGTTTAGATATATATATATGTATATGCAGGATATATATATACAGGTACCAAAGAATGAAGACTGTACATTATAGAGATTCAAGAACTGATGAACTCAAGATCGAAGATATCAAGATTCAAGACTCATGAGTATCAAGATTATCAAGAGTTCAAGATTTCAAGATAAGTAATTTAGTTAGGAATTTTGTTAAAACTCCTAGAAAAGCATTGACATCTTAAAATCCATTTTATTCGTGGAATGGAATCCACTTCGAGCCCGTTAAAGGGATGGAACCCTAAGTAGGATGGAACCTACGAAAAATCTAGTGGAACATTGTTTTGTATCCACTAACTTTTATTCAAATGTTTTACAAAATTATATCTTGTTTTCAAAATGATTTCAAAATCTTCCTTTTTAAATCAAAAACATCTATCCTGGTTTTAAAATAATTTTAGCCTCAAAATAATCTTTATTTTCAATATCAAATTATCCTTGGTTTTAAACTATATTTTAATTATAATATATTTAACTTTTAATATTTACACTTAGATTTAAATATAAAATTATAGTAAAATTTTATATATACTAAAATATTATTCTCTATACTTATTTATGTATTTTAACTATTGTTAAGTATATTTATAAAGTTTAAAATAGTTTTAATACAAGATAAAAGTTATTTTCAAAGAAAAACAAATTACCAAAAATAACTTAGGCTTGTCGACAATCCTAAGGACCCCTTGTCGACAAGGTGACAGTTTATTTCAAAAGTTTGAATTTCAAAGGAAGTGTCTATTCGTCATATCCTTTCACGAATGGACATGGCTGTTGTTCTACTATGAATAGGGGCTGTTTTAAACGAATTTATATTCATATTTTTCTGATTTCACTCCTCTTCTTCTTCCACATTTCTTTATATACATTTTTACCATTACTCTGCCGAAATCACCATTGAATCTAACTAGATCATCTCTGGTTTGATTCTCTATCACTATCTCAACAAGATCCCAGTGTTATTCAAAGTTATAGACTTCTTTGTATTCAATCGAGCGAGAAAAGGTGTGATTGTAGCCTGAAAAATCAATCGGGTGAATTTGTTGCCCGTAAAATCAAGTATCTCTACCCAGAGGATTGTGAATCTGGAGCGGTGTACCTCGTGGCCTTGAAATCGAGGGTGTAACTGTAAGAATTGATTTTGAAAGGAAATCCGTACTTGTGTCGCGGGACTGGATGTAGGGTAACTCCGAACCAGTATAAAATCCAGTGTGTTCTTTCCTTTATTGCTTTTACTTTATATCTGTATCTGTGTTTGATTCTGTGATCATATCTGTATCTGAATATTGCATACATTTGTCTTCAAATTAATATAAACTCAAAAAGAATTAGTAATTCCTTAAAACACTATTCACCCTCCTCTAGTGTTAATTCTAACCTTAAGATCCGTAATCTGCATTTCTCACAGATCCATGCCCCCAGTTTTATGGGGAGAGTAGTGCCCATCCATGAGAATGATTAGTGTCGATCCATTTTCCTTTATTGGGGGCTTGCCCCCATCGTTCCAATCCATGTCCAAGCCAGCTAATTCATGTTCCAAGTCCTTGGTTCCAACTTCCAGCTATTACAGCATCCATAGGTTGTTTCCGATCATCATTCCCATCCTGCCCCCAAGTCCGTGAGAAAATCCTAAAACCTGCCCTTCTGGACGAGCATCCATAAATAGTCTCCGATTGTCATTTCCATCCTGCCCCCAAGTTCGCGGGGGAATCCCAGATCTCCTCTTCCAAACGTGCATCCAAGTTCTGATCCATGCCAAAATCCATAGCTTCATCCAGCATCCTACTTGCTTCCTTTCCCGGTTCTGATCATGGATTTCCTCCTCCTTCTTTAGCATCCTATTGTTTCCATCTTGTTCTTGCCCTCTGTCTCTTCGTTGATTGCTTAGCCATTGCTTCCCAAAATTCGAGTTCCTAAGCTTTCAAAATCAAAATCTTCAATCCGGGATCCCTGAGTGCTAGCTTTCTTAGTGAAAGCACCAAAATGTTAGCACCAAAATTGGTCACTAACACCTAAACGTCGTTGAAAGTACCAATTCCCAGTCACATATAACAGAAAGAGTATATGTAGAGAGTTTAAATATGAAGAACAATCAAAATTGAAAAGAAAGCAGTAATAACAGAGGGTTTATAGTGGTTCGGCTGACTCTGGCCTACGTCCACTCTAGAAATTTCCTTTTTATTGATATGAGAATCAACTACAATTACAATCCGGAGTTTTTTTAAAACAATAATAGCAGAGTCGCCTTAATGAAGAAGAGGGAGGGAAATGGAATGAAGATCACTTTTCTGAAGCCTCGCATGCTGTATTTATAGGCAAAATCCGAGTTACTGGGCTTCCTGAATGATCCGGGCCCATCAAGACCATAGTCAACCCCAAATCTATCATTACGACCGACCCTGAATTCAGAATATGCCGACCTGAATTTCCCTAGGTAATGACCCGAAGTAGTCTTATGCTCTCGAAGCAAGCTGTGTTATGACTCGGAGCAAAACATTGCCGACCCCATGCCATTTCCTCCATACTGATCCCCATTTTCCACAACCGACCCGAAGAAAATCACACCATGACCCGAAGTAGCCGACCTCTCCAAATATGCCGATCCCCATGTGTTGCCGACCCAACCGACCCGAAGAAACTCACACCTCTAACCCGAAGCAGGAGTGAAGGCCGACTCGAAGTTGAGCCTCATGCCGATCCCAAAGAACTACCGACCCACTCATGATTCCAGCATGCTGACCCACTCCAACATGACCGACCTAGCTTCCTAACGACTCGAAGCTTTCACAAGACCAATCCAGACAAAACGCCGACCCAGGAGCTCGGTGCCGACCCGAGTGAAAAACCATGGTGACCCGAAGACCATACCGACCCCTTTAAAACGCACCGACCCCCTATGACTCAAAGTGGCTGTCCAAGTGACTCGAAGCAAACTGCTTCAAAACCCGAAACTGACCCACAAGCAACTCGAAGCAAGCTCCAAACATCCCAAATCACCTCGACTTTTGTCGAAACTCATATTTCGAGTATTCCGCAACTTTTGTCCATTGAATATGCCGAATCTCGGCTTCATAATCTTGATTATCATCCGTTATTGATCGTCTATCCATCCAGTTGACTCAAACCCTTTGTATTCCAGTCTCCACTAATGAGCAGTCGATTTAGTTAAATCCGTCTCTCTTCGGCCTTGCTAAAAGGCGGGTTAACAGATATCTTCGTGGCATTTTTTTAGTTGGCTTGTTATATGGTGGAGTAGGTGGCGACATCTCTCTTAGGGTTACTGTGATTCAGATTATGCTGGCGATAGAGATGCATGGAAGTCGGTGTCGAGCTATGGTTTTACACTTGGCGTAGGCTCGATCTCATGGAGATCAAAGTTGCAGTCTATAGTGGTTTTGTCAACTACCGAGGCCGAGTTGATATCGATTGTGGATGGACTGAGGAGGGATTGTATTTACTTCAGCTATTGGATGATCTTTCTGTGGTGCAGCGGACAATAGAGCTATATTTAGACAGTCAGAGTGCGATTCATCTTGTAGAGAATCAAACTTATAGTTCTCGGACGAAGCACATTGATGTCATAGGATTCTTTCTTATGCTTGAGGAAGAACGAAATAAGATCAAGTAGGTGAAGGTGGGTGCTATGGATAATCCTTTAGATATGATGACAAAGTCACTTCCTAAGGATAAGTTTGAGCATTGCTCAAACTTGATCAGTTTTATTTCAACTGCTTGAGTGCCTTGGGGCGCTGACCCAATAATCAATTTTGTTGATTGATGAATATATTTAAAACAAGATGGAGTCTTAAATTTGAACAATTTAAATATATTTCAAATTTATAAGAGAGAATATGTTAATTGATTTCTGTAATCAATCAAATATGAGAAACAAATTAGAAAAATAATCAACTAGTATCAAAAGAGATACTAAATGATTTGAGAAATCAATCAAATACGGATATGAAATAAACACAGATGCTAAATTTTTATTGAAATCAAATCAAGAAAATCCGAAAACATTTCATCCTTATCTTCAAGGCAGTCTTTATTCTTACAGTAAATATGAAGACATTTGCTCATCTTTTCATCATAATCAATAAGAGTGTTATCCACCTAAATATCCTCAGTAAGATCCCTATTTCTGTCATTTTTAGAATAAGTGAAATTTATTGAGTGATTCAAACTCTTTTCATGTTGTACTCTCTTTCCAAGTGAAAAATAATAAAGGGTTATTGGATCTCCGTGGATATTGATACATGTATCTAAGCCACGTTAAATCTTCCGTGTCTCGTTTTTTTTTTCATTGTTTGTTCTTGTTTGATTTTATAGTTGATTTTAAGTTGTATTGGTATTCAAATAGGTAATACTATATTCTGCTTAAACCGCTTTCGCTGATCAGTTTTTCTCCACAGTATCTAGCTGTATCAGTGAGTTAATTCCTAAATAGCTATTAGTGTACTTAATTTGTTTTGGCACTTGTTATTTCAGACTTCTAAATTCATGTCCTAACATTTTCCACACGATATTAGTTTTCAGGTAAGCCGGACATTTTTCTAATCTACGTAAGGGTAAAGCAGGGAATATATCAATTGACGGTACCCACTTGGTCAAACAAATATTTGATTTATAAACAATATATTTGCAGTGGTTTACTTATTTCCGTGTAGTTCCAAGTCAACTGCAAACCATCTTCTCAAGGTAAGCCATTTCTCTCCCCAGCTTCTTCAATCTTGATTCCATTCAATATATTTTGGTACCAATGTTCTTTGTTTGATAACTTTCCATGTGAATTCATTCATACATTAATAAAATTGTGGAAATTAGCCACAAGGGCTTCTTTAGCAAGTGGAATTAGTTTCTAGGACACACAATTGAAATAATTACTTTCAAGGATAAAATGTAAAATAATTAGTTTCTAGGGCCTAAAAACCTATGAAATTATGTCCTTGAAAGTAATTGGATTGTTGACTTTGTCCTTGAAAATAATTATTCTGCTGACTTTGACCTTGAAAGTAGTTTCTTTGAATATGTATCCTAGAAACTAATTGGACTGCAAAGTTTGTCCTCCTGGTGAAATGCCCCTTAATAATTTGGGAAAAGGAGCTGGAATATTGATTGTTACGTCTTGATAATACTTGTTGACCTGAGTACACAAGTAACATGATCAGTCACAGTGAGCATTTATTTGAGATGGAAAATACACTATTTGTTATCTGACATTATCTGATCTGATCTCATATAGGCATATCATTAAACCTGCAATATCTAGAATTCTGCTTAATCGAAGTTGCATCTAAGATAATTAAGGTTCAAACTTCAACCAATGTTGGCCTTACTAGCATAAAGTTTTGTAATTTGTAAATAAAATACCCAAATACAATTGATATTATGTGCAACTACAAATGCCCAAACATATCATGAAAATAAATCTGTATTTATCTCATTTAAAATTTAGAATTAATCCACTCTTTCCTTGTCCGCAGGCCAGTTTGATAAATCATGCAAAATAAATATTAGAAATGGCAGAAGAAAGAAAAGCTTCCGAATTTCTAATGGACTTTCTAATGGTAGGCATTTCTACAGCTTTTTCTGTAACAGCTTCTGCTCCTATTGAAAGAACAAAACTCCTGATTCAAAATCAAGATGAGTTGATCAAAGCCGGTTTGCTCTTGGAACCATATACAGGAATCCGAGATTGTTTTGTTCGAACCATTAAAGATGAAGGCTTTCTTTCATTGTGGAGAGGAAACAGTGCCAGTGTCATTCGTTATTTCCCAGCCAAGGTTTGTCATATTATTCTCAAGTTCGCCATTTCACCGTAAATTCTGAATAGTCTTATCTCTGCTGTAGAAAACTCTTAATGACCATTATTGACAAAAGGTATCATGACAATTCTCATGTAAGGAGTAATTATGAAATCGAAATTTGGATATTTGAATGATAAAAGTTGCTGATATTTGAATAATTATAAAATCCCCCAATTCTTTTCACTTATCTTCTCTATTTGAAAAAAAAAAAATTCATCATTGTAATATGAATATTTGGTTGGATATTTCTGGACTTCAAATGGGGCAATGGGCGCATATGACACAAAAAAAAAATTGTAGCACATTTTTTTTGTTCAAAATGTCACGATAAAAAAAAAGTATTTTACCTACCATAATTTAACCATGACAAAGAAAGTTCTAAGGATCCATATCCCTACCATAATGGGACGTCATGAAGGTACGAAGTAGCTTCGAAACGTGAGTTATTTTGCACTTTGTTTGTACTAATTACGTCAAGCCTATGGTACATGCAAATAAAATTTCATGTGCATGTATAACGTTGCACTCGTGGTTAGTAACCACATGAGTTTATTTAGTTTGTCTGTCATTATACAGGCACTCAGCCTTGTTTTCGATCCCTACTTCAAGAAAATGCTCAACTATAAAAAAGACAAAGACGGGTACTGGAAGTGGTTTTTCGGTAACTTGGCAGCTGGTTGTGCATCTGGTGCATCTACTCTTCTATTTGTTTATTCACTGGAATATGCAAGGACCAGACTCGCAAATGATATTAAGTCTGGAAAAAGAGGAGGCCGAAGACAATTTGACAGCCTCATCGACGTTTATAGAAAAACCCTGAAATCAGATGGCATTGCAGGATTGTATCAAGGATATGCCCTATCTTGTCTTGGCCTTGTTGTCTATCGTGGTCTTTACTTTGCGGTCTATGATTTAGTTAGACCACTCGTGCCGGTTAGTAAAAAGCATCAACGATGAATAAACAATCCGATCTTTTTATAGCATTTCTTATGTCTAATTGCTTCAAAAGTCTTATTTGTGAATGTTGATCGTTTTTTCTTTTTTTCCTTTGCAGTCTAGTAAGTTCGATACATTTCTACTTGGATGGGGAATCACAATAGGAGTAGGTTTCTGTGCATATCCAATAGACACTGTACGTAGAAGAATGATGATGAGATCGTGTGAGGCTGTTAAATATAGTAGCCCCATCGGTGCATTCAAACAGATTGTGGAGAAAGAAGGTTTAAAATCGCTTTATAAGGGCACAGGTGCAAACATGTTAAGGTATGTTGCAACGGCTGGAGTTCTTAGTCGTTACGATAGGAAGTTGAATGTTTTGTTTTCAGACATGTATTGGATGTTGATGTTGGCTTATGATGTTGGGAAGACGTTTTGGTCGGATGACTCTGGTAGTTCTGAAACAAACTCTGATGATCAATCTTCGGAAACTTGACAGTTGGTAAGAATTTGGTATTGATTTGTTGTCGAATGCAACGAATGGTGTAAAGGTGCTTTGACCATTTGCGAATGTGCAAATAGACAGCTAATTCAATGATTGTCTATTATTATTATTTTACAATAAGGGTGGTAGTTAAATTATTTAAGCGGAGCACTTATTGTGATACCTTGAAAGTTCGAATTCAACACTTCTAGCACTTTATGTAAAGCGTTTTATCACTTGTTTTTTGAGTTAGTGGTTCTTAACGCATTTATATATTGTTTTGCCTTACACCTTAAAATTTTAAGCTGCATCCATTCCATTTATCCATCTAAAAGTATATTTGAATCCAAGCTGAACACACGGGCAAAATACATTTCATCTTACACATTTGAGACAATTTGTATATGGTTTCTGTCCTCAACACAAAAAACTTATTTGATTGTCGGAACAAAAGAAAAAAAATTCTCTTATCATTCCTACATTTATATTGGAGTCAATATTACTTTCCAAGATGTGACACGTGCCAGTCATCTTCCTTCTCCTCCTCCTCCTTTTCCGTTTTCACTTCCCGTCACTCAAGTCAAAACAAAACCAAAAAATCAAATACGAAGTTAACACTTAATTTATTTTAAAGAAACCAAATTTCAATAAAATTTCTCTTGTCAGCTAAGCAGTTAAACTTATGGATTTGAATTTATACATATATGGTGATAATTCATACAAGTATGTCATAGTGGAGTTGTTGATTAAGCATTAAATTATCAAATATATGTAACAAATGTGTTTCACACAATTCTAAATTCTTGGATTGATGTCTTATGATGACATATGGATTGGTCTAGTATTTGTATCTTAGCATAGATTATTCTTGGATATTAAGTTAATGTATTGTAGAAGGCCACACTTCCTACAATATAACAGTCATAAACGCATAAGTGCTAATAAACACAATCTCTTACCGATAACTATATGTACCAAGTATTTTACATTAGAATAGAAAATAATGTCAGTTTTACAGCTAATATTATAGTGCTTCCTATTGTGTTATATAATGTACTTTGTTTATTGAGCTCAAGATAATAAATTTCATTATTTCACTATGTCGAACTTTCATCAATGACGTTTAGTTTCTATGTGCATTTAACTCATGCACCATGAGTTCTTTGCAATTCCTATGGTAAATGAATATACCAAGTTTTGGGTAGATCGTACCAAATCTGTCGTGGTTAAACCACTAACAAGGAATTGTCTTGGCGAACTGTGCCTTAGGCAAACATGTCTTGATTTTCCATAATACATATGGAAAAGCTCATAATAGCATCGCTTGATTGTCATAGTGCACAAATATCGATGAGATAGTTTTTCGACATATAAGAACCTCTACTAGAAATTCTTTAACCATTATACTTCTTTTCTATAAAAGATAGTACAACTAATTCAGTAGCCATGGTATATTTCCATGTACATAAGTTGTTTTTGTAGCCAAGGATATTGCTCTTCCATCAACCGTGAATATTCATTTGTTATTTGATTTATGATCCCCGGTCATAGTGCTTCTACTAGCATCTTTGTACTTTTTCATAACATTAGGATGCTTATTGTACAAAATATTACAGTCCATGATTTCAATAATTACTTTAGAATTGTCTGTACAACATTTCAATAAAAATGACTTGGGTTATTGGTGTATCCACTCATTTTTGCCAATTGTATAAACAATGTATGGTTTGATGCATTTCATTACTATTGATATAAAAAATGGCACAACACCCAAAGTCTTGTCTAGATATAGAAAACTAATAGGAAATATATAAAAAAAACAAAAAGAACATCAACTTTTTAAGGTCCACTGCAAATTTTATTAATATAAGATTTGAAAGTCACCAGTATAAGGTTTTTACTGATCTAGCAACCTAGAATAGCAAATAATTGCTTCCTTAGCGACTATGATGGAGGAGAGAGAAGATGAAGAAGATAATGAGCCAAAGAGTCCTTCTCCAGTTGTTATACGGTCTGTATTTATAGGGAAAATGTCTAGCAAAATCGAAAACTCAAAAAATACCAAGCCCAGATCTAGACCCGAGAGTGTATAAGTCAAAACTGGGCCCTCCGGGCCAAAAATTCTACCTGTATTTCGATATGGACTTGGTATTTTGTGGGCTTTCAATTTTGCTGGATAGTTTCCGTATAAATACAGACCCTATAGCAACTGGAGAAGGACTTTTTGGTTCAGTATCTTCTTTATCTTTTATCTATCCTCCATCGTAGACAATAAGTAAGCTACTATTTGTGAGAAACGATATAGTATAGCACTAGAGAGAGGGGAATAGTGTTTTATAACTTGCATATAACTTTTCTAAATAGTTTCAAGATTTAGATCAACACACAAGTAATCAACACAGATATATTTTAATAGGAACTCTCTCTCACACACACACACACACACACATCTATGTATGTATGTGTGTGTGTTCAGTAAAAACAAACTAAAAGTAAGAGAGATGACACCGGGAGTTTTATATCAGTTCGGATTGACCAATCCTACGTCCTGTCCTGTACAATATCTGTACAAATTTCCTTTCGAACGCCTGCTTTAATCAAATAGTAGCAAACCATAATACAACCTTGATTTCAAGGCAACAAGATGCACCTTCTTGACTTTTTGAGCTCAAGATAGACTCTCTTTATTTAACCGTGCAACAAGATCATTCACTTGATTTAAAAGAGCAATAAGCACACCCACTTGATTTGAACGGGCAACAAGCATATCCACATAAATAGTAGTAGAGTTGTTGATTACAAATACAAATAGTTGTACTTTGGATACATAATATCCTATAGCTCTTTGATAGCACTTTGATCTTTGAATTAAAGAGAGATTACTTGTAAATTAGTGAGTAGATTATAGAGAATGAAGATAGTAAAGTGAAGATTGAATTTGAGTGAATTTGAAGAGTAGATAAATTTGTGAAATATATAATGAGAATTTGGAATAAGAAGAATATGGAGAAAGTAGTTATTAAAATTCATTTTCTAGTCCTCCTTATATTTTATTTGAAGGAACATGTCTATTCACGAAGAGATGAATCCAAAAATCACAACTTTCAAATTTTAAAAAAACAACTCTTCAATGGTACGTATGTCGACATACGTAGGTAGTGTATGTCTTGAAAAACAATAACACATTTAAAGTGTTATAAAATTCTAATATTTTGTAAAATCATTTAAAAATAATTTCTAAATACTTTTTGATATATAAAATTCTATAAAATATTTGTAGAAATATATTTTGAAAATAAAATAGTTATTCTGATGAGAGAGTTTTTTTAAAGACAAGAAAGTTGCTATTTAAGGACCTTAACAAATTTATCTAATGTCTATTAACTATAATTTATAGTTATGAACTCTTCATTGTCTTTAAACTCACGAGTCTTCAATTATCTTAATCACCTTTGAATCTTGATCTCTAATCTCTTTACCGATCAGTCTTCAGACTCAATTACCATGTATTTTTATAAACTTGTGTGATATGCAACAAAATATTCTATACAACTTGGAAAAACATCAGTATCTATATTTATATGGTTGTTGTCTTCAAAATCAATATCCTATGATATTAACAATCTCCTCCTTTTTGATGATGGCAACCATGTAAATATATTTAGTATAAAATATAATGTAACTCCCCCTAAATTGGTTAATTTCCCCTATTTTGAATAACCCCCCTTAATATATGCACATATAATATTTTATATTTTTCTCCCCCTTTGTCATCAACAAAAATGGGTAAAAGAAAGTAAACTCCTTTTAATGTGACATATTAAATACTATGAAATGGGATAATGCTGTATATTGGAATCAAAATCAATATTAATTTTGAAATAATATTTTTGAGAAATAATTATATATATATATACACAATTTTAATAATTACATTTGTTTAAACTATATCACAATTTTTACAGCTATTACACACTTATCACCATTAATTACACGAAAAATACTTGTAAAACTAGAGTTAATTATAAAGACTAAAATGTAATAAATACATAATTTAAACACAAATCATAACAAGATTTTCTTGGGAACTTCGACCCATCATTCAGATCCAAAGATTGGATTGATGTTGATAACTTCCAAATCTTCATGTTCCACTTTCACCTTAGAATTTGAGCATTCCGGGGCTTTGTCTTGAACTTTTTTAGCGAAACAAAAAATCAAACATCGAAAAGAACCAAATTGTTTTTCTTGTTCTTTGATCATTTCCATTTGACTCAACTCCAAGTATCGTTGATTGCGAAGAATGAAGCAAAGAGCATTCTAGAACGATTGAAGAGTTTCTTCTAGATTGTCATTAAGCTTTTGTTTTAAAAAATTGACATTTGAATTCTTTTTTATGAATAGAGATGTGTAAAGAGGAATAAAATAAGAGGATGAATTGATTTCTGAGTTTTTAGAAGAAATATAATTTTATAGAAGTGAATAGTCGAACTAATAACTAATCCCTTTAAAAAATAACAAATTCTTTTGAATTTCAAATTTTGAAAATAATAGTATATCGACATACATGGATGGGCTATGTCAGCATAGATGTAGAAATTTGCATGTTTTTGTTTTATCTTTAATTTTTTTATTTATTATTTTTTTAGTTTATGATTACAGAGAATAAAAGAACATCATTGAACAACAAAATGAAGTCTTTAAGCAAATTTCATTGATAAAATAAAGATATACATAAATAATAAAAAAATAATATGAAAGTGACATAAGCAAAACTAGAATATATAAGGATAGATAAGAAAATCTAGAATGGTGATGATGAAGAAGAAGAAAAATTTCCACTAAGATTTTTCATTATCGTCCCAATGGATTTGTCAACGTTGTTTGAGAGGCTAATGAACATTTTACTAAAAGAACGCGTATGCTTCTTTTGATCATTAAGAAGCTTCTCTAGATTTTTTAGTATCTCTTTGTGTGAATAGCGAGACGGCTTGTCATAGCTTTCAAGAGATGTATCCATTTCCTTCTTCTCTTCTTCTTTTTCTTCCTCCTCTTATATTGTCATATTGTCACTTTCTTCTTCTTAAGAATCTCTTGCTCTTCCTCTCTTGCTAATCTCCCTTCATTTTTGGTAAGAGATTCATAGGGTTCGAATTCAAGTGTAACGTGCATCATAGAGAATTTTTTATCAGAAATTTTATGAGGAAAAATGTTTTCATCTCTTAGATTAATACCAAAATAATTGAAAATTTTAGTAAGATACACACCATGGTATAGTGTGTCGCATGTCTAGAAATTTTCTTTTAAACAAAGTCAGCCAAAATCACTTGAGTCCAATTTATATCACATTTTCCTAAAATAGTAAAAAGAGCTTTGAAAACTTTATGAGTGGGGTTGTTGTAATTATCCATCCTAGGTGTAATACTTTATTGTAAAATAAGACTCATTAGTCTTTCTTTTCGCACTGTAGCAACGGGAGAAGAACCTTATAACAACTGGATAAAGACTTTATGGCTCATTATCTTATTCATTTTCATCTCTCCTCCATCGTAGTCACTAAGAAAGCTATTATTTATGAGAAACGGTATAGTATAGTGTTAATGGATCTTAAAGCTATTTTAACACTAGAGGGGGGATGAATAGTGTTTTATAACTTATATAGAACTATTCTATATGGATTTAAATCAATACAGAGATAATCAAAATAGATATATATATATATTAAGAATCAGTCACACACACACTCAGGCACGAACGCGCACGCGCACACACACACACACACACACACACACACATATATATATATATATTCAGTAAAAATAAACTAAAAGTAAGAGAGATGACACCAGGTGTTTTATACCGGTTTAGATTGACGAATCCTACGTCCAATCCTATACAATATATGTACAGATTTCCTTTCAAATGCCTACTTTAATCAGGTAATAAGCAAACCATAATACAATCTTGATTTCAAGACGACAAGATACACTCTCTTGACTTTTCGAGCTCGGGGTTGATTCTCTTTATTTAACCGTGCAACAAGATCACCCACTTGATTTCAAAGGGCAATAAGAACACCCACTTGATTTGGATGAGCAACAAGCACACCCACATAAATAGTAGTAGAGAGTTCTTGATTCCAAATTTAATAGTTGTACTTTGGATACATAATAATAGCTCTTTGATAGCGCTTTGATCTTGAACTGAAGAGAGATTGCTTGTACGAGTAGATTATAGAGAATGAATGTAGTAAGGCAAAGATTGAATTTAAAGTGTATAAATATATAATGAGAATTTAGAGTAAGAAGAATATAGAGAAAGTAGTTATTAAAATTCATTTTCTAGTCCTCTTTATATAATATTTGAAGGGACATGTCTATTTGTGAAGAGATGAGCCAAAAATCACAACTATTCAAAATTTAAAATACAACTTTTCCAAGGTACATATGTCAACATACATAGGTAGGATATGTCGACTTACCCTTGTATTTTGAGAAAAATAATAACACATTTAAAATGTTATAAATTATAATATTTTGTAAAATCATTTAAAAATAGTTTCTAAATACTTTTTAATATATGAATTTTTTTATAAAATATTTATAGAAAAATATTTTGAAAATAAAATAATCATTTCGATGAGAGAGTATTTAAAGAAAAGAAAGTTATTATTCAAAGACTTTAACAAATTTATCTAATGTCTATTAACTATAACCTATAGCCTTGAACTCTTTATGCCTTTGTCTTTAAACTCATGAATCTTCAATTATCTTAATCATCTCTAAATCTCGACCTCTAATCTCTTTACTGATTAGTCTTCAAACTCGATTATCGTGTACTTGTATAAACCCGTGTAATATCCTACAAAATATTCTGTACAAATTGGAAAAATATCAGTACCTATATTTATGTGATTGTTGTCATCAAAATCAGTATCTACGGTAGTAACAATCTCCCTCTTTTTTATGATGACAACCATGTAAATAAATTTATTATAAACAATAATGTAACTCCCCTAACTTGGTTAACTCGCCTTATTTTGAATAAGTCCCCCTTAGTATATGTGTGTATATATATATATTATTTTATATTTTTCTCCTCCTCTGTCATCAACAAAAACGGATAAAGAAAAATAAACTCCACTTAAATGTGCCATTAAATACTCTAAAATGTGATAATGTTGTATATGGAATCAAAATCGACATTAATTGCAAAATAATATTTTTGAGAAATAACTTTATATATACACACAATTTTTATTATTACGTTTGTTTAAACCATACTTCACAATTTTTACAGCTATTACACACTCATATGCGATTAATTATACGAAAAGTACAAATAAAACTAAAGTTAGTTATACATATTAAAATGCAATAAATATATATTTTAAATATAAATTAAAACTAGATTTTCTTAGGAACTTCGACCCATCGTTCGGATCCAAAGATTGGATTGATGTTGATAACTTTCCAATCTTCATTTCCACTTTCGCCTTAGAATTTGAGCATTACAGGGCTTTTCCTTGAACTTCTTTAGTGAAATAAGAAATAAAACATTGAAGAGAATCAAATTGCTTTTCTTGTTCTTTGATCATTTGCATTTGAGTCAACACCAAGTGTCTTTGATTGCAAAGAATGAAGCAAAGAGAATTTTTGAATGATTAAAGAGTTTTTTTTGAAATGGTACTTAGATACAACATGTCACTGGGACAATATATCACAAATCACTTGTCAATAAATGTTCGAATCAGGCTACATAAGTTTCGAACTTGTGACCTCTCGCACCAAAGTCGAATCACTTAACCACTGGGGCAATGGTGCTTGTCGATAGCATTCCATGGCTTTACTTTTGAATGATAGAATAGTTTTTTCTAGATTGACAATAAGCTTTTGTTTTGAAAAATTGATGTTTGAATTCATGTTTTTGAAAAGAGATGTGTAGAGAGGAATAAAATAAGAGGATGGATTGATTTTCGAGTTTTTCTGAAAGAAATGTGGTTTTATAGAAGTGAATAGTCGAATTAATGACTAATCCCTCCAAATAATAACTAATTCTTTTGAATTTCAAATTCTAGAAATACCAGAGTATATCGACATATATGGGTAGGCTATATCGACATACATGTAGAAATTTGCATGTTTTTGTTTTTTCTTTAATTTTTGTTTATATTTATTATTATTGTAGTTTATGATTGTAGATAATAAAAGAACATTATTGAACAACATAATGAAGTCTATAAGCAAATTTCATTAATAAAATAGAGAGATGCATAAACATAATAAAAAATATATGAAAATGACATAAATAAAACTAGAATACATAAGGATAGATAAGTAGATCTAGAATGATGATGATGATGAAGAAGAAGAATTTCCACCAAGCTTTCTAAAGTATTCGTCAACTTTGTTTGAGAGGCTAGTGAACTTCTTACTAAATGACGCTTAAGTTTCTTTTGATTATTAAGAAGTTTCTCTTAATTCCTAAGTATCTCTTTGAATAGCGAGACGGTTTGTCATAGCTTTCAAGAGATGTATCCATTCCTCCTCTTCTTTCTTTTCTTCCTCATCTTCTATTGTCATATGTTCACCTTTTTCTTCCTAAAGAATCTCTTGCCAGTCTCCCTTCCTTTTTGACAAGTGAAGCATAAGGTTCGAATTCAAGAGGAATGTACATGGGAGGTAAAAAAAATTTCAAAAGTTTTACTAGGCAAAATGTTTTCACCTCTTAGGTAAATACCAAAATAATTGAAAATTTTAGTAAGATACATACCATGGTATAGTGTGTTACATGTCTAGAAATTTTCTTTTGAACAAAGTCGTCCAAAATGAGCCCAATTTATATCATATTTTCCAAAAATAGCAAAACGATTTTTGAAAACTTTGCAGTGGGGTTGTTGTAATTCCCTATCCTCGGTGTATTACTTTATTATAAAATAAGACTCATTAGTCTTACTTTTGGCCCAAGATTCTTGGCTTTAAAACCATATTCTTCATCATTTGAAAATAAATCATGAATAACTTCTTTGTTTCCATAATCAATTTCAAAACTGAAGAGGTTATTTTCACTAATTTTACGATCAATAATTTGGCCAAGATTTTGACAAACTAAAACAATAGTTGTATATCTTTGATATTACTCCAAATTTGACCTTCTTCTCCTTGATAAAATTTTCCATTCAAATTAGCATAAACATTCTGACCAAACCAGGATAGCAACATTCTGACCAAACCAGGATAGCAATCAAAATATTTTGAGATAAATTGATTAAACCAAAGATATCATTTTCCAAAGTAAGATCTTGTAAACTATAAAAATAAAACTCATTAAAATTGGAAAATCTTGCCAAAAAACTTTATCATAAGTTGCATACTCAATATATGTTTCAATGGACTCTTGATCATTAAATAGTTAAATTTTGATCTTTTTGGCAAGCCTAATGGTTTTGGATAAAGAATGTTGGTTTGACGAAGACATTATTGGTTTATTTTGGAGGAAAAAGAGTGAAAAATTTGTTTGATTTTTGAAATAAAGTCTGTGTTGAAGATAGGTAAAAAGGAGTGAATAAATAGAGTTTGAATAATCACGTGGCAGGTAAAAATGCATCTTTTAAAAATTTAAGTGAATGCAAAAGAGAGGGAATTTCAGAAGTTCAAATTTTGTAAAGATTCCTCGAATTCTGTAGATATGTCAACATACCTAGATGGCATATGTCGACATATATGCCGAAATATCAAAGTTCAAAAATGAAAGAAATATATTTACTTAATTATATATATATACACTTTTTCTATATTTATTCCCATACTAAATATATAAAAAAATGAAATGTAAAATGTATCGTTTCGCTATTTTTTTTATTTGACTTGCTTAATCTTCCATCGCCATGAATCATATGTTGATATTTTAGTGTCCGGTTCATTATCGTGGGATGTTGTATCAGAATCGTCCAAGGTAAACCTATTTTCTCTTTTTAAATGAATTGATATTTGGTGAATTCTTTGTTTTCTTTTGCTACGGACAGTCTCTTCGTGGATGGCCAGATCTACCATAGTCCTAATACTTAAAAATATTTCCATTTTTGGAATTTTTGTTTTCAGTTTTATGAGTTGTTCATCTTTTGGTATTTCATAAATTTTCTAAAATTTCATGTCATATGAGCAATCTCCTCGTCATTATCATCGTTATTTGAATCTTGATCATTGGTTGTTACATTGAATGCCATTGATTTCGTTTCGATCGCCTTATTTTCCCTTCTACACTACAACCGTTCTTCATAGGATATTAGATTACAAATTAATTCTTCAATTTTTAATATACTAATATCAGTGGCTTCTTTTATTACTAATGTCTTTTGCTCCCATTCAGAAGAGAGTGAATTAAGGATTTTTCTAACTTGATCTTCTTCTGAGAATTTTTTTCCTAATGTTATTAATGAATGAACTATATCTTGAAATCTAGAAAACGCATTATAAATAGACTCATTTGGTTTCATTTTATAATGTTGGAACTATGAGGTTAGCATGGAAACCTTAGTTTGGTTTACTTTACTAGTTCCTTTATATCCAAGTTACAACGTTCTTCGAATTTCATAATCAGACTGACAAATAGAAACTCGATTAGTTTCATTTTTATCTTAGGAGTAAAATAAAATATTCATAGCCTTTGAGTTATTAAGTGTTTGTGTCTTTTGGTCTAGTTTCCATTGTGAATATCGAGTTTGAGGTTTAGTGTATTCACCTTTTGTACTGTTCCCAATATCTAAACCATTGCATTTTAAATAAAATTTCATGTTACATAACCAGTAAGCATAATTACTACTATTAAATAGTGGGGGTCTAGTAGTTAGTTGTCCTTCTACAAAAATGTTAAAATGTGTAGTGCTAGTTTTATTAGCAATTTATAATTTTCAAAAAACAAAAAATAAATTTTTGAAAACCTAATGCTCTGATACCAAATGTGAAAAACGATATAGTATAGTGTAATGCGTCTTATGGCTACTTTAACACTAGAGAGGGTGAATAGTGTTTTATAGCTTACATAGAACTTTTCTAAATAGTTTTAAGATTTAAATCAAAATACAGATAATCAATACAGATATATATATATATATTAACAGGTAGTCATAGATATATATAAATGAAGTAAAAATAAAGTGAAAGTAAGAGAGATGACACCATTGGTTTTATACCGGTTTGTGACCAATCCTACATCCAAGCCTATACAATATCTATACAAATTTCCTTTGAAGCACCTACTTTAATCAGGTAGTAAACAAATTAGAATACAATTTTGATTTCAAGGTAACAATATACACTCTCCTGATTTTCCGAGCTCAGGGTAGACTCTCTTAATTTAACGGGCGACAAGATTGCCCACTTGATTTAAAAATGGGCAACAAGCGCACTCACTTGATTTGAACTAGCAACAAACACACCCACATAAATAGTAGTAGAGAGTTGTTGATTCCAAATACAAATAATTGTACTTTGGATACATAATATCCTATAGCCCTTTGATAGCACTTTGATCTTTGAATTGAAGAGATATTACTCTACATCAACGAGTAGATTATAAAGAATGTAGTAAAGTGAAGATCGAATTTATGTGAATTTGAAGAGTATAGAAAGTGGAGTTTTTGAAATATATAATGATAATTTAGAGTAAGAAGAATATGGAAAAAGTAGTTATTAAAATTTGTTTTTCAGTCCCTTTTATATAGTGTTTAAAGAGAAATGTCTATTCGCAAAGAGATGGAGTAAAAAATCACAACTATTCAAAATTTTAAAAACAACACTTCAAAGGTACATATGTCAGCATGCATTGGTAGGATATGTTGACATACCCTTGTATTTTGATAAAAACAATAAACACATTTAAATTATTATGAAATTCTAGTATTTTATAAAATCATTTAAAAATAGTTTCTAAATACTTTTTAATATATAAAAAAATTATAAAATATTTGTAGAAATATATTTTGAAGATAAAATAATTATTAACGAGTGAGCATTCAAAGAAAAGAAAATTGCTATTCAAGGATTTCAAAAATTTTATCTAATGATTATTAATTATAATCTATAGTCTTGAACTCTTCAAGTCTTTGTCTTTAAACTCATGAGTCTTCAGTTATCTTGATCGTCTCTTAGTCTTGATCTCTAATCTCCTTACTGATCACTCTTCATACCCGATTATCTTGAACTCGTATAAAACTATGTAATATCTTGCAAATAGTTTATACAACTTGGGAAAACATTAGTACATATATGCTTGTTGTCATCAAAATCAATATATATGGTATTAACACTATTTTTTGTTCTAGGTTGTTAGATCGGTAAAACCTCTATACTAGTGACTTTCAAATCTTAAATTAATAAAATCTACAGTGGATGTAGGCCAGAGATTGCCGAACCAACCACTTTAAAAACTTGGTGTTCTCTTTGTTTTCATAAATTTCCTATTAGTTTTCTATATCTCTACCGGACTTTGGGTGTTGTGCCACTTCTAGTCATATGGTCAACATGACAGCAATCGAGCATTAGTGGACAACTGAAGTTGATGGCAAGGCAATGTTGGCCATTCGGTCAACACGGCAGCCAATTGGCAGGATAAACCACTAGAATTTTGTGCCATGGCATTGTTGCTAGATTAATAAATATATTTGAATTTGAAATCAATACGATATGTGATTTTTTAATGTACGCCTGCCATATTGTATGACGTTTATGATTTTGATGAGTGTTGTGAAGATGTTTAGGATGTGATGAATTATGAGAAAATCTTAAATTTTTATGTTAATAAAATATATTGGAACTGATTTGTAATGAAATACGGTAAACATTAATTTGGGAAAAATTCGATAGACGTTTTGAAATGTGGTTTATAAATATTTAAAGATTTTGAAATGAAGATGATATATATATATATATAATTAACATTGATATGATTGTTATTGTAAGATATTTGTAGATTAAAGGTGCTAATTATTTTGAAAAAAGAGAAGAAAGAAGAGATTAGAGTTCTTATTAATATAACCATAACTTGTGATGGAATGATCCAATTTTGTCGATTCTTCTTTCGTTGGTTAGGCAATTGCATAAGTAACAAATTTATTGTTTATCACTTTTCAAAATTTTGAAATTCATGATGGTTTAAATCTGAGTTAATTTGAGTGGTGTTCGCGCTCTCGTAAAATGTAAAATTGCCTAAAATTGAGCTAAACTTATTTCCTCATAGGTTTGTTCGATTTCGATGATTTTACCCATTTTCAAGCCTAAAATATAAGCAACAACTATTGCTTTGAGTGTTTTGCAAAATTTTGATGTTTTCATGGCTAAAAATGCGGTTTTTATAAGTGGGCATGTGTATTTCATTCATTCCAAATTTCATTACTTGTAGAAAACTCTCATAATTAGAGTTATACTCGACAATTTTGAGATCCTGAGTTGTTTTGGAAACCTAGCACACTACGTAACAATTCACTTTTATAAAATAAAACTTGATTTAGTTGTTATGACCTTTAAAAACATATCTAAATTAGTTTAAATTAAAACGTTGTATTGCTTATGTATGTTAAGTGAAATATACATGTCTAAAGTAGTTTAAATTAAAATGTTTTATTGCTTATGTATGTTAAGTGAAAGTATACTTGTTTTATCTCTTTATATATGCCACTAATTTTTATATTGAGTTAAAAATAGGTGTGTAAGAGGCTATTTGAACCTATGAGTAATGATAGCTCGCTTATGCATGCTTAATAACTAAGTAAGTTCCTTAAAATGCTAAATAAAGGTACATTTTTCGGTATACAATAACTATTGTTATATGTTGTGTTATTGTATTGCTTCCCTGTGTTGGTATGTATATATATTTTTTGATTATATCGTATTTTGATTTTTTTATAACGCTCTCCATACAAAGTTGACTCTGCTAAAATTTTCGGGAAAATCCGACACTTAAAATATTTTCATAAAATTTATCATATATAAAGAATAGAAAGTCGTCAATTGAATCTATAGTAGCATATTGTGACATGAGTTGAAGAGTAAGGCCATATAATTGAATCCATAGTAGTTGATCGCGATGCAGCAGGTGATTGGAAGAGCTTGGTTTATGCGATTTGGGGGTTCGACGTTGTGGCTGGTGGTTGTGCCGAGGGTTGCAAAGTTGCTGGTGTAGTGGAGGGGTGCTACTGGGTTGTGATCGAGGCTTGCTGCGATGGGGTTGAAGGTAAAGCATGTGCTCAGCGTTTCGATGATAACAGGCTGAAGTGGAGATAATGAAGTCTAAAGCAACTTTTGGTTAAGGTGAGTTTTCTCACTCATAACTATGCTCTAGGATATAATTCCCTTTCTATTGCTATGTTCTAGAATAGAATTCACTTGCTATTGCTAATAATTGACCGTTGTGCGGATGAATTTATTTGAATATGGGCTGCTTGGTGATGGAATGCTTGGTTGAAATGGATTGATTAGTTGAAATTTATTGAATGGTATGGATTAAATAAGTGTTGCATGCATTGGTTGAGACCTTTTGTTTGTATGTTGGTTGATTTTAATGATGATATCATTTGAATACAACATTTGAAATTAATTGGGAAAAAATTAAAAAGTAAAGATTTAAAATAAATAAATCATTTATAGAATATTTGGAACAAATAAATTATTTTGAGAATAATTAGTGAATTTTGGAGTGATGATCTTATTTAATTTTGAGATTATCTACGATTAATGTAAATTTGAAAGAGGGACGATTTTAGAAATATATATATAAGTGAAATAATTTTGAAGATTTTATGAATTAATTTTTTTAGTAAATGATGAGTTTTTTAATTTTATTAAACAATTGAAGCTTAAATATTTATATTTATCTAACGTTGATTACAAAAATAATTGAACGGTATTTTTGAAATGATGGTTGAAAATATATTTTTGAAATTAATGGGTTATTTAAATTTAATACATGAGAAGTATATAAAATAATATTTTGAAGTTTTTGCAAATTATTTTATTTGAAAATTTTCAATTATGGGGATTTAATATGAATAACGCAAAGTGAATTTTTGGAAGTAATATATTATTTTTGAAATAGAATTTTAGTTTGATGGATTAATAGTTTTAAAAGAAGTGTTGAAAATAACTGAGGATTTTAAATAATGATTTTGAAGTTGTATATTTGGGTTTGCAAATACTTTTAGATCGAGCATAATTTTCCAGGTTTGAGGTTTTAAAGATATCTGGAAGATATAAACTTCCTTAAAGTATTTTAGTAATATTAAAGTGGAAATTTAAAGTGGAAGCATTTTTGAGGTTTTAAAATTTATTAATGAGTTCGAATGGAGGTCACTTTGAAACGAAACAAGTTCTTTTGAAATATGAATTTTGAAGTTAGATAAGAGAATCAATAATTATTATTAGATGATCAATTTTTGATGAAGTATTTTTATAAAAAGAGGGAAACAAAAATGAAGTGAAATATATTGAAATAAAAATCTTCATCTCGTTACACATTGTATTAATTACAAGTGACTAAAATAAAGAACAATGAATTGAAATAAAATGTAGGTGATGAGAGATTTAATAACCGAAGTGGAAATTTATTTAATGTTGATTAACAAAGGGTGCTGTGTATATAATTATATTTCACCGGGCATTATGGACGTCCGTGTGAAAGTATTTATTTACTCAACACACATATAATGTTGGGTTATTCATCAAGGACTGCGTATTTGATACTTGAATATTAGTGAATTACTCTATATTATAAACAAATATTGATCGATATTAATTGGGTTTCTGACTTGACGTGTGGGGTAAATTCTATATCTTCTTATTTTAATTTAAAGTGGAAATATGATTATATCCTCTTTTGAGTGGTACAAGGAGTACGAAGTCCATTATGTAGATGTGATAGCTAGAAGTTTTTGCTAGCCCCATCCTAGCCTGATTGACCATAGGATAGCTCCCTATGGCTGCGGGGACATGACCCCCTCATCGCATGGTCACAACCTGCTGCATGTGCCAACATGACAAATACAGAATAAGGTTAGGTGGTTAACGATGGGAGTAAGGAGTGAGGAGGGAAGGAAGCGACGTGCATTTATTGTAAAGCTAAAGACTGTGAGGACGCTCACAAAATATTTATGGGTCTTTATTTGCATATGAGAAGCATCGTAGCTCAGGTGTAGACTCAGCTTCTGACAGTAGCAATAAACAATTGCACATATAATAGTAGTAGTAGTAATGAAAATATAAATGAAAAATAAAATGAATAAGTTTAATACTACTAAATAAATATGTACAAATTGATGTTTGAGGTGTGCTGTGTGGGAGTATGCGATGTGTGATGTGTGCGACATGTAAGGTGTGCAATGTGTGTGATGTGTAGATGTGAGCTATGTGCGGTGTATGGTGTGTTTGATGCGTGATGTGTAGATGTGTGCGATGTGTGTGATGTTGATATGTGATGTGTGAACTATGTGTTGTGTGTGATGAGTGTGATGGATGCTTGATGTGCGTTGTGTGATGTGTGTAATTATGGTGTTATTTTATGGGTGTTTTGATGTTTGATGTGTTATGGATGTTGTTTGTTGTGTTATGGATGTTGTTTATTGTGTTGGTTGGATTTATTGTTATATTGTGTTTATGTTGATACTTAAGATATCTTTTATATTCTCATCATTGACTATAGACATGGTCCGACCCGTTTATTATTTATATAATACTCGGATCAGTCTGGGACATTTTAGATTCAGGGACGATATGATTAGACTTGCTTATTGGGACTAGTTAGAGGATAGATATCATTAGTAGTATTGTATACAATTTTATGTGTATTAATGTGATGTTGAGATGTATAAACTATACATGTATTTTTTTTTATGATAGTGGGCATTTGACTATTTTTGTAGACCCACTTGGACTCATGTATTTTTAATATTATGTTATCACTACGTTGATGACTCTATGCTCTTTGTGATTATTTATATTGTGTATTATTCTATCCTTAGGCTCCACACATGCTTGTTTCTTTGTACTAGAACTATTTACGTCGAAGTGAGTAGATTTTATATAATGAGACGTATGTTGGTCCAAGAGAGTATTCACGTGTATCTCACCCACATTGCCTCGTTCTCCATGTTACTTGACAGTTTTACTCAGTAATACTCTTGGGTAACATGAGTATGAGGTGGGGATTTGCACAGTTGTTATACCAACCTGAGACTTCGGAAAGCTTGCTGAAGTGGAACATAAAATTGAGCCAGTATGATTACTTACCATCAAAGGAGAGTGATATACGTGAAAGCGTTGGTGGACTTCATTGCTATGTTTTACCGCATGAGATGGTAAAGAAGAGGACGATACGAACATGCTTTCCTATTGGAAACTATTTGCAGATGGAGCTTTAATCTAATGTAGTTCTCTTGAAGGAGTGATGCTTGTGACTCCGGAAGGGCAATCAATATTTTATGCATCAAAGTTGGAATTTCTCTCAATTAACAACGAGGCTGAGCACAAGGCATAAATAGTAAGGCTAAGGATAGTGGAAGATTGGGAATAAGGACGTTGCATATATCTGGTGATTCCCAGTTGGTGGCTTTTCAAGTAAGAAAGAAACATTCAGGTTAAGGATGCGAGACTTGCTCCTCACCTGACAAAAGCACTGGAATTATTAAACAATATAGAGCATTACACTATTATGCATATCCCTAGAGAGGAGAATGCAAATGCTGATTCTTTTGCTATGCTGGTTAGTTCTGGGGAATCATAGATGATGGGTCTAGTTCTAGTGGAGGTTTTGACAGCTCCAAGCATCGATCAGATGGATGTCGAGTGGATTCTGGAGACCACGGAGGCAAAGGAATTGTGAATAACTCTAATTAAGGAATATTTACTCATGGGAACTCTCCCAAGAGATAGGAGTAAACGGAAGAAACTCCTTTGAAAGGCACCACGATTCATGGTGCAAGAAGGAGTGTTGTACAAAAGAGGTTTCTTTACCCCTTTGCTTCGGGGTGTAACCAAGCTTCGGGGTATAACCAAGGATGAGGCCAAAAAAATCCTCATAGATTTCCATAAGAGTAGTTTTGTTGATTACACCAGTTGGCAGACTCTAGGTAAAATGGTAGTTCGTTATGGATATTTCTGGCTAACAATAAATTAGAATACAGCTGATTACCTCATATGGTGCGAAATTGCCAAAGATTTGGAAAGATTCCAAGAGTTCTATCTATAGAGATTACACAGATGGTTAGCCCATGGCCATTTGCATTTTGGAAAATTGATTTAGTTTGTGTGCTACTAATAGAAAGTGGAGGATCTAAATATGCAGTAGTTGCAGTGGATTAATTCATGAAGTGAGCCGAAGCAAAACCACTTGCCACAATCACAACGAAAAAGCTAATCAACTTTGTAACGAAGAACATCATTTGTAGGTTCGAAGTACTTCAGAATATTATAATGGATAACGGAACCTAGTTCGAAAGTTCTAAGTTCAATGCCGTCGGTACAAGATTGAGAAAAGCTTTTCAACGGTAGCATACTCATAGGAAAATGGACAAGTGGAGGTAGTGAATAAAATCATCAGGTCCACCTTGAAGAAATGGTTGATGAGCGCAAAAGGAAACTGAAGCGACGAGCTCCCACTGCATTATGGGCTTATAGGACGACTCACATGTTTGCGACTAGACACAAGCCATTCGCTTTGGCATATGGGCCAGAAGCTATGATCCTGATAGAATTGGAGTCCCTTCACATCATAAAAGGCATTAAATGAGGAACTCTTGCTGGAGTCCCTTGATTTGGTTGATGAGAAAAGGAAAGAGGTAGAATTAAGGGTTGCTGCTCACTAAAAAAGAGTAGTGCATCACTTTAATACCAAGGTCCGGAACCATTCCTTTAAGGTAGAGGATCTCATTTTAAAACAAGTTCTCCCAAGTACAGGTGTACTTGTTCCAAATTGGGAAGGTCCTTATACAATTGAATAAAAGCTCAAAGATGGAACATTCAAGCAGGCCACTGTAGATGGAATCTCAATTCCACGAGCATGGAATAGTGACTTGCTATGGCCTTATTTTACTTAATTTCGTTTAGTTTATTTCTCGCAGATAAGCCACCCAAGAATTTTAGGGCTAAAGTAATAAGATAGGGCTTGCCGTGTTTTTGGTTTATAAATAAATTTTAGCTTCTTGGACCGTTAGAACCGTGTTCTTATAAGCAAGTTTCTTATGCTATGCGATAAGCAGTACGATACGGTCAAAACTCCCTTGGTCCAGGATCACAACCGGGAAGTATAATTTTAAAGTTTGATTGGATGATTCAACCCTACACACTTAGGTACTCAAAAAAGGGTATCGGTTCATCTAGCCTAGGATTTAGGACCGGGGATAGTTGACATATCGGTCGATCTGATAATTTGACCCCAACCTTCAGGTATTGACTATTGCCTTGAAAATAGGTAAAATCAATAAGGACTGGCTGGGGTCAAGTAAAAAAAAAGGTTTTTGAAGATTGAATTTGGCACATGGATAGAAATTCTTGACCACGCAAGTGGCCTAGCATGATACGCTAGGTTGAGGGTAAGCGAGGATGGTCAGCAGATACGCTCGGTCAACACCAGGAGATAGGTGAGACTGAGAATGGATGCTTAGAGATAGGCATCTAAAGGTACACGTTCTCGGACATTTGAACCATTCCATTGAAAGGATATTCACAACTGTGCTCATGACCCTTTGGGACCTGCTTGGCCAAGGGTAACAACGTTAGTTGCTGAAAATCAGAAACATATACTATTTGCTCTTCTAGCCCAAGCTTTGGACTGCGAGTGTACAATTATGCTAGGGGCAATCAAATAATTTGCCCTGCATGGCTAAGAATCAACCAATACTCGAGAAAGGGTAAGGTCGGAGGACGGTGTCGGGATATTGACATATGGAATTACGAGTTTCACGATCAGGACTCGTCTATAAAAAAGTTAAAATTTCACTCATGGCTAACTAGGATACTTTTTGCTGAGGTTTGGTAGTGTAAACTTATGGATAATGTCGGTCATGCCCGATTATCAGCGATATTAAGGATGTTAGGAACCAGACGTTCAAATCATTTGTTCCTCGAAATTAGGAAACGACCTGAAACTTAGATTTTTGGTAAATCTATGGCGGTCAAAGGAAATTCGACTTAAAACGAAAATAAGTAATCGTAGGGTTGGTTAAATTATGGTTTTACTTGCCCAAACAAAACAGTTTAGTAATTATAAACAAAACTGAGTAACATGATATAACTTAAGTAATTGCAGGAATTTTATTTATATCCACAAATTTGCAATAAATAAAAGCATTACATAAGAACAAGCATTCATAGTATGGATAAATTGTGAAATAGGCGGTCATATTATATATGCATGTAGTTGTATATAAGCAGATACATAATATAAAAGTGCGAGAATGCAGATGGAACCAAGATTATAAAACAAAAGTGATATTTACTACTTAAAATTTATATACAAAGGTAGCAGGGGCCTTTTTACATCAAAAAGAAAGAGAAAAAGGACAACAAAATCGACCATCTCACCCACAAGACCTAGGAATCTTCTACTTGTTCTTCCCTCTCTTATAAACTTACGGCCGGAGCTGTAGGGTCGCCTCTTGCGTTTTCATCCACCATTGAGTCTCCTGCCCTAGGGTGTATCGCCCTAGGACCAGGTGGTCTCTCCCTTGGTGGTAGCGTGGGGCTCATTAGCATTCCCGGTAGGGGCATTGGAGGATTTAATATTCAGGGGCTTAAGATTGATTAGGAGAAGTTTAGCAGAGGGGCTTGTTGGTGCAGAACTGATGGATATTTTAGTTCCATGCTCCTTATTTATCTTAACCTTGGAAAAGTCACTTTAGTCTCTCCGCCATGGTAATTTGATCGACCAGGTCCGTAAGGCTTGTAACGACCCGCTATTTCGAACCATTCAAATCGACAATAAAACCATACATGTTAGACTTGAATTGTTCAAAAAAAAAACAGATTGTTAATTAATTTGGGGTAAATAGAATCAATCATAGAATCATAGATATAGAATATGCAGCGATAAATAAAACATAGTAGTTCATGAAGCTACTACAGAACAACAGAGTCAAAAGCATATACAATAGAAATCCAAATACATAGAAGTTCGCTAATACATAAGCAAATGACAAATGTTTGAACAAAAATAAATGAAATAACCGAAATAGCTAAGCAAATAGATAGATAGATCCCCAGCAAAGTCTCTAGCTCCAAAAGGTGACTCCTGAATGCTGTGAAACTCAGACTGACCCAAGCATGAAGTAAAACAAAACACTCGAGTTAGGACTAACATTCTCATGTAAGTAAATCAACTCAAGTGAAATGTAACAAATGAAATGCAACAATAACTTAAAGGATGTTTGGGAATCCCATCCTCTAAGGTTCCGTTAAACTATTTACTATGTAGTAATATACGGTATAAATGTAATGTCTAGCAATAAAGTATAATATACCGAAAATAGCGTTAAGGCGTTACTCATATCCCCCTTAACACATTTTATAAATGCCGTAGTCTATACAGTACTGTAAACTCCACCAAACTGGTGGGCTATCAGGGAGCACTCCATAGGTACGACACAAACCAAAATCATAGTGGGCTCGATAAGGCATATGACAAGGCACGCAAGGCTATGCCCAGGGTAGGATTCTACCGTTTTGCACTCCCGGACTGGTGGTAACGCGTAGCAGCTACTACCGCCCACCTCGAGACACGATCCCATAATCAAAGGTGCGCACCAAATCAAATTACAAAGTAATAGAGATGGTTTCTAAGAAGCGTGCTCAATTGGAGGAGCGACCTCACTTGGCCCGGTATAGCTCCTGTTTTAGTCATATCAAGCTGACCAGGGGGTCAGGGCTGCATTTCTTACCTCATACTAGAAGCGTCCGCCAAATCATCCTACTTCGTTCTGGATCCGCCACCGCGTGTACAGTTGTTAAAGTGGTTTCGGAATTGGCAGAGAGTATGACAATATCCGACCCCGGTTTCTTTAATAATCAAATGCTTATATTTTTCACACCATGTTCATTTTATAAATAGTAAATCTTAAATTACAATTTAAATCAATACTAAAATATTTAACTTCAATTATTGTTTAGATTTAATACATTTATTTTACAATTTATATCAAATCAAATTATCACATTCCAAAAGTCATATCTTTAAAACTTAAATTAAAATCTTATTTAAATTTTAAATCCTTTAAATAAAAATTTAATTACAAATTATTATCCACTTAACTTCTTAAATTTATTTATTAAAGATTATTATATAAAATTCTATATTTACTGTATTAAATTAAAATTATATTTCATTATATTAAATTAAATTATAATTAAATTTCTTAAAACCATATTAAATATTTTATTTAATTAACCTTTAAATTATTTAAATTATATATTTAAACCAATTAAAAATTATAAGTTAAAATCTTAAAATTTCCTTTAAATCATATTTAGCTTATAAGTTAAATTTTAAAACATATAAAATATTATTATTTTCCAAATATTAATTTTATTTTAAATCATTAAATTAAATTTTAAAAATCTAATTTATTAAATCAAAACATACTTTATAATTTATAAAATAATTTAAAATAATTTAAAATAAATTTTAAAACCGACCAACGGTGTTTGTATATAATTTTCTACCATATGGTCAAGTGACTGGATATATATCATTTCAACCCAAATTATAATTAAATTTCCGGGTATATATCATTTCAACCTGTATCCCAAATTCAAATCAATAAAATCGCTTGGGTCTATCATTTCAACCTATAACGATTTTTCCTAATTTGTAAGATCGTTTGAGTATGTATCATTTCAAGCCATAGTTAGGGAACTTGAAGTGTGGTATAAATAAATAAATAACACAACATATCAGTTCATATCACAGAACATATCATATCGTGTCGTAGGTGAGCATCATATCATATCATATAATATTAACTAAGCAAATCAAATCTAACTATCATAACATTTCAATTGACATTTCAAAAGATGTTCATTCACTTAAACATAAGAATTTAATCAAGAGTGATTACTCACCTTTCGTTGCAATTGAAAGAGACGATTATACGAATGGACACGAAGTGGATACGACATGGAGATGGAGACCACAAGTCAAGAAACAACGAATTAAACCAAGACACGAACACGAACGATCCAAGATCTAAAACTTTGACTTTTTTTCTATAAAATGGAAAGAGGAAAGAAGCAATTGGGTTCGGCCCTAGGCTAAGTGGCTTGGCCTATGGGTATGTGAGGTCGGCCAAGTGGGTGTGTGTGGCTAAGGGTTGTAGGCAAGTGGGTGCGTGGGTTCTAGGGTGGATGGTCGAGTGTAGGTGGGTGTGTGGTGTGTATGGGTGCTCGGGGGGAGGGTAGGCCGTGGGGTAGGTGGGTGTATAGGCCGAAAAGGAGGAGGGTGTGTGGGGTGGGTAGCCGTGTGGGGTGGACGCTGTGAGGAGGAGGGTGGAGGAGGTGGGTACAGAGGTGGTAGGCTAGGGGAAGAGAGAGAGGAGGGAGAGAGAGGAAAAAGAGTTAGGCTAGGCTAGGCTAGGCTTTGGATTGGAGATGGAGGAAGGAGATGGAGATGGAGTTGTTTACTGTAAAATGATTTCTAGCAGAAAGATGAGGAGAAGGAAGAAGTAGGAAACACAAATACGTACAGAAGTTTCTCAACAGGTACGTCCATTCAGAAAAGCCACATACCCATTTAGGTGACCTCTAGGATTCCAGGCCCAACAACCAAGCCCAAATAAATCAAACAAAAAACCTAGATAAAAGAAAAATAGGAAAATACAAACAAATAAACACATGTTTTTACGCAGAAAATTGCAGATTTAAAGATGTAGAAATCGGATTTTAACGAAACAGAAAGTGGAGACCATATCAGAATTCAGTTTAGATTCATTAAAAAAGAATAAATTTTAAAATTTCAAATTTAAAATTTTCAACCAAAAGTCAAACTTTGACTAAATTTGACCAAAAATTGAAATTTCAGAAAATTTTCTATTTTATTGAATTTGGAAAAATATATTACTCAAAATCCAAAATTCGTTATTTTAAATTCAAATCTATTTAAATTTTAAAATATTTAATTCAAAAATTCAAATAAAATTTCTTTTAAAATTTGACTGAATTTACGGGTCGTTACACTCTTCCCCACTCAAAACTTTTCGTCCTTGAAAAAGAACGAGACATAGGAATAGAAACAAAGAAAGATATGATAGATTAACAAATAGTAATTGGAACAAACAACTCCGGATTCGAAGCATGCATGCTCTCCTCCATCTCCCAGGCACAATCCCAATCATCAGTACTCCACTGCGAATCACATTCTTCCCTCTCCTACCAAAGCAAATCACATTCTTCAACGGCGACATCTTCAAAAAAACCTGATTGCCCACTGAAAATTCCAAACTACTCCTTCGCCTATCAACATACTTCTTTTGCCTATGCTGAGCAATCCTCATCTTCCTTCTGATCTCCTCAATCTTCTCGGATGCTTCTAGAATCATATCGGGTCCAAGAACCAAATGATCACTGGACTCAGTCCAGCAAGATGGAGATTTGCAAGGTTGTCCATAAAGAGCGGCAAACAGAGACATTGCGATACTAGCCTGAATTCAAAGGATGAGATTAAATAGACTGATGTTTACAGTAACCTTAATTTAAAAATTAAGATTATACCTGAAAGCTATTATTATAAGTGAATTCAATGAGGTGGAGATGATCTTCCCAAGATCCTCCATAATCAAGAACAAAGGCACGAAGAAGATCTTCCAGAATCTGATTCACTCTTTCCGTCTGACCATCGGTCTGCGGATGATAAGCTGTGCTCAGATTCAGACCAGTACTAAGAGCTTCCTGAAATGCTTTCCAAAACTGGCTGGTAAAGATAGGATCTTGATCACAAACAATGTTAGATGGAACTCCATGAAGTCGAACAATCTCTCTCATATAAATCCCAGCTAAACTCGAAGCAGTGCGGTTAGACCTCACCGGAATGAAATGAGCTGACTTGGTCAGTCTATCAACAACTACCCATATACTCTCATTACCCCTTCTAGTCCTCGGTAATCCATCAATAAAATCTGTATAAAGCTGTTCTCACTTCCAATTGGGAATCTGAAGGGGTTGCAACAATCCAACGGTCTTCTAATGATCAACCTTAACCTGTTGACAAGTAGCACACCTACTAACATAAAAGGAGATACCTCACTTTATACCACTCCACTAATATAGCTTCTTGATATTCTGATACATCTTCGTAACACCAGGATGAATAGAAAATCTGGACTGATGATTTTCCTTAAGCACTTCTTGCCTTAAACCATCGACATTCGGAATACAAATCTAATTATTAATCCTCAAAATCTCTTTATTATCAATTTGTGCTCCCATTCCATCTTGGTTACCACCTTCCCTACTTCGAACATTCTCCTTAATAAGCCTTAGAATCTCATCTTCATCCTGCTTAGCAACAATACGACCCATAAGGGATCAAGAAACAACAAGCTAACATAACATTGCCTTCTTTCGACTCAAGGCATCAGCTACTACATTAGCCTTCCCTGGAGTGTAGTTGATGTCGAGGTCATAAGAAGTTAGAAACTCGAGCCATCTAACTTGCCTCTGGTTCAAATCCTTCTGGGTGAAAATATACTTCAACGACTGGTGATCCGTAAAGAGCTCAAACTTAGTTCCCAAAAGATGATGTATCCATAACTTCAAAGGAAACACTACGGCAAACAATTTCAAATCATGAGCTGCATAATTGGCTTCATGGGTCTTCAATTGACGACTATCATAAGCAATAACCTTTCCATTCTGCATCAAAACAGCTCCCAAACCTTCTCGACTAGCATCAGTGTATACCTTTAATCCTTCATTTCCATTTGGAACGGTAAGAATTGGTGTGGAAGTAAGCTTGTGCTTTAACTCATTAAATGCAACTTCACACTTATCAGTCCATATAAACTTGGCATTCTTACGAGTCAAAGCAGTAAGGGATGCATTAATTCAAGCAAAATTCTCTATAAACCTTCGATAATAACTAGCTAGGCCCAAAAGCTATGAATATCGGAAGGAGTTTTAGGTCTTTCCCAATCCTGAAACAAAATAGGTGTTTGAATTCAAAGAAAGATAAGATAATTAAGTTACAAAAGGAGGAAGAGGACAGACTTACATTGATCGCATCCAACCGTAACTCCATTTTTCAGAAACAATATGTCCAAGAAAATGGACTTCATCTTTCCAGAAATGGCATTTCGAGAATTTAGTTTTCAGCTAATGACTCCTAAGGGTTTCAAGAACAAAACTCAAGTGTGCTTCATGCTCCATCCCTGACTTAGAAAAGACAAGGATATCATCGATGAAGACAAGAATGAACTTGTTGAGAACATCACGGAAAACATGATTCACAAGATCAATGAAGAAGACTGGAGCATTAGTCAAACCAAAAGGCATAACTAATCATTCATAGAAACCATTCTCAGTTCAGAAAGCTGTTTCGGGAATGCCTTCCTCAGCAACTCTGAGCTGGTGAAAACCGGTGGCAAGGTCAAGCTGAGAGAAAACTTTAGCTCCATATAGCTGATCGAACATATCATTGATACGAGGCATATGATATTTGTTTTTCATAGTAAGTGTAACAACCCACCTTTTTGGATGGTTTAAATCGACAATAAACCACACATGTCAAACTCAAACCATTCAAAAGGGAGGATTGTATGGGGTAATTAAGAAAAAGAAGAGAAAATAATGAAAAACTAAATGCAGAATCTCACAGCAGAATGACAAAATATAATAATCAAATAAACAGTTCGTGAAGCTGTTTACAAATTACATTTGATTACACTTTTATAATACAGATCAGAGTTATACATACAGCAGGAATAAATCAATAATGCAGCGGAACAACATGATGTAGTGGAATAAATATAATAAATAGCGATAGTGCTAAATCTTCGCCTTCGTCCTCCAGAAAGATAGTCTTCAACACTGAAATGCTCAGGCTGACCCGAGCGTAATGAAAAGACAAAACGCTCGAGTTGGAACTAAAAGATCTTATGTAAGTTAAATCAACAGTAAATAAATATGAGTATAATGATTTCAGAGTTGTTTACGGGATTTTACATCTCCTATCCAGTGTTTAACGTGCGTGCAATAACTTAAGAGATGTTCGGGATTCCATCTCCTAAGGATCCGTTAAACTATTTACTATGTAGTAATATACGCTATTGTAATATGTTTACAGTAAAGTAAAGTATTAAAATATCGTTAAGGTGTTACCCATATCCCCCTTAATACATTGTTATAAATGTCGTAGTCTATACAGTACCGTAATTCCTCCGTAAACTGGAGGGCTATCAAAGGGCACTCCATAGTGTACGACACAAACCAAACTCATAGTGGGCGCGATAAGGCATATGACAAGGCACGCGAGGCAATGTCCAGGGTAGGATGCTACCGTTTTGCAGAACCGGGCTAGTGGTAACGCATAGCAGCTACTACCGCCCACCACAGAACATGCTCCTATAATCAAATCGATGAGTGGCCACCAAATCAATCACAAAGTAATAAATATGGTATCGAAGAAGTATGTCTGATCGGAGGTGCGACCTCACTTGGCCCAGGTATAGCTCCTGTTTTAGTCATATCAAGCTGACCCGAGGGGGTCAGGGCTGCGTTCATACCTCATACAGTAGCGTTCGCCAAACCATCCTACTTCGTTCTGGATTCTCCACCACGTGCACAGTTGTTAAAGTGGTTTTCAGTATTGGCAGAGAGTATGACAATATCTGATCCTGGTCTCTATAATAACCAAATGCTTATTTCACACCGGTTGGTTCTCTTACATTTCCAAAACCGATTCATAATCGATATCAAAATATCATATTCACTTCAAAATCGTATCACTTTCGAAATCATATTCACTTTCAAAATCATTATTCACTTTATATCATATTCATTTTCAAAATTATAACCACAAAATAACTTAAACCATCATATCAAAATATTCGCCTTTAAATCAATTAAAACCAAATCATAACAGTTCCAACTTTAAACAGTTTGAATATTGTAAGTAGTTTATATATTGGAATAGTTATACATTAAAAACAGTTATGTTTTAAAATAGGTTATAGATTTAAAACAGTTTATATATTAGAAATAGTTTATATATTAAAATAGTTTATATATTAAAATATATATAAAAACTTGTTTATAAATTTAAAATAATATATATTAAAAGTTGTTTATAAATTTAAAATAATATATATTAAAATTGTTTATAAATTTAAATATATAGGTCATAGGTTAAAATAGTTTATATAATAAAAATAGTTTATATGTCGAAATAGGTTATATATTAAAAATAATTAATGTATTAAAAATTATTAATATATTTAAAATGGTTTATATGTGAAAAATAGTTTATATGTTAAAAGAGTTTGTATATTAAAAGAGTTTATATCGAAAATAGTTTTCAAATTAGAATTGTTTCTTTCAAATTTCACAAATCAATTCAAATCAACTTTAGTTCCAAAATTTCAATTCAAATAAATTTCAGTTCAATGATTTCAATTCAAAAGGTTAAAAGTTTCAATTCAAATTTTTATTAAAATCATTTTAATTTATCGATTTCAAATCCATGTTTGAACTACAATTTTAAACCACTTCAATATCGTTTACAATAACTCAATTTTGATAAATTTCATTTATATTTCAAAATTCAACTTTAAGATTTAAATTTAAATTCTTTAAATAATTCATTTAAACCAGTTTCAATTTTCAACATTTTAAAAGCTTGGATTTTGAAAATAATTCAGTTGATATAAAATCTAATTTTATTTCATAATATCAATTAACTAGATTCAAAAATTTAAAGATTCAAAATCATTAATTTAACCAATCCGGTGTCCGTATATAATTTTCTATCCTATGGTCAAGTGTTACAGATATATATCATTTCAACCCACAATAAATTTAAATTTACGGGTATATATCATTTTAACCCGCAATCCCGAGAAAATTGAAAATCCATAAAATCGCTCGAGTTTATCAACCCATATCAATTTTTCCTTAATCTATAAGATCGTATGTATCATTTCAACCCATAGTGATTTTCCTAACAATAACTAAGGGAACTTGTAGTGTGATGACAAATAAATATAATATCCAATCATCCAAATATCAACAATTAAACATCCATTGCAGTCATCATTCAAATCAACCAATAAATCACAATAAATAAATTGGTTATCATTATCAGGTATTTAACCGGCAATTAAATTCAATATTCATTTAAATGGCAATTCAATTCAAATAAACTCAAATTAAAATTAAATGTCAATATAAAATACCAAACAGCAATCAATAAATTCATAATCACATCATAAATTAAATTTAACCAACATAAGATGATTTAGTATTTGTGAGTGCGTTAAATCACTCACCTTTGATTTGTTGTCGATTTAAAATCCAAATTAGGCCCAAAATTCTAACAGTCTCAAAATCCAACCAAACTGCATCCAAAATGTCCGAAATTTCGATATGATCGCAACAGAGAAAATCGTGCGTGAATCCGAGCTCGTATGCACAAGTTATGCTAATTAGAACGATTTAAAATTTAAATTAAATTAATAATGGATAAAGGGCATAAACGTAATCTGTACCTCTTAACGAACCCTAGCTACACACGACATCATGCTCAACGTATTCGAACCCACCACCACAGTTGACAGCCGCCACCTTATATTCGCTTGCCGCCGCCACCACAAGCCTCAACCGCCTAATCAGGCGATTCCCCCAAGCTCCCCATATTCCGCCGCCCACTCCATGGCCACACGGCCACATCCGCCACCCCCTAGCACTCACCGCCGGCGCAACCTTCAAAGGAAATTTTTGGTTATTTCGACAACTCTTGACACGAACTAACACCTTAGATCTGCTCCACTTGTCGACCTCTACGCAGCAGCGCCTCCCGATCGTCGATCGGAGGAAGATCCACCGTCGAATAACAAACCCTAGCAACGCACGACCAAAACTTCTTTGCAGATTTCTAGCCAAACGATGCACCAAATTGAAAAATGAATTGTTGTTGTAGATTGCGCTCTTCGAGAGCTTTCCAACGATATATAATATGACAGGGTTTGATGAATTTGAATTTTAAATTGATTAAAAATTTTGAAATTAGGGTTTAGATTTAGGAATTTGGTTTCTGCCATTGAGAAAGAGGGAAGGAACAGACAAATAGAATTGTATGTACATGAATAAGAGAAAAAAGGCTACTAGGGTTTGGAAAAACTGTTTATATTGACAAAGATAGGGAAGAACGAATGGACATATTGAATTGGGTCGAAACGATAACAACGACCCGAAAAGCCCGTTTAGTTTTCGAAATGAAAGTGGGTCATCCAATATATCGAAATATAGGTTTTTGATAATTTTAAACTTAATGGAACTAGTTTCAAACCCTAATAAAAAAGTATATAGAGGTTATCTTTTAAAATCAGATTATATTCATTTAAATCCTTTTAATAGGTTTCTATGCTTTTCAAGTCCGCACGATCAAACGACAAGTCAAATCGCTATGAAATATGAAACCTTACAATAATTTACTGTTACAGATCCGATAAAACCGGTTTCGTCGAAATCCGAGACAGTGGCCAAAATGGAAAATTTTCACGTTAATTAACAAATTATTATTAAATTAGTTTAATCGCCTTTCAAATTCAAATTTAAAAGATAATAATTTTTATCATTCTTGATTAAACAGGAATTTATAATATTTTAAAATAAAATGTCCATATCAAATCTAGTAATTAAATATTACATAAATTTCCGAGTTTAATTGCAATTGCAATAAAATTCCAGTTAATTATATTTTAAATTCAATCAAATTCTTTTATTACGATTAACACTCTTATTATTAAATCAACTATTACCTTATGAGTATAATTAACATTAGTTTACATTTATTTGCATTCATATTCTACAGTTATCATCTTTACCATATTAATTAAAATATTCCAATTATATTAATTCCATTTATTACTAATTTAATTACTTATTTACAATTATAACTAAATTAACTTTACAATTATTTCAATTGATTGAAATCACATTAAAATAATTGTCAAAACATTCAAACAATCATTATTAAATCATATTCAAATTATTTTCTCATTAATAAATTATAAAATTTTAAATTCTCACAATATTAAATTTCAAAATCTTGTTTAATTTAATATTTTAATTATCAAAAATTATGGGTCGTTATAGTAAGCTTATCCATCTCCCTGTAATGAACACACATCTTCAAAGAACCATCGGATTTAGTGACAAATTCCACAGATGCTCCCCATTCTGAATGACTCGGTCTAATCAAACCCTTGGAAAACAAATCTTCCATTTGCTTCCTCAACTCGACTTTCTCTCGAGGTGCCATCCTTTTGGGAGAGTCGGGCTCCAGGAATAAGATCAATGCGGAACTCAATTTCCCGCCTAGGAGGAAGAGAAGAAACTTCACCAAAAACATCATAGAAAGTGTTTGAGAACAGGAGTGGAGTCAAGGTCACTAGGATGAGAATCAAGAGAAAAGATAAAACTGCCAGCATAATCCTAAGGCATTCGGCATGCAATCACCAAAGAATTACCCTGGTCGTCTACTAAGGAAACGGTTCAGGCATTGCAAGAGATAATTACATCAATCTCTTTAACCAATCACCTCCGAGCAAGATATCAAATGCATCAAAACCAAGAACATAGAATTCCCCTGTGAATCGATGCTTATTGTAAAGGAGTTTCTCCCCTTTACAAATCATACCGAGGTTGGCGGGACCGCCGATGAGATTAGATACACATAAGAATACAGTAGCCAATGTGGGTTGCAAGATGTGTTCAAACTTATTACAAAGATGAACATAAATGAAGCTATGAGATGCTCCAGTGCCAAATAGAACATAAACAGGAAAATCGAGCAAAGAAAAGTTGTCCTGGAGAGTACCTTGGGTATCACTAGGAGTAGGAGGAGTGGAAGAGGTAACTGCGAAGATTCCAGATGCCTTGCCCTTCTGCTGAGTGGAACAGTCCTTCTTGAAGTGGCCTGGCTGTAAGCATATATGGCAAAGGTTGTTCCTAGTCATATGGGCTGGAGGAATAGCGGCTTCAGATGGACAACTGTTGGCATAATGCCCCTTCTGGTCACACTTGAAGCAAGTGATGGAAGATAGGTCGATAGGCTACTTCTGAGAAGAATATCCAATACGCTGAGAATTCCGCCATTTCTTCTTCTGCTGAAAGAATTTGGACTTCCTCTTCTTGGAGCTGCTAGAAGAAGGCTGAGATGGAGGTGCACGAACAACAGTTGCTTCCTTAGAAGTGGGGTTCTCATATCTAATAGCCATATCCATCAATACAGTAAATGGGCTGTGCACATGAGCAACCAAATGATCATAGTACTCTGGGCGAGCTCCATCTATAAACTTCTTATTCTTCTTAAGATGGGTATCAATCAAGCTAGGACCAAACTTGGACAGTTCTTTGAACTTCCTCTCATACTCAGAAAATGTCATATTTCCCTGCTTAAGATCAATAAATTCCCTGTATAACTAAGACTTCCCGGCTTCAGGCATCCGCTTAGCTACAAAAGCATCCCTGAAATATGATATTCAAGACTTAAGGAAGATTCCAAATAGATAACTTAACCAAAATTTGAATCCAACTTAAGATTTATACCCAAACTGCTCCCAAGTGATATTTGCCTCAATAGTGCAGGCAATAATAGACTCCCACCAATCTTGGGCTGCCTCCTACAACTGCCAAGTGGCTCACTGATGCCTCTGAGTATCGGTGGTCTCAAGACCTATAAAGATCCTCTCTAAACCTCAACCACTACTGAGTCTCAATGATACTCTCTACTCCAGTAAACTTAGTACCACCAAGCTGAGTGTACTCCTTACAGAGAGTGGTGAATCTGACTGGTGCAATGGGTTCTGGTGCTGAGGCAATTCCTTGACCCCTACCTTTGGCATTCCTATGATTAATTTGGAAGATTCAAGAATGGATTTTAGGACAAAGGAAGAGATTCAAATTCAAAGGAATCCTAATAAAAGAGAATTCTAACTAAGAATTAGGCTGAAACTAGAGTGATTCAGTAATTAATTCTACTCATTCTAGGATATTAGTACCCTATCTAGAATGAGTTTTTACCCCATATGCTTAGGTTTGCCCAGACCAAAGCTCTGATACCAACTGTAACGACCCGCTATTTCGAACCATTCAAATCGACAATAAAACCACACATGTCAGACTTGAATTGTTCAAAACAATAGTTTGTTAATTAATTTTCGGTAAATAGAATCAATCACAGACATAGAATATGCAGCGGAATAAATAAAACATAGTAGTTCATGGAGCTACTACAAAACAACAGAGTCAGAAGAAAATACAACAGAAATCCAAATACATTGTAGTTCGCTAATACAAAAGAAAATGACAAATGTCTGAACAGAAATAACTGAAATAACCGAAATAGCTAAGTAGATAGATAGATCTCCAGCAAAGTCTCCATTTCCAAAAGGTGAGTCCTGAATGCTGTGAAACTCAAACTGACTCGAGCATAAAATAAAACAAAACACTCGAGTTAGGACTAACATTCTCATGTAAGTAAATCAACTCAAGTGAAATGTAACAATTGAAATGCAACAATAACTTAAATGATGTTTGGGATTCTCATCCTCTAAGGATCCGTTAAACTATTTACTATGTAGTAATATACACTATATATGTAATGTCTAGCAGCAAAGTATAATATACTGAAAATAGCATTAAGGCGTCAACAATATCCCCCTTAACACATTTTATAAATGTCGTAGTCTATATAGTACTGTAAACTCCACCAAACCGGTAGGCTATCCGGGAGCACTCTATAGGTACGACACAAACCAAAATCGTAGTGGGCTCGATAAGGCATATGACAAGGCACGCAAGGCTATGTCTAAGGTAGGATTCTACCGTTTTGCAATCCCGGACTGGTGGTAACGCGTAGCAGCTACTACTGCCCACCTCGAGACACACTCCCATAATAAAAGGTGTCCACCAAATCAAATCGCAAAGTAATAGAGATAGTTTCGAAGAAGCATGCTCGATCAGAGGAGCGGCCTCACTTAGCCCGGTATAGCTCCTGTTTTAGTCATATCAAGCTGACTAGGGGGTATGGGCTGCGTTCCTTACCTCATACCAGAAGCGTCCGCCAGACCGTCCTACTTCGTTCTGGATCCTCCACTGCGTATACAATTGTTAAAGTGGTTCAGAATTAGTAGAGAGATGACAATATCCGACCCCGATCTCTTTAACAATCAACACCATGGTCATTTTATAAAACTTTCAATAATAAATATTAAACTACAATTTAAATCAATACTAAAATATTTAACTTCAATTATATTTATGTTTGCACAAAAAATGGGAAAACACCTCCAAGTTGTATGATTTAGTTGATTTTATATTGTTTTTAGTGATCTGGATGATTTATGCAAATATGTAAAAAGCAGGGACTAAACTGTAAAAGACACACAGATTTACAGTGGTTCAGCCAGAATGTGCCTACGTCCACTTTATATATTATTTCTCCTTTCTTGTTCAGATTACAAGTACAAAGCTTTGATACAAGTATATGAAAGTTGTTTGAAAGTTCTATCCGTGCTTGAGCTCTCAAACTTGTCCCCCATTGTTGTACCCCTGCCCCTCTATTTATAGAGTGAGGCTGGGGGTAGGGGTCTTGGATGTATATAGCTGCTGATGGGCCTGGGCTGATGCAATCTGGCCTGGTAAAGTTGGTTCGGTAGTACGTTGGTTCGGTGGAGGTCGATCTGGTAGTGCGTTGGTTCGGTGGAGGTTGATCCGGTGGATGTTGATCCGGTAGTAAGTGGCCCGGTGGTGGCTTCCCTTGCTTCTGGTTCGGCAGTGGATGGAGGTAGATGATTCGGTAGTGTCTACGTAGCTTCGACTCAGTAGTGCCGGAAGTGGGTTGGTTCGGTAAGTTGGTTGGTTTGGTGGACTTGGTCCGGTGAAGGGTGGAAACGCACCCAACAGCGGTGAAGGAGGGTATGCGGCTGCTTGCTGCTGAGGAGGCAGGTGTGCAAGTAGAGGATGATGATCAGGATGGTCAGGAAGCAGGCGCTGGTAAGTCTTCCCTTCTAGTCTTTCCGTTAACTTGGTTGCTTATCACTAACGAATTCTTTCTTTGACCGGACAGGTGGGCAACAGGACAAGGGTAAAGCTCCGATGAAGCCGGCTCCTTGACTTGACCTGGATATCTTTTTGTTGACTTGACATTGTTGTACATGTTAGTCTCAAAATAGTAATGTAACTTTTAGGTTGCAATTATGTTACTTGCAATAAACAACATTATTTTTGGCGTGTAATTTTTTAACTTAAGCCGATTCTGTCGTATTTGAATGCTTTTGTTGTTTTGACATGTTGTATAAGAAATATAGCTATGCATATGCCTGCGATTAAATTGTGTTTGACACCAAGTTCTTGCTTAAAACATAATTTCATGTCTTGCAATGTTAGTGTGATGTGTGAATAAATTACAGCCACGTATTTATACACGAAAGAAGAAAATACCGCCCTTCGTATTTTACTTGTAGATGGCAGCTTTGAATGTCTTGTGTGACTGAGTATGGAATGCAGCCTAGTATCCCGTTGTGAGTTCCCACTCCCATTAGCGAAGGTCTCCTATTCTGTGTCCTGTACTTTAGGGATCGTTATAGAGGATAGGAGAAAAGTTTTTTAAATAAAATGGGAATATGGGAAATAGTAAAACTTCCAATCATGGAAGGCCTTCGATGTGCTTAAGTTCGTGGCAAACGGGCTTTGTAGTCACTTTCCCTAGCTGTGGGTCTTGGAGAAATTTGTCACCCATCTTACGCCTCCGCGGGGAGTTAATCTTTTTTACCACAACCGTACTTAAGACGCATCGGAGCCGAGATCGCGCACAGTAACTACCCGGGCCATTATGGCCCGTAATCGTGGGTATTATTCGATTTACTATGGCCGACTAGCGTGGGTGCCGATCGTCAACCGTGAACTACCCCTGGCTGGCCACACCTTATGTTGGGGCTTAAAGTAGGTTCACAGTTGCCGGCAAGCCGAACGCCGTAATGAGCTGCCTTGGCTATAGCCGGCCTTCTTGGTGGCTTATAATCGGCTCATTACAGTTGGATTTGAGGGCCGTCGCGAGCAATGAGTTAACCCACAGCAGAGGGATGCCGGAGCAAAAGTGTCTCATTGGCGAGGGCATAGATTCGTATAGTACCTGTTAGGTCTTGTCCAGGTGGAGTCGTGCTGCGATGTGTTTTGAATGGAAATGTCATTACACAGGATTTTGTTCAACAAAAAAGGATAAAGTTGACAAGCAGCCAAGATATAAAGGAACAAGTTAAAAAGAGACAAGTTTTTTAAAGTGGTTCGGCACGAAAATGCCTACGTCCACTGATTCTCTTTGTTAATTCACTTCATATGGGCAGTACAAGTTAAGAAAAGTATCGACGAAGGTGTTGGATGTTCCATGCCTCTGGAACACCTCCCCGTCCACTGTTGACAAAATATAAGCTCCATTGTGGAGATCTTTATGAATTACATATGGCCCGTCCCAGACTGGATCTAGCGCTCCGGGGCGCGGGAAGATTCGCTTGAGGACAAGATCTCCTTTTTGTAAGCTACGATGCTTGACTTTGGAGTTGTATTGCGTTGCCACTTTTTGCTTGTGAGCTGCTGCTTTGAGGGCTGCATCATTTCTTCTTTCCTCAATTAGATCCAAAGACATATGGAGGAGCTCTTCGTTCTCTTCTGGGTTATAGTGGATCCTATGGTGGGAAGGCACTATAGTTTCAACTAGGAGCATAGCCTCCGATCCGTATGCCAAAGGGAAAGGAGTATGCCCCGTTGATGTTCTGAAAGATGTGCGTGCGATAGGCCCACAGTGCCGTAGGAAGTTCATCCACCCAAGCGCCTTTTGACTTTTCGAGTTTCTTTTTTATTAGAGTTTTGAGAATTTTGTTGACGGCTTCGACTTGTCCGTTTGCCTGGGGGTAAGCTACGGATGAGAAGCTTTTGTGAATTCCGTTCTCTTGGCACCAGTTGGCGAACTCTTCGCTGTCAAACTGAAGTCGATTGTCCGATATGATTTTGAATGGGACTCCGTACCTGCATAGAACATTTTTGATCAAGAAGTTAATAACTTTTGCTGAAGATACTTTATTTAGGGGTTCTGCTTCCACCCATTTGGTGAAATAGTCGACTGCCACTATAGCATATTGTTGCGACTTTTCTATTGATTAGAAAAACACAAATTTTAATAAATTCTGCAAGCGCACAGGCGTGTAGTATGCAGGTCGAACACAGGGAATTGCGTTTTAAAACAATTGAAATTCATTTTTAAATCTTAGGCGTGTTAAACAAATTCGATGATGGTTTTGAACGGATAATAAAAACAATAATAAAAGCAATCACCCTGAAATTCCAAATTTCACTGAAACTAATCAACGAAATTTACTGTAGAATTCAGAGTAGAAATAAAAAGTACGGAAGGGAAATAAACAGAGTAAACAACTGGAAATCAAACGAACTGTATTTAAATTACTGAAAAGAGTACTAAAACAAAAATAAACAGACTACTAAAACTAATTAACAAATCTGTCCATGCTCTGAAATAAATAACATTGCTGAAAAAATAAACTAGAAGAAAGAAGTGCTGGGTAAGAGATGATCCTTCTGGTTGCTATCTCTTCTGTATTTATAGAGTTTTCCTTTGAAAATATCAGTCCAACTTTTCACAAAAGAATGGGTCCACATCACTTGCTCTGCCAAAATATACGTACTGATCTATTCAAGCTTCAATTGATGAAAGAAAATAATGTGGCCACGTGGTCATTGCTTGAATTGGTCCATATTGCTTTGAATTGATGTTTGCTACTTTGAGAATATGCAGCCAATATTTACTAAATCAAAGTTTGTGCATGCTTTGCCACGTCATTGATTGAAGAAAATATATGTTGAACATGGTTGGTCCCCACTTGCTTGAATTAATTAAATTTGTTCCATGCTTTGAGTTTGAGCACGTGACTTGCTTTATTAAGTTGGAAATGGGAGTAATTTGAGATATATATGATTTGTTCCTCATGTTACTTGCACCCATATGCTGAAGTGAGAACGTGAACTGACTCATTATGCCGAAATATACATGTCTTATTGCTTGATTTATTTGGTGCTCAAAATGTTGCTCTCTTTGCTGCGTGACTCTTGAACCAATGGACGGCACAACCGGTTAATTTCAACGTTGCACTTCGGAATCTATATTCTGCAAAACCATAATAAAATATCCGTATAATACCGCTTTATTAAAATAAAAATATATGAAACAAACGGTTTAAAATGCAAAAAAATACGTTCATCAAATACCCCCACACTAGAACTTTATTCGTCCTCGAATAAGCAAGAAAATAAAAACTAACGAAATCCTTTTTCGTAGGAAACACGATTGCATTGAGCATATGCAACAAGCCGTTAAACCTCTAGGTGTCCCTAGTAGGACGAGTGGTGTCTCGTGAGGGTTTTCAGCAGATACTACCCACAAAATCCAAATGCAGTATGTGAGGATCCTAATGTACTACATGAATGCAAAATTTTAAACAAATGGAGACTTGATTTATTTCAGAATAATTGCAACAAAATAATGTAGATCAGTTTTAGTCAACTTCTAGAAATTTTTGGTTCCTCACTAAACACAAATTTCAAGATAACTCAAGTTTTCATACATTAGATTCTAGTTTAGCCAGTTGTTTCGGTCGATAACGTAGTGCAGTCATGAAATAATCTCTTCATTGTTAATCATAGTTTTTCAAAATGGTATTTATCATTTCCATTTGTATAACAAGCCAAATCAATAAAGTCAAGAATAGCTTACTCTCTCTTTATTAAATTATATATATATATACACCTAACCTTAGGACCAAGGTATACCACCCATGCACTGCCTCGCGGGCTTACGTGAGAGTTGGGACAGAGCTTGGCGGATTGTGCAAACCGACGCTGACTATGTAAGAAAAGGTCGGTAATCCTTAGGTGATTATTTATTTAATTTCTTTATACACCTAACTCAGAATGCTGAGGCCAGATATACCATCCATGCACTGCCTCGCGGGCTTATGTGAGAAGAGTACAGAGCGTGGCGAGTGTACACACTTTCATAAGTGTGTACACCTATTGACTCTAGGTGTTTCTTAAACCATTTTTTTTAAATGAACTGAAGAGAGTTATGCAAATCAACTTAACACCACTTAACTTCAATGATTTGAAATGTCAACGCATGTACTTTAAATCTACCACCTTTTTAAACAAAGACTACAATTTAGAAAGGATTTCATAACCATCACCTACGAATCTCCCTATATACTAACCTCACTATTATTGCTTGTAATTCAACTTTTCATTATATTTTACATTTGAAACTAGCGATTCACAAAAAATTTTATTAATTGACTTCAACTGTTTACTTACTTTGTCTTGACTAGTTAAAAATAAATCAAAGTCCTAAAAATATTGGAAAATGAGATGAAGCTTGAAAAAAAAAATTGAAAACAAATAATGAGATGAATTTTTTTTTTTTGAAGTGATGCCACATTATGAAGTATGAACAAAAAAATATGAGATATGCGTCCCCCCCACACTGGAATGAGACAGTGTCCCAACTGTCAAATGGAATGCACATGCACATGAAAAAAAAAACTAAAAAGAAAAACTAAAAGAAATACAACCTGATATGTACAAGATAGTGAGTGGCTCATGCCGAATAGCTAGGTTCGTGGAGATCCACGAACTCGTCGTCCTCGTGTTGTTCGAACTCTAGAAATGGCTTCAAGCGTTGTCCATTGACCTTTGAAATGGAACCGTCCCTAGGATTTTCAATTTCAACTGCACCATAAGGGTATACGGTTTTCACAATATATGGACCTGTCCATCGAGATCTCAATTTGCCCGGAAATAAATGAAGTTTGGAATTATATAAGAGAACTTTCTGCCCTACTTCGAATGTCTTACGAAGTATGAATTTATCATGATAAAATTTAGTTTTCTCTTTATAAATCTTTGCATTTTCATATGCTTCATTTCTTAGTTCTTCTAATTCTGACAATTGTAATTTACGATGTGATCCGGCTTTTTCCATGTTAAAATTAAGATATTTGATTGCCCAAAGTGCGCGGTGCTCGAGCTCAGCGGGTAAATGACATGCTTTTCCAAAAATTAATCGGTAGGGTGACATTCCTAGATTGGTTTTAAAAGCTGTGCGAAATGCCCAAAGAGCATCTATCAATTTAGATGACCAATCTTTTCTATTTGAGTTCACTGTCTTTTCAAGAATTTGTTTGATCTGTCTGTTGGAAATCTCGACTTGACCGCTAGTCTGTGGATGATATGGAGTAGATAGTTTATGCGTGATAGAGTATTTCTTAAGAAGAGATTCAAAAGCATGATTACAGAAATGAAAACCGTTATCACTTATGATAGCTCGAGGTGTACCAAAACGAGAAAATATGTTTTCTTTCAGAAATTTGACAACAACTTTATTGTCGTTCGTTCTGGTGGGAATGGCTTCAACCCATTTAAACACGTAATCCACTGCAAGGAGGATGTACAGATTTCCAAAAGAATTCGGAAAAGGTCCCATGAAATCGATGCCCCAAACATCAAAAATTTCGATAACAAGGATTGGGTTTAAGGGCATCATGTTACGTTTGGAAATACGGCCTGTTTGTTGACATCGAGCGCATTTGGAGCAAAATTCGTGAGCGTCACGAAAAAGAGAGGGCCAATAAAAACCGCACTGTAATACCTTGGCAGCGGTTTTCTTTGCTCCAAAGTGTCCTCCACATGCGTGATTATGTGAAAAAGAGAGAATACTGTGGAATTCATGTTCGGGGACACACCTACGAATGATCTGATCAGGACAATATTTAAAGAGATAAGGATCGTCCCAGTAAAAGTTTCGAACATTGGAGAGAAATTTTTGTTTATCTTGTTTTGACCAATGGGAAGGTGTTTCATTTGTGACAAGATAATTTACAATGTCGGCGTACCATGGTGCACTAGAAATAGAAAGAATTTGTTCATCGGGAAAATGATCGTTGATTTGAGTGTCATCGACGTTTTCGTGCACAATACGGGAGAGATGGTCGGCTACGACATTTTCAGAACCCTTTTTGTCTCGTATTTCTAAGTCAAACTCTTGAAGAAGTAGGATCCAACGGATTAAGCGGGCTTTGGCATCCTTCTTCGTAAGTAAATACCGTAATGCGGCATGATCAGTGTAAACTATAACTTTAGAACCTACGAGATATGATCTAAACTTATCGAGGGCGAAGACAACTGCTAAAAACTCTTTTTCTGTGGTTGAGTAATTCAATTGAGCATCGTTTAGAGTTTTGCTAGCATAGTAGATGACTCGAGGAAGTTTATCGACTCGTTGACCCAAGATGGCTCCAACGGCATAATCAGAAGTGTCACACATTAATTCAAAAGGCAGAGTCCAATCTGGAGGTTGGATGATGGGTGCAGTGGTCAAGATCTATTTAAGGGTTTCAAAAGACGTTTTACATTCATCGGAAAAGTCAAATTTAACGTCTTTTGCTAGAAGATTTGAGAGAGGTTTTGAAATTTTTGAAAAATCTTTAATGAACCTTCTATAAAATCCCGCATGGCCAAGAAATGAGCGAATGTCCTTGACGGACTTTGGAGGAGGAAGGTTAGCAATAAGATCAACTTTAGATTTATCAACTTCTAGGCCATTTTTAGAGACAACATGGCCTAAGACAATTCCTCGCTTAACCATAAAATGACATTTTTCCCAATTAAGCACAAGAGATTTCTCCTTACATCGCTTTAAGACACGTTCTAAACGAAGGAGGCATTGATCAAAAGATGACCCATAGATTGAAAAATCGTCCATGAATATTTCTAAGAAGTCCTCCACCATATCGGAAAATATACTCATCATACATCTCTGAAAGGTGGCGGGGGCATTACAAAGACCGAAGGGCATGCGACGATAAGCGAAAGTTCCAAAGGGACATGTGAACGTCGTTTTGTGTTGATCCTCTAACGCAATAGGAATTTGATTATAGCCGGAGTAACCATCAAGAAAACAGTAATATTCATGACCGGCTAAACGTTCAAGCATTTGATCAATGAAAGGGAGGGGAAAATGATCTTTTCTTGTTGCTGTATTGAGTTTTCGATAGTCGATGCAGACACGCCATTTTGTTTTGACTTTTGTGGGAACAAGTTCGTTATTTTCATTTGTGATCACAGTGATTCCAGATTTCTTTGGTACAACTTGTACCGGACTTACCCAAGTACTGTCAGAGATAGGGTAGATAATGTCATTGTCTAAACATTTGATAATCTCTTCCTTTACCACTTCTCTCATATTGGGATTTAGTCGCCTTTGAGCTTCGCGGGTGGGTTTAGCCTCATCGATTAAATGTATTCGATGTTCGATGATTGATGGACTAATTCCTTTAATATCGGTGATTACCCATCCTAATGCCTCTTTATTTTCCCTTAAATTTTTCAAAAGTTGTTCTTCTTGGTCCTTAAGGAGATCGGTGGCCAAGATTACAGGGAAATTTTCCGAAGAATCTAAGTATGCGTACTTAAGCTCGATTGGAAGAGGTTTGAGTTCTAATTTAGGGCATTCTTCGGTTGAGGCTTCGATGGAAGTCAATTGATTGAATTCTAGCGAATCATAAGAAGAGTGGATCAAATCATTTAATTCATAAATGTATTCATCCTCGTTGAAGTTGGAATTAAAATGATCTAGGCACATATTAAGAGATTCTGTGGTATCGCTAAAATCATTTTCTACAATTGTTTGAATCATGTCAACTTCTTCTATTTCAAGATCCCTTGGTTGTTTGTTAAGATTGAAAATATTTAGTTCGATGGTTAGGTGTCCAAAGGAAAGTCGAAGTTGACCATTCCTACAATTTATGATAGCATTTGATGTTGCCAAGAATGGACGACCTAATATCAAGGGAATTTGACTGTTCGGATTTGAGACGGGAGCGGTCTCTAGGACTATGAAATCGACTGGGAAATAGAATTGCTCAATTTGTATCAAAACATCTTCAACTGTGCCTAATGGTTTTTTGACAGATCGATCAGCTAGTTGAATTGTGATGTTTGTAGGCTTTAATTCCCCTAGTCCAAGTTGACAGTACACAGTATAAGGTAGAAGATTTACACTCGCTCCAAGATCAAGTAGGGCATGACTAATGTGAGTGTTACCAATTTTACAACCGATTGTAGGACAACCTGGGTCCTTATACTTGATTGGGGAGGGATTCGAAAGAACAAAGCTAGTATTTGCAGTTAGAAATGCGGTCTTTGGAACGTTCGTACATAGCTCTTTAAGACACTTGGCATATTGAGGAATTTGCTCAATGGTATCAAGAAGTGGAATATTGATTCGAACTTGTTTGAAGATTTCAAGAATTTGGTCAAAATTAGCGGGCTTCTTCTTTTTGTTGAGTCTATGAGGAAATGGAGCTATGGGTTTATAGACTCGTTCGGTAGTCTTTTCATTTGAAGAAGAAGGTGTTATACTAGAGGGTGAAGATAAAGAAACTGGAATGTTGGGGTTGCCAACATCAGAAGGTGAAGAGTGGTTGGGATTGCCAACCTTGGATGAAGAATGAGAGTTGATAGGATCGACAACAGTGGGTGTCGACTGAGTCTCAGAATTTTGAACATGGGTAGATTTAGGGAGGATGTCAGGGTTTCCGACGTGGTTGTCTACCTTCTTTCCAGACCTTAATGTAGTGACAGCATTAACTGGATTTATATTTTCGTCCTCACAAGAATTTGCTCCTCGAGTGTTATACTTTGGATTCACTTCGGGTTGACTAGGCAATTTACCTTTCTCATTGATTTTCATAAAGTCCTTCATCATAATCAACAATTGTTCATTTTGTTTAGTGATTTGCTCAATTCTCGCATCTTGGTTAGTGATTTGTTTTTCTAATCGAGCAATTTCTTGTGATGGTTGAGAAGGTTGGGCTGATGAATTGAAATTAGGATGCCTGTATGGTTGATTCGAAGGTTTTGTTTGAGGAGTTGGTTGAGAATTTTGAGCATTAGAGGTTGGGGCTCGATAATTCGGATTTGGTATCATCGGATACAAATGTGATGGATTAGCTGCATTGTTAGGATTTGACCATGAAAAATTTGGATGATGCTTCCAGTTAGGGTTGTATGTGGATGAGTAAGGACTGTTTTGAGCTATAGCATTGATTTGGTCTTGTGTGTAGTAATGGGGTAGTCCTTCTCCTCCTTGAGGAGTTTGGGCTTCTATAGGAAGATGTGATGGGTCAATGGCATGTACTCCTCTGTTTGGAGTACGAATTGGAACACGAATTGTTTCCCATTGCATATCCTTTTCCGAATATTCTTCTAAAAATTCCCAAGCTTCCTTGTCTGTTTTTGCCATGAATTCTCCTCCGCACATTGATTCGAGTTGGGATCTTGTTTGATAGTTAAGCCCTTCATAGACAATTTGGCACAAGACGTGTCTAGGAATTGCATGATGTGGGCAACTATATAACAATTGATTGAACCTTTCGAAATATTTTGAAAAAGTTTCTCCTTCGTTTTGAGCGAATTGATTGATTTCAGTTCGAATTTTAAAAGTTTTGTGGAAAGGAAAAAACTTTTTCAAAAATATAGTGACGAAATCGTCCCAACTTTTAATTGAATTTTTAGGAAGAGAATTAAGCCATCTTTTCGCACTTTCTAGAAGCGCGAATGGAATAAGTCTTAGCTTGATGGATTCATTAGAAAGTTGTTGCATTTTAGTTGTAGAAGCGTATAACTCAAATTCACTAAGAAATTCATATGCATTTTCAGACCCAGTGAATTTAGGTACCCCTTGGATAAAAGAATGTTTTAGCTCAAAATTGTTTCCTTCGGCCAGTGGAAATGAAATAACCGAAGGTTGAACAGTCCGAGTTGGATAGCATCGGTCTCTAAGGGATAGTGGTCTATTCTCATGAAATTCATTATTTCCAGCATCAGATTTAGGTGAACTATGATGTGAACCGTGATTTGAATTGTGATTGCTCATATTCGTTTGATTTGAAAATTCCGTTGATTTATTTAATGAGATATTTTGGCTTTCCAAACGGTTAAAATTATTTCTTGACCAAACGCGCATATACAGTTTTTAATTGGGCACATGTAGAGTAAAAAAAAATGCTTACAGTGGGGTATGGCAGTCCGTCCAGTGTAACTGAGTAGTCCGAACGAATGACTGAAATGTGCTGAGTTGAAGCGAAACTGCAATCTTGCGTCGTTGACTCAAGTGCAATTAGTTGGAGCTATCTGCGTTGAAATTAACGTTTGCTATCTGAGTTGAAGTTTTCTCTGTGCAGCTGTTATGTGAATCAAGTGAATCACAAATTAAAAACGAAAAGGAAACACAAATTTAAAAACTAATGAACGTGGCAGCTCAAGAAAGAGAATAAGCTAATAATGCAGAAAAAACATGCATTCAAATATGAAAAACCCAAAATGAAAAAGAACAACTAACGTGAATGCTAAATGAGTGCAAAATTGAAACATTCACATGCACATTTGAACATGGCAGCTCAAGAAAGACACAAAACTAAGCTGCTAACAGAAAATATATGAAAACAATCACATGTAGAAAATTTAAAACATGCCGAATAAAATAAAGTTAAACATAACGAATGTGTTGAATGCAAAATGAAACTGCTATGACACTGCTATGTTACGTGAGTAAATGAATATATGCAAACAAAAAATTGTGAAAGATTATGCAATGTGAAAAGAAAGTAAACCTTACGTGTGAACAAAAAAAAATGAATACTTGAAAGTGAAAATGCAAGCTACTGAGTAGGGGTTAGTTACGTGAATATGAGAATGAGGTATGCAAATATGAACAAAAGATAAATTAATACAAGTAACAAAACTAATGCACGTATGAAGACTAAACTTAATGTATAAAACATGCAACACTAAGATGGTTACATGAAAACAATGCAGTGAACGGAAAAAAAAAATGTTTTTTTTTAAAATAATTTATGCAAACTAACGTGAAAATGGAAGTGCAACTGAAAATGTGTACTAGAATGGTTACAGGAAAATGTGTAAGTAAAATGCAACTATGAATGCAACATGATGGAAAATGCAAGCAAGGTGTAAATTTGAAAATGAAGCAATGTGAGTCACAAACCAAAGCAACGTGAAAAATGCACAGTGAGAGAATATGAATGATTAGAAACCGAAAGTGTGGCTATGTGAAACTGATTTTTGAAAAAATGCAGAAACGTGAAAGCAAGATTATGTGAAGGAATGATTTACTTTGACGAAAGGAATTGAAAAACGATTTTTTTTGAAAACTAATGTAAAAAAAAAAAATTAAATTAACACGAATAGACTTAAAAAACAGAAAAAATCGAAAATTTTAAAATAACAATTCCCCGGCAACGGCGCCAAAAACTTGTTGCGACTTTTCTATTGATTAGAAAAACACAAATTTTAATAAATTCTGCAAGCGCACAGGCGTGTAGTATGCAGGTCGAACACAGGGAATTGCGTTTTAAAACAATTGAAATTCATTTTTAAATCTTAGGCGTGTTAAACAAATTCGATGATGGTTTTGAACGGATAATAAAAACAATAATAAAAGCAATCACCCTGAAATTCCAAATTTCACTGAAACTAATCAACGAAATTTACTGTAGAATTCAGAGTAGAAATAAAAAGTACGGAAGGGAAATAAACAGAGTAAACAACTGGAAATCAAACGAACTGTATTTAAATTACTGAAAAGAGTACTAAAACAAAAATAAACAGACTACTAAAACTAATTAACAAATCTGTCCATGCTCTGAAATAAATAACATTGCTGAAAAAATAAACTAGAAGAAAGAAGTGCTGGGTAAGAGATGATCCTTCTGGTTGCTATCTCTTCTGTATTTATAGAGTTTTCCTTTGAAAATATCAGTCCAACTTTTCACAAAAGAATGGGTCCACATCACTTGCTCTGCCAAAATATACGTACTGATCTATTCAAGCTTCAATTGATGAAAGAAAATAATGTGGCCACGTGGTCATTGCTTGAATTGGTCCATATTGCTTTGAATTGATGTTTGCTACTTTGAGAATATGCAGCCAATATTTACTAAATCAAAGTTTGTGCATGCTTTGCCACGTCATTGATTGAAGAAAATATATGTTGAACATGGTTGGTCCCCACTTGCTTGAATTAATTAAATTTGTTCCATGCTTTGAGTTTGAGCACGTGACTTGCTTTATTAAGTTGGAAATGGGAGTAATTTGAGATATATATGATTTGTTCCTCATGTTACTTGCACCCATATGCTGAAGTGAGAACGTGAACTGACTCATTATGCCGAAATATACATGTCTTATTGCTTGATTTATTTGGTGCTCAAAATGTTGCTCTCTTTGCTGCGTGACTCTTGAACCAATGGACGGCACAACCGGTTAATTTCAACGTTGCACTTCGGAATCTATATTCTGCAAAACCATAATAAAATACCCGTATAATACCGCTTTATTAAAATAAAAATATATGAAACAAACGGTTTAAAATGCAGAAAAATACGTTCATCACATATTTGGCCCCGCCTCGGCCCATTGGCAGTTCGCCAATCAAGTCAATTCCCCATACTGCAAAGGGCCAAGGGTTGGTCATTTGAGTAATCTCAGTTGTTGGTAGCCGCGGAATCTTAGCAAACTTCTGACATCTGTCACATTTTCTGACGAAATCTAAGGCGTCCTTGCTTAAGGTGGGCCAGAAATATCCATATCGGTGTATCTTTTTTGCCAAAGTCTGCCCTCCAGTGTGATCTCCGCAGCTTCCTTGATGGATGTTGGATAAGATTTCCTTGGCTTCCCTTCCAGCGACACACCTTAATAAGGGGTTAGAGAAGCCGCGCCAATAGAGGGTGCCTTCTTGTATTGTGTAGCGGGAAGCTTTCCTCCAGATTTTCTTGACTTCGTTACGCCCGTTGGGCAGTGTGCCACTTTGTAAGTAGTCTCGGATGGGAGTCATCCAAGTTGCTTCTTCGGTTACAGCTATCAGATTCACTTGCTCAAAACTTGGGGTCAGTTGCTTTGAGATGGCTACTGCTCCGAAAATAGCGTCGTCTTTCATGCTAGCTTGCTTCGCCAATTCGTCGGCCTCTTGGTTCTCTTCCCGAGGGATGTGTTTGATTAAATAGTGATCCAATCGATTGAGAAGCAACTTGGTCTTCTTTAAATATGCTATGAGTCGTTCTTCTCGAGCCTGGAATTCTCCTAGTATTTGATTTACAATAAGTTGAGAATCGCTATGAAGACACAAAGAATTGGCTCTGATTTCTAAAGCAAGTTCTAATCCAGCCATCACTGCTTCATACTCTGCATCGTTGTTGGTGGCAGTGAATTCCAACCTTGTAGCATAGTGTAGCTTATTTCCCCTGGGAGTGATTATTACCACACCTGCCCCCAAGCCTTGTTCGTTCGACGCACCATCCACAAAGAGATTCCACTTGATGTCTTCTGCTATTTTCGATGGCTCCTTACCTTCGTTGGTAGTGAATTCGGCAATGAAATCGACCATGGCTTGTCCCTTGATGGCAGTGCGAGGATGGTAGGTGATATCATATTGACTTAGTTCAATGCACCATTTAAGTAGTCGCCCAGAAGTGTCGGGACGTTGGAGTACCTGCCTCAGCGGTTGATCGATTAGAACTATGATGGAATGGGATTGAAAATAATGTCACAGTTTTCGTGATGTGATTAGTAGACAGTATGCTAGCTTCTCAAGTTTAGGATATCTGGCTTCCGCCCCTGTAAACCTCTTGCTTACAAAGTATACTGGCCGTTGCGTGCGTTTGTCTTCTCTCACCAATGCGGCGCTTAGAGCATGAGATGACACAGCAAGGTATAGGTATAGTTCTTCGCCTTTGTTTGGATTTGAGAGTACTGGTGGTCTCTGGAGGTGTTCGATTAAGTTAAGGAAAGCTGTTAAGCATTCGTCAGTCCATTCGAATTTTCCTTTCTCTTTCTTTAGAGCTTCGAAGAAGGGGATACATTTGTCGGTCGCTTTGGAGATGAATCTGCTCAGGGCGGCCACCTTCCCATTTAGGCTCTGCATTTCCTTTCGGGTAGAAGGTATCCTGATATCTTTCAGAGCTCGGACTTGTTCAGGGTTTGCTTCGATTCCTCTGGCATGGACGATGAATCCTAGAAACTTTCCTGATGATACTCCGAAGGAGCACTTTAGAGGATTCAGCTTCATTCCATATTGGAGAAGTACTTGAAACATTTCATCCAGGTGGCTTACGTGATCGTCGGCTTCCCTTGACTTTACCAGCATGTCATCCACATAAACTTCCATAGTTTGTTCTATTAGTCCTGCAAACATCTTGTTGAAGAGGCGCTGATAGGTGGCTCCTGCGTTTTTAAGTCCGAAAGGCATTACCTTGTAGCAGTACAATCCCCGGTCAGTGATGAAACTAGTGTGGTCTTGATCGGGAGCATGCATAGGAATTTGGTTATATCCTGAGTATGCGTCCATACAAGATAAGAGTTCGTGCCCGGCTGTGCTGTCCACAAGCTGATCGATTCGGGGAAGTGGGAAGCAATCCTTCGGGCATGCGTCATTTAAGTTGGAGAAGTCAATGCATGTTCGCCACTTCCCATTAGCCTTTTTTACCAGCACCGGGTTGGCGATCCACTCTGGGTAGATGGCTTCTCGTATGAAGTCATTGGCAAGTAGGTTCTTTACTTCTTCATCGAGGGCTGCCGATCGTTCTGCCCCCATACTTCTCTTTTTCTGTTTTACTGGCGCCTTGGTAGGATCAATGTTTAGTACGTGGCATGCTATGTCAGGGGAGATTCCGGTCATGTCAGCGTGTGACCATGCAAATAAATCCAAGTTGTGGCGGAGGCAGTCAATGAGTCGTTCCTTCAACTCTGCTTTTAGTTGGGACCTGACTTTCAATAGTCTACTCGAGTCATGTCTGTCTACAGATACAAATTCCATAGCCTCTGCAGGCTTGGCGGTGGCCTCCTCCTCTTTGTCCCTGGGGTCTAATTCATTGAAAGGGTCGCTGGTATATCGAAGAGGAGGGGCTTTCGTTAGTTGCTATGCTTCCAAACATTTTGTGCAGAGGGCAATCTCTACACTCTTCCCTTTATCCTTCCTGTGGTTATTGCGAAGTTCAGTTACATAGCAATCTCGAGCAATGTCCCGGTCTCCCTCTACCTCCCCTACTCCATTGTCCGTTGGAAATTTCATCTTCAGGCACCATGGGGCCAGGATAATTTGGAAGTCAGACAAGGCTGGCCTTCCTAAGAAAGCGTTGTAGGCCGAGTGGCTTTCTATCAGCACAAATGTCTGTTTCCGCACAACGGAGCGGGGATGACTTCCAATTTCAACAAAGAGATCCAGTCGCCCGAGGGGCATCTTCGCATTTCCTGTGAAATCGTGTAGTGGTTTATTTCAGGGAAGAACATCCTTTAATGACAGCTTCATTTTGTCAAAGGCATGCTTGAATAGGATATTCACTGAGCTTCCAGTGTCTACTAGAATTCGGAAAACCTCGGCTGGACTGAGCCGGGCAGAGATAACCATGGGATCCGTGTGAGGGTACTGCCTTCCCTCCAAGTCACGCCTACCGAATGTGATGTCACCATTCTCTATCCGCTTCGGGTGGCGTTCTTCTATAATAGAATTGACGCATTCTTCATTGTTTCTAAGTGACTTTCCGTATCTTTCCATCTCTGCCCAGCTTCCGTCGGCGATGTGCGGCCCTCCCGAGATGGTATGGACCACTATCTTCTCTTGACTGGAGCCGATGGTGTTGCGATTTCCTCTGCCTATTTCTGGGGAGGGTAGCCTTGGGTTCTCGTTGGAAGGAACTGGAGTCCTATTCTAGCTTTTTACATAGCGTTCTAGTCTTCTTCTTCTGATGTGCTCTTCAGTCAAGTCCCGAAGATGATGGCATTCGTTGGTATCATGCCCATGGGATTCGTGGAAGCGGCAGAATTTTCCAAACTTAATTGCGTTATCTGATTCTTTCTTGTGCGGGGGGCGTTTGTATTTAACTTCGTCTTGAGTGGCCAGGAAGATGTTTTCGATCGTTTCATTCAACGGGGTGTAAGCGTCAAATCTCGGTCCTGGCCGATATAGACGCTTTTCTCCCTTCCTGCCCCTAGTGTTGTCTCTAGAATCATTTCTTCGAACGTCCTTTGCTACAGCGGGCGAGTTGCCGTGAGCTGCCTTATTTTGTTGCCCTGTCTACCTCTCAGTAGCAGCATCTTCAAGCCTCGTATATTTTCCAGCTTCATGGAAGAAATCGGGTAAAGTAGCTGGTTTTTCTATGGTCAATCTCCTAGCAAATTTAGTATCCGGATGCACACCGCTACAGAGGGCCATTAGGATAAGCTTCTCATCGGCATCTTGGACTACGGCCGCTGCGGCATTGAATCGGGTTAGATATTGCTGCACTTTCTCTCCAGGTTTCTGTTTGATACTGGATAAGGAATAAGCGTCCTTGGGCTGCTCCACATGAATGCGGAACTGGCTGCTGAACTTTTCTTTCAACATCTCCCATGAGCTGATTGACCCTTGGGGTAGATGGCAGAACCAGGAGGTAGCTAGATCTGCTAAGAATAGCGGAAAGCATTTGCACAGCACTCTTTCTGTTGCTCCACTCATGAGCATATGCTGTGTGTATCTCTATAAGTGTACAACGGGGTCGGAGGTTCCTTTGTAAGGTTCCATTGTTGGCATTTTCCATTCTCGGGGGGTGATGGCAATTTCGATATTGCGGGCGAAGGGGCTGGTTACCCTAGCGCCTATCCCTCGATCTCTTTGATCCCGTTGGACGCACTCTCTGAACAAGCGTGCCATCCTTTCATCAGAATTTGGAGCAGATAGAAATGAGTTCGGTTCTGCTTTATGGGATTGATTCCGTCCAGATGACCTGTAGGGATGGTATCGTCTATCATTCCTGATATTTTCCAGTGGCTGTCTTTGGTCTTCTGGGAACATGCTAGGGTCAGCTATAGTTGGCCCTTGCCTTGATCTTCCCCTGCTGGGTTCTGATCTAAGCACTTCCTCGGGTCCAACTTCGGGCTGGACTCTAGCTCGGCCCCGTTCACTGGTGTTTCCGTGGTTAGGCAGTACGACAGGCTCGGCTACAGTTGACCTCCGCCCGGTACCTCCCCCGTTGGGTTCGGTTCCAAGCGTTTCCTCAGGTCTAACTTCGGGCTGAGCTCGGTCTCGACTCCTACCACGGCCGCTTCTGTCGTTAGCTCCTTCGAAGAAGGAAGATCTTTGTTGTCTCTGAGATCCTCCAGACTGGGACTCACCCCATGATTCAGTGTTGCGGTTGGACTCTTCTGCATCCCTTAAGCGTGACATGAGTTGGTCCACCAAGGCTTCCTGCTGGGATGTGAAGCGGTTAGTCACTTCAGCCACAACCCTGTCTAGATCTACCCTAGTAATTGCTGCCGGCTGTTCTGTGGCAGGGGTTGTCGGATTTGCCTGACCTTCATTTGGTACTGCTGTTGGAATGGGACGATTTACTTGATCTGTGACCACTGGATCTGGAACACTGCTAGTTGCGATGTTCTTTCCTTTGTTAACGTCTTTTTTCTGCCTTGGAGGCATGTTTTCCAAGCAATGAACGACGCTGTTAGGAAGAAGGTTAAGTGGGAGAAGCTGAAGCTTCGAGCTTCTCGTTCTCAGTGAAAGCACCAAAAATGTTTGCACAAAAAATGGGCAAACACCTCCAAGTCGTATGATTTAGTTGATTTTATATTGTTTTTAGTGATCTGGATGATTTATGCAAATATGTAAAAAGCAGGGACTAAACTGTAAAAGACACACAGATTTATAGTGGTTCAGCCAGAATGTGCCTACGTCCACTTTATATATTATTTCTCCTTTCTTGTTCAGATTACAAGTACAAAGCTTTGATACAAGTATATGAAAGTTGTTTGAAAGTTCTATCCGTGCTTGAGCTCTCAAACTTGTCCCCCATTATTGTACCCCTGCCCCTCTATTTATAGAGTGAGGCTGGGGGTAGGGGTCTTGGATGTATATAGCTGCTGGTGGGCCTGGGCTGATGCAATCTGGCCTGGTAAAGTTGGTTCGGTAGTACGTTGGTTCGGTGGAGGTCGATCTGGTAGTGCGTTGGTTCGGTGGAGGTTGATCCGGTGGATGTTGATCCGGTAGTAAGTGGCCCGGTGGTGGCTTCCCTTGCTTCTGGTTCGACAGTGGATGGAGGTAGATGATTCGGTAGTGTCTACGTAGCTTCGACTCGGTAGTGCCGGAAGTAGGTTGGTTCGGTAAGTTGGTTGGTTCGGTGGACTTGGTCCGGTGAAGGGTGGAAACACACCCAACAATTTAGATTTAAAACATTTATTTTACAATTTATATCAAATCAAATTATTACATTCCAAAAGTCATATCTTTAAAACTTAAATTAAAATCCTATTTTAAATCCATTAAATAAAAATTTAATTGCAAATTATTCTCCACTTAACTTCTTAAATTTATTTATTAAAGATTATTATATAAAATTCTATAATTATTGTATTAAATTAAAACTATATTTTATTATATTAAATTATAATTAAATTTCTTAAAACTATATTAAATATTTTATTTATTTAAACTTTAAATTATTTAAAAAATATATTTAATCCAATTAAAAATTATAAGTTAAAATCTTAATTTTTTTAAAATCATATTTAGCTTATAATTTAAACTTTAAAACACATAAAATATTATTATTTTCCAAATATTAATTTTTTAAATAAAATCATTAACTTAAATTAAATTTTAAAAATCAAATTTATTAAATCAAAACATACTTTATAATTTAGAAAATAATTAAAATAAATTTTAATAAATTTTAAAACCTACCAACGGTGTCTATATATAATTTTCTACCCTATGGTCAAGTGATTGGATATATATCATTTCAACCCAAATTATAATTAAATTTCCGGGTATATATCATTTCAACCCGTATCCCAAATTCAAATCAATAAAATCGCTTGGGTCTATCATTTCAACCTATAACGATTTTTCCTAACCTGTAAGATCGTTCGGGTATGTATCATTTCAACTCATAGCTTGGGCCTAGACACATGTACTTATTGTAGGCTGTATAACCCACTAGAGGATTGTGAGCTTGTTGTCCTTATGTAGGAAGCAGAAAATCACCTTCGGGGATTCCGTGCCATTGGAAGATAGTTTAAGGTGTCTTGGGGGTAATGATTGTCAATGCTTGTTTAGGTGGATTGTCTAGGACCCTTAGAACTAATATATTCATTCAAAGAGGAGGTGGATCTTGCATTGGTTCGGTCGGTACAATCATTATTTGGAGTTCATCGGTAATTGAGCGCCTAGTTCCATATGGCATGGACGTTGAAGCCTAAGCAGTAGTGGATCCTACTTTAGACTGATTAGTTGGCCAACACCAGCATCGAAGCAAGGCGATTGACGAGTCATTCTGGATAGGAAAACTTAGTGTTCAACAGGTTAGGTATATTTCAATTTGGAATTCTATTTCAATTTTAAACCCGTATGATCAGTGCCTAAAGTCCAACGGATGTCAACGTGTGTTGACCAATTGGTTCTTAACGTTAGTCGAGGCAAGTAGAAGTGTTAATTTATGCGGTGTGAGTCCCATGTCCTGTACACAATGAATGGACCATCCTATGTAGATAACTCACTCGTGCTAGAAAAACGAGCCATGTCGCACAACATAATTGTGCATCAGATCTTATTTGTTATCGTCCGGTAATTGATAATGTAATAGTTTTCCAAAACGACGCGTAAGCTTTTCTTTTATAGGAACACTGGAAGTGCAAAAGTCTAATATGTAATGCAATGAGATTATTCAATTATCGAAATACGTTCAATGTGACCTTTTTTTGAAAGAGAACCGTCATATTGGCATTCCATACAGCGATATGCTATCGGTTAAGTATGGATGGGAATCATGTCATTCGAAAGCAGTTGTGCAACATACCTACTTCGGATCTGACCCAAGAAGAACCCTAGGAGGCTCCAGGATTTGCCTCAACCAACCCAATGTCAAGTCCACCCAAATCGTAATGGAAATCATCCACAGTCGATGGCGTTCCAACAACCACTGCCAAGGCATCGACTTCGGCCACCTACCTCAAAGCATTGAAGGCTAGATCTGGGCTCGAAGGAGAATTCAAGGTTAAGAGCTATAGGCAGCATGTTGTTTGACAAGGTGAAGGTATGGTGTAGGCAACAATGACAGCTGTCTAGGATAAGCGACAACAAGTGGTTTGAGAAGGAGGACAACATATTGCAAGGAAGTTGGTGAAGGCAAGAATTCGGTCATGAGCGGTTGGAGTGAAAAAGTGAATGAAATAATCCAAGTCTAGAGTACTTATAATACTCAGGATAGACAAAAGAACTCGGTACAAACCTGGCTATGGTATAGAATGATCTTCGGAGCATAGATCTTGTCCTTAGTACAGAGAATGGAAATTCTACTACTTAAAGCAAGTGAACGAGTATGCACTGAATATTGACAATTCTTTGAAACAACTATTGGATAATCAACGAATGTATGTGGATAATGGAATATTTGTCCTATTCTAGAGCATGCTTTGTTCTCAACAAAAGCATACTCTCAATAAAAGATTACACATGAAATTGAAAGCAATAGAGTATGATTAGGCAGCCGCGGAGGATTCGAAAACTTGAAATTGATGATTGGAAGCTTGAAATGGAGATTTGGGGGGTTTTTATCTTTTTTTTCGTGCTGCAGAATGAGGACGAAAAGGCTCGGCTGGAGCCTGTAAATCGCGAATTTTCGACGGCTTCCGACGGTCTGTCGGAAGTCGTCGCTAGGCTCTGTCGGTATTTCAGCCTTTTCTAGTATGCCTCGCAATCACCATCTTCATGCCATACAAGAATGTCCAAACTTTTCACTTCAAATATCTATTAGCGATTTATATAAGTTGAAAAAATTGATTAATTTTTCCTATACTGTGTAGAATCTATTATTTTGAACTGACTGATTTATAAATTCATTTAAGCCTTCATTTAGCAATTAGGCAAAAATAATGAAATATATTTGTGTTGTCCCCACTGTGGAGGGGGTGTTTTTTGCATTTTTTGGAGGTATAACTTTAGTATCTTTGTGTGTAATATAAATCACAGCTTAAGTACTAGAATACTCAATATATGCATATTTTAAATTGTCAAGTTTATTAATGTTTTCTGGACTGATTGGAATGCAATTGAGCCTATGTGATGCTTTGTCAAAAACCAAAACAGACATTCGCAAAAACTAGACATTCACAATCACTCAGTGAGCAATTGAGTAACAATGTGATGCTTTGTCAGAAACCAAAACAGACATTCACAAAAGCAGTTTCCACCATTTGTTTTGGGTTAAACATTAAACATAGACTGTATGAATCTCTGAGATAATTTCTATTGATGCAGGCGCAGTGAATTCATGATCTTTAACTTGAACAGCTGTCTGAAGAATCAAGTAAAAAGGTACAATCTCTGCTAATGAAAATATCACTCATTCTTTTGTGGTAGCTTTGCATTCCTTAACATGCTATCATAACACCAAACTTAGAAGTTCGAATCTTTTGTACAAAGTACTACTTACAGCACACAAGTATAAATCTTCAACCCAAAATAATCACTGGAGGCCATATACAAGTAAAGCTCCAACTCCAGCAATTCCAGCCACTAGACCTATGATCACTCCAATAGGTGGCAACCCACCACCGATAGCTTTTCCTGTGTTCACATCGTACTTAGCAAATCTCTTCTTTGGTGCTTGGCACTGAGGGCAACTGTATGTATCCGGCTGCATAATATTGAAATTAAATGTGAAAGTGAGTAACTAGTTTACTGAAAGCACAACAATCATCTATGTACTGCAATTTACAATACCTGTTCATCAAAAGGCTTCTGTAGGGTGTAGATGAATCCACAATCTATGCATATGTGAGTTGCTCTAGCCTGGAATATTACATATTCATACGTTATTCTTGATCTGATAACAAGGAATAATGTTAATATAGAAACTATTTTTACCTTTTGTGTTTCAGTTAATTTACGACCAAATCTTGGAGGAGCTGGCCTCTTGGGCAATCGCTTTACATCTACATCAGCACCTCTGGACCAGTTCAGAAGCACAAAGAATTTGGTTTAATGTTTCAAATTACATGGTATTTTTCTTACCTAATAAGTTTATATTGAAGGACTGCTTACCTGCTGACAACAAAATAAACAGAATCAGGTTTAGCATTGATTGTAGTTTTGACGAACCCAAGCTTATCAGCAGGCCACAGTTCATCACCAAAGAAACTACTTGTGTACAGTACTTGATCTCCTGCTTTGAGTCCTGCTTTAGCTGCATTTCCTCCACCATCAACAGCCTAGCAAGATACTTATTAGAACATTATTTATATTGCATATGCAGTTGCGCTTTCTCTCCCTCTTTCTATATATATAAAAGCATTGTTTAGTTAGCACCATTTATATATGAAAAAGAACAAATATTTAAATAGAAATTTGTGTCTGATATTAAAGACTATAAAATGACGTGAAATAAAATGTGCTTTTGATCCTAACTTATACGTGTGCGTGCGCGTGCACATATATACACATGTATATGTACATATACATGTATGTATAGAGTCTATAGACACACACGCACACTATATAGAGTTAATAGGCTTTTTAATTGCTAGGTGGTTGTTAAACATGCTTTCAATGGTTAGGCGCATAAACAACTCCGGTTTATATACTGTTTTGCTTTTGTTGAACGCCTGTTTAATGGGCTTCCATTACCGGGAGCCTATTTAACAGACCCTTCAACTCCTGAAAGCTCAAAATTACAAAATTGTAATATCTAATATCCTTGTTGAAGATGCTATACTGCCAATAATCAAAGGTAGCATAAACCTACAGTAATTACGACCCCACCACTGGGCTTTTGGCCCAGGGTAAGGCCTAGTGGCTTGTCTACTTCGACTTCAATATTCTTAGAAGCAGCAGTCCTTGCATTGATCTCAAGTCTTTTCTTCACTACATTTGCTCCATGTCTCCCTCCACTCTTTCTGTACTCGACTGTTGATGTTACTCTTTTACCCTCCCATAGAGATAGCCCATGGAACGTGGATTTCTGCAATGACACAGATGAAGAATGTTAACATGGCATATTGTAGCTTTAGGAGAAGAAATACATGATTAGGAGTACATATTTACTTGATTTTGGAGGAGAGTTTGTTTAGATGAAGAAGAAGAAACAGTTGGGTGCAGAACGTGTTTAGGTAGGGCAAGAGAAGAGGAAGAAGGGGTAAATGCGGAAGCTGCCATGGTGGAGATACTGACACTGAAGCAGAAGATGATGATGGGTAGTTTATGGACTGAAAGAATGGAGGGGAAAAGGAAGCTGTTGGTTTGGATTTTGTGGATGAGAGAGGGAGTCAGCGGAAGAATGGATAGACTGGAGTGTGGGTTTGCTGTGGTCTAACGTAAACCACTAGTTCACTTCGGAGGGGACACAAGGAGAGCTCATTGTGTTTAGAGGATGAAATTTGATTGGTGAATGATGATCACTTCTAATTGTTTTTTCTTACGAGAAGCCTTTTGTATTTGTTGAGCTTTTATAACGTAAGAAATATATATTTTAAAAAATTACTAAACACTTGTTATTAATTGTTTAACGACATTATTATTTTTTTCTTAAAGAAAATGAAAAATTAATGTTTTTCTAATAAACAAAGAAAGCTTTGTTTTCTTTCGCGAATAAGAGGTTCTCAAATTGAGTAGAGCACTCAAGGGAAGAATTTATGATACTCTTATCTTTGTGTTAAGGTGACTAATATTGAGGCAATACAAGTTAAACACTTTTACCATTTAGTTTTGCTTATAAATGATAGTTGCAAGTGGTTTTCGATGATGGGTTTATGAATTGAATGTCATAATTATGTGAATTTATAGCTAGATTAAATGACTAAGAAAGAGGAAATGGCCTCCATAACCCATTTTTAAGCCTAGAATTTCAATGATAAGATATGATTTTCGAAAATGAGATTTTAGTTGGATTTATATAGATTTTGAAAGGTAGGTACAAATTTAAAAAGGATGAGAGAAACCAAAATGTTAAATTTTGCCTAAAACGATTTGTTTTGGTACGAAAATAATTTTAGTAATTTAGCGGCTTTTTCTAGGAATTTCTAAATTCATTCGCAATGAATTTTTTAAACTAAAAATTCATTTTGCTCAACTCCTTTTTGGGGAAGCCGAAAGAATTAATTAATGGAATGTTAAGTAAAAGTTATGTACTCTTGTTTGAAGGAAGAAATATTTGCCCTACATGTTTTTTTTTGAACTTAATACAAATGGTAGTTGTATTACTTAGTGATAATTCGATACATAAGAGAGCACAATACATAATACGATAGAGTACATAAAGTCACTAGGTGCTAGTCCTTACCCGTTCATTGAACCTCGGATATTAAAATAGCCGAGGGAGGTATGAGCAACGAGAGTAAATGATAAGAGTTATGTGCTTTGACAAAAAACGAGATCGAGACGACTTGGTTGATGAATGGTGACGTCGAGGATGATTATTGTCGAGATAGCTAGGATATGACCGAGGACTTTACGAACTGTAAAATTCCTTTGTTTGGGACAAGCGCTTTAGCGTTTGGCAGCACTTGAGAAGAAAAGTCAGAGACAAGCTCCCGGTATTTTCGATGGCAAGCTTGGGAAATGATGAGCTTAAGACACTTACCTTTGGTGTTAACCAACGAAGATCTTACAAAATCCAAAATGGAAATAATCAGGGTATTTGTAATAAGTACACCAAAATGTTAAGTGATAACACCATGTTGGTAAATGCTATGGTGACAGATAGTAACCTCCATAAGGGCACATTACCAAGGTGAATGATGCACCATATATACACCAAGATGAATGATAATAACCTTCGTGTGGACAAATTACCTAAGTAAACGAGTAGTTATCGCAAGGGTAAACACCAAGGTGAATGATAGTAACTTGCGAGGATAAATTACCTAGGTGAACTCTAATAAGCCGCACTCTGGTAAACAACAAGGTAAATAATGGTAACCTCCATAAGCACAACTTACCAAATAGAATATGGGTAAACACCAAGGTGAATGATAAACTTTTGCGAAGGTAAATTACTTAGGGTATGATGGTAAACACTAAGGTGAAAGATAATAACCTCTGGGAGATCAAGTTACCAACGATGGTGGAAACTAGTAAACACCGTGGTGAAAGATTACAGCCTTCGCGAGGTCAAATTACCAATGCAGGGGATAATAGCAAATTGTAAACACAGAGGTGAATGATAGTGACTATGACTTCCATGAGAGCAAATTACTGATAGAGTTAGGGTATGTCATATGGACAATTATATAATTTGTTACATATATTTAACTCGGTGATCAATCTTATTCAAAAATGAAAGCTTATGGTTTTAGCAAATGAATATTACTTACAAAAGCTCTTTATTTTCGTTTTTTATATTTTAAATCATTGATTGTTAACCGGGTTTTTAACCCAGCAGAATTCAAAAGGAGTTAGAACATTCAGATTAAGTCAGAACGACTCGAAACTTGACCGGAATGCCTAAAAGTACAAGACAAAGAAACCTTGGAAGTTTGACCCAAAAATACGCCAACACTTTGGATCGGTACCGATCCAAAATATTGGCTTGTGGTTCCACCAAACCACTTGCGTTGTGTTTCTACCTCTCTACTAAGCCTATCTACCAAGTTTGATAACATTCCGAGCATCCAAGTTCGAGAAGTAAAGACTTATCGAATTCAGACTATAGTTCAGTCAAACCCATGGGTGAACCATCATCAAAACAAGTCAACAAGCTATGAAATTACATGGAGAGCCTCGCAAGCAAGTAGGGAAGCTAACTGGATAGAAGTTGTGCAAAAATTGCACAACTCTTTGGATCAGTACCGATTCGATCCAATTGGACCGATACCGATCCAAAAGGTTAGCTCAGAATCATTTCAAACTTTTCTTGCTTCGTCCTATGGATAACTACAGACTTCTGTGCAATGGTTTTGACTCAAGTGCTCTCTAAATCCTATAAATATCATCCTACCTTCAACAGAAAAGGGGGTTCCTAACCTGATCTCTACTGAAGCTCTACTATTCTTTCTTCACTCTTCTTCTCCCACGCAACAGCCATTAAGAGACAATTGAGATCCTCCCTTTGTCTCTAACAATGGTGGCTTAATCTAACGTAAAGAAGAAGAATCATATTATAATCCAAACTCCCTCTTGTAATAGCAGTTGATCAATAAAAGCTATAAAGTGGGCGTAGGATTCATTAACAGCCGAACCACTAAAAAAATCTCGTATCTTTACTTTTTCTACGATTTACTATTGTTTTTTCTATTTTATTTGCCTTGATAAACAGAGTTGGAGCTTTCACACTCAATCTAGGGTGTTGATCCATTTTTTGGGTTAACATTTTGGTGCTTTCACTGAGAACCCAACTCAGGTTTAGATCTAGCTATCTACTTTGGATCAGATAGGTTCACAAGTTAGATCCTCAATCTTTGCTCGGAAGATTTGCTGTTGAGAATCAATGGCACTAGAAAGAAAGAGAACTACTTCTGGAAGATCCATAAGAGTTGTAAAAGCTGGAGAGGAAACCAATCCTTAACAAGTTAAAGCCAACGGCGCCAACAACCCATTAGTTAGAGCAAATTCTGGCGCCAACACATGAGATCAGGTGTCAGGATCTTCTATCCAACATGAAGTTGTCACTGGAGGCGAGTTAAACAAAATGGTTAATAAAATCAATCAAAAGATGGAGAACAACCAAAAGCTCTTATGGAAAAATTAAATGCCTTCCTGACCTTGCAATCAATGACTGCTCTGAGAACCATGCCAGAGCCCACAACCGCCCACGGAGCAGGAAAACTCTTCTGTTTCTGGCCTAAACAGGAAAAACGAAAAGCAGCAGTAAAAAGGAGTAGTAGGTGGAGCTGCAGAAATTACCATTGAAGGAAATGCAAGCACTCCACCAACTGCAAAGTAGCCCGCCATGAACTTGAATCTGGGGCGAAAACCCCACAGGAAGATATAGCAGTAGATCTCTCCTACTCTGAAGATGGTGAACAACTTGACGACGACGAGTTGAAAAAAAACACTAACGCACTCAATACCGGCAGAGAGGTCAAAACTGCCCCTACCCGACCAACCGCAAGCTAATGGAACTCTGAGAGAGTGGATTTCCCGAAGACATGAGAGTCTAGGCTTCAGCCCACTTACCAAGACCGTTTGCAAAACCAAACACTTGATATAGTCACTAACAGCCAACCCACGGATGACCGAACATCTGAGGTGTATTTCGCAGGCATGATCAAGCGCCTAATGGACGAAAGTAAGAATAGGAGAGATGATGAATGGGGATCTGCTCCAAGCTGGACTCCCTTCACTGATGACATTTTGAATGAACGGTACCTTGAAAAGTTCACTATGCCGACTATTCCGTCATACGATGGAACTAGATATCTGAAACCCCACCGGTACAAGTACAATTGGTACATGGACGGAGCAAATGCTTCAAATGTTGTTCGATGTAGATGTTTTCCAATCTTTCTAGAGGGAATCGCTTCAATGTGGTTCACCAGGCTCCCACCAAAATCCATCTCTACCTTCAATGAATTAGCAACGGAGTTCCTTGATCAATTTAGGCTTCACATGGCACAACCAAAAGATGTGATGTCCTTATCTGGCATATTCCAGGGGTGAAATGAATCTTTAAAATCTTTCATGAGTAGGTTCAACACGGCGGCGACTGAAGTAAGTAACCCAAATGAAGATATGGTCTTCATGGCCCTGGTCCGCTATCCATCCCGACACTGAATTCGGAAAATAGATCAAAATGAAACAACTTACCACTATAAAGGACTTTAATCGAAAGATAAGCCAGTACTTGAGATTGGAAGAGACAAATGAGCTAAAAGGAAAACCTGCTAACCTATAACCAACCAATATTGGGCAGAATGGTATGGCGGCGAACCAAGATGCAAATACCTCTGGGACCACTGCAGAAAACGCGGGGAAGGATGGGAATCAGAAAAGGAAGAAGCAGAATTCCAAAAAGCGAAATGGAAGTAACAAGCGACTTAAAGGCTTGAGCCCTAAAGATTACACCCCACTTAATGATACTCTAGAGAACATCTACCTTGCGACATAAGGGATGGAGGAATACAAGAAGCCGCCTAAAATTAAAGCGATTGAACATCAAAAGCTTTTTGGAAAGTACTGCCGCTTCCTTGAACACATGGTCACAACATGAATGAGTGCCATCACTTGAAGAACCTGATTGAAAAGATGATTTGGGAAAACAAGCTTTAGAAGTATGTGAGAAATCACAAAATTCTGAGTAGCCTATAGCACCCCAAGCTCCTAGAGACCGGGGAAACCAAGCTGGAACCAATGAAGAGGAATCCAGACAGACCGACCAGAGACTCATTATTGGATCAATATCTGGAGGACCTTATCCAGCGTAGAAGAGTTAGATAGAAATGAAGCGATATGCAAGCTCAATAAAACACGCTCCGAAAGATTCGTGCTTCGCGATCGAAGATGGAAATCCTGCCAAGAAGTAGAGAACCTTGAATGATGACATAGTATTCCGAAGATAAGACAATGAAGGAATAGAAGCTCCGACCCTTGACCCTATGGTTGTGACGGTAGGAATCGGACCAACCATGCTTCGACGAGTATTGGTGCACAGTGGCAGTTCTGTGAATATCTTTTTCAAACACACGTTCGATCAGATGAAGATCAGTATGAAAAACGTTTCCGTTTGTCGGACAAAGATCCAAGGATTTACCAGTGAACCTAAGCAACCTGTTGGAACAATCGATTTACCCATAGAACTCGAAGAAGGTGATCGATGAGTCATCCTCATCCAAACCTTTGTGATTGTAGATGAAGTATCCGCCTACAATGCTTTCTTGGGTCGGGCCGCTTTGGTAGGTTTCAGGATTGATTTAGCTTAGTGGTATCTAACCATGAAATTTTCGACTAAGAATGGAGTTGGGGTGATCAAAGGAGACCAAAGTGCCGCTAGAGAATGGTACATCGTAGAACTATGTGAGTCTAGAAGAAAAGAAAAGGGGAAGAATGTGGGGAGAACTCCACATTCGTGAACCTACTTAATAGCAACTACAAAACCGCCTTTGGCTTGGGGACCATGGCCGATTCGATAAGGCTTTGGATCGTAGAAAGAATATGTCAGGGGAGGAACGGGCAGCACTGGCAGAATTGACGGTGTTTGTCTCGGTCGATACGGATGACCCAACACGGGTCCTGAAAATTGGATCACTTCTTGGAAACAAGATGCGACTGGAACTAACCTGGACGTATCCGCTTGGACACATTCCGATATGTGTGGGGTTTCGCCAAAGATTGCATGCCACACACTTAATATCGATCCTAAGTATACACCAGTGAAGCAGAAGAGACGCAGCTTAGTACTCGAACGGTCCAAAGTGCTGAGAGAAGAAGGGGATAAGATGATGGCGAATGGTTTTATCCGCGATGTAACCTACCTCGAATGGGTATCCAACCCGGTCTTGGTCAAGAAGTCCAATGGAAAATGGCGAAATTGTATCGACTACTTGGATCTAAACAAAGCTTTCCCAAAAGTTAACTTTCCTCTGCCTAGAATCGACCAACTTGTCGACGGGACAGCTGGACATGAACTACTATCATTTATGGATGCTTATTCAGGGTACAACCAGATCATGATGCATGAACCTGACCAGGAAAATACTGGTTTCATTATTGATCTTGGATTATACTGCTACAAAGTGATGCCATTCGACTTAAAGAATGCTGGGGCAACCTACCAACAACTAGTGAATGCCATGTTTAAACATCAGATCGGGAAGACTATGGAAGTTTTTGCAGATGATATGTTGGTTAAATCGTGCGTAGCTGCAAATCACTTGGACAACCTCGCCGAAATGTTTGAAATACTCCGCAAATATGGAATGAAACTCAACCCACTTAAATGTCACTTCGAGGTAGCCTCTGGAAAGTTATTGGGATTCATTGTAAGCGCAAAAGGCATCAAAGCAAATCTCGAACAAATTACCACTTTACGGGAAGTTGAGGCCTCGAGAAACAAGAAGTTACAAAGCTTGAATGGAAAAATTATAGCACTAAGCCGGTTCATCTCAAAAGCAACTAACAAATGTATACCGTTCTTCGATGCGCTAAAGAAGCAAAAGAAGAACTTCGAATGGAATCAAGCTTGTCAAACTGCGTTCGAAGAGCTACTGTGACATACGGAAAGCCCGCAAATTCTGTCCAAGCCGATAGACGGAGAAGACTTGTTTATCACTCAGCAAGCGTAGCCAATAGTGTCCGTAGGGGTGGGACGTGCTCTTAGCAGTCTCACCCCATGCATTAAGTGTCACGCTCGTACGAGAAGAAGCTAAGATCCAACGACCCATAGATTACATTAGTAAACGATTCACTAGAGCCGAGAAGAACTATCCGAAATTGAAAAAACTAGCATATTGCCTTTTGATTGCATCAAGAAAGTTACGACCGTACTTCCAGGCACACCCGATCAAAGTGTTAACAGATCAACCCTTGAAGCAAAAGTTATACCGCTCCAAGACCTCTGGACGGCTTATCAAATGAAACATCGAATTAAGTTGGTACGAAATCACATACCATCCTCGAAGGGCGATCAACAGGCAGTAGCTGGCAGACTTCATTACCGAGTTTACGATATAAGATAACAAAGAAGAAATTACTCCGGAAGTGGAAACACATTGGAAGTTGTTCGTCGATGGTGCATCTAACAACTTCTGCTCGGGGGCAGGAGTAGTGCTCGAAACTCCAGAAGGACGATCCATTTGCTATACCTTATGCTTGAAATTCCTTGCAACAAAAAATGAAGCAGAACACGAAGCATTGATAGCTGGGCTGAAAGTTGTGAAGGAACTCGGGATAAAGTCCATACACATCTATAGCGACTCTCTGCTAATCGTCTGCCAGGTGAAAGGCGAACACCAAGCTCGGGAAGAGAACCTCTCCCCATATCTATCTAAAGTGTAGGAATTGCTGAATGACATCGAACATTACATTATAACTCATATCCCAAAGGAACAAAACACGAAGGCAGGCTATCTTGCCAAACTGGCTAGTTCCGAAGAAGCTCAATCATTGGGATTGGTCCCAGTTGAAACGCTGATTGCTCCAAGCGTAAGCGAGATGGATATCAACTGGATCTTTGAGACAACTAAAGGATTAGAAACATGGATGACACCAATCAAGGATTACCTGCTCAGAGGAACACTCCCCGAAGATAGGAATCAAAGGAAAAAGCTCCTTCGAAAGGTACCACGATTCATAGTACGGGATGGGATACTCTACCGAAAGGGATTCTTTACCCCCTTGCTCAGGTGTGTGACCAACGATGATGCTCGAAGAATCCTCAGGGAAGTTCATGAAGGAAATTGTGGAGATCACACTGGGGGGCAAACCCTTGCAAAGAAAGTCCTTCGATACGGATAATTTTGGCCAACCGTAAACCGCGATGCAGCAGATTATGCCAGACGGTGCGACCAATGCCAAAAGTTCGACAAGATCAAAAGAACTCCTTCAACAGAACTAACAAAGATGGTCAGCCCATGGCCAATCGCAATCTGAGGAATTGATTTGATTGGTGTATTGCCAATAGCCAAAGGAGGAGCCAAATACACTATCGTAGCTGTTGACTGTTTCACCAAATGGTCTGAACCGGAACCACTAGCCACTATTACTACAAAGAAAGTTATTAATTTTGTCACTAAAAACATTATTTGCAAGTTTGGAGTACCACAAAAAATCATCACGGATAACGTGACTCAATTCGAAAGCGTTGAAGTCAAAGACTTTTGCGAACGCTTCCGAATAGAGAAAAACATTCCCGTTGTTGCACATCCGCAGGCAAACGAGCAAGTGGAAGCACTGAACAAGATAATCAAGTCCACTATCAAAAAGCGGCTAACTAAAGCAAAAGAAAATTGGGTTGACGAACTTCCACTCGCGCTATGGGTTTACAAGACAACGCACAAATCTGCAACCGGGCACTCTCCATTCGTCCTAGCATATGGTTCAGAAGCAATGATCCCAGTCGAGCTGGAAGTCCCCTCTCATCGAAGGCAAAACTTCAATCAAAGGCAAAACGAGCAGCTCCTACTCGGGTCGCTCGATACGGTCGATGAGAAGAGGGAAGAAGCTGAGTTAAGGACTGTTGATCGCTAGAAAAGGATCGCACGATATTTCAATTCCAAAGTCTGTAACTGTACTTTCGAGGTGAGAGACCTTGTCCTCAAACGGGTCTACCCTGTATCAGGAACATCCGGACCAAACTGGGAAGGGCCCTATGTGATCGGCTAAAAGCTAGGGGGTGGCACATTCAAGCTAACAACAGTTGATGGAACCCAAATTCTTCGAGCTTGTAACAGCGAGTCGCTGCATCGTTACTTTATCTAAGACTATCTTATGTATTTCCTATTTTCCATAAATAAGCCATCCCGGAATACTGGAGGCATTGTAAATAGGCAGACCTTTCCCAACTTTAATTAATAAAATTGTTTTGCTTTTTGAACCAATATAACTGTGTTCACAAAAGTAACCTGCTGAGTCAACAGGGTCAAATCGACTCAAAACCATCCAATCACTGCTTGAGGTGGTGGAACCACGCTCAAGTACACCTCATCTACCTGCCGAGTCGACGGAAGCAAATCGACTCAAACCGTTGGATCGATGAAACTCAATCCCTGCCTTCTAAGAACCGATGTTGCTCCGACAACAATGGAAGACCCAAATCAAAGCCGTGCATTTTGTAAGCCGTGCACCGCCTCTTGGATTGTGAAATCACGTCCAAGCAAACACAATAACCTGAACTGCGCATCTCGTAAGCCGCGCATCGCTCCTGTTTCGCAAAACTGCAACCATGCAAGCCTCGATCCCACTGTGCGCATTTCGTAAGCCGCACACTGCTACTTGGATCAGCAAAATTACATCCAAAGATGAGGAACTCTCATATTGCAAAATATCTCATACCGCCCTCAGAGCCAAAAAATAGCACTGCAAGAAGCGATATGTGTGTGCGATAGCTTGAATGTTAGCATCGCGATGAAATAACTTAACAAATAATCAAGAAGTCGGTGTTGCTCTGGCATCGCCGATCACTTAAGTACGTAAATCACTTGAGTGCAAAAAATACTCGTTGTGAGGCCGCTAAAGAGCGTCACTAATATCTCAAGCCAAAAATCCCCAAAGATAGGAGTGCAATGTAGACCTGACTGGGGGCATCCGGAAGACTACCAGGGGCACTTAGTCTCGTACCAAGTGTTCGAAGTGAACAGTCCCGTGAACGAGGGGGCACACACCAACACTCAACCAAAGTAGCAAATACTTCACAGTTCTGTTACTCCAAACAAGGAATGTTGGCAGTAATTATGGGACTAAAAAAACAGTGATGAATAAAAAGTAACATAAGTGCATGAGACACAGATAAGTAGACAAAATAAAGTTACAATCAAAATTTCAATAGTTTTTTTACTTACAATGTTTTTGATGTACAACAACAAACAGTGGGGGTCGTGCCCGCACAATATCAGCCAAGAATAGGAAAATACAAATACCACTGTGGAAACAACAAGCAGAAATGCTAAGTGCGGACTCTACATTTGTACAAAAAGTAATCAAAAATAAAAAAGAAGCAACAAATCATGACTTCTTCTCACCGCTTCCTCGGTCACCTTTCCCGCCTCTAATCGGCAACTTCTTAGGCTTGTCCCCTCCCGAGGCGATCTCGCTCTCCGAAGCATGGCCACTGGTGGATCCTCCTTTGCCCTTGTGCTTGCGGGATCCATGAGAACTCTTTGACGACCTCTTTTGTTCCTCAACCTTCTCCTTCTTCACCGCTATCATCTACTGCTCGGTCATCGGTTGCTCGGTCTCCACTTTCTTAGGTTGGCTGGCTTGACTCGCCTGCTCCTGTGTATCAGTAGCCGCCAAGCCTTCCTCTTGAGATACAAAGGGGTCATCCAAATCGTGCAGCGCTATAATTTGCTCGTATTGTGCACCGAGCTATGAGCCAGATGCAGAGATGACTGTCGATGCGGTCAGGATGGCAGTAGATCCAGCATCGTGACGTGGAGGTAGCTTGGAAAGAAGAGAGGGTTGATCTATAATATAAGAATAAAGGGCGGTTATCTCGACAATTTCTACAAGCATAAATTGGAAGTCTTCTAGCATGGGAAAGACGAGAAAATTACCTGTTGTGGGGGTTTGTTCCTGCGTCACAACTTCGAAGCCTTCGTCGCCACCCTCCTTTGTTGGCTGCATGAATACGGGAGAAGTAGAAACGGTCCTCTCATCGGTATGAAGATGTGAAGACGGCTCACCCAGACCTGAAGGAAAATGCTCGGTAACAGCCTTAGCGGTGGCCGTGACATCAGTGGCTTCGCGTTCCCTCTCCAATCTCAAGATTTTCTGGCCTTCCACCAAAGCTTGGCGGGATTCTTCGTTCAGGTAAGCCTAGACTAATTCTTCTTCGGTGTAACCACCGCCCATGTCTTCAAATCGGGCCAGAACCTCTTCCCAGACTACAGCAAGCGTGCAAGGAAACAGTGGACCCAAGTAACTGAGGCTCCCCTGGTGTATCATGGAATTAACATAGAAACCCAAAATAGTAGCATCCAAGCCTTCCATCTTCTTTGCGAATGTGACTTGAAGCTCTGAGAAGCTGGCTTCCGTGCTAGCCTTCTCTGCCACCAGTTGATTTTTCTCGGCATCCAAAGTCAAAATTTGCTCACGAAGAGAGGCAATTTCTTGGGCATGTTCGACGATGGTTTTCTTCTCCGTCTCAACCATCATCTCGCTTGTCCTCAAATTTTCTTTTAAAGCCACCTCATCATTGTGGCACTTCTTTTTTTGTCTCTAAATATGAGTGCGTCCCGGTCGGTGGACTCCTTCAGCTCCTTAAACAAAGAAGCACTATTACTTTCTCTCTTGAGGGCATCATCCCTCCCCTTCTTCAGCCTCTCAATCTCCACATCACGATCCACTAGCTGCTTCTCGTACTCATCCTTTTCGGACTCGAATAAGAGAATTTCTTGGTAATTGTTTCAATCAACTTTGGAAAGTTGCATGCACAATTTTTCGCACCCCTCGGCTTGCTCCAAACCTCTCTGAATCGCGTGGAGATGGGGTGAATAAGATTATGCACGAACCGATTTCAAATTTGGCTTATCGAAAACAAACCCCCTTAAGAACAAGTTGGGGAATGCAGCCTGCAGGTGTGGGTGACCGGCAGGGAGAATGTAAGGAGCACTAGAAACTGGGAGAGAGGCGGTCATAGCAGCATGAGTAGACGAGGTCATGACACTGAAAGCAGAAACAGTTATTCTAGTAGAAGCAGGAAGCTATGAAGCGGGTTCCTGGTCTTGGTCTCTTTTCAACTTCTTAGATGAATCTTCCCGCTCAATCGGGCTCTTCCCCTTCTTATGCCACTTCCTCTATCGCAGCCTTGATCTTTCTGAGCACGGCGACACTCTTCCGCCTTCCTATCCTTCCTCCTTTTCTTTCCTCATCAGTCTCCCTAGAAGCGTGATACCTGGAATAATGTCTCTACGAATATTGAGACTCCAATACTCGATCATGATCACTGTAAAATACACGGGATATGATTCCTGCAGCAAATGATAAAACGAATTTAAGAAAAAGGCATTCTATGAAATAAAACAACCTAGACAATAACGATAATAGAAAGTGTGTGATCCTAGTAAAGTGTGTGTTGCAGTTTTATGACCCCAATAGAGTACACAAACCAGATCGACCACCGACTAACGTCGGGACATTGATTCTTGGAGGGATGATTTGAGTAAGTTGGGAAGGCAACCCTTTCGAAGTGAAGTCATCCATCAATTCACCTATATTCACAAAAATGTCGCTTGTGTCTCCCAAGTCAATATCGGCATCTTCCGGTAAGGACCTGGCAGCAGGTTTATTCTTTGGAGAAGCTTCTTCAACATGTTCTTTCAAAGGAGGTGAAGGAGTATGTTCGGGGCTCAACTCCGAGGTATTGACGCTTAAGTGGACATCACCCTCATCAATGTCGGTATCCTAATCTATTTCTTCTTTGTTTAAAGGGAGCCCCTCATCGATCTCTCCTTCCTCCTTCCCTTCAATCAACGATGCCTTGCCCGTTCGTTGAACAAACTCTTATTCTTTCTCCTCTGAAATTGATGGAATATTGGACGGACTATCGACCCCGACTTGAACGTGGATCTCTTCAGAAGCCTTCTCTGACCCATCTAATGGGTCACTTTCTTCTTCCTCATCATCATCTTCACCAGAATCATGGGAAGAGGAAACAGAACGAGTCCGGGCTCTGGAGCGGGAAAGAGCACTAACAAATCCAACAGACCTACCAAGATGTAAAAGCCCACATCGGCGGAGATTTTCGTCTATAAGCAAGAACCTAATTGTGCGCTCTTGAGCATTGACTGCCTTTAGGGTGCTAAGAACGTGCCGAGAGTCGGATAATTATTGATCTTTGGAAGAACTGCAAAGAATATTCGATCGTTCAGAAGACTTGTAACAATTAAAGGAAATTCCAAGCGTGAAGAAAGAGACTTACCTCCGTGGTCCACAGACGGGTGAATCCCTCTGAACATTTGGCGAAAAGAACGGATTCTTGAATGAGGGAACCCTGCTGGAAAGATCAAGTATAAGTTTCTGGCTACGTTGCACCTCAATATAAACGAGTAATGGGTTAGCTTCTCTCTTTTTAAATCGTCTAACCCATAAAATTCTTTTTCAAAACAACTTAACTTTCTTTACAGCGAGAAAAATTATTTTTACGTACTTATAAACCATTTCGTACTTAAATATGGATTTCAAAATACGTTTCTGCTTGGCTAAGACAGATGTTGCATAAAACATCGTCACTACAGCCTAAAATACTAGTTTTCAATTAAAGTCAATAATGCCTATATTTTTTTCTAACTGTATATCTCTACTTTCAAATTCAAAAATGCTTTTAAAATTGTTCTTTTTTTCCTATTTAAACCAATAAAACCATAAAGCTGTAAACTTCTAAAGTTAGAACTTGAAAATCTTTCAAAACTTTTCAAATTCCTAAGAGTTTAATTGCTGGGCTAGACTAAAAAGTGGCTTTTTAATCTGCTTTCACCTTTCCAAATATCCCTTATTGAATCCAAAAATCTTTGCCCTATGAGGTCTTTTGGCTTTTGGAATTTCCTCGTTCAACTTTTGATATACCGAATTGTTTTCCAAACTTTCTCCAACTATAGATTTACCTAAAAGAATGGACTTCTCTTTGGGGTTTTAAGAGTATATATATATATATATATATTTATACTAAAATACAAATACGTTGACTCACTACCTACCTAGGAATCTAAACCTAGGCTCTGATACAAAATGTAACAACCCGAATTCCAGCGGTCCGGATTTTTGCAAGAATGCTAAAAACCAAGCCCACTAAAGCCCGAGTTGGGGATCTGGTATCCTGAAAATATGCAAAGATAAATATATCAGAGCTCAATTAATTATCTCATAGCGGAATTGGCTAAAATATAATAGTAAGTAAATACTCACCCAAATAATAACACTTTCTAAGCAAGTGTCATAAAGCTGAGAAGTCTCTGCCATTTACCTAACTTGTAGGATGTTATGAGGAGGGGATCAGAACAAAAGTTCTAGTGAATGAATAAAATATATACTTCTAGGCTTAATTCTACATATACCGTTTTATTTCCATTTATTCTTATATTAGATTCATTAGGTTACAAAACTCTCACCTCTGATCGTGAACCGTGCCCATCTACTCCATAGTAGATAAAAACCTAATAATTAATATATACATATACGTAGCTATATGCCCAATGACCATATTGGTCCTAGGTACCACCCATGGTACCTTCCGTATACTCCTCGAAAAGGACTCCATCGTCTAGCTTCGAGAGCGTTCCGTAATTTTCATCTGTAAAGGACCGCTTCATAAGACCTACAATACAGATGCTCCACTACTTACTACGAAACCATAAATTGCATCCGCACTAGTCTATACCAGTGCTCGGACATCCACAATGTACCAGCCAGTGCGTACGTTGAGGACTACGTGATCGTTATGTTTACAATCTGAGTCCCGCCAACAAGGTCTACCTTGTACGGAACTCAGTCGGGGATTTTCTATATCTGTAAAGGATTGCTTCGTTTGTCTTACAATACAGATGTTCTAGTTGGTCTGTCCCTTTCTCTTCGTGGCTATGGCCCCACGCAGCCACCCCTCAACTAATCGAAAGACTTCTAAAGAGTTAAGTGGCCGTGCCTTACTACAAACAATCTAACATCCAATTGGCGGTGCCCCTCCATCCAATGTCTCGATAGTGAAAGTATCATTGGACTGTTGGTTTAACTCTAGTCTTTCCCGAACTCGTTCTTGGTCTTGATGCTGGCCAATATCCGCATGCGACTATCCTTAACCTTACTTGCAAGTACTGGACATACGAATACCCTACTCCGAACACCAAGCCCTTCTTACTGCCTACAAAGGATCCGCTTCGTTAGGCCTATAATGCAAATGCAATCAAGGCATACTCTTTTGATGGAACACCTATAGACCTGTCTCCGAGGATGCAGCTTCGTTAGGCCTACCCAGAGGGCCATCCTAGAGTATCCTCACGTCTCGTTGAAGTCTCGTACTTCCCTCTAGCCCAAAATCACTAAGTTGGACGTGCTCCTCCATTTCTGAAATCCGTGATGAACTGCTTCGTTAGGCGCTTCATCTTTTGGGATGCTCCAAACGCATTTCGATTCTTTTATTAGACCCCAAGTCTAATCTTTTTAATTTGCGTTTAGTTTGCTTTCTTGTTCTGTTAGCTACCTATTTTAATTTAATTAGCATATTCTTGCCCTCGTCTCAGTTCTCACTATTGTAAGATAATCGTATGTCTAATAGGGAATGCTATTAGTATGAGTCACATTTACTATCTTGCTTATTTAACTTATTATATAAATTCTTAAGTTCCTTAAAATAAGCCTCTTTTATTATTTCTGTTTTATTTGCTTATTAACTTAATATAAGTTGTTTAAATAAGCTTCTATCATTATTCTCTACTATCATCACTTACCAATTTATTTTAAGTCTTACGATAGGCTTGTCCGTTCTTATTTCATAATTATAACCTACGTTATAATTATACTTGGAATTGTTACTTTTTCTTCTTTTATAGTCCGTGATACAATTACAAGCGTTCTTGCCTAGTCTGCCTTCTTTTATTATGATATAGAATTTTCTTTAATTCCCTAATATTACATTATTCACTTATCATAATAATTGTCTAGTTAAATAGCCTGCGCAGTAAATGCAGACTTAGGCTCCTTAAATTTCTTTATAGCCTCAAATTCTTAAATTAATAATTTTCTTGTTGTTCAGCCGGCTAAATGTCTATCGAGTTAGAAAATAGCCGAACGAATTTTGAAATAAATATAATCGCAAGCGCACGGCGTACACTTGTAGTATGTGGCAAATACTGGTCGATCCGTAGGGAATTGATGATTTTAAAAATCTATTCAATCAAATTAAACCAAAGTCGAGTGGAAGTTAAGCTAAAGAATTAGAAAATTAGCTAACTAACTAAAAGAAAAGAGATGCAAATATAAGAGTTAAATGACAATTTATAGAATAAATCCACTCTCTTGATCATGTAGTTCAACACATATGAAATCATAATCTCTCTTTTATGGTCATTAGTGCTTTAATTGATGTGCTTATCATAAGTTTGGCATATTTGTGCTATTGATTAGCCAACATAAGCCATCAAACTATAACACACCCCTTAAACCACTTACTACCTTTAATGAACTTTGACAAGGAAAATGAAATCTATTTTAAGTATGGCCTATTAACAATTGATTAGAAATATAGACCATCAAATTTTAATTTCAAATCACTTTCTTATGCCATAATCATATTTTGATGAAGAGGCATTTGTGTTAGTGATTGTTTAAGCATAGCCTATTTGGTGTCAACAATATAGGCTATCAATTTCAAAGCAAGAACAACAAATAAAACACTTCATTGATCATCATTAAGCACAAAAAGAGAGCATGAATTAACAAATAGTTGAAGCTACATAATTAGAGAGCTTCATTACCCCTAAATTGAAGGGGTTTAGCCTCTCATATTTGTCATTTGATTAAAAAATGTAGCTAGCAACATGAAAGCAAAAAGAAAGGAAAATGAAAGCTAATGGAAAAGAGAAGCTAATTAACAAGAATTAAACTACCAACATTAAAGTAAATCTACACTACCAACATTAAAATAAATGAACAAGGAAAGAAAATGAACAAGTAATTAAATAGCATAAGAAAAAGAAAGGAAATTACATGAAAATAAAAATGGCTAAGTAGCCATGAAAAAAAGATAGAGAGCTTGTCTTTTTATTTTGAGCCTAAACTAAAAATAAGAGAAGAGAGCCTAAAAGAGAGACTAAGAAGGAGAAGATGGTTACATGAAACATAAGGGGTCTTTATACATGTATGAAACCCTAATTCATATTTTTGGGGAATGCCCAAAATACCCTTGAGAAAGTGTGGAGTCCAAGTAATCATTAGCTTCTACTAATCATCATTTAAGTGTTCATGAAGCCATTAATTCCATAAGCATGTGCATTAGCCTCTAATTTGTACATTAAGGTAGGTGGGTAGGTGGGATCCTCCATTATCATGCCTTTGAATTATTTCCATCTCCATTCCTCTGTATCTTCTTCGTGCATGCATATATCTTCATGAAACCACTTGTATATGAAGCCAAATTCCTATAAAATAATATAGAAATTTCTAATTAAATTTTCTCAAATTAATATATGCACAAAAATGACCATTTTGCCCTTGGATGAAGATGAATATGTGACGATTTGAAAATAATATGAATTTTGGTTTAAACAAGTTAAAATACCCGATATGATCATTTATTTAATTTAAATAGATTAAATATGGTGGTAAAAATATGCACATTTACGTGCACATCACTTGTTTCAAATCATACTTTACTTTATTGTCTGATATTTTAGGGAGTGATTCTATTTTACTTGGTTGGTTATGAAGACTATATAATCCATTTCTATATCTTAATATTGAATAAAACTATAAACAATAATCCGTAATTGCAAGGTGTCTCTTTTACTATTTTGGAATAGTGTAAAATACAATGGTTTCTCTATTTTACACTAATTTCCCTTTTTTATTTCTTTAATTTTGGCAGTTACGTTTATCGTTATCTTTTAGATATTAAGTTATGGAAATGTATCCCATTTTCTAACCAACCAATTAATCTAATAATTGCCTCCAAATTAACTTTTCCCGTTTCAATGCAATTTATTACAATAATTTTATCTCTCAACTTTTATTATTTTACATCTATTTTCTTTTATTTCAGTTTTCTTATTTATATAATCCATATTCGCGTTTTATCTATTCTAATCCTTACGCGAAGAAAGAAAAGAAGGGATGGAAGAAAACTGATGCTTGCATAGAAATCCAAAACATAGAACAAAAGATGTAAATAAGACATAGAAATTAGTGTTTAAATACTGTAAATAAACTGCAAGTTTTCTTATAGTCTATCCTAATTTAATTAATATTATTAATTACCGAATAAAATTTTCTAAATGGGAATCTAACGATAATATATCTTAAACTTAAAAGATATATAAATAAATCCACTCACCTGTCGTCCTTGGCTTCGCTTGTGCTCCGCCTGGTTCCACAGTCCTTCTGGATCCCCTTCTTCCAATGCGTATAATATTTTAATTTAGAAGATCTTCTCCCTAGAAATTATTTTCTATTTAGGGTTCAGCCTTAGGCAATGAACCCATGGGGGAAAATCTAATTGTGAGAAGATAGCGAGGCCTAAGGTTCTATTTATATTGGAGCTTGGGGATCTCAGACCGTCGGATTCTTGGATTGAACCTGGAGCCACCATGTCACAGGGTCGTTCGGAGCCATAGGATTGAAGAACGTATGGCTCAGATCGCACAAAAAGGAGAAAACACGTCACAAGATAAACCTGGACGAATCTTCGTCCAGATTGCACGCGGGTAGACCAGGCGGTCGACCGCCTGGTGCAAGCGGTCGACCTACCGGTCGGCCTATATCCGGTTTTTTTCGGTTCGATCGCTTATTTTTTTTCGTTCTTAACTCCTTCACATTAGTTCGGTTTTAGACAACTTATATATAAAAACTGATCATAAAATTGCCCTGGACGCAAAGGTACAAGTTCCGGAGCCATATTTCGATAATTCCAAAATTATTTATTTTCATTACTTATCGTTATACGTTACATTTTAACTATATAAAAATGCGGGGTGTTACATTCTCCCACCCTTAGGAATTTTCGTCCCCGAAATTTGACGAGGGTAAAAATTTATGTAATCTCTCGCATTAATTACAACCATTTTGTGTACATCTAATTTTTCAACCATCCGTACTTTTGTGCAAAAGTGTTTTTCAAGTCAAAGTATATGCATGTACGTAAATCTCTAAGCGGTACCTCCTATATGAATGCTTTTTATTTTAAAAGTATACTTTTAAAACATGATGCACACAACCTAAATATACTTGCAATTTCTATATGAATGCAACTTTTTGAAAAATTAAAACATTTTTCACCCAATTTTTCCCACACTCCAATTAAATAGGGGTGTAGTTCAACCAATTTTTCATCCAAGTCCTAACACACTACTTTTAATATTCGAATTTCAGAAAAATCAAATTTTCTGAATTCGAGTTCTTATGTTAGAAAGAAGACAGAAAACAGAGAAACTTCATTTTTCTCCAATTTTCTTTTTCGTACATCTTTCCCCGTAATTGGAATTTTGGGTTGCTATCCTATAAAAACCCCTTTTTAATTTTTCTCAAGCATGGTTTACATAAGAAAATAGCTTTTTAAATCTTCAGTTGACGTTTCCATCGATTCTTTAATTTGCTGTTTTCCTTTTTGTTTTTCTTATAACGTTCTTATGTCCTTATTTTCCACTTGTGAATATCACAAAAATAGAGAGAAAAAGCATCGATACTGATATTCTACCAGAGAATTTTAAACGCATACTTAAGAGTACAATTTTTTATAACTAAAAAGAAAAAACAAACCCTACTACAATACGTTACTATAGAGATGACATGCGTAGGCTAACCTAGTCATCATATCGGGCTAAGGGGCCTATGCTCATGTCCGCCCTGACACATGAAAGCTCTCATAAAGGAATCCAAACAGCTAAGGCGCTCCTCCTACCGCCTAGTGCTTGCCTCAACCTCACGTTGAGACCTAGCTAACTCATCCTGCTTCCTAATCATTTCCTGCTGCCCTTGAAGAATCTCTGTGTGCTCCTAGCAAGCCGCTCTTGCCTCTCGGCAAGGGTCCTAAACTGGTCCTCGTAGCTCATCAGTGGAGGGGGCTGAGAGGGTCCTGCTCCCCCTCCCCAAGATCCATATCCATGTCCATATCCCCATGTACTCTGCGTCATGGGCTCTGATGGCCAAGCAGGCCATGGTGACTCGGTATGTTCTACGCCACCTCCAAACGGTGGCGTGGGAAAGTGCTGATGCTCATGAAATTACTAGGGTGCCTGCCAATGTGGTGAGGTCTGTGGTGATGGCTGCTGCTCATGCTCCTGCTCCTCCCGCGGAGCCTAAATCTGGGCCAATCCTATGTGCATCCTCCTCAGAGTGGATGAATCTATCATGGGGTGGGCCTGCTCACTGTAAGTCTCTCTCTCCATCTCAACCCCGGCCCACCTGAAGACCCGCGTCCAAAGGTGACAGTAAATCATAGTGGACCTGTGAAGTCCGGTCGTCGTCATATACTGGGCCATAATCGTCCTAGCCCAGTTCACCTGCAATCCTCCAAATATGGCGTAGGTAGCCCGCCTCACAATTGGGTATATCTGATCGAAACTCCCCGTCTTGGGGAAAAGGTTATGTTGCAAAATGCGGATAACTAACCTAGCTAACAAGGTCAACTGACCAACGCTCCAGTTGGGGTGCTGGGGGTCTAAAAGAATCTGCTACAAAATGACCATGTCTGTCATCACAATCTGCCATACCTCTAAGCCATACCCTCTGATATCTAAAATACTAGCCAACTGAGACTCGGTGAAAATTATCCTAACTCCCTTGACCTCCAACTAGAAGGCCACCTCCTCATCCTCATCGCTAGTACGTAAGTTAGCATAAAAAAGACATACTAACCTGGGATACGCTCGCTGCTCGAACGTATCATGGCTAAGAATCTATCGCAGCCCTGTGTCCAAGAAGTGCTGCTCTAATGTGTGCCCGGAAAATCAGTAAACTTCACCACCCTTCCTTGCAGAAATTGGTACGCGGCTGTATCGGAGTAACACCGTACTATATGCCTATCACTCTGACACCAAGCTATCTCCTGTGGTGTGAGGTGGGGAAAGAGGTAAACTAGAGAGGGTCTTGGAGGCATGGTGAAAAACTCTCAGATATGTGATACCGGAGTATGGATCCGAGTAGATCTCGTGACGCGCTTTGATTTGGCACTAACGACGAGTTAAATGGGGGAGTTTTGGAGGAATTTGGGTTGTTGGAAGGGGGGACTTTTGGGTGCGTCTGCTGTCTTCGGGGAGGAAGCAAAAATAACGAAGGGGAGCAAAAATGAGCAGGAGAGGGGCAAAGCACGCGTATCTACGTGTGCAATTTGCAAGCCACCAGTGGACCGCACGGTCGACAGGCCGGTCGACCGCTCGGTCGACCACTTGGTCGACCTGGTTGATCTGTGCTATATTTATTTATATTTTTTTTTCGTCTCGTCCGCCTCCCCTTGACTAATCGAAGCCTACGCAAATTCTATCCACTACCGGGCTGTTTGAGTCGCAGTTACGACTTTGGCTAAATATCCCTGTCCGCTTTCCACCCTTCAAGTGGAGTCTTGACGTCTTCTATACTTCAATTGAACCTACATTAATGTCCATAAGCTTGCTCCAGCCACTTAAATCGTCTAACCCGTAAAATTCTTTTTCAAAACAACTTAACTTTCTTTACAGCCAGAAAAATTATTTTTACGTACTTATAAACCTTTTCGTACTTAAATAAGAATTTCAAAATACGATTCTGCTCGGCTAAGATAGATGTTGCGTAAAACATCGTCACTACAGCCCAAAATACTAGTTTTCAATTAAAGTCAATAATGCCTATATTTATTTTCTAACTGTATATCTCTACTTTCAAATTCAAAAATGCTTTTAAAATTTTTCTTTTTTTCCTATTTAAACCAATAAAATCATAAAGCTGTAAACTTCTAAAGTTAGAACTTGAAAATCTTTCAAAACTTTTCAAATTCCTAAGAGTTTAATTGCTGGGCTAGACTAAAAAGTGGCTTTTTAATTTGCTTTCACCTTTCCAAATATCCCTTACTGAATCCAAAAATCTTTGCCCTTTGAAGTCTTTTGGCTTTTGGAATTTCCTCGTTCCAAGTTTTGATATACTGAATTGTTTTCCAAACTTTCACCAACTATAGATTTACTTAAAAGAATGGACTTCTCTTTGGGGTTTTAAGAGTATATGTATATTTATACTAAAATACAAATACGTTCACTCACTACCTACCTAGGAATCTAAACTTAGGCTCTGATACCAAATGTAATAACCCAAATTCCAGCGATTCAGATTTTTTGCAAGAATGCTAAAAACCAAGCCCATTGAAGCCCGAGTTGGGTATTTGGTATCCTGCAAATAGGCAAAGATAAATATAACAGAGCTTAATTAATTATCTCACAGCGGAATTGGCTAAAATATAATAGTAAGTAAATACTCACCCATATAATAACACTTTCTAAGCAAGTGTCATAAAGCTGAGAAGTCTCTGCCATTTACCTAACCCGTAGGATGTTATAAGGAGGGGGTCAGAATAAAAGTTCTGGTGAATGAATAAATTATATACTTCTAGGCTTGATTCTACATATACCGTTTTATTTCCATTTATTCTTATATTAGATTCATTAGGTTACAATACTCTCATCTCTGCTCGTGAACCGTGCCCATCTACTCCATAGTAGATAAAAACCTAATAACTAATATATACATATATGTAGCTATATGCCCAATGACCATATTGGTCCTAGGTACCACCCATGGTACCTTCCGTATCCTCCTCGAAAAGGACTCCATCGTCTAGCTTCGAGAGCGTTCTGTAATTTTCATCTGTAAAGGACCGCTTCGTAAGACCTATAATACAGATGCTCCACTACTTACTACGAAAACGTAAATTGCATCCGCACTAGTCTATACCAGTGCTCGGACATCCACAATGTACCATCCAGTGCGTACGTTAACGTACGTTGTAGACTACGTGGTCGTTCTGTCCACTATCTGAGTCCCGCCAACAAGGTCTACCTTGTACGGAACTTAGTCGAGGATTTTCTATATCTATAAAGCATTGCTTCGTTAGGCTTACAATACAGATGTTCTAGTTGGTATGCCCCTTTCTCTTCGTGACTATGGCCCCACGCAGCCACCCCTCAACTAATCGAACGACTTCTAAAGAGTTAAGTGGTCGTTCCCTACTGCAAACAATCTAACATCCAATTGGCGGTGCCCCTCCATCCAATGTCTCGATAGTGAAAGTATCATTGGACTGTTGGTTTAGCTCTAGTCTTTCCCGAACTCGCTCTTGGTCTTAATGCCGGCCGATATCCGCATGCGACTATCCTTAACCTTACTTGCAAGTACTGGACAAACGAATACCCGACTCCGAACACCAAGCCCATCTGATTGCCTACAAAGGATCTGCTTCATTAGGCCTACAATGCAAATGCAATCAAGGCATACTCTTTTGATGGAACACCTACAGAACTGCTTTCGGGGATGCAGCTTCGTTAGGCCTACCCAGAGGGCCATCCTAGAGTATCCTCACATTCCGTTGAAGTCTCGTACTTCCCTCTATCCCAAAATCACTAAGTTGGACATGCTCCTCCATTTCTGAAATCCGTGATGAACTGCTTCGTTAGGCGCTTCATCTTTTGGGATGCTCCAAACGCATTTCGATTCTTTTATTAGACCCCAAGTCTAATCTTTTTAATTTGCGTTTAGTTTGCTTTCTTGTTCTGTTGGCTACCTATTTTAATTTAATTAGCATATTCTTGCCCTCGTCTCAGTTCTCACTATTGTGAGATAATCGTATGTCTAATAGGGAATGCTGTTAGTATGAGTCACATTTACTATCTTGCTTATTTAACTTATTATATAAATTCTTAAGTTCCTTAAAATAAGCCTCTTTTATTATTTCTGTTTTATTTGCTTATTAACTTAATATAAGTTGTTTAAATAAGCTTCTATCATTATTCTCTACTATCATCACTTACCAATTTATTTTAAGTCTTACGATAGGCTTGTCCGTTCTTATTTCATAATTATAACCTACGTTATAATTATACTTGGAATTGTTACTTTTTCTTCTTTTATAGTCCGTGATACAATTACAAGCGTTCTTGCCTAGTCTGCCTTCTTTTATTATGATATAGAATTTTCTTTAATTCCCTAATATTACATTATTCACTTATCATAATAATTGTCTAGTTAAATAGCCTGCGCAGTAAATGCAGACTTAGGCTCCTTAAATTTCTTTATAGCCTCAAATTCTTAAATTAATAATTTTCTTGTTTCAAATCATACTTCACTTTATTGTCCGATATTTTAGGGAGGGATTCCATTTCTATATCTTAATATTGAATAACGCTATAAACAATAATCCGTAACTGCAAGGTGTCTCTTTTACTATTTTGGAGTAGTGTAAAATACAGTGGTTTCTCTATTTTACACTAATTTTCCCTTTTTATTTCTTTAATTCTGGTAGTTACGTTTATCGTTATCTTTTAGATATTAAGTTATGGAAATGTATCCCATTTTCTAACCAACTAATTAATCTAATAATTTCCTCCAAAAGAACTTTTCCCGTTTCAATGCAATTTATTACAGTAATTTTATCTCTCAACTTTTATTATTTTACATCTATTTTCTTTCATTTCAGTTTTCTTATTTATATAATCCATATTCGCATTTTATCTATTCTAATCCATACGCGAAGAAAGAAAAGAAGGGATGGAAGAAAACTGATGCTTGCATAGAAATCCAAAACGTAGAACAAAAGATGTAAATAAGGCATAGAAATTAGTGTTTAAATACTGTAAATAAACTGCAAGTTTTCTTATTGTTTATCCTAATTTAATTAATATGATTAATTATCGAATAAAATTTTCTAAATGGGAATCTAACGATAATATATCTTAAACTTAAAAGATATATAAATAAATCCACTCACCTGTCGTCCTTAGCTTCGCTTGTGCTCCACCTGGTTCCATAGTCTTTCTGGATCCCCTTCTTTCAATGCGTATAATATTTTAATTGAGAAGATCTTCTCCCTATAAATTATTTTCTATTTAGGGTTTAGCCTTAGGCAATGAACCCATGGGGGAAAATATAATTGTGAGAAGATAGCTAGGACTAGAGTCCTATTTATATTGGAGCTTGGGGATCTCAGACCGTCAAATTCTTGGATTGAACCTGGAGCCACCACGTTACAGGGTCGTTCGGAGCCATAGGATTGAAGAACGTATGGCTCAGATCGCACTAAAAGGAGAAAACACGTCACAGTATAAACCTGGACGAATCTTCGTCCAGATTGCGCGCGGGTCGACCGTGCGGTTGACCTACCGGTCGACCCATATCCTTTTTATTTATTTATTATTATTATTATTATTATTATTATTTTTGGTTCGATCGCTTATTTTGTTTCGTTCTTAACTCCTTCATATTAGTTCAGTTTTAGACAAGTTATATACGAAAACTGATCTTAAAATTGCCCTGGACGCAATGGTACAAGTTCCGGAGCCATATTCTAATAATTCCAAAATTATTTATTTTCATTACTTATCGTTATATGTTACATTTTTACTATATAAAAATGCGGGTGTTAGCGCCAAAATTGGTCACTAACCCCCAAATCCAGATGAAAGCACCAAATACCAATCACAACTCAGAGATAGAATGTATGTAGAGAGTAATAATGTGAAGAACAGTTAAAACTGAAATGAAAGCAGTAAAGAACAACAGATTTTATAGTGGTTCGGCTAACTCCGGCCTATGTCCACTCCAGAAGTTTGCTTTTTATTGCTGTAATAATCGATTACAATTACAAAATGGTAGAGTTGCCTTAGCCTCAGAAAAGAGAAAGTAAGAGAGCAGAAAGAAGATCCCCTTTTACTGTGCCCCTGCCTCTCTATTTATAGACAAAGATGGGTTGGACTTCCCTGGTGGGCCTGGTAGCCGAGTACCTCAGCCCAAATGGAGTGGTCTCCATATGCCGAACCATAGATGCCGAACGCTGAATGCCGAACAAGGTGTGAATGCCGAACGATCTCCTCATGCCGAACATTGGGAGGTGCGAGGTACCGAGGTACCGAGGTGCGAGGTACCAAGATATGGAGGTGCGAGGTATGGAGGTGCGAGGTGCAATGCCGAGCGAGGTGAGGTATGCCGAACGACCCATCCAATGCCGAACGCTCCTTGATGCCGAACGATCCATCCAATGCCGAACGTTGCTCCAGATGCCGAACGAGATTTATACCGAGCGCTCCATCCAATGCCGAACGACGATCTCTCTATGCCGAACGCTCGTCCAGTGCCGAACATTCCTCTATGCCGAACGATCCTTCTAATGCCGAGCACTCGTTCAGTGCCGAACGATCCTTCTATGCCGAACGTTCTTCCAATGCCGAACAATCCTTCTAATGCCGAACGTTCGTCCAGTGCCGATCGATCCTTCTATGCCAAACGTTCTTCCAACGCCGAACCATCCCAATGCCGAGCGATATCTGCCAAAATTGCCTAGGCCGAGCCATGCAATTTCTCCACTCCTTTTCCCAACGGCATATCCAAGTGAACTTCATCATTTTAAACCGAATCCATCATACTTTAGTCTCGATAGTTGTGAAGTTGTTTAAGTTAAATCCGTCTGTCCGTGGCCTTGCCAAAAGGCGGGTTAACAGCGGGGTGTTACACGAATCTTCCACTGTATCCGTCACCCACACAACTTTATCCCCAATCGTTGATAATGCGCCAAAGTCCAAATCATCAACCTTTAAAATGGAGAAAAGTGATCTGATCTCTGATGCAAGGCAACCCAAACTAGGGTATTGATGGATCGACGACGCCTTGAAATGGAAATCGCAAAATCTAGACCAACTTAAGTCGGCGGAAGCTCCAAAGAATGGTGGACGGTGGTGCTGGAAGCAAGGATCGATGGTGGCGGCTCTCTAGTGGACGAGGCGATCATATCGGTAGGATAAGGTATGGACAAAGTCGGATCGGCTGGAAGGCATGGGTTTGGATCGAGTGGAAATGATATGAATTGGGGGGAGGGTTGGCTCTTATAAAAAGGAGGAAAGAAGGTCGCCAAAAATTATAAGTACTTGGATCGGCACCTATCCGATCCAAATTTACTTCTCTAAATAATCTCAAATCTAACCCATGCGACATACTCTACGTTTATATTCATTTTGGAAATTATCAAATCAGGATTACTCTGCAATTACGAATTATGGAGACTCCGACTAACGACTTAACAGTTAGCAGGTGCGTCATAGGCAGCTCTTCAAGATGACTAGTTATGACGAATGAAACTCCTTAAAATAGAGACCCAAAGATACAAAATTTCAGAGCACGCCTTGTTTCTAACAAAAGCATGCTTTAGGGAGGCAAATGTTAACCGGGTTTTTAGCCCAGCAGAATTCAAAAGGAGTTAGAACATTCAGATTAAGCCAGAACGACTCGGAACTTTACCAGAAGGCCTAAAAGTACAACACAAAGAAATCTTGGAAGTTTGACCCAAAAATACACCACACTTCGGATCGTTGCCGATCTGACCAATTGGATCGGTACCGATCCAAAATATTGGCTTGTGGTTCCACTAAACCACTTGCATTATGTTTCTACCTCTCTGCTAAGCCTATCTACCAAGTTTGATAACAATCCAAGCATCCGAGTTTGAGATGTAAAGACTTATCGAATTCAGACTATAGTTAAGTCAAACCCATATGTGAACCATCATCAAAACAAATCAACAAGCTATGAAATTACATGGAGAGCCTCGCAAGCAAGTAGGGAAGCGAATTGGATGGAAGTTGTGCAAAAATTGCATAACTCTTTGGATCGGTACCGATCCGATCCAATCGGATCGGTACCGATCCAAAAAGTTAGCTCAGAATCATTTTGAACTTTTTGCGCTTCTTCTTATGGACAACTACAGGCTTCTGGTGCAATGGTTCCGACTCAAGTGCTATCTAAATCGTATAAATACCGTCCTACCTTCAACAGAAAAGGGAGTTCCTAACCTGATCTCCGTTGAAGCTCTGTTATTCTTTCTTCACTCTTCTTCTGCCATGCAACATCCATTAAGAGACAATTGAGATCCTCCCTTTGTCTCTAACACTGTGAAGAAGAAGAATCATATTATAATCCAAACTCCCTCTTGTAATAGTAGTTGATCAATAAAAGCTATAAAGTGGATGTAGGCTGAAAGTCTTGTGGATCGTATACTATCTAACTTGTGTGTAATATGCAAGTATACAAATCAATGCAATTCTAGACAATAAATAGTAAAGTATAAAAAACGTGCAAACCAGAGTTTTTATACTAGTTTGGACCTCCCGTCCTACGTCCAATCCGGAAGCTCCCTTTCGGTATTTCCTTTAAACAAATTACTCTCACTTCGCCTGGAGGAATAGACTAATACAAAAGTATCCTTGACAATCTCATGTTCTAAATAACACAGTTTTTGACTTATAGTACATATCTTCCTATGATCTCCTTTGAGTATATCAATATGTATGCTTTGAGTTGTAGGAAGTGATTTAACCAAATTCTATTTTGGTTATAGTGGATTGAGAGTATGTAAACAGTGTATATGCAAGAGAGTGCTTAGAAATTAAGAGAGTAAAGAATATATCAAATCAAGTTTTTTTTATTTCTTCTTCTCAATCAAAGTGATATTTATAGAATCAGAACGGTGCAAATGAAGAGTTGTTACCCTTTGAGGAAGTCTTTTTGTTTTAATGGCTGCAACTCTTCATCGAAAGATGATTTCCTTTAGTTTCAAAAGAAGTGTCTTTTCAAATATGACAGTTTTTGCCATAACGGACGTCTTTGGTAGAATGACAAACGTTAGTGACTTGTTTCAAATTTTAACCCGAGACTTGTCACAGACGTCTGTGAGTATACCTCAGACGCCTGTGAGGTGAAAAATCAGTTTTCCACTAGATTTTGATGTATAGAAAATTGTGTGTGATCGTGTATCCATATATACTCAAGGAGACCTTAATAATATTTTATCTAGGACTCTTTTACAGTAGAATAACCTTAGTATGGACAATGAATCTTTGTTCCTCTTTGAGTCTCAATATCTTCGAGCATGGTGTCTTTTTGTAGTATATACCTGCAATCTTGATAAAGTCTATATGTATATGATTGTATAGTTGTTATCATTGAAACATAAGTTGGAGGTTCTAATAATCTCCCCCTTTTTGATGATGACAACTATATAATCACAAAGCAACTATACATTCAAATATTAACCATATAATCAAATATGAACTAAAGAATGGAAGTATTATCATGTTTGTCTATGTTTGTCTCCCCATATGTATATGCTTCTTCCCCTTTGTCATTATCAAAATGGAGGAAAATTATAAATGATACGCGGATATTAAATAATCATAGTATGTTATCATCAAATGTTAAAGTTCGACATAAAATTAAAAACAAAGGTTGTAAGAATACGAAAGCAAACAAGCATAAGAGGTACAAAATAACAGAAAATAAAGTTTAATTGTACTGATTGTGTGAATAAGATAATCCTTCATAATTCTCGTAATACTCCCAGTAAGAAGATGGATCCTGCTCATATGTACCTAGCCACTGTGTTTGGTCGTTATACTCCTCATCTTCCTGAATAGAAAGGCCTTGAAATGCCATGTATGGTTGTTGAAAGTGTGGAGTATCGGGCACGTACATCTCATCACTGTCTTCTTCCTATTCCTCAGGTTGTACATCAATATGAGTCTTCCCTCGAGCACTTCGATCGTGAGGTACCTTTAGGAGAGGGTTGCGCGCGATAAACTGGTGTTTGAACCCAAGGTGGAGGTGTTGGGGAAGGCGAAGATGATGATTGTGAGGAAGATCGGCCACGTACCTTGCACATTACTTATCCTAAAGTGGAGACTACTTTGTCCAAATTCTTCTCCATCTTTGTCATCCTAGTGGAGAAAGACCGTTCCAATGCCGTTATCTTCCTATATAAAGCTTTCTTATTGGTGATGATTATTCTTTGATTTTTTATTGCCAAATCAGGAAGAGATTCATTTGAAGTTGGTTCAAGACGAGCTTCTTGTATTTCAGAGTCCGAATAATATTCGGTACGATGACTGGACGAAGGTGGTTGTTGGGAAGAATGAGGGGAGTAGGTTTGCTGAGGTGCGCTAGTTGGAGGGGGACCACGATATTCTTGTTCTTGTTGTTGCCGAGTCCATTGGCTGAAGGGAATGATACGAGGTGGACTCTTCAGAAGATGCATTAGTGAAAGATATCATGGTCCACTATCTTTGGTTGGAATTTCTTCGTATTGTGAGATATGAAGGAACTCTAAGATTTTGCAAGATGCGCATTTTTTCTTTTAACTACTCCATTTTGTTGCGGTGTTCGTGGAAATGAAAAATTATGAGTAATTCCCTTTTTATTACAAAAGTTTGTAAATAATTCATTTTCAAATTCTCCACCGTGATCACTTCTTATACTTTTTTATTTTTAGATCCATTAGAGTTTTAATTTGTTTAGCAAAAAATTTAAACATTTTGAATGTATCACTTTTATGCTTTAAGAATAGCGTTCATGTATATCTTGAAAAATCATCTACAATTACAAAGACATATTTATTGTGATTTATCGAACGTACTTGAGTTGGACCAAATAAGTCTAAATAAAGTAATTCAAGAGGTTGTTTAGTAAATATTTCCTTTTTAGATTTAAACGAGCTTTTCTTTAATTTTCCAAGTTGACATGCATCACATAGATTTTTAACTTTGAAATTTATTTTGGGTAATCCTCTTACCAAATTGTTTTTAGCTAATTTGTTTATACATTTGAAGTTTATGTGACAAAATCTTTTATGTCATATCCATGGATCATCATGATTTGCGGTTAAGCACAAATCATTATTATGATTAATATTCATGTTTAGAGTACAAATATTTCGATTTCTTGTTCCTTCAAAATTTAAAGTTTTATTTTGATCATAGATATTGCATTTATCTTTTTCAAAATCGATTTTAAATCCCTTATCACATAATTGGCTTATACTAGGTAAATTGTGTTTTAAATTTTTTACTAATAAAACATTTGAAATAATAGAAGTAGATATATCGACATTGATGAGTTTCCAATTCCGACAACATATCCTTTGGAATTATCCCCAAAAGTAACTGTGCTGCCGTCCATGTAAGTGATGTTTGATAGCATATGTGCATTTCCCATCATATGTTTGGAGCATCTACTATCAAGTATCCATTTCTCCTTATTATTGGTTTTGTTTAGGTACCTGTAAAATAATTAAAAGTTTTAATTAGTACCCAATTTCTTCGTTAGGGTCCTATGTGTCTGTAGGAGAAGGTAGCCATACCCATGAGGGTTTGGAACCTTTAGAGATGTAATTTTCATTATGAACTATATCTTTTAGATGTGTGTGTATATATATATATATATCTATGTGTTTTTGACTAATCAATTTGTTATTTGTTTTAGGAATCCATATTTTAATAATTTTTGTTTCCTTATTTTCATGTTTAGATTTTGTTTTTTCTAAAATTTGTATATAATGTACTATACTTTTTGAATCTATGACTTTTATTATTCGAAACTAGATTATTTCTAGAATGTTTATGAATTTTTTCGTTAAATCCTAATCCCTTCCTATTTCCTGATGGTTTTGAAATTTTTATCAAATTATCTAGATTTTGCTTTCCTTTATTAAATTTTGAAACATTATTAGTAATTTTATCAAATTTATTTTTGAGATTAGAAATTTCTAAATTAGCTAATTCTAAATTTTGTTTTAATTCATTCTTTTCTTTTTCAAGTTTATAATTCTCTATTTTGTTATTCTCTGTATCATGTTTTAAACTAGCATTTTGAGATGATGATTTTCTACATTCTTTTTGTGCTAATTCTAATTCTTCTTCTAAAATAGTTTTCTCATCTTTTAACAATCCAATTTCTAATTCAGCTCTATTTAGTTTTTCCATATTTTCTTTACTTAATTTTTTAATTCTCTATACTTGTCATCTAATTCTATACTAATTTCAAGAATTTCATCATATGTTAATTCAGGACGTACCTCATTTGTGTTAGCCGTGAAGCAGACATTTGATTGTTCTAGGTCACTATCACTATCAGATGATGAGGAAGGGTCGGAATCATCCCAAGTTACTTGAAATGTTCTTCTCTTTTTCTTGAAATTTTCAAATTTGTTTTTCTATTTTTCATTGTTGAGTATTGGACAGTCTTTCTTCATATGGCCAAATTTATCACATTCGAAGCGCTTCATTGATGTTTGATTTGAGGAAATTGTGTTGTTGTTTTGAAATTTCACCATCTTTTTGAACTTCTTGAACTTTTTGTAATGTTTGGCTATGAACACAATCTCATCTTCTTCCAAGTCGGATTTGTCGTTACTTGCCCAAAATGCGATGTTTTTCCTTTCTTGATTTTGCTCTTTTCTTGCTTGTAAATTAGCTTCACATGACATTAGATTTCCTATTAAATCTTTGACTTTGAGTTGGGAAAGATCGTTAGCATCTTCAATGGCTAAAACTTTTCTTTCTCATTCATTTGTCAAAGAGTTCAAAATTTGTCCGACTAAATCAATATTAGTTAATTTTACTCCTAGTGCCATAAGATCGTGTTGTATAGTTTGAAATCTAGTATACATGTCAATAATTGACTCGTTTGATTTCATTTTAAAAGATGAAAATTGAGTTTGTAGAATAGAAATTTTTGTTTGCTTAACTTTGTTTGTGCCTTCATAGGTAGTTTGTAATGTAAGCCATATATCTAAGCAGTAGTGCAAAGCATGACTCGTGAAAATTCATTTTTATAAAGTGAGCAAAATAAAACATATATAGCTTTGGCATTGTTAGATGCCTCTGCTTTTTGTGCATGGTCCATGTGCTAATATCAGTATCAGGTGTTCATATTTATTTTGAGTTGCTAGCCATATTTCTAATCCATTTGCTTCCATAAAAATTCACATGCGTGTTGACCAATAAGAATAATTAGAACCAGTAAATAGTGGTGGACGAGCAGTTGATTGACCTTCTTGAAATGTACTTTCCATTTTTAATGATTTCAATTACGTGTTACTGTAGATTGAAATAACCTTGCTCTGATACCAATTGAAAGTCTTGTGGATCGTAAACTATCTAACTTGTGTATAATATGCAAGTATATAAATCAATGCAATAGTATATTATAAATAGCAAACGTGCAAACCAGAGTTTTTATATTGGTTCAGACCTCCCGTCCTATGTCCAATTCTGAAGCTCCCCTTCGGTATTTCCTTTAAACAAATTACCCTCACTTCGCCCGCAGGAATACGCTAATACAAAAGTATCTCTGACAATCTCGTGTTCTAAATAACACGGTTTTTGACTTATAGTACAAATCTTCCTATGATCTTCTTTGAGTATATCAATATGAATGCTTTGAGTTGTAGAAAGTGATTTAACCAAAATTCTATTTTGATTATAGTGGATTGAGAGTATGTAAACAATGTAACAATGTATATGCAAGAGAGTGCTTAGAAATCAAGAGAATAAAGAATAGATCAAATCAAGCTTTTTTATTTCTTCTTCTCAATCAAAGTGATATTTATAGAATCAGAAAGGTGCAATTGAAGAGTTGTTACTCTTTGAGGAAGTCTTTTCGTTTTAATGGCTGCAACTCTTCATCGAAAGATGATTTCCTTTAGTTTCAAAAAGAAGTATCTTTTCAAAGATGATAGTTTTTGCCATCATAGACGTCCGTGACTTGTTTCAAATTTTAACCCGAGACTTGTCATAGATGTCTGTAAGTGTATCTCAGACGTCTCTGACGTGAAAATTCAGTTTTCCACTAGATTTTGATGTATAGAAAATTGTATGTGATAGTGTGTGCATTTATACTCAAGGAGACCTTAACAATATTTTATCTATGACTCTTTTATAGTAGAATAACCTTAGTATGGTCAATGAATCTTCGTTTCTCTTTGAGAGTCAATATCTTCGAGCATGGTGTCTTCTTGTAGTATATACCTGCAATCTTGATAAAGTCTATATATGTATATGATTGTATAGTTGTTATCATTGAAACATAAGTTGGAGGTTCTAACATAGGCTTCGTTAACAGCCGAACCACTATAAAAATCTCTTGTCTCTTTACTTTTTCTACGATTTACTATTGCTTTTTCTATTTTATTTGCCTTGACAAACATGGCTAGTGCTTTCACTCTCAATCCAAGGTGTTAATCCATTTTATGTGTTAACATTGATATATAATTTATTTTGAATTTATAGATCTAGATCTATATTCATATTATATTACCAAATCAGACAACATGATATTTTGAAAATAAAATTTTACATTTAGATTTGTTGATTTGGTCAAAATCAACGTAGATTTATTTACGGATTTAATTAGAAATAAAACTTTTGAAATATTCACACAAACACACACATAGATATATATATATATATACAAGCAATGTTTTGGACAGCTAATGCGTATATAAAGGGCGAATGTGCTTGTTGCTGTGTAAATCCCAACACCCAAACACATACACATTTACTAGGTACACAATTTGAATATTTGCACTTGCACTATATGCACTTGAGTATATTTAGATATGCTCACAAATATACCAAATATAAATTTGGTAAAATTATCATTTAAAGAAATCAATAATTAATTTAATTAAGAGAGTGGAATGAAAATTTTCTCCCTCTAAATAAAATAAAACCTTTCTCTGATTAATGAGAGAGCTTTAAGAGAGTGAAATGAAAGGTTTCTTTCTATAAATAAAATAAAACCTCCCTCGTTCATTTAATTGAATTTGATTCGCATTAAATGCATTTGATTGATGAGAATGGTTAAATAAGGGAATATATATTCAAAATAAAATTTGATTTTATTAAAACGACAAGATTGGATCTAGCGTTAGACATTAGACTTCATAGGCCCACTATGATCAAAATACGGAATTTTTTTCAAATTCACTCATTTAACCCACTCCTGACTGGTTCGGTTCCTTAGGGGTAAGCATTGTTCGGTTAAACCAAATAAGACAAATTATTTTGCTCGATTTGGTTTGGTTTTGAAAGTAGATTGGTTCTCGTCGGCCCGTGAAAAAAAATAGTTCAGTTATCGGTGTAACCAAATTAATCAAACTTTTATATATTGTCAAAATTATTAATCTTATAATGTTATTTTAGATTAGTTTAGTGATCTAAATAAATTTTACTTATCATATATGTCTCAAAATAATTATTAAAAAGCATAAGAATACTTTAATTATATATTATATATATGTTATATTTTTAGCACAACGAATATTCCTAACATAAAATGTGAATCATTTTTTCGTTCGGTTAAATTGGATAACCAATCGAACTAATCAATTTAATTTAGTTGGTTTGGTTTTCAATTTTATCAGTTTTAGTTCGATTTAACAATTTTCATTATCGGACTAACCAAAACAACTAAACGCTCACTCCTATAATTCCTTCAATAGTGCGGTCTAAATTAGTCATGCTAGAGCTAAACAATTAAGCTTATAAATTTAGTAGGGTGTCTAGAAAAGTAGTGTCTAGCCTTGGGTTTGGGTAACCAAGTATCCTGCACTCCCTAGCTACCGACTTGGCCTAAAATGTGAAGTGAGTCCAAAGGTTGCTCCTAATATAAAAGACCCAATTTGAATTGGGCCTTGAGTTAATTTCCAAAAAAAAATGTAAAATTTAAAATGAAATTTTAAATTTAAAAGTTAAATTAAAATAAGAAATACATTATAAATGTGATAATGTTATTTCAAAATTGTTTTGAAATTAAAATAACATTTTAAATTTAAAAGTTAAATGTAAAATAAGAATTATATTACAAATGTTATAATATGATTTTCAAAAATGGCTTTGAAAACAATGTATATTATAAATGTTATAATATAGTTTTCAAAAGTGCTTTGAAAATATAATAAACATATTTCAAAAATTATAATATCGATTAATGATATTAATAAATTAATTAAATAGTTAATTAATTAAAGTATATACATGTACAACATGTACATATAGATATATGTTACATTACCTGGAATTGTTTAAGATGATGAAAGTGTATGTGTATATACACAAGAAATTTTTGAAATATATATTTAATTAAATTGTATAATTAAATAAGTTAATTAATAGTTAATTAACAAATAATAACATACATATATACATAGACATATCTGTATAATCAAAACTATTATGGTATACATATTCAATTAAATGTTTAATTAATAACATAAAATTAATTAAAATGTTAATTAATTAAATAAGATTTAATTAATGGAATGTACATAAGACTATTACATAAGTTAATTAGATTATAAAGTTAGGTAATAATTAAACTTACATATATGAATGTATAAAATCAAGTGGAACAGGAAAACAGACCCAAATAGACTTAAGGGATAAGTACATGATTATAGTACGTATACCGTGATTTCTAACGTGTTCGACACTTGAATCACGAGGGTATTTCATAAGAAATGCATTATTCAATAAGTCGATATCACTGAATATAATATATTAAAGATTATGAACCTTTAATATAAAGTTGTCATCTATCATTTACATATTAATAGATTACTTGCATATTCTCCAGTTGTTGATGTTCCTCAAGCTATAGATGTTAGATGTTGCACTATTAGTATATTGACTACAATACATGCATGTATTTGTTGATATTCCTCAAGGTACGTGCATTATACTTAAGCCATTTTGAAATGTTGGGTATGAGTGGATGATCTCTTTTGATTTTTCGAAATTCCTTAAGGTCAAGATGAGATTAGAACAAAGACCATGGGTTAGGTGTTGTATTTGATACAATGGGTAAAGTATTATCCATCACTTGTGGGCCTATGATTTGTTAATATTCCTCAAGGTTAGATTCCCAAGGCAAGGGAGTCCTAACACCCATTAGAGAAATCAAAGGATTTCTATGTTTTTCTTAGGGTTTTTATAAACATAGAAATCCAATGAGAGCCTTATTAGAAAAATGAAATGGTAGCATTTAACCCTTCTAATATTGTAAGAACATTTTCTATATAAAGTAATAATCTACATTAATAAATTTGTGCAATTAATATAATTGATAAAAAAAATTATCAATTAAGATACACGAATGAACTGAATTAAAGATCGACAAAAGAGATATAAAATATACCCACTAATAAATATTTTCTACATGTTATTGTTTCAATACTCATGCAAGCGCCTAATTTTATGACTACTAAATACATTCGTAACTGGTCACTTACGTGTTTATTTGCCTGAGACTTTGTGTTGTCCTTTATGAGTTTTGTACTCTAAAAGTAATACTTGAATATGGAACTTTGATTCATGTACGATCGCATATTAACGTTATACGGTGAATGATCACAATTCGTAATGTACGAAATCCCGATGAAATTGGTCCATTCGAAATAAGCAAGTAAATCATAGTGCGAGATCGTATATTCAATATGATTTATCACAATAATGATCATGTTGTGTTAAATGTAACACTATACTGAAAGCTACAAGATAGGTATAAGAACTCGGTTACTGAAATGTCAGTTTGATCAATTTACGATATTTGATATCCTTAAATGTTGGGGTTGATCAAATACACTTTTGTAAAAGGTTCTTTATGATATTGTAGTAAAACTTTCCTTATGATTGATTCGACCATTTAGAAAGGAAAATGAATGTATGAGGGTAGATGTTACTTAAGGTATAGTTGGAATGAAGTATGTGAATGGTCACTTTTGCTTCATAAATAAACAACGGAAATGAGAATTGTAAAATGATTACAGTAGATAGAATAAACAGCCTGCATTAAATGGTTGAATGGACCTCCGTATTTTGTACGCTGTTATAGCAATGGCGGAAATAGTGAGAGAATGTCATATAGCACTTATTGGTCGCATTAAGTTACAAAAGTTGTTTTCATAAATCATACCAAACACTATTTATGAAATAATAATTGTATTTTCTTTGTTCGCTAAAAAATAGACATAGTTTTATTTCAATATGAATATTATTGATATTCGTTATAAAATAAAATTATAATAGCGGTATTTGCTTTCATAACAAAAATGATGCATTGGAAAATACATAAGTATCTCAAATTATATGCAATTATTTTTGGAATTATAGACTAAGTCATAGTTTTTAGAAATAATTATTTGATTATGTAATTATGAATCATATGGTATGATGAATTATATCTCAGACAATTAAGAGCGAAGCACCCACTCAGTGGGAGCATCATAAGAGTTTGTTAACTCTTTGAGTTGATACATATAGATATATGCAATCGAAAATATATTAATACCAAAACGATTTCACATACTTCGTTGTATTCACTGATAAGTTATCATAAATATGGACAAATGTTATGATATACATGTAGTATGTCTATGATAAGTTCATTAAATATAAAACAGAAGTAAATGAAGTTACATGCAGTAGAAATGATTCGATTTGATTGAATAAGTGGGTATATTTGAATGAGTTCCGAACATACCTAAAAAATTAAATAAAGATTCAATCTTAAAGGCTAGTCCTTCTTAGGATACATAATGATGTTTCGATAAGGAGCAATCGAACTTTGCAATTGAACTTTGTTGAACAAATACGATTAATGATGAGTGAAGTTGAGCAAACTTTTTTCTGTAAGGTCGTGTACTTAATAGTAACACGCGAGGTTAAAATTAGTTTCATTTAAAGAATTGTTTAAAAACTCATACAAGATTAGGGTTTTTGTGAAACCCTAACATATCCTAAGCCAAGGCGTTGGCAGGTTGTGCGAGTCGAAAGACTACATGTAACAATTGTATCTGAGGGTTCTTAAATCGTCACAAAAAGAGTTTGGAACGATCGTCATTGGATGACCAACATATTATTTGAACATAATTATCGTAAACTAAAACAAAGTCAGTTTATGTAATGCAATTCATAAAAAATTTATGAATACCTATTCGATTACATTAAGAAATAATTGTTGTTTTAAGAAATACCAATTTCGTAGTGAAAGAATTTCTTATAGAAATTACTAGTATAAAACAATTGGGATACGATTTAAAGATGAAACTAATTATGAGGGATGAAATTAAATTAAACGAACACAACACATTAGAATGTCTATTAAGTATTCTCGCAAATTAAAGAAAAATTACGAGTTTCTTATCAATGTCAAGAATATATAATCCTCAACTGTTAATTAAACCATTAAAAGTATTGACTCTACGATATGGTATGATGCAAAAATTTAGAAGGATTCCAAGTACATTATTAAAATATGATTTTGATAGTTGTTATCAAAGGGATATGGTCCATCGGTTGCACATATGTATTTAAGAGAAAGACTAATACAGTTGGAATATTGTGAGTCACATTGACAAGAATAACATCGTAAATATCGGTTATTAAAAATAACTAACACACTCGATGTGCTCATGTAAATTCGGATTATACTCACAAAATTATCATCTGTTATGACTTTTTGTTTTGGTACATATGTGTTGAAATAGAAAATTCCAAAAAATGATTTAGAATAGACAACACATAACAAACAAATTGCCTTGAAATCATTAGAAGCGATATTTAGTTTGTGGGTTCTTGGATATGATCCAAGAACAGATACAAAAGTATCATCTGGCAAGCATCTGAGTTGAACAAGTATTTCGATACAAATATCAAAAATTTTGATTTTTAGTCAAAATGCGGAGAAAGCATGTGTCCATAAGAAAGAACTTTAAAAGGTAAATATCTTAAACTAAAAATAAACAACATATTGTTGATTGTTAATGATATACTTATGTTAAAATCAGTACTAGTTTGGTTGCTTAATACTCGATATTGTATTTGTAGATTATATCTTTTATAATAAGTATAAAAGATGTTGCTAAACCCGAATGATATGTAAATGTGCATTATTAAAATGTTTAATGTGAAACATGTAAGTTGGATTTCTTATTCATCAACGGGTATTATTATACATGTTGTATTGTTTCTTATGTATTTGATGCATAGAGAAAATATCAAATCCAAATTAAGATCACCAAATGGTAAGTTAAAGTGATCTCAATTATTTATGAAATACTAGAGAATTGTTTACAGAAACAACGAACACCGTATGAAGAAGTACTAGGATTTAAATATTATAAGTGATATTGAGTATAATGTGTTAATATCGAATTCATGTTCAAACCATAAGGAGCTTTATGCTGGAAATGTTCCAAACGAAAGCTCGTAGATGACTCAACGAAAAGGTTGAACACCTCACCATGAATAGCGTCACAATAAAAGCAATGTATAAATTTAAAATGCACAAATTCATAACTGAGCAGAAGGTGATTCCAAATATTGATAATCATATAACATTGTTTTATGATAACAATGTCGCGATACAGTTCATAAGAGAACCCAAAACTCATCAGAAGTCGAGAGATGTACTTCGAATAGTTTCACATGGTAACGACAGTTTATCAGCATCGAAGAGAGTTGATTGATAGAGCAGATAATTAAAGCAAAACACGCATATATATTCGCTAAGGAACTGACTTGATTAGTTTCTAAGAAAACTGATTGATGAAGTTGGAATAAGATTACGTAATTGACCTCAAATGTAAATGGGAGATTGATAAAGTTAGGGTATGCTTTATGGACAATTATGTAATTTGTTACATATATCTAACTTGATAACCAATCTTGTTCAAAACGAAAGGTTATGGTTTTAGCAAATGAATTTTATTTACAAAATCTCTTTATTTTAAATCATCGATATATAATTTATTTTGAATTTGTAGATCTAGATCATTTTCATATTATATTACCAAATCAAACAACATGATTTGAAAATAAAATTTTATATGTAGATTTGTTGATTTGGTCAAAATCAACTTGGATTTATTTGCAGATTTAATTAAAAAGAAAACTTTTTAAATATTCGTACACACGCACGCGCATGCGTGCAGACATACACACACACATATATATATATATATATATATATTTACAAGCAATGTTTTGGACAGCTAATGTGTATATAAAGGGCGAATGTATCCATTGCGGTATAAATCACAACACTTAAACACATACACATTAATTGTGTACATAATTTGAATAGTTGCATTTGCACTACATACACTTGAGTATATTTAGATATGCTCACAAAATATACCAAGTGCAAATTTGGTAAAAATACCATTTAAATATATCATCAATTAATTTAATTAAGAGAGTGGAATGAAAATTTTCTCTCTAAATAAAATAAAACCTTCTTCTAATTAATGAGAGAGCTTTGAGAGAGAGAGAGAAACGAAAGGTTTCTTTCTTTAAATAAAATAAAACGTCTCTCATTTATTTTATTGAATGTGTGTAACACCCTGCAAAATTTACCATAAGTAGATAAAGTGAATAAATTAGGTAGGGGTAAAAATAAAAATTTTGTAAAATTTGGAATTTGGCCATGAAAGTTTTACCATTGCGTTCATGGCGAAATTCTGATCAATTTCCATATATAATATGCTGAAAACAGAGTTCAAACGAAGAAGTTAGAGCGTTTGAAGTTTTCAGGTTTAAAATAATATAATTTAAATTCAAATTCAAACAAATAATTAATTTTCAAATTTGAAGTTTTCAAATTAATGTGATTAGACTTGGGGGTTAAATAAACGTTAAATTTAATGTGAATGTTAAAATATAATTAAGGAATACAATAAATTCAGCAACGGTAATAAATAAACGCTCCAAAATAAGGGGGAGCGGTCGACTGGTGCACTTAAGGCGGTTGACTGCTATCCAAAGGTGGCAGCTAGGGTTTTGAGGTGATGAACATATCAGATTTTTCTATTTTTAACCTACTTTAATCCTATGATTCTGGTGTATTTCAACCTCTATAAATAAGATCCTAGACTCCTCACTTCTATTCATAAATATTTTGGGAACACCAACGAAGCTCTATCAGTTCATCTCTTCTTAGATTCAGAAAACTCCATTAGAATTTAAGGTAAGAAATCATTATACCTATCTTTGTTTATTATTTAATTTCTAAACCTCTTCTCCTCCAACCTTTCTAAATCTAATGTATATACAAATCCCTTGTTGTATATATTAATAAGAAGAGATCTGAAGGAGATTATAATGGGCGTTTCAAATCCAAAGAGAAGCAGAGCTAAGGGCCTACTGTGAGTGGAAATCTTAGCATTTTTTATTTCAGTAATTGATTAGTATATTATAAATTTGACTATGCCTTAAGAGTTTTCGATTTATGAAAATAAAAAAAATAAAAACCCCCAAAACTCCTATAATTCGAAAGGTCAATTCTTGTTGGAATTCTCAATTGTTTACATTAAATTGTTGGAATTTGCAGTTTTTGCAGTTTTTGGTGATTTCAATTTCTATTCACTTCTCTTTAATTCCAATTTGATTATGAAGTTTCAATTAAGGAATAGGGTGTAAAGTATGAACTTATTTGTAGTTTACGCCGTTTATTCCATATGAAAATAAAAAAGAAATTCCATTGTTTAATTCATTGTAAAGAGGGGTTGAATAGAAGCTTAAATTGGAATTGCATTTTATACTTTTGGATTATTCCATTTTTTGATGTGATAGATTGAGTTGAAAATTTTATTATGTACAAGTCTATTTATTGCGATTTTTGGATATGAATATTAAGGTACCGTTCTTTTTGCAAAATGGGCAATTAAAGTTTGCGTCTGCGTCTGAAACGTCCGACCCATCGACGCGGGCCCCCATTCCCCAACCCAGTTCACATGAACGGTTCAAAATGAAGCTTTCGTTGCCCGGTTTGTTTTCTCCCCATGCCCCTTTCGTGTGCAAAAAAGAACACATTCCCATTTCGCGAACCAACCCTTTTCCCGTGCCCATTTCGTTTGCCCCTTTCGGTTCAAAAAAGAATGGTGCCTAAATCCTTCGTTAAGGTTATTGAAATTCCTTGTTATGGATATTGGAAATATGGCATCATTGATAATGTAGAAAAAGGGCTTGTATTATTGTTGTTAGAAAGGAATTGACATTTAACGTTAATTAGGGCGCAATCTCTACGCACATAGAAAAAAATAAGAGCGTGTTTATTATATATTAATTATTGTAAATTGTGTACAATTATAACGTATTAATTGCGTACTTAATTAGGTAATAAGTGTCATTAAATCCCCCTTAGGAAAGTAATTGATTTGTTAAGACAAAATAAGAAGGAATTCTTATACAGCCTAATTAATGGACATGGGGATGTGTAATAATATATAGAGTGTTGTAAAATATGATTTAAGTTATAAGTGCTGCGAGGTCAGCCAAAAGACACACGGAAGTTTCTCTAACTAATCTGGCTACCAACGGTGTGACTTTGGGGCTGATGTGAGATATCGTCTATGATAAGTAACTATAATGATGCGAGGTTAGTCCTAATTCTATAGGGTAAATCTTCCCAGTTAATCTGGCTACCAGTACCTATGAATAGTCGGACTAATATGAGACATCACCGTGGTTATGGGTCATAAGACGAAGGACCAGCTTTTGGGTTTTGGAGGTAGTAAGTGGTTGTTTGAGGGCCCTCCTTCTTCCCCAAATGAAGTTTTAAATAGTCGAGATTGGGTTTAGGCATGGCTAAAGATATCTCGGAAAAGTTTGCTTCAATAAGAAGTATTAAGTATCCGAAGAGATTTCCATGCAATATCAGTTAGATAAATACGTATGTGGGATCCACCTTGGAAATAAGTATTAAATGATGGGGGCTTACCTCAGTTGAGGTCTTAAATGGTCAGAGTCTGCCTATCTTCCACTAAAAGGTATTAAGTGGCTTGACTTCTATCTCTCGCATTATTAGACATTTATGATGTTAATTATGGGTTATGGGATATGGAAACTTACTTCGGGAATGAAAGGTATTAAGTGGCTGTTTGAGGGCCCGCCTCCTTTCTTTATATGATGTATTAAATGGTTTCAAAACACGTAAGACATATTCTTATTTAAATTATACTGCCCAAGTACTGAAACAGTAAGGCTCGAAGTTTCTATTTACTAGACACTTGTTGTTTTGATTTCCTCCTTATTACAACACAGGTTAGAGAAGGAGTTGATGATGCTTGAAGATGGCGAGAGTGAAGCTTGTGGCAGTCATTATCTATCTTTTCATGTTATTTTCTATTGTACCCATATCACTTTTGAACAAATTGATTTAACGATTGTTATTAACAGTATAATATGTTGTGTTTTGTGGCATTTGAAATGGTTTGAAATAAATGGATACTATTATTGCTATTATATCTTGTTCCTTCCACTGTGAGTTTTGAAATAATAGATAGATAGCTTTGTATTGTTTTTCCTTTTACTAACCAACATCCAGTTTTGGAATGGGTCTAAGTTTCGATAGGCCTTTTTTGGGTTAGAATTTTGGTCTACTTCAGGGCGGGTTGTTACATTTGGTATCAGAGCTTAGGCTACCTGATCAATGGGGAAAATATATGTATGAGTGGCATACTTGCTATTTTTGAAAAGGTTTTTCATAAGGTTTTACTATAAATATATACACTTATTTTGAATATACGCCAAACTTTATAAATTCCAACCATAAAAGTAGTTGCGACCATATTCCGAAAGGATGGGCGTGGTGACTATGGGTTGGAAAAAATAAAAAGAGTTAAATTTGCACTACCACTCCGATTACTTATGGAGCGGAGATCGTGTCGCAAGAGTAGACTGAGAAGAGCATAACCACAACATAAGAAAGCACCCCTGAAGCTGAATAGTACTTGACTCCTTTGTTAGACCTAGATTTCCTTATAATTGTGGACCTTATAAGCCTAATAAATAAAAGGGATGGAAAACGTAGAAAGAAAGGTTGTAACTCTAAAAATTTAATATACAATCATTGTGCAATAAGTGAGCAGTTACAAGAAATCAAATAGAATAATGAGACGATTAAGATAATTATAGGAAGATAAGGAAGAAGTTCAATAGATAAAATTTGAATAAGGAAGTAAATGTCTTCAGAAACTTCCGTTAAGATTACAAGCATTTAATATGAACAAATGACATTTATGGAGGTAATGAATATAATGGATAAATCAGGAATACAAAAACAAAAACAGCAATTGGACCAGAGAATGCGATTGCATTATAAGGTCGCAGCTGAACAGATCGAGGAGGAGATCCAGAGTCCCAGAATTGTTAAGCATTGATTAAATATTATAAGGCAGAATATTGGTAAAAATTCGAAAGTGAGGTATAAAGAAGGAATGAAACAAGCTTCTGTAAGAATGTGTACATTAATCGCTACAAGAAGATAACTAGATTTTTAAGAGGATTGAGTAGGAAAATTCAAAGAAAAGAACAATTAAAGCTAGTTTTTAAATTCTACCCTATGAGAAAGAATTCGATAAAAAGGTTTTTGAAAACTCCTTGAATGTTTTGAAAGAGCTTTTCAAAATATTATTAAGTGAAGATCTCATGTCTTATAAGTTAAAAATTTTGATAGAAAATAATTATAAACAGCTTTGGAAATATACTACCATTTGTAAAATGTTTGGAAAGAGGATGGTGGTGAAACAATTTAAAAACAAAGTGGTGGATGATTTTTAGTAAATTTAATGACTTAAAAAGTTGAAAAAAAGAGAAGATTTTCATTTGTTAACTTCTCAACTTAAAATTTGTTGAATTAAAAAAAAAATCAACTTTTGGATTCTTCATTTTTGAATTCTTCTATGTTCTAAATGATTTCTTCTGCTTTATAAATTTGGAAATTCTTTTCTTTAAAATTCTTTTAAAAAGGGTGTATAAATGGAAATAACACCTGATTGAAATAGGAAAATAGAAATAAAAAGGATAAAAATTTCTGATAAGGTAGGTAGGAGGGACTTTCCCATATAAGGAAATATGGAGAATAATAGCTGAAATTTAGGTAGTAATAGAACTGAAAATTTTAATCCAGTGATAAACAATATAGGGGAGGGTTAATAGAATAAAATAGAAGTTACCTTTGTCCACTCCATTTTCACATCACTTAAAGTTTTAAAAAAGTATCTTTGACAATTGAATGGATTTGGATGGTAATTAATAAATGAGTTGGATATTTTTGTATATAAGGAAAACCATCTATGTAAAGGTGAGAATTTTATTTATACAATTTTCCTATTTGAATTCACAACTGGTTTGAATAAGGATATTATGGGAATTTTAAACAAAGTTATAAAAGATTTGATTAAATGACAGTCTATTTTGATTAATAAAGCAATAGATGTTGATACTTTAAAATAATATAACTGTCTTGTAATAAGAAAAATCTTTGGAATAATAAATGTCTAGTCTATTATTCTGAAATAATAATTGAGTTCTGAATGTTATGTGTAAAAGATCCTATTTTCAAAAGGAGTAAGTCTTTATTATAGTAAGTCATTGAAAAGGGAAGTTTTTCATAGTTCCTTTTTGAAAACCAAGCAATTTTTGAATGCTATGAATTAAAAGTCAAACTTTTAAAGAAATAAATCTTTGACAAAGAAAATTTTAAAGAGAGAAATTATTTTGCTCCTTTTTTGAACTAAGAAATTTTGAATTCTTGATAAAGCTTTCTAAGTTTATATCTTCAAAAACGGGAGATTCTGAATTTGGTACTTCATGTTTGTGAAATTCTAAGTTTTACAAGAAATGGGTTGATAAATGTTGATTTTGAATTTAATATAATAAATTTATTTGTATGAGAATAGTTTATTTAAAATTATTTTATGTGTTGCTGAAATTCTGGTTTTACAAAGAACAGTGAAAACCAAATTTTTATTGAGTGGATAGGGATCACTACTTAGGTAGGACAAGTTAATGTTTTTAGGGCATGAATAAAATAGGAATAGAATGTACAATTTTTTCTCAAACCTCTATTGGTAGAAGTTGGTAAATTTGTAGGGATATTCTAGATCTGTAATTGGGTTGTAAATTAGGTTTCCATAAATAGCTTAGAATGTTACTTTCCATGTTTAATTATTAAAAGCAGTTTCCATGTAATTTCCATAAATTACTACATTCTAAATATGTATAAAAGCGTGTTGTTCGAATCAATAAAGGATGCACCAAAAAGGAAAAGAGATATGTAGGATATGGATATCCTTTTCATTTATTTACATTGTCTCTTTCGATTGTAGAAAAGAAATAATTCTTTATAAATTCAAGTAAAACAAAAATCTCATTTGTGGTAAATTTATGGGAGATTGTAACTTTTTAAGGATGGCTTTAATAAATTAAAAATGTAAAAATAAGCGTTCTAGATTAGAAATTAATACAGACGTACAACCACGCTTAACGACTAAAAATAAGAATATATATAAATCGTGTAAATTACGACTATATATGTACTAATTAGTAATTAATGGATTAAGATTTATGAACATTAATTATAAGTTTAACGGGCAATAAGTTTGTAATTAGTGAGAGGAAAAAAGAATTAAATGGGGACTAACTAGGGGAAACCTAATATGACATTCATGGAAGAATTGAATCTGAGTAATTGATGGATTTTGGAATTTATAAAAATTTAAAAGGGGTCAAATAAGTATTAATTGGGAATGATCCAATTTTGATAGTAATGATCAACTGCTCTGGATATATTAATTGAAGCAATGGATGATCCACATTTCTTTGAAACCAAAAAGGAAAATTAAGGAAAATGGGTAATAATGGAATGACATATTTAGAAATAGCATCTTAATTTAGTAACGAGTGCTATGACTTCAACATCATTTATACCACTTGATAATAAATGGCAGCTTCCAGCAAAATTTCTTTTAGAGTTTTTGGGTTGTAATCGCTAGTTGTCTCCCTTGGTTATTGGAAAAGTGAATGATATGGTGTAAGATATATCCCTATTTTATTCCTGTGTTGATTTTATGAATGGGATTAAACCACTTGATAAATATATACATATTGAGAAGCAATGTAAGTAAGGAAATTTTATGGGGACACCTAACTAGCGATAAAATATAAGTAAGACGGGAAGTTAACGAGGAATTAGGTTAGCAATCTAAAGTAAATAAATGTTTCAGTCCCAAAACTTTGGAATTTTGGGAAAAATCAAATTTAGCTCACAGAATGTCACAATTCAACAAAGAGATAAAATATTGTAACGACCTGACTTTTCGACCCTCGAATCTCGGTACTAATACATCCACGGTATTCGTGTGTCGAGCACCCAAGTGCTGAAAAGACAGAAAGTTAGGGTACAATAGAAGAAAATAGAAAGAATAAGGAAGAAAGAACATAATATCAGAATCTCACAATGGAACGATAATATATAATATCGAATGAACAGTGCAAAGGTTACTCTGAATACAAGAATATCAATTACTAAAACCTAAGTACTATCATCAGTTTGGACAGTTATAACTGCATGTCCTTACAATGACGATATATATAATAAAGAAATGCAGCGGAAATAAGAATACTACGGAAGGTAATCATCCAGCTCTCCTCCATAAGCTCCAAAGCATCCGTAGCTAAATTTGGAGACACACACGGAGCTGATTCGAGCATTATAAGAAAATAACACCCGGATCATCCTGGTAAACCATTGTGAGAAAATCAAGAAATAATAGTGACATATGATATAACCTTTTGAGACCGTACGGATTACCACAACGGATTTCCCCTCAAATGAAACCAAGCATTCATTAAGTTTAACATATAATGATATGATAGATAATGTCTGGAGTGTAGCACATAAATCATACTAAATAGCTGATGTGTGAACACCAACAATAATAGGTATACAATCAATACCGCTAATGCGCGTCCGTATATGGATTGTTTTCCATATAGATGCCTCTACTAAAATAAATTGGATCTCCATGACAAGGATCAAAAACTTCCTTCTGAGCATCGTATATCTCTAGATAAGATATACTCTAAGGTAAACACAACTGGTCCAACAATGAACTGCGTGGCACCAAGTATCAACAACTCCCGTGTGCAACATATCTATAAACATACTCTAGATATGGAGTTGATATACCCTCATGGGTAAGCTAAACCCAAGATTATGTATCCTTCTTTGGTTTTAGTCATTTCCGATGCCGAGGCTATGTTCGGCATCTTTCACATTAGTCTTCCAAAAACAAGAAGACCTATGTTAGCTAGATAGATACCTATGTCTCGAAAAGATCTGCTTAAATAGGAAGTATTAAGTGTCCAAAGAGATTTCCATGCAATGTCAGCTAGATAGATACCTATATAGGGTCCGCCTTGTGAATAGGTATTAAGTGATGGGGGCCTACCTCAATTGAAGTCTTAAATGGTCAGAGTATGCCTATTTTCTATTAAAAGATATTAAGTGACTTGGGTTCTATCTCTCGCATTATTAGACATTTATAATGTTAGTTATGGGTTATGGGATTTGGAAACCTGCTTCGGCAATTGAAGGTATTAAATGGCTGTTTGAGGGCCCGTCTCCTTTCCTTATATGGTGTACTAAATGGTTTCAAAACATGTAAGGCATATTCGTATTTAAATTTTACTGCCCAAGTACTGAAAGAGTAAGGCTTGAGGTTTTTATTCACCAGACGCTTGTTGTTCTGACTCCCTCCTCACTACAACACAGGTTAGAGAAGGAGTTGATGATGCTTGAAGATGGCGAGAGTGAAGCTTGTGTTAGTCATTATCTATCTTTTCATATTATTTCTACTATAGCCATAAAATGTACTTGTGAATAAATTGATGTAATGGTTGTTGTTAACATTTTGATATTTTCTATTTTGTGAATGGTTTGAAATAAATGGGTACTATTATTGCTATTATATTTTGTTCCTTCCGCTGTGGGTTCTGAAAGACAGATTGGTAGCCTTGTATTGTTTTCTTTTTACCAACCTACAGTCAGCTTTGGAATGGGTCTAAGTTTCGATGGGCCTTTTCTGGTTGGAATTTAGGTCTGCTTTAGTGTGGGTTGTTACAATTTGATTCACATTAAATGCATTTGGCTGATGAGAATAGTTAAATAAGGGAATTATATTCAAAATAAAATACGATTTTGTCAAAACTACTATATTGGATCTAGTGCTAGACATTAGATTTCATACGTCTGCTATGATCCAAATATGATTTTTTTTTTTAAATTTTCCCATTTAACCTGCTTCCAACTGGCCTAGTTCCTTCAATTACCTAGGATTATTAACACTGAGGTGAATGATAGTAATCTTAATGAGAGTTGTAAATAGTTCTATACAATATATGTAGAGGTGAATGTTAGTAACCTTCGTAGCAGTGAACACTGAGATGAACATGTGTTTTACCTTAGTGAATAGTAGTAGCCTTTGTAAGTATAAACAATAAGATGAATGATTCATTACGTAGGTGTATGATAATATAAGTCTTTATGCGAAAAAGACAAGTAACCCCATGATAAGTAAAACTGTGTTTAAAACGTGTAGATAAGAACCAAGGCATATTTACTTTATATAAAGGTAGATTAGATAACTTAGGTAGATTATGACACGAAGGACTATATTCAAACCCGAGATCGAGGTCTAGTTATATAAAAAAAATCTTGTATAAAATGTAAGTATATTGATGAAGGGAAAACTCATTCCACTTTGTGGTCTGGTACATTATGTATTATTACGTTCATGAACTATTGTGACTAATATTAATCATGTCATACTTGTGTTTAAATAGAAGGTTATATTTTTCTCTATAAACTATTGGATACTCATTTGAATGATTTAAGGGTTGAAGGTTCCAGAATTAGCAGGTTTGGACAAATAACCAAAGAAGACAACTGTAGAAGATAGAACATTGATCATTTATAGTGGTATCATCATATACTGATCATATAATACTTATGTTATATATTATCTTTTCTCTTTATGGTAGAAACATTGGGTAGTTTTATTTGAATGGAATAATGGAGTAAAATTTGTAATAGAACTACGACTTTTTATCAATTCTATGCATATATGGAAGAAAATCAGATCTTACATTGTCGCTTGAAAATAACATTAGATTTATTGCAACACTCTATTATTCATTTTTAGATCTCAAAACAAGGAATATTACATTTGATATCAGAGCCCTACGAAAGTAATAGTTTGGAAAATTTAAGTTAATTTAACTCGAAAAATGAGAGATATATAACAACTTAAGGATATGACATGGGGTTACGTGATAACCCTATCGTAATGGATTTGTGTGATACACACATAATGATGTATATTTTTATGCTTACATTTTATCTTTATTCATTTAAATAAATGTTACATAAGGGGTTTTTGTACATGCTTTTAATGAAAGTTAAAAAAATGCTTTCAACCTGCACTTACATTTGACATGCATTGAGCATATTGTTGCTTGAAAGTAAGGTAAAATTGATTTCAGCACCCTATTATTTATTTTTAGGTCTCAAAACAAGGGTCGTGGCATTTTTGCCATCGCCAGCCACCATGCGTACATGTGTATTTTTTTTTGCTACATTTTTTCATTTTCTATTGTAACTTTCTATTTGAAAAACTTACCTTCTAAATTTGTTTTATCGATTCTATTATATAAATTATCCCTTTCTTAACTCATATACACTTTTCCAAGATCAATTAACACTTTCATTTTTTTCTTAAAACCGCATAATTTTAAATTGTTATAGCTTATATATGTAACAACCCGTATTTTTCGATAATTAAAACTATGAAATTAAATAAGATTTTGAAATTTAATATTGTTAGAAATTAAAATTTATGAGAAAAATAATTAGAATATGATTAATAAGGTTGTTTAAATGTTACTGACAACCATTTTAATGTAATTTCAATTAATTGAAATATTTGTAAAGTTAATTTGGCAATAATTGTAAATAAGGAATTAATTTGGTAACTAATGGAATTTATGCAATTGAAATATTATAATTAATATGGATTAAGATGATAACTGTAGAATATTAATGTAATAAAATGTAAACTTATGTTAATTATATTCATAACATAATAGTGATTCAATAATAAGAGTGTAAATCAAAATAAAAGAATTTGATTGAATTTAAAATATAATTAACTGGAATTTTATTACAATTGCAATTGAACGCTGAATTTAGTGTAATATTTAAATATTGGATTGACATGGGAAATTTATTTTAAATAGATTATTGAAATTCTCTGTAATCAAGAATGATGAAAATTGTTAATTATTAAATTTGAATTTAAAAGTGATTAAACCAATTTAATAATAACTTAATTAATAACGTGAAAATTAGCCATTTTGGCCACTGTCTTGGATTTCGACGAAACCAGTTTCATCGGATCCCTAACAGCGAATTATTGTAGGATTTCAAGTTTTGTAGCAATCAGACTTATCGTTTGATCGTGCGAGCTCGATACACGTAGAAATCAATTAAAGGAATTTAATTTATATAATCTAATTTTAAAAGGCTAAATTCTGTATACAATGGAATTATGGTTTGAAACTAGTTCCATTGAGTTTAAAAATATTGAAAACTTATATTTCGATATATTGGATGACCCACTTTCATTTCGGAAACGAAATGGGCTTTTCGGGTCGTTGTTATCGTTTCGACCCAATTCGATTTGTCCATCCGTTCTTATCTATCTCTGTATATATAAATATATTTTGTTTCTCTAACCCTAGTAGCCTTTCATTTTATTTCTGTACGTACCTTACTTCTCATCTGTTCCTCCTCCTCAAACATCAGAACATCAAACCCTAATTCCTAAATTAATTTCAAATCAAATCAAAATATTTAAACTCCTCAAACTATGTCATATAATATATCATTGGAAAGCTCTCGACGAGTGCAATCTGCTGCAGTTCATTTTTCGATTCGAATCATGGTTTGGTCAGAAATTGGTGATCTTTCTCGGCCGTCCATATTAGGGTTTTCGATTTCAACGATGGATTTGCAACGATATGTCGATTGGGAGGCGCTGCTGCGTAGAGGAGGTTGAGGGCTTTCGATCCATATGGTTAGTTGTGTCAGATGGTGCACGAATTCGCCGTGGGGGCCTTGGAAGCGTGGACGGTGGCATGGAGTTCTGGGGGTGGCGGAGCATCTCGCATGGCCAGGGGGGTCGGCCGGAGGTGGGGTGCCTAGCGGCGTTCTCTGATCTGAGGTGTGGCGTGTCCAGGTGGCGTAGTTTGGAGATGAGGGGTGGCAGCTGGGTTGCTTTGGTCACGTATGAGATTGAATGAGGGGATAGGGTTTCTGGATAGGTGACGTGTTTGCAATTTTTACCTTTGTTTATTATTTAATTTAAATTTAAAATTTGAATGTTCTAACTCGAATAACTTTTTGATACAAGCTCCGTTTGACGCGTGGTTTTCTCTATTGTGATCGTATCGAAATTCTGGACATTATGGAACTGCTTTGGCTGCATTCTGAGACTGTTCAATTTTTGGGCTTTATTTGGATTTTAAATCGACTGAAAATCAAAGGTGAGTGTTTTAACCCACTCACAAATACTAAATCATCTTATGTTGGTTAAATTAAATTTATGATGTGATTAGAAATTTATTGATTGCTGTTTGGTATATTTAAATTGTCATTCAAATTTAATTTGAATTTATATTGAATTAAATTGCCATTTGAATTAATATTGAATTGAATTGCTAGTTAAATACCTGATAATGGTAACCGGTTAATTGTTGTGATTTGTTGGTTGATCTGAATGATGATTGTGATGGATGCTTAATTGTTGACATTTCAGATGATTTGATGTTATGTTTATTTTATATGTTGTTATCACACTGCAAGTTCCCTTAGTTATTGTTCGGAAAATCACTATGGGTTGAAATGATACATACTCGAACGATCTAGGGAAAAATTGTTATGGGTTGAAATGATAAACCCGAGTGATTTTATGGATTTGGAAATTGTGATTCGAGAAACGGGTTGAAATGATATATATCCGAAAATTTAAATTATTGCGGGTTGAAATAATATATATCCGTATCACTTGACCATATGGTAGAAAATTATATACAGACACCGGATTGGTAAAATTAAATGATTTTAAATCCTTAATTTTTGAATCCAGCTAAATGATATTATGAAATAAAATTAGATTTATATGAACTAAATTATTTTTAAAATCCAAGCTTTTAAATGTTGAAATTGAAATTGGTTTAAATGAGTTGTTTAAAGAATTTGAATTGAAATCTTAAAGTTGAATTTCGATATATAAATGAATTTTTTCAAAATTGAGTTATTGTAAATGTTTGAATATTTAAGCTTAAAACCTATTGAATTTGAAATAGTTTAAATTTGTAGTTCAAACATGGATTTGAAATCGATATAAATTGAAATGGTTTTTTAATGAGAATTGGAATAGAAACCTTTAGCCTTTGAATTAAAACCGTTGAATTGAGATTGATTTAAATCGAATTTTTAGAACTAAAGTTGATTTGAATTGATTTGTAAAATTGGAAGAAACAATTCTAATTTGAAACTATTTTCGATGTAAATTCTCTTAATATACAAACTTTTTAACATATAAACTATTTTTCTCATATAAACCATTTTAATATATTAATTATTTTTAATACATTAATTATTTTTAATATATAACCTAATTTAATATATAAACTATTTCTAATATATAAACTATTTTAATTTATAACCTATTTTTAAAAATATAAACTATTTAATATATATTATTTTAAATTTATAAACAACTTTTAATATATATTTTAATATATAAACTATTTCTAATATATAAACTATTTTAATCTATAACCTATTTTTAAAATATAAATTATTTTAATGTATAACTATTCCAATATATAAACTACTTTCAATATTCAAACTGTTTAAAGTTAGAACTGTTATGATTTAGATTTAATTGATTTGAATGCGAATATTTAATATGATGGTTTAACCTATTTTGTGGTTATGATTTTGAAAATGAATATGATTTAAAGTGAATAACTATTTCAAAAGTGAATATGATTTCGAAAGTGATATGATTTTGAAGTGAATATGATATTTTGATATCAATTATGAATCGGTTTTGGAAATGTAAAAGAACCAACAGGTGTGAAATAAGCGTTTGGTTGTTAAAGAGACCGGGATCAGATATTTTCATGCTCTCTGCCAATACCGAAAACCACTTTAACAACTATGCACGTGGTGGAGAATCTAGAACAAAATAGGATGGTTTGGCGAACGCTACTATATGAGGTATGAACGTAGCCCTGACCCCCTCGGGTCAGCTTGATATGACTAAAACAGGAGCTATACCGGGCCAAGTGAGGTCGCTCCTCCAATCAGGCACATTTCTTCGATACCATATATGTTATTTTGTGATTGATTTGGTGGCCACCTTCGATTTGATTATGGGAGTGTGTTCCGAGGTGGGCGGTAGTAGCTGCTATGCGTTACCACTAGTCCGGGAGTGCAAACGATAGAATCCTACCCTGGCATTGCCTCGCGTGCCTTGTCATATGTCTTATCAAGCCCATTACGCTTTGGTTTGTATCGTACCTATGGAGTGCTCCCTGAGTATCCCACCGGTTTGGTGGAGCTTACAGTATCTGTATAGACTACGGTATTTATATAAAAATGTGTTAAGGGGGATATGGGTAACACCTTAACACTATTTTAATACTTTACTTTACTGTGGACATATTATAATATCGTACTGTATTATGTATGTAGATAGTTTAATGGATCCTTCGGAGATGGAATTCCGAACATCTCTTAAGTTATTGCATGCACATTAGATATTGGATAGGAGATGTAAAATCTTGTAAACATCTTTGAAGCCATTACACTCATATTTACTTAGTTTGATTTAACTTACCTAAGATCTTTTAGTTCTGACTCGAGTGTTTTGTCTTTTCATTTCGCTCGGGTCAGCCGGAGCATTTCAGTGTTGAAGACCTTATTTATGGAGGACGAAGACGAAGATTTAGTATATTATTACTATTTATTATATTTATTCTACTACATCATGTTATTCTGCTGCATTATTTATTTATTCTTGCTGTATGTATGACTCTGATCTGTATTGTAAAAGTGTAATCAAATGTTATTTGTAAAACAACTCCATGAACTGTTTATTTGATTATTATATTTTATCATTCCGCTGTGAGATTCTGTGTTTTGTTTTCCCTTCTTTTCTCTTATTTTCTTATTTACCACATTAACAATCCTCCATTTTGAATGGTTTGAGTTGACATGTGTGGTTTATTGTCGATTTAAACCGTCCAAAAAGGTGGGTCGTTATATTTGGTATCGGAGCTTTAGTTTAGCGATAACCTTAGCTTTGTGGGGTTTGACTCATTAGAGATGGGGTAGTAATACCCTAGAATGAATTTGTTTGAGTGTATATATGAGAGAGTGTACTTGTTAGTGTTATAAAATGTTTTTATATTTTGTTAATTTGTTATGTTTAGTATTTATAAATTATGGTCGGTACATAGGACACTATGACATCGATAGGGATTTCTAAACACTTAATAGGGCAGATCGACACAATATTTTTTTTGAAATATAGGTAAATGAAATAATTTTACCTAGTATTATATTTTTGTATATAAAAGAATAATTTCTATAAATGGATATAGTTGTATGTGATATGGATGTTTGTTCGGAAGTGAATTTTGTAAATATTGGTTGAAAAATAGAATTTACAAATAAAGTAAATATAAATTGGAAATTTGAGAACTTAAGTTCCGGGGTTTTGAAATTGGTTTTTCCAAAAGATTTTGGAATATAATATTAGTATTATTTAGAAGTATTTTCAGATATAAATATTTTCAATTTGATTTGGAAAAAAATGTTTTAAAAGAATTTTAAGGGAAATAAATTTTGTACTCACCTCTCTGTTGTTGGAAAATAATTTCGATGATGACGGCCGCATCATCGACATTCATTTTCGAGTTTCAAAGTGGAAAGACCACTGTAGTAGCTTTACTACACATTTGTTTTGATAAAAAAATCTTAATTTTAAATTTCTAAATATGATTTGGATATATAAAAGATATGAGTATATATATATATATATATTATTTTAAACTGATGTGAAATGAACTCGGCATTTAGTTCTTAAATTTCCAAAAATTAGGGATTTCAATTATTGTAATGAAATGAAATCTTAACTATTTTAATGACTAGAAGCTTCTAAAATGAAAATTAAGAAATTAGAAGCTAAGTAATTAATGAAACCGTAATTTTTTTTTTGGAGATTTGTCACTTGTAATTTAAAAGATAATGAAAATTAAGAAGATGTAAATTGTTGAACATTTTTGTTAACTAAACTGAATAAGATAAAATTTGTATGACATTCCATTTCATTCTTAAAAACTTATATAAAACTTACCTGAAATATTTAAAAAGTTGAAATGTTAAATATAGATATGTAATAGAATATTATACAAGTAAAATCTTAATAACCAAAATGCTTCGAAATGAACATATGTTATAAATGAAAAACTAAGATGTACATTGAATGTTATAAACATAAGTTAATGTTTTGAAATGCTAATAATTATATTGAATAGTAAAAAGGTGATAATATCTAAGAAATTTTTATAAACTTAAGAAATGATCGAAATGATTCATAAATAAGTTTATTATTAATTGACACTATAAAAGAAAGGATACATGTAAATAAATAGGTAGAAACACTTAAGTATGAAATGTTTATTCATGAATATTCATATTAAATGGAAATCAAGTTATATAAGTAATTGAATGTGAATTAAATTGCAAATAAACTTATATAATATTTTAAGAATTGATTTATTGATGTTCTAGATAATTGAATGGAAAATAACATATGTAAGTAAATGAATGTAAATTAATGGAAAGAGACATTGTATGAATGAATGAGAGCGTATTTATATTTTTCTATGAACCTCCTTTGAAGTATTTCATTTGAAGTGTCTCTTCCTTAGATATAACTATACCCTAAGAAGTATTCTAAAAATATTATATTATGTCTTCGTAGTAGGAATGATCAGTACTAGAGTTGTTACTGTTAGAGGAGGTAGAGGTGGTAGAGTTAGTATTGTTACTAACGGTGGGAATCGGGCACCGAGAAATGCTGCTCCTATCATGGAACCAAGGGTAGAAGTTGTAGAGGAGATCGTATAGGTTCGGTCACAAATGAACTTTGCTTTGCTTTGCCATGGTTTTGAGAGGTTGGGTGGTTAGAGGTTCAGTGGTACAGAGTCTATTATTGAGGTGCAGTCCTGGCTTAGCTTGTGTGAGAGGATCTTTAAGGATTTAGAGTTGGGTGATGCTATGAAGCGTCGCTTGGCTTCACGACATCTGTCTGGTGTGGCCATGGATTGGTGGAGTTCTATTACTATAGATGTCCCGGAGAACGACTTCTCTTGTGCCAAATTCAAGGAGAAGTTTGAAAGGAAGTTGTACCAGAGGCGGTTAAGACCTTGTTGTTTAGGGGATTTTTTGACTAAAGCAAGGTGATATGACTGTTACATAGTATGGTAATAGGTTCATTGCATTATCTCGGTTTAGACTTGGATTGATTGATATGCCTTTAAAGAAGAATAAGATGTTCATGGGAAGAATGCGCCTTGAGTTTTAGAAGGGCGTGACTAACCATATAACGGGATCTTTTGTGAATCTGGTGAACATGGGTTTGAGGTTTGAGGATTTGGCACCAAAGCATTCTGTTTCTACACCAACTGGCAATAATAAGCATAATTTCCAGCCATCGAATAATATGTCCAACCTTGTTTGCCACAAGTGTGGGAAGAATGGCCATTTTGCTAAGTAGTGTAGGTTGAGTGGAGGAGGGCAGATGGTTAAGGCATTAATAGGGAAGGCACCACAGTTTGCACCAAGGGGTTGTTTCAATTACCATCGGTTGGGTTACATTATCAGAGATTGTCCTATGCTCAAAAAAGGAGAGCAGTCTGGAGCTTTTGCTATTACTGTAGCACCTTCCACTTCAGCAGCAGCTAAGGGTAAGAAGTTCTAGAAGGTGTTATATTTATTTATGACATCCCTATTCGAGTTCTGTTTGATACTAGTTCTTCTCATAGCTTTATTATTTGTAGACTTATTGATAGATTGAGGCTTGAACCGGTTATGTTTCCTAATTCTATTTGTATATCGAACCGTATGTGGGGTTCGACCAATCTTACCACGTTATGTGGAGGAGTTCTTGTTACTTGTTATGAAAAACTCTTTCCATATGATATGTGTGTTCTTGAGTATTTGGGTTTTTATGTTTTTATTGGCATGGATTGGTTGTCTCAGTATCATGCTATCTTAGATTATGTTAAGCAAACTACGTTAGTGGTGTATGAGGAGGAGGTTTTGGTAGTGTCTTGTGAGGAACCTATCTCACTTATAGGTAGTTTTCTTTATTCTCTTGATGTAGCGAATGGAGATTTGGCGTCGATTCCTATTGTTTGGGAGTTTGCAGATGTTTTTGAGGAGGTTTCTGCTTTTCTCCCTCACTGGGAGATTTAATTTCATATTGAGTTAGTTCCAGATGCTAAGCCTATTGTATTACCCATGCATAGGCTATCATCAAATTAGTAGTTGGGGCTAGCTAACCAGACTTGTGACTTGCTATAGAAGGATTTGATTCGACCTAGCTGTTCGAGTTGAAGAGTGCCTGTTGTATTTGTTACAAAGGCAGACGGTTCTTTAAGGCTCCGTGTTGATTATCGTGAGCCCATCAAGCGGACTGTTAGGAACAAGTATTCTTTGCTTAGGGTTGATGACTTGTTTGATCAGCTTCATGGTGCTCAGGTATTTTCTCAGCTTGATCTTGCCACAAGATTCCATCAGTTGAGGGTAACATAGAAGAGTGTTCGCTTGACAGCTTTCAAGTCTGACAAGTTTTATGAGTGGTTGGTTATGCCGTTTGGCCTAACTAGTGCTCCTACTTATTTCGTAGACTTAATGAACCGTGTCTTTCAGGATGCATTAAACAACCTTGTGCTGGTTTTCATTGATGATATTCTGGTTTACTCTAAGACCAAGGAGGAGCATTCTCGCCCTTTGAGGATTGTATTGGACACATTTAAAGAGCACGTGTTGAAGGCTAAATTCTTGAAATGTCATTTTTGGCGTTCGGAAGTAAGGTTCTTGGGCATGTTGTTTCTGGAGATGGTCTTTATGTGGATCCAACAAAGGTTGTAGCTATTCAGGATTGGAAGAGGTTAGAAAATGCAACGGATATTTGAAGCTTCTTGGGATTAGCGAGTTATTATAGGAGGTTCATTCAGGATTTCTCCAAGATTGCTTCAACACTACGAATTTGACAAAGAAAGACGTTAAATTTGTTTGGACAGAGAAATGTGAGCAAGCATTCAGGGAGCTGAAGAAGAGTTTGACTAGCGACCTCGTTTTAACTATTCTAGATGGAAGTGTGGGTCTTACTATTTATATAGATGCTTGTGAACAGGTTTAGATTTTGTGTTGATGCTGCATGACAAGGTTGTTGCTTATGCCAGTAGATACCTGAAACCGCATGAGGCGAGTTATCTGACGCATGATTTAGAGTTGTTAATTGTGGATTTTGCATTGAAAATGTGTAGGCATCATTTGCTAGCTGAGAAGTTGAGCTATATTTGCACCATAAATCTTTGAAATATCTTTTCACATAGATGACCTGATCTTGAGACAATAGCATTGGCTAAAGTTCCTCGCGGCCTATGGTTTAGAGATTTTGAATATGTCGGGAAAAGCTAATGTTGCAGCAGATGCATTGAGTATGAGATATGCAGTTATGGCTATGTCCGACTCTTATTAATCGCACTGAGAGTAATCCGCAATGGGTTGTTCATCTTGCTCAGATAGCTAGAGCCGTTGGTGAGAATGTTGCTTTGGAGAAATGGCCAGGATTGAGGTAGATGACTATGGTATTTTGAGGATGAATGGTAGGTTGTGTATTCCAGATGTTGATGGGATTAGGTAGGAGGTTCTGACAGAGAGTCATCATTCTAGACCGAGGATACATCCAAGAGTAGCTAAGATGTATCAGGTCAAGAGATGTACTTTTTGGTGGGAAGGTATGAAGAGAGACTTTTCTATATTTGTGAGTAGGTATTCAAACTGCCGACAGGTAAAGGGTAGTCACCAGAATAAAGTTGGACTGCTTCCGCCACTTGAGGTTCTGAAGTGGAAGTGGGAGCGGATACCTATGGATTTTATTGATGGGTTGCCTAAATCGAGGAGAGGTAATGAAGGAATTTGGGTTATTATTGATTGTTTAACCAAGAGTGCACATATATTACCCGTGAAGGCAACAAGGACAGCTTCAAGTTTAGCACAGTTATATGTGAACGAGATTGTCAGACTTCACAGAGTTCCTTGTGATATCGTGAGTAATAGAGATCCAATCTTCATAAGTCAATTCTGGAAGGGTTTACATGATGCCTTTGGGATGCAGCCAAGTTTGAGTATAGCTTATTACCCTCGGATGGATAGGCAGACTAAAAGAGTGAATCGTGTTTAAAGGATTTACTTAGTGCTTGTATTCTGAATTTTGGGGGTTTGTGGGAGGATCATTTTCCACTTGTCGAGTTTTCATATAACAACAGTTTTCAAGCTAGCATTAGGATGGCACCTTTTGAGGCATTATATGGCAGACCTTGCAAATCTCCATCATATTGGGTGGAACCTGGAGATTGTTCAGTGCTTGGGTAGGATATGATTCGTAAGGCCATGGATAAAGTAGCGGAGATACGAGGGCATTTGAAGGTAGCTTAAGGTAGGTAGAAGAGCTATGCAAATGTGGGGCATAAAGAATTGGAGTTCTCAGTTGGGGACTTTGTATCCATCAAGATTTCCCTAATGAGAGGTGTAGTTCGGTTTGGGAAAGGAGGAAAGTTGACTTCTCGCTATATAGGACCATTCCTGATTCTAGAAGAGGACATGCACTCTTGCTTATAGAGTCGAGTTACTGACTAAATTGTCTGGTGGGCATGATGTTTTCCATGTATCCCATCTACGTAAGTATGTGCACAATCCTTCTTTGATTACTGAGCCATCGTAGTATCAGGACTTGGAAATTCAACCTGACTTGACTATTTTGAGACAGCCTATTCTTATCATTAACCATGATACAAAGCAACTGAGGACTAAGGTTGTGGAGTTGGTCGAGGTACAATGGAGTGAGGATGCTTGGGATTGTACTTGGGAGACAGAGGATAGTATTAGGGTATCTTATCCTGAGTTTTTTCTTGGTTAGCAGTTTTTGTTGTTTCGTTTCTTTTATAGTGTACTCACCGCCTGTGGTGGAGTCACTTAGCTTGTATCTTAGTTTGTATGTAGTTTCAACAAGATTCTATATGCACCTATTTCTTCTATTCTTCTTTGTGTTGTTCTTGTTTGAATTTCGAGGACGAAATGTCTTAAGGGGGAGGATTTAATGATCGTAATTTAAATCATTTATAAAACTGAAGATTTTAAAATCTAAATAAACCGTGTGGAATTATGATCGGTGCACTAAGTTGAGTAAACACGTAATCTTGTTTTAGCAAACGGATGAACAAAAGCGGACATCACATGCATTGAACATACCCGAAAATAGACCTATATACACACAAGAATTATTTAAATCCTCTCATACTGTACATGACCTTATGTGCTTTCATGCATGAAAATAAATGCAAAATATGGAAAATAAATCAACACTTGGCAAGTAGAGCAACACTTTGCATCCATGTGGGAGTTGTGCACATATAAGTATGATAAAAGCTATTTCATGGATGAAAGTTAGAAAGAAAAATAATGTCTTCATGCATGTCCTCTCTTCTTTAATCAATCTCAAAACATAAAAGAACTTCACTAAACTTTTGCTAGAGGTCTACAACAACCTAGCAACTACTTTCATTAACTTAGAGCTTGAAGATTTGAAGCACAAACCCTCACACAAGCCTTGGCTGTGAGCTTTGAGAGGGCTAGCCTATAATTGGACGTAAGCAATGATTTGATGGCTTGCAACATAGTGGTAGAATGGTGAAAGCTTTCTCTGGTAATGTGCTTGGTTAAGGGTGAGCCAACTCACCACTTAAATGAATATAAAGTAATTATATACTTGCTTATATTATAAATTATGTGATTGAATTTATATTGCTTGATCTGTTGTGATTGTTGCTTTGGAAAGCAAATGATAGAAGTAGACAATGACTTTGGACTTGTATGACTTGGTATGACTTGAAAAAAGTTTGGAATAAAGCACATAAGGTTTAGTAGGGGACGAGCTTGAAATAGAAGTGGTTTTATAGCGATAGTCACTGTAAACGCACTTTGAAAATGTCTTACTTTGTTGATTTTCTATCGATTTTTGTAGAGAGATTCTAAGGGTTTTTGTCATAGTTGTGATGTATTATGTGTATAGTAGTTATTATAAAAAGATTGGGTGCAAAAATTTTTTTTACCATTTCTAAAATCGATGAAACTTTGAAGTGTATAGAACTTGAATCGTCAAGACCTATTATAACACTAATCCGGAGTACATTAAAAACGTTGTAATAACTCGGGACCACTTTTTTTTACAGCATTCTGAAACTGCTGTAATCTCTGTTTTAAACTTAAGATAATATTTGGCCTTGAAACGTTTTTAAGGTGCCCGGAAAATTTCTGCAGTTTCTGTTTTAACACTCTAATCTCTTAGAAACGTTTTATACCTGTCGTAGAACATTTTTATAGCATTCTGGAAATGTTGTATTTTCTCTTTGAGGCTTTAGAACATTTATACATGGCTTTGAACTTAAATATTTATCTTCATTCCTTTTGATAGTCTTTTCTAACATATATTAGAGCATTTTAAAAGTTGATTGGAGTTTATATATATTTTTAAGAATTAATTATGAATTTTTAAAATAAGTGGTTTATTGTCAAAATAAAGAAAACATGTCTTTTTAAGTTTTAAATGGATTATAAATTAAATATCTTTAAGTAATATTTTAGATGAATGTTTTAAACTATATTATAAGTATTTTAAAGTATATTTTAAGCATATAGAGTTTTTAGAAAATCAGTTAACTATTTTATTAAAGTATTGAATACCATAACTTATAATATATTTTAAATTGTTTTATTAAACATCGTAGCTTTATAAATAAATTATTATACATATATATTGATCATTTTAAGAGGTTTTTTAAATTACAAACATGTGTTTTACAAAGAGGTTTAGGAGTTGTTAAGCGGCTTAAACATGTTAAGTATACAAGACTTGAATTTCATATACGATCACGTTTATAACTAGATGGTCGAGTAGTCGACAATTGGAAATGACCAAAATAACTTAGGAAGTATCTAAAAGCTTCACGGCTTCATATGATTTGAAAACCCCCGAGGAGGAGCATTGGTATAAAACGTCTCTAGCTCTAAGAACTTATGTATTTGAGGTTCCCCAAGAAAAGACTCCTTTATATAGTTCATTTACTTCTGAAAGAACCGAAATTGAGTTAACTAGAAATTCATCGATTAGTTTTGAAGAGTCCAAGATCGGATAAGTACATGTATTACTTATTGAAAACCACTTCAAAATTATTATACAGGTTTTATGTTTTGGAAAGCAGTTGTGGGGTGAAATATTATAGAGTTACACTGTCTATCCTAACGTGGGAGAGGTCAACGTTAACACTTCGGATAAATGCCATATAGTTGAACTGTCTATCCTAAGGTAAAATCCAATGGAGAGGTCAGCATTAGCATTTATCAAGACGACTTATGCTGTAATCCTTGAAAGGATTCAAGATTTGGTTGAGTGATGTAAGACTCATGTGAGATGCCAAACATGACTTCGCCATCGGAAAATGACTAAAAACAGAGTAGGATGCACAATCTTGTGTTTAGCTAACCGATGAGAGTATATCAACTCCATATCAAGAGATGCTTATAAATGTTGCTAGTGGGAGTTGTTTCACTTGGTTTCATGTTGTTACGTATGGCCAGTTGTGTTTACCTTATGGTATATTTATTTAGAGATATACGACGCTTGGAAGGTAATTTTTGACCCAAGGTACGCTTTGAAGTACTGAGGGCGCCTTAAACGGAAAATCCATATACAAATGCCATTACAACAAAAAATGTCTTTTATAGTGGCATATAGCCGCTATTAATCACAACCATAGCGGTTTGATAAGCGTTGTATATCGACATGTTATAAAAAACTGTTGAATATTTATAACACAAAATATGCCGCTATGGTTGAGCTTAGTTTTATAACGCAAATTCGCCGCTATGGTACGTTAATTCAATAGCTCATTATAGCCACTATAATACAGCTAAATCTCAACGGAACTGGAAATCTTTATAACACCATTTTGCCGCTATAAAATATTTATTCAATAGCTCATTATAGCCGCTATAAAACAGCTAAATCTCAATGGAATAAAGGGAAAGTTGTCAACTTTCCCCTGCCGACTATAAGCTATAGTGCTTGTCATGATTAATTTTTCTACTGATTTCTAGGTCCAGACAATGGATGGGAAAGAAGATATTCTACCTCCTAATCATAACATCCTTAATCTCTTGCAAATAAACAACCATACATCAACAAAACGTTTTACAGATGATCAACAGTACATTGTATAATAAACAACCATACATCACTTGCAAATAAGAGATCGAATTCTTTAGTTTACAAATAACCACCAGTCTCCTAAGTCATGAACAAAAATCCACAAAACGTGACATATACCTTAAGTATCTTGGCAATAAATATATATGAGGACTTATTTGGAGGCAACAGTTTGTGAACATAAAGGCGTATTGTCTAAAATAGGAGCACAGCCTTCTTTAAGAAACTGGCTTACGAGATCAGCAACCAACTTTGGCCTCTCAACATGGGGAAGATGGCCTCAGTTTGGTATCTGACATAAAACTGAATCTAGGAGCTCGTCCTTTAATCTCTGCCATTATGTGCAAAAGCAGAAAGTCAAAAATAATTTAATGTTGTAACCATTTTGACTAAATTATTCTCTTTACTTTTCATCTAGTTGTAAAGTTAATAAAGGGAAAGTTCCAACGATGGTTCTTTCATAATTTCAAACATCTTTTGTCAGAAACTTCCCTCCGTACCAAATCAGTCTTTAACTACCCCAAAACAGTCATGGAACCTAGTTTTTCGTTATCAGACCAAATCAGTCTTTAACTACCCCAAAACTGCTCAACTCCGTACCACTCAGTTTAACCTCATTGGATCCACTTCATCAAAACTGCTACTCAAGCAAACTGAACCATGTATTATTATCATCATTCTAAACTTAGTCAATTATTATCATTCTAATTCAGCTGTGTATGTGAGCGTGCACATGCATGCATACATGTGTGTGTCTTAGTAGTAACTCTCAAATTCTCCTGCCCATCTATTTCAGGTAATATGACAGACAAGCATGAGCGAGGAATTTTACCTGGATTATATTACAATATGTGCATGTCCTGTTCCTGTGAAAAAAACGGAAACGAGAAATAAGTTAACACTGAAAAGACCTGGTTATAGTGATTATTTTATCGAATACATATCACTTGACAACAGAACATATCATGACAAAACTGTCCACAGATGTTGGCGACCATCTTATTTATTGCTCACCTGAGACAAAATTCTGTCCAATTTTATATGGAATAAATGAGTTGAGAAATATGTTTCTATTTACCAATGAATTGTATAAGTATCCTAATTGTTTAAGGAATATGCATTGCAAGCATCTATGAAAGAGCTGGTATTAGATCAGCATCGCAGCAGAGAGGGGGAAAAACATTTTCAGAGAACTCTAGATCTCATTAAGAAAAATAGGCAGTCGAGAATTTATTGCAATCACCAAAATTATGATTTCTTTTATCATGCAGCTTGAGATGATAAAATCCTGTTTAATACTTCTTGTCTGACCTAACAAAAACAAAACATGGAATTTTTGATCATCGGGGTATAAATGATCAATTCTCTACTGCATCACAATTCACAGGTGATTTTGTATCCACTAGTATGATTGACATTTGAAAACAAACTAACTAGCCAACTGATTCCAACAATTATAATATTCAAGGGTCACTTGATTGTAAAATAAACAAATTGATCATAAACTAGTTATTGGAAATTGCAGTCTTTTCAAATGTAAAGGTCAGGAGCAAATACCTGTTTGTGGATCCAGGAGGATCAGTTCCATCGCCAGCTTTAGCCATGATGATGAATTTGTATGATTTATTTCTTCCTAAAAGGTTATTGTTGGTAGTAGGGTTTGATATTTCATTTCTTGTGGTAGATTGTCTTTGCTTGATCATTAAGAAAATAAACAAGTTAGGTGGGTCAATATCTCCATGTATATAAATTCACGAAAAATGAATCCAAGGCAAGGTTGGGAAGATGTTTTGTAATAGGAACAGGCTTACATTGAAGCTTTATTAACATTTATAATAGTACAATGCATTCCACTCTAACCCCTCATAGCATCAATCAAATATCTGATAAAATATTTTTTAGTACTAATAAATTTTTACAAAGTATTGGATTGGTATCCCCTAGATTATTGATGTTATTATGAAGTATAGTATACAATTTTTTTGTTATTTTCTAGACATGATATTAGTAAGAGGAAACCAATCTGCTTTTAGCAACATTTTTTTATATGTAACTTTGTTCGATGATAGATCTCATGATCATTATTTCAAATACGATATAGCGATAGAAAGTAAAACACATCCATCATTACCTTACCACTTAAGACAGCATACTCAAACCCACAACAATCCCAATAATACCTTATTGGCACTCATCTTTATTTTAGGTAACAGATGCGACTCATTAGCTCAGATAGAAATGCTATTGGGGATTCCTTTTGCTGTAACCCCGGCTTCGCTAGTTGGATATAACAAGAAGTAGGGAACGTTAACAGGCCCTGCTCTATTCTTCAAACTCTTATCATTATTACGCTTCTCAATATCATCCGCAACGACGGAAAGTCTTGCACCAAACCTTTTAAATGCGTCAATTGCTTTCCGATCATTAGTCCATTCAGCTGAATCACGTGTTCCAAGATACACCTCATTGGAGGCATGACTCGACAGAATCTCCATTAGAGAAATACCGATAATGCTCTGTAGTTGAGTAGTGATTGTTTTGAGAATTGCCTTTTTGGGATTTGTTTTTAGTAATTCATAATCGGATGTTCCTTCTTTTGGCATGAACCTGCGACTGATAGTAGGGCGATTTGAAAAGTAGCTAGTGAAAGTGTACTGGCCAAAATTGACATCGGCGTGGAGGGCAGAGGCTATCCAAATTATGATAGTGCATGACTGAGTTAAGTCTTCAACTGTTTGCATTTTTCGCCACCATGTCCTATCTTTTAAGTCCCCATGGCCAACTTCTCGCACTTCTTTCCAAAATGCTTGGAGTTCAGTATCATGAAGCATGAACAAGGAGAGGAGGAAGTAGCAGGAATTGTTGACAAGGTTACAGACATTATCTCTTCCGTATGCACAATACTTGACATGATATGATGGCCTGCTTCAAAAGTTTGTTAAGCTAAATCAGTTGCATCAAAATTCTTTACATCGGCGCAAGCACCCAAACCCAATAAACATCTAGCAAAAACCCTTATATTGTCGAGTATATAAAGAATTATCCCATTAGAATCCAAAAACAAATATTTATCATCAACACACCCTTAACTCAAATTCTATCATCAACATACCCATCTACCAGTCCTTAGATACCTGCTTCACACGAATTCGAAACAAACAGTCCTCTCAACAGTCTTGAACATAAAACTATGAAAGCTAGAACAAATAGATAGAAGAATTTTCCAACCTACATCATTATCTTTATTCGACCACCCTTTCAAAACATTTATATGATTAGTTGATTCTACCACCTTAGCACACTTATCAAATTTAGAAACTTCTACAACCTTTGGAGAAAAAAATTGAACACATCTCCCTTTAATAGAATTAGAATTTATTAACATAACTTTTTGTTCAGCTCCCTTTTCCGTATCATTACAGAACTTCTTCAAAGTGTGAATCAAAATACGTTATTAAATTAAGGTTAGACATCGGGGAATGCACGAGGAGAGGACATAAATCAGGATTTTTGTTTACTTTCAATCGAAGTGCATGATAAGTTAAACTAAGATAAGGATTTGTGACTGTGTGGATTCATTGAATATTTCACAGCGTATTGGTAGATGAACCTGAACTAAAAATAGGCTTAATCAAATATACTTTATCATATATTTGATTTTGTATCAACACCGCAAAATCTTGGTTCTCTAACCACACTATTCACGTGACATGCATGCTTTTTTATAGAGTTATAAGCAAATACTTGGTTAAATATTAACTAAGAGTTCTTGTTTTTTTGTTATGCAGTATTGATCGAGAGAAATAAAACACATAAATGACATAAGTCAGACCCACATTTTGCAAAGTTAGATAAAATGAGACAAGGATACAAAAGAACAGAATAATAAAAGAAAACAAAAATAAAAAAGAAACACAAAGTATTCTCTTTTTTCTTCTTTTCACAGTGTACAATTTCAAACCAATATTTAAATCTAAAATGCACTGCTTACAGCATAAAACATCGACTATCGGCTTATTGTCCACAATCAGATGACACTAAATGTGAATTTAGGTTTTACCACATAAACTTGTTCTAGAATTGAAGATTTTGTATGTACTATCAAGTAATAAAATAAAATAGAAAATGGTTAGCAATCAAAACGATTTAATTTTGATTCCACGATGTGATTATACTAGAAAAATCATTTAACAATCAAATGTGATACAAAATATAACCTTCTTCAATACTTCTTTTGGACTGAACTGAAAGAGTAAATCAAATCTGGAGTTCGCTGTTAATTTATGTGCATACTTAGACAAAACATTTAGCAAAAAAGCACTATTGCAAACATTGAAATTTTTGTTCAAAACTATAGGCACAGTAGAAGATTGAGTATGTGGGATAAACTCTATTTGAAATAACGACTAAGAAGCATCTACAACATGTAGGAGGATGACGTAGAAGACACGAGGAAGATAGATACCTGTGCAAATTTGGCTAGAACTAAAAGAGGGAAAGTGCCCAATATGAGTAATGCAACCCTCCACTCCACGATGAATCCAACTATAAAAGATGTGAGCAATGAAGCTGTGTTCAGAAGTATAATTGAAATTCTTTCAACTACTGCAGATTTCACATCAGCTACATCCATGGATAATCGAGCAGCCATGAGACTTGAATTATTCTCCTCTTCGTCAAACCAGCCCACTTCATTCCTTAAAATTTCTACATTGAATAGTGTGCTAAAATAGTCGGTTGCAAGAAAAAAAATGATTCCGTTACACATATTTTACTAGAATATAGGGATGTAAGTTTTGATCTTTAAGGTACTAGAAAACAGGTGGAACAGATCTTAGGTCTTTGTCTTTGTTGAATTCACAATAAATAATTGTTAAATTTCAAAATAAGTGCAAAAGAGACAACATCATCTTACCATCCAATTAACAGTTCATCAAAACAAGTGCAAAAGAGACGAGATCATCAAAACAAGTGTTCATATAGTGTAAGTTATTAAAACATATTTCTTGTCTTTTCTCTCAATTACGTCAACTTTAATCGATTAATTTTTATTTGCAAATGACGATGCTTAAATATGGGTACTTATTTGCAAAAGATTATTATCGACCTTATGGATATGTAGAGTGGACTGCTTTACTCCTACTTTTTAGTTTGCAGTCTCAAAGTTACAAATGGCTATTTCAGGCTGAAACTACAGCCTATTTATAGAAATCGACTCAGTAGGTAAACTGTATTCTAATTGTTATATAGCTATGTGCATTAAGCTATAGCATGAACCATTAGCCTTTTGTGTTGGACAAAATAAGATTCTTCATTTAGCAATGACAAACACTGTCAACCAGCTTAAAAACACATCAGAGTTTTTTTATTTATAATTTTCTGGGTAGAGAAATAAATGTCAAACAATAAAAGCAAACCATTAACAAAAGATGATGATAAAACAGAGATAAAATATCCTACCCCTTTTCTACTAGAAGGCTTAAGAGGAAGCTCTCTCTTAGTAATGATGTGCCCTTCATTCAAACCAACAAATAATCCAGTGTTTGGCAATGGCGGCGCCATTGCTTACCTTATCAACATTTCACATCGATAATGGTAAGAATTAATTAACAATGAAAAAAATCAAAAGAACTAAACAACTTGAAGCTTATGTGTTGAATGTAAGCTTATAATAGATGCATAGTCAGCTGTTTTCAGATTAATACAACAGATGAAGAATTACAAGCAAAAAATTGAAAGCAAACTGTTCATTTAAAAGATACTTGAATGCTAAATAAAACAAGTGCGAAAATGGTCAAAAAAAAAGCAAACATATTCGCGAGGAAAGATCTATAAAGTATAATCCCAATAATATTGTTAACGACGATGATTGAATTATTGTTAAACTAAGCAAAGCATACCTGAAATATAGAAGAAAGTGAAAATAACCTTGGACGCGGCCAAGAACCCTAAAATGAGAACGATACGTTTAAATACGAGAATGAAATGTTAGGTCTAAGCGTCCTCGGAGGCTACCATTTCAAAGCATGCAATTATGGACGACGATTGGGATTTGCCGATTTTGTGTTTGAGGAGAAGAAATAGTTTGAGAAAGAGGGAAGAGGGAAGAATAGAAGAGGGGGGAAAACTGAGGAGGAAAGAGCAAAATAATTGGACAAGGAGGCGGCAAAAGAAACATTTGGGGATAGAAAGCGTTACCCAACAAAGGCAGGCTGTAAATAAAAGAAATTAGAATAAACAATAACACAATGAAACAACGCGTTATTACTTGGCGTTATAAAAGGCAATTTTTCTTGTAGTGCGCGTCTTAGCGATTTTAGATGTACTCTAATATTGTTGTGTTGTGAGATGCAAGCCACATAGCTATTTTCTTATTTATATTCTACAACCTAAACATTATCTATTGTATCACTTTATGCACACTAAAATGGTAGTGGTTCTTTAGTGGTTCTTTTGAGAGGAAAACCATTCTGGTGATTTAGTTGGTCTCAAAAGTACTATTATGTGATTCAGACATTTTCGAGTTATTTCATACCAGACTTAGTTATGCCTGACTCACGGCTTTATTTTTTCCCTTAAGTCCTTAGGTACTCTTTCGAGTAGGCTGAGCAAAATATGTCTTACTTTGAACGCTTTAGAGTTCAGAAGACGGGTTGGAGGCTTCCGTTGTCTATCTATTTCTATTTTCATTGCACTATATGTATGCATCAGCACTTGTAAGGATATGAAGTAATAACTGTCCAGGTTGATGCTGGTACTTAGGATAGTAACTTTGATTATGTATCTTGGAGTAACCTTCTGTACTGTTTGTTTGTATATTATATTTTATCATTCGGCTGTGAGATTCTGATGTTATGTTCTTCTTTCTTGTTCTGTTCGTTTCCTTTTTATTTTACCCTAACAATCTGTCTTTTTAGCACTTGGGTGCTCGGCATATGAATACCGCAGATATATTAGTACCAATATTTAAGGATCGAAAGGGTGGGTCATTACAGTGAAATTAGAGACATTACACATGTGTTATCATATTGTGCATGGGCGATGAGGTAGTGGGTACTTGTAATACCCTATAAATTTTACGATTAGTTGTTTAATTAATTAATTAGTTAATTAGACTCCAAAAATGGAATTTGTGCAAACGATGAAATTGACCATGAAGCTCGCACCATTGCATTCTTGGCAAAATTCTGAGCAACTTTCATATTAAAAGTTTTGTGATCGGAGTCCAAATGAAGAAGTTACAAACGATAAACGAATTCGGAATGAAAATAATTAAATTAGAAAAGTTAACATTTATATATAAATACCAGGACCCACTGGTCGACCCCCTTTATTAGGTAGTCGATATGGAGCGGTCGACCGGTCCTAATAGTGGCGGCTAAGGTTTGCCTTGGCCAAATGGCTCGGATTTTATATAATTAAATCTAACGGCTGTGGTTGATTGAAGTGGGTATAAATGCAGGCTAAACTCTCTCTCTCTTCTCCTATTTTTCTAAAGTAGCAACGAAGCTCTGCCATTTTCTCTTCTCTACTATTTTCTAGATTATAAAATAAAATATTTATAATTGTATATATAAAAATTGGAGAAGAATGCAAATCAACACTACGCGATAATGAGATAATACACACACACACACATCACACATCACACACACACACACGCATATATATATATATATATATGTGCATAAATATATATACACATATATATTTCCATTTGACCCCAAATCTATTCTTAGATCTGTAATTCTAATATATGTATATATACTTTTTATACATATTTCTTGGAATAAGATGGAAATGGAGTTTAACCAAAGGTTTTACTTCAGATCTGGAGATTTGGAATGCTTTTAGAAGGTGAGTGGGAAATTTATAAATTGTTTATGATATTGAATCTATTCCTTTGGCATACGTTTGATTTTTACGCCTGAATGGATAAATATATTTGAATTGTAAGCTAGATTTGAATGTAATAAACATCGCCTACATATTCTTAGGAGATCTGATTGGAATTATTATTATACCCTGATCTGAAAATCAGTCCCAAAAGTTATAGGTATGAATATTGATTAGATATGAAATTTACTCCAGATCAGAAATTGGGTTGTAGATTATTAGTATGATTTTGATTCTTACCCAAATTATGTTGAATAGGAAATTTTTCATAGTTTAATTTGTGGGAAGGATATCTATTTGGTTTTTATAAATCCGTTTATGTTTCCAAATTTCATGGAAAATGCAGCGTTTGATTTGATGAGGAACATATGTAAATGAAAAGGAAGAGATGCTTAAAGTACAGATTTATTCTTCGTAGTTTACACTGTCTATTCCAATAAAAAGAAAATAATCATTCCTTGAATTTTCAAATGAGTCAAATCTTTCCTTTTATTCTTGATCTTTGCTTTAAACTAATTTATGAAAATCACAACAGAGAATCTTCCTAAGAAATGTAATTTTAGTAGATTAAATATGGAAAAGAATATTCTGGTTAAAGATTTATGACTAGAATACATTTGGTAGTAGGTATTTATATGTACCAACACGCTAATAAATACCTAACTAATAATGATGATTTATGCATAATGCTCACTTAGGATATTAGTTATACATAGAAATAGGGTCGAAAAACGAACATGAAATACGAGGAAAGTTCGGAAAGGTTGTAACCCCAATTAATGGGTAAATAATTGTGAAATGGATTTGAGAGTTACAAGTAATTAATATAGTAAATGGGCCAATGGGACTGATAATTAAAGAAGTTAGGGTAATAACTATGGGATAGTTAGGAAAAGCAACTAATTGGAAATTAGTTAATATACCTAAATGACTTAGAAAAAGTCCGTTAGGATGATATTCTTTATCATGGACAAATTGACATTTATGGAAGAAGCAAATAAAGGGGATTTATGGATAATTGAATATTCAAGGTAAATTATATAGCCTTAAATAAATAAAAGGAGGTTAGTAAGCTAAGTCCAATATCCAATTTAGGATGATATAGCTTAGTAATAATAAAGCCCAGAATAATTAATTTGACTTAGTAGGTTGGGATGCGAAGTCAGTAAAGTGACACAACGGAAGTTTGCCCTTCACTTTGAGGCTACCAGCAGTTGTGTACACTTTCTATTGATGTGAGACATCTTTAACCATAGGACCCATAGAGTAATTAATTGGACTTAGTAGATTGGGATGCGAGGTCGGTAAAGTGACTCAATGGAAGTCTTCCCTTCACTTTGAGGCTACCAGCAATTGTGTATACTTATTACTGATGTGGGACATCACCAATCGTAGGCCCGATTATGGGAATAATAGGATCTGATTAGGGATTAGAGGTATTAAGTGGTTGTTTAACGGCCCACCTCTTTCCTAATTAAAAAGTATTAAATGGTCTGAATTATCGATTAGGAGCTGTAGTGGATATCTCGAGAAGGGTCTGCTTTGGGTTTGAGGTATTATGTAACAACCCGAAATTTAACCCGTAATAATTAATTTGTTAATTAATTAGATAATAAAATAACTTTGTGAAATTATCAGAATTAAGCCACGGAAGTTACACCATTGTGTCCGTGATAATTTTCTGGTCAATTTCCATATATAGAACGTCAGAAACCGAGCTAATATAACCAAGTTATAAAATAAACAAAATAAAGAAAGAATATATATATATATATATATATATATATATATAAACACAGGTCGACCTGTCAAGGGGGCGGTCGACCACCCGGTCGACCTGCCTTGCTTTTTGGCAAGAGAATGAACGTTCGTTCGTTCGAACATTCCAGAGCCTATTGGTGATGTGTTTTGCATCGTTTAAACTGATCTGGTCCCTCTGTTTCTGCATCTGATGGCCCCTATTCAGCCTATAACGTGGTTGCATCCTATTCAATCTCCAAATCCAATGGTCCGAGATCCACTTCTACACCTATAAATAGACCCTAAGACCTAACACTTTTTCTCTTTCTAGGTTTTCTCCAATTGGGTTCACCATTCTAGGAAGGACCCTAAACGGATAATTTTTCCAAAGGAGAAAATCATTATAAATTAAATTATTTTACAACTCCAAGTGGATCCGGGAAGACCAAAGGAAGAGCTTAGGACCGGAGGTGACTGATTGTAATTATTTTAAGATTTCTTTAAGTAATTTAAAATAATAGGGTTTCCAATAGTTGTAGTTTTACTACATTTTTGGAATAGCCTTTTCAGTAGTTTATTTACAGTTTTTAGAATTATTTTCAATCTATTTCCTTTCAGCTATTCTTTTCAGTAATTTTAGTTTATTTCTGTTAATTATAATTTATTACTATTAAGCATAGCTTTTTATTTATTTACAGTTTATTTATAGTATTTAAGTTTATTTGCTGTTATTTATTTCTTATTTATATCTTTTTCGACGTTTTGGATTTTATGCAAGCGTATATTCTCTTCATCCCCTTTTTCTTCGCGTATGGATTAAAATAAATTAAACGCGAATATGCATTATATAAGTAAGAATATTGAATGAAGAAAATAAGATGTAAATTATAAAGACTGTAATAAATAATGGAATTGGACTGTAATAAATAATGGAATTGGACTGAAATTATGCCTAATTATAACTAGAATTAGACTAATTAAAGATAATTGGCATAGTTATAACTTAGGATTATAACAAAATAGAGTAAAAGATAAAAGAAGCTTATTTTCACACTTAGACCTTAGGTTAAGTAATAAGCATGATTATAACGTAGGTTATAATAAAAAAAAGAACAAAATAAGGCTTATCTTAAGACTTAGGATAAATTAATAAGCACTGTTAGTAGAGAAAAATGCAAAGGCTTATTTAAATAATTTACCTAAGTTAATAAGCAAAGATGAAAGTAGGACCTGTAACAAATAGCATTCCCTATTAGACAAAACGGTGAGCCTAGGACAGGCTTATGCTAAGAATGGTAGTAATTGGTCAAATAGAAGTCCAAATCATGAGGGATTTGGATAAGGGGTGCAACTAGATATTGTTTGGATGAAGGGCCAGTACCAACAACATTTCCCCTATAGATTCTATGGACACACGGTGATCTCACATTAGCCTGAAGTGGGATGAGGGGCACGCTTATGCTGGAAGTTAGAGGTAATAAGAAGACCCAAAATGTGGAGAAAAAGGTAGCATGGGCATGGTGGCAGTTACGCGTGCGACTTCCATTCGGGTGCTCAGTAATAGCTACGAGTTCCAAGCACTTAGTATGAGTGTCTTTTGTAGACACCATTCCTTCTATGTAGGGAGCTATATATGTCATCCGGATCTACAGTAGTTGCTCTATGCATCTTTCATAGATATCATTGGCTGCTGTGTAGGGAGTTATATAGCGGCTGGTCCGCAGTAAGGTCTATGGAGTAGCAAGCCAATCAAAAAAAGGGTAGAATTAGGGTCACATTCTAATTACAGGATTATGAATTCAGCCTAATTAAAGTAGAAATCAAGGACAAGTGCAAGCAATCAAAGTTAACCTATCTTATAAATTGAGCAATATTAATTCGTACTTATTTTCAGTTTATCTCTTTCCTATTTCCTTTATTATCCTTATTTATGCTAGAATTGTTCTATAGTCTATTACTTTTATCTTGCTTAAAGACTCTAGTAATTACTAGCATTCACCAGACTTTTAATCCGACCCACTCCTTTATTTTTCTCTTCCCCCCATAGGCAATCAAGGGAGAAGTCAGTAGATTGTTGTTGCTTGGTGGATTCTTGGAGGAGTTCTCTACTATGTATTTTTTTTATTTTAGCTTTAGTTCTTTTTGTGCACTGGCTTACTATGAGGGATATTATGCACTCTTATTTTGAGACTATGAATTTTTATTTCATAAGACATGATGGGTTTTGAGATATGGATGTTGTATTTGATATTTGACTTATTTATGAAGCAATTATGAAAGTTTTATTTTGAATAAGTTATTATTTTAGTTTATGTTGTTTTTACTTATTTTTGTCTTGTGAATCTTAGTCTTTGTTAGCTTTAGTCATACCTACAACACACCAGGCCTTTTAATGTGTCCTTTAGGGTATATTAAGGGGTGTGGGGTGTTCACTTGGTATCAGAGCCTAAGGTTACAGGATTCCTAAAAATTTATTTTTAAAAGTAAAGTATTTTTCAAAATAACTTGTTTTAAAAGTATTTCCTTTCAACTATTCTTTTCAGTAATTTTAGTTTATTTCTATTAATTATAATTTATTACTATTATGCATAGCTTTTTATTGATTTATAGTTTATTTACAGTATTTAAGTTTATTTACAGTATTTAAGTTTATTTGGTGTTATTTATTTCTTATTTACATCTTTTTCGACTTTTTGGATTTTATGCAAGCGTATATTCTCTTTATCCCCTTTTTCTTCGCGTATGGATTATATAAGTAAGAATATTGAATGAAGAAAATAAGATGTAAAATATAAAGACTGTAATAAATAATGGAATTGGACTGTAATAAATAATGGAATTGGACTGAAATTACGCCTAATTATAATTAGAATTGGACTAATTAAAGATAATTGGCATAGTTATAACTTAGAATTATAACAAAATAGAGTAAAAGATGAAAGAAGCTTATTTTCACACTTAGACCTTGGGTTAAGTAATAAGCATGATTATAACGTAGGTTATAATATAAAAAAAAGAACAGAATAAGGCTTATCTTAAGACTTAGGATAAATTAATAAGCACTGTTAGTAGAGAAAAATGCAAAGGCTTATTTAAATAATTTACCTAAGTTAATAAGAAAAGATGAAAGTAGGACCTGTACCAAATAGCATTCCCTATTAGACAAAACGGTGAGCCTAGGGCACGCTTATGCTAAGAATGGTAGTAATTGGTCAAATAGAAGTCCAAATCATGGGGGATTTGGATAAGGGGTGCAACTAGATAGTGTTTAGATGAAGGGCCAGTACCAACAGCATTTCCCCTATAGATTCTATGGACATACGGTGATCTCACATTAGCCTGAAGTGGGATGAGGGGCACGCTTATGCTGGAAGTTAGAGGTAATAAGAAGACCCAAAATGTGGAGAAAAAGGTAGCATGGGTATGGTGGCAGTTACCCGTGCGACTTCCATTCGGTGCTCAGTAATAGCTATGAGTTCCAAGCGCTCAGTATGAGTGTCTTTCGTAGACACCATTGCCTTCTGTGTAGGGAGCTATATATGTCGTCTGGATCCACAGTAGTTGCTCTGTGCATCTTTCGTAGATACCATTGGCTGCTGTGTAGGGAGTTATATAGCGGTTGGTCCGTAGTAAGGTCTATGGAGTAGCAGGCCGATAAAAAAAGGGTAGAATTAGGGTCACTTCCTAATTACAGGATTAGGAATTCAGCCTAATTAAAGTCGAAATCAGGGACAAGTGCAAGCAATCAAAGTTAACCTATCTTATAAATTGAGCAATATTTAATTGTACTTATTTTCAGTTTATCTCTTTCCTATTTCCTTTATTATCCTTATTTATGCTAGAACTGTTGTAGAGTCTATTACTTTTATCTTGCTTAAAGACTCTAGTAATTACTATCATTCACCAGACTTTTAGTCTAACCCACTCCTCTATTTTCCCCTTTCCCCCCGTAGGCAATCAAGGGAGAAGTCGGTAGATTGATATTGCTTGGCGGATTCTCGGAGGAGTTCTCTACTATGTATTTCTTTTATTTCAGCTTTAGTTCTTTTTGTGTACTGGCTTATTATGAGGGATATTATGTACTCTTATTTTGAGACTATGAATTTTTATTTCATAAGACATGATGTGTTTTGAGATATGGATGTTGTATTTGATATTTGACTTATTTATGAAGCAATTATGAAAGTTTAATTTTGAATAAGTTTTTATTTTAGTTTCCGCTGTTTTTACTTATTTTTGTCTTATGAATCTTAGTCTATGTTAGCTTTAGTCATACCTACAACGCACCGTGCCTTTTAATGTGTCCTTTAGGGTATATTAAGGGGTGTGGGGTGTTTCACTTGGTATCAGAGCCTAAGGTTACAAGATTCCTAAAAATTTATTTTTAAAAGTAAAGTATTTTTCGAAATAACTTGTTTTAAAAGTATTTTTCAGAAAAGAACTTTTAGGAATGATTTTTAAGTATAAAAGAATTTTTATAAAATCCCCTCATAAGTCCAGTTCAATTTCCCATTGACTCTTTCCTAAACTACCTTTTTCTTTTCGTAGAATGGCTGATGCCCCAAACCTTCCTGAGGGCATTCCAGTCCCAGCCTGGTTTCGTAGGTACTTACAAGCCACGACTCCAGAGGTGCACAGGCATACGCCCAGTCCTGCCCCAACGGGTGGGAATCCCATCAACCCACCTGCCGCCATCAATTTCACTAAGCTTTGTAAAGGTTCTGTGAGTTTGGGTGCGAAGACTTTTTTCAGCAAGGAGACTTTTGTGGAGGCGAGAGCATGGCTTAGGGACACATAGAGGATTTTTGGTCTTTTGGGATTGGATGGTCAACAGCGAGTTCAGCTAGCCGCTTGGCAGCTAAAGGAGGAGGCATCTTATTTGTGGGAGGTGATCGAGTTGGAGGATAGGAACATTACTTGGGATGGATTCCGGGAGCGATTCAATAGGAAGTTTCTATCTCAGGCGGAAGAGAGTGTTCAGTTGAAGAGGTTTATCAATTTGAAGCAAGGGAGTTTGTCTGTTAAGGAATACATCAATCACTTCAATGAGCTGTCGCATTTTGGTATGGATTTAGTGAACACACAACATAAGAAAAACTATGAAGTTTGCAAAGGGATTGAATCAACCCCTTTAGGGATTATTGCTGACTCATGTACCGATGGGAGCTACTTATGAGTCTTTGGTCGAGATGGTGCTTATGTCGGATATAGTCAAGGAGGGAGAGTCTAAAGAGGAGGTTAAGTCAGAAGGTCCAAAGAAGAAGTGGTGGGAAAATAATAAGAAGAAGAAAGGTGATGGTCCTCAGAAGCATATTAAGAAAGGAATACAGTGTCATGGTTATGGAAAGGTTGGACATATGGCCAAGGATTGTTGGAAGGAGAAGATGAAGGGTAAGTGCTATACTTGCGGGCAGCCCGGTCATATGAGTAGGAGTTGTCCCCAAGGAGCGAGTGCACCAGTTGCGCAGATTCAGGCGTTAGACACAGCACCTTCCAGTAGCATTCCATATAGAGGTAGGAAAGTCACAGTTGAAGGTTTGATTTCTATATCTGATTTTCCCACTCGGACTTTATTTGATTCTGGAGCATCACACTCTTTTATCTCTAGATCTCTAGTATATTGTTTTCACTTGGACATATCATTAGTAGTAGACCCCAATATTGTTTCAAACCCCATAGGAGGATCGACACACTTATATATGGTTTGTAGGGGTTTGAAAATCTTTATCCTAGGCGTAGAATTTGACTGCGACACATATGTTTTGGGATTCTCGGGGTATGGGATGATCTTAGGGATGGATTGGTTATCCACATACAGAGCTATATTAGACTACGAGAGGAGAGTCGTTAGACTTGAGACTTGCTATGGTAGGACTCTAGACGTATCTTGCGACCTGCAAGGGTCAGTCATGTTGAGTTTTCTCTATTCCCTCGATTTATCGTCATCAGAGTTACATTCGGTTCCTATCGTTAGAGATTTTGCAGACGTCTTTGAGGAGGTTAGGGGACTACTCCTTAAGAGAGATTGACTTTAGGATTTATTTGACCGAGAATGCTAAGCCAGTAGCATTACCTATGAGACACATGGCACCTAGGGAGAGGAAAGAATTGAGCAAGCAGATTCATGAGCTTTTGTAGAAGGGATTCATAAGAAAGAGCATATCGGAGTAGGGAGCGCCAGTCGTATTCACCACTAAGGTGGATGGTTCTCTCCGACTCTGCGTAGATTATAGAGAACTAAATAAGCTCACCAAGAAGAACCAATATCCACTCCCTAGGATTGATGATCTTTTTGACCAGTTGGTAGGTTATTCGGTTTTCTCTCAGCTTGATTTAGCCATGGGATTCCATCAGTTTAGAGTCGCTGATGGCAGTATAGATAAGACTGCCTTTATGACACTAGACAGGTTCTTCGAGTGGTTGGTTATGCCTTTTGGGCTAACCAATGCTCCAGCCTATTTCATTGATTTGATAAGTCGTGTCTTTAGGGATGTCCTAAATAAGTTTGTGGTGGTATTCGTGGATGATATCTTGGTATTTTCCATGAATATGGAGGAGCATGTTGTTCATTTGGAAGAATTTCTTCGCACACTTCGTAGTTATTATTTGAGGGCTAAGTTTTCAAAGTGTCATTTTTGAAGAGAGGAAATTTGTTTCTTGGGACACATAGTTTCGAAGGAAGGTTTGGCTGTTGACCCCGCCAAGGTTATTGCAGTGCAAGATTGGAAGGCCCCCAAGAATGTTACCGAGGTTAGGAGCTTCCTAGGATTGGCTGGCTACTATAGGAAGTTCATTAGAGACTTTGCCAAGATTTCGGCACCACTCACACGCCTTACTAAGAAGAATAAAGCTTTCGTGTGGGACGTGGATTGTGAGGATTGCTTCACGAAGCTTAAGAGAGCCCTTACTAGTGCACCAGTGTTATTTTTAACCGACGGAGCTAAGCCTTTCACTGTATACACTGATGCATGCGGGACGGGTCTAGGAGCGGTGTTGATGCAAGAAGGGAGGGTAGTGTGTTATGGTAGTAGGCAGTTGAGGACGCATGAGAAGAACTACCCCACCCACGATTTGGAGTTGGCTGCCATTGTTTTTGCACTTAAGGCTTGGAGGCACTATTTGCTTGGAGAGAGGTTGAACTTTTTACCGACCACAAGTCACTAAAGTACATATTCTTGCAGAAGGACTTGAACTTGAGGAAACAGAGATGGATGGAGTTTTTAGCCTCGTATGACTTTGAGATAGCTTATACCCCTGGCAAGGGTAATGTGGTTGCGGATGCATTGAGTAGAAAGGAAGCAACCCTTAGTCCTTTGTTCGTAGAGTGGAGGTGCTTGGAGTTTATTTCTTTTTTTGATTTTAAGCCCTCTACGAACATTACTCCCGGATTGTTGGCAACATTAGAAGTAAGGCCTACCCTTATGGATCAGATTGGCTCGAGGCAGCGGGAAGATTCGGAGCTCATGGACATTATGGATAGGATAATCCGAGGAGAGGTCTCGAGACATCTCCAATGCTATTCCATTGAAAGCAGAGTGTAGCTTAGGAGAGATGGGAGGCTTTGTGTTCCACATGCCAATGACTTGTTGAGAGCAGTTTTGGAGGAGGTGCACCATTCCCGTATGACTATTCATCCGGGTGGTGACAAAATGTATCGGGATATAAAGAGGATGTTCTATTGGGGTGTATGAAGAAGGACGTGAAGGAATTCGTAGCTAAGTGTCTCATATGCCAAAGGGTAAAAGCAGAGCAGCAGAAGCCCGATGGATTACTTCAGCCCTTAGACGTGCCAGAGTGGAAGTGGGACAGTATTTCTATGAATTTCATTGATGGTTACCCCATTCTAGGAAGGGGAACACTAGAATTTGGGTGATTGTTGATAGATTGACCAAGAGTGCTCACTTCATCCCAGTTAAGAGTAAGTGTACGGCTTCATATTTGGCATACTTGTATATTCGAGAGATAGTCCGTCTACACAGAGTTCCTTCTAGCGTTGTTAGCGATAGAGATCCCATTTTCACTAGTGAGTTTTGGAGAAGCTTACAGGAGGCGCTAGGGACGCAACTTAGGTTGAGTACGGCCTATCACCCCAAGACAGATGACCAAACGGAGAGGGTAAATAGGATGCTTGAGGATTTGCTGCGGATGTGCATTTTGGACTTTGGAGGAACTTGGGAGGAGCATCTTCCGTTGGTTGAGTTTGCGTACAATAATAGTTACCAAACAAGTGTAGGAATGGCACCATTTGAGGCTTTATATGAGAGACCTTGCAAGTCCCCATCATGTTGGGTAGAGTCTATGGAGAAGTTATTACTTGGACCCGATATGGTTAGAGAGACCTCTGAGAGGGTGGATTTGATTCGGCGAAGGAAGAAGATAGCTCAAGACAGACAGAAGTCGTATGCGGACAAGCGGAGGAGAGACTTAGAGTTTGAGGTTGGAGACTTAGTTTATATCAAAGTATCCCCGCTTAGGAAGGTGGTAAGATTCAGATCAAATGGAAAGTTAGCCCCCAGATTTGTTGGACCATTTCCTATCACAGAGAGAGTTGGGAAGATGGCTTACCGAGTAAGGCTACCTGATAGGCTCGCATGAGTGCACGACATTTTCCATGTTTCGCACTTGCGAAAGTGCTTACATGACTCGGTGGAGGTTGTAGAGCCTAGTCAGTTGGAGGAGGTGGAGGTAGAAAGGGAAGCATCTGTTCGGCATATGCCCATGAAGATTGTTGGAAGAGATATCAAGCGACTAAGGAACAAGAAGGTTCCACTGGTGAAGGTGCAATGAGGAGATGATGTTGCAGAAGCCACTTGGGAAGCAGAAGAGAAGATATGTACTTCCTATCCTCATCTTTTTTATAGTAAGTTTTAGAATTCCTTTTTCCATCTTTAGATTTGAATAGGTTCTTTCCTTTATTATCCTTTGGGAGGGTAGAAATTAGGATTTAACCTATGGATGGTAGGATTTGATGTAAACATGTCAATAGAACATGTTATGAATGATGTATGCTAGTGGTTGCAAGTGTTTGCTAGTGGATGCTATGAACGCATATAGGTACACTAGGCACTATTATTCCTTAGAGATCGGCCTAACTATGACACTAGAGCATATGCATATGGATGTGTGTGCATTTTTAATTTATTTCCATGGTTGCTATAAATGGATGTTTGTCACTTGATTGTTGCATTTGGGTGATGTTTGTAGCACGCATATAGAACTATCAGTTATCATTAGGAAAAAATTTCATTCATTTGGATACATGGCACGAACTTGATTGTATAAGTATAAAAAGGAGGTCAACTAAATCACTGGACCGCCTAATCTTTTGCATTAGTTAGGGACATTTACACTACACTAATTGCATAAGTATCATAAATTTCATTAGAAAAACTTAAGGACAATGGATGAATGGTTGATGATTGTGTAGTTGGTTGTAGAATTGGATGAAAACATTTAGTACATTTTTTTATCCTTAGAGATTTCGGGGATGAAATCCCTTAAGGAGGGGAGAATGCAACAACCCGAAATTTAAACCGTAATAATTAATTTGTTAATTAATTAGATAATAAAATAACTTTGTGAAATTATCAGAATTAAGCTACGGAAGTTGCATGTCCGTGGCAATTTTCTGGTTAATTTCCATATATAGAACGTCAGAAATCGAGCTAATATGACCAAGTTATAAAATAAACAAAATAAAGAAAGAATATATATATATATATATACAGGTCGACCGGCCGGTCGACCTGGCAAGGGGGCGGTCGACCCGCCTTGATTTTGGGCAAGCGAACGAACGTTCGTTCGTTCGAACATTCCAGAGCCTATTGGTGACGTGTTTTGCATCGTTTAAACTGATCTGGTCCCTCTATTTCTGCATCTGATGGCCCCTTTTCAGCCTATGACGTGGTTGCATCCTATTCAATCTCTATATCCAACAGTTTGAGATCCACTTCTACACCTATAAATAGACCCCTAGACCTAACACTTTTTCTCATTCTAGATTTTCTCCAATTGGGTTCACCTTTCTAGGAAGGACCTTAAACGGAATAATTTTTCCAAAAGAGAAAATCATTATAAATTAAATTATTTTACGACTCCAAGTGGATCCGGGAAGACAAAAGGAAGAGCTTAGGACCGAAGGTGAGTGATTGTAATTATTTTAAGATTTCTTTAAGTAATTTTAAATAATAGGGTTTCCAATAGTTGTAGTTTTACTACATTTTTGGAATAGCCTTTTCAGTAGTTTATTTACAATTTTTAGAATTATTTTCAGTCTATTTCCTTTCAGCTATTCTTTTCAGTAATTTTAGTTTATTTTTGTTAATTATAATTTATTACTATTAAGCATAGCTTTTTATTTATTTACAGTTTATTTATCGTATTTAAGTTTATTTGCTGTTATTTATTTCTTATTTATATCTTTTTCGACGTTTTGGATTTTATGCAAGCGTATATTCTCTTCATCCCCTTTTTCTTCGCATATGGATTAAAATAAATTAAACGCGAATATGGATTATATAAGTAAGAATATTGAATGAAGAAAATAAGATGTAAATTATAAAGACTGTAATAAATAATGGAATTCGACTGTAATAAATAATGGAATTGGACTGAAATTACGCCTAATTATAACTCGAATTGGACTAATTAAAGATAATTGGCATAGTTATAACTTAGACTTATAACAAAATAGAGTAAAAGATGAAAGAAGCTTATTTTCACACTTAGACCTTGGGTTAAGTAATAAGCATGATTATAACGTAGGTTGTAATAAAAAAAGAACAAAATAAGGCTTATCTTAAGACTTAAGATAAATTAATAAGCGCTGTTAGTAGAGCAAAATGCAAAGGCTTATTTAAATAATTTACCTAAGTTAATAAGCAAAGATGAAAGTATGACCTGTACCAAATAGCATTTCCTATTAGACAAAACGGTGAGCCTAGGGAACGCTTATGCTAAGAATGGTAATAATTGGTCAAATAGAAGTCCAAATCATGAGGGATTTGGATAAGGGGTGCAACTAGATATTGTTTGGATGAAGGGCCAGTACCAACAACATTTCCCCTATAGATTCTATGGACACACGGTGATCTCACGTTAGCTTGAAGTGGGATGAGGGGCACGCTTATGCTGGAAGTTAGAGGTAATAAGAAGACCCAAAATGTGGAGAAAAAGGTAGCATGGGCATGGTGGCAGTTACGCGTGCGACTTCCATTCGGGTGCTCAGTAATAGCTACGAGTTCCAAGCACTCAATATGAGTGTCTTTTGTAGACATCATTGCCTTCTATGTAGGGAGCTATATATGTCGTCCGGATCTACAGTAGTTGCTTTATGCATCTTTCATAGATATCATTGGCTGCTGTGTAGGGAGTTATATAGCGGCTGGTCCGCAGTAAGGTCTATGGAGTAGCAAGCCAATCAAAAAAAGGGTAGAATTAGGGTCACATTCTAATTACAGGATTATGAATTCAGCCTAATTAAAGTCGAAATCAGGGACAAGTGCAAGCAATCAAAGTTAACCTATCTTATAAATTGAGCAACATTAATTCGTACTTATTTTCAGTTTGTCTCTTTCCTATTTCCTTTATTATCCTTATTTATGCTAGAATTGTTCTATAGTCTATTACTTTTATCTTGCTTAAAGACTCTAGTAATTACTATCATTCACCAAACTTTTAATCCGACCCACTCCTCTATTTTCCCCTTCCCCCCATAGGCAATCAAGGGAGAAGTCAGTAGATTGCTGTTGCTTGGTGGATTCTCGGAGGAGTTCTCTACTATGTATTTCTTTTATTTCAGCTTTAGTTCTTTTTGTGTACTGGCTTATTATGAGGGATATTATGCACTCTTATTTTGAGACTATGAATTTTTATTTCATAAGACATGATGGGTTTTGAGATATGGATGTTGTATTTGATATTTGACTTATTTATAAAGCAATTATGAAAGTTTTATTTTGAATAAGTTATTATTTTAGTTTCTGTTGTTTTTACTTATTTTTGTCTTGTGAATCTTAGTCTTTGTTAGCTTTAGTCATTCCTACAATGCACCATGCCTTTTAATGTGTCCTTTTGGGTATATTAAGGGACGTGGGGTGTTTCATATTACGTGACTAATATAGGGTCTAGCTCTCTCCAATAAAGAAGTACTAAGTGTCACAGTGAGATTTCAAGCGATGTCAGCTGGATAGTATTAGTAAGGAGTCTACCTTTGGGGTTGGGTAATAAATGACAAAGGCCTACTTAGAATATGGGTATTAAATAGTCAAGGGTCAGCCTAGTCCTTATTAATAAGGTATTAAGTGGCTGGGGTATTGTCTCTCACATGGCTAACACTTTAATGATGATAGATGCATTAGTAGTATGGTTATAATGTATTATAAAGTCATAAATAGTGGTCAAAAGTCTTTGTAGTTATGACCAATAGACCAATGGTGGCGATGCTAAGAGTTCGCTTCATAATTGGAAGTATTAAGTGACTGATAGACTTATGTCAGTATTTTATACCTTGGGAAAGGTAGGTAGCTGAATCATGCTAGGTAAGAATATCGTGTGTGCAATATTTGGTTTATTTGGTTAACCTTAAAATAGTAGACATAACAATTAAATGGAAACCAATCGGTATAAATTTATGTTATGGACACTATTTAGAGTTTCGTCACCAGAACGTTGTTCTGATCCCCTCCTCTTTAATACCCACAGGATAAATTTAGAAGAACAGGTCACTGGAGCTGGACATGACTGGTTGTTGGAGAAGTCTTCTTATCTCTCATGCTCGGTACTAACGTATTGTTTTGATATCCAATGAATACCATTAATTCCAATATAGTAGCCATAGTCAGTATTTATATCCTATTATTATTTCTGCTGTGAGTTTAGATTTTTATAAATCTCTAGTAATACTCGTACTTATTTGTAGGTACCAACTCCAATGATCCGTGCTTTGATGGTCATGGGTTTCGATTTTAATCAAAATTTGGGCTCACTAAAGTGCGGGTTGTTTTGTCGAAAACCTTATAAGGACACTTAACTAACAGTAAAATGCAATATAAGACTGGAAGTATTAAATAGATAAAATTTTAGCAAGCGAATGGCAAATTAAATTGTTTTGGAATCACGGGTCATTGTTCCAGTTCCTGTTCCTTAAAAGCTAAAAATTTTAAATAACTGAGCATGATGATATTTTACAAAAAATGTCAAGTTTTAAGTGTTAAGGTTAGTTGAAGAACTTAGAATTGAACTTACACGTTTAGTGCATAACTGACTTCTGACTAACGCTAAAAATGTGGCTTGAATTACCAAAAATTTTTAGAAAGAAAATATTCTAAAAAGTTTCTCTTGATTTAAAAAGTTTCACTTGAAGAAAAAAAGTTTTGAATTTTTTAAAATTATTTTTGGCGCTCAAATAATTTTTAGAATTTTTCCCCATATTTTATTTAAGGGAAAATTTGCATCCAAATATTTTGAAACTTTATTTATTAAACGATGTACAAATTTGAAAAGAGAAAAAGGTTTTTATGAAGATTTTGATTTTAAAGTCCATATGCTAAGCGTATGAAAGGAAGATATATTAGAAATGTGAATTTAACGGTGCCTTAGGATCAATGAAATGATAAAATGCAAGCGATAACAAGGGAAAAACTGTTTTAGCCTTAGAAATTTCCATACCCATACCTTGTTGACAATGCACACGAGTCTATTTTTGGGCTCAATTCACATTTAGAGCTTGAAAACCAGCCTCGTTATGTGTTTCATGCATGAAAAATTTAGAGTAAATCCGAGGCAGCGAGAAAATTTCCACTGTACAACGGGAAATAGGTTGTTTATAGAGTAGTAAGAAGGTAAAATTCTCTACCTAAATCCCTTTTTCGGCATCGGAGTGACATTTAGGAATCGATATTTCGACGTGTTAGATTTTTAGTCGGTAGGAATTGGATGTAAATTGGTTGCACCATACTTCTATTCGTAGGAGTATGGGGATTTTTGGTGAAAATATTTTTTCAAAATCTACATGCATATAGAACTGCTTGTGTGTGTGTGTGTGTATATACATATATATATAGGTTGTTGCACCATATTTTCAAACATGTTTTCAAAAGAAAAGCATTTATATAGGAGGGCTCGATTTAGAATCGGTCTGCATACATGTTTTCTATGTTGTGATACACTATGCACTTGTGCACGTTGGTTGCAAAAATTGGTTGTACACTAATTGGTTGTCTAGTTAAGGGTAATTGGGAGCTAGAACCATGACTTAGTAATTGGTATAATTTTGGGGATGAAATTATTTTAAGGAGGAAAGGATGTAACACCCCGTAAATTTTACGATTAGTTGTCTAATTAATTAATTAGCTAATTATGATCCAAAGTGGAATTTGTGCAAATGATGGAATTTGATCATGAAACTTGCACCATTGCGTTTTTAATGAAATTCTAAGCAACTTTCATATTTGAAGTTTTGCGATCGGAGTCCAAACGAAGAAGTTACGAATGATAAACGAATTCGAAACGAAAATAATTAAATTTGACATTTATATATGAATATCAGGACCCATCAGTCGACCCCCTTTATTGGGTAAGTCAACATGGAGCAGTCAAACCCTACAGAGGGAGCAGTCGACCGGTCCAAGCAGTGGCAGCTAGGGTTTACCTTGGCCAAACGGTCCAGATTTTATATAATTAAATCTAACTGTCGTGGTTGATTCAAGTAGCTATAAATTCATGCCTAACCCTTTCTTCTCTTCTTATATTTTTCTTAAAGCAACAACAAAGCTCTACCATTTTCTCTTCTCCATTATTTTCTAAATTATAAAATAAAATATTTATATTTGTATATATATATATAAATTGGAGAGAATAAAAAAATAAGAAAAAAAGAGAAGCAAATCAACACTACGCAACGAGATAATGTGTGTGTGTGTATTCCTTCAACGCCAAATCTCTTCTCGGATCTTTAATTCTAATATATGTATATACTCTTTTTATACATATTTCTTGGAATAAGAAGGAAATTGAGTTGAATCAAAGGTTTTACTTCGGATCTGTAGATTTGGAATGCTTTTAGAATGCGAGTGGGAAATTTATAAATTGTTTATGATATTGAATCTATATCATTGGCATACGTTTGATTTCTATGCCTAAATGAATAAATATATGTGTATTATAAGCTTGATTTGAATGTAATAAACATCGCCTACATATTCTTAGGAGATCTAATTGGAATTATTGTTACACCTTGATTTGGAAATCAGTCCCAAAAGTTATAGATACGAATATTGATTAGATATGAAATTTACTCCAGATCCGAAATTGGGTTGTAGATTATTATAATGATTTTGATTATTACCCTAAATATGTTGAACTGGAGATTTTTCGTAGTTTAATTTGTATGAATAATATCCGTTTGATTTTTATAAATCTGTTTATGTTTCCAAATTTCATAGAAAATGCAGCGTTTGATTTGACGAGGAATATACGTAAATGAAAAGGAAGAGATGTGTAAAGTACAGATTTATTCTTTGTAGTTTATACTGTCTAGTCCACTAAAAAGAAAATAATCATTCCTTGAAATTTCAAACAAGGCAAATCTTTATTTTTATTCTTGATCTTTGGTTTTAAACTAATTTATAGAAATTATAACGGAGTATCTTCCTAAGAAATGTTATTTTAGCAAATCAAATATGAAAAAGAATATTCTGGTTAAATATTTGTAACAAGAATATATTTGATAGGAGTAGGTATTTATACGTATTTATATACGCTAATAAATACTTAACTAATAATGATGATTTATTTGTAACGGTCGCTTAGGATATTAGTTATACGTAGAAATAGGGTCGAATAACGAATAGAAAATAGGAGGAAAGTTTGGAAAGTTTGGAAAGGTTGTTACTCCAATTAGGTTAAATAATTGTGAAATGGATTTGAGAGTTACAAGTAATTAATAAGGAAATGGATTAATAGGAGTGATAAATAAAGAAGTTAGGTTAATAACTATGGAATAGTTAGGAAAGGTTACTAATTGGAAATTAGTAAATGTACATAAATGTCTTAGGAAATGTCTGTTAGGATGATACTTTATCATGGACAAATTGACATTTATGGAAGAAGCAAATAAAGGGGATTTATGGGTAATTGAATTTTTAAGGTAAATTATATAGCCTTAAATAAATAAAAGGTGGTTAGTAAGCTAAGTCCAATATCCAATTTAGGATGATAAAGCTTACCAGTAATAAAGCCTAGAATGATTAGTTTGACTTAGTAGGTTGGGAGCGAGGTCAGTAAAGTGACACAACGAAAGTCTGCCCTTCACTTTAAGGCTATCAGCAGTTGTGTACGCTTTCTATTGACGTGAGACATCTTTAACCATAGGACCCATAAATAAATTAATTGGACTTAGTAGATTAGGATGAGAGGTCGGTAAAGTGACACAATGGAAGTCTGCCCTTCACTCAGAGACTATTAGCAGTTGTGTACACTTATTCCGGATATGGGACATCACTAATCATAGGACCTATGGGAAACGATAATGGGAATTATAGGATCCATATAGGGATTAGAGGTATTAAGTGGTTGTTTGAGGGCTACCTCTTTTCTAATTAAAAAGTACTAAATATTTTGAATTATCGATTAGGAGTGGATATCTCGGAAAGGGTCCGCTTTGGATTTGAGGTATTAAGTGGCTAATATAGGGTCTACCTCTCTCCTATAAAGAAATATTAAGTTATCTAGTGAGACTCCAAGCGATGTCAGCTAGATAGTACTGGTGTGGAGTCCGCCTTTGGGGTTAGGTATTAAATGACAAAGGCCTGCCTAGAATATATGTATAAATGGTTAGGGGTCTTCCTAGTCCTTATTAATAAGGTATTAAGTGGCTTGGGTGCTGTCTCTTACATGGCTAAGACTTTAATGATGATACATGCGTTAGTAGTATGGCTATTATGTATTAAAAAGTCATAAATAGTGGTCAAAGGTCTTTGTAGCTTGGAGCAATAGATCAACGATGACAATGCTAAGAGTCCACTTCATATTTGGAATTATAAAGTGGCCGATAGATGTATGTTTGTATTTTGCTCCTTGGGAAGGGTAGGTAGGTAAATCATGCTAGGCAAGAATATCGTGTGTGCAATGTTAGGTTAATTTGGTTAATGTTAAAATAGTAGACATAATAATTAAATGGAAACAAATCGGTATAAATTTATGTTATGGACACTGTTTAGATTTTCCGGTCACTAGAACGTTGTTCTGACCCCCTCCTTATTACAACCCACGTGATGGATTTAGAGGAACGGGTCACTGGAGCTGGTCATGATTGGTTGTTGGAGAAGTCTTCTTACCTCTCATGCTCAGTACTGATGTGGCGATTTGATATCCAAAGAATATCATTAATTGCAAGGTAGTAGCCATAGTCAGTATTTATATCTTATCATTATTTCCGCTGTGAGTTTAGATTTATATAAATCTCTGATAATGCTCATGCTTATTTGCAGGTACCAAATCTAACGATCCGTGCTTTCATGGACTTGGGTTTCAATTTTTATCGGAATTTGGGCTCATTAAAGTGTGAGTTGTTACAGTTTTTCTTATGTTGTGTGACATTTTTGAAAGAGAAAGCATATTATTTAATTATACCCCACACACACTATCTTATATGTACATTACTTCAACTTTACCATCTTTTTGGATATTATTACCATGCCATGTACATGTTATTCCACATGCTATATTGTTTGTGTACTCAACTTTGAATCTAGACATAATCTCACCAGTTTATTATTTATACAATACACTGGTCAGTCTGAGACTTTACAGGTATAAGAACATTAGCCTTTCTTTGGATATTGAGCTATTTAAGGAGACAGTTTTTAGATCTATGTTATATATTTTGGAGTCTATAGTATGTTTATGTATTCTTTTGCTAATTCTATGCATGTACATATGGGATGAGTTTTGAGTTGTATATGGTATTTGACTCGTGTCAATGTATATATTTTTGTAGTTGATCGAATATTTCATTTTAGAGACCTATTTTATGATATGTATGTTATGATAGTACATATATTTCACTGCATTTTGTTACATTGTGTTCTTTAATTATACTGTGTATTGTTCCGCCCTAGTAAATCACTGAGTTTATTGCTTTGTGCTGATATCGAGTACATTTATTTTATGTATTATATGAGATAAGAATACATACTAATGTTAGCCCAACGGAATATTCATGTGCGGTCTCTCCTAACAAGCCTCATTTTCTATATTATCAGATAATATTACTCTATAATACTCTGTGGCAGTATAGGTTTAGGCGTAAGGCGTTATGTTTGCTCCAAAAATCTTTTAAAAAAATCCTCTTTAAAATATTTTATTCCAATATATCAAATTCATATCATTTATTTCTTTCCATTTTATATTTTCCAAAATAACCTATAGATTTAAAAAAAATTCGAGAATCAAATATTCCATAATTAATTCAAAAATGACAAAATTTACATTTCAAGTATCCATCATTGTTTGAAATATTATTTTCAATAATTTAAAAAATTTTGCTAACATATAAATTCACTTTTAAAAATTCTAGTTCTTCACCCTTTTAATTTTCAAAAATGCCTTTCTTTCTACCCACTTATAAACTCTATTCTTTTTTTCAAATCCATCACAATATTTTCAAAATAGATTACTTAAGTCATAAATTCGATGGTATTTTTTTTTCAAATACACTTTATTTTTATAAACATAACTTTTCAAATAAAACATTCTTTTTTCCATACTTATACTTATAAATATTTTGTTTCAATTGCATGCTATGATTTCATCTTATTAGTGCTTGATTTGATTGAATTAAGTATTTGGAATATTGGATTCGATTTTATGGTTGATTGTGAAATTGCATATATGTTGTAAACCATCAAAATGCAAAGGAGATGTTGTCAAAATGCATTTTGATTCTTGTAGCTTGATTATATGATGCACGTTCATTATGATATGATCGGAGTTTGCCGAAAAGCAATTTGGATTTCTAAAATAAATTTCTATTGATTGGATGATATTTTCTGGAGCAATTTTGCTCTATAATTTGCAATTTATTATTTAATTATTTTTAAATTCTCTTAAAAAACTTCTAAAAGGGTTTTTAGATATTTAACTCGTATTAAAGTTACTTTGAAAAACATTATTGAATTATATTTGGCTTTAACTCATTTTCTCATTTAAATCTTGTTCTAAATTATCATATAGGTTTTATTTAATTATAAAATCTTTTAAAAACCACCATTATAATTACATCGAAGAATGTTTTAAAGGCAAAATATAATATGTTGTTATTTTATAAAATATGAAGAAAAAAAGAATTCTAATTTGTAAATTATTTTCCAAGTGGTGAAGTAAATAAGGATTTTGAATAATATATTTGAAATTAAAATTTTATAAGTTGATATTTTAATAGAAATATTCAGAAGGTTTTATAAAAGGAAAATATAAGTTTAATAATTTATTTTATGAAGGTGTTTTAAAAGGATTTGAATATAAATAGGAATTTTAAATATTGATTTTGAAATAAAGTATTTGAGTTTTGGAAATATTTTTGGATTGAAAATAATATACTTTTAATTTGATGTTTTAAAGGTATTTGGAAATTACAAACTTCCTTTAATTATTTTCATAATATTAAAGTAGAAATTACGATAGTATGAATTATTCTAAAAGGAGTTTAGTGGTTTTAAAATTTATTGATTGTTTCGAATAATGACTTCTTCGAAATCAAATTAGTGGTTTTATATTATGGACTTTTATTTAATTCTAAATTGTAGCGAACCATTTAGACTTTATTAAAAGTTGCAGCGAACCACTGTAGAATTCATTAAAAATTTAATTGCAGCGAATCATTGTAGAATTCATTAAAAAATAAATTGTAGATAACAATTGTAGAATTCATTAAAAAATTAATTAGATCAAATTTTATAACATACCAAAACTTTTTGTAAAATAAAAATGGATATCCGTCGGGCCCCGGTACCTTGTTGCATGGCATATCGTTGATAGCCACTAACATTTTCTTCTCCAAAAATGGGGAGTCCAAACCATCAATTCAAACCTTGTATCAATGGGATATAAATCATACCAATTAGCTCTAATCCTTTGGCTTATCCTAGTTTCAAAATATCTTTGTAATATTTAGTAAAAGCCTCAGTTAATTCATTTTGATCAAAATTTCCTCCTCATTAATAATAGAGTTGATGATGTTATTATGTTTCTACCATTAGCTACTTTATGAAAAAAAAAATATTCTTATCGCCCTTGTCCATCCACTGAATTCTAGCTCTTTATTTCCACATAATTTCCTTTCAAATTAAAATTTTATTCAATTCCTCCTTTAAATTTGGGAGGACATTGTTCTTTGATAATTTCAAGGCTCTACATTCTTCAACTTTATTTAGCTTTAGAATTTCATAGAGTGAATTCTCCATTTTTACTCTGAAGATCCCGAAAGTATCCTTGCTCCATTTTTAAAAAAGATTCTTAAAACTCTAAGTGTACTTACAAATATATTGACTATATTACCTGGAATTCTAGTATTATAAAAGATCTAGGAAAGCTATTTGTTTATAATTTTATTTGTAAAGTTATTTTCTAACAACCACATCCTCTCAAGTCTAAATTTTCTTTGAATGCCGCTAAGATTATCATAAGAAAATAAAATCAGGAAATGATCAGAATATATACTTGGAAGACCCATAACCTTATAGATGGAGAACTTATCTTCAGTCTCGTCACTAATGAAAAACCTATCCAACAATGCCATCGAGGGGACTTCTCTATAATTCGACCAGGTGAAACATTTTTTAATTCATGGTACCTTAATTAAATTATCATCGATGATAAACTGGTCAAACGCTTCCATAATGGTAAAGTCTCCCTCTCTAGGAGCCCGCAACCCTAAAAATCTAGTAACATTGAAGTCATACCCAAAAACAAAGGGTATGGGACGAGTGCTGTAACACCCCGTAAATGAAACATAAATAAATAAAGTAAATTAAATTAAATATGATAAGGGTTGGTATGGGAATTTTATAAAAGTTGGAATTTGACCACGAAAGTTATTCCGTTGTGCTTATGGAAAAATTCTATTATGTTTCTGTATCAATATGCTAAAAATGGAGCTCAAACAAAGAAGTTATGAGCATTTGAAGTTCTTAGATTTAAATTAATTTAATTAGGATTCAAATTCAAATGAGAAATCAAATTTAGGATTTAAATTTCAAAACTTGGGGGCTAACTAAACGTTTAACTAAGGCTTAATATTAAAAAGTTAATTAGAGAATAAAATAAATTGGCAATGGAAACAAAAATAAACACCCTGAATACAAGAGCGGTCGACCTGAATAGGTCAACTGGTCGACCATAGAGGTCGACTGGTTGCCCAAGGGCGATCGACCGCTTGGTAATGGTAGTTGCCAATGGCGGCTAGGCTTTTATGTTGTGTTCTATTCGGTTGTGCACTCCAGATTTACCCATTTCCTACCTACTTCCATCCTACGATTCTGGTGCATTTCAACTCTTATAAATAGCACCCTATCCTCTTCACTTTTATTCATATTATTTTGGGGAATACGACGAAATTTTGCCATTACTATCTCTCTAATAAGATTCAGAAACTCCATAGAAAATTCAGGTAAGGATTCAACTTAACCTATTTGTTTCTTCCTCCTCCAATCTATTCTTATCCTATTATTATCCAATTATTCTAAATCTAATGAATATATATACCTCTTCCCTATTGTGTGTGTGTGTATCAAAAGAGAGAGATTCTGGAAGAGATCAAAAGGCTGCAAATCCATTTGAGTAAAGCTAAGGCTAATCTGTAAGTGGAAACCTTAGTATTTCTTTTCAGCAATTGTTTAGTGTATTTCTTTTGGATTTGAATATGCCTTATGGATTTTGAGACTTCCAAAATATGATAGATAAAATCCCCCAAAATTCCTTTTTATTTCGAAGTGTTAATTCTATGTTGAGATTCTCAATTATTTACATTAATTTGATGGAATTTGTTTCTTTTATGCAATTTTTGATAATTTCATAGTCTATTCCACTTCTCCTTCTTCTTTGGGTCAAATTGTGATCCTTTAATAAAATAAAGGGTTTAGATTACCAATTATATTCGTAGTTTACACCACTTATTCATATCTATTTCGCTGTAAAAGATGAGTTGAATAGAATATAGGGTTTAGATTACAATTCTTATTGTTTAAGATATTCCATTGAATTGGTGTAATAAATTGAGTTTCTATTTTATTTACAAGTTTTCTATTGTAGTTTTGATTATGAATATTTATTCCCTGTTTTGGACATTAGAATTCCATGAAATCTTGAGAAATTGAAAAAAAGGACTTGTAATAATAATTGTTTAGGGAATTGACATTTAACGCTAGTTTAGGGCTTAAAATCCATGCGTTAATAACTTATTAAGCATAAATATTTATTTATTTCTATTTACGTAATTAATGTATAACTATTGCGTATGTAGCATAGTTAACTAAGCATTTATTTACATTTATTTTTTCCTATTAGGAAGGTAATTGATTTTGAGGTGAAAATAAGAGGAAACTCATATATAGCCTAATTATTACTTTAAGGCGTAATAAGGAAGATTCTTTATAAGGCCTTATTTATGAAATGGTGAGATGAGTGTGTGTGTATTATATATATATATATATATATATAAATAGAGCAATTAATTTATGGCTAGGTCATAGGGATATGAGGTCAATAGAGTTACATGACGGAAGTCTGCACTTCACTTTGAGGCTACCAGCAATTGTGTGCACTTTTATTGATGTGAGATATCCTTATGATAAATATTTGTAATGACGCATGGTTAGTTCCAAATTTTGTAGGAGAAATCTGCCCAGCTAATCCGGCTACCGGTTCCTATGAACAAAGGACTAGTGTGAGACGTCATTATGGGTATAGGCCATAAGGCGAAGGGTATGCTTCAGAGTTTGAGGTATTAAGTGGTTGGTCCCGCCTTTTCCTTAAATGAAGTATTAAATGTCCTAGGGGTTACATTAAATGGTATCTCTACAGGGGTCCGCTCTGGAATTAGGCCTTAAATGACGGGGTCTGCCTATTTTCCACTTGAAAGTATTAAGTGGCCTATGAAATTCCATATGATGTCGGCTAGATAGTATCATTAAGGAGCGCGCTTATGGAATTAGACCTTAAATGACGGGGTCTACCTATTTTCCACTGGTAAGTATTAAGTGGCTTGGGTACCGTCTCTTACATTATTAGCTATTTATGACGTATGATTGAGATATAGAATTTACTTCTGGAATGGAAGGTATTAAGTGGTTGGACCCGTCTCCTTTCCTTATAAAGAAGTATTAAATGATTTTAATGATTTTATGTTCATAGACATATTCTTATTTTGAAATATACCGCCCAAGTACTGAAAAGGTAAAACTCAAGGTTTTTATTCATCAGACACTTGTTGTTCTGACTCTCTCCTCATTACAACACAGGTTAAGGATGGAGTGATGGCGATGACGATGCTGAAAGGTGAAGAAGCTTGGCAAGTGGCAGTATTTATTATTATTTGCTTTCATGTGTAGTCATTGATTTAAACAATTGTTGTAACACGGTTTTTATGGGATTTTGTGTTATGAAATTTTTATGGTTTTGAAATAAATGGGTACACTTTACTATTATATTTTGTTCCATCGGCCGTGAGTTCTGAAAGTTTAATTATGGCACTGCAATGTTATTTCTTTTTATTACCAATAGCTTGCCTTAGTATGGATTTAAGTTTTGATGGGCCTTTTCTAGATCGTAATTTAGGCATGTTCCGGGGTGGGGTTGTGATGCAGCCCAGAAAGTTGAAGACATAGGTCGTGTGCGACCTATGATGCTGGTAAGTCGGGTACGACTTAAGAAGGGGGCTAACGAGTTAAGACCTCGTAAAGATTTGTGGAAAGTTCAAGTTTTAGGTCGCATACGACCTAACGAAAACCTTAAGTCGTTTCAGCAACTTGGGAAAGGTCGGCAACGACCTAGTGGAGATGCACGAGTTAATGAACTAGACCCTGGAAATAAGTCGTGGAACGTTGTTGAAGTCTTAGGTCGTTCATGACCTAGTAAAGGTCGCTCACGACCTAAGGAGGAGGGTACACGAGTTACTGGATTTAGTGTGAAGGAGTTGGAACGAGCTAAAAGAATACGACCTAAGTTACCTAAGTTAGGTCGCGAGGTTCGATCTATGATAGGTCGCGGAGTTTTGATTCGACCTAAGTTAGGTCGCGTAGAGATGGAAGTTCGATCTATGATAGGTCGTGGAGTTTTGATTCGACCTAAGTTAGGTCACGTACGACCTATGACCTAAGTAAGGTTGCAAGAATTTTAGGTCGCTCACTGCTACAGTTCGTTAAACCGCTTATGGGATAAGTCGCATGAAGTGTTAGGTCGTTAACGACCTATACTAAGTCGCTGAAGGAAGCTGATGTATTGAAGTTAGGTCGCGTGAATTATATTTTAGGTCGTGACCGATATATGTGTTGTAAAAGAGTTGTGTTGTACTTATGTTGTATTGTTTTAGGTCGAACCGCCTTAGGTCGTGATATTTTCTTAAGTCGTGATGTTTTTTTAGGTCGAAGGTTATAGGTCGGAAACGACCTAAGTGTTGTTGTAATTTGTGTGTGTTGAGTTGTATCGCCTATAAATAGGCCGTGAGTCTCATTTGTAAAAGGTTGTTGATTTTTGAATAAAATTCTCTTTTGTTAGCTTTGTGCTTTCATTCAAATTGGTAGTTGAGTGTAATCTCCTATCTCCTCTCTCGGATAATCAAGTGCGCTTGATTCAACGATTGCAGAAGCCGATTCGCGGAATCAAGTGCGCTTGATCAACGCTCGAAGAATTGAAGATCTCTCCTCACGGTATCGTGCGCGATCAACGTGTCAGAGATAGCTAGAATTCGGTATCTTCGGATCAACGAATTTGGGCATTTCAGTATCTTCCAATCCACCGATTACTACATTCATCGATCTACATTGTTGTTTGATTAATCCGCTGCGTCAGTTTTGGTATCAGATCTTGTTTAGCCAATCATAGCTAAATCGAGTCTTGGAGCCAAGTATTTTGAAGAATTTGAAGAAATCAAGTCAAGGACGAAGTAGTTGAAGTTGTTTGCATTTGTATTGAAGTTTGAAGATCGGATTTGTGATTTGGAGAAGTTGTGTTCATCGTGTTCATCGTGGAGTTGCAACAAAGTGGGAGTTTTCGATCCATTTCATTTTGGATCAAAGTTCGAATTGTGTTTGAATTTGAAGTGTTTGTGAAGTTTTCAAGAATGCCGCCAAGAAGAGCTAATCGTCACCAAAACGTAGAAGCTTTGTATCGAAGAGAAGAAGCTGATGAGATGGAGCAAAGAATCAATGAAAATTGTAGTGAAAAGCTTAACGAAGGAATTGGACGATTAGAGAAGATGATGTTAGAGATGAATCAAAATCGGAGAAGGGTTTCACCTGAATCTAACCATGGGGGAAGTAGAGTCTCACCACAATCCAATCGAGAAAGAAGTGTTGACAATGATCAAAGGCGTGGAAGGAACGTGGATGATTGAGAACGGAGGAATGTAGATAGAAGGGATGATGGTGGTAGACGTGATGGTAGTAGAGATGTGGGTGGACGAGATAGACAACGATATACATCTGATTTTGAAGAGGAGTATGATGGTGGTAGTGTTCGAGGACAAGGACGAGGAGAAGGAAGAAATCACTCTGAGTATGATCACAAGTGGGAGTCGGGGACGAAGACTGAAATTCCTGAATTCAAAGGTGGTATGCAAGCGGAGGAGTTTCTAGATTGGGTGGCTAATGTTGAAGAGATTTTTGACTTCAAGGAAGTTCCAGAACAGCGTAGAGTGAAGTTGGTTGCTACGAGGTTGAGGGGTAGAGCTTTGGCATGGTGGCAGCAAACCAAACTTACACGTGAACGAATGGGGAAGTCAAAAGTTGAATCTTGGGAGAAGATGAAGAAATTGATGAAAGCAACATTCTTACCTTACAATTATCAATCTTTGATGTATCAACGTTTGCAGAACTTGAGGCAGGGCACAAAGACTGTTAATGATTATGCGGATGAATTTTATCAGCTTATTGCAAGGAATGATATTATGGAAACGGAAGAGCAGCTGACATCTAGATTCATTGGGGGATTGAGAATGCAGATTCAGGATATGGTTAATATGTTCGATCCAAGATCTGTAGCGGAAGCACATCAGAAAGCGTTGGCTTGGAAAAAGCAAGGAAGACGAGGAGGTGGTGTGTTTACTAATTCCAACAATCAAGTGAAGGGTGTTAGTGGGAGTTCTAATGTTTCTAAACCTATCAGTAGACCAGTGGTGAAGGAGGCTGAGAAGGCAAGGGTTAACAATGGTTTCAAATGTTATAATTGCCAGGAATTGGGTCATAAAAGCAACGAGTGTCCAAAGCCAAAGAAGAGAACCATGATTGTGGAAGTTGAAGATGAGGATGTTGATGGAGAGTGTTCTAGTCCAGTTGAGGAAGATGAGCAGGATATTGCGTCAGGAGATGAAGGTTGTAATCTAATGCTGAGGAGATCGTGTTTGACACCGAAGCAGGAGGAAGCTAGTTGGTTGAGGAGTAATATCTTTCAGTCGACATGTACTATATTGGGGAAGGTGTGTAAGTTTGTGATTGACGCAGGAAGTTGTGATAATATTATCTCAACCGAGGCTGTGACAAAGTTGAAGTTGAAGACAGAGAAACATCCGAATCCATACAAGTTAGCATGGTTGAGAAAAGGAGGAGAAGTGAAAGTGGATAGACGAGTTTGTGTTCCATTCTCTATTGGGAAGAAATACAAAGACGAAATCTGGTGTGATGTAGTAGAGATGGATGTTTTCCACTTACTTTTGGGAAGACCATGGCAGTATGATCGAGCAGTACAACATGACGGTCGGACCAATAGCTACAGCTTTATGTTTGAAGGCACGAAGATTATCTTAGTTCCAAAGAAGAGACAACAAGGAGAAAGTAAGTCGGAAGAGATTGAAGAGTTGAAAACTTTATTGTCTTTAAAGGAGTTTGTTAAAGAAGTTGAAGAGGAGCCTGAAGTATTCTTGTTGATTGGACGAGAGAGTCATGAGGTGGTGGAAGTGCCAGAAGAAGTAAAACCAGTTTTGAAAGAATTTGACGATGTATTTCCAGAAGAGTTACCAACGGAGTTGCCATCGTTGAGGGATATACAACATCAGATAGATCTTGTTCCAGGTGCCGTGTTGCCACACAGACCACATTATCGAATGAGTCCAAAGGAACATGAAGAATTGAGGAGGCAAGTGGAAGAATTGCTTGAACAGGGGCGTGTGCAGGAGAGTTTAAGTCCTTGTGATGTACCAGCTTTATTGGTACCCAAAAAGGATGGAACGTGGAGGATGTGCACTGACAGTCGAGCATTGAATAAGATTACTGTGAGATATAGATTTCCAATGCCGAGGTTGGATGACTTGCCAGATCAAATAAGCGGAGCTACTATCTTTTCGAAGATTGATTTGAAGAGCGGATATCATCAAATTCGTATCAGACCAGGTGATGAGTGGAAGACTGCTTTTAAAACCAGGGAGGGTCTATACGAATGGTTGGTAATGCCATTTGGCTTATCAAATGCACCGAGTACATTTATGCGGGTGATGAATCAGATTTTTAGACCATTCATTGGGAAGTTTGTGGTGGTGTATTTTGATGATATTTTGATATACAGTGGAAGCGCAGAGGAACACTTGCAACATCTGAGAGAAGTATTGTTTGTATTGCGACAAGAACAATTTTATGCTGCAACGAAGAAATGCGTGTTCATGACGCATAGTGTTTTATTTCTGGGATATGTTGTGTCAAGAGAAGGTATCCAAGTGGACCAGAATAAAGTTGAAGCAGTCAGAAATTGGCCACAGCCGAAGACTATAACCGAAGTGAGAAGTTTTCATAGGCTAGCATCATTCTACCGAAGATTCATTCCACACTTCAGTAGCGTGATGGCACCGGTTACTGATTGTATGAAGGGAAAGCAATTTTCTTGGTCGGAGGAAGCAGGGGTTGCTTTTGAACAGATCAAAGAACTTTTGACGACAACACCAATTCTAGTGTTGCCAGATTTTCAGTTATTGTTTGAATTACATACTGATGCATCAAAGGTTGGGATTGGAGGTGTGTTGAGTCAGAAGGGACGTCCGATTGCATATTTTAGCGAGAAGTTATCAGGAGCAAAGATGAGATACAGTACATATGATGTAGAATTTTATGCAGTTGTGCAATCTATTAAACACTGGAGACACTATCTATTTCAGAAAGAGTTTGTTCTTTACACTGATCATGAGGCATTAAAGCATTTACAAGGGCAAGACAAGATTTCAGCAAGACATGCATCGTGGATCGCATATCTGCAACAGTTTACTTTTGTTGTTAAACACAAGTCAGGAGTTACGAACCGTTTAGCGGATGCGTTGAGCAGAAGGAATCATTTGTTGACTACAATAAAGGTCGAAGTGACAGGGTTTGATGTGTTACCAGAATTATTTGACGAAGATCCTTACTTTGGGAAGTTTGTTGATAAAGTCAAGAATGGGGAGACGGATGAGTTTTTAATGGTAGATGGTTTTCTGTTCAAAGGAAATCGATTGTGCATACCTGACTGTAGTTTGAGAATGAAGATTGTAAAAGAGCTACATGAAAAAGGACATGTTGGGAGAGACCGTACATTACAGTTGATTTCACAATCTTACTTTTGGCCATCAATGAGGAAAGAGGTGGAAAGGTTTGTGGAGAGATGTCATATCTGTCGGGTTTCGAAAGGAACTGCAACTAATGCGGGATTATATATGCCGTTACCTGTACCAACTAAACCATGGGTTGATATGAGTATGGACTTTGTGTTGGGATTGCCGAGAACACAGCGTGGTAATGATTCCATTTATGTGGTGGTTGATCGATTTTCGAAAATGGCACATTTTATTGCTTGTAAGAAGACGGCGGATGCTGTTCATGTTGCTCAGTTGTTTTTCAAAGAGATATATCGACTTCATGGATTGCCAGAATCTATTGTGTCGGATAGGGATACTTGTTTTCTGAGTCATTTTTGGCTAAGTTTGTGGAAAATGGTTGGAACGAAGCTGAAGTTTAGTAGTGCTTACCATCCACAGACAGATGGACAGACTGAGGTAGTAAACAGATCATTGGGAAATTTGTTACGATGTCTTGTACAGGACAATCTGAAGAGTTGGGATTTGAAGCTATGTCAAGCAGAATTTGCACACAATCATGCAGTGAACCGGAGTACTGGATTCAGTCCATTTCAGATTGTGTATTCTAACCTACCAAAAGGACCGTTGGATTTAGTAATGATTCCACAGACGAAGGGGACGGTAAAGCGAGCTATAGATTTTGTTGATGGATTGACTGAATGTCATAAAGTCGTTCAAGAACGATTGGAAAACGCAAATGAAAAGTATAAACGATCTGCAGATTTGAAGCGAAGGAATGTTAAATTTAATGAAGGTGATTTTGTTTATGCAGTGTTAACGAAAGATCGTTTTCCAGTCGGCACTTATAATAAATTGAAAGCTAGAAAAATTGGTCCCGTAAAAGTCGTGAAACGAATTAATGAAAATGCTTATAAGTTGAAGCTACCGGAGGATGTGTACACTTCTGACGTGTTCAATGTTAAGCATCTCATACCATATTGTGGGAATGAACAATCAGATGTGGAAGAATTTACAAATTCGAGGACGAATTTTTCTCAACCTGGGGAGGATGATGCAGCCCAGAAAGTTGAAGACATAGGTCGTGTGCGACCTATGATGCTGGTAAGTCGGGTACGACTTAAGAAGGGGGCTAACGAGTTAAGACCTCGTAAAGATTTGTGGAAAGTTCAAGTTTTAGGTCGCATACGACCTAACGAAAACCTTAAGTCGTTTCAGCAACTTGGGAAAGGTCGGCAACGACCTAGTGGAGATGCACGAGTTAATGAACTAGACCCTGGAAATAAGTCGTGGAAAGTTGTTGAAGTCTTAGGTCGTTCACGACCTAGTAAAGGTCGCTCACGACCTAAGGAGGAGGGTACACGAGTTACTGAATTTAGTGTGAAGGAGTGCGAACGAGCTAAAAGAATACGACCTAAGTTACCTAAGTTAGGTCGCGAGGTTCGATCTATGATAGGTCGCGGAGTTTTGATTCGACCTAAGTTAGGTCGCGTAGAGATGGAAGTTCGATCTATGATAGGTCGTGGAGTTTTGATTCGACCTAAGTTAGGTCGCGTACGACCTATGACCTAAGTAAGGTTGCAAGAATTTTAGGTCGCTCACTGCTACAGTTCGTTAAGCCGCTTATGGGATAAGTCGCATGAAGTGTTAGCTCATTAACGACCTATAATAAGTCGCTGAAGGAAGCTGATGTATTGAAGTTAGGTCGCGTGAGTTATATTTTAGGTCGTGACCGATATATGTGTTGTAAAAGAGTTGTGTTGTACTTATGTTGTATTGTTTTAGGTCGGACCGTCTTAGGTCGTGATATTTTCTTAAGTCGTGATGTTTTTTTAGGTCGAAGGTTATAGGTCGGAAACGACCTAAGTGTTGTTGTAATTTGTGTGTGTTGAGTTGTATCGCCTATAAATAGGCCGTGAGTCTCATTTGTAAAAGGTTGTTGATTTTTGAATAAAATTCTCTTTTGTTAGCTTTGTGCTTTCATTCAAATTGGTAGTTGAGTGTAATCTCCTATCTCCTCTCTCGGATAATCGAGTGCGCTCGATTCAACGATTGCAGAAGCCGATTCGCGGAATCAAGTGCGCTTGATCAACGCTCGAAGAATTGAAGATCTCTCCTCACGGTATCGTGCGCGATCAACGTGTCAGAGATAGCTAGAATTCGGTATCTTCGGATCAACGAATTTGGGCATTTCAGTATCTTCCAATCCACCGATTACTACATTCATCGATCTACATTGTTGTTTGATTAATCCGCTGCATCAGGTTGTTAAAAGTGCACTAAAAGTGAGACATCCATGCCAGAGTACCCTATGCTCAACTTTGAAGTGAGGCCCATAAAAATTAGAAACGTTGAGGATCAAATTATCAGGAAGGTCTAATTAAGTAAGGTGTAATGTAACAGCCCGAGATTTTTGACCCTCGAACACTAATACGTCCACTATATTGCATGCCGAGCGTTAAAGTGCCCGAAACACCGATCGTTAAGGGTAAAAGAAAGAAGAAAGAACAGAAGAAGAAGAATCTAAACAACCACAGAATCTCACAACGCAATGGAACAATATATAATATAACAATGATCTTTACAAAAGGAAAAACTATAATATACATACATCCATCAAAGTACAACAACAGATCACTAATCATCAGCTAGTACAGTTATAACAACCTATCCTCACAAATGCTGGTAATTTTAAACAACCAATGCAGCGGAAATAAGATAATAACTAGCTATCGATGAAGCCTCCTGCTCCAAGCTCCTCCAAAATGCATCTGAATTGAACCTGTAAATATACTCGGTCAGACTCGAGCATTAAAAGGGAAGAACGTCCGGATTAGTCTGGTAAACCAGCGGGAGAAAACACATCTAAATTGGATTTTTAAAGTTGTAAAATCCTTTTAAAATAAAGGTATCTCCTAAGAACAAGCCGCATATAAGAACGGACGAGTTTTTACATTACGGTAACCAAATCATTTTATATCAAATCATCTGATATTATAATGGTGTCTAGGATACAAATACATATTAATCATAGCCGAAATTGTTACATTAAATAAGTTCCAACATAATAGGATCTAAAATCAAAACCGTAAAGGCATGTATTGGAGAATGGATTTTCAACAATGACAAGTTAAGGAACTACCTTCCGACAGTACATCTCTAGAAGAATGTACCAAAGCACAGCCCCGCCGCCCTCTACCAATTCAGGACCGGCCTACCTCTACCATAGATAATACCGAATATGTCATCACCTAAGTCATTTCCGACCTATCCATGGCCACGGCATACACAATAAACCCGGAATATAGAGGGTAATCTAGAAAGATGATGAACATCTCCTAGTGCGAATGACCCACTTAACGCTACTGCATCTACCTTGTTTTTGTCATTCCCGATTTGTGAGGCCTAAGGTAACGTTTTACCTTTCACATGACAAATCCCACTTTGAATGCCACATCGCCATTTCCAACGACACACTAACTGGTTTCCACAAAAGTACAACCCCCGAGTTCATACGCCTCAAAGAAGGGTGTTAAGTATAACATGAGTTACCTCATATACCACCAAACAGATGTACATCTGTAAAAACCAATGTATGTGTTCGTAGAAATGCAATGTCAAACGTTCGTCCATATGAGTTGTCTAGGAATAGAACAAACTAAAGGTACTCCTACTACATCCTGTTTGGGGATCATCCCTAGGATTAGTAGTGAGCAATCATTGCAAATCGAAGATTTTCATAACGAAGGCGCTACTGCCACCATATATATATATAACATGGGATTCACCCGAGAGGTTAGTGGCAAGCAGCCATACATCATGAAGATCTTCATCTTCAAAATCATTGTCTTCAAGTAAAATTTCACTTTCGAACGCATATGTTGGTTCGAAGTGGTTTATGGATAAATCCAATCCCGGTTTCTCCGAACCAACAATCGACAAGAGGCCTGAACAACTAAAATACAATCTAGCCCACAAGCAGTCACTGGACTTGTTTAATTAATCTTTTATTAATTAAATCGACTTCCAAATATTTATCTCAAAATATCTTTATGAAGACGTATTCTTAAAACCACTTTTAAATCTTCTGATATTTGGAAAACATTTCCATATACTTATCTCAACGGTATAAGTATATTCACAAACCATTTCATTTTCAACACTTAGAAAATACCTCTATATAATTAAATCAAAAATAAGTATATTTACTAATCTTTGAGGAAAGCTTCATTATTTCCAAAACACACTTTATTAGGTCAAAGAGAATATTGCGTACGACAATCTAAAAAACACTAGTATAGGGATTAGACTTATTATACTTAATATTAATTTTCGATGTCGAACTTAAACTATTTATTAGTTAACAATGGAGCCGATCAAGTTGGGGTATCATTGGCTACTAGACCTTGAATGGACGACATTCTTAACTTTGAAATAGATATAAGTTATCCACCTTGAATCTTTAAATCAAATATAGGATACGAATAAATCCTATATACTATATAAAACATCTCCTTTTGGAAATCACTTACCATAACAACAATGTTATAGTCTATGTCTTCCACATTTTCTTGCAAATATTCATTACAAACAAAAATGTTGAAATCCATGCCTTCCTATCACTTAACACAATTTAAATCACTTTTAAAAACCATTAACTCCATTTGCAAATATCACTTTCAAAACATTCTTTTAAGAGATTATTTCACTTTTAAAACGAAATGTATCTCCCTTTATAAAAACCATCCTCCACTTATCAAGATAAACCCTTCTATATTTATAAAACCATGTTTTATAATCTCCTTCCTATTTTATAAAACTTCTCTTTATAAAATCTCTTTATTTATAAAATCTCATTTATAAATCTATTCCTTTCTAAATCTCCTTTATTTATAAAATCCCATTCTAAATCTCATTTATTTATAAAATTTCATTTATAAATCTATTCCCTTTTAAATCTCATTTATTTATAAAATCTCATTTATAAATCTATTCCTTTTTAAATCACATTTATTTATAAAATCCCATTTATAAATCTATTCACAAAATATCAATTTCCAATCCATTTTTAATATTTATAAAACACCGATTATAAATCTATTACTTTATTTATAAAATATTACTTTTATAAATCTTTTATAGAAACCATTTTAGAAATATCTGTTTCAAACTATTTCTATCTTCTTTAAAACTGTATTTCCTTTATAGTAAAAGATGGACTTATTTATTAAGTTTTAAAACCTTTATAATACAGTTCGAAAATTTCTATTTAGAAATACTTTACAAAATAGTTATATCAATATTCCAAAAACCATGTTTTTGTTTCATTTTAGTAAACTCCTTTTAATAATTCATAAATAATTTTGAAAACATGTATTATTTTCAAGTATCACCTTAAAAACCATTTCAATTCAAAATCGTTATTTTATAGTATTTCAAAATACTAAAAAATAAGGTCCAGTGCTACTATAGCACCAAATAAGTGAAATCATGTCCATGTCGTCAAATATGGCATCCAACATATCATATATTATAATATATGAAAGTAAAATCAATGGTGTGAGGAATCCAGTTGGATCCCTCTAACATGTCCCCCTACATCACAGTTCATATATATATATATATATCAACACACACACATAGATATATATATTTATATATATATATATTTATATATATATATATATAAAATCAACGGTGGTGAGGAATCCTATTGGATCCCTCTAACATGTCTCCCTGCATCACATATAGTATATAATAATATAATATGGGTCATCCGCTAGGCGGGTGCATATAAAAGGTCATCCGCTCCAAGGGAGGGAATAGATCCAAACCAGTTGATAAAGCAGTAAATCTTCCAAACAAGAAACAAAAAGGCATCAATGAATTTTATTCAACTATATAACATATTGATTACCAAAAAGGTGAGTTAAACTCACCAAAACTCAGTTGTCGCCGAAGTGTTCTGGTGCCGACTAAAATAGAGCGGTGTTTGATTTTAGCTTGAAATTCTACAAGCTCCAAATTTGACGAATCCAACTCGACGACGTAGGTCGCTACAAGTCCAACACAACTGACCGCGTCCAAATCCGACCTCATATGGACAAGATACAAATTAATGAACGTTTGAAAATAATTAAGTTTTAATTAACTACATTAAGGTAATTAAATTAATCGCCTTCCTCCCTCTCTCATTCAAACCCAGAACCGCATTCGAACAACTACCGCCCACTTCGATCGATCGCCAACGCTGCTACGTTCATCATCTGATCGTCGCACCTTTACCCTAGATAACCCTCATTGTCCTCTACCCGACGCAACCAAATTCGCCACCTACCATCACTTACAGTTCGCGCTCGAACCCAAAAATACCGCATCATTCAACTCGAGATCCACGCCGCCACATTCCTCTATTCAACGATCCACCACCATAGATCTACTCCCCTAGCTACCGTGCACAACTTTCATGTTGGGCACTTCGCCTAAAATGGCTCCGATTGTCGTGGACGATGGTGGCCGTTGGATGGAACATCAATTAGGTATAGGGTTTCTCTAAAAAGAAAGAAGTGAGGTCCTTTTATAGAAAAAAAATTCAAGCACTATTCACGTCAAAATATTTCGAACTCCAATCGAGGTGTGCCAACTGGCGTTCTATACTAAATAACCCTATTCTGAACCCAATGAAACTAGTGTCGGGGCCTAATTCCATCATATACAGATGTTAGCTTTCAAAATCAAATTATATTACATTAAACCCAATGAAACTAGTGACTAAGGCTGTCCTTAATTTCTTCAAGCACAACAAGCTATTAGCTGGAATTAATGCCACCAGACTTACTTTGGTTCCAAAGACTCAGCAACCTTCTTCTATTACCCAATTTAGACCCATTGCCTGTTGCAATGTTATATACAAAATCATCTCTAAAATTATGGCTGCTAGGATGAAGCATGTGTTAGCTACCACCATTTCTCATAACCAAAGTGCTTTCCTTCCCCATAGAGATATTACTGATAATATTCTCCTATCCAATGAGCTATTGAGAGGCTATAACAGGATTAATATCTCTTCCCGGTGTGTGATGAAACTTGATGTTCAAAAGGCGTATGACACTATTAGTTGGAAATCAATCATATATATTCTGTATAGAATGAACTTCCCTACCCCTTTTTTGGCCTGGATATTCACATGTATCTCTACTGTTAAATTTTCTATTAGTCATAACGGTGATACCTTTGGTTATTTCCAAGCTACTCGTGGCATTAGGCAAGGGGATCCCATTTCTCCATACCTCTTTGTGTGTGTCATGGAACTATTTACTGGCCTCATCAACAATGCTATGGCTCTTAAACTTATTGACTATCATCCTTTATGTAAGAGCCTGGAAATCTCTTCTATTCTCTTTGCTGATGATTTACTGTTGTTCACTAAACCTAATGATAAGTCTGTAAATGGTGTTATGAATGTCCTGACTAGATTCAAACTCCTAACTGGTTTGGACATTAATAGAAGCAAATCCAAGATCAAAATTGTAGGATTGGATGATAATCATAAGAGCATTATTACTTGTTTATCTGGATTATCTCCATTTGATGATAATGAGACTTATCTTGGTATGCCTATCCGCTCTTCTAAAATCAGAACTAGTCAATGTATGAAGTTGTTTGAAAGAATCACTGCTAGGTTATCTTCCTTGTCAGATTCCTCCTTATCTATGGTTGGTAGGTTAGTTGTGGTTAAGTCTATTGCTTCTTCCATGTGCTTATACTATGCCAGAATATATATTTTACCTGCCAAGCTCTTATCCATGATTAACTCCGCCTTAAATCATTTCCTTTGGCACGGTAATCCTTTTTCTAAGAAGTTGATCCCCATTGCCTTCAATTCTGTTTGCTGTCCTTTCAATTCTGGTGGTCTTGGCATTTTGGACATCAAGGAATGGAATAAGGCAACTCTTTCTACTAGAATTGATAAATTGATGAATAATGCTAATAATCTCTGGGCCTCCTGGTCTAGGATTAATTTAATCAAGAAGATGCATTTTTGGACTATGGATATCCCTATGGATTGTAGCTGGGTTTGGAGAAATATCCTTAGAAGCAGGTCTGTGTTTCTTCCCATGTTTCAGAAATGTATTAAAGATGTTGATACTTCCTTTTGGTTTGATCCTTGGTCTGCTCATGGCTGCATTCTTGCTAATGTGATCAATTTTAATTTGAGGGTCCAGCCTGGGATCAATGATAATGCTAAGGTTAGCTCCTTCTGGTCTGATGGTTACATTAATATGCCTTACTCTAGCTCCTATGTTATCAGACAAGTGTGGAATAAGATTCAGAACAATGTTTACTTTATGGATAATGTTCATGATTTATGGGCTGGGAAGAATCACTCTAATGCTACTGTTTATAAGTATATTACCAAGCCTAGTCCTCTGGCCTATTTCCCTTGGCATTCTAGAATTTGGAAGTGCAGTTCTATCCCTAAAGAAAATATCATGCTTTGGAAGGTGATAAGGAATGGTATTCATACTCTTGATAAGCTTAGGGATAGGAATCTGGTTATGTCTGCGACCTGTCTTTTGTGCTGCAATGAGGAAGAGAGTATTCGTCACCTTTTTTTTAACTGTCAGTACTCTTTTTTCATCTGGAAAAGAGTTTTGCGGTCTCTTAACTTGCACAATCCTAGTTCGAACTCATCTATTGAATGGTATAATATTTTTAAAGCTACTAGATGGAAGTCTAGTAAAAGTGTGTTACTATTAAGGCTTCTTAAGAAATTTGTGTATTTGGTTTGGATGAAAAGAAACAATAGGGTGTTTTATGGTTCTTCTACCCCTAAACACATTTTGTTCCTTGCTATTGCTAATCACTTTAGGGTCTCTTAAGGTTCTTGCAGTGCTGCCTTTGCTTCTTGGAGTCCTCTTATGCTTCTCTTCGAGTCTTTCCTTGGCATTCTACGAAGTGTGGTTGCTTGGTGTTCTACCTAGGTTTGCTTGGAGTCCTTTTGTTATTCCCTTCGGGCTATATTTTTTGCTATAATTTTTGTGTGCTTCTTGTTTTTTGGTCTTTCTTCTCTCCTGTTTTTATCTATATTTCTTTATTTATGCTTGTAATCCTTTTTACTTGTTATAAATAAAAGGTAGGGGTCCTTTTAACCCCGCTGGCTTTGCCAAAAAAAAATTCCTGTAATTAATTCCTACGCGTTTCGAGCTCACACGACCACACAACACGTCCGGTCATCACGAAACTCACTGGCATACAACAATTCGCTATTTCGGATTCAATGGCACTGGTTTCATCAAAATCCAAGATGGTGCCCCAGAATGCTAATTTCACACGTTAATTAAAAGGAATTATTATTAAAACCATTTTAATCACTTTTAATTCTAAACTAAAAGTTTACCATTTTCATTCTTATTTAGACAGAACTTAAATAAGTTTATGAAATCATTCTAGTTCACATTGAATCCAAAATTTACTTTAAAAATCCAAATATTAAATTCGCCATTCAAATATTAATTCCATAATTCACATATTCAAATAAATCGCTATATGTGAAATTTAAGCTATTGGATCTAGAATCTAACATTTCAATATTTAAAATTAATTAAATATTTCAAAATCAAATGACTAAAATTCCGGGTCGTTACATGTAATGAATGAACATTAATAATTTGTTGTAAAAGTTGAATGCAACTCTCATGGGAACATTAATAATTTGTTGTAAAAGTTGAACGCAGCTCTCATGGGAACATTAATAATTTGTTGTAAAAGATGAATGCAACTCTCATTCCATCCCACTAATATCCTCCCAAATTGTCCCGATCCGGGAGACAAACCCAGTAACTAAAGTGAAAACTTCATAAGCTCCTATAAAAATAATAATTAGGAATTTTGATTTTAGTTTCATGTAATAGTGCACTGTCAATGTTGTTATCTTTAAGGAAAGACCTAGTTTTATTACATTTGTCCAAGACATGAAAACCCCTAACATTCCAACTGATGTACCTCACGGTCTAAAAGGTCTAGCCCTCTTAAGTTACCTACTCTAAATGAACTCAGTGTCAATATGAAAATCATCAAAGGTAAAACCTACACTAGTAGATAAGTTTCACAAAGCTTGAGTTGATAAAGTACTCAAGGTGTAAGAACTGTAGATGCTACCGAAGAGAGAATCCATACTTGATCCTGACCTAGCAATGTTGCCTTCAGCACTTAAGCCGGGGGAAGCGCCTACAAAGATAGAGGCAGAAAGATCTCTAGAGCCCTTTAACCTCGCATTTCTCCTAACAGTGCCACTGGAAGTCACCTTATTCTTGCCTCTACGGTTGCTCCTAGCTGATGCAGCATTTCTAGGACCAATGCTCGAGTGATCAAAAGGAGAGTCAAACGAAGTAATCCTCTGTCCACCCATTCTTGAACCAAGGGATACAGTAACGGAACCAGCGCCCTTGTTGGGACTAGCCGACCATTAAAATATGGCACTAATGCCGGGCACCAAGACGCTTCGTCGATACCATAAGCCATCTCCGTCTCCATAATAACCTCACCGCCAACAACGTCAGCTCCCTTATAAATAGCAATTCCACCTTCAATCGTCTCTTCTGCACCATCTAAACTCTTTCCTGAAACAAACCTATCCACCTCCGGACCCTCCCTTCAATCAGCACCACCTAGAGAAGCCACCGACAGAATACCCTCAAATGCACCACCTGCCACATCTCCATCTATTACCAGATCATCAACCCCAGATACTCCAAAAACTAAGGGCCCGTTTGGTTTGCTGTTTTTAGTTTTGTGTTTTCGTTTAAACAAAAATGCGCATTTCTTATGCATTATTGGAAAACACAAAATTTTGAAAAATGAAATTAACATAGAAAATAGAAAACAAGTTTATTTGATTTTTCGTATTTTGAGACATAACAAAAGGACGGAAAATAATTCCTCCCCTCCATTTCCCGTCCATCGTTGTAATGGCTAAGAATTGTAAAAAAAATTCTTATGTTTTCTTGTATTTTGTAGTGTAGGTTGAAAACACAAAACACAAAATTCAAAACGAAACCAAACGGGCCCTAAAGATCTATTCTCAACTGTCTCCGCAAGCATCATCTCATTTACATGCACCAAATCCTTTTTAAGTTCACATACAATAGCCAGCCTCGAATCTTCATGTACATTATCTCGTGCAGAAGCACTTTCTTCTCGTGCAACCCCATTTAATTCTGCAACCCCTACCACACCAGCTCCACATGTAGCTACTTCTTTATTATGTATACAAGCATAACATCAGCATCCCCAACCCCATCTTTAATATGTACATCCGCAACCCCTTGTGCAGCTCCATCTTGAACATGTACACATGCACCATCTTCATCAAACCATTTAATTTTGCAATCCCTCCTACAATAGCAAGATCATCTCCGCTTACATTAACATCATCTTCACTTACAATAACATCATCACCACCCACCGGAGCTACCCCCATCACATACAAACCTTCATCTGCATCTACCGCATCCCCCTAGAATAGCAACTCATACACCTTTCATGACACCTTCCATATCTGTTGAACCCGTTTTTGCCACACAATTTGAGCCAACAGCAGATGCTAACTCGATAATAGAATCATTAGCTCCAGCCTCTCCACCATCGGCTAAAGATGCTCTTCCACATGCCTCTTTCACAACATAGTGTTTCTTTGACTTATGGTATTTCAAACACTCAGCCACCCCTGTATCATCAATTTCATCCACACCTTTGCACTCCACCTCGGAGTCATCCTTTTCAACTTCACATAGAGGATCAGAACCGTTATAAAGAATCAAGTTTAAACTACACTCGTCTGAGGATAATATTGGCTTTGCATTATCTAAAAATGTTGGAGTGAAGTCCAAGACAGTCATGTCTAGCAACATAAAATCAAAAACTGGTTGTCACCCTTAAATCTTCTCTAGGAACGATGAGTATATATTCCCCTTTAACAAGTTGTTCGATGGGAATATATTTATCATTGGAGGGAAGCCTAGCATCCGTAGAGGGAGATTCAAAACCATGTTTCTCATCAACCATGAATGCATCAAGAATAAGATGATTCAGCATATAATTATAACAACTAAGCAGCTCTTCCATAAAATCTAATCTCTCGGATTATAAAATAGAATTTTTTAGCGTTAGAAACTTTAGTGCAAATTTGAATCCACATTCTTGGATGCTCAAAAATCTAAGTGAATACAATATTGGGTTAGGATCCGGGCTTTGCGATGGAAGCAACTGTACAAGAGTAGTGGTTTTGGCCCACTTTCCCATACTTAAAATAACGCATTGGATCCCTACAATTCTTAGACTTGTGCCTTCCACCGCCACGTTTATAACAACAAGGAGAGATTCCAACCATGGCAAAAGGACTTCTAGAACTCTAGGCTATATTTAATGGAATTTTTGATAGGGCAAAAGGTTACGGCGGAGAGAGAAGGGCATCGACATAGGATCTGTAGTAGAATATTGGGTTTGAGGAGGGGAAGCATGAGCATAAAGAGGAGAATAATTGCATAAGGAAGAAGAATGTTGAAAAGCAACGGTTACCATTTTTGCAACGTTTTCGAAATTAATTATTTATTACTAAGATTAATAAATTGCTTAAATTAATTAAATAGTTAGCTAATTAAATCATATATAACATATATGATGATATGTGTTACATTAACTTGAATCGTTTAAGGTAATGTAAGTATATATGAAAATTTTCAAAATTAAAATAATTACTTAAAATAATGTAATTAAATAATTTGATTAAATGTTAACTAATATATAATATAGCACACACATATAAAGATATAAGTCCATAACTATAAATGCTATAGTATTCATATTCAATATTAAATGTTTAATTAAATAATATAAAATTAATTAAAATGCAAGTTAATTAAATAAGATTTAATCAATAATATTGATTAAGATTATATATAAGATTATTATATAAGTTAATTAAATTATCAATGTTATATAATATGAATGTATAATAAAAGATAGAACAATAAAAAAACCTAATTGGATTTAAGGAATAAATACATACATATAGTATGTATACCGTGAATTCGGATGTGTCCAATACTTGAATCACGAGGGTATTTCAAAAGAAATACATTATTCCATAAGCCAGTATCACTCAATTAAATATATTAAAGATTATGAATCTTTAACATAAAGTTATCCTCTACCATTTATATAACAATAGATTACTTTTATACTACTCACTTATTGATATTCCTCAAGCCGAGAATGTTATGTGTAGTACTATTAATTTATTGAATAGACAAGGTAAGATAGATGTATATATTTGTTAATATTCCTCTGGGTATGTTTATACTTAGGCCATCACAAAACGGTTGCCACGAGTGAATAATCTCTATTGATTTGTTGATGTTTCTCAAGGTCGAAATGAGATTAGGACAAAGAACCATGAGTTTGGAGTTAAATATAATACAACTAATAATGTATTATTCATCATTAGCAGGCATATGATTTGTTAATATTCCTCAAGGTCAGAATCCCAAGGCAAAGGAGTCATAACAGCCATTACTGAAGTTGAGGCTTCGACGTTTCATCTTAAGTTTTTGAGAATATAAAAGATTTGTGGGAGCTTATTAGTAGAATTAAATTTAATGTTTAACCATACTAATATTTTAAGAACATCTACTGTGAATAATGTCCTAATCTACTAAATTAAATTTCCAGAAAATGTCTATACCCGAGTTGTTTTCTAAAAACAACAAACTCATTGGACCTAACTACATAGACTGGTTAAGGGCAATAAAGATAGAACTAGCATACGAATGTCTATGATCATCTATAACCGAACCTCCAAAGGATAATTAGTTGAGAATGGGGACTCTGAATAATACATAACCTATAACAATTGGGTTGCGGACCTTGAGATTGTCCAAGTTTACGTGTTGTTTACGTTAGATAAACCGTTGAAGAGGCAGAACAAAAATTGGAATATCCATTAAATTTTCAATAGCCTCAAAGCTTTGTTTAGGGAATAGTGTTATTATACAAGGTTTGAACTTATAAAGAAACTATTCAATATGACAATGACAAAGGGCATGAAAGTAGACGAGTATGTTCTAATGATGAAAGGCTATATTAATAGACTTTTACAGTTGGACGTGATAATAGGCAAGGAGTTGCAAGTGGATTTGATCCTAGGGTATCCTACTCCTTAGTTTGAGCCATTCATATTAAACTATAAAAGAAACCAGTTGAATGTAAGTCCCATAGAACTCCTCAATATGTTGAGGTCAGTAGAGTCTTCATTCAAGGATCAAGGAGCGATACTCATGATTAAGGGGAATGAATCATCTTCGAAATGTTTGAAGAAGTGTAAGGAGGTTAATAAGAAAAATAAGAAGACTACTCCAGCTGATAAGGGTGAACGTCATCACTGTCATGAGAAGGATCATTGGAAACAGAACTATCTAAAGTACTTAAAAATTATCAAAGAGAAGAAATTGAATAGTTATGCTACTCCTATAGGTATATTTATGACTCAAAATTGTTTTGCAATCAATAAATTATCTTAGGTTTTAGATACTAGATCTAGAAATCACTTCTGTAATTCATTATAGGGACTTAGGAATAGGCATCATGTAACAAAGAGAGAAGAGGCTTCAAGTTGCCGATGGATCTTGTTAACGAATAAATTCGTCAACACTAAAATGTGTATAAGAAAGGAGTTGTTTTAGAGAAGAGCCCTGTTAAAGAAAATGGGAGTCATCGAGGATGGAAATGAAGTCATTAAGGTCATCGAGGTTATATGCGAAGCTATCATAGTCATCGAGTTTATATGTTTACTTGTATCGAGCTTTAGCTTTTATATCGAAGTCTTTGAGATTATCAAGGAAGAAGTTATTCAAAGTGATACTAATATTGAGCTCAGCGAGGTTCTAAATAATTACAATCTTGGCGAAGTTTATATTAACGTGATCGATGATAGCGAGGTTAAAAGCTTAGAGAAAACTCGACATGACATATAAATGTCTAAATTATAGCTCAAATCAAGTTAGTCGGACCATCTCTTTGTTAATTGAACAAATCATTGTAGATACTACACTTTCAATATTACAATGAGCAAAATTCCCGATTTAGGGTTTTAAATGAGTAAGTAAAGAGAATCCAAGAATTCAGCCCTCAAATGAAGACCCCTAGGTCCCTATTTATAGAGTTTGGTGGGTGGGGTACCTTGGCATCCACAAATCTCGGTGTCTTCATCGTCATCGAGTTTTCATGATGGCAATTTTATCGGCCCTGGTATTGATGGCGTTGTCGCACTTCAATGTTTGTACTCTTGTTCCTCGATATTGGGCTTGTGTTATTAATGCTCGACATCATCCTTCTCTGGTAATCGTCGAAGCCAATGAAGTGTGGCTTCGATGATATTGATGAACATCGACAAAAGCAGTTGTCGACATTGCTTAAATAATGTTAATGTTACGTCACCTCTTAATCCTCGGCGATGCTCATGACCCCTGGTTACCATTGATCTGACCTTAATAAGTGGTGACATGGAGATGGAATTTCTTAGTTTTTCGACAAGGCTAGGTGCATCATCATCGAAAAGAAATAGCCCGTTTCAAGGAGACTCGATGTCATCGAATAAAGACTGGCATTGAAGAATGTTGATGTAGTTGAAAAGCGACATTGAGGTATTCGATGTTGATGTGGACTTTAATGTTGATATCCATCTTCAATGTTACCTTAACATCTGGAGTTTTAAGCCTTAACATAAACCCTTGCTTCAAACCTCGATATGCAACCTTGCTTCAAACCTCGACATGAAACCTTGCTTGTTGCATCCATGCTAACATCGACATCGCTGTATCCAACGACGTCGAGGCTGAATCATTGTAGGACTTTCTCGATGATGATATGGTAGTAAAATTTCCCCCCCCCCCCAAGTATGAGAAAAAGCATTGACTTTTCAAGTCAACAATCTTGATATCCCTTGTTGCCGCCTATCGGTCTTCTAAAGCTTAATCTGTTCATCCATTTGAATTTGGTCAGACGGTTGCCATGAATCCGATTTTCCTAATAAATATGCAAGCCTTCATTCTTCTTCTTTCCACCTGCAAGCAAATAACCCAAATGAGAAATTGAAAATTCCAAAGGAAACTTTTGAGCATTTCAAATTCTTAAACAATCACTTCTCACTCAGGTATGGTTCCTATCGACTTAGCTCAATTCCTCAATTCAATTAAATTTCTAGAATTTTACTAGAATTTGGTTTCGGGTGTTCTACAGATTTCGTTTTGATGATTGGCCTATTTCAGATTAAAATCGTGACTTTTTTGAGTTGATTTTAGATTATTATTAGGGTTTTGATGATTGGAACTTTTTGAATCAATTGATTTCAAGTTAATATTAATTTTCGATTTTGGGGAATTTCATTGAGACGGGTCTTTGAATTGAACTCGATTATTGTTTTACCCTAATTGATGTGATTAGAGAATTTGTTAGGTGATTAACCGACAACAATCGATTTTGGTGTTTGATTTGTGAAACCTTTAGCATACCTAATTATTGTCAAAACATCATATTAACTTTACTGTTCGACATCAATAACACTGCTTCACCCTCGACATCGCCACAAAACTTGATACAATGAACCTCGATGACATTATGACACTTGAGATCAAAAAGAGTTGTATGGTCTCGCCATTTGTTAGCTGATATTGTTAATGTGGGGCTTAAGTAACAATAGTAACAAAAGGTAAGTCATTACTATTAATATAGTTTAATTTAACCAGACACGATATTGTTTTATTTTGATTGCCATTTAAAGCTAACGTTGTTATATTGTCATTACCCTTGACGACACTGAAATATTCTTTTTATAGTCGAGTCATGTGTGTGCGCTACTTTGAAAGCATCATCAGTTAATGTCGATGTTTATTAAAGCGCATTAATTCATGTCGCTACCCTTCACCAACACTCATTGCATCCTGTCATCGACGCTCATTAATGCCGATAATTTCAATTACTTTAATATTCTTTATAGTAATGATGCTTATTGATGTTTTACAACACTCACAGTCATCATGGCTCATGAATTAATTTTACTAACATTGGTCATATATCTTTACTTTTCATGCCTTTATTATTACCAATGTCGACTACCCTCGCATAGTTATAAATTTGCTATCACGTTAATATCGATGGCCTCATATAGTTATTATTGTTTGAAACACTTATTTCCTCAGGGTCAACCATGATTTTAAAACTTATTAGTTTTGTTTATTCACCCAATTTTTGAATTTCCCTCTTATGGTTAGGTCGAATTTTGTTATTTACATAATAACTGATCGCTTAGGTAATAATGCACGAAATTATTACATTGTACAATTAGGATTATTGTCTCAAGTTTAGAACCATATCATTTGGCAGATTTATGGAACGCAAACAGATGGAAAAGAAATCCTCCATGAAGCCCAGCATGGGATCCAAGCCATCTCCTCCTGTTGACAAGAAAGAAGACGATGGTCCATAGTCGTCATGTATCACAATTCAAGAGGATGTTGACTCTATCCTGAGTCAATTTGGTATCACTGGAGTAGAAGCTATTCCACCAGACTCTTCACATAGCATCTCTAATCCACCTAAAGGATATTTTTCTTCCACTACAGTGCACTTTTGGCACTCTGGCTATCTTCTATTCCCCTCTTTCCATCATAGATATCTGGAACGTGTGGGTGTTGCTCCTATCCAATTATTGCCCAATTCATACACATACTTAACCTACTTAGAGCTTTTGGCTTGAGAAGAAGGACTTTCTTCTCTTAGCGCTGAAGTTCATCATTATATTGTGATTCCTTCCAAGTCTGGTCATCATTCAGACCGCCAATTATACTAAGTCTTCCCTCACCCCAGTAGCTTAATTTCTAGTAGTGTTAACAGAGCTAGAGAATGGGAGACGCAATATTTCTTCGTTAAATGCTTTCCTAATATCAGGGGAACCTTCTCTATTCCAAGTAGGCTCTCTTTCTTTCTTCTTTCCTTTAATGTTCACCCATTATTATTAATGTTATTAATGGATGTTTCTTTTTAGATGACGCTCCTAAAAAGTTAAAAACCCGCAGATCATGAAATTGTTCGATCTTTAATCAAAGCAGAAGAAAGCATAGGGAACATGATTAGTTTGCTAACTTCTACGAGACTTCACAATCACTCCATTATCTTGGATTGCCACAAGATTCTGGGGGAGCCTCCAAAAGTTAAGCTTAATCCTCATGGTGGAAATTCGTTGGTAATGGGAAAACCAGCATCTTTTACTTTCAATTCTCCAATTCAACCTGGTACCGACAGTAAGCTTTTAATTCAAATTAAAAATCGGATCTCCAATACTCCACACTTGTTAACTCCTTATTACTATCTTTAGATTTGTTGGCTCCTGTCCCTTCTGGAAAATCAAAAACTAAAGTTGTTGTGTCTAAAGAAAGGAAGAGCATAGTTTTGACCACTACAGAATCGTCTGAACCAAACATTTATGTGGATTCAATTTCCCAAGCCATTGAAAACTTGGACAAAGAGTTAGCCAATAGCATTGTCATCATTGACGTTCCTCCTTCTCCTCAAGGTAAAAGGCTTAAACATGTGAGTGATTTTAATCATGTTGTTGTCGATGTGTTAGAAGAGGTATGCATTAATTTAACCCCTAGAGCGGCGGAAGTAGACGAGGCTTAAGAGAAATTAAAAGAAATCCAAGTTAAGATGACCAAAGAAATTCAAACTCCTAATCCTCTCATCAACATCTCTTCCCCTTCATCTCCATCTGCCATTAATCGTATGTATGCTTTATTTAGTGTACTCATCTCTCTGATCGAACCTTTTCCTTCCAAGACTCAAACTTAGTCTTCACCAATAAACTTTGAGGAGCTTGTTAAAATGGCTATTCGGTCTCCATCAATTACCTCCTTTGGGTCGTCACAGCCTTTAGTTTATTCAGATGATTATCTTCTCATGATTCTTAAACAAATCTTATCTGTACGTTATCTTACTCATTTGGTTCAAATTTAGAATTTGTGAATCCCGTTTCTGATTTAAATAATTTTATATTCTAGGTAGGGAAACATATGCTCCTTCTTCGAAATGCCTCCCAAGGACCTTCTGAAGAAATTATGGTGCTTAATATGAGAATTTCTTTGCTTTAAAATAAGATAAAGGATATCACCGCTAAAAGAGACATTGCTATTCTTGAAAAAATAACTTTATTTCTTCTCTTCAGAAGGGGATGATAATTATTGCTGCCAATAAAGATGAAGCTATTTTTGAAAAGAATAATCTAGCTTCTTCACTTGTTGAGGAATAGAAAGCTAAGAAGCTGTTAGCGGAGAAGATTAAAAAAATTTAGAGGCTGAACTTGCATCGTCTTCCAAACTTAAAGAAGACGCAGAGAGGGTGGCTAGAGAAAACGTTGAGTTAACAAAAAGGAATGTCAAGCTAGTTAAAGAGAATGAGTTGTTTAGCAAACGACTTGAGAGAAAACCCAGTCTTTTGGACTATTAAAATGATATTATTATCGATGCCAAAAATAAGGTTGTCAATTTCCTAAATGTTGCTCTTTCGAGGATCAAGGAAGAATGTTACAAAGATGCTTTGTTCGTTGCATATGCCAATAACATCCGGAAGTGGCTGGATTTGGATTTCCCATCTCTACCAGCTATCAATGATACATGCAAAAGAAAGTTCAGCTTGAAATTGAAAAAAAGATAAGGAGGTCCTTGATTGGGAATTTCTCTACTGTGGAGAGAATCAAGGTTGAGGAGTGGTTAGCATTTGACAATGCTCCTAGTGATGAAGAATCATAGTCTGAAGATAAAGGAGATAGTCATACTAATGATGACAACAAGAACGACGATGATAATTATAACAACAATGACGGTAAATGTGAAGATGGAAATGATGGGAATGGGAATGACGACGACGTTGATCGCCATGATGGTTATGGTGGTGGCGATGAGAGTGGTGAAGTGTACCCACCTGGCTAGCCAGATGATAAAGATGGAACTGGTGATGCTAATCAAGCCCCATCTGCTTAAGATGCTGAAACTACTGCTGCTACTAGCCCTTTATAGAAAGATCTTTCTGACCAAGGCAGTGCATCTCAAAGCCAGAAGCCAATGGAGAGAAAAATTCCATCACTTTTGGTTTCTTCTTCTCAAGTATGCATTGGTTATACAAATGCTTTTGATTTTCAAGTATTTTAGTTAATTCATTAATTACTTTAATTAAAGAGAAAGTCAAAATGCTATTATGATGCTTCGCTTAATAAGAAACAAGTGGACATAGACCGGTTAAAAAGAGAAATGGATAAGGAGGTGAAAGAGTACAACAACTTATCTAGGAAATACTACGACCTTATCGGCAGCGCACGAAAACTTAGACATTTTAAAGAACAAGAAGTTGCTCTGCGGTTAAAGAAGGCTCACGAACATTGGAAAAAACTTTTGGAAGAAAATGCTGAATTGATGACCTTTCTCTATATGCTCATAGATGATAGGGATACTCTAGTAGAGTTTATGTACAAAACTTATCGCAGAATCTAATCACCGATTTCTCTTATTTAGGTGAGAAAAGAGGAGGACTAATCAGATGACTACATCGTAAATATTTGGATGAATTTGGACCCCTTAATCCTCACCTTGGAGAGTGTTGGAACCTTCCCTGAGTTGGTCTTATTCCTCTCTCATTACTCTCTCTTCCCTTGGAAAAACTTAGGTATGATAAAGAGAGATTTATTCCTGAAGTGTATAAGAATTCTATTTCGTATAAACCAGAGTAACTTGTACAACTGTTGCGTACTGCTGAGGTTATTTTATGAATGTTATTATTTCAGTTTCTTAATTCGTAGTTTAGTTTTAACATATTGCACAAAATAAAGATCTTTCAAACAGCCCTGCTTTTAAGGACACCTTGAGTAAATTGTCGGGCTAAGGAGGGAGTTTTTAGGAAAAAACTTCTATTTTTAGAACGTCGAAGTTAGCCAGACTTCATGTCCTCCAAGGTTTATAGGAAATTTATATGTGGTACCCTAGTTTTCGCTTTGACTTCATGGGCAGTGAAGAAGATGGGATACTTAAGAAAATTTGACCATACCACGCAAAATTAATATGCGGACATGATAGCCCTCCAGTCGGAGAATAAGAATATCGTTGATATCCTCCCGTTTGCACCCAAGAAGACATTAAGGCTCCTTTCGATTCTACACTTATTATGACCACTAGATCGCTTGAAAAAGCTAAGATTACAGTTTCAAAACTCTAAATACTAGTGACATGTAATTTGTAGTGTGACCTATCTTTGATAGAAATGTGATGTAATCTTGACTTTTATTCTCTTTGATTTGTAAACTCTACTGTTGTTGTAATGAAAGGAATTGTTTTTGCGTGTTTTAATTCTTTTTTTGAATAGAAAAGGCAATTATCAGTTACAACTGCTCTTACAAAATCTCACTCTCGGTTGATTGTTCTCAAGGATAGGTTTGTGGCTGATCTCGAATAGAGGAGTTCCTATAAGGATGCCTCTGCCATCAAATTCCCGAATAATTCAGAAGCACAAAAATGGCATAGGAAGTTTCTACTTCAAAGAGTGAGCATCAAAGGTTTTAAAGAACAAATCACTAGCTTGGAAGCTAAATCCAAGAAGAAGATTGAAATAATTTCAAGATTAGAGGCTCAAATAAAATCGAAGTCCCCAGTTGACTTTGATATTGAAATAGCTAAGATTCACTAACGAATAGGTGATCTCGAGATAGAATTGTCAGATGGTCAGGCCTATTGTAAATTCTTGGAATTTTTTATGGGTGAAAGCATTCCAAAACTTACCCACTCCCACAGTTCCTGCTACTCTGAATGTCAGCAAGATAACCAGATCTTGTTCCTTGACGATCCAAGAATTTCGACTTTGATAAACCCACCTCCGGGTATAAGTAATAAGGTGATCGCCGAGTGGAGTAGAAAAGTTAAGTTAGAAATCATGCAACATTTAGACAAGCAATGGAAAAAAAAGACATCTCAATGCTATACTATATATGAAGGTAAGGTCCAAAGATAGAAGAATACTTTCTTAAGCAAAATGTCAAGGAATTGGAAAGCAAGATCAAGACTTTAAATGGTGCTAACAGAGCTTTTAATCATGCTCTGAAGACTCATTTTGAGGCTATTGGTGATGCTGACATGATTTGGAAGAAACAGAAAAAGAAGTTCTCGATGAAGCTATTCATTATGTCCTCGATCCTTTAGTTTCTAAGAATCTTGATAAAGTAGCACAAAGCCTCTGAATTAAAAGCTTGTTTTGTTTGATCCTTTTGTAGCTGTAACTTTACACATGGTGTAATATATTGTAAGATTATTTTATAAATTGAAATGATATTACCTCAATTGCAGCTTTTGAATTTAATTCTGTCTTTTATACTTGAACCAGAATTAAACAGTGGACCAGAGATCCTATTTAGTAAAAATAGTAGACGGCTAGAAATTCTCATTTGGTAATAGTTAAATAGTAGATGTTAATTAGCTCGGAGTGTTTCCCAATTCTTAATTTTGGCCGATCTTCTTTTAGAAGACTAATTGTTTAGTTCTCGTTACTTTATGCCACCCTCCGAGCTTCAGATATTGTTAATCCTTTGTTGTGCCACTCTTCGGGCTTTAGATATTGTCAATCCTTTGTTGTACCACTCTTCGGGCTTTGGATATTGTTAATCCTTTGTTGTGACCCATTACCACCATTTTAAGTGATGAATCAGGTCGTCCGGTGCATTTGGTTAGCTTTCATCAAGCAGGACCAAAGACTTACCCAACCTCCCTCTAGGAGGCACTTCAAACAGGCCTTATAGGCGGGAATGAAGGTTGGTTTGGTGCTTTGGCCAGGCCATCTTTAGGCGGGACCAAAGGCTCACTCTGTCCTCCCTTTAGGAGGTGCTTTAAACAGGCCTTATAGGCAGGAATGAAGGTTGGTCGTGATTTGACCTGGCCGGTTAAGGTAATGTCAAAGGCTTACTCTGTCCTCTCTCTAGGAGGTGCCTTGATGTGGCCATGTAAACAATATTAAGGGCTTGCAGATGCTTTAGTCTGGCCATTCCTGGTGGGACTAAAGGCTTACTCTGACCTTCCACTAGGAGGCGCTTTGACCTGGCCATCTTGGCATGGTCAAAGGCTTTCTACTTAGGTAGTTTCCATGTTTAAGGAGAATCTTATTGCTGACCATATAGAATCGCTTATTCTTTATTATTGAATTGATTTAGTATCCTTTTACAAAATCATTGATCTTGCCTTAACTTAAAAAATTGATGATCTTTCCCTCTAAGCCTCTACACTGGTTGGTGTCATGTCCACTTGAAAGGTGGTAATGACAGTACGAATTCCAGAGGTTCCTGTTGAATTTAAGCCTTTTCTTCTGTGAATGCCAATAATTGAGATCATCCTTTGTTAGGAAGTAAATGTTTTCGAGAGAAGTAGTAAAAACATAATTATTCGGAAGTCTAGGTTTTAGTGCTGGTTTTTTGGATTGCCACCTAGCCTTTTTGTTGCTTACCACTGGTATTTCATCATCTATTATTAGCTTCCTTTTTAAAGTTCTTTGAATTTCATTGGGAGTTAATGATTAACTCATTACTCCATGCCACTTCTGAGCGAAGGCATCGAAGTCACTTGTTATCTTATCTTCTAATATAGTTCCTTTGGCCTGAAGTTGAATAGCTCTTTTCAACCTTACAAACAAATTATCTTTCTCTGGAGTACTTTTCCCTAAGCCAAAAACTGGAGTTGGACCCACATGGAATTGATTCATGCCCCAAATATCTGGATTGTAGAGAGATGATTGTTTCTTTCAATTTATGGTTTGCATGACCTTCAATCTTAGTGCTTGTTCTTCATGGTATCGAGGATAAATATCCATTTGATAAGTGAGACTAATTGCTCAAGGTTCATAGGAGCCTTGCTCAGATCGCTTAACAAGTTAAACATCATTGTATCAGAGATTTAGGTTACTTAGAATGTGATGGGAATAGAATTGGTAAGGGTGAGCTACATGCAAGCTTTTAATGAAGTTGGAGGTTCAGGCCCTCCTTCTAGCACCAAAAATGTTGATGAAAAAATTCGTCAACGCCAAAATGTGTATAAGAAAGGAGTTGTTTTAGAAAAGAGCCTTGTTAAGGCAAATGAGAGTCATCGAGGATGGGCATGAAGTCATTGAGATCATCGAGGTTATATGTGAAGCTGTCGTAGTCATCGAGTTTATATGTTTACTCGTGTCGAGCTTTAGCTTTGATATCGAAGTCTTTGATATTATTTAGGAAGAAGTTATTCAAAGTGAGACTAATATAGAGGTCAGTGAGGTTCTAAGCAATTATGAGGCTTGGTGAAGTTTATGTTAACGTGGTCGATGATAGCGAGGTTAAAAGCTCAAATAAAACTCAACATGACATATAAATGTCTAAATTATAGCTCAAATCAAGTTAGTCGAACCATCTCCTTGTTAATTGAACAAATCACTGTAGATACAACACTTTCAATATTACAATGAGAAAAATCCCCAATTTGATTTAGGGTTTTAAATGAGTAAGTAGAGAGAATCCAAGAATTCGGCCCCCAAATGAAGACCCCTATGTCCCTATTTATAGAGTTTGGCGGGTGGTGAGCCCGGACATCCACAAATCTCGGCCTCTTCATCGTCGTCAAGTTTTGATGATGGCAGTTTGAACGACCTTGGTATTGATGGCGTTGTCGCACTTCAATGTTTGTACTCTTGTTCCTCAATATTGGGCTTGTGTTATTAATGCTTGACATCATCCTTCTCTGGTAATCCTCAAAACCAATGAAGGGTGGCTTCGATGATATTGATGAACATCGACAATAGCAGTTGTCGACATTGCTTAAATAAGGTCGATGATATTGACGAAGATCAAATCCGATATCCATGAGAAATTCATAAAATAAAAAAACAAGGTCGAAAGTCAGATGAAACATAAGCTTAAATTACTTCAATCTAATCGAGGAGGTGGGTAAATTAGACAAGTTAATAGGATTATCTCTCAGGTTACTCCACCGTATAGTCCGCAATACACCGGTGTTTCAGAGCAAAGAAACCAAACCTTATTAGATATGGTTCATTCCATGATTAGTAAAGATGATTTACCCCTGTTCTATTGGGGATATGCCTTAGAAACCACAACTCATATGCCGAATTTGATACCTACAAAATCTATGCCTAAGACGCTATATGAGATGTAGCATGGCAAGAAACCCTATCTCAAACATTTAAAGGTGTATTGGGTTTTCCAACTTACATTAAGAATGTTGGTCCCAGAAAACTTGAGGTAAGATTACTCTTATGTAAACTCGAACGATATCCCAAGAACTCCTTGGGATATCTTTTCAACAACACCGAGGAATGAAAGGTTATTATTTCTCAACATTCTGTCTTTTTTAGAAAAGGAAATTATGTCAAAGGAATGTAATAGCGAAGTTATGGAATTGGATGAGATTTGAGAGTCTAACACGGAGATCGAACCAGTGTGAGAACCAAATTCACTCGTATATGAAAATATGCAACCAATTAGAAGATCTAATAGGGAATCTTATGCACCAGAGAGATACTACGGTTTTCTTATGGATGGAGAGAAGGAGAAATCGTGTCTTAGATGATGAAACTCCTATATTATTCCAACAATCACTATAGAGTAAAGACTCTACCCTCTGGCTTGAAGCTATGAAATCCAAGAATGATTCTATATATGAAAACAAAGTATAGACTTTGGCTGATATACTTGAAAGAATAAAACCCATCGGCTGCAAATGGATTTTTAAGAAAAAGCTAAATGCAAACAGACAAGTGGAGACTTACAAAGCAAGGCTAGTTGCAAAAGGATTTCGTCAAACTCAAGGAGTTGATTATGATGAAACTTTTCCGCTAGTAGCAATTCTTAAATCCATTCGGATAATGCTAGATATTATTGCATTCTACGACTAAGAAATATGGCAAATTTACATAATGATGGAATTTTTAAAAGGTGGTTTGGAAGAGACCATCTATATGTTGCAGCCCAAGGGTTTTGAGGTCAATGGGAGTGAGGGCAGGCTTGTAAGTTGCTAAAGTCCATTTATGGACTTAAGCAAGCTTCAAGGAGTTGTAATAAGTGTTTTGATAAAGTAATCAAATAGTTTGGTTTTTATCAGAACATTGAGGAAGCATGCGTATACCAAACGCAATAAGGAAGTGCTAATTTTATACATCGATGATCTACTATTGATTGGCAGTGATATTTCGTTGTTGCAATCAGTGAAAGCTTGGATGTCCAAGGATTTCTCCATGAAGGATATGGGAGAAGCAGCTTATATACTAGGTATAAAGATCTATAGAGATAGATCTAAGAGGTTGCTAGGATTATCCCAATCCCTGTATGTAAACACCATACTAAAAAGGTTTAATATGGAGAACTCCAAGCACAAAAATGTTCCTATGCAATCTGGAATCGTCCATTCTAAGAATGATGCTCATCAAACTGATGAGGAGAAAGAGCGTATGAACTGGATAACATATGCTTTAGCAATCGGTTCTATAATGTATGTCATGCTATGTACTAGATCATATGTGGCATATGCATTGGGATGCATAAGCCGATACTAGTATAATTCGAGAAAAAAGCATTGGATGGCTGTAAATGTATACTAAAGTATTTAAGAAATACTAGGGACTTATTCCTTATATATGGAAATGGAGATCTCCATATGAAGGGATATACACACTCTAGCTTTCAGAGTGATATCAACGATAGTAAGTCGGTACCAGGTTATGTATTTACCATAAATGGTGGGAAGTTGGAAGAGTTTCAAATAGGAGACGGTATTTGATTACACGATGGAGACCGAATACATCGCCCTCAATGAAGCAGAGAAGGAATCGGTCTGGATGTGCAAATTTTTAAGTAAGCTCAGATGATTCCCGACATGGAGAATCGGAAGACATTATTGTATGACAACAATGTGGTGACGCAAATTGCAAAGGAGTCCCAAACAAACAAGAATCATGACATATTCTTCGAAAGTTCCACTTAATTCGAGAATTCATTAAGAAGAAAGTGGTCATGACATAAAGGGTCAATACGAAGGATAACATAGCATATCCTTTCACGTAGGGACTTGGTAGGTCAGTTTTAGTCAAGCTGATTGAAGGGATAGGATAGAGATTCCATAACTGGCACCAAGTTCAAGTGGGAGAGTGATAGAGTTAAAGGTATGCACAAGGGCAATTCTGTAATTTATCGTTAATCATCAAGTCTATAATAAAATATCGTTTGAAGTAAGAGGTATTTTCTTTTCTATTATATACTTGATATAATATGTTATATTGATTAATTTTTTAATTTAAGTATATTTAATAGAAAATCCATAAATGATATGTTTTGTGATAGTAATTACAATGCATTGTAATCATGAGAAATTTGTCACGATATAATAAACATATCTTTTTACATATTAGTAGTCAAGATGTATCAAGACTTGATATTGATACATTCCTTAAGACTAGAGTACGTAACGCTCTCTAGATATTGGGCAGTGTATTATTGATGGCTGCTAGAGGCACCAAAGAGTTATGTACTAATTGTTATTGGATAACAATGGAATGATTCAGTCAAGAGTTTTTGCATTGGTTAATATAACTAAGGTCAAACAGAGACCTTAAAGTGACGATGTTGCACAATTCTCTCGACTTGAGAATACTGTTGAACTTCAATATGGACACTCCACTTTAATTATTGTTAAATCATGGTGGGGAGTTCACTGAACGACTATAGTCAACTCAAAGCCAAAATCTCTTGTCGGAGTTGTATGGTTAATGATAAATGTTATTATTGAACCAAGCACTTTTTTTGGACTTACATAGTTGAATGCGGACAATGTTGGAATTTTTACAAAAACCAAATTCTTTAAGTCCTAGTGTGATATAGTTTTGACGAAGAGAATTGGTGTAAATAATCATTACCACCAACGACCCATTATAAGAAGAAAAACTAAATTTTATTGAAAGATGTGTAAGCGATAAATTCAGCAAAAACGTCACACCACAAGCTAAGGTGATGTGTGAACCTTAATATTTGAATTTTTCGATATTAATCGCTGATTGAATTTACATCTTTGAGTCATACAACCGAAATGTTAAATATTCCTAATAAATCACATAATTTAATTAATTTTTAATCATTGAACATTAATTAACATTTATGAATATTAATTATTAAATTCTATTTGATTTGTTTGAATACTCTTAGCATTTAAAAGGTGCGTATATAAAAGTTATAAACGCGCGTATCAATATACGATGTCCATAGAATATCTAAATTTGATTTAAATAGAATAAATACTAAAAGGGCATTAAATAAATTAATATTCTTGAAATTTTAATTATTTAAATTTTATTTGATTTGTTTGAATACTATTAGTATTTTATAAAGTGCGTGTATAAAAGTTATAAACACACGTATCAGTATACGATATCGATAGAAATTTAAATTGGATCTTAATGGGATTAATACTAATTGGGCTATGGAATTGCTTAAGGCCCAAACTGCCCATGTCATGGTCGGCCATAGCTTGTGGAATAGGAGGAATCTTTTGTATTTGAAATGAAAAGGCAAATCTTAATTAAAGAAAGGTGAGTCATTGTATCTTTAATGATATCTTTATTTCCTCCTTTATTTTCATTTGCTGCTATGATTTTGCTCTCCTTCCCAATTCTAACCTGGGCCGAAATTTTTATGGTGGCTAGGGTTCCAAAACTCCAAAACAAATCAAACAAAATTAAATCAAATGGATGGTTATCTCTCGATTATTGCATGATCTAGAGATTGATTCATTGAATCTAAAAATTCTTTCGTCATTCAAGGTGTTTCTCTTGGCTACATCTCAAGGTAACCTTCTATTTTATTTATGCACAAATTCATCATGTCTATATGCTTTGAATCCTCCACCTCTTGTATTTCTTTCTCCTATATGAATTTTGGAGTATGATTTAGATCTCTAATTTCTTCCTTTAAATCAGTTGTATGCTCATCTTGTTAATATATTTTAACATCACCTTTTTATCTATTGTTCATATGTAATCTATGTAATAATTTTAGATTCAATACTTCTTTTGTTTGTTTGTTCATATTGTTTGTTAAATTTAGATCTAAATCTCATTATCATGGATTTATATGTTCCGAACTCGTTTAATTCATTTTTGTTACAGAAATTATTATTTGAATAAATATATTTTTTCTAATAACTTTAATGATAGCTTAAGTTTCATATTATAAGGTTGAGAATTGCATGCATTTTCTACAAGTTGATTTGAGACAATTTTGGTTATTGTTTACATGAAAAAAGCTAAGTCGATTTAAAATTCATAAGTCGTTTTGCAAAAAAAAGCATTAAAACTTTTGATTTCTTTCTTGAGTTAACAATTGGATCTAAGCTAAATTAATTTTATTGTTTGAAGGCATGTCTTTTTAAATTACAAACCAACTGAATATTTTTTCATGTTGTATTGTTTTAAAACATTGATTTAATTATTGTATATACATATATGCATGCATACACACAAACACACATACACACACAAATATATATATATATATATTACGTATGTATTTGATCTTAATTCAGGATTTACAAAATGGACTTTTATGTAAAATAATGTAACTTTATTTTTTTTAACTATCTCTTGATTCAAACCAACTTTAAATTGTCTACTTTAATTTTAATACATGTCGTACAAACAAAGTCGATTCTAATGTAAACAAGTATAAATATTCATGTGTGTGTATGTAAATATGCACGCGCGTACACACACACACACACACTAAATAAATCTTATTTTGAAAAAAAAATTATTTTGGATTGGGAAATGTGTTTGTTGCGATGTAAATCCTTACACCTAAACAATGTTCATATTAACTATGTACACTTCTCATATGTTGCACTTGTACTTTCACACATTGGTGCATTTAATGCACTCACTACAACATACTTGCAACTTAAAATTAAACTTAAACTAATTTTAAATAAAAGAAATAAAAATGAAGATTTTATTTAAAACTTAGATTATATTTAAAATCACTTTATGCTTCATAGGCTTAACTATCATCAAAATGAAACAAAAAATGTAATTTGCTCATTTAACCTGCTTCTGACTGGCCTGGTTCCAACCATGGTATCAAAGCCCAATAGTTTATGCGGTCAAAATTAGTCATAATAAGGCCTACTAATTAAGCTTATCCATTTAGCAAAGTGTCTAGAAAAGTAGTGTCTAGGCTGTTTGGGTAATCGAGTATTTTGCCCTACCTAGATACTAGCTCGACCCGAAAGTAACGTGTGGCCAAAGGTTATCCCTAATAGAAAAGACCCAATTTGAATTTGGGCCTTGGGGTAGTTTTTAAAATCTTTTTTGAAATTGAAAATGAATTTAAAATTTAAAATAAGATATATATTATAAATGCTATAATATGTTTTTCAAAATTGTTTTGAAAACGTATAAACAAATTTTCAGAATTATTTTTTTGAAAAAAATAAGTAATCATCTATAAGGAGGTGAGCACTCATGTAGTTTTACTCTACATTTAAAAAGGGAGCTACTAACATGCCTTGTAGGTTGCTCTTTCCCATGAACCCGTATGAGTAAAATAGAAAAAAAACTCCTAAAAAAACCTAGGAAAAAAAAGTAAAATGCATGAAAAGAAAAAAGAAAACAAAAGGGACCAACAAAAATCGAAGGCAACATCAAAATGAGACCTGATGCGAGAAAAGCCTATCTAGACCTTGAAGAGGGGATGAACAAATAAATAACTACCAAGAAAGTCAAACGAAGCTGTAAAGGTCCCAACAGCAAAACGATACTTAACACGTCCAGTGAATGTGGATTCCCGATCCAAACTGCACAACTCGGCAACTAGAACTGCAAAAACTCAGCAAATACTTATACATATACATACATACATACATACATATATATATATACAAGTCAATTATATACATAAATATGTAAGAGGAGAAGAAGGAATATGTATGAGATAAAGTAACCTAGTGAGACAAGGAAGCTAAAGGAAAATAACTCCAAACATGGGTTAGTTACCTAATGATAGTATTGAGTCGGGAAGATCGCATGTGTTTACCTCTGGCAGGGTGACGCTTACGGCATTAATAATTCGATTGTTAACAACAATTCTCTCCCGTAAGACATCAATACGCGAATTTTACCTTTTTAAGGAAGTTCTGAAAGCAGTTATTATTAGCTAATTTAAATGTAGTGTTTGAAATCCAATTGAAATAAAATAAGCAGTTGCATAAGTCAAATTATATGTTGTAAAAGTAATATTATTGAAAAGTCTTTTATTTCCGTCAAACATATGTACCAAGTTGTGATGGTGAAAATAGTGTCTAATAAGAATAGCCAATCAGAAGTAAGTAAAATCTCAACCTAGACTAATAAGATGTAAAGTTATTTTTCCTATCCCAACACCAAATTTTAATATTGTTATTATTGTTTATATTATATAGTTCAAATTTGGCACATAGAAGAGCAAATAAAAGTAGTTTCTTCTTGTGCACGATTAAAGCTGAACTACCAAGGAAAGTTTCAGTTAGGCCAATAGACTTTCAAAGTTAGAACATTTTTAAAATTACAAATATCATTGAGTTCTGTAAGTTCTACTTTAAGAGGAATAATTGAGATCCAACTACCATGCTAGAAGGATGTATTATTCCCCAAATGTATTATGTTACCAATACCTAGTTTAAAAAATATCCAAGCCTTTTAAAACTGATCTCCAAAAGCGTGAAATTATTTTGGTTGCTAGCGCTAATTAGTGCAAATTATTAGTCTCTGTAAACTAATTAGAGACTAGTTCTTTCCAAATTAAGTTGTCGTTATTAGCACTACACTTCCATAACCATTTCCCTAACAGAGAACATTGAGGTTATGGAGATTAATAATCCCTAACCCTCTCTCGTATTTTGGTTTATAAAAGCATTCCTAACTGATAAGAGACCTTGCTAGAACGATCATACCTTCCCTTGATAAAAATTTACCCTTCCACCTACATAATTTTTTGCTAATTTTATCGATTATAGTATAAGAATTATCCTGCCTAAGTATGGTTGGTGTTATTAAGAATCCTAAGTACTCGATGGGAAAGCTTGTAGTGTTACAGTTTAAAGTAGTGGCAAGCTGACTCTCTACGTTATCTACGTCATTTAGCACTAAGATCAAACATTTATCAAAATTAATTTTTAGACAAGATATTAACTCGAAGTTGTACAAAAAAATAACTAAGAGCTATAATATGATGAGGCAAAGGCGAAGAAAAAGCATGGTGTCATCTGCGTACCGGAGGATATAGAGAGTTCACAACTTGAAATCTCATTTCCAACCCTACCTAAAATGGCATTAGTAGTTGCTAGTTTAATAATCCTTGCAAAAAATTTAATCGCTCAGTTGAACAAAAGAGATGACAATGGTTATCTTGCCTAAGGCCATGTTTTGATCGAATTTTATTACCTAAAATGTCGTTTACCATAATGCTAGAATTTCTGGTCTTAAGAAGTGCCATAATCCAGCCTACCTATTTTACGCTCAAACCTCTAGCCAGTAATAAGTCATTAAGAAAAGTCCAATCCAAAAGTCAAAAACTTTGGTGAAGTCCAATTTTAAGAGTGCGCAAGTGACATTACTTTTACAAAAATAATTAATGAACTCTTAAATAGCCGCAACCCCATCTGTGATATTTCTACCCTTGATAAAAATAGTTTGCATACTATTGATCAGCTCGCTCATTTTAGAATAAAATCTATTTGCTAAATCTTTTAAGATAATTTTAAAGGAGCAAATTAGAAGCGAAATAGGTCTAAAATCTTTAATTCAATCACACTAATTTTCTTGTGTAGCAGAATTACAATGGCGAAATTAAATCTACCCAATTGCAATGGGCCATCATAGAATTTATTAAACATTATAATTAGATCAGATTTTATAACAAAGCAAAACTTTTTGTAAAATAAAACTGGAAACCTATCGAGCTCCAACACCTTGTCACATGGCATATCATTGGTAGCCTGTAACGACCCACTATTTTGGACCATTCAAATCTACAATAATCCACACATGTCAGACTTGAATAATGCAAAATAACAGATTGTAATAAAATTTGGAGCAAATAAAATCATTCACAGAATCACAGACACAGAAATATCAGAATAACTCGCAACGGAATTTAAAAATAACCATAGTGCTTCATGAAGCCACTAAAATACATAGTCTCAAATCAAGTACGAAATACATAGTCTGAAACCCAATACAGTTCTGAAACAAGTACAATAGAAATCCCAAATACACAAGTCTCTAATACAAAAGCTGAAATAGGACAACTGAAACTGAAATAGGTAGATAACTAGATAAGCAGAATCTCCAGCGATTCCTAGCTCCAGAAAAGTGAATCCAAAGCTGTGAATACTCAGGCTGACCCGAGCGTAAAATAAAAACATAAACACTCGAGTCAGGATATACATACTTATACAATGTAAACCAACTCAAGTGAACTGTAGTAAAGGTACAAGTAACTTAGAAGATGCTTGGGACCGCCCATCCTCTAAGGATCCGTTAAAATATCTACTATGTAGTAATATTCGCTATTATAATAGTGTCTAAATAAGTAAAGTATAATCATATCGGAAAATAGCGTTAAGGGGATGGAGAACCTTAACGCGGTCGGATCTTAAAATCATAATCATAGTAAAGCTCGATATGGTAGGTGACATGGCACAACTAGGCAATGCCAGGGTAGATATACCAATTACGCATCCGGACTAGTGGTGACGCATAGCAGCCACTACCGCCCACCTCGAACAACACTCCCAAATCAAGGGTGGCCACCAAATCAATCACAAGTAAAAGAATGGTATCGAAGAAGTGTGTCCGATCAGAGGTGCTACCTCATTGGTCCGTCAATCGCTCCTGTTTTAGCCACCTTATGCCAACTCACGGGAGTTGGGTCCACGTAACATACCTTAAGAACGTCGCCACCATCCTACTTCATTCTGGAATCTCCACCGCGTACATGGTTGTCAAAGTGGTTTTCGGTATCGACAGAGAGTATGTCCATATCTGATCCCGGTCTCTTTGCCAACCAATCGTTATTATAACCCGTGGTTATAGATTTAAAACAATTTATCAAATATACTTCGAATTAAACCATTTAAAAACAAAGTCATTATTATTTTAAATCAAATCTTAAATTCCCAAAATTTAGCCTTTCCGGAGTTCATTTATTCACTTAAAACAATAGCATTAAAATTCTCAACTTTTCCCACATTTAAAAGGTGTTGCGCTAAGTTATAATTGAAAAACAATTTATTTAGCAAAGACAGCATTTATAAACTGCTATAACAGTTCAGTTTTAAACAAATCATATTTCAGCTTACTGCAACTCTTAACAAGTGCTACAGTAGCCCTTTTATTAGTTCAGGTTCAATTTTAGTTTCTGCCACAACAGCACTTACCAAGTGCTATCATAGCCTTATTTCATTTTAGTCTTTTGGTTCGTATATATAACCGTAGTACTTAACAAGTGCTGCAGATTCCACTTAGTTTAGAATTGGTTCGTTTAATCTAAACCATTTAAATTTTAAAAATCATAAATTTTCACATTTAAAAGTTCATTTAAAATCCTTTAACTTAATTTTCTAAAGAGAAATTTTACGAATAAAACCAAGTTCACTTATTAAATTCAAGTGTGTAAATCCCACTCATTTAAACAATTCATTTCAACATTTAAACTTAAACCTCCATTCTTCACCATTTTTTTTAAACCAAATTTTCATTTCAATTTAATTAACCTAAGTTTCCAACTTTCTTTTTAATCTAATTTCTAAATTTAAGTTACAATTTAAAATCAGTATTTTATTTCATTTTTTTTCATTTATCTCATAGAAAAATCATTTCTGTTCTAAATAAATCATTTTAAAATTTAATTTAAATCAATTTAATATTATTACAAATATAAAAATATTTAAAGGTATACAGAAAATACAGAAAAATAACCACGGGTCTGTATAATATTTTCTAGCCTAAGTCAAATGATACAGATACTATATCATTTCAATCCGTAATTTACAAAGAAAAATCCGGGTTTTATCATTTCAAACCCGCAATCCCAAGTAAATAAAATTTAATTGAAAATCGTTCAGGCCTATCATTTCAGCCCATAACGATCTTCCCCTATTCTAAAGTCCGTTCGGGTATGTATCATTTCAACCCATAGTGATTCTATTCTACAGGGAACTTGCAGTGTGATTTAACAGAATAGAATAGCAGTAAAATAGGAACAAAATATAACAAATGATACGATATGCAGTTTTAACAATTCTAACATTGAATATAAATAAATCACAGGTAATTATAACATCATTTATTTATTTATTTTCTACACATTCAGTTGCGGTCGTTTCACAATCATATAAGTATGAATATTCGTGTGAGATTTACTCACCTCTACGGAGCTGGAGATTCGGAAAGAAATACGATGTCTGTCAAACGCACGCGGAAAGCACGATCAGTTGTTAGCGGATGCGCCAACTAGGTTCAAATTTAAAGCAAAATAAAAATAAAAATCTAAGATTGCACGAATAACCAATTTCAAATGAAGCAACAACGAAAAAGAAAATACGTTGAAATCGAAAGCAATAGCTTGACCACTTTTACAATGGAGATTATAACTTAAAAATTTGCAAAGTGAAAAAAAATGCATTTTTCTCTAATTCCCTTTTTCCACAACAAAGGCCAGTGGGGAATACAACAACCAAAATAAAATATGAAGTGGAATTTTTGTTCACCATTTCATTTCAAACAAGACAGGGTGGCATACTAATTCATGACTGCAAAACGAAAAAGGCTGAAGTAATTTTAGTTCATTTTTTTTTCTCAGAGTCACAGAGGCAAAAATACTCAATACCAAAATACAAAAGGAAAGAACCGAAACTATACTATAACTACAAAATGCTAATGTGACAAAAGCATTGTCCTTTTTTTTCTTTCAGATACAAGGCATGGGAAGAGACGTGGAGTGTGTGGTGGTAGGGCTGGGTTCGCGTGGTTGGCACGGTCTGGATCTCGTCATGGTTTTGGCGTGGGCTCGGCATGGGGTGGTGGCGAATGGCAGGGGCTGACGTGGTGGTGGTCTGGCGTGGGTCAGTGGAGGTCCGGTATGGGTCAGGGGACTGGGGTAGGCGTGGGGTGACGTTCGTGGTGGTCGCAGGGCGTAGTGGAGATATGGTAGGGTTCGGGTGGTGGTGATCTCGGTGGGGTTGTGGACGGGGTAGGGGTTCGGTGGTGCCTGGGGCGAATGGGTGGTGGCTGGCAAGGCGTGGGGTGGTGCTGGGGTACGGTGGCTGGTCTAGTGGCGACTGGGTGGTGGCTGGCAGGGTGTGGGGTGGTGCTGGGGTACGGTGGCTGGTCTAGTGGCGACTAGGTGGTGGCTGGCAGGGCGTGGGGGTTTTCTGGCGGAGCATGGGTTCAAGGGGATAGGTCTGGTGGCGAATGGGTATGGAGTAGGGATTTTCTGGCGTGGGTTGCTCGTATGAGCAGGCAACAGAAACCAAGTAGGGAGGAAGAATTAGAAATATAACAAAATGAAAAAAAAGGCATGCGCTTACCTTTTGCAATGCTCACGAGATTTTCAAAGAAAGCTACAGAGAAGCTTTTTGTGAAATGGAGATTTGAACGATAGAAAAATGAACAGCTGTCTATAACTTTTGTAGAAAGAAGGCAACAAAAAGTTTTTGAACTGTAGGCAATTAAGGCAGTAAATATAGTTGAACGGTAGCAAAATTTTAGGCACTCAATTCTAAATAAAAGCTGGTAACGTATGGAAGGCCAAGGCAATAACAAATACATCCACGTGACAGAGATTTTAAGGTGATAATTTTAATTCTCAAAGCACAGTACGGTTGAAGCAAAAATCAAGGCACGGCTGAAGCAACCATTGCTAACGCAAGAAATCAAATGGACAGACGAAAGCAGCGAACGTAAAGTGTAACGCCCAAAGTAACGTACAACCGTTATTTGTTTCTTTTATTAAATAAAATTGAAAAATGCTAACGGTTTCCCAAAAACGTATCATTTTAAACCAAAATAAAATAGCTATTACTATATTTAATAAATTTTTTTAATTTTTAAATATAAGATAAGAACGGATGTAAATATACGGAATGAAATGTAGAGTTTTCAATTTCCTGTTTCACACTAATTTTTACACATTTAATTCAAATTAATATTACAGAATGTTTATTTTTAAATAAAAATTTGTTAAAAATATCGGGCTGTTACACTCTCCCCCACTCAAAGCTTTTCGTCCTCGAAAAGGAACGGAAAAGGAAAACAAAGAAAGATAAGACAGAATAGTAAAAGTACCTGAAATAAACAATTCCGGATTCGAAGCACGAATGCTCTCCTCCGTCTCCCAGGTGCAATCCCGTTCATCAGTGCTCCACTGCACTTTGACCAGGTTGACAGATTTTCTTCTTAGCTGCTTCATACCTCGATCGACGATACGAAGTGGCTTCCTCTCAACAGTCAGATTTGGTTCAATATCCAAACTATCAAGAGCAGAAGGCTGGATAATAAGAGATGGATCATGCAGATAGCGACGAAGATGAGATACATGAAAGACATTGTGTACCCAAGAAAATTTCTCGGGTAAATCCAGACGATAAGCAAGAGAGCCAATTCTTTCCAAAATGCGGAAAGGACCTACAAATCTAGGAGAAAACTTTCCTCTACGACCAAAACGAATAACATTCCTTAAGGGAGAGACCTTAAGGAAAACCAAATCACCAACAGCAAACTCTAAACTCCGTCTTCGACGATCAGCGTACTTCTTCTGTCTATCTTGAGCAATCCTCATCTTCCTCTTAATCTCTTCAACTCTCTCTGAAGCTTCCAAAATCATCTCAGGACCAAGAACCAAACGATTACTGGATTCAATCCAACAAGAAGGAGATCTACAAGGTCGTCCGTAAAGAGCAGAAAATGGAGATGTCTCAATACTGGCCTGATAACTATTGTTATAAGTGAATTCGACAAGATGGAGATGATCTTCCCAAGATCCTCCATAATCAAGCACACAAGCACGAAGAAGATCTTCTAAAATCTGATTCACCCTTTCCGTTTGACCGTCGGTCTATGGATGGTAAGCAGTGCTCAGATTTAGATGAGTACCCAAAGAATCCTGAAAGGCTTTCCAAAACCTACTAGTAAAGATAGGATCACGATCACAAACTATACTGAGAGGAACACCATGGAGACGAACAATCTCCCTCATGTAAATCTCGGACAAACTAGAAGCTGAACGGGTAGACTTGACCGGAATGAAATGAGCTGATTTGGTCAATCTATCTACAATAACCCAGATACTCTCGTTACCCTTCCTAGTCCTCGGTAATCCATCAATGAAATCCATAGATACTTGTTCCCACTTCCAATTGGGAATCTCAAGAGGCTGCAATAAACCAGGGGTCTTCTGATGATCTGCCTTGACTTGCTGGCAAGTCGCACATCTATTAACAAAAATGGAAATATCTCGCTTCATACATTTCCACCAATATAACTTCTTCATGTCCTGATACATCTTGGTTACGCCTGGATGAATAGAAAGTCTGGACTGATGATTCTCCCGAAGTAACTCCTGTCTCAATCCATCAACATTCGGGACACAAATCCTATTATTAATCCTCAATACACCCTTATCGTCAATCTGAGCTCCACTGCCATCAAGACTACTACCTCCAACTCTGCTTTGAACATTCTCCTTAATCAATCTGAGCATCTTATCCTCATCCTGTTTAGCCATAATACGATCCACAAGAGGTGAAGAAACAATGATCTGACACAACAAAGCTTTCTTCCTACTCAAAGCATCCGCCACAACATTAGCTTTTTCCGGTGTATAGTTGATGTCGACGTCATAAGAAGCAAGGAACTCTAACCACCTAACTTGTCTCTGATTCAAATCCTTCTGAGAGAAAATATACCTCAAAGACTGATGATCTGTGAAAAGCTCGAACTTGGTACCCAACAGATGATGTCTCCACAGCTTCAAAGCGAAAACAACAGCAAGCAACTCTAGATCATGGGCAGCATAATTTACTTCATGGGTCTTCAACTGTCTACTAGCATAAGCAATCACCCTACCATCCTGCATCAGAACAGCTCCCAAACCTTCTCGACAAGCATCAGTGTATACCGTTAATCCCTCATTTCCATTTGGAACTGTAAGAACAGGTGCGGAAGTAAGCTTGTCTTTTAACTCATTGAAGGCAGCCTTACACTCGCTACTCCAAATAAACTTAGCATTCTTCCGAGTTAAAGCAGTGAGAGGTGTTGCAATCCGAGAAAAATTCTCAATGAATCTCCGGTAATAACCGGCAAGGCCCAGAAAACTACGGATATCAGTAGGAGTCTTAGGAGTTTCCCAATCCTGTACAGAATAGGGAACAAGAAGGATAATAGGAAAGATAGAGTAAATTGAATGAAACAAGGAAAGAGAAAGAAAGAAGAACTTACATTGATCGCAGCGATCTTGACTGGATCAACTGAAACTCCATTACCAGAAACAATATGCCCGAGGAATCGGACTTCATCCTTCCAGAAATGGCATTTGGAAAATTTAGCTTTTAACTGATGATTGCGAAGGGTCTCAAGAACAGATTTTAAATGTGACTCATGTTCTTCTTCAAACTTAGAAAAGATGAGGATATCATCCATAAAGACTAGAACAAATTTATTAAGCACATCACGGAAAACACGATTCATCAAGTCAACAAAGAAGGCAGGAGCATTAGTCAAACCAAAAGGCATAACTAACCATTCAAAGAATCCATTCTCAGTACGGAAAGCAGTCTTGGGAGTACTTTCCTCGGCAACTCTGAGTTGGTGAAAACCCGTGGCAAGATCAAGCTGGGAGAAAACAGTAGCACCATAAAGCTGATCAAACATATCATTGATACGAGGCAATATCTAATTTTCATAGTGAGCTTGTTCAACTCCCTATAATCAACACACATCCGGAGAGAACCATCGGACTTGGTGACGAAAACCACCGCAGCTCCCCATTCAGAATAGCTAGGTCTGATCAGACCCTTGGAAGATAGGTCTTCCATTTGCTTCCCTAACTCAACCTTCTTGCGGGGTGCCATTCTTCTAGGAGGAAGAACTACCGGTCGAGCTCCAGGAATAAGATCAATGCGGAAATCATTTCCCGCTTAGGAGGTAAAGTAGTAACTTCACCAAAAACATCGGAATAGAGATTGACTACACGAGTCGACTGAAGATCATTAGTAGAAGCATCTAGAGAAAAGATAAAGCTACCAGCATAATCATAAGGCATACGACCCTGAATAACCAATGAGTTACCCCGATCATCCTTAAGAGAAACAATTCGGGATTTACAAGAGATATGAGCATCGTGCCCCTTCAAGCCAATCACTTCCAAGCAACAAATCAAAAGCATCGAAACCCAGGACATAGAAATCTCCAGAAAATTTATGACTAGAATAGAAGAGTCTCACTTGCCTACAAATCTTATCAAGATTTGCGGGACCACCAATAGGATTTGAAACACATAGAGGAACAGAAGCATACTCAGGAGAAAGGAGAGTTTCAAACTTATTACACAAAACATCAGAAATAAAACTATGCGAAGCCCCAGTATCAAATAAAACACGAATAGGATGATGAATAAAGTAAAGGTGCCCTGAAGAGTACCTTGATCATCGCTAGGAGCAGGAGTAGGTGCAGCAGGAGAAGAAGCAGATGTGACAGCAAATACGCCAGATGGCTTTCCCTTCTGATATAAAGGACAGTCCTTCCTAAAATGACCCGACTGAAGACAAACATGACAAAGATCGTTTCTGGAAACCTGAGGTGGAGGAATAGCAGCACCGGACGGATTAGGGCAACTATTGGCATAGTGTCCCTTCTGGTCACATTTGAAGCAAGTAATGGAGGAAAGATCAATAGGGTGTCTCTGGGAAGGAGCAGATGCTGAAGATCCCAAGCCCGGATGTTTGAGCCAATTCTTCTTTTGCTGGTGGAAGTTGGGCTTTCTCTTCTTGGAATTAGCAGAGGAGGACTGACAGACATGAGCACTAGAAGCAGCAGGACCCTTGGAAGTAGGGTTCTCATAGCGAATAGCCATATCCATGAGCTCAGTAAAAGTGCCATGAACATGTGAAATAAGACGATCGTAGAACTCTGGGCGAGCTCCAGAAATGAACTTCTCATTCTTCTTTAGCTGAGTGTCGATAAGACCAGGACCAAATTTGGAAAGTTCATTGAACTTCCGCTCATACTCTGAAAAAGACATGGTACCCTGCTTGAGGTCCATGAATTCACGGTAAAGCTGAGATTTCCCGGCTTCGGGCATCCATTTTGCCACAAAAGCCTCCCTGGAAAGAAGATACAGAACTGAACTTAAGATAAATTCAAAAGAAAAAGGAAATGGGAAAAATTCAAGTTAACACAAAGGATACCTGAACTGTTCCCACGAAAGATCACCTTCGTTAGTGTGAGTCGTAACAGACTCCCACCAATCTAAGGCTGACTCTTGCAGCTGCCATGCTGGTAACTGACGCTTCTGGGCATCAATGATCTCTAGACCAGTAAAAATTCTTTCCAAACTTCGTAGCCATTGTTGGGCTTCGATGATACTCTCTGAACCGGTGAACCTAGTACCACCGAGCTGAGAGAATTCCTTGCAAAGAACAGTAAACCTAACGGGTGCAACAGGTGGAGGAACTGGGGCAATACCACGACCCCTACCTCTAGCATTTCCACGATTCATCCTGGAAATATAAAGAATAAATTTAGGACAAAGTACAGAGAAGGCAAAGATAAGTTATGATAAGTCACGATAAGATCACTTGAATGAATATCCTAATAACGAAATTTCTAGCAAGGTAGATGCGGAAAGAAGGAAGTTTGAAAAATTTTCTTCTTAAAACAAGAAACTTTATATCAAAATAATCTTTGGAAAAAATCATTTGAGAAATCATTTTATACTTTGAAAATACGTTCACTCACAAGGAAATGATTCTGAGTTTGATTTCACTCATTCTAGGGTATTTCTACCCTATCTCTAATGAGTTTTTGCTCCATAGGCTAAGGTTGCCTAAAACCAAAGCTCTGATGCCAAATGTAATGACCCACTATTTTGGACCATTCAAATCGACAATAATCCACACATGTCAGACTTGAATAATGCAAAATAACAGATTGTAATAAAATTTGGAGCAAATAAAATCATTCACAGAATCACAGACACAGAAATATCAGAATAACTCGCAGCGGAATTTAAAAATAACCATAGTGGTTCATGAAGCCACTAAAATACATAGTCTCAAATCAAGTACGAAATACATAGTCTGAAACCCAATACAGTTCTGAAACAAGTACAATAGAAATCCCAAATACACAAGTCTCTAATACAAAAGCTGAAATAGAACAACTGAAACTGAAATAGGTAGATAACTAGATAAGCAGAATCTCCAGCGATTCCTAGCTCCAGAAAAGTGAATCCAAAGCTGTGAATACTCAGGCTGACCCGAGCGTAAAATAAAAACATAAACACTCGAGTCAGGATATACATACTTATACAATGTAAACCAACTCAAGTGAACTGTAGTAAAGGTACAAGTAACTTAGAAGATGCTTGGGACCGCCCATCCTCTAAGGATCCGTTAAAATATCTACTATGTAGTAATATTCGCTATTATAATAGTGTCTAAATAAGTAAAGTATAATCATAGGAAAATAGCGTTAAGGGGATGGAGAACCTTAACGCGGTCGGATCTTAAAATCATAATCGTAGTAAAGCTCGATATGGTAGGTGACACGGCACAACTAGGCAATGCCAGGGTAGATATACCAATTACGCATCCAGACTAGTGGTGACGCATAGCAGCCACTACCGCCCACCTCGAACAACACTCCCAAATCAAGGGTGGCCACCAAATTAATCACAAGTAATAGAATGGTATCGAAGAAGTGTGTCCGATCAGAGGTGCTACCTCATTGGTCCGTCAATCGCTCCTATTTTAGCCACCTTATGCCAACTCACGGGAGTTGGGTCCACGTAACATACCTTAAGAACGTCGCCACCATCCTACTTCATTCTGGAATCTCTACCGCGTACACGGTTGTCAAAGTGGTTTTCGGTATCGACAGAGAGTATGTCCATATCCGATCCCGGTCTCTTTGCCAACCAATCGTTATTATAACCCGTGGTTATAGATTTAAAACAATTTATCAAATATACTTTGAATTAAACCATTTAAAAACAAAGTCATTATTATTTTAAATCAAATCTTAAATTCCCAAAATTTAGCCTTTCCGGAGTTCATTTATTCACTTAAAACAATAGCATTAAAATTCTCAACTTTCCCCACATTTAAAAGGTGTTGTGCTAAGTTATAATTGAAAAACAATTTATTTAGCAAAGACAGCATTTATAAACTGCTATAACAGTTCAGTTTTAAACAAATCATATTTCAGCTTACTGCAACTCTTAACAAGTGCTACAGTAGCCCTTTTATTAGTTCAGGTTCAATTTTAGTTTCTGCCACAACAGCACTTACCAAGTGCTATCATAGCCTTATTTCATTTTAGTCTTTTGGTTCGTATATATAACCGCAGTACTTAACAAGTGCTGCAGATTCCACTTAGTTTAGAATTGGTTCATTTAATCTAAACCATTTAAATTTTAAAAATCATAAATTTTCACATTTAAAAGTTCATTTAAAATCCTTTAACTTAATTTTCTAAAGAGAAATTTTATGAATAAAACCAAGTTCACTTATTAAATTCAAGTGTGTAAATCCCACTCATTTAAACAATTCATTTCAACATTTAAACTTAAACCTCCATTCTTCACCATTTTATTTTTAAACCAAATTTTCATTTCAATTTAATTAACCTAAGTTTCCAACTTTCTTTTTAATCTAATTTCTAAATTTAAGTTACAATTTAAAATCAGTATTTTATTTCATTTTTTTTTGATTTATCTCATAGAAAAATCATTTCTATTCTAAATAAATCATTTTAAAATTTAATTTAAATCAATTTAATATTATTACAAATATAAAAATATTTAAAGGTATACAGAAAATACAGAAAAATAACCACGGGTCTATATAATATTTTCTAGCCTAAGTCAAGTGATGCGGATACTATATCATTTCAATCCGTAATTTACAAAGAAAAATCCGGGTTTTATCATTTCAAACCCGCAATCCCAAGTAAATAAAATTTAATTGAAAATCGTTCAGGCCTATCATTTCAGCCCATAACGATCTTCCCCTATTCTAAAGTCCGTTCGGGTATGTATCATTTCAACCCATAGTGATTCTATTCTACAGGGAACTTGCAGTGTGATTTAACAGAATAGAATAGCAGTAAAATAGGAACAAAATATAAAAGATGATACGATATGCAGTTTTAACAATTCTAACATTGAATATAAATAAATCACAGGTAATTATAACATCATTTATTTATTTATTTTCTACACATTCAGTTGCGGTCGTTTCACAATCATATAAGTATGAATATTCGTGTGAGATTTACTCACCTCTACGGAGCTGGAGATTCGGAAAGAAATACGATGTCTGTCAAACGCACGCTGAAAGCACGATCAGTTGTTAGCTGATGAGCCAACTAGATTCAAATTAAAAGCAAAATCAAAATCAAAATCTAAGATTGCACGAATAACCAATTTCAAATGAAGCAACAACGAAAAAGAAAATACGTTGAAATCGAAAACAATAGCTTGACCACTTTTACAATGGAGATTATAACTTAAAAATTTGCAAAGTGAAAAAAAAATGCATTTTTCTCTAATTCCCTTTTTCCACAACAAAGGCCAGTGGGGAATACAAAAACCAAAATAAAATATGAAGTGGAATTTTTGTTTACCATTTCATTTCAAACAAGACAGGGTGGCATACTAATTCATGACTGCAAAACAAAAAAGGCTGAAGTAATTTTAGTTCATTTTTTTCCTCAGAGTCACAGAGGCAAAAATACTCAATACCAAAATACAAAAGGAATGAACCGAAACTGTACTATAACTACAAAATGCCAATGTGACAAAAGCACTGTCCTTTTTTTTTCTTTCAGATACAAGGCATGGGAAGAGACGAGGAGTGTGTGGTGGTAGGGCTGGGTTCGCGTGGTTGGCACGGTCTGGATCTCGTCATGGTTTTGGCGTGGGCTCGGCATGGGGTGGTGACGAATGGCAGGGGCTGACGTGGGTCAGTGGAGGTCCGGTATGGGTCAGGGGACTGGGGTAGGCGTGGGGTGACGTTCGTGGTGGTCGCAGGGCATAGTGGAGATCTGGTAGGGTTCGGGTGGTGGTGATCTCGGTGGGGTTGTGGATGGGGTAGGGGTTCGGTGGTGCTTGGGGCGAATGGGTGGTGGCTGGCAAGGCGTGGGGTGGTGCTGGGGTACAGTGGCTGGTCTAGTGGCGACTGGGTGGTGGCTGGCAGGGTGTGGGGTGGTGCTGGGGTACGGTGGCTGACAGGGCGTGGGGTTGTGGCTGGCAGGGCGTGGGGGTTTTCTGGCGGAGCATGGGTTCAAGGGGATAGGTCTGGTGGCGAATGGGTATGGAGTAGGGATTTTCTGGCGTGGGTTGGAGGCGGTCTCGTATGAGCAGGCAACAGAAACCAAGTAGGGAGGAAGAATTAGAAATAAAACAAAATGAAAAAAAGGCATGCGCTTACCTTTTGCAATGCTCACGAGATTTTCAAAGAAAGATACAGAGAAGCTTTTTGTGAAATGGAGATTTGAACGATAGAAAAATGAACAGCTGTCTATAACTTTTGTAGAAAGAAGGCAACGAAAAGTTTTTGAACTGTAGGCAATTAAGGCAGTAAATAAAGTTGAACGGTAGCAAAATTTTAGGCACTCAATTATAAATAAAAGCTGGTAACGTATGGAAGGCCAAGGCAATAACAAATACATTCACGTGACAGAGATTTTAAGGTGAGAATTTTAATTCTCAAAGCACAGTACGGTTGAAGCAAAAATCAAGGAACGGCTGAAGCAACCATTGCTAACGCAAGAAATCAAATGGACAGACGAAAGCAGCGAACGTAAAGTGTAACGCCCAAAGTAACGTACAACCGTTATTTGTTTCTTTTATTAAATAAAATTGAAAAATGCTAACGGTTTCCCAAAAACGTATTATTTTAAACCAAAATAAAATAGCTATTACTATATTTAATAAAAATTTTTGATTTTTAAATATAAGATAAGAACGGATGTAAATATACAGAATGAAATGTAGAGTTTTCAATTTCCTGTTTCACACTAATTTTTACACCTTTAATTCAAATTAATATTACAGAATGTTTATTTTTAAATAAAAATTTGTTAAAAATATCGGGCTGTTACATAGCCCCTAAAATTTCCTCCTTTGGAAATAGGGAGTCCAAAACGTTTAATTCAACCCTAGTATGAATAAGATATAAATCATCGCAATTAGCTCCAATCTTATGGCCTATCCTAGTTCCAAAAATATCCTCCTTTGGAAATAGGGAGTCCAAAACGTTTAAGTCAACCCTAGTATCAATAGGATATAAATCATCGCAATTAGCTCCAATCTTATGGCTTATCCTAGTTCCAAAAATATCTTTATAATATTTAGTAACTCCTTTGTTAACTCATTTTGATCAAAAGTTTCTACCTCGTTAATAATATAAAGTTAATGGTGTTACTATGTTTTCTACCGTTGGCTACTTGATGAAATTTTTTTAAAGTCTTATCGCCCTTGTCCATCCAGTGAATTCTAGTTCTTTTTTTTCACATAATTTCCTCATGAGTTAAGGTTTTATAAAATTCCTCATTTAAGTTCGAGAGGGCATTCCTCTCCAACAGGTTAAAGGCCCTAGATTCTTCATTTTTATTTAGCTTTAGAATTTCATAAAATAAATTCTACTTTTTGACTTTAAAGTTTCCAAAAGTATCCTTGCTAAGAAAGATTCTTAAAACTCTAACTTTTCTAACAAATATCTTGGATATATTTCTCAAAATTCTATTATTATAAAAGCTCAAGGAAAGCCATTTGTGTATAGTGATATTTGTAAAGTTATTTTCTGATAAACACAATCTTTCAAATCTAAATTTTTTTGAATGCCGCTAAGATTATCACAAGAAAGTACAATCAGGAAATGATCAATATATATACTCAAAAGAACCATAATCTTATAGATGGAGAACTTATCTTCAATCTACTCACTAATGAAACCTATCCAATAATTCCATCGAGGGGGCTTTTGAATTCGACCGGGTGAAACATTTGTTGGTTAATGGTAACGCGATCAAATTACCATCAACGATAAACTGGTCGAACTCTTCTATAGCAGTGAAATCTCCCTCTCTGGGAGCTCTCCCCCCTAAAAACCTAGTAACATTGAAGTCACCACGCAAAACCGAAAGGCCCGGGGCAAGTGCACTAATAGTGAGACACTATGCTAAAGTGCTTTATGCTCAACTTTGGACTGAGGCCAATCAACATTAGAAACATTGACGATCGAATTATCTGAAATGTCTAAATTAATAAGGTGAAAAAATGAACGCTAATTTGTTGTAAAAGTTGAACCCAACCATCATGCCAGCCCACTAATAACCCCCCTGAGCTGCCCCTAGCCGGGAGAAAAGCCAAGTGACCAAATTGAAAACCTCTTAAACTCCTATAAAAATGATAATTAGAAATTTCGATTATAGTTTCCTGTAATAGTACGATGTCAATGTTGTTATCTTTAAAGAAAGACCTAGTTTTATTACATTTGTCTAAGACGTGAAGACCCATAATATTCCAATCGATGTAACTCATGGTTTTAATCTAGCCCACTCAACTACCCTACTCCTAATGAACTCAGTATCAATATTGTTATCCCGCCTTTTGTCAAGGCCGTGACACCAAGAACTTGGCTAGAAACCAAGGATAGTTCATCCTGGAGATCGGTTATACATAGGTTCACTATTGATACCGGTAAATTTGGCTCGAGTCCGGATCGAGCTACAATTGATATGACACGATTAGCAAAGCTATGAAAGCCAACGTTCCAAATATCAAGTCAATCGGAGTTCGTATGCTCAAGATATTGATCGATCACGGTTGAGAAATCCAGCTCTATTCGTATCCATCCAATTTCGTATCCATTCCTCAAGAGAGATTCAGTTCGTATCCATCGCCTACTAATTTCCTTCACATCCATAAAATGAAGCTACTTCGTATCCATCATGTTAACAGTACTTCGTATCCATCAACAAATGCTCATTTCATATCGGTCTCCCTCCATCCATCTGGTATCGATCTCCCACCATCGATACAAACAGCAACAACCACCGATCGATACGAAGAAATCAACATGAAGCATCAATACGAAGTAGCATGCAAGCATCGATATGAATAGAGCCACGCTATCGATACGAACAGCATCGATACGAATTCAGCAGCCTTCGAAAAATCCAAACTTACATCGATCATAACTCAAAATCTACAAGTCCAAATGCCACCAAATTTTCACAGGAGCTTTTGTACCACCTTGAGAATGTTCATGATCGATCTCGACTCGATCGGACAAAATATCGATCGATGCGAATTTGGTTCGTATCGATCACGGATCGAGTGCAAATAGCATGGGATCGATCACGTGGGCCCACCCACGTGCGAGAAGAAGTCCTCCGAGACTTGGGCGAGATATTTGTTGCCTACGCCTATAAATAGCAACCCTGGACCTACAGAAAAGGGACTTTTGGCCTCTCTACGCCGATATTCTACCGAAATGATTATCAAACTTCAGTTATACTGTTTTAATCTTTTGTAAACAGCGAGTGAAATTCAATAAACATCAATCATTTCATAGTGGACGTAGGCAATTGGCCGAACCACTCTAAATCTGTGTGTTTCTGTGCATTTTCTTATCTGTTTATTGATGTGTTTGTTAGATCTGCTTCATTTTACATTTATTTTCTTCATTTTATCTGTTCAAACAAATCTGAAGTGTGTTGTGCCCAATTTAGGTGCAAACACTTTGGTGCTTTCACTGAGAAAACCCAGCTTTTCTCTTGCTCTATGGATCTACTACCGTCGTTGGATTGCAAAAATCTAAGGAGAAGATCCAGATCCATCGTCTAGTGGTTCCTTCTATCCTATTCAGATTGCTCCAGATCTAAGAGGAACTACATTCGTCAAGATTTTCGTATCCATGTTTTCGTATCCAGAAAATATGGTGATTTTCGTATCCATGTTTTCGTATCCAGAAAATATGGTGATTTTCGTATCCATGTTTTCGTATCCAGAAAATATGGTGATTTATGCATCCATGTTTTCGCACCTAGAAAATATGTCAACATTTGTATCGATCGAACTTCGTATCGATCAGCTTTCGTATCGATCACTATTCGTATCGATCAGTTTTCGTATTGATCGAATTTTGTACCGATCGACTTTTCGTATTGATCACTATTCATATCGATCGACTTTCGTATCGATCACTATTCGTATCGATCACTTTTCATATTGATCGCTATTCGTATCGATCGCTATTCGTATCGATCACTTTTCGTATCGATCGCTATTCGTATTGATCGACTTTCGTATCGATCAGCATTCGTATCGATCGACGTTCGTATCGATCCATCTGCGCCCAATTCGTATTGATACTCACACGCAGTTCGTATCGATCTATCTGCGTCCAATTCGTATCGATATTCACACGTTGTTCGTATCGATCCATCTGCGCCTACTTCGTATCGATACTCACACGCAGTTCATATCGATCCATCTGCGCCCAATTCGTATCGATGCTCACACGCAGTTCGTATCGATCCATCTGCACCCAATTCGTATCGATACTCACATGCAGTTCGTATCGATCCATCTACGTCCAATTCGTATCGATACTCACACGCAGTTCGTATCGATCCATCTGCGCCCAATTCGTATCGATACTCACACGCAGTTCGTATCGATCCATCTGCGCCCAATTCGTATCGATACTCACACACTGTTCGTATCGATACTCACATCCAGTTCGTATCGATACTCACACGCAGTTCGTATCGATCTATCTGCGTCCAATTCGTATCGATACTCACATCCAGTTCGTATCGATCCAGCTGCGTCCAATTCGTATCCACTTTGTATCGGTCCAGCTGTGCGCCTATCGTATCGATCCAATTGTCCACTTTTCGGATCGTTCAATTTCACCTACATTTGTATCGTTCAAACGTTGCTGAGAATGATAGGAAATTTAAAAAAAAATCGGGTACAACCTAAATTTCCGAACCCTAGCCGCAGCGCAGAGCACCCGCATAGTGAATTCAAAGCTCAATTTAATAAAGAAACATTCCATCCACATTTCTGATTGTTCCATGACTGAACAAGACATAGGGGATCACAGCAACAAATGCTAAATTACAATCAAGGAATGGGTAAAGAAGTACTACTCAACCGATGCTCCCAGAGGCTGGAGAACCTAGCTAATACGGCAAGAACTAGAGTTGGTTAACATATCATGATTCTAAGGTGGACTGCAACTTCCCCCAATTGACCAGCTTTTAAACTCCTGAATTGACAACTATGGTACGATGGCTAATATGACGACTGCCCTACGCTATCTACTATACCAACTCAAAACATAGCTGGTCACCGCTGAACCATCTACAAATGCCCGCATCTTAATCATACCGTGTCCATATGACTAGAAGCATGACATACAACCTTAAGAGGACTTCCTTACTACCTTATATGGGCCTCCTACTTGGGTGAAAATTAGAAATAATCACCAATCTATGAGCCCATCTTAACCAACTCACCATCCAATCGGTATTACCAACCACTCGAACGTTGGGCAATCGTGCATGCATCATTCACCAGTATTACAAGACCCCGTAGCCATAAAATGGACCTGATAATGTTGATAGAAGTATCTTTCCCAGTCTAGACCTATTTATTGAAACCATCCTACATGCAGATTTTCTAGCAAAAATTCAACATGCTGACTACGTCGGTGTACTTTGGAAATATAACCCCCGGCACTACCTCATGAAATGAGAATTGCGCATGTCTTACACCAAGAGTGATGATTGCCATCAAATGCAGATGTCTTCCCCCATTCCTCAAAGAACACTGTTAATCATGGTTAGACATACCAGTTTTACTTCTCATATTGTTGAAGGGAATGAAGAAGCTGGCAGCCAACGAATTTATCCAAACCCCACAGCTAGTTGCTGCCAATACCCATAAATGAATTCATCACCAGAGCTTATTTCCAGACTTTGATAAGAGAACTGGTGGGTAGTTGCCGCCGACGACTACACCAACATGTCCAGGCCTATATTGAGTTGATGGATCAGATGAAGGATCAATATGGCGAGATAAGGAGGGAACCTACTCCATACTCTAGATCGAAAAACTCCTCTTCTTTAGATGGCTACCATGGACGCCAACGCCATAAGGCTGCTCCGAAAAGGATAGCTCTGACAATATATGCAAGCCCCATAAAACGAAGGACCGGGAACACCTGACCCTTATCGATCAAGAACTTTGCAAATTGAACCATTTGTGTTAGACTTCCAACCGTGAAGGGCTGGACCGAAGTGCAATAGCGAGCATATGACGCCGCTTCACTTATCAATGAGATTTAATTCGATCTCTTTTGAATTATTTATAGTTCAATTTCGTTTATGTTGCGAGATATGACCGACTTGAATTAAACTACTTGCAAATGATGCAGGTAACCGAGTACTTAAGGTTGGGTGCAAAACAACCTCCGCGAACTATGATCAAATCATTGAGGTATCATCATGACGAGCATGATTCAACCACTCATCGGCTACTATATGCCCCTGACTGGGGGCAAGGCATCAAAGCGGAAGAGACCGTCAAGGCCAGAAGTCTAGTACAAAGTGAATGCAACCGACCATCCACTCATTCGCCTATGCAATTTAATTGGAGATCTGGGAAAGACTTGGAGTGATATGTCCCAACAATGTACTCTCCATCTTGTACTTAAAGCTCGCCAAAATACTTATGCTTCTTCTGATGCCCAGTAAAATTGGAATCACACCAAGGGTGGATGTGACATGACCGTCTATGCATCCAATCCTACATTAGAACTTGGGGTAATTTGAGAACATATGTTTAAAGTGGATATGATTTGACCATTCACTCTCCAGCTTGCGTCTGTGATTCGACAAAAACAATCATGCCTTAAACCAACTTCGTCGGGGCCCAAGCCTCAACTTAAAGTCATCAACGACTAACTGCCTACTCGCGAACCATCATGAGCCATCATTTCGACTCTCTTCCTCAACTCGACCGGAAGAGTGCAAAGCATAAAGTGGACGTGACTCGACCGTCTGCTCTCCAACTCTTGCCCCTGACTTAAGGGAAAATACATAGCTCAAAGTGAATGTAGTTCGACCATCCTTTCCTATGCTCGAGCACAAAGCTTGCCAGAACACTAATCTTACTCCTTAGGCTTGGAAAAAGCAGAATCCAAATGAACATGGACGCGATCCAACCGTCCATTAACTAAATCTCATCCTTCATTGAGGGCAGATAAGTGGAAAGTAGTCGGGATCCCATCGATCACTCGCTAAGTGAAACCCCGAGCTCAGGGACAAGCCATCACACTGCGGCCAAAAGGGATTGATACACGACAATCCTCTAACTAACTCCCGATTCCCAAAGTGCAAGCTGGAGTATGAACTTACGAACATGGGCTCGAGGAGGGTGGATCCGTCCACCCAACGACTTCATCCATGTTCAACCTAAGCCCGACGAGGATGGATCCGTCCATCTAACAACCTCGCTTTACATATTTACAAGATCGAGGAGGGTGGATCCATCCATCTAACGACTTCGCTTGCCTACTTAGGGTGGATGTGATACGACCGTCCACGTACCTGATCAACTTCTTGTTCCCAGAGTGTGAACGAAATCCTAAACCCTAAACAGATTTGACTGACCTTCTGTCGGCCAACTCCAGATTCCCAGAGTGCGAACTGGAGTATAAACATTAACTAACTCTGGTCCCGAGAGCACGGAATGGAGTATAAACACCAAATGGGTGTGACTGACCACCCATCAACTAACTCAAGATTCCCAAAGTGCGAACTAGAGTATAAACATTAACTAACTCTGATCCCGAGAGCGCGGACTGGAATATAAACACCAAATGGATGTGACTGACCACCCATCAACTAACTCCAGATTCCCAGAGTGCGAACTAGAGTATAAACATTAGCTAACTCTGGTCCCGAGAGCGCGGACTGGAGTATAAACACCAAATGGGTGTGATGGACCATCCATCAACTAACTTTAGATTCCCAGAGTGCAAACTGGAGTATAAACATTAACTAACTCTGGTGCCGAGAGCGCGGACTGGAGTATAAACACCAAATGGGTGTGACTGACCACCCATCAACTAACTCCAGATTCCCAGAGTGCGAACTGGAGTATAAACATTAACTAACTCTAACTCCCCAGAACGCAGACTGGAGTATATATACTTAAATGGGTGTGACTGACCACCCATCAACTAACTCCAGATTCCTAAAGTGCGAACTGGAGTATAAACATCAACTAACTCTGGTCCTGAGAGCGCGGACTGGAGTATAAATACCAAATGGGTTTGATTGACAACCCATCAACCAACTCCAGTCCTCAAAGCATGGTTTGGAATATGAATACCAAAAGGGATGCAATTCGATTGTCCATCTATCAGCTTTGGTTCCTCAGCAAGTTCTGTAGTACAAAAAGCGGATGTGGTTCGACCGTCTGCTTTCCAATCTTCCCCTGACATGGGGGCACACTTAACACACAAAATTGGATGCGATCCCACCATCCAGCACTAAACGGGCATGACACAACCGTCCATGCATCAACTCTTGTCCCCGGCACGGGACCCATAACATAATTTTATAGGGATGCACTCCAACCCTACAAGACAAAATTTCTTCCTTGATTCGACAGGGAGACGCAGATTCGCAAAACGGACCTAGCTGAACATCTTATTCTAAATGGATGTTACTACCATCCAACCGCAAATGAACGTGGCATGACCGTTCATCTCCTAACTCTCGCCTGTGATCTGACAAATTGTGCGTGCAACATGGACGGATGTGACCTAACCATCCACCAATCAATTCCTTCCTACAGTTCAGTGGGAGAAGCATCAAACTAAAGTTGTTGTAATTTGACCAACCACACTTTGACTTTTGCCCTTGACTGGGGGCAGAGGAATTGACCGAGGAAAATGCGGTCCGACCATTTTCTACAAAAAAAATCTTAGTCCCCAGAGTGTGGACAGGGGTATAAACATCAAATAGGTGTGATGAATGGCCCTTCAACTGACTCTGATCCCCAAAGTGTGGCTATAAGAATGGACAAATGAATGAATGTGATTCGACCATTCATTCACCAACTCTGACCTAAACTCGACATGAGGAGTATAAACTCACTACAGATGCAATTAGACCATCCACGAACTAACTCTACTAACCCAAGACAGGGGCAGAAGTACAAATCACTGAAAGAAGAAAAAGGTGACTTGCTACATCTCCAGCTTAGCGTCCTTTATAACTGACGGCAATGACTATAAGGAGACCCTAATGCTAACCAATCAGAATGATGCCCGAAGTTCTGGACAACCAATTATATCGTACCGCTGGATCGATGGGCAATATTGATCTGCACCTTTCATGTCATACCATTAGATCGACATGAAATGAGGTCCGAGTATTCTACATTGTGCCGTTGAATCGACGGTCAATGTCGATCCTCTACGACTACAAATCGATGCGACCTAAACGTCCATCGAATACCTTTGACCAACAGAGCATGGATAGAAGAATAAACCACGAATGAGTGTGACTTGACCATTCGTCCTCCGTCGCCTTCCTTCGATCCATCAGGAAGAGCATGAGACCAAATGAGCATGACATGACTACATTTGAGTTGACTTTATCCCTAGATCTAACGGGAGAACGTAAATCGAAATGGATGTGGTTGATCACCCAACTCCAAAAGAATGCAATGCGACCATTCATTCTTTGACTCATAACACGATCCGACTAAACGAGCAATTCACAACAAGTGCAACCTAAATGTCCACGCACTAATTCTTACCCTGGATTCGACAAGGGAAGCATCAATCCTGCATTGGATCTGACTGGACGATTCACTCTTCAGTTTTTGCCCAAAGTATGGCGACATATGCAGCGAAGTGAATGTCATTGACCGTCCAGAATCTAGCTTATATCTAAATGTCGGCAAAGTAACAATGTATTCCGCCTAGAGGAAAGAACTAGAACATAATGCAGGATAGGCATGACTCATCCTTCCATCGGTTAACTCGATCCCATGGTTCAATGGGATAGAATACAAAATTGAAGCGGACATTATCTACCCTACCACTTATCAAGATATTCCCCAGACTTGGGGGCACGAGCAAGAAGATAAGATTAATATGATTCAACCATTCATCAATCAACTCTGGTTCTTAAAGCTTGAACTACAGTATAAACATAGCTAAGACGAGACTAGACCGTCCGCGTAATGCATCCGCCAACCTGAGACTGGGGGCAAAAGAGTGATTATCCGAGAGTTGACTGTGACAACTTGAACCTATGACCCATGCCTGATATTCATAACAACTCTAGGTTGCGACCGAAAGGATGCCTAGAGATAGAGTCATCGGATCAATACCCGGACTTATGGCATCTAATCATTATTCCGACCCTTACGATGAGCAATGGATCGCGAGTACATTGAATGAAAAGCGCATCATTTAGAAACACAAGTAAATTCAATCTCAAAGCTGGAGCCAGCTATGTAGCAGCATGCAGTCTAAGGCTAAGTTCTACTAATCCTTTGATTCAACGTCCTTATAAGCCTGATCATTTACCATTGCAAATAAACACATGAACTGCCTACAACCCATCACGAGTATTGTAGATTAAATCACAACTCCGTGCAATGATGATGAAAGAGTCAACTGTTTTACTTCAGGTGAATCTTGATGTGTTCGCTTGGACTCGATCTCATATATATATATATATATGGACTCTCGCTAGCCATGAAGAACCCTGCATTAAATGTCGACCCGAGGCATGTCTCGGTGAACAAAAACGATGCGACATGGATCCGGAGAGATCGGTTGCACTTAAAGAGGAGGCGAATCTGCTCAAAACCAGTAGGTGATTCCATGATGCCCTCCAACCAAAATGAGTATCCAATCCTTTACTTATAAGAAAAATGAACAGAGAGTGGAGGACATACGTCAACTACTCAGATTTGCATGGGGTATGACAAAGCACAACTTTCCACTTCCAATGATCAACCAACTGATGGACCCGACCATCAGACATGAATTGCTCACTTCCATGGACACAAAACTCCAGATGCAATCAGATACTGAAGCATGTCCCAGACCAGGAATACAACAGTTTCGTTACTGAACTGGGCCTATAGTGCTATGCTGAAATCCTTGGATTCAAACTTGAGAACGCTTATGCTACTTACCAAGGGACGATTAACATATCATTCAAAAATCAGATCGGCCGATCGATGAATGTATATGTGGTTAATATGCTCGTGAGATCATGACCATTAAACGACTACATCGATGACTTGGCAAAGATATTCAATGCTCTCCAACAACTGCAGGATGAAACTCGATCCTTTGAAATGCTCTTTCACCACCACATCAGAAAGATTCTTTGTTTTCATCATCAATTCTCGTGGAATCAAGGCTATCCAGAAAATTCTGACAATTAGAGATACCCATGTACCGGAGACAACCAAGCAGGTACGGAGCCCAAGTCGGAAGATTATCGTCTTAAGTTGATTCAACTCTAGGACCATCTACAAGTGAATTCTCTTCTTCAAACTGACCAAGAGAGGGAAGAGAACTTTTGAATGAACTAACAACTACGTTGATACAATTCCAGCTCTGATAGATCGCTTAAAGAGACCTCCCATTTTACCCAAACCTTTGGATCGCGAAGATTTATACATCAATTGGGCCGGGTCAACACACGCCATAAGCATTGCAATGCTATGAGAAGAGAAACGAATCCAAAGACCAGTATATGATGAAAGCGAGCTATTGAATAGCTCACCCCGTTAACGTTTGTATCGACCAGCCGTTACAATAGGTCCAATAGCAACCTTAGATGTCTGGAAGGTTACTCAAATGGAATATCGAGCTAAGCCAATTTGATATCACTTATCTCCCTCAGAGAGCTATCCTTGGCCAAACAATTAACATACTTCATATCTGAATTCATCCTCGAAGAACAAAATGAAAAAGCCAAGTCACTGGCCAAAGCTAGCCAGCTCTGGGGATGCGCGACAAATAGACTTTGTCCCAGTTGAGATACTTATTATTCCAAGCATTGACAGATGAAGATTGACTAGATCCTAAAGATGGAGCCAAAAAGGGAGTCATGGATGACTCCTATCATAGATTATCTACAACAAGGCATCCCTCTTAAATAGAGGAATGAGAAATGGCATATCCTTCGCGAAGCTATCCTATGTTAACACTTGTACATTTTGTGTCCATCAGTGACCAGCCATCAACTTCGTATCCATCGCTGTGAAGCCCATTGATATGAAAGTCACTACATGATCGTATTTGAGCCACTCAACTCCATCGATACGAAGCGTTCCTAGGAACTATCCATTTCATGTCGATAGCCATCGATACGAAGCATACATTCCAACATCTCAGATCGATCCAGGAGAGGATCGATACGAAGGAAGGACTTAAAACAACCATCGAACGTTGTTACAACTCGAATTTCACTTCGATCCAGAAGAGGATTGATACGAAACTTAATCCAAACAAAAACTAAAGAACTTGACAACGACTCGTGAACGTGCAAACGTTAACGGGAGTCAGGTTAACATACGTACGCGTATGACAAACTAATATTCAATTTTCAAAATTTACAGGAGTTGGATGCTCACCAAGTGACAATTACAACAGTGAACGACAAATCGCTAGCACTCGACACTCAGTTACAATAATGCACTGCATAATCATTGGCAGTCAACAAATCAGCATTTATATTACTGGAAATCAGTCTAAGGTTACATCTTTTGACGAAAAGATAACAACTACTCAGCGAATCGGATAGAACTTCTTCGAAATGAAGGATGCAGTTTTTCAAAGCACGTCATGTTCACACAAGATGTACTTTGAGGGGCAAATGTTATCCCACCTTTTGGAAAGGCCGTGACACCAAAAACTTGGCTAGAAACCAAGGACAGTTCATCTTGGAGATCGGTTATACATAGGTTCACTATTGATACCGGTAAATTTGGCCCGAGTTCGGATCGAGCTACAATTGATATGACACGACTAGCAAAGCTATGAAAGCCAACGTTCCAAATTTCAAGTCAATCGGAGTTCGTATGCTCAAGATATTGATCGATCACGGTTGAGAAATCCAGCTCTATTCGTATCCATCCAATTTCGTATCCATTCCTCAAGAGAGATTCAGTTCGTATCCATCGCCTACTAATTTCCTTCGCATCCATAAAATGATGCTACTTCGTATCCATCATGTTAACAGTACTTCGTATCCATCAACAAATGCTCATTTCGTATCGGTCTCCCTCCATCCATCTCGTATCGATCTCCTACCATCGATATGAACAGCAACAACCACCGATCGATACGAAGAAAGCAACATGAAGCATCGATACGAAGGTAGCCTCCAACCATCGATACGAAGTAGCATGCAAGCATCGATACGAATAGAGCCACGCTATCGATACGAACAGCGTCAATACGAATTCAGCCGCCTTCGAAAAATCCAAACTTACATCGATCATAACTCAAAATCTACAAGTCCAAATGCCACCAAATTTTCACAGGAGCTTGCATACCACCTTGAGAATGTTCATGATCGATCTCGACTCAATCGGACAAAATCTCGATCGATGTGAATTCAGTTCGTATCGATCACGGATCGAGTGCAAACAGCATGGGATCGATCACGTGGGCCCACCCACGTGCGAGAAGAAGTCCTTCGAGATCTGGGCGAGATATTTGCTGCTTACGCCTATAAATAGCAACCATGGACCTACAGAAAAGGGACTTTTGGCCTCTCTACGCTGATATTCTACCGAAATGATTATCAAACTTCAGTTATACTATTGTAATATTTTGTAAACAGTGAGTGAAATTCAATAAACATCAATCATTTCATAGTGGACGTAGGCAATTCGCCGAACCACTCTAAATCCATATGTTTCTGTGCATTTTCTTATATGTTTATTGATGTGTTTGTTAGATCTGCTTCATTTTACATTTATTTTCTTCATTTTATCTCTTCAAACACATCCGAAGAGTGTTGTTCCCAATTTTGGTACAAACAAATATCAAATATAAAACCTCCACTAGTAGCTAAGTGTTGCAAAGTCTTAGTAGATAAAGTACTCATGGCGCAAGGAATGTAAGTGCTACCGAAGAGAGGATCCATACTTGAGCCTGATCCAGTAATCCTGCCTTAAGCACTTGAACCAGAGGAAGCATCTACAAGGACAAAGGTAGGAATATCTCTAGAGCCTTTAACCTCATAATTCCCCTAATAATGCCACTGGAAGTCACCTTGTTCTTGCCTCTACGGTTGCTCCTAGATTGATGCAACGTTTCTAAGACTAGTGCTCAAGTGATCTAAAGGAGAGTCAAATGAAGAAAGCCCCAGTACGCTTGCTCTTGAACCAAGTGATACAGTACCAGAACCAGCATTGTCGTTGGGACTAACCGACCCATTTAATATGGCACCAAGAACCTAGATGCTTCTATAACACCATAAGTCATCTCCGTATGCATTTTTGTTTAATTTTTCATATTGTGTGTTTAATTTAGATCTGAATCTCATTATCACGAATTTATATGTGCTTAAATCGTCAAATTCAGTTTTGTTTTGGAAAATAATGTTTGAATAAAACTTTTATTGGAACAATTTTGTTAATATATTAAGTTTCATATTATAAGGTTGAGAATTGAATGGATTTACTACAAGTTGGTTTGAAACAATTTTGCTTATTGTTTACATGAAAAAAATTAAGTCGATTCAAAATTCATAAGTTGTTTCTCAAAAAAATTCAAAATTTTGATTTCTTTGTTAAGTTAACAGTTAGATCTATGCTAGATTAATTTTATTATTTGAAGGTATGTCTTTTGAATTACAAACTAGTTCAATATATCTTTTCATGTTGTTTTATTTTAAAACATTGATTTAATTATTGTATATACATATATGTATATAAACACACATAGAGATACACACATACACATACATACACATATGTATGTATGTATGTATTTGTTCTTAATTCAAGGTTTACAAAATGGAATTTTGCGTAAAATATTGTAATTTTGTTTTAAACTATCTCTTAATTAAAATCAACTTTAAATTATCTACTTTAATTTTAATACATGTCATACAACAAAGTCTATTCTAATGTAAATAATATACATGTTTGTGCTTTTGTGTATATATATGTATATATATAAACACACACTAAATAAATTTTATTTAAAAAAAATTATTTTAGATGACAAAGGCGTATGTAAAAGGGAAATGTGTTCATCGAGGTGTAAATCCCAACACCTAAACAATGTTCATATTAACTTTGTACACTTTCCATATGTTGCACTTGCAGTTTCACAAATGGGTTGTGCAGTTAAAGCCCCGCTAAAGCTCTGCTATAGCATATAGCGCTCTTCAACCACTACACTATTTCAATTTAGCGATATTAAACAGTAGATCCGCTTTAAGCCTCGCTATTTTCCTCTACATCCGCTAAATCAACGCTTTTTAGTACCCGCTTTAGCAATATTAATATAAAAAGACTGATTTGACTGGTTCTCTTTTAAACCAAATCAACAAAGTTAGGGTAAAGGCCAAAATTTAAGACATAAGTGCTCAATATAAGTTAGAAATCTATTGTAGTCACTAAATCTAGTTGCATAAATCATGTATTCTTCGGTTTTGTTATATAAGATTAAAAAATATTTCTTTTTTCGTACAAAAATAATGTAAGAATGAGAATAAATTAACTTTAAATATTTAGTTTTTTACCTAATGAAGCTTTTTGTACCTTTGTTATTTTCCATATATCCCCGCAATACTTTTCGCACCTCCACCGCTATAGAACCGCTAAATGTTTTAACTGCACGGCACATGGGTGCATTTGATGCGCTCATTACAACATACTTACAACTTAAAATCATACTTCAACCAATTTTAAACAAATTAAATAAAAATAAATATTTTATTTAAAATTTTAAATTGGATCTAAAATCAATTTAGGCTCCATAGGCTTATTTAATATCAAAAAGGAAAAAAAATTGAAATTCACCATTTAACCCGCTTCCGACTAGCCTAATTCCAACACTACACGCATTTCGTAGATCTTTATGGTTAGATCAAAAAAATATTTAGTTCTTTAGATAAAACATTTCTATTTTCCTTGTTAATGATACAACTTAACATTTCTTAGTAACCCTTAAGATTAACCATTTCCATCTTCATAAAAATAATTATATTTTAACTCATCATTCCTCTTTATAATCACATGCTATGAAATTCATTTATGAAACTAGCTTTTAAAATGCTTCCTACAATTCACATAATTTAATTAATAGATTTATTACCATTTTTTATTGATTGTATAGCCATCGAGCTCCTAAGTCAATGCTATCAAGCTTCTTATTATCGCATATTCAAGCATTATTGAGCTTTTAAGGTTAACAATTGCATAACTGTTATCATACTTCTAACATATAACTTTCGAGTATCTAGCTATTAAGCCTCTAAAACATAGAAATCACATATGTAAAATAATGCCATCGAAGATTTAATATAGACTAACAAAGATGAAGCAAGCGAGCTTATAAGATAGGACTATTGTGGATCTAACATAAGCTATCAAAGGATTAGGCTATCAAGCCTCTAAAATAGATATCGAAGGTGTAGCATAGGCTATTGAAGTTTTAGGCCATCGAGCCTCTAAAATAGCCATAGTCTAACATGGGTGATTGAAGGTTTAGGTTATTAAGCCTTTAAAATAGGTATCGAATGTGTATCATAAGCTACCGAAGATTTAGACTATCGAGCCTCTAAAATAGCTATCAAGGACTAGCATGGGCTATCGAAGGTTTAGGCTATCGAGCCTCTATAATATAACTATCGAAGGCCTAACACAGGCTATCCAAGGTTTAGGCTATTGGGCCTTTAAAATAGCTATTGCATCTCTAAGCTGATAGATTCGCAATTAAGTAGAAAAATGATATTTTCCCTAATAAAGTAATAACTTTTTGACAAATTTCTTACGCATGTCACTTGCTTATTCATTACTTTTACATTACAAAAGAAACCTTTGTTTAAAGCCATGATTTACTTCATTTAATCTCACCTTAATCAATCTCTTTCTTTAATTAAAGATATGCTATGCCTTACCATTTACTTAATATAAATTCAAAAAATCATAGGAAAATTTCAAAAAATAACAGAAAATCAAAAACACTTTCCTTCACTTTCATTAAATTTTTTATATCAAGATATTAGATTTTAATAATTTTAAATATTAATTTATAGCCAGAACTACCTATTTCGTTTTAGAAAATTTCATAATTAATTATTTACTCATTGGGAAATTATAAAAATTAAAACCTTTCACTGATTTAATGTTATAAACGTTATATTAAAATCTCAATCCATTTAGACATGATTAATTCATGTTTTAATCTTAATTTATTATCATCAGAACATGGTTAACATCACTCAAAACAACAAAAATATATATTAACTCAGAATCTAAATGGATTTGGATATGAAATAAGGTAATTATAACTCATCTAAGTTGAAAACTTGATAAAAATCTCTTGTTCTCCTTAAAATCGAAAATTTGAATTCTTCTTTAGTTTTCAGTCTTCCTTCTTCCTTTAATAATGGCGACCTAGCTTTCGTTTTAATTTATTTTTATAAAATGAATGTAAATGAAGAAAATGACATATGCTTAGGGTATAAGGGTTAATAATGGAGGCTTGGAACAAAATCACTTTTTAGCTTAATTAAATTAATTACTTATATAAATCCTCTCATTTCCTTCAGCCCTTTATGGCCGAAATTTATTCATAGAAATAAACACTCTAGGTTCAACTGAACTAGTATTTAAGCGTCCCATATTTGATTAATTAGATTTTCCCTTAAGTGATTCCTTTAATTAAATTCACTTAAGTACTATTTAATAAGTTTTTATTAGTAATTTAATCCCATATTATGGCACTCCAAAATCTTGGGGTGTTACACCTTCTCAATAGATATAAATGTTGAAGCTTGACATCTAGAAACGTTATTCATTTCGCACATTACCGTGATCTTTAATCCATGGTTAGATATATATTTTCCATCCTAATTATTTATCATTTTTGAAATGAATGTCTTAATGGATCGATACTTATCCATGTTGTTGCTCCGCTATATAGTTGACACTTTCCATCCATTTCATTTACAACTAGGCTTTCTCCTCCATTCCATTTCTTCAACCTTGGGCATTTAAGAATTTTTCAATCTTAAGCTCCAAACTCCAATTGACTTCTCTTTCAAATGATCCAAGGTAAGGCCATTGATCCGTCATTGTTCTTCTCTCTATAGCGTCGCAAGCCACCCCACTAAGTCGTTGCCACCTTCACCATGCTTCGCCATCGATTGTCGTCTCTTCATGAATTATCGTCATCATGCTTTGTAATCAATGACCTACCGATCTAGTCATGGATGATGAAGAGCAAGGTAGTGGCTTGGATATGGGGGTTGATGTTGAGTGGAATTAACAATTTGGTCGCTACTGGGGAGTCTTGGTTCGACTATGGATCAGGTTGAATTGATTTAGGGCAAATCTCCATGGAATTGCATTCATCTTTCAACGAATTCAAGCGTTGACACATCTTGGGATACGAGTCCCATCAACATCTGGATGAGTTCTCCATTTCTCGAAGATTTCGATATCTCTTCGAGATTCCCTAGTCGTGAATTTGAGTTTCGGTCTGCATTGAGATCCTTTTGGTGCTATTAACATAGTGTCATTAACGTAATGCATACGTTAACGAGTAAGATTCGATACAAAGTTCCATCATGTGTCAGAGCTCTTTTGCTAGCACGAGTGGGCTTTCTATATCAAGACTTTTGTACACTATAACATCCCCCATTTGGAGATCCGAAAGTGAATGTCTATGATGTTGCAGTCATCACTATAATTATTTCAAGCGACAAAACAAGACCAGTGTTTTTCAACAACATTAAGTAAACAAAGTAGCCAAAATTACATAGATTGTCTTTACATTTTAAATTCTCAATTCATGCCCACGTATTGATAAATATAGTAACAAAACATAGATAATAGTGACATCCTCGATATATAAAGATGCCAACATGTACACTTTACCAGCCATATAACCTAGTTCTAAAACAATGGAATTCAAAATAAAATTTTATAATCTACTAAGCCTTATGCTTCATCTTCGGAGCTTTTATTCTTCTTCTAGAAAATTGGGCTTGCCCATAAACTTGGCCTATTCAAATGAGTGCCCGCGAGTTTACATGGAAAACAATAATAAAAACATGGGTTAGATATAGAGCTTGATATGAGTAATACATTACCTTAAACATAACATATAGTTTGACCACATTGCCTAGCTAAATGGGTTTTCCTCTCGCTAGATCATCATTTACAATTACATCCTATCATGTAACACCAAAACATCATATCATGAGCATACATATAAGCATCATTTCAAACATAAGTATGCCGTGTACTTAATCCCGTTTATGAACCATGTTATACATTTATCCATTTCATCATAAGTATAACCTACACTTATTAACATTTTATGAACCACATCATATAATTATCATCCACATGCATCACTTCAACTCTTGTTATGTGTCAATTTCCAAGTTATCTTTAACTTTAGTTACTGATTACCTCCACGGGTCTATCTATCAATAATTCATCTCTTTACTCAAACAACGTCATTAGTGAAATGACTAGTCATCCACCTTGGGAACCACCCTGACAGAGCCACCCTAACTCTCCTAGTCTTAGAAATATTTTCATTTCATGATATTGGTTTATTCATTAGTTTATATCCATTTTGATGTTAATACTCACACTATAGCTAAATTATATGAATTAAACACAACAAACTTCCCAGTCTTGGCACCTTGCATATATCCATTGGATTTAGACTTCAATAAGCCTTGGCGCCCTGCCATTCAATATCTCTTTGAGTGGGTATATTTAAAGATCTTGGATTCAATCAATTTCTTTCATTTATTACTTGTGTACCTTACCCACCCCCTATATCTTCATGTTCAGATCAAGATCTTTCAATTCTTCCGATAAAACATTTTTGTCTTACTTATTAAATTATACAACTTATCATTTCTTAGTTTATCCAAGCTTTAGCCTTTTCACATCTTCACATAATTTATTACATTTTAGCTCTTTATTTCTGTTGATAGTTTCACATGCCATGTAATTCAAATTTAATATCTTGGAAACTGACTTCCAAACTGCATCCTATTATTCACATATTTCAATTAATGGTTTTTATTACCATTTGCTATCGCATGTATAACTATCGAGTTTCTAAGTTTATGCTATCGAGCTTCTAGCTATCGCATATTTAAGCTATCAAGATTCTTGGTTAGCCATCACATATCTAAGCCATCGAACTTCTAAGATTAGCTATCACAAATCTAGATTATTAAACTACTAAGATTAGCTATCGCTAATCTAAGCTATCGAGCTTCTAAGGTTAGCTATGTAAAAAAAATAGGCTATAGAGCCTCTAAAATAGTTATCAATGGTGTAACATAAGCTATCGAGCCTCTAAAATAGCTATCGAAGATCTAACATAGGCTATCGAGTATGTAGCTATCGAGCTTTTAAAATAGCTATCAATGGTCTAATAGGGCAGTCGAAGATCTAACGTCTCGAAGATGACGTTATCGAGCTTTTAAAATAGAGCTATCAAAAAATTTAACATAGGCCAACGAAGAGATAACATGAGCTATCGAATATGAAGCTATCAAGCTTCTAAAATAGTGTAATCGAAGGTTTAACATAGGCTATCGAAAGTTTCGGCTTTCTAACCTCCAACATAGCTATTAAAGATCTAACATGGACTAACACATATCTAGACCATCATATTTAAAAGTTATCACATATGTAAATTAAGGCTATCAAGTTTGTAGAAAGCGATCAAAGATGTAGCTTAAAACTATCGATGATTTAGCCATCGCATATCTAAGATGGAAAATCTATAATAAGTAAAAGTTGATATTTTCCTTGGTAATGAAATTATTTTTTGACTAATTCTTTACACATGTCATTTTATTTTTCATTACTTTTATATAGCAAAAATCTTAGCATCTAGTACTCCCTTAATTACTCGATAATTAGTCTCTTTCTTTAGTTTTTTCATTAATTAGAGATATTTTCTATCTTACCATTTAATTAGTATTAATTCAAAAAATCATGGGAAAATTCTCAAGGTTTCACTGAAAATTTAAAACACTATTCTTTACTTTGAAAATTTCAGATCAAATATTAAACTTTAATTTTTTTTAAATATTGATTTATAGCTAAAACTATCCATTTTCAACTAAGAAAAATCATAATAAATTATTTTATCCTCCAAAATTTATGAAAATAAAAAAGAATTGGTTTAATATTATAATCGTCATACTAAAATCTCAATCCATTTGGAGATGATTAATTCATGTTTTACTCTTTAACATATCATAAACAATCTTATTCAACATTCAAACTTTCATAGGATTAATTTTTTTTTTGGCAATGCCGACGAGGTTAAATGGACCCCGACCATTTATTGCTACACCAGACAGAACAAGACACATACAACAAGGGGAAGATAGAAAACAGGGGGCACTTGGCGTAGCAAGCACAGGGGGAACAGAAAATAATAAAAAAATACAACCAAAACAACACAAAAGAAGAAACACACATTAGTTAAGAAGAAAAGAAGAACGTATTCCTGGATCAATTGCGAACGATAGCTTGCCCATGGATTCCCTAATCTCACTCATAATCCACTTTTTGAGATTATCATCAGTTTTTGCTTTCGTAGGATTAATTATTATAATTAAAACATGATTATCATCATTCAAGACAACAATAACATGTGAAATTGGAATCTAAATATATTTTATAAAATAGGGTAAGTATTGCTCAATTAGGTTATAAGCATAATTAAAACCTTTTCTCTTTTAGCAATGAAAGCTTGTGTTGTCTTTGACTTTTTTCCTCTCCTTCGTCCTCCATAGTAACAACGACCTAGCTTGTATTTTAGTTTCTTTTTGTGAAATGAAGAGATAGTATGTTTAAGGGTACAAAGGATAACAATTTGGGCTTTAGCTAAAATCCACCATTTCCTAATTTTATTAATTCATTTTCCTTTATTATGGAATCCCTTTCATTCTTTTCTAATTTATAGTCGAATATAATGATATTAATTACCATTAGTCCAACCCAATTAATCTTTTAAGCAACCCTCACTTAATTAATCAAATTTCCCCTTGGGTAGTTCCTTTATTAAATCCCTTTGATTTCTATTTAATAATTTTAGTTGTTAATTTGGTCTTATATTATGGCACTTCTAAATCAAGGGCATTATATTCCCCTTTCTCATACAAATTTCATCCCTTAAATTCAAATAAGGTAGAGCAATGAACATTGTCATCAATACAAAGCGTACATACTAGAACAACAATCGCACTAGTATCTTGCTAATGTAAAATCATAAATCAAAATGCATTAGTGCAAATACTAATACATAACTAATTTGTAAAATCAAGATATACCAGTGACACGACCATTAGTTCATACAATAAAAAAAATAAAGCACGCTACTAAATATCATGAATCTCTAAAACAACTCTGGGTGGATAGTCATAATCTGATCCTTTGCCTCCTAGGTACAATCATCCTTATCGTCATTCCACTGAACGCAAAAAAGTCTAATCTTCAATCTCCCTCCGTTCCACTACCATACTTAGGTTGTGCATAGATTTTCTCAATTACTATACATGAAAAACATTAAGCACAACCCCCAACTATTAGGTTACACGTATCTATATGTGAGTTTACCGATCCTTTCTATCATAGGAATGACCTACATATATAGGAGTCAATTTCCATACCTTCCTAAAATGCATAACACTCGCATCCATGAAACTTAATAAACACATGACCACTTATCGCGAACTCTAGTTCCTTTCATCTCCTATTGCCATAACTCTTTTGCCTTGACCATGTAACTTTCATTCTGGCATGAAGTAGCTCTATCTTCTCAATGGCATCTCTTACAAAGTCATGTCTTAAAATGAGTCTATTTCCTATGTCCAACCAACATACAGGTGACTTACACGGTCTTCCATAAAATGCCTCAACTGATGTCATTACACCCAAATTCCCAAGAATGAATAAGGTGTGAAACTATCAAAGGTTGATTGTATGAAGCTATCGCACGTTGAAAGTTATTGCACATTAAGGAATAAAGGCTATTATACAATAAGAAGTAGAGCCATCGCATGTTGAAGATAAGAAAGTCATCGCATATTGATAATATTAAAGGTATCACAAATTAAGAATATAAAGCTATCGCAAGTCAAGAATAGAAAAGCTATCGCAAGTTGATATGGTTAAGGCCATTGCAAATTGGCAATACAAGGTTATCGCATGTTGATGTAGTCAAGACAATCGCAAGTTGACACCATAGAGCTATCTCAAGTTGATATAGGCAAGGCTACCACAAGGTGATATCATAAATCTATCACAAGTAGAGAATAAAAAAGCTATTGTAGGTTAAGAAAGAAGCTATCATGCGTGGAGGAAGAAGCTGTCACATGTTAAGGAGGGAGCCATCACACACTGAGAAATTAAATTATCACATATTGAGAAATTAAGCTATCGCATGCTGAAAAACAAAGACATACTTGCTATAATGTTAACAATGTCTCATTAAGAGAATAAATTCAAGAATATACAAAGAAAAAGATGAAGACATTCAACACAAATGAATAGAGATGATTCACCATGTAAAGAGTTAGTGTATTAACATGTGAAGAGGATTATGATTAACTAGAAGTTCCAAAGCATTCCTATGCAACCATGCCACCTTTGCCAATGCCATAACAAATATAACAATCTACGCGACCTAATTAATCCAGAGATCATGACATATGACACCATGATGACCATTCATCTTGCCAAGTAATCAATCCATGTTAACTCCAATCGACCAATACGAACAGGCCATGCCACTCTCCACATACTATAAATAGAGACCTACCCCTCATAAGAAGGGACTCCTCTTGTCTTTCTCTTTCTTAGCACAAATCATTTTTTAGGACTTGACATTTTTAAGCTCTCTTAAGAGCTTGAGAACTCTTTAATTAGCGATGAAAAATAAGATGAATCAAACTATTGAACATGAGAACCTTTAGAAATAGGAAATTGTGTATCGGCTCCATTCTTGACATTTTGGACTATAACAAAAGAGATAACTTGTACTTTTTATAGGTTTGCATTTTTACCCGATATGGGAAGCAGCATCTGTTGATGAGTGGTTATACAATGGTAGAGCTTATGAGCTAATTGTTTTACACTTTTTACTTGGTGTAGCTTATTACATGGGTCATGAATGGGAACTTAGTTTTCGTTTGGGTATGCGTCCTTGGATTGCTGTTGCATATTCAACTCATATTGCAGCTGCTACTGCTATTTTATTGATCTATCCCATTGGTCAAGAAAGTTTCTCTGATGGTATGCCTTTAGGAATTTTGGGCATTGTCAATTTTATGATTGTATTCCAGGCAGAGCACAACCATTGGATAATGAATATGGCATATGTACTTGAATTTCATATATTATTTGATTGTGAAAGGGAGATGACTTGAACCTTCAAAATTTTAGACTATTTATATTTTGATTATGGATATATTTTGAATTTTATTTGATTTGAATATCATTTTAGAATATTTTAATGTTGGACAGAAATTTGGTTTAACGTTTGGTGCTTTCACTGAGAATTGATTTAGGGAATTTTTGAAAAATGACCAAGATACCCTTGATTTAAAAAAATTAAAAATTTTAAAATATTTTTGTGAGTATGTTGGTCGAAGAATATTTTGTGTTAAGTTTTTTTTGAAAAAGATATGAATTTCTATTTGTTGGAAATCTTCTAATTTTTAAATTCAAAAATCAACTATCGTAGGTTGATCAACTTGAGACAGCAGCACTCACCCTCCTTTATCCATTAACTTGCGACAGTAGCATCCCCGTTCTTCATCCATCAACTTGAGACAACACTCCCTCTCTTTCGTCCATCAACTTGCGAAAGCACTCCCCCTCCTTACACTATCAACTTGCGACTGTATATCCCCCATTAACCTGCGATAGTTCCTTCCCCCGTCAACTTACGAAACACATCGTCAACTTACGAAAACCCCTCCTCAACTTGTGACAACCCTACCAACTTATGATAACCCTTCCATCAACTTACGATAATTCACCACCAACATGGGCTGCCACCAACCTATGACAACATGGCAGTGTTACCAACTTCTGATAGCCTTCCACCAACTTGCGATAGCCTATTTCAAACCTAGATAGCCTAAATTAATTTCCAAAAAGTGTTAAAGAAAAGGAATTAAAGTTCACTTTCATTGAACTTTCCAATGATAGTGATTGACGATGATAACTAAAGGATTGGGCTTTTGAAAATTCACTGCTAGATAGTACTACCTTTGATGAATTAACTTCCCTACCTTCGATCATCTATTATTGCCACAAGTCATCACAAAAAATAGAAACCTGTTAGGGTTTTTGGCATGAAAAAAATTGATAGCAGAGGCCAAATTCGAAGCAACCAAGGCCTTAAAAACTCAACGAGCAACACAAGAATAAAGCTTATCCTCCCTTTTACTGATCACCAGCAACGCCGTGACTAAATTCGATGGGACGGTGGTCGAATAATTGATTATGCGAAGTCATATTTTCAACTTTCATGCCAAATTCCAATCAATCGAGTAAGGATCACAAAGATCGGCTGCCATAGATGTAATCCACTCATCCAGATGCATGAGCCTATACAATCAACTTCAAGAACAGAGCTACAGATCAAAATTTGAGACTCAATGGACACGATTGGCCATATCTATTCGTGGAAATCCAAGTAGGGATAGCTTTTGATGAAATTGATTCTTTGAAAAGCTCTCGGAAAAATATGAACTGTGAAGACCGTTCGATGATATCTATCTACGTATGAGAGAAATTTCTAATTAAAATTGAAAGATCGAATAAACAAACTATTTCGAAACTCAAAAAATTGAACATTTAAAAAATTCAATATAATCAAATGCAAAATGAAATATAAAATAAAGCAAGGAGAACAAACAAATTTCAAAAATGAATGTGTATTAATGAATAAAGGTAATCCATCGTAAAGAATAAAAACACAAAAGGATATCATAATGAAACAACTTCGATAAAAGGTGGTGTTAAAAGTAATGAACTTATAAAATCTACCAAATCCCTAGAGTTATAAACAACATACGTTCATTACAGATTCATCAAATAGACTTTTGTTATTGAATTTGATTTTGATTCTTTTGGTATCATGAATTAAGAATATATATGAATAATTTGTATTTAAAATTAATGATTCACAAATCGGGGATTCGTGCTTTTTTGCAGGCAAAAGCAAGGACCTGAATCTATGGAATTCTGGATTTCCTTATCAACCGCAATTAATGAAGCTTGGAATATAATCTAATAAATTATTGAATTAAATAAAGTATCCATCTGTTGTTGAAAGTGACTGAGATACCAAATGAAAGTTAATATGTTCTGATACCAAATGAAAGTGATTGTGCTATAGGATCGAAATGGCCAACAGTTGTAAACAATGTAAATGCAGTGGTAGTGCGATATAAACTAAGTTATCCACTGATGTGGAATATGAGTATAAAAAGTACATAGTAAAGTAAATAACTATAAAATAATAATAGCAGTAAAATAACACCAGAGATTTTTATACTGGTTCGAACTCCCGTTCTACGTCCAGTCCCAGACTCCTTTTGGAATTATAGCTAGCAACCCTCACTTAACCTGGAGGAACATGTATTACACCGCCTGCGCAACCGAATAGGACTTTGACCGCCTAAGCAATAGAATAGGACTTGACTGCATGAGCAACCGAATAGGACTTTCTTACAAACTGGATTTAACTTGACTTTGTGTGTTCTGAATAACATGGATTTGTCACTTGTAGTACACCCTTCCTATAATCTTTTCCTAAGATAAAAGTGTATATTTATGTGTGTATGAAGAATAGAAGTCTAATATTGCTTTGTAGAATATGGAAGTGAGATGTAAGCAATGAATGTATGAACCTATGTAAGCAATAGATTCGAGAATGTTATGCACGTTAGATCAAGAGAGATAGGAGAGTTAAGTTATTTGATCATTAGAAAACAAACATATATATAATAGTTAAGGAGTTGCAACTGCTGGTGAAGAGATCTCTACGAACAGCAATGGCTGCAACTCTTCACGTAGGAGAAGGTTGTTCACGAAAGGAAGTGTCTATTCGGAAAATATGGCAGTTATACAGTGGTCAGTCGAATGAATTTAAATCGTGTATATACATTTGAAAGTGCACAGATTCAGTCGACTGACTGAGTGTATTCAGTCGACTGAATTCTATTGATAAACAAAAATCACCATAGCTCATTTGGTTAGAGCACTTGCCTTCTAATCTAGTGACCCGGGTTCGAGCCATTCTTCATGCATTTTTTGAAAACTTGATTTTGATTAAAATATGCATGCAAGTTTATTTGAATGTGAATGATGATTATTGAGGATAGATTTTAACAAAGCACTAAACTAGACTCTATATAAACATTTGATGACTCTTGTTAAAATATATAACTATACGAACCATATTTTGAGTCGTTGAGTCCGGATGTTGTCGTAGTCGTAGATTCGTGAATTGTTGTTTCATGTCAGCAATCAAAACCTATGATCCAACAGTTGTTTCCGAACATGGGATCGAATTCCTTACTAGGCAATTGTGGATTTCTTTGTTGAATGGTTTTTGACCTTCTTTATTATTATCAAATAAACCTTTATTTTTAAAGAAAATTCATGGGAAGGGAAAAAGGCAAAGGCTATATTGTATTCAGGGATATGCACCTTATTATTAAAAGAGAAGTCTAGATATCCTAGCTCCCTTAATCAAATATCAATCATTATTTAATTATGGATGTCTGAATATCCTCCTTGTTGAAATAATTTACCAACAAAAGCTTGAGATTATAGTTTCCCTATCACCGTGTCAAAGGATGGTTTTTTATTAGAAATAAAATCTTGATCTCCTATCCTAAAGCTCTGATTTGAATCTCTACTAAGTGATGATGGTTTCTTTATGGATTTCCAGTATCTTTGTTATTGTTGAATTATAAAACTCCTATTACTAAAATACATTCCTTCCACCATGATGATCAATGGGATACCTAGGAAGAGATAGTGATATTGTCCCTTGCCTTAGGCAAATTTCCAAAGAGGTCAAAGAGCATGGATTACTTATTATTCAAGGTCACAAATTCTATCATCGGATTGCGACTGTTAATTTCCTATAAATGGGTAATAAGACTTCTAGTTATGAAATTTAAATGCTTAATAGATGTGAAAGAAGATTCAAAAACTCCTAGAATCTTTGGTTGGAGATAAATTATTATTCAACAATAAATTTCAAAGCATTTCTCCTTCAAATCATGAGGTTATTTGTCAAAAAAGAAATAAACAATCTTCACAACATTATTGAGGAATGAAGTTCCATGTTTCTACTTAAAGACTTGGATCGATACTCCTTATTACCTAATAATGAGCTCTTTATTATAAGGAATTCTGGCCTCCTTTGTGGTTATCTATATTTTTTCATCAAACGTGGATTGTTATTTAATGATAAAGATCAAAATACTTTCCTCTAAATTAGTAAATTATCTGGATAATGCTTACTCAAAAATAAAGTCCTGATCTCTTATTTCAAAACATGAATTCAAATTATCTATCATGTAATGATGGATGTTTTTATTACTCGGATAGGGAGACTTTCTTAAAAAGCATGTCACTCCCAGCCTAATGTTCAACAAGGTTTGTTAGAAAAGGTGTTATCTTGTTTATCTCCTTCGGGTAGATTTTCGAATAAGTAAAGATTCTATGTTATTTGATACTCTAGATTTCATCAATCAATGGCATAAATCTACAAAAGTTTGGATTTCTTTGTCAAATGTGGATTTCTCATTATAAAGTCCCAATCTTCAATCTCAAAACCTAAGTAGGAGATACCTATTAAGTGATTATGGATATATCCATTATGGATTACTGATCTTCTTTATTCTAATCTACATGATACACTCTTGCCATCATGATTTCTCTCTTTCAACATGATCAGGATGAAATACTATTTTGATCCCCTACTTCATGTACACCTTTAGTAAGTTATGGCCTAAAGATATTTCGATGGAGGAGATTTTAGAAAGATAAATGGTAAAAAGTAATTTAAGGAGGATTAAGAATAAGTAGTCATGAATATCAACGTACATATGGTTGGATAAAAATGGATAATCAAATATTTGGAAAAGGGAACACAATTGTGAGATAGAAACAAATTAAAGAAGTTAAGATGCTAAGCGCCTTCTGTTAGTTCCTAAGATGATGGTTTTGATGACAACAACCTTAGGACTTGTTATAAAATATAAATACTAATATCTTTGTCTAAATATATGTATATGCAGGATATATATATATATATGCAGGTACTGCGAATGAAGACTATATAGTATAGAGATTCAAGACTGACGAATTCAAGATTGTAGAAATCAAGACTGAAGACTCATGAGTATCAAGATTATCAAGAGTTCAAGATATCAAGATAAGTAATAGAGTCTAGATTTATGTTAAAACTTCATAATAGCACTAAAATCTTTATTTGGATTTTAATTGTGGAATGGAATCCACCTTCTCGCTTTAATAGTGGGATGGAACCCATGACCATCTCTAGTGGAATGGAATCCACGAAATTTTCAAAATGACTTATTTTTAGATTTTTTTTCAAAACTATCTTTTTAAAAAGACATCTCTCTCGATTTAAATATTTTAGCCTTAATTCAAAAACTATTTTTAATCATATTAATTTCAAAATCATTTCATGTTTTTAAACTATCTCCTGGTTTTAATGTTTTAGCTTTAATCTCAAAATATTTATATATTTAGTTTTATTACTTTTATATTTCGTAAGATCACTTTCCAAAGGTTTTTATAATCATAAAGTATATTCAAAATGGTTTACAAAGTTCTAAGATTGTTTCAACAAACTTTAGAAAGAAAATCTCTTTTAAAACAAAATTCAATTTTCAAAAAATACCAGAGGATGTCGACATGCCTATACCCCCCCCCCCATGTCGACATGATAGTCGTATATTTTAGAATTCAAATTTTCAAAAGAAGTGTATATTCGTCATAACCTTTCATGAATGGACATGACCATTATTCTCCTATATATACTAGTAGTTTTCAATGAATTTTCACTTAAGATTTCTTTGTTTTCTCTCCTCTTTCTCTTCCATTCTTATTTTCAAACATTCTTAACAAAACTCTGCCAAAATCCTAAGTGAATCAAACTCGATCGTCTCTATTTTGATTCTCCGCCACTCTCTCTCAAAGATCTCAGTGCTATTCAGAGTTATAGGATAATTTTAATCAAAGATCGAAAGATCGAAGTGTATCGAGTCTCTCTCTATCAAAGTGTGATTGGAAACGATGTGATTGTGGCCCGTAAATCAATTGGGTATGATTGTAGCCCGTAAATCAATTAGGTGATCTTGTAGCCTGGTTAAATCAAGAGAGTTTGCCCTGGACTTGGAGAGAGGAGGGTGTATCTCGTGGCCTTGAAATCGAGGTTGTAATATCGACATTATATTTGAAAAGAAATCTGCACAAGAAATTGTGTGGGACTAGATGTAGGGCAACTCCGAACCAGTATAAAATTCCAGTGTGTTCTTTCCTTTACTGCTTTTATTTACTATTTGCATCTGTGTCTGGTTCTGTGATTGTCTCTATGTTTGTGAATTGCATCTGTTTGTGTTTAATTTGAAAATATTTCAAAAAGATTCATAAAATTAATTAAACACTATTCACTCCCCCCTCTAGTGTTAATTCTGCCTTAAGATTTGTAATTTGTATCTCCTACACCTTCCAAAACTATAATCAACAAAGCATTCTATAAAAGGATTAGTCGGACCTATAACTAAAAGAAGTAAGTCCAAAATAATAGGTATTAATTAATTAGCACTCAACAAAGGGTTTCATAGAGAGTACTCCAATAATATGAAGTCGACATAGAAAATAACGACATAAGGACATTGGTTACCCCGAATGATTTGACTTCCGCTACTAACACTTGGCCTTTTCAATTGATAAATAATCGATTTAATAAGAACTTTATCTACCCTAAAATAGATAAAAGACTTGCAATAGTGGAAATAAAATATTTTACTAAATAGGAAGAAGCCGAAACATTACCCATAGGGAAAGTCTTGCAGTTTGTAATCAAGAACATAGTTAGTCACTTCAAATTCCTGAACCAAAGTTATTCCTAATAATAAGGATCTAATTTGAAAACGAAGAAGTCCACTCATTTTTGTGAAATAAATGGATAGCAAAGATTATTTCTTCAATAACCCATCTAAAAATCGATAAGGCAGTAGAAGCTACAAACAAAACGATCGAGAATACTCTCAAAAATCAATTCGACTAGGAGATTGAGTAAAGGAACTATCCCTAGTTTTATGGTCATATAAAAATTTATCAAAACAGCCACTGGAAATACTATTTCTCATAAACTAGGAATTTGAAGTAATGTTGCTAGACAAAGTATAGGTTCCATTATGCCAAGAAATCGCGTATGCATATGATTCAAACTAAAAAGCGATAAAGAAATCCTTAGGTTTGGCTAAAGCTATATTATGGACCATGGAATATCAATAGAGAATCTCCAAGTATCATAATTCGAGAAGCCTTTCAAGGAAAATGATTTAGTATTCAAAAAGGTAATGACAATCATCAAAAACAAGGCAAATGACCTCCAAATTCCAAATTGGACAGAATCGTTACTTCTAGGCATATAGTTAAGCAAATCTAATAGAAATGCAATCACATGGACAAGAAATACCAAAACTTTGAGAATTGTAATTTATTGCTTTAGATAAGGAAATAGATAAAGGATTTTAAAAGATTCATTCTAATAAATAGCCCTCGGACTAAGGTGTAGTATGTTTAGTGTAATTCCTAACCTGATGAGGTTAGCAAGATTTGTTGAGTAGAAGCAAACCTCATATCTAGAAGAGGACATTTAAGCCTTTGGTCCTGTCCGCGTGCTCGACAAATGCACCTATCCAAGGGAGATGGTCAAAAAGCCTTCTGTCCCGCCATTGGGCCAGGCCGAAACACCCATCCAAAGAGTGATGGTCAATTAAGCCTTTGGTTCCACCCCTAAGCATGGCCAAAGTACCAGCCTAAGGGTGATGTTCAAAAAGACTTCGATCCCGCCGTTGGGCCCAGGCGAAGCACCTATCTAAAGAGTGATAGTCAATAGAACCATTGGTCCCACCACTAGGCCCGGCTAAAGCACCCATCGATGAGATATGTGATAGAGTTACAGATATGCCCTAGGGTTAATTATATAATTTGTTACATATATCTAACTCGATTAACAATCTTATTGGAAATAAAATTATTTCTATTATGTACTTGGTATAATATGTTATATTATCTAGCTAAATTAAAAGTATATTTAATAGAAAATCCATAAATGGTATATTTTGCGATAGTATTTACAATGTGTTGTAACCATGAGTGATTTATCACAATAAAATAAACATACCATTTTAAATATTCCTAGTAATATGTACCGAGACTAGATATCGATGCATCCGTTGGGACTAGAGTACATAACTCTCTCCAAATGTTAGGCAATGTATTACTCATAACTGTTGAGGTCGCCAAGGGGTTATGTACTAATAGTTATGGATAACTATGGAATGACTTAGTCAATAGTTTTATGTTGCTTAATATAACTAAGGTTAAATAGAAAATATCAATGTGACAAAATTACATGGTTCTCTTGAATTAAGAATAACTTTGATCTTCAATGTGGAAGCTCCACTTTGCTTAGTTAAATTGTGGCACGACGTCCATTGAATGACTATAGTTGGGTAGAGTGGAAGCATTGGAAGTGAAACACTATTCAAGAGAGGGTTCGTCTCCTTAGCTATATGAGGTTAGTATCACAGTCAACTGAAGTCAACTCAAAGTCAAAGTCCCTGGCCAGAGTATTTAAGTTAATAATAATTGTTATTATTGAACCAAGGACTTTGTGTTTGGACTGTAGAGTTGAACATGGATGATATTTTAATTGTGACCATTACCAAATTTCATGTCCAAAGCGATATAGTTCTGACGAAAAGAATTAGTATAAATAATTATCACGGTCGGGTAACGCTTAATAATGTAAAATTAGGTTTTATCGAAACCAAATAAGTGATAAATTCGATCATGATGTCACACCATCTGCTAAGTGATGTGTGAACATTAATATTTAAATTGTTCGGTATTTATCTGACCAAATTTATACATAAGAGTCACACAACTGAAACATGAATACTCCTTTTATCACCTGATTTAATTAATTTGTAATTATTATTAATTATTTATTTATTTATGAAGTATTAATTACAAAATTTTGTGTATGATGTGTTGAACAATGTTAAACAATGTATTTATAATAGTTATAAATATATTAATGGATATACGATATCGGTACGCGTTTAAATTTAGATTTAAATGCAATGGATATTATATGGGCTAGAATCGCCTTTGAGGCCAATATAGGGCATGAAATTTTGACCAAAATAGCTTGGATATGCCAGCCAAATCTTCGCAAACTACGGAGGCTTTTGAATGGTTTAAAAGAGTGGAATTGGTAAGAGAGAGAAGGATAAGATCCATTTTTCTCTCCATTTGACTTCCTATTTATATGCCACTCTCTATACCAATCTTTTTGATACATTTTCTCCCTTCTCACTCCACAAATATCAACCAAAAAACCCCATTTAAAACCAAAAGAAATCCAAGCTCAACTCACATCAAAATTCTTCGATTCGAACATCGCTGGTAAAGTAGTTCGGGAGCCAACAACTCTTGGACTTGGAATTTGATTCAAGGAGCCATTTCATCATTTCAAAGTGAGATCACTCAGCCTTGGTTAAAGGTATTCAACATGTTTACTAATTCATTTAATATTATTATCCATTATTGTAATATATTGTAGATTATTAGATTATATTACGGGTCTAGTGTATCGATGTTCTGTCACATATTAGATGATTGAATATATTAGTCCATCTACATATATGTTAATAAAAAACATTTGTATACATACTAGCATTAAACTCACGACCTAAAATTAAAAAAAATCTTTTTTTATTAAATAATATCATATATATATAAGGTTTATTAATTAATATATTATATCTTCAAGATAAAAATATATAATAATCATTTTAAAATTAATAAATTTTTGTTTTTAAACAATGTTAACTTGACAGCAATGAATGTTCAATTAAAATTTTTTATTTATTTATTTTATATTTAATTAATGATATAACTAAAGATTTTACGAGAAATTGATTGTGTGTGTGTATAATATACTTTGAAATTATTTATAGAATTTTACATAAAAATCATTTTAAAATTTGAAAAAATTTAAAAAATTAATTTTTCTACCGTGACCTTAAATTCGAAATTATTAAAATTTATTTATATATTTTTCTATTTTTTTATGTATATGCACATATGTATATATATTTATAAATATTTAAAATTAAATATTAAAAAAAATTGTGCACAACTTTGCAGCAGTAATCAAATAAAAAAATTAAATTTTTTTATATTAATTATTATATGACTTGTTATTTAATATAAATATACATTTGTTGAGATATATTTTAAAATATTATATATAAATTATCATAATCATTATTTCTATATATTTGTGTGTGTATGATTATATTTCACATAAATATATATAAGTTTTAGTGCATAAATATATATATATATATTTATTTATTTATTTATTTATTTATTTCGCCAGCTCATACAATACCAGTAGGGCTAATATGTCCATTGAAGTGTAAATTCCAGCATCTGCATACGGACATGTCAAACCATGTACACTTTATTATGTTGCACGTGCACGAACACACATACATGTATGTAATACACATATTTAAATATACAAAATAATAAAAAGTCAAACTTTAATTATAAAATTAAATAAAATAAAGATTTTAAGTAAAATAAATTTAGAAAAGTTCTAAATGAATTAGACTTCACAGATCCAATAAAGATCAAAAATAGAATTTTTTTTGAAATTCACCCATTTCTTCCGTTGCAGGCTAGCTTCTAACAATGGTAATAGAGCTCAATAGCCTATGTGGTAAAAAATGGTCATATTAGGGCTAACTAATTAAGATTACAACTCAGTTAGTATGGTGTCTAAGAAAGGTACTGTCTAGGCTGGATTGTTGGGTAATCAAGTACCTTGTCCTACCTAGCTATTGGCTTGTCCCGAATAATTATGTGAGCTCCTAATAGAAAATGCCCAATTTGAATTGGGCCTTGGGCTAATTTCAAATTTGTATTGAAATTAAAATAAAAGTTTTAAATTTAAAAGTTAAATTTAAAATAAGAAAAATATTATAATTGTTATAACATAGATTTTCAAAGCGTTTTGTGTTTATGCCAAAAGTTGGTACAAACACCCAATGAAATAGTAAATATCAAATTTTCAAGAAAAAGGAAAGAAATAGAAAAGAAGAACACACAATTTTTATAGTGGTTCGGCAAATACTCCAGCCTACGTCCACTTAAACTTTTTTATTCAATTTATGTCAAGTTTTTACAAAGTTATTCTTACGGATCAGTGATGATCCCAGAGGTTATAGAGGTATAGAAAATAGTTAAAAGAGTCAAAAGATCCTCGAAACAATGCCTCTCCATCTTTATTTATAGCTGCAGGTCGTTGGAAACCTCTCTACCACATTTGCACCCACATTTCCCATATCCAGAGGAAGTTGCTAGGTGAAGATCGTAGCCATGTCATCAAGTTTTGGGGATTGGTAACGACCATGAGATTTATTGGGAAAGCTTCTTCGACCCTTCGAAGTTGCTTGTATTCCTTGCCTCTCAGCCCTTAGCACTAAGTTGTGTCGGTATGAGCTTGAATGTAATTGGATTCCTTGTTTCAAATGTTGGTTGATAGCATTTGGATCGTCCATCAAGTGTTTGAGTTATATATTATAGGCGAACCATCTCCTAATTGCATTTTAGAAAGGTAGATGTCTTAGTATTGCACTTCATGAAAATCAAAGTACTTTTAGGTAACTTTCATCGATCGGTACCGATCCATGACTTTGATTGGTATTCGAGTGTGGATCTTACAGTTGGGTTTATTGAGCATATTTTCCATCTTGGGAGACTTTGGCAAGTTGGTAGATTGGCGTATTGTCCTTTTCAGGAGCCTTTGACATGTTTAAAGCTTTATTTGTTGGTTCTACTTGATCTCTGAGTTTGGCAATTGTCGCTTCGGATTCCTTCCTGGTAATTTTTCTATTTTATCGATCAGATTCATCCAAATAAGGCTTAGTCGCAAAGCTAGATAACATTTCTCCCCCAAAGCACGACTTGTGAGTAGAAAGCATGCTTTGCTCAAGGACAAATATCAAAAACAATTATTCATGAGTAGCTGAATTTTCTGACTTTTAACTGGGTATACAGCGATGAACCATCCGGTTCCATCGGATTCACATGCACTATTGTAGCTAGGGGCTCGAGTCCTTATTTGAGTGCTAGTCATAGATAATCATTCTGTGTTCTCCTAGAATTATTATATCTTGCGTCATATCACAAATCATAACCATCATGTGTTCATCTTGGAGTTAACTATCACATATCAAAATCAGTGGCTTAATTCGATAATTGCTATCGAATCATACCATGGTCAAGTGGTGTTCAAAACCAAAGTTTGTTTTTCAAGATCTTCGGGACATGTAATTGATGACCAATTCAATTCCTAATCGCTCCGGATCATTGGTTAAACCCGCGGTCTCTTCGGATCGTTTGTTAAACCCATGATCTCATCGGTTTGTTGGTTAAATCAGCGATCTCTCCGGATCGTTAGTAAAATCTACGATCTCTCCAGACCGTTATTTCAATCCCTGATCACTCCGGACTGTTAGTTCAATCTTTGATTTCTTTGGATCGCTATTTCAACCACCGATCTCTCTAGATCGTTTATCATCCAATATAGGTTTCGATCTCTCTGAATCGTTTATCATCCAATCTAGGGTTTGATATCTCCAGATCCTTAATAAGTCCAATCTACTTGCTCTTCAGCAAAGGGACCCGACGACTAAGCAAACCCCTCCACTCACTCTCCGGTGAGGGGACTTGCTCTCATACAAGCCCAAGCCACTCGCTCTACAGCAATGGAACATGTACCTTATGGTCATCATCCTGTCTTTTTGGACAGGACAACCGTAATCAGTTAGTTTATAAATCAATATGGAAGATAACCAATCTCCATTGGTATTTCGACCTTAGCACATTCTTGTTATTTTCAAAATCAAGAATTCATAGAATTTAAGTTCGAAATCAATCACACATCACGACATCCATTCAGATACTATAGCCTAGCATCCAACTTAGAGCATGCCTAGAGACCGATCAAGGTCTCATACATGAGTAAGTGGCTTGACTATAGTACCACTTTATTTATTGAAAAAGAAGGCAAAGTATAGGAATCGAACCTAACTTCATGTCGTATCAATTATGAGATAACTATCCTCGACCTAGATCCAAGGTCGCTTCCCTTTGCTACAGATGATGGCCGCTCCTGTTTCATCACCGCAGCTCGGTTTCTCATGTACTGTTGTAATTGGTTATTCCTAACCTGCTCCTAAATAAAATCACAGATACGCCTGCAATTATTTGTCTTATGCACATCCAGCTCATGGAATAGGCAATGCTTTCCTGATTTTCTCTCTCGATTAGTGGGTTCTCTCCTCACTAGATTTCGATAAGGGATCTGTCCCCGGTATCAAGGTATATCCTCTCTGGGGCTTCATTCAATTCTATGTAAGAAGAGAATTTGTGTTCCCTTCTCTGCTGCTTTGGTCCTCCAAAGCAATCATCGGCCTTTCGTTTTCCTTTATCTTTATCAAATCCTTCTTTAGATGGACCTAGGCCATCCATAGCATTAACTGCTTTTCAGATTCATCATACCCCTAGTGCAAGTATTTCTCAACCTCATGGTAGAATTCCACAAGATCTGTCGGTGGATCCCTTTCCAAATCAATCTTAAAATCTATTTTGTTAACAACTCCCGAAACAGCTGCTATCAAAACCACTGATGCATCTAGTCTATGAATCATGGCAGTTGCCTCATTAACCCTAGTCAAATAACTCCTCAGGGTCTCTCTAGCCCTTTGCTTCATGCTCAATAGCGTCATCATGTTCTTCGGTCGTGACTGAACCGTCTCATGAATATATTCACTAACTTAGTCCATGTATTATTGATAGAACCATTTTGCAGCTGTTGGAACCACATCACCACTAAGTCTATCAAATACAATGGAAACACCATCCCATCACTTTTTTAGATGCATCGAAAACCTCAACGTGTCAAATGTATATCATCAAATGAATCGTTGGATTAGTTTTTCCATCGTACATTTCCAGCATCGGAAACTTGGAATCAGGCGGATTTCTATCATACCGAATGTTAGGAGTGAATGGAATTTTGTTAACATCCTCGAGATTATGGTCCAGCAGCCCACCTCTCATTGCTCATCTAAATATTTTAGCAGTCCTATCATTATCATCCAATGAAAGTCTCTGATCCGCATTTTTAGCTTGCCCCCCATTCCTACGGGGAAATTCTAATACGTACTCTTCTGGTCACGCATTTGCATTTTGATTCACATTTTGGTGTTTAGCATCATTTCCTAGATATGTAACGTCTCTGCCTAAGTTCAAGCAAGCCATGCCCCCAAGTCCTCAAGGATCGATACCGATCTATGCTCGGGGATCAGTGTTAATCTATGGCATTTCTTCGTGGATCACCTCGCTTGGTCCCACTCCGTTTTGGGGGGCATTTGTTCTGGTCTTTGGTTCTAATTCGTAGCAACTTCGACTATTCCAAGTTGTCTCATTCTTATCCTTTCATCATCTCTTCCCGGTGGGCTATCATTCGGTTCCGCATTTCTATCATCATCGTCTTTATCTCATTTCTTGTTATGTAGATAGAAGTGGGGGTTAGATCTCGAGGACATCCCCTGGCTGCCCTCACGTCCTTATAGGCTTTCCCCAATAGTTCTCCTGGTCGACGGTCTCGTCATCTTCTCTAATTTCACATTTCAAAGTTGATTAATCCGAGTTTCTCGGTGAAGGCACCAAAATATTTATGCCAAAAGTTGGCACAAACACCCAATGAAATAGTAAATATGAAAATTTCAAGAAAAAGGCAAGAAATAGAAAAGAAGAACACACAATTTTTATACTGATTCTGCAAATATTCCGGCCTACGTCTACTTAAACTTTGTTATTTGATTCTGTCGAGTTTTTAAAGTTGTTCTTACAGATCGGTGATGATCCCGGATATTACAGAAGAAGTATAGAAAATAGTTAGGAGTTCTAAAAGATCCTCAAAACAATGTCTTTCCACCTCTATTTATAGATGTAGGTTGTCGGAAATCTCTCCACCACATTTCCCATGTCCAAAGGAAATTGCATGGAGAAGATCATGGCCATGTCATCAAGTTTTGGGGATCAAAATCGATCAATGAGCAGGGATCGGTACCTATCCATAAGATTGATTAGGAAAACTTCTTTGACCTTCCGAAGTTGCTTGCATGCCTTGCGTTTTTGCCCTTAGCATCAAGTTGTGTCAATATGAGCTTAAATGTAATTAGATTCCTTGTTTCGAATGTTGGTTGATGGCATTTGGATCATCCATTAAGTGTTTGAGTTGTATATTATAGGCAAACCATCTACTAATTACATTTTTGAATTGGTGGATGTCTTAGAAGTGTACTTCATGAAAATCGAAGTACTTTTGGGTGACTTCCATCGATCGGTACTAATACATGAATTTGATTGGTATTTGAGCATGGATCTTGCAGTTGGGATTGTTTAGCATACTTGCCATCTTGGTAGTCTTTGGCAAGTTGGTGAATTGCTGTGTTGTCCTTTTCATGAGCCTCCGACATGTTTAAAGCTTCATTTGTTGGTCCTACTCGGTCGTCGAGTTTAGTAGTTATCACTCTGGATTCCTGCTTGGTAATTTTTCTCTTTTATCGAGCTAATTCATCTAAATATGGCTTGGTCGCATAGCTGGATAACATTTTGAAAATTAGAGTAAGTGTTTTAAGTTTAAAAATTAAGTATAAAATAAAACACATATTATAAAGTTATAATATAAATTTTCAAATTGTTTGAAAATGATATAAAATTAATTTCGAAAAATTATTTATAAAAAAGCTTGATAAAATAAATGAATTAATTAAATAAGTTAATTAATTAAATCTATATATACATGTATAGTATATATAATGACATATGTTATGTTGTATTGAATTGTTTAAGACAATATAAGCATACATGTGTGTATAAAAGAATTTTCAAAATTAATAAAATTTAATTAAAGTTGTTTAATTAAAAAAATTAATTAAAAGTTAATTAATAAATTAAAGTACATATAATATATATATATATATATATATGTATGTATGTATTATTATAAAGGTTATAGTATATATTTTCAATATAATATGTTATAATTGAATAATATATAGTTAATTAAAGTGTTAATTAATCTAATAAGATTTAATTAATATAATGTTATACATAAATATTGTATACGTAAAATAAAGTATAAAAGTTATATATTAATAAAACTTATATAATATAAGTGTATAAACTAAAGGTGGAATAGAAAGAAACCCAATTTAACTTAAGGAATAAATACATACGTAAAAGTATGTATACCATGATTTCTAATGTGTCCAACACTTGAATCACGAGGATATTTCATAAGAAATACATTATTCCATAAGTCGATATCACTCAATTAAATATATTAAAGATTATGAATCTTTAATGTAAGTGTTGTCCTCTACCATTTATACATCAATAAATTAATTTTATACTCTCTAGTTGTAAAGCAAACTCAAGCCAGAGATGTTATATGTAATATTATTAATATATTGACTAGACGTGGTTAAAAACTATATGTATTTGTTGAGGAAACCGAAGGTACATATACTATACTTATGCCGTTGTGAAATGGTAGGTATGAGTGAATAAATTTCTTTTGATTTATTGAGCAAACTTAAGGTCGAAATGAGATTAGGAGAAGGAACCAAGGTTTAAGAGTTGTATATGATACAACTGATAAAGAGTTATCCATCATTTGTGGGGCTACGACTTGTTGACCAAACTTAAGGTCAGAATCCCAAGATAGATGAGTCCTAACACCCACTAGTGAAGTCGAAAGACTTCTATGTTTTGTCTTAGGGTCTGGAGAAACATAAAAGACTAGTGGGAGCCTTATTAGAAAAATGAAATGGAAATGTTTAATCTTTCTAATATTGTAAGAACATCTGCTATATAAAATTATAATAATCTACATTGATGTTGTGCAATTAATATAATTGATAAAATGTTTATTGATTAAAATATACATATGAACTAAATTAATATTGACAGATAGAAATATGAAATATACTTACAAGTAAATTTTTGCATGTTAACCTATGCAAGAGCCTAATTATATAATCGCTAAATATGTTCCTAACTTAGTCATTTACGAGTTTACTTGCTCAAGACTGTGTATTGTCTTCAATGAGTTTTAAACTCTAAAAGGAATATAAGAATATGGATATTTAATCCATATACCATCATATATAAATGTTATATGGTGAACAGTCACAATTCATAATGTGCGAAACCTCGATGAGAATAGTTCTTTGAAATAAGTAAGTAAACTATAGTGTGAGATCGTATATTCAATATGACTGATTTACAATAATGATCTTGTTGTGTTAAATGTAATATTGGACCAGAGACTACGAGATAGACCTATGGATCAGTTTGTGCAAAGTGCAATTTATTTGATATCCTTAGAAGTTAAGGATGATCAAATGCACTTTTGTAAAGAGTTAGTTATGATATTGTAGTAGGATTTCCTTTGAATTGTTCGACCATTTAGAAAGGACATCGAATGTATAAGAATGGATGTAACCTAAGGCACAGTTGGGATGAAGAGAGTGAATGGTCACTTTTGCTTTATAAAGAAATTTGGGAACGAGAATTGTAAAATAATAATAGATACTTAACATTGGAATAAGAAGTATGATTTCTATTCTGAATGGTATTCTCACATAGAAAATTGTTTTCTATGATATTTATTTCTTTGAGTTTAAGATACTTGATCTGAAAATTTTCGACTGTAAACTAGTTATAGTAAATGAAATAAATAGCCTATATTAAGTGGTTGAATGGAGCCTCATATTTTATATGCTATTACAGTAATGGTGGAAATAATGGGAGCATGCCATATAGGTCGTACCAAGTTATGAAAATTATTTTTGTAAACTATACCAATGATTATTTTTGAAATGATAATTATTTTTAGTATTGACTGAAAATTTGACATAGTTTTAGTTTAATATAAATATTATGAATATTCGTCATAAAATAAAACTATAATACCGGTATTTGTGATGCGTCAGAAAATACAGAATAATTTAAATATATTTGCAATTATTTTTAAATTATGGACTAACCCATAGTTTTGAGAACTAATTTTTGATTATATTATTATGGATCATATGGTACTAGTAAATTATATCTCAAACAATTAAAGGCAAAACACACATTCAGTGGGAGCATGATAAGAGTTAATGAACTCTTTAGATCGATACATATAGATGTATGCAATTACAGGTCTTTTAATACCAAAAAGGTTCCACATATTTTGTTATATTCATCGATGAGTTATCGCTGATATGGACATGCGTATTTCATACACATGTAGTATGTAGATGATAAGCTTAGAGTATTAAACGGAAGTATATAAAATAACATGCAACAGAAAATAAAATTGATTCGTTTGATCGAATAAGCGAGTATATTGGAAAGAGTTCCGAACATACCTAAGAATGAATAAATCTTTAATCTCAAAAGTCACCCCTTCATATGATACATAATGATGTACCGATAAAGAGTAATCAAACCTTGCTAAACAAAGTATTATCAATTAGGAGTGAAGCTGAGTTAACTTCTTTCGGTAAATTCGTATGCTTAATAGTAGTACATAAGGTAAATAATATATCTTCTAAAGAATAGTTTACAAAATCATACAAGATAAGGTAAGAAACCCCAACATCTCCTAGGCCAAGGATTTGGCAGGTTGTGTGAGTTAAAAGACTACACGTAATAATTGTTCGTGAGGGATCTTGTATGAATCACCCCAAAAAGGGTTTGGGAATGATTGTCATTGAATAACCAGTTTATGTTTTGAACATAAGTATTATAAACTAAAACCAAATCATTTATATATATAAGGCAATTCATAAAGTGTTTATTAATACCTATTATTTTATGAATACCTATTCCATTGCACTGCGAAACAACTACTGTTCAAGAAATACCAACTTCGTAGCAAAGGAATTTCTTTTATAAATTATTGGTAGTAAAATGGATTTGGATATACTCCAAAGATAAAACTGGTTACGTGGGATGAAATGAAATTAACCCAACCTAAATGAACACATCACATTAGAGTGCCTAATAAGTATTCTTACACATTGAAGAGAGAAACTATTAGTTTCTTATCAATATCAAGAATAGATAATCCTCGGTTGTCAATTAAATCATTAAGTGTATTGACTCTTCCATATGGTATGATACACAAATCTGAAAGCATTCCAAGTACGCTATCAATATATAATTTTGATAATTGTACCCAAAGGGATATGGTCCATTGGCCACGAATGTGTCTTCAAGAGCAAGACTAATGCAGTTGGAATGAAATGAACAAATTAATAAGAATAAAATCGTAAATTTTAATTATTGAAATTAGCATAATAGAATCGTCATTCAACGTGCTTAATAAAGTTCGGATTTTCTCATAAAATTATAGATTTGTATGACTGTGTTTTGTACATATGTGTCAAAATGGAAAATTCTAAATAATGATTTAGAATAGACCATTTGCACATAACAACCAAAGTGTCTCAAAGTCAGTAGGAGCGATATTGAGTTTGTGGGTTTTAGATATGATCCAAGAAGTGATATGAAGTATCATTTTATAAACATCGGAATTGAATAAGTATCTTGATAGAAATATCGAATGGTTTGATTTTCAAACAAAATGCAGAGGAAGCGTGTGTCCATAAGAATGAACACTAAAAGGTACATAGATATTTCTAGATTATAAATAAACAACATAATGCTGATTATTAATGATGTACTTATGTTAAAATAGGAATAATTTGATAGTTTAATACTCGATATTGGATTTGTAAATTATATCATTAAAGGATGTTGGGAATGTCCCAAACTTGCAATGACACCATAATAAAATGTTTAATATGGGACATTTAAGATGAATTCCTTATGTATTGACAATAGGAAATATCATACATGTTGAATTGTCTACAATATCGTAATTTATTTATGTATTAGGTGTATGAAGCAAACATAAAATCAGAATCAAGATCACTAAATGGTAGTTGAGGGTGTTCTCGAATATTTACGAACTAGGAAATTATTTACAGAAACAACGAACTCTTTATGAAAGAGTGTTTGAACTCGAACTTCATAAGTGTTATCGAGTATAATATGTCGACATTAAATTCATATTCAAACCTTAATTAAGAAGCTTAAGTTGGAAATGTTACAAACGAAAGGTTTAATTTAATGAAAGGCTAAGTACATCGCCTTGTATAGCATCGTAATAAAAGCAATGTATATAAATATAAATGCACAAATTTATATTAGCAGTTAGGGTTAATTCCAAGTATTAAGAATACTATGTCATTGTTATGATAATAATATAATAATAAGTGCTTACTGGAAGTTGAGGAACATACTCTGAATAGTTCCATATGATAAAAGTAGTTTAGCAACATCTGAGAGAGTTAATTGACAGAGTAGTTAATTAAACCAACATAGAAGATTCATTCATGAAGGGTCTAACTGAATCAGTTCTCATCAAACTGATTAAAGGGATGGGATAGAGATTCCATAATTGACCTCAAGTGCAAGTGGGAGATTGATAGAGTTAGGGGTATGCCATAAGGGAAATTATGTAATATGTTACACGTATTTAACTCGATAACCAATCTTGTTGGAAATAAAAGGTATTTTCTTTCAATTATATACATAATATAATATGTTATATTAATTAAGTAGTTAATTAAAAGTATATTTACAAGAAAATCCGTAATGGTATGTTTTGCGATAGTAGTTACAATGCGTTGTAAACATGAGTGATTTATCACAATAAAATAACCATACTGCTTTAATATTCCTAGTCAAGATGTATCGAGATTGGATATCAATTCATTCATGGATACTAGAGTACGTAATGCACTCCAAATATTAAGTAGTTTATTACTCATGACTGCTAAGGGCACTAAGGGTTATGTACTGATATTTATTGGATAACTATGAATGACTTGGTCGATAATTTTCTGTTGGTTAATATAACTAAGATCAAACAGAAAATATCGGTGTTACAAAATTACTCAATTCTCTTAAATTGAGAATACCATTGATCTTCAATGGAAGCTCTTCTTTGATTATAGTTAAATCGTGTCACGTTGTCCATTAAACGACTATATTGGGTCGAGTGTAAGCATTAAAAGTGAAAAACTATTCAAGAGAGGATTCATCTTCTCAATTATATAAGGTTAGTATAACAATCAATTGAAGTCAACTCAAAGTCTAAGTCTCTAGCCGGAGCATTTTGGTTAATAATAATTCTTATTATTGAACTAAGGATTTGTTTTTGGACTATAGAGTTGAATATGGATGATATTGGAATTTTGACCATTACCAAATTCGATAAGTCCAATGTAATATAGCTTTGATGAAGAGAAATCGGTGTAAATAATTATCGCAATAGGATAATGCTTAATAAAGAAAAATTAGGTTTTATCGACACCAAAGAAATGATAAATTTGGTCATGATATAACACCACCTGTTAAGTGACGTGTGAACATTAATATTCAAATTGTTCAATATTAATCGCTGACCAAATTTACACCTAAGAGTCACACAACCGAAACGTTGAATATTCCTTTTATCACCCAACTTTTTTGACTCTCAAATGTCGACACTAATACATTCACGGTATTCACGCACTGAGCATCCAAGTGTTGGAAAGATAGATTGTTATGGTAAAATAAAAGAAAACGAAAATAGAACAAGAAAGAAGAGGACACAATATCATAATCTAACACTAGAACGATTACATATAATATCAAAAGACAGTACAAACCGTCGCTCTAAGATACATAGCATTTCAGAGTTACAATTCTAAATACTATCATTAACGTAGGTAGTCATAACAACCTATCCTTACAAATGCTGATATATACACAATAGTAATGCAGTGGAAATATGAATACTATGTTCCATGAAACATCCACCTCGTCTCCTTGAGCTCCAAGGAACATTAACGAAAACCTTCCTTTCTCAGACTACTCGAATAAGGAAACAAAAACCACGCGTCAGGTACAAGTCTAGTATGAGAAACTCGAGAAATTTGTAGCTAGTATATAGCAGTACTTTTGAGACCACATGGGATAGCGTAACGGTTATCCCCTCAAAAGAACCACACATCTAACAAGTACATATGGTGACATAATAGATAATGTCTAGGGTGTAGAATATAAGTCATAAAATAGTTGTGTCGTGTATACACCACAACAATAATAGGTATACAATCAATAATTGCTAAGACGTGTTTGCATAATTGTGTAGGATTCCATAGAGGTGCCCTCGATACAGCAAGAATGGTCCTCCTGCACAAGGATCAGAGATATCCTTTCGAGCAACGTACATCCCTAGGAAATGTACCATAGGAAATACATAGTTAGCCCACGCTCGAACACGTGGCTCCGAATGTACCGTTCCCGCATGAATATCCGTACGCAACACTAGATGGAGTCACATGCACCTTTAGTTTAACCCCTTGGCTATGCATCCTACCTGTGGTTTCTGTCATTACTGATGGTGAAGTCACATTCAACATCTCAACATATAAGCCATTGTCACTCGAACATATCTCAACACACGAGCCCCAACTCAAGTAGATCTTGGAACCACACATGGATTCTCATATCTTCATATATCTTGGAACCCACACATTGATTCCCACATCCTGAATATCACAAACCTCTATATGGGTTCGAGCATCCCGATTAGATCTTGAATCTCCATATAGACTCCAACATCTCGAACAAATCACAAACCTCTTCCAAATTATAGATCACGTATATGGTTTTGAAGTGGTTACGGTTTCGAGTCATCTCATATAAGTATACTCCCCCGCTTATCGAGCGCTCCAAAACGGATCGATAGGTTTTCGGTTAACTCAACCCCGGTTCATTCAGAAATAAACAGACAATACATAAAGGTGGAGATCCTCTCCTATCCGGATGGATTTCTTTATCATTTGTCCTAGAAGAGAAGATGAGTTTATACGTACAATATAGCATCTCCGAAAATAACTGTATCATATAACCCTTGTGTTTCTTTTTGATATTTTCTAAATTAATCTGGTCAAATTTGATAGTCCACTAATCGACTATCAAGTACAAGGTAGACGATCGTAAATGGAAACCAAGTCTTATATACTTATCACGTTTCTGATCTTTTCAACTCAAAATATCCCTCGGTCATGAGTGAAGCCGGTAGTTTACAACACTATTGTTCTACACCCTACTCGAATCATCAATCTTAACTCCCACAGATAGAACAAATCTACTTCGTCGGCTATTAGTGCTAAGTACATGACTAGCTACTTTCCATGGACAAGTAAACACACAAAGAACGATAAACACACACAAAGCATGATCAAGTCACATAAATGACTTTTAATCCTTTTTTTATTTAATTAACCCTTTATTAATTAAAATCTCTTTTATTAGTAAAACTCTTTTTTATCTAATAAAACTTCTTTCATTAATTAAAACTTCACTTATTTAATTAATACTCTTTTATTAATAAAAACTTCATCCATTCATTTATACTCTTTCAATACTTCAAAACATATTCATGTACTTATCTTAACGGTACAAGTATATTCACAAATCACTTACAAATTTACTTACTTTAAACTATAATCAAGATGTTAGAAACAAATGTTACTAAAACAATGTTTATTGCAAACCCCTTCTTATTTATAAGTTAAGCTTTTACTATTTCTATCTTTATTCCATAAATACAATGCTTGTTATTATCTTTTGAATCCCATTGTAAAAGTCTAAGTATATTCAAAATCATTTAAATGGTATTTTTCCACCTTAAAATACAATTGAAGGGTTTAAAAACAAATGTTACTAAAACATTGTTTACTACAGACCCAAATCGCCTCTCTTATAACTATCTTTAAAACATTCTTTAACGATCTAATTATATTACTAAGTAAAATCTAAAACGCTTAAAGACAAATGTCATCAACACATTGTCACAACAAACCCAAAACCATTCCATACTTGTCATTATCCTTAAAACATTCATTTTAAAGCTCTAAGTATATCTACACTTATTAAACAAGGTAATATACTTTTAATTAACTTTACAAAACCATTTATTATAACATAAGTGTTATAATTCAAAACTATCTCTTATTCTTTTATAAAATACTTAATGTACTTTTCCAAACTTATATACATATAAAAATCATAAAAAATACTTATAAATAGGTTTTTAATATTTATGTAAAATATAACTTAAAAATAACTACTTTATAATTTACTAAAAACAATTAAAAGCATGTTTTATTATTTAAAATCTTTTACTTTAAAAATCCATAAATAATTATTATATATATATATAAACCTTGATATTTTCCTAGTAATAAATACACTTATAATACTTATTAAAAATATAGACAAAGCTGTAGGATTTCTTTCAAAGTTAACTTTAAAAATCATTGAAAACAAAGCGCATTCAAAGTGTATCCATAGCGACCTTTTCGCTTCTAACTTTCACTACTTCCATTCACAATTTCTATAACTGCCCAAACTAATTTCTTGCTGCCCATACAATAAATGATGTTTAGAGAACAACCGTAATATATTATATAACAATATATACATATTTTAATCAATTTAACATATGTTAAATACCAAGGATTTTAAAGTGCATTTATAGCAACTATTGCGGTTCAAACATTCAAAAACACTATCAAATAGGTCAACACAAGTCTTGGCCATGATACATATTATATAGGGTTATCAATCGAAAAGGTGGATCAACACCCATATATTAGATGAAAGCACAAGTTCAAATGAAAGTAAAAGAAAAGGTAGAAAATAAACAAGAACACACAGAAGTTTTTACAGTGGTTCAGTGTAATCACCAGCCTACGTCCACTTCAATCTTTTTTGTTAGTTGATTTCTCCCTAGATTATAACTAGTTAGATCCAATATGGCCACAATCTAGTGGGTCCTAGATTTACAATGGAGTTATGAATGTTATTTGAGGAGAATAGAAGTGAAGAGAGTGTAAATGGAAGCTCCAAGTATAAGAGTGTTGAAGGAGATCCAGCAGCCCTTTTTCTGGTAGCATGTAGGTTGGTATTTATATAGGAATTAGGCAGCATAGAGTCAGAGGCCCAACGGCAATGAAGTCAAGGAGATAGTGCGAAGTCGTGCCAGAAGACCCAAGCCAACCCGAGTCAAATCCAAAACTCGGTGTCGAGTAAAGGTCCTTAACTCGGGGCCGATTTTAGGTGCTTGGCCCAATCATGGTGAAATTTCACCAAGTCCTTCTTTTCCCTTTTCTAAGTTTTCCAAATTTCAAGTCATTCCAATTCCGTTTCAATTATCTACGTCCAGTTGAAGATGCTTTAGTGATAACTCGGTACCGACTCAAATCTTTAACTCGTCAAATCCTTAACTCAGGGTTGACCTAAGGCCTTAACTTGGATTTGACCTAAGGCCTTAACTCAGGGTTGACCTAAGGCCTTAACTCGAGGTTGACCTAAGACCTTAACTCGGGGTTGGGTTAAGGACTGAGTCAATTTTCCAACCAAATTTCCTAAGCTCGATTCTCTAGTCCTTTTAAGTGTGCCTATATGTTTTCAAGTCGTTTTATCTTTGTTTGAATCTTCTGAGTCTAGTTGAAATCTGCTTTAGCTCAAAAGAGGGTTAACATTTCCCCCCCTAAGTATGCCTTTTGAATGGAAGTTATGCTTAAGAACAAGTTCCCGCAATCCATACTTAAATTTCGATATTTGATTTCTCTGGCTATTCTAGTTTAACCCTCCCGCTTGTCCAATCAAAATCAAGCTCTATGGCTATGCAAATCAAGCTTTCTGGCTATATGAATCCTGATCTATCATCTGGAAGTACTATCTCTCAAATCCAAGTCATCTCATGTTCGCCCAAGGCTTACCTTCCTTTCTCCAATTGCAAGGCATCCAAATCCTTTTATCTAATTTGCATCCACATTAGGGAATGGTCTTATCAGACCATTCATCTTCCAATCTAGGACTTTAATCTCTTTGGACCGTGCTTCATCCACTCCGGGGTTCAATCCCTTTGGTGGTCACTTGCTGAGTCTGATCTGCTTACTCTCCAGCAAGGGGACCCAACGACCAGGTAGGCCCACCCACTCACTCTCTGGTAAGGGGACCTACCCTGACCTCTTTAGGTCCTTGCTAAGCCCAACCCGCTTACTCTCCAGCAAGGGGACTCAACAATAAGAAAGCCTATCACTCACTCTCTAGTGAGGTGACTTACTTCTTGCACTTTGGCCCCATCCCTCCAAATGGTAGCTTAAAGCGATCCAATCCATACAAGCTCATCCCCTCACTCTCCAACGAGGGGACTAGCACCCTACAGCCCAACCCGGCATGTCTCTTCGGACGGGACTTAAAAGCAATCAATATCATACAAGCCAATTTTCTCACTCTTCAACGAGGGGACTTACACCCTTCACTCTGGCCCCATCTCTCCGGATGGTACTTAAAACCGATCAATATTAGTCATCACATTTAATGTTGATTTTTCAAAAGTCAAATATTCAAATCAAAGAAAAGCAAATGAGCAGAAATCTTAAGCGTTCATCTCAAACATATGACTCAGAGCGTGCCTAGAGACCAATCTAAGTCTCGTACACGTGTAAGCAATCTGAGGTTATTATAGTCCTAAATAGTCATCTTAGGCATCCAACTCAGAGCATTCTTATGGACCGTTCAAAATCCCGTACATGTGTAAGCGGCCTGAGGTTATTGTCTTTATTACATAATAATAAATAAAGAAGAATATAAGAAATGAAACCAAACAGTAAAGCATGGGAATCGAGTTCGACTCCCGATCATCCTGATCATGGGATATTCACCAGATCCCTGGTTATTTCTTGACGTATTCGTTGTAGGTAGTGGTTGCTCCTGCCGCACCATTGCAGTTCGGTTCCTCACATACTGTTGCAGCTAGTTGCTCCAAACCAGTTCTTCTATTAGATCATGAAGGTGTTGGCACTCATTCGTTTCATGTCCATCCAGCTCATGGAAGATGCAAAACATTCCATATCGTTTCTCCCGATCAGTAGGTTCTCTCCTAATTGGCTTTCGATAGAGGATTTTCCCCCTAGTATCCAGATATATCCTCTCCGGGATTTCAGTTAAGTCGGTGTAGGAAAATAATTTTGGCTCCCTACTTTGTCGTTTCGGTTCCTCGAAGTCGTCATCAATTTTCCTTTTTCCTTAGTCTTTTCCATTTCCAACTCCAAACAGTCCTCAATCATCCTTAGCGTTAACTTCAGTATCCTCATCCTCGGCTTCGGCGTCTTCTTAATGCAAATGTCTTTCAGGTTCATGGTAGAACTCCACAAGATCCATTGGTGGATCCCTCTCCAGTGCAACATTGAAGTCGGTCTTGCTAGCGACTCCAAATACTGCCGCCATTAAGATTATAGATGGATCCGACTTATCGATGGCAGCAGCTGCAGCATATGAATCTTGTCAGATAGCTTCTCAATGTCATGACCCAGAATTTTAGTCATTTGAATTTGAAATATTTAATTGATTTTAAATATTTAAATATTATTTTTATAAGCCAAACAGCTTAAATTTCATACGTAGTGGTATATTTGAATAATGAATTGAATATTGGAATTAGTGGATAATTTAATCTTGAATTTTATATAAATAAAAACATTTTCAAAATGTTATTTATATTCAGAATAAATAAGAATGGAATAATATACTTTTAAAATTCAGATTGAAAAGTGGTTTATTTGGTTTTAATAAAAATTCGTTTTAATTAACGTGTGAAAATAGCATTTTGGAGCACTGTCTCTTGACAAAACCAGTGCCATTGGATCCGTAATAATGAATTATTATATGCCGATGAATTTTTTCGCGATCGGACATATTGTTTGGTCATGCAAGCTCGAAACGCGTAGAAATCAACTACATGAATTTAATTTAAAATAATTTGATTTTAAAAGCTAACTTCTGTATATGATTGAATTGGCTCTGGAAAATGGTTTCATTGAGTATGGAATAGGGGTATTTAGTGTAGAGCGTCAGGCGGTACGCCTCGATTGGAGTTCGAGTTTTTAGGTGTATAATACGAGATATTTTGAATAAAATAATATGTGGCCCATTCCCTAAACCATACCCTCTCTTATCACACCTTACCCTATGCCATACCATTTTGTCTTGCAGCCATACACTTCCCTCTATATGAACGATGCCTGGAAACCAGAAAGTGGTCGATATATTCAAATTTTAAAACGTAACCAAATCGAACGGTCACGTAGCATTAACACCTATCCAAGCATTTCTGGGCTAAGTGACCAACTAAAGAAATATCCAAGAAGAGCTGGCGAGTGCATTCAATGGTGGAGATCGTCAATGGATGACCATGGTGCCATAGTTTTTCGATGAACGAAATTCGTTCATTCGCAAATTTCTCGACGACGGTGGCGCCAGAGGCGATGGAATCTGAAGAGAAGTTGAAGAGGACGTCAAGGGCTAGGCTCGGATGGAGTTTGGTGGCACAGCATGGCCTATGGCGGAGGGAAATTGGAGATGAACGGCGGCAGTTTGGGTTTGATTTTATGGCGAACGGCGGTGATAGTGGCGATGGGTAGCGGCTGGACAAGACGATTGGTGGCGAGCTGGCGGCGGCGTGCGATCGATACATCGCGGCAGCGGTGGCTGATAAAATCGCGATGTTGAAATTGAAATTAGCGGCCTGAGTTACAAAATTTAAACAAGGTTAATTAACCGCTAATTATGTAATTAATTAATATAATAATGTTGTTTAAAGTTCGAATGCTTATAAAGGTTATAACTTTTTCGTACGAGGTTGGATTCGAATGCGACGAGTTGCGTTGCGATCATTACAATGAAACCTACGTTATAGAGATAGATTGGATGGATTTGGAGCTAGTAGGGATTAAAATTGAATGCCTGTTCAATTTTAATTCAAACAGGAACGCTTCGACGATAACTGGAATCAAGGTGAGTTAAACTCACTTTTTGGTTAACTAGTACGTTATATAGTTGATAAAAAATATTGATTGGATGCTTGGATGATTTACTGTTTTATTAGTTTGTTTGGTTTTATTCCCGCCCCTAGAGCGGATGACCTTTAGTATATACCCGCCTAGTAGCGGATGACCCATATTATATGATTATATATTGTTTGTGATGCAAGGGAACAGGTTGGAGGGATCTAACAGGATTCCTCACCGATGTTAATTTTATTTACATATATATATGTGTTGATATATATGAGATGTGATGTAGGGGGACGGGTTGGAGGGATCCAACGGGATTCCTTGCCATTGTTGAAATGTTTTCTATAATAATACATGTTATATGAATTTTTTAAAATCAAACCTGATTGTTAACACTATAGGTTATGACATTTTTATATGCTCAAACTTAAACCCTGTAGTAATAGGAAATCAATATCAATACTGGTTAAGTGTTGGGTGGTTATTGGCCTCAAAATTAGTATTTTAAAATACTATAAATCATCATTTGGGTTGGGATTGATTTTTGAGACGGAGAATGATTTAAAATCTAAATTTGGGGTTTCGAAAATATTTATTTTAAAAAGGATTTAATTTCTATTTTACTCCAACCTTATTATCTGTCTTTTCTAAGTCATTTAGAAATGTTTTAAAAGAGTATTTATTTATATTTAATATTGTTTTAAAGTTATTTATTAATATTTAATATTATTTTAAGGTTATTTATCAATATTTTGAAAAGTTAATTATTTAAATAATTAATATGGTTTGAAATTAAAAATAATGATTTATTAATAATGTTTTGGAAATTAGTTATTACTATTTATAATAATGGTAAAGATTAATTATTATCATTTATTTAATAATGTTTTGAAATTATTAATTATTATTTTAAGATATTAATAATTATTTTCTATTTATAATGTTTATTGTTAATAATTTTATTATATTATATAATAGTGTTTTGAAGTAAATGATTATTATTTATTTATAAATGTTTCGAGATTTATAAATAGAGTTTATAAACAGACTTGAGTTTTATAAGAGGGGTTTTATAAATAGTTTTATGGATTTATAAAAGAGTTTATAAATTATTTTTAGAAATTTATAAAGAGGTTTATAAATGATTTAAGAATTTATAAAAAGAAATCATTCTCAGTGTTGTGAATATACTTATACCGTTGAGGTAAGTATATGGATATTTTTCCAAGTATTGAAAGTATAGGGATTTGTAGGTATATCTTTGTAAAGGTATTTTCATACAAGTAATTTACAAAGTGATTTTTTATTTAATGAAAAGATTAATTTAAGAGGATAGTGGTTGCTTATGTGCTTAACCATTGTTGGTTCTCTATGGAATTAAATCCCTGATTTGAATGTGTGTTGTTAGTTAAACAACCGACTATCAAATAGGACAAAAAACATAACTCTGGAAATATCTAGAAAAAACACGTGAGTTATATGGCACAGTCATCTCTGATGATGTCGTACTATGCGATTGAATCTCGTTTCGTTCTTCTAGGACAAATGATAAGAAAATCCATCCACTAATGGTTAGGAGATGATCTCCGCTCTTATCTATTGTCTGATTATTTCCGAAAGAACCAGGTTTGAGTTTATCGGAAGCTAACAAATGTTGTTTCGAAGAGACCGAGATCGGATATGTTATCTGAAATCCACTTTAATCCAACTTAAGCATTTCAAAGTGAAGACATCTTGAAGATGATGGAATTTGAAGACGGAGCTATTTGAAGTGCAAGGGCTACTTGCTACTAATCCTGAGAGTGATTCCAAAATGGATGTAGTAGAAGTAGTGCCTTCTATAGAAAATGTTTTGGTTATCGTTAGGTAAAAACTCGTTTGTGTTTATGTTGCGGCGTGGTCTTATGCGATACCTTTATTTGAAAGATTTTTGATAAACATTAAATTCCATTTGGGTGTGTTTTCTCATGCTGATTTACCAGACTGATCCAAGCGTTCTTTCCTTTAAATGCTCGAGTCAAAAGGAGCATATTTACAGATTACTTTGGATGCATTGGAGCTCAGGAGACGAGCTGGAGGCATAAGACGTATCAACATATTTCTTGTGTTCTGTTGTTTTGTCTGTTGGTTGTATTTATTAGCAATTGTAAGGACAGACTGTTATAACTGCCCAGGCCGAAATAGGTTAGTGTACTCATATTGATGTGTATATATTACAGCTTTTCTTGGTGTAAAGTTTTGTTGCATATTATAGATTATTCGTTCCGCTGTGAGATTCTGTGTTGTTTAGTTTCTTTTTTCTTTCTCCTTTATTTACCTCTAATATCTGTCTTTCCAGCACTTAGTTGTTCGGCACGTGAATATCGTGGATGTATTAGTATCAACTTCTATGGTCCGAAAAGGTGGTTCGTTACACTCAAGGTCTCTCTAGGCCTTTGTTTCACGCTTGATAGCGTCATCACATTCTTCGGTTGCGAGATGTGAACTCTGAATTGCCTCAAGAACTTACTCACCAAATCGTTCCATGTGCTAATGGACACATTCTCCAGCTGTTTAAACCACATTGACGCCAAGTCCATTAAGTACAATGGGAAGCACCACTCCATTACCTCCTCAGAAGCGCCCAACACCTCCATATGCTGGATGTATCTCATTTGATGAATTGTAGGATCTGACTTTTTTTGTCGTACATTTCCAACATCGAAAGCTTGATATCGGGAGGATTTCTCGCATTTCGGATATTGGAGGTGAATGGATTCTTGTTCACATCCTCCATGCTTTGATTTTGGGGGTCCACCTCTAATCATTCTCCTTACCAGCTCAGAAAGCTGGTTTTCACCGTCCAACGAAGATCTCTGTCCAAAAGAAATACTTTTCCTCCTGTTTGGGTAGGGGAATTCTGGCATATATTCCTCTGGTTGCCAATTAGCGTTCTGATCTACGGCTCTGGTTTCATTATGTCCTCCGTTCCTATAGGGAAGTTGTAACGACCCGGATTTTCCATCGTTTTCTTTTGAATATTTAAATGGTTTTAAATGTTGGATTTGGAATATAACTTGACTTTTGAACATGATGATTTTGGTTGGAATGATAGTATGAATTTAAATTTCAAATATAGCAATTTATCGTAATACGGAAATGCTGAGTAAATGAAATTTGAATTGAATATGAATCAAACGATTTCAAATGTTGATATAAATTCTATTTGAATTAGAATTGAGTTAGTAAGTTTTTAAAACTGGAATTTCGAGAGATTTCGCCAATTTTTGAAATTGTTGATTTAATCGACGCGTTAAAATAGCGATCCGAGGCACAGTCTCGGAATTCGACGAAAAAAGTTCCATTGGATCCGTAATAGTGTATTATTATCGGATTTCAAATTTCGTAGCATTTGGAGTTATCTTTTGGTCGTACGGGATAGAAACGCGTTGAAATTAATATTGAAAATTTAATATAATAATTGAGTTCCAAAAAGCTATCTTCTGCATCCGATCGAATTAGGTCTCGCAACTTGTTCCATTGGGTTTGGAATAGGGGTATAGCATTAGGAACGCCAGGCGACATGCCTCGATAGGGGTTCAGGATTTCGAGGTATGTAAATGAGATATTTTGAAGCTTAATAGTATTATAAAAATATCGAAAGTCAAACCCTATCTCTGCACCAGCCACCCTAAGGCTGACCTACTATCTGCACGCACCGCTTCTACCTTTTTAAAATCGCGAGCTTTTCCCTTCCTCTTCTCTTCAGTTCGTATCATGAAATCGAAAATCAACTCACGAAAAAAAAGGAGAGAGGGGACTTCGCGATCAAAATCCTGATGGCGATGGAGGGAATAGAGCGCGTGATAGCAAGGGAAGGGCGCGTGAGTTCATTCATTCGATTTAGGGCTGAGGGGAAGGGGAAACTTGCGTCTTCGGTGAAGCTTGGTAAGTCGCGACGTTGTGGCAGAGGCTAGAGGGGAAGTCGAGATGGGGCGAGCTTCAGTGGTGAGGAGATGGACGGCGACGCGTGGTAGGAGGTTTGCTTGGGTGAAGTTGCGGTGGTTCCGGAAGATGGTGGTGGGTCATCGAATGGGTGTGTGGTGGAACCTGCGGCGGTAGCGGTGAGGTCAGGAAGGAGATCGGTGAAGGCAACGTGGGTTTTTGCGTGGAGTCAGGAGTGAAGTCGAATCGTTAGGGAAGGTGATCATGAGAACGACCAGATTAATGGCGAGTTGGTTCTCTCCATTGAGAATAGAGCAAAGGGTAATTTATTTAAAACAATTATAAATCTAAGTTAATTATTAATTAATTTATTTCGTAATTCATGAATCCATACTAAATTCATACGAGGTCTCAAAATCACGAAATTGATCACGTTGGATTCGTAGCTGTGAAATCTATGCAATGGGATTTATTTGGAGTCAACTAGGAGTAGCTGGGATTTTAGATTAAATCGAATGTCAGTTCGATTTAATCTAAAATAAGCATTTGGCTAATTAAAATCAAGGTGAGAAGATCTCACTCAATTTGGTTGACTGGTTTAATTTATAGCAATTAAAATTAATTATTGGATGATTGGCTGAATTGATATATTATTATCAGTTGAATGCTATATTATATATATTAATATATATTAGTAGTTGGATATATTTCTCGCCGATTGGAGCGGATGAGACACTATGTGCCCCGCATAATAGCGGATGCCCCTATATTACCGCGATATCCCGCCTCGAAGCCGGATTGGAATTTTATGTTATATAACATCTGTGGATGTAGGGAAACGGGTTGGAGGGATCCAACTGGATTCCTCAAATATATTGATTGTTTTTTATATATATAGATGATGTAATTAAATAATCTGTTATGGATTGATGTGTGATTTGATTTATTAGATGCTATGGTAGCACAGGCTTTAATTTTGGTATTATGAATACCATAAGTAATATTTTTGATTTTAAAATGTTCAAAAGCGATTTTGGAAATGAAAATATTTATATTGAATTTTGGATTATTTAAAAAGGAATTGGGTTGGATAAAATAAATGATTTGATTTTTGGATTTGTACTTATCTATTTTGGAATATATTTAAAATATAGATTTTAAAAATAATTTATATAATGGATTTTTTAATAATGGATTTTTAACTGATATTTTTGGATTTATGGAAAGAAGTTGAAATCGATATTAAAAATAGATTTGAAAAATAAATGAGATTTTATAAATGAGATTAGTTTATAAACAAGTGAAACTCAAAGGAGTTTATAAATTTATAAACGATGTTTATAAATAAGGGAAATGATATCAGTTGATAAATTGGAAATATAAATTCATAGTGTGAATTTATATAGAGATATGAAAATCGGTTTTGGAAAAATAGTGGATTCTATTTTTAAAAAGTGAGAATGGTTAGGAAATCAGAATGAAATCGATGTGTTATGAATCGAGGGGGATTTATAAATTGAAATTGGTTGTTGGAATTTTAAAGATATATTTTTATCAATAAGTTAAGCCTTGTTTTTTTTAAAAGGAAAATTTTATTTGTTGTACTATGTAATTTAAGGCTGTTTAGTATTGAAATACTTTGAAATATGGATTTTTCAGATATATAATATTAATTGGAATAAATTCTAATTTTAAAAATCAGCTTCGTAAATCGATTAGTTTTATTTAAAAATGAGTTGGAAATGAGTTATAGATGTTTTGTTTAAAGTGTTTTGTATTTTAAATAATTACTTAAACGTGTTTTAAAAATAAATTATTATTCCTTAAAAATAATTATTATTTTATATATGGAATTTAAAGGCAAGTGATTTGGATGTGTTTATAAATACTCTCGAGATTTGTAAACCAGGTTATTTAATGGAGGTGGTTGTAAGAGAAATTTTATAATGGAAATTCTGGAAACTTAAGGAAATTTCCAAAGTGTTTAAATACAGAAACTTCAGAAATGAATTAGAATTCATAAAAGAAGTTAGAAATGAGTAGTTGAAATTATAGACAAGTATAATCGATTTGGAAATTTTAAAGGAAATTAATTAATGGATTATGGAAACCTATAGAATTCATTATAAGTGAGTTAAGGGATTTACAAATACATTATAAGAGATTTTGAGAAATAGGAAATAAATGGAATATTTGCTAAGTATCGAAAATCAAGTGATTTGGAAAAATATACTTATAAATATTTCCTAAGTATTGGACTGGAAGGATTTGAAATATTTTAACTGCGAGATTATTATTATAGAAATATTTTCAAAGTGTTGAATTATAATGGAATTGGAAGAAAATATTTCTTAAGTATTGAGATGGTTCGAAAATATCTTGTTATGGATATAAGTATTTGAAATTGTTTTCAATTATTGAATATATGGAAGAGATATGAATATATATCTTTGTAAAGATATTTGAAATGAATGTTTTGAAAGATTTATAAAATCGGGCCTAGTGACTGCTTATGTGTGTTATTTGATAGTTAAATAACCGACTATCAAATCTGGCCAAATTCGTTGATCGTTTCGAAGAGACCGGGATCAGATTTAATTATTCGAAAACCACTTCGATATGATTTGTGCGTTACGAATTGTGATATCTCGAAGATAATGAAGACGGTGATTTTGGAGATTCGGTTTATTCAGACCCAGAACAACTTGTATGGATGAATGCTTTCATTGCATTGCTTGCCTGGGAGGCAGTGTTAGCATTCCAAGAATGAATGCTATTCTTAAGGTAATACGTACCCTCAAGCCTCATTAACCGGAAATGACTAAACAGGGGAGATGCAACAGGGCTAAGTGGGTCACACCCAATTAGGATATGTTATCACTTTTCTAGATACCCTCGCATGTATTATAATTATGGATATGGTTGTGAATGGAAAAGAGAGCGCTCGATTAGGGTGGGAACACCCGGGGTGATAAAATATTCCGTACTATCCAGGTCAGGGGTAGGCCGGTCTTGTGTTGGCAGGGGATCCAAGCGAGGTCCTCGATACATTTTTCTAGAGGTATACTGTGGCGAGCGGTACCTCGGTAGCCAAGTCATTGTATGGAATCCAATACCACAATGAGTCTGTACGGTTTTAGTTGTATACCAACTATGCTGAAACGCGAGATGCAAGCATTTCAGCTATTTTATAGTTTATTTTCTATAGACACTATTATAATATCAGATGATTTTGATATAAAATGTTTTGGTTATCGTAAGATAAAAACCCGTCGTATTTATGTGTGACATGGTCTTACGAGATACCTTTATTTTCAAAGGGTTTTGATAATAGTAATAATCCAAATTGAGTGTGTTTTCTCATGATGGTTTTCCAGACTGACTCGGGTGTTATTTTATTATAATACTCGGGTCAGATCGAGTATTACAGATTCGGGTTAGGATGCTATGGAGCTTAGGAGACAAGCTGGAGGAGTCTCAGGCGTATTCTACGTACTTGATTATATTTCACCGCGTGTGTGTATGTTGTATATTCAGCACTTATGAGGACAACTTATTATAACTATCCAGATTGATTGTTGATTGTTGAACTCATATGATTATATGTATATTCAGTTATAGTTCCTTGTATAAAGATCTGTTATTATATATTATATTCTATTCCACTGCGATTTTGAGATTCTGTGTTATTGTTTCTGTTCTTCTTCTATCTCTTTTCTTCTTTACCCCTAGCAATCGGTATTTCTGACACTTGAATATTCGGCATGCTATACAGCGAACGTATTGATGTCGATTTTCGAGGGTCGAAAATCTCAGGCCGCTACAGTTGCTATCAGAGTTGAAGGTTAAGCGAGAACCTTGGCTTTGGTGGGGATTACTCATTAGAGATAGGGTCAGTAGTACCCTAGAATGAGTTTGAGTGTATTAATAGATATGATCACGTATTTGTTAGTGATATAAAATGTTTTATATTGTGTTGGTTGATTTATTGAGTGGCTTATGAATTCTTGTCGGCACAGTCCATACAACTGTATCGATAAGGGTTTCTAAACACTTGAACAGAGCAATTCGACACAGTATTGTTTTGAAATGAGGTAAATGAAATAATTTTTCCCAAATTATATTTTTGATATTAAAGAAATAATTTTCTGAAATTATTATAGTAAATTTGGAGTGTTTGGTTGATATTATTATAATAATTGAAATGATCTATATAACCAAAGGGAATTTCAAAGGTGAAATTTATGAATGTGATTATAACTAAAATGGGATTCAAACTAGAATTTGGAAATTTAAAAATCCCGGAACTTTGAGAAATGTTTTAATTGGATTTGAACTAAGTATTTGGGAATTTGGAAATCTCGGAAGTTTTGGGAAATGTTTTCCGAAGTGGTTGAAAAGAATAATGGGGTATTATTTTAGAGATATTTTTGAATAGAAAATGTTTTAAATGGATTTTTGAAATAATAAAGCACTGAACTCACTTCAGTCGCTGGAAAATAATCCTGGTGATGACAGTGCAGCATCATCAGTATTCATTTTCGAGTTTCTAAGTGACGGATTGCTACTGTGACTGTTTGGCTTCAGAATTGTTTTGGTAAAATCAGGTTTTGATTTAAAAATTCCAAAGGCAAGATTTGGTATACAGAAAGGAATATATATATATATATATATATATATATATTTATATATAGGATTTCAAAATGATTTGAAATTGAACCGGATGATTGAATTCTGAAATTTCCAATTAAATGAGAAGTGAAACCAAAAGAGAATAAGTTTTTGAACTCAAACTTGGGAAATGTGAATTTCAATGTGAAAATAAAATTTAACTTATGCAAGTTAAATAAATTAAATTTGTAAAAGGAAATTGTATAAATTGAAATTTAACGTGAGATAAGTTAAATAAAGTTGAATTGGATAAGAAATGATATCAAATTGAATTGGATATAAAAATTTGAATTGTAAAGTGACTATATAACTATAGGTTATAAATTTTGAATGGAATAAATTTAAGTGGAAATTTATGGGATTGTGAATAAATAAGTTGAATAGCTTACAAAAAGGAGTTATATATGATTTCAGAATAATTTAAAATAAAACCCAGTTTTAATGTGATTAAGTAATTGGTTAAGATGAGCAAAGCTAGAATTGAATTATAAATGAGATTAACTCAAGTTAAGTTCAACGAATTTGGATTTGATCCAAAAATGAAAAGGAATTTGATGGTAATAAAGTGAAATAATTAGACGAATTAATTAGTGAATTGAATTTGAATTGGAAATAGTGAATGATTAAGGTGAATATGAACTTAAGTTTTAAAGTTGTATATATAACTTAAGAATGGTATAAAATGTTTGTAATAGGACTTAAGAAATAAATTTGGATAGAATGATTTTTGAAATGAACTTAACTCAAGTAAAGGAAAGTAAATTGAATTCAGGATATGTTAAATGGAATTGGATTTGAATTTGTAATAGCTTAATGAAATGAATATAGACTTGAGTATGGAAATCAAAATTGAAGGTAATCTGGAATGAATTAAGGGAAAGTAAGCTTAAACTTTGAAATGGAAATCTGAATTTGAATTTTAAAATGGATTTCTACTCAAGCTAACTAAATGAAGTGATTTTTTAAATAAAAATCTAATTGTGAAGTGGAAAACGGAAGTAACTAATTAGATGAAATAGTTAGTAAATTGAAATTGAATGTGGGACTTGTGTTAAGAATGGAATTCTATTTAAGTAACAAATTTATGAAATAACTCATAAATAAATTGGCACAGATTGGTTTGTTGTTGAATATAAAATTGAGAAAACAAGATTTTGTGAATAAATTGAATGTGGATGAATAGAGATTGATAAATTGATTAGAATCAATTTAACATAGTTATAAACTTAAGTGACTATTTTATTAAATGAATATCACTGAATTTGCTTAAAAGAAAAGTGTTGTTCGATGGAAAAGAAAATAAACAAAATTATGCAAACGAATGGTAAGTGAATAAATTGATTTAGAATCAATTTGAAATGAATACGGGTATAATATGAATTGATATGAAGTGAATGCTTATAAATAAGTTGTGAAGCATTTGGAATGGTACAAATGGCGTATAAATTGAATTGGAAGCGAAGGATTAAGTGTTGGGACCATTTAATTGCATAAGCATTCTAAATATACATGTTATAGAATGCATTGCTTATGAAATTCCTGTATTTAACTAGTTAAATGAATGAAATGTTGTTAGATTTCATTTTTTGGAACTTACGTTTTAACTTGAGTAAGTACAGGTACAAGAAGACCATTTGGCTATATTTTGGTTGCGCAAATTGCATATAAATTGAGCGAGCTTGCTTAATAACGGTAAAATAAGGTACGCTTACGAATTTAGCGCGAAAAATAAAAATATTGATATATATTGTGTTTTATGGCCATGAGAGTCGATGTATATCTTTTCATCATTTTTATTGCAAAAGGCTCTCCGTACAAGGGAGACTCTGCCAAAAAAATTCGGAAATTTAGGGTGTTAGAAAAAATTTTGGAAATTTTTGTTAACCAAAATTGGATTTCGAATTGTAATTGAAATAAAGGGTTTTGGTTTAGAAATGGAAACTAATTGTTTGAATTGAACTAAAGGAATTAGGAAAGTGAAATAGCAAGTTAACTAAGTGGATTATTGAAAAGTAATGGGTTTGGATCATTCGCCCTACCTTAGCAATTTCAGGGACGAAATTCTTTTAAGGGGGAGGAATGTAACGACCCGGATTTTCCGTCGTTTGCTTTTGAATATTTAAATAGTTTTAAATGTTGGATTTGGAATATAACTTGACTTTTGAATATGAAGATTTTGGTTGGAATGCTAGTATGAATTTAAATTTCAAATATAGCGATTTATCGTAATACGAAAACGGTGAATAATTGAAATTTGAACTGAATATGAATCGAAATGATTTCAAATGTTGATATAAATTCTATTTGAATTAGAATTGAGTTAGTAAGTTTTTAAAACTGGAATTTCAAGATATTTCGCCAAATTTTGAAATCGTCGATTTAATCGACGCGTTAAAATAGCGATCCGGGGCACAGTCTCGGAATTCGACGAAAATAGTTCCATTGGATCCGTAATAGTGTATTATTATTGGATTTCAAATTTTGTAGGGTTTGGAGTTACCTTTTGGTCGTACGGGATAGAAACGCATTGAAACTAATATTGAAAATTTAATATAATAATTGCGTTCCAAAAGGCTATCTTCTACATCCGATCGAATTAGGTCTCGAAACTTGTTCCATTAGGTTCGGAATAGGGGTATAGCATTAGGAATGCCAGGTGGCTCACCTCGAAAGGGGTTCAAGATTTCGAGGTATGTAAATGAGATATTTTGAAGTTTAATAATATTATAAAATTTTCGAAAGTCAAACCCTATCTCTGCACCAGCTACCCTAGGGCCGACCTACTATCTACACGCGCCGCTTCTATGGTTTTAAAATCACGAGCTTTTCCCTTCCTCTTCTCTTCACTTCGTATTCATGAAATCGAAAATCAACTCACGAAAAAAAAGGAGAGAGGGGACTTCGCGATCGAAATCGCAATAGTGATGGGGGTAGGGAATGGAACACGTGATGGCGAGGGCACGTGAGTTCATTCATTCAATTTAGGGCTTAGGGGAGGGGGAAGCTGGCGTCTTCGGTGAAGCTTGGTAGGTCGTGACGTTATGGCAGAGGCTGGAGGGGAAGTCGAGAGGGGGTGAGCTTCAGTGGTGAGGAGATGGACGGCGATGCGTGGTAGGAGGTTTGCTTGGGTGAAGTTGCGGTGGTTTAGGAAGATGGTGATGCGTCATCGAATGGGTGTGTGGTGGAACCTGCGGTGGCAGTGGTGAGGTCAGGAAGGAGCTCGGTGAAGGCAGCGTGGGTTTTTGTATGGAGTCGGGAGTGAAGTTGAATCGTTAGGAAGGTGATCTTGAGAACGAGCAGATTAATGGCGAGTTGGTTCTCTCCATTGAGAATAAAGCAGAGGGTAATGTATTTAAACCAATTATAAATCTAAGTTAATTATCAATTAATTTATTTCGTAATTCATTAATCCATATTATATTCATATGAGGTTCAAAAATCATGAAATCGATCACGTTGGATTCGTAGCTGTGAAATCTATGCAATGGGAGTTATTTGGAGTCAATTGGAAGTAGCTAGGATTTTAGATTAAATCGAATGTCAGTTCGATTTAATCTAAAATGAGCATTCGGCAAATTAAAATCAAGGTGAGTAAATCTCACTCAATTTGGTTGACTGGTTTAATTTATAGCAATTAAAATTAATTATTGGATGATTGGTTGAATTGATATATTATTATCAGTTGAATGTTATATTATATATATCAGTATATATATTAGTAGTTGGATATATTTCCCGACGATTGGAGTGGATGAGACACTATGCGCCCCGCATAATAGCGGATGACCCTATATTACCGCGATATCCCGCCTCGAAGTGGGATTGGTATTTTATGTTATATAACATCAATGGATGTAGGGAAACAGGTTGGAGGGATCCAAATGGATTCCTCAAATATATTGATTGTTTTTCATATATATAGTGTTATATAATGTAATTAAATAATCTATTATGGATTGTTGTATGATTTGATTTATTGGATGTTATGGTAGCAGTGACCTTAATTTTGGTATTATGAATACCATAAGTAATATTTTTGATTTTAAATGGAATTCAAAAGTGATTTTGGAAATGAAAATATTTATATTGAATTTTGGGATTATTTACAAAGGAATTGGGTTGGATAAAATAAATGATTTGATTTTGGGATTTGTACTTATCTATTTCGGAATATATTTTAAATAGATATTTTAAAAATAATTTATATAAGGGGTTTTTTAATAATGGAATTAATGGATTTTGGGATTTTAAAACATCAATCGATAAACAAAGTCTTATAATCCATTCTCTCATGGCAGAACCCACCTTACATGTCCCTTCTCTCCACGTTCCTATCAACGCATCGAGCCTACCGCCCATCCAATCACCAACTCCCCCTCTCCGACCCATTTCGGCGCCCGCTCCACCTGAACCTCCTCCCCCATCATCAGCGCATCCTCCCTCCTCTTCCACCAGACCTACTCTCTATTCTTGGACTCAACCATTCACCTCTAACGCCGTCCCCTATCCACACGACATTGCAACAAGTCAACCAGTTTGGACTTCCTTATTCAAGCAGAAGCCATGTAATGCTGGGAAGTACAACCTGGTTGACATGAAACCGTTTTTCGCTGGTGAAGCTATGGAACTGACAAACGAAGTTATTCAGGTCGGCTCTAAAGTATGGGACGAGTACTTGGTCGGTTTTTCCTTGGACCGACCATTGTCATATACATCTGTCATTTAGAAACTAAAATCCATTTCGAGATTGAAAGGCTCAATCAAGGTAAAATCTGATGGTGTAATTTTTCTTTTTCTTCTCTTATGTAAAGAGGATAAGCACAGAATACTACAAGGAGACCCTATTATAATGAAGAACAAGTTTTTTATCATCAAACCATATGATTCCTCTATAAGCAATGTCTGTGGTAGTGTTCATTCAGTACCAGTTTGGGTTCAACTACATAACATTCCACTCTTTGCATTGTCACACCTTGGGATTAACTGGCTTTCGAGCAGAATTGATCGTTTACTGTGCATGGATGAGATGACGGAGAAGTTAGAAAGGTTGAAGTGTGCAAAGTGTCTCATAGAGCATAAACCAGATAATGAATTGGTTGATGAATATATGGTTAAGCTAGTTGATGGTGGAACGCAAAAAAATACAGTAAAATACTTATGGAAACCTGACATATGTGGTAGATGTAGGACCTTTGGGCATATAAGTGAAAACTATGACAAATCTGTTAAGATGGTTGAAAAGCAGAATGAAACAACAAGCAAAGCCAAGAATGATATAAAGAGGCAAGGAAATTATAAGAAGCAAAGAAGTGAAGGCAGAAGTGTTAGAATACAGTAGTGGCAAAAAGTTGGGAAATATAGGAAGAGGAATCAAGGGAAACATACACATCGAGAAATGAATGGTGATGATGAAGGTGAAGGTGTTAGAGGAAATAAATCAGCACTAGGAAAGGTGCTAGATGATATAGAACAAGATAAAGACAAGGAAGAGGGAGAAATTTGTATTGAAACAGTAGAGGATGAGAGACAATTGCAGGAGATTTCTTTTTCTCAACAGCAAAATAAAGAAAAAAAGATACGAAGGAAAGGGACATGGAACACGAAGTGATAGCCGAGGAGAATAATGATTTTCGTGCTCTTGATGACATAGAGGGGGCTATGGATGATAATCCTGTTGATTGTGCTGAAATCAACGACATTGATGTGGATAATGGAAATACCGTGAAGCTAAATAATAATACAGTTGAAATTAGTAACAGATTTGAAATTCTTCAGAGCTTAGATCCTTTGGAATGTTCTTGTGTGAATGGTAATGCAGACAGTGACTCAAGTGATACAAAAAGTAATGGTTTTAAGAAGGATAAAGGGGAGAATATAAGTGCAGAACTTAATTTAAAAAAAGGCAAAAAATTCAATGAAAAGAGTGCTGGAAAAACCAAGATAGCAGCATTGAATGACCAAGGGAAAATGGTGAACTCATTTTTAGACCATGCAAAAACTTCTGTAGTGCATGAAACAAAGAGTAACGTATTCCAAATAAATTCAGACATGTCAACCATCTTGACCCAGCCCATAAACCCACCCTACTCAAATCTATCCTCTACTATCCAGTCAATGCAATCCAATTCATCACCATCAAACCTTTTTCCTATGCAATTTCAAACCCATGCAAAAACTCTAGCTAAAAATCTAAGTCATATTTGTCAACCTGTTCAACCTCATGCACAAATGCAAACTGATATCCCTGTGCACATGCACACCCAATCTAGTCCAACTACAAGTAATGAGCATGTCGATGCTTCTAGTGCCATCACTCCTCACCTCTCCAATAATCAAACCAAAACACAAACCAATTCATCAACTATCAATCTAACCACCTCAGCTAATCACTCCTACTCTCACATTAAACCACCTAGTGCTTACAAAGCCCCACCCTCCACTCAACCTGAACATGTCTATCCCCCCTCCAATCCCAATCCTTCCACATCGAACCACGCAAACTCCAAAACCTTAACTATTTCAACCCCTTCAAAAAGTCAAGCTGGTAGAAATGAGAATGTAAGCTCAGTTTTTTCAAACTCTCCTTTGTTTGACTCCATCTCTGATTATATGGAAAGATCAGGTCCTTTAAGATGCAAAAGCTCGAAGTATGGAATATCAGAGGTGCTCACCTCGATATAAAACTGGATCAATGCAAGAACCTAATCAAAACACATAAACTTAGTCTTCTAGCCATCTTAGAAATAAAGTTAAGTCTACATTTAATCATGAGAGCTGCCAAATATATATATATCCATCTTGGAAACTAGTACATAACCATGCTGAAGCTCCGTACGGTTGTATTATGATTATCTATGACCCCAATATCCACCTTCTTTCTCCCATAGACTCCTCAAGACAACACATTCAGTGCCATAACCTTCACATCCTTTCATCTATTTCCTACTACCTCACTTTCATCTATGTAGATAACTCCAACAATGCTAGAAGCCAACTCTTCCACATCCTTCCCTTCCTCAGACAAGAAACACATCCCTAGATTATATGTGGTGATTTCAATTGCTCTCTAAGACTTGGTGATAGAATTGGAAGCAACAATTTATCCCTCAATGAGGTAAAGCCCTTGAACATGGTTGTTCTGAGCTCTAACCTAATCGAGATTAAAACCACTGGAGCTACTTATACATGGAATAACAAGAAGAGACATGGTTGTCGAACTTTCTCCAAGATTGACTTTGCCTTCTGCAATCATCCAACCATCAACAATCATATTCCCATCCCTCTCATGTCCAACCACTCTCCATAAATCCTTCATCTGGAGGGATCTGCTTTGAGAGGAAAAACAAATTTTAAATTTTTAATGCTTGGGTTAAAGAGCCTGACTTCCTTGATATTGTAAGCAAAGTTTGTCCAGATCTAACTTTGGTAACCCAATGTTTATCTTGCAGAAAAAATTGAAAGCAATAAAGGAGGTGCTAAGAGACTGGTCAAGAGCTAAATTTGGAAGCGCTAGTAATCTCTCTGATTACTGGAAGCAACTTGTGGAGATTCAGAAGAAAATGCAAAACAATGTGCTCAACCCCAATTATGCAGCAATTGAAACTCTCTTTTCTATGCAGTATTTTGCAGCCCTAAACAAGGAAAGTGCCATGATCAGACAGAAGGCAAGAATTAGATGAAACGAAGAGGGGGACCGCAACTCTGCTTTCTATCATGCAGCACTCATAGCAAAGCACACCAAAGACAATATTACCTCTGTTATTGACCAAAATGGCCAAATGCAGACTGACCACAAAAAAATTGAAGAAGCCTTTATCATTATTTCTCTGACTTGTTTGGAAATGTTTCTAACTTTACCCCTAGCATCGACGAAATAGACCCTTACATTCTCCCTAAAATCAGCTACCAAGATCAAACCAGCCTTAGCATGGATATTACTGATGATGAGATAAAACAGGCAATGTTCTCTTTGAATAAAAAATCGTGCGGTGGACCTGATGGATTTAATACCTTTTTCTACACTACTTGCTGGTCTATTATAGGTGATGATGTTTGTAGAGCTATCAAGAACTTCTTCAAAAAATCTGAGATGATGAGATCTTTCAACAATACAAATATTGCACTTATTCCCAAGTCCAAAAATGCTAATGGAGTGCACTCATTCAAGCTTATCTCTTATTGCAACGCAATTTATAAATGCATATCTAAGATTATGGCTTCTCGTCTAAAAGTGGTTCTCCCCTCGATCATATCCTTCAATCAAGCAGCCTTCCTCCCTGAAAGAAGTATTCTAGATAATGTTCACCTCTCGCATGAACTGTTACATGGCTATAATAGCTCTCACATTTCTCCCAGAGCCATGATGAAATTGGATATCAAGAAGGCATTCGACACAATCCAATGGGATGCTATTGTGCACATTATGGGGTTCATGAACTTCCCCAAACACTTTATATCATGGGTTTATGCATGCCTTTCTTCTGTTAATTTCTCAATAATCATCAATGGTTCTCCTGTTGGATACTTTAAAAGCAGGAAAGGAATAAAGCAGGGAGATCCAATGTCAGCATATATCTTTATCCTTGTTATGGAGCTACTCTCTCAAATGCTTAAGAAACTTGTTAGTCAAGGCCTTTTTCAGCTGCACCCGAAATGTAAGGAACCCCAAGTAACTTCTCTAATGTTTGTTGACGATTTAGTTATTTTTTGAAAACCCGAACTCCCTACTATGCATGCCATTCTAAATGCTCTTGATCAATTCTATTGTATTACTGGTCTGAAAGAAAATTTAGACAAATCTAAAATCTTAACGGCTGGTATAACTTCAAGTCACACCACTTCTATTCTAAAAGCAACTGCCTTGAGACCAAGTATGACCACTGTTTCTTACCTTGGTTTGCCAATGGCTACTACAAGAATCACAACAATTCAATGTCTCCCACTGTATGATAAAATATTGGATAGACTTGAATGCTGGGCCAACAGATTTTTAAGCCAAGCTGGTAGTTTGACGTTAATTAAATCGTAGTTCGACCCTTGTAGGAGCCTACACAGGTTGTTAGTATAGGTGTGTGATAAATAAAAACTCTTAAGTAAAGGACCCTACAAATACACGAACACTTGTAGGACACTCTAGGTTGCATAGAGTAGGATTAAAGTCAACTACACATAATCACCATATATTAAACATTTACTCATTCACTAGACTTTTGTCTGACCCACCTTTTTTCCTTTCTTTTCCCACTATATGAGGACACGCCAGTGGGTGATTTAGCCCGATTTCGGTACATGGAGAGGCGAGCTCATAACAGGAGTTGCTTATCCTTTATTTACTCTCCATGTAACTGTCTATCAGTATTTAGTATTTCATTTATCAAACCATGAGTGGTATTTATATGTACTTTATATTTGACTACGTAATGTTTTTCTGAGACTGTGTTTTTGAGATATTTTCTGAGATGAATATTTTATGTATTTATATTTTGTTCCTTTCGCTGTAAGTTCTGAAAGTGTAGCATATCTTAGACCATATCTAGTTATTTTTTGAGTCTCTAATGTTATAAAAATCTAATAGCTCATACCTCCTGGCACCGATGTGAGTCCGAAAGTCACCCCAAACTTTGGATCGGTGTGTCAAGGGTTGCAAATTGTCACATTTGGTATCAGAGCCTAGGTTCTAGGTTCCTTAAGGATATGGGTGTATTGAGAGAACATACTTGAAAAAGTTTTTGAAAAAAATGGTTTATCAAAATTGTTTTCCATAAAGTTTTCAAAATAGGTTTTCAAATTATGTGTGTATATATGTATAGATAAAAGTTTTCAAAAAGTTTCCTAAAAGTTTTACACGTATCATAATCTCTCTCTTATTCCTACATATAATTTTTATGGAAAGTTGCTAATAATTCTTAAAAATAACAGATAAAAGATGAGTGATCCCGTAAGTTCAGGCTCAAGTGATGCAGCGGAGATTCTAGACGTGAACGTTCCGATATATTTTCACTGGTAGCTTCTAAGCCTAATTCCACTAGAGGACCCACGGAGAGAGCGACAGGTGCAGTTCCTGCCCACCGACCTACCGTGGATTTTTCTAGATTATGTAAGGATGTCACTAGCCTTGGAGCAAAGATGTATGTGCAGATTGAGTCATATGTAGATTAGAGGGCATGGATTCGTACTTGTAAGAGGATTTTTAGGTTGATGGGTCTTGCTGATGAGATGAGCAGGGTGAGGCTCTTAATTGATGGGAGGTAGTTGAGGCGGTGACTGAAGGAGGAGAGATCACTTAGGGGGAGTTTAGGAGATGCTTTGAGATGAAGTTTCTTTCTAGAGCAGAGGAAGGAGTGCAGTTAGATAATTTTATTCACTTGAAGTAAGGAGGCATGTCAGTAAAGGAGTATGTGAATCAATTCAATGAACTGGCGAGATTTGGGATGAGACTGACCGATACGCATATAGAAAGGCTTTGAAGTTTGCTAAAGGGCTGAATCAACATCTTCAAGGTTTAGCTCTAAGTCATATTCCCATGGGTGCTACATATAAGGGTTTAGTGGAGATAACCTTGTTGAATACCATATCCAAGAAAGAAGCAAAGGAGGAACCCAAGAAGACCAGAGGAAAAGCGCAGTAGCAGAATCAACGCAAGGGAGGATTTGGATTGAAGGGAAAGATCAAGTAGCAGGACATGCATTATAGGGAGTGTGGCAAGAAAGGACATTTCGTGGAGTGCAGGACAGAGGGTTCAAAGGTCAAGTGTTGTAATTGCAATCAATTTAGGCATATGAAGCGGAAGTGTCTAGCACCTCAAAAGACCTCTACCCAAGTGGTTCCAGCATATGCATTGGGCGTAGTACCTAGCCTAAGTATGCCACCAGTTGATGATAAGGGGAAGAAGGTCATTATAAAAGGTTGTTGATTTTATCTGGTTTATCCATTCGTGCTTTATTTGATACGAGGGCATCACACTCTTTCATTTCTAGTAGACTTGTGGATGAGTTACACATAGACACTAGCATAGTTATAGAACCTGTAGTTGTGTCAAATCCTATAGGAGGGTCGACCTGTTTGTCTATGGTATGCATGGGTTTGAAATTATTTATTTTAGGAGTAAAACTCGATTGCGATGCTTTTGTCTTAAGATTTTCTGGGTTTGGGTTGATATTGACATGGATTGGATGACTATGTATAGGCTATCCTAGATTGTGAAAAAGTTGAGCACATGTAATAGATGTAGCTTGAAGGTTTATTATGATCTCTGAGGATCAGTTATGTTGAGCTACATATATTCATTAAACCTATTATATAACGAGCTACATTCAGTACCTATAGTTTGAGATTACCCAGATGTCTTTTCCGAGGTTACCGATCTCCACCACAGTGAGAGATCGAGTTCTAAATTTACCTTATAGAGAATGCCAAACTTTTTCCTTTACTCTTGAGGTATATGTCTCCAAAGGAGATATGCGAGTTGAACAAGCAAGTAAATGAGTTGTTGAAGAAGGGCTTCATTCGAAGGAGAATTTCATAGCGGGGAGCACTAGTAGTCTTTTCCACCAAGGTGGATGGTTCTTTGAGAATTTGCGTTGATTACAGGGAGTTGAATAAACTGACAAAGAAAAAGCGATATCTACTACCCCGTATAGACGATCTCTTTGATCAGTTAGTTGGAGCAAGGGTGTTCTCACAGCTTGATTTGGCTATCGGGTTCCACCAATTGCATGTAGCTGAGGATAGTATCCAGAAGATTGCCTTTCATACATCCGATGGACTTTATTAGTGGTTAGTCATGCCCTTCGGACCGACTAATGCGTCCTCTTACTTTGTTGATATGATGAGCCGAGTTTTCAGAGGGTTGCTTAACAAGTTCATTATGGTATTATGGATTGTTTGCGCCAAAATTGGTCACAAACCCTGAAAGTCGTGAAAGCACCAGTGTTTGCACACAGATCCACAATATTCAAACACAGATCTCAAATTTAGATAAAGTAGAGAATAAAAATGAAGAAATAGCAAAATCAAAATGAGTAAGAAAGCAAAGGACACAAGGTTTATAGTGGCTCGGCTATCTCCGGCCTACGTCCACTTTGAATTGATCCTTTCATTCCTTTTATGTTGAGATTACAATTACAAGCCTTGGAAATCAGTAAACAAAATGACAGAGTTTCGCCTAGAAAAACAGAAGAAGATCCCTTTTTTGTTGCCATAGAGCTGCTATTTATAGGTGTAGATCTAAAAATATCCGCACAAAACTTGGAATACCTCTTCTCATGCGCAGGTGGGCTCACCAGATCCATCCGGGGTCGTTTGGGATCGATACCGATCGATCCAATTACAATTCGTATCCATCCAAAAATGGTCCAATCAAGCTAAGATCGATCGTGGAGGTTCTTGAGTGCATAAGCAAGCTTCTGTGAAAATTCCATAGCATTTGGATTCATGGTTTGAGAGTTATGAACGATCCAAGTTTGTGATTTCCAATGTAGGCTGGCAGCTTCGTATCCATGAGTTTCGTATCCATCCATCCTCCTTCTTCGCATCGATCCAAGTCACGTTAGTACCCATGCCGCTCGTATCGATCCAAGTCCTGCACTTTTGACCGCTTCGTGTCCATCCAATGTTGCCGCCTTCATATCCATCCTCTATGTATGCCCTTCATATCGATCAACACTTGATCGATACGAGATACTCATCAAAACCCCCTGTGACCACTGCTTCACTCTTCGTATCGATCCCAGCCTTGATCGATACGAAGTATGCTGCCATACATTTGTTGTGTCCAACCAAATCGATGCGCATTGTGTCGATACGAAATCCATCGATCCGAAGTATGTTACCATATCTATCTTGATCGATACGAAACCATTGATACGAACCAGTTTCTCATGAACCTTGATTCATCCATAACTCGAGCATACGAACTCTGTTTGACCTGAAATTTGAAATGAAGCCTCTCCAAACCTTTTTTATCATTTCCTATCGATCCCACCTTGATTGGAGCTCGGTCCAATTTTGATGGTATCGATCATAGCCTTGTTTCCAATCGATCTCTAATCTTGATATCCATCCTTTTTAACCGATTTGTTGATATCCCGGCCTTGACCAAAAGGCGGGGTAACATTTGCCCCCCCCCCCAAAACATGCCTTGCGATAGGAAGGCGTGTTTTGAATAGCTTTAAATCCGACATCCAAAGTCCATATTCCATCCATAGCCATATCATCTGATCCATAATCCAATCCACTACCAAACCATTCTATCCAAGTGCCATAGCCATATCATTATCTGAATCCGCGACTGCTCCAAGTCGATATCCGATTCCGAATCCAGTAACCAAATCCTTAGCCAATTCCATAGCCATCTGAACCTATCAACCGAGTTTTAATCCATCCATATCCAATAACCAAATCCATGACCTCTTCGGGTCGATATCCAAATCTGGGACTGCTCCGGGACCTTATCTAAATCTGGGACCACTCTGGGTCCATAGCCAATCCTTGGTCATTCAAAGCCGAAATTTGAATCCATGACACCTCTGGGTCTAAATTCAAATGTATAGACCTCGCCAGGTCGTTTTATCCGACCCCGACTCTCCGGTCAAGGACTTATATTCTCCGGCCTCGACTCTCCGGTCGAGGACTTTTATATTCTTCGACCTCAACTCTCCGATCGAGGACTTTTATATTCTTCGGCCTTGACTCTCCGGTCGAGGATTTTTGTATTGTGTTCGAGTTCATTCCATCGCTCTCCGGCGAAGGGACTCGTAACTTGCGATTACTGCCCTGTCTCTCCGTTCAAGACCGTAATCACGTGACCTGTATTTTTTATTACATTAATCCAAATCCAATCATCACAAATTCCAATTGACAAAATAAAAGTCCGTACAACTAAGAAAAACTAAATAAAAGTCCGTACAACTAAGGAAGAAACCAAAGTTTGCAGAAAAACAGAAAGAAAACAAGATTTCATAGACCTGAGCATCACGGTTTATCATCATCTCAGAGCATGCCTAGGGACCATCCTCGATCACGTACATGTGTAAGTGACTTAGCCGTATTACTTCGAGGTCTATTACTTATTCCATGCCACAAATCCAATCAGTTGATAATAAGCTGATGACGATGCCTAGATTCAGCGCCATCTTCGTTCGAGGTGGGCGGTGGCTGCTCCTGTTCCACTGCCACAGCTCAATTCCTTATGAATTGCTGCAAATAACCATTCCTCATGTGCTCCTCAATGATATCCTTCAAATGCCTACGGTCGTTCGTGCTGTGCCCATCCACCTTATGGAATAGGCAATGCTTTCTAGATGCCCGCTCGTATTCAGAGGGTTCCCTCTTTGCCGACCTTCGATACTAGAGGCGCCCTCGAGTATCCAAGTAAATACTTTCTAGAGTTTCAGTTAAATCCGTGTAAGAAGAAAATTTTGATTCCATTCGTTTCCTTTTCGAAGTGTTGTCGTTACCATTCATTTTCCTTTTGCCCCTATCGTCTTTGTTTGAATCCTCCCTGGGTGGACCTCCACCTTTTACCGCATAAACTTCAGCCTCTCTCCCCTCGTTTTCAGCCTTCACATCTTCCTGTCGTAAAAACCTTTCTGCTTCGTGATAAAATTCCCCAAGATCCATCGGCGGATCTCGTTCCAACGATATCTTAAAATCTGACTCATCCGCAATTCCTAAGACTACTGCCATCAAAACCATCGATGGATCAGGTCGATCCATTGAAGCTACCGCCGCATTGAAACTGGTTAAGAAATCCCTAAGTGATTCTCTCTTTCATTGTTTCATTGATGTTAAAGTCATCGCATTCTTGGGTATTACGATGTGGACCCAAAATTGCCTTATAAACCTCTCGATCAGCTCCATCCATATGCCAATAGAGCCGCTTTCCAACTGTCTGAACCATAATGCTGCTATATCCGTCAGATACAAAGGGAAACATCGCATCATAACTCCCTCTGATGCCCCAGTACTTCCATATGCCTCATGTACCTCGTTAAGTGAACAGCGGGATCTGTTCTCCCATCATACATTTCCAGCGTTGGTAGTTTGAAGTCCGCTGGATTCCTAGCTTGCCTGATCGTAGGAGTAAAGGGACTCCTGTTCACATCCTCCAAATCTCTATTCACTAGTCCTCCCCTCATAGACCGTCTGATCATGTCTGCTAACTTGTCGTTGTCATCAAGTGGTAGCCTCTGTCTACGATCTCCAACCTGCCCTCTGAGACCGCGAGGGAATCTGAAACCTGTCCTTCTGGATGAGCATCCATATCTCGATCAACACCAAACAACACAGCGTTGCCTAGTGCCCTTCCTGGAATTGAGCCAACATGATTCGGGGGCGTGCCCCTAGCTCAGGGACTATTCCTGATAGTCCCACTCCCTCTTGAATCAAGTTGCTCCATGCTCCTGATCCTGATTCCGGGCTGTCTCCGCTCCTGTTGCTCCAGCTTCACGATTCCTAGTTCCAGCATTTCATGTAGTTACGTTCTCTTGATTTTTCACTCTAGCTTGCCCAACTTGTCGGAGTAGGTTCTGCATCATCTCCTCCTGCCTTTTCAGCATCCCTTCCTGCATAGCATCCATCATCATCTCCATCTCATCTCTGGTGATGAAAACTGAGGTCTGATTAGCTCCTGAAGAGGTCTCCTGACTTCCTTCATGCTGACTCCTCTCCATTCTCTGTCTCCTTGTTGATTGCTTAGCCATGGTTCCTTCTAGATCTGATCCTTTAGCTTTCCAAATCTGAACTCCAAATCCGGTACAGCGGGTGCTAGTCCCTTCCCAGTGAAAGCACCAAAGTGTTTGTTGCAAAATTGGTCACAAACCCCGAAAGTCGTAAAAGCACCAGTGTTTGCACACAGATCCACAATATTCAAACACAGATCTCAGATCTAGATAAAGTAGAGAATAAAAATGAAGAAATAGCAAAATCAAAATAAGTAAGAAAGCAAAGGACACAAGCTTTATAGTGGTTCGGCTATCTTTGGCCTACGTCCACTTTGAATTGATCCTTTTATTCCTTTTATGTTGAGATTACAATTACAAGCCTTGGAAATCAGTAAACAAAATGACAGAGTTTCGCCTAGAAAAGCAGAAGAAGATCCATTTTTTGTTGCCATAGAGCTGCTATTTATAGGTGCAGATCTGAAAATATCCGCCCAAAACTTGGAATACATCTTCTCATGCGCAAGTGGGCCCACCAGATCGATCCGGGGTCATTTGGGATCGATCCCGATCGATCCAAGTACAATTCGTATCAATCCAAAAATGGTCCAATCAAGCTGAGATCGATCATGGAGGTTCTTGAGTGCATAAGCAAGCTTCTGTGAAAATTCCATAGCATTTGGATTCATGGTTTGAGAGTTATGATCGATCCAAGTTTGTGTTTTCCAATGTAGGATGGCGGCTTCGTATCCATCCATCCTCCTTCTTCGCATCGATCCAAGTCACGTTAGTACCCATGCTGCTCGTATCGATCCAAGTCCTGCACTCTTGACCGCTTCGTGTCCATCTAATGTTGCCGCCTTCGTATCCATCCTCTTTGTATGCCCTTTGTATCGATCAATACTTGATCGATACGAGATGCTCACCAAAACCACCTGTGACCACTACTTCACTCTTCGTATCGATCCCAGCCTTGATCGATAAGAAGTATGCCGCCATACATTTGCCGCGTCCAACCAAATTGATGCACACTACATCGAAGCCATCGATCCGAAGTATGTTACCATATCTATATTGATCGATACAAAACCATCGTTACGAACCAGTTTCCCATGAACCTTGATCCATCCATAACTCAAGCATACGAACTCCCTAAGACCTTAAATTTGAAATGTAGCCTCTCCAAACCTTGTTTATCATTTCCTATCGATCCCACCTTGATTGGAGCTCGGTCCAATTTTGATGGTATCGATCATAGCCTTGTTTCCAATCGATCTCTAATCCTGATATCCATCCTTTTTAACCAATTTGTTGATATCCCGGCCTTGACCAAAGGCGGGGTAACATGGATTATATTTTAGTCAATTCGAAGAGCGAGAAGGTGCATGCGTTGCATTTAAAAGAAGTGCTCAATACACTCCATAAGCATAAGCTGAAGGCAAAGTTTTAAAAGTGTCATTTTTGGTGAGAGGAGGTACGCTTTTTGGGATATGTTGTCTCGAAAAGTGGGCTAGCAGCTGATCCCAGTAAAGTTGCAGTAGTTTAGGATTGACATGCCAAAGAATGCAACGGAAGTGAGGAGTTTCCTTGGTTTGGTGGGCTACTATCGAAAGTTCACTAAGGACTGCGAAAATCTCCGCCCCTCTAACCCGCCTCACCAAGAAGCATTTAGTTTTCTCATTGGATGCGAAGTATGAGGATGTTTTTATTAAGCTGAAGGTGGCATGGACTAATGCACCTATTTTGGTATTACCTGATGGTGCGAAGACATTCACAGTATATACCGATGCTTGTGTTACATGGTTGAGCGTGGTCTTAATGCAAGAAGATAGATTGCTGAGCTACGCTAGTCGACAATTGAAGGTCCACAAGATAGACTGTCCTACCCATGATCTTGAGTTAGCAGTCATTGTCTTTACGTTCAAGTCATGGAGACATTATCTTTTAGGTGAGCGGTTTGAGTTGTATATGTATCAAGAGTCTCTGAAGTATTTATTCTCCTAGAAGGACTTAAATTTAAGTTAGTAGAGGTGGATGGAGTTTCTGGCATTGTACGATTTCGATATCTTATATACTCCAGGCAAATGCACTGTAGTAGCCGATGCCTTGAGTAGACAGCATGCAGTATTAAGTCCTTTGTTCTTGAAGTTGAAGCATTTGGAGTTATTTCTACATTTGATTTCGGACCATAGTTAGACATTACATTGCTAGTAGCTTTAGATGTGCAGCCTACGCTTATGAAACGTATTGGATCCAGTCAAAAGCAAGATAAGGAGCTAGTAGATATTTTGAGAAGCTTGATAGAGGAGATGATGTGCACGTAAATGTGCATATTTTTACTTCCATATTTAATCTAATTAAATAAATGATCATATTGGGTGTTTTAACATGTTTAAACCAAAATTCAAATTATTTTCAAATCGTCACATATTCATCTTCATATAGGGGCAAAATGGTCATTTTTGTGCATATATTAATTTGGGAAAAATTACTTGGACATCTCTATGATTTTTTGTAGGAATTTGGATTCAAATGCAAGTGGTTTCATGAAGATATATGCATTCACAAGAGTGAAGAGAAATAAATGAAGATGGAAATAATTCATTTCATGTATCATGGAGGACCCCACCTACCCACTACCTTGATGTACAAATTAGAAGCTAATACACATGCTAATGGCCATTAAACTTTCATGCACACTTAATGGAGGATTATCTCATGCTAATGATTACTTGGCCACCACACTTCCTAAGAAGGTAGTTTGGGTAGTTCCCAAAAAAGTGGATTAGGGTTTCAAACATGTATAAATACCTCTTATGTTTCATGTAATTAGCTCTCTTCCTCTTAGCTCTTTAGCTTAGTTTAGGATCAAAAATAAAAGCTCTCTTTTCTTTCTCTTTTCATGGCTACTTAGCCATTTTTATTTCATATAATTTTCCTTTTTTTATGCAATGTAAATTAGTGTTCTTTTCTATTTACATGCTTCTTTTCTTTCATGTTAGTAGTGTAGATTTTATTTTATGCAATTAGATTGGTCCTCTTTTTCATTAGCTTTCATTTTCATCTTCTTTTTGTTTCATGTTGCAAGCTACATTTGTTGATTTGATAACAAATATGAGAGGCTAAACCCCTTCAATTTAGGGGTAATGAAGCTCTCTAATTACGTAGCTTCAACATAATTTGATAATTATTGCTCTCTTTTTATGCTTAATGGAAAGTTGATGTTTATGTAATTTTGTGTTTAGTATTGAGTTTGATAGCCTATGTTGTTCAAAACAAATAGGCTATGCTTAGTCATATGAATCACAAATTGTCTCTTCATCTAAATATGATTATGGAAATGAAGTGAAATTAAATCAAAATTTGCTATATTTCTAATCAATAGTTAAAAAGCCATGCTTAAAATAGATTTTATTTTCAACTTGTTGTCATTTTTCATGAGAATTAGTAAGTGGTTTAAGGGGTGCGTTATAGTTTGATGGCTTATGTTGAGCTAATTAATAGCACAAATAGCCATACTTATGATAAACACATCAATTAAACTCACTAATGACCAAAAAAGAGAGATCATAATTTCATATTTTGTTGAACTATGTGATCAAGAGAGTGAATTTATCTCTAAATTGTCATTTTATTCTCATTGTTTTCATTCACTTTTGTAGTTGTTAGTTTTTGCAAATTTTAGTAGTTAACAATATTCTCAAATCTTTGGTTAATTTGATTGAATAAAAATTTAAAATCTAACAATTCCCTGCGGATCGACCCGTACTCGCCACGTACTATCATTGTACGTCATGCGCTTGCGGTTATTTTTATTATAATTTCTCGACGATTTTCTAACTCATAGAAAAACCGTCGTTAAACAAGTTTTTGGTGCCGTTGCTAGGGAATTGCTTTGATTTTTATTTCTATTCTTCGAATTATTTTCGTTTGATTTTTATTGTGTGTTTTTTGTGTGTGTATTTTTGTTTAAATATATATATATATATATATATATATATTGTGTATTTGTGTGATTTTTTATTGCATTTTGGTTGTGTGTGTTGTTTTCTTGTTTGTTCTTACATTTGCACTTGCATATATATTAAAAAAACATACACAATTTCATTTTTGAAAAAAATTATTCCATTTTCAATTTTGCATTGACATTTTCATTTTCTTTCATATTTTGTTTTTACAAATTTTTACATACTCATCTCTGTTCATAGAAACTCCTCTCGGTGTTTAAATCCCCTCATTGGCACTGTGCACTGCACATATCCCTCTACCTCGCCCGCAGCAGCACGTCTTTTCTCACCACTGTCAATTGCAAGTCCATACTTCAGACTTCAACATATCCAAACATCAGCTTCCTTCACAACCGAACAGCAGCACCAACCACCATAACAGCCTGTGAATTCAATTGCAACTCACTGTTCTACTATTCTACTCCACTGTCATTTCCAGTTACTCCACTGTCATTTCCAGTTACTGCTCACCATATTCAAGTTACACACTATCTACAACCGCTGACTTGCCATTCTCCCCATATCACAAGGCTACACTGCACCTACTAACCACTCTTATTCATAAACACCCCTATACCATCATGTCTCGGTTTAACTGCCTCATCTCCTCTTTGCGATTTCCCCTATTCCCCCTGTCAACAACACAGCTGCACTACTACAATCAGCATCACTTACACAACTCCATTATCCATACTTCATTCACAACCTGAACCATCACTGCCCTCTGCAATATCTCCTCCCTCCTCTCACATTCACAACCATAAACTACACCACCAAGTCACTCACCGATTTCCTCTCCCCGAAACACTGCACTGTCCCCAATTCACTATACTTCCTTGATTTGCATATCATTTAACTGCTGCAACCATTTGCATCTCCACCCCTGCCATATTCAAATCATCGTCACTGTGCACCATCACCTCTCTGGCCAGAACTAACATTCAGACCGTCCACTTCTTTGAACATCCTCACTGTTGCAACCATAACTCCATCCGGTCAATCCACCACTTCAAACAATCATCATTGCCTTACTTACATTTCTGAAAATTTGCAACCACATTTCTAAAATACATCATAGCAACTGCTACAACTCCATTGACCACTCCACTTGCTTGCCTGCACAGCCAAACGTATCCCTCCAGTACAAACTCAAGCAAACTGTGCACTTCACCATTCACTTTTCCTACTACAGCTAACAACCCAGTCGCATATAATCCCAGTCAACCATCTCCAGTCAACCTGACCACCACATCATTTCTACAGCACTTCCTCCCCACTGCAATTGTTCTACCATCACTTAAACCATCTGCCTGACTACTTCATTCCCTCCTCCATCATCTTCATATCTACTGTTTCATATCGACGACCGTAACACTAACCCGACATTCACTCCAGCAACTTTCCCCATCATCAAATACTGTCTTCACATCTGGTCACGACAACTGCACACACCTGACTACAATCATCTATCCATCACCTATACCACTCCATAACCGGCATCCACTGTGCCACTCACTCAACTACTGCTGTCACCATAAATATCAACACTGTAATTCAATAACCCGAAGCCATCTTCGGCAACCGTCGCCATAACCACTCCGTGACTCCCTCAGTAGTCATCGCCTCGCAAACCAATTCAGCCTCATCCAATCGCAAGTCCACAATCTGAAATCTACTCACAAAAGGAAGCTTAAATCGCATGAATTGAGTTGTGAATTCTGATTTGGAAGTTGTGTGTGGAATTTCTTAGAGGATTGGAAAAAGAATAATTTTTTTTTTGGAATTTGCTTTTGATTTGAGCGAAAAAAAGGGGGGATTTGAGTAGCTGTTAATCTCGTTTGTTGATTTTAGGGAGAACATATTCTTTTTTTTGGTTGGGTAGTGGGTCGAAATTATTGGCGTAACTTAATTCATTTTTAAAAAAACCCCTTTGTTCTCTTTTGTTTATATCTTCTTGTTAATAAAAAAACATAAATTTTTTTCATTTGTTTCATTTATCTTATTTTGTTTTCTTTGATATTTCTTTCATTTGTCTTGTTTGGTTTCTTTTGACTTCATTTTCCATTGTTTTAGTTACTCCTTTGATATTAAAAAAACCGTATATATTTTGTGTTTAACTTTTTTTCAGGTTGCCAAAGCAGATTGGAAGAGTTGCTTACTTCGCTTAACTTGCCGAAAAAATAATTGCTTGCTTGCTTATAAAATTTTTACTGCTTTTAACCCCTATCTATTGTTTTTATTTGCCTTGCATTGTTGTTTGCTTGCATTTACATTTAAAAAAAATCCAAAAACAAAAACAAATTTCATTGTAGTTGCATTGTTAATACACATTTAATTTCTGCGTTGCATTTCATCCTAGAGTTTTGATTAATAATAACCGTTAGAAATCAATAACGTTTAATTGTATATTGACAATTTGTCATATTTCGACAATTTAATTTCTTAGTGTCTAGGCTACGGCAGAGAAATAACCAGTTTTAAATATTACGGTGATTCATAAATATTATACTGAATTGTTTCTTTGAAGGTACTTAAACCTTCGGTTGCATTGCTACGGTGATTTGTGGTGCATCGATAAATCATACTCGTTACCTAGCTGAGAACTATCTTATTGAATTAAGACAAAGTGTGATTATACAATTTTGGGTTAAGAGCTACTTAGGATAGATAATTTGTAATTAAATCATTTGCATTAGTTCATGCATATTATAAAAAAATCAAAATCCAAAATTAAAAAAAAAATTGTGAATATTTCTTCACTTAGTTTTAAATCCTTTGAAATTTTTCAATCAAAATCAAAAATCCCAAAAGAAAATTTGAGTTAGTTTTTTTTTATGAAAACAAAAATCCAAAAAAAATTAAAAATCTTTCCACAAAAAAATTGAAAATCCAAAAACAAAACAAAATTCAAAATTTCCTTTTGAAAAATAAATTCCTTTTGGTAAATAGATTTCTTTTTTAAAAAATTCAAAAAAAAACATTCTTGAAAATGTCCGAATTTCCATATTCACATGAATTTTACGATAGTTGTGAAAATCAATATAATCCATATAATTTCACTTCAAATTCTTATGGATATTTTAACAACAACTATTGTTTAAACAATTCGAATTTTGAACCATAAAATTTTCAAAATAATGACCAACCCTCAACTTTTGAAAAGAGATTGAAATCTTTACTTGAAATTTGTACACAACATAATCAATTAATGAATGATTTGAGTAATTCATTTCAAAATAATGAAAATTTTAATTCACTTCAAAATTCCAATGATTTTGATTTTAATCCATGTCAAAACAATTTCGAACTCCAAAATGAATTTCAAAATCATAATGGAAATGTGAATCACTTTTCGAATGATTTTGGCAATGGGAATGGTTTTAATTTTGGTGCAATTGACAATTTTTGTTCTCAACAAATTTAAATTGAAAATTCTCAAATTAATAATCATGAATTTGATTTAGTTGAGCAAATGGAAAATGATTACGAGGATTTGTTGCATGAAACCTACAAAAAAATTTGTGAGAAACAAAATCAAATCACAACGTGTGAAGAATCAAATGATAATCCACCGTTTATCGAAATTGAAAATATTTGTTCTCAACAAGTTCAAAGCGAAAATTTTCAAGTCAATATTACAAATTTGATTTTGTGGAGCAAATGAACGAAATTTACAATGATCACACAAATTTGTTGACTGAAACATACAAAAAATTACATGAACAACAAAATCAAATCCCAACGTGTGACAAGTCAAATAATAATCCATCTTTTACCACAATTGACAATTTTCAAACAACAACTTTTGAAATTGAAATTGACAATCTTAATGAAGTTGTTGAAAATATGGTAATTGAGTTGGATTTCAATTCTTTTGAGGATGAGAAACTCGATTTAAACTTTGATCTTCCTTTTTCCGATTTCGAAAATCTGAATACAACAACTTTGGACTTTGAATATGATATACGCAATGAAGTTGTTGATAATCCAACAAAGGAAGACGAATTTAATGAACACAAATTTTTTGGACTTTCCGATGACGAGTTGTTGAATTCCAAAGGGGAAGATTTAAATCATCATTTTGATTTTGAAATCGATAATTCTGAAGAAGTTTTCAATGACGAGTTCGAACTTCAATTTGGTGAAAATAAACTTGAATTTCAATCAATTGTTTTATCAACCCCGAAAATCATCGAAAATAAAACAACTCACACGATTTTCAATAAAACGACATTCGTTTTCCCAAATCAATATTCAACTTCGAAATCTTTTATGGTTTGGTTTTTCGAGCTCCAATTGTGTCTCGTATACTTGACGAGACAAATGAATCGGTTTTTGGAAGACCGTTTCATATACTCTTTAACTGTATATTTCCTGATCTCTTGTAAATAATAATCTTTTCATGTAAATATAGGTCATATTTTTATTTTTTTTATTTTTCTCCTTTTAGTTGGGTTAATTGTGAAGACACGGTCAAAATCAAGTGTGGGGGGAGTCTCATCTTCATTTTTTTGATTTTTCATGGTTTATTTTTTTGCATTTTCTTTCCAAATATTTTAAAAAAAAATTCCAAAAAAATTAAAAACAAAAAAAACAAAAATTCCAAAAAGAAAAAAAATAGCATATTGATTTACTTTTAAAGAAACACTTTAGGATAAATATATGGTTTTGGTTATTAAATTGAAATTTTTGAAAATTTATTTGTCTCAACAAAAATAAAAATTAGGTTTGATTATAAGTAACTATGGTTTAACTAGTATATAGGAAGATTCATACGTGTTAATTATGAAATATATCCTAACTGAAAATCCTTGTTTTAAAAAGTGGTGGATTTAAAAGAAAAGGATATAACATTTTTTATCTTCTAAGTTAAGTGGTACTAAGATGATATTGTAAAACTCTTTGTTTCCAAAAAAAGATAAAAAAGATAAAAAAAGAAAAGAAAAGAAAAATCTTGCTGTATATATGTATATATTTTATTAACACCTATGGTCGATAGGTGTACACACTTGTGTGTACACTCGCCATGCTCTGTACCCTTCTCACGTAAGCTCGAAAGACAGTGCATGATCGGTATATCTGGCCTCAGTTTACCTGAGTTAGGTGTATGTATATAAAAATTCTTTTATTAATAATGCCTACAGTCGATAGGTGTTAACACTCGTGTGTTCACTCGCCATGCTCTGTATTCCCCTCACATAAGCCCGCAAGGCAGTGCATGGGTGGTATATCTGGCCCCGGTTTACTTGAGTTAGGCATATGTAAATATTGTTAATATCAATAAAATTTTCAAAAATAAGAGAGAGTAAGCAATTGAAATCCAAGCACTATTTTTACTTATTTGATTTAACTTGTTATTGAAAAGAAATGAAAGTACCACTTTGAAAAGGTTTGATAATCAACTAAGGATCCATTTCATAGCTACACTGTGTTATCGACCGAAACAACGAGTTAAACTATAGTCTATTTGCTATGATAACTTGATTCTTGTTGGGAATTTTGATAAGTAAATGACTTAAATTTTCAAGATAATGACCAAAACTTATATTTAACTTATTTGTGTCGATTTAAAAGTAAATCCTTCATTTGTATATATTTTCAAAAACTTACATTCATCACTTTGTAAATAAATCTTGCGTATTGTATATATTTTCATCTTGCATTTGGATTTTGTGGGTAGTATCCGCTGAAAACATTCACGAGACAACACTCATCCTACTGGGGACACCCAGAGGTTTAACGGCTTGTTGCGTAAGCTCAATGCAATCGTGCTCCCTACGAAAATGGATTTATCTTAGTTTTTCTTTATTCGAGGACGAATAAAAAGATAAGTGTGGGGGTATTTGATGTGCACATAAATGTGCATATTTTTACTTCCATATTTAATCTAATTAAATTAAATAAATGATCATATTGGATGTTTTAACATGTTTAAATCAAATTCAAATTATTCTCAAATCGTCACATATTCATCTTCATATAGGGGTAAAATGGTCATTTTGTGCATATATTAATTTGGGAAAAATTACTTGGACATTTCAATGATTTTTTGTAGAAATTTGAATTCAAATGCGAGTGGTTTCATGAAGATATATGCATGCACAAGAGTAAAGAGAAACAAATGAATAAGGAAATAATTCATTTCATGTATCATGGAGGACCCCAACTACCCACCTACCTTGATGTACAAATTAGAAGCTAATACACATGCTAATGGCCATTAAACTTTCATGCACACTTAATGGAGGATTATCTCATACTAATGATTACTTGGCCACCACACTTTCTAAGAGGGTAGTTTAGGTAGTTCCCAAAAAAGTGGATTAGGGTTTCATACATGTATAATTACCCCTTATGTTTCATGTAATTAGCTCTCTTCCTCTTACCTCTTTAGCCTAGTTTAGGATCAAAAATAAAAGCTCTCTTTTCTTTCTCTTTTCATGGCTACTTAGCCATTTTTATTTCATGTAATTTTCTGTTTTTTCTATGTAATGTTAATTAGTGTTTTTTTCTATTTACATGCTTCTTTTCTTTCATGCTAGTAGTGTAGATTTTATTTTATGCAATTAGATTAGTCCTCTTTTCCATTATCTTTCATTTTCATCTTCTTTTTGTTTCATGTTGCAAGCTACATTTGTTAATTTGATAACAAATTGAGAGGCTAAACCCCTTCAATTTAGGGGTAATGAAGCTCTCTAATTATGTAGCTTCAGCATAATTTGATAATTATTTCTCTCTTTTTATGCTTAATGGAAAGTTGATGTTTATGTAATTTTGTGTTTAGTATTGAGTTTGATAGCCTGTGTTGTTCAAAACAAATAGGCTATGCTTAGTCATATGAATCACAAATTGCCTCTTCATCTAAATATGATTATGTCAATTAAGTGAAATTAAATCAAAATTTGATGGTCTATATTTCTAATAAATAGTTAATAGGCTATGCTTAAAATAGGTTTTATTTTCAACTTGTTGTCATTTTTCATGAGAATTAGTAAGTGGTTTAAGAGGTGTGTTATAGTAAGTGGTTTAAGAGGCGGAGTAGAAGAAGCCGAGAGGTCTTTTGCAGCTGTTGGATATTCCCTAGTGGAAGTGAGAGGGTATTTCTATGGATTTTATCGATGGTTTGCGAGGAGTGGGAAAGGGAATGAGAGTATATGGGTTATAGTTGGTCGGCTGACCAAATGCGCTCGTTTTATACCAGTTAAGAGTATGAGGACGGCGGCATTTTTGGCGACACTATATGTGAGGGAGGTCATTAGGTTATATAGAGTTCCCACCAGCATCGTTAGTAATAAAGATTTGTTTTTCACCAGCGATTTTTGGGGACGCCTACAGGAGGTTTGGGCACCAAGTTGAGCTTGAATACCGCTTATCATCCGTAGATGGACAGACGGGTGGAGAGAATGAATCGAGTTTTGGAGGACTTACTTTGGATGTGTATCTTGGATTGTGGAGGCTCTTGGGAGGATTATTTGCCATTAGTGGAGTTTACCTATAATAACAGCTATCATACAACTATTTGGGTGGCTCCGTTTGTGTCATTATATGGTAGACCTTTTATATCACAGTCATGTTGCTAGGACACTGCAGATAGGATTATTCTTAGGCCAGACATGGTGAGGGAGACATCGGAGAAAGTAGACTTGATCCATAGAGAATGAACGCCATGCAAGATAAACAGAAATCTTATGTTGACAGAAGATGTACAAAGTTAAAGTTCATAGTGGGCGACATGGTGTTTGTCAAGGTCTCACCGCTTAGGTGCGTCATGAGGTTTGGTAGTTCAAGGAAGCTAGCACCAAGTTTTGTAGGACCTTTCCCAATTACTAGTAGGATAAGGAAGTTGACATATGGAGTAGAGCTTCCTGAGGGATTGGTGGGAGTACATGATGTTTTCCATGTATCGCATTTGCGAAAGTGTTTGCATGATTCGACTACCATAGTCAAGCCGAGTCAGCTAGAGGAGATGAAGGTAAAGAGGGAGTCACTTGTTCGCCAGCACCCACTTGTATTCTTGAGCATGGTACAAAGCGACTCTGCAACTAAGAAATCAAACTTGTTAAGGTCCAATGAGGAGATGATCCAACGGAGAGTACATGGAAGCCTGAGGAGAAGATCTGAGCTACCCACCTACAATTCTTTTTTGGTACGTTTCCAATTTAAGTTTAGTAAGTACGGATAACTTATGCATTAGGACTTAGCTTGGTACACCCCTTGGGTAGAGACCATTGGGTGGTAGGAATGGTTGTAAACATGTCATTAGGACATGTTATGAATGATGAATGCTAGTGGATGTATTATTTAGGTTGTTTCTTTTACACATTTTGTATTATTTAGCCCAGTATATCCCTAGATAGTAAACTCATACTCACATTATCTCTTCTTTATTTGTTTTATCTTGTTGAGCATTATGCATGTGGATGTGGCGTATGGATTGAATGGTTGCGCATACATGTAGAATTGCAAGTATACTTACTTAGGATGTTGCATACATTTTGGATCCATGACATGATCACTTGCATGATAAGAGGTCAACTAGATCAGAAGACTGCCTACTCTTTGCATTAGTATAGGTTCATGTGCATTTCATGCTCGCATATATACATATTACATTAGAAATTTACTAAGGACAATGATTATCCATGGATGATGGATGAGCTTGTAGCTATTGTTTGCTATGTATACAGTTACATTTTTCCATCTTTTGAGATTTCGAGGGCGAAGTCTTTTTAAGGAGGAGAATGTAACGCCCCAGAAATTAAGCGAAAAATTTAATAAGAAAATTAAATTTAGATATAACAAGGGCTAAAATGAAATTTTCACAAATATTCGAATTTAGTTACGAAATTTGCACCATTGCGTTCGTAGATATTTTCTAGATAATTTTCATTTATAATACTATAAAATTGGAATTACCACGAAAAAGTTACGGATGTTTGAAAGTTCGAAAACGAAATAAATTAAAAAAATACTTTCCTAATAAAACAATATCACCGATCGACACCCTAGGGTTTGCTGGTCGACATAAAGTGGTCCATCAGTCTACCCTAGCGGTCGACCGTTGACGTATATTTTTGACGATTTGGAGCAATGATCGAATGGAGATGATTGAACCAAATATTTTTTTGTTGCCAAGTAACTTATGTGCGTCTAGGATGAAACTAAATATTCCATAGGGTAAATCTAACGCTCCATATTGACCTCAAACCCATATAAATAAATACCTAACCTAACCCTAATTCATTAGAAAATATACAACATAGTGAAACTCTGTCAAAAAATTTTCTCTCCACTTATAAAAATTTCTTTCAAATTAAATTGTAAATAAGTTGATTATTTACAGTTAATTATAATCTATTCTATATGATCTAGGATGTTAGTAGTTAAACTGTAAACCCTAACTATTTAAATTTGATATTTGAATTAGCAATTGAAATTGGTATAAATTGGCTAATAAAATTTTAATCCAATTTAAACCCCTCTTGTAATTGAATAGAAATCCCCAAAAATTGGTTAACCCTAAATTAAATTATTATATTTAAACTGGTATAAATCTATGAATTTGAAATTATTAAAAAGCAGGGTAAATTGCAAAGACTGGTCATTGTAAATTGATGCTTAGGGTTCATTATGGAAGTCAGAATTGATGAAATTAATAAATTATTAAATTGAATAGACAAAATCAAAAACCCTAAAATTTGAACTGCAACCGATCGACCATTCACTTTGAGCGGTCGACCGATAGGATGTAGCGATTGACCAGTTGATGATCGAAATGCATAATCTGAACCTTGGCTTAAGGCCTAGGTTAGAAATAAAAAATAATAACGGTATGTATAACTATATTGTATACATATATGTGGATGTTAGAGATAATAGGGAAGCTAGTTCCCTATGAGATGATGTTAGGACGTTATGGGGTTGGGCAAATGTACTTTACCCAATAGGGTCGATTATTCGACTAGAGGCTATTCTATTGCAAACAGGAGGTTCTACGGCGGACACGCAACACTGATTGATGCCTGATGAAGTATGTGGTCCCGGCATAATGGGACTCCTTGGTATTCATGGTTTTGAGGCGGTGTGATACTGTGTTGTTTATGGATCATGGCGCATGTAATAAGAGGCGTATACTACAATTCGAGAGGTGGACAAGGATGTGGGCGATGAGACATACTGGCGAGTCAGCATTGCGTGCTCCCCCTCGATTCATAGTTGGATATGTGTAGTCGTAGTTGTGGGTTTATTTCCATGTGGTAATTATAGGGAAACCTATGTGAGATAATTATGCATGGGCGTAATGTGAGATGTAGTCCCATATAGGAAAGTTTTAACATGTTCCTGCGTTGAGTAGCTCTAGTAGCGCGGTTCCTCTATTGAGTAGCTCCGGTAGCGACGTTTCCGTAATGAGTAGCTCTATGAGCGATGGCCAACCGTTAGTTATTGAGGTTTGATCCATAGTTCGGCCCTTGTAGGAGCCTACACAGGTTGTTAGTGTAGGTGTGTGTCCTTAAGTAAAGGACCAAGGAATACACGAACACTTGTCGAAGACCCTAGGTCGCATAGAGTAGAATTAAAATCAACTCCACATGATCACCATATATTAAACATGTACTCATTTACCAGACTTTTGTCCAACCACCCTTTTTCCTTTCCCCATCACAGGAGGATAAGGCAGCAGGTGATTTAGCCCAATTTCCGTACGTGGAAAGGTGAGCTAATCATAGGAGTTGTTTGTCCATTATTTAATCATCATATAACTGTCAATCTATCAGTACTTAGAATTTCTTTTATCAGACTATGAGTGGCATTTCTATGTATTCTGTATTTGACTACGTACTATTTTTCTGAGACTATGTTTTTGAGATATTTTCTGAGATGGATATTTTCTATATTTAAATTTTGTTCCTTGCGCTATGAATTCTGAAAGTGTAGCATATCTTAGATCATATCTAGTTATTTTTAGTCTCTGTAATGTTATAAAAAACCAAAAGCTTGTATCTTTTGGCACTGACGCGAGTTCGAAAGTCACCCTCGACTTTGGATAGGTGTGTCAAGGGGTGCGGGTTGTCACACTCTACCAAATGCAGATGATCTTCCTAAGATCCTTCAAAATCCAAGGCACATACTCTCAGTGAATCCTCTAGTACTCGATTTACCCTTTCTGTTTGACCATCAGCTTGTAGGTGCTAAGCCGTACTTAGGTTCAACTCTATGCCTAAAGTAATCTGTAAGCTTATCCAACACTCACTGGTGTATGGTGGGTCTATGCCACTAACAATGTATTTTGACATCCCATGGAGTCTCACAACATTCTTCACATGTAGATTTGGTAAGCTGGTTATTTTTCTTTTTGTCCTTACTGAGATAAAAAAAATAGTGCTCTTAGTCAGTCAATCAACTACTACCTGTGCACTGTCATTTCTCATCTTTACCTTGGCAACCCATCAATAAAATCCACAGATACTAAATCCTAAGTCTAAGTCAGTACTTTCAAAGTTGAAGTAACCCGCTCACTTTTGATGCTCGGCCTTCACCTGCAACATGTGAAATACTTCTTTACACATTCACTAACAACCCGGTTCATCTGTTCCCAATAGAACACAAGCTTCATGCATCTTCGTTCCTTCGGGATGAATTGTAAACTTAAGCCGATGATTCTCCTCTAATACTTCATGTAACATCCTGTAATTTTATGAAATTAAATAAAAAATAAAAAAATCATAATTTTAAAATAAAGCAAAAAATAGTAAATTTCTAAAGGAGTTGGAGTTAGGCTTCAAAACCTATTCCATTACGTCATGAATGTCATTTACAGTTAGAAAACTTATATAATTTGATAAATTTGGTTTAACAGTCTAGAAATTAGAAGAAATCAAACCCAACGGCATTTTCATAATATATTAATTTCCAGATTTTAGCCTAAATTTTAGCAATTTCAGCCTATAAATAGAAATGACAACCATATTCTCTAATCGCACTTTTAGCCTATACATCTTACCTTTAATCTCCATCTTCTTCTTCATCTTATCTTCAAACAAACTTCACATCAACTCAAATCTAAATTAAATTAAATAAATATAAACGATCACTTCAATGAGAGCTATGCAAATAAATCAACGCTATTGAAAATTTTAGAATTTTGAAGGCATGGAATTACTAAACATCAAAGGAAAAGGAAGATCTACATCAAATCGGAGAAGATGCCTGATAAATCTGTTATGGTATTCATCTTATTCATTTATATATTAGTAATATATGGTAATTCATCCTTATAGTCATAGATCACATAAAAATAATGTAATTGAAATTTAAAGAGTGGTTATTTTATATAAACAATATTAGGGGGTATTACGCCATGGCTAGACAATTAAAAATCAATTTTTTATCAACTGCAATTAGCAAAAGTTAATCTCCTTCTAATTGAAAAGGTATGCAATACAAATTGTTTCAAACTCGACATATTATATATTAAAGTTATAGTTCTCGACGATACGAATCCACTGGTGGTGTTCGTTCGTCAATTGGATATATGGATAGATCAAAAAACATGTCGGAAATTTTGATAAAAATTGACCATCCATTTCGATCCAACGTTAAACATCAACGGTATAATGATCAGAATGTGCCATCACATAGCGCAGGTCGAGTAGTGCTCAAAGCTGGTCTCTGATCGTGACAAACAAAGGCGAGGCGGTTTATATCTGAGCTCAAAAGTTGACGACGGTGATTGTTTTTGGTTGGCCGGGGTGAAATGGTTAATGGCGTTAGGCAGAACGGAAGGTGGTTTCTAGCGATGGCGGTGATGAGTTTAAGAGGGTTGCTGTGTTGGTTGAACGAGATTGAGAATTTACTTTCCCTGTAACGAGGCGGAAAAACTAATTATTATTATTATATTCTAAGTTAAATAATTACGATATTGCCCCTTATCTTCAAACGCTTACACTCTCGCATACGACCTCCATTTCATGTGTGTTTCATGGCATTATGATTGTAGTGAGATGAGGAACTGTTTGGAATGTAATTTTCTGTATTTTGAGACACTTTTGAAAAGTGTCTTATTTTAGTAGATTCGTTATACCATGTTCGATATGACGATAGTGGGCTAGGACATTTTGTTCCTCAGAAGCAAGTCACTTACTTGGGCGATAGTGGGCTAAGATAGCTTCTTCCTCAATGGCGAGTCACTTACGAATGGGTGATAGTGGGCTGAGACATCTTGTTCCTCAGTAGCGAATCGCCTACGATTGGCGACAATGGGATAGGACATGCAGTCCCATAATAGTAGGTCACTTATGATTTGATAGAGTGGGCTAGGATATGTAGTTCTCTAGTAGCGAGTAACTTACAATTTGACAATAGCGGGCCGAGACATATAGTTCCTTAGTAGCGAGTCATTTATGATACAACGATTGTGGGTTGAGACTTGTAGTTTCTTAGTAGCAAGTTCACTTACAATTTGGCGATAGTGGGCTGAGACATATAGTTCTTCAGTAGCGAGTCGATTATGATTTGCATGATAGTGGGTTGAGACATATAGTTCCTCTATAGAGAGTCACATGTGTTTTCAGCGATAATGAGTTGGGACTTTGAGCTCAATCGTGTCGCAGTCGGTGTTTGGCAAGCAAGTTGGGACTTCGGGTCCGATCAAGTGCATATGATTAGATATGAGTTAGATATTAGTGAAAGCTTAGCATATGATGTCACTGTAGTGTTGTATTGTGTTTAGCTGACTTGTTGGGTGAAGGTGACATAGGTTAAGGTATGCTTTTTGAGAATAAGTGTTGTTTTACTAGCTTATTAGTATTATATGCTTATATGATGTGTTTCACCCACCAGACGTATGTCTAACCTCCTCTTCATTTTCTTCCTTTTAGTTATACTCCGATTGGTCAATGGAGAGGACTGGTGGTGACTTGGAGGCATGATGGTATGATAGAGATGCACACTTTTCTCTTAGCTATATATTGTTTTATTCCCAAATATTAGATTGTCTCTGTTACCACTATAAAGAGATGTTGTAGTTGAATTTGTTTGATCTTACATTGTTTTATTTGTCCAGGATTATATTATTTATTATTAAATTTTATTCCTTCTGCTGTAAGTTTTAGAAAGTGTAGAATATAGTAGATAGCTCTATGATTTGTTTTATATATTTTAGCACAAAATGATCCACTGTCTACGACATCCGCGATGCAAGTGCCACATTTTGACATGGGTCGGATGTCATAGATGGTGGGTTATTTCCTTTGGTATCAAAGCTCAGGTTAGGTGATTCGTACTAAATTAGAACGTGTGAGAGAGCATAATTTTAGTTATTATACACACACACACACACACACACACATATATATATATATATATTATTTTTGCGCCACACCCCATATATTTTGACTCTTAGAGGTAGTTGTTGGCTTATCCCTTATAGAAGTAAACAACTATGAGTTAAATAAATGTCAAGATTTAAATGGTTTTGGGTGAAAGATAAATCCATCACATTTGTTGCAATTTACCCCACAAATAATTGTTAAAAGAGAGTTTTTATGCAAAGTGGCAGTGGAGTAAATTGTGGGACTAGGGATGAAGAAGAAGAAGAAGATCAGTACCCTTAAGTCCATAGGATATAATTTGATTAAGCATTTTTTTAAGATTGTATGACCTGGTTGGGCTTGTGTAAGTTATGATCTACTCCAATTAAAGTTAAATTAATTGAAATTAACTTAAATGTTTTCCCTTAAAAGTTAAAAATAATAGTGTTTATTGTCCCAGTGGTTAGGTGCTTCGACTTTGGTGCGAGAGGTCACAGGTTTGAAACTTGTGTTGCTTGATTCGAACATATATTGACATGTAGTATGTTTTACACTACCTAAAACCGGTAGTACTAATATGCACTACCAACTAAGTACCCAATTTCAAAAAAAGAAAAAGAAATAATAGTGTCAAGGATTTTAGGGCAAATGATAGAAGTTGAAGTTTGTTTATTGAATTGAAATCATAACCTATATTTAAGCTTTGAATATAGGAAATTTTCGTAAGAGGTAATTTTTCATAAATTTTTAACGGTTTATTTTTGTAAAAAGTATGAGGCATATTGTTTGCACTTATATTTTGATGTACACTTGGTTTTTCACAAAGGAAGTATGAAAGTAAATAGGAAAAAAATATTTTAACATTACATTTTCTTTACACTTTTATGAACATTTCTTATTTAAAAATGTAAAATGTAGAAAGATATGTTTTATATGTCTATTTTTCTAAGTTAAATTGAACCACTTTGGGTAGAATTTAAATTGAAAAAAAGAAGAATAGAGAAGAAGATTTAAAAATTTATTATTTTAAATTGTGGAATTTCTCTGTTTTAATATGTGGTATATTTTAATGGAAATCGAAGTGTTTGTGATATATACAATTGAAAATATTTAAAATTTGGAAATTATTCATGAATTCCACATGAATATAGTTTAGTAGCTAAAAGCGAATTTAAAAATATAATTTTTTCATAGACTCTAGGTACTGTTTAACGATGATTGAAATTAGCTTTATTAAATAAAATGATATATTCTTGTATATGATAAATTGGTTATAAAGTATATAGCATGATGTCGAAAAAAAGTATTTGTTATCCAGCAAATTAGTCATCATCCTTGAAGAAGAAATTAAAGATTTACTTCCTGATTTCCTTGCATTTATTACCTCAAATAATTAATAAAAACCAGCCATATCTCCACCATAAATACCAATTCATTACCCATCAAAGCCGGATTTAATGCCCAATAAATACCATGATAACCTGCTTATTTATTACTAATTAATGCCAACCATTTCCATATCAAATATTCCTTAATTCCCTTCATCCTTACCTTAAATAAGAAGATTATGGTGCAATTAATATCAGCCTAATCAGCGTCACTACAATTCAACACCAACACTGGGTCAAGGCTTACAGCTATAAATACACCTAACATTGCAAAAGAAAAAGGGAACCGAGATAGAAAATGTGACTTCTCCTCTCCTCCTCAAAAATCTCTTGTAATATGAAACTACAAGTGATAAATAAATATTAAAGTGGATGTAGGCCATAGATTTCGCCGAACCATTATAAAAATTTCGTGTCTCTTTTATCTTTTCTTCTTTTTATCTGCTTATTTTTGTGATCTGTGATTATGAACTGGTGCTTTCATCGACAATTGGGTGTTTGTGACCATTTTTGGCACAAACATTTTGGTGCTTTCACTGAGAAGAACAAGGGAATCTCATATCTGAAGCTTATTCTATGTTAGAAAGAAGATCCAACTCCAGATCTGAAAGAAAAATTTAGATCCAGAAAACAGGTTCCTAGATCTAGCTTTTAGAAGACGAAGAAGCCTCATACAAGGAAAAGCGCTATGGAAGGAACTCAGCAAGGGGGCAGCCAAGAGGCGTCCTCTCATTCAAACTTTCCTTCTACCATGAAGCAAATAGCTGGGGGCAACCACTAAGGACTAGAAACAAGGGGCATGCAAAGCCCCTCACTCAGATAAGTACCGGACTCTAGGGTCTGCTAATCAAATAGAAATTATCATCAACTGAACTGAACTAAACAAAAATGAGATCTAGAATTTAGATTCCTTTCTGCATTTGAATTGTGCATCATCAAAAAATGCTTTAAAGGTTAGCATTTGGGAAGTGATTTACTCATGTAAGCGATCCCGAATGTAAGCGGTCCAATGCTCTGATTCCTTCCCAAGTGCGACACCTCATAAAAAAATGATTTCTTGCATAAAACTAGTTTTAAAGGTTAGTGCTTAGAGAACGACTTACACATGTGATGAGCGACCCCGAATGGTCCACAGCCATGCTCTGATTCGTTCCTAAGGGCGACACCTTTCAAAAATATTTACAACATCGTTCTTGCTTTCAATCAAAAGTTATAGAAGCAACCTGAGAACTGCTCTCTAAAGTATCTCTTGAATATGAATGCTCTCGAATAGGAATGATTAACTCTATCTCCTTGTGCAGGAATGGTCCGACACTTAACATCTGTCAAACATTCAAAGAGATGAGAATTGATGCCGACAAATTTGCTTTCACCAACACAAGTTCTTGAGCGAAGCATACCTCGTTGCCAACAAGGCATACTTTGGGGGGCAAATGTTATCCAGCAAATTAGTCATCATCCTTGAAGAAGAAATTAAAGATTTACTTCCTGATTTCCTTGCATTTATTACCTCAAATAATTATTAAAAACCAGCCATATCTCCACCATAAATACCAATTCATTACCCATCAAAGCCGGATTTAATGCCCAATAAATACCATGATAACCTGCTTATTTATTACGAATTAATGCCAACCATTTCCATATCAAATATTCCTTAATTCCCTTCATCCTTACCTTAAATAAGAAGATTATGGTGCAATTAATATCAGCCTAGTCAGCGTCACTACAATTCAACACCAACACTGGGTCAAGGCTTACAGCTATAAATACACCTAACATTGCAAAAGAAAAAGGGAACCGAGATAGAAAATGTGACTTCTCCTCTCCTCCTCAAAAATCTCTTGTAATATGAAACTACAAGTGATAAATAAATGATAAAGTGGATGTAGGCCATAGATTTCGCCGAACCACTATAAAAATTTCGTGTCTCTTTTATCTTTTCTTCTTTTTATCTGCTTATTTTTGTGATCTGTGATTGTGAACTAGTGCTTTCATCGACAATTGGGTGTTTGTGACCATTTTTGGCGCAAACAGTATTTATATGAAATAATGTTTTAAAAATGAAGTTTGGGTATTTCAGAAAATAACCAAAGTTAATTCAAATCTAATTATATTTTGAGTAATCAATATTAAATTGATAAAGCTACAAAGGATTGAATTTTGGAGGTTAAATATTTCTAAGAATGGATATATTTAAGAGTTGTTGAAAAGAAATTAGCTTGGAAAATTGAAATTATATTGATTATCTTATTGGGATACTCATGAATAGACATAAAATGATTAATTTCCAATAAATATGATTCTTATGAAATGATTTAATATGAGAAGTCTAAAGTAAAACTTTTTGAAAGTTCTTTTATGTAGAATTTAAAGAATTCATTTTGAAAATATATGTGATGATGAAAACCAATCGTTGATTGAAGTTAATAGAGAATTTTATGGTTTCCAAATCTTACTAATTTTGTGTAGAATAAGATTTGAGATCAACGATTTTGCTTAAAAAATGAATTGAAAAGTTATTGATATTTTCAACTGCAATTTGATTGGAGCTAAAAAAGAATTACACAGCCTATAAAGGTCGAATTGATTCTGGTGAACTAGTTAGGATAATCAATATGCCACTATGCTAAGGACTAGTGGAGATGAATGTTATGCATTTGTAATTTAGGGATTTGTACTGAAAATTTATGATGGTATTATTTATGAAACTTATAAAAAATTCTGAAACAACAAAGTAATATCTATTTTAAATTGAGAATTTACTATTACTTATAAAGTAAGATGGAATTTAAATAAATGGTAACATGATTTTTGGAAGGTTGTCTAACTTTGAGCAATTAATAATATGATTTCTTTATGAAGTTTATGAATTAACAATAATAAAGATATTTTTTCCATGAATATTTTTTTAGATAAATTATTACTATTTTTGATGTAAATAACATTAAAAGAATTTTTATGATTCAATGCAAAATGTTGTTATTTTGAATCAAATGATAATAACGTGGTTATGGAAAAATAATTTAAATAAATATTATTCTTTAATGTAAATTGATAATAATATTATTGTTTTGGAGGAAACTGACGAAAATTATTATTTTTGGATTAAACGGTGATGTTTGAGATATTTAAAGTAATATGTTGAAAACAAATTATTTTTGAATTATATTATCAATTTGAGAAAAATATACCATTTTGAGATATGAGAGAAAAATATTTTTATAATAAAAAATACTGAGATGATTTATACTTAAAAAGAAAATAACAAATTTAAATTTATTATTTTGAATTGTTGAGAAATATGTTATTCAATGTTGTTTGAAATTAACATATATGTTTACGTAAAGGGCTAGGATACGCTTATATAAGACGTGAGAAGTATGAGAGCCTAATTAAGCAAAAAGTTTCCCTAAAAGGTTAAATAATAAAAGATTGATTGTATAAGACAGACGTCGGTAGAGGATGACTATATTTGTCTAGGTAAAGTGCTTTTGGAGTATGGACATACACAAGGTACTTTAGTTGTATGTTAGTTTGTGGGACTTCACAAGCATATAGAGTTAATATTATTTTTAAAGTAACTAGTGTTATATGATTTCAAGACATGAAGTAAATGTTTTGACTTGTACGTACTAAGGTATGAAGATGATTTTAAGATAGTCCTGATTTGACGATTTGGAAGAAAATTGACTAAGAGGTAAGATTAGTTCTTTTTAGTTATCACTCGGATTGAAAGAACTTTCTTTTAAAGTCAATTTTGTGAAATAGTGACCTTTTGTACATAACTTATTTTTAGTTCCTTTAGCACATGCAAAATAAGTGAAAAGTGCACAATCTAGTCTATGACTTCGTTACAGTAATATTGTGTTCACCGAAATTATGGCATCACCCATTTGTGATATCTATAAATTACACGATAATAGAGCATGGTGTTCACCCATAAATTTAATGTTGGCTCATTTAAAGGTAAATATCATCTGTTATCGTGTTGTCATGCCGACGGACTTAAAGAAGGAGTTTAGTGGATTATGTCAAAGGATACAAAGAAGATTTTCTATTGCTCGAGGATGAAGTGGCGAAGTTTGTTGTAAGGTATTTAACTATAAGGTATGCTAGTAGGGAAGGTTGTTTAAATTAAAGTTATATCTAGACATTATATGACTAGAGAACCTCAGTGATATGCTAAGGAATGAAAACCTCACAGGATATGCATGCATAGAGAGTTCATAGTAAGTAGCTAGGTAAGCGAACGACTTGCTATTGAGATATGTTATGCAGGAAAGTTAGCGCCATAAGTTTTTAGGTCTTTTCCGATTGTATAGAGTAGGGAAGTCAGCACGTTTGAGTAGGCATCTTGAAAAGTTAGTGGATGTTCACACATTTTCTGTTTATTCCATCTGCGAACATACGTTGACGATTTAGCAGTTATGGTAGAGCCTAGTAGGCTTATGAGATGAATGTAGAGACGGAGTCTAGGAAACTCCGTAGGTGTATTCGCATCTTAGAACTTGATGAGATATAAGAATGAAGAAATTAAATTGGTCCAAGTATAACTTGGAAAATGTTTGGATGGGAGTACGTGGGAGCTCGAGGAGAGAATCTGACTTTCCCATCAAGAGATGTCTTTTAATAACTTCCTCCTTTTGCTAGTTTATAGGTTAATTTTCTCGTTAGGTCATTTGTATGTTTTCATGGTTGCTCTAGCCAGCTAGTTAGCATAGGCATGAATGTATGGATACTAGGATTGGTTGTATGCACATCCTTATAATGCATTTTAGCAGTTATGGTTGCTTTGTTTAGTTATACCAGTTTAGTTTTTACCATTTTAGCTTGTATGTATACACATTCCAACCCAGGATAGATACTTATATTTAGATGCTCTAATTTATGCTTGATGAATATATATATATATATATATATATATATATATATATGCGCACACATACATACTATTTACCGTTTCTCTCTATATATGTGTTTATTTATTGGTTGTTTATAGACGTGATTGTTTACTTTCACTTTGACATGGATGTTGCATATGGATGTATAGATTGCATATATATAGAAATATATATTTGCGTATATTAGGATATTTGCATACATATTGGTTGCACTGCATGTGCATTCATATAGGAGGCCGATTTAGTTTCATTTGCACTCATCTCATATAATATCATCCTATTTTATCTATCATATGTATTATATATTCTTGATTATGCTTTAGTTTGTATTGTATAATGGATGTTAGATGGATGTAACTATGTCTATTTTGTATGTTTGTACGATATAAATGGAGTTGTGTTGTCCATCTCTTGGGATTCTGGAGAAGAAATTATTTTAAGGGAGGAGAATGTAACACCTCGTAATTTTACAAAAATAAATAATTAAATTAAAAAGCATAAAATCATAATTTTAACATACAGGGAAAAATTCTACAAGAGTTGGAATTAATCTTTGGAACCTATTTCATTGCGTCTAGAATGTCGTTTACAGTTAAAAAACATATACATAACTTGCTTAATATGATTTAACTGGCTAGAAATTAGAAGAAGTCAAACACGGTGGTATTTTCGTAATATATGAATTTTGAGATTTTAGCTTAAATTTTAGTTATTTCAGCTTATAAATAGAAATAAAAACCTTATTCTCTAATCACTTTAGCCTATACATCTTACCTCAAATCTCCATCTTCTTTTCATCTTATCTCCAAACAAAATCAAACAAACTTCACATCAAATCAAATCTGAATAAAATATAATAAATATAAAACCGATCACCGCAATGAGAGTTATGCAAATAAATCAACGCTATCGAAAAATTTGGAGTTTTGAAGGCATGTAATTTCTGGACAGCAAAGGAGAAGGGGGATCAACATCAAATCGGAGAAGATGCACGACAAATTGGTGAGTGGTATTCATCATATTTGTATATATTAGTAAGATATGGTAATTCATCACTTATAGTTGTAAATCACATTATAAATAATGTAATTGAAATTGAAAGGGTTATTTTTTTATATAAACATTATTATGGGGTAGTATGCTATGGCTAGATGGTTAGAAATCACATTTTTATTAAATTGTAATTAACAAAAGTTAATCTCCCTTTAATTAAAAAAGTATGCAATACAAAAATGTTACAAACTAGGAATATGATATATCAAAGTTGTAGTTCTTGATGACACGACTCCACTGGTGGTGTTCGTTCATCAATTGGGTGTACAGATTGATCAGAAAATGTGTCGGAAGTTTCTATAAATGTAGACCGTCCGTTCTGATCCATCTATTGAGCAGCGATGATACAACGATCGGAAGGTGCCATCACATAGTGGAGGTTAAGTAGCACTCAAAGTGGTCTCCGATCACAACAATCAATGGCGAGGCTGCCCAGGTCCGAGCTCAAAGGTCGATGACTGGGTGGCTAAAGATGAAATGGTCGATGATGTCTGGTATCGCGGAAGGTGGGCAGGCTATGGATGTGGTTGGATCGTGGTGAAATAGTTTCTAGCGATAGCGGTGAAGAGTTTAAGGGGCGGTTGTGTTGGTTGAATGGGATGGAGAATTTCCTTTCCCTGTAGCAAGGTAGAAAAAATAATGATGGTTAAATTATAAATTAAATAATTATGTTGCCCCTCATCTTCAAATGCTTATAACCCTCGCATACAACCTCTGTTTCATGTGCGGCTCACCGCGACGCGATCGAAGTGAGATGAGAAACATTTTGGTATTTTATTTGCTGTATTTTGAAACACTTATGAAAGTGACTGGTTTTAATAGGTCCATTATACGTTATTCGATATGGCGATAATGGGTCGAGACTTTTTGTTCCTTAGTAGCGAGTCACTTACAATTAAGCGATGGAGGGATGAGATATTTTGTTCCTCAATAGCGAGTTGTTTACAATTTGGCAATAGTAGGCTGGGACATGTAGTTCCCAATAACAAGTCACTTACCATTTGGCGATGGTAGACTGGGACATGTAGTTTTCCAGTAGCGAGTCTCTTCCAATTTGACGATGGTAGGCTGAGACATAAAGTTCCTTAGTAGCAAGTCATTTATGATACACAAAAAGTGGGTTGAGACATGTAGTTTGCCGGTAGCGAGTCAGTTACAATCTGATGATGGTGGGCTGAGACATATAGTTCCTCGGTAGAGAGTCACTTATGATTTGGCGTAGTGGGCTGAGACATATAGTTCCTCAGTATTCGCATACATTTTCGGCGATAACGAGGTTGGACTTTAGGCTCAATTGTGTCGAAGTTGGTCTTTGGAAAGCAAGTTGGACTTCGGGTTTGATCGTGTCCGTATGATTAAATATGGGTTAGATTTTAGCGAGACCTTAGCGTTTTATGTTTGACTGACTTGTTAAGTGCATGTGACACATATTAAGGTATGATTTTTGACCATAAGTGTTGTTTTACTAGTTTATTACTATTATACACTTATATGATGTGTTTCACTCACCAAACATATATCTGACCCCCACTATCATTTTCTTTTCTTTAGTTATACTCTGATATATTGATAGAGAGGACTGGTGGTGACTTGGAGGCATGAAGGTATGATGGAGTCATGGAGATATGCACTTTTCTATTATCTATCTGCTGCTTTATTTCCAGGCATTAGACTATTTTTGCTACCAGTATAAAGCGATATTGTCGTTCGAATTTATTTGATATTACATTGTTTTCTTTGTCTGGGAGTGTATTATTGATTATTATATTTTATTCCTTCTGCTGTGAGTTTTAAAAAGTGTAGAATGTTATAGATAGCTCTGTGATTTGTTTTATATATTTCATCTCAAAATGATTCGCATCAACGACATCTGAAATGCCAGCGCTACTTTTAGATGTGGGTCGGATGTCATAGATGGCGGGGTGTTTCACTTCCTTTCGAAGATCTCCCACATTTAGGATACACAATCTTCCTTTCTTCTTAAGTCATCCTTTCGGGCCTATATCGAATCCATTTATGTTATCTAAATCAATACCCCTCTTTAATCGTCTAATTTTATGACTAACAATGGGTCCTTTCTTTGTCTTGCAACTATCTTTCCACAAGCATCGGACATACCTCCAATCTTGCTAATGCTCTAAGATCTTGACTTGATCAGCCTAAAATGCACTCTATAAGAAGCTAATGTCTTTAATGCCTTCCATTCTATAATCATGGCTAAAACTCTATTTTGTTGCTCTCTACATAAAGCATCGACAACCTTATTCCTCTTTCTTGAGTGTACTCAATGTCAAAGTAGTATGCCACCAAGAACTCAACCACCTTTGTGCCTCATATTCAACTCCTTTTGAGGGAACAAATACTTAAAAAACTTATGGTCTGTATACAAAACAAATCATTCTCCAAGAAAATAACCCTAAATATTCAATGCAAAGGTCACCACTGCCAATTCCAAACCCCTATATATCCTTAGTCAAGGAGTTGATAGGTTGTGCAAGTCAAAAGACTATAAGAAATAATTATTCATGAGAGATCTTATGTGGAACACCACAAAGGTTTATGAACATATGTTTCATAGAATAAAACAAAATCAGTCTTATATACAAAAGTGTTAACAGGGTTTTTAACCCAGTAGAATTCAGAAGGAGTTAGAACATTCAAACTGAGCCAGAATGAATTGAAACTTGACCGGAAGACCTAAAAGTACATGATAAAAAACCACAGGAGTTTGAACCAAAAATACGCCAAGTATTTGGATCGACACTGATCCGATCCAACTGGATCAGTATCGATCCAAAATATTGGCTGTGGATTCTCCAATCCACATGCATTATGTTCCTACATCTCTCCTAGACTTATCTATCAAGTTTGATAACATTCTGAGCATCCGAGTTGAAAGTCAAGACTTATCCGATTCAGATTACAGTTCAATCTAATTTACAGGTGAACCATTGTCAAAACAAGTCACAAGCTATGAAATCACATGGGGAACCTTGCATGCAAGAAAGGAAGCCAACAAAGTAGGAGTTGTGCAAAAATTGCACAACATTTTGGATCGGTATTGATCCAAAAAGTTAGTTCCAACTCACCCCATATTTTACATGCCTTCTCCCATGGATAACTACAGGCTTCTAGTACTTTGGTTTCGATCCAAGTGCTATCAAAATCCTATAAATACCATCCTATCTTCAACGGGAAGGGGGTTGGCTGCTCTGATTACTGAAAAACTCTGTTACTAAGATTCTTCAACCTTCTTCCTCCTCACAATGGATACCATGGGACAATTGAGATCCTTCCTTTTGTCTCCATCAATGGTGGTATGATCTTTCCTCGTTCAATTACTAGAATTGTAAACAACTTATACTTGTGATCAACAGTCAATCTATCAATAAAATATATAAAGTGGACGTGGACTTCGTTAACAGTCGAATCATTATAAAATCTTGTGTTTCTCTACTTTATTTTGTCTTTTCTGCAATTTGGAGAGTGTTTAGCTCTACTATATTTGTCCTGATAAATAGGGCTGGTGCTTTCACAATCACATCAAAGTATTGATCCATTTTTTGGGTTAACATTTTGGTGCTTTCACTAAGAATTGAACTCTGGCTTAGACCTATTCATCTACTTTGGATCATATAGGTTCAGAAGTTAGATTATCAATCTCTGCTCAGAAGATCTGCTGCTGAGAGTCAGTGGCACCAGGAAGAAGGAGAACTGCTTCCGAAAGATCCATAGGAGCTGTAATTGTTAGAGAAGAGATCCTCCTCGACAAATTGAAGTCAATAGCGCTAACACAAGAGATCAGGTGTTGGGATCCTCTATTCAGCGTGAAGTTGTTACTAGAGATGAATTAATAAGATGGTTGATGAAATTAATCAGAAGATGGAAAATAACCAAAGAGCTCTTATGGACAAATTGATTGCACTATTGACCTTACAGTCACATGCTGCTCCAAGAACCATGACAGAGCACGTGGCTGCCATGGAACAAGAAATTTTTTCCATCTCTGGCCTAAACGGGAGAATCGGAAAGCAGCAGCAGAAAGGAGTGGTAGGTGGAACCATAGGAATTAATATGGAAGGAAACCCAAACACTCCACCAACTACGAGGCAACCAGCTACAAACTTGAATCTAGGAGCGAAAACCCCATAGGAAGATATAGCTATGGTTCTCTCCAACTCAGAAGATGGTGAGCGACTTGATGACGATAAGTTGGAAGGAAATACCAATGCATTCAATGATGCCAGGGAGATCCAAACTGCCCCAATCAGATCAACCGCAAGCTAACAGAACCATGAGGGAGTGGCTCTCCTAAAGGCAGGAATGCCTAGGCTTTATCCCACTTACCGAGGTCGTTTGCAAAATCAAACGATTGATGTAGTCACTGATAGCTAACCTGCAGATTACTGGACATCTGAGGCATATATCACGGACATGGTAAAGCGAGTAATGGATGAAAGCAAAGGTAGAAGGGATGATGAATGGGGATCCGCTCCAAGTCGGACTCCCTTTGCTGATGACATTCTGAATAAGCGGTACCCTGAAAAGTTCACCATGCCTACTATTCCGTCTTACGATGGAACGAGAGACCTAAAACCCCACTTGTATAAGTACAGGTTGTACATGGATGGAGCAAATGCTTTGAATGTCGTTCGTTGTAGATGTTTCCTGATTTTCCTAAAGGGAATTGCTTCCATGTGGTTCACCAGGCTTCCGCCAAGATCTATCTCTACCTTCAATCAACTAGCAATAAGATTCCTTGATCAATTTAGACTTCACACGACACAACCAAAAGACGTGATGTCCTTATCTGGCCTATTCCAGAGACGAAATGAATCTCTAAAGTCCTTCATGAATCGGTTCAACATCGCGGTGACCGAAGTAAGTAATCTGTATGAAGATATGGTCTTCATGGCCTTGGTCCGTGCTATCCACCCCGAAACGGAATTCGGAAAATGGATCAAAATGAAACAACCTACCACTAGAAAGGACTTCAACCGAAAAGCGAACCAGTATTTGAGATTGGAAGAGGCATAGGAATTGGAAAGGAAATCTACCAACTTACAACCAACCAACATTGGGCAGAGTGGTACGGCGACAAACCGAGAGATAAATACCTTAGAGACCGCTGAATGGAACGCAGGAAAAAATGAAAATTAGAAAAGGAAGAATCAGAACTCCAACAAGTGAAATGGAAGTAACAAGCGACTTAAAGGTTTGAGGCCCAAAGAATATACCCCGCTCAACGATACTTCAGAAAACATCTACCTCGCGACACAGGGGATGGAAGAGTACAAGGAGATGAAAGCAACCGAATAACAAAAGCATTCTGGAAAGTACCGTTGTCTCCATGAGACACATGGCCAAAACACGAATGAGTATCATCACTTGAAGAACTTAATTAGGGAGTTGGTTTAAGAAAACAAGCTTCGGTGGTATTGAGGAAATCACATAATCCTGACCAACCTGTAGCGCCCCAGGCTCCTAGAGATTAAGGGAATCAAGTTGAAACCAACAAAGAGGGACCCAGACGAACTGACGAGAGACTCATCATTGGAACGATATCTGGAGGGCCCCATCCCACACAGAAGAGTTGGGGAGAAATGGAGTGGTATGCAAGCTCACTAAAGCACGCTCTGAAGGATTCATGCTTTGCAATCGAAGATGGAGCCCCTGCTAAGAAGTAGAGAACCCTGAACGATAACATAGTAGGATAGAAGCCCCAACTCTTGACCCATGTTCGTGACAGTAGGAGTCGGACCCACAATGGTCTGACGAGTATAGATATACAGCGACAGCTCTGTGAACATCCTTTTCAAATGCACCTTTGACCAGATAAAGATCAGTATGAAAGATGTATCCGCCCACCGAACAAAGATTCAAGGATTAACCGGTGAAGCCAAACAACTTGTCGGAACGATTGACTTATCCGTAGAACTCGGAGAAGGCGACGGAAGAGTAAACCTCATCCAAACCTTTGTGATCGTAGATGAAATTTCCACCTACAATGCCTTCCTAGGGCGGCCTGCCTTGGCAGATTTTAGGATTGCTTTAGCTCAATGGTGTCTAACTATGAAATTTCCGATAGAAAATGGAGTCGGTGTGATCAAGGGAGACCAAAGTGCCACTAAGGAATGTTATATCGTGGAACTACGCGAGTCTAACAGAAAAGAAAAGGGGAAGAGTGTGGGGAGAACTCTCCACATTCATGAACCTATCAGATAGAACCTACAGAGCCGCCCCTGGCTTGGGGACCATAGCCGATTTGATAAGGCTTTGGACCCTAGAAAAAAGAGTTTAGGGGAGGAACGGGCAGCACCAGCAGAATTGACAGTGTCTATCCTAGTTGATATGGATGACCCAACATGGGTTCTAAAAATTGGATCACATCTTGGAAACAGGATGCGACTGGAACTCATCAAATTTCTTCGTGCCAATCTGGATGTATTCGCTTGGACACATTCCGATATATGCGGGGTGTCACTGGAGATCGAATGACACACACTTAACATTGATCCCAAGTATACACCAATGAAGCAGAAAAGGCGCAACCTAGGACCCGAGCGGTCCAAAGCGCTGAGAGAAGAAGTGTACAAACTGATAGCGAATGGTTTTATCCACGACGTAACCTACCCCGAATGGGTATCCAACCCGGTCTTAGTCAAGAAGTCCAACGGGAAATGGCAAACTTGTATCAACTACTCGTATCTAAAGAAAGTTTGCCGGAAAGACAGCTTTCCTCTTCCCAGAATCGATCGGCTTGTGGATGGGACAGATGGATATGAATTGCTATCATTTATGGATGCATACTCGAGATACAACCAGATCATGATGCACAAACCCGATCAAGAAAATACCAGCTTCATTACTGATCTGGGACTATACTGCTACGAAGTGATGCCATTGGCTTAAAGAATGCCAGAGAAACCTACCAACGACTAGTGAACGCCATGTTTAAACATCAGATTGGGAAGACTATGGAAGTTTACATGGACGATATGTTGGTTAAATCATGCATAGCTACAAATCACTTGGACAACCTCACTGAAATGTTTGAAATACTCCGCATATATGGAATGAAACTCAATCCACTTAAGTGTCATTTTGGGTTGCCTCTGGAAAATTATTGGGATTCATTGTAAGCGCCAGAGGCATCGAAGCAAATCCTGAACAAATAACCGCTTTGCGGGAAGTCGAGGCCCCGAGGAACAGGAAAGAGTTACAAAGCTTGAATGGAAATGTTGCAGCACCGAGCTAGTTTATCTCAAAAGCAATCAATAAATGTATACCATTCTTTGATGCGCTAAAGAGGAGAAAGAAGAACTTCAAATGGAATCAAGCTTATCAAACTGCGTTCGAAGAGCTGTTGCGACATATGGAAACCCCGCCAATCCAGTCCAAGCCGGTAGACGGAGAAGATTTGTACATCTACTTAGCAGTCTCGACACATGCATTGAGTGCCGCACTTGTACGAGAAGAAGCTAAGATCCAATGACCGGTATATTACATCAGTAAACGGTTCACCGAAGCAGAAAAGAACTGTCCAAAATTGGAAAAACTAGCATATTGTCTCTTGATTGCATCCAGAAAGTTACGACCATACTTCCAGGCACACCCGATCAGAGTGCTGATAGATCAACCCTTGAAGCAAGTGTTATACCACCCCGAGACTTCTGGACGACTTATTAAATGGAACATCGAATGAAGTCGGTACGAAATCACATACCATCCTCGAAAGACGAGGCAGACGCTGGCACATTTCATTATTGAATTTACAATATGAGATAACGAGGAAGAAATGACTCTAGAAGTGGAGATATGTTGGAAGTTGTTCGTCGATGGTGCATCTAACAACTTCTGCTCGGAAGTAGGGGTAGTGCTTGAGACTCTCGAAGGACGATCCATTTGTTATGCCTTACGCTTGGAATTCCCTGCAACAAATAATGAGGCAGAATACGAAGCATTGATAGTCGGGCTCAAAGTTGTAAAGGAACTCGGGATAAGGTCCATACACATCTATAACGACTCTCAGCTAGTCGTCTGTCAGGTGAAAGGCGAATACCAGGCTCGGGGGGAGAACCTCGCCTCGTACCTATCTAAAGTGTAGGAACTACTGAATGACATCGAGCATTACACCATAACTCATATCCCGAGGGAATAGAATAAGAAGGCAGATTATCTAGCCAAACTGGCCAGTTCCGGAGAAGCTCTGTCGTTGGGACTAGTCCCAGTTGAAACCCTGACCACTTCAAGCATAAGCGAGATCGATATCGACTAGATTTTAGAGACAACCAAGCAACCCGAAACATGGATGACGCTTATCAAAGACTACCTACTCACAGGAACTCTCCCCACAGACAAGAATCAGTGGAAAAAGCTTTTCTGAAAGGCACCACGATTCGTGTTATAGGATGGGATACTCTACCGAAGGGGATTCTCTACCCCCTTGCTCAGATGTGTGACCAACGATGAAGCTCGAAGAATCCCAAGAGAAGTTCATGAAGGTGATTGCGGAGGTCATACCGAGGGGCAAACCCTTGCAAAGAAAGTTCTCCGGTATGGGTATTTTTGGCCAACAGTAAACCGCGATGCAGCAGATTATGCCAGATGGTGCGACCAATTCCAAAGATTCAGCAAGATCAAAAGAACTCCTTCAACAGAGCTAACACAGATGGTCAGTCCATGGCCATTTGGAATCTGGGTAATCGATCTGATTGGTGTATTACCAATGGCTAAAGGAGGAGCCAAATATGCTATCATTATTGTTGACTATTTCACCAGATGGGCGAAGCGGAACCACTGGCCACTATTACCACAAAAAAAGTTATTAAATTTGTTACTAAAAATATTATTTGCAGGTTTGGTGTGCCTCAAAAATCATCACGGATAATGGGACTCAATTCGAAAGCGTTGAGTTCAAAGACTTCTGCAAACGCTTCCAAATCGAGAAAAGATTTTCTGTTGTTGCACATTTAGAAGCAAATGGGCAAGTGGAAGCAGTGAATAAGATCATCAAGTCAACCATTAAAAAGCGGCTAACTAAAGCAAAAGAAAATTGGGTCGATGAACTTCCACTCGCATTGGGGGTTTACAGGACACCACACAAATCTACAACTGGGCACTCTTCGTTCGCCCTGGCATATGGTTTGGAAGCAATAATCCCGGTTGAGCTAGAAGTCCCTTCTCTGAGGCGAAACTTCGATCAAAGGCATAACGAACAGCTCCTACTTGAGTCGCTCGATATGGTCGATGAGAAGAGGGAAGAAGCCAAATTAAGGATTGTCGCTCACCAGAAAAGGGTCGCAAGGTACTTCAACTCCAAAGTTCTTAACCGCATCTTCAAGGTGGGAGACCTTGTCCTCAAGAGGGTCTACCATATACTAGGAGCATTCAAACCAAACTAGGAAGGACCCTATGTTATCGGTTAGAATCTAAGGAATGGCACATTCAAGTTAACAACTATCGATGGAGCCTAAATTCCCATAGCATGGAACAGTGAATCACTACGTCCTTACTTTATCCAAGACTATCCATGCATTTCCTATTTCCAGCAAATAAGCCACCTCGGAATACCGGAAGCATTGTAAATAGGCAAAACTTACCCAACTTTCATTAATAAAATTGCTTTGCTTTCTAACCAATAAAACCATGTTGACAAAAGTAACATGTTGAGTCGAGGGGGTCAAATCGACTCAAAACCATTCGAACACTGCTTGAGATAATCGAATCACGCTTGAGTTTGCCCTATCTACATGTCGGGTCGATGGAAACAAATCGACTCAAACCATTGGATCGATGAAACTCGATCTTTACCTTCTAAGAACCAGTGTTGCTCCGGTAACACCGAGAAGGCCTCAATCAAATCCGCACACCTCCATAAGCCATGCATTACTTCTTGAGTCGTGGAACCACGCTCTCGAAACAAGAATTCCTTACGTTGCCTAAAGATCAGTAACGTCGAGAAATTCCAAACCATTTTGGATCGATGGGTCAAATCGATCCCAAAAGCCGCCCATCCCATAAGCCGCGCACACTCCCAAAAGCTGCGCATCTCATAAGCCACACATACTCTTAAAAGCTGCATATTTCATAAGTCGCGTACACTCTTAAGTACCGGTATTGTCCCGACAATGCTGGGAAACTCGTCTGTTGCAGAACTAACAAGAATCCACTCTCACTATTAGGAGTAATGGACACGAATCCAGCAACGTCGCACGACTACGAATCGGCAAAGAATTCTGATTGTTGGACAACAGAATTTCTGGAATCAAGATGCTCAAATCACACGTTCTCGAAGATAGGAACCACAAAACAGACTCGGTTACAGACATTCGAAGAATCACACAAATCAACCAGTCATTTGTCAAGTGTTTGAAGTAAATAGCCCCATGAACTAGGGGGCGCGCACACACCAGTACCCAACCAAAAACCAAGTACTTCATCGTTTTGTTACGCCAAACAAAGAATTTTGGCAGTGATTACAAGACTAGATAAAATAGTGATAAATAAAATTGGCATAAGTGCATGAAACATAGATAAGTAGACAAATAAAATTACAATCAAAATGTCAATATTGTATTACTTGTAACGTTTTCAATGTACAACAACAAACAGCAGGCGCCGTGCCCGCACAACATCGGTAGAAAATAGGAAAATATGAAATATCACTGTGACAACAACAAGAAAAGTGCTAAGTGTAGAGTCTACACTTGTACAAAAGGCGATCAAAAAAGAAACAAAAGGAGGAAAAGACAAATCAAGGCGTCTTCTCACCGCTTCACTGGTTTCCTTTCCCGCCTCTAATTTGCAATTCCTCAGGCTTATCCTTTTATGGGGATTTCACTCTCTAAAGCATGGCTGTTGGCGGACCCTTCTTTCCCTTTATGCTTGTGGGATCGGTGAAAGCTCTTCGATGACCTCTTATGTGCTTCAACCTTCTCCTTTTTCACCGCGATCATTTGTTGCTTGGTCTTCGGCTGCTCGGCCATTACTCTGTCCGGTTGGCTACCTTGGTTTGCTTGCTCTCATGTATCACCAGCTACCAAGCTCTCCTCCTGAGAAATAGAGGGGTTATCCAAACCATGCAGTGCCATGATTTATTCAGAATGTGAACCGAATTGCGAACCAAAAGCGGAAATGATGGTTGTCGCAGTTAAAATAGCGACAAACTTGGCATCGTGATGAGAAGGCAATTCAGCGGGAAGAGAAGGTTGATCTACAATATCAGAATAAAGGGCGGTTATCTCGGAAATCTCTTCGGGCATGAATTGAAAATCTTCAAGCACGGGAGAGATAAGAAAGTTACCTACTGTGGGGGTTTATTCATGTGTAACAACTTTAAAGCCTTCGTCGTTGCCTTCTTTCGACGGCTACACGATTATAGGAGAAGTGGTAACGATCCCCTCGCTGGTATGAAGATGGCTCGCTCGGGCCCAAAGGAAAATGTTCGGTAGCAGCCTCTTTGGTGGTGGCCGTGACATCGATGGTTTCCCGCTCCCTTTCCAACATTAAGATTTTCTAGCCTTCCACTAAAGCTAGGTGGGATTCTTCATTCAAGTAGGCCTGAACCAGCTCCTCTTCGGTGTAACCGCCACCCATATCTCGAAATTGAGCCAGAACTTCTTCCCAAACTACAGCGAGCATGCGAGGGAACAATAGACCCAAGTAACCGAGGCTACCCTAAAGAAGCATAGAATTAACATAGAAGCCTAAAATGGTAGCATCTAAGCCTTCCATTTTCTCAGTAAAAATATCTTGGAGCTTTGAAAGACTGGCTTTCGTGCTTGCCTTCTCAATTGCCACTTAATTTACTGGGATTGTTCAGCGACGACTTTCTTCTCCGCCTCGACCATTGTCTCGCTTGCCTTCAATTTCTCTTTAAGAGACGCCTCATCGGTGTGGCACTTCTTTATTTAATCTCTGAGTATGAGTGCGGTTCGGTTGGAAGATTCCTTCAGCTCCTTAAATAAAGAAGCATTCCTACTTTCTCTCTTCAGGGCGTCATCCCGTTCCTTCTTCAATCTCTCAATCTCTGAGTCAGGTCCGCAATCTGCTTCTCGTATTCATCTTTTTCAGACTCGAATAGGAGAATTTCCTGGTAATTATTTCTATTAACAGTAGAAAGTTGCTTGCACAATTTCTTCCACCCCTCGGCTTGCTCCAAGCCACTCTGGATCGCATGGAGATGGGGTGAATAACATTCTACATGAACTGACTTTAAGTCAGGTTTATCAAAAACAACCCCCCTTAAGAACAAGTTGGGAAATGCAGCGTGCAGGAGCGGCGGACCAGCAGGGAGAATGTAGGGGGCTCGCCTTGAAATTAGGAGAGAAGCAGCCACTACAGCATGAGTGGAGGAGGTCATGACGCCGGAAGCGGCAACGACGATTCTAGTAGAAGTTGGAAGCTATGCGGCGGGTGCATGTTCTTGATCTTTCTTCAGCTTCTTTGATGGATCTTCCCATTCAATCGGGTTTTTCCTTTTCTTGTGGCCGCTTCCTCTGTCGTAGTGTTGATCCTTCTTGGTTCGATGGTGCCCTTCTGCCTCCTTATCTTTTCTCCTCCTTCTCTCTTCGTCATTTTCACGGGAGGTCTAGTATCTGAATGAATACCTTTTCGAATGCTGAGATTCAAGCACTCAGTTAAAGTCGTTGTAGAAGCCACGAGACATGATCCATGCTGCAAATAACAAAACAACTTTAGAAAAAAAGGCATTTGATGGATTAAAATATCCTAAGAGAATAACAGTGAGATGTGTGATCCTCGTGAAGTGTGTGCTATAGTTTAACGACCCTGGCAGAATACACAAACCGGATCGATCACCAACTAACGTCAAGACATCCGTATCTATAGGAACGATTTAGGTAGGCTGGGAAGGCAACCCTTCCGAATTGAAGTCACCCATTAGGGCGCCCATATATACAAAAATGTCGCTCGCATCTCCCAAGTTAAGATCGGCGCCCTCCGGCAAAGGGCTGGGAGCGGGCTTGTTCTCGGGAGAAGCTTCTTCAAAACATTCCTTCAAAGGAGGTGAGGGAGTATGTTCGGGACTCAGCTCCAAGGCCTTGTCACCTAAATCACCGTCGCCTTCGTCGGTATTTGTATCCCAATTTAAATCTTCTTTGATTAAGGGAGCTCCTTACCGATCTTTCCTTCCTCCTTTCCCTCAATCAACGGGGATTCGCCCGTCCGATAAACAAACTCTTCTTCTTTCTCCTTCAGGATCAAAGGCATCTTGGGTGGACTGTCAACCGCAACTTAAACATGTGCATCTTCAGAAGTTTTCTTTGACTCGTTGGATGAGTCACTTTCTTCCTCCTCCTCATCATCATCGTCACTTCACCATAATCATGAGAAGAGGAAACTGAGTAAGTCCGAGTTTGGAGCGAGAAGGGGCACTAACGAATCCGACAGACCTCCCGGGATGTAAGAGCCTGCACTGACGAAGATTTTCATCTATAAGCAAACTGATTATGCGCTCTCGAGCATTGACCGCTTTCAAGGTACTGAGAACGGGATCGAGCATCGGGTCTTTATTAATCTTCGGGAGAACTGCAAAAGAATAGACAATCGTTCAGAGGATTTCTTAGCAGCTAAAGGAAATTCCATGCATAGTGAAATAAACCTACCCCTCGTGGTCCATAGACGGGTGAATTCCTCTGGACACTTGGCAAAAAAGAACTGATTTTTGAATGAGGGAACCTTGCTAGGAAGATCAAGTATAAGCTTTCGACCGCGTTGCTCCTTAATATAAACAAGTAATGGGTTAGCCTTCCTCTTTTTAAATAACAGGAGATACTGCAGCTTGGCGAAGCTCTGGGCGCAGTTGAGTGTTTGCATGAATAAGATATACAAGCAAGTTAGCATGGCGTATCCATTCGGGAGGATATGGAACAGAGCCAACCCCATGTTCTGAAGAGTCGCCATAAGAAAGTGATTAAATGGAGGCACCGCACCATACATACACATGTAGCGATGGCAATCCACGTACCTGGAAGTTGGTCTATGAGAGAATTCCCCTTTTGATGGAAAAAGCACATCGTCCTCCAGGATGCCATATTGCGAGCAAATGCTTCGCAACACCCTGTGTGTAAGGATCGAAGAGGTTTTCACCGGAGGATCAAGAAGAACCCTAAAGTTGGGGGGAGTGCGGTCGACGACGGGGCCAATTGGGATCAGACAGCCATATTGTCCCGAGGCCATGGAAGTAGAAGGTCCAGCCAGGATCGACGAAGACTCCGTTTCAGAAATAGGTGAGCTTCCTTTAACTGACTTGCGTCAGCAGGATTTGCGCGTCATTCTATATAAGAAAGCCTGTGTTCAAAATGGTCAGGTGCGCCAAATCCTTAAACTATAAACACCAAACCTGGTTGATGCTTGGAATTCGAAAGGTAATTGATGTGTACCAATCACCGATCGGACTCCAAATATTAATCGTGAGCGTGTGTGATGTGTAATCTATGTCAGAATGGGTTCGGCGTCCTGAACGCTGTGAATAGACCATTCTGTGTAGATGGCTCACTCACACTGAAAAAAGCGATCCGCGTCAGCTATTATTGTTTTTTTCTTCTACAGTTACCCATTATCGATCAACGATCGATAATGGATCCGTTGTTCGAAGCGACATGGAAAGCTCTTCTTGTTCTAGGTACACCGACTGTGCAATGACAAGACCAAACCAATATGAGCAGTTATGGACTGATGAGTCGGAATCGAAAGAAAATTATCAGCATAAGTTGAGTGATAACAACCTAAGCTGCATGTAAGATACTATCCTAAGTTATTATCACCCCTCAGAAAAACCAAAATCAATCCGCAATCTGCAGGATGTCATGCTGCAATCGACTGTGAAACTCGGTACAAGTTAATTATAATTCTATGGATGAAGATATTAAAACATGTTGAGCACCGGGGCAAAACCCTGGCTTCATTTCGTGAAGAACTTTGGACTCGATTTACTATCTTCTTCCACAAAATTGCAATCAGCTCGATCTTCCACTGCATCTGTCATCAACAAAACCTCACCATCGATCAATGATGTAACAACATGTCAAAACCCACTTCACCGATCTTCGAGATTGTGAAAAATGATGATCTTCGATTCAAGATAGCTCGAACGAGGGTGTTGGGGGAATTGGATCGGTAGCGCTCCAAGGCAGGTATAATTGCGGCGGCGGTGACTTTAAAAGGCGGCAATAGGTGGCATTAGGGGAGAAGATTAACGGCGGCAGCACTCTGACAGTGGCAGTGATAGATCGGCAAAAGTTCGGTGGTGGCAGAGTTTGGGTCGGTGAAGTTTCGTTATCTTTTGAATCGGCTTGGTTCGAAAATGTGAACTGGGAGAATGGAGATCCAATACCATTTATATATTAAAAAAAGCTGGAAATTTTTTCCTAAGTACTTGGATCGATGCCGATCTGATCCAATTGGATCGGTACCGATCCAATTGATTTCCCTCAAATGACCTCAAACTTTCCTTGTTTGTCCAACTCGATGTTCGTATACATTCTGGAGGTTATCAGGTCAAGATCACACGTAATTATGACTAATGGAGATTTCCACTAAAGACTGGATAGTTAGCCAGGATGTCATAGGCAGCTACTCAAGGAAGCTAGATACGGCCAATAAAGCTCCATGCAATGGAAATCGAAAGATGAATAATTCTAGAGCACGCCTTGTTTCCAACGAAAGCATGCTCTGAGGGGAAAATGTTGACCATGTTTTTAACCTAGTAGAATTCAGAAGGAGTTAGAACATTTAAACTGAGATAAAACGACTCAAAACTTGACCGGAAGACCTAATAGTACATAACAAAGAAATCCCGGGAGTTTGAACCAAAAATACGCCAATTATTTGGATCGGCACCGATCCGATCCAAAATATTGACTTGTGGATTCTCTAATCCACATGAATTATGTTCCTACATCTCTTCTAGACTTATCTACCAAGTTTGATAGCATTCCGAGCATCTGAGTTGAAGAAGTCAAGACTTATCTGATTCGGATTATAGTTCAATCCAATTTACAGGTGAACCATCGTCGAAACAAGTCAAAAAGCTATAAAATCACATGGGGAACCTCGCATGCAAGAAAGGAAGCCAACAAAGTAGAGTTGTGCAAAAATTGCATGATATTTTGGATTGGTACCGATCCAAAAAGTTAGTTCCAAATCACCCCAAAATTTACATGCCTCCTCCTATGGATAACTACAGGCTTCTGGTACTCTGGTTCAAATCCAAGTGCTATTAAAATCCTATAAATACCATCCTATCTTCAACGGGAAGGGGGCTGGCTGCTCTGATCGCTGAAAAACTCTACTACTAAGATTCTTCAACCTTCTTCCTCCTTACAATGGATACCATATGACAATTGAGATCCTTCCTTATGTCTTCATCAATGGTAGTCTGATCTTTCCTCGTTCGATTATTAGAATTGTAAATGGCTTGTACTTGTGGTCAACAGTCAATCTATCAATAAAATCTATAAAGTGGACGTAGGCTTCGTTAATAGCCGAAGCACTATAAAAACCTTGTGTTTCTCTACTTTATTTTGTCTTTTCTGCAATTTGGAGAGTGTTTAGGTTTACTCTATTGTCCTCATAAACAGGGCCGGTGCTTTCACAATCACATCAGGATGTTGATCCATTTTTTAGGTTATCAAAAAGAAATTCATAATATGTTTATGAATACCTATTATGTTGCACTGAGAAATAATTGTTGTTTCAAGAAACACCAATTTCATAGCGAAGGAATTTCTTATAGAAATTATTGGTAGTAAAATGGAAATTGGAAATGATCCAAAGATAAAACTGATTACAAGGGATGAGATGAAATTAACCAAACTTAATCAGACATAACACATTAGAGTGTCTAATAAGTATTTCACACATTAAAGGAAAACTATGAGTTTTATATCAATATCGAGAAAAGAACTTCCTAAGTTGTCAAATAAGCTATTAAGAGTATTGACTCTGCCATATGGCACGATGCAAATCCAGAATCGATTCCAAGTACATTATCAAAATATGAATTTGATATTTGTACCCAAAGGGGTATGATCCATTGACCACAAATGTGTTTTCTAGAAGATCAATGCAGTTGGAATATAATGAGAAATGTTGAGAAGAATAGCATCGTAAATTTCAAGTGTTAATAGATTCATTATTCAACATGCTAAGTTAATTAGGAGTTTGCTCACCAATTTATCGTCTGGTATGACTTTGAGTTTTGGTACATACGTGTTGAAACAGGAAAATTCTAAATGATGATTCAGAATAGGTTGTTCGCACATAACAACCAGAATGTCTCGAAGTCGGTGAGAGCGATACTGAGTCTGTGAGTTTCGAATATGATCCAAGAACCGATTCGAAAATATCGTTCAATAAGCATGAGAGTTGGACAAGTATTTTGATAGAAATATTAAATAGTTTGATTTTCAATCAAAATGTAAAGGAAGTGCGCATTTATAAGAAAGAACATTAAAAGATACCTAGACATTTCGAAACTATAAGTAAACAACAAACTTATAATTGTCGACGATGTTCTCATGTTAGAATAAATTTAGTTTGTTGTTTAATTCTCGATATTGGATTTGAAAACCACATCTTTTATATTCAGTATAAAAGGATGTTGGGATAGTCTCATATAACACATAAACATTATATTAAAATGTTTAATATAGAGCATGTAAGATGGATCCCTTATGCATTGGCAATAGGAATTATCATACATATTGTATTGTCTACAATATCGTATTTCGCTTATGTGTTTGATACATAAAGCAAGTATCAAATCCAAATTAAGAGCGCTAATGGGTAGTTAAGATTATTCTCGAGTGTTTGCAAAACAGTATAGAATTGCTTACGGAAACAACGAACTCCTTATGAGGGAGTGCTCAGACTCGAACTTCTTAAGCGATATCGAGTATAATAGGTCAATATTATATTCATGTTCAAACCATAGTTAAAGAGCTTTAAGTTGGAATGTTCCAAACAAAAGGTCATGGCTGATTCAACCAAAAGGCCAAGTACTTCGTCTTGAATAGTGCCACAGCAAAAGAAATGTATACATAAATAAGAATTCACAAATATAAACTAAGCTAGGAGTGATTCTAAGTATTAAAAATGCTATGTCATTGTAATATGATAACAATGTCATGATAAGATCTCACCAGAGGTCGAAAAACATACTCCAAATAGTTCCACATGATAAAGACAGTTTATCAACATCGAAGAGAGGTGATTGACAAGTAGATAATTAAAACAACATAGTAGATCCATTCACGAGTGGACTAGCTATATCATTTCACATCAAACCAATCGAAGGGATAGGATTGAGATTCCTTAATTAGCCATCAGTGCAAGTGGGGGATTGATAGAGTTAAGGGTATGCCTTAGAGGCAATTCAGTAATTTATCATAAATTATTGGTTATGTAATAAAATCTCATTCGAAATAAAAGGCGTTTTTCTTTCTATTATATACTTGTAATAATGTGTTACACTGATTATTTATTTAATTTAAGTATATATAATAAAAAATACTTAAACTATATGTTTTGTGATAGTAACTACAAGGTATTATAATCATGGGAAATTTATCACAATGAAGTTAACATATTGTTTTAAATATTCATAGTCAAGATGTATCGAGATAGGATATTGATATATCCGTTGAAGAGTACGTAGCACTCTTTAAATGTTAGGCAATTTGTTACTCATGGCTGCTGGGGGCACCAAGGAGTTACATACTGATAATTATTGGATAAATATGGATTGACTCACTTGATATCTTTCTGGTGGTTAATATAACTAGGGTCAAAAAGAGAATATTGACGATATTGGTAATAACCCGCACCTAAGGCAGTAGCCTCTATTAGTGTTTATGTTCTATTATATTTTTCTTTTCCACTGTGAGTTCATATTGATCACTCAATATACTTATGTTCATTACAGGTTACCAAACCAACGATCCATGCCCTAATGGACTTTGTTTCGATTTAGTCGAAAAACGAGCCCATTAAGGTGCGGGTTGTTACAATATTACATAGTTCTCTCAACTTGAGAATACTGTTGAATTTCAACATGGATACCTCACTTTGATTATAGTTAAATAGTAGCTCGATGTCTGTCTAATGATTGTAGTTAGGTTTGATTTGAAGCATTGGAAGTGAAACACTATTTAATAGAGAATTCGTCTTCTCAGTTATATGAGGTTAGTGCTACGATCAACCATAGTCAACTCGAAGTCGAAGTCTCTAGCCAGAGCAGTTCAATTAATGATAACTATTATTATTAAACCAAGGATTTTGTGTTTGGATTATACAAGTTGAACATGGATGATATTAGAATTTTGATCTAAATCAAATTATATAAGTCATGGTGTGACATAGTCATAACTTAATTTTTTTTGTAAATAATCGTCACTACCGGAGATCGCTAAAAAAAATTGGTTTTACCAAAATTGTTTAAGCGATAAATTCGGCCAAACCTTACACCGTTGGCTACGGTGATGTGTGAATATTGATATTTGAATTGTTCAATAATAATGGTTGACTGAATTGACCCTATGAGTCGCACAACCACAATGTTAAATAACCCGAATACCATATAATTTCATTAAATTATAATTGTTATAAATTAATTGAATTAACTAATATTTGTGAAATATTTATTATAACATTTTATTTGATTTATTTGAATCGGTATTTAACATAGTACGTATATAAAAATTATATACGTATGTATCGATATACTATGTTATAAACATTTAAATTAGACTTAAATCATGCAAATATTGATTTGTTTTGGAAATTGACGTGGGCCCTTAAGTCCCTTGGTATGGTCAGCCCTGACTAGAGGGTGGGGATATGATATTTTATGAAAATATAAGTTCGAATTAGTTTAAAAGAAGAGGTAAAAAGGGATATCTAGATCTTTCCTTTTCAATCTTTTCTTTCCTATTTAAACACAACACTCCCTTCATTTGCTGCTTAATTTTTAGCCTCCCTCTAATAAAGTCTTGGTCGCAAGTTTTTGCCTCCCCCTCTTCTTTATTTCCAATCCAAAATAAATCAAATCAAAAATAATACAAAGGTGTAGCGATCTCTTCGGTTAGTAGCTTTTTTGGAAGAGATTGAATCTAATTCAATGAGTTTTTCGGATTCAAAATTCAACTTGCTACACCAAGGCTATAACATAGGTAATATATAATTTATATTTTATATATACATGTTCACTTATGTGATTAAATATGTATAGATTAGAAACATATTTTATCATTAATTTGTATATGTATTTGCTATTAGATCTTATTATGTATATGTATATTCATATTATTTTGTGTATATATATTTGGTTTTTTTGGCTGGTAAAATACCGAAAACAATATTTATTTTTAAAACAATTTTAATTATTAAAATTGTATTTTATAATTTGTAAAGGAGTTTATGTATGCGTGTATATATATACATATAAATATAAATTAATTTAAAATTCTTATTATACATATATTGTTTTTCATGTATATATTGATAAAGTTGAGGGTATGCCCTAGGGACAATTATGTAATTTGTTACATATATGTAACTCTTTGACCAATCTTATTCAAAATAAAAGATGTTTTCTTTCTATTATATACTTGACATAATGTGGTTTTATTTATTAATTAATTTAATTAAAAGTATATTTAATAGAAAATCCATAAATGATATGTTTTATGATAGTAGTTACAAAATGTTATAAGTGTGAGTAATTTATCACAATGAAACAAATATACCATTTTAAATATTCCTAGTCAAGATGTATCGAGACTGGATATCGATACATCCATTGAGACTGGAGTACATAACGCTCTCCAAATGTTGGGCAGTGTATTACTCATGACCGTTGGGGGCACCAAGGGATTACATACTGATAGTTATTGGATAAATATGGAATGACTCACTCCATAATTTTCCATTGGTAAATATAACTAAGGTCAAGCAGAGAATATCGATGCGTCTAATTTACACAGTTTTCTCGACTTGAGAATACTGTTGATCTTTAATGTGGAAGCTCCTCTTTGATTATAGTTAAATCGTGGCACGACGTCAATCGAACGACTATAGTTGGGTCGAGTGGTAGCATTGGAAGTGAAACACTATTCAAGAGAGGATTCGTCTCCTTAGTAATATGAGGTTAGTATCACGGTCAACTGAACTCAACTTAAAGTCAAAGTCTTTGGCCAGAGCAGTTCGATTAATAATAATTGTTATTATTGAACCAAGTCTTTATGTTTGGACTATAAAGTTGAATGTGGATGATATTGGAATTTTGACCATTACCAAATTCCATAAATCCAAAGTGATATAATTTTGACGAAGAGAATTGGTATAAATAACTGTCACTAAAAGGTACCGCTTAAGTGTTTGTGAAATTTGATTTTACCGAAAAGATCTGTAAGCGATGAACTCGGCCAAAATATCACACCACCTGCTAAGTGACGTGTGAACATTAATATTTGAATTGTTCAATATTAATCGCATACTGAATTCACACCTATGAGTCACACAACCGCATTTGTGATTTCTCCAAAAACCACACAATTTAATTAATTTGTAAAATATTGCAAATTGATTAAATTAATTAATATTTATGAAAATTAATTATTATTAATTATTTGATGTTTTGAATGTTGTTGGTAATTATTTAAATGCATATCTTAAAGTTATATTTGCATATATCGGTATGCGATATCGGTATAATTTTGAACATGTTTTAAATAATAAAATAATTACATAAAAGTTGTTTTTTCTTTTATTTGGAAAAGTTGCGCATTTAGAATGTGCTTGGATCAGCCATATAATGGTAAGAGGAGGAAATCAATTAGGGGGATTGATTAAAATTTAAAAAGGGAAATTAAAGGAGGAAGTTTTAATAGGAGAATAGGAAAGGTTCCTTCAATTCTATTAAAAAAATCTCCTCGTTTTTGAAAGTACAAAGAACGTGACTTTTATTTTGTTCTCTTTTATTCCTCTTCTCTATCATTCATAGATGGTTGAAACTTCATCCAAAAAAAACATCAAAACAAATTCAAATCAACATCAAACTAAATTAAAAAGGCGGTTCATTCTTCTGTTGCAAAGTGGGATAGTGATTTATTTGAAACCCAGGAGAAGCCACAAATCAAGGTGTGATGATATGCAAGGTCTATCGGACCTAGAGAGTGATCTATCAGATTTAGGTATTGTTCTATCATTCAAGGTATTTATACATGCTTCATCCTAAGGTAATTATATGTGTGTATAATTCTATATTTACATATCTTATAATTTGTTCTTATCTCCTTAATCTCTATCTTTCCCTTCTGTTCATACTTGAGAATTTGAATCTTGATTTGAATATCTCCATTCCCTTGCTTGAATAGATTGTTCTATAATGTTAAAACATAGAATGTTTTCTTTTGTTCACTACTATTTTGTTATGAATTATAACATCTCATTTTTTGTCTCATGTATGATTGTTTGATTAATTAATTTAACCTAGATCTAGACCTTCTTAATTTTATTTTATGTACTATATGTGATTGTTTAATCTAGATCTAGATCTTCTTTTCTCAAATCTATATATGCCTGTGTCATTTGATTTTGTTGTTTAAAAAGAAAAAAAGAACATATTGAACTTTGGATTTTTTATATTCATAATTCAGTTTTTCATATTAAAAGGTTTACACTTGAATATTTAGACATGGGTTGCTATGTAATTAAAACTTGGTAATAATCACATTAATTAATCTTTGTCATCCAATCAATATGATGTTTTAATTGTCATGTTTCAAATCATTCTAATATAAACTCTTCCTTTTAAAAGAAAAAGGGAAACATTAAATTAATGATATATTCCATGATTTGCAATTCCATCTAATTAAAAATTATATCTTTGCTTAAAAAGGAAGGATTCTTTTCACAATTGTTTCAAACCAATTTCATTAATCTTAATATTCTTTGATTTACTACTTGTAATTGAAAAGAAATCTATTTTATTTGAACTGCTACGCTAAACATTAATTGTATATGTATATATATGTGTGTGTATGTGTGTATTTACAGTATATATACATATACGTATGTATGTATTTATATATTAATAAATAAATAAAATCGTTCATGTTCCGGAGGACAAAAGCATATATAGATGGGAAATGTGTCCATTGTGGTGTAAATCCCAACACCTATGCAATGTTTACATTAACTTTGTACACTTTTATATGTTGCACTTACACCATACACACGGGCGCATGTGATGTGCAGAAAATCATTTGCAATTAATCAAATCAAATTGGACTAATGCATTCCCAATAAAACATTCAACTGAAATGTTAACATGTTTATTTAACATATTATCAATCTGATCAGAGACAAAAAAATAAGAGGTTTCTCACTCTTCAATTAATGTTGTTTACTCCCTTAATTAATTGCATAACTATTAGAGAAGGAAACTAAAGGTTTCCTTCTCATATTATTTTAATAAGTAACTGCTACACATGTAGGTGTATTTGATGCACTTATTCATTTAAATTTATATAATATTGAAAACCTTTTGAAAATTTTTTCACCAAATTAAATAAAATATTAATTTTATTTAAAAGAACATTTAGATAAGATCTAAATGTATTTAGACTTTATAGGCCCATTAAAAATCCAAAATGGTTAATTTTTTTGAAATTCACCCATTTCTTCCGCTGCGGACTGGCCCAGTTCCAACATATAAATACAAAATTTCATGTTAAGGTAGTGACTTCGGGCATGACCAGCTCTCATAGTGTGATGGGCGGCGTGCACAAGGCCCGGGAAAGAATTCACCGCCGTATGGCTGACTAGTGATTACTAGCAATTCCAGGTTCATGCAGGCTGCTTCCCTAAACCAATCTTGATTGCGGATGGGTTTTTGGAGCCCTCGCGGGATCGTGGCCTATTGTCCCGCACAATGTAGCATGTGTGTCGCCCAGGGCATAAGGGGCATGATGACATGATGTCATCCTTACATTCCTCCGGCTTATCACCTATAGTCTATACGAGGTTCCACACTTAATGGTGGTAATTATTTTATTCATACATATATACTTTTAAAACTATAATGCATTTAAATAATATATATATATATATATGTATATGTTATTCGAATAAAATAATTATTTTGAAATACGTATGGATTTTGTCTTAAAATAAATAAAAAAATTCTATTTAAATCTATCGGATTTAAGTGAAATAAAAAATTGATTTGTTTAACTCTTTCAGCCGAAAATAAAACAAATTTGCATTTAAATATATAATATTATTTATATATATTTGCAAATTAGAATTTTATGAATTTTAAAATATACATGTATATGGTTTTATATATTATCAAATTAAGTTTTTTAAACGTGTGTGTATATATATGGACATACATACATATGTATATTTATATATTAAATATAGTAAAGTTTAAACTTGAATTTGAATTTTAAATAGGATATTATCTGGATTTGTTTTCAAATTTGAATTTGAATTTTAAATAAGATATTATTTTGGATCTAGCTTTGTTTTCAAATTGAATTGATCCTAAGCTATTTTTAATTATTAAATATGAATTATTTGAATTAGTTCATATATTTTTAAACTTTAAATTTATACATAATTATTTTATGTACAAACACAAATATATCATATATATATATATATATAAGTGAATGGCGTCCTCATCTACCATGGCGGCTAAGGTTTCTCCAAATCTTTCCTCACCAGAAGGCGACAATGAAGAAGGATGGCAAGAGGTCAGGAGGAAAGGTAAATAGGATGTAGAGGAGGGAGGAGCGGCTAAACAACCTAAGGTATGGTCTAAACCTAGGTCAGGAGCTAATCTTAGAGAACATGGCTCTAAATCTTGGGCAAAGATTTTAGGGGAAAGCATGGAAATCAAAGAAAGCAAAGAGTATCATAACCCTTTATTGGATCTAGATGGGGTATTTGCAGAAATCGACGATTTAGAGCGTGAACAATCTAACCAAATATGGAACAACTCGATCTTCATATACATGTCGGGTAAAGTGCCTCGGTATGTTTATCAATGCATATGTCAAACGTGAAAGGAAATCTAAAGGCAAGTGAGAGGTTTTCTCAAGAGATAATGGCTTCTATCTAGTTAAATTCGAGCTTTAAGAAGACATAGATAAAGTGTTAAATGGTGGTACATGGTTCATGGATAGTAAACTTATATTCATGAAAAGTGGAATGCAAATTTTCAGTTTGAAAGAGACATGCTTGAATCCTACCCAATTTGGATTAGATTGAACAACTTACGTCCTGCACTATGGAATGCCAAAGGCATCAACAAACTAGAGAGTGTTATTGGGAAACCGATCGACATAGATGAAAATACCAGACATGTTAAAAGATTAAAGTATGCTAGAGTCTTGGTTGAGGTCAAAGCAGATAATAGATTTAACAAGACCATACGAGCTAAAGATAAACAAGGAAGAATGTATGTGCAGGAAGTGGAATATGAATATATCCCACCCTTATGCAAGGAATGTAAATGTTTTGGGCATAATGGCATTCCGTGGCAAATCACAAAGCTAGAGATTACAAAATAATGGAGACAAAAAGCAGCCATGGAGCCATACACATTAGAACCTACCCATACACCACTCTTTGAGCCTTTATAGACAAAAATTTAAGGACAAGACAAAACCCTGAAGTCTCAAAGGGGTCAATAGCTAACAGTTTAGTCACAAGCCTAAAAAAATAAGTGCATTGCAACATATAAAGAATCTAAAGCTGATAACCATGAGGTCCCCAGCTCTTATGAGTAGAAGGAGTTAGGGGAGGAGCAAAAGTATGAGGAGTTCCAACCAAAAGTTGATGTGAGTTCACTATTCTTGGATGCAGTGGAGAATTTGGTTTCAAATGAAAGCTTGGGTCAAGTGCTAAAGAAGGATACCTATGTAAGCATAGAAGAGATAAGTAACTTGGACATAAACCTTGGAAACAATAATGAAGAAATAGATATTAGTGAGCCCAAAACTCAAACTACATTAAAGATAACCTAATGTACCAGAAACAATTTAATAAAGGGAAGAAAAAGCAAGAGCAGGCTAGGCCAGCATCAGCTCCTATTACTAGGAGCCAAGCATCAACTTCTTGATATCAATTCTCTATTGAAATGTAAGAGGTCTAAGTAATGATACTAGAAAATTATACCTCTTTAAATTTAAAAATAAGGTAAACCCTACTTCATGGTTATTTTTAGACAACAAAATGGGTGATCAAGCAATCAACATGTTTGAAAGCAATTTTAGTGTAGACCGAAAATGTTAGAATAATAATTCAAATCAATCAAAGTGGAGAATTATGATAGCCTGACATAATGCAACATGGTTAGTGAAGCTCATAGATATGGATGAGTAACAGTTAACTGTAGAGATCACAAATGTAGGTGGGCTAAACATAGCATGTACATTTGTCTATGCCCATGTACCTCCATCAGGAAAAGTTAAGAGAGAAAATTATGCACATGTCAAAGCAAATCAACAAAATATGGATGGTTCTTAGTGACTTTAGTGCGGTTCTTCATACAAAAAAGGTGGACTTACTTTGAACTTATACCAAACTGCAGATTAAACAACTGTTAGTTGCCACAGGATTGCTGGAGGCATGCTATTGTGGCCTAAAATACACATGGAGAAGTGATAAGGCAAAAAAAATTCTTGCAGACTGGATAGAGTTTTGGTTAATGTAAAAATGATTAATAAAATGCACACACTCAATATGACAGGTCTTCCTAGCTCTATTAGTGACCACTGCCCTTTGCACATACAATTCAATCATACATCAATGCAGACTAAAGTTAAACCTTCATGTATGCAGATGATTGGTGTTTACTTGATGATTACGATGAAATGGTAGACATAAAAAATATTACTCTTGCAGATGACAATGGTTGGTATACTTTAGTTTTTTTATTGAAAGATCTTAAGAATATGTTAAAAAGCTGGAAAAAAACAAAGGCCAAATCAACAAAATAAAATCAATGAGCTATAGGAAAAATGTGATGACGCCTTACTGGATCAAAATCTACTAGATGCAACTCTAAACGAAAAATATTATGAAGCTCAAAAGCAATTAAAGAATGCGCTACAACAAGAGGCTACTGAAATCAAACAAAAACAAAAGAAAAATGGCTAACTTGATGAATGCACAAAGTTCTTCTATACAAAAATGTCATACAGGCAAAACCACAACAATCAACTTAACACACTAGCAGAGAATGGAGAACTAGTCATTGACCTCGTGCTGTTTGAACAGGAAGCAATATCATATTTTACAAATTTATACAATATTGAATATGAGAATGTCTTACCCGATGTTAATTGTAGGGCTCTGATTAATGAGGAGAGGTTGATATATTGCAGCCCACCATCTTTGAGCAGGAGATCAAAAAGGCGGTTTTCTCGACCTATATTAACTCTAGTCCATACCCATATGGATGGAATTCCAAGTTCTTCTGGGTGCATTGGGAAAGACCTGAAAACCTTAATATTAGATGTTGTGTAAGAATCATTTACAATAGGGAAGATATTGCAAGAGCTAAATCACACTTTCATCGCCCATATTCCAAAAATTAACAAGCCTAACAAGGTTGAGGATTACAGACCTATAGCCTGCTGCAGCATGTTGTATAAAATCATAAGCAAGTTACTATGCAACAAATTAACTCTAATTCTACCAGATTTAATATCTGAATGTCAATCTGCATTCGTTAAAGGAAGACGTATCTTTGAAAATTCATTTCTAGCTCATGAACTAGTCAGAAATTTTAATAGAAGAGGAGCAAATAAAGCTTGTATAAAAGCTGACCTACATAAAGCATATGACAAGGTTAACAGGAGGTTCATAATCCATATGTTGGCTAGCATGGGATTTCCTACTTTGTTAATAAAAGTGATAGAGGAGTGCATTTCTATCCCAAATTTTTCCATATTCATAAATGGGGCTCCTATGAGTTATATTAGTAGCAATAGAGGATTTAGACAAGATGATCCCCTATTACCCTACTCTTTATAATTGCAATGGAATATTTCTCATTGCAAATGGAGCTTGCATGTTACCCGGGCCTATTTCAACTCTATATAACAATCATCCTATATTACACTAGCTAATATATGCAGATGATATGATTGTTATAGTTAAATCCAATGCTAAAGCAGCCTAGAGCATTAAGGATACTGCAACAATTTGGAAAAATATGCCGGCTTAAAGCTAAATAACTAGAAATCAAAATGCTACTTCAATAAATTATGTAATGATAAACAAACTACTCTTAGTATTCTCCATATTAAAGAGGGCATTTTGCCAGTCAAATACCTAGGAGTCCCTTTATCTTCTACTGTCATTACTGATAAAGAATGCGGGGAATTAGTGACCAAAATCAGAGGCAAGTTAAATGGATGCAGTTCAAAATTGCTTTCTTTTGTTGGTAGGATTGAATTAGTACATATTTTTATTTCTATTAAAGTCGGATTTTGGGTGCAGACATTCCAAATTCCTGATTGCTCAATTGATAAGCTTAACTTTGTGTGCACAAACTTCATCTGAAGGGGGGTATACATAAAGTAAGCTATGACATATTACGCAGACCCAAGACTGAAGGTGGTGTAGGCCAGATTAATCTAAAGGAGCTTAAAAGAGTTAATAATTTAAAACTTGGTTGGAAAATAATTACATCAAAAACAATCTAGTCTGAATGAATGTGATCAAGTTATACCAAAGATAATTTCAGGTTGATGAAAAGTGATAATACTACATATGGGGTATGGAAAAACATTCTTGTAGGTACAGATGAACTCAAAAACATATTGCAAGCAAATTTGTAAATGGTAGGGAAACTAGTCTATGGAAAGATCCATGGCCCAACGGTCGAACTCTGATCTCAAAACTGGGTTGGGATACCTTAACCAGCGTGAGAGGACATGACAATAACGTAGATCTGATAATAATAAATAATGTTAGTTGGTGTCCAGATAGAATGAGTCCTTAGGCCATTCACAATGAATTGACCTATAATCCTATCTTCTCAGACACGTATAATGATATTTGGATATGGGTTCCTAGTAAAAATGGTGTCCTTTCTACAAAGTCTGCATAGGAAGTAATTATATCTAAACAAGAGCACAAAAACTAGACTTTGGCTATTTATCTAAAGCGAACAACTCAAAAATGGCATTCACTACATATAAAGTAGTTAATATGAGATTACCAACTATAGACGGGCTAGCAAAATGGGGATTAAGCATAGATCTAACTTGCAAATTACGTCTAACGAAGCATGAGACAGACCAACACCTATTTTTTGAGTGTAACTACAATAGACAAGTTTTTTAATCTATTAAACTGAAAAATCAAGACATGTAGAGCATAAAGAGCCTAGATGAGGAATTGTTATACCTGACTAACAACCAAAGGCGATCTGAGTTGAGAAAGCAAATATAATAGGTAGCGTTGAAAGCTATGGTTCATCATATTTGGAAAGAACGAATACGTCGAGTGTTTCAAAGGAAAGAAAGAAGAACGGAACAAGTTAGCAAAATAATTAAAGCTGATGTAAGGATAATATGTGAACTTATCTAAAGGAAAGTTCATACCAGTGCTGGTGTGGAGGATGAACAGATTTTGGAATCCTAAGGCTTGCTTGGTTTTCGACCACCATATTTTTTCGAAGAAAGAAGAAAGAGAAATAGAGAGAGTATGAAATGGGGAAGTGAAAAGGTGAATTAAAGTTGATATTTCAGATGCATTATTACCTGACAACTTTTCTACATCTCGAGGTGGGCTGGGCATGCTCCATTTTGATTTATATTTCGTATGTAAAGCCTTTTATATGTAGTTTTGTCTTTTCCTTTAGGCTAATATTGCCTATAAGTTTCAGAAAAAAAATTAACCAATATTCAAAATAATAATAATAATAATATACTTTATATTATATTAATATTAAAATAATAATTGACAACAAATACATATATAAAGGGGTCAATGTGTCTATTGCAGTATAAATTCCAATACTTATATACGGGCACATTAAGTCTTGTACACATTTATATGTTGCACATGCACTTACATGTATGCGTGTATTTGATGCACAAATACACTTTATATATCACTAATATATACAAATCAAACTTTATATTAGTTGATTAAATAAAATAAAGATTTTATTTAAAATTAATTAAATTGGATCTAAATCAATTTAGAGTTTATCTGCTCAATAAGATCTAAAATGGTAATTTTTTTGAAAATCAACCATTTAATCCGCTGCATCCTAGCCTAGTTCCAACAGAAACTACTCCAAAAATAGCTTCGCTAATTGACCAAACGACGAGATGGACCTAGGTTTGAGTCGAGTGAACCACATTGTTGCCAGTCCTGAAAGAATATAGGAAAACACCCACATCTCACGGCATATGTTGCGCATGCATTATCCATATATCGTTGACACTTCAATAGATGTTGTTTGGGATTAGTCACACCGTTATAGCTTTGCATGGTCAGCATCACAAACTTTTTCAGATAACTAGCTTCAAGAATCTCTTTGGCAAATGGGGTCCTACTCACTGATGATGTAACACCCCATAAAATCAACCATAAATAAATACGTTGAATAAATTAAATCAAATAAGATAGGGATAAAAATGGAATTTTGTAAAAGTCGGAATCTGACCATGAAAGTTATTCTGTTGTGTACATGGCGAAATTCTGACCACTTTCAATATCTAATATGTTGAAAATGAAACTTAAGCGGAAAAGTTATGGACGTTTGAAGTTTTCAAATTCAAAATAAATTAAATAGAATTAAAATTCAAATAAATAATTAATTCTCAAATTTGAAATTCAAAAATTAACAATAGATAGACTTGGGGTTAAGTAAACGTTAAAATAAACATTAACGTTAAAGTGTAATTAAGAAAGAAAATAAATATATAAAACAATGGCACAATTCCTTCCCAAAATAGACGGAGAGGTCGACCCCTTGACCTCTACCGGTCGACTGCCAGCGGTCGATCGGTGGCATAAGGATGGTCGACCACTCCATATCAAGTGGTAGGTAGGGTTTTTATTTTTGAATGCTCTAGATTTAATTATTTAAATCTGACGGTTTTGGTATATTCTCACCACTATAAATAAGACCCTAGACCCCTCATATTTATTCACATAATATTTTGTGAACATTAGTGAAGCTCTGTCTATTAATACCTCAGTTATTGATTTTGATGATAACAACCTTGATAGAAAATACATTTATATAAAATATGGATACTAATGTTTTGCCAAGTTATATGGTATATAGTGCAGGATATTATATAGGTGTTGAATCGAAGATTGTACATTATAAAGACCCAAAGAAAGGACATGAAGACTCATGAGTATAAAGATCAAGATATGAAGATCTCGAGACTATAGTATAATATATAGAGTCGTAGAATATTATTAAAGTCCCTGGTAGTAATCTTTGATCTCTATTTCCCATTTTCTTATCCTTTTTCTAAAAAAAATATTTTTACAAATATATTTAAAATATTTTATATAAATGTTTTTCTATGTTTAAAATGTTTACAGATTATGTTTAAATTATTTTACAAAGTATTAAAATATTTTCCAAAAGCATAAGATCTTCAAAATATTTAATAACAAAAGAGTTTTCAATTTTCAAAAGGATATATCGACATATACCATATAAGTATGTTGACATACATGCAACAGATTTGAAATTCAAATTTTGAAATGAAGTGTCTATTCATCATAACTCTTCGCGAATGGACATGTCTGTTTATTCTCTATAAATAGAAGGTTTCAAATGAATTTTTAAAATAACCAATTTCTTTTTTCTTCTCTCCTCTTACTATGCCAAAATTTCTAGTGAAAAATTTATTCAAATTCAACCAGAATCAATTCAATCTTCGCTGTATTAATTCTCTACTATTTACAATCTAATTTCAATCATCTCTCTCTCTCTCTCTCTCTCTCTCAATTCAAGATTAAAGTGCTACTCAAGAGGCTATAAGATCCATTGCAATCAACGATCAAGAAATTGTCTTTGGAAAAACCATCGAACTCTAGTTGTATTTGCTTGGGTGTGATTGTAACCCGTTCAAATCAATTGGATGTGCTTGGTAGCTTGGAAATCCGAGTGGGAGTGCTTGTAGCCCGTCCAAATCAAGTGGGTATACCCTGAGCCAAAAAAATTAGAAGGGTATGTCTCGTAGCCTCGGAATCGAGATTGTAATTGAGTTTTCCTTCTGCCCGTTCAAAGATTGGCATTTGAAAAGAAATCTATACAAGCATTTGTACGGACTTGATGTGCGAGAAATCCAAACCAGTATAAAATCCTTTGTGTCATCCCTCTAACTCCCTGCTTTACTTTACTGCATTTTTTATATGTGTTTGCATCTAAGATTGATTGTTGATAAGATTCTGTGTTGAAAATCTATGATTTAACATTAAACTTAAAAGAAATTTAAAAGGATTGACAAAAGATAGAAAACACTATTCACCTCTCCTCTAGTGTTTATTTAGGCTTAAGATCCATAATTTCGCAACCCACACTATTAGTTCGTCTCTTCAAAGATTCAGAAAACTCTATTAGGGTTTTAGGTAACAAATCCTATAGATTTATCTTTGTTTATTATTTATTTTATCAACTTCTTCTCTTTCAAACCTTTAGTTTTCTGAATCTAATATATATACAAATTTCTTACTGTATATATGTATTAAAAAGAAGAGATCTGATAAGAGATTGTCAAAGGCATGTCAAATCCAAAAGATGCAAAAGCTAAGGCTATGCAGTGAGTGGAAATCTTAGCTTTTCTATTCTAGTAATTGATTAGTGTAGTTTGGATTTGAATATGCCTTAGGGAGTTTTGGTTTGCGAAAACGTCATTTTATAGACCCCTAAAACCCCTTCAATGCAAAATGTTAATTCTAGGTTGAAATCTTAATTTGTTTATGTCAAAATAATGGAAATTGTATATAGATTTGTAGTTTTTCTAATTTTACCTTCTATTCCGCTTCTTTTTCTTTTTCTTTGAATTTGATTAAAACACTTTGATTACAGAATAATATGTAAAGAACGAATTTTATTCGTAGTTTGCACCACTGATTCCCTCAAATTAAATAGAAATTCCTTCGTTTATTTTTATGTAAAAAAGAGTTGAATATATATAAAGTGTAAAATTTAAAATTGTAAGTTTCTATTAGCAACATATTCCATTATTTCGATGTAATAACTTGAGTTTAAATTTTTATTGTATACAAGTCTATTGATTGGAATCTTTGGAAATGAATATTGGAATTTTGGTATTTTTGATAATATGGAATGAGACTTGTATAATTGTTTTAAGAGTTGACGTTTAAACACTAGTTTAGGATGTAAATTCTGCACGCTTAGAAGTTACTAAGCATATGTGTGTACTAACGTAATTGACATATAATTATAATGTATAATTGCGCAGTTAAATAGGTTATTAATTCTATGAAATCCTCCTTAGGAAGGTAATTAATGTTAAAGGAAAAGTAAGAAAGATTTCTTATAACGTCTTGATTATGGAAACAGTGAGATGTATGATAATATATGTAGAGCGTGATAAAAATTATGACTAAGTTGTAGAGATGCGAGGTTAGCCAAAAGCTTACGGAAGTCTGCCCAGCTAATCTGACTACTAGTAGTATAACTTTGGAGCTGATATGAGACATTGCTATAATAAGTAATTACGTTTATGCGAGGTTAGTTCCAAATTCTGTAGAGTAAATCTGCCCAGCTAATCTGGCTACTAGTGCCTAGGAATAGTCGGGCTAATGTGAGACGTCGTCAAGGGATACAGATCATAATACGAAGGACCTGCTTCAGAGATTGAAGGTATTAAGTATTTATGCGAGGGCTCGCCTCTTCTTTATGTAGGAATTAGTAAATGGTCGAGGTTACGGGTTAGGCCCGGTAGAGGATATCTCGGGAAAGAGCTTGCTTCAATAGGAAGTATTAAGTGGCTGAAGAGATTATGTAACACGACAACTAGATAGTTATTAGTGAGGAGTCCGCCTTGGAAATAGAGGTAGTAAATGACGTGGACCTACTTTAAATAAAGCATTAAATGGTCAGAGTCTGCCTAATTTCTATTAAAAGTATTAAGTGACATGAATACTATCTCTCATATTGATAGGACATTATGGACGATAGATATGGGCTATTGGGTTGATAGCAAGTTAGTTATGGGTTTATATTTAGAAAGCCTTTTATTAAGTTTGAGAAAAGCCTTTGGGCTTACATTTGAAAAGACTTATGTTGTAGGTAGAAACATAAGATATAGTCCCATTTAAATTATACCTTCTAAGTATTAATGTGGTAAGGCTCGAAATTATTATTCACCAAATATATATATTGTTCTGACTCCCTCCTCGTTACAACATAGATTAGGAAAGATGACGATGTTGAAGGTGAAGGCGTGGAGAAAACTTATGGCGGTTTACCTATTTATCTACTTATGATGTACCCATAAAAGTATGATGATATATTTTGAAAAATGTAACACTGCGGATATGTATGTGTTATGTATTTTATGACATTTTGAAATTAAATAAAATGGGTACCGTTGTTAATATATTTCATCCTTCTGCTATGAGATCTGAAAGTGCAGATAAATAACTCTGTATTATTCTTTTTACCAACCAACAACCAGTTTTGAGATGATCCTAAATTTCAATGGGCCTTTTCTGGATCGGAATTGAGGCCTGTTTCAGGGCGGGTTGTTACATTTGGTATCGGAACCCAAGTTACCCGATCAACAAGGATAGGTATATGTATGAGAGACATACTTGTTATTTTTGAAAGTATTTTTCAAAAATCCTACTATATATAAATATATATACTTATTTTAAATGTATGCAAAAACACTAGGCAAATCTTTACTTTACCATATAATACTATCTTAGGAAATGTAGAAGGTGGAGATTGTAATTCCAATGTTAATAAGGCATAAATGTGTAATAATTAAAGAGTTACAAGAATTTAATAAGGATATAAATGAACCAATTAAAGATATCATTAAGGTAATAAATGGAAAGATAAGGAAAACATAATAGGCAAAATTTGAATGAATAAATAATGTCTTTAAAAATTGTCCATTAGGATAATAATCATTTATTACAGGCAGTTGACATTTATAGAAATAGCAATAAACATGTTAGATAGTAATTAAATATTATAAGGCAGTATAATTGTCATTAAGATAAATTATATAGCATTAATCATACATATGATATTTAGCGGGCCTAACCTAAAAATAGACGGGGATAAGAATCTGTATGCTGTAAACAACTGGAAGAAAGGATTGGAGCAAGATGTGAAGAAGGAGTGTAGCAAGTTCCAACAAGGAAGTGTACATTAATCATTACAAGAGATGATCATATTTTTATGAAGATTGAGTAGGGAAAAAGGAAAGTTCAATAGGAAGGACAATTGAAGTCAATTTCTAAATTTAACCCTATGGGAAAGAATTTGATAAAAGATTTTGGAAAAATTCATTGAAATGTTTTGAATAAGTTTTAAAAGAATTTATTGAGAAGTTGTTTTGAAAAAGTAAGAAAATTTGAAAACTCATAATTTAAAATTTTGTTGAGTGAAAAGTTTCCGATTAAAGGGTTTTTGGTAAAAATGATTTTTCATTTTTGAAATTTTAGTTTAAAATTTATTGAGTTAAAAAGTATTCAATTTTTGGATTCTTCATTTTTTTTAAAATAAATTTAAGATAGAGTGTAGGCTGGACTTTATGATTTTTCTTTTATTTCATAAATTTGGAAGTTCTTTTTTTAATCTTTCTAAAACAGGGAATAAATGGAAATGAAACTTAATCAAATTAAAGGATAAAGTAAAGAAGGATAACGTAACTAGAATAGGATGAACATTTTCGTATAAGGAAAATAGAGAAAATAACAGCTGAAGTAGGAGCCAATTAGTTAGGAGAAAAATAAATAGAGGTAGTATTGGGAGATTTGGATAGAAATAGCATTAGGAATTTATATAGAACATGACAGTAATTTAGTTAGAAATTAATAAGATAGAAGGTAGCTGTCTACTCTACTTTTCATTGTTTAAAGTTATAGATGATGTTTTTGAAATTATTTTTAATACTATTGGATGGAATTAAAAAATGATAATTAATAAATGAGATGGGGTAATTTTGTGAATGTTAAAAGAAAAAGCACTTATGCGAGGACGAGAATTTTATATATTCATTTTATAATTTGTTTTTTAAATGGTAATAAAAGAGAAATAAATTAGGAATTTAGCATGCATATGAATAAATTGTGGTTTGAAGTCTACTTATCTTGTAACTAGAAATATCATTGAAACAATGAATGACTAATAAAGGAAAATCTATTATTTTGGAATGTTATCTTTGTAATTGGTTTAAAGAGGGTTAATGAACTTTTCATGAGTATATGCCATAATTTCATGGAGTAGTAAATGTTGATTTCAAATTTACTGTAATAAGTTTATTTGTATGAAAGTAATTTATTGAAATTTATTTTGTATGTTGTAGAAGGTTTTTGAGAAGAGAAATTATTTTGCTCCTTTATAGAATTAAGCAATTTTGAATTTTGATTTAGTAATGGTTTGGTTTGATGATTGTGTTTTAAATGTTTCAAATAAAAAATTCAACTTTTAAAGAAATAAATCTCAGTTGTAGAAGATCCTCAAAAAGGAAAAGTTGGTTAGAAAAAGGAAAAATTTTCATGGCTCGTCTTGGGAACTATGCAATTTTTGAAAATTGACAAAAAAGATTTCCAAGTTTATATTTTTAAAAACAAAGGTTTCGGATAAAGTACTTTATGATTGTGAAATTTTAGTTTTCAGAACGATGAGAACTAAACAAAAAAATTTGTGGAGTAGATATGGATCACTACCTAGGTAAGACAGTGTAAAGGTTTTAAGATATGAAAAAAATAGGAATGGTGTATACAACCCGATCTAGAAATCAGTCCAAGATATTTAGTTGTAGAAGATTGGTAAAATTGTGAAGATATTCTAGATTTAATTGGGTTGTAAGTTAGGTTGTCCTAGTTGACTTAGAATGTAAATTTCTATGTTTAATTTATTTGGAGCAGTCTACGTGTAACTTCCATAAAATTTTCAATTCCAATATATGTATAAAAGTGCAACATTTGAATTAATAAGGAATATGCCAAAGAGGGAAAGAGATGTGTAAGATATGGATATTCCTTTCCATAGTTTATACCGTCTATTTGAGTAAAAGAAAAATAAATAATTCCTTGCAATTTCAAACTAAGCAAAAAAATATCTCACTTTGGTTAATTTATGGAAAATTATAACGGTGATCCTTTTTAGAAGGATAGCTTTGATAAATTAAATTATGGAAATGAATGTTCTAGTTTAGAAATTAACATATAGACACACATGTAGCCGCGCTTAAGGTAGAAAAATAGAAAGATATAAATAGCGTAATTTACAATGATATTTGTATTAGTTATTATAGGCTAGGATTTATGGACATTAATTAAAGATTTAACGGGCGATAAATTTGTAATTAATAGAGAATCAAAAAGAATTAAGTAAGGACTGATTAAGGAATTTAATATGATGGGGGAATTGGATCGACATAATAAATGGGTTTTGAAACTGGTAACAAGTTTAAAGAGATTTAAATGAGGATTGATTAGTAATGGTCTAACTTTGACATTAATGAACAATTATTACAGATATATTAACTGAAGTAATAGATGGACCGCGTTTATTAGAAACCAAGAAGGAGAACTAAGAAAGATGGAGAATTAAGTGGAATAACATACTAAGGATGTTCATCTTATTTTAGTAAGGAGTATCAGGGCTCCAACATCGTTAACACTAGTAAATGATAAATAGCACTTCAAGTAAAAATTTCTTTTGGAGTTTTTAATTATTATCACCAGTTGTCTCTCTTAGGTTATTGGAAAAACGTATGTATGTTCCTGTTTTATCATTGGGCTAATTTTATGGATGAGATTAGACCACCAGATAAACTGTAGATAAGACTACAAGTTAACGAGGAAATTAGGTTAGTAACCGAAAATAAAAGAATGCTTCAATCCCAAAAATTTTAAGATTTTGGAAAAAAGAAATTTTAGCTTACTGAGAGACACCATTCAAGGATGACCATTCCCCCGGAGGAGATAAGATGAATATGGATATGAAGAGAATTTTCTACTGGATAATGATAAAGAAGAAGGTGGCAGACGTGCCAAAAAGAAAAGGGTAGAATTATTTAGGAAGCGAATGAAGGATGCCAGAAGTCCTATGTGGACAAGCGAAGAAAAGAGTTAGAGTTTGAAGTAGGAGACATGGTGTTTATTGAAGTTTTCCCTTTTAGATAGATTGTGTGGCTTGGAAAGTCCGGAATGTTGGTACTAAAAATTTGTTGGCCTTTCCCAATTTTAAAAAGGATAGGAAAACTTGCTTATCGTGTGGAGCTACTGGATAAATCGACAGGAGTCCATGATATTTTTACGTGTTGCACTTGGAGAAATGCCTTCCACTATGGTAGAAACTGATATTATGGGATACTAAGACGATCCAATAGCGTCCCGTGCCACCACAAGCATTGCAGAGCACGAAACTAGAAAGCCGCGCAACAAATAAATTAGACTGGTTCGAATATAGTGGGTGGGAAATCCAGCAGAAAACATGAAGACTTCTCATCTAAGCTTTTCATTGGCAAACTTTCCTCTTCAAAATTAGATTTTTATTGCATTTGCGGATGCTAGATTGGATGGTAGGAGATGGTTGTTGCACATATACTATCGCTTTTGCACTCATATAGAATACTTTTTGCATGTTTAGGGTGTATGCATACATACTTATATGTCACGATCATACACTCATGCTAGGATTGAGCTCATTTATAGTATGTCTGCACACAAAATCACATTGCACTTTTGATTGAGTTGATGATTGTGTAGATAACTTGGTTGTATAATATGAATGTTTATTACACGTTACGTTGTTCACCCATGGGAAAGATTTCGAGCTTAAATGGGGAAGAGTGTAACACCCCTAAACTAACCATAAATTAATACGTTGAATAAATTAAATTAAATAATAATATAGGGATAAAATAGAAATTGTAAAAGTCAGAATTTGACAATGAAAGTTATGTCGTTGTATTCGTGGCAAAATCCTGATCAATTTTCATATATAATATGTGGAAAACGAAACTCAAAAATAAAGTTAATGCAATTTGAAGTTTTCAGATTCAAAATAATTTAAATAGAATTCAAATAAATAATTAATTCTCAAATTTGGAATTCAAAAATTAATAGTAGATAGACTTAGGGGTTAAATAAACATTAAAATTAACGTTAATGTTAAAGTGTAATTAAGGAAGAAAATAAATATATAAAACAATTGCACAATTCCTTCGCAAAATAGATGGAGAGGTCGACCTCCTGACCTTTACCATCGACCGGTGGAATAAGGGGTGGTCAACCGCTCCATATCAGGTGGCGGCTAAGGTATTTATTTTTGGTCACTCCCGATTTAATTATTTAAATCCGAAGGTTCTGGTGCTTTCTTGCTATTATAAATAAGACCCTAGACCCCCAATTTTATTCAAGTAAAATTTTAGGAACATTAGCAAAGCTCTGTCGGTTCGTCCTTTCAAAGATTAAGAAAAATCCATTAGGGTTTCAGGTAAGCAATCCTATAGATTTATTTTTTGTTTATTATTTATTTTCTCGACTTCTTCTCCTCTAAACCTTTAATTTTCTGAATCTAACGTATATACAAATCCCTTGCTATATATATGTATAAAAAAGAAAAGATCCGATAAGAGATTGTCAAAGGCTTGTTAAATCCAAAAGAGGCAAAAGCTAAGGCTATACAGTGAGTGGAAATCTTAGCTTTTTTATTTTAGTAATTGATTACTGTAATTTGGGTTTGAATGTCTTGGAGAGTTTTTGTTTGCGAAAACATCATATTATAGACCCAAAACTCTGTTAATGCAAAATGTCAATTCTAGGTTGAAATCTCAATTTGTTTATGTCAAAATAATGGAAATTGTGTAGATTTTCTGTTTTAAAATTTTACCTTCTATTCCACTCCTTATTATTTTTCTTTAAATTTGGTTAAAGGACTTTGATTACAGAATAGTGTGTAAAGTAGGAATTTTATTCGCAGTTTGCACTGTTGATTCCCTAAAATTAAATATAAATTCCTTCGTTTATTTTTATCTGAAAAAAGGAGTTTAATAGAGCGTAAAGATTAGAATTGTAAGTTTCTATTAGCAATATATTCCATTATTTTGATGTAATAACTTGAGTTTAAATTTTTATTGTATACAGGTCTATTGATTCTAATTTTTGAATATGAATATTGGAATTTTGGTATTTTTGATAATATGGAATGAGACTCGTATATTGTTTAAAGTGTTGATATTTAAACGCTATTTTAGGGTGTAAATTTCGCACACTTAAAAAATTACTAGGCATGCATATATATATATATATTAGCGTAATTAAAGTATAATTATAATGTATAATTGCGTAGTTAAATAGATTATTAATCCTATTAAATCTCTCTTGGGAAGGTAATTAATGTCAAATGCGAAATAAGAAGGATTTCTTATAAGGCCTTGATTGTTGAAACAATGAGATGTGTTATAATATATGTAGAGTGTGATATAAATTATGACTAAGTTATAGGGATGCGAGGTCCGCCAAAAATATTGGGAAGTCTGACGAGCTAATATGACTACCAGCAGTGTGACTTTGGGGCTGATGTGAGACATCACCTGTAACAACCCGCATATTTTACGATTGAATATTTAAATATTTTATTTAAATATTTCATCGTTAGTCGAATTATAGTCCAAAAAGCTATTTTTTGCAAACAGTCAAATTAGGACTCGAGACTACCCCCATTGAGTTCAAAATGACGTTTGCGACCTTTTTGAGTATAAACATTGATATGTTTGGAGTTAGTGGAATTTTGCTACTTTTTCACTTTGGGCTTTGGTTTGGGTTTCAGCCCTATATCCTAACTCAAGCCCTTAGCTCCACCCCTACTTATCTTCATTCACTTCATTTTCCTAACACTTTCAAGCTCTAGATAAAAATGGTGGAGGAGAAAAAGAATTAGAATTCCTAAGCCTTAGTTCCATTTGCAAATCAAGTTCTAGCTCCAAATTCAAAGAAGAAGCTTTGGTAAGCCTTCTCTTCATCTTCTCCAACTCGTTCTCTTTTCAATCTCAGAAATTCCTAAACCTAACTTAGGAAATGTTTCTATTTTAAGCTTAGATTCAAGCTTGTTGAGTTAGAATTGAAGAGTGATTGTTCTTGCCATTGCTCTATAGCTTCTTCTTCCTTGTTTTGTGTAAAAAGGTGAGATTTTTATCTCACATCTTTGTCTATAACTATCTTTGATGTTAGGTATGAATTCCTAACACTTGTTCATGATCATTTGATTTTGATTTGGATTGATTTGGTGAACATTCCAATATTTGATGTTTTGAAGTCAAAACTTTGAAAATCCTAGCTTTGAATTGTGAACATGTTTTGGTGGTGAATCGGAGAGCTTTAGGGCTGGGCTGTCGCTAGGCATAAATCCTTTGTCGTCGTTGCTCATTCAATCGCTCCAAATCCGAGAAGTTGTGTAGGTTTGCCCCTTTAAGGGCTTTACAAATTCTGTCCCGCTACAGGCGACGGACGTCTGTGGATTATCCACAGACGTCTGTGGCTTCAGGAAAAATGTTTCCTGAAACAGGTGACAGATGTCTGTGGATTATCCACAAACGTCTGTGGCTTCAGGGAAAATGTTTCCCGAAACAGGTGACAGATGTCTATGGATTTCCCACAGACGTCTGTGGCTTTTGATTTCTGGAGATTAGCCTATTTTTTTATGTGGATTTCCAAATTTATCGATTTTTAATTATCCATATAGTTATTGTCAATTAATATCAACTTTGATGATTTCTTTTCTGGATTTTTGGTGTTTCTATTTGATCGATTTGATATCGATTTCCATGGTTTGATTCACGTTATCGAAATGTGAATTCTTGTGATTGATTGTTTCTACAATCATTTCTGTGATTTGTCACTTTAAAATATAAAGGTTTTCTATACTAGTAGTAAATATTCAAACTCTTTTACAAAGATGATTTCAACTCTATTTTTAAACATAAAGCTTGTTTACAAAACCGTTTTCCAATCTATTAGTATATACAAACCTTTACCTCATTCGTATGAGAAAATCTAATTAAACGGCTTAGCAAAACAAGTGGTATGAAACACTTGCGTTTACTTCGTCGGTTAATTTATGGAATTGTTCGATTGAAAATCTCTTGTGACAATTTTCGAGTGAAAATCTACAATCTATTCGTAAATATTTAAGTTAAGCTAGTGGTTATGGGACATGAAGCTAAACTCATATATTTACTAGCTTAGTGTAATTGACACTTCTTGATGATCGATGATGATCATTTTTGTGAATTAGACTAGCGATGTGCGATGTCTCTTTGTCCGCGTGGGGGACCGTACCTCGTCTTGTGGAGCTTCGGCTCAAATTTGTGGGGTAGCGACCCATGGTCTTCGGACCGTTTTAGTGGAGTTTCGGCTCAAAGGTCTTCGGACCGTTTTAGTGGAGCTTCGGCTCAAAATTAATGGTTAGCAACCATGGAATAGCATTCCGTTTTGTGATACACGTGTTGAGAGTTTTCATGCTCTCGTTTTGTGATAGGCCTCCCCCTTCTTTTTATCGTGATTTCTGGATTTCTTGTTGATGATTTCTAGAACTTGTGTTTCACCAATTTTCATGATTTACATTGATAAGCTCTATCAATATTTGTGTATTGGTGAATTTGTGTGTCGTTAAATTTTGTGATTGGCATTGATATTATAGTCAATATTTTTGTGTTTGGTGAATAAACTAAAGAATATGACGTTCTTTTCTGTGTTTTTGAGATTATTGAGGTATTGTATGATTTTGGTTTTTACATGCATACTAGTTATAGTAAGGCATTAATGTTATCATACGTCTTTTGTCATATCTCATATTCTATCTCATTTAATCTGATATTTATAGATAGACTGATCTGTTTATTATTTTCTTATTAAATAATACTCGGGTCAGACCAAGATGCTACAGGTGCTTCAGCTTGACCTCTCATCTGGGAGTATTATCTGACTTTTGGCTAACTACATTAGATTTGTAGTTTTGTTGTTATACATTAGAGATAGAGACTCCTTAATGTATATATTATTTTGTGTAGCACCTGTATCTATTCTTTTGTGATATTATGGATCTTGTTTGACCACTACTCTGATGTACACTTTTATGTGTAATATTCATATCTGTTTCCGCTTTTGAGATATGAACTTCTGTGACTGATTTGTGTTATATTTATTTCTATATTTGTTTCCAAAGATATTATAGCCACCATGTAGTAGCTTTGAGTTTGTGTCGATGTGTCGGATTTCCTCTTGAGATGAAAAGCATGTTATATTATCTGACATATCGAGGCTCGCACAAAGCAATTACACAGATGGTCACTCCTCAATGGCCTTATTCTCCGTGCTAGTTGCCGGCATTACCCCGTAGTGTCCTTGGCTAGCATGGGTATAGAGGTGGGGCGTCACAGCTTGGTATCGGAGCCAAACTTCGGAACTATATAGAATAATCTAACAAGGATCATTGTCCTAAGTCCTTCTTAGGAGTCGTGCCTTAGGATTTTATTCGAGTCAATTGGACCCATTTTATCCTATTTTCTTTTATGATTCCTTGTTTTATCAATCAAGTTTGCTTGATATTTGTTTTGAGAGTAACCTTTTCTTTTTCTTTATTTCTTTCTTAAAGAAGGGAAATGGTTAGACCAGGCCGCCCCAGCGCCGGTCAATCTAGTGTTACTCCCCAGGATGGAGTTTTTATGTCTGCCTAGCAGCTTCTTGATCTTGTAAAGAATGCTCAAGCAGCCGGTTCTATTCCGGAGCCTACTCACCCTAAGTCTGGATTTGCACGCTTGTGCAACGATTATACCAACTTGGGTGGAAAGCCATTCAAAGGTTCTGAAACCATTATTGAAGTCCAGGCTTGGCTAAGAACATGCGACCGCATCTTTTCTCGCATGAATCTTATTGATCTTCACCGAGTTCAGGTGGCCTCTAGTATGCTCCAAGAAAGAGCATTAGACTGGTACGAGCTTCTGATTTGTGAAATTAATGAAACAGATCTTACTTGGGAGCAATTCCGGGAACGATTCGAGTTAAAGTTTGTGCCAGAAGCTGAGAAGGTGACTTTGGCCCGTCGTTTCATAGACCTTGTTCAAGGTGAATCCTTCGTGGCAGATTACGTCGCTTCTTTCGAGTCACTTTCTAAATATGGGGTTGAGTACATCAACACCCCATTGAAGAAGAACCAAAGATTTGTCTATGGCTTGAATAAAAATCTCAAGAAGCCATTACTTCTAAAATTAGAAGTCTCTTTTGATCAACTCATTGACATCGCTCTTTGACTTGAAGAGGAAAATAGAGTAAGGGATGTTGAGGTTGGGAGTGCTAAACCGAACTTCACTAACAAGAAAAGGCCTAATAAGTTCAAAGGTCCTTATCCCAACAATAGGAAAGGGAAACAAGCATCTCCGGCAACTAAGACTTCTACCTCTAGTGGTGGGCAATGCTACAACTGTGGTCCTAAGGACCATTATACCAATAAGTGTTGAAAGCCCCGTGCTTGTCGCTATTGCAAAAGCTCGGACCATTATATATCTGTGTGTCCCAAAATTCAAGACAAGAAGGAGGGAAAGCTTAATGTGGCGAAAGCTCCTTGCAACACTTCTCGTGGTCAAGGTATTTCTCATTCTATCCTTGATGGTATTATTGTGTTTCGTGATCATCCTATTCGAGTTCTTTTTGATACGGGTGCGTCCCATTCTTTTATTTCAAAGGAACTTGTTGATACTTTTTCTTTGGATGTTATGTGTTTGATGACTTCTTTGAGAATTGCGAATCCGGTTGGTGGATCCGCAACACTCAGTCTACTTTGTAAAGATGTCGAGATTGTTTTATGTGATTTTTCTTTCCTAGCTGATTTGCATGTCATGCGTTACTTAGGCTTTGGGATGATTTTGGGAATGGATTGGCTTAACCGTTATGAAGCTCATATCCTATGTCCTGAGCGGACTATTTATCTTCGACATCCTCAATCTGTTAAGCAGGTTTTTATTGTTCTTAAAGATTCGGATTCTACTTTGGCAGCATCCTTATATTCTCTAAACCCTCGTGATGATGATAATGATGATGAGGAAGATTTCATTTCTCTTATTCACGTTGTTCGTGAATTTTCCGACATATTCGAGCCCGTTCTAGGATTGCCACCTAAGCGAGCAATTGAGTTTAGAATTAATCTTGTCCCTGGAGCTCAACCTATCACTCGTCCTCCTTATCGCATGTCCAATAAGGAAAATGAGGAGATGCGCAAACAATTATCCGAATTGGAGACGAAGCAATTTATTCGCTCTAGTTCCTTGCCTTGGGGAGCTTCGGCTATTTTTGTGAAGAAATCCAATGGTACACTTAGGCTCTGCGTTGACTACCGCAAGCTTAATGATCTCACTATCAAGAATAAATATCCATTGCCTCGGATTGATGATCTATTTGACCAACTAAGTGGTGCTAGAGTCTTTTCACAATTGGACTTAGCAACTTTTTCATCAGCTTCGTATTGCAGAGGATAGTATTCCTTTGACATCATTCCGTACTCGTTATGGATCGTATGAATGGCTTGTTATGCCATTTGGTTTGACGAATGCTCCAGCTTATTTTGTTGACCTCATGAATCGAGTTTTCAAAGATTTCCTCGATCGATTTGTTCTCATCTTTATTGATGATATTCTTGTATATTCAAAAACCGAGGAAGAACATGAAAAGCATCTTCAGATTGTGTTGTAAACTCTTAGGAGTAATCAATTAAAAGCAAAATTTTATAAATGCCACTTTTGGCAATCTCGTGTGAAGTTTCTTGGTCACATTATTTCCAAATCAGGAATTTCCGTGGATCCTTCGAAGATTGAAGTGATTCAAAATTGGAAGAGACCGGAGAGTGTGACGGAAATCCGTAGCTTTCTCGGATTGGCGGGCTATTACCGTCGTTTCATAAAAGACTTTTCTAAAATTTTCGTGCCTCTTACTAGTTTGACAAAGAAAGGAGTTAAATACATATGGTCCGACAAATGTGAAGCTTCTTTTCAGAAATTAAAGGAACTCCTTTCCGATGCTTCTATTCTTGTGATTCCCGAAGGAAACCAAGATTTTGTTGTGTATACCGATGCTAGTCGCGTTGGTTTGGGTGCCGTTCTTATGCAAAGAGAACGTGTTATTGCTTATGCTTCTAGGCAATTGAAGCAGCCGAGACTAGGTATGCCACTCATGATTTAGAGCTCGCGGCTATTGTTTTCGCCCTTAGAATTTGGCGTCATTATCTTTTGGGAGAAAAATTTATTCTTTACACTGATCATAAATCTTTGAAATATTTATTTTCTCAAAAGGAACTTAATTTGCGTCAACAACGTTGGCTCGAGTTCCTTGCATCATATGATCTTGATATTCTTTATACTCCCGGCGGGAAATCGTGTTGCCGACGCCCTTAGCCGAAAGCAACAAGTGGTTGTTTCTATGATGATATCTGAATGGAACGATCTCGAGACTTTGTCTACTTGTGAGATTCGAGATCGTGTATCCGATTTATGTTCATCTTTTGTTTTATGTAGCCTTGAGGCTCATCCATCTCTTTTGGACCGCATTCTTGAAGCTCAAAAGCTAGATCTCGAATTGGCTCTTCTTGGCCAAAATTTTAGGGATAAAATTGATATTGAGGGTATGAAAGACTTTGGTATTGATTCTCGTGGCGGTATTCGAAAATTTGGTAGACTTGTCGTGCCAAATATTAGTGATCTTCGCAAAGACATATTAGAAGATTCCCATCGTTCTAAATTTACCATTCATCCCGGTAGTAGTAAAATGTACGCGGATATGAAGCGACTTTATTATTGGGAGGGAATGAAATTTGATATCGCTAACTTCGTTAAGCGTTGCATGACTTGCCAACTCATTAAGGCCGAGCATCAAAGGCCCGGTGGGTTATTGCAACCTTTAGACATCCCAATGTGGAAGTGGGATCATATTTCCATGGATTTTATTGACGGCCTTCCCCGTTCTCGTTCGGGTCATGATAGCTTATGGGTGATTGTTGATAGACTTACTAAATCCGCCCATTTTATTCTCGTTCGGTCTAATCGGACCGTTCCTCTTTTGGCCAAACTCTTTATTAAAGAAATTGTTAAATTGCATGGAGTCCTTACTTCTATTGTTAGTGATCGCGATCCATTGTTTACTAGTGGATTTTGGAAGAGTCTTCAAAAAGCTTTGGGAACGAAGCTTAATTTTAGCACTGCTTATCATCCGCAGTCCGATGGACAAACCGAGCGTGTGAATCAAACTCTTGAAGATCTTCTTCGTGCTTGTGTTCTTGACTTTGGTGGAAGTTGGGAAGATCATATTTCTCTTGTTGAATTTTCCTATAATAATAGCTTCCAATCTAGTATTGGTATGGCACCTTTCGAGGCACTATACGGAAGGCCATGCCGATCTCCTTCGTGTTGGCTTGAAGCCGGTGAGAAACTGGTTTTAGGTCCAGATTTTATCCGGGATGCCACATAAAAGATTGACCTTATTCGTCATAGGATGAAAGAAGCTCAAAGCAGACAAAAATCTTATGCCGATAATCGAAGAAGGAAATTAGAATTTTCTGTGGGAGATCTTGTGTTCGTCCGTATTTCACCTATGAAGGGTGTTGTGCGTTTCAATCGATCGAGAAAATTAGCACCTCGATATATTGGCTCGTTTCCCATCACCGAACGCATTGGTTCCGTGGCTTATCGCCTTTCGTTACCGGCTCAGTTTTCTGCTATTCATGATGTGTTTCACGTCTCTCAACTACGGAAATGCCTTCGAGGTTCCGACACTATTTTTGAGCCCGGTGTTGTTGAAGAAATTGAAGTTTCGCCTAATTTAACATATGAGCAACATCCTATTCGTATCATTGCTTCGGAGGTTAAATGCCTTCGAAATAAAGAGGTCTCACTTGTGAAAGTTCAATGGTCCTCAAATCCTAAGGATTGCTCTTGGAAATCTAGAGAATTCATCGAGTGAACACATCCGGACTTACTCTCTTGAGCTCTTTGAGGTGAACTTCTTATTTCAAATTTCTTCTTTTGTGTTGATATTCTTTTATGGTTGTTACTTTTTGTTCAAATATTTCTTATGATTGCGAGGACGAAATTTCTTTAAGGAGGGGAGTCTGTAACAACCCGCATATTTTACGATTGAATATTTAAATATTTCATCGTTAGTCGGATTATAGTCCAAAAAGCTACTTTTTGCAAACAGTCAAATTAGGACTCGAGACTACCCCTATTGAGTTCAAAATGACGTTTGCGACCTTTTTGAGTATAAACATTGATATGTTTGGAGTTAGTCGAATTTTGCTACTTTTTCACTTTGGGCTTTGGTTTGGGTTTCAACCCTATATCCTAACTCAAGCCCTTAGCTCCACCCCCACTTATCTTCATTCACTTCATTTTCCTAACACTTTAAAGCTCTAGATAAAAATGGTGGAGGAGAAAAAGAATTAGAATTCCTAAGCCCTAGTTCCATTTGCAAATCAAGTTCTAGCTCCAAATTCAAAGAAGAAGCTTTGGTAAGCCTTCTCTTCATCTTCTCCAACTCGTTCTCTTTTCAATCTCAGAAATTCCTAAACCTAACTTAGGAAATGTTTCTCTTTTAAGCTTAGATTCAAGCTTGTTGAGTTGGAATTGAAGAGTGATTGTTCTTGCCATTGCTCTATAGCTTCTTCTTCCTTGTTTTGTGTAAAAAGGTGAGATTTTTATCTCACATCTTTGTCTATAACTATCTTTGATGTTAGGTATGAATTCCTAACACTTGTTCATGATCATTTGATTTTGATTTGGATTGATTTGGTGAACATTCCAATATTTGATGTTTTGAAGTCAAAACTTTGAAAATCCTAGCTTTGAATTGTGAACATGTTTTGGTGGTGAATCGGAGAGCTTTAGGGCTGGGTTGTCGCTAGGCATAAATCCTTTGTCGTCGTTGCTCATTCAATCACTCTGAATCCAAGAAGTTGTGTAGGTTTGCCCCTTTAAGGGCTTTGCAAATTCTGTCCCGCTACAGGCGACAAACGTCTGTGGATTATCCACAGACGTCTGTGGCTTCAGGAAAAATGTTTCCTGAAACAAGTGACAGACGTCTGTGGATTATCCACAGACGTCTGTGGCTTCAAGGAAAATGTTTCCCGAAATAGGTGACAGACGTCTGTGGATTTCCCACTGACGTCTGTGGCTGTTGATTTCTGGAGATTAGCCTATTTTTTATGTGGATTTCCAAATTTATCGATTTTTAATTATCCATATAGTTATTATCAATTAATATCAACTTTGATGATTTCTTTTCTGGATTTTTGGTGTTTCTATTTGATCGATTTGATATTGATTTCCATGGTTTGATTCACGTTATCGAAATGTGAATTCTTGTGATTGATTGTTTCTACAATCATTTCTGTGATTTGTCACTTTAAAATATAAAGGTTTTCTATACTAGTAGTAAATATTCAAACTCTTTTACAAAGATGATTTCAACTCTATTTTTAAACATAAAGCTTGTTTTCAAAATCGTTTTCCAATCTATTAGTATATACAAACCTTTACCTCATTCGTATGAGAAAATCTAATTAAACGGCTTAGCAAAACAAGTGGTATGAAACGCTTGCGTTTACTTCGCCGGTTAATTTATGGACTTGTTCGATTGAAAATGTAAGAGTCCAAAAACTCGGCCTTCGAAAATTGACATCCGTACTTCACGTGTACTCAAAATGCCGTAGATTCAAACGCCGAATCTGGCTTCCCGGAGCTTATAACACCATCAAGTATAACAACACAGCGGAATAAAGAAATCAATGATATCATATATATAACATTGATACAATGACAGATACAAAATCTGATACAATATGATACAACAGAATGATACAACAGATATCAATATACATCAGAGATATGATACAAGAAATAGCAGCGGAAAGAAAATAGATAACACCAGCAGCAGATAATCTCCATCTTCAAAGCACTAATCCACAATCAGCTCGAACTCCCAATAACGAGGCACAAAGATAAGCAAGTGCAGTCCATATCCAAAGACTGAACTAGCTCCAGAAAATCTACTAAATCTAAATATCTGAAAAACCCAACTCTAGACTGCCCGTGTGGAAAATGGTGGGCACCCAGAGTTTAGGAAGGGAACAATAAACTCCGGATCAGTCATGGGACTGGTGTGAGCAACAAAAACAGTTTATCTTTAAACAACAACAAAAGAATTTTAAACATTGAAATCCGCAATGCTTTTGGAAAATGAAACTACCATAAGACCTCCCACCACACACACAATGCAATCGCAGAATTGGAGGAGATTTCTTCTTATGATAGTCAAAGATGCTTACTACGCAAAATCAAATCATTTTGATATTATTATTAGTGCATAGTGTAGAAAACATTTCGAAAGTAGAATATAAATCTTAGCCAGCATAGACATTTCGAACTATGCCTACTATAGCTACCATCCAAACAGTGGGGCGCCACCATAAGTGAATGGCAGGTTCTACAACTAAAACCGTACAAGTTCCGTATTGGAAGATGGATTTCCAACAAATGGTCAGGCTAAGGAACTTCCTTCCGCCGCATGGGATCGCCTCTGGCTGGACGTCCCGAGAGACAAACTGCTCTCTGCCAACAAGGCCGGGTTACCCCTATAACAGGTAACTCACGAATATGCCACCTCCCGGTCCTTTGGGACCTTTATCCGAGCGCTCGGTAACCAACATCACACATCATAAAGAAAGTGTATCCACATGAGTAAGTATCTGGGCTCCATACCATGATACCACCCCTTTCCAGAAGGAAATGACATACCCTAAAGGGCGCGACCCTCATAACCTTGCCGCAACATTCCTGTTTCGACCATTTCCGGGTTGTGAGGCCCTGACGAAGTCTCGTCCACAAAGCTACGCTTTGTCACAAAGCCATGCTTTGGGTCAACAGATGATCAACCTATGATCACAAAGATAAATGATCAAACAAATGATCATATCACAAATGATCAAACACTGATCATCACACAGCAACACTCAGCATGCCACATTACCAAATTGGGAATATATCGCTGATAACTTCAACTACATAACCTCTGAGCTCGTACGTCTCAGAGAAGGGTGTTAAGCCAAGAGAATAAATTCTCCGCCACCAACAGAGATGTATTTGAAAGAAATCGGCTTTATATCTCAAAGTGTAATGTCAGACATACAATCCATACAAGTCTGTTTCGGGTTCGAACAGAACCAAAGGCACTTCTTATGAAGCCCTTGCAAATCCGGATAATTTCCAATCACATCCGGACTTCCCGTCACTAAGGATGATAAAACCTCTATATCGGGGATCAGCCGATGCAGAGTAACTCGACGGTAATCCTTCCACTTTCAAAAATATCCGGTCTTCAACACCGGTCTTCAAATGCCATCCATATACGACGTATCACCTATTCGGAATGGGTTATACGACCCAAAGGTCCTCTCCCGGCAAAACCGAATAGTGAGCGTAATATTTAAAAACATATGGATATGGGATTTCAATTAAGTCACGGCTTAAAACCCAAAACTTCTCTTTTCAAATGGTTAAAACAAATTACCATTTAAATCTTTTAAACAAAAAGATTTAATTCACAAAGTTAACCCCATTCACAAAGATTCATTCATATATTTCAAAACAATTTCCATTTTACTTGGATTAACTCGTTAAATCTTTTAAATCAAGATTTAACTTATAGCTTTCAAAACAATTTCATTTCGAATGGTTTAAACAAATCACCGTTTAAAATCTGTTAAAAATAAACATATTTAATTCATAGCTTTCAAAACAATTTCATTTCGAATGGGTTAAACAAAACATCATTTTAAATCTGTTGAAAATAACAGATTCAATTCATAGCTTTCAAAAACAATTTTATTTTCAAAAACTGAAACCGTTCAACATAATTTGGAAATTCATTCTTAAAATGAAAGCTATTAATATTTGAAAACAAACAGTTTTCATTTCGGAAAAGTCCAGTTATATTTACACGAGTTAAAACCCTTAAATTCAAATTCCCAAATCAGTACCTTTAAAATAGTTTAACCCATATATAACTGGTATAACATCTTTAATCCCTAGTTTCAAATTATAGGATTCAATTTCAAACTTGAATTCAAATTTAAATCAAATTATTTAAATTTTCAAAACTTGATTAAGTTATCAAAATAACTTTTATCTTTGAAATTCCATTTCAAAAGCTTTTCACTTTAAATCCAAATTTCTAATTTCAAAATCAATTGAAATTAAAATTTCAATTTCAAAAACATTGAATTTAAATTATCTGTGACTTAACCGATTTCCACGTGAAATCCATATTTGTGTGTGTAAAGGTGTAGTCCAGGGTTTAACACACAATAGTGCAACTTCATAAATCATCACAGATCAGAATACAGAAATATTAGTTGATAAGCGATATAGAATATAACGCTCATCTCCATTCACAGATCACAGATATATATCACATGTTATCCCGCCTTTTGGCAAGGCCGCGATACCAAGGACTTAACTAGAAAACAGTAACAGATCGTCTTGGAAGTCGGTTATACGTAAGGATCGCTACGGATATCGACGAAATTTGTCCGAGTCCGGATCGGGCTGCAATTGATAAGGCACGTCAAGCAAAGCCGTGGGAACCAACGATCCAAGTTTCAACTCAATCCGAGTTCGTATGCTCAAGGTATCGTCGACAAAAGATGGAGTAGGGCACCCTTAGTTCGAATCCATAGGTTTCGCCTATGTTCGAATCCATTGGCCAGGAACCAGTCCGAATCCATCGAACTTCCGTTGCCTCGACTCCATCAGCCCTCCCTTGCTTCGATTCCATTAGCATAGAGACTCTTGTTCGAATCCAACCGGATGTACTTCGAATCGATTCGAAGGAATACCTTAAGTTCGAATCGATTGGAGCTTTCTGCAGTTCGAATCCATAAAGGGAGGGAGCTTCGAATCCAGGAGACGTAGCTTCACTTCGAATCCAGGAGATATAGCTCGCCATCGACTCCACTATCTTTGAATCCACTCAACCGGGAGTCCTCGACTCCACCATCTTCGAATCCAAGTCATGGATTCGACCCAGTCAATCCGGAATGGAAACCGGATCGATTCGAAGAAAGCGCACCACGTCATCATCTTCACGAGCAGGAAGATCGATTCGAACGAATCGATTTGAGCAGATCGATTCGAACGACTCCAGAATACGAAAAACACCAACTTGAATCGATCATAACTCGAGTTCTACAAGTCCAAATCCCATGAAATTTTCACAGAAGCTCCGACACATGATGAAGAATGTACACACCAAATTTCAGCTCAATTGGACAATTTCTTGATCGATTCGAACCAAGGGTCGAATCGATCCCAAAGTGGGCCCGGGTCTCCAGATTTCGGCCGTGTGGGCCCCCTGACGTACCAGAACTGGTCTCCCCACATTTTAGGCGAAATACCAGCCTCCTACACCTATAAATAGACCCCCTGGTCATTCAGAAAAGGGGTCGGAGAATTCTAAGTACTGAAGAGCGCCCAGATTCTGCCAGATTTACTCTAGAACACCGCCGCTGCTTTAGATTGACACTTAGCATTTGAATTCAGTTGTACTACATTATCAACTACTGTAATCTTCAAGTAATCGAGCAATAAAATCATCAAACTTCATAGTGGACGTAGGCAAAACGCCGAACCACTCTAAATCGCTTGTCTTTGCAATTTACTTTCTGTTATTTGGAGTTTTTGTTAGATAATCCACAGTTTTAATTTTCATTCTGCGCGTTTATCTCTTCAAAGACTTCCGAAGAGTGTTGTGCCCATTTTTGGTACAAACACTTTGGTGCTTTCACTGAGAAAAAACCAGCTTTTTTCTCCTACTCCTTGGATCTACCATCGAAACCGGATTGCACAAATCCAAGAGGAAGATCCAGATCTTCGATTCACAGTCCTTCCATTCTACTCAGATTTGCATAAAATCTAGGAAAAGGATTTATCATTCAAAATGGTTAGCACGAGAACCACTTCTACAGCTGTTGGACAAGAAGGTAGGGATGGACAGAATCCTGCTCAACAGCAGCCATCCAACCAAGACAACACTGCCCACTCAGATCCGTCTGGGGCAGTCACTAGACAAGAATTCCAAGTATTTCTACAAGAACTGACTCAGAGTCGGCAGCAATTAGCTGAACAGTTACGTGCCAATATCGAATTGACAAACCAACTGAACCGCCAGGGCCGTAGGAGGTCCAGAAGGGATGATGTTTCCCGCTCATCCACTGAAAGTTCTGCTTCATCAGACTACTATCACAGATCTACCTGTCCTCGATTAGACGGGAGTCATGCACAAACGACCGGATACCAACCCGCTTTAACTATTGGACAGTTGAGGGCAGGACCGTCAACCAGCTTTCAGGCCGGACCCTCCACACAAGGAGGCCCTACTACACAGCATACCGTGGACAATCATGCCGCAGCTGCCACAGCAGAAACAAGGGTTGATACCCGAAATCTTTCAGAGCCAAATAATCGGCAACGTGGGCGTACTCCTGAACCGTACGTCTTAGAGGACGCTGAGCCAAGGAGGCAAAATTTGGACCGTCGACAGCGTCCGATCCGAACTCGCGCTGTGGAACCCGACCACACCTTAGCTCGGCAAGCTCAAAATGTAGCAATGCCAGACATCTCGACTATGATACGTCAGATGATCCGCGAAAGCCAAGGCCTTATCAACGATGACTGGGGACTTTCCCGTAGTCATACTCCCTTCACAAACGAGATACTGAATGCTGAACCTCCCCGGCGATTCAGGATGCCAACCCTTCCTATGTACGAAGGAAATTCTGATCCCAATCAACACATCTTAAAATATGAATGGTCAATGAGCGCCGCAAGGGCCGATGACGCAGTAAAATGTCGAGGTTTCCCCATCTCTCTAGGTGGAATTGCAACGATGTGGTTCTCAAGATTGCCACCTAGGTCTATCTCTTCATTCGATCAACTGGCTAAGAAATTTGTTGAACAATTTCGCATGCATGTCGCTAGACCCAAAGATGTCAACACCTTATCCAGTGTTACCCAAGCTCGTGGGGAAACGCTAAGGCGTTATCTAGAAAGATTCCATGCGGCATGTGTGGAGATTAGTAACCCCAACGATAACTCAATCTTAATGGCATTGACAAAGGGGATTGACCCTGATTCTGAATTTGGAAATTGGTTAGCCGGAAAACCGCCCGCATCGTTGGACCGTTTCTACTCCAAAGCCGCACAATTCTTACGACAAGAGGACGCGAAACAGTCTAGGAAGCAAGACGATGCGGGACCCAAGAGTGAAGAGATACAGAGCAATGTAGCAGTAAAACAGTCCGGTAACAATTCCGGAAAAGTTCAGTTGAACATACAGAACAAGCAAACTCAGCCAAGAGGTAACAATGATCAGAATAAGAAAAGAGATCCAAATCGGGGTCCACGACGTGAGGTCCCAATGTTCGATAATTACACACCATTGAATACATCGTTGGAGAATGTGTACCTACAGACTTGCAATACTATGCAATACAAGAAACCGGCTCCGAAGCAATCGTCGGAGAGGCAGATTCAAACAGGGAAGTTCTGTAGATTCCACGAAAGTTATGGCCACAACACCAATGAATGTCGACACTTGCAGGACCTCATTGAGAAGTTGATCAGAGAAAGGAAGTTAGATCAGTTTGTGCGGGCACCGCAGTCTGAAGGGGCGGGCCCCTCAAATCAAAATCATGTACAGAATCCAGAAAGGCAGGAAGAACCAGGTCGTGTCGGAGGAAGACTGGTAATTAATGTTGTAAGTGATAGTCCTCGAACAGCGAAGCGAAGTTGGGAAGAAGTGAAATCATATAACAACTTGGCTAGACGAACAGACTTTGAGTATGATGATAGCTTGGGCAATAAACCTTCGACCAAGCGAAAAAGAGCGATAATTAACGACATCACTTTCCGAGACAACGATATTGATTATGTCGGAAGTCCGACTACTGACCCACTCGTGATATCGGCACAAGTAGGTCCAGCTTGGATGAAGAGGATACTAGTTGACTGCGGGAGCTCTGTGAATATCCTTTTTATACATGCTTATAATCAAATGAGGATGAATCCCAGAGATTTGGAACCTTGCCAAACTCACCTCCATGGATTCAACGGTAGCTCGACCGTACCTATTGGGGTGGTGAAGTTACCAGTTAGGTTGGGATCTAAGGAACATAGGAGAGTTCGAACATTACAGTTCACGGTGTTGAACATAGTTTCGCCGTACAACGCTTTCTTAGGACGACCTGCCCTTACTGAATTCAGAGCCGTAATTGCCCCATGGTGCTTGACCTTAAAGTTTCCCACCGTCAACGGAGTTGGAGTCGTCCAGGGCGATCAGGTTGACTTGAGAACAGTCATACACCGAAAACGAGTCGCCCGATTACGCGATGCCAAGGACCAACTTAAAACTTTTGAGCGCAATGAGATTGTCATTAAAAAAGAATACCCAGCACTACTACACATGAAACCAACATGGAAGGGATCACATGAGATTAAGCAAGAGCTCGGGGATGATGTATATGAGATGACGACCGCTGATGGTCTAGCTTCACCAAAGGCCTTGGATAGCGAAAGACTTCGTCGCTATCGCACATAACAGGCTATGTTTACCTATTTAGTTTCAATTCTATCTTAGAATTTGTTTCTGCATTTCGAAATTAGAATTTGTAATAAGGCAACTGACTTTGCCATGTTTTCTTATTTCAGCAATAAAATACCATCTCTTTGAGCCAGAGCTGTGATTCATTAAGTACAATGTACAACATCACGATGCACGAAGAGCAAAATTCCATCACGCAATGGAATTTATTCAAATAGGGAGTGGCTATGAAGCAATCAACCACTCACCAAATGAAACCCGAGCTCGGGGGCAAGCCATCACGTCAGGCCAGAAACGGGCTGATACACGACAACTTTTTACTTAACTCCGTACTCCCAGAGTGCGAGGCGGAGTATAAACATTCCTTAACTCCGTACTCCCAAAGTGCGAGGCGGAGTATAAACATTCATTCAACTCCGGATTCCGAGAGCGCGAACCGGAGTATAAACATCAACAAACTCCAGCTTCCGAGAGCGCGAACTGGAGTATAAACATTAACTAACTCCGGATTCTGAGAGCGCGAACCGGAGTATAAACATCAACAAACTCCAGCTTCCGAGAGCGCGAACTGGAGTATAAACATTAACTAACTCCGTACTCCCAGAGTGCGAGGCGGAGTATAAACATTTTCCTAAATCCCAGAGTACTCCGAGAGCGCGAGCTGGGTACAAACTTTTTAAATAACTCCGTACTCCCAGAGTGCGAGGCGGAGTATAAACATTTTCCTAAATCCCAGAGTACTCCGAGAGCGCGAGCTGGGTACAAACTTTTTAAATAACTCCGTACTCCCAGAGTGCGAGGCGGAGTATAAACATTCTCCTAAAAACCCCAGAGTACTCCGAGAGCGCGAGCTGGGTATAAACACTAACAAACTCCAGCTTCCGAGAGCGCGAACTGGAGTATAAACATTAACGAACTCCAGCTTCCGAGAACGCGAACTGGAGTATAAACATTAACCAACTCCGTGCTTCCAGTACACAAGGCAGAGTATAAACATACGTCAACTCCACACTTCTCCCCAATACAGGGGGCAGAACCATAACACATAGCAAGTTGGAGACAAGAGTGAATACATTTTCATTTCCATTATCAACAAAAAGAATCTGATTACAAAATGGTTCAAGAAATTGCTACTAGTGGGAGCCGAATCCACATCTATACACGGCTATAGAAAAATCAACAAAATGCTACCCTACGCAACAAAGATTTGGGGAAAGAAGTTCATTCTTTCTTCTTCCTTATCTTCTTCTTTGGGGTAGCTCCACTTGATCCGCTACCCGACTTCTTCCTCAATCGCTTGCTCTTTTCAGGCTTGCCCTCCGGCAGCGATATGATGTCGACATCTTCCTCAGAGCTGGAGGCGACAGAAGTTCTTCTAGGAGGACGAGCTGGGGGCATAGGAGTAGTAGCAGGAGGAGGGACAGGAGCGGTCTCGATCAACACAGTACCACCCGGCGAAATCACCATTAACGGGGCAGGCCCGGGTGGACTAGAACCTACATTCCCTGACGCCATCTCGGCAGCAATCTCAGCTAAAACGTCGTCCTCACGAGATGCTTGGGCCGCATCAGATGTGCCAATAGCTGGCATAGGTAAACTAACAGCCGGAGCAGCCTCACTCACAATATCAGACGGGTTGGCGGAGGGGTCGATGGGTTCATTGAGAAGCTCCTCAATCATTTGAGCGCTGAAAGAAAACATATTCGCATCTCCCTCCTCGCCAATCAAAGTGGAAGTCGTGACGGCTTCAGAAAAAACAACCCCTTGTGTTTGATGAGGAACTGATAGAGCAAGGGGCGCAGACACAATAGCTTCAGTCACTGAAATGCGACAAAACGAAGATTGTTAGCCAAGTGTGTTGCTTAAGGTTTTTCACGACTAAACTACGAGAAGCGTTCAAATACCTTCCTTGGTCTGGACCGAAACATGGGTGGAATCATCGGCAGAAGATAATAACGGCTGGTCAGGATTATATGCAGGAACAGATTGGGGGTCTACCGCACCAGTGGTTTCGGGCAATGTTGCGAGTACAGCTCCAACACTTGCCTCGTGATGCACGGTCCCCGAACCTTCGCCTGTCTCTAGAGATTGAACGCCAAGCTTTTCCTTCGCCATGGAGATCGCCACCTCATGAAGAGTCTTCCTCTCATCGTCGGTGAGCAAACGCATCTCCAGTTCAAAGTCGTCAAATGTTTCATCTGGATGCACTGCCTTCTTCTCATTCACCAGCCGGGTCCAGGCATTGTATAAGATCATGGAATCATCTCCCAGCCACGCTAAATTTCTATGCTCCAGCACATTAGCGTTATACGTAACAAGGAGATCGTCGAACTCAGCGTCCAGCCTGGACCTCTCCTCCAAAATCTTTTCCTGGATTTCTGCTTCCGCAGACTTAGACTTGACCGCCGCCGCAGCAAGTTCGGCCCTGAGGGATACTGCTTGGTCGCAAGCCTCTTGAGCAGTAGCGTTCGCATCGTCCTTCTCCTTCACCATTTCAGCGAATTTGGCCTTAAGCTCATTCAGCTCTTTAACGGCTAAGTCTCGCTCAGCTGCAACGGTGGTATTGCGATGGCCCATCTCTTCTACTGTGGCGCAATGTTCTTGCTGCATCCTCGCTAGTTTGGCCACGACACCCTCGTGTTTCTTAAGAGTTTCAAGCTCTGACTTTCGGGACGTCTCCACTTCGGATTGAAGAACTTGAATAATGCGTTTCTGCTTCGCAATGTCAACATCACGTTCGGCAATGACCTTTGCCCTGTCGAAAGCTACTCTAGAAGCCTTCACGGCTGCCTTATACCACTCCTTGTACTGAGCATAGAAGTCGTGGATGTAATTATGAGCAGTGGTCTCAGCTTCCGGAGGGATTCTTTTAAAGTTAGGAGGGAAGATATAGTCATCCATGCAAATTTCCGGATAGTCGTTTTTCATTTGAGCAAGTTTAGCAGCTCCCTCGCTTGTCAACTCAGCCGGAGCTTGTTCAATTATAGCGGCAGCCGTTGGTTCCACTCTAGGCCGTTGAGCGTCAGGCCGAGAAGATTGAGAAGGCAACTGTTGCTGATGAGATGGCCCTGGGAGGTCTACTGGAGCCCTGGGAGGCGGAGGAGAACGAGATCGGGGTCGGTGCTGGTACCCCCGGTCTCTATCAGAGTAATCATAACCAGAACGGTTACGCGAGTAATCTCTGTCTCTATCATAACGTTCTTGACTCGAGTAGCCTCGCCCATGGTCCCTATCTATCTCTCTCCTACGGGCATCATAAAATGGAGAAGATTGACGCACGTTCCGAAGCCTATCTAGAGTGGAGCCACGTCCTGACATCTCACCTGCGATAAGAAAGAATTACGGATTAAAATCCCATAAAGCAATGTTTACTATGCAGAAGTCATGAAGTGTCGTGGAAGTGTGTGTAAATGTGTAAACCCCCAAACCGACCGGAAGTGTTGACCGCACTTAAAGGAAAGGGCTCGTTCATATTTAAGACATCTTGTAATTCCTCCAACCCAGGATTATGAGAGATTGATATATAATCTGGGATAGGAATATCGTCAAGCCCTTTGAGAGAATCTCTCGAATGAGAAGGGGCGGCCTCAGAAATCATAACTCCGGAAGCGGGAAGAAACACATCTACAGATTTTCCCCCTTTTGACTTAAGTTTTTTGGAAACGGCGGCCTTGCCTTTCCGTTTTTCTCCCGATTCCTCCAAGTTTCCCGAAAGGTCAGCCATTAGCTCTGAATCCGTCTGGGTTCTTTCTTCGTCACTCGCCTCGATTATTCTGATCCCGAGTGACCTCTTCGCTTTTCTCTTCTTGGGTTTCTTCTTATTTTCCTTCTTGGAGACGGACTTTGAAAATCCCTCAACAACTATGCTTTGATTAATGTCGATCAAACCCAGAACTCTTAAGTTGTAGTCGTTCAGCACCGAGTCAATATGCCTCAGCTCGCTTGGGACTTCTTGAAGACTCCGGACGGTACCCTTGAAACGCCCTCCATCGGGTCTAGAGATAATAGCTGTAAAAGGAATGAAATGTCAATTTTAATACCGAAGAGATATTGGTCAAAGAAACAGGTTAAGGCGCTTACGTCTAGACAACCATCGCCTAGCGAAACCCGGAGGGCATCGAACGTAGAACCATTCGTTCTTGAAGTAGCTCAGTCGCGTCCAAGCTCCAACTACAACTTGGCAATTTCTAACTGCCTCCAAAAATGTAAACGACGGGCTATCACCCCTGCTCTTGAAGTTAAATATGTGTCTGATTTCAGAGGGCCTCGGCGGGCGAAAAAGGCAGTCCATAAATATTACGAAGACACTATTCAGCAACGCGTGCCCGTTGGGATGAAGTTGTGAAGGAGCGATCCCTAAATATGATAGCATCCTTCGGATATATTGATTGAAGGGAGGAAGAGTTCCAGCCGCACAAGCATGACGGTAGAATGCTGTATATCCTTCAGGCGGATTGTGCGGTCTATCGGTGGTGCTGGGCAGTAGAACGTCACCAAGAGATATGTTATGCTTTAAGCATATTCGTCCCAATAAGGATTCAGAAATGTTGGACTGAACCGAGTCGACAGGGTCCTCAATAAATATCGCCTCCGGCAATTCATCTGGAGCTGGATCAATTATATCGGCAGGGATGTCGGGAATCTCCAGCACCGGAGGAGTCGAGCTCTGTACCTCTTGTTGTTGAGAGCTCGAAGATTCCATAATTAGCTAACTCATTAGAAAGCAACATTAAGTTTATGAACAAGCCCGTGCATGCCCCAGTGTAGTGTGTGTGAACGTGTCGTGCAGTGCAAGTATTATACATCACTCGAGCAAATTTAACAGAATGAAGCGAGATGTTCGTACAACATAACTTGGGAATTTGAGAAAGAAAATGACCGTCATCGTTGACCGTCATTTCCGCACCGTCCAAACGCTACGGACCAACTTCGAGTATAAATCAGTTGTATTATTGGCTAAGTCATGGTTCCATCGACGAGCTTCAAAGGAAATTCAGGTTCAAGTCTGTTGGTCAAGTTCGATTATGCAAGGCCGAAGCTCGTCGGAGTCAAGTATGCTAAAGTTCATTAAGTTCATCAGAGAATAACTTGAAACTGGTCGTAGTTCATATGATGGAGCAAGTCAAGAAGCAATGGTATCAGAGGACGAAGACGTTCGAATCCATCGACTTCGAATCGATAAGGGTCGAATCGATGGAGTTCGATTCCAGGTACTTCGAATCCATATGGTTCGACTCGATGTAACTTTGTGATAGAGGAGCGCTTCGAATCCATGGGCTCCACATTGTTTCGAATCGATCAGTATTCAATTCCTTCGAATCGATCTAGATGACATCACTTCGAATCGATCAAATCGACCCTTTCCCTCCAATTCATCGATTCGAAACCTTGCCCTCGAGATCGATTCGAACCGGTCATTCCTGGATCGTTGCGAAGCAACGGGAGACGACCCACTCCATTCAGATCTCATCACTCCTCGACTCCATCGAGTCGACCCATTTCATTCAGATCTCGTCACTTCTCAGAATTTTCTAAGGCGAAGATAGTTCTATTTTCCTCATCTCGAATCGATCCCTTGAATACCTGATTTGATTACGAGTGAAAGCGTGGACGAGTTCGATCGATTCGTGGTAGGCACGTCAGTTATAGCTCTGGGAAATCGATTCGAAGAAACAGCTGAAGCAATGGTAGAAAGTGAAAAGTGAGAAGTGAATAGGAGCCCGGTATATATAGGGGAGATGTGGCGATTCGCCTCCCGGTATATCTGACCGGCTTCTATAGGTGAGATAATCGACTCGAATCGATTCGTTGCGGCATGTTCGAATCCATTGTAACCTTTAGTTCTAATCCATCACAACGCAGCGTTGTTCCACCAGTTCGAATCCCTCCTTTAGTTCGAATCCATCCTGTTTCGAATCCTTTGCCACATCGAATCCATTCCAGCAGCATCGAAACAAAGCAACATTGATTCGAGCACTCACGACTTCGACTCCATCAACTCAGAGAACATCGAATCCACGCAATATCGATTCGAAGGGGCACAGCTCCGAATCCATCGCCAACCACTGATGAAAATGGACGAGTAGTCTCAATGTTTAAAATTGCTTGTCTACTCTTGTACCGATTCAGGAGAGGATCAGTACGAGAGGATGATCATAGATAATCATAAAAGCAGTGTTTTAACTCAAATCTCAAATCAGTCCAGGAGAGGACCGATGCAGATTTCGATAGTAAACCGAACTGACAACGACTTGCGACCACGCAACGTTAATCAAAGTCAAGATAATACACGTATGCACGTATTTCTGACTAATGTTTGATCTTTATCATTTACGGGGATCGAGTGTTCATCTCGTCATGACTCAAAAAACTGACAGCCAGTCACTATTGTACGACGGTCGATTACAGCGATACAGAATGCAACTTTCGGTAAAGCATGTCATAGCTGTCCAGTGAGAGACTGCAACTTTTCAAAGCACGTCATGTTTACACAAGACGTACTTTGGGGGGCAAATGTTATCCCGCCTTTTGGCAAGGCCGCGATACCAAGGACTTAACTAGAAAACAGTAACAGATCGTCTTGGAAGTCGGTTATACGTAAGGATCGCTACGGATATCGACGAAATTTGTCCGAGTACGGATCGGGCTGCAATTGATAAGGCACGTCAAGCAAAGCCGTGGGAACCAACGATCCAAGTTTCAACTCAATCCGAGTTCGTATGCTCAAGGTATCGTCGACAAAAGATGGAGTAGGGCACCCTTAGTTCGAATCCATAGGTTTCGCCTATGTTCGAATCCATTGGCCAGGAACCAGTTCGAATCCATCGAACTTCCGTTGCCTCGACTCCATCAGCCCTCCCTTGCTTCGATTCCATTAGCATAGAGACTCTTGTTCGAATCCAACCGGATGTACTTCGAATCGATTCGAAGGAATACCTTAAGTTCGAATCGATTGGAGCTTTCTGCAGTTCGAATCCATAAAGGGAGGGAGCTTCGAATCCAGGAGACGTAGCTTCACTTCGAATCCAGGAGATATAGCTCGCCATCGACTCCACTATCTTCGAATCCACTCAACCGGGAGTCCTCGACTCCACCATCTTCGAATCCAAGTCATGGATTCGACCCAGTCAATCCGGAATGGAAACCGGATCGATTCGAAGAAAGCGCACCACGTCATCATCTTCACGAGCAGGAAGATCGATTCGAACGAATCGATTTGAGCAGATCGATTCGAACGACTCCAGAATACGAAAAACACCAACTTGAATCGATCATAACTCGAGTTCTACAAGTCCAAATCCCATGAAATTTTCACAGAAGCTCCGACACATGATGAAGAATGTACACACCAAATTTCAGCTCAATTGGACAATTTCTTGATCGATTCGAACCAAGGGTCGAATCGATCCCAAAGTGGGCCCGGGTCTCCAGATTTCGGCCGTGTGGGCCCCCTGACGTACCAGAACTGGTCTCCCCACATTTTAGGCGAAATACCAGCCTCCTACACCTATAAATAGACCCCCTGGTCATTCAGAAAAGGGGTCGGAGAATTCTAAGTACTGAAGAGCGCCCAGATTCTGCCAGATTTACTCTAGAACACCGCCGCTGCTTTAGATTGACACTTAGCATTTGAATTCAGTTGTACTACATTATCAACTACTGTAATCTTCAAGTAATCGAGCAATAAAATCATCAAACTTCATAGTGGACGTAGGCAAAACGCCGAACCACTCTAAATCGCTTGTCTTTGCAATTTACTTTCTGTTATTTGGAGTTTTTGTTAGATAATCCACAGTTTTAATTTTCATTCTGCGCGTTTATCTCTTCAAAGACTTCCGAAGAGTGTTGTGCCCATTTTTGGTACAAACATCACAGATAAGTAAATTATAGATCACAACATAAATCAGGATGTATCACAAAGCATCACAAATCAGGGATATCAAACAATCAAATCATCCAAAAGAATCCAAATATCCATAGGTAAGGTCAGTTAATTATCTGATAAATTTAAATCAGATTAATTACTTATGAATAAATTACTAATCTTGGTTAATTAATCATTAATAAATTACAAATCATTTTGATTAATTATTAATTAATTTATTACATTAAGTAATTATCGTTAAATTACTAGTTAATTTCAATTACCTTAAGATCTTAATTAATTTTAAGATAAACCATTTATCTTAATCAATTACTTAATTCCTAATTAATTTAATTTAATCACCAAATAAATTAAATTAATTACCTCTAAATCCTGCTTAATTAATAAATTAATGATCCTTTACATTAATTAATGATCCTTTAATTCATTAAAACCTTAATTAATTAAAGATAAACCCTTTTATCTTAATTTATTACTTAATTCCAACATTTAAATCTTATTAAATAAACCTTTGAAATAAATTTATTATTAATAAACAAATTCACTTGAGACCTGATGATTTTTTTATAAGCTTCAAACATTTATTTTTCTTCAATCAACAACTTAGGAATTTATTTAATTAACAACCCAATACAAATTTTTTTCCCAAATCAAAACAATTTAATTCCAAAAACATTTGAAAACACTTAGGAATTTAATTACAAATTAACCTAATATTTAATTACATAAACCAAACAATTTTAAAACATTTAACTTTTAAAATTAAAACTTGGAAACTTTTTAAAACTTGTAAATGGACTGACCCGAGACCATTCTCACTTTGCTTCGAGAAAAAGTTGGAATTACCCGAGCCAAAATGTATTTCACTCGAGTACATACTCGAGTATACCTGGTCACTGTTAAAACTGAGAAAAACAAAGTCACCCGAGTTCACCTACATTTACTTCGAGAAAAATGAGGATCCACTTGATCCAAAACAGATTTTACTCGAGCAAATCTCGAGTTTCATTTCCCTGCCATCATCAAAGAAAACCACAGCCACCAGAAACATTCGACTGTGCACGTGCACGCTCCCATCAGCCACCTCCAGTCGACCACGACCATCCCCACATCACGGCGACCACCCCGACATTCTATCCCTAGCCTCCGATCATCTCTCCAGCCTCGAATTCGAAATCGAGTTTCGATTTCACACCCTGGAAACACAGTCCAGACAAACACTACAACCTGGAAACTCGCCGTACATGCCGCCTCGTTCACCGGAACGCCTGAAATTCTGGCCTCCGCTTCGTCAAACACCCCACTACCAAAGCCTAGAAGCTCGAAACACTCGATCCATCCTTGTCGTCGAACGAGATGAAAAATCACAGCTATACAAAACTAGGTTTACGAACGAGAAACCATCGCCATCCCCTCCACGTCGATCTTCCGACCATTTCACCATTTTTCCCAAACTCCCCCATCACTCCTCTACCTCTCAACCAAACTACGTCGTCTCCAGTCGACGAGATAACCCACGGCAGCTCGGAAAGGCGAAAATGGTCGAGCTAAAACTGCTCTTCAACCCAAGTTCTAAAATTTGTAATTCTTGTTTTAAAAATCATAATTTTGTTTGTAGTTTCAATTTATATTCCTGAATCTTTAAAACCAGAAGTTTGATTTTTAAACTTATTGAAGTTGAGCTGTGTTCTTTGGTTTCTAGAGTCACTTACAAGATAATTCAACTTAAATAAATTTTTAATGCTTGGATTATAGTTAAACAATCAACTATTGTTTACATCTTACCTTCAAACAAATGATAGATTAAGTGGTGATGGTTGTTTTACCCTCCTACTCAAAAGGAACAACAACAGATAACAGAGAATTAAGAAGAGAGTAGATACCCATAGCTTTGCACAATCATTTATACCAAAATACACATTGTCATAGAGAAAAGACAAGCTCTAAATTAACTTAAGTCATATCTTTAAATAAGATGTTACTCACCGTTTTTGGAAAGAGCAGAGAGATTGATTTCTTAAAATCTGAATAGCTTTGAAGCTTTGCATCCCTTGTTGTTTTGTTTTCCAGAGAAAGTGTCTTATATTGACTTAAAACTGAAAACTTTAAAAAGCTTAAAACTTGAAACTTGAAACTGGAAGCTTTAAAAACTTGAGACTTCAAACTGAAAACATTTGCATTGCTAGATTTTCTTATCTGAAGAAACTTTGAACTGGGACTTGAAAAGCTTTTGAAAAGGATTTGAAGATGAAACTTTGAAATGCTTTGAGAAAAGATTACCGAGTTTGCTGTTTTCTTCTTTGCATTGTTTGAATCGAAAATGAGAAGGAAACTTTGATATAAAGAAACAAATGCGGCTGAAAGTTGTATTAGTACAAAAAATTTTACATTTTGATCAGAGATTTTTATCTCTTTAGCTTATCAGGCAGGTTTAGTTTTGGGGCTGAGATGGTTTTCAACATTTTCGAACTGACATAAGTGTGCCAGCATTTAATGTTTTAAGTACTTATGTTTCCTTACTTCTTTTCTTTGCCTCCAAGTCTCAATTGCCATAGTACATATATTTATCTTGCTTTGTAATCTTGCATGTATTTTATTTTGTTTGAGACTTACCTCTTGCCTACGAATCTAGATAGTGCTATAATACATATATTTATTTTACTATGTACAACTTGGATTTATTTGCACATTCATATATTTATCTTGTTTCTTAACTTTGCACATTTTCTTGTCTACATATATTTCTTTACTTTGCTATTTGCTTTGCGTTTATACTTACCTGCATATCCTGTTTATTTATTACTCTTTTATTTTAAAATTTATACTATTAAATACTACATTTATTTACTTATTAATTATTATATTTCACACATTTGATTTACGCTTAAGTTTAATATTTATAAAGTTTATTTTATCGTAACTTCAAACCATAGTTTCTTCCAATTATATGCATATATATATATATCAATTTCTATTTATTTTTAAAACCATTTATTTACAATTTAAATTCAAGTCAAAATATATATATATATATATATATATACAATTATTTTAAATTAAAATGATTCGTACAGAATATACTTGAATCCGGGGAAACTCGCATCACTTTAATCCATTTATTCTACTAATTTATTCAAAAATTAATTAATTATTAATTTAAATATATATAAAATTCGGGGTCGTTACAGAAAATCTCTTGTGACAATTTTCGAGTGAAAATCTACAATCTGTTCGTAAATATTTAAGTTAAGCTAGTGGTTATGGGACATGAAGCTAAACTCATATATTTACTAGCTTAATGTAATTGACACTTCTTGATGATCGATGATGATCATTTTTGTGAATTAGACTAGCGATGTGCGATGTCTCTTTGTCCGCGTGGGGGACTGTACCTCGTCTTGTGGAGCTTCGGCTCAAATTTGTGGGGTAGCGACCCATGGTCTTCGGACCGTTTTAGTGGAGTTTCGGCTCAAAGGTCTTCGGACCGTTTTAGTGGAGCTTCGGCTCAAAATTAATGGTTAGCAACCATGGAATAGCGTTCCGTTTTGTGATACACGTGTTGAGAGTTTTCATGCTCTCGTTTTGTGATAGGCCTCCCCTCCTTCTTTTTATCGTGATTTCTGGATTTCTTGTTGATGATTTCTAGAACTTGTGTTTCACCAATTTTCGTGATTTACATTGATAAGCTCTATCAATATTTGTGTATTGGTGAATTTGTGTGTCGTTAACTTTTGTGATTGACATTGATATTATAGTCAATATTTTTGTGTTTGGTGAATAAACTAAAGAATATGACGTTCTTTTCTGTGTTTTTGAGATTATTGAGGTATTGTATGATTTTGGTGTTTTACATGCATACTAGTTATAGTAAGGCATTAATGTTATCATACGTCTTTTGTCATATCTCATATTCTATCTCATTTAATATGATATTTATAGATAGACTGATCCGTTTATTATTTTCTTATTAAATAATACTCGGGTCAGACCAAGATGCTACAGGTGCTTCAGCTTGACCTATCATCTGGGAGTATTATCTGACTTTTGGCTAACTACATTAGATTTGTAGTTTTGTTGTTATACATTAGAGATAGAGACTCCTTAATGTATATATTCTTTTGTGTAGCACCTGTATCTATTCTTTTGTGATATTGTGGATCTTGTTTGACCACTACTCTGATGTACACTTTTATGTGTAATATTCATATCTATTTCCGCCTTTGAGATATGAACTTCTGTGACTGATTTGTGTTATATTTATTTCTATATTTGTTTCCGTTATAGCCACCATGTAGTAGCTTTGAGTTTGTGTCGATGTGTCGGATTTCCTCTTGAGATGAAAAGCATGTTATATTATCTGACATATCGAGGCTCGCACAAAGCAATTACACGGATGGTCGCTCCTCAACCGCCTTATTCTCCGTGTTAGTTGCCGGCATTACCCCGTAGTGTCCTTGGCTAGCGTGGGTATAGAGGTGGGGTGTCACATCACATATAATAAGTAACTATGATGACGCGAGGTTAGTCTCAAATTCTGTAGAATAAATTTGCCCAACTAATCTGGCTACCAACGAAGTCGGGCTAATGTAAGACGTCACCATAGGGTACGGATCATAATACAGATATATATTGTGTTATGTATTTTATGACATTTTAAAATTAAATAAAATGGGTACTATTGTTATTATATTTTATCCATCGACTATGAGATCTGAAGGTGTAGATAAATATCTCTTTATTGTTCTTTTTACCTACCAACGGCCAATTTTGAGATGGTTCTAAGTTGCGATAGGCCTTTTTTGGATCGGTATTTAGGTCTATTTCAGGGCGGGCTGTTATAGATGAACCCTACTAGTCATCCTGTTTTTGTAGGCTTTGACTCATCAATCTCTTGATTATATCATCGATGTAATCTTCACTGCCTTGGCCTGCTGGACGACGATCGTCATGAATGCCTCCAAGTGTTTGGGTAAAAAATCTCTTAGTTACTCATGATAATGCCTCGTTGGACTTCATCCATTCTAACCGGTTCACCAATGCTAGCTTGTACGCCACCAGCCTGTGGACCAATAGCTACCCAAGTGTTTGTCCAAACCCACTGGTGCCGACCGGATTGATTTTAGCCGAGTGGATGCATATCTAGTCTTCCTCTATGTTTTCCCATCCCCTTTATACATTGGTCGTTTATCTGATCTTCTATTCAGCTTAGTTGAAGATGAAGTTTCTTCACTGGAATTAGAAGATGATGAATCTCTCCTGCTTTTCCTTCACTTATGAGATTCATTCTGTCATGCGGTTTGAGCCAACACCGCGAGCTGGTCTTCCAGTTTGTCATCATATCCATTTGAGCCTTTTGCTGCTACAACATCTTCATGTTTATCTCTGACATTAACTTCTCTACCTCAACCTTTGTCACGGTCTCCTGCTGAGATGAAGTTTCAGGCAAGGCCATCGGCTGATTGTTTCTTCCTTATTATGGTGGGATCCTTCATTATCCCCTTCAGCTATAGCTCTAAATCTAGTACCTTTCTCTTCCTTGGAGCCATTATCCTCTTAGATCTGATAGTAGACTTTCTTCAAAACAAAAAACAACAGATCTATGCCTGAGAGATTCTCTCTCAGTGAATGCACCAAAAAATGTTATCTAAAAAGTTGGTATGACACCCCAGTCGATCAAAAGTGAGTTTACATTAAACACAAATGAAATTATAATGGGGAAAACACGGGATTTTTAAAGTGTTTCGAGTAGAGTCAATCCAACATCCACTATTAATATTATTTCGAGTTTCGTTTGCAATTACAACTACGTTTACAACAATTTCAATCAAGAAATGAAGTTAATCTAAAAAAATGGTAGCATTTCGGTGCAAAGGTCAAAATAGAATCCAAAAAAGTCCCATTTTGGTTGTCCAAGGTCTTTTATTTATAGGCATCCTCCTCCATCATAGTCGACATAATATGTTTGAACAAGTATCTCTCCAGATTCGAGTTTCTACCCACGTAGAAGGAGTCAAAATAATGAAGTCTGAATTATCATACCGTTTGGTACCAACCGGTTTTTATTGGCGCCGAATGGTTTAGCTAATTTATCCATACTTTTTCTTTATGTTTGTTCAAGTCTTGGATCTTCATAGCAAAATTAACCATCAAGGTATGGTGGGTGCTGTCTAGTTTTGCACATCCAAAACTTGTCTTTTCCTTCAAAGTTGCAAGTAGCATCGCCAATAAGATAAAGTGGGCCCAAATTGACTTTGGATCGGTCGAAGCCGAGCAGTCTGGACCGTTCGGTATAGACCGGATTGACTTCTTCTAAACTTAGCCAAACTTCTTAAAGCTCCTTTTTTCTCCAATCTTGACATCTCCTTTACTTCTTGATCCACCTCCCTATCACCTCGAGGACCGGATTCATTGAGATGTTACTTGGTACAAATGCCCGATAACAGAACGTGACTTTAACTCGAAATCAAGATGAGGCATTAATGCATATATATTATTGTGATAAGAATGATACAACTAATACATATAAATTTAAATTTAGGATGTACCTTATAGATCTGGCCTATTAGTGACAACTTGACTTGAAAATTCTCCTAATATTCCTTGAATCAACACCCAACTTTGCTGGAATTGGATGAACCGCGAGTCTTTAAATTTATTTGATGTTTTAGTTTGTTTTGGAGTTGGTTTCGGGAATAAATTATCTATAAGCAGCGACCATGAAAATGGAGGAGAAAATGAGAAAGTCAATTGAAGAAAGAAATGAATCAGGGCATTTAGTTTTTTAATGCGAAGAATGGAATCTTTCATATTCTCCTTATTAAAACTTCCTTTCTTTAACTCCTATTCAATTTGCATTCCACTTCATCCACTCCCTAGCATGGCCAACCATACATTGCTGTAAATGGAGAAATTTTTTCAAAAACCAATTAAGTAATTATCTCTATTCAAACACCATTTAAATATATACCAATATTGTATACCGATACATGTACGTATAAATTTTTAATATACATCCAAATAATTACTAACAACACCCAAACATCAAATAAATTAATAATTAATAATTCTTAAATATTAGTTAATTTAATTTAGTTAGTTTATAACATTTTATAAACTAATTAAATCATGTGCTTTTTGGGAGAAATCACAAATGTGGCTGTGAGACTCAAAAATGTGAATTAAGTCAGCGATTAATATTGGACAATTCAAATATTAACGTTCACTTGTCACCTTAACCAGTCGTGCGACAGTTTGATCAAATTTATCGCTTATAGATCTTTTCAATAAAAGCCAATTTCATATTTTCTTTTGGTACCTTTTAGTAACGATAATTTACACATTCTCTTCTGAAAACTATGTCACATTAGAATATATAGAATTTGGTATTGGTCAAAATTCCAATATTTTCACATTTAACTCGATTTGTCCAAAAAATAAAGTCCTTGGTTCAGTAATAACATTTATTGTTAACCGTAGCACTCTGCTAAGAGATTTTGAGTCTGAGTTAACTACAGTTGACCATGATATTAACCTCATACAACTAAAAAGACGAATTATCCATTGAACAATATTTCACTCCCAATGCTTCAACATAGACCTAACTATAGTTGCTTGATGGATCGTCATGCAATAATTTAACTATAATCAAAGTGGAGTATTCACATTGAAGCTCCATGGTATTCTCAAATCGATGGAATTGTGTAACATCATCACCTTCAGATTTCCTGTTTAACCTGGTTGTTATTAACAAACAATAAATTCTCAAACGAGTCATTTCATAATTATCTAATAACTACGAGTACGTAACTCCTTGGTATCCTCGACAGCCATGAGTAATATACTGCCAAACGGTTGGAGAGCGTTATGCAATCTGGTTTCAATGGATGTATTGATATCTTTTTTCGAAACGTCTGAACTAAGAATATTTAAAACATGATGTTATTTTACCTTATGATAAATTACTCACGACTGCAACTATTTAGAACTTCAACCAAATAACATTTTATTTAAGGATTTTCTTATTAATATACTCTAAATTAATTGCTTGATTAACTATATCACAATATAAAGAAGTATATAACATAAAAATAAACATCTCTATTATGAACAAGATTGATTATAAAGTTAGATATATGTAACAAATTACATACTGACCTCTAGAGGATACCTCTAACTCTTTGTGTTCGATGAACATCATGTCATGATTTGACTATAATTAAAGTGGAGTATCCTTGAAGTTTCACAATATTTTCAAGTCGACGGAACTGTGTACCGTTGTCACATTGAGATTTCCTATTGGACCTAGTTGTTATCAACCAATAGGAAACTCTCGGATAAGTCATTTCATAGTTATCCAATAACTATGAGTATATAATCCCTTGGTGCCACGGACAACCATAAGAAATATATTATCCAACATTTGGAGAGCGTTACACAACTTACTCTTAACAAATAAATCGATATCATTTCTCAAAACAACTTGATCGGAAATATTTAATAAAAATATTATTCTATATTTTGATTAATTACTCATGATTGCAACTATTTGGAACTTCAATCACATAACATTTTATCTAAGGATTTTCTTATTATTATACTTTAAATTAAGTACTTAATTAATTATATCACAATACAAGAAAGTATATGTATGTGTGTGTAAGAAAACAAACACCTTTATTAAGAACAAAATTGAATACAAAGTTAAGTATATTTAACAAATTACATAATTACATCTAGGACATACCACTAACTCTTTCAAGTGAATTGTTCCAAATAACTATATGTATGTAACCTCTTATTATCCCCAACGATCTTGAATAATTAACTATCCATCATATAGAAAGCGTTACGTACATTAGTCTCAACGGATATATCGATATCCAGTTCTCAATACATCTTGATTAGAAACATTTAAGGATAGGTATTTATTTTATATGATTTAATACACATGGTTACGAAAACATTCATAAGTATTTAAACGTTAATTATATTCTAATATAGCAATATATACAAAAGAAAACAAAACCAAAAGTTTACTTTATTTCGAACAAGAATCATTATAAGAGTTAAGTTATATAATTCAAATTTCATAATTCCCCATAGGTAGAAAATAAATGTGCGAAGAAGATGCTTTGAGTTTATCGAGCTCTTGTATTTATAGTTGAAGTATGAAACTCCTAAATTTGAAAATATCTCTTAAATATCTTTAACAGTCCCAAGTTTAAAATCTAATTGGAGTTGGCCCACAATGACACAAGTAGGATGATAATGGAATTGATATTTTCGAATCAATAGTTTCATACTTCAACGGTTGGGTACTGCTCGAGCCTCTCTCAACGAGCATGCCCCTAGAGGTTCCGTGAATGTCTCACTCTGCACCAATCAATGACTATTCCTACTCGAGCATTCCTACGTGAACGTCTTCCTATCGACTAAGCAAAGCTCTCGAGTCTTTTTTCCTTAATTCTCTCTTTTAGCAGCTAACTTCCTACTTGTTTATCGATCGAGTGCTCAACATTTCTTTAAGCTTCTTTAACCTTCATTACATAGTCCAAATCACTTCGATTATCCGATTGAGTTCATTCAATGATTTTTATTCCATCTTATCCCAAAAGCTTAGGCTGCGGTTGGTTTGCCATTTTTAGTTTTGCGTTTTCGTTCATACAAAAATGCGCACGACGCATGTATATTGCGGAAAACGATCAATTTAGAAAACGAAGTTAACATACAAAATAAAAAACGATTTTTTTTATTTTCCGTGTTTTGAGAAATGACAGAAGCACAAGAATAATTCATCCTTCCATCATTCCTCCATCTCCTCCATCGTTCTCTCCATCTTCCTTCCGTTCCCTCCGTCGTCCCTTTGCTCTTTTCATATTTGTAATTGATGTTGAAAACTCAAAACACAAAATTTAAAATGAAACCAAACACTATCTTAACTTCTTAGGATGAATACCATATGTCGTAAAGTCACCTACAATACCGTCGTCGGTAGTGATTTTTTGTTTCCAGAATTTAACTCATGTGTGATGTTTTGTCTATTTTATGTTCATTTCCCTTATAGTTGCTTCCTATAACTACTTTGCATCTAAATGCACTAACTTGTGTAAAAAAAAGTTACATGCTGAATAAAATTTCCAAAACAATCGATTTGAATAATGTTGTGCGCATGATTGAAAATTGCAACAATCTCAACGACATGCACTTATAATGCTGGGCTTATTTTATCAAATTATCCAGTAAGAAATAACAATAAATAAAATAAAATAATAATAATCAAAATGGACCTTTGAGTTTCTCCGTATGCATGCAAATTGGGCTAAAAGAAAGCAGGGTGCATTACTCTGTTTTCTACCATACCGAAAACTCACGGTAGAACCCAAACTGTCCCTGGGCCCTGGGGTGCATTGTGTCGGAAAATTAGGTCGGTGGGTCCTAAAGGCACGTGGCATCCACGCTATACATCTGCATACACAGCAAAAGAAACGCATTACACGTGCTATTTCCAAGTATCGTACATCCCTGTTCGTCGCTATTCATCCGGTTCCCTCTTCTCCTTCTTTCCTAAACCCCCAATTTTTTACTGAAAACCTCCGTTACTCCAAACCCAAACATCTCCCGAAAATGCCCCCAAATCGCCTCATTCCCCTTATGATTCTTTTACTTTTTCCAACCTCGTACTCAATCGAGGGCCCCGTTCCCAAACTCAACGAAAATCCCCAAAATAACGATCAACCCCTTTCCCTTCTCGACCGCCACGAAGCACAGCTGAATCGACTCGAGACCCTCATCGAATCTCTCTCCAAATCAGTCGCTTCACTCGAGAAGTCATCATTGGTTTTCACCGCCCAATCGCAGCCGTCCATCTCATCACAGCACCCCTTGCCCCAGACCTCGCTCAGACCTTTCTTCTCCACTCAATTCACTCTGTCCGCCTTCGTTCGTCTCGATTCCGACCCCACATGCGCTGCTGCGCTTCCCTACGTTGACGCATTTGGCAGCGCCGCTTACTTCGCTGTTGGAGGTCTGCATGGCAACGGTTACATCATCTCCACCCGTGGCGAAATATCCTTAGAGTTCCCTGCCGTTTCCGACTCCCCGATCACTTCTATCCTTTCTTACCCTGTTAAAAAGAATGAATCTTTGATATATACAGGTCATAAAGATGGATCAGTGGCAGTGCATAGAGTTCTCCGAGCTGACGGTGGAGATGGGATGATGAGATTGGTGCTGGTTGAATCTAGGTCATTTGTTAGGGGGAGCAGGGACTTGGATTCGTCTTCTGTTGTGGAGCTCGAGTTGCATATGATCAGGCGTGTTAGGTATATAGTTGCGGCAGAGTGTGGAGGCAGAATTAGAGTTTTTACAGAGGCTGGTGGGACGCTATATGGGACTGCCATTGTTTCGGGGAAGGTGCTAGCTTTTATGAAGCAGAGGCTGCTTTTCTTGACTGAAAGTGGCGCTGGTTCCCTTGATCTGAGGTAGTAGTTTGCACACTAAGTGGCATGTTTTTCTTTTCACTTATTGCTATTTGGGTTTATGTGGTATGGATATGGTATTAGTAAGTTTAGTTGATCATACTGTTTCTGTAAATAATCATATCTGTGTATTAAACCGCAGTGATGTCTAGAAAGCTAAAAACAATACAGAAAAGATATCCTTTTTTTCTCTTTGAAAATGCATGTAATTTAGTGTTTCACATGTGTTGCTAAGTAGCCTTGATGATTTTAAATTTTTACTGTTGGATATATGCAAGCCAAGGCACATGCACAATACCGTTGTATTGCCTTATTTATCAATAACCAGCTAAATGTCGTATTTACAACCATTGTATTGCCTTATTTATCAATAACCAGCTAAATGTCGTATTTACAAAGTTGCTTATTGATTTTTTTAATATGAATTTTTATATTTAAACATTTTTTGGTAAGTAATAAGCACCCAAAATGTTACATGGATGATGCTTAATTTGGAGCATTAAAGATTTTATATGATGATGCATTCAATATTTCGTCCAAACACTCCACTATCACAATACACCAAAAAAGGACCCATACCTAAAAGAAGAAATATTTCTTGTATACTAAAATGCGCATCTAACAAAAATGTGCAAGATTCGAACCTCCAAGACATCAAAAAGAGTGCTTTGCTTGAATAGAGTATCACTCATGTTATAAAAAAACAAAAATATGCAAGATCAACACCAACTATATTTCTTAAGCGGAGACCGATGTTTATCCTCACCTACTTCTTAATGTTTTTATTTTATTTTTTAAATTCTTTTAATATCTATACTCAATCTTAAACGGAGACCATTGTTTAGCTTCATCTTCTTAATGTTTGGTTTTTTTGAATTCTTTTAAGGTTTATACTTTAATTCCGTAAGTAACGGTCATGAATATCAAAATGCATACTTATAGTATCATTGGTTGAGACTAAGCATTAGATCACCAACTCAAGAACTAAACATACACAACATCAAAATGCAAGTGTTGTGCAACAAGGGAGGAAAAGGAGAGATTACACCTATTCCATAGAAGTGACATTGATTGTTAAATATGGTAACATTGCAAAATCCTAATAAGATTTGAAGGTGATTATTTTAATCTAGCAATTAGCGTACGATCAGGATGCTCCAAGAGTAAAGCCAAATCCATGAGGAGTATACTATTCAAAGTCGTTCTTGGTTTTATATGGTGGAGGATGTGATATGCAATGAACACAGAAATATGTCAATCGGTTTTTACAGATTTTCATGTTAATTTCTTTTGAAATGGGTTGAAATTGATGAACATATCATAATTTTTTTTGAAACTACTTGGTCACTTATTCATTTTATTATTATTTTGTTTGATTTGTTGTGTTTTTTTATTCTTTCACATGTTTATTGTTTTATTTTTTTGCTATTTATTTTGCTTATTTTATAGCATTTGGACTAGAATTAGGATTTGGACAAGAACTGTTTTAGTTATGATTGAAATTGGTTTGGAATTATCGAAATATCTGGAATTCCAGTGGGATTTTGAACCATTGTTTTGATAATGCAATAGCATTTGCGGTAAAAATAGAAAAAAAATAAAAATGATCGTATATATCTCAATAGCATAATGTCTTTCAATGGGATTGATGTGTTTACTAGTTAGTATTCATTCGTATTTGCAAATCCATCACATCTTGAGATTTTATTGGTGCCAAGGTTTTAAATCTCGGATTTTGGTCAGTCTCGTCTCTAGAATTGTACACACAATATCTCGTATCAGACGAGATCTCGGACAAAATGAATGTATCTCGGATGTACATCTCAAATTTGACATATCAGATTTTAAAGTCCATCCCGAGACTATCTCGGAGTAACTTAAGCCTCTAAAATTGATAGTTCAAAAATTATTATATTTACCGCTATCCAAATAATATAAACTTCTTAACCTATATAATTCATATAAAACAACAATATTAATTTTATTTATAGAACATAGTGGTAACATGATTGATTTGGTATATTGATTGAATGAGTTTAACTCGTCTAGATATTAAATATAAAAAATATATAGAAAGTCTTATTTTTACTCATTCGTTAAAGAATAAATATAGAATTAAAGGGCTAGTATAATGTCATTAGAGTGCAATTTCTTTTGGATCCACGTAAGAAAAGGTGGAGTACAGTTCACGAGGCTTCTGCACGATAGCAAGCTCTGGAGGGTCGATAATGCATGTAGTATTTCTCTCGTATCGCGAAGAGGCTGTTTTCGGACTTGAACCTGGACGTCTAGATCACCATGCGGGTGACCTGACCATTGCGCCAAGGCTCCACCTCGTAAGAAATAAAAGAAAAATGTAAATGAAAAAAAGTAACTTCGTATAAGATCTTATATTGAGATTTTATCTTAAATTTCGCTTGAGATCTTAATATTTTGTTGGCGGGTGTAGCGCAATGGAAAAAGAGTGCCTAGGTTTGGTAACAGATTCAGGTTCAAGCCCTGACTTGCACACACTTTTCGTAAAAAATAGTACCCGAAAGTTATATAGATGCCATGAGTTGAAGCGTATATGTACAACTTAATTCCCTTCAGGAGTTTACCGGTCCGTCAGATTCTCCTGAGTATGATTCAAAAAATATTTTGAACGAGATGAGTGTTAAATAAGATAAAAATTAAATTTAATGTCCCGTTACACTAAATCTCATCTCACTCAGGTTTGAAAATGAGATATGGAACGAGATCTCGAGTGAGATAAACGATTTGAAACAGTGATCAACACTAATAAAGCAATGTAATTTTTTGCATATGTATAGCTAGTTCAATTATTCTTTGTGATACGCTTGTGCAATTAAAGTAATGCTATATCATTGTCCAATGATACAACATTTAGCAGATTCAAGTCCCTTTTTTGAATCAAATTGGCGCACTTTATGGAAAAAGTTTGAAGTGTCAATAATGGAATTTTCTGTGTCGTCAAATTTTTTTTTTGTTTGTTCAATGTTTAATATTATTTAACCAAATTAAACAGGCTTGCTAACAAAGCAGACCCGTCGAAGTCCACATCCATGTTATGTCTAATGACCCATGAGCTAGCTTTTGTTCATGCACATTAATAACGAAGTATGTCCCGGTGTTCGTTTTTCACTGGAGGAATATGTGAAATGTGGATGCTGATATTATAACAGAAATTAAAGAACAAAATAGCAATAAAAAATGTTATTTTGAAGAATAAATGATTTAATAATTGTCCAAAAATGTTGTTTCTTTAGTTATTTAGGATATGTTCTGTGGAAAAAAATAAATAAAGATATGTTGTCACTATCATCAAGATATTGTTCACGAAGAGTTTCCTTCCAAAACGTTCAATTCTTTTGAAAGCTTGTGTCGATGTAAATTGTAGAAAATATTTAATTGATTCAGATTATAGTTATAAATGAGCATTTTAAAATGACCGATAATCTTATAAAGATGATCTAGAAGATAATCAACTCACGTTTAGAATATTTTATCACATTTGATGTCTTTGAAATATTTGGCCTTGATCTCTTTTCAAAGTCAGTTGACTAACAAAACGATGTTAACTTTAAAGATTAAAATTACAGTGATATTCTTAATTCTACGTAAGACCTATATGCATATTATTAAAAATATAACCTGAATTTTTTGGGATGAAACATGCGAAACAGAAAGAAGAATGTGGAGCCCCCTTCAAATTCCGAAGGTACACTCTTTAGGTATTTCATTTCACAGAAAATGATTGAAGTTGATTCGGTCAATCTAGCGTGATTGAAATTTCAAAGGAAAACCTAATATCAAAAGTGTTGATTTTTGGAATATTATGCTAAAGAAAAACAGTAACTACTTGATTATCGAATAAAAGAGTATTGATGATAATTATGTTCTAGTAACATATTTATTGTTGTTTCTCATATCATATTATGACGTTTTAACGAAGTAAGGCTATTACCGACGATTTTAAGTGTTAGAAGACTTGATAAAGATAATACCTTTATGTCGGAAAATCATATTGACATATTTAATATACCTGTTTGGATCCGCAATCCCAATTTTAATGTTTTCCAAATAAAATAAAAATAACACAAAGAAAGAAAATTGAGTTTTAGATTTAGACGCAAATATTCAAACATCAATATCAATTTCAAAATGTGTACAAACCTCGAAATATAAATCTTTTGAATCTACGATTTTCTAGTTAATCACGTTTCTTAATATTTGAACTTTACGATTTCTGATTTGAATTCCATTTTGAAAACCTTGCTTAATAGAATAATAGGTGAAGAAAATACAATAACTAGAAACATCGTGAAAACCAGCTAATAATTACTTTTATACTATATTGATTGCATATGGCTGACAATCGACATTACATTTATTTTTAATTTTTAATTTTAAGCGGATCCCAGCGTCTAACATAGCAGTAACGTTTGGGCTTTCTAGTAATTTCGATGCTTATGTTCCTTTCTACTTATGACTACAGTAGAGTATTATACTCTTTAAATGTTAATTAGCTCCAAAATGAAATTTTCAAACTTAAAGAGGAAAAACTTAACGATTATAGATATAAGTTGCTAAACAGATAAGTCTATATTACGCCAACGTTCAAAGCTTGGATTTTTGTCCTTCCCATGTTCAACCAAACAATTGTCTTATTAATTGTAACGTTATTTTCTATTTTGAGTCTTATTTATATTTTATATCTTTATGTTTCATATGTGATTATTGTACATAATATACATAGTAATAAGCTGGTATGTTATGGTAATGGTAAGTTTTTCGTTACCGTACTTGTTACAGTCATATTTTTAATAGCCTTAAAACAGACTCAAACAGATGGAATGGATTTTAGAATGACGAAGGAATAACTTCAGAGACTTGGAAAAACATTAGAGGCGATGAAGGAAAGAAGCACGAAAAGATTGGGTTAGTTCTGAGCAAACAAGTCCAGTCGATACCGGTTAGCGATACCGAGAAGATTTGAAGCATGACTGGCGAAGCTTGAGGGGAGAGAACTCGGCCATGAAGAAAGATGCGGAAAAATGATCGAAGAAACAGTTCGGTACCGACTAGAATAAGTCAGTACCGAGATGATTTGCAAGTTGGGAAACATGGAGTGTGACTCGGTATTCGTGCTTGGATGTTCAGATCTTAGAATTGTGACGTCTTTAGACTTGAATGGCAAGATCTATGTGTGGAATCACCTATAAATAGAAGGCCTATAGCAACTTGAAGATGACTTTTTTTGGACTTTCCCTCTTGGGGACTTTCTTTTCTATCTTTTTCCCCTAAATCCTTGTAAATCTGAAATCTTGTAAATCTGAAATCTATTAGATTGTGGTCGGATTTGAGTTGTAATCTTTGTATTTTGAAGAGAAAATATAAGATAATAAAAATAAAGTGGACATAGACTGGGGAATTTGCCGAACCACTATAAATATCGTGTTTTTGTCTTTGTTTATTTTGATAGATTTACATTTTTGGTGTTTTCATATGATATTGGGGTGTTGTGCCATTTTCCGGCTCAACTTTTTTTGTGCTTTCACCGAGAACAAACTAGAATTGAAGACTTGAAGCTTAGATCTGAAGTTTGGAAGAGATGAAGAAGCCTTCTACAAGAGCAATCACAAACCAAGTCAACCAGAGCATGTGTCGGCTAGGAGGTATTCTCCAATTCAAATCCATCCGTCTACATATCAAAGAGGAGATGGAAAGGATGACGAAAAAGATGCAAGGTAAGATAATGGCTCGATAGCAGGAAGTGTTTGAGAAATTTCAGAAGGATGAATCAACAACGAACAACCAAACAGCTGGAACTCAGAATCAAAGATCAAAAACCAATGCGAGAGCATCTAGGGTAGGACATAGCAAACCAAAACTGAGCCCTCACCACCGATTCATACCGGTACTAACAAGAATCAGGTCGGTACCGACATGAATTCACAAGGAGACAGTGGATCTGAACTTGGGACAAGCTGGGATGTCGAGAGCGGACGATGCTGAAGCCAGAAATGCATATCAGAATGCGGGTGTTTACAACATAAGTTGGATTCAGAAGTTCACTGTAGGTATGGGGGCAGAATGCAGCTATGGATGAGATTTTCATTAGATGACAATGACCGAATAGCTGTAATGATCAGGAGAATTGTGAGAGGACCTTCAGACCAGAGCTTGAAGGACGTGAACATGAATTCATTTACACCCAACATTGAGTAAGCGAGTAACCCACCCGATTTCAAGCTACCGACGCTGGAACTGTATAACGGAAGGACAACCGACCGTTCATCTGATGAGATACATTCGACATATGAAGATGTTGGGTGCATTAGAGAGGTAACTGAGCGATGTTTCCCGTTATACTTGATAGAGTTGGCTGCTATGTGGTTCAGACAGTTAGAGAATGAGTCCATAAGCACGTGGGTCTGGTAGACAGATTCTTGAGACAATTTAGTTCATAGTTCACGATCGAAGAATCTATGACGTTTTCAAGCGTGAAGCAAAGAGCCGGAAAAACCTTAAGAAGCTATTTGAGTAGATTTAATGCAGTAACTGCTGTAGTCCATAAGCCAGATACATCGATAGTTCTGCTAACGGAAGTGTCTGGAGTTGCGAATAAGACCGACTTTAAAATTGCTTTGGAAAGGGATCCACCGATGAATCTTACAGGGTTTTACCATAAAGTCAAGAGATACTTGCATTAGGATGACGTTGAGGCCTGAAATGTTGAAGTTAATGATGTGGATGATGGAGGACCGCCTGGAGTAGGCTATGAAGACAAACGAGAGCAAAAAGCTGAAGATGGTTTCGAAGGACTGAAGCGACAAAGGAGGAAACCAAAATTCTTTTTATACACTGATCTGACAGAAACCTCGAAGAGGATTTACTTAGATACTCTAGGGGAAGATCCCCTATCAAGGCCAGCTAAGAGAGAACTCATAGATCGGGAGAGAAGATACAGAAGATTTTGCCTTTCTCATGAGATGGATGGGCATGAAACAAACGAATGCAGACATCTGCGAGATCTGATAGAAGAGCAGTTTGGAGCAACCGACCGCAACAACACGCGAGGAACCAAATTGCAATGGTGCAACATAAGCAACCACCACCTATATCGAATGCATCGGGATACGATCGTGGATCTGGGTCGAGAATGATTATCCCATGATTGGGATGGATAGGAATCAGGTTCGATTCTCTTATTTCGCCTTTTATTTTGAATAAATGAAACAATTGTACTCTTAGGCCGCATACACGTGTACGAGATCTCGATTGGTCTCCAAGCACGCTTTGAGTTGGATGTCTAGGAGCAATCATTGATAGGACGGATGTTTGTTGATTTGATTTGGTTTTCGTAAATGAATATTTGATTTTGAAAGTCATTTGAACATGATAACTAATATATAAATTGATTGGGCATGGTTTTCCCTAACGGGAGAGAATGAGCGATGAACCATAAGATATAAGTTCCCTAACCGGAGAGTGGGTGGATGGACTTGTACATGAAAATAACTCTTCTTACTGGAGAGTGAGTGGATGAACTTGGGGATCCCTCGTCTGAGAGTGAGCGGATTAGATTCAGCATGAATATACAATCCGGAGATATCAGATCCTAAATTGGATGTTGATAGTACGATCCTGAGAGATCAAACCTAGAATGGACGTAGATTGTGCGATCCGGAGAGTTCCAAACTTGACCTTAGGGTTTGAATGCTTTATGATTTCATAACATGGACTTTTTTTTGAAATTGGATACTTAGATGGTATTACATATTAGTATTTATAAATCTTTGGCAATATGCAACATGCTATATGTCAATATATGTTCGAATCACGCTACGTAAGTTTCAAACCTGTGACATTTCATACCAAATTAATGATTGTCATTGCCTCGATATTTATAATGGGATGCTATGCAATACTAGACGATTTATGAGTAACGTTGCAATCGGTGACAATGCACCCTTACAATTAACAACGATTGCATGTTAAAGTAAATAAATCTCAGACGAACATGAGATTATATAGATATTGATAACCTAAAACCCTGAGTGAACACGAGATGACTTCGATAATAATATTTGATAACCTAACCCCGGGCGAACACGAGATGGCTAGATAGTGACATGCGTGATATGATAACTTCGGATGAACACGGAATGATTACGACATACGACAACACTTAAGCAAGGACTAGAGTCCTTAGATATGACGGTCGTTAATGACCTTTAATTTGCAGGTGAATCCGAAGGAACTAGATCATTTATCACGATTGGAATCGTTAGATAGCCGAAGAGCTCGGCTACTAAAGATTGACTACCCCTGTAATTGTTCTTGAGCTAAACACATTTCACATTCATAAGATGCACTTTGGGGGCAAGTGTTGGTCAAATTTTCCACGGCCTTAAAACGGGCTCAAACGGATGGAATAGACTTCAAAATGATAAAGGAATGACTCTAGAGACTTGGAAAAACATCCGAGACGATGAAGGAAAGAAACACGAGAAGATTGGGCAAGTTTTGAACAAACAAGTCAAGTCCGTATCGACTTGCGATACCGAGAAGATTTGGAGCATGACTTGGCGAAGCCTGAGGGGAGAGAACTCGACCATGAAGATGTGGAAAAATGATCGAAGAAATAGTTTAGTACCAACTAGAACAAGTCGGTATCGAGATGATTTGCACGTTGGAAAACATGGAGTGTGATTCGGTATTCGTGCGTGGATGTTCGAATCTTGGAATTATGACATCTTCAGACTTGAATGGCAAGATCTATGCATGCAATCACCTATAAATAGAATGCTATAGCAACTTGGAGAAGACTTTTTTTTGGACCTTTCCTTTTGGAGACTTCTTTTTCTATCTTCTTCTCCAAACCTTGTAAATTCGAGATCTACTAGATTGAGTATGTATTTGAGTGGTAATATTTGTAGTTCGGAGAAAAATATAAGATGATAAAATTAAAGTGGACGTAGACCGGATAATTTGCCGAACCACTATAAAAAATCGTATTCTTGTCTTTGTTTATTTGGATGAATTTACGCTTTCGATGATTTCATCTGATATTAGGATGTTGTACCATTTTCCGACTCGACGGTACTATTATTTTTTACATACTAGTACAAACGGCATGGTAAGTTTTCCATTACCATTTTTGAGCTAAGCTGACATACTTAGTACAATTGATATGGTAACAGTAAATTTACTATATTTAATGGTGAAACGTCGGTGATATTTTTCAATGCTAACGATAACAATAATTTGCTAGTTCATTTTTAAGTTATGGATACATAAATTTTTTTTTGGAATCTAGGATGTTGTACCATTTTCCGACTCAACAGTACTATTATTTTTTACATACTAGTACAAACGGCATGGTAAGTTTTCCATTACCATTTTTGAGCTAAGCTGACATACTTAGTACAATTGATATGGTAACAAATTGATATGGTAACAGTAAATTTACTATATTTAATGGTGAAACGTCATTGATATTTTTCAATACTAACGATAACAATAATTTGCTAGTTCATTTTTAAGTTATGGATATCATATAATTTTTTTTTGGAATTCAAGAACCAACTAAGTAAACCTGGGGAAGCCTGAACTCACAGTTAGACTCCAGTTAAGTCAGAGCAACAGGTATTATTTCCTTGTATGTAGTATCCAAATATTGAACCTTCAACCTTCTGGTAATTGATTATGAGTATTATTTGGATGACTTTATCCACCCGGCCACTCTATCAGGTTAATGGATATCATATAATTAGTTGCGTCACATGCATTTAAGAGCAAGCAAATGACAATGTTTAATCTAAAAATTCAGTTCAAGTAATGCAAATTGTGTTTACCTTCTTTCTCACCGATATCATTATCCATACGACAAATTTATAAGTAGCACTCTTATAATGTAGGAAAATATCGAATATTTGTTTTTTTTTTATTTACAAAAATGGCAATTTACCGTCATTAGTGCAATGATTACCAATTTATTAGTATACCAAACTTTGGTATACCGACAAATTGGTAACATAATGCAGATTTAGTTACCAGTTAAATAGTATGGTGATGATATTTGTAAAATGGTAGCTGTCACTGTTATCATGACAACCTTAGTAATAAGTTTGAGCACATTGTTGTGTCTTATTCAAATCAAATCTCATTTTATGTTAACCTCAATCCTACCATTATTTCTATTTATGTTAATTTCGCCCCTTTAACTAAAATCAATTTACACATTGATACTTCTTTCAAATTGTTAAAATATAAGCAATCACTTTTGATAAATTTTGGCACTAAACTTAGTGTATCATTTTTTAATTTTTGGTTGAAATTTTGGAAGTCATTCAGGTGTATCTATTGACTAGATGCATAGGCATTGACAAATTGATTTTTTTTCACATTCCAATGCAGTGAATGATGAATGATCCACCCTAAAGTATGCTTATTACATATATGCACGGTTCCTCTTTTGTTTTATCTATTAATGACCTTCTCTATTCAGATTTCAGTACTTTAATCCACCATCTATGTAAGTTCTTCGTTTTTTTCCTTTGTTTTTTAGTTCCAGTTTCAGCTACACACATCTTTAATAATAGTTATAATACCTTGGGTGTGATACTTTTTTGTTGTCAACGTGAACTACCAAAAACGCCCTTAATACCAAATCTTAATATTACTTGGAAATATGATCTAACAATTTTCTTTTACATATTTAAAACGTCCGTCTACAAATATTATCAAATCTTTATATCACTTAAAAATAGGATCTAATCTAATAAATAAAGTTCTTTTACAAATTCAAAACGTCTATCTATAAGTACTATCAGATCTTAATATCATTAGGATCTGACATAAATTATAATCAATAATATAGATAAAAATTCAAACTTAAAAAAAAATAGATGTTGCAACTTAGAAATAAAATTTAAACTAATAACAAATGATTTTAACGCAAAAATATGGTTAAATATTTCTACAAATCATTTTATCTTGAATGTGCTAAACATATACAATTTGCAGAAAAATAATTCACACGCAAAGCGCGTGCCTTCGCGCGTGCTATAATGCTTGTGAAATTGTAATTAAAGTTTCTTGTACGGTAAATTTATCGACTATTTTGAAATTAATATTTTTGAATGCGTGACGGTATGCCTCAGGGCGAGAATAATTGTTTTTATTATATTCCGATCCATAAATTAATGTGGGGCCAAGCTTACAAACGACGACGTGTTAGCCTTAAAAATATGTATATGCGAAGCGTTATTTCAAAAATTATTTGCAAATACATGCTTTGTTGTTCAACTCGGTTCGTTTTTAGTTAACTACTATACTTATGTGAACCGAGGTTTTAGTTTGCGAGTACATCTTATAAGTAATTATGTATATTGGAACTTTCTAAAAACACTAATATATTTTTAATGTTTCTGCATAGTGTGAATGATAACATATTTGATTTGTAAATGACATGTCTATTATTTTGTCGATGTTGTTTTCATATTTTTAAACATCACATTTTTATACTTAAACCATATGTAGCCAACATCAATGTTATAACACATTTGATTTTTTCTGATATTATCCTCATATTTTTAGATATTGCATATTGGTACTCGATCAATATGTAGTTGATAATGATATCGACGACTTACTTGAAATGCCCAAAAAATATAACCTCTGATTTGTGATTTAACCTTTTTAGCACGAACAATTTCGGCAAGCTTCCCAGGACCGCTTTTAGGCAAGAGCGAAATAAACTTGGTTGAGATAACAAAATGTCGAAATCATGACCTATATTGTGTTTAGAAGTCCAAAACACTATTTGACATATCCAGAAAGACCTACCCGAAGGGAGATCTTGAAAACTTTTGTTTTCCCAAGCACTGCTCTAACCTGCTTGACCAGTAGTGGGTCTTGATTTCATTTCAGATTGTTTAGGGAGACGCTCAGTGACTTCATTTCCTGCTATTTAATCCTCATGGCAAACCCATGCTTTATGTTTGTACAAAATATCTTTGGTCCAACCAATTAAATATTGGTGTATTTGGTTTGTAAACTCTCTACTTGAATGTTAACTAAATTTTAGTTTACAAGTAAAATGGCTAAAAATCTTAAAATAGCAATCTTACAATCAAGCTATCTGATATAAACACATACAATACACACACCCTTGAGCGTTACGGCATGCACTTCGCTCGTGATGATGGTGCGTAAATTGTTTTTTTACAAATTGTATATGTTTTAACACATTCAGAAGAAAATGATTTTCACAAATATTTAACCATATTTTTGCTTTGAAATCATATGTAGTTAGTTTGGATTTTTATTTTTAAGTTGCAATCTCCAATTTTTCGTTAGTTTGAATTATTATATATATCTTTATTAATAGTTGTAATAGCTTTGGTGTCACTTTTTTGGTATCAACGTGAACTACCAAAAATGTCCCTCTATATATTATCCAATCTTAATTACTTAAAAATATGATCTAATACTAATTTTTTTTACAAATTCAAATCCTCCTAAAAGTAGGATCTAATAATTAAACATTCTTTACAAATTCAAAACGTTTCAAAAAATAAGATCTAAAATTAAACTTTCTTTACAAATTCAAAATATTTCTTTACAAATATACACATCTTAATATCACTTGAAAATAAAAAAATTAATTTTGATAGATCTAAACATATACAATTTATAGGAAAAACAATTCACGCGCGAAGCGCGTGCCATTACACTCATTATTAATTAATAAAGAACGAATTGATAAAGGAAGATTAATCGTTGGATCTACATTTAAGTGACATTGGTAACATTTGTAAATGAGCGTTTTGAATTTGTAAAGGAAAATTAATTATTAGATCCTACTTTTAAGGGATACTAAAATTTTATAATATATGTAGAGGCATATTTTTGGTAGTTTACGTTGATACTAAAAAAGTGTGACACCAAAGGTATTACAACTATTACTATATATATATATATATATATATATATATATAACATATATATATATATATAATGTATATCGGTATTTTTTAAACGCGCGTGAGGCGCGTCTCAAGGCGAGGCATAGGCCAAAAAGGCTTCAAGGCGTAGTTCAAAGGTTACTCAAAAGACGTATGCCTCGTCCATTTGAGGCGCGTAAAAGACACAAAACATGAGCATTGTGCCAGATGAGGCGTAGGCCTTTTGAGTGCCAAAAATTTTGTGACTTTAATTGGTTTTTTACTTACCTAAAACCCTACTCATTTGTGTGTGTCTATATATATATATATGCGCGCGTGCGCGTGTATATATATATATATATATATATATATATATGTATATATAAAATCAACATCCAATGGGAAGAAAGCAAAAGAAAACATGTGATTTTTTCTTTCAAAAAAAATATTAATTACAGTTATCTTGAATCAGATTCCAGTTCGAATCGATATTGATTCCACATCTGGAATCGATTCGATTCCAGTTTGAACCGACTTATTGATCCAGTTTCTGAAATCAATATCAATATCGATTCCAATTAATATTGAAACAAAGAAAGATGAACGTATACCTATCTGGACCTATCCAGAAGAAGAGCGTCTTATTTTTTCTTTATTTTTGTATGCGTTGATTTGAAATGAGTAAGAAAGATATTGCGTTAAAGTGGGTTAAAAATTTACCGGATTCGACCAATCCAAAATACTTTCTTTGTGGATTTTGTGATCATAGATGCGTAGAAGTGGATATTTCTAATTTAATATTTAACATTTCGTTATTCTATATTCAATTTTATTATATGTTTTGCATTTCCTTTTTTACTCGAAAAGCTCGTGCCAGTCTTGAGGCATACACCCCACCTCACGGACCCAGAAGTGCCTCACGTACGCTTTTGCCTTTTAAAACAATAGGGTGTGTGTGTGATGTTTATGCCAAAGGTGTTGATATTTGTGTCATTAAATATCGATCATGGATCGATATGCAATATTTTAAAGTACTGGTATACATACTATCAGGATAATGTTAGAGTAAACTAGTATGGTTAGCAAATTATGTAAATAATGGTTACAATAAAAAAATGTAAATATTTGATTTTTATCACTTTAAATAATTCCTAGATTGTTTAATAATTTATCTGTACAAATGATTTTTCATATATACTCAGTACCTAAGAGTTTTATTTTAATATGAGTTATTTGTGTATTTTTTTTTCTATTGAATGACAATATTTGATCACATTTATTGAAATTTGCATCGAAAATTGGTCTAATATCATTGATGTATCGCTAAAGATATCACCAATGATATTCTAATTTATATTAAATTATATTTTTTTGTTTTAAGTCCAATATACCATGTATCATCAATACTATCCAATATTAACTATATAGGTTTTTGCATACTATAATAATATATTTGACTTGTAATACAAGTACGTTATTTGTCCTATACTCCAATATTTTTAAATATTGCAATTGGACACTTTACCATATATTTGAGACCGATATTACTACATGTTTGATATTTTTCGATATTATCCCGATATTTTTAAATATTGTGTATTGATACTTTACTAATATGTTGTCTATAACTATGTTTGCTACTTGAAACAACTCCAAGAAATTACCCTTCAATTTGTGGTCAACCTTTTTAGCATGAACAATCTTGCAAGCCTCTCATAACCACCTTTCAAGCGATTGTGAAATATATATCGCCTGTCTAATTGGTTAAGGTACCAAAATCATGACCTATATTTTGTTGAAAAGTTCAAAGAACTATTTGACATATCCTACAGTATGTTGTGGTTTGGTTTCAAATAGTTTGATTAGTAGGCAGGCAGGCTTATTAATTTCATTTCTTATTAAACAAAATTTATGAATAGTATATCAATAATTGGGGAAATTAATAAGTGATGCTTATTAAGAAATGGAAGGTAGACATTTAACATCACAAAGAATGTTAAGTTGGGACATAAACATCACAAAATTCGGGAGCATGATCAACTCTTTAGAAATATCTTATACACACATTCATAATCAAGCCGTGAGTTACATTTTTTATGCTGAATGCATGCTCAAAAAACTCCAATATGTTAGGTAATTACATAATGACAGGACAAAAAGGTTGGGCTTCAGCCATACGAGCTTCTTGAATGTGGGCGTAGAAGTATGTGTTGAACGATCATCCAAAGCATACTAAATGTTAATACATTTTTCATAGCTCGAAGTTCCATAGCACGGCTTGCTACAATTACATAAGCTAATGGTAACCAAGTAATTGTTTCTTTCCTTATTTCCATGCTTGAGTACTGATTTCTTGCTCCACCGCTGACTTAAAATGTTAATTTCAAACTGAACTAGATTAAAACACAATAATTTTCTGCTATTCACTCCTTAACTAAATGCATGCTTGATTTTTGTACAAAATATCACTGAGCTAATCACTTCATTTTATTATTCCAGGTCAATGGTGGTGAAAGAGACGGAATGTGAAGGTTTGAACGGATCCCTTGCTCAAACTTACATCTTCGATGGCTCAGAAATATCAAAGGCTTATGGGTTCACCGCAGTTGGAGATTTGATTCATGTAGCGTTATTAGGCGATGCAAACAATCTCAAATGCCGCGTTCGCTCTATCCGTAGATCCGAAATCAATGCAGAAAATGTTTCGATTAAAGCAATACGAGGATACATGTTAGCCTCAACCTCCTCTAAATTTTACGTTTATAACATCTCTTCTCAGTACTATGGTCGTGTAGGGCCACCTCGAACCTTGTTCTTCTCTACACTTCAAGAAATAAAATCTACATTATTCAACACCAATGATATAACAAATGTACCCACATTATCAAATTCAAACCCATTAATGGCCGCTGACCGTGAAAAACTTGTACTATTGGGTTTAGGTGACGGTCATATTGCTATATACAAATCAAATCTTCCAAAATACAAGTCTGTTATTAGTAACGTGTCTTGGACTGTGCCGTTACTGTTGTTCCTTTTGTTTTTGGTGGGGATGTGGCAGTTTTATGTGAAAAAGAAGGATTCACTTGTATGGACTCCTGAGGAATCATTCAATGCGACAAGTGATGTTAGAGAGGTGAGAGGAGGGTTGAGGGGGCCACCACGAAGATATGTTTCTCCTTCTAGATATCATATAGAGTCTGATATTCCAGTACTTAGGTCTGGTGTTACTGGTACTACTGCTTCAGATGTTACTTTCAGAGGTGGGCTCGATTTGAAATTTAGAGGCAGTTCCCTTGAAGCGCCTCCTGGGTTTGCGCCTAGTAGAGAGCAGTTGTTTATGAAGCCTCCTGTTCCGGATGATCATGATGATTGAGCGTAACAAGTAAGATATCTCATTAGAGGGAGCTCTATATATGGTATGCATTTTCCAAATGTATCCATTCTATACCTTGATGAATGAAAATATTCCTTCAAATGTATGCTCTTTACTGGATTATGGAGATTAACTTGTCAGTAATAACTTGTGGATATAGTAGATATGATATATATATATATATATAAACAATGTGTCTACAGATTTTGTCAACTTGGAATCATATACTAGGTTCTATATATTATCCAATATATTGGTTGATAAACCAGCGATCTGTTTTGGACTGCTTGGTGAATTCTTATGATAATTGACTTCCAGTAGTATCGGCTTTGGTTTTTATGTTTGTTTCTGTTGTCAAACCCTAAGTTATCCTCATGATAATATATAAGCTCAGTTTGGAATAGAACAAGAGCAGGGGACCACAGTCTGGCTGTCAGATTTTAGGTTGGACTCTCCAGATCAATGGTTTGATCAGTTACATCAGTAGCTCTACGAAAAAGGTCATCAGTGTAGTACAGGTGTGCATATTTCAATTTCTGTAAAAGTAGTGTTCCATACTTTGATTGTGTAAATGCCATCGTCTCATTATTGGTACTTTTAAATAACATGAGAGTTTGCACACTTTATTAAAGCATGTATGTACCGACCTTGAAGCTAGAGACAAATACAACTGTTTTTTCCCCTTATTTCACCATTTTGTGAAGTATCCGCTTTATGTACCCATAATCTTACATAAAAGTTAAAGATTAGGTGGGCTTGTTGTCTTGTTCAGTATTTGACAAAGGAAAAGGGGGATATAGAAGAAAAATGCGCGGATTCGTTTTACTACTGAAGGTGGAACCCAGTGCACGAGGCTTCCACATGATGGCGGACACTGAGGAGGTCGATAATGTATGCAGCATTTCCCTCGCATTGTGAAGAGGCTATTTCCAGACTCGAACCTGGACGTCCAGATCACCATGTGGATGACCTAACCGTTGCGCCAAAGTGCCACCTTATTCATTTTACTACTAAAAAAAAAGAAAAAAGAAAAATTGAAGTGTGCTGCTGTAGCATGCAAATAGATAGTCAGTATATTCGAACTTAAAAAAGATATGCCCATGGTAACATATATGCAATCAGTATGCGCACCCTGATGCAATCACTAAAATTTGCATCACTTTACTTCAGACGATGTTCGTTCTTAGGTTGTGCTGTTTAACTAGTTAGTAAAATTTTGTGAGTTTGATTGAGAGATGAATGTTTGTAGGTTATGAATCTTTTTGACTGGTTTAGCGTTTTGATTGGGTGTTAAATACTGTACACATTGACTATATATATTTTATCTTCTCGGGGTCACACACACATTAATCAGTGTACGAGTCACTCGTAATGTATACAAGCGTACTTGGAGTTGGCAGTTTATTATGTGCTAACCTACAGAATATAAGGTTAGAAGTCGAAAGTCGAAAGATAATTCACCTTAACAGAAATTTCTGATGGTCATTGCTTTGAATCAATTGATTGGTATGTCATTGATGTTCATTTGTGGTGAAATACAAGGGAGCCCTAGGATTTTGACTGCCCAAGCTGAATTGACCTTTTTATCGTTTTTGTTGCCCAATTTTTAATGAACACGGTATATGAAAAACAATGCTAGGAGACCTGAAAATAACAAGTTAGGGAAGTCAGGCTAGAGACAAAGAAATAGGAGGAAATATTGGGTGGCTCCGCCGTTTCTCTCTAGTCCTGACAATTTGAAAAAGAAAAATATTAGGGCCGTCTAGCATTTCTTGTATCAGAAATAAAAGAAAATTTCTATTTTCAGATATTACTTTGACCACGTATAGTCAACTAAGTGATTTATATTAAATGTACATAACTAAATGCTAAGATGCTATATTAACATTTCATTATGTTTCAACCAGAATAACTTAGCAATTCTATTTACTAATTTATTTCACAAATCAAATTTAAATGAGAAAGAATCGGCTAGAGGATCAAATTAACAGTTCCATTTAAACAACAATGTATGGCAAAACATAATTAAACATCAGTTTTGTTTTTTTCGCTTGTATTATACACTGTTTAGTTTGCATCTTCATAAATACCATTCAAAATTTTATGTAGTGTCCAAAATAAAAATAAAATAAAATAAAGTTATAGGTAAGAACATCACAAACACACTACAAAATAAAGTTAGATTAAAGCATACCATGTGGCCACATCAACCGATTTTAAAAGCATGCGGATATCGTTTTGTAGTGAGCAAAGTATTATGGATCAATGTTGGAAGCACTCCTCAGTTAATAATTATAGAAAATTAATCAAAGAGCATGGATTAAATAACAATCAATCTAATGGAAATGAATGTGATAATATAATCAAACAACATTACATCAACTAATCAAACAATTGATTCAATTGCCTTAAACATCAATTAAGTTGACTACAGCGCATTAAAAGGACAAAGCAAACATCAATTAAAAGCAATTAATTCAAATATCAGTTATCAATCAAACATAAAATTTTAGTAATTTGATCAGTTAACTTGATAATTTCAGCCACATATCATCAATTCAGGTTACAGTAGATTTGAGGACAGTTGCAACAAGAGAGGAGGCGACAGAGGAAACAAGGTTTTTTTGGGGGGAGCAAATGGCATAGAGGTGTGGCAACTGGAGAAAATTTTAAAAGCGCAGTGGAAACCTAAAATTAAGTCAGTTGCGATATTGAAATTTTGTTGCCCCTCCCGACTTTGTTATCCTAGTCCAATGTTTCAGTAGACTCTGATTAGGTCCTGGCCTGGTGAAATATTATAAGAAGATGTGGACTGAAAACTTTGTTTGACACTAATATAACTATGTTTTTACACTATGTCTTTCTCAGCTGTTACTGTTGATATTGTGTTTTTACACTGTCTTTCTCAGCTGTTACTATTGATATTGTTGCCGGTGTTGTTTTTTCTGCTTCTGTGGTTGTCACCTTAGTTACTGCTTTTGCATTTGTTGCAGTTGTTTCACTTGACATTGTTTTCATCTTTTCAGCTGTGGCAGTCGTTTTTTTGGTTCTAGTCAGTTTACTCAGTGGAAAGTGTAATCCTGCAAAGAAAGGCTTTAGTGCTCCTGTTGTTCAGTCAAATCCTCATACATGCAAACCATCTCCAGAACAGTGTTGTATCCCTTCAGTTGTAACCCCTTTAAATATCGATGGAATTGAGGTTTCCATATCTACTCTCTGAAAACATAAAGTGGGAAACGACTAGAACTATGGTCCGCAAACATCTTGTTTACTTGAAATATGCGCCTTTCAATTGCAAACTCTCTCTATTTGCTTTCTACATGGAATCAATATAGTTCCTCCGACTGTTGAGATCGTGCTTCACGTATGCTGTTGCAGCTAAAGCAGGTAATCTAGTTACACAATTTATCAATCTTGGGAATCACGACATTTTTTTGTGGATTCGGTTGACTGAGCAGTTTCTCCTGCAGTCCATTTAGCTATCACGTAATGACTCAGATCATCGGGCTCTCTCTTATCCGTTCTTTCCAAAGTGGATGCTCTTCCGGGAGTTCATAGACTTGATGCTTAGTTCATACGCGTTTCACATTTTTCAGCTTAGGCTCAGGAATTGTTGCAGCATCAGGAGATGCAGCAACTAAAGCATTTGACATGATTCCCTCCTTCAGCTGCATATTGTTTTCATGCATACAAGTATGTAAGTTTTGAGTGAATCCTTCAAAGTGTGGCTTTATTGTTGGTATCAAATCAGGACCCTTATCAAAAGCATTTTCAATATCCATAAAAGTGAAGAAGGCTCCTCGGTTATAGACTCTGTGTGTTGGTTCCGTAAGTTGAGGCGATAGTAATGCATTAGGAATCGGTGTATTTTTCGCTCTGTGGTCACTGTACGTTTCTCATCTGGGCAGGAGTTGTACCATGGCTTGCTTTTCATGCACTAAATCTTTTTGGAAGTAATAAACTGACAATGTAGCTCATACATAGCCGAGGCCAGAGGTATTTCTGAACAGCTTCCATCACAGGGTACATTTCAAGTATCGACTGGAAAAGCTAATTGGTGAAGTGTCAAAAGATGAACGCATTCAAAACTTTTGAGCCCCAATCATCTTATGCGTAGTAGATAGTCTTTTGCTTTGTCTGGTGATTCATGCCTTAGCCATTCAAGATTGACACTTCCATGATCTCTTACCCGCCGATCCAGAAAATCTTTGATTCTCCCTGCTAGCTTATTGTTCTACCCTCTTTCTCGAACTGCACATGAAATTTTGTCAACATGTGCATTCCAAAATGCCTCATAATCCAATGAATCCATGTCATTTCAGCTCATCTTTACTAAAAACCATTCTCAAATATGTCTTCATAAGCTATACCACATCAGTCTTACCAGTTTCGGGTTTTACATTTTTACTCCCCTCAATGTTCTTGAATGATTCAGCTGAATACCTTAAATCTGATTCTTTTTGCGAGCTAGAACAGTATTACCCTTGAGCATCTTTAGCATTCCGCGTCTTTCCGTTTGAACATAACTTGGTTTCCATCTTCATGGTTCAAGCTTTCACTTGTAATATTTATTGTTTAATATGTCTGGTATTGACGAGATTGTTCTAAATCCGAAGCAGATAAATGCTGGACCATGATTTAGCTTGTGACTGCATTGGAATCTTTTGATTGCTCTGTTGTTTTCCATATATAAATGTTCTGTAATGAAACTGTGTTTACTCATGGACAGAGTTGTGGAATTTTGAGCCGAATCAACGTCGTCCACACTGTCTGGTGGTTCGTGACCTGATCCTCTCCCTGAAAAACTGCTTTAATTACTGTTAGGTATTCATTATTATCATGTTAGTTGGAATCATAAGCAATTGCATATCTTGGTCATAAGAATTTGTTTCCGAAAGCATAGGCGTGTTGCTTGACTTAGACTTGAATGGAAATTTAGTAGCAATGTACAGACTTGAAAGTAGTGCACCCATAAATGGAACAATTGCGTTTTGTGCTTCAACAATGGAAGTTTCAAACAGAGCGTGTATATTCATCAACATGTTTGAATATAAACGCTCTACTTGAAATGTTGATGAGTATAAACGCTCCACTTGAAACTTCAATTGTTAAACCACAATGCAACATGTTTGAATAGAAATGTTGTTTGAATATAAACGCTTTGCTTGAAACTTCCATTGTTGAAACATAAAATGCAATTGTTCCATTTATGGGCGCGCTGCTTTCAAGTCTGTCCCTTGCTGCTAAATTTCCGTTCAAGTCTAAGTTGAGCAACATACCTATACTCTTGGAAACAAATTATTATGACCAAGATATGCAATTGTTTACGAGTCTAACCAACATGATAATAATGAAATACCTAGCAGTAATGAAAGCAGTTTTTCAGAGAGAGGTCATGAATCACTACAGTGTTTTAGGCTCAGCTATTACTAGCTGTGTGATTGTGATAGAAGGTGAAGAAAATAAAGATCCATCAATGGACAATGTTGATTCAGCTCAAAGTTTCATAGCTCTGTTCTCAGTATGTCTGTTTCGTAAGTTCAATTTCGTGACATTTTCTGCCATGGACCTTACAAGATGATATTATTTTCATCGTTTTGAAGCTTTTGCCTTTGTCATTTCAACTCTCGTTTTCAGATAGTTTTATTTAGAAGTTGAAGATTGACTGCTGTCTGAATTATCTAGCTTAAATGAATTTTCAAGGGCCCAGTCATGGGAAAGAACTTGTATGTCGTGTGATGTGATCAGCTTGACTTCGGACGTTCATGCAATCAATTGTTCATGCAATCAATTTCTGCAACAAGTCTCTTCCAGTTCTCGTCCTCTGCTATCAGTTTCAAGTTAAATACCGGATCTGCATCAAGTCTTGAAAGCTCATAAGTTTGACTATGGATTTCCGGAGTTCTAAACACTACTATTTGCAATGTTGTCAGTAGAAGAATACATAGCTACTTGAATATCGGACCTGTCCACATTTTTTTTCAGCTCTTGAAGCATGGCCGTCAACGTTGTAACCAAAGGTGTGGAAATTCCAATTCCCATTTATAGAAGAGTTCATCAAAGGTTCGTCGTTTTATCGAAGTAATGCTAATTGGCTCGTATTGGTAGTTGTGACAATGGTGTTTGCACGTTAAAATAATATAGGCTGTATGTACTGACCTTGAAACTTCAGTTGTAGAAATCATCTGCATTATATTTCCTTCTGTATTTCTCTACTTTTCAAAAGAATGGAAATGTAACGACTTTTGTTTTCATATTTTGTTTTCAGGTTGACTCCACATAAATTGCACTTTCAGGCAATCATGAAGATGTCTGCTGGACCTTGGTGTAGTATTTAAGACTGTAAGTTATTAGGAAAGAGTTGAATCTTTTGTACTGCTAAATGCTACTAATGAAGTTGTATAAGTAATCTCTTTTAAGTAGGTTTCCATAAGCAGGTTCAGAAGCGATTTCTGCAAAGACATTGTGGAAATGATGAAACTTCTGCAAAGACATTGGTGCTGTATTACAATCATAGAATTTCTACACACCCTTGGTGTGTAATCATTCAATATGTTCTTCCGTTCCCGATTTTAGTAACTGCAAGCAACTTTTAAGCATTGCTAGTCTTGATTATGCATTTTATTTTCATCTTTTGATGGCCAGTGCGTAATTTTTGGTCCGCTGATATTATTTGCAAGTGTTTCCAAGGGTTTGTGAATTGTTGAAGCTTTTGTATGATGGTGCTCTGTGGATTTTAAGGTACATGGGGTATGAAGTACTATAATGGATAATTTGACGATTGAACTGCTCTATGAAATATTTTTTGATTTTCATCAGGTATTTTACGTACTTTTTTTTTCATAGTATCTAACCTACAAGTTTTAGTTTTGCATGTAAATAAAATATAGTTTAAGAAAGGGAAATGGTATTAACCCTAGGAAAATGGAAAAATGATGCCCAAGTTATGTCATTAACAATTCTTTTGGCTACAAGAGCAGTTCCTACAGGGATTGAGTTGCTTTGCAACTCACGCTTAATGGGTGGTTGGTTGGCTCAAATGAGCCAAGCAAACCAACCTTGGGTTGCTTTGGTAAACTGAGAGTTTGCTTGCTTATCTGGCATTGTAAGTGTTGGATAGCTTACACGGTATTTCAAATGCTTGCACGATATTATTTTTATAATGTTGTTTGTATTTTCTTCCAAAACCCCCTAAATTTATATAAACACCATAAATTATCTTCGATTTTTACGCCAAAAAACATCTCATTCTCTCTGCTCTACAGTCTCGTAGAAGAAAGCTCCAAAGCTCTTCTTACCTACCTTTCAGCCGTATTAAAGTAACTCTAATTACAACAATATTTCTCTTCACGACAATCACAATCTCAATAATATTCTCCATCTCAACCACATTCTCGATATGGTTCTTAACAATATTTTCAACGACATCTCAACCACATCCTTAACAATATTCTCAACAACGATTTTCTATGAAGATCAACCTTTTCAGCAAAACTCAAATTTCAATTATCACCATCAATCTTCGAACTACGTTTATTAATCCCAAATTAACTCCACCCACATGCCAAATATAGCAGGAGTTTGGGCGGTCAATTTGATTTTAATCAGGTTTCGTTTAATTTCAGGGACAAGGATACTCTACTCGAGCTAAAGGCATAGATAATATGAGAGGAAGGAATAATACCAGTGGAATAAACATCAATGAGGAACCATTTTTCGATAATGGAAAAGCACAAGTTAAAAAGAAGGATCAAAGAAGATGGACAAATGATGTAAACGTAGAGCTAAAGCTAACCCACTGTTGGGTCGAGTGCTTGAAGGATCCTAATAAAGGTACGTTCCAAAGTGAGTTTGCCTTCTGAAAACTGTTTGCAACTTATTTGATAGTCCTCAACCTAATAACTCAATCCCCAAAGATCCATTAACACGTTGAATAGTTGCAACTACCCGTATTTTTAAACATTTAAAAATATTTAATTAAATAAGATTTTTGAATAAAATTGTTAGGATTTTTTTAAAGATTTTACTGGTACAAATTAAATTATAATATAAGTTATGAGCTTAAGTAAAATTTCTATTAATGAAACATGTTTGCAATAATGTAAGGATGATAACAAATGCTAGTGTGTATTTTAATAACATTGGTTTGAGTGAATGTAAATTTCAAATTGATTGGAATAATAAATGTTAATAAAGAATAATAAATGTTTCTTTATTAAAAAAGAAATCATATATTTATTTATTTGGAAATGTTTGGTAGCTGAAAGATTGATTGCAGAGACGAGAAACTATTATTTGGTAAGAAATGTATAATTCATGTTTGTATCCAATAGTGTATAAACATGTTTAAATTACTATTAGATAGGAAATAATTGTTCTATTTCTCATTAATTTATTTTGTCCATTTTTAAATTCACTTTTGTAAACAATTGAAATTAATGTAATTGAATAATTTCAATTAATGGTAGAGAGGACATCAAATTGTAAATTAATAAGTGTAATTAAACGTAGCTTATGTTTTGTGAAAATATAAGGAAAGTCGATTTAATGAAAATAACATTTATATCAAATAAAATGAAGGTTTCATTTGTGAATGTAAGTTTAATTTCATTAAATAAAGAATAGAATGATTAATTTAAAGGAAGAAATATATGTATATTTGAACTGTGTTTTAGCATACAGATGGATTACAAGAGTAGGAAAATAATTTATTTAAGTAAGTTATTTATTACTCTAATGTATAAATAACAAATTTACAAAGGTGTTTAAATGACTAAAGAAAACAATTATTCTATTTTTCATCCATTTTAGTTGTCTATTTTGAAATTTAACTTTGTAAGTAATTGCAATTAATGTTATTGAAATATTTCAATTAGAAGGGAAGAAAACGTTGATTGCAATTAATAGATTTAATAAAAGAAACACACCTTTTGTGTTAAACAGAAATGATGTTTTAATGGAAATAAAAAATCATTTTGGGTAAACCAAATTGAACGTTTTCATATTTAAGGTAAGTAATTTTATTTATTATGCATAGATAAAAAAACTAAATGCGTACAAATTTGAATATTATTTGAGTTAAATTAAGTTAATTTGGTTACGTTTCACAAATTGAATTTCAAACATGTACATGGTCCCTTCATTTCTTTTGTTATTAATTGTTGCATGTACGTTTTAAAATAGTTATCTCATTATTAATACTTGATCCGTTCATTTCTCCTTCTGTTTAATACCTGAGCTTAGACTTTTAGGTTGTATTTAATTCTTGCCACCTCATTTTCGCATATACAAAATTTCACTTTCCTTTGGTTTGCAAACTTTTCCATTTCTACATACATTTTTTTATGCATTATTAATGCCCGAAGCTTTCAAAATAAAATGTGACATATATTTTTGTCTCTCCACATTCGTTTTCTAATTATTAAATAACCTGCAGCTTATTTTTTTCATTTGCAGTGTATATTTGTGTTTTTTTTGGCTAAGTCTTATTGGGTTTGTTTAGACTAATGAGCTCCTTAGTAAACCAAGAGACCTTAGAAATTTCTTATTTTGAGAAACTTTCTGCTTACTTTTCTTCTTCTTCTTGCTCAAATCTACAGAAAACTCCAATCCCCAAAACTCCTAAATCTCCAAATCAAATTCCATTCTTCCTCCTTCAAAACCCTAGCCTACCTCTCTCCTCTTGCTGCTACCCACCTCCATCACCACCCACGACCCACGGCAGTAACCCATGGCCAAAGCCCCACTTTCCCTCTCCTCTTCTTTCTCCTTTTCCCCTTCTATTTCCTTTCCATTTTTCCCTCTTTCTTCCCCTTATTTCCATGTATTCTATATTCCACTAAACAAGTCCAAATCAATTTTTTTTTGAAACCGTGTATAATTTCAATGGGAACAACTTTATTGTTGAACCCTTCTTCCCATTCTGAATATTTTTATATCAAAAACTCTATTTTTCAAGTCCTTTCTCGGGTCCAGTTTTGACCGAAAATACCCCATATTGTATCAATAATATCTCCTTCAAAAATGAATCAAATTACATGATTCTTTTTTTCAAATCATTTATTTTTTCAGTGGGTTCAACTTTCTTTTAGATCAGTTCTTCAAATTCCTTAATTTGCTATGCCAAAAAACTCAAATATTTTTGAAGTATTTTTGAACTCGGATTTTCAACTCAGAAAACACCTCTGTTTTTTTGACCATAACTTCCTCAAGACAGAAGCTTTTTAAGTGATTATTTTTTTGAAAGTGGAGAGAAAATAATTTGCAACAACTTTCTAGTTAGTCACTTTTACAGATTCAGTAATATTATGGTCCGAATATTTTCTTAAAAATGACCTAGTTTCAGGTTTGTCCGTAGTTTGGATCTTGGGTTGTTTGGAAGTTGGAAGTAGTTGAAACTTGTTTATTGATTCGTGTTCGTGTCTATGCTTTGTTGGATTTGCTTTGCATTTGGATCTTTGCTAGGAATCTCCATATTGCTCCATTTTTATCATCACCTTCGTAGCCATGAAAGGTGAGCAAACACTCACAACTACTAGATTTTCTTATGTTAGTTAAATTGAATTTATGATGTGATTAGAAATTGATTGGTTGCTATTTAGTATATTTTAAATTGTCATTCAAGTTAAATCTGACTTTTATTGAATTTAATTGCCATTTAATTTAATATTGAAATTTAAATTGCCTGTTAAATACCTGTTAATGATAACTAGTAAATTGTTGGTTGTTATCGGTTGATTTCAATGATGATTGTGTTGTATGTTCAATTGTTGATATTTGGGTGATTGGATGGATGTTATTGGTTGACATTTTGGATGATATCTATGTCTATATCTCTGTTATCCCTATGGATTGAAACGATACATACCCGAACGATCTTATAGATTAAGGGAAAATCGTTATGGATTGAAATGATAAACCCGAGCGGTTTTCATTGATTTGGAAATATTGATTTTTGACACTGGTTGAAATGACATATAACCATATGATTTCTTGAATTTGGACTTTTATATGGAATTGAATTATTTGAAAGGTTTAAGTTAATTCAAACTTCGGATTTGTTTTAATTAGATGGTTAAGATTGATATTTCGAATTATTTGAAACCCTTTAAATGATTATATGCACGTTGTACACTTGATAGGAGTTGAAATACCATAACATCTATGAAACCATTGCATTAATATTTCTGTTTTACTTGTTTTGATTTGATTTACATAAGATCTTTTAGTTCTGACTCGAGTGTTTTGTCTTTTCATTACGCTCGGGTCAGTCTGAGCTTTTCAGTGTATTGAAAACTATTTTCTAGAGGACGAAGACGAAGATTCAGTATATTATTGCTATTTATTATTCCACTGCATTCTGTGTTCCGCTGCATTATTTGTTTATTTCTGATGTATGTATAACTCTAATTTGAATTGTAAAAGTGTAATCAAATGTTATTTGTAAAAAAGCTTCATGAACTGTTTATTTGATTATTATATTTTGTCGTTCCGCTGCGAGATTCTGTGTTTTGTTTTCTTTTTTTTCTTCTTATTTACCCCATTAACAATCCTTCCTTTTGAATTGTTTGAGTCTGACATGTGTGGTTTATTATCGATTTGAACCGTCCAAAAAGGTGGGTTGTTACAGTTGGTATCAGAGCTTTGGTTTAGACATATCTTAGCCTGTTGGGGTTAACTCATTAGAGATTGGGTAGTAATATCCTAGAATGAGTTGTCTGAGTGTATACGAGAGCGTGTATTTGTTAGTGTTATATAAATGTTTTATATAAGTTTTGAAATGAAATTATTTTTCCTAATATTATATGATATATATAAAGGAATAAATTTTTATAACTAATATAGTTATTTGTAATGTGTTTGATTTATGAAATGGTAATATTTAATTATTATCATTTATTGTTGATTAGTTGAGTTTTTGTCAATTTATAAGCATTGGCTAATTGTTGATTGAATTAATGGACTAAAAACTAGTTTAATAATGGTGTATTAAAGAGAATAAAATGAATAATTAGAATATTTGTTTCTGAAATTGAAATGTTGTTGTGAATTTTGTTGTTTGTTGACCGGTAGTTTTTGAAATAAAATGGAATATTTGGATATTTTGGATAATCGAAACCTTCTGAATTAATATATGAGTTGAAACCTAGAAATTGTGTTGAATTATGCAGTTGAATTTGATAACCTTAATTTGAAAGCAAGTGAAACAAAGTTTAATTTGCTATATATATGTCCAGTAAATGAATAGAATTGTTGTATGCATTCTTGGCATGTAATATAATAATATACAAGTGTGAACTTTAAGCCTTGGGATGTTTAAATTGAAATTGTGATTAAGGAAATGTCGTAAATGAGATTAAATTGGAAAAAATATGTTTATAAACTTAATTAACATTCATGAAATGTGTCATAAATAAATTGAAAGGTAAAGGTGAAACTAAATGGGATAAGCAAATATGAATTAAAAGTGAAATGATTATAAATAAAGCCATGACTTATAAATTGTTATGAAATAAATGGATGTTGCAATAAATGGTTATAAATAAAGTTGTGATAACTTCAAACTCGAACGATGTCTTATAAAAAAGAATTAAGCTTTTATAAATTGGTTATGAACTTAAGAAAATTCCTTATGAAATGATTTGCAAATAAATGTAGTATTAAATGAGAAATATTACATGTGAAACGAATGTAATTTAAATTGAGGAGAAATATAAGCAATATTATGAGAATGAATATATTAAAGTTTTATATTAAATGGAGAAATTCCATGAAACAAATATTAAAGTATGAAGTGATATTTGTGTTAATCAATGAGATTAAAAATGAATTTAATTGAAATGTAATTGTGATGAAACAAATTGGAATAATTACGTAAGTTGTATGTATATTATTTTATTCGCAAAATTATTTTGATCGGGATTTGAGTACACAAGTTCTATGTGAATTACACCACTTCGTGTTAGGATTTTTCATTCGATTCTTGATGGCGAATATTTGATATGGATTTTTGGTTTGATTCTAGAATTCTCTATCATAGTATATGGCTATGCAAGGAGAATGATGGTTTGTAGTCAAGAAACCTTATCAAAGTCCGCATTAGGAAAGTCGAATGAATAATACTAGTTCGAAAGCGAACTTGTGTAATCGAGCGAGCGATCGAATGTGATTTTGTGAAATGAAGACATATGTACATCTTATGTTCTAATATTATTGATATGCTTTGATGCTGAAATTGAAAGTTGTTGGGTTGGATATCTTTGTAATTTAAATTGGAATTTTTCTTGTATGCAAAACTACTATTAATTTAAAACCATTTTACAAAATTATTTTCTTTTATTTTTCTTATACAAACTAGTTTATTCTATTTTATATACAAAACTATTTTACAAACTATTTTACAAACTATTTTATTTAAAAATAATTTTTCAAACTATTTTATATACAAACTATTTTACAAACTATTCTATATATACAAAACTATTCTAATTTCAAAACCTTTTATAAAGCAAAGATGTTCAATCCTATATGGCTTTTCATACAGCGAAATTGATTTTGGAAATTTTTTGATTCTTGTATAAGACAGACTTTATATAAGTATAAGGTGATTTTGAAAACTATTGATTTTGGAAGGTATTCGATCTGAAGAGATAAATCTTATATATAATAGAATTTATATAAGAATGATTTAATATATTCGAGATTATTGATTTTGGAAAATACTTTATCTAAAGATGAAATCTTATATATAATGGAATTTATAAGTGCGATATTTGAAGCTATGATTTTGAAAGGGTACTATATATGGTATGTTATATTTTGAAGTAAGAGGTATGGAGAAGTACCCTCCGTGAAGAAGTATAGTATGATATGCTTCGACCCAGATGGACTTGGGGAATCCAGGAATGGATTCGACCGATAAACCCTAACATACTTGGGTGAATTCAGAAATGCATTCGAACCGATATGGTTGTCTGGACTTAAACTCATGAGTTCCTCGATTTTTTTTCAAGGTAGATGGTTCTTTAGTTTACCCAATGGAGGCGCTTTCGATCTTGGGATCTGTTGTTTATGGATCTTTCGGGAAGGAAGTGCATCCATTGCGAAAATCATTGAATCTGCAGTTACCACTGCAGCATGGGTCGATGGTCCCTTGTTTACGAAATGGCTACGATATTTTTCTGGAATCCGGAAGGTGGAAGGATCTTCTGGAAAGTTTTGTGTCCATTGCGTAAACACTGGATCAGCAGCGGGCCACTGCTATCGTAACATCGTCGTTTGACATCAGATTTTGAGCGGTACTTCTCATACCTGTTTTTAAGTATTTTTCACTAGGTGTTGAAACGGGTCCACTAAGTACTTGGAGATTTCTAGTCATACGCCTGATCAACATACGACCAGAGTCTGCAAGAACGAGGATAAATTTGTTAAAACATCGAGTTATAAAAGTATTTTGATAAAGTATTATATAAAAGATATTTTGGTCATTTTTTCATTTCTAAATACTTTAAAATGTTTAAAATATTGTTTATTTATGTACAACATGGTTTAGTAGTAAATTATTAGTGTTATAAATATTGCGAGAAGTTATTAATTAAATAAAACATATTTAAAGTTAATGATTATTGATTTATTAATGATGTTTAAAAGAATTTTGAGATTTAAAACTAACAAAAATTATAAATATGGATTTAATGTTTTCAATAACTTCTTTTTAAATATAAGTAATGATGTAAATAATTGTTTTCAAATAGTTTACATATATTTATAAAGATGTTATTTAAAAATTTTAAATGATATTTATAAATGAAGCAAGAAATTATACAGATGAATTTTTCCGTAAAGAATTAAAGATGATTGATTTGCAAATAAAGTAATTTTCAAATGAATATTTCAAGTAAAATTTATATAAGTTTCTTTGAATGTATAATTTAAAGATACTATAATGAAAAAATGATTTGCGAAGTTCATTTATAGTAATATACTTGACAAATAAATTTGAATCTCTATTTTGGAAGTATGGTTTGAAATATTTACTTGATTTCGAAGTAGTAATAGTAAATTTATAGGTTTATTTACTATTTGAATTTTGTATTAAACCATAATATTTTTTTTTCATGATTTGAATATTCATTTTAAAACAAGTGTGTAAAATTAATTATGAAGATATGAAATTTTATACTTTAATTTGGATATTTAATGTAAGATTTGAGTATACTAATAGTCTCAGTTAATAATCTAGAGTTTATACTTATTTTAAAATAACGAGTTTAATAAATTTTTGAATTTAAGGAACTTTATAAAAAAGCTTATCATAATGTTTTGATATAAACTTCTAACATTGTTTAAACATTTTGGAAAATCCTTGCAAAATGCTATGAGGATGTTTTAAATATATCTTATATTCTTACTAAGTGAATGAGGTTAGATGTTTTAATTGAATTTTTAGATATATTGAAATATTTCTTTTCTCTTCAAGAGCGAATACTAAAAACTTAAATTTTTATTCTATAACAGAATTAAGTTATAAACTTAGGTAAGGCAGTAGGAGCTTAAGTAATATTTTATGAATGATTCATTAATGACTTATATCTTTGATGGAAAACAAATTATGTAAGTGATTGATCTTTATATAAATAAATGAATGGAATGGTATATGATGAGAAAAAAAACTAGTAGAATAAACTTAAGTAAATTTAAAATTCTTATTGTTTGGCTGATGGGAAGATTGGGAAAGAATACTTCTAATTGTTTGAGGTTGTATGAATAATCTATTAAGTAATTATCTAAGGTTGTTGAGCATAAGGTACATTTATTAGTTTATTTATCACCCTTGTACGATTAAAAGTTCTGAACCTGAACAAACCGTTAGTTTTGGTTGCTATGGACGTGCGATGGATTCCTTGTTGCCTATGATGGTTGTATAGTATTGTTTGCATATGATTGTGATATATTGTATGTTGTTTGTGCTATTGATTTGAAACAACTGAAATATTATTCTTTCACATAATTTTAACTCTTTGGATTATATAAGTGAAATACAGATTATGGAAGAAATAGCTACTGCTTTTGGTTTCTTAAATAAAGTTTGTTTGTCCGATAAATAGGTACGTTTTTGGATTACAGTTTTATAGCGATATTATATTGTTTTCCCGTGGTTTGAGATATTTTATTTTGAAATATGATATATATATATATATATAAATTATCAATGTCATTATTTTTCGGACGTATCCGCACAAAGGAGACTCTGCCAAAAATTTCCGAAAATTTAGGACTTAGAATTTTTTTGTAGAATTTGAGTTATTTTCAAATTTTATTAAAATTAAATATGTAGGTTTAATTGTTTATAAATTGACTGTTTTAAATAAAATATAACAGATTTTTGGATTCCTTCTAGTTTCTTTTCAGGGACGAAAAGTTTTGAGTGGGGGAGTTTGTAACGACCCGTATTTTTAAACATTTAAAAATATTTAATTAAATAAGATTTTTGAATAAAATTGTTAGGAAAAAAAATTAAGATTTTACCGGTACAAATTAAATTATAATACAAGTTATGAGCTTAAGTAAAATTTCTATTAATGAAACATGTTTGCAATAGCTGAAAGATTGATTGCAAAGACGAGAAACTATTATTTGGTAAGAAATGTATAATTCCTATTTGTATCCAATAGTGTATAAACTTTTATAAAATAGAAGGAGATAAGAAGCCATTAGAGAAGGAGAAAGAAGAAAATGTTATTACTCAGATGTTAGTCATACATTTACATTACATAGACTCCTTTATATATAGGCCTTGGAGCATAGTATTGAACTTATCTCATGATGTGGGACTAAACAAAATATAATAAACATTGTACAGCATATTCACACTTTATAATATTACAACACTCCCCCTTGAATATGCGTCTTCAAAATCTTGAATGCTCTGCTAACTTGAAGTTGTCACTTTTGAAATATATATGATAATTACTCCCCCTCATTATTATCTTGTTTGCATATATCCATTCAGTTGATATAGATATTGTATGTTGCCTAATTGAAATACTCTGTTAGGAAAACCCAATGGGAAAAACCTTAAACGAGGAAAAGAGTGCAACTTGTGAAATCATAGATATCATATTAAATATGATATTCCTTCTAAGAGTTTGATACTTCGGGATCAAAACAATGCCTCATTAAAACCTTACTAAGAAAAATCCAATGAGAAAAATCTAAGTGAAGAAAAAAAAGAAGTATAATGACATATCTTATTTTCTCATTTCATCAAATGAAGTTTGATACTTCTGGATCAAACTAATGCCTCGTTAAAACCTTACTAAGAAAAACCCTATGGGATAAATCTTAGTGAAGGAAAAAGAGTACAATATTGTATGACATATTTCAATAATTTGAAGAATCAAATAGAATTTGATACTTCTGGATCAATATAATACTTCATTAAAAACCTTACAAAGGAAAACCCGATGGGAAAAACCTTAGTCAAGGATAAAAATACAATAACACATTTGAGATGTTATTTCTTGAAAAGACGTTTGATTCTTCTAGATCAAGATAATGCCTCGTTAAAACCTTAGTAAGCAAAACCCAGTGGGAAAAATCTTAAATAAGGAAAAAGAGTACATTATAACTTATTTTCAAATGTTACTAGAAAGTTGATACTTCTGGATCACGATAATGCCTCATTAAAACCTTACTAATAAAAACCCAGTGGGAAAAATCTTAGTTAAGGAAAAATAGTGCATTATAAAATACTTATGGATGCTTCCCCTGATTTAAATATTTTCCTCTGAATTCATATTCGTCTTTCGATAACTCAAATTGGTTATAGATACTTCTGGATCCATAAATATGAATACAATTTATTAATAGTTTCATTCTATACAATCAAATTTTCTAAGATTGTTTCTTCCAAATATAATTTACATTTTATGCATTTTGTACGCTACTTTTATGAAAAACACTTCATGTGCTTTCATTTTTGTGCTTCAAATCAGTTTGCGTATTGCAACTATACATCTTTCATGAGTATTAAAAATTTCACAACAACATTACTAAAAAGCAAGAAGTAATCTACTCATCTTGAAGTATATCAAGATTTTCATTACAATAATACTTAGAAGAAGATTGTAATCTACACTTCATGTCTTTCGCATTCTTTATAACTATAAAAGTTATATATATTCTTCAGAAATTTGTATGCTTTAATAAGTATTTGCATATCGCAACTATCACTTCAATGGATATTAAGAGTTTCATTACAATAATACTTAAAAATAGGAAGTAATCTACTCATCATGAATTATATCAATATTTTCATTACAACAATACTTAAAAGTAGGTTGTAATCTACGCTTCTTTTTCTTTGCATTTTTTTTAACCACGGAAGTTATTTATATTCTTTAGGAATTTGTATACTTTCATCATTTAATATGATTTAAACCATATTTATACCTTCGGGGTATATTAAGTGTTTCAAGCACTTTCGCTACTTTTCGAATTTTATTTTGTGGACTACAGGTCCACTTCTCTTATTTAGGAGAATTTTATGATGGCCAATCATGTTTTTCTCTAATCCAAGATCTTTAATCCATTTATAAACATAAGCGCTTTATTATTTATAAATTTATCATCGATGATTATTTCTAGTCAGTTCTAGACATGATTTATCGAGATCTCTTTAATTATCATGTTTTAGGTACCTAAACCACTTCTAGGGTAATTTGACAATCATGTCATTAGTCTCTTCAAGAGCACCCTTAAGTGTTTCTTCAAGAACACTCACCTCTTGTATTTGGCATCTTTATTACTTACTCCAAAAGTATTTCAAACTGACTTTTGTACCATATTTCAGATGTGGTTTACACATTTTGATCCTTCAGAGATTCAAATCTATATTGGAGAAAGTCTACTAGAGATTTTATTAATAATTTATTCAAGTTACTTGATATTTTGCATCATTATACATGTTAACAAATATTTTACACTAATGATCAAAATGAACTTTATCCCTTTATCCTCCCCCTCAATGTTGACAAACATTGTCACATTAAATAATAATCATCTTTGGCTCATTTTGATTCATTATCATATTGCTACTAACAAATACACCATACATATTAATAATAGGAGGATAATTCTTTTCTCAATTGATAAGATGCATTCAAGTGATATTTGTGAGCTTCTGGCTCATGTTTAAATATGGGATTCAATTATGCCAAATTTCGTGAAATATAATCCAGTTGAAATTGTACCATTTTTTTTTCTCTAAAATAAGCTTCTGGATTTCAATTTTAGAAATAATGCAAAGATATTCTTTGACGTTTTCATTATTGTTCCAATATGGTAGCCATTCATTTATATATCCTCAAAACTTAACAAATTTCTTTTAAATTTGCTTGAGTATAATGTATTTTGAATTAAGATATATGCACCATTTGGTAATACCATATGGGCTCTTCCGGACCCTTCAATTATATTAGAGTTTGTTCTCATTCATTGATCTAGCCAAATAGAGGAATTTACTTATTGTGTAGATCATTTGAATACATACACGACTTCAGGTCATTCAACATTTATGCTGGTTGAATTTAAATCACTAAATAATATCTATGCATAATCTATAAGATGAGCTCATAACAAACTTCAGGTTGTCAGCTGAATATTTACATATATGGATGTATACGTGCGTCCACGTATTATACATATATTATAAATTTTCATATTCTTTCACATTTGAATTAGTGATTTTCTTAGAACAAACTATTACAAGGATCCAAACTATTAATTTCTATTTATAAATCAATGTCAACGTGAATCCATTAAAACCGCATGATAATGTTCAAAACATTTGGTTTGGAACTATATCGAACTTCTGGTTCGAACAAAATATACACACAACTTCAAGTTGTTAAGTTTTGTTCCTCAATTCTATCTCAAGTATCAGTTTTGAACAATAATTATGATTACTTATCAAAGAATAATTTATAATTGCATATAGACATTTCTACACATCTCTTTTCAGAGTTCTGCAAAAAAAAAATTACAACAAAGATAATAATAAGAGTATCTTCTAGATACTTGGAATGTTACAGATACAGATCTCTTAAGACCGCATGTATAACTTGCATGAAAATTATGATATGAAATATAGACTATCTCTTCAGGAGAATATTTAAAGATATTTCTTCAAGAAATGATTATGCATATAATATTTCTTATGAAATAATAACTATGAACATGACTTTATGGTATAATTAGACATATGAACATAGAACAATGTATTCTTGAGATGATCTCAAACCTTTTGGATCTAATCTAAACTAAATTAGGATCCTTCGTAATCAAATTTATGTACACTTATTTGGTTTCATAAAATTAACAAATATATAAACAAATCTCTTCTAGGGATTTGTTATCATTTCCAAATTTATAAATCTCTTCTAGAGATATTTTTGTATCACCACTTCTAGAGTGAACTTATCTCTTCTAGATATATATATATATATATATGCACTATTGGAATGTCATATCAATATACAATATTTCTTTTATATAAATTACATAATTACTATTTATACAGTAGCATAAAATATCCATGCTGGAGATTTTTGTTGTAATTGCTTTTGAAATGGCATATCAAACTTTAAATACAGTAACAAAACTAGATGCACCAAATGAAAGTAAGATGCGAAGATAAAACCACTACAATTCTGGAGTGTAATATTGATATACAATTCCCCCTTTTTTTATTACTTTGAAACTTTTATATGATATTCCTTCAGGGAATATAATGTTTCCTTTTAAGGAATTACAATGTAACAAAAATATAATTCCTATAACATCTCTTCTAGGATGTTGGATTTTGCAATATAAATATAAATAAATCTCTAAAAACATCTCTTTAAGAGATTCATATATACACACACACATCCGATGACGTTTGAAATATCATATAACATAATATCTTCAGGATATATTTGGTTAATATAATGTAAATGTGAAGATATAAGGTAAGGAATAGCTCATTTGGAGATTTTTGTAATCTCTTGAATGCAGCATCATTATCTCATATGATGATTTATTAATTTCCTTTAACTTCTTCAAGAAGTACAACTTTATCATTTTACACAGTTTCAATAGAGCTTCGGGCTTCTAATTCATGAACTTCAAGTTCATTAATTTGTTATGAACTTCAGGTTCTCAAATTTTATGTAAACTTCTTTACATACGCATATTCAAGGGGGAGTGTTGTAATATATAATAATAATAGGGATGAATATTCTAAATAAGAAAGGGCATTTTTGTAATCTGCACTGCATAAGGAGTCTATAAATATGGAGCTTGATTGTATTGTAAAATATATCTCAATTCAATAAAATTGTAACACCTACAATTAATTCATTTCTGATAAAAATAACTATAATTAACCTTTACGTGGTCTAGGATATAACTACCGTCACAGCAAAATGATTTCATTACAAATATATGGACCAATTGAACAAATAATACTTAAAGTAACACAATTTCATCTCAAATCTAGGTTCAATATTACTCAATAATAAAATTAAAATGGATATCTTAAAGTGAAAGTTTATTTCCCAATAATCTGAATTTCTAAATAAACAAAAAATATCATCTCAGATTTATCCATATCATTCACAATCATAAACAACTATACATCTCAGATGCCAAATTATTTCCCTTATAAGAAAACTAACTTCATAATTCTTTACCAAATATAGCAAAACAAACATGTAAATCTTCAAATCAACGCAAGTTATTTCAGAAATTTAGGGAATTAAGATTATTTCTCAAAAATAAAAACATTTCAGAATTTTATTCAATTACACAAACCATATACAGATCATTTAGATCTCGCTTTCTACATGAGAAGCTACCTTTTGGTCTAGGAAAAACAATTTTAGCTTCAAACAAAATCAAAGATTATCAAAAAAAAATCTTTCATACACAGATCAAATAAATATGAAATTTGAGTAAGATATTATAAGAATTCAATGACTTATAAATAAGTCGATTCAAAACTTACTCAAAAAATCAAAAATTCATAATGAAATCAAAGATGAGTGGATCTAATACCACTTGTTAGAAATTTTGAATCAATTCAAACTGAATTATTTATCAAGTACAAATTCTGAAGAATAAATAAAATTGATTTCAACTGGAAGATATGTAAAAATAAGTAATCGCAGAAGTCATATCTAATTTTAATAATTAAATAACAGAAAAGAATGAATACACATGAAAAAGAATAGATCTCATGATAAAAATATATAGATCTCAAAGATATATCATTTGAGCATGATATCAAGATCTACAAAAGATCTAAAAAAATTAGAACATAAAATCTACAATAGAATGAGATCCAAAAAATTAGATCTATGATTTAATGAGATCTAAGAAGATAAAATTAATAGAATCAGATCTGAAAAAGATAAGATCAATATAATTAAATATGAAAAATTGCTTACCATCTTGAGAACTATAATTAGATCTGAAAAACAAAGTAGATCTGATCTTCTAGATTATCACAATTCAAATCTATAAAAAAAATTTGTAGAGATCGTGCTGATAATGTGTTATAAAATAGAAGGAGATAAGAAGCCATTAGAGAAGGAGAAAGAAGAAAATGTTATTACTCAGATGTTAGTCATATATTTACATTACATAGACTCCTTTATATATAGGCCTTGGAGCATAGTATTGAACTTATCTCATGATGTGGGACTAAACAAAATATAATAAACATTGTACAGCATATTCACACTTTATAATATTACAACATAAACATGTTTAAATTACTATTATATATGAAATAATTATTCTATTTCTCATTACATTTATTTTATCCATTTTTAAATTTACCTTTGTAAACAATTGAAATTAATGTAATTGAATAATTTCAATTAATGGTAGAGAGGACACCAAATTGTAAATTAATAAGTATAATTAAACGTAGCTTATGTTTTGTGAAAATATAAGGAAAGTTGATTTAATAAAAAGAACATTTATATCAAATAAAATGAATGTTTCATTTGTGAATGTGAGTTTAATTTCATTAAATAAAGAATAGAACGATTGATTTAAAGCAAGAAATATATGTATATTTAAACTGTGTTTTAGCATACAAATGGATTACAAGAGTAGGAAAATAATTTATTTAAGTAAGTTATTTATTACTCTGATGTATAAATAACAAATTTACAAAGGTGTTTAAATGACTAAAGGAAACAATTATTCTATTTTTCATCCATTTTAATTGTCTATTTCGAAATTTAACTTTGTAAGTAATTGCAATTAATGTTATTGAAATATTACAATTAGAAGGGAAGAAAACGTTGATTGCAATTAATAGATTTAATAAAAGAAACGCACCTTTTGTGTTAAACAGAAAGGATGTTTTAATGGAAATAAAAGATCATTTTGGATAAACCAAATTGAACGTTTTCATTTTTAAGATAAGTAATTTTATTTATTATGCACAGATAAAAAAACTAAATGCGTACAAATTTGAATATTATTTGAGTTAATGAAGTTAATTTGGTTACACAAATTGAATTTCAAAAATGTACATGATCCCTTCATTTCTTTTGTTATTAATTGTTGCATGTACGTTTTAAAATAGTTATCTCATTATTAATACTTGATCCGTTCATTTCTGTTTAATACGAGCCTAGACTTTTAGGTTCTATTTAATTCTTGCCACCTCATTATCGCGTATACAAAATTTCACTTTCCTTTGGTTTGTAAACTTTTTCATTCCTACATATATTTCTTTATGCATTATTAATGCCCGAAGCTTTCAAAATAAAATGTGACATTTATTTTGTCTCTCCACCTTCATTTCCTACTTATTAAATAACCTGCATCTTATTTCTTTCATTTGCAGTGTATATTTGTGTTCTTTTTTTATTGGCTAAGTCTTATTTGGTTTGTTTAGACTAATGTGCTCCTTAGTAAACCAAGAGATCCTAGAAACCCTAAGAGACTTTGGATCCTTTCTTTTCCCACCCATTGACCTTTTATTTTCTATCTGACCAAAACCAAAACCAAGTACGTACAGAAATTCCTTATTTTGAGAAACTATATGCGTACTCTTCTTCTTCTTCTTGCTCAAATCTACAGAAAACTCCAAACCCCAAAACTCCTAAATTTTAAAATCAAATTCCATCATTCCTCCTTCAAAACCCTAGCCTACCTCTCTCCTCCTACTGCCACCCACCCCATCACCACCCACGACCTACGGCAGTAACCTATGGCTAAAGCCCCACCTTCCCTCTCCTCTTCTTTCTCCTTTTTCCCTTCTTTTTCCCTTCCCTTTATTCCTCTTTCTTCCCCTTATTTCCATGGCTTCCATATTCCACTAAACAACTCCAAATCAAACATTTTTTTTCTGAAACCGTGTATAATTTCAATGGGAACAACTTTATTGTTGAACCCTTCTTCCCATTCTGAATGTTTTTATATCAAAAACTCTATTTTTCAAGTCCTTTGTCGGGTCCAGTTTTGATCGAAAATACCCCATATTGTATCAATCATATCTCCTTCAAGAATGAATCAAATTACGTGATTCTTTTTTTCAAACATTTATTTTTCCAGTGGCTTCAACTTTATTTTAGATCAGTTCTTCGAAATCCTTAATTTGCTATGCCGAAAAACTCAAATATTTTCAAAGTATTTTTGAACTCGGATTTTCAACTCAGAAAACACCTCTGTTTGTTTTGACCATAACTTTCTCAAGACCGAAGCTTTTTAAGTGATTTTTTTTTAAGTGGAGAGAAAATAATTTGCAACAACTTTCTAGTTAGTCACTTTTACAGATTTAGTAATATTATGGTCCAAATATTTTCTTAAAAATGATCTAGTTTCAGGTTTGTCCATAGTTTGGATCTTGGGTTGTTTTGAAGTTGGAAGTAGTTGAAACTTGTTTATTGATTCGTGTTCGTGTCTAAGCTTTGTTGGATTTGCTTTGCATTTGGATCTTTGCTAGGAATCTCCATATTGCTCTATTTTTATCATCACCTTCGTAGCCACGAATGGTGAGCAAACACTCACAACTACTAGATTTTCTTATGTTAGTTAAATTGAATTTATGATGTGATTAGAAATTGATTGATTGCTATTTAGTATATTTTAAATTGTCATTCAAGTTAAATATGACTTTTATTGAATTTAATTGCCATTTAATTTAATATTAAAATTTAAATTGCCTATTAAATACCTGTTAATGATAACCAATAAATTGTTGGTTGTTATTGGTTGATTTCAATGATGATTGTGTTGTATGTTCAATTGTTGATATTTGGGTGATTGGATGGATGTTATTAGTTGACATTTTGGATGATTGGATGTTATTTATGTCTATATCTCCGTTATCCCTATGGGTTGAAATGATACATACTCGAACGATCTTATAGATTAAGGGAAAATCGTTATGGGTTGAAATGATAAACCCAATCGGTTTTCATTGATTTGGAAATATTGATTTTTGATACTGGTTGAAATGACATATACCCATATGATTTCTTGAATTTGGACTTCTATATGGAATTGAATTATTCGAAAGGTTTAAGTTAATTCAAACTTCGGATTTGTTTTAATTAGATGATTAAGATTGATATTTCAAATCATTTGAAACCCTTTAAATGATTATATGCACGTTGTACACTTGATAGGAGATGAAATACCATAACATCTATGAAACCATTGCACTAATATTTCTATTTTACTTGTTTTGATTTGACTTACATAAGATATTTTAGTTCTGACTCGAGTGTTTTGTCTTTTCATTACGCTCGGGTCAGTCTGAGCTTTTGAGTGTATTTGTAACATCCCGAAATTTTCGACTTCCGAAAATTCGACATCGATACTCACTTTATCGACTGCCGAGCCATCTAATGCCGGAAACCCGAAAAGTTATGGTTTTTAAAAAGAAGAAAAAGGTAGAAGAAGAAGAAGATAGAAGAAAGAGAGAAGAAGAACAACAGAACAACATCAGAACAGAAAAACAATATCAGAATCTCACATATCGCAGCGGAACAATATATAATAGATAATTACTAGTCTTTTAAAACAAAGAACTATATCAGTTTATACATACATCAATCATCAGAGTCAATATACAACAATGGACAGTTATATAACTTGTCCTCATACAGAATACACAGCGGAATAAATACTATCAGATACAAATACTACGTCTCGTCATCCATCTTGCCTCCAAAGCTCCAGAGTATCCAGAATATCCTGATAACCTAACTCTAGACTGCCCGTGTGGAAATTGGTGGGCACCCAGAGTTTAGAAGGGAACAATAAACTCCGAGTCAGTCATGGTGACTGGTGTGAGATCGTAAAACAGTTGTTTTTCTCAAAGAAAATAAAACAAATTCACAATGCTTTTGGAAAATGAAACTACCATAAGACCTCCCGCCACACACACAATGCAAACGCAGAATTGGAGGAGATTTCTTCTTATGATAGTCAAAGATGCTTACTACGCAAAATCAATTCTTTTTGATATTATTATTAGTGCATAGTGTAGAAATCATTTTGAAAGTACAATATAAATCTTAGCCAGCATAGGTACCATTATAGTATGCTTGCTATAGCTACCATATTAAATGGCAGGTTCTACAACTAAAACCGTACAAGGCTCGTATTGTTTCTTTGGATTTCCAACAAATGGTCAAGCTAAGGAACTTCCTTTTCCACGATGGGTACGTCCCTGGAATAGACGACCCGAGAAATAACCTAACATTACGGTTAGATCTCTGCCAACACAAGGCCGGGTTACCTCTGCAAAAATAGGTAACTACTGACACGCGTATGCCATCCCCCGATCGTCACCGATCTTCCCGAGGATCCCCGATTCGCAACAACCACAAAGTAATAAATTTGCAGCAACCACAGAGGTTAAGTATCTGGGCTCCATACCATGATACCACCTTTATCCAGAAGGAATGACATACACTAAGGGGCGCTACTCCCTAGAACCTTGCCGCATCCTTCCTGTTTCGACCATTTCCGGGGTGTGAGGCTCGACGAAGTCTCGTCCACAAAGCTACGCTTTCTACAAAGCCATGCTTCGGGTCAAACAAATGATCAACCTATGATCACAAAGATATAAGATCAAACAAATGATCATATCGCAAATGATCAAACACTGATCATTTCACAGCAACACTCAGTATGCCACGTTACCAAATTGGGATATATCGCTGATAAATTTCAACTACATAACCTCTGAGCTCGTACGTCTCAGAGAAGGGTGTTAAGCTAAGAGAATAAATTCTCCGCCACCAACAGAAATGTATTTGAAAGAAATCAGCTTTATATCTCAAATTGTAACGTCAGACACACAATCCATACAAGTCTGTTCCGGGATCGAACAGAACCGAAGGCACTTCTCACGAAGCCCTTGCATATCCGAATAAATTTCTAATCACGTCCGGACTTCCCGTCACTAAGGGTGATAAAACCTCTAAACCGGAGATCAGCCGATGTAGAGTAACTCGACGGTAATCCTTCCGTTTTCAAAAATATCCGGTCTTCAACACCGGTCTTCGAATGCAATTCATAACGACGTATCACATATTCGGAATGGGTTATACGACCCCATGGTCCTTTCCCGGCTAACCCGAATAGTGAGCGATTATTCAAAAATAAGTGTGGCATCCAAATTCATCCAATCACAACAAATACCATTCGAGGTGATTATTGATAGTCGGTTATTTAACTATCAATAAAGATGCGCAACATCATCAGATTCCAAATAATTTTTTCCAAATTATTTAATTTCCAAAAATATCTTTACTAGATATATTATTTCCACACTTCATCATTTGAAAACAATTTCAAATCAATTTCCACATTTCATTTTATCTTTGAAGATAAAATCTCAAAACAGTTCATTTCATATTGGAAAAGCATTTCCATACTTATTTAAAAATAAGTATTTCACAAATCTATTTATTTTCAACATTTGAAAATATTCGATATACTTAAATCAATATTAAGTATATATTCATTCTTTAAGGAAATCATAAATTTTAACATCTATTTGAGTCAAAACGAATGTTGCGTAAAACATCGTTACGACGACTCGAAATCACTAGTATAGGGATTCGGATTTTAAGGTAGATATATAAATCCCAATACTACATAAAACATTTCCTTTCGGAAATCATTTACTATAACAACAGTGTTATAGTCCATCATTTCCTTATATTTTCGAAAACGCCTATTTCAACAATGAATGTTGAAATCTATGATTTCGATATTTAATCATTTTAAAACATCGTTAAAACAATTAACTTCATCTTAAATATCACTTTCCCAAAACCATATCTATTTTACTTAACAATATATTCACTGTCCAAAATCGTGAATATACTTCACTAATTACATTTCACTACTTTCTACACGTTTTATTTCAATAATAATTCGCTATCCAAAATCGCGAATATATCTCCTTTGATAATCTTCTATATTAAATTTATCAAATCCAATTGATTTCGAATTTATAAAACAACGTTTATAAATTCTATTTCTACTTTCTAACAACTTCAATTTAATAAATCTCCTTTATTAACAATTCGATTCATAACTCAAATCTTATACCAACATCCATATTATAAGTTAAATACTTATAATTCCTTTATTTTACAAAATCATCTCCATTTATAAGTTCATAATTTATAAATTCCATTTATTTATAAATTCTTAAAAATTCATTTTAACGCTTATAAAAACTCGTTTTATAATACCAACATTTTAATTTGTAAAATGTCAACTTTATAAACCTTTTAAGTAAACCGTTTATAATATTTTAAAAATCTCAATTTAAACCATTTTATAAATCAATCAACTATTTATTCCAAAAATCACTTTTCGGTTATATTTCACAAAGATCTTAACTTTTATGACTTTAAAATTTGAACGTTTATTTATTTAAAATAAATCACTTCAAAAATTCAATAAAACGTATAATTTCAAAGATCACTTTAAAAATCCTTTTAAATTAAAAGTCGTTATTTTTAAAACTTGAATCCGATGATGCAACAGCACCAATTAGTCAATCACAACATCAAACATCATATATCAACATATGATAACAGAATATACATCAATATCTGTAAATAAATAACTACTGGTGAGGAATCCAGTTGGATCTCTCCAACCTGTTTCCCTGCATCCACAGACGTTAGCACAATACCAATTCCACTTCGAGGTGGAATATCACGGTATATGGGTTTTATAAAAATAATCCGCTTACTAACGGCGCAATAGAGTCTCATCCGCTATACGAGGCGGGAAATCATCAATCCAATATATACATATGCCAATATGTATATACTGTTATATATATATATGTCCTACTATATCTAATATCACATCCAATAGCAATCAAATCAATAACTGTAATACCAAACATATTTTGAGTGAGAAAAATCTCACCTTAGCTTTTATTTTTGCAATCCATTTCCATCTCCGGCTTGTTTTTCCCATTCTTAACCTTGTATAAATAATTTATACCATTTATTAATATTCGAATCAACTGAATAATTAAATTTTCATTTTATAATTTTGATTCATTGGTGGTTTCATTTTAATAGTTTAATTAACTGATAGTTTTATTTAAACCAATTTTTTAATTTCCAAATTTATTTCCCTTTTTTTGAATAAATTCCTTTTAACTCTTTCAAACTATTTAAAATACGTATCTTAAATAATCTCTCCAACTATTAAACAAAATTACTCAAAATTTCCTTATTAAAAATATTTTTAACCACAAAATCCTATATAGATTTTAAACCTATTTCATAAAATTCTATAACATTTTAAAAACATATATATATTTGTATTACATTTTTTTTCTTCTGCACATATATACACATGTAGCATTTAACTAAAAATTTAAATTTTAAAACTAAATTTTATTTGCTGAATTAATTTTTTTTTTTAGCAACTGTATATACCTTTACCTATAAAATCAAATACATATGTATACCTTGGGTATATATTCACTCATATTTGAATTATTTTTCTGTAAATCCAAGGCAGAAATTTCTTTTACTGTTATTTTCAACTTCATTTTTTTTATATATAAAATTAAATAAAGGAAAACAAATACCTCAGCTTCCTCAAATTGAACACGTGCGATCGAAGACCAGTGCAATTCACGGCCTCGATCTACAACCCCACTGACACTGCATTTATCACCGTCCAATCCCATTGCAGCCTTCGTCGTCGCCTTCGTTCCACGGCGAACCATACCGCTCGAATCGTGACTTCGTCGCCGCTCGCGAAACTGCTCGCGAAACTCGCCCCTCAAAACAGCGCGAACCCTAGCTATTCGCGACTCTCACTACGTCGCGCCGCCTGCTTCGCCTCGTGATGCTCGTGAATTTGACTCGCGAAGCCCCCCAGCGTCAGACTGCGACTTCAATCACCTCCCAAGGACACGATCGCCTGCCGATTGCTTGCTCGACTTCGAGCTTCCTTCATCGCGTTGCACTCGTGATTTTTCTTTCTGTGAATGGAAGGCTTCGGCCAATTTTTTTTTTTATTTCGTTTTATTTTACTTTCGTTTGGGAAGGACGAGATTTTGTTCTGGAATTTTTCAAATGAGAGGAGACGACAATTTAAAATCGAAAGGAACGTGGGTTGCACGATTTTTCTTCCGTGTTCTCTGCGTGCTTGTAGGCGGAAAGAAGGGAGAACATGTTTGCCTTACTTTTAATGTCGGCAAAGATTTAAATTTTAAAAATGTAAATTGAATTTGATTAAATCTTCAATGCGTTTACCCACCGTGTGCTTACGTATTAACACCGAAAAAATACGAAATTTAAAAACCGGTAATAATACAATATTCCGGACCCAATGGAACTGGTTTCGTCGAATTCCGAGACTGTGCCTCGGGCGGCTATTTTTAAATATCGATTCGAACGATTTAATTTCAAAACTGAACAAATCATCTTCAAATTCGATTCTGAATCTCCTGTTATCTTCAGTATTATCAATACGAATTTTAAAAGCTTTCGAAATATTTTTCTTCAACTTTAAATTGAATATTCAAATTTTTATTCAGCATTCAACAGATTAAATTTTAAAGTTTAATCGCAAATTTCAAAGTTATATCGGGGATTTAAATTAATTCATCGTTCAAATATTTAAAATTAATTAAATATTCTCAATTTAATTTGTTCGAAATTCTGGGTCGTTACAGTATTGAAGACTATTTTTTGGAGGACGAAGACGAAGATTCGGTATATTATTGCTATTTATTATTCCACTGCATTCTGTGTTCCGCTGCACTATTTGTTTATTTTTGATGTATGTATAACTCTAATTTGAATTGTAAAAGTGTAATCAAATATTATTTGTAAAACAGCTTCATGAACTGTTTATTTGATTATTATATTTTTTCGTTCCGTTGCAAGATTCTATGTTTGTTTTCTTTTTTTTCTTATTTACCTCATTAACAATCATCACTTTTGAATGGTTTAAGTCTGACATGTGTGGTTTATTGTCGATTTGAACCGTCCAAAAAGGTGGGTTGTTACAGTAGTCATTGGAAAACGTTAAACACTGCCTGTCAGAAATGGAATGAAATCCAATCTTCATTGCTTATGGGATGGGAAAGTGGGGAAAGCGATTGCAATTTGTAGCAATCCTACCGTTGTTACCTTTTACCGTCTTTATTAAGCCAACACATTACAACCATATTATTTTACAGCTTAACAAAACCTACGAAACTTACACGACTAGTAATAAGGGCGTTGCATTCAATCTGTTGCACATCTACAATTACATTAGTACGAAGCACAAATGGAGCACGGTGAATAAAATGCACACAACCTTGTGTTTTGTGCCAAGGAATACAAACATGGACTCAAGTCTCGGATAATCTGATTCACACGATGACGCTCCATTCTTCTCAAGTGATGTTAGAAGGGTGTCAAACAAGCCACCGATTATAGCTCGCATGTTGATGGTATTATCGATCGAATGTCGTCTATACAAAAGGAAACAAAAGAAATGAAGCAAGCAAAAGATGAGCATAAAAGGGAGATATGGTTGGAGAAGTAAGATGAAAAAACCGCAAGAGACGAGATAATTGATAACAAAAACAAACAAAAGCTTGTTCATGATGAGAAAATGAAAGTCAGGGAGACGTCGATTTACAACAAGAAGCTTAGATAATGATAATGTAAACTTAAAACCTTTCAAATCTCTATCCAATTCAGTGTATAGAAGTGGTGTAACATCCTAGTAAGAAGAAAAATAAAATTGATACAATACGATGTATTTTTGGATTCTAAATTGGAATTTCGATGAATAAAATGAATTTTGGGATTAAAAAGAGAAATTGAAATTTGAAATGGATTTGAATTATGAAAAATATTTTAAATGATAAAAGGTTGAAATATTTTATAAATTAGATAAAAAAAAGCTGTATTGGAAATTTTATATAATTATTAACTTCAATAAATTTGATTTTTAAATTTATTTTAAAATAAACTAGCGAAATATTGATTTAAAGTTCAAATTTGACATTTGAATTGTATTTTGTGAATCCAAAAGTCATTTAAAATTTATATTTGTGAAATAAAGTGCTTAGTGAATTTTGAAATAATTTGAATAAATAAATATTTTAAAACTATTTTAACCCTTAAAAGCGGTATTTTTGCGATTGAAAAATTATTTCGAATAGAAATAAAAATTGAAAAATATTTTGTATTGGCTAGAATAAATTTATTAAGGGATAAAATGGTTTAAAATAGTCGAAGAAAGATTAGCAACTTTGGAGTCATAAAGAAAACCATTTTCTTTAATTTTTTAAGGGTTAAATGGGCCTTTAGGAGCCCAAAACCCTTAATCACCCTTCGTTTTCCCCCATCCTTGTCCACCCTAAAACCCGTTTGCCCTACCTCAAGCCCTAAGCTCCAGTTCCTCTGAATCACGCAATTGTAAAACAAAAGGAAAACGCGCGCAGGAAGGAGCAACGCGCGTAAGTCTTGGCGCGACGTGGAACGAGGCGGTCGACGACAGGGATTTGGCGACGGTGTCAGGAGGAGAGCTGCACTCGACATGAGGAGCGGTGGCTATTGCCTGGGCTGTGGTCCGGCGACCAGAAAACGGGTGGCGTGATGCTGGCTCGACGAGGTGGAGAGATGACAATATGATGGCTCGCGAGCTGGACTAGGAAACATGGACGACGACGATTTGGTGCCACGGCTGGTGTTACGTTCGCAAATCTGGGGTGCAATGGACGACGAGGCAGCGATGTCCGTAGAGATTCATCAAATTTGGTGAGTATAACTTTGATTTATATAGTATATATATAATAATTTATTTCATATGAAGTTGTATAGATAGTAGCTCGTTGATATGATCTTGAATTGGATTTTATGTGTTGGTGTTTGCTGCAAATTGGATTTAGATAGTTGCTTTGATTTTATATGTGGTTATAGCAATCCAATTTGACGATTATAGCAAGTTATTTTTATTTTCTATGAAGTAATATGGTTGAATATTTGCTCTTATGGTTTGAAATTGGACTATATGTGATGATAGTTGTTATTTATAGAATTTAGCAAATGATATGGATGAAGATGCTTGATGAAATAATTATATGCATATGAGACCGATTATGAAACTTTGATATTTAATTTTTGAATTGGATATTACTCACACACACATGTATGTGTGTATGTGTATGTTGGATAGAGAGTTATATTGTTTCAAAAGTATATGGAATGATGAGAGGAAATAAGTATGAATATTTTGAATAATTTTAAAAAGGAGGTGGTGGATTGAAATGTTTCTTTCATGGGTTTCAAAGCTTGAAATTTTAAAACTATATTGGAAAAGCTTTATAAATGAATTTCAATTCATTTTATGTGGATTTTATAAATGGATTTCACTCATTTTTATATGATTTCATAGACGAGATTTAATTTGTTTCATATGTACTTTGTAGATGAATTTCAAATTTATTACCATATGGCATGATAAAAATAAGTTTCATCCATTTAATTAATCGAAGGACCTTAAGTTACTTTAACTACATTGTATGTACTATGAAGTATGTCTGTGCATATAGTTTGCAAAGTGAATAAATAATAATATGGGTTGGATAATTATAATCAAAAGTATGATTTTGAAAACGAAAACCAAGTATACATATTTATTTTATAATAAATCATGAGTGATAAATTGATTATTTTATTTGAATATATTTTGGGTGATTAAATGTTGATGTTTGATTATGATATACGTGATTGAACCTTTATATTCACCAAGCTAGGTCTCCTGATATGCCAAATGGTTGAAAGCTTAGTTGATTTGGAAATAAACGAATTGCTTAATGCTTGACTATAATTGATGCTAGAATGATATCACATTTATGATTAGTTGCCAAGTATGCTATGAATGAATTGCAAGTGAATTGATAAATGTGTGCTTGAATGACCATGGGTGCTTTTGAATACTTGTTTCAATACAAGAAGTATATATGATGCGTGTTTCACTCGTGAAAAGAATATGTAAGTTTAATTATATCCCATGATTATATTGATGTGAATATGTGATTTGTCGTGTTTGGATTGGGATGTTTTGAACGCGTTATTGCTTGATGATATAAAATGCTCATACACAACATTTATTTGATGAAAATTGAATATTACGTCATTTGAGAATATTGACGTTAGAAAAGTCAATTGTTTTGAAAAATAATAAATTTAACATTCGACAGAATGATACAAGGTTATGACTACTAGATGCTAGTATCCATCCTAGTGGACTTATTCGAGGGTTGCAACCCGAATCGTGACGACTTTGTCCCTCGTCACCATGTCCAAACGATATGTTGCAATGACAAAAAATAAAGATGAACGCGTAGCGCTGACGAAAGAAAGTAGCACTAGAGATGGGAGACCGGAAGGTGACTATGGCACAACATGGTAATAGTGCAAGTAACTAGGGAGGGTTGTTTAATTAAGAGATTGTGTGGAGCCACCACAACTGATCGAAAATGTACGGGGTGAAAAAGACCATGATGACTTGTCGGGATATATTGTCCAGTCGAGGGTAAATCCAAAAGAGATTTACCAATGTGTTTTCCTGCTGGGAACTCACATAAGAGAGCATGAAAAAGAACTCACATAAGTAAGAGTAGAAAATACCGACCTCGTAAAATTAGTGATTTAAAATGATAATCTGTATTTATGCAACTAAAAACATTGTATAATACAAATATGATGTGATTTCCCTGTTGACTAAATTTGGAGCCTGAGTCACGATGAATAGAGCCGTGACACATGTGTTATCATTATTTTGTAAAAATGAATCGTGGGCGGGATTTGGTATGGTCTGAGTGGTACATGTTGTGTTTGAAAATGCCACCTTTAAACCCAACCTACACATTTGATGTCTAGAATACGTTATACTTACAGCTACTGACTTGGGTTTGTTATGTATATAACAACCTTGGATATGAGGTTGTTATGCACATTTTATATTATGATTATATATATGTGCTTTGTGTGCTCCAACATGGAGATGTAGCCGATGATGATGTCAGATATTTATTCTTTTTGTATTGTCTGTCTCATGAGTTGTGATGCCATGATGTATTATGTTGTTTAACCTTGTATTCTATATGAGATGTAGATATATGAGATATTGCATCAGACATTAGTTATGATACACACACATTTGTATCTATTATTCGTCTCAGATTGTGTTATTATGTGTTTACATTTGTATATATTATTCGTCTTCGATTGTGTTATTATGGTTTACATTTGTATCTATTATTTGTATGTTATTATGAGTTTATACTTCTATGTGTATCTAATACTGTATTTTTCAATATGTGCAACTCGTGTATGTTGTTTTGTGTTGAGACGTGATATGTATTATCTCAGATGTTTTCAGGTATTGTAACGTATCTGTGTTGACTTACAGTGTTGTACATTAGAGATCGCTCCTTCCCGAGTCCTTTGATCCGGGCTATTGGACAGTCACTCTTTGATAATCTAGTCGTTAAGACGGAGCGTCAAAAGTGGAAAAATGATCAAAGAATACCACAACATCGCGATGGATCTTTAGAAGTTTAGTTTATTGTTTTTTAGTTCATATGTTTGATCCTTTTGTATTATTTTAGGTGTTTGATTTTATGTTCTAAAGAGAGTCTAAATGAGTTTATAACATCATTTTCTAGTACTTTTCATGTAGCATTTATTATAGTTTTTTCTTTTTCAGTGCAAGCACATAATATACTATTTTCTAACCCGTTATTTATTATTGTTTTCTCACGGGTGCTCACTTGATTAGCCTGAGTCTGTGTTCCTTAGGTTAGACATGTATTTTGGCTAGTGAATAAAGAAGCCGGGGATGAAGGGAAACACAATGTGTGTATTAATCAGTGTACGAGTCGCTCATAATACAAATATAAACAAGCATACTTGGAGTTTGGCAGTTTTTTATGTGCTAACCTACAAAATACAAGGCTAGAAGTTGAAAGTCATTCACCTTAACAGACATTTTTTATGGTCATTGCTTCGAATCAATTGACTGTGTCATTGATGTTTATTTGTAGCGAAATACAAGGAGCCCTAGCATTTTGATTGACCAAGCTGAATTGACCTTTTTATAGCTTGCCCAATTTTTGAATTACGGCTGTATATGAAAAACAATGCTAGTAGACCCGAAAAGTTAAGGAAGTTAGGCTAGAGACAAATAGGAGGAATTATACGGTGGCTCTACCATTTCTCTCTGGTCCCGACAATTTGACAAAAAAATATTAGGGCCTTCTAGCATTTCTGGTTTCTGAAATAAAAGAAAATTTCTATTTTCAAATATTACATTGACCACATATAGCCAACTAAGTGATTTATATGATATGTACATAACTAGTGCTAAGATGTTATATTAACATTTCATTATGTTTCAACCAGAATACCTTAGCAATTCTATTTACTAATTTATTTCGCAAATCAAATTTAAATGAGAAAGTATCTCGGTTAGAGGATGAAATTAACAGTTATATTTAAACAACAATGTATTATGTATGCCAAAACATAATTAAACATCAGTTTTAGCTTTTATTTCCTTGTATAATACACTGTTTAGTTTGCATCTTCATAGATACCATTCAAAATTTTATGCAGTGTCCAAAAAAAAAAAGTTACAGGTAAGAACATCACAAACACGCTACAAAATAAAGTTAGATTAAAGCATAGCATCTGGCCACATCAACGTTTTGTAAAAACATGCAGATATCATTTTGTAGTGAGCAAAGTATTAAAAAAATTGATTCAGTTGCCTTAAACATCAATTAAGTTGACCAGAACGCATTAAAAGGGCTAGAGCAAACATCAATCAAAAGTAATTAACTCAAACATCAATTATCAATCAAATATAAACTTTAATGATTTGTTCAGTTAATTTGATAATTTCAGCCACATATAATCAGTTCAGATTAGAGTGGTTTTGAGGACAATTGCAACAAGATAGGAGGCCACGGAGGAACTAAAGGGAGAGATGGAGGCAAAGGCGGCAAATGGCATAGAGGTGTGGTAACTGGAGAAAAGTTGAAAATCGAAGTGGAAACCTAAATTAAGTCAGTTGCGATGTTGAAATTTTGTTGCCCCTCCCGACTATGTTGCCCTAGTCCTTATGTGTAGTAGACCATCTTTTGCTTTGTCAGATGATTCATGCCTTGGCCATTCAAGTTCGACACTTCCATGATCTCTTACCAGCATATCCATGAAATCCTTGATTCTCTCTGTTATCCTACTGTTCAACCATCTTTCTCGAAATTAGAAGAGTAACACTCAATTAGAAGAGTCAATTTTTAGTAGATGGCCTTTTTGTATTGTCTGGTGATTCATGCCTTAGCTATTCAAGATCGACACTTCCATGATCTCTTACTAGCCGATCTAGGAAATTCTTAATTCTCAATACTAGTTTACTGTTCAATTGTAACACCTCAACATTTTATAACCTTATTCAAGGCATTTAATTAGTCAGATTAAATTAAATATTGTGAAGATTAATAGATTGAGATTTGATTAGTTAAAAGGTAGTCGTCCCATGTTAAGTGGGTTAACTAAAATGAAATAACACTAGATAATGTGTTAGGAAATGAGAATGGCATTATGGAAAATAGTAAAACCTTATACCCTAAACCCTTATGAGATGGTAATTCACGTTCATTCACTCTCATTTCACTAAAAAAAACTAAATTACTAAGGCCGCCCACCATTTCCCATTCTCAAGAGAAGAGGTAAAGCTAAGGTTCAAGAGAAGAGAAGTAATCAACTAATTCAACAATCAAAAATCTCATCTATAACCTCAAAAGTTAAGGTGAATAATTACTACATCCCTAATTCTTTTAGTTTTCGGCTTTGTGATTAGATCCGAAATGTTTTTTCTATACTATTGCCATGTTTGATGTTTAAATATATATATATATATATATATATATATATATTTATAGTTGGTGAAATTATGTATGTTTATTCGTATTTTATGATATGTTTAACATGAAAGCCCTATTTAATGACATCCGAATACTTTGGAAATTTAAATATAGGTCTGGAATAATCTTTTAGAGGTGGGTTTTGATTTTCATAATTTTCCGTCGAATGAAGAAAATTGTTTATTGAGTTATAAATTATTTTCGGTTAAAATAATAATTGTTTGGGTTTGAGATTTTAATATGTTAGGCAATATATTAAAATAGATTTTTTGGGATTTTTTCAGAATTTTCCTAAATCATTTGAGGGATATATAAAATTATTTAAGGTATGGGTAAGATGTTTTATATATTTTAAGGAGAAGGGACATTTTGCAAAATAAAATGATTTATAAATTTTAGTAATAGCGGCAGCACATTTTTAAAAAGTATTTTATTGACCAATGAAAATTTGACAAACAAAGGCAAGTTAGTTGAAAAGTTTCATTTTTAAGTTTAAAAACAAAAATCACACTTTTTCCATGTTTCAGCATATACGGCTGTTTACCTTCCGCTCCAGAGCTTTTGTCTCAGTCTGTAACGACCCGTAAATTTCGTAAATTAAATTGGCCTATTTATAAGATTTTTGGAATTTAATTATAAAGAAATATAATGGTTATAATTTGGTAACGAAATAAATGTTAATAATTAACCTATGAAAATATTACATTGGTTGTAATAGACTTAAGTATAAGGATTGAATTTAATAAACCCCATTTATTTGAAACCTTGTTTATTGATATGCAAAAGTATAATAAATGAGTTATTACAAGAGATTGAAATTTACATAGAATGCTAATGAATGAATAGTGGAAAGGATTATACAGGTGTACAATTTAATACGAGAAAGGAAAGTAATTAATTGATTATGTAATAAAAACATTGTAACGGTAATTGGAATAAATTAAGGAATATGTTAGTATAAGTTAATTTTTAATAACTTGAAAGGAAATCCAACCAATTCAAGTTAAAAGTTACACTTGGTTATAAATATAATATAAGAAAACTAATAAATATTGAATAAATTTTGGAATAGTTTGTAATAAATGTTAATTGAGTAAAACCAGCGTTATGTAAGTAATTACAATATTGGGGTGTAAATAGTGAACCTCTAAAAGTGTAATTAGGAGTTAATGACAATATTGATTGTACGTTACTTATTTTATTAGGTTGTTAAGTTAATTTGTAATCAAAGGGATTAATTGCAATTAAATGGTTTTAGTATTTAAAGATTTTATAAATATTTATTAGATGAATTTGAAGCTATTATATGAGAATGAATCTAATGTTAATTTTACTTATAGAATGGACAATTGATATTGAATGAAAAGAATAAAATTTAAGTGGGTCAATAAATTGGAATTAAATGAAATCTAACATCTAAATGTTATGTTAATTGAGAAGATAGTACTAAATAGATTTCAATTTGATTTAATAAGGATAGGTAAGTAATTTTAATAAATTGTAGTTGATATTTAATTATGAATGTGAGTAGAATTTGGCATTTAGTGATAATTGTTAAAATTTGCCCATTCATCTAATTTACTTATTAGAGCTAAGTCAATGACAACATTTGTGTTAATAGTAGCTTGTAAGTGGAAGTGAATGCTAAATGGTAAAAAATTTTGGTTAACCATTTTTTTAGTATATTAAAGTATAACTGGTAAATCGATTGCAATAGATATAAATATATTTTTACGTTAATGTTAATATAAAGTAATTTTTGAAAATAATGTCAAATTCATTTATGGAGATTTAGTTAAATGGGAACTTTGATTTTTGAGAAATAAAAGCGTATTAATGTGACTAAAGGTTAGAGTACGATTATTGTATGTTGCCTATTTTGGTAGCTTGTTAATTTACAATTTTGAAATCAGTTACAATAATTTAAATTGAGTATTGCGTTAATGCTAATTAAAGTAGTATTTGTAAAAATATTAAGACTTTCGTATTGGATAGTTTGTTGTAATATAAGACTTGGAAATAAAGTTATTAACGTATTGGAAAACAATTACATTTGATGAAACTAAATGTTGAAATATTACATAGATAAGAATTTAGATGAAATGGATTAATTTATGAAATAAATTGAAGGATAGGATAGCAACTATATAAATTACCTAATTAATTGGTCAATGAATTTATTGTAAATAAAGTTCATTTAAAATGTAAGTAATTATAATATTGTTATTAATAATAAACGTTACTTTAAGGATAATTAGTGTAGTAACGTAAGGTGAAAATGTAAATTAAAGGGGAAATGTTAAATTTTAGTTAAGGTAGTAATTTATGAATTGGGAATAAAATTCAAATGTTATGTTAGGCTGTAAATCAATTTGGGTAATTGGATATATACTAATGTTAAATATATATACATAAGAGGATGATTGATTTAATAAAGAGAATTGAATACGAATGGTATAAAATTTCATTGAAATAAGATTTTATAATTTATTGAATTTACTTTAATTAAAGGTAAACACTAAATTTTTTGCAATAAATCCTTATTTGATATGGAGGTTTGGTTAATAAATTTGAAGCTAATTGCAATCAGAAATGATAGAAATGGTAAGTTGACCATTTATTCATAATAAGATCTAGAAATCAAATAAATGGATTATTGGAATTTAAATTGACAAATTGTGAATTCATTAAAATTCGGATCCATCTGTCTATTCCAACTTCATCTATAAATACCCCGCTAAACCCTAGCCTCCGCCTATTCTCATTTGTCTGCGCGTAAAATTTCATCAGCTCCTTCTCCTCCTCAATGGCAGACAAAAATCTCAGATCCAGATCCATTTCAAAATCAAAGTCAAAAATTCAAAGTCCTCAAAAACATCTCAAAATTTTATATGTTGAAGCTCTCGACGAGCGTAATTCAATGGTGTTGTCTCGTGTGCGTCAATTTGCCTAGAGATAATTGCGTGCGTTGTTGTAGAGAATGAAAAGAAGAAGGCAGTGACGTGTGATCTAGCGACGTGGCGGTAAATGTGTTCTCTTTTTGTTTCTATTTAAATTTAATTTCAATCACAATTTTCGCTATAACTCTCGCATACGAACTCTGTTTCACGCACGGTTTTTTTGTTAGGATCGTAATAAAATTCCAGACTTGATGACGCTGGTTTGGACAAATTATGAGACGGTCAAATTTTGGGGTTTAAATTGGATTTGAATTCAATTTAAATTCAAAAGGTGAGTGTTTTAACCCACTCACAACTTCTAAGTTTTCTTATGTTTGTTAAATTAAATTTTGATGTGATTTAAAATTTATCTATGATTGTTTGGGCATATATTTAATCATCATCTCAGTTAGATAGCATTTATTTAAATTAAATTATTATGTAATTTTATTTTTTATATAATTTGACAGTTAAATTTATTTATTATTCCATATAAACTGTAAGTTGAATAGTTAATAATTTTTATTGAATATAAACTATTCGTTGATGCCTGTTATATTTTATATGCTTTATATTGATGTTTTGTTTAAATTGGATGATGATTGTAATGAATGGTTGTTTATTGATATTTGGATGAATGGATGCTATATTTTATATTGTATAAACTGCAAGTTATTATGCATTTTCATTTCATTCGGGATTGCGGTTTGAAATGATATATATAACCATAAACTTTTATTTTTAAATTACGGATTGAAATGATAAATATCCGTATCACTTGACCATAGGATAGAAAATTATATACAGGCACCGTGGTCTATATATAAAATATTTTAAGGGATTTTCTATGGTTTGGAAAGAAATATACGGTTTAATAAATATTAAATTTTGATATTATATAAATTTTATTTTATATATGGTTAAATTCTAAAATTTAAGCTATGTATAACTTGATGATGTTTTAAGTTTGATTTACGAATATTTCAAGTTTGAGCTTTATTTAAGTGATATTGAATTTATTAAATAAATATTTCTAAACTAAATAATAGTAAATTGAATTAAGGTATATATATAAGATTATCATATTTGGTTGGGAATTTTGGAATATTTAAAGACTTGAAATATATCAAAATTGAAATGTTTTATTGAAATTAAGGTATTATTGTTTTCAAAGTATTGGTTTTCAAAATTGTTATAACTTTGAAAGTAATATGGTTTGAAAATGAATTTATTTGAAATAGAATTTATTTAAGAATTATCTTTAAATATATTGATTTGAAACCGATTGAAATTTTGAGATTTAGAATATGACTGCATTATGTGACTTGGGTTTAAGATGGTTTTAAAGAATATTTCAAGTTTTATAATAAAAAGTAAGAACAGTGATTGAATATTTGGATTTTATTTAAATGATATATTATTGAATTTGGTTTTAAAGTATATACTATTTTGAAGTAAATGATATGTTTTGAAATAGCAATAATATTTTGGTTTTAAAGTATATACTATTTTGAAGTAAATGATATGGTTTGAAATGGCAATAATATTTTGGTTTTTGATGTATATACTATTTTGAAATAAAGAATATGTTTTGAAAGGGCAATGATTGTGTTTTTAAAAGTATATATATTTTTAAAATGACCACGGTGTTATAATAACGTTTGGTTGTTAAAGAGACCGGGATCGAATATGGACATACTCTCTGTCGATACCGAAAACCACTTTGACAACTGTGTATGCGGTGGAGTTTAAAGAATGAAGTAGGATGGTGGCGACGATCCTAAGGTATATACGTGGACCCAACTCCCGTGAGGTGGCATAAGGTGGCTAAAACAGGAGCGATCGACGGGCCAAGGATGTAGCACCTCTGATCGGACACACTTCTTCGATACCATTCTATTACTTGTGATTAATTTGGTGGCCACCCTTGATTTGGGAGTGTTGTTCGAGGTGGGCGGTAGTGGCTGCTATGCGTCACCACCAGTCCGGATGCGTAATTGGTATATCTACCCTGACATTGCCTTGTGTGCCGTGTCACCTACCATATCGAACCCACTACGAGTTTGGTTTAAAGATCCGACCGCGTTAAGGTTCACCATCCCCTTAAAGCTATTTTCTATATGATTATACTTTACTGATTAGACATTATTATAATAGCGAATATTACTACATAGTAGATAGTTTAACGGATCCTTAAGAGGTGTGAATCCTGAACATTTCTTAAGTTACTGCACTCACGTTAGACACTGGATAGGAGATGTCAAACCCCGTAAACATCTCTGACGCCGTTTACACTCATATTTATTTCATTGATTTAACTTACATAAGATCTTTTAGTTCTGACTCGAGTGTTTTGTCTTTTCAATTCGCTCGGGTCAGCCTGAGCATTTCAGGATTTGATGGCCTTATTTCTGGAGGACGAAGACGAAGATTTTATTACCACTATTTATTATATTACACTACATCATTGTATTCCGCTGCATTTATTATCATTCTCTAGTATGTGTAACTCTGATATGTATTGTATAAGTATAATCAAATGTTTTGTAAAACAGCTTCATGAACTGTTATTTGATTATTATATTTTATCGTTCCGCTGCAAGATTCTATTTTGTTTCTTTTATTTCTCCACTTTTTCTTATTTACCCCATAACAATCCGCCCTTCTGTATGGTTTAAGTTGGCACGTGTGTCTTCTTAAGCGTACAAAAAGGTGGGATGTTACACAGTCGAAATGTTAGCTTTCGATAATGTCAAAGTTCAATGCATAAGGTATCAAGTAATTGGTACGTAATGAATTGAATACAACCGAAAGGTTGATGGCCTAAGAGGTTAGAATATAATCGTTTTATAAGTGAAAAGCTTTCGCCTGCTTTGCTTTCGAATTTGAGCTTCCGACTTGGTCACTTCCGACCAGGTCAAACTATTTAAAAGAAAGACTTTAAACCTTCCGACGTAGTCGATAGGTTGTTGCTGCTTCCGCTATTACTTTGTTTTAAAACCTTCCGACGTAGCCAAAGGGTTTCTACCACTTTTATAAAGGTTTTTTGCTTTGAACCTTCCGACCCAGTCGAAAGGTTTACCTGCTTTTAAACTAGCCGTTTCTCCAATGCTTTCGAAAGGAAGCTTCCGACTTAGGTGGTTTATCCTTGTTTATAAAATATAACCTAAGGCTTTCGAAAGGTTGTTTTAATAAAGACGAAAGGTTTTAAAAGAAGGTTTCCAGATTATTTTAAGTTGAACCTAGTATGCCTTCGAAGGGTTTATGTTTTAAAAGGTTTTATGTATTCGAAGGGTTATTCATTGATCTGTTTCGAAATGTTTATTAGATGTTTTCGAAAGGTTTACAGAGGAAGGTTTTCCAAAGGTTTTTCTAAGGCAATGACTTAAAGAGATTTTAAAGAAGGATGTATAAAGTTTATAGCTTCCGTAAGGGCTGCTTTGAATGAGTTCGAAAGGTTTGAAAAAACGACTTCGAAAGGTTTAAACGTTGATTTTAAACGTTGATTTTGAAGGAGATAATTTCAAAGTATGGAAGGAGGTTCTTTCAAATGGTTAAGTGTTTTCCTCAACTAAATTTTGAGTAAAAGATATATATATATATATATATATATATATCTGACATGTTAGTATGATTTGAGTAAAGTATAAAGGTTATATTCTTTTCCTTGTTTGAAGTTTGATTTAAAGGTTTAAATCATTTTGAATTGTTTTCAACGAAAATTATGGTAGTAGATCCTTAAGTATAAATAACTCAGATATTAGAAAACCAGATGGGACTAGTATGGGGTTGCGTCCTATACATTAGCTAGTAGCCCCAGCTAATTGTTGTCCAAAATTCCAGTGTGTAGGGTTTGGTAGCGAGTAGACTAAAATTTTGATTACACACCGAAAGAAATACATGTTGTATACAGATAGGTTATTGGTGAGTCCGAAATACCATTAGAATCAGGAAGACCTGGGAGATGATTAAGTTAGGGACAGACCGTCCAGAAGTGAGATATTTAACAGATAGTTTAGGACAGACCGTCCTGATGGGAAATGTTAATCAGATAGATAAGGATAGATAATCCTGAATATGAATATCTAACACGTGTTAGGTTAATTTTGATTATATTGTCTGGTAGGTCCGAGTCAGCCAAAAGTTAAAAGTTATCCGCATAAAACTTTTGAGTTTGAACAGATAGTTCATTATTACCTGATATTTATGTATGTTTACATAATGTTTATTTTGTATTGTTTAACCATTGTGGATGCAAGAGCATAATATATGGTTATATGAAAGGATTTACAAAGATATGTTTTAAGAAGGATGTTAGTGAGAGGAAAGTGGTTCCGCTAAGCGGCGTGGTCTCACTTAACAAAATTAAACCGGGATGTATAGTATTATTCATACCAAGCTTTATGTCTGACTCGAAGTTTATGTTTTCCCTTAAGCTCTCGGGTGCTCAAAATTAATTTGAGTAGGTTGAGAGGTTAAGGATCTTTTCAGGTTTTAGAACGTTGACGAATAAGCTACCGAAGGATGTAGGAGGCAACAGATAGCTCCTTAGGATTTGCTGCTTTTATTTATGTTATGATGGATTTTCCGCTGTGTTGTTATGTACTAGGTCTAATTTGACCATATAACTCTGATCAACCGAGGGGGTGTCTTCATATACCGCTCTCGGTGTATTTGTAATAATTATATTTAATCTGTACTTGGGAAACGATTTGGGTTATGTGACGTGAATGTGAAACAATTTATTTTGGAAATGTAATGAAGCAATTTGTGGTTTTGAAACCTGTATTTTGTTTCATATTCAAGTGCTTCTGATATTACTGATACCATTAACATAGCCATATCTAGTCGCCGAAAGCTAATACTATAGATGACTGTAGCATTTTTAGCGCTTAGTTTTGGGCCTCTAGATAGGGGATGTTACATCAACACTCTTTCTCGAATTGCATGTAAAATTCCGTCAACATGTGCATATGGATTCATTGAATTATTCGCGTCATAATCCAATGAATTCATGTGCACATATTGATGGAATTTATATGTAATTCAAAAAAGAGGGTTTAACAGTAAGCTAGCAGGGAGAACTAAAGATTTCCTAGATCGGTTGGTAAGAGATCATGGAAGTGTCGATCTTGAACGACTAAGCCATAGATCATCAGACAAAACAAAAGACTATCTACTAAAAGTTGATACTCTTCTATTTTCGAGAAAGAGGGTTGAACCTTATGCACAAATTGACACACTTCTAATTGAGGTACCTCCCTTTTGTTTTCTTACTATATATATGTGCTATTTGAAAATAAATTATAACATATGTTTTTTTAATTGTTTGATTACTATGTAGAATAAAATGTATCAAGATCTTACTGTTGAAGCAATAAGCTATGATGATCCCAACTTAAACTTAGTGTGTAATCCAAGAACAACCTCCATAATTTAATTACCAGAACCACTTACTCTTTCCAAGCTAATATTATAAGTGACCGTGTCACAAGCGTAACCATACATTTATGACTCAATTAAAATGATATTGGCCAAACATGCCAATGTGCGGAGCATGGTTTACAACCTATATGTAATACCAACATTTTCCAACCATCCACAATTCGCACAAGATAATTACGATGAATGTACATATTTTGATATTGTAGGATAACAAGCTTCAATCTTAATGTTTTGTGAATGAGAAAATGCTTAATAAACATTTCAATAGCAACAAATACTACTTTAGTCTTCTTTAAATATACGATACCGATGATACATGAGTCATAGTTCATTACCTAATATGGAGAATCTTACTAGGACCATTGATAAGCTAGCACCAACGTCCATCAAATAAAACGGACCATCTACCATTAATCAACATTTATGACAATGAGACATCAAACCGATAATAATCTAACAACATTCTAAAACTCTTTACAATTGACATCTCCTACTACATCCAAACTGAATTTATACTGAATATGTGCACATATTAATTGCCATAATTAGATAATCATCACTACACAAATACCACATTGTTTTAAAACTTTCTATGTGCAAAGCATGAGTTTCATACTAATTGTATACATGTTTTTAATCATTTTACCCACCCTGAGGAAAATATGAACTTTCACTATTTAATCCACGTAAAGGTATGTTTCAAAGTGAGTTTGCTATTTGGAAAAATGTTTACGACTTATCAATGGTCCTCAACCTAATACAACCATCCCACCCCTTTCCCCAACCCCCCAAGGATCCAGTGATTCATTGAAAAGTCAATGGGAAAAGTTTAACAATGTCTACCAAAAATGGAATGAAATCATCTTCATTGCCTATGGGACGGGAAGGCAAGGGCAAGCGATTCTGATTTGTAACAATCTTACCATTGTTGCCTTTTACGTAACAAATATATTTACTTTATAGCTTAGCAAAATTCACGAAGTTTATGGGGTTGATAATAAGGGTATTGCATTCAATCTTTTACGCATCTAGAGCTAACTACCTTGGTACGGTGGACAAATGGAACACTATAAATACAGAGCACACTTTGGATCAGATGCATCAGATAACGAGGTAAAATGGGTCGATCTTATTTTTTTTCGTTTAATTCATTATGCACTAGATCTTTTATAACGTTATCATGAATAATATCGATAACATTAAATCATATTAACTATTTTATTAGATATGTTGAGATTGAATTTTAATTTCACATCGAGTTATTATTATTATGAAATATATATGATATTCACAAAATAATATCATTTTATTTCATACAAGCTTTATGTAGAGTAAAATATTTTTGAATACTCTTATTATTAATATGAAAAACATTTATTCCAATATGGTATTTAACAAATATAATTTTATTATTAATACACACACACATAAATACACACACATATATTATATTACACACATACATATGTATATAATCATAATTTGTTTTGATTCGAATGTGAAACTATTCAATTAATGAATAATATCCTTTTCAGTTAATTTTTTATAAGGTTAATATATAGGGAGTTTTTTTTCAAAAACCTTTCAAAAGTTTCAATATTCACTTCTTTAAAATAGTTTTCATGAAACCTCTATCAATGTTTCCAACGAAAATGTACATTTTAAAATGTACATATTTGTAGTTAGAACTGCAAATATTTGCATTCTACATTGTAAATATTTATAGTTTTAATTGTAAATTTTTGTAAATTTTTTTGCAATTTTCGGAAACAGATGCCGAGCTCAATAGAGCTTTCTAGATGGGAAAGCATGGCAATAAATAAACTTGGACGGAGCCAATTGAGATCCTAGTAGAAGTCGATCAATGACCATGAATTTAGAGAGATAATTTCGCTAGTTTAGGAAAGTAACGGTGATTAGTTGAAGTATTAAACGAAGTGCATGGAAGTTTATTGAGGAGACTCTTTGCTGCTATGATTTTTGTCATTTTCCGATGTGTTGTAGTAGTTTATTTACTATGTATATGCTGACTGCTAACCATATGAGTGTATTTGAGTTATTATTCATTGTTACTTTTACATCTACTTGGAACACTAGTAAATAATTGTTACCTTTGTTCTTAGTAAATAAAGTATATATTTTTTTCAAAAAAAACTGCTTTGTAAAATTTGCAGTCTACACTGCAAGAATGGCATCCTACACTTTTAATTTTTGTAGTCGACAATGCAACAATTCATTTTACAAGTATGTACATTTTAAATTGTATGTATTTGTATTTTAAACTACAAATTTTTGTAGTTCTTCCTGCAAATATGTGCAGTTTAAAATACATATTTTCGTCGAAACACTGACATATGTGATTCGTAAAACTTGTTTTTTGAGAAGAGTCTTTCATGTATTAAGTTTGAAAATTTGGGGCTGATTATAATTATTATACAATTAACAACATTAATTACTAATGGCTAATTTACAACATCAGATATAAGCGAACAATTTACTATTAAATGATGTCAATATATCCACAATTACATATACTGAACGACACAAGTTGTGCATAAAATCAGGTTTGCATGTGAGGGATTTGCATATTTGAACGATCAAGGGCTAAAATGTAATTTAGTATAACATATGGACTTATGAACTATTCACTCGACTCTGAGCCAAACCCTAGCTGCCATCAATCCATGATTACCATAGCATTTTACGACTGCCTGAAGTCGTTGGAGTTCACATGACTATCATCGATCATTGCCCCTCCCCAAGGCGATCTAACCTATGCCTGCCCTATGCCAACTATACCTGCTACGATGAAGATAACCAAAACCTTAATCGTTTATCAAACCGTTGTTGCAACAGTTGGAGTAGGGTCTGAGCCATAGCCATCGTCATCATAATGTTGCTCTCTCCTCATCGATGCTATCTCAACCATCTCAGTCGTGTTCGTGCTCGAGTATCGGGTTGGCAATGACACGAAGATGCACAATTACAGGTTGTGACATTGCATTGTTCCTGCATTAACAATAAATAGGGATTTTTTTATTTAAAACCAAATTAATTTGAGAAAGTAAGAAAATATTTAAAATAATTTTAAAATCCATTTAAAAGAAATATTTGATTTTTTTTTTGCATAATCCTATTGGTCGAATTTCCTTTGAACCATCAACTTCGTCTTTGAGAGATCCTATCTCTAATTCAATGGCCGAGTTGCAAAATCCACCATAAATATATAATTTATTTCTATGGAGAGAGAATGAAAATCTATGTTGAGAATGAGGACATCTAGGTCTATTTATGAAATAGTTAGTTGTATGCTATAGGAGCAATTATGTAACTTGTTACATATATCTAACTTTGTGGTCAATCTTGTTCATAGTAACGGTGTTTTTTTCTTTTATATATTTTGTTATATTCTTATATAATTACCTAAGTAATTAATTTAAAGTATATAATAAGAAAATCCTTAAATAAAATGTTATGTGATTGTTGTTGCAAATAGTTGCAATTGTGAGTAATAAATCATAAAATAAAATGACATTCGTTTTATATATTATTGGTCAAGATGTTTTGTTAAAAGGATATTGGTTCATCTTGAGGCTATAGTGCACAATGCTCTTCAAATGTTGGGTAATGTATTACTCATGACTGCTGGGGGTACCAAGGGCTTACATACTTATAATTATTGAATAACTATGAAATGACCTACCCGAGAGTTTCCTGTTGTTTAATAATAACCAAGGTCAAATAGGAAATCTCGAAGCGAATATATTACATTTCTTGACTTAAGAATACTGTTGAACTTCAATGTGGATACCCACTTTGATTATAGTTAAATCGTGGCATGACGTCCATCGAACGACTATAGTTGGATCTGAGTTAAAGCACCGGAAGTGAAACACTATTTAATAGAGAATTAGTCTTCTCAGTTGTGTTAGGTTAGTATCACAGTCAAATATAGCCGACTCAAAGTCAGAGTATTCGACCAAAGCAGTAGGTTAATAATAAATGTTATTATTGAACCAGGGACTTTGCTTAAGGACTAACCAAGTTGAATGTTGATGATATCCGAATTTTGACCAAAACCAAAAAAGAGAATTGGTGTAAACAATCATCACTAAAAAGTACCTCATAAATTTGTAAGATTGGATTTTACCAATGAAATTTGTAAGTGAGGAATTAAGTCAAACTGTCACACATTAGCTAAGGTGATGTGTGAACATTAGTATTTAAATTGTTTAAGTATTAATTACTCTCTAAATTCACATCTGCGAGTTGCACACCTGAATCTTTCGATCTTTGAAACACCACTTTATTCAATTAATAGTTATAGATTAACTAATACCAATGAAATATAAATTATTATTGTATTTATTGTATGGGAGCTGTTCAATAAAATAGAGATGCCTCTAGAATTGTTTAAGGTGCTACTAGTAATTTATTTGGTGAGTATATATAAGTTATAAACGTGCGTATCGATATTCAATATCGATAAGGATTTTAATTGGATTTAAGTTGAATTTTTTTTGATTAGTTGAGTAGGGTTTTGGTCCATCATGGGTCCTATTCCATGCAGCAAGAGTTGAGAGGCAAGCGTGTTTGAATTGGTTAGAGAGGATTATGTGGAAGATATTTCTCTCTAGACCTCTCTATGTATTTTGACTTTAGCCTCCAATTTTTGGATGAGTTTTTGCTCCTCTTTCCTCCTTTTTATGGCCACTGGTACCCCAACTTTATTCCCACTCATTTCCATACTCTATTCACCTCACCTCATATCAAATAGTGCCGGCCCAAAGAATCTGTTGCCCAAGCCACTCTTGAATTTTGTTGCCCATTCCTATATACATATCCATGCATTTTCATACATATAAACGATACATAAATTAAATAAATCAAACAACAAACATGCATTAAATAAAAATATCAAACAAAATGCAATAATAATTCATATATATTCATTGCCCAAAGACCATAACATACAAAACGGTCACTTTGCATTCAAAAGACACTACATGAAGTAGGCTACAATATTCAAGTAGTTCAAAGAAAAATGCTTCTTCTTGCATTTTTTATAGCAAATTCTTCAATCAAATTATCATAATTAAGTTTATCCAAAAACGCACTTTCAATTGATATCATTGCAAGTCCGTTCAATCTCTCTTGTGACATAGTAGATCGAAGATAATTTTTAATCAATTTCAACTTCGAAAAACTTCTCTCCGCGGAAGCAACTGTAGCCGGAATAGTTAACAAAATCCGATAAGCAACCCATGCACATTGGAAACCACCATCTTCTACATAAGATCTTATAAAATCAAGAATGTCAATTGATTTGGTTATTCCCTTTGGTAACATAGTTTGCAAAGCTCTAAGATCTTGAAATAAATCTTTTCCATATATATCATATTGTTCATTGTATTTCAAGTAGCTTTCCAAATGAATGCAATGCTCCATTAACTCCTCTTTGCCAAGATTTACAAACTTTGCATTTAACAAAAATCCAAAGATGTTGTCATAAAGTTCAATTTGTTCGAATCGATCTTTGAATGATGTTAAAGCTTGATCGATGATATGAATGAAGTATGTGACTCTAAAAATCTCTTTTGGTGATTGACTTTCTTCATTACTAGTTGCAATATCCTCATCAAAATGTTTTTTTCTACGAGCAACTCTTTTCACCTCAAATTTTGGTTCAATACCAACATCCATAGCAAGTTCATTAGCCTCTTTCACCATTTCTTCAAACCCATGTTCTCTAAAATTTTGGAAGAATTCAATAAGTTCTTTTAATCTTGTAATTGCATCTTCTAAATTCATATCTTCATGTTGAAGTGCTTTGCTTACTTGATTCACTTTATTTAATAACTTGTACCAAATACAAAGACTTATCAAGAACTCAAAATTCTCTAAAACATTAACACATAGGCCTTTAGCTTCCGCCATCACCATATCCTCTTTAGAACTATTACCAATTTCAACTAAAGCATCTCTTAGCATTGACGGTTGAAATCTAATAGCTCTTACACTTTCAACATGACTTTCCCATCGAGTAGTCGATAACGTTTTTGGTGCTAAACCTTTCACATATCTTTTTAAAACATCCCATCGATGAGTAGATCCCGAAAATAATGTATAAATTTTTTGTACGAATGCAAAAAAAATTCTTGCTTTAACACAAGATTTAGCCATATCACATAATGCAAGGTTTAAACTATGACAACCGCATGGCATATAAAATGCTCGAGGATTTATATCAACAAGTCTTTTTTGTACACCTTGATGTTTACCTTTCATATTAGATCCATTGTCATAACCTTGGCCTCTTACGTCATCCATGTTAAGTTTAATTTCATGTAAAACATTTTCAAGTTGTTTGAAAAGGCCAAGCCCCGATGTATCATCAACCACTATAAATCCGATAAAAAACTCTTCCACCTTCACCTCATAAATATCTTCAATATCTACACATCTTATAATGAGTGACATTTGTTCTTCATGACTTAAGTCCGGTGTGCAATCAAGAATAACTGAAAAGTATTTTGCTTTTAAGATCTTAGTTATTATTTTCACTTTGATCTCATTTGATAATAGAAGTATTATCTCATTTTGAATCTTATGACTAAGATAATGATGTTGAATTTCTTTATCTACCACACGTCGAAGATGATCTTGCATAATTGGATCAAATTTAGCAAGGAACTCAATAAGTTGGCAAAAAAGCCCGTTATTCTTCTCATATATCTTCTCATTGCTTCCACGAAATGGCAAACTATTCTTACAAAGTGTTTTCACAACTTCAATAATTCGAATTAATATCATCTTCCAACGGATTTTCTCCTTTTCAATTTGAGCTTCCATTTTTTTATCCACGGTTGCTTTTAGTTTTAGCCCCTTTTGCAAATCAACCCATTTCACAACATTTTCACAATGTTCCGGATTAGTTTCATGCTCTCTAAGTTTGTGTGGAAGATTATGCCAATCATCTATACCATTTTCCGATAATTTGCTTGCCATTAGTTTATTTTTGAATAACTTGCAACAAAAACAAAATACTTTGTTCAATTCATTTGAATATATTAGCCACTTCCTTTCATGTTCTTCACCATTTGGAAAACGACGAATATAATGCTTGGATGAGAAACTTCTACTTTTCCCAAACTTTATTACGCTTGGAAACTTGTCATTTTTTTTTAAATTTTGATTGGACCCATTTGAACAATTATTATTCTTTTAGTATCACTTATGAGCCCCCATAAACCCGGATCACGATCAACGTCAACGTCTTTGTTCAAATTAAGCACACTTTCTTCCTTTTCGTTACTTACTTCATCTACATCAATGTTGTTGCCCAAATCCACATCTACATCAACATGATTATCAACATTTTCATCAATAGTTTCGCTTGCTTCTTCAATTTGACTTGAACCAATTGATTGTTGTGCTTTTGCATTGAATAGTTTAGAAATTGAGCCCACTAACGATGTAGATATTGCATCTTGACGTTGTTTTACCCTTCTATTGTAAGCTCCAGAGTTTTGCTTTCTATTTCTGACTCGTTTCTTATCGTCTTCCTCTTTTGTCATAATATCCACTATCTAACAATATTAACAACTAAACTAATTAACATATAAATTAATAAACAAGCTTGAAATTGATTATAAAATTGATTAAAAAACATAACTTTAGGTGGACAAAATTATTGCAAAGATAATTCCAGCTTAAGAGAGAAGTTAAGTTACTGGAACTAAAGTTATCAAATGTTAAAATGGAACTATCAAATGTTAATAGACTAAAGACTAAAGACATAAAGCAGCCAGTAGGCAAAATAAAGTTGCGAAAGCAAAGAGTCAAAGACAGGCATGAGACAGGCAACAGCCAACTCCTAAGTCCTAAATGACATAACCCATTCACCCTTTATAATCTAAGACTTAGATTCTAAGTTACTGGAAGTCTGGAAGTAAGAATGACAACAGAGCAAACGAGCAAACAACTTACTGATCCAGGAAGATGAAGGGAGCAGCCAAGCAAACGAGCAGCAAACTCCAACCGCAAATGAAGAATCGAAGATTAGAGTGAAAATCGATAAAATTTGAGATGGATCGTTCGTCGAAGCAAGCGGCAAAACCCTAATTTGTCGCGGTGGAAAACTGGCGGTGGAAAACTGGAAATAGAGAAAGAGTGAGAACGATAATCTTTTTTTTTTTTGCCCTAGACGTGGGGGGTTGCCCCAGCCCATGGGCTTGGTGGGCTTCCCCCAGGCCGGCTCTGATATCAAATAATACAATGTGGATCCAGTGTTGGCACATCGTCTATTTGCAACAAAGTGTGTGGATCTAAGAGATCAAGAAGGCCATCTAGATCAAAGCGTGGATCTAAGAAAACTTTTCATCAGGTATATTCTCATTTACAATATATATATATATATATATATATATATATATATATATATATATATATATATATATTATGTTTAACCATATTCCGTATACATATAAATATACCGGTATGCATGTCCAATGGACGTATGCATAGAAAACTATGACCAAGGTTGAAAATGAGTGTTAGATGGGCCATCACTGCCTCATCTTTGGTCTATTGCAAAAAGGTTAACACGAAAAAAAACTTAATTTAGTTTGAAGCACGTAAATGATTGGGTAATAAAATGTAGGTTGAAAACATACGTTGTTGGTTCTGTTAACTGTTAATTTAAAGATTGATAGGTAGAGTTTACCGGCCTCATTATGAAATTAAACTTTTGTGCCCTCAACAATTGTAACTTCTGCATGACTATTAGTGAATGTTATGTTATAAGAGTGATTCTCATTTCACATGCATATTTTATGATAATGCCAGACTCCACATATTCATGCTCATTCTTCTCGATTTGGTTACATCCACTGTCTCATTAGCTTCCATCGTTTCTTCCTCTTTTGGTTGTCTCATTATGAACAACAAAATTTTCTTATTGTCCCTCACGAACTGTTTGAGTTTTTATAATCTAGAATTGATGCTTAGATTTCTTAAATAAATTGATTCTTGCAGTGAGTTAGTTTAATGAAATAGCCAATGGATCATCATTAACTTGGTTTCACTCATAATTCAATTTGTTATTCACAAATTTTAAACTTATTAGTGTTTAATCATTTTAAATAATCAACAACACAATCATTACATAAACAAATCCATTTTAACTTTTATTTAAACATTTAATCTATAAAAAATACTTGTGTACTGATTTTAACATCACCACTCAAGCTTAAATTCACAAAAGCAACGCTACTATATCTATCAACTATACATCTAACATTAAAACCAAATAAAAGTACAAACATTCTTTAGTTATATTTTATATAAAATGTATTGTTACACAAATAATATTTTCTCCAATCAATTAGTACTAATGAACACAGTTTATGCACAACTACACATTACTCTAATACATACTAACATACTGTTTAGAAAAGAAAAGAAACTTAAGAGCTTATGTACCAATATGTGTGTGTATACACCTATTCCATTTAGGATTCCGTTAGAGAAACAACACAAATGTATGGGCTTCAATCTTAAGAGAGCATAAACAGGATAGCAAAAGTAATCATATAAAAAATGAGGAATACAGTTAAGGAAATGAAGTTACGTGGACATGCTTATCTATATGAAAACTTAATCAAGCGTATTTACTGTATACCTTAAATACCTTAAATGACCTGTAATTACATGTTTACCATTTTGGTATGATGATTGGGTACTATTGGTTAGACAAAAATGGAATAACCAATATTCCTCATATCCACACAAAGCAAACATCATTGCCTTGATAGTTGATATACATATCTAAAACATGAGAAGGAAAATACTAGAAGACAAAACATGACATTAACTTTTATCATCATCACATATTCTAACTAAACAAAAAAAATTAAAATTACTACTTAAGAGAAGTATCATACCTTGCATACTAAACCCAGACCTCCAATTAATAGAGCTCATACTATAATTATTGGATGAAGTCCTAAGTAGTTTGCACCACTCAAATGTCATACACTGAAAATTTAAGCACCATAATTAAGAAAGTTTGAAAAATCAGGTTGATTGGAAATATGAAAATCCCTCAACCAAGTATTTTGTCAAGCTAGATGATTTGATGACCAATTTAACAACTCATAGTTTTTATATCTAAAATTTAACTAAAGAAACTGTTGTTGCATTGCCTAATCAATTCAAATTAAATTACATTATCCCAATTGATTTTAATTTGGAAAACTAAATGGATAATATACGTTTAAACAAAAATAAAATAAAAAATAAATTTAAATAGGTAAAATGTTAATTTTTGCAAGGTTTGCGAAAAATAAATTACAACGATCATCCAACACCATCCCTCCTTACTTGACCAAGCGTTATAATTTTGGAAACAAAACATAGAAAATCACTGATCCAAGCTTTTTGGGTTTGGAAACATGTTCCATGCTTCCTGACTTGACCTCGTCCTGCTTTTAGGATCCAACACCAAATAGAGTTAATGTTGTTGAAATTTTTTACCTCTGCCAACAATTAATCAACAAATAAAGTTTTTAGATAAAAAAATTAAAAAGGATAAATTGGAAGAATATCACTAACTCAAAAACCAATTCCTAGTACAAAACCCTCGATCTACATGCTTCACCTATTTTCCACACAGCGCCTCTTATTCAATGTCCACATCTTCCACCTACTTTGGTAAACATTATGTAAAAAGTAAGGTTAGTTTATTTCATGAGTAAATTTTTGAATTTCTATTGAGATGTAATTATATGTTTTGATTTCATTAACGATGGATGAGTTTTGGGAAGAGTGGGGGCTTTGAAGGGAAGTAACCGTAGTTATCTACATGGATGTGTGAGGTCTAGAAATACGTAATCACACTGCACATTTCAAAGTAGTTGTCCTATCTGCTGAAAATGGCTAAACTAACCCTGGATGAATATTTCGTTCTAATTGTCAACATGGGTACTTTGGTCAATGCTAAAAACAAGGCTTTGCTTTGACTTATTAACTACGGGTTTTTTTATAGTATAAGATTAGTGTGCATATGTGTGTATATGTATTTGAAAATTGGTTCCTTTATTGACGTTAAGGGCCCGAGTTGGTTCGTCTCCTTAAAAAACCATACCAAATATGCCTACCATATTACATCAAAGTGAACTGCAAAATAATATATATATACAAGCATAAGGCCCAGCCCATAAACCCGACCTTATAACTTCCACAACCTAAAATTAGGTCAACCTTTACGCTGCTTTTTCTCTATAGTCAGCTGTCTCTTTAGTGTTTTATGGCGAATTATCCAAAATCGTATAATTGTATCCTCTATTCCTGTAAAGTTTGTATATTTCTGTAAAGTTTCTCTATAAAGAGAGGCGCATGTATTTATTAAATAGACCAAATTTTTTATTACCAAAATACAAATTTTAAAACAATGTTTATTCAATCATTCATCTTTATATATATTGAATTCGAAATAAATAAATAAATAAATATATGTACATATATTATTTAAATTTCAAAAATAATTTTTATTTTAATTATATTCATATTATTTTAAATATTTTATTGCAATAAACTAGTTAGAATAATTCAAATATTGACATGTATATTTAAAATAAAAGAAGTTCGCTTTTGGTAGTTTTATTTAAAAAAGGTTTATTTTTAATTTCTACAAAAATATATAAATTCTATGTATATTATTATATTTAATTACATTTTATATTTTAAATTCATGTATATATATATATATATATTATTAACATAATTATTTTCAACTAATTACACACACACACAAATATATTTTATATTTTCATTATTATGTAACGACCCACTATTTTGGAACATTCAAATCGACAATAAATCCATACATGCTGGACTTGAATAATTCAAAACAATAGATTGTAAATAAAATTTGGCAAAACTCAGCATATACAGTAAATAAATAATCACAGAATCACAGACACAGAGTAATATAACAATAATGCAGCGGAAACAAAAGGATAGTAGTTCATAAAGTTACTATATATATATATATAACAGAGTTAAATAAGATACAACAGAAGTCTCGAATGCATAGATGTCTCAATACAATAGTCAAATACAAGATCTGAACACATCACTGGAATCAACTGAATAACTGCAAGCTGAATAGATATAGCTGGATCTCCAATCGAAGCTCTAACTCCAAAGGTGAGTCTCGAACACTGGTACACTTAGTCCGACCCGAGCGTAAAGCAAAACACAAAACACTCGAGTTAGGATTAACATTCTTATATCAATAAATCCAACTCAAGTGAAATATCAACTGAAATACAGCAACTTAAAGGATGTTTGGGATAACCATCCTTTAAGGATCCGTTAAACTATTTACTATGTAGTAATATTTGCTATTATAATAATATCTAATAATAAAATAAACTTTCTTTTAAATAGTGTTAAGGAGTGACCCAATATTCCCCTTAACACATAATAGTCCCAGTAGTCTATCCAGTATCAGCATATCCCCAGATCGGGAGCTACCCTCAATACTCCACAGGCCACGACACAAATCCAAACTCGTAGTAAAGCTCGATATGGTAGGTGACACGACACAACTAGGCAATGCTAGGGTAGATATACCAATTACACATCCGGGCTGGTGGTAACGCATAGCAGCCACTACCGCCCACCTCGGAACACACTCCCAAATCAAAAATCGAAGGGTGGCCACCAAATCAATCACAAAGTAATAGAATGGTATCGAAGAAATGCGTCCGATCAGAGGTGCTACCTCATTGGCCCGTCAATCGCTCCTGTTTTAGCCACCTTATGCCAACTCACGGGAGTTAGGTCCACGTATATACCTCAATAGGAATCGTCGCCACCATCCTACTTCATTCTGGAATCTCCACCGCGTACACGGTTGTTAAAGTGGTTTTCGGTATCGACAAAGAGTATGCCCATATCCGATCCCGGTCTCTTTAACAACCAAACGTTATTATAACACCGCGGTCATTTCAAAATAGTTTATACATCAAAACCAAAATATCATTTTCATTTCAAAAACCAAATTAATATGATATCATTTCCATTTCAAATATATCCATTTCCAAAAATCACATCACTTTCCAAAGTTATAACGCTTTCGAAATCATAGTCTTTCAAATCAAAACACTTTGGAAATCACAGCTTTGAAATCATAGCATTTTGGAAATCATAACACTTTGAAATTATAACATTTTGGAAATCATAACACTTTGAAATTATAGCATTTTCCCTTAAACCGTTTAGATATCAATAATAGTATGTAAGAGTCCAAAAACTCGGCCTTCGAAAATCGGCACCCGTACTTCACTTGTACTCAAAATGCCGTAGATTCAAACGCCGAATCTGGCTTCCCGGAGCTTATAACACCATTAAGTACAACTGCACAGCGGAATAAAAAGAATATATCAATGATATCATATATATAACATTGACACAATGACAGATACAAAAATCTGATACAATATGATACAACAGAATGATACAACAGATATCAATATACATCAGAGATATGATACAAGAAATAGCAGCGGAAAGAAAATAGATAACACCAGCAGCGGATAGAATATCTCCAATAGAATGCTCCAATCCATAGCTAGCGGTAAGCAAGGTCAGTCGTCCAAGGACTGACTAGCTCCAGATAATCTACTCAACCTGAATATTTGAGAAACCCAACTCTACACTGCCCGTGTGGAAAATGGTGGGCACCCAGAGTTTAGGAAGGGAATAATAAACTCCGAGTCAGTCGTAGGACTGGTGTGAGCAACAAAAACAGTTTATCTTTAAAACAACAACAAAAGAATTTTAAACATTGAAACCCGCAATGCTTTTGGAAAATGAAACTACCATAAGACCTCTCGCCACACACACAATGCAAACGCAGAATTGGAGGAGATTTCTCCTTATGATAGTCAAATATGCTTACTACGCAATAAAACTCTTTTGATATTATTATTAGTGCATAGTGTGCAAAATCATTTCGAAAATACAATATTAATCTTAGCCAGCATAGACATTTTGAACTATGCCTACTATAGCTACCATCTAAACAGTGGTGACCACCATAAGTAAATGGCAGGTTCTATAACTAAAACCGTACAGGGTTCGTATTGGAAATTGGATTTCCAACAAATGGTCAGGCTAAGGAACTTCCTATGCCACATGGGAACGCCTCTGGCGGGACGCCCTGAGAGACAACCTGCTCTCTGCCAACACAAGGCCGGTTACCCCCTTCCCGGGTAGTAAACCTGAGATATGCCACCCCCGGTCCTTTGGGACCTTTATCCGAGAGCTCTCGATAACCAACATTACACAGTAATAAATATAGTGTGTCCACATGAGTAAGTATCTGGGCTCCATACCATGATACTACCCTTTTCCAGAAGGAATGGTCATACCCTAGGGAAGCTACCCTTGAAACCTTGCCGCATCTTTCCTGTTTCGACCATTTCCGGGTTGTGAGGTCTGACAAAGTCTCGTCCACAAAGCGACGCTTTGATCACAAATGATCAATAAATGATCAACACACAGCAACACTCAGCATGCCACATTACCAAATCGGGAGTATATCGCTGATAACCTTCAACTACATAACCTCTGAGCTCGTACATCTCAGAGAAGGGTGTTAAGCTAAGAGAATAAATTCTCTGCCACCAACAGAAATGTATTTGAAAGAAATCTGCTTTATATCTCAAAACATAATGTCAGACATATAACCATACAAGTCTGTTCCGGGTTCGAACAGAACCGAAGGCACTTCCGAAGAAGCCCTTGCAATCCGGGTATTCACAATCCCGATCGGACTTCCCATCACTTAGGAAATCTCTATACCGGAGCAACTCAGTGCAGAGACAATCGATAGGTTATCCTATCGTTCTCGCAAATACCCGGTCTTCAACACCGGTCTTCAAATGCTATCCATATATGACGTATCACTTATTCGGAATGGGTTATATGACACAAAGGTCTTTTCTCGGCTAACCCGAATAGTGAGCGCAATATTTAAAAATATGTGGATATTGGGATTTCAGTTAAGTCACAACTTATTACCCAAAATCTTTCTTTCAAATGGTTTAAACAAATTACCATCTTCAAATCTTTAAACAAAAAGATCCATTCATAAATTTTCCAATCGATTTCCATTTCAATTTGGATTAACTCGTTAAATCTTTAAATCAAATATTTAACTTATAGCTTTCAAAACAATTTCATTTCGAATGGTTTAAACAAACCACCATTTTAAATCTGTTAAAAATAAACAGATTCAATTCATAGTTTTCAAAAAGAATTCATTCATAACTTTGGAAACCATTTTTCAATTCAAACTTGAAATTCCTTTAATTAAACTGGAATATCTTTTCTTATCTGAAAGCTTTTATTCTTTGAAAACAAACAGTTTTCATTTTGGAAATCTGATTCATTTATACGAGTTAAGGTTCTTGAGTTAAATCTAAATTCTCAAAATTATACTTTTAAAATGGTTTAAATTCATATAAACACATTTATAACATCTTAACCAAAATTTCCAAGCATAGGATTCAATTCCAAATTTGAATTATTTAAATTGAAACTTTACCAAGTTATTCAAAATAGCTTTTACCTTTGAAAACACTTTTTCAAAAGCTTTAACATTTAACCCAAATCCATTTCCAAAATCAATTGAAATCAAAATTTCAATTTTAAAAACATTAAATTTAAATCATCTGTGACTTAACCGATTTCCACGTGAAATCCATATTTGTGTGTGTATGGTGTAGTCCAGGGGTTTCACACAATAGTGCAACATCATCAATCATCACAGATTAAAATACAGAAATATAGTTGATAAGCGGTATAACTATAACGCTTATATTTTATTCACAGATCACAGATATATATAAATTTCAGATAAATAAACTGCAGTAATGATTACACACAAATCAGAATATATCACAAAGCATCACAGATCAGGGAATATCAACAATTCAAAACATTCAATACAATTTAAACATCCATAAGTAAGATCAATTAATCCTTTGATTAATTTTAAATCAGATTAGTTACTTATGAATAAATTACTAATTCTGGTTAATTAACATTAATAAATTACAAATCATTTTGGTTAATTATTCTTTGATCATTTATTAATTAACCATTAATAATAAATTAATCAACCCTAAATTATTAATTAACCAACCTTAATTAGTAAATCAATTAACCTTTAATCATTAAATAATTAACCTTTATTTATTTAATTATCCTTTAATTAATTACATATATTAATTAACCATTAATTAATTTCCATTTAATTAATCATCCTTAATTAATTATTGCTTAATCACTTGATAAATCAACCACTAATCATAAATGAATTATCTATTAATTACCAATTAATTACTTAATTAATTAATTCTTAATTATTAATCATTTAATTAGTTGACTATTATTAATTAATTAACTTTAAGTAGTTAATTAAAATTCTTAAGTTTTAAATTGATTTAAACACGAGATCAATTTCTAATTACAATTTTATTTAAAATTATTTATTCAATTACAAGTATAAATTAATTTACATTTATATTAACTTATGCTTTTAAATTTACTTATTTTCTTACATTTGCAAACCCTCTTAATAAAATCAAAACTTAGCTCAACACACGTTAACATAAATAACTTTATTAATATTAAATTTGTTTAACATTTTAACTTAAGGTTAATTTAAGTTAACCCCTAGAATAATTAGACCCGAAGTAAACGTGCAGTTTACTCGAGTAACACTCGAGACATTTACAGTTTTTCCCACGTACATTCTCCTCTACTCTTTCTTCTCTACTGATCCTATCTTTTTTTAAAAAGTTAAGTAAAAAAAAGCAGCAGTATTCGCGAAACAAACTCACGCAACAGGGTCACCACACGAGCGAACTCCCTATCCTACTCGAGTATCACTCGAGTCGAACCAACCCACGAAGACGCTGACACACCCACGCCACCGTGCACGTGTACAATCGTTCTGACCACCTTCGACCAATGCCAACCCCTTCAACAAGTCGTCGACATCACTTTCGACCGACCCAGATGCCCAGTTCGATGATTCGAGCCTGAAATCGAAAATCAACCCATCGATTGCCTAGAACTCAAAAACCCAGTCAACTAAAATCCTTTGAATTCGAAATGTCGATCGCCAGAACACCTACGCCTCCAGCCTCATCTTCCGCGACCTTCCCACCATCGCTCCCCTCAATTTGGTGAAGCTCGATCCACCAGAGGCAAAGGAATGAGAATTTTTCCCGACCAAACAAAACTAGGGCTACAAACTGGAAACGTCCACCGTCGCCACCATGATCGACTACACCCCCATCTACTATTTTTCCTGCGATCACCAATACTCCAGCCACCTCCACCAATGACCATGACACCCAGTTCGACTTTGATCGCCGGAATTTGGCAAAAATGCCAATTCCGTTCAACTCGCATTTTCTCATAACTTAATAAACTAAAAATCCTGAAAGTACTTTCTAAAATCATGAATTTCAATTTCGAATCGAGTTATGAAGTCGAAACACAAATCTATGATCATCGATTTTTTTGACATATACATGATTTTCACTATGATTCCTTATTTTAAAATTAATTACTTAGTATAAATTTTCGTAACCATTTTTAAATTTGAATCAGGTGAGTACAATCAAATGTTATTTGAAGATCATTACCTAAATCTTTTTAGATTTGGAGATATGAATTTTTTTCTCTGGAATTTTGCTACCCTGTTGTTAAACAGAGATAGATCTGTATATATACACAGACATGCATTCAACCATTTACACACACACACACACACACACACATATATATATATATACACCTGTAGATATATTCGCATTCATACAATATTATCATCACAAGCATAAGATTCAAGAGAACTGGTTTAAACAATAAAGTTTGCTCACCTTAACTGGAAACAGAGAAATCCTGGAAATGCAAATTTAAACTTGAAAGCTGGCATTTGTTTTTGATCTGCTACTTGATATAATTGAGTTGAAACTGAAGCTTAGTTGTTGATGTTTGATTTTCTTTTAACTGAGTTAAAACAAGCTGAAGTCTTTTGAAAATCTGGGAAGCTACTGCTAACTTTGATCTGGTTTGTTTTGTTTTAAATTGAAATGATATTACTTTATATTTTCTCAGCTTGAAGTGAACGAACTGATGAAGGAGGTTGATATAAAGAAATGAGTTTACAGATGGAGATGAAATATACAGGGATATGGTTTGTACAGGGTTATTATAATTTTGTTTATACAAGAGGCAGGGATATTTTCTCTCTTTACCTTTCTTTTATCTGGCCAGGCAGATTTGTGGAGGCTGATGAGATATGGCATTTATTGCCATGTACAATTTGTATATATATATTTTCTCCTTTCATTCGACTGTACAAAGATGAAGATGGTGTGGTGGCTTCATTTATTAGCTTTGTACAAACTCATATTTTATTTTGTTTCTTACATAACACTACACATACATATTTACTTGCCTGCCAGCTTTATGTACATACTTATATTTTTGTTTATATTCTTTTGCAAGTGTTGTCTAGTTGCTAGTGTTTGAGATGATTTTGTATTATTTTTCTTTGTCTTCCTATACAAGCTTACATACTTATCTAGTTTATTTGTTCTTAGATATCTGTAATTTGTTTTATTTCATGTACCACTTGATTTGGGTGAGTATACTCATATATATATAATCTTGTCTTTGATTTGTAAGCTGCTTATCTTCTTTTCTTTTTTTTCTACTTGAATGTATTTGTATTCTCTTCTTTTCTTGTTGCAAGTGCACATATATATAAAGTCTCGTTGTCAATACATATATTTTTTTGTTGTTGTTATCATTGTTAGTACATTTGTTTGTATTTTTATTTTTACTTATATATTTATTTCTATTTCTGGCTTAAACATTTATTACTATTTTTTCCTATTTTTATTTTTATTTCTAATATAAACCATCAAATTCTAATTTAATTTATTTGTTTTACTTACTTTTATACTTGTGTCAAATATCTATATTTTATAATTATTTTTAAACCATTTACCTGAGATTTTAAACTCAAATTCACTATATACATATATATATATATATATAAAATTTCAAGTTTACTCATATATCACATATACATATATATTCACATATATATAATATTTTTAAATTTAAATGATTTATACAAAATATATTTGGATCCGGGGAAACTCGCATCACTTTTATCAATTTATTTTACAATCTTTATTCAAAATTTAAATTAATTATTAATTTAAATTTATAAATAATTCAGGGTCGTTACATAGTATGTATAATAAAATAGTTTATAAAATAAAATAATTTATATAAAATAGTTGTAGGTTAAAACAGTATATATATTAAAATAATTAAAATAGTTTATATTAAAATAGTTTATAAAATAATATAAAATAGTTTAAATATAATTTAAAATACTTTATACAGTAAAATAGTTTCCTCAAATTTCACAAATCGATTCAACTCAACTCGAATTCCAAAATTCAAATTTAATCAAATCTCAAATCATCAATTTCAACTCGATTCTGTTTCTCAATAAATCATTTCAAATTATCGATTTTCAAATACATATTTGAACCATAAAATAATCCATTCAAATTTCAATATACATCAAAGTCAATATATTTAACATTTCAAAACTAAATTCGATAATTTTATATATATATCAAATTCACTTTACTATTATTAGTTTTGAAATATTTACTTAATCATTTCAAAAATATCCAAATACAGCTTAAATTTACAAATTTAAATAAACAAAATATCCCATTTAAATTTTATATAAATTTGAAATATTCATTTAAGTCACTTTTAATCAAATTCAAGTTATAAAATCATAGCTTTAAAATTTCAAATTTTATAAATTTCAAATCAAACTTATTTAAGTAAAATTCTTAAATAAATATAATTTCAAATCAATTTCAAATCATTATAAACTCTATATTTGAAAATACAGATATTAAATAAATACTTAAACATATTATAACTTTATTAAATCAACTTTATTAAATCAACTTTATTAAATCTTTAAAATCAATATTTATTAAAACCATATATTTCTTTTCAAACCATAAAAATCATTTTCAAAGTATTTATATATAGACCAACGGTGTCTGTATATAATTTTCTATCATATGGTCAAGTGATACAGATATTTATCATTTCAATCCGCAATTTAAATATATACGGGTATATATCTTTTCAACCCGCAATCCCAAATTCAATCAAATGAAAATCGCTTGGGTTTATCATTTCAACCCATAATGATTTTCTCCTATTCTACATATTGTTCGGGTATGTATCATTTCAACCCATGGTGAATTCTATACTAACAGGGAACTTGCAGAGTGATAACAGATATGATAATAATATAATAGGCATATATCATCAATATAAATAACATAAACTGGTGTCAGATGTCACAGGTGAACAGATACAGATAATGGCATATATATAACAATGTAAATAACTAACAGCAGCATATTTCAATTGTCGTTTTAATTGAAATCAAATTTAATAAATAAAGAACGTTAATCGTGAGTGATTGCTCACCTTTCGAGGCTAGAGATATTCGACAACGAGTTACGACCCTAAAGCAAAGCTAGATGAACACGATTCAATGAAGAACATGCACGACAGACAAAGCTGATAGATGTGAATCGATGAGAATCAAATCAGTTCGATAGAACCAGAAAATATCTATATATTATTATCAATATTAAATTTGAAACAAATACTAAAATAATAGTGGAAATTAGGGAGGCATCCCTATCATACTTTCATATTGTAAAGCGGGTCCCTGTCAAAGTTTCATTGTAAAGCGGGTCCCTGTTTTCTGGAAACGAAGAAAAATTATTGCTGAAATGTCAGCAACTTTTATAAATAAGTGCTGATATTTCAGCAACTATCTGTGTCAAAGTTTTATTGTAAAAACAAAGAAAAATTATTGCTGAAATGTCAGCAACTTTTATAAATAATTGCTGATATTTCAGCAACTTTCATAAACTGTGTTCACAGTGTACATAAATATTGCTGAAATATCAGCAACTTTTATAAATAAGTGTTGATATTTCAGCAACTTTCATACACTATGTTCACAGTGTACAGAACTGTTGCGGAAATATCAGCAACTTTTATGAAATGTTGCATCATGCTCTGCAATAATCGTGAATAAAAAACAGGGACCTAATTTACACTGAAATTTAGTAAAGGACTTTTCGTGAATTTTGAAACTTAATAAGGACCTGTGACAAAAGTACCCAAAATAATATTTGCATATAATTGAATTCATTGCTTTAATTAAGCACATATATTAAAATATGGTTCATATGTATATAGATACAACATAAACAAATTTTAAATAATACACACACACACACACACTTATAACACAGTAAAATATATACATACATTGTATATAAAATCAATACTTAAATAAACGGATAAATATATAGGCTAGTATATAAACATACATACAAGTTATATATTTAAACAATATATATAAGCTATATATATATATATGCGGAAAAAGAAAAAAAAACTACAGATGCATGGTACTCAAAATGTATGCAGACTCATTATATAACTTTCATTATAATATATACCCATCATAAGTATATACACAATGCAAAAATATAGGCAGACCCATATCTATGAAACTAGTACATACCTGCTACATCAAATAAAATATACATATAGACCATCGCATAGACCATATAAATATAAACTAACAGACCAAACTTGTAGATAAAAGTAGTACGGCAGAAGTAAAATCTAGACATATATATACATTTTTAAACTTACATGTGTATATAAAAGAAACCTGCCGTATATATGACAATGTAAACCACTATAAACTTGTATATAATATATTAAAAATCAATATAACTTAATATATATACAATCCCAAAATCTCTGTATTGTATATATAATTAAACCAACATCCTTTATTATAAAACACACACACACACACACACACATATATATATATATATATATATATATACTTTCAGCAAGTTTTTTACAAAAGTATAAACTAACACAAAACAAAGCTCTGATATATATATACTTGTATATATATATAAACAAATGTATTGCTAAACAAAGGTATATATAACCCAGCCTTAATGTAGCCTTAAATAAATAAATATATATATATATACACTTTAAATATCAAACAGAATAGAACTCTTACAAGATTTTGCTGTAAACAAATAAAATATATGTAAGATTTTGTACAATAATATAGTTTATAAAATATCTAGTTGAACCATATATTAAATAAAAAAAACTCACTTTTCAAACCTTAAAAACCAAACTCCATAAATATACAAAGACTGCCTATATATATATATAACGAGATATAAATATATATCTTATAAACAGAACATATGTAAACCAAAGTACATATATACTATAAACTCAAAATATATATATATATATAAACCGAGAATATAAACAGAATAGCTTTACTTACAGTACAAAATGTGTATAACTAAAATATCATATTAGCTACCACTGACATCATTATATATATATAACTATTATAAAATATACACTGAAAACCTCATTGATTTTATATAACCGATATGTAGATATTTGTATACAACTCGTGAAATTATATATTTATATATATATATATACAACAGTGATATATACCAATATACTTCGAAGCCAACAGATCCATGTTTATACCCACATATACAACAAAATAAACATATAAATTATTACCAGTAAGATACTACATAATATATATAAATTCTTTTGTAAAATAATATATGTAAAACACTTACAAGTATGGGTGATGCTCGGCCAAAAGAAGAGGAGGGAGAAGCTATGGGAGGCAAGACGTGGAGGCGCAGGTCAAGCGCGGAGGGTGGTTCGGCGATCTGCGCTAGGATCTGGGTCGACGGGTTGTGACGACCAACAATTTTAGATATTTGAGGTGGAAATATTTAATAGATTTTAAATATTCAAAAGACTAAATTTTAACTTGAATTTCAAATATCACCATTTATTGGATAATTAAATTTTGAATTTAATAATTGGAAATTGGGTAAAATAGAGAATCCGGAATTTCAAGCTTGTTAAAAATATTTTAAAGGCTTAGAAAATTCATATTGATAATTTTGAGGGTGATAAAAGTTTTAAAATTGGATTTAAAGGTGTTTTGTTCAGTTTTAAAAATATATCGTTTAAATTGATATTTAAAAATAGCCTTCCGAGGCACAGTCTCGAAATTCTATGAAACCAGTTCCGTTGGATCCGTAATATTGTATTATTATCGGATTTCAAGTTTTGTAGTGATTGGAGTTGTTGTGTGAGCATACGGTAGGTAAATGCACTGAAATCTATATCGAAAATTAATATAATAACTGGGTTTAAAAAGCTATCTTCTCCATACGATCGAGTTAGGGCTCGAAACCTTTTCCATTGCGTTCGGAATAGGGGTATAACATTATAAACGCCTAGCGGCATGCCTCGTTAGGGGTTCGAGATTGGAAGTTGCATTCATTGAGATAATTTGAAATTCAATTTAAAATATATATTTATATTCTTGTACAAGCAACCTTCACCAGCCGACATTCTTTCACATCAGAATCAAGTCTTAACCAATAAAGCATTGTACCCAAACCCCTCCTTCACGCTTTTAGTCACGTCTTTCCCCTTTTATTCAAATCACCAGCCGAACAATTCTATCTTTCCTTACAGTCGAAGCCAAGGCTTCCTTTCTTTTCAATTATAATTAACCGGCCTTTCTTTTTCTTCAGTAATAACAAATTGAACCAAGAAAAAAAAATGGCCACTTCCTGTTCAAAATCAATTTGCCCCTTTCGAATAAACTCGCCCTTTTTTTTCAAATTCCTTCGAATCACAAACATTTCGTGATGGAGAGCTCGAGCACGAGAATGTTGGACGCTTGCTCGAAGGCTGGAGGGAAGGCGTGGCATTGGAGAGGATCTACGGTGACGTGCCGCGATAGATTTGATGGAGGAAGTGAGATCTACGTCCGCGTGGGTTGCTAGCTACTCTTATCGTCAAGATTTGTTTTTAGAGCTGGAGAAGGCTGTGGATGCAGATCGTCTACTTCGTGAGGTTGGAGTGAACTGGAAAGAATTTTGGTGGAGATGCAGTTAATCTTTGTTCGAGCTTGTGAAATCTACTGCATTTTTGTTGTCCTTATCGTACAACATTTTCCCGATTTTCGTGATCATTCGGTGTATCGGGTTGCCAGATTTTTTTAGGGGTGAGTACTGTTAAACTTAATTTCTATGATTTTGGTTTGTAGATTTAAATTCTGTTAGGTCAAGTTTTATTTTAAAAAAAGGGGAATATATGTATATATAAGTTTTAAACAGAATATATATATAGGTAACGATTCACTTTCTATTAAATTTAAATAGAATGAATAAATGTTCGTATATATATATATATGCAGGGAAGAATTACTTCCTTATTTTTCAGAGACAAATATATATATGAATTTAAAGTACATAATTTACAAGCAAGGTTTAAAAAGGAAATTTTGTTTTTAATTTATATATAAACATGTAGATAGATCGGAACAGAAATAAATATAAGGTTTGAGGTAGAAAACTTTTATTTAGTTCGAAAATATAAACAAATTTAAAAAAAAAGCAATTTATGATAATCTTGTTTACAACTGGAAATAGAGATATATTAGGCTAGTTATTAATTTAAAATTAGAAAATTTAGCAGAAAAGTTAGCTAAGTAAACCTATTAAATTGGTAATTGATTTGTTCGGTTATCATGAATATTAATAAACTATATAAATATTTATTCAAGGTCTAAAATCATGGAGAAACCAGTCGGGATGGATTGGATTGCAAATAAAATCAAAGGTGAGTTAATCTCACTCATTTGGATTATTATTTAAATTTAAATGGTTAAATTTAAATATTTGGTTGAATGATTGAATTGATTGGATATGGTATATTATATAGTAGTATATAGTATATATTGGAGTGATTGATTTCCCGCATTATATAGCGGATGAGACCCTATGCGCCGCATAATAGCGGATGATATTATATAAACTCATATACCGTGATATTCCACCTCGAAGTGGAATTGGTATTGTGCTAACATCTGTGGATGCAGGGAAACATGTTAGAGGGATCCAACTGGATTCCTCAAATTTATTTAGATTATTTTAATATTATGTGTTATGGATATTTGATATTCTGTGATTAATTATATTGATAATTGGAATATTGAATGCTATGGTTTGTTTGAATATATTTCGGTGTACCGAGTTACCAAAATATATAGAATTGGATTTTTGAAAGAAAATAAAGGAGTGAATGTTTAAGTAAAATAATTATAGAGAATTTGAATAAATTTAAGAATGAATTGGAAAAGAATAAAAGTGATTTTAAAATTCTAATAAAATCACTGGTAAATTCTAATGTCAAAGTGATTTATTTAGAATAAAAGTGATTTGAATAAACAGAGGAATAACGAATTTTAAAACTTAAGTGATATTATTTATAAGAATAAAAAATTTATTTTAATTCAAGGTTTAAATTTAATCAAAAAAAAAGAAAAGAAAAGAAGGAATTCGGGGAAACTGAAATTTAAATTTTCAGTTTAAAGATTTTAAAGCATAATAAAGAAATAGAATCTAAAAGTTAATGGATTTTGAAATAAATGGAGAAAGTAAGGGAATTTATTTCAAAATGAATAAATTGGAAATCAATTTGGAAATTGATTTAAGTGTTTTAAACCCTGGATTTTTAAAAGGGAATTGAGATTTTGAAACTTATAAACTGAGTTTATAAAGGTGAAGTAATATATCAGTGGATATTTGGAAGAATAAATTCACGGTGGGAATGGGTAAATTTGTTTAAAATAAATAGTGATTTATTTTTAAAAAGATGTGAAAGAGAAACGTATTTCCTTGGATAGCCAAGTACGTTTTCAAAGCAAATTTTTAAATATAAGTTAAAAGTTTTTAATGTTGTTTTAAAAAGCATGTTTTAGAAATTTATTATTTCTAAATGTTTAAATTCTAAAGAAAGTACTTTTCAAATCTATTATAGTTGTAAATATTAAAAGTAACTTGGTATTTGTTTTAAAGGATAAAATTTAGTTATATTTTATTAAGAAGCTTTATTTTAAATATTGTGAAAGTATATTTTCGGCTGAGTATTGAAGTAGTTTTCAATTTAAATGTTAAAGTATATTTTATAATAAAGTGTTCTAAATTATTTAAAAAAATCTAAAGTTTTTGTACTTGGTGTTTCCAGTGGTAATAAATATTTGGGAATTTATTCCATAAGAGGAGTGTGGTTTGAAAACTGTTTTCAAAAAGGGTTTGAAAGTGGAAATATATCTTGCGAAGATATTTGTGAGGTAAATAAATAATTTGGGAGAAATTATTTATGTTTGATGGATGCTTGTGAATGTTAATTGATAGTTAAATAATCGACTATCAATATTGGCCAATACGCTGATCGTTTCAAAGAGACCGGGATCGAGATTAATTTCTCAAAAACCACTTCGATCCGGTTTGTACGTTTCGTGGGGAAACGAGTTGGAATCGAAGATGGTACAGTGAAGTGCAAGGGCTAATCGCTACTAATCCTGAGGGTGATTCCAAAATGGATGTAATAGGAGTAGTGCCTTCGGTTCCGTTCGAACCCGGAATAGACTTGTATGGATGAATGCTTTCGGAACATCGTCAGGTGGACGATGGGTATTCTAAGGGTATGTTCTATAAAGGTAACGCTTAACCTAAAGCCTCATCAACCGGGAATGACTAAAAATCAGGGGTTATGCAGCAAGGCTATGTGGGTAGCGCCCATTAGGGTGAGGTCATCCCTGTCTAGATGTCCCTTTTTATTTCGACTGTGTGACGGTTGGTCGCGCCAACCGTGGGGTGATCTTACTCGGAATTACCCTTAGGTAGTTCCAGTCTTGTGTTGCAGGGGATCAGGCATGGTCCTCGGTACACTGATCTAGACCAGGTACTGTGACAGGTGGTACCCCAGTGCCTATTCATTCGTTGGAAATCCATTCTCCCTACGCACCTGTATGGTTTTGATTGTGCCTAACTATTGCTGAAACATGAGATGCAAGCATTTCAGCTAGATTCTATTTTACTTTCTATAGACACTATTATAATATCAGACGGTCTTGATAAAAGTGTTTTGGCTATCGTAAAGTAAAAACCCGACATGTTTATTTGTGGCGTGGTCTTACGAGATGCTTTTGATATCAAAGGGTTTGGAAAACTTTAATAATCCAATCGAGTGTGTTTTTATCACGCTGGTTTTCCAGACTGACTCGGGTGTTATTTTATTATAATGCTCGGGTCAGACTGAGTATTATAGATTACAGGAAAGGATACCGAGGAGCTTAGAGGACGAGCTGGATGGCGAGACGTATCACATGTATATGATGTACATTCCGCTGTGTTGTGTATGTTGTGGATTCTGTATGTAGGACAAGTTATTATAACTGTCCTAAATTGTGATGTTGATTGTATTGTATTCTGATGATGTATGTATAAATAGATATAGTTTCTTTCTGTAAAGATCAGTTATTATCTATTATATTTTATCCCGCTGCGATGTGAGATTCTGTTGAATTGTTTTCTTCTCTTCTACCTCTTTCTTCTTTAACCCAAATGGTTCGTATTTCCATTCTTCTTGAGTTAATTTGATGGAGATTAATGTCAATTCAAGGGGTACGGGTTTGCGGGCTATTATAGTGATATTAGAGCCTAGGCTGGCGATAACCTTGGCTCTGGTGGGAATTACTCATGGAAATAGAGTCCATAGTACTCTAGAATGAGTTTGAGTGTATTAATAGATATGAGCGCGTATTTGTTAGTGAATATATGGGACCAAATTGTTTTAAATTGGAATTGTTTGCAAACTGGGTTTGGTTTTGAAATTCAAAAGGATAATTGAATTTACCAAAGAATTTTGGATATAATTGATTTCAAATAATTTTTGAAATATTTAAGTGATTATTAAAGACTCTGGAATTGGTTTAAAATGTTCCTGAGTATCTAAGTATTGGTTTAAACTCTAGAGGTTTAACTAAAAATGTTTATGGATTATAAATTAGATTGAACTCAAGTAAAATAGTTAAAGTGATTTTTGAAATAAAAATCAAATATTGGGTATAAAATTGGAATAAACTAATTGATAATTAATTAGTTAATGAAATATGGAAATGCAATTTGAATTGGTTAAATGAAAGTGGAATTGTGAGTTAGTAATAAGTTGGAAATGAACTCGAGTTATAAATAAAATTCAACTTGGATTGTTGGTGAATTAAATATGATTGGAAATGTTGTTGAATAAAATTGAAAAGGAATAAAATTGAAATGGAATGCGTCGAGCTAAATAAAATGGTTGTAAGCTCAAGTAAATGTTTATTCACATGAATATAGTCGGATTGTGTAGAAATAAATTGTCGTTTGACGGAAACGAGATTAAATAAATTCAATGAACTGGTAGAATTAAAATAAATGTATTTTGAAATCAATTGAATTGAATATGAGCTCGTTGGAAGTTAAAATGAGTTGAATGAAAGCAATAGAGTTGTAAACCATTTAAATAGAACAAATAGTTTATGGAATGGTCGAAAACAAATGCATAAGTGTTAAGATCATATAAGTTGCATATGGACATTGTTAATGTGTATTGCTTCTAAATTCATGTGTTTAACTATTGCAGATAAGTGGAAAGTTGCGAATTTCATATATATAGTACTTACGTGTTTAAACTGAGTAAGTACAGGTATAGGGAGACCGTTTGGCTGGATTTGATTGCGCAAAATGCTAAGATAATAATCCGCTTGCTTAAAATGCTAAATAGAGGTACGTCTATGCAATAAAAATAGGAAATATGAACTTTTTTTGATTTTCTGACCGAGTGGTTCGATGTATATATATTTATATCTCTTGTCAAATTTCAAAAGCTCCTCCATACAAAGGGGACTCTGCCAAAATTTTCCGAAAATTTTGGGAGTTAGAAATTTTTTAAGATTTTCACTAACAACAAATGATTTAAAATTTGTAAGCAAATAGAATTGAAAACTGAAGTATTGGAATTCATTTTGAATTGGGTCAAGTAAAGTTGAAGAATTAATTCAAAATGGACTAGAATAATAAAAGTTTGGAAATTAAAATGGATGAGATAATGTGAATAGAATCCAATATTTAAAATGAAAGGGACATTGGATTCAAATGAACTTGAAAATGAAAATTCGAATGAAAGTATGGATAAACCAAAGTGGTGAAGTGAAAATAGTTATAAGAAGTGTATGAAACATTTATATTGCACTTAAGAGGGAATGATGAAGTTCTTAAGTAAATTTAGTATTGGAAATATACTAAGTGAATAAGTGAATGCAGATTAAAACTGAAAGTTGTGAAATGGAATAATTGTGGATAAGTGAATAACAATCAAAATGAATGTGAATAAAAGAGAATTGATATAGTTATAAATCAAGTGGGGCTAATTATGTACGATGTGTGTATATTATTTTATTCATATAGCAATTTGATCCAGATTCGAGCACAGAATTTCGAGATAGTTATATCGGTCCGAGTTGGGATTTTTCACTCGATTTTCGACGGCGAACCCTGGATATGGATTTTGATTGATTTTGGATATTCTCTATCATAGTTTGTGGCTATGCAAGGAGAATGACGGTTTCTGATCAAGAAACCAGATTTGAGTCCGCACTAGGAAGTCGGGTGGACGATACTAGTTCGGAAGTGAAATTGTGTGATCGATTAAGCGATCGGATTTGATATTGCGTACGAATGATATGTGTACATCATACGGACTTGAATGAATAGATATTGAAATTTTGTAAAGAAGTCAATAAAATGATTTTGAATGCTGTGATTGGATATTATTGCTAAGTGAGGTATATGTGTTTTAAAGGAAAGGAAAGTGGCGTTTTTAATTTCAGAAGATAAATTCAAATTGCCCAACTAAAGAGGTATGTATTTAAATTTCTGTATGAAATTTGATTGGGTTTTTGATATAGCCATTTGGCATTTTGTTTTCCTTTGAAATTTGGGAGCCCGTAGAGGCATTTTGTAGTTGTACCGAGCTAGCCGCGCAAAGGGGACGCTGGCAAAAATTTTCGAAAATTTAAGGAGTTAGAAAAATTTTGAGAAAATTTTAAAAATTTAAAATTGGTTTTGAATTAAAAATTTGAATTGTTAAGTAAGTAATGTTGTTGGGACTTGTGGATAAGGTTGAAAAGTTAATAAGAGGAATATTGTGTCTTTGATAAAAAGATTGTTTTGGGAAGTCATTGAAAACTGTTTGGTTTTGGGAAGTGAGTGAACGGGTTATGGACCATTCTTCTTACCTAGCAATTTCGGGGACGAAATTCTTTTAAGGGGGGAGGAATGTGATGACCCGGAATTTTAGATATTTGAGATGGAAATATTTAATTTATTTTAAATATTCAAAAGAGTAAATTTTAACTTGAATTTCAAATATCACCATTTATTGGATAATTATATTTTTGAATTTAATAATTGGAAATTGGGTAAAATAGAGAATCCGGAATTTCAAGCTTGTTAAAAATATTTTAAAGACTTAGAAAATTCATATTGATAATTTTGAGGGTGATAAAAGTTTTAAAATTTGATTTAAAGGTGTTTTGTTCAGTTTTAAAAATATATCGTTTAAATTGATATTTAAAAATAGCTTTTCGAGGCACAGTCTCGAATTCTACGAAACCAGTTCCGTTGGATCCGTAATATTCTATTATTATCGAATTTCAAGTTTCATAGTGATTGGAGTTGTTGTGTGAGCATACGGTAGGTAAATGCGCTGAAATCTATATCGAAAATTAATATAATATCTGGGTTCAAAAAGCTATCTTCTCCATACGATCGAGTTAGGGCTCGAAACCTTTTCCATTGCGTTCGGAATAGGGGTATAACATTATAAACGCCTAGCGGCATGCCTCGTTAGGGGTTCGAGATTGGAAGTTGCATTCATTGAGATAATTTGAAATTCAATTTAAAATATATATTTATATTCTTGTACAAGCAACCTTCACCAGCTGACATTCTTTCACATCAGAGTCAAGTCTTAATCGACAAAGCATTGTACCCAAACCCCTCCTTCATGCTTCTAGTCACGTCTTTCCCCTTTTATTCAAATCACCAGCCGAACAATTCTATCTTTCCTTACAGTCGAAGCCAAGGCTTCCTTCCTTTTCAATTCTAATTAACCGACCTTTCTTTTTCTTCAGTAATAACAAATCGAACCAAGCAAAAAAAATAAAAAATGGCCACTTCATGTTCAAAATCAATTTGCCCCTTTCGAATAAACTCGCACTTTTTTTTTCAAATTCCTTCGAATCGCAAACATTTCTTGACGGAGAGCTCGAGCACGGGAATGTTGGACGCTTGCTCGAAGGCTGGAGGGAAGGCGCGACATTGGAGAGGATATGCGGTGACGTGTCGCGATAGATTTGATGGAGGAAGTGAGATCTACGTCCGCGTGGGTTGCCAGCTACTCTTATCGTCAAGATTTGTTTTTAGAACTGGAGAAGGCTGTGGATTCAGATCGTCTACTTCGTGAGGTTGGAGTGAACTGGAAAGAATTTTGGTGGAGAGGCAGTTAATCTTTGTTCGAGCTTGTGAAATCTACTGCATCTTTTGCTGTTTTTATCGTACAACATTTTCCCGGTTTTCGTGATCATTCGGTGTATCAGGGTCGCCGGATTTTTTAGGGGTAAATACTGTTAAACTTAATTTCTGTGATTTTGGTTTGTAGATTTTATATTCTGTTAGATCAAGTTTTATTTTTAAAAAAAAGGGGTATATATGTATATATAAGTTTTAAACAGAATATATATAAATAGGTAACGATTCACTTTCTGTTAAATTTAAATTGAATGAATAAATGTTCATATATATATATATATGCAGGGAAGAATTACTGCCTTATTTTTCAGAGACAAATATATATATGAATTTACAGTACATAATTTACAAGCAAGCTTTAAAAAGGAATTTTTTTTTAATTTATATATATACATGTAGATAGATCGGAACAGAAATAAATATAAGGTCTGAGGTAGAAAACTTTTATTTAGTTCGAAAATATAAATAGATTTAAAAAAAGCAATTTATGATAATCTTGTTTACAACTGGAAATAGAGATATATTAGGCTAGTTATTTATTTAAAATTAGAAAATTTAACAGAAAAGTTAGCTAAGTAAACCTATTAAATTGGTAAATGATTTGTTCGGTTATCATGAATATTAATAAACTATATAAATATTTATTCAAGGTCTAAAATCATGGAGAAACTAGTCGGGATGGATTGGATTGCAAATAAAATCAAAGGTGAGTTAATCTCCCCCATCTGGATTATTATTTAAATTTAAATGGTTAAATTTAAATATTTGGTTGAATGATTGAATTGATTGGATATGGTATATTATATAGTAGTATATAGTATATATTGGAGTGATTGATTTCCCGCATTATATAGCGGATGAGACCCTATGTGTAAAGACCCGCAAATCCGTCTTCCGAAAACCCGACACTGCTACGTCCACTGTAGCAATTGCCGAACAATCGGATGGCGAAAACGCGAAACTTTAATATTTAAAAGAAGAGGAGGAAGAGAAGAAGAAGATAGAAGAAAAAGAAAGAAGAACAACAACACAACATCAGATACAGAAGCAATATCAGAATCTTACACATCGCAGCGGAACAATATACAATAGATAATTACTAGTCTTTTAAAACAAAGAACTATATCATTTTATACATACATCAATCATCAGAGTCAATATACAACAATGGACAGTTATATAACCTGTCCTCATACAGAATATACAGCGGAATAAATACTATCAGATACAAATACTACGTCTCGCCATCCAGCTTATCTCCAAAGCTCCAGAATATCCAGAATATCCTGATAATATAACTCTAGGCTGCCCGTGTGGAAATTGGTGGGCACCCAGAGTTTAGAAGGGAACAATAAACTCCGAGCCAGTCATGGTGACTGGTGTGAGATCGTAAAAACAGTTATTCTTTAAAATAAACAACAGAGAATTTTAAAGTCAATTCGCAATGCTTTTGGAAAATGAAACTACCATAAGACCTCCCACCACACACACAATGCAAACGCAGACTTGGAGGAGATTTCTTCTTATGATAGTCAAAGATGCTTACTACGCAAAAATCAAATTCTTTTTGATATTATTATTAGTGCATAGTGGAAAATCATTTCGAAAGTATAATATAAATCTTAGCCAGCATAGGTACCATTATATTATGCCTGCTATAGCTGCCTCCTGAGGAGACAGGTTATACAATTGAAATCGTAAAGGCTCGTATTGTTTCTTTGGATTTCCAACAAATGGTCAGGCTAAGGAACTTCCTATCCACGATGGGTACGTCCCTGGAATAGACGACCCGAGAACCTAACCGGATCTCTGCCAACACAAGGCCGGGTTACCTCTGCAAAAATAGGTAACTACTGACACGCGTATGCCATCCCCCGATCGTCACCGATCTTCCCGAGGATCCCCGATTTCCAACAAACCACAAAGTAATAATAACTGTGCAGCAACCACAGAGGTTAAGTATCTGGGCTCCATACCATGATACCACCTTTATCCAGAAGGAATGACATACACTAAGGGGCGCTACTCCCTAGAACCTTGCCGCATTCGTCCTGTTTCGACCATTTTCGGGGTGTGAGGCTCGACGAAGTCTCGTCCACAAAGCTACGCTTTCTACAAAAAGCCCTGCTTCGGGTCAAACAAAAATGATCAACCTATGATCACAAAGATATAAGATCAAACAAATGATCATATCACAAATGATCAAACACTGATCATTTCACAGCAACACTCAGTATGCCACGTTACCAAATTGGGATATATCGCTGATAAATTTCAACTACATAACCTCTGAGCTCGTACGTCTCAGGGAAGGGTGTTAAGCTAAGAGAATAAATTCTCCGCCACCAACAGAAATGTATTTGAAAGAAATCAGCTTTATATCTCAAATTGTAACGTCAGACACACAATCCATACAAGTCTGTTCCGGGATCGAACAGAACCGAAGGCACTTCTCACGAAGCCCTTGCACATCCGGATAATTTTCAATCACGTCAGGACTTCCCGTCACTAAGGGTGATAAACCCTCTAAATCGAAGATCAGTCGATGTAGAGTAACTCGACGGTAATCCTTCCGTTTTCAAAAATATCCGGTCTTCAACACCGGTCTTCGAATGCAATTCATAACGACGTATCACATATTCGGAATGGGTTATACGACCCCATGGTCCTTTCCCGGTTAACCCGAATAGTGAGCGATTATTCAAAAATAAGTGTGGCATTCAAATTCATCCAATTCACAACAAATACCTACTCAAGGTAATTATTGATAGTCGATTATTTAACTATCAATAAAGATGCGCAACATCATCAGATTCCAAATAATTTTCCAAATTATTTTATCTTCAAAAATATCTTTTACTAGATATAAAATTTCCACACTTCAAAAATAAAACAACGTTTATTTTTCTAAACAGTTTCCCTTTTCTTTTTATAAATTCCATAGTGAATTTATGTTTCAAAAATGTCTATTGATATACGATTTTCAAATCGTTTTCAATATTCGATTTCGATTTATCTTTAAGAAGATAAATCTCAAAACGTTCATTTCATATTGGAAAACATTCCATACTTATTTAATAATAAGTATTTCACAAATCATTTATTTTCAACACTTAGAAATTATTCGATATACTTAAATCAAATTAAGTATATATTCATTCTTTAAGGAAATCATAAATTTCAACATCTATTTGAGTCAAAACGAATGTTGCGTAAAACATCGTTACGACGACTCGAAATCACTAGTATAGGGATTCGGATTTAGATAGATACATAAATCCCAATACTACATCAAAACAGTTCCTTTCGGAAATCATTTACTATAACAACAGTGTTATAGTCCATCATTCCCTTCTATTTCTCGAAAACGTCTATTTCAACAATAAAATGTTGAAATCTATGTATTCGATTCAAAATACATTTTAAACATCATTAAAAACAATTTAACTTCATTTTTAAAATATCACTTCTTCAAAAATGAATCCATTTTATTCAATAATATATTCACTGTCCAAAATCGTGAATATATCTTCTTTAATAATCTTCCATATTTAATTTATCAAATTCAATCTATTTCGAATTTATAAACACGTCTATAAATTCTATTTCCATTTATAAAAACTACAATTTATAAATCTTCTTTATTAACTAGTTCAATTCGTAACTCAATTTTTTATACTAACGGTCCACCTTATAAGTTAATACTTATAATTCATTTATTTTCAAAAAATCATTCTTTTAAAACTTTACAATTGTAAAGTTCATCCCTTTATAAATCGTTTTAACATCATTTCCATTTTAAATTCACATTCCCTTATTTCAATTTGGATTCATTTTTCCAAATATTCACTTTTGAATCTAAAATCGGATTTCAACTTAATTTCTAATTCTACTTTAACTCCAAATCAATTACAGATTGATTTCTAAATTTATTTTCACTACTAAAATAAATTCTTATTCTTTTCAAATTATTCAATATCCTGTTTTTAAATGGATTCTTTAAATTGAAGTCATTTTACATTTACTTCCCAAATCGTTTCAATTTACCAAGTAAATTTCAAATCGGATTTCCAACTTATCTTCTTTTAAATAAATTCCTTTTTAAGAAAATAAATCTCAATCGTTTCTTTCAATCTATTTAAAAATCCAAATTTAAATTAAATTCTTCAATTTATAATTACTGTTTTATGAAATTCTTTTATTTAGCAATTTCACTTTATTCTGGAATTTATTCCATAAGATTATAAAAATTAACTTTTTATACTTTAAAAATTCCTTTCTTCAAAATTATTAAATTTCTAAAATTGATTCATTTAGAAATTCCTATTTTTGATTTCAAAAATCCAATTTCGTATATTTTGGAATCCAATGATATCAAACATCCATTCGGCCAATTTTTATTTTCAAACAATTCTCAATCATCAATATCATCGATCGTATCAATATAATCATTCACAGGATTATCATATCACAAGAAAATAAATTCACAACAATATTGAGGGGTCCAGTTGGATCCCTCCAACCTGTTTCCCTGCATCCAAAGACGTCAGCACAATACCAATTCCGCTCCAGTACGGAATTATCGCGGTATATAGGTTTTTATAAATCCGCTTACTAACGGCGCAATAGGGTCTCATCCGCTATACGAGGCGGGAAATCATCAATCCAATATATACATATGCCAATATGTATATACTGCTATATATATATAGATATATCCTATCATATCTAATAGCACATCCAATCATCAAACAAATCAATAACTGCAAAATAAAATTTAAATCTGAGTGAGAAGATCTCACTTTAGCTTTTATATTTGCAATCCATTTCCATCTCGACTTGTTTTCTCGATTCCACAGTTTTAAACCTTGTATAGATATTATACAAATAAATTAACATTCGAACCAAATCGAAAAATTTACATTTTTATTTTAAAATTTTGATTCCTTGGTGATTTCATTTTTAAACAATTAAATTTAATTTAAACTATTTCTCCTCTATACAGATCTTTCCATTCCCTTAACTATTTATATATAAATGTATATAAGTGATAACAGCATACTTTATCTTACTGCAATTATTATATACCTATTTTTTTTTCTAGTTTTTAACATATTAACATACTAAAAAAAATCAAAACTAAGGTTATATATTACTGCATATAGACTTACATTTCTAGATTTAAATCAATTTGAAAAATTAAAAAGTAAATTACCTTATTGCAAATATTTATCGAATCACGCTTGCTACACGACCACTACTCTCCCATCGAGATTCCAGATACACGAACCCCAATTCCGTTCAACGAATTTGAACTCGCAGCCCCTTGCACAAGTCGCTTGAACGAATCGCCGAAAGAACTCGAACCCAGGTAGCTGCCGTACGACCCAATCATCTCAGATCGAAGCCGCAGCCTCGTCGACGCACTCGAGATCGTCGCTGCAACCATCGCTAGATCTAAACGCTGGCCCTCACCTTGTCGACGCCCCGACTCTTTACCACGAACGCAAAGACGAACTTGCTCCTGCCGCCCACTGACATCCCAGCACTCACGCGAAGACGCTCGCGAGCCATCCACCTTCGCCCGATCACTACGCCGCGCTACCCCCAGTTGCCACGCGAATCCCCCTTACGAGCCTCCTTAAGCCCAGCACCGCCTCGCGCTTGAAATCGCGATGCCCTAATTCTCGCGAATGCGAGAATCGTTCTCCCCCATTTGTTTTCGTTCGAACGTAAAGGAGGGGAAGGATTTGAATCTGTGAATTAAGTTGAAGGGGGAGAGGGGACTCGATTTTTAAATTTCTCAATTTTGAAACTGTTTTCAGTAGAACTGACGAAGGAGGGATATTTAAAATCAAAAGGAGGATGGTCGGCACGATTATTTCGTGATTCTTGGCGTGTTTTAAGGCGTAAACGCAGGGAAGACGACGTGCTCACATCTGACCATTTTTAAAATTTTAAATTTAAATTGAACTCGATTAAATTTCAATGCGTTTTCTAACCGTACGGTCACAAAACAACTCCGATAAATACGAAATTTGAAATCCGATAATAATACAATATTACGGACCCAATGGAACTGGTTTCGTCAAATTCCGAGACTGTGTGAAAATTGACTATTTTTAAATATCGATCGAACGATATAAATTTCAAATCTGAACAGATTGTTTCCCAAATCAATTTCTGAAGCTTCTGTTATCTTCAATATTATCAATACGAAATTTAAAAGCTTTCGAAATATTTTTCTTCAGCTTTAAATTGAATATTCAAATTTTTATTCAGTATTCAATAGATTAAATTTTATAATTTAATCGCCAATTTCAAACTTAGATCGGGGATTCAAATTAAATTATCGTTCAAATATTTAAAATTAATTAAATATTCCCAATTTAATTTGTTCAAAATTCAGGGTCGTTACAGACTTCCCCCCTTAAAAGAATTTCGTCCTCGAAATTACAAGTCAGGAAGAAAGAGTCCTTAACTCGTCTATTATTTTTCACAATTCAATAGTTTTATCACTTTATCAAAACAAATCTTTCTATTAAAGATTCGTTATCATTCAACTCGTTTTCCAACTTCAATTACAGATTTCAAACAACATTGTTTTCTTAACAATTCAAATTTAAGTTTAAATTCAAATTTAAACTTCCAAATTTTCTCAAAAATTTTCTAACGCCCTAAATTTTCGAAAAATTTCGCCAGCGTCTCCTTTGCGCGGCTAATACGGTACGACTACAAAACGTCCCTACGGACTCTCAGATTTCAAAAAGAAAAAGAAAAAGCCAAGCGGCTAGAGAGAAATCATCAAAAACTCATATTAAAACTCAAATACGTACCTTTTGTCGAGCAATTCAAATTATCTGTGAAATAAATTTTCCAATCCCTTTATACCTGTATATCCTACTAGCCATAATATCTAGTTACATATATTCAAACCATTTTGCAAATTCTATTACAAAATTTCGACATAACTGCTTATATCATCTTTAAGTTCGTTATTGAAGTTATATCCTATTCATTCAATTTTTACCTTTCACATTCATTTGAATTTAATTCACAATTTCAATTTTATTTAAATTCAATTTACCATTTCAATTTCAAAATGAATTTTAACATTCAATTTCATTTTCTGGCACTTGCAATCGCAATTCATTCATTCATTCACTAATTCATTCGTTTTTCAATTTGAATTTCATTCTAATCAAATTTCAATATTCTATAAGTTATCAACTTATTAATATTTCTCATAAATATTTTAAATAGGATTCCAGAGTCGTTTCCACTTTTTTCAAAACCATTTGAAAACAATTCAAATTCCATTTGAATTTCCAAAACAAAAACCCAAATTTTCAAACAACTCCTATTTAAAACAATTTGACAGCAATTTCTCTTTTGGAAACCCGAAAATGAATTCTAATGATGTGGCCACCATCATCAGGATTATTTTCCAGCGACCTGAAAGAGTTTAGAGCTTTCATCTCTCCAAAATACTTTTCAAAACCTTTGAAATTCATTTTCAAATCAAAAAGGAATTTAAACTTTCCAAATCTCCAAAATTTTCAAATTCTTTTCAAAACATTTCCAAATACTTCTCTGGAATTCCGTTTCAAATTACAAATCACATTTATAATTTATATTCTCAAATTTCATTTATATGTGAATTTATTTCTTATCTTCGGAGTTTATAATTTCAATTTCTCATTAAATTTCAGTGATGATAATTTACTATTATTACTTCCTAACATCCATGCATCCAAATACTATAGTACTTTATAGAAAAACATTTCTTTTATATACAAAAATAGTTTTGGGTAAAATTATTTCATTTACCCTATTTAAAACAATACTGTGCCGAATTGTTCTATTCGAGTGTTTAGAAACCCCTTCGATACAGTTTTGCAAGACTGTGCCGACGAAGGTTCATATACCACTCAATAAACCAATCATCACAATACAAAACAATTTTATATTCAATAACAAATACGCGCTCATATCTATTATTACACTCAACTCATTCTAGAGTACTACTGACTCTATCTCTAATGAGTAACACCCAACAGAGCAGGGTTGTCGCTTAACCATATGCTCTGATACCAACTGTAAAGACCCGCAAATCCGTCTTTCGAAAACCCGACACTGCTACGTCCACTGTAGCAATTGCCGAACAATCGGATGGCGAAAACGCGAAACTTTAATATTTAAAAGAAGAGGAGGAAGAGAAGAAGAAGATAGAAGAAAAAGAAAGAAGAACAACAACACAACATCAGATACAGAAGCAATATCAGAATCTTACACATCGCAGCGGAACAATATACAATAGATAATTACTAGTCTTTTAAAACAAAGAACTATATCATTTTATACATACATCAATCATCAGAGTCAATATACAACAATGGACAGTTATATAACCTGTCCTCATACAGAATATACAGCGGAATAAATACTATCAGATACAAATACTACGTCTCGCCATCCAGCTTATCTCCAAAGCTCCAGAATATCCAGAATATCCTGATAATATAACTCTAGGCTGCCCGTGTGGAAATTGGTGGGCACCCAGAGTTTAGAAGGGAACAATAAACTCCGAGTCAGTCATGGTGACTGGTGTGAGATCGTAAAAACAGTTATTCTTTAAAATAAACAACAGAGAATTTTAAAGTCAATTCGCAATGCTTTTGGAAAATGAAACTACCATAAGACCTCCCACCACACACACAATGCAAACGCAGACTTGGAGGAGATTTCTTCTTATGATAGTCAAAGATGCTTACTACGCAAAAATCAAATTCTTTTTGATATTATTATTAGTGCATAGTGGAAAATCATTTCGAAAGTATAATATAAATCTTAGCCAGCATAGGTACCATTATATTATGCCTGCTATAGCTGCCTCCTGAGGAGACAGGTTATACAATTGAAATCGTAAAGGCTCGTATTGTTTCTTTGGATTTCCAACAAATGGTCAGGCTAAGGAACTTCCTATCCACGATGGGTACGTCCCTGGAATAGACGACCCGAGAACCTAACCGGATCTCTGCCAACACAAGGCCGGGTTACCTCTGCAAAAATAGGTAACTACTGACACGCGTATGCCATCCCCCGATCGTCACCGATCTTCCCGAGGATCCCCGATTTCCAACAAACCACAAAGTAATAATAACTGTGCAGCAACCACAGAGGTTAAGTATCTGGGCTCCATACCATGATACCACCTTTATCCAGAAGGAATGACATACACTAAGGGGCGCTACTCCCTAGAACCTTGCCGCATTCGTCCTGTTTCGACCATTTTCGGGGTGTGAGGCTCGACGAAGTCTCGTCCACAAAGCTACGCTTTCTACAAAAAGCCCTGCTTCGGGTCAAACAAAAATGATCAACCTATGATCACAAAGATATAAGATCAAACAAATGATCATATCACAAATGACCAAACACTGATCATTTCACAGCAACACTCAGTATGCCACGTTACCAAATTGGGATATATCGCTGATAAATTTCAACTACATAACCTCTGAGCTCGTACGTCTCAGGGAAGGGTGTTAAGCTAAGAGAATAAATTCTCCGCCACCAACAGAAATGTATTTGAAAGAAATCAGCTTTATATCTCAAATTGTAACGTCAGACACACAATCCATACAAGTCTGTTCCGGGATCGAACAGAACCGAAGGCACTTCTCACGAAGCCCTTGCACATCCGGATAATTTTCAATCACGTCAGGACTTCCCGTCACTAAGGGTGATAAACCCTCTAAATCGAAGATCAGTCGATGTAGAGTAACTCGACGGTAATCCTTCCGTTTTCAAAAATATCCGGTCTTCAACACCGGTCTTCGAATGCAATTCATAACGACGTATCACATATTCGGAATGGGTTATACGACCCCATGGTCCTTTCCCGGTTAACCCGAATAGTGAGCGATTATTCAAAAATAAGTGTGGCATTCAAATTCATCCAATTCACAACAAATACCTACTCAAGGTAATTATTGATAGTCGGTTATTTAACTATCAATAAAGATGCGCAACATCATCAGATTCCAAATAATTTTCCAAATTATTTTATCTTCAAAAATATCTTTTACTAGATATAAAATTTCCACACTTCAAAAATAAAACAACGTTTATTTTTCTAAACAGTTTCCCTTTTCTTTTTATAAATTCCATAGTGAATTTATGTTTCAAAAATGTCTATTGATATACGATTTTCAAATCGTTTTCAATATTCGATTTCGATTTATCTTTAAGAAGATAAATCTCAAAACGTTCATTTCATATTGGAAAACATTCCATACTTATTTAATAATAAGTATTTCACAAATCATTTATTTTCAACACTTAGAAATTATTCGATATACTTAAATCAAATTAAGTATATATTCATTCTTTAAGGAAATCATAAATTTCAACATCTATTTGAGTCAAAACGAATGTTGCGTAAAACATCGTTACGACGACTCGAAATCACTAGTATAGGGATTCGGATTTAGATAGATACATAAATCCCAATACTACATCAAAACAGTTCCTTTCGGAAATCATTTACTATAACAACAGTGTTATAGTCCATCATTCCCTTCTATTTCTCGAAAACGTCTATTTCAACAATAAAATGTTGAAATCTATGTATTCGATTCAAAATACATTTTAAACATCATTAAAAACAATTTAACTTCATTTTTAAAATATCACTTCTTCAAAAATGAATCCATTTTATTCAATAATATATTCACTGTCCAAAATCGTGAATATATCTTCTTTAATAATCTTCCATATTTAATTTATCAAATTCAATCTATTTCGAATTTATAAACACGTCTATAAATTCTATTTCCATTTATAAAAACTACAATTTATAAATCTTCTTTATTAACTAGTTCAATTCGTAACTCAATTTTTTATACTAACGGTCCACCTTATAAGTTAATACTTATAATTCATTTATTTTCAAAAAATCATTCTTTTAAAACTTTACAATTGTAAAGTTCATCCCTTTATAAATCGTTTTAACATCATTTCCATTTTAAATTCACATTCCCTTATTTCAATTTGGATTCATTTTTCCAAATATTCACTTTTGAATCTAAAATCGGATTTCAACTTAATTTCTAATTCTACTTTAACTCCAAATCAATTACAGATTGATTTCTAAATTTATTTTCACTACTAAAATAAATTCTTATTCTTTTCAAATTATTCAATATCCTGTTTTTAAATGGATTCTTTAAATTGAAGTCATTTTACATTTACTTCCCAAATCGTTTCAATTTACCAAGTAAATTTCAAATCGGATTTCCAACTTATCTTCTTTTAAATAAATTCCTTTTTAAGAAAATAAATCTCAATCGTTTCTTTCAATCTATTTAAAAATCCAAATTTAAATTAAATTCTTCAATTTATAATTACTGTTTTATGAAATTCTTTTATTTAGCAATTTCACTTTATTCTGGAATTTATTCCATAAGATTATAAAAATTAACTTTTTATACTTTAAAAATTCCTTTCTTCAAAATTATTAAATTTCTAAAATTGATTCATTTAGAAATTCCTATTTTTGATTTCAAAAATCCAATTTCGTATATTTTGGAATCCAATGATATCAAACATCCATTCGGCCAATTTTTATTTTCAAACAATTCTCAATCATCAATATCATCGATCGTATCAATATAATCATTCACAGGATTATCATATCACAAGAAAATAAATTCACAACAATATTGAGGGGTCCAGTTGGATCCCTCCAACCTGTTTCCCTGCATCCAAAGACGTCAGCACAATACCAATTCCGCTCCAGTACGGAATTATCGCGGTATATAGGTTTTTATAAATCCGCTTACTAACGGCGCAATAGGGTCTCATCCGCTATACGAGGCGGGAAATCATCAATCCAATATATACATATGCCAATATGTATATACTGCTATATATATATAGATATATCCTATCATATCTAATAGCACATCCAATCATCAAACAAATCAATAACTGCAAAATAAAATTTAAATCTGAGTGAGAAGATCTCACTTTAGCTTTTATATTTGCAATCCATTTCCATCTCGACTTGTTTTCTCGATTCCACAGTTTTAAACCTTGTATAGATATTATACAAATAAATTAACATTCGAACCAAATCGAAAAATTTACATTTTTATTTTAAAATTTTGATTCCTTGGTGATTTCATTTTTAAACAATTAAATTTAATTTAAACTATTTCTCCTCTATACAGATCTTTCCATTCCCTTAACTATTTATATATAAATGTATATAAGTGATAACAGCATACTTTATCTTACTGCAATTATTATATACCTATTTTTTTTTCTAGTTTTTAACATATTAACATACTAAAAAAAATCAAAACTAAGGTTATATATTACTGCATATAGACTTACATTTCTAGATTTAAATCAATTTGAAAAATTAAAAAGTAAATTACCTTATTGCAAATATTTATCGAATCACGCTTGCTACACGACCACTACTCTCCCATCGAGATTCCAGATACACGAACCCCAATTCCGTTCAACGAATTTGAACTCGCAGCCCCTTGCACAAGTCGCTTGAACGAATCGCCGAAAGAACTCGAACCCAGGTAGCTGCCGTACGACCCAATCATCTCAGATCGAAGCCGCAGCCTCGTCGACGCACTCGAGATCGTCGCTGCAACCATCGCTAGATCTAAACGCTGGCCCTCACCTTGTCGATGCCCCGACTCTTTACCACGAACGCAAAGACGAACTTGCTCCTGCCGCCCACTGACATCCCAGCACTCACGCGAAGACGCTCGCGAGCCATCCACCTTCGCCCGATCACTACGCCGCGCTACCCCCAGTTGCCACGCGAATCCCCCTTACGAGCCTCCTTAAGCCCAGCACCGCCTCGCGCTTGAAATCGCGATGCCCTAATTCTCGCGAATGCGAGAATCGTTCTCCCCCATTTGTTTTCGTTCGAACGTAAAGGAGGGGAAGGATTTGAATCTGTGAATTAAGTTGAAGGGGGAGAGGGGACTCGATTTTTAAATTTCTCAATTTTGAAACTGTTTTCAGTAGAACTGACGAAGGAGGGATATTTAAAATCAAAAGGAGGATGGTCGGCACGATTATTTCGTGATTCTTGGCGTGTTTTAAGGCGTAAACGCAGGGAAGACGACGTGCTCACATCTGACCATTTTTAAAATTTTAAATTTAAATTGAACTCGATTAAATTTCAATGCGTTTTCTAACCGTACGGTCACAAAACAACTCCGATAAATACGAAATTTGAAATCCGATAATAATACAATATTACGGACCCAATGGAACTGGTTTCGTCAAATTCCGAGACTGTGTGAAAATTGACTATTTTTAAATATCGATCGAACGATATAAATTTCAAATCTGAACAGATTGTTTCCCAAATCAATTTCTGAAGCTTCTGTTATCTTCAATATTATCAATACGAAATTTAAAAGCTTTCGAAATATTTTTCTTCAGCTTTAAATTGAATATTCAAATTTTTATTCAGTATTCAATAGATTAAATTTTATAATTTAATCGCCAATTTCAAACTTAGATCGGGGATTCAAATTAAATTATCGTTCAAATATTTAAAATTAATTAAATATTCCCAATTTAATTTGTTCAAAATTCAGGGTCGTTACACTATGCGCCGCATAATAGCGGATGATATTATATAAACCCATATACCGCGATATTCCACATCGAAGTGGAATTGGTATTGTGCTAACATCTGTGGATGCAGGGAAACAGGTTAGAGGGATCCAACTGGATTCCTCAAATTTATTTAGATTATTTTAATATTCTGTGTTACGGATATTTGATATTCTGTGATTAATTATATTGATAATTGGAATATTGAATGCTATGGTTTGTTTGAATATATTTCGGTGCATTGAGTTACCAAAATATATAGAATTGGATTTTTGAAAGAAAATAAAGGAGTGAATGTTTAAGTAAAATAATTATAGAGAATTTGAATAAATTTAAGAATGAATTGGAAAAGAATAAAAGTGATTTTAAAATTCTAATAAAATTCCGAGTATGGAAGAGGGAATTTGAATAAACAGAGGAATAATGAATTTTAAAACTTAAATGATATTATTTATAAGAATAAAGAATTTATTTTAATTCAAGGTTTAAATTTAATCAAAAAAAGAAAAGAAAAGAAGGAATTCGGGGAAACTGAAATTTAAATTTTCAGTTTAAAGATTTTAAAGCATAATAAAGAAATAGAATCTAAAAGTTAATGGATTTTGAAATAAATGGAGAAAGTAAGGGAATTTATTTCAAAATGAATAAATTGGAAATCAATTTGGAAATTGATTTAAGTGTTTTAAACCCTGTATTTTTAAAAGGGAATTGAGATTTTGAAACTTATAAACTGAGTTTATAAAGGTGAAGTAATATATCGGTGGATATTTGGAAGAATAAATTCACGGTGGGAATTTATTAAAGGAATGGGTAAATTTGTTTAAAAATAAATAGTGATTTATTTTTAAAAAGATGTGAAAGAGAAGCGTATTTCCTTGGATAGCCAAGTACGTTTTCAAAGCAAATTTTTAAATATAAGTTAAAAGTTTTTAATGTTGTTTTAAAAAGCATGTTTTAGAAATTTATTATTTCTAAATGTTTAAATTCTAAAGAAAGTACTTTTCAAATCTATTGTAGTTGTAAATATTAAAAGTAACTTGGTATTTGTTTTAAAGGATAAAAATGTAGTTATATTTTATTAAGAAGCTTTATTTTAAATATACTGAAAGTATATTTTCGGCTGAGTATTGAAGTAGTTTTCAATTTAAATGTTAAAGTATATTTTATAATAAAGTGTTCTAAATTATTTTAAAAAATCTAAATTTTTTGTACTTGGTGTTTCCAGTGGTAATAAATATTTGGGAATTTATTCCATAAGAGGAGTGTGGTTTGAAAACTGTTTTCAAAAAGGGTTTGAAAGTGGAAATATATCTTGCGAAGATATTTGTGAGGTAAATAAATAATTTAGGAGAAATTATTTATGTTTGATGGATGCTTGTGAATGTTAATTGATAGTTAAATAACCGACTATCAATATTGGCCAATACGCTGATCGTTTCGAAGAGACCGGGATCGAGATTAATTTCTCGAAAACCACTTCGATCCGGTTTGTACGTTTAGTGGGGAAACGAGTTGGAATCGAAGATGGTACAGTGAAGTGCAAGGGCTAATCGCTACTAATCCTGAGGGTGATTCCAATATTGGCCAATACACTGATCGTTTCGAAGAGACCGGGATCGAGATTAATTTCTCGAAAACCACTTCGATCCGGTTTGTACGTTTAGTGGGGAAACGAGTTGGAATCGAAGATGGTACAGTGAAGTGCAAGAGCTAATCGCTACTAATCCTGAGGGTGATTCCAAAATGGATGTAGTAGGAGTAGTGCCTTCGGTTCCGTTCGAACCCGGAACGGACTTGTATGGATGAATGCTTTCGGAACATCATCAGGTGGACTATGGGCATTCTAAGGGTATGTTCTATAAAGGTAACGCTTAGCCTCAAGCCTCATCAGCCGGGAATGACTGAAAATCAGGGGTTATGCAACAAGGCTATGTGGGTAACGCCCATTAGGGTGAGGTCATCTCTATCTAGATGTCCCTTTTTATTTCCGCTGTGTGGTGGTTGGTCGCGCCAACCGTGGGGTGATCTTACTCAGAATTACCCTTAGGTAGTTCCGGTCTTGTGTTGCAGGGGATCGGGCGTGGTCCTCGGTACATTGATCTAGACCAGGTACTGTGACAGGTGGTACCCCAGTGCCTAGTCATTCGTTGGAAATCCATTCTCCCTACACGCCTGTACGGTTTTGATTGTGCCCAACTATTGCTGAAACATGAGATGCAAGCATTTCAGCTAGATTCTATTTTACTTTCTATAGACACTATTATAATATCAGACGGTTTTGATAAAAAGTGTTTTGGCTATCGTAAGGTAAAAACCCGACATGTTTATTTGTGGCGTGGTCTTACGAGATGCTTTTGATTTCAAAGGGTTTGGAAAACTTTAATAATCCAATTGAGTGTGTTTTTCTCACGCTGGTTTTCCAGACTGACTCGGGTGTTATTTTATTATAATGCTTGGGTCAGACCGAGTATTATAGATTACAGGAAAGGATACCGAGGAGCTCAGAAGACGAGCTGGATGGCGAGACGTATCACACGTATATGATGTACATTCCGCTGTGTTGTGTATGTTGTGGATTCTGTATGTAGGACAAGTTATTATAACTTTCCTAAATTGTGATGTTGATTGTATTGTATTCTGATGATGTATGTATAAATAGATATAGTTTCTTTCTGTAAAGATCAGTTATTATCTATTATATTTTATCCCGCTGCGATGTGAGATTCTGTTGAGTTGTTTTCTTTTCTTCTACCTCTTTCTTCTTTAACCCAAATGGTTCGTATTTCCATTCTTCTTGAGTTGATTTGATGGAGATTAATGTCAATTCAAGGGGTACGGGTTTGCGGGCTGTTACACGGGTGGTGTTGACGAGCATGCAAGGGAATGTGGATGGCCAGGTGCGATTGGGTTGTAGGCTTCAAAATGAAAGAGAAGGTAACTCATAGGCAAAAGAAGCAATTCGACAGTTGAGGAGGACACGGTGGCTGATGGAGAAATGAATTGGATCTCAGGAAAGTGGAGAGGCATAGCTTTACTTATTTAGTATATTAAGGGCAGAGGAAATGTTGAAACATAAAGAGACAGGTTGGAGCAATTAAGTTAGTGGCAAGCGAGCAGATCCCAGGTAAAACGTATTAATCTTTAAATATTATGTTTAATCCGGCAGAAATGAACAAACACAATATAATAAATTAAATACGACCGTTTGAATTGTTTGATTGGACAACACGTTTCAAATTTGAAACGTAAAGGAAAAAAATATAAAGTCAAAATTTCGGTACCGTTACAACGAACTGTTCATCATTTCGTCGTGCATCGGACCTCAAAATACAAAAATAAATATACTGTGGAGATCAGCATGATGAGACGATCAAAACGGTATACATATTTCAGTGACAGGATCATCCGAACAAAAGGTCGATACAGACACTGATATACGTTGCTATTCCGTACGAAAAAAATCCAAACTGAGCTAGAAACGTCCGAAAATTGTGAAATGAATTACGCAGTCTTATTCAGAGTGTTCTAATTTTTTTTTCTCATATTAACATATTTAGGTTTCGGAACACTTTTATTATCATCAATTTTTGACTGATATAAACTTACATTAGAAACTAAACTTCCAAATTATCTGATGAAACTTTACTAGTTGCTATGTTAAAATAGACACATTCCAAATATTAAATCTAAATTTCAAAATTTTATTGTTTAAAATTTCACAAAATTTCAATTAAATATATAAATAAAACAAATAAATTATTAAAATTTACAGGTCGTTACATATTAAGAAATTAAAATTTTAAGATTTTAACAAGCTTTAAATTTGAATCTCAGATCTAGCTTCAAACTCAAATTCTACAAACTATTTCAAAATAGATATTTATCTAAAATTCAAATTTGAAATTTATATGATATTTTATAAACGATAGTCTCTCTCACTGTATATATATTATATTGCATTTTTGAATTTAAATATATTGTATACACACATAATTTTATAACATATTAAGTAAGTAAAATGACATATTCATATAGCGAGTAAAGTATACACATAGTAGATGTAAATCCCAACATCTGTTTATGTATATATTTAACCATGTACAACCTATGCAATGCTCAATGCACTTTTCATACACATATGAGTATATAATGATATACTCGTAAATTATATATAACATCTTTAATTAAATCAATTGATTAAATTAATAAAAATTATTAAATAAAATATTATTTTAACCAAATTAATTAGATTGGATCAAATAAAATCCTTTAGGCATTATAAGCCTTATATGATCCAAAATAAGATTTTTTTAAACCTGTTTCACCTACGTCCGACTGCTCAGTTCCAATAGTTGATGAAGATAATGTGTGTAAATTATCATTCTTGAAAGGTACCGCTTAAGAAAATGCAAAATTGGATTTTACCGAGAAGGTTTATAAGCAATGAATACGGACAGACAGTTGCACCACCAGCTAAGGTGACATGTGAATGCTAATATTTGATTTTTTTCAATAGTAATCACTAACTGAATTCACACATCTAAGTCTCATAACCATATTTGTGAATTCTTTGAAAACCACGCGATTTAATTAATTTATAAAGTTTTATATATTAATTAAATTAATCAATATATTAGAAATATTAATTATTAATTTATTTGATGTTTGGGTTGTTTTTAGTAATTATTTGGTTGTGTATAGAAAAGTTATATATAGGAATATCAATATACGATATAAATATAAATATACATACATACATACATACATACATATAATATAGACAGACACACAAACACACACACACACACATACACACACATAAACAAGCTTTAAATATATTTAACTACCTAAATAGGCCTTGCGATTTCTTGGGTCCATATTGGTCAAAGCCATGGCTAAATATCGATTTAAATTTAATAGGGAATAAAAGAGGGAGGTTTTAAAAGTGTGAATGAGAAAGGTTTCCATTATCTTCATAAAACAAATCTTCCCGATAATTAATTCATTCAAATTTTCCTCTTTCATCTTTCTCTTTCGTGGCCGTCACTTTCCTTCCTCTTCTTCTATGGATTAAAATTTTCATCCTATTTAATATCAAACAAAGTCAAAACAAATAAATCATCCATCTCCTACAAATATTGGGCGTGGATTTTTAGAAATTCGAGGAGGATTCACCGAGTGATGTGTCACTTATTGACTAGATCCATAAGGTAAAACTTCTTTTTTCATATTTATATTTAGTTGTATCACTTTATAACAAATATATATATATATATATATATCATTGCCTTATCATGATTTATAATTGACATCATAATCTAAACAATTATTTAGATGAATCAATTTAATTTAATTCATTTGTTTAAAACTGTAAATGTTTATACGTGTAAAATTATAATTTACTATAAATATGATTCAATATATAAAAAATGATTTTCTATGGTAATATATAACTTTAATCAGTTAAATAATATTGATTTGAATCATTTTGAAACATGAAATACATTAACATCTTGTTCTAAACGTTATGTATATGTTTTGATTTTAAAATTCATTTTGACTGTTTTTTTAATTACATTAATTATAAGTGATAAAATTATATATATATATTATTTGTTGTAAATTTATTGTATAAAAGCATCTGGAAATATGTAACAACCCTGTATTTTACAATTATTTTTAAATTGATTTCCAGATTTAAAAGCTTTATTTATGAAAAGAATAAATTTTGTTATGGTAAATATAAAAACTTTGATTTTGTATGTGGATTAGAATTCCAAATATGACTAAATTTAATATTTCCATAAAATGTGAATTTTGGTTAAAATAGTCAAACTTTGACTTTTAAACTTAAAAATTTAAAAGTTTGAAATTATAAATTTTATCTTTTATTATAAAAATAGATGTAATAACTTGAACACTACTTTTTGTTTCGTTGAAAACGGAGTTAAAATGTAAAAGTTATGTACATTTCAATTTTTAGTATAATTTGTTTTATTGTGCAATTTTGCCTATTTTAAATTTTATAAATCATATTTTCTTTCTTATATTTTATTTTAATATATGTCAATATGTTTATTTATGTATATTTCCATCTCTAAATATTTTAAAAATGATAATAGAATTTTTCCAAAATTTACTATGATGATTTCCTATTTTTAAAGGCTGTTTTCCTATTTTCTGCTATTTTCTTCATTAGAAATTATATGTAAATTAAATTTTAAATGTTTATTTTGTGAATATATTTTTATTTCATGTTATTATTTATGTTTAAAAATACATTACAAGCTCATATGAATTTTCTAAAAATTTATTCTATTCAATTCCAAATTTTCTAGACTAGTTTACTATTTTAGCTATTTTCTTAATTTAACTTTATGTAATTGATAAATATTTATATAAATTATTATATTTTGATAAAATTTCGAAATTTTATCTGGGATTATTATTTTCTTCCAGAAATATAAAGTTATAAAAAAGGAATTAAAGATATATGAAGAGTTTGATACCTTTTGTGTGCTTAGCCCTTTTGAATTCTACCGTTTCTTTTCAATCAATACATCTTTTATTTTATTTTTGCCGTTCTTTTCCTCATTCATTTTCAGCCGACTCCCTCATCTTTTTCACAAATTTTCAAAGCTCCAAAACCCTAAAAAAAATCATGGCCTCCATCTTGCAAAAAAATTTGGTAATCTCCCTCTTTTCTTTCTTACTTTTCTATGCAATTTTGCCTTGATCTCTTCACATGTTTGCTTGGCCTAGCCTCTACCACCTTCATCCCCATCATCACCTCCTCCATCTACTACAGCAAACACTCCCTTCCCTCTGACCAAGACAGGCCATGACCTTCCACTTGAAGCCATCACCACAAAACTCCACAAAACATTGCCTAGACCACACATATCATCACCTACCCTCCATATCTTGCTACATGACCTTTGGCTGCTGCTACTCATCACCCAAACCTCTGTCCAGACCTGTACCAGATGATGGCCGAGCCATTTGACCCATAGACCGAGCCAAAAGTTGAACCAAACTCCACTATGTTGCCTAGTCTCTTGATATTCTTGTGTTGTAACTTCCTCCACATGTTCTAGCCTTTATGCCATGCATTCCTATGATCAAACCTGAGCCAAAGTCATGTCAAACCTGACCTAAATAAACCCCTAGGCCATGCAAAGCATTGTAGAAAACAAGGCAAAAGATTTGACATTCAAATCTCTTTTCATTTCAAAGTTATTTCATTTTAAAGTCGTATTGAATTTTGTTGTTTTGATTGTTTGTTTTGGGTTGTGCACAAGAGTTGTAGCTTGGATTCGCTCTCCACTCAAGTCCGTAGTCTTGTCATTGTACTTTTGTTTCCATTGTGTCATTGGTTTTGATATCTCCAGCACAAACAAGTGAGTTATTCTCACCAGACAATATGTACCTATATAACTGATAAACCGACACCATTTGAATCTGTAATGTATATCATCATGTTATATATGTTTATATTATTATCATATGATGTTCACACCTATTATTACACTTATTATATCATATGTTACTGTTATTTCATGCTATTTTGTTATTTATATATATTTATCACACTGCAAGTTCCCTGTAGATTAGAATCACTATGGGTTGAAATGATACATACCCGAACGGACTTTAGAGTAGGGAAAAATCGTTATGGGCTGAAACGATAGGCCTGAATGGTTTTTATTTATTTTATTTAACTTGGGATTTCGGGTTTGAAATGACAGAACCCGGATTTTTCTTTTTAAACAGCGGATTGAAATGATACATATCTGTATCACTTGACCAAGGCTAGAAAACTATATACAGGCCCGTGGTTATTTTATAAAGTGTTTTTGGATAATTTTAAGTATTTTAAAAATATAAATTTAGGAAATTTGATTTAAACTGATTTTGAAATATTTTGAATTAAAGAAATTATGATTTTTCTATGTGTTAAAAATGTAATTAATGAATGGTTTAACTGGATTTTTGAAATATAAATTAAAATTAAAATTTGGAATTTTGGTTAAAAATGATATTTAAGTTATATAAATAAAATGGATATTAAATTTTATTTGGAAATGGTAAATATGATAATTTGATTAAATTTGAATTTAAGTGATTTATTAAAGTATTATTGATTTTTCTATGAATTTAAGTGGTTAAATAAATGAATGTTTAAAAGTGATCTTTTAAAATAAATTTTGACTTGGAAATGTGAAATTGGTTTTAATTAAAGGTTTAAGTTAATTAAATGGAATTGGAAATTTAGTTAAATTTGTGAAATGGTAATTAAGCTCTAAATTTGATTTGACAGCATTTTGAAACGTATGTAAAAGATAATACAGCATTTTGTAATCGCTGTAGTTGTTTAAATGAACTAAAGAGTTAATTTGGAATAAAGGCTATTATAGCACTTTGTAAGTGCTGTAGTGGTTAAACTTAACATTTAAGTTTATTTTAATTTTAATGGAAATATATTACAACATTTAAGTGCTGTCGTTTTGTTAAATGAGCTATTTTAAACTATAACTCTACGTAGCATTTTGTAAGTGCTACGGAAACTATATTTTGTTGTTTAATAAAATTTTAATGAAAAATAATCTTTGGAAAATGATATAATTTTGGAAATTAAATGTTAAAAATGCTAAAGATAATGAAGAGACATTTAAATGGTTTTAAATGGAAGAATTTGATTCTTATGTGAGTTTAAAATGGTATTTAAATTTAATAAAAAGAATGGATTCAAATGGTAGTTAAATGAAATATAAATGAATGATGTTTTGAATAATATTTTGATATTTTGAAATGTATACAAATGATTTTGAATTTATGAAATGTGGGATATTTAAGCTTTGAAATATACTAAAGATTGAATATTGTATTTTGTGAATTAAACCTATATTTGAAATTCATAAGATTTGAAATGGTTTGTTAGTAAACTGAATGTGAGTTGAAAATGATGGTTTAAATTAAATTTAAATTTAAATTTGGAATTTGGGTTTAATTTAATAAATTTGTAAATATGTAGAATTAAAAGATGATTTCAAATATATGTTTTCAAAAATGTTGTGATTTTCAAAGTATAATGATTTCAAATGTTTTAGTTTCAAAAGAATTATAACTTCGAAAGTATAGACTATTTGAAAGGTGAATATATGTTTGAAATGGAAATGATATTGTTTTGAAATGGATATAGTTTTGAAATAAAAATGATTTTTGTTTCAAAGTATAACTATCAAAGATATGATATTTTGATATATAGATGATTGGAAATGAAGTTTTGTAAGGATATGATATTTTATTATATTAAAATGATTTGAAATGAAGTTTTGAAATGATATGAAAATTTAAATATATGGAAATGGTTTGAAATTGATTTAATCTTTATTTTGATAAAGATATGGTTTGAAATGATATTTTATTTTGAAGTAAAGTATTGTTTTTAAAAGTTATAACCACGGGTTATAATAACGATTGGTTGGCAAAAAGACCGGGATCGGATATGGACATACTCTCTGTCGATACCGAAAACCACTTTGACAACCGTGTACGCGGTGGAGATTCCAGAATGAAGTAGGATGGTGGCGACGTTCTTAAGGTATGTTACGTGGACCCAACTCCCGTGAGTTGGCATAAGGTGGCTAAAACAGGAGCGATCTCGGACCAGTGAGGTAGCACCTCTTCTCGGACACATTTCTTCGATATTATACTCTTACTTGTGATTGATTAGATGGCCATCCTCCGATTTGGGAGTGTTGTTCGAGGTTACGATAGTGGCTGCTATGCGCTCCATCAGTCCGTGTGCGTAATTGGTATATCTACCCTGGCATTGCCTAGTTGTGCCATGTCACCTACCATATCGAGCTTTACTACGATTTGTGATTTCTCCTGTAGCCTGTGGAGTATCGAGGGTAGCCCCCATTTTGGGAGTATGCTAATACTGGATAGACTACTGGGACTATTACGTGTTAAGGTGGAAAATGTAAAGCCATAATGCTATTTAAAAGTATGTTTATTTTATATTAGACATTATTATAATATCGAATATTACTACATAGTAGATAGTTTAACGGATCCTTAAAGAATGGGCGATCCCAAGCATTCTTTAAGTTACTTGTACCTTTATTACAGTTCACTCGAGTTGGTTTACATTATATAAGTATATATTGTCCTGACTCGAGTGTTTTGTGTTTTGCTTTACGCTCGGGTCAGCCTGAGTTATTCACAGATTTGGATTTCCACTCTCTTGGAGATTTGAATCGCTGGAGATTATCTGCTTGTCATGTCCTACCTATCTCAATTCCGTTGTTCTACTCAGCTTGTACTTGGTCATTATATTGAGACTTTTGTTGTATTCTATTTCTTCTGTTATATCTCATGTAACTCTGATATATTTATATAGTAGCTGCATGAACTACTATTTCTTTTACTTCCGCTGCATTATTTTACTCTGTGTCTGTGATCTGTGATTATATTTATTTACTGTATATTCTGAGATTTGCCAAATTTTATTTACAACGCGGTATTTTGAGCAATTCAACTCCGGCATGAGTGTCTACCTATACACTTATAATGGATGCGAATGGTTGAAAATATCGGGCCGTTACAAAATATGCGAATCTTATGTTTATATTAACATAATTTTATTAAATATGTATGCACGCGCGCGCGCGCGCACATATATACACTTTGAGTAATTGAAATTATTTTCAGCTTCATAATTATACATACATACATACATATATGTATGTATATATAAGATTTTAATGTTATTACTTAATTCATTAAGGTTGTATTTACATTAATCAAATGTAATCTTAATCTGAATTTTGAATAAAATGTGCCTAATAGAATTTTGATTTCTAACTTCAAATTTAGATTTTGAAATTTCTATTAGTCAATTTATGTTAAGCTTTATCTAATCAATCATTGTTATTAATATTTAGATTTCACAATATTTTGAAGTTACATGTACACTTTACATTAATCAAATTAAATTATGGTGATGATACATACATATAAATGGCAAACATATACATGGTAGATATAAATCCAAATATCTACACATGTATGTATTGACCTTTGTTGTTGCTTTCTTGTTATGTCATGTTAAATATTATATTATCACATGTCATTTTGTATAATAACATGGTAAGATACATGCATGTTATGGTAGTACTATTATTATTATATTGCTTAGACATGGTAGTACTATTATTATATTGCTTAGATATGGTAAGGTACATGCATGATTTGTTGAGAAAACTCAAGATATGTGCATTATACTTAGTCCATCGTGAAATATAAGTACGAATGAATAATCTCTTTCGATTTATTGAGAAAACTCAAGGTTGAGATTGAGATTATGAAAAAGATCATGGTTAGGAGTTGTATATGACACGAGTGATAAAGAGTTATCCATTGCTTACGAGTCTATGATTTATTGAGAAACCTCAAGGTCGAAATCCCAAGGTAAGCGAGTCCTAACACTCATTAGAGGAATTGAAAGATTTGTATGATTTTCTTATAGTTTTGAGGAATATAAAAATATAGTGGGAGCCTTAATAAAAAATGAAATGTTGAAATTTAACCTTTCTAATAATGTAAGAACCCATGCTATACAAATTATAATTACCTACATTGATAAATTAGTGCAACTAAATTGTTAAAATTATTTATCAATAAGAATAAGCTAATGAATTGAATTACAATTGATAAAGAATTGTAGAATAAACTTACTATTAATTCTTTAGGATGTTGTCATTTTAGGACCATGCAAGTGCCAAAAATTATTCAACTACTGAATACATTTGTAACTTGCTCATTTAACTATTTATGTGCCCAAAATTGTGTATTGTCTTCTATGATTTTGAACTCTAGAACGATACAAGGATATAGATGTTTGATCCATATTACTAATAAAGCGATATAAGGATTTAATATAATTCATTTATTTAAAACTCGAGATGTACATACGTGTAAAATTATAATTTCATCTATAAATATGATTAAATGTATATGTAATGATTTTCTAAGGTAATATATGACTTTAATAAGTTAGATAATTCTGATTTGAGTCACTTTGAAACATGAAAAACATTAACATCTTGTTTTAAATTTATATATATGTTTTGATTTGAAAATTCCTTCTGATTGTTTTTAAAATTGCATTATTTTGAGTGATAAAATATATATTATATATCTCTCTATATATTGTTTTCTATAAATTTATATATAAAGCATTTTGAAATATGCGAATCTTATGTTTATATTAAAACAATTTTATTCAATATGTATGTGTAAACACACACGCATATATATACACTTCGAGTAATTGAAATTATTTTCAGCTTCATAATTATACACCTTGAGTAATTGAAATCAATTCATTAAGGTTGTATTTACATTAATCAAATGTAATATAGATCTGAATTTTGAATAAAAGCAGCTGAACCAAATTTAGATTTTTAGCTTCAAATTTGGATTTTGAAATTTCTAGCTTAAATTTTTAAACTCATTTATACCAGTTTTAAAGATGTTTGAAATATTGAATTAAAACATGATGTTAAACAAGTTAAGTTTTTAAAGGTATTGTTTAGTCCTTTCTTTCTCTTCTTTTCTCTTTCTATCCCTTTCTTTCTTATTAGCGATACGACTTTCTATGGAGAGAAAGTCGTGGTCGTTACAGTCATCCAAATCATACAGTATCAATTATCTCATCTCTGAGATCTCAAACCATTCAAGGTAAATCAATATCATTCAATATCCTTAAGCAATGATTTATTAATCACCATATACTTGAACAAAGCCAAGCCTTTCTTCTTCTTATTTCCCTTTTTAAACAGAGATTAGTTTTACATTTTTAAAAACTGTTTTGAACTTAACAGTTCATTCCAAAATCTCGCGTACCTTCCTTATAATATTACCATGCATGAGTTGATATTGACTTGTATTATAGTTCTTTAGTTTGAATTTATATGAATCAGTATGTATATGTGGGGTGGACTTGTCTGTTTATAACCATATATATGTTAATATGTTCTCTGTTGATCTGCTATGAATGCTCTGATACCAACTGTCACGACCCAGCTTTCTACCACCAGAAAGACGTATCATGAATTAAGAAAGAAAGGGATAGAAGAAGAAAAGAAAGAAAAGAAGAAAGAACAACAACATCAGATACTCACAACGGAACGAATGAAATATAATATATCACATAAAATATTACATAGTATCATATACATCAGAGTTATACAACTTATACATCTCATATTAGACAGTTATAAACACCTGTCTATCATACATCTCAAACATCACAGAGATACAGACTCAATACAAACACAGCGGAAACACCATAATATATCTACACGCTGAAGCCACCTGCTCCAAATTAATAACATAAACTATTACATAGTATACAACAATTTACAGAATTACACAGCATATACATCACTTACTAGACAGTTATAAACATCTGTCTAGACATTACAACTCAAATACAAGACAAGACACTAACACAGATATCAACACAGCGGAATACTATATCTACGAACGCCGAAGCCTCCTGCTCCATTGCTCCTCCAGAATATTCGTCAAATCTAAACCTGAATCCCTTGGCTACTCGTAAAAATTTGAGTACCCAAGTGAACACTTTAAATAACAAAGAAGCAAATATTTAAACATACTGGTAAGAACAAGCAAGTTTTTATACATATATCCAGATAAATAAACATGCAAATCATATCATAACTTTATCACACTAATTCATCACATGCAATCATCTAAAAACTGTTTTTAAATAAGAGTTTACTCACCAGTTTGAAAAATGCAGAGACAATCTAGATTTAATTTTAAAAATCATTTCAAGTAAGAATGTATGGTAAATATTCTGGAAAATAAAGAATGATAGTAAAAATCATATTTAAGTCAAAAATCAATATTAACGAATTCATATTTGGATTACATAGATTGATTCGTGGTTGAGAATTATGAATTATGATGTGAATATCATGATTTTTAGATAGGATATTGTTGAGATATCTTGAGTTGTTCAATTTTGGGATTATCGGCAACTGCCGAAGATCTATGTCGAGTTGAAGTTTGGATTTGATATCGAAGGTGGCTTTAAGGTTGTTGATCGTAGGAATAATAGTGGGAGAGGCTATCGATCATCGTGGCGTTGGAATTTGGATAGAGTAGGGTTTAACATTAAGAATGGGTCGAGTCTAAAAACTGGAGCACTTCATCGTCTCTAGTGAATCGAGCTTCACCGGACCTTGGGAAAGAGCAGCGTAGATGATCGGGGGACGTGTGGCCGGAGTTCCAGCGACTCTGGTGGTCGGGGACGTTAGGTTCTAGGCGTTTTCTGGCGAAGGATTTGGTTCCTGTTGGTCGTTTTAGTTCGATTTCGATATCCGGTTGGATTGGATGATCGGGGTGGTCAGTTCGTCTGAGGAGATGTTCGGCGACGTGTCGAAGGTCGGAGCGTCGATCTCTGGTGGCCGGAGGGGATGTGCACGTGCACGTGTGCACATATGTGGATCTGAGTTGTTGCGATGTCGGGGAAGAAGGAGTTTCTCAGTTTGGATCTCGGGGTGATTTCATAGGCGACTCGAAGGAGTATTCGAGTAAGTGGTAGGTTGGCTCGGGAATGGGTCGTGCTCGAGTAAGTATAGTATAACAGTTTTCTTAAAATTTTAAACCAAGTTTTGAAAAGGAAGAAGAAAAAAAAAGAAACTCGGGGAAAAAGGTTAAAAACTCGGGTATTGGTTAAAGAAAACACGGGTTTCTCTCGGGTTATAAATCTGATATTAACAATTTTCAGATTTATAACCCGAGAGAAACCCGTGTTTTCTTTAACCAATACCCGAGTTTTTAACCTTTTTCCCCGAGTTTCTTTTTTTTTCTTCTTCCTTTTCAAAACTTGGTTTAAAATTTTAAGAAAACTGTTATACTATACTTACTCGAGCACGACCCATTCCCGAGCCAACCTACCACTTACTCGAATACTCCTTCGAGTCGCCTATGAAATCACCCCGAGATCCAAACTGAGAAACTCCTTCTTCCCCGACATCGCAACAACTCAGATCCACATATGTGCACACGTGCACGTGCACATCCCCTCCGGCCACCAGAGATCGACGCTCCGACCTTCGACACGTCGCCGAACATCTCCTCAGACGAACTGACCACCCCGATCATCCAATCCAACCGGATATCGAAATCGAACTAAAACGACCAACAGGAACCAAATCCTTCGCCAGAAAACGCCTAGAACCTAACGTCCCCGACCACCAGAGTCGCTGGAACTCCGGCCACACGTCCCCCGATCATCTACGCTGCTCTTTCCCAAGGTCCGGTGAAGCTCGATTCACTAGAGACGATGAAGTGCTCCAGTTTTTAGACTCGACCCATTCTTAATGTTAAACCCTACTCTATCCAAATTCCAACGCCACGATGATCGATAGCCTCTCCCACTATTATTCCTACGATCAACAACCTTAAAGCCACCTTCGATATCAAATCCAAACTTCATCTCGACATAGATCTTCGGCAGTTGCCGATAATCCCAAAATTGAACAACTCAAGATATCTCAACAATATCCTATCTAAAAATCATGATATTCACATCATAATTCATAATTCTCAACCACGAATCAATCTATGTAATCCAAATATGAATTCGTTAATATTGATTTTTGACTTAAATATGATTTTTACTGTCATTCTTTATTTTCCAGAATATTTACCATACATTCTTACTTGAAATGATTTTTAAAATTAAATCTAGATTGTCTCTGCATTTTTCAAACTGGTGAGTAAACTCTTATTTAAAAACAGTTTTTAGATGATTGCATGTGATGAATTAGTGTGATAAAGTTATGATATGATTTGCATGTTTATTTATCTGGATATATGTATAAAAACTTGCTTGTTCTTACCAGTATGTTTAAATATTTGCTTCTTTGTTATTACATTTTAATTAATTACTTTATTTAAATTAATTAAACCATAATTATTAATCACTATTGATTAATCACATTCAGTAATTAACTATCCTTAATTACTTCTTAAAATAAATTAATTATTCCTTAATTAATTTCTTAATTAATCTCTTGATTAATTCCATTAAGTAATTAACTACCTTTAATTACTTTATTAATTACATCAGTAATTATCCATTAATTACTTCCTAAGTAATTATACCTCATTAAATTACATTTACCACGTGTGACGACCCGACTTTCTACTCCCGGAAAATCGCATCGACAGAAAGAAAGAAAGGGGTGAGAAATAGAAAAGAGAAGAAGAGAAAAGAAAACAACAACAGATACTCACAGCGGAAACGAAACGAAATATAATATATCATATAAATATTACATAGTATCATATACATCATCTATCAGAGTTATACAGATTACACATCACATACTAGACAATTATAAACATCTGTCTAGTTATTACATCTCAACACAATACAGATCAATACAAAGATCAACACAGCGGAAAACTACTATCTATATCTACAACGCCGAAGCCTCCTGCTCCATTGCTCCTCCAGATTACTCGTCAAAGCTAAACCTGAATCCCTTGGCTACTCGTAAAAATTTGAGTACCCAAGAGTTTATAAAACAGAAATAAACAACTTGGGTCAGACATGGGTCTGGTGTGAGTAACAGGTTAAACTTGTTTAACTTCAAAACCTTTTGAAAGAAAAGGTATCACGTAAGACTCCCCACCAATAAATATGGGTAAGTTTTTACCTTACGCTAACCAAAACATTTGATAGGAAATTCGATTGTATTATAATAGGTCTAGGGTTTTCAAATAAATATGAAATAGCTGGAATGCTTACATCTCACGTTCCAACATAGTTGGGCACAACTAAAACGTACGGCACTTATTGGAGTTTGGATTCCATCAATGGCAGGGCTACCGGGGTACCGCCCGTCACAGTACGTGGCCTAGATCACCGTACCGAGGATCACTCCCAATCCCCTGCAACACAAGGCCGGAACATCCCTTACTGGATAATTCCCGCACAAGATACCTCACGGTTGTCATGACCAACCGCACCACTAAGTCGAAAATAGAAAGGGACATCTAGACAGAGGTCATCTTGTCCTACTTGGGTGCTACCCACTAACCTTGCTGCACCTCCCCTGTTTTAGCCATTCCCGGTTTGTGAGGCTTGAGGCTACGATTACCTTTAAATAGAACACATCTATCTTAGAATGCTCATCGTCCACTTGACGATGTGTTGAAAGCATTCAATCCATACAAGTTCGTTCCGGGTTCGAACGAAACCGAAGGCATTATCTCGTTACACTCGTATTGGAATCACCCTCAGAGTTAACGACAATAACCCTTGCACTCTAAATCTTTATCTCGAATCTGAAAGTACTATCTCCGTCAACTCATTACGGAATCACCCACAGAGTTATACTGACAAAGAATCGTTCTTACACCTCGAGTCTTCACTTGCTCCATTTGGATTTCACGACCTAACGTAAATTTGGATCGATGTGGTATTCGGGTCTCCAGACCTGGAAATCCGGTATACGGAAACCCGATCCCGGTCTCATCGAAATCCAAAACGTATCTTTTAAGGCCAAGTTGTTTTAAAGGTTAAAACAATTTAATTCAATTATCTTTATACACTTAGAAAGAAAATTCACAATAGATAATCAACATTATCAATATCATCAGATAATCCATATTATCACAATTCAACTAAACATCCATATCACATAGCATATATCTCATCAGAGATATCAATCAAATGCAAAGCATTCAGTATTATCATCCATCCATAAGTAATGATTTATATCATCTCTAATTAATTTAAAGTTAATTAAATTAATTACTTTTATTTTATAAATCCTTCTTACTTAAACATTAATTAATTACAAATTAATTAATTATCCTCTAATTACCTTTTTCAATTAATCATCTTTGATTAATTATCTTTTAATTACCTTCAAGTAATTTATCTTTAATTAATTACTCAAATTAATTAACCTTAACCACTTATAGTAATTAACCTTTAATTACTTCATTAATTAATTAACTATAATTAATTAAATTAATCACTATAATTAATTATATTAAACCTAAATTAATTACAAATTAATCACTTCATTTATTAATTATTTCTTAATTAATCAATCTTAATTACATCATTAATTATATTAATTAATGATCCTTAATTACAAATTAATTATTAATTACTCTAATTAAATTAATTACATTAAGTAATTAAACTTTAATTAAAACACATTTATTAATCACTCTTGATTAATTTCCTTTAGTAATTAACTACTCTTAATTACTTTCATTAACTAAATTAATTACTCCTTAATTAATTTATTAATTAATCCCTTGATTAATCATTCAAAGTAATTAACTCCAATTACTTCCATTAATACATCACATTTCAACTAATTACTTCCAGTAATTATCTATTATTTACTTCCCTAAATAATATACCTTATTAATTACATTTAAGTAATTATTTATCAAATCATCCATTGATTATTCTAAATTAATTAACTTAATTAATTAACTTAACTAATCACATTAACTTAATTAATTACAAATGAGTAATTAATTTCTAAATTACTTCCATTAAGTAATTACATTTAAATAATTTCATAAAGGATTATCCTTAAATTAATTAATCTAATTAATTATTATTAGTCAATTTATGTTAAGTTTTATCTAATCAATCTTTGTTATTAATATTCAGTTTCATAATATTTTGTAACCAAACATACACTTTACATTAATCAAATTAAATTGAGGTATGATATATATAAATGGTGAATATATACATGGTAGATATGAATCCAAATATGTACAAATGTATATATTGACCTTATTGTTGTTTTGTTGTTCATGTTAAATATTTTACTATCACTTGTCATTTTGTATAATGATTGTCTATAGTTTTAGTAGAATGATTGAAAAAGGGAAGCATAATCAATTGTTGATATCGCTTGGTTATCTCTTTTCTTTTAGATCTTGATGTGATTACATCTGGATCAATATGTTCATTTCCTTTTTTAAACGGCTTTTGAAAAATGAACATATTTGATATTCATACTTATTCGTACTTTACACTTAATAAGCACAAATTTAATAAATTAAATCAGAAAATAATAAAATTGAATTTTATTTAAATTAACTAGATTGATTCTAGTAAACTCATTAGACTTCGTAGGCCCACTATGATCCAAATAGAGATTTTTTTTCTTCAAATCTACCCATTTCACCCATTTTTAATATGAGTCAGACCCTTCAATGATATTATAGCCCAAATGGTCTATGCGGTCTAATTAGTCAATATTTAGGACCAACTAATAAACTTTTCTACCGTATGAATGATTTAAAATAGTACTGTCTACGCGGATTGAATAATAAAGTATTCTCCTCTTTTTGACTACTAGCTTGGCATAATGGGTAGAGTAAGTCCAAAAGGTTAACCGTAGATGTAAGGTTAAAACTGACTTTGGGCCTTTGTCTAATTTTCAATTTTAGACTTGAAAATTTTAAAATATATTTTAAATTTAAAAGTTAAGTTTAAATAATAAAAGGAAATTTTATAAAGGTCATAGAACATTTAAAATTTCCAAAATTGTTTTAAGTAATTAAGCAACTAATTTTGAAATTTTAATGTATATTTAATTAATATGAATTATTAAATCAAATACAAATAATTAATTAAATATTAATTAATTATAACATATATATACCGATATATGTATGTAACTATAATTATAATAGTTGCACATTTATCTTAAATTGTTTAAGATAAATAAACTAAAATTTTTGAATTAAATAAAGTATTTAATTAATGTGTTTAATTAAATAAAAGGGTTTATTAACTAATTAATTAAAGGTTAATTAATTAGTATACATACACATTACATGCACATATATGATGCATGTGTGTGTGTATATGACAAAACAATAAAATTTATAGTTGGTCATTCATGCTAATGGTTTGAGATGAATAATATAAAAAAGTTTAAATCTTAAATAAAATCAAATTTAGTTAAATTAATTAATTAAATCAAGAAATAAAAATCAGTTAAATATAGTTCAACTACTAACACTTAAAGGTTAATTAAATGTGTTTCAATTGAAAAGAACAAAAATTAATTAAAAATGATTTAATTAATCTAGAATAAAATTAATTAAATATGGTTTAATTAATAAGAACTAAGATTCATTAAATATAATTTAATTAATGATTACTAAAGTTAAATTAAGATTATTCAACTGACAAGATACATATATATGTATACACATTATATAAGTTAAACTAAATTATATCAGTTATAAATAAATTAAATTATTATAGTTATAAATAAAGTAAACTTATATAATCATATATGTATAATTAAAATTTAAGCGGAACACAGAAATAAACCCAAAATCAATTTTTGGGATAGGTACATAGGTAAAGTATGTGTACCATGATTTTAGATGTGTCATACACTTTGAATTACGAGTGTAATGACACATAATTTCGAACACTTTGCATTTAAATATCTGAATTATTTAAATATTTTAATCTTGAATTTAATGTGATTAAAATGATTTTATAACGTTGTTAACCCCTTTTTAATTACTCACTAATATGGTTAATTTGTTTTTGAAAAGTGTTTACAAAAATAAATAGTTCGGAGAAATATCAATAATGTGACTGTAAATCGTTTTAAAACGATTTTTTAATCGATAGAAGTTGTTCGAACTTGTTGTGCTTGCCAAAAAATATTATTGTATAATTAATTGGCAACTAAAAATATTTTACTAGTTTTGGTTAACTAAAATGATGTGGGGGAACAAGATAAAGAGTGGGGTCATTGGAAGCTATTTTGCAAGGAAGGCTTAAGGGCGAAATAAAGGAGAAAGAGGTAGAAAGGTGAGCACATGGGGGAGGAGGGCTTCTTTTGACTAGAAATAGGAGGTTTCCTAAGAGCGGTGCAGTTAAAGCGCTCGACAGATTCAATGCGACGGAGGTGCAAAAAGTCAGAGCGGGGATACAACGAGGATATAGTGGGATATAGCGGATGACTCTAAAATAGCATATAAAACTCTATCTTAATGTTTTTACAAATATATAAATGGTAATTAAATGAAAAATTAACATTCAATTGAATTATAATTAATACATAAATAATTTCAAATAAAAACATGTGCGAATGTATTGTAAATAAACGTAAAACTGTTATATATAACATAATTGAATTTAGTAGAATATTAAAGTATTTTCATTTTTGAAAATATATAAAAAATTCATTTAAATAAATTAATTTCATAACTTTTATAATGTATAAACGTCATTTTTCAATTCATTTCTTTTAAACAAGATATAGCGGAAATATCGAAATATAGCGGGAATAACGAGATATAGCGGAAATAGCGGAAATTAAAGCGGAAAGGCTATATTTGGGGCTATATGGAAAAATCGTAGCGGTAGAAATCCGCAATGAGATATAGCAGGGTTATATCGGGGTAATAGCGGGGCATTAACTGCACAGCCTAGGAGATAATTACCTCTTAAATAATGTTACAAATAAACTTCGTAATATTGTAAAAGTAGTTTACAAAGTAATGAAGAAATTATGTCTTTATGCTTCTTCCTCTTCTTTAACTTCCTAACCTCAAAGAAAACAAAGGCCAAACCCCAACAAACTTTGGAAAAGGTCCTAGCATGTCACATGAACAAGATATATCAAGTCAAACATGGAAGAAGTTGAAAAAATGGGACATCTAGCTTGGGTCAAGAGCTATTTCGGTGAAGAGGAGGAGCCCGAGTGCATGTAGGAGCTAAAGGTGGAAGCTTTGGATGTTTGGTGACGTTAGGAAGTGTTCATGTGTGCTTGTGCTTTGCTTTCGCATGGATTTAAGTGAGTTTACTCACCATTGAACAAGTATATATTGTGTGTATATATGTTGTGTGCTTGAATATAAAGTTAAAGTTAAGTATAAACTAATTAAAGTTACAAGTTTGGACCCACTTGCTTTTAAAAGAAACCGAAAATGCTATATTGTATATCATCACTTCTATGACCTTCTATAAAATGTGGCGTGGCCTTTACATTATGTATATGATTGTTACAATTGTATATTGAAATTGAAATGGATATGGTGGTCCATATAGCAATAGTCGCTATGAAAGCACTTTGAATCCCCTTATGTTTAAACTGTTCAAAATGTTTGTATGTTAAAATATTGTGATGTAATATATATTGGTTGTGATCTATACATATATATGTGTATGTGACAACAAGGAAATGGTTTAGAAAGTTGTAAGACTTTTTGAACAAAGTTGCAAAAGTTATAGCGAAAATAGTCGCTATATGAGCACTTTGAAATTGCCTTGTGTTCGACAATTTTTAATATGACCATGAAAGACATCCTTAGGGGTTTCTTTGCTGTTTTAATAACACTATATGTGTAGTTCTTATTATAAAAATATTAGAATTTAAATCATTTTATAACAAGTTGACCAAAGTTGAAAAAGTTAGTAGTGAAAAGGCCGTTATATGAGCACTTTGTAAATATCTCGTTTTTGGGAATTTTTGACCTGATTTGGGAATATATCCTTAGGTGATTCTTTACATGGATTTTAAGTGGTCTAAGTATACTACTTACTGCAAAAAAAATCAGATCTTAAAACCTTTGTTTGGATGGGGAAAACTAGTCAAACATTTATGCAAACTTTCTATTATTCTCTGTCCAGGACTTTTAACAACGTTTATAAATGTTGTCTTTGACCCACAACACCATTTCTTAGCTCTTTTTGCAACATTGGTTGTGCAGTATTATTTTTAACACTTTTGTGGTTTAAAGTTGGTTTAAATGATAATTAAATTAATTATTTTTGTGGATTCTTTTTAACGATGTTTAATAGCATGTTTTAAAGTATTTTAAAAGTGGTTTCAAGTTTAAATATTTTTTTTAATTATTTATGAATTTTTAAAATTAATGGGTTTTTAAATATATAACATGCTTTTTTTATAATTTTTTTAAAATATCAAAATGTCTTAGTTTTAGGTAATATTATATATATAACCTATTTATAAGTTTTTTTAAAAAGTATTTATATATATAAGTTTGGAAAAGTAAGTGAAGTATTGTATAAAATGATAAGTGGTTTTGGTTATAATACTTAGCTATAATGAATGGTTTTGGGAAGTTAATTAAGTGTATCTTATCTCGCTGATAAGTATACATAGATCTTTAAAAAGAATGTTTTAAAGATAATGTTAAGCATAAATGGTTTTGGGTTTACAGTAAACGATAGCAACATTTGTTTTCAACCCTTTTGATTATACTTATGAATATAATTAGATCTTTAAAAAGAACGTTTTAAAGATAATTATAAGTGAAATGGTTTTGGTTTTTTAGTGATAATGTTTAAGTAACATGGTTTTTTAGTGACAATGTTTAAGTAACATTTGTCCTAAAGCCTTTTGAATAGACTTGTGAATGTACTTTATAATTTATAAAGGAGATTTTAAAGATAATGACAAGTATGGAATGTTTTTGAAAAAGGTTATATATAGTTAAGATTTAAATCATAAAATAGAAGGGGATTATAATAACAATATTTAAATAACATTTGTTTTTAACCTTTTTGATTATATTTTAAAGTAAGAAATCTTGTTAAAGATTTGTGAATATTCTTGTACCATTTGAAAAAAGTATATGAATATGTTTTAAAGCATTGAAAAGAGTCAAAATGAATAACGAAATAGTAGAATACATGTGTATATCTTTTATAAAGGTTTTTAAATATATATAAGTAGAAAAAAGAAGTGAATAGAAGCATCATGTATTCATATGTTTTGAGATCTCCTAGGGATGACTCATTTGTTTGAATCATCTCTTGCTTTTAGAACGTATGTATTCGAGATCCCCCAAGGAGGACCAGTATATATAGTTCGCTTATTTCTAAAGGAAGTAATTATTTGATAAAAGAGTTTTTAATTAATAAAAGAATTAATTAAACAAAAAGGGGATTAAAAGTCGCTTGTGTGACCTAATCGTGCTTTGTGTGACTTAATCGTTCTTTGTGTGTTTACTTGTCTATGGAAAGTATTTAGTAGTGTACTTAGCACTAAAATCCGACAAAGTAGGCTTGTTCTATCTATGAGAGTTAAGACTAATGTTTGAGTAGGGCTTAGAAGAAACAGTTCTCTAAGCTACTGGGCTTCACTCTTGATCAAGGATAGTGTAAGTTGAGAAGGTCGGAAACGTGATAAGTATACAAGACTTGGTTTCCATATGCGATCGTTCTCATTGTTATTAAATTTAACCATAATTAACTTAGGAAATATCTAGAAAAAATACGAGAATTATAAAGTATGGTTATCTTCGGTGAAGCTATACCCTACGTATAAATTCGTCTTGCTCTTTTTGGACAAAAGATAATGAAATCCATCTAGATAGAAGATGATCTCCACCATTATGGATAGTTTGTTTATTTCTGAAAGAACCAAAGTTAAGTTAACCTGAAATTTATCGTTTGGTTTTGAAGTGTTTGGTAAGCGGGGGAATGTACTTATATGAAATGGCTCGAAACCGTAACCACTTCAAAACCGATATACATGTTCAATGTTTTGGAAGCGGTCGTTATTTAAAACCGATATAAATGTCTGGTAAGTGAGTAGCTAAAGTGAATTTTAAGTTGTATTCTCATTAATATAAGATGTGTTATTTAAAAGTGTTGGAAATTTTTTGTTTTTACAATAAAATGATATATACTTTTATATACGATGAAATTAATTTTAATTGTATGAAATGATATTTTGAAATTAAATAAGAATATTTTTGAAATAACAATAATTTAATCAAAACTAAAACGTATTTAAATGATTAATATTAAGGAATTGAAGTTAGAAGTAAATAATTAGCGATGAAGTTAAAATGCAACGACCCGTGTTTTTGATAATTTAAAACTATTAAATTAAATAAGATTTTGAAATTTAATATTGTGAGAAATTAAAATTTATGATTTATTAATGAGAAAAATAGTTAGAATATAATTTAACTTTATTATTTGAATGTTATTGACAACTATTTTATTGTAATTTCAAACAATTGAAATAATTGTAAAGTTAATTCGGTTATACTTGTAAATAAGGAATAAATTAAATGTTGGATTTAATGTTGAAATTATATGTTATTAATTGAAATAGGTTTATTATAGAATATGAAATCAATTAATTAGTACATAAATTTATTAGCTTTTGTTTGTAAACAATAAAATTTAGAAATGTGTTTGGATTACTAATATGACAATTGTTTTATTTTTCACCTTATTATTTAATCCGTTGAAATTAATTTGGAAATCAATGAAATTTAATGTAATTAAATATTGTAGTTAATATGAGTTAAGATGATAACTGTAGAATAAGAATGTAATAAAATGTAAACTAGTGTTAATTATATTCATAAGCTAATAGTTGATTCAATAATAAGAGTGTAAATTGAAATAAAAGAATTTGATTGAAATTAAAATATAATTAACTGGGATTTATTACAGTTGTAATTGAACACTGAAATTAATGTAATATTTAAATCTTGGATTTGATATGGAATTTATTTTAAAATTTCATAAATTTCTATGTAATCAAGAATGATAAAATGGTTAACTTTTGAATTTGAATTAAGGTGGTTAAATCAATTTAATAATAATTTATTGAATTAACATGTAAAATTAGCCTTTTTGGGCACTGTCTCAGATTTTGACGAAACTAGTTTCATCGGATCCGTAACAGCGAATTATTGTAAGATTTCAAGTTTCGTAGCGATCAGACTTATCGTTCGATCGTGCGAGCTCGAAACGCGTAGAAATCGATTAATGTATTAAATGAATATAAATTGATTTCAAAAGCTACCTCTGTATACAATGGAACTAGGGTTTGAAACCAGTTCTATTGAGTTTAAAAATATGAAAACCTATATTTTGCTATATGGGATGACCTATTTTCGTTTCGAGGACGAAACGGGCTTTTCAGGTCGTTGTCATCGTTTCGACCCAATTCGATCTGTCCATTCGTTCTTACCCATCTCTGTCTATATGAATAGATTTTTCCTGAAACCCTAGCAGTCTTTTATTTTATTTCTGTACGTACTTCTCATCTGCTCTTTCCTCCTTCCCAATGGCAGAAAACTCTAATTTCAATTTCAATCAAAACCCTAATTCCCAATTCCAAATCAAACTCCAAAATTCAAATTCCTCTAACCCTATCGAATAATATATCATTGCGAATCTCTCAACGAATGCAATCTACATCTATAGTTTGTTTTTTCTATCGAATCATGGTTTGGCGAGAAATTGGCGATCTTTCTCAACCGTCCGTTTCTAGGTTTCATGATCGACAGTGGATCGTCGACCATTCGACGATCGGGGAGTGGCGTCTGGAAGAGGATGACGAGCAGTGCTCATCCATGTGGTTTGTTTGTGTCTGAGGTGCTCGAATTCGCCAGATTTTGGCGATCTATGCAGCGGTGGCAGGCAAACTAGGGGGCGGCGCGGCTGGTCGTGTGGGGTCAGGGTGGAGCGCCTGGTCTAGGCGAGCGCGATGGTGGCTTCAGATCAGTGGTTCAAGGCCTGTAGGTTGCGGCGTTTGGTGTTGATCATTGTCGGCTGTAGCTGTGATCGTGGATGCTCGTGCGGCTAGGGTTTTGAACGTGGTGGTAATTTACATATTTGCCCCCATGTCTATTTTATTTAAACTTTAAATTTTCAAACTTCTAACTATCATAACTTTTTCGTACGAGCTCGGATTTGGACGCGGTTTCTTCCATTGCAATCGTATTGAAATTTTAGACAACAAGGAACTAGTTTGGTAGATTTTGGAGACTGTTCAAATTTTGGGCTTTATTTGGATTTTAAATGGACGATAATTCAAAGGTGAGTGATTTAACCCACTCACACAATACTAAACCTTATTATGTTAGTTGAATTACGTTTATGATGTGATAACAAATTTATTGATTGCTGTTTGGTAATTTAAATTATCATTTAAATTTAATTTGAATTTATATTGAATTAAATTGTCATTTAAATTAATATTGAATTTAAATTGTTAGTTAAATACCTGATAATGATAACCAATTAATTGTTGTGATTTATTGTCTAATTTGGATGTTGACTGTGATGGACATTATTTATAGACATTTTGGATGATTGGATGTTTATATCTCTATTATCACAATGGGCTGAAATGATACATACCCGAATGATCTTATAGTGTAACGACCAACCATTTTGGACGGTTTAAATCGAAGATAAACCACACATGTCAGACTCAAACCATTCGAAAGGGAGGATTGTTATGGGGTAAATAAGAAAAAGCAGAGAAAGAAAGGAAATAAACACAGAATCTCACAGCGGAATGGCAAAATATAATAATCAAATAAACAGTTCATGAAGCTGTTTTACAAATAACCTTTGATTACACTTTTACAATATAGATCAGAGTTATCTACAACAAGAATAAATAGATAAATGCAGCGGAACAATATGATGCAGCAGAATAAATAAAATAATAATAATAGTATACAATCTTCATCTTCGTCCTCCAAAAAGCAGTCTTTGATATACTGAAAAGCTCAGGCTGACCCGAGCGAATTGAAAAGACAAAACACTCGAGTCAGAACTAAAAGATCTTATGTAAGTTAAATCAATGGTAAATGAATATGAGTGTAATGGTGTCAGAGATGTTTATGTGGTTTGACATCTCCTATCCAGTGTCTAACATGAGTGCAATAACTTAATAGATGTTCGGTTCCATCTCCTAAGGATCCGTTAAACTATCTACATACATAGTACAATACGCTATTATAATAATGTCTATAGTAAAGTATTAAAATAGCGTTAAGGCATTACCCATATCCCCCTTAACACATTTCTATATATTCTCGTAGTCTATATAGTACCATAATTCCTCCATAAACTGGAGGGATATCAGAGGGCACTCCATAGGTACGGTACAAACCAAATTCGTAGAAGGCACGATAAGGCATGTGACAAGGCACGCGAGGCAATGCCTAAGGTAGGATACTACCGTTTTGCGGATCCAGACTAGTGGTAACGCATAGCAGCTACTACCGCCCACCTCAGAACACACTCCCATAATAAAAATCGAGCAGTGGCCACCAAATCAATCATAAAGTCATAATATGGTATCGAAGAAATGTGCCCGATAGGAGGAGCGACCTCACTTGGCCCGACATGGTTCCTATTTTAGCCACATCAAGTTGACTCACGGGAGTCAGGGCTACGGCCAAACCATCCTACTTTATTTTGGAATCTCCTCCACGTACACATTTGTTAAAGTGGTTTTCAGTATTGGCAGAGAGTATGACAATATCTGATCCCGTCTCTTTAACAACCAAACGATTATTTCACATCGAATGGTTCTTTTAAGTTTCCAAAACCATTTCATAATTGATATCAAAATATCGTATTCAATTCAAACCATATCACTTTCGAAATCATATTCACTTTTGAAATCGGATTCACTTTCGAAATCATATCGATAAGATAGGTTAATTAAATCCTCATTTCAAAATCATCATATTTACTCAAATATATCATTTCATTAGGAATTATCATTTCAAATCCTAACTTAGGTTATAACATCATTTAACCATATTCGCTTTAAAATCAAGGATTTAAATATAAACACTTCCTCTTTACGTAGTCTGAAATTTAGAAAATAGTTTAGATAGTTATAAATAGTTTAAATAGTTTAGTATAGTTTAAAATAAATTTTTAGATAGTTAAAATACTCTAAAATAGTTTGAAAATAGATTAAAATAGTTTAAATGTTTAAGATAGTTTTAATAGGTTTAGATTAGTTTAAATAGATTTAAAATAAATTTAATAGATTTAAAATAAATTAAATAGATTTAAAATAGATTAAATAGATTTAAAATAGATAAAATGGGTAAATTAGTTTAAAAGAGGTTAAATTGGATTAAATGGATTAAAATAAATTAAAATAGTTTAAATTGATTAAATAGTTTAAAATAGTCTAAAAATGGATTAAATTAGTTTAACAGTTTGAAAATCTTAATAATCGGGATTTTTAAAATGGTATATCTTTAACCAGTTTATATTAAAATAATAAATTTGAAATTAACATCAAATCTAACTATTTCTTCCATTTCAACAAATCTGGACCATATCCAGATTTCCAATCAAACCCAATTTCAAATCTTGAAATATTAATTAAAGCTATTCCAATTTCAATAGATTTCAAATTTACAAATTTCAAACGTTTCAATAACTCAATTTCGATAAATTTCGTTTATACTTCAAATTCAACTTTGAAATTTAAATTTAAATCCTTAAGCAATTCACTTAAAACAATTTCAAATTTTCAAATTAAATCCTTTAAACAATTCATTTAAAACAATTCAGTTTATATAAATCAAATTCCATTTCAAATATCATTTAACTGGATTCAAAGTTTAAGGATTTAAAATCATTTAATTTAACCAATCCGTTGTCCGTGTATAATTTTCTACCCTATGGTCAAGTGATACAGATATTTATCATTTCAATCCGCAAATATTTAAATTTTATGGGTATATATTATTTCAACCCGCAATCCTAAATTTTACTTCAATCCATGAAATCGCTCGAGTCTATCATTTCAACCCATAACAATTTCTTCCTAATCTATTAGATCGTTCGGGTATGTATCATTTCAACCCATAGGGAACTTGCAGTGTTGTAACAATATAAATATATAACATCCAGTCATCCAATATCAAAAGTCAACATCCATCACAATCATCATTCAAACCAATCAATAAACAATAACAAGTGACTGATTATCAATAACGGGTATTAACTGGCAATTTAGAATTTAATATTAAATTAACGGTGATAATATTCATTAAAAGTCAGATTTAACTGTATGACAATTTAAATATATCAAACAGCAGTAAATCAATTTCAAATCACATCATAAATTCAATTTAATTAACATAAGCTAATTTAGTAGTTGTGAGTGAGTCAAAACACTCACCTTTGATTTCAAATTGATTTGAAATCCAAAATAAGGCCCAAATTTCAACAGTCTCAAAATTCATCCAAACCAGTTCCACAATGTCCGAAATTTCGATACGATCCCAACGTTTGAGAAAGTGGAACTGGTAGAAGTAATAGTACGTACAGAAATAAGAATGAAAAACAATTAGGATTTATAACAGCCTATATATAGGAAGATCTGAATTAGAAATGAACTGACCAGATTGGATTGATCGAAACGACTACGCGACCCAAAAAGCCCATTCTGACTTCGAAACGAAAATAGGTCATCCCATATATCCAAATAGATGTTTTCGATATTTTTAAACTCAATGGAACAGGTTTCAAGTCCTAATTCCATTGTATGAAGAAGTTAGCTTTTAAAATCAACTTATTTCAATTGAATTCAATTAAATTGATTTCTGTGCGTTTCGAGTCCGTATGATCAAACGACAAATCCGATCGCTACGAAACTTGAAATCCTGCAACAATTCACCATTACGGATCTGATGAAACTGGTTTCGTCGAAATCTGAGAGAGTGACCAAATTGGCTATTTCACGTTAATTAAATAAATTATTATTAAATTAATTAAACCACCTTTCAAATTCACATTTAATAACTAACAAAATTCACCACTTTTGATTACTTAGTAAATTATAATCTTTTTAAAACAAGTTTCCATATCAATTCAATGTTAAATATTACACTAATTATAGAGTTCAGTTTCAATAGCAATAATTCAATTGATTATTAAATTAAATTTCAATAAATCCATTTATTTGATTTTCCATCTTATTATTCAATCAATTGTCATCTTATGGATATAATTAACATTGGTTTATCTCTTATTGCACTAATATTCTACAATCATCATCTAAATTCATATTTACGCAATATTTAATTACATTTATTTGCAATTGATTTCCAATTTAATTCAACGGATTAATAACTAGGTAACAAATAACGATTGTCACCTTTTTCTTAATTCAATCGCATTTATAAGTTTATTATTTACAAACAAATGTTATAACTACTTATACAACACTGATTTTATCCAATTATAATTAATTACATATTATTTCTCCAATTAATACAACATTTGGTTTACTTTCTTATTTACAATTTATAACCAAATTTTATGTTTACAATCATTTCACTTAATTGAAATTGCATTAAAATAGTTATCAATTGCCTTAAACCAACGTTATTAGATTTCATTCTAGTTATTATTCTCATTAACAAATCACAAATGTTAATTTCTTCCAATATTAAATTACAAAATCTTATTTAATTCAATATTTTAATTATCGGAAAAATGCAGATCGTTACACTCTCCCTCACTCAAAACTTTTCGTCCTCGAAAAGGGAAAACAAGGAATTAAGGAATTAATATATCTTATTCAAAGTATTCAATTTATAAACAATTGTTTTACATAATTAAGTATTTAAATAAAATATCAATTAATAACCAATTAAATCCTCCATATTCAAGTTAATAAAAGTTTGAAAATCATTTCCACTTTCACAAAAAATTTCTAAGTCCAAAGTCCACGGAAAATTTTGGCAGAGTCTCTTTTGTACGGAGAGGTCCGGGAGAAATAATAATATCAATAATAACCATATATATATATATCACATTTCAAAATAAAATATCCCAAACCATGGGAAAACAATATAATATCGCTATAAAACCGTAATCCGAAAATGTACCTATTTGTCGGGCAAACAACACTTTATTTATGAAACCAAAAGCAGTAGCAATTGCTTCCATACCCTATATTTCACTTATATAATCCAAAGAAGTTAATAATTTTGTAAAAGAGATATTTAAGTTGTTTCAATTAATAACAATACAAATCAACACAACTCAACGATATTCACTTGCAAACAAATAGTCCACCCATTACATGCAATCAAAGTAATTAGTCATCCATCCATAACAACCAAACAAATGGTTTGTTCGGGTTCAGAAAATTTTAATTGTATAAATGATAAATAAACTACTAATACACTCAACAGTTTTAGACAAAACTCAATAGATTATTTATACATCTTTATACAATTGAAGTATTCTTTTCCAAACATCCATAAGCCAAAACAAACAACAAATTTCAAATATCAATTAAGTTTATTCTTATTAATTTCCCTTCATATCAATTACTGTTCGTCTATTTTCATTTATTCATACAATACTATGTTTCCATTAATTTACATTCATTACTTACAAAATTCATTTCTCATTCATTCATACAATGCCAATTCATTTATTTACATTCATTACTTACAAAAATTTATTCCTCATTCACCTATATAATGCAAATTTCCATTAACCTACATTCTTTTACTTACATAAGTTATTTTCATTCAATCATTTAAAACAAACAATGGATTCATTATTAGAGTATTGCATACATTTTATTTCAGTTTAATTCACATTTATCATTTACTTTGATTTCCTTTTTAACATCAACACTCATTTGTGAATCAAATCATACTTAGAATTCCAACTTTTTTTCTTCCTATTCATTTCCTTCATATATAGCATTATTGAATATTAAATCTATTTCTAATCATTTCAACATTTTCTGAAGTTATAATCATTCAATTAATACCGTATTCACCTTTACTACTCAATTTAATTATAGATGACTTCAAGCACTAACTTAAGTTTAAAATCATTACTTATAGTATTCACTTTTCTATTAAATTTAATTACTAGCAATTTCAAATTATTAACTTAAGTTTATAACATTTTATAACATCCAAATTTTTATTTATAGAGGTAATTCTATTGAACACTTTCATTATTCAAGTTTTACTTGTATAATATTCTATGACATATTTCTAATTAACATTTCAACTTTTAATATTTTGGTAAGTTACATATATATATATATATATATATCTTTTAGAATGTAATTGAATGTTACAAAAGTTTATCTTATTCATTTTAAATAACAAAATGTTCAACCTTTTTCATCTTCTTAAAATTCATTATCTTTAAGTTACAAGTTATTAATTTCCATTTACATTTCTTATATAATTTTTTTTATTAATCACTTAACTCATAATTTCTTAATTTCCATTTAGCAGCCTCCAATTATTAAAATAGTTAAGATTCCACATTCTATTACAATAATTGAAAACTACCAATTATCAGAAGGTTTTAAGAACTAACTCCGGGTTCATTTTAGTCATTTAGAAAATAATATATACATATTTATATCCTTTATAGATCAAATCATATTTAGGAATTCGAAATTAAGATTTATTCATCAAAATAAAGCAACAGTCTTCTCACTTTGAAACTCGAAAATGAACGTCGATGATGCGTGCACTCATCACCAAAATTATTTCCAACGACAGAGAGGGGAGTACATAACTTATTTTCTTCCAAAAATACCTTTAAAACATTTCTTTCAAATCATATTAAAATATTTATATCAGAAAATACTTCCAAATATTACTAATATTATATTCCAAAATCTTTTGAAAGCAGTTTTTCAAAAATCCCGGAACTTAAGTTCCCGAATTTCAATTTATATTCATTTTATTTATAATCTCATTTCACAACCAATTATTTTTTAACAAACAATTATATCACTTCCAATTATATCACTTTTAAAATTATTCTTTTATATACAAAATATAATACTAGGTAAAATTATTTCATTTACCTATATTTCAAAACAATATTGTATCGGTCTGCCCTGTTAAGTGTTTAGAAATCCCTATTGATGCCATAGCGTCCTATGTATCGACCGAAATTTATAAATACTAAATAGAACAAATTAACACAATACAAAAAACCTTTTGTAACAATAACAAATACGCTCTCTCATCTATATACACTTAATGACTCATTCTAGGGTATTACTACCCTATTTCTAATGAGTCAGACCCTACAAAGCTAGGGTTATCGCTAAACTAAAGCTCTGATACCAACTGTAATGACCCACCTTTTTGACCGTTTAAATCGACGATAAACCACACACGTCAAACTCAAACCATTATAAAGGGAGGATTGTTATGGGGTAAATAAGAAAAAGCAGAGAAAGAAAGAAAACAAACACAGAATCTCACGGCGGAATGACAAAATATAATAATCAAATAAATAGTTCATGAAGCAGTTTTACAAATAACATTTGATTACACTTTTACAATATAGATCAGAGTTACATACAGCAGGAATAAATAGATAAATGCAGCGGAATAACATGATGCATCAAAATAAATAAAATAATAATAATAGTATACAATCTTCGTCTTCGTCCTCCAAAAAGCAGTCTTCGATATACTGAAAAGCTCAGGCTGACCCGAGCGAATTGAAAAGACAAAACACTCGAGTCAGAACTAAAAGATCTTATGTAATTTAAATCAACAGTAAATGAATATGAGTGTAACGGTGTCAGAGATGTTTACGGGGTTTGACATCTCCTATCCAGTGTCTAACGTGAGTGCAATAACTTAAGAGATGTTCAGGATTCCACCTCCTAAGGATCCATTAAACTATCTACATATATAGTACAATACACTATTATAATAGTGTCTACAGTAAAGTAAAGTATTAAAATAGCATTAAGGCATGGCCCATATCCCCCTTAACACATTTTTATATGTTCTTGTAGTCTATACAGTACCGTAATTCCTCCATAAACTGGAGGGCTATCAGAGGGCAATCCATAGGTACGGTACAAACCAAACTCGTAGAAGGCGCGATAAGGCATGTGAGGCAATGCCCAGGGTAGGATACTACCGTTTTGCAGATCCAGACTGGTGGTAACGCATAACAGATACTACCGCCCACCTCGGAACACACTCCCATAATCAAAATCGAGGGGTGGCCACCAAATCAATCACAAAGTCATAATATAGTATCGAAGAAATGTGCCCAATAGGAGGAGTGACCTCACTTGGCACGGCATGGTTCCAGTTTTAGCCACATCAAGCTGACTCACGGGAGTCAGGGCTACGTAAATACCTCATACAGAATCGTTCGCCAAACCATCCTACTTCATTCTGGAATCTCCACCACGTACACAGGTGTCAAAGTGGTTTTCGGTATCGGCAAAGAGTATGACAATATCTGATCCCGGTCTCTTTAATAACCAAACGATTATTTCACATCGGATGGTTCTTTTAAATTTTCAAAACCGTTTCATAATTGATATCAAAATATCGTATTCAATTCAAACCATATCACTTCCGAAATCATATTCACTTTTGAAATCGTATTCACTTTCGAAATCATATCGATAAGATAGGTTAATTAATCCGCATTTCAAAATCATCATATTTACTTAGATATGTTATTTCATTAGCAACTGTCATTTCAAATCCTAACTTAGGTTATAACATCATTTAACCATATTCGCTTTAAAATCAAGGATTTAAATATAAACACTTCCTCTTTACGTAGTCTGAAATTTTGAAAATAGTTTAGATAGTTATAAATAGTTTAGTATAGTTTAAAATAAATTTTTAGATAGTAAAAATACTCTAATATAGTTTGAAAATAGATTAAAATAGTTTAAATGGATTTAAGATAGTTTTAATAGATTTAAATTAGTTTAAATAGATTTAAAATAGATCAAATAGATTTAAATTTAACAGATTTAAAGTAGATTAAATAGATTTAAAATAAATTAAATAGATTTAAAATAGATTAAATTTATTTAAAATAGATAAAAGGGATTAATTAGTTTAAAATAGGTTAAAATAGATTAAATTAGATTAAACAGATTAAAATAAATTTAAATAGTTTAAAATAGTCTAAAAATAGATTAAATTAGTTTAATAGTTTGAAAATCTTAATAATCGGGATTTGTAAAATGGTATATCTTTAACCAGTTTATATTAAAATAATAAATTTGAAATTAACATCAACTTTAACTATTTCTTCCATTTCAACAAATTTGGACCATATCCAGATTTCCAATCAAACCCAATTTCAAATCTTGAAATATTAATTTAAGCTATTCCAATTTCAATAGATTTCAAAGTTACAATTCAAACGTTTCAATAACTCAATTTCGATAAATTTCGTTTATACTTCAAATTCAACTTTGAAACTTCAATTTAAATCCTTAAGCAATTCACTTAAAACAATTTCAAAATTTCAAATTAAATCCTTTAAACAGTTCATTTAAAACAATTCAGTTTATATAAATCAAATTCCATTTCAAATATCATTTAACTGAATTCAAAGTTTAAGGATTTAAAACCATTTAATTTAACCAATCCGGTGTCCGTATATAATTTTCTACCCTATGGTCAAATGATACGGATATTTATCATTTCAATCCGCAAATATTTAAATTTTACGGGTATATATTATTTCAACCCGCAATCCCAAATTTTACTTCAATCCATGAAATTGCTCGAGTCTATCATTTCAACCCATAACGATTTCTTCCTAATCTATCAGATCGTTCGGGTATGTATCATTGCAACCCAGAGGGAACTTGCAGTGTTATAACAATATAAAAATATAACATCTAGTCATCCAATATCAAAAATCAACATCCATCACAATCATCATTCAAACCAATCAATAAACAATAATAAGTGACTGATTATCAATAACGGGTATTAACTGGCAATTTAGAATTTAATATTAAATTAATGGCGATAATATTCAATAAAAGTCAGATTTAGCTGGAATGGCTATTTAAATATATCAAACAGTAGTAAATTAATTTCAAATCACATCATAAATTCAATTTAATTAACATAAGCTAATTTAGTAGTTGTGAGTGGGTCAAAACACTCACCTTTGATTTCAAATTGATTTGAAATCCAAAATAAGGCCCAAATTTTAACAGTCTCTGAATTCATCCAAACTAGTTCCACAATGTTCGAAATTTCGATACGATCGCAACGAAACAAACCGGGCGCAATTCCGAGTTTATATGAAAAGATATGCTAGTTAGAAGATTACACGATTTAAATTAAAGAAATAAAATAAAATAAAAATAAATGCACGTCCCACACAATACCTGCCACGTCAACTAAGTTCTCAGCACCCTAGACGCCGCTCTTCATCTTCAACGCGATATGCTCGTTCCAGGAAGTCTTCGAGAACCCTAGCCCGCCGCTAAAAATGATGAACGCACTCCAGTCCTTGTCGCACGCCATAGATGAACTCTGCCACGCTGCTCCTCCATGCCAGGCTCACGTCCCCTAGGGCCGCGACCCATCAGCGACCAAGTCGCGATGAAAATTCTAACCGCCGCTGTTTTTGTTAAAACCCTAGACGAATTTTACACGATGATCCAACCACTGATTCGCTATACGAACTGCATTGATGAACTACGCGTGTCCCTATCCACGTGATGGTATCTTCGATTCGATGATCCGTCATAGTTGATCAAACCCCAATGAACGGCCGAGATTTGTTCCCCAAATTTTGGACACATAGGGACCCAAATCGAAAAACAAACTATAGATCTTGAATGCGCTCGTCAAGAGCTTCGAATCAGTATATAATATGATAGGGTTTGGTGAGTTTGATTTTGAAATTGATTTGGAAATTTGAAACTGAATTGGGATTTAGGGTTTTATATTCTGTCATTTGAGAAGGAGGAATTGGTAGAAGTAATAGTACGTACAGAAATAAGAATGAGAAACAATTAGGGTTTATAACAGCCTATATATAGGCAGATTTGAATTAGAAATGAATGGACCATATTGGATTGATCGAAACACTACGCGACCCAAAATGCCCGTTCTGACCCAAAAACGAAAATAGGTCATTCCATATATCAAAATAGATGTTTTCGATAATTTTAAACTCAATGGAACATGTTTCAAGTCCTAATTCTATTGTATGAAGAAGTTAGATTTTAAAATCTGCTTATTTCAATTGAATTCAATTAAATTGATTTATGTGCGTTTCGAGTCCGTACGATCAAACGACAAATCCGATCGCTATGAAACTTGAAATCCTGCAATAAGATCCAATGAAACTGGTTTCGTCAAAATCCGTGACAGTGGCCAAAATGGCTATTTCACGTTAATTAATTAAATTATTATTAAATTAATCAAATCACCTTTCAAATTCACATTTAATAACTAACAAAATTCATCACTTTTGATTACTTAGTAAATTATAATCTTTTTAAAACAAGTTTCCATATCAATTCAATGTTAAATATCACACTAATTTCAGAGTTTAGTTTCAATAGCAATAATTCAATTGATTATTAAATTAAATTTCAATAAATCCATTTATTTGATTTTCCATCTTATTATTCAATCAATTGTCATCTTATGGATATAATTAACATTGATTTATCTCTTATTCCACTAATATTCTACAATCATCATCTAAATTCATATTAACACAATATTTAATTACATTTAATTGTAATTGATTTCCAATTTAATTCAACAGATTAATAAATAGGTAACAAATAACGATTGTCACCTTTTTCTTAATTCAATCGCATTTATAAGTTTATTATCTACCAACAAATGTTATAACTACTTACACAACACTGATTTTATCCAATTATAATTAATTACATATTATTTCACCAATTAATACAACATTTGGTTTACTTTCTTATTTACAATTTATAACCAAATTTTATGTTTACAATCATTTCACTTAATTGAAATTGCATTAAAATAGTTATCAATTGCCTTAAATCAACATTATTAGATTTCATTCTAGTTATTATTCTCATTAATAAATCACAAATTTTAATTTCTTCCAATATTAAATTACAAAATATTATTTAATTTAATATTTTAATTATCGAAAAAATGCGGGTCGTTACATATAGATTATGGAAAATCGTTATGGGTTGAAATAATACATACCCGAGCGATTTTATTGGTTTGGATATTATTAATTCGGGATATGAGTTGAAATGGTATATACCCGGGAAATTTAACTATTTTGGATTGAAATGATACATACCCAATCACTTGACCATAGGGTAGAAAATTATATACGGACACCGTTGGTCGGTTATAAATTATTTTCTAAATGGTAAAGTATGTTTCATTTATAAATTTGATATTTAAATTTAATTTAATGATTTTATTTAAAAATTTATATTTGGAAATTAATTTATTTTATATGTTTTAAGCGTCAAATTATAAGTTAATATATGGTTTTAAATGTAAATTTAAGATTTTAACATATAATTTTATTTAGTTTTAAATATATATTTTAAATAGTTTATAATTTAATTTAATAAAATATTTAATATTGTTTTAATATATATATATATATTTTAAATTTAATTTAATATAATAAATATAGTTTTGATTTAAGATAATTAAAATAGACTTTTATAATAACTTTAATAGACAAAAGATTTTGTAAAAGATTTTAGAATTTTATAAAAGGTTTTGTAAGGAATTTATAAAAGTTTTGTAAGAGATTTTATAATGGATTTTATAAAGGATTTTTATAATGGTTTTATAAAGGAGTTTATATGGGTTTTAAAGGATTTTATAAAGTGTTTGTAAAAGACCTTGTATAAAGGGCTTTTGGAAGTGTTTTAAAGGAATCGACGTAGAAGTTTATGAAAAGGGAAAGAGTTGTAAACTGTTTTGGAATTTATAAATAGCTTTATAAATGGTTCTAAAGCATATAAATAGCTTTATAAATGGTTCTAAAGCATATAAATAGTTTATAAATGGTTTAAGAGAGATTTATAAGTTATTTTCGAAATTGATTTTAAAGAAATCTTCCTCGGCATTTATGAATATATTTATACTTTTGGAATAAGTATATGGATATCTTGATATGAAGGTATAAACTATTTTCTGGATTTATTATTAAAAATGTTCTATAAAATGACCACGGTGTGAAATAAGCGTTTGGTTGTTAAAGAGACCGGGGTTGGATATTGTCATACTCTATGCCAATTCTGAAACCACTTTAACAACCATGCACATTGTGGAGAATCCAAAATGAAGTAGGATAGTTTGGCAAATGCTACTGGTATGAGGTAAGAACGTAGCCCTGACCTTCGGGTCAGCTTGATATGACTAAAATAGGAGCTATACCAGGCCATGTGAGGTCGCTCCTCCAATCGGATATGCTTCTTCGATACCATATCTGCTACTTTGTGATTGATTAGTGGCCACCCTCGATTTGATTATGGGAGTGTGTCTCGAGGTGGACGATAATAGCTGCTATGCGTTACCACCAGTCCGGGAGTGCAAAACGGTAGAATCCTACCCTAGGCATTGCATCATTTGCCTTGTCATATGCCTTATCGAGCCCACTATGATATTGGTTTGTGTCGTACCTATGGAGTGCTCCCTGATAGCCCACTAGTTTACGGTGGAATTTACAGTACTGTATAGATTACGATGCCTATAAAAATGTGTTAAGGGGTATATGGGTAACGCCTTAACGCTATTTTAATACTTTACTTTACTGATAGACACTACATATATATATAGCATATATTACTACATATAAATAGTATAACGGATCCTTAGGATATGGAAAATCCCAAAACATCTCTTAAGTTATTGCATGCGCGTTATACACTGGATATGAGATGTTAAATCATGTAAACATCTCTGAAGTCATTACACTCATATGTAGTTGCTGTTGATTTAACTTACATAAGATCTTTTAGTTCTGACTCGAGTGTTTTGTCTTTTCATTACGCTCGGGGTCAGCTTGAGCATTTTAGCATTAAAGACTTTATTTCCAGAGGACGAAGACGGAGATTGGTATACTATTTATATATATTCCACTACATCATGTTGTTCCGCTGCATTATCCTATTATACCCGTTGTATGTATAACTCTGATTGTATTGTAAAGTGTAATCAAATGTTATTTGTAAAACAGCTTCATGAACTGTTTATTTGATTATTATATTTTATCATTCTGCTGTGAGATTCTGTGCTTTGTTTTTACTTCTTTTCTCTTATTTTATTATTTACCCCATTAACAATCCTCCTTTTTGAATGGTTTGAGTTAGACATGTGTGATTTATCGTCGATTTAAACCGTCCAAAAAGGTGGATCGTTGCATAAAATATAAAAAAATATAATGTTTACTGATAGGATTATATTTATGGTTTTTAAAGTAAATGAGATGTTTTGGGTAAAAAATATTTTGAAAAATAATGATATGTTTATAAAAGCGAATATAAGTTTTAGATTTTGATATCATGATGAGTTTCTATCGGCAAATCCTTTATAATTATTTAGAGTATGAAAAAAGAATTTAAAAATGGTAAAACTATGAATGAGTTAACGAGTTAGGAAGCAAATAAGAAAGAGATGATCTGTATGCTGGAAGCGGCCACAAGTGCAAAAATGCCACCATCTGTTATAAAGAAAGGAAAGGAGATCATGAAAGAATGTGAGTTATGATTTTGGATGAATAATGTGACGGTAAGTAGTTTAAGTATAAGTCTCACACAGTGCACAAATTGATTTTTTTAGAGTAGATTTAATAACTCATTATGGAATGATGTTGGATGCAGATATGAAAGTGGTTTATATGAGGATTAGCGAACATGCACGATATTGTTATATGTTGCGATCCTAATAGTCGCATGAAATTGAATTGATAAAGAAATCCTATATGCCTTCTAAGAAGATTATGGGCTTCCTCCCCAAGTAAATAAAAGTTGTAAGGTCTGTGGTTATGCCACTTAAGCACATGACTCTACAAAAAGTTGGAATTTGGATAAAAGAATTTTTGAGTTAGTGAAAGAAAGATTGTGATTATAGTTTAGATGAGAGAATTAAACCAAATTATTATACTAAAGCAAAATAGAGAAAAGATGCTTATCCAATAAAAAAATAAATTGATTAAGGTTCATAAGAATGAGATTTGGGCCTAAGTTATACCTATTTGATATTGAAAAATCTAAAGATATATTTAAAGTGGAGCTGACTTGGAAAATCTGGTAGTAAAAAATAAATAAGTGGTATTGGAATTTCAATTGATTGGATCTCGTCAACCAATTGATTGAAAATATTTTGGAGATAATGATGAATATTTTTGTTGAAAGACCTTGAGTTTAATTTAGGATAGGGTCCTAATGACCCAATGGTTCTACTATGTGGTTGACTCAGTGATCAGTCTATAGTATAGACATTGAAATGATTGACAATCACAATTTTTAATTCCTTTTCATTGTGGTAATGATCAAAGATGGAAGTGAATGATATTTAGGATACTTTGTTGTTTGATACCATTGTAAAGGTAGACTGTCCGAGTTGATATGTGGATGGATGTTGTTAACCCGATGTTGAGGTAACATTACACCATTTATGTTATATGGCTTGGATGGATGTTGTTCTCCAAGTAAGTGATCATTGGCTTGCTATACCTGTGTTTTGGGGCGATAGTTATAGGTCGTCGATACTTGAATGTGATTGTGAATATATGAATTGGATTAAATATGACATGACTTTGATGGCATGTTCACTATGCTAGGACATTACCCCTTTTTTCGATGTTCTTAGATATGTTATGGCACAGGGTGTTATTATGGTTATTAAGTGTTATTTTGATTTTATTTATATGACGAGACACCATTCCTGTTGAGTTGTCACATCCACAATAAGGAAGAACATCAAGTCTATGAAATGATATATTGGAAAAAATACCACTTATTAGTTTATTATTAAAATTGATTTAAACATGGATTTTTGGTTGTGAAGAGCACCGTGTTTGGATTTTTGATTGTAAAGTATATTCTAGATTTGGACTAGCATTAAACTTTTATAATGTAACGACCCAGAATTTTTGATAATTAAAATTCGAATATTTAGTTAATTTTAAATATTAATAAGTGGAATTAATAAGTCGGATAAATTTTTTATCGAATATTGGATTTACCTGGGTAATTAAATCGATAATTTAATGATTGAAATTCCAGAAATAATTGAAAATCGAGTTTAATATGATTGAAAATGATTTGTAAAATTTTATTTAATCATACTGGAGTTATAGAAATATTTTAGAACTCTTAAAATCGAATTTGGAAGTTAATCTGTGAAAATCGAATATTTTAATATTTAATTATCGACTGTAAAAATAGCCAATTTTCGAACAGTCTCAGAATTGAACGAGACCAGTTCCATTGGATCCGTAATAGTTAGTTATTATCGGATTTCAATTTTCGTATCCATCGGAGTTGTCGTTTGACCGTGGCAACTCGAAACGCATCGATATCGTTTTGACTTTAAATCGTCGAGTTAAAATAGTCATTTTTCAAACGGTCTCGGATTTCGACGAAACCAGTTTCATCGGATCCGTAATGTGATATTATTGTAAGATTTCAAATTTCATAATTTTTGGAATTACCGTTTGTCCGGTACAAATTAAAACGCCTCGAAATCGATTTAAATCGGTTTAATTTAAATTGATCGTTTAATTCCGTAACTCACACAGACGATCGAATTAGCTTCCGAAACCTATTCCATTGCGTTCGGAACGCGGGGTAAACCTTACGAATGTCAGCCGGCACGCTCGAATCGGAGTTCGAAAAAAATTTGATGAATAGTAAATCGTTAAGTTTTCTATAAAAGCCCTTGTTTTCTTCATTTTGCAAAGGAGAAACGACCCTAGGGTTTTGAAACGTAGCCGCCAGTTCAAGCTATCAATGGCCACGAAATTCGTTTCCTTCTCCCCCAATTTCCCTCCAATCAGTCGACATCTACGCAAAGTCATCAACTACGAAAGTGTTGAGGGCAATGAGACCTTCGCATCCAACGGTCATGGTGGGGTATTACGTGGTGGATCGTTCGAAAACTGCTCGCGTTAGTCTACCGTTCGCACGCGTTTTTAGGGGGCTTGGGGGTGCCGAGCTGGCCATGGGGGTAGGAGATGGTAGGCGATGGTGGGGGCTACAAGGTGGCGTGTTCTGATCATCGTCGAAGTCGACGGAGTGGGTTGCGACGTTAGGGTTTAGGGGCGGCGTTGGGTTCGTGTGCTACTGGGTGGGTACTCGCGTGTTTGAACGTGAACGGAGAAGAATACGCGTGCGGCCCAGATTTGCTTCAAAGAAATTGAACGGTAGATGATGATAGGGTTTAAATTTTTTAATTAAAATGTTGATTAAGTGATATTTAAATTTGTATTAACTTCAAAGTGCTATAACTCTCTCATACATTATCAGAAAATGACGAAACAAAATGCGTTGGAATCGTATTCGCGAATACTACGTGATGCAATTGGTTTGGAGTTGATTGGAGTCAATGAAAATTTTTGGTAAAATTAAACGTCTGTTTAGTTTTATCCGAAATAAACCGCTACGACTGTTATTGAAATCACGGTGAGATCTTCTCACTCAATTGAATGTGGAATTATTTACAGTTATTGATTTGATGATTGCTATTCGATGTGATATTAGATATAGTAGGATATATATCTATATATAGCAATATATACATATTGGCATATGTATATATTGGATTGATTGATTTCCCGCCTCGTATAGCGGATGAGACCCTATTGCGCCGTTAGTAAGCGGATTTATAAAAACCTATATACCGCGATAATTCCGTACTGGAGCGGAATTGGTATTGTGCTAACATCTTTGGATGCAGGGAAACAGGTTGGAGGGATCCAACTGGATTCCTCACCGTATTGATTATTTACAGATATTTTGATATATTCTGTTGTCATATTGATATATGATATTGACTGTTGTGATGGACTAATTGGTGTTGTTGCATCATCGGATTCAGTTTTTAAATGTAAAAATAACGACTGTTATTTTAAAAGGGTTTTTAAAGTGATCTTTGAAATTATACGTTTTATAAAATTTCTGAAGTGATTTATTTTGAATAAATAAACGTTCAAATTTTAATTTTACAAAAAGTTATAGATTTGTGAAATATAACCGAAAAGTGATTTTTGGAATAAATAGTTGACTGATTTATGAAATGGTTTAAATTGAGATTTTTTTGAATTTCTGTAACGGTTTATATAAAAGATTTATGAAATTGATATCTACAAAATTAAGAATGTTGAAATTATAAAATGAGTTTTTATAAGTGATAAAAATGAAATAGTATGGAATCCGTAAGTGAATGAAATTTATAGGATGTATAAATTGTGAAGTTAAAAAGGATGGAATTTATAGATGTATAAATCGGAAAGTTAAAATGAATGAAATTGAAAAATAGAAGATTTTAAGAAATTAACTTATAGATTGGATTTTTGCCTTCAAATGAAATATTGAACAAATTTGTTAATAAAGGAGATTTACAAATCGAAGTGGTTATAAGGTAGGAATAGAATTTATAAACGTTGTTCTATAAATTCGAAATAAATTGGATTTGATAAATTAAAATGTTAAAGAAGATATATTCGCGATTTTGGATAGCGAATTTTTATTAAAATAAAAATGTGTAGAAAAGATTGAAATTGGGTTAAGTGAATTATATTTACGATTTTGGACGGTGAATATAATTTTAAGTAAAATGGATACGTTTTTGAAGAAGTGATATTAAAAATGAAGTTAAACATTTTAAAGATGTTTTAAAATGTATTGTGAATCGAAAGCATAGATTTCAACAGTTCTTGTTGAAATAGACGTTTTCGAGAAATATAAGGAAATGATGGACTATAACACTGTTGTTATAGTAAATGATTTCCGAAAGGAAATGTTTTTATGTAGTATTGGGATTTATATATCTATCTTAATTTTCGAATCCCTATACTAGAGATTTTGAGTCGTCGTAACGATGTTTTACGTAACATTCGTTTTGACTCAAATAAATGTGTTTAAAGAGAATGATTTCCTTAAAGAATGAATATATACTTAATATTTATTTAAGTATATCGAATATTTTCAAATGTTGAAAATAAATGATTTGGAAATTACTTATTATTAAATAAGTATGGAAATGCTTTTCCAATATGAAATGAACCGTTTTGAGAATTTATCTTCATAAAGATAAATCGAAAGTGAATATTTGAAAACGATTGAAAATCGAATATCAGTAGATATTTTGAAAGATATAAATTCACTATGGAATTTATAAAGGGAAGGGAAGCTGTTTAGAAAAATAAATATTGATTTATTTTTGAAGTGTGGAAATTATATATCTAGTAAAGATATTTTTGGAAATTAAATAATTTGGGAAAATTATTTGGAATCTGATGATGTTGCGCATCTTTATTGATAGTTAAATAACCGACTATCAATAATTACCTTTAGATAGGTATTTGTTGTGAATTGGATGAAATTGAATGCCACACTTATTTTGAATAAGCGCTCACTATTCGGGTTAACCGGGAAAGGACCATGGGGTCGTATAACCCATTCCGAATATGTGATACGTCGTTATGAATTGCATTCGAAGACCGGTGTTGAAGACCGGATATTTTTGAAAACGGAAGGATTACCGTCGAGTTACTCTACATCGACTGATCTTCGATTTAGAGGTTTTATCACCCTTAGTGACGGGAAGTCCTGACGTGATTGAAAATTATCCGGAAATGCAAGGGCTTCGTGAGAAGTGCCTTCGGTTCTGTTCGATCCCGGAACAGACTTGTATGGATTGTATGTCTGACATTACACTTTGAGATATAAAGCTGATTTCTTTCAAATACATATCTGTTGGTGGCGGAGAATTTATTCTCTTAGCTTAACACCCTTCTCTGAGACGTACGAGCTCAGAGGTTATGTAGTTGAAATTTATCAGCGATATATCCCAATTTGGTAACGTGGCATACTGAGTGTTGCTGTAAAATGATCAGTGTTTGATCATTTGTGATATGATCATTTGTTTGATCTTATATCTTTGTGATCATAGGTTGATCATTTTGTTTGACCCGAAGCAGGGCTTTTTGTAGAAAGCGTAGCTTTGTGGACGAGACTTCATCGAGCCTCACACCCCGAAAATGGTCGAAACAGGAATGTTGCGGCAAGGTTATGAGGGTCGCGCCCTTTAGGGTATGTCATTTCCTTCTGGAAAGGGGTGGTATCATGGTATGGAGCCCAGATACTTACTCATGTGGATACACTTTCTTTATGATGTGTGATGTTGGATATCGAGCGCTCGGATAAAGGTCCCAAAGGACCGGGTGATGACATATTCGTGAGTTACCTGTTACAGGGGTAACCCGGCCTTGTTTGGCAGAGAGCAGTTTGTCTCTCGGGACGTCCAGCCAGAGGCGATCCCAATCGGCAGGAGGAAAGGAAGTTCCTTAGCCTGACCATTTGTTGGAAAATCCAAAGAAACAATACGTGACTTGTACGGTATTAGTTGTAGAACCTGCCATTTACGTACGGTGGTCACCACTGTTTAGATGGTAGCTATAGTAGGCATACGATACTGGTCGTATGTTGGCTAAGATTAATATTATACTTTTGAAATGTTTTCTACACTATGCACTAATAATAATATCAAAAAAAATGATTTGATTTTACGTAATAAGCATCTTTGACTATCATAAGAAGAAATCTCCTCCAATTCTGCGTTTGCATTGTGTGTGTGGCGGGAGGTCTTATGGTAGTTTCATTTTCCAAAAGCATTGCGAATTGGTTTTGTTTTCTTTGTGAAATAACTGTTTTACGATCTCACACCAGTCACCATGACTGACTCGGAGTTTATTGTTCCCTTCTAAACTCTGGGTGCCCACCAATTTCCACACGGGCAGCCTAGAGTTATATTATCAGGATATTCTGGATATTCTGGAGCTTTGGAGATGAGCTGGATGGCGAGACGTAGTATTTGTATCTGATATATTTATTCCGCTGTGTATTCTGTATGAGGACAAGTTATATAACTGTCCATTGTTGTATATTGACTCTGATGATTGATGTATGTATAAACTGATATAGTTCTTTGTTTTAAAAGACTAGTAATTATCTATTGTATATTGTTCCGCTGCGATATGTGAGATTCTGATATTGTTTCTGTTTCTGATGTTGTTCTTTTGTTTCTTCTTTCTCTTTTCTTCTATCTTTTCTTCTACCTCTTCTTTTAAAACCCTAATGGTTCGGTTTTTCGTTCACCTTGAGTAAATAGATGGAGATTAGTGTCTATTCAAGGGGTACGGAAAAGCGGGTTATTACATTTGGTATCAGAGCATATGGTTAAGCGACAACCCTGCTCTGTTGGGTGTTACTCATTAGAGATAGAGTCAGTAGTACTCTAGAATGAGTTTGAGTGTAATAATAGATATGAGTGCGTATTTGTTAGTGAATATGAAATGGTTTTATATTGTGATGATTGGTTTGTTGAGTGGTATATGGATTCTGGTCGGTATTGTCCGTACAACTCTATCGATAGGGATCTCTAAACACTTATATAGAACAATTCGGCACGATATTGTTTTAAAAAAAAAAAAAAAAAAATTGGGTAAACGAAATAATTTTACCTTGATTATATTTTATATATAAAGAAATAATTTTTCACAAATTATTAAAGTGTATATGAATTGATTGTTAAGATTGTTTGAATAAGTTGAATTAAAACAACAATTGTGAAAGAGTAAATTGTATAAAAGAATGAATTATAAAGGGTGAAGTTATAATTGATATGATTTACAATGGTAAAATAATCTTATATGTAAGAAGTGAAATTATGTGCAAAGAGATTTATAAATGTGATTTATGAAATAAAAGGAAATTTTTGAAAGAATTTAAGCACTGATTTCACTATTGTTGCTGGGAAATAATAAGGGTGATGACTGCAGCATCATCAGTATCATTTTCGAGTTTCTGTGTGATTGATTTGCTACCATAGTAAATTGGAAATGGAGGTTTTGTTGTGATAAACAAATTTGAAAATTAAAGTCCAAATTTAAATATGGTAAATATAAGTGAAATAAGATTTATACTTATGATATGAGATAATAGATTTAACTTTGGTAAAGTTAATGAATTTGAGTAGCATAATGAAATATGATGTGAAATTTAACTAAAAGAAAGTCAAATGTGATATAAATTTGAATGATTGATGAAATTTGATTTTGGTAAAAGGTTAAATGAATTTTGTTAAGAAAAACAAAGTCTGAATTGGATTTATAAGTGGAAACTTAAGTTAAGTTGGACAAATGATGTTTGAAATGGAAAATAACTTAAGTGATGTTGAAGTGAAGTTTATTTTGATATCAAAGAAATTAATAAAGTGAATTTATTAAATGAGTGTGAACTTGAGTTGTATAAATGAAATTCAATTGTATTTGTTAAAATGAATTAGCAATTGAATAAATAAATGGATTGGATGTTAATCAATCTAATGTAAAGTATTGATATGAAATAATGAATATAAGTGTTAATTCATTAAAAGCTAATGAAGTTGAGAAATTAAATAAATTGAATGGAAGTCAATGTAATTTAAAAAGTGTTGAACCAAATTGAATGTAAAGAAATGTAAATTGAATAAATTTGGTTATGATTGGTTATACATTGGTTGATAGATTGATTGTTAGTTGATTTCGTGTAATTCATTAAGGGTTAATGAAATTGAATCGACAAATTGGAAGCAAAGTGATTAAATTCAAATTGATAATATGTAAATTTGAATAGAAATGAATTTGATTCAAATTGAAAATGAACCAACATGAATGTAAATTAGTGAATGTAAACTAATTGGAAACAAATGAATGAATGTTAGTTAAATCCAATATTAGCAAATCAAATGTGAGTAAAGCGAAAACCAATTCAATGAATATTAATGAGAAATGAATGAATATTGATTCGGTATGGATTTGTTGGATGTTTATTGGATGATGATGGTTTGATGGTTGCATTGTTGCTTCTGATTGCATTTGTTGTTTGTTGCATTTGCTATGTTGACATATGTAGTATTATGTTGCTATATGATGTATATTGACTATATTTTCATATCTACATGTTCTCATATGGTTTGTTGAGTGTTTAGTAGGTGCGGATGGCGTTGCTTCGCATTTGGAGCTCGCTTTCGCGCTATATTAGCCGTATACGCTCGCTAAATAAATAATAAGGTACATATCTCGGATTAAATATCGTACTTTTACACTTTTTTCCCTACGGGATGCCTCATCACTTGATGAGATGTATATTTGTGATATATATATACACTGTCATTTTTTTTCGGATCGAGCCGCGCAAAGGAGACGCTGGCGAAATTTTCTGAAAATTTAAGGCGTTAGAATATTTTTGGGAAAATTTGAAAATTTTGAAAACTAAGTTATGATTTGAAAACTTAGTAAAGATTTTGTGAGAAGTTAACTATGAATTTTGGAGAAGTTAAACACTTAACAGATTTGAAAATCTAATTTGAACGGTTTGTTTTGAAAAGTTAATGGATTTTGTATCTTTCTCTCGCTTGGTAATTTCGAGGACGAAATTCTTTTAAGGGGGGAAGTCTGTAACGACCCAGAATTTTTGATAATTAAAATTCGAATATTTAGTTAATTTTAAATATTAATAAGTGGAATTAATAAGTCGGATAAATTTTTTATCGAATATTGGATTTACCTGGGTAATTAAATCGATAATTTAATGATTGAAATTCCAGAAATAATTGAAAATCGAGTTTAATATGATTGAAAATGATTTGTAAAATTTTATTTAATCATACTGGAGTTATAGAAATATTTTAGAACTCTTAAAATCGAATTTGGAAGTTAATCTGTGAAAATCGAATATTTTAATATTTAATTATCGACTGTAAAAATAGCCAATTTTCGAACAGTCTCAGAATTGAACGAGACCAGTTCCATTGGATCCGTAATAGTTAGTTATTATCGGATTTCAATTTTCGTATCCATCGGAGTTGTCGTTTGACCGTGGCAACTCGAAACGCATCGATATCGTTTTGACTTTAAATCGTCGAGTTAAAATAGTCATTTTTCAAACGGTCTCGGATTTCGACGAAACCAGTTTCATCGGATCCGTAATGTGATATTATTGTAAGATTTCAAATTTCATAATTTTTGGAATTACCGTTTGTCCGGTACAAATTAAAACGCCTCGAAATCGATTTAAATCGGTTTAATTTAAATTGATCGTTTAATTCCGTAACTCACACAGACGATCGAATTAGCTTCCGAAACCTATTCCATTGCGTTCGGAACGCGGGGTAAACCTTACGAATGTCAGCCGGCACGCTCGAATCGGAGTTCGAAAAAAATTTGATGAATAGTAAATCGTTAAGTTTTCTATAAAAGCCCTTGTTTTCTTCATTTTGCAAAGGAGAAACGACCCTAGGGTTTTGAAACGTAGCCGCCAGTTCAAGCTATCAATGGCCACGAAATTCGTTTCCTTCTCCCCCAATTTCCCTCCAATCAGTCGACATCTACGCAAAGTCATCAACTACGAAAGTGTTGAGGGCAATGAGACCTTCGCATCCAACGGTCATGGTGGGGTATTACGTGGTGGATCGTTCGAAAACTGCTCGCGTTAGTCTACCGTTCGCACGCGTTTTTAGGGGGCTTGGGGGTGCCGAGCTGGCCATGGGGGTAGGAGATGGTAGGCGATGGTGGGGGCTACAAGGTGGCGTGTTCTGATCATCGTCGAAGTCGACGGAGTGGGTTGCGACGTTAGGGTTTAGGGGCGGCGTTGGGTTCGTGTGCTACTGGGTGGGTACTCGCGTGTTTGAACGTGAACGGAGAAGAATACGCGTGCGGCCCAGATTTGCTTCAAAGAAATTGAACGGTAGATGATGATAGGGTTTAAAATTTTTAATTAAAATGTTGATTAAGTGATATTTAAATTTGTATTAACTTCAAAGTGCTATAACTCTCTCATACATTATCAGAAAATGACGAAACAAAATGCGTTGGAATCGTATTCGCGAATACTACGTGATGCAATTGGTTTGGAGTTGATTGGAGTCAATGAAAATTTTTGGTAAAATTAAACGTCTGTTTAGTTTTATCCGAAATAAACCGCTACGACTGTTATTGAAATCACGGTGAGATCTTCTCACTCAATTGAATGTGGAATTATTTACAGTTATTGATTTGATGATTGCTATTCGATGTGATATTAGATATAGTAGGATATATATCTATATATAGCAATATATACATATTGGCATATGTATATATTGGATTGATTGATTTCCCGCCTCGTATAGCGGATGAGACCCTATTGCGCCGTTAGTAAGCGGATTTATAAAAACCTATATACCGCGATAATTCCGTACTGGAGCGGAATTGGTATTGTGCTAACATCTTTGGATGCAGGGAAACAGGTTGGAGGGATCCAACTGGATTCCTCACCGTATTGATTATTTACAGATATTTTGATATATTCTGTTGTCATATTGATATATGATATTGACTGTTGTGATGGACTAATTGGTGTTGTTGCATCATCGGATTCAGTTTTTAAATGTAAAAATAACGACTGTTATTTTAAAAGGGTTTTTAAAGTGATCTTTGAAATTATACGTTTTATAAAATTTCTGAAGTGATTTATTTTGAATAAATAAACGTTCAAATTTTAATTTTACAAAAAGTTATAGATTTGTGAAATATAACCGAAAAGTGATTTTTGGAATAAATAGTTGACTGATTTATGAAATGGTTTAAATTGAGATTTTTTTGAATTTCTGTAACGGTTTATATAAAAGATTTATGAAATTGATATCTACAAAATTAAGAATGTTGAAATTATAAAATGAGTTTTTATAAGTGATAAAAATGAAATAGTATGGAATCCGTAAGTGAATGAAATTTATAGGATGTATAAATTGTGAAGTTAAAAAGGATGGAATTTATAGATGTATAAATCGGAAAGTTAAAATGAATGAAATTGAAAAATAGAAGATTTTAAGAAATTAACTTATAGATTGGATTTTTGCCTTCAAATGAAATATTGAACAAATTTGTTAATAAAGGAGATTTACAAATCGAAGTGGTTATAAGGTAGGAATAGAATTTATAAACGTTGTTCTATAAATTCGAAATAAATTGGATTTGATAAATTAAAATGTTAAAGAAGATATATTCGCGATTTTGGATAGCGAATTTTTATTAAAATAAAAATGTGTAGAAAAGATTGAAATTGGGTTAAGTGAATTATATTTACGATTTTGGACGGTGAATATAATTTTAAGTAAAATGGATACGTTTTTGAAGAAGTGATATTAAAAATGAAGTTAAACATTTTAAAGATGTTTTAAAATGTATTGTGAATCGAAAGCATAGATTTCAACAGTTCTTGTTGAAATAGACGTTTTCGAGAAATATAAGGAAATGATGGACTATAACACTGTTGTTATAGTAAATGATTTCCGAAAGGAAATGTTTTTATGTAGTATTGGGATTTATATATCTATCTTAATTTTCGAATCCCTATACTAGAGATTTTGAGTCGTCGTAACGATGTTTTACGTAACATTCGTTTTGACTCAAATAAATGTGTTTAAAGAGAATGATTTCCTTAAAGAATGAATATATACTTAATATTTATTTAAGTATATCGAATATTTTCAAATGTTGAAAATAAATGATTTGGAAATTACTTATTATTAAATAAGTATGGAAATGCTTTTCCAATATGAAATGAACCGTTTTGAGAATTTATCTTCATAAAGATAAATCGAAAGTGAATATTTGAAAACGATTGAAAATCGAATATCAGTAGATATTTTGAAAGATATAAATTCACTATGGAATTTATAAAGGGAAGGGAAGCTGTTTAGAAAAATAAATATTGATTTATTTTTGAAGTGTGGAAATTATATATCTAGTAAAGATATTTTTGGAAATTAAATAATTTGGGAAAATTATTTGGAATCTGATGATGTTGCGCATCTTTATTGATAGTTAAATAACCGACTATCAATAATTACCTTTAGATAGGTATTTGTTGTGAATTGGATGAAATTGAATGCCACACTTATTTTGAATAAGCGCTCACTATTCGGGTTAACCGGGAAAGGACCATGGGGTCGTATAACCCATTCCGAATATGTGATACGTCGTTATGAATTGCATTCGAAGACCGGTGTTGAAGACCGGATATTTTTGAAAACGGAAGGATTACCGTCGAGTTACTCTACATCGACTGATCTTCGATTTAGAGGTTTTATCACCCTTAGTGACGGGAAGTCCTGACGTGATTGAAAATTATCCGGAAATGCAAGGGCTTCGTGAGAAGTGCCTTCGGTTCTGTTCGATCCCGGAACAGACTTGTATGGATTGTATGTCTGACATTACACTTTGAGATATAAAGCTGATTTCTTTCAAATACATATCTGTTGGTGGCGGAGAATTTATTCTCTTAGCTTAACACCCTTCTCTGAGACGTACGAGCTCAGAGGTTATGTAGTTGAAATTTATCAGCGATATATCCCAATTTGGTAACGTGGCATACTGAGTGTTGCTGTAAAATGATCAGTGTTTGATCATTTGTGATATGATCATTTGTTTGATCTTATATCTTTGTGATCATAGGTTGATCATTTTGTTTGACCCGAAGCAGGGCTTTTTGTAGAAAGCGTAGCTTTGTGGACGAGACTTCATCGAGCCTCACACCCCGAAAATGGTCGAAACAGGAATGTTGCGGCAAGGTTATGAGGGTCGCGCCCTTTAGGGTATGTCATTTCCTTCTGGAAAGGGGTGGTATCATGGTATGGAGCCCAGATACTTACTCATGTGGATACACTTTCTTTATGATGTGTGATGTTGGATATCGAGCGCTCGGATAAAGGTCCCAAAGGACCGGGTGATGACATATTCGTGAGTTACCTGTTACAGGGGTAACCCGGCCTTGTTTGGCAGAGAGCAGTTTGTCTCTCGGGACGTCCAGCCAGAGGCGATCCCAATCGGCAGGAGGAAAGGAAGTTCCTTAGCCTGACCATTTGTTGGAAAATCCAAAGAAACAATACGTGACTTGTACGGTATTAGTTGTAGAACCTGCCATTTACGTACGGTGGTCACCACTGTTTAGATGGTAGCTATAGTAGGCATACGATACTGGTCGTATGTTGGCTAAGATTAATATTATACTTTTGAAATGTTTTCTACACTATGCACTAATAATAATATCAAAAAAAATGATTTGATTTTACGTAATAAGCATCTTTGACTATCATAAGAAGAAATCTCCTCCAATTCTGCGTTTGCATTGTGTGTGTGGCGGGAGGTCTTATGGTAGTTTCATTTTCCAAAAGCATTGCGAATTGGTTTTGTTTTCTTTGTGAAATAACTGTTTTACGATCTCACACCAGTCACCATGACTGACTCGGAGTTTATTGTTCCCTTCTAAACTCTGGGTGCCCACCAATTTCCACACGGGCAGCCTAGAGTTATATTATCAGGATATTCTGGATATTCTGGAGCTTTGGAGATGAGCTGGATGGCGAGACGTAGTATTTGTATCTGATATATTTATTCCGCTGTGTATTCTGTATGAGGACAAGTTATATAACTGTCCATTGTTGTATATTGACTCTGATGATTGATGTATGTATAAACTGATATAGTTCTTTGTTTTAAAAGACTAGTAATTATCTATTGTATATTGTTCCGCTGCGATATGTGAGATTCTGATATTGTTTCTGTTTCTGATGTTGTTCTTTTGTTTCTTCTTTCTCTTTTCTTCTATCTTTTCTTCTACCTCTTCTTTTAAAACCCTAATGGTTCGGTTTTTCGTTCACCTTGAGTAAATAGATGGAGATTAGTGTCTATTCAAGGGGTACGGAAAAGCGGGTTATTACATATAAAGATAAGTATTTTGGTATGAAGGTTAGTATTAAGATCATATAAGTTTGTATTATTGATAAATGGAATGAATTCTTTGGAATTGTATAGATAAATTTGATTTGTAGAACAAAGAATTATAGAGAGTTATTGTCACGCCCCACCTCTATACTCACACTAGCCAAGGACACTATGGGGTAATGCCGTCGACTAGCACGAAGAATAAGGCTGTTGAGGAGTGACCATCTGTGTAATTGCTTTATGCGAGTACTGATATGTCAGATAGTATGCCATATATTTCATTCAAGAGGAAATCTGACATATCAAATACAAACTCAAAGCTACTACACAGTGGCTATGTGGCATTCGAAAACAAATATAAAATACGCATAACATAAATCAGTCACAGATATTCATATCACAAAGGCGGAAACAGATATGAATATAACACATAGAAGTGTACATCAAAGTAGTGGTCATGCAAGATCCACTACATCACAAAAGAATAGGTACAAGTGCTAGACAAAAGAATATGTATATATCAAGGAGTCTCTATCTCGAATGTGTAAAAACAAAAACTACTAAGCTAAAGTAGTTAGCCAAAAGTTAGAAGCTAGCCCCTGCTAAGAAGTCAAGTGGAAGCACCTGTAACACCACGATCTGACCCTAGTATTATTTAAGAAGAAAAATAATAAACGGATCAGTCTAGCTATAAATATCATATAAAATGAGATAGGATAAGAGATACAACAAAAATATATGATAACAATAATGCCATACTTTGACAAGCATACATACGATAACAACAAAAATCATACAATATCTCAAATCATCTAAAATATCCAAAAAGAATATCACATTCTTAGCTTATTCACCAAACCTCAAATATTGACAAAACATATCAATGCCAATCGCAAAAATCGATGAAACACAAATTCCATAAATCCATAATAGAAAATCCAGAAAACACAAAAAGGGGGGAGGGGGGCTAACATAAACGGGATGTTATCCCATCGGTCGCTAACCCATAAAATGAGCTGAACATCGACGCACCTAAAAAGATACGCCCCATGCACAGTCGAATATCGACGCACCTAAAAAGATACGCCCCATGCATAAACGAACATCGACGCACCTAAAAAGATAAGCCCCATGCACAAACGAACATCGATGCACCTAAAATGATACGCCCCATGCACCGACTCATTGAGCCGATTGCTCCACGAACGGTCAAAAGACCATGGGTCGCTACCCCACCAAATTGAGCCGAAGCTCCATAGAATAAGTGTAAATTACACCAAGCTAGTAAATAAATGAGTTTAGCTTCATGTCCTATAATCACTGGCTTAACTTAAATATTTACGAACAAATTGTAGATTTCCACTCGAAAATTATCACAAAATGAACATCATTGATAAAAAAGAAGTGTAAATTACACTAAGCTAGTAAATTAATGAGTTTAGCTTCATGTCCCATAACCACTGGCTTAACTTAAATATTTACGAACAAATTGTAGATTTCCACTTGAAGATTGTCACAAGATTTCAACCGAACAAGTCCAAAAATTAACCGACGAAGTAAACGCAAGCGTTTCATACCACTTGTTTTGCTAAGCCGTTTAATTAGATTTCTCATACGAATGAGGTAAAGGTTTGTATATACTAATAGATTGGAAAACAGTTTTAAAAACGAGCTTTGTATTAAAAATAGTGTTGAAATTGTTTTTGTGAAAGATTTTTTAGTATTTACTACTAGTATAAATACCTTTGTATTTTAAAGTGACAAATCACAGAAATGATTGTAAAAACAATATATCACCAAAAATCCACATTCGACGACGTGAATTAAAACCATGAAAATCAATATCAAATACATCAAATGGATATTCCCAAAGATACAGAAAAGAAGTCATCAAAGTCGATAATAAATGACAACATCTAATTGGATCAACAAAAATCGATAAGAAAATGGAAATTCGCACAAACATAGACAAAATGGGCAAAAACCAATAGGACCAGATGTCTGGTTGGATTGGTCAGATGTCTGACCTAGGGTTCTACCGTTTTCTTTTTTTTTTGTTTCTTTATAATTTCCAGAACCCCTGATCAGACGTTTGACCGATTGAACCAGACGTCTGGTTCATGGCTCTAGATATATATATTTTTTTGCCATATTTTTTTTTCTTCTGGTGCCCTAACCAGACGTCTGAGTTCTTCAACCAGACGTCTGGTTGCATGTACTGGGCAACAGTTTGCCTTGGCCATTGATGGCCATATCAATTCGGAAGCGATCAGACGAGCGACGGAGGCTAGGGATTTATGCCAAGCGACAACCCAGTCCTATAAGCTCTTCGATACACCCCAAATAACATATCCAAAGATCCAAGATAGGATCTTTATATTTTTGACTTCAAAATACCAAAATTGAAAAATTCACAAAATCAATTCAAATCAAAAGCAATTGGACATGAAATAGATGTTAGGAATTCATACCTAACAACAATGAAAGCTATAGACATAGATGTGAGTTCAAGAACTCACCTTTAAACCCAAGAACAACGAATGAGAAGCTTTAAAACAAGGCAAGATCAATCTTTCCTCCACTTAACTTCAAGAACCCTCAATCTATGATCAAATGCAAATATTACCTAAGTTAGGTTATAGGAATTTCTGGAAATTGGAGAGAGATTGAGGTGGAGAAGAAGAAGAGGATGCTTACCTAAGCCTCTCTTTGATTTTGGAGCTTGAATCTTGAATTTCCTAGTAATATAGGGTTTAGGAATTTTAATTTCCTCTTCTTCCCCCATTTTCCTTTAGCTTGAGAGTGTTAGAAAAATAGAATGAATGAATGAAGAGGGGGTGGAGTTAGGGTATTTTGTTGGGTTAGTGGGCTGAAACCCAAACCCCAAAGACCAATAGAAAAATAGCAAAATTCTAAACAACTCCAAACATATCGATGTTTATACTCAAAAAGGTCGCAAATGCCGTTTTGGACTCAATGAAAGTGGTCTCGAGTCCGTATTTGACCGTTTACAGAAAGTCATATTTCAGACTTTAAATTCAAATAACGATACTATATTTAAATATATAATCGTAAAATATGCAGGTTGTTACAGACTCCCCTCCTTAAAGAAATTGTGTCCTCGCAATACTTAAGAGGAAAATAAGAGTAACAACCATACTAAGTCATATCAACACAAAAGAAAAATTTGAAGTGAGAATTTCACCATGAGGAGCATGGGAGAGTAAGTCCGGATGTGTTCGCTCAATGTATTCTCTTGATTTCCAAGAGCAATCCTTAGGATTTGAGGACCATTGAAATTTCACAAGTGGGACATCTTACTTTCGTATCAATGATACGAATAGGATGTTGCTCATAAGTCAAATTAGGCGAAACTTCAATTTCTTTAATAACACCGGGATCAAGAATTGAATCGGAATCTCTAAGGCATTTTCAAAGTTAAGAGACGTGGAATACGTCATGAATAATAGAAAATTGAGCCGGTAATAAAAGGCGATAAGCCACGGAACCAATGCGTTCGGTGATGGGAAATGGACCAATATATCGAGGTGCTAATTTTTTTCGATCGATTGAAACGCACAACATCCTTCATAGGTGAAAAACGAATGAACACCAAATTCTAAAAACGGAAACAATGGCCGCGAGCACCAGATCATGAGTGGCATATCCAGTCTTGGCAGGCTTTAATTATATAGAAGTATAAGCATTAACATGTTCCCTTTTTGCATGAGAACGACACCCAAACCAATACGACTAGCATCGGTACAAACAGTGAAGTCTTGGTTCCTTTCGGGAATCACAAGAATAGAAGAATCGGAAAGGAGTTCTTTTAAATGATCCTCTTTCCCGAAAAGCTTAAAACATTCAAAATTATAATCAACTTTATGTAATCATCCTTTTAAAAAATTTAACTTATTATAGGTCAATTTACCGTGTTTGACTATCTCATCATAGCGTTTAGGAGATTCCTATTGATAACGTTGATCAGGCGCATCGACCAGAATTCTTAAAGCACTCAATGGGCAATGCAACAAAAATCATCTTCTATATGATAAACATGTCTCTTTAAAAAATTTACGAATATTCTTTGCTTGTTTTAAGAACAAAATCCAATTATACTTATAAATATCTTATTAAAAAGATTTGCAAATTTTAAGTTGCTGTTTTCACCCATAATCAATGAATACAAGGGCAGACTCATCGAGATAGAATACTCGATTCGTAAGATGGATGAAATAAGCTGGAAGGTTCGTCAAACCGAATGACATACGAACCACTCATAAGAATCATAACGAGTGCGGAATGCGGTAAGGGGAACCCTACCCTCCGCAACTCATAGCTGATGAAAGCCGGCGGCAAGGTCGAGCTGAAAAGACCTTAGCACCACTCAATTGATTGCTTAGGTGATAATCCTAAGACAAGCTCAAATATACCGGGAAATTCACAAACTACTTTAATGAGGGAAATAACATCTTCCTCATCATGTGGGTCTAGAGAATAAAATGATGCCACCAAATTGGAATCGAAATCATTAAGAAAAATAGAAATCTGCTTAACGATTAAGCCAATCCATTCCCAAAATCATTCCGAAACCTAAGTAGCGCATAACATGCAAATCGGCTCGGAAAGTATAATCACTTAAATAATCTCGACATTTTTACAAATTAAATTGAGTGTTGCGGATCCATCAATCGAATTCGCAATTCTCAATGAAGTAATCAAACCCATAATATTTAAAGAAAAAGAATCAACAAGTTCTTTTGATATAAAATAATGAGATGAACCCGTATCAAAAAGAACACGAATAGGATAATCACAAAACAAATTAATGCCGTCAAGGACTGAATGAGAAATACCTTGACCAAGAGAAGTGTCACTAGGAGCTTGCACAACATTTAGCTTTCCCTCCTTCTTGCTTGAAGTATGGGACACACAGATATATGATGACTCAAACTTTTGCAATAGCGACAATAAAGGGGTTTCAGACACTCATTTGCATAGCGGTCCATAAAACCACAATTGTAGCATTGTCCACGACTAGAGGTAGGAGTCTTTGCTACCGAAGTTTCTTACTTCCCTTTCTTGTTGGGATTGGGGCCTTTGAACTTAATAGGCCTCTTTATGTTATTGTTGAAGTTCTGTTTGGCACCCACAACTTCAATATCACTTTCTTTATCGGCCTCTTCAAGTCGAAGAGCGATATCTACAAGCTGATCAAAAGAAACTTCTAGTTTCAGAAGTAAAGGTTTTTTGAGGTTCTTATTCAACCCATAGACAAACCTCTGATTTTTCTTTAATGGGGTATTAATATACTCGACCCCATATTTAGAGAAAGATTCAAAAGATGCGACGTAATCCATCACAGAAGATTCACCTTAAACAAGGTCAATAAAGCGTCGAACCAAAGTTACTTTTTCAGCTTCCGGCACAAACTTTAACTCGAACCTTTCCCGAAATTGCTCCCAAGTAAGATCCGCTTCAACAATTTCCGAGATCAAAAGCTCATACCAATCTAATGCTCTCTCCTGGAGCATGCTAGAAGACACTTGGACTCGATGTAGATTCACAAGATTCATGCGAGAAAAGATGCGATCGCATGTTCTAAGCCAAGCTTGGATTTCTATAACACTTTCGGAACCCTTGAATGGCCATCCACCCAAATCGGTATAATCTCTGCACAAGCGTGCAAACCCGGATTTAGGGTGAGAAGGCTCTGGAATGGGTCCGACGGCTTGAGCATTCTTTACAAGATCCAAAAGCTGTTGGGCAGACATAAATACACCATCCTGAGGAGTAGCACTGGATTGACCGGCGCTGGGACGACCTGGTCTATCCATTTCTCTTCTTTAAGAAAGAAAGAAAGAAGAGGGAAAATGTTATTCTCAGAATGAATATCAAACAAACTTGATTGATAAAACAAGGCATCATAAAAGGAAATATGATAGAATGGGTCCAAAGAATCGAATTAAATCCTAAGGCATAATTCCTAAGAGAGACTTAGGACAATGATCCTTGCTAGATTATTCTATATTGTTCCGAAGTTTGGCTCTGATACCAAGCTGTTACGTCCCACCTCTATACTCACACTAGCCAATGACACTATGTGGTAATGCCGTCGACTAGCACGAAAAATAAAACTGTTGAGGAGCGACCATCTGTGTAATTGCTTTATGCGAGTACTGATATGTCAGATAGTATGCCATATATTTCATTTCAAGAGGAAATTTGACATATCAAAGCTACTACATAGTGCCTATGTGGCCTTCGGAAATAAATATAAAATAAGCATAACATAGATCAGTCAAAGATATTCATATCACAAAGGTGGAAACAGATATGAATATAACACATAGAAGTGTACATCAAAGTAGTGGTCATGCAAGATCCACTACATCACAAAAGAATAGGTACAAGTGCTAGACAAAAGAATATGTATACATCAAGGAGTCTCTATCTCGAATGTATAAAAACAAAAACTACTAAGCTAAAGTAGTTAGCCAAAAGTCAGAAGCTAGCCCCTGCTAAGAAGTCAAGTGGAAGCACCTGTAACACCTCGGTCTGACCCGAGTATTATTTAAGAAGAAAAATAATAAACGGATCAGTCTAGCTATAAATATCATATAAGATGAGATATGATAAGAGATACAACAAAAATATATGATAACAATAATGCCATACTTTGACAAGCATACATATGATAACAACAAAAATCATACAATATCTCAAATCATCTCAAATATCCAAAAAGAATATCACATTCTTAGCTTATTCACCAAACCTCAAATATTGACAAAACATATCAATGCCAATCGCAAAAATCGGTGAAACACAAATTCCAGAAATCCACAATAGAAAATCCAAAAAACACAAAAAAGGGGGAGGCCTAACATAAACGGGATGTTATCCCATGGGTCGCTAACCCATAAAATGAGCTGAACATCGACGCACCTAAAAAGATATGCCCCATGCACAGTCGAACATCGACGCACCTAAAAAGATACGCCCCATGCATAAACGAACATCGACGCACCTAAAAAGATACGCCCCATGCACAAACGAACATCAACGCACCTAAAAAGATACGCCCCATGCACCGACTCATTGAGACGATTGCTCCACGAACGATCAAAAGAACATGGGTTGCTACCCCACCAAATTGAGCAGAAGCTCCTTAGAATAAGTGTAAATTACACCAAGCTAGTAAATAAATGAGTTTAGCTTCATGTTCCATAACCACCGGCTTAACTTAAATATTTACGAACAAATTGTAGATTTCCACTCGAAGATTATCACGAGATTTCAATCGAACAAGTCCAAAAATTAACCGATGAAGTAAACGCAAGCGTTTCATACCACTTATTTTGCTAAGCCGTTTAATTAGATTTCTCATACGAATGAGGTAAAGGTTTGTGTATACTAATAGATTGGAAAACGGTTTTAAAAACGAGCTTTGTATTAAAAATAGTGTCGAAATCATTTTTGTGAAAGAGTTTTTAGTATTTACTACTAGTATAAAAACCTTTGTATTTTAAAGTGACAAATCACAGAAATGATTGTAAAAACAATCATCGCCAAAAATCCACATTCGACGACGTGAATTAAAACCATGAAAATCGATATCAAATCCATCAAATGAATATTCCCAAAGATACAGAAAAGAAGTCATCAAAGTCGATAATAAATGACAACAAATAATCGGATCAACAAAAATCGATAAGAAAATGGAAATTCACACAAAAAGGCAAAATGGGCAAAAACCAACAGGACCAAACGTCTGGTTGGATTGGCCAAACGTCTGACCTAGGGTTCTGCCGTTTTCTTTTATTTTTTTGGTTTCTTTATAATTTCCCGAACCCCTAACCATACGTTTGACCGATTGAACCAGACGTCTGGTTCATGGCTCTGGATATATATATTTTTCTGCCGTATATTTCTTTCTTCTGGTGCCCTAACCAGACGTCTGAGTTCTTCAACCAGACGTCTGGTTGTTTGTACTGGGCAACAGTTTGCCTTGGCCATTGATGGCCAAATCAATTTGAAAGCGATCAGACGAGCGACGGAGGCTAGGGATTTATGCCCAGCGACAACCCAGTCTTATAAGCTCTTCGATACACCCCAAATAACATGTCCAAACATCCAAGATAGGATCTTTATAGTTTTGACTTCAAAATACCAAAATTGGAAAATTCACCAAATCAATTCAAATCAAAAGCAATTGGACATAAAATAGATGTTAGGAATTCATACCTAAAAACAATGAAAGCTATAGACATAGATGTGAGTTCAAGAACTCACCTTTAAACCCAAAAACAATGAATGAGAGCTTTAAAACAAGGCAAGATCAATCTCTCCTCCACTTAACTTCAAGAACCCTCAATCTATGATCAAATGAAAATATTACCTAAGTTAGGTTATAGGAATTTCTGGAAATTGGAGAGAGATTGAGGTGGAGAAGAAGAAGAAGAGGATGCTTACCTAAGCTTCGCTTTGATTTTGGAGCTTGAATCTTGAATTTCCTAGTAATCTAGGGTGTAGGAATTTTAATTTCCTCTTCTTTCCCCCATTTTCCTTTAGCTTGAGAGTGTTAGAAAAATTGAATGAATGAATGAAGAGGGGGTGGAGTTAGGGTATTTTGTTGGGTTAGTGGGCTGAAACCCAAACCCCAAAGCCCAATAGAAAAATAGCAAAATTCTAAACAACTCCAAACATATCGATGTTTATACTCAAAAACGTCACAAACGCCGTTTTGGACTCAATGGAAGTGGTCTCGATTCCGGATTCGACCATTTACAGAAAGTCACATTTCAGACTTTAAATTCAAATAACGATACTATATTTAAATAAAACATTTAAATATATAATCGTAAAATATGCGGGTTGTTACTATTATGGCCTCTGTTTATAAGAGTTATTCCAAATGGTATTAGTGGTGAATATTATATGAGAAATATTTTGATTAATGTAGATAGATAAGGAATTTCGATAACAGATTTTGAGCTATTGAAATAAACACGATTTAGAGAAAATTAAGAAAAAATGTACTTAAGTAAAGAGTATTATAGTTAGCATGAATGCGAAGGTGATTCTATGGAATGGAATTTGTAAGGTTTGGATATGACTTTGAGTCAGGAGCAGATGGTTTCTTTTCAATCATCCCTCATGTTAGAGAGAGACGGTCTATTCAAAGAAACTCTTTTGAAATAGCCACTACAAGGTGTAGAGTTTACATTTCAGGGGACATGAATGTTTGACATGCATGTAGGCATGCATTATATAGTCAATTAGTTTATCCTAGGTAGCATTTTTCTTAGGTAACGACCCCACTTAGATTTAGGATTTTGATTGCTATGGTTGTACTGATTGAATATAATAGGAGTTCTCTCGTTTGGATGCTTGTTAGTTGTAGTTTGTAGAACTTGGGATGAAATGTTTGGATAATTGAGGAGGTGAAACTTTGAGTATCAAACTTGTTGGATATTTGGAGAAGCGATATCATAAGCGTAATGACACCACTCAAGTTAGATTGGAGATTTGGATGGAAGATATGTTATGTCCACCAGGTTAAGACATAGATCATTCTGGATGTTTTTAGGTGAAAGGAGGAATATTATGGTGATTCAAGTTGTTTGGATTCGTTTAGGGTAAGGCATCGTCCACTCTGTGTTGGTTTACTGTAACAGTGCAAAAGATGACTTGAGGAAACTACTACTGGGTGATTTAAGCATTAAGTATGTGCATTTAGGGATGGTATATGAGATTGCAATTTTATTTTGACACGTTGGTGCTAGGGCTACCTATTGTTATTCATTGTGGCGTTATTTGTATGAGAGAGTAGCATGGATTGCAGAAGTTGTAGACATGCACGTACATTTGTGTTTGATGTTTTAGAGTGAGTTTATGCCATGACATGTAGTAGTTGTTAGATTTAGCCGGGGATAAAGATTTGGTCTGGGGTATTTGAAAAGTGGAGAAGTAGATACGATCCCTTCAAATTAACTCCTTTTCATAATATTTTCCCGTTTACTTGATTGTTAGTTTAGTTGATATCTAGGTCTGGTCGAATGATTTCTTGGATTTACTATTGTTTTCATTTATGTTACTTGATATCAGTTGCATTAGATTATTTTATTTCACATGAAAGACTATATTATTTCCTTGATATGTTTTATATGTTTGATTTTTATGATATATTATGTATATATTTACCATATGATGTGCTGATGTAATTGGTTGTGCATAGATATATAATTTATATGTTCATCTAGGATGCTTGCATACATGATTTATATGTCATATCATCTCATTCATATAGGAGGGCCCAAATGTTAAATATTTGCATATATAATATCATATGTCATATGCATACATATTTGGATGTTGTGTTATTGTTGCATTTCATAAAGTACACAAGCATTACCTTATGTATCTGTATATGCTAATAAAATATGTATACTTATTTGATGAATTTGATTTATGGATGTTTTGTTTGATTGGTTTCTCTATTTTGTGGATTGGATGAATGATTGGAAGATTGACCTTATATTTTTATGTATTTTTGTGTTACATATAATGATATGTAATACGAGAGAGTGCGATACATTCTTAGTTCCTTAAGAATTTTGGGGATGAATTTCTTTTGAAAGGGAGAATGTAATACTTCGTAAAATTTGGTAATATTTTAATTAAATATTAATATTATAATAATGATAAAATAATTAAATTTATTGTGTTGATAAATTTCATATTAAGCAAGGAGGGGATAGAATGGTCATATTTCAACTTTGGAATTTTATCACGAAACTAGCGTCATTGCGACCATCTCTTTTTTGATTCGCGTGGTATTTTGGATTTCCTCATTCAGATCCGTATAAAGGGATTGTGGCCAAAACAGCGTAAAGTTGATCGAGCGCCAAAATTTAGAATTTGAATTTTAAAGCTGACGATTATTTCCCTCTTTACTTCTTAGAATAGAAACTCATGTAAAATCTTCAATTTCAAATGTCCTTTGTCCTCTCCTTCCTATCCTTTTCTCTGTACATACAAATAATCAAACAATGATATCTCCCTCAGTTCTCAACGAAATCGCATGAAACTAGCGGCATCGTGAAGCTAGCAAAGACTACACATCTATATCTATATAAAGGCAAAACTTTGAAGCATAGAGGCACAGCAGGAAGGACATCAAAGATTCAGTCAGTGAATTTTGTGAGTGATTCATGTTTTCATAATCGTATAAGGCGATGTTGATTTGAATTTAAATGGGATTTGAGAGGGAATTTGTCATAAACAGTAAACTAGAACTAGGTTTACACTTAGTTATTGGAATCTGATGATTATAAACTTAAATTGATGAAATAAAATATTAAACTAGACTTAGAAACATAAGGTTATGTACTATGAACATTCTCAGGCAACCGAAGGAGGAGCGAAGGCGAGTGGAGGAGAAACGACATGGTGGAGAAATCAAATCTGTTACCAGGAATTTTTGAAAAATCATGCACACTGATTCATCGGTTGTCTAACCAGTCCACCAGTGTCCTATAACTCAGAGCATGTTGAACGTGGACCTGTAAGGCCTATATAAAATAACGTTTACCGATTCAAGTCTTGTTCCTCTTGTTTTCTAATGGCGTTTGGAGGCTAGTGACGAGGCAAGTGATGGTGTTATGAATTCAAGTGGTTGTGTGTGTGATGTTTGATCATTGTTTGAAGTGGATATGTATTTCATTGTGATTTGTGATGAAGCGACGATGGATGTGAATGTGAACGAACCCGTGGCACAAGTAGGCAGCCTGGGATATGGAAACAGATATGGATATTAATACAGACGTAAATGTGAATGACCCTGTAGTGCACTAGGTAGGTCCAGGGAAGTAAGTCCACATATATTTGACACAATGTGACTATATATATATATATATATATATATGTAACGACCCGATATTTTGGACCATTCGCATCCATTATAAGTGAATAGGTAGACACTCATGCCGGGGTTGAATTGCTCAAAATACCGCGTTGTTAATTTAAATTTGGCAAAACTGAACATATACAGTAAATAAATAATCACAGATCACAGACACAGAGTAATAAATGCAGCGGAAATAAAAGGGATGGTAGTTCATGAAGCAACTATATAAATGTATAAGTTACATCAGAGTTAAACCAAATACAACGAGTAATACGATACATCAGATACAAATCAAAATACATCGCTGGAATCATCGAATACTGAAAGCAGAATAGATGACTGGATCTTCAAGCAAAGCTCCAACTTCAAAGGTGAGTCTCGAATACTGGTACACTCAGTCTGACCCGAGCGTAAAGCAAAAACACAAGACACTCGAGTCAGGATTAACATTCTTATATTAATAAATCCAACTCAAGTGAAATAGCAATTGAAATACAAGTAACTCAAAGGATGTTTGGAATAACCATCCTTTAAGGATCCGTTAAACTATCTACTAGGTAGTAATGTACGATAAGTAGATAATGTCTATCAGTAATAATAAGATATCAAAATAGCGTTAAGTCATGGCCCATTCCACCCTTAACACATTTTTATTCCCAAAAGCATATACAAGACCGTAGTTTCCCCAAAATCGGAAGTCACCAGAGGGCAATCCATATACTAAAGGTACAAATTAAAATCGTAGTGGTCGCGCATAAATGGAATACAAGTATGACAAGGCACATGAGGAAATACCCAAGGTGGTGATACTACCGTTCGCCTGATCCGGACTGGTGAGAACGCAACGCCGCAGCGCCCGCAACACCGTGAAACAACACTCCTAAAATCAAGGGTGCACCAATCGACAACAAGTAATGAGTAGTTCGAAGAAGTGTGTCCACTTGAGGTAGCTAATCCTCCATTGGCCCGGCACGGCTCCTGTTTTAGTCATTCCCAATTTGACACAAGTGTCAAGGCTATCCATTATCGTTCTCTTTCTTCGGTCAACACGTACATCATTCCAACCACTTCAGTCTGGATCATCACTCCGCGTATAGTTATTAAAGTGGTTTTCAGTTTAGATAGAGAGTATATCCATAACCGATTCCGGTCTCTTTAATAACTTTCATGATTATTACACCGATTGGTCGTTTAATATATTTCAAAACCAAATCACTTTCAATTTCAATTAGAATTTGTAAACCAACATTTCATTTGACTTTCTAAATCAATTTCCATAATTTACGTTTCAAAACTTTCAAATTACCATTTTAAAATCTTATAATTCAATTTCAATCTCTTTTTAAAACAATTCAAATATTGATTCAAGTTCGTATATAAGTTTAATTTCGAAATCGTTTAAATTAATTTAATTTATCATTCAAATCGATTCCAAATTCATTTATCGATTCCATTCAATATTCATTAAGTAAACTTGCCATTCAAAACAATTTCCATTAAATTTCCAATTCATTAAATCCATTATTTAAATTCAACTTCCTTATTTCAAAACTTAAAATTTAAATTAAATTAAATTCATCAAATCAAATCCTTAAATTTCAAGTCTTACATTAATTTCAATAAATCACATTTTATTTCTTGTTAAATAAATTCAATTTCACTTATTTACTTACTTTAAATAATTTTCCAAAAACTTACTTAATAAAGAAAACTCAATTGCAATTATTTACGAAATAAATTCACTTATTCAAAAGTCCAATTTTACTTATTAAAGAATTCAATTCAATTTAATCATTAAATAATTCAATCTTATTTAATTATTAAATAATTCAAAAACTTAATTATTAAATAATTTCAAAGTTTAATAATTTCAAACTTAATTCAATTTCAAACTTAATTATTAAATCATTTCAAAGTTTAATAATTTCAAACTTAATTCGATCATTTCTCAAATTAAACAACATTCTTTCATCAATTTCATTTTTAATATTTTGTTTCAGATTTTTTTTTTAAATATTAACATTTTTCTTTCAATAAAAATTCAAATTTCAACTTCATTTCAAAACCATATTATTTATTCAAATAAAATCTTCGTTTTATTTTCAAATTAAATTATTGACCAATCGGGTTTTTATTTAATTCTCTATCCTAGGTCAAAGTTCAATTTTGGGTATTTATCATTTCAACCCGATTCCAATTCAATTCAAAATCAAAGTATAACAAAGGGAACTTGCAGTGTGATAACTGGGATGGTGTCAAAGTAAATAAACAAGCAATAACAACAACAATAACAATCCAATAATCAATTCAAATAATCCCGAAATAACCGTATTAATTCGCATTGTTATTTGTACGAATTAATATAATTATTTCTAGAATCTACACTATCATTTCATGTAGATTAAAGATTATTCCACAAATTATTTATACGGTTTTTCACTTGTCATTCAATTTACAATTTCATACATCATCAATTTTAACAACATACATTCAGTGGTTCAAAATGTAATTAAACAAATCCTACGTGTCAATACATTTAACAGTTAAAGGGGTCATATTATACAATGTCATTAAATCAAATTTATCATTTAACTATCCTATATCAAGTTCAATTGCATACTATTTATCATTTAACATTAACAAATTCAACATCCAATATAAACATCAACAATCAATAAATTATCAGCCAAACTGTATTATCATCGCATAAATAATTAACAGATAATGGTGTCAAATGTCATAGGTGAACTGATACAGGCAATAGCATATATAATAGTGTAATTAACTAACAGCAACATATTTCAATTGTCGTTTCAATTGAAATCAAATTTAATAAATAAAAACGTTAATCGTGAGTGAGTGCTCACCTTTCGAGGCTAGAGAGGGACGAGAACAAGATGTGTTACGGATCCAAGCACGAATTCCAAAGAAAATCAAGATTGACACAGATTCAATGAAGAACAGGCATGACGGACCCAAAGCTGGTAAAATGGGAAACGATGAGAACCAATCAGAATCAAATTTTTTTTATAAACTAAAATATATACATTATTATCTTAAAACCAATATTAGTTTTGAAACTCGTTAAAATTATATACACTTCCCAAAACATAGTTTTAAACTAAACACATATATAAACAACTTTATACATAACTTATACTCTATTAAATATATACAGCACAATGCTTAGTAAACAACTGCTTATATATAACCTACATGCAAGTGGAAATCTGAAGAGTTACTTGTTACAAAATCAATACTTTAAAACAAATCAATATATACCACTTATATAAGCTTGTAATTTAAATTTATATGCAATTCAAAACAAAACAAAGTGGGTGAACAGGTTAGACAAAATGCACTCAGACTTTACATACGTTAAGCAAACTGATGTATGGAAACTCTTACATCATACATTTCATACGACCGACTATATATATAAGCCATATATACTTTTAAATCTCAACTAATATAAATTTTCATAAAATAAACTATAACACACACAAACTGTTATACTAATATATATGTATTTAAAATATATGTGCATACCAAACTATCACTTATATTTTCCTGTAAAACTGATGAACATAAATATATGCAACAGCATATTATACAATTATATATACATGCACACATCTATATTACTGTAAACTTATTTTATAAGTATAATATAACACTTCAATTATGTATCTATATATACTAATGTATATAAACCTACACTATAGATAATAAATACTGTAACATATAAAAGGGCAAGTATCTTAAAATTTTCAACTTATATGTATTATTCTATATGCATATATTTTTAAAGCAACAATCAGAACACATAATACATATATATTATTTCAGAAGTTCTTTATACATGTTACCCACAATACGCCCAGACTATATATATGCAATATATACATGCAGACCCTTTTATATATATATAAACAACTATTTATAAACTAATATATTTCTTTAAAATATACCTAGTAGAAACATATATACAAACTGCTTATATGTGACCAACAACATATATAGGAATAATTTTGTAATATATAAATATGCGTCAGGCCCAAAACAACTCAGAACTGCAAATATACTTTGAAATTTATATATATAACTCACGCTATCATATATATATTTAGATATAACATATAATATATAATACTTACTTTAACACGCGAAGCTGCGAGATGAAAGAGAGGAATGGAAGTTTGCGCGGGTTAGGATGGAAGCTTGCGCGGGTTGGAGGCTGTCGAATGTGAACGGAGGAGATGGTGGAAGCTTGCTTGCGGTCAGAGGGTAAGAGATGGCAGCTACGTGGGAGAGGGAGCCGGAATGGGTCACGTCAAGGCGGATAAGAGGATCTGGGTCGAGACGAGCTGCTGTGGAGGAAGCTCGAGAGAAAGGCGGTGGGAGGTGTGGAGTGGCCGATGTCATAAAGCTGAGGGAAGATGCTGCGTAAGGAGAAAGAAGTCGGAGGCGGAGTGGCTAGCGAATGGGTGCAGGGGGAAGACAAGGAGGAGGAAGGCGGGATGATGTGGGCGGAGGTGCAGGGAGAAGCTCAAGTGGCGGAGGGTTCAGAGGTGGTCACGTGGGTAGGGGTTCGGTGGAGATGAGGTGAGGCTAAGGAGGCAAACGACCGAGGTGGGCTGATGAGTCCATGGTGGTCGAGGTGCTTGATTGAGAGGGAGCTGAGGCAGCAGGCTCCAACCATTATACGCTTCATTTTTATTTTATTTGTTAGAAGAAAACAAAAAAAATGAGAGAAGGGAAGTGTACAGTAAGGAAATAATGAACAGGCTCGAGAAATGAAATAGGGGAAAAGAAACGAGGAGGTTTTTTTTTCTTTTATTATGTTTAAATTTCCACGAATGGAAACCCAAAGCAGAGTACATAGGGAATGAATGAACCAGATGATATTGAATGCAGCAAGCTAACCAAAGGTCAAGAGTTGTTTCGGGAATTAAATAAAGCAGTTACTGATTGTTTTACACAGATGAAGATTTGAAAAGGCACATGAAACAAAACGCCACCAATACGGAACCGATACGGGAATCGTTCCGTAGATTTCGCCGTCTCCCGGACTCCGAAATACACAAACAAATATACTGAAAAGGTCAGTGCGACGAGACGATCAAAACGGTATACAGATATCAGTGGTACGATCGAATTATAAAAATTCGAAATTTTCTACTGACGGAAAATGCAAGAAAAACGCTGAAGAATAAGATTGACGGAGCCAAAGATGTCCGAATTTGGAAAAACGACAAACTGACATCTTGCTCAGAAGATGTTTTAGAATTTTTCTATGTAAAAATATTTGAGTTTCGGAAACATTTTATTTTCATCGCTTTTTAACTGATTAAATTGAAGTGAATTTACGTGCGAAATAAACTTTCATATTTTCGGACGAAAATTTACCAGTTGCTATGTTTAACTAAACCCATTTCAAATATCTAATTTTTATTTCAAAATTTTATCGTTTAAAATTTCACAAAATTTCAACTAATTACGTTATTAAAACAGTTGAAATTTACGGGTCGTTACACTCTCCCCCACTCAAAACTTTTCGTCCCCGAAAAGGAACGAGGTAGGAGAATAGAAACAACCAAAAAGAAAAACAAATTTGAAATACAAAATAACAATTAATTTAAACCATATAAATTCAAATTTAAATTAATTGATATTCAATAATTGATTTAATCCATTTGATTTCACTAAAATCCATCTCAACTATTTCTAAATTCATTATCTTATTATCCAATTATCTTAAATTTACAATTTCTAAAACCATAAATTTGAATAGTCTTTTATTATAATCATATTTTCTCAGCAATTTAAATTCTTCTTTATTCCAAATTATTGTTAAATTTATTCTACATAATATATCTAATCACATTTATTTAACCCATATAAATTAATTTAAACCATAAAAGTTTCGATTTAAATTAATTTATATTTACTAATTGCTTTTAAATTCAAGGTATTTTCATAAGTTGATCAAATTTCAATTTATTAATTCTCTCTAAACAAATTTATTTCATTATTAGCTGAGTTTTACTTATTATCCTATCTAACTCTATTAACATCTTTATAATCAAAATTTAGTGTATAACATTTATTATAAACACTCAAATTTAATTTATAAATTCAATTTATCTTATATATTATCCAATTACGTATTCAACTTCTGTATGATTTAGGTAAGTTGTATTAGAATGCAGCTGAACAATATACAAATAAAATTTTCCAATTCAATTATTCAAGTTTAAATTTTTGTTCCGAATTTTGGTTTTATTTATAATTAAAATCATCCTTTAACAAAATTTAAGAATTTAGATTCCCGATTAACTTTAAACAATTTAGAGATATATATAATATATTTATATTAAATCAAATTAAATTTTAAAATAAGATACCTATATATATGTAAATCAAAATATACTGAAGAAATTCAAATCAAAATATTTCAAAACAAAACCATAGCAAAGCTACAGAATAGTATCTTTAGTTCGAAACTCGAAAATGAATGTCGATGATGCAGCCGCCATCACCGAAATTATTTTCCAGCGACAAAGAGAAGAGCACTGATTTCAACATTTTAAATTCTTGAAAACGATTTCTATTTGAAATATTTTAAATATTATACACTTTAAAACTTAGAAACCAAATTAAATTACCCAAAATTTAAATTCTCAAATTCTTGATCTAAATACATTTCAGGTTTCAAATTTGCATTATAGCCAAGTTTATAACTTCAATTATTTATATTGCAATAGTTAATTGTTTACAAACAATAAATGATAATCAAATATTATTACTCCAACAATTAATTTATTACAATTTGGTTAAAGAAAATTTCATACTTATCTATGTAGTAAAATCATACAAACTTTATTTTATTTTCCAAATTTGAAAACAACATTGTGTCAGCTTGCTCTGCTCAAGTGTTTTGAAAATCCTATCGATAGCGTTGATCAGACAAATCGATCGGAAACCCAAATCAACCTCAACAACTCAAACAACACAATATATAAACATTTTTAATATAAATTTACAAATACATTTCTTTGCACGACTATACAGGAATGAATTTTCAAAATAAGGATAGGGATTCAAATTTGTTGACTCAAATCAAAGAGAATTTTGATTCGAAAATAAGTTTGAAACAGAAGATAAGATAATTCAATTACCACAATCGGGAGATGGATGAGTTTATTTAATTCACGGGCAACCTTAACTGGGTCGTCCGTAACTTCAAGAATAAGATCGATGCTGAATTCCGAGGTAAATCAACACTCGATCTCAAGAGATGGAATTCAGGTATAGCAGGTAATAGATAGCATCGTAAACCGAGGATACAGAAATCTCCGATAAATCGATGCCTATTATAAAGGAGTTTACTCCTTTACGAATCATCCTAAGATTGGCAAGACCGCCGATCTATTATAGATAACATTCAGAATGGAGTTATGGGGTGCTCCATGATTGAAAGAAGACGAATAGTGAAGGACACGAATGAATTTCGGAACCGAGGGGAACGTTCCAAAATTCGAAGGAATTGAGTCAAGGGAAGAGATTGAAACTCGAATGAGAGTGATTCTGTAAATATATTTACCCTATATGTTAAGTTTTGCCTAGAGCTACCAAAGCTCTGATACCAACTGTAACGACCCGATATTTTGGACCATTCGCATCCATTATAAGTGAATAGGTAGACACTCATGCCGGAGTTGAATTGCTCAAAATACCGCGTTGTTAATTTAAATTTGGCAAAGCTGAACATATACAGTAAATAAATAATCACAGATCACAAACACAGAGTAATAAATGCAGCGGAAATAAAAGGGATGGTAGTTCATGAAGCTACTATATAAATGTATAAGTTACATCAGAGTTAAACCAGATACAACGGAAGAGTAATACGATACATCAGATACAAATCAAAATACATCGCTGGAATCATCGAATACTGAAAGCAGAATAAATGACTGGATCTTCAAGCAAAGCTCCAACTTCAAAGGTGAGTCTCGAATACTGGTACACTCAGTCTGACCCGAGCGTAAAGCAAAAACACAAGACACTCGAGTCAGGATTAACATTCTTATATTAATAAATCCAACTCAAGTGAAATAGCAATTGAAATACAAGTAACTCAAAGGATGTTTGGAATAACCATCCTTTAAGGATCCGTTAAACTATCTACTAGGTAGTAATGTACGATAAGTAGATAATGTCTATCAGTAATAATAAGATATCAAAATAGCGTTAAGTCATGGCCCATTCCACCCTTAACACATTTTTATTCCCAAAAGCATATACAAGACCGTAGTTTCCCCAAAACCGGAAGTCACCAGAGGGCAATCCATATACTAAAGGTACAAATTAAAATCGTAGTGGTCGCGCATAAATGGAATACAAGTATGACAAGGCACATGAGGCAATACCCAAGGTAGTGATACTACCGTTCGCCTGATCCGGACTGGTGAGAACGCAACGCCGCAGCGCCCGCAACACCGTGAAACAACACTCCCAAAATCAAGGGTGCACCAATCGACAACAAGTAATGAGTAGTTCGAAGAAGTGTGTCCACTTGAGGTAGCTAATCCTCCATTGGCCCGGCACGGCTCCTGTTTTAGTCATTTCCAATTTGACACAAGTGTCAAGGCTATCCATTATCGTTCTCTTTCTTCAGTCAACACGTACATCATTCCAACCACTTCATTCTGGATCATCACTCCGCGTATAGTTATTAAAGTGGTTTTCGGTTTAGATAGAGAGTATATCCATAACCGATTCCGGTCTCTTTAATAACTTTCATGATTATTACACCGATTGGTCGTTTAATATATTTCAAAACCAAATCACTTTCAATTTCAATTAGAATTTGTAAACCAACATTTCATTTGACTTTCTAAATCAATTTCCATAATTTACGTTTCAAAACTTTCAAATTACCATTTTAAAATCTTATAATTCAATTTCAATCTCTTTTTAAAACAATTCAAATATTGATTCAAGTTCGTATATAAGTTTCAATTCGAAATCGTTTAAATTAATTTAATTTATCATTCAAATCGATTCCAAATTCATTTATCGATTCCATTCAATATTCATTAAGTAAACTTGCCATTCAAAACAATTTCCATTAAATTTCCAATTCATTAAATCCATTATTTAAATTCAACTTCCTTATTTCAAAACTTAAAATTTAAATTAAATTAAATTCATCAAATCAAATCCTTAAATTTCAAGTCTTACATTAATTTCAATAAATCACATTTTATTTCTTGTTAAATAAATTCAATTTCACTTATTTACTTACTTTAAATAATTTTCCAAAAACTTACTTAATAAAGAAAACTCAATTGCAATTATTTACGAAATAAATTCACTTATTCAAAAGTCCAATTTTACTTATTAAAGAATTCAATTCAATTTAATCATTAAATAATTCAATCTTATTTAATTATTAAATAATTCAAAAACTTAATTATTAAATAATTTCAAAGTTTAATAATTTCAAACTTAATTCAATTTCAAACTTAATTATTAAATCATTTCAAAGTTTAATAATTTCAAACTTAATTCGATCATTTCTCAAATTAAACAACATTCTTTCATCAATTTCATTTTTAATATTTTGTTTCAGATTTTTTTTTTAAATATTAACATTTTTCTTTCAATAAAAATTCAAATTTCAACTTCATTTCGAAACCATATTATTTATTCAAATAAAATCTTCATTTTATTTTCAAATTAAATTATTGACCAATCGGGTTTTTATTTAATTCTCTATCCTAGGTCAAAGTTCAATTTTGGGTATTTATCATTTCAACCCGATTCCAATTCAATTCAAAATCAAAGTATAACAAAGGGAACTTGCAGTGTGATAACTGGGATGGTGTCAAAGTAAATAAACAAGCAATAACAACAACAATAACAATCCAATAATCAATTCAAATAATCCTGAAATAACCGTATTAATTCGCATTGTTATTTGTACGAATTAATATAATTATTTCTAGAATCTACACTATCATTTCATGTAGATTAAAGATTATTCCACAAATTATTTATACGGTTTTTCACTTGTCATTCAATTTACAATTTCATACATCATCAATTTTAACAACATACATTCAGTGGTTCAAAATGTAATTAAACAAATCCTACGTGTCAATACATTTAACAGTTAAAGGGGTCATATTATACAATGTCATTAAATCAAATTTATCATTTAACTATCCTATATCAAGTTCAATTGCATACTATTTATCATTTAACATTAACAAATTCAACGTCCAATATAAACATCAACAATCAATAAATTATCAGCCAAACTGTATTATCATCGCATAAATAATTAACAGATAATGGTGTCAAATGTCACAGGTGAACTGATACAGGCAATAGCATATATAACAGTGTAATTAACTAACAGCAGCATATTTCAATTGTCGTTTCAATTGAAATCAAATTTAATAAATAAAAACGTTAATCGTGAGTGAGTGCTCACCTTTCGAGGCTAGAGAGGGACGAGAACAAGATGTGTTACGGATCCAAGCACGAATTCCAAAGAAAATCAAGATTGACACAGATTCAATGAAGAACAGGCATGACGGACCCAAAGCTGGTAAAATGGGAAACGATGAGAACCAATCAGAATCAAATTTTTTTTTATAAACTAAAATATATACATTATTATCTTAAAACCAATATTAGTTTTGAAACTCGTTAAAATTATATACACTTCCCAAAACATAGTTTTAAACTAAACACATATATAAACAACTTTATACATAACTTATACCCTATTAAATATATACAACACAATGCTTAGTAAACAACTGCTTATATATAACCTACATGCAAGTGGAAATCTGAAGAGTTACTTGTTACAAAATCAATACTTTAAAACAAATCAATATATACCACTTATATAAGCTTGTAATTTAAATTTATATGCAATTCAAAACAAAACAAAGTGGGTGAACAGGTTAGACAAAATGCACTCAGACTTTACATACGTTAAGCAAACTGATGTATGGAAACTCTTACATCATACATTTCATACGACCGACTATATATATAAGCCATATATACTTTTAAATCTCAACTAATATAAATTTTCATAAAATAAACTATAACACACACAAACTGTTATACTAATATATATGTATTTAAAATATATGTGCATACCAAACTATCACTTATATTTTCCTGTAAAACTGATGAACATAAATATATGCAACAGCATATTATACAATTATATATACATGCACACATCTATATTACTGTAAACTTATTTTATAAGTATAATATAACACTTCAATTATGTATCTATATATACTAATGTATATAAACCTACACTATAGATAATAAATACTGTAACATATAAAAGGGCAAGTATCTTAAAATTTTCAACTTATATGTATTATTCTATATACATATATTTTTAAAGCAACAATCAGAACACATAATACATATATATTATTTCAGAAGTTCTTTATACATGTTACCCACAATACGCCCAGACTATATATATATGCAATATATACATGCAGACCCTTTTATATATATAAACAACTATTTATAAACTAATATATTTCTTTAAAATATACCTACTAGAAACATATATACAAACTGCTTATATGTGACCAACAACATATATAGGAATAATTTTGTAATATATAAATATGCGTCAGGCCCAAAACAACTCAGAACTGCAAATATACTTTGAAATTTATATATATAACTTACGCTATAATATATATATTTAGATATAACATATAATATATAATACTTACTTTAACACGCGAAGCTGCGAGATGAAAGAGAGGAATGGAAGTTTGCGCGGGTTAGGATGGAAGCTTGCGCGGGTTGGAGGATGTCGAATGTGAACGGAGGAGATGGTGGAAGCTTGCTTGCGGTCAAAGGGTAAGAGATGGCAGCTACGTGGGAGAGGGAGCCGGAATGGGTCACGTCAAGGCGGACAAGAGGATCTGGGTCGAAATGAGCTGCTGTGGAGGAAGCTCGAGAGAAAGGCGGTGGGAGGTGTGGAGTGGCCGATGTCATAAAGCTGAGGGAAGATGCTGCGTAAGGAGAAAGAAGTCGGAGGCGGAGTGGCTAGCGAATGGGTGCAGGGGGAAAACAAGGAGGAGGAAGGCGGGATGATGTGGGCGGAGGTGCAGGGAGAAGCTCAGGTGGCGGAGGGTTCAGAGGTGGTCACGTGGGTAGGGGTTCGGTGGAGATGAGGTGAGGCTAAGGAGGCAAACGACCGAGGTGGGCTGATGAGTCCATGGTGGTCGAGGTGCTTGATTGAGAGGGAGCTGAGGCAGCAGGCTCCAACCATTATACGCTTCATTTTTATTTTATTTGTTAGAAGAAAACAAAAAAAAATGAGAGAAGGGAAGTGTACAATAAGGAAATACTGAACAGGCTCGAGAAATGAAATAGGGGAAAAGAAACGAGGAGGTTTTTTTTTCTTTTATTATGTTTAAATTTCCACGAATGGAAACCCAAAGTAGAGTACATAGGGAATGAATGAACCAGATGATATTGAATGCAGCAAGCTATCCAAAGGTCAAGAGTTGTTTCGGGAATTTAATAAAGCAGTTACTGATTGTTTTACACGGATGAAGATTTGAAAAGGCACATGAAACAAAACGCCACCAATACGGAACCGATACGGGAATCGTTCCGTAGATTTCACCGTCTCCCGGACTCCGAAATACTCAAACAAATATACTGAAAAGGTCAGTGCGACGAGATGATCAAAACGGTATACAGATATCAGTGGTACGATCGAATTATAAAAATTGGAAATTTTCTACTGACGGAAAATGCAAGAAAAACGCTGAAGAATAAGATCGACGGAGCCAAAGATGTCCGAATTTGAAAAAACGACAAACTGACATCTTGCTCAGAAGATGTTTTAGAATTTTTCTATGTAAAAATATTTGAGTTTCGGAAACATTTTATTTTCATCGCTTTTTAACTGATTAAATTGAAGTGAATTTACGTGCGAAATAAACTTTCATATTTTCGGACGAAAATTTACCAGTTGCTATGTTTAACTAAACGCATTTCAAATATCTAATTTTTATTTCAAAATTTTAACGTTTAAAATTTCACAAATTTCAACTAATTACGTTATTAAAACAGTTGAAATTTACGGGTCGTTACAATATGTGTGTGTGTGTGTGTGTGTGTGTGTGTGTGTGTATATATGACGACTATGTATGACGTGACCAGCAGGACCTGAGCTGGCCGAGCATTAGTTTTGTAGTATATGTAGAGTAAACTATGGCCCACTCAACAAACTTCTGTCTAATCCACTTCTATTTTCCCCTTTTATTTATATATCCAAGTTGATGGAGTTTGGGGATGAGATAGTATTAGAGATAGGGATTCATTTGTTTATATTGTATGAGACGTAGATAAGTGTTGTAACCTGGATTTCATTATGAGTATAGTTTGGGTTGAGTTGTATTGTTCAAACATATGTATCTGACATATAGGCATGTTATAATGATGTGATATGATTAGGAATATTGTTGTATTATATTTTATTTCCTTCCACTTTGAGGCTATGAAAGTTATTAGTTAGAAATGTATATGTTTACTTTATCTTAACCCAACCAATCGTTCTTTTTGGTTCTCTAGGTATCGACGTCGGTTCAGGCATTAAACCTAGAAGTCAAAAAGGTAGGTTACTGCAGTAGCACTTAAGAAAACGTGAAATTTGATTTTACCAGAAAGAACCATAAGCACCGAATTCCACCAAACTGTTATACCACTAGCTTAAGTGATGTGTGAACGTTAATATTTGAATCATTTAATATTAATCGTTGACTGAATCACACCATTGAGTCTCAGGATCGCATTTGTGAATTATTCAAAAAATCACATGATTTTATTAGTTTATAAAGTGTTATAAATAACATAAATAAACTTATATATAAGAAATATTAATCATTGATTTAAATGATGTTTGGGGATTTTTTAGTAATTATTTGGATGTGTATATAAATGTTATATACATGCGTATTGATATTCGATATTGATGTATATTTAAACAAGCTTTAAATAGATTTAATTGCCTAAACAGGCCTTAGGATTATTGGTCCACATGGAATAAATAATGGCCAACCATAAGAAAGAAAGAAATGGTCTAAATATTGTTTTAGATTTAATTAAGGAATCAAAGAGGATGGTTTTAAAAGATAGAATGGCAAAGGTTTTTATTCTCTCCATAAAAAAATCTTCCTCACTAATTCATGCATTCAATCTTTGCTCTTTCTTCTTTCTCTTTCATGACTGTCACTTATTCTTCCTTTTCTCTCGTGGTTGAAAATTTTCACCCCAGATAATATTAAAAAAAATCAAAACATGTGGCTTATCTCTCTCCTACAAAAAATGGGTGTTGATTGATATTTATAATTTTGAGGAGGATTCACAAATAAAGTTATCACTTATTGGTTAGATCCATAAGGTAAAAGTTCTTTTTCATATTTATATTTAGTTGTATTAATTTAAAATGTTTGAATAATATATATATGTATATATCTGTATATAATTACCTTAACTTGATTATAATTGACATCATAATCTTTATAGTTAATCAGATGATTTGATATAATTTAATTCATCCGTTCAAAACAAAAAATGCTTATATGTGTAAAATTATAATTCATCTATTGATATGTCTCAATATGTATGTAATGATTTTCTAAGATAGTATATAACTTTAATGAGTTATATAATATTGATTTCAATCATTTTGAAACTTGAAATACAATAACATATTGTTTTAAACTTTATGTACATATTTTGATTTTTAAATTCCTTTTGATTGTTTTTTAACTACATTGATTTTGAGTGATAAAATTAATGATTATATATATATGTTCTATATTTACATATAAAGCATTTAGAAATATGTTAATCTGAAGTTTAAATTAAACCAATGTAATTTAATATATATGTTGTACATATACTTTGAATAATTGAAATTATTTCCAGCCTCATAATTATACGCGCGCACACACACACACACACACACATATATATATGATTTTAATATTAGTACTTAATTCATTAAGGTTATTTTTATATTAATAATGTAATTTAGATTTGAATTTTCAAGAACCTTGCCAAATCGAATTTAGATTTCTAACTTCAAATTTCAATTTTGAAATTTCTATTAGTCAATTTATGTTAAGTTTTGTCTAATCAATCTTTGTTATCAGTATTCAGATTTCATAATATTTTGTAATCAAACATACAGTTTACAATAAGAAAATTAATTTAAGGTAGTGATATACATATATAAATGGCAACTATACATGGTAGATATAAATCCCAATATCTATACATGCATAATTTACCTTGTTGTTGTCTTGTTGTTATATGTCATGTTAAATATTTTATTTCACATGTCATTTTGTATAATGATTAGGTATAATTTTAGTAGAATGTTTGAAAAAGGGAAAGTATAATCAATTATTGATATCACCTTGTTATTTCATACCGTTTAGATCATGATGTGGTTACACCTTAGATCTAATAATAGTACGTTCATTCCATTTTTTTAAACAACTTTAAAAATATAAATATATTTGATATATTCATAATTATTCAAACTTTAAACTTAATAAACATAGAACTCATCGGCCCACTATGACCCAAATAGTTAAAATCTACCAATTCTACCCACTACAATATAGGCCAGACCATTCAATTTATTGCAGCATAACGGGTTATGTAAATATCTTACCCATATTATCTCATTTAATTAATTCATACCTATATATATTTTGGCTCGCCAAATTTTAAAACAATTTTGAAAATTCCGGCTACCAAAATAAATAGTATATATGTATATATATATATATTATTTATTATATTCAAATTACTCTATTGGCTAGAAAACAATTAAGTAAATATATAACAATTATGTAATTTGTTAATTAATTTTAGACCATCTAATAATAATAACTAATAATAATAATTAATATAAGCATTTTATTAATTTCTCCATAATTATAATTTTTAACTTTTATGAATTATTCCAGTAAACTATTTTTGGTTGAAAACTAAGAGTTGCGGTTATGTAACTTCTAGGTAAGAGCACAGCCATTAGTGATATTGGAATAGTTTAAATATTAAAGCTTATATACAGAGTTTGCTGAAACACAATAATTTGATACAAGTTCAGTTGCTTACCAATTATCTAGGTAAAATTCATTTTCTTATCTATTCAAGCGGCATTCTTAAGCAATGATATATTATGCATATTTTCTCTTCGTCACAACTTAGACATCTAGAGTTCAATCAATAGTCAAAACTGTATTAATATCTAAAGTTAATTTCAAAGTCTAATACTAAAGTCCATTGTTCAATCTAATAACAACTATTGATTAACCAATTTACTTTGGCCAAAGGCTTTGACTTTACGTTGACTACCAAGTACAACGATAATAACCTTCTATTCGAGGGAGATGAATCTAAGATATTTACTGGTATGAACTAGGCGAAATTATGTCAATTGTTAAATAATTAAATCTATAAACAATCTTGTTCGTAATAAATAGTTATTTTTGGTGTTTGTTTTCATTTGTATATTGTGTTATATTATGATATAAATAAATAAATAATTAATTATTTATTTTAAAGTATTTAATAAGAAGATTCTTAAATGAAATATTATATTATTTAAGTTGCAGGTAGTTACAACCATGAGTAATTAATCATAACTTAAATAACATTTTAGTTTAAATATTCCTATTCAAGATGTTTCGAGAAAGGACACTGATACATCCCTTGAAACCCGAGTATGCAACGCTGTCCAAATGTTAGGTAGTGTAATACCCATAGCCGTTGGGAGAACTAAGGGTTACGTACTCGTAGTTATTGGATAATTATAGAATGACTCGTCTGAGAGTTACCAATTAGTTGATAACAACTAGAACAAATAGGAAATCTCAATATGACAATGTTACACAGTTCCCTTAACTTTAGAATACTATGGAACTTCAAAATGGATATTCCACTTTGATATAGTTAAGTCCTATGTAGTTAAAGCGCTTAGCAGTTCTATAGCAGTAGAGGTACCAAAAGTTATAGCAGAGATAAAGCGGGGATATAGCGGAAAATAGTAGAGGTGAAAAAAGCTTCATCTGTGTTGGAAAAAGAAATATTGTTTTATTTTATATAACAAAACCAAAGAATATCATGATATATGCATACTAGATGTGGTAACTATAATATATTTCTAGCTTATATTGAGCACTTATGTCTTAAATTTAGGTCTTTACCCTAACTTTGTTGATTTTGTTTAAAAGGGGACTTGTCTAATCAACCTTTGTATATTAATATTGCTAAAGCGGGTGCTAAAAAGCCTTGATTTAGCTGGTGTAGTGGAAAATAGTGGGGATTAAAGTGGATCTACTGTTTAATAGCACTAAACTGAAATAGCCTAGCGACCAAAGAGCGCTATGTGTTATTGCGGAGATTTTGCGGGGCTTTAGCAGAGCTTTAACTGCACATGTTAAGTCATATCATAGCATTGAGTGATTATAATTGGGTCTGAGTTGAAGCATTGAAGTAAAGCACTATTCAATGAAGAATTCATCTCCTCGGTTATATGAGGTTAGTATCACGGTCCACTATAGTCAACTCAAAGTCAAAATCTCTAATCAGAGTAGAAAAACTAATAATAAATGTTATTATTGAACTATGGATGGATAAAGTTGAATGTGGATAATATTGGGGTTTAACTAATACAAAACTCCATATATATTTATATATGTATATATGTATATCCTAAAGTGATATAGCGTTGACAAAGAGAACGTGTGTAAATTATTGTTCCTACTGGTACAACTTAAGGTAATATAAATATGAATTTACTGAAAGGTATGTAAGCAATGAATTCACCAAATTGTCCCACCACTAGCTAAGACGACGTGTGAACAATAGTATTCGAATTTTAATATTAATTGCTGATAAATTCACATCTTGGAGTCAAACAACCATATTTGTGAGTTTTCCAAATACCACACGATTTGATTAGTTTATAAAGTGTAATTAATTAATTTGATTTTTTTTAAACTTTGGCCAATTTTGTAAAGTAATTGCAAATTTAGGCCAGTTTATAAACTAACTACAAAAATAGGCCAGTTTTGGCCACATCAGCCGCCACGTGTACTGACGGCATTTGAAATATCGCCAGTACACATTTAAAATAAAATAGTTAGCGGAATTTGAGATGCCGCCTGCGTGCGGCATTTCAAATGTCGTCCAGATCTTTGCTTGCTATTTTAGCCAGCCCACACTCTTCATTTCTCACTTTATCTTCTTCTTACTTAAATCTTAAAAAAACCCAAATACCCAAATCCAAATTTTTTCCCAAACTAAGGATTTTAGACTATAACTTCTAGTTAAATCTTGATCGAAAGTAGATATAGTCGAGGAGCAACAACTATTTCTTCCTCTTGAACAATTTCGGTATGTTATTTTGTAAACCTTAATTTTTTGTGTGTTTCTATTAGCATATGTCGTTTGGTAATTTCTAGAAGTAGTAAAATATTTGGTTAATTGAAATATAGAATGGCTCCTAAGTGCGTACCAACCATTTGTTATTTGATGGTGAATTGTTTGTCGACAAATTAATTGTGGAAAATATGTTGGAGGGTCGTGTAAACCGGCGAAAGTTTTGAAAGGTTGTAACTTAGCGTAGTTGAAAGAATCAATTTATAAAGCGATTAGATAAAATCTGATGAATTTGACATAGATTTAGTGTGTAATTGGCCTATGGATTTAGGACCAAAAGCCATTAAAATAGTTGATGACGACAATGTGAGCTAATGTTTTCAGTGACATCAAAATCAATAGAGCTGTTTGTTGGGAAAAGTAGGCAGTTGCAAGTAAAAGAATCTGTACGACCACAAGTAGTTTACAGTGTAACTGAAGACTGTTGTAGAATGATTGAGACAGTAAGTATTAGTCATGGAACTGCATCTCCGACTTTTAGTAATCCACCTATAATAGCGATTTACGGTCAATAACAATTAATTTTTGGATATCCGCCCTGTATGAGTTATCGACAAGGTGTTCATTATAACTATCTATATCCAAGTCAAGGCAGCTTTACACATTTGCTTGGAAGATGAAACATTTTTTTATAATTTTTATGTCGTATTACAATATACGTTATGCATTAATTAGTTGAAAGTTTTGTCGCTCTATATGCAGCTATCTTCTTCATCGACCAAAACCGCAAAGTAGTGCCGAATCATCAAATTGTGATATGTCTCCTTCTATGCATCCTACTCCATCTTAGTTATATCATATAAGTCAGAGGTATTTATTTAGTATATCTTAAATTTGTTAGCTGTTATTTTTGATATGGTGATTAAATTAAAACTTATTTGTGAATACAAATTTCCCGCACATGATATTGCGACACAATCTAATGTCGAAGTGGAGAATGTGGACATAACCACAAGAAAAGCAGATGTTGATATTGAAATGGTCATGGATATAGGTAAAGATGTACATGGCGATCTCCCTATAAATAGTATGGATGTAGTGAATACGCCAGAGAATGATGTATCGTGGATCGGTAGTATGCAAGTGAACGGTGATGCTTTAAACTATGATTTTGCGGTTGAAGACAATATTCCCAAAGACAGTGATGAGGTGGAAATGGAGGTACCTTTGAATGATAATCTATGCAATGTATAAATAATGGGCAGGTCAATTGTTGCAAATCTCCAGTTCAACAATGAGTTATTTTCAACCGTTATCGTCTAAGTGGCTTTAAAGTTGGTATGATTATCGAGACGAAAGCTAAATTCTTACAGTAGTTGAGCGAATGGTCAATTCTACATGCCATTTCTTTTAAACCTATAAAGTCAAATAAAACCAAATACACTTCCATTTATTATATAGATGCCAACTGTCCATGAAGAATTCATGCTATTGTTTCAAAAAAATCCAAGCAGAATTGGTGGATTATAAGGAAATATCCGAGCGAACACAAATGTGTTAACCCAACATTGAACTCCACTCACAAGCAAGCGACTTCTACTTTTCTAGTGTCAAAGATCTTACCTTTCATGAAAGCCGATCTGAATATAACAGCCGGTACGGTGCAAGTATTGATGAAAGAACAATTGTTCGTGAAAATTAGTTATTTGAAGGCTTGGAGAGCTTTGAGTAAGGCGGTGGAAAGGATTTACGGTGATTGGGCAGAATCATATACCTCTCTAAGACAATATTTTGCTGAAATTGCTAGAACGAACCCTGGAAGTGTTGGACATGTTACTACATATGCATATGGAGTGTTGATCGAGCATTTTGGGCCTTTGGCCCTTGTATTAAAGGTTTTGTTCATTGTCGTCCATTTTTATGTATTGATGGCACACATTTGTACGGAAAATACAAAGGGACATTACTTGTAGCCATTGCTGTTGATGCAGACGACCATCTATACCCTTTAGCCTATGCAATTGTAGAGTCAGAATCTGGTGATAGTTGGGGGTGGCTTTCTGCTTGCATGCGGCGGTTCATTCATAATGTTAACAATCGACAGATTACCTTCATTTTTGATCGAATGAAGGGAATACCGACAGCATTGCAAATGCAGTGGTGTTTGCCTCATAAACACCGCTTCTGTGCTAGACATCTGAAGGCCAATTTTCAAGCTGCAGGTTTTAGAGAAAAACAACCGATATGCCTCTTTTATGCTGCAACATATGCTTCATAAGAAGCCGAGTACAACAAGATCCGAGAAGAAATCAAAGCTATAAGCAATAGGGCACACAACTGGATAAAAAGGAATTTGGGCCGAAAAGAGGAAAATTGGGCATTGTGTAAAGATGATGGCGGTCGATTTCATGTCATGACGACTAACGCCTCAGAAAGTTTCAACGGTGTACCTAAAGGAGCTCGATTATTACCTGTTAAATCTTTGGTTGCACACACCTTTTTGTGAGAAATGCGGATTAAGGATCTTAAGGCTAGAATTAACACTATAGGGGGGGTGAATAGCGTTTTAAGAAATTTGTTAATCTTTTTGAGTTTATCTAACTTTATTAACAATGTATACATTAATTAGACACAGATATGAACACAGAATCAAACACAGATGCAAATATAAAGTAAAAGCAGTAAAGGAAAGAACACACCGGATTTTATACTGGTTCGGAGTTACCCTACATCCAGTCCCGTACAACTAAGTACGGATTTACTTTCAAAAGTAATTCAACAATTACAACCCTCGATTTCAAGGCTACGAGGTACACCCCCCAGAATACCAATCCTCTGGGTAGAGATACTTGATTTTCGGGGCAACAAGTTCACACAATTGATTTCCTACAATCACACCTTTTCTCGCTTGATTGATTTCAAAGGCTACAATCACACCTTTTCTCACTAATATATTACAAAGAAGTTTATAACTCTGAATAGCACTGAGAACCTTGTAGAGATAGTGATGTAGAATCAAACTAGAAGTAATCAAGTATGATTCGATGTTGATTTCGGCAGAGTAATGGTATGATTTTGTAATAAGAAATGTGGAAGATGAAGAGGAGTGAAAATCAGAAAAATATGATTGAAAATTCGTCGAAACTGACCCCTATTTATAGAAAACCAACAGCCATGACCATTCATGAAGAGTTATGGCGAATAGACACTTCTTTTGAAATTTGAATTTGAACTTCAACTGTCACTATGTCGACATACTACCTAGGGGCATGTCGACATCCCTCAGCCAAAAATGATAATTTGAATTTCTATAAAAACAATATTTATCTTATATAAAAATTATTTAAAACTTTATAAATATACTTGAATATAGTTGAAATTCATAAGTAAATATAAAGAACAATAAATACATAATTTAACTATAATTTTTTATTTAAATCTAAGTATAAATATTAAAAGTTAAATATATTATTTGAAAAGTCATTTAAAATCAGGAGTATTTTGACTTTGAAATTAAAGATGTTTTGAGGCTAAAATTATTTAAAATCAGGATACAGAGTTTTGAATCTTTTAAAAGGAAAGTTTTGAAATCATTTTGAAAACAAGATAATTTTGTAAAATCATTTGAATTAAAATTAGTGGATACAAAACAATGTCCCACTAGATTTTCGTAGGTTCCATCCTACTTAGGGTTCCATCCCTTTAACGGGCTCGAAGTGGATTCCATTCCACGAATAAATTGGATATTAAGATGCCAGTGCTTTTCTACGAGTTTTAACAAATATTCCTAATAAAATAGACATAACCTTGAACTCTTGATAATCTTGATACTCATGAGTCTTCTATCTCTGTATCTTGAATCTCTATACTGTACAGTCTTCATTCTTGATACCTGCATGGTTAAATCCTGCAAATACATATATATCTAAACTTGTAATGTTAGTATTTATATTTTATAATCTATTCTATGGTTGTTGTCATCAAAACCATCATTCCAAGGACTAACAATCTCCCCCTTTTTGATGATGACAACCTTTGTTTATAAAATATTCCTTCTATCCTAATAACTCCCCCTTAAAACTAACAACTCCCCCTTAATCTATGCCTAACTACCCTATTTTATACTTCTCCCCCTTTGTCATCAACAAAAATTTACTCCCCATTACTCTTGGACTTTAGTACCTGCATTGATAAACTATTCAACGGAATATATAATATATAGATTAAGAAATAATGATACTTATAAGCATAATAACTTAACTAAAGACTATATTCATTTTAATGTATATATATACATGTTTCACACAGCAAACTTCAAACCAAATGAAATCAATCCACACAAAGTATCAATCCAAACCAAATCAAATCAAACAAATTAATTCAAACAAATCAATCAAAGAAAGAAAATTAAACGTTACGAGGAACATCAATCCATCCTTCTTCTCCAAAGATAGGGTCTTGTTTGATGGCATCCCAATTTCCATTATCAATAGATAGAGAAACGGGAGGATGTGCTTCGTTATCATCCTTGTGCAGGGAGGAGATCATCCATCGAATTGCATCGAAGTGTCTCTCTTGTTCCTTGATCATCTGCATTTGACTTAATTCTAAGTGACGCTGATTACGGAGGATGATAGAGAGAATATTCTTGAATGAATTGAGTGTTTCTTCAAGATTTTCAGATAGATTATGAATAGGATTGGCCATAATTGAATTAGAGAAAGAAATGAAGGATATAGATAATGAGAAATACATTTCAGTGAAGATTTCTGGAAGACAAAGGTATATATAGGTGTAGAAATTCGTTTGAAATGAATAGACATTTGGTAGTTATTTAAATTTCAAATTCAAAATCAATAGTCACTTCTGACCAGTACATGTCGACATGGTCAAGGGGGGTATATCGACATACTTCAGTGAAAATTGATGATAATTTTATTTTGTGAATAATGATATATATATATTTCTATAATATACTAACATTTATTCTAGATATAAAATAAGCTAGATGACAGGAAGGTAATTCAATTTCATTGCATAATTGGATAATACAATGATTAAACATAAGGAACTACACGTACATTCGAAACAAACTAAGACAAATACAATAAGATACTAAAAGATAAAACTAGTTAGAAGATGAAGATGATGAAGACAGTCCAAGTTTCTTGCTGACTTTTGAAAAGAACTTGTTCATCTTCGAAGACATGTTATCCAACTTCTTACTAACGGATCGTTTTAAAATCCGTTGATTCTCCACAATTATCTTTTGGTTTTTGAGAAGGGTTTTGTTGGATGGATTGGAAGGATATTCAATACTTTCTAAGGATGTCTCACCTTCTTCTTCTTCTTCTATTTCCATTTCATCCCTTTCCTCTTCTTCTTCCTCTTCCATTTCTTCATGAGCCAAACGCTCTTCCTTTTCGGTAAGAGTCTCATAAGGTTGAAAAACATATGGGATTTTCATGAGAGAAATGTTTGAGATACTAAAAACTTTTCTAGAGACAAATTCTTCACCTTTGAAATCCACTCCAAAATAGTTAAAAATCCGAGTAAGGTAAATTCCATGATATAAAGTGTTTTCTCCCATTTCAAAATTTTTAGGACGAAGTTCATCCAAAATAACTTGCGCCCAATTGATGTCATAATTTCCGAAAATACCAAAAAGTGATTTGCACACTTTTGAAGTAGGATTGTTAAAATTACCCGATCTTGGGGTCAAAGTATGTTGTAAAAGAAGATTGACAATCCTTGCTTTAGGACGAAAGTTTCAGTTTTTAAATTCAAAGTTTTCATCTCCTTCAAAAAATATGATGAAATGTCTCACGATCATGTTCATCGATTTTAAAACTAGAAAGATCCATTCCCGTGCTTTTGCAATTAAGAATGGTACCCAAGAGATCACAATTCAAAACAATTTGAGTCCCTTTGACACTACTCCAAATCTCATTCTCAATTCCATTATAGATTAGCATAAAAGATTTTGACAAGATTAGGATAGCAAACAAAATCGTTTTGAGAAGAGTCAATAAGACTTAAAACACCATTGTTTGCAAAAAGAGAATCAATTTCATAAGAAGAAAAATCTTGAAAAATAGCAAATTTTCCGGGATGGACTTTGGCATAATTAGCATAATTGATGTATGCTTTAATTGCCTCCGGATCATTGAATAATTGCTCTTTGATTTTTCTGGAAATTCTCATGATTGAGGGGTTGCTTGAAGAAGCCATTAGAGTAAAGAGTAGAGTGCTTGAAGATATGAAGAGAGAGTTTGAATTTGAAAATGAAAGTGAAAAGATATGATAAAAGAAAGTGGATAAATAGACTTTCAAAGGACATATTCTCTGGTCAAAAGGTATCTTTTCAGAGAAATAAATGAAGTGAAAAGGTGGAGGGAAATTCAAACATTTGAATTCAAAATTTGAAATTCAAATTCAGGTAGGCATGTCGACATCGTGGTAGGGGCCATGTCAACATGTGCCTGTGAATTTTCATGATATGATTCTCCTAAGATATCTAATATACATATATATAAATATTATTATTAATGTCTATATTTCTGAAATATTATTTTACATATAATATATTTCAGAATGTGTCAAAAATAATAAAAATAATAGTAAAATAATAGTAAAAATAGAAAATAAAATTTTAAAATTCAAACAGCATATCAATTCAAAATCAATCAATCAAACAATCAAGCAACTAATTCTATGCAAGCAATTTCAACCAATTATATTGTAAACGTGTACCTTTTTCTGAGTCCGTTTCTTTGAACTCGTCGGAGTCGTGAACTGCAGTGAAACACAAATTCGAGTTATCCATCTTCTGATCATCATCACTTGAGGACGAGTCTGGGTCATCTAGAGTAGCAGTAAATGCATGCTTCCGTTTCTTTGCTGGTTCATTGTTCATAGGAGGATTCTGCCTTTCTGGATACGGACAGTTCTTTTTGAGATGACCTGGTTCGTCACAATTGAAGCATTTGATAAAGTTTGGTACTGTAGTTTGATTACCGGAATTCTTAAAGTTGTTTCTCTTGGAACTATTCAATTTTCTATACTTCAGAAATTTCCTAAAATTTCTGGTCATAAATGCTCTCTCTTCATCATTGTCATTGTTTGAGTCTGATCCATCGGTCAATGCATTGAATGCCATTGATTTCTTTTCAGATGCTTTGCTTTCTCTTCTCCCGATCATTTGAACTTCAAACGACATTAGATTTCCAATCAAGTCTTCTATCTTTAAAGTACTAATGTCATTTTCCTCTTCAATTGCAAGTGTCTTTTGATCCCATTCTGGAGTGAGAGAATTTAAAATTTTTCTGACTTGATCTTCTTCCGAAAATTCCTTTCCCAAAGATATTAAAGAATGCACAATATCTTGAAATCGACTATACATATCTGAAATAGACTCATTAGTATTCATTTTAAATAACTAAAACTGATTTGTGAGCATGGAAATTTTGGTCTGTTTAACTTTGCTTGTTTCTTCGTGAGTTACTTGCAAAGTTTTCTAGATTTCATATGCAGACTTACAAACTGACACTCTATTAAATTCATTTCTTTCAAGTGAACAAAACAGAATATTCATTTTCTTAGAGTTATTTTGTGCAACAGTCTTTTGCTCAGTGGTCCACTGTGCAAAATTAGTTGTGGATTCGGAATATTCAGTTTGTGTGATATTCTAAGTATCTAATCCTACAGATTGTAAATATATTCTCATCTTACATGCCCAATATGCATAGTTACTGCCATTAAAAAGTGGTGGTCTGGCAGTAGACTGACCTTCTACAAATGAACTAGCGTTGGTGGTAATAGCAGTACTAGTGTTAGTAGTCATTTTGAAAATTTTCAAAATTCAAATAATGAAACTTTTGAAAACAAAGCTCTGATACCAAATGTGAGAAATGCGGATTAAGGATCTTAAGGCTAGAATTAACACTGGAGGGGGGGTGAATAGTGTTTTAAGAAATTTGTTAATCTTTTTGAGTTTATCTAACTTTATTAACAATGTATACATTAATTAGACACAGATATGAACACAGAATCAAACACAGATGCAAATATAAAGTAAAAGCAGTAAAGGAAAGAACACACTGGATTTTATACTGGTTCGGAGTTACCCTACATCCAGTCCCATACAACTAAGTACGGATTTCCTTTCAAAAGTAATTCAACAATTACAACCCTCGATTTCAAGGCTACGAGGTACACCCTCCAGAATACCAATCCTCTGGGTAGAGATACTTGATTTTCGGGGCAACAAGTTCACCCAATTGATTTCCAAGGCTACAACCACACCTTTTCTCGCTTGATTGATTTCAAAGGCTACAATCACACCTTTTCTCGCTAATATATTATTTGAAAAGTCATTTAAAATCAGGAGTATTTTGACTTTGAAATTAAAGATGTTTTGAGGCTAAAATTATTTAAAATCAGGATAGAGAGTTTTGAATCTTTTAAAAGGAAAGTTTTGAAATCATTTTGAAAACAAGATAATTTTGTAAAATCATTTGAATTAAAATTAGTGGATACAAAACAATGTCCCACTAGATTTTCGTAGGTTCCATCCTACTTAGGGGTTCCATCCCTTTAACGGGCTCGAAGTGGATTCCATTCCACAAATAAATTGGATATTAAGATGCCAGTGCTTTTCTACGAGTTTTAACAAATATTCCTAATAAAACAGACATAACCTTGAACTCTTGCTAATCTTGATACTCATGAGTCTTCTATCTCTGTATCTTGAATCTTTATACTGTACAGTCTTCATTCTTGATACCTGCATGGTTAGATCCTGCAAATACATATATATCTAAACTTGTAATGTTAGTATTTATATTTTATAATCTATTCTAAGGTTGTTGTCATCAAAACCATCATCTCAAGGACTAACACTTTTTTCGGCCGGTTGATTATTTTTGTCAAAGAAGAGAAACAACAAAAAAACTTACAACCCATCTTACTTCGAAGTGGGAAGCAAAGATTGTCGATAGAGCTAATAAAGCAAGGTGTACAAGAATAATTCGCTTTAGTCAAGTTGAATGGCAAGTTGTGCACTATTTCGGTGATGAATTCAAAGTAATGATCAATGACAACACTTTCTCATGTACGTGTGACATACCACTACTAGAGCACTTACCTTGTACGCATGTTATGGCCGCTTGCTCAACATTTTCAAATGGAGCTAATAGAGCCCATCATGACTTTGCTTCAACATGGTATTCAGCTAAGAAATACTTGGCCACTTTCACCCCCCCCCCCGAGTTTCATCCCGTCAGCGATAAACACTATTAGAGTTTAAGTGATAATTAGTTGGTCCTACCTCCTATAGCTAAAAGGTCACCAGGACGTCCACGTTCTACTAGAATTAAAGGAACAATGGACGAGATGCAAACTCCTAAAGGAAACATGTGCAACAAATGTGGTATTATGGGTCATAAGTAAAATCGTTTGCACTACGGCAGCGTAATGTTTCCATTTGAGTTTGGTTGTATTTTTAGATCGACTGTAATTGAATATATTCGATGACAATTGTGTATGTTATCAAATTTTGATATTTGATTTTGGTTGTATTTGGAAAGATGTATTATTTGGCTACATGAAATAAAGCTGCTGCACATGCAGCAATGTAAAAGCAGAGTGGCATTTTAAATGTCGCCAACTGTTTTTTTAAGTTGGAGGCATGTGAAATGCCGCACAAGCGGCGGCATTACAAATGCCACCAACTGTTTTTTTAAGTTGGCGGCATGTGAAATGTTGCACAGGGGGCAGCATTTCAAATGCCACTCTGCTTTTACATTGCTACGTATCCAGTGACAACCAAATTCTAGTAGCAAATACCAATACATTAGATTATAATAGCGTAAGTTCGAATGTACCTAAATTAATTTGAACAATAATACATTATAATAACATAAATTCGAATGGCAAATACCACAAAGTTCGAATACCATTACATTACAGTAGACATCATTCGTACAACATAGATAACACGTAGACATCGTTCATACTACATAGATAAAATTCACGTTTCCTTCAATGATCTATGTGGCCATAATGCCGAATACTTGTATCCATAAACCAACAATTTGTTTGCATACTCAAGATTCAACTTCTCCGAACGACTATTTTCTGCTTGCATCTCCAAAGCATATTCAACCCCCTTAGGGCACATTTCAGGATCTAGCCACTTAAAAAAATTGCAGTAGTCAACATCGTGAGGGGGTATCTTATGATCGTTGTACCCACTACCTCGGTAGAAACAACGTCCTGCATTCCTCTCACTTCTACAAACAACTACATCATGTTCATCTCCACAGTAACAAAGTACACACGAAGGTTGCGCGCTTGAACTAGCACGATTGGGATTTTGATGACTAAGGGTGCCTAAGAGATGTTCATGTTCCGATTATTTCTCCGGGTTTTCGTTCACGACATCTAATACTGATGTTCCATTAGCCACAAACGGCGGCAATTCTTCAATTTGTGTCTCTGGCACAAAATCCACTTCAAGGTTGGTGCCACTTTCCATCCCATTACCTTAATTGTGTTCAAATTCATTATAAATCTTCATCGTTGTTTCATCACCAATCTCCCAATTTTCCATTATCAACTATGAATAGAAGCAAATTATACAACACAAAATGCAGAAAGTTTGGTTTTGTTGAAGGAGTTTTGGGATTACAAATTGAGAGAAATTAGAATTTGAAAGAAATTAATAGAGCAATAATGTCATACTTACCTTATAGACGCCTTGTTGATGTACTACTTGAAAGAAATTACAATTTAAGAGAAACTGGAAATTGAGAGAAATTAGAAAGTTTGGTTTTTGATGAAGGAGTTTTGGTAAAGCAAGTGTGGGATAGGTAGGAGTTGGCAGCTCTATTAATAGAGAGAAAATGCCGTGGTGGCATTTTAAATGCGCCATTATGCGGCATTTGACATGCCGTACAAGGGCGGCATTTCAAATGCCACTCTGTTAATTACACACTCGGTGGCATTTGAAATACCGCTCAAGGGCGGCATTTCGAATGCCACTCTGCTAGTCACACACTACATAGCAGCAACAGCCTTATTATACATGCAACACAGTTACACACTACATAATGGCATAAGAATCACAACTATATTTAATTCGAACTACATTACAACCAAAACATAGTTGTAATGTAGTGTTTATTTGAACATCTTGTTCTTCAACAAACATGATCGCATAATTTATTTGAATGAGAATCATTTCGCCTTACTTTTTTCGAGAACCACCTCCACAAGCTCATCAACTATGTCCATCATATGAAACATACCATCCGCCTACAAATAACATATACCATTATTGATTTTACAACTACCTTAAAATTGTAAATTTAAATATATACCACATTCTGTTCAAGTTGAGCTCTTGAAGTGTAAGGAGCAACATCTTGTAGGCACTTCCTCTCGTCTTCTTAATACATACCGCCGAGTGATATTCCAATACCAGCTATTGTACTCCTCATCAGTTAGCATGATCTTATTCTCATCTTCTGTAGCTAAGAAGCGGTTATTCCATAACTGTATCATCGTTTCAAACTCATCTTCACCATATGGAAGAGCATAATTGGGAGCAGGATACGGTAAGGTTGGCGAAGACCAAACTGCCTCATCACTCTATCTGGAAGATGGTATGCAAGATCGCCAAAGAAAAATATCATCAGTCTAGCCCCCATAACTGCCTCGAATTAGTGCACAAAGCCGGAAGCGCATCAAGCTTTGCTTAGTGTATGGACTCTGCATAACTCCATTATAGTCCAGGACATCAAACTCTTTTCATTAGAATGCTAAATTCCGTCTGGGAGCTAATTTGGTATTCTTTGGTCCAATCCACCTAAAATAGCAAAAATTTATATAAGTGTTCAAAGTGTATACATTGATAAATTCATACAACCAACACTACCTTACCTCGATCTATATGGTTTTGAATTATTGATTATCGGTGTCTTCATAGTTATACGACCGACCGGAAGATACGTCCAAGACCGTAGCCGCAAGAGTATAAGTTGTATTCCATTATTGTTTACGACATGTACAAATATGAGTTAATGAATAACTACGACTATACCTGAACTAGAGTCATACAACCACCGGTAGATTGTTGTTGTACCAACGCAACTCTAGTAAGCTCTACATAAGTGAAAGCTAGCAACACTGCCTCATGAATACCGTCGACAAGAATAGAAGTCTTCTAACTATGGGAACCATTGAAAGGCCACTTGAGTCTTCCATCGATCGCAAAAAAGGCATTGAGTGATAATATGCAAAATAATAGCATGGGCGCGCTGCACGATCTGCACCGAAGAGGCATGGTGGGGAATATCATCGGCCAACTGCTCCCTAAACTAAGTGGTCACTATCAACTCATTCCCCCATCTTACGTCTTCTGGAGGAGACATGTCAAACAAGGACTCACACAAATCCATATAATTACTTGGGAAATTCGGTTTTAGAATGGGATCCCCGTTAATCGGCAAACCAAGCAACACAACTACATCTTTTAATGTGATAGTTATCTCACCAACTCCGAGATGAAATGTAGGCATTTCCGGACTCCATCTATTGACCAAAGCCGTTAGAAGATAATGATTAAGCTGTGTGTATCCTAACTTATGAATAACACCAAATCTGATCCTATCTAAAAGTTCCAACACACCGAGATGCAATGACTAGACAAGCTTTAGGGTCGAAGAATGGTCAATGATTCTATCCAGCTCAACCGCCTATCGAAAATTAAAACAAAATGCAAGATATTATGACATTTACTAACATATTATCAGAATGCAAGAAAAATTATATCAAAATCTACCTCTATCAAATCGTTATTGCTTGTGTGGTGTTGATCTTATAAGTGAAGAACGCTATCATCAACCAGTCTGGGTTCCATTTCTTCGTATTCTACCACTATAACACAACCAAATCAAATTTATAACATAAACAATCCTTATATACAATCAAAAGCCAATCGAACAGATGTTCTATGCGAACAAACTACTTCATTGTAGTCTAAAAGCAAAGGTTTATACCTAAAAAACTAATTTTTGTCCAAACCCTAAAATCAAAATTTTAAAATGAGATAAAAAAGGAAGAATACAAACCTATAAGAGGCACTTGAGAGGATGAGAAAGCCATTCTTCAATTTCTGACCTAATTGAACGAGATTTTGAGTTAAAATAGTGATTTTGGGGGATTTGGGATTTTGGGTTTGGTTTAGGGATGAAGTGAAATAAAGGGATGAAAAAGGTAGGCTAGCTAAAACAGCAAGCAATGATCTAGGTGGCATTTGAAATGCCACACACAGGCGGCATCTCAAAGGCTGCTAACTATTTTAAAAAACGTGTACCGGCGGCATTCCAAATACCGCCAGTACACATGGCGGCTGATGTGGCTAAAACTGGCTTACATTTGTAATTAGTTTATAAACTGGCCTAAATTTCCAATTAATATGCGAAATTTGCCTAACTTAAAAAAAATTCCTTAATAAAATTAATTAATATTTAAGAAATATAAATTATTAGTGTATTTGATGTTTAGGGTGTTATTAATAAGTAGGGTATCCCTTAGAAATTTTCTTGGTGCTGTTTTTAAATATATAAATGTAATATGTGCACATATCGATGTATGATATTGATATATATTTAAACTGGTTTTCAATATCAATAATTATTTAAATGAGATCTGTGATTTTTTAGTCCATACAGGACCATACATGGCTGAACATACATTGGTGGAAATGTTCTAGATATTAGATCTACATTTAACTGAGAATTAAATAAGGAAGTTTTTAAAGTGAGGAAGGTGGAAAGTTTTTATTCTCTCTATAAATAAAAAACTTCCATATTCTTTCATTTTTAATTCTTGTTCTTACTTCTCTGCTTCATAACTGCCATCATTGTACTCCCCATAGCCAAACCCCTTTTTCACCTAAATAACATTAGATACAATTAAATTAAAGTAGTTTGCTCGATTTTAGAAACATCGGGTGGTGAATCAAGGAGTCTAGGAGTCAATTCACAATTCAAGGTGTCACGAAGGGTGTCATGACTTTAGCAATATTGGGTGGTGATTCAAGAGTCTACGAGCCAATTTATAAATCAAGGTGTCATAATTTTAGAAATAGTAGTTTATTTTATACATTCATATATATCCACACCTAACCCTAATGGATGTTGGTAACATATATTTAAAATTCCATTTTATGTTATTAAAATATATTTTGTTATATGTGTTGTTTATAAATAGAATTCAAGTGAAAAAAACAAAAACAAAATTTGATTTATTTGTTTTGGCTATATATAAATATATATATATATCTCTGTGTGTGTTTATATATAAAATCAACCCTTTTATGAAATGTATTTTATGTAGTAATAAAAAATTTATACATAAATAATCATTTATTTTTCAACTAGAACTAAGCATGTATATTTTATTAATCTAAAATTAATGTTTTGATTTTTATTCATATTATTTAGGTATTCACTTAGCCAAAGAGATAAATTTGAAATTTATTTTATTCATTAGGATTATCATTTATATACATATATATTTATATAACCTTAGCTTATAATAATGGTAATATATATATACACACACACACACACACATATATATATATATATATACATATATATATATATCTCTGTGTGTGTGAAAATGGGTTCTTTTATTAATGACGTATAAGAACCAAATAGAGAGCTTGCTTTCTTAAAAAACCTTATCAAAGTAGTAAGGAAAAAGAGCAGACACCCTCTATTATACAACTCATGTACAATAATACGTAATAGCACATAAGTAAAACACATCAAAATAGCCAACTAAAATACAATCCAAACTAGCCCAATACGCTTAAATGCCCTAATGTAAAGCCACATTTAGCCTGGATCCATCAGCTCAGTTCCCCATCTTCTTAATAATGCTCTATCTTTTCTACTAACTTGACTATGGCACCTATGAAGTTGCAGATAAACGTCAATCTCGATAAGCTTAAATCGCTGTTTAGGCAAGTAAAGCTTCCTCTCCATACGTCTTTGATTTCATTCCATCCACACGTGGTGAATTAGAGTCACTGCAGCAGTATAAGCAAGGTCTTGTAATACTAATGCTGTCGGGAATTGGTTGGCAAGAGAAGATATCTCTGTTTAAGTGAACGGCTAGAAACGTGACGAAGCTAAACTTTTCTATTAACATGTTTCAAAGATAATTTTATGGTTTTAAATCTCCTATATATCGCCCGAGATCTCCTCCGAGATCTCTTTTTCACACTTAAACGAGACGAAACATCAAATCTCCCTTGACACTCATCTCGTCCGAGATATTCAAATCTCACTCGAAATATGGATCAAAATCTCAATCTGAGATCTCACCCGAAATATACGTTTTTCTTATTTTGCATAATATTTTTTATTTTCATATTAATTCAAAAGAAACTACCCAATCCAATTATAATTTACCAACTTCTTGAATATATTCTTTACTTTTTATCTTAATGAGTCATAGCGAAAGGTATCACTTCTTTATTATGTTCAAATAAAAGGATATTATTCAATCATTATCAAATCAATTAAGCTAATCAAGCTACTACTCTTCTAAAAATATTCCTTTTTCCATGTAAATCAAGTATGTTACAATTTTATTTTTACTAAGAAAGTTATAACCGTTAAATATATTTTTGAAATATCAATTTTAGACACATAAGTACATCCGAGATATTCCCGAGAATCCGAGATGCATTATAAGACTTGAGATGTACACGATATGTACTCATCTTGTCCGATATCTCCCCCGATACGAGATAACTTGTGTAAAAATCCCGAGACGAAACGTGATCGAAATCCGATATTTAAAACCTTGGATAAGTGCTATACTCACATGTCGAGAATAAATGTTTATGATTTTCATTCTCACTTTTACGCAATTCACAAAGCACATCTATGTTCATACCCCAGTTAGATAGTCTATCAGTTATAGGTAACTTTTCCCGATAAGTTGTGTACGCTGTATATGCATACTTTTGTGCCGTAGTCTTATGCCGGATTAATTTAAAATCCATGTTCGTTGTTGAGTGTTGTTTGATACTATCAGAAACTTTTGCAATTTGAAGTTGTTGCTCTTTGATATCTGTCGGTAATCTGTATTACGAGAAGTAGATAATTTTATTTGATTGATTGTTGAAGCTACGTCTATGGTCTTTGGTAGTAAATGCGCCTGCAAACTGTTATCTCTAATAATATGACTGACAATATAATCAACACTTCTACACAAGTACACTCTACTCCACCCAAAAAGATCTACCAAGGACTTGTGGTTGATCCATAGATCAAATCACAAAGAGGTGTCTTCCCCATTCTCAACCACTTTGTTCATAATCTTGCACGATATATCACGTTGGCGAAGAATAGCTTTCATTGTCCTAGATTGATTGCTGTTAATAGGCATTAGGCAACACCCAGAAGTTTGTACTTGTCATGTATTTAGACTTCATCCATCTGCTCCATAGGCAATCCTTAGCGATGAAATTCCATAGCAATTTAACCCTTGCCGTTGAATCCAGCTCTGAGAACTTACATAAGCCAGCACCACCCTCTAATTTGGGTTTGCATAGAATATCCCATGATATACTATGTAATTTCCCACTCCAGAAACTCTGCACATAGTCGATCCACTTTCTTAAGAATTGAAACTGGTAGATGATAAATTAATAACCAATACATAACAATGGGGGTAATTATACTATGTAGTAGTTCAGCTCTTCCAACTGTTGTAAGCAACTGACTATCCCATCCATCTAATTTAGATGTTATTCTACTTAGCAGGGGAGAACAATGAGCATCATGTATGTAATCAGATGTCAGAGGGACTCCAAGGTAATGAACAGGTAATTCATGTTCAACTATATTAAGTATGTGGCATAATTCCTGTTTTCTGTCTACTCCCTTACTAAAGAAAACCTGAGATTTTGTTTGGTTTATTTTAAGGCCCACGACACTATATCTATCATATCAAATGCTTTGTTCATATACATTGCATTCTCTGTAGAAGCTAATAAGAATACCATAACATCATCCACATACAATTAGTGAGTAATGCTAGGTTGTACAGAAGATATAGGCTGTATATAACCATCTATTTCACCTTCCTTCGTTAAAAGAGAAAAGAACTCCATTGCTACACAAAATAAATATGAAGATAAAGGATCACCTTGTTGAAGACCTCTATTAGAAGTGATAAAACCTTCAGATCTTCCATCCACCATAATTGAAAATGTAGGGCTAGCAATACATTTATATATAAGGTCAATGATCGATGTAGGGAACCCTATAATATAGAGCATGTAGCAGATAAATTCACAGTTAACCATGTAATAGGCCTTTTTTAAATCGATTTTGATGCACATCTTGCCTTTACCTTTCTTAGAAAAATCATGAACCAGTTTATGTGCTAGTAGAATATTTTCCCCAATATTTCTATCTGGAATAAAGATGATTGATTTTCTACAATTAAAAAAGACAGAAAATCCTTAATTCTGTGACATAAAATCTTTGCAACAATATTATATAGAACGTTAGCACAGGAAATAGGTCTATAATCTGAGATAGTCTGGGGCTTATCTTTTTTTGGGATTAAAGTAATAAAATTGTATTTAACCCTTTTGGCAGTTTTCTAAATTGAAAAATCTCTGACACAGTTGCTACTAAATCATGTTGTAGGAGGTCCCAAATGCATTTTGTAGAATTTAGAGGTGAAACCGTTAGGGCCCGGGCTCTTTGAGTCCTCAATGGAGAATAAAGCAGCCTTAGCTTCGTTGGTAGATACGGGTGAAGCTAAGTACTCTTTACTTCTCTTATTTATTTGCATTCTAGGTTGAATTTCTGGATATAATAAGTTTACATCTCCGTTGAAAATTGCATGATAGAAAGCAATAGCTTGTTCTTTAATGTCCATGTTATTATAAACATAGTTGCCATGTGAATCAAGCAGAGCTTGAATTTTATTTCGATGCCGACACATAGACATTTTTGCATAGATAAACTTTGTATTCGTATCCTCCTATTACAACCATAAGACTCTGCTTTTTTGTTTTAAAAATTGCTGCTATTTCTGCAATTGATCATTGAGCTCCATACTGTTAATATACATAGTAACAAAATGAAAATCATCTTCTGGGTATTGATCACTTTGTTGGAAAGCTTCATTAAATTCCTCCTGCATTCTGTTTACAGAATCTCTTTGGCTCTCGATTGATTCTATGCTTTAAGTTTGCCTTTAATTACTTACAATTTGTGGATAAATTTATTGTTCGTTGTTATCCCAACTTTTGGCAAAGCCGAGATACCCAAAGATTAACTGAAAATCAATGATTATTAGTCATGAACATCGATTGTGCGTCGCAGGTTCACTATGGATATCGATAAATTTTGTCCGAGTCCGGATCGGGCTACAATTGATAAGACACGTCAAGTAGAGTCCTGAGAACCAATGTTCTAAATTTCAGGTCAATCTGAGTTCGTACACTCAAGATGTCACCAACGGAAAATGGAGGAGACAGCCTTGTATTCGAATCCATAAAAGGGCCCTGTGTTCGAATCGATGAGGTAGGAATACCATTTGAATCCATCAAGGTCGACTCCATCGTCTTCGTATCCATCAGAGCAAGTTCCGTTCGAATCCAACACGTCAAGCCCACGTGATCTACTTCGAATCGATGAGGTCTTAGTCGATTCAAAACCATCGGGTTCTCCCTGCTTCGAATCCATCAAAACGGGCTACGTTCGAATCCAACGGTTCGGACCCTTCAGGCTTTCATCCACTTCGAATCCATGCAATCAATGCACTTCGACTCCATCACATAAGTTACTTCGAAACCACACTTCACGTCCAACTTCGAATCGATCAACCGTGTTATACCTAGATCGATTCGAACAAACACGCCTTCGAATCCACTGCCTCGGATCCATTAAGTCAAAGCAACCGAAGCAATGGATTCGACCCTGTCAACCCGGAGTAAAAAGCGGCTCGATGCGAGAAATGCGCGCCACGTCACCGTCTTCACGTGCAGAAGCATGGATTTGAACCTATGGGTTCGAACCATATCGATTCGAACGAATCCATAGGACGAAGAGCACGAAAATCTTCAACTTGAATCGATCATAACTCGAGTTCCACAAATCCAAATGCCATGAAATTTTCACAGAAGCTTGAGCACATGGTGAAGAATGTTCACACCAAATTTCAGCCCGATTGGATGATTTCTTGATCGATTCGAACCAAGGGTCGAATCGATCCCAAAGCGGGCCCAGATCTCCAAGTTTCGGCCATGTGGGTCCCCTCACGTGCCAGAGGCGGTCTTCCCGAATTTTAGGCGAAATATCAGCCTCCTACACCTATAAATAGAGCCCCTGGTCATTCAGAAAAGAGGTCGGACAATTTCGAGAGCTAAAGAGCGCCCAGACTCTGCCAGATTTACTCCTGATCACCACTGTTGCCTTAGATTCAGACTTAGCTCAGAAAATCAGTTGTAATACAACACACGAAATTGTAATCTTCAAGCATCGAGCAATAAAATCATAAAAACCTTGAAGTGGACGTAGGCCGGAGATAGCCGAACCACTATAAATCGTGTGTCACTATTCATTATTTCTTGATTGCTGCTTGTTACTTGCTTAGATCTGTGATTTGTATGTGAATATCGTTGATCTGTATTCATACGCTGGTGCTTTCACTACACTTGGGGTTTGTGACCATTTTTGGTGCAAACACTTTGGTGCTTTCACTGAGAAGGACTAGCACCCGCTACGCCGGATTCATAGTTTAGATTTGGAATTTTAAGGATTCGAATTGACTCTACAATGACTCGACAAACAAGACAAAGAGCTGAGAGGAGCCAACAGGGAGGAAGTCAAGAGGCATCCTCTGGCGCTGGAGAAGGACAAGCTTCGATCTACATTACTAGAGATGAGATGGAGGCTATGAATAACCTAATGCAGGAAAGAATGATGAAAAAGCCAACAAGAGATGCTGCAGAATTTCTTCGAGCAGATGAGAGCCGCAGGGATACAGAACCTTAGACCAGCTACAGCGGCTGTGAATGTGGAACAAGGAGCTAGGGCTATGGAACCTAACGGAGAACAGAATACAGAACCAGAAGGCAATCAACAAGGGCTTGGGGGCAGGCCCGCAGGAACCAACGCAGAAGGACCTTTGGAAGGAGCTCAACCGGCTAGGGCCAACACAAATGCTAACGAGCCACCCGAAGAGTACGTACCAGAATTCCCTACAAGGCTCGGAGGGCAAGACAGAGACATGACAAGGGGGCAACCCCTGGATGGAGATGAAAGAATGATTGGCCTGGTGAGACGGATCATGAGAGGGGGATTGTCAGGCGGAGGATTGGAAGAGGTTAGTCGAAGTCCGTTCGCTCTGAATATCCGAAATGCAAGGAACTCTCCAAAGTTCAAACTACCAATGCTGGATCCTTATGACGGAAAGTCAGGCCCGACCATGCATATCACCAGATATATCAGACACATGGAAGTGCTGGGAGCATCCGAGGAAGTAATGGCACGATGTTTCCCCTTATTCTTATCAGATTTGGCTGCGCTTTGGTTTAGACAGCTGGAGACAGGATCAATCAGGACATGGGGCGAGCTTGTGGATTGCTTCATGAAGTAGTTTAGGGTTCACATAACGCGACCCAAGAGCGTGATGACTTTGGCATCAATAAAGCAAAGGACCGGAGAGTCCATAAAAGATTTTCTGTTACGATTTAACGCAACGGTGGCTTCTGTAGACCGCCCGGATCCATCGATGATTTTGATGGCGGCAGTGGCAGGAGTTGGAGAAGGCACCGAATTCAAAGATTCATTGACAAGAGATCCACCACAAGATCTTGGAGAGTTTTACCATGAAGCTGAGAAGTTCATTCGATTAGAAGAATCACGAGCCGAGAGGCAGGAAGTAAATGCTGCACAAGGCGAAGGAACCGCCAGGGAACAGTCCAGGGCAGACAAAGGAAAGAGAAAGCAAGATGACGCACATGATGGTCCTGATAAACGGAAGAAATTCCGAGAGCCTAGATTCAGGCAATACACAGACTTGGTGGCAGGACTGGAACGAATTTACACCGAAACTCGGGGGCAACTCCCCTATAGAAAACCACCGAGGAGAGATCCCACAGAGCGGGAACGTAGAACCGGAAAATATTGCCTATTCCATGAGTTAGATGGGCACACAACCGATGAATGCCGCCACCTAAAGGATGAGGTGGAAGAACATGCCAGGAGTGGTAGATTGCCATAGTATGTCAAAGAACGGGCAGCGGCAGTAAGGTCTGAACAACTGCCGCCACCACCTAACAGAAACGATCCTGGATCAGGATCACGACTTGTCATCCACTGATTAAGATGGCAAGGGCCAAGTTCAGGATTTGGACTTCGGTCAAATAATTTCATTAAATTTGATTTCCAAAATAAAACGGCTACTCCACTTACTCATGTACGGGAACCGGAGAGATCCCTAGGCATGCTTTGAGATGGAGATAGACCGATCTGCCCGGAGAGGCAACGTTTAGTTTTTTCCTGATGTTTGAGATTGAACATCTAGGACCTGAATTTAATAAATAAACTTGAATTTCTTGAAATAAACCTTTGACCGGAGAGTTAAAGGATGAACATCGAATATCATTATTTCATGATCGCTTTATGATCCTACCCGGAGAGGCAGGGTCCGGAGTGCAAGAAGTGGGTTGCTTCGCCGGAGAGCGACAGGATCGACTCACTTAAGCATCGTTTCCTATTCACCGGAGAGTGATTGGATCGGGATTCGATAAGAGCCTGGAGAGACTATGATCGGCCGACGATTTAGGCCATGACATCGCTTAACGTTCAGATACACTGGACCATAGTGCAAGAAGTGGGTTGCTTCGCCGGAGAGCGACAGGATTGAACCACTTAACGTTGTTTCCCCTTCACCGGAGAGTGACAGGATGGGATCCAGCATGAGCCCGGAGAGGCTACGATCGGTCAGGACGACCAAGACATCGCTTTATGCCCTAACTGGGGCCAGAGTGCAAGGGCTAGAAAGCAACGCCGGAGTGCAGTAGGATCTTTCTATTCGATCGCTAAGTCTGGAATGGGCTTGGCAAGGGTCCAGAGTGACCATCGATAGTACGGAGAGACTAGAGAGTTTCATTCTTGAACTTCTACTGGAAGAAATTGATAACGATTCGGCTTCGAACAGCCATGAACTTGATTAAAAATGCTATAAGCTCTGAATAAAACATGAATTCACTACATTCAATTTGAGACTAATCAAAACACACCTTTTACCAAAAGGCGTGTTTTGGAGGGCAAAATGTTATCCCAACTTTTGGCAAAGCCGAGATACCCAAAGATTAACTGAAAATCAATGATTATTAGTCATGAACATCGATTGTGCGTCGCAGGTTCACCATGGATATCGATGAATTTTGTCCGAGTCCGGATCGGGCTACAATTGATAAGACACGTCAAGTAGAGTCCTGAGAACCAATGTTCTAAATTTCGGGTCAATCCGAGTTCGTACACTCAAGATGTCACCAACGGAAAATGGAGGAGACAGCCTTGTATTCGAATCCATAAAAGGGCCCTGTGTTCGAATCGATGAGGTAGGAATACCGTTTGAATCCATCAAGGTCGACTCCATCGTCTTCGTATCCATCAGAGCAAGTTCCGTTCGAATCCAACACGTCAAGCCCACGTGATCTACTTCAAATCGATGAGGTCTTAGTCGATTCAAAACCATCGGGTTCTCCCTGCTTCGAATCCATCAAAACGGGCTACGTTCGAATCCAACGCTTCGGACCCTTCAGGCTTTCATCCACTTCGAATCCATGCAATCAATGCACTTCGACTCCATCACATAAGTTACTTCGAAACCACACTTCACGTCCAACTTCGAATCGATCAACCGTGTTATACCTAGATCGATTCGAACAAACACACCTTCGAATCCACTGCCTCGGATCCATTAGGTCAAAGCAACCGAAGCCATGGATTCGACCCTGTCAACCCGGAGTAAAAAGCGGCTCGATGCGAGAAATGCGCGCCACATCACCGTCTTCACGTGCAGAAGCATGGATTCGAACCTATGGGTTCGAACCATATCGATTCGAACGAATCCATAGGACGAAGAGCACGAAAATCTTCAACTTGAATCGATCATAACTCGAGTTCCACAAATCCAAATGCCATGAAATTTTCACAGAAGCTTGAGCACATGGTGAAGAATGTTCACACCAAATTTCAGCCCGATTGGATGATTTCTTGATCGATTCGAACCAAGGGTCGAATCGATCCCAAAGCGGGTCCGGATCTCCAGGTTTCGGCCATGTGGGTCCCCTCACGTGCCAGAGGCGGTCTTCCCGAATTTTAGACGAAATATCAGCCTCCTACACCTATAAATAGAGCCCCTGGTCATTCAGAAAAGAGGTCGGACAATTTCGAGAGCTAAAGAGCGCCCAGACTCTGCCAGATTTACTCCAGATCACCACTGCTGCCTTAGATTCAGACTTAGCTCAGAAAATCAGTTGTAATACAACACACGAAATTGTAATCTTCAAGCATCGAGCAATAAAATCATAAAAACCTTGAAGTGGACGTAGGCCGGAGATAGCCGAACCACTATAAATCGTGTGTCACTATTCATTATTTCTTGATTGCTGCTTGTTACTTGCTTAGATCTGTGATTTGTGTGTGAATATTGTTGATCTGTATTCATACGCTGGTGCTTTCACTACACTTGGGGTTTGTGACCATTTTTGGTGCAAACACTCGCCATCCCCTATGTTTCAGTCGTGTACCCTTTCATAACATAGTTGTTGTATCCATGCACGTAACACCAGTTATTTACATATCTAAATGGAACATCCTTTTGTGCTTTTTTCTGCTGGCTGAAGCTTATAAAAATAGGCGTGTGGTCGCTAAGCGTCATGGGGAGTGCAATAGTAGTGGGGGAACATGGACATAAAGTCGTAGTTGACTAACACCTTGTCTTTGTTCGTCACAATTCCTCTACGTGTCGCCAAATGAACTTACATCCCTGCATAAATTATTCAACCAAAACACAGTTATATAGGCAATTTTTAAAGGCATTTAAATAGGTAAAAGGGATAGGAAATCCTCCCTTTTTATCGTTCGAATTGAAAGCATTATTGAAATCCTACATGACCATCCAAACCTGCTCTATAGATGAGGCATTGAGGCATAAAAGATCCCAAAGTTTCAATTGTTTCACATACGAGTTGCTTGCATATATGAGAGTGTAATAACATTGCAAGCCACCCTTGTTAGTTAACAGAATATTTATATGCTGTTGAGACTTACCAATATCAGCATATTTCCATACTTTGCATCCACTAGAACTAATATCCTTCCTTTACTGCCAGTGTCATTGTTGTGTAGCATGCTCCAATGTATAAATCTAAATTTTATTAGCTAAAGATTCTGCACTCAACTTATTCTCAACCAAACTTAACAAAGTAAGTTTGTGAGTTTTAAGAAGTGTGAATAGTTGACTGATTTTGTTGTGAGTATTCATACCTCTTATGTTCTATGTCATAACATTCATTTATTTACAAATGTGCTCCTTGTAGTTCTTTTAGGAGGAGCAGTAGTTGAAACTTTGGATTTCTGAATTGCCACGCGTTTCTTCTTGTAATTGGGGTTGGTCGAGAGCATAGGGGAGACATTCAAATGACTATTTGGTTTAGTACCCACTTCTTGAATGTTAGCCCCAATCTGACTAATGAAAGTGGTGCTGTCCTCAGCACCAATAGATTTGTCAGCATTTTGAGTTATATCATCTTTGTCTTCAGTAGGTAGAGTATTGTTATGTTCATCTTTAGGTTCATTCACAGTTTGATCCTTGCTAGTTGCAGGGTCTTCTAAACACACATTCTCTGGAGCATCTTGAAGAATGGAGAACGTATTATGGCCAGTCATCTGATGCACTGCAATAGTAGATGCATTTAACTGGACTGCACCTGAACTCATGTTGTTTTCATGTTGATGGGCAGTTGAAGTTGCACCACGTTGGTCTGAGATGTGTAAACTATTATGAGTGTCATAGTCTGTATCTAATACATTATCCATGTCTTGCTGTGAATGATTTGTGTCTACTGTAGATCTATGTTTCGATTGCTAAATCTTTGTAACTATAATAGGACAATTAATATCATTACGTCCATAACCATTCAATTTGTACAAGGCTTTAAATGCTGCTCATATTCAAATTGTATGACATCAGTCTCCCCGGTATATAGTTGCATTTCAATCTCGTTAGGATATGTGAAGTTGACATCCACTTCTATTGAAATGCGAGCATAATTCAACCTTGTTTGTAATGAAATTGCGGAGTCCATATGTATAGAATACCCTAACACACTAGCAATTCTGCTAATACCCTCATTGTTCCAATATTGAAGTTTAGATCATTAAACCGAACTTGGATTGGAATTGAAGAAAATAATTCTTTGGACATACTCATTCCAGCCTTCCACTTTCTAACAACTACCAGTCTAGATCCTAAAGTATACAGACCCGACTTGATAATGTTAGCACAGTCAACCGAGTTATAGAACTTGATGAAGTTGAACCTATTTTTCTTGTAATACAATTCATACATACCAGTAGGTTTCCACATTTTATCTACACAACCTTTGAAGTTACTGTACGCCAGTCGTCTGCCAAGTATATATACAACGAGGGTGTTATTCCATTTGTTTGCTGAAGCATCAAACACTGATTTTGGCAACTGCCCCTTTGTATCATCGCCTATCTTCGATGGTGAGAAGTAGGTTAAATCAGTGACCTCATCGTCCTTATCAACCGCAAATTCTTGAACCATTTCTACCTATTTTTTTGAGCAGGTTTTGTACGTCTAGGTAGCCGCCGATTGTTCTGGGTGAGTGGTAGAAGATTGCAAGGCTGATCCCACCGTCGAAAGTGTTGGAAAGTTGGAGATGTCGGGTGGTTTTGTGGGAGGTTGGATGCCTATAACTGTTCCCGCCACGGAGCCTTTGTCCGCCATTTTTTAATATATGCTTTATATCACACCCTTTATATATATTATATACATAAAAATACTATTTTATAAATAAAATCAAAATGAAACACGCATGTATATAATAAAATGTTAATCTATTTATTTCGGCCATATATGCATTTGCTAATCATTTTATGAAAATTTTAGTTTATGTAATATTAAATATTTTTATATAAATAATCATTTACATTCGACTATGATTAAATATGGAATATACAAATTTCAACCTATAATTTAATCTAGATTTAATAAGAAGTTTGCAAGAGAGGAAGGTGGATGGCCTTTCCATTTTCTCTTTAATTCTTTTATTGATGTTTCCTTAGTGAAAGAGAAATTTGAAATTTATTTCATTAATTGTTCTTGGATTATTATTTGTATGAACTTAATTTATACGGCTATATACACATACACATACCGATATATACATACATACATATATATCACATATATACAAGTCTAAATTGTATGTATAATACTATTGATATATCTATACGGACAATATACATGTATTATAATATATTTAAACTTGTGTATATACTTAGGCATTTATATTACTGATATGCATATGAATTTATTATATGTTTATGCATATTATATATGTGTGTGTATGTATCAATAATATCAAGAAGATTAGAATAATAACTTCCCTAAAAATGGCGATCTGTTTCATCTTGCGTTCTTCTCTTTCTTCTGTCTACCGCATCTCTTAATCCCTTCGTTCCCCTTCTTCCATCCTCTCATGCCTTCCTCCAAATCAGTTCCTTCTAGGTCTCATCCGATTCTGGTGCCACCATCAACTATGAGATCTGGAAGGCCTTTTTCTTATATTGCTTTGTTATCTCCTCTGATATTTGATACTTTTGAAACCGATTTTGCTCCTCTTTGTGCATCTCCCGCTTGCCTCCAGCCTTTGGCGTCCCCTATTTCTATGTCAAACCCATTTTGTGCCCTGGAGTTCTCCTTGCTCTCCTTAGAAGCTTTTGCCACCTCTGTCTCTGGTCCGCCAACCACTGCAGTTGGTGTTGTTTCGCCTTTATCTCCCATGCTGGCAGCCCGTCCTGTGACTGGGCAGTGGAGTGATGTGAATGTTGGAGTTGAGGTCAATATACCGAAAGCTGGAAATAATATATACATGGCCTGTAATGAGGCAGGGAAATAGGTGCCTGTCGTTGATATTGTAGGTGAGTGTCTTGGGTTTGAAAATGGTAGGAAGGATGATCTGGTGGTCTCTCCTGATATTGGTGACTTTTCGGTGTTAGCATGCATAGTGCTTGTTTATATGCCAAGCCTGTTTTGCCTGCTAGTATCAATTCTGAGCGCTCCTTGCATGCTAATGTCCCAATCATGAATGTGTTGCTCGCAAAGCCTCTGTTTGTGTTGGGAAAACTAGGGAATCTAGAAATGGATGTTCAATTGGTGATAGTTCCCCTGACCCAGGTTATCAGTGGGTATCCTTATTTAAAGCTATGCCACAAAACGTAGGTGAGTATGTCCTCCCTTTTTTGACATTATTGAGGAAAATGATGCTATGGTCCCCCATTAGAACTTTTGGAAGTAGGACATAATTTTTTATCGGAGTATTTGGTTGGCTTCTTTCCGAAGGCTAATCCTCCATATCATGTGGTTCGTGATTATTGCAGTAATTGTTGGAAAGTTAGGGGTAGAATGCAACTTGTTGGAAATGGTTTTAAAATGAATGAATTCTTAAAAAATTTGACTAAGTATGAAATGGCTCCTATGGAAATATGAATAGTCCCACATTGTGGGATTATATAAAAGAATCAAGTATTTATACTTGATTCTTTGAAGCTAAGTTGGGCCCTTTGGGCACCCAATGATGCTCTTTTGTGAGGAGGGAGACCATGCTTGACCACCACACACGCGCGCGCGACCGACCGACTCGACCCGGGCCGGTTCGGGTTCGGGCTTGTAGTGGTGTAATACTTATATTTTTGGTACAAATTTATTTACCGTTTTCTGACCGGGCTGGAACGGTAAGAAACCCGTACCACGTACCCCCCATTCAGTAACGCTCTTTTGCTCTTCCGTCTTCTTAATTGATACGAAGACGAAAAATAAGAATCGCTTCGTCCGTGCAAACGAACCGATACCACATAAACTTTCGAGAGGCTGTTTTATCCTAGAGGCGGCGGTGATTGAGACGAACTGCTTGCACCATAGAGCAGATCACCGAAACGTCTTCAAGAGAGTGAATTGTCCACGACTCAGCCGAAGATAGCCATTGTTTCCAACAATTTGAAGACGTGCCGACATCAATGGCATCTGCTGCAGATCTAGATCCTACTGCTCCCGCTTCGTTCTTCCAGGTCCCCATGATCTCTGCTGCCCCATTCAGATTCGAGGGCCTCCACTTCAAACGCTGGAGACAGAAGATGGAGTTCTTCCTAACAACCAGAAAAGTGGTGGCTGTGCTAACAACCGACAAACCGCACTTACCCGATAGACCAGACGAAGCAGACGCTGATTAGATGCGAGCCTGGACAGAAAAATCAAAGGAGTTGCACACCTGGACAGAACAAGATTACATGTGCCGAAACTACATACTCAACGGCCTCAGTGATGACCTGTACGACTACTACAACTCTGACAAGTCAGCCAAGGAGATCTGGGAAGCGCTACAAAAGAAGTATGACACTGAGGAGGCTGGAGCAAAGAAGTATGCAGTCAGCCGCTACCTCAAATACCAGATGACAGATGACAGGTCAGTAGAGATGCAATCTCATGAGCTACAGAAAATTGCTCATGAGATCATCTCCGAAGGTATGACTTTGGATGAGCAGTTTCAGATTGCTGTTATTATTGATAAATTGCCCCCAGGTTGGAAAGATTTTAAGAATGTGCTTAGGCACAAGACTAAGGAATTTTCCTTAGAGAGCTTGATTACTCGCCTCCGTATTGAGGAGGAGGCTCGTAAGCAGGACCAGAAAGAGGAAGTGCTTGTTGTCACAAACAACAACACTAAAAGGTCCAAGCCAGCGGTTCTGAAACCGAATCCGAAAAACTTTAAGAATCAGAACCGCAACCGCAACAAACAGAATTGGAACCCGCAAGGGAACCAAAAGGCACAGCAAAAACCGACCCAAAAGAATGATTCTGGACAGTTGTTTCTGTGTTACAACTGTGGAAAACCAGGTCATATGGCACGCAAGTGTAGGAACAGACCAGGCCCTGCACCGCAGGCTAACCTGACTGAGGAGCCTCTTACGGCTATGATTTCTGAGATTCACCTAGTTGGTGGATCAGAGGGTTGGTGGGTAGATACTGGTGCATCCCGCCATGTCTGCTATGATCGTGCTATGTTTAGCACATACACGGCTGCTGATGATCAGAAAGTGCTACTGGGAGATTCTCACACCACTACAGTTGCTGGCATTGGAAATGTGGAAATAAAGTTTACCTCTGGAAAGACAGTTATTTTGAAAGATGTAATGCATACTCCAGAGATGAGAAAGAATTTGGTTTCTGGTTTTCTCCTTAATAAGGCTGGTTTTACTCAAGTTATTGGGGCTGATTTGTACACTTTGACTTATAAGGGGATGTTTGTAGGGAAGGGTTATGCTTGTGAGGGTATGTTTAAACTGAATGTTGAAATTAATAAAGTAACCAGTTCTGCTTATATGTTATGTGATTTTAATATCTGGCACTCTCGATTATGTCATGTTAACAAACGCATTATTCATAATATGAGCATCTTAGATTTGATTCCTAAATTGACACAATCTGATTTTGATAAATGTGAATTCTGTAGTCAAGCAAAAATCACTAAGAAACCCCATAAATCAGTTGATAGAATCTCTGAACCTTTAGATTTAATTCATTCTGACATATGTGAGCTTGATGGCACTTTGACTAGACACGGACACCGTTACTTTATCACTTTCATTGATGATGGCTCTGATTTCACTTATGTATATCTTATGAAAAATAAAAGTGATGCATTTGATATGTTCAAATTATTTAAAACTGAACTCGAGAATCAATCTAATAAGAAAATTAAGAGACTTCGTAGTGATAGAGGAACTGAATATGAGTCTAGTCCTTTTCTTGATTTTTATAAATTGCATGGTATAATTCATGAGAGAACTGCACCTTGTTCACCTGAAATGAACGGTAAAGCTGAAAGAAAAAATAGGACCTTTACCGAATTAGTTGTAGCTGTTTTATTAAATTCTGGTGCAGCAAAACATTGGTGGGGGATATTTTATTGACTGTATGCTATGTATTGAATAGAATCCCTAAATCAAAAAGTAAGATTTCACCTTTTGAAATTTTAAGAAATTATAAACCAAATGTATCTTACTTTAGAACTTGGGGATGTTTGGCATATGTTCGTATACCTGACCCTAAGAGAATAAAATTAGCTAGTAGAGCATATGAATGTGTATTTATTGGCTATGCTGTTAACAGCAAAGCATATAGATTTTATAACCTGAATACACATAATATAGTAGAATCTAATGATGCTGATTTTTATGAAACTAAGTTTCCTTTTAAATTAAGGAATAGTGGGGGCACGTCAAATAACACCGTGCCTATTAGAACAGAACTTAATGAATCATCTGAAATTGAACCTAGAAGAAGTAAAAGAGCAAGAGTTGATAAAGACTTTGGCTCAGACTTTTGCATTTTTACTATAGAGGAGGATCCCACAAACCTCCAAGAAGCCTTATCTTCATTAGATGCCGATTTTTGGCAAGAGGCTATAAATGATGAGATGGATTCCTTGGAATCCAATAAGACTTGGCACTTAGTAGATTTACCACCAGGTTGTAAGTCTATAGGCTGTAAATGGGTACTTAAAAAGAAACTAAAACCTGATGGCACAGTTGATAAATATAAAGCCCGTTTGGTAGCTAAAGGTTTTAGGCAAAGAGAAAATGTAGACTTTTTTGATACTTATTCACCTGTAACTAGAATCACATCCATTCGAGTATTGATTTCATTAGCATCTATTCATAATTTAATTATACACCAAATGGATGTTAAAACTGCTTTTTTAAATGGTGAATTAGAAGAGGAAATTTATATGGACCAACCGGAAGGTTTTGTAATTCATGGTCAAGAACATAAAGTTTGCAAATTAGATAAATCTTTATATGGTTTAAAACAAGCACCTAAACAATGGCATGAAAAATTTGATAACTTAATAATCTCAAATGGTTTCAAAGTTAATGAAAGTGACAAATGCATTTATTATAAATCTGAAAATGACATTTGCACTATAATATGTTTGTATGTAGATGATCTACTTATTTTTGGATCAAACATTCATGCCATAAACACTGTTAAATCTTTGTTAAGTGCCAACTTTGATATGAAAGATCTAGGTGAAGCAAGTGTAATCCTTGGTATTAAGATTACTAGGTCTGATAAGGGACTTTCTTTGGATCAATCTCATTATATTGAGAAGATCTTAAAGAAATACAATTACTTTGACTGTAAACCTGCATGTACACCATATGATCCTAGTGTAAAGCTATTCAAGAACACTGGTGAAGGTATAAGACAGTCTGATTATGCGAGCATCATTGGCAGCCTTAGGTATGCCACTGATTGTACTAGACCCGACATTGCCTATGTCGTGGGATTATTATGCAGGTTTACTAGTAGACCTGGTATAGAGCATTGGCATGCTATTGAGAGGGTCATGAGATACCTAAAACGAACCATGAACCTAGGGTTACATTATGAAAAGTTTCCAGCTGTCCTTGAAGGTTACACCGACGCAGACTGGAATACTTTATCTGATGATTCAAAAGCAACCAGTGGCTATATATTTAGCATTGCTGGAGGAGCTGTTTCTTGGAAATCCAAGAAACAGACTATTTTGGCTCAGTCTACTATGGAGTCTGAGATGATAGCACTAGCTACGGCTAGTGAAGAAGCAGAGTATTTAAGAAATCTGCTAGCTGAGATTCCCTTATGGGAAAAACCGATACCAGCTGTGTTGATTCATTGCGATAGTACCGCGGCTATTGCAAAAGTACAGAACCGTTATTATAACGGTAAGAGACGACAGATACGTCGTAAGCACAGCACTGTTAGAGAGCTACTCTCTTCAGGAGCTGTTAGAGTGGATCACATACGCAGTGAGGAGAATTTGGCAGATCCTTTGACGAAAGGACTGGCCAGAGAGAAAGTCTTTACAAATTCTAGAAAAATGGGACTATTGCCCTTAGATTGTTGAGTCACGCACAATGGTAACCCGACCTACTGACTGGAGATCCCAAGAACTAGGTTCAATGGGTAAGAACAAGTTGTGTAGTGATATGAGTTGAGTATGCTATTTTTCATATATATAGAAGCATATATTCCTGAAGTGATTAGAGGTTGAGTTAATAGAAACTCTTAATGAGATCTATATTCCATTTGGAGTGGAGTACCTACCTTCAGGAGTACTCTTGATAGACTCACCTGTGTGAATGTGGAAATTTGGCCGTTTCCTATGGAGTTTTGGGCAAAACTCCTAGAGCATTCACTAAACTGGGATAGACGTGCATGGCCATAAAAAGCACGGGCTTACTTGATTGCACTCTAGAAAGATTGTGTGTGGTCTGATGTCAGGAATAGAGTTCAAGACCACGTGTCACTCTAGAAAAAACTGAATCTTATCCACTATGCAAAGGTTCAAGTCGAAAGACACCTTTGTTTATGCACAATCTTATGGTTTTCAGAAATTGCTCGAAATAAGTTTTTAAAAATTCAAGTGGGGGATTGTTGGAAATGGTTTTAAAATGAATGAATTCTTAAAAAATTTGACTAAGTATGAAATGGCTCCTATGGGAATATGAATAGTCCCACATTGTGGGATTATATAAAAGAATCAAGTATTTATACTTGATTCTTTGAAGCTAAGTTGGGCCCTTTGGGCACCCAATGATGCTCTTTTGTGAGGAGGGAGACCATGCTTGACCACCACACACGCGCGCGCGCGCGCGCGACCGACCGACTCGACTCGACTCGACCCGACCCGGGCCGGGCTCGGGTTCGGGTTCGGGCTTGTAGTGGTGTAATACTTATATTTTTGGTACAAATTTATTTACCGTTTTCTGACCGGGCTGGAACGGTAAGAAACCCGTATTGAAGAACGTTACGCAACGTTTATTTATTTTTGACCCGGTATTTCTCAGATCCGTTTTTCAAGACCACGTATCCCCCCATTCAGTAACGCTCTTTTGCTCTTCCGTCTTCTTAATTGATACGAAGACGAAAAATAAGAAGAACAACATTTTTTTTACAAAAAAAAAATAATCGAGCAACAAGTTTTGGAGTGCAACCAGAATCGCTTCGTCCGTGCAAACGAACCGATACCACATAAACTTTCGAGAGGCTGTTTTATCCTAGAGGCGGCGGTGATTGAGACGAACTGCTTGCACCATAGAGCAGATCACCGAAACGTCTTCAAGAGAGTGACTTGTCCACGACTCAGCCGAAGATAGCCATTGTTTCCAACACAACTCCACTTTGATAATCACATCTTCTTTTTCAAGTTTTCTAGTAAGGAAGAAAGGCTTCATATTCTTGAAGCAGATCTGTAACATCCCAGATTTTATTAAATTAAATTTATTGATTTATTTGAATATTTAGTAATTTAAAAATTGAAAAGTTTTAAAATAAATAAATAAAATAATGTGTTGATTTAAAATGAATTAAACTCCAATTTCCTTTGAATTTAAATCACTTGGATTTAACATCTAATATATATGTATGTATATATTGAATTTGAATTTTTTGTTAAAATACTATTATTAATATTAAATAAAAGAAGGATATATGGGTATAAATAAATAATTGATAGTTTTAAGTTTTAAATAAGTAATGAATGGATATAACAAAACAAGAATTTGTATTAATCAATAAAATAAAATATGTACAAATTTAATGTTGATAGTAAAGACTTCAAATGAAAATAAGATAAACAAACTTTGTTTTAATAAGATTACATTCAAGAAGCAAATAGATATGTTGGCCGTGAGTTTTAAATCAAACAAGAAAGGCAATAGGAAAATGCATGCAAGAAAACAATTTACAAAACAAACAAAATATGTACTTACAAAAAAAGAAATAATAAAATAGGATTGTATGTTAACAAGGATGGAAACATGCATTTAATGACCATCATCTCTAGCACGCAAAAAGAACATTTTTCAGCCACCAAAGTAAAAGGGAAATCTACTAAGTCAAACAAGAAAATACTATCCCTGATATTTTGTACAAAACCAGATAATCACCCTGTACAATACAAATACATTATTCTCTAAACTTCTTCTATGTATCAACTTTCTCATGTCAGTTCGTTCAAACCAAACTTAGCATTACAGAAATTAATTTATACGACTGAAACTCAAATTAACAACTTAACTAAAGAGGAAGAAGGAGAAAAAGATTCAAAGAGACATCAAACTACAGTTTTCAAAACACAAGAAGCAGCTCTCTGTTTCAAAGAAAATTTCATGTGAGTAAACATAGTTTAAATAGATTCAAACATAATTAAAACTGTGTAGATGATTTATAGCAAGTATTATGCTATATGGATATATATATACAGATGAAAATTTTCATGTATGCTAATTTTATTTGTTCTGGACATAATTGTATGTCATCTTCAGTTCTGTTTTTTTTAAGATACAAGGTTAAATCAAGTAAAACTTTAAATTTCACTTCTTTAATCCCTGATGGATTTCAATTTGCCACAAATAGGTTAGTTAAAAAACATCATATATAAATTACATTCTGTTTTATGCTTGAATATGAAGAAGTTAACTCTGTAACCTAAGTAGTACAGTAAAAAAAAACAAATTTTAAGATGAATTCAAGTATCTTAAATCATTGATTTGATTTTATAATTTGAATGAACATATGAAAATAGGATTTTTTAAACAATAGTGATGATTTTTAGTTGAGTATTTCAAGTGCAGTTCGAATTTGAACAAAATCAGCACTTTGATCATTTTCTGGTGATCGAATCAACATTGAATACTAAGATTTTGGTTGAAGTAGGTTTGACCATCGTTGAGTTCGGAAAAATTGTAAAAAAAAAATTCTATTGCACGAATCAATGGTACGAAGTGAATGTAGGGTTTGTATTCAAGTTTTGATGCGCCTGGAAACAAGGTGATTTCACCACCTCGGAGGCGTCGAGTGGCGCGAGATGCGAGGGGATGGACGAGTGCAGTGTTGAGGTGGTGTGGACGGAATCGGAGCCCCTCCAATGGTCTGTGACGCGGCGGCGAGGCGTTTGTATTGGTCGAAGTTGATTGCAGTTCTCGAGCCAAACTGCTATATTTTGATTTCGAGTTGATGGCTCCAAATCGAAGTTCGATTTCGAGTATTGGAGATGTTAGCGACTTGCCGATAGTCGTGACAGCCATCAGAACGGCGGCGCGACGTCGTTTTCGTGTCAGCAGGTTTGGGCCTGGGGAGGACTCGAGGGGACGTTCGAGAAAAAGGGTTTGAGGCTTGGGTTCTGTTATCCGGGACTAGAAACCAGTGACAGATTGTCTCGGAGGCCAGCTACGCGCAAGGGTCGCTATGGATATCGATGAATTTTGTCTGAGTCTGGATCGGGCTACAATTGATAAGACATGAAAAGTAGAGTCTTGAGAACCAATGTTCCAAATCTCGGGTCAATCCGAGATTCGTACACTCAAGATGTCATCAAACGGAAAATGGAGGAGACAGCCTTGTATTCGAATCCGTAAAAGGCCCTATGTTCGAATCGATGAGGTAGGAATGCTATTCGAATCCATCAGAGCAGGACCCATTCGAATCCATCAAGGTCGACTCCATCATCCTCGTATCCATCAAGTTTTACATGCTTCGTATCCATCGTGGAAGCCTTCCTTCGAATCCATCTTTTTGCCTGGCTTCGAATCCATCGAGCGCTCCTTAGTTCGAATCCATCCAAACAGACTACACTAAAATCCAACAGTTCGAACCCGTTAGGCATTCCTCTACTTCGAATCCATATAGTAGATGCACCTCGGCTCCATCCCATAAGCTACTTCGAGTCCATCCTGTTAAGGTGATTTCGAATCAATTAAACCAAGGTAAGCCTTGATCGATTCGAACGAGTATGACTACGAGCCCACTACCTCGAATCCACTAGGCCACGACAGCTAGAAACGTGGAGTCGACCCGAGCAACTCGGAGCACAAGACGGATCGAAACGAAGGAGGCGCGCCGCGTCATCGCGAAGGCATGCTGAATCGAGTCGAGACGATCGATTCGAAGGAACCGAGTCGAAGGAGATCGATTCGAAGAGACATTTCAGCCAAGTATCCAACCTTGAATCGATCATAACTCGAGTTCTACAAGTCCAAATGACATGAAATTTTCACAGAAGCTTAAGCACATGATGAAGAATGTTCACACCAAATTTCAGCTCGATTGGATGATTTCTTGATCGATTCGAACCAAGGGTCGAATCGATCCCAAAGTGGGCCCGGATCTCCAGATTTCGGCCATGTGGGCCCCTGACGTACCAGAACTGGTCTCCCCTCATTTTAGGCGAAATATCAGCCTCCTACACCTATAAATAGAGCCCCTAGTCATTCAGAAAAGGGGTCAGAGAATTCTAAGTACTGAAGAGCGCCCAGATTCTGCCAGATCTACTCCAGAACACCGCCGCTGCTTTAGATTGAGACTTAGCATATAAATTCAGTTGTATTACATTATAAACTACTGTAACCTTCAAGTATCGAGCAATAAAATCATCAAACTTCATAGTGGACGTAGGCAAAACGCCGAACCACTCTAAATCGCTTGTCTTTGCAATTTACTTTCTGTTACTTGGAGTTTTTGTTTGATAACCCACAGTTTTAATTTTCATTCTTCACTTTTATCTCTTCAAAAACTTCCGAAGAGTGTTGTGCCCATTTTTGGTACAAACACTTTGGTGCTTTCGCTGAGAAAAAACCAGCTTTTTTCTCCTGCTCCTTGGATCTACCGTCGATACCGGATTGCATAAATCCAATAGGAAGATCCAGATCTCTAATTCATCGTCCTTCCATTCTATTCAGATTTGCATAAAGTCTAGGAAAAGGATTCATCATTAAAAATGGTTAGCACAAGAACCACTTCTACAGCTGCTGGACAGGAAGGTAGGGATGGACAGAATCCTGCTCAACAACAGCCATCCAACCAAGACAACACTGCCCATTCAGATCCGTCTGGGGCAGTCACCAGACAAGAATTCCATGTGTTGCTTCAAGAGTTGACTCAAAGTCGGCAACAATTGGCCGAACAGTTGCGTGCTAATATTGAATTGACAAACCAACTGAACCGCCAGGGCCGTAGGAGGTCCAGAAGGGATGATGTTTCCCGCTCTTCCACTGAAAGTTCTGCCTCATCTGACTATCATCATAGATCTACCCGTCCCCGATTGGACGGAAGTCATGCTCAAGCTGTTGGATATCAACCCGCCCTGACTGTCGGACAGTTGAGGGTAGGACCGTCAACCAGCTTCCAGGCTGGGCCATCAGCACGAGGTGGTCGTACTCCACAATATACAACAGACAATCATGTCACAGCTGCCACAGTAGAAACAAGGGTTGATACCCGACATCTTCCAGATTCAAGTAATCAACAACAGGGACGTACTTCTGAACCATACGTCCCAGAAGATGCTGAGCCAAGGAGGCGAAACTTGGACCGTCGACAGCGCCCGGTCCAAACTCGCACTGTGGAACCCGACCACACCTTAGCTCAGCATGCTCAAAATATAGCAATGCCAGACATTTCGACTATGATACGTCAGATGATCCGCGAAAGCCAAGGTCTTACCAACGACGATTGGGGGATTTCTCGAAGTCATACTCCTTTCACGGACGAGATACTATACGCTGAACCTCCTCGGCGATTCAGAATGCCAACTCTCCCTATGTACGAAGGAAATTCTGATCCCAATCAGCACATATTGAAATATGAATGGTCAATGAGCGCCGCAAGGGCCGACGATGCAGTGAAATGTCGAAGTTTCCCCATCTCACTGGGAGGAATTGCAACAATGTGGTTTACAAGATTACCTCCAAGATCTATCTCTTCATTTGACCAATTGGCTAAGAAATTTGTTGAACAATTTCGCATGCATGTCGCTAGACCCAAAGATGTTAACACCCTATCCAGTGTTACCCAAGCTCGTGGGGAAACACTAAGGCGTTACTTGGAGAGATTCCATGCGGCATGTGTGGAAATTAGCAATCCCAACGACAACTCAATTTTAATGGCATTGACAAAGGGAATTGATCCCGATTCTGAATTTGGAAACTGGTTAGCCGGAAAACCACCCGCATCGTTGGACCGTTTCTACTCCAAAGCCGCTCAATTCTTACGGCAAGAGGACGTGAAACAGTCTAGGAAGCAGGACGATGCGAAACCCGGAAATGAGGGAATACAAAGCAATGTAGCAGCCAAACAGTCCGGTGACAATTCCGAAAAAGTTCAGTTAAACATACAGAACAAACAAACTCAGCCAAGAGGTAGCAATGGTCAAAATAAGAAAAGAGATCCGAATCCAGGCCCACGGCGTAGGGCTCCGATGTTCGAAAGTTATACACCATTAAACACATCGCTGGAAAATGTGTACCTACAAACTTGCAACACTGAACAGTATAAGAAACCCGCTCCGAAGTGGTCATCAGAGAGGCAGATTCAGACAGGAAAGTTTTGTAGGTTTCATGAGAGTTATGGCCACAATACTAATGACTGTCGTCATTTGCAGGATCTCATAGAAAAGTTGATCAGGGAGAGAAAGTTAGATCAATTCGTGCGGGCACCGCAGTCTGGTGGTGCGGGCCCATCAAACCCAAACCGTGCGCAAGACCAAGAAAGACAAGAGGAACCCGCTCGTACAGGCGGGAGGCTAGTTATCAATACCATAAGTGGTGGTCCTCATCCAGCGGACAGGAGCTGGAGGGAAATGAAGTCGTATGCTAGCTCTATCAGGCATGCGAGCTTCGAATGCTGCAGTAATTATGAGGATGGAACCCCGGCTAAGCAACAAAAGACGATGTCTGACGATATCATATTTAGAAGCAGAGATGCTGACAAAATCGAAGCTCCAACAATTGACCCACTGGTCATATCTGCCCAGGTTGGTCCTGCTTGGATGAAGAGGATCCTGGTTGACAGTGGGAGTTCTGTAAACATTCTATTCAAACGAGCTTATGATTTAATGAAGATGGAAGCAAAAGACTTGAAACCCTGCCAATCTCGAGTTCACGGCTTCAATGGGAGTGCAACAATACCCACTGGGATAGTGGAACTACTAGTGGAACTGGGGATTGGAGAACGCAGGAGAATCCGACTGCTGCAATTCGTTGTTCTTGACATCGCTTCACCGTATAATGCATTCCTGGGTCGACCAGCCCTTACTGAATTCAGGGCAGCCATTGCCCCATGGTGTTTGACTTTAAAATTCCCAACTGACCATGGTATAGGAATCGTTCAAGGAGATCAGACAGCAGGAAGAGCCTGTTATGTTGCTGAGTTGCGTGAAGCACAGAAGAAGGAAAAAGGAAAGGGCGTAGAGGAATCTCTCTGCGTCCGTTTTACTGATAATTGACAACTAGCGCCTGGGCCCCGGCCCGGGCACCATTACCAATTCCTTAAAGATCTTGACCCTAGAGATAACAAAGATAAAGATGAAGTCAAAGAGAATCAAGCGTCTCCAGCCGAACTGACTGTGGACGTCCCGGTCAGTGAGGATGACGACTCAAAAGTACTAAAAGTTGGGTCTCAACTGGGAAAACAGATACAACAGGAATTGGTTGAATTTCTCCAAGTGAATCTCGATGTCTTTGCCTGGACGCACTCTGACATGTGCGGAATCTCACCGAACATTGCAAGTCACTCCTTGAATATTGATCCGCGACATGTTCCGGTCAAGCAAAAGAGGCGTGGTATGGATCCAGAGAGATCTGCCGCCCTTAAAGAAGAAATTGACAAGTTGCAATCAAATGGTTTCATCCGAGATGCTCTATACCCGGAGTGGGTGTCAAATCCGGTAATGGTTCGAAAACCGAATGGGAAATGGAGAACTTGTGTCGACTACTCCGACTTAAACAAAGCTTGTCCAAAAGATAGTTTTCCACTTCCTCGAATTGACCAACTCGTAGACTCGACTGCAGGCCATGAATTGTTATCCTTTATGGATGCTTATTCCGGTTATAATCAAATACCTATGCATCTACCCGATCAAGAACATACCAGTTTCGTGACCGATCTGGGACTCTACTGTTACAGAGTCATGCCTTTTGGTTTAAAGAATGCCGGAGCAACTTACCAACGCTTGGTTAATCGAATGTTCGCTGACCAGATCGGGAAGCCATGGAAGTTTATGTGGATGACATGTTAGTTAAGTCCTGATTTTCCACAGATCACGTCAGGGATTTAGATTCAATGTTCCGCATCCTACGTGAATATGGAATGAAGCTTAACCCGTTGAAGTGCCACTTTGGCGTTGCATCCGGAAAGTTTCTCGGTTTCATCGTCAACGCTCGTGGGATAGAAGAAAACCCCGAAAAGATCTGGGCAATAAGGAATTTGCAAACTCCAAGGACCATAAAGCAAGTCCAGAGTCTCAACGGGAAGGTAGCAGCGCTAAGCAGGTTCATTTCAAAATCCACTGATAAATGCATTCCTTTCTTTGATCTAATCCGGAAGGGAAAACGAAACTTTGAATGGACCATGGAATGTGAAGGCGCATTCCGATCGCTGGTTCAGCATCTCTCTACACCACCGATCTTGTCAAAACCGATTGATCACGAACAATTATACCTTTATCTGGCAGTATCAGAGCATGCGATCAGTGCTGCTCTGGTCCGAGAAGAGGATCGAGTGCAGAAACCGGTCTACTATGTTAGTAAACGATTGACCGGAGCTGAAAGAAATTACCCCAGGTTGGAGAAACTGGCTTATTGCTTGGTCATTGCCTCAAGAAAGCTTCGTCCTTATTTCCAAGCTCATCCGCTTACTGTGTATACCGATCAGCCGTTACGACAGGTCCTTACGCGGCCTGAGACGTCTGGAAGGTTACTCAAGTGGAATATCGAACTGAGTCAATTTGACATTACTTATGCTCCGCGGAGAGCCATTCAAGGGCAAGTCCTGGCTGACTTCATAGCTGAATTTACTGTTCCAGACGACTTACCCGAAACCAGCGAATCTCCTGAATATGTCTAGAAACTTTATACAGACGGTGCATCAAACGATCGGTGTTCGGGCGCTGGTGTTGTACTGGAAACCCCCGAAGGTCGATCCATATGCTATGCTTTGAAGTTTGATTTTCACGCAACCAACAATGAAGCCAAATATGAAGCTCTATTGACTGGGTTAAAGCTTGCCAGAGATCTAAGAATTGTCGCTATAGAAATTTATTATGATTCACAGTTGGTTGTGTGCCAGGTACGGGGAGAATATCAAGCGAGAGACCGGAGGTTAGCTGCTTACTTGGTTCGAGTTCTAGAAATACTGGATCAATTTGATTATTACGCCATTTACTATATACCTCGAGATCACAATCAAAAGGCCGACTCCTTGGCAAAGCTGGCCAGCACAGGTGAAGCACAGCAAATGGGACTTGTCCCGGTCGAAACTTTGTCCTTCCCAAGCATCGATCAAATAAAAACGAATGATGTGTTGGAAACCTCACCGAGCAAAGAATCATGGATGACTCCGTATCGAAATTATATTGAGAATGGGGTATTGCCTGAGCACCGAAATGAGAAAAGACAAATTCTACGAAAAGCTTCGCGGTTCATCATTCAGGACGAGATCATGTATAGAAAAGGTTATTCTGTTCCACTCCTCCGGTGTATCGCTCACGACGAAGTCAAACGAGTGTTACATGACGTGCACGAAGGAGAATGTGGCGATCACACCGGTGGACAAGCGCTTGCTAAGAAAATACTCCGATATGGATATTACTGGCCGACAGTGAACCGAGATGCAGCCAATTATGCCAGAAAGTGCGACAAGTGCCAGAAACACGCTCGAATTCCAAGGGCCCCACATACCGAGATTACTCAAATGGTCAGTCCCTGGCCGTTCGCTATGTGGGGTATCGATATCATCGGTGCTTTACCTCTGGCAAGAGGTGGTGCGAAGTACGCCATCGTCGCAGTTGACTACTTCGCGAAATGGGCCGAGGCCGAAGCTCTCGCAACGATTACGTCGAAGAAAGTAATAAACTTTGTAGTCCGCAATATCATTTGTCGATTTGGACTCCCGCATACCATCATCACCGATAATGGGACCCAATTCGAAAGTTCGGAGTTCAAGAATTTCTGTCAACGGTTTCACATTCATAAAAAGTTCTCTGCGGTCGCACATCCACAAGCAAACGGTCAGGTCGAAGCTGTTAACAAAGTTATCAAATCCATCTTAAAGAAACGACTGGAAAAGGCTGGGGGCAAATGGGTCGATGAACTTCCTATGGCATTATGGGCTTATCGAACAACTCACAAGACCGCAACTGGACACACCCCATTTTCCTTATTCTATGGCTCGGAGGCCGTTATTCCAGTTGAGACAGAAGTATTTTCTCACCGCGTAACTTATTACGATCCAAAAACAAATGCTATATTATTCGCTGAATCTTTGGATTTGTTGGACGAGAAACGGGAAGAAGCTGATTTGAGAGCAGCCGCATACCGAAGTCGGGTCGCCCGGTTATATAACACCAAAGTTCGACCCCGAACCTTTGAACTCGGTGATCTTGTCCTCAAGAGAATCTACCCGGTTCCTTCACACATGAAACCAAATTGGGAAGGACCGTATGTGATTACACAAAGACTTGGGGATGGCACATTCAAACTATCAACCGTGGACGGTCTAGTTTTACCGAGGGCCTGGAACAGCGAGAGTCTCCGTCGCTACTACATATGACATGCTTTATTTATTTCATTATGTTTTTTATTCAGCAATTTACTTTTGCATTTCAAAATTAGAATTTGTAATAAGGCAACTGACTTGCCATATTTTCTTATTTCAGCAATAAAATGCCATCTCTTCGAGCCAGAGCTGTGATTCATTAAATACAATGTACAACATTACGATGCACGAAGAGCTAAATTCCATCACACAGTGGAATTTATTCAAGTAGGGAGTGGCTGTGAAGCAATCAACCACTCACTAAATGAAACCCGGGCTCGGGGGCAAGCCATCACATCAGGCCAAGAAATGGGTTGATACACGACAACCCTTCACTTAACTCCATACTCCCAGAGTGCGAGGCGGAGTATAAACATTTTCCTAACTCCGTACTCCCAGAGTGCGAGGCGGAGTATAAACATTTACAAAATCCCAGAGTACTCCGAGAGCGCGAGCTGGGTACAAATATTTTCCTAACTTCGTGCTCCCAGAGCGCGAGGCGAAGTATAAACATTTTACTTAACTCCGTACTCCCAGAGCGCGAGGCGGAGTATAAACATTTTCTTAACTCCGTACTCCCAGAGCGCGAGGCGGAGTATAAACATTTTCCTAACTCCGTGCTCCCAGAGCGCGAGGCGGAGTATAAACTATTTACTTAACTCCGTACTCCCAGAGTGCGAGGCGGAGTGTAAACATTTACAAAATCCCAGAGTACTCCGAGAGCGCGAGCTGGGTATAAACATTCATTCAACTCCGTACTCCCAGAGCGCGAGACGGAGTATAAACATTTATTCAACTCCGTACTCCCAGAGCGCGAGACGGAGTATAAACATTTACTCAACTCCATACTCCCAGAGCGCGAGACGGAGTATAAACATACGTCAACTCCACACTTATCCCCAATACTGGGGGCAGAACCATAACATATAACAAGTTGAAGACAGAAAGGGAATAAATTTTCATTTCCACTATCAACAAAAAGAATCTGATTACAAAGTGTTTCAAAAAATTCTGCTAGTGGGAGCCGAATCCACATCTATACACGGCTATAGAAAAATCAACAAAATACTACCCTTCACAACAGAAAGTTAAAGAAAAAGTTCAATCTTTCTTCTTCCGTATTTTCTTCTTCGGGGTAGCTCCACCAGATCCGCTGCCTGATTTTCCCCTCGACCGCTTGCTCTTTTCAGGCTCGTCCTCCGGCAGCGACATAATATCAACGTCTTCCTCAGAGCTTGAGGCAACGGAAATTCTTCTCGGAGGACGAGTTGAAGGCATGGGAGCAGTAACAGGGAGTGGGGCAGGAGCAGCTTCGATAACTACAGTACCACCCGGAGAGATCACCATTAATGGGGCAGGCCCTGACGGATTCATACCAGCAGTCCCTGCTGCCATCTCGGCGTCAATCTCAGCAAGAACTTCGTCCTCGCGGGATGCTTGGGCCACACCGGATGTACCAGTAGCTGGCATAGACGAACTAACGGCCAGAGCAGCCTCACTCATAGCATCAGACGGATTGACGGAGGGGTTGATGGGTTCATTAAGAAGCTCCTCAATCATTTGAGCGCTAAAAGAAAACATGTTTGCATCTCCCTCTTCGCCGACCAAGGTAGAAGTCGTGATGGCTTCAGTAAAAACAACCCCTTGTGTTTGATGTGAAACTGATAGTGCAAGAGGCGCAGAAACAACGACTTCAGTCACTGAAATGCGACAAAGCGAAGATTGTTAGCCAAGTGTGTTGCTTAAGGTTCTTCGCAACTAAAATACGGGAAGCGTTCAAATACCTTCCTTAGTCTGGACCGAAACGTGGGCAAAATCATCGGCGGAAGATAATAGCGGTTGGTCAGGATTATATGCAGGAACAGGCTGGGGATCTACCGCACCAGTGGTTTCGGGCAATGTTGGAATTACAGCTTCAACACTTGCCTCGTGATGCGCGATCCCCGAGCCTTCGCCTGTCTCTAGAGATTGAACACCAAGCTTTTCTTTCGCCATAGAGATCACCGTCTCATGAAGGACCTTCCTCTCATCCTCGGTGAGCAAACGCATCTCCAACTCAAAGTCGTCAAGTGTTTCATCTGGATGCGCTGCTCTCTTTTCATCCACCAGCCGGGTCCAGGCATTGTACAAGATCATGGAGTCATCTCCCAGCCACGCTAAATTTCTGTGTTCCAGCACATTAGCGTTGTACGTGACTAAGAGATCATCAAACTCAGCATCTAGCCTGGACCTCTCCTCCAAAATCTTTTCTTGAATTTCTGCTTCCGCAGACTTAGCCTTGATCGCCACCGCAGCAAGTTCGGCCCTGAGAGATACTGCTTGGTCGCAAGCCTCTTGAGCAGTGGCGTTTGCATCGTCCTTCTCCTTCACCATTTCAGTGAATTTGGCCTTGATCTCGTTCAGCTCTTTAACGTCTAAGTCTCGCTCAGCTGCAATGGTGGTGTTGCGGTGGCCCATCTCTTCTACCGTGGCGCAGTGTTCCTGTTGCATCCTCGCCAGTTTGGCCATGACATCCTCATGTTTCTGAAGTGTTTCAAGCTCTGACTTCCGGGACGTCTCCACTTCGGATTGAAGAACCTGAATGATGCGTTTCTATTTAACAATGTCAGCATCACGTTCAGCAATAATCTTCGCCCGGTCAAAAGCTACTCTAGAAGCCTCCACGGCTGCCTTGTACCACTCCTTATACTGAGCATAGAAGTCGCGGATATAACTATGAGCAGTGGTCTCAGCGTTCGAAGGAATTCTTTTAAAGTTAGGAGGGAAGACATAGCCATCCATGCAAATTTCAGGGTAGTCATTTTTCATTTGGGCGAGTTTAGCAGCTCCCTCACTTGTCAACTCAGCCGGAGCTTGTTCTATTATAGCGGCTGTTGTCGGTTCCATTCTTGGCCGCTGAGCATCAGGCCGAGAAGATTGAGAAGGCGGCTGCTGCTGATGAGAAGGCCCTGGGAGGTCTACTGGGGCCCTAGGAGGCGGAGGAGAGCAAGATCGGGGTCGGTACTGGTATCCCCGGTCTCTGTCAGAATAATCATAGCCAGAACGGCCACGCGAGTAATCTCTATCTCTATCATAACGTTCTTGACTTGAATAGCCTCGCCCATGATCCCTATCTGTCTCTTTCCTGCGGGAATCATAAAATGGAGAAGATTGGCGCATGTTCCGGAGCCTATCCAAAGTGGAGCCTCTGCCTGACATTTCACCTGCGATAAAGAAGAATTACGGGTTAGGATCCGATAAAGCAATGTTTACTATGCAAAAGTCATGAAGTGCTGTGGAAGTGTGTGTAAATGTGTAAACCCCCAAACCGACCAGAGGTGTTGACCGCACTTAAAGGAAAGGGCTCGTTCATATTTAGGACATCTTGAAATTCCTCCAACCCAGGATTATGAGAGATCGATATATAATCTGGGATAGGAATATCGTTAAGCCCTTTGAGAGAATCTCTCGAATGAGAAGGGGCGGCCTCAAAAATCATGACTCCGGAAGCGGGAAGAAACACATCTACAGATTTCCCCCGCTTGGACTTAAGTTTTTTGGAAACGACGGCCTTGCCTTTCCGTTTTTCTCCCGATTCTTCAAAGTTTCCCGAGAGATCAGCCATCGGCTCCGAATCCGTGTGGGTTCTTTCTTCGTCACTCGCCTCGATTATTCTGATTCCGAGTGACTTCTTCACCTTTCTCTTCTTGGTTTTCTTCTTATCTTCCTTCTTGGAGGCGGGCTTTGCCAATCCCTCGACGACTATACTTTGATTGATGTCGATCAAACCAAGAATTCTTAAGTTATAATCGTTCAGCACCGAGTCAATATGTCTCAACTCGCTTGGAACTTCTTGAAGACTTCGGACGATACCCTTGAAACGCCCGCCATCGGGTCTGGAGATAATAGCTGTAAAGAGAATGAAATGTCAATTTTAATACCAAAGAGCTATTGGTCAAGAAAACAGGTTAAGGCGCTTACGTCTAGACAACCATCACCTAGCGAAACCCGGAGGGCACCGAACATAGAACCACTCGTTCTTGAAATAGCTCAGTCGGGTCCAAGCTCCAACTACAACTTGGCAATTCCTAACTGCCTCCAGAAATGTAAAAGACGGACTATCACCCCTACTCTTGAAGTTAAATATATGTCTAATCTCAGTTGGCCTTGGCGGGCGAAAGAGACAGTCCATAAATATGACAAAGGCACTGTTCAGCAACGCGTGCCCGTTGGGATGAAGTTGTGAAGGAGCGATTCCTAAATATGATAGCATCCCTCTGATATATTGATTGAAAGGAGGGAGAGTTCCGGCCGCGCAAGCATGACGATAGAAAGCTGTATATCCTTCGGGCGGATTGTGCCGTCTATCAGCGGCACTGGGTAATAACACATCGTCCAAAGATATGTTATGTTTCAAGCAAATTCGGCCCAAAAAGGATTCGGAAATGTTAGATTGGACGGAGTCAATGGGGTCCTCAATAAATATTGCCTCTGGCAATTCATTTGGAGCTGGATCGATCGCATCGGCAGGAATATCGGGAATCTCAAGCACCGGAGGAGTCGAGCTCTGTACCTCTTGTTGTTGGGAGCTCGAAGATTCCATAATTAACTAACTCATCATAAAGAAATGTTAAGTACATAAAGAGCCCGTGCATTCCCCAGTGTGAAGTGTATGAACGTGCCGTGTAGTGCAAGTGCTGTGCGTTACTTAACGGATTCAACAAAACTGAAGACAAGATGCAAGCTTTAGAAATTATGAAGTTGGTTAAAATGACCGTCATCACTGACCGTCTTAAAGCATATCGCCCAGAATTCATGATTGCTTAGTGCAAATTGGTTTTTCAAAGTTACGGTTCCATCGACGAGCTACGAAAGGCAGTCAAATATGCACAACAACTTAGTCCAAATATGCAAAGATGAAGCTCGTCGGAGTCATGGCAGTAATTATGTGAAGTACTCGTATCCATGGGAGCTCGTTAGTATCGATCAAGGTTCGAATCCATGAAGCTTCGAATCAATCTGAGAAGTATACGTTCGAATCGATACCATTCGAATCGATACTGCTTGAATCGATACCGTTCGAATCGATCCTGAACGAATCGATACTCTTCGGATCGATATAGTTCGAATTGGAACGGTGGAAGGCAAAAAACTTTCGAATCCACTACAAGTTTACTTTTCGAATCGATCTCTGGAAAAACAACATATCAACTAACTTATCCTCGTATCAATTGTATTGGTATAATCTTCGAATCGATCGTGGGCGCATATCCCACAACTTCTCATATCGATCACTTCGGGTCGATACGATCAATTCACTACCTATAATCGATTCGATCGACATACCTCCACAAATCGATGCAAGCACCACGAGAAAGCTGGTCATCAGAGATCGATTCGAAAAACACTATTCAAGATCGATACGAAGGAGTTGTCTCTCTTTTCATCCCTGGATTCGACTCCCTCCAGATCGATACGAGCGTGAGATAGGGAAAATTCATCAAAGCCCAAGACATAAGGTACTTAGTCGAATCGCCTACCTAAATATGAGATGGGACTGGAAAGGGTTGGATTGACTCAAAGAAGAACGAATGGCTTTGTTTGCAAGGGTTTTTTATCGATTCGAAGAAGGAGCAGAGCAACAGTAAAAAGTAAAAAGTGAGAAATGAATAGGACCCCGGTATATATAGGAGAAATATGACGATTCGCCTCCCGGTACAACTGACCGGCTTCAACAGGTAAGGGCATCGACTCGATTCGTTACGGCGACTTCGAATCGATTATAACCCACTACTTCGAATCCATCTCCTGCGAATCTTCTTGCACGATCGAATCCATCTCAGCAATATCGACACAAGACAAAATCGACTCGAAGCACAAACCCCACGAACCATCGTTTCGAAAAGACATCGGTTCGAGCATTCACGACTTCGACTCCACCAACTCAGAGAACTTCGAATCCATACAGTATTGATTCGAAGAACCATCGATTCAAAGCGGTCAACAGAAGATGAACCTGGGTCACTGTGCACCATCGATTCAATGTACCTACTTCGAAACCATCAACTCGAAGCGGATCAAGAAACATAGCTTCGAATCCATCAAATACCACCGATCAAATGGACGAATCGTTTCAATATGAAAAATTGCTTGTCCACTCTTTGTACCGATTCAGGAGAGGATCAATACAAGAGGATGATCATAGGCAATCATAAAAGCGATGTTTTAACTCGAGTCTCAAACCGGTTCAGGAGAGGACCGATGCAGATTTCGATAGCAAACCGAACTAACAACGACTTGCGATCACGCAACGTTAAACAAAGCCAAGATAATACACGTATGCACGTATTTCTGACTAATGTTTTGGTCTTTATCATTTACAGGGATCAAATGTTCATCTCGTCATGACTCAAAAACCTAACAGCCAGTCACAATTATACGACGGTCGATTACTGCGATACAGAATGCAACTTTCGGTAAAGCGTGTCATAGCTATCCAATGAGAGACTACAGCTTTTCAAAGCACGTCATGTTTACACAAAACGCACTTTGGGGGGCAAATGTTATCCTGCCTTTTGGCAAGGCCGTGACACCAAGGACTTGACTAGAAACCAGTGACAGATTGTCTCGGAGGCCAGCTACGCGCAAGGGTCGCTATGGATATCGATGAATTTTGTCTGAGTCTGGATCGGGCTACAATTGATAAGACATGAAAAGTAGAGTCTTGAGAACCAATGTTCCAAATCTCGGGTCAATCCGAGATTCGTACACTCAAGATGTCATCAAACGGAAAATGGAGGAGACAGCCTTGTATTCGAATCCGTAAAAGGCCCTATGTTCGAATCGATGAGGTAGGAATGCTATTCGAATCCATCAGAGCAGGACCCATTCGAATCCATCAAGGTCGACTCCATCATCCTCGTATCCATCAAGTTTTACATGCTTCGTATCCATCGTGGAAGCCTTCCTTCGAATCCATCTTTTTGCCTGGTTTCGAATCCATCGAGCGCTCCTTAGTTCGAATCCATCCAAACAGACTACACTAAAATCCAACAGTTCGAACCCGTTAGGCATTCCTCTACTTCGAATCCATATAGTAGATGCACCTCGGCTCCATCCCATAAGCTACTTCGAGTCCATCCTGTTAAGGTGATTTCGAATCAATTAAACCAAGGTAAGCCATGATCGATTCGAACGAGTATGACTACGAGCCCACTACCTCGAATCCACTAGGCCACGTCAGCTAGAAACGTGGAGTCGACCCGGGCAACTCGGAGCACAAGACGGATTGAAACGAAGGAGGCGCGCCGCGTCATCGCGAAGGCATGCTGAATCGAGTCGAGACGATCGATTCGAAGGAACCGAGTCGAAGGAGATCGATTTGAAGAGACATTTCAGCCAAGTATCCAACCTTGAATCGATCATAACTCGAGTTCTACAAGTCCAAATGACATGAAATTTTCGCAGAAGCTTAAGCACATGATGAAGAATGTTCACACCAAATTTCAGCTCGATTGGATGATTTCTTGATCGATTCGAACCAAGGGTCGAATCGATCCCAAAGTGGGCCCGGATCTCCAGATTTCGGCCATGTGGGCCCCCTGACGTACCAGAACTGGTCTCCCCTCATTTTAGGCGAAATATCAACCTCCTACACCTATAAATAGAGCCCCTAGTCATTCAGAAAAGGAGTCAGAGAATTCTAAGTACTGAAGAGCGCCCAGATTCTGCCAGATCTACTCCAGAACACCACCGCTGCTTTAGATTAAGACTTAGCATATAAATTCAGTTGTATTACATTATAAACTACTGTAACCTTCAAGTATCGAGCAATAAAATCATCAAACTTCATAGTGGACGTAGGCAAAACGCCGAACCACTCTAAATCGCTTGTCTTTGCAATTTACTTTCTGTTACTTGGAGTTTTTGTTAGATAACCCACAGTTTTAATTTTCATTCTTCACTTTTATCTCTTCAAAAACTTCCGAAGAGTGTTGTGCCCATTTTTGGTACAAACAGGTTCTCTCTCGCGTTCGAATGGGTCGATGTAGCAGTGGGCTAAGTTTATAACTTAGCTTCAGACCAAAAAAAGGAAAAAAAGAGAGAAGAAAAGGGAGAAGAAGGGGAGAGCACGGGGGAGAAAGAAGATAGGCTGGGGAAAGAAATTGATTTTCTCGAGAGGATGTTCGGTTTGCTCGTGTGAATCCTGTAGCATATTAGTTTTATAAAGATTTAAAGTAAACATAAACTAACTGGAAAGGAAGAAAATAGAAGGAGAAGTAGCATACGAGAAGAAAGAGAGGGGGACTCGGGAAAAGTAGTGAAGGAGCTCGGGTGTTACTCGTGTAAACTAAAAATTTACTCGGGTTGGCTTAAAAACAACAAATTCCTGTTTTAAAGGAAAAAAAATCTTTGAAACAAAGTTTAAATGATTTTCTAAACAAGAAAAGAGTCACAGGTCCCTGTTTTTGATGTTGTTATACAAAAAGTCCCTGCAGAAATGAAGATGTAAATTTGGTCCCTATTTTTCAAAAATTAAAAAGCGCAAAGTGTCTTGCACTTTTTTGATGGAAAATGCAAGATAACTTGCACTTTTCTAATTTTGAAATATTTTTCGAAATTTTCGAAAATTTTGAAAAGCGCAAGTTAACTTGCACTTTATATCAGAAAAGCGCAAGCTAGTTTGCGCTTTTTAATTTTGAAATTTTTTTAAAAATTTTAAAACTTTTAAATTTTTTGAAAAGCGCAAGGTAACTTGCACTTTCTATCAGGAAAGCGCAAGCTAGTTTGCGCTTTCTGATTTTGAAAATTTTGAAATTTTAAAAAGCGCAAGCTAACTTGCGTTTTCTTATTTAGAAAAAACAGGGACTTAATTTACATACTTATTTCTACAGGGACTTTTCTTGTAACACCATCAGAAATAGGGACCTTTCATGCAATTTTTTACCTAATAAAATATTCAAGAAGTATATTCAAATTTATTAACTTAAAAACAAATTTATTTATAATGATTAAATAATGATTAAACAATTAATGATTGAAATTATTTTGTAATTAAAAGTTGATTAATTTAAAGAATAATTAGTTAATAAAGTTAATTAAGATTTTGTAGGATAACAATTAAGGATGAATAAATTAAGATAATTAGTTAAAGAAGAAAATTAATTAGTTAAGTTAATTAAAATCTAATTAATTCATAGTTAAGGATAATTAATCATTAAATTAAAATTTACAAAATAATTGTGTGGTTAATCCATTTAAATCATATTCACCTTAATAGAAAACGATTGACTATCATCAAATATTCCGTGCTGGATTGTTATTCTGTTGTGATACTGTGATTGCTCTGTGCTGAACTGTAATTTGTGATTTAATTCTATATTGATGTGAAAACCATGTTGCCCGTAAAACGGCATTTAAACTTCGTTGCGACAGGGAGTCGGATTTCAGTTAGTTATCCGAAACCCACATCGAACCCTGAATATGAATCTTTGTGATTGTCATACCCACATGTTTTCAAAATTTATCGATCACTGGATAGTGATACGTCGTAATGGATAGCATTTGAAGACTGGTGTTGAAGACCGGGTTTTTATGAAAACGATAGGACGACCCATCGATTGTCTCTGCACTGAGTTGCTCCAGTATAAAGATTCCCTAAGTGATAGGAAGTCCGATCGGGATCGTAAATACCCGGATTGCAAGGACTTCTTCGGAAGTGCCTTCGGTTCTGTTCGAACCCGGAACAGACTTGTATGGTTACATGTCTGACATTACATTTTGAGATATAAAGCTGATTTCTTTCAAATACATTTCTGTTTGGTGGCGGAGAATTTATTCTCTTAGCTTAACACCCTTCTCTGAGACGTACGAGCTCAGAGGTTATGTAGTTGAAGGTTATCAGCAATATACTCCCAATTTGGTAATGTGACATGCTGAGTGTTGCTGTGTATTGATCATTTATTGATCATTTGTGATCAAAGCGTGGCTTTGTGAAAAAGCGTAGCTTTGTGGACGAGACTTCGTCAGACCTCACTCACCGGAAATGGTCAAAACAGGAATATGCGGCAAGGTTATGAGGGTCGCGCCCTTTAGGGTATGTCATTTTCTTCTGGAAAAGGATGGTATCAGGTATGGAGCCCTGGTATTTAACCTATGTGGATACTCCGATCTCATTTATTGTGCGATTGTGTGTTTATCGAGGCGCCTTGGATAAAGGTCCCAAAGGACCGGGGAATGGCATGTTCGTGAGTTACCTAGTTACAGGGATAACCGGCCTTGTGTTGGCAGAGAGCAGTTGTCTCTCGGGACGTCCAGCCAGAGGCGTACCCATGTAGCAGGAGGAAGTTCCTTAGCTTGACCATTTGTTGGAAATCCAATTTCCAATACGAAATTGTACGATTTTAGTTGTATAACCTGCCAGGCAGCGTGACGGTAACCTACCACAAAACCTGGTGGCTATAGTAAGCATAGTTCGGAATGTCTATGCTGGCTAAGATTTATATTATATTTTCGAAATGGCTTTCTACACTATGAACTAGTAATAATATCAAAGAATTCTTCTCATATTAAGCATATTTGACTATCATAAGAAGAAATCTTCTCCAATTCTGCGTTTGCATTATGTGTATGGCGGGAGGTCTTATGGTAGTTTCATTTTCCAAAAGCATATCGGGTTCTTTTTAAAATCTGTTTTATTTAAAGCAATTATCTTTGTTTACTCATACCAGTCCCATGACTGACCCGGAGTTTATTGTTTCTTTTCTAAACTCTGGGTGCCCATTATTTCCACACGGGCAGCCTAGTAGCAGGTTTTCCGTGCTTTGGTGTTAGCTGGATTTTAGAGTCTTTTGGGTTTAGGAGTTATCAGATTTTGGGAAGCTTTTGTCTTGGATATCTTTTGAAGTGCTTAGAGTTCTGAAGACTTTATCCAAGTAGGTGTATGTTGGAACTTTTTGGAAGACTCTGTTGTTGTTATGTTGTGGAGTTATTATCTTCTGTTATTGTATCTATATGTAGTGCTCTAGTATGGAAGACTTGTGTATTATGATATTCTGATATAGTACTGGATATTATGATGATGTTGTATCTATGATGTAATGTATGATATTCAGTTTATTTTCGCTGTTTATTTTCATCTGATGTTGTTATAAGCTCCGCCGAACTGAAATTTGACGTTTGAATATCTAAAAGTCGAATATAAGTAAGGTATTTGATGTTGATTTTCGAGCGCTAGATTTCAGGATCGTTACATTGATCCCTCCATTATAGCTGGCTAACCATTCATCATTACCCCGTGGAGTCCAATAGTGGATATGGCGAAGGAGCATATTCTATCTACCCTGGTTTGGAACACTTTTCTCACATCCCCTCTATAGTGCAACCCATGATTGGGTTAAACTGGTTAGCTAGTATTGTTGGCAAGCTCAAATGTTTTGATGCGAATACTATTGCTTGCAATAGGCTTGTGTATGCTAAAGCTCCAACTGAGGTTACTATGGACAAACCTTTACCTTCTAGGATTCCTGTTCATATTGTTGAGGGGCATATCTCCTTTATGAAGTTCGATATAGTTAGAAACCAGAGATTTGTATGCCTTATCACTAATTTGGTCACTTGTTGGAAGCTTGTTCTGTTCTGCCCAAGTCAGCTCCTCCCTTGCTTTCTGATAGGATCCCTCTTCTTCGACCTCCAATCATGAAGTCGATTCCGAAGTCAGTATTCCGCCCTAATGCAATTTCCATTGCCCCCTTTTATGAGATTACTTCTTTGCTTCCTGTTGTCCTTTTTGTAGCTATTCCTGATACTATCATTGCTGATCCTGCTAAGGTTTCTCCTTCCCCTGCAATTTCATAGGATCTGTCTGCCCTGGCTTGGCCTCATGCCATTTTGAAATGCGGCCAAACCCGAAAGAAGTAATTTATTATCAGTTTGTTAGTGGTCTTGAGGAGGAAAGAAGGCTATTTTATCATGTAGAAGGGGTCGGTCTTACCTTACAGTACGAGGTCGGTGTGGTGATTTTAATCACTCTCTGCTTGAGGATGACTCTTGGGATAAGAGATACCTCTACTGTCCTAATTCAGTTGATTATGATCCCACATTAGGCTTTATTTTTTTCAAGTTCCTTCATGTTATTGATCCTATACCAGTGTTTGAGGGGAGTGGCTCTTCCTTTTTGGAGAGGGACTAGGACTTGTGTTTATGGTAGTTTACTAGTTTGGTATTTTTGCCACACTTCTATTTTTTTCTCCGATCTGCTGGGGCGTCTTTGCTCTCACCTTTATTGATTATGTTTAGTCGTAAGACTACTGTAAAACCATCATAATTGTTCTGTGCATATGTAGAATGTAACGACCCACTATTTTGGACCATTCAAATCGACAGTAAATCCACACATGTCGGACTTGAATAATTCAAAACAATAGATTGTTAATTTAAATTGGCAAAACTCAGCATATGCAGTAAATAAAATAATCACAGATCACAGACACAGACATAGAGTAATATAACAACAATGCAGCGGAAACAAAAGAATAGTAGTTCATGAAGCTACTATATATATATATAACAGAGTTAAACAAGATACAACAGAAGTCTCGAATACAATAGTCAAATACAAGAACAGAATACATCACTGGAATCAACTGAATATCTGAAAACTGGATAGATAGATAGCTGGATCTCCAAGCGAAGCTCCAACTCCAAAGGTGAGTCTCGAACACTGGTACACTCAGTCTGACCCGAGCGTAAAGCAAAACACAAAACACTCGAGTCAGAATTAACATTCTTATATCAATAAATCTAACTCAAGTGAAATAACAACTGTAATACAAGTAACTCAAAGGATATTTGGGATAACCATCCTCTAAGGATCCGTTAAACTATCTACTATGTAATAGTGTACGCTAAGTAGATAATGTCTAATCAGTAAAGTACGATATTAAAATAGCGTTAAGGCGTTACCATAATCCCCCTTAACACATTTTATAATGTCATAGTCTATACAACACCGTAAGCCCCACCGTAAACTAGTGATTATCAGAGGGTACCCCATAGGTATAACACAAAACAAATCGTAGTGGTCGCAAATAGGATAATCAGTATGACAAGGTACATGAGGCGATACAACTAGGACACTAGTAGTTGCCTGATCCGGACTGATGTTGGGCATAGCAGCTACTACCCCAACACCGCGAAACAACACTCCCAAATCAAAGGGTGGACCCAAATCGAATCACATAAGTAATACATATGGTATCGAAGAAGTGTGTCCGCTAGAGGTGGCGAACCTCAATGGCCCGGCGCGGCTCCTGTTTTAGTCATGTCAGGGGTTATCCAAAATCGTTCTCTTTCTTCACTCAACGCGTTCATCAAACCCATCCACTTCGTTCTGGATCAACACTCCGCGTATATTAGTTATTAAAGTGGTTTCGGTATCGACAGAGAGTATGTCCATATCCGATCCCGGTCTCTTTAATAACTACGTATTAATTACACCATGGTCATTTAGTAAACTTTCAAAACAGTTTATATTTCAAACCGAAATATCATTGCCATTTCAAAACTATATCAATACGATATCACTTTCACTTCAAATAAATCCATTTCCAAAATCATATCACTTTCTAAAGTTATATCGCTTTCGAAATCGTAAGTCTTTTCAAATCAAAACACTTTGGAAATCAAAACCTTGAAATTCATAACACTTTGAAACTATAGTTTGAAATCATAACATTTTGGAATTCATACACTTTCCTCTTAAACAGTTTAGATATTAAAATTAGGGTATATAATAAAATAGTTTATAAAGTAAAAATAGTTTATATACAATAGTTATAAGTTAAAATAGTTTATAATAAAATAATATATATTGAAAATGATTTATATAAAATAGTTTATATTAAAATAATTTATAAAGTAAAATATAAATAGTTGTAGATATAGTTTAAAAATACTTTATAAAATAAAATAGCTTCCACAAATTCACAAATCGATTCAAATTAACTCGACTTCCAAATTCAAACTTAATCAAATCTCAAATCATCAATTTCAACTCAATTCAATTTCTCAATAAATCATTTCGATATAACGATTTCAAATACAGATTTTAAAACGCAAAAATAAACCATTAAATTTCAATATATTTCAAAGCTTTAAATATTCCACATTTCAAAAACTAAATTTGATAATTCCATTTATATCTCACTTTAATTTCATTTCATTTAGTTTCTGAGATATTTATTTAATCATTTCAATACATCTAAATACAACTTCAATTTACAAATTTATATAAACAAAATATCCCATTTAAATTTATATAAGCTTGAAATATTCATTTAAGCCACTTTTAATCAAATTCAAGTTATAAAACATATCTTAACATTTCAAATTTAATATATTTCAAATCAAATTCAAATTTATCTTTCAACCTGAAACATTATAAACTCTATATTTGAAATTATATATTTTACATAAATACTTAAACATATTTTATATTGACTCAAATCAATTTAATAAATCTTTAAAATCAATATTTATTAAAATCATATATTTCTTTTCAAAACCATAGAAATCAATTTCAAAATATTTATATATATAGACCAACGGTGTCTGTATAAAATTTCTACCCTATGGTCAAGTGATACAGATATTTATCATTTCAATCCGTAGTTTAAATTATATACGGGTATATATCTTTTCAACTCGTAATCCCAAATTTAATTCAAATGAAAATCGCTTGGGTTTATCATTTCAACCCATAACGACTTTCTCCTATTCTACAGATCGTTCGGGTATGTATCATTTCAACCCATAGTGAATTCGATATTTACAGGGAACTTGCAGAGTGATAACAGATATGATAAAATACAACAACAGTAACAGGCATATATCATCAGTGATAAATAACAGATAATTGTGTCAGATGTCACAGGTGAACATATACAAATAATGGCATATATATAGAAATATAAATTACAGATAATGGTGTCAGGTGTCACAGGTGAACAGATACAGATGATGGTATATATATATATAACAATGTAAATAACTAGCAGCGGCATATTTCAATTGTCGTTTCAATTGAAATCAAATTTAATAAATATAAGAACATTAATCGTGAGTGATTGCTCACCTTTCGAGGCTAGATAGATGAACGGGAAGATGATAAAGATACGCACACTGATACAGACGTTGAATTTTTAAATTACGAATCCAAGCAGAGCAAAATCGGCACGAATTCAACGATCAAGCTAATAACAGGAAATGATGAAAGTAAATCAGAACTAGGTCGATGATGATAAATTATATAAGTGAACTTATATATATAAACACAATATATATCAAAATCATATTTTTAGTTCAAACACCTATATTTAAAAATCAAACATATATACAATATATAGTTTGAAATAAATACATATATGTGTGTGTATATATATATATGTGTATATGTATATAAATAATCAATTTAAATATATATGTCAAAATAAATATTTGCATTCAAACACATAAACAAGTCCCAATATAAGATATATACAACAACTTATATATAAAAAAAAGATTTACCTAACTTTCAAGTCTGTTATAAATAACCTATACATAAAACTCAGTTTAATATAACTGTACAAACTTTATATATATCACATTTTTTCCAGTCTTATATAATAACCAAACATATTATACTTATATAAATATAACCATAGTTTATATATAAACTAACAAAAATCAAAACTATGTATATGACACAGCGGATTAATCAAAACGACGTAGATCGTTGAAAGTAGTAATCGGTGGATTGATGAATACTGCGATGCCTGAATTCGTTGATCCGAAGATACCGAATTCTAGCTATCTCTGACTCGTTGATCCGAAGATAACGGGAAAGAGATCTATGATTCTTCGATGTTGATCTTGCGCACAAGATACCGTGAATCGGCTTCAACAAACGATGATTCGAGCGCACTCGAATGACGTAAGTGGAGATAGGAGATACACTCGACTACCAATTGAAATTGAAAGCACAAAGCTAACAAAAGAGAATTTTATTCAATATTCAACAACCTTTACAAATGAGAGACTCGGCCTATTTATAGGTGTTTTACAACTCACACGAAAAAACAACAAAAATTACATCTCCTAAGTCGGTTCCGAGCTAACAGTCACGACCTAACATAAGTCGTACACGACTTAAGCCCAAACAGTTACAACATAACGACTTAACAATATTACCATTACAACACAACGCATACGACTTAAAAACAATCGCCATACGACTTAAAGACAGAAAACAGACAACCACTTAAGTCGTTGCCGACTTAACAATTCTACGCGACTCAACTTAGTAACGACTTAAGAAATCAACGGTCCAGATTAACTCGGCAGAGAAAACAACGGCCACAGCTACAGCGACTTAAAAACATGCGGCGACTTAAAGAAACCAATGGTGGAGATTAACTCGGCAGAAAATCCAACGGCATTCAGGCTTCCGCGACTTAAGAACATGCGCATCAGAAACTTCGTGACCTAAGCTTTAGGTCGGTAACGACCTAAAAAAAATATGTAGCGACTTAAGGACTTCACGCCTTAACTTCTTGCGACCTAGCTCCTTGCGACCTAACTTAGGTCGTTCCATTTTAGCTCGTAGTACCTTTAACTCGTTGAGTCGTTCCAGCGTTCTACCTTCCAACTTGTTAGGTCGTAGACATCCTTCCATAAGTCGTGAGCGACATAAAAACCCATTGGGTCGTGAGCGACTTAAAACTTCAGCTTTCCACAAATTAGGTCGTAACTCGTCATCAGTAGGTCGTCCCTTGGCTACATGACCTAACTGCTTGCTATCTCGCTTATCTTCCTTAAGTCGTACCAACGACTTATAAGCTTTGTTAGGTCGTAGCCTTTTTTCCCTGACTTGGTTAAGTCGTAACCCTCCCCCGTTAATTTGTAGCTCCTCCTCACGTGGCTCCTTAGGTCGTAGACGACCTACAACTTCTACGTTAGGTCGCAAAGCTTGGTCACGACTTATGCCTTTGACAAATGAGGGTTGCGCTGCATCATCCTCCCCAGGTTGAGAAAAATTCGACCTCGAATTTGTAAATTCTTCTCTGTCAGCTCGTTCATCTCCGTGATATGGTACGAGATGTTTAACATTGAACACATCAGACGTATACACATCATTTGGCAGCTTCAGTTTATAAACATTTTCATTGATTCGTTTCACAACTTCCACCGGACCAATTTTTCGTGCTTTCAATTTATTGTAAGCGCCTACCGGAAAACGATCTTTTGTTAACACTGCATAAACCAAATCACCTTCATGAAATTCAACACTTCTTCGTTTCAAATCTGCAGATTGTTTATACTTCTCATTTGCTTTCTCTAATCGTTCTTGAACGATTTTATGACATTCCGTCAGCCCTTCAACAAAATCAGCAGCTTTCTTAATTGTCCCCTTTGAGTGTGGTATCACCGTTAAATCCAACGGTCCTTTCGGTAAGCTTGAATAGACAATCTGGAATGGACTGAACCCAGTACTTCGATTCACAGCATGATTATGGGCAAACTCTGCCTGGCATAACTTCACATCCCAACTCTTCAGATTATCTTGAACAATACACCTCAACAAGTTTCCCAACGATCTGTTCACAACCTCGGTCTGTCCATCTGTTTGCGGATGATAAGCACTACTAAATTTCAGCTTCGTTCCCACCATTTTCCACAAACTCAACCAAAAGTGACTCAGAAATCGAGTATCTATATCCGACACAATAGATTCTGTCAATCCATGAAGTCGATAGATCTCCCTGAAAAACAACTGAGCAACATGAACAGCATCCGCCGTCTTCTTACAAGCAATAAAATGTGCCATCTTCGAAAATCTGTCCACCACAACAAATATAGAATCATTCCCCCTTTGAGTTCTAGGTAAACCCAAAACAAAATCCATACTGATATCCACCCATGGTTTTATAGGCACGGGTAACGGCATATATAAACCAGCATTAGTCGCAGTTCCTTTCGAAACCTGACAAATATGACAACGCTCCACAAACCTCTCTACCTCTTTCCTCATTGATGGCCAAAAGTAAGACTGTGAAATCAACTGTAAGGTACGGTCTCTCCCAACATGTCCCTCTTCGTGTAACTCCTTGATAATCTTCATTCTCAGACTACCTTCCGCTATGCACAATCAATTTCCTTTAAAAAGAAAACCATCTACCATTACGAACCCATCCGTCTCTCCCTCCTTGACTTTATCAACAAACTTTGCAAAGTAAGGATCATCGGTAAATAATTCTGGTAACAAATCAAACTCGGTCACTTCAACTTTCATCGTAGTTAACAAATGATTCCTCCTACTTAAAGCATCAGCCACTCGATTCGTCACCCCTGACTTGTGTTTAACAACGAAAGTAAACTGTTGCAGATATGCAATCCACGATGCATGTCTCGCTGAAATCTTGTCTTGCCCTTGCAAATGCTTCAATGCTTCATGATCAGTATACAGAACAAACTCCTTCTGAAATAGATAGTGTCTTCAGTGTTTAATAGATTGCACAACAGCATAAAATTCCACATCATATGTACTGTATCTCATCTTTGCTCCTGATAACTTCTCGCTAAAGTATGCAATAGGACGCCCCCTCTGACTTAACACTCCTCCAATTCCAACCTTGGATGCATCAGTATGTAGTTCAAACACTAACTGAAAATCTGGTAATATTAGAATTGGTGCAGACGTCAAGAGTTCTTTGATTCGCTCGAAAGCAACCCCGGCTTCCTTAGTCCATGCAAACTGTTTACCCTTCATGCAATCCGTAACAGGTGCCATCACACTACTAAAGTGTGGAATAAATCTTCGATAAAATGAAGCCAACCCATGAAAACTACGAACTTCCGTTATCGTCTTGGGCTGCGGCCAATCTCTAATTGCTTCAACTTTACTTTGGTCAACCTGTATTCCTTTTTCCGACACAACATATCCTAGAAATAAAACGCTATGCGTCATGAACACGCATTTCTTCGTTGCAGCATAAAATTGTTCTTGTCGCAATACCATCAGCACTTCTCTAAGATGATTCAAATGTTCCTCTGGACTCCCACTGTAAATCAGAATATCATCGAAATACACCACCACAAACTTCCCAATGAATGGTCTAAAAATTTGATTCATTACCCTCATGAAAGTACTCGGAGCATTTGATAAGCCAAACGGCATAACCAACCACTCGTATAGACCCTCCCTGGTTTTAAAAGCAGTCTTCCACTCATCTCCTGGTCTGATACGAATTTGATGATATCTGCTCTTCAAATCAATCTTCGAAAATATAGTAGCTCCGCTTATTTGATCTAACAAGTCATCCAACCTCGGCATTGGAAATCTATATCTCACAGTAATCTTATTCAATGCTCGACTGTCAGTGCACATCCTCCACGTTCCATCCTTTTTGGGTACCAATAAAGCTGGTACAGCACAAGGACTCAGACTCTCCTGCACACGCCCATGCTCAAGCAATTCCTCTACCTGCCTCCGCAACTCTTCATGTTCCTTCGGACTCATTCGATAATGTGGTCTGTGAGGTAATACAGCTCCTGGAACAAGATCGATTTGATGTTGAATGTCCCTTAACGGCGGCAACTCCGTTGGTAACTCCTCTGGAAATATATCCTCAAATTCTTTCAATACTGGTTTAACTTCTTCTGGTATTTCAACCTCTTCACCGCTCTCTCATCCAATCAACAAGAATACTTCCGGCTCTTCCTCAACTTCTTCAACAAACTCCTTCAGAGATAATAAGGTTTTCAACTCTTCAATCTCTGCTGACTTACTTTCTCCCGGTTGTCTCTTCTTTGGAACTAAGATAATCTTCATGCCTTTAAACATAAAACTGTAGCTATTGGTCCGACCGTCATGTTGTACTGCTCGATCATACTGCCATGGTCTTCCCAAAAGCAAGTGGCAAACATCCATCTCTACTACATCACACCATATTTCATCTTTGTATTTCTTCCCAATAGAGAATGGAACACGAACTCGTCTATCCACTTTCACTTCTCCTCCTTTTCTCAACCATGCTAACTTGTATGGATTCGGATGCTTCTCTGTCTTCAACTTCAACTTTGTTACAGCCTCGGTTGAAATGATATTGTCACAGCTTCCTACGTCAATCACAAACTTACACACCTTCCCCAGTATAGTGCATGTCGACTGAAAGATATTACTCCTCAACCAACTAGCTTCTTCCTGCTTCGGTGTCAAACACGATCTCCTCAGCATTAGATTACAACCTTCATCTCCTGACGCAATATCCTGCTCATCCTCCTCAACTGGACTAGAACACTCCCCATCACCATCCTCATCCTCAATTTCTGCAATCATGGTTCTCTTCTTTGGCTTTGGACACTCACTGCTTTTATGACCCAATTCCTGACAATTGTAACATTTGAAACCATTGTTAACCCTTGCCTTCTCAACCTCCTTTGCTACTGGTCTACTGATAGGTTTAGAAACATTAGAACTCCCACTAGCACCCTTCATTTGATTGTTGGAATTAGTAAACACACCTCCTCCTCGTCTTCCCTGTTTCTCCCAAGCCAACGCTTTTTGATGTGCTTCCGCTACAGATCTAGGATCGAACATGTTAACCATATCCTAAATCTGCATTCTCAATCCCCCAATGAATCTAGATGTCAGTTGTTCTTCCGTTTCCATAATGTCATTCCTTGCAATAAGTTGATAGAATTCATCAGCATAGTCATTCACAGATTTCGTCCCTTGTCTCAAGTTCTGCAAACGTTGATACATCAAAGACTGATAATTGTAAGGTAAGAACGTTGCTTTCATCAATTTCTTCATCTTCTCCCAAGATTCAACTTTTGACTTTCCCATTCGTTCACGTGTAAGTTTGGTTTGCTGCCACCACGCCAAAGCTCTACCCCTCAACCTCGTAGCAACCAACTTCACTCTACGATGTTCTGGAACTTCTTTAAAGTCAAAAATCTCTTCAACATTAGCCACCCAATCTAGAAAATCCTCCGCTTGCATACCACCTTTGAACTCAGGAATTTCAGTCTTCATCCCCGACTCCCACTTGTGATCATACTCAGAGTAATTTCTTCCTTGTCCTCGTCCTTGTCCTCGAACACTACCACCATCATACTCCTCTTCAAAATCAGATGTATATCGTTGTCTATCTCGTCCACCCACATCTCTACTACCTTCTCGTCTACCACCATCATCCCTTCTATCTACATTCCTCCGCTCACGATCATTCACGTTCCTCCCACGCCCTTGGTCATTTTCAACACTTCTGTCTCGATTGGAATGTGGCGAGACTCTACTACCCCCATGGTTAAATTCAGGTGAAACCCTTCTCCGATTTTGATTCATCTCTAACATCATCTTCTCTAACCGGCCAATTCCTTCATTAAGCTTTTCACTAAAGTTTTCATTGATTCTTTGTTCCATCTCATCAGCTTCTTCTCTTCGATACAAAGCTTCTACGTTTTGGTGACGATTTGCTCTTCTCGGCGGCATACTTGAAAACTTCACAAACTCTTCAACACTTCAAAATTCAAACACTTTCGGACTTTGATCCAAAATGAAACGGATCGACAACTTCCACTTTGTTGCGAATCACGATGAACACGATGAACACAATTTCTCCAAATCACAAATCCAATCTTCAAACTTCAATACAAATGCGAACAACTCCCACGAGTTCTCGGCCATGATAACACAACTCAAATCTTCACTTCAACTTCAAAATGAATAGGCTCCAAGTCTCGATCTAGCTATGATTGGCTAGAACAAGCTCTGATACCAAACTGACACAGCGGATTAATCAAAACGATGTAGATCGTTGAAAGTAGTAATCGGTGGATTGATGAATACTGCGATGCCTGAATTCGTTGATCCGAAGATACCGAATTCTAGCTATCTCTGACTCGTTGATCCGAAGATACCGGGAAAGAGATCTACGATTCTTCGACGTTGATCTTGCGCACAAGATACCGTGAATCGGCTTCAACAAACGATGATTCGAGCGCACTCGAATGACGTAAGTGGAGATATGAGATACACTCGACTACCAATTGAAATTGAAAGCACAAAGCTAACAAAAGAGAATTTTATTCAATATTCAACAACCTTTACAAATGAGAGACTCGGCCTATTTATAGGTATTTTACAACTCACACGAAAAAACAACAAAAATTACATCTCCTAAGTCGGTTCCGAGCTAACAGTCACGACCTAACATAAGTCGTACACGACTTAAGCCCAAACAGTTACAACATAACGACTTAACAATATTACCATTACAACACAATGCATACGACTTAAAAACAATCGCCATACGACTTAAAGACAAAAAACAGACAACCACTTAAGTCGTTGCCGACTTAACAATTCTACGCGACTCAACTTAGTACTGACTTAAGAAATCAACGGTCCAGATTAACTCGGCAGAGAAAACAACGGCCACAACTACAACGACTTAAAAACATGCGGCGACTTAAAGAAACCAATGGTGGAGATTAACTCGGCAGAAAATCCAACGGCATTCAGGCTTCCGCGACTTAAGAACATGCGCATCAGAAACTTCGCGACCTAAGCTTTAGGTCGGTAACGACCTAAAAAAAACATGTAGCGACTTAAGGACTTCACGCCTTAACTTCTTGCGACCTAGATCCTTGCGACCTAACTTAGGTCGTTCCATTTTAGCTCGTAGTACCTTTAACTCGTTGATTCGTTCCAGCGTTCTACCTTCCAACTTGTTAGGTCGTAGACATCCTTCCATAAGTCGTGAGCGACCTAAAAACCCATTGGGTCGTGAGCGACTTAAAACTTCAGCTTTCCACAAATTAGGTCGTAACTCGTCATCAGTAGGTCGTCCCTTGGCTACATGACCTAACTGCTTGCTATCTCGCTTATCTTCCTTAAGTCGTACCAACGACTTATAAGCTTTGTTAGGTCGTAGCCTTTTTTCCCTGACTTGGTTAAGTCGTAACCCTCCCCCGTTAAGTCGTAGCTCCTCCTCACGTGGCTCCTTAGGTCGTAGACGACCTACAACTTCTACGTTAGGTCGCAAAGCTTGGTCACGACTTATGCCTTTGACAAATGAGGGTTGCGCTGCATCAGTATATAACTGAAAGATAACATTGAAATCCTATAACTAAGTATATAATATACATATATACGAAACTGTTATACCCAATTCTTATAAACAAACATGTATAAATCTTATAACCGAATAGTGTAAACAAATGTATGACAAAAACCCAAAACAAAAACCCAAAACACACACACATATATATATTTTCGATATTCTGCAAACAAACATATATATACGTAAAATATATGAACACATTACTGTATGAATGTAGACGGTAGACAATATACCATATTTCTTTTAAAATAAAATCAAATGTAACTATATATGATACTACCTTTATTTTATACTAACAGATCAACTAAAGTTTATAGTTTATAATACTACCTTTATTTTATAATTTATGTAAACAAACATTTATACATAAACTAGCAGGTTATAAATATCATATTGTATAATTTATATAAACTAATATATACACCAGCATATTATAAACTATAAGCATATGTAAAATATATATGCAAGCTCAGTTAGACCTAAATATATAAGCAGATTTTATATAAATAATTATATATTCTATTTTATGTAATTGAACACAAATAGTATAACATTTATAATAATAAAGAACGGATCTATACACATACAAATATAAATACGCAACTTAGACACTATATGTATATCGTATTCATATAAATTTACAGTAAAAGAAAAATAAAATAAAATAAAATAAACAAACACTATCACTTACAAATTGATGCATACATAGATTTGCACGTTGATCTAGGACAAGGCGGAAGAAAAGGCTGTCGTGGGTGTGCTCGGCTGGGTCAGCAAGCAAGGGGAGAGAGGAGCAAACGGTTGCCATGTGTGTGGGTTTCGGGGAAAGGAATATGGCGAGGCTGAGGAGGACAAGGTCGGCGGTCAGGGTTGTTGTTGTGGCGGTCACAGGCGGCGACAGGAAATGGTGGTGGGAAGGAGCAGTGAAAAAAAAAGATGGCTGCGCGGGCTGCAGGGAAGGCAAGGAAGAAGGTGATGGGTAGCATGCAGAGGTTGGTGGCTCGGAGAATCTGGGTGGATGAGGCAACTGTCGGGGCTGAGATAAAGGTGCGGAGGAGAGAGAGAGCAGGGCGACTATGGTGGAAGTTTTTGGGCTCGGAGTTGTGCTTCGCGGCTTGGCTGGGAATGAAGGGGAAGGCGAGCAGCTCTCTCGAAGCAATTTCATACTTCCACCGTTCCATGCATGAGTATATATTGAGCATAAAGCAGTGAAAGAGAAGAAATGGATGAGCTGTCAGGTAAGCCAAAGGAGTAGGTTTTCATTTCTCTCCTGACAGAACAAAATGAATACGCTAGAAGGGATGGACGAATATAAATTCAACTAGCCACATAATGACCATAGGGAAAAGAAACGTTAGGTATTAATTTCTAGGAATAAAAAGAGTCTGCGGCTATTGGTTTATACACGATGTATATATAAATGGACATGGAAATCAAAAATCAAATTTCGGAACGGATACGGAAATTGTTCCGACGATTTCGCCGTCATCCGGACTTCAAAATTGACAATCGAATATACCGTAGAGATCAGCGTGACGAGACGATCAAAACGATATACAGATATTAGTAGTACGATTTAATTATAAAAATTCGAATTTTCTACTACGGAAAATGCAGCAAAAACGTAGAAAAATAAGATCGACGGAGCTAAAGAATTCCGAATTTGGAAAAACGAAAAATGACGTCTTGCTCAGAAGATGATTTAGAATTTTTCTATGTAAAAATATTTAGGTTTTGAAAATATTTTATTTTCATCAATTCTTAACTGATTAAATTGGAATAAAATTACACTAGAAAATAAACTTCCAAATTATTTGATGAAAATTTACCAGTTGCTATGATTAATTAGACACATTCCAAATATTAAATTTTTATTTCAAAATTTTATCGTTTAAAATTTCACAAAATTTCAACTAATTACGTTATTAAAATAGTTAAAATTTACGGGTCGTTACACTCTCCCCCACTCAAAACTTTTCGTCCCCGAAAAGGAAGTAGGTAGGAGAATAGAACCACCCAGAAGAAAATAGATTGGAATACACGTAAAACAATTAATTTAAACCATATAAATTTCAATTTAAATTAAATTAATAATTAACAATTTGGTTAAATCCCTTTGAGTTCACTCAAGTTAAATCAATCTATCTATTTCTAAATTCATTATCTTATTATCTAGTCATCCTCAATTAATAATTTCTAAATCATCAATTTGTATAATCATTTATTGTACTCATATTTTATTCAACAAATTTAATTCTTTTATTCCAAATTATTATTAAGTTTATTCCACTTAATATATCTTATTACATATATTTAAACCATATAAATTAATTAAAACCATATAAATTTCAATTTAAATTAATTTATGTTCAATAATTGGTTTAAATTTAAGGTATTTCCATAAGTTGATCTAATTTCAATTTGTTAATTCTTTCAGAACAAAATTTATTATATTCATCTCATTCAATTAACTTATTATTTTATCATCTTTTTTAGCATTTTTTTTATAATTAAAATCTAAGTGTATAACATTTATTATAAACACTCAAATTTTATTTATAAAATCATTTTATATTGTATATTATCCAATTACATTTTAACTTCTGAATAATTTAGGTAAGTTATATTGAAATGCAATTTAGTACTATACAAATAAAAATTTCAAATTCAATTTATTTCAAGTTTAAATATTTATTCAAAATTTAGCTTTATTTATAATAGAAAACATCCTTTAACATAATTTTAAGAATTAAATTTCCATTTAATTTCAAACCCTTTAGAGATAATTATTTTTTGGCAAGGCCCTTTAGAGATAATTATGTATATACTATATATATTAAATCAAATTAAATTTAAAATAATATACCCATATATATATATATATATAAATCAAGTCATACTTAAGAAATTCAAATCAAAATATTTCTCCAAAACAAAACCGTAGCAAAGCTACAGAATGGTCTCTCCACTTCGAAACTCGAAAATGAATGTCGATGATGCGGCCGCCATCACCGAAACTATTTTCCAGCGACAAAGAGAAGAGCACTGATTTCAACATTTAAAATTCTTTGAAAACGGTTTCTATTTGAAATTACCTTCAATAATATACATTTTAAAACTTTAAAGCCAAAGTTTGAAATCACTGAAAATTAAATTCTTAAATTCCTGATTAAAATTCATTTCAAATTCCAAATTAAAATCTTAAACCATGTTCTATAATTTCATTTACTTATCATATTGGAATAGTCAATGGTTTGCAAAACGATAAATAAAAATCAAATATTACCATTTTGTTGACCCATTCATTTAACAATCTAGAAATTTTACTTATATATAATATAATCACACAAATTTATTTTATTTACCAAATTTGAAAACGATATTGTGTCAGTTTGTTCTGCTCAAGTGTTTTGGGAATCCTATCGGTAGCGTTGATCAGACGAATCGATCGAAAACCCAAATCACATCAACAACTCAAACAACACAATATATAACCATTTTTAACATTAATTTTACAAATACACTTCCTCGCTCGACGATACAATAATGGATTTCAAAGCAAGGATGGAGATTCAGATTTGATGGACTCAATCAAAGAGAATTTTGATTCGAAGATAGGTTCGAAACAAAGATAAGATGATTAAATAACAAAATAGGAAGATAGATAAGTTTATATAAATCGCGGGCAACCTTCACCGGGTCAACCGAGACTTCAAGAATACGATCGATGTAGAATTCCGAGGTAAATCGACATTCGATCACAAGAGATAGAATTCAGGTATAACAGAAGATGATAGCATTGTAAACCGAGGATACATAAATCTCCGGTGAATCAATGCTGGTTGTACAGGAGTTTCACTCTTTTACAAATTATTCGGATATTGGCGAGACCGTCGATTTATTATAGAGATCATTCGAAGTGGAGTTATGGATACTCCAGAACACGAATAGGGGAGACACGAATGGACTTTGGAACCGAAGGGATCGTTCCAAAATTCAAAGAAACCGAGTAAAAGAAGAAGGAATTCAAGCTCGAACGAACGTGATTCTATAATTGAATTTACTCTATATGCTGAGTTTTGCCTAAAACCAGAGCTCTGATACCAACTGTAACGACCCACTATTTTGGACCATTCAAATCGACAATAAATCCACACATGTCGGACTTGAATAATTCAAAACAATAGATTGTTAATTTAAATTGGCAAAACTCAGCATATACAGTAAATAAAATAATCACAGATCACAAACACAGACACAGAGTAATATAACAACAATGCAGCGGAAACAAAAGAATAGTAGTTCATGAAGCTACTATATATATAACAGAGTTAAATAAGATACAACAGAAGTCTCGAATATAATAGTCAAATACAAGAACAGAATACATCACTGGAATCAACTGAATATCTGAAAGCTGGATAGATAGATAGTTGGATCTCCAAGCGAAGCTCCAACTCCAAAGGTGAGTCTCGAACACTGGTACACTCAGTCTGACCCGAGCGTAAAGCAAAACACAAAACACTCGAGTCAGAATTAACATTCTTATATCAATAAATCTAACTCAAGTGAAATAACAACTGAAATACAAGTAACTCAAAGGATATTTGGGATAACCATCCTCTAAGGATCCGTTAAACTATCTACTATGTAATAGTGTACGCTAAGTAGATAATGTCTAATCAGTAAAGTACGATATTAAAATAGCGTTAAGGCGTTACCATAATCCCCCTTAACACATTTTATAATGTCATAGTCTATACAATACCGTAAGCCCCACCGTAAACTAGTGATTATCAGAGGGTACCCCATAGGTATAACACAAAACAAATCGTAGTGGTCGCAAATAGGATAATCAGTATGACAAGGTACATGAGGCGATACCAACTAGGACACTAGTAGTTGCCTGATCCGGACTGATGTTGGGCATAGCAGCTACTACCCCAACACCGCGAAACAACACTCCCAAATCAAAGGGTGGACCCAAATCGAATCACATAAGTAATACATATGGTATCGAAGAAGTGTGTCCGCTAGAGGTGGCGAACCTCAATGGCCCGGCGCGGCTCCTGTTTTAGTCATGTCAGGGGTTATCCAAAATCGTTCTCTTTCTTCACTCAACGCGTTCATCAAACCCATCCACTTCGTTCTGGATCAACACTCCGCGTATATTAGTTATTAAAGTGGTTTCGGTATCGACAGAGAGTATGTCCATATCCGATCCCGGTCTCTTTAATAACTACGTATTAATTACACCATGGTCATTTAGTAAACTTTCAAAATAGTTTATATTTCAAACCGAAATATCATTGTCATTTCAAAACTATATCAATACGATATCACTTTCACTTTAAATAAATCCATTTCCAAAATCATATCACTTTCCAAAGTTATATCGCTTTCGAAATCGTAAGTCTTTTCAAATCAAAACACTTTGGAAATCAAAACCTTGAAATTCATAACACTTTGAAACTATAGTTTGAAATCATAACATTTTGGAATTTATAACACTTTCCTCTTAAACAGTTTAGATATTAAAATTAGGGTATATAATAAAATAGTTTATAAAGTAAAAATAGTTTATATACAATAGTTATAAGTTAAAATAGTTTATAATAAAATAATATATATTGAAAATGATTTATATAAAATAGTTTATATTAAAATAATTTATAAAGTAAAATATAAATAGTTGTAGATATAGTTTTAAAATACTTTATAAAATAAAATAGCTTCCACAAATTCACAAATCGATTCAAATTAACTCGACTTCCAAATTCAAACTTAATCAAATCTCAAATCATCAATTTCAACTCAATTCAATTTCTCAATAAATCATTTTGAATTATAACGATTTCAAATACAGATTTTAAAACGCAAAAATAAACCATTAAATTTCAATATATTTCAAAGCTTTAAATATTCCACATTTCAAAAACTAAATTTGATAATTCCATTTATATCTCACTTTAATTTCATTTTATTTAGTTTCTGAGATATTTATTTAATCATTTCAATACATCTAAATACAACTTCAATTTACAAATTTATATAAACAAAATATCTCATTTAAATTTATATAAGTTTGAAATATTCATTTAAGCCACTTTTAATCAAATTCAAGTTATAAAACATATCTTAACATTTCAAATTTAATATATTTCAAATCAAATTCAAATTTATCTTTCAACTTGAAACATTATAAACTCTATATTTGAAATTATAAATTTTACATAAATACTTAAACATATTTTATATTGACTAAAATCAACTTAATAAATCAACTTTAATAAATCTTTAAAATCAATATTTATTAAAACCATATATTTCTTTTCAAAACCATAGAAATCAATTTCAAAATATTTATATATATAGACCAACGGTGTCTGTATAAAATTTCTACCCTATGGTCAAGTGATACAGATATTTATCATTTCAATGCGTAATTTAAATTATATACGGGTATATATCTTTTCAACCCGTAATCCCAAATTTAATTCAAATGAAAATCGCTTGGGTTTATCATTTCAACCCATAACGACTTTCTCCTATTCTACAAATCGTTCGGGTATGTATCATTTCAACCCATAGTGAATTCGATATTTACAGGGAACTTGCAGAGTGATAACAGATATGATAAAATACAACAACAGTAACAGGCATATATCATCAGTGATAAATAACAAATAATTGTGTCAGATGTCACAGGTGAACATATACAAATAATGACATATATATAGAAATATAAATTACAGATAATGGTGTCAGGTGTCACAGGTGAACAGATACAGATGATGGCATATATATATATAACAATGTAAATAACTAGCAGCGGCATATTTCAATTATCGTTTCAATTGAAATCAAATTTAATAAATATAAGAACATTAATCGTGAGTGATTGCTCACCTTTCGAGGCTAGATAGATGAACGAGAAGATGATACAGATACGCACACTGATACAGACATTGAATTTTTAAATTACGAATCCAAGCAGAGCAAAATCGGCACGAATTCAACAATCAAGCTGATAACAGGAAATGATGAAAGTAAATCAGAACTAGGTCGATGATGATAAATTGTATAAGTGAACTTATATATATAAACACAATATATATCAAAATCATATTTTTTGTTCAAACACCTATATTTAAAAATCAAACATACATACAATATATAGTTTGAAATAAATACATATATGTATATATATATATATAATAAATTTAAATATATATGTCAAAATAAATATTTGCATTCAAACACATAAACAAGTCCCAATATAAGATATATACAACCACTTATATATATATAAAAAGATTTACCTAACTTTCAAGTCTGTTATAAATAACCTATACATAAAACTCAGTTTAATATAACTGTACAAACTTTATATATATCACATTTTTTTCGAGTCTTATATAATAACCGAACATATTATACTTATATAAATATAACCATAGTTTATATATAAACTAACAAAAATCAAAACTGTGTATATAACTGAAAGATAACATTGAAATCCTATAACTAAGTATACAATATACATATATACGAAACTGTTATACCCAATTCTTATAAACAAACATGTATAAATCTTATAACCAAACAGTGTAAACAAATATATGACAAAAACCCAAAACACACATATATATATACATATTTTTTTTTCGATATTCTACAAACAAACATATATATATATATATGTATATATATATGTAAAATATATGAACACATTACTGTATTAATGTAGACGACAAACAATATACCATATTTCTTTTAAAATAAAATCAACTGTAACTATATATGATACTACCTTTATTTTATACTAATAGATCAACTAAAGTTTATAGTTTATAATACTGCCTTTATTTTATAATTTATGTAAACAAACATTTATACATAAACTAGCAGGTTATAAATATCATATTGTATAATTTATATAAACTAATATATACACTAGCATATTATAAACTATAAGCATATGTAAAATATATATGCAAGCTCAGTTAGATCTAAATATATAAGCAGATTTTATATAAATAATTATATATTCTATTTTATGTAATTGAACATAAATAGTATAACATTTATAATAATAAAGAACGGATCTATACACATACAAATATAAACTTACGCAACTTAGACACTATATGTATATCGTATTCATATAAATATACAATAAAAGAAAAATAAAATAAAATAAACAAACACTATTACTTACAAACTGATGCATACATAGATTTGCACGCTGATCTAGGACAAGGCGGAAGAAAAGGCTGTCGTGGGTGTGCTCGGCTGGGTCAGAAAGCAAGGGGAGAGAGGATCAAACGGTTGCCATGTGTGTGGGTTTCGGGGAAAGGAATATGGCGAGGCTGAGGAGGACAAGGTCGGCGGTCAGGGTTGTTGTTGTGGCGGTCACAGGCGGCGACAGGAAATGGTGGTGGGAAGTAGCAGTGAAAAAAAAGATGGATGCGCGGGCTGCAGGGAAGGCAAGGAAGGAGGTGATGGGTAGCATGCGGAGGTTGGTGGCTCGGTCGGAGAATCTGGGTGGATGAGGCAACTGTCGGGGCTGAGATAAAGGTGCAGAGGAGAGAGAGAGCAGGGCGACTATGGTGGATGTTTTTGGGCTCGGAGTTGTGCTTCGCGGCTTGGCTGGGAATGAAGGGGAAGGCGAGCAGCTCTCTCGAAGCAATTTCATACTTCCACTGTTCCATGCATGAGTATATATTGAGCATAAAGCAGTGAAAGAAAAAAATGGATGAGCTGTCAGGTAAGCAAACGGAGCAGGTTTTCATTTCTCTCCTGACAGAACAAAATGAATACACTAGAAGGGATGGACGAATATAAATTCAACTAGCCACATAATGACCATAGGGAAAAGAAACGTTAGGTATTAATTTCTAGGAATAAAAAGAGTCTGCGGCTATTGGTTTATACACGATGGATATATGAATGGACACGGAAATCAAAAAATCAAATTTCGGAACCGATACGTAAATTGTTCCGACGATTTCGCCGTCATCCGGACTTCAAAATTGACAATCGAATATACCGTAGAGATCAACATGACGAGACGATCAAAACGGTATACATATATTAGCAGTACGATTTAATTATAAAAATTCAAATTTTCTACTAGCGGAAAATGCAGCAAAAACGCAGAAAAATAAGATCGACGGAGCTAAAGAAGTCCGAATTTGGAAAAACGAAAAATGACAACTTGCTCAGAATATGTTTTAAAATTTTTCTATGTAAAAATATTTAGGTTTTGAAAACATTTTATTTTCATCAATTCCTAACCGATTAAATTGGAATAAAATTACACTGGAAAATAAACTTCCAAATTATCTGATAAAAATTTACCAGTTGCTATGATTAATTAGACGCATTCCAAATATTAAATTTTTATTTCAAAATTTTATCGTTTAAAATTTCACAAAATTTCAACTAATCACGTTATTAAAATAGTTAAAATTTACGGGTCGTTACATAGAACGTCTGTTTTCATTCATTAATAATAGTGGCACGACCCACTATAAAGCCGGCTAGCCTTCCATATATATATATATTTGTGTGTGTGTGTGTATATATGTGTGTACAATAGATATAAATCCCAATATCTTATGTATATAGTTATACACACGCTTATATATCATTAGTTATCATGTTATGTTATGAATACATATGATATATTCAAAAAATGTACTACATAAATTTATTTAACACTGCTAATTAAATAAATATTAAATATTTTAAAATAAAATACTATTTTATTAGTCAATGATCTCTAGCTCATGTGGTTAGAGGATGTTGCTTTAGACAAAGGTTTAGGGGTTAGGGGTTTGTGCCTATGAGGCATCATAATGAGTGCTCTGCTTGAATAAAATATCACTCTTGAATAAAAATAATTTAATTTTTATAAATAGATTAGATCTAATGCTAGTTACTGGGAATCTTTTTGAAATTTACCCATTTCACACGTTGTTAGATATGACAGTTCTAATTAGGCATACCAGTGGGTCGGGTTTGGTCGGGGTTGTTTAAAAACCGGACTCGAATCCGTTTACTAAAATCAAAACTTGAGCCTAGACCGAGCTCGTTGGGAATTTCAAACCCATTACCCTAGCCTAACCCATCACGCTTTTTATACTAGCTGGGTAAAGGTCATATGCTCAACCCAAAATATTGAAGCAATCATCATCATGTTAGCTCGTAACTTTTTTCAAATGATACATAAACAAAGGTTACAAACAAATTGAGTAATGACATAATCAACTTCCTAAACAAAGTATGCAAAAAGTTATTTGTTTAGGAAAACAAATGGTGCACAAATAATATACACAATCGTATTTTTTGCACAATAGACAGATATTAATCAAATCAGTCCTAAACCAGATCGAGTAGTGATGAAACCATACCCGCCCTAATAATAATCGGTTCAAACTTAGGTAGTTCAAGTTAAACCTATACCCATATTAATAAGGTCAGTTCGGATCAGCCTTAGGTCTAAACCCATACCATTGATAGGCCTAGTTCCAATAATGGTATAAAAGTCCATATGATCTACATAATCTAATTGGTCAGCATTTAGGGCCAATCAATAATCTTATATCCAGTGGGTCCTTAGAATAGTAGTGTCTAGGCTTGGAAAAACTTATATATACACTTATTGTAACAAGATGAATTTGCAATGTTACATGCCTACTAACTCATATTTATACACCCTTTTTTAAGTCATTGACGATGTGGGACTATTACAATTCCAAACTGTTGTTCCTCCCTTCCATATACGAGACAATCCTAACATCCAAAACATCATGCTACTTTGTTTTATATTATTAACATGGTCAGGTAAATTTTTACATTCAGTCATTTACAGGCTCGGTAATTGAGCACACTTATGGCCTGCAACCATCTAATCTACTTGAAAAAAGCATTAGTTTCGACCAGCTATATAACTTTTTGGCATATAAATTGATATTTTCATCTTTTCAATATTTCTTGTAGGTATAGGTTTTCCTTGCTTTGGTTTTCATGCACAAGATTAGGTAAATTTTATTGGTTAAAAAAATATGTTAGCTTCTTCATGTTTTATCAAACACAATCATTTTGTATGGAAGGTTGAGTTTCTTAAAATGTAATTCCTTAATACTATCATTCACGAAAGGAAAATTATTGAGTCCCACTTTTAACTCAAATAGAATCTCAATGAACCCTAATGGAGTTCATGTATATAGAATATATGTATACATATAATGCGGTGATACTTTGACCTTGGAATCTAGTGGGAATTCCACATGTCGCACTCAATATTAGTTCATCCACATGCATACATTAGGGCTTATAAATGAAACTTAGTTCCAAAAACTCAGTTTGAAACTGAGCCGAATAATTGGAAACTCGGTTTCAAACCGTGTTCAACAACTTAGTTTGAAACTAAGTTTCCATAAACTCAATTTCAAACCGAGTTGAGATATTTGGAAACTCAGTTTCATACTGAGTTTTTGAAAACTCAATTTGAAATCGAGTTTTTTGAAACTCTATGAAACTCAATTTCGAATAGTGAGTTTCCAAACTCAGTTGCGAATACTGGGTTTCTGAAAACTAAGTTTGAACTATATTGAGTATTTGGAAATGTAGTTTCAATTGAGTTGAGTAACTTATGATATATAATATTGTTGGAAATGTAATTATTTTGATTTCAAACGCATAATTTATAAGTTGAGGAGGTGGAACACGTCGATCGTTTATCAGTTTATCTATGATAGTATTAATAAATACAATTTTCATTAATAACACACGTGTTTTTGATATGTATCCTTAACCATAGTTATTCTTATAACTTTTGTGTACCATCACTAGTTGAAAATAACATAAATCGTATATTCTGGTTATCTATTACTGTTATTTTCATGTGCAATGCTTGCGATTATATTATAATGTGATTCTTTGCTTGTAGTATGTCAATGTTCTAAACAGTTGAGTTGTTTGCCACTTGATCCCTCCGTAGATATACATTATCTACGCAGATCTTTAGTGTTATTCAAGTTCTCTACTAGTGGAATGCACTGTATACTGTGTGGTTAAAGCGTTTAGCGGTTTCATAGCGGTGGAAGCGTAACAATTTATAGCGAGGATATAGCGGAATAACGGAGGTGCAAAAAGCTTCAGTAGATAAAAAAATAAATATTCAAAGTTAATTTATTCTCATTCTCACACCGTTTGTATAAGAAAAATAAGTATTGTTTAATCTTATATAACAAAAACGAAGAATATATTGATTTATGTAGACTAGATTTGTTGACTACAAAAAATTTCTGACCTAAATTGAGCACTTATGTCTTGAAATCAGGTCTTTACCTTTAATTTGTTGATTTTTTTACAAGAGAACTAGTGAAATCAATCTTTTTATATTAATGTTGCTGAGCGAGTGCTAAAAAGCTTTGATTTAACCGGTATGGCGGATAATAGCAGGACTTAAAGTGGATTTACTGTTTAATAGCGCTAAACTAAAATAGTGTAGCGGTTGAAGAGAGTTATGCATTATAACGAGGATTTTGCGAGGCTTTAGCGAGACTTTAACTGCACAGATTGTATATCCACTATGTTCCATTTTAAATTGTTGGCATGATTATTAAAGCTCTCGCCTAGGCATGCCTACGCGCCAAAAAGCCCTAGACGTCAACCTGGGACTTTTTACCTTCCAAAGCGCCAACAATACATAGCTTGTGTCTTTTTTACCTTTTAAAGCACCGACAATGCATAAGATGCTGAAAAAGCCCTAAAGGTGCCCAGGCGTTTCAGTTTTGAAGGGCAGAAAAAACACGCCTTATGAGCATTATTAAAGAGAGAAAATTTAGTATTTGATTCAATATGGAGCCCAATTACATTTTGAAAACCAACAGCAAGCAAAAATAAGTGTTTCTTCATCTTGATTTCAACATCGAACAGTAAAAAAAATCATTCTTTCAATATCGAACAAAAAACCCTAGATTGAAATCGTTGCCCGCCAGCCTATTTGTCGTCGCCGCTGCCATCCTCGATCGCCGCCCGCTCTAGTATATGTTTTAGGTGATAAAAATCCGATTTATCATTTATATATATTTTTTAGTTGATTTATGACATTATGTATTTAAATCTATTTTTTAACCACAAATGCATTACCTTATCATGTATATTAATTTATTTATTTATATTAAAATTTTAAACTAAGCTATATAAATTGTATTAAGTATTTTTGCTGTTTCTAGGTTTAAATTGAATGGCTTTGTGTCTTCTTAGTTTGATTTATGATGATCGTATGATGTTTTATAATATCGCATTTATATGCAATTTTTTAAAGCAAATAATTGAGTTTGCAGAATATTTCTAAAACTTAATTTCCATTTCTGCATCATTTTGTTTTCAGTTTACAGAATATTTTGTTTAAAAATAAGAACAAGCACATGGAACAAAGGGAGAAATAAGACTACAATTTCCCAACAGGAAAAGCAGGCAACACAATGGAAGCTACTTCTATGGTGGACCTATATGAGGTAACTATTCTATAAATAAGAATGTTTAACTTCAAACGAAATATATAGATGCAGGTTGTAGCAAATAATGAATATGTTTATATCAAATAAGTTCAACGGTTGAAAGTATGAAAGTTTGATGAATTGATGTTTAATAACCTTATGGTGTATTTCACATATTCAGCCTTCTATTAATTTTACTTTTGAACTTCTATTCACAATTTTTTTTATTTCACATATTCAGCTTTCTGTTAATTTTATTTTTCATCTTCTATTCATAATTTTGTTAACTCTTTGTTGTATTTGTATGCACATATGTCATTATTATTGCAAATTGGCAAGGCAATACAACATGGTGACTTGCTGATTCAAGGGGCATGAGTAATTCAAATTATTTCCAATCAACTCGGACCATCAAGCTTGCTTCACGTAGTATTATCGTTCCTCATAGAATTTAGGGTTTCAGTTTATCCTAAAATTCACACCTTATAAAATAATTTTGTTCATGAGAAAATAGTCTTCAATCGCTACTACCGCCACACGATAAATGGTGCACACAAAATAACTGAAAATAATAGTGGTGCAAGCAATTTCAAATGGAAGGCGATTTGAAGGCCACCGTTTCTAATTTAAGCCGTTTCATTTAATTCTATTAAATTGGATTTTCCAAAATTTAAAAAATTTGTATTTAAGAGAACCTTGGTAGAAATTGAATGATAAAAAGAAGAGAGGAGATTTGTAAAACTGAAAACAATGAAAGTGAGTACTTGATTGTATAAATTTTTGTATAAATTTTATGTTAATAAGAAGATTAAGAAATTAATTGATTTCAAATAGGTAGATATTTTGTAGAATAGTAAAGTTTTAGCAGTAGCTCAATGTTTTATGAACATTTGGTTTCACATTTTGATAACGACAATGCAACTTATAACTATTTATCTATCTTCAATCTTCTGCTTATTTGTTTTGAGCATCAAAAAATGTTTTGTAATGTTATAGTGAATATCATATTTTGCCAAAAAAAATTCAACTTTACAGAAAAAGGGTTACTTACGCAATTCAGTTACAAAACATAGTGTGTGTACACACACATATCAGTTCAAAAGAAGTAAAATTTCCATTGTTATGTTTTTCTGTATGAGCTTTTTTTGATTTTAAACTTCCACTTTTGCTTTTTTAAACCTATTATTTTTATGGCTTTTTAAGGTCTAATAAAAAAACCGTTTGCTATTTATGAAATTATAATTATGTATCCTTTATTCTCAAGGTCACACGTATATATGGTGGTCACGAATAAAAATATAAATATGAAGTTAAAATGTACGTGTATCCATATAAGTCTTTGTTTATAGTCTTGGTTTAATTATCTTGCTTCTCATTTTAGCACTTCCTTGACTTTATTTCATAGTTATTCTTTATAATTTTGCATAGAATTGTTGGATGACATATATATCAAACGCTTATGTTATGCGACTAAAATATCTTCATCTTGGCTTACTATAATTTGCTTTGGATGAAGTTTCATTTTATTTGAAGAGTAAAATCAAAAATTCAAGGACTTTGGCAACAAGAGATAAAAGCTTGATTGTGTGCAATCAATTAGAGGTGATTGTTATGCCACCCATGTTTTTTCCATTGGCTATTCGTTTGTCTGAAGAGATTTGTATGCATTTAACTATAGATTGGATGAGTCAATGTTATTAACTATTTGATTGAATTTAGGCAGGTGTTTATGTCGAGATTCACTCTAAAGATATGATATGGCTATGCTGACGAGTTCCTGGATTTTCTGTGTTTTACATGAACATAAATTAATCTAAAACTGATGATCAATTAAAAGATATTTCCGTTATAACACTATAAGTATGAGCTTGGGATAATTAGACCTGTAAATGCGAAGCCCTGTATATAATTGAATGCTGTGCTAAACTTACAATGCAAAATGAAAGACAGAAATATTATAATGGTAGGGAACAATGGTATACAATGTATAATAAAATTTTAAGATTAGTTAATTCATTGTAGCAAAACGTGGAAACAAGTGTCAGTTAATCAAAAGCAGCATTGTTATTCTTATCAAGAAGTCATCATTTTCTTTGAGCAATGCTATCAAGACAAACATACATTTCTTTTCTTTATGGCAACACATTAAAAGGGCACTGCTGCATACAGAAGATATAAAAAGTTGAAATCACACCGTTCCATATTATTTTGTCCGGTCAAGTAAAGCTCAAGAAATATATTCAAGAAATGTAAGAGTCTTTGCGTAAAATTTACTAAACTTTTATTGGTCGAGCACATCTTGATAACTTTGATTCCCACCTGATACGAACGCACCGGGATTAATGATCAATTCCCACTTGATAGGAACACATCAGAATTAATGACAACTTAGTTTGGCATGCACGTTTTTTGTGCTCACATGCAGAGCATGTGCATGTGTAATATTTTATATACAAGAAAAGTGTCACATGTCCGTGTTTTTGATGTTGTTATGAGAGAAGTCCCTATAGATAAGAATATGTAAATTTAGTCCATGTTTTTTGAAAAATAGAAAAGGCAAGACGTTTTACATTTTTCTGACAGAAAATGCAAGGCAGTTTGCAACTTTTTAACTATGAATTTTTTTTTTGAAAATTTTGAAAATTTTAAAACTTTTGAAAATTTTTAAAAACGCAAGTTAATTTGCACTTTCTATCGCTTTCTATCAGGAAAGCGCAAGCTAGTTTGCGCTTTTATTTTGAATTTTTTTGAAATTTTCGAATGTTTTGAAAAATTTAAATTTTTTGAAAAAAGCAAGTTAACTTGATGGAGAGCGCAAGCTAGTTTGCGCTTTCTGATTTTGAAAGTTTTTTAAAATTTTTAAAATTTTCGAAAATTTTAAAATGTTTGAAAAGCGCAAGCTGGTTTGCGCTTTTGATTTTGAATTTTTTTTTGAAAATTTTGAAATTTTCAAAAAAATTAAATTTTTGAAAAACACAAGTTAACTTGCACTTTCTATTAGAAAAGCGCAAGATAGTTTGCATTTTCTGATTTAAAAAAAAACAGGAACTTAATTTACATATTCATTATCATAGGGACTTTTCTTACAACAAAATCAAAAATAGAGACCTTCAGTGCAAAGCCCCTTTTATATATTATATATAAAGAAAAGGCAAAACATAATTTTTTATGATCAAATGTAAAAGTAAAATATAAAAAGAAAACGAAGATAAAATCATATGAACTATGAATTTTTTAAGGAGCTTAAGACTCCGGTTGAGAGTTTATTTTTTACCGATTTTAACTCGTTTGAGATGTGAATTGGATAACCAAATGTTACGTAACATGGAGAATCATATTATTCATGTTTGGCATCAGCAATTCAGCATGCATAATAAGATGAATCTCATACAACTTTTGCAATTTTCTTTTCTTGCTATCGTTATGATCATTGATTTTTGCACACACCTGTTCATGTCCTATAAGATTGTGATTTTCTGGATTTGTATAGATTAAATACAGACATTCCCGTGTACAATCCAAAATTCAAAATAAATCTATATTAGAAATTCAATTTGAGTGGAGTACAAAATTATTTGTGTACACCGTTGAATCAAATTCAAGAGAAATACAAATGAAATACGCAGGCAGCTAAGCCGCAGCATTAAACAAAGCAAGTACCTTACCCAGTACAATCTTTACGCTTTGAGTAGCATCAACCGTAATTACACCTTTTTCCTCCTCCTCCATCTCCAAAACATCAAACTGCGATTGCAGGAGCGAAGGCGGCATAAAATGCTGTCCTTCTTCCGATCTTTTCCTCACCCTGTCCTCAATCACTTCCCTCGGCGCATTCAAATATATGAAAACCACGTTACACTTACCGTACTGTCCTAATTTGTAATTTTCATCGGCAGATCTGAGAATTTCTCTGTACTTCTTCTTAAGCGCGGAGCAAGTTAATGTCACCGTCTCGTTTTGGTTGATTGATTTCTTCATGGAGTCTCGAAGCGATTCAAGCCATGGAATCCGATCTTCGTCCGTGAGTGGAATTCCGTTCTTCATTTTCTCTGTAATAAGCAAAAGCAAGTTGATTATCGATGGATCTATTTTTTGTTAAAATTAAGGGGGAAACGTTACCTTTATTGGATTGGGGATGGAAGTCGTCGGCTTCTAGAAAACTGCAATGCAACGATTCTGATAGCATTTGAGCGATTGTACTGCGATGAACTTAATTTAATTTATTAAAACACAGATCATAATGAAGATTAAGTATAATGAAGGTAGAAAATTTACGATTTGCCGCTGCCACTGACACCCATGATCACAATTGCTAATCCTGTTTAATTGACATTAAAAAAAAAGTCAAATGAATAATCCTAAAAAGTTAAATTGCAAGGTAACTTGAATTTTGATTAGCTAAAACTATAAGAGAAGATCCGGAAGATTATAATCAGATAATGATTTGAACAAAAGAATTGAAAGGATTCAGACGAAGGTTACCTGAAACTTTGAGATTAGGAGCCATGGTAGAGATAAATCATACAAACCAACAGAGACGTTTCATTATACTGGTTGACTGCATTTTTGAATAGGTGTTACGGGCCTATGTTTGAAGTTCTATTTATGTAGTAAAGGTCCATATACAAATTATGCTTCTCGAATTGTGATGTTTGCACTCCAATTCGTATAAGTGTGCCAGAGAATCATCAAACAATCAAAGCCAGTTTTCAATTTTATGATTTAGACAACGGTTCGGTTTGTTTGGATTGCTTTAAATAAGCTGATTTTGTTTTTGTTTTTCTTAAATCAAAATGAATTTATTTTGGATTTCAAAAAACAAAAAATTGGATCTATTTGTTTTCGTTTGGATTTTGTGTTTTGCATTTTCAAGACTAATTACGGATTATGAGGACAGTGGATGAGAAATTAAAATTTTAGATGATTATAACGATGATGGAAGGACAACGGATGGAATGAAGGAATGACAAAGAAGATGGTTGTTTTCATGCTTTTGTTATTTTCGAGAACACAAAAAACAAAGACCTTATTTGATTTTGCCATTTTTAGTTTTGTGTTTCCATCAAAAAAACATGCACACGACATATGTATTTTTGAAAAACAACCAATTTGAAAAATAAAGCTTACATATAAAATAGAAAACAAATTTATTTTGTTTTTCGTATTTTGAGAAATAACAACATAATGTAAAACAATCAATCCCCTCCCCCGTCGCTCCATCTTCGTCGCAATGGTCTAAAATTTTATATTTCTCTTACGTCGTCATCATATTTTGTTATGAATGCTGAAAACTTAAAACACAAAATAGAAAATGAAACAAATTTATTTTGTTATAAATTTGTTTTTTGTATGTTAGCATTATGTTAACGAATTTATTCTTTAACCTCAAAAGTGTGTAAAAAGTAAAGTTAATCGAAAAGATGTTTTATCGAAGTTAGTCAAAGTCATTAGGATGAAGTATGCGTTCATAACAACTCTGTATAGTCACCAAAGTCATGTCAAACATCGTATATGGTCCAAGTCAATATGCAGGTTAATATGCGAGTCAATGTGTCCACGTCAATGTACAAGTCGCGATTCCAAATTAAATTGGTATGCAAGTCACAAGCTCAAATCAAATTAATATGCTAATCGATATGCAAGTTACAATCCAAGTGTAACAACTCTGGTTTTTGAGATTACTTGTTAATAGTAAATTATGACAGTAGTTATAATTTAATATTGTAAATTAAAATAAAATTGGAAATTTTATTTGTATATTCGGAATAAACAATGAATTTTGAAAATAAAATGAGGAAAATAAAGTTTGGAACTTTATGTTATTTATTTGGGTTAATAATGATTGGAAAATGGGTTTTATTTAGAGAAAATGCAATAATTGTATTAATTAGTGCCAATTACTTCTTTTAATAATTTTTAAAAGAAGTATGAGGTTTTTAAAGGTTTTTTATTTAAATAAAAAGATGAAAATTGGTTTAAAAATGAGTTTAATTATAAATTTGAGTTTATAATGGTTTAAAATATTTTTCTAAGCGAGAAAAGTATTTTTGTGGAATTTTAGAAGTTAAAAATATAGTTTTATTCATTTGTTTGAGTAAATAGTGTATTTTTGAAAAATAAAGGATTTTAATAATAATAATGTTTTAAAAAATAAAAATTAATCTTTTCATATAGTGTAAAATATTTTATTTCATATGTATATAAGTTTGCATTAGTTGTTGTATGAAAACTTGAAAGGAAAATGCAAATTGTTTTGTAAAATAGAATTAATATGTGCATATTTGTCTTAGAGTTGAATTAGAATTAGCATAGCTTAATTAATTCTTTCTTTTTGGGTCAAGGCCCATTAGTTTGTACAAACCTGTAGAAGAGAAAAGAAGCTTCTCTTCTCTTGTACGTACAATTTCCTCTACCTGTACCAGAAAATGAGAAATAAAAGAAAGAAAGAAAAATGGCTTCCCTCTCTTATTGATAAATAAAAACTACTTTCAAATTGCTGAGAATTTAAAGAGAAATCAAGAGAGTAAATTGCAAATAGAATCAAATACAGGTAATCTAATCCAAATCCCCGAATTTATATTCTGTTTATTTTGTTGGAGAAGAAATTGTTTCTGTAACTCTTATTTCTTGTTCTGCATGTCCATTGTTCTCAAGTTTCTAGCTCCTACAATCAAATTCAAGGCTAAAGGTTGTATCTTGTAGCTCAAAATCATGTAATAGGGTGCTAAGGTGAGTTACATCTCACATATCAAGTTAAAAATCAAATTTGCAAGCAAGAATCTGGGTAAGATCGTTTACTGTAACAATTTATCTTGTTCCTTTAGTTTCCGTTTAAAATTCTGCTTCTGGTTGCCTCTTTGTGTATGAATATCGTTTTGTTATCTTGATGAATTGCTGCCGGATCTCTTCTAGATCATAGTTATGATGTTGTAGTTCATGCTTGTAAAACTTCATAGCTTTATACTTTCATTTGCTATTTGGAAAGCAGGCTGTAAAATCAGTGCGAAGCTTGAAATAAGTCCGTAGAAATTCGTGTATGGTAGGTCGACACCATCATCCACCTAGGTCGACCTGGAGGTCAAACTAGGCTTCTACTAGGTCGACATGCATGTCGACCTGGAGGTCAACCTAGGCACATATTGTGCCTGCTTCTTTTCTCTAGTGTTCTGCCTTGTTTTATTTTGGTTCCAGCTTGCTTCTCTTGCATTTGTTGCTTGATTTGGGGATGTTTTTGAATGTGATTGAGGGCTATGATGTCTATCAATAGACTAGCCAAATTTTGGAGATTTAAAAATTCAAATTTTGAATTATTTTGAAGTTAAATTTGAATATCGGTTTGAGTGATTTTCCTTATTTTTATTCGTTTTCGAGCACGGTTTTCTCCGAATCCTTTTGAAATGATTTTTAAAATTAATGGGCATTTCAAAATAATTATTATATAATATTTTAAAGTATTTTCAAGTGTAAAATCTATTTATTCTCTATAATAAGAGAGATGTTCAAATAGGGTTTTCAAATTGATTTCGGAAATTGGTTTTAAAAGCTTGTTTTTCAAAGTAAATTATTTTATGTATAAATTACACGTTTTTGCACTATTCGAGCGATTTTGATATGCCGATGATTTGTGATATGCCGATGATATGAGGCTTGCTATATTTAGCGTTTTATGGATTGTCTTTATCTCTTTTGAGATTATATGTTTGTATAAGTGATATCATCCCATCACTTAGAGTAACCATACCATACTTATACTCATGCAATTATACTCAGTATTGTTCCTTCTTGTTTAAGAAGAACATTACCCTTATCCTTATGCATCTATTACTTTTTATCCTTATAAACTGATATGTTTAGCTAGACCGACTCGTGTATTTTATACTCGGGTTAGACCGAGGTGTTTCAGGTTAGGTATCCTTATGGACTTAGCCTATTCTGCTTCCGCATGGACTTATCTGCTAGCCCTTTTTGTTGCAGTCTTTTTGTCGTTACTCCGATATGTATTTACTGTTTTAACTCATGTGTATATTGTGGTCGTCATACCACTTATGATGTATTATTTGTATTGTATTGGGATGTATCAATATATATATATGTATGTATGTATGTATATATATCCATTTGATGTTCTGTGATGTGTTATGCATTTGAGTTGTTGTATTTTGTTCTGATAGATCCTATAGCCACTTATGTCTTTGTATTAAGTATTTATTGGATATGTCGATCCACTTGAATTAGAAAAAAAAATGGCATTTGTCGACGTATTCAATAGTTATTTAAGACAAGGCTATAGATGGTCGCTTCTAACCAGCCCTATTCTCCGCATTAGCATACGGTATTACCCAGTAATACTCTTTGTTAATGTGGGTCTCAGAGTGGGGCGTCACACCAAGAGTCAACTTGCCAAGTACGTCATGCAATTATTCGATATCTAATTCCTTATATATACAAAGTTCAAGTGCTTCAATCAGACATAATCCCCAAACTGATTTAGGGTTACAAAATGGAAAATGTAAGAAGTGGGATGAGAATTGTTCGCCCTCCTCCATAACCCGTAGGTTCATAGTTATAGGGGCAGATGAGCGCGGTGTGGCTGCTTGGAGTTGGCATCACTGATTCTTGGCTTTAACAGCGTCGCTGGACATTGACTTCGACGTTCTTAGACGCACAACTAAGCATCGATGTTGTTTCAATTGAGATGATATTCGGCGTCACCAACTCTTATTATGATCATGGAATAGCATTGATGGAGAACGACATCGGTAGGAAGCAGCTTCAATGACTCTTGACATTGACATCGCCTTTATAGATGCTTGATGTTCCTCGAGTGTTGTTGGCATGATATTGGCCAATGGCGATATCGGTGACTACCAGCTTGAATTGATGTATGTACAAAGCAAGCATTGATTAAGAGCACCGTCGATGACAACCATGGACATTGACGACGAAAGTCATCAACATCGCATCTATAAATGGGAGGCATTCTTCAAGTGTTGATGAAAGTCGACATTTACGACATTGGTCTTTGGCGACATTAATGATGTGTCGTTCTTTTTAAATGGAAACTTTAATGAACGGCGACGTTAGATTAGAAGTATTGTCAATGAGGTATGACGACATTGATTGCAGATGGTATCAACGTTGAGCGACGTCGACGATGTGTAATACTAATGTTGTTTAGGGTTCCTGGCCTTGTTGATGATGCGTGATACCACCGTTGATGTGGGTCAGTGTCGTTGTTGTCGGTTTTAAGTTATTCCCACTCTTTCGAGGATAACAATAATAGTAATAGATGAGATACGACATCGATGAAGCATGACGTTGATTGCCTATGGTGTTGACTAGGTTCAATATCACCGCTTCTTTAATTACTCATGACATTGTGTGCATTCCTTTATCGACGAAGAGCGACACCATACCTTTTCAACACTAATCTTCTTTATGTTCTTGACATCAATTTCTAGCACCATAAGCACATCGCTTGCCATCTATCCTTGAGAATAATAACTGCAATAACACATTAGTTTTCAAATTGGTTCTTTTTCAAAAACAGATGTGTCATACATACTTTTGTTTGGATGGAAACACAAAGCCAAAAATGACAAATAAAGCGGTACCGTAGTTTCTTCAAGTCGATCAGCCATTAGGAATTCAGTGCATTACGATTGATGTAAAAACCCAAAATTTAAAATTCAAACCAAACAAGGTCTTATATTTCAAATACACATTATTTGGTACCTTATTCATTCATAGTTAGTTTACTATATCGTTTTTCTTTCTTTTTGCTAATTTATCATTATTTTGATTGGCCTTTTTTTGTTAGTTGTTTAATATTTATTTATAGTACAACTCGATACAGTTTAAATTTAGCCCAACGTTGCTTCATGAACAATTTAAATCAAAATATAATAGCAGAGACTCGGGTTGCATGTACTATGTTTATGACATTACATGGCTAAGAAACTTTATACAAGAGTCAAACTATATATATACAAAATTTCTCTATCTACTACAATGGCTTCTTAGTATTAACAGAAATATATTCCTTATAGAATCAATTTCACTCCGTTATATATATATATATATATATATATATATATTGATTAAGAACAAATTGCTCGGTTTAAAGTTATCAAAGTCCCAAAAAAGTGTCATCATGTGGATAAATAGCAATGAAAGATCAAATTTCAAAAGTACGAAGAAATGTAGATAAAAATTCATTGATGAAGGAAAAGAAAATATAACAACTGAAATGACTGTAGACTGTGTCCGGGCAGGTTCGAATCCCAGCACCAAACCATCAGTGGGAGTTTCAACGTTATGCATCCATGTGCGACGACTAAATAAAAGCGGGGTAGACACACGGCGTGGGGTTTACTTAACTTAGTATCAATGAATATCATGATCTTAAGGTTTCCCATGATCTAAAAAAACAATTGAAATGAATAATTTCCCATTGAAAATGGGTGAATATAATTTTTAGTGTGTTGACTAAGTCAAAGCAATTATAAACACGTTCTCCATGGCTTTTAGCATGCAATTTCGATCATTTGATATGCGTTTCCACCATTTGATATGCGTTTCCACCATATCTAGCGTCAAAAACTGTATTTTTAACTTATAACTACGAGGAGACATTCACATAATTAAGAATCTTTGTTGCAAATGAATACAACTATAAATGTTTCGATCTATTCAATTGTCATTCTTATTTTTAACTGGATTTCTAAAATTGTTTCTAAAGTCATTCTCAGTGCTTATCGTTTCATTGAATGAAACATACGTTGTTGTAATTGTATTGCATATAATCAGATAAAAAAAAGAGAAGAACAACGAATGTAGGTACGATCCTTGGTCGAACTACTATAAATTATTGTGCTCTTCAACTTTTATGCTTTTTCTTTTTTGTCTGAAATCATTTATGATAATGTGTGCACATTTCTTTACTTCTTGTAATCTAGATCAAGTCATTCTTCTGTAAAAAAAATTAACTTTAATGAACGTTTTGAAGTTAAAATTCTTCTAAATTTGATCTTTATCGTTTACGAAAAAGTGTAAAATTTTGATGGTTTCACCGAGACACACCTTTGTTATCTCGACCTTTGTTTTTTGTATATGAAGAGTGATATTTAATTTAAACAGAGCGCTTATTTTGATGTTTTGGGTAATCGAACCCAAAACCTCTAGAATTATAATTTAGAGATCTTACCACTTAAACCAGTAGTCTTTGACATCTCAATCTTTGTTTTAAAAAAAATTCCTATAAATATGCTTCAAAATTTTTGAATGAAATTGTTGGGATGGTTGATTAACCCCATGATGTTGGTCATTTTGATCAGGGACATAAAGATGATTTCGGAGGGGTTGAGCCAGGGAACAAACCCTATCTGAGTATTCACTACTTTGCAGGATTAAGGGATGAATGAGCGGGGAGAGCATAGGTTGCTCTTGGAGCATATTTAAGCCGGGGTGAATGGAAATGCTACTGGTAGCAAGAATGTTTCAAAGGATGATATATATTAAATTATGGTTGCAGCGGTGGAGACATCACATCCATGGAGAGAAATGGTGGATGTTGTTTCAAGTAGACAAGTCAGTCAATGGTCCAGGTTAGAAAGGGAAAGCAGAGCTTCCCGAAATGTATCAAACGACGATCAAGTGAATGCTACTGGTGGTACGAATAAAAGACTAAAAAATTAGTAGTTCATCATCAAACTATTAGCATAAGAAAAGAAATGATGATTAAATTTTTCGATCGTAAAATGAAATTTCAGTCAAAAGATTTTGATCGAAAATAATGATAGAGAAATTTCAAGTAAAATTTTTGATGATAAAGTTGTTTTGTTTGGCAATGATTACATACAATACAATTAAGGTGAAATAAGTCGCGTAAGAAATCACATACATGATGACATTGGGCAGTCATCGCCCTAAGGCAATGAACGTCGTGAGAGAGTGGAGAATCAAAGAACTTCTCGTTAGTCTTTGCTTGAGTACGACAGGCAAAGGCACAAAACCATTAGCTAACCGCCTTCAAGCAATGAGCGTTATGGTCATTTGCATGATCAAAGGTGTGGTCAGGATGCAATTTCTAAAAGAACTCATCATAAGAGCATGTTGCGGCAACGAGAGAATTTAATAATGGTTAGATGCACGGTGTGCGTTATAGAAAGGGAGCTCATATTTAGAGAAAGAAAATGCGATATATTTTTTGGACCCTAACATTCTGAATGAGCTGACCGCGTCATTTCAAAATGTCAATCATGGATCTATACGAGGGGAGAACAGATCAGAATGTGTAGCTGATTTAATATGTTTAGATTATAGGAATTTCTCATACTACAGAGGGATAACTTTATAAGTGCTTCTCATTGTTATTGACAGATTTAGTGACTATGTAGTTTTGTAGGTTGGAGCCACGATCGATTAATCCTTAGATGGAGTCGGTTAGAAGATTCAAGACACAGTTTAGGGTACGCTTACAACAATCTAGGCGTACAATAACTCTTGCTACCATCAAGTAGAGAGACGACGAATCCTTGAAATATTACACTGGCAGATTTAATGATGTTGCAGTTATTGTGAAGGGACAAAATTTGGATTTGGTTCGCATGGCCATAGTTGCTAGAGTGAAGAAAGGATATGGCTTTGATAATGCATTGATAAAACAGAATACCACTTAGTTGAGAGAGTTTTATTATAAAGCCGTTTAGTAGATTTGGTTAGAATATGTGAAGATGGAAAGAGCAAAAGTATCACTACTTGTCAAAGAATGGTCTCTAAGGAAGTTGATGGTCAACCTCAAAAGATAGATGGTGATGATAAAGGAAATTGAAAGCTAAAAGGTCGTAGTAATGAAAAGAATGGGAATAATAATAAGAATTTATGTAAACTAAGTTGCATGGGTGATATAAGTTATATTTATTTAAATGTTACTGTGGAGTATATGTGTGCGTGTGGCTACCAAAGAAAAAATCCCACATAGAGGACCGCCTCAAAGAAATGAGACGGAGAAAGATAATAAATTAGGCAAGTTTTGTCCAACCACTAGTCTCGTGACTATGGTACTAATGAAGGTAAATAGTTGAAGGGTGTGACTGAGGATTGCCTCCAAAATAATAGTTGTCAGAATACATTAAGAAGCAACCACAGATTGAGCAAGGGAATGTGCAACCACGATAGTAGCTGCAACACCGAGCTATTGCAAATAATGTCAATAGCAAGGTTTAAAATTCCGCTTTCCGTTTCCGTTCGTTCATTGATGATTTTATAAATTTCGGTTCCGTTTCGAAAATTCCGGATATTCCTTGTCAATTCCAGTTTACTTATTTTGGTGCTTTTTTCCTTTACACAAAAAATAAATGTTCAATACTAACATAAACACCCAGCTCTGCCATGTTTACTAATAGATGTAGTAATTAACTTTTTGATATTAAAAAATTAATTTTATTTGCAGTAAATTATAATTGAATATTAACGCATTTTTCTTAAATTTTATAATAATAATAATGTATTGATATTATATTATGCATCGATCTTGTGCATAGAATTTCTAGTGATGCCCTGAAAAGTACAGAAGTACATTACTACCATTGGATAGCAAACATATGACAAGCCTAGCATTAAATGCCCCACTAACGTTTTACTTTGAAAATGATTATTTTATTTATAACTTGTGTTTGTATTGTACAATGAAGATGCTCAAACAGAAGTACGGAGATATCCACACAAAATATATTACAATACAATAGTCTTTATCCCTACTATGTCAAACTCAGCTTTCGCTACTCTCAAAGGCAAAAAATAACTTGGTAAACCATCTTTTCTTCTCAAACTATTTTCTCTTCCTAACAAATACCTGATATGAGATCTTTTCTTTCCTCTCAATTTATTTTGTTTCATAATTTTCGTTCCTTTGTTGTTTCACCAACCATGGCCGAAATCGGTATCTCGGTCGGATTCCGTTCCGGTTCTGACCGGAACCGGAACAGAATGGACGGAATGCCGCAGTTCCGTCCGGAATCTCAAACCGTGGTCAATAGAAGCACAACTAGAGAATCTCAAACCGACATTCAAATTAGAACAATTTTTGGAGGACCAAATGAGGTGGAAAATAGCATATCGATAATGAATAGGTTTGCATTGGGTTTAAAACATAAGAACTAAGTGGTTAATTTGGTGAGGGACGAGTCGTCAGAAGGATTTTCTTTATAAGAATTCTAGGTTCAAGAGAGGGGATGTTAGCTTTGGAAGAAGAGATCTTTAACGCATCAATTATCCTCATACTACTGTGTTGTTCATAAATGATACAGTATGACTAACTACTGTTGAGAGGATATTAATAGATAATGGGGGTTCGATCAATATCTTGTTTAGGAAGCCTTTTGATTTGATAAGGTTATAGAAAGAGAATTAGATATCGTGCATAATTCCCATCATGGGTTTATAAGTGATGGAATTTTGCCACTCAAAGTTATTCAGCTGCCACTTATGTTGAGAACGGAAGCAGCAAAGAACAATATATTGTAATAGTAAGCGAAAGCAAAAACTGTTTTTATTCATTAAACAAATAGCCTAAATATATAGGCAGATACAACTACATGCAAAGCATAAAAGTAGGATCTATAACTACCTAAACATAGGACTCGGTAAACCAGTATACAACATGCATACTGCATCACATCTCCATTTATCTAGCAAAACGTGTTCAAAGACAACTTCTAACACCCTCCCTTAAACTGATATGTGTCAAACATTCAGTTTACTGCTCAAAACTTATAAAGAACTGCCGTTCTCAATTTCCTCAACATCTTGCATAGAACTCTCTCACAACTTCCATCATTACCTGGTTAGACATGCTCAACTGTTTCACGTTAATTGGTACTTTAACCATCAACAAATACTCTTGGTTTCCTCTTAGAGATCCACTGACCTCTCCATTTGGGTCGTCCCTTGTATATGTCATCCCCCCAACAAGTGAGAACCGCAGCTCTTCTTCCTTACTTGTTGGATGACACAAAACCAAGTCTTTCTCACTCAACCTACTTCACATGTAGGCATGCCTATCTTCTCCTAGGCATATCATCAAACAGTTCACGAGCGCTCTCCATAAATGTCCAACCCCATAAGCGACGTTCCACCCTTCGTCGTCTTCGTCTTCATATCTATGTCACTTTCACACAAAACTCTCTTGCTTCTACACACAGGTTGCAAGTACTTCATTTACTACCACACTATTTTTGCAAACACTCTTCTGTCCATTCACCACTCATCCTCAAACTCACCTAACCCTGCCAAACATCTGTTCAACCCACTATCATTCAATATACCAGTGCAACTGTCTCTCCTTCCCATAACTTCCAGTCCACACTCACAAACAACAACTCTCAGTCTTTACATCACCACTGTCACCCCGTTCACATTCAAACACGACCAGACTTGCAACCACTTCATTACCCCTCTTATTATCACACTAGTCTTTGCTCATGTCTCACATAGTCTCACTCAACACACAGTCTGTAGTCTACTTCTACAACACACGTTCACTGTCCACACATACCTCCTACACAGACTGCCATTTTACCTCCTAATACACCGCCTCATTCTGTTTGCTACCATCCTCATTCATCCTCATTTTGTCACAAACAAACATACATTTCAAACCACTGCTTCTGTCATAGTCTACACTCAACTGCCTAATACTCATCTTACTCTACACCACCTAGTTGCAAGCCCCTATACTGTGTTGCCATAACTTCACTAACAACTTCACTATTAGCACCAACTTCTGTCATCACTTCACTCACCTGCAACTGTCCACAAATTGCCTACAACCTCTCTCATATCCACTTCACTCAGCTCCACACTTGCAACTACATCAGTTTGCAAGTCCTTCACAGCATTAGAACACATACTCACTGCCTTGCCAAACATCTTCAGCCACCATCTCAACCAGCACCGGCAGCATCCCCTCTTCCATAAACACACTGCCTCCATATCACTCTCACTCCAATATCACTGCAATCACCAAAAACTGTAAACACCTCAACCTCCAAAACTTATGTTCAACTCCAACCTACTGCGAAAAGTATCTCCACCACTTACACAACTGAACTTATACTTCATTATTTCAATCACCTAAAACTTCTGCTACGGATTGCAATCACCGTATCAGTGCATTCGAACTCCATCATATCACGTCTCCTGCACCGAAAACAATAATCTTCTCCACCATATCACAATATTGTCAGACCCAATCGTCAAACTATCATCCCCAAGCAATATCAGTGCACAACACTCCGGATCCAAAACAACTTCAGGAAGATCACTGCCGATCATATGAAAAACTGCAACTCTGGCCTCACTATCTTCAAAGTTTCAGATATGCGCAACCAACGACCACATCGGCTTCAACCATCGACATTAACCATTACAAACAACAAGCAAGCGACATCTACATCAAAGTGCAAACCATCCTCCACACTACAAGCCAAATTAAGCATTCAAAGGCCAAATCTAAGATCTTAAAACAATCAAGGCAATGCAACAACCTTTTTTTGGGTCAGATTTACAGTAAACTAAAACAACATCATAACTCCTCAACTCAGACCATCAGCTCCAACTTTGCAAACTCCAAAACAAACATCCAGGTGACACAAAACCAACACATAACTTAGGCAAATCATGTTAAGCTCCATCACTTCAACAAACTCCTAGCACCCAAACTACCCTGTGTCAACGGCCAAAAAAATGTGCTGGGTTATCCAAGTCTGCAAATTGAGTGCCACCACTTCTGCTCTTTACTGAAACTCACCAACCACCTTCTACAAGCAATTCCCTCATCAACTTCCAACTCCTTCGCTACACCTATTCAAATCACTTCACAATCATGCATAAGTCAATAGTAGTCTCCTCTGCACCAGACATGCCAAAACCCAAACTGAAATCATTTTTCCACATCTGCAACTCCTACAGCAAGTTAATCTCCATTAGCACCACATCCATTTCCTATTTCAAATTCCGACCATCACTGCACCTCAAACTCCGGCTGATACAACTGAAAATCTGATCACCCATTGGACTCTTGTCATCTCCCACCATATTCAATGCAACTGAGCCCAAAACACACATGTACTGTCGCTTGAAATGCAACTTAACAGGCCGCTGAAACACAATTCCCATGACATCTGTCTGATCGTCTGATACTCCATACACTGGCACATCACCTTCCTTATCTCGGCACTCTTCGGATCCTCGTACACCGAATCAGAACCCTTCAACTCAGCCTGGTCCGACGCTCTTCAAACTAATGCCAGCTGCGGCTGTTGTATTTGCACTTGCAGCGTCATCGCCCTCGCCTACCATGTCAAGGACTCATTTTTTATTATTACGTACGGGCCGGTTCTCTAGCTCCACAATTTTCTTCGCAGTCCGGCTTATCTCTAGCCCTTTCTCTCAGCTGATTGTCGATGGCTTCTTCCTCGGCCATTTCCAGCATATGGTAGTGGGCTTCATTCTGGCTTATAACATGTGCTTCAGCTTGTCTTGTAAACAGCCTTCTATACTAGAACAATACCCAGCGGACAGTAGCACGGAGGCCACCGCCACCGGTAAGCAGAAAACCCAAGAATTGAGCGCAAGGCTCTGATACCAATTGTTGAGAACGGAAGCAGCAAAGAACAATATATTGTAATAGTAAGAGAAAGCAAAAACTGTTTTTATTCATTAAACAAATAGCCTAAATATATAGGCAGATACAACTACATGAAAAACATAAAAGTAGGATGGTAAACCAGTATACAACATGCATACTGCATCACATCTCCACTTATCTAGCAAAACGTGTTCAAAGACAACTACTAACAACTTACAGTTGGAATTGCACAATTGACGACAACAAGGAATGTATAGTTTGTGGTATTGGATTGTTCTTCGGCCTACAATGCATTTGTTAAAAGACTTCTCTATATACACCCGGGGTGACAACTGTCATTTTGTGTTTGTTTATAGAATTCTTAACTGGTGATGGGGTTGGAGTCGTTCAGGTTTATCTAAATAACTTGAAGGAGTGTTATGTGGCATCATTGCATGATGCTTGTGCATGCGTTAAGAAGAAGGTAAATTGATGCACCAAAACTTTAAATGCATAATAGCTAAAGTTGAAGCCCTTGCTTGGTACTACTAGTTCTTTGCCACAGAATAAAGAGGTGGATCCACGACCTAAGTAGGATAGGGCTGAAGCAGGACCGGTCGTGGACTTAGAGAATGTCATATTATATTGTAGAGTTTCCTTATGGATAGCCAAGATAGGAATCCTAACCAACTATACAATGAAAACGAGCTTACATGATTTTAAGAAATAAGCAATATGTTTTCGCACGATCGCATTTGGACATGTGCAAGATTCTCCCAAGCACCATTAGCCATCCATTAAACATCAATCGAAAGTTGTGCTTATAAGATAGAAGAGAAGGGTTCTATTTCATTGAAGAAAGAAGTGAAAATTTTATTTTATCAAGGACTCCTATTGCCTACTTTGGATGTCTAGTCCGGCCTTGGTGAAAAGGTGTAGTAGCAAACGAAGAACATGCATAGTCATCTCTGACCTCAATAGTGCTTGCCTTAAAGACTTTTTTCTATTACCGTGTATTAATAGACCCGTGGATGCTACATCTAGCTATGAATTATTGCCATTAATTCATGCTTATTCATGGTGCAATTAGATAGCTATACAAGGTTGGATCAGAATAGTACAAGCTTTATTACCAATCAAGGCTTTTATTATTGCTATATCATGCCTTTCAGCCTAAAAACACAAGAGCAACATATTAATGGTTGTCGAACAAGATGTTTACTAATCAAATTGAGTGATTAATGGAAGTTTACATCCACGAAGTGTTAAAGAAATCAAATAAGTTGGGGTACAATAGCGACTTGATGAAGATGTTTGAGATTCTGAGACAATATAATATTATGAATTTGACAAAATATCCATTTAGAGTTTCATTTGGAAGTTTGGGATTCATTGTTAGTTCTAGATGAATTGATGCAAGTCTAGAATATGCTTAATGGTTTTGTAGTTTTCTATATTTATATCGTCTGTGCTTTAGCAATCCTAAAGTTTCTTTTTTTCATACTCTTTTCTTTATAAGAGAAATGTAACGATCCGTATTTTACATATCGAAGGATCGTAAAATATATTTTTTAATTCTTATTGGGTCATATTTAGATAAGCTTTGGGTGATGTTGAGTATTGACATTTTTGACCCTTATTTGTTTTATTGGACGATTTTGATCTTGACTTAATTTTTTGGCATTTTCGGAAGTTATACATATTTTACGAATATACATGCATCACAAGGCACTGGGGAATTTAGAAAATGTCCCTAGGTCGAGAAAAATAGTATGAGTTTTGCAATCGAAGTATTTTCGAGATCGGACGTTCTAGTAACTTGTATGACTCAAAAAATCCTAAAGTAGCCTCTAAGGTGATAGTCTCAAATTCTGATGGAACTTATACCCTTGGAATGAGACAATTAAGATGAGTTGCATTATCGAAGAATCGTCGCAATCTGGCATTCTTGGAAGCTGTACGACCACAAAACATGCATTGGGGACTTGGAAATAAAAGAAAATATTGGATTTTCAAATCCCTAACCTTTGTCACACTCCAAAAATACCTATCATTTACTATAGCTGTTGGAATAGATCCGCAGTGGAGAAATTAAGTAAATTTCAATAAAAATTTCCATTGTTGGATCTTTAATAGACCTATGTAGTCTAATTCATTTAGCAGTTTTCAAAAAATTTCTATTAAATAAAATCAATATTTTATTTAAATTTAGAAATAAATTTTATTTTATATAAGTTGTATTATATTATATGTTCGTGTATCATATACACATGTGTGTGTGCGCGTGCACGTGCAACGAGATAATATGTACATTGTTTAATATGTCCGTATATAGATGTTGGGATTTACATCGCAACGCACATGTTAGCCCCTTGGATACACAAATGGGTTGCCTAAATGTTTGTGTATGTGTGTGTATTCATAAAATTTTTTATTATCATCGACGTCACCTTGAAAGCTCAAGTTTGTATACCCTTCATAAGGAGGCCTACATTCCCATATATGAGGTATAAGTCCTAAGTATTTCTTAAATACTTCAATATACATTTTACAATCAGCCAATGCTTTTCTCTAGGATTAGACTGGTATTGGCTTACGCATCCTAATCCTATTCCACATCTGGTCTAGTAGATGACATAGCGTACATTATGGATCCTACAACTAAAGCATAGGGAATCCTCTTCATATGCTCTTTCTCCTCAGTATGAAGAGCGTCCTTCGTAGAAATGATGATTCTAAATTGTGTTGGAACATTTACATAATTGGAATTCTCCATACTAAACCTTTTCAATAGGGTGCATGTGTAAAGGGATTAGGCAATCCCAATAGCCCCTTAGATCTATCTTCATAGATCTTTATACCCTGTATATAGGCTGCTTCTCCCAAATCTTTCATTGAGAAGTTTTTGGAATGCTAAGCTTTCACTAATTGCAATAACGAAGAATCATTGCCAATCGGCAGAAGATCGTCGACATACAACACTAATAATATGATAACGTTGCCTATTCCTTTTTGTATGCTCACACTTCCTTTGTGTTCTGATGAAAACCAAATTGTTTGATTACCTTATGAAAACACTAGTTCCAACTTCTTGAAGCTTGCTAAAGTCCATAAATGGATTTTAACAACTTGCAAGCCTTGTCCTCACTCTCATTGACCACAAAACACTCGGGTCGTGACATATAGATAGTTTCTTCTAAATCACCATTTAGAAATGCCGTCTTTACATCCATTTGCCATATTTCATAGTCATAAAACGCATCAATGGCCAGCATAATCCAAATGAACTTAAGCAGGGCTACGGATGAAAATGTCTCGTTAGAGTCAACACCTTAAATTTGATGAAATCGTTTCATGACTAGCATAGCCTTAAAAGTATCTACTTCTCCATCTGCATTTAGCTTTTTCTTAAAAATCCATTTGTAGTCGATGGGTTTTATCTCTTCAGGTACGTCTAACAAAGTCCATACTTTTTTTATACATGTAATCCATCTTAGATTTCATCACTCCAAGCCAGAGTGCGGAGTCTTTACTCTACAGTGCTTGTTGGAAAGAAAGGTGTGTCGTCATCTAGGACACAGTCCTCCTTCTTACCATCCACAAGAAAATTGTAGTATCTCTTTGGTGTATGAAATTCCCTACTAGACCTTCTAGTATGTTGCATGTTTTCATATACTGATGAACTCAGTTTTCCCACTGGTTCGGCCTCATTGTCAACTTCTTGGATCACATCTAAGTCTACAACCTCACTGTTAATTTCTTTGATGAAAATTTCTTTTACAGAAAGATAACATACCAAGAAACAATAACCTTTTGTTCCTCGGTATTGTAGAATATATATCCCATTAAGTTTTTTAGGATATCCTATAAATTTACATAGTACCGATCTTGCCAATAGTTTATTCGGATCAACATTCTTAACATAGGTCAGATAACCCTACACCTTCAAATACTTAAATTGGGGTTTCTTACCACACCACATCTCATATGGTGTTAGGCACATATTTAATGGGCAACAAATTCAACATATGCATTGTAGTATCCAGCGCATATCCCCTATAAGACAAAGGTAACCTAGCCTTAATCATCATGGAATGAACCATATCCAGTAGAGTTCAATTCCTTCACTCTGACACACCGTTGTGTTGCAAAGTATAGGGTGGAGTAATCTAAAAGATAATCCCATTATCTTTTAATACAATCGGAGTTCTTGTCCAACATACTCACCTCCTCGATCGGATTGAATTTTTTTATCTCTCGACTCATCTGATTTTCAACTACATTCTTATACTTAACAAATTTCTCACTGACATCAGATTTTTTCTTCAGAAAATACACATTCCTAGTGTTCAGAAACCATCAGTGAAGGTAACAAAGTAAGGATATTATCCTTAGTGATTACAGGCATCGGGCCACATACATCACTATATTAACCCTAAGAGTTCATCAACTCTTTCATTGTTCTCACTAAAGGGGTGATTGGTCATTTTACCTTTGAGGCACGACTCGCACACATCAAATGATTTAGAATCAAATGACGGGAGAAATCCTTCAGTTTTCAGTTTGTATAGTCATTTCTCACTATTCTGACCTAGTATACAATGCCAAAGATAATTTTCATCTATACAGTTAGGAGAACTATTCACATAACATATATAATTAGTATTGATCACATAAATGTCATTTTCAAGAACACCATCACAGATGTTGTTTCCATTCAAACTAATGTTCATAACATTATTCACATAGTGGAAAACAAACACAATTCTATAAATAAAGTCTTTTACAAAATAGCAATTATTTAATATTAATACTACTCCACTAAGAAAACCTAAATAATAATCTCCTACTGACATTGCATCCATCAGCAACTTAGAGCCTCATCTCTCATTTTGCAACGCAATGCCAATTCCTAAGCCCCTATAAAGAATTATATATATGAGTTGCAGATCCAGTATCCAAAACATAAGATATTTTATTGATTGCAAAACAATTTCGAATCATAAATGTACCCAATGGAGCTATAAAACCGTTTTGCTTTCTTTCTAATGCAATCTTTGGGTACTCAGGATAGTTCCTTTTCTAGTAGCCTCTCTTGTGGAAATGGTGACATTCAACATTGTCATCGGCTTCCTACTCTTCTTACCTTCTTTTCTCCACTTCTTCGAATTCTTTCGAAGATGATGCACCACCCTTTACAGCAAGCACAGTCCCTTGATCCTTGGATGTACACTCGGCCGACCTCAACATATTGAGGAGCTCCATAAGATTCACATTCAACTGGTTTATATTGTAATTCAGTATGAATGGTTCATATTGAGGTATAAGAGAACCGATGATCAAACCAACTTGTAACTCATTGTCGATTGCCACCTCCAATTGTGAAAGCCTACCAATATATCTCTACACCATCAACACATAATCGTCCACTTTATGTCCTTCAGTCATTTTGGTAATGAACAGCTTCTTCGTAAGCTCATACCTTACGGAACATGATTGTTCACCAAACAAAGCCTTGAGATTGTCAAATATCTCATGAATAAACATGCTTTCGTACCGCCTCTACAACGGTTGTCTAACATAGGCATCATAAAAACCCGTGCGATCTTTAGGTCTAAAACCCATTTCTTATAAGAAAGTCTAAGTTCGAGGTTTGCATCATTAGTGGGTTGTTCTTTAGGATCGTAGGTAATAGACGACTAAAGACACTCGTAAGTTAACACTATCTTAGTCGCACTTAGCCAATTGATATAGTTGGGTCTGCTAAGCTTGTCATTATATTATAACTTTTATAATATATGTCTTATTTTAAATTTATAAGTTATGTTATTAATTTTTAAAACAATTTTAAAAATTAGCCCTAGGCCCAATTCAAATTGGGCCTTTTCTATTTAGGGCAACCTTTGGACTCAATATCTATTCGGGTCAGGTTGGTCACCTAGTAGGGTAGAGTACTTGATTACCCAAACTTATTCCTTCAACACTACCTTTTTAGACACCCTACTATCTAGGTTGTGAGCTTAATTAGTTAGTCATAACATGACTAATTTACACCGAATAGGCAATGTGACGGCCTGGATTTTTCGACCTCCAAAAATCGACATCAATACGTTCACTGTATTACATGCTGAGCAATCGAATGCCAGAAATTCCAGATCGTTAGGGAAAAAGAAGAAAGAGGTAGAAGAAGAACCAAAAACAACAACACAGAATCTCACAATTGCAGCGGAATAATATATAGTAGATAACAACTGGTCTTTATACAAAAAGAACTATAACTATTATTTACACATTACGTCATCAGAGTACAACACATCAATAACTCAATACTGGGCAGTTATAATAACTTGTCCTCACAAAAGCTGAATATACAGCCTACAATACACAGCGGAATAAAATCAAATACGTGTAATACGTCTTCGTCATCCAGCTCGTCTCCTGAGCTCCATAGCATCCTATCCTATATCTGTAATACTTGGTCTGACTCGAGCATTATAATAAAATAACACCCGAGTCAGTCTGGAAAACCAGCGTGAGAAAACACACTCAATTTGAATTATCAAAGTTTTCAAAATCCTTTGAAAATCAAAGGTATCTCATAAGACCACGCCACAAATAAACACGACGGGTTTTTACCTTACGATAACCAAACCATTTCATATCAAAATCATCTGATATTATAATAGTGTCTAAGTACAAATACTTATTCAAATAGCTGAAATTGTTACATTAATTAAATTCCAGCATACTAGGCTCTATAACCAAAACCGTAAAGACACGTATTGGAGAATGGATTCCATACGAATGACTAGGCACTGGGGTACCACCTGTCACAGTACACGTGTAGAAACAGCGTACCGAGGACCACGTCGGGATCTCCTGCAACACAAGACCGAACTACCCCTAACCTGGATAGACCGAATATGCTATCACCCCGGATGTTCCCACCCTTTCCGAGCTCATCCACGCACCATATTAATAATAATATCCGAGGGTATCTAGAAAGGTGATGAGGCTAGAGGCTACGATTACCTTTTTAAGGAAATTTCACTTATAATGCTCATTGTCCTCCAATGACAATGTACTGATAGCATTCATGCATACAAGTCCGTTCTGGGTTCGAACGAAACCGAAGGTACTATTCCTACTACATCCATTTTGGAATAATCCTCAGGATTAGTAGCGATTAGCCCTTGCACTTCACTGCTCCATCTTCGACTCCATGCTCTTGTTTTTCTTTCGAAAACGTATTCGTTGTATCGAAGTGGTTTTCGGGTAACTTATCCGATCCCGGTCTCTTCGAAACAACGTTCGAAATTTTCCAGTAAACTCAACTCCGGTTCTTTAGGAAATAAACAAACGAAAATAAGATCGGAGATCACCTCCTAACCATTAGTGGACGGATTTCCTTATAAATGTCCTAGAAGAACGAAACGAGTTTATACGTACAGTATATCACCTCAAATGGTAACCGTACCGTATAATTCCCGTATTCGTCCTAGATATTTCCAAAGTTATATTTTGGTTCCAGATATTAAAGTCGGTTATTTAACTATCAAATAAACAATCATTCAACCAAACATTCCATTTTCCACTGAAAAACTCCAAATCTCTTTTTAATTAAATTTTAATAAATTAAATCTCTTATCAAAATTCATATACTTATCTTACCGAAGTAAGTACATTTACTAACCATTCTTTCAAAATATTTGAAAAAAACTTTTTAAAATAAATATGGAAAGTACCACTGCGGTATCAACAATGGATTCATAGCCAATGGTTACGTATTTATCCCAGAGAAATCCAAAACCTAACCGCAGGCACTCACTGCCTCCGATTTCGCCACGAAAGCATACCATTACTTTCTGAAAACTTTATTAAATAATTTTTTCCAAAATAATACTTATAAAATTTCTATATAAATTTCCAAGTTAATTTTAGGAAAATACTCTTTAAATAAAAGTTATTATATCATAACATTAATATTGAATAATTTATCCTCTTAAACCAATAATACTAATTAAACTTTAAATAATAATAACTTCATATAAACTAACTGAATTAATATTTAAATATACTTTAAACAATTTTAAAACAACTAAATAATTTATTTTTCTGAAATATTCTTTAAACACCTTTTAAAATTACCCAGTTAATAATTAAAAAATCCTTCCTTTTAAATCAAACTCAATTCTTCGATAAAATATATTTTCCAATTCCAATGTACCCAGTCTAACATTTATAAATCTCTCTCGATTTATCCCCAATTTAATTTACGTCCCAATTCCATAAATTCCCTTTCCACATTTCTAAAAATAAATCTACCATATATTTTTAAACCGATTTACCCATTTCCTTATAAATCCTCACCTTGAATTTATAATTTCAATTTATCCACTAATAATCACTTTACTTTATATATAAACCTTGTTTATAAATTTCATAGTCTCATTTTCTGTTTATAACGGTTTCACAACACTTAATCGATTTTAAATCGATTCCTAAGTTAAATTCCATTTTTAAATTAATTTCTTAAATAACCCAACTATATTCCACTTTCCTTTTCATCATTTAAAATCTTATTTAAAATCTGGTATAACAATTTCATATTTTATTTTCAAAATTCCCTTTTCATTCTCCTAACTATTTAAATCTCGATTTAAAAAAAATCCTTTTACACTTAAACAATATCGCTTAAGTTCTATTATTTAAAATCCTTTTAATTACATTATTCAAAATCTCTATTTTTCCCATATTTTGAAATTGTCAAGTACAAATTTTAAACTCAAGCTATTTATTTTCCCAAATTCATTTCCTTTAAATTAATCCAAATTTCACTATAAATAATTTTTTTACTTCAAATTTTCTTTTAATTAATTTTTAAATTCAATTTATATATTTATGGTATTTTAAAATACCAAAATCTAAACTAGTAATATCATAGTACCAAATAAATTTAAATCACACTATAATCTATCGCAGATTATTCAGCATATCATATCACTGAATATGAAAATAATTTCAACATTTTTGAGGAATCCAGTTGGATCGTTCCAACCTGTTTCCCTGCATCCACAGATATTAATACAATATAAAAATACCAATCCCACTTCGAGGGGGATATCACGGTATATAGGGTCATCCGCTATTATGCGGGGCGTATAGGGTCTCATCCGCTATATATATGCGGGAATATCAATCACTCCAATATATATACTACTATATATAAAATATCACATCCAACTGATAATAATTTATCCATTCTATCAATCAATCAATAATTAATTTTAACTATTTAAAATTAATTTTGGTAAATCCAAAATTGAGTGAGAGTAACTCACTTTTATTTTCCTGTCGTTTTCGCGTCTGGTTCCGATTTAATTCGAACGCGTTTGAATTTATCTGAAAATTTAGCAAGCTCCAATTTCAACCAAACTGTTTCCATAGCCAAGATCTCGTTAATACAAACCCAATGCGACTGGTCGCGTTGGATTCAGACCGAGAACGAACGAGATATGGAATTTACAATTAACAATAAATTAAATAAACTATTTACTTTATTATGTTTCTTTTTTTTCTTAAATAAAGGTAATCCATTCCCACTGAAAAACAAACCCAGCCCATCACTAGGAATAGTGCTTCTTCCCCAAATTCGAAAATACCGCCTGCAACTTCAAATCGTGCACGCATGCACTGACACACTCCCATCTACCACCTACGGCCAAACCACCATCACCAAACGCCTTTGCCTATCACCACGAACTCGCCCATCACCATGTCGTCAACTCTGCTCCACTATAGCCAAACGCGATTGGCCATTCACGTAAGCTGCTGTAGTAAAAGTCGCACGCCTCAAATCACGACCGAACTTCACCGAACTTCGCCCAACGGTGCGCCTATCCGCCACGATCCCCAAATCCGGCCTCCCATTCACCTATCGCCGACCCAAACCCGAGAAACAAGGAACCCTAACTTCGACCGTGAAAATCGAGCTCGATAAAATTGTAGCCGCATTCTCCAAAAACATATCAGATCGAAGAGGATTGAGAAACTTGAATTTAGAAAGTGATTTTGTGATTTTAAGTGAAGAGATTTTTGAAATAATATTTTTTTAGTTTTCTTTCTTTTTAAACTTTTACTATGTCGTGCTTTTTAAAAGAAAAGAGGGAGGGGACGCATGATTTAGAAGAAGGATAGAGGGAAGCGTATAGTAAAAGTAACGATCACCACCGATTTGAAAGAATATACGGTAGGATTTGATTCAAAGCAATTTTAATATATTGTTTAATTTTCAAATATCTCATTTAAAAGCAGCTTAAAATGTCGAACTCCTATCTAGGCGTGCCGCTAGGCGTTCATAATTTTATACTCCTATTTCGAGCGCAATGGAAAAGATTCCGAGTCCTAATTCGATCGTATGGAGAAGATAGCTTTTTGGACCCAATTATTATATTGAATTTATGATATTAATTTCAGCGTGTTTCTATCCCGTACGGCCAAATGATAACTCTAAACGTTCCGAAATTTGAAATCCGATAATAATACACTATTAGAGATCTAATGAAATTGGTTTCGTCGAATTCTGAGACTGTGCCCCAAAAGGCTATTTTTAAATGTAAATTTAAACGATATATTTTTAAAACTGAACAAATCACTTTTAAATTCAATTTAAAAAGTTCTATTATCTTCATTATTATTAATATAAATTTTATAAGCCTTTAAATTATTTTTATCAAGCTTAAAACTCCAGATTCAATATTTTACCCAATTTTCAATTATTAAATTCAATAATTAAATTATTCAATAAATCTTTATATTTGAAATTCTAGTTAAAAACTAACTTTTAAATATTTAAAATCAATTAAACATTCCAATTTCAAATATCCAAAATTCTGGGTCGTTACAGGCAATTGGGCTGATATCATTTTGGACTAGATCAACCCACAAAGAAGGAATTAGGTAAATTTCATAAAAAATTTCATTATTGGATCTTTAACGGGCCTATATAGTCTAATATATTTAGAACTTTTCTAAAATTTTCTATTAAATAAAATCAATATTTTATTTAAATTTATAATAAATTATTTATTTTATATAAGTTGTATTATATTATATGCATGTGTATCATATACACATATGTGTGTGCGTGCACATATCATAGGATAATGTATACATAAATTGACATAAACATGTATAGCTGTATGGATTTACGCCGCAACGAACATGTCAGCCCCTTCTGTATTCAAATAGATTACCTACATGTAAGTATGTATATCTATAAAATTGTATAAATATATGTATGTGTGTATATGTATGAAATATAATTATATAATTATTATAAAATATTAGTTGTAAATTATTTAAATAAAACATTTGTTAAAATACACAAACACACACATACATATATATTAAAATTAGTTGAATATTTGTAATATAAAATTTGATCCGAATTTTTTTAATATATATATATATATATTTTTTAAATTAAATTATATACATATTACATATAAACATATGACTAGTTATAATTATATATATGTAATTTATAATTAAAATTATATTTTGCTATTGCTTTCAACCTAATAATATAAATACTTTTTTAATTCAATTTTTAGTTTTTAAAAAATTTATTAGATAAAAACTTACAACTAATTAATAAACTATACGAAATTAAATTTTTTTTGAAACCATAAGCATATTTTATTTTATATAAATTTCTCCAGAATTTTGTATTATATATATAAACACATATAAGTTTTATTTATGATTGATTTTGAAGTAAATAAAAGTATTCATGTATATATAACAAACATCCAAATTTTGTTTAATTTTTTATCATTGCCGAAACTCATACTAACAAAATTAAATTTTGTAAACTTTTAAACTATATATTATATAGTGTTGAACTTTTAAATTAGATTTGATATTTAAATTTATATAATATTTTATTTTTTAAAATTTTGAAATTAAAAGTTTTTTATTTTTTATTTTTCCAAGTGCATATATAATCAAATATGCATAAAAATTTATAATAATATGTACATTTATATATATGCAACCATCAATATGCGACGATCCATCGATATACCGATGCATGATATTTCTAACAAAACAATACACACACACACATATAACGATGATTATATAAAAAATTTTATACAAAGTAAACTAGAAGATTACCTTTCAACAAAGCCTAAAGCTCGCACCTTGAAACAAAGAAGTGAACTCCTTGAATCGAATTCTAATCCCGAAGTTGCTAGCTCCTTAATTTCCATTCCACTAACAATAATTTGATTTTAGTATTTATTTAATTGTTGAATATTTCAGGATAGTGGAGCGGGTGTGTTCGACTAGCAAAGGAGAGGATGGAGGCAACAAAAGATTTAACCTAAAGTGAGGGTTAAGATGTTTATATAAGGGAGAGGCTAGAGAGCAAAAGTAGGATCAAGATTCTTAATTTTCTCTTACTCACTCCCTTCTTTTAAACATTCAAAATCCCTCTCTCCTTGCCATCTTATGGCCAACCTCATCATGCCCTATCACGGCCGAAAATATCAAGCCCCGTATGGGCTTCAAATCCACTTCAAGCCCGAACATTATTTGTTGCACTTAAATCCAATTTAAACGCTTGTTGATATCGCATATCGATTAGTATTTATGCAACTATTATATGTACACTATCTAATATTATTCAATTACATCAAATAAAATTTTATAATTGATATTTCATAAATATTAATTAATTTATAATAATTACAAATCAATTAAATTGGGTGAAATGGGAGTATTCTACTTCGGTTGTGTGACTTTGATGTGTAAATTTGGTTAGTGATTAATATCGAACAACTCGAATATTAACATTCACACTTCACTTAGCAGGTGGTATGACATTATTGCCAAATTTTACTTGGTTTTGGTAAAATCCAATTTTACTTTAATAAGCGTTACCTGGTAATGACAGTTATTTACATCAATTCTTTTCTTCAAAATCCAATCACTTTGGACTTATGGAATTTGGTAATGTTCAAAATTCCAACATATATTTAATTCTATAGTCAAAACACGAAGTCCTTGGTTCAATAATAACAATTATTATTAACCGAACTACTCTAGCCAAAGATTTTGACTTTGAGCTAACTTCAGTTGACCATGATACTAACCTCATATAACTAAGAGGATGAATCCTCTCTTCAATAGTATTTCACTTCTAGTAATTCCTCTCGAGCTAACTATAGCCATTCGATAGACGTCATAATTCACTATAATCAAAGCAAAGATTTCATATTGAAGATTAACAGTATTCTTAAGTCAAGAAAACTATGTAAAGTTGTCACATCGATATTTTTTGTTTGACCTTAGTTATATTAACAAAAGGAAAAACTATCGAGTGAGTCGTTTCATAGTTATCTAATAACTTTCAGTATGTAAACCCTTGGTGCCATCAACAGTCATGAGTAATACACTACCCAGCATTTGGAGAGCGTTACGTACTCTAGTTTCAAATGATACATCGATATCCAGTCTCGATGCATCTTGACTAGGAATATTTAAAATGATGTGCTTATTATATATTATTATACAATATTCATGATTACAACTATTTGTAATTACTATCACAAACACACCATTTATGGATTTTCTGTTAAATATATTTTTACTAAACATTCAATTATTTATAGCACATTATAACAAATATATGATAGAAGAGATCACCTTTATTATGAATGATAATTGATTATATAATTAATAATTTACAATAAATTATAGAATTTCTCATAGGGCATACCCCTAACTTTATCAGTAGCCGCATACCCATTTTTTATTTACGTTATCTTCTTATTTCCATGAAACTCATCTCCCACCCTTCTTTCTCCTCCTCTTTCAAGAGCAAATGTTCACCATTTTGGTCAAAATAAAACTTGGGTCTCTATGTTTTTCCAAGAGCTATGCAACCATGATCTCGATTTAACCCAACTCTGACTGTGTTGATCGAAAATTGTGAATCCGACGAAAAGAGTTATTTTGGAGGTGAACCGAGTAGATGATATGGTTGTGTTTGTAGTTGAGAGAGGATCAAAATGACACAAGAATAGTCGTATTTCATGCTACGGGGAGGTAGATATCGAAGTTGAACGAGAAGATCGCCAATGAAATTTTTTTGATGATCCAATTGTAGTGGAAACTGTTCATATAGGTTTGTTTGTTTCGGTGAGTAGATTGCGAAAACGTTGAAAGTCTAAGCCAAAAATTAACGTAGTGGTGGCGGGGGCTTGAAAAAAAGGGTTTGCTACTTTATTTTACTCACGAATGTGGCTGGAAATGGGGTCGTGCAGTAGTTGGAGGGGGTGTTGGAGTCGGTAGCAGCGGCGGCCATGGTGGTGCAACATTTTCAAGGTGCAAGTGTCGCGAGCAGCGGTGAACTAAGGTATGTGCATCCATGAAAATGGTAAGGAAGCTTGCGTGAGCATGCTGCTACAAGAGTGTACGTAATTGAGGAAGAAAGAGAAAGGTAATTATGAAGCATGAATTGTTTAATTAATTATATGTTAGGTTAATTAGGTGATTAGTTAATTTATTTAAATCGAAATCTTAGAAAATCCATATATTTTGCATACAACGTCCAATTTGATGCAATTTCTTGCATTGCGTTCGTATTGGAGCCATTTTTGACTTGGCATATGATTTGGTCACTTTCATCGAGATGAGTGATTTTGTTTCTCAACATACTAAGATTGTCGTTATAATATACAAACGTTGTTTTGAAATAATTTCCTAGTTTAAAACGTGGTTTTTTAATAGATTTAAACCACATCTGATTTTATAAAAGAATTCTGAAGTTTTTTTAAAATGGTTTTAAATTGGACTTTTCACATTTTCATACGTACGTACTATTTTTTAAAGAAAACTAAATTTAGGCTATTCTTGATATGAATCTGAATTAGTTGATATAGGCGTGTCATACATGTTGTATGTATGCTATGTTTGTTAGATGTATGTTATATTAGTTGTACATATGCTATTTTGGTTGAAAACACCGATCGATAGGCGATATAGTGCTAGGAAATATAACATGAATTAAATTTTGTGCATTTTGATGATTGCACATATGATGGGAACTTGAATGGATAGGAGAAGTATGTAGAAGAGTACTAGGATGCATACAAACCAATTTGGAGACGAAAGACGATGGATTAGGGTGTGTGCTTTGGGCTTCAAGAGTGATGCCAAACGTTTTCACTTAGTTTGTATTGAGCCATTTTTGGTTAAGTACAAAACCAAAGTAGTCAACACTGACCACTTTGGAGTGGTCATTACCTACCACTATTGATGGTGGCCAATTTGGCCAATTCTTGACGTAGACGATGAAGAGACTTCGGGGAGAATGACGTAGTGGTTCGTTTATGCATTCGAAGTTGATTTTGACGTTATGACTCTATGAAAAATGATTTTTATGGTTATGCAATGGTATCATGCTTCGACGTGATTTTGAGACTTTGATATAAGGATTCTACAACATACGATGGATGTATAGATGTGTTCTGATGACGATGACTTGAGGACATGAGTATTGATGATGGCTCATAAGGACGAGTTCAAGAAGAGGAGCTCGTGGATAAAATAATGTTATGTTCCACTATAGAGATAAACGGAATGGAACGATGATGAGTTCGATTATGAGTATGTGTGCAAAGGTATCATTGATACTCGGAGGTTTCTATAGTGCTCGTATATAGGGGGTACGTGGGGACGACCACCTAGATTTTGATAGGGTCTGGATCTTATGATGTTAGATTATCCTAGACTCGAGGATTGTCAATCTAGTTCTTGGCCGTATGGAGTGGCGTGGATTCAAGCACTGAGAAACCAAGACTTTTCCATTGGTTGGTTTATGATGGTGCCATATGAGTTACCTTATATCTAACCTAAGTGATGTTAGATTGTTTGATGGTTTCCATGATTATCGTTTTAATTTTATCACTCTAAGGATGTCACATGATTTAGGTATTATTTACTGGGATACCCAACACCCAACATTGTACTTAGACACATAGTACATTTACATGATGTTAATAGTAGATTAGCATATATTATTAGTGCAAAATATTTGAATGTGGGGGCAAGTCAGATATGACTCTCCATACCCTATGTTGCATATACTATATCGACTTTTATAGTATTTTGAGATTGTTTATCTCTCACACTAGACTGTTGATGACTCAAGGATTTATGCTTTGTTTCTTGCTATCTCGGATTCTGTTAAATGAGTAGACTAGGTAGCCGGTGTGGGATGGTACATAACATTGTACATATAGACTAGCAGGAGGCTATGCTTTCACGTATATTATCATTTTGGAGCTCGACACTATGGAGCCTATACCGTGTTTGGTTATTATTTGAAATAGTTTTTCATTTAAGTTTATTTATCAATTGTATAAACTCTATTTCTTATTTGTATAAAAGCATGAACCCGTGCTCTCTGATTCTGGGGTTCATTTTGTTAGTACTTTCTTGTTTGTTTTATATCTATGATGCTTATTATATTTTATTCGATGCGCTATGAGATACACAATGGGTTTTTTGATTGTTTATTTATTTTAGCACTTGAAAATCGTCCTACATCGGCTGGGCACCGCTTTAGTGAAAAATATAGGTATATTGGGTGCCAAAGGTGCAAGGTGGTCATCACATTTGATATCAGTGCTTATGTTAAGAGATTCGACTTAGGTTAATTTGCTTAACTCTAAGGGATGTCGGGATCCATTGGAAATAGAATGTGAGTTATCACTCTAGGATGGGTCAAGCGTATATGAGAGAGCATACTTGTTATATATTTTGATTTTCATAACTACGTGATAGTATATGTGTGTGTAGTATCACTCGCACTGCACACACAAGTACCATTGATGCAACTTTTCTTTATGTGAGACCGATCATTCTTATTATAGATTAAAAATGAGCCGGCATATAAGAAACATTGCTAGGAATTCCATCTCCGTAGTTCAGGAGGGGGCAGGCTTAGGGGCCGCCAACCTCAATCTGCAGAACATGTTCACTGTGATGGTGCGAAACATGGTTTTAGAATGCCCAAATTGCTTCAAATGACGATGGTGCTCAAGTGCGAGTGCCCAGGGTCGACTTTATTAAATTGAATAGAGATTATTCTAGCTTGGGGGGAAAACAGTTCATTGGAACGGAATCAGCTATTTGGATGCAAGACTGGAGGGATATCTGTGAGAGGATCTTCGATGACCTGGAACTATATGACGCTATATAGCGGAGGTTAGCCTCTGCACAACTCTAGGATGGGCTATTAACTGGTAGAATGCCCTTAGTGCTGCAACCCTCGTAGATTAGTTTACTGGGCATCATTTTATAGTTCGCTTCGAAGAGAAATTTATCCCGACTTCTTAGAAGTCGGTTCTATTTAGAAGGTTCACCCAACTTAAAGTAGGAAGATTTATCTATTTTGGAGTATATGGTCGAATTCGATATATTATCAACACACGATCTATCTTTCATTGATATTCTGCTTAAAAAGAATGAGAAGTTTATCATTGGTTTGAACGATCATCTTGGGGTGCCTCGAGAAGGTGGTTGAAAACGCTTTATGACAAAAAAGCCTATACTCAATTTAGAAGGACTATCCTAAACTAGCTAAGCAGGGAAAGATGGTGAAAGCATATGCATTGAATGCCATTCTAACTTCGTCGACTACTCTATCGGCGAAAGAGAAGAGAAATGGCATTACTATCTAAGTTATGCTTTCCATTTATGATGTTCCTATACGTGTTATATTCAATACCGAGGCTTCATATTCCTTCATATCTTGTAATTTGGTTGATAGACTAGGATTTAGACCCGACACAGTAGCCGGACCTTTAATTGTGACAAACTCTATTAGGGGCTCAGCCAACTTATGCATGGTTTGTCAAGACCCAGTGGTATTGAGTCATGGATGTTCTTTTATACGTGATTGTTTATTTTTGGGTTTTTCTGGGTTCAACATCATTTTGGGAATGGACTGGCTACGGAAGTATGGAGTAGTGGTGGACTGGGAGAAGTTGTTGGTGACGATAAGGACTGATGATGGGCAGAGATTAGAGATAGGTTGCCTGCTTAAGGATGAGGTGATGGTTAGCTTTTTGTATTCATTGGAGGTCCCACATAATGAGTTGTCATTGGTGCCTATAGTTAGGAAGTTCCAGATGTATTCGAGGAGGTGACCCTATTACCACCACATTGGGAGATAGAGTTCCATATAGATCTGTTTAAGGATGCTAGACCAATGTTTATACCTTTGAGGCATACGATACCTAAGGAGCAATGAGAGCTTGAGGTGCAAGTACATGACCTATAAAGGCAAGGATTCATTTGACAGAGTATATCGAAGTGTGGAACATTCATAGTTCGCTACAAAGACGGATAGCTCCTAGAGATTACACATTAATCATCATGAGCTAAATAAGGTGACAAAAAAGTACAAGTATCCACTCCTACATATTGATGACTTGTTTGATCATCTCCACAATGCATGAATGTTCTCTCTGTTGGACCTTACGACGGGGTTTCATCAACTCTGAGCGGCTAGTGAGAGTGTGCTGGTTATAGTGTTTCGTACGTCGTCTAGGCTTAATGAGTGGTTGGTTAACTGTTTGGGCTAACTAACATGACAACATACTTTGTTGACCTTATGCACCATGTTTTGAGAGATTAATTGGGTAAGTTCATGATTATTATTTTTCTCGAATGGAAGAAGAACACAAGAAAAATTTAAGGATTATTAGAGGTGTTGAGGAATCACCGATTGAAGGCAAAGTTTTCAAAGTGTAACTTCTAAAGGAGGGAAGTGATATTATTAGGTCATGTTTTTTCTAAGCAGGGAATTAAGGAGGATCCTACAAAGATTGTGGCGATCTAGGATTGGGACAGACCCAAGAGTTCTATAGATGTTAAGAGTCTCCTTGGATTGGCGGGATATTATTAACCATAAACAAAGTCTTTGATTCAATAATAACTAGGTCCTTGGTTCAATAATAACATTTATTATTAACCATACTACTATAACTAGAGATTTTGACTTTGAGTTGGGTACAACTCATCGTGATACTAACCTTATACCCTGAGGAGACGAATTCTCTATTAAATATGCTTCACTTCCAACGCTTCAACTCATACCCAACCTTAGGCGTTCGATGGACACCATGATTTGACTATAATCAAAGTGGAGTTTCCATATTGTAGTTCAATGGTATTCTCAAGTCGAGAGGACTATGTAATTTTGTTACTTTGTTATTTCTCATTTAACCTAGTTCTTATTAATCAACAGGTAACTCTCGGACGAGTCATTCCATAGTTTTCTAGTAATTATCAGTTGTAACCCTTGGTGCCCCCCCAAAAGTCATGATTAATACACTGCCTAACATTTGAAGAGCGTTGCGTACTTTGATCTCAATGGATGTATCAATATTCTTTCTCGAAACATCTTGACCAGAAATATTTAAGACAAAATGTTATTGTGTATTGTTATTAATTACTCATGATTGTAACTATTTGCAACTACAATCAGTCATTTAAGGATTTTCTTATTTATATACTTTAAATTAATTTCTTAATTAATTATATCACTATACAACAAAGCATACAATAGAAATCAGATACCTTTATTATGAATCAGATCGGTTTCAAAGTTATATATGTGTAACAAATTAAATAATTGCCCCTAGGGCATATCCCTATCTCTATCAACCATATCTTCTGCTTCTCTCGCTCGATTAAATTTTATTTAAAGAACATATATTCCAAATTTTTACGATGTTTTTAAGAATTTTATGTTTTTTGGAAAGTTTAACCATAGGGGTACGAAAAGTAAGGGGTCCCACGTGGATAATATAAGATGTTTAATATTGACACGATAAATCCAAATATTTTGAAATCGAAAAAGTTTAGGAATAGAATTGAAAGCAGATACCAACTTAAGGAGCAAAGTAGTATGACCCGAATTAGTGCAATGAATATAGTCAACATGAGAATAAAACGGTTAGCGAACCATCCACTATTATAAAAAATGCTATCTAAGCTTACGAAAATTCTTCTATTTCTAGTTCAGGTATTACACAAAGTAAAATTCGATCTAGAAAACGAGATTTCGAGCAAGCATATGTTAAAATTTATTAACCGAGTTTTTGACCTAGCAGAAATCAATAAAATTTAGAACGCCGAGTCGAAGATGAAACGACTTGAAATCTTAGAGACACACATAGGTATAGCAAGGGAATAGCTCGTAGAAGTTTCATTTGAAAATATGCCTACCATATAGGTCGGCAGTGACTTCTCATGTCGGTGGAGACTTCACATAGTCTTTTGTTTTCCACTCAAACTTTACATGAGTCGTTTTGTACTTCTTCTATGCTTGCTCAAGAGATTTCAAAGGGTTTTGACACTACACCAGAAAAGCCATTTCGCCACGGCTTTGGGCCGTGGCAAAATAGGCAGTGGCAAAAAATTTGCCACGGTCTAGAGCCGTGGCAAAATGAAAATTTGCCATGCCTCTAAGCCGTGGCAAATTTACATTTTGCCACGGCTTTGGGCCGTGGCAAATTTTCATTTAGCCACGGCTCAAAGTCATGGCTAATTTACATATAGCCACGGCTTAGAGCCGTGGCTAAATGAAAAATAAATAACGTAGAAACGAAATGAGTAATAGTTGACTTCAGTTCATAATACAACTATAAGTGCTTGATTACAAACTTACGACTTTCAATTGATAATACAACTTCAACATGAAAGAAATACAGTAGCATACAAATAAACAAATCAAAGAAATAAATAGAGTAGCATATATACACAACTTCTATTGATATTACAAATCAGTTCGCAGTAAAACAAGTAAACATCTACTATACATTGCAAACACTAAAAAACAACAGAGAAAGAAATGATCCCATTAAAAAACCAACTGAATGTTATAGCTTTTAGAGAGCAATTTATAACAAACACATTCATTTTCTATGAATATTATTAATTACCAGCCTAGGGGCGATAAGGGATGATAAAGTGATTATTTTTTCAAGTGGTATTTCTGCTTTGGACATAGCCATAACCACCAAACTATCTCCAGATGGAACCGCCTTCAGTTTTCCTTTCAACCATAGTGGTGCAGCAGTTTGTGCAGTTGCCATAGCCTAAAAATTGATACCATAGCAAGCAAAAGTTTAACACGGTTAAGTGCTGCTACATGAAGGTTATGTTCAATATCTGATATGATCCTCTTTATAACTGATGAGGCATACAATATAACAAATAAATTTATGAAGATTTCTCTCGTAATAAAACCATCTTTCAATGAACTGCAAAAGAAAGTCATATGTTTAAGTAGTCAAAATGACAAAAGCATTGCAATCACCCAAAATTTACAAAAATTTAACTTGTAATATACATATGATATACCCGCTCATTCATAAATTTGTTTGATTTCTAAAAAAGTAAAAGAAATTATGGCCTAAATGTGATATCCAATTAAATACTTTTATATTTGCAGATTTTTCCAACTTTTATTTTTTTTTGTTCAAACAAATTTTGCCATTCTCCCAAAATTTTGGACTGGAAATAAGATTGTATGCTTTGATTGATCAACTAGAGCACGGATGAGCATATTGATCTTGACACAGAAATAAACTTAGCTTATGATCATTGGGGTCCATCACCTCCACTAGTTCAATATAAATTCAATAAAAAAATTTAGGATTTTACTCTAAATAAAAAAGTATCTTCGATCAACATGACTGTGTTTCTTGATTTTCTGTTTTTAGCCTGCTCTGGTTCTGTGTAAAATCTCGCTCTAAATGCAGCTAAATGTGGATAATTGCAGGTGGTGCTGTGTCCATAAAAAATATATATTACGGTATAAATTGGGACTATATGTACCTATGGTAATCATGAGAAAAGAAATCAAAACTTCAAGAGAAAATGAACAAGGAACTTACCAACTGAGACAGATCTGGTGCACCTTGCATATCTGCAAAATTCAAATACAAATGAATACGATCTAGCCAATTATATAGGTTAATTAACAATTGCCTCTGTAAAACATTATTCCCTCTTAATTAAGTTACATGATAATCAATTGAACTACTATGGGGCAAAGATACTTAATCGCCAATAATTAAGTTACATGATAATCATTTAAACTACTAAGGGGCAGAGATACTTAATCACCAATACTCATTCATGTACTTATGATATATAGATATATTCTTTTTTTTTCTTTTCATGTGACTAGTTGTAATAACCCGCATATTTGTCGATTTTATATTTAAATATTTTATTTAAATATTTCATCATTCGTCGGATGATGTCCGAAAAGCTACTTTTTGCAAACAGTTGAATTAGGACTCGAGACCACCCCCATTGAGTTCAAAATGTCGTTTGCGATCTTTTTGAGTGTAAGCTTCGATATGTTTGGAGCTAGTCAAAAATTTGACCATTTTCACTTTGGGTTTAGGTTTGGGTTCAGCCCCTTTGCCAACTTAACCCCCAAATCTGAACCACTCCTCCCCATTCACTCTCACTTCCTACTCTTTTCAGTTCTAAAGCAACAATGGTGAGTGGAATGGGAAATTAAAACTCCAAGCCCTAGTTCCTCTTGCAAATCCAAATTCTAGCTCCAAATTCAAAGAGAACCCATTGGTAAGCTTCATCTCCTTCTTCTCCAACACATTCTCTCTTTGATTTCAGAAAATTCCTAAACCTAATTTGGGATATGTTTCTCTTTTAGCTTAGATTCATGCTTCTTGTGTTGAGATTGAAGTGTGGTTGATCTTCCCTTGTCTTCAAGCTTCTTCTTCATTTGTTTGGGTTCAAAGGTGAGATTTTTATCTCACATCTATGACTATAATCATCTTCGATTGTTGGGTATGAATTCCTAACACTTATTCATGTGTATTTGATTTTGATTTGGAAAGAATTGGTATTCATTGATAGGGCAAGAAGTGCTGGAAATCAGGCTCCGGCCGACCGAATGCAGGGTCCGGTCGACCGACCTGCTACTTGAGCACTTCCCTGCCTCTATTTTGGGAGTGTAGGAATTTTGGCTCCGGCTGACCGACCTGCTTCCCGAGAATTTTTTAGAACAGTGTCCGGTCGACCGAGCTCTAATAACGGCCGACCGACCTACTCCTATTTGCCAATTATGCCTATATTGCCTATTTCGCTTGGTTTCCAACTTTGATCGGTTCGTGTTGTCTCCCTTTTGTTGTTATCATTTATTATCGACTTTGATGACATTTTCTTTGGGAATTATTGGAAATATCCATTTTGATGGATTTGATATCGATTTCTTTGGATTTTATTCACGTCTTCGAATGTGAATTTTTATGATTGATTGTTTCTACAATCACTTTTATGATTTGTCACTTCAAAATATAAAGGTTTTCTATACTAGTAGTAAATATTCAAACTCTTTCACAAGGACGATTTCAACTCTAATTTCAATACAAAGCTCTTTTATAAAACCATTTTCTAATCTATTAGTATATACAAACCTTTACTTCATTCGTATGAGAAAATATAATTAAACGGCTTAGCAAAACAAGTGGTATGAAATGCTTGCGTTTACTTCGTCGGTTAATTTATGGACTTGTTCGATTGAAACTCTTGTGACAATTTTCTAGTGCAGATCTACAATCTGTTCGTAAATATTTAAGTTAAGCAAGTGGTTATGGGACATGAAGCTAAACTCTTATATTTACTAGCTTAGTGTAATCGACACTTCTTGATGATCGATGATGATCATTTTATGGTTTAGACTAGCAATGTGCGATGTCTCTTTGTCCACGTGGAGGATTGTTCCTCGTTTTAATGAGCTTCGGCTCATCAGGAGGAGCTTCGGCTCAAAGTCCGCAACGGGGGACTATACCCTGTCAGGAGGAGCTTCGGCTTATCAGGAGGAGCTTCGGCTCAAAGTACGCAATGGGGGACTATACCCTGTCAGGAGGAGCTTCGGCTCATCAGGAGGAGCTTCGGCTCATTAGGAGGAGCTTCGGCTCATCAGGAGGGGCTTCGGCTCAAAGTCCGCAATGGGGGACTATACCCTGTCAGGAGGAGCTCCGGCTCATTTTTATAGGATTGACCATCCTCTTTCTTGTGCTTTCTGGATTTCTTGTTGATAATATCTAGAATTTGTGTGTCGTTAACTTTTGTGATTTCTGGATATTGATTTCTGGAATTTATGTTTCACCAGCATTTACGATGGGCATTGATATGTATGTCATTATTTGTGGCTAGGTGAATTAAATTAAGAATATGACGTTCTTTTCTGTGTTTTGAGATATTGTATGACTTTTGTCGGTTTTCTAATGTATACTTATCATAGTATGACATCTTTTTGTTATCATACGTTTTATTATCATATCTCATATTCTATATCACTTTATCTGATATTTATAGCTAGATTGATCCGTTTATTATTTTCTTCTTAAATAATACTCGGGTCAGATTGAGATTTTACAGGTGCTTCCTCATGACTTCTTATCTGGGACTATCATCTGACTTTTGACTAACTACTCTAGCATTGTAGTTTTTGGTTGTATACATTCGATATATTGACTCATTGATGTATACATATTCTGTTGTCTAGCACTTGTATCTTTCCTTTTGTGTTATTGTGGATCTTATTTGACCACTACTCTGATGTACACATTCATGTGTTATATTCATATCTATTTCCGCCTTTGTGATATGAATTGTCTGTAACTGATTTGTGTTATGTTTATTTCTATATTTGTTTCCAAAGATTATATATAGCCACTGTGTGATATCTTTGAGTTTGCATCGGTATGTCGGATTTCCTCCTTAAACGAAATGCAAGCTATACTATCTGACATATCGGTGCTCGCATAAAGAAATTACATAGATGGTCGCTCCTCAACAGCCTTATTCTCCGTGCTAGTTGACAACATTACTCCGTAGTGTTCTTGGCTAGCATGGGTATAGAGGTAGGGCGTCACACTAGTGATAATTAAATGCTCAAGAATTAGCATATTACGTACGTAAAACAAAGATTGTTTGTCAGAGTCTGCATCTCATCAGTAGAGAAATTATTCTCATCCCACAAAACAAGATAATGTGCAGGCCTACTTGTTCCCTGCAAGCAAACCAAAATATTAAAAATGATATATTTACATCTTCTTAGTTGAGCTACTACTTATATTCCCTATATTTACACTGCACCTAAATTCCAGCATGACTGCATAAATAGAAGTCGAACTCATTTGGATGACATATCTTGGAATCAACTACCATAGCTGAAAAATGCATCGAATTAGGTATATTCTGTAGTATGTGCAAATTTGCATAAGCTGTGTAATATGGTGGTCAGAGTTCGAATCAGAAAATTACTAGTTAGGATATTCCTACTTGCATCAGTACTACTTCTATCCTTGTGGTTATTTGCACATAACCTCATGTGATGGCGCTTTTGAACAATGACAAATGTCACAGGAGGCTGATAATTCGGTTCTAATGAAGCACATGCAAACAAGTAAGACAAGAAATCAGTAATCATCAACGTTATTATTATTTATAAAACTATGTTAAATTAGTTGCATTATTATTAAGGGATAAAATTTGGTTAGCTTAAACTTAGTTAATTTTATAAAACTTGTTTAATTTTAACAAAACTTAGTTAATTTTATTAACTTGACAGTTTATTATTATTAAAACATAGTTAACTTAATTATATTATTATTATTATTATAGTTTTTATAAACTTAGTTAATTCATCATCATTAATATTTTTTATTAAACTTTGTTAAATTAGCTATATTAATATTATTTATAAAATTTAGTTAAATTAAACTTAGTTAATTTTATAAAACTTGTTTAATTTTAACAACTTAGTTAATTTATTATTATTATTATTATTATAAACTTAGTTATCTTTTATAAACTTAGTTAATTCATTATCATTATCATTATTTATAAAACTTTGTTAAATTAGCTATATTATTCTTTTTTATAAAATTTAGTTAACTTAAACTTAGTTAATTTTAACAAAACTTAGTTAATTTTTATTAACTTGGTTAACTTAGTTAACGCTAAAATAACTACATTTGGCTTCAAGTCTCGATAACACTAAAATAAGTGTTGTTAATGTAGAACATGTGTCGTTAATAAATAACATGCTTCTTAACTAATGTTGCGGTTAAAAGAACAGGTTTTTTCAGTAACTAATAGGAATACACACTTCTCCGCAATCAATGTAAAATGGTTCTATGCTCGTCTTAAGAAAAAATGTCACTATCACACTGAATGAAAAAGGATATAAAGAAGACATAATGATGTGGCAATTGGTTTGAATACTCACAAATGGGATACGCGATACGCATCAAAATTAATGGTTGACATCTATTGACATAACTGATAACTACATAAACGGTTGACAGTGGATGGTTAGCATAAGTGGTCATCTTGCAAAGGTGTGTATTTTGACAAAAGGTCAACCTCGGTTGTATGGAATTGGAAGAAACTACGTATACTATTCTAACATACTCCTGCTCTCTATTGTTACGAAAAATTGTAAAATAACAGTGAATTAAAGAAGGAACATGCATACATCATGAGTTGAAAGAAAAGCTTCGTGCAAAATATCCAAGTTCTTAACACAATCAAAGCTGAAGTCTACTCCGCCTTCACTCACCCCTCTTATAACCTGCACAATTTAATAATGCAAAACTAATTAGACAATGTGGAATTCATCATCGTTTGTTTTCAAACATATTTTCTCATTTCAATATCTCAAATCCTCATTGAGGCATAACATTAATGGCATTGATGAAGTGCCCAGACCAAGTATGAAAGCAAAAATCTGAAACTGAAAATGGTAATACCTCATGTAATGCCTTCTCGTTATCGTTTGGGTTAACAAAATCCGTAATGCCCATTTCTCTTCCTGGAATATATATTTACATGTGTGAAACAAATTTCTAATGATTTGTTAATGCCGATGGTAACATTTATTCCTATTTGTAGGCCATGTCACAGTTAAGCTTTACCCTTTTCAAATTTATCGGAATTTATGTTAACTCCAAATATTTTGGAAGCTCCACGTAGTCTAGCACCTTCTGGGACCTGGAGAATTTTTATCCAGCCATACAAATGAATCAATATCAATTTTGCTAAGCTATTATTTCAATGCAGACTACTATTATTGATTCTAATTGGAAAATTCACCGCAAGACCAACTCCACCAAGTCCAAATATCACTACAGTGGAGCCTTCTTGTACATTTGCAGTGTTCCAAGCTGCTCCCACTCCTATTGGCTATTAACTAGATTAGAACTTCAAATCTAAAATGCGTCAGACCCTTATATGAACTTAGGCATATAACATATAAACCAACAACACTTACTTTATGCATTTAAGAATTATAGGCTGCTAAGTAAAACTTGTAATAAGTCAATGCAATATATATGTGTTATTATACCATTTAAGATATGTCAGGTTGTTAGTTTAAAACAAGTACTATGGTAACAATTTATACATACCAGGCCTATAAATTTCAAAACTCCTGTATGTTTTGTTTTTTTTACAAAAGCCTAAATTTCAAAAGATGTAAGTATTTTAGTTATTAACTAATTAGCATTTCAATTCTAAACAAAATTGAACATTGAGATTTTAAACAAAATGGAAGGAAACTTAGATAAAGAAGCAAAGAACAGCCAAAAAGAAACAATATACATCAGGTAACATACAAAATTAAGGTAATTGCAAGAGTACATGACTACTTTTCAAAGCATTGGACAAAATGCATGGTTCATGACCACATTCACAAGTGACATGGCAACCCAAGTACATAATAAGTCAAAAGATGAAGCAAATTGAGAAACGTACTAAGCAAATCAAATCACAAAAAGTACTATTCACAAGAAATCAATTTGCACATAGGTCTAACTTAATGTGTTCTATTGCATAAGGCATGATGCATTGCCATCCATCAAAACAAGACAGGGACGCATGAAGCAAGGCATAGGCTAACACACAAAAGAATGAAAAGAAACAATCCGCAACCACAAATATAATATCATAATCAATCAATTACCCAAAGCATCATAACAGACAAATAAATTAATTGGATTTCATGAACAAACCTGTAGAGACTCCACAGCCAAGAAAACACATCTTATGGATACGAGTCTTCTTATTGATTTTACTGCACAAGCCGAATCCAAAACCGTGTACTCTGAAAACGTAGAAGTGCTGAGAAAATGATATACCGGGCGACGTAATTTTTTGTCCGTCTTGTCCCTGATGAAGAATCTAGTCCATCCATCGCTCTTCATCGTGCTCTTAAACGGGTTTACTTTGAATTCCCCGCATAGATTTGTTTTTCCGGATTTGCCGTGGATGCATATTTTACACTCTTCGTTGAAGATTGGAACCACATGGTAGCCTTCTTTCAGGTCGTCGACTCCTTCTCCGACACTTTCTACCACACTTCGTTTTGATCGACATGGCATTACAATTAGATATGAATTAGGGTACATTCAATTTGCAGTGGATGCACATGAAATTATGGTACATGGAATCGATTTCTAATCAGGGAAAAAAATGAGTTGGGTACTAAAATCGAATTAAATACCTAATGAGATTGGGAAACAAAAAGAATTCAATACCACTAGGAGCAAGACAAGCCTGAAGTTCAGAGATTTGAGAAGATGCAGATCCGGATGATTTTTTTTGGCCTTTGAATGGGTTGAAGTGGATTTAGGAATTTAGGGATTTTGATTATTTGTTATTGTGAAGCGGCAGTAAGAAGCGGGGGAACAAAAACGGAAGCGGGAAGGGGCGTTGTTTTCTGAGAAGAGGCGTAGGCCATACGTATGTAAGGGGGGGTTAAAAAACAAGGATAATTTTGCCACGACCCTGAACTGTGGTAAAATTGCCACGACCCATTAGCATGGCAATATATTTTACCACGGCCCTAAACCGTGGTAAAATTTCCACGACTCAAGGCCGTGGCAAATTTTCCACATTGGGGCGTGGCAAAATAGCCAGTATGGTGTAGTGTGAACAATCAGTTATCAGAGTTGAAGAGCTAGTAGCTAGAACAACAGAGACGAACTAAGTGATAAAGGAACTATCACCGATATCAGCCAAATATCTATGAAAAAAATAGGGGATGACTCAAAATCAAATACCATAAAGAGTTGAAAAGAGTTCAACTCAATTAGAGTTAACCATAGATGTCGGCATCGACATGAGAGGTCGGTACCGACATGTATGGTTAATCCAGGTGAACTGCGATTTCACACACTCCTTCAAGCCTACATCTAGACTCTGCCCCAACTCACCTTCCGGCCAAATACAACTGCTACCCCTATAAATACAAACCATAAAGCAACTAAAACAGAATTTGGTTTCTACCATCACTACGTGGAAGCTCTAGCTCTTCTTCATCTCCTTCCTCTACACAATAGTCACCAAGCCAGCTACTTTAAGCAATTCTAGGACTTAGAATTTGTCTAACTCCTATACTTGTGACTTATTCTCTCTCAAGCTCTTTGTAATCTCAATCAAATCCATAAATAACAAAGCTTTAAATTGGACGTAGGCCAAAGATTGCCGAACCACTATAAAATATCGTGTCCCTCTTTCTTATTGATGTTTATTTCCTTTGCTATTACTATTAGCTGTTAGATCTTGGTCTCACAGGTTTCCAACAACCTATTCTTGAGTGTTGATCCATTTTTGGCATTAAAATTTTGGTGTTTCATGGAGAACATCTGAATCCACGCATAGGTCTAGCTTGCTATTTTGGATTAGAAGAGATCCAACGATTAGATCCAGGGTATTTGCTTCGAAGATTTATAGGCTTGTTGTTGGAGATGATGACATCTAGAAAACAAAGGACTAATTTTGGAAGATCCACAGGAGAAACAATTGGTGGTGGTGACGCAAACCCCAACAAACTGAAGTGAACAATGCTAACAATCATTGAACAAAGGTTAATACCAAAAATCTAGCACTAGGTTCCTCCTCTCAACAGGATGTTGTGACTAAGGGGGAGCTTAACTAGATGGTTAATGAACTTAACCAGAAAATAGCCGATAGCCAAAAGGCTCTCATGGATAAGATCAATGCTTTGCTAGCATTGTAGCCACCAAGTGCTCCAAGATCTAGACAAGAAACTGCAGCTACTGTGGAACAAGAGAATTCCTCTATTTCGGGCTTGAACATGAGAAACTATAGACAAAAGCAAAAAAAGGTTATTGGTGGAGCTGCAGTAATAGAAGGCAATGGAAGTACTCCTCCAAATGGAAAGCAACCTGCTGCAAATCCAAATCTTGGAGTGAACATTCGTCAAGTGAACAACACAATGCTTGTTTCTGACTCTGAAGATGACACGCAAATTGATAATGATGGATTAGAACTGAACGCTGATGTAAACAGGCAAAATTCCGAAAACAAAGTTCAAACTGCCCCAGTAAGACCAACCGTATGCGAACGGGACCCTACAGGAGTGGTTCTCTCGGAGAATGGAGAACATAGGCTTCAACCCATGAACCGAGACCATTTGGGGAGTCAAACACTCGACTTATCCCCAAATAGCTGACCTGTAAACCATCATATTGGCAAGGAGTACATTGTTGACATGGTCAAACGGTTATTGGTGGGTAGTAGGGGCAGAATGAATGAAGATTGGGGTTCTATGCCAAGCCGAATTCCATTCACTGAAATACATTCTAAGAGAAGAATATCCTAAGAAGTTCACTATGTCGACTATGCTATCGTATAACGGAACGATGGACCTTAAACAGCTCTTGTACCAATATGAGTGGCATATGGATGGAACTAGAGTGATGGATGCTATCCGCTGTAAATGTTTCCCTATCTTCTTGGAAGGAGTTACTTCCGTGTGATTTACTACCTATACCAATGTCACATACCGAAATTTTCGACTTTCGAAAATTCAACATCGATACTCACTTATCGACTGCTGAGCCATCGAATACCGGAAACCCGAGAAGTTATGGTTTTAAGAAAAAGAAAAAGTAGGAGAAGAAGAAGATAGAAGAAAAAGAGAAGAAAGAAAGAAGAAGAACAACAGGACAGCCACAGAAACAGAACAACATCAGAATCTCACATATCGCAGCGGAACAATATATAATAGATAAATGAATATCATTTAAAAACAAAAGAATTATATCTGTTATTACATTACATCACATCATATCATCAGAGTCAATAAACAACAATGGACAGTTATATAAACTTGTCCTCATACAGAATACACAGCGGAATAAATACTATCAGATACAAATACTACGTCTCGAACTCCAGCTTATCTCCAAGCTCCAAAATATCCAGAATATCCTGATAACATAACTCTAGGCTGCCCGTGTGGAAATTGGTGGGCACCCAGAGTTTAGAAGGGAAACAATAAACTCCGAGTCAGTCATGGTGACTGGTGTGAGATCGTAAAACAGTTATTCTTTATAACAACAAAATAATTTTTAAAGTCAATTCGAAATGCTTTTGGAAAATGAAACTACCATAAGACCTCCCGCCACACACACAATGCAAACGCAGAATTGGAGGAGATTTCTTCTTATGATAGTCAAAGATGCTTACTACGCAAAATCAAATCATTTTGATATTATTATTAGTGCATAATGTAGAAAACATTTCGAAAGTATAATATCAATCTTAGCCAACATACGACCAGTATCGTATGCCTACTATAGCTACTATGTTCAATAGCAGGTTACCGCCACATTCCATAGCAGGTAATACAACTAAAACCGTACAAGTCACGTATTGTTTCTTTGGATTTCCAACAAATGGTCAGGCTAAGGAACTTCCTATCCACGATGGGTACGTCCCTGGAATAGACGACCCGAGAAATAACCTAACATTACGGTTAGATCTCTGCCAACACAAGGCCGGGTTACCTCTGCAAAAATAGGTAACTACTGACACGCGTATGCCATCCCCCGATCGTCACCGATCTTCCCGAGGATCCCCGATTCGCAACAAACCACATAGATAATAATAATGCAGTAACCACAGAGGTTAAGTATCTGGGCTCCATACCATGATACCACCTTTATCCAGAAGGAATGACATACACTAAGGGGCGCTACTCCCTAGAACCTTGCCGCATTCGTCCTGTTTCGACCATTTCCGGGGTGTGAGGCTCGACGAAGTCTCGTCCACAAAGCTACGCTTTCTCAAAAAGCCCTGCTTCGGGTCAAACAAAATGATCAACCTATGATCACAAAGATATAAGATCAAACAAATGATCATATCACAAATGATCAAACACTGATCATTTCACAGCAACACTCAGTATGCCACGTTACCAAATTGGGATATATCGCTGATAAATTTCAACTACATAACCTCTGAGCTCGTACGTCTCAGAGAAGGGTGTTAAGCTAAGAGAATAAATTCTCCGCCACCAACAGAAATGTATTTGAAAGAAATCAGCTCTATATCTCAAATTGTAACGTCAGACACACAATCCATACAAGTCTGTTCCGGGATCGAACAGAACCGAAGGCACTTCTCACGAAGCCCTTGCATTTCCGGATAAATTTCTAATCACGTTCGGGACTTCCCGTCACTAAGGGTGATAAAACCTCTAAATCGAAGATCAGTCGATGTAGAGTAACTCGACGGTAATCCTTCCGTTTTCAAAAATATCCGGTCTTCAACACCGGTCTTCGAATGCGATTCATAACGACGTATCACATATTCGGAATGGGTTATACGACCCCATGGTCCTTTCCCGGCTAACCCGAATAGTGAGCGCTTATTCAAAAATAAGTGTGGCATTCAAATTCATCCAATTTACAACAAATACCTATCTAAAGGTAATTATTGATAGCCGGTTATTTAACTATCAATAAAGATGCGCAACATCATCAGATTCCAAATAATTTTCCAAATTATTTCATCTTCAAAAATATCTTTACTAGATATAAAATTTCCACACTTAACCATTTGAAAACAATTTCAAATCAATTTCCACATTTCATTTTATCTTTGAAGATAAAATCTCAAAACAGTTCATTCATATTGGAAAAGCATTTCCATACTTATTTAAAAATAAGTATTTCACAAATCATTTATTTTCAACATTTAGAAAATATTCGATATACTTAAATCAAGTTAAGTATATATTCATTCTTTAAGGAAATCATAAATTTTAACATCTATTTGAGTCAAAAACGAATGTTGCGTAAAACATCGTTACGACGACTCAAAATCACTAGTATAGGGATTCGAAATTAAAATAGATATATAAATCCCAATACTACATAAAAAAAATATTTCCTTTCGGAAATCATTTACTATAACAACAGTGTTATAGTCTACCATTTCCTTAAATTTCTCGAAAACGTCTATTTCAACAAGTATGTTGAAATCTATGCTTTCGATTCATAATACATTTTAAAACCTCGTTAAAAACAATTTAACTTCATTTTAAAATATCACTTCTTCAAAAATGAATCCATTTTATTCAATAATATATTCACGGTCCAGAGTTGTGAATATATCTTTTCTTTAAAAATCTTCTATAAATAAATTTATCCAATTCAATCTATTTCGAATTTATAAACACGTCTATAAATTCTATTCCCATTTATAAAAACTACGATTTATAAATCTTCTTTATTAACTAGTTCAATTCATAACTCAATTTTTATACTAACGGTCCATCTTATAAGTTAATACTTATAATTCATTTATTTTCAAAAATCGTTCTTTTAAAACTTTACAATTGTAAAGTTCATCCCTTTATAAATCATCTTAACATCATTTCCATTTTAAATTCACATTCCCTTATTTCAATTGGATTCATTTTCCCAAATATTCACTTTTGAATCTAAAATCGGATTTCAAATAAATTTCTAATTCTACTTTAACTCCAAATCAATTACGAATTGATTTCTAAATTTATTTTCACTACTAAAATAAATTCTTATTCTTTTCAAATTATTCAATATCCTATTTTAAAAGGGATTCTTCAAATTGAAATCATTTTTCATTGATTTCCCAAATTATTTCAATTTACCAATTAAATTCCTAATTGGATTTCCAACTTATCTCTTTTTAAATAAATTCCTTTTAAAGAAAACAAATTTCAATTGTTTCTTTCAATCTATTTAAAAATCCAAATTTTAATTAAATTCTTCAATTTAGAATCACTATTTTACGAAATTCATTTATTTAGCATTTTCACTTTATTCTGGAATTTATTCAATACGATTATACTTTAAAAATTCCTTTCTTCAAAATTTCTTAAATTTCAAAAATTGATTCACTTAGAAATTTCTACTTGAATTTCAAAAATTCAATTTCGTTTAACTTTGGAATCCAATGATGTCAAAACATCCATTCAGCTAAATTTTAGCTTTCAAACAATTTCCAGATATCAATATGATTAATAGCATCACTATAATCATTCAAAGATTCATATCACAATAGAAATAAATTCAATCATTGTGAGGGGTCCAGTTGGATCCCTCCAACCTGTTTCCCTACATCCAAAGATGTTAGCACAATACCAATTCCGCTCCAGTACGGAATTATCGCGGTATATAGGTTTTTATAAATCCGCTTACTAACGGCGCAATAGGGTCTCATCCGCTATACGAGGCGGGAAATCATCAATCCAATATATACATATGCCAATATGTATATACTGCTATATATATAGATATATCCTATCATATCTAATAGCACATTCAACAAATCAATCAATAACTGCAATTCAATTACTAATCTGAGTGAGAAGATCTCACCTTAGCTTTTATTTTTGCAATCCCATTCCCATCTTGACTCGATTTTTCTTGACTTTATTAACCTTGTATAAACATTTGTACACATCTATTAATATTCGAATTAAATCGAATAATAAATTTCATTTGGTAAATTTTAATTCACCAGTGATTTTATTTTAAACTGATTTCTTCTAGTAAATTCATTTAACAAAAAAAAATTAAGTTTAAAACTAAATTTAATCCAACATTTATTTTATAAAATATTCTTATCGATTCAAATAACTTAATAAGTTTATTTACAGATTTATCACAGTCCTACTTTATTTAAAATAAACTGGTGAGTTTAAACTGGATATAGGTATTTATCATTTAGAAATCTTATATATGTAATTTTCTTTACTGTATATAAACTAATAGCAATTTCCTTTAATATCATCAACATTAACCTATATATATATATACTTGTAAAAAGATCCTGGATTTTAAAATTTAAATATATACATTTAAATTGAGAAACAAATTTATACCTCGACTTCAACCCTGTCGAGTTCGAAAATCGAACGAAAGCCTAAAACCATCTCTGCCGAGTTCGACGAACCACTCCACAGCGCTGCATCTCGCGCTCGCCATCAACAATGCGCCACGCTCGAGAACAATGCGACCGCTACCTGACACCTCGCGCGCCGCGCCTCGCGCGCGCCCCCAGCCTCATACCAGACCACCTCCTTTGTCGCCGCCCACTGTCACTGCTCCAGATTCGAGCGACACCCTACCCCAAAAACCCCGCGCGAGCCCACTACCTCGATCCTCCTTCGCCATCGAACGCCGCCGATACCCCCAAATCCACGATCTCGTGAAAATCCATCGCGAATCGCCTGCCTCACGCGAGCTGAACGCGACCTCGAACTCGCGATTTGATTTTGAGAAGGGGTGGTTTGATTTTTTTCTTTCGATTTGAATGACAGGAAGATGTTTTTTTTTCTTTGGCCATTGTTTTAAACGTGAGTCGTTTTGTTGAGAGGGAGGACGAGATAAGTTTCGATTAAATGAAGGAGGATAGGATTTAACTTTCGAACAAAAGAATAACTTCGGCCATGACTTGATTTTCGAACGAAGGTAAAGTGGAGAGGGGAATTTAAAAATCAGGGGAAGTATGGGTTGCACGATAACTTCGTGATATTAGGCACGATTCCAGGGAAGATGACGTGCTGCCTTTGACCCATTTTAAATTTAAATATAAATTGAATTCAATTTATATTTCAATGCGTTTACCTATCGTGTGCTCACAGATCAACACCGAAAAATGCGAGATTTGAAACCCGGTGATAATTAAACGTTACGGACCCAATGGAACTGGTTTCGTCGAATTCCAAGACTGTTTGAAAATTGACTATTTTATAAATATCGGTTCGAGTGATTATTTTCAAAACTGAACAAAACAGTTCGAAATTAAATTCTGAAGCTTCAATCATCTTCAGTATTATCAATACGAATTTTAAAAGCTTTCGAAATATTTTTAACTGGCTTAAAATTGAAGATTTAAATTTTTGTTCAACTTCAATAGATTAAATTATAAAATTTAATCGCCAAATCCTGAATTATATTCGGGATTCAAATTAAATCATCGTTCAAATATTTAAAATTAATTAAATATCCTCAATTTAATTTGTTCAAAATTCTGGGTCGTTACAGACTTCCCTCCTTAAAAGAATTTCGTCCTCGAAATTTCAAGTTAGGAAAAAAAAGTCCTTAACTCGTCTACTATTTTTCACAATCCAAAACCAAATAGTTTTTATCAATTTGTCAAAACAAATCTTCCTACTAAAGATTCTTTATCATTTCAACTAACTTTCTAGAATCTTTCATAGTTTTCAAACAATATTGTTTTACTTTAAAATTCAAATTTAAATTCAAATTTAAACTTTCAAAATTTCTCAAAAATTTTCTAACGCTCTAAATTTCCGAAAAATTTCGCCAGCGTCTCCTTTGCGCGGCTAATACGGCACGACTACAAAACGTCCCTACGGACTCTCAGATTTCAAAAAGAAAAAGAAAAAGCCAAGCGGCTAGACAAGAAATCATCAAAAACTCATATTATAATTCAAATACGTACCTTTTGTCGAGCAATTCAAATTATCTGTGAAATCAATTTCAATTTCCTTTATACCTGTATATCTACTAGCCATAATATCTAGTTACAGCATTCAATCATTTTGCAAATTCGATTACAAAATTTCCAATATATACTTCGTATATCCTCTTTAAATTCGCTGTTGAAGTTACATATTCAATTCCGTTCAATTTTTCATTTCACATTCATTTGAACTTGTAATTCACATTTTCAATTCTATTGGAATTCAATTTATCTTCATTTATAATCATTGAATTTTAATTCGTTCAAACCTTATCCATTTGGTCAATAATCAATTAGCTTCACCTACTAATTTGAGTTTAATACTTCACTTCATTTTTTTCACAAATCAAGTTCAATTCCCATTTTATTTACCTTCAAATTCAAAATGAATTTTAACTTTCAATTTCATTTTCTTGCACTTGCAATTTCAAATTTATTTATTCACACATTCATTCATTTCGATTTGAATCTCATTTTCAATCAAATTTCAAATATTTATAAGTCTTCAACTTACTTACATTCCGATTTATACAATCATTTATACTTTCACTTTACAATTTCGTTCCATTAGAATTCTATTTTCAATTATAAATTCATATTCACAATTTCATTCCATTATTGAATTTTAAATTTTCAATTACCTTCTTGAATTCTATTCCAAGTTATAAATTCATTTACAAATTTGAATTTCATTCCAATCAGATCTCAATATTTTATAAGTTATCAATTTCATAATATTTTTATATATAGTATTCCAGAGTCTTTTCAACATCAAAGCCATTTTGAAAACAATTCAAATTTATCTTTTGAATTTTCAAAACAAAACTCAATTTTCCAAACAACTTTCATTTAAACAACTTGGCAGCAATTTCTCTTTTGGAAACCCGAAAATGAACATCAGTAATGCTGCAGTCATTACCGAAGTTATTTTCCAGCGACCGAAAAGAGTTTAGAGCTTTCATCTCTCTAAAATACTTTCCAAAACCTTCGAAATTCATTTTTCAAATCAAAAATGACTTAAACTTCCAAATCTCCAAAATTTTCAAATCCTTTTTAAAACATTTCCAAATATTCTTTGGAATTCTGTTTCAAATTATAAATCACATTTACAATTTACATTCTTAAATTTCATTTGTATGTGAATTTTATTTCTTAACTTTGGAGTTTCAATTTCAGTTTCTTATTCAGTTTCAATAGTTATGATAATATTTCAATATCATCACTTTCCTAACAACCAAACATCCATATATTGTGATAATTCATAGAAAATCATTTCTTTTCTATACAAAAATAGTTTTGGGCAAAATTATTTCATTTACCCCATTTTAAAATCAATATTATGTCAGTTTATCTTGTTTAAGAGTTTAGAAACCCCTATCGATTACAGTTAGCTAGACTGCACCGACCAGAATCCATAAACAATCAACCAATAAGTCAACACAATACAAAACAATTTTTTTATTTTCAAATAACAAATACGCGCTCATATCTATTATTACACTCAACTCATTCTAGAGTACTGCTGACTCTATCTCTAATGAGTAACACCCAACAGAGCAGGGTTGTCGCTAAACCATATGCTCTGATACCACTTTGTCACATACCGAAATTTTCGACTTTCGAAAATTCAACATCGATACTCACTTATCGACTGCTGAGCCATCGAATACCGGAAACCCGAGAAGTTATGGTTTTAAGAAAAAGAAAAAGTAGGAGAAGAAGAAGATAGAAGAAAAAGAGAAGAAAGAAAGAAGAAGAACAACAGGACAGCCACAGAAACAGAACAACATCAGAATCTCACATATCGCAGCGGAACAATGTATAATAGATAAATGAATATCATTTAAAAACAAAAGAATTATATCTGTTATTACATTACATCACATCATATCATCAGAGTCAATAAACAACAATGGACAGTTATATAAACTTATCCTCATACAGAATACACAGCGGAATAAATACTATCAGATACAAATACTACGTCTCGAACTCCAGCTTATCTCCAAGCTCCAGAATATCCAGAATATCCTGATAACATAACTCTAGGCTGCCCGTGTGGAAATTGGTGGGCACCCAGAGTTTAGAAGGGAAACAATAAACTCCGAGTCAGTCATGGTGACTGGTGTGAGATCGTAAAACAGTTATTCTTTATAACAACAAAATAATTTTTAAAGTCAATTCGAAATGCTTTTGGAAAATGAAACTACCATAAGACCTCCCGCCACACACACAATGCAAACGCAGAATTGGAGGAGATTTCTTCTTATGATAGTCAAAGATGCTTACTACGCAAAATCAAATCATTTTGATATTATTATTAGTGCATAATGTAGAAAACATTTCGAAAGTATAATATCAATCTTAGCCAACATACGACCAGTATCGTATGCCTACTATAGCTACTATGTTCAATAGCAGGTTACCGCCACATTCCATAGCAGGTAATACAACTAAAACCGTACAAGTCACGTATTGTTTCTTTGGATTTCCAACAAATGGTCAGGCTAAGGAACTTCCTATCCACGATGGGTACGTCCCTGGAATAGACGACCCGAGAAATAACCTAACATTACGGTTAGATCTCTGCCAACACAAGGCCGGGTTACCTCTGCAAAAATAGGTAACTACTGACACGCGTATGCCATCCCCCGATCGTCACCGATCTTCCCGAGGATCCCCGATTCGCAACAAACCACATAGATAATAATAATGCAGTAACCACAGAGGTTAAGTATCTGGGCTCCATACCATGATACCACCTTTATCCAGAAGGAATGACATACACTAAGGGGCGCTACTCCCTAGAACCTTGCCGCATTCGTCCTGTTTCGACCATTTCCGGGGTGTGAGGCTCGACGAAGTCTCGTCCACAAAGCTACGCTTTCTCAAAAAGCCCTGCTTCGGGTCAAACAAAATGATCAACCTATGATCACAAAGATATAAGATCAAACAAATGATCATATCACAAATGATCAAACACTGATCATTTCACAGCAACACTCAGTATGCCACGTTACCAAATTGGGATATATCGCTGATAAATTTCAACTACATAACCTCTGAGCTCGTACGTCTCAGAGAAGGGTGTTAAGCTAAGAGAATAAATTCTCCGCCACCAACAGAAATGTATTTGAAAGAAATCAGCTCTATATCTCAAATTGTAACGTCAGACACACAATCCATACAAGTCTGTTCCGGGATCGAACAGAACCGAAGGCACTTCTCACGAAGCCCTTGCATTTCCGGATAAATTTCTAATCACGTTCGGGACTTCCCGTCACTAAGGGTGATAAAACCTCTAAATCGAAGATCAGTCGATGTAGAGTAACTCGACGGTAATCCTTCCGTTTTCAAAAATATCCGGTCTTCAACACCGGTCTTCGAATGCGATTCATAACGACGTATCACATATTCGGAATGGGTTATACGACCCCATGGTCCTTTCCCGGCTAACCCGAATAGTGAGCGCTTATTCAAAAATAAGTGTGGCATTCAAATTCATCCAATTTACAACAAATACCTATCTAAAGGTAATTATTGATAGCCGGTTATTTAACTATCAATAAAGATGCGCAACATCATCAGATTCCAAATAATTTTCCAAATTATTTCATCTTCAAAAATATCTTTACTAGATATAAAATTTCCACACTTAACCATTTGAAAACAATTTCAAATCAATTTCCACATTTCATTTTATCTTTGAAGATAAAATCTCAAAACAGTTCATTCATATTGGAAAAGCATTTCCATACTTATTTAAAAATAAGTATTTCACAAATCATTTATTTTCAACATTTAGAAAATATTCGATATACTTAAATCAAGTTAAGTATATATTCATTCTTTAAGGAAATCATAAATTTTAACATCTATTTGAGTCAAAAACGAATGTTGCGTAAAACATCGTTACGACGACTCAAAATCACTAGTATAGGGATTCGAAATTAAAATAGATATATAAATCCCAATACTACATAAAAAAAATATTTCCTTTCGGAAATCATTTACTATAACAACAGTGTTATAGTCTACCATTTCCTTAAATTTCTCGAAAACGTCTATTTCAACAAGTATGTTGAAATCTATGCTTTCGATTCATAATACATTTTAAAACCTCGTTAAAAACAATTTAACTTCATTTTAAAATATCACTTCTTCAAAAATGAATCCATTTTATTCAATAATATATTCACGGTCCAGAGTTGTGAATATATCTTTTCTTTAAAAATCTTCTATAAATAAATTTATCCAATTCAATCTATTTCGAATTTATAAACACGTCTATAAATTCTATTCCCATTTATAAAAACTACGATTTATAAATCTTCTTTATTAACTAGTTCAATTCATAACTCAATTTTTATACTAACGGTCCATCTTATAAGTTAATACTTATAATTCATTTATTTTCAAAAATCGTTCTTTTAAAACTTTACAATTGTAAAGTTCATCCCTTTATAAATCATCTTAACATCATTTCCATTTTAAATTCACATTCCCTTATTTCAATTGGATTCATTTTCCCAAATATTCACTTTTGAATCTAAAATCGGATTTCAAATAAATTTCTAATTCTACTTTAACTCCAAATCAATTACGAATTGATTTCTAAATTTATTTTCACTACTAAAATAAATTCTTATTCTTTTCAAATTATTCAATATCCTATTTTAAAAGGGATTCTTCAAATTGAAATCATTTTTCATTGATTTCCCAAATTATTTCAATTTACCAATTAAATTCCTAATTGGATTTCCAACTTATCTCTTTTTAAATAAATTCCTTTTAAAGAAAACAAATTTCAATTGTTTCTTTCAATCTATTTAAAAATCCAAATTTTAATTAAATTCTTCAATTTAGAATCACTATTTTACGAAATTCATTTATTTAGCATTTTCACTTTATTCTGGAGTTTATTCAATACGATTATACTTTAAAAATTCGTTTCTTCAAAATTTCTTAAATTTCAAAAATTGATTCACTTAGAAATTTCTACTTGAATTTCAAAAATTCAATTTCGTTTAACTTTGGAATCCAATGATGTCAAAACATCCATTCAGCTAAATTTTAGCTTTCAAACAATTTCCAGATATCAATATGATTAATAGCATCACTATAATCATTCAAAGATTCATATCACAATAGAAATAAATTCAATCATTGTGAGGGGTCCAGTTGGATCCCTCCAACCTGTTTCCCTACATCCAAAGATGTTAGCACAATACCAATTCCGCTCCAGTACGGAATTATCGCGGTATATAGGTTTTTATAAATCCGCTTACTAACGGCGCAATAGGGTCTCATCCGCTATACGAGGCGGGAAATCATCAATCCAATATATACATATGCCAATATGTATATACTGCTATATATATAGATATATCCTATCATATCTAATAGCACATTCAACAAATCAATCAATAACTGCAATTCAATTACTAATCTGAGTGAGAAGATCTCACCTTAGCTTTTATTTTTGCAATCCCATTCCCATCTTGACTCGATTTTTCTTGACTTTATTAACCTTGTATAAACATTTGTACACATCTATTAATATTCGAATTAAATCGAATAATAAATTTCATTTGGTAAATTTTAATTCACTAGTGATTTTATTTTAAACTGATTTCTTCTAGTAAATTCATTTAACAAAAAAAAATTAAGTTTAAAACTAAATTTAATCCAACATTTATTTTATAAAATATTCTTATCGATTCAAATAACTTAATAAGTTTATTTACAGATTTATCACAGTCCTACTTTATTTAAAATAAACTGGTGAGTTTAAACTGGATATAGGTATTTATCATTTAGAAATCTTATATATGTAATTTTCTTTACTGTATATAAACTAATAGCAATTTCCTTTAATATCATCAACATTAACCTATATATATATATACTTGTAAAAAGATCCTGGATTTTAAAATTTAAATATATACATTTAAATTGAGAAACAAATTTATACCTCGACTTCAACCCTGTCGAGTTCGAAAATCGAACGAAAGCCTAAAACCATCTCTGCCGAGTTCGACGAACCACTCCACAGCGCTGCATCTCGCGCTCGCCATCAACAATGCGCCACGCTCGAGAACAATGCGACCGCTACCTGACACCTCGCGCGCCGCGCCTCGCGCGCGCCCCCAGCCTCATACCAGACCACCTCCTTTGTCGCCGCCCACTGTCACTGCTCCAGATTCGAGCGACACCCTACCCCAAAAACCCCGCGCGAGCCCACTACCTCGATCCTCCTTCGCCATCGAACGCCGCCGATACCCCCAAATCCACGATCTCGTGAAAATCCATCGCGAATCGCCTGCCTCACGCGAGCTGAACGCGACCTCGAACTCGCGATTTGATTTTGAGAAGGGGTGGTTTGATTTTTTTCTTTCGATTTGAATGACAGGAAGATGTTTTTTTTCTTTGTCCATTGTTTTAAACGTGAGTCGTTTTGTTGAGAGGGAGGACGAGATAAGTTTCGATTAAATGAAGGAGGACAGGATTTAACTTTCGAACAAAAGAATAACTTCGGCCATGACTTGATTTTCGAACGAAGGTAAAGTGGAGAGGGGAATTTAAAAATCAGGGGAAGTATGGGTTGCACGATAACTTCGTGATATTAGGCACGATTCCAGGGAAGATGACGTGCTGCCTTTGACCCATTTTAAATTTAAATATAAATTGAATTCAATTTATATTTCAATGCGTTTACCTATCGTGTGCTCACAGATCAACACCGAAAAATGCGAGATTTGAAACCCGGTGATAATTAAACGTTACGGACCCAATGGAACTGGTTTCGTCGAATTCCAAGACTGTTTGAAAATTGACTATTTTATAAATATCGGTTCGAGTGATTATTTTCAAAACTGAACAAAACAGTTCGAAATTAAATTCTGAAGCTTCAATCATCTTCAGTATTATCAATACGAATTTTAAAAGCTTTCGAAATATTTTTAACTGGCTTAAAATTGAAGATTTAAATTTTTGTTCAACTTCAATAGATTAAATTATAAAATTTAATCGCCAAATCCTGAATTATATTCGGGATTCAAATTAAATCATCGTTCAAATATTTAAAATTAATTAAATATCCTCAATTTAATTTGTTCAAAATTCTGGGTCGTTACAACCAAGGTCTATTTCCATTTTTAACGAATTAGAAAAAAAGTTTCCAGAGCAATTTAGACTCCATACTGCATAACCAAAATATATGATGTCCTTATCTGGCTTTTTCCAAGGGCTCAATGAGTCGCTGAAATCTTTTATGAACCAGTTCAACATCGCAGTTACTAAGGTGAGCAATCCAAAGGAGGATATGATTTTTATGTCATTGGTCCGAGCCATTGACCTAGATACAGAATTTGGTAGATGGATTAAAATGAAACAAACCACTACCATGGAGGAATTTCATCGAAAGGCAAACAGTTCTAAGACTGGAAGAGGCAAGAACAGTTGAAAGAAAACCTTCGGTGAGCAACCAAAGGAAATGGTTCAGAGTAATGTCGCGATTAAGCAGGATGGAAACAGTTCTGAAGCTATAATGAGAAAGAACTCAAATCAGAAGAAGAGGAATCAGTACTCTGGTAGGCATGAGGGGAATAAGGAACGTCTAAGAAATCTCAAACCCGAGGATTATACACCGTTGAACGGTAGCTAGGGAAATATCTACCTTGCCACTCTGGGAACTGAGCGACATAACAAACGTCCCAAGCGGGAAGCGTCTGAACAACAAAAGAAATCAGGGAAATTTTGACGCTTTCACGAGACTCGCAGTCATAACACAAATGAATATCAACATCTGAAGGACTTAATCGAGGAACTAATAAGGAAAAATAGGCTCGAATTGTACGTGAAAACACCGTAGAATTCCGACCAGCCTGTTGGACCTCAAGTTCCAAGCAATCAAGGAAATTAGGTTGGACCCAACGGAGAAGAGACTCGTCGGACTGATCAAAGACTCATCATAAGTACCATCACCGGAGGACCTCACCCAACGTAGAAGAGTTGGGGTGAGATGGAGCGATACGCTAGTTCTTTGAAGCATGCTCCTAAGGAAACTTGTTATGCTATTGAAGATGAAGCCCCGAACAAACAAAAAAAGGTGATAACTTATAATAACGTATTCCAAAAATGGGATACTAAAGGTATAGAGGTGCCAACTCTCGACCTAATGGTGGTAACAATTGGAATCAAGCTGGTAGTTATGCATAGAGTGTTGGTTGATAGTGGAAGTTCGGTTAACACCTTTTCCGACAAACATTCGATGAGATGAAGATCAGCATGAAGGATGTGACCGCTTGTAGGATGAAGATTCAGGGATTTACAAGCAAACCAAAACAGCCAGTTGGGATGATTGACTTACGTTTTGAACTTGGAGAAGGAGAATGAAGGGTGGTTCTTATTCAAACCTTCATGATAATTAATGAATTCTTAGCTTATAATGCTTTTTTGGGCCGACCGACCCTTACTGATTTCAGAATAGCTTTGGCTCCATGGTGCTTTACAATGAAATTTCCAATAGAAAATGGGGTCGGAGTGGTAAGAGGAGACCAAAGCGTGGCAATAGAATGTTACGTCGTTGAATTACGTGAAGCCAAACGATGTGAGAAGGGGAAGAATGTGGGGAAGTCCCTCTACATTCATGACACGTAAGCATAGAAATTATAGAACGCCCCAGGCTTAGGGACCATAGTTGCTTCGACAAGACTATGGACCCTAGGAAGAAGAGTGCAGGGGACGAACGAGCAACACTGGCGGAGTTTATAGTTGTTGTCTCTGTCGACATGAATGACCCAACTCGAGTCTTAAAGATAGGCACATAGCTTGCAATCAAGATGCAAAAACGAACTAATAAAATTTCTTCATGTCAATCTGGATGCATTCGCTTGGATGCACTTCGATATGTGTGGGGTATCGTCGAAGATTGTGTGTCATATACTTAATATTGACCCCAAATTCACACTAGTAAGGCAGAAGAGATGCAGTGATTTGAGAAAATAAATTGGTCATTAGAATGTTAAATTGGGCATGTTCAATAAGTGCTTTCGTATATGAAAAATTCTGTAAGTAAACATTGTTGACAAGAGTTTTGTCTATGTTATTTGCCTAACCCCTCCTCCTCCATGTGAATTTAAAACATGTTACCTTGATTTCAGTCAAACCAGATTGCATAATACAATTATTAAATGCTCTCAATTGGTAGAATGGAATAGGAAGCCCCCCTTCCTTATCAAGTGGGGATAATGCATTGCTAAAATCACCCATTAAAATCCATGCATTTGAAATATTAACGGCCACATTAATTATATTTTTCCATAATTGTTCTCTTTCACCTTGTAGTGTAACGCCATAAATAATAGCAAAACATAGTTAAATCCTCCAACATTTGAAGCATAGAAGGTTATAAGTTGAGGAGATTGTGATATAACAGATAAGTTTCGAACCGTGCTATCCCAAATTACCAGAATTCTTCTTTTTATCTGTATTTCATTATTAGTAATTCTATCTCATCGTAATGGAAATTTGTTTTCGAATAGTAGCAGATGTTTATCATTTACTTTATTCTCTACTAAGCCAACAACAGTTGGCTTGTATCTTATTAGGAGCTTGAACACATCATTAATTCTCTTTGTTGTTTTCATGCCCCTAACATTCCACGTGATCATAGATTTTATATTTATTTTATATTCAGGCATGTGTGCCCACTCTGTATTCATCTAGGCATAACTTTCAATCGATTAATCTGATTTCAATGATTTTGGACATTTTAGAAACTAGTAACATATGGAACAACTTTTATTTTAAGTGTACCGCAAAATTTTAACGTTTTCTAGGCCAAAAGCGTCATTTTCGTAAGTGGGCCTGCATTTTTTTATTGCTGAAGTGATGCAATTAGAAAAAAAAGCAAATGTTATAATTTATTTCATACTCAACCTTATACCGATCTGGTTATTGCTATTTTAATGCCTATCCTATGTGTAATAATTTTGCAATTGCAACCCATGTCTAAATCTATGATCTTAGTCCTCGAAATCTTGTCAAAAATTGCTTATCTAAAATTTAGTAGAATGTATGTTGTGTAACTAAAATTTCATTATATGAGACTTATACTTTGAATTGAGTTGAAATAGATACCCATGAAGCACATTTGGATTTGTTGGTTGATGTTGACTAGCTTTGCTCGCTTTTGTTCGCTTATGCACGCCTAATAGCTAAGTAAGTTGCTTTAAAATGCTAAATAAAGGTACGCTTTCGGATTAAATAAAGAAATGATTGAAATATTGATATATATTGTGTTTCGGACCGTGTGGTCGATGTATATTGTTTATATTATATTTATGAAATTGCAAACAGCTCTCCGTACAAAGGAGACTCTACCGATTTTTCCATAAATCTGAACACTTAGAAAAAGTTTCAAAAAAAAATTCGTATGGGAAAAAAGAAAAAGAAATGAAGAGTTTGTTTAATTTATATCATACGAAAAGAGTTAGTGTTAGAATTTAATGCGACGTCTCCCTATAAGAAATTGCGAGGACGCAATTTCCATAAGGGGGGAGGTGTGTAACAACCTTGTTTTCGAAGTTATAATTTTAAATTAATTTAATTGAAATAGAAATGTTTGAATTCTATTTTGACGATTATTATTTTGGAATCAGATTATTATTCAATTAAAGTCTATTTAATAAAGGATTTTGTTATGGAAAAATTGAATTAGTTAATAAATTTAATTTTTAGATAATATATTTTAACTCAAATAAAAGGTGTTAATAAGTATAAAATATATTTAACTGCAAATAATAATTATATATATAATTGAAATAGATGAAAAGAAGTTTTAATTTGATATTTAATAAAACCAATAAATCGATGAAGATAAACAAGTATCGAATTAAAATAAATTGAGAAACTATTAATGTACATTGTGTGAAACGAAGTGTTGATTAATTTAAATTAAATCAAAGTATAATTTTAAATACAAAAAAAGAATTACTTAAAAAAATGAATGAAATGTAAAATGAATGAGAAGGGAAATGGAACAATATGTATCAAATAGAAGTTTAAAAGGCCTTAGCCATTTTCATTTCTCCTCTCTATGAAAGAAAGCTTCAGCCTTAAACGTTATTCAGAAAAAAGGAAAAAACCCCAAAATCCATATCCCTAACCCTAATATCCTAATCCTCAAATGGTGAAGCACTGGAGATGCTCGTTCTTGTTAACGGCGGTCAAATCAACGCCGCAGATGATGGCAAAGAGGAAGCGTGTGCTCGCGCCTGTAGGTGGTCGCGATCGTGTGGTTGTCGCGGCCAGCATTGGAAATTTTCTGGTAGGCGAGCATGTCTTCGTTGATGTGGAGATAGGGGAGGAAGCCGCTGTTGCTCGCCTTGGATAAGGTAGTGACACGATCTTGCAATGATGGTTGATGAGGCAACCTTGCGATCTGGCAAAGGTCGAGCATGCAACTGTTGATGGTCGAGCACACGGCAGCTAGTAGTGAAGGTCGAGCACGCGGTGGCTGGGGGTAGTCACATCGAACGAGAAGGTGACCGTTGGCAAATGATGGAGCTTGCACTGCCTTTTTCATAACTTTGGAATAGGGCTGATATTCGTTGAATATGTGTAGGAGAGGAGCAGAAACAAATGATTGCGGCGAGTTAACCTATTTTAACTCACACATTTATATCTATTCCATTATTTGCCATACATATACATATACATATTTATATATAATTATCTCGAAAATTGATTGCATTGGTTGGTTGAATTGATTGGATTGTTGAATGAATTATTGGTTTGAAATATTGAAAATTTATTGTTAATAATATATGGACTGTAATGTGGATTGAAAGAAATCAATTTTAAAACGAAATTCTATTCGATTGCAAATTAAATTGTGTTAACTTATATAAAAAGACAATACGTTATTCGTATGACCGTAGTTGTTGGAAAACAACTCGGATTGTTAAATAATTCTATAATTGGAATAATCTTTTATATAGAGCGATGTGGGCTCTAGATGATTCGTTTTGAATTTTCCGATTCTTTGTTGCACTTGATTTTTAATTTTGAGGCATATAGAATTTCTATTCTATGAAATTGGGAAATTTTTTGTAAAAATATATATTTTATATAGGTATTAAATTATGGAATTTTTGGAGAATAGTTTTAGAAAATCATTTTTATAAGATATATAGTTTGAAATCGCTTTGTTAAGTATATAAATTATACTCATGATCATATTTACAAAATTTAAGTATTATTGTTAGAAATACTTTTAGAGGTAAAAATATTTGAAAAGCAAAGATTTAACATATATATCAGGAATCTGTTTGAAAAGAAATGATTTTCATATATATTAACAAATTATAAATTTTATCTATTTATAAATAGTAAAAAGAGATTTATACTAAATTCAAAGGTTTTGATAAATTATTAATAATACATATATTTATATAGTTCGAAAGAGGTTTTCTTATTATTTTGAAATTTTTATAAAATTCTTCTTTAAAATAAAAATTTGGTTAATAATTCTAATTGGATTTTAAATGGGAAAATTGAATGATTTCCATTTTAATTGGATTTCGTGCTTTTCTGTAAAGCAAAGAATTTTAATAAACGATTGAACTATCGGATTGGTATGGGACTTTTCGTACAATTCTTTTGCTTATTATTATAATTTGTTAAATAGGGTTTGAGTGGAAATTACTAGCTTTTAGTAAATACTTGAATTTACTTTCTGGTATGGGACAGTTAGCTAAATTCTTGTAGTTACTGGAGTGATAGTATTTAACACTTAGAGTTGTATTATCTTAAGGTGTTCGGATTTCAGACTGATAGATCCCCGAGAGAAGATAACTCATTTTTTTATCAATCTGAGAATTGATACATTTTTATATTTGGGTAAGCATATCTCTTTTGGAAGATCTGTTGTGGTGTAAATACGGCCGTCTCTTTCGGAAGGCAGATTTTTACATGCATCGTAGTCTATAGATACTACAACCTATCAGTTTATTTTGTTTTATACAGTTGGACTATGTTTACCTCTTTCGGAAGGTAAATTTGCATAGGACAGATTACGTACACGGCTCCTCTTTTCTTTGAGTGGTGTCCCTAATCTGCAGTCTCTTTCGAAAGACTTCCTTTCTATGTAGCGAGTCTCTTTCGGAAGACTTCGTGTCACTGTATTAAACTGATAGATGACTACCATTATTATTTCATTATTGATGATTATTTCTTCAAAGAATTTTAGTATGGATATTTTGTATCCTTTATAGCTCTGAGGAATTTTGAATTAGTTATCACATATTTTGAGATGATAGTATATTGAGACTTGATATGTATTTATGAAATGGTGATTTGTTAGATATGCCTTATTTGAATATTTGTTTTGGGCATATATTATTTTGGACTTAGTTGGTTATTGTTAAGTCAAATTTTGGAGATTTCTATTTTTTGGTTTGGTACGCCTTTTTGAATTTTTGGGTTTTAGGCATATTTAGGATGACTAATTTTAGACTTGAGTCATTTATGGATTTATATAGTGAATTTAATTGGTATGCCTTATTATAATTGTTTGTTCGGCATATTTTATATGGCTTATTAATTTAAGTCATAAATTTATAATATTAGTATCTCACCTATTATTTAGATATAGTCCGACCCGTTTATTATTTTAATACTCGGGTCAGGCCAAGACCTTACAAGTACATGGACCCATTGACCTTTGGATTTTGGGCTAGCATTGAAACACACTATTTTGATAGTTTTAGTTTACTTCATACTTGTATATATTGACAGTTAGGAGTTTATGTCATCTATATTGAATAGTAGTGACTTTGTACCTGATACAAGATTATGGATATGATGTATATATTTATGTGGGTCTAGTACTGATATTTTGTAGACTCACATTCTATATATGATGTATATTATTCCATTGTGATCTGTGACCCTGATTCTGATTTATCTATTTTATCTACTATTCTGAATATTTTTAATCGATGTGTTTATTATTTTATATTAATACTATACACGTTTAAATTTCAGTTCAGATCCTCAAAAAGGTAAATAAGACGTGTCAGTGTTAGTATAAAGATATATTCACATTCGATCGTCCTTAACCAACCATATTCTCCAGATTAGCAGACGACATTTCTTGTAATGTTCTTTGCTAAACTGGGCATAGCGGTGGGGTCGTTACAGCTTGGTGGGTCCGAAGTGATCCACTGCAATGAAGGAAGAAGTGGATAAGCTGTTGGCCAACGGCTTTATTCGGGACACAACATATCCTTAACGGGGCCAAATCCTGTACTGGAAAAGAAATCAAATAGAAAGTACCAAACTTGTGTCGACTACTCAGATTTGAACAAAGCTTGCTCGAAGGATAGCTTTCCACTACCTAGAATCGACCATCTTATTGATGGAAACCACGGGGAATAAGCTGCTCTCATTTATGGACGCCTACTTAGGATATAATCAGACTATGATGCATGAGCCTGACCAGGAGAACACCAACTTTGTTATCGACTTGAGACTATACTGTTATTGCATAATGCCATTTAGCTTAAAGAATGCTAGTGCTACGTACCAAAGATTAGTGAACATAATGTTTAAGAATCAGATCAGACGAATGATGGAAGTATATGTGGACGATATGCTTGTGAAATCGCGAGCATCTGGAAACCATTTGGATAATCTCTCAAAAATGTTTGAAATCCTTCGAAAGTATGGAATTAAATTGAACCCCTTAAACTGCTCATTCGGCGTTTCGTTAGGAAAATTTCTTGGGTTCATGGTAAACGCAAGGGGCATTGAAGCCAATCCAGAACAGATTGTTGCGTTATAGAACGTCAAAGCCCCATCGACAAAAAAGAAGTTGCAGAGTTTGAATGAGAAAATCACAACATTTAGTCGCTTCATATCCAAAGCAACGAAGAAGTGTATACCATTCTTTGATGCATTGAAGAAGGGTAAGAAGAACTTCGAATGGAATCGAGACTGCTAAATAGCCTTTATGGAATTACTTCGACAATGGAGACACCATCGATCCTATCTAAACCAGCAGATGGGGAAGATCTATTCATCTACTTGGCAGTATCAGTACATGTGCTAAGTGCAACATTTGTGCACGAGGAGGCTAGGATTCAACGACCCGTAAACTACATCAGCAAATAGTTCACCGAAGCGGAATGAAACTACCCAAAGTTAGAAAAGTTAGCGTACTGCTTGTTGATGGCATCAAGGAAGTTGTGGCTATATTTCCAAGCTCACCCCATCAATGTGTTGATATATCTATCCTTGAAGCAGGTACATTACCGACCCGAAACTTTGGGACAACTTCTGAAGTGGAATATTCAATTAAGCCAGTACGGCATGACCTATCATCCACAAAGAGCAATTAACGGATAGGCATTGGAAGACTCCATCGTTGAGTTCACAATTCGGGACGATGAGGAGGAGGACACCGCGTTTGTAGCATCACAATGGAAATTGTTTGTCGATGGCGCATCAAACGAACTCTGATCAGAAGCAGGAGTTGAGCTTGAAACTCCTAAAGGACGGTCTATCAGTTATGCCCTGAGATTAGAATTCCCCTACTACTTACAACGAGGTGGAGTATGAGGCGTTAATAGCGGGGCTGAAGATTGTGAAGGAAATCAGAATTAAAGCTCTCCATATATACAGCGACTCTCAGTTAGCTGTTTGTCAAGCGGAACAAGAGTATCAAGCTATGGGTGCGAACCTCACCCCTACTTGTCGAAAGCATGGGAATTGCTCAATGATACGGAACACAACATGATAACTCATATTCCCAGGGAACAGAATGTAAAGGCCGATCACTTGGCTAAACTGGCCAGTTTCGGAGACGCACAGTCACTAGGACAGGTTCCAATAAAAGTATTACCATCTCCCATCATAGATTAGATGGATGTCGAATGGATTATGGAAACCATAGAAAAGGAAGAATCGTGGATGACATGGATCAAGGACTACCTACTCAGAGGGATACTTCCAAGGGACCGGAAAGAAAGAAGCTACTTCGGAAGGCGCCACGATTCGTAATGCAGGATGGAGTACTGTGCCGGAAAGGGTTCTCCGCTCCCTTACCTAGGTGTGTGACCAAAAACGTAGCCGATAAAATCCTTATGGAAATTCACGAAGGCAGTTGAGGTGACCACACCAAGGGGCAAACATTGGCCAAAAAAGCTCTCCGCTATGGACACTTCTTGCCAACAATAAACCAAGACGCGACAAACTATTCCAGACGGTGTGATCGATTCCAGAAATTTACAAAGATTCCATTAACCCCATCTATAGAACTTACGAAAATGGTTAGCCCATGGTCGTTTGCAATTTGGGAGATTGATCTAATCGGCGTGTTACCAATAGCAAAAGAAGGAGCTAAATACGCCATCGTGGCAGTTGATTACTTTACAAAATGGGTCGAAGTGAAACCACTTGCCACGATTACTAATAAAAAGTGATTACCTTTTTAAATAAAAACATTATTTGTAGGTTTGGAGCCCTATAGAAAATCATCACGAATAATTGAACTTTGTTCAAGAGTCTTGAATTCAAAGACTTTTGCAAGCATTACCGCATCGAGAAGAGATTTTCTGCGGTAGTGCACCCTCAGGCAAACGGGCAAGTGGAGGCAGTGAACAAAATCATCAAATCCACAATAGAGAAATGGCTGACAAAAGCTAAAGGAAATTGGGTTGATAAGCTTCTGCTTGCACCATGGGCTTACATGATAACCTATAAATCTACGACTGGATACTCTCCTTAAGTTTTAGCTTATGGTTCAAAAGCTATGATACCGTTGGAACTAGAAGTCCCTTCTCATCATAGAAAACATTTCAATCAAAGAGAAATGAGTAACTACTACTCGAATCACTTGACCAGATCGATGAGAAAAGGGAGGAAGCCGAGCTTAGGACTGCTGCTCACCAGAGAAAAGTGGCATGACAATTCAACAACAATGTTCGAAACCGTACCTTCAAAGTGGGAGATCACGTCCTAAAACAGATCTTCTCGAGTACGAGAGTACTTGGCCCAAATTGGGAAGGACCCAACATTATCGACCAGAAACTTGGAGACAGAACATTCAAGCTGACGACGGTCCATGGAATTCTGATTCCTCGTGCTTGGAACAACGACTCGCTACGGCACTACTATATTTAGTACTTATCAATGTATTTTCTATTTTCACAAGCCATTCAGAGACATTGAGGGCATTGTAAATAGGCAAGACTTACCTTTCATTCTATTAATAATATATCTCGTTTCTTGAACCAATTGAACCGCGCTCTCGTAAGCAAACCGTCGAGTTGAAGGGAAAAATCGACTCAAATGTTGGATCGATGGGGAAACTCGATCCATGCCTTTTGAGAACCGGCGTTGCACTGGCAACGTTGGGAAGGACCATCTCCTTGAATGCCACCAACAAGACAGACATTACTGCTTGAACCGATGGAACCGTGTTTAATTATGAAATACGCCTTGTGCACTACCAATAAGCCGCAAGTCGCTGCGTGAACCGATCGAACCACGTTCAAGTACGCAATACACCTTGTGCACCACCAATTAGACGCATGCCGCGGCTTGAACTAATGGAACCACATTCAAGTATGCAATACACCTTGTGCGCCACCAATAAGATGCACATCACTGCTTGGACCAATGGAACCACGTCCAATTATGCAAAACCCCTCTTGCGTCATCAATAAGCTGAACGTCACTTTTAAAATCGATGGAACCGCGTTCTTGCAAGCAACACACATCCTACATGACCAAGAAAAAACTTCCCAATCCTCGGATGGGAATTATCGACCCTCAAATTACCGAATCGACGGAAAAATCAATTCAAAATGTCCTTAGTATCAGTGTTGCTTAGGAAACACCGAGAAATCCTTTATTCTCTAATAATCAATGTTACCTCGGTAACATCGAGAGCTCATCCAAATGTCCTAAGTGTTTGAGTTGTTTGAAATTTTAGGATACAGAAACTGATATGTGAGTGAGATCTCAAAACTAAACTTTGAAGAATTCAATCACAGTAAAGGAACAGAATGCTCAAAGTCAAGCATTAGAGCCATGGATTCTCGAAAACAGGAGCCTATTGCACGACCTAGACTGGAGGCAACCAAACGAGTTGCCCATAACAACCGATCACTATCAAATTGCTTGAACCCTAAGTTTGGAGTAACCAGCACTGTGGAGTAGGGGGCATACATACACCAACACATGACCATGACATGCCTAACCGAGATACACCATAGTTTTGTTACATCGAACCGAGATACACCATAGTTTTGTTACATCGAATAGAGTATTTTGGCAAACCTTAACAGAGCTAACTAATATAATATGTTAAATAACTGCAGGAATACCAATTTATAGAGTTGCAGTAAATAAAGATATGGCACAAACACAGAAGTATATGATATAGGCAATTGCAATACAGGCATGTTGGAACCTGCCTTCTTTGATTTTAATGCGACAACTATATATCTCAACCTATGTACTATAATGTCAAATATTCATGCAAGAATCTACAAGAGAAGCTATTATCATATCATCAACAAAGATCAAGCTCCCAAATTTTATTATTTCTAAGTTAAATATTCTTGTACAATCTCTGATATGATGATAAAACACACACACACAAATATACTTTTGAAAATCATGTTTTAAAATAATAAATATCTTTAATTATTTAAAGATATAAAAAGGTATTTTCAAAATTATATAATATCTCAAGTTCAAAAGTGCTAAAACAAAGGAAGGAACAAAACAGTACAGGTTTAGACGTCTATATCTTAATTCAGACGTCTGACATCAATGTCAGACGGCTAAAGATAAAATAACAGACGTCTGAACCCTCAGTATAAAGTGCTTCTATTTCCACATGAAATAGACGTCTGTAAATTAAATAACAGACGTCTGTCATCATAGACAGATGTCTGAATTAAATGGCAGACGTCTAAAATGACTGGTTTTTGTTTCTTCTATTTTTTGAATTTTAAACTTTATTCAGACATTTGTCACTTTTTTTCTCAGACATCTGAACTTGACGAACTGAAGCATCTCTTCATGAAATATCAAATTCTGAAGAGTTGTCTTCTTCATCAACAGTTGCACTTCTTCTAAAAGTTGCAACTATTAAATTAAAACTATTCAATACTATAAATAGAGATGAAAATCCACTATTTCAATCACCAATTCTTTCTATCTATTCTGATCTTATATTGTTATAATATCAAAGTGATTTTCAATTCTCTACTTCCTGTCTTTGCACATTCAAATCATCATATCAAGAAGATTATAGGAAGGGTGTACTACATTGACTATATACGTGTTACTCAAGAACACACAAGTCAAGAAACAATTTATTAATTGTATTTGAAGTCCTATTCGGTTGCTTAGGCGGAAAAGTCCTGTTCGGTTGCTCAGGCGGTGTAATACCTGTTCCTCCGAGTTAAGTGAGGGTTGTTAGAGAAATTCCAGAAGGAGTCTGGGACTGGACGTAGAACGAGAAGTTCGAACCAGTATAAAAATCCCTGGTGTCATTTTTATTACTGCTATTTACTATTATTTATAATTCCGCACTTGCTAGTTGTAGTTTAACTATATTATCGATCCATATACACTTTCATTTGGTATCAGAGCGAGGTTATGACATAACTATAACACAGTTATCTGATTTTTTTAATAATATGGACAATAACACTAGCAACAGTTTTACTGACGGACAAGCCACTACACGACCACCATTGTTTAACGAATTAAATTATAGTTATTGGTCAACTAGAAAGAGAATTTTTATGCAAGCAAGTGGATTTGAAACTTGGAATATCATTCAAACTGAATATCATATTCCTACTACAGAGTATGCTGCATGGTCTAATACCCAAAAACTAGATGCTACTGCAAACGCAAAAGCAATGAACATGTTATTTTGCGCTTTAGACAAAAATGAATTCAATCGAGTCAGTATCTGTAAAACTGGATATGAAATTTGGAATACTCTTAAGGTTACACATGAAGGAACAAATAAAGTAAAACAAAGCAAGATTTCTATGCTTAAAAACCAATTTCAAAATTTTAGAATGAAACAAGGAGAAAGTATTAGTGAAATGTACTCTAGATTCCAGGATATCTACCACTCACTATTAGCTTTAGAAGTTACTTTTACTGAATCTGATGTTGTATCAAAAATCCTTAACTCTTTAACTGATGAATGGGAACGAAAAGTCTTAGCTATCGAGGAAGCTAATGATATTTCAACCATAAAAACAGAAGAGTTAATAGGAAATCTAATGTCCTATGAAGTAAATTTACAGGCAAGACGAGCACAAGCACAGGACAAGAAAACTATCGCTTTTCAAGCAGAAAAAGAAGACTCTGAATCAGAAGACGATATGGCATTTATAGCTAAGAATTTCAAAAAGTTTTTGAAATTCAAAAAGGGTAATAAATTTGGAAATAACAAGGGTTTCAATAAGCCATCAAGCTCATCTCTTGATTGCTACGAATGTCACAAGAAGGGCCACATAAAGAAAGATTGTCCTGAGCGGAAGAAAGAAAATAATCTCAAAAAGGACAAATATAAAAAGAAACAAGCCTTCTCAGTTACATGGGATGATACGGAATCTTCTTCGTCAGACAGTGATAATGACAGTGATTCAGAACAAGCCAACGTTTGTTTTATGGCAAGAAATGATGATGTAAGTGATCTAACTTCTGACGATTTAATAGAAATAAACTCTGAATTGTTAGATAAACTTAGAATCCTAAAGAGTAAATATAAAGATGCTTTATGAAAATTAAATAGAACTGAAATAGAAACTGACATGTTAAAAGATGAAAAGAAAATATTAGAGGAAGAGTTAGTAAAATCTCAAGAATCTTATGTTAATATAACATCTCATTTCACCGATTTAAGCAGTGAAATAGAAAGACAGAAATATGAGAATGTTAAATTAGCAAAAGAGAATTATGATTTAAACTCTAATATTAAAACACTTGATATAGAAGTATCACATCTTAAAACAAAACTGGAAAATATTTCTAAAAACGTTTCTAAATTTAACAGTGGAAGAGAAAGTCTCTCTAAAATAATTGAGAATTCTCAAACCTGTTCAAATAAAAAGGGGTTAGGATATAAAAAACCAATACAAAAGCATTCTAAAAATAATGGTTCTTTATATACTATTTTTAAGAAAAAGGAATCTATATCTGCTCAAAAATCTTCTTCAAAAGTTATTCATCCAAAATCAATTATGATTTGGGTTCCAAAAACTAATAATAATTTGATTAGGAATAACTACATTAAATCTTTCATTAAGTCTGTACATAATAATGAAAATTTTATTTTTAAAGGGAACTCTAAACCCAACTGGGTTTGGCTTCCTAAGATTTAACCCTTAGGACCCTAACAGAGGAAGTGGGTACCAATAGAATTTCAATATTTTTTGCAGGTACCGATTAAGAAAAGAGGAAAATGGATTCTAGACAGTGGTTGCTCAAAACACATGACAGGCGACAAAAATATGTTAACTAACATTATCTACTCAGATGGAGGATCTGTCACTTTTGGAGATAATTCCAAAGGTTACATCATTGGCAAAGGCGATGTGAGCAATGATGGTACATCTAATTTACCTCTTATTACAAATGTTTTATTAGTTAAAAATTTAAAACATAACTTACTAAGTATTAGTCAATTATGTGATAAAGGTTTTAACATAGTATTTTCTGAAAATAAATGCAATATTTTTTATCATGACAAAAATCTTATTTTCGAAGGAGTTAGAGATCGTAATATTTATATTCTGAATATGAAAATAAATCATAATACAAATATGTGCATATTAGTCAAAGAAAATGATCCTTGGCTATGGCATAAAAGATTTTGTCATATAAATTTCAAAGCTATTAATAAATTATCCAAAAACAATTTAGTAAAAGGTTTACCTAAAATGAATTTTAAGGTAAATAGCATTTGTGATGCTTGTCAACTAGGAAAGCTAACTAAATCTTCTTTTAAATATAAGAAGATCATCTCAACATTACAACCTCTTGAGTTGTTACATCTAGACTTATTTGGACCAACTCAGACTCAATCTATTAATCACAATAGATATGTTTTTGTAATAGTTGATGACTTCTCTAGATATACATGGACTTTTTTTATGAAAAACAAAAGTGATACATTTGAAAATTTCAAAATCTTTGCTAAACGTATTCAAAATATTAAAAATCTAAAAATTAAAAACATTAGAAGTGATCATGGAGGTGAATTTGAAAATGAAATGTTTGAGAAATTTTGTAATAAGAAAGGAATATTTCATAACTTTTCATTTCCAAGAACGCCTCAACAAAATGGAGTTGTTGAACGTAAAAATAGAACACTTCAAGAATGTGCTAGGACTTTATTGAATGGAACCACTCTTCCAAAACAATTTTGGGCAGAAGCCGTTGCTACTGCTTGTTATGTCCTAAATCGTGTCTCTATTCGACCTTTAACTAAACATACTCCATATGAACTCTTCAACGGTTGAAAACCTAATATATCTTACTTTAAAGTTTTTGGTTCGAAATGTTTTGCCTTGAATACGAAAGATCAATTAGGAAAATTTGATCCAAAATCGAATGAATGTATATTCATCGGATATTCAGAATGAAGCAAAGCATATAGAATCTTTAATAAAAGAACTAAATCTATTGAAGAAACACTTCATGTATCATTTGATGAAAATTTCAAAATTAAAACAAATGATGATGAAGACATTATAATAAATTCAAATTCCAATTGTGTCAACAATACACCTGACAATACTTCTTCCTTACATCAAATTGAAACTGAATTAAAATCCCCACCAAGAATTTTAAAAGATCATCCAATTCAAAATATAATAGGAGAAATTGATGAAAGAGTTAAAACAAGGAATCAACTAAATCAAATGGGTCATATAGCTTTTCTTTCTAATATAGAACCTATAAGGAAGCCTCAACTGATGATTATTGGATTATTGCGATGCAAGAAGAACTAAACCAATTCGAAAGAAATAACGTTTGGGATTTAGTTCCACGACCGAATGATCAATCAGTTATTGGCACTAAATGGGTTTTTAAAAATAAAGCTGATGAAAATGGTAATATCACTAGAAATAAAGCTAGATTAGTTGCACAAGGATATAATCAGGAAGAAGGAATTGACTATGAAGAAACGTTTGCTCCTGTCGCAAGATTAGAAGCAATACGAATCCTATTAGCCTATGCTTGCTTTCATGATTTCAAATTATATCAAATGGATGTTAAAAGTGCTTTTTTAAATGGGTTTATTAAAGAAAATGTTTATGTTGAACAACCTCCCTTGTTTATACACGAACAATTTCCAGACCATGTTTATAAACTTAAAAAGGCTTTATACGGTTTAAAGCAAGCACCTCGTGCTTGGTATGATCGTTTAAAAAGTTATTTAATCGACTCTGGTTTTGAAATTTGAAAGGTTGATCAAACTCTTTTTATTAAGAAAAAGAAACATGATAATTTAATTATTCAAATTTATGTAGATGATATTATTTTTGGATCAACTAATGATAAATTATGTCAAGAATTTTCTAAAATAATGACAAATGAATTTGAGATGTATTACATGGGAGAATTAACATATTTCCTTGGACTTCAAATTAAACAAGTTAATAATGGCATTTTTATAAATCAAGAAAAATATTGTAATAATTTAATCAAACGCTTAGGTATGGAAAATACTTCTGCCAAACCAACTCCTATGAGTACAACTGTACATCTTGAAAAAGATGAAAATGGCAAGAGTGTAGACCAAAAATTATATCGAAGTATGATTGGATCATTATTATATTTAACCGCTAGTAGACCCGATATAATGATGAGCGTTTGTTTGTGTGCACGATTTCAAGCCGATCCTAAAGAATCACACATTAGAGCAGTAAAACGTATTTTACGTTATCTCAACAAAACCAAAGATTTTGGACTATTTTATCCAAAAGAATGTCCTTTTGAATTAGTGTCATATAGTGATGCTGATTTTGGAGGAAGTCGGACGGATAGAAAAAGTACAAGTGGGACTTGTCACTTCATTGGACGGTCTCTAGTATCTTGGTTCAGTAAGAAACAAAATTGCGTATCACTTTCTACTTGTGAAGCAGAATATATATCTGCAGCTTTGGCATGTGCTCAAGTAATTTATATGCAACAAACTCTTCAAGATTTTGGTTTTAAATTATCTAAATCTACAATCTTCTGTGATAATTCTAGTGCTATTAATTTATCTAAAAATCCAGTAAATCATTCACGGACAAAACATATTGATATTCGTCATCATTTTCTTCGTGATAATATTGAAAAAGATATAATCAATCTAGAATTCGTATCTTCGGAAAATCAATTAGCAGATATTTTTACCAAACCATTAAATGAAAACATTTTTATCAAATTGAGACGAGAACTTGGAATCATCTCATTCAAAAATTTATGAAGTTTACTTCAACTCATTTCTGTTTTTATTTAAAGGTTATTATAAACTTGTTTTTTTGTCCACATTTTTTTTCTGGTTAAAATTAAATTATTCTTCTTTTAATCTTAACCATTCATTATTTAGCCTTCAGTTTTATATATAAATTCTTTCATTCAGAAGAAAACTTTCATTCAGCTTATTTCAAATAGAAAGGTGAAAGCAGAAAATAAATTATGTTTTTTAATTTTGCATTATTCGTTTTTACCATGGCCGGTTCATCTTCAGATGAGCCTTCCTATTCATCTGGATATTCGTCAATTGACTTTGAAACACCTAGTTCTGGGTCTTCCGAACTTCCAACTCCAACTCCAGCTTATATTCCGATATGTCCACCACAAAGTCATCATACGGGATATACGCCAGAAAATAAACGCACACGAAGAAATTTATTTCCATCTCCAACTACTAAGGAAAAGATAGATGACTTACATCACTATCAGAGGGAAACACTTAATCTTCAGCGTGAAATGTATTTTGAGCAAAAGAGTCATGGTAGACGACTCAGTTTTCTTGAACGTTGTGCTGCAAAAATATGTGGTTCATCTCCGATCAACACAAATGCACATATTCATTCACCTCAACGTCCTCATGTTTCTCCAAATTCGTGGGATCGTCAGCCTCAATGGTCTCCCATTAAACAGTTTGATGAACACAATCAACACGAATCATCCAAAGGGAAGTCTCCGAAGTCTCCAAAAACTCCGAAGACTCCTAAGTAGATAATATATATATGATTGTACGTTGATTTGGTTACTCATTTTTGCTTTGTATTATCTTCAAAATAAATAAATATTTGAATATTTTCTTTTATCATTAAACAGAGCAAAAACATTCAACATTAGACATACATACGTCTATACTTTTACACAGACGTCTGTAAAACACCTTTTTTTTATTGTTTTCAGCCACACAGACGTCTGGAGTATTTATCACAGACGTCTAAATTCAGTATAAAAAGTTTCAAATTTTCTGTTATAAAATTAGCCGTCTGTATGAAAATAACAGACGTCTGTTCTCCAATATAGACGTCTAACATAAAATATTCAGACGTCTGATTTTAGTTCAAAATGTTTTTTACTCTCTGTTTCAAATTTATCCATCTGAGCCATCTGTCACCATTTTTTAGACGTCTGTCCTTCATTTTAGCCGTCTGCTATAAAATTTTAGACGTCTAAACTCCTCTTAATTGTTCTTTATCTACAGGACTTCAGACGTCTGTATATTTTTTAGACGTCTGAAACCCTGTTAGACAGAAAACAATATAAATCCAACCGACGGCTTTCCTTCTTCAACTCGACTATTTTCTCAAAATCAAAATTCAAAACCCTAGCCATCTTCAAAATAAACAATGGCGCCCAAATCAAAACACAAGAAACAAAAAGGAGATTCTTCTCAACAAGCTCCTCATATTCTCCCTACAGAAGATCAAATTGCCGCTTGCCTCTACCATGAACCCCGAAGTATGGCTCGTTACAAACATCTATCTTCTCTGCCATCATTTCACGGCATTTTTCATGACCTTGATCATTTTCCTGCGTACAAAATTAGGTTCTTTACTGATAGATCTCAGATCACTATCTTATTGATTTCAAAGACAATCAAGTAAACATTTGTAGACTTAGTGTCTTATTATTTCTTGCAAATGTCAACAATCCCAAAATTAGGCTTCATAGAGATAAAGGAACACTTTGGACAAGCGTATTTGGAAACATTCTACAAATAACTCCTGCTGACATTGGACGAATTTTAAAATGTAGCTCGAATGGTGTCGATTTAGATGATTTTAAGTTAGAAGGTGAGGATCTTAAATGCATAGAATATCATCTTTTTGAACCAGGAAAGTCCACAGATAGATCAAATCATCTTCGTCCCCGACCTCGATTATTGCTTAGAATGCTAATAAAAACAATATTTCCCCGGCAAGGAAGCCATGAGATTATTTATGATGATGAAGATAAGGCGCTTCAAGCAATATTATCAAATTCACAAATCGATTGGGCACAATATTTTTACGATTCTCTTCGTACTTATCACGACTCGAAGAAGCGATCAATTGTCTATGCCCCTTATATTACTCGAATTCTAACTGACTTATCTATTCAAAGTCCGGCAATTGAGTTTGAAAAGATTAAGGTATCCAATATTCGCTTTTTTAGTTTGATGGGATTACCGGAACCTCCTCCGTCGTTTCCAACATATCCTGATTATAAAGCAGAACAACTGGCTTTACAAAAAGAAAAAGGAAAAACAAAGGTAGGCAGTTTCGGACACGATGGAGATGAAGGAGATACTGAAAAAGAAGGGGATGATAGAGATGAAGGGGAAGATGAAGGGGAAGATGAAGAAGGAGAAGACGAAGCCTTTGAGCAAACTTTTATCCAAAGTCCAATCCCGGAAAATTACGAGATTGAACTAATTTCTGGAACTTCACGCACATATACAAAAAATGAAAAGCTCAAATCTGACATCACCATCTCTAAAAATCAAAAGGAAATCTCTCAACAAATTGCACAAGGCTTTTCTTCCATCAATTCTAGATTCGATCATTTAGATGCCAAAGTCGAAGAGAATGCACGAGAATTGAAAAATGTCAAGACAATTCTTCGTCAATTATGGAAAAATTCTCATGGATCTTCTCCTCCTTCCTCTCCAACTTGGGGAGAATGGTAAAAGAAGATGATTTCTTTTGGTTTGTCTTTTGGTCCAAAAACTTCAGTTTCATAAAATTCTGTATCTTTTTTGTGGTGTTTAAAACTTATATGTTGTTATTTGTATAATTTTCTATGTCTCTCTGAAAAATTTGGTTCATTGTGTTTTGATTAAACAAATGCTCTGTCCTAAAAATTGATTTGTTTTTATCATCTTGGTACACGCTTGGTTGATCAACTATGTATTGTCTACACTTCTTATCTATTTTGTTATTCACAGTTCTAATTTTCTCTTTATATCTAAACACCTCCTATAATTCTTTTTGTTAATGACAAAGGGGGAGAAATAATAACATTTCTGCTATATAAATTGGTCATATTGACAGGGGGAGCAAAAGGTATGGTTATACTAACCGTTGAATTATATAGTTGTCATCATCAAAAAGGGGGAGAATGTTGGAACCTGCCTTCTTTGATTTTAATGCGACAACTATATATCTCAACCTATATACTATAATGTCAAATATTCTTGCAGGAATCTACAAGAGAAGCTATTATCATATCATCAACAAAGATCAAGCTCTCAAATTTTATTATTTCTAAGTTAAATATTCTTGTACAATCTCTGATATGATGATAAAACACACACACACACAAATATACTTTTGAAAATCATGTTTTAAAATAATAAATATCTTTAATTATTTAAAGATATAAAAAGGTATTTTCAAAATTATATAATATCTCAAGTTCAAAAGTGCTAAAACAAAGGAAGGAACAAAACAGTACAGGTTTAGACGTCTGTATCTTAATTCAGACGTCTGACATCAATGTCAGACGGCTAAAGATAAAATAACAGACGTCTGAACCCTCAGTATAAAGTGCTTCTATTTCCACATGAAATAGACGTTTGTAAATTAAATAACAGACGTCTGTCATCATAGACAGACGTTCGAATTAAATGGCAGACGTCTAAAATGACTGGTTTTTGTTTCTTCTATTTTTTGAATTTTAAACTTTATTCAGACATCTGTCACTTTTTTTCTCAGACATCTGAACTTGACGAACTGAAGCATCTCTTCATGAAATATCAAATTCTGAAGAGTTGTCTTCTTCATCAACAGTTGCACTTCTTCTAAAAGTTGCAACTATTAAATTAAAACTATTCAATACTATAAATAGAGATGAAAATCCACTATTTCAATCACCAATTCTTTCTATCTATTCTGATCTTATATTGTTATAATATCAAAGTGATTTTCAATTCTCTACTTCCTGTCTTTGCACATTCAAATCATCATATCAAGAAGATTATAGGAAGGGTGTACTACATTGACTATATACGTGTTACTCAAGAACACACAAGTCAAGAAACAATTTATTAATTGTATTTGAAGTCCTATTCGGTTGCTTAGGCGGAAAAGTCCTTTTCGGTTGCTCAAGCGGTGTAATACATGTTCCTTCGGGTTAAGTGAGGGTTGTTAGAGAAATTCCAGAAGGAGTCTGGGACTGGACGTAGAACGAGAAGTTCGAACCAGTATAAAAATCCCTGGTGTCATTTTTATTACTACTATTTACTATTATTTATAATTCCGCACTTGCTAGTCGTAGTTTAACTATATTATCGATCCATATACACTTTCAAGGCAATCGTATTATATACACAAGAAGTCATTTATAAATAAGTACAGTACATAGAACGCAGGAAAAGTACATAGGAGAGATTACAATAGAAATGATAATCTTTCATTACTAATATCATTTTATATACAGATTCAACAAACAATGAGGGCCATTCCCGCATAATACCGGCCAGTTTTAGACGTCACACAACTGAAAGCCAAACAAAACAGAAAGTATAGACTCTGTACTTGTACATATTTGAAGTACTCAAAAAACATAAAAAAACCACAAGTGCTCTCATCTTCTAGAACTCGGTCTCGTCGTCATTTCTTTCCATTGTAGCCACTTTTCCCACCCTTGCTCGGACGAATCAGAATCATCTTCCTCCTGCTTTACTTGCTAAGGGCAACGACACCCTCCAAGAATGTCGATTCTCCCCTAGTAGGGCCAGACCCCTTAGAACCTCCTGTAGCGGCGTCTAAATCCTTAGACATCCGGAGCTTGATTGTAGTCCGAGTCTTACGCTTTGCTTCCTCCTCCTTCTTCGCTTGAAGCCCCTTCTCTTCCTTCTCAAGTCTCCCTACCATCATCTCCATGTCAGTCGGGTCTAACTCACCGGTCACTACCAATTCTTCTTCTAGAGACATCCTCCAGATTTTGCAGCACCGCAATTTTCTCAGAACCGAACCTAGCCTTGGAGATGGAGGTAGGAGTCGTACTCGAAGCTACTACAGAAACATTGGTGGAAGCGGTAAAGATGGCAGAGGCTCCAAACCCTACGTATCTCGAGGAGGAGGCGGGAGAGACGATTGACCTACAATTTAGGAAATGTAGTTGTATAGTTTAGTAAAGGACTATGGAGTGAACTGGAGCTTTTGGGGTACTTGAGAAACGAGGGAAATACATGAACCAGGAGTTTGTTCGTGAACTTTAAACTTAAAAATCCTCTACTCTGGTCCCAATTTCAGTGGGTCACTAGATAGTCGGAGGAAAGTATGGCTCATGCAGAGCTTCAAAAGATGGATACGTGTGAGCAACTTCAGAGCTAATGGCTGTGGGCCCCTGAATGGTTGTTGCTTGCCTTTGAGATTTAGGAGTAGATATTTCACCCTAACCCAAAGAAGTTGGATTAGCAAGAGCTTTAGCAACGGCATCAGCGACGTCCTTTTTTCTAGAATCTCTATACCAACTGCTAGGAAATCTAAGTCCTCGGAATTGAGATAAGTCTCCATTTACTCTTCATCGGATCGCATATCCTCGGCTCACTCTGATCTAACTAATACTTCTTCCCAACCACAGCGAGAGTCCATGGAAATTCATTTCCAAGCCCCTTCAAACTACCCTTGTTCATAACATTGCAAGTATAGAGATGCAGCACGTTGGCATCCATCTAGCTCATCGCTTCATTATGCTTTCTTGAGGTTTGAGTGCTCCGAGCGTGTGACCAAATGGTCGATTTCGACCGCCAGTTTATCGAATGCGATATGTTCTTTCTTCTTGGCCAGTCTCGCATTCTTCTCGTGGAGTCAGTGAGTTCGGCGGCTTGCTCTTTTAGTTTTTCGGACTCCCTATGAACTTCTTTGAGCTTATCATTGACTAAGAGAAGTGCTCTGTCGTAAGCCCTGATTGCCTTAGTTAGAAGCTTGTCATTGGCAGCTTTTCGCTTCAAAGCCTCATCTCTCTCGATCTTCAACTGAGCTATCTTATTATCACAATCCTTAATTACTCTATCGTGAGCATCCCTTTCTGCCTCAAATGAAAGAATCTCTTGGTAGTTAATATAGTTAACGTCAGAAAGGGCACGTACGAGGCTTTGCCACTCGAACCCAGCCTCCAAGTCCTCACGGACCGCCTCGAGATCCCAGAAGAAAGTAGCTTTATTGGTTGGCTTTATGTTCTTATCAAATTTAACCCCGTGCAAGAACATATGTGGAAAGGAAGTTTGAAGCTGGGGTGGACCCGGTGAAAGTGTGAACTTCTTGCCTCGACTGGAAGAAGCCGGAGCATCTACAATAGTTATGGTCTAGGAGAATGGAATTTCTTACATCGCGGCAGTCTAAGCCTCGCTGTGGGGAGGAGCAATGGACAGAAGGTCCCGCGGTGGTCATGGGAATCCCTGTGGTGCTTGTGCATATCACCAGGGGCATCGCCTTCACTTTCCCTTTTTCTTTTCTCCCCTCACACGTTCTCTCTCCAAGTGGTGGGCCTCATCATATCTTCTTTTCCTCCTCTCCTTGTCAGTTTCACAATAAGAGCAATGTGCGGGATCCGAAGTTTGATCCCCATAAGGGCTAGTTTGTTGATGTAGTTGATGGTATAGTCCATTTAACAACCCACACTATAGTGGGCCTAGATTTTGCTAACTCGAAAATCCAAGTCCACAAAACTACAGATCGTTGTTTTGGTATCCTACAAATAGGAAAATATATCAGAGCACTAATGGTAATAACTCAAAGTGGAAATAAGAAAATATAATAGATCAATATAATTACTGACCAAAAATTGACATCTCAAATGTCAATAGCCTCAACCAGACAACTGCTCCAAATCAACACCAGTACCTGCCCTTCTAAATCCTATGGATTGTAATAAGGAGGGGGACGGAACAACATTCTAATGACTGGTAAATTATACATCTTATACATAACACCAGCTTATGCCTATTTTTTTGCTATTTCATATTATGTTATATTTTATTATTAGTCGTTATGACTCCATTACTACGTACAAATCGTACCTATCTACACCATGTAGATCTATGTATATAGGTAAATATAGATATACACACACACATACATACCCCAAGTTCGCTAATGGACTTAGATACTATCCCTACTAGTATCAATCGCTCAGCATCTCATAAAGATCCATCGCTATCATATCATTAAGGAAATCCTATCGTGCGCACCGACCACCTCCAATCCACGACCTCCAGTCCATAAGGTCCTAATGCTTCAGGGATTTTTCATCACCTATGCCAGCCTTTTGTGTACCCTTTTTTTGCTTCTTATCGTGGATTTTAGGCTCCATGCACCACCACCCCGTCAATGTTTTGAAGAAATATTGTATATGTTAACAAGCCTTACCCTATCAAACAAACTAAAAAACAACTGTGGCGTTGCATAACCCAACTGAACCAATCCTGGTAGGCAGAAGAGATCAGTTAGGTGCATCCCTGTCCTTCTCGTTAATCGCAAGAGACTAACGACGAGCTCAATAAATATTTGCTTGATAAATATGCAACTCCTACCCTATAGGTACCTAAGTACGCCAGCCTTTTACGTACACTTATTGCAACTTGTTTTGGTACCTAAGCACACTAGACTTTCCGTGACATGTTGCATAAGTCCGATCTCACTCGCTGTTCATTTAGATTGCCTAGTGAAATCAAGACAATACCCCCACTTAAAAACTTTGAAGCAGACCTAATTTGACTATGCACTTAACATAATTATAACAGAAAATTTATAATCAAGGCAATAAGCATAGTCTAGACCTAGGGGTACCCCTCTAGTACGAAATCGTACACTCACCACGGGCCCTATTGGTTGGATATGTTTTTAGCATTCCAACCCAGCTAACGACCTTCAGATATTGGTCCATTATAATTATACAGATAATTTATAATTATTCACACTCGTCATAAATCTTCTTAGGTCTTCAATCTTACTAAGTATACTTATTTCAGACTTATGTATACTTATTCTTTTTTAATTTTCTTTATTGCCTCAAAATCTTCTTAGGTCTTCAATCTTACCATGTGTTTACCTTTTATTTCATTTACCGCTTCTTAATTTCAGATATCAATATTGTTGCTGTTAGCACCAAAATTGGTCACTAACCTTCTTAAGAAAGATTGTGTAGAGAGATAAATGAAGAAGATAAATTAAAACAGAGAGATATAGGCTAAATTAACTGCAGAAATCTAGAACACCAGATTTATAGTGGTTCGGCGTGAATGCCTACATCCACTTTTAATTGTAATCTTTATTGTTTTCCCAAGTAGTTAAATACAGATACAATCCGTACAAAAATGGCTTGAGTACAAGTTTGAACTAAAAAGAGTGAGTCTTGAAAGCGGTAGAGTCTCCCTAGTGTTCTCTAAAAAAGGTCCCTTTCACTGTGCCCCTGCCCTTCTATTTATAGACGAAGATGGGTTGGACTTCCCTCATGGGCCTAGGAACAAGGTATCTTGACCCACAGTAGGCGACTCCAGTACACCGAACCAGGCATGCCGAACGAGCCATACCGAGCGAGGAATGCCGGTCAAGAACCATTTGGTTGACCATCGAGTGACCTGAAGTAACCATTCAAGAGAACCGGGGCAAGTAGTGAGTTGAAGCGAAATGAAGCTATGTCGAACGCCTTTACGTTGTTGTGGACTTGATAGCTTGTTAACTTCCATCGTATGCACCGAACCAGAGATGCCAAACGAGGTAGATTGCTGGTCGAGGCCTGGGATGTCGAACGAGGGAGAATGCCGGTCGAGGAGCGAGGGGAGATGTCGGTTGAGGCCTGGGATGCCGAGCGAGGGGAGATGTCGGTCGAGGCCTGGGATGCCGAGCGAGGGAAGATGCTGGTCGAGGCCTGGGATGTCGAGCGAGGGGAGATGCCGGTCGAGGCCTGGGATGCCGAGCGAGGGGAGATGCCGATCGAGGCCTGGGATGGCGAGCGAGGGAAGATGCCGGTCGAGGCCTGGGATGCCGAGCGAGGGAGATGCCGGTCGATGGCTCTTCATGCCGAACGGGAACTCTATGCCGAGCGAAGGCTCTGCATGCCGAACGGGAACTCTGTGTCGAGCGCCTCGTTACCAGGTTAAATAACCGGGTAACACTTTGCCCCCCAAAGCATATCATGAGAGTCAATCATGATATGCTTTGAACCATAATACATCTACACTTACTGCTCCCTTATTATTCCTTCTTTTCCTTTCGGGTCGGTTCACTCACGTGCTGGACCATATAACTACCAAGTCTGAAAGTCGTTCGACATGATTCCTGCCGAACCACTAGCATGCCTTGACCTGGTCCACTGATCAATGCCTGTTTGACTTCCTCCTCTTATTATATAAGCGGATACTTCTTCTCCTTCTCTCCTTTACTTTTACCTCGTCTCAAGAACACGCTACCTTCTTTTCCCCCAATTTTGGCAACTTCGCTATCCTTCTCTTCCTACCCCGAATCCAGCAAGCCTTCTTTATAATTCTTTTCCAGTTCGAATCTAACAATCCCCAGTCCTGATCAGATTCCTAACCTCGGCCGTCTTTTTAGGTAATAACCTATCTTTTAAACACTATTCTGGACTAGGAAACTTAGTGCGAGATTCAAGTTCGTGAACTTTCGTCAGACCCAGGACAGTTGAAATCGTGCGGATGAAGTAGATGGATCATGGTTTGACCACACCTAAGGGCTGGTGGAGAGGAGGAAGGGAGAGGGTGCCAGAGGCTCCTAGGATGTGGTTTCTTGTCTGGTTGCTGTACGCGGGAGTTGAGTTGTAGAGTTGTTTCTAAGTCACGGATTTAGGTAGTTCGGTGAGGTACTGGAAAGTGGGTGAAAAACCGACCAAATGTAGGATTGGTGGCCCGGTCGTCTCCATAGGGAATTTGCATTAGGGAGTCAGGAGTTAGGTGGTTTAGTTAAGACGTGTCGAGGGCCGCTCCGTAGCGAGCGTTGTGAGTGTTGGGAAGGTCGCTCGGCATTGAGATAGCCGAGCGAGGTGAGTGCCGTCCGACATTGAGAGGTTTGAAGTAGGCACAAGTATGGTCTAACTGAAGAATAGGTAATCGTTTCGGCATGCCGAACGGTGAAGAAAGAAAGTTTGAGAGAAACGTGAGTCTGGTTTAGCATGCCGAGTGAGGCGGCTCGGCATGACTGTGGCTCGACATGACTCTCGCGTGCCGAATGGTGAAGGAGGGGTGAGGAGAGTTTAGGTGATTACTTAGTCGAGTCTCCCGAGCATCGTTCGGCATTAGGTCTTGAAGTAGACAACAATAGTCAGAACCATTCAAACTCAAACGTAACTCATGTTGACTGGACTTACTTATTATGCCTGCACATGTGACAAAAGCAAGGACATGGACTTGAGCAAACAAGCATATCGACCAATCCGGACTGATAACTCCCCTATTTTGACAACTATAAACTTGAACTTAACTTGATTAGAACATATAATAACCTTCCACATACGGTGTTGACGCCAAGCTCAAAACAGAAAACATCGTACGACAAGCTCTCGAAGACGGTCAGCGATGACGGTCTTCGAAGACGAAAGTTCAAAGCTTAACTTTATTTCATCAACTTTACGACTTGTAATTCTTTGGCACTTATACCTGAATGATTACACTAGTTCACACACCGCACGGGGGGAGTATTTTTGTTGTTATGTCTAATGTCGATCGTTTTTTTAAGTATAGTTCAAACAGGTGTTTCATCAGATCTAACACTCATTAGAGATGTCTAGAAAATCCAGCTCTGCCACAATCTCGGACAGACCCGGGCCATCTTCTCAACAAGAAGAAGTTAGAACTTCAAATCCATCGTCTTCTCCTGTACAAGACATGCCGAACCCTGCGATCGCATCTGTCGACTTGGCTCCCGATGCCTTGGATGCATCGATCTTTTTAGACGATCCGATCGATTCTCAAGCCTCGAAGATTAATGAAAGCACGCTTCGCCGTATATGCTCAGTACACGGGATTCCTTTCGATGATGTGTTGGTCCCATCGGGACAGGACCGTCCTCACTTGACATAAGTAGGATATACAGCCAGCAACAGATTTATGTACTGGGTCGGTAGCGTGCCGCCATTCAACTCCTTTCTTCGGGAACTGTTATAGTATATCGAGATTGCCCCATCGCAATTACATCCAAATAGCCACGCGTTCATATACGGCACTTGCATTCTCTCCATGAGTTTCCTTTTCAGGCTCCCGACTCCTGGCAATATCTGTTATATCTATCGCTTCAAGAGATGGTCAGATAGTCCATCTTTTGTATTCTTTGAGCCGCATAGCAAGTGTCAAATCCTGACTGGGGCATGGAGCAAGTTCGCCCAGTATAAACAGGGGTGGTTCTACGTACGTTGTCCACCCAGCTTCGCGAGGAGATGGGTGGAAGGGAGTAAGTATTTTTTCTGGATTAATACTCGTGTTTGATGGAAACTGCACCTTTTCTAACTCTTTCTATACTTTTACAGGTATCAACTCACGTCCCGAAGGCTCTGGGTATTCTTAAGCTATCAAAGCTATCCGAGCCATTCCTGCAGAAGACCAGGACATCAGATCTCTCATTTCTAATGAATCGCTCATGAATTTTGGGCTGCTGGCGGAAGGTCGCCGAATAAGCCTTCCTCAAGGCATCACTATACCCAGGCCTACTTCAGGCAAAGGAAAGAAGCAGGCTGGGTCTTCAGCACGTAACGCTTAAAGTACAGGGCGAAAATGTAAGCCCTGCTCGGGACCCGATAGTCGAAGTCCATGATATCGAGAAGACACCTACCCCTTCGAAGGGAAAGAAGAAGTTGACCTACAAATTGAGGAAGAAGACGGTGGGTGGAACCTCTAAGGTCACCCTTACTCCAGTAGAAAAAGAGCCTTCTTCTCAACACTTAGAGAGTTCGTTAAAAGGCTTGTCGGACCTCACTATTCCCGATGATTTGCTCAACTATGGCTTCGATGATCCAGAAGCTCTTAAACTTCATTCGCCCGCGAGAGGCGATACAGGCACTCAGGCCCAAATCCATTGAGAAAAAACTCCTATTAGTAAAGATAAAGAAACTGGCCCGTCGGGGGGAGACACTAGGACACACACAGACACGTGCACTTCACCTTGCACTTAAATTTTCGTCATCGCTCTACCCTTTGCTAACTTTTCGTTGTTTAAATTCTATGCAGGTGACATGGGACACACTCACGGACTCGATCGTCTTCGCGAGTCATCTATTTTCATCATTCTGGCCGGGATTCGGGCCCCGGCAAGCGTCGAGACAGAGACGACTCTAGAGACCGAGACTATCGCCCCCGAGAATCAACTTACCGAAGGAAAACATACAGCTTGTCTTCATATTCTCGCGATCATCGTTCTCAATCAGAGCAAGGCAGAGAGAAGTCTGCACAGAAGGGATCCCGATCTGATGTCCCCCGTGATCAACACTCTGGTTCATCCAGCACACGGCAGTCTTAGGAACATCATAAGAAGACTGAACTTTCAAAGCCATCTCCCCCTGTTCCCGCAACAGATCCGACGATATCGGAGAAGCTAGCTGAGCTTAAAGTTAAGTTTCCCAAAATCTACTTTAATGGTCTGAAGTTCCTCCCGGCGATCCATCACATTCCGGGGCATGTCAAACAGAGCGCCATTGCTTGCAAAAACGACGTTTATGTTCAACATGATGCGTTTGTCCATCTAGCTGAAAAAGTTTCAGAAGTCTCTGTTGAGCGTCAAAACGAAATCGACCGCCTGAAGCTTGAAGCCATTTTTGATAAAGACATTATCAAAACTCAGGATGAGGATCTCTCTTCGTACAAGTCCCAACTCGAAGCTGCCCAACAGAGTGCTAAAGATACTGCGGAGGCCGTCAATCGTCTGGAGATAACTCATAAGAAAGAAATTGACGAAGCGGTCCAACGCTGCGGGGCCTTGGCTTTAGAAAAAGGACTCTATTCAAAAAGAAAGGGATGCATTCGCCCTGTAGGTCAAAGAGTTGAAAGAACTACTCTCTAAGGAGAAGGAAGAGAAGATAGCTGCTCAGGAGGAGTCCCAACGATACTGCAATGAGATTGTTGCCACTCGACTCCTCAAAACACAACTAAATGAGGAGCTTTCTAGAGCCGAAGTACTAAAGGAGATAGCTCGCAAGGAAGGTAAAAAGATGGCGCTTTCTGATATCGATTCGCGCCTCGAGGCAGCTGCCGAAGCCGGTAGGGAGGAGATCAAGTGCTTGTTCGACCCGCTTATAGCAGAATACAACGTTCGCGTACTCATGCATCGGGATTTGACTTTTCTTGGCGAGGGTTACCTCGAATCTCTAGTCGAGGCACGAGACAGTCTTATAAATATAAAGAAAATTGAATCGGGAACGGAAGAGATTGATGAAGGGGCGTTGGTAAAGGGATTCCTTTGGGGGAACGAGCATTCGGACTAATCAGCAACGAGGGTTCTCTTCAGCAAAGACTCGCCCACATCAAAGGAAAAAAGTGACATTGCTGGCCCGTCCGGAGCCGAATCTCCAGCTCCTCCTCCTACCCAATCGGCTGATCGGCCAGTACTTGATCCATTCGAGCAACACGCTGGTTATGACCCGGAAGACCCTGGTCTCGGCATTCATGTTCTATCTCCCATTCCAGAGGGTGAGACTCCTTGGACAGTTGAGATCCAGCAAGAAGCCGGTATATAACTCTTCTTCATAAAGTTCAAAGAACCGTCGTTTTCGGCAAGAGGTTATTGTATTCTAACGTTCATCTCTTGTGATTTTGCCCAGACCGTTCTGATCCTGTTCCGTCTCCAAGGAGAGATGACGCCAAGGAGAAAAAGGGGGATGCGAGCGAGGCTACTTATGCGGGAGTGACCCCTGGTCCTGATGCTCAGGTGATTGAGGTGCTCGACGAGGATAAGTCTAAAACTTCATCCCCCGTCGAAGAAAGTTATGAAATTGAAATTACGGGCGCCTCAGGACACACTTCGAAAGTGAGCATGAAGGAGCAACTTGCGAAAGAGAAAAGGAAGAAAGTTGAGATCAAGGTCGAGTCCCAAGTGGTCGACCTTGATGACCCACTGAACATGCCTTTAAAGGTCATCTTTCCCGGTGGGATTAGGCCACATGAGGTTCCTCCTCCTTCTTTGGACACCCCTTCATTAGCGAGCAAAACGTCCAAGAGAAAACGCGTGGGGGAGGAGTCGTTTGAGAAAACGAAGGAGGAAAAGAAGCCAAAGAAATCGAAGAAGTAGCCGCTACACTCGTTCAACGAGAGTTAGCTTAGATCATGTAATTATTTTTATTTATTTATTTTTCTAGTCAATGTAGATAGACTTTTGACTCCGAGTTTTGGAGGAGTGGTAGTAGAACCCCATTTTGGATTAATAAATAAAGTTTAGTTTCTTTGTCTTTCAAATGACTTTTGTTTTTCACCTTTCTGTATAACTGTGGTCGAAACCCGAGCTATCGTGAGTTATATAAACCCCCAATCCATTTTCATATAACTCGGAAATTCTTTGGGGTTGTACATCCTTTATTCCAATCTTCAGGTACTTAGAATATTTTATAGTCTGTACTCTGGGGACTTGATGTCTTCAAGTCATTTGTATTCTAGTCTGCATTCTGGGGACTTAGAGATTTCTAGTCGTTTATACTCTAGTCCGTACTCTGGGGACTCAGAGTACTCCAGTCCGCACTCTGGAGACTTGGAGATTTAAGTCGTTTATACTCTAGTCCACACTTTGGAGACTTAGAGTACTCCAGACCGCACTCAAGGGACTTGGAGATTTCAATCGTTTATACTCTAGTTCGCACTCTGGGGACTCAGAGTACTCCAGTCCGCACTCAGGGGACTTGGAGATTTAAATCGTTTATACTCTAGTCCGCACTCTGGGGACTTAGAGTACTCCAGTCCGCACTCAGAGGACTTGGATATTTAAGTCGTTTATACTCTAGTTCGCACTCTGGGGACTCAGAGTACTCTAGTTCGCACTCAGGGGACTTGGAGATTTAAGTCGTTTATACTCTAGTCCGCACTCTGGGGACTTAGAGTACTCCAGTCCGCACTCTGGGGACTTGGAGATTTAAGTCGTTTATACTCTAGTCCGCACTCTGGGGACTCAGAGTACTCTAGTTCGCACTCAGGGGACTTGGAGATTTAAGTCGTTTATACTCTAGTCCGCACTCTGGGGACTTAGAGTACTCCAGTCCGCACTCAGGGGACTTGGAGATTTAAGTCGTTTATACTCCAGTCCGCACTCTGGGGACTTAGAGTACTCCAATCCGCACTCAGGGGACTTGGAGATTTAAGTCGTTTATACTCTAGTCCGCACTCTGGGGACTCAGAGTACTCCAGTCCGCACTCAGGGGACTTGGAGATTTAAGTCGTTTATACTCTAGTCCGCACTCTGGGGACTAGAGTACTCCAGTCCGCACTCAGGGGACTTGGAGATTTAAGTCGTTTATACTCTAGTCCGCACTCTGGGGACTTAGAGTACTCCAGTCCGCACTCAGGGGACTTGGAGATTTAAATCGTTTATGCGCGTTCGTACATCATACAGAATAATGTAACTCTAGTTGTTTGCCATCGGATTATAATGCATAGAAACATCAGTAATTCATGGAAAAGATGGCTTCAAGCCTTTATTAATGAAAACAAACTAAATCGTCTGATTACATGCTAAAAAAAACTAAGAATCAATGGAACAAAAACATACGGGAAATAACTGCACCTAAAACACGAAAGAAACAGGCTAAATATAATAACGTCGCAAATGTTCACTATTCCATGCTCGGGGAAGTGTCATGCCATCAACGGTCGCTAGCTTGAAGGTTCCCTCTCCAAGCTTCCGTTCAACGACATATGGACCTTCCCAGTTGGGATTCATACGTGATGGTACCAGAAAAACTCGTTTCAAAACGAGATCACCCACATCAAAGATTCTTGGGCGGACTGTTTCGTTATAATATCGCATAACGCGGTGCCTGTATGCTGCCACCCTTAACTCAACTTCTTCACATTTTTCATCAACGAAGTCCAGTGATTCCAACAAGAGATCCTAATTCGTCCTAGGATCATAATGTGTCACCCGATGTGATGGAACTTCAAGCTCCACGGGTATAATGGCCTCCGTGCCATATGCCAATGCGAATGGAGTGTGGCCAGTCGCAGACTTGTGGGCGGTTCTATAAGCCCATAGCATTGTTGGAAGTTCATCTACCCACTTGCCTCCAGCCTTTTCCAAACGCTTCTTCAATATGGACTTGATTATTTTGTTCACGGCTTCAACTTGTCCATTATCCTTAGGATGAGCAATTGCGGCGAACTTTTTCTCAATGCCGTACTTTAAACAGAAATCTTTGAATTCCCTACTTTCGAACTGAGTTCCGTTGTTTGTAATGATGGTTCGCGGGAGGCCGAAGCGACATATAATGTTTCGCAAAACGAAATTAATGATCTTCTTGGAGGTGATTGTGGCTAAGGGCTCTGCCTCGGCCCATTTGGTGAAGTAGTCGACTACATCTATTGCATATTTTGCACCACCTTTGGATATAGGCAAGGAACCGTCTATGTCGATTCCCCAAATTGCAAACGGCCAGGGACTAACCATTTGCGTGAGTTCCGTTAGCGGAGCTCTCGGGATTTTCGCGTATCTTTGACACTTATCACATTTTCTTACATAATCTGCAACATTCTGATTCACAGTTGGCCAATAGTATCCGTAGCAGAGGATCTTTTTTGCTAATGTCTGCCCCCCCAGTATGGTCGCCACATTCTCCTTCGTGAACTTCCTTCAAGACCCGCTTTGTCTCATCATGGGCAATGCACCGTAGTAAGGGGACCGAGAACCTCCTCCAATACATTACTCCACCCTGCATCACATATCGCACGGCTTTATGAATGACCTGACGTCTTTCATTTCTTCTTTCGGGCAAAGTCCCGTTTAGTAGGTATTGTTTGAATGGGGTAATCCATGACTCCTTCTCGATTTCCGTTTCCAACACAAAATCAACCTCCAACACATCTATGCTTGGAGAATGTAAGGTTTCGAAGGGAACTAATCCCATTTGCTGTGCATCGCCGGTACTTGCGAATTTGGACAGCGAGTCGGCTTCCTTGTTCTGTTCACGCGGGACATGCGAAATGTCATAATGTTCAAAGTTCGCCAATAGTTCCTGAACCAGAGCAAGGTACGGAGCAAGCTTTTGTCCCCTTGCTTGGTAATCTCCTCGCACTTGGTACACCACCAACTGTGAGTCACAAAAGATTTCAACTGATTTTACCCCGAGTTCTCCAATAAGCTTTAAACCAGCAATCAATGCTTCATATTCCGCTTCATTATTCGTAGCCGGGAAATTGAGCTTCAAAGCATAACAAATCGATCGATTTTCAGGAGTCACAAGAATTACACCTGCCCTAGAACAATGGTCGTTTGACGCCCCATCGGTGTACAATTTCCATCGAATGGGGGGAATGAGACTGTGACTATCTGGTTCGTCTGACACAGTAAACTCAGCGATGAAGTCTGCTAATGCTTGCCCTTGTATGGCTCTTCATGGCAGGTAGGTAATATCGAACTGACTCAACTCAATATTCCATTTTAACATCCTTCCAGAAGTTTCTGGTCGTTGGAGTACCTGTCGCAAGGGCTGATCAGTATAAATACTGACCGAGTGTGCTTGAAAGTATGGACACAGCTTACGTGATGCAATCACCAAGCAATAGGCCAATTTCTCAATTTTAGGATAATTTCTTTCTGCCCCCGTTAAACGTTTACTAACATAATACACCGGCTTTTGAACTCGGTCCTCCTCGCGGACCAAAGCCGCACTTATATCATGTGGGGATACGACCAAGTATACATACAACATTTCATGGTCTACTGGTTTCGACAGCACTGGAGGATTTTCTAAATGCCTTACCAGAGCTCGGAACGCTTCCTCATAGTTGGATGTCCATTAGAAATTCCTCTTTCCTTTCTTTATTATATCGAAGAAGGGAATACACTTGTATGTGGCTCTGGATATGAATCGACTCAGCGCAGCCACTTTTCCATTCAAGCTTTGTACCTGTTTTATAGTCCCGGGTACTTGTATGTCTCGAATAGCTTGAATCTTTTCCGGGTTAGCTTTGATTTCCCGGGTATTAACAATGAATCCTAAAAACTTCCCTGACACAACACCGAAGGAACACTTAAGAAGGTTGATCTTCATCCCATAGTATCTGAGTATGCCAAACATCTCTGCCAAGTCTCGAATGTGGTCGTTTGACTGCTGTGAATTCACGAGCATGTCATCCACGTAGATTTCCATTGTTCTACCAATCTGGTCTTTAAACATTCGATTCACTAGATGCTGATAAGTCGCTCCCGTGTTTTTCAATCCAAAAGGCATCACTACATAGCAATATAGCCCAACGTCTGTGACAAAACTAGTGTGTTCCTGGTCCGGAATGTGCATCGGGATCTGATTGTATCCCGAGTGCGCATCCATGAATGACAATAACTCGTGTCCTGCAGTGGAGTCGACCAACTGATCAATTTTAGGTAATGGGAAACTGTCCTTAGGACATGCTTTGTTTAAATCAGAGTAATCTATGCAAGTTCTCCACTTCCCATTTTCTTTTCTCACTAGCACGGGGTTTGACACCCATTCAGGGTAGAGGGCGTCGCGGACGAACCTTGGCTTTGAGTTTGTCCACCTCCTCTCTGAGAGCAGCGGACCTATCCGGGTCCATTCCTCTCCTTTTTTGCTTAACTGGAACGTACCTCGGGTCTATGTTCAACATATGACTCGTAATAGCGGGAGAAATCCCACACATGTCTGAATGTGTCCAAGCGAAAACATCGAGATTCGCTCGGAGGAAATCACTAAGGTCCTCGGTCATCGAGGGGCTGAGTTGTGACCCAATCTTCAGTACTCGCGACGGATCGTCTCGGCTGACTGAAATGTCAATCGTCAGTTCAGCCGGTGCTGCTTTTTCTTCCCTGGGTTCCTCATCATCGTCTCTCGGATCTATGTATCTATAGATCCGAGAATTTTGCCCGAGCCAGGGCTCGGGCATTACTTGTCAATTGTCAGTATTCTGAATGCGGACGGAGTTGTCCGCAACCTTTCCTTTCTCTCTCCGCTAGGCCTCTCGGAGCTCAGCCACATAACATGCACGACCGATCGCCTGGTCGCCATGAACAACACCTACTCCTTTATCGGTCGGAAATTTTAAAGTCAAACACCACGGGGCCAATGCTGCCCTGAATTCAGCCAGGGCCGGTCGACCCAGAAATACATTGTATGGGGAATCTACATCCAAGACTATGAAATGTAGGATTCGCACCCTCCTACGCTCACCTTGTCCCAGTTCAACTAGCAACTCAACATACCCCACTGCATCAGTCGCTGCACCGTTAAAGCCATGAATATGAGCTTTAGACGGCTTTAAATCCTTCGTCTCCATCTTCATTTGGTCATACGCCTTTTTGAAGATGATGTTAACAGAACTTCCACAATCAATCAAAATTCTCTTCACTAGTGCTGGCCCGATAGTCGCGGATATGACCATCGGGTCAACGGTAGGAGCCTCCACCTGGTCGGCATCTCAGCTCCTGAATACTATATCGTCTTTCATTGTCCGCTGCTGCTTAGCTGGGGACCCGTCCTCAGTATTTGAACAACACTCAAAATCTGCATGCCTCAGGGAGTTAGCATATCGCTCCATTTCCTGCCAATTCTTATCTGCAGGATGAGGTCCGCCTACTATCGTGTTTATGACCAGTCTACCCACAGTTCGAGCAGGCTCCTCAGGGTGACGTGGAGCTGGTGTGTGACCAGGATTGGACGTTCCTTGTCCACCCTCTTGAGGACTCTTTACAAACTCTTGCAACTTTTTCTGTCTAATCAACTTTTCTATAGCGTCATGTAGGTGCCTACACTCTTCAGTATTGTGCCCATAAGTCTCATGGAAGCGGCAATACTTCCCAGTCCGCTTTTGCTCCTCGGTTGACTCCTTTGGGCGCGGCTTTCTGTATTGAAAGGTATTACAAGTTGATAGGTAAATATTCTCAAGAGATGCATTTAGTGGGGTGTATTCGTTGTAGGTTGGAATTCTCGGCTTCCATTTCCCTGCTTCTTTTTTCTTCCCCTGATTTCCTCCTCCGGATTCCTTAGATTGCCCGGGTTTGTTCTGGACATTGACCTGAACTTTCCCCGAGTTGTCTCCAGATTGCTTTACAGCTGTTGCTTTTCACTATCTCTTGAACAGGCCCTGGTGCCTTATCTCTCCTTGTCCACCTGGCTTCCTCCCTTCTTATGAATTGATGAGCCTTTGAGTAAAAACGTTCTAGCGTAGTTGGAGGTTTTCCCGCTAACCAATCTCCAAACTCTGAATCCGGATCCACACCTCGCATTACAGCCATAAGAATTGCGTGATTATTAGGATTGCTAACTTCAGTAGCCGCAACATGGAATCTCTGTAAATACTCCTTCAACGATTCCCCTAGAGCTTGGATTACACTTGATAGGGACATCACGTCGTTTGGACGAGTTGCATGTATTCTGAACTGTTCTATAAATTTTGTTGCCAACTCCTCGAAACTGGATACGGACTGCGGAGAAAGTCGGTGAACCACATGGTAGCGATCCCAGATAGAGTTATTGGGAAGCATCTACACTTGGTTGCATCATTCGCTCTAGCTGAATCCATCATCCATTCATATCTCATCACATGCTGTCGGGGATCGGTCTTTCCTTCGTAGGCCGGGATAGTTGGCATGCTAAACTTCTTGGGGTACTCGGCCTATAGAACAGTGTCTGTGAATGGAGTATTACTCCTGGATATCCCCCAATCTTCATTGGTCAGGCCCTGATTTTCTCTCATCAGCTGTCTGACCATAGCTGATAGGTCTGGGGTTTGTATGGAAGATGGAAGGTTGGAGTCCGTTCTACGGGATCGTTCGGGTTGATGTCTCCTCTACTGGTGATCTGTCAAACGTGTATCTTGAGGTTCAACATCATTGGCGTCTTGGTGAGCTGGGCGTCCAGTTTCCACACGCATTCCATATCCTAAGTTTCCGGTTCCTGCTTGGTTGCGGTCTCCGAGGTGTAAGTGATCCCTAGTTGATCGATCAGCAGCACCTGCCTGTGTAGTTTCAGTCTTGCGGCGTCTACGCCTGGGAGGTTCATCGGACGAAGTCGAGCTATCAGATGAAGAGTGAGGAGCTGGACTACCCCCAGCATTCTGATGTTGTTGTTGAGTGAGCTGAGCCATAAGGTTGGCATTAGCTTGAATCTGTTCTCCAAGTTGTCTCCTGCTTTCCATGAGTTCTCTCATCAAGTCGTTGAATTCCGTTCTGGTGACAACTTCCATTTGATTTTGGGTGGTGGTTCCTGCACCCAAATTTGCTTGTTGATTGCTAGACCCTATTTGTTGCACGCTAGCAGTTTCATTGACATCCGCATTATGAGAGGCTGATCTGGTACGTGGTCTTCCCATAATAGAGTTATTAATAAGAATTCTGAGTAGAATCAACGGACGTCTTGTGAATGACTCGGATCTCCTTCGGTGGATTTATTCAACCCAGTAGCTACAAAGCAGATCCTTGTGGACTGATAATTCGGTTCACGGTGAAAGCACCAAAGTGTTAGCACCAAAATTGGTCACTAACACTCTTAAGAAAGATTGTGTAGAGAGATAAATGAAGAAGATAAATTAAAACAGAGAGATATAGACTAAATTAACTGCAGAAATCTAGAACACCAGATTTATAGTGGTTCGGCGTAACTGCCTACGTCCACTTTTAATTGTAATCTTTATTGTTTTCCCAAGTAGTTAAATACAGATACAATCCGTACAATAATGTCTTGAGTACAAGTTTGAACTAAAAAGAGTGAGTCTTGAAAGCGGTAGAGTCTCCCCAGTGTTCTCCAAAAAAGGCCCCTTTCACTGTGCCCCTGCCCTTCTATTTATAGACGAAGATGGGTTGGACTTCCCTCACGGGCCTAGGAACAAGGTATCTCGGCCCACAGTAGGCAACTCCAGTACACCGAACCAGGCATGCCGAACGAGCCATGCCGAGCGAGGAATGCCGGTCGAGAACCATTTGGTTGACCATCGAGTGACCTGAAGTAACCATTCAAGAGAACCGAGGCAAGTAGTGAGTTGAAGCGAAATGAAGCTATGTCGAACGCCTTTACGTTGTTGTGGACTTGATAGCTTGTTAACTTCCATCGTATGCACCGAACCAGAGATGCCAAACGAGGTAGGATGCCGGTCGAGGCCTGGGATGCCGAATGAGGGAGGATGCCGGTCGAGGCCTGGGATGCCGAGCGAGGGGAGATGCCGGTCGAGGCCTGGGATGCCGAGCGAGGGAAGATGCTGGTCGAGGCCTGGGATGCCGAGCGAGGGAGATGCCGGTCGATGGCTCTTCATGCCGAACAGGAACTTTGTGCCGAGCGATGGCTCTGCATGCCGAATGGGAACTCTGTGCCGAGCGCCTCGTTACCGGGTTAAATAATCGGGTAACAGTTGCTACAACATTCATTAGTTCAACTTTAATTTCTATTCCATTTCATTCAATTATCAGACTTAATATATTTCATTAGATTATCAGACTTGGTCCATTTCTGTAGATTATCAGACTTGGTCCATTTCATTTCCCTGGCTTCTTACTCTTGCATATTACTCAGACTTCCTTTTTAATCAGTTTCTATTTTATTAACTTTTTAGGTACATTCTTATATCAATATTCCGCCTTTGGGATTTACTATATTTTAATAAATTGGAATTAAACTTCATTAATTAATTGTTACACGGTAAATTTTCATATCTTATATAAAAGAGGGGCTTTGCGTGGTGTTCGTAATTACAAGGAATTCTCTTTTTATTTATTGAAATAGGCAGTACAAAATACGTTAATCATCCCTATTTTGTACACCTCTTTCTTTTACAGGCATCTATTTACTCCTTATCATTTCAAACATCACACTTTTGTAAATTTAGACTTGACAATATATGAAAATCTACTTGCAACAATACAAATTCCAATAAACTAAAATATCACAAAAATCCCAAAGTCAAATTAACTTTATTCCTAATTTTATTCATCAACATCGAATAAAATGAAATCCAAATTCATTATGTTTTAGTTAACTAATATGCGATGCAGAAACTAACAGTTCTAATCATTACCTAATTACAGAAATAAAACTAATCATTACATGATTGCAGAATTAAAACTAATTATTACGTAATTACATAGGCAAGTTCACATCTCAACTTTTCACATTTACGAATTCATTGCAACTTAAATTTAGTTCTCAGACATATAGGACTACATTTGCAACTATATAAACTAATATTAAATAAAAATATATAATATTCCCACTCACCTTTAATTAGCGTTCCCAAATCTCTAGATTTAATCCAAACCTGACCCTATTATCTGTATTCTCCACTTTTTGACTCCCTATTCAGACCCACATACAATATTTATACAAATCACATTAGAAATTGAATTAGAGAAAAGAGATTTATATTTAGATTTATTAATTTGGACTAAGTTTACCTTTGATGTAGCAACTTGATTTGAATCTACCTTCTACCCTCTATCCTTTTTTATTCTTCTCTAAATTCTATACTTGCAATCTATTCAATTTCTATGAATTAAGAATTTTTGGAGGAGAAGAGAAAGTGATAGAGCTTCCGCGCTCATTTGAAAAATAATGAGTTGGAAGTGAAGCCCTAGGTCCTAATTTATAGAGGTTCAAATCAGTGCTAACCGTCAGATGGAACCGAATTAGATCTGGGCCACACGACCTAAATTACTTGCGCCTTCAAAACCCTTTGGGTCGACCGCCGTGGACCCATGGTCGACCGCTCATGGTCAACCTATGGTAGGTCACGGTTGACCCATATGGGCCAATTCGGTGTATTTTGAAGCATTTGATTCCTTTATTGATTTCTCTATCTTATTGTCAAATTAACGTTATCTCTTAACTTAATTATATTTCATAAACATTAAGTTACCATTAATTTTAATGATGTTATTCAATCATTAATTAATTTTAAATTATTTCCTTAAATATATATATAATTGTTTACAAGTACGAAAATTCAAACGCTAATAACATTTCCGTTTGAACTCTGATTGGAAAATTTTATACATGAATCAGAAAATCACCACAAATCCAATGGTAAAAGTTTCATGGCCAAATTCCAACATTCACAAAAATTCCATTTTCATAATTTAATATTTATTAATTAATTAACATAAAAACGCAGGGTGTTACAGTCCATGACCCACGGAACTTGAAATGAAAAGTGAAGTTAACTCTCGAATTCTAAAACCTAACTCAATGTAGAAATGTGTGTTTGTTATCCTAAAGTGGAGTGTGCTGTGCCGATGACCCTCTATATACTCTAGAAACCGTATCGACACGGTTTCAGAGTTGGAGTCCTGCCACCTTCACTTAAAGGCACTAGAAGATATGTCAATATGCAAGCCAATCTCCCCTATCATCTCATTAAACGAGAAATCCCTAGATTCATTCAAGTGAATGGAAACGTCTCTTAGAAAATCAGAGCATGGTGTATCTCCAATAAGGGTTTTAACAGCTTGACCCCCAATTAATTGAGGGATTTCAATGATTAGTTGTTCTTGAGAAGAAATGGAAAGCTCAGGACTCGGCTTCTTGGTAGTTATCAGTTCCGAAGAAGTTAGGTGAGGGAGAGTAGGGCTCATTGTGGGTGACTCACTGAGTGACTCCTTCTCCTCTTCGCTAGCATGGTAATCACTATCATGGTCATCAGACTCATACTCTTATTCACCGACGGCCGGTTCTTTTCTTGACATCCCCACGAATCCCACGTCCTCCTTTAGGATCATGGGCACCTAAGGCATCATCTCCCATGTGCTCATCAACTCCTATCCCGACAGCTTCTTCCTCATCATCCCCCGCATGCTTATCAGTCTTTGTATCAACATACCCCTCTTCATGTTCATCGCCTGATCTGCTTTCTTCCTCTTCCTATTGAGAATCCACACCATAGTCACGAGCGGGGGCATTAGAATGGGTGCGTGATCTAGAACTACTCCGTGTTGAGGATTCCATGTCAGTTCTCGGTTGGAGCAGTTCATTCTCTTGTAAGTTTTTGTTCATCAAAAGGAACTTGACAGTGCGTTGGCTCGCTCTAATGGCCTTTAAGTCCTTGAGCATTCTCTTGTGCTCCAGTTTCTTGGCTTTTTTTGGAATACATGCGGGGACATGCATTAAGTTAGAAACATAGAATCTCTAATGTACGAAAGTCGATGGAAAGAAACTTACTTCCTCTTAACCAGAAGTAATTGAACCCTTTTGGACAACGTATAAAGAAATATTCATTTTTGAAGTAGGAACGCTTATTATGGAGGTTCTCAATAACCTTGCATCTTGTCCAAGCCTTAATAATCATAAAAGACGGGCGCTCCTTTCTCTTCTTAAACTTGAGAAGGTATGTGAGCTCGTTGAATTGAGGATGGTAACCAGATCTTCGCATAAATAGGATGTATAATGAACTAAACAAGGCATGTCCATTTGGGTGAACTTGAAATGGCACGAGCCCAATTTCTCCCAAAAAACTCTTTAATAAAGGATTAAAAGGTGGAACAACACTACTAAGACACATATAATGACTAGAAGTTGTGAAGCTAGGCGGGGGGCGATTGGCAAATTCATTCGATGCTGGCAAATGAATGTCTTCTTCGGGAATGTCGTCTTCTTCGGGAATACTGTGTTGCAAGAAAATTCCATGTTGACCGATTGGATTCTAATTATTGATCGGGGGCAGACTCAGTGTGTTATCTACATAGAGTGAGTCCAATGTCCCGATCACTACGAACAAACCATCATGTAAAGATATCTTGCTTACGTTTGAAAAGAAGTGACATTGCATCTTGGAATTTCTTCTTTCTGGAACTTACCGATTATCAATTGAGAATCGATAATGGATCCATTTTCCAAAGCGACGTGGAAAGTCTTTCTTTTTAGGATCAATGGAAGGGCATGGATAGAAAAGCGATGTGGTAAAGTCGTTCAATACAACCGAGTCTAAAACAAATCATTATATTGGAGTCTATTCGACGGTCGGGACTTAACCAGTTTCATGGAGAAGACGATCAAAGTTGAAAAATCAAGCTTTGCTCCAGAATTGTACGTGCTCAATCAGAACAAACCATAGTTTCATCTCTTATTAAACATGTAAGAAATCGATTATCTTCTATTTAATTGAAGTTGGCCAAGTCATCTTCATCTCTTCCATCATCATCACCTTGCAATCCACCAACGCTTACCTTCGAATCGAATCAAACCATAAATCGACACCTAGGGTTTTAGTCTTAGGTTGGGGCCGAGATTGGAGAAGTGATTTTGGAGGTAGCGGCTATATTGGGTGGTGGTGAATTGCATGGAGAGGCAGCGACACTCGATGGTAAAAAAGGAGCATATCGGCGGTGGTGATAGCCAATGTATGAAGTAAGGTCGGCACTTGGAGGAGTCGACAAAAAGCAATGTGAAGATATGAAGGCGTGAAGGAGAGGAGGAATGAACAAATGAACTTATAAAAGAAAAGTTCAAATTTGTCTCAGGTCCTTATGTCGGTACCAACATTAATAAGTCAGTGCCGACATGTTGTGTTTCCCCCAATCTTGACCAAACCCATCTCTAAGGATTTATTCAACAACGTCGTAAAGCATGTGAATTTCGGTACGTAGATTACATCGCCAATGTTAAGTAGAAGAAGAATTTCAATTCAAGCTAGTGCAAACAATTAACATGAACAATTAATTGAAGTCAAGTAAAAGCAATGTTTCAAGACAACATTCAAACGATCCACTAGTATTCACAAGATAGTAATCCAATACTTGTCTCGATCCAGAGCACACTTTGCTTACAACGAAAGCATATTCTAGGGGAGGGGCAAATGTTAACTGAGTTTTTAATGAAGCAGAAGTCAATAAAAGTTAGAACATCGAGACGATAACAAAACGACTTGAAATCTTGGAGGCACACCTAGATATGACAAGGGAATAGCTTGGAGAAGTTTCACATGAAAATATGCCAACCATAGAGGTCGGTTCCAGCTTCTCATGTCGGTGGAGACTTCACATAGTCTCGCATTTTCTACTCAAACTTTATTAAGTCATTATATACTTCTTCTATGCTTGCTCAAGAGATTTCCAAGGGTTTTGAACAATCAATTATCATAGTTAAAAGCTAGCAGCTAGAACAATAGAACAAGCTATGTGATGAAGGAACTATCATCAATATCAACCAACTACCTATGAAAACAACATGGGAAGACTCAAAATCAAGTAGCATGAAGAGTGCAAAAGAGTTCAACTAAATTGAAGTTAACCATAGATGTCGGTGCCGACATTAGAGGTCGGTTCCGACATGTATGGTTAATCAAGGTGAACTTGTGATTTCACACACTCTTTCGGGCCTACATCTGGACTCTGCTTTAACTCTCCTTCTAACCCAATACGATTGCTATCCCTATAAATACAAAGCATAAAGAAACTAAAACAAGATCTGGTTTCTACCATCACTGCGTGGAAGCTCGAGAGGGCACAGAACCATGTTCGAGTGTATATTCAGCTTCCTCTTTGAATAATGTCCTAGATGCCATGTATACGCCCCAAAAAAACAAAAAGAAAGTTGCGTAGGCAGTCCTCATGTCTGGGCCAATCTACTGGAAGGATTCATTTGTCCCACTCCCGATAGACTTCTTAGATCCACTCACTCCACTCATAGTGTTACTAGGCCAGCTCTTTCCTTATGATATGGTTGTTTTCTTATCTTTCTTTGTCGTTATTCTCCTTTATTCTAACAAGCACATGGCTTATGAGAATTGACTTCAGTTCGATCGCCCCCTAGCATGACGTTCAAATAAATAACATAGCCTGACAGGATGTCCTCTTCTCTACTAGCTTCATCTATACCTATACCATGTTCCCTAAAATGAAAGACTTCTTCTTCATATCCTTCCACTACACAATAGTAACCAATGCAGCTACTTTAGGCAATTCTTAGACTTAGAATCGGTCTAACCCCTGTGCTTATGACTTTTCTCTCTCAAACTCTTTGTAATCTCAACAAATCCATAAACAACAAAATTTTAAATTGGACGTAGGCCAATGATTGCCAAACCACTATAAAATTTTGTGTCTCTCTTTCTTGTTGCTGTTTATTTTCCTTTACTATTACTATTACCTGCTAGATCTAAGTCTCACAGGTTTCCTACAACTTATTCTTGGATGTTGATCCATTTTGGCATTATTAAAGATCATCGTGTTAAAATAATTTATGGCATTTCTATAAATATAATATCCACTCCTACTTTCTTCTTGATTGGCGGTAATGTTAAAATCTATAATGACCTGTATTTTACGTATCAGATGATTGTAAAATATTAATATTATTTTTATTTAGATTCGTATAATTCTATAACTTTGGGAAATGACTATTGGAGACATTTTTAATTCTTATAATTTTTACCAAACGATTTCGACTCTTAAAATCTTGTATGACCTATAACTTTCGATAGGGCCAGAATTGGGGTCTAAATCAACTTACATCAGATCAGGATGATGATTTCTCTTTCCAAAGAGTGGCCATAATAGAGAAAACGGACTTACCCTTTGGGAGTTATGGCTGTTTAAAGTTTCATTCGATTTTGGACAACTATGGGTACTTAGTGAGTTAATATTTAGGCCCAAAGTCCATTTCGAGATTAGCACCTAAAGAGGGCAGATGAGACTTATCCTTCTCACTTTCGCGCTTCCCAAAATAGTTAGAGAGCCACTATTAACAACTTCCAAGCTCAAAAGCTAAACTAAACCTTTACCAAATTTTGTCATTAATGAGAGATTAGAAAAAATAACATTTGAATTTGGAGATTTGTGTCGAAGATCACTTGGATTTGCTTTGGTTTAGGTGAGTTGCTAGGACCTCTCACTTACTAATTTGTCATTATACACCTTAAAATGATTTTTGGATCCTAAAATGTGTTTTAAACCTTAATTGATCACATATGTTAATTTGAAACGATTTTACAGAATTTCGTGAATTCGTGTTCTTATGGATCTCCTTGTTCTTATGCACTTTCTTCTTTAGATCTAGGCTTTAAAATGGATGTATGTTAATGCGTCTTAGGATATATTGTATGTAATGTATGCTTGAATGTATGATGTTTAAATGGTCGAAAACGCCAAGCGAATATATATTTGGTTCTAGAAACAAGTTTTGGATCGTTGACGACCAATGAAGGTCAAGTCCTCCAATTGACTTGTTATATATAGGGTAGGTCAAAATGGACACCCTAAAGCTACGTTTTAAGTACCAAGTATTTTGGAATTCGTTTGCTCGAATTATGGTCGATTGAAGATGGATCGGTGGTGATTTGAAGGCTTTGGATTGGTAGTAAGTCGCTTGAGTCATGCTCGTGCCTTAAGATGCTTCACTTTAAGTTATATGATGGGATGCTTCGGGCCACTAGCATGTAAGCATGGGTGGTGCGAAGAAGATGGAAAAACTTCAAGTGTGGGTTTGGTTGTGAGTTGTGCTTTGGGTTAGGAGGGAAGTTACTTCGGATCGTGCTAGGCATTGGATCGGTAAAGTAAGGTAGAAGATATTTGGCTAAGTGTTGGATCAGTTTCCCATGGATCGGTACTGATCTATGTGGAGGCGACTATGTTCAGTAAAAGAATGGTTCGGAGGTGGAGCATGGTTTGGTTGTGTTGAAGGGTTGGATCAGTGATGGGGATGGATCAGTGGTGACTTGGATCAGTGGTGATGATTCGGGTCTTATGGATCGAGGTAGTATAGTTCGATGGTGGGTGCTTCGAGTCACTTGCATAGCTACTTTGGGCTTTCAAAGAATTTACTCTGAGCCAGAGCAAAGCTTGTCATGGGTCTTCATGCATGGGAAGTTGCTTCAAGTTGCACCTTCAACTTTCGAGCTAAGGCTCGGGTCAGTACCGAACCATATGGTTCGATGATTATTTTTGGCGACGACGATGCATGATTCGAAGATGATGATTCGGTGATAGGAAGTGATGGCTTCGACGATGGATGGTTATACTTCGAGATGTAGAGTAGGTGACACTGGTTATACTTCGAGATGTAGAGTAGGTGACACGTATGGCTTCAACATCGGATTAAAGGAACTGTTAGAGGCGGGTTATGGGACAAACGATGGCATTTTATGACAAACAATTGTTGTCGAGGATAGTTCCCAACTGTCACGACTTTAGATGGGAGTTGTAAGAATAGTTTCGGGATGTGTATTGCTACGGATGATGTATGCAAAGGGATCGTCGATATTTGTAGGTTTTAAAGCGTACTCGTAAAGCAAGGGTATATGAGGATGCTCACTTGGGAGTAATATGGGCATAGGATCACATGATGTTCCGATCCGTTTTACCCTATACTGAGTGCGATGGTAGTCTAGGTCCTGGCCTTCCGAGTAGTATGGATTCGAGTACCGAGAAACCAGGAAGTTGAGTAGTCCTTGACTATGCGATGGAGTCATATGAGTATTAAATATCTAACACACTGAGTGAGTGAATTTGAGGAATAACGATGGATGTTATGTTTGCTTGACACTTATCAATCTAGGGATGTCACATGATGTAGATATTATCGATGTAGACATCTAGACACCCCTAAGTACTTAGATGTATAGCCCACCATGATGCTTATGATGTAAAGTAGCATATATATGTTATGTGCAACTCTGTGGGTGCATGTAGGTGTCATGTACGATTCTCCATACCATTTGTCCTAGTATATTGACTTTATTGTATTTGAGATTTTCTACCGCACACCAGACCATTTTATGACTCGGGATTTTATGTTTTTCTTCCTATTCTTCTAGATAATCTTAACCAAGTAGATTAATGATATCAGGTATGGGGAGCACATGGAGCTGCATTGGTGATGTATAGGAGGCAATACTCTTGTATTACTATATTTAGCTATTATTGCTTATCATTCTGCTGTATAGCACTATGGAGCTTACTAGTGCTTTTATCTAGTTAGTGATAGGTATCTATTTTGTGTTTATTATCAGTCGTATAAAAACTATAACCTATGTTGTACAAATATATGGATCTAAGTACACTGATTTATGTGATTCATTCAGTTATTACTGTCTCTCCTATTTTATATCTGAGATGTTTACTATTATATTTTATTCGATTCGATGTGAGATATATGATAGGTTTTATGATTTAATTATTTACTTTACAACAACCTTAACGGTCATCCTACATCGACGAAGCATCGTTGCAATGAACATCACTGTACAGGTTATTCATTTGGGTGTCGGTGGTTTAGGGTAGTTGTCTATTTGGCATTAGAGCTTAGGTTATGTAGTTAACCTAAGGAATACCATGGCCTGATAGATATAGGGTAGGAGTTCTCACTCTAGACTGGATCGAGAGTGTATATATAAATACGAGAGTGCGTACTTGTTATATATTTTGGTTTTCAAATACAAATAGTACAGAGTTTCAATACACACACAAATACTACTTAAGAAGAATTCCTTATAGAGAGACTGATCGTCCGTACTATAGATTGAAGGATGAGTCATCAAACAAGAAATGTTGCTAGGAACTCCGTCTCTAGAGTTGTAGAAGGAGCCAGCTCAGGAGCTGCTAATCTCGACATGCAGACGATGTTCAATATCATAATGCAAAACATGTTGTAGAATGCTCAAGTACCACTTTAAATGTTGCTTTTGATGGTGGTGCTCCGGTGCAGGCAACCAGAGCAAATTTTGCTAAGCTAAACAAAGACTCTGCTAGTCTAGGTTGCAAACCATTCCAAGGAACGAAGTCGGCAATAATAGTGCAGGATTGGCTTGACACTTACAAAAGGATCTTTAATGACTTAGAGCTGAATGATGCTATGAAAGGGCGATTAGCTTCCTGATAGCTTAAAAGGCGAGCCATGAACTGGTGGAATGTAGTGAGAGCTGCTACTCTCGAGGACTAGTTCACTTGGGACAAGTTCAAAGCCAGATGCGAGGAAAAGTTTATTCCTTCTGCTCAAAGTCGGTTCTATTCCGTAAGTTCGTGGATATGAAGCAAGGGAATGTTATTATCTCCGAGTACTTTGCTGATATGGGATGTTCTTTATTGATAATCCATTAAAGAAGTTAGAGAAGTTCATCATTGGCTTAGAAGACTACTTATAGGAGAAAATCATAGGCCACATTGACGAGACTTTTGAGATGATAGTCGAGAAAGCCCTGAGGCATGAAAATCTATATCCAAAATTGAAAGCCATTATTCCTAATAAAGAGACAAAGCTGCAATCTAACAGGGAAGGTAAGAGGAAATGAAATAACAACAAGAAGAGAAAGAAGTTCCGGAACAAAGAACACCAAAAGAAGAAGATCAAAAGGGGGCCAATTTGCTATAAATTCTTTAAAAAGGGTCACTTTAGTAGCGACTGCAAAGCTGAGGGAAGAAGTGTTTCGTCTACAATAAGTTTAGGCATCTCAAAAAGGACTGTCCAGAGTTGCCTAAGCAGAAGTAAGTGGTGAAAGCATATGTTCTCAACGCTGTCCCGACTTCGTCGAGTGCTCCATCGACAAAAGAGAAGGGGAAGAGAACCGTTATTCAAGATATGCTTTCTATTTACGATCTTCCCATACTTGTTTTGTTTGATACAGGGGCTTCACAATTCCTTCATATCTAGCGATCTAATAGAGTGATTGAGATTGAAACCCAAAATTGTTGACCAACTTTTGATTGTGACGAATCCTGTTGGAGGCTCCACTAGCATGTGTATGGTTTTTCGTTGTTTGGTTTTATCAATTCATGAATGTTCTTTTGATTGTGATTGCTTTATTTTGAGTTTTGTAGAGTTTGGTATTATTCTGGGTATGGACTGGATTCATAGAAACGAAGTGATGGTGGATTGTGAGAAGTCATTGTTGACGATATGGGTAAACAATGGGTAGACGGTGGTGTTTTAAGTTGCCTACTAGATAATGAGGTGATGGTTACCTTTCTATATTCGCTCGATATACGCATCCAACCCCGTTCTTTTGGCAGCAAGTCAGATTCCCTTCTACGAGTATATCCTGGAACGTGCCACTTACTTTTAGGGAAGTAGGTCTTTTTTGCTTACAGGGTCAAGGAAGGCAATCGCTCGGATGTTCCCCTAACCCAACCCGGGAACGGACCGGAGGGAACCGCAGCACCACACAATAAGTTTTCATCAGTGCCTATTACTAGGAAGTAACTAGATGTATTCAAAGAGGTGACCAAACTTCCATCACATAGAGAGATCGAGTTCCTTATTGATTTAGTTAAAGATGCCAGACCAATAGTGATGCCTTTGAGGAGGATGACACCTAGGTAGCAGCAAGAGTTCGAAGTGAAGGTGAGTGACCTATAGTGACAAAGGTTCATTTATAGAAGTATTTTAGAGTGGGGAGCACCCATAGTATATGCCACGAAGGCGGATGGTTCCGTTAGATTGTGTGTGGATTAGCATGAGCTGAATAAAGTGATAATGAAGAACAAGAATTCACTCCCACGTATGGATGACTTGTTCGATTAGCTTCATGGGGTTAGAGTATTCTCTCAGTTGGATCTTGCGATGTGATTTCACCAACTGAGAGTAGCAAGGAGAGTGTGCTGGTTACAGCGTTTCATATGCCTTCAGGACTATACGAGTTGTTGGTTATGCCGTTCTGGCTAATTAATGCACCGACATACTTGTTCTCATGAACCGTGTTTTCAGGGGTCAGCTAAATAAATTTGTTCTTGTGTTCATCGATGATATTCTCACATATTCACAGCCAAAGGAGGAACACAAGACACATTGAGGATCAGTCTTGAGGCGTTGAGAGAGCACCGACCAAAAGCTAAGTTTTCTAAGTGTCACTTCTAGAGGAGGGAAGTGAGATTCTTGGGTTATGTTGTTTTTTAGCAGGGCATTACCATAGATATTACAAAAGTTACAGCAGTCCAAGGTTGGACTAGACTCGAAAATGCTAATGATGTGAGATGTTTCTTTGGATTAGCTGGATATTATAGACGATTCATCTAGGACTTCTCCAAAATAGTTGCACCTTTGAATCAGTTGACGAAAAAGAATCAGACTTTTACTTAGGATATGAGATATGACATGCATTCATGAATCAAAAAGAAAAGTTGATGAGTGTACAAGTATTAACCATTCCGAATGAGAATGAAGAGATGAAAGTATACAATAATGCTTGTGGTGTCGGGTTAGGCGCGGTATTGATGTAGAGAAGCAATGTTGTTGTATATTCTAGTTTGTAACTGAAGCCACATGAGAAGAAATACCCGACTCGTGATTTGGAGTTAGCACCGATTGTGTTTATGCTGAAGACTTAGATGCATTATCTTTTAGGAGAGAGGTTCGAGCTATTCACTGGCCATAAATCATTAAAGTACCTCTTTCTGTAGAAGGATCTTAAGCTTCGTCAACAGTGATAGTCGGAGTTCCTAGCCTCATATGACTTTGATATTGCATATACATCTGGAAAAGAGAATGCAGTTGCTGACGCATTGAGTATGAGACATGTCAGTTTTGGAGCTATGTTCCTAGATTGGACGTAGTTAGAGCATATTTCTTGTTATGATTTCTGATCGAAATGCGAGCTAGAGCCTGAGATATTGGCGAGGTTGACTATCGGACCACTCCGATTGAGCAGATCAGTACCAGTCAGAGGCATAATGCTAGATTAACTGAGATTATTGCTAATATTAAAGCTGGAGTAGAGTCTGAAGAGATGAGATAGTACAAACTCGACCGAGAAGGTTAGCTCCGTAAAGGTATGAGATTGTTTGTTTTTTATGACGATGGGTTGAGGGATGATGTGCTACGGGAGCGCCATCATTTGAGATTGACTATCCATTCCGATGGTAATAAGATATACCATGATATGAAGCAGACCTGTTGTTGGGAAGGGATGAAGAAAGACGTTGGGGCATTCATCTCGAGCTGTATGAACTACTAACTGGTTAAGGCAGAGCAAAAGAAACCTAGTTGTTTAATGCAACAGTTAGAAGTTCCCCAGTGGACATGGGGACAAGTTTTGATGGATTTCATCAATGGAATGTCAAGGACTAGAGCATGGTATGACAATATTTGGGTCATAATCGATCGATTGTTCAAGAACGCTAGATTTATACTCGCTAAATCAAGCAGAATGGTAGCCAAACTGGCCGACTTGTATGTGAAATGGATAGTACGATTTCATGGTGTACCGAATTGCATTATGAGTGATCGAGACCTATTGTTCACTAGTGGGTTTTGGAAGAGCTTACAAGAGGCATTAGGGATAGAGCTGGATCTGAGTATGGCATATCACCCTCAATCTGACGGCCAAACTGAAAGAGTGAACAATATCTTAGAGGATCACTTGCGAACCTATATACTCGAGTTTGGAGGCTCGTGGGATGGTCACCTACTTCTCATTGAATTCGCATACAACAATAGTTGTTAGTCCATCATCGGTATGAAACCATTTGAAGCATTATATGGCCGACCATGTAATGCTCTTTCATGTGGTAGGAAGCGAATGAAAAATTGATACTTGGACCAGATACAGTTAGAGAAACCCTAGAGAATATCGAGATCATTTGGAAACGGATGAAAGTTGCTCAAGATAGAATAAGAGCTGGGCTGATAAGAGATGTAGAGATCTAGAGTTCTCTGTTGGTGATATGATATTTATCAAGGTCTCTCTATTGAAGAATGTAATTCACTTCAGTATTAAAGGGAAGTTGGCATCGAGATTCATAGGTCCTATTCTGATACTAGAGAGGATTGGGAATCATGCTTATAAGGTCAATTACCTCAAAGAATGGTGGGATGCACAATGTATTCCATATTTCTCACTTGTGGAAATTTGTGCATGACTCAGGCGTAGCTATCACACCAGATCAACTTAATGATATCGAGATTGAACCAGAGGCTTTGAGACCTCGTATGCCTATTTGTATCATTAGACGTGATACAAAGCAGCTTTAGAGAAAGACAATGAAGTTGGTGAAGGTTCAATGGAGCGAAAGTAATGACGATTGTACTTGGGAGACCGAGGAGAGCACGATGATAACTTATTCAGAGCTCTTTACTTGGTGGGACTTTCTATTTATCGCTTTTACTTTCACTTATGATATCATGAAGTATACCATAGAGTATCCTGCATGCTAGAATAGGCTTGGATGTTACCTTTTTCATTTTTTTATGTATGCATGTTTGATGGTTGCCTCTACTTGTATATGATTATTAGGCGTGATGGATAACCTTATTGATTTTGTTTTGGGATTTTGGTAGTCAAATTCCTAAAGGGAAGAGACTGTAATGACCTGTATTTTATACGTTGGAGAATCATAAAATATTAATATTATTTTATTTAGGGTCGTATGATTCTATAACTTTGAACAATGATTACTAGAAACAATTTTCATCCTTAGGATTTTACATGACAATTTTGACTCTTAAAATCTTGTATGGCCTATAACTTTTGATAGGAGTTGAATTGGGGTCTGAAACCACTTCCATTCAACTGGATGATGGTTTCTCTTTTGGTAGGGTGGTCATAATAGGGAAAATGGACTTATCATTTGGGAATTATGAATGATTGAAGTTTCATTCAATTTTGGACAGCTTAATAGGTAATTAGTGAGTTAATAGTTAGGCCCAATGCCCATTTCGACATTAGCACACAAAAGGGGCTGATGGGATTTCTCCTTCTCGCTTTCACACTTCCCAAAATAGTTAGAGAGCCACCATTAACAACTTCTAAGTCAAAAAACTATTCTAAACCCTACTTTAACTAGCCAAATTTTGTCATTAAGGAGAGATTAGCGAAAATAACATTGGGATTTGGAGATTTGTGTCGATGACCACTTGGAGTTGCTGCTCATCTCAAGGCGTGAGCTCTTTTGGATTTGCTTTGGATTTAGATGAGTGCTTAGGACTTCTCACTCACTAATTAGTCATTATACACCTTAAAATGAAATTTTAAACTTATTTTGGATCCTAAAACATGTTTTAAACCTTAACTAATCACATATTTTAATTTAAAATGATTTTACAAAATTTAGCGAATTTGTGCTTTTACGGATCTCCTTGTTCTTATGGATTTTCTTCTTAAGATCTACGCTATAAAATGGATATATGTTAGTGTATGCTTGTTAGGATATATTGTATGTAATGTATGCACGAATGTATGATATTTGAATGGTTGAAAATGCCAATCGAATGACGATTTAGTTCTAGGAACAAATTTTGGATCGATGATGACCTATGAAGGTCAAGTCATTCAATTGACTTGCGATCTATAGGGTAGGTTAAAAAGGACACCTTAATGCTACGTTTCAAGTTTCAAGTTGTTTAGAGTTTGTTTGCTCAAGTTATAGTCGACTGAAGATGGATCGGTGGAGATTCAAACACTTTGGATCGGTAGGAAGTCACTACGAGTTATGCTCATGCCTTGGGATGGTCCGCTTCAAATTATTTGATGGAATGTTTTGGGTCGCTAGCATGCATGCATAGGTCGCGTATAGAAGATGGGAAATCTTCAAGTGTGGGATCGTCCACGAGCAGTGCTTTATGCTAGGAGAGAAGTTACTTTAGATCATGCTAGGCATTAGATCGTTAAAGCAAGGTAGAAGAGATTTTGCTAAGTGTGGATTGACGACCCATGGATCGATACCGATACATGGGGATGTGATTTGGTTTAGTGAAATAATGGTTCGGGGATGGAGCATGGCTTGTTTGTGTTTAAGGGTTGGATCATTAATGGGGATGGATCAGTGGCGACTTGGATCGATGGTGATAATTCAGGTCTTATGGATCGGCATGGTGTAGTTCGATGGTGGGTGCTTCGAGTCGCTTGCATAGCTACTTTGAGCTTTCAACGAAGTTTCTCTAAGCTAGAGTGATGCTTGTTTTGGGTCTTCATGGATGGGAAGTTACTTCGAGTCACATCTTCAATTTTTGAGCTAAGGCTCATGTCGGTACCGAACGATATGGTTCGGTGATGATAGACGACGACGCATGATTCAATGATGATGATTCCGTGATGGGAAGTGGTAGCTTCGAAGATGGATAGTTATACTTTGAGATGCAGACTAGGTAACTATAAGTCGAATTGAAGGAACTATTAGAGGAATGTTATGGGACAAATGATGACATTCTACGATAAACGATGGTCGTCAAGGATAGTTCCCAACCGCGATGACTTTAGACGAGAATTATAAGAACTGTTTTGGGATGTGCTCCACTACGAATGACGTATGCAAAGAGATCGTTGATATTCGTATGTTTCAAAGTGTACTCATAAAGCAGGGGTATGTGAGGAGTAAGAATGCTTAATTTGGAATGCGTTGTGCCTAGAATCACACGATGTTCTAATTCGTTTTACCATGGACTGAGTGCGATGGTAGTCTAATTCCTAGCCCACTGAGTGGCATGGATTCGAGTATCGAGAAACTGGGACATTGAGTAGTCCTTTACTATGCGATGGAGTCATACGAGTATCATATATCCAATGCATTGAGTGAGTGAATATGAGGATGGATGCTATGTTTGCTTGGTTGCTAATCACCCTAGGGATGTGACACGATTTGGATATTATCGATGTAGATATCTAGACACCCCTTAGTACTTTGATGTATAACACATGCTGCTTACGATATAGAGTAGCATATATTTTATGTTATGTGCCAACTCTTGGATGCAAAGACAGGTCACGTATGATTCTCCATACTATTTGTCCTAGTATATTGACTTTCATAGTATTTTAGATTTTCTACCGCTCACACTAGACTGATGTTTGACTTAGGATTTTATGCTTTGCTTCATATTATTCTGAGTACTCTTAAATGAGTGGATTAGGAATATCAGGTTTGATGAGCACGTGGAGCTGGACAGGTGACGAGATGGCAGCTATACTATCATATTATTATATTTAGCTATTATTACTTATCATTTCGCTATGCAGCACTATGGAGCATACTAGTGCTATTATTTATTTAGAGACGGTTATCTATTTTGAGTTTTTTTATCAGTTATATAATCTCTATCACCTATGTTGTATAGCTGTGTGGATTTGAGTACTCTAATTTTTCTGAATCATTTAATTATTACTATCTCGCATGTTTTAGATCGGGGATGTTTATTATTATATTTTATTTGATGCAGTATGAGATATACGGCGGGTTTTGTGATTGATTTATTTACTTTACAACAACCTTAACGGTCGTCCTATATCTACCGGGCACCGTTGTAATGCGCATCACTTACAGGTTATACGTTTGGGTGCCGGTGGTGTAGGGCAGTCATCACAAAATCGCTACCAGTACTTAAGAATAAAAAATAAGAATGTTAATTTGGATAATTTCGACTTATAAGGGTCTTTGTTCAATATGCATTTATTTAACATGGACATAGGAAAAAATGAGCATGATTGTTAATGATATATTGGATAGATAAGGTTATCGTTTGTTCATAGTCATGAAGCAACTGAACTAGCCAGTTATGCATCTATAGGATCCAAATTTTAACAGCATTTGGGATCCCATCAGAGAAGGAAAAATAGTGTATATAATAGGCTATACGAGATGAATCAATAAAAGGTTCTTGTATTGCAATATTTGAAATTAAATATTTTTAATCTCTTAAGCCTCCTAGTAGTTTGTGAATTTCCTAATTCTCTAGCATTCTAAAGTAAAATATTAATCTATATTTTTTTCATTATGAATATTGAATCGTTATTATTTCTCTTAATATATTTATAAGGTTGTGTGTGTATGTGTATATATAATAATTTTTTGCCATTTGTAATATTTTTGAATAAATATAACATTACCCATTTAATTAAACAAACATATAACTATAATATCTTTAAATAATCAAATATATGTCTTTAAAGTTTACAATAATATAACATTTATGTTGATCTATCTCCCTTAAAATAATTTATGGCATTTATAAATTATTTTCAACTAATTGCTTCGGAACACGTTGAAAATCCTTTTATGAGATTTTCAAGAGTGAACTCATCCTTTAGCAATATTTAAAAAATATAATATTAAAGCTTTTACAAAATTTGTTGAATAGTAGTAGTGGACATGAGTTCGGATACTTATAGATCATCTAGGTGAAATCATATTCCTAATATATGTAAAGCGACACCCTTAAACAATGATACTTATACGTTTTCTCTTCATTGTCACTACGCCATTAAGGAACTAGAGAAAGGTCAAAGTTAATAATCTAATAATATCCGTAGTTAATCGCGAAGTCCAAGGTCTAAAAGTCAATTGATTCAATCCAATAACATTTATCGGTTAATCGAAATTGCTTTGGTCAGAGAATTTGACTTTGAATTGACCACCAATTATGGTTGCACCAACCTTCTATATCAAAGGAGGTGAATTCTCTCTTGAGTAGTGGTTCACTTCGTACACTTTAACACATACCCAAAAATGGTCTTAATTTGAACCGACGACGAGTGAACATCCATAACCAAAGTAGGCGTCCATGTAGAAGATTCACAGTACTCTTAAGTCACAAGACTACTGACATCGTCATGTGAGATCCTATATTTGAATTAAATATTAACCTATAGAGAACTCTTGGCAAGTCTGGTATATCTGTTCCAAACAATTACACGTACGTAACCATTTGATGCTCCTGGCGGTCATGACTAAATCACTGTTCATCCTAAGAAGAGCATTACGTAAACTAATCCCAAAAGGTACATTAACATCACTTCCCTTAGTGTGCCTTGACTATGAAGATTTTTTGAGTAAGTTTTCTAATACTTTGATTCATTACTCATGGTTATGAACCCATTCACAATCGTAATCGATCAGCTTCATTATGGATTTCTATCTGTATTTTTTTTAATATGCTCGTAAAATTACTTAAAAATATAGAAGAAAACAATAGAATTAAAACAAAATGCATACTTTTATTTCAAATGATATTCTCTAAAAGAGTTAATTGTATACAAATACGTAATTAAATTACATAATTGTCATTAGGGCATGTCCATTAACTCAATCGCAACCTCAGTAATATTTAAACAATTCAGAAACTAAAGCCCTTACGAACTTCAATGAAATAAAATAGTGGACTTATGGTCATTTGCTTATAGATCATCTATGTGAAATCTTACTTATAATCATTTAAGCGACATCTTTAAGCAACAATATAATGTGCACATTATGTCTTTTCATCAACACCATGCCACCGACCTTGTCAAAGTTCAGCCATCAATAATGTTCGTATCTAATTGTGAAGTTTAACCTTCAAAATCATCATACTCATCCCGACAACATTTATTGATTAATCGTATGCTATAACCAGGACCTTCGAATATGATTTCAATATGATTAATTAACATACAAAAGACTCTCGGTGAATTATTCTATAATTATTTCGAACAATTACAAGCACATTACTAATATTGGAGAGCGAATCACCTGGACCCAAGCTTCGGTGTCTCCGTATGTCCAACCAATGAGGATGCTAGTTTTTTTACAAACAAGTCCAACATAACTTTTATTCTGGGGTTTATTGTAAAATACACGCTTATATGTCTTGAATTGACTGGATGGACACATCAGACCATCAAATTTTGATCCAGATGATTTGTATCCTTGATATTGCACTCAACAATCAGTAGTAAATCATTTTCTATTAATAAAACATCCATTCACTAAACAGCATCCAACTGTGTGTTGATAACAAGTTAAAGCAAGTCAAAATAGTTAGTTTCTTGCCTACGTTACTTACGCATGATGATGTTGTGCATGATGTGAACAATTCTTTCTATTCAAACTTACTAACTACATTTTCAACTGGATGTTTATCGTTTTCCATTCAAACGTACTAACTGCATATTCGAACACATCCAAAAATACTTCGAAGGCATATATACCATTACCAACAGCAAATTTATGTATCGCCTACAAAATACATATATACATACCAACTACACATGCAAACACAAACAAAAAGTAGTTCAAACAAACACAGCTTTTGGCAAACACCCATAGATCCACTTATTCTGAAGGAAGACATCAATAAGAACAGTTTTCGATTGCAATGAAGCCTTTAGCAGCTTCCGCTCCTGTAATAAAAATAAATTCTAATCAATTCATGAGTTTAACATCTTAATAATCTTATAACCATATATCGGTAAGATTTGTGTAGTTAATGCCCCGCTATAACCCTGCTATATCTCGTAACGGATTTTTACCGCTACGATTTTTCCATATAGCCCCAAATATAGTCTTTTCGCTTTAAGCCCCGCTATATCCTGTTATTCCCGCTATATTCCGCTATTTCCGCTATCTCTTCTTTAAAAGAAATTAATTGAAAAATGATATTTATACATTATAAAAATTATGAAATTAATTTATTTAATTGAATTTTTAATATATTTTTAGAAATGAAAATACTCTAATAGTCTACTAAATTCAATTATGTTATATAACGTTTTACGTTTATTTACAGTATATTCGCACATGTTTTTATTAAAATTATTTATGTATTAAATATAATTCAATTGAATGTTAATTTTTCATTTAATTACCTTTCATATATTTGTAAAAAAATTAAGTACGAGTTTTATATGCTATTTTAGAGTCATCCGCTATATCCCGCTATATCCTCACTATATCCCCGATATGACTTTTTGCACCTCCGCCGCATTGAACCTACCGAGCGCTTCAAATGCACATGGTAAGATGGCCATAACTTTATGAATCGTCTCTATCCAGCAAATATCCCCGCCCCTTTGTCAACCTATAGATTACCAAAGCCGGCTCAAGGGCAAAATGAGCAAGACGGTTGCTTAGAAAAATTGACATGGTGGAGTCAACAATTGAAATTTTTATTTATATATTATATTGTATTTATGAATTTTTCCAAAATAATATTCACAAATGATTCAATAATTAAACTTTTATGTGATGGTTAATTACTAATTGTGATGTATGAACACCCAAGATCAATGCTTGAGTCCCTCAAAGTTAAATCTTTTTTTACACTTTGCTTTCATATTTTTATCCTGTGTAGGACGAACCAAAAGGTTGGATCGGCATTGTAGATTACAAAGGTAAAAAGGGTCAGACATAAAATCCTGTTAAAAAGAAATATCACTAATCAATATGATTACCAATATGATAATATCACATGAATAATACTAAGTGATACTACTCAAAGTAATCGAACCATACATCAACCTCTATCTTTACCTGTATCCAACAACTCAAAATATTTCTACCATCGTGCTACACTATACCATAAAACTATCATATAAAAAACATCATGACATCGATTATAAATCAAACGCCACACATAAGGTTAGCTAACCACAAGTCTCCGGGGTATAATAATTGATAATAGCTAGTATTTACTACCTGTTATTCGCCTGAGCCGGGTAGAGAATCGAAGTTAAGATTACCATATAATAGATGTTAACTCAAAAAATGGATCAACACCCTGAATTGAGTGTGAAAGCACCAACCCTGTTCTTACAGACAATAATATAGAAAATAAATGTAAAAAGGGTAGAAATAGTGACAAGAAGAATTTTATAGTGGTTTGGCTATTGTCCACTTTATAACTTTCTATTAATCGACTGCTGTTACAAGTTGATTCGGATTACAATATGATTGAATCTTCTAAGTTAGATCAAGTCACAAGTACAAGAGCTCAATGGAGAATCATAGTGAACCCCTAGATGTGGGAGGAGAAGAGTGAAGAATAATCTCTGTAGAGTTCCAACAGGCAGTTCAGAAGATCCAGTTTATGTTGTAGGTAAGATTGTATTTATTGGGGTTGGAGAACGCTTGGGCCAAAGCTGCTTTGCTAGAAGCCAGTACTCAGCGTCATAAAGGAGCTCAGAAAGCTTGAAGGTGACCCGAGCTAACCTGATGGATCGCTAGCGATCCATAGGTGATGGATCGCTAGAGATCCATGTATTAAGTCTATATTTCAGTGATCTCCATTTGGTTGTCTTCCTATCTTCTATTTGAGTTTCCTGTACAAATATCAAGTCGTTTGAAGTTTGTTTGATCATCTGTCTTCATAAGTCATCTGGTCCACAAGAATCATCCATAACTCACTCAAAACTTAAAGAAATCAGATGAAACTTTGCAAGTACACTATAGAGGGTGTGTGAGACCTACAATATGAATTTCAGGTGGTGGGAACCAACCTACATGGGTCACTAGCAATCCATCAAGATGGATCGCCAATGATCCATAAAATCTTCTCCAATCATGCTCATTTTTTCGATGAGCCTTCTTTTATCTCTTCTAAGTGTTCTATCAAAATTTCAAGTCAATCCGACTCCGTATGAGTTCTCTAGATCCATTTTAAGTTAGCTACTTTTGGTCAAACAGCCCGAATCAGATGAGTCCTCACTTCCCGAGCTAGAATGTTTGGCATGCTATGAAACTTGGTAAATATTCTTAGAAGATGAGTAAATCATGATGCAAGGGGCTTTGACAACTTATGATGCTTTCTTTTGGACCGCTAGCAATCCATGGATGATGGATCACCAACGATCCATCTACTCAGTGGATTTTTGGCTTGTTTCTCTTAAGTTCCATTGGCTTGTTCTTTTAGATGCTTTGTTAAAGTTTCAAGTCATTCTGACTTAGTCTGGATGTTCTAATTCCTGTTGAATTCTGTTGGGTTAAAACCCAGTTAACAATACAGAATTCAAGTGATTACCCTTTTAGTCGGATATCGAATCTAAGTTAAGATGATTGCTCAGGGTAGAGATTCAGTCTTTTTAATAGCTCGTAGAGAAATGGAATAAAATATAATAATATATATTCGTCATACCTTGTAAGCTTGGGAATACCTCAGTATGGTCAAAACCCAACATTTACGGCCACTAATTAATATATGACCGAAGCTGCTACGCCCTAATGCATATGGCCACAAATATAAGAACATAAGCTATCACGCCCAATGTGTATGGTAACTAATTTAAGACTAATAATATGTATGGTCACTAATGTAAGACCCATAATTCATATGGTCACTAATATAAGACCAATACTTCGTATTGTCACCAGTATAAGACCAGTACCACGTATGATCACTGGTATATAACCAATATAAAACGCAACAAATATCTATTCAAAAGGCCGAAGCTAAGTGGTACAGACTTACTCCTTGTACGCAAATCGTATGGAATTGTATGCCACGGTACTCCAATAGGCACGTCTCAAAACCCATTTGATGACTATATGAAAGAAAATTACCAAAAAAATCAGAGTGCATCTCCAAAAATCAGCTATGGTCTTCAGGCCATCAACATCTCTCATACACCTTTCCGGTCTATCTCCAAAAAATCTACGATTTCAGAGTACGGGGTGGTCCCCACGTGGGCCCCGCAATCTACGATTTCAAAGTCCATTTCATGCCTACTCGAACTGCCTTACTCAAAATGCCTACCGCGTCTAGTCGCCTAAGTAACTGGAGGAGCGTCGATATCATCGGTACCCAATCAAAGCAATATTCCGTATCGATAGCAGTAAAAGACTGAGCGGGTGCGTTAGAAATTATTAGATATCTATAAGTCCCCTTATCTATGCAGCCATCAAAAATTCCATTCAACTATCTGAATCTAAATACAGAGTGCTTTCTGAATCTTGTGTATCTTCGTGCAGTCGTATTTCACCACTCTTCTGGATCGTTAATGTGATTGTTCTCCGAAATCCAAACCTCTCCTTCTTCCAACTGTAGTAGTCTGTCTCAGTCAATCCACATACACTTCAAATTGTTCTATTTGTTCTCCGATCAGTTCAGATTCATTCTGTTGTTTAAAGCGTTTGTCAATGACACATAAAATGTGTTATGTTGTTTAAAGCGTTTGTCAATGACACATAAAATGTGTTATAGAACACTTTCTTTCAGGCAAAAATTCCAAACACATGTCTATGAAAGCTGGAAGTCTTTCAGACGTCCATAAGACGATAGATTGAGATAAAGCAGAAACAGACAAATCGTGTGACATTTTGAAAATTAAAAATTACGAAAGTAAGCAAAAAGTTCTCAACAATATATATTTTATAGAAACAAACAAAATATACACAAAAATGTAAAAATATACATGAAAAGATAATTAGATCAATGGGTAACAATTCTTAAATTCTTCGATTGAGGTGTGGAGTTGGAGGTGGGGAAGGAGAAAATATATTAGAAGCAAGAAAAAAAGAGTAGTCGTTGGTAGTCAAATGGCGGGTGCGTTGAATGCAAACGCAAATTTCTCATTATTCGGTACAACAGTCTATTTGGAAGAAATGGACCGTTGCGACGTTGGACCCAACACATAAGCGTAGCAAAGAAAGAGGATGAAAGATAACCAAAGAAACTAAAACTGATACACATGTTCAGTTCAAAAATTAAGGAAAAAGAATAGTGGCCTATGAATACCGGTTATTAAAATGGAAATTTTTTGCCATTTTAATGCAAAACAAATTAAACTGTTGTTTTATAGTTTGATGATTTTATATTTTAACGAATAGTTATTTATTTAAAAAAACTGATTTTGTTGTTGGCTCTGGTATATTTTTGAACATAGTATGGCCAAAACCATTGCACATTATCGAGCATCGTCTCAGTTGGTTCCTCACATGAGAAAACTTAATGCACACTATTCATCGCTAGTTCATTACCCAACATCCAAACGTGCTCTCCTATATCTATGCAGAACAAATTAAATAAATATATCTTTCATTTGATAACATCCCTTCAATGCTAAACAGCGTTGAACTGTGTGTTGATAACATCGCTTCAATGATGATGTTGTGCGTGATGTGATATTCTTTCTATTCAAAGTTTCAAACATACGAGCTGCATTTTCAACTGGATGCTGTGCGTTTTCCATTCAAACGTACTAAACTACATATTCAAAGTTCAAACACAACCAAAAAAACTTCGAAGGCACATATACCAACAGCAAATTCTAGTACTGCCTACAAAATACATCATATACATACCAACTACACCAACTACACATGCAAACACAACAAAAAGTAGTTCAAACAAACACAGGTTTTGGCAAACACCTATAGATCCACTTATTTACTTTTACTTGTTCTGAAGGAAGACATCGGTAAGAACAGTTTTCGACTGCAATGAAGCCTTTAGCAGCTTCAGCCCCTGCAATAAAAATAAATTCTAATCAATTCATGAGTTTAACATGATAATTAATACTTGACCAAAATAATTAAACTACTAATAAACAACCTGCTTGATGTCTAAATCAACATGCTTCTCCACAAGCAAGCTGACATCCTTAACCTGAAACTTACTCAGTGTCGTAATACTCGATATTGTCGACATGGGTGTTACGGACAAGTCATCCATAACTGTATAGGTCACCACCCCCTTCACAAATCCAGTGCCACGGCTCACTGCATTTTTATCCTCATCGGAATAAACTAATTCTATCTCTTTATTCATAGAACCACCGCACTTAGGACATATACTAACTGATGTATCGGCAACATAATTTTTGCAATCCGAATTACCAACCTTTGAGCATCTGTAGAGTTTGTTAATGGTGGAGTTTGGCAGCAGAAGATTGTTGCATGCAGCTAGGTTTAGAGTCTTTGGGTTCAAAATAGAGACTTTGTTTTGGTTTGAACTAATGTAAGTGTTGTCCAACGATTCAACGCTATTGTAAAGGTGGCCGATGGAGCCAACCATTGATTTTTTTGAGAGGAGCTTGACGACTGTTCCGATAGGCAATGCAAGTAAACTGAAAAGGAAATCCACCGAGTCTTTGTTCCCTTCAGCAAAGAGCACTTTGTTTGCCTTTGTGTCTATCAGTAGTTTGAGCGTGAGGGTATTGTTTGTAGCCATTTTGTTTTACCTTCTTAATTTTGTTTAGCTTAAAGGTTGTTTGCCCTTTTCTTTGCCTTCCTTGGCATTAAATTTATACTTGAAAGTTGATGGGACTTAGATTTTATCTGCACTCCTGAACAGCTTGGCATGATATGGAAGGAAGTCAGACATCCTGACACAAACTATAGCTATAATAACATCCTTTTGCTTAACAATTAAGATTTTATTCCTTTTTGTCGTCATAAGAGCGTATTATGTCCGATCGACTTGAGCCTCTTAAGTTTAAAGTTTGACAAACAACTTATTTATTTATTTTATTTGATAAAAAGGTTTTTTTACAGCCAAATAAGTCTTTTAAAGATATTTCCTTGTCTTTCTTTTCTCTTCCCTATTAGTTGGTGCATTTAGAAACCGTACTCGTTTTCAAAACATTTTATTGTACACATGCGTCGTACTTCGCAGCGTTTACTACGTTAAAAAGTCCAAAAGGCAGTTTTGTGACATAGCTGTTTAGCATAAAAATCCATTGTAAAACAGCAAGGGATCTGAAATGGGTTCCTAAGTCTTTTTTCAAATCAAGAAATTTGTTGACCATCACTATTTGTACAGTGCACGAAATTGCGTGACACCATATTTCCTTATAAGCTCCACAGTCTCATGAAAAGATGTGGTCTGAAGTGTCTTTTGCTCTATTGATGCTCAACAAAGTCGGATCATAATACATTATGATCTGCAACTGATGTGATAGTTTATACGTAAGCATATAATTTACTTGTTTATTTTTGTTTCATACCCTAAGGGGAAAAGGCTATTTCAACGGCTCCAAGCCGTTGACGGCCGTTGGTAGCCGTTGGAATAGCGTTCACGCTTTCCAACGGAAACAACGGAGCTATTTCAACGGCATTTCCAATGGCTACCAACGGCAATTAACCGATGGAAGCTGTTGCAATAAACTGACCAATAAGCCGTTGGTAGCCGTTGCTAATCTGGGTGAAATTTTTTTTATAGCAGCAAGCGATTCACCTTCCAGCCACACACAATCAATATATATCAATTTCCATTTCATTTCCATTCCATTTCCACTCCATTTCACATATATATAGCACATATTCAACACATTATACCACAAACAATATAAACAACCAAAAATTAACATCAAACATTACATATTCAAGTCCAACTCCATATTCAAACATTACAACCAAACCCTCACCAACACCAACTCCAACTCCATATTCAAACATTACAACCAAACCCTCACCAACACCAACTCCAACTCCATATTCAAGTCAATATATACAATGCAAACACTTAAACCTCACCACCTCAAAGTCAATACATACACAATAACCATCAAACACAATCCTCACCACCTCAAAGTCAATATATACAATAACCAACCACAAAAACAATAATCATCATACATCTCAAGCATCATCATCACCTCCGGAAGCACCAGACGACGAAGGGAAGGAACCATGCCTCTGCGCGTACTCCGCTAAACGTTGATTCAGCTGCTCCATTTGTATAGCGCGAAGACGGTCCTGCTCTTGCAACTGCTCAACCATGGTTCTAAGCTCTTTTATTTCAGCTTTGTCACACGCCTTTTGAGCTGCCCGAACCTGCAAATAGAATATGAGATGTTCACATTTGTATTATAATCATTTTCTTAAGCAATGTATATTTTAAAATATAGAAACGTAAATGACGTGATCTTAAGCAATGCATATACCACAAATAAATACATATTTTTAATACAATATATAGGTGTTAAAAGTATTCTTATATTTTTTTTGTTCATCCATTTTCATCACATATCTTTGTATATTTTTCCTTTTTTACTTATCTAATATTTATAAATCACGTATATGTTAGATTTAACTCAACTAGAAATCATCATATGTATAGTGTATCTATAGGTTAATTTATTAAATATAATATTGCAATGTTTATAAGATTACCGCTTGGTTTCCATAGCCATAGCGCCTATTCTGCTGCGTCGGATCCATAATAACGTCGAAAATATTATCTTCCTCCTCTACCGTCAACTCATCGCGATCTGATTCTGAAAGCAGCTCTGCCCATGCCTCCTGAAACTTTGCCTAAAATAAAAAACAATTACAGGTTAAAATTAGTAGAATAGGATTTAAACATATCGATATTAATAAAATAAGTTTTAAAATATGCATACATATGCAGCCGTCGCCTTATCATCACCATCCCACTGATATGTAATATTGCCAGCATTGTCTGCTTGTCTTGATGCGTGGGTGCGAGTAAATACCTCCATCATAGACACACGACGTCCAACCGATCTTTCCTGCAATAAATAATTTATATATTTTATTTTTTCATAGCTAATTACCGAACTAATTAATATACAAAATGTAATAACGGTTTAGATAAATTTACCAAGTCCTCACGGTGATGCTGAAAAGACTTGGATCCACCACGATGCGTTACAGGATTCCTACTTCTATTGGCAGAGTTCCTCTCCGACTCCATCTACAATTTAAATTGAATATTATATTTATACTAATTGCGAAATAATTAACTATATATTTGGTAGATTTACCTTGAACTCGTCGGTCTCCCACCAACTCATCCAAGAATCCCATACGGAAGCGTCCATCCAGTTCGATTTCTTTCCCGATTTTTTAAGAGCTGACATTACCTCCCTGTAATTTTTGGCGACCTTCGAATTCCAGTGGCGCTGAACCATGGCGACATCGGCCTCCTCCAAGTCCACTTGCCCCTGTACAAAGAGAATACATTACTAAGTGTTCATTTATACTTATTCATATAGTAAAGTGGTATAAAATCACCAGAAAATCCTGCCAGATGGCCTCCCTGACATGGTCAGGGATCTTACTCCACTTAGGCCAGCAATCTGTCATCCTGCTCATATATGATTGCTTGGAAATGCCAAGCACAACTCCTGAGGGCTCCAAATCAAATCCCCTGTGTTAAATAAAACAAAGCTTTAGACAAGCATATATATGTATGAACAAATTTATATTGTTATCATTTTAATTTTGATACTTACGCTCCATCAGCCTTCGGCTGCAAATATACAAGTGGTCGAGCTGGAGGCTCACTACTACTCTCGCCGGCCGAGCGAGAAGAGCTACGACGTCTGGAGCCTAACATAATACCTGTTGAAAGTTTCATTTTTAATTATAGACATAGATAAAATGATGATGATATGTGGTGCATGTAATGATGATGATGATATATATGTGATGCGTGTGCGTGAATATATAATTGTAAAAATTACCGGATATTACTCAGTCCTCGTCGTTTTCTGATTCAGACTCGATCTCGTGTTCTATATCGTTTTCCTCTACACTCTCAAATGCTTCGACTAATACATTTGTCTCATCATTTAATTGTCTAAAATCAGTTTGATCGTCTGTAATTGTGATTTCAACATTTTCTTCGATATCTGCTTGATAGGCTTGTTCTTCTGGAATATTTTTTCCATCGAATGTAAATCTCGTCTTGGTTTTAAACCGCAGACCAATCCGCTTTATCTCTTTTTAAAGACGGATAAGGGGCGTAATAAACTTGTAGGGCTTGTTTGGCTAGTACAAACGGATCATATGGCTGATAACAGGAGGTATGTTTTATTTCTATAAGATTATAATTTGGATGCACGTTAATACTAGAACCTGGAACATTGCTGAACCAGTTGCATCTAAACAAAAAAACTTCCTCTGCGGGTCTTATAAAATATGTCAATTGCAAAATCTCGGTTAACACGCCATAAAAATCATGTATATGATTATTAGGATCATCACTGCCTTTAACAAATACACCGGTATTGTTTGTTAATTTTTCAGCACCGTATTCTTTGGTGTTGAATTTATATCCATTAACGAAAAATATTGGATACGTTTTAACTTTCCTTTTCGGTTCCAACGTCAAATGTTTTAATCCTTCATCGACCACATTATTTGTAGGATCACAAACGTAGTTCGAAAACCAAGTAGCGAAATTTTTGCTTAAATCGCCGTTTGGATTTTGTGATTCATAAACACTGCAAACAAAAACAATATATTGCTTTATTATTAATTTACACATGCAGTATTAAATTAAATTTATCAAAACTTGTAATCTGATAATTACATAATAAATGGTGCAACTTCTGGACAATTAAGAAGAATATACGTGTGTGCTACATGGTAATCTCTATCATCTAACCATACTTCTACATATTTTCCAACATGTCGACCATGTTGTTTAAAAATAGATAACATTGCTTCAGAAGAAAAATCTTGTTCGACGGCCTCATCATTACGCGCAACACTTTGAAATGATAAATTCACATGATCATTGAAATAATGAGAGAAAAAGAACGATGCTTCTTCTTCGATATATGATTTGCAAATCGAACCTTCAACTCGAGCTTTTTGTCTCACTTTTTTCTTTAAATGATTTAAGTACCTGATAAAAAATATTTCATATCAATATTGATTTTTAATTATAGTTAAATTACATACTCAGTATTAACAACATACCTCTCGAATGGATACATCCATCCATATTGCACAGGACCTCGAAGACGTGCTTCAAATGGAAGATGAACAGGTAAATGCTCCATTACGTTGAACAAACCTGGAGGAAATATTTTCTCCAGTTTGCAGAGCAGTATAGGGATTTCTACCTCAAGTTTACGAAGACGGTCAACTTTTAACGTAGTTGAACAAAGCTCCTTATAAAATAAACTAAGTTCTGTTATAACCTTCCAAACTTTTACGGGCAACAATTCTTTGAAAGCGACGGGTAACAAATTTTGCATCATTACATGACAATCATGGCTTTTCATCCCACTCAGTCTTCCGTTCTTATAGTCGACACATCTACGAAGATTAGATGAAATTCCATCAGGAAATCGTAATCCTTCCACCCATTTTAACAGTACTTTAACTTGGTTGTTATCTAATTCATAACATGCTTTGGGTTTTTTAGTGTCATTTGGCTTCATATGAAGCTCAGGACGATTACATATTTCTTCTATATCACGTCTTGATTTCAGATCGTCCTTAGTCTTTCCCTTAACATTCAAAAGTGTATTAAACACATTATCGAATACGTTTTTCTCGTTATGCATCACGTCAATGTTATGACGGATTAAGAGATTTTTCCAATAAGGCAACTCCCAGAATATACTTTGTTTGCACCAATTATGAAACGTCGATTTACCTTGGATTTCAGTTTGTTGCCCGGTTTCATGTATCTTTGGATAATCTTTTACAAGTTCATATATATCTTCACTTGACCAAATCGTTGGTGGTTGTAAAGTCTCATGTCTATTAGCTATGAAGTTTTTTTTGTCTCTTCTAAAAGTATGATTAATATGGAGAAAACGTCGGACAATCAAACCATGAAATTTTCTTCCCATGCCGTAAAGAAAATGCTCGTGTTTCTTCCATACAGTAAGGACAAACAAAACGACCGGCCGTACTCCAACCCGAAAGCATTGCATATGCAGGAAAATCGCTAATAGTCCATAACAGAGAAGCGAACATCCAAATTTTTTTCTTTTTCGATATGTCGTATGTTTCAACTCCTTCATACCACAATGTTTTCAACTCTTCGATTAACGGTTGTAAGTAAACATCGATACCCTGTGTCGGATCATCAGGGCCAGAGACGACAATTGTGAGAAACATATATGGAGTTTTCATACACATCCACGGGGGTAGATTGTAAGGTGTGATTATTATAGGCCAAGATGAATATTTAGAACCAAACCGAGAAAACGGTGAAAATTCATCAGTACACAAACCTAGTCTAACGTTACGGCTCTCCGCTGCGAAATCGGGATATTTCTTATCAAAATACTTCCATGCTTCTCCATCAGATGGGTGTGTTAACGTACCTTCTTCAGGTGTTCTCACACTGTGCCATCTCATATGATGCGCTGTTACAGATGATGCATATAACCTTTGAAGTCTATGAGTGATAGGTAAATAATGCATACGCTTGTATGGAACTTCTTTTCCCTTTTTTTCCTTGGCTTGTATCTTTCTTGATTACATATTTTATAATTCCGAAGACTGACATCATCTTTCCAAAACAACATGCAACCATTTAGACATGTATCAATTTTTTGATACGGCAAACCGAAAGATGACATTAGTTTTTTCACTTCATAATAATTTTCGCACATTAAATTATCTGATGGCATATGGCGTTTAGCAGCTTATACAACAGCCGTAAATCCGGCTTCTGTGAAGTTGTACTTTGATTTCATCGCAATGTACTCTACAGTTGCCGATAATTGATTGCCGCTAGTACATCCATTCCAAAGAGGTTTCTTAGCAGCATCCAATAAATCATATATTTTTTTCGCTCCAACATTTGGTTCCTCTTCGACGTTAACATCTTCGTTATTAAATTCAACAGTAGGGAACATTGATCGTGTTGCATCTTCAACCATATGTTCTATGAGATTCGTCGTACTAACTTCATCACTAATGACCTCTATTGACTGTTCTTCGTTACGTGTTATAATTTCTCCATGACGATCCCACACCAAATAATTGGTTACGAAACCATATTGGCGCAAATGAATCCTAACCATAGTCGGTACTAAATGCTCAACAATTTGCACCTACTACATGGACAACGAATTTCTACGTCGTTTCCAATATTACTTAAAGCAAATTCGACAAACACATTTACCCCATTAAGAAAATGTGTACTTATTGAGCCTCCCATTTCTCTTCTTTGATACATCCAGCTCCGATCAATAAAATAATTGACCATTTTTCCTACTGTAAAACCTATGATCAATAGTAAAAAAACTATTAATCAAATTCGATAAACACATTTTAGATTTTACTATTTTTTATAATCCATTTTCGTTTATATACAAAGTTATATTTCTTGCTATTTTGTTTACATTTTTGTACCTTTTATGATGGTCGGTTATCCTACTTCCCATTACAAACACAATAGTAATTACATTTCTTAAATCATATCATTATAAATGATTTCCCAAAATTTCAGCAGCACTTCCCCCGTGTTCCTTGTATCGTACACAATGCATGTACATAAGGAACAAAAAGGAAATGCCGTCGAAATTTTGTGAACCGTTTATAACGATATGATTTACGAAACGTAATTACTTTATAGTGTTTGTAACTTGTCTAATACAGGGACAAATCCAACAAATATTGTATCAGATGAATATGAATATCCGTTTTGAAATAAAAACGAATATTCATACAACGATCATATACAACACTTGTCAGACGGGGCCAAAAATTCACTAAGGGATTTAAATTTTGTTTATATGTTACCGTTTTATTAAATATATAAAATAAATCATATTATGCATTTTATTTATTTATATTCTACTATTTTACTAAATAGATAGTAATTTATATGATTTTTACTATTTCACAAAATATATAATTCATGTGTATATATATATTAAATTATATACTTATCTAATGCTAATATATTTTGTAAAAGATATAATTCATGTTCGTAAAATATTCGACTAAAATTCATGTTTGCCTAATATTTTACAAAACATACACAAAATAATTTAAATCAATCCTAACTAATCTAATGCTAACTCAAATGCGCATTTACACTAAATTATCATCATATGTATATATGTGCATAATATATATACACAAACAATTTGGACATTTGGATGGTAATAATTGTAATTAGCACTTAGTTTGGTATAATAAACAATTAATAGGCTATTAGATACAACTATAACAACAAATTAACACAAAATTAAAAAAACTTAAAATTTTAGGGTTTTAGGCAAACCTAATTTTGGAGATGTATGGGGATGGAGAGAGGCTGCAGGCGGTGATTGATGGCGTCGGAGTGGCTGCCGATTGCGTGGGGAAGCTGGGAGCAAGAGAAGAGGAGGAGTGGAGGAGGGTTTTGGTGTTTTTGGGGAGGAAGAGAGTAATGATTCAGCTCTCGGCCATGCTGCAGGTTTACACGAATATTTCCAACGGCTTCCAACGGCCGCAAACGGCTCTTTTTCCAACGGTTACCAATGGCTACCAACGGCAAATTAAAAATTAACGAGCCGTTGGTAGCCGTGGGAAAATACCGTTGGCGGCCGTTGGAAACCTTTCGTGGCTATATACTGTATTTCTAGTAGTGATATCATAATTCATAATCATCTTACCGCTAACCAATTATCGACTTTCAAGGATACTAAAATATCTACCAAACTAACAAACAATGTGCGCATTATCTATATGCGTAAATATCTGACCATGCATTAAAATTTCCATCGCAAATGCATGAGAAACTTCTGCATTTCCTCTTCATCAAGATGTTCTTATGTCACTATTTGAAATAAAATTTGCCTTATTTACGAAAAATGAATGTCAACTTGCATGCCAGAGTTTTTTCACAAGCATTTATACATGGCTCTTTTGTGATATCCAAGTACCACGACATGAATAATAATTATGTGTTTGGATCTCTAATACTAAAGAAGTATTATCGAGATCTTTCATTTCAAAAAAGTCACTTGAAAGGAACATCTTGGTTTCATGCAATATACCTAAATAAATGTTGATAAGCAATATATTATCATGTAAGAAATCAAGAAAAAACTACAAGTGAACTTTATAAATATACATAAACATACAAACACTCAACTATACCTACTATTTTACCTTGAAGCCAAATGAGTTGATTACATGGTAATTAAGGTGCCATTGACAAGATGCTTATTTTGAACACAAAGCGGATTCCTTAAGTTGTTTTGTTAATGTATATGTTAACAAACGCTTCTTTAATTAACATACGATTATACTCAACACTAAAATACACAACAAACACCAAATTGATTCTAAAAAATGTTTCAATGAAACCGCTAAGAAATCTGTATTAAAATCAATCTTTTCTTTTGAGTATAGTCATTACTACAATACGAGGCCTATGTCTTTCCAAACCACCCAATGAATACCTCTTGGTTTTGAATAATCATTCACAACCAATAAGCTTCTTACCATAGCATATAGAGAAAGATATCAAACTTAATTGTTTTGTATAGAATTATATTATACATATATATCTTAGAACCACCTTTAAAATTGATACCTTGCTTGAATTGATGTAATTTGACCGCATTATCTTTTCCAAATCCATTACTTTTCTTTATGAAAGTATACTAAATAATAAGTCGAAATAATATTTCTTCCTCTCTAGTTGTAATGACCAGTCTTTCATAACATTAAGAATCCATTCATACGAGCAATCCAATTCTCCAATGGTGTCGGAAATGACGTTTCATTAAGGGTAAGATATGAAAAACACAATGGATATCACAAACCATATCTATCTCAACAAAGTAATACTCATAGTGGAAGGATATAAAGTATAACACCAATATAACTACGTAGAAGACTAGATGTATACCATATAAAGGGACATAAGATCAAATAATTATAATACAAAGTGTAAATGGTACATCAAATCCAATAATTGTCTCAAAATAATACCTACACTCTATATGTCAATACACCAAAAATTGGATAGATATAATCATAGTGGTAACAATATGGTTTTGATTTTACAGAAACCTTTTCACTAGTGGTGAAGCCAACCACTATAAGAGTTGTTCTTACTATTGCATTACATAAAAACTGGAAAATAAGGCAATTGGATATAAACAATGCATTCCTTAATGGAGTTCTCAAGGAAGAAGTATATATGGAACAACCACCAGGATTCAAGCACAGCAGGGATAGCAATATGGTGTGCAGGTTAAATAAAGCAATTTATGGTTTAAAACAAGCATCCAGAGTGTGGAATGACAAAATAAAAGCAAACTGATAAAATTGGGATATGTAGCAGCAAAATCAGACAACTCATTGTATATCAAACACAACAAAGATATCACCATTTTTATACTTGTCTATGTGGATGACTTTATAATCATGGAAGACAATGAATCAGAAATCAACAAAGTAGTACAATATCTTGATCAAGAGTATAATATCAAAGATTTAGGAGAGCTTAACTACTTCCTAGGCGTTGAAGTTAAAAGGAAATCCAAATCAGAAATCATTCTTAGCCAAAGAAAATATATCATGGAAGTTCTCATAAAAAGCAACATGGATCAAGAAAAGTCTTTACCTACACCAATGGTGAGCAACTTACATCTATCCAAACACAGGGGTGAAATCATAAACAATGAGAAACAATATCGAAGTATTGTTGGAGCTTTACAATACATAACCATTACAAGGCCTGAAATAGCTTATAGTGTCAACAAATTCTGTCAATTTATGCAACAACCACATGATGAGCACTGGAATCCAGTTAAAAGAATTCTCATATACTTAAAAGGCACAACAAATCACGGGTTACATCTAAAAGCAGGAAACAACTTAAACATACAAGGATTTGCAGATGCAGACTGGGCTAGTGACCCAGATGACAAGCATTCAACTACGGGCTACCGTGTATACTTGGGTGAAAATCCTATATCGTGGTGCTTTAGAAAACAACCTACTGTGTCTCGATCGAGCACGGAGGCAGAATATCGAAGCATCGCCGCTACGACTGTAGAGATTATCTGGATCGTATCACTACTTTATGAACTAGTGTTTCCAGTTCAAAAAAGATTTGTAATCTGGTGCGATAATTTAAGCATCGTATCCCTATCAACAAACCCCATCATGCATTTATGAACAAAACACATGGAGATTGATTTGTATTTTGTTCGCGAACATGGAATTAATGGGAAATTAGCCATAAATCACTTACCAGAGAGCCGATCTACTTACCAAACTCTTGTCTCGGAAGAATTTTGAGCGATTGAAATAGGAAGTAAAAGTTTTTGATGGTGGCTGAAGAAAAGAGGAGCCATGAAAACCCTAGCTCGAATTGAGGGGGAGTATAAGAATATGAACCGTAGAGACCAATTCTTCTCAGTTATATTTAACCGGGCCTGGTGTGCCGAACCAGTCCATCTGGTGTGTGAAACCAGTCTGCTAGCCCAAGGGCATTTTTGTAATACTCTTAACTATGGAGCGGGCCGAAGGAGATATTATATATATCAGTAGTCTGTTACATTTTGTAAAATTACAACATTTTGTATCATTCTTCTTCAACAAATAATGATTCATATTTCTTTTATAATCTTTCTTATAGTTCTAATTTTAATTGTAGGTGTAAAATGTAAAAGATATATGGGAAAAATAGACTAGTTTCTACTTGAACTAACACTATATGGTAAGTTCTTTCTTTGTGAAGCTTCCTAACTTTTGTTTTGTAACTATTAAGTAAAATTAAAACATTTTTCTTAAGAAATTGATCCCATATTAAAACATTTGCTTCCTAACAGATCCCAAATTTTTCCGAATATGGCCGAAATTTTTTCTTCATTTTTGAAAAACCTAATAGCAAAACCACCTAAGATGATCACAAGCACGGTACCAAGGAAAAATTAAATAAGAATGATGATTTGAAAAGTAATTTAGAAGTGAAAACAAGCTTCGAAAATTAAGAAAAGTTTCTGAGAAAAATTAATGATGATAATAGGATTTTTATTTGTTTTAGGTGAATATGCTTTCGAATATGTTTTGGTGTATTAACTTAACCAATCTTAATATCCAATAGATAGTAAATTTCTTTGTTTAGACTAAATTCAATTCAATGTTCCAATAAGTAGTAGCGACCATTAATTCAACCAGTTCATAGGGTTGGGTTTTAAATCCAGTAGTGTATATCTATACAGTAAATTTCTAATCAGGCCTTGTTAATACTTTTTCGTTGCATTCATATTTTTTTATATAATAAATAATAAGGAAGTATTAAACAAATTTTAGTTTTATTCACTTGAAGTATATGTGAGTTTATCAGTAGTGTTAAAGGCGACAGGTATTCACAGTTTATGCAGACTTGCATAGAATCTGTGTGGGTTAGTCGAGTGCATTGGTGGGGCAAAGTGGATCGGGTGGGGGACTACGGATTGTTGCAAACATTCTTATATTTGACGCGAAGGTGAATTCAGTTTATACCCATATATATGATACAAGCTAACTTGCATCATTTTCATAGTACAGATAATTTTTTCTGCTCCATAATGATGTATATTAATAATATTGATATGGTGTGTTGTAATGTGAATGCAAAAGGCTGGTGTAGTGTCTGAACCATACATATTATATTAATTCGTAGGCAGAACACTTAAAATATCTTATAATTTTATCTGAGCTATTTGTAATTAGTTCCACGCATTCATTAATAGCCTTCATATAGAAGTATCATTTTGAAACGTTCTTGCATATCACTTACTAAAGCCCATCTTTTATCTGGGAATTGGATATTTTATGATGGTAATTATCATAATTTGAAGTCTGACTATATCTTCTTTTTCTGACTAATTTTAGCAAAAAATAGATGTAAAACCCTTCATTATTATATTTATAATTCCAGCAGATGTTTGGCTTGTACAGGTACATTTTTTTTGCCATTTATAGTTAAATTGTTTCACAGTTATTTATTGTCTCCTACATCTATAGACTTGTATTAGACTTGAAAGGAGCAAGTAATGTATAATCTGGATACAAGCTGAAAGGTGCAGAGTGCTCAAATTGAGATCTTGAAGTAGTATTTAAGTTCGTGGTAGGCAGCAGCTGTTCAGATATAGCTTTGATCAGTAATGAGCACATGCAAAACTGAATGTGCATTACTGAGATAACAAGGGGCAGATTAAACATGAATGGTGAGCTAAAACTGACGAGCAACATCCATGAACTGAACCGGTGGATGTATGGATTGAATGAAATGGGTAAAGGCACGTAGCTGCTCAAAATCTGGAGTGCAAATGACGTGTAGTTGAACTGAGAAGTTAAATGAGTAAAAAATAACTGAAAAGGATGAGCTGAAGTGACAGTGCAGTGGAAAGGAGACGCTGAGATAAATTGAAGAGTAAACATAAGTGCAGGTGTCGTGAACTACCAAGGCTGAAAGCGATGATTGCCATGGTTAGGATTAACATTTTATTTTGTTTTTACATTTCGGTGGTAGTGATGCTTTAGTTGTTTGCAGATTAGATGGTGAGCAAATATTTCACTTGTTAACATAAAGCTTTGTGGGGTATATGAAGCTAGCTGGTGCAATGAATATAATGCCAGATGCATTTCAATCTCAGGGCAAATTGTTCCCTGCACAGGTATGTCTATGAATTATGGAGCTTCTATTATTTATGCTAAAAGAGAATGTACTTGACTAAATACTAACTTATTTATCGTGACACATCTTAGATACACGTAATACACTAGCTTGATAAACTCTATATTTGTTAATATCACACTACCGCATATAATAAAGGCTTACAGTTTCTGTAACGACCCACTATTTTGGACCATTCAAATCGACAATAATCCACACATGTCAGACTTGAATAATGCAAAATAACAGATTGTAATAAAATTTGGAGCAAATAAAATCATTCACAGAATCACAGACATAGAAATATAAAAATAACTCATAGCGGAAATAAAATAAATAGTGGTTCATGAAGCCACTAAAATACAGAGTCTCAAAACAGAGACAAAATACATAGTCTGAAACCAAATACAGTTCTGAAACAAGTATAGTAGAAATCCAAATACATAAGTCTCTAATACAAAAGCTGAAATAGAACAACTGAAACTGAAATAGATAGATAACTAGATAAGTAGAAACTCCAGCGATTCCTAGCTCCAGAAAAGTGAAATCCAAAGTTGTGAATACTCAGGCTGACCCGAGCGTAAATAAAACACAAACACTCAAGTCAGGACATACATACTTATACAATGTAAACCAACTCAAGTGAACTGTAATAAAGGTACAAGTAACTTAAAGAATGCTTGGGATCGCCCATTCTTTAAGGATCCGTTAAACTATCTACCATGTAGTAATATTCGATATTATAATAATGTCTAATTATAAAATAAACATACTTTAAAATAGCATTAGGGCTTTACATTTAATCTGAACTCATCCTAATACGTAATAGTGCCAATAGTCTATACAGTACCTGCATACCTCGAAAGGCTACGAGAAGATACTCCATAGGTACGACACAAATAGAAACTCGTAGTAAAGCTCGATATGGTAGGTGACACGGCACACAAGGCAATGCTAGGGTAGATATACCAATTACACACACGGACTGATGGAAATGCATAGCAGCCACTACCGCTCCACCTCGAACAACACTCCCAAATCAAGGGGTGCACCCAAACAATCACAAAGTAATAGAATAGTATCGAAGAAGTGTATGCGATAAGAGGTGCTACCTCACTGGTCCGAGATCGCTCCTGTTTTAGCCACCTTATGCCAACTCACGGGAGTTGGGTCCATGTATATACCTTAGGATCGTCACCACCATCCTACTTCATTCTGGAAACTCCATCGCGTACACAGTTGTCATAGTGGTTTTTGGTATCGATAGAGAGTATGTCCATATCCGATCCCGGTCTCTTTAACAACCAATCTTTATTATAACCCGTGGTTATAAATTTAAAAACAGTTTATATTTCAAATCAAAATACTTCGATTAAACCATTTAAAAACAAATTCATTATTCTTTTAAATCAAATATTCAATTCCCAAAATTTTAGCCTTTTCTGAGTTCATTTATTCACTTAAAAACATTAAAACATTAAAATTCCAGCTTTCACAGCATTTAAAAAGTGCTGCGGTAAGTTATATTTGAAAATAATTCAATTCAGCAAAGACAGCATTTATAAACTGTTGTAACAGTTCAGTTTTAAAGGAAAAATAGTTCAATTCAGAAAAGACAGCATTTACAGAACTTCTGTAATAGTTCATGGTTCAAATTAAAGGTTTAAATTCAATTCAGCACAGCGTTTTAAAAACTGCTGCAGTAGTTCAGTTATATACAAAATCACATTTCAGTCTACTGCAGCACTTAATAAGTTCTACAATAGCCCTTTCATTAATTTCAGTTTTAAATTTAGTTAATGCCACCACAGCACTTACCAAGTGCTGTCATAGCCTTAGTTCATTTTAGTCTTTTAGTTCATTTATGCAACCACAACACTTACCAAGTGCTGCAGATTCTACTTAGTTCAGAATTAGTTCATTCCAGAAATGATAGCATTTCTGAAGTGCTATAAATTGAATTTCCAGGTTTAAATACAATTCCAGCCACAAACAAACTTCAATTTAAATCATTTAAACTTATAAAAATCATATTTTTTTCACATTAAAAATGTTCATTTAAATCCTTTAACTTATGATTTTTATAAAGAAAATTTTTACAAATAAAAATCCAAATTTCCAAAGTTCACTTATATAATTCAAGTGTGTCAATTCCCATTTTTCATTTTTAACAATTTATTTCAACACTTAAATTTTAATCTCCATTTTTTCACCATTTAAAACTAAATTTTCATTTTTATTTAATTACTTAAATTTCCATTTTTAAAATCAGTCAAATTTCCAATTTAAGTTACACTTTAAAATCACCATTTTCTAACCATTTATTTTACATTTAAAACATAGAAAAACATTTCCTTTTTAATAAATCTTTTAAAAATTCAATTTAAATCAATTTATCATATTTTTACATTTTAAAATATTTAAAAATTTCCAGAAAAATATATAAAATAACCACGGGTCTGTATAATATTTTCTAGCCTAAGTCAAGTGATATGGATAATATATCATTTCAATCTGTAATTTACCAAGAAAATCCGGGTTTTATCATTTTAAACCCGCAATCCCAAGTAAATAAAATTAATTAAAAGTCGCTCAGGCTTATCATTTCAGCCCATAACGATCTTTCCCTATTCTAAAGTCCGTTCGGGTATGTATCATTTCAACCCATAGTGAACCTAATCTACAGGGAACTTGTAGTGTGATAAACTGATAAAAATGAACAGTCAGCAACAAATAACAATAACAAGTGATATGACATGTAATTTAACAGGTTTGACATCATATAAAAATAATCACAGGCATTTATAATATCATTTATAATTTTATACATTCAAATGTTGTCGCTTCACAATTATATAAGTATGAATAGTCGTGTGAGATTTACTCACCTCTAAAAATGCTGGAGATAACAAAATCAATGACACAACGGAAATCAAAGCACGATGACAAGATTACGGACTTGAGTGGAGAGCAAATCCAATGCTATAGATCTTGTGTTACAACCCAAAACAAAAATCAAAACAAACCATAATTTCAATACACTAGAAATGTAATAACTTTTAAATAAAAAGAGATACGAATGCCAAATCTTTTGCCTTTCTTCCTCTATTTTCTTGGCATGATCAAGGGTTTGTTTTGGCTCTAGTTTGAACAAGTTTGGATCAGGTTTGGTCATGTGTATGCACGGCCTAGGTAGTGGAATATGGGAAGGAAGTTTATACAAAGGAATATGAAGAGTTTTAGGCAATGTAGTGGGGTGTTTTTGTCATGAAAGTGGGTCGGGCATGGGCTTGTGTGGTCAGGTCATAGGAGTATGGGTCAGGTCAGAGGAAGGAAAGGTGTGTGGTGGTCTGGTCAGAGGTGGTGGAGGCGGCCTAAGGTTGTGGTGGTGGTGGAAAATGGAGTGGTGAAGCAAATAGTGGTCAAACAACATGTTTTTATGGCTTTTGTTGCAATTTTCGTGGAGTTTTGGCATCATGGTGGCTCGGCCTTGGTCAAGACCAGAGGAGTAGCTGGTGTTGATGGCAGGAAAGAGATGTAGGGAGTGGTGGCCATGGGTATGAAGGAGAGGCCTATCCAAAAACAAGAGAAAACAAGGCAAAAATGACATGAAAATAAGAAGAAAAGAAGAAAAATGAAGCCATTACCCAAAGCTTTTGCTTCAGATCTGAAGTGGTCAAATGATGAAATGAAAAATGAGTTTTTTCATGTGAAAACAAAAGTAAAAGTCATGGCCAAAGCATAAAGGAGGGGTTATGGCAATTGAAAAGACTTAAGGAGGTGAAAAGACATCAGTTTCTAAGCAATTTTACACTCTTCATATTTCTTTTTCTTTAATTCCAATAAAACAAAAATAAACTCAGAAATAAGCTTTAAAACTGAAACAAAGTATTATAAAATAAAAATAAATAATTTATTTTAAAGAAAATAGAAAAAGAAAATAAGAAATTGCTTAAAAATTGAAAATAGTGTCCAAAAATTACAAATAAATCACCATTGACTTTGGAAAATTATTTACTTCATTTTAAAAATATTCTAAAACAAAATTTGAAATAAAATGATTTTTAAAACATTTTCAAAGTGAAATAAATAATTAAATTCAGAGAAAATAGCAAAATAATTGAAGAAATTGTTTAAAATAGGAAACAGAACATGAAAATTACAACAAAATACCATTAATTCTAGAAAAATATCTACTTCACTATAAAAATATTTTAAAATGAAATAAATTAAAATTAAAAATAATTTCCAAAATATTGGGTTGTTACACTCTCCCCCACTCAAACCTTTTCGTCCTCGAAAAGAATGGAAACAAAGAAAATAAGGAAAACAAGATAGAAAAACAAAATAGTACCTGGAATAAACAATTACGGATTCGAAGCACGAATGCTTTCCTCCGTCTCCCAAGTACAATCACGATCATCAGTACTCCACTATACTTTGACCAGACTAACAGATTTCCTTCTTAGCTGCTTCGTACCTCTGTCTACAATACGAAGTGGCTTCCTCTCAACAGTCAGATTAGGCTCAATATCCAAACTATCAAGAGCAGAAGGCTGAACAATAAGGGATGGATCATGTAGATAGCGACGAAGATGAGAAACGTGGAATACATTATGCACTCTAGAGAACTTCTCGGGCAAATCCAGATGATAAGCCAAAGAACCAATTCTTTCCACAATGCGGAAAGGGCCAACAAATCTAGGAGAAAGCTTCCCTCTACGACCAAATCAAATAACATTCCTTAAGGGAGAGACCTTAAGGAAAACCAAATCACCAACAGCAAACTCTAAACTCCGCATACGCCGATCAGCATACTTCTTCTGCCTATCCTGAGTAATCCTCATCTTCCTCCTAATCTCCTCAACTCTCTCAAAAGCCTCTAAAATCATCTCAGGACCAAGAACCAAACGATTACCGGATTCAATCCAGCAAGAAGGAGATCTACAAGGTCGTCCGTAAAGAGCAGAAAACGGAGACGTCTTAATACTAGCCTGAATTCAAAATTAGAAATGAGATAGATAAAATATTAAGATAAGATTAAACAAAGATAGAAATTATACCTGATAACTATTGTTATAGGTGAATTCGACAAGGTGGAGATGATCTTCCCAAGATCCTCCATAATCAAGCACATAAGCATGAAGAAGGTCTTTCAGAATCTGATTCACCCTTTCCGTTTGACCGTCGGTCTGTGGATGGTAAGCAGTGCTCAGACTCAAACGAGTACCCAAAGAATCCTGAAAGGCTTTCCAAAACCGACTAGTAAAGATAGGATCACGATCACAAACGATACTGAGAGGAACACCATGGAGACGAACAATCTCCCTCATGTAAATCTCAGACAAACTAGAAGCAGAACGGGTAGACTTGACCGGAATAAAATGAGCTGATTTGGTCAATTTATCCACAATAACCCAGATACTCTCATTACCCTTCCTAGTCCTCGGTAATCCATCAATGAAATCCATAGAAACCTGTTCCCACTTCCAATTGGGAATCTCAAGAGGCTGCAACAAACCAGGGGTCTTCTGATGATCTGCCTTGACTTGCTGACAAGTCGCACACCTACTAACAAAAATGGAGATATCTTGCCTCATACCCTTCCACCAGTACAATTTCTTCATATCCTGATACATCTTGGTCACACCCGGATGAATAGAAAGTCTGGACTGATGAATCTCTCGCAGCAACTCCTGTCTCAAACCATCAACATTCAGGACACAAATCCTATTATTAATCCTCAACACACCTTTATCGTCAATCTGAGCACCACTGCCATCAAGACTACTACCTCCGACTCTACTTTGAACATTCTTCTTAATCAATCTAAGCATCTCATCCTCATCCTGCTTAGCCATGATACGATCTAAAAGAGGAGAAGAAACAACCAACTGACACAACAAAACCTTCTTCCTACTCAAAGCATTTGCCACAACATTAGCTTTACCGAGAGTATAGTTGATGTCGAGGTCATAAGAAGCAAGGAACTCTAACCACCTAACTTGTCTCTGGTTCAAATCCTTCTAAGAGAAAATATACCTCAAAGACTGATGATCTGTGAAAAGGTCGAACTTAGTACCCATAAGATGATGTCTCCACAGCTTCAAAGAAAAAACAATAGCAAGCAACTCTAAATCATGGGCAACATAATTTACTTCATGGGTCTTCAACTGACGACTAGCATAAGCAATCACCTTACCCTCCTACATCAGAACAGCTCCCAAACCTTCTCGACAAGCATCAGTGTATACCGTTAATCACTCATTTCCATTTGGAACGGTAAGAACTGGTGCGGAAGTAAGCTTGTGCTTCAACTCACTGGATGCAGCCTTACACTCATCACTCCAAATAAACTTAGCATTCTTCCGAGTCAAAGCAGTGAGAGGTGCAACAATCGGAGTGAAATTCTCAATGAATCTCCGGTAATAACCGGCAAGGCCTAGAAAACTACGGATATCAATAGGAGTCTTAGGAGTTTCCCAATCCCGTACAGAATAGGGATAGATAAGGACAACAAGAAAGATAGAATAAATTTAATAAACAAGGAAAGAGAAGGAAAGAAAGACTTACATTGATCGCAGCGATCTTGACTGGATCAACCGAAACTCCATTACCAGAAACAATATGCCCGAGGAATCGGACTTCATCTTTCCAGAAATGGCATTTAGAAAATTTAGCCTTCAACTGATGATTTCTAAGAGTGTCAAGAACAGATTTCAAATGCGACTCATGCTCTTTCTTGGACTTAGAGAAGACAAGGATATCATCAACAAAGACTAGAACAAATTTATTAAGCACATCACAAAAAACACGATTCATCAAATCAACAAAGAAAGCAGGAGCATTAGTCAAACCGAAAGGCATGACTAACCATTCAAAGAATCCATTCTCAGTACGGAAAGTAGTCTTGGGAATACTTTCCTCAGCAACTCTGAGCTGGTGAAAACCTGTGGCAAGATCAAGCTGAGAGAAAACAGTAGCACCATAAAGCTGGTCAAACATATCATTGATACGAGGCATTGGATATCTGTTTTTCATAGTGAGCTTGTTCAGCTCCCTATAATCAACACACATCCGAAGAGAACCATCGGACTTGGTGACGAAAACCACCGCTGCTCTCCATTCTGAATAGCTAGGTCTGATCAGACCCTTGGAAGATAAGTCCTCAATTTGCTTCCCTAACTCAACCTTCCCGCGGGGTGCCATTCTTCTAGGAGGAAGAACTACAGGTCGAGCTCCAGGAATAAGATCAATGCGGAAATCAATTTCTCGCTTAGGAGGTAAAGCAGTAACTTCACCAAATACATCAGGATAGAGTTTGACTACACGAGTCGACTGAAGATCAATAGGAGAAGAATCCAAAGAATAAATAAAGCTACCAGCACAATCATGAGGCGTACAACACTGAATAACCAAAGAATTACCCTGATCATCCTCAAGAGAAACAATTCGGGATTTACAAGAGATACGAGCATCATGATTCCTTAACCAATCATCTCCAAGCAATAAATCAAAAGTATCAAAACCGAGGATATAGAAATCACCACTAAAGCGATGATCAGAATGGAGGAGTTTCACCCCTCTACAAATCCTACTAAGGTTCGCGGGACCCCCAATAGGATTAGAAACACATAAAGGAACAGAAGCATACTCAGGAGAAAGGAGATGCTCAAACTTATCACAGATAGCCATAGAAATAAAACTATGCGAAGCTCCAGTATCAAATAAAACACGAACATGATGCTGAAATAAATAAAAGGTGCCCTGAAGAGTACCTTGATCATCACTAGGAGCAGGAGCAGGTGCAGCAGGTGAAGAAGAAGATGTGACAGCAAAAACACCAGATGGTTTTCCCCTTTAAGACAAAGGACAATCATTCTTAAAATGACCTGGCTGAAGACAAACATGACAAAGATTGTTCCTGGTAGCCTGAGGTGGAGGAACAACAGTACTAACCGAAGTAGGGCAACTATTAGCATAGTGTCCCTTCTGATCACATTTGAAGCAGGTAATGGTAGATAAGTCAATAGGGTGCCTCTGAGAAGGAGAAGATTATGAAGATCCCAAGCCCGGATTCTTGAGCCAATTCTTCTTCTACTGGTGGAAATTGGGATTTCTCTTCTTAGAATTTGCAGAGGAAGACTAAGATGCAGGAGCACCAGAAACAGTAGGACCCTTGGAAGTAGGGTTCTCATAACGAATAGCCATATCCATAAGCTCAGTAAAAGTGCCATGAACATGTGAAATAAGACGATCGTAGAACTCTGGGCGAGCTCCAGCTATGAACTTCTCATTTTTCTTAAGCCGAGTGTCGATAAGACCAGGACCAAACTTGGAAAGTTCGTTGAACTTCCGCTCATACTCAGAAAAAGACATGGTACCCTGCTTAAGATCCAAGAATTCATGATAAAGCTGAGATTTCCCGGCTTCGGGCTTCCATTTTGCCACAAAAGCCTCCCTCAAAAGAAAATACAGAAACAAAACTTAAGATAGATTCAAAAGAAAAGAAAATGGGGAAATATTAAAGATAACACAAAGGATACCTGAACTGCTCCCACGAAAGATCACCTTCGTTAGTGTGAGCTGTAATAGACTCCCACCAATCTAAGGCTAACTCTTGCAGCTGCCAAGCTGCTAACTGACGCTTCTGGGCATCAGTAATCTCAAGACCAGTAAAGATCCTCTCTAAACACCGTAACCATTGCTGGGCTTCGATAATTCTCTTTGAACCGGTGAACTTACTACCACCGAGGTGAGAGAATTCCTTATAGAGAACAGTAAATCTAACAGGTGCAACAGGTTGAGGAGCTGGGGCAGTACCACGACCCCTACCTCTAGCATTTCCACGATTCATCTTGAAAAATCAAGATTGAATTTTTAGGACAAAAGGTATAGAGAAGACAAAAATAAGCTAAGATGAGATAAGATAAAATCACTTGGATGAATATCCTAATAACATAAATTTCTAACAAGGTAGATACGAAAAGAAGGAAGTTTTAGAAAAATTGCTTTTAAAACAAGAAAATTTTATATCAAAATAATCTTTGGAAATCATTTGAAAAATCATTTAAAAATCATTTTAAAATCATTTTATACTTTGAAAATATGTTCACTCACAAAGAAATGATTCTGAGTTTAATTTCACTCATTCTAGGGTATTTCTACCCTATCTCTAATGAGTTTTTGCTCCATAGGCTAAGGTTTGCCTAAAACCAAAGCTCTGATACCAAATGTAACGACCCACTATTTTGGACCATTCAAATCGACAATAATCCACATGTCAGACTTGAATAATGCAAAATAACAGATTGTAATAAAATTTGGAGCAAATAAAATCATTCACAGAATCACAGACACAGAAATATCAGAATAACTCGTTGTGGAAATAAAATAAATAGTGGTTCATGAAGCCACTAAAATACAGAGTCTCAAAACAGATACAAAATACATAGTCTGAAACCAAATACAGTTCTGAAACAAGTACAATAGAAATCCAAATACATAAGTCTATAACACAAAAGCTGAAATAGAACAACTGAAACTGAAATAGATAGATAACTAGATAAGAAGAAACTCCAGCGATTCCTAGCTCCAGAAAAGTGAAATCCAAAGCTGTGAATACTCAGGCTGACCAGAGCATAAATAAAACACAAACACTCGAGTCAGGACATACATACTTATACAACGTAAACCAACTCAAGTGAACTGTAATAAAGGTACAAGTAACTTAAAGAATGCTTGGGATCGCCCATTTTTAAGGATCCGTTAAACTATCTACCATGTAGTAATATTCGCTATTATAATAATGTCTAATTATAAAATAAACATACTTTAAAATAGCATTAGGGCTTTACATTTAATCTGAACTCAACCTAATACGTAATAGTGCCAATAGTCTATACAGTACCTGCATACCTCGAAAGGCTACGAGAAGACACTCCATAGGTACGACACAAATAGAAACTCGTAGTAAAGCTCGATATGGTAGGTGGCACGGCACACAAGGCAATGCCAGGGTAGATAAACCAATTACGCACACGGACTGATGGAAACGCATAGCAGCCACTACCGCTCCACCTCGAACAACACTCCCAAATCAAGGGGTGCACCGAAACAATCACAAAGTAATAAAATGGTATCGAAGAAGTGTGTCCGATAAGAGGTGCTACCTCACTGGTCCGAGATCGCTCCTGTTTTAGCCACCTTATGCCAACTCATGGGAGTTGGGTCCACGTATATACCTTAGGATCGTCGCCACCATCCTACTTCATTCTGGAAACTCCACCGCGTACACAGTTGTCATAGTGGTTTTCCGTATCGACAGAGAGTATGTCCATATCCGATCCCGGTCTCTTTAACAACCAATCGTTATTATAACCCGTGGTTATAAATTTAAAAACAGATTATATTTCAAATCAAAATACTTCAATTAAACCATTTAAAAACAAAGTCATTATTCTTTTAAATCAAATATTCAATTCCCAAAGTTTTAGCCTTTTCTGAGTTCATTTATTCACTTAAAAACATTAAAACATTAAAATTCCAGCTTTCACAGCATTTAAAAAGTGCTGCGGTAAGTTATATTTGAAAATAATTTAATTCAGCAAAGACATCATTTATAAACTGCTGTAACAGTTCAGTTTTAAAGGAAAAATAGTTCAATTCAGAAAAGACGGCATTTACAGAACTGCTGTAATAGTTCAGGGTTCAATTTAAAGGTTTAAATTCAATTCAGCAAAGACAGCATTTTAAAAACTGCTGCAGTAGTTCAGTTATATACAAAAATCACATTTCAGTCTACTGACACTTAACAAGTGCTACAATAGCCCTTTCATTAATTTCAGTTTTAAATTTAGTTAATGCCACCACAGCACTTACCAAGTGCTGTCATAACCTTAGTTCATTTTAGTCTTTTAGTTCATTTATGCAACCACAACACTTACCAAGTGCTGCGGATTCTACTTAGTTCAGAATTAGTTCATTCCAGAAATGATAGCATTTCTGAAGTGCTATAAATTGAATTTCCAGGTTTAAATACAATTCCAGCCACAAACAAACTTCAATTTAAATCATTTAAACTTATAAAAATCATATTTTTTCACATTAAAAATGTTCATTTAAATCCTTTAACTTATGATTTTTATAAAGAAAATTTTTACAAATAAAAATCCAAATTTCCAAAGTTCACTTATATAATTCAAGTGTGTCAATTCCCATTTTTCATTTTTAATAATTTATTTCAACACTTAAATTTTAATCTCCATTTTTTCACCATTTAAAACTAAATTTTCATTTTTATTTAATTAACTTAAATTTCCATTTTTAAAATCAGTCAAATTTCCAATTTAAGTTACACTTTAAAATCACCATTTTCTAACCATTTATTCTACATTTAAAACATAGAAAAACATTTCCTTTTTAATAAATCTTTTAAAAATTCAATTTAAATCAATTTATCATATTTTTACATTTTAAAATATTTAATAATTTCCAGAAAAATATATAAAATAACCACGAGTCTGTATAATATTTTCTAGCCTAAGTCAAGTGATATGGATAATATATCATTTCAATCTGTAGTTTACCAAGAAAATCCGGGTTTTATCATTTCAAACCCGCAATCCCAAGTAAATAAAATTAATTAAAAGTCGCTCAGGCTTATCATTTCAGCCCATAACGATCTTTCCCTATTCTAAAGTCCGTTCGGGTATGTATCATTTCAACCCATAGTGAACCTAATCTACAGGGAACTTGCAGTGTGATAAACTGATAAAAATGATCAGTCAGCAACAGATAACAATAACAGGTGATATGACATGTAATTTAACAGGTTTAACATCATATAAAAATAATCACAGGCAATTATAACATCATTTATAATTTTACACATTCAAATGTTGTCGCTTCACAATTATATAAGTATGAATAGTCGTGTGAGATTTACTCACCTCTAAAAATGCCGGAGATAACAAAACCAATGACACAACGGAAATCAAAGCACGATGACAAGATTACGGACTTGAGTGGAGAGCAAATCCAATGCTATAGATCTTGTGTTACAACCCAAAACAAAAATCAAAACAAACCATAATTTCAATACACTAGAAATGGAATAACTTTTAAATAAAAAGAGATACGAATGCCAAATCTTTTGCCTTGCTTCCTCTATTATTTTGGCATGACCAAGGGTTTGTTTTGGATCTGGTTTGAACAATTTTGGCTCAGGTTTGGTCATGTGTATGCACGGCCTTGGTAGTGGAATATGGGAAGGAAGTTTATACAAAGGAATATGAAGAGTTTTAGGCAATGTAGTGGGGTTTTTTTGTCATTAAAGTGGTTCAGCCATGGGCTTGTGTGGTCAGGTCAGAGGAGTATGGGTTAGGTTAGAATAAGGAAAGGTGTGTGGTAGACTGGTCAGAGGTGGTGGAGGCGGCTTAAGGTGGTGGTGGTGGAAAATGGAGTGGTGAAGCAAATAGTGGTCAAACAACATGTTTTTATGGCTTGTGTTGCAATTTTTGTGGAGTTTTGGCATCATGGTGGCTCGGTCTTGGTCAAGACCAGAGGAGTAGCTGGTGTTGATGGCAGGGAAGAGATGTAGGGAGTGGTGGTCGTGGATATGAAGGAGAGGCCTATCCAAAAACAAGAGAAAACAAGGCAAAAATGACATGAAAATAAGAAGAAAAGAAAAAAAATGAAGCCATTACCCAAAGCTTTTGCTTCAGATCTGAAGTGGTCGAATGATGAAATGAAAAATGAGGTTTTTCACGTGAAAACAAAAGTAAAAGTCATGGCCAAAGCATAAAGGAGGGGTTATGGCAATTGAAAAGACTTAAAGGAGGTGAAAGGATATCAATTTCTAAGCAATTTTAAACTCTTCATATTTCTTTTTCTTTAATTCCAATAAACAAAAATAAACTCAAAAATAAGCTTTAAAACTGAAAAAAAGTACTATGAAATAAAAATAAATAATTTATTTTAAAGAAAATAGAAAAAGAAAATAAGAAATTGCTTAAAAATTGAAAATGGTGTCCAGAAATTACAAATAAATCACCATTGACTTTGGAAAATTATTTACTTCATTTTAAAAATATTCTAAAACAAAATTTGAAATAAAATGATTTTTACAACATTTTCAAAGTGAAATAAATAATTAAATTCAAAGAAAATAGCAAAAGAATTGAAGAAATTGTTTAAAAATAGGAAACAGAACATGAAAATTACAACAAAATACCATTAATTCTAGAAAAATTTCTACTTCACTATAAAAATATTTTAAAATGAAATAAATTCAAATTAAAAATAATTTCCAAAATATTGGGTTGTTACAGTTTCCATTACATATTTGAAAGATAACAATGTTGATTTATGAACATTGAGTAATCACTAAAATGGATTATGATGTTACCTGGTTGCTCATGATCTTTATATCTCTTAGCTTGTGCTTCATAGCCAGAGACAAGACATTGCATAATCTTCCACTTGGTGGAGTTGTAGAATCCAATTGCAGAATATGTGAATAAACTTTAGTTTCACCTGATACAAACACTGGGCCTCCCTGTTCTGCAATCTTGTCGCAATAAGCGACTAATGTAGGGTCCATTTGTGACAGCATTCCGTGAATCTAATTAAAATGAGATTAACCCACTATTTTTTTTCAATTTAGAATTAAGATTTACTGTATTTATAGTGAGAAACATAACTAGAGAATGTACCATGTCCCGAAGCTCATGAGCCCTGCTTACGATTCTTGAACCATTGTAATCATCTCCATGGTAATTCTGTACAAACTTCTGACATTCAGTACTCTACATTATGATTAAAGAAATGTTATCATGAAAAATTAACTAAGTATAATAATAACAAATTTTATGAAAAATTAACTAAGTATAATAAAATAAATAAATAATTTTATAAAAATTAACTAAGATTTATAATAATAATAATATTATAATAATTAAACGAGTGTCTTATAACGACAACAACAACAATAATAAATTTACTATGTTTTATAAAAATTCGTTAAGTTTTTAAAAATTAACTAAGTATTATGAAAACATAACTAAATAATAATAATAATAACTACTTAATAATAACAATAACAATAACAATAAATTTTATAGAAAATTAACTAAGTATAATAACAATAACAACAACAACAACAATGACAATAATAAATTTTATAAAAAATTAATTAAGTATAAAAATAGTAATAATAATAAATAATTTTACAAAAATTAACTCAGATATATAATAATAGAAGTAATTTAACTAAGATTTGTAATAATAATAATAATAAGTTAACTAAGATTTATAAATATTAAACTTAAATAAGTTTATATCAATTAACTAAGATTTATAATAATAATAAGTTAACTAAGATGTATAATAATAATAAGTTAACTAAGATGTATAATAATAATAAAAATTAAATGAGTATAATAATAATAATAAGAAGTTTTATAAAAATTAACCGAGTTTTTTAAAAATTCAATAAGTTTATAAAAATTAACTGAGTATTATAAAAATTAACCGAGTATCATAAAAATATAACTAAATAATAATAATAATAAACTTTATAGAAGTCATGCAAAACAAAGAAATACATAACAAATATTTTTTAGCAGCATTATAATTTCCAAAATATTTTTAGGAATCATCTTTTAGTTTTTGGGCTTACCTTGTATAGGTAGCCATATGGAAATTCCATAATATGTACATGGAAGTTATAAAGAACTCCTCTTTGCATTAAATATCAAAGGCTATAAATCTTCTTAGGTTTTGGAATATTTTAGCGAGCAAGTCAGCCGTAGTGGTGGATCAAGGGAACTTCGCTACGACATAGAAGGGAAAACTACTATGTGTGGTGGAATACATATCACACTATTTTGACCTTTTTATTATGCTTTGTCTCACCTTTCCACATCGAGACCCAAAAGTAGCATTTGATGCAATAAATAAGGGAAACATAGCTCAATTTTCTAATTAGTCTCGGATAAAATATGCCAATTACTTGTGTATTTTCTTTACAACTTAAATTGAGAACTCAGTTATTTTTTTACCTTACAAGCATTAAACTAATACTTGGATGCCTAACTGCAAGGCAAGGATACTGAGTGTGGGTGAAGAGGATAATCAAATTTTTGTTAATATATCTCAATTCTGTGTGAAGCTTCAAAGTCGAAACTGGAGTGAAATATTAAGATACAATTGGTTTTGTTTTGTATATGGGTATAATGTATACTTTACTTGCAATCAGGGATCATTAAAATTGTTCACACATTGACATGTACAATTATACAAGTACTGGACATGTTTATAGATTTGATTGTTCACCCAATTAGTTGATATTCTTTCTTGTTTTTTTTTCGATTTTTGAAACCTCAAAATTGATAAAGACTAAACTAGATTTATGTATAGTTCCCAGTTCAAAATGTTGGTATAAATTGAAACAAAATATAAGGTATTAAAATTTTAGTTAAAATAAGCAAACTATTTTTTCTCTGACAATACAGGTTTATAATATTAGTTCTTGTAAGTACAGTAAAGCACGATGTAAATAACAGGTTAATAGTATCGGTTAATGTTAAAAATGAAGAAACTGAACAAGTTAAGTCTTCTAAACTATCTGTCACCAATGTTGTTTAACAATTGCACCATCAATTAAGAAAAAGGATCATGTATACTTGTTTTTATCTAATGTATCCTATAATTGCATTTCAATCCTTCTTACAACTTGGTATAGAAAGCACTTCAGAATTTTGAAAGATAAAAGAACAGATTTAATAGTGTTTATTGACTAATTGAGTTTTTTTCGTGTAGGATATGGATGTTACCTGACATTATTCCTCAAATAAATCTTTATTGGATTAGATGATATTATGAAGATAAGTATCAATAAGCTCGGCTGTAATATATACATCATGGAAAGCATCAGCTACAGGAGGTGGAACTACATCTTTTATTCCTATAACCAATTAGCATGCAAAGCACACATATTAAGCTATCACATTTCAATGAAAATACATTAAGTAAATTTCCTTGGGCATAATTATTCAAGACACAATTTCACATTCTACCATATTTGTTCTCTATTGCTAATCTTTAATTGCATTTTTATAGGCATATTGGACTTTTGAAAGAGACGGGCCTGGACTTTCCACGATTTATATTTTCTCTTTTAACAAGCACTTTTTGTAAGATTTTATCTCGTTAACATTTGTGGTCAAAACATATGAAATGTTGTATATGACTAAACTTTATGGTGTATGAAATTGATGTAACTTTGATTATGTTTAACTTCTATAACTTCTTATAATATCACATTATATACATTAGTGTTTTATAAATTGAGCAATTTGTTTTTGAATACATTATTCATGGCTTTTATAATTGTTTTAAAACTGTTGGAGTAATCGGAAAATGAAGCAAAATTGTTGATATACTTCAGCATTTAAAAAGAGCTGCAATACTAAAAGTAACAAAATGCTGCAGAAAATCAAACTGAAGCAAAATGAAAATGCTGTAAAAATATTTTTGCAGCGTTTCAAAACTGTTGTATATTACTGGTTCCACTTGAAAGATGCTATAGCCTGCATTCTCAAAAACGCGGAAAATTTATTTACTACAGCGTTTCGCAAAAGCTTCAAGCCTTTTTAGCAACATTTTAGAAACGCTGCAGTATTCCCTTACTCTAATGCAGCATGACATTAGGCAGCCTTCTTCGAAACGCTGCGAATGATTATGGCATCATTATTAACACGTTGCAAAAGCTCTTTCTTCTTATAGTGTATATCCACTATCAATCTTAATTATTAATTTGGAATCTCAACACGTTACTTAATACTTCTTTTTAGGAGAGAGACGGACCCTGAAGCTACTTAATACCTCAAACCCAAAGCGAACCTCTCTAGAGATAACCATCACTACTCTTAATTACTAATTTGGACCATTTAATACTTTGTAATTAGGAAAGAGGTGGGCCCTCTAATGACTACTTAATACCTCTAACCTCAAAGTAGGTTCTACCTCTCGCGTAGTCACGGATCCTATGATTGGTGATGTCTCACATCAATAGTAAGTACACACGACTGCTAGTAGCCTCTAAGTAAAGGGAAGTCTTCCGTCGTGTGACTCTACTATCCTCGCATCCCAATCTACTAAGTCCAAATATCTATCCTAAACTTATACAAAATTTAGGTCAAATATCCTAGGTCTTAGTATTTTTCCTAGGTTGAATATTGGACTTAGTTTACTAATCCCCTTTTTATTTAAGGAAATAAGATTTACCTTAAATACTTAATTACATATAAATGCCCTTTTAATAATCCATAAATATCAATTTGTCCATAATAATCCTAAGAAACATTTCCTAAGACATTTATGTATAATTACTGATTTCCAATCAGTAACCTTTTTATAACCATTCCATTTTTATCGGTTTCATTAATACATTTACACCCAATAATTTTAACTCCAAATTAATTCCTCATTTATTTGCCCATTAATTGGAGTTACTACATTCTATGCCATATTAATTAATTGTAATCCCCAATTCAATTCACATTTATTATCCATTAATTGGGGTTACAATCTTTTATATCCTATTAAGTATTGGCAACTCCTAACTTTATTGCCCATTAATAGGAGTACTACCTTCCTAATTTCACCTATTCGCTTTCCTATTAAATCTAATAATAATATATCCCGAGCGAAAGTTACACATAAATAATTCATAAACAGACACTATTCTTATTTATTAATGCAATAAATACATATAAACTACCTACTCCTATCCAAAATATATTCTAATCATAAATATTTAACTAAAATATGCTTTCCATATTTAATTTGCTAGAATTAAATTCCTAAGGGAGATTTTCTGTTATAATTTCATAAGTTAGTCTAAAACAAAAGATAACAAAAGGAAAGATTAACTCCATTAAAATTACAAGTAATGAATAATTTCAATAATAAGTGGAGAAATAAATCCAATTTATAAAAATCAAACGGATGTTTTTGCCCATAAATTAAACTATGGAAAATATACAATTAATCATAAATATGGCAATATTCAAAATCCTATCAATATTTTACACCTCAAGTACAGATCTGGGATAAAACTATACATCATTCTAAATTGAAAATCTTTGGGACTGATTTCTAGATCAAGGTGTAAAAATATTTCAAATTAGATTAAAACAAGTATATGTAGGCAATGGTTTTCTACACTAATTTGAGCCATTAATTCACAAATAAGATAGATTTTGGCATAAAAATCAAATGCATGCCAATGGAATACATTCAAAATATAAACAATATATAAATTTCTCACTCACCTTTTAAAAGCGATCCAAATCTCTAGATCTGAAGTAGAACATTTGATTCATCGCCAAATCCTTTTTAATCCAAGAAATATGTATAAAAATGGTACATACATATCTTATAATTTCAGATCTGATAAGAGATCTGGAATTGGAAGAGAATATATATATATATATATATATATTTATTTATTTATAAGTTACCTCGAATAGGCGTATTGTTGATTGATTATCTTTCTTTTCCTCTAATTTATGTTCCTCTCCAATTTGTGTAAATATTTTATAATTTGGATGAATAGTGGAGAAGGAAAATGGCAGAGCTTCGCTACTGCCTCCAGAAAAATATGAGAAGAATGGAGAGGGCTAGGCCTAAATTATAAGCACTAGAATCAACCACATCCGTACGATCGAAAATATTAAATCCGGGCCATTGTGGCCTAGGAAAAACCAAGCCTACATGACCCAAGCGGTCGACCACCCTTACTATAGGGGTCGACAACTTCAGGTCGACCGACCCAATAAATGGGTAGACCTGTCGTCCCTAGAGAACTAATATATAGATGTTAATTTTCTAATCTAATTATTTCCATTCTGAATTCGTTTTTCATCCGTAACTTCTTCGTATGGACTCCGAACAAAACTTCAAATATGAAAGTTGCTCAAAATTTCGCCACGAACGCAATGTTGCAAGTTTTATGATCAATTTCCATCATTTGCACAAATTCCATTTTGGAGCTAAATTAACCGACTAACTAATTAAATAACTAACGCTAAATTACAGGGTGTTACACCCATGGCCAAGATTAAACTTCCAGCAAAAGAAAATAGGTCGCGATGCTTTTCCTCCACCACCGTCACCACTCCTCGCCTACTTGTCATGCCCCCACCACTAATACCTTCTCCAATGTCGCATCTAACTTCGACTCCACCCGACCCCCCACTATGCTTACCTTCACATCGCGACCAAACCACTCAAAAAAGTCACTAAAATCGTATTTTGATCAACCCCCGACAACCCGAACCACTAGAGCTCTTGCCTCCAACAGGAGAAAGGTCCACCTTTACCCAATCTTCATCCAAGTACTAACGACAAGACCCCTAGACCATCGGTTGACCAAAAAAATTATCTTTTACCCAAAAATGAACAACGATCTAATTCGTATGAACCCCAACACTAAAAATCATGAAACAACCACTAAAAATCATGATTTTCCTAGATGATCCCGAATATAAAAGTCGTTCGTTGATTCACGATCGACGAAAAACCGAAATCAACCATTTACATTAATTTGACAATTTCCCAAAATATATTCAACTAAAAATTCTACAAATATTTTTAAAATAATACATGGATCAAAATAAATAATTTTGTAGTTGACAGCAAGTGAAAATTCTATGTAGTTTGTGAGTTATTGAATTTAGAAGTTGTAAATGAGCTTTGGTTTGCGAATAACAGAGAACTAGCACTTGATTTATGTGTTTTGCAGTAAGCTAATTTTGCAAGTTTTCAAACCAACATAAATAAATTCAGGTAATTTTTAACCTATTAAATAAGACATGAATATCACATTTAATTCATAAACAAATTAACAAATAAAGTTCCACAATATTTGCTCTACCAAAATTATTATAAGTTGAAATAGCTCACCATTTCTTTCCCATGTTTTTGTTAAAATGAGCCTAAGGTCTTGAGTAATTCCACCATTTTTGAGTTTTAAAGATTAGATTTTTAATTTAAGAATTTAAAAAGAAGTAGAGAAGGTGTAGAAGAAAATAAAGTCTAAAGTGAAATGTACAATGAAAGGTGGATAGGTATATAAGATAAAAATAAAATGAAAAGGAGCAAAAAGACCAAAATGCCCTTAAATCATGATTTCCATCTCTTACCTCACATCACCAACCACCAAGAGGACAAGCATTAGCAAACACAGTTGATAATAAGGTGTTTTTATGTGCTTAATCCATTTCTACACTTAATATCTGAAATCCATGTCACACTTTCCGTTTTAAAATTTAAATAAATTTTACCTTTTTAAACACTTATTATAGTATTATATTATTCAAAATAAAAGTATTTTACATTTTCAAAGTTGTTTTTAAAGCAAATCAAAGATATTAAAACTTAAAACAACTTGTTGTTGGATAAAATTTTGAAAAGATTAAAATTGTGTTTTAGTCACATTTCTAGTTTTCCGTCGAAATATTATTTATGTGCAGGAAAATCGGCTGAAGGAAAAACTTAGTACTCTTTTTTAAATGAAGGACGCGGCAATTATTTTTACGCTTAAAGGACGCAAGTTTTATTCTTTCGCCTGAAGGAAATTCTTCACAAAAAAATTAAACTGTTCTCAAATCTCGTTATCAAATCACTAGTACGGGCGGCGGCACCACAATAGTTAATAGGCGGCGCTCCATCACAAGAACAGGCGACGGCGGCACAACTGCATGCGGCGCAACCGCAAGCGAAGGCGGAGCTCATTCAGGCGAAAGTGGAGCTCGTTCGTCAGACTAAAGTGATGGTCTGTAGGTGGTGGCGACTACTTTAGTTTTTGTACTAAATTTTTATCATTGGAATCAAACTATATCTGTATTAAATTTTGTTTTGAGATTCATTCCTTGATTTTTTTTCCTCCTTCTGTAGTTTTTGCTTTCTTTGATTTTTTAGCTTTGGATTCCTATACAAAGAATCACCAATGAATAATTTTATATTTAACAAACAATAATGCTATTTTCATCTATCATTTTTTTAAAATGCTATATTTGTCTATCATTACTCTTTTTCAATCCATGCTTTAACAGTTTAAAGGTTGAAATACTATATCAATCAAAAACTGGAATGTTATTTTCATCTATCATTCCAACATAACACATGCAATTAATAAAATGATACATTCAACTATCATTCTGCAATTACCAATCTAACTATCATCTAACATTTATCAAAAACTGAAATGCTATTTTCATTCATCATTCCAACATAATGCATGTAACAAATAAAATGATACATTCAACTATCATTCTGTAATTATCAATCTAACTATCATCTAACATTTATCAAAAACTGTAATGCTATTTTCATCTATCATTCCAACATAACACATGCAATAAATAAAATGATATATTCAACAATCATTCTGCAATTATCAATCTAACTACCATCTAACATTTTCAAAAACTGAAATGTTATTTTCATCTATCATTCCAACATAATGCATATAATGAATAAAATGATACATTCAACTATCATTCTGTAATTATCAATCTAACTGTAAAATGATACATTCAACTATCATTCTGCATATTAAACACTGTCTATTGTGTTTCAAATGTAGAAATGCTATATCTAAATATCATTCAACTTGTGGTTAAAACTTTTTGACTTTCTTCTTCTGTGTTCCGCTTCTCCATTTGTTTCTTACCTCTAGATTTAGTGGCACTCGACTTCAATTTTCATGAAATTTTCAATTTACGTTTGGAATAGAGTGTTGAATTAAGTTTTTTTTCAATTTTGGAATGGACGGCGGGAGCTTCGACGATGGCGGCGGCTTGAACGACGACGGCTTGAGTGGCGACGACTACGGTAGGTTAGGGCTAGTGCGGTGGCGGCTACGGTAGGTTAGGGCTAGGACGGCTATGGCAGGCTTCAGACGATGGAGGAAACGGTTGAAGTTGGTTGAATAGAACGCGCTATTGTCCTTGGGGCTAAATTTTAAAAGTTCCATCCTAAATTTAAAAATTAGCATAAAGTTTTTCCTTTAAACTAATTTCCTCATTTATGTAAACCAAATTTAAAAATAAATTTTTTATTATCATTTATTATTTAAAAGAGTGTTATTTAATTAGTAAAAACCATTAACTGAATATATAAATTGAACTTAATATTCACAAATTTAAATGATAAAATTCGAGATCGTTACGATTACGAATCCTTAATATATAAGTTATCCTCTATCATTCATATATAAATATATTACATGCATACTCTTTAGTTGTTGATCTTCCTCAAGCTAGGGATGTTATCTGCAGTACTATGTAGTACTAATAATATATTAAGTAGATGAGATAAGATACATGCACGAATTTGTTGATCTTCCTCAAGGTAGGTGCATTAAACTTAGGCCATCGTGAAGTAGTGGATAAGAGTGAATATTGTCTCACGATTTGTTGATCTTCCTCAAGTCAAGATGAGATTACGACAAAGACTACGAGTTAGAAGTTGTATATGGTACAATCTATAAAGGGTTGTTCATCACTTGCGGACCTATGATTAGTTGATCATTCTCAAGGTCAGAATCCTAAGGTAGGCGAGTCTTAATGCCTACTAGAGAAATCGAAAGATTTATATGTTTTTTTAGGGTTTTGAGAAACATAATAATCTTAAGGGTGCCTTATTAGAAACATGCAATGTTAACCTTTTACCTTTCAAATATTGTAAGAATATATGCTATACAAGGTAAAATAATATATTTAGGTAACTTTGTGCAATAATTATAATTGATAAAATGTTTATCATTTAAAACATATAAATGAAATGAATCAACATTGACATAGAAATATAAAATACCAATAGATCTTTTAACATGCTGTCACTTCCAAAGGAACTGGGCCAGGTTGCAGCGGTATAATGGGTGAATTTAAAAAAAAATCCATTTTAAATCATTATTGGGCCTATGAAGTCTAATTGATTTTACATCAATTCTAAAATTTTGTAATTAAATTTTTTATTTTATTTAGGTTTTTATAAAAGAATGTATTTCAATTTAATTGAATTATATTTTTATGTCATCAAGTAGACTTATATGTGTATATTGCACGTGCAACATATAAGAAGTGTATATGGTTAACGTGACCGTTTATAGGTGTTAGGACTTATACCACTATGGACACATTTGTCCTTTTATATATACATTTTTTGTTTGTAGATTTGTTTGAAATATACATATATTAAATAATAAATATAGCTACTTTTTTAAATAAATATTTAGACCAATTCATAATATTTTGAATTACAATCTAAAATAATTTATGTAAAATAGATCTTGTAGTAAACAAATATTTATTTTCAAATTTTAATTCAAATTATAATATATATATATATAATTTGAAATATACATCTAAAATTTATATTTTAATTTAAAATATATTTATGTAAAGATTATTAATTAGCAAATAAATATAAATGTTTGAAAATTATTATTTTTAATCTCGATTAAAAAGATTTTAACCTATTTTTTATTTTGTCAAATTTGGATGGATTTGGCATAAACAATTATTTTTCTTATGATTAAATATTACATACATTATTTAACTAAAAGGAATTAAAATTTTGTTTATATTAATAATGATAATATGAAAAAAAATTCTTTTTTAAAATATGGAAACACACACACACACAGATATATATATATATATATATTTATTTTTAATAATTTAATATATAAAAGACTATCATATATATAAATACATATACCATATTAAAAATTGTTAAACCCATTTAAAATTCATTTTAAATTTCAAAAAAATATATTTTAAATGTGTAAAGTATTGCCCAAAAAATAGTAATATTATAATGGTTTTTAATTATTTAGATAATTTTAAATGCGTATATACATATGCATAAGATTGGAGAAGAAATATATACAAATTTGTTATAACAATTGTGATCTAAACAACATAGATATGATAATCAACATATATGATTATAAGATAATATTGAAATTAAAATTATTATAAAACCTATAGCCTGTGAAATGTACCTCGAATAAAGAACCAACTCCTTAGATCTGATCAAAAAACCTCCAAAAATTACAGCAGACTAGAGATGAATTTCACTCTTTTTTAAATGATTTTATTTTGAAATTATTTCGGAAATGAATGGCTAATACCTCTTGGTACTTTCGACTATTATGGGTAGGAGGAGGCACATATGAATAAGGGTGAAAGGTTTTAATAGGCAACTAGTTGGAGCAAAAAGTGGCGATCTAAGCTCCTTTGTTTACCAAATCTTTTTTTACCAATTCTAATCACTATTTAAACAGTAAAAGACCTAACCTTTCTCTCCTATGGCCAACCAATACATAAGGCTATTTAGGCCTTTAAAATTTTCAAACACATTTTATAATTAATTTATTTAAACCAAATTAAATATTTATCGATATCGTATATCGATACGTAAATATATAACTGTTTTATACGCATCTAATTAATTACGAATGGCGCCTAAAGTTAAATACAAATTTAATAATAAATATTTCATAAATCTTAATTAAATTAATTAATTTAGAATAATTATAAATTAATTAAATCTTGTGATATTTTAGTGTATTCTACATTATGTTTGTGCGACCTAAACATGTAAATTCGATCAGCAATTAATATCGAACAATTCGAATATTAGCGTTCACATGTGACCTTGGCTAGTAGTGTGATAGTTTGGCAAAATTTATCGTTTACGCATTTTTTAGTAAAATCCAGTCCTCTGTTGAGCGTTCACCCTATAGTAACGATTATTTACACCAATATGAGCATTCACATGTGACCTTAGCTAGTAGCGTTCACTCTGTAGTAACGATTATTTACACCAACTCTCTTCGTCGACTTTAAGACTTATGAAATTTGGTTTTGTTAGAATTCCAATATCATACATATTCAACTTGTTTAATCCAAATTCTAAGTCCTTTTTTCAATAATAACTATTACTACTAGCCATACTGCTCTAGCCAGATATTTTGACTTTGAGTTGACTACAGTTGACAGTGATACTAACCTCATATAACCAAGGAGGCAAATTCTCAATCCAATTGTGTTTTGATTCTTATGCTTCAATTCAAACCAAACTATAGTCATTTGATAGATGGCATACCGCGCTTTGATTATAATCAAATCTGACTGTCCACATTGAAGTTCAATAGTATTCTTAAGTCGAGAGAACTATGTAATATCGTCACTTCGAGATTCTCTTTTTTTCTTAGCTATATTAATAGACAGAAAACTCTCGAGCGAGTCATTCCACAGTTATCCAATAGCTATCAGTATGTAACCCCTTACTTCACCTAGCAACCATGAGTAATACATTGCTTAATATTTGGAGAGTGTTACGTACCCTAGTCTCAACAGATGTACCGATATCCTATCTCGAAACATCTTGACTAAGAATATTTAATGCACCATGTTATTTTTTATTGTGAAAAACTTTTCATGATTACAACACATTGCAATTACTATCACATAACATATTATTTAAGGATGTTTTATTTAATATACTTAAATTAAATAATAAATTAACATATTCTAGTATTACAAGTATATAATAAAAAGAAACACACCCTTTATTTTGAAGGAGATTTTATTATGAGTTAATACTTAGCAACAAACAATTGCCCTTAGGAATACCTTTACCTCTATTAATCTCCCACTTACACTTGAGACTAATTATGGAATCTCAATCCCATCCCTTCGATCAGTTTGCTTATAACTGACCAGGTAGTCCAACCATGAATGGATATGCAATGTTTTCCATGATATCTACTCTACCAATCACTACTTCGGTATTAGCAATGAATTCTTTAACAAGGTGGAACTTACTAAGAATATACCCTGATTTCTTGTGAGCTCTTGGTTTCTTTACAATTTCATTGTAATATTGTTATAAAAAAATCACTGGATTTTTAATGTTTAGAATCACTCCAAGTTCAACTGTAACGACCCGTATTTTTACGGATCGAAAGATCGTAAAACCCTTGTTATTAGGTCGTTAGTGTGGTTAAGTCGTTCAGAGTTTAAGTCGTGTAGAAGTTAGGTCGTCTGGTAGTTAGGTCGGGTGAACGACCTAAGAGGTTGGAGCGACCTAAGGTAGATAAGTCGGCTGAGCGACTTAAGGAGTTGGCGACTTAAGAGAGTCGGCGACTTAAGGGTTAGTGGCATAGGAGTAGCGACTTAAGAGACTGGGCGAGCTAACGACTTAAGGAGATAGGTCGGTTGAGCGACTTAAGGGAGATAGCTTAGGTCGTTTAGTTTAGGTCATTGTGACCCTGCGTGTAGTTAGGTCGTTAGACGACCTAAAGGTGTTAAGTCGTGAGTCGTTAGGTCGAGTAGATGTTAACCCGCATCTTTGTTAGGTCGTTCGGTCGGAGTTTTTAGGTCGGCAACTATTAGGTCGGCATCTCAGTTAGGTCGTGTAGCGTTAAGTCGCTAAGCCGCATATGTGTGTTAGGTCGTAGGTCGCGCGAGGGCTTATGAAGTTAAGTCGTAGATTTTGCTAAGTCGTAAGTCGTAGGTCGTGGGATTTTCATAAGTCGTGGATGACTTAAGGGGGCGGACGACCTAAGGATTTCCAGCCTATAAATACACGGTTCTATTTCACTTTTTGGGATCGGGATTTTGAAGCGACGAAGTGCTGCCATTTTGAGAGCTCGAGAACTACATTTCTTCACTTATTTTCTCCACTTTAATTTTGTGCTTCCTTCCATCCAAATCGAAGATCCAAGAGCTAAGGTTGAAGATCTACATTCTTCGAAGAGAGATTTCATCGTTTGAAGCAGAATTTTGGAGAATCGAGCTAGATCCTTCGCTGTCCAGATCTGAAGTGTGTTGCTTTTAAGGTGTTTAGGTGATTTGGTGAGTGGTGATTATCTCTCAAACGGATCCAAAGGAGTACATCGGATTGGTTGCTTGATTTTGTGTTAAAATAGTGATTTCCATGCATTTTCTTAAACTTAAGTATAGATCTATTGTTCATGATGATTTGACATCCATTTTACTACATGTTAACCTATGCAAGTTCATTCATCAAGTTGTAGAGATATTGCTCATGATTCATGCTTGTTAGATTTAGACTCTTTATTTACAAGATTGCCATTATTGTTATAATTGTTTATTAGATCATGTTTGAATTCTTGATTACTTGGATTAATGATTGACTTAATTGATTGTTATAAATTAGTTGATTTATGATTTGATTTGGACAAGTTGGTCGAAGATGATTCAAAAACTAAGGGAAAGGCTCTTGAATAAGAAAAGCTGCTCGTGGCATATGGCGCGGATGATAAAGCTCATATGGATAGATTTGATGATGATGTTGAGATGAGGCTTTGCTATGATGAGATGAAGTGAGGCATGATGTGAGATAGGCTTGGTTTAATCCAGACGGGATCATTCCAAGCATGTTGTTAACTCGATGAAAGGGTTCGAGTTTGAGGATAATGGTTGGCTCGAGAGGGGCTTGAGCTGGTATGAGAATAGTCGTCGAGGAGGATGACTAGAAGGCTGAGATTTCATCGTTGTTGAAGGTTCTAGCAGGCTCAAAGCAAGAGTACGCTGGGCAGATTCGATAGTCCCAAAAGACTAAAGTTGATGGTCGAGTACTCTGGGCAGATTCGATAGTCCTAGGCACGGGCTGCGACGACGTGCGGAGTTCTGTCTAGAACCGGGGTTACCATTAACCCTTGACGGACGGCTGAAAGAATGTGCCGGTCATTCAATTAACGGTGGTATCAAAGCAATGATAACAGTGATAGCCAGAGTCATGGATGTTTGGTTGTATCGTCATTCGGTCTCAAGAGCAATATTTTCTGGGTGCTTATCTGATCTTGGTTTAGGCCTTGGGGGTTTGTACTTGGAAAACATTGACCTTGACTCGAGTGATAATTGCTTTACTTTAAATGTTTGCTATGCTATGTTTACTTCTGCTTAGTATGTCTGGGGGCTATCACTGTAGAAAGAGGTGGAGTGGGAGGGTTGGGTTCCTATTCCTTTTACCTTTATGCTCTTTTGGTATGTTGTTAGTTAATTTACTGCTCACTAAGACTGTTGTCTGACTCAAGGTTTTATGTTCAATTCTTATTACCTTGGGTTCTTCATCCATTTTGGGATGGGCAGACTAGGTAACAGGTGACAGGTGCTGTTCTTAGTTTCCAACAATGTTGATGACGAAGACGAGCGGAGGCTTGCATATTATTTTCTTATTATATGTACTGGATGTTCCGCTGCTTGTATATTCTCTGAGTGATATGTAGTGAGGCTGAATGTATTGACTATTCAGATTTTTGTATCAAACTACTATGAGGCTTATTTGATACGATTCTATTCTATGTAGCTTCACTATGTATATTTTTCTCTATTGTATTTTATCCATGCGCTGTGAGTAATACGATAGATTCTGCTGTTTTAACTTACCTCTGACGATCATCCATGGCTGCCTGGCACACTTTACAACGCACTATTTCTATGTTTAAGTGTAGGAGTCATGGGCGGTCGTCACATCAACCATAAATTTGTGCATCCAAACCGCTTCTTTGGTTGCTTCGTTAACGACGATGTATTTGACGTCCATCATTAAATCAGCTACTATTTCTTGCTTGATCTTTTCCAAATAACAACTTCATCATTTAATGTAAAAACACCACCAGATATAGATTTACCATCATCAATATCACTCTAAAAGCTGACCCCTTTATAAGGAGGTCTTTATTCCCATATATAAGGAATGAGTCCTTAGTATTTCTCAAATACTTAAGTATATATTTTACAACGATCCAATGCTTCTCACAAAGATTAGGCTCGAATCGACTTCTGAATCCTAATGCATAAGCCACGTCTGATTTGGTACATAGCATAACATACATTATGGAACTGATTACACATGAATACAGTATTCTCTTCATACGCTTTTCTCTTCATCGGTATGTGGAGCATCCTTCTTTGAAAGGATGATTTCAAATTGGATAGGAACATTTCCATGCTTAGAATTCTCCATACTAAACCTTTTCAGAATGGTATATATATAGGGATTGGGACAATCTTAATAACCTTTATTACATTGGATGCTTCTTGCATAACTAGTATGGTACCATGCTTTTACCGATTGCAACAGCACAATGTTGTTGTTAATTGGTAACAAATCATCGACATGTAGGACTAAGAGCACTATAACACTTCCTTGTTCTTTCCAATATACGCACGCTTCCTCTGTGTTCTGATAAAAACCAAACTATTCAATTAATTAATCAAAACACTTATTCCAACTTCTAGAAGGTTGTTTAAGATTATAAATTTATCTTAAGAATTTACAAACTTTGTCCTCGCTCCCACTAACCTCGAAACCATCGGGGTACGACACGTCAATGGTCTCTTCTAAGTCACCATTGAGAAATGTCTTTTTCACTCCCATTTGCCATATTTAGTAGTCATAGAATTCAACAATGGCTATCATTATCCAAATAGACTTAAGCATGGCTATGGGTGTAAACATTTCACTATAACCAACACATTGAATTTGACTAAACTCTTTTGCACCTAGTGTTGCTTTATAATGCTATATTAATCCTTCTTCATATAGCTTTTGCTTAAAAATCCATTTGTAGCTGATGAGTTTTGTTCCATTAGGTGTGTCAATTGAAGTCCATACTTTGTTACCATACATCGAATCCATTTCAGATTTCATAGCTTATGACAGAATCCTTACTCCGAAAAGCTTGTTGGAATGAGAGAGGAGTATCATCTTCTAAGACACGGTCCACTTTCTCCCCATCCATGAGAAAACCGTAGTATCTCTCCGTTGTACGAGATCCCATATTAGACCTTCTAATAGGTTGCATATTTTCGTAATTTGTGAATTTGGTTGATCTATTGATTTAGCTTCTATTTTAATTTCTCGGATCCCGTCCAGGTCTACATTCTCACTGTTAGTTTCTTTTATATGAATTTACTTTTCCAACAATACAGCATGTCAAGAAACAATAATTTTTTGCTCTTTGGTATTGAAGAAAATACATCCTACTAAATTCTTGGGATATCTTATAAATTTACATAATATCGATCTTGCCTTGAGTTTATTGGGGCCAATGTTCTTAATGTAGGCTAGTCAACCCTACACCATCAAATATTTGAGTTGGGGTTTCTTTGCATACCATATCTCATATGGGGTACTAGGCACAGATTTAATAGGCATCAAATTTAACATATGTGCCATTATTTCTAACGTATAACCCAAGTAGGAAAGAGATCACTCAACTTTACTCATAATGGAATGAACCATATCTAATAGGGTTCAATTCCTTCTTTCTAAAACACCACTATGTTTTAGAGTATACATTGGAGTAACCTGAGAGATAATCCCATTATATTTTATGTATTTTTGAAGCTCTTTCCAAACAGGCTCAATTCCTTGATCAGATCAAAGTATTTTGATCTTACGGTTCATTCAATTTTCGACCACATTCTTATATTCTTTAAACTTCTCAACGACATCAGATTTATTTTTCATAAGATATAAATATCCTAGTCTTGAGAAATCATCAGTGAAAGCTTCAAAGTAAGAAGAATTTTGTTTGGTAACTATGGCACTATCCCATATACATCAATATGTAGAAGACCCAAGAGTTCACTAACACTTTCAGTGTTCCTACTAAAGGGGTGCTTGGTCATTTTTCCTTTAAGACACGACTCACTGGTATCAACGATGGTAGAAAACCTTTGCTTTTGAGTTTGTGAAGTTTTTTGTTGCCAATATGACCTAATCTATAATGCCATAGACAATTATTATTAATATCAACTGTAACGATTTGGGATTTTCGCGTTCGAAAATCGACATCCATACTTTACATCGTACTCGAATGCCGTAGATTCAAGCGTTCAAATCCGAGTCGCCGGAGCTTATAACACAGTTAAGTAAATAACACAGCGGAAAAGAAAAAGAATATAGATATACAACATCTGATACAATATCCAGCTACAATGATGATACAATGAATATCTATATACATCAGAGATATGATACAACAAATAGCAGCGGAAAGAAAACGATAACATCAGCAGCGGATAATCTCCATCTTCCAAGCACCAATCCAGAAATAGCTCGAACTCCCAAATACGAGGCACAAAGATAAGCAAGTGCAGTCCATATCCAAAGACTGAACTAGCTCCAGATAATCTACTAAATCCGAATATCTGAAAAACCCAACTCTAAACTGCTCGTGTAGAAAAATTTTGAGCATCTAGAGTTTAGGAAAGAAACAATAAACTCCGGATCAGTCATGGGACTGGTGTGAGCAACAAAAACAGTTTATCTTTAAAAACGAACAACAAAAGATTTTAAAGTCAATTCGCAATGCTTTTTGAAAATGTAACTACCATAAGACCTCCCACCACACACACAATGCAAACGCAGAATTGGAGGAGATTTCTTCTTATGATAGTCAAAGATGCTTACTACGCAAAATAAAATCATTTTTGATATTATTATTAGTGCATAGTGGAAAAAGTATTTCGAAAATAGAATATAAATCTTAGCCAGCATAGGTACCATTATAGTATGCCTATTATAGCTACCATATTAAATGGTAGGTTCTACAACTAAAACCGTACAGGGCTCGTATTGTTTTGTTTGGATTTCCAACAAATGGTCAGGCTAAGGAACTTCCTATGCCACGAAAGAAACGCCTCTGGCGGGACGCTCCGAGAGACAAACTGCTCTCTGCCAAACAAGGCCGGCTACCCCCTTTCCCAGGGAATATACAAAACCTCAGATATGCCACCCCCGATCCTTTGGGACCTTTATCCGAGAGCTCTCGATAACCAACATCACACATAATAAATAAAGTGTATCCACATGAGTAAGTATCTGGGCTCCATACCATGATACTACCCTTTTCCAGAAGGAATGGTCATACCCTAGGGAAGCTACCCCTGAAACCTTGCCCCACGATTCCTGTTTCGACCATTACCGGGTTGTGAGGTTCGACGAAGTCTCGTCCACAAAGCTACGCTTTGTCACAAAGCCATGCTTTGGGTCAACAGATGATCAAAGCAATGATCACAAAGATAAATGATCAAACAAATGATCATATCACAAATGATCAAACAATGATCATCACACAGCAACACTCATCATGTCACATTACCAAATTGGGAATATATCGCTGATAACTTCAACTACATAACCTCTGAGCTCGTACGTCTCAGAGAAGGGTGTTAAGCTAAGAGAATAAATTCTCCGCCACCAAACAGAAATGTATTTGAAAGAAATCGGCTTTATATCTCAAAGTGTAATGTCAGACATGTAACCATACAAGTCTGTTCCGGGTTCGAACAGAACCGAAGGCACTTCTTACGAAGCCCTTGCAAATCCGGGTATTCACAATCCCGATCAGACTTCCCATCACTTAGGAAATCTCTATACCGACGCGACTCAGTGCAGAGACAATCGATGAGTTATCCTTTCGTTCTTGTGAACATCCGGTCTTCACCACCGGTCTTCAAATGCTATCCATATACGACGTATCACTATTCGGAATGGGTTATATGACACAATTGTCTTTTCCCGGCTAACCCGAATAGTGAGCGTAATATTTAAAAGATATGGATATGTGATTTCAATTAAGTCACAACTTAATAATTCAACTTCCTTTTAAAGGGTTTCAATCGGTTACCATTTCAAATCTTTTAAACAAAAAGATTTAATTCAAAAAGTTCACTCAGTTTCACAAAAGACCTCTTCACAGATTTTCCAAAATAATTTCCATTCCAATTTGATTAACTCGTTAAATCTTTAAATCAAAGATTTAACTTATAGTTTTCAAAACAATTTCATTTCGGATAGTTTAAACAAAACATCATTTTAAATCTGTTAAAAATAAACAGATTTAATTCATAGCTTTCAAAAAGAATTCATTCATAACTTGGAAAACCATTTTTCAATTCAATCTTGAAATTCCTTCAATTAAACTGGAATTTCATTTCTTATATGAAAGCTTTTATCATTTGAAAACAACCAGTTTCATTTCAGAAAATCTGATTCATTCATACGAGTTGAAATCCTTGGGTTAAATTCAAATTCCCAAAATTATACTTTTAAAATGGTTTAAATTCATATAACTCGTACAGCATCTTAAATCCCTAGTTTTGAATCATAGAATTCAATTTCAAACTTGAATTCAATCAAATTATTTAAATTTCAAAACTTAATCAAGTTATTCGAAAATAAGTTTTATCTTTGAAATTCCATTTCAAAAGCTTTTCACTTTAAACCCAAATTTCCAATTTCAAACTCAATTGAAATTAAAATTTCAATTTCAAAAAAATCAAATTTAAATTATCTGTGACTTAACCGATTTCCACGTGAAATCCATATTTGTGTGTGTAAAGGTGTAGTCCAGGGGTTTAACACAATAGTGCAACAACATTCCATCATCACAGATCTAAAATACAGAAATGTAATTGATAAGCGGTATAATTATAACGCTCATCCTACATTCACAGATCACAGATATATATAGCAGATAAAATTACATTTATCACAGATAAATAAACTACATTACAGATTACACACAAATCAGTATATATCACGAAGTATCACAGATCAGGGATATTAGACAATTTATCATTCAGTCAAGTTCAGAAATTCACAAGTAAAATTCATTAGTTGACTGATAAATTTAAATCAGATGTATTAATTTTAAATCTGGGTTAATTATCGTAAGTTAATTACAATTTATTTGGAATAAAATCCCTTATTATCATTTATTAGTTCACTTTTAATTATTGACAAATCAATCTTAATTAATGAATCAATTTAACCTTTAATTTATCTCAATTAATTTCAAGTATTAATTAATTCTTTAATTAATAAATTTAATTAACCCCTTGATTAATAACAAATATTTATGTCCAAATTACTGATTGTCATTCAATTAATTACATCCGATAATTGTCAATTAATTACTTTTTCTAAGTAATTATATTTTCCAAATGGTTAAATGATTATTTTGAATAAATTTAAACTTAAGTAATTGACTTAACAAATCCAATTAACTTAATTAATTACACTGTAATTTAATCCCATAATAATTACTGTCATTAAGCAATTATACTTAATAATTTCATGATTGATTTTTATTAAATTAATTAATTATCAAATAAAATCTTAGTCATGACTTCATTAACTATTGAGTTCCTTTGATTACCTTTCTAAAGAAATTCACTTATAGAAATCAATATTGATTATAAATCGATTCACCATTTAGCACTCATTCGTTAGTGAATTTGAAACCATAAATCTATATTTCTTAAAGTCACTCTTCCATATTTTATGATTTTATTTCTTTTCTCATTTACCATATAATTGAAATCAATTTTCTTTTTTTAGATTTAACATGCTTAAACTTATTTTAAACCCTTATGTTTTAAAACTAAATTAGATTTCAAATTCTGGAAATCTGGTTTTTAAAATTTATTTCAGTTTTAAACTTTTAAATTTCAGCTGGTTTAAATCTTCCATCTACAATTTCAAATCTATTTTCTTTACAAATTTCTTCAAACATTTAGTTACTTTTAAGTTGTTTTAGCAATTTAAATTTAAACTTTGTTTGTGTTCAATACTAAATTCTCAATTCAAATTGGAATTATATTTATATCTTGATTTAAACTCAGTTCAAAACCTTTCTTTATAAGTTAAAATTTAATTTAAAATCCCAACCCAGAAAACAGGTTCAGGTTTGAAAACCGGATAACAAAAATTTACCCGAGTATTTGTTTAAAATTCGCTTCGAGTAAACTACTCGAATCCCCCGAGTACGCTTCGAGTTCCCCTGCTTTTCCCAGACGACTACACCCAGGCGATCATTTTCGCCCTCGTGCACGTGTACAACTGCCGGAATCACCTACCACCTCCGAAGAACCCTCCATCACATCAAACATCATCGCGGCAACCATCCCTGACCACCAAAACATCACCTTCAACTCGAAATCACGTTCGAGCTGCTCAGACCTAACCTGGAAACAAAACTGGAACCCCCCATCAACCTGTCAACGCACCGTGCACGCAGCTCCGACCATCGGAGGGTCTGCAATTTCGGCCAAGCACTTGTCGATCTCCCCTCTTCCACCTCCAAGAAGCGCGTGCGACTCGATCCTCCGGAGAGGGCGAACGAATCGAGATACCAACTCACATCCAAACTAGGTTTACAGAATGAAATTGCTGGCCGCTGTCGCCACAGTGGTTCTGATCAACTACTCGCATTTTTCCCTGAATCCACGATTGTTCTTACACCTCCATGAAGAACCCCGACCACCCTCGTTGGCGCGATCACTTGAATTCGTCAAAAAAACGAAAATTCGAACAACTCGAACTACTCTCTCGTCACACATCTGAAAATTTCGTTTTAAGCTTTAAAAATCACGCTTTAGTACAAAGATTCAACTGGTGTTCTTTAATTCGTGGAATAAAAAGTTTAATTTTTTTTTAATAAAAGCTATGCAAGGTTCCTTACTTTCTAGAACCTCCAACAAGTTGTTTTATCTTGATTTTATTTTTAAAATTTAGTTCAAAGTCAAACAGACAACATTGGTTTTTAACCTGAAGTCCAAATATCAAATAGATCGTGAAGCAATGAATTTTGAAATCAAAATTTGGTGTTCAGAGTCATAACAGTGAGCGTGTATAAACACTTCCAACTCTCACTTTTACTCAGAGGATCCATATATATAAACAAGCTTATTCACATATATATCTACATATAAACAATAGTTTTATACTTTAAACATTTAAGAAAATAAGTTACTCACCTTCCACGTTCTTGTTTTTAGAAATGACAGAGCTTCCTTTTCTTTTGAAACAGTCTTTGAAAATGCAATTGGAACTTCACTTGATCTTTTGCTTGATTGTTGCTATTGTTGTTGGTTTAAATTGAATTTTTTTCAATTAAAGTTTGTCTCGGCTTGGAAATGGAATTTACTTAGTTTGATAAACGAACTAAGAAGGCTAATATTTATCAAAGAAAACTTTACAAGTTTGTACAACAGGCTATGTTTGTTTTATAATACTAGGCATGGCTGAAACAATCACTTGGTGGCTGAAGTGAGATGGCATTAATTGCCATGTACAATATTACCTTATTTTATTTCTTATTTTGCAAGCCTACATCTATATATCCCTTTACTTAATATGGTGCAGGTGATATTGTTTCGGTTGTAGAGATAATTGTGTAGTGTACTAAAGATATTGGTATTAATTGGTTGTACAAATTTGTTTATATTTTTTTCCTTCCTTTCATTTCAGTTGTACAATGCTTATGTCCTTTGTATCTTCGTATGTTTGCTTGCTTTGTATTTAAATGTTTTGTTCACTTCAGCCTACATACTTATGTTTGAATATAGTTCTTCTTTGTGGCTGCATTTATTAATGTTGTACAACTTTGCTTATTTTATTTTCTAAAGTCTTTGTTCAACTTGAATATATATTTCTATTTCTTTACTTTGTACATTTCTTTACAATATGAATATATTTTCTATAGTCCCTATGTTCCTTTGCAATCTTTTATACTATATATATTTTGTTTCCTTTTTTTACTTGTATTTGTTTCTACATACTTATAGTTTTATTTATTTTGGCCTTATTACTTTAAATAAATTTCTATTTTTATATGTTGTTAAATTTTAACTAATTTATTTCCAGCTTAAATATTTATTTCACTTCTATTTTTAGTTTAAATATTTATCATTAATTTTACTCTAATAATTAGTGTTTTATATTTCTCTATATGCACATACATTCAATATTTAACTTTAAATGATTTAACACATCTTTATTCGAACTCGGGGAAACTCGCTTAAATTTATAATAAATTTTACAATTTTAATTCAAAAACTCAACAAATTATTAATTTAAATTAAATTAAAATCTGGGGTCGTTACAAACTCCCCCCCTTAAAAGAATTTCATCCTCAAAATTCGCAGGCACGAAAAATAACACAGATATAGACAGATTCGATCTCCTATAATTTCTCAAACTTAAGATATGAATTCCAAACTCAAGTCGGAATATCTCAGAACGCAACCAATTTGTCCCTCTTCGGACTTTGGTATTCACAAGAAATTTCAATAAAATTTCAAATTTGGTTTTAAACGAAATCGTTTTATTGATTTAATTCAATTTTATCCTCATATTCTAATAACCAATTTAACTCAATTTAAAATTTCCAATTCATTTAAAATTTTAATTTCAGATTTCAAATTCGTATTCAATAAGGTTTAAATCAAAAACTGATAAGAAACCGATAAAGTTTTTTCTACAACGATTCGTAGATCCATCACCACACCGAAACTTCTTCTTGTAGCTGGTGTGAAGCAATCAAAAGAATTTTTGAAACGAATCAAAGGAGATTGATAAGAAAGTTATTTCCACTGTTGCAGGGTATTGACCATTTATAGTCGTATTCCCTTGTCTCCTATCTCATCCTCTTCTTGCACTCATACTCACTATCAGTGGATAGTAAGATAATTTACTAAGACATTCAGACGGATATCTTAGAGATATACTCATTCTAGAGTTTACTTCACTCTATCTCTAATGAGCTACTTAACGTGTTATACTCCTGAGCTAAAGTTCAACCTTAGCTCTGATACCAAATGTAACGATTTGGGATTTTCGCGTTCGAAAATCGACATCCATACTTTACATCGTACTCTAATGCCGTAGATTCAAGCGTTAAAATCCGAGTCGCCGGAGCTTACAACACAATTAAGTAAATAACACAGCGGAAAAGAAAAAGAATATAGATATACAACATCTGATACAATATCCAGATACAATGATGATACAATGAATATCTATATACATCAGAGATATGATACAACAAATAGCAGCGGAAAGAAAACGATAACATCAGCAGCGGATAATCTCCATCTTCCAAGCACCAATCCAGAAATAGCTCGAACTCCCAAATACGAGGCACAAAGATAAGCAAGTGCAATCCATATCCAAAGACTGAACTAGCTCCAGATAATCTACTAAATCCGAATATCTGAAAAACCCAACTCTAGACTGCTCGTGTAGAAAAATTTTGAGCATCCAGAGTTTAGGAAAGAAACAATAAACTCCGGATCAATCATGGGACTGGTGTGAGAAACAAAAACAGTTTATCTTTAAAAACGAACAACAAAAGATTTTAAAGTCAATTCGCAGTGCTTTTTGAAAATGTAACTACCATAAGACCTCCCACCACACACACAATGGAAACGCAGAATTGGAGGAGATTTCTTCTTATGATAGTCAAAGATGCTTACTACGCGAAATCAAATCATTTTTTATATTATTATTAGTGCATAGTGGAAAAAGTATTTCGAAAATAGAATATAAATCTTAGCCAACATAGGTACCATTATAGTATGCCTACTATAGCTACCATATTAAATGGCAGGTTCTACAACTAAAACCGTACAGGGCTCGTATTGCTTGGATTTCCAACAAATGGTCAGGCTAAGGAACTTCCTATGCCACGAAAGAAACGCCTCTGGCGGGACGCTCCGAGAGACAAACTGCTCTCTGCCAAACAAGGCCGGCTACCCCCTTTCCCAGGGAATATACAAAACCTCAGATATGCCACCCCCGGTCCTTTGGGACCTTTATCCGAGAGCTCTCGATAACCAACATCACACATAATAAATAAAGTGTATCCACATGAGTAAGTATCTGGGCTCCATACCATGATACTACCCTTTTCCAGAAGGAATGGTCATACCCTAGGGAAGCTACCCCTGAAACCTTGCCGCACAATTCCTGTTTCGACCATTACCGGGTTGTGAGGTTCGACAAAGTCTCGTCCACAAAGCTATGCTTTGTCACAAAGCCATTCTTTGGGTCAACAGATGATCAAAGCAATGATCACAAAGATAAATGATCAAACAAATGATCATATCACAAATGATCAAACAATGATCATCACACAGCAACACTCAGCATGTCACATTACCAAATTGGGAATATATCGCTGATAACTTCAACTACATAACCTCTGAGCTCGTACGTCTCAGAGAAGGGTGTTAAGCTAAGAGAATAAATTCTCCGCCACCAAACAGAAATGTATTTGAAAGAAATCGGCTTTATATCTCAAAGTGTAATGTCAGACATGTAACCATACAAGTCTGTTCCGGGTTCGAACAGAACCGAAGGCACTTCTTACGAAGCCCTTGCAAATCCGGGTATTCACATTCCCGATCAGACTTCCCATCACTTAGGAAATCTCTATACCGGCGCGACTCAGTGTAGAGACAATCGACGAGTTATCCTTTCGTTCTTGTGAACATCCGGTCTTCACCACCGGTCTTCAAATGCTATCCATATACGACGTATCACTATTCGGAATGGGTTATATGACACAATTGTCTTATCCCGGCTAACCCGAATAGTGAGCGTAATATTTAAAAAGATATGGATATGTGATTTCAATTAAGTCATAACTTAATAATTCAACTTCCTTTTAAAGGGTTTCATCGATTACCATTTCAAATCTTTTAAACAAAAAGATTTAATTCACAAAGTTCGCTCAGTTTCACAAAAGATCTCTTCACAGATTTTCCAAAACAATTTCCATTCCAATTTGATTAACTCGTTAAATCTTTAAATCAAAGATTTAACTTATAGTTTTCAAAACAATTTCATTTCGGATGGTTTAAACAAAACATCATTTTAAATCTGTTAAAAATAAACAGATTTAATTCATAGCTTTCAAAAAGAATTCATTCATAACTTGGAAAACCAATTTTCAATTCAATCTTGAAATTCCTTCAATTAAACTGGAATTTCAGTTCTTATATGAAAGCTTTTATCATTTGAAAACAACCAGTTTCATTTCAGAAAATCTGATTCATTCATACGAGTTGAAATCCTTGGGTTAAATTCAAATTCCCAAAATTATACTTTTAAAATGGTTTAAATTCATATAACTTGTACAACATCTTAAATCCCTAGTTTCGAATCATAGAATTCAATTTCAAACTTGAATTCAATCAAATTATTTAAATTTCAAAACTTAATCAAGTTATTCGAAAATAAGTTTTATCTTTGAAATTCCATTTCAAAAGCTTTTCACTTTAAACCCAAATTTCCAATTTCAAACTCAATTGAAATTAAAAGTTCAATTTGAAAAACATCAAATTTAAATTATCTGTGACTTAACCGATTTCCACGTGAAATCCATATTTGTGTGTAAAGGTGTAGTCTAGGGGTTTCACACAGTAGTGCAACAACATTCCATCATCACAGATCTAAAATACAGAAATGTAATTGATAATCGGTATAATTATAACGCTCATCCTACATTCACAGATCACAGATATATATATAGCAGATAAAATTACATTTATCACAGATAAATAAACTACATTACAGATTACACACAAATCAGTATATATCACGAAGTATCACAGATCAAGGATACCAGACAATTTATCATTCAGTCAAGTTCAGACATTCACAAGTAAAATTCATTAGTTGACTGATAAATTTAAATCAGATGTATTAATTTTAAATCTGGGTTAATTATCGTAAGTTAATTACAATTTATTTGGAATAAAATCCCTTTTTATCATTTATTAGTTCACTTTTAATTATTGACAAATCAATCTTAATTAATGAATCAATTTAACCTTTAATTTATCTCAATTAATTTCAAGTATTAATTAATTCTTTAATTAATAAATTTAATTAACCCCTTGATTAATAACAAATATTTATGTCCAAATTACCGATTGTCATTCAATTAATTACATCCGATAATTGTCAATTAATTACTTTTTCTAAGTAATTATATTTTCCAAATGGTTAAATGATTATTTTGAATAAATTTAAACTTAAGTAATTGACTTAACAAATCCAATTAACTTAATTAATTACACTGTAATTTAATCCCATAATAATTACTGTCATTAAGCAATTATACTTAATAATTTCATGATTGATTTTTATTAAATTAATTAATTATCAAATAAAATCTTAGTCATGACTTCATTAACTATTGAGTTCCTTTGATTACCTTTCTAAAGAAATTCACTTATAGAAATCAATATTGATTATAAATCGATTCACCATTTAGCACTCATTCGTTAGTGAATTTGAAACCATAAATCTATATTTCTTAAAGTCACTCTTCCATATTTTATGATTTGATTTCTGTTCTCATTTACCATATAATTGAAATCAATTTTCTTTTTTTTAGATTTAACATGCTTAAACTTATTTTAAACCCTTAAGTTTTAAAACTAAATTAGATTTCAAATTCTGGAAATCTGGTTTTTAAAATTTATTTCAGTTTTAAACTTTTAAATTTCAGCTGGTTTAAATCTTCCATCTACAATTTCAAATCTATTTTCTTTACAAATTTCTTCAAACATTTAGTTACTTTTAAGTTGTTTTAGCAATTTGAATTTAAACTTTGTTTGTGTTCAATACTAAATTCTCAATTCAAATTGGAATTATATTTATATCTTGATTTAAACTCAGTTCAAAACCTTTCTTTATAAGTTAAAATTTAATTTAAAATCCCAACCCAGAAAACAGGTTCAGGTTTGAAAACCGGATAACAAAAATTTACCCGAGTATTTGTTTAAAATTCGCTTCGAGTAAACTACACGAATCCACCGAGTACGCTTCGAGTTCCCCTGCTTTTCCCAAACGACAACACCCAGGCGATCATTTTCGCCCTCGTGCACGTGTACAACTGCCGGAATCACCTACCACCTCCGACGAACCCTCCATCACATCAAACATCATCGCGGCAACCATCCCTGACCACCAAAACATCACCTTCAACTCGAAATCACGTTCGAGCTGCTCAGACCTATCCTGGAAACAAAACTGGAACCCCCCATCAACCTGTCAACGCACCGTGCACGCAGCTCCGACCATCGAAGGGTCTGCAATTTCAGCCAAGCACTCATCGATCTCCCCTCTTCCACCTCCCAGAAGTGCGTGCGACTCGATCTACCGGAGAGGGCGAACGAATCGAGATACCTACTCACATCCAAACTAGGTTTACAGAATGAAATTGCTGGCCGCTGTCGCCACAGTGGTTCTGATCGACTACTCGCATTTTTCCCTGAATCCACGATTGTTCTTCCACCTCCATGAAGAACCCCGACCACCCTCGTTGGCGCGATCACCTGAATTCATCAAAAAAACGAAAATTCGAACAACTCGAACTACTCTCTCGTCACACATCTGAAAATTTCGATTTAAGCTTTAAAAATCACGCTTTAGTACAAAGATTCAACTGGTGTTCTTTAATTCGTGGGATAAAAAGTTTAATTTTTTTTATAAAAGCTATGCAAGGTTCCTTACTTTCCAGAACCTCCAACAAGTTGTTTTATCTTGATTTTATTTTTAAAATTTAGTTCAAAGTCAAACAGACAACATTGGTTTTTAACCTGAAGTCCAAATATCAAATAGATTGTGAAGCAATGAATTTTGAAATCAAAATTTGGTGTTCAGAGTCATAACAGTGAGCGTGTATAAACACTTCCAACTCTCACTTTTACTCAGAGGATCCATATATATAAACAAGCTTATTCACAGATATATCTACATATAAACAATAGTTTTATACTTTAAACATTTAAGAAAATAAGTTACTCACCTTCCACGTTCTTGTTTTTAGAAATGACAGAGCTTCCTTTTCTTTTGAAACAGTCTTTGAAAATGCAATTGGAACTTCACTTGATCTTTTGCTTGATTGTTGCTATTGTTGTTGGTTTAAATTGAATTTTGTTTCAGTTAAAGTTTGTCTCAGCTTGGAAATGGAATTTACTTAGCTTGATAAAGGAACTGAGAAGGCTAATATTTATCAAAGAAAACTTTACAAGTTTGTACAGCAGGCTATGTTTTTTTTATAATACTAGGCATGGCTGAAACAATCACTTGGTGGCTGAAGTGAGATGGCATTAATTGCCATGTACAATATTACCTTATTTTATTTCTTATTTTGCAAGCCTACATCTATATATCCCTTTACTTAATATGGTGCAGGTGATATTGTTTCGGCTGTAGAGATAATTGTGTAGTGTACTAAAGATATTGGTATTAATTGGTTGTACAAATTTGTTTATTTTTTTTCCTTCCTTTCAATTCAGCTGTACAATGCTTATGTCCTTTGTATCTTCATATGTTTGCTTACTTTGTATTTAAATGTTTTGTTCACTTCAGCCTACATACTTATGTTTGAATATAGTTCTTCTTTGTGGCTGCATTTATTAATGTTGTACAACTTTGCTTATTTTATTTTCTAAAGTCTTTGTTCAACTTGAATATAGATTTCTATTTCTTTGCTTTGTACATTGCTTTACAATATAAATATATTTTCTATAGTCCCTATGTTCCTTTGCAATCTTTTATACTATATATATTTTGTTTCATTTGTTTACTTGTATTTGTTTCTACATACTTATAGTTTTATTTATTTTGGCCTTGTTACTTTAAATAAATTTCTATTTTTATATGTTGTTAAATTTTAACTAATTTATTTCTAGCTTAAATATTTATTTCACTTCTATTTTTAGTTTAAATATTTATCATTAATTTTACTCTAATAATTAGTGTTTTATATTTCTCTATATACACATATATTCAATATTTAACTTTAAATGATTTAACACATCTTTATTCGAACTCGAGGAAACTCGCTTAAATTTACAATAAATTTTACAATTTTAATTCAAAAACACAACAAATTATTAATTTAAATTAAATTAAAATCTGGGGTCGTTACATCAACATTATAAGAATTATTCACAACGCGGATATGATTAGAGTTAAGTACATAAGTGCTATTATCCAAAACTCCATTGTAGATTTTATTTCCATTAAATAGAATGTTTGTAACAATAGCAACATGGTGAAAATCAAATCCATACTCGAACAATCTATACACATAAATGATTCCATAAATAGTTTTTTTACATAATAAAAATTATTTCAAATTAAATCTAATCCATTCTACAAAGCTAAGAGATAGTCTCCCACTACAGTTGCATCTACTAGAGACCCATCAGCAACTTAAAGCCTCATTTCACCCTTTGTCATTTGTCGCCTGTTCCTAAGTCCCCGTAACGAATTATAGTTGTGAGTTCTAGATCAAAAATCTAAAACCCAAGATAATTTATTGATTGCAAAACAATTTTGGATCATAAATATACCCATAGGAGTAGTAGAACCATTCTCTTTCTTCTCTTTGATAATTTTTAGGTTGCCTGAACAATTCTGTTTCCAGTGCCCCTTCTTGTGACAGTGTAGACAGTCACCCTTGTCATTAGGAGCGCTCTTTTTACTCTTCTTATTAACTTGCTTCCTTTTCTTTGAACCACTCGTAGATGATGCTTTTACCTTTATAGAAACTATTGTGCCTTGATCTTTGTATGAAGACCCTACTAATTCTAGAATATTCAACATGTCCATGAGGCTTACATTCATTTAATTCATATTGTAATTTAATATGAAAGGCTCAAACTGTGGAGTAAGAGAACCAAGGATCAAGTTCACTTGCAGTCATTGCTTATTGTGACATCCAATTATGAAAGACTATCAATATAGCCTTTCATTAAAAAGACATATTCGTGCATATGCACGCCCATCATCATCTTCAAATTGAACTATTTCTTAGTAATCACGTACCTTGTTAACGCGATTTGTCCCCAAACAATGCTCAGAGGCTATCGAAGTTAATGGACAGTAATGTTTTCATGCTATCTTTGCAAATGTTTTCTAAAGTAGATAATGTGTAAACATTGGCGATTTCTAGGTCCACAACCATTTTCTTATAAGAAATTATTAATTCAGGTTCCACATCTTCATAAGATTTTGGAGGTTCGTGTTGATAACCTAATTTTGTAGGTTAATGCTATTTTTATTGCTCTTATCCAATCTATATAGTTAGTTCCAGTGAGCTTGTCCTTTTATAAATAGAACTTTGGTGTGGACATTTTCTTTAAATTTAATAAGTATATTAGGACATTTATATATAACAAATGTTCTTATATTATTAGTAAGGTTAAATATATTATTTGAATTTACTAATAAGCTCCCACTAGATTTTTATATTTCTCAAAACCCTAAGATAAATATAGAGGTCTTTTGACTTCTCTTGGGAGTCCTATGCTCACTTGCCATGGGACTCCGAGCTTGAGTTTGCTCAACAAGTCATAGGCCCACAAGCAATGGATAACACCTTATCAGTTGTATCATTTACAACTCCTAACCCATGGTTTTTGTCCTAATCTCATTTCAACCTTGAGTTTTCTCAACAAATCGAAAGAGATTAATCACTCATACGTACCATTGCGCAAAGGCCTAAGTATAATATATGTACCTTGAGTTTGCTCAACAAATACATACAATTATCTTACCTCGTTTAGTCAAATATTAATAATACTATACATAACATCTCTACCTTAAGTTTGCTCAATAACTAGAGTATATGCAAGTAGTTTATTACTATATTAACGGTAGAAGATAAAATTTATATTAGAAATTCATAATCTTTAATATATTTATTTAAGTGATATCGACTTATGGAATAATGTATTTCTTATGAAATACCCTCATGACTCAAATATCAAACACATTTGAAATCATGGTATACATATTATACCTATGTCCTTAAATCTAATTTGATTTTCTCATAGTTCCACTCTATTGAATTAAACCATTTTTAATTTAATATTAATTTTAATTTCATTAATTAAATCTTATTTATTTAGTTTAATTAATTATTTGATTAACATGTTATTTTAATTTATTTTATTCATTTTAAACATTATAAAACCGAATATTGACTATAACATTTGTAGTAATTATATTTATATACATTTATCATTATATATGAATATTATTTATTAATTAAAATTTAATTAATTAAATTAATTTTAACTAAAATATAATTAATTTTAAAAATTTATCATTATTTGGCCTAAAGATTTTAAGATTAATATATATATCATTATATATGTTTAATTTAATTAATTAAAGTTTATTTATTTAATTAATCTAATTAATTAATTAAATTTTTTAAAACAATTAATTAATTTCAAAATAATTTAAAAAAATACTTTAAAAGTTTATAAATTCTCTTTTATATTTTATACTTAACTTGTACATTTAAAATATTATTTAAATTTTTAAAACTAATTTTGAAGATTAGCTCATGGCCCAAAATCAATTTGGGTCTTTATATCGGGGATAACCTTTGGGCTTACTTCATCCATCGGGCTAGGCTATTAGCCAGGTAGGGCAAAGTATTTGATTACCTGTTTCCTGGAGATTTGACCAGGCATCTGAGTGCTCGGCATTGGATAGTACTCGGCTTCCAGGACTACTCGGCATTCAGTAGAACTCGGCTTCCAGGAGTACTCGGCTTCCATGAGTACTCGGCATTCGGAAGCACTCGGCATCTAGGGGCACTCGGCATACAGGAACATTCGGCATCTAGGAGTACTCGGCATTGGGGAGTACTCGACATCCAGGAGTACTCGGCGTTGGGAAGTACTCGGCATCTAGGAGTACTCGGCATTCAGGAACGCTCGGCATCTTGAGGAACTCGACATGACTGTACTACTCGGCTAAAGGCAACGTCCGGCCATAACTATCATTCGGCTAAAGCATCATTCGTCCAGAGACAACGATCAGCTAAAGGCTAACGTTCGGCCAAGGACATCGTTTAGCTAGAAGCATTGTTTGGTTAAAGCTATCGTTCGGCCAGCACCTACGTTCGGCTAGAAATAACGGTCGAACAAGCGCTTCGTTCGGCCAGAGGCATGTTCGGCTTTGACTGACATTCATTCCACTCTTCCCACGCAGTAGCCATATCGTTCGGCACTGAGAGGTGGTTCGGCATCATTGTGTTCGGCCTGTATCGTTCGGCATATGGCGACCACCGTATATGGGCCAGAGTGTTCGGCTGCCGAGCCCACCTGGGAAGTCCAACCCATCTTTATCTATAAATAGAGGGGCAGAGGCACAGTGAAAAGGACCTTTTTTGGGAGAACACTGGGGAGACTCTGCCATTTTTCAGATCCATCTTCTTTACTTAGCAACTTCATTCAAGCATTTGATCTACGAATTGTATTTGTAATCAATCATTAAGAAGATCAATAAAGTTTAACCTCAAAGTGGACGTAGGCAATTACGCTGAACCACTATAAATTTGGTGTTCTTACTTTCTGCATTTAAATTAGCATTGTCTTCTCTGTTTAATTTACCTGCATCACTTATTTCTCTACATAATCTTTCTCTACGAGGTTAGTGACCAATTTTGGTGCTAACATTTTGGTGCTTTCACTGAGAAGAACAAGGGAATCTCAGATCTGAAGCTTATTCTATGTTAGAAAGAAGATCCAACTCCAGATCTGAAAGAAAATTTAGATCCAGAAAACAGGTTCCTAGATCTAGCTTTTAGAAGATGAAGAAGCCTCATACAAGGAAAAGCGTTATGGAAGGAACTCAGCAAGGGGGCAGCCAAGAGGTTTCCTCTCATTCAAACTTTCCTTCTACCATGAAGCAAATAGCTGGGGGCAACCACCAAGGACCAGAAACAAGGGGCATGCAAAGCCCCTCACTCAGATAAGTACCGGACTCTAGGGTCTGCTAATCAAATAGAAATTATCATCAACTGAACTGAACTAAAAAAATGAGATCTAGAATTTAAATTCCTTTCTGCATTTGAATTGTGCATCATTAAAAAATGCTTTAAAGGTTAGCATTTGGGAAGCGATTTACTCATGTAAGCGATCCCGGATGTAAGCGGTCCAATGCTCTGATTCCTTCCCAAGTGCGACACCTTATAAAAAAATGATTTCTTGCATAAAACTAGTTTTAAAGGTTAGTGCTTAGAGAACGACTTACACATGTGATGAGCGACCCCGAACGGTCCACAGCCATGCTCTGATTCGTTCCTAAGGGCGACACCTTTCAAAAATCTTTACAACATCGTTCTTGCTTTCAATCAAAGGTTATAGAAGCGACCTGAGAACTGCTCTCTAAAGTATCTATTGAATATGAATGCTCTCGAATAGCAATGATTAACTCTATCTCCTTGTGCAGGAATGGTCCGACACTTAACATCTGTCAAACATCCAAAGAGATGAGAATTTGATGCCGACAAATTTGCTTTCACCAACACAAGTTCTTGAGCAAAGCATACCTCGTTTCCAACAAGGCATACTTCGGGGGGCAAATGTTATCCAGCAAATTAGTCACCATCCTTAAGAAGAAATTAAAGATTTACTTCCTGACTTTCTAGCATTTATTACCTCAAATAATTAATAAAAACCAGCCATATCTCCACCATAAATACCAATTCATTACGCATCAAAGCCGGATTTAATGCCCAATAAATGCCATGATAACCTGCTTATTTATTACTAATTAATGCCAACCATTTCCGTATCAAATATTCCTTAATTCCCTTCATCCTTACCTTAAATAAGAAGATTATGGTGCAATTAATATCAGCCTAGTCAGCGTCACTACAATTCAACACCAACACTGGGTCAAGGCTTACAACTATAAATACACCTAACATTGCAAAAGAAAAAGGGACTAAAAACAGAAAATGTGACTTCTCCTCTCCTCCTCAAAATCTCTTGTAATATGAAACTACAAGTGATAAATAAATGATAAAGTGGATGTAGGCCATAGATTTTTCCGAACCACTACAAAAATTTCGTGTCTTTTTTATATTTTCTTCTTTTTATCTGCTTATTTTTGTGATCTGTGATTGTGAACTGGTGCTTTCATCGACAATTGGGTGTTTGTGACCATTTTTGGCGCAAACATTTTGGTGCTTTCACTGAGAATTGAATTCTCAGACCTTAAGGATCTGCTTTGAAGTTACTGGATTGAACAAATCCCCCAAAGAAGATCCAACTCATTGATAGGACATCCGTTGATTCTACTCAGAGTTCCAACCAATAACTCTATAATGGCGAGACCACGTACTAGGTCAGCTTCTCATAATGCGGATGCCCATGAAACTGCTAGCGTACAACAAGCAGGACCTAGCAATCAACCAGCGATTCCGGGTGTAGGAATTGCCACCCAAGACCAAACTCCAGTTGTCACCAGAATAGAGTTCAACGACTTGATGAGAGAACTCATGGAAAGCAGGAGACAACTAGGAGAGCAGATGCAAGCTAACGCCAACCTGATGGCACAACTCACTCAACAGCAACAACATAATGCTGGGGGCAATCCCGACCCCTATTCCTTATCCGACAGCTCAACTTCCTCTGATGAACCTCCCAGGCACAGGCGCCGTAAGACTGAAGCTGCACGGACGGGTGCTGCTGTTCAAACAGATGGAAATCGTGACCAAGTCGGAGCTGGAAACTTAGGAACTGGAGTACAGATGGAGGCTGGAGGCCCAGAACATCAAAACGCTAATGATTTCGAACCTCAAGACGCACGATTGGCAGATTGCCAGGAGAGGAGGCATCAACATGGACAGTCACGTAGAACGGACTCTAACCTTCCACCTTCCATACAGACACCAAACCTGACAACCATGGTCAGGCAATTGATGAAGGAAAATCAGGGCTTGTCGAATGACGATTGGGGAGTATCAAGGAGTCACACTCCGTTCACAGATGTTGTGTTACAGGCGGCGTACCCCAAAAAGTTTAGTATGCCAACTATCCCTGCGTATGAGGGAAAGACTGACCCCAGACAGCATGTCATGAGGTACGAATGGATGATGGATTCAGCTAGAGCAAATGATGCCACCAAGTGTAGATGCTTTCCAATTACTCTATCTGGGATCGCTACTATGTGGTTTACCCGACTTCCTCCGCGGTTTGTATCCAATTTCGAGGAGTTGGCAAAGAAGTTTATTGAGCAGTTCAGGATACACACTACTCGCCCAAAGGATGTAATGTCTCTGTCAAGTGTAATCCAAAGTCCTGGGGAGTCATTGAAGGAATATTTACAAAGGTTCCATGTTGCGGCAACTGAAGTCAGTAATCCCAACGATCATGCAATCCTAATGGCTGTGATGAGAGGTGTGGATCCGGATTCTGAGTTTGGAGACTGGTTGGCAGGAAAACCTCTGACTATGCTAGAGCGTTTCTACTCAAAGGCACACCAGTTCATAAGGAGAGAGGAAGCTAGGTGGGTAAGACGAGATAAGGCACCAGGACTTGTCCAAGAGTCCATGAAAAGCAACGTTGCTGTGAAATAGTCCGAGGACAACTCGGGAAAGGTCCAAGTCAATGTCCAGAATAAGTCTGGGCAGCCTAAGGAGTCCGGAGGAAGAAATCAAGGGAAGAAGAGAGAAGCGGGGAAGTGGAAATCGAGAATTCCAAGCTACAACGAGTATACTCCGCTGAATGCGTCTCTTGAGAACATTTACCTATCAACCTGCAATGCCCTTCAATACAAAAAGCCACGTCCAAAAGAATCAACCGAGGAACAGAAACGGACCGGGAAATATTGCCGCTTCCACGAGACTTATGGGCACAATACGGAAGAGTGCAGACACCTGCACGATGCTATCGAGAAGTTAATTAGGCAAAAGAAGTTGCAAGAATTTGTGAAGGATCCACAGGAAGGAGGACAGGGAACGTCCAACCCAGGTCGTGCACCGGCTCCGCGTCATCCCGAGGAGCCTGCCCGAACTATGGGTAGACTAGTCATAAATACAATCATCGGCGGACCTCACCCCGCGGATAAGAATTGGCAAGAGATGGAGCGGTACGCAAGTTCCCTGAAGCATGCAGATTTTGAGTGATGTTCGAACATGGAGTATGGGACCCCTGCTAAGCAGCAGCGCGTAATGACAGACGATATAGTGTTCAGGAACAGAGATGCTGACCAAGTAGAGGCTCCAACCATCGACCCGATGGTCATATCTGCGACGATCGGACCGGCTTATGTCAAAAGAATTCTGATTGATTGTGGAAGTTCTGTCAACATCATCTTCAAGAAGGCTTATGACCAAATGAAGATGGAAACCAAGGACTTGAAACCATCCAAAGCTCGTATACACGGCTTTAATGGCGTAGCGACCGATGTAGTGGGGTATGTTGAGTTACCAGTTGAACTGGGACAAGGCGAGCGTCGGAGGGTGCGAATCCTACCCTTCGTAGTTTTGGATGTGGATTCTCCGTATAATGTTTTCTTGGGCCGACCGGCCCTGGCTGAGTTTAGGGCAGCATTAGCCCCGTGGTGCTTAACTTTGAAGTTCCCAACTGACACAGGGGTAGGTATTGTTCATGTCGACCAAGCAGCTGGTCGTTCCTGTTATGTGGCTGAGCTCCGGGAGGCCCATCGGAGGGAGAAAAGAAAGGTTGTGGACAATCCCGTCCGCATCCTTAACACGGATAATTGACAAGTAGTGCCCGAGCCCTGGCTCGGGCATAATTCTCGGATCTTCAGAGACATAGATCCGAGAGACGACGATGAGAAACCCAGGGAAGAAAAGGCTGCGTCGGCTGAACTAACGGTTGACATTTCAGTCAGCCGAAACGACCCTTCGCGAATACTGAAGATCGGATCATAGCTTGGCCCCGCAATGACTGAAGACCTTAGTGACTTCCTCCGGGCGAATCTTTATGTTTTCGCCTGGACGCATTCTGATATGTGTGGGATTTCTCCCGCCATCACGAGTCATATGTTGGACATAGACCCGAAATACGTTCCGGTTAAACAGAAGAGGAGAGGAATGGACCCGGAGAGGTCCGCTGCTCTCAGAGAGGAGGTGGACAAACTCAAAGCCAATGGGTTCGTCCGCGACGCCCTCTATCCTGAATGGGTATCCAACCCCGTGCTGGTAAAAAAGGCGAATGGGAAATGGAGAACTTGCGTAGATTATTCCGACTTGAACAAAGCATGCCCCAAGGACAGTTTCCCGTTACCTAGGATCGATCAGTTGGTCGACTCCACCGCAGGACATGAGCTGTTATCATTCATGGATGCATACTCGGGATATAACCAAATCCCGATGCATATTCTGGACCAAGAACACACCAGCTTCGTTACAGATGTCGGGCTATACTGCTATGTAGTAATGCCCTTCGGACTGAAGAACGCATGAGCGACTTATCAGCGTTCGGTGAATCGAATGTTCAAGAACCAGCTTGGTAGGATGATGGAAGTCTATGTGGATGACATGCTCGTGAAGTCACAACAGTCAAACGACCACATTCGAGACTTGGCTGAAATGTTCGACATACTCAGGTATTACGGGATGAAGATCAACCCTCTGAAGTGTTCCTTCGGCGTTGCGTCGGGAAAGTTTTTGGGATTCATCGTCAACGCAAGGGGAATTGAAGCTAACCCAGAAAAGATCCAAGCTATTCGAGATGTGCAAGTGCCCAAGACTATAAAGCAGGTACAGAGCCTGAATGGAAAAGTAGTTGCGCTAAGTCGATTCATATCCAGGGCAACTGACAAGTGCATCCCTTTCTTTGATATAATAAAGAAAGGGAAGATGAATTTCGAATGGACGTCTAGTTGTGAGGAAGCATTCTGGGGTCTGGTGAGGCATCTGGAGAGCCCACCGGTGCTGTCAAAACCAGTAGTCCACGAGATGTTATATGTATACTTGGCTGTATCCCCGCATGCGATAAGTGCGGCTTTAGTTCGTGAGGAGGAACGGATCCAGAAGCCGGTGTATTATGTTAGCAAGCGCTTAACGGGGGCAGAAAGAAATTACCCTAAAATTGAGAAATTGGCCTATTGCTTGGTGATTGCATCACGTAAGCTACGCCCATATTTTCAAGCATACTCAATCAGTGTTTATACCGATCAACCCTTGCGGCGGGTACTCTAACGACCAGAAACTTCTGGAAGATTGCTAAAATGGAACATCGAGTTGAGCCAGTTCGATATTGCCTACTTGCCACGGAGAGCCATACAAGGGCAAGCATTAGCAGATTTCATCGCGGAGTTTACCATACCCATAGAACCAGATAATCATGACGTCATTCCCCCCGTTCGATGGAAATTATACACTGATGGGGCATCAAACGACCGTTGCTCCGGCGCGGGTGTAGTTCTTATAACTCCGGAGAATCGATCGATCTGTTATGCTTTGAAGCTTGATTTCCCAGCTACAAATAACGAAGCAGAATACGAAGCACTGATTGCTGGCTTGAAACTCATCGGGGAACTCGGGATCAAATCAGTTGAAATCTTTTGCGACTCACAGTTGGTGGTTTACCAAGTGCGGGGAGATTATCAAGCAAAGGGACAAAAGCTTGCTCCGTACCTTGTTCAGGTCCAAGAACTACTGTCAAATCTTGAGCATTATGACATTTCGCATGTTCCGCGCGAACAGAATAAAGAAGCCGACTTGTTGGCTAAGTTTGCGAGCACAGGCGATGCGTAGCAAATGGGATTGTATCCCGTTGAGGCCTTGCACGCCCCGAACATAGATGAGATGAAAGTTGATTGTGTATTGGAAACGGAAATCGAGAAGGAATCGTGGATAACCCCATTCAAACTGTACCTGACAACCGGGACTTTACCAGAAGAAAGGAGCGAAAGACGGCAGGTCCTTCGAAAGGCCGCGCGATACGTGATGCAGAATGGATTAATGTATCGAAAAGGGTTCTCAGTCCCATTATTACGGTGCATCGCTCATGACGAGACAAAGCGGGTCTTAAGAGAGGTTCAAGAAGGGCAATGCGGCGACCATACTGGGGGGCAAACGTTAGCAAAAAAGATCCTCCGCTATGGATATTACTGGCCGACCGTAAATCGGGACGCTGTAGACTATGCAAGGAAATGTGACAAGTGTCAAGATATGCGAAAATCCCGAGGACTCCATCAACTGAACTCACACAAATGGTTAGTCCCTGGCCATTTGCGATCTTGGGAATCGATATAATCGGCTCTTTGCCTATATCCAAAGGAGGTGCGAAATACGCGATTGTTGCAGTCGACTATTTCACAAAATGGGCTGAGGTAGAACCTTTAGCCACGATCACCTCTAAGAAGGTCATTAATTTCGTTGTACGAAACATTATATGCCGCTTTGGCCTCCCTCGCACCAACATTACGGACAACGGGACGCAGTTTGAAAGCAGAGAGTTCAAAGAGTTATGTATAAAGTATGGCATTGAGAAGAAGTTCGCCGCCGTTGCACACCCAAAAGCTAATGGACAAGTCGAAGCCGTTAACAAAATAATCAAGTCCATACTGAAGAAGCGTTTGGAGAAGGTTGGAGGCAAGTGGGTAGATGAACTCCCGACAGCACTATGGGCTTATAGAACTACCCACAAGTCCGCGACCGGCCACACTCCGTTCACCTTAGCATACGGCTTGGAAGCCGTTATACCCGTGGAACTTGAAGTTCCATCACACCGAGTGACATATTATGATCCCAAGACGAACCAGGACCTCTTGTTGGAATCGCTGGACTACATCGATGAAAAGCGTGAAGAGGCCGAATTAAGGGCGGCAACGCATAGACACCGAGTCAAGCGTTACTACGACGGCAGAGTCCGCCCAAGGACTTTTGATGTGGGTGACCTCGTTCTGAAACGAGTTTTCCCGGTACCATCACGTATGAATCCCAGCTGGGAAGGTCCGTACGTCATTGAACGGAAGCTTGGAGAGGGAACATTCAAGCTAGCGACCGTTGATGGCACGACACTCCCCCGAGCGTGGAACAGTGAACATTTGCGGCATTATTACATTTAGCATGTTTTCTTTCTTGTTTTAGGCACTGTTATTTCATGTATGTTTTCGTTCAGTCGTAACTTAGTTTCTTTTTAACTATGTAATCAAGCAGTTTAGTTGTTTTTCATTAATAAAGGCTTGAAGCCGTGTTTTCCATGAATCACTAGTGTTTCTATATCTCATAATCGGATGACGAACCACATTATCCTGTATGATGTACGGACTCGTATATACGACCTCAAATCTTCGAATACCCAGAGCGCGGAACGGAGTACTCTAAGTCCCCAGAGTGCGGATTAGAGTATAAACAATTTCAAATCTCTGAATCCCCAAAGCGCGGAACGGAGTACTCTAAGTCCCCAGAGCGCGGACTAGAGTCTAAACGATTCAAATATCTGAATCCCCAGAGCGCGGAACGGAGTACTCTAAGTCCCCAGAGCGAGGACTAGAGTGTAAACAATGCAAATCTCCGAATCCCCAGAGCACAGAACGGAGTACTCTAAGTCCCCAGAGCGCGGACTAGAGTGTAAACGATTCAAATCTCTGAATCCCCAGAGCGCGGAACGGAGTACTCTAAGTCCCCAGAGCGCGGACTAGAGTGTAAACAATCCAAATCTCCGAATCCCTAGAGCGCGGAACAGAGTACTCTAAGTCCCCAGAGCGCGGACTAGAGTGTAAACGATTCAAATCTCCGAATCCCCAGAGCGCGGAACGGAGTACTCTAATTCCCCAGAGCGCAGACTAGAGTGTAAACGATTCAAATCTCTGAATCCCCAAAGCGCGGAACGGAGTACTCTAAGTCCCCAGAGCGCGGACTAGAGTATAAACGATTTCAAATCTCCGAATCCCCAGAGCGCGGAACGGAGTACTCTAAGTCCCCAGAGCGCGGACTAGAGTATAAACGATTTCAAATCTCCGAATCCCCAGAGCGCGGAACGGAGTACTCTAAGTCCCCAGAGCGCGGACTAGAGTGTAAACGATTCAAATCTCCGAATCCCCAGAGCGCGGAACGGAGTACTCTAAGTCCCCAGAGCGCGGACTAGAGTGTAAACAATGCAAATCGCCGAATCCCCAGAGCGCGGAACGGAGTACTCTAAGTCCCCAGAGCGCGGACTAGAGTGTAAACAATTCAAATCTCCGAATCCCCAGAGCGCGGAACGGAGTACTCTAAGTCCCCAGAGCGTGGACTAGAGTGTAAACAATGCAAATCTCCGAATCCCCAGAGCACGGAACGGAGTACTCTAAGTCCCCAGAGCGCGGACTAGAGTGTAAACGATTCAAATCTCCGAATCCCTAGAGCGCGGAACGGAGTACTCTAAGTCCCCAGAGCGCGGACTAGAGTGTAAACGATTCAAATCTCCGAATCCCCAGAGCGTGGAACGGAGTACTCTAAGTCCCCAGAGCGCGGACTAGAGTATAAACGATTTCAAATCTCCGAATCCCCAGAGCGTGGAATGGAGTACTCTAAGTCCCCAGAGCGCGGACTAGAGTATAAACGATTTCAAATCTCCGAATCCCCAGAGCGCGGAACGGAATACTCTAAGTCCCCAGAGCACGGACTAGAGTGTAAACGATTCAAATCTCCGAATCCCCAGAGCGCGGACCGGAGTACTCTAAGTCCCCAGAGCGCGGACTAGAGTATAAACGATTTCAAATCTCCGAATCCCCAGAGCGTGGACCGGAGTACTCTAAGTCCCCAGAGCGCGGGCTAGAGTATAAACGATTTCAAATCTCCGAATCCCCAGAGCGCGGACCGGAGTACTCTAAGTCCCCAGAGCGCAGACTAGAGTGTAAACAATGCGAACCTCCGAATCCCCTGAACGCGGATCAACTTACTCTAAATCCCTGGAGTGCAGATAAAAAAAAGTCCAAGTACTCAAGAAATGTGGAACAAGAAGTATGCCACGTTTGGAAATGTTCGAACAACAGGAGAATGTACTGAGAAATAATGCAACTCATAAGAACTTGAGTTATGACCACAGTTAGTCAGCAAACCGAAGAAAAGCAAGAGAATCATCCAAGCAAAAAAGAAACTAAACTTCATTCAATAGTTCAAAATGGGGTTACACAGTTACTCCTCCAAAACTTGGAGTCAAAAACCTATCTATACAAACTATAGATACAAAAGATAAAAGTAATTACAAGACTTAAGCAAGGAACTCGTTGAACGAGTGTAGCAATTATTTCTTCGGTTTCTTCTTCTTGTCTTCTTTTGTTTTTTCCGACGACTCCTCTCCCTCACGCTTTTTCTTGGATTTCTTGCTCACTAAAGAAGCGGAGCCAGGAGTAGGAGACGGAACATCCAGTGGTTTGGACCTGCCCGGGAGAATGATTTTCAGAGGTCTGTTCCGCGGGTCGGTAAGTTCCAGTATTTCAGGCTCAACTTTGACCTCGACCTTTTTCTTCTCCTCTTCGGCGAGGCGTTCCTTCATGCTCATCTTTGAGGTATGCTCAGAGGCGCCAGTGATTTCGATTTCATCACTCCCTTCGGTAGGAGATGAAGTGTCAAGCTTATCATCAGCTAACGCCCCGATCACTTGAGCGTCAGGGCCAGGAGTTACTCCCGCATGAGCAACATCGCTTGTTTTCTCCACCTCCTCCTTGGCGTCATCGCTCCTCGGAGTTGGTTCGGGGTCAGAGCAGCCTGCATGAAAACATAGAGAATGAGCGTTAGAACGAATAACCACTGCTGGAAAATGACAAGATCTTTCAACTTCTAGAAAAGAAGAGTTTCCTACCGGGTTCTTGTTGGCTATCGGTTGCGCGTGGGGTTTCACCCTCCAGAATAGGAGATAGCACATGAACGCCAAGCCCGGGATCTTCAGGATCATAGCCGGCGTGCTGCTCGAATGGGTCAAGTGTCGGCCGACCGTCCAGTTGAGCAGTGGGAGGAGCAGCAATATGAGGAGCCATAGTCTCAGCCCCAGATGGGCCAGCTTCATAACTTTTCTCTTTTGGAAGGGGCAAGCCTTTGATGTAAAGCGCCAAAGCTGCGGATAAATCCGCTGGCTCATTCCCACTAAGAAACTCCTTCACCAAGGCATCCTCATCGACCTCTTCAGAGCCCGACTCGATTTTTCTAATCTTCACTAAAGTTTCCTAGGCCTCAGCTAGGGATTCGAGATAGCCATCGCCCAAGAATGTCAAATCACGGTGCATAAGGACACGGGTTCCATACTCAGCAATCAACGGGTCAAACATGCACTTGACCTCTTCCCTACCGGCTTCTGCGGCCGCCTCGAGGCGAGAGTAAATCTCCTCCGCAGCTTTTCTTTTGCCCTCCTCACGGGCTTCGTTTTCATTTTTTCAACCCCAGCAAGATCGTCATCGTTTCGTTTTCAGAAGCCGAGTAGCAACGATTTCATCACAATATCGTTGTGACTCTTCTTGAGCAGCTACTTTATCCTCTTTCTCCTTGGAGAGTAATTCTTTCAACTCTCTGACTTGTGTGGCAAGCGCGTCCCTTTGTTTTTGGATAGAATCTTTTTCTAAAGCAAGGGTACCGCTATGCTGGACCGCTTCATCAAGTTCCTTCTTGTGAGCCATCTCTAAATGAGTAACTGCCTCAGCAGTATCTTTTGCACTTTGCTCAGCGGCTTCCAGCTTCGACTTATACGAAGCGAGCTATTCGTCTTGATGCTTGATGATGTTCTTGTCACAGCCAACCTCCAATTTCAGACGATCAATCTCATATTGTCGCTCAACAAACACCTCCGAGATCTTTTCAACCAAGTGTACAAACGCGTCATGTTGAACATAGACGTCGTTGTTGCAAGCAATGGCACTCTGCTTCACGTGCCCAGGGATATGATGAATAGCTGGGAGGAACTTCAGACCATCGAAGCAAATTTTTGGAAATTTGGCCTTAAGATCGACCATCTTTTCCGCTATAGTTGGGTCAACCGCGGGAGTAGGGGAGGAGGCTTTGGAAGTTCTGCCCTTTTTCCTTGCTCCCGAATTTGCCTTGTACTCGATGAACCGGAGTGTTGTTCTGGAGGAGCATCGGGTTGGTACCCCTTCTGTGAAGATTTCTCTCTATCCGGCTCAGTTGGAGGAAGAGGATCACGGGACTGTGAAGATTGGGAATATGCCTTCTTATGATAAGACGAATCGCGGGGACGGTTGTCTCTATCTTCATAATCATCTCTGTCCCTGCGTCTGCCTGAACCTGAATCCCGTCCGGAATAATGAAATATGGAAGAGCCGTGAAGACGATCGAGTCCGTGAGAGCGTCCCATGTCACCTACAAAGAATAGAGGTAACAACGAGTTAAGAAAAATCCGGGAAATAAGAAAAAAATTGAAGTGTATGATGGAATGCGAATGTGTGTGTGTGTCCTAGTGTTCCCCCCGATGGACCAGTTCTTTTGTCTTTACTAATTGGAGTATTGTCTCCCTGGACTGGGAGTTGAACTCCTGCATTGCCTCTAGTGGGCGAAGAAAACTTGAGGGCTTCAGGATCGTCAAACCTGTAATTAAGTATATCGTCAGGGATGGAGAGATTCGACAAATCCCTTAGAGAACTTTCCAGGTGTTGTGAGGAAGCCTCCTTCTCTGGCGAGATAGGCGTAACTTTTGAAGTTCCATTAACTTTCTCCTTCCGAATCTTGTATTTTAACCTCTTCTTTCCCTTCGAAGGGGAGGATGACGTTTCAATGTCATGAACTTCGACCGCCGGATTCCAAGCAGGACCCACATTCTCGCCTTGGGTCTCAGGAGCTTCATCCTCTTTGTGCTCACCTTCTCCGTGCGCATCGGGAGTGTAGCGTGATGACGATCCAGCTTGTTTTTTCCCTTTACCGGATGCTGGCTTGGGAATAGAGATGCCCTCCGGGAGGCTAATCCGACGACCAGGGGCTAGCAAGCCGATCCTCGATAATGATTCGTTTGAAATAATGGTTCGAATGTCCCGTTCCTCGGTAGGAACAGCTCTAATGGCCTCAACGGCCTTAGAATATCCTCGGCCCTCCGGACGCGGGTTGATACTTGTAAAGATGAAATGAGGAGTCAGAAAAAGCATGACTCCAATTAATCGCGAATGATGACTCAGCGAAGAGACTTACTGCCTTCAACCCATCTCCTCGCAAAACTAGGAGGGCAACGCATGTAGAACCATTCCTGTTTGTACAGGGCGAATTTACTACACGCCCCTGTCAAGATTTGGCATTTGTGGTACGGCTCGAGGAACATGAAGGAAGGGCTGTCTTTCCGTTTCTTGATCATATAGATGTATATGATGTCGCCAGAGGTTGGAGGTCTAGAGAAGACGGCTATGAAGGGTAGATAGGTCCCATATAGAAACGCGTGACCGTTCGGATGCAACTGCGACGGAGCAATGTCGATGTACTACAACACGTCCCGAAGGAATAAATTAAACGGAGGCACACTGCCCATCCAACACATGAACTTGTTGCAGGTGGTATATCCGACTGGGGGCAGGTGAGGACGATCGTGTCGCGAAGGGACTAACACATCGGCAAAAGGAATCCCATGAATGGAGCATATCCGTCGAAGTGCGGCTTCATTGATCTTCGAAGCTTGTGAATCGATCGGGTTGTCTAAAAGAATTGTTGCCTCCAGGGCATCGGGTGCTAAGTTATGGGCAGGGGAAGTCGACGGATTTGAAGTATCAGCGACTTCTTGCCTTGATGGCGGCCCAGGCCTGTCAGATATGGTGGCGGAGCTAGACTTCTTGGACATCCCCAATAAATAATGAATCTGTTTAAGTGCCTACGAAAACTATACTTGAAAAACGTTGAACGTTAGAGTTAACAACACGAATATCCCCCCCGTGTGGTGTGTGATCTAGTGCAAGCAATCGTGTAAAGGCATTGAAAGTTTGAAGGTCGCAAAGTTGTTGCTATAAAACTGAGCATCAAGTCATCACCTTCGGAGACCGTCATCGCTGACTGTCCCCAGAAGCCTGCCTTTTGGCGATTACAATTCCAGATCCAGAAAACGTATGGTAATCTAAGATTCAGATTTACGTTTACGGAAGCTAAGAAGTTGGTGATCCAGGTCGGCTTCACATATGCTAGAGTGCTTGGGCCCTGTTTCTTGTTTTGCTATACGGGTAGATATAGTTAATAAATGTTCGGCGTTTGCGACTATTCGGCTAAGTCTATTGTTCGGCTAAGTCTATTAAGTCATCGTTCGGCTAAGTCATTGTTCGGCTAAGCCTGTGTTCGGCTAAATTTTGGTTCGGCTAAGTTGTTATTCGGCATGTAAGTCGTGTTCGACCTTGTTTTGTTCGGCATGTTTTGGTCTCATCTCTCCCTCCATCCACATCGAACCACGAGGGCACATCGTTCGGCAAGTCATACCAGGCCATACCGCTCGATACCCCCAATCATCTCCTACTTCCTTCATGTTTCTCTTTCCACCAATCTGGTCCGGCATAAAATACTTATGCCGAACCACAGTGTGTCTACCAATGATCTTCTAGAAAACCCATCTCTATTTACTCTTCCTACCATCCTCGTCGCGTGACTTGACACTTTAGTCAAAGCTCGATTTACCCCATCAATTAAGGGAGTTCGACCGTAAAGGCTGTATTTAGGCGAAAGGATCGGTACCTAGTTGGTAAGGTGAAGACTTGGGAAGAATCGGCGAGTTGTATGTTGGCTGGTAGCTTCGGCAGGTGCAAGGCAGAGATGTTAGAAGTGTGAAAAGGGAAAGAAGGAAGGAGGTGCCGGCTTTTATAGGGAAGAAGAAGAAGTCGAAAAGGCTACATCCGGTGGAACCGGTCAAAGTCACAGCGATCGGCATCGGCATACAATAACGTTCGGCAATTGAAGAGCGCTCGGCTTCCGGTGCATCGTTCGGCACTTATAACACGCTCGGCACATGCCTTAACTGCTGATATTCTAAAAAAGGCATCTCCATTCGAAGTTAGCTAAGGATTTGAAACGAAACACGAAGGTTATACAACTCAAAGCGTATCACGTTCAGTCACGTAATACACTTTGGGGGGCAAGTGTTTCCTGGAGATTTGACCAGGCAACTGAGTGCTCGGCATTGGATAGTACTCGGCTTCCAGGACTACTCGGCATTCAGTAGAACTCGGCTTCCAGTAGTACTCGGCTTCCATGAGTACTCGGCATTCGGAAGCACTCAGCATCCAGGGGCACTCGGCATACAGGAACATTCGGCATCCAGGAGTACTCGGCATTGGGGGGTACTCGGCATCTAGGAGTACTCGGCATTCAGGAACGCTCGGCATCTAGAGGAACACGGCATGACTGTACTACTCGGCTAAAGGCAACGTCCGGCCATAACTATCGTTCGGCTAAAGCATCGTTCGTCCAGAGACAACGATCAGCTAAAGGCTAACGTTCGGCCAGGGACATCGTTCAGCCAGAAGCATTGTTTGGTTAAAGCTATCGTTCGGCCAGCACCTACGTTCGGCCAGAAATAACGGTCGAACAAGCGCTTCGTTCGGCCAGAGGCATGTTCGGCTTCGACTAACATTCATTCCACTCTTCCCACGCAGCAGGCATATCGTTCGGCACTGAGAGGGTGGTTCGGCATCATTATGTTCGGCCGGTATCGTTCGGCATATGGCGACCACCGTATATGGGCCAGAGTGTTCGGCTGCCGAGCCCACCTGGGAAGTCCAACCCATCTTTGTCTATAAATAGAGGGGCAGGGGCACAATGAAGAGGACCTTTTTTGGGAGAACACTGGGGAGACTCTGCCATTTTTCAGATCCATCTTCTTTACTTAGCAACTTCATTCAAGCATTTGATCTACGAATTGTATTTGTAATCAATCATTAAAAAGATCAATAAAGTTTAACCTCAAAGTGGACGTAGGCAATTACGCTGAACCACTATAAATTTGGTGTTCTTACTTTCTGCATTTAAATTAGCATTGTCTTCTCTGTTTAATTTACCTTCATCACTTATTTCTCTACATAATCTTTCTCTACGAGGTTAGTGACCAATTTTGACGCTAACATTACCCAAACCTAATCTTAGACGATACCTTTCTATACAGCCTACTAAATGGGTAGGCTTTAATAAGTTAGCAGTAATACTGCTAATTTAGACTTCATAGGCTATTGAGCTTTGATACCATTAAAGGAACTAGTTCGGATTGTAGTGGGATCAATGAGCGAATTTCAATTTTTTCCTATTTTAGATCTTTAGTAGGCCTATAAAGTTTAATTGATTTTAGGTCTAATCTAAAATATTTTAAATAAAACCTTTATCTTATTTAGTTTGTTTATAAAATAATGTATTTTCGAGTCTGGTTGGACATCCCATCTACTTTGAGTATTTTGTTGTGAGACTTGGGGGTGCTTCGAGATTTATCGGAGTCATCCTTGTTCCTTAGATATGTAGTATTATTATAATGTACAGCAACTTGTTGAGGTAAAATAAGCACATCTCCATCATTCTCATGCAGGTTAATAAGGGAGTTGAAGGGATTCCTGGTTTGTAATATATCACTTGAGCATCAAAATACTCAGCAGTATGTGTATCATTAGTTTCATTTCCACATATATTATCTTCAGAAGACATGCACTTTTTTTTTTATCTTTCTGAGCAATATCAACACCACTTTCATCAGACCGATTTCCTTGTTATTCCTTTACAGAGTCTTCCAATGCAACAACACCATCCTTATTCATTATCACGTCAACTTGTTCCCTGGGCATTATCTTATCAATAACCAGATTGTCAGTACCCTCTTTAGCATTTGTTTCACTTTGACTTTTAGCATTGTGAGCAACTCCTTCTGCTTTGTTTTTTTCTTTCCTCTATTCACTATTTGCCATTTTTGAAATTTTTTAACTTTCATAACTTTTACTGGAACTTTCTCATTAACACTCCCCTTAGTTACCTGCAAAGTACCACAAACTGGGGAAGCATCACAATCATTCCTCTTATCAACTTTATCACAGTTTACTGTAGAGTGACCAAATGCTCTGTAAGAACATCATATGTCCAGTCTCCACAAGTATTTCACTATTATCTTCTGAGTCCCACCTTCTATAAGTTGAACCAAGAAGTCATCAACTAGCTCTTTGTCTGGTTTAACTTCGATTAAACATTTGGCATATTCGAGTCTCTCTAGTTTCTCTGTCATTTCATCAAGACAGAGGACTTACCTAGTCTACAAGCTAACCAGTTGATCCCTAGGGGTGACCAGGCAAAGATGGATATGTTGTGGAATTGAACCCAAACTGGTACAGAAGAAACTGCACTGCAAACATTGCTAACAGCAGGGTCATATGGTTTAACTATATGTAGTTTATTTTACATAATAATTGGATCTCCTTGGAGAATACGAGTTTTGTCATCAATACAAGAGAGATGAAATCTGAATATTACTCCATCAGATCTAACTTTGATTGCTCCTTTAAGCTTCCAATTGGATTTGAGGCGCTGGATTACTGCAGTGTAAGATAGAGGGGAATCTAAAAAGAACCCTACCAAGCAGTTATACTCGAAGCAAACAATTTTCATACCCAAGGCATATCAATGACATCTGAATCTACCTATAATAAAGATATGATGGAGAACATACCCTCTTCTAGTAATCCTCTTATTTGTAACACTTCAACCGAGCCCTCTGCTATAATAGAATCAAGTATATCATCACCTTCTCACGTAAAACCAAATAATGCAGAACCAAAGCACATGCACATGCACATACCTCTGTGCACTATCCCCTTCGTTTCAGCTAACCATTCCAACTCTCAATCCAATTGCCAAGACCATTCATCTGCCTCAACCATTTCATCTTCTCCCAGTGAGCTTGTTCCTCCTGCCGCAATCTCTGACACCATGCAAGTTAACCCACTAATACAACTTCCACATCAATTAGCTTCCAAACTCCCATACTCCCACCTCACCCCTCTTGATGCTTGGAAACCAAATCCAAATCCTCCCATCCTCTCTCCCTCTCTGATCCCCACCTCTAACTCCATCCTTGATGTGAAAATCTCTGATGTGTTCGTTATTACGAGTGCCACCTTCCCTATTAACAGATCAAATAGCACCAGAATCTCAGAATCTTCTTCTACATTCTCTGACTCTCCTCTATCATCATCTGTACCTGGTTATGATGATCTACCAAACACCCTAACGAGGTGTATGAAAGAAGAGCTCCTCAATGCTACCAAGTTTAACCAATGATACAAAAAATAGGGTTTTGGAACATTAGAGGAGCACATGGTCGAATCAAGTTAGACCAGTGCAAACTACTCATTCAACAACACAATCTGTGTGTATTAGTTGTTCTTGAAACCAAACTTAGTCTTCAACTTACTATTCAAGCTACAAAGTATATTAACCCTAGTTGGAAACTGTTACACAATCAAGAACAATCTACGTATGGTAGGATAATGATCCTCTACAACCCTAACATCTTGTGCCTCCTCCCCATTAATTCTTCCAAACAAATGATCCATTGCCATGCACTTCTAAAAAACTGCTCTTTCTCTATCTATATTACCTTTGTTTATGCCGCAAGCTCTGCTAATGGTAGATCCTCCCTTATGCAATATATTCCTTGCCTCCGGTAAGAGACTCATCCATGGTTGATAGGCGGTGACTTCAACTGCTCTTTACGTATTTCTGACAGAGTAGGAGGAAACTCTCTGTCTCTAAAAGAAATTAAGCCATTAAACATGGCAGTTCAACAGTCCAACCTTCTTGAAATCAAAACAACTGGAGCATCTCACTCTTGGAACAACAAGCGTAGGGAAGGTTGTAGAACTTTCTCTAAAATCTATTTTGTCTTCTGCAACCAGTTATCCTTATACAAGTGGCCTACCATGTTCAACCACCTCCCATGCCCAATGCTTTCCAACCATTCTCCCCAAATCCTAAGCCTAGATGACTCTGCCATGAAAAGGAAACCTAATTTAAAATTTTCAACACATGGGTGCATGAACCCAATTTTCTTCAAATTATAGAATCAGTTTGGTCTAAATCTAACTATAACAACCCTATGTATGTCTTGCAGGAAAAGCTAAGAGGTGTTAAAGAGGTTCTGAAGATGTGGTCAAGGAAGAAATACGGTTATGGTACAAAACAAACTGACGAACTCAGGGATCAACTTCATAAGATTCAACAAAGAATGCAAAACAATTTGACTGATGCCTCCCTTGCTTGTCAAGAAACAGAATTAAAATAACTCTACTGTTATGCCCCAGGTAAAGAAAATGATATGCTAAAACAAAAAGCCAGACTCAAATGGAAATATGAAGGTGACTGTAATTCTGCTTTCTTCCATGCCACCTTAAAAGATAAACAAACTCATGAAAACCTATTAACCATTATCGATGAAAATGGTGATCTACATCAAGGAACTGAGAAAGTCTCTAATGCATTCATTAATTACTTTTCTAATTTGTTTGGCAATTCTGAAAATGACACTCCTGGCATCGATGCGATTGACCCACTGCTGCTACCTTCTCTCTGTCAAGATGATATTCATTATCTAAGTGAAGAAGTTACTGGTGATGAAATTCAAAAAGCTATGTTTTCTCTTAATAAGGGTTCGAGTGGCGGTCCTGATGGTTTTAACGCTTTCTTCTTCACAACTTGCTGGCCTATTGTTCAATCTGATGTTATAAAAGCTATATATCAAGAACTTCTTCAAAAAGGGTGACATGCCTAACTCTTACAATACTACTTACATTGTGTTAATTCCAAAATCTAGAAATGTTGATAATGTCTAGTCCTTCAGACCTATCTCTTGCTGCAACACAATATACATGTGTATAACCAAAGTTATCTCTTCTCGAATGAAAACTGTTCTTCCTCATATCATCTCCCATAATCAGGCTGCATTTCTTCCAGGTAGAGATATTCTAAACAATGTATTAGTTACTCATGATCTCCTTCATGGATATTCAAATGAAAATGTTTCTCCTAGATGCCTTCTGAAATTTGATATTCGTAAGGCGTTTGACACTCTCCATTGGGATGCAATTGTTCATATAATGGGTTACATGAACTTCCCCAGCCATTTCATTTCATGGATCTACTCATGCATATCAATAGCAAACTTCTCTATCAAAATCAATGGCTATAATGTCGGATCCTTCAATAGCGGCGGCGGCGCGCGCGTGTGTGGTAGAGATGCATGATCTCCCTCCTCACAACGAAGCATACATTTGGGAGCCCCAGGCCCCCAACCTCCTCATGTGAAAGCTATATTTAAACCAATATAGCTCTCACAATTTGGAGATGTGGGACTTTATATTTCATTCAATCCTTAAGGAATTCCAACAATCCCCCACATGAATGATAATATACATATCCCCCACACAAAGCGAAATATCACAGAGTATATATGGATTTAATGCTTTATCGTGGATAAGTAGATATTTCACTTTGAACTTTCCCTAGTTAAAACTTATCGGATTTACTTGGCTAATCGGTGAAATATTTCATCTTGAACCGTCAGCCTTTATTGTATATCCAGACAATAAGTTCTACGAAGCATTAATTCCCTTCTCATCCAATTTCTTGGTTGTGTTCATTTTGGTCCTGAACAGTACTTGGTTCTGCGAGTGTTTTAGAGAATAAAAGCCTTTTAATATTCTCATAGAGCCAACCCAGCTCACACTTACATAGGTGATCGCAACCATTAAGAGTATCCTACATATACCCCACTTGTTATTTCCAAGATATGGTCATCATTAAAAAACATAGTTTTAACCTTTAAATACTTCTGTAGGCATGCATTTATATTGTGCACCATAGGAATGGAGTTGGACTATGTCCACGCAAATGCATTACGTCTTGAGTTATTCAGAACTGGTTTGCCTATTGATCCTAGTCCATGGGATCTCCAGTCGCTAGGATAGGTTTCCGTATAAGATAACTCTTGGTGGTTTAGGCTTTTAAACCCATTCCCCTCGATGCGCAGTCAATTTTCTCTCTTGATAAACCTTTAGTAAATGGATCCGCTAGGTTATCATTTGTTCTCACATAATCTATGGAAATAGTTCCATTAGAGAGTAACTGCCTAACCGTGTTATGGCGTCGTCGAATATGTCGTGACTTTCCATTATACACAAAGTTGTGCGCTCTGCTTAGCGCTCCTTGGTTATCGCAGTGTATGCATATGGCCGGTACAGGTTTAGGCCAGAATGGAATATCTTCCAAAAAATGACGAAGCCATTCTGCTTCTTCGCCTGCTTTATCTAAAGCGATGAACTCTGATTCCATAGTGGATCGAGCTATGCATGTTTGTTTGGTAGATTTCAATGACACTGCTGCCCCTGCTAGGGTAAATACATAACCACTTGTCGATTTTGATTCTTCTGAATCTGCAATCCAGTTTGCATCACTATATCCTTCTAAGATGGCAGGATATTTTCCATAATGTAAGGAATAGTTAGCGATATTTTTTAAATATCCAAGCACTCTCATTAGTGCTTTCCAGTGTTCCTTTCCTGGATTGCTTGTATACCTGCTCAGTCGACTTACTGCATAAGCTATATCTGGTCTTGTGCAATTCATGAGATACATGAGACATCCTATTACACGAGAGTATTCCGGTTGCATTACACTCTCATTAGTGTTTTTATGCAGTACTTTTGATGGATTAAAAGGTGTTCTCACTCCTTTAATTCCATAGTCTTGGAATTTTTCAATCACTTTGTCTACATAGTGTGACTGAGATAATTCAATTCCATTAGGAGTTCTTATTATTTTGATTCCCAAAATAACGTCTGCAACCCCTAAATCTTTCATATCGAAATTGCTAGTTAACATCTTCTTTATGGTCTCTATTACCTGAGTATTTGGACCAAATATTAACATATCGTCTACATATAAACAAATCATCACATATGATTGTCCAATTTGTTTATAATAAACACACTTATCGCATTCATTTATACGAAAACCATTTCTCATCATGACACCATCAAATTTTGCGTGCCATTGTTTTGGAGCTTGTTTTAGTCCGTATAATGATTTTACTAATCTACAGACTTTGTTTTCATTTCCTTTGGAAATAAAACCTTCAGGTTGCTCCATGTAGATCTCCTCATCGAGATCTCCATTTAAGAATGCTGTCTTTACATCCATTTGATGAATTTCTAGTCCATAAATTGATGCAATTGCTATTAGCATTCTTATAGAGGTTATTCGTGTTACTGGCGAATATGTATCAAAGAAGTCTACTCCTTCTTTTTGACGATATCCTTTGGCTACTAATCTGGCTTTATACTTGTCGATAGAGCCATCTGCTTTCATTTTCTTCTTGAAAATCCATTTGCAGCCAATAGGTTTTATTCCTGGTGGAATATCGACAATTTCCCAAGTTTTATTACTTAGAATTGAATCAATCTCACTTTGAATTGCTTCTTTCCAACATGAAGATTCAGAAGATGACATTGCTTCCTTGTACGTTTGAGGTTCATGTTCTAACACATATGTGAAAAAATCCGAACCAAATGTCTTGGAAGTTCTAGCCCTTACGCTTCTTCTTGGTTCAACTTCCTCAATCTCATGATGAGGTTCATCTTCATGTGAATTGCTTGATTCTTCTCTTGTCCTTTTAGGGACATTATTCCCTTCATTCCTTTTGTGCGGAAACACGTCTTCAAAGAATGAGGCATCTCTAGATTCCATGATTGTATTTACATGAATATCAGCTATATCAGACTTGAATATCAAAAATCTATAGGCACTACTATTTTGGGCTGGCCCTAAATAGTAACAATCTACTGTTTTTGGTCCAAGTTTGACTTTCTTGGGAGGCGGAACTGGAACTTTTGCCAAGCACCCCCACACTTTGAGGTATTTAAAACTTGGTTTGTGTCCTTTCCATATCTCATATGGAATTGTTCCTGTTTTATTATGAGGGACTTTGTTTAATATGTGATTAGACATATTTAAGGCTTCCCCCCACAAGTTCGTCGGTAGACCAGAAGTTAAAAGCATGGCGATAATCATGTCTTTTAACGTTCTGTTCTTCCTCTCGGCTACACCATTTTGTTGTGGTGAATATGGAGCTGTTGTTTGATGAATTATACCATTTTCGGCACAGAACTGTTCAAATGGTGATTCATATTCTCCACCTCGATCAGATCTCAATATCTTGATCTTTTTATTTAACTGATTATCTACCTCAGCTGTTGTTGACAGCTCTACTGTTGTCATCTCTGTTTTAGTTAAAACAATAAAATTCTTAAGATGTTATACGTCTAGTATACCAAAACAGAGAATAATCAATTATAAACTCGTCGCACAAGTTTATAACTCAGATTTCCACTACACTGGAATTCTGTGTTAATTATTATAACAATATGATTGTTGTAAATAAATTACAACAACAGCTTTATACTATTTTGAATAAATAGTACAACCAAAATAAAGGATAGAATATAGAATTCTAACCGGAATATGTCTGAGGCTCGTCGTAACGATTTCCTTAAGATTTTATTTCAAAACTGTCCCAAGATACAACAGACGAATTCTGCTTGAAATTGTGATGAGTATATCACTCTGTGATTTGAATTAGTATTTATCAGAGGAGAAGAGAGAGATTCGGAATTGAAAAATGAGTTAGGAAAGTGATCAGTTTTCCTCCTTATTTATAGTGGTCCGTATCCCTTCCGAACGGTTGTGTCTGCACCCGTTCGCTCAAACAGTCGTGTCCGTACCTCTTCGTACAGTCACATCTGTCTGTTATGCCCCTCTAACGGATCTGCTCGTGCCGCTCGCTCAAACAGTCGTGTCCGCTCGCACCGCATCTGTTTGCTTCTAACGGGTCGCACCCGCTACTGTTCGCGCCTATTCAACCCGCGTCCGTTCTCGAACAGATCCGCATCTGTTCGTCTGGCCTGCAACTGTCAGAAAGCCCGGTCCAGTTTGCAGTAAAAATATGAGTATCATATTAGACCCGTACCCGTCCGGGCCCGGTTCGGTCGGACGGCGGCGGCTGCGCGCGCGTGTGGTAGAGATGCATGATCTTCCTCCTCACAACGAAGCATACATTTGGGAGCCCCAGGCCCCCAACCTCCTCATGTGAAAGCTATATTTAAACCAATATAGCTCTCACAATTTGGAGATGTGGGACTTTATATTTCATTCAATCCTTAAGGAATTCCAACAAACGCGGCATCAGACAAGGTGACCCCATGTCTGCCTATATCTTCATTACGATGATGGAACTTCTCACCAAAATTCTTGAGAACCTAGTCAGCAGAAAACTATTCCAACTTCACCCCCGATGTAAAGATCCCCAGATTACTTCTCTCATGTTTGTAGACGATCTTGTTATATTTTGCAAACCTACTCATGAAACTATTTCAGCCATTTTGGGTGGCCTGAATCATTTTTACAAAATTACTGGCCTAAAGATCAATATGGAAAAATCGGACATCATGATTGCTGGGCTTGACAGTCTGCAAAATGAAGCAATCTTCATCTCTACTGGGCTCAAACCATCTGAAAACACTGTCTCCTACCTTGGTGTCCCTCTTACAACATCGCGTATCACCCTTAGGCAGTGTTTGCCTTTGTACGAAAGGATCACTGCTCGTCTAGAATGTTGGTCTAATAGACTATTAAGTCAAGCTGGTAGGCTAACTTTAATAAAGTCTGTTATTCTTTCTATGACTATATACTGGGCCAGGGCATTCATTCTACCGCAGAAACTCATGTTTATGATCAAAAGTGCTGTTCAAAAGTTCTTCTGGAAGGGGAGTACTCAAGGCCATTATATGGCTCCAATACCATTCACTCAACTTGAAAAACCAAAGAACAAAGGAGGCCTGGGCATTCCTAATCTGAGTCTATGGAACAAAGCGGCTTTCGCCAAATATTTAGACAACTTCTTGAATTATAAGGATAACATTTAGGTTAAATGGTCTTACTCCTATATAACTAAAGGTAGAAATTTCTGGAACTTAATTCCCATGCAGAATATAAGTTGGACATGGTGAAATATATTCAAGTTAAGGAATATGGTTCTACCTCTTGTTAAGTCCGTTCTTTCTCCTCAGAACAAAGTTTTCTTCCGGGATGATCCGTGGTCCTCTGAAGGTTGTATTGTGAACAAGCTGGTTACTCATCAAGAGCGTATACAATCTGGTATAGGAGATAATGCTCTTGCTAACTCTTATTTTTCCCACGGTGTCCTCAACCTTCCTCCCTCCTCAAACCAAAAGCTAAATTCTCTCTAGAACTCATTAAGGAATCCGGTATTCAATGCGACCATGGATGCTTCAGTGACTTGGGGTCATAACAAAGCTAAATATAGCAATAAGATCGTTTACAATTACTTGTCTGGTGCCTACAATCTTGTCTGTAGTAAATGGTCCTCTACTATATGGAGAATAGAGAGCTCGGCAAAAGAAAATCTGATGTTGTGGAAGGTTCTAAACAATGCATTATTCACTAGAGTGAAACTAGTTAGCAGAGGATTTAATGTTTCTATTAGATGAATCTTCTGTACTAATCTACCTGAAACAATTAAACACATATATTTTGACTGCTCTGTCACTCGGGAACTCTGGAGAAATTTAACTGATGTTGTTAACGTTCGTCCAGTGGGAATGAGTGGCCTTGATGAGTGGGAGAAGCTTTTGAAGGTGATGGCTTTCAAAGATAAGAGAGCGAAAAGATATGGAGTCGTATTCAAAAGTTTTATCAGGCTACTTTGGTTGCAGCGAAATGTAAGGGTTTTCAATCCTTCTAAGGGTATGAATGATAATTAGCTAAATGACTACATTTTATTTGAGGTAAAGAAGGTGTTAAGGAATGCTAATATCCCTTATGACCCTGGGGATTGAGACTTTCTTCTTCGTGTCTGATCATTCTAATGTCTTGGTCCCATTAGTTGTTGACCCGAGTCTATTGTGTGTTTTTTCCTTTTTTCTCTCTAGTTTCTTCTTAGTCTGATCCTCCATCCTTATTTTTCATGTTCTGTGATCTATGGTTTAGTGTTTGTTTTTGTCTTCTTCTGTATTTTCTTTTTTTTCCATGGTGGATCAATAAATGGTAGGGTTCCATTCAACCCCGTTGGCTTTTCCAAAAGATGTATTTTAATTTAATTGAATTATATTTTATAATTGTACTAAATACACTTATGTACGTATAATGCACGTGCAACACATAAAAAGTGTATATGGTTATGTAACAACCAATACCTTAATGGGCCTTAATTTCGAAAAAAGTCGAAACCCAAGTCCATCAAAGCATAGATCGTTTGATTAAGTACCCGCAAATAAGCATGAGCATTATCAGAAATTGATAGAAATCTAAACTCATAGCGGAAACAATAATAGGATAAGAATACTGATTATGACTACTACATTGGAATTAGTGGTATTCCATAGATAACATATTATCACATCAGCATCAAGCATGAGAGAAAGAAGACTTCTCCAACAATAAAGCACATCCAGCTTCAATGACCTGTTCCTCTAAATTTTATCCTGTGGGTGGTAATGAGAAAGGGGGTCAGAACAATGTTCTCGTGACTGGAAAGGTATATAAATTGTCTATAATATAAATTTTTTACCGATTGGTTTCCGTTTAATAGTTATGTCCATCAAGGTTAGCAATTCTAATATAACCTTGCATTGCACGCATGATTACTTAGCTACCCATTCCCAAAGTACAAAATACTAATGAAGCCTTATCAACCACCGAATACTTCCAAACCCATTTGGCACTTAATACTTCTAAATATGAAGCGGGCTTCTATAATACTTTTAAAAAGAGAAATAAATAGACTCTGACATTTAAGAACTTAATCAAGGTAAACTCCGTCAATTAAGACCTATTTCCAAGGTGGTTTCCTAACAATGTTGTCAATGGTCGGTGGGTCCTAGCTACAAAGACCTCTAACCACTATTTAAGGCCTACGACATTTAATATCCAACTATTACCACATCTATCATCGATAAAATCGTAGACATGTAATAAACAGTACCTAAGCCACTTAATACCTTTTATTTGAAAATAGGAAGACTTTGATCATTTAATACCTTAATTAAGGCAGACCCCATCATTCTAAACCTATTCCCAAGGCATGATCCTCAATAGTACTATCGTTATACTGGCCTTAGCATTGTGAGAGACTAGACCCAAGCCACTTAGTACTTCATTAATAAGGACCAGGCAGACCTCACTTCCAACAATTCCAAACATAGAAAAGTTTACATTCCACCAAGATTAGGGTAATAATCCAAATTTATAAACATTATTATACAACCTATTTCAGTTCTGGAATAAATTTCAATCAAATCAATATTCTAAATTCATACTTTTGGGACTGATTTCCAAATCAGGTTGTAAATCAATTCATAAACAAGAATATGTAGGCGATATTTATTATATTCATATTATATTCAATTTATTCCCTACAACTCATATACAATTATCTAATTAGGCATAAAAATCAAATAAACACGAATAAGATAATTTTCATATTATATCAATCTATAAAAGTTTCCCACTTACCTTTTAAAAGCGATCCAAGTCTCCAAATCTGAAGTAGAACCTTTGATTCATCTCAAAATCCTTTTTAATCCAAGAGATATGTATAATAGAGTATACACATACATTAGAATTACAAATCTGAGAAGAGATTTAGGATAGGGGGAGAAAATAGATACAAATATATAAGTTACCTCGAATATGCATATGGTTGATCTCTTCTCTTCTCCTTTTTATTAGATTTCTATTCTTCTCCAATTTGTATGAATATAGATATAAATATCTTATCTTTATAATTTAGAAAGAAAGTGGAGATGAAGAACTGGTAGAGCTACGCTACCGCCTCTAGAAAAATATGAGAAGAGAAAGGAGAGCTAGGCCTGAATTATAGGTGCTAGAATCAACCAGAACCATTAGATCGAAATATATTAAATCCTGGCAATACATGGCCTAGGGTTATTGGAGCCGCCACACATGAAGCGGTTGATTATCCCCTCCCTAGAGGTCGACAGCCCCTGGTAGACCGCTCTAATATGCGGGTCGATATGTGAGCTCCAACTAATAAATTAAAAATGTTAAATTTTCTTATTTATTTATTTTCATTCCGAATTCATTTTTTCGCCCGTAACTTTTTCATTTGGACTCCAATCGCAAAACTCCAAATATTAAAGTTGCTTAGAATTTTACCACAAACACAATGGTGCAAGTTTCATGGTTAAATTCCATCGTTTGCACAAATTTTATTTCTGGAGCCTAATTAATTAGATAACTAATTAAATAACTAACACCAAATTACAAGGTGTTATAGGTTATTTTGACTATTTATAGTTGCTGCAACGGACACATTTGTCCCTTTATATATACATTTGTTTTTCATAGTTTATATACATATATACGTATGTGTGTAATAAATATAGTTATTTTTTAAATAAATATTTTGACCAATTCAAAGTCATTGAATTAATACCTAAAATATATTGCGTTAGTTTTAATACACAAAAAAATTTAGATCTAAATAAACATTTTCTTGAAATTTAAATTCAAATTACAATATATGTATATATATGTGTGTATATATATATATAATTTTAGTATGAAATATACATTTAAAAGAATTTTATATTTTAATTTAAAGTATATTTATCCATAATTTATCAATTAGTAAATATTAATATGTTTAATAATTGATTTTTATTAATTCTTTACCAAAAATATATTAATCAATTTCTTTTCAGTTATCATGTAAAAAATGTAAGGATTTGGCATAATTTTTTATATTAAATAATACATACATTATTTGATTAAAGGGATTTAAATATTTTATTTATATTAATAATTATAATATGACAATAAAAAATTATTTTTTAAAATCTAGAAACATAGATACATAGATACATACATATATATACATATATTAGTTTTAAATATAATATAAGATAATTAGTTTATATATACATAATTACATATATCATATTTAAAATTGTTAACACCATTTAGTATTCATTTTAAGTTTTGGAAAAAGCTATTTAAATGTTAAAGTATAGCCAAAAATAATACAATTATTATAATGATGTTTGATGTGTTTTTTTATATAGATAATTTTCAATGCATATATACATATACATTAGATTGGACAACAAATGCATATATGAATCCGTTATGATAATTGGGATCTAAATAGCATAGATATAATAATCAACATATACGGTTATAATAAACACTGAATTAAAATTATTACTAAAACTATAGCTTATGAAATGCAAATTGAATTAAGAACCGACTCCTTGAATAAAATTGAAACACCTCCAAAAGTTGCATCAGACTAGAGACCAATATAACTCTTTGTTTAAATGATCTGTTTTGAATTTATCTTGGAAATGAATGGCTAATACCCACTTAGTATTTTTGGCTGACATTGGAAGGATGAGGAATAAATGAATAAGGGTGTAGGGTTTAAATAGGCATCAAGTTAGAGCAAAACGTGAAGATCTAATCTCATTTATTTACTCATTCTTTTTTTACCAATTCAAATCACTATTTGATCATTTAAAACCTACCTTCTTTTTTATCATGGATGGCCAATACATGAGGCTATTTGGACCTTTAAAATATCCTAAACTATTTTCTAATTATATAAATTAAATTAAACTAAATATTTACCGATATCATATATCGATACGTACATATATAACTTTTTTATACGCACCCAATTAATTAATAATGGCAGCCAAAATCAAATAAAAATTTAATAATTAGTATCTCATAAATATTAAATAATTTAATTAATATACAACGATTATGAATTTATTAAATCGTATGGTATTTTGAAGTATTCAACATTAGGTTGTGCAACTCAAAGGTGTAAATTTGATCAGCGATTAGTATCTAACATTTCAAATATTAACATTCGCATGTCACCTTAGCTAGTGGTGCGACAGTTTAGTGAATTTATCCTTCACACATTTTTCGGTAAAATCTATTTTTATCATTTTAAGCATTACCTGGTAGTAATGATTATTTACACCAATCTTCTTCATTAAAACTATATAACTTTAGAACTTATGGAATTTGGTTGTAGTCAAAATTCTAATATCATCCACATTCAACTTGTTTCATCCAAACACAAAATCCTTAGTTCAATTTAACAATTATTATTAACCATACTACTTTTTCCATAGACTTTGATATTGAGATGGCTATAATTGACAGTGATACTAACCTCATATAACCGAGGAGACGAATTCTATATTGAATAGTCTTTTACTTCCTATGATTTAACTCAGACCCAACTACAGTCTTTCGATGGATGCCATCATATGGGATAACTATAATTAAAGCAGAGTGTCCACATGAAGTCAATATTCTTAAGTTGAGAGAATTATGTAATGGCATCACTTCAAGATTCTCTGTTTGACCTAAGTTATATTAATAAAATGAAAACTCTTAAGTGATTCATTCCAAGTTATCTAATAACTATCAATACATAACCCCTTGGCGCCGTAGCAGCCATCGGTAATACACTGCCTAACATTTGGAGAGCGTTACATGCTTTAGTTTCAACGGATGTATCGATATCCTGTCTCAAAATATTTTGATTAGGAATATTTAAAACAATATGTTGTTTTTTAATATGATAAATTTCTCATGATTTCTATCATTACAATTACAATCACATAACATATTATTTAAGGATTTTTTACTTAATATATTTAAATAATTATTTAACATAACACAGTTTGAGAAGTATATAATAAAAAGGAAAACATCTTTTATTTTGAATGATTTTTTATTAGAAAGTTAACGATTTACAATAAATTATAGAATTTCCCTAGGGCGTACTCATAATCTATCAACTTTAAGACCAATGCAAGAACCAGCTAATGCAACCACTAAAACATTTATGCTTTGGTCGCTTAAGTGTTTATTTGTATGAGACAATGTATTGCCTTTTTTTTAGTTTTGAACTCTAAAAGCAATGCAAGAATATGGATATTTATGCCATATTCGATCACATATAAATGTTATATGGTGAGTAGTTGTGATTAATAATGTATGAAACCTCAATCAAATTAGTTCATTCAAAATAAGCAAGTAAACCATAATGCGAGATCGTGGATTCAGTATGATTGATTATAGTAAGGTTTTTATTGTGTTAGATGTAGCAATAAACCAAGAGTATAAGATATTCCTAGGAATTTGATCACTGACACGTCAGTTTGGTCAGTTTCCATGAAGTGCAACTATACACTTATTCGATATCCTTAAATGCTAAGGATGACTGAATGCATTTTGTGAAGAGTTCGTTATGGTCTATTGGTAAGGATGTCCTTTTAAATTATTCGACCGTTTGGAAAAGAAAGTGAACGTATGAAAGTGGATTCAACTTAAGGTATAGTTGGGAAAAAGAGAGTGAATGGTCACTTCTACTTCATGAAGAGATATAGAAATTGAGAATTGTACAAAATACTAAAAGATACCTAATATGAAATAAGAAACACGATTTCTGTTTGTTTTCTATAAAAACCAATCCTTTGATTTTTAGGCAATTGATCTCAAAATTACGACTGTAAACTAGTTACAGTGAATGGAATAAAATCATGTAATAAGTGATTGAATGAAGCTTATATTATTATAGTAATTGTAGAAATAGAGGGAGCATACCATATAACACTTCTTAGCGGATGCACCAAGCTATGGAATTGTTTTCGTGAATATAACAATTATTATCTATGCACTAATAATTGTTTTCAGTATTAATTGAAAACAGATATAGTTTTATTTCAATATGAATATCTGTTATAAGATAAAACTACAGTAATGATATTTGATATAAGCATCTAATATTTTACAAATATTTTGGAACTATAGACTAAGTCATAAATTTGATAAATAATTCTTTAATCATATTATTATGATTGTATGGTACTGGTGAATTGTATCTCAAACGATTAAAGGAAAAACACCCATTCTTATCAATGTTGAGAAAAGAATTTCCTCTATTATCAATAACCCATTAAGAGTATTTACTCTACCATATGGCATGATGTGAAAATCTGTAATGTATTCTAAATATATTGTCAAAATATAATTTGATAGTTGTACCCAAAGGGATATGATCCATCAGCCATAAAAGTGTCTCTTATAAGAAAACCAATGCAATTGGAATACAATAGGCTACGTTGATAGATTAACATCGTAAATGTCAATTGTTCAAATTGTCATAACCAATTCACCATTCAACGTACTTAGGGCAATTCAGGTTTTATTCGCAAAATTATTGCTTGATATGATTTTTAGTTTTTGTATATGTGTGTTGAATTATGTTTCTAAATAATGATGTAGAATATGTTGTTTGCTTTAATAAATAATATTTCTTGAAGTTAGTGGAAGCAATTCTAAGTTTGTGGGTTATTGGTTAGGATGAAGAACTAATATTAAAGTATTGTTCAACAAGCATCAGCGTTGAACAAATATTTTGAAAGAAAAACCAAACAGTTTGGATTTCAGTCAAAATGCTAAGGAAGTGCGTTTTTGTAAGAAAGTGCTATAAAGGTACAAAAATTTTAAACAACAAACACCTTATGAAAGAGTGCACAGGCTCGAACATCATAAGTGATATCAAGTATAATATGTCAATCCAAAATTCATGTTTAATCTTAGGTTAAAAACATTAAGTTGGAACGTTCCAAACGATAAGTAGTAACTGATTTAACCAAAGGTTAAGTACATTGCCTTGAATAGTGTTGTAATAAAAAGTACAGATGAATGCACAGATTTATAACTAAGCTATGGTAATTCCAAATGTTAAGAGTCCCTTGACATTGCCATATGATAATAATGTTTCGACAAAGTTCATAAAAGAACCTAAATCTCACTAGAAGTAGGAAAATATACTTCGAAGGGTTCCACAAGATAAAGGAAGTTTATCAACATTAGAGAGAGTTAATTGATAGAGTACATAACTAAAAATAAAATAGCATACATGTTCACAAAAGGACTGACCCGGTTTGTTTTGAGAAAACTAATTGAAGGAGTTGGAATAAGATTCCATAATTAACTCCAAGTGCGAGTAGGAGATTGATACAGTTGGGGTTATGCCCTAGGAGTACTTATGATATTTGTTACATATATCTAACTCTACAACCAATCTTGTTTATAATAAAATGGTTTGATTTCTATAATATACTTTGTAATATCGTGATATAATTAATTAAGTAAAAAATTAAAATATATTAAATATAAAATCCTTAAATGATGTGTTATGTGATTGTAATTACAGTGTGTTGTTATCATGAGAAATTTATTACAGTAAAGTAACATATTATTTTAAATATTTCTAGTCTAGATGTTTCGAGAAAGGATATCATTCATCCGTTGAAATTAGAGTACGTAACAGTCTTTAAATGTTATGCAGTGTATCACTCATGGCTGCAGGGGGGACAATGAGTTACATACTGATAGTTATTGGATAACTATGGAATGAATAACTCAAGAATTTTCTACTGGTTAATAGGTCAAGCAGAGAATCTCGATGTGACGATATTACAAGTTCTCTTGACTTAACAATAATGTTGGACTTCATGTGGACACTCCACTTTGATTATAGTTAAAATTTGGCATAACGTTCATTGAGCAACTGTAGTTAGGTGTAGGTTAAATCATTAGAAGTGAAACACTATTCAATAGAGAATTTGTCTCCTCGATTATATGATGTTAGTATCACGATCAACTATAGTTGACTAAAAGTCAAAGTCTATGGCCAGAGCAGTATAGTTAATAATATTTTTTATTATTAAACCGTGGACTTTGTGTTTGGACTAACCAAGTTGAATATGGATGATATTCTAATGTTGACCAAAACCAAATAATATAAGTTCTAAAGTGATATGGTTTTGATGAAGAGAATTGTTGTAAATAAACGTTATTATTGGGTACCGCTTATAATAGTAAGATTGAATTTTACCGAAATAATGTATTAGCGATAAATTCGGCCAAATTACCACACCATTAACTAAGGTGGCATGTGAAAGTTAATACCAGAATTGTTCGATATTAATAGCTAATTGAATTTACACTTTTGGGTCGCACAACTGTAATGATGAATTCTCCAAAATATTTAATTAATTTATAAAATATGGTAAATTAATTAAATTAATGAAAATTTGAGAAATAATAATTGCATTAAATTGGTTTAATGTTTTGGAGTTGTTTGCAATTATTTGAATGCATTTCTAAAAGTTATATTTGCATGCATCGATATACGATATCGGTGTAACTTTAAATGAGTTTAAATGAAGGATAATTACATGAAGGGATTTATTGAAATGTATGCCATTTGATGGCATGTGTTTTCGCCAAATGTGTGGAGAGAGAGAAGCATAGAGAGAGAAAATTATGTGAATTTATTAGGGAAATTTTAATGAAAACAATTTGAAATGTTTCATTTATTTAACTAAAACAAATTCACTAATTCATTTCCTGTAGATATTCATTTTCCCATTCACTTTTGTCTTCTCTCCTCCATACCTTCATGGCTAAAAAAAATTAAAATTAAGACTAAACTTTTATCAACTCCAAATCAAATGCAAACATCAAATAAAAAATGAAACATAAGCGGTTCATCCACTTCTTGCAAGAACTAGGTGTGGATCCTGGAGATCTTTGAGTTCTTCTTTATTCAAAGGGTGAATCCTAGGCTACTTCTTAACTAAGTATCTAATCTCAATTTTAAAAGTATATCACACACATATATGTATGTGGTATAGATTAGATCCCTTGAAATTTAAAATGATTTTATATATGCAAAAGTTTTCACCTATAACCATTTAAATCAACATACACACACGCATGCATACATACAAACCTTTGAATATTTTATGTGCTTTAAATATTATTATTGGAGTTCTTTATTAGTTATTAAAAGTTATTTTTTTGGCCAAAATTATTTTATACACACACATATATTTTAATAATGATAACTTTAATACTACATGTATATATTTCAAACTTACATATTTTTAAATAGTTTATGTACTTTAAATATAATAGTGAAATTATTTTACTTTTAGCTAATTATTTATTTTACACACACACACACACACACACACACACATATATATATATATATATATATATATATATATATATTGCATACTTAAAATATCTTTAATTATCTTTTTTTTTACTTGATACTTAAAGTCATTTATTTAGCAAAATTATATATTTTTATTTTAAATTTTAATCTATTTTATTGAATTTGTCAAATCTGTTCATATATTTTAAGTTGTTTATTTCATTTAATATATAAATTGATATATATATAAAATTTACGTATTAATTTAAAATGTTTTGAATGAAATCTAAAGAAAGAGTGAATGAAGCCTAAAAGTCTCCACCTTTTATTCTCTTCAATTGCCACTTAAATGCCTTTTACTCTTTCTTTAATGTCACTTAAATACACTAGTACCCATTCAAATTTTAATCTGTTTCATTGAATTAGTCAAATCTTTTCAAATATTTTAAATTGGTTATTTTGTTAAATACATAAATTTATTTTGATATATATATTCATACACACACATCATGTTTTAAAGCAAGCTAAATAAATAGTGAATGAATGCCAAAAGATCTTTACCTTTTCCTCTCCTTAATTTCCACTTAAATGACATTAACTCTTTTAATGCTACTTAAGTGCACCACTAACCATTCAAATTTGAATCTATTGTATTGATTAGTCAAATCTATTCAAATATTTTAAATATTTATTTCATTTAATAAATATGGTTCTGGGTATCCAATCAGTTCATCATAAGTTAATTTTGATATATATATATATATATGTACTTGTATATGTATATATAAATATAAGTATTTACATGTAAGTTTAAAATCCTTTGTGACAACCATTGCATGCATAAATGGCAAACACATACGTTATATATGCAAATCCCAACATCTATGTACATATACATTAACTTTGCACACCCTATGTCATGTTGCATACGCACCATACACACATTAGGGTATTTGATATACATATAATAATATATCTAATATAAATTTAATAAAACCTCTTTTAAACAAATTAAATAAAATAATTTTTTATTTGAAAACAATATTACGTTGGATCTAGTAAACCGTTTAGAATTCATAGGCCCAATAGATCTAAAATAGGAAATAATTTTATATCTACTTATTTCACCTGCTTTCGACTGGATCGGTTCCTTGAATATCCCTAAACAATCATATATTAATATCATTTATTGGACGAGCACATATCTAATCATAGGAATAGACGAGCACAAAGTAAGTCATATGGGTTAAGGGGCTTATGCCACAACTTCTTTGTCTATATGAGGTGTAAATACAACTTGATTTGTCCATATAATCATACATAATCTAGATGGGAGACTGATATGCACGCAACGCTGCTCCAGGAGTCTGTTGCAAACATCGTACCATATATCAGCTTACACCTAAGGTCTTAAGTTACTCCTGGTCATCGTGACACAATATCCATCCAGACGCAGTAGCATGATGCAAGCTTATGCCATGCATGGTGGTCATAAGCCCACAACCCAATGGCAATAAATTGCCTAGCTTTGTGACATCTGGGCATACTAGCACACAACAACACCAGCCTAAAACTATATAAGCACATAACAAGTACAAGAACATAACACATATAATCTAATAGTGATAACATGGATCCAATGCGTGACTCCGCAATCCGTTGCTAAGATGGACACTAGCCTATCTAGTAATTGCATGAAGCAATAACAAACTAATCAAAATGAAGACAACCAACAAATACGTGTAGTCTAATCACACGGAACATGACCAACAAATACATGTAATCTAATCACAAAGAACATAGCCAACCAATGCAGAATAGTATATGGCGAGCAAATAATAAGCTGGTGTGCACACAACATATCATACCTCCAGGAAATAACCTATTTCCTAACCACATAAATAAAGATAAGTGGCCTTTACTTTCAAAAAGCAAACAAATGAATATCAATATTGGCATCTCATACCCCTTGATGTTATTCACTAGTTTAATCATTACTCGTATATTGCACTTCAAACACACAATTACACTATATAACAAGTCCGAAGAATAACTAGAGAATATTACTGAACGTTTCATACCAAACGGTATTATATATTTGTTTATTCAATACGATCGTTATGCAGAAATAGTCAAAAAAACACCCAAATTATTTACCAAAGATATTTTATTTATAGGACAATTATGTTAGTTCATTCAAAAGCTTTTACTATATATAATAGTAAAATAAATAATTCTCTCATTTATTTAAGTCTAACAATAAGATTATAAACCATAGAATAAATTTTAAAACCTAGTTCTCATATTCAAAAGTCATGGAAAACTCTTTTAAAACCAAATACTTAATAGAAATCATTCCATAAGTTTTTGAATTAAATCACATTTTTAAATGAATTTTTAATTCCAAAATTAATTTTTGTTTATTAAATTAATTCTTTTATCAAATAATTAATATTCAATTAAAATAATCTTTTTTGTAAAATAATTTCATATTTGAACTGTTTCTAATTTCTTGTTAAAACAAAAAAATGATTTTAAATTGGAAGATAATTTCTTTTTTTTTTAAATAATGCAACTAAAGAATGCCTAGTACTTCATTGCTCTAGGCTTCCCTAGGCAGTTGACTGCCTAGGTCACTAGCAGTCGACTGCTGGTGACGCGAGGGCAGACCCCTGGGGTTGTATTTGGAGCAGTGAATCTCCATACTTTCCTCGTTCCTTAATTTCGATCTTCTCCCAATCTACCACTACTTCGTTGCTACCCATTTCAACTTCATTTCTAGGACCAAATCAACACATTTATGTTCATTGATTCATCACATGACATTGGATTAGAGTTTACAGTGAATGGGTTCATCAAGAAAGAAGAACACCCAAATAATTCAAACATGGGAACAAGTAATGTAGTCAAAGCATTCTTCGTTGATCTGTGAGTGACAAGTCACTCACCTTAGCAATAGCAAGCCATATCGTTTTTAATCTCTCTACTGTAGTTCAATAACCACTCACTATGAATTGCACTTAACTCCAAACGAGATCATAATCCAATTTTGAATATTTCTAGGGGTGTAGTTCTTTATTGAGAAGCACAAATTTATATTTTATGATTTATGTTAATTTATTTTATTTACTATAAATTTTAAAAAGAAAGATTGGATTTGATTTCTAGCTTCAAGAGATGGAAAATGAGACACGTGACTGAATTTTTGAAGGAGACAACGAAGTTGGACTTCTCAAGAAAAGTGTGGTGGAGAAAATATCCCGGCTTCTTCTTTCTTTGATTCAGGCTAAATGGGCTTCATAATAAATCACCATTTCCTTTTATTACTCTCTTTCGACTACAAAACAATTGTCTACTTAATCAAAATATCTCCAAATCTCAATTAAAATTACACTTGCTTAATAATAGTATTTATTGAATATTGTCTAATTATATAAAAGTTATACCTTACAGTTATCCTCATGTTAAAAATTAACTACTCCAAAATAACAATATTTGGCCCATTTCGTAAAAATGAATAATTAACTTCCCTAATTAAATAAAATAATTATTCGTCACTATAATAATTTCCAAAAAATTATTATTTTTTACCTTTGTTTAACTTTATAAAAATTATTAATCCACTTAAATTTATTTTAAGGGTCATTTAAAGTCTAAAAATATTAATATTAATTCAAAATCACCAAAAATCATCGTTATTTCCAATTCGTTGCTTCAAAGATATTTAATACCAAAATAATTCATTTAATGCTCTATTTGATAAATTATTCCTTCCAATATAATCAAATAATATCAATTAACTAATTTTTCCCAAAATCTCAACAATAGATATTTTGTAACTAAAATTTCCAGCTCCACAAAAGTACTTCATCATTTAAGTTCCAAACAAATTCTGTATTTTCAAATCATCTTAAATTCCAAAAAAATTCTGTATTTTCAAATCATCTTAAATTACCAATACTATAATTGAATCCTATTTAATTACTTAAAAAATTATGATTAAATTATAATTAATTTCTTCTCAACATCGGGTTGTTACAAGCCAGGTAAAGGTTAGGAGATCGAGAGGATTTATGTACATAGAAAGTTCCTTAATTAGAGTAACTATCACCTTCGTTTAAGCACCTTTTCCTTAGACCATCAAATTGGATTTTCCAAAAGGTTTCAATATGTGTTGGTTAATTATTTACATCAACACATTGCGGGCTCTAATATCATTATTTTATTCAAGTGCATTGACAGCGGGGTTAAAATGGTAAATTTTAAAAAAAATTCCTTTTATTAATTTGCATAAGATCTTCTATATTGATCATGTGAATAATATTTGTTTATACTAAATAAAATTTATTATTTATAATAAAAAGATTGGGTAAATATATTAAACTTATCTTATTTTACCTAAAACATTTGTTTATTTGTTATTCTTTAATAATAATATTTGATTATTAGTTTGATTTAAATTCGATTTGTTTATTTTAATTTTAATTCACTTTATGTTTTAATATTTTAACCTGTTCGTATTCATAATACAAACTGTAAAACTATATTAAAAGGTATAATCTAACATATAGTTAATATAGGCACATGTGTATTATAAATCATTGTAATTTACAATTAATAAATGTATAGGTGATCTCACACGTTAACAACGTCAAAGGGGTCTATATGTACATCAAACAGTTAAATTTTATTTATAAAAATGTAAATTAATTTTTTACAACGATTATATTTTTCAATAGATTTGACCTTTTAAAATAAACATATAATATGTAATATATATATATATGTAAATATTTAGTATAATTTTTTATTTCCAGTACACTTGCAAGCTGCAATTTATCTTCTATTTTAATCATCTAATATGACATTTATATAGTTTAAAAAAATTAAAATGTTTAAAATTTAAAACTTGTTTTACAAAAGAAATTTAAAAACAATTTATATTAAATTTAAGATATAAAATCTTTGAATAAAAAAATAATTTTTTATTATAATTTCCTTATGGAAATTGCAAATAAATAAATTATTGATAACTAGAGTGATACTTAACTTTAAGCAGAGCACTCAGTTTTATGTCTCGGGGGATCAAACCAAAGATCTTTAGGACATAATGCCGTCCTTGACGAAATTATAAATTAATAAATATATTTTATTAAAAATGAGAACAAGTAAGAAAGGAAAAGAATTAAATATGAAATCCGAAAATATTTATGTAACAACCTGCCTTTTCGACCCGTAAAGGTCGACACTAATAAATCCACGGTATTCATGTGCCGAGCATCCAAGTGCCGGAAAGACAGATTGTTGGGAAAAAGAAAGAAAAGACAGCTCATAATCTCATATCATGACCATTAATGCATAATATACAATAGATCTTTACAGTAGAAAACTATAATATACATACATTAAATAAAAATACACTAATCTATTATCAGCCTGTCAGTTATAACAACATGTCCTCACAAATGCTTATAAATATAAACAACTAATGTAGTTGAAAATAAAATATATGCAAGTACATCTTAGAGGCCTCCAGCTCGTCTCCTGAAGCTCCAAAGCATCCAAAACTAGATTTGAAAATACTCTCAGTATAACCCGAGCATTATAAGAAAAATAACTCCGGGATTAGTCTAGTAAACCAGTGTGAGAACCCACCTCAAATGGATTTTAATGTTTAAAAAACTTTCAAGTAAAGGTATCTTGTAAGACTATGCCGCACATTAACACGGACGAGTTTTTACCTTATGATATCCAAATCATTTATAAGAAATCTTCTGATATTATAATAATGTCTAGGTTTTAAAATAAATATTGAATCTTAGCCAAAATTGTTACTTAAATTAAATTCCAGCATAATAAGTATACAATTATGTCAAAAGGCACTTATTAGAAAATGGATTCCATACATGACAAGGTAAGGGTCTACATTCCGTACAGTACAACTATAGAGAAAACGTACCGAGGCTGCCTTAGTTGCACCTCTACTACTCAAGACCAATCTACCCATTCCTGGATAGTACCGAATATGATCACCCCCTGGTTGTCCCTGCCAAACCGTTTCGGCTATAAACTACATAATTCATAAATAAATGTCGATCTAGATACAACTAATGATCATACCCTAATGAGAGCGACCCACATAGCCTTACAAGACGTCCCTACTTAAGTAATTACTGGTTGTGAGGCCCGAGGCTACATTTTACCATTCAGCAAATCCCATTTGGAATGCTAACATTTCCCTCCAGGCAACAATGCAATGCCAGCATTAATCAATACAAGTTTGATCTGGGACTGAACAAAACCGAGGCACTATTTCTACGACGTCCGTTTTTGAATCACCCTCAGAATTAGTAGCTAGTAGCCCTTGCACTTCAAAGAACAACATCTTCGATTCCATCATCTTTAGGATGTCTCCAATTAGAATGCTTATGCTTGAGTGGTTCTCGAATAATATATCCGATCATGATCTCTCTAAACCGACAATGATAGTTTTAAAAATTGGCCAACATTTGATAGTCGGTTGTCTAACTATCAAATAAACAACCAATTCAATAAGAGATTTAACCAAGCATGATTAAGCACAAACCAACCACTAAGCCTCTTTAATTAATCCTTTCGTTAATTAAAACCATCTTGTAAATACTTGTATCGAAATACATTTACAAAGATATATTCACAGGTCTCCTCTACTCCTTCTAATCCGTAGAAAATATTCATATACTTATCTCGACGGTATAAGTATATTTACAAACCATTTCACCTTTTAATACTTAGAAAACTTTTACATATACATACATCAACGGTATAAGTATATTTACAAAACACTACATTTCCAATACTTAGGAATGTACCCATATACTTATCTCAACGGTATAAGTATATTCGCAAATCTTAAGAAAGATTTTATATTCGAAACCATATTTAATTGGGTTTAAAAAATGTCATTTAGAAATATTGACAAACCCAAAACAACTTTTGTGTAAGTAAACGGATCGTACGAAAATTAGACCAAATGTACTTACCACCACTTTCTGATTTCAAATGGCACTATCTCTCGATTGACAATGAAATCTGACGAGTTAGAAAAATATCCTTGCCTCAAAACACATTCTTAATTCTCAAGATAGAGATGGGTTTCCATAACTCAGAGTTTGGTATTAAGTATGAAAAGAACATTTTCCGTACCACCATATTTAATACAATCATTTATGGAAATCGGGTCTCAACCTTTTTATAAACCCGTTCTTTATAAAATGCCTTTATAAAACTCCTTATATTTACAAACTCCTTTTATGAAAATATTATTTATTAAAATTTCCTTCTATAAGTATCTAAACATAATTATAAATCCCCTTCTATAAATCTCCAAACTTATTTAATAAACACCTTTATAAACATCCTTTAGATTTTTTAAAACTCTTTATCAAACTTCTATTATGGCATAGTCATTTATAAAACTCAGTTTATAAATCCCCAAATTTATTTGCATCTCTTATTATAAAAAATCCAAATTCATTTATAAATTTCTAAATATGATTACAAAACTCCATTAATAATATAAAATTCAAAATATAAAACCAAACTCCAAATATAAAACGTACTCCAAATATAAATATAAAATTCATATACTTTCCATAGCACGATCGTTCCATACATTACAATAAATTCGCAACCATGATTTATTTCTCCAACTTATAAAAATAATAATATTTTCCCTTTATAAAATTCCATTTATAAACCTATTCTTTTATTTATAAAATACCGCCTATAAATCACTCTTCAATATATAAAATACCATTTATAAACCTGTTCTTTTATTACAACATTTCATGTAAATGTTTTACAAATATTTATTCCAAAATACTTATATCTTCTTTTGAAAACAAAATCACTTTAAAATAAAAGATAAACTTCTTTTATTTTCCGTTAAAATAAACATTCATTATTATAAGAAATTTTCTATAAAGCTAGATACTTTTTTAGAATAATTCTAAACCATTTCCATTTATACATATATTAGAAAAGAATAATAAAAGAAGTTAAAGTAGAGTAGAGAAGTACAAAAACTATTTTTAAATAAAATATCATGGAAAATCAATAAATTCGGATTAAAAACCATTTTTTCAGTTCGAAACAACAATTTTTTATAGTATCCAAAAATACTATAATGAGGCTAATAGTTACTATAGCACGTACCAATGTTATTACTACCTTTTCCACTAAAAAGGCTCAAATAACATATGTTACCGTCACATCCAATATGACCAAATTATCAAATTTCAGCATTTAATAGTCTATATAATAGGTATATAACTGAAATAGAATTAACAGATATATAACTGGAAATAAAAATTAAAATGTAGAGAAATCCAAATTTCTCTATAAAATTCCCTATATTTCATTATATACGTCAATCACTTTTCAAAGCAGATATTTAACAATACAACCAATAATTCATCCAAACACAAACTATACATTTTATTTACTATATTTCATACTAATTAACCAAAAAGGTGAGTTAACTCATCGAAATCTAACGAACGCTTAGGTATTCCAGTTTGAACTAAATTCAAATGACGTTCGATTTCAGCCTAAAATTTCAGTTGCTCCAAATTCAACGAAACCAATTCCATCTTGTAGCTATCGCCATTCGAGCGCAACATAAAAGACGGCGTCTCGATTGGACCTTGTATGAGAGAGATATAAATTTTATAAGTTTTCAATTAAATTAAATATAATTTATTCCATAATTACATAGTTTAAATTAATTACCCTATTTAAACATCTTCTTCTTCAAACAAATCCCTCCCTATTTCCTGAAGCCGAACCCACTCTTCTATCCTCCTCTCCCCTCCTACCTCTCTTATTTCACCCTGAATACGAAATCCATCTTCGCCAAATAATTCAACTATGAAAATACTACGCGACCGACCAACAACCCTTAGCTCGCATGCAATCACGACCAGGGCAGAGACTCGCACGACCCTAAATGTCGTAGCTTCCAATAATGCTCCACCCTCCATGAAACTCCTCCAAATCACTAATCCTCGACCAGAGCATAAGAAAAATCAAACCTTAGTTCGCTCTTCCTCTCGTTCACAACTGTTAAACAGCTCCAAGTGAAACCGCGCATTACAAAATGGATATAGAAGTGTAGATCTACTCAACACGACATCAAAGATTTTTGTTTTACATTTTTTCCATGGAGTATATAAATTGATCTTGATTTTTTATGTTTTGGTGCTTGCTTTCTTTTTATTCTTGTTTGATGTAAATGATGAATAGAATAATAAAAAAATAAAAGAGAAGTAGGGGTGTTTAATAAGCTAAGTATTTAGTGTTACTTTGTATTGAAATTTTTGGCATTTCGCTCCATAGAATTCCGTTCGCATACGAACCGTGAATGACAAAACAAAAATACGATCACGTACCAAAATGCAAGACGGTCCCAAAACAATAATAATATACACTGGTTATCTTATTTTGTAAAATCACAAAAATGACGTCGTTTGTCGAAAAATCATCAAACGATAATTTAAATATTTTTCAAATTAAAAAATTATGGAAAAATCAAATAAATTGAATTAAAAATATGTTATTCAAAATTGAGTTGTTTATCAAAAATAATTTTTATTATTATTTATTATATTCGAATCAAATTTGAATACTTAAATAAATTAAATATTTTCATTCGAAACGTTAAAAAATACGGGTCATTACATTCTTCCCCCTTAAAAGAATTTCGTCCCCGATTCCAAAGGAAGAAAAATGTCACCAAACCCTGAAGATTTCAAACTTAATTAGTTGGATTGTATTATTAAAATTCCAAGTCTCTTAAAGTTACCGAAAATCTCGGCAGCATCTCCTTTGCACGACTTGGTCGAAAAAGCTACAACTTGCCACAACGGGCCTAAACCAATAAAAGAAAAAAAAGCCCAAAAGAGTCCTCTTATAATGGGGCATAAAATCATCAACAACAACATAAACATGTACTTATTTGTCGTGCAAACAAACTCTACTCATGAAACTATAAGCATCAAACTAGCCTTTGCTTCTATATACATGTATCTCACTTACAAATGCCATCAAACCATATGACCTGCATTTCTAATGTCAAAACATATAATCATATAAAAGCCCGTATGATGTACATATGTCATCCACACACAATATAAATTCTGTTCGCTTGCTCGACCATATAAATTTCATTTTCGAACTAGTATCGCTCACCTGACTTCCCTAGTGCGGACTCCGATCAGGTTCCTTGATTAAAAACCTCTGTTCTCCTTGCATAGCCATATACTATAATAGAAAACTTCAGAATCAAATCAAAAATATGTATCAAGTGTTTGCCGTAAAAAACCGGGTGAAAAATCCTTGTTCAGATCGGTGTAAATCACCTCGAAATCTGGATCAAAATTAGTTATGCAAATAAAGTGATCTACGTACAACTTACGTACTTATTCCATTGGTTTCTTAGCTACAGCAGATATAATTTTTATTCACATTTATTTCCACTTATAATATATTTCCTTTAATACTAAAATTACTTACGACCCATTTCATACAAAATTCTTAAGTTTTTAAACGACTTATAAAACACGCTTAGTTTCAATTTTCTCAATTAACTTGGAAGTTTTTGACTATCCAAAATTGGCGAAATTCCATTTCATTTCAAAAAATGAAAATTTCTAAACAATGCATTATATTGAGATGCACAATCAAACTATCTTAATGAATAGAATATATGAGTTCATATAATATTTTAAACGAAAACTTCGAAATCAAACACCAAGGTTTTACTCCAAATTCTCCTTCTGTATATCAAATCATGCTTTTGGGATTTTAAATAAAAATCTATTTTACTAGAACAAATCTGAAGCAAAACTACCATGGTAGCAATCCATCACTTGGAAACTCGAAAATGAACGCCGATGATCCTCTAATCATCACCAAAATTCTTCTCTGACAACTGAAGTGAGTTCAGTACTTTCTATTAGTTCCTAAGATGATAGTTTTGATGACAACAACCTTAGGACTTGTTATAAAATATAAATACTACTACCTTTGTCTAGATATATGTATATGAAGGTACTAAGAATGAAGACTGTACAGTATAGATATTCAAGACTGATGAATTTAAGATAGTAGAAATCAAGACTGAAGACTCATGAGTACAAGATTATCAAGAGTTCAAAAGTTCTAGATATTAAGATAAGTAATAGAGTCTAGATTTATGTTAAAACTTCATAATAGCACTAAAATCTTTATTCTGATTTTAATTGTGGAATGGAATCCACCTTCTCGCTTTAATAGTGGGATGGAACCCACGACCTCTTTAGTGGGATGGAACCCACGACCTTCTCTAGTGGAATGGAATCCACGAAATTTTCAAAATGACTTATTTTTAGATTTTTTCAAAACTATCTTTTTAAAAAGACATCTCTCGGTTTAAATATTTTAGCCATAATTCAAAAACTATTTTTAATCATATTAATTTCAAAATCATTTCTTGTTTTTAAACTATCTCCTGGTTTTAATGTTTTAGCTTTAATCTCAAAATAATTATATATATAGTTTTTATTAGTTTTATATTTCGTAAGATCATTTTCCAAAGGTTTTTATAATCATAAAGTATATTCAAAATAGTTTACAAAGTTCTAAGATTGTTTCGAGAAACTTTAGAAAGAAAATCTCTTTTAAAACAAAATCAATTTTCAAAAAATACTAGGGGATGCCGACATGCCTATACCCCCCATATTGACATGGTAGCCGTAGATTTCAAATTTCAAATTTTCAAAAGAAGTGTCTATTCGTCATAACCTTTCGCGAATGGACATGACCGTTTTCTCCTATATATACCAGTTGTTTTCAACCAATTTTAAGTTAGTTTTTCTTTATTTCTTCACTCCTTCTTCTCCACTCAAATATTCTCTTATATTTCAAATGCTTTAAAAACATTCTACCGAAATCCTAAGTGAATTAGACTCGAGCGTCTCTAGTTTGATTCTCTGCCACTCTCTCTCATATCAAAGTGTGATTGAAAATGGTGTGATTGTGGCCTGTAAATCAATTGGGTGTGATTGTGGCCCGTATATCAATTAGGTGATTTTGTAGCCTGGTTAAATCAAGAGAGTTTGCCCTGGACTCGGAGATAGGAGGGTGTATCTTGTGGCCTTGAAATCGAGGTTGTAATATCGATATTATATTTGAAAAGAAATCTGCACAAGAAATTATGTGGGACTGGATGTAGGGTAACTCCGAACCAGTATAAAATTCCAGTGTGTTCTTTCATTTACTGCTTTTATTTACTATTTGCATCTGTGTCTGGTTCTATGATTGTCTCTGTATTTTTGAATTGCATCTGTTTGTGTTTAATTTGAAAAGATTTCAAAACGATTCATAAAACTAATTAAACACTCTTAACCCCCCCTCTAGTGTTAATTCTGCCTTAAGATCCGTAATCCACATTCCCTACATTTGGTATCAGAGCATTGGTTTTCAAAGTGATCATAATCTGAATTTTGAAAAAGTTTAAAATGGCAATTTTTGGAGATTTTGTTAACACTAGTTCAAAACTTTCCAAATCATCATTGTCTCATAAGTCTGCATATTGTTATTATAGAAAATCAAGTTATCTACCGAATTGGTGTGTTGTGCAAGAACAGATGTGTTATATGGCTTTTGAAGAATCAACACTCAATGGACAAATGGTGCAAATGAAGAAAAACAAATGGATACTTGATAGTGGATGTTCAAGACACATGACTGGTAATCCGAAGATACTGAATGACATAATTTATGAAGATGGAGGAATGGTCAACTTTGGAGATAATTCAAAAGGATATGTGATTGGCATCAGCAATATCGGTAACTCTAAAACTCCTACTATTTCTGATGTTCTGTTAGTTAGGAATCTAAAACACAACTTACTTAGCATAAGTCAATTATGTGACACGGGTTACAAAATTAAATTTGAAAAGGATAAGTGTTACATCGAAGATAATAAATCAAATATTATCTTTGAAGGAATTAGGAAGAAAAATATTTATATTCTCAGTATGAAAATCTCAAATGATAACCTATGTCTTTCGGCTAATACAAGCGACCCTTGGATTTGGCATAAAAGATTTGGGCATTTGAATCTCAAACTCTTATTTAAAATTTCAAAACTTGATTTAGTAAGAGGTCTTCCTAAAGTGAATTTTAAAGTAGAAAGTATATGTGATGCTTGTCAATTAGAAAAACTTAGGAAGAGTTCATTCAAACTGAAAGATATGATTTCAACTTTAAAACCTCTTGAGTTACTTCATTTAAATATGTTTGGTCCATCTCAAATTCAGTCAATAAATCACAGTAAATATGTTTTTGTAATTATAGATGATTATTCTAGATTTACATGGAGAATCTTTCTGAAACATAAAAGTGATGCTTTTGATTTATTTAAAACTTTTGCGAAAAGAATTCAAAATCAACTTTCTTTAAAAATCAACACTATTCATAGTGATCACGGTGGAGAATTTGAAAATGAAAATTTTGATAATTTCTGTAATAAAAAAGGAATAACTCATAATTTTTCTTCTCCAAGAACTCCATAACAAAACGGAGTGGTAGAGCGTAAAAATAGGACGATTCAAGAGTGTGCAAGAACTATGCTTTCAGATAGTAAATTACCAAGAAATTTTTGGGCTGAAGCAGTCGCTACAGCTTGTTACATTTTGAATAGGATTTTATTTAGACCTCTAACCAATAAAACACCATATGAACTTCTTTTCAACAAAAACCAAAGGTATCTTATTTTAAAATTTTGGAAGTAAATGTTTTATTCTAAATACAAAGGACAATTTGGATAAATTTGATCCTAAATCCGACAAAGGAATCTTTATCGGATATTCTAATAGAAGTAAAGCATACAGAGTTTTCAATTTAAAAACTAACACCATTGAAGAAATAATGCATGTATCTTTTGATGAAAATTTCAAAGATTTTGTTCAAATAAACGATGAAGATGATTTTGTTACTTTAAATAATGAATTAAATGGAACAAATTGTGAAACTGTTCATCCTAATAAAAGGATCAGGCTTTTAAAAGATCATTCTATAGGAAATATACTAGGAAATATTGAATCTTTTGTTAGAACTAGAAATCAACTAAACAAAATGAGTAATGTAGCTTTTATATCAACTATTGAACCCAAAACTTCGAAGGAAGCATCATCTGATGATTCATGGATTCTTGCTATGCAAGAAGAACTGAATCAATTCACCAGAAATGATGTATGGGAACTTGTTCCTAGACCTGAGGACAAAACTATAATAGGAACTAAATGGGTTTATAAAAATAAAATGAATAAACAAGGTAAGGTCGTTAGAAATAAAGCTCGGCTAGTCGTGCAAGGTTATTATCAAGAAGAAGGAATAGACTTTGATGAAACCTTTGCACCCATAGCAAGATTAGAAGCCATTAGAATTCTACTTGCTTTCGCAAACCACAACAATTTCAAATTATTTCAAATGGATGTCAAAAGTGCCTTTTTAAATGGTTTTGTTAAAGAGGATGTTTATGTTGAACAACCTCCACTTTTTGAAGAAGAAAAGTTTCCAAATCTTGTTTACAAATTAAAGAAAGCTTTATATTGTAACGACCCAGAATTTTTGATAATTAAAATTTGAATATTTAATTGATTTTAAATATTAATAAATGGAATTTAGAAGTCGAATGATTTATTTTTCGAATATTGGATTTAATTTGATAATTTAATCGATAAATTAAATAGTGAAATTCCAGAGATAATTGAAAAACGAGTTTAATATGATTGAAAATGATTTGGAAAATTTTATTTAATCATACTGGAGTTATAGAAAGGTTATAGAACTTTTAAAATTGGATTTGAAGTGAAACTGTGAAAATTGAATATTTTAATATTTAATTATCGACTGAAAAATAGCCAATTTTCGAACAGTCTCAGAATTGGACGAAACTAGTTCCATTGGATCCGTAATAGTTAGTTATTATCGGATTTCAATTTTCGTATCAATCGGAGTTGTCGTTTGACCGTGGCAGCTCGAAACGCATCGATATCGTTTTAATTTTAAATCGTCGAGTTAAAATAGTGTTTTTGGCAATTTTCTATATAAGGACGTGAATATTTCATTTTGCACTCAGAACCCTCTTCCTTCTTCCAGCCGGCCCTAGCTATTCAATGGCTGAGAAACACTCAACTTCCTCCTCCATTATCTCTCCATCCATCAAACGATTTGCGAAATGTTCAACATGAAAGTTGTAGAGCTAATCGAGCTCTAGAAGATCAACGAGGGAGATCGTCTGAAGCGGAGCCAATCAACGACAAATGGGGCTTGAAGGCAGCAGCTCCTCTCACGTTTTTACAGCAGTAGGAAGGGCCGAGCTTGATGCTATTCATGGTGGAGGTGGGGTTCGCGTAGACCTTCGATTTGGTGGTGGAGTGATGATGTTTCGAGCGTTGTAGAGGGGTGCGAAATTTGATGAAGTGGACGGCTACATGGGTTGTTTTGTACGTGAATTTTCACGTGAGGAAGAAGAGGGAGGAAGAAGAAGTGCGGTCCAGATCTGGTGATAGCAAGATGTGCGGCCATGATGGATGGTAGGGTTTTGAAATTAAAACAAAAAGCTGAAATTAATTGATTTAAATTCGTGTAAACTTTAAAATACTATAACTCTTTCATACGAGGTCCGTTTTGGACGAGATTTTTTGCGTTGGAATCGTATTGACGAGCACTACGCAATGGAGCTGGTTTGGAGTCAATTGGAGTCAGTGAAAATTTCGGGTAAAATTAAACGCGTGTTTAATTTTATTCGAAATAAACGCTGAAATCAGAATTAAAATCACGGTGAGATCTTCTCACTCAAAATAAATTTGATGTTTGTAGTTTGATTGCTATTGGATGTGATATTAGATATAGTAGGATATATATCTATATATAGCAATATATACATATTGGCATATGTATATATTGGATTGATTGATTTCCCGCCTCGTATAGCGGATGAGACCCTATTGCGCCGTTAGTAAGCGGATTTTTATAAAACCCATATACCGCGATAATTCCGTACTAGAGCGGAATTGGTATTGTGCTAACATCTTTGGATGCAGGGAAATAGGTTGGAGGGATCCAACTGGATTCCTCAACAGTATTTACTTATTTACAGATATTGATGTATATTCTGTTATCATATTGATATATGATATTGACTGTTGTGATGGACTAATTGATGCTGTTGCATCATCGGATTCAGTTTTGAAATGTAAAAATAACGACTTTTACTTTAAAAAGGTTTTTAAAGTGATTTTTGAAAATATACGTTTTATGGAATTTTTGAATCGATTATAAACGTAAAATTTTAAAGTTATAAAAGTTATAATTTTTAGTGAAATATAACCGAAGTGTCGTTTTTAAAACAAAAGTTGATTTATTTATTAAATAGTTTAAATAGAGATTTTTGAATTTATTATGAAAGCTCTATATATAAGATTTATAAAATTTGATTTTTATAAATCAAAGTGATGAAATTATAAAGGAGTTTTAAAGACGTTTTAAATGATGTTAAAATGGGTTTTATAAAGGACAGAATAAATGATTTGTGAAGTCCTAAAAGAACGATTTTTGTAAATAAACGAATTATAAGTGTTTAACTTATAGAATGGACTTTTGGTAGAAAATTAAGTTATAAATTGAAGTGGATAAGCCTTTAAATAAAATGTGTAGAAAATATTGGAATGTGGTTAGTGAAGTATATTCACGATTTTGGACAATGAATATATTGTTAAGTAAAATGGATATGTTTTGGAGAAGTGATATTATGAAATGAAGTAATTGTTTTAAAAGATGTTTTAAAACGTGTTAAATATCGAAATCATAGATTTCAACATTTATTGTTGAAATAGACGTTTTCGAAAAATAAGGAAATGGTGGACTATAACACTGTTGTTATAGTAAATGATTTTCGAAAGGAAATGTTTTTAATGTAGTATTGGGATTTATATATCTATCTAAATTTCGAATCCTTATACTAGCGATTTTGAGTCGTCGTAACGATGTTTTACGTGACATTCGTTTTGACTCAAATAAATGTTGTTATAATAAATGATTTCCTTAAAGAATGAAATATATACTGAATATTGATTTAAGTATATCGAATATTTTTCAAGTGTTGAAAATAAAAGATTTGTGAAACACTTATTATTAAATAAGTATGGAATGTTTTCCAAAATGAAATGAAACGTTTTGAGATTTTATCTTCTTAAAGATAAATTGAAAATGAATATTGGAATCGATTTGAAAATCGTATATCAGTAGATATTTTTGAAATATAAATTCACTATGGAATTTATAAAAGAAAGGGGAATTGTTTTAGAAAAATAAACGTTGATTTATTTTTGAAGTGTGGAAATTTTATATCTAGTAAAAGATATTTTGGAAGATAAATAATTTGGGAAAAAATTATTTGGAATCTGATGATGTCGCGCATCTTTATTGATAGTTAAATAACCGACTATCAATAATTACCTATAGGTAGGTATTTGTTGTGAATTGGATGAATTTGAATGCCACACTTATTTTTAAATAAGCGCTCACTATTCGGGTTAGCCGGGAAAGGACCATGGGGTCGTATAACCCATTCCGAATATGTGATACGTCGTTATGAATTGCATTCGAAGACCGGATATTTTTGAAAACGGAAGGATTACCGTCGAGTTACTCTACATCGGCTGATCTCCGATTTAGAGGTTTTTATCACCCTTAGTGACGGGAAGTCCGAACGTGATTAGAAATTTATCCGAAAATGCAAGGGCTTCGTGAGAAGTGCCTTCGGTTCTGTTCGATCCCGGAACAGACTTGTATGGATTGTGTGTCTGATATTACAATTTGAGATATAAAGCTGATTTCTTTCAAATACATTTCTGTTGGTGGCGGAGAATTTATTCTCTTAGCTTAACACCCTTCTCTGAGACGTACGAGCTCAGAGGTTATGTAGTTGAAATTTATCAGCGATATACTCCCAATTTGGTAACGTGGCATATTGAGTGTTGCTGTGAAATGATCAGTGTTTGATCATTTGCGATATGATCATTTGTTTGATCTTATATCTTTGTGATCATAGGTTGATCATTTTGTTTGACCCGAAGCAGGGCTTTTTGAGAAAGCGTAGCTTTGTGGACGAGACTTCGTCGAGCCTCACACCCCGGAAATGGTCAAAACAGGAAGGATGCGGCAAGGTTCTAGGGAGTAGCGCCCCTTAGTGTATGTCATTCCTTCTGGATAGAGGTGGTATCATGGTATGGAGCCCAGATACTTAACCTATGTGGTTGCTGCATTATTATCTATGTGGTTTTTTGGAAATCGGGGATCCTCGGGAAGATCGGTTACGATCGGGGGATGGCATACGCGTGTCAGTAGTTACCTATTTTTGCAGAGGTAACCCGGCCTTGTGTTGGCAGAGATCCGGTTAGGTTCTCGGGTCGTCTATTCCAGGGACGTACCCATCGTGGATAGGAAGTTCCTTAGCCTGACCATTTGTTGGAAATCCAAAGAAACAATACGTGACATGTACGGTTTTAGTTGTATTACCTGCTATGGAATGTGGCGGTAACCTGCTATTGAACATAGTAGCTATAGTAGGCATAAGTGCGGAATGCCTATGCTGGCTAAGATTAATATTATACTTTCGAAATGATTTCTACACTATGCACTAATAATAATATCAAAATGATTTGATTTTGCGTAGTAAGCATCTTTGACTATCACAAGAAGAAATCTCCTCCAATTCTGCGTTTGCATTGTGTGTGTGGTGGGAGGTCTTATGGTAGTTTCATTTTCCAAAAGCATTACGAATTGACATTAAAGTTTCCTTGTTGTTTTAAAGATAACTGTTTTACGATCTCACACCAGTCACCATGACTGACTCGGAGTTTATTGTTTCCCTTCTAAACTCTGGGTGCCCACAAATTTCCACACGGGCAGTCTAGAGTTAGATTATCAGGATATTCTGGAGCTTTGGAGATAAGCCGGATGGCGAGACGTAGTATTTGTATCTGACATTATTTATTCCGCTGTGTATTCTGTATGAGGACAAGTTTACATAACTGTCTATTGTTGTATTGAGTTGTATATTGACTCTGATTGATGTATGTATAAAAAATAACTGATATAGTTCTTTGTTTTAAAAGACTAGCAATTATCTATTATATATTGTTCCGCTGCGATGTGTAAGATTCTGATATTGTTTGCTGTTTCTGATGTTGTCCTGTTCTTCTCTATTCTCTTCTTTGTTTTTATTCTTCTTCCTTTTTCCTCTTCTTCTTCTTCTACTTTTTCTTCTTTCTTAAAACCCTCACTATTGGAGTTTCCGGCACTCGATTGCTCGGCAGTCGATAAAGTGAGTATCGATGTCGAATTTTCGAAAGTCGAAAATTCCGGTACGTGACAGCGTGGTATCAAAGCATATGGTTAAGCGACAACCCTGCTCTGTTGGGTGTTACTCATTAGAGATAGAGTCAGCAGTACTCTAGAATGAGTTGAGTGTAATAATAGATACGAGTGCGTATTTGTTAGTGAATATAAAATTGTTTTATATTGTGATGATTGGTTTGTTGAGTGGTATATGGATTCTGGTCGGTATTGTCCGTACAACTCTATCGATAGGGATCTCTAAACACTTATATAGAACAATTCGGCACAATATTGTTTTAAATAGGGTAAATGAGATAATTTTGCCCAAAACTATTTTTGTATAGAAAATAAATGTTTTTCTATAAAGTACTATAGTATATGGTTGCATGGATGTTAGGAAGTAATAATAGTAAATTATTATCATTGAAATTAAATGAGAAATTGAAATCGTAACTCCAAAGTTAAGAAATAAATTCACATGCAAATGAAATTTAAAGAATGTAAATTGTAAATGTGAATTGTAATTTAAAACGGAATTCCAGAGAAGTTTTTGGAAATGTTTTGAAAAGAATTTGAAAATTTTGGTGATTTGGAAAGTTTAATTCCTTTTTGATTTGAAAATGAATTTCAAAGGTTTTGAAAAGTATTTAGGAGAAATGAAAGCTCTAAACTCTTTTCGGTCGCTGGAAATTAATTCCGATGATGATCGCGACATCACCGGTGTTCATTTTCGGGTTTCCAAAAGAGAAATTGCTGCTAAATTGTTTTAAATGAAAGTTGTTTGAAAAATTTGGGTTTTGTTTTTGAAATTCAAATGGAATTTGAATTGTTTTCAAAATGATTTTGAAAAGGTTGAAAAGACTCTGGAATACTATATAAAAATAATTGTGAAATATTATGAAGTTGATAACTTGTAAAGTTTAAATAAAAATCTAACTTAAAGAGATGAATTCATATATGAATAAAATTGTGAGCATAAATTGTAAATGAATTTATGATTTGGAATGGAATTCCAAGAAGATAATTGAAATTAAAAGTCGTTAATGAAATGAGACTTGAATCAAGTGAAATAAAATCCAAACCTGAGAAAACTGAAATGGATTGAATCCGAATAAACTAAAGATAATTATTAAATTCAATATTCAGAAGTTAAATTGAATTGAAATTGTGAATTGAATTCAAATGAATTTGAAAATGCAAAATTTGACAAAATTGAATATATAACTTCAATAGTGAATTAGAGATGATATAAGCAGTTATATTGAAAATTTTGTAATTGAATGTACGAAATGGTTTGAATATATGCAACTAGATATTATGGCTAGTAGGATATACAGGTATAAAGGAATTGGAATTTAATTTCGAAGATAAATTTGAATTGCTCGAAAAAGGTATGTATTTGAATTTCAAATATGAGATTTGCTGATTTCTTGTCTAGCCGCTTGGCTTTTTCTTTTTCTTTTTGAAATCTGAGAGTCCGTAGGGACGTTTTGTAGTCGTGCCGTATTAGCCACGCAAAGGAGACGCTGGCGAAATTTTTCGAAAATTTCGAGTGTTAGAAAAATTTTGAGAAAATTTTGAAAGTTAAAATTTGAATTGTTAAGTAAACAATGTTGTTTGAAACTTATAATTGAAGTTAGAAATTTAGTTGAATGATAACGAATCTTTAGTAGAAAGATTTGTTTTGAAATTTGATAAAACCATTGGATTGTGAAAAATAGTAGACGAGTTAAGGACCTTTTTCCCTAACTTGTAATTTCGAGGACGAAATTCTTTTAAGGGGGGAAGTTTGTAACGACCCAGAATTTTTGATAATTAAAATTTGAATATTTAATTGATTTTAAATATTAATAAATGGAATTTAGAAGTCGAATGATTTATTTTTCGAATATTGGATTTAATTTGATAATTTAATCGATAAATTAAATAGTGAAATTCCAGAGATAATTGAAAAACGAGTTTAATATGATTGAAAATGATTTGGAAAATTTTATTTAATCATACTGGAGTTATAGAAAGGTTATAGAACTTTTAAAATTGGATTTGAAGTGAAACTGTGAAAATTGAATATTTTAATATTTAATTATCGACTGAAAAATAGCCAATTTTCGAACAGTCTCAGAATTGGACGAAACTAGTTCCATTGGATCCGTAATAGTTAGTTATTATCGGATTTCAATTTTCGTATCAATCGGAGTTGTCGTTTGACCGTGGCAGCTCGAAACGCATCGATATCGTTTTAATTTTAAATCGTCGAGTTAAAATAGTGTTTTTGGCAATTTTCTATATAAGGACGTGAATATTTCATTTTGCACTCCGAACCCTCTTCCTTCTTCCAGCCGGCCCTAGCTATTCAATGGCTGAGAAACACTCAACTTCCTCCTCCATTATCTCTCCATCCATCAAACGATTCGCGAAATGTTCAACATGAAAGTTGTAGAGCTAATCGAGCTCTAGAAGATCAACGGTGGAGATCGTCTGAAGCAGAGCCAATCAACGACAAATGGGGCTTGAAGGCAGCAGCTCCTCTCACGTTTTTACAGCAGTAGGAAGGGCCGAGCTTGATGCTATTCATGGTGGAGGTGGGGTTCGCGTAGACCTTCGATTTGGTGGTGGAGTGATGATGTTTCGAGCGTTGTAGAGGGGTGCGAAATTTGATGAAGTGGACGGCTACATGGGTTGTTTTGTACGTGAATTTTCACGTGAGGAAGAAGAGGGAGGAAGAAGAAGTGCGGTCCAGATCTGGTGATAGCAAGATGTGCGGCCATGATGGATGATAGGGTTTTGAAATTAAAACAAAAAGCTGAAATTAATTGATTTAAATTCGTGTAAACTTTAAAATACTATAACTCTTTCATACGAGGTCCGTTTTGGATGAGAATTTTTGCGTTGGAATCGTATTGATGAGCACTACGCAATGGAGCTGGTTTGGAGTCAATTGGAGTCAGTGAAAATTTCAGGTAAAATTAAACGCGTGTTTAATTTTATTCGAAATAAACGCTGAAATCAGAATTAAAATCACGGTGAGATCTTCTCACTCAAAATAAATTTGATGTTTGCAGTTTGATTGCTATTGGATGTGATATTAGATATAGTAGGATATATATCTATATATAGCAATATATACATATTGGAATATGTATATATTGGATTGATTGATTTCCCGCCTCGTATAGCGGATGAGACCCTATTGCGCCGTTAGTAAGCGGATTTTTATAAAACCCATATACCGCGATAATTCCGTACTGGAGCGGAATTGGTATTGTGCTAACATCTTTGGATGCAGGGAAACAGGTTGGAGGGATCCAACTGGATTCCTCAACTGTATTTACTTATTTACAGATATTGATGTATATTCTGTTATCATATTGATATATGATATTGACTGTTGTGATGGACTAATTGATGCTGTTGCATCATCGGATTCAGTTTTGAAATGTAAAAATAACGACTTTTACTTTAAAAAGGTTTTTAAAGTGATTTTTGAAAATATACGTTTTATGGAATTTTTGAATCGATTATAAACGTAAAATTTTAAAGTTATAAAAGTTATAATTTTTAGTGAAATATAACCGAAGTGTCGTTTTTAAAACAAAAGTTGATTTATTTATTAAATAGTTTAAATAGAGATTTTTGAATTTATTATGAAAGCTCTATATATAAGATTTATAAAATTTGATTTTTATAAATCAAAGTGATGAAATTATAAAGGAGTTTTAAAGACGTTTTAAATGATGTTAAAATGGGTTTTATAAAGGACAGAATAAATGATTTGTGAAGTCCTAAAAGAACGATTTTTGTAAATAAACGAATTATAAGTGTTTAACTTATAGAATGGACTTTTGGTAGAAAATTAAGTTATAAATTGAAGTGGATAAGCCTTTAAATAAAATGTGTAGAAAATATTGGAATGTGGTTAGTGAAGTATATTCACGATTTTGGACAGTGAATATATTGTTAAGTAAAATGGATATGTTTTGGAGAAGTGATATTATGAAATGAAGTAATTGTTTTAAAAGATGTTTTAAAACGTGTTAAATATCGAAATCATAGATTTCAACATTTATTGTTGAAATAGACGTTTTCGAAAAATAAGGAAATGGTGGACTATAACACTGTTGTTATAGTAAATGATTTTCGAAAGGAAATGTTTTTAATGTAGTATTGGGATTTATATATCTATCTAAATTTCGAATCCCTATACTAGCGATTTTGAGTCGTCGTAACGATGTTTTACGTGACATTCGTTTTGACTCAAATAAATGTTGTTATAATAAATGATTTCCTTAAAGAATGAAATATATACTGAATATTGATTTAAGTATATCGAATATTTTTCAAGTGTTGAAAATAAAAGATTTGTGAAACACTTATTATTAAATAAGTATGGAATGTTTTCCAAAATGAAATGAAACATTTTGAGATTTTATCTTCTTAAAGATAAATTGAAAATGAATATTGGAATCGATTTGAAAATCGTATATCAGTAGATATTTTTGAAATATAAATTCACTATGGAATTTATAAAAGAAAGGGGAATTGTTTTAGAAAAATAAACGTTGATTTATTTTTGAAGTGTGGAAATTTTATATCTAGTAAAAGATATTTTGGAAGATAAATAATTTGGGAAAAAATTATTTGGAATCTGATGATGTCGCGCATCTTTATTGATAGTTAAATAACCGACTATCAATAATTACCTATAGATAGGTATTTGTTGTGAATTGGATGAATTTGAATGCCACACTTATTTTTAAATAAGCGCTCACTATTCGGGTTAGCCGGGAAAGGACCATGGGGTCGTATAACCCATTCCGAATATGTGATACGTCGTTATGAATTGCATTCGAAGACCGGATATTTTTGAAAACGGAAGGATTACCGTCGAGTTACTCTACATCGGCTGATCTCCGATTTAGAGGTTTTTATCACCCTTAGTGACGGGAAGTCCGGACGTGATTAGAAATTTATCCGGAAATGCAAGGGCTTCGTGAGAAGTGCCTTCGGTTCTGTTCGATCCCGGAACAGACTTGTATGGATTGTGTGTCTGACATTACAATTTGAGATATAAAGCTGATTTCTTTCAAATACATTTCTGTTGGTGGCGGAGAATTTATTCTCTTAGCTTAACACCCTTCTCTGAGACGTACGAGCTTAGAGGTTATGTAGTTGAAATTTATCAGCGATATACTCCCAATTTGGTAACGTGGCATACTGAGTGTTGCTGTGAAATGATCAGTGTTTGATCATTTGCGATATGATCATTTGTTTGATCTTATATCTTTGTGATCATAGGTTGATCATTTTGTTTGACCCGAAGCAGGGCTTTTTGAGAAAGCGTAGCTTTGTGGACGAGACTTCGTCGAGCCTCACACCCCGGAAATGGTCAAAACAGGAAGGATGCGGCAAGGTTCTAGGGAGTAGCGCCCCTTAGTGTATGTCATTCCTTCTGGATAGAGGTGGTATCATGGTATGGAGCCCAGATACTTAACCTATGTGGTTGCTGCATTATTATCTATGTGGTTTGTTGGAAATCGGGGATCCTCGGGAAGATCGGTTACGATCGGGGGATGGCATACGCGTGTCAGTAGTTACCTATTTTTGCAGAGGTAACCCGGCCTTGTGTTGGCAGAGATCCGGTTAGGTTCTCGGGTCGTCTATTCCAGGGACGTACCCATCGTGGATAGGAAGTTCCTTAGCCTGACCATTTGTTGGAAATCCAAAGAAACAATACGTGACATGTACGGTTTTAGTTGTATTACCTGCTATGGAATGTGGCGGTAACCTGCTATTGAACATAGTAGCTATAGTAGGCATAAGTGCGGAATGCCTATGCTGGCTAAGATTAATATTATACTTTCGAAATGATTTCTACACTATGCACTAATAATAATATCAAAATGATTTGATTTTGCGTAGTAAGCATCTTTGACTATCACAAGAAGAAATCTCCTCCAATTCTGCGTTTGCATTGTGTGTGTGGTGGGAGGTCTTATGGTAGTTTCATTTTCCAAAAGCATTGCGAATTGACATTAAAGTTTCCTTGTTGTTTTAAAGATAACTGTTTTACGATCTCACACCAGTCACCATGACTGACTCGGAGTTTATTGTTTCCCTTCTAAACTCTGGGTGCCCACAAATTTCCACACGGGCAGTCTAGAGTTAGATTATCAGGATATTCTGGAGCTTTGGAGATAAGCCGGATGGCGAGACGTAGTATTTGTATCTGACATTATTTATTCCGCTGTGTATTCTGTATGAGGACAAGTTTACATAACTGTCTATTGTTGTATTGAGTTGTATATTGACTCTGATTGATGTATGTATAAAAAATAACTGATATAGTTCTTTGTTTTAAAAGACTAGCAATTATCTATTATATATTGTTCCGCTGCGATGTGTAAGATTCTGATATTGTTTGCTGTTTCTGATGTTGTCCTGTTCTTCTCTATTCTCTTCTTTGTTTTTATTCTTCTTCCTTTTTCCTCTTCTTCTTCTTCTACTTTTTCTTCTTTCTTAAAACCCTCACTATTGGAGTTTCCGGCACTCGATTGCTCGGCAGTCGATAAAGTGAGTATCGATGTCGAATTTTCGAAAGTCGAAAATTCCGGTACGTGACAGCGTGGTATCAGAGCATATGGTTAAGCGACAACCCTGCTCTGTTGGGTGTTACTCATTAGAGATAGAGTCAGCAGTACTCTAGAATGAGTTGAGTGTAATAATAGATACGAGTGCGTATTTGTTAGTGAATATAAAATTGTTTTATATTGTGATGATTGGTTTGTTGAGTGGTATATGGATTCTGGTCGGTATTGTCCGTACAACTCTATCGATAGGGATCTCTAAACACTTATATAGAACAATTCGGCACAATATTGTTTTAAATAGGGTAAATGAGATAATTTTGCCCAAAACTATTTTTGTATAGAAAATAAATGTTTTTCTATAAAGTACTATAGTATATGGTTGCATGGATGTTAGGAAGTAATAATAGTAAATTATTATCATTGAAATTAAATGAGAAATTGAAATCGTAACTCCAAAGTTAAGAAATAAATTCACATGCAAATGAAATTTAAAGAATGTAAATTGTAAATGTGAATTGTAATTTAAAACGGAATTCCAGAGAAGTTTTTGGAAATGTTTTGAAAAGAATTTGAAAATTTTGGTGATTTGGAAAGTTTAATTCCTTTTTGATTTGAAAATGAATTTCAAAGGTTTTGAAAAGTATTTAGGAGAGATGAAAGCTCTAAACTCTTTTCGGTCGCTGGAAATTAATTCCGATGATGATCGCGACATCACCGGTGTTCATTTTCGGGTTTCCAAAAGAGAAATTGCTGCTAAATTGTTTTAAATGAAAGTTGTTTGAAAAATTTGGGTTTTGTTTTTGAAATTCAAATGGAATTTGAATTGTTTTCAAAATGATTTTGAAAAGGTTGAAAAGACTCTGGAATACTATATAAAAATAATTGTGAAATATTATGAAGTTGATAACTTGTAAAGTTTAAATAAAAATCTAACTTAAAGAGATGAATTCATATATGAATAAAATTGTGAGCATAAATTGTAAATGAATTTATGATTTGGAATGGAATTCCAAGAAGATAATTGAAATTAAAAGTCGTTAATGAAATGAGACTTGAATCAAGTGAAATAAAATCCAAACCTGAGAAAACTGAAATGGATTGAATCCGAATAAACTAAAGATAATTGATAAATTCAATATTCAGAAGTTAAATTGAATTGAAATTGTGAATTGAATTCAAATGAATTTGAAAATGCAAAATTTGACAAAATTGAATATATAACTTCAATAGTGAATTAGAGATGATATAAGCAGTTATATTGAAAATTTTGTAATTGAATGTACGAAATGGTTTGAATATATGCAACTAGATATTATGGCTAGTAGGATATACAGGTATAAAGGAATTGGAATTTAATTTCGAAGATAAATTTGAATTGCTCGAAAAAGGTATGTATTTGAATTTCAAATATGAGATTTGCTGATTTCTTGTCTAGCCGCTTGGCTTTTTCTTTTTCTTTTTGAAATCTGAGAGTCCGTAGGGACGTTTTGTAGTCGTGCCGTATTAGCCACGCAAAGGAGACGCTGGCGAAATTTTTCGAAAATTTCGAGTGTTAGAAAAATTTTGAGAAAATTTTGAAAGTTAAAATTTGAATTGTTAAGTAAACAATGTTGTTTGAAACTTATAATTGAAGTTAGAAATTTAGTTGAATGATAACGAATCTTTAGTAGAAAGATTTGTTTTGAAATTTGATAAAACCATTGGATTGTGAAAAATAGTAGACGAGTTAAGGACCTTTTTCCCTAACTTGTAATTTCGAGGACGAAATTCTTTTAAGGGGGGAAGTTTGTAACGACCCAGAATTTTTGATAATTAAAATTTGAATATTTAATTGATTTTAAATATTAATAAATGGAATTTAGAAGTCGAATGATTTATTTTTCGAATATTGGATTTAATTTGATAATTTAATCGATAAATTAAATAGTGAAATTCCAGAGATAATTGAAAAACGAGTTTAATATGATTGAAAATGATTTGGAAAATTTTATTTAATCATACTGGAGTTATAGAAAGGTTATAGAACTTTTAAAATTGGATTTGAAGTGAAACTGTGAAAATTGAATATTTTAATATTTAATTATCGACTGAAAAATAGCCAATTTTCGAACAGTCTCAGAATTGGACGAAACTAGTTCCATTGGATCCGTAATAGTTAGTTATTATCGGATTTCAATTTTCGTATCAATCGGAGTTGTCGTTTGACCGTGGCAGCTCGAAACGCATCGATATCGTTTTAATTTTAAATCGTCGAGTTAAAATAGTGTTTTTGGCAATTTTCTATATAAGGACGTGAATATTTCATTTTGCACTCCGAACCCTCTTCCTTCTTCCAGCCGGCCCTAGCTATTCAATGGCTGAGAAACACTCAACTTCCTCCTCCATTATCTCTCCATCCATCAAACGATTTGCGAAATGTTCAACTTGAAAGTTGTAGAGCTAATCGAGCTCTAGAAGATCAACGGTGGAGATCGTCTGAAGCGGAGCCAATCAACGACAAATGGGGCTTGAAGGCAGCAGCTCCTCTCACGTTTTTACAGCAGTAGGAAGGGCCGAGCTTGATGCTATTCATGGTGGAGGTGGGGTTCGCGTAGACCTTCGATTTGGTGGTGGAGTGATGATGTTTCGAGCGTTGTAGAGGGGTGCGAAATTTGATGAAGTGGACGGCTACATGGGTTGTTTTGTACGTGAATTTTCACGTGAGGAAGAAGAGGGAGGAAGAAGAAGTGCGGTCCAGATCTGGTGATAGCAAGATGTGCGGCCATGATGGATGGTAGGGTTTTGAAATTAAAACAAAAAGCTGAAATTAATTGATTTAAATTCGTGTAAACTTTAAAATACTATAACTCTTTCATACGAGGTCCGTTTTGGACGAGAATTTTTGTGTTGGAATCGTATTGATGAGCACTACGCAATGGAGCTGGTTTGGAGTCAATTGGAGTCAGTGAAAATTTCAGGTAAAATTAAACGCGTGTTTAATTTTATTCGAAATAAACGCTGAAATCAGAATTAAAATCACGGTGAGATCTTCTCACTCAAAATAAATTTGATGTTTGCAGTTTGATTGCTATTGGATGTGATATTAGATATAGTAGGATATATATCTATATATAGCAATATATACATATTGGAATATGTATATATTGGATTGATTGATTTCCCGCCTCGTATAGCGGATGAGACCCTATTGCGCCGTTAGTAAGCGGATTTTTATAAAACCCATATACCGTGATAATTCCGTACTGGAGCGGAATTGGTATTGTGCTAACATCTTTGGATGCAGGGAAACAGGTTGGAGGGATCCAACTGGATTCCTCAACTGTATTTACTTATTTACAGATATTGATGTATATTCTGTTATCATATTGATATATGATATTGACTGTTGTGATGGACTAATTGATGCTGTTGCATCATCGGATTCAGTTTTGAAATGTAAAAATAACGACTTTTACTTTAAAAAGGTTTTTAAAGTGATTTTTGAAAATATACGTTTTATGGAATTTTTGAATCGATTATAAACGTAAAATTTTAAAGTTATAAAAGTTATAATTTTTAGTGAAATATAACCGAAGTGTCGTTTTTAAAACAAAAGTTGATTTATTTATTAAATAGTTTAAATAGAGATTTTTGAATTTATTATGAAAGCTCTATATATAAGATTTATAAAATTTGATTTTTATAAATCAAAGTGATGAAATTATAAAGGAGTTTTAAAGACGTTTTAAATGATGTTAAAATGGGTTTTATAAAGGACAGAATAAATGATTTGTGAAGTCCTAAAAGAACGATTTTTGTAAATAAACGAATTATAAGTGTTTAACTTATAGAATGGACTTTTGGTAGAAAATTAAGTTATAAATTGAAGTGGATAAGCCTTTAAATAAAATGTGTAGAAAATATTGGAATGTGGTTAGTGAAGTATATTCACGATTTTGGACAGTGAATATATTGTTAAGTAAAATGGATATGTTTTGGAGAAGTGATATTATGAAATGAAGTAATTGTTTTAAAAGATGTTTTAAAACGTGTTAAATATCGAAATCATAGATTTCAACATTTATTGTTGAAATAGACGTTTTCGAAAAATAAGGAAATGGTGGACTATAACACTGTTGTTATAGTAAATGATTTTCGAAAGGAAATGTTTTTAATGTAGTATTGGGATTTATATATCTATCTAAATTTCGAATCCCTATACTAGCGATTTTGAGTCGTCGTAACGATGTTTTACGTGACATTCGTTTTGACTCAAATAAATGTTGTTATAATAAATGATTTCCTTAAAGAATGAAATATATACTGAATATTGATTTAAGTATATCGAATATTTTTCAAGTGTTGAAAATAAAAGATTTGTGAAACACTTATTATTAAATAAGTATGGAATGTTTTCCAAAATGAAATGAAACATTTTGAGATTTTATCTTCTTAAAGATAAATTGAAAATGAATATTGGAATCGATTTGAAAATCGTATATCAGTAGATATTTTTGAAATATAAATTCACTATGGAATTTATAAAAGAAAGGGGAATTGTTTTAGAAAAATAAACGTTGATTTATTTTTGAAGTGTGGAAATTTTATATCTAGTAAAAGATATTTTGGAAGATAAATAATTTGGGAAAAAATTATTTGGAATCTGATGATGTCGCGCATCTTTATTGATAGTTAAATAACCGACTATCAATAATTACCTATAGATAGGTATTTGTTGTGAATTGGATGAATTTGAATGCCACACTTATTTTTAAATAAGCGCTCACTATTCGGGTTAGCCGGGAAAGGACCATGGGGTCGTATAACCCATTCCGAATATGTGATACGTCGTTATGAATTGCATTCGGAGACCGGATATTTTTGAAAACGGAAGGATTACCGTCGAGTTACTCTACATCGGCTGATCTCCGATTTAGAGGTTTTTATCACCCTTAGTGACGGGAAGTCCGGACGTGATTAGAAATTTATCCGGAAATGCAAGGGCTTCGTGAGAAGTGCCTTCGGTTCTGTTCGATCCCGGAACAGACTTGTATGGATTGTGTGTCTGACATTACAATTTGAGATATAAAGCTGATTTCTTTCAAATACATTTCTGTTGGTGGCGGAGAATTTATTCTCTTAGCTTAACACCCTTCTCTGAGACGTACGAGCTTAGAGGTTATGTAGTTGAAATTTATCAGCGATATACTCCCAATTTGGTAACGTGGCATACTGAGTGTTGCTGTGAAATGATCAGTGTTTGATCATTTGCGATATGATCATTTGTTTGATCTTATATCTTTGTGATCATAGGTTGATCATTTTGTTTGACCCGAAGCAGGGCTTTTTGAGAAAGCGTAGCTTTGTGGACGAGACTTCGTCGAGCCTCACACCCCGGAAATGGTCAAAACAGGAAGGATGCGGCAAGGTTCTAGGGAGTAGCGCCCCTTAGTGTATGTCATTCCTTCTGGATAGAGGTGGTATCATGGTATGGAGCCCAGATACTTAACCTATGTGGTTGCTGCATTATTATCTATGTGGTTTGTTGGAAATCGGGGATCCTCGGGAAGACGCACTACGCCATAAATGACCTTCTGCAACATTTTTGCAAGGTGTTGCCAGCTAAAATGTTGCGATAGCTATAGAATTTTGGTCCTACTGCAACGTTGTATTTTTGGTGTTACCTTAGCCATAGAAATGTGTTGCTCTAGCTAAACAAGTGTAACACGATGCAACATTTTTATATAGTGTTGCCATAGATGTTATCAGATTAAAAAATTAAAAAAAAAATTACACCTCAGCGATCCACACCACCATTTAAAACAAAATCTCAACCGTCGATTCACACCATCGATCCACACCTTACCAATTTCCATTTCCCGCTTTACTTTTCACTCATCCGCTTTCGTTTCTCACCCCCAATTTTCCAATCCCTAATTTTTATTCCTCCGAGTTTAAAAAAAATGACGCCGCTCCTCCTTGTTTCTTCGATCTGGAGAATAATTGGCTTTGATTTTATCCCTTGTCGGCCATATCAATTTCCGTTATTTTCTTTCGCCTCGCGTCAGTTTTCCTCACTACTTCCGGATTTGCGATTTTGTTCAGGTTTTTGGCGATTCTGGTGATTCGAGGTAAGGCTGTGGGATTGCGATGGTTCAAGGAGTTGCTGATTTGGTCGCAATTTCGTGGTTGGGGCCTGATGTCAGAGTGGCAGGGGGTAGTCGAATTGGTTTCGGTGAAAACTAGGGCACGCGATTCCAGTTGCTTTGATGCTCTGATTGATCGAATCTAGTGTGAGAAACGTTCCTGGTAGCTTGCTCCTTCGTTCTCCTTGATTGATTGCTCGAATTGCTTTGACTTCGTCGTCGGGTGCGATGTGATATTATTTGGTATGTTTTCTGCCTTCTGGTTTACTTGAATATTCTTGATTTTGGTTACACTCGCACGCTTTTGCCGATGATGAATTGGGATTTATTTATAGGCTTTATTTCCTATAATCTCGTGTTTAATCTTTCTGTTGGACTTTGAGAAATCTGGTATGTTGGATTGCAATGATGAATACAAACATATGTGTGTTGAGCTTTGTTGGTTTTGCTTGGTCTGGACTGAACTGTACCATGCTAACCTTGTTCTTTAACATGAACTGATGCTCCAAGTCCTCTGTATATCATGTTACTGCCTAGGTTTCTCTTGTACATGCCTGATGCATTCACTGTTTTTGCTTGATGGGCTGCCTATGTGTACTGCTGTGTTTCTTGCACTGGCTTGTCTATATTTTGCTGAACCTGGTTCTTTTTTGTTTTGTTGGTTGCTTGGCCCTGAGTTGAATCCAGTCGATGACTCGGGTTTGACCTTGTGCCGTGTCCGTTTTTTTGGCTTGTCTACATATCTGGCTGCACTTGAGTATGAACTTGCACTTGAGTAGTTGCACTTGAGTAGTTTCTTGTACCAAGCCTTATGATGCATGTATGTTCATCCATGTACATGCATTTCTTGGTCATGTTATGTTGCTTGCTGTGTTGAGTACTACTTTGTGCACTTGGCTTCTCCTTTGTGCATTTTTGCTTGAACTGTTGCTTGCTGTCTTCCATACTGCCTTGTATCCATGTGTTGCATTCATGTTTGGCTTATGCACTTATGAAAAGAAACAACCCAAATACCTGAGGCAAATAATATAACAAAAATATTTTCATTTTCTGTTCGAGTTAAATATTATTTTCCAGATTACTGCTTTTGAATTATATGTGACAGGTATTAAAGACTGGACAGCTGGATATAAGCTTGAAGACAGAGTCAAATCAAATGTGCATGAGCTTGAAGACAGGTTTCAAAGAAGGCTCGATCTTTCGAAATCGGATGAATCGGGCGGTGCCCACCGGGACTGCGGTGCCCCGGACCCCCGCCGGCGCTGCGCCCGGACCCGCTTCTCGGCTCGCCTTCGGCTCGGCACTCGGCTCGCCTTCGGCTCGGCATATATTTGTCAGTGTCGGTGTTTGTATAAATTGAAACTGCATATGTAATGAGTGAACTGAGTGATGTAGTGAGGAATATCTGTATATGTGAATATCAGTGTTATATATCATTGAATTGTAAAATAGTGGAGTCAGGAAATTGTACTATTTCAAATGTTGAAATAAAATATTTATTTAAATAAATTACTGTTTAAATATCAAATTCTGTGCAATAGCATTTTATTAAATAAATATTTATTTTTATTAAAAAATCAAATATGCTCTATATTGTGGGCCCCACAAATTCAAAAAGTTCATATCTATAGCAACATTTTGGAATGTTGCTACAGATACCTATGGGTGTTGCCATAGACCCAAATAGGGTTCTATTGCAACAATATTACTTATGTTGCCTTAGATAGTCAAAATGTTGCCTTTGAGGTCTAAGGCAACGGCAAAAATTGCATCACCCTAAAAGTGTTGCCATAGACCTATGGCAACATTTTTCGGGCCTGAGCCAACATTTTTTTTGTGTTGCAGTAGGCCATTTATGGCGTAGTGACGGTTACGATCGGGGGATGGCATACGCGTGTCAGTAGTTACCTATTTTTGCAGAGGTAACCCGGCCTTGTGTTGGCAGAGATCCGGTTAGGTTCTCGGGTCATCTATTCCAGGGACGTACCCATCGTGGATAGGAAGTTCCTTAGCCTGACCATTTGTTGGAAATCCAAAGAAACAATACGTGACATGTACGGTTTTAGTTGTATTACCTGCTATGGAATGTGGCGGTAACCTGCTATTGAACATAGTAGCTATAGTAGGCATAAGTGCGGAATGCCTATGCTGGCTAAGATTAATATTATACTTTCGAAATGATTTCTACACTATGCACTAATAATAATATCAAAATGATTTGATTTTGCGTAGTAAGCATCTTTGACTATCATAAGAAGAAATCTCCTCCAATTCTGCGTTTGCATTGTGTGTGTGGTGGGAGGTCTTATGGTAGTTTCATTTTCCAAAAGCATTGCGAATCGACATTAAAGTTTCCTTGTTGTTTTAAAGATAACTGTTTTACGATCTCACACCAGTCACCATGACTGACTCGGAGTTTATTGTTTCCCTTCTAAACTCTGGGTGCCCACAAATTTCCACACGGGCAGTCTAGAGTTAGATTATCAGGATATTCTGGAGCTTTGGAGATAAGCCGGATGGCGAGACGTAGTATTTGTATCTGACATTATTTATTCCGCTGTGTATTCTGTATGAGGACAAGTTTACATAACTGTCCATTGTTGTATTGAGTTGTATATTGACTCTGATTGATGTATGTATAAAAAAAAAACTGATATAGTTCTTTGTTTTAAAAGACTAGCAATTATCTATTATATATTGTTCCGCTGCGATGTGTAAGATTCTGATATTGTTTGCTGTTTCTGATGTTGTCCTGTTCTTCTCTATTCTCTTCTTTGTTTTTATTCTTCTTCCTTTTTCCTCTTCTTCTTCTTCTACTTTTTCTTCTTTCTTAAAACCCTCACTATTGGAGTTTCCGGCACTCGATTGCTCGGCAGTCGATAAAGTGAGTATCGATGTCGAATTTTCGAAAGTCGAAAATTCCGGTACGTGACTTCGACAGATAGGTAATTTTTTTTTTAGCAGTTTTTTTTAGGTTAATCTCAAATTAATTCGAATGCTGGAAATTCATATAGATTGAGAGTATTTACAGAGAAAATATGCATATATATATATATATATATATATAGATTTACAAAATAAAATTTATGATAAACAGATTGAAAGAAAAAAAAATTAATAATAAAGCAATATCTTTGTTTAAGTAACTTATTTAGAATTTATATTAGCTACTAAAAATAATTTAAAGAAAGAGAACTTAGTTTTAAAACTTTAAATTTAAGATTTGTTAAATTTTTTTTAAAAAGGAAGTTTAATTGATTTATCTAAGACTATTTAGATTACTAGAGGAAACTTTATATAAAGGGGATTTATTTTTAAACAAAAATTTTTTTTGGGTTAAATAAATTTATTAAAAGTAATTGGTTTAAAATAAAACCATTGAGTAATTAAAACTATCAAAACGAAAATTTGGTTAATTAAATTTATTTAAAGAAAACTGGGTTAAAAATGAGGTCATTGTATAATTAAAACATATCAAGTTAGAAATTTAATAGTTCGATTTAATTCGAATATTAACGAATTGTACAATTATTTATACAAGGTATAAAATCAAGAAACAGCTGAAAATGGAAAATGGGATGGCAAATTAAAAGCTAAGGTGAGATTTTTCTCACTCGATTGAAAAGTGGATCTTACAGTTATTAATTTGACTGATTGATTGCTATTGGATGTGATATTAGATATGATAGGATATATCTATATATATAGCAATATATACATATTGGCATATGTATATATTGGATTGATTGATTTCCCGCCTCGTATAGCGGATGAGACCCTATTGCGCCGTTAGTAAGCGGATTTTTATAAAACCCATATACCGCGATAATTCCGTACTGGAGCGGAATTGGTATTGTGCTAACGTCTTTGGATGCAGGGAAACAGGTTGGAGGGATCCAACTGGACCCCTCACATTGATTGAATTTATTTCTATTGTGATATGAATCTGTGAATGATTATAGTGATACTATTAATCATATTGATATCTGGAAATTGTTTGAAAGCTAAAATTTAGCTGAATGGATGTTTTGACATCATTGGATTCCAAAACTAAATGAAATTGAATTTTTGTAATTCAAGTAGAAATTTTTAAGTAAATTTAATTTTAGAAATTAATAAATTTGAAGAAAAGAATTTAAAAGAATAAAGATTGATTTTTGAAATCTTATTGAATTAATTCCAGAATCAAGTGAAAATGTCAAATAAATGAATTTCGTATAATAGTGATTTTAAATTGAAGAATTTAATTAAAATTTGGATTTCTAAATAGTTTGAAAAAGATAAAGAGATTTATTTTCTTTAAGAGGAATTTATTTAAAAAAGGAAATAAGTTGGAAGTCCAACTATAAATTTAATTGGCAAATTGAAACGAATTTGGAAAGTCAATATAAAATGAGATGGGATGGAAAATAAATTTAGAAATCAATATTGAAATTGATTTGGTATTGAAGTTTTTATAAATGGAATTGAAATTTATAAAAGTTGTTTATAAATCCGAAATCACTTATTTTGATAAGTAAAATTGTAGAAGTTGACAAAAAGAAGATTTATAAGTCGAGGTTGTTATAAAATAAAATTAGAATTTATAAACGTTGTTTTTTTATAAATTCGAAATCGATTGAATTTGATAAATTAAATATAGAAGATTATTAAAGGAGATATATTCGCGATTTTGGATAGCGAATTATTATTGAAATAAAACGTGTAGAAAATAGTGAAATGTAATTAGTGAAGTATATTCACGATTTTGGACAGTGAATATATGGTTAAGTAAAATGGATATGGTTTTGGGAAAGTGATATTAAAAATGAAGTTAAACATTTTAAAGATGTTTTAAAACGTGTGAACTATCGAAAACATGGATTTCAACATTTTTATTGTTGAAATAGACGTTTTCGAAATATAAGGAAATGGTAGACTATAACATTGTTGTTATAGTAAATGATTTTCGAAAGGAAATGTTTTATCTAGTATTGGGATTTATATACCTATCTTAAAATCCGAATCCCTATACTAGTGATTTTGAGTCGTCGTAACGATGTTTTACGTAACATTCGTTTTGACTCAGATAAATGTGTTATAGAAATAGATTTCCTTAAAGAATGAATATATACTTAATTTGATTTAAGTATATTGAATATTTTCAATGTTGAAAATAAATGATTTGTGAATTACTTATTTTTAGATAAGTAAGGAAATACTTTTCCAATATGAAATGAATTGTTTTGAGATTTTATCTTCAAAGATAAAAAGAAATGTGGAAATTGATTTGAAAATTGTTTTCAAATGTTGAAGTGTGGAAATTTTATATCTAATAAAAGATATTTTGAAAGATAAATAATTTGGGAAAATTATTTGGAATCTGATGATGTTGCGCATCTTTATTGATAGTTAAATAACCGACTATCAATAATTACCTTTAGATAGGTATTTGTTGTGAATTGGATGAATTTGAATGCCACACTTATTTTTGAATAAACGCTCACTATTCGGGTTAGCCGGGAAAGGACCATGGGGTCGTATAACCCATTCCGAATATGTGATACGTCGTTATGAATTACATTCGAAGACCGGTGTTGAAGACCGGATATTTTTGAAAACGGAAGGATTACCGTCGAGTTACTCTACATCGGCTGATCTCCGATTTAGAGGTTTTATCACCCTTAGTGACGGGAAGTCCGGACGTGATTAGAAATTTATCCGGATATGCAAGGGCTTCGTGAGAAGTGCCTTCGGTTCTGTTCGATCCCGGAACAGACTTGTATGGATTGTGTGTTTGACGTTACAATTTGAGATATAAAGCTGATTTCTTTCAAATACATTTCTGTTGGTGGCGGAGAATTTATTCTCTTAGCTTAACACCCTTCTCTGAGACGTACGAGCTCAGAGGTTATGTAGTTGAAATTTATCAGCGATATATCCCAATTTGGTAACGTGGCATACTGAGTGTTGCTGTGAAATGATCAGTGTTTGATCATTTGTGATATGATCATTTGTTTGATCTTATATCTTTGTGATCATAGGTTGATCATTTTTGTTTGACCCGAAGCAGGGCTTTTTGAGAAAGCGTAGCTTTGTGGACGAGACTTCGTCGAGCCTCACACCCCGGAAATGGTCGAAACAGGAAGGATGCGGCAAGGTTCTAGGGAGTAGCGCCCCTTAGTGTATGTCATTCCTTCTGGATAAAGGTGGTATCATGGTATGGAGCCCAGATACTTAACCTCTGTGGTTACTGCATTATTATTATCTATGTGGTTTGTTGGAAATCGGGGATCCTCGGGAAGATCGGTGACGATCGGGGGATGGCATACGCGTGTCAGTAGTTACCTACTTTTGCAGAGGTAACCCGGCCTTGTGTTGGCAGAGATCTAACCGTAATGTTAGGTTATTTCTCGGGTCGTCTATTCCAGGGACGTACCCATCGTGGAGAAGGAAGTTCCTTAGCCTGACCATTTGTTGGAAATCCAAAGAAACAATACGAGCCTTGTACGGTTTTAGTTGTAGAACCTGCCATTTAATATGGTAGCTATAGCAAGCATACTATAATGGTACCTATGCTGGCTAAGATTTATATTCTACTTTCGAAATGTTTTCTACACTATGCACTAATAATAATATCAAAAAGAATTTGATTTTTGCGTAGTAAGCATCTTTGACTATCATAAGAAGAAATCTCCTCCAAGTCTGCGTTTGCATTGTGTGTGTGGCGGGAGGTCTTATGGTAGTTTCATTTTCCAAAAGCATTGCGAATTGACTTTAAAGTTTTCCCGTTGTTTATTTTAAAGATAAACTGTTTTACGATCTCACACCAGTCACCATGACTGACTCGGAGTTTATTGTTTCCCTTCTAAACTCTGGGTGCCCACCAATTTCCACACGGGCAGTCTGGAGTTAGGTTATCAGGATATTCTGGATATTCTGGAGCTTTGGAAGCAAGCTGGATGGCGAGACGTAGTATTTATATCTGATATTATTTATTCCGCTGTGTATTCTGTATGAGGACAAGTTTATATAACTGTCCATTGCTGTTTATTGACTCTGATTGATGTATGTATAAAATGATATAGTTCTTTGTTTTAAAGATTATTCATTTATCTATTATATGTTGTTCCGCTGCGATGTGTAAGATTCTGATATTGTTCTGTTTCTGTTGCTGTTCTGTTGTTCTGTTCTTCTCTATTCTCCTCTTTTTCTTCTATCTTCTTCTTCTGCCTTTTTCTTCTTTCTTAAAACCCTCACTATTGGAGTTTCCGGCACTCGATTGCTCGACAGTCGATAAAGTGAGTATCGATGTCGAATTTTCGAAAGTCGAAAATTTCGGTACGTGACAGCGAAAAATCTCACATTTATAAATTTCATTCGTTAAATGGATTTATTTCCAAATCTTTGGTTATTATTTTAATTTCTCATTCCATTTCATATAACAATGATAATAATTCAATGTTATTGTTTTATAACAACCATGCAACCATATACTGTAGTAATTTACAGAAAATCATTTCTTTTATATACAAAAATAGTTTTGGGCAAAATTATTTCATTCACCCTATTTTAAAACAATACTGTGTCGGTTATTTAACTATCAATAAAGATGCGCAACATCATCAGATTCCAAATAATTTTCCCAAATTATTTATCTTTCAAAATATCTTTTATTAGATATAAAATTTCCACACTTCAACATTTGAAAACAATTTTCAAATCAATTTCCACATTTCTTTTTATCTTTGAAGATAAAATCTCAAAACAATTCATTTCATATTGGAAAAGTATTTCCTTACTTATCTAAAAATAAGTAATTCACAAATCATTTATTTTCAACATTGAAAATATTCAATATACTTAAATCAAATTAAGTATATATTCATTCTTTAAGGAAATCTATTTCTATAACACATTTATCTGAGTCAAAACGAATGTTACGTAAAACATCGTTACGACGACTCAAAATCACTAGTATAGGGATTCGGATTTTAAGATAGGTATATAAATCCCAATACTAGATAAAACATTTCCTTTCGAAAATCATTTACTATAACAACAATGTTATAGTCTACCATTTCCTTATATTTCGAAAACGTCTATTTCAACAATAAAAATGTTGAAATCCATGTTTTCGATAGTTCACACGTTTTAAAACATCTTTAAAATGTTTAACTTCATTTTTAATATCACTTTCCCAAAACCATATCCATTTTACTTAACCATATATTCACTGTCCAAAATCGTGAATATACTTCACTAATTACATTTCACTATTTTCTACACGTTTTATTTCAATAATAATTCGCTATCCAAAATCGCGAATATATCTCCTTTAATAATCTTCTATATTTAATTTATCAAATTCAATCGATTTTGAATTTATAAAAAAACAACGTTTATAAATTCTAATTTTATTTTATAACAACCTCGACTTATAAATCTTCTTTTTGTCAACTTCTACAATTTTACTTATCAAAATAAGTGATTTCGGATTTATAAACAACTTTTATAAATTTCAATTCCATTTATAAAAACTTCAATACCAAATCAATTTCAATATTGATTTCTAAATTTATTTTCCATCCCATCTCATTTTATATTGACTTTCCAAATTCGTTTCAATTTGCCAATTAAATTTATAGTTGGACTTCCAACTTATTTCCTTTTTTAAATAAATTCCTCTTAAAGAAAATAAATCTCTTTATCTTTTTCAAACTATTTAGAAATCCAAATTTTAATTAAATTCTTCAATTTAAAATCACTATTATACGAAATTCATTTATTTGACATTTTCACTTGATTCTGGAATTAATTCAATAAGATTTCAAATTATTTCAAATGGATGTCAAAAGTGCCTTTTTAAATGGTTTTGTTAAAGAGGATGTTTATGTTGAACAACCTCCACTTTTTGAAGAAGAAAAGTTTCCAAATCATGTTTACAAATTAAAGAAAGCTTTATATGGTTTGAAACAAGCTCCTAGAGCCTGGTATGACAGACTAAGATCTTACCTATTACAATCAAATTTTGAAATTGGTAGAGTAGATAATACACTTTTTATTTAAAGAAAAAAAATGAAATCCAATTACTACATATTTATGTAGATGATATCATTTTTGGATGAACAAATAATGAAATAAACAAAGAGTTTTCTAAAATAATGACAAAAGAGTTTGAGATGAGTCATATGGGTGAACTTGCTTCCTTTTAGGATTGAAAATAAAACAATTAGAGAATGGTATTTTCATTAGTCAAGAAAAGTATGCTAGGGATCTGGTTAGTAAGTTTGGTATGACCATTGTAAGTGGAAAACACACTCCTATGGAAACTAATGAAGCCTTGAATAAAGAAGACATGTCAAAAGATGTTGATCAAAAACTATACAGAGGAATGATTGGATTGCTACTATATATAACTACGAATAGGTCTGATATCATGCATAATATCTGTCTCTGTGCAAGATACCAATCTCAACCCAAAGAAACCCATTTAAAAGCTGTTAAACGTATCCTAAGATATGTTAAACACACTTTAGACTATGGCCTATTTTACCCTAAAAATGATTCATTTGATTTAATCTCATATTGTGATGCTAACTATGCTGGTTGTAAATCAGACCGAAAAAGTACAAGTGGAACTTGTCACTTTTTAGGACATTCTCTGGTTTCCTGGTTTAGTAAATAGCAAAATATTGTCTCACTATCAACAACTGAAGCAGAATATATCTCTGCTGCTTTGGCTTGTTCTCAAGTTATCTATATGCAACAGACCCTAAAGGATTTTGGATTAAATATTTCAAAATCACCAATTTATTGTGACAATACAAGTGCAATAAATTTATCCAAAAATCCTACTCATCATGCTAGAACCAAACATATTGATATTAGACATCATTTTCTCAGAGATAATATAAGTAAAGAGATTATTTCTCTTGAATTTATCAACACTGAGAATCAAATAACTGATATTCTGACCTAACCTTTGAATCAATCAACCTTTACTAAATTAAGAAGAGAACTAGGTATTTGTTTTATAATTGAGATATAAAATAAAGATATAGTAACACATATATTTAAATAAACAGAGAAAAACAAATTGTCAAAATTTTCAAAGGGATGTCGACATGCCCCTACCCCCCATGTCGACATACAACGGTCAGATTTGAAATTTTGATTTTCCCCTCTAAAATCAGTTTGGTGGTTATATAACCACAATATTTTGAATTCATATGTCTTCTCACTTCATTTTCTCTGTAATAAACTTCTGAAAATACAAAGTAATGGCCTCCTCTTTTAAATCAAACCAAAATGCAACAATTTCCTTCCCTTCTCCTAATTCTGGTCCATTCCAACATACTACATTGGCTCGAGTAATGAAGATCAAAGGAATTATGAAGGATTCTCTACAAATGCTGACTGAATTACCAGTCATGCAAATAAGGATGCAAAGGAATAAGAGAAACAAGGCAAGATTCTTAGAAATTTGCAAAAATTTCTAATGGATAATCATGCAGACCCTATTGTGATTGAAAATGATTCCTCTAATATACGTATTCATTATCCGTTAGAGGACGAAGAAAAAGAAGAAGAAGAAGAAGAAGAGGAAGAAGCGCAAATGGACGAGGATGATAATATTGTTTGCGTTGGAGAAGTCTGTTTGACAAAAAATGGTAATTTGGTCGAACAACATGGAAACTTTTGTCTCCATTACCCTATTTGTTCGATTCACAAGTCACCAATTGTCAAGGACTCTCGTTAGGTTGTTATTATGTTAATGTTTTTATATTTTGTGTACTTGTATATATTTGTGTCTATGTTTCATATATATGTGCAATGTAACATCATATATAACAAAATTTGATTTATGTTTCGCTTATTATACTTCGTTTTTAGCATTTAGTTCCATAGTATTAGTTTAAGGGGGGTTATGTAGTTTAGGCTTAGTTTTTGTTGATGACAAAGGGGGAGAATTATAAAATAGGATAGCTAGGTTGTTAGTTAGGCTTGGATTAAGGAGGGAGTTAGTAGATTAAGGGGGAGTTGTTGGAATAAGGGGGAGTCAGAGTAGAATTAAAGTTTGGTGGAGTATATTTTATAAACATATGTTGTCATCATCAAAAAGGGGGAGATTGTTGGTTCTTGATATGATGGTTTTGATGACAACAACCTTAGGACTTGTTATAAAATATAAATACTAATATCTTTGTCTAGATATATGTATATATATATATACATATATATATATATGCATATATATTTATATATATATATATACACACACATATATATGCATATATATATATGCAGGTACTGAGAATGAAGACTGTACAGTATAGAGATTCAAGACTGATGAATTCAAGATTGTAAAAATCAAGACTGAAGACTCATGAGTATCAAGATTATTAAGAGTTCAAGAGTTCAAGATATCAAGATAAGTAATAGAGTCTAGATTTATGTTAAAACTTCATAATAGCACTAAAATCTTTATTCTGATTTTAATTGTGGATTGGAATCCACCTTCTCGCTTTAATAGTGGGATGGAACCCACGACCTCTTTAGCAAGATGGAACCCACGACCTTCTCTAGTGGAATGAAATTCATGAAATTTTCAAAATGACTTATTTTTAGATTTTTTCAGAACTATCTTTTTAAAAAGACATCTCACTCTCGGTTTAAATATTTTTGCCTTAATTCAAAAACTATTTTTAATCATATTAATTTCAAAATCATTTCTTGTTTTTAAACTATCTCCTGGTTTTAATATTTTAGCTTTAATCTCAAAATATTTATATATTTAGTTTTTGTTACTTTTATATTTCGTAAGATCACTTTCCAAAGGTTTTTATAATCATAAAGTATATTTAAAATAGTTTACAAACTTCTAAGATTGTTTCGACAAACTTTAGAAAGAAAATATCTTTTAAAACAAAAATCAATTTTCAAAAAATACTAGGCGATGTCGACATGCCTATACCCTCATGTCGACATGGTAGCCGTAGATTTCAAATTTCAAATTTTCAAAAGAAGTGTCTATTCGTCATAACCTTTCGCAAATGGACATGACCGTTGTTTTCCTATATATACTAGTTGTTTTCAACCAATTTTAAGTTATATTTTCTTCATTTCTTCACTCCATCTTCTCCACTAAAATATTCTTTTATATTTCAAATGCATTAACAAAATTTTGCCGAAATCCTAAGTGAATCAAACTCGATCATCTCTATTTTGATTCTCTGCCATTCTCTCTCAAAGATCTTAGTGCTATTCAGAGTTATAGGATCATTTGTAATCAAAGATCGAAGTGTATCAAGTTCTCTCTATCAAAATGTGATTGGAAACGGTGTGACTGTGGCCCGTAAATCAATTGGATGTGATTGTAGCCCGTAAATAAATTTGGTGACCTTGTAACCTGGTTAAATCAAGAGACTTTGCCCTAGACTCGGAGACAGGAGGGTGTATCTCGTGGCCTTGAAATCGAGGTTGTAATATTGACATTATATTTGAAAAGAAATCTGCACAAGAAATTGTGTGGGACTGGATGTTGGGTAACTCCGAACCAATATAAAATTCCGATGTGCTCTTTCCTTTACTGCTTTTATTTACTATTTGCATATGTTTCTGGTTCTGTGATCGTCTCTGTGTTTGTGCATTACATCTGTTTGGGCTTAATTTGAAAAGATTTCATAAAGATTCATAAAATTAATTAAACACTATTCACCCCCCCCCCCCTCTAGTGTTAATTTAGCCTTAAGATCCTAATCTGCATTTCCTACATTTTCTTATTCTTGTTACTTAAAAAACCCATTTAAAAATATTTCTATTTATAAATACGTCCAAAAGATTACTATTACTATTTACTCCAAAACTTTGAAAAATAATTTTCAAAATCACCGGGATTTATGTTCTCAAATTCTCAGTTTAAATCCATTTTATTTATAAACCATACTTATATAATTTCATTTCATATTTAAAACCACTTCACGATTATTTATCCTTGTTTGAATTATAATAAACAACCTTTATTTAGAGTTAAAATTTTAACTCAACATTATCAACGAACACCTTATAGTAAAACTGTAAAACTCAATCTACAAGATGTTCATATTTAATTCAACCAAAACAATATGCTCATAAACTTCTTGAGCACAAACAATCGAACAATAAATGATAATAATTGAATATTCTCATTTCCTAGCAAACAAACACATCACATATTATTATATCAATTTGTCAAAATTATTCTTTTATATCTAAAATACAAAATCTAGGTAAAATTATCTCATTTACCAATTTCAGAGCAATACAGTGTCAGTTTGCCTCGTTCAAATGTTTAGAAACCCCTATCGTGCAGTTCTTCCTTTTGTATCGACCAGAATTCATAAGCGACTTAATCGATAAATCAACACAATCTAAACATTTTTATATCACTAACAAATATGCGTTCATATAAATAATACATTCAAACTCGTTCTAAGGTGTTAATAACCCTATCTCTAATGAGTCTACCCCACCAAAGCGTAAGTATTGGCTCAAACTAGGCTCTGATACCACTTCTAATGACCCGCCTTTTCGACCCTCGAAAGTCGTTCACTAATCATCCATGGTATTCACGTGCGGAGCATCCAAGTGCTAGAAAGATAGATTATTAAGAGGAGAAAAAAGAATGGATAGAACAAAATCTCACCGTGATGAGTAATATATAATATACAACAGATCATTACAAAAGAAACTATAATATACATACATCAAATCAGAGTACACTAATCCATCATTAGCCTGAACAGTTATAACAACCTGTTTTGACAAATGCTGATAAATATAAACAACCAATGTAGAAGAAAATAAAATATACACGAGTACATCTTGGAGGCCTCCAACTCATCTCTTGAAGCTCCAAAGCATCTAAAACTAGATTTGAAAATATGTTTGGTCCGACCAAAGCATTATAAGAAAAATAACGTTCGAATCAATCTAGTAAACTAGTGTGAGAAATGCACCTCAAATGGATTTTAATGTTATAAAACCTTTCAAAATGAAGGTATCTCGTAAGACCACGCCATACATAAACACGGACAGGTTTTTACCTTACGATAACCAAATCATTTATATGAAATCTTCTGATATTTTAATAATGTCTAGGGTTTAAAATAAATATTGAATCTTAGTCGAAATTGTTACGTTTATTAAATTTCAGCATAATAGGTATACAACTAAGTCCAAGGGCACTTACTGGAGAATGGATTCCAAACATGACAAGGTAATGGTCGACCTTCCGTACTATACACCAACAGAGAAAATGTACCAAGGCTGCATTAACTGCACCTCTATTACTCAGGACCGGCTTACCCCTTCCTGGATAGTACCAAATATGATCACCCCCACTCGGGTGTCCCAGACAAACCGTTTTTGTGGCCACAAACATACGTAATCTATAAATAAATGTTGATCTAGATATAAGTGATGATCATACCCTAATGGGAGTGACCCTCATAGCCCTACGGCACGTCCTTGCCGTAGTCATTACCGGTTGTGAGGCCTGAGGCTAGGTTTTACCTTTGAGCAAATCCCACTTGGAATGCTAACTCTACCTTCCAGGCAACAATGCAATGCCAGCATTCCTCTATACAAGTTTGTTCTAGGACTGAAAAAACCGAAGTCACTACTTCTACTACATCCTTTTTAGAATCTTCCTCGGGATTAGTAGCAAGTAGCCCTTGCACTTCAAAGAACTCCATCTTCGATTCCATCATCTTCAGGGTGTCTCTAATTTGAATGCTTATGCTGATCCGAAGTGGTTTTCAGATAATATATCTGTTCTTAGTCTCTTCGAACCGATAGTTTTAAAAACTGACCAACATTTGATAGTCGATTATTTAACTGTCATATAAACAACCAGTTCAATCAGAGATTTAACCATGCATGGTTAAGCACAAAGCAACAACTATGCCTTCTTAATTAATCCTTTCGTTAATTAAAACCATCTTGTAAATACTTGTATAAAAATACATTTACAAATATATATTCACAAGTCCTCTACTCCTTCCAATACTTAGAAAATATTCATATACTTATTTCGATGGTATAAGTATATTAACAAACCATTTCACATTTTAATACTTAGAAATATTTTCATATACTTACATCAACAGTATAAGTATATTCACAAAACACTACATTTCCAATACTTAGGAAATGTACTCATATACTTATCTCAACGGTATATGTATATTCACAAATCTTAAGAAAGATTTTATTTCCAAAAGCATATTTAATTGGTTTAAAACAAATTCCATTTAAAAATATTGACAACAATAAACCTAAAACACCTTTGTTGTAAGTAAATGGATCGTATGGAAATTAGGTAAAATATACTTACCACCATATTCCGATTTCGAACAGTACTATCTCTCGATTAACAATAAAATCGGACAAGTTATAAAACTAACCTTGCCTCGATATATATTCTTAATTCTCTAGATAGAGATGAGTTTCCATATCTTGGAATTTGGTCTTACGTATGAAAGAACATTTTCCATACCACCGTATTTAAAACAATCATCAATGTAAATCGATTCTCCATCTTTTTATAAATCCCATTTTTATGAAACGGCTTTATAAAGCTACTTATATTTGCAAACTCCTTTTTATAAAAATATTATTTATAAATTATAAGATTCCTTTTTATAAATATCTAAACATAATTATAAACATTCTTCTATAAATCTCCAAACTTATTTAATAAACACCTTTATTAGCATCCTTTATATTTTTATAAAACTACTTTTTACAAAATAGTCATTTATAAAATTCAGTCTATAAATCCCAGAATTTATTTACAACTCTTGTTATAAAAACTCCAAATTCATTTATAAAACTCCTTTTATAAATTTCTAAATATGATTACAAAACTCCTTTAATAATACAAAATTCCAAGTACAAAACCAAACTCCAAATATAAATCGAACTCCAAGTATAATTATAAAGCTCATGTACTTTCCATAGAATGATCATTCCATATATTACAATAAATTCACAACAATGATTTATTTCTCCAATTTATCAAAATAATAATTTTTTCCCTTTATAAAATACCATTTATAAATTATTCTTTTATTTATAAAATACCATTTATAAATTACTCTTCAATTTATAAAATACCATTTATAAGTCTGTTCTTTTATTACAACATTTTATATAAAATGTTTCACCTATATTTATTCCAAAATATTTGTATCTTCTTTTAAAATAAAAATGACTTTAAAATAAAAGATAAACCCCTTTTATTTTCCTTTAAAATAAACATTCATTATTACAAGAACTTTTTTGTAAAGATAGATACTTTTTCAAAATAATTCTAAACCAATTCCACATATACATATATTTGAAAAGAATAATAAAGGAAGTTAAAGTAGAATAGAGAAGTAAGAAAAACTATTTTTAAATAAATACCATGAAAATCCTAAAAGTCAGATAAAAAACTAATTTTCCAAATCGAAACCATTTCTAGATCAAAACAGTAATTTTTTATAGTATCTCAAAATACTATAACGAGGTCAATATTTACTATAGCACTTAACCAATGTTATTACTATCTTTTTCCACTAAAAGGTCAAATTTTAACATATGCTAGTGTCACGTCCAACGTGGCCAAACTATCAAATTTCAGCATTTAACAATCTATATAATTGAAATATAATCAACAAGTATATAACAGAAAAAAAAATTACAATGTCAAGAAATTTGGATTTTTCTATAAACTTCAATGCATTTCATTTTATACGTCAATCACTTTTCAAAGCAGATATTTAACTAAATCAACCAATAATTCATCCAAACACAAATAATAAATTTGATCTATAATATATCATACTGGTTAACCAAAAAGGTGATTTTAACTCATTGAAATTCTAGCGGACGCTTAGGCGTTCCAGTTTGAACTAAAATCGAACGACGTTCGATTTTAGCCCAAAATTTCACTTGCTCCAAATTCAATGAAACCTGTTCCATCGCATAGTTATCGTCATTCAAGCGCAATGCAAAAGACCATGTATGGACCTCGTATGAGAGAGTTATATATATTTTTTTTATAAGTTTTGAATTAAATTACATATAATTTTTTCCTTATAATTACATAGTTTAAATTAATTACCCTAATTAAACATCTTCTTCTCCAAACAAATCCCGCCCTATTTCCTAAAGCCAAACCCACTCTTTCATTCTCCTCTCTCCTCCTACCTCTCTCGTTTCATCATGAAAATGGAATCTGTCTTGGCCAAACAACTCCACTACAAAAGTACTCCACGACCGACCCAACAACCCTAAGCTCGCACACCTTGTACGATTTTCGACCAGGACAGAGACTCATGCGAGCCTAAGTGTCATGGCTTCCAATAATGCCTCGCCCTCTACGAAACTCTACCTATGGATACTCCTCGACACGATGAATGCGATGCACTCCTCCAAATCACCAATTGTCGATCAAAGCATAAGAAAAATCAAACCCTAGTTTTCCCTTCTTCTCGTTCACAACCGTCGAACAACTCCAAACGAAATCGTGCACCACAAAATGGGTATAGAAGTGTAGATCAACTCAATACGATCCATTTTTAAAGTTTTGCAGCTTACTTTCTTTTTGATTTTGTTTACTGTAAATGATGAATAGAACAATAAAAAGGGAAAAGAGAAGTAAGGGTATTTAATAAGCTAATATTTGGTTTTACTTTATATTGAAATTTTTGGTATTTTGTTGTAAAGAATTTCTTTCAGGTATGAACCGCGAATGACAAAACAAAGATACGATTGTACATAAGAATGCGACATGATCCTAAAACAATAATAATATACAATGGTTATCTTATTTTGTAAAATCACAAAAATACCATCGTTTGTCGAAAAATCGTCAAACGATAATTTAAATATTTTTCAAATTAAAAATCATGGAAAAATCGAATAAATTAAATTATAAATACGTCATTAAAAATCGATCCATTATATTAAAAATAAAATTTCCTATTATTTATTATATTCGAATAAAATAGGAATTTTCAAGTAAATTAAATATTCCCCTTCGAAACTTTAAAAAATCTGGATCGTTACAATTTAATGCTTAAAAATAATATATATATATATATATTAAAAATACACAAATGTATATGTGTATATATTTTTATATATTTAATGTCAAGTCTGAGGATTTAATTTTTTAAGTTGAAACAAAATATTATAATATATATTAGAATGGTTAGATTTTTTATTTCATTGGTAAATTAATGTATGATTTTTTTACAAAATGTTGTCGAAAAAATCAAGGCATATACATGCATGGATATGAAGAGAATTTATACATGTATATATAATTGAATAATTTAAATATGGAATTAATTACCACCTCCTTTGTGATCATCCCGATTGTCGAACACACTGTATGTTTAGTTCTATCCTCCATACCTTGCCTTCACTAAGTTTGTTAGAGGCTAGGTTTTGAGTTGATTTAATGTAAGGAGATTGAGTACGGAGGCTACCTATTTATAGACCAGTTGTGATGCCCCACCTCTATGCTCACAATAATAAAGAGTATTAAAAGAAATATTGTCTGTTATTACGAAGAATAAGGCTGGATAGGAGCGACCATCCATAGTTGGCCTTACGCTAGCATTGGTTACCTCGATAGGAGTGGTATGTATTTTTAAATTTTCATCTCTTATTTATTTACTCCCATCGACATACCCAATTACCAGTATAAAACGAACTACGATGGTTCATAATAGTTTAGGACAATATATATAATAATAACACAGATACAAAAAGAATGCGGAACACAGATAACAAAAGTCTCATATATATATATATATAACTGATGTCAATTATAATACAATTGACACAATACATATGATACAACTACAACTGTCGACTCTGGAAGTTATATATACACGTACATTATCAACTAATATACATAAATACATATCACCCTATACTATGACACGACTACTCCAAAAGATGTGAAAAGTCTTCATAGCTCAAACAACAACTCAAAGCAGGAAATCTACAACCTAAAATAACTCGGGTCTGACCCGAGTATTAAATTCAAAAGAAAATAATACACGGGTCAGTCTAATTCAAACTTAGTTATTAATGCACAGAAGCAATAATAATCAAATAACAAATAGACGACAGTCACAGAAATCTCGTATAGCCGACTCCTCGATAAGGGAATCGGATAACGGCAGATGTAACACTAAACTATGTTAAACAACATATCAGCAGATCCAAATCATCAATAAAGATAGATAAAAAGATTATCAATGAAGATAATTTAGAAAACCACAGAATTGTCTAAATGACAATTAACAACAAAATCTAATTATTAAATAAATAATTAGAAACTCAGAATCTAATTATCAATTAGATAATTAGACAACAACAAAATGGTCAAATCAAAACAAATCAATTCAATCAATTGAAATGCCACTTAAATACATCAATTCTGATTGGCTGCAGTACACGCTAACGTGTACTGCCTCGCCAATACGGCATATGAAATACGCAAAAGATCAATGAATTAAAAGCAAACGGATCCAACACGAATCAGATGGAACTGCAACGGCAAGCACAACATCCGCCCCTTAACCATCAAATGAACAAAGTGCATACGAATGCGCAATGAAAATCCACAATCAAACACAAGGTCAAACCCAAAATACTGGATTCAACTCAAGCATAATAAAATAATGTCACAACTTTCAGGACAAGGTCAAATCCGAGCTACGAGCTAGATTCAACACAAGTGAATTCGAAAAACAAATCTGAATGTAATCATGTGGACAAAACAGCTACAGACAGTCTCAACTGAAAGGTCACAGTGAAGACTGTGCACAAATCAAATAATTTACACAAGTGATGCACATGCCACAATCAATGATGAAGCAAGGTAATATGGACCAAACGTAACGCCGCAGTTCCTTTCCGCCCCCCAAGATCGCCAAAGCATGGCTCGAACCACCGCAAAACTCGAGCAACAGAGGCAGTCGTTCGACAAAGCAAAGGACGAAATCCATATTCGATTGAACTATTGAAAGTGGCATCTTCGATTTTTATACAAAGCCCTAATTGATTAAAGAGGAATCGAACGAGACACCAAGCCGCCATTTTTTTCCCCTCTCGTTTAGTTTAGGGTTTTCGAAAAAAATGAAGAAGGGAGGAACGGTCGCTGCTATTATCTCAACGAAAAGAAAGCAGGCCCAATCAAATAAAAAGGGAATGGGCTAATACAAATTTTAAAGCCCGTATTTCCTTAACAAATTTTTAAACGAATTTCTACCCGGTTTAAAAACTCCAACAGCAATTAGCAAACCAATCTATCATTATATGACGATAATTAATTGTTACAAAACCTCGGGTTGTTACAAACTCCCCTCCTTATAAAAATTGCGTCCCCGTAATTTTCATAATTAAAGTTGTCAATAATAATTATTTTTCTAACATAAACTGGTTAAGCTAGAAAAATAAGGTCAAGAGCATAAATGCCACAGAAATCTTTTAATTCCATAAAAGAATTTCACAAATTCTCAACAAAATCTAATTATCAGATAGATAATTAGAAAACAACAAAACTGAATAAATGCAATCGTCAGTAATATTCAATTATCAATTAGATAATTAGAATATAGAAATTACAAAACAGCAATATCTAATTATCGATACGATAATTAGAAAACAGCAAAATTTAATTATCAGCAAAGATAATTAGAAAACACAAATCACAAATCGCAAAACTTCAAATATCTAGTTATCCAACAAATAACTAGAAAACACGAACTTCATAATTAGCAACGCTAACTATCAACAGAGATAGATAGGAAACAACAATTTAATATAATCAACGTAATCTTGGATCAATTAGAGATTAGAAAATCTTACAATCAGCCAAATTAGTAATTGCCTAATTATCAAAACGATAATTAAATCTCAAATCAACAAATATTTAATTATCAAAAACGATAATCAAATCTCAAATCAACAAAAAATCAATTATCAAAAATGATAATCAAATCTCAAATCAACAAAAATTCAATTATCAAAAACGATAATTAAATCTCAAATCAACAAATATTCAATTATCAAAAACGATAATTAAATCTCAAATCAACAAACATTCAATTATCAAAAACGATAATTAAATCTCAAATCAACAAATATTCAATTATCAAAAACGATAATTAAATCTCAAATCAACAAACATTCAATTATCAAAAACGATAATTAAATCTCAAATCAACAAATATTTAATTATCAAAAACGATAATCAAATCTCAAATCAACAAAAATTCAATTATCAAAAACGATAATTAAATCTCAAATCAACAAATATTCAATTATCAAAAACGATAATTAAATCTCAAATCAACAAACATTCAATTATCAAAAACGATAATTAAATCTCAAATCAACAAATATTCAATTATAAAAACGATAATTAAATCTCAAATCAACAAATATTTAATTATCAAAAACGATAATTAAAATCAACAAATATCCGATTATCATAAACGATAATCAGAATCAACAAATATCTAATTATCACAAGCGATAATCAGAAACAACAAATATTCGATTATCAAAAACGATAATCAGAATCAACAAATATCTAATTATCACAAGCGATAATTAGAAACAACAAATATTCGATTATCAAAAACGATAATCAGAATCAATAAATATCTAATTATCACAAGCGATAATTAGAAACAACCAATATCCGATTATCAAAAACGATAATCAGAAATCTCAATTCACAAATATTTAATTATCTCAATCGATAATCAAATCAACAAATATTTAATTATCGATACGATAATTAAATCTCATAACAGCAAATATTTAATTATCGATACGAAAATTAAATCTCATAACATCAGATATCTAATTACCTGCAGATAATTAGAAATAACAAATATCTAGAAATCAATTAAGAAGACTAGAAAATCAACATAAAAGCTTGGATCGATCCCATCAGATGGCGAGTTTTTAGTTCGCCGCACGTGCATCAACAAATGGCCGAAGCCTACCAAGTACTCAACATAATTTTGGCGCCCAACAAATGACCCGAAGGTCCGCAGAGTGACCCGAAGGTCCATCAGAGTGGCCCGAAAGCCCAACAAATGACCCGAAGGTCCAACAATTGACCCGAAGGTCCAACAGAGTGGCCCAAAAGCACACAAAATCATCAAATATTTCAATTAACGAGTCCGGAATTAATCAAAATAGCAAACGCACATGTCCCATAACCACGAATTTTACTAAATCGTTTAATTCTCTTCATCGTTTCCTTGAAAGTGCAAAATCATCAAAATCATCAAACATCAGATATTTCAATTAACGAGTCCGGAATTAACCGAAATAGCAAACGCACATGTCCCATACCACGTGTTTTACTAAATCGTTTGATTCTCTTCGTCGTTTCCTTGAAAGTGCAAAATTGTGTATTTTGTAAAAATACACTTTACATTCTCAAACGGACAAGTCCAGAATTAAGCGAATCAGTAAAAGAAAGGGGTCATAGTCCTCGATTTTGCTGAAACATTTAAATCGCTTCCTCATTCTTTTGAAAGCGCAAACTGTAAAATTCCTGAAAACAATTTTATTTATTTTATAAAAATAAAAATTCACATTCTCAACTGGACAAGTCTGGAGTTAAGCGAATCAATAAAAGAAAGGGGTCATAGTCCTCGATTTTGCTGAAACGTTTAAATCGCTTCCTCATTCTTTTGAAAGCGCAAACTGTTAAAAAAATTTATAAAACAATTTTCATTTTAAAACGATTTTCCAATCACGTGATTAAAGCAACAACATTAGTAGCAATTTCGAAAAGGAAATTGCACTTCTCAATATACCGTAAAAACGGGTCACAAATCAGCATTGCGGTATAACCGCTTGAAAACCCACTTTTAAAATTTGACGGTTACTAAGTCAAAGCGATAGTAATTTTTAAACGTCAAAATCTCATCAAAATAATTTACATCAAAATGTAACACCAGTGAATTTTCATTCATTAAAATGCCAATAAAACATCGTGCTTCAAAAATTTAGCACGGATGTAAAAAATCCCGTTATAAAGATAACGACAACAAAATACGTTTAAACCAAACATCGGTTCAACGTAAAATTAATGCAGTAACGTGCAACTAAAATTTGCACGTACTACAAAATGAACAAAGAATTACTCGAATATATCTTCAATGAAGATAATTCAAAACAGCAAAATCTAATCAATATATGATTAGCATAAAAAAAACCAGCAAAAATCTCAACAAAATCACATAACTGCAATCGCTTCGAATCCTCAAATCGGATTCGAAATTCTCAAAGAAACAAAATAAACATAGTTATGTAAACACAAATGAAATCTATTTCAATTTCATATTTTGATTTTTAAATCAAAAAGATTATCAACTGTATTCAGCGAAGACAGTTTCACTTTTTCTGCTGCGCACTCTGATAAACAGAACACAATTTAATCAAATCAACAAAACACAGTTTACTTTTATTTTTAAATAAAGATATCTAAAAATTTCATCCAAATTTCAAAACTTTAGTTTTGACTCAAAGCACAAGTAAAACATCGACCAATAGTTGTAACACATGTTCCATCTAAGTTATGTTTTATATTATGTCCATAAACCCCAAGCTCTGATACCAACTGTGACGCCCCACCTCTATGCTCACAATAACAAAGAGTATTAAAAGAAATACTGTCTGTTATTACGAAGAATAAGGCTGGATAGGAGCAGCCATCCGTAGTTGGCCTTACACTAGCATTGGTTACCTCGATAGGAGTGGTATGTATTTTTCAATTTTCATCTCTTATTTATTTACTCCCATCGACATACCCAATTACCAGTATAAAACGAACTACGATGGTTCATAATAGTTTAGGACAATATATATAATAATAACACAGATACAAAAAGAATGCGGAACACAGATAATAAAAGTCTCATATATATATAACTGATGTCAATTACAATACAATTGACACAATACATATGATACAACTACAACTGTCGACTCTGGAAGTTATATATACACGTACATTATCAACTAATATACATGAATACATATCTCCCTATAATATGACACGACTACTCCAAAAGATGTGAAAAGTCTTCATAGCTCAAACAGCAACTCAAAGCAGGAAATCTACAACCTGAAATAACTTGGGTCTGACCCGAGTATTAAATTCAAAAGAAAATAATACACGGGTCAGTCTAATTCAAACTCAGTTATTAATGCACAGAAGCAATAATAATCAAATAACAAATAGACGACAGTCACAGAAATCTCGTATAGCCGACTCCTCGATAAGGGAATTGGATAACGGCAGATGTAACACTAAACTGTGTTAAACAACATATCAGCAGATCCAAATCATCAATAAAGATAGATAAAAAGATTATCAATGAAGATAATTTAGAAAACCACATAATTGTCTAAACGACAATTAACAACAAAATCTAATTATTAAATAAATAATTAGAAACTCAGAATCTAATTATCAATTAGATAATTAGACAACAAAAAAATGGTCAAATCAAAACAAATCAATTCAATCAATTGAAATGCCACTTAAAAACATCAATTCTGATTGGCTGCAGTACACGCTAACGTGTACTGCCTTCCAATACGGCATATGAAATACGCAAATGATCAATGAATTAAAAGCAAATGGATCCAACAAGAATCAGATGGAATTGCAATGGCAAGCACAGCATCCGCCCCTTAACCATCAAATGAACAAAGTGCATACGAATGCGCAATGAAAATCCACAATCAAACACAAGGTCAAACCCAAAATACTGGATTCAACTCAAGCATAATAAAATAATGTCACAACTTTCAGCACAAGGTCAAATCCGAGCTACGAGCTAGATTCAACACAAGTGAATTCGAAAAACAAATCCGAATGTAATCATGTGGAAAAAACAGCTACAGACAGTCTCAACTGAAAGGTCACAGTGAAGACTGTACACAAATCAAATAATTTACACAAGTGATGCACATGCCACAATCAATGATGAAGCAAGGTAATATGGACCAAACGTAACGCCGCAGTTCCTTTCCGCCCCCCAGAGCGCCAAAGCACGGCTCGAACCACCGCAAAACTCGAGCAACAGAGGCAGCCGTTCGATAAAGCAAAGGACGAAATCCATATTCGATTGAACTATTGAAAGTGGCATCTTCGATTTTTATACAAAGCCCTAATTGATTAAAGAGGAATCGAACGAGACACCAAGCCGCCATTTTTGTTTCCCTCTCGTTTAGTTTAGGGTTTTCGAAAAAAATGAAGAAGGGAGGAACGGTCGCTGTTATTATCTCAACGAAAAGAAAGCAGGCCCAATCAACTAAAAAGGGAATGGGCTAATACAAATTTTAAAGCCCGTATTCCCTTAGCAAATTTTTAAACGAATTTTGACCCGGTTTAAAAACTCCAACAGCAATTAGAAAACCAATCTATCGTTATATGACGATAATTAATTGTTATAAAATCTTGGGTTGTTACACCAGTGGATATAAAATACCTCCTTCATTTTCTTCAAATCACAGGAGACTAAGTGTAATACCCTGAATTTTAATGAGTAATTAACATGTAATTACTTAAGGAAATATTGTTTTGGACAAACTAAATATTTGAGAGTATTTATTTACTTGCGCCATTACAATTTAAAATAAATACTGGCTCATTATACCAAGTATTTGGGCAAACTTTTACTTATTGCAATATGTTTTGCACGGCCAGAGAATGAAATATATTAAAAAATATGATCAAACTACCGACGGCCCAAGTAAATATGAGTAGGGGATATAAAAAAACAAAGAAACCCTCATTTTATTCATGCATCATCACTCTCACTTAAACAAAATAAAAGCTTGGAAATTTGTCTATGGCAGCCAAAGAAAGAAAGAAATGAAGAAAACAAAGAAGAAAAGCTAAGGAACCAAAGGTAACTAATGTTCTAATAAATCCAAAGACTTAGATGGGTGATACTAAACCCTATTTACTATATTCATTTTTGTTTGAATTAGGTTTTTATTAAATATGATAGAGTTTATATGCGTTGGTTGTTTATATGAGATAAACAACATTTCGATGAATGCTTTGGGGGTAAAATAGCTATACTAGAGGACATTTAGCTATGTTTATATGACTAAGTTATAAGGAGACAAGATATTAAGAAGTGTTATAAAAATAACCTAAGAACGCTGTCATTAACTAAAAGTGAAGGTTAAACAAATCTGGAGTAGACATGTAATGTACCAAAGGCACTCAGATGGCAGGCTTTACTACCTTAAGCAGAGTTGAAGCGGCAAACGAGAGTATGGTTGCGGTAGGATTAGACCAAAAAGGGAAAGCAAATATCAACTAATAAAAGACTAAGTAAATGTGTAAGCATATTTTTCAAAATTGATTTCTATCAATTAGAAAACCGCGAAATTCTTTCATTATAAAATACCGCAAGTGCACGACATACAATTGAAGTACGTATGCAAGTATGGGTTTACTCACAAAGAAAGCAATTATTTCAAATGACTCAATCAAACTATCCTAAAAGTTTTGAAATATTTTTAACTAAAGAATTGTAGAAAACTAGAGTAAAATGAGAATAAAAGTAATGAGATTAAAAGACGGTTTAGAGGTAAATCCACTCTCACAATCAAATAAACCAACATATAACAATTTATAATCTCTTTTTTTAAACCAAGTAGAATTAGTTGATGTACTTATTTTAAGTATTGTCTATTTATGATATTAACTAAAATAACTTAAATGGTAAAATTTAATACATCAACCACCGGTTATCAAATCTAATGAAAATGATTATAAAATTAGAAATAAAATTTATTTTAAGCATGATATATTTACCATTTTTGATCAAGTAACATAGAACATCAAATTTTAATTCTATTTTAACTTCATTATCAAAATCAAATAGTTAGATGAAGATGTAACTTGAGCCTACATTTGATTAAGTATAGCCTATTTGTGATTAACAACATAAGCTATCAAATTCATTTGTAAACATCAAACTACCATCCACATCTAAGTTTACATTAAGGCAGAAAAAGAGATCATACATAAAATCACTATGTTGATTCTACATGATTCATGATAGCTTCATTACTCATAAATTGAAGGGGTTTAGCCTCTCATCCTTAAATTCATTTCAAAAAAAGTGGATTTCAACATTGAAAAAAAAGAAAGGAAATGCTAAAGAAAGAGAGAGCTAATTAAAAAGAAGCAAATCTACACTACTTTGCATAAAATCAATCTAATCTACTTGATTGAATTAAAATATCACAAAAGAAAAGAGCATGACATAAAAAGCATGAAAATAAAAGAGAAGGCTAAGATGCTATTAAAGAGAAGGGAGTTTTTATTTCTATTTTTTGGCTACAACTACATATGTTTTCATGGAACATAAGCAGGTATTTATACAAGTCTAAAACCCTAATACCTTTTGGAGCATTACCAAAACTACCCTTAACTTTGTATGGCCTCCAAGTCATCATTAATGGTTAATTAATCCCCACTACTATGTGATTCTCTTTTTAATTATGGTCCATTAAAAAGTAGGCATATGAGCTCTTCCATAAAGAGTTAATTCTTTCTTTTCTTCCTTCTTTTGGTTTTCAAAACTTGTACATGCATACATCCGTGAAGCTTCTTCCAATTTGCACTTAATTTCCTACAAAACAAAATGAAAATATGTGAATAAATTTTCTCAAAATTAATGCACACACGAAAAATTATTGTTTTGCCCAAATGTAGATGAGTGAATGATGATTTGAAAAAACTTTTATATTTTGACCAAAACATGTAAAAATAACCTAATATGTCATTTATTTTAATAGGACAAGATTAAGTATTAGTAAAAAAAATACATTTTTATGTACACTCCAAATACCCCCACACTTATCTTTTTGTTCATCCTTGAATAAAGTAAAACTACGATAAGTCCACATTCTTAGGAAACAGGATTGCATTTGAGGATATGTAATAAGCCATTAAACCTCTAGGTATCCCTAGTAGGATGAGTGTTGTCTCGTGAGAGTTTTTAACGGATACTGCCCATAAAATCCAAATGCAATATGCAAAGTTCCAAATGCTAAAGATATGAATGCAAAATTTATTTACAAAATAAAGAACTTACTTTTAAATTGACATGAGATAGTAATATACAAGTCCCAGTGATCGTCAGGAAATTTCAATCATTTACTAATCAAAACTTTAAACAAATATTATGTTTTCATTACATTTCGATTCTATCTTGGCTAGTTGTTTCATTGATAACATAGTGCAACTATGAAATAAATTCTTTAATTGGTTGTCAGAGTTTGCAAAGTGGTATCTTCATTTCTATTTGTAAAACAAGTCAAATCGGTAAAGTCAAGACAATGCTTGGGTTTTAATTTCTTACTCTCTCTATTTGTAAAATAAATTTGTTAATATATACATTATTATTATTTACATATACCTAACTTAGAATATTGAGGCTAGATATACTGTTTATGCACTGCATTGTGGGCTTACGTGAGAAGAGCAAAGAGCATGGCGAGTGTCCATACCTAGGTGTGTACACTTGATTCTAGGTGTTTATTATTATTATATTTATTTTTATATATATACATACACCTAACTCAGAATCTGAGGCCAGATATACCATTCATGCACTGCCTTATGGGCTTACATGAGAAGAGTAAAGAGTGTGGTGAGTGTACACATTTATGTGTGCACACCTGACTTTAGGTGTTTATTATTATTTTTTCTTTTTTTTCTTTTTCTGAGAGAGAATTATGCAAAATCATTTTAACACCACTTAACTTTAAAGATCAAAATTGTTAACGCATGTATTTTAAATCAACCCCTCTTTAAACAAAGACCGCAATTTAGGACTTCATAGCCATCACTTAAGAATCGCACTATACACTATTTACACTATAGTTGCTTGTAATTTAAACTTTTCTTTTTATTATTCATTAAGACAAGTAATTTTCCAAAAGTGTCAATTCAGTGACAAAAACTGTATGCTTACACTATCATGCCTATTTAAAAATAATCATGCAATTTTGTTTTGTTTTTGTAAATCTTTTTTGAAAGAAATGGTACGAAAATGTAAAAATAAAAATAAAAATGAGAACTTCCCCCCGCACTTGTTTTTGACCGTGTCCCCACAGTCAATACATGATATAACTAGTATAAATGAGAAGATTACATACATATTTATAAGAGAGGGTTAAAATTCCTTACAAGACGTAGTGTGGCTCATGAAGAATTATGAGCTCGTCCTCTTGGTTACTTGCCAATTTCAAGTAAGGCTTTAAATGATGACCATTGACCATAAAAATCGATCCATCCCTAGGGTTTTCTATTTCTATGGCACGGTGGGAAAAAATAGCACGTACCACGTATGGTCCTGTCCATCTCGATTTTAATTTCCCAAGGAATAAATGAAGTTGACAGTAATAAAAAAGAACTTTCTGATTTCGCGAAAACTTTTTGCATAGGATTAACTTGTCATGAAAAACTTTTTTTTCCTTCTAAATTTTTTCATTTTCATACGCGTTGTTCCTGATCTCTTTTAATTCACTGAGTTGCAATTTTCTATTTTTGCCAACCTTTTCAAGATCGAAGTTTGTGTTCTTTATAGCCCATAAATGCTTTATGTTCAAGCTCCACTGGTAAGTGACATGCTTTACCATATACTAATCTATAAGGGGACATCCCAAGATTAGTTTTAAAAGTAGTTCTGTAAGCCCAAAGACCATCTGTTAATGTTTTAGACCAATCTTTTTTTTTATTAACAGTTTTTTTTCAAAATTTGTTTGATATGTTGATTTGAAACTTCCACTTGTCCACAAGTTTGAGGATGATATGGAGTGGATAATTTGTGGGTTATTGAGTATTTCTTCGTTAAAGCTTTAAAAGATTGATTACAAAAATGGGTTCCGTTACCACTTATTATTGTGCGAGCTGTGCCAAACCTAGAGAAGATGTTTTCTTTTATGAATTTCACAACAACTTTATGGTCATTTGTTTTACACAGAACGGCTTTAGCTCATTTAGAAACGTAATCGTCGGTAATGAGAATATAAAGAATTCCAAAGGAGTTATGAAACGGTCTCAAAGGTCAATTTCCCAAACGTCAAATAATTCAATTGTTAGGATTGGGGTCAACGGCATTATATTTCTTTTCCTGATTTTTCCTAACATTTGACAACGATCATATGTTTTACAAAGGTGAGCGTCAAAAAGAGGTTATAGCCGGAGGGATGTGAGTGCAACATGCGACAGCTAGTGGTTCCAAAAGACGAAAGGAATATACTGAGACCTAGCATGGTGTCAAGATGAGGTGTTAGAATAAACCAGTGAAAAAAAGATTTCAATTTAAGGCTATAAATAGAAACTGTAAGCCTATTTAAACTATTAAAAAAATAAATTCGGTATAAGGCATATGTGGCATCCATAAGCTTATTCACGACATTAAATAAATGAGACCGTATAAGTCACATGTGGCATATGAAGGCCTATGTATAGCATTAAGTGAAAGTAAGGTGTAAGGCCAGTGTGGAAAACCAATGTCCAAAATGACATTGCATTCTATAAAGTGGTGTAAGGTCTGTGTAGCAACCCAATGTCCAAAAAGATACATTGCATTCGGTAATGAGGTGTAACGCATGTATGGCAACCTAATGTCTAAATAAGACTTAGGATTTGGTAATGAGGCATAAGGCATGTGTAGTTGCCTAATGTACAAATGACATTGCATTTAGTAATGAGGCATAAGGCCTTAGTGGCATCCCAATGTCCAAAATGACATAGCATTTGGTAGTGAGGTGTAAGGCCTGTTTGGCAACCAAGGGTCTACAAATGGCTTTAGTAGTGGGTATAAGGCCTTCGTGGCATCTTAATGTATAAATTAAAATCCATAAATGAAAGAGCAACGCATACGACTTTAGTGGCAGCCAAAAAAGTAAAATCAATAAATGTGATGATAAAACATAAGAAAGGCATAAGGCATTAGTGGCAATCGAAAGTAAAGAACATATGACCTTGAGATGCGAGTAAAGCATAAGGCATTAAGGATCGGTGAAAGTAGAGATATATGAATTAAAATAACAGCAAAGGCATAAGGCCTTCATGGAAGCCGAAACCATTAATTCCTCGATATTATTAAGAAGTAGGATAAGGCCTAAGTCGCAAAATAAAAGATTAGTGTAAATACTAGTCTTAATGTAGTAATAAGTATAGGGAACACTTATGTATGATATGACTTATGCCATTATTTAGGTTGATGAATTATGTGTTAAATAATGAAGGGAAAATCGTTTCCAAGCTTTAGCAATGTGGTCTCACTATATAATATGTTTAGGGTAATGTATTACGCATACTAGGATTTATGTCCGACTCTTTTTTTTATTATTATTTTCTCCATAAAGTCATGGGTACTCGTTAAATTGAATGAGTTTATGGAATTAGATAGGAAGCTTTGGAAGTGCAAACCGAAAATGAAAGCAGTAGTCTTTTTCGCAAATAAAAGTTGCATGATTCCACTATTTAAGTGTCTATGTCGGTATCATCACATGTTGGGCATGACACTCTATTTATGTTCAATTATATTTTGACCCATGCATAGGCACGTTTTGGGTAAATGAAAATGTAAAGACCACCATGGAAATTATGTGTAATGAAAATATTTAGTTGCTTTGTTTACTTAGACTATTATATATACACACTAAACTCATTATATAACTAAAAGATAATTCCAAGGTGACTACATCACATTAGGGTTCCATCTTTAGGTTTAAGAATGAGCGATGTTACACTAAATTCCTTTCCGGACGAAGTCCCCATCCTATACCTTTATATTATGGCCAAACTTGGGTGTCCAGTCTTCACTAATCAATTGCCCATTGATCGATTTGAATCAACCATTTAATCATTTTAATTAACCACTTTCATTTATTATATCAAATTACAACTTCGATAAATCATTCTAATTGATTTTTAAGCATCAAATAAGTAATTAAAAGCCATAAAAGTTTAAAACAATATCTTTATTAGTTTTATTATAAAAGTATAATATTTATAAATTAATTATACATTACTCAAATTCAAAAATAACTAGCAACCCAGTTGAGTTGACTCTCTAGTGAGAACTTGGTCGTCGGTCTATATTTAAACAATTCAAATATTAAAGCCTATACACTTTGCTGAAGTACAGTATTGAGTACAAGTTCAATGCTTATAGATCATTTAGCAGAAATCCAATTTTCAATCTATTTTAAGCTCACCTAGTAAAGACATTTTGTACATGTATTTTTTTCATCGTCACTATATCACATAGATATCTAGAGTTTAGTCCAAGATAGGAAACTCCATTAGTATCCATATTTTATTCTGTGAACCAATTTAATGTCCACAGTTCAATTTGGTAGTATTTATCAATCAATTGATTTACTCTGGCCATTGATTCTGACTTTAATTTGACCATCAATTATGGTTTACTATAAAGGAGATGGATCCTCTCTTTAGTAGTGGTTCACTTCAAGTAGTTCAGTATGTACCCAAACATGGTCATAACATGGCCACTATGTCATGTGTTTGACCAAGGTCAAAGTACAGTCTATGTACTTAAGGTCAACATTACCCTTGACTCCCAAGTCAAAAGATAATTGTATATCGTTACCCTCCTTTTAGTGCCAAAACATTGGCTAAAAAATTAACCAACCTCGAAATTATGTTAGTGTGTTTGTATTATCGAAGATTACTAGCTAATATTAGGCTTAAAAATTGAAAATGAGGAGTACATGAGAAACTAAAGTAAAGAGACAAGATATAGTGGTTCGGCTAAGCATGCCTATATCCATTGTTAAGATTTCTTATAATATTGATCTCTTACAATTACAATGAATTATAAGAGAATAATAATAAATTAAGAGCACTTAAGATTACAGTGTGGCTAACTTAAGAACTCTAGCATTTTTCTATTTTGAAAATATATTTTTGAACCAAGACTCAACCCTTATGAAGTTTGTGGTAAGGGGTATTTATTGCAGCTGAAGTTGGCCATTGAATGGTTGAGATTGCGTAGCTGAAAGGTGGAATCATTCTAAGCCATCGATCTCGTCGCTTTGTCCGATGGGGGATAGTTAGAAAAGCGGTGTAATTGTGCGGCTAGGACGCCCACCAACTGTCATTCCAAACCAGAAGTATGCTCTGGACGGAGCAAAGCGACATGACACAGGAGTAGGTGTGCTTTTGTTGGACATGCCACTTTGGACAGGTAGTTGGTATGCACAATTATGCTTTTCTCAAACGAACATTATCATGCAGTACATTTTTCCTAAAAAGAAGGTTGGAGAGACGCTTCATCCTTACAGTAATTGTTAGCATTTGTAGCTAAAGCTTGTTAAGAAAAGACAAGGATAAATAGGATGAGATGAGCCATGCATGTTGTAAGAAACGGGCTAAGTGGGGTTGGCTGTAGGGAGGCTGAGAAGAAGCCGGGCTAGGGGCTTGTCACTTTTGACCTAGGTCTAGTAGAATGAGTTGGCTATTGTTGTCGAGTTGTGTCGGCTGTCTTAAGAGAGCTACTGATGGTATCTGAGATGCTTGCTAGCTGTTATCAAGTAGACTGGCTTAAGCCGAGCTAGGCTTAAGAGTGCTAGCCAACAAATCTTTTACTTGCTAGAAAACTAAGCAACATTCCCCCCCAAGCCCATCTCTAGCACGAGTGGGCTTGCCAAGTTATGGAGATCCTACCGATTGGGATGTTAGCATTGCATTTTATGCATGTGCTACATGTTAACACATGATTAGTTGAGACAATTCTTCTTCCAAAATGGCTCTGAGATGATTCAAAGTGTAGGGACTATTGATGTGACAACAATCAAGATTAAACCTAGATGGCTAGGGTATCCTTATATTCGAATTGAACAAATACAATCAAGGGGATGAATTTATAAATATCCCTCTCCTCCTCCTTCTCTATTCTCTGTCGAAAATGCAAAAATCTAACATTAAAAATCTCTTATGTTCTCAAGCTTCCGATGCTTCCCTCTTCGTACAAAGAGTAAGAGTCTTCTTCCCTTTGCTTCCTCTACATCTTTCTTTGTTTTCACCATTAAGAATGAGTATTTGAGTTTTTTTCCTTTTCATATTGTTTTTTGCTTTGAAATGCTTTGAATGCTTTGCCTTTTATGTTGTTTCCGCATATGTTATTTGATTAGAATTTTTATTTTCTGATCATCTTTTGGACATCGACCAACCATAGCTGCTGTTTCAGTGGAGGTCGATCGACATTGGCCATATCTTAATGACCTATAAGCTTAATATATATATTAATTCCTTGGTTTGTGGCTTTTGACCCAAACTGGTTAAGTTGGACTTTAAGCCAAAAAAGAGTAGTGTGGATATGGGTCACGCATTATATAACCTAGCTTAGGAGAATACTTGGAGACCCAAGCTGACCTTTATGGGTGCCCAACCGAGACATTCCATGAAGGCAGCTATCCAGTTTTCCCTTAGGGTGTTGCACCTGGGTTTAGCTTAGCTTAGGAGTGGGGCCACTATAGTTTAACTAAGCTTCTTATGTTTTAGATGGCTACTTCTAGATCGGCTTTTGCTGGTACCTCTGGTCTAAAAGCTTTAGAAATAATCGAAGGGGGCTGAACCTAGCGGAGTGGCTAGCTAGGCATGGAGGTAACATAGGGACGGTCAAATATCCTGCCGCCATTGACCGATTAGATCATCTACAATCAGGCTTCTTTACTTGGTCCATGGTCTATTTCACGGTTGGGGACACTTTTCCTCTTCATCACTTTCTTGTCTCCTTTCTCAACACTTTCAAAATTTCTCCCGATTAGCTTACCCTAAATATCTACTGGTTCTTATGTTGGGCTTACATCACCTGCGTAGATCTCTAGCTTTCTAAGATGACCAGTCATCTGATTAGCATGATCTTCTGGTAGTAGAGGGAAGCTGGTTACCCGATCGGTACCTACTATCATCTATGGGCGAACACCAAGCTGTCTCTCTTCATCGGCGTTCTTAGCAAAACTTCCCATGGTTGGATGGGGAAGTGCTTCTTTTTCCTTCATGGGATCAATCCTAATCAAAATAATACCGAGCTCTAGGTCTTGAGTATGTCATTCTTGATACCCCTTTTCATTCATCTTTCTTTACATTCTTTACTTATCCTTCCTATGGCATGGACCTCTCTTGATTACAACGGCCTCAATCTCGAAGTGCTCAATGAATACTTGGACTTAATAACAATAGCCCCCGATGCCATCAACAACTTGAAGACCATAATGACCGATAAAAATCTTCATCATGCAAGGCTTCTATGGGAGTAACAAACTATAGAGGTTGAGAGCGGTGCCTCGACAAAAATGCTAGCCAAGAAGAAGCATAACTATTCAGAGATCACATTCTTGGATTCTAAGGCCAAGCCGGTTAACGATGAGAACTTAGGCTACGATAATTTAAGTAAGGATGAAGGGTTGAGAGAGTGGCAACAATTCAACTATGACAAGATGAGTGATGTAGTGATCAAGCCTCAGTAGGAAACCTTTGACCAATAATAATTGGTTGACACAGTCCAACAATATGGGATATTAGACATTTCGTGGGATATCGAGGAGAGTTTCATGGAAGTAAATGCTGTGGGAGGGCTAAAGGAACTGGGCATTTATGGGAATGCAGGTCCCTCCTCAGGGCACCATCCTGCTTAAGATCCTTCGTATCCCGGTTACAATGCTGTGACCTTGGGCATGGTCCTCTCCAGAAATGATCAATCCAGCATAGGAGTTCGGTCTCATTATGCCTGTTGTTGTCAGAAGGCAAGACTGGGTGGTTCCAAATTGTAGTTAGTTCACTTATGTTTTTCTTTCTTCTTCTTACATTCAAGCTAACCAATACTTGTCGTTTTGCTTCAGTGTCTGCCAAGCTCGACTTTGGCACTTTCAACTACAACCTACATTATTCTAGAATTCGACAATGAGGAAACCGGCCCAAGCCACGAAATCATCGAGCTGCCCCTAACCCCAAGAGACGCCAATCACTACTACCGACGGTACGAAAAGGAAGAGGCCCAACTAGGGAAGTTCGGTTCCCCTAAGGTATTTGTCCACTGTGCCAATAAACATGATGTTTATAAATATGTAGGGGCTAATTAATTATGGATGTGCTTGCACTGGTCAAATAAGTATCCTTGGAGCTCCTCTATGGTTAGGAAAAGGAAGGGCTGGACTGCATATTGAACACCTTCCAACTCACAACCATCAAGAACTTAACATGCACCAATGGCCCAGGTATGACTAGGTTTAACATTCTATGAAGGATGTGGTGAACGTCTATTTTTGAGATGGCCTACTAGTAAGCTTCGAACTCTTGAATTTCCTTTGTCGAGTAACTGAATTCTCTAACTCTATTTATGTTTTAGGCCGTACCACTCCATCCGCCTCTCGAATGACATGACCAAACTCAAGGAGAGGGCGGATGGCACCTAGGCCCAAGCTAAGGCAGCCGAGGATGCTTTGGTAATGGTCCAGCCAAGGTATGCCAGTCCAAGAAGGCAGTTGTAACATTCTCTATCTTGAGGCCCGAAGCTAAGTGCTACAGATGCTACAGTCATCTATAGTATTAACTTCCAGTGACAAAATATGGTAATATTAATAGTATTCGTAATATCAGAAGCACATGAATATGAAATAAAATTGATACAGATTTCAAAACAGCTTTTCAGATTACATTTCAAATCAATATTTCATATTCAGTTACATAATCCCAAACGATTCCCAGGTATTGATCAAATATAATTATTACAAACAAATTACTCCAAGAGCGACATATGAAGATGCTCCCTTGGATGATCATAGTAATAAATAGACATATCAGTCATAATATATCACATCGGAAATAAAACAAATAGCTCCTAACTTTTCCTCCTACATGTCTTTGAAAGCTTATTCGTCAAACATACTAAACATGAAAACCATTAACTCTCAATCTACTCAAATCAAATTTTGAGAACCCGAGAGTTTAAAGCAAAAACATAAACTTCGAGTCAGACATAAAGTCTGGTGTGAACAATACTATTACATCTCAGCTTATTGATATTAAGTGAGACCACGCCGCTTAGCGGAACGGGTTTCCCCTCTCTAATATCCCTTTAAAAATCATATCTTTTGCAGATAAGAAACCTATAATCAAACTGATTATAACAATAATAATAAGTACATATATGCATAAAATCAGGAAATCAATGGACTCTCTGTCCACACTATAGTTTTACATGGCTAACTATTAATCATTGGCTAACTCGGGCCTACCAGACATACTCAATAATCTAACCTCTGTTAGACATAATACTGGACTGACTGCACTTAACTTGCTTCTCTAGGGTCAACTGAACCTAATGGTTTTATGGGCTCACCAATAACCTATCATTACTTCGTATATTCCCTTTTGTATGTAACCTCAATTTAGTCCCACCCGTGAAAAGCCCTACATGCTAGAATTTGGACTTATTTTAGCTAGGGGCCAATAGCTAAAGTATAGGGTGCAACCCTACACCAGTCCCGTCTAGTCTTCTAATATCTAGGTCATAAACTTAGGGTTAACTACCCTATTCATGTTTCATTTCCTACCTAGGGTTAACTACCATGTTAAAACTTTATTTCCTTTTAAATAATCATTACAAATGATTTACCCCTGAAATCATACCTTTATAAAATAAGGAAATCGTATACTTTGCTTTACTTGAAACACTTATGCCATGGTATATATACTTTACATAAAACCATGTTGATGAAATCTAATCAATGGGATTATCTATCCCTCCAAAGTAAGTTAAAAACCCTTTTTAACTTAAATGATTTTAGGCCATGAAGCCAAGGTAAACCCTTTAAAATCTTTGTTTAAAAACTTTAAACAATACCTTTCGAACCCATTGAAAGTACCACTTTCAAAATAAGTTAACTACTATATCTTGAAACTAGGCTGAAAGGCCTAAACATACCTTTCAAAACCTTTGAAAATAGACCTTTCGAAATCATTAATTTAAAACTTAAACATCCTCTTTCAATACTATTAAACTTGTCTTTCGAAAGCATTGGAAACCCTCCATTCAAATATCCAAAGTAACCCTTTCGAAATCATTGGGGATCTCCCCTTCAAAACCCCTATTATATACAAAACATTGCAAATCTTCACTCAAAACATACCTTTTGAAAGTGTTGGGTTCAAGCAAAAGTTTGTGGAAACATTGCTTCGAAACCATTTAAATCCATTCCTTTCGAAATCTTTGGGTTTAGCTTTTAATATAGCTAAGGGTCGTAAAGAACATAAGAGAAAGCATTGCTTTCGAAAGCATTGGTCCTAAGTAAAAGAAAGAGGATGGTTTCGAAACCAGCCTTTTCGACAACATTGAGAAGCTGCTTCAAAGTATTAAGGCGAAAGCACCTTTTTGAAACCATTATTAAAGGTTATTAAAAAAGCGGCCTTAACTAGTTCGAAAGGTAGAATGCGGCAGCATGGTTGTATCCTTCTGAAAGCATCTTTTATAACATAAAGGAAGAAACTCATTCGAAAGCACTTTTTATATAAACGAAAGCAAGTTGTTTAAGTCGAAAGCAACCTCCACCCCTTCGAAAGCATCATTTGTAAACAAGAATAGTTTAAAGTTAATAAAAGCAACTTCTACCCCTTCGAAAGCTTGGTTTCCATGCTGTACTTCCACCTTACTCTAATTTACTACGTATCAGTTGTTTGATACCATGTGCGTTGGTTTCGACTTGGTCATGGGCGAAAGTATGGTGTCAAAAGCTTGTAGATGGAAGTGGCGAAGTAGTAAATTTTAACAAAACTGTTTTATAACTAGTTAATGTAATTGCTTTCAACTAGCATGCCTTATTTGTCAAAACACAATTAGTTGCCTATTTCTTTTCAAAATTTCCTTTTCTAAAAGTGCTGCCTAATGTAGAATTTAACTATTAAAACATTTGACAAAGAAGCCCTTCTCTTTAATAAAGCATATAAAACATTTAAGTTCCATACCTTAAACAATTTTATATTTATATTAAGGAAAATTCCCCAAAAATTTCCATAATTCACTTTTAATATGTTTTATAACATATTTAAATTTTAGACCAAAAAGCAATGTATAATAGCCGTAATTAATTTAAACCTAATATTAGCTATTTTCTTCCATAGGAAATTCATAATAAATCCACAATTGCTTAGAAAATTATGAAACTTAAAACCCACTTCATAAATAATGTTTTCGATCATATATCAAAAACACAAGTCATTTGGATGTCATTTAATAGGTTTTTAAAATCAAAACTTATCATAAAATCTATATGAAGCAACATAAATCATCAACAAACATATATATCCATTTAAACAATCATATCATGGCATATTACTTACAAAACCAATTTGGATCTTAACTAGAAACCTAAGTCAATAAAAATGAGATGTAATCTATTATTCACCTTAGCTTGAGGTTAAGAAGGTTGACATTTGCTCTTTGATTGATTTTCTTAAGCTTCCTACTTGAATCCTTTCTTATCTTCCTTTTGATTTCCCTTAATGGTGGCCGACCAAGCTTTTAAATGTTTTAGTTGTTGTTTGATAATGTTTAAAATGAGTAAGGAGTGAAAGTACGAAGGGTTTAGGGTATAAGAACATAGTTTATTCCTATTTTTCCCTTATCGTATTCCTCCTACTTTTTTTAATTCTCTTTTGTTTATACATTAATTAAGGCACGACTACCTTATGGTTATACAAATCTCAATCCCTTAACTATCTATGTTATTTCATTTAATTTAGCTAATTAAATATCCTAAATAATCTTAGTCAAAATTAGGGTCATTACAGCAGTAGAGGCAGCCAAGGAGAAGGTGGAGGTTGTGGCTATAGCTAGGGGGAACGAAGAATGAGGTTGAGACCTCAAGGATAGACCCATGATGGCAAAGAAAGAGGTTGAAATCCTAAGGGCGACATGAGCTTGCATTTAACTGGATGTCGGTCGTCTGTAGAGGTAGATGCCGTTAGGACAAAGAAGGAAGGAATGTGGAAGGCCACACCGAAGAACACGGTGAAGTCTATCTTCAGGGAGGACTACCGCCTTCCAACTTCTCTCAATGGATTTAAAGTTAAGGTCACGCTAAGACCCGGGTGGAAGTAGCGACGAAGATAGAGGCAGAAGGACTGGTCGTGTCGGCTATTTTGACTGAGGAGCAGATAGACTCCGTGAATCGGTTGGTTGGTGGACCGACTTTGTAGATATCTTTTTGTGTAAGCTCAGCGGGAGAGCCTTATGCCCTAGATTTTTGATGCGATTAACAAAACAATTTTTTGTCATGTTAAATTTTTTCATAGTAATTCCATACTACCATCTCTTGTTGTCTGTGCGTGATTAGTAGTGTTGCATACTTTAGTTAGCATAGCTCACCTGTATTATATGTAATGTCATAAGATAGTGTATGATTATGAGCTAGGCTACTAGCATAGTGTTCATATGCATCATACAATAAGTAGATATATGAGCATATCTTGATGATGGGATGGGCAATATTTAGATGCGGAGACCGGCACACGGTTACAGATCCTCATCGTGTGGTTATGACGTGGGTCTGTCTTGGAGTGAACCGAAGCACTGAGCGGCTTAAGGGTTATCTTAGGTGATACGTGGCAAGCTTAAGTGGTGGGAGATCCTGGGAAAAATCGGAGCGCTGACTGGCTTAAGGGTTCCCTAAGTGATGCGCAACCAGTTGATATGGTGGTCGTCTTGTTTGTAGGTAGACGCACTATGGATGTCGGACTATGATGTCATTTAGGGTAGCAGTGCAAGTCTCAACAACAATGTCATGTCTCGTATATGAGGGACGAGCGACATCATGGGCAAGGGAATTGGGATCGTTGTGATCATGCCATTTGGTCATCGATGCACCCCTACACATATAGAAGAGACATCTCACCCAACTCAATAGGGGAAGGTCAGTAGTCTCCAAATGAGGAGGTGAATGCAAGGTAGTTCATCGTTATCCGATAGCCTTCTTATAACAGGTGTGCATGGAATGGCTCACGTGAACCTATGTGGAGTAGGTCATGGTCCCCAAACAAGGAAAAAGCACATAATGACTCACCCTTATTGGATAGCTTATAGCAACTGCAGTTCCTGTATGGAAGAGAGCACTGAGAGGCTCTTCCATAATGGATAACCTTCTAGTAAGGAGGGAGCGTCAAATGGCTCGTGTGGTTTTTGACGGAGTGAGTCGGCTGTCCTCGATGGGGAAGAGTGATGTATCCCGTCCTTACCGGATAGCCTTAGTGATTGTGTGAGTAGAATTGGCTTTGAAGTCTGTTATATTCTTCAGAAGAGTTTCATTACAATTAGACTTATATTTGAAGCTTACGTTCGTATTTGATAGGCTCAAAGATGACTTGTATTCCAAGTTGTGAAGTTAAAGCGCTTGGCGGTTTCATAGCGATGGAGGTGCAAAAAATTATAAAGTAAATAAAACTAAAGTGGGGATATAGCAAAAAATAGCGGAGGTACAAAAAGCTTCGTTAGATATAAAACCATATATTTAAAGTTAATTTATTTCCTTTCTTTCATCATTTTTAGGAAAAAGAAATATTGTTTAATCTTATATAACAAAACCGAAGAATATCTACAAACAAGATTTAGTGACTACATTAGATTTCTAACTTATATTGAGCACTTATGCCTTAAAATTAGGTCTTAACCCTAACATTGTGGATTTGGTTTAAAAGAGAACTAGCCAAATTAACCTTTGTATATTGATGTTGCTAAAGCGGCTGCTAAAAGCCTTTTTTAGCAGCCATAGTGGAAAATAGCGGGGCTTAAAGCGGATATACTATATAGTAGTACTAAATTAAAATAACGTAGCGATTGAAGAATGCTGCTACAGTGGAGAATTTGCAGGGCTTTAGCGGGGCTTTAACTGCACAGATTTCAAGTATGGGGTATGTGGGTTCCATCTAGTCAAGATAGGGAGTAAGCTGCATTTGACAAGATGACTCTGATGACATACGATCCATCTCAGTTTTGAAAGAAAACCCTTTCAGTTGAGTTCTTTGTGATTGCAAATACTTGGCACAAAACTACGTAGTCGATAGTGAATTGTTGGAGCTTCAACCTAGAGTTATAGTGCGAGGCAATCTTCCTCTTGTAGGCTTTGGTGCGGAGTTAAGCTTCAGCTCTTCATTCTTTAAGTTATTCAGCTCAGGCTCGGATAGTTCGTCCTTTTGTTCTGGCTCATAGTGAGGTGACAAGATAAGGGGATGTCTATTACGATGGAGTATGGATGATTGACGGGCGGGAGGACCAGAGGACGAGCAGTAGTTCCTCGGCCTAGTTTCCCTTAGCTCTCGTAAGGCATCTCTTAAGCATTGACTTGATGGTTTTATTTACAGCCTCCAATTTTCGTTGGTAGGGATGGGTTATGAAAAAGAAGCATTTCTCAATCCTATTTCATTCACAGAAGAAGCTACTCTCGAACTAAGTGCCATTGTCCATGATGATATTTTTTGGTACGACGAACCAGTAGATAATATTATTTATGACGAAGTTCAGTGTTTTGGGGGTGATGACATGGGTAAGGGTTCAGCCTCGATCCATATTGTGAAGTACTCGATGACAATTATAGCATGGTTGTATCCTCCCTTGGTGTTTGGCAACTTCCCTATCAAAACTATTTATTTTATTTTCTTCTACAACATATAAGCCACTGTTATCTAGTGATGGTTATTAAACAATTGAATAGATTCCATGTGTAACTCCTTTTCCGTCCTAACCGGCCAGGACAACCTCGTAGTCAATTTCGTTGTTGGTTGCCTTGAAAGTGAAGTGGACTACAAGAAAAAGCTTCCTCCCTTTAGGGTGACAAGGACCGTGCAATCCCTTGTTCATTTTTCATTTGATGCCCTATCCACGTAAAGTTACTAAGTTTGTTGACTGGTGACAATCTCTTCATCCGTGTCTGGGCTTTAGTAATTATCAATGTAGCCATGACTTAGCCCTTGATAGAATCATGAGGATGGAAGAATATATATTGATGTTTCCAAAGTTCGACGGACCACTTCAATAGCTAGCCCATTGTGATCAGTCGATTGAGAATTTGCTTTAATGGTTATTTGGTCAAGTCTTTAATGGGATGAGCTTGGAATTATGGCCCTAGTTTATAGGCTGCAATAAGTAGGCAGAAATCTAGCTTTTCCAACCTTTTATATCTTGTATTTGGGCCTGACAACCTTTTACGGATGTAGCAGATTGGCCGTTGAACCTTCTTATCGTCTCTGATTAATGCAAAACTAATAGCATGATAAGTCATTGTAAGGTATAAATACAGGTCTTCCCCATCGAGGAGCTTAGATAGTATCAGAGGAGTTGCCAATTGCTGCTTCAATTCTTCAAATGGCTATGTGCGCTCATCATTCCAAGCAAATGAATTCCCCTTTTGATCAGGTCAAAGAAGGGAAGACATTAGTCGATAGCCTTAGACACAAACCGGTTTAGCATAGCTACCATCCTATTGAAGCTTTAGACTTGCTTTATAATTTTAGGGATTGCATGTTTTGTATGGCTTGAACTTTATCTAGGTTGGCTTTATTCCCCTTGGTGCTCACTGTGTTGTTAAGGAATTTTGTAAACCGAACGATGGCCAGGTTTTGTATATGTCCTCGGCCTTCTTAGACTTCACTAACACATCATCCATGTACACTTCCACAGACTAGCTGTTATGTTCTAAAAACTTGTGGTTGATGATCCATTGGTAGATTGTACCAGCATTTCTAAGCCCAAATGGTGTGGCATAATAGTAATACAAGCTGACATTAGTGTTGAAGGAAGTGTGCTCTTGGTTTGGCCCATGTAGGGCAATTTGATTGTACCTAAAATAAGCATCCATAAAAATGTAGAGCTCATGTCCACCGGTAGAATATACTAGTTGATCGAGGTGGGGTGATGGAAAGCTACCTTTAGGGCATGCTTCACTGAGTTCAGAGAAGTCGATGCAAGTTCTCTAAGATTTGTTTGGATTTCTGACCAGTATAGGGTTGGGTATCCATACCGGGTATGCAGCCTCCTTGATGAAGTCATTGGCTAATAGCTTCTCCACCTCCTTCTTAAGAGCTTGATACCTTTATGGGTTTAGGGGTCTACGCTTTTGATGGATGGAGGTTGCCTTTGGGTTGATGTTTAATGCATGAGAAATGATTATTGGATCAATGTTGGTCATATCGGTGTGCCACCAGGCAAAGACTTCTTTGTTGTGCTTCAAGAATTTGACAAGCTCTTCTCCGACCTTCGGGCTAATCTTAATCCCAATCTGAATGACCTTTCAAGGGTCGGCAACATCTATAGATATTTACTTGAATGGAGTAGCTAGCTTACTGTTGGTGTTTGATTATTCTATGCAGGGTTCAAATGGGTCATCGTCGAGATAAGAGTTATTTTCCAAGTCGCATTGGTCCATCACATAAATCATATGTTTTAAGACTTCATTTGCCGGGACAGACAGCTATGCTCGAGTTGAAGCACTTAGGTTTGCCCCGACTCTCATGGATGAGTCCGTCGGCGTTTAGAGTGTTGGAGTTGTCATGTTGGACATCCTCGCTTATCAACGAGTTTTTACCCGCTCATCCCATACTATAATGAGCTTTTTATTTCTCTAGGGAGGGGCCAAGGAAATGGGATCCATGCCATTTCATTCTTCATAGTGGATGGCGATCCCAACATGAAACATAGCAATAATTGGCTGGCGGGTTCTTTCGGATGACGCACGACCAGTTGATGTAGTTTTCCTACTTTGGGCGGTCTTAACACGAACCAGAATGCTTGTTGGCTCAAAGTTATTCCTTCGTGATCACCATCGATAGAGGTTTCTTCAGAGCTAAGGATGGTCCCGACAAGAGAGAGAGCATTCACCTGCTCGAGCACTCTCCTAGGCGACATGTCATTGATAGCCGTGACTACACCAGGCAGGTTATCCTAGTTCGTAGCTCGCGAAGAGTGTAGAGGGCTCATGCGCAGCTGTAGCTGTGCTGTTGATGCCTCCTCTTCATTGTTAGGAGCATTCTCGGCAATAACCAGAGGTTGACCAGCTCGAGGGTTCTCTCAACTGACTCACCATAGAGCATTGCGAGCTCTTGTTTAAGTATGAGGACACCTTTTGCTTATTTGAGGGATGCCCCATAAAGTCACTAACTTTTTGTTCATCGTCCAAAGTTTCACCAACCCCATTTCAAATGGGGAATTTCACAATGAGTGGTTGTATGAGGTGATTGTGTCTCGCTCCGCTAGATCTAATCGACCTATTATAAGGTTATAAGCATATGGGAAATCAACTACTGTAAAATTTACATGTATCTTTGCACCGAAATTTTCTTTACCAATGGTGGTCACGAGGAAAGTAGTTTCGTTGGTATAATGCCAACACCCTAAAAGCCGTTAATGGATAAGACGCATGGGGTGTGGGTGGAGGCAAGAAGTTTTAGTACTGCAAAGACCTACCTGAATATGATGGTGACTAGGTTAAATCCTTCCATGAAAGCACTACGCATGTTTGAGTATGCCATTATGATGGTGACAACCGTGGGGTTGTAATGGGGATAAGAGATGGCTCTTCTATCCATGGCAGTGAAGATAGTGGGCTTATATGCCTCTAACTTGGGTGCTTTGGACGCTCGGTGTTCAAGCGAATATATTTGGCCTGCCGAACCCACTCCTTTGATACTAAACTATGCTCCCGGCTACTTCCAACTATATTCATGCCTCCGTAGATTGTCAAAATGTTGGTTATAGTTGCATCATTGTTGTTGGGTTGATGGGATTGAGCCAACTAGTTGTTACGAGCCGTTCTTTGATCGACCTGATGCGAAACATACCCTACAAGAACTCCTTCCCAGATCGGACTTTCGATCCCCTCCTTAAGCATATGGTATTCCTTGGTGGAGTGGTTCTTAATTTGATGGCACTTGCAATGCTTATCATTGCCGTTAGGTTCCTCCCTTCTCCCGCTTCTTATGGTGTCGGTAATCGATACATGGTTGTAAGATATATTGATTCCATATCTCGATTTAATGAGGCATAGTTCATATACATGGGCTTGTATTAGGTGTCATTTTCTACCCACCTTTTGTTGCTATTCTGCTGGTCATTGTTTTGACGGTCATGGGGTTGACTTTATTAGAACGTCGGACCTCATCTTTGTTGTCTGAGAGATCAAGTTCTTCCATTTGCTTGATGTTGTTTGCCCACTTATAGAAATAGGTTAAGGACGCGACTAACTACTTTTGCAGCTCTTTCCACATTCTTGACTTATATCTTAACCCTGAGCAAAGGGCCCCAACCATGCTATTCTTGTCGACACCCTTGGCCCAGGAAGATTCCTTGTTAAAACAGTTTGCATACAATTGAAGATTCTCGATTGGCCCCTATCAGATGTTACCTAGCTCACTATCCATTATAACATGAGTCTTTGAAGTAAAGAACCTGGTTTTGAAATATGCACAAAGCTGGACCTAATAATGAATGCTCCCTAGTTGTAGATGAAGGAACCAGTGGGAGGTCGGTTCTATGAGCGTGAAAAGAAAGAGTAATACTTCGTAGGGTTGGATAGCTAACCAACCCATGTGATGGAGTTAAAGGTAGTGATGTGGTATGATTGGTCAACAGTCATGTCATATCCATCGATATGCGGCAAAACATACTATATGTTGAAGTCTGTACTTCAATTTCCTCAAAGCCATTCTCATCGTCAGACAGTGCTTTACCCCTAGTATTTCATGCTTGCATTGTATTGAATAGTTGGTGAAGGCGGGTCATTTCCTCCCATAGGACATAATCCACTGACTGTAGAACTGTTTGGCCTACAACCGGCGATGGACTCAGTCGGCGTATTTGTGGAGTGGATGATTGGCAACGACAATGATGTTGACAAGAAATTAGAGAAGGGGATTTACCCTCTCTATCCACAAAAAAAATTGTGGTTGCCTGGCATGCCTTTCCCTTGATCTGGGCTTGGCCACACCCCAATGGGATTGGGAATGTGCCAAGGGGTCCTGTGTTCCATGCCGATGGCATGAGAAACACCACTAAGGCGATCAAATCTCAAGTCACGATGTCCATCTGCCTCCTACAGGCATTCAAAAGCAAAAGGTCATTTCGCTGAAGGGGAACAATGATTCCTTTATTCTCCTTACACAACCAAGTTAATGTCCGTAATATCATTATCGTGACTTGGCTGACATATGGTGTGCATTCCCCTTTTGTGAACAGGAACTATCTTGTTGGGGTTCCAAGCACCACCCTCTCTTAGGCGGGATTAGCATGATTATATGCACTATGGACTATAGGTTGGGAAGGAATTAGATCAGCCATTGGAGGGGATGTAAGATTGAAGTTTATAGTCGTTTGAGCATCCAGCCATGTCCTCAACTCATTCACTTCACGGGCAAGAGTTCCCATATTTGTTAAGCCTTAAAGCCCACTTCTCCATATGTCGTTGGTCAGTCCAAGGATGGGACAAGCAACATTGGCAATAGTGTTACTATTAGTGTCACAGTCATTTGAGTTAATACCTCCATTATCACTGTTAGGATTTAAGGTGATAACTAAATCAGATTTTCAATAGGGAGGAAAAGTGAAGAAATCTTAAGAAATTTTAAGGGATGGCCCTTATGTTTACACCAAAATGTTGAATAAATATTTAGGTAACCATGGAATTATGTTAATGTGTTTATATTAGCAAAGATTACTTGCTAATATTAGGCTTAACAATTAAAAATGTGGAGTAAATGAGCAACTAATGTAAAGAGATAAGATATATATTGGTTCGGCTAAGCTTTACTACATCAACAGTGAAGATTTCTTACTACATTGATCTCTTATAATTACAAGGAATTATAAGAGAATAATAAGATATTAAGAGCACTTAAGATTACAATGTGGCTAACTTAAGAACTCTGGTATTTTCCTATCCTAAAAATATAATTCTAAACAAAAACTTAACCATTATGAAGTTGCATGTGAGGGGGTATTTATAGCAGCTGAATGTGGCCATTGAATGGACGAGTTTGCATACATGAAAGGCATGAATCATTTTGGGCCATTGATCTAGTTGCTTTGGCCGATGAGGGATACTTAGAAGGTGGACTGATTATGAGGCTTGGATGCATGCCGGCTACCATTCTATACCAAAAGTTTCTTTACATAGAGTAGGCAGAATGGCATAGGATTAGGTGCGCTTTTGTCAAACATACCACTGTAGATAGGTAGTTAGCATGCACAGTTGCGCTTTTGTTAGTTGAATAGTGTAAAGACCCATTTCTTCGACCTTTAGAAATCGACACTAATACATCCACGATATTCACGTGCGACCAATCCAAGTGCCCGAGATGAGGTTCTTTAAAGGTAAGAAAGAAAAATAGACAGAACAGAATCTTACCCTTCCGGAAAAACATATAATATTTTAATATAAAATCTTTACAGCGGAAAATCTTTTTAAACATATATCAAAGTCTAACCTAGATTCACCTTGGACAGTTATAATAACTTGTCCTTACATTTTCTAAAAACAAACAATCACATAATGCAGCGGAAAATAGAATACATCCATACGTTGATGAAGATCTCCAGCTCTCCTTTGGGAACTCCAAGCGACTTCAGCTAGTCCTGAAACTACTCGGATCTGACCCAAGTATAAAAATACCCGGTTCTGTCTGGCAAACCAGCATGAGAGACATGAATCTTAAATGACAGTGTCAAAGATCAGAGGAAAGAATCTTAAATGACAGTGTCAAAGATCAGAGGAAAGCTTTTGAAAAGAAAGAGTATCTCATAAGACCACGTCCCACATAAATACGGACGGGTTTTTTACCTTATGATAACTAAAACATTTTTATCAAATCATTTGATATTATTTTTAATGATATTCTTTGAAAACACTTTTCGAGCAAACATATTCAAATAGCCGAAATTATTACCATTATTAAATTCCAGCAAACTAGGCTCTACAAACAAAATCACAAACTCGTATTGGAGAATGGATTTCCAACGAATGACTAGGTAAGGGACAACCTTCTGATAGTACATCTCTAGAGGAATGTACCGAGGCCCAACTGATGGTCCTCTACCAATACAAGACCGACATACCTCTAACTATGTAGTACCGAATATGTCATCACCCTTGTTGTTACCAACCTATCTGAGCGCGCTTTAGCATAAATTACATAATTTAAACTCGAACGTTATAGCAGATAATAATATATCTAAAAGGGGATGATCATACCCAAACGGTTGCGAACCACATAGCCTTACCGCATCTACCCTGTTTTAGTCATTTCCGAGAGCGAGGCCTGAGGTAATGATTAGCTTTCACATAGAACATAAACTTTCCACTTTGAATGCCACATTGTCATTCAATAATCACACAACTGATTACTACAAAGTATAACTCTTGAGCTCGTACTTCTCAAGAAAGGGTGTTAAGCTAAAAGAAGTTGCCTTCTCCACCACCAAACAGATGATACGTTTTATAAAGATCGATCGATGTGATTTAAAATGCAATGTCAGACATTCGTCCAAAGAAGTTGTCCAGGAACATGACAAATCGAAGGCACTCCTCCTACAACATCGTATTTTGTGAATCACCCATAGGATCGGTAGCGGTTAGTCCTTGCAAATTGAAGATTTTTATAACAGAGCACTACTGCCACCATAATATCTTGTATAGTAAATTTCACCGAGGGTCTAGTGGAAAGTAGCCCTTCATCATGAAGATCTTCGGCTTCAATGCACTTTGTCTTCAACATGTTTTACTACAAAAACGTAAATTTGTCCGAAGTGGTTTTCGGATAGGAATCACCTAAATCTGATCTCGGTCTCTTCGAAATCCAATCATTTATAAAAATGCGAATATGTGCATACATGATTTGTTATGCCTCTTTTCAATTTAACTTTTTACTTGTTAATCAAAATCCTTTTAACTTTGGAAATCTTCGAGTCATTTACTTAGGAAAATTTAATTCCTAATCTACTAAAAATTTCATCTTCTGAAACATGTTTTAACTGGGTCAAAAACAATATTATTTAAAACATCGTTTTACTGTAAACCCAAACCAGTTATATTGAGTAAAAGATTAGAGTAATCATACCCAGATTAATTTCCGTATTCAACTCATACTATTCATGGAATAATGGTGAAATCACTTTTTAAATTCATGCAGATAGTAAAAATTCCCTCCTCGGAACTTAATACAGAGTTTGACTGGAACATTCTTTTATATTACTAAAAACTTGTTTAACACTTTTTTATTTTTGAAAATATTAAATATGATCTTTTCATTTAGAGCATCCGGGCTTTCCTTTCGATATGTTCCACCCCTCGCCTAGAAAGAGAAAACAGAGGCCATGTAAGTTCAGGGCACTGGTTGCTCCATTCCTGTTAGTGCCAAAATTGGTCACTAACACCCAAATCCAAGCAAAAGCACCAAATACCAGTCATAGATCACATATAGAATATATGTGGTGAATATTAATATGGATAACGACAAGAATTAAAATGAAAGCCGTAGAGAACAACAGATTTTATAGTGGTTCGGCTAACTCCGTCCTACATCCACTCCAGAAGTTTCTTTTTTATTGATGTTAGAATCGATTACAGTTACAGAATGGCAGAGTTGCCTTAGTCTTAGAGAAGAGAAAGTAAGAGAGTCGAAAGGAAGATCCCTTTTCTGAAGTCCTACATGCTGTATTTATAGGCAAATCTCGAGTTACTGGGCTTCCTGAGTAGTCCGGGCCCATCAAGACCATAACCGAGCCAATATCCTTCATCATGACCGACCCACACTGCCATGCCGACCGACCTATGCTGACCCACTCCATACTCTAGTATGCCGATCCACACCACCAAGTCACCGATCGACACTTGCCGAACCAACCACGCTGAGCCACATCCCATGAAGTCGACCCGAAGCAACAACTTCTTGGACACGAGGCTTCCGAACGATGTCATGCCGACCCACTTTATATCCCACTGAGATACCGAGCGACAACCTGAAGCGAAGGACCTTAGGACTCGAAGCAACCGAGCCCCATTTCATACCGAGCCAGTTACTTCCATTCCCACCGAGCCACAATGCCGAGCGACAACCAAGGCTGACTCATGATCTAACTAGGCCGAACCACTTTCCATGATGAGCCACCAACACGGCCGAGCCACCAATGCCGAGCCACCCATGCCGAGCCACCTATGCCGAGCCACCCATGCCGAGCCACCTAAAAGACTCGAAGAAATCATCCATACAACTCGAAGTTCGACTCCATACGACTCGAAGCAAATCCAGGGCGACTTGCGACTTATCGAAACCCAAGTTTCGAGTATCCAGTAACCTTCGTCCATCGACCATGCCGAATCCCGGCTGCAGATCCATGATTATTATCCATGCTTGATCGTCCATCCATCCAGTTGACTAAATCTGTCATGAACCAACCTCGACGAACGAGTAGTCAATTTAGTTAAGTCCGCCTATCTACGGCCTTGCCAAAAGGCAGGTTAACAATTCCTAACCTCACACCTTGTTTTACCTTTCTAGATCTCACAGGTGGGACAAATGTACTAGTCGTTTTCGCATACTCGGTTTGTTATTACATTCAAGGACATGACTTTAATTTATTATTTAAGTGTTATAAACTATTTCTCTTAACCATTTATTTAACTCTTATTTAAACTGCTGTAGAAAAGTCCTGCTTATAGTGTTTTACAAGCTTAGTTGATTAAAACAACTTTTCTATCATTTGAAAATCCATCTTTATAACTCAAATCTCTTTTAAATTTTTTTAACATAATTATAAAATTTATTTAATATCTTTAAAGATTTAAAAATATTCATTTTAAAGAATTTTACACTTTTGGTCACTTTACTACAAAAGCGCGATTTTCTTGAAAATTTGATTTGGTCATATCTTAAAATCTAGAAGATGAAATCTTGGTTTTCCTTTTCCATTTAAAATCTATAGTTATAAGGATCCGAAAAATTCTTATTTCTAAGAACTCCGACTCCGTTTCTATCCAGTGCATTCATTTAGCTTTTCTAGCGTAAAATCGCGAACTACCATTACGCAACGCGCCATATTTTTACTTGTTTTTCACTATTTTTCAAAAATTCTTCAAATTGGGTTTTATTATTTATAAAACGTGTATATAACATTTTAAATCAATACTTTACTAATTTATTCATAGAAAACTTATTTTTACTTTATTTCCAAAATAATCCATATTTTATTATTTTAATATTCAAACTTCCATTTCTTAAAACTTTTTAACTATACGAATCATATGCTATTTATTTTTCAAATTTACAACTTTGTAAAGTTTTTAACTCTGAAATCCAAAACATTAACTTCCATTGTTCAAAACAACTTCAAATCTGTACCTTTACTTTTCATTTTCAAATCAAATCTTTTTTTCTTTCAAAATGAATTCTTTTTCTATAGTTAATCTAGACTTAACTATACTTTGTATACGATATAGGATTTTAAAAGAAGCATGGTTTCAAGTCAACTATGGATTAACTATGACTAATGAAGTAGTCATAACAAACTTTGACTACGATGTTAATAAAATCAACATTAACAACTATGCATTCATCCATACAACCAAATTCATTCAAGCATCCATATTATAACTAAATGGTGTCAATTTATCATAAGGGTATGAACATGAATATCATAGCACAACAAAAATAGGATTTTAAATGATAAGAGCTCACTTTCATTTGACATGTTTAATTATATATATTACTTCTTAAGCAACCATCAACCATTATCAGTTAACCAACTAAACATCCAAATCATTATCAATAGTCATGTTAACTTATTTAACATCATTTTAAAATAAAATCATTATTTATTTCTTAAATCAGCACTCACCTTCATTGTAACGACCCACTATTTTGGACCATTCAAATCGACAATAAAACCACACATATCAGACTTGAATAATTCAAAACAATAGATTGTAAATAAATTTGGAGCAAATAAAATCAATCACAGAATCACAGACATAGAATGTCAGAATAACTCGCAGCGGAAATAAAAATACATAGTTGATCATGAAGCCACTACAATACACAGTCTCAAAACAGATACAAAATACCATGGTCAGAAAAACAGATACAACAGAAGACTGAATACATAAGTTCACAAATACATAAGCAAAGCTGAATAAAATAACTGAAATGGAAATATACGACTAGATAGACAGATAAACTCTAGTAAATCTCTAGCTCCAGAAGATGAATCCAAAGCTGTGATACTCAGGCTGACCTGAGCGTAAAGCAAAAAAAACACAAAACACTCGAGTCAGGACATACATACTTATAAAATGTAAATCAACTCAAGTGAACTGTAATAGAAATGCATCAATAACTTAAAGGATGCTTGGGATCGCCCATCCTTTAAGGATCCGTTAAACTATCTACTATGTAGTAAGATACGCTATTATAATAATGTCTAAAGTAAAGTAAACTATTCAAAATAGCGTTAAGGCTTTATATTTTCCACCTTAACACATTTTATATTCCCATAGTCTATACAGTACCGTAATCTCCCCCTAATGGGCATCGTCAGAGGGCACTCCATAGGTATGGTACAAAACAAACTCGTAATAAAGCACGCTAGGGTAGGTGACATGGCACAACTAGGCAATGCTAGGGTTGGTATACCAATTACGCATCCGGACCGTTGGTAACGTAAAGCCGCAGCAATCGCCCAACTCGAGCCACACTCCCAAATCAAGGGGTGCACCCAATCAATCACAAAGTAATAGAATGGTATACGATGGAATGTGTCCGATAAGAGGAGCTACCTCATTAGCCCGGAATCGCTTCTGTTTTAGCCACCTTATGCTAACTCACGGGAGTTAGGTCCACATAAATATACCTTAGGATCGTCGCCACCATCCTACTTCATTCTGGAATCTCCACCACGTACACAGTTGTTAAAGTGGTTTTCTGTATCGACAGAGAGTATGCCCATATCCGATCCCGGTCTCTTTAACAACCAATCGTTATTATAACCCGTGGTTATAAAGTTCAAAATGGTTTATATTTCAAATCAAAATATATTCATTTTTAACCCATTTAAATTCGATGTCGATATCATTCAAAAATAATATTCATTTCCAAGGTTGTAGCATTCCTAAGTCCATTCATTCAGTTATAACATTTCAAAAACATTGTATTTTAGCATTCGTAGCACTTTGAAAATGTGACAATTTATATAACAGCATTTCGAAAATGTTTTATTATAAAACAGTAGCACATAGAAAACGTTACCATAGATAATAATGTGTTTGGAAAAAACAATACATTGTTAGAAATGGTAGCACTTATAAAATGCCACCTAAAAACCATAGCATTCTGGAAATGCTACCAATACAAATCTAAGTTTTATTATAACATTTCAAAAACATTATATCTTCAGTTTTCATCATTTTTAACTTATAAAACTTATCTCACTTTCCAAATATATTTATTTGGATATCATTTAACTTATGATTTTAATAAAATAAAATTTTTGTAAATTAATATCCAATTAAACTATAATTCATTTATTAAGTCAAAATACATTCAAATTGGTTAACCTTTATTTTTAACAAATAACTTGATACTTTATTTACTTTAAAATATCCCTTTCACTAATAGAATATTTTATTACCAAGTTAAGTCTAAAATTCCATTTTAAATCAAATTTTCGATTATTAAGTCAAATCACAATTTAAATTTACATTTTAAATCATTTATTAACTCATCAAATTTTAACTTATATAAAATCACTATAAAATTTATTTAAATCCAATTTAAGTTAAAATTTCATATATTTTAAATTTTAAATACTTAAAATTTCTAGAAAAATATTTATATTTCAAAAATTAACCACGGGTCTGTATAATATTTTCTAACCTAAGTCAAGTGATACAGATATATATCATTTCAATCCGAAATATAAAAATCCCGGGTTTGATCATTTCAAACCCGCAATCCCAAGTCAAATATAAATCGCTCGGGCCTATCATTTCAGCTCATAATGATTTTTCCCTATTCTAAAGTCCGTTCGGGTATGTATCATTTCAACCCATAGTGAGGGAACTTGTAGTGTGAGAAACAGAAATATAAATTAAACAACATAGCATAACATAACATATCAGGTGATGAAACAGGTATATAATCAAGTTATAACATCATATAATATCATATCACATGCATATATGAATCTACTATCAACATGGCATATCACTACTACACATTCACTTGACTTTGTTTCACAATTTTATAAGTACGAAGTTGAGAGTGATAACTCACCTTCTAAAGCTAGAGATGACAATTCAAGACACAGAATCAAACTCCGAAAAAGCACGACAAAGCACGAATCAAATTCGAGGAGAAGTAGCACCCAAATCCAAATCTTGTAAACAAATAAAATACAACATACAAGTAAATATTTTATACCTGAAAGAATAAAATAAAAGACAAAGAAAATGGCTCTACAACAACACAAATAGGCTCGACCATTTGTGAAATAGGCTCGGCCATTTGCAAATGAGTTCGGCCATGGTCACTTTGGGCTAGGTAGGCTCGGCCCTAGGCTAAGGAAAATGGCTACAAGGCACAGCTATGGTCAAGTAATGGAATGGCAAAGCATGGGAAGGTAAAAGGTCAAGGCAAATGATAGGTCATGTGGTCCAAGTGGTTTGGCCCTATGCTAGGATGGTTCGGCCCATGGTTCATGGTGTGCTAAGGCATGGATCAAGTGGTCATGGCACATGAAAAGGCACGACTTGGAGATGCTTTTGGTCACGGCTTAGGGATGGAAGGTGTGGAAATGGGTGGTGGCCGAGGCAAACAAGAGGAAGGTGATGTAGAGGAGCTCGGCTGGGGTTTGAAGCATGTTTTTGGTGATGGTTTTTGGATCTAGGGGTCACGGCATGGCATGGGGATGGTGATAAGATGGTGATGGCCGGTCATAGGTGATGAATTGGTGGAGGAGATGGTTGGCTAAGGGATGGAAATAGTGATGGCCGAAATAGCATAAGAGAAAGAAAAGAGAAAGAAGAGGAAGACATGAAAAAAACTTACTGTAAATTGTTTTCAGGAATTGAAAAAAATGAGAAGAGATGAGAAACAAAATATGCTTTGTACGGCCAAGGCGTAGGAAAAGGCATCCATTCATTTAAAAGAAAAAGAAACTTAAGTCTCTTGGAATTTCCAAGCCCACTAGTCAAGCCCAATCAAAAACAAACTCAAACTCAAACAAAAATCAAAGTCCAAACCAAATAAAATAGAAAATAACATAGAAAAATAAACAATAAAATACTGAAAATAATTGCATGTAAAATGCTGAATTTTATTAGATTTAAAAAGTATAAAACAGAATTTGACAAAACGAAAAGCACAACGAATATCAGAATCAAATTCAGCTTAAAAGAAAAGGATTGGAAATTTAAAATTCAAATTTAAAATTTTCAACTGAAAGTCAAAGTTTGACTAAAGTTGACCAAAATATAAATTTTCCAGAAAATCATTATTTTATTATATTTGGAAAATAAATTATAAACAAAATCCAAAAATACATTGGAAAATTCCAAAATTTCAACCTTTAAAGGATTTAAAATCAAAGTTTCAAATAAATTAAATTTAAAATATTTCTTAAAAATTATGGGTTGTTACACTCTCCCCCACTCAAAACTTTTCGTCCACGAAAAGGAGCGAGACACGAAAACAAAGAAAGATAGAATATCAAATAGTACTTGAAACAAACAATTCCAGATTTGAAGCACGCATGCTCTCCTCTGTCTCCCAGGTACAATCCCGATCATCAGTACTCCACTGCTCTTTGACCAGGTTGACAGATTTCCTTCTCAGCTGCTTCGTACCTCTATTGACAATACGAAGTGGCTTCCTCTCGACAATCAGATTAAACTCAATATCCAAACTCTCGAGAGCAGAAGGCTGGACAATAAGGGATGGATCATTAAGATACCGACGAAGATGCGAAACATGGAGTACATTATGCACTCCAGAAAACTTCTCGGGTAAATCCAGACGATAAGCTAAAGAACCAATCCTATCCAAGATGCGGAAAGGACCAATGAAACTAGGAGCAAGCTTCCCTCTACGACCAAAATGAATCACATTCCTCAAGGGAGAGACCTTAAGGAAAACCAGATCACCAACAGAAAACTCCAAACTCCTTCTACGCCGATCAGCGTACTTCTTCTGTCTATCCTAGGCACTCCTCATCTTCCTCTTAATCTCTTCAACTCTCAGAAGCCTCTAGAATCATATCAGGACCAAGAACCAAACGATTACCGGATTCAATCCAATAAGATAAAGATCTGCAAGGTCGTCCGTAAAGAACAGCAAACAGAGACATTACAATACTAGCCTGAATTCAAAGATGAAATGAGATAGATAAAGGATTAAGACATGATTAAAATAAAATATTTGAGATTATACCTGATAACTATTGTTATAGGTGAATTCAACAAGATGAAGATGATCTTCCCAAGATCCTCCATAATCAAGAACACAAGCATGAAGAAGATCCTCCAGAATCCGATTCACTCTTTCCGTTTGACCATCGGTCTGCGGATGGTAAGCAGTGCTCAGATTCAGATGAGTACCTAAAGATTCCCGAAATGCTTTCCAAAACTGACCGGTAAAGATGGGATCTCGATCACAAACAATACAGATAGGGACACCATGGAGACGGACAATCTCCCTCATATAGGTCTCAGCCAAACTCGAAGCAAAACGGGTTGACTTGACCGGAATGAAATGAGCTGACTTGGTCAATCCATCCACAATAACCCAAATACTCTCATTACCCCTCCTAGTCGTCGGTAATCCATCAATAAAATCCATAGAAACCTATTCCCATTTCCAATTGGGAACCTCAAGGGGCTGCAACAAACCAGGGGTCTTCTGATGATCGGCCTTGACTTGCTGACAAGTCGCACACCTACTAACAAAAATGGAGATATCACGCCTCATACCTCTCCACTAATACAACTTCTTCATATCCTGATACATCTTGGTCACACCTGGATGAATATAAAGTCTGGATCGATGATTTTCCCGAAGTAACTCCTATCTCAATCCACCAACGTTCGGGACACAAATCCGATTATTAATCCTCAAAATCCCTCTATCATCGATCTGAGCTCCACCACTATCAAGACTACTACCACCAACTCGGCTATGAACATTCTCCTTAATAAGCCTAAGAATCTGATCGTCATCCTGCTTAGCCATGGTACGATCCAAAAGAGGAGAAGAAACAAAAAGCCGAAACAACATCGCCTTCTTCCGACTCAAAGCATCTGCCACAACATTAGCTTTCCCAGGGGTATAGTTGATGTCGAGGTCATAAGAAGCAAGGAAATCTAGCCACCTAACTTGTCTCTGATTCAAATCCTTCTGGGTGAAAATATATCTCAAAGACTGATGATCCGTAAAAAGCTCAAACTTAGTTCCCAAAAGATGATGCCTCCAAAGCTTCAAAGCAACAACCATAGCAAGCAATTCCAAATCATGAGCAGCATAGTTGGCTTCATGGGTCTTCAACTGACGACTGGCATAAGCAATGACCTTCCCATGCTGCATCAGAAAAGCTCCCAAACCTTCACGACTAGCATTAGTGTATACCGTTAATCCCTCATTTCCATTTGGAATGATAAGAACTGGTGCGGAAGTAAGCTTGCGATTCAACTCATTGAATGCAGCTTCACACTTATCATTCCATATAAACTTAGCATTCTTTCGAGTCAAAGCAGTGAGAGGTGCATCAATCCGAGAAAAATTCTCAATGAATCTCCGATAATAACCGGCAAGGCCCAGAAAGCTACGGATATCAGATGGAGTCCTAGGAGTTTCCCAATCCTAAAATAGAATAGGGAAAAATAAGAACTACAAAGAAAGATAGAATAATTAGATTACAAAAGAAAGATGAGAAAAGGTAGACTTACATTGATTTCATCGATCTTGACTGGATCAACAGAAACTCCATTACTAGAAACAGTATGTCCAAGGAATCAGACTCCATCCTTCCAGAAATGGCATTTAGAGAATTTAGCTTTCAACTGATGACTCCTAAGAGTCCCCAGAACAAAGCTCAAATGAGATTCATGCTCTTCCTCGGTCTTAGAAAAGACCAGAATATCATCGACGAAGACAAGAACAAATTTATTAAGAACATCACGAAAAACACGATTCATTAAATCAACAAAGAAAGCTGGGGCATTAATCAAACCAAAAGGCATGACTAACCATTCGTAGAAACCATTCTCAGTACGGAAAGCAGTCTTGGGAATACTTTCCTCAGCAACTCTGAGTTGGTGGAAACCTATGGCACGATCAAGCTGAGAGAAAACAGTAGCACCATAAAGCTGATCGAACATATCATTGATACGAGGCATAAGATATCTGTTCTTCATAGTGAGCTTGTTCAGCTCCCTATAATCAACACACATCCTCAAAGAACCATTGGACTTAGTGACGAAAACCACTGCTGCTCCCCATTCAGAATGACTAGGTCTGATCAGACCCTTGGAGAACAAGTCCTTAATTTGTTTCCTCAACTCAACCTTCTCACGGGGTGCCATTCTTCTGGGAGGAAGAACTACAGGTCGAGCTCCAGGAATAAGATCAATACGGAAATCAATTTCCTACTTAGGAGGTAAAGAAGAAACTTCACCAAATACATCGGGATAGAGCTTAACCATAGGGGTTGAATCAAGATCACTAGGAGAAGAATCCAGAGAGAAAATAAAACTGCCAGCAAAATCCTGAGGCATACGACACTAAATCACCAAAGAGTTACCCCGATCATCAACAAGAGAAACGGTTCGAGTTTTACAAGAGATAACGACTTCATGCCTCTTTAGCCAATCACCTTCAAGCAACAAATCAAAAGCATCGAAACCAAGAACATAGAAATCACCAGAAAACTGATGATCAAAATAAAGGAGTTTCACTTGATTACAAATCCTACTAAGGTTCGCTGGACCCCCAATAGGATTAGTAACACATAATGGCATAGCCGCAAACACAGGTGAAAGGAGATGCTCAAACTTATCAGAAAGATCCATAGAAATATAACTATGCAAAGCTCCAGTATCAAATAAAACACGAACAGGAAAATCAAACAAAGTAAAGGTGCCCTGGAAAGTACCTTGGGTATCACTAGGAGCAGATGGAGCAGGAGTGGAAGAAGTCATGGCAAAGACACCAGATGTCTTTCCCTTCTGATACCAAGGACAATCCTTCTTGAAATGACCAGGCTGTAGACAGACATGACAGAGATTGTTCCTGGTATCCTGAGGTGGAGGAATAGCAGCACCAACTAAAGTAGGGCAACTATTTGCATAGTGTCCCCTCTGATCACACTTGAAGCAGGTGATGGAAGATAGGTCGATAGGATGCTTCTGAGGAGTAGATCCTAAACCAGGATTCTTGAGCCAATTCTTCTTCTGCTGATGAAAATTAGGCTTCCTCTTCTTAGAGTTTCCAGAACCAGGCTAAGATGGAGAAGCACGAGGAACAGAAGCTTCCTTAGAAGTGGGATTCTCATATCTAATGGCCATGTCCATCAACTTCGTGAATGTACCATGAACATGAGAAATGAGACGATCATAAAACTCTGGGTGAGCTCCAGCTATAAATTTCTCATTCTTCTTAAGAGAGGTGTCAATCAGGCCAGGACCAAACTTGAAAGTTCATTGAACTTCCGCTCATACTCAGAAAATGACATGCTCCCTTGCTTAAGATCCATAAACTCCCTGTATAGCTGGGACTTCCCGGCTTCGAGCATTCACTTTGCCACAAAAGCCTCCCTGGAAAAGATAGATAAGCTTAAGATAGATTTCAAAGAGAAAAAGATGAACAGAACACAAGACTAACACAAAAGGATACCTAAACTGCTCCCAAGAAATATCTGCCTCCACAGTCTGAGCTGTGACAGACTCCCACCAATCCTGGGCTGCCTCCTACAACTGCCAAGCTGCCAACTAACGCTTCTGAGCATCAGTCATCTCCAAACCAGTGAAAATCCTCTCAAGACTCCTTAACCACTGCTGAGCCTCTATGATGCTCTCAAATCCAGTAAACTTGGTGCCACCAAGCTCAGTGAATTCCTTACATAGAGTGGTGAACCTGATGGGTGCAACAGGCTCTGGAACTGGGGCAATACCCCGACCCCTACCTTTGGCATTCCTACGATTCATCCTGAAAAAATAAAGAATGAATTTTAGGACAAAGGTAAAATAGAAAGACAAAGATAAGATTCAACTAGAATAGAAATCCTAATCAAAGAATTCAAATAAACAAGGTGGATCCGAAAGGAATGAAGTTAAGAAAATGAGATTTTAAAACAAGAAAAATTTATATCCAAAATAATCTTTTAAAATCCTTTTAAAATCATTTGAAAATCATTTTATACTTAAAAATGCGTTCTCTCACAAATAAATGATTCCAAGATTGATTTCACTCATTCTAGGGTATTTCTACCCTATCTCTAATAAGTTTTGCTCCATAGGCTAAGGTTCGCCTAAAACCTTGCTCTGATACCAAATGTAACGACCCACTATTTTGGACCATTCAAATCGACAATAAAACCACACATGTCAGACTTGAATAAATCAAAACAATAGATTGTAAATAAATTTGGAGCAAATAAAATCAATCACAGAATCACAGACACATAATATCAGAATAACTCGCAGCGAAAATAAAAATACATAGTGGTTCATGAAGCCACTACAATACACAGTCTCAAAACAGATACAAAATACCACGGTCTGAAAAACAAATACAACAGAAGTCTGAATAAATAAGTTCACAAATACATAAGCAAAACTGAATGAAATAACAAAAATGGAAATAGACGACTAGATAGACAAATAAACTCCAGCAAATCTCTAGCTCCAGAAGATGAATCCAAAGATGTGATACTCAGGCTGACCCGAGCGTAAAGCAAAAAACACAAAACACTCGAGTCAGGACATACATACTTATAAAATGTAAATCAACTCAAGTGAACTGTAATAGAAATGCATCAATAACTTAAAGGATGCTTGGGATCACCCATCCATTAAGGATCCATTAAACTGTCTACTATGTAGCAAGATACGCTATTATAATAATGTCTAAATTAAGTAAACTATTCAAAATAGCGTTAAGGCTTTACATTTTCCATCTTAACACATTTTATATTCCCATAGTCTATTTAGTATTGTAATCTCCCCCGTAATGGGCGTCGTCAGAGGGCACTCCATAGGTATAGTACAAAACAAACTCGTAGTAAAGCACGCTAGGGTAGGTGACACGGCACAACTAGGCAATGCCAGGGTAGATATACCAATTACGCATCCAAATTGTTGGTAACGCAAAGCCGCAGCAAATGCCCAACTCGAGCCACACTCCCAAATCAGGGGGTGTACCCAATCAATCACAAAGTAATAGAATGGTATATGATGGAATTTGTCCGATAAGAGGAGCTACCTCATTAGCCCGGAATCGCTCCTGTTTTAGCCACCTTATGCTAACTCACGGGAGTTAGGTCCACGTAAATATACCTTAGGATTGTCGCCACCATCCTACTTTATTCTGGAATCTCCACCGCATACACAATTGTTAAAGTGGTTTTCGGTATCGACAGAGAGTATGTCCATATCCGATCCCGGTCTCTTCAATAACCAATCGTTATTATAACCCGTGGCTATAAAGTTCAAAATGGTTTATATTTCAAATCAAAATATATTCATTTTTAATGCATTTAAATTCGATGTCAATATCATTCAAAAATAATATTAATTTCCAAAGTTGCAGCATTCCTAAGTCCATTCATTCAGTTATAACATTTCAAAAACATTGTATTTTAGCATTCGTAGCACTTTGAAAATGTGACAATTTATATAACAGCATTTCGAAAATGTTATCTTATAAAACAGTAGCACTTAGAAAACGTTACCGTAGATAATAGTGTGTTTGAAAAAAACAATACATTATTAGAAATGGCAGCACTTATAAAACGCTATCTTAAAACCATAGCATTCTGGAAATGCTACCAATACAAATCTAAGTTTTATTATAACATTTCAAAAACATTAGATCTTCAGTTTTCATCATTTTTAACTTATAAAACTTATCTCACTTTCCAAATATATTTATTTGGATATCATTTAACTTATGATTTTAATAAAATAAAATTTTTATAAATAAATATCCAATTAAACTATAATTCATTTATTAAGTCAAAATACATTTAAATTGCTCAACCTTTATTTTTAACAAATAACTTGATACTTTATTTACTTTAAAATATCCATTTCACGAATAAAATATTTTATTACCAAGTTAAGTCTAAAATTCCATTTTAAATCAAATTTTCGATTATTAAGTCAAATCACAATTTAAATTTACATTTTAAATCATTCATTAACTCATACCATTTTAACTTATAGAAAATCACTGTAAAATTTATTTAATCATTTAATTCCAATTTAAGTTAAAATTTCATATATTTTAAATTTTAAATACTTAAAATTTCCAGAAAAATATTTATATTTCAAAAATTAACCACGGGTCTGTATAATATTTTCTAACCTAAGTCAAGTGATACGAATATATATCATTTCAATCCGAAATATAAAAATCCCGGGTTTGATCATTTCAAACCCGCAATCCCAAGTCAAATAAAAATCGCTCGATCCTATCATTTCAGCTCATAACGATTTTTCCCTTTTCTAAAGTCTGTTCGGGTATGTATCATTTCAACCCATAGTGAGGGAACTTGCAGTATGAGAAACAAAAATATAAATTAAACAGCATAGCATAACATAACATATCAGATGATGAAACAGGTATATAATCAGGTTATAACATCATATAATATCATATCATATCATAGGCATATATGAATATACTATCAACATGGCATATCACTACTACACATTCACATGACTTTGTTTCACAATTTTATAAGTACGAAGTTGAGAGTGATAACTCACTTTCTAAAGCTAGAGATGACAATTCAAGACACATAATCAAACTCCGAAAAAGCACGACAAAACACGAATCAAATTCGAGGAGAAGTATCACCCAAATCCAAATCTTGTAAACAAATAAAATACAACATACAAGTAAATATTTTATACCTGAAAGAATAAAATAAAAGACAAAGAAAATGGCTCAACAACAACACAAATAGGCTCGGCCATTTGCAAATGAGTTCGGCCATGGTCACTTTGGGCTAGGTAGGTTCGGCCCTAGGCTAAGGAAAGTGGCTACAAGGCACGACTATGGTCAAGTAATGGAATGGCAAAGCATGGGAAGGTTAAAGGTCAAGGCAAATGAAAGGTCATATGGTCCAAGTGGTTCGGCCCTATGCTAGGATGGTTCAGCCCATGGTTCATGGTGTGCTAAGGCATAGATCAAGTGGTCATGGCACATGAAAAGGCACGGCTTGGAGATGCTTTTGGTCACGGCTAAGGGATGGAAGGTGTGGAAATGGGTGGTGGCCAAGGAAAATAAGAAGAAGGTGATGTAGAGGAGCTCGGCTAGGGTTTGAAGCATGTTTTTGGTGATGGTTTTTTGATCTAGGGGTCACGGCATGACATGGGGATGGTGATGAGATGGTGATGGCCAGTCATAGGTGATGAATTAGTGGAGGAGATTGTAACGACCATGAATTTCCAACCCAATTTAAAATTTTAAATCCATTATTTAATATAAATTTTTGGAATTTATATACGATCTCGATTAACGTCCAAACTTTGTTTATAAGATGCGTCTAGTTAGTTATGGATATTGGTAAAGTTTTGTCGCAAAATATTGTAGAAAATTCGTTCGCGTTTTATTGCATATCAGTTCATTTTAAAACTCCGAAAAATTTATCTTTCGAATCCAAATATTTTTACACAGTAATGTTGTAAAAATTTATCTCGTTTAGACATCGCAATTCGTTTCATCTAATTCCGTCGTCGCTTGTTTCATTTTAATTGTTTTGTCAAACGAACAATTTAATCGGCATAAATTTTGAGTTTTTATAAATCTGTCATATCGCAACTATCTTTGTACCGTTGGAAGCACCTCGTCGTGCTGATTAAAACGGTATATTCATTTGCACAAATCGGAGTCCGTCGTAAATCGTCGCGTTGATTTAACCGTTCCAAGCGGACCGGTTAAACCATATGCAGCCCAAAAATTTGCAGCCCGTAGTCATTCAAAAATTTGCAAAATAAAATTTGAGAGGTGCATTTATTGGGTGGTTGGCAGCTGGTAGTTGCATGGGAAATATGATAGGCGTTTCGTATCTCAAAAACAATGTTTACTGTCCGATTTTGATTTCCAACCTAAAATATAAAAAGAAACGTAGTCATCATGCTAGCTATTCCAATTGCTATATGCCAGGTACGAATTCTTTTTCTCTCTTCCCATTCATCTTTTATTTTCTTCTCCCTTCCTCACATTTTTTCCTCAGACAAAATTCTTCAAAGAAAGAATTTTTTTTAACCCAGCATCCCACCTCGCCCAGACGCACACCCCTCCACCTCCATCTGACCTTCCCACGTCACCCTCCGCCCGAACTCCACCCAGTCCCGAACCTAACCCGCTCCAGCCACTTCACCGCTGCCTGAGCCCGCCTCCTCCTGCTGCCACCAAGCTCCACCACTTCCCAGCCCATTCGCACTCGGAACCCACCACCCTCCTAGCCTCCGTCGAAGCCCACACCGAACCCACAAACCCGCAACACCTCCCATTGCTTCCACCTGGACCCGCACCACCTCCCCTGACCTCCTGCCTGCTACAGCTCCTCCGCATCCCTACCGAACCCAGCTCCGCACGCTCCCTGACCCAGCCCGCAACCAGTCCACAACCGCACCCACCCGACACCTGCGCCCACTCCAGTCCCACCTACCTCCGACTGCCACCGTCCCTCTCCGCCTTCGACGCCCACCAATCACCGAGCCACCGCGGCACCTGCGTGCACTACCCCAACACTTGTCATCGCCGTCCCACCTACCTCCGGACACCGCCCGAGCCGCCGCACCCACTCCTGCGACCCACCCTGGTCATCACCGTCACTAACCCGTGCACCACCCAAAACCGAAACCCCTTTGTGCATGCCGTATGAAAAATGCAGTTTTGTTATAAAAAAAATGAACAGTTGATACTTTATGAAAAGAGGAAGTGTCACTCTGTTTCAATATCTGCAGAATGAGTATATATATAGTGTATATATATTTGGTTGCTGAATAGTAGTAACCCACTTCTCTTTCTATTATTGTACAGCAACGAGTTGAAGTTTTCCACTTTGCAGCAGCACCCAAATTCCCAGCTTTCTTCGTTTTCTTCGTCATTGCTAAGCGCATATATATATAAATTATGACATATATATGAGCGTTCATTTTGAATTAATATCATCTTTCTTTTGTCAATAATTGCAGTTCCATTGTTCATGTTAAACCAATTCCATTCGTGTTTCTTCGTGCTTCGCCGTTCATTCTCTAACCATGAAAGGTGAATTAATTTCACGACTTATATTCTTATACGATGATAATCAAGTTTGGTTGATAAATGATTGTTTGTTTGATGTTGATATTGGACGTTAAATGGTTAATGTATGAAGTGATAAGTAATATACCAATTGAACTTGACGTAGGATAGTTAAAAATTTGAAATTGATATATGTGTTGAATTTGATTAGAGAAAAATATGTATAATATGACCCCTTTTAAATGTCTAATTAATTGGCACATAGAAATATGGTAAATTACATCTTGAACCATTTAAATTTATGTGGTATGAATTAATGTAGTATGAAATTGAATAAGTAGAAATCAAGTGTAGAATTGCATAAAATAATAAGTGTAATAATCTTTAATCTACATAAAATGATGGTGTAGATTCTAGAAATAATTATATTAATTTGCACAAACAACAATGTAAATTAATACGATTATTTCGGGATTATTGGATTGTTATTGATTGTTGTTATTACTTGTTTATTTACTTTGACACCATCCCGGTTATCACACTGCAAGTTCCCTTTACTGTGTTTTGTTTTTTTAAATGGAATCGGGTTGAAATGATAAATACCCAAATAAACATTGACTTAGGATAGAGAATCAAATAAAACCGATTGGTCAAATAATTCGATTTAAATAAATAAATAAGTTTTAGTTGAATGAAATAATAAGGGTTTTAAATCGAAGTTTGAAATTTGAACTTTAATGAAATTTAAATGTCATTATTTAATAATTAACAAAGGGTTGATAAAAGAATGTTGTTTTAATTATTGAATTAAGTTTGAAATTATTTAATAATGAAGTTTTGAAATTATTTAATAATTAAATAAAATTGAATTCCTTAATAAGTGAAATTAAATTTCGTTAACAAGTGAAATTGAATTTCTTTAATAATTAAGTTTTGAAATTTGTTTAAATTGAATAAGTAAATAAGTGAATTTGAATTTCTTTAATAAGAAATAAAAATGTGATTTATTGAAATTAATATAAGACTTGTAATTTAAAGAATTTAATTTGACGAATTTAATTTAATTTAATTTGCAAGTTTTGATATAATATAGGTAAACTTAAATTGATTTAATGAATTGGAAGGTTAATGGAAATTATTTCGAAAGGATAAAATTACTTAATCTAAACGATCATTGAATGAATCCATCAATGAATCTAAATTTTTCTGAATGTTAATTAACTTAATTTAAATGATTATGGAATGAACTTATATATGAATTTAAATCGATATTTGAATTATTTAATAAAATTTGAGTTGAATTATAAAATTTTGAAATGAAAAAAAAACTGGAAGATTCGAACGTAAATTTTGGAAATTGATATAGAAAGAGAAATGAAATGTTGGCCTTCGAATTCCAAGGGAAATTGAAATTTGATTTAGTTTTGAAATTTATTAAATGATCAATCGGTATAATAATTACAAAAGTTATTAAAGAGACCGGAATCGGTTAGGGACATACTCACTGTCTAAACCGAATACCACTTTAACTATACGTGGAGTGTGATCTAGAATGAAGTGGTTGAAATCATGTACGTTGATGACTGAAGAAAGAGAACGATAATGGATGACCTTGACACTTGTGTCAAATTGGAAATGACTAAAACAGGAGCCGTGCCGGGCCAAATGGGGTTAGCTACCTAGAGCGAACACACTTCTTCGTAAAGTTGTTATTGATTGGTGCGCACCCTTGAATTGGGAGTGTTGTTTCACGGTGTTGCGATCGTTGCGGCGATGCGTTCTCACCAATCCGGATCAGGCAAACGGTAGTTTCACTACCTTGGGTATTGCCTCATGTGCCTTGTCATACTTGTATCCCTATACACGACCACTACGATTTGTTTTGTGTTATACCTATGGAGTACTCACTGATAGCCCACTAGTTTACGGTGGAGTTTACAGTGCTGTATAGACTATGATGCTTATATAAATGTTTTAAGGGGGATAATGGTAACGCCTTAACGCTATTTTGATACTTTATCTTACTGATAGGCATTATCTACTTAGCGTACACTATTACATAGTAGATAGTTTAACGGATCCTGAAAGATGTTATTCCATTCATCTTTGAGTTATTGTTATTTCAAAGTTTGTGCCATATTATCTTGTATAAGAATATATGTCCCGACTCGAGTGTTTGTTGTGCATATGCTCGGGTCAGTCTGGGGATTTCTGTTGCCGTGCTGCTTGGAAGTTGAAGACTTTGAAGACTATCATTTATCTTTATCAGTATTGCTCCATTCTATTTTGATATTGTATCGGACATCTATGTATTTCTATTTCACTATTTGCTTGAGACATTGTTGTATTTACTTAGTAGCTTCATGAACTACTATTATGACATTGTTGTAATTCGGCTGCGTTATTCTGTTATATTGCATCTGTCTGTGATTCTGTGATGATTCTCATTTATATACATATACTCCATTAATGATTCGTGTTTTGTACTATTTAAGTTGACATGTGTGGATTATTGTCAATTTAAATGGTCCAAATATACGGGTTGTTATAGTTGGTATCAGAGCATTGGCTCCCGAAAACCTTAGCCTGTGGAGTTTTGAAGCTCATTAGAGATAGGGTAACCAAACCCTAGAATGAGGAGAATCATTGTAGAATCCATATCCTTCCATCCTCCTAGCTGAATTCATTTGATTAGAATTTCCTTAAGTTCTATAAAATTTCTATCTTTGATTCTAAATCACTTTTGGTATTCCAGAATGAGTACCAGAAGGAACGCTAGAGGTGGGGGTAGAGGAAATGCTCCCGAACCACGTGCCCCAGTTCCCGCAGTCAAGTTTTCTACTCTTAGCAAGGAATACACTCAGCTTGGCGGCAAAAATTCTCTGGATCCGAGAGCATCATTGGAGGGCAATAGTGGCTGAAGAGCCTGGAAAGGATCTTCACTAGCCTGGAGATTACTGACGCACAGAAGCGTCAATTGGCCGCTTTGCAGCTTCAGGATGCGGCATAGGATTGGTGGGAGTCAGTCACCTCCCGTACTGACGAGGAAACTATTACCTGGGCTCAGTTTAGGTAGAAATTTATCTGAATTACATCCAAATTTATTCCTTGTATCTCGTCAAAATTTTGACTCATCTTATATCGCTTGTAAATAGGGATTCCTTTATGGCTCAGTGGATGCCAGCTGCCGGAAAGGCTCAGCTCTATCAATCATTTATGGATCTCAAGCAGGGTAACATGACTTTCTCTGAGTATGAAAGAAAGTTTAACGAACTCTCTAAGTTCGGACCTGGCTTGATTGATACACCACTTCTGAAAAATGGGAAGTTCATCCATGGAGCATGTCCAGAGTATTACGATCTCCTCACAGCTCCTGTCCATGGCACTTTCACTGAGTTGATGGATTATGCTCTAAGGTATGAGGGAAAGCCGAAGGGAACATCAGCTACCAAGGCTCCAGTTACTTAGCCATCTTCTAGTCAGGCTGGGAAGAGGAAGCCAAACTTTGAGCAACAGAAGAAGAACTGGCAGAAGAAAACCGGGCTTGGCTATTCTCAGAAGAAGCCCATTGACTTATCCTCCATCACCTGTTTCAAGTGCGACTAGAAGGGTCACTATGCCAACAGTTGTCCAACCTCTATTAGTGCCACCATTCCTCCACCTCAGGATACCAGGAACAACCTCTGTCATGTCTGTTTGCAGCCTGGCCATTTCAAGAAGGATTGTCCCATGCATCAAAAGGGCAAGACATCTGGAGTATTTGCTATGACTTCTTCCACCCGTGATCCACCTACCCCACCTACTCCTAGTGATACACAAGGTACATTACAGAGTACTTTTATGTTGCATACTTTACCTGTTAGAGTTCTATTTGACACCGGAGCAACACATAGTTTCATATCTATTGATTTGTGTAATAAACTCGAATTGGAACACATCCTTGCATCTACTTTCTTATGTGTATCAAATCCCATTGGAGGACCCACTAACCTCAAAAGGGTATGCAAATATGTCATGCTTATGTATGGCATTCACCGCTTCACTTGGGATTTCTATGTCCTTGGATTCGAGGCATTCGATATCCTATTAGGTGTTGATTGGCTACGAAAATTCGAAGCCGTTATCTCTTTCAAAGCTCGAACCGTCTCTCTAATTGACGATAAGAGTGAATCTTTAGTTATTAAAGGAAAATCGTCTCAGGATTGTGCTGGAAGTTTTATAATCTCTCTTGACTCTCATCCTTATGATCTAAGCTCTACCCCGATTGTTCAACTCTTTTCTGATGTGTTTGGAGAAGTCAATTCTCTACCACCCCCATGGGAAATCGAATTCCACATTGATCTTATTCCTGGTGCTCGACCAGTAGTACTCCCACCTAGGAGAATGGCTCCTAAAGAGAAGGCAGAATTGAATGCTCAAATTGAAGATTTATTTGCTAAAGGCTTGATACGGCGAAGTCATTCAGAATGGGGAGCTGCAGTTGTATTCGTCACAAAGTCAGATGGTTCTCTTAGAATGTGTGTGGACTATAGAGAGCTAAACAAGCTCACACACAAGAATAGATATCCGATACCCCGCATTAATGATCTATTCGACCAGCTCCATGGAGCTAAAGTTTTCTCTCAACTCGATCTGGCTACCGGCTTTCACCAACTCAGAATTGCTGAGGAGAGTATTCCTAAAACAGCGTTCCGCACTGAAAATGGTTTCTTTGAATGACCGGTTATGCCGTTCGGTCTTACTAATGCTCCAGCTTATTTCGTCGACTTAATGAATAGAGTTTTCCGTGATGTTCTTAACAAGTTTGTTCTTGTTTTCATCGATGATATTCTCGTCTTCTCTAAAGACGAGAAAGAACATAGGTCACATTTGGCTTTTGTTCTTGAAACTCTTCGTAGTCATCAGCTTAAAGCCAAGTTCTCGAAATGCCACTTTTGGAGAGATGAAGTTCGATTTCTTGGCCATATTGTCTCGGAGAATGGGATTTCAGTCGATCCAGCTAAGATCACCGTAATCAATGTAAGTTCTATCCTTACTTTTCAATTCTATCCGAACATCTTATCTCTATCGTAATTCGAAGCCTTTAATTTGCAGGATTGGGAGACTCCCAAAACTCCTACAGATATTCGTAGCTTCTTGGGCTTGACTGGATATTATCGTAGATTTATAGAAAACTTTGCTCGTATTGCCGCACCACTTATCGCACTGACCAGAAAGAATGTAAAATTTATTTGGAGTGAAAAGTGTGAAGCAGCTTTCAATGAAATGAAGCGAAAGTTGACATCTGCCCCAGTTCTTACAGTTATTGACGGAAGCGAAGGATTGACCGTCTATACTGATGTCTGCCGTGATGGATTAAGAGCAGTTATAATGCAGAAAGGAAAGGTTATTGCCTATGCGGGTCGCCAGTAAAAAACCCATGAAGAAAATTACGCAACTCATGATTTAGAGCTTCTTGAAGTTGTATTTGCTCTAAAGCTATGGAGTCATTATCTTTTGGGAACCAAATTTGAATTATTCACTGACCATAAGTCATTGAGATATATTTTCTCACAAAAGGATTTGAATCAGAGACAAGTCCGATGGCTCGAATTCTTAGCTGCATATGATCTTGATATTAACTACACCCCAGGAAAAGCAAACGTCGTAGCCGATGCTTTGAGCAGAAACCAAGCAATGGTATGTTGTAATCTAGTGGAAGGAATGTTATTTCAGCTCGTCGTCTCCCCAGCCCTTATGGATCGCATCCTAGCCAGGCAATACGAGGACACTTTGCTCTATCATATCAAAGAAATAGTTCTCGGTAGAGTTGGAAATGTTGATAGAAAAATGGGTGCACTAGTTGATAGTAATGGAGTTTTGAGAATCGACAATCGAATTTGTGTTCCAAATGTTGATGGTTTAAGACAGGATTGCTTCAACCTCTAGACATTCCAAGTTGGAAGTGGAAGCAGATTTCTATGGACTTTATTGATGGGCTACCAAGGACTAGAAAGGGTAACAAGAGCATTTGGGTAATTGTCGATAGATTGACGAAATCCGCTCATTTTATTCCAGTCAAGACCACTCGTACTGCTTTGAGTTTGGTCGAGATATATATGAAGGAAGTTGTTAAACTTCATGGTGTACCATCTAGTATCGTATGCAATAGAGATCCTATTTTCACTAGTAAATTCTGGAAGGCATTTCACGATACTTTGGGCACTAAGCTGAATCTGAGCACAGCTTATCATCCTCGGACAGATGGCCAAACTAAGAGGGTAAATCAGATTTTGGAAGACCTACTCCGAGCTTGTATTATAGACTTTGGTGGATCCTGGGAAGATCATGTCCATTTGGTTGAATTTACCTATAATAATAGTTATCAGGTAAAGAAATCAAAATTCAAATTTGAATAAGTATATTTGAATTGGAATTAATTATCTTAAATTAAATCAGGCAAGCATTGGTATGGCACCGTTCGAAGCCTTATATGGACGGCCGTGCAAATCGCCAGCTTGTTGGATTGAGTCTGGTGAACGATTAGTGCTTGGTCCGGAAATGATTATGGAAGCTTCCGAGAAAGTTGAAGAAATTAGGAAGAAGATTAAGACGGCACAAGATAGACAGAAGTGCTACGCTGACCGAAGGAGGAGAGATCTCGAATTCAGTGTAGGAGACGAAGTATTTCTGAAAGTGTCGCCTTTGAAGAATGTTATTCGATTTGGAAGGAAGGGAAAGCTTGCTCCCAGATTTGTTGGCCCGTTTGAGATCATAGAAAGGGTTGGAACCTTGGCCTATAGAATTGCATTGCCAGAAAAGTTTGCCAGTGTGCACAATGTGTTCCACGTCTCACATCTCCGAAAAGTTGTGCGCGATCCATCTATGACCATTCCCACTACTCAGTTGGAAGAGATAGTTATCGAGCCTGACTTGACTATTGAGCGGAAGCCACTTCGGATAGTCGATCGAGAGGCAAAGCAACTTAGAAGGAAGTTGGTCAATCTTGTCAAAGTCTAGTGGAGTGCAGATGACCGAGATTGCACATGGGCAACTGAGGATAGTATTCGGGATTCAAACCCCGAATTACTAATTTCAGGTATAAATCCAATTTTCTTAAAATCTACCTTGACTTTTCTGCTTGGTTCTTTCCTACTTCTCCCGTCTCGTTCCATTTCGAGGACGAAAAGTTTTGAGTGGGGGAGGTTGTAACGACCTTGAATTTCCGACCCAATTTAAATTTTTAAATCCATTATTTAATATAAATTTTTGGAATCTATATACGATCTCGATTAACGTCCAAACTTTGTTTATAAGATGCGTCTAGATAGTTATGGATATGGGTAAAGTTTCATCGCAAAATATTGCAAAAAATTCGTTCGCGTTTTATTGCATATCAGTTCATTTTAAAACTGCGAAAAACTTATCTTTCGAATCCAAATATTTTTACATAGTAATGTTGTAAAAATTTATCTCATTTAGACGTCGCAATTCGTTTCGTCTAATTCCATCGTCGCCTACTTCATTTTAATTGTTTTGTCAAACGAACAATTTAATCGGCGTAAATTTCGAGTTTTTATAAAACTGTCATATCACAACTATCTGTGTACCGTTGGAAGAACCTCGTCGCGCTAATCAAAACGGTATATTCATTTGCGCAAATCAGAGTCCGTCGTAAATCGTCGTGTTGATTTAACCGTTCCAGGCGGACCGGTTAAACCATATTCAGCCGAAAAATTTGCAGCCCGTAGTCAATCAAAAATTTGCAAAATAAAATAAGAGAGGTGCATTTATTGGGTGGTCAGCAGTTGGTAGTTGCATGGGAAATATGATAGGCGTTTCGTATCTCAAAAACAATGTTTACCGTCCGGTTTTGATTTCCAACCTAAAATATAAAAAGAAACGTAGTCATCATGCTAGCTATTCCAATTGCTATCTGCTAGGTGCGAATTCTTTTTCTCTCTTCCCATTCATCTTTTATTTTCTTCTCCCTTCCTCATATTTTTTCCTCAGACAAAATTCTTCAAAAGAAAGAAATTTTTTTAACCCAGCATCCCACCTCGCCCAGACGCACACCCCTCCACCTCCATCTGACCTTCCTACGTCACCCTCCGCCCGAACTCCACCTAGTCCCGAACCTTACCCGCTCCAGCCACTTCACTGTAACAACCCGGGATTTGCATTACCAATTAATAAATAAAAGTTAGGATTTTTATTTATTTTAATGAAGCATAAAAGGATTTGGAATAACAAAGTTTATTTGAAAAAGGCTATTTTAATTAAATGGGAAATATGGGATTTTAAAATGAGGATAAAATGTTATTTTGAAAAGTTAAATATTTTAGGAGAGATTTTAAAACGGGTTTGGGTAAGAGAAAAAAAATGAGTTTTATAAACATATATGAAAACTTAGACTAATTTTTGGAAAAAACATGTAAATAACTCTCTTCTTATTGGGTTACTAAACCTAGCCCAATAACCCACCCTAAACCTCCTCTATAAATTATCTCAAACTCTCCTAACCTCATTCATTCATCCCTAATCAAAACCCTAATCATTTCCTAAAGCTTTCATAACAAAAATGGCCTCTATCTTCATCTCCTTCTACTTTTTGCTTATTCAAGTCATTCTATGCAAAGGTAATGCAAATACCCACCTCAAATCCGTTTTTATATCTTTCTCATTTCTGAAATTTATTTGGTAATACATGTTTTATGTGTTTTTTTGATCTTATAGCCTCCTAATCATCTTTTGCTAACTTGGGTTGATGCTATAGTAGTCTTTGTTGCTTTCTAGAGAGGTATATTGCTAAAAACCTCTTCTAATATGTGTTTAATCATCTTTTGATTTCAGTAATCATTTAGTAACACATGTTTTATTATGTAACATGTGAATCATAGCTCTTTGATCCTCTTTGCTTTCATTTTAGGTGTGCACACAAGTTGCTTGCTATATTGGTTGAGGTAAAATTGCTAGCTTAATCCTTTTTTACATGATGCTTCTATAATTTTCGTTTTGGAATTGTAGATGAAACGAAATCAGGCATAACTTCTTCATTTCTCATCTGTTTTTGGTCAGGTTTTTTTTTGCTGCAAACTAGATTCAATAAGGAACACTTTTTGTTCAGTGAGTTTCTGTAATTTTGCCATTTAGATGACCTGAAATGCGTTCAAAGATAGAAGACCAATTCTGTCTTTAACAAGTTATCTTGAGTTTCAATCTGATATTGTTTTGCAAGTATCTCTCACGTTTTTAATCCGAATTAGATAATTTTGGATGTTCCGGAAAGATTAAAACCTATGCTACAATTTTTGTTCAGTGATTTTTCTGTAATTTTGCCATTTAGATGACTTTAAATGTGTTCAAAGACAGAAGACCAATTCTGTCTTTAACAAGTTATCTTGAGTTTCAACCTGATATTGTTTTGCATGTATCTCTCTTGTTTTTGATCCGAATTAGATAATTTTGGATGTTCCGGAAAGGTTAAAACATATGCTACATTTTTTGTTCAGTGAGTTTTCTGTACGTTTTCAATTTAGATGACCTGAAATGCATTCAAAGACAGAAGACCAATTCTCTCTTTAACAAGTTATCTTCAGTTTCAATCTGATATTGTTTTGCATGTATCTCTCTCGTTTTTGATCCGAATTAGATAATTTTGGATGTTTCGGAAAGCTTAAAACCTATGCTACAATTTTTGTTCAGTGAGCTTTCTGTAATTTTGAGTCTAACTAGGTCAAAAATTGATTTTTCTACTATCTTCCCGAGAGCGATACACATATTAGCTCTATGGATGAAACTGAAACTATTTTGGTCATAACTTTTGAGCCGCTAGTCGGAATTTGACGATTTTGGTCTCGTTGGAAAGATGGAGTTATGAACTCCATATCTGGAAAGTTTGGTCATCATCTGAGTTCATTAGACCCTTTCAATTTCCTGTCAGAGTTGAACCCAGATCGCTGTGCAAAACAGTGCATTTCATGTTTCTGTGTATGACTTTGGAACATCGCTACGCCTTTGTTTCAAGTCGGAATCGAGTAAATCTTTTTGCGTTCTGAATTAGGAATGTCGGATTACGTTCCTACCAATTTTCATGCCATTCGGATTCAGTCTGCTGGTCCGAATAATTTTCCGAACTTGGGTTCGCGTCAGTTTTGGACTGTTTTCCAACACTTTGAATATTTTCAGTGATTTTCTGGTTTTATCGATTTCTTTGAGATTTGTCTCTGGATTTTGTACACGGGCCTTATAAAAAGGTTTTAGAAGGATATTTCGCTCCGAAATGGCTTTCGAAATTATTATATAATATTATTTTTAATTAGTAAACTATTTACTCCATAATAGGAGAGTTTTCAAAAGCCGTTTTAAAGTGTTCTCAAAATCAATTATAAATCCGTTTCGAACCATTATTTTCTATAATAAAAATCTCACACTTACTTTTTAGCACGTCGAGCGAAGTGGAAATGTGCTTAAACGGTTAGGAAATCTCCGGCCTATGGAACCGTGTGTATTTTCTTTCCGGTTAATCCCCGACCTATTCGATTGATCGTTTTGACCTTTGGGTCTAGTTTACCGATGATACGAGGTGGACTTTTTATTGTTTGGAGTGTGAGCTTGCTATTGGTTAGTAAACCGTTTAGTGCGAACGTGGGGTATGGGACTCATTGTTAACACTTTACGGGTTCCTCTCCAAGAAGTTTGTGACACATTAGCCTATGGGCAGCCAGTACTGGACCTCTGGGTCACCACGCCTCTAGGCAACCGTCTCTGGACACCTGTTATATGGAGCGGTTTCTTTTTCGGCATGTGCCTCTGGGCCTTTATCCTTCTGGAAAGGATCTCGCCGTCTCGCGCGTTCTGCATTTGTGCGAGTGATCGATCACAACTCTACAGTACTTGGCAACAACGACTCCGGTCCGTGCACGTGCTATACTTGTATTATCTGATGATTTTTATATCCATTCGAGTACCGCCATTCGGTGTTGGTTCTATGGAACCATACGATGTAAGTGCGATTACCTTGTGGATTCACAGTGTCTCTGGGCACTGCTTTTCAGTGTTTGATTTCATTGACTTTTCAGTATATCCCCATTGCTCTTTGGAGCATCGATCTTTGCTTGGGCATTGATTATAGACTCTGGTCATTCTTGGGATTATTGCCTATGGGTAACTTTATATAGCTTTGGCTACGCCGATGATATGAGGCGATTTTATTTATTCAACACTTTGGTGTTGAGATTCTCTTTGGAGATTTTTTTCTGTTGATTGATGATTAGGGACCGTCATTATATTCATGTGGTCCAAAATACTCTTCTCTTTGGAAAAGTATTGTTTTATTTATGTACCGCATTATTATATATCTCAGTTATTACTGATTGTTTAGCTAGCCTGACCCGAGTGTTTTCGCTCGGGTCAGACCAAGTTGTTTCAGGTTAGGTCTCTGGACTTAGCTTCTATGCTCTGCTTCCGCTTGGACATTATCTGCTATGCTGATAGATAGTGCTTTTATTTGTCCACTATTCCGCTACTCTGTTATTATTCAGACTTTGATATGTACATATTTTTGACTCACATGTGTGGGCAGTGGCTTTGTACCCACTTATAGTATTTGGATCTGTATTGACGATGTATTGTGCTGGGATTTTATATCTGTTATGTGATTCTGTTCTGTGATGTTTTATTATTATGTTATTATGCTTTGTCCTGATAGATCTTTAGCCATTTGTAATTTCGTTATAAGTATTTACCGAATATGTCGAACCACTTGAAAAAAAATATAGATACCATCCTTTCGAAGTATTCAGTAGATAGTTATAGCTTGATTACAAATGGTCGCTTCCACTATACTTTATTCTCCGCTTTAACAGACGGTATTACTCCCGTAATACTCTTTGTTACAGTGGGTCTCAGAGTGGGGCGTTACAGTTTGGTATCAGAGCCAAGGTTCAGAATTAAGCATAACAAACACAGAACAAACACGTAGTACAATACATTATAATACGATCCAAATTGAACATATCCACCTTTAGATAAATAAGTTAGGAATATGTGTAGGAATCTATTATATTCCATAATATTCCTTAATGAATTATCTATCTTTGAATCGTGCTTAACTAAATCTACCGATCATATGTTTAAAGAGTGTCCCAAGCCTCTTTTCTGCCGCTATTGTAAGAAGGAGGGTCATCATTATTCCACTTGTCCTACTGCACCTCCTAGATCTGGCAAGCTTAATGCTGCCAAGGCTCCTAAATCTGCAGCTCAGCCTCGAGGTACACATCCTTCCATTCATGAAGGCTCTATTTTATTTCATGGTAGATCTATTAGAGTTCTTTTTGATACGGGTGCCTCTCACTCATTCGTGTCAAAGGAACTAGTTGATACTTTATCTTTGGATGTTACTTGTTTGGTTTCTTCACTAAGGATTGTGAATCCCATCGGCGGATCCACGACCCTTAGCTTGCTTTGTGAGGATATAGATATCGATCTTTGTGGATTTTCTTTCCATGCCAATCTGCACGTTATGGAGTATTTGGGCTTTGATATGATTCTTGGCATGGATTGGCTCGTTCAGCACGACGCCAAAATTATTTGTTCGGAGCAGATATTATTCATTCATCACCCTGACTCGTCCTCTCCGTTAGCTATTGTTCTTCAAGATGTTGGGCTTTCTGATGTTACTTTATTTTCTCTCGATTCACGAGATGAGGATTTGAACTTATCTCGTATTCCTATTGTTCAGGATTTCCCCGACGTATTCGAGCCAGTATCCAGACTGCCGCCCAAGCGAGCTATTGAGTTCCGCATCGATCTCATTCCAGGCTCTCATCCAGTTAGGCGTCCTCCTATGAGAATGTCTACTAAGGAGAATGAGGAACTCATGAAGAAGTTAGTTGAGCTTGAAGCGAAGCAGTTCATCCGATCCAGTTCTTCGCCATGGGGTGCTGCTGTGGTCTTCGTTAAGAAGGCTGATGGCTCTCTTAGGCTTTGCATTGACTATCGCAAGCTTAATGAGTTGACCATCAGAAATCGTTATCCATTGCCACGGATAGACGACATGTTTGACCAATTGAGCGGTGCGAAGGTCTTCTCTCAGCTTGACCTTGCCACCGGATTCCATCAGCTACGAGTCGCGGAAGACAGCATTCCTCTTACAACATTTCGCACTCGTTATGGTTCTTTTGAGTGGTTGGTCATGTCGTTCGGCTTGACGAATGCTCCGGCTTTCTTCGTCGATCTCATGAATCGAGTATTCCGGGAATACATCGATAGATTCGTTCTGGTTTTCATCGACGATATTCTTATTTATTCTAGATCTGAGGCGGAGCATGCTCATCATTTGCGGATCGTCTTGGATACTCTTCGTCAGCATCAGCTTAAGGCCAAGCTCTCCAAGTGCCATTTTTAGGAGAGCAAGGTCAAGTTCTTGGGCCATATTGTATCATCTGAGGGTATTTCTATCGATCCTGCCAAGATCGAAGCTATTCAAAATTGGAGGCAGCCCGAGAACGTTCATGATATTCGCAGCTTCTTTGGTCTGGCGGGTTATTACCGTCGATTTATCAAGGATTTCTCTCGTGTTGCACTTCCCCTCACGACCCTAACTCGTAAGGGGGTTCGCTTTATTTGGTCTGATAAGTGTGAAGTTTCTTTCCAGCGATTGAAGGAACTACTCACTCATGCTCCTATCCTTGTGGTTCCTGAGAGTAACCAGGATCTTGTTGTTTACACCGACGCTTGTGGTAGCGGGCTCGGTGTTGTGCTTATGCAGAAGGATCGGGTAGTTGCTTATGCTTCTAGGCAGCTACGTCCGAATGAGGTTCGCTATCCGACTCATGATCTTGAGTTGGCAGCTATCGTCTTTGCTTTGAAGACGTGGCGTCACTTTCTATTAGGCGAACGCTTCACTCTTTACACCGATCACAAGTCTCTGAAGTATTTATTCAGTCAGAAGGATCTCAATATGAGGCAGCAGCGATGGCTTGAGTTTCTCGCCTCATATGACTTAGACATTCAGTATACCCCTGGCAAGGGTAATCGTGTGGCTGATGCACTCAGTCGCAAACACTCGGCAGTAGTTTCTATGATGATAGCCGAGTGGTATATTCTTGAGACTCTTTCTATGTGTGATATTCAAAATCGAGCTCCGTCTTCTGATCCTCAGATCTTGCTATTCAGCTTGGAAGCTCGACCTATTCTATTGGATCGCATTGCCCATGCTCAGCGGTAGGATCTAGACTTGTTGTGATATATTCATCTCCTTGAGTAGGGATCCAGTGATGAGACATTGTTGGATTATTCTATTGATTCTCATCGGTGTCTTCGTAGGAAGAACCGTATTTTGGTACCATCTGATTTATCACTTAGGCGTGACATTCTAGACGAGTGCCATCACACTAAGTACACTATACATCCCGGGTCGAGTAAGATGTATGCCAACATGTGTCGCCTATTTTATTGGGAGGGCATGAAGAGTGATGTTGCAAGTTATGTAAGCCGTTGCATGACTTGTCAACAGATCAAAGCTGAGCATCAGCGTCCATCTGGTCTTCTTCAGCCGCTAGAGATTCCATTGTGGAAATGGGATTAGATATCCATGGATTTTATTGACGGTCTGCCTCGATCGAGGTCAGGCCATACTTCTATTTGGGTCATAGTCGATCGCTTGACCAAATTAGCGCATTTCATTCCTATTAAGTCCACTCGGACTGCTCCTCAGCTTGCCAAGCTATATGTGAAGGAAGTCGTTCGACTTCATGGCATTCCTAGCTCTATCGTCTGTGATCGAGACACTATCTTTACTAGTCACTTCTGGAAGTGCCTATAGTCAGCTTTGGGTTCAAAGCTAAATCTCTCGACTGCTTATCATCCTCAGACCGACGGTCAGACGGAGAGGGTGAATCGTGTTTTAGAGGATCTTTTGCGCTGTTGTATTCTGGATTTCGGAGGTAGTTGGGAGGATCACTTACCGCTTGTAGAGTTCTCCTACAACAACAGCTTTCAGTCTAGTATCGGCATGGCACCTTTCGAGGCTCTCTACGGAAGGCCATGTCGCTCTCCTGCTTGTTGGTTAGAATCTGGTGAGAAGCTCATTCTTCGTCCAGATTCAGTTCGGGAATCTTCTGAGAAGATTATTCTTATTCGTCAGAGAATGAAAGAGGCGCAGAACCGTCAGAAATCCTACGCGGACAACCGTAGGAAGCCTCTTGAGTTCTCCATTGGTGATCATGCCTTTACTCGGATATCTCCTATGAAAGGGGTTGTGCGTTTCAGCTCTACGGGGAAGTTGGCTCCTCGCTATGTTGGACCATTTCCTATTACGGAATGCATTGGCCCCGTGGCTTATCGAGTGGCTCTAACTGCTCACTTCTCTGGAATACACGACGTGTTCCATGTTTCCCAGCTTCGCATGTGTATCCGCGATCCTGATTCTATCATTGAGCCGCATGCTGTGCCTGATTTAGAGATCTTACCTGATTTATCTTTGGAGCAGCAACCTCTTCGTGTGCTTGATTCGGAGGTTAGACGCCTTCGCAACAAAGAGGTTCCACTTGTGAAGATTCAATGGTCACCGAATCCTAAGGACTGCACTTGAGAGACCAGAGAATCTATCGAACGCTCTTATCCTGGCTTTCTCCCATCTTCTTCTGCGGGTGAGAATTCTCTACTTTATCACTATCACTTCTTTTGAGGATTTGACGTTATGGACGACATCTATCTTAAGGAATTGCGGGATGCTATTTTCTTAAGGGGGAGTCTGTAACAACCCGGGATTTGCATTACCAATTAATAAATAAAAGTTAGGATTTTTATTTATTTTAATGAAGCTTAAAGGATTTGGAATAACAAAGTTTATTTGAAAATGGCTATTTTAATTAAATGGGAAATATGGGATTTTAAAATGAGGATAAAATGTTATTTTGGAAAGTTAAATATTTTAGGAGAGATTTTAAAACGGGTTTGGGTAAGAGAAAACAAATGAGTTTTATAAACATATATGAACACTTAGACTAATTTTTGGAAAAAACATGTAAATAACTCTCTTCTGATTGGGTTACTAAACCTAGCCCAATAACCCACCCTAAACCTCCTCTATAAATTATCTCAAACTCTCCTAACCTCATTCATTCATCCCTAATCAAAACCCTAATCATTTCCTAAAGCTTTCATAACAAAAATGGCCTCTATCTTCATCTCCTTCTAGTTTTTGCTTATGCAAGTCATTCTATGCAAAGGTAATGCAAATACCCACCTCAAATCCGTTTTTATATCTTTCTCATTTCTGAAGTTTATTTGGTAACACATGTTTTATGTGTTTTTTTGATCTTATAGCCTCCTAATCATCTTTTGCTAACTTGGGTTGATGCTATAGTAGTCTTTGTTGCTTTCTAGAGAGGTATATTGCTAAAAACCTCTTCTAATATGTGTTTAATCATCTTTTGATTTCAATAATCATTTAGTAACACATGTTTTATTATGTAACATGTGAATCATAGCTCTTTGATCCTCTTTGCTTTCATTTTGGGTGTGCACACAAGTTGCTTGCTATATTGGTTGAGGTAAAATTGCTAGCTAAATCCTTTTTTACTTGATGCTTCTATAATTTTCGTTTTGGAATTGTAGCTGAAACGAAATCAGGCATAACTTCTTCATTTCTCATCCGTTTTTGGTCAGGTTTTTTTTGCTGCAAACTAGATTCAATAAGGAACACTTTTTGTTCAGTGAGTTTTCTTAATTTTGCCATTTAGATGACCTGAAATGCGTTCAAAGACAGAAGACCATTTCTGTCTTTAACAAGTTATCTTGAGTTTCAATCTGATATCGTTTTGCATGTATCTCTCTCGTTTTGATCCGAATTAGATAATTTTGGATGTTCCGGAAAGCATAACACCTATGCTACAATTTTTGTTCAGTGAGTTTTCTGTAATTTTGCCATTTAGATGACCTGAAATGCGTTCAAAGACAGAAGACCAATTCTATCTTTAACAAGTTATCTTGAGTTTCAATCTGATATTGTTTTGCATGTATATCTCTCGTTTTTTATCCGAATTAGATAATTTTGGATGTTCCAGAAAGGTTAAAACATATGCTATAATTTTTGTTCAGTGAGTTTTCTGTAATTTTGCCATTTAGATGACCTGAAATGCATTCAAAGACAGAAGACCAATTCTGTCTTTAACAAGTTATCTTGAGTTTCAATCTGATATTGTTTTGCATGTATCTCTCTCGTTTTTTATCCGAATTTGATAATTTTGGATGTTCCGGAAAGCTTAAAACCTATGCTACAATTTTTGTTCAGTGAGATTTCTGTAGTTTTGAGTCTAACTAGGTCAAAAATTGATTTTTCTACTATCTTCCCGAGAGCGATACACATATTAGCTCTGTGGATGAAACTGAAACTATTTTGGTCATAACTTTTGAGCCGCTAGTCGGAATTTGACGATTTTAGTCTCGTTGGAAAGATGGAGTTATGAACTCCATATCTGGAAAGTTTGGTCATCATCTGAGTTTATTAGACCCTTCGAATTTCCTGTCAGAGTTGAACCCAGATCGCTGTGCAAAACAGTGCATTTCATATTTCTGTGTCCGACTTTGGAACGTCGCTACGCCTTCGTTTCAAGTCGGAATCTGGTAATTCGTTTTCCGTTCTGAAGTAGGAATGTCGGACTACGTTCCTACCAATTTTCATGCCATTCGGATTCAGTCTGCTGGTCCGAATAATTTTCCGAACTTGGGTTCACGTCAGTTTTGGACTATTTTCCAACACTTAGAATATTTTCGGTGATTTTCTGGTTTTATCGATTTCTTTGAGATTTGTCTCTGGATTTTGTACACGGGCCTTATAAAAAGGTTTTAAAAGGATTTTTCGCTCCGAAATGGCTTTCGAAATTATTATATAATATTATTTTTAATTAGTAAACTATTTACTCCATAATAGGAGAGTTTTCAAAAGCCGTTTTAAAGTGTTCTCAAAATCAATTATAAATCTGTTTCGAACCATTATTTTCTATAATAAAAATCTCACACTCACTTTTTAGCACGTCGAGCGAAGTGGAAAGGTGCTTAAACGGTTAGGAAATCTCCGGCCTATGAAACCGTGTGTATTTTCTTTCCGGTTAATCCCCGACCTATTCGATTGATCGTTTTGACCTTTGGGTCTAGTTTACCGATGATACGAGGTGGACTTTTTATTGTTTGGAGTGTGAGCTTGCTATTGGTTAGTAAACCGTTTAGTGCGAACGTGGGTTATGGGACTCATTGTTAACACTTTACGGGTTACTCTCCGAGAAGTTTGTGACACATTAGCCTCTGGGCAGCCAGTACTGGACCTCTGGGTCACCACGCCTCTAGGCAACCGTCTCTGGACACCTGTTCTATGGAGCAGTTTCTTTTTCGGCATGTGCCTCTGGGCCTTTATCCTTCTGGGAAGGATCTCGCCGTCTCGCGCGTTCCGCATCTGTGCGAGTGATCGATCACAACTCTACAGTACTTGGCAATAACGACTCCGGTCGGTGCACGTGCTATACTTTTATTATCTGATGATTTTTATATCCATTCGAGTACCGCCATTCGGTGTTGGTTCTATGGAACCATACGATGTAAGTGCGATTACCTTGTGGATTCACAGTGTCTCTGGGCACTGCTTTTCAGTGTTTGATTTCATTGACTTTTTAGTATATCCCCATTGCTCTTTGGAGCATCGATCTTTGCTTGGGCATTGATTACAGACTCTGGTCATTCTTGGGATTATTGCCTATGGGCAACTTTATATAGCTTTGGCTAGCCGATGATATGAGGCGATTTTATTTATTCAATACTTTGGTGTTGAGATTCTCTTTGGAGATTTTTTTCTGTTGATTGATGATTAGGGACCGTCATTATATTCATGTGGTCCAAAATACTCTTCTCTTTGGAAAAGTACCGTTTTATTTATGTACCGCATTATTATATATCTCAGTTATTACTGATTGTTTAGCTAGCCTGACCCGAGTGTTTTCGCTCGGGTCAGACCGAGTTGTTTCAGGTTAGGTCTCTGGACTTAGCTTCTGTGCTTCCGCTTGGACATTATCTGCTATGCTGATAGATAGCGCTTTTATTTGTCCACTGTTCCACTACTCTGTTATTATTCAGACTTTGATATGTACATATTTTTGACTCACATGTGTGGGCAGTGGCTTTGTACCCACTTATAGTATTTGGATCTGTATTGACGATGTATTGTGCTGGGATTTTATATCTGTTATGTGATTCTGTTCTGTGATGTTTTATTATTATGTTATTATGCTTTGTCCTGATAGATCTTTAGCCATTTGTAATTTCGTTATAAGTATTTACCGAATATGTCAAACTACTTGAGAAAAAAAATATAGATACCATCCTTTCGACGTATTCAGTAGATAGTTATAGCTTGATTACAAATGGTCGCTTCCACTATACTCTATTCTCCGCTTTAACAGACGGTATTACTCCCGTAATACTCTTTGTTACAGTGGGTCTCAGAGTGGGGCGTTACACCCAGACGCACCCCAGCATCCCACCTCGCCCAGACGCACACCCCTCCACCTCCATCTGACCTTCCTACGTCACCCTCCGCCCGAACTCCACCTAGTCCCGAACCTTACCCGCTCCAGCCACTTCACCGCTGCCTGAGCCCGCCTCCTCCTGCTACCACCAAGCTCCACCACTTCCCAGCCCATTCGCACTCGGAACCCACCACCCTCCCAGCCTTCGTCGAAGCCCACACCGAACCCACAAACCCGCAACACCTCCCCTGACCTCCCGCCTGCTACAGCACCTCCGCCTCCCTACCGAACCCAGCTCCGCCCGCAACCAGTCCACAACCGCACCCACCGGCACCTGCGCCCACTCCAGTCCCACCTACCTCCGACCGCCACCGTCCCTCTCCGCCTTCGACGCCCACCAATCACCGAGCCACCGCGACACCTGCGTGCACTGCCCCAACACTTGTCATCGCCGTCCCACCTACCTCCGGCCACCGCCCGAGCCACCGCACCCACTCCAGCGACCCACCCTGGTCATCGCCGTCACTAACCCGTGCACCACCCGAAACCGAACCACCTCGTGCATGCCGTATGAAAAATGCAGTTTTGTTATATAGAAAAAGAAAAAGAAAAAGAAAAAAGAAAATGAATGAACAGTTGATACTTTATAAAAAGAGGAAGTGTCACTCTGTTTCAATATCTACAGAATGAGTATATATACAGTGTATATATATTTGGTTGCTGAATAGTAGTAACCCACTTCTCTTTCTGTTATTGTACAACAACCAGTTGAAGTTTTCCACTTTGCAGCAGCACCCAAATTCCCAGCTTTCTTCCTTTTCTTCGTCATTGGTAAGCGCATATATATATAAATTATAGCATATATATGAGCGTTCATTTTGAATTAATATCATCTTTCTTTTGTCAATAATTGCAGTTCCATTGTTCGTGTTAAACCAATTCCATTCGTGTTTCTTCGTGCTTCACCGTTCATTCTCTAACCACGAAAGGTGAATTAATTTCACGACTTATATTCTTATACGATGATAATCAAGTTTGGTTGATAAATGATTGTTTGTTTGATGTTGATATTGGACGTTAAATATTTAATGTATTAAGTGATAAGTAATATACCAATTGAATTTGATGTAGGATAGTTAACAATTTGAAATTGATATATGTGTTGAATTTGATTAGAGAAAAATATGTATAATATGACCCCTTTTAAATGTCTAATTAATTGGCACGTAGAAATATGGTAAATTACATCTTGAACTATTTAAATTTATGTGGTATAAATTAATGTAGTATGAAATTGAATAAGTAGAAATCAAGTGTAGAATTGCATAAAATAATAAGTGTAATAATCTTAATCTACATAAAATGATGGTGTAGATTCTAGAAATAATTATATTAATTTGCACAAACAACAATGTAAATTAATACGATTATTTCGGGATTATTTAATTTGATTATTGGATTGTTATTGATTGTTGTTATTACTTGTTTATTTACTTTGACACCATCCCAGTTATCACACTACAAGTTCCCTTTACTGTGTTTTTTTTTGAATTGAAATGGAATCGGGTTGAAATGATAAATACCCAAATAAACATTGACTTAGGATAGAGAATCAAATAAAACTGATTGGTCAAATAATTCGATTTAAATAAATAAATAAATTTTAGTTGAATGAAATAATAAGGGTTTTAAATCAAAGTTTGAAATTTGAACTTTAATGAAATTTAAATGTCATTATTTAATAATTAACAAAGGGTTGATAAAAGAATGTTGTTTTAATTATTGAATTAAGTTTGAAATTATTTAATAATGAAGTTTTGAAATTATTTAATAATTAAATAAAATTGAATTCCTTAATTAGTGAAATTAAATTTCATTAACAAGTGAAATTGAATTTCTTTAATAATTAAGTTTTTTTTTTGGCAAGGCTGACGGGGTTGGATGGTCCCCGACCAGTTTATTGCAGCACCAAGAAGAATACAACACAGACTACAGAGAGCAAGCTCAAAGAAAACAGAGGACAACAAAGCGCTACAAAGAGACATGAAACAGAAGGAGAAAGAACAGGAACAAAATTAAAGAAAAGTAGCACCCTTAAAAAGAGTGAAATATTCCTTGATCAATATAGAATGAGAGCATACTCAGAGAATTCTTGATCTCGTGCATCACCCAAAGCTTTAAGGCTACTTCAGATTTAGCATTGTTTGGGTCAAACACCCTGGTGTTTCGTTCCTTCCATATCGCAGCTATGAAGCTTTTCAGAACTGCAAGATAAAGTCTCTTCTCTTTTCGTATGTTCCCAGTTCTCGCATATATATTATTCCACTCAGCCGAGTTATCGTGGGATTCTTCAACCCAACTAAGCTTAGCCTTAACAAGTTGCCAAACATGATTTATATCAGTACATTCAAAAAACAAGTGTTCTGCAGTTTCAACCTGATCATTGCAGAAAGTACAGAGAATATTAACATGCAGCCCCAAGCACACAAGTTTAACTTTAGTAAGTATTGCACGTTGTAGCACTTTCCAAAGAAGAAGGTTGTCTCTCATACTACTATCCTTATGCCATGTATGCTTGGACCATTTCCACTTAGGCCGCACTTTGTTCTTCATAAGATGTTCATATATAGAGCCAATTTTGAATTTGTTCCTATTATTACCCCAAACCAGCCTTTCATTAAAAGATAGCAGTGGAATATTGCTTCTGATCAAGTTCCATATTCGTTGAATTCTTTGGTTGGAAGAAAAAGAATTAGAACCTTTAATGTTGATAATAACATCTCTAACCTTAGCTGCGTAGTGAATACCAGTTTGCATTATCTCGTTGTGAGTCAGGTGCCTGCTAAGAATCATCCCCGGAGCAAGCCAAGGGTCATCCCAGAAGCTAACATTGTACACATTGTTGGTGCTCATTTGACAGAGGGGAAGAACTTCCTCTTTTATCTTGAATAGACACTGCCAAGTCCAACTCAGGTTCTGCGGCTTGCTCATTTTCCAAAAGTTTCTACTCTTAACAATGTTATGACGAGACCACTCAGCCCATATGCTGTCTGTACTGTTGAAGAAGGTGTTCACGTGATTAGCAAACGCCGCTTTGTTCCATTGCTTTAAGTTGATGATACCCAGACCCCCCCTATTCAAAGGTAGCTCCACTCTGCTAAATTTAACTGGGGCAATGTATCTGCCAGTAGTTCTTCCCGTCCAAAGAAATCACATAAAAGCACTCGTAATCATTTTCATAAGCTTTAAATGCAGCACATAGGTTCTAGCCCAATAAACTTGTAGGGTAAATACTACAGACTTAATTAAGGTTAGTCTACCGGCTTGACTTAGTTTCACCATAGTCCAACAATTAAGTCTCACAGTAATCCTCTCAAATAAAGGAAGGCAGTGGTTTATTGTTATTCTAGATGTTGCCAGAGGCAGCCCCAGGTAAGAAATTGTAGTAGGGTTAGGATGCAGACCAGTGACTTGACAAATTGCTTCCTCCTGTTCAACGGTGACACCATCCAAAATGAGATCAGATTTCTGGATATTGACCTTCAAACCAGTCATAGCATGAAACTGAGCTAGATTATTCATTAAATTATTTACAGTTGTGATATCAGGCGTACAAAACACTACAAGGTCGTCGGCAAACATAAGCGTTGATATACTCGGTTGACTGCATTTTTGATGGCACTTGAACTGGCCTTGATCAATAAGCTTGTTGATCAATTTAGTCAGGAGCTCCATAACTATGATGAAGATAAATGCAGAAATAGGGTCTCCCTGCCTTATGCCCTGCCTACTGCGAAAGAAACCAGCAGGTATGCCATTGACTATGACCGAGTAAGTAGGGCTGGAGATACATTCATATATCCAAGCAAGAAAGTGAGGGGGGAAATTCATATATCCCATAATTCGAATTATACTATCCCATTGTAACGTATCAAAAGCTTTCATGATATCAAATTTAAACATAGCCTTAGGGGATCCGTTTTTACGTTTATAACCTTTAAGAAGTTCATGTGCGAGAAGAATATTGTCAAGTATGTTCCTACCAGGTAGAAACGCCGCTTGATTATTGGAGATCAAAGTAGGAAGAACATGTTTAAGTCTAGAAGCAATGACTTTGGAGATGCATTTGTATATGGTATTGCAGCAGGATATTGGACGATACTCATTGACATGATGGGCATTACGTATCTTGGGAATGAGAGCTATATTAGTGTAGTTGAACGACCTGAAAAGCTTTGATTTTTAAAAAAATAACTTAACGGCATTGATGACGTCAGTAAAGACAAATGACCAACAAGAAGTATAGAATTTGGCGTTCAGTCCATCAGGGCCACCGCAAGAGTTACTGTTCAGCGAGAACATCGCTTTCTCAATTTCTTCATCGGTTACTTCAGCGCATAGGAAGCTATAGTCTTCATTAGTAATTCTAGGAAGTATGTCTGGAGGAATATCTTCAATGTTTGGTTTGAAGTCATAAGCATTGCCATATATGGAGGAGAAGTATTGAACAAAAGCTTCCTGAACAGCAGGGATTGAAGTGTGAAGCTGGTCATCCATGTCTTTGATGGTAGTTATATTCTCTCTATGCTGATTGTTTCTCAGGCTAGCGTGAAAGAACGCACTATTTCTATCACCTTGTTCATGCCATTTAATCCTGGACTTTTGTCTAATCATGTCACTTTCTGAAGATATAGCTTCACTGTATTGAAGTGTTAAGTTGTATTCAGCAGCAGACAGGTTAGTGTTGGTAACGTTGGACATCATCTCCGTTTGGACCTTAGCAAGTTTCTCACCAACAGAAGTGCTCAATTTGTCTCCTTTGCCAAATCTCTTGAACGACCACTGCTTCAGAACATCTTTAACTTCTTTTATTTTTTCCTGCAAAATAAATAAGTGATTACTATTCTTTTCTTTACTCCAAGCATGTAAGACAGTAGTTTTAAAGTCAGTTTCTTTGGTCCAAGCGTTAAAAAATTTAAAATTTGTATTTCCTCTCTTGTCAGCTCCACGGAGATGGGTAATTTGAGGACAGTGGTCTGAAAGAAGAGGAGGGGGAAGAAGGCTGAAGAGGAGAGGCCATTTGTTAAGAGCAGCATGGTTGGAAAAGGTATGGTCGATCTTGGAGAAAGTCCTACTACCATGTCTTCTTTTATTGTTCCAAGTATATTGCATTCCTACAGTTCTAACAGGAATTAGCTCTGCTTGATTGAGAGTATTAGCAAGTGGATAAATTTCATTCAGTGAAAGTGGATTACCACCAGCTCTATCAGAGAGCTTATAACAGCAGTTGAAGTCTCCCATAATTATCCAAGGATGAGAGGTTTGCCGCAGAGCTGGAATAACATCAAACAATGAAGCTCTGGCCACTGCAGAGTTATATGCATATACAAAGGTTACATAATAGGAAGTATTGTCAGAGAGAGATTGAGCATGGCAATGTATCATCTGAGAGTTGGAGAGGATAGGCGTGATTTGGATTAGGAGGGGATTGTAAAGAATCAAGATCCTACCATAAGGAGCATCATCCAGGTTATGGACAAAGTTCCAATCAGGTTTAATATGTTTAACAGCCTTGAGAGTTAATTCACTATTTAATTTAGTCTCCAGCAAGGCTAATATGGATAACTTATGAGCAGCAATAAGTTCTTTACATTGATCAAGTTTGATGACTTGGTGACCCCCTCGTATATTCCATGCTCCAAGATTAGTCATCGTTGGAGAGCACGGGCGTTTATCATTTCAATTTTCATTCTCCTCGTTACAGCTTGTGAAGAGGAAAGGTAGTTTGGGATAGCCATAGAAAGAGGAGTAACTTCTTTGCTTGTAGATCCCTCTTTAGTTGGGGGGGTGATCAGACCAGAGGTTGAAGGAAGCAGTGGTAAGGCAGTGGAAGAGGATGGAGGAGAGAGGGATGATGGTGGGGGTTGTTTGAATGCATCTGGAGGTTTAATGTTGGAGTAAACAAAAGGAGGAGTTGGAACTTGAACAAAACCAGTAGCAGGGAGGGGAATTTTTAATGGTGTGCATGCATCAACGTGCATGCTTGTATCCGGATTCGATTCAGAAGCCTTACAGAGAGAAGACTTCTTATTTCTAGCCTTTTTGCTTTTCTTGTCACTTGGATTTTGTTCTTCTTTACTTTTGTTTTCAGGGTTTAACTTGCGTTATGTATTACCATTTACTGTTGTTGTATTGACTTGTTTCTTTTCTACCGTTTCATGCAAATGCTTTGTATAATCAGTATTTACCTGCATAGGCTTTTCAGAGCTTGTTTCCTTTTGTTCCTCTTGTACCGAAGTGCCAATTTTTATTGTTCCTTTGGTATTATCATTGATTGCTCCAGTTATTTCATTCCTGTCAAGCACTGTCATACTATCATTATTTCTAATACTTGTATTATCCACCTCATCCAGCTCATACAGTAAATCAAATTTGTTAGACAACAAAAAACAATCAACTGATTCAACTTCTTCAGTATATACTGCATTCAGTTTGTCTGACTTAGTTTCTCTCTCTTCCTCATCACCCAGTTCGTCAGACTCAGCACTGATATCTTCTTTGCCACTACCCATTCGCTCTTTCACCATAGTGTTCACTATAACATGTGTGTCATTATCACCTTTTGTCAAAACTCATTCTTCGCTGCCATCTCTTTTTTGTGTCACTTGATTCTCTTTAACAGTTTTAACTATTTTATTTCTCGTAACACGTTGCCATTTTTTAGTGCTCTGCTTCTTCGTTAGTCTGATGTCTTTGTGGGTTTGAACACTCTCTATGTTTTCCTTCTGACCTTCTTCTCTATCAGTTCCATTATTTTCTTTATCACACTTTATCTTGCTTCTATCATTATTTTCATAGTCCATTGTTTTATGCCCGAACCTCTTGCACATTATGCATACATCTGGCCTCCATAAGTACTCAACAAAGATTTTCTGCTGCCCTCCCTCAACTAGTTTAACCATAAATTTATCAGCTAGTTCTTTTTCCGGCCTAACTTCAATCAAGCACTTCGCATAGCTCAACCTATCTTGCTTCTCTGTCATCTCATCCATACATAACAGTTTACCTAAGTGACTACAGAGCCAGTTTATTCCTAGTGGAGACCATGCAAATATTGGAAGATTATAAAGATGCACCCATACTGGAACAGCGGAGACTGTACCAGTAACGTTACTTACAGTTGCATCATACGGTTTTATTATGAATAGCTTATTATTCATAATAATAGGGTCACTCAGCAAAATTGCTTTCCTATCTTCACTACAAGTAAATTTGAATAAGAAGATGTTACCATCCGATTTAACTGATACTGCGCCTTTAAGTTTCCAAATGAACTTTAACTTCTGTACAACAGCTGTGTACGACAGTGGCTTGTCGAGGAAGAATCCAACTAAAGAGTCATTCCAGATAGCAGCACCGGCTTCTATAACTTCAATGGGTGGCACTAGAGCTTCTTCATCATACACTGGGGTCACGTCAACGGGTATGTACTTTCCTGCATTTCTCGGTTTGCGTTTAAACAGAGAAGTCCATTTCCGTTCACTCAAACAAGCAGAGTGGGAGTTACCGGCCAGAGTAGGGAGAGATGGGTTAACAGAATGCATAGGAATAGGATCAGGAGGTTCGAGATGGGGGATAGTTGGAGGAGGAGGAGAGACTATGACAGGGTTGACCAGAGGTTTATTGGTTGTGAGGGGAGAGGGGACAGAGGAGGTGACAGGTAGAAGTGACAAGATGGGAGGCATGGGTGAAGGAACCGAAGTATGAATAGGGTAGACTACAGGGGTATGAGATGGAACGGATGAGAAGATAGGTAAAGGAGGAACAGTTGAGATGATGGGAGGAGAAAGGAGGGGGACAGCAGGAGCGGGCATGAGAGGATAAAATGAATGTCATAATAATTAAGTTTTGAAATTTGTTTAAATTGAATAAGTAAATAAGTGAATTTGAATTTCTTTAATAAGAAATAAAAACGTGATTTATTGAAATTAATATAAGACTTGTAATTTAAAGAATTTAATTTGACGAATTTAATTTAATTAAATTTGCAAGTTTTGATATAATATAGGTAAACTTAAATTGATTTAATGAATTGGAAGGTTAATGGAAATTATTTTGAAAGGATAAAATTACTTAATTTAAATGATCACTGAATGAATCCATCAATGAATCTAAATTGTTTTGAATGTTAATTAACATAATTTAAATGATTATGGAATGAACTTATATATGAATTTAAATCGATATTTGAATTGTTTAATAAAATTTGAGTTGAATTATAAAATTTTGAAATGAAAAAAAACTGGAAGATTTGAAACGTAAATTTTGGAAATTGATATAGAAAGAGAAATGAAATGTTGGCCTTCGAATTCCAAGGGAAATTGAAATTTGATTTAGTTTTGAAATTTATTAAATGATCAATCGGTATAATAATTACGAAAGTTATTAAAGAGACCGAAATCGGTTAGGGACATACTCACTGTCTAAACCGAATACCACTTTAATAACTATATGCGGTGTGTGATCCAGAATGAAGTGGTTGAAATGATGTACGTTGATGATTGAAGAAAGAGAACGATAATGGATGACCTTGACACTTGTGTCAAATTGGAAATCACTAAAACAGGAGCCATGCTGGGCCAAATGGGGTTAGCTACCTCGAGCGAACACACTTCTTCGTAAACTACTCATTACTTGTTATTGATTGGTGCGCACCATTGAATTGGGAGTGTTGTTTCGTGGTGTTGCGATCGTTGCGGCGATGCGTTTTCACCAGTATGGATCAGGCAAACGGTAGTTTCACTACCTTGGGTATTGCCTCATGTGCCTGGTCATACTTGTATCCCTATGCGCGACAACTACGATTTGTTTTGTGTTATACCTGTGGAGTACTTCCTGATAGCCCACTAGTTTACGGTGGAGTTTATAATGCTGTATAGACTATGATGCTTATATAAATGTGTTAAGGGGGATAATGGTAACGCTTTAACGCTCTTTTGATACTTTAACTTACTGATAGGCATTATCTACTTAGCGTACACTATTACATAGTAGATAGTTTAACGGATCCTGAAAGATGTTATTCCATTCAAAGTTTGTGCCATATTATCTTGTATAAGAATATATGTCCTGACTCGAGTGTTTGTTGTGCATATGCTCGGGTCAGTCTGAGGATTTCTGTTGCCGTGCTGCTTGGAAGTTGAAGACTTTGAAGACTATCATTTATCTTTATCAGTATTGCTCCATTCTATTTTGATATTGTATCGGACATCTATGTATTTCTATTTCACTATTTGCTTGAGACATTGTTGTATTTACTTAGTAGCTTCATGAACTACTATTATGACATTGTTGTAATTCCGCTGCGTTATTCTGTTATATTGTATCTGTCTGTGATTCTGTGATGATTCTCATTTATATACATATACTCTATTAATGATTCGTGTTTTGTACTATTTAAGTTGACATGTGTGGATTATTGTCAAATTAAATGGTCCAAATATATGGGTTGTTACAGAGATGGTCGGCTAAGGGATGGGAATGGTGATGGCCGAAATAACATAAGAGAAAGAAAGAGAAAATAGAAAAGAGAAAGAAGAGGAAGACATGAAAAAAAACTTACTGTAAATTGTTTTTAGGAATTGAATAAAATGAGAAGAGATGAGAAACAAAATATGCTTTGTACGACCAAGGCATAGGAAAAGGCATCCATTTAAAAAGAAAAAGAAACTTAAGTCTCTTGGAATTTCCAAGCCCACTAGTCAAGCACAATCAAAAACAAACTCAAACTCAAACAAAAATCAAAGTCCAAACCAAATAAAATAGAAAATAACATAGAAAAATAAACAATAAAATACTGAAAATAATTGCGTGTAAAACGCTGAATTTTATCAAATTTAAAAAGTATAAAACAGAATTTGACAAAACGAAAAGTAGAACGAATATCAGAATTAAATTCATCTTAATAGAAAAAGATTGGAAATTTAAAAATTTCAACTGAAAGTCAAAGTTTGACTAAAGTTGACAAAAATATAAATTTTTTCAGAAAATCATTATTTTATTATATTTGGAAAATAAATTATAAATAAAATCCAAAAATACATTGGAAAATTCCAAAATTTCAACCTTTAAAGGATTTAAAATCAAAGTTTCAAATAAATTAAATTTAAATTATTTGTTAAAAATTATGGGTTGTTACATTCATTTCCACTCCGTCTAACTTTATTGAATTAAATCTGGCAGTCTTTCTTTAGCACTTCCTTTATTTTTCTTGCTCAAGAGCTTTCCAAACTCCTCTATGAACTACGGTATTTTTTCTTGCACTATCGACAAACAACATCACAGACTAAATGGAGATGTAGCTTTCAAAAGAGGTGGAGTGCTTAGACTAAGGGGAAAAGTGGCTCGGCTTGGGTGATGTGGGCTTAACCCATGGTGGGATGGGCTCGGCCTTGGAGTGTGGGGAGGTAGGGACGTACAAATTGTGGGGGGAGGTGGTGGTTGTGCGGCTTTGGAGGATAGTGGTGGGGTGTGGTCGAAGGTAGAGAGGAGAAGGAGGTGGTGTTGAGGTGGGTTTTGATGTTTAAGGAGGTGGAGTTTATATTTATTTTATTTTTTTAATGTAAGAAAGAGGGTTTTGTAGATGATAACTTAAGTGGGGTAGATGGCAATGTAAATGATGAAGCAAGTGAGGATGAAGTAAAGAATGAAGATGTGAAAAAGTGAAGAGAAATTGGTGCTATTTATAGTTGAAGTTTACAACAAAAGGACCATACAACCCTTAGCCCAAAATTCATTTTTAACCACATATTAGCTCCTCCTTTTCAATGCAAAATTAGTCCCTTACGTACTAACATTTAGTGAGGTGAGATGTTGCATTAGTACTTAGTAATGATAATGTTTATTAAAGGATCTTTCTTAAATCACAAATAAAATCAAAGATTTTTCTTACTTTATTAATTTGCAAAAGTAAACTCTTTTTGTCTTTTTGTGCTAATAGTATATGTTTACCAAAATGTGTAATTGTGTAAGTATGCATGTTTAAAGAAATCATGTTGCAAAAATGTTGAAACAACTTTTGTTTGGTCCTTGGCCGTAACTCTGAAATTGGATTTCCAGTCATGTTTATAGTTTTATATCAAAATACTTACTTATGTAAACAAAATTTGAAAATATATTTCTAATCATTTTTAAATAATTAAAAAAAGATTATTTAGGTTATAAAAACCATATTAAATAATATTAAAATTCCATTATGAAAACGACATTGAATTTTCCAAAATACGGTGAAGTTTGAACATCTTTGTAAAACAAGTCTATATATTTATAAAACCATTATATATCAAATTAATTATCATTATCAAATTAATTTACAAACAGATTATTCATCAAAAAGAATTTAAAAATGATTATTTGAACATATACTTAACTTTATCGAAAACCGTCTTTTGTTACTTTTACGGTGAAAGTCCAAAATCTTTATTTTTGAAAAAAAATTCCAGAATTTAGTTTACCAATATTATTTGTCATAAAAAGCATAATTATTTGCTTTAAAATAAACCTATATTTGAATACCTAAATTTTATTAAATATTCTTATTTTCAAAGTGGTAAAATTATGGGTTATTACATTCTCTCGTTCTTAAAGAATTTCTTCCTCGAAATCAAACTGAACCTAAAACCTAAAAGAATTTGCCTGAAACATTATTTCATAAACTTAAACCCATAAGATGTACCCAAATAATCCGTATAAAATATCCGATTCGATCTTCTATTCGAATACACAACTTTTCTTCCGAACTAGTGTTGATCCCCTGCTCCTCTATTGCGGACTTTGATCAGGCTTAGAAACTTTTATTTTCCTTGCATAGCTCTCAACTATGATAGAAAACTCAAATACCCAACCATAAACCCTCATGATTGCTAGCTGTCAAGAATCGAGTGATAGAGCCTTTTTCGGACCAGTGTAAACACCTCAAAGATCCGTACTTGAATCTTAGATCGAATTCGTGTGACGAAATTGTGACGCCCCACCTCTATGCTCACAATAACAAAGGTTATTATAAGGTAATAACGTCTGATATTGCGAAGAATAAGGCTTGTTAGAAGCGACCATCCGTAAGTTATGCCTTAGACGATTATTGATTACATCGATAGGAGTTGTTTAAATTACTCCCAACGATATACATTCAATCCAAATCTAAAACGAAACCACGGTGGCTTATGAAAAATTCAGAACAACCCATAATAGCAACAACACAGATAAGTACAATCACATCAGAACAGAAATATAATATATAGCGGAAGATAAGTCTGGATACATGCTACAACACTCGACGGTTCTCATGAACCAAATGTACATATACATAGCCATCAATACATACATGAGACTAGAGTCAATACACCAAAAGTAACACCTCGAAGCCTAAACAAAAGATGAGGTGAAATCCAAAAAGTTGAAGCAACAACTGAATCAGAGATACCGATTATCCTGAAATAACTCGGTCTGACTTGAGTATTATTTAAAAGAAAATAATAAACGGATCAGTCTAATTTAAACTTAGAAATAAGTGTATGATAAACAACACTAAAGCAAGTTAATCATAATCTTGAATGAGACCATTCAGCATAAATAATCAACATAGTTTAAATGAAGAAATCTCATTAAACACCATCAAAATCAACTTCCAAATTCAAAATTGAATTCAAAACAGCAATACACAAAAATCTAGAAATCAAAATGAGATAACTAGAAAATCAGCATAAAAGTGGATCGATCCCAGCATATGGCAAGTCTAAGCTACGCCGCACGTGCATCTCAAATGGCCGAAGCCTACAAAGTACTGTCAGCATAATATTTGACGCCCAACGAATGACCCGAAGGTCCAACAAATGACCCGAAGGTCCAAGAAATGACCCGAAGGTCCAACAAATGACCCGAAGGTCTAGTACTGGTAATTGACCCGAAGGTCCAGCATAGTGGCTCGAAAGCCCAACAAAATCATCAAAATTTTCAAACAGCAACTCCACGGCAAATATTTCAATTAACGAGTCCGGAATTAACCGAATTAGTAAAAGCGTGGTTCCATATTCCGCACTTTTGCTAAATCGTTTAAATCTCATCATCGTTTCCTTGAAAGTGCAAAATTGTGTATTTTATATAAATAATTTTTACATTCTCAAATGGACAAGTCCGGAATTAAGCGAATCAGTAAAAGTAAGGGTTCATAGTCCTTAATTTTGCTGAAGCGTTTAAATCGATTCCTCATTCTTTTGAAAGTGTAAATTGTGAAATTTTTGGAAATAATTATATTTTAAAACGATTTAAAAACACGTGATTAAAACAGCAACTTCTATAGCAATTTCGACAAGGAAATTGCGTGAAGTGACCCACTTCTCTTGTCATATATTTATATAGAATTTTCTGTTAACAATTTTTTTTTACAATACACATAAATATACTTTACAATGGATCACTTCTCTTAATTTAATTTCCCCAAGATCCTGAATTTTACTAATATAAATATATCAGTATTTAAATAAATTCTATCATTTACATATATGAAGATATATAAATGGATCTTTGCTTTTCAGAGTGATTAAACAGCAAAGAAACTCTTTCCCACCTTAATTCTCATATTAGAGATTTGGTGTCACATAGCTTTTCTATTTATCATATATATATATATATATATTTCTTTTTAGAACTCCAGCTTGATTAACTTTAGGATTTAATATTATTGGTTCTCTTATTTTCTTGTTCTACCTCACAAATTAATTGACTCCTGAATTTACAAGCCATACTTTTTAATCCTGGGATTTTTGTGATTTGATACATATTGTTCTATATTAAGTAAAAAGTGTTCAACCTAACTCATGTTTGTTAGGTTAGCTTGTTTTACTCATTTCAATTTCAAACAGCTTTTATATCAAAAGGAATGTCCATATTTTAATTTATTAGTTGCAATAATCATGTGGGTGTTTGTAATGACAAGTTAATTTTTGAGGCTAGCAGAGGAAAACAATACAGTCATTTCAAAATGCTAACTCAAACTATCATGATAAACAGAGACTAAGGTCATGTGTGCAGACAGTAAACTCAAGGCAAAGTGAATAAAAAGAATCAGACATAATGCAAGACTTCCAGGTGAACTTATGATGAAGATACTTGATATTTTCTAATGAAGAGAACAATGTTGTGGTCACTGTTCTATTGAATGGTGGAAATGCTCAATACAAACAAATCATATGCATTTATAATTTATCAAAGGTTTTGATTATGACCCAATACTACCAGATTTGAATTAAGTATCAAAATAGCAGGAATTAGCTAAGCATAGGTGCAGTAGAGTCTACAATTACTAAGCAGGTAAATGAGCTTATTACTCCAAGCAATGCAAGTTTTCACCGGGGAAATCAAATGCCCCACTAGATTCAGGCTATGCCTTTCAGCCTTTCATGGACCTATATCAATTATAAGTCATGGTTAAGCCTACTGGTTAGCCAGTTTAGATTCAACTCAATTTTTATGAATTCATTGATTTTTTTTCTATTCTTTTCTTCCTATGGTGTTTCTGCTCTACCATTTTTTTTAGATTCATCAAACATTTTCTACAGGAGACATGAGCACATATCAAAATTACATGACATGATCTCCAAAATCTTTCTCCACCAGAAACTATGCAGATTTAACTCTTTTAAAATAACAACCCACATATGCAAGTATGAATAATACTTAAGGATTCCTACAAGTTCACTTCTCAGAAAACAAATACATATCAATCCAGATAATACTTAAACCATAATGATATTTTTGGCTTGGCCTAATTATTACAACATATCTGCCAAAGACTCCTTAAACATTCTAAATGCAAGTAATCTTCAATTGCCCATGCACACAAGTTTCCTATGCATCCTTTCCTGCAGCAACATCTAGAGCTGCCTCCATAGAAATGAGACACCCCAGATGTTACAAAGCAACAAATAGGGTCAGAATATAATTCTGGTATGAGTGAAATCAAAATGTAATATTCTGTCATTTTTTTAAATTACAATGCAGGGTAAAAATACTTGGAGATATTTGAATTTATGATATAACTGGATAAATATTTATATCTAAGCTTCTACCACATTCATGCACACAAGCAACCATTCAATCATTCCATCCAGTATACATGTACACCCATTCTTATTGAATTAACTCATTTTAATTTCCATAACTCAACATTAAAACTTGATTTATTAATTTAATTTGGTCATATCTCTTTTTCCATTGAACACCATGTGTGCATTGCAAGGGACTCAATTCTGTTAACCCCTGCACAAAGGCCTATAGGACTTAAACAAGTCATGCACATACCCATCATACTCCTTATGATGAATAGATCAAGGCTTTTCTCCTAGATTAGTTTTATAATCTAGTGACCAGTCTCATTTCTTATTTCAGAAAGATTTTATTAACTCCTTGATTGCTTTTTACTTCCTTTCCTTTCTATAAATCAGAGAGAGAGTTAATCTTACTCAGGGATTTCAACTGTCCCTACATTCATTCATGAAAATCATGTTTTCATTTTATTTTTTTCTTTCCAGTTATCTCATACAAAACTTGTTTTATCACTTGTATACTTCTGTATTCCAGAATGTCATGATCTCTTAACAAATCCAGTAGAATTTCATTAAAAATTCTTATGCTTAATTCTATTGTGAACATAGGGTAAGGTTTTTTAGAGAAAAACCCCAAAAATATTTTTAGCCTTAGATCTGAACAAATCAGCACATAAATAATTTATTGCATTGTTCATTTCTAATTTAAAACAAACTAGACATAAGCATGAACCTCCTTTGTTCGCACTGCCTGGCTTATCTTTCAATTTTACACTACTTCATAATAAAATTGTATTTATCTTACCATCATAAATACAAACTGATAGTTTATGATACTGGATCCATCCCAGAGATCATGGCATTACTATTTTCAAACAATCAAATGAAGCATATCAAAGCATCCACCAAAAATCTATCAATACACCAACCATGCTCAGCATTCATTAATTTCAGAGAAAGTAAAACAAGTTGATCAAGCACAAAAGAAATAAAATGGCTGCCCTTAACTTGGGTCTTAATGCCTTAGCCTCATGAAAATGATTAATCACTCACCTTTCCCTTCTTTTTCCCCGAGATTGCCTAAGTTTGCAAACAGTGTATGTTCTCCTTTTTTTTCTTTTAATATGTTTCTGTTTTTCCTCAGAGAGAAAAACCTCTGCTTCTTTTCTTGATTTAAATCATTTTCACTAGGGTTTTACTGAAGGGAAAAACCAATTTTATCCTCACATCACTCAAGAATTATGTGTGTGCTGTTATGGCTAAATGTGCCATTTCCCCCCTGGTTTCTATTTCTGGTAAAAGCAGTTATCCACTGCTTTTCCCTTGTGTACATGCAATTTGCATGTTTCATTTGTACCTTATTTTCATGTGGCTTGTCTTTCAAAATTTTACTTATATATAACTAATATAAAACTGGTTTTTAAAGCATTATAATTTATCAAAGAATATATCATCTTTTTACTTACCTAATTGTTGAAAACAATTTTCTCTTTACAGAATTATTTTTATTTTCTTTATGTTAAACTGTATTATATACATGTATATCCTCTTTATCAATTAACCTCTAGTTAATATCTCAAACCATATGTTTTCCCTGGATATGTAAATGTATACATATTATTAATTACTCTGGTGTTCTTTCTTTACTTATCTTATGTTTATTCTTTATGGATATATATATATATATACATATATATATAAATACAACATATGGTGACATATGTCCATATATATACGCTCAGTTATATATCCTCTTCTCTCTGAAATTCTATTTCTTATTACTGTTTATATTCAAGATACATATATGTATATGTATACATGTGAATATAAGACTCACTCAATTCGACTATTATTACTTTTAACTCATTCTCAATATTTATTTCCAGACTACATATATATATTTGGTTTATTTTTGAAAGTTTTCTTTTTTTTTTCTAATCTCAATAATTTGGGTCTTCACATTGCGCTTCACAAAACACCGTAAAAACGGATATAAAATCAACGTTGCGGGTTTTCTTGATTGCAAGATAGCCGCTTGAAAATTCACTTTAAATTGACGGTTACTGGAGTCAAAACAACAGTAATTTTTATTCGTCAAAAATCCTATCAAAACAGCACGCTTCAAATATAAACACCGGGGTAAAAACTCGTTATAAAAATAACGACAACAAAATACGTTTCAAAACAAAATACCGGTTCAAAATAAATTAATAATACTGCACTACTATATATTCATAAAATTGGATAGCCTGGACAATATACTTCATGCACACACGTAATACAATACACAAGCTAGCCTGGACAATATGCATGCACCATTCAAAATAATTAAATAAATAAAAAGACCTGGACTTACTTTCGTGCTATTCATCTTGCACACAAAAAATGAAGTTGTTAAAATAAATGCCCTGGCCATATATACTTTTCACGCAAGAATGAAACAAATTCCTGCGCAATGCTATATATGCGCATGTACTAAAGTAAAAATAAAGTGATTGGCCCAGCTTTCGTGTATTACATGAATACACATAAATGAATGACCTGGATTTCCACGCATACTTCATTTTCACGCACACATGCGTACACGAATTTTTTTTTGCCTGGACTTATACTCATGCACATATGTGTATAATTTAAAAAAGAAGGTGCCCTGGAACTTGATTTCGAGTATGATATGCACGCGCATAAATGAATTACAAAATAAATAAAAATAAACTAGCAACGTTACACTTTCTTGCACGCAAGTATTAATTAAAAATAACAATGACCTGGTTTTAGCTTACTTTGATACACGTACTCTAGCACGCAAGTAATGTAGTAACAAAAAATAAAATGCCAGGACTTGATTTTTCTTTGCCATACAAACTTCACGCATGCACGTATAAAGTGAGCTGATAACATTTCAAACATTGGTGCAACTGTGTTTTGGTGCATGCTACTTTCTCTTATATCCAGTGCATTGCAAGTGCATGCATAAAATATATAAACAACTTAACAACGAAAAGTTTCAACCCAAAAAAAAAACAAAAAAACAACATATCAATAAAAATAGGCAGCATTGTTTTAATTAGAAGTGTGAGTTTGCACTCACCTCTAAATTTTTTTTTGCAGAACCAGTTAGCAACTAGGATTCAATTGGAAGCAAAATTTTGAACCGCCATTAATATTTTTGCTGAGCTACTGGAAAAATGAAAATGAAAGAATGAAGCATGCATACTTTTCTTTTCTCATTTAGTGAACAAGTCAAGGAAAATGTGTGCTGGCAAACTTTTGGTACAGTTGCATTTAAGGTGAGACGTGCTTCGGTGGAGGAAAGGACAAGCTTGCATATAAATGATGATGGCTGCAAAGTTTTCAAATATTTGTTTTAAAATTTTTAGTGACAGCAAAGTGTTCAAATTGTTTTAAATTTTGGACCCATTCTTACACGTGAAGGCAATTTGCCACTCACTTCAAACATGCTACCACCAAGATGAGTTCAACAGACTTTGCAATTCATTTGCAAATTCCTCTTTTTTTTCAAATTTCAATTTAAAATTTCTATTTTTATTTTTTTTATTTTGACGGTAATAAAAAACCAGGGTTGTTACAGAAATGATCTACGTATAACTTATGTATTTTTTCCAATTGTTTTTTTATTAACTACAACAAATTCTTTATATTCAAATCCTCTATTATTTACATTCATTTTTTCCTTCGTATATTTCCTTTGGTACTAATAACACTTAGGAACCCTTCCTTAAAATTTCATTTAAGTTTATAAAAACACCAACAAAGACAACTTTGGTTTAATCAACTCTTTAAAACTTGCGTTTCAAAACCATTCACTTCATACTAAATCCATTTTTTGAATTACCTTTACAATATTACTTAAGTGTATAAATAGTTCATGACTTAAATCAATATTGGTATAATACACTTTTACATCCTAAGAGTATATATACAAATCCCAAATTTTCAAATTGGTTTTACTTAATGCTTAACAAATTTAAAACTTGTTGTAATTTACTATCATCTCAAATTCATAAGTTATAAAACTCATTCCTTAATTTTTATAAAACACTTAGCTTCCATTACTATATCAAATTTTTGGAAATCCCGACTATCCAAAATCACCGAAATTCCATTTTATCCTATCAATTTGTAATCCAAAAGTATCTTTGATTTAACACTTTTATAAAGATGCTTCTTTATTACTAATTAATTTATCAATTAATGATTCATATTATCTCTTAACTTAAGAAAATTATATAGATCAAGTAACTCCAAAATGATACCAAGGAACTGGGTACTACCAATAATGTAACGCCCCACCTCTATGCTCATAATAACAAAGAGTATTAAAAGAAATACTATCTGTTATTACGAAGAATAAGGCTGGATAGGAGCGGCCATCCGTAGTTGGCCTTACACTAGTATTGGTTACCTCGATAGGAGTGGTATATATTTTTCATTTTTCATCTCTTATTTATTCACTCCCATCGACATACCCAATTCTAGTAAAAAACGAACTACGATGGTTCATAATAGTTTAGGACAATATATATAATACTAACACAGATACAAAAAGATGCGGAACACAGATAACAAAAATCTAATATATATATATATATATAACTGATGTCAGTTACAATACAATTGACACAATACATATGATACAACTACAACTGTCGACTCTGGAAGTTATATATACACGTACATTATCAACTAATATACATGAATACATATCAACCTATATTATGACACGACTACTCCAAAAGATGTGAAAAGTCTTCATAGCTCAAACAGCAACTCAAAGCAGGAAATCTACAACCTGAAATAATTCGGGTCTGACCCGAGTATTACATTCAAAAGAAAATAATACACGGGTCAGTCTAATTCAAACTCAGTTATTAATGCATGGAAGCAATAATAATAAATAACAAATAGACGACAGTCAAAATAAATCTCGTCTATCCAATCCTTATACAAGGAAATCAGATAACGGTAAATATAACACGTAACAGTGTTAAACAACAAATCAGCAGATTTAAATCATCAACAAGGATAAGTGAAAAGAATATCAACGAAGATAATTTAGAAAACATCAGAATTGCCTAATTGGCAATTAACAACAAAATCTAATTATTTAAATAAATAATTAGAAACTCAGAATCTAATTATCAAATAGAAAATTAGACAACAACAAAATGATCGAATAAAAACAAATCAATTCAAACAATTGAAATGTCACTTAAAAAGTCAATACCGTGTGGCTGCAGTACGCGCACGCGTGTACTGCCTCGCCACTCTAGTGATAAATTACCCAAAAGCTCAATGAAAATTTACAAACTAGCACAAAATCAAACCCAAGAAAAGTCAGGTTCGACTCAAATGCAATTCAAATAAAATCGCAATGCGAGCACAAGGTCAAACCCGAGCGTTTAAGCTGGATCCAACTCAATGTACAAGACACAATACAACAATGTCCAGACCAAATAATATCAGTATGGTCGAACAGAGACTCCATGTATACAAGAAGATATGCACAGATCTGAAACAAAGAATGGCCAGACCAACAACGCAATGCAAATGAATTCGACAAAGCATTTCACAAATCAAAGACCTCAACACTATAGGCACCAGATCCGAAGACCAGGTACGACCTGCACACATCAAGACTACCTGATAAAAAAATATGCCAGTGAAGATAACCAAAACCACAAGATTCAACCCAGTGCAACAGTGATCAAATGAAGTATGTCTGCAATTATCAAAGTACCCAAAGCAGGGGTCAGAATCAAACAAGCATCGTGTAACAGTGCAACACAAAGTTAAGGACAGCAGCTACAACTCAGAGGCAAACTCAATGAATTAAGTGAACAGTTGTATACATGTACAAGCAACTGAGGTGAAGCCACATGCGTACAACTACAACAGACCAAATGCCATAAGTAAACAAGACTCAAGACAGTGCACCCCATATCAATATACATGAAGTGGAAGTGAAACAGTGTCAACTAAATGAAACTGGACAGTGCCAGCTTCAAAAGTATCAGATTCCAATGCATATACAGGAATGCATAGTACAAACTACGACATCAAGTGATACAGAATGGTGTAAGTGCATAAAACAATGGTGAACCATGATAACAAGCCAACTAAAAGTCTAGAGTTCCAGTGAACCATTGACTGACTCAGACATAAGAGGGGGTCACATACCCAATAATTCGGCTCAATTGTATGCATGCGGAAACACAAATTCTTACAGATATGTACAACTCAAAGACACGGTGCAAGATTAATGCAGACACAAGTGTTATCGGATAACAATGAGGACTGTGCTACCAGGTAACAATGAAGACCACAAAACACAAGCCTACAACACTACTGATACAAGTAGCTACAAACCAAAACATAGCAAATGTCAAATACCAGAAATCCAACAGATGCCACTTCAAAAGGTATCAAAATAACCAAAGTCAGAGAAGTCATCAAAAGTCACAGCGGACAAGATCACGATGGTGGCCAAGGTGATCAATCAAGTCAAAGTAAATTACTTCCAAAATTCATCGGCTACCAAATTCAATGGTCGAGCATCATCAACAAAGTGATACAACAGTCAAAGGCAAAATGACCAGAGTCACAAAACAGCAGGTAAATTAAACAAGGTCGAATGTGCTACAGGACGCAATAATCAGAGACGGTAAACATACATGGCCGGAGTCGAGAATAAACATTAACATTAGTGGCTAGGTCAAATACAAGATTAAAGCCAAATTATCACTGCAAAATCATCAAGACGTGGAAATCAAGAAGACGAACCAAGTCGCAAAAGAAATCAACAACAGCAAGTTCGACCATAAAGGTCAAAATAATCTCATAACAACATTGCAAGTTGAAGTCAAATGAACAATTTCACAAATTTAGTCTGTATTTTTTTTAAACCAAAGACAGTGTCGAAGACAATAAGACAAATGAAATCAACATCAGAAAATCCAAGCAACCGAGTAAATCACAAAAGCACAAGTTCAAAATCACCAAAATCACAAATTAGATGTGAGTGAAACTTAAATCACTCACCTTTGTTATCGGAGCAGCCACGTGTGAAATCGAAGCGCCAACCACCAATCTGAGCGGCGATCTCTCAAAGCCCTAGCTTTGGAGCAAAGAGGAAAATGAGGCCGCCATTATCTTTTCTTTCGTTTGCTTTGTTTCTAGGGTTTGAACGAAGAGGAAATCAAATGAATCGGGTTATCAACCTTCGATAACAATCACGGCATCAAAACGAATGAAACGTGGCCCAATTATTAAATTGAAGCCCGCAAAACACTTAACAATTTATAAAAGATTTTTAACCCTAGAAAAATCCAATTGCAAATTTTACCAAAGGATTCCAACCGATCAAAATTCAATAGCAATTATCATCACTTAAATCGTTAAATGACGATTATAAATTTGAAGCTAAATCCCGGGTTGTTACAGACTCCCCTCCTTATAAAAATTGCGTCCCCGCAATTTTCATAATTAAAGGCGTCGATAATAACTATCTTTTTAACGTAAACTGGTTAAGCTAGAAAAATAAATGTCGAGAACACAATGCCAAAGAAATCTTTTAATTCCATAAAAGAAATTCACAAATTCTCAACAAAATCTAACTATCAAATAGATAATCAGGAAACAACAAAACTGAATAAATGCAATTATCAGTGATATTCAATTACTAATTAGGTATTCAGAAATACAGAAATCACAAAACAGCAATATCTAATTATTGATACGATAATTAGAAAACAACAAAAATCTAATTATCAACAAAGATAATTAGAAAACACAAATCACAATTCACAAAACTGCTAATATTTAGTTATCCAACAATTAACTAGAAAACCCAAACTCCATAATTAGCAAACTCTAACTATCAACAGAAATAGATGGAAAATAGCCATTCAATAAAATCAACATAATCTAGACTCAATTAGAGACTGGAAAATCTCATATCAATAAAATCAGCAATCAACTAATATCTAATTATCACAACGATAATCAGGAAACTTCAAATCATCAAATATCTACTTATTAAAAACGATAATCAGAAATCAACAAATCAACAAATATCTAATTATCAAAAACGATAATCAAATTTCAAATCAACAATTATTCGATTATCAAAAACGATAATCAAATCTCAAATCAACAAATATTCGATTATCAAAACGATAATCAAATTTCAAATCTACAATTATTCGATTATCAAAAACGATAATCAAATCTCAAATCAACAAATATTCGATTATCAAAACGATAATCAAATTTCAAATCAACAATTATTCGATTATCAAAAACGATAATCAAATCTCAAATCAACAAATATTCGATTATCAAAACGATAATCAAATCTCAATTCAACAAATATTCGATTATCAAAAACGATAATCAAATCTCAAATCAACAAATATTCGATTATCAAAACGATAATCAAATCTCAATTCAACAAATATTCGATTATCAAAAACGATAATCAAATCTCAAATCAACAAATATTCGATTATCAAAAATGATAATCAAATCTCAAATCAACAAATATTCGATTATCAAAAACGATAATCAAATCTCAAATCAACAAATATTCAATTATCAAAAACGATAATCAAATCTCAAATCAACAAATATTCGATTATCAAAAACGATAATCAAATCTCAAATCAACAAATATTCGATTATCAAAAACGATAATTAAATCAAATCAACAAATATTCGATTATCAAAAACGATAATCAAATCTCAAATCAACAAATATTCGATTATCAAAAACGATAATCAAGTCTCAAATCAACAAATATTCGATTATCAAAAACGATAATCAAAACTCATATCAACAAATATTTAATTACATATATGATAATTAAACCTCATAACATCAGATATCTAATTACCTGCAGATAATTAGAAACAACAAATATCTAGAAATCAATTAAAAAGACTAGAAAATCAACATAAAAGGTTGGATCGATCCCATCAGATGGCGAGTTTTTAGTTCGCCGCACGTGCATCTCATATGGCCGAAGCCTACCAAGTACTCAACATAATTTTGGCGCCCATCAGATTGACCCGAAGGTCCACAGAGTGACCCGAAGGTCTAGTACTGGTATTTGACCCGAAGGTCCTCATATGACCCGAAGGTCCTCATAGTGGCTCGAAAGCACACGAAAGCATCAAAAACATCAAAACAGCAAATATTTCAATTAACGAGTCCGGAATTAACCGAAATAGCAAACGCACATGTCCCATACCACGTGTTTTACTAAATCGTTTGATTCTCTTCATCGTTTCCTTGAAAGTGCAAAATTGTGTATTTTGTAAAAATACATTTCACATTCTCAAACGGACAAGTTCGGAATTAAGCGAATCAGTAAAAGAAAGGGGTCATAGTCCTCGATTTTGCTGAAACGTTTAAATCGCTTCCTCATTCTTTTGAAAGCGCAAGCTGTAAAATTCCTGAAAACAATTTTATTTATTTTATACAAATAACAATTCACATTCCCAACTGAACAAGTCCGGAGTTAAGCGAATCAGTAAAAGAAAGGGGGTCATAGTCCTCGATTTTGCTGAATCGTTTAAGTCGCTTCCTCATTCTTTTGAAAGCGCAAACTGTTAAATTTTTTATAAAACAATTTTCATTTTAAAACGATTTTCAGTACACGTGATTAAAACAGCAAATCAGTAACAATTTCGATAAGGAAATTATACTTCTCAAAATACCGTAAAAACGGGTCACAAATCGGCATTGCGGTATAACCGCTTGAAAATCCACTTTTAAAAATTTGACTGTTACTGAAGTCAAAGCGACAGAAATTTTCAAATGTCAAAATCTCATCAAAATAATTTACATCAAAATGTAACACTAGTGAATTTTCATTCATTAAAATTGCCAACAAACATCGTGCCTCAAAATTTAGCATCGATGTAAAAAAATCCCGTTATAAAATAACGGCAACAAAATACGTTTCATAACCAAGCATCAGTTCAACGTAAAATTAATGCAGTAACGTGTAACTCAAATTTGCACGTACTACAAAATGAACAAAGAAATCATTCGAATGTATCTTCAATGAAGATAATTCAAAACAGCTAAATCTAATCAATATATGATTAGCATAAAAGAAAACCAGCAAAGATCTCAACAAAAATCACATAACTGCAATCGTTTCGAATCCTCAAATCGGATTCGAAATTTTCAAAGAAACAAAATAAATACAGCTATGTAAACAACAAATGAAATTTATTTCAATTTCATATTTTGATTTTTAAATCAAAAAGATTATCAATTGTACTCAGCGAAGATAGTTTCACTGTTTCCGCTGCGCACTCTGATAAACAGTACCCAAATCAATCAAATCAACAAAACACAGTTTCACTTTTATTTTTAAATAAAGATACTTAAAAATTTCATCCAAATTTCAAAACTTTAGTTCTGACTCAAAGCACAAATAAAACATCGACCAATAGTTGTAACATATGTTCAATCCAAGTTATGCTTTATATTATGTCCATAAACCCCAAGCTCTGATACCAACTGTAACGCCCCACCTCTATGCTTATAATAACAAAGAGTATTAAAAGAAATACTGTTTGTTATTATGAAGAATAAGTCTGGATAGGAGCGGCCATCCGTAGTTGGCCTTACACTAGTATTGGTTACCTCGAAAGAAGTGGTATATATTTTTCATTTTTCATCTCTTATTTATTCACTCCCATCGACATACCCAATTCCTGTATAAAACGAACTACGATGGTTCATAATAGTTTAGGACAATATATATAATACTAACACAGATACAAAAAGATGCGGAACAAAGATAACAAAAATCTCATATATATATATATATAACTGATGTCAGTTACAATACAATTGACACAATACATATGATTCAACTACAACTGTCGACTCTGGAAGTTATATATACACGTACATTAACAACAAATATACATGAATACATATCAACCTATACTATGACACGACTACTCCAAAAGATGTGAAAAGTCTTCATAGCTCAAACAGCAACTCAAAGCAGGAAATCTACAACCTGAAATAACTTGGGTCTGTCCCGAGTATTACGTTCAAAAGAAAATAATACACGGGTCAGTCTAATTCAAACTCAGTTATTGTAACAACCCTATATTTTACAATTATTTTTAAATTGATATTTCCAGATTTAAAAAGCTTTATTTATGAAAAAGAATAAATTTTGTTATTTTAAATATAAACTTTGATTTTGATATGGATTAGAATTCCAAATATGACTGAATAGAATAATTTTCTTAAAAGTGAATTTTGGTTAAAATAGTCAAACTTTGACTTTTAAATTTAAATTTTAAATATTTGAAATTATAAATTTTATCTTTTATTATGAAAATAGATTTAATAACATGAATACTACTTTTCGTTTCGTTGAAAACGGAGTTAAACTGCAAAAGATATGTACATTTCAATTTTGAGTATAAATTGTTTATTTTGCAATTTTGTCTATTTTAAATTGTATAAATTACTTTTTATTTGTTATATTTTATTTTAAATATGTGCTAATATGTTATTTGATGTATATTTTGTCTTTTAATATTTTTACAAATGATAATATAATTTTTCTAAAGTCTACTGAAATTGTTTTCTAATTTTAAAGCCTAATTTCTATTTTCTTTGCTATTTTCTTAATTTAATTATATATAATTAAAATTTATTTATTTATTTTATGCATTCACTCTTATTTGCTGTGTTTTACTTTATTTTATTCATTTTACATGTATTCAAATTTAAAATAAATGTTTCCAAAGTGTATTGAGGTTATTTCTAAATTTTTAAAGCCTAGTTTGCAAATTTTAGCCATTTTCTTAATTTAAATGCTATATAATTAAAATTTAATTATTTATTTTATATATTAATTTTATTTACTGAGTTTTATCTTTATTTATTCGTTTTATATGTATTTACAAATTTCTAAATTAATAATGGAAATTTGAAGAGTTTGTGACTCTTGGTTTGCCTAAGGCTCTTTGTTTTCCCGTCTCTTCGTTTTCCAACCTTTTTCATTCAATTTCTTTGGCTGACCTTAACTTTTCTTTCAGCTACTTATTTTTCTTTTTATTTCCGTATACAAACTCTTCTCAATCACAAAAATCATGGCCATCATCATTTGCAAAGATTTTTGGGTAAAAACCTTCTTCTTTTCTATGTTTTCCTTTGTTTTCACATGATTTTGCACTTGTCCTCCTCTTCTTTGGATCGGCCAACACCACATCCACCACCTTGGCCACCTTCACCACCATCCCCTCTGACTAACACCTCCTCCAGCCCCTTCCCATGCCATAGCCTAGCCCCTATGTGATGAAGAACCACCATAGTTTTGATGCAACATCACCTAGATCCCATAGCCAAGCACATCCTCCTTCCACCACCTCTCTCCACCACCTAGGCCGACCAACCACCACCACCACCAACCTGTTTCAGACCTGAGACACCTTTGCACACCACCTACTGACCCCACCTGAGATAGCCATGTCCTCCATGATCTAGGCCGAGCCCTTTAGTTGCCTTGAATTCAATGCTTTTGCCTTGTAATAATAGATTTTTGCTTCACAAACTTGTCCACCACCTTCTCTAGGTTAGGCCGACCCCTATAGGTCCACAACCAGACCTTAGAGCAAGCCTTATTCATGTATTTTCCATCCATGGCTGAGCCTATGCTAGATGGAGGCAAGTGCAATTGGTTTGGAATTGATTTGTGCTTGAATATACAAGTTATTTAAATTGTTGTGTAGTGTTTATTCATGTATATTGTATTGGTTTGTTTCATGTATTCAAGGCATTTAGTCTTGTCTCTCCCACACTCAAATCACTATCATACTCTCGTGCCTTTGTGGATTCTATGATGTGTGTGTTAGTTGTCATTTCCAGCTCAATACAGGTGAGTTATTCTCACCAGACAATATGTACCTATATAACTAGTAAATTGACACCCTGTGAATCTGTAGAAATATATTATCATGTTATATATGCTTATATTATTATCATATGATGTTCACACTTGTTATTACACCTGTTATATCATATGTTACTGTTATTTAATGTTATTCTGTTATTTATATATGTTATCACCATTGCAAGTTCCCTGTAGATTAGAATCACTATGGGTTGAAATGATACATACCCGAACGGACTTTAGAATAGGGAAAAATCGTTATGAGCTGAAATGATAGGCCTGAACGATTTTTATTTAAATTATTTTAACTTGGGATTGCGGGTTTGAAATGATAGAACCCGGATTTTTCTTTTTTAACTGCGGATTGAAATGATACATATCCGTATCACTTGACCTAAGTTAGAAAATTATATACAGGCCCGTGGTTATTTTATAAAGTGTTTTTGGATATTTTTAAGTATTTTAAAAATATAAATTTATGAAATTTGATTTAAATAGATTTTGAAATGTTTTAAAATAAAGAAATTATGATTTTTCTATGAGTAAAAATGTAATTAATGAATGGTTAAATTGGATTATTGAAATATAACTTATGTTTGGAATTTGTAATTTTGGTTAAAAATGATATTTAAGTTATATGAATAAAATGGAAATTTAATTATATTTGGAAAATGGTAAAATATGATAATTTGATTAAATTTGAATTTAAGTGATTTATTAAAGTATTATTGATTTTTCTATGAATTTAAGTGGTTAAATAAATGAATGTTTAAAAGTGATCTTTTAAAATATAACTTGACTTGGAAATGTGAAATTTGGTTTTAATTAAAGGTTTAAGTTAATTAAATAAAATTGGAAATTTAGTTAAATTTGTGAAATGGAAATTTAAATTTGAAGTGTTAAGTTATTTGTTGAAATGTGAAGAATTGGAAACTTTTACACTAAAATTTTTTAAGTAAATTGTTGAAAATTGGATTTAATTATAAGAAATTTATTGTGAAAAAGATATATGTTAAATGATATGTAAATGAACATTTTAAATGTTAAAATATGATTTTTAAAATGTTTATGTGTTTTAAATTGAAGTTATTTAATTGTTGGAAATACACTAACACCTGAAATCTACTTTTAATAGCATTCAGAAATGCTATAGATTCTGTTTTGAACTAAAATTGTGTAAAAAGAGCTATTACAGCATTTCTGAAATGCTGTAGTTGCTGTAGTTGAACTAATAGGCAAAAAACTTAACTCAGGTCTATTATAGCATTCTCTGGAAATGCTGTAGTAGTCTGCAGTCTTTGTTAAAATCAAATAAAACATTGGTTTTGAAATCTGAGTTACCGCAGCACTTTTGAAATGCTGTCTTTTCTGTTTTGAACCATAATTTAACTAAAAACTGAGTTTTAACAGCAGTTTTAAATGCTGTCTTTGCTGAATTAAAAATGTTTTCAAATATAACTTATAGCAGTTGTTTTTAAATGCTGTGAAATGCTGAAATTTTAATAATTAGGGTTTTAGACTTAGTAAACGAACTCAGAATGGTTTGAAACTTTGGAAATTGAATACTTGATTTGAAAGTATAATAATTACACTTTTAAAAGGTTTAAATGAATTATTTTGATTGGAATATAAACTATTTAAAAGTGATTTGAAATGATAGTAAATGAATGATATCTTTGAATTTAAAAGGGTATTTAAAGTTGAATATTTGGATTTGAACTGATATGATATTTTATTTTATTAAAATGGTTTGAAATGAAGTTTGGAAAGATATGATATTTTGATATATTAAAATGATTTGAAATGAAGTTTGGAAAGATATGATATGTTAATATATTGAAATGGTTTGGAATTGATTTAATCTTTATTTTGATAAAGATTTGGATTTGAAATGATATTCTATTTTGAAGTATAAACTGTTTTTAAATTATAACCACGGGTTATAATAACGATTGGTTGTTAAAGAGACCGGGATCAGATATGGACATTCTCTCTGTCGATACCGAAAACCACTTTGACAACTGTGTACGCGGTGGAGTTCCAGAATGAAGTAGGATGGTGGCGACGATCCTAAGGTATATACGTGGACCCAACTCCCGTGAGTTGGCATAAGGTGGCTAAAACAGGAGCGATTGACGGACCAATGAGGTAGCACCTCTGATCGGACACACTTCTTCGATACCATTCTATTACTTGTGATTGATTTGGTGGCCACCCTTGATTTGGGAGTGTTGTTCGAGGTGGGCGGTAGTGGCTGCTATGCGTCACCACTAGTCCGGATGCGTAATTGGTATATCTACCCTGGCATTGCCTAGTTGTGCCGTGTCACCTACCATATCGAGCTTTACTACGATTTTTATTTTTAAGATCCGACCGCGTTAAGGTTCTCCATCCCCTTAGCGCTATTTTCTATATGATTATACTTTACTAATTAGACACTACTGTACATAGCGTATATTACTACATAGTAAATAGTTTAACGGATCCTTAAAGAATGGGCGATCCCAAGCATTCTTTAAGTTACTTGTACCTTTATTACAGTTCACTTGAGTTGGTTTATATTATATAAGTATATATTGTCCTGACTCGAGTGTTTTGTGTTTTGCTTTACGCTCGGGTCAGCCTGAGTATTCACAGATTTGGATTTCCACCTTTTGGAGATTTGAATCGCTGGAGATTATCTGCTAGTCTTGTTCTATCAACTTCGGTTCCGTTGTTCTATTCAGCCTGTACTTGGTTATTGTATTGAGACTTCTGTTGTACTTTATTTCTTATGTTGTATCTTATGTAACTCTGATATATTTACGTAGTAGCTTCATGAACTACTATTTCTTTTACTTCCGCTGCATTATTTTACTCTGTGTCTGTGATCTATGATTATATTTATTTACTGCATATTCTGAGATTTGCCAAATTTTATTTACAATGCGGTATTTTGAGCAATTCAATTCCGGCATGAGTGTCTACCTATACACTTATAATGGATGCGAATGGTTGAAAATATCGGGTCGTTACATGTGGTATCAGAGCTCTGGTTTTAGGCAAACTCAGCATATAGAGTAAATTTAATTACAGAATCACTTTCGTTCGAACATGAATTCCTTCTTCTTCGATTCGGTTTCCTTTGAATTTTGGAACGTTCCATACGGTTCAAAAATCCATTCTTGTCCCTCACTATTCATCTTCTTTTGATTCTAGAGTATCCCATAACTCCACTTCGAATGATCTTTATAGTGAATTGGCGGTCTCGCCAATATTCTAATTTTCTTGTAAAAGGGTGAAAATCCTTTACAATCAGCATCGATTCACCAGAGATTTATATTTATCCTTGGTTTAGATGCTAATATCTTTTATTTTTCCAAACTCTATCTCTTGAGATCGAACGTAGATTTGTCCCAGGAAAATCCACATCGATCTTATTCTTTAACTCACGGTTAACCCGGTTAAGGTTGTCCGCAGTTATCTGAGCTTACCCATCTCCGTACTTTGTTATTTAACCATCTGGTCTTTTGTTTCCAACCTACCTTCAAAACATTTTGAATTGTATTTGTAAATCTGTAATTAATATTTTGTTTTATATTGTGTTGTTTGAGTTGTTGATGTTGATTTGGGTTTCCGATCGATTCGTCTGATCAACGCTATCGATAGGATTTCTAAAACACTTTGACAGGACAAACTGACACAATATTATAAAAAAAAAATTGGTTAATGAAATAAATTTTGATATATAATTTATGGAACTTAATAAATTGATTTAAATTGATAATTTGAAGTGATAATACTTGATTTATCATTTATTGTTCTACAAATGAATTTATAAATAGTTGTTTATAAATTTATTTGGGAACTGAAATGAATTTAAAAAAAGAAATTTAAGAATTTAATTTCCGATGGATTCAAACCTTGTGTTAAAAGTTTTAAAAGGATATATTATTTAAAGTATTTCCATGTAGAAATTTGTTTCTAAAGGATTTTTAAGTTTAAAAATTTAGTGCTCTTCTCTTTGTCGCTGGAAAATAATTTCGGTGATGACTGCAGCATCATCGACGTTCATTTTCGAGTTTCGAAGTGAAGAGACCGTTCTGTAGTCTTGCTACAGCTTTGTTTTGGAAAATCTAATTGATTTGAATTTCTAAATATGACTGGATTATAATATATATAGATATATGATTTAAATTTGATTTGACATATTATATACATATATTTATTTATCTCTTAATGGTTTGAAGGGAATCAGAAATTTAATTCTTACATTTTATCTTAAAGAATAATTTCAGTTATAAGAAGAAAATCAAAAATTTGAATAAATGATTCAAACTTGAGATAATTGAATTGGAAAGTTTTACTTGTATAACACACAATTGCATTTCAATATAACTTACCTAAATTACACAGAAGTTGAATATGAAATTGGATAATATACAATATAGAAAGGATTTTTTAAATAAAATTTGAGTGGTTATAATAAATGTTATACACTTAAATTTTAGTTATAAAAGATTAACAGAGGTAAATAGTGAAAAAAGAATTTAAAGAGATTTTATTTAAATAACTTAATAATCAAATTTGATTTACTATGGAACCTTAAGTCTAACCTAGGAATTTTAATAAAGGTTATTTCCTAAAATGAATATGTTGTATAATAAATAATGTATCTTTTAATAGATAAAATAAAATACATTTGAATTAGACATTTTTTAATAAAGTTTATTTAACTTGAATTCATAGTTTAATTGATGTCTAAATGAATAAATGTGTAAAGAAATTTGATTGTTATATTTGCTATGATAAATATTTTATTTATGAAATTGATATGTCTTGAAAAATGAATAATTATGATTTAAATAGTTAATATGTATTTTAACATCACTAAAAATTGATAATTGAGAATTTGGTTTTCAAATGGAATTTTAAGTGTAACTTATTAAAGGAATATCTATTTGTGAAATGGGTATTTTAAATAAAGTGTTAGGTTACGTGTTAAATTAAGAGCTAACTAAAATAGTGAACTTTTAACTTAATAAACAAAGTATAGTTTAATTTGGATATTCCATTCATAAAAGTTTGTTTTAATAAGTCATAAGTTAAATGATGTCCAAATAAATATTTCTGGAACTAAACTGATTTGAAATATTAATATATCTACTTAGCATTTTATAAGTGCTGCTATTTTGAAAAGACAATGTTTTGAAAAATTTTATAATTGAATGAACTTAGAAATGTTACAACTTTAAAATGAATATTATTTAACCTTGAATTAAAATGGTTTAAATGAAGTTTATTTTTTTTAAAAGTGTTATGATTTTCTAAGTGTTATGTTTTTTTTAAGAATAACATTTCCTAAGTGTTATGATTTTTAGTAGTATGATTTCCAAATGATAACATCTCTAAATTGTTATGATTTCAAAACATTATGGTTACAAATCTATTATCTTATTTTTTTATTTTTTTTTTCAAACTATCTTTTGTTTGTCCTTATTTCTCTTATCTTGTTACAGAATGGGAAGGCTATTGCTTATACCAGTCTGTTTAGAAATCTTTCTGTAATCTTTGAAAATTTTTGGTACTCATTTTAACCCTGAGCACTGTTTTTCCATTCATAGACTGTCGGTCAAGTGAAAAGGGAGATTCAGACTCTAGAAGATCTTTTTCGTGCTTATATTCTTTATTTGATCACCTCCATCTTGTTAAACTTACCTATAACAATAGTTATCAGGTGTAATTCCAATCTTCTTATCATCTTGTCTTAATTCTATTTCATTCTATCTTTTTCTGTGCTTTCCCGTACCTCGTTCCTTTTCGGGGATGAAAAGCTTTGAGTGGGGGAGAGTGTAACAACCCTGTATTTTACAATTATTTTTAAATCGATATTTCCAGATTTAAAAAGCTTTATTTATGAAAAAGAATAAATTTTGTTATTTTAAATATAAACTTTGATTTTGATATGGATTAGAATTCCAAATATGACTGAATAGAATAATTTTCCTAAAAGTGAATTTTGGTTAAAATAGTCAAACTTTGACTTTTAAATTTAAATTTTAAATATTTGAAATTATAAATTTTATCTTTTATTATGAAAATAGATTTAATAACATGAATACTACTTTTCGTTTCGTTGAAAATGGAGTTAAACTGCAAAAGATATGTACATTTCAATTTTGAGTATAAATTGTTTATTTTGCAATTTTGTCTATTTTAAATTGTATAAATTACTTTTTCTTTGTTATATTTTATTTTAAATATGTGCTAATATGTTATTTGATGTATATTTTGTCTTTTAATATTTTTACAAATGATAATATAATTTTTCTAAAGTTTACTGAAATTGTTTTCTAATTTTAAAGCCTAATTTCTATTTTCTTTGCTATTTTCTTAATTTAATTATATATAATTAAAATTTATTTATTTATTTTATGCATTCACTCTTATTTGCTGTGTTTTACTTTATTTTATTCATTTTACATGTATTCAAATTTAAAATAAATGTTTCCAAAGTGTATTGAGGTTATTTCTAAATTTTTAAAGCCTAGTTTGCAAATTTTAGCCATTTTCTTAATTTAAATGCTATATAATTAAAATTTAATTATTTATTTTATATATTAATTTTCTTTACTGAGTTTTATCTTTATTTATCAGTTTTATATGTATTTACAAATTTCTAAATTAATAATGGAAATTTGAAGAGTTTGTGACTCTTGGTTTGCCTAAGGCTCTTTGTTTTCCCGTCTCTTCGTTTTCCAACCTTTTTCATTCAATTTCTTTGGCCGACCTTAACTTTTCTTTCAGCTGCTTATTTTTATTTTTATTTCCGTATACAAACTCTTCTCAATCACAAAAATCATGGCCATCATCATTTGCAAAGATTTTTGGGTAAAAACCTTCTTCTTTTCTATGTTTTCCTTTGTTTTCACATGATTTTGCACTTGTCCTCCTCTTCTTTGGATCGGCCAACACCACATCCACCACCTTGGCCACCTCCACCACCATCCCCTCTGACTAACACCTCCTCCAGCCCCTTCCCATTCCATAGCCTAGCCCCTATGTGATGAAGAACCACCATAGTTTTGATGCAACATCACCTAGATCCCATAGCCAAGCACATCCTCCTTCCACCACCTCTCTCCACCACCTAGGCCGACCAACCACCACCAACCTGTTTCAGACCTGAGACACCTCTGCACACCACCTATTGACCCCACCTGAGATAGCCATGTCCTCCATGATCTAGGCCGAGCCCTTTAGTTGCCTTGAATTCAATGCTTTTGCCTTGTAATAATAGATTTTTGCTTCACAAACTTGACCACCACCTTCTCTAGGTTAGGCCAACCCCTATAGGTCCACAACCAGACCTTAGAGCAAGCCTTATTCATGTATTTTCCATCCATGGCTGAGCCTATGCTAGATGGAGGCAAGTGCAATTGGTTTGGAATTGATTTGTGCTTGAATATACAAGTTATTTAAATTGTTGTGTAGTGTTTATTCATGTATATTGTATTGGTTTGTTTCATGTATTCAAGGCATTTAGTCTTGTCTCTCCCACACTCAAATCACTATCATACTCTCGTGCCTTTGTGGATTCTATGATGTGTGTGTTAGTTGTCATCTCCAGCTCAATACAGGTGAGTTATTCTCACCAGACAATATGTACCTATATAACTAGTAAATTGACACCCTGTGAATCTGTAGAAATATATTATCATGTTATATATGCTTATATTATTATCATATGATGTTCACACCTGTTATTACACCTGTTATATCATATGTTACTGTTATTTAATGTTATTCTGTTATTTATATCTGTTATCACCATTGCAAGTTCCCTGTAGATTAGAATCACTATGGGTTGAAATGATACATACCCGAACGGACTTTAGAATAGGGAAAAATCGTTATGGGCTGAAATAATAGGCCTGAACGATTTTTATTTAAATTATTTTAACTTGGGATTGCGGGTTTGAAATGATAGAACCCGGATTTTTCTTTTTTAACTGCGGATTGAAATGATACATATCCGTATCACTTGACCTAAGTTAGAAAATTATATACAGGCCCGTGGTTATTTTATAAAGTGTTTTTGGATATTTTTAAGTATTTTAAAAATATAAATTTATGAAATTTGATTTAAATAGATTTTGAAATGTTTTAAAATAAAGAAATTATGATTTTTCTATGAGTAAAAATGTAATTAATGAATGGTTAAATTGGATTATTGAAATATAACTTAAGTTTGGAATTTGGAATTTTGGTTAAAAATGATATTTAAGTTATATGAATAAAATGGAAATTTAATTATATTTGGAAAATGGTAAAATATGATAATTTGATTAAATTTGAATTTAAGTGATTTATTAAAGTATTATTGATTTTTCTATGAATTTAAGTGGTTAAATAAATGAATGTTTAAAAGTGATCTTTTAAAATATAACTTGACTTGGAAATGTGAAATGTGGTTTTAATTAAAGGTTTAAGTTAATTAAATAAAATTGGAAATTTAGTTAAATTTGTGAAATGGAAATTTAAATTTGAAGTGTTAAGTTATTTGTTGAAATGTGAAGAATTGGAAACTTTTACACTTAAATTTTTTAAGTAAATTGTTGAAAATTGGATTTAATTATAAGAAATTTATTGTGAAAAAGATATATGTTAAATGATATGTAAATGAACATTTTAAATGTTAAAATATGATTTTTAAAATGTTTATGTGTTTTAAATTGAAGTTATTTAATTGCTGGAAATACACTAACACCTGAAATCTACTTTTAATAGCATTCAGAAATGCTATAGATTCTGTTTTGAACTAAAATTGTGTAAAAAGAGCTATTACAGCATTTCTGAAATGCTGTAGTTGCTGTAATAGGCGAAAAACTTAACTCAGGTCTATTATAGCATTCTCTGGAAATGTTGTAGTAGTCTGCAGTCTTTGTTAAAATCAAATAAAACCTTTGTTTTGAAATCTGAGTTACCGCAGCACTTCTGAAATGCTGTATTTTCTGTTTTGAACCATAATTTAACTAAAAACTGAGTTTTAACAGCAGTTTTAAATGCTGTCTTTGCTGAATTAAAAATGTTTTCAAATATAACTTATAGTAGTTGTTTTTAAATGTTGTGAAATGCTGAAATTTTAATAATTAGGGTTTTTGACTTAGTAAACGAACTCAGAATGGTTTGAAACTTTGGAAATTGAATACTTGATTTGAAAGTATAATAATTACACTTTTAAAAGGTTTAAATGAATTATTTTGATTGGAATATAAACTATTTAAAAGTGATTTGAAATGATAGTAAATGAATGATATCTTTGAATTTAAAAGGGTATTTAAAGTTGAATATTTGGATTTGAACTGATATGATATTTTATTTTATTAAAATGGTTTGAAATGAAGTTTGGAAAGATATGATATTTTGATATATTAAAATGATTTGAAATGAAGTTTGGAAAGATATGATATGTTAATATATTGAAATGGTTTGGAATTGATTTAATCTTTATTTTGATAAAGATTTGGATTTGAAATGATATTCTATTTTGAAGTATAAACTGTTTTTAAATTATAACCACGGGTTATAATAACGATTGGTTGTTAAAGAGACCGGGATCGGATATGGACATACTCTCTGTCGATACCGAAAACCACTTTGACAACTGTGTACGCAGTGGAGTTCCAGAATGAAGTAGGATGGTGGCGACGATCCTAAGGTATATACGTGGACCCAACTCCCGTGAGTTGGCATAAGGTGGCTAAAACAGGAGCGATTGACGGACCAATGAGGTAGCACCTCTGATCGGACACACTTCTTCGATACCATTCTATTACTTGTGATTGATTTGGTGGCCACCCTTGATTTGGGAGTGTTGTTCGAGGTGGGCGGTAGTGGCTGCTATGCGTCACCACTAGTCCGGATGCGTAATTGGTATATCTACCCTGGCATTGCCTAGTTGTGCCGTGTCACCTACCATATCGAGCTTTACTACGATTTTGATTTTTAAGATCCGACCGCGTTAAGGTTCTCCATCCCCTTAGCGCTATTTTCTATATGATTATACTTTACTAATTAGACACTACTGTATATAGCGTATATTACTACATAGTAAATAGTTTAACGAATCCTTAAAGAATGGGCGATCCCAAGCATTCTTTAAGTTACTTATACCTTTATTACAGTTCACTTGAGTTGGTTTATATTATATAAGTATATATTGTCCTGACTCGAGTGTTTTGTGTTTTGCTTTACGCTCGGGTCAGCCTGAGTATTCATAGATTTGGATTTCCACCTTCTGGAGATTTGAATCACTGGAGATTATCTGCTAGTCTTGTTCTATCAACTTCGGTTCCGTTGTTCTATTCAGCCTGTACTTGGTTATTGTATTGAGACTTCTGTTGTACTTTATTTCTTATGTTGTATCTTATGTAACTCTGATATATTTACATAGTAGCTTCATGAACTACTATTTCTTTTACTTCCGCTGCATTATTTTACTCTGTGTCTGTGATCTATGATTATATTTATTTACTGCATATTCTGAGATTTTCCAAATTTTATTTACAACGCGGTATTTTGAGCAATTCAATTCCGGCATGAGTGTCTACCTATACACTTATAATGGATGCGAATGGTTGAAAATATCGGGTCGTTACAGTTATTAATGCATGGAAGCAATAATAATAAATAACAAATAGACGACAGTCAAAATAAATCTCGTCTATCCAATCCTTATACAAGGAAATCGGATAACGGTAAATATAACACGTAACAGTGTTAAACAACAAATCAACAGATTTAAATCATCAACAAGGATAAGTGAAAAGAATATCAACGAGGATAATTTAGAAAACATCAGAATTGCCTAATTGGCTAACAACAAAATCTAATTATTTAAATAAATAATTAGAAACTCAGAATCTAATTATCAAATAGAAAATTAGACAACAACAAAATGATCGAATCAAAACAAATCAATTCAAACAATTGAAATGTCACTTAAAAAGTCAATACCGTGTGGCTGTAGTACGCGCACGCATGTACTGCCTCGCCACTCCAGTGATAAATTACCCAAAAGCTCAATGAAAATTTACAAACGAGCACAAAATCAAACCCAAGAAAAGTCGGGTTCGACTCAAATGCAATTAAAATAAAATCGCAATGCGAGCACAAGGTCAAACCCAAGCGTTTAAGCTGGATTCAACTCAATGTACAAGACACAATACAACAATGTCCAGACCAAATACTATCAGTATGGTCGAACAGAGACTCCATGTATACAAGAAGATATGCACAGATCTGAAACAAAGAATAGCCAGACCAACAACGCAATGCAAATGAATTCGACAAAGCATTTCACAAATCAAAGACCTCAACACTATAGGCACCAGATCCGAAGACCAGGTACAACCTGCACACATCCAGACTACCTGATGAACAATATGCCAGTGAAGATAACCAAAACCACAAGATTCAACCCAGTGCAACAGTGATCAAATGAAGTATGTCTGCAATTATCAAAGTACCCAAAGCAGGGGTCAGAATCAAACAAGCATCGTGTAACAGTGCAACACGAAGTTAAGGACAACAGCTACAACTCAGAGGCAAACTCAATGAATCAAGTGAACAGTTGTATACATGTACAAGCAACTGAGGTGAAGCCACATGCGTACAACTACAACAGACCAAATGCCATAAGTAAACAAGACTCAAGACAGTGAACCCCATATCAATATACATGAAGTGGAAGTGAAACAGTGTCAACTAAATGAAACTGGACAGTGCCAACTTCAAAAGTATCAGATTCTAGTGCATATACAGGAATGCATAGTACAAACTACGACATCAAGTGATACAGAATGGTGTAAGTGCATAAAACAATGGTGAACCATGATAACAAGCCAACTAAAAGTCTAGAGTTCTAGTGAACCATGGACTGACTCAGACATAAGAGGGGGTCACATACCCAATAATTCGGCTTAATTATATGCATGCGGAAACACAAATTGTTTACAGATATGTACAACTCAAAGACACGGTGCAAGATTAATGCAGACACAAGTGTTATCGGATAACAATGAGGACTGTGCTACCATGTAACAATGAAGACCACAAAACACAAGCCTGCAACACTACTGATACAAGTAGCTACAAACCAAAACATAGAAAATGTCAAATACCAGAAATCCAACAGATGCCACTTCAAAAGGTATCAAAATAACCAAAGTCAGAGAAGTCATCAAAAGTCATAGCGGACAAGATCACGATGGTGGCCAAGGTGATCAATCAAGTCAAAGTAAATTACTTCCAAAATTCATCGGCTACCAAATTCAATGGTCGAGCATCATCAACAAAGTGATACAACAGTCAAAGGCAAAATGACCAGAGTCACAAAACATCAGGTAAATTAAACAAGGTCGAATGTGCTACAGGACGCAATAATCAGAGGCAGTAAACATACATGGCCGAAGTCGAGCATAAACATTAACATTAGTGGCTAGGTCAAATACAAGATTAAAGCCAAATTATCACTGCAAAATCATCAAGACGTGGAAATCAAGAAGAAGAACCAAGTCGCAAAAGAAATCAACAGCAGCAAGTTCGACCATAAAGGTCAAAATCATCTCATAACAACATTGCAAGTTGAAGTCAAACGAACAATTTCACAAATTTAGTATGTATTTTTTTTAAACCAAAGACAGTGTCGAAGACAACAAGACAAACGAAATCAACATCAGAAAATCCAAGCAGCCGAGTAAATCAAAAAAGCACAAGTTCAAAATCACGAAAATCACGAATTAGATGTGAGTGAAACTTAAATCACTCACCTTTGTTATCGGAGCAGCCGCGTGTGAAATCGAAGCGCCAACCACCAATCTGAGCGGCGATCTCTCAAAGCCCTAGCTTCGGAGCGAAGAGGAAAATGAGGCCGCCATTATCTTTTCTTTCGTTTGCTTTGTTTCTAGGGTTTGAACGAAGAGGAAATCAAATGAACCGGGTTATCAACCTTCGATAACAATCACGGCATCAAAACGAATGAAACCTGGCCCAATTATTAAATTGAAGCCCGCAAAACACTTAACAATTTATAAAACATTTTTAACCCTAGAAAAATCCAATTGCAAATTTTACCAAAGGATTCCAACCGATCAAAATTAAATAGCAATTATCATCACTTAAATCGTTAAATGACGATTATAAATTTGAAGCTAAATCCTAGGTTGTTACAAATAATATAGTATATCCCCTCAACCAGAAGGGTAATACATAAGAGAAGTGTTTACCATCTGAACTTATCTCATTCCTATTTTTAGTTACTTTCGAACCACTCAAACTAGTTATCCTAAGATACTTCTTTTCAAATCCTCTATTTGAAATAATATTGTACGTATTTGTTTTTGTAAAACCCTCATTTATAAATCCATTTCGTAAAATCAACATAACTTCCTTTTAGTCGTATTAAACTTTCAAAATTCTTTTCAAAAATACCAGGATTTAAATTCTCAAAATTTATATAAAATACCTTTCCACGTTTATCTTTTACAAAATCATTTTATTTGTAAAACACGCTCATAAAATTGTTTATCTTAAATAAATTTCTTAACCTTGAACCAATATTAATATCAAACACCTTATAGTTAAATTGTGAAACTTAATTCATAGGGTGTTCGTATTTAAACCTTTATCTCAAACAATCAATCAATTAGTGGCAATAACCGAGTATTATCATCCCTTAACAACCAAATATTTAGGAGCAGATTTTAAGTATTTTAATTATCTTATCAAATATCAAATTTCAACTAATTAATACTTATAAATTATTTTTATGAAACGTCTTGTAGTCAAACTATGAAATTCTAATCATAAGATATTCATATATTTAAGTTTTACTAATCCTTCAAGTTATAACATATTTGACTATATCACTTTGAAAATATCTTTTATATCCAAACTACAATCCATGGTAAAATTATTTCATTTACCATTTTTTAAAAAAAAAATCATTTTATACAACATTAACAAATACGCGCTCATATACAAAGTACTCTCAATTCATTCTTGGGTGCCACTTACCCTATCTCAAATGAGTTATTCACCCTAGGGTATTACTAACCCTATCTTTGATGAGTCTTTTACCCCTATCAGGCTCAGGTGTTTGCTCAACCTAAGCTTTGATACCAAATGTAAAGACTCGTTTCTTCGACCTTTAGAAATCAACATTAATACATCCTCGGTATTCACGTGCCGCAAATCCAAGTGTTAGAGAGGCAGTTCTTTAAAGGTAAGAAAGAAAAATAGATAGAACGGAATCTTACTCGAATAGAATAACATATATTATTTCAATATAAAATCTTTACAGCGGAAAAATATTTTTAAACATATATCAAAGTCTAACCTAGATTCAGCTTGGACGGTTATAATACACATATCCTTACATTTGTTGAAAAAAAACAATCACACAATGCATCAGAAAAGTAGAATACGTCCATATGTTGATGAAGATCTCTAGCTCTCCTCTGGGAAGTCCAAGCATCTTCAACTAATCTTGAAACTACTTGGGTCTGACCCGAGTATAAAAATACCCAGATCAGTTTGGCAAACCAGCGTGAGAAACACGAATCTTGAATGACAGTGTCATAGATCAAAAGTTAGTGACCAAAAACCTTTTGAAAAGAAAGAGTATCTCATATGACCATGCCGCACATAAACACGGACAGGTTTTTACCTTATATAACTAAATTATTTTTATCAAATCATTTGATATTATTTTTAATGACATTCTTTGAAAGCACTTTTCAAGTAAACATATTCAAATAGTCGAAACTGTTACCATTATTAAATTCTAGCATAATAGGCTCTACAACTAAAATCACAAACTCGTATTGGAGAATGGATTTCTAGCAAATGACCAGGTAAGGGACTACCTTCTGACAGTACTTCTCTAGGGGAATGTACGGAGAACCAACTGATGGTCCTCTACCAACACAAGACCGGCCTACCTCTAACTAGATAGTACCAAATATGTCATCACCCAGGTCATTACTGACCTATCCTAACACGCTCTAGCATACACCACATGATTTAAACCCGAATGTTATATCGGGTAAAAATATATTTAGAAGGCGATGATCATACCCTAATGGTTGCGAACCACATAACCTTGCCGCATCTATCATGTTTTAGTCATTTCCGGGAGTGAGGCCTAAGGTAATGATTACCTTTCACATAGAACATCAACTTTCCACTTTGAATGCCACATTGTCATTCCATAATCACACAACTGATTTCTACAAATGTATAACTTTCGAGCTCGTACGTCTCAAGAAAAGGCGTTAAGCTAAGAGAAGTTGCCTTCTCCGCCACCAAACAGATGATACGTTTTATAGAGATCAATTAATGCGATTTAAAATGCAATGATAGACATTCATCCATACAAGTTGTCCTCAATAGGACAAACCGAAGGCACTCCTCCAATCACATCCTATTTTGGGAATCAGCCCTAGGATCAATAACGATTAGTCCTTGCGAATCGAAGATTTTCATAATAGAGCACTACTGCCACCATAATATATGATATGTTAAATTTCACTAAGGGTCAAGTGGCAAGTAGCCCTTCATCATAAAGATCTTCATCTTCAATGATCTTTGTCTTCATCATCTTTTACTTCGAAAATGTAAATTGGTTCGAAGTTGTTTTCAGATAGGAATCACCCAATTCCAATCCTGGTCACTTCGAAATCCAATCATCGATAAAAATGTAAGCGTATACAAGATTTGTTATGCCTCTTGCCATTTTAATTTTTTTACTGTTAATCAAAAGCCTTTTAACTTTGGAAATCTTCAAGTCATTTACTTAAGAAAGTTTAATTCCTAATCTAATAAAAAATTTCATCTTCTGAAACATGTCTTAACTAGGTCAAAAACAATGTTATTTAAGATATCGTTTACTGTAAACCCAAACCAATTATATTGAGTAAAAGATTTGACTAATCATACCCAGATTAATTTTTGTATTCAATCGTGCTATTTGTGGAATAATGGTGAAATCACTTTTTAAATTCATGCGGATAGTACAAATTCCCTCCTCGAAACTTAATACAGAGTTTGACTAGAACATTCTTTTATATTACTAAAAACTTGTTTAACTCTTTTTATTTTTGAAAATCTTAAATATGATCTTTTCATTTAGAGCAGCCAGGCTTTCCTTTCAATCTGTTCCACCCTCGCCTAGAAAGAGAAAACAGAGGCCAGGTAAGTTCAGGGCACTAGTTGCTTCATTCCTAACCTTAGTTACACACCTTGTTTTACCTTTCTATATCTCAAAGGCGGCACAATTGTACTAGTTGTTTTCGCATACTTAGTTTGTTATTACATTCAAGGATATGATCTTAATTATATTATTTAAGTGTTATAAACAATTTCTCTTAATCATTTATTTAACTCTTATTTAAACTGTTGTAGAAAAGTGCCGCGGATAGTGTTTTACAAGCTTATTTGATTAAAAAAATTTCTATCATTTGTAAACCCATATTTATAACTCAAATCTCTTTTAAAACATTTTGACATATTTATTAAATTTATTTTATATTTTTAAACATTTAAAAGATATAAATTTTCAAGAATTTTACAATTTGGTTACTTGACTGCAAAAGTGCAATTTTCCTGAAAATTTGATTTGGTCATATCTTAAGATATATATGATGAAACCTTGGTTTTTCTTTTCCATTTGAAAACTATGGTTATAAGGATCCGGAAAATTCTTATTTCGAAGAACTCCGACTCCGTTTCTATCTTGTACATTCATTTAACTTTTCCGGTGCGAAATCGCGAACTGCCGATACACGACGCGCCTTATTTTGACTTGTTTTTCACTATTTTCCAAAACTTCTTCAAAATGGGTTTTATTATTTATAAAACATGTATAAACCATTTTAAATCAATACTTTACTAATTTATTCATTGAAAACTTATTTTTACTTTATTTCCAAAATAGTCCATATTTTATTATTTTAATATTCAAACTTTGATTTCTAAAAACTTTTTAACTATATGAAACCATATGATATTTAATTTTCAAATTTACAACTTTTTAAAGTTCTTCACTCTGAAATCCAAAACATTAACTTCCATTTTTCAAAACAGCTTCAAATCTCTATCTTTACTTTTCTTTTTTAGATCAAATCTCTTGTTTTCATAATGGTTTTTTTCTATAGTCAACCTAAAAAGAGACTTAGCTATACTTTGTATACCATATAGGATTTTAAACGAAGTTTGGTTTCAAATCAACTATGGATTAACTATGACTAATAAAGTAGTCATAGCCAACTTTAATTACAGTGTTGATAAAATCAACATTAAGAACCATGCATTCATCCATACACCAAATTCATTCAAACATCCATATTACAACAAAATGGTGTAAATTTATCTTATGGGTATGAATATGAATATCAAAGCATAACAAAAATAGGATTTTAAAAGATAGGAGCTATCTTTCATTTGACATGTTTAACTATATATATCACTTCCTACTTCTTAAGCAACCATTAACCATTATTAGTCAACCAACTAAATATCCAAATCATTATCAATTGTCATGTTAACTTATTTAACATCATTTTAAAATTAATTCATAATTTATTTCTTAAATCGACACTCATCTTCATTTCCACTACATCTATCTTTATTGAATTAAATTTGGCAGTATTTCATCAGCACTTCCTTTCTTTTTCTTACTTCGGAGCTTTCTAAACCCCTTCTCTGTAAACTATGGTATTTTTCCTTGCACCATCGACACACAACGTCACAGACTAAATAGATATGTAGCTTGCTAAAGAGGTGGAGTGCTTGGACTAGGGGGAAAAGTGGCTCGGCTTGGGTGAGATGGGCTTGGCCTATGGTGGGATGGGATCAACCTTGGAGTGTTGGGAGGTGGGGACGTACAGAATGTAGGCGGAAGTGGTAGTAGTACGACTTTGAAGGGTAGTGGTGGCGTGTGGCCGAAGGCAGTGGGGAGAAGGAGGTGGTGTTAAGGTGGGTTTTGATGTTTAATTTAGGAGATGGAGTTTATATTTATTTTATTTTTTTATTGTAAGAAAGAGAGTTTTGTTGATGATAACTTAAGTAGGATAGATGGCCATGGAAGTGATGAAGAAAGTGAGGAAGAAGTGAAGAATGAAGATGTGAAAAAGTGAAGAGAAGTTGATGCTACTTATAGTTGAAGTTTACAACAAAAATACATTACTACCCTTAACCCAATATTCATTTATAACTACATATTAGCTTCTTCTTTCCAATGCAAGATTAGATCCTTAAGTACTAACATTTCCTTGCATTAGTACTTAGTAATGATAATGTTTATTAAAGGATCTTTCTTAAATCACAAATCAAATCAAAGATTTTTTACATTATTAATTTGCAAAAGTAAACTCTTTTTGTCTTTTTTGCTAATTGTAAATGTTTACAAAAATGTGTAAATGAGTAAGAATGTATGTTTAAAGAAATCATGTTGCAAAAATGTTGAAACAAATTTCGTTTGGTCGTCGGTCATAAATCTAAAATTGGATTTCCGATCATGTTCATAGTTTTAAATCAAACTACTTGCTTATGTAAACGAAGTTTGAAAATCTGTTTCTTATCATTTTTAAATAATTAAATCAAGATTGTTTAGGTTATATAAACCATATTAAATAGTATTAAAATTCCATTACAAAAATACGACATTGAATTTTTCAAAATACGGCGAAGCATGAACATCTTTATAAAACAAGTCTATATATTTATCAAATCATTATAAATCAAATTACTTCTCATTATCAGATAAATTTATAAATGGATTATTCATCAAAAATAATTTAAAAATGATTATTTGAACATATAGTTAACTTTATCGAAAACCTTTTTTTTTTACTTTTACGGTGAAAGTCCAAAATCTCTATTTTTGAAAACAAATTCCAGAATTTAGTTTACCGTTATTATTTATCGTACAAAGCATGATTATTTTCTTTAAACTAAACCTATATTTGAATATCTAATTTCATTAAATATTCTTATTTTCAAAGTGGTAAAATTATGGATCTTTACAAATAGTGCCATGTAATATATTTTCTAGAAAATAAAGTTGGAGAGAAGCTACTGCCTCACAGTAATGGTTGGTCATCTGTAGCTAAAGCTTGCCGTGTAAAGAGAAGGCAAAATAGGATGAGACAAGTTGTAATGAGACGGGATAAGTGGAACTGGCCATAGGCAAATTAATAAGAAGCCAGGCCAGGAGCAGTCACTTATGAACTGGCTCTAGTCAAATAAGTTTGTTGTTGTTGAGTTGTGTCGGACGATTTAAGAGAGTGGGTGGTAGTATCTACGACGTTTGCTTGCATGTTATCAGGTAGATTGACTTTTGTCGGGCCGGGCTTAGGTCTGCTGGTTGGCAAATATTTTACTTGCAAAAAATTGAACAGTGTTTGTCTATTTATACATACGCACGTAGATACATTTGTGTGTATGTGTATATGTGTGTGCATCGATTCAATAATCATGGTTAAAAATACATTCGTAAGTACAACCGATAATACACTCTTTTTAAGTATTTTCTACTTATATATGTTTAGTGTAATTATTAACATTATTTATATCTCTATATAACATATATAAAAGAAAATAAAACCCAAAGCCTACTTCATTTTGAACAAGATTCTTCTCAAGAGTTAAGTTACATAATAAATGACATAATTGCCTAAGGCATATCCCTAACTCAATCGGATCACACCCACCTTTATTATAGTTGAAAGTTCTTATGATGTTCCAAAGAACATTGAGAGTTAGGATAGTTCAAAATATAAGAGTCAAAGGATCCCAAAGTGTAATATTTCGGAGGCTTTCATAGGTGCGGTATCCTTAGGGATAACCAAATTTGAGAAGTTCTTTATTGAGTTCGAAAAAGAATTATTTCCAAAAACGATAAGGGGAAATTAGCGCATTTTACAGTGCCCTATTCTATAGAGTGTCAAAGTAAGGGAATATTAATGAGAAATATATAAAAATGTCTAATAATGCTTCTAAAGTTAAAGCAGTTAAGTTTGATTTTTTTTGGAAAATCTCTCTTTATTCACAGTACAACAGATTTAATATATTTTTTTAAAAGTGACCGCCTATTTAGCTCATTTTTTATTGTGGTGAAGAAGAAGAGAGATTGCAGCATGATAAGTTGAAAAGCATCCATTTAACATACATTGTAAATACAAAACGTAAGGATAAATAAGTTTCTAAGTGTCAAGAAGGAAACAAATAACACAAGGACGTTGATAATTGTTTCTTTTATAAAATGCACGGACATATAAAGAGAATTCTACCATACACCATGTATGTCATATTGAGAGAGGTATATATCTTACTTTAGTATTTTCAGAATAAAATTTGGCTTTGGTACGTAGAATTAGTTGGTGGTTAGATATTGGTGCGACTACTCACATAAGTATTTCTATAACTAGTTAATTTTTAATGCTACCAGAATCTATAGTTGTTGAAAGATACTTCTATATGGGTAATGAAAGTCCATAAACTTAAAGTATATTAGATATTTTAAGTTATTATTGAGAACTAAACTATTTTTCTTGGATTTATTTGATATTTTTATACCGTCATTTAGATAGATTTCGGTTTGTATTTCTAAATTGAACAAATTAGGTTATTATTGTTCATTTAGAAATAATAAGATTAATTTATCAATAAACTCAAACATTGATGGAACCGAATCTCTTAATGTTTAAAATAACATATATTTTCTTGATGTTAAATACCTCTTATAATGAAGTCTCAAATTTGGATATGGTGAATAATATGCTTATTTATTCCATCTTACCAAATAACTCTAGGATAATGCATTAAAGACAACAACTAATGAATTGACTTCCTAAGTGATTTGAGGGCTATAAGTTTTACAATCGCAGACCGAGGAATATATTTATTTGAAAGAGGAAATGCAACCATTTCAAGGATTTTGAGTTTAAGTGAAGAAATACGGTAATGAGCAATATTCTTTAGGAGGAGTCATTTTTAATTCCTACTATAGTTACTACTTCTAAACATGCGTAGTTTTTCATTCTTATCATTATTTAAAAAATAAATCTAAATGCCAAACAAATTAATATTGAACTGCTACTCTCATATTTAGATTGATGTTGTGGAAGAACAAATTCAACAACCTCAAGATGCAATGACACAAAGGAGATCCACTAGTATAACTACCCATAAATTTTATTTACTGATTAATTGTAATTAATAGTTTAACTAAAGATTTAAACAAACTAATGATGTAAAAGAATAATTTTTAAATATGAACCAGTTAGCACTGAAGATCTATTTCTTTGAGTTCGTAATGTCGTTTATATATGAATTGCATATTAAGTTTTTTTTTTTTAAATTGGATAAAGTTTGCAAATAAGAAGAAAAGAGAAAAGAGGGATAAAGTAATCTATCAGCCTATCATTTCTGAAGTAAATCCTCTCCTCTTTATTCTTCTTCTTTTCTGTTTCTAAACAAAAGTAAAATATAAGGATTTCAATTTTTAAACATTCATAATTTTTGATTTCCTCGACAAAAATTTCAAAATAAATCTCTAAATTCAGTTTAGAAAATTATCTATAAATCTATACCATCAAGTTTGCATTATGGAGAAGATTAAAGCCGGATTTAGAAATCAAAGGAAGGATCCAAATTGGGTTTCCTTGAGCTTGGATTTCTTGATGATTTGGTGAGTGGGATTAATTCTCTGTACTCTATGATCATTAAGTACTCATAATCTAATGCTATTGTTGATTAGCGCTTGAGAAATGAATTTTATTGGGGGTTTTAGATATGGGAATCTTGTTGAGTGATTGTTTTAAAGTATAAATTTTATAAATTAATGTGCTAAGATTTGGTAGAAACTAAATAATAGTTGATATGAACGTGTAGTTTAATTGTTTTTTGAATTGTTGATAGAAATGATAGCTTATATTGAATGGTAGTAGAGTTTTTCATTTAATGACGGGATTTGAAGTTGGAATAGTAAGTTGAGTGATTAAATTCATATGATTTGTAAAGCATTTGAGTTCCATAACGATTCATCGAGTTACCTTCTAGTGATGTTTGTCTAATGGATGATCGTCAAATATGTGAACTTGAGTGTGGGGTGTAGTGGGCGATGCAAGGTCGTGAAGTGGTGAGACTGGACGTTGGGGTAAGGAAAGTTGAGACAATGGTCAAGTGAAGTTTAAATGGTGGGATTATTGAAATTTACACCATCCAGGTTCAGACCCGCATCTCTACTAGTGATCAGTCCACTAGTAGAGGGCATCGGTTGACTGACCATAGGGAAAATAAAGGGTATTTTGGCCGAAAGAATTTAAACCAAAAATGGACTCAAACGGTCGACCGGTCATACCCAACCAGTCGATTGATGTAGGGGTTGTTTGATCTAGGTTAGTCAAAATGGGTAAATAAGATAGATTTCAAAGAAAATTCTCTACTTTAGGTCTTACTGGGCATATAACTCTAAACTAATTTCATATGCAATCTAAATTTGATTATATTTTATTTAATTCACTGATTTATTTAAGTAATGAATTTAATTCAAATTTTAATTTGAGTATACCAAATATATGCATGTGTGTTTTGTACAAATACAACATATATTATTGTGTACATTGTTAATGTATATGTGTATAGGCGTTGTGATTTACATCGCAACAGATGCAATGCTATCCAAAATCATTTTGACAAAATCAATAATTTTGACATGCGAAATTCTTTTCAAAATATCTAATTTTTTTACTAAGTAATATAGTAAAAAAGCTTTTGACTTATAAATTTAAAATTATATATATAATATTAAAACAAATAGCAAAAAAATTCACAATATTTCAAATAACATATGTTTGGTGAAAATATTATATATGTGTATGTATGTTTAGATATTTGTATGTGTGTATATATATTTATGTGCGTGTATGCATGCATATGTTTATTTATATAATTTACAATAAAATAATTATTAAATTAAATGTAATATAATATATATAATAAAATGCCTTTCGATAAATTATTGTTTAATTCGTATTTACTAAAATAAACCATACTTTGCAAAACTAAAATTATTAATTTATAAATATATATATATATATTAATAAAAATATATTACTTCGAATATGGCACGTAAATTTATATTTATCAATAAAATATAATTATGTTTTAGAAAAAAATTATTATCGAGTATAATTCGATACATTAATTATTTTAAAATGATTTTATATGTGTGTGTATTTATAAATTCATATTTTCATTTCAAACAAATTTCAATTAATTAAAAATAGTTTTAATTATTAAAATTAAAAAATATTTATTAAATCCATACATTATTATAAGTGAAAAATCTTAAATAAAACAAAACTGTAATATATAAACAATAAAAATTACTGATATATATATGTATGTATGTATGCATGTGTGTGTGTGTGTCTATATATATATATCTATATATATAATTGTATAATAGTGCGCTGATTGGGAGAGAACAGCTATGCCTACAAATTCGTTCAAACAATATCATTGATCTTACTAATACGATAAAATATGTAACGACCCGTATTTTTACGGATCGAAACATCGTAAAACAGTTGACATTTGGTCACATTTTTGATAAGTCGTCCAGAGTCTAAGTCTTAGGTCGTATGAGAGTTTGGAGCGACCTGAGGAAGTGGGCGAGTTAAGGGGTAGACGACTTAGTGAAGTGGAGCGACCTAAGGATTAGAACGACCTAAGGAGTTAGGTCGTGTGATAGTTAGGTCGTGAGGTGGTTAGGTCGTATGGTAGTTTAGGTCGGTCGAGCGACCTAAGAGTTGACGACTTATAGAAGTTGGCGACCTAGTAGACTGGACGAGGTAAGCGACTTAAGAAATAGGCGACCTAAGGGTTAGCGGTATAGGAGTTAACGAGTTAACGACCTAGGAGATAAGCAGGTTAGCGACTTAAGGAAGTTAGGTCGGCAACGACCTAAAAAGCTGGTGGTAGCAGTGAGCGACCTAAGGAGGTTAAGTCGTAGGCGACTTAGGAGTTAGGTCGTGGGTTGTTAGGTCGCTAAGTATTAGGTCGTAAGGGGTTAGGTCGTAACCCAGTTAAGTCGCGTGGTTTTTGAGTAGTTAGGTCGCGCATTGTTTTAGGTCGTGACATAGTTAGGTCGTGGCTTCCGTTAAGTCTCTAGGTCGGAACTATTGCTAGGTCGCGTCTCAGTTAAGTCGTAAACCAGTTAGGTCGTGGACGAGTTAAGGAATTAGGTCGTGTAGCGTTAAGACGCTAAGCCACTTATGTTGTTAAGTCGCGTCCCTGTTAGGTCGTAAGTCGTGGATGCGCATGGGCTTAGGTCGCTAAGACTTAGGTTGTGGGGTTTCTTAGGTCGTAGGTCGCGAGAGTTAGGTCATGGGCGACCTAAGGGGGCGGACGACCTATGAAAACTGCCTATAAATAGGTGGGTTTTTCTTCACTTTTTGGATCGGGATTTCGAAGCGACGAAGTGTTGCGATTTTGAGAGCTCGACTTCTACACTTCTTCACTTCTTCTCTCCACTCTAATCTTGTGATTCCTTCCATCCAAATAGAAGATCAAATCGAAGATCCAAGAGCTTAGATTGAAGATCTTCATCCTTCGAAGAGAGATTTCATCGTTTGAAGCGGATTGGTGATAGATCGAGTTAGATCCTTCGCTGTCCAGATCTGAAGTGGGTTTCTTTTAAGGTGTTTTGGTGATTTGGTGAGTGGTGATTATCTCTCACACGGATCCAAAGGAGTATATCAGATCGTTGGCTTGATTTTGTGCTAAAGTAGTGATTTCCATGCATTTTCCTAATCCTAAGTATAGATCCGTATAGATCCATTGTTCATAATGATTTGGCATCCATTTTACTACATGTTAACCTATGCAAGTTCATTCATCAAGATTATAGAGATATTGCTCATGTTTTCATGCTTGTTAGACTTTTGACTCTTTAATTACGAAATTGCCATTATTGTTATAATTGTCTCTTTAGATCATATTTGAATGCTTGTTTACTTGGATTAATGTTTGATTTGATTGATTGCTATGAATTAGATGATTGATGATTTGATTTAGACCAAAGATGATTCAAAAGCTAAGGGAAAGGCTCTTGAATTGGAAAAGCTGCTCGTGGCATATGTAGCGGATGATGAAGCTCATATGGATAGATTTGATGATGATGTTGAGATGAAGCTTTGCTATGATGATGATGAGGCGAAGTATGATATGAGATAGCCTTGGTCTAATCCAGATGGGATCATTTCAAGCAGATTGATAACTCGGTGATATGGTTCGGGTTTGAGGATAATGGTTTGCTCGAGAGGCGCTTGAGCTGGTATGGAAATAGTCGTCGAAGAGGATGACTAGAAGGCTGAGATATCATCGTTGTTGAAGGTTCTAGCATGCTCAAAGCAAGAGTACGTTGGGCAGATTCGATAGTCCCTGAAGGCTTCTGATTGGTAGTCAAGTACTCTGGGCAGATTCGATAGTCCTAGGCACGGGTCACGATGACGTGCGGAGTTATGTCTAGAACCGGGGTTTCCATTAGCCCTTGATGGATGGATGAAATAAAGAGCCGGTCATTCAATTAACGATGATATCGAAGCAATGATAAAAGTGATAGCTAGAGTCATGGATGTTTGGGTTGTATCGTCATTCGGTCTCAAGAGCGGTATTTTCTAGGTGCTTATCTGATCTTGGTTTAGGCCTTGGGGGTTTGTACTTGGAAAGCATCGCCCTTGACTCGAGCGATAATTGCTTTACTTTAAATTGTATGCTTTGCTATGTTTGCTATGTTTGCTTCTGCTTAGTGTGTGTCTGGGGGCTATCATTGTAGAAAGAGGGGGAGTGGGAGGGTTGTATTCCTATTCCTTTTCCTTTATGCTCTTTTGGTATGTTGTTAGTTAATTTACTGCTCACTAAGACTGTTGTCTGACTCAAGGCTTTATGTTTTAACTCTTATTGCCTTGGGCTGTTCGTCCATTTTGGGACGGGCAGACTAGGTAGCAGGTGACAGGTGCTGTTCTTGCTTTCCACGATGCTGATGTCGAAGACGAGCTGGAGGCTTGCATATTATCTTCTTACTATACGTACTGGATGTTCCGCTGTTTGTATATTCTCTGAGTGTTATGTAGTGAGGCTTGATGTATTGACTGTTCAGATGTTTGTATTCAACTATTATGAAGTATTATTGATGAGATTCTATTCCGTGAAGCTTCACTATATATATGTTCTATTGTATTTTGTCCATGCGCTGTGAGTAATACGATAAATTATGTTGTTTTAATTTACCCTGGCAATCGTCCATGGTCGCCTAGCACACTGTACAGCGCACCTATTCCTGGGTTCGGTGCAGGGGTCATGGGCGGTCGTCACAAAATATATACCATAAACCAAGAAATTATTCCTAACTAGATGTCGCCCATTAATGAATTTTGATTGATTAGACAACTCATAGATTCGTCTGGAATCACCCTACGGATGTTGCAAAGATCCGAAGTACAATGTCTTAAAAAAAATTCGGTCTAATTGTAGAATTTTTTTAGGCCTAGAGGATTGAAGTATACACGACTATGGTGGAGGCAAGAGAAAATGAGACTGAAAGGAGATCAAAAAATAATTAATAGTTAAGGTGGCTTTATAGAGAGAGCGGAAGGCTATTCTTCTTAATTTTCTAATCCACCTTTTACCAAGTTCAAAATCTAACATTTTAAAATTTTCAACCTTTACTTGCCTCCACTCTTGACCGACCATGCATAAGGCATCTAGGGCCCTCAATCACTTCAAACCCATTTAGTACTTAATTATAGTCAAATCCAATTTAAATGCGCATCGATAACGTCGTCGATTTTTACATATACAACTTTTATATGTGCACTCAATTAAGTGCTAATGGACCTAGAAAATACTAATGGCACCAATACATCGAAAAAAATAATAATTCATATTTTATAATTAATTATTAATTTAATTAATTTAAGATAATTATTAATTAATTTACAATAATTATTGATTAATTAAACAAGTGGTATTTAGGTGTATTCATCAATATGGTTGTGCGACTCATGGGTCCAAATTCAAATCAGCAATTAATATTGAACAACTTGAATATTAACGTTCACACCTTACCTTAGCTAGCAGTGTGACAGTTTGGTCGAATTTGTTATTTTACATCTTTTTAGTAAAATCTAACATTATGATATAGAACTGTATATTTTAGTAACAATTATTTAAACCAATTCTCTTCGTCAAAACTACATCACTTTAGGACTTATGAAATTTGGTTTTGATCAAAATTCCAACATAATCCACACAACTTAGTTTGTCTAAACCCAAGATCCACGGTACAGTAATAATAATAATTATTATCAACCGTATACTCTCTTTAGACACTTTTAGTTTTAGTTTACTATAGTTGACCGTTATACTAACCTCGTATAATTAGGGAGAGTAATTCTTTATTGAATAATGCTTCAACTTAAACTTAACTATAGTCATTTGATAGCCCCCATGCCATGATTTAACTATATTCAAAGTGGAGTGTCCACGTTGTAGTTCAACGGTATTCTTAAGTCGAGAGAACTATGTGACATCGTCACTTCAGAAACTTTTTTTTGCTATAGTTATATTTACCAACAAGAGACTCGCTAGTGAGTCATCCCATAGTTATCCAATAACTATCAATACGTAACCTCTTGGCCGAGCCTAGATGCAACCAAACCTTCCTTTGTGGCCTTGACATTTAACCCTCCTCCACTTGTAACTCAAAACTCTTCCCATTCCTTTGCAGCCGTGCCATTCTAAGCCCAAACCAGAACCATTTCCACCAAGTAGACCATCATGGCCGAGCCTTAAGTATGTTATGGTCGAGCAAATGTAGTGGAGTGGTCGAGCAAAATTGATTTAAAGCTTGGTTATGCCTTTTGTCTAACTCTATTTCCATTTTTGTTCCAATAATTTTGGTATTGTATTTGTATATTTATATTGCTTTATTTTATTGTTGAATACAAGATTAACATCTTGGCTCTCTCTCTACTCAAATCAAGTCGTGCTATCGTGCTTTCTGGAGTTTTGTTTGTGTGTTTGATTTGCTAACTCAGCGTAAAAAGGTGAGTATTCACACATGACACATATACTTATATATTTGTGAAGTGACAACAAGTGAATGTGTAGAAACTATTATATCATGTTATACCTACCTGTGATGTAAATTATATGATGTTAAACCCTGTTATAAACTTGTCACATCATCTGCTATGTTATATTTTATTATACTGTTTATTTATTTCTGTTAATCACATTGCAAGTTCCCTGTAGAATAGAATCACTATGGGTTGAAATGATACATACCCGAATGGACTTTAGAATAGGGAAAAATCATTATGGGCTGAAATGATAAGCCTGAGTGATTTTTATTTATTTTATTTACTTGGGATTGCGGGTTTGAAATGATAAAACCCGGATTTTCTTTGTAAATTACGGATTAAAATGGTATAATATCCGTATCACTTGACTTAGGTTAGAAAATATTATACAGACCCGTGGTTATTTTATATAGTTTTATGGAAATTTTTAAGTATTTTTAAAATGTAAAAAAATATATGATAATTTGATTTAAATTGAATTTAAATGATTAAATAAAGTAATAATGATTTTTCTATGTATTTAAAATGTTAAATAAATGAATGGAAAATTGTGATTTGAAACATAACTTAATTTGGAAATTTGTGATGTGATTTAAATGGAAGTTTAAGTTAATAAAAAAGAAAATGGAAATTAAGTTTTATTTATGAAATGAAAATTTAAATTTAAGTGTTAAGATAAATTGTTAAAAATGAAAAGAATAAGAAAATGGTACACTTGAATTTAATTTTTGGAAAATTGGATTTTATTGTAAAAATTCACTTTATAAAAATCATAAGTTAAAAGGTATTTAAATGACTATTTTTGAAGTGGGAAAATGTGATTTTTATAAGTTAAAATGATTTAAATTAAAGTTTATTTGTTGCTTGAATTCTATTTAAAACCTGGAAATTCATTTAGTAGCACTTCAGAAATGCCATCGTTTTTGGAAATGAACTAAAATCTGAACTAAATAGAATCTGCATCACTTTGTAAGTGCTGTAGTTGTAGAAGTGAACTAAAAGGCTAAAATTAACTAAGGCTATGACAGCACTTTGTAAGTGCTGTAGTTGCAGAAACTAAACTTGAAACTGAAACTAATGAAAGAGCTATTGTAGCACTTGTTAAGTGATGCAGTTGGCTGAAATGAGATTTTAGAATATAATTGAACTTTTACAGCAGTTTTGTAAATGCTGTCTTTGCTGAATTGAATTTAAACCTTTTAAATTGAACCCTGAACTACTACAGCAGTTTTTAAATGTTGTCTTTGCTGAATTGAATTGTTTTCAAATATAACTTACCGCAGCACTTTCTAAATGCTGTGAAAGTTTGAATTTTAATGTTTTAATGTATTTAAGTGAATAAATGAGCTCAGAAAGGGTTAAAATTTTGGGAATTGAATATTTGGTTTAAAGGTATAATAACTTTATTTTTAAATGGTTTAAATGAAGTATTTTGATTTGGAATATAAACTATTTTTGAAATTTATAACCATGGGTTATAATAACGATTGGTTGTTAAAGAGACTGGGATCAGATATGGACATACTCTCTGTCGCTACCGAAAACCACTTTAACAACTGTGTACGCGGTGGAGTTTCCAAAATGAAGTAGGATGGTGCGACGATCCTATTGTGGTATGAATGTGGACCCAACTCCCATGAGTTGACATAAGGTGGCTAAAACAGGAGCGATTCTCGGGCCAATGAGGTAGCACCTCTGATCAGACACACTTCTTCGATACCATTCTATTACATTTGTGATTGATTGAGGGCACCCCTTGATTTGGGAGTGTTTTTCAAGGTGGGCGATAGTGGCTGCTATGTGTTTCCACCAGCCCGGATGCATAATTGGTATATCTACCCTGGCATTGCCTTGTTGTGCCGTGTCACCTACCATATCGAGCTTTACTACGAGTTTAGATTTCTCCCGTAGCATGTGGAGTATTGAGGGTAGCCCTCGTTCTGGGAGTATGCTAATACTGGTACTACTGGGACTATTACATGTTAAGGTGGAAAATGTAAAGCCTTAATGCTATTTAAAAGTATGTTTATTTTATATTAGACATTATTATAATAGAGAATATTACTACATAGTAGATAGTTTAACGAATCCTTAAAGAATGGGCGATTCCAAGCATTCTTTAAGTTACTTGTACCTTTTATTACAGTTCACTTTAGTTGGTTTACATTGTGTAAGTATGTATGTCCTGACACGAGTGTTTGTGTTTTATTTACGCTCGGGTCAGCCTGAGTATTCACAGCTTTGGACTTCACTTTCTGGAGCTAGGAATCGCTGGAGATTCTGCTTATCTAGTTGCTATTTATTTCCGTTCAGTATTTCTATGTCAGCTTTGTATTAGAGACATATGTATTTGGGATTTCTACTGTACTTATTTCAGAACTGTATTTGTTTTCAGACTGTATTTTGTATCTGTTTTTAAGACTTTGTATTGTAGTGGCTTCATGAACCACTATTTATTTTTTTTCCGCTGTGAGTTATTCTGATATTCTATGTCTGTGATTCTACGATTGGTTTTATTTGCTCCAAATTTTATTACAATCTGTTATTTTTCATTATTCAAGTCTGACATGTGTGGATTATTGTCGATTTGAATGGTCCAAAATAGTGGGTCGTCACATAACGATTTATTGGATAATTTAATTGTTTAATTTAATAATTGTAAATCGTTTACATAATTGAATATTGAGTTTTAAACTGGAAAAAAATGATTTAAAGGCTTATTAAATTTCTTTTAACAAGAATGAAGGTAATAAAAATTTTAAATTGGATTTAAAAGTGATTTACTCGATTTTTAAATTTACTCATTTTAATTAACAAGTAAAATTAGCTTTCCGGGGCACAGTCTCGAATTTCAATGAAACCAGTTACATTAGATCCGTAATAGTATATATTATCGGATTTCAAATTTTGTAGCATTGGGAATTACTGTTTGGTCATACGGGATAGAAACGCGTTGAATTTAATATTGAAAATTTAATATTTTAATTGGGTTCAAAAAGTTATCTTCTACATACGATCGAATTGGGGCTCGAGACTAGTTCCATTGCATTCAGAATAAGGGTATAACATTAGAAACGCAAGTCGACACACCTTGATTGGAGTCCGTAAATTATAGCTCAATATTTTAGGAATTTTAAATAATATATATACACTTTTGATTTGACCACAACTTATTCTTTCATCTCAACCGTTCCATCAACCACCCTACCTACCCTGTGCACCCACCCTATAGTTGACATATGTTTCCTTCCCCCTCTTAGTTAAACGTGCATCTTAATACAAAGAAAAGAAAAAAAATAAACAAGAGCTTCAAAATCCAACAATAATTAAAATAAATTTCTGGAAATTATAAAACTCAACTCTTTGAGTTAGTTTAGATAAAATCTTCGTGTACATGGAGTATTGGAGCTCGCGGCGATGATCGACAGTAGATGTCGATAGTAGATGATAGCTAGGGTTTTGATTTGTGGGAGTTTGGGGTCGAGTTAGGAGATTTGGTGGTTATAGGATCGTTTCTCATGCCGAGTAGCAGCTAGCACTTTGATTTGGAGGGGAGAGGTTCATCAGGGGAGTGTGCGACATTTGCTACAGTGCAGCTCGAGCATAGCTAGGTCGCATTTGTATCCTTGCGATCATGCTCCAACTTTTGGGTTCAGGCTGGTAAAGTTTTCGACTGAGGGTTGGTCGGAATGATCGAATGTTGATTTCGTGGCCTGTAGGATGCGTCGTCGCGGGCGTGTACAGGGGGTTTGTTTGGTGTCAGCTCTGCATTTTCCGATTTGGGGAAGATGGTGTTAGCGGGTTGGGTGGATTGTTCGTTGGGCCGGGCTTTAGAATTTAAGTGGATAATGAATATATATATATATATATATATATATATATATGGTGATTAAGTTGTATAAATTGTTTTTTTTATAAAATTCCAATTCTTATAAACTACATAACCAGTTCTTTTTTGGTCCAAATCCAACGCGGTCAGTCGCATTGGATTTGTATTTACAAAATCTTCAACATGGAATTGGATTGAATAAATTTGGAGCGTCTAGAATTTTTAGTTAAATTCGAACGCCGTTCGAATTCAGTCGGAACCAGAACGCGGAAGCGACAACTGGAAATAAATGTGATTTGATCTCACTCATTTTGGATTACGGAGTTTAATTTATAATAATTAAAATTTATTATTGGTTGATTGGACGAATTTATAATTATTATCAATTGGATGTTATATTATATATATTAGTACATATATTAGTAGTTGGATTGAATATTCCCGCCGATTGGAGCGGATGAGACACTATGCACCCCGCATAATAGCGGATGACCCTATATTACCGCGATATCCCGCCTCGAAGTGGGATTGGTATTTTATATTGTATAACATTTATGGTTGCAAGGAATCAGTTTGGAGGGATCCAACTGGATTCCTCAAAAAATGTTGATTTTTCTTTCATATATAGTGATATATGATGTGTTTGAATAATCTGTGATAGATTATGATGTGATTTGATTTATTGGATGCTATAGCAGTACTGGCCTTAATTTTGGTATTATAAATACCATAAACAATATTTTTGATTTTGAAGAGGAAATTAAAGGTGATTTTGGAAAGGAAATTATTTTTATTGAAATTTGAGATTATTTAAAGAGAATTGAGTTGAATAAAATAAATGATTGGATGTTGGATATTTATCTAGATATTTCATAAAATGATTTCAAATAGAGAATTTTAAATTGAGGATTTTTTTTAAAATGATGGATTTTTAAATAAGATTCTTAAAAATACAAATGGGAGTCGAATTGAGATTTGAATGGTTTTTTGAATATAGTTTTAGATCATTTAAGAAATAGATTTATAAATGGAATTTTAATTAGGAAACGATTTATAAATGGATTTAAGTGATATGAAACCATTGTAAACTGGAAATGAGATTAGGAAGTTTATGAACAATGTTTATAAATAAAGTGAAATGATTTCCATTTGATAAATGGGAAATATAAATTCACGGTGAGAATTTATAATGAGATAGAGTACTTGGTTTAAAAAGATATGGTAGATTCTATTTTTGGAATGTGAAATAGGTTATGAAATTGGGGATGTGGTCGATGCGTTATAAATCGAGAGAGATTTGTAAATTGGAATTGGTTATATTGAAATAAATAAATAAAATTTAATGGGAAGTTAGGTTTGTTTTAAGTAGAAGATTTTTAATTATTAAACTATGTAATTTAAAACTATTTTAGCATTGAAATATTTCCAAAAGTTAATTATTTAAATTTGTTTAAATGAATTCTAAGTTTTATAAATCGATTAGAAATTTTATAAATGAATTGGAATTAGTTTAAAAGTGCTTTGATATTTTAAATAATTATTTAACCATGTTTTCGAAATTTATTATTATATATATATATAGTTTAAAAGTAAGTGATTTCAATTCATTTATAAATGCTCTCGAGATTTGTGAACCGGGTTGTATTGAATGGATGTGATTTTATAAGAAAAATCTTATAATGGAATTCAGGAACTTAAGAAAATTAGAGAAAAGGAAATTTCCAAATTGTTTAGATACCGAAACTTCGAAAATGAATCTGAAATAAAGGTATTATAAATTGTTAGTTGGATTATAAATAACTATAATCGATAATTTTTGAAATTTGTATAGGAATTATTACAAATGGTTTAAAATTTTTAAAGGAATATTTCTCTAAATTAAACTTTGAAATTTATAAAGAAGTTTTATAGATAGATTTGGAAATATTTATGAAATAAAGAAATTTTTGGGAAGTAATGGCATATTTTCATAGCGTAATTCGAGGGCAGAGATTGCCTATAGTTTGGGATGTTTTCGCTTGGATCGCGACATAACCATAATGCAAACTGTGATCTATGTTTGATTGCATGGTGGAAATCGAGAGGTAGAGATTGCCTAAGTTAAGTTTGGTTTTTCTGGGATAGAGACGCAACCATTGAGCCGCGATCCATGGTCAATACCGAATAGTACTTCCATATCTATTTTAATGAGTTTTCAAGTATTTTTGAAAGAAAGGATTTGTGAATATACTTATCCAGATGAAATAAGTATATTCCTGTTTTAAATGGGGAATTCAAATTTATCAAATTTAAATTAAATGAGGCTTGGTAATTTTAGTGGGAAATGTAATCTTTGGTTGAATGTTTGTTTATTTGATAGTTAAATAACCGACTATCAAATCTTGGCCCAAATATGTAATCCTTCTTAATTTTGGTGGCAAGAAACGATTTCCTACTTAACACCGAGGTATTTTAACTCTGGAAATATCTAGGGGAAACATGGAATTATATGGTACAGTTACCATCGGTGGTGCTATACTGTACGTATAAACTCGTTGTTCTTCTAGGATAAATGATAAGGAGATCCGTCTACTTAAACGGTTAGGGGTTGATCCCCGCTCTTATGTATTGTCTGATTATTTCCTAAAGAACCGGTATTGAGCATTCCGGAAATCGACGATTGGTTTATGGAGCGCCCGGGAAGCGGGAGAGTGTACTCATAAGAGATGACTCGGACCCTTACCACTCCAAAACCATATACGGTTCTATGGAGGAGTTTTCGTGTTATATTGAGATGTTGAAATCCATGTGTGGTTCCGAGACCGTTGGGTATGGGAATCCATGCGTGATTCCAAGATCTATTTGAGATGTGAGAATCTGTATGCGATTCCAAGGCCATTTGTGGTGTGGGAATCCATATGGGATTCCATGATCTATTTTTAGAGCAGTGCGCAAGCTAGAACGCCGGACGTTGCCTCATCAGCGGAAATGACTAAAACCAAAGATAGGAGGCATGGCCATTAGGGTTGGCAAACCTATAGGGTGTAATCGGCTCCTTTTTCTAGCAATACCGATACCATTTGTTTTTGGCATGCCGGAGCGATGCAATAGGTCTTAGCAAGACCAGTTATGTTTTTCCTATAGTACCCCAGCTAGACGGGTATGATGCTTCGGAAGGATAACTCTGGTCCTTGTGCAGGAGGACCATTCTGGAAGTACTGAGGGCACCTCCATGGAATCCTACACAATTAGCGAACGAGCCTTATTGAGTTTTGATTTTATACTAGTATTGTTGTGGTGTACACAGCTCGAGCATCACAACTACTTGATTATTATTATTTTGACCCTTTGACATTATTATAATATCATTGGATATTGATATAAAAGGTTTAGGTTATCGTAAGGTAAGAACCCGTCGTGTTTATGTGCGGCGTGGTCTTACGATATCTTTATTTTGAAAAGGATTTATAACTTTAGAAATCAAATTGAGTGTGTTTTCTCAGCACTGGTTTTCCAGACTGACTCGGGTGTTATTTCATTATAATGCTCAGGTCTGACCGAGTATTACAGATTCAGGTTAGGATGCTATGGAGCTCAGGAGACGAGCTGAAGGATTCTCAGGCGTATTCCACGTACTTGATTATAATCTGCTGTGTGTGTAGGCTGTATATTCGGCACTGGTGAGGACAAGTTATAATAATTGTCTATATTGATTTGTTGATTGTTGTACTCTTATGATTGTATATATATTAACAATTACAATTTTCTGTGTATGAAATCTGTATTTATCTATTATATATTGTTTCGCTGCGATTGTGAGATTCTGTGTTATTGTTTAGTTTTCTCTTATCTTCTCTATTCTTTCTTTTTCCTCTAACAATTGGGTTTTCCGGCATTCGATTGCTCGGCATATGATACAGTGAACGTATCGGTGTCGATTTTCGAAGGTCAAAAATCTTGGTCGTTACATTTTCAAATTGGATTTCATTATAGAATTAATAATTTGAAATAAATTATAGAATGGCCCCTAGGCATACCCCTATCTCTATAAATCTCCCACCTGCATTTGGGGAAAACTATAGAATCTCAATCCCAACCATTCGATCAGTTTTCTAAGAACCGATCGAGTTAGTCTCTTTGTGTATAGATCTGCTATGTTGTTCTTAGTATATACTATTTCAATCGCTACTTCTTTATTAGTGACAAATTTTCTATTTAGGTGGTACTTTCAAAGAAAGTGCCTTGACTTCTTGTGAGATCTTGGTTCCTTTGCGATATGAATTAATGCATTGTTATAACATAACAATATCATGGGTTTCTCGATGTTTGGGAACACTTCTAACTCAACTATAAAATTGTGCATCTAGATTTCCTCTTTAGCTGCTTTATTGAGGGCACTGTATTTGGCCTCCAACGTTGAATCAGCTATCGTCTCTTGCTTTGATCTTTTCTAACTGATTGATCCACCATTCAATATGAATATATAACAAGTCACCAATTTACTATCGCTGTTATCACTTTGGAAGCTTGAATCTGTATATGCCTTTATAAGTAGGTCTTTATATAGAAGGAATAAGTCTTTAGTTTTTCTTGCAACGACCCAAATTTTGGACACTTCATATTTAGATATTTGAATTATATAAATATTTGAATCTTTAATTTAATGTGATTAAATTGATTTAATAACCATGTTAACTCCCGTTTAAATAATAACCAAAGATAAAAACGAAATTATCTTACAAAAATAAATAGTTCGAAGGAATATCGATAATGGGATCGAAAATCTTATTATCAATAAACGGTCTCAAAACGCATGAAATTATCATCCTGGGCACTATCTCGGATTTTAATGAAACTAGTGCCATCATAAATTGAATAATAAGGTGATGTATACCGACGAGTTTCGTAGCAATCCGACGTGTGGTCGTACGAGCTCGAAGCGCAATGCGATTTTAATTGAGAATTTGCGATTTTAACTGAGAATTTAATAATATATATATATATATATTATATAAACACCACCACTCTTCCTTCTCTCCATCACATTTCCTCTTCCTCCTATTTTATAATTCCCTATAAAGAAAACTACTAGGTTGCCTCATATAATCAATTAAACCGAGAGCTTCACTTGACGAAAATTAACATTGTTAGATCCGTTGAAATCGTGTGAGTTAGAGCTTCAAATCCATAGTCTTAAAATTTGGCGCTGCGGTGTTTGGCCATGTGCAACTTTGTAGTTGTCGGAGGAGGATTGAACTTCATTGGTGATTTAGGTTACGATAGCCAAAGGGGAAGGCGGAGTTGAACTTCTCATGCGAAGCCGTAGAGGATGATGCTAGTTTGGTAAGGTGCGGCACTGGACGGTGGAATGCAACATGTCATTTTTTGCTTATGAAGGAGTAGCTCGCATTTGTCTAGGGGGATCAAGCTTTATATTTTTGGATGGGTTGCGAAAAGGGTATGAAGGGAGATGCATCGGAGAAGACGACTTGTTGAATCGGTTCTTGTGGAGAGAGAAATCATTGAAGACGTGCACGGCCATGGTATGTCCATGTACATGCATGAACATGAGTGGGGATCTGAATTTGGGGAAGAAAGATATTTGTTTAATTAGGTAAACAGTGAATTACAGTAAATTAATTATTTTAATTAATCTGAATCTTATAAAATCAGTAAGTTTTATATACGAGGTCCAATTAAGATGACGTTCTTCACCATTGCACTCGTAGCGAGATTTTCTACATCTTGGTTTGGCTTGGGTTTGGGTGAGTTTACTCACCATTTAATTTGTATATTCTTGTGTATATAATATTGTTGTGTTAAAATATAAATTAAAATATATAACAATGCATGTTATTACTTTTGGACCTCTTCTTACTTTTGAAATCAAGTAACAACATTATATGTAGTATAATCCCTCTTTTAAACTCTTTAAAACAAGTATCAATGCCAAGACTTGTTTTTTACATGTTTAATAGTGGGTTGTGAATGTATGAAGTGAAATAGTCGGTATAAACGCACTTTGAAATCCATTGTATTTAACATATGTTCAACCGGTCAAAAATTGAATATATTGTGGAAGTATATATTTTGTTGTTCACTACACATTTTTTGTGTGTTGGACAATAAGAAATTGATTTAGGAAAGAAATAAAATTATGAATGGAATCTACGATGGTTAAAAGGGAAAAGGTCGCTATGGGTGCACTTTATAAATGCCTTGTGTTCGGCGATTTTTAAAGTATTTTAAGTATATATAGTTTTTAGAAGAATAGTTAAAGGTTTTTTTAAATTATTAAATTGTTTATGTAATATAAAATCTTTTAAATGGTTTTAGAATTTTGTTAATTATATTAGCTTATAAATAAATTATTATACATATAAATATATACATCAATTGTCAAAGGGTTTTTAGTAAATAAATATAAGTTTTAAAAAGTAAATTTAGTATTTATAAATGTAGTAAAGAAAGTTTTGATTTTAACACTCAAGTTAAAATATATTATTTTTAGAAGTTAAGTAAAAATGTATTAACTTAATCAATAAATGTGAAATGTGCTTGATCTTCAAAAATGAAAGTCTTAAAGTTAATGATAACTATAAGTAAATGATTTTGGCTTGTAGTAAACGATGTTTAAGTAACAATTGTTTTTTACCCTTATTAATTATACTTAAGAATATAATTAGATATCTAATAATGAATATTGTAAGTGAATGGTTTTGGGTTGTAGTAAACAATGTTTAAGTAACATTTGTTTTTAACCCTTATATATGTAATTAGTTCTTCAAAAACAAGTTTTAAAGATAATGTTTAAAGTATGAAGTGTTTTGGGATTGTAGTAAACAATGTTTTAGTAACATTTATTTTTAAACCCTTGAATTATATTTTAAAGTGGAAAACATTATAAATATAATTATATCTTTGATAATGGAATTTTAAAGATAATAACAAGTATAAAATATTTGAAATAAAGAGAGAAGAGGTATATGTTTAATTTATATAAGGAAAAGGGGTTTATAGTAACATTTGTTTTTAACCTCCTTGATTATAGTTTAAAGTAAATAAATCTTGTTAAGTGATTTGTGAGTATACTTATACTTTTGAGATAAGTATATGAATACTTTTTGAAGTATTGAAAAGAGGATGCATAAATAGTGAAATACGTAAGTATGAAATACGTAAGTATGAAATACGTAAATAGTAAATACGTGAATAGTAAAATACAAGTATATATCTTTGTAAAGGGGAAATTAAGTCTATATACAAGTTTATATAAGTTAAGTTTTAATTAATAAAGGAGTTTTGTTAAATAAGGAAGTTTTAATTAATAAACGAATTTAATTAATAAAGGTGTTTAATTAAAAAAGTAAGTTTTAATTAATAAGGAAGTTTTAATTAATAAACGAGTTTAATTAATAAAGGTGTTTAATTAAAAGAAGTTTTAATTAAAGGAAGAAGTTTTAAACTTAAGGAAGAAGCCCTACATAAAATAGATCTAGCTTTTAGTTTACAAAGCTTACATTCATAACGTAAATTGGACAACCACGTATATTAAACTATTTAAGGTTAGGGCTCCTTTCTAATTCATATTTTATATGAAATTTCAAACTTTGGGTTTAAATGAAATAAGATTTAACATATATATTTACTTTTAAGTACATATCCTTATATAAACAAGTAACTTACTTCAATCGGTAGCAATTGTACTTTGTTCAACGGAGTCCGATTACTCATTATCGATACATTATTATCTATCATAGGGGGAGTGACTTTGAAGAAAATCTTATTTTCTTTTAGGTACTATTGGAACTCTTATCCATGGCATTTACCTATTAGGGCTAAGATGCCTCAGCCTAGTACCCATACTACCAGAGAGTAATAACAATCTGGTAAACTGAGTAAGGGATACGTTATGAGCGGCCTCTTCTATACATCCCCATTGGCCAACACGGATAGGTGTCAATACCTTATTACATCTAATATAGTATGTACATCATATCTCGTATGTACGCGTGTTTCGAAGGATTGAATAATGTAGAATTAGAGACACATATAGGAATAAACCCAAACTAAAAAAATCGAAAGCAGATAAAAGATAACTAATATATATATATATATATAATATCATATGTTAAAATCGAATAAATATCTCATATCATATATGTCAGGTCAAAATATACGATCGAATAGAACAAGAAAGCCATATCATCAAATACAACCAAATCACAACATATGTAACGACCTGCAAATTTATCATTTTGATAAATTATATTTATTTTTAAATTTATTCAAATATAAAGTGGATAATACAAATAATATTGTTTTGGGTGATAATAAGTAATAGTAATCTTATTTTGAATAAATATTTACAAAAATATTTTCCTCGAAATTTAAATCGATAAAATGGCCGAAAATTGTTTTATTAATGACCAGCTCTTAAAATCGTAAAACGTCGCACACGGAGCTGGATACATACACTTAGCTTTATAATTGACAATAATATGAAATAAAATTAATTATTTTATCTTTGGAAATTAAATGTATTTATGTCATCACCAATAATGACATCGTATTTAAATATAGATTTATGAATTTAAATTGAGATTTAATGATTTAATAATTATTTTAATTATTCAAATAATTATTTCAAATGATGATAATTCATTTTGAGTAGTTATAAAGTGATAATAAATCATTTATAATAGTTTTATAAAGATATATATTTGATTTGAAAATATAAGGTAAAATCGATATCACTTTATCGGTATAATAGCAATTACTGTAAATAATTTTTAATATTAGTATATATCATTTTGTAATTCAAATGTGATCGTTTTAGTTCATCTAAAATGATAAGCAAATGGTTTTCAAATTATTTTTACAAATATATGTACGTTAACTAAGAAGCGAAAATGTGATCGGTAATCGGTTTCCCGATTTTAAACGGTTTATTGAACGAAAGTTATTCGAAGTCAATGCAACATTGTTTATATGTCATGTACGCATATATAACACATAAATACACATCCTAACATGCATATTAACATATATACAAACATACAAATGTACATGTACGCATATATATACATATACACACGATAATATCTAAGATATTTTAAGTTTACTTAATACTTAAGCTTTTACAAAGGTCAACACTTACACATCAAAGTATACACTTCAGTATGCACATGGAGGGGGGGGTCATTTCAGCCATATGGGTAATGGAGATGGTAACGATGGTGGTGATGGTGGATGATGTAAGGAGGAGATAAATATCTACCTCCCCACTTGCCTATAAATAACCACGCACTTTCCGTCTTCTTCATTCCTCCATAACACTCTCAATGCCGAATGAAATGGTACAAATCTTTTTTCGAGTCAAAGTCAGTGGCTACAATTTTCTAGTTGACCACTTCTTCCCATTCAATGCTTAGCTATGCTCAAAACTCCATTCTCTCTAAAGCATTTTTTAGCCTAGTTTAGAAGGCCGAAAGTACCTCCTTTTCATTCGAGCATAACTCCTCCTAAATGATCCAAATGAAGCAATTATTTTTTCCAAACCATGTAGAATTTTAGTGGCTACAACTGTCATGTTTATCATTTCTTCCAGTTTTGAGTCTAACTATGTCAAAATTCCACTTTTTCATAGTGCATTTTCGGGCTTCATTTTTACGAATCCGAGAATACCTTATCTTCTTTTAATCATAACTTCCTCAAAATAAATCGAAATCGAGTGTATATTTTTCTTAAAACCGTAGAGAAAAGAATTTCCTACAACTTTTATGTTGACCACATTTCCAAATTTAGAGAGTAGAATGTCCAAAAACCTGAGAGAAGATGACCTATTTTCGGGTCTATTTTAGTGAATTCAAGGTCGAAGCTCTACCACTTCTCTTGCATACTTTTGTCCACCCTCTTCAAGTCTTTGCCGAGCCTTCTCAAGGGTCTAAGGACCAATTCTAAAAGCTTTCTTGCAATCGTAGCATAACCATTGTCCATTTAGCAAAGTTAGGAAGCAATTATGGTGAGAACTCTATCTTTAAACCATTATAAGTAGTTATAAATGTTTAACATAACTATTTGGATGTTTGGGCGATGAATGTTTGAAAAAGTAATTAGCATCATATAAATAAAAGTGAGAACTCCTAAACTACAGTATTATATGCTATTGAATGTTATATATGTTTGATTATGATTGTTGATAATGGTTGTTTAATCTGAATGTTGAATATATAAGCAAGCCACGGAAATACGTCGATAAGCAGAAAGGAAATCACTTTCCTCTATATTTATGAATTAGTGTATATGGGATATTAAAACTCTTTAAGAAGGTCTAAAACTTAGTTTGAAATATTTTATAAACATATGGAAGAGTTTTGGTGAAGTTTGAAAAGTAATTGAAAATTTAGTCAAACATATGCGCATCGCGTAAGGGTAGTTCGCGATTTCGCGCCATAAAAGTCAAACGAGTTTATAGAATGGAATATAGCTCAGAATTTTTCGAGATAAGAATTTTTTGAACTATTATATCCATAGTTTTCAAACAAAGAAAGAAAATCAAGATTTAGATTAGTATATTTTGAAATATGAGTAAAACAAGTTTTTGAAAATCGCGGTTTTGCAGTTCGGAATCCATAACAGGATTTATTTGAAATTGATACTTTAAGATTATTTAAAAATATAAAATAAATTCTAAAAATATTTTAAATTGTTTTAAAAGAGATTTGAGTTATAAAAATGAATTTACAAATGATAGAAAAGTTGTTTTGATCAATGTAGCTTAAAAAGGCACTTTTGCAGCTCTTTCCGCAACACTTTTCTATAGCCTTTGAAATATAGTTTTAAACTTAACAAACCTTTTATAAATGTTATTAAATGGATAATTAAGTGTTTAAATAATGTTTTGGGGTTTTTATGATCTATTTAAAAGAGTTTAAATAAATGATTTAAAGAAAAGCTATTACAAATAAAGTGGGTTAATCTTGGCTCTAAAAGCCGATGAGTAGACTAGATTTTTCTATTCGTGAGATCCGGATGTGAGGTGCTTAAAATATGGAGATGTTCTGGAGCAACCAATGCCCTGGCTCACCTGGCCTCTTCCCTGGGCGAGGGATTGATAAGATCGAAATGTCGAAGACGAGTTAAGTATAAAAGATTAAATTTTACAAATTTAAATTAAATACAACTTGATTGTACAGAGTTGATCTTCTTATACTCGAGGTTAAAGCCCAAAGAGGGAACTCGTACTATTTATAGAATTTAAAAGGAGATTCACCATTATTTCGCCCATGGTATTTGTTGAGTACGGGAAATTATATTAAGTAGAATTAGATGATTTCTATAGATTTTGCTTATTTAATATTTACAGGTTTTGGATTAACATCCTAGATAACAAGTTTTAACTAAATCAAAACTTTGAGTTTGGAATTAAAAAATTGTAACAACCCAGAAATTTTAATGATTTTTAACAACGTAATTAACTGAATTTTTCTTGGAAATTAAACAATAAAATTTTTGCAATGAGAATTCGATATTTGAGATACGTCTATTTAAGTGTAGCAAATGTCAGATATTCATTAGAAAATATATAAGTTTATTTTGTTGTCTAATTTTCAATTTCAATTTAAAATCAGTTAATTTGATGAAAATAAAATACTTTTGAAATCTGAATATTTTTATATAATAAAAATGTAAATCATTTTCTGAGTGAGACGTCGTATTTTATTTCGCCAAATTTGGACTGCTCTAGCTCCGTTTATCTTATTTTCGACGTTCTAGCAGCATTTTTGGCAGCGCATATTAACTTTTGTTAGGATGATCGTATCGCTGGCAAGGTTTTAAATCTTGGATTTCGGTCACATTTTGTCTCAAAGATTTTAGGGACCCGATCTTGTATCGGGTGAGATCTCGGACGAGATAAATGTATATCAGGCATCCATCTCGGGTTTACATCTCGGGTCCTAAGGTTTAGCTCGAAGCAATCTCGGAATACTTGGTATCTTTAATATTAAATTGCATACAACTAAATGTATAAATACTAATTAAAATAATAATTTAATTGATTTGATTTGTAGTAATAACACTTTCGTTATGAGTAGCTTGAAAAAACATCCACACTATATAATGTAAATGAATAATGGGGATTTATGAATTTAACATATAATATCACAACAAGATAAAGCAAACATGAAACATAAGGTCACTTTCATTTGTTCAAATAGTTACGTGACTTCTCTAAACTACAAACAAACAATTGTCAATAACATTACCAATGGTTTTCTTACATTGTATAAATTTCATAGTAGAAACAAAATATAGAACTATCCTACATTTACAAATAAACATACGATTAAAACTCCAAGTCTAAACATCTAAAAGATATTGGTAGTCATTAGTCAACAAAATTAAATCAAGCATTCCACTAGTTATATTTTAATTATAAAAGTGACTAATTGAACCATATAAAATGTAGCATAAACTAAAAAAAGATGGAAACACCATTAATTTGTGCAAACGAAATGAAATTTATTAAGTAAATTAATAGGATACTATGAATTAAACTGCAATAAAATGCATTCGCGGTCGAAATGAATGTACATAATGTATTATATTAAGTAAAGGAAATAATTTTAGGGACTTTGGGCCAAGCCCACTAAGAAAATCAAAATTTAAAAAAAAGCTTCATTTCGGCCAAGATCTCGCAAATAGATCTCGGTCGAGATCTTGGCCGAGATTTGAATATCTCGACCGAGATTCAGGTCTACCGATATAAATCCAAATTTTGCTGTTTCGAATCGCTCAAGGTCAAAACGAGATCTCGTCCGAGATTACCGAGATTTAAAACCTTGATCGCTGGTATCTGTGTACCATTCTATTCATGTCGTCGTGCTGATCTCCGTAGTATATTCATTCCTGTAATTCGTTGTCCAATACGTGACGAAATCAGCTAAACGATTTTCCATATCGGTTGCGTATTTGAGCCTCTTTGGTTTGCTTGTCCTTTCATATATCCACCGTATAATACCAACAGCCATTTTTTTATATTTCCTAAATTTGCGTGCCTGACCTTCACTATTCCCCTAGCTTCAATTTATAATTCCTGTTTGTTCCATTTCATTTCCCCTCCTTTTCTTCTTCATTCTGTTCATTGCTTTTGAAATTATATATTTTAGTTTTCTTCTGAGAATATATATATATATAATAAAAAAGTTTATATTTCTTGAAACTGTTGTCCTCTCTCTCCTTTACCCACGTTGATCCCCGACCACCTTCACCTACCGACCAACCACCCCCTAGCCTGCATCTTCATTCCAACAGCTCCACACGCGGCCACACAACCACCTATCTCCTCCCATACTCGTCTCCCTCCACCTAAGCAGCATCGCCATCATTCCCGATGCCTTCACAACCTCGAACAATAGATCCACCATCCCATCCTTTCCCTCCGCTTAACCTCTGCCACCCTCTAACAGTACCACTTCACATCTTCCCCATAGCCGTGTAACACCACCAATGCCACCCAGTAACCCCTAGATCAACCCTCTGGCCGAAGTCACCCCCTCAACCTTGCACTGACCCATGCTTTTCCTCATCTCAGTCCCATGCTCCACGTTATCCGCCTCAACCCCTCACAACTCCAACTTCGACTGTCGCCTCCAGCCATCCACGGGCATAAGCAGCCGGACCCCACCTGACATAGCCTTGCACCACCTCATGACCACCCGATCACTCTTCCACCTCCACTGGCTGTAGCTTGGCTACATAGCCCCTCCTTCGACCTGACACCCTACATGTATATTTGTCTACATATATGATTTTGGGTAGCTTATATATATATATTTGTTACATGTATATTTGTTTGCATATATGATTTTGTGTAACAACCCTGTATTTTGTGATTTATTTTAATTATTTATTTTGATTACTTTATTTGAATTCTGATTTAAAAACTTTATTTTATTTATTAAAATGAATAAATTATGTTATTTTAAATATAAATGTTGATTTTTATGAAAATTATAATTTCAAACCTGAATAAATTGAATATTTCCAGAAAAAGTGGATTTTGGTCGATTTGGTCAAACTTTGACTTTTAAATTTTAAATTTAAATATTTGAATTCTTGAATTTTATCTTTTATTATGAAAATAGACTTAATATCATGAATACTGCTTTTCGTTTCATTGAAATTGGATTTAAATTGTGAAAGTTATATTGTTTTCAATATTGTGTGTATATTGAGTTATTTAACAATTTTCTTTATTTTTAATTTATATAAATGACAATTTATTTGATATATCTTACTTAAATTTGTATATTTAGGTTATACTATATATGTTTTGAGCTTTAAATATTTTTAAAGTGATAATAAGATTTTTCCAGAGTGTATTGAATTTATTTCTAATTTTTAAAGCCTAGTTTGAATTTTTAAGCTATTTTCTTAATTTAAATTCTATTTAATTAAAATTTAATTATTTATTTATATATTTACTTTCATTTCTGAGTTGTTATCTTTATTTATCAATTTTTATATGTATTTATAAATTACAAAATAAATTATGGATATTCGAAGAGTTTTGTGACTCTTTAGTTGCTTGAGACTCTTTGTTTTCCACCTCTTCGTTTTCCAACCTTTTCATTCAATTTTTGGCCGACTTCCTCTCATTCTTCAGCCGCATCTTTTTCTTCATTTTTCACGTACAATCAAAGCTTCTCATCACAAAAAAAATCACGGCCAAATCTGAGCAAGAAGGGGTAAAAATTTCTCCTTTCTTTTTCATGTTTTTCCTCTTGTTTATGTAGTTTTGCACTTGCTTTCTTCAACTTCTTTGGATCGGCCTGCCCTCCTCCATCACCTTGGCCACCTCCACCTCAACCACATCTGGTTAGCACCTCCTCCAGCCCATCCGCATGCCATAGCCGCGGCCTTCCTTGAAGAAAATCCACCTAAAAATGAACAAACATAACCTAAATGCACCTAGCCGAGCATCACCAATGTCCACCACCTCAAACTCCTCCTTGGCCGCCACTTGCACCACCACCACCTGCCATAGATGACCTGAGATCCCCCTGCCACGTCATCCCTACCCCACCTAAAGCCATGGTGTGACGCCCCACCTCTATGCCCACTCTAGCCAAGAACACTACTGAGTAATGCTGTCAACTAGCATGGAGAATAAGGCTGTAGAGGAGCGACCATCCATGTAACTTTTTTGTGCGAGCACCGATATGTCAGATAGTATAGCATGCATTTCATTTAAGGAGGAAATCCGACATACCGATACAAACTCAAAGCTATCACACAGTGGCTATATATAATCTTCGGAAACAAACATAGAAATAAAGATAACACAAATCAGTCACAGACATCCATATCATAAAAGCGGAAATAGATATGAATATATAACACATGAAAGTGTACATCAGAGTAGTGGTCTGAAAGATCCACGATAATACAAAAGAATAGCTACAAGCTACACAAAAGCATAAGTATACATCACGGAGTCTATATCTCAAATGTATACAACAAAAACTACTAATCTAAGTAGTTAGCCAAAAGTCAGAGTAATCCCAGAAGAGAAGTCAAGCAGAAGCACCTGTAACATCTCGGTTTGACCCGAGTATTATTTATAAGACAATAATAAACGGATCAGTCTAGCTATAAATATCAGATGATATGGTACAAAATAAAAGACATGGCATGGACATGTAATAACCATAATGGCATACTACTATAAGTATGTAATTGAAAATCAACATGAGATTAATCAATATCACAAGAATCTTCTCAAAGATAAAATGGGGTATCATACCCTAAACTTGTACTCATAACAAGTCAATGACACACAAATTCACCAACGCACAAAAATTGATAAAACTTATCAATGGAAATCATGAAAATTGGTGAAGCACAAAATTCCAGAAATCATCACAAGAAATTCAGAAATCACAAGAAGGGGGAGGCCTATCACTAAACGGGAGTATGAAAACTCACCAAAACGTGTAACACAAGACAAGATGCTATCTCATGGTAGCTAACCATTAGTTTTGAGTCGAAGCTCCACAGGAATGGCCCGAAGACCGTGAGGCGCTACCCCACATATGTGATGTAGAAACATCACACAAACGGGGTTTAGTCTCCCTCGTAGACAAAGAGACATCGCACAATTGCTAGTCTAAATCACAAAAATGATCGTCATGATCAACAAGAAGTGTTAATCACACCAAGCTAGTAAATATATGAGTTTAGCTTCATGTCTCATAACCACTTGCTTAACTTAAATATTTACGAACAAACTGTAGATCTTCACTAGGAAATTGTCACAAAAGGTTCAGTCGAACAAGTCCAAGAATTAACCGACGAAGTGAACGCAAGCATTTCATACCACCTGTTTTACTAAGCCGTTTAATTAGATTTCTCATCCGAGTGAAGTAAAGGCTTGTATATACTAATAGATTGGAAAACGGTTTAGGAAAAAGAGCTTTGTAATAAAATAGTGTTGAAATCGCTGTGATGAAAGAGTTTTGATATTTACTACTAGTATTGAAACCTTCATATTTTTAAAGTGACGAATCACAAAACAATTGCAGAAACAATCAGTCACAAAAATTCACGTTCGAAGACGTGAAGGAAATCTAAGGAAATCAGTCCCAAAACCATCAAAGTAGAGATGCCCTTGCGACCTAACATGGCCGAGCTAAGGAATACAAGCAGGGTGAGCTAAAGATGCAATGGAAACGACCTACAGGTCAAGCGACCTAAGGTAAGATAGGTCGAGCGACCTAGTGGAAACAAGGTCATGCGACCTAATAGAAGTGAGGCCAAGTGACATGAGCGAGCGACCTAAGGGTTGACGACCTAGCCGATCAGCCCATGGTGAAGCGACCTAGAGGCCGGCGACCTAAATTGGAAATGGGTCAAACGACCTAAAGGATTGCAACCTAATGTGAAAAAGGGCCGAGCGACCTAACCCATGGCGAACGACTTAAGGTCTAACGACCTAAAGGGAAACGACCTACCACTATCGACCTAAGGTAGGTATGGGGTCATGCGACCTAAAAGATGTAAGGTCTAACGACCTAAAGAAAATAAGGCCTAGCGACCTAATGGTATTGGGGTCATGCGACCTAAAAGATGTAAGGTCTAACGACTTAAAGAAAATAAGGCCTAGCGACCTAATGGTATTGGGGTCATGCAACCTAACGGAATTGAGGTCATGCGACCTACGACCTAATGGTGCAAATGACCTAAAGGTATGCGAGCAATATGCAGTGATATAAGCCGAGCAACTTAAGGTACGAAGCGACCTAAAATGTTGCGACCTAACGTGAAGGCTGAGCGACCTAATGGCGCGAACGACCTAACATCTCAAACAAAGCCGAGCGACCTAACGCCTAGCGACCTGTGACTTAACTCGAACGAACGACCTAAGGAATGAACGAGCTATATGCAGGCAGAGACTTTTCCACGCGAGCGACCTAATGCCTAGCGATCAAAATGGAACGAGCCAGTTCCGAGGCAGTGCGACCTAAGCCCAGGAATTTTGCTGAAGCACACTAAAATTGGGGTTTTTTCACAATCCAATCCAAACCAAATGCAAATGCAAATGCACAAGTGATAGGGAATCATTTCCAACAATCCAATGACAGTTATAGGCAAGAATGTGAGATAAAAATCTCACCTTTTCCCGAAATTAATGATGGAGAAGCTTAAAAGCAATGGAAGAAGCTTGAATCCAATGTCTTCACTTTGAATTTGGAGTTGAATGATGGATTAGTAAGAGAACTTGAGCTTGGATTTTTAATTTCCCTTTCCCTCCTCCATTTTTGATGAAGCTTCAAAGTTTAAGCAATTAGAAATGAAGTATGAAGAGAAGGAGGGGGTTGGGCTGAGTTAGTAAGTGGTTCAGCCCAAAACAAAGCCTTAAGCTAAAAAGTGGCAAAAATTCCACTATCTCCAAATATATTAAAGTTTATACTCAAAAAGATCACAAATGTCATTTTGAACTCAATGGGGGTGGTCTCGAGTCCTAATTTGACCGTATGCAAAAAGTAGCTTTTCGGACCAAAATCTGATTAACGATAAAATATTTAAATAAAATATTTAAATATAAAATCGATAAAAATGTGGGTTGTTACACATGGCCATGCCTGCCCTTGCTTTGGCCGAGCCTATATTTGCATAGAAACCATTGTTGTATTGCCTTGTATAGTTGTGTGTTCATGTATATCTCTCTACCATCATTTGATCCATGTTTGGCCGACCCTTACCAATCCAAAACCAGATCCTAAGCCACTCCTTAGCCATGTATTTTAGATCTATAGCTGAAGCATTGGTGGTAGAAAGCAAGTGCAAAGACTTTGGTTTTGTTTTATGCATTTATTCCTAACATTGTTTAACTTTATTTTGGTTTGAAACTTATGTTGTTTATGCTTGTTTTGTTTGAATTTGTTTAAGGCAATTAACCTTGTCTCTGTCACACTCAAATCATTGTCATGCTTTCGTGCCTCTGGAAATCTTTGTTGTGTGTTTGTGGTTTTCATCTCCAGCTTAAACAGGTGAGAAATTCTCACCAGACAATTTGTACTTATATAACTAGTAAACTGACACCATTTGAATCTGTAAAACTATATCATCATGTTATAACTGCTTATGTTATGATCATATGATGCTCACCCCTGTTATTACGTATGTTATATTATCAGTTACTGTGATACGATGCTATTCTGTTTATTTATATTAGTTTATCACACTGCAAGTTCCTTGTAAAGTAGAATCACTATGGGTTGAAATGATACATACCCGAACGGACTTTAGAATAGGGAAAAATCGTTATGGGCTGAAATGATAGGCCTGAATGATTTTTATTTATTTCATTTAACTTGGGATTGCGGGTTTGAAATGATAAAACTCGGATTTTTCCTTTGAAAATTACGGATTGAAATGATATATTATCCGTATCATTTTATTTAAGTTAGAAATTTTTATACAGACTGTGGTTAAAACATTTTTCTAAATTTTAAAGTATAAAAAAATGTACATATTATGATATTTTGATTTAAATTTAATTAAAAATTATTTTTATAAAATATTAGTGATTTTCTATAAATTAAATAAGTGAATTAAGTAAATGGTGAAGTGGAATTTGAAATATAAGTTAATTTTGGAATTTATGATTTTTTTTTTATAAATAGAATTTATGTAAAGTAAGAAAATATGACAATTTTGATTTAAAATGAAATTAAATGATTTTTATAAAGTGTTAATGATTTTTGTATAAATAAAATATGAAATAAATGGATATTTAAGTTGAATTTTGAAATATAACTTAAATTGGAAATTTGTGAATTTTGTAAAAATGTGAATTTTTAATTAAGTAAATAAAATGAAAATAGGTTATATTTTGAAATATAAACTTAAATGTTAAGTTTAGTTATTTAATTATAAAGAAAAGAAATTAATGCTGGAATTTAATAAGTAAAATTATTATTAAATTTGATTTTGAAATGCAAATTTAACTTTATAAAATCATAATTATAAAGGTATTTCAATGATTGTTTTAAAGTGTGAATTATATGATTTTATAAGTTAAAATGATTTAAATTAAAATTTAATTGGTTATTAAATTGTATTTAAATTCTTGAATTTCAATTGGCAGCCTTTTGAAATGCTATCATTTCTAATATAAAGGATATTACAGCATTTTGTAAATGCTGTAATTGATATAAATGAGCTAAATGGATAAAATGAACTTAGGGCTGTTACTGCACTTTGTAAGTGCTGTAGTTGTTGAATTTAACTAAAGTTTTATTTGAAATCTAAACCTATTACAGCATTTTAAATGCTGTCTTTTGCTAACTGAATTGTTTTTAAACATAACTTTCCATAGCATTTTCTAAGTGCTGCGAAAGTTGAAATTTCACTATTCTAATAAATTTAAGTGAATAAATGAATTGTGAAAAGACTAAAATTTTGAGAATTGAATATTTGAATATTAAATATAATAATTTCATTTTTGAAATGGTTTAATTGGAATATTTTGATTTGAAAATATTTGGATATTTTGAAATGGATTTGAAATGATATTGAATTTTGAAATGATATTTGATTTATAAGTATAAAATACCAATTTTGAAATTTTAACCATGGGATGTATTTAATTTATGGTTTAACTGATCCTTAGAGGATGGGCGATCCCAAGCATCCTTTAAGTTATTATGCATTACTGCTACAGTTCACTTGAGTTGGTTTACATTATATAAGTATATATTGTCCTGACTCGAGTGTTTTGTATTTTGCTTTACGCTCGGGTCAGCCTGAGTATTTAAGCTTAGCTTTGGATCTCTTTCTGGAGCTAGGAATCGTTGGAGATTCTGCTTATCTAGTTACATATCCATTTCAGTTTCAGTTGTTCTATTTCAGCTCTGGTATTATAAACTTCTATGTATTTGAGATTTCTATTGTATATGTTTTCAGACTGATATTATGTATTTTGTTTTGAGATTTTGTTATAGTAGCTTCATAAACTACTATGGTATTTTAATTTCCGCTGCGAGTTATTCTAATATTCCATGTCTGTGATTTTGTATTTGATTTTATTTGCTCCAAAATTTTATTACAATCTGTTATTTTGAATTATTCAAGTCAGACATGTGTGTCTGTCTATGCACTTGGAGGGTGCAGCATTATAGGGGGTTCTCACATTTGGGTTTGGTAGCGAGCGGATGACTCTTACTCCTACATGTCCCTGCGGGGTTAGTGCAGTCGAGAGGCTGGCCATAAAGGCAGAACACAAGTACAGCTGTATGCTACGGTGGGCGTTACCCCACTGGCGACGTCCCGTTACATTTGGTATCAGAGCTTTGGTTTTAGGCAAACCTTAGCCTGCGGAGCAAAAACTCATTAGAGATAGGGTAGAAATAACCTAGAATGAGTGAAATCAATCTCAGAATCATTCCCTTGTGAGAGAACGTATTTTCAAAGTATAAAATGATTTTCAAATGATTTTTAAAGGATTTTTAAAGATTATTTTGATATAAAATTTTCTTGTTCTGAAAGAAAATTTTTTGGACTTTGTTTCTTTCGTATCCACCTTGGTAGTAATTTCTTTGATTAGGATTTCCTTAAAAATTCTGAAATTCTATCTTGGTTGGGATTTTCTTCGATTAGGATTCCTTTGAACTTTGGAATGCTCCCACTTGTTCTGAAATCTATTCCTGTCTTCCCTATTTGTATTCCTTTGATCTATGGAGCATTCCGTAACTCCACTTTGAATGACCTTGATTGGGTGGCGATTCCGCCAATCTTTGAATGATTTGTAAAAGGGTGAAACTCCCTTATAATTGGCATTGATTCACCGGAGATTTTTGTATCCTCGGTTTACGATGTTTTCTATCTTCTGCTATATTTAGATTCTATCTCTGGCGATCGAAGGTCGATTTGCCTTAGATTTTCGCATCGATTATATTCCTGAAGTCACGGTTGACCCTGTTATGGTCGCTCGCGAACTATATGGGCTAATCCATCTTCTATTTGGTAATTTAATTATCTTATCTTCGTTTGAGCTTATCTTTGAATAAGAATTCTATTTGATTAGAGTTCCTCTAAATTTGAATCTCTGTTTTGTTTTGAAATCCATCCTTGAATCATTCCTTGGAAAATTTATGGTTAATTGTCTTTTGAAAACTGTGTATTCATCGAAGTTGTGGTTTTGATAAGGATGACCATATTTATATATAAAAGTGAAATATTTTCGATAAGGATTATATACCATTTTAAAATTGAGAATTTAAAGTTTTGAATGGATTTGAAATTTTGAAATTTATATAAGAAATGGTTTCATATAGAATAATTTATAACTGAAGGTTTTGAATCTGAATTTGAGTGATTGAACTTCGGCATTTTGGAACTGGTTTTAAGATTTTGAAATAAAATAATATGATTTGGAAGTATTTTTCGAATGTGAAATGTTTCAAATGATTTTAATGAGTTTCAAATAATTTCGAAGAAATTTCAAAAGAAGTTGAGAAAATAGAAGTCCAGAACCCACTTATGTCGCTGGAAAATTATTTCGGTGATGAATGCATGCATCATCGACATTAATTTTCGAGTTTCAGAGTGGGGGAGAGGCCACTTCGGTAGCTTTGTTAAACAATTGACTTGTAAAACCAATTTGGATTCCAAATTTCCGAAGTGTGATTTGATATTCGAAAGATATATGTATATATTTGAAACAATTTGAAATGAGCCGATGTTCAGTCTTTGAGTTTTGGATTTGATTTAATATAACCCTACTTTTGGAATTGATTTACTGATTTGTTGGTGATTTCCATCTCTTGGATTGAAATATGATTTCTTCGACTATTTTGAATGTTCGAGCACTTCCAAATCAAGGTTAACTTTCAAAGCTAAGTAATTTTGAAAAGTATAAAGTATATAAGTTTGGTATGTATGTTTAAAGTATGTAGTAATATGATTTAAATAAGTTGAAACTGTTTTGTTATGTAAATGAATAAGGCTATTTTGAATTTTTCTAATATCAAATTTAGATTGGAAATGTTTTGAAATGAATTTGGTCTTCAAAATATTTTGAATAAAATTTAGTTTAAATGTTTTAACTGGGTAACATCTTTATAAAACTATATATTTAAAAAGTTGGAATAGATACAAAAGTTGTATGTATGCTGTTTTATTCACATAATTAGATTGATCAAAGTTTGAGTACACAAGTTCGAGGTGAATTACACCATATTGTGTTAGGATTTTTCATTTGATTCTTGATGGTGAATATTTGATATGGATTTTGGGCTTGATTCTAGAATTCTCTATCATAGTGTATGGCTATGCAAGGAAACTGATGGTTTCTAGTTGAGAAACCATATCGAAATCCGCATTAGGGAAGTCGAATGGACAATACTAGTTCGAAAGCGAACTTGTGTGATCGAGTGAGTGATCGAATGTATATAATTTTCTAGCCTAGGTCAAGTGATACAGATATGTATCATTTCAATCCGCAGTTTACAAAGAAAAACCGGGTTTTATCATTTCAAACCCACAATTCTAAGTTAAATAAAATAAATAAAAAGTCGCTCAGGCTTATCATTTCAGCCCATAACGATCTTTCCCTATTCTAAAGTCCGTTCGGGTATGTATCATTTCAACCCATAGTGATTTCTATACTAACAGGGAACTTGCAGTGTGATAAACTGATAAAAATAACACAATAGCATGATATAACAGTAACATATGGTATAACAGGTGTAAAAGCATGTATGAACATCATATAATCATGGTATAGCAGATATAACATGATGATATAGTTTACAAATTCAATTGCGGTCAGTTTACTAGTCATATAAGTATAAACTTGTCTGGTGAGATTTACTCACTTGTCCGAGCTGGAGATGACAACCACAAACACACAACAAAGATTTCCAGAGGCACAAAAGCACGACAATGATTTGAGATTGGAAGAGCCAAAGCTATACCCCTTGAAAACATTACACAAAACAAATATATAAAACATAAGTTTCAAAACTGGATGCCACTAAACAATGTTAGGAACAACTGCATAAAACAAAACCAAAATGTTTGCACTTGCTTTCTACCATCTATGCTTCAGCTCCAGATCTGAAATGCATGGCTAAGGGGTGGGTTTGGATCTGGTTTTGGGTTCCATAGGGTCGGCCTAGCATGCGTTAACAAAGTGGTGAAGTCTAGGTGTAAAAACTAGGTGTTCAAGGCTAAACAATGCAACATAACCTCACATCTTTGGCACAAATAGGTTCAGCCAGAGGTCATGGGTCACGGCCAGTGGGTGCTGGTGATGGTGGATGATGTGGCAGAGGGTGGAGGTCAGGTCAGAGGTGGTGGTGGTGGTAGTGGCGGCAAATGGTGGTAGAAGGAGGAGCTGACAATTCTAGGCCATAAGTGATAGTTTGTGATGGTTTTTGGTGGATTTTGTGGTGGTCTTCACCTTGGATTGTCTCTGCCAGAAATGGAGAGGTAGTAGGATGGGTGATGGTAAGAGGAAGGGGGTGGTGGAGGTCGGACCATATCTGGTTGAGGAGGAGTGGAGCTATGAAGGTAGAGAACATATGCAAAATCAATAGAAAAACTAGAAAACAAAGGAAGAAGAAGATGAATTTTACCCAAACCTTTGCTCAATGATGGTTGTGAGTTTTTTTCTTGAGAAATGGATGAAATTTTCATGAAAAAGAGAAGAGAATGCAGCTGAAAAGAATAGAGAAGGGTACGGCCAAAAATCATAAAGAATGGAGTTGAGAAAAGGAAAGGTCGAGAGATGAAAAGGCTTAGGAATTCCAAAAGTTTAAAACTCTTCAAATTTCCTCTATTTTCTTTTTAAATTTTTTAAATAACTGAAATATATATATAAACTCAGATAAAATATGAAAATTTAGTAAATAAACAAAAATAAATTAATTAATTATTAATTATATATAATTTAATTAAGTAAAACAGCAAAAATTGCAACTAGTCTTGAAAATATGAAAAATAAATGCAATGAACTTTGGAAAAAATTTATGTACTTGAAAAGTATTTATAAATAAAGATAAGAACGCAAAATAAAAATGAATTCACAAAATAAATAAATAAATTTTAATGAAGAAAATAGCAGAAAAATGGAAACAAGGCTTTAAAAATAGATAATAAATGCAACATTTTGGAAAAATCCTATTATCACTTTAAAAATATTAAAAGACAAAAATATACATAAATAACATATTAACACATATTAAAATAAAATATGACAAAGAAATAAAATTTATATCATTTAAAATAGACAAAATTGTTAAATAAAACAAATAATACTCAAAATTGAAATGTACATAACTTTCACAGTTTAAGTCCGTTTCCAACGAAACGAAAAGCAGTGTTCAAGTTATTTCATCTATTTTCATAGTAAAAGATAAAATTTAAGATTTTAAATAATTTAAATTTGAAGTTTAAAAGTCAAAGTTTGACCAGTTTGAACAGAAATTCACTTTTCAGTGAAATATCCAATTTATACCAGTTTGAAATTAAAATTCACATAAAAATCAACATTTATATTTAAAAATGAAATGTTTGAAATAAAAAAAAATTAAAATAATTTCAAAATAAAAGAAAGTCAAACTTAAAATATATACAAAAATCTAGGGTTGTTACACTCTCCCCCACTCAAAACTTTTCGTCCCCGAAAAGGAATGAGGTACGGGAAAACACAAAAAAAAAGGTAGAGTGGAATAAGATTAAGACAAGATGACAAGAAGATTGAAATTATACCTGATAACTATCGTTATAGGTAAGTTTAACAAGGTGGAGATGATCTTCCCAAGATCCTCCAGAATCAGGAACACAAGCACAAAAAGATCTTCTAGAATCTGATTTACTCTTTCCGCTTGACCGATAGTCTATGGGTGGAAAGCAGTGCTCAGATTCAAAATGAGTATCAAAGATTATAGAAAGATTTCTAAGCAGAAAGATTATAGATAGATGCCTATACCAGTCTGTAGCACAATAAGGAAAATAAGGACAACTAGCAGACAGTTTGAAAACAAAATAAGATAATAAGTTAGAAACCAAGGAAATTTCAACTTAATTTGATGATTAAATTTACATAAGTTAAATAAATCTTAACTATCTCTAATTTTATTATCTTATCATCTAATTTTCTTAAACCAACACAAAAATCATGGATTTGATTAAAATTAAGTGTATAACATTCAATAAATTCAATTCTTCTTTATTCCTAATTAAAATTAAATTTATTCCTCTCAATATATTTTATCACCTATGTTAAATATACTTACACTTATTATAACTGTTTTAATTTATTCCTAATTCCCTTAACATCATTTATATTGTAAATTATTCAATTAACCATTTATTCTATTTACCTATGTTAATCTTTTATAACTAAAATTTAAGTGTATAACATTTATTATAACCACTCAAATTTTATTTATAAAACTTTTTATATTGTATATTATCTAATTACATTGTTAACTTCTAAAAATTAAGGCAAGTTATATTTGAATGCAATTGAGTATTATACAAATAAAACTTTCCAATTCAGTCATTTCAAGTTTGAATCATCTATTCAAAATTTTGATTTTCTTTTTATACTTGAAGTTATTATTTAAGATAGAATTTAAGAATAAAATTTCCGATTCCTCTCAAACCATTTAGAGATAAATAAATGTATGTACATAATTTGTCAAATCAAATTTAAATCATATATCTATATATTTTATAAATCAAATCATATTTTAGAAATTCATATCAATCAAGTTTCCCAAAACAAAGCTGTAGCAAGACTACAGAATGGTTTCTTCACTTCGAAACTCGAAAATGAACGTCGATGATGCTACAGTCATCACCGAAATTATTTTCCAGCAACAAAGAGAAGAGCACTGATTTTTAAACTTTAAAATTCTTTGGAAACAAATTTATATTCAAAAATACTTTAAATAATATATCCTTTTAAAGCTTTAAACACAAAGTTTGAAACCATCGGAAATTAAATTCTGAAATTCTTGATTTAAATTCATTTCAGTTCCCAAATCAAATTTATAAACAACTATTTATAAATTCATTTATATAATGATAAATCAAGTATTATCATTTCAAATAATCAATTTAAATCAATTTATTAAGTTCCATAATATTTACTTATTATCAAAATTTATTTCATTAACCAAATTTTAAAATAATATTGTGTCAGTTTGTTCTGTCAAAGTGTTTTAGAAATCCTATCGATAGCGTTGATCAGACGAATCGATCGGAAGCCCAAATCAACATCAACAACTCAAACAACACAATATATAAAACAAACATAGATTTACAAGTATAATTCAAAATGTTTGGAGATATTTTGGAAATAGAAGACAAGATGGTTAAACAGAGTAGAGAGATGGGTAAGCTTAGATAAATCGCGGACAACCTTAACCGGGTCACCGTGACTTAATGAATAATATCAAATGTGGATTGTTTGGAAATCTACATTCGATCTCAAGAAATAGAGTTTGGAGTAATAAAAGATATTAGCATCTAAACCATGGATAAATATAAATCTTTGGTGAATCAATGCTAATTGTAAAGGAGTTTCCCCCTTTTACAAGTCATTAGAATATTGGCGAGACCGCCAATTCACTATAAAGCTCATTCGAAGTGGAGTCATGGGATACACCAAAATCAAAAGAAGATGAATAGTGAGGGACAAGAATGGATTTTGGAACTGTAGGGAACATTCCAAAATTCAAAGGAAATCAAATAAAAATGAAGAGTTTCAAGCTCGAATGAAAGTGATTCTGTAACTAAATTTACCATACATTCTATGTTTTGCCTCAAAGCCAAAGCTCTGATACCAACTGTAACGACCCAATATTTTCAACCATTCGCATCCGCACAAGTCGGACTTGAATTGCTCAAAATACCGAATTGTTAATTTATATTTGGCAAATCTCAGAATATACAGTAAATAAATATAATCACAGATCACAGACATAGAGTAAAATAATGAAGTGGAAGTAAAAGAAACAGTAGTTCATGAAGCTACTATATAAAATATCAGAGTTACATAAGATATAACAGAAGAAATAGAGTACAACAGAAAGTCTTAATAAAATAACCAAGTTCAAGCTGAGTAGAACAATGGAACTGAAATAGATAGGACAAGACAAGCAGATAATCTCCAGCGATTCAAATCTCCAAGAGAGCGAAAATCCAAATCTGTGAATAACTCAGGCTGACCCGAGCGTAAATAAAAATACAAACACTCGAGTCAGGACAATATATACTTATATAATGTAAACCAACTCAAGTGAACTATAATAAGGTACAAGTAACTTAAAGAATGTTTGGGATCGCCCATTCTTTAAGGATCCATTAAACTATCTACTATGTAGTAATATCCGCTATTATAATAATGTCTAATCATAAAATAAACATACTTTTAAATAGCGTTAAGTCTTTACATTTTCCACCTTAACAGGTAATATGCCAATAGTCTACATAGTACCTGCATACCTCGCAAGGCTATGAGAAGATACTCCATAGGTACGACACAAATAGAAACTCGTAGTAAAGCTCGATATGGTAGGTGACACGGCACACAAGGCAATGCCAGGGTAGATATACCAATTACGCACACGGACTGATGGAAATGCATAGCAGCCACTACCGCTCCACCTCGAACAACACTCCCAAATCAAGGGTGCGCACCAAATCAATCACAAGTAATAGAATGGTATCGAAGAAGTGTGTCCGATAAGATGTGCTACCTCACTGGTCCGAGATCGCTCCTGTTTTAGCCACCTTATGCCAACTCACGGGAGTTGGGTCCACGTATATACCTTAGGATCGTCGCCACCATCCTACTTCATTCTGGAAACTCCACCGCGTACACAGTTGTCAAAGTGGTTTTCGGTATCGACAGAGAGTATGTCCATATCCGATCCCGGTCTCTTTAACAACCAATCGTTATTATAACCCGTGGTTATAATTTAAAAACAGTTTATACTTCAAAATAAAATATCATTTCAAATCCAAATCTTTATCAAAATAAAGTTTAAATCAATTCCAAACCATTTCAATATATTTAAAATATCGTATCATTTCGAAACTTCATTTCAAATCATTTCAATATATCAAAATATCATATCTTTCCAAAACTTCATTTCAAATCATTTTAATATATCAAAATATCATTTGAGTTCAAACCTAAATATTCAACTTTAAATACTTTTTAAATTTAAAGATATCATTCATTTATTATCATTAAAGTCACCTTTTTAAATAATTTATATTCCAACAAATTAATTCATTTAAACCATTTTAAAGTGTAATTATTATACTTTCAAATCAAGTAATAAATTTACAAAGTTTCAATTCAATTCAATCATTTATTTCAATTAAATTTCCATAGACCATTTCAAATCTTATAAATTTCAAATATAGATTTAATCCACAAAATAAGTATTCAAATTAAAAAATAAATTCCAAAGCTTTATTATCCTATATTTCATAAGTCCAATATCTTTTAAATAGATTCAAATTACAAGTAAACCAAATATTTTTCATACTAGTATAAACTTCAATTATGTATTACAAGATTTAATATTGTTTCAAATTCATTTCAAAATAACAAAATATCATCTATTTAATTTAAATTTAAATACCATTTAATCATATTTCAAAAAAGTTGTATTTCCCAAATCAACTATTCCATTTAAATCATTTAAAGTCAATTCATTATATTTAATAATTAAATATTTAATTTCCAAAAATTAATCTTTTTCAAAGATCATTTATTCATTTGAATTTATTAAACAAAGAAAATTCAACTTTCGCAGCACTTAGAAAATGCTACGAAATGTTATGTTAAAAAACAGTTCATTAACAAAAGACGGTATTTAAAATGCTGTAATATCTTAATTTAGTTTCAATTAAAATTTTAGTTAAATTTAACAACTATAGCACTAACAAAGTGCTATAATAATTCTTAGTCAAATTTGCTATTTGGTTCATTTAAAACAACTATAGCATTTTCCAATGCTGTAATATCTTTACATTACATTTCAAAAATGCTGTCAAATCAAATTCAGAGTTTTAATTACGATTTCACAAACAATTAACTTTTAATATAAATCATTTTAACTTAAAAAATCATTTATTTTCACATTTTAAAAACAATCATTTAAATACCTTTATTTCTATGATTTTATAAAGTCCAATTTCCATACAAAAATAAAATTAAATAAGAATTAAATTATTAACTTGACAACTAAGTTTAAATTTCCAAAATATAACTTATTTCCATTTATTTTACTTAATTAAATATTCACTTTTAAACAAATTTCACAAAATTCAATTTAAGTTATATTTCCAAACTCAGCTTAAATATTCATTTATTTCATATTTTAATTTATCCAAAATCATTAACACTTTTAAAAATTATTATTACTTAATAAAATCATTAAATTCATCTTTTAAATCAAATTTGTCATATATTCTTACTTTACATAAATTCCATTTATAAACAAAATCATAAATTTCAAAATTAACTTATATTTCAAATTATACTTCACCATTTACTTAATTCACTTATTTAATTTGTAGAAAATCACTAATATTTTATAGAAATCATTTTAAATAAAATTTAAATCAAAATATCATAATATTTACATTTTTAAAATATTTTAAATATTTCAGAAAAATATATAAACCACGGGTCTGTATATAATTTTCTAGCCTAGGTCAAGTGATACGGATATGTATCATTTCAATCCGCAGTTTACAAAGAAAAACCGGGTTTTATCATTTCAAACCCGCAATTCTAAGTTAAATAAAATAAATAAAAAGTCGCTCAGGCTTATCATTTCAGCCCATAACGAACTTTCCCTATTCTAAAGTCCGTTCGGGTATGTATCATTTCAACCCATAGTGATTTCTATACTAACAGGGAACTTGCAGTGTGATAAACTGATAAAAATAACATAATAGCATGATATAACAGTAACATATGGTATAACAGGTGTAAAAGCATGTATGAACATCATATAATCATGGTATAGCAGATATAACATGATGATATAGTTTACAAATTCAATTGCGGTCAGTTTACTAGTCATATAAGTATAAACTTGTCTGGTGAGATTTACTCACTTGTCCAAGCTGGAGATGACAACCACAAACACACAACAAAGATTTCTAGAGGCACGAAAGCACGACAATGATTTGAGATTGGAAGAGCCAAAGCTATACCCCTTGAAAACATTACACAAAACAAATATATAAAACATAAGTTTCAAAACAGGATGCCACTGAACAATGTTAGGAACAACTGCATAAAACAAAACCAAAGTGTTTGCACTTGCTTTCTACCATCTATGCTTCAGCTCCAGATCTGAAATGCATGGCTAAGGGGTGGGTTTGGATCTGGTTTTGGGTTCCATAGGGTCGGCCTAGGATGCGTTAACAAAGTGGTGAAGTCTAGGTGCAAAAACTAGGTGTTCAAGGCTAAACAATGCAACATAACCTCACATCTTTGGCACAAATAGGTTCAGCCAGAGGTCATGGGTCACGGACAGTGGGTGCTGGTGATGGTGGATGATGTGGTAGAGGGTGGAGGTCAGGTCAGAGGTGGTAGTGGCGGCAAATGGTGGTAGAAGGAGGAGATGACAATTCTAGGCCATAAGTGATAGTTTGTGATGGTTTTTGGTGGATTTTGTGGTGGTCTTCACCTTGGATTGTCTCTGGCTAAAATGGAGAGGTAGTAGGATGGGTGATGGTTAGAGGAAGGGGGTGGTGGAGGTCGGACCAGATCTGGTTGAGGAGGAGTGGAGCTATGAAGGTAGAGAACATATGCAAAATCAATAGAAAAACTAGAAAACAAAGGAAGAAGAAGATGAATTTTACCCAAACCTTTTCTCAATGATGGCCGTGAGTTTTTTTCTTGAGAAATGGATGAAATTTTCGTGAAAAAGAGAAGAGAATGCAGCTGAAAAGAATAGAGAAGGGTACGGCCAAAAATCATAAAGAATGGAGTTGAGAAAAGGAAAGGTCGGGAGATGAAAAGGCTTAGATTTCAAAAGTTTAAAACTCTTCAAATTTCCTCTATTTTCTTTTTAAATTTTTAAATAACTGAAATATATATATAAACTCAGATAAATATGAAAATTTAGTAAATAAACAAAAATAAATTAATTAATTATTATTTATATATAATTTAATTAAGTAAAACAGCAAAAATTGCAACTAGTCTTGAAAATATGAAAAATAAATGCAATGAACTTTGGAAAAATTTTATGTACTTGAAAAGTATTTATAAATAAAGATAAGAACGCAAAATAAAAATGAATTCACAAAATAAATAAATAAATTTTAATGAAGAAAATAGCAGAAAAATGGAAACAAGGCTTTAAAAATAGATAATAAATGCAACATTTTGGAAAAATCCTATTATCACTTTAAAAATATTAAAAGACAAAAATATACATAAATAACATATTAACACATATTAAAATAAAATATGACAAAGAAATAAAATTTATATCATTTAAAATAGACAAAATTGTTAAATAAAACAAATAATACTCAAAATTGAAATGTACATAACTTTCACAGTTTAAGTCCGTTTCCAACGAAACGAAAAGCAGTGTTCAAGTTATTTCATCTATTTTCATAGTAAAAGATAATATTTAAGATTTTAAATAATTTAAATTTGAAGTTTAAAAGTCAAAGTTTGACCAGTTTGAACAGAAATTCACTTTTCAGTGAAATATCCAATTTATACCAGTTTGAAATTAAAATTCACATAAAAATCAACATTTATATTTAAAAATGAAATGTTTGAAATAAAAAAAAATTAAAATAATTTCAAAATAAAAGAAAGTCAAACTTAAAATATATACAAAATTCTAGGGTTGTTACAAATTTAATAAGTAAAATTATTATTAAATTTGATTTTGAATGCAAATTTAACTTTATAAAATCATAAATATAACAGTATTTCTATGATTCTTTTAAAGTGTGAAATTATATGATTTTATAAGTTAAAATGATTTAAATTAAAATTTAATTGGTTATTAAATTGTATTTAAATTCTTGAATTTTAATTGGCAGCCTTTTGAAATGCTATCATTTCTAATATAAAGGATATTACAGCATTTTGTAAATGCTGTAATTGATATAAATGAGCTAAATGGCTAAAATGAACTTAGGGCTGTTACTGCACTTTGTAAGTGCTGTAGTTGTTGAATTTAACTAAAGTTTTATTTGATATCTAAACCTATTACAGCATTTTAAATGCTGTCCATTTTAAATGCTGTCTTTTGCTAACTGAATTGTTTTTAAACATAACTTTCCGTAGCATTTTCTAAGTGCTGCGAAAGTTAAAATTTCACTTAAATGAATTGTGAAAAGACTAAAATTTTGAGAATTGAATATTTGAATATTAAATATAATAATTTCATTTTTGAAATGGTTTAATTGGAATATTTTGATTTGAAAATATTTGGATATTTTGAAATGGATTTGAAATGATATTGAATTTTGAAATGATATTTGATTTATAAGTATAAAATACCAATTTTGAAATTTTAACCACGGGATGTATTTAATTTATGGTTTAACTGATCCTTAGAGGATGGGCGACCAAGCATCCTTTAAGTTATTATGCATTCCTGCTATAGTTCACTTGAGTTGGTTTACATTATATAAGTATATATTGTCCTGACTCGAGTGTTTTGTATTTTTCTTTATGCTTGGGTCAGCCTGAGTATTTACAGCTTAGCTTCGGATCTCTTTCTGGAGCTAGGAATAGTTGGAGATTCTGCTTATCTAGTTATCTATCCATTTCAGTTTCAGTTGTTCTATTTCAGCTTTGGTATTATAAACTTCTATGTATTTGAGATTTCTATTGTATATGTTTTCAGACTGATATTATGTATTTTGTTTTGAGATTTTGTTATAGTAGCTTCATGAACTACTATGGTATTTTAATTTCCGCTGCGAGTTATTCTGATATTCTGTGTCTGTGATTTTGTATTTGATTTTATTTGCTCCAAAATTTTATTACAATCTTTTATTTTGAATTATTCAAGTCAGACATGTGTAGATTATTGTCGATTTGAATGGTCCAAAATAGTGGGTCGTTGCATTTTGAGTAGCTTATATATATTTGTTTCATGTATATTTGTCCCCATATATGATTTTGCGTAGCTTTTATATATATATATATATATATATATATATATATATTTGTTGCATATATATTAGTCTGCATATATTTGTTTATATATATATATAATCTGCATATGTTTGTTAGAGTAACACGCATATATTTGTTTATAGTCTGCATATATCTGTTTATATATATAATCTACATATGTTTGTTTGAGTAGCATGCATATATTTGTTTATATATATATATATAGTCTGCATATATATTGATTTTTTTTAAATATAATATATAGAGATTTTATTTTAAATAGGAGTTTCAAAATTGAATATTGATTTTAGAAAAATAATATAATGTATATCTTGTTTAAGTTTACATCAAGCTAGTTTTGATTTGTTTTCATCATTCCAAGCTATCAACTTTGCTCGTCGAATTCGTGTTCATTGTGTCGTGCTTTGGAATTTGTGCGTGGATTGTCGCATCTTGTTCTTGTTATTTCTCTAGCCTCAATAGGTGAGCGATCACTCACGATTAACATTCTTATATTTAGTAAATTTATTTCACATGAAATGGCGATTGAAATATGTTATAAAATTCGAATCTTCTAGTAATTAAATTGATTAAATATGATATGATATCAATTGCATTTGTTCACCTATTATAATTGACATTATTGACACCAATAACCTGTTAGTATGTGTATATCATATTTAATTTGATAATTTTGATCATATTTGCCATTGATATGCTATGTTATTTCATGCTATTATTTTATTTGTTCTCACACTGTAAGTTCCCTGTTAGTTTAGAAATTCCCTATGGGTTGAAATGATACATACCCAAACGATCTTATAGATTAGGGAAAATCGTTATGGGTTGAAATGATAAACCCAAGCGATTTTATTTTGAATTTTGGGATTACAGGTTGAAATGATATATACCCGTAAATATTAAATAATTTCGGATTGAAATGATAATTATTCGTATGACTTGACCATAGGTTAGAAAACTATATACGAACACTGTTGGTCTATTTTAAATTGGAAAGGAAAATATATGGGTTTTGATAAATATTGATTCTAAATTATGGTATAAATATTTATTTTAATTTGTGTAAAATTTAGATTTTAAAATTTATATGTTTTGTAAATTATAAAATTATAAGTTAAGTTTTAAAATGTAAATTATAAAATTTTACTTATAACATTATTATTTTTAAATATATAAAATAAAATTTTAAATTGATTTAATTTAATAATAATTAATAAAATAAAATTTAATAAGAAATTAATTTAACTACTTTATATATAATATGTTTAAATATTCATTTAAATTTATATTAATATTTTAAAAAGAATTTGTAATAACTTACAGTTATATAAACTTGTCCTCATACAGAATACACAACGGAATAAATAATATCATATACAAGTGGTACGCCTCGTCATCCAGCTCGCCACTAAGCTCCACAGCATCCCGAATCTAGAATGACCTGATAACCTAACTCTAGACTGCCCGTGTGGAAATTGGTGGGCACCCAGAGTTTAGGAAGAGAACAATAAACTCCAGGTCAGTCATCGTGACTGGTGTGAGAAGTTAAAACGGTTTTATCTTTAAAACACAACAACAACAAAGCAAGTAGAAAATATTCGCAATGCTTTTGGAAAATGAAACTACCATAAGACCTCCCGCCACACACACAATGCAAACGTAGAATTGGAGGAGGTTTCTTCTTATGATAGTCAAAAATGCTTACTATGCAAAATCATTCGATATAATTATCATTAGTGCATAGTGTCGAAAACCATTTCGAAAATATAATATTAATCTTAGCCAGCATACAACCATTATTGTATGCCTACTATAGCTACTACGTTCAATAGCAGGTTACCGCCACATTCCATAGCAGGTAATACAAGTAAAACCGTACAGGGTTCGTATTGTTTCTTTGGATTTCTAACAAATGGTCAGGCTAAGGAACTTCCTTATACCAAAATAGAAAACGCCTCTGGAAAGACGCCCCGGATCCTAACCGAATCTCTGCAAACACAAGGCCGACGCTACCTCACGCTTTAACCAAGCTGTAACTAGGTAACTAACACACGAGCTATGTCATCCCCCGGTCGTCACCGACCTTTATTCGAGGTTCCTTAATCACAAAGCAACAACTACAAAGTATAATCAACATAGGTAAAATATCTGGGATCCATACCATGATATCACCTTTTATCCAGAAGGAAATGACATACCCTAGGGGCGCTACCCCTACAAACCTTTGCCGCGTCATTCATGTTTCAACCATTACCGGGTTGTGAGGCTCGACGAAGTCTCGTCCACAAAGCCACGCTTTTTCACAAAGCCACGCTTTGACCAACAAATGATCAACAGCACTTCGTGTGCCACATTACCAAATTGGGAATGTATCACTAGTAACCATCAACTACATAACCTCTGAGCTCGTACGTCTCAGAGAAGGGTGTTAAGTTAAGAGAATAAATTCTCCGCCACCAATAGAAATGTATTTGATAGAAACCAGCTTTACATCTCAAAGTGTAACGTCAGACACACATCCATACAAGTCCGTTCCGGGATCGAACGGAACCGAAGGCACTTCCAAAGAAGCCCTTGCAATTCGGATAATTTCTAATCACGTCCGGACTTCCCGTCACAAGAAGAGTGATATAAATCTCCATACCGGAGCAACTCGGTGCAGAGACATTCGACAGGTTGTCCTTTCATTTTCGAAAATATCCGGTCTTCACCACCGGTCTTCAATACGATCCATATCGTCGTATCACTAATTCGGAATGGGTTATATGACACAAAGGTCTTTTCCCGGCTAACCCGAATAGTGAGCGTTTGTTTTAAAAACAAATCAAGTGCCATTTCAAAAGCAAATATTGATAGTCGGTTATTTAACTATCAACAACATTCACAACAATCAACCAATTTAAATAATTTTTCCCAAATTATTAAATTTCAAATCTCTTCGCGAGATACGGTTTAACACTTCAACCATTTGAAAACAATTTCAACTCACTTTCATTTAACCCAATTTAATAAATCCTTATCGATTTATTCCAAATTTACATTCCAAATCTGTAAATTTATTTCCACACTTCAAAATAAATCAATGTTTATTTTTTAAAACAAATTTCCCCTTTTCCTTTACAAATTCCATTGTGAAATTAAATTTCCAAATATCCATTTTTAACTCCAAATCAACTTTCAAATTGATTTCCAAATTTGTTTCAAAACCCAAATTGATTTTCCAAACCTTTATTTCAAACACCGAATCAAATTCCAAATTGATTTCAAAATTCAATTTAACACCAAATCATTTTACAAATCGATTTCCAAGTTTACTTCCAAATTCCAAATCAATTTTTCATTCAACATCAAATAAATTTTCATATCGATTTCCCAAAGATTTATTTTCAAATACCAAATCAATTATAAATTGATTTCTAGAAATTAATCACCTTTTTAAAATAAAATTCATTTATCTCTTCCCAACCATTTAAAGTTCCATTTTTAAATAAATTCTTCAACTTTCAAATAATGCTATTCGAAATCTATTTATAAAAATCTTTACCATATATTAGAAATAATTCGATAAGATTTCAAAAATCAACTTTATACTTTAAAAATCCTTTCTTTTAAATTCAACCAATTCTTTCAAAAGAATTTACTTAAAATTTCCGATTTTAATTTCAAAAATCAAATTTCATTCATTTCTGGTATCCAACGATACCAAAAATACATTCGGCTAAATTATAGCCTTCAACGAATCCAATCACAAATATAATCATTCACAGATTATAAATAAATAATCACACGGCGATTATAAATAAATCAACACACAACATTGAAATAGATTCAAATGTTAGAGGAATCCAGTTGGATCCCTCCAACCTGTTTCCCTACATCCACAGATGTTAGCACAATACCAATTTCACTTCAATGTGAAATTATCGCGATATATGGGATTTATAAAATACTACCCGCTATTATGCGGCGCAATAGGGTCTCATCCGCTATACAATGCGGGAAGTCAACAACTCCAATATATACATATTCCAATATATATATTACTATATACATATATAATACCATTCCACTTTAATGTGAAATTATCGCGGTATATGTTTTTAATAAATAACCTCCGCTTAATATACGGCGTATAGGGTCTATTTATCACAATAAATAGCAATCATCATTCAATCATCACAATCAACACTATCAACAATTTAAAATCTAACAATTTAAAATTTAAATCGAAACAAAACATTTGATTGAGTGAGAAGTTCTCACCTTTGCTGTAGTTGTTGCAATAGCGATTTATTTTAATTAAAATTAAACGAGCGTTTAATTTTATCCAAAATTTTCACTGACTCCTAAAAATATCAATCCAGCTCCATTGCGTAGAGCTCGTCCATATGATTCCAACGCAATTCGTTTCGTGCGAAACGGACCTCGTATGAAAAAGTTATGATTTTTCAAAGTTTGTATGAATTTAAATATACAATTTTAGCTTTATTTTTATTTTTCTAACCCTAGATCACATCCTGGCCGCACATTTTCTTTGACCAGATCTGGGCCGCACCTGCTTTCTTCTCCATCAACGTGAAAACATGCTTGTTCAAACCCATAGCCGTCAAGCTTCAACGAATTTTCACGACCACCACACTCAACCTGAAGACGATCGGCCACCTCCATCGCGAAGCTCGTCACTTGCTCTACACTCGGCCAAAGGCCGGACAAACTCGGTCAACCCCATCACCTCGATTTGCGTGAAAAACGCAGCGACTTCCATCTCGATTTGCCGTCAATCCGTGGCTCCGTTTACGATCTCCACTGTTGGATAGCTAGATCTTGATGCCCTCTACAACTTTGTAGTTGACGACTTTTGCTAATTATTTATAGATTTGGAGATAATAGAGGAGGAAGTTTCGAAATTCTCAGCCATTAAAATCTAGGGCCGGCTGAAGCCTTTTGACCTAGGGTTTGTGAAAAGAAGAAAAAATGGAGGGCTTTTATAGAAAATTCAACGAACACTATTCACTCGAAATTTTCCGAACTCCAAATCGAGCGTGCCGGCTGGCGTTCGTAAGGTTTACCCCACGTTCCGAACACAATGGAATGTGTTTCAGGAGCTAATTCGATCGTATGTGAGAGTTACAGAATTAAACGATCAAATTTAAATTAAAGCGATTCAAACCGATTTCGATGCGTTTTGGCTTGCCCCGGACAAACCGTACATCCGATTGACACGAAATTTGAAACCTTACAATAATATCACATTACGGATTCGATGGAACTGGTTTAATCGAAATCTGAGACTGTTTGAAAAATGACTATTTTTAGTCGTCAATTAAATATTAAAATAATCAATTTTCACAATTTAACTTTTAATTCAATTTTAAAAGTTTACAAATATCATTCTAACTTCAATATGATTTAATATAACTTTATAAATCATTTTTAATCACATTTGATCCAATTATCAATTATTTACGCAATTTCAAATATTAAATTAATAATTTAATTGTCCAATTAAATCACTATATCGAAATTAAATAAATTCGACTTCCAAATCTTACTTATTAATATTTAAAATTAATTAAATATACGAATTTCAAATGACGGAAATTGTAACGACTCGGGTTTTGCCCGCTCGAAAATCAACATCCATACTTTACATCGTACTCGAATGCCGTAGATTCGACCGTTCAAATCCGATTCGCCGGAGCTTATAACACCATTAAGTATAACAACACAGCGGAAAAAGAATATATCAATATAGATATACAACATCTGATACAATATCCAGATACAATGATGATACAATGAATATCTATATACATCAGAGATATGATACAACACATAGCAGCGGAAAAGAAAATAGATAACACCAGCAGCGGATAGAATGTCTCCAATAGAATGCTCCAAGATAAGCAACGTCAATCCATGAACTCCAAGAACTGAACTAGCTCCAGATAATCTACTAAACCTGAATATCTGATAAACCCAACTCTAGACTGCCCGTGTGGAAAATAGTGGGCACCCAGAGTTTAGGAAGGGAACAATAAACTCCAGGTCAGTCGTGGGACTGGTGTGAGCAAACAAAAGCAGTTTATCTTTAAACAAACACAAAAGGCTTTTAACATTGAAATCCGCAATGCTTTTCGAAAATGAAACTACCATAAAGCCTCCCGCCACACACACAATGCAATCGCAGAATTGGAGGAGATTTCTCCTTATGATAGTCAAACATGCTTACTACCGCAAAATCATTCGATATTATTATCATTAGTGCATAGTGTCGAAAACCATTTCGAAAATATAATATTAATCTTAGCCAGCATACAACATATCATCGTATGCCTACTATAGCTACTACGTTCAATAGCAGGTTACCGCCACATTGCATAGCAGGTAATACAACTAAAAATCGTACAGGGTTCGTATTGTTTCTTTGGATTTCCAACAAATGATCAGGCTAAGGAACTTCCTTACCGAAATAGAAACGCCTCTGGAAAGACGCCCCGGATCCTAACCGGATCTCTGCAAACAAAAGCCGACGCTACCTCACGCTGTACAGCTGTAACTAGGTAAGTAACACACTGACGCTACCTCACGCTGTACAGCTGTAACTAGGTAACTAACACACGAGTCATGTCATCCCCCGGTCGTTACCGACCTTTATCCGCGGGATCCCGAAAACCAACAAAGCAACATCATACAGTAATAAATTACCGTGTCCACATGAGTTAAGTATCTGGGCTCCATATCATGATACCACCCTTTATCCAGAAGGAAATGACATACCCTAGGGGCGCTACCCCTACAAACCTTTGCCGCAACATTCCTGTTTTGACCATTACCGGGTTGTGAGGCTCGACGAAGTCTCGTTCACAAAGCCACGCTTTTTCACAAAGCCACGCTTCGATCAACAAATGATCAGCAGCACTTCATATGCCACATTACCAAATTGGGAATGTATCACTAGTAACCATCAACTACATAACCTCTGAGCTCGTACGTCTCAGAGAAGGGTGTTAAGCTAAGAGAATAAATTCTCCGCCACCAACAGAAATGTATTTGATAGAAACCAGCTTTACATCTCAAAGTGTAACGTCAGACACACATCCATACAAGTCTGTTCCGGGTCCGAACAGAACCGAAGGCACTTCCGAAGAAGCCCTTGCAAATCCGGGTATTCACAATCTCGATCGGACTTCCCATCACTTAGGGAATCTCTATACCGGAGCCATGATGTAGAGAAAATCGATAGGTCATCATATCGCTCTCGCAAATACCCGGTCTTCACCACCGGTCTTCAAATGCGATCCATATCGTCGTATCACTATTCGGAATGGGTTATACGACACAAAGGTCCTCTCCCGGCTAAACCGAATAACGAGCGCAATTAAAAATCATATGGATACTAGGGTCTCAGTTAAATCACAGCTTAAAACCCAAAACTTTTCATTCGAATGGTAAAACAAATTACCATTTCCAATCTTTTAAACAAAAAGATTTATTTCAAAAACCTTCAATGGTTTAAACAATTTCCACACTTTTAATCTTTTAAACAAAAAGATTTATTTCACAAAGTTAACCCCATTCACAAAGATTCATTCATAGATTTTCAAATCGATTTCCATTTCAATTGAATTAACTCGTTAAATCCTTAAATCAAGATTTAACTTATAGCTTTCAAAACAATTCTATTTCAAGTTAGATTAACTCATCCGGTCTTTGAATCAAAGACTCATTTCATAAATTTCAAAACATTTCAATTCCATTTCAAACTTGAAATTCTTTCAACACAATTTGGAAATCCTTTCTTAAAATGAAAGCTATTATTATTTGAAAACAAGTAGTTTTCGTTTCGGAAAAATCCAGGTATATTCACACGAGTTAAAACCCTTGAATTAAATTCAAATTCCCAAATCAATACTTTTAAAATGGTTTAACCCATATATAACTTATACAGCATCTTCAATCCCTAGTTTCAAATCATAGAATTCAATTTCAACTTGAATTCAAATTTAAATCAAATTATTCAAATTTTCCAAAACTCGATTAAGTTATTCGAAATAACTTTTATCTTTGAAATTCCCTTTCAAAAGCTTTTCACTTTAAACCCAAATTTCCAATTTCAAAATCGATTGAAATTAAAATTTCAATTTCAAAAACATTGAATTTAAATCATCTGTGATTTAACCGATTTCCACGTGAAATCCATATTTGTGTGTGTATAGTGTAGTCCAGGGGTTTAACACAATAGTGCAACACATCAATCATCACAGATATATCGATAAGCGGTATAATGGATAACGCTTATCTTCATTCACAGATTCATAGATAAAATAAATTTATCAGTCACAAAGATTCACTATTACAATTCGATGTGGGTTTCGGATAACCAACTAGAATCCGACTCCCTGTCGCATCGAAATTCAAGTGTCGTTTACGGATCAAGGGTTTTCATATTCACAAAGTAATATATCACAGAAATAGAAATTTCAGATCACAACATAAATCAGAATGTATCACAAAGCATCATATATCAGGGATATCAATCAATAGAAAGCACTCAATAGAATTCAAATATTCATAAGTAAGATCAATTAGTTATCTGATAAATTTAAATCAGATTAATTACCCATGAATTCAATTACTAATCTTGGTTAATCAAGATGTAAATTTATCTTAATTAATTCCCATTTATATTAATTATCTATGATTACTTATATATTATTAACTCTTAATTATGACTTTATTTTAATTAGTTAATTATAAGACACCGCTTTCAATCTTGCATTTCCCAAAACTGTTTATATTACAATCCTAAACAACTAGCAGGTAACTAGAACCCGAACCAAACTTCCTAGAACCCGAGTCTCTCCCTGAGTCTTCCTCCATTTTCCCCGAGTCATTCCCCAACTCCCCTTTTCCTTTATTCTTTGACTTTATTTAGTTAAGTGTTTAAACTGTCGATTACTACCCTCTGCGAACTCGAGTAGAAACCCGCGTTTCTTCCCAGTCCCCTGAGTTTCTTTATTTTTTTAAAACCTGTTTTCGTTTAAATTTTTAAAACCTGTTATGCCTGTTAAACTCACACACATGAACTCGGTAACCCACTCGAGCCACGATCCCATTTACCCGAGGTTAACTTTGAGTTTCCCCCCTTCTTCCCCACTAACACCACCACCAGATCACCAATGTGCACGTGCACGGCGTCTCACCGTCACTCCGGCAAACTCCACCACCACTAGCAGATCACCTTCGACCCACTCTCGCTACCCAAACACAAGAAAACACGAATGAAGCTCGAAAACAAAATCGAGTATCTCGATCAACATGGGTACAGCAGTCATCATCAGAGGATCGCTTCGCACGACCCATGCCGACCACCAGAAGCTTCGAGCTTCTCACCACGTCTTCGTCAGCCATAGAGTCAACATCTCCCCAAGGCGCGTGCGACTCGACGCACGTATGAAACCACAGTGATCAAATCCCCGACCACCTCGAAAACTAGGTTTAGAAATAAAAATTTCGTGCCGTCGTCGCCACAGTGAACTGGGCAACCTCCGGCTATTTTTCCCATCATCGTTGTAGCCTCCTCCACCTCCACGCGAAACCCCGGCCTCGATTGAGTCTTCGATCGCCTGAACTTAGTCAAAACGTGATTTTTGATCAACATGAAACTGCTCTTCCACCATACTTCTAAAAATTACCAAACCTAGCTTAAAAATCATATCTTTGCATAAGTATTCAGACTATATAATTGAATCTTCAAATTGTTATAATCGAATTTATCCAAAATTTGAATTTCCTCTGGAAAACCAAATCTGTGCATACTGTATATCCTTATCTTCCTTCAAACCATTTTTAAATTAGAATCCATACTTAAACATACATATTCGCTTTTGAAACCAAAGCTTGATACTAATTAGATGGTAAGAAATTGAATTTATTTGATTAATTCTACCCTGTGAGCCAAAACAGAGAAGAAAATGAATACTTCAGTACTGTCAAATATAGACATACATATATACAAAGCTTCATGCTCACATAACACTATCTATCTAAGCAAAGAGTAAGTAATACTTAAGTGTTACAAGATTATTTACTCACCTGAAAATGTTTGAAAACAGAGAACACTTTTCTTTTGTTTTGAAAATCTACAGATTGAATCTTCCTCTTTGAAACTTCTCCTTTGTTTTGTAAATTGATCTCAAGTTTGGAAATATAGTGATGTTTATGTTTTCTTTTCTTTCAGTTTTTACTATGTTATGTTTTGAACGAAGAAAAGTATGGCAGTTGATATATACAAATTTGTGTACAGGCTGAACAAGATATAAATTGTACCTTTTTTTTTATTTGTACATTGTTAACCAGAGATTTTTATAAATATGGTGGCTGATATGATTTTCTTCCTTGCTTGAGAAGATAGCATTAAATGCTCATGTTCCCACCTTTGTTTACATGTAAGCCTACTTTATTTTTATGCAAGTACACGGCTTGTTTTATTAATGATGTTGCTTGCTCCTTTTATCTCAAGCCTTGTGATATAATAAAGTTCTATCCTTATCATATTGTTTGAATCCATAGATATATCTTGTTTTGTTTGTTGATCCAATCTTGCTTCTTTATGTAATTTCCTTGAAGTATTTGTACATAGATATCTCTATTCCAATATATTGTTAGATCTTATGTATTTTGATTCTATTTATAACTCAGATATTATTATTTTACTTTAATACTTATCGTCTTGTATTTATTTCATAAATTCAAATCATTATTAACCATTTACTTGAAATTTGAATCTAATCACATATATACCATATTTTAGATTTTAATTGATTTAACATAGAATTCATCTGGAGGGGAAACTCGCATCATTTTAATCAATTTATTTTTACTATTTTTATTCAAAAATACAATTAATTATCAATTTAAATTTAATTAAAATTCGGGGTCGTTACAGAAATTCTGGGTCGTTACAAATTTCCCCCCTTAAAATAATTTCGTCCTCGAAATTACAAAGTAAGAAAAATGCCCCAAATTCGTTAACTTTCCAAAAATCCACTTAGTGAAAAATTTTATATTCTCCTTTTCCAAAACCTTTAACTTCAACCAAAACAATGGTTTCCATTTTCTAGTTCAATTCCTACGTTTTCATTTCAATTTGGAAATTGACTTTTCATTAACAAAAATTTTCCAAAAATTTTCAAAATTTTTATAACGCCTCAAATTTTCAGAAACATTCGCCAGCGTCTCCTTTGCACGGTTCGATCGTAGTAGGATCACAATAGACATAAATATGTATACATCGACCCTCCCGGTCGGAAAAGCAGAAAAACAGTTCATATTTCCTATTTTTATTGCGTAGGCGTACCTTTTTAGCATTTTTAAGCAAAGCAGTTATTAATTTAGCATTTCACGCAAACAAAGCAACTGATCGGCAGCCACGGCACCTGTACTTACTCAATTTAAATATGTAAGTGACATATATAAGGTTATTAACAATTTTACTCTTTTAAACAACTACAACACTTGCATATTAAGGGAAATGCATACTAAACAAGGTTTATAAGCAACTTATATAATTTCAACATCACTTGTAATTGTTTGCCAACCAACTCACATACAATGACATTCAATTATACAATTTCAATTAGTTTACTTTCAATTCAAATCAATTTCTATTTAAATTTACTTCACTTTCAATTTAAATCAAAATACATAGCTTCCAATTTTAATCAATTCAATTTCATTAGCACTTAATGAATTATACTACATATATAATCAATCAACAACCATCAAACAATCAATGTCATTACCAACACAACCAAATTTATTCACTTTACTTTACATTCAATTTGGTTCAACACTTTTAATTAGCTTTAATGAATTAACACTTACATTCATTATTCCATATCAATTTACTTACATTAGATTGATCAACATTCAATTCATTTACTAATTTACATTAAATTCAATTTCTAACTCATTTAACAAATAAAGTTGAATTTCATTTATATAACTCAAGTTCATATCCATTTAATAAATTCACTCATTAATTCATTTTGCTACCAAAATCAATTTCATACAACATCACTTAAGTTATATTCCATTTCAAATTTCAACTTATAAATCCAATTCAGATTCCAACTCTAAAGTAAATTCTATTTCACTTTACCAAAGTCAAATTTTCATATTCCTATCAAATTCAGATTTTGTTTTTCTTCACAAAATTGTTTAACCATTTCTTTTACAATTGGTTTTGCTTACCTTCATTCATTTTATAAGTTACACAACTTATTTATTTAATTTCCCAATTCATATTATAAGTATAAAACTCATTTCACTTATAATTATCAATTACAACTTGGATTTTAATTTTAATTTTGTTTATCACAACAAAACATCAATTTTATTATGGTAGCAAATCTATCACGTAGAAACTCGAAAATGATACTGATGATGCTGCAGTCATCACCCTTATTATTTCCTAGCAACAATAGTGAATTCAGTGCTTAAATTCTTTCAAAAAATTTCCTTTTAATTTAGAAATCTTATTTACAAATCTTTTCTTATATAATTTCACTATTTTACTTTACTTATACAAGATTATTTCACAATTGTAAATCATTTTGATTATAATTCCATACTTAACAATTCATTTGTTTATATAATTTGCTCTTTCACAATTGTTGTTTCATTTAACTTATTCAAATAACTTTTATTAACTTATATATATTCTTACATTTTCAACAACCAAAACAATTCTAAAAAGTTATTTCCTTTATATACAAAATATAACCGAGGTAAAATTATTTCATTTACCCAATTTAAAATGATACTATGTTGACTTGCCTCGTTTAAGTGTTTAGAAACCCCTATCGATAATATGGCGTCCCACATACCGACCAGAATTCACAAACAGCTCAATGGATAAGCAAACACAATATAAAACACTTTTATATTCACTAACAAATACGCGCTCATATCTATTATTACACTCACACTCATTCTAGAGTACTATTGACTCTATCTCTAATGAGTAACACCCAACAGAGCCATGGTTGTCGCTTAACCATACGCTCTGATACAAAATGTAACGAACGCGATTTTTCGTCGCTCGAAAATCGACATTAATACGTCCACTGTATCAACTGCCGAGCAATCGAATGCCGAAAAACCGAATTATTATGGAGAAAAAGAAGAGGTAGAAGAAAACAGAAGAAAAAGAATAAAGAAACAACAGAAAATACAGAAACAGAAACAATATCAGAATCTCACATTCGCAGCGGAACAACATATAATAGATAAATGAATAATCTTTAAATCAAAGAACTATATCATTTTATACATTACATCATCATTAGAGTTTACAACAACAATATACAACACAACTGGACAGTTATATAAACTTGTCCTCATACAGAATACACAGCGGAATAAATAATATCATATACAAGTGGTACGCCTCGTCATCCAACTCGCCACTAAGCTCCACAGCATCTTGAATCTAGAATGACCTGATAACCTAAATCTAGACTGCCCGTGTGGAAATTGGTGGGCACCCAGAGTTTAGGAAGAGAACAATAAACTCCAGGTCAGTCATGGTGACTGGTGTGAGAACTTAAAACAGTTTTATCTTTAAAACACAACAACAACAAAGCAAGTAGAAAATACCCGCAATGCTTTTGGAAAATGAAACTACCATAAGACCTCCCGCCACACACACAATGCAAACGCAGAATTGGAGGAGATTTCTTCTTATGATAGTCAAAAATGCTTACTACGCAAAATCATTCGATATTATTATCATTAGTGTATAGTGTCGAAAACCATTTCGAAAATATAATATTAATCTTAGCCAGCATACAACCATTATTGTATGCCTACTATAGCTACTACGTTCAACAGCAGGTTACCGCCACATTCCATAGCAGGTAATACAAGTAAAACCGTACATGGTTCGTATTGTTTCTTTGGATTTCCAACAAATGGTCAGGCTAAGGAACTTCTGTGATAACCCGGATTTTGGAACATCTGTTAATTGATAATTAACTGGGTTAATTAATAAAAATACTGATTTTATTTGGATTAATAAATAAAATTCTGATAATTAGAATATATCTGGATATGTATATAGATGAATTTGAACTATAATAAATACTGACTTATAAATATCTTGATAAATATTCATTTGATAATATTTGTTTAATGATCTTCTTTTATAAATATTTATTTGGCAAAATTTATCTGTAACGTCCCAGTATTTTGGACCATTCGCATCCATTATAAGTGTATAGGTAGACACTCATGCCGGATTTGAATTGCTTAAAATACCGCGTTGTTAATTTAAATTGGCAAAACTGAACATATACAGTAAATAAATAATCACAGATCACAGACACAGAGTAATAAGTGCAGCGGAAATAAAAGAGATAGTAGTTCATGAAGCTACTATATGAATATATAAAATACATCAGAGTTAAACTAGATACAACGGAAGAGTAATACGATACATCAGATACAAATCAGAATACATCACTGGAATCATCGAATACTGAAAGCAAGCAGAATAGATGGCTGGATCTTCAAGCAAAGCTCTAACTTCAAAGGTGAGTCTCGAATACTGGTACACTCAGTCTGACCCGAGCGTAAAGCAAAACACAAGACACTCGAGTCAGGATTAACATTCTTATATTAATAAATCCAACTCAAGTGAAATAGCAATTGAAATACAAGTAACTCAAAGGATGTTTGGAATAACCATCCTTTAAGGATCCGTTAAACTATCTACTATGTAGTAGTGTACGATAAATAGATAATGTCTATCAGTAATATAAAAAGATATCAAAATAGCGTTAAGTCATGGCCCATTCCACCCTTAACACATTTTTATTCCCAAAAGCATATACAAGACCGTAGTTTCCCCAAACCGAAAGTCACCAGAGGGCAATCCATATACTAAAGGAACAAAACAAATTCGTAGTGGTCGCGTATAAATGGAATACAAGTATGACAAGGCACATGAGGCAATACCCAAGGTAGTGATACTACCGTTCGCCTGATCCGGACTGGTGAGAATGCAACGCCGCAGCGCCCGCAACACCGTGAAACAACACTCCCAAAATCAAGAGTGCACCAATCGACAACAAGTATAAGTAGTTCGAAGAAGTGTGTCCACTTGAGGTAGCAAATCCTCCATTGGCCCGGCACAGCTCCTGTTTTAGTCATTTCCAATTTGACACAAGTGTCAAGGCTATCCATCATCGTTCTCTTTCTTCAGTCAACACGTACATCAATCCAACCACTTCATTCTGGATCATCACTCCGCGTATAGTTATTAAAGTGGTTTCCGGTTTAGATAGAGAGTATATCCATAACCGAATTTCGGTCTCTTTAATAACTTCCGTAATTATTACACCGATTGGTCGTTTATTTATTTCAAAACCAAATCAATTTCAATTTCAAATAGAATTCGTAAATCAAAATTTCATTTGTCTTTCTAAACCAATTTCCAATATTTACGTTTCAAAACTTCCAAATTCACAATTTCAAAATCTTATAATTCAATTTCAATTTCTATTTAAAACAATTCAAATATTGATTCAAGTTCGCATATCAGTTTCATTTCGAAATCATTTAAATTAACATTCCAAATCAGTTTAACTTCATTTATCGATTTCATTCAATATTCGTTAAGTTACTTTATCATTCAAAACAATTTCTATTAAATTTCCAATTCATTAAATCCATTATTTAAATTCAACTTCCTTATATCAAAACTTACAAATTGAATTAAATTAAATTCATCAAATCAAATTCTTTAACTTTCAAGCCTTACATTAATTTCAATAAATCACATTTTATTTCTTGTTAAAGAAATTCAATTTCACTTATTTACTTACTTAAATAATTTTCCAAAACTTAAATAAATAAAGAAACTCAATTTCAATTATTTACGAAGTAAAATTTACTTATTCAAAAGTTCAATTTCACTTATTAAAGAATTCAATTCAATTTAATCATTAAATAGTTCAATCTTATTTAATTATTAAATAATTCAAAACTTAATTATTAAATAATTTCAAATTTAAAAATTTCAAACCTAATTATAATTTCAAACTTAATTATTAAATCATTTCAAAGTTTAATAATTTCAAACTTAATTCAATCATTTCTCAAAATTAAACAACATTCTTTCATCAATTACATTGTTAATATTTTGTTTCAGATTATTAAATATTAACATTTTCCTTTCATTAAAATTCAAATTTCAACTTCATTTCAAAACCATATTATTATTCAAATAAAATCTTCGTTTATTTTTAAATCAAATTATTGACCAATCGGGTTTTTATTTAATTCTCTATATCCTAGGTCAAAGTTCAATTTGGGTATTTATCATTTCAACCCGATTCCAATTCAATTCAAAATCAAAACATAGCAAAGGGAACTTGCAGTGTGATAACTGGGATGGTGTCAAAGTAAATAAACAAGCAATAACAACAATCAATAACAATCCAATAATCAATTCAAATAATCCCGAAATAACCGTATTAATTCGCATTGTTATTTGTACGAATTAATATAATCATTTCTAGAATCTACACTATCATTTCATGTAGATTAAAGATTATTACATTACGGTTTCACTTGTCATTCAATTTCAATTTTTATACATCATCAATTTAACAACATACATTCAGTGGTTCAAGGTGTAATTAACAAATGCTACGTGTCAATAAATTCAACAGTTAAAGGGGTCATATTATACAATGTCATTAAATCAAATTTAACATTTAACTATCCTATATCAAGTTCAATTGCATACTATTTATCATTTAACATTAACAATTTAACGTCCAATATAAACATCAACAATCAATCAATTATCAGCCAAACTGTATTATCATCGCATAAATAATTAACAGATAATGGTGTCAGATGTCACAGGTGAACTGATACAGGCAATGGCATATATAACAGTGTAATTAACTAACAGCAGCATATTTCAATTGTCGTTTCAATTGAAATCAGATTTAATAAATAAAAGAACGTTAATCGTGAGTGAGTGCTCACCTTTCGAGGCTAGAGAAGTTCGACAATGGAATGAGTTACGAGATCCAAAGCAACAATAGATTGGCACGAATTTGATGGACAAAGCTGATAAATCAGAATACGAGTAAAACAAATCAGAATGGGGTCGAGGAAGATAATATGGTATAAGTGAACTTATATATATATATAATCACATATAAAAATTATGTTCTAAATCCAACTCTATATTAAATTATATATATAGTTTTCAAAAACCATAGCTTAATATTAGTGCACACATATAAAATCAAACATGTATACATTATATATGTCTCAAAATAAATATTGACTTTTAAAACACATATTTAATATATCCTATATATATAATCTAAAACCAATAATAAACTTTTAAAACAAATCCCTATATTTACAAATTCAGCATCACTTACTTAATACCATCCATACGTGAACATAAATGCACGACGACCAAATGATAAAACCTCACCTGACCTATGATATCTCATAACTAATATATTATACTTTCAAAACACACTATACTTATACTAACAGTATTACAAAAGTTAAGATTTTAAGTAACAGAATATATGAACAAACCCAACACCTAACTTTCACATTTACTAATATATGTAACATACACACTAATATACTGTAACATCTAAAATGTGAGAACTAAGCCTATGTTTTAAACATATACAGTAAAACAAATATGTAGACACACCACATAAATACAACTATACCACTATCTTATATACACGTACCTGCTTTTAATACATATAATACTATGTAACAAACCCTTACATTCAGACTCAAGTAAAATAGATAGACTGACAACATATACATCTAAATGAAAATGTAAAGATAAGCATACCCATATATAAAACAAGATATGGAAACACACGTACAAAGATTTAAAACAATACATATAAACTAAGTTTAAGAAAGAAAAAAAATATATGATACAAATAGACCTTATATAACTTCATAGGCAAACGAATGAGGGAAAGATGAAGACCGAATGGATGGTGGGAGGAGAGAGGCCGAGAGAGGGAGGGGGTCAGGTGCTAGGGGATGGAAGGTGACTGGGAGGCACGTGTGCTCGGGCAGTGGTGCTTCGGCCTGGGTGTAGGCAGGTCAGGCGAAGGTGGGGCGTGCGGAAGTGGGCTTGTGAGGGGACGAGGGCGAGATGTCGGGGCTGCTGTGGAGTGGCATGTGTGGGGAAAAGCAGCAGTCTAGTGGGGTCCAGGATCAGGGGAGGCTTCACGTGGAGGGTGGTGGGATGTCAGGCTAAGTGGAAGTGGGATGGTGGCGGTTGGAGCTGACCATGAGAGGAGGGAGGAATGATTGTTGAAGTGGGTTTGGATGTAGGGAAGGTTGAACAGCAAAATGAAAATATAATTTCCTCCAAGCCAAATAGAGAGATACGTAACAGCTTCCTAGGAATTGAATACAACCTCAACCTCTTTGTATTTAACGTTAAAAATTAAAATTTTTTTTTAAACCGATACCAAAGAAAGTAAAATAAAATTTTGGGAAATGTAGAAGGTCAGATGGTTGTTTCGGAAATGATAAATGCAAATGTCTTGATGGCTTCACGGGTGAGCTGGACTGCAAAACCGATATAAAAAATCGTTTTCGCGGATTGTAACCGGCTACCGATACGGTAGGCGTTACGCAAAGTGCAACGTACAACGGAACTTCGAATTTGACAATCGAATATACCGTAGAGATCGGCACGACGAGACGATCAAAACGGTATATAGAAATCAGTGGTACGATCATCCGATAAAAATCGATATCGGTACCAGAATGCTGCTATTTTGCAGAAAATAAGAACGACGGAGCAATAGATGTCCAAATTTTGAAAAACTACAAACTGACATCTTGCTCAGAAGATGGTTTAGAATTTTTCTATGTAAAAATATTTAGATTTCGGAACATTTTATTTTTATCGCTTTTTAACAGATTAAATTGAAGTGAATTTACGTGCGAAATAAACTTTCATATTTTCGGACGAAAATTTACCTGTCGCTATGCTTAACTAGACGTATTCCAAATATTAAATTTTTATTTCAAAATTTTATCGTTTAAAATTTCACAAAATTTCAACTAATTACGTTATTAAAACAGTTGAAATTTACGGGTCGTTACATTATCTTTTCAAATCTAAAATATATATATATATATATATATATATATATATATAGAATCAACTTTAAAAATTTTTGAAAATTCTATACATATATATATGTGTAATATTGGTTTGTAAATATGTAAGGTGAGATTTAATTAAAGATTTAAAAACACCTTTCCTTTTATATACTTGGAAATAGATATAGTTAGTATATTTTGTAAATAAATATAAAGCTTTGATATGTGTACATCTTTTAAAACTATAAGTATAAAATTTAAAGTACACAAGACATATGTAAATATAAAATAAATAATCTATATAAATAAATAAAAATTAAGTAGGGATTTAGACATAATTTATAAATAATTTAGAGGCAAGGATATAAACATAAAATTCATAGTTAAGACATTTGTAAAGTAAATATAACAATGCATTTACAAGTGTATAGCTTACTGTATACAAGTGGCAATTGATTAAATGAAAAAAAATCTGGTTAAATGTTTCAGTTAAAATTTTTCTCAAAACCTTCTTTTCCTCTAAAACATTTAAAACTGAGAAAAATTACAAACCTGGGAAACCAAGTTTGCAAAGCTGAAATCAAAATAGCAGCGAGAATCAAAACGAATTCTACAACAACTCAAGCCAAATCAATTTCTGTTTCAACCTGAATCTAAGCATGCAACAAGAATCAACATCAGTTTCAGATTCAACAGCAAAGAATTCAAATCAAATGTAAAAATTTCCAGATCAAAAGCCTGGAACAAGAAATCTGGTCTCTGTTCCATTTATGGTGAGTAAATATATATATTTTAAAAGGTTTAAGTAGATCTAAAATCAGTGCATATGGATTATTGGATTAGATTTGTGCTTTGCATGTGTATATATATGTATGAACCTCTGGATATATGTGTGTATCTGATTTGTGCATGTTGTTGTGTCTTGTTCTTCTCTGTTTCCAAAAGTACAGAGATTAAAATCAATTCGAAAAATCAAAAGTTTTTATGTTATCATATTTAGGCTTTGAGATTCAAACGCAATAATTGTTCAAACATAGATTTAAATTTAAAATTTGTATTCAAGAAAATAGGGCTGAAATCTTCTGGAATTGGGTTAATACAATAAGATCTTTGAAAATGATAAAAACCAAACAATTTAATGTGTTGATTCAAGTATGCAACTTGAATCGCCACTGGAAAATTTGATTTTTAAAAACAAAAACCTTGAATTTTAGTTGGGATTTGGGGTTGCATTTCTATGATGATCAGAAATGGGAGTTTGAGCTAATTCCGGTGAATGGGTGGTCTTTGGACGTCGTGGTTTTAGACGAAGCTAGGTGGTCGACTGGGAAGGTCGAGAAAATGGTGGAAGTGGTGATTCGATCGTCGTGGCGATGGCAGTAGATGGAATTAGGGTTTTAAACCCAGTTTGCTCGTCGAAGTTTGAAGAGGGAGTTCGTCGACGTGAGGAAACCGGAAGGGGCCGGACCTGGGGGGATCGATGCGGTGAGATGTGGTGAAGCTTTGGACGAAGTCGTGTGATCTATAGTGGACTAGATCGTCGGTGCGAGGAAGAGTTTCCGATCAAATGAAGTTTCAATGGGCTGCTGGCATACTCGATTTCGAACTACGGTGATATCGTGGATTCTGGGAGGCCAGTTGGTTTGGGATGGTCATCATCGACGTGTTGAGATGGGCGAGGTTGGTCAGAGACGATCTGAGCTCTGGTGTACGTGCACGCGTACACGTTTAATCTGGGTTCGTTGTGATGTTTGGGAAGAAAGGTTCTTCTCGGGTTTTGCTCGAAGTAAACGAGGTAGTGTCTCGAGGAAGAGAAGAAATGATGTTGCACGGGGATTTGCTCGGGATTTTGCTTGTTTGGCTCGAGGGATTTAGCTATGGGCTCGGGTTCTTTGGTTTAATAACAAATTTTAAAGTATATTTAGAATAAATCAAGTTTTTTTTTAATTTAAATAAATCAAGTTTTAAACTATTTACTTAAATAAATTTATTTTAAATAATAAATGTTTATTTAAATGTTTGGATAGATAAAAGTTGTATAATTTATTTTAACTAGAATTAATTAAGTAAATTCTTAAGTTTATTTAAAATAAATTAAAGGGTAATTAATTAAGAAAGTGAAATGTTTTTATCATTAATTAAACTTAGGATCTTCCGTAAATTCATATGTTAATAATAAATTTATTCCAAGGTTTATTAAATAAGATTTAAATAATAATTAAGTAGTTAATGAAGATAATGGTTTATCTTAGATTAATTAAGGACTTAAGTAATTAAGGGTTAATTAATTAACTTAAGTGATTAAAGGTAAATTACTTAATGTAAGTAAAAAAATAAATATAATTAGTAATTAAAGGTTAATTAATTTATGATTAAAGAATAATAAATTAAGGGTTAATTAATTAATGGTTAATTAATTTATGTGGTTAATTAAGGAATAAATAATTAATATAAGTAATTAAGGATAATTGCCTAAGATGGATAATTAAGGATGATTAATTAATTTCATTAATTAATAACTAATGGGTTGTAATTAATTAATGTTAATCAAGCAGGGTTAGGTAATTCATTTACATATAATTAATCTATTTTGAGATTAATTAAATTAATTATAAATTATATGATTGATCTTGCTTATGGATGATTAAATTGTATTGAATGTTTGGAGTGATTAATATCTCCAGTCTGATAAATTATGATGTACTATGATATGATATGTTGGGTTGAACTATGATAATGTGGGTTATCTATCGATGATGAATTGTTGTGAAATGTGGCATCCAGATTGTTTTTACTTAATTATATTCACTTAAAACAATTTGGATTAAAGATGTATTGAATTCGAAGAGACCGGGATCGGATATCAGCAATATCCGGAACCACTTCGATTAGTAATCTATAATTCTTTATAGATTTGATTTGTGAATCAAATAGGCTGGAATGGAATAAATTAAGTAAACTAGACCATTTCAACTAAGTAACGGTACTTAGATATTGATTTGTGTAGTAAGTGTTTGGCTATAACAAGATAAGAACTCGTAATGAGGTACGAGTTACCCTGTGTTTCAAAGAGGTTTTACAACCTTAGTATTTCAATTTAAATGGGTTTACTCACGCTGGTTTCTAGCCTAACCCGGGTGTTACTTTGTTGTAATGCTCGGGTCAGACCGAGTATTACAGATTTCCAGGTAAGGACGTTCTGGAGCTCAGAAGGCGAGCTGGATGGCAGGAACGTATGGAGTGTATTCCGCTGTGATATATTATAGATTGTAATCTGGAACATGTTAATTGTATCTGTCCAGTGATTTGTGTATGTTGTAACTCTGATGTATTGATGAAAATTAACAAATACAGTTTTCTTTGTATAACTGATATTATTATTTGATATTGTATTTTGATCCGCTGCGAATGTGAGAGTCTGTGTCTTGTTCTATTTCTTTCTTCTATCTCTTTTCTTTTTCTCCTAACTGGTGTTAAGCCAAGCTGGTCAAGCGACCTAAGGAAAAGTAGGTCAAGCGACCTAAGGAAAAGTAGGTCATACGACCTAAAGACACGCGACCAAAAACTCGCGACCTAAAGACGCGCGACCTAAAGACACGCGACCGAAAACTCGCGACCTAAAGAAGGGTGCGCGACCTAACTGGTGTTAAGGGAGGCGAGCGACTTAAGGTCCAACGACCTACGACTTAACAGTGTCGAGCGACCTAAAAGCACACGACCTAAAGACACGCGACCGAAAACTCGCGACCTAAAGAAGGGTGCGCGACCTAACTGGTTCACGACCTAAGGAGGGTGCGCGACCTAACTGGTCCGCGACCTAAGGAGGGTGCGCGACCTAACTGGTTCGCGACCTAAGGAGGGTGCGCGACCTAACTAGTTCGCGACCTAAGGAGGATGCGCGACCTAACTGGTTCGCGAACTAAGGAGGGTGCGCGACCTAACTTGTTCACGACCTAAGGAGGGAGAACGACCTAAGCTCAGGAAATCTCCAAAAACACTAAAAATTTGGGTTTTTCGCCAATCCAATCCAAATCCAACACAAACAAACATGCTAAAGTGATGAGAAATCATTCCCAACAGTCCAATGACAATTATAGGCAAGATGTGAGATCAAAAATCTCACCTTTTCCACGAAATTGATGTTGGAGAGCTTAAGAGCAAAGCAAAAATCAACCACAAGCTTGAATCTATGTTCTTCACCTTGAATTTGATGTTGAATCACAGATTTGCAATAGAATTTAAGTTTGGAGTTTTAATTTCCACTTCCCACCACCATTTTTGATGAAGCTTGCATGTTATTTGATGAAGTGATGAAGAGATGAGGGGGTTGGGCTGAGTTAGTGTATGTTCAGCCCCAAACCAAAATCCTAAGCCAAAAAGTGACGAAAATTTCACTATCTCCAAATATATCGAAGTTTACACTCAAAAAGATCGCAAACGTCATTTTGAACTCAATGGAAGTGGTCTCGAGTCCTAATTTGACCGTATGCAAAAGTAGCTTTTCAGACTAACATCTGACTAACGATAAAATATTTAAATATAAAATCGATAGATATGTAGTTGTTGGAATAGCGATTTATTTTGATTAAAATTAAACGAGCGTTTAATTTTATCCAAAATTTTCACTGACTCCTAAAAATACCAATCCAGCACCATTGCGTAGAGCTCGTCCATATGATTCCAACGCAATTCGTTTCGTGCGAAACGGACCTCGTATGAAAAAGTTATGATTTTTCAAAGTTTGTATGAATTTAAATATACAATTTCAGCTTTATTTTTATTTTTCTAACCCTAGATCACATCCTGGCCGCACATTTTCTTTGACCAGATCTGGGCCGCACCTGCTCTCTTCTCCATCAACGTGAAAACATGCTTGTTCAAACCCATAGCCGTCAAGCTTCAACGAATTTTCACGACCACCACACTCAACCTGAAGACGATCGGCCACCTCCATCGCGAAGCTCGTCACTTGCTCTACACTCGGCCAAAGGCCGGTCAAACTTGGTCAACCCCATCACCTCGATTCGCATGAAAAGCGCAGCGACTTCCATCTCGATTTTCCATCAATCCGTGGCTCCGTTTACGATCTCCACCGTTGGATAGCTAGATCTTGATGCCCTCTACAACTTTGTAATTGACGACTTTTGCTAATTGTTTATAGAATTGGAGATAATAGAGGAGGAAGTTTTGAAATTCTCAGCCATTAAAATCTAGGGCCGGCTGAAGCCTTTTGACCTAGGGTTTGTGAAAAGAAGGAAAAATTTAGGGCTTTTATAGAAAATTCAACGAACACCATTCACTCGAAATTTTCCGAACTCCAAATCGAGCGTGCCGGCTGGCGTTCGTAAGGTTTACCCCACGTTCCGAACACAATGGAATGTGTTTCAGGAGCTAATTCAATCGTATGTGAGAGTTACAGAATTAAACGATCAAATTTAAATTAAACCGATTCAAACCGATTTCGATGCGTTTTGGCTTGCCCTGGACAAACCGTACATCCGATTGACACGAAATTTGAAACCTTATAATAATATCACATTATGGATCCGATGAAACTAGTTTCATCGAAATCTGAGACTGTTTGAAAAATGACTATTTTTAGTCGTCAATTAAATATTAAAATAATCAATTTTCACAATTTAACTTTTAATTCAATTTTAAAAGTTTACAAATATCATTCTAACTTCAATATGATTTAATATAACTTTATAAATCATTTTTAATCACATTTGATCCAATTATCAATTATTTACGCAATTTCAAATACTAAATTAATAATTTAATTGTCCAATTAAATCACTATATCGAAATTAAATAAATTCAACTTCCAAATCTTACTTATTAATATTTAAAATTAATTAAATATACGAATTTCAAATGACGGAAATTCTGGGTCGTTACAAACTTCCCCCCTTAAAAGAATTTCGTCCTCGAAATTACAAAGTAAGAAAAATGCCCCAAATTCGTTAACTTTTCAAAAATCCATTTAGTGAAAAATTTTATATTCTCCTTTTCCAAAACCTTTAACTTCAACCAAAACAATGGTTTCCATTTTCTAGTTCAATTCCTACATTTTTATTTCAATTTGGAAATTGACTTTTCATTAACAAAAATTTCCATAACGCCTTAAATTTTCAGAAACATTCGCCAGCGTCTCCTTTGCACGGTTCGATCGTAGTAGGATCACAATAGACATAAATATGTATACATTGACCCACCCGGCCGGAAAAGCAGAAAAACAGTTCATATTTCCTATTTTTATTGCGTAGGCGTACCTTTTTAGCATTTTTAAGCAAAACAGTTATTAATTTAGCATTTCACGCAACCAAAGCAACCGATCGGCAGCCACGACACCTGTACTTACTCAATTTAAATATGTAAGTGACATATATAAGGTTATTAACAATTTTACTCTTTTAAACAATTACAACACTTGCATATTAAGGGAAATGCATACTAAACAAGGTTTATAAGCAACTTATATAATTTCAACATCACTTGTAATTGTTTGCCAACCAACTCACATACAATGACATTCAATTATACATTTTCAATTAGTTTACTTTCAATTCAAATCAATTTCTATTTAAATTTACTTCACTTTCAATTTAAATCAAATTACATAGCTTCCAATTTTAATCAATTCAATTTCATTTGCACTTAATGAATTATACTACATATATAATCAACCAACAACCATCAAACAATCAATGTCATTACCAACACAACCAAATTTATTCACTTTACTTTACATTCAATTTGGTTCAACACTTTTAATTAGCTTTAATGAATTAACACTTACATTCATTATTCCATATCAATTTACTTACATTAGATTGATCAACATTCAATTCATTTACTAATTTACATTCAATTCAATTTCTAACTCATTTAACAAATAAAGTTGAATTTCATTTATATAACTCAAGTTCATATCCATTTAATAAATTCACTCATTAATTCATTTTGATACCAAAATCAATTTCATACAACATCACTTAAGTTATATTCCATTTCAAATTTCCACTTATAAATCCAATTCAGATTCCAACTCTAAAGTAAATTCTATTTAACTTTACCAAAGTCAAATTTTCATATTCCTATCAAATTCAGATTTTGTTTTTCTTAACAAAATTGTTTAACCATTTCTTTTACAATTGGTTTTGCTTACCTTCATTCATTTTATAAGTTACACAACTTATTTATTTAATTTCCCAATTCATATTATAAGTATAAAACTCATTTCACTTATAATTATCAATTACAACTTGGATTTTAATTTAAATTTTGTTTATCACAACAAAACTTCAATTTTATTATGGTAGCAAATCTATCACGTAGAAACTCGAAAATGATACTGATGATGCTGCAGTCATCACCCTTATTATTTCCCAGCAACAATAGTGAATTCAGTGCTTAAATTCTTTCAAAAATTTTCCTTTTAATTTAGAAATCATATTTACAAATCTTTTTTTATATAATTTCACTATTTTACTTTACTTATACAAGATTATTTCACAATTGTAAATCATTTTGATTATAATTCCATACTTAACAATTCATTTGTTTATATAATTTGCTCTTTCACAATTGTTGTTTTCATTTAACTTATTCAAACAACTTTTATTAACTTATATATATTCTTACATTTTCAACAACCAAAACAATCAATTTTATATACACTTTAATAATTCTGAAAAATTATTTCCTTTATATACAAAATATAACCGAGGTAAAATTATTTCATTTACCCAATTTAAAATGATACTATGTTGACTTGCCTCGTTTAAGTGTTTAGAAACCCCTATCGATAATATGGCATCCCACATACCGACCAGAATTCACAAACAGCTCAACGGATAAGCAAACACAATATAAAACACTTTTATATTCACTAACAAATACGCGCTCATATCTATTATTACACTCACACTCATTCTAGAGTACTACTGACTCTATCTCTAATGAGTAACACCCAACAGAGCCATGGTTGTCGCTTAACCATACGCTCTGATACAAAATGTAACGAACGTGATTTTTCGTCGCTCGAAAATCGACATTAATACGTCCACTGTATCAACTGCCGAGCAATCGAATGTCGGAAAACCGAATTATTATGGAGAAAAAGAAGAGGTAGAAGAAAACAGAAGAAAAAGAAAGAAGAAACAACAGAAAACACAGAAACAGAAACAATATCAGAATCTCACATTCGCAGCGGAACAACATATAATAGATAAATGAATAATCTTTAAATCAAAGAACTATATCATTTTATACATTACATCATCATTAGAGTTTACAACAACAATATACAACACAACTGGACAGTTATATAAACTTGTCCTTATACAGAATACACAGCAGAATAAATAATATCATATACAAGTGGTACGCCTCGTCATCCAGCTCGCCACTAAGCTCCATAGCATCCCGAATCCAGAATGACCTGATAACCTAACTCTAGACTGCCCGTGTGGAAATTGGTGGGCACCCAGAGTTTAGGAAGGGAACAATAAACTCCAGGTCAGTCATGGTGACTGGTGTGAGAACTTAAAACAGTTTTATCTTTAAAACACAACAATAACAAAGCAAGTAGAAAATATCCGCAATGCTTTTGGAAAATGAAACTACCATAAGACCTCCCGCCACACACACAATGCAAACGTAGAATTGGAGGAGATTTCTTCTTATGATAGTCAAAAATGCTTACTACGCAAAATCATTCGATATTATTATCATTAGTGTATAGTGTCGAAAACCATTTCGAAAATATAATATTAATCTTAGCCAGCATACAACCATTATTGTATGCCTACTATAGCTACTACGTTCAATAGCAGGTTACCGCCACATTCCATAGCAGGTAATACAAGTAAAACCGTACAGGGTTCGTATTGTTTCTTTGGATTTCCAACAAATGGTCAGGCTAAGGAACTTCCTTACACCAAAATAGAAAACGCCTCTGGAAAGACGCCCCGGATCCTAACCGGATCTTTGCAAACACAAGGCCGACGCTACCGCACGCTTTAACCAAGCTGTAACTAGGTAACTAACACACGAGCTATGTCATCCCCCAGTCGTCACCGACCTTTATTCGAGGATCCTCAATCACAAAGCAACAACTACAAAGTATAATCAACATAGGTAAAATATCTGGGCTCCATACCATGGTATCACCTTTTATCCAGAAGGAAATGACATACCCTAGGGGCGCTACCCCTACAAACCTTTGCCGCGTCATTCATGTTTCGACCATTACCGGGTTGTGAGGCTCGACGAAGTCTCGTCCACAAAGCTATGCTTTTTCACAAAGCCACGCATTTTCACAAAGCCACGATTTTTCACAAAGCAACGCTTTGACCAACAAATGATCAACATCACTTCGTGTGCCACATTACCAAATTGGGAATGTATCACTAGTAACCATCAACTACATAACCTCTGAGCTCGTACGTCTCAGAGAAGGGTGTCAAGCTAAGAGAATAAATTCTCCGCCACCAACAGAAATGTATTTTATAGAAACCAGCTTTACATCTCAAAGTGTAACGTCAGACACACATCCATACAAGTCTGTAACGGAACCGAAGGTAATTCCAAAGAAGCCCTTGCAATCCGGATAATTTCTAATCACGTCCGGACTTCCCGTCACAAGAAGAGTGATATAAATCTCCATACCGGAGCAACTCTGTGCAGAGACATTCGACAGGTTGTCCTTTCATTTTCGAAAATATCCGGTCTTCACCACCGGTCTTCAATACGATCCATATCGTCGTATCACTAATTTGGAATGGGTTATATGACACAAAGGTCTTTTCCCGACTAACCCGAATAGTGAGCGTTTGTTTTAAAAACAAATCAAGTGCCATTTCAAAAGCAAATATTGATAGTCGGTTATTTAACTATCAACAACATTCACAACAATCAACCAATTTAAATATTTTTTCCCAAATTATTAAATTTCAAATCTCTTCGCGAGATACGGTTTAACACTTCAACCATTTGAAAACAATTTCAAATCACTTTCATTTAACCCAATTTAATAAATCCTTATCGATTTATTCCAAATTTACATTCCAAATCTGTAAATTTATTTCCACACTTCAAAATAAATCCATGTTTATTTTTTAAAACAAATTTCCCCTTTTCCTTTACAAATTCCATTATGAAATTAAATTTCCAAATATCCATTTTTAACTCCAAATCAACTTTCAAATTGATTTCCAAATTTGTTTCAAAACCCAAATTGATTTTCCAGACCTTTATTTCAAACACCGAATCAAATTCCAAATTGATTTCAAAATTCAATTTAACACCAAATCATTTTACAAATCGATTTCCAAGTTTACTTCCAAATTCCAAATCAATTTTTCATTCAACATCAAATAAATTTTCATATCGATTTCCCAAAGATTTATTTTTAATTACCAAATCAATTATAAATTGATTTCTAGAAATTAATCACCTTTTAAAATAAAATTCATTTATCTCTTCCAAACCATTTAAAGTTCCATTTTTAAATAAATTCTTCAACTTTCAAATAATGCTATTCGAAATCTATTTATAAAAATCTTTTACCATATTTTAGAAATAATTCGATAAGATTTCAAAAATCAACTTTATACTTTAAAAATCCTTTCTTTTAAATTCAACCAATTCTTTCAAAAGAATTTACTTAAAATTTCCAAATTTAATTTCAAAAATCAAATTTCATTCATTTCTGGTATCCAACGATACCAAAAATACATTCGTCTAAATTATAGCCTTCACGAATCCAATCACAAATATAATCATTCACAGATTATAAATAAATAATCACACGGCGATTATAAATAAATCAACACACAACATTGAAATAAATTAAAATGTTTGAGGAATCCAGTTGGATCCCTCCAACCTGTTTCCCTGCATCCACAGATGTTAGCACAATACCAATTTCACTTCAATGTGAAATTATCGCGGTATATGGGATTTATAAAATACTACCCGCTATTATGCGGCGCAATAGGGTCTCATCCGCTATACAATGCGGGAAATTAACAACTCCAATATATACATATTCCAATATATATATATTGTTATATACATATATAATACCAATTCCACTTCAATGTGAAATTATCGCGGTATATGTTTTTAATAAATAACCTCCGCTTAATATACGGCGTATAGGGTCTATTTATCACAATAAATAGCAATCATCATTCAATCATCACAATCAACACTATCAACAATTTTAAATCTAACAATTTAAAATTTAAATCGAAACAAAACATTTGATTGAGTGAGAAGTTCTCACCTTTGCTGTAGTTGTTGCGATAGCGATTTATTTTGATTAAAATTAAACGAGCGTTTAATTTTATCCAAAATTTTCACTGACTCCTAAAACTACCAATCCAGCTCCATTGCGTAGAGCTCGTCCATACGATTCCAACGCAATTCGTTTCGTGCGAAACGGACCTCGTATGAAAAAGTTATGATTTTTCAAAGTTTGTATGAATTTAAATATACAATTTCAGCTTTATTTTTATTTTTCTAACCCTAGATCACATCCTGGCCGCACATTTTGCTTTGACCAGATCTCGGCCGCACCTGCCCTCTTCTCCATCAACGTGAAAACATGCTCGTTCAAACCCATAGCCGTCTAGCTTCAACGAATTTTCACGACCACCACACTCAACCTGAAGACGATCGGCCACCTCCATCGCGAAGCTCGTCTCTTGCTCTACACTCGGCCAGAGGCCGGTCAAACTCAGTCAACCCCATCACCTCGATTTGTGTGAAAAATGCAGCGACTTCCATCTCGATTTTCCGTCAATCTGTGGCTCCGTTTCCGATCTCCACCGTTGGATAGCTAGATCTTGATGCCCTCTACAACTTTGTAGTTGACGACTTTTGCTAATTGTTTGTAGATTTGGAGATAATAGAGGAGGAAGATTCGAAATTTTCAGCCATTAAAATCTAGGGCCGGCTGAAGCCTTTTGACCTAGGGTTTGTGAAAAGAAGGAAAAATGGAGGGCTTTTATAGAAAATTCAACGAACACTATTCACTCGAAATTTTCCGAACTCCAAATCAAGCGTGCCGGCTGGCGTTCGTAAGGTTTACCCCATGTTCCGAACACAATGGAACGTGTTTTAGGAGCTAATTCAATCGTATGTGAGAGTTACAGAATTAAACGATCAAATTTAAATTAAACCGATTCAAACCGATTTCGATGCGTTTTGGCTTGCTCCGGACAAACCGTACATCCGATTGACACGAAATTTGAAACCTTATAATAATATCACATTACGGATCCGATGAAACTGGTTTCATCAAAATCTGAGACTGTTTGAAAATTGACTATTTTTAGTCGTCAATTAAATATTAAAATAATCAATTTTTCACAGTTTAAATTTTAATTCAATTTTAAAAGTTTACAAATATCATTCTAACTTCAATATGATTTAATATAACTTTATAAACCATTTTTAATCACATTTGATCCAATTATCAATTATTTACGCAATTTCAAATATTAAATTAATAATTTAATTGTCCAATTAAATCACTATATCGAAATTAAATAAATTCGACTTCCAAATCTTACTTATTAATATTTAAAATTAATTAAATATACGAATTTCAAATGACGGAAATTCTGGGTCGTTACACGACGACACTGGCAATCACAACCACGTGCGACCCTTTTTCCAATCGCGATTTGTCTTCATTCACCTTTTTTTTATTAATCTAATTGATTTCGTAATTTCTGGAAAGAAAGAGGAAGAGAGATACGCGAGTATAAAAACTTGGTGCGTGTCTTCGGGTACAAGATAAACCGACCTCTATTTTTTTGAACATTGGCTAAAAGGACAAGAACATGGTGATTTAAACGATGAAGGTGGCTTGATTTCTCTTCGTGGATTTAACTGAAAAGAAAAGGGACGTGGTTTTAAACGTGAAGAAGAAGGTTTGGGTACAGGATTGGTCAGCTAGTATTTGACTAATTTTTTTTTAAACATTTAGATATTTTATTCGACCCCCTATCGAGGCGTGCTCCCTGACATTCCTAATGTTATACCAATATTCTGAACCCAATGGAACAAGTCTCGAGCCCTAATTCGATCGTATGTGGAAGATAGCTTTTTAAATTAACTATTTAAATTAAATTAAATTAAATTATTTCTAAGCGTTTCTATCCCGTACGACAAAACCGTGAATCCAAACGCTATGAAATTTGAAATCCGATAATAATAATACACTATTACGGATCCAATGGGACTAGTTTTGCCGAATTCCACGACTGTGCCCCGGATCGCTATTTTAACGCGTCGATTAAATCAACGATTTTCAAAAATTGACAAAATCAGTTGAAATTTTCAGTTTTAAAAACTCGTTAACCCAAATATAAATTCCAAATCCAATATTTAAAACAGTTAAATATTCAAAATTAAATGACAGAAAAATCCAGGTTAGGTCTATATATGTGTGTGCGCGCGCGCGCTTGTTATTCTAACTAAAGTATTAAATATATATCATAAAATTTTATCTTATATATAAATTGTCAAGCCTACTAATAAATATTGATGAATAATTTAAAACAAAAATTTGAATAAACAAATTTTTATGTAAATGTATTTTAAGTGATATTGAAGTAGAAGTATTAGAAATAAAATATTTAATAAATTTATTATCAAGGCGAAAATATTGAGTGTGTGTGTGTATATATATATATAATTATAATATATATATAAGCATGCATACATACATACATATGTATATAATACAAATATATAATATATTCATTTCTTTTCATTTATATTGCGCACACACCCCCGTATTACGGTTAAACTTTGTAAAAATATGTATTATATATCCTTATTATTAGTCATTGAACATGATGTTCAAGGCAGTATTATAAATTAAATATAATTTATTTAGCTAAATTATTTATTAAATAGTATTACAAATCCAATTATTTTATCTTATTTACAATTAAATTAAAACTCCAATCCAATTATGTTAATAACATTAAATATAATTTAATGTAAGCGAAAAATCATTCACGATAACACATTAAAAGATCTAGAGAATAATGGAAATTTTTTTTTGTAAAGTTCTCTATTTACCATATAGCTTGATGCATATAGTCAGTAGGTTACAATTAAATTTAGCAACATCGCTTACTGCAATCTATCATCAAATCCCTCCCACTAACCATATTTTGACCATTTTCATCTTTGCCACCATGTATCTATCGACCAGGTTATGCACCGTTCAAACTACGTCATCAACACAACCCCAACCTATCGTTATCACCTCTAGTAGTCACCATCATCAAGATTCCATGATTTGAAACCCTAATATACCAATTTGCTGCTCTCCCTCCCTCTTTCCCACTAACAAAGGTGTTATTGTGATTATTTTATTAAGGTGAATGTTATTAGATAGTTTGTTGGCACAAAAAGGTAAAACTCCTAAAATATCCTAATTTCACCCAATAGATTCCTAGGTGTCAATTATAAAATTATAAGAAATACTACATCTTCTTATAGGCTTCTTCACATTCACATATGTTATTTGTTCATAGAAAACAAACAAAAAATGATTCGATTAACAAATATTATTGTAATAACCCGCTTTTCCGTACCCCTTGAATAGACACTAATCTCCATCTATTTACTCAAGGTGAACGAAAAACCGAACCATTAGGGTTTTTAAAAGAAGAAAGAGGTAGAAGAAGAAGATAGAAGAAAAAGAAAGAAGAACAACAACAAAACAAGAGCAGAAACAGAAAACAATATCAGAATCTCACATATCGCAGCAGAACAATATACAATAGATAATTACTAGTCTTTTAAAACAAAGAACTATATCAGTTTATACATACATCAATCATCAGAGTCAATATACAACAATGGACAGTTATATAACTTGTCCTCATACAGAATACACAGCGGAATAAATATATCAGATACAAATACTACGTCTCGCCATCCAGCTTGCTTCCAAAGCTCCAGAATATCCTGATAATATAACTCTAGGCTGCCCGTGTGGAAATTGGTGGGCACCCAGAGTTTAGAAGGGAACAATAAACTCCGAGTCAGTCATGGTGACTGGTGTGAGATCGTAAAACAGTTATTTTTAAAATAAACAATTTCGCAATGCTTTTGGAAAATGAAACTACCATAAGACCTCCCACCACACACACAATGCAAACGCAGAATTGGAGGAGATTTCTTCTTATGATAGTCAAAGATGCTTACTACGCAAAATCAAATTCTTTTTGATATTATTATTAGTGCATAGTGTAGAAATTATTTCGAAAGTAGAATATAAATCTTAGCCAGCATAGACATTTCGAACTATGCCTACTATAGCTACCATCCAAACAGTGGGGCGCCACCATAAGTGAATGATAGGTTCTACAACTAAAACCGTACAAGTCACGTATTGTTTCTTTGGATTTCCAACAAATGGTCAGGCTAAGGAACTTCCTTTCCTCCTGCCGAATAGGATCGCCTCTGGCTGGACGTCCCGAGAGACAAACTGCTCTCTGCCAAACAAGGCCGGGTTACCCCTGTAACAGGTAACTCACGAATATGTCATCACCCGGTCCTTTGGGACCTTTATCCGAGCGCTCGATATCCAACATCACACATCATAAAGAAAGTGTATCCACATGAGTAAGTATCTGGGCTCCATACCATGATACCACCCCTTTCCAGAAGGAAATGACATACCCTAAAGGGCGCGACCCTCATAACCTTGCCGCAACATTCCTGTTTCGACCATTTCCGGGGTGTGAGGCTCGATGAAGTCTCGTCCACAAAGCTACGCTTTCTCAAAAAGCCCTGCTTCGGGTCCAACAAAATGATCAACCTATGATCACAAAGATATAAGATCAAACAAATGATCATATCACAAATGATCAAACACTGATCATTTCACAGCAACACTCAGTATGCCACGTTACCAAATTGGGATATATCGCTGATAAATTTCAACTACATAACCTCTGAGCTCGTACGTCTCAGAGAAGGGTGTTAAGCTAAGAGAATAAATTCTCTGCCACCAACAGAAATGTATTTGAAAGAAATCAGCTTTACATCTCAAATTGTAACGTCGGACACACAATCCATACAAGTCTGTTCCGGGATCGAACAGAACCGAAGGCACTTCTCACGAAGCCCTTGCACATCCGGATAATTTTCAATCACGTCGGGACTTCCCGTCACTAAGGGTGATAAAACCTCTAAACCGGAGATCAGCCGATGTAGAGTAACTCGACGGTAATCCTTCCGTTTTCAAAAATATCCGGTCTTCAACACCGGTCTTCGAATGTAATTCATAACGACGTATCACGTATTCGGAATGGGTTATACGACCCCATGGTCCTTTCCCGGCTAACCCGAATAGTGAGCGTTTATTCAAAAATAAGTGTGGCATTCAAATTCATCCAATTCACAATAAATACCTATCTAAAGGTAATTATTGATAGTCGGTTATTTAACTATCAATAAAGATGCGCAACATCATCAGATTCCAAATAATTTTCCCAAATTATTTAATTTCCAAAAATATCTTTACTAGATATATTATTTCCACACTTAATCATTTGAAACCCTTTTAAATTAAAAGTCGTTATTTTTACATTTCAAAACTGAATCCGATGATGCAACAACACCAATCAGTCCATCACAACAGTCAATATCATATATCAACATATGATAACAGAATATATCAAAATATCTGTAAATAATCAATACGGTGAGGAATCCAGTCGGATCCCTCCAACCTGTTTCCCTGCATCCACAGATGTTAGCACAATACCAATTCCGCTCCAGTACGGAATTATCGCGGTATATAGGTTTTATAAAAATCCGCTTACTAACGGCGCAATAGGGTCTCATCCGCTATACGAGGCGGGAAATCAATCAATCCAATATATACATATGCCAATATGTATATACTGCTATATATAGATATATATCCTATAATATCTAATATCACATTCAATAGCAATCAACACAATCAATAACTGCAAAAATTCCACATTCAAATTTGAGTGAGAAGATCTCACCTTGATTTCAATTCTGATTTCAGCGTTTATTTCGAATAAAATAAACAGACGTTTAATTTCATCCGAAATTCACACTAGCTCCAAATGGCTCCAATTCAGTTCCAGCGCGTAGTATTCGTCAATACGATCCCATCGCAAAAAAATCTCGTCGTAATCTGATAACGTATGACCAAGTTACGATTTTTCAAAGTTTATACAATTTAGATATAATTAATTCACATATTTCTTTTTAAATTTCAAACCCAGATTCAATCGTGGCCACTGATTTCCAGACCGTATATCCTTGCCGCACGTTACCTTCTCCCCTCCCAGTTCAAACACGTTCTATTCAAAACCCAAGTGCCGCCATAGAACCCTAATAACGCAACCACCATCGACGAGCCTACCGGCGATCAGAGACCATGGCTTCGAAGCCCTTGCCACACTCCACCATCGCGCCAAATATCATGGAGCTCGGTCGAGCACCCTTCCCAGAAACACGTGCGAACGTGCCGAGTTCAAGCTCGTATTGCCGCCAATCTGCTTATCCATAAACGATCTCCACCGTTCAGCATGTAGAGCTCGCATAGATCTCCAACTTTCGTTTAGGAAGTTTAACGAATTGATTCACGGATTTGAAGAATTTTGACGAGGAAGAGGGGAGCTTTCTGGCCGTTGTTTCTAGGGGTGGCGGCTGCTCAAGCTAACCCTAGTTCTTTTCTTTTTTTTTTATTTGTGAATAAAGAGATGTATTTATAGAAGATCGAACGAACACTATTCACTTCGAATTTCCGAACTCCGATTTACACGCGGTCACCATCGTTTCTAGGGTTTATCCCGCGTTCCGGACACAATGGAAAAGGTTTCGGAAGCTAATTCGTAAATCTGTGCGAGATACGGAGAAAAACGATCATTTTAAATTAAACCAATTTAAATCGATTTCGAGGCGTTTTGGCTTGCCCCGGACAAACGGTAAATCCAAAAATTACGAAATTTAAAACCATGCAATAATATCACATTACGGATCCAATGAAACTGGTTTCGTCGAAATCCGAGACCGTTTGAAAAATGACTATTTTTAACTCGACGATTTAAATTTAAAACGATATCGATGCGTTTCGAGTTGCCACGGTCAAATGACAATTCCGATTGCTACGAAAATTGAAATTCGATAATAACTAACTATTCCGGATCCAATGGAACTGGTCTCGTTCAATTCTGAGACTGTCCGAAAATTGGCTATTTTTACAGTCGATAATTAAATATTAAAATATTCAATTTTCACAGTTTAACTCCAAATTCAATTTTAAGAGTTCTAAAATATTTCTATAACTCCAGTATGATTAAATAAAATTTCCCAAATCATTTTCAATCATTTTAAACTCGATTTTCAATTATCTCTGGAATTTCAATTATTAATTTATCGATTTAATTGACCAAATTAAATCCAATATTCGAATTTAAAATTATTCGACTTATTAAATTCATTTATTAATATTTAAAATCAATTAAATATTCGAATTTTAATTATCAAAAATTCTGGGTCGTTACAGACTTCCCCCCTTAAAAGAATTTCGTCCTCGAAATTACAAGTTAGGAAGAAGATACAAAATCCGTTCAGATTAGATTTTCAAATCTGTTAAGTGTTTAACTTCTCCAAAATTCATAGTTAACTTCTCACAAAATCTTTACTAAGTTTTCAAATCATAACTTAGTTTTCAAAATTTTCAAAGTTTCTCAAAAATATTCTAACGCCTTAAATTTTCAGAAAATTTCGCCAGCGTCTCCTTTGCGCGGCTCGATCCGAAAAAAAAAATGACAGTGTATATATATCACAAATATACATCTCATCAAGTGATGAGGCATCCCGTAGGGAAAAAAGTGTAAAAGTACGATATTTAATCCGAGATATGTACCTTATTATATTTTTAGCGAGCGTATACGGCTAATATAGCGCGAAAGCGAGCTCCAAATGCGAAGCAACGCCATCCGCACCTACTAAACACTCAACAAACCATATGAGAACATGTAGATATGAAAATATAGTCAATATACATCATATAGCAACATAATACTACATATGTCAACATAGCAAATGCAACAAACAACAAATGCATTCAGAAGCAACAATGCAACCATCAAACCATCATCATCCAATAAACATCCAACAAATCCATACCGAATCAATATTCATTCATTTCTCATTAATATTCATTGAATTGGTTTTCAATTTACTCACATTTGATTTGCTAATATTGGATTTAACTAACATTCATTCATTTGTTTCCAATTAGTTTACATTCACTAATTTACATTCATGTTGGTTCATTTTCAATTTGAATCAAATTCATTTCTATTCAAATTTACATATTATCAATTTGAATTTAATCACTTTGCTTCCAATTTGTCGATTCAATTTCATTAATACTTAATGAATTTATTTACAATCAATCAACAATCATATAACAACCAATGTATATTCAATCATAACCAAATTATTAAATTTCACATTCAATTTGGTTTAACACTTTTAAATTAAATTGACTTCCATTCAATTTATTTAATTAACTTCCAATAACATTAGCTTTAATGAATTAACATTTATATTCATTATTTCATATCAATACTTCACATTAGATTGATTAACATCCAATCCATTTATTCAATTCAATTGCTAATTCATTTAACAAATAAAGTTGAATTTCATTTATATAACTCAAGTTCACATTCATTTAATAAATTTACTTTATTAATTTACTTTGATATCAAAATAAACTTCACTTCAACATCACTTAAGTTATTTTCCATTTCAAACATCATTTGTTCAATTTAACTTAAGTTTCCACTTATAAATCCAATTCAGATTTTGTTTTTCTTAACAAAATTCATTTAACTTTTTACCAAAATCAAATTTCATCAATCATTCAAATTTATATCACATTTGACTTTCTTTTAGTTAAATTTCACATCATATTTCATTATGCTACTCAAATTCATTAACTTTACCAAAGTTAAATCTATTATCTCATATCATAAGTATAAATCTTATTTCACTTATATTTACCATATTTAAATTTGGACTTTAATTTTCAAATTTGTTTATCACAACAAAACCTCAATTTCCAATTTACTATGGTAGCAAATCAATCACACAGAAACTCGAAAATGATACCGATGATGCTGCAGTCATCACCGTACTATTTCCCAGCAACATAGTGAATTTAGTGCTTTAAATTCTTTCAAAAATTTCCTCTTATTCATAAATCACATTTATAAATCTCTTTGCACATAATTTCACTATTTATATATAAGATTATTTTACCATTGTAAATCATATCAATTATAACTTCACCCCTTTATAATTCATTCTTTTATACAATTTACTCTTTCACAATTGTTGTTTTAATTCAACTTATTCAAACAATCTTAACAATCAATTCATATACACTTTAATAATTCTTAAAAAATTATTTCTTTATATACAAAATATAATCAAGGTAAAATTATTCCATTTACCCAATTTAAAACAATACTATGCCGAATTGTTCTATATAAGTGTTTAGAGATCCCTATCGATAGAGTTGTACGGACAATACCGACCAGAATCCATATACCACTCAACAAACCAATCATCACAATATAAAACAATTTTATATTAACTAACAAATACGCACTCATATCTATTATTACACTCAAACTCATTCTAGAGTACTACTGGCTCTATCTCTAATGAGTAACACCCAACAGAGCAGGGTTGTCGCTTAACCATATGCTCTGATACCAAAAGTAATAACCCGCTTTTCCGTACCCCTTGAATAGACACTAATCTCCATCTATTTACTCAAGGTGAACGAAAAACCGAACCATTAGGGTTTTTAAAAGAAGAAAGAGGTAGAAGAAGAAGATAGAAGAAAAAGAAAGAAGAACAACAACAGAACAAGAGCAGAAACAGAAAACAATATCAGAATCTCACATATCGCAGCAGAACAATATACAATAGATAATTACTAGTCTTTTAAAACAAAGAACTATATCAGTTTATACATACATCAATCATCAGAGTCAATATACAACAATGGACAGTTATATAACTTGTCCTCATACAGAATACACAGCGGAATAAATATATCAGATACAAATACTACGTCTCGCCATCCAGCTTGCTTCCAAAGCTCCAGAATATCCAGAATATCCTGATAATATAACTCTAGGCTGCCCGTGTGGAAATTGGTGGGCACCCAGAGTTTAGAAGGGAACAATAAACTCCGAGTCAGTCATGGTGACTGGTGTGAGATCGTAAAACAGTTATTTTTAAAATAAACAATTTCGCAATGCTTTTGGAAAATGAAACTACCATAAGACCTCCCACCACACACACAATGCAAACGCAGAATTGGAGGAGATTTCTTCTTATGATAGTCAAAGATGCTTACTACGCAAAATCAAATTCTTTTTGATATTATTATTAGTGCATAGTGTAGAAATTATTTCGAAAGTAGAATATAAATCTTAGCCAGCATAGACATTTCGAACTATGCCTACTATAGCTACCATCCAAACAGTGGGGCGCCACCATAAGTGAATGATAGGTTCTACAACTAAAACCGTACAAGTCACGTATTGTTTCTTTGGATTTCCAACAAATGGTCAGGCTAAGGAACTTCCTTTCCTCCTGCCGAATAGGATCGCCTCTGGCTGGACGTCCCGAGAGACAAACTGCTCTCTGCCAAACAAGGCCGGGTTACCCCTGTAACAGGTAACTCACGAATATGTCATCACCCGGTCCTTTGGGACCTTTATCCGAGCGCTCGATATCCAACATCACACATCATAAAGAAAGTGTATCCACATGAGTAAGTATCTGGGCTCCATACCATGATACCACCCCTTTCCAGAAGGAAATGACATACCCTAAAGGGCGCGACCCTCATAACCTTGCCGCAACATTCCTGTTTCGACCATTTCCGGGGTGTGAGGCTCGATGAAGTCTCGTCCACAAAGCTACGCTTTCTCAAAAAGCCCTGCTTCGGGTCCAACAAAATGATCAACCTATGATCACAAAGATATAAGATCAAACAAATGATCATATCACAAATGATCAAACACTGATCATTTCACAGCAACACTCAGTATGCCACGTTACCAAATTGGGATATATCGCTGATAAATTTCAACTACATAACCTCTGAGCTCGTACGTCTCAGAGAAGGGTGTTAAGCTAAGAGAATAAATTCTCCGCCACCAAAAGAAATGTATTTGAAAGAAATCAGCTTTACATCTCAAATTGTAACGTCAGACACACAATCCATACAAGTCTGTTCCGGGATCGAACAGAACCGAAGGCACTTCTCACGAAGCCCTTGCACATCCGGATAATTTTCAATCACGTCGGGACTTCCCGTCACTAAGGGTGATAAAACCTCTAAACCGGAGATCAGCCGATGTAGAGTAACTCGACGGTAATCCTTCCGTTTTCAAAAATATCCGGTCTTCAACACCGGTCTTCGAATGCAATTCATAACGACGTATCACGTATTCGGAATGGGTTATACGACCCCATGGTCCTTTCCCGGCTAACCCGAATAGTGAGCGTTTATTCAAAAATAAGTGTGGCATTCAAATTCATCCAATTCACAATAAATACCTATCTAAAGGTAATTATTGATAGTCGGTTATTTAACTATCAATAAAGATGCGCAACATCATCAGATTCCAAATAGTTTTCCCAAATTATTTAATTTCCAAAAATATCTTTACTAGATATATTATTTCCACACTTAATCATTTGAAACCCTTTTAAATTAAAAGTCGTTATTTTTACATTTCAAAACTAAATCCGATGATGCAACAACACCAATCAGTCCATCACAACAGTCAATATCATATATCAACATATGATAACAGAATATATCAAAATATCTGTAAATAATCAATACGGTGAGGAATCCAGTCGGATCCCTCCAACCTGTTTCCCTGCATCCACAGATGTTAGCACAATACCAATTCCGCTCCAGTACGGAATTATCGCGGTATATAGGTTTTATAAAAATCCGCTTACTAACGGCGCAATAGGGTCTCATCCGCTATACGAGGCGGGAAATCAATCAATCCAATATATACATATGCCAATATGTATATACTGCTATATATAGATATATATCCTATAATATCTAATATCACATTCAATAGCAATCAACACAATCAATAACTGCAAAAATTCCACATTCAAATTTGAGTGAGAAGATCTCACCTTGATTTCAATTCTGATTTCAGCGTTTATTTCGAATAAAATAAACAGACGTTTAATTTCATCCGAAATTCACACTAGCTCCAAATGGCTCCAATTCAGTTCCAGCGCGTAGTATTCGTCAATACGATCCCATCGCAAAAAAATCTCATCGTAATCTGATAACGTATGACCAAGTTACGATTTTTCAAAGTTTATACAATTTAGATATAATTAATTCACATATTTCTTTTTAAATTTCAAACCCATATTCAATCGTGGCCACTGATTTCCAGACCGTATATCCTTGCCGCACGTTACCTTCTCCCCTCCCAGTTCAAACACGTTCTATTCAAAACCCAAGTGCCGCCATAGAACCCTAATAACGCAACCACCATCGACGAGCCTACCGGCGATCAGAGACCATGGCTTCGAAGCCCTTGCCACACTCCACCATCGCGCCAAATATCATGGAGCTCGGTCGAGCATCCCTTCCCAGAAACATGTGCGAACGTGCCGAGTTCAAGCTCGTATTGCCGCCAATCTGCTTATCCATAAACGATCTCCACCGTTCAGCATGTAGAGCTCGCATAGATCTCCAACTTTCGTTTAGGAAGTTTAACGAATTGATTCACGGATTTGAAGAATTTTGACGAGGAAGAGGGGAGCTTTCTGGCCGTTGTTTCTAGGGGTGGCGGCTGCTCAAGCTAACCCTAGTTCTTTTCTTTTTTTTTTATTTGTGAATAAAGAGATGTATTTATAGAAGATCGAACGAACACTATTCACTTCGAATTTCCGAACTCCGATTTACGCGCGGTCACCATCGTTTCTAGGGTTTATCCCGCGTTCCGGACACAATGGAAAAGGTTTCGGAAGCTAATTCGTAAATCTGTGCGAGATACGGAGAAAAACGATCATTTTAAATTAAACCAATTTAAATCGATTTCGAGGCGTTTTGGCTTGCCCCGGACAAACGGTAAATCCAAAAATTACGAAATTTAAAACCATGCAATAATATCACATTACGGATCCGATGAAACTGGTTTCGTCGAAATCCGAGACCGTTTGAAAAATGACTATTTTTAACTCGACGATTTAAATTTAAAACGATATCGATGCGTTTCGAGTTGCCACGGTCAAATGACAATTCCGATTGCTACGAAAATTGAAATCCGATAATAACTAACTATTCCGGATCCAATGGAACTGGTCTCGTTCAATTCTGAGACTGTCCGAAAATTGGCTATTTTTACAGTCGATAATTAAATATTAAAATATTCAATTTTCACAGTTTAACTCCAAATTCAATTTTAAGAGTTCTAAAATATTTCTATAACTCCAGTATGATTAAATAAAATTTCCCAAATCATTTTCAATCATTTTAAACTCGATTTTCAATTATCTCTGGAATTTCAATTATTAATTTATCGATTTAATTGACCAAATTAAATCCAATATTCGAATTTAAAATTATTCGACTTATTAAATTCATTTATTAATATTTAAAATCAATTAAATATTCGAATTTTAATTATCAAAAATTCTGGGTCGTTACAATTATCATTTTCACTACTTGCTAGAATAAAATAAACAAAAAAATTATTATTGCAATTTACAAATCTAGTTAAAATAAAAATTGCATATTTATTTGAACACGATAATATATTGTAGCTTAATTGCATAAATATTGAAAAATTTAATAGAAATATGTATCTTACACCCTTCAAAAGTTCAAAAATAAGTCAAATCCTCCTCTCAAAAAATGTTCCATATAACACCCTTAAAATCATTTTCGTTAATTTTTTTCCATTTTCAATAAATCCACATAAAATTGTAACTTCAATGGAAACATATATAAAAGAATCAAACTATTTTATGAAAGTTCTAGTTTTTAGTTTATGGTGCAAAATATTTGCATTGAAAACTACAAATTTTGCAATAATTTGAACTTTTCAATTCAAGTAATTACAGGAAAAGTGCAAATATTTGCATTAAAAATTAGAAAATTTTGAAAATATTTTCAAGGATGTGTCGCGCATCGCATTTTTGGCAAGGTTAGCAGTGGTCTAAATTTAGGAATGACAATGCGCTAATTTCCACTAATTTAAATTACACTACTTGATAGCAGTAAAATAAGGTAGCTTAATCGCCTAATATTCAATATTTTGTAACTAGAGTAAGATGCATGAAAGGATATAGCTAAATAAACTATTGCACAAATAAATTTCAATGACTATAATGTTTACAGAAAGGGTGGAAAATATTTATGAAAATAAATAAAAAATAATTGCTCAATAATGGCGGCAACAAAAAATGAATGTAGTATATATTAACTTGTGTGAATACATGCTTCGCACACGGAGTCACAGAGTAGTTGCAACCAAATTGGTATATGTATAAATGTTAAATTTTGGGCAGAAGATACTTAAGGCAGTTACATTAAGTATACTATAACAAAAAAAAATTCAAGTTGAAATTGTACTTTAACCATTTAATAAATTAACAAACAACTGAAAAATATTTATACGAAGAAATAAAATTAACATTTCAAACATGTTTCCATATATTATTGAGAAAATATAAGTTCAAAATTTAAGAGATATTTTGTTCGAGTGGGACACATATCCAGAGAAAAATTAAGATTTAAAGTCAGTCTAATTCGATGAAACTATCAATTCTTTCATGTGCAGATATTCCAAAAGTTCATTATGACATGCCTATTTACTAGAAATGATTACCATTAAGAAAGGAATATGATCAAGTTACATGATAATCACAATCTTTGATAAAATATTTAGAATACATCTTCCTTGCACATCAACAGTTCGTGAACTCCTAGACAACGTGTTATTATACATGTACACGTTGAATCTAAACCCTTAGAAAGATTGAAGATGAAGAAGTATAATAACATACAAAAATCAAAATATGTAAAAATTTGAAGAATTAAAACAAAAGTGGATTATCAGAGCTCTAAGAATATTGAATGAGATTAAATAATTTACTACCAATTATGCTATTGAAATACTATGGCGGTGAATAAGGAAGCATGGAATGCACAACCTTCTTAAGGTAAGAACGTAAAATTCTACATCAATTGTTTTGTTAAGATATTGAAACAAAGAATTATGAAACATTGAATATACGGTGACATTTGGTATTCATTGCAATGTAAATTACACACAATAAAATGTTAACTATCTCACAGTTCATTCATCGTGGTTTATGGGTACCTTATAGAATGCCATGTATTAACTCCAATTTACCTGGCTTTTTAAAATCAATTTGAAGTCAAATTTGACCATCTTTATTTCAAAGTGATTTTATTGGTTAAAACCGAGTCTAGAATTATCGATAAATAAAAATTTAATTATGATTAAGAGAATTATTTTGAACCAACCATCGAATATACCGTAAGTGTCAAAAGAGACAGGAAGAAAATTCTCAAGTAGTTCAAAACATTAAGCATGAAAAACTTACCAACAAATAGGACAATCAACCTATAGTATAAGTCATAAAGAATTTCATATCCGAATTTTTGATGGTTGCATATGATGGGATTATTTTAACTTTGAGTCTAAGACTTTGAACTACTTATTATTCTTTATAATTGATGGTAATTGTTCTTAGCTAAATTATGTTTACGCATTTCACTGGAAATTTGTATTTCATTGGTATCAAATGTTTATTGTTTCTCTCTACAAAATATTTTCTTGATTATACCAAACAATTTCTATTTTTCCATAATTTTCCCTTTCATTTCTCTTAATAATATTTCTTGTGTAATATCTATTTTATTGTGCATCAAATACAATATAAAACGATTACGAATCTTCATGTTTTCTAATAAGAAGGGAAAAATTGGACAATAAGAGTTGTTACCTTTAGTTAGTTAATAGAATATACTAAAGTAATAAACGCAAAAACATTCAATACTTCAAATAAAAGTAATACAAATAAAAAATTCCCTTTATTTAAAAGTTTTTATTATTGGTTGGAGAATAATAAGAAATTATTTTTACAAGTTTTTTTATTTTACCTTCGAATTTTAGAGGATGATTCTGAAGAAGCGATAGAAAATAAAGGGTAGGAAAATAATTATTTGCCTTAAACAATGAAATAAGAAATATGCAGAAAGTTGAAGAGCTGAAATAACTTATTAGATTTTAAATTTTAACCTAGACTAAAAGTAAAAAAGGAATAGGTGAAGAGGATAAGTATAAAAAGATTTTGCAAATGAATAATGGTTTGTATATGGCTTCGGATTGAATAAGGAATCAAGATGCGAAAGGTCAAATATTTTATTTTATTATTAATAATTTATATAAAATTTTGAAAGTTATAAATGCCAAAATGGTTGTTCTTTGAACTTGAGTTTGGAAATCTAGACTATCCGCCTTTATTAATCTTGGTCATTGTTCTTGTAAAACTTTTTTTTACTATCTTCTTATTAATGCTAGCACTTCATACATATTATCAAATAAATATATTTTTTTCTCTTATGTTATTTCCTTAATTACAGAAATCAATTTTCCATTTTTTTGTCATAATTTTTCCTTTTCATCTCTTTCTATAATATTTTACATGCAATTCCCATTTTTTATATGCATCAAAGTAACCATAGTAGGGTTATATTTTCACATTATTTTCACTTAAGAAGAAACAAAAATGGATCTTGATTTGCGAACTATATAAGATTATTAGCTTAATCAAATAAAGTAAGATGTTGTCACATATACAATACTGGGATCTTATGAAGGATTGGAAATACAAAAGTAAAAGTAATATTGTACTCTTAAGTTGACAAATGAATAAAAGTAAAATTAATGATAAAAGCAATAACGATATGTTTATAATTACAAAAGTGATAATAAACTTTCATTCTTATTAGAATTACCAACCTATATACAATAACACCAAGTTATAAACATTTTATTAGAAATAGATTGTTGATAACAAAATTAATCAACATTCATCCTCGTATAATTAGATATAATTATCGTTCTCTTCAATAACATGTAAAAATAAATAAATAAAGTTTAAAATTCCTATTAATGCATGATATTTTCAAATGATTCAAAAGGTTGAAACAAACCAAAACTCATGAAAAATTCTACAAATCCAAATGTTGGTGGATTTATTATAATGAAGATGAAAATAATACGTATACAAATACAAGATAAAAAATGAAAACATGGAATAGAGAAAACATATAATTTTTTGTGGATGAAAGAGTGTAGAGAAAACCTATAACTATAAATCAAATAACTAAACTACGAAAAGAAGAAAGTGACAATGCCTTGAACTAAAATGATGGTAGAAGGTTATCTTATCATTTAAAAGTGTTTTTTTAATTCTTAGTGAGAGTATGATAAATGATCATTTTATAAAAAAGTATTTGATTGTTGATGGGATAATTATGGAAGGTCATTTTACAAAAAAATTACCTTTGAATTAATGAGTATAATACGAAGGGGCAATGCAAAATAAAAGATTAAAATGGTGTTTATTTACCTCAATCAAAAGAACAAATTATAAGCATGAAAATGAAAGGTTGAATTAAATGGTTAAGATTCTAATTTTAATGGGGTTGAAAAGTGAAAAAGAACATGAGAGTATGATAAAAGAACATTTTATACAAAAAAGTATTTTATTGTCAATAGGAGAATTATAGAATATCATTTTACAAAAAATATTCACCTTTGAATTAATGGGAATGATAATGAAGACACAACGAAAAATAAAACGTTAAGATGATACTTATTTATCTTAATCAAAATAAAAAATTATATGATTGAAAATGAAGTGTTGAACTAAATAGTTGGAATTTAAATTTAACGGAGATACAAAGTTAATAATTAACCATTAGTTCATATGCAACAACCATTAATATATATATATATATATATGATAAAAATTAGATAATAAAAGGGAAATAAAACATAATGTATAATTTTAAAAAATTAATTTGATGGAAAAATTACCTAACATGCACCGTTGCGAAATTGAGCACTATTCCAAAGCATGGAATGTAGAGGTACCTTTTGGAATAGATTAATTAATGGGCCCCTGATTCCTTAGTCGATATATTATGGAATTTTTCATTGGAAAATGATAATTAATATGAAAGAAATAAAGAAACTAAAAATAATTTATAGACCGTCTATATACATCGATAATAAATTAGTAACTCATCAAGAGAAAGGGTTAATCAAATCAATTTTAACTTTAACATAAACATATATAGAACAAATCTAACTCCAACAGTTCAGAAAATTTAAAATATAACATGTTTAAATGAGTTATATATAGAGATTATATTTATTTATGTACAATGTATAACGATAGTAATCTTCTTGAATATGGAAGAAAATAATTATTTTTCCAGAATATAAAAAAATATTAGAATAGAGTTAGCACAAAATAACATAAAAAGTATCATTAACTCTATTTTTGGGAAAACCATGCATAAAATGTGAATAAACTTATACAAATGGAAATCGGTAAAGGAGAGATTAGAACATACTTTATAAGGTAAAAGATCATATTTGTGTTAGATAAATTATAATAAGAATCATAATCATAGTGTGTAGCTAAGGTGTAATGGAGCAGGATTTTCGACCCTCGAAAATCGACACTTATACGTCCACTATATTGCATGTCGAGCAATCGAATGCCGAAAAAACCGATTGTTAGGGGAAAGAAAGAAGGAAGAAGAAAAAAGAGAGAAGATAAGAAGGAAACTAAATAACATAGAATCTCACAGCAGAACGAATAATCTATAATATACAACAAATCTTTACACAAAAGCAAAACTGTAATATATATATAGACACTAATCAAAGTATACTAACCTATTTTAGCCTAGACAATTATAACAACCTGTCCTCGCAATTACTTATAAATACAACAACGAATGCAGTGGAAAAAAAACCATACACTCGAATACGCTCTGGCCTCTAGCTTGTCTCCTGAAGCTCCAAGCATCCAATCTAAATCTGTAATATGCTCGGTCTGACCCGAGCATTATAATAAATTAACACCGAGTCGGTCTGGAAAACCAACGTGAGAAAACACACCAAACTAGATTTTAAAGATATAGAAACTTTTGAAATCAAAAGTATCTCGTAAGACCACGCCACACATAAACACGGACCGGTTTTTACCTTACGATAATCAAAACAATTTCTAAAGAAATTCCATTTGTATTATAATAATGTCTAAGGGTGAAGATAATAATAATCAAGTAGTGGTGACGCTTGTGAGTGTACATCACAACAATACTAGGTATATAATCGAAAACTGATAAGGCACATTCACAAATTATGTAGGATTCCATATAGGTGCCCTTAGTACTTCAAGAACGGTCCTCCGGCACAAGGATCAGAGATATCCTTCCGAATCAGCATACATCCCTAGTTATGTACCATAGGAGAAACATAGTTGGTCTCGCTAAGACCGAGTGCATCGCCCCATCCATGAATAACAACTGTAAGTAATATCTAGGTGGAGCCGACTACACCCTATGGGTTTTCCATCCCTACTTGCCATGCCTTCTATCTCTGGTTTTAGTCATTACCACTGATGAGGCTATGTCCGGCGTTCCAGCTCACGCACCGCCATCAAAATAAATCACGGAATCCCATATGGATTCGCATACCATAACGAGTCTCGGAACCACACATGAATTCCAACATCTCAATATATCATGAAACTCCTCCATAGAACTGTATATTGTTTCGGAGTGGTTATGGTTTTCGAGTTATCTCTTACAAGTACACTCTTCCACTTCCCTAGCGCTCCAAAAACCAATCGTCGATTTTTCGAAAAGCTCAGTACCATTTTTTTAAGAAATAATCGGACAATACATAAGAACATGGATCATCCCCTAACCGTTTAAGTGGACGAATCTCCTCTTCATTTGTCCTAGAAGAACAAAACGAATTTATACGTACAATATAGCACCACTGACGGTAACTGTACCATATAATTTCCGTGTTTCTCCTAGATATTCCCGGACTTAAAATCCTTCGGTGTTAAGTAGGGAATATTTCCATACCACCAAAATCAAGAAGGATTACATATTTAGGCTAAGATTTGATATCAGTTATTTAAATATCAAATTAACAAGCATTAAAACAAAGGTTTCATTTCCCATGGAAATCGCTAAGCCTCTTAGATTAATCTTCCATTAACTTAAAATCATCTTTCAGATATTTATTAAAATATTCATATACTTATCTCACCGGTATAGTATATTCACAAACCATTTCTTTCAAAAATACTTGGAAATGTTTTAAAAATAGATATGGAAAGTACCGTTCCGTATCAATCATGGATCGTAGTTTACTCAATGGTTACGTCGCTATCCCAGCGAATCCATAGTAAAATGTAGGCAGTCCCCACCCCTCGAATTATGCCATGAAAATCAACCATTTCTTTCTAAAATCTCTTTATTCATAAATATCTCAAAATCTATTTATAAAGCTTCTTTATAATTTTTCAAGTTTAATTAAGAAAAACACTCTTTATAAGTCTCACACCATTTATAAAACTTCCCCCTTTTGATCTCTAAAATCCATTTTATAAATCTTTTTAAAATTCTCTAAAACCATTTATATACCATTTTATAAATCTCTAAAAATTATTTATAATCTCTTTTATAAATTTCAAGCACTTGTAAATTCTTTTTGTACATTTCTAAAATCATTTATAATTCCTTTATAAATTCACAAAATCATTTATAAAACTCCTTTTATAAATCTATAAACCCATTTATAAAACTCTTTCACCTTGTAAATAATCTTTCCTTAAATCTTCAAACCATTTTATAACATCCCCTTATAAAATCCAAGTTCATTTATAAACTCAATTTATAAATAAATAATAACATTTTCTTCTAATACTATTATATAATAATAATGATTGATAATAAACATTATAAATAAATAATATTTATTAATTTTATAACATCTTAAAATAATAAGTAATAATTTCAAAGACATTATTAAAAAAAAATTAATCTTCAACATTATTATAAATAGTAGCAATAATTGATTTCCAAAACATTATTAATAAATCCTTATTATTAATTTCAAGCCATATTAATTATAGTAATTAACTTTCTAAATATAAATATAAATAAATGATTTTAAATAATATTGATATAAATAAACTTAAAATAATATTAATATAAATAATTAATCTTTAACAATATTAAATATAAATAAATGACATTTTAAAAACAATGTTAAACATAAATAAATAACTTAGAGAAAAATAAGTAAATAGGTTGGAATAAAATAAAAATTAAATCCTTTAAAACAAAATATTTCTGAAACCCAATTCTGGATTTAAAATCATTCCCTGCTTAAAAAACCCATTTCGAACTCAATTGGCAATTTATAGTATTTTTAGAATACTAATTTGAGACCAGTAGCAACAAATGCATAACCAATATCAATATCGATTTTCTATCACTACGGGGTTTGAGTTAAACATATAACAATGTCATAACCCATGGAGTTAACGAACTGATTTGATAACAATCAGACAACAAGACATTATTGAAAACATTTCAATAAAGGCGAGGAATCCAGTTGGATCCCTCCAATCTGTTTCCACCTACATCACAACTCGTATATTTATCAATATATATATATATATATATGTAAATAAAATCAACAGTCGTGAGGAATCCTGTCGGATCCCTTCAACCTGTCCCTCGCATCACAATCATTATATAATTATATAATATGGGTCATCCGCTCCAGGGGCGGGAATAAATCCAAACCAACTGATAAAAACTGTAATTCATCCAATCATCCAGTCAAAAAAATTTCCATTATAAATATTACTGGTTAACCAAAAAAGGTAAGTTTAATTCACCTAAATTTCCATTGTCGTTGAGGCATTCTGGATTCCGTCTAAATCGATTGACGTTTGATTTAGCATGAAATTCTACTAGCTCCAAATCAATCCAATCCAACTCTATTTTGTAGTTCTCGTTGATACAAACATAACACAACTCATCGCGCTCGATTCCGACCTTGTATGAATTTGTTATTACATTAATAAGATTCATAATTTAAATAATATAATTATATATACTAATTACAACATAAACTAATTACCATCATTGTTAAAATCTTAATCCCTTACTCCTTCCCTTCCTAAACATTTTCGTTCACGCATTCGAACCACCGAGGCGCTAACTTCATAACGTCGCCGCTGCCACCTCAGCTCCCCAAAGACCGCCACATTTCATTAGATCGAAGCCCTATCCAAACCATGACTACTGACCCTAGCCTCACTCCCCTCGATGACCAGAGCTCACCGGAGAACCCAAAACACGGCCGCGTTCAAACCCAAATTCCCACGACCGTGGTCCACCATAGATCAATAAACCTCGGTTGTGCCTCGCCCCGACCACCCTCTCCATCTTTCCTTCCGACCTTTCGATCCAAGTACGATGACGACGCCGCAATCTGTGGAAAAAGAAATTGTCGTTCAACTCAAAAACTACTCCGTCTCGAGATGAATCAGCCAAATCCAACATTTGATTTGCTTCGTCTTGAGGTCGCCTACAAGTTGCTAGTTGACCTCATCGCCCAAAAACGCCTACAGTGGCTCGATCGTTGGTTGCCGTAGGATTTAGGGGAGTTTGATTTGAAAATTTTTGGTGGACCTTCTGATATAAATGCGGTAATATAAATATTGAAAGGAAAGCATGGGTTAAGACGTGGAAGGTATGGTCTGGTAAGGCTAGGGTTTGGGCTAAGTCAACACATATATTATTTAATTTAATAAAATTCAATATTATACATTCGAAAAATCTCGAACTCCTATCAAGGCATGCCGCCTGGCATTCTATTTGTAATACCGCTATTTCGAACACAATGGAACTAGTCTCGAGACCTAATTCGATCATATGCAGAAGATAGGTTTTCAAACCCATATATTATATAAATTTCTTGAATTAATTTCTATGCGTTTCGATCACACACGACCAAACAATACGTCCAATCGCCTTAAAAATCGTGGGCATACAATAACTCACTATTATGGAGCCAATGACACTTGTTTCATCAAAATCCAAGACAGTGCTCTGGAAGGCTATTTTTACATGTTAATTAAAACAAATTATTATAAAAACCAAATAAATCACTTTTAAATCTAAACTACAAGTTTACTATCTTCATTCTAATTTAAATAGAATTTAAATCAACTTTCAAAATCATTTTTACTCATATTAAATTGAGAATTTAATTATTTAAACAATTCCAAATATTAAATTCAACAATTTAATTAACAAATAAATCACTTTATTTGAAATTCGAGTTAAACTTATAAATTAACCTTTCTATATTTAAAATCAATTTATGTAACGACCCAAGAATTTTAATGATTTCAAATAACGTAATTATAAAAAAATTCATGAAAATAAACAATTAAGTTTTTGCAATGAAAATTTGATATTTGAAATACGTCTATTTAAACGTAGCAAGTGTTAGATTTTCATTGGAAAATATGTAAGTTTGTTCAGTTTGAAATTTCAATTTAAAATTTAAAATCAGTTAAACATTTGTTGGTAATAAACTATTTTTTAAATCTGAATATTTTTATATAAGAAAATTGTTTATCATTTTCTAAGTGAGATGCCATATTTCGTTTCGCCAAATTTGGACTGCTCTAGCTCCGTTTATATTATTTTCGGCATTTTAGCAGCATTTTCGGCATCGAATATCGAGTTTTGATAAGTAGGTTGTATCTCTCATATCTCTATACCATCTTGTTCTTCTCGTCGTGCTGATCTCCATAGTATATTCATTTGTGCATTTCGGTGTCCGGTACGCGGTGAAATCTGCGAAAAGGTTAGCCGTATCGGTACCTATTTTTGGGCCTTTTAGGTCTCTAGAGTATTTTGTGTCCTTTCAATTGTCCAACCATGAGAAAATAAATGGACACTAGCCTTTAATATTCTCTGAATTCAGCATATGACTTTCACTATTCCCTATTTCAATTTTTTATATGTCGGTTCGTTTATTTGCTTTTGGTCTCTTCCATTTCCTTTTCTTCGTTCTGAAAAAAAATATAATAAGTTTGCATTCATAATTAAGCTCCTGCTCATCTCCATTTTCCCACTCCCCTTCTCACCACTCACCCACTTCATCCGCCAACCTAGAACCGCCTCGCCCTGTGCTCCACCATAACTCCACCCAGCAGCCGCCTTGCACCACTTGAACCAATAGCCGAGCAACCACCTTCCCCTGATCCACAACCGAACGCAACCGCTCTACCCCTCCATCAAACATCCCTTCGACCGAACGCTGTTCCCCTCAACCTCTCTCAGCAGCTCGTCGACCGCCTGTGCAAACCCATCCCCTCACCTGACCTCCTTTTCCCCACATCACCCACCACTCCTCCGCATAGCTAGTAGCAGCCTGCCACTCGTCCTCCCACTGCCTTGCTTCGGCCTCTCCTCACTAGACCCACTTCCGTCTTCCACCCGCTAACAGCCCACTCACATTTGTCGAGCACTCCTGGCCGAAAACCCTATCACCACTCAGCTGATCGTAGCAGCACCTCTGATCCCTTCTTCTCCTCTATTTATTTATATAAAAAAGAGAGAATATATATATATATATATATATATATATATATAGTCTGTATATATGTTTGTTTGAGAAGCCTGCACCTTCTTCTTTGCTCGATAATATCCCAGCTTTGCACTGCCTATTGCCGCTGTCCCGATTTGTTATCGCAGCTGTTAGTTGACTTTTTTTGTTGTTGTCCGGAGATAATTACAGCAGTTGTTTTCTAGCTTTATCGCCATCCCGCTTGTCGATCCGCGCTTATCCTTGTCTGTTTCCATCTTATTCTCGTTGTTTCATAACCTCGAAAGGTGAGCGATCGCTCACGATTAACATTCTTATGTTTAGTAAATTTATTTCACATGAAATGACGATTGAAATATGTTATTAAATTTGAATTGGTTAGAAATTAAATCGTTATGTATAATATGTTACTATTTAAATTTGTTAACCTATGTTAATTGACATATGACACCATAACATGTTGTGTGTGTGTGTATATTATATTTAAATTGTTTGTTATGAACCATGCTTGTAATTGATATGTTTGTCATTTTATGTTATTATTCTATTGTTCTCACACTGCAAGTCCCCTGTTAGTTAGGAAAATAACTATGGGTTGAAACGATACATACCCAAACGATCTTATAGATTAAGGTAAAATCGTTATGGGTTGAAATGATAAACCCAAGCGATTTTACTGATTTTAAAATTTGGGATTGCGGGTTGAAATGATATATACCCATAAATTTAAATTATTGTGGATTGAAATGATAAATATCTGTATCACTTGACCATAGGATAGAAAACTATATACGGACACCGCTGATCTATTTTTAAATAATTTCCAAAATTTTGAAAAGAAAAATATATGTGTTTTCATTTTAAAATATTATATAAAGATTTTATTTTAATATGTGTAAAAATTTAGATTTTAAAATTATATATTTTGGAAATTTTAAATTTTATAAGTTAAGTTTTGAAAAATATAAATTATAAGATTTACTTATAACTTTATTATTTTTAAAATATATAAAATAAGATTTAATACAAAATAAGATATATTTAATAAATAGGATTTAATTTAATAATAATTAAAATAATAAAATTTAATTTAATAAAATTTAATTTGATAGATATATTTGTGTTTAAATATTTATTTGAAATTTATATTAATATTTTGAAAATAGGTTTTTTTTAATAACTTTAATAAATTAAGGTTGGAAAGATGAATTGAAATTGATTGTAATTTAATTTGTTTAAAATTTGAATTTTAAGAATTTATTTGAAACTTATTGATTTCGAGATTTTAATATGATTTTATAACTTGATAACTTGATTTGATTAAAGGTGATTAAATGAATATTTTCAAATTTAAATAAAATTGAAATGGAATATTTAATTTTGATTTAAATTTGTAATTGGAGATTTTAAATGTTTATAAAATGTGATTAAGTGAATATTTTCAAAATTAAATATAATTGAAGTTAGATATTTAATTTTGATTTAAATATGTAATTTGAGATGTTGTTTAAATGTTTATAAAAGTGATTTTATAAAATGGCCACGGTGCGAAATAGGCATTTGGTTGTTAAAGAGACCGGGAACAGATATTGTCATACTCTCTGCCAATACCGAAAGCCACTTTAACAACTGTACACATGGTGGAGAATCCAAAATGAAGTAGGATGGTTAGACGAACGATTCTATATAAGGTATGAACGCAACCCTGACCCCCTCGACAGCTTGATATGACTAAAACAAGAGCTATACCTGGGCCAAGTGAGGTCGCACCTCCGATCGAGCATCCTTCTACGAACCATTCTATTACTTTGTGATTTGATTGGTGAACACCTTTGATTATGGGAGCGTGTCTCGAGGTGGGTGGTAGTAGCTGCTATGCGTTACCACCGGCCCGGTTCTGCAAAACGGTAGTATCCTACCTTGAGCATTGCCTCGCGTGCCTTATCATATGCCTTATCGCGCCTACGAGTTTGGTTTGTATCGTACCTATGGAGTGCTCACTAAGTATCCTACCAGTTTGGTGGCGCTTACAGTATCTGTATAGACAACGATATTTATATAAAAATGTGTTAAGGTGGATATGGGTAACGCCTTAATGTTATTTTAATAGTTTACTTTACTATAGACATTATCTATATAGCGTATTGTATTATGTATGTAGATAGTTTCACGGATCCTTAAAGGATGGGAATCCCAAACATTTTTTAAGTTATAATGCATTTCACTTAAGTTGATTAACTTGCATAAGAATGTTAATCCTGACTCGAGTGTTTTGTGTTTTTCTTTATGCTCGGGTCAGCCTGAGTGTCACAACATTTTGAGACTCAGCTTTTGAGCTTGAAGCTTTGCTTGGAGATCTATCTTTATCTATTTAGCTTTCTGTTATTTCAATTATTCCCAGTTATTTATGTTCAGACTTGTCATTTGCTTATGTATTAGAAACTTCCTTGTATCTGGGCTTATATTGTATTTGCTTTAGACTCTGATGTTCTATAGTAGCTTCATGAACTACTATTTATCTATTCCGCTGCTTATTGTTGTATTGCTCTGTGTCTATGATTGATTTATTTATTGTATATGCTAAGTTTTGCCAAATATAAATTAAAAATCTGTTGTTTTGAGCAATTCAAGTCTGACATATGTTGTAACGCCCCGTAAATTTTAATGGTTTTATTAATATATTTAATTGAAATTTTGTGAAATTTTAAACAATAAAATTTTTATATTTGGAATATTTTTAATTAAACATAGCAAATGGTAAATTTTCATCTGATAATATGGAAGTTTATATTTTTGTGTAATTCTTTTCAATTTAACTCAGTTAATATTTGATGATAATTAAATGTTTTCCAAACCTGAATATTTTTATATAATAAATTTGAAAATCATCTTCTGAGTGAGACGTCATATTTCGTTTCGTCAAATTTTGTAATGCCCCAGAATTTCATGGAAATCTTATTTTGGTTAAATTCTGAAAATATATGAAATTATTGCGTAGGAATGTATGGGATTAGCTAAGTGCAAAGGTGTGTGCATGTGTGCACGTGCACACTGATATGGCACAAGGAAGAACCCCAAATTTCCTGAAACCAAAACAAGAATTAAAAAGCATTACAAACATGATTTTGTAATGAAAATTATTAAACCAAATATGGATATTTGATTTCTGGATTATATGAATTATTTTAGAAGATAAGAAAAAGCAAGTTTTGTTTGAACCAGTAAACAGATTTTACTTAATTTAAACCCAGGATAAATTAGATAAGGATTTGAAACATGTATGCACATATATGTGTATGTCTTTCTGAAACTAAGGAGGAGTTAAGTAAGCCTAGATAAGATATGTATGCATATGTACATTTCTATAAGTACTGAAAGTATTAAAAAGAAATAAGCAAGGGAAAGCATAACATTAAAATAGCAAAAGACATATTGCAAGCAAAACAATTGCTTTAGGCAGAAAATAGAAAGGAGGATTTTTAGAAAATAAACAAGTGACAATGTCACACAATTGTCATGATTTAGAAAGAGAACAAAATAGATATTCTGGAAAAGAAAATGGGGAATAAGCATTACATGGCCGGGGTACTAAGGGTGAGAATAAGCAAATGAGAAATGCAAAATGCATGAGCACTGGCCAGGGTAAGAATGAGATTTTACATTTCTAAAACCCTAGAAAACCTCTCTTATAAATCCAAGTTTAAACCAGAAAAATCACTTTCTACCCGAGACATTTAAGAAAACAAAGAAGAAAAATATTTGCAAGAAGAAAGGCAAAGTTTCAAAGGGTTTCTTTTCTGGATTAAGCAAGAGGAGCATTTTTCTGTGAGTAATCTCACTAAACCCATGGCATTAAGTCCTGTTATGAGGCAGCCAAGTTTATGTTATTTTTCTACATATTTCTGATTTTATTACTATGGTTTTAATGGATGCTTTAATGGGTGTTTATGAATGCTTTTGATTGCTTTGATGGTTGAGTATTTTGCTCTGTTTGGTTACACCCAGAAATGTTAAAGTATGAAATCATAAAAGTAAATAGAGAATACTTGTAACTAGTTTAGACATGGCATGGAAAATACAGAAATCAAAATATATATATGAGTTGCATTACACTTGTGTAAGTGCTGAGGCTCAAATGAAAGATTTGTGGGTGCAATGGAAATACCCAAAAGTACTGAACCCTTGATCAAACAGAAAACCCATGAGCCAGAAATCTTGTTTAAGCTAGATCTTGAATTTAGTTCAAACATGGTTGCTTATGAAACAATAATAACCCACATGCCTAGTCTCTATTCACAGTTGTAAATATTCTTGTATTTTCTTTAAGCCAGAATATTTGAAAATATGATTTCCCCTGGATATGAATGTTAGCTTGTTTTTGAATTATGCTTGTAATGTTTCATGTACACTGTGATTCAATCACCTAGCTATCTCATGATAGGATCAAACATGAACACTTAGTAAATAAACTAAGGATTGTGAGCCAAGAAGACTGCTGGAATGCTTGTTATATTTAAAGTATGCAAGTTGGCACATGGCTTGTTTAAGCCCTGAGATCTTTGTGCAATATTGTGAATTATTTTATTGCAATGTGTCCCCGTGATTCCTTTATGGCAGAAGAGGCTAGGAATTAATTTGGTAAATGCAACCCTAAATTGATGAAGTAGGAACTTGAGTTATTCCTAGGTTGGTTGGATTGGAGCTATGATAGTTCCTGGGTATCTCTGTTTGACATGTAAGTTTGCATAGTTGAAAGTGTGTACATAATTAGTTTTAATACTGATCATATATGCACAATATATCAGAAACAAGTCAGGCAAATTGATTAAAGAAGTTATGCCAACCTATACAAAATGCTTATGTCTCACTTATCTACTTAATATCATGGAATTTTTGATATTGCTCATACCAGATCTTGTATCTGACTCTTGTTTGCATATGGCATCTGGGGTGTCTCATTTAAAATGGGGCAGCCTCTAATGCTCTTTCAGGGAATGCTGGTTCTAAATAGGAAGCTGCTATGGCTAATGAGAATGATTGGATAAGCATGCTAAATTAGAATTAAATAAGAGCTTAGAATGAACTATTTGCATGTAATCTTGGAAGTTTTATAATTCTGCTTTTGTTGTTATGTAATGATCTTGAATGTTTGGATTTTATTTAGTTTTTTCAATTGAATCTGGTAATGTATTAAGGTTGGGAAAAACCAAAGACTTAGTTGAATCTTATGCAAGAAAATATCTTTGAGTATTATGGTAGAAATCTGTAGATGATATATGCCTATATTTGAGAAATGGATACATATATATATATATATTATGTATTAGTCAACCTTGAGTCACTTAAAAGCTATAAGTTTTGAGGTTAAAAATATGAGTTTAGCTAGATGTAACAACCCAGAATTTTGGACCATTCGCATCCATTATAAGTGTATAGGTAGACACTCATGCCGGAATTGAATTGCTCAAAATACCGTGTTATTAATTTAAATTTGGCAAAACTGAACATGTACAGTAAATAAATAATCACAGATCATAGACACAGAGTAATAAATGCAGCGGAAATAAAAGAGATAGTAGTTCATGAAGCTACTATATAAATGTATAAGATACATCAAAGTTTACAATAGAAGAGTAATACGATACATCAGAGTTAAACCAGATACAACGGAAGAGTAACACGATACATCAGGTACAAATAAGAATACATCACTGGAATCATCGAATACTGAAAGCAAAATAGATGGCTGGATCTTCAAGCAAAGCTCCAACTCCAAAGGTGAGTCTCGAATACTGGTACACTCAGTCTGACCCGAGCGTAAAGCAAAAACACAAGACACTCGAGTCAGGATTAACATTTGTAACGACCCGTATTTTCACGGATCAAAACATCGTAAAACAGTTGACATTTGATCGCATTTGTGATAAGTCGTCGTGAGTTTAAGTCCTAGGTCGTATGGAAGTTTTGGAGCGACTTAAGGAAGATACGAGTTAAGGCAGTTAAGTCGTATAGGAATTAAGTCGTGGTAGCTTAGGTCGTAGGGTGTTGGAGCAACCTAAGGTAGTGGACGACTTAAGGTGTAGTGGTTTAGGTCGTTTGATAGTGTTGAGCAGAATTTTTGTTCAAGTCATAAGTCGTGACCGACTTAAGGAATAGGGGCGACTTAAGAAATCGGCAACGGTATAAGAAGTTAGATCGTGGAAAAGTTAGGAAGTTAAGTCGCAGACTAGGGGATCCGTTAAGTCGTAAGATGGGCTGTTTCACTAAGTCGTGAGTCATGGTACTTCTTAGGTCGTAAGCAGTTAGGTCGCGTAGTGGTTTAGGTCGCGTGTTAGTTTGGGACGACCTATAGGATGTTAGCGACCTAAGGGAGATGCGAGCTGAGGAGTATTCGACCTAGTGGTTAGCGTAGTTAGGGCGTCTAGACGACTTAGGAGTTAAGTCGAATTACCCTATGTGTAGTTAGGTCGTTAAATGACCTAAGGTGTTAAGTCGTTAAGGCGCTTCTCAGTTAAGTCGTGTGGGTTTTAAGTCGGAGACTCTGTTAAGTCGTAGGACGCGAGAATGCGCGCGTATGTTGAGTCGTATCTTGGTTAGGTCGTAACATTGCTAGGTCGGCGAAGCTGCTAAGTCGTTAGGTTGTATAGGTGCGTGTGTTAAGTCGTTACCGACTTAGGGGTTAGTTGCTGAGTCGTAGGTCGTAAGGCAGAGGGAGGCTTAGGTCGGAGATGACCTAAGAAGGCGGACGAGTTAAGGAATTTCAACTATAAATACTCGTCCATTTTCTCACTTTTTGGGATCCGGATTTCGAAGCGACGAAGTGCTGCCATTTTGAGAGCTCGACTTCTTCACTTCTTTTCTCCACTCTAATCTAGTGATTCCATCCATCCAAGTTGAAGATCAAATCGAAGATCGAAGAGCTTAGATTGAAGATCTACATTCTTCAAAGAGAGATTTCATCGTTTGAAGCGGATTGGTGATAGATCAAGTTAGATCCTTCGCTGTCCAAATCTGAAGCATATTGCTTTTGGTTTGTTTAGGTGATTTGGTGAGTGGTGATTATCTCTCACACGGATCCAAAGGAGTATATCGGATCGTTGGCTTGATTTGGTGTTAAAATAGTGATTTCCATGCATTTTCCTAATCACATGTGTAGATCCGTATAGATTCATTGTTCATGATGATTTGACAACCATTTTACTACATGTTAACCTATGCAAGTTCATTCATCAAGATTATAGAGACATTGCTCATGTTTTCATGCTTATTTGACTTTCGACTCTTTAATTACGAAATTGCCATTATTGTTAAAATTGTCTACTTAGATCATATTTGAATTCTTGATTGCTTGGATTAATGTTTGACTTGGTTGATTACTATGAATTAGATGATTGATGATTTGATTTAGACCGAAGATGATTCAAAAGCTAAGGGAAAGCTCTTGAATTGGAAAAGCTGCTTGTGGCATATGTAGCAGATGGTGAAGCTCTTATGCATAGATTCGATGATGATGATGTTGAGATGAAGCTTTGCGAGGATGTGATGAAGCGAGGCATGATATGAGATAGTCTTGGTCTAATCCAGACGGGATCATTCCAAGCATGTTGATAACTCGGTGATATGGTTCGAGTTGGAGGATAATGGATGCTCGAGAGGCGCTTGAGCTAGTATGGAAATAGTCGTCGAGGAGGATGACTAGAAGGCTGAGATCTCATCGTTGTTGAAGGTTCTAGTATGCTCAAAGCAAGAGTACGTTGGGCAGATTCGATAGTCCCTGAAGGCTATGGATTGGTAGTCAAGTACTCTGGGCAGATTCGATAGTCCTAGGCACGGGTCACGATGACATGCGGGAGTTATGTCTAGAACCGGGGTTTCCATTAGCCCTTGACGGACGGCTGAAAGAATGTGCCGGTCATTCAATTAACGGTGATATTGAAGCAATGATAACAGTGATAGCCAGAGTCATAGATGTTTGGTTGTATCGTCATTCGGTCTCAAGAGCAGTGTTTTCTGGGTGCTTATCTGATCTTGGTTTAGGCCTTGGGGGTTTGTGCTTGGAAAACATCGCCCTTGACTCGAGTGATAATTTCTTTACTTTACAGTGTATGCTCTGCTATGTTTGCTTCTACTTAGTGTGTGTCTGGGGGCTATCACTGTAGAAAGAGGTTGGAGTGGGAGGGTTGTATTCCTATTCCTTTTCCTTTATGCTCTTTTGGTATGTTGTTAGTTAATTTACTGCTCACTAAGACTGTTGTCTGACTCAAGGCTTTATGTTTTAACTCTTATTGCCTTGGGCTGTTCGTCCATTTTGGGACGGACAGACTAGGTAGCAGGTGACAGGTGCTGATCATGCTTTTCACGGTGCTGATATCGAAGACGAGCTGGAGGATTGCATATTATCTTCTTATTATATGTACTGGATGTTCCGCTGCTTTGTATTCTCTGAGTGATATGTAGTGAGGCTTGTTGTATTGACTATTCAGATGTTTGTATTCAACTATTACGAAGTTTTATTGATGAGATTCTATTCTGTGAAGCTTCACTATATATATGTTCTATTGTATTTTGTTCATGCGCTGTGAGTAATACGATAGATTCTGTTGTTTTAATTTACCTTGACAATCGTCCATGGCTGCCTGGCACACTTTACAGCGCACTTTCTCTAGGTTCAGTGCAGGGGTTATGGGCGGTCTTCACATTTGGTATCAGAGCATTGGTTAATCGATTTTACCCAACGCTCATTGACGTAACTACGTATGAAAGACGTAATTGTATTTTGATGGATGATTACTATATATAATATAGTAGATTAGAAGAGTTTGAGTCCTTTAAGCAGTTGTTTCTCAAGATGTTCTGACCATTCATTTTTATAGATATTGAGAATGAGTCGAAGAGGGAGACCAACTGCTAGGGAAGGCCGTGCTACGGAAGGGGCTGCTGATTATGCAGCTATGTTCGAAGCTATGATGACTTCGATCATGAGAAGGATACCAGTTCCGAGGGCAGCAGTTGATGTTGGGGTTCAAGTCCAAACTCCAAAACCGGTGGATTTTGCTAAGCTGTGCAAAGACTATACTGCTCTTGGAGGAAAGGTTTTCTTGGGAACAAAATCAACCATTGAGGTCTAGAGATGGATAGATGCTTGTAGAAGGATTTTTGGTGATTTGGGAATTGAGGATGCAACTAAGAGGAAGTTGGCATCAAGGCAGCTTCAAGGGAGAGCTTCTGATTGGTGGAACTCTATTACCATCAATACTCCGGAGGAAGAGATTACTTGGGAGCAATTCCAAGCCAGATTTGAAGCTAAGTTCATTTCTACAGCTCAGAAGTCTGTTCTGTTCAAGAAGTTTGTGGAGCTCAAGCAGGGAGGAAGACCAGTTCTTGAGTATGTTTTTGAGTTTGAAGCTTTGTCCAAGTATGCCCGGTCGTATATTGAATCTGCTTATCAGAAGAATGAGAAGTTTGTGACAGGCTTGGACAGTTATCTTGGGAGGTAGTTGGTGGATCATCTGGATGATTCATTTGAGAAGCTTGTGGAGAAAGCTCTCAGGCATGAGAGTCTGTTTCCTAAGGAAGGATCTGTTGTTGCTGTGACCAGGGAAGAGTCTAAACCCCAGTAGGGTGGAAACAAGAAGAGGAAGCAGCAGCAGTAGCAGATGGGTAGGGATGGCCAGAAGAAGCCGAAGGGCGAAGTGACTTGCTACAATTGTCAGCAGAAGGGCCATTTCTCGAAGGATTGTAAGAATCCGAAGGCACCGATGAAGTGTCACAACTATGACAAGCCGGGGCATTTCAGGAAGAATTGTCCAGAACCGCGGAAGGACAAGCAGATTGTGCAAGCTTATGCTTTGGGAGCTGTCCCATCGTCTTCGAAAGCTCCTACCGCTGAAGAGAAAGGAAAGGGTGTGGTTGTTCAAGGTACTCTTTCCATATGTGGTGTTCCAGTTAGAGTGTTGTTTGATACTGGGGCGTCGCATTCGTTTGTTTGTAGTGATCTTGTAGGCCGGTTAGGCTTGGAACCGGGTATTGTTGATAGGCCATTGGTTGTGACTAATCCAGTTGGGGGTTCGTCTTGTTTGTGTATGTTATGCCGTGGTCTGATTGTATCGAGTCATGGTTGCTCTTTTGTTTGTGATTGTTTTGTTCTGAACTTTGCGGGGTTTGGAATTATTTTGGGTATGGACTGGCTTAGGAAGTATGCGGCAAAGGTTGATTGTGAGAGGCTAGAAGTGACAGTCGAGAATGTGGAGGGGCGAAAGATTGTAATACGATGTAAGCATGAAGAAGGCGTCTTCATGAGCTTCATGTATTCGCTAGTTGTTCCACGGGGTGGACTGTGATTAGTGCCAATCGCGAATGGATTCGAGGATGTCTTTGACGAAGTCAAAGGGTTACCGCCGCATAGAGAGATCGAGTTTCGTATAGATCTAGTTGAAGGAGACAGACCTGTTGTGATGCCTCTTAGGCGGATGGCGCCTAGGGAACAGCAAGAGTTGAGGGTGCAAGTTGATGACCTTTTACAGAAAGGATTCATTCGGCGTAGTGTGTCTGAGTGGGGTGCACCAGTTGTGTTTGCAACCAAGGCAGATGGGTCGTTGAGATTGTGTGTGGAATATCGTGAGCTGAATAAAGTGACTAAGAAGAACAAGTATCCATTGCCGAGAATAGATGACTTGTTTGATCAGCTTCATGAAGCCAAGGTGTTTTCTCAAATGGATTTGGCAACGGGATTTCACCAGTTGAGAGTGGCTAAGGATAGTGTGCCGAAGACTGCTTTTCGGACACCATCCGGTTTCTTTGAGTGGCTGGTAATGCCGTTTGGGTTGACTAACGCGCCAGCATATTTTGTAGATCTTATGAATAGAGTGTTCAGAGATCAGTTGAACAAGTTTGTACTTGTGTTCGTGGATGATATTCTGATTTATTCCAGAACTGAAGAAGAGCACAAGACACACTTGCGAATTGTTTTGGAGATCTTACGGAAACATCAGCTGAAGGCTAAGTTTTCGAAGTGTCACTTATGGAAGAGTGAAGTGAGGTTCTTAGGCCATGTTATCTCTGGTAGTGGAATAGCGGTTGATCCCGCTAAGGTGGCAGCAATCCAGGATTGGGTTAGACCTAAGAATGCATCAGATGTGAGAAGTTTTCTTGGATTAGCAGGATATTATCGTTGGTTTATCAAGGACTTCTCCAAGATAGCTGCACCGTTAACAGGATTGACGAAGAAGAACCAAGTGTTCAGATGGGATGCTAAGTGTGAGCAAGCTTTCGGAATCCTGAAAGAAAGATTGACGAGTGCTCCTGTTTTGACTATTCCTAGTAGGAATGATGGGATGGTGTTTACACCGACGCATGTGGTACTGGACTTGGAGCAGTGCTGATGCAGAGGGATAAAGTTGTTGCGTATGCTAGTCGACAACTGAAGCCACATGAAAGGAATTACCCGACTCATGATTTGGAGTTAGCGGCGATTGTTTTTGCTCTGAAGATGTGGAGACATTATCTACTGGGAGTTCGATTCGAGTTGTTTACAGATCATAAGTCGTTGAAGTATCTTTTCTCCCAAAAGGATTTGAATCTTCGGCAGCAACGGTGGCTAGAGTTTTTGGCATCATATGATTTTGGTATAGCTTATACTCCGGGAAAAGGTAACGCAGTGGCAGATGCGTTAAGTCGAAGACATGCAGGATTGGGAGCCATGTTTTCAAAATGGAAGAATCTCGAGTATTTAGCTGGATTTGACTTCAGGCCCAGATGTGGATTGGAACCTGAGATGTTGGCAAACTTATCGATAAGACCTACTCTTGTGGAAAGGATTAGCGAGAGTCAAAAGCGAGACGATAAGCTTGTCAAGATTATCCGTGATTTGGAATCTGGATTGGAACCAGAAAAGGATAAAGAATTCGAGGTCAATCAAGAAGGTTGGCTTCGGAAGCAAGGACGACAAGTTGTTCCCGATATAGATGAATTGAGGAGTGAAGTGCTGAAGGAAAGTCATCACTCGAAGTTGACAATTCATCAAGGAGGAAATAAGATGTATCGGGATATGAAGAGAACCTACTACTGGGAAGGCATGAAGAAGGATGTTGGAAATTTTATTTCCAAGTGTATGAACTGCCAGTTGGTAAAAGCCGAACAGAAGAAGCCAAGTGGATTGCTTCAGCCATTAGAAGTTCCTACATGGAAGTGGGAGCAGATATCGATGGATTTTATTGATGGATTACCTAGAACAAGAACGGGAAATGAAGGGATTTGGGTCATCGTAGATCGTCTGACTAAGAGCGCAAGATTCATTCCTGTTCGATCGACTAGGACTGCATCAAAGTTGGCTGAGTTGTATGTTAAGTGGATAGTTCGATTCCATGGTATTCCGAAGAGTATAGTGAGCGATCGAGACCCATTGTTCACTAGTGGATTTTGGAGGAGCTTCCAGGAAGTTTTGGGAACCGAGTTGTGTTTGAGTACAGCTTATCACCCTCAAACAGATGGTCAGACCGAGAGAGTCAACCGAGTTTTGGAAGATCTCCTCAGAGCTTGTGTTTTTTATTTCGGAGGATCATGGGAAGATCACCTTCATTTGGTGTAATTTGCGTACAACAACAGTTACCAGTCAAGCATTGGTATGGCACCGTATGAGGCATTGTATGGAAGACCGTGTAACTCTCCGACATGTTGGTTAGAGACTGGAGAAAAGTTGATACTTGGGCCAGAGATGATTCGACAGACTTCGGATTGTATAGAGATCATTCGGCAACGAATGAAGGCAGCCCAAGACCGTCAGAAAAGGTATGCCGATAAGCGTCGTAAGGATTTGGAATTCGACGTAGGTGATATGGTTTTTGTGAAGATTTATCCACTGAAGAATGTTATTCGATTCGGGAAGAAAGGGAAATTGACTCCGAGATTTGTTGGACCATTCCCGATCATCGAGCGAATTGGAAAGCTCGCCTACAGATTGGAGTTACCAGAGAAGATGTCGAGTGTGCACAATGTTTTTCACGTATCATATCTACGGAAGTATGTGCACGACTCGAATACCGTGGTTTCTGCTGATAGCTGTGATGACTTCTAAGTTGATCCAGTCGATAAGAGACCTCGTAAGCCGCTTCGTGTAGTGCAAACTGACATGAAACAGCTTAGGAGGAAGATAGTTAAGTTGCTCAAGATACAATGGAGTGATGATGATAACGACTGTACGTGGGAGGTGGAAGAGAGGATGAAGGCAGCTCATCCTGAACTCTTCAAGGTATGGCCCTAAGGTATCGTGTCATCTCACGATATTGTAACTTGTTCTAGTTTTAGAATTATGCATGCTAAGCTAGAATTGGATGCATGGTTTGTTGATTGCTATGGATGTTAGGCGTGCAGAATAGTCTTTGATTGCTTTGTTTGTTTGGAATTTCGGGGGCAAAATTCCTAACGGGGAGAGAATGTAACGACCCGTATTTTCACGGATCAAAACATCGTAAAACAGTTGACATTTGGTCGCATTTGTGATAAGTCGTCCTGAGTTTAAGTCCTAGGTCGTATGGAAGTTTTGGAGCGACTTAAGGAAGATACGAGTTAAGGCAGTTAAGTCGTATAGGAATTAAGTCGTGGTAGCTTAGGTCGTAGGGTGTTGGAGCGACCTAAGGTAGTGGACGACTTAAGGTGTAGTGGTTTAGGTCGTTTGATAGTGTTGGGCAGAATTTTTATTCAAGTCATAAGTCGTGACCGACTTAAGGAATAGCGGCGACTTAAGAAATCGGCAACAATATAAGAAGTTAGATCGTGGACAAGTTAGGAAGTTAAGTCGCAGACTAGGGGATCCGTTAAGTTGTAAGATGGGCTATTTCACTAAGTCGTGAGTCGTGGTACTTCTTAGGTCGTAAGCAGTTATATCGCGTAGTAGTTTAGGTCGCTTGTTAGTTTGGGACGACCTATAGGATGTTAGCGACCTAAGGGAGATGCGAGCTAAGGAGTATTCGACCTAGTGGTTAGCGTAGTTAGGTCGTCTAGACGACTTAGGAGTTAAGTCGGATTACCCTATGTGTAGTTAGGTCGTTAAACGACCTAAGGTGTTAAGTCGTTAAGGCGCTTCTCAGTTAAGTCGCGTGGGTTTTAAGTCGGAGACTCTGTTAAGTCGTAGGACGCGAGAATGCGCGCGTATGTTGAGTCGTATCTTGGTTAGGTCGTAACATTGCTAGGTCGGCGAAGCTGCTAAGTCGTTAGGTTGTATAGGTGCGTGTGTTAAGTCGTTACCGACTTAGGGGTTAGTTGCTGAGTCGTAGGTCGTAAGGCAGAGGGAGGCTTAGGTCGGAGACGACCTATGAAGGCGGACGAGTTAAGGAATTTCAGCTATAAATACTCGTCCATTTTCTCACTTTTTGGGATCCGGATTTCGAAGCGACGAAGTGCTACCATTTTGAGAGCTCGACTTCTTTACTTCTTTTCTCCACTCTAATCTAGTGATTCCATCCATCCAAGTTGAAGATCAAATCGAAGATCGAAGAGCTTAGATTGAAGATCTACATTCTTCGAAGAGATATTTCATCGTTTGAAGCGGATGGGTGATAGATCAAGTTAGATCCTTCGCTGTCCAGATCTGAAGCGTATTGCTTTTGGGTGGTTTAGGTGATTTGGTGAGTGGTGATTATCTCTCACACGGATCCAAAGGAGTATATCGGATCGTTGGCTTGATTTTGTGTTAAAATAGTGATTTCCATTCATTTTCCTAATCACATGTGTAGATCCGTATAGATTCATTGTTCATGATGATTTGACAACCATTTTACTACATGTTAACCTATGCAAGTTCATTCATCAAGATTATAGAGACATTGCTCATGTTTTCATGCTTATTTGACTTTTGACTCTTTAATTACGAAATTGTCATTATTGTTAAAATTGTCTACTTAGATCATATTTGAATGCTTGATTGCTTGGATTAATGTTTGACTTGGTTGATTGCTATGAATTAGACGATTGATGATTTGATTTAGACCGAAGATGATTCAAAAGCTAAGGGAAAGCTCTTGAATTGGAAAAGCTGCTTGTGGCATATGTAGCGGATGGTGAAGCTCTTATGCATAGATCCGATGATGATGATGTTGAGATGAAGCTTTGCGAGGATGTGATGAAGCGAGGCATGATATGAGATAGTCTTGGTCTAATCCGGACGGAATCATTCCAAGCATGGTGATAACTCGGTGATATGGTTCGAGTTGGAGGATAATGGATGCTCGAGAGGCGCTTGAGCTAGTATGGAAATAGTCGTCGAGGAGGATGACTAGAAGGCTGAGATCTCATCGTTGTTGAAGGTTCTAACATGCTCAAAGCAAGAGTACGTTGGGCAGATTCGATAGTCCTTGAAGGCTACGGATTGGTAGTCAAGTACTCTGGGCAGATTCGATAGTCCTAGGCACGGGTCACGATGACGTGCGGGAGTTATGTCTAGAACCGGGGTTTCCATTAGCCCTTGACGGACGGCTGAAAGAATGTGCCGGTCATTCAATTAACGGTGATATTGAAGCAATGATAACAGTGATAGCCAGAGTCATGGATGTTTGGTTGTATCGTCATTCGGTCTCAAGAGCAGTGTTTTCTGGGTGCTTATCTGATCTTGGTTTAGGCCTTGGGGGTTTGTGCATGGAAAACATCGCCCTTGACTCGAGTGATAATTTCTTTACTTTACATTGTATGCTCTGCTATGTTTGCTTCTACTTAGTGTGTGTCTGGGGGCTATCACTGTAGAAAGAGGTTGGAGTGGGAGGGTTGTATTCCTATTCCTTTTCCATTAAGCTCTTTTGGTATGTTGTTAGTTAATTTACTGCTCACTAAGACTGTTGTCTGACTCAAGGCTTTATGTTTTAAATCTTATTGCCTTGGGCTGTTCGTCCATTTTGGGAATGGCAGACTAGGTAGCAGGTGATAGGTGCTGATCATGCTTTTCACGGTGCTGATATCGAAGACGAGCTGGAGGATTGCATATTATCTTCTTATTATATGTACTGGATGTTCCGCTGCTTTGTATTCTCTGAGTGATATGTAGTGAGGCTTGTTGTATTGACTATTCAGATGTTTGTATTCAACTATTACGAAGTTTTATTGATGAGATTCTATTCTGTGAAGCTTCACTATATATATGTTCTATTGTATTTTGTCCATGCGCTGTGAGTAATACGATAGATTCTGTTGTTTTAATTTACCTTGACAATCGTCCATGGCTGCCTGGCACACTTTACAACGCACTTTCTCTAGGTTCAGTGCAGGGGTTATGGGCGGTCTTCACAACATTCTTATATCAATAAATCCAACTCAAGTGAAATAGCAATTGAAATACAAGTAACTCAAAGGATGTTTGGAATAACCATCCTTTAAGGATCCGTTAAACTATCTACTAGGTAGTAATATACGCTAAGTAGATAATGTCTATCAGTAATATAAAGATATCAAAATAGTGTTAAGTCATGGCCCATTCCACCCTTAACACATTTTTATTCCCAAAAGCATATACAAGACCGTAGTTTCCCCAAAACCGGAAGTCGCCAGAGGGCAATCCATATACTAGACGTACAAAACAAATTCGTAGTGGTCGCGAATAGGGAATACAAGTATGACAAGGCACATGAGGCAATACCCAAGGTAGTGATACTACCGTTTGCCTGATCCGGACCGGTGAGAACGCAACGCCACAGCGCCCGCAACACCGTGAAACAACACTCCCAAAATCAAGGGTGCACCAATCGACAACAAGTAATGAGTAGTTCGAAGAAGTGTGTCCACTTGAGGTAGCTAATCCTCCATTGGCCCGGCACGGCTCCTGTTTTAGTCATTTCCAATTTGACACAAGTGTCAAGGCTATCCATCATCGTTCTCTTTCTTCAGTCATCACGTACATCATTTCAACCACTTCATTCTGGATCATCACTCCGCGTATAGTTATTAAAGTGGTTTTCGGTTTAGATAGAGAGTATATCCATAACCGATTCCGGTCTCTTTAATAACTTCCGTAATTATTACACCGATTGGTCGTTTAATATATTTCAAAACCAAATCAATTTCAATTCAATTAGAATTCGTAAATCAATTTCCAAAAATTTATGTTTCAAAACATCAAAATTACCATTTCGAAATCTTCTAATTCAATTCCAATTTCTTTTTAAAACAATTCAAATATTGATTCAAATTCGTATATAAGTTTCATTCCGAAATCATTTAAATTAATTTAACATTCAAACCAATTTAAATCCATTTATCAATTTCATTCAATGTTCGTTAAGTAAATTTTCATTTAAAACAATTTCTGTTTAATTTCCAATTCATTAAATCCATTATTTAAATTCAACTTCCTTATTTCAAAACTTACAATTTGAATTAAATTAAATTCATCAAATCAAATCCTTTAATTTTCAAGTCTTACGTTAATTTCAATAAATCACATTTTATTTCTTTTTAAAGAAATTCAATTTCACTTATTTACTTACTTAAATAATTTTCCAAAACTTAATTAATAAAGAAACTCAATTTCAATTATTTACGAAGTAAAAATTTACTTATTCAAAAGTTCAATTTTTCTTATTAAAGAATTTCAATTCAATTTAATCATTAAATAATTTAATCTTATTTAAGTATTAAATAATTCAAAATTAATTATTATATAATTTCAAAGTTTAATGATTTCAACTTAATTATAATTTCAAACTTAATTATTAAATCATTTCAAAGTTTAATAATTTCAAACTTAATTATTAAATCATTTCTCAAATTAAACAACATTCTTTCATCAATTACATTGTTAATATTTTGTTTCAGATTATTAAATATTAACATTTTCCTTTCATTAAAATTCAAATTTCAACTTCATTTCAAAACCATATTATTTATTCAAATAAAATCTTCGTTTATTTTTAAATCAAATTATTGACCAATCGGGTTTTATTTAATTTCCTATCCTAGGTCAAAGTTCAATTTGGGTATTTATCATTTCAACCCGATTCCAATTCAATTCAAAATCAAAGCATAACAAAGGGAACTTGCAGTGTGATAACTGGGATGGTGTCAAAGTAAATAAACAAGCAATAACAACAACAATAACAATCCAATAATCAATTCAAATAATCCCGAAATAACCGTATTAATTCGCATTGTTATTTGTACGAATTAATATAATTATTTCTAGAATCTACACTATCATTTCATGTAGATTAAAGATTATTACATTACGGTTTTCACTGGTCATTCAATTCTTTACACTACAACAATTAGTCCAATATACGTCGATGGTTCAAAGTGTAATTATCACTATTCTACATGTCAATTAATTTAACAATTCAAAGGGGTCATATTCACTAATCAAATTTAACATATAAATTAGTTTTAAAATTTGTTAACTATCCTATATCCATTTCAAATTTTGCATACTATTTATCATTTATCACTCACAATTTAACGTCCAATATAAACATCAACAATCAATCAATGATCAGTCAAACTGTATTATCATCACATAAATAATTAACAGATAATGGTGTCAGATGTCACAGGTGAAACTGATACAGGCAATAACATATATAACAGTTTATTTAACTAACAGCAGCATATTTCAATTGTCGTTTCAATTGAAATCAAATTTAATAAATAAAAGAACGTTAATCGTGAGTGAGTGCTCACCTTTCGAGGCTAGAGAATTTGACGAAAAATTGAGTTACGAATCCGAGCACGAATTCCAAATCAAAGCTAGATGGATACGGACTCGACGGACAAGCTGATAGATAGAAATTTACGAAATCGAATCAGAATTGGATTGTTGAAGATAAATGGTATAAGTGAGTTTATATACATATATGCAACTATTTATATATATAAAACATATTCCAAATTCAAACCCGGTTTAAATCAAATATATATATATATACATTTTAAAATCGTTGTTTTAGATTGAACCCATATATAATGTAATTTATAGACAAACTAAATATGCAGACAATCCAAAATATAGAACAACTTAAAATATGCAGACTTAAGTAGATATAACATGTATTGTCCGAGAACGTGCGGTAAATAAAAACACTGCCGAAATGCATAGTGACCCACATTTATAAAAGCCTAAACAGCAAAATGTACAAACCCGCATGCATATATATATATTATATTCATTCCATAATATGTGTAAGCCATACATACTTTATATATGTACTTTGTGACGTATGAAATAGCTATTATATCCAGCAAATATATAGTACTAGATTAGCTGTAAAACATATATAGCACTGTAACATATAACTATATTTACAAACTTACATGCCAAAACAGCTTACACGTGTATATAAAAAAAAATATTACCTTTATAGTCTCAGACTGTTATAACTCATATTTACATATAGACTAACTATAATATTGTTTGAAACTGATGTACAACATATATATATATATATATATATATATATATGCTTATACCTGTTATAATTTAAATAATAAAAAAAATGACACAGATTATATACTAACATGATATAACAACCAACTAATATATACAATATGCGTATAAATACAAAATTTAAAACCATCACATATTATACAACCCCTACATATACCACTACAATTCGAATATATCATTACTAAGTTTTAAACCCAACTTTAAATATCACAAATATATGTAACTGCAGACCGTATATATACGAGTGTAAACAATATATGCAAGCTATTCTTTACTTGAAAGTTTGCTGCTTGACGCAAATCGATTACAAGAGAAAATATATATATAAGTAACAAATATAAATATAAAAATGGAAGGGGACTCACGATGCAAAGTTCGGTGGAGATGTGAATGGCTTCGGCTAGAAGATGGGGAGATGCTTCGGCTGGCATTGGAGTGGTGATTGTGAAAAGATGACAGGCGGATAAAGGAGGAACGGGGTGGTGTGGTTGCTTGAGCTTCCGGTCGTTGGTGATGCTCGGAGGAAGGAACTGCAGGGGAGTTACGTGGGTGGGCGCTAGGCTGCTGCTATGTGGCGAACGGAAGTGGTTTGGTCGGAGGATATGTTGATCAGGTGGAGGGCGGAGCTTACGGGCTTCAGGCTGTCAATGGGACAGGCGGAGGAGTTTTAGTGGCGTTTGGACGTGACAGTTCGGTCACGTCTATGACAAGCGGAAGGTCAGTGGAAGTTGCGGGCTGCAGTGGGATGAGCAGTAGCTGAGGTGGATGTTCAGATCTAGGGTGTGTCAGATGGCGGCCATGGAAAAGGTGAGATGGAGATGGAGAAAAAATCATTGAAGAAGGGAAGCATGAGCACTGCAAATCTCAAGATAAAGTGGCTAGTTTAGTTTAGGCTTACATCCAAATGCAAAATGAACGTACAGGCTCACATGCCAAAATATATGTACCATTCTCTTTTTTTTTAAACAAATGGAAATGGCAGAGAGAAGAGTGATAGACACGGCTACTAAACCAAGATATATAAAACCAAAACAGTGAATATATCAATAGTCAGTTGATGAATTCAATAAATATTTATTGCTAGTGGCCATTTACTATACACGGTTGGAAATTGAATAGCTACAAGAAACCAAAAAGACACGAAGCCGGCACCGATATGGTAACCGTTTCTATGGAATTCGCTGTGAGCCGAACTTCAATTTGCAGAAATAAATATACTGCGAAGATCAGCACATCGAGACGATCAAAACGGTATACATATATCAGTGGTACGGTTTAGTTATAAAAGTTCGAATTTTTCTACCAGCGGAAAATGTAAGAAAAATACTGAAAAATAAGATCGACGGAGCCAAAGATGTCCGAATTTGGAAAAACGACAAACTGACATCTTGCTCAGAAGATGGTTTAGAAATTTTCTATGTAAAAATATTTAGGTTTCGGAAACATTTTATTTTCATCGCTTTTTAACTGATTAAATTGATGTAAATTTACGCGCGAAATAAACTTTCATATTTTCGGACGAAAATTTACCAGTTGCTATGTTTAACTAAACGCATTCCAAATATCAAATTTATATTTCAAAATTTTATCATTTAAAATTTCACAAAATTTCAACTAATTACGTTATTAAAACAGTTGAAATTTACGGGTCGTTACACTCTCCCCCACTCAAAACTTTTCGTCCCCGAAAAGGAACGAGGTAGGAGAATAGAAACAACTAGAAAGAAAACAGATTCAAAATACAAAATAACAATTAATTTAAACCATATAAATTCAAATTTAAATTAATTGATATTCAATAATTGATTTAATCCACTTGATTTCACTAAAATCAATCTCAACTATTTCTAAATTCATTATCTTATTATCCAATTATCTTCAATTTACAATTTCTAAAACCATAAATTTGAATAGTCTTTTATTATAATCATATTTTTCAGCAATTTAAATTCTTCTTTATTCCAAATTCTTATTAAGTTTATTTCACTTAATATATCTTATTACATATATTTAAACCATATAAATTAATTTAAACCATATAAATTTCAATTTAAATTAATTTATATTCATTAATTGATTTTAAATTCAAGGTATTTCCATAAGTTGATCTAATTTCAATTTATTAATTAACCTTCAAAACAAATTTATTTCAATTATCTTATTGTTCTATTTATCTCTATTAGCATAATTAAAATTCAAGCGTATAACAATTGTTATAACCACTCAAATTTTATTTATAAATTCAATTTATATTATATATATTATCCAATTACATATTCAACTTCTGAATGATTTAGGTAAGTTGTATTAGAATGCAGTTGAACAATATACAAATAAAATTTTCCCAATTCAATTATTCATGTTTAAATATTTATTCCAAATTTTGGTTTTATTTATAATTAAAATCATCCTTTAACAACATTTTAAGAATTAAATTTCCATTTAATTTCAAACCCTTTAGAGATAATTTTGTATATACTATATATAGTAAATCAGATTGAATTTAAAATAATATTCCCATATATATATATATAAATCCAGTCATATTTAAGAAATTCAAATCAAAATATTTTTCCAAACAAAACCATAGCAAAGCTACAGAATGGTTTCTCCACTTCGAAACTCGAAAATGAATGTCGATGATGCGGCCGCCATCACCGAGATTATTTTCCAGCGACAAAGAGGAGAGCACTGATTTCAACATTTTAAAAATTCTTTGAAAACAATTCCTATTCGAAAATACTTTCAATAATATATACTTTAAAATTTTAAAAACCAAAGCTTGAAATTACTGGAAATTAAATTCTCAAATTCTAAATGTTAAATTCATTTAAATTTCAAATCAGTTTATAATCCATGTTTAAAATTCATTTGTAGAACAATAAGTGATAATCAATTATTATCATTTCAACAACCAATTTAATTAACTTATTAGATTTCAAAAAAAAATACTTATATATATCTATAATATATTCATACAAATTTATTCCGTTTTCCAAATTTTGAAAATAATATTGTGTCAGTTTGCTCTGTTTAAGTGTTTTGGAAATCCTATCGATAACGTTGATCAGACGAATCGATCGAAAACCCAAATCAACATCAACAACCCAAACAACACAGCATATATTAAAACATTTATATACATTAGTTTACAAATACATTTCTTTGCTCAACGATATAGGAATGAATTTTCAAAATAAGGATAGGGATTCAAATTTTTGGACTCAAATCAAAGAGAAATTTGATTCGAAGATAAGTTCGGAACAAAGATAAGATAATTAAATAACAAAATAGGAAGATAGATAAGTTTATATAAATCGCAGGGAACCTTAACCGGGTCGACCGTGACTTCAAAAATAAGATCGGTGTAGAATTCCGAGGTAAATCGACATTCGATCTCAAGAAATAGAATTCAGGTATAACAGGAGATAGATAACATCGTAAACCGAGGATACAGAAATCTCCGGTAAATCAATGCCTATTGTAAAGAAGTTTTACTCCTTTACGAATCATTCGAAGATTGGCGAGACCGCCGATCTATTATAGATATCATTCAAAATGGAGTTATGGGATGCTCCATGATTGAAAGAAGACGAATAGTGAAGGACACGAATGAATTTTTGGAACCGTAGGGAACGTTCCAAAATTCAAAGGAATCGAGTCAAAAGGAAGAGATTGAAACTCGAATGAGAGTGATCTGTAAATACATTTACCCTATATGTTAAGTTTTGCCTAGAACTACCAAAGCTCTGATACCAACTGTAACGACCCGGAATTTTGGACCATTCGCATCCATTATAAGTGTATAGGTTGACACTCATGCCGGAATTGAATTGCTCAAAATACCGTGTTGTTAATTTAAATTTGGCAAAACTGAACATGTACAGTAAATAAATAATCACAGATCATAGACATAGAGTAATAAATGCAGCGGAAATAAAAGAGATAGTAGTTCATGAAGCTACTATATAAATGTATAAGATACATCAAAGTTTACAACAGAAGAGTAATACGATACATTAGAGTTAAACCAGATACAACGGAAGAGTAACACGATACATCAGATACAAATCAGAATACATCACTGGAATCATCGAATACTGAAAGCAGAATAAATGGCTGGATCTTCAAGCAAAGCTCCAACTCCAAAGGTGAGTCTCGAATACTGGTACACTCAGTCTGACCCGAGCGTAAAGCAAAAACACAAGACACTCGAGTCAGGATTAACATTCTTATATCAATAAATCCAACTCAAGTGAAATAGCAATTGAAATACAAGTAACTCAAAGGATGTTTGGAATAACCATCCTTTAAGGATCCGTTAAACTATCTACTAGGTAGTAATATACGCTAAGTAGATAATGTCTATCAGTAATATAAAGATATCAAAATAGTGTTAAGTCATGGCCCATTCCACCCTTAACACATTTTTATTCCCAGAAGCATATACAAGACCGTAGTTTCCCCAAAACCGGAAGTCACCAGAGGGCAATCCATATACTAGAGGTACAAAACAAATTCGTAGTGGTCGCGAATAGGGAATACAAGTATGACAAGGCACATGAGGCAATACCCAAGGTAGTGATACTACCGTTTGCCTGATCCGGACCGGTGAGAACGCAACGCCGCAGCGCCCGCAACACCGTGAAACAACACTCCCAAAATCAAGGGTGCACCAATGGACAACAAGTAATGAGTAGTTCGAAGAAGTGTGTCCACTTGAGGTAGCTAATCCTCCATTGGCCCGGCACGGCTCCTGTTTTAGTCATTTCCCATTTGACACAAGTGTCAAGGCTATCCATCATCGTTCTCTTTCTTCAGTCATCACGTACATCATTCCAACCACTTCATTCTGGATCATCACTCCGCGTATAGTTATTAAAGTGGTTTTCGGTTTAGATAGAGAGTATATCCATAACCGATTCTGGTCTCTTTAATAACTTCCGTAATTATTACACCGATTGGTCGTTTAATATATTTCAAAACCAAATCAATTTCAATTCAATTAGAATTCGTAAATCAATTTCCAAAAATTTATGTTTCAAAACATCAAAATTACCATTTTGAAATCTTCTAATTCAATTCCAATTTCTTTTTAAAACAATTCAAATATTGATTCAAATTCGTATATAAGTTTCATTCCGAAATCATTTAAATTAATTTAACATTCAAACCAATTTAAATCCATTTATCAATTTCATTCAATGTTCGTTAAGTAAATTTTCATTTAAAACAATTTCTGTTTAATTTCAAATTCATTAAATCCATTATTTAAATTCAACTTCCTTATTTCAAAACTTACAATTTGAATTAAATTAAATTCATCAAATCAAATCCTTTAATTTTCAAGTCTTACGTTAATTTCAATAAATCACATTTTATTTCTTTTTAAAGAAATTCAATTTCACTTATTTACTTACTTAAATAATTTTCCAAAACTTAATTAATAAAGAAACTCAATTTCAATTATTTACGAAGTAAAAATTTACTTATTCAAAAGTTCAATTTTTCTTATTAAAGAATTTCAATTCAATTTAATCATTAAATAATTTAATCTTATTTAAGTATTAAATAATTCAAAATTAATTATTATATAATTTCAAAGTTTAATGATTTCAACTTAATTATAATTTCAAACTTAATTATTAAATCATTTCAAAGTTTAATAATTTCAAACTTAATTATTAAATCATTTCTCAAATTAAACAACATTCTTTCATCAATTACATTGTTAATATTTTGTTTCAGATTATTAAATATTAACATTTTCCTTTCATTAAAATTCAAATTTCAACTTCATTTCAAAACCATATTATTTATTCAAATAAAATCTTCGTTTATTTTTAAATCAAATTATTGACCAATCGGGTTTTATTTAATTTCCTATCCTAGGTCAAAGTTCAATTTGGGTATTTATCATTTCAACCCGATTCCAATTCAATTCAAAATCAAAGCATAACAAAGGGAACTTGCAGTGTGATAACTGGGATGGTGTCAAAGTAAATAAACAAGCAATAACAACAACAATAACAATCCAATAATCAATTCAAATAATCCCGAAATAACCGTATTAATTCGCATTGTTATTTGTACGAATTAATATAATTATTTCTAGAATCTACACTATCATTTCATGTAGATTAAAGATTATTACATTACGGTTTTCACTGGTCATTCAATTTCAATTCTTTACACTACAACAATTAGTCCAATATACGTCGATGGTTCAAAGTGTAATTATCACTATTCTACATGTCAATTAATTTAACAATTCAAAGGGGTCATATTCACTAATCAAATTTAACATATAAATTAGTTTTAAAATTTGTTAACTATCCTATATCCATTTCAATTGTTGCATACTATTTATCATTTATCACTCACAATTTAACGTCCAATATAAACATCAACAATCAATCAATTATTAGTCAAACTGTATTATCATCACATAAATAATTAACAGATAATGGTGTCAGATGTCACAGGTGAAACTGATACAGGCAATAACATATATAACAGTTTATTTAACTAACAGCAGCATATTTCAATTGTCGTTTCAATTGAAATCAAATTTAATAAATAAAAGAATGTTAATCGTGAGTGAGTGCTCACCTTTCGAGGCTAGAGAATTTGACGAAAAATTGAGTTACGAATCCGAGCACGAATTCCAAATCAAAGCTAGATGGATACGGACTCGACGGACAAGCTGATAGATAGAAATTTACGAAATCGAATCAGAATTGGATTGTTGAAGATAAATGGTATAAGTGAGTTTATATACATATATGCAACTATTTATATATATAAAACATATTCCAAATTCAAACCCGGTTTAAATCAAATATATATATATACATTTTAAAATCGTTGTTTTAGATTGAACCCATATATAATGTAATTTATAGACAAACTAAATATGCAGACAATCCAAAATATAGAACAACTTAAAATATGCAGACTTAAGTAGATATAACATGTATTGTCCTAGAACTGCGGTAAATAAAAACACTGCCGAAATGCATAGTGACCCACATTTATAAAAGCCTAAACAGCAAAATGTACAAACCCGCATGCATATATATATATATATATATATTATATTCATTCCATAATATGTGTAAGCCATACATACTTTATATATGTACTTTGTGACGTATGAAATAGCTGTTATATCCAGCAAATATATAGTACTAGATTAGCTGTAAAACATATATAGCACTGTAACATATAACTATATTTACAAACTTACATGCCAAAACAGCTTACACGTGTATATATATAAAAAAATATTACCTTTATAGTCTCAGACTGTTATAACTCATATTTACATATAGACTAACTATAATATTGTTTGAAACTGATGTACAACATATATATATATATATATATATATATGCTTATACCTGTTATAATTTAAATAATAATAAAAAATGACACAGATTATATACTAACATGATATAACAACCAACTAATATATACAATATGCGTATAAATACAAAAGTTAAAACCATCACATATTATACAACCCCTACATATACCACTACAATTCGAATATATCATTACTAAGTTTTAAACCCAACTTTAAATATCACAAATATATGTAACTGCAGACCGTATGTATACGAGTGTAAACAATATATGCAAGCTATTCTTTACTTGAAAGTTTGCTGCTTGACGCAAATCGATTACAAGAGAAAATATATATATAAGTAACAAATATAAATATAAAAATGGAAGGGGACTCACGATGCAAAGTTCGGTGGAGATGTGAATGGCTTCGGCTAGAAGATGGGGAGATGCTTCGGCTGGCATTGGAGTGGTGATTGTGAAAAGATGACAGGCGGATAAAGGAGGAACGGGGTGGTGTGGTTGCTTGAGCTTCCGGTCGTTGGTGATGCTCGGAGGAAGGAACTGCAGGGGAGTTACGTGGGTGGGCGCTAGGCTGCTGCTATGTGGCGAACGGAAGTGGTTTGGTCGGAGGATATGTTGATCAGGTGGAGGGCGGAGCTTGCGGGCTTCAGGTTGTCAATGGGACAGGCGGAGGAGTTTTAGTGGAGTTTGGACGTGACAGTTCGGTCACGTCTATGACAAGCGGAAGGTCAGTGGAAGTTGTGGGCTGCCGTGGGATGAGCAGTAGCTGAGGTGGATGTTCAGATCTAGGGTGTGTCAGATGGCGGCCATGGAAAAGGTGAGATGGAGATGGAGGAAAAATCATGGAAGAAGGGAAGCATGAGCACTGCAAATCTCAAGATAAAGTAGCTAGTTTAGTTTAGGCTTACATCCAAATGCAAAATGAACGTACAGGCTCACATGCCAAAATATATGTACCATTCTCTTTTTTTTAAAACAAATGGAAATGGCAGAGAGAAGAGTGATAGACACGGCTACTAAACCAAGATATATAAAACCAAAACAGTGAATATATCAATAGTCAGTTGATGAATTCAATAAATATTTATTGCTAGTGGCCATTTACTATACACGGTTGGAAATTGAATAGCCACAAGAAACCAAAAAGACACGAAGCCGGCACTGATATGGTAATCGTTTCTATGGAATTCGCTGTGAGCCGAGCTTCAATTCGCAGAAATAAATATACTGCGAAGATTAGCACATCGAGACGATCAAAACGGTATACATATATCAGTGGTACGGTTTAGTTATAAAAATTCGAATTTTTCTACCAGCGGAAAATGCAAGAAAAACACTGAAAAATAAGATCGACGGAGCCAAAGATGTCCGAATTTGGAAAAACGAAAAACTGACATCTTGCTCAGAAGATGGTTTAGAATTTTTCTATGTAAAAATATTTAGGTTTCCGAAACATTTTATTTTCATCGCTTTTTAACTGATTAAATTGAAGTAAATTTACGCGCGAAATAAACTTTCATATTTTCGGACGAAAATTTACCAGTTGCTATGTTTAACTAAACGCATTCCAAATATCAAATTTATATTTCAAAATTTTATCGTTTAAAATTTCACAAAATTTCAACTAATTACGTTATTAAAACAGTTGAAATTTACAGGTCGTTACATTAGAAGTAATATTTCAAGAATTTTGTGACTATATACAGAAGTGCTTTGATAAAAGAAACAATATATATATTTTTGTGCACTGTATAAAGATGTGTACATGTTTTAAGGAAAATTTTCAAGTATCTTGTATCTGAATTTACATTGCAATAGCCAGGCACTAATGTTTTGATGACCTAGTCATAAGGTTAACCCACTTCAAAAGGAGTGAGGTCTGGGTTGATCAAGATGACCAGAGTTTTTGGGTTTAAAGGAAGAAAATACACTTTGTAAAATCTGAAGCTTTCTTTGCAAATACATGTATAAAGACAAGATCAAATATTTAAGCAATTCACTTGTATTTTGAGTAGCATTCTTAGTTCAGAAAGCTCAACACATCTGATATGCACACATACCACATAGACATCACTCATGCTTTATGACCATAAATTCTGGATTTCCTAAACCCAAAAGACCAACCCTTAAATTAGTACAAAACTGAGGTAACTCAGGGATTAGGGAATGGATTTGATTCAGGGAAACTTAAAGATCACTCATGTTGAAAATGATAAATGTGTATATCATTTTCTTTCTGGCTTTGATCAAATATCAAACAATTAAACTAAAATTATGATGGCTTGCTATATAATCTAAGATCACTTTGCTAAGTTAAACTAACAGGCAATCACCAAAAGAATGATCAAAATTACTAGGCATAAATCATATATGATTATGAGATTCACTCTCATGACCCAAATATCAAATCAAAGGAAAATGAGCTATGTACTAGTTGACTAGAAATTCAAATTCAATCAGGATGCACTCTTGCTTACCAACACTCTGATCCAAGCAAGAGGGTCACATACATCTTCACATGTATGTGAATATATTTATTAATGAACTGATATAAATATATTAGTAGAAAAATTAGGATCCTGGATAATTTAATAGAAAGCTAAATGACTCTAGGAAATTTATTAATGTAAAAAAAATCATAGTAAAAATTAGGTAAAATAAATAGGGTCATTTTAAATTTTGACTGTTATTGCTCCGTTAATCTTATTTTCGGCAAATTAGCAGCATTTTGGTACCGATTATCGACTTTCGATAGGATGATCGTACCACTGTTATCTGTATACCGTTTTGATCGGCTCATTGTGCTGATCTCTACGGTATATTCAATTGTCAATTTGGAATTCGGGACACGACGGAATTGGTAGACTAATCAGCCGTATCGGTTCTGCATTCGAGCCTTTTTGGTTTCTACCCTTTCAATTGTCCACTTTGAGAAATCTAACAGCCGATGGCCTATAGTTATTATTATTTCTTGGAAACTTATGTTGTGACCTTTTATATGTTAGCATTGACATCTATTCATTTTCTTTATCCATATTTCTACTTCATTTATTCTGACATGCACACTTTTAATCAAAATATAAAGACTTAAATATGTGAAAGCATACTCTTGGCATTCCTAATTTCACCTGTTCATCAACTTTACATTTCCCCATGTCCATTCATTCATTTGTCTTCCACCTCCCATTTTCATCACCAAGCAGCTCAATTTTTCCACTGATCGAACCTATTCCACACCTCTCCCTTATATAAAAAAGAAAAAAAAGGAATGCATGATTTCTTCGGTCACCTACTCCCTTTCTTACCATGTAGCTTCTCTTGAAACCCGCCCATTGCCATTGCCCACGTCCAGCATCTCCATCCCCATTGGCTCCTCCGTACTGCCATAGACCTCATGACCCCGCCACCTTGAAGCCGAACAGACTCGCCTACTGCCTAATGACCACCAGACAACCAAACCCGAGTCTAGACCATTGTCGAAAGCCTATACCTCCAACCCCTATCCACCATCTCACTCCGCGTCCGATTTTTCACTGGCCGAACAACATCTATGTTGCCACGTCCTAGTGTGCCTCCCCTCCTTGCCACCGTGTTTCCCAAAGCTCCTCTATGTAAATATATATATATATATATATAGTAAGGTGAATCTTGCACACCTTTTCATTTATGTATATTTGTTGCATGGAGATACTTTGCCTATTTTCTTTCTTTACCTTTTGCTTTTAGAAAGTGTGTGCATATATTTATATATATATATACATACTTGTGGAACTCTACAAAGTAAATTTTTATATATATATTGGTTTATCAAACATTTATTTTAAGTATGGTTTTGCATGTTTCACATATACACGCATATATGTATCACACTTTGAAAATATGAAGATATTTAGTTTTAAATATATTGAGTTTCATGGTGGCCTAGGCTGTAGTTCTGTCATGGAATTTTGTAAATATACAAGTTTTGAATGAAAATATAGGTTTCATATTTTGATTTCAAGTCTATATAAAAGTATAAGGTTGCAATACTTTACATATATAATATGCTGCTCATAGTAATGTAGTATAATAGTATATATGAGTTACGGTATAGATTATATTGGAAGATAGGTTTTATGTATACTGTATATACACATATGTTTGCTATTTACAGTCTGTAAGTTACATATATATGGTTTTGTTTGTTGATTTCAAGTTTTATTTTTATCAAGTTGTGGTTCGATTTTACATATAATATGCATGAGTCAACTTGTTTAAAGATATGTTTATTTTCTCTGAAATTTTGTAAATATAACAACTGTTGTGTGCAATCTGTAGTTATATATATACATATATTGATTTCAGTAAAGTATGGATTTAAATTAAAGAAGTTTCTTTGTACTTTCGATTGAGTGTATATATATTACAATAATGTAAGTTTATATTAGTTTTATAATATTGTTTTTTTTATAATATATATCAAAACTGATTTAATTTGTTTCCATCGATTCCGATTTATCATCTTTGTCCGTCGTGCCTGTTTGCTTCACTGAATCGTGTCCGTCTAGCGTTGTTTTGGAATTCGTGTTTGGATCCACAATTCGCTTCCATTTCCGTTCAAATCTCTAGCCTCGAAAGGTGAGCAATCACTCATGATTAACGTTCTTATATTTATTAAATTTGATTTCAATTGAAACGACAATTGAAATATGCTGATGTTAGTAGTTTACATTGCTTTATATATGCTATTATCTGTATCTGTTCACCTGTGACATCTAACATAATTATCAGTTACTTATATTTATGATATATGCCAGTTATGTTATTATTATCATATCTGTTATCACTCTTCAAGTTCCTTGTTAGTATAGAATTCACTATGGGTTGAAATGATACATACCCGAACGATCTGTAGAATAGGAGAAAATCGTTATGGGTTGAAATGATAAACCCAAGCGATTTTCATTTGAATTGAATTTGGGATTGCGGGTTGAAAAGATATATACCCGTATATCTATAAATTGCGGATTGAAATGATAAATATCTGTATAACTTGAGCATAGGATAGAAAATTATATACAGACACCATTGGTCTATATATAAATATTTTGAAAAAAATTCTATGGTTTCTGGAAAGAAATATATGGTTTTATAAAAATATTGATTTTTAGATATTATATAAATGTTATTTTATATATAGTTAAATTCTTGATTTTAAGCTATGTATAAATTTGTTTTAATATAAAATAAGTTTAATAATAAAGTTTGATTTTATTAAAATATAATATGGTTGAATATTTATTTAAATTATATTTTAATATAGAGTTTGTAATGATTTAATAAATTAAGGTTGAAAAGATAAATTTGAAATTGATTTGAAATTGTATTTAATTAAGAATTATATAATCAAATCGATCTGAACTTATGGAATTTGGGGTTTAAAAAGGATATGATTTTATAACTTGATTTAGTTTAAGATGATTTAAAAATGAACATTTCAAGTTTAAATAAATTGAAGGAAATATTTAGTGATTTGAAATTTGGACTTTTATTTAAATGATATTTAATTTATTTAGTGAATATTGCAAAACTAAATAATAATGAAGTTAAATTAAGATATATATGAAATTATCTAATTTAGTTTTGAAATGGTGGAATATATATATATATAGCTTTGAAATATATTGGAATTGAAATGGTTTATTTTGGGGTTCAAATCTGTATTTGAAATCGATATAATTTGAAATAGTTTATTTAGAACTGAATTGAATTGAAATCGATGAATTAAGATTGAATTAAATGTGAATTTTTGGAATTCGAGTTGATTTGAATTGATTTATGAAATTTGTGGAAACTATTTTATTATATAAAGTATTTTAAATTATATTTAAAACTATTTTATATTATTTTATAAACTATTTAATATTATTTTATAAACTATTATTAATATATAACTATTTTTAATAATAACTATTTTAATATAAACTATTTTAATTATACTAATTACTTTAATATAAATTGTTTTAACTTATAACTATTTTATATAAATTATTTTATTTTATAAACTATTTTATTTTATATACTATTATTAATATCTAAACTGTTTGAAGGGAAGTGTTATGATTTTCAAAGTGTTATGAATTTCAAGGTTTTGATTTCCAAAGTGTTTTGATTTTTAAAGAATTATGATTTCGAAAGCATTATAGCTTTGGAAAGTGATATGATTTTGGAAATGATATATTGAAGTGAAATGATATCATACTGATATGGTTTGTGAAATGGAAATGATATTTTGGTTTTGAAATATAAACTATTTTGAAATGACCGCGGAGTTATTATAACGTTTGGTTGTTAAAGAGACCGGGATCGGATATGGGCATACTCTCTATCGATACCGAAAACCACTTTAACAACTGTGTACGCGATGGAGATTCCAGAATGAAGTAGGATGGTGGTGACGATCCTATATGAGGTATATACGTGGATCCGACTCCCGTGAGTTGGCATAAGGTGGCTAAAACAGGAGCAATTGACGGTCTAATGAGGTAGCTCCTCTTATCGGACACACTCCATCATATGCCATTCTATTACTTTGTGATTGATTTAGTGCGCACCCTTGATTCAGGAGTGTGGCTCGAGGTGGGCGATTGTTGCGGCTCTGCGTTACCACCAGCCCGGAAGTGTAATTGGTATATCTACCCTAGCATTGCCTAGTTGTGCCGTGTCACCTACCCTAGCGCGCCTTTTACGAGTTTGTTTTGTACCATACCTATGGAGTGCGCTCTGACGACGCCCATTACGAGGGGGATTACGGTACTGTATAGACTATTGGAATATATAAAATGTGTTAAGGTGGAAAATGTAAAGCCTTAACGCTATTTTAATAGTTTACTTTACCTTAGACATATTATAATAGCGTATTGTACTACATAGTAGATTGTTTAACGGATCCTTAGAGGATGGTTATCCCAAACATCCTTTGAGTTACTTGTATTTCAGTTGATATTTCACTTGAGTTGGATTTATTGATATAAGAATGTTAATCCTGACCCGAGTGTTTTTTGTTTTGCTTTACGCTCGGGTCAGACTGAGTGGTTCAGTGTTCGAGACTCACCTTTGGAGTTGGAGCTTCGCTTGGAGATCCAGCTATATCTATTCATCTTTCGGTGATTCAGTTGACTCCAAAGATATATTCTGATCTTGTATTTGATTATTGTATTGAGATTTCTGTGTATTCCAGACTTTTGTTGTATCTTGTTTAACTCTGTTATATATAGTAGCTTCATGAACTACTATTCTTTTGTTTCCGCTGCTTATTGTTATATTACTCTGTGTATTCTGTGATTATTTTATTTACTGTATATGCTGAGTTTTGCCAAATTTAAATTAACAATCTGATATTTTGAGCAATTCAAATCCGACATGTATGGATGCGAATGGTTGAAAATTTCAGGATATTACATATGTGGATTATTGTCGATTTGAATGGTTCGAAATGGTGGGTCATTACAGTTGAAAATATAATTTTCTAAAATTAGATAGTTAAATGAATTGGTTGTTAGAAATGATAGTACTAGATTATCATTTATTGTTTTGTCAACATTCCTAAACCATTAACTATTGTGTATGTTATAAGGAGATGAAACTTTTAAAACATGGTTTATAAATTTGATTTGCAAATGAAATGAATTTAAATTAAGGATTTGAGAATTTAATTTTCGGAGCTTTTCAAAATTTGGTTTTCAAAGATTTAAAAAATATATTATTTGAAAGTATTTTCGAATGGAAATTGTTTCCAAAGAATTTTAAAAGAAGAAAGTCAGTACTCTCCTCTTATGTCGTTGAAAAATAATTTCGATGATGACTGTAGCATCATCGACATTCATTTTCGAGTCTCAAAGTGAAGAGACCACTTAGTAGCTTTGCTACACTTTTGTTTTGGAAAATGGATTTGATTTTAATTTCTTGAGTATGACTTGATTTACAATATATATATATATATATGCTTGAAGCTGGATTATTAGAACCCATCCATGTAGGCCTGAAATATACATGGAGAAGTGGAGAGAATAAGAAAATCTCCTGCAAGCTAGATAGAGCACTTATCAATGTTCCATGCATAAATAAACTGTCTAATATTAAAGTTAACATATTTCCTCCTTCTACCAGTGATCATTGTCCCATATTGATTAATTTAAAGGAGAGGAACTTGGCAGACAAAGGCAAACCTTTTAGATATTCCAATCATTGGAATGAAATAGAAGGCTACAATGAAGTCATTAACTTTAATAATATGTATATGGAGGAGGGAACCCAATGTTTTAAACTTGTGCAGAAAATTAAGGCTGCTAAGGCCCTCCTAAAAGAGTGGAACAGGAAAAGATTGAAAGATGGAGACCAGATTAGCTATTTACAGAAACAGTGTGAAGAACTTCTATTACTAATTGACAATGGAGCAGCTACAGATGTTACATGGAAATTGTACTATCAATCCCAAAGCAAGTTAAAGGAGGCACTCAGAATTAAATCCATAGAATTAAAACAAAAGGCTAAAGAAAAATGGTTGACTGAAGGAGATGAGTGTACCAAATTTTTTTATACTAAAATGGCTGTCAGAATTAATTCTAATAGCTCGATCCAACTAATGGATCAGGATGGTAATCTGACCAGCAATTTATATGATATAGAACAACAAGCTATTAAATACTACTCTGAAATGTTTAATGGTAATATTAACAATAATTTACCAGAAATTCAGTGCAGGAGGCTGATTAACTCCAAAGGGAGAAGGATGGTGGACAAGAGCATTGCTATGGTTGAAGTCTGGGATGCTCTGAAATCCATACATATTGACTCCAGCCCAGGTCCAGATGGATTGGGGGCCAAATTCTTCCTCGTACACTGGGAAGACCTGAAAGAAGACATTTTATCAGCTATGCAAGATATATTCAAGAATGGTAAATTTGTGAGAGAAATCAATCACACATTTATATGCTTAATTCCTAAAAAGGAAAATCCAGGAAAAATTGAAGACTATCGGCCTATTGCATGCTGTAATGTGGTGTACAAAATTCTAAGTAAGATTCTTTGCAACAGAATGAAACTCATCTTACCTTATCTAATTTCAGAATGTCAAAGTCATTCATCAAAAGCAGAGGCATTTCCGAAAACTCATTGATGGCACATGAATTGATAAGAAACTTCAACAAACCAGGTGCGGACAAATTCTGTCTAAAGGTGGATCTTCACAAAGCATACGATAAAATAAACAGGAATTTATTATACATATGCTAAAAGCTATGGGATTTCCATCAAAATTTGTGAACATAGTTAAAGAATGCTTTTCCACGTCGACTTTCTCGATTCTGATAAATGGCATACCAAAAGGTTTTATTGGGTCCAATAGAGGTATCAAACAGGGGGATCCTCTATCTCATTATTTGTTTACAATTGCTATGGAATTTTTTTCACTACAGATGGAGCTGGCAGCATTTAACAGACTAATCCATCCCATATACAATTTTCAACCTATTATGACACATCTACTCTATGCAGATGATCTTCTCATTTGCATTAAATTCGACCAGACATCAGCTAGAGCTGTAAAGGAGATTTTTAGCAATCTAGAGAGATTTTCTGGACTCAGACTGAATGAACAAAAAACCAAATGTTACTTCAATAAAACTTGCATTAGAAGAAATAAATTTTGGAGTACTTAAATGTGAAAGAAGGATACCTCTCTGTCAAGTACCTAAGGGTACCATTATCTTCCAACAAGATAACTGACAGAGAATGTGCAGCTTTAATCTCTTCCATCAGAGAAAGACTACAAGGATGGAGTTCAAGACTTCTATCGCTAGCAGGCAGAATTGAACTGGTGCACACTGTTATACATTCTAAAGTTAATTTCTAGCTTCAAACATTCCAACTCCCTGATGCCTCTATACAAAAGATAGAAAAAGTCTGTGCGGATTTTATTTGGAAAGGGGGGCTACACAAGATTAAATATGAGAATTTATGTAGACCTAAGGAGGAAGGAGGAGTTGGTCTCAAAAAACTAACAGACATGAGAATGGCTTATACTTTGAAGCAAGCTTGGAGAATTATTAAAGTCAAGGGTCTATGGGGGAATTGGATGAGGAAAAGATATATCAGAGGCAATTTCTGGTGCATGCAATTGGACAACAATGCTTCATCGACATGGAAAGCTATTTTGAGAATAAGTGGAGTACTTGCTTCATGTTGTACAAGGGAAATTGCTTCAGGGAAGGAAACTGACTTATGGAGGGATCCCTGGGTCCAAGGAAATTCATTAATAGATATTCTGGGACTTAACACATTCTCAGACTATGGTTGCCCAGATAAAAAAGTAACAGAAATTATTAATAATAATGAGTGGAATTGCTCAATGATACCAGTAAGTCAGGAAATTAAAAGGAAAATTCAATATATGCCGATATTTAGTGGATGAGAAAAATGATATTTGGGTTTGGAAACATACCGGAAATGATTTTAGTACGAAAACAGCATGGAATGAAGTCAGACATTCAGATAACAAGGTTGATTGGAGCAAGATTATCTGGAATCGTAAGAATTGCCCCAAAATGGCTTTCACAGCATATAAAGTGATACTCAAGAGACTTCCTACTAAGGATAGACTCTTAAAATGGGGTATTATAATAGAAAAGATGTGTGTACTATGTAATCAAGCTGAGGAAACGCATGAACATCTATTTTTTTCCTGCAATTTTTCGGAAAAAGTGTGGAATTTATGTAAAAATGCGATAAATTCAACAATACTGACTCACCTGCTAACTGATGCGATTAATTACCTGACTCATAATAGGAGAGGCGAAAACATGGAAGCCAAATTGGGCGGAATTGCTATCACTGTCACGATTTGGAGTTTGTGGAAGGAGAGGAATCGCAGAGTATTTCAAAACAAACAAAGGAAACATGAAGAGTTCAGTAAACTCGCAATTACTGACATGCAAATGGTTCAGAGAAGAAGCAAAATTTGGGGTCTTACCTCACAGGGAAGAGACGAAGAGCATACTGGAGCAGGGGATCTGAGCTATTCATTGGCAGAAATCCCAAGTACGAGTTACCTTGTTCATGATCGGCCGCCATGATTGAAGAGGAAGAAGTGTTTTGTCTTTTAATTTCTGTCTTTGGCTTTCTTTTTGGAAAGTGTGTGAGTTATGTCGGAGACTTTGTAGTATAACTCTTGCTCTGTAGATAATCTCTAGGCCTGTTTTTGGGCCTTGATATGGGCTGTCATGCCTTAATAAATTTCTTACCCATTTCCAAATATATATATATATATGTATGTATGTATGTTTATTTCAAAATGGTTTGTAGTGAAACTGGAAATTTAACTCTTAAGTTTTATGTTAAGTGATACTTTTTAATTATTGAAATGAAGCAATTTTTTTAAAATAATTGGAGTGTCTAAAATGAGAAATGGAATTGAAACAACTTGAAACAATTGAACTAGGATAAAATTAATTTGTATAATACTCAATTGCATTCTAAAACATATATAACTTAACTGAAATATTCAAAAAGTTAAAATGTTAATGTGGATATGTAATTGAAGGTTATACAAGAGAAAACTTAAGTAATAAAAATGTTCGAACTAAATTTTGCTTAATATAAATGTTGTAAATAAAAGGTAAATTTGTATAGTGCTCATTACATTCGGAAACATTAATAAAACTTGCCTGGAAAAAGATTGAATGTAATGAGAACATGTAATTGAATAGTATATAATATAAATGTAAGTAATAATATGTCCAAAAATGAAATTTTGTTAAGGGAATTTATAAATAAAAATTGAGTGGTTATAATAAATGTTTATACACTTAATCTACGTTGCAAGATATGTTCAGTGAAATAAATTGAGTAATAAAAAGAGAATGCTATTTAAGTAAATAAATATGAACTTAAGAAACTAAACAGGTAATAAATAAATTCATATCTTTGTAAACCGTTGGTGATACAAAAGTAAATTACAAAGAATAGTTGAAATTGAATTATGAAGTGGAATTAACTTAAGTGAAGTCAAATGGATTATATAAATGAGTTAAATAAAATAAAATTTGTATTGAAAAAAATGAACTAAAGTTATAAAGAAAAGGTGAATGTAAATAAATTATGAATGAAATAAAATAAATGAACATAAATAAAATTGTATGTGAAAGTGGATACCAAATATAATTGTAAATGAATATAAAGAAATAGGGTGAACATAATGAACATTAATAATTGAACGTAAGTTAATTGGACATAATAGAATGGAAATTAATGGAATGAGAATTCATTGAATATGAATAAGTAAGTATGAAAATTTTTGTAACGAATGTTGATAAATTGAAACAAATCATTTGAATGAAAATACATTGAATTGAAATCAACCAAATGTGAATACAATGAATATTGATTGATTGAATAAAAATGGATTGAAACCAAATTAGTTGAATATATATCAACTAAAAGCGAATGAATTGAATATAAATCCATTGAATGATTAACGAGATGAATAACAATAAGTAAATGTTAATCAACTAAGAAGTAAATAAGGTAAATGCAAATAAATTGGATATGAATGTAAATTAATTGAAAGTGAGTTAATTAGAATGATAATAATAAACCGATGTTAATAAGTAATGAGATGTATAATGTTAACACTCGAAAATGAAATTTATATGGTTTTGAATTAATTGTTGTGTCTGGTGCCATGTATTTCGAATTTATCTTATCTTTTTGTTCGGTTCTATTCTACTATCTCGTTCCTTTTCGAGGACGATAAGTTTTGAGTGGGGGAGAGTGTAACGACCCAAGAATTTTAACGATTTTAAATAACGTAATTAACTAAAAAAGTTCATGAAAACAAACAATTAAGTTTTTGCAATGAAAATTTGATATTTGGAATACGTCTATTTAAACATAGCAAGTATCAGATTTTCATTGGAAAATATGTAAGTTTGCCCAGTTTGAAATTTCATTTTAAAATTTAAAATTAGTTAAAAATTTGTTGGTAATAATTTTTTTTTGAAATCTGAATAATTTTATATAAGATGTTTTTTTATCATTTTCTGAGTGAGACGTCATATTTCTTTTCGCCAAATTTGGACTGCTCTAGCTCCGTTGATATTATTTTCGACGTTTTATCAGCATTTTCGGTAACGAATATCGAGTTTTGATAGGTAGGTCGTATCTCTCGTATCTGTGTACCATCTTGTTCGTCTCGTCGTGCTGATCTCCGCAGTATATTCATTTGTGCATTTCGGTGTCTGTTACGCGGCGAAATCTACGAAACAATTAGCCGTATCGGTACCCATTTTTGGGCCTTTTGGGCTCTAGAGTATTCTGTGTCCTTTCAATTGTCCAGCCATGAGAAAATAAATGGACGCTATCCTTTAATATTCTCTAAATTTAGCATATGACTTTCACTATTACCTATTTTAATTTGTTATATGTTGGTTTGTTTATTTGCTTTTGGTCTATTCTATTTCCTTTTCTTCATTCTGAAAAAAATTACAATAAGTTTGCATTCATAATTTAGCTCCTGCTCATCTCCATTTTCCCACTCCCCTTCCCACTACTCTCGTACTTCATCCGCCAACCCTTCATCCACCAACCCAGAACCGCCTCGCCCTGTGCTCCACCATAACTCCACCCAGCAGCCACCTTGCACCGCTTGAACCCATAGCCGAGCAACCAACTTTCCCCTGATCCACAACCAAGTGCTACCGCTCCCCCCTCCATCAAACATCCCTCCGACCGAACGCTGTCCGCCTCAACCCCTTTCAACAGCTCGCCAACCGCCTATGACAAACCCATCCCCTCACCTGACCGTCTTTTCCCCACTTCACCCACCACTCCTCCGCATAGCCAGCAGCAGCCTGCCATCGATCCTCCCACTGCCTTGCTCCGGCCTCCCCTCACCCAACCCACCTCCATCTTCCACCCGCCGACAGCCCACTCCCATTTTCCAAGCATCCTGGCCGAAAACCTTATCACCACTCAGCCGATCGTAGCAGCACCTCCAACCCTTCTTCTCCTCTATTTATATAAATAAAAAAAGAGAATATATATATATACTCCACATATATATCTATTTGAGAAGCCTGCACCTTCTTCTTTGCTCGACAATATCCCAGCTTTGCACTGCCTATTCCCGCTGTCCTGATTTGTTGTCGCAGCTGTTAGTTGACTTGTTTCGTTGCTGTTAGGAGATAATTACAATAGCAGTTTACAAGCTTTGTCGCCGTCCCGCTTGTCGATCCATGCTTATCCATCTCCGTTTTCATCTTATTCTCGTTATTTCATAGCCTTGAAAGGTGAGCGATCACTCACGATTAACATTCTTATGTTTAGTAAATTTATTTCACATGAAATAACGATTGAATTATGTTGTTAAATTTGAATTGGTTAGAAATAAAACCATTAAGTATGATATGTTGTTATTTAAATTTGTTAACCTATGTTAATTGACATATGACACCATAACATGTTGTGTGTGTGTGTATATATATATATATATTATATTTAAATTGTTAGTTATGATCCATGCTTGTAATTGATATATATGTCATTTAATGTTATTATTCTATTGTTCTCACACTACAAGTCCCTTGCTAGTTAGGAAAATCACTATGGGTTGAAATGATACATACCCGAACAATCTTATAGATTAGGGGAAAATCGTTATGGGTTGAAATGATAAACCCAAGCGATTTTACTGATTTTGAAATTTTGGGATTGCGGGTTGAAATGATATATTCCCATAAATTTAAATTATTGCGGATTGAAATGATAAATATCCATACACTTGACCATAGGATACAGAACTATATACGGACACCGTTGGTCCATTTTTAAAGGATTTCCAAAATTTTGAAAAGAAAAATATATGTGTTTTGATTTTAAAATTTAATATAAAGATTTTATTTTAATATGTGTAAAAATTTAGATTTTTAAATTATACATTTTGGAAATTTAAAATTTATAAGTTAAGTTTTGAAAAATGTAAATTATAAGATTTTACTTATAACTTTATTAATTTTAAAATATATAAAATAAGATTTAATACAAAATAAGATATATTTAATAAATAAGATTTAATTTAATAATAATTAATATAATAAAATTTAATTTAATAAAATTTAATTTGATAAATATATGTGTGTGTGTGTGTTTCAATATTTATTTGAAATTTATATTAATATTTTGAAAATATATTTTTGTAATAACTTTAATAAATTATGGTTGGAAAGATGAATTGAAATTGATTGTAATTTAATTTGTTTAAAATATGAATTTAAATAAGAATTTATTTGAAACTTATTGATTTCAAGATTTTAAAGATATGATTTTATAACTTGATAACTTGATTTGATTAAAGGTGATTAAATGAATATTTTCAAATTTAAATAAAATTGAAATTGAATATTTAATTTGATTTAAATTTATAATTTGAGATTTTATTTAAATTTTTATAAAAAGAGATTAAGTGAATATTTTCAAAATTAAATATAACTGAAGTTAGATATTTAATTTTGACTTAAATATGTAATTAGAGATGTTGTTTAAATGTTTATAAAAGTGATTTTATAAAATGGCCACGGTGTGAAATAAACGTTTGGCTGTTAAAGAGACCGAGATCGGATATTGTCATACTCTCTACCAATACCGAAAACCACATTAACAATTGTGCACGTGGTGGAGAATCCAGAACGAAGTAGGATGGTTTGGCGAATGATTCTATATGAGGTATGAACGCAGCCCTGACCCCCTCGGGTCAGCTTGATATGACTAAAACAGGAGCTATACTCGGGCTAAGTGAGATCGCACCACCAATCGAGCATGCTTCTTCGAAACCATTCTATTACTAAGAAAATAATCCTATTTGACCAATGTACATTACTAACATCAGGAAATAGAACAATCGTGAATTTCGAGTAACAGGCCAAGCTACTAAAGTAGCTAAAGTAGTGATAAATCCTGTTAGTAAAATAGGTCCTATGGATCTCTCGGTTTGAGAAATAAGAGGATCAAACCATTTCTTCCGAGTCTCTTTCAAATTCAATAAATGTTGGTTGATCGTATATTTCATTATAGTTATATGATTCAGAGTATCATTTCCTATTTGATCCCTTTGAATTCCATATTCGAAGTTGATTGGATCTGATTGGTGCACACCTTTGATTATGGGAGTGTGTCTCGAGGTGGGCGGTAATAGCTGCTATGCATTACCCACCAGCCCGGTCCTGCAAAACGGTAGTATCCTACCCTGGGCATTGCCTTGCGTGCCTTGTCATATGCTTTATCGCGCCCACTACGGTTTGGTTTGTATCGTACCTATGGAGTGCTCACTGAGTATCCCACCAGTTTGGTGGAGCTTACAGTATCTATATAGACTACGATATTTATATAAAAATGTTTTAAGGGGGATATGGGTAACGCCTTAATGTTATTTTAATAGTTTATTTTACTATAGACATTATCTATGTAGCGTATTGTATTATGTATGTAGATAGTTTCATGGATCCTTAAAGAATGGGAATCCCAAACATCCTTTAAGTTATATTGCATTTCACTTGACATTTCACTTGAGTTGATTTACTTGCATAAGAATGTTAATCCTGACTCGAGTCTTTTGTGTTTTTCTTTATGCTCGTGCCAGCCTGAGTGTCATAGCATTTGAGACTCACCTTTGTAGCTTAGAGCTTTGCTTGGAGATTTATCTTTTATCTATTCATCTTTCTGTTATTTCAATTATTTCTAGTTATTTATGTTCAGACTTGCCATTTGCTTATGTATTAGAGACTTCCTTGTATTTGGGCTTATGTTGTATTTGCTTTAGACTCTGATGTTCTGTAGTAGCTTTATGAACTACTATTTATCTATTTCGCTGCTTATTGTTGTATTACTCTGTGTCTGTGATTCTGTGGTTGATTTATTTACTGTATATGCTAAGTTTTGCCAAATATAAATTAACAATCTATTGTTTTGAGCAATTCAAGTCTGACATGTATGGATTATTATCAATTTGAATGGTTCGAAATGGCAGATCGTTACAATTTAAATATTCCAAAATCAATCTACTAAAATTCTAGGTCGTTACATTCTTCTCCCCTTAAAAGAATTTCGTCCTCGAAATTGACAAGGTAAGAAAATGCCCAAACCCATTAACATTTTAAAATCAATCCGTTGAAATAGATTACCAAATCCATTTAAGCCTTTAACTTTTCCAAAGTTAATTAGTTGAAATAGATTATAAAATTTCTATGTTTTCAAATTCATTCATAGTTGCTAACTAATATTATTACAATTTATAACATGAACACCATATTTTAGTTATCAAAAAATTTTCCAAATTTAAAAAAAAATTCTAATGCTTTAAATTTACGAAATTTTTTGCCAGCGTCTCCTTTGCACGGCTAGATCGGAAAAACTAAAAATTGCCATTATGGGCCCAAACCAACCAAAAAAAACCCAAAGCCAAGTGGCTCAATCTTAAAATCATCAAACAAACAACAATATAATTATGTACCTATTTGTCGGGCAACATAATTCTACTCATGAAACCTAAAGTATCAAACTAGCTTTGCTTCTATATGCCTACATCTTATTTTCCAATGATATCCAATCATATAATGCATAACCATATTGTTTGCATTTTCAATTGCCAAAATTTAATTTACTAAAGACCGTACAATGTACATATACCATCCATACACAAAACTATACCGATCGCTCGCTCGATCACATGCCCTCTCTAGTGTGGACTCAGATCCAGTTCCTTGATTAGAAACTGCCATTCTCCTTCCATAGCCATATACTATAATAGAGAATCCCAAAATCGATCAAAAATCCATATCCAGTGTTCGCCATCGAGAATCGAGTGAAAAATCCTTGTTCGGACCGATGTAAATCATTTCGAAATCATGTACTCAAATTTGGATCAAACAGCTATACGAATAAAATAATATGCGTACAACTTACGTATTTATTTCGATTGGTTTCTCCTTATATCCCATTCTTTTATTTTCATTCATTTATTCTTAATCATTATTCACATTCACTTATTGCTTAGTATATTCTTTCAATACTGATATAACTTAAGGACCATTCCATCAAATTTTACGTTTAACAACATTTCACTCCATACTAAATTTAGTTATGAATCATTTCATAAAATTTTACTTAAGTTTATAAACATTTTATACAATACTTCTCATGTTTATTATCACTTCACAACTTAAGTCCATATTCATTTTAAATCTAAGTCAATTCCATTTGAATCATTTCATTAATTCACTTCATTATTCAATCTTATCAGCACAGTCTAAACCATATTCAATTTACTAATTTTTTTTATTAGTTCATTCATTAATTCATTTCAAATCCAATGAGTTTCATTTCAAAAATTATTTCATTTAACCTAACTTAGGCTAAATTTCTTTTCAAAATTCATTTATTTAACTTAAGTTAAATTTCATTTTAATTTTTCTTTTCTTAAAAATTTGTGTCCAGCAAATCTAAAATTTTTCTTTAACTTACTAATTTCCAAAATTTGCTTTGATACCAACACCCTGTTCTTATTTCAAATTATTTTGAAACAATACTATTAGTAATTTCATTGTATTTCAAATCGTACTTTGAATTTCAAAATCCAAACTAGTTTTAACAAAACAGAACCCCAATGGTAGCAATTCCTCTCTTGGAAACGCAAAAATGAACGCCGATGATGCTGCAATCATCATAAAAGTTATTTTCCAGCGCCCTAAGTAAGTTAAGTGCTTTATATCTCTATTACATTCCATTTTAAAATATTTCTAGCCAAAAATATTTTCCAAATAATATTATATTTTCCCAAAACTTTGAAAACAATTTTCAAAATCAACAGGATTTATATTCTTAAATTCTCATCTTTTTAATCCTTTTACTTTATAACCTGCTTTTATAAACCATATTTATCAATTTTCCTTATATATAAAATTTCACTATGGTTATATAAAACCAGTTATTAATTGTTTTATCTTCATTTAAATTATAATAATAGCAACTTTTTTTAGAACACAAACAACAAACAGCAAATGATAATAATCAAATATTACCATTCACCAACAACCAAACACACCATATATACTATAATAATTGTGAAAAATTATTCCTTTATATATAAAATATAACCAAGGTAAAATTATTTCGTTTACCTAACTTCAAAAAAATACCATATCGAATTGCTATGTTCAAGTGTTTAGAGACCCCTATCAATAACGTTAATTACTTGTATTGACCAGAATCCATAAGCCATTAACAGATCAATCAACATAATATAAAACAATTATTATATCACTGTCAAATACGCGCTCATATGTACATACAGTCAAACTCATTCTAGGGTGCTACTGACCCTATCTCTAATGAATACCCCACCATAGCCAAGGTTCTCGCTTAACCTTCAGCTCTGATACCACCTGTAATGAACCAGGATTTTCGACCCTCGAAATCGACACTAATATGTCTACTGTATTGCGTGTCGAGCAATCGAATGCTGGAAAACCTGATTGTTAGGGGAAAGAACGAAGAAGAAAAAAGAGGGAAGAGAGAGAAGATAAGAAGAAAACTAAACAACGCAAAATCTCACGACGGAACGAATAATCTATAATATACAACAAATCGTTACACAAAAGCAAAATTGTAATATATATACACACACACACAGGCAGCAATCAGAGTATACTAACCTATTTTAGCTCAGATAGTTATAACAACATGTCCTCACAATTATTGATAAATACAACAATGAATACAATAGAAAAATAACCATATACGCGAATACGTCTTTGGCCTCCAGCTCGTCTCTTGAAGCTCCAAGCATCCAATCTAATTCTGTAACATGCTCGGTCTGACCCAAGCATTATACTAAAATAACACCCGAGTCAGTCTGGAAAACCAGCATGTGAAAACACACCCAATGGATTTTAAAGTTATAAAAATCGTTGAAATCAAAAGTATCTCGTAAGACCACGCTATATATAAACACGGATGGGTTTTTACCTTACGATGATCAAAACATTTTCTAATGAAATTCCATTTGTATTATAATAATGTATAAGGGTGAAAATAATAATAATCAAGTAGATGTGATGCTCGTAAGTGTACATCACACCAATACTAGGTATATAATCAAAAATTGATAAGTCGCGTTCACTAATTGTGTAGGATTCCATGGGGGTGCCCTCAGTTTTTCTAGAACAGTCCTCCTTCACAAGGATTAGAGATATCCTTCCAAAGCAACATACTTCCCTAGTTATGTACCATAGGAAAAACATAGCTGATCTTGCTAAAACCCAGTGCATCGCCTCATGCATTCATAACAACTGTAAGTAACATTTAGGTGGAGCTGACTTCACCCTATGGGTTTGCCAACCTTACTGGCCATGCCTCCTATCTCTAGTTATAGTCATTACGACTGATGAGGCTACGTCCGACGTTCCAGCTCACGCACCGCCATCAAAATAGATCACGGGATCCCACATGGATTCCCATACCACAACGGGTCTCGGAACCACACATGAATTTCAACATCTCAATATATCATGAAACTCCTCTATAAAATCATATATGTTTTCGGAGTGGTTATGGTTTTCGAGTCATCTCTTACGAGTACACTCTTCAACTTCCCTGGTGCTCCAAAAACCAATCATCGATTTTTCGAAATGCTCAATACCGGTTCTTTAGGAAATAATCAGACAATGCATAAGAACGGGGATCACCCCTAACCATTTAAGTGGACGGATCTCCTCATTATTTGTCCTAGAAGAACAAAAAGAGTTTACACGTATGGTATAACATCATCGACGGTAATTGTACCACATAAATCCAATGTTTCTCCTAGATATTCCGAGAGAATCCTTCAGTGTTAAGTAGGGAATATTTCCATACCACCAAAATTAAGAAGGATTACATATTTAGGACAAGATTTGATAGTCGGTTATTTAACTATCAAATAAACAAGCATTCAAACAAAGATTTCATTTCCCATGGAAATCGCCAAGCCTCTTATATTAATCTTCCATTAACTTAAAATCATCTTTCAAATATTTATTTAAATATTCATATACTTATCTCACCATATAAGTATATTCACAAACCATTTCTTTAAAAAATACTTTTTTTGAGAAAAATGTGTGGCCCTCTATAGGAGAGGAGAGCACACATACACATATATATAACAACAATAGTAAGGAGCTGCCAACAAGCCTGGCAGGTAACAAAAGAAACCCCCGTACAAAGGAAAAAAGAAAACAAACCCACCAAAACTCCTAAAAAACTAAAAACCAACCCTAAAGAGACAACACCAATCTGAACTTTGGTCAAGAGCGACACCTAAAGAGCAGTAGACAACTGAAAATTTTCCACAACTGCAAATGCAACCTCCACAACAAAGCTGAAACATCACAAAATACAACATCTACACAAACCATATACAAACTCCAAAATAACAAAAAACACAATAATTCCCCCAATAAAACGACAATCCTCAATTAGAAGACTAAGTAACTTTACGATTTAAATGAGGACTTCTCCTAATACTTCCAGATGAAAATCTCTTACAATTTCTTCTCCTTAATTTGGCTTCACGAAGTAACTCTTTAGCATGGGCAGGAGAACGAGGAAATCTACCATAAGCCGCAAGAAAACAATACATAACAAACATGAACCCGTCAGTACAATAATAGACCGCTCTATCAGATTGCAATAATTTGGAATTCTCCATATCTTCACTCACATTGCTAACAATAAAATTGCTCTCCAAACCACTTGCAACTTGATCTACTGAACAATCACCTTCTGAACTGCTGAAGCAGATTCAGTCGCTACTTCAACAACATTATTCAAAAGAACATTTAACTCCAACGAGGATTCCATTTCACTGATAGACAATAGAATACCAAACTTAAAGGTAAAAACATCCCAGGGAATAACCATCTGAGGCACCAACATACAAGAAAAATCAAAATAGAAGTGACCATCCCTGCATAAAATAGAATCCCTTATCCTCAAATCAGATGCAGAAGAAACAATAAAAGAAAAAACAAAAACTCCTCTAGAATCTGATTCAAACACAATAGATTGCGAGCCTACAATCAATACATTAACACTGGATAGCTTCGTCTTCTGAGAACAGAGTGTACAATGTATCATACCAAACTCGTGTGCACATTTAAATCTGACAGACTTTTTAAGACCAACATAGCTAACCAGATTCAACTCAACATTATCCTTGAATGACTTATGCAAAGAATCAAACAACTCCACATCATCAAAAGTGGATCCATCATCCTTTTCAAATCCTGACAATTCTGTCCACTCGGATGAACAAAGTCCCACAGAGCAAGAATGACCACAAAGAAAATCCTCTGAACCGCAACCATTAACCTTATTCCCTTCCTCATCACAATCTGAAAAATGAATCTCACTATCGGTTATAGGAAAACGTTGGCAAAAACTCACATCAATCATATTAACCTGATCATAATCCTCTCCAGCCTCAGCACAAAGACTATCAGTAGGAACAAAATGATCAACAAAATCACAACCTACATCACTACAACTTTCAATAGAAACGGAGCTAATTGTAACCTCATTAACTTCCATAACAGTTGAACTCGAAACAATTGAATAGGAAAATTCACCAAAAGACAAATCCACTAATTTAGAATAATGAGAATAACAACCTATGACACCAGGATCCAATAAAAAGATATCAAAATGGAAATCATTATTCAAGTCAGATACATAAAACTTCTCGGTTTCAATCCAATGCAAATCTTCCAAATCATGGAAAGCATTATTACAATTCGAAAAATCTTTAACTTGAGAACCATTCCAATTATCGAGATTCGAATACTTACCTATGTTATCAGCAGTCAAGCAATCAAAGTGCCAAAAAACTTTGTTGAACAAATAGCTACATTCAGCAATATTTCCAACACAGCAATCCAAGAACTGACCCCTTAATCTCAAGAAACTAAGAACAAAATAAAAATGATGGTCTTTCAGACTCAATGGCTTCGAGTGAATAGGATCAGAATAAGGGAAGATCGTCTTAGAATTAAGAAAGGGACTGAAAGTCGAGGGGCACAACGATCTCTTATGACCAGCCACTCCACAGTTGAAACATTTAAATGAATTAGAGCAGTCTTTAATCTTGTGATTTTTATCTCCACACCAATATATTGAAACCCCCTTTTCCAATTAGAATTGTGATATTTCTGAAATCGATTTTGAGAGTGAGGAAATCTATCTTTTCCATTAATCGAGTAAGGGATCTGAACAGGATTCGCATGACGAAAAGATGTATATGGAAATCTATAATCTGGATGGGAAGCGAAAGGATAAGAATTAAGTCTCTCGCCATTTTCTTAAAAACCAAAATTCTTCCAATCGTTCGCCATTTTTTGTAAGAAAATATTTCTTTCAAAAATACTTGAAAATGTTTTGAAAATAGATATGGAAAGCACCGTTCCATATTAATCATGGATCGCTGTTTACTCAATGATTACATTGCTATCCCAACGAATCTATAGTAAAATGTAGGCAATCCTTCCCCCTCGAATTACGCCATGAAAATCAATCATTTCTTTCCATAATCTCTTTATTCATAAATATCTTAAAATCTATTTATAAAGCTTCTTTATAATTTTCCAAGTTTAATTAAGAAAAACACTCTTTATAAATCTCACACCATTTATAAAACTTCCTCTTTTTGATCACTAAAACCCATTTATAAATCTCCTTAAAATTCTCTAAAACCATTTATAAACCATTTTATAAATCTCTAAAAATCATTCATAATCTCGTTTATAAATTTCAGTCACTTATAAATTCTTTTTGTACATTTCTAAAATCATTTATAAATCCTTTATAAATCCATAAAATCATTTATAAAACTCCTTTTATAAATCTATAAACCCATTTATAGAACTCTTTGACCTTGTAAATAATCTTCCCTTAAGTCTTCAAACCATTTTATGAACTCCCCTTATAAAATCCAAGTCCGTTTATAAACTCTATTTATAAATCTAGAACATTTATAATAAATAATAACATTTTCTTCTAATACTATTACATAATAATAGTGATTAATAATAAACATTATAAATAAATTATATTTATTAATTTTAAAACATATTAAAATAATAATTGATAATTTCAAAGACATTATTAAATAAACAATAATAATTAATCTTCAACATTATTATAAATAATAGTAATAATTGATTTCCAAAACATTATTAATAAATCCTTATTATTAATTTCAAGCCATATTAACTATTTAAATAATAAATTTTCAAAATATAAATATAAATAAATGACTTTTAAATAATATTGGTATAAATAACTTTAAAACAACATTAAAATAAATAATTAATCTTTAACTATATTACATATAAATAAATGACTTTTTAAAAACAATGTTAAACATAAATAAATGACATAGAGAAAAAACTAGCTAAATAGGTTGGAATAAAATAGAAATTAAATCCTTTAAAACAAAATATTTCTGAAACCCAATTTCGAATTTAAAATCATTCCCAGTTTCAAAAACCCATTTCCAACTCAATTGGCAATTTATACTATTTTTATAATACTAATTTGAGGCCAGTAGCTAACAAATGCTTAACCAATATCGATATTGATTTTCTATCACTACTGGGTTTTAGTTGAACATATAACAATGTCATAACCCATAGATTTAACAAACAGATTTGATAACAATCATACAACAGGAATATTATTTAAAACATTTCAATAAAGATGTGACGCCCCACCTCTATACTCACACTAGCCAAGAACACTGTAGGGTAATGCCGTCGACTAGCACGAAGAATAAGGCAGTTGAGGAGCGACCATCTGTGTAATTGCTTTGTGCGAGTACCGATATATCAGATAGTATTATATGCATTTCGTTTCAAGAGGAAATATGACACATCAATTACAAACTCAAAACTACTACATAGTGGCTATGTGGTCTTCGGAAACAAATATAAAATAAGCATAACACAAATCAGTCACAGATATTCATATCACTAAGGCAGAACAGATATGAATATATCACATAAATGTGTACATCAAAGTAGTGGTCATATAAGATCCACTACATCACAAAAGAATAGGTACAAGTGCTAGACAAAAGAATAGGTATACATCAATGAGTCTCTATCTCGAATGTATAATAACAAAATCTACTAAGCTAAAGTAGTTAGCCAAAAGTCAGATGACAGACCCTGATAAGAAGTCAAGCAGAAGCACCTGAAATGCCTCGGTCTGACCCGAGTATTATTTAAGAAGGAAATAATAAACGGGTCAGTCTAGCTATAAATATCATGTAAAATGAGATAGGATAAGAGATATGACAAAAACGTATGATAACAATAATGCCATATTGTAACAAGTATACATCAGATATCAACAAAAATCATACAATATCTCAAATTTTCTCAAACACCAAAAAGAATGTCGTATTCTTTATTTTATTCACCAAACCACAAATATTGATAAAGCTTATCAATATTAATCACAAAAATTGGTGAAACACAAATTCTAGAAATCATCAATTAGAAATCCAGAAATCACAAAGGGGGAGGCCTATCATAAACGGGGGCATGAAAACTCACCAACACATGTATCACAAACGGGACGCTATCCCATGAAAATACGGGGTACTGTCCCCCCTGGGGACATATAAGCTGAACATTGACGCACCTAAAAAGATACGCCCCATGCACAGTCGAACATCGACGCACCTGAAAAGATACGCTCCATGCACATACCTATTGAGCCAAACATCGATGCACCTAAAAAGATACGCCCCATGTACCGAACTCATTGAGCCGATTGCTCCACGAACGGTCAAAAAGACCAGGGGTCGCTAGCCCATAAAAATGAGACGAAGCTCCATAAAACTGGGTACAGTCCCCTACGTGGACAAAGAGACATCGCATATCGCTAGTCTAAACCATAAAATGATCACCATCGATCAATAAGAAGTGTGAATTACACTAAGCTAGTAAATAAATGAGTTTAGCTTCATGTCCCATAACCACTGGCTTAACTTAAATATTTACGAACAAATTGTAGATTTCCACTCGAAAATTGTCACAAGATTTCAATCGAACAAGGTGTAAGAATTAACCGACAAAGTAAACGCAAGCGTTTCATACCACTTGTTTGCTAGGTCGTTTAATTAGATTTCTCATACGAATGAGGTAAAGGTTTGTATATTCTAATAGATCGGAAAACGGTTTTAAAAACGAGCTTTGTATGAAAAAATAACGTTGAAATCATTTTTGTGAAAGAGTTTGAATATTCACTACTAGTATAGAAACCTTGGTATTTTAAAGTGACAAATCACAGAAATGATTGTAAAAACAATCAATCACCAAAAATTCGCATACGATGACGTGAATCAAAACCATAGAAATCAATATCAAATCCATCAAATGGATATTCCCAAAAATCCAAAAAAGAAGTCATCAAAGTCGATAAAAGTGATAACAACTAATCGGATCAACCAAAAATCTTTAAAACGGAAATCCACTCAAAAATAGGCAATATGGCTGAAATTAGCAGCTCCAGACGTCTGGTGGTTTCCAAGACGTCTGAGCTGAAAGACTGGAATTTTCATTCCAGATCGTCCAGACATCTGGGAAGTAAGTTAAGACGTCTGAGATGTACATCTGGAATTTTTATTCCGATGGCCCAGAAGTTTGAGTATTATACCATACGTTTGAGCTGAAGCTCAGGGCAAGATTTAACCTAGGCCATTGATGGCCCATTCAACTCCGAAGCAATCGAATGAGCGACGATGGCTAAGGATTTATGCCAAGCGACAACCTAGCCTTATAGACTCATCAATATACTCTGAACAACATGTCCAAACATCCATATAAGGATTTTCATAGATTTTGACTTCAAAATGCCAAAAATTGGAAAATTCGCCAAACCAATTCAATTCCAAAGCAAATGTACATGAAATAGATGTTAGGAATTCATACCTAACAACTATCAAAGATATAGGATAGATGTGAGTTCAAGAACTCACCTTTAAACCCAAAAATAACGAATGAGAAGCTTTAAAACAAGGCAAGATCAATCTCTCCTCCACTTAACTTCAAGAACCCTAAATCTATGATTAAATGCAAATATTACCGAAATTAGGTTATAGGATTTTCTGGAAATTGGAGAGAGATTGAGGTGGAGAAGAAGAAGAGGATGCTTACCTAAGCTTCTCTTTGATTTTGGAGCTTGGATCTTGAATTTCCTAGTAATCTAGGGTTTAGGAATGTTAATTCCCCTTTCTTTCCCCCATTTTCCTTTAGCTTGAGTGTTAGGAAATAATAGAATGAATGAAGAGGAGTTGGAGGAGGAGATAGGGTATTAGATGAGTTGGTGGCTGAAACCCAAACTCAAAGCCCAATAGAAAAATAGCAAAATTCTATTCAACTCCAAACATATCGATGTTTATACTCAAAAAAGTTGTAAACGTCGTTTTTAACTCAATGGAAGTGGTCTCGAGTCCGGATTCGATTGTTTACAAAAAGTAACATTGCGAACTTTAAATTCAACAAACGATGCTATATTTAAACAAAATGGTTAAATATATAATCGCAAAATATGCGGGTTGTTACAAAAGGCGAGGAATCCCATTAGATCCCTCCAACCTGTTTCCACCTGCATGATAACTCGTATATCTATCAACACATATATATCTAAATAAAATCAACAATGATGAGGAATCCAGTTGGATCCCTCCAATCTGTCCCCATGCATCACAATCATTATATAATTATATAATATAGGTCATCCGTTCCAGGGCGGGAATAAATCCAAACTAATTGATAAAAACAGTAATTCATCCATACATCCAATCAATAATTTTTCCACTATAAATATTACTGGTTAGCCAAAAAGGTGAGTTTAACTCATCTAAATTTCTGTTGTCGTTGAGGCATTCTGGATTTCGTCTAAATCGATTGACGTTCAATTTAGTGCGAAATTATACTAGCTCCAAATCAATCCAATCCAACTCTATGTCGTAGTTCTCGTTAATATGAAAATAATGCAACCCATTGCGTTCGATTCTGACCTCGTATGAGTTTGTTATTGCATTAATAAGATTCATAATTTAAATAATATAATTATGTAAACTAATTACAACATAAAATAATTACCATCATTATTAAAATCTTAATCCCTTCCTCCTTCCCTCCCTAAACATTCTTGTTCACGCATTCGAACCACCCAGGTGCGAACTTCATTACCCTACCACTGCCACCTCGGCTCCCCGGAGACTGCCACATCCCATCAGATTAAAGCCCTATCCAAACCACGTGCACTGACCTTAGCACCGCCTCCCGTCGATGACCAGAGCTTGCCAAAGAACCCAAAACACGACCGCGTTCAAACCTAAATTCCCACCAACGTGGTCCACCATAGATCACCAAACCTTGGCCGAGCCTCGCCCCGACCACCCTTTTCATCTTTCCTTCAGACCCCTTCGACCCAAGTTCGACGATGACGACACCGAAATCGGTGGAAAAGAAATAACCGTTCAACTTGAAAACTGCGCCACCTCTAGTCGAATTAGCCAAATCCAATCATCGATTTGCTTCATCTTGACATCGCCTACAAGTTGTTAGTTGACCTCATCGCCTAAAAATGCTTGTAGTGGCTTCGATCGTTGATGGTCGTAGGATTTAGGGGAGTTTGATTTGAAACTTTTTGATGAACCTTCTGATATAAATGCAGTAATATATATTAGAAGGAAAGCATGGGTTGGGACGTGGAAGTTATAGTCTGGTAAGGCTAGGGTATAGGCTAAGTCAACACATATATTATTTAATTTAATAAATTTCGATATTATACATTCGAAAAATCTCGAACTCCTATCGAGGCATTCCGCATGGCGTTCTATATGTAATACCCCTATTTTGAACATAATGGAACTAGTCTCGAGACCAAATTTGATAATATGCAAAAGATAGCTTTTCAAAACCAATTATTATATAAATTTCTGAAATTTATTTCTACACGTTTCGATCTCGCACGACCAAACGATACGTCCAAACGCCTCGAAAAATGTCGGCATATAATAACTCACTATTACTGTAATGACCCGGATTTTCAGTCATTTGATTTTGAACATTTAAATTATTTCAAATGTTGAATTTGAAATGTAAATGGAATTTTCAAATGAAGTTTATCGATCAAATAAGTTGTAACGACCCGTATTTTTACGGATCGAAAGATCGTAAAACCCTTGTTATTAGGTCGTTAGTGTGGTTAAGTCGTTCAGAGTTTAAGTCGTGTAGAAGTTAGGTCGTCTGGTAGTTAGGTCGGGTGAACGACATAAGAGGTTGGAGCGACCTAAGGTAGATAAGTCGGCTGAGCGACTTAAGGAGTTGGCGACTTAAGAGAGTCGGCGACTTAAGAGAGTCGGCGACTTAAGGGTTAGCGGCATAGGAGTAGCGATTTAGGAGACTGGGCGAGCTAACGACTTAAGGAGATAGTTCGGTTGAGCGACTTAAGGGAGATAGCTTAGGTCGTTTAGTTTAGGTCGTTGTGACCCTACGTGTAGTTAGGTCGTTAGATGACCTAAAGGTGTTAAGTCGTGAGTCGTTAGGTCGCCTAGATGTTAACCCGGATCTTTGTTAGGTCATTAGGTCGGAGTTTTTAGGTCGACAACTGTTAGGTCGGCATCTCAGTTAGGTCGTGTAGCGTTAAGTCGCTAAGCCGCATATGTGTGTTAGGTCGTAAGTCGCACGTGGGCTTATGAAGTTAAGTCGTAGATTTTGCTAAGTCGTAAGTCGTAGGTCATGGGATATTCATAAGTCGTGGACGACATAAGGGGGCGGACGACCTATGGATTTCCAGCCTATAAATACACGGTTCTATTTCACTTTTTGGGATCGGGATTTTGAAGCGACGAAGTGCTGCCATTTTGAGAGCTCGAGAACTACATTTCTTCACTTCTTTTCTCCACTTTAATTTTGTGCTTCCTTCCATCCAAATCGAAGATCCAAGAGCTAAGGTTGAAGATCTACATTCTTCGAAGAGAGATTTCATCGTTTGAAGCGGAATTTTGGAGAATCGAGCTAGATCCTTCGCTGTCCAGATCTGAAGTGTGTTGCTTTTAAGGTGTTTAGGTGATTTGGTGAGTGGTGGTTATCTCTCATACGGATCTAAAGGAGTATATCGGATTGGTGGCTTGATTTTGTGTTAAAACAGTGATTTCCATGCATTTTCTTAAACTTAAGTATAGATCTATTGTTCATGATGATTTGACATCCATTTTACTACATGTTAACCTATGCAAGTTCATTCATCAAGTTGTAGAGATATTGCTCATGATTCATGCTTGTTAGATTTAGACTCTTTATTTACAAGATTGCCATTATTGTTATAATTGTTTATTAGATCATGTTTGAATGCTTGATTACTTGGATTAATGATTGACTTGATTGATTGTTATAAATTAGTTGATTTATGATTTGATTTGGACAAGTTGGTCGAAGATGATTCAAAAGCTAAGGGAAAGGCTCTTGAATAAGAAAAGCTGCTCGTGGCATATGACGCGGATGATAAAGCTCATATGGATAGATTTGATGATGATGTTGAGATGAGGCTTTGCTATGATGAGATGAAGCGAGGCATGATGTGAGATAACCTTGGTTTAATCCAGATGGGATCATTCCAAGCATGTTGTTAACTCGGTGAAAGGGTTCGAGTTTGAGGATAATTGTTGGCTCGAGAGGGGCTTGAGCTGGTATGAGAATAGTCGTCGAGGAGGATGACTAGAAGGATGAGATTTCATCGTTGTTGAAGGTTCTAGCAGGATCAAAGCAAGAGTACGCTGGGCAGATTCGATAGTACCAAAAGACTAAAGTTGGTGGTCGAGTACTCTGGGCAGATTCGATAGTCCTAGGCACGGGCTGCGACGACGTGCGGAGTTCTGTCTAGAACCGGGGTTACCATTAACCCTTGACGGATGGCTGAAAGAATGTGCCGGTCATTTAATTAACGGTGGTATCAAAGCAATGATAACAGTGATATCCAGAGTCATGGATGTTTGGTTGTATCGTCATTCGGTCTCAAGAGCAATATTTTCTGGGTGCTTATCTGATCTTGGTTTAGGCCTTGGGGGTTTGTACTTGGAAAACATTGACCTTGACTCGAGTGATAATTGCTTTACTTTAAATGTTTGCTATGCTATGTTTACTTCTGCTTAGTATGTCTGGGGGCTATCACTGTAGAAAGAGGTGGAGTGGGAGGGTTGGGTTCCTATTCCTTTTACCTTTATGCTCTTTTGGTATGTTGTTAGTTAATTTACCGCTCACTAAGACTGTTGTCTGACTCAATGTTTTATGTTCAATTCTTATTACCTTGGGCTGTTCATCCATTTTGGGATGGGCAGACTAGGTAGCAGGTGACAGGTGCTGTTCTTAGTTTCCAACGATGCTGATGACGAAGACGAGCTGGAGGCTTGCATATTATTTTCTTATTATATGTACTGGATGTTCCGCTGCTTGTATATTCTCTGAGTGATATGTAGTGAGACTGGATGTATTGACTATTCAGATTTTTGTATCAAACTACTATGAGGCTTATTTGATACGATTCTGTTCTGTGTAGCTTCACTATGTATATTTTTCTCTATTGTATTTTATCCATGCGCTGTGAGTAATACGTTAGATTCTGCTGTTTTAACTTACCTCTGACGATCATCCATGGCTGCCTGGCACACTTTACAGCGCACTATTTCTATGTTTAAGTGTAGGAGTCATGGGCGGTCGTCACATTTGGTATCAGAGCATTGGTTAATCGATTTTACCCAACGCTCGCTGACGTAACTACGTATGAGAGACGTAATTTTATTTTGATGGATGATTACTATATATAATATAGTAGTTTAGAAGAATTTGAGTCCTTTATGCAGTTGTTTCTCAAGGTGTGCTGATCATTCCTTTTTATAGATATTAAGAATGAGTCGAAGAGGGAGACCAGCTGCTAGGTAAGGCCGTGCTACTAAGGGGGCTGCTGATTATGCTGCTATGTTCGAGGCTATGATGACTTCGATCATGAGAAGGATGCCAGCTCCGGGGCCATCATTAGATGTTGGAGTTCAAGTTCAAACTCCAAAACTGGTGGATTTTGCTAAGCTGTGTAAAGACTATACTGCTCTTGGAGGAAAGGTTTTCTTGGGAACAGAGTCAACCATTGAAATCCAGAAATGGATAGATGCTTATAGAAGAATCTTTGGTGATTTGGGAATCGAGGATGCAACTAGAAGGAAGCTCGCATCAAGACAGCTTCAAGGGAGAGCTTCTGACTGGTGGAACTCTATCACCATTGATACTCCAGAGGAAGAAATTACTTGGGAGCAATTCCAAGCCAGATTTGAAGCTAAGTTCATTTCTACAGCTCAGAAATCCGTTCTGTTCAAGAAGTTTGTAGAGCTCAAGCAAGATGGAAGACCAGTTCTTGAGTATGTTTCTGAGTTTGAAGCTTTGTCCAAGTATGCCCGGTCGTATATTGAATCTCCTTATCAGAAGAACGAGAAGTTTGTGACAGGCTTGGACATATATCTTGGGAGGCAGTTGGTGGATCATCTGGACGATCCATTTGAGAAGCTTGTGGAGAAAGCTCTCAGGCACGAAAATTTGTTTCCTAAAGGAGGATCTGTTGTTGCTGTGACCAAGGAAGAGTCTAAACCACAGCAGGGTGGAAACAAGAAGAGGAAGCAGCAGCAGCAAAAGGGTTAGGATGGCCAGAAGAAGCCGAAGGGCGAAGTGACCTGCTACAACTGTCAGCAGAAGGGCCATTTCTCCAGAGATTGCAAGAATCCAAAGGTGCCGGTGAAGTGCCACAACTGTGACAAGCCGGGGCATATTAAGAAGAATTGTCCAAAACCGCGGAAGGACAAGTAGATTGTGCAAGCTTATGCTTTAGGGGCTGTTCCATCATCTTCAAAAGCTCCTACCGCTGAATAGAAAGGAAAGAGTGTGGTGGTTCAAGGTACTCTTTCCATATGTGGTGTTCCAGTTAGAGTGTTATTCGATACTGGGGCGTCGCATTCTTTTGTTTGTAATGAACTTGTAGGCCGGTTGGGTTTAGAACCAGATATCGTTGATAGACCATTGGTTGTGACTAATCCAGTTGGGGGTTCGTCCTGTCTGTGTATGCTATGCTGTGGTCTGATTGTATCGAGTCATGGTTGCTCTTTTGTTTGTGATTGTTTTGTTCTGAACTTTGCGGGGTTCGGAATTATTTTGGGTATGGACTGGCTTAGGAAGTATGCGGCAAAGGTTGATTGTGAAAGGTTGGAGGTGACAGTCGAGAATGTGGAAGGGCGAAAGGTTGTGATACGATGTAAGCATGAGGAAGGCATCTTCATGAGCTTCATGTATTCGCTGGTTGTTCCACGGGATGGACTGTCATCAGTGACAATCGCTAATGGATTTGAGGATGTCTTTGATGAGGTCAAAGGGTTAGCGCCGCATAGAGAGATCGAGTTTCGTATCGATCTAGTTGAAGGAGCCAGACCTGTTGTGATGCCTCTTAGGCGGATGGCGCCTAGGGAACAACAGGAGTTGAAGGTGCAGGTTGATGATCTTTTACAGAAAGGATTCATTCGGCGTAGTGTGTCCGAATGGGGTGCACCAGTTGTGTTTGCAACCAAAGCAGATGGATCATTGAGGTTGTGTGTGGTTTATCGTGAGCTGAATAAAGTGACTAAGAAGAACAAGTATCCATTGCCAAGAATAGATGACTTGTTCGATCAACTTCACGAAGCTAAGGTGTTTTCTCAAATGGATTTGGCAACGGGATTTCACCAGTTAAGAGTGGCTAAGGATAGTGTGTCGTAGACTGCTTTCAAGACACCATCCGGTTTCTTTGAGTGGCTGGTAATGCCGTTTGGATTGACCAATGCACCAGCATATTTTGTGGATCTTATGAATAGAGTGTTCAGAGATCAGTTGAACAAGTTCGTACTAGTGTTCGTGGATGATATTTTGATTTATTCCAGAACTGAAGAAGAGCACATGACGCACTTGCGTATTGTTTTGGAAATCTTACGGAAACATCAGCTGAAGGCTAAGTTTTCGAAGTGTCACTTCTGGAAGAGTGAAGTGAGGTTCTTAGGCCATATTATCTCTGGAAATGGAATAGCGGTTGATTCCGCTAAGGTGGCAGTGGCAGCAATCCAGGATTGGGGTAGACCTAAGAATGCATCTGATGTGAGAAGTTTTCTTGGATTAGCAGGATACTATCACCGATTTATCAAAGACTTTTCCAAGATAGCTGCACCATTAACAGGATTGACGAAAAAGAACCAAGTATTCAGATGGGATGCTAAGTGTGAGCAAGCTTTTGGAATCCTGAAAGAGCGATTGACAGGTGCTCCTGTTTTGACTATTCCAAGTGGAAATGATGAGATGGTGGTTTACACCGACGCATGTGGTACTGGACTTGGAGCAGTGCTGATGCAGAAGAATAGAGTTATTGCGTATGCAAGTCGACAACTGAAGCCGCATGAAAGGAATTATCCGACTCATGATTTGGAGTTAGCGGCGATTGTTTTTGCTCTGAAGATGTGGAGACATTATCTATTGGGAGTTCGATTCGAGTTGTTTACAGATCATAAGTCGTTGAAGTATCTTTTCTCCCAAAAGGATTTGAATCTTAGGCAGCAACGACGGCTAGAGTTTTTGGCATCATATGATTTTAGTATAGCCTATACTCCGAGAAAGGGTAACGCAGTGGCAGATGCGTTAAGTCGAAGACATGCAGGATTGAGAGCCATGTTTTCAGAATGGAAGAGTCTCAAGTATTTGGCTGGATTTGACTTCAGGCCTAGATGTGAATTGGAACCTGAGATGTTGGCAAACTTATCGATAAGACCTACTCTTGTGGAAAGGATTGGCGAGAGCCAAAAGCGAGACGATAAGCTTGTCAAGATTATCCGTGATTTGGAATCTGGATTGGACCCAGAGAAGGATAAAGGATTCGAGGTCGATCGAGAGGGTTTGCTTCGGAAGCAAGGACGACTAGTTGTTCCTGATATAGATGAATTGAGAAATGAAGTTCTGAAGGAAAGTCATCACTCGAAGTTGACAATTCATCCAGGTGGAAATAAGATGTATCGGGATATGAAGAGAACCTATTACTGGGAAGGTATGAAGAAGGATGTCGGAAATTTTATTTCCAAGTGCATGAACTGCCAGTTGGTAAAAGCCGAACAGAAGAAGCCAAGTGGATTGCTTCAGCCATTAGAGGTTCCTACATGGAAGTGGGAGCAAATATCGATGGATTTTATTGATGGGTTACCTAGAACCAGAGCGGGAAATGAAGGGATTTGGGTCATTGTAGATCGTTTGACTAAGAGTGCAAGATTTATTCCTGTTCGATCGACCAGGACTGCATCAAAGTTGGCTTAGCTATATGTTAAGTGGATAGTTCGATTCCATGGTATTTCGAAAAGTATAGTGAGTGATCGAGACCCATTGTTCACTAGTGAATTTTGGAAGAGCTTCCAGGAAGTTTTGGGAACTGAACTATGTTTGAGTATAGCTTATCACCCCCAAACAGATGGTCAGACCGAGAGAGTCAATCGAGTTTTGGAAGATCTCCTTAGAGCTTGTGTTTTGGATTTCGGAGGATCATGGGAAGATCGTCTTCATTTGGTGGAATTTTCATATAATAACAGTTACCAGTCAAGCATTGGTATGGCACCATATGAGGCATTGTATGGAAGACCGTGTAACTCTCCGACATGTTGGTTAGAAATAGGAGAAAAGCTGATACTTGGGCCAGAAATGATTCGATAGACTTCAGATTGCATAGAGATCATTCGGCAACGAATGAAGGCAGCCCAAGACCGACAGAAAAGTTATGCTAATAAGCGTCGTAAGGATTTGGAATTCAACATAGGTGATATGGTTTTTGTGAAGATTTCTCCACTGAAGAATGTTATTCGATTCGGGAAGAAAGGAAAATTGAGTTCGAGATTTGTTGGACCATTCCCGATCATCGAGCGAATTGGAAAGCTCGCCTATAAATTGGAGTTACCAGAAAAGATGGTGGGTGTGCACAATGTTTTTCACATATCATATCTACGGAAGTATGTGCACGACTCGAATACAGTGGTTTCTGCTGATAGCTGTGAAGATTTTGAGATTTATCCAGTCGATAAGAGACCTCGTAAGCCGCTTCGTGTTGTGGAAACTGACACGAAACAACTTAGGAGGAAGGTTGTTAGGTTGCTCAAGATACAATGGAGTGATGATGTGAACGACTGTACATGGGAGGTGGAAGAGAAGATGAAGGCAGCTCATCTTGAACTCCTCGAGGTATGGCCATAAGGTGTCGTGTCATCTCACGACATTGTAACTTGTTCTAGTTTTAGAATTCTGCATGCTAGGCTAGAATTAGACGCATGGTTTGTTGATTGCTATGGATGGTAGGCATGCAGAATAGTTTTTGATTGCTCTTATTGTTTGGAATTTCGGGGGCGAAATTCCTAAGGGGGAGAGAATGTAACAACCCGTATTTTTACGGATCGAAAGATCGTAAAACCCTTGTTATTAGGTCGTTAGTGTGGTTAAGTCGTTCAGAGTTTAAGTCGTGTAGAAGTTAGGTTGTCTGGTAGTTAGGTCGGGTGAACGACCTAAGAGGTTGGAGCGACCTAAGGTAGATAAGTCGGCTGAGCGACTTAAGGAGTTGGCGACTTAAGAGAGTCGGCGACTTAAGGGTTAGCGGCATAGGAGTAGCGACTTAGGAGACTGGGCGAGCTAACGACTTAAGGAGATAGGTCGGTTGAGCGACTTAAGGGAGATAGCTTAGGTCATTTAGTTTAGGTCGCTGTGACCCTGTGTGTAGTTAGGTCGTTAGACGACCTAAAGGTGTTAAGTCGTGAGTCGTTAGGTCGCGTAGATGTTAACCCGCATCTTTGTTAGGTCGTTAGGTCGGAGTTTTTAGGTCGGCAACTGTTAGGTCGGCATCTCAGTTAGGTCGTGTAGCGTTAAGTCGCTGAGCAGCATATGTGTGTTAGGTCGTAGGTCGCACGAGGGCTTATGAAGTTAAGTCAAAGATTTTGCTAAGTCGTAAGTCGTAGGTCGTGGGATTTTCATAAGTCGTGGACGACTTAAGGGGGCGGACGACCTAAGGATTTCCAGCCTATAAATACACGGTTCTATTTCACTTTTTGGGATCGGGATTTTGAAGCGACGAAGTGCTGCCATTTTGAGAGCTCGAGAACTACATTTCTTCACTTCTCTTCTCCACTTTAATTTTGTGCTTCCTTCCATCCAAATCGAAGATCCAAGAGCTAAGGTTGAAGATCTACATTCTTCGAAGAGAGATTTCATCGTTTGAAGCGGAATTTAGGAGAATCGAGCTAGATCCTTCGCTGTCCAGATCTGAAGTGTGTTGCTTTTAAGGTGTTTAGGTGATTTGGTGAGTGGTGGTTATCTCTCACACGGATCCAAAGGAGTATATCGGATTGGTGGCTTGATTTTGTGTTAAAATAGTGATTTCCATGCATTTTCTTAAACTTAAGTATAGATCTATTGTTCATGATGATTTGACATCCATTTTACTACATGTTAACCTATGCAAGTTCATTCATCAAGTTGTAGAGATATTGCTCATGATTCATGCTTGTTAGATTTAGACTCTTTATTTACAAGATTGCCATTATTGTTATAATTGTTTATTAGATCATGTTTGAATGCTTGATTACTTGGATTAATGATTGACTTGATTGATTGTTATAAATTAGTTGATTTATGATTTGATTTGGACAAGTTGGTCGAAGATGATTCAAAAGCTAAGGGAAAGGCTCTTGAATAAGAAAAGCTGCTCGTGGCATATGACGCGGATGATAAAGCTCATATGGATAGATTTGATGATGATGTTGAGATGAGGATTTGCTATGATGAGATGAAGCGAGGCATGATGTGAGATAGCCTTGGTTTAATCCAGACGGGATCATTCCAAGCATGTTGTTAACTCGGTGAAAGGGTTCGAGTTTGAGGATAATGGTTGGCTCGAGAAGGGCTTGAGCTGGTATGAGAATAGTCATCGAGGAGGATGACTAGAAGGCTGAGATTTCATCGTTGTTGAAGGTTCTAGCAGGCTCAAAGCAAGAGTACGCTGGGCAGATTCGATAGTACCAAAAGACTAAAGTTGGTGGTCGAGTACTCTGGGCAGATTCGATAGTCCTAGGCACAGGCTGCGACAACGTGCGGAGTTCTGTCTAGAACCGGGGTTACCATTAACCCTTGACGGACGACTGAAAGATTGTGCCGGTCATTCAATTAATGGTGGTATCAAAGCAATGATAACAGTGATAGCCAGAGTCATGGATGTTTGGTTGTATCGTCATTCGGTCTCAAGAGCAATATTTTCTGGGTGCTTATCTGATCTTGGTTTAGGCCTTGGGGGTTTGTACTTGGAAAACATTGACCTTGACTCGAGTGATAATTGCTTTACTTTAAATGTTTGCTATGCTATGTTTACTTCTGCTTAGTATGTCTGGGGGCTATCACTGTAGAAAGAGGTGGAGTGGGAGGGTTGGGTTCCTATTCCTTTTACCTTTATGCTCTTTTGGTATGTTGTTAGTTAATTTACCGCTCACTAAGACTGTTGTCTGACTCAAGGTTTTATGTTCAATTCTTATTACCTTGGGCTGTTCATCCATTTTGGGATGGGCAGACTAGGTAGCAGGTGACATGTGCTGTTCTTAGTTTCCAACGATGCTGATGACGAAGACGAGCTGGAGGCTTGCATATTATTTTCTTATTATATGTACTGGATGTTCCGCTGCTTGTATATTCTCTGAGTGATATGTAGTGAGACTGGATGTATTGACTATTCAGATTTTTGTATCAAACTACTATGAGGCTTATTTGATACGATTCTGTTCTGTGTAGCTTCACTATGTATATTTTTCTCTATTGTATTTTATCCATGCGCTGTGAGTAATACGATAGATTCTGCTGTTTTAACTTACCTTTGACGATCATCCATGGCTGCCTGGCACACTTTACAGCGCACTATTTCTATGTTTAAGTGTAGGAGTCATGGGCAGTCGTCACATAAGTGGAATAAAAACTTAAGTTCCGAATATAACGATTTATTGAATAAATTTGATTGTTGAATTAACAATTGAATATCGTTTAAATAATTGGAATTGGAGTTGAATATGAATCGAAACGATTTCTAATGTTGATATAAATTCTAATTAAATTAGAATTGAGTTAATAAGTTTTAAACTGAAATTTCAAGTGATTTTGTAAAATTTTGAAATCGTCGATTTGATCGATGCGTTAAAATAGCGATCCGGGGCACAATCTTGGAATTCGACGAAACTAGTTCTATTGGATCCGTAATAGTGTATTATTATCGGATTTCAAATTTTGTAGCGTTTGGGGTTAATGTTTGGTCGTACGGGACAGAAACGCATTGAAATTAATATTGAAATATTAATATAATAATTGGATTCAAAAAGCTATCTTCCACATACAATCGAATTAGGATTCGAAACTTGTTCCATTGGCTTCAGAATAGCGGTATAACATTAGGAATGTCAGGCGGCATGCCTCAATAGGAGACCGGGATTTTAAGTTATATATAACGAGCTATTTTAGGAATTTAATAATATTATAACTTGCAAAGGTCAAACCCTATGATTTAACAAGCCACCCTACCCTCTAGAATGAGTCGTCCCCTTCAACTTTAAATCACGTTCTTTCTTCCTATTGAAGGAATCAGTTCAAACATTATCAAATAAAAAAAATCGTAAAGGAAATCAATTCAAAAAAAAAGCGATTGCGACTGCACGAGCTCGACCTAGGGCATCGTTTATTTGGAAATCACGATGGGGCGACGCGATGAAGGCAGCTACTCACCTAGAGTTCGAGGGTCAGTGGGTCGTGGGTGTTGGCGATGGGCGTAGGGGAGAGTGGGGCGTTCGGAGGTAGCTCGCAGTCGGCGATGGCCATTGACGTGGAGCTTGAGCGGAAGGAGGGGTCGCGACTGTGGAGTCTGAGCGAACTTGGAGGAGATCGTGATGCGACCTCATGACTTGGTTTCTTTGTTGCAATGAAGGGGAGTGTAGCTGTGACCTGAAGTGGTGTGGCATAGTGGATGAACGAGACTTGGTGGCGATGTTGTGAAGTGGAATTTCAGATCTGAGCGGTGCAAATGAGGATAGATTTAATTGTAATGACGACGGTTGGGGTGCTTTGTGCCATTCAATCTATGTTGGAGCATAGCAGTCATGAAGATGGTGAAGATTAGAAGTGTGTGTGGAGTTGAAGGTGAGGTTGCGATTTGGTTAGTTGCTATTTGTTTTTGTTCGTGCCTGGATGATAGCATATATGAAGGTAAAGGAATAGTTTTGAAATTTTAATTTAATTCAAGTTAATTATAAATTAATTATTCAAAGTTCTGAAATTTCATAATTTATCTATACGAGGTCCATAATGAATATAACAAGTTGAGAGGGGTTCGTAGCTGGAATTTTAAAATTTAATCGAACATGGTTCAATTTAATTCAAATCTGGGTGTTTGGCAATTAAAAATCATGGTGAGTAAATCTCACTCATTTTTGGATTACTAGTTTAAATTTTAAATAGTTGAAATTTTTTATTGATTGAATGGATTAATTATTATAAGTAAATGCCATGTTATATATATATATATTATAGTAGTATATATATTAGTATTTGGGTATATTTCCCACCTATTGGAGAGGATGAGACCCTATGCGCCCCGCATAATAGCAGATGACCCTATATACCGCGATATCCCCCCCGAAGTGAGATTGGTATTTTATGTTGTCTAACATCTGTGGATGTAGGGAAAAAGGTTGGAGGGATCCAATTGGATTCCTCAAATATATATTGATTGTTTTCATATATAGTGATATATGATGTGAATTGATAATCTGTTATGGATTATTGTGTGATTTGTTTTATTGAATGCTATAGTAGCACTGGCCTAACTTTTGGTATTTTAAATACCATAAATATTATTTTTGGAATTTGAAAGGATTTAAAAGGAGATTTTGAATATAAAAATATTTATATCAAAATTTGGATTATTTTTAAAGAAACTGATTTGGATTCATAAAAGAAGTTATAAGTGAATCTTATAATTGGATTCTAGAAACTTAAGGAATTTCCTAAATGTTGGAAATTGAATTTGAATTCATAAAAGAAGTTATAAGTGTTAGATGGGATTATAAATAAGTATAATCGGGTTTTTGGGAAATTGATTCCGGAAAGTTATAAAATGAGCTAAAATAGGTTGGGAATTTGCAAATGAAATGGAAAATGTTATAAATGAAGGATAAAACGAGGAATCTCCTATGTTGAGAATGTACTTACAATCGAGCTAAGTTAGAGAATATTTCCTAAGTATGGGTATTGGAAATGCTTTTTAAAAATTTACTTGTAATTATATTTCCAAGTATTGGATTGAAAAGTTTGGAAATATTTTAACTACGAAATGATTTATATAGAAATATTTTTCTAAGAAATGGGTTATAAATCGAATTTTGAAATATTTCACTAAGTGTTGTAAAAAGATATAATTTGGAATTTACCTGGTATAGAAATAAGTATTTGAGTTTGTTTAAAATATTGAAATATGGAAGGAGATTTGAATATATATCTTTGTAAAGATATTTTAAAATAAATGTTTTGAAAGATTTATAAAATGGGCCTAGTGACTGCTTATGGATGTTATTTGACAGTTAAATAACCGACTATCTAATTTGGCCAAATTCGTTGATAGTTTCAAAGAGACTGGGATCGGATTTGATTATCCGAAAACCACTTCGATCTGATTTGTAAGTTACGAATTGTGATATCTCGAAGATAATGAAGATGGTGATTTTTGAAGGGATTGGTTTGTCTAGACCCAGGACAATTTGTATGGATGAATGTTATCGTTCCATCGTTGCCTGGAAGGCAGTGTTAACATTCCAAGTATGAATGCTATTATTAAGGTAAACGTAGCCTCAAGCCTTATCAATCGGGAATGACTAAAACAGGGAAGATGCAGTAGGGCTAAGTGGGTCGCACCCAAGTAGGGTATGTTATTACCTTTCTAGATACCCTCGGAAATATTATATTATAATTTATTGATATGGTTGTGCATCGAAAAGAGAGCCCTCGATAAGGGTGGGAACACCCGGGGTGATAACATATTCGGTACTATCCAGTAAAGGGTAGGCCGGTCCTGTATTGGCAGGGATCATTTACGATCTCGGTACATTTTTGTAGAGATGTACTATGATGGACGGTACCCCAGTAGCCCATTCATTGTTGGAATCCAATATCCACTACGAGCCGGTACGGTTTTGATTGTATACCAAATATTGCTGAAACATGAGATGCAAGCATTTCAACTATTTTCTAATTTACTTTCTACAGACACTATTATAATATCAGATGATTTTGATATAAAATGATTTGGTTATCGTCTGGTAAAAACCCGTCGTGTTTATGTGTGGCGTGGTCTTACGAGATACCTTTGTTTTCAAAGGATTTTGAAAATAGTAATAATTCAAATTGATTGTGTTTTCTCACGCTAGTTTTCAAGACTAACTCGAGTGTTATTTTATTATAATACTCGGGTCAGACCGAGTATTACAGATTCAGGTTAGGATGCTATGGAGCTCAGGAGACGAGCTGGATTGTAGAGATGTATTCCACGTACTTGATTATATTTCGCTGTTTATAGGCTGTATATTCAGCACTTGTGAGGACAAGTTATTATAACTGTCCAGTATTGATGTATTGATTGTTGTACTATGATGATTGTATATATATATTAACAGCTACAAATTTCTTTTGTATAAAAATCTGTTATTATATATATTATATTTTGTTCCGCTGCGATTGTGAGACTCTATGTTGTTGTTTTTATTTTCTTCTATCTTTTTCTTCTAAACCCCTAATGATCTGGTATATCCGGCACTTGATTGCTCGGCATGCTATACGGTGAACATATTGATGTTGATTTTCGAGGGCCGAAAATCCGGTTCGTTACACTTACAGATCCAATGACACTGGTTTCATCGAAATCCGAAACAGTGCCACGGAAAGCTATTTTTACATGTTAATTAAAGCGAATTATTATAAAAACCAAATAAATCACTTTTAAATCTAAATTACAAGTTTACTATCTTTATTCTTATTTAAATATATTTAAATCAACTTTCAAAATCATTTTTACGCATATTAAATTCAGGATTTAATAATTTAAACAATTCAAAATATTAAATTCAACAATTTAATTATCAAATAAATCGCTATATTTGTAATTCGAGTTATTCAACTTATAAAATTTACCTTTCTATATTTAAAATCAATTTAAATATTCAAAAATCAATCTATTAAAATTATGGGTCGTTACATAAGGACACCTCATTTTCCTCTTCTGACATCATTGCCAAAGAATATGATAAAATTTTATACCATACTGTTCCTAATACCAGAGTTTTTAATAGGCTACCAAAGACATCATTTTCGACTCTATTTTGCATGGCAAATGACCATCGACCAACACCATTTTTGGTTGATGGCCGTGGAAAACGATGTTGTTCGGCAATTGTTTGTCATGCAAAATGACTTTACACGATGGTTGATTATCGTGTGAAATGACTTTGGTATTAGAAATCACATAAATTTTATTGCGTTTATTATTTTTTTCTATGGTATTAGGAAGAGGGAAATAGTGTGTCTTTAGTAACACACTAATTTTATGTTCAATAATACAAGCCTATGGTGACAAAAAGAATATTACTTCGAAAAGCTACCTCCGGTCGCCTTTTCCTGTCAGTAAGGTTTCCGGGCGAAGGGAGAAGGCACACAATGATAATCTAAGGCGTCTATAGAGAGATCAAATCACTCTTTCTCTTCCGGGTACAGTACAAGCACTTAGGGAAATTCTTACCTTAATAAGGTAATGATTGGTGGTGGAAGAGGATTTACAAAGATTTCACTTGAAGAAATTTGACAATTTAATGCATAATGCAATGAAGAGTGCTTTTACTCATAGAGAAATAAATATTGTTTATGATTTTCTAAATAGATATATGATTAGGGAGGTAATGAGAATTAAAGATGGTAAGGCTATGAGGAGACGGAGCAAATGCCATGATAAAAGAATCAAATTAATTGCATTTAATAGTAAAATTCAATAAAGGAAGTGTAAGTTGATTGCAAGGTAGTTAAGAAGAAAATTAACTCTTGAACTGTCGGTGCGTTAAGATTTTTTTAAAGGATCTAATGGTAAAAAATGGCTAGAACTTGAGACTGTTTGAGAATAGAGAATATACATTGTCTCATATTCTCTTTATATACAATAGTATAGATTTCATATTGATCATGTAAATTGAGAGTGACTAGAATAGATTCATTTGAAGCTGTTTACCCAATAAACAAAATTTATTTATTAAAAAATTTAAAACTTCAATAGTATTTGTATGATGCCATGGGGCTCGAATTTAATTCCAACAATATGTTAGTAATTAAACACTTACTGAAGATGCTTGTAGCAATCATGATCTTAGCTAGATTCAACAAATCGCTTTCATTTGATATGATTAAACTATTCGAATTAGAAATGTCTAATGAAGAATTTTCTATTACATATCCATTATAAATTTTAGAAAATAAGTTATAAGAATATACACTTTTATGATTTATGTGACGCCCCACCTCTATACTCACACTAGCCAAGGACACTACGAGGTAATGCCGTCGACTAGCGCAAAGAATAAGGCCGTTGAGGAGCGACCAACTGTGTAATTGCTTTGTGCTAGTACCGATATATCAGATAGTATGACATGCACTTCATTTCAAGTGGAAATCCGACATATCAAATAAAAACTCAAAGCTACCACACAGTGGCTATGTGGCCTTCGAAAACAAATATAGAAATAAGCATAACACAAATCAGTCACAGATATTTATATTACAAAGGCGGAAACAGATATGAATATAACACATAGAAGTGTACATCAAAATAGTGGTCATACAAGATCCACTACATCACAAAAGAATAGGTACAAGTGCTAAACAAAAGAATAAGTATACATCAAGGAGTCTCTATCTCGAATGTATAAAAGCAAAAACTATTAATCTAAAGTAGTTAGCCAAAAATCAGATGATGGTCCCTGATAAGAAGTCAAGTAGAAGCACCTGAAATACCTCGGTCTGACCTGAGTATTATTTAAGAAGAAAAATAATAAACAGATCAGTCTAGCAATAAATATCATATAAAATGAGATAGGATAAGAGATATGACAAAAACGTATGATAACAATAATGCCATACTGTGACAAGTATACATTAGATAACAACAAAAATCATACAATATCTCAAATATTCTCAAACACTAAAAAGAATGTCATATTCTTTAAATTATTCACCAAAACACAAATATTGAAAAAACATATCAATGCCAATCGCAAAAATCGGTGAAACACAAATTCTAGAAATCATCAACTAGAAATCCAGAAATCACAAAAGGGGGAGGCCTATCACAAACGGGAGCATGAAAACGCACCAACACGTGTATCACAAACGGGTCGCTATCCCATGAACCGAACATCGACGCACCTAAAAAGATACGCCCCATGCACAATCGAACATCGACGCACCTAAAAAGATACGCCCCATGCCTAGTCGAACATCGACGCACCTAAAAAGATACGCCCCATGCACCGACTTATCGAGCCGATTGCTCCACGAACGGTCCAAAGACCATGGGTCGCTAGCCCATAAAAATGAGACGAAGCTCTATAGAACGGGGTACAGTCCCCCACGCAGACAAAGAGACATCGCACATCACTAGTCTAAACCACAAAATGATCACCATTGATCAATAAGAAGTGTGAATCACACTAAGCTAGTAAATATAAGAGTTTAGCTTTATGTCCCATAACTAATGGCTTAACTTAAAATATTTACGAACAAATTGTAGATTTCCACTCAAAAATTATCACAAGTGTTCAATCGAACAAGTCCAAGAATTAACCGATGAAGTAAGCGCAAGCGTTTCATACCACTTGTTTTGCTAACACTACACCAGAAAAGCCATTTAGCCATGGCTTTGGGCCGTGGCAAAATAGGCAGTGGCAAAAAATTTGCCACGGCCCAGAGCCGTGGAAAAATGAAAATTTGCCACGGCTCTGGGCCGTGGCTAATTTACATATAGCCACGGCTTAGAGCTGTGGCTAAATGAAAAATAAATAACGTAGAAACGAAACGAGTAATAGTTGACTTCAGTTCATAATACAACTACAAGTGCTTGATTACAAACTTACGACTTTCAATTGATAATACAACTTCAACATGAAAGAAATACAATAGCATACAAATAAACAAATTAAAGAAATAAATAGAGTAGCATATATACACAACTTCTATTGATATTACAAATCTGTTCGTAGTAAAACAAGTAAACATCTACTATACATTACAAACACTAAAAAACAACAGAGAAAGAAATGATCCCATTTAAAAACCAATTGAATGTTATAGCTTTTAGAGAGCAATTTATAACAAACACATTCATTTTTTATGAATATTATTAATTACCAGCCTAGGGGCGATAAGGGATGATAAAATGATTATTTTTTCAGGTGGTATTTCTGCTTTGGACATAGCCATAACCACCAAACTATCTCCAGATGGAACCGCCTTCAGTTTTCCTTTCAACCATAGTGGTGCAGCAGTTTGTGCAGTTACCATAGCCTAAAAATTGATACCATAGCAAGCAAAAGTTTAACACGGCTAAGTGCTGCTACATGAAGGTTATGTTCAATATCTGATATGATCCTCTTTATAACTGATGCGGCATACTGTAACGCCCCACTCTGAGACCCACTGTAACAAAGAGTATTACGGGAGTAATACTGTCTGTTAAAGCGGAGAATAAAGTATAGTGGAAGCGACCATTTGTAATCAAGCTATAACTATCTACTGAATACGTCGAAAGGATGGTATCTATATATATTTTCAAGTGGTTCGACATATTCGGTAAATACTTATAACGAAATTACAAATGGCTAAAGATCTATCAGGACAAAGCATAATAATAAATGATAAAACATCACAGAACAGAATCACATAACAGATATAAAATCCCAGAACAATACATCGTTAATAAGATCCAAATACTATAAGTGGGTACAAAGCCACTGCCCACACATGTGGGTCAAAAATATGTACATATCAAAGTCTGAATAATAACAGAGTAGCGGAATAGTGGACAAATAAAAGCGCTATCTATCAACATAGCAAATAATGTCCAAGCGGAAGCACGGAGTAGCTAAGTCCAGAGACCTAACCTGAAACAACTCGGTCTGACCCGAGTGAAAAGAACACTCGGGTCAGGCTAGCTAAACAATCAGTAATAACTGAGATATATAATAATGCGGTACATAAATAAAACAGTACTTATCCAAAGAGAAGTATATTATGAACCACATGAATATAATGACGATCCCTAATCATCAATAAACAATAAAAATCTCCAAAGAGAAATCAACACCAAAGTGTAGAATAAATAAAATCACCTCATATCATCGGCGTAGCCAAAGCTATAAAAAGATGCCCATAGGCAATAATCCCAAGAGTGACCAGAGTCTGTAATCAATGCCCAAGCAAAGATCGATGCTCCAAAGAGCAATGGGGATATACTGAAAAGTCAATGAAATCCAACACTGAAAAATAGTGTCCAGAGACACTATGAATCCACAAGGCAATCGCACTTACATCGTATGGTTCCATAGAACCATCACCGAATGGCGGTACTTGAATGGATATAAAAATCATCAAATAATACCAATATTGCACGTGCACCGACCAGAGTCGTTGTTGCCAAGTACTGTAGAGTTGTGATCGATCACTCGCACAGATGCGGAACGCACGAGACGGCAAGATCCTTCCCAGAAGGATAAAGGCCCAGAGGCGCATGCCGAAAATAAACTGCTCCATAGAGCAAGTGTCCAGAGACGGTTGCCCAGAGGCGTGGTGACCCAGAGGTCCAGTACTGGCCGCCCAGAGGCTAATGTGTCACTAACTTCTTGGAGAGGAACCCGTAAAGTGTTAACAATGAGTCTCATACCCCACGTTCGCACTAAACGGTTTACTAACCAATAGCAAGCTCACACTCCAAACAATAAAAAGTCCACCTCGTATCATCGGTAAACTAGACCCAGAGGTCAAAACGATCAATCGAATAGGTCGGGGATTAACCGGAAAGAAAATACACACGGTTCCATAAGCCAGAGATTTCCTAACAGTTTAAGCACCTTTCCACTTCGCTCGACGTGCTAAAAAGTGAGTGTGAGATTTTTATTATAGAAAATAATGGTGCGAAACGGATTTATAATTGATTTTGAAATCACTTTAGAACGGCTTTTGAAAACTCTCCTATTATGGAGTAATTAATTTAATAATTAAAAATCATATTATATATATTAATTTCTAAATCCATTTAGGAGTGAAAAATCTTTTGAAAATGATTCATAAAACCCGTGTACGAAATCTAGAGACAAATCTCAAAGAAATCAATAAAACCAGAAAATCACTGAAAAATATTCTAAGTGTTTGTAAACATTCAAAAACAGCTGCGAACCCAAGTTCGGTAATTTATTTGGACCAGCAAATGGAATCCAAATGTCTTGAAAATTTGCAAGCATGTAGTCCAACATCCCTACTTTAAGATGCAAAAAGAATTTCTGGATTCTGAGTTGAGACGAAGTGGCAGCGACCTCTCAAAGTTGGAACCATAAAAAGATTCATACTGTTTACAAACAGCGACCAGAGTTCAACTTCGACACGAAATTCGAAGTAACAAACGATCTTCGATGTTGCCTAAATTTTTCAAAGATGGACTTCGAAACTCCACCTTTCCAGCGAGACCAAAAACGTCGAATTCCGACTTCGAATGTGATCGTGGCGGCATTGCGAAGTGGAGGTAAAAACCTGGAAACAGGCAAGTCCAGCCCGTCTGGACTAAGAAAATGGAAGTAAGCCCCCAGCCCGCCCCCAGCCCGCCAGGGCTGGGGAGGGGGAGGCAGGCCCAGCCCGCCTGGGCTGTGGAATTGGGAGCAGACCCAGCCCGCCTGGGCTGGGATTTGGTGAGAAGCCCCCAGCCCGCCTAGGCTGGGGAGGTAAGGGGAGCCCCCAGCCCGCCTGGGCTGGGGATGTAAGGAGGAGCCCTAGCCCGCCTGGGCTGGGGTCCATCCAGGCCCCAGCCCGCCTGGGCTGGGGAGGGGGGGGGATTCGGCCAAGCCCGCCTGGGCTGGGCTGGAGGGTTCGCAGCAGCCTGGGTGCAGCCCAGGCTTGCCCTAGTGCACCCAGATCACTGTTTCAGCCTGTTTTCAGGCTGAAACATTCCAGCCAACTAATTTGTTGATTTTTAGTGATTTAGGGATGTTTTTTTCCAGTTTTTGGCAACAAATTTTCACCAAAATTTTAACTAGCAATAATCACTAATCAATAGTAATTACCTTAATGAAGCAATATCACAAACACCTTATGTGCAACCCCAAAATGAAAGCAAAGATGATCAAAGAGCTATGATTCACATGTTACATAAGAAAACATGTGTTACTAAATGATTATTGAAATCAAAAAATGATTAAACACATGCTAGAAGAGGTTTTTAGCAATATACCTCTCTTGAAAGCAACAAATACTATTATAGCATCAACGCAAATTAGCAAAAGGTGATTAGGAGGCTATAAGATCAAAAAAACACATAAAACATGTGTTACTAATCAAATTTCAGAAATTATGAAGATATAAAATATGGATTTGAGGTGGGTATTTGCATTACCTTTGCATAGAATGACTTGCATAAGCTAAAACTAGAAGGAGATGAAGATGGAGGCCATTTTTGTTATGAAAGCTTTAGGAAATGGTTAGGGTTTTGATGAATGATGTTAGGAGAGTTTGAGATAATTTATAGAGGAAGTTTAGGGTGGGTTATTGGGTAAGGTTTAATAACCCAATATGAAGAGAGTTATTTCCATGTTTTCAAAAATTTTCTAAGTGTTCATATATGTTTATAAAACTCACTTTTCTTATTCAAACCCATTTTAAATCCTCTCCTAAAATATTTAACTTTTCAAAAATAACATTTTATCCTCATTTTAAAATCCCATATTTCCCATTTAATTAAAATAGCCTTTTTCAAATAAATTTTGTTATTCCAAATCATTTTATGCTTCATTAAAATAAATAAAATCCTAACTTTTATTTATTAATTGGTAATGCAAATCCCGGGTTGTTACACATACAATATAGCAAATAAATTTATGAAGATTTCTCTCGTAATAAAACCATCTTTCAATGAACTGCAAAAGAAAGTCATATGTTTAAGCAGTCAAAATGACAAAAGCATTGCAATCACCCAAAATTTACAAAAATTTAACTTGTAATATACAAATGATATACCCGCTCATTCATAAATTTGTTTGATTTCTAAAAATGTAAAAGAAATTATGGCCTAAATGTGATATCCAATTAACTACTTTTATATTTGTAGTTTTTTTCCAACTTTTATTTTTTTTGTTCAAACAAATTTTGCCATTCTCCCAAAATTTTGGACTGGAAATAAGATTGTATGCTTTGATTGATCAACTAGAGCATGGATGAGCATATTGATCTTGACACAGAAATAGACTTAGCTTATGATCATTGGGGTCCATCACCTCCACTAGTTCAATATAAATTCAATAAAAAAATTTAGGATTTTACTCTAAATAAAAAAAGTATCTTCGATCAACATGACTGTGTTTCTTAACAATTAAAATAGAAATTCATATTACTAAAGTATAATAGAAGATAATAATTTTTGATGCCACGATTCATCCTAAAAATATAAAAATTGATGTCACAATTCATTTCACCACTACACATGTTTCAGTTTTATGCACAAAAAGAAAAAATAAATTCATCCATTCTTATGTATGTCTATCATAATTCAACAATGCTTATTTAGCATCGACATCTGCATTACGATGACTAAAATAAACGAATCTAAATATACTTTTCATTAAGGGAAAATATGGTGCAAAAGGTCATACAATTTTGAAGTACAGTTAAATAACACAAGTGAAACTTGCAGATTATTCAGCTCACATGCATATCTTGTAAAGCATAATATACAACATTACTGTATCATGCATACGTTGTTAGTGGTAGTGTGAAACACATTCATAACATTGCCTTCTTATTTTGACACCTCATAATTATAAATTCTAGTGTTGCTCTTTGCTGAGAACAAACCAAAAAAAAATGATCAAGACAAAAAACTATAAATAACTCAGATCAACCTGTTATGATTATGATTATAATTTAATGTTGTCTATTATGTATTATGAAACATATAGAAATACTAAAATCAACAACAAAAACCTTAATTTTTATCCTAGAAAAATAAAATGAGTACCTTTAAATAAACGGTCGAACCTAGAGGTCGACGTGAATGAAGATCTGATTAAGCAGAACCTAAAGAAGAAAAGGGATGAAAAGGGATGAGTAAGAAAAGAACAAGCAAGGCACATATATCTCTAGCTTTTGAATAGAAGAAACATAGGAGCATATATGTGATGTGTCTCACGGAATATAAGAATCATACAAACTACACAGAGATGAATGGTTTGACAACCATAAGACAAATTTATAATGATCGCAATGAGGACTGTTGGATATGGTCTTGCACTATGAATGGGAAATATAAGTTTAAGAAAGTGTGGAATACAATCAGAGATAGTTCAGACAACAAAACATCGGTAGGTTAGATGTGGCACAAACCCAAAAATGATGATCTGTTGCATAGAGCATTAAACAGCTACTTACATACCAAACACAAACTAATCCAACATCATATTAACGTGAGCTCAGAGCACGTCTTATGTTGTGAACATGACGAAAACATTAAGCACTTATTTTTTAAATGCAAATATTCAGCTTTAATATGGAAATGATGTCATATCAAGCTTAAGTAGCCTGCTGCTCCCATAAAACAACTGGTGATAAACAATGAAATCAAACATATTATAAAAAAGTTCAAGGCAAACATCAAAAGTTCTAACATAGCGAAACCTGTCCTATCAATAGCAGTGTGGTGTATATGGAGGGAAAGAAATAATATAATGTTTAATCATGTTCACACACAGTGCACACTATTTATAAGCAATTTCGTGAATTCATTAATATCTCTGGTAATCATGAGAAAAGAAATCAAAACTTCAAGAGAAAATGAACAAGGAACTTACCAACTGAGACAGATCTGGTGCACCTCGCATATCTGCAAAATTCAAATACAAATGAATACGATCTAGCCAATTATATAGGTTAATTAACAATTGCCTCTGTAAAACATTATTCCCTCTTAATTAAGTTACATGATAATCAATTGAACTACTAAGGGGCAGAGATACTTAATCGCGAATAATTAAGTTACATGATAATCAAGTTCTAGGTAAAAATAGAAAACTGCATCATAAAACATCAGACAAAGGTTTCAATGAAATGATAAACCAATCAGATGTTGAACAAAATATCCACTAGTTATATACAAGCAAGCGAGATGTACGTTAAGAAAGAAGAAGCAACCTATAAATGTCAACGCTAAGGCCTTGTTGTGCAGTGCTACGTATCATAAAAGCACGATCTTTGTCTTGATGTCACTAGTGCCTGGCTGCAATGTAAAAATATGCAAAGCTATCAAGCCTCTAAACAGCAATACTATCATGAGGCCCAAATTCAAAACTAAAAGGACGTGGAACATGACATACAGGACAAGAAATGATATATTTACATCTTCTTAGTTGAGTTACTACTTAGGTTGTGTACAGGTAAAAAAATAACAATTTCTACATTGAAAAAAAATGGATGTACTGCAACATGTAACAAGAATTAAAAATGTAAAGTCGTGTAATTTGAGAATGGATACTAAATGCAAAACATTTGGGATCAGACAGTAAATTCCAAGGCCACAAAATAACATTTGCATTACACAGAATATCATTCCAACCCCACGACAATACAGATTATTGCTTTTTGATTAAGTTAGATAAAAGTTTTAGTTACTAAATAAACTAGAGAAAATCTCTTTTGCATAAGTAGTGACAAACTTAACATTGAGATAATGTGCATGTCAATATATGCATATAACTTGGCGATTGCATTAAACCTTCACAGCCGCTCACGTCTTGTATCAATGCATCGGTTGTCGAGGTGCACGTGGGCGCACAGGAGTCTTTGAGGGACTTACCCTGAAAATATAATAAGAGTTAACTAACATCTTCACAGTTAAGCTTTACCCTTTTCAAATTTATCGGAATTTATGTTAACTCCAATTATTTTGGAAGCTCCACGTAGTCTAGCACCTTCTGGGACCTGGAGAATTTTTATCTAGTCATACAAATGAATCAATATCAATTTTGCTAAGTTGTTGTTTCAATGCAGACTACTATTATTGATTCTAATTGGAAAACTCACCGCAAGACCAACTGCACCAAGTCCAAATATCATTACAGTGGAGCCTTCTTGTACATTTGCAGTGTTCCTTATATTTGCAGTGTCAAACCCTTATATGAACTTAGGCATATAACATATAAACCAACAACACTTACTTTATGTATTTAAGAATTATAGGCTTCTAAGTAAAACTTGTGATAAGTCAATGCAATATATATGTGTTATTATACCATTTAAGAGATGTCAGGTTGATAGTTTAAAACAAGTACTATGGTAACAATTTATACATACCAGGCCTATAAATTTCGAAACTCCTGTATGTTTTGTTTTTTTACAAAAGCCTAAATTTCAAAAGATGTAAGTATTTTAGTTATCAACTAATTAGCATTTCAATTCTAAACAAAATTGAACATTGAGATTTTAAACAAAATGGAAGGAAACTTAGATAAAGAAGCAAAGAACAGCCAAAAACAAACAATATACATCAGGTAACGTACAAAATTAAGGTAATTGCAAGAGTACATGACTACTTTTCAAAGCATTGGACAAAATGCATGGTTCATGACCACATTCACAAGTGACATGGCAACCCAAGTACATAATAAGTCAAAAGATGAAGCAAATTGAGAAACGTACTAAGCAAATCAAAGCACAAAAAGTACTATTCACAAGAAATCAATTTGCACATAGGTCTAACTTAATGTGTTCTATTGCATAAGGCATGATGCATTGCCATCCATCAAAACAAGACAGGGACGCATGAAGCAAGACATAGGCTAACGCACAAAAGAATGAAAAGAAACAATCCACAACCACAAATATAATATCATAATCAATTAATTACCCAAAGCATCATAACAGACAAATAAATTAATTGGATTTCATGAACAAACCTGTAGAGACTCCACAGCCAAGAAAAAAAATCTTATGAATATGAGTCTTCTTATTGATTTTACTGCACAAGCCAAATCCAAAACCATGTACTCTGAAAACGTAGAAGTGCTGAGAAAATGATATACCGGGCGACGTAATTTTTTGTCCGTCTTGTCCCTGATGAAGAATCTAGTCCATCCATCGCTCTTCATCATGCTCTTGAACGGGTTTACTTTGAATTCCCCGCATAGATTCGTTTTTTCGGATTTGCAGTGGATGCATATTTTACACTCTTCATTGAAGATTGGAACCACATGGTCGCCTTCTTTCAGGTCGTCGACTCCTTCTCCAACACTTTCTACCACACTTCGTTTTGATCGACATGGCATTACAATTAGATATGAATTAGGGTACATTCAATTTGTAGTGGATGCACATGAAATTATAGTACATGAAATCGATTTTGAATCAGGGAAAAAAATGAGTTGGGTACTAAAATCGAATTAAATACCTAAATGAGATTGGGAAACAAAAATAATTCAATACGACTAGGAGCAAGACAAGCCCGAAGTTCAGAGATTTGAGAAGATGGAGATCTGGATGATTTTTTTTGGCCTTTGAATGGGTTGAAGTGGATTTAGGAATTTAGGGATTTTGATTATTTGTTATTGTGAAGCGGTAATAAGAAGCGGAGGAACAAAAACGGAAGCGGGAAGGGGCGTTGTTTTCTGAGAAGAGGCGTAGGCCATACGTATGTAAGGGGGGTTAAATAATAAGGATAATTTTGCCACGGTCCTAAACTGTAGTAAAATTGCCACGGCCCATTAGCATGGCAATATATTTTACCGCGGCCCTAAACCATGGTAAAATTGCCACGGCTCTAGACCGTGGAAAATTTTCCGCATTGGGGCGTAGCAAAATAGCCAGTATGGTGTAGTGTAAACCGTTTAATTAGATTTCTCATACGAATGAGGTAAAAGTTTGTATATACTAATAGATTGAAAAACGGTTTTAAAAACAAGCTTTGTATTAAAAATGGTATTTAAAATCATCTTTGTGAAAGCGGTTGAATATTTAGTACTAGTATAGAAACCTTTGTATTTTTAAAAGTGACAAATCATAGAAAACGATTGTAGAAACAATCGATCAACCAAAAATTCACATTCGACGACGTGAATCAAAACCATAGAAATCGATATCAAATCCATCAAATGGATATTTCTAAAAATCCGAAGAAAGAAGTCATCAAAGTCGATAATAAGTGATAACAACTAACCGCATCAACAAAAATCGATTAAAATTGGAAATCCACTCAAAAAACAGCCAAAATAGGGAAAATGAACAGTTCCAGACGTCTGGTTCCACCTTCTGCCTTTTTTTTCTGCGTTCTTTTTTTTCTCCAGGTCTATAACCAGACGTCTAGACTTGATAACCAGACGTCTGGTCACCTGGTCTGGGCAACAGTTTGCCTAGGCTATGATGGCCAAAATGATTCGGGAGTGATCGGACGAGCAACGAAGACTAGGGATTTATGCCAAGCGACAACCCAGCCTTATAGGCTCTTCGATACACCCCAAATACCATGTCCAAACATCCACAGTAGGATTTTCATAAAATTGGACTTCAAAACCAAAAATTGGAAAATTCACCAAATCAATTCAAATCAAAAGCAAATGAACATTAATAAGTGTTAGGAATTCATACCTAACAACAATGAAAGTTATAGACGTAGATGTGAGTTCAAAAACTCACCTTTAAACCCAAAACAACAAGTGAGAAGCTCAAAAACAAAGGAAAGCTCAACTACTCTTCAACTTCAACTCTAGAAGCTCCAATCTAAGATCATAAGCAAATATTTCCTAAGTTAGGTTATAGGAAATTTATGAAATTGGAGAGAGATTGAGATGGAGAAGAAGAAGAGGATGCTTACCTAAGCTTCTCTTTGATTTTAGAGAAAAACTTGAATTTCCTAATAAAACTAGGGTTTAGGAATTTTAATTTTCAATCTTTTCCCCCATTTTTACTTTATCTTGAGAGTGTTAGGAAGTGAGGAGTAGAATGAATGAAGAGTAGAGGAGTTAGGGTATTAAGTTGGGTTAGTAGGCTGAAACCCAAACCCAAAGCCCAAAATAGAAAAATAGCAAAATTCTACTCAACTCCAATCATATCGATGTTCATACTCAAAAAAGTTGTTAACGCCATTTTAGACTCAATGGAAGTGGTCTCGAGTCCCAATTCGACTGTTTACAAAAAGTAACATTTCAGACATTAATCCGATTAACGATGCTATATTTAAATAAAACATTTAAATATACAATCGTAAAATATGCGGGTTATTACAGACTCCCCTCCTTAAAGAAATTGCGTCCTCGCAATACTTAAGAAAAAAATAAAAAGTAACAACCATACTAAGGCATAATCAACACAAAAGAAGAAATTTTGAAATGAGAAGTTCACCTTAAGGAGCACGAGAGAGTAAGCTCGGATGTGTTCGCTCGATGAATTCTCTGGATTCCCAAGAGCAATCCTTAGGATTTGAGGACCATTGAACTTTCACAAGCGGAATATCTTTATTTCGAAGGCGTTTAACCTCCATAGCAATGATACGAATAGGATGTTGCTCATAAGTCAAATTTGGTGAAACTTCAATTTCTTCAATTACACCGGGCTCAAGAATAGAATCGGAATACCTAAGGCATTTTCGAAGTTGAGAGACGTGGAATACGTCATGAATAGCAGAAAATTGAGCCGGTAATAAAAGGCGATAAGCCACGGAACCAATACGTTCGGTGATGGGAAATGGACCAATATATCGAGGTGCTAATTTTCCCGATCGACAAAAACGCACAACACCCTTAATAGGTGAAACACGAATGAACACCAAATCTCCCACAGAAAATTCTAATTTCCTTCTTCGATTATCGGCATAGAATTTTGGTCTACTTTGAGCTTCTTTCATCCTATGACGAATAAGGTCAATCTTTTCTGTGGAACCACGAATAAAATCAGGACCTAAAACCAGCTTCTCACCGGCTTCAAGCAAACACGAAGGAGATCGGCATGGCCTCCCATAGTGTGCCTCAAAAGGTGCCATACCAATACTAGATTGGAAGCTATTATTATAAGAAAACTCAACAAGGGAAATATGATCTTCCCAACTTCCACCAAAATCAAGAACACATACACGAAGGAGATCTTCAAGAGTTTGATTCACACGCTCTGTTTGTCCATCGGACTGAAAATGGTAAGCGATGCTAAAATTAAGCTTTGTTCCTAAGGCTTTTTGAAGACTCTTCCAAAATCCACTAGTAAACAATGGATCACGATCGCTAACAATAGAAGTAGGGACTCCATGCAATTTAATAATTTCTTTGACATAGAGTTTGGCCAAAAGAGGTATGGTTCGACTGGACCGAACGGGAAGAAAATGGGCGGATTTTGTAAGTCTATCGACAATCACCAATAAACTATCATGGCCCGAACGAGAACGGGGAAGACCGTCAATAAATTCCATAGAGACTTGATCCCACTTCGAAACGGGAATGTCTAAAGAGTGCAATAACCCACCAGGCCTTCGATGCTCGGCCTTTACGAGGTTGCAAGTCATGCAACACTAAGTGAAGTTAGCAATATCAGATTTCATTCCATCCCAATAATAAAGTTACTACTACTACCGGGATGAATGGTAAATTTAGAACGATGAGAATCTTCTAAAATGTTTTTACGAAGATCTCTAATATTTGGCACAATAAGTCTACCAAATTTTTGAATGCCTCGAGCATCAATATCAAAGTCTTTCAAACCTTCAACCTTATTTTGATCCCTACAACTTTGGCTAAGAAGAGCCAATTAGGGATCTTGCTTTTGAGCTTCAAGGATGCGGTCCAAAAGAGAAGGATGAGCCTCAAGGATACATAAAACAAGAGATGAACATGAATCGAATTCATGATCTCGAATCTCACAAGTGGATAAAGTCTCGAGATCATTCCATTCGGATATCATCATGGAAACAACCGCTTATTGCTTTCAGCTAAGGGCATCGGCAACACGATTTCCCTTTCCGAGAGTATAAAAAATATCAAGATCATAAGATGCAAGGAATTCGAGCCAACGTTGTTGATGCAAATTGAGTTCCTTTTGAGAAAATAAATACTTCAAAGATTTATGATCGGAGTAGAGAACAAATTTCTCTCCCAAAAGATAATGACGCCAAATTCTAAGGGCGAAAACAATAGCCGCGAGCTCTAAATCATGAGTGGCATATTTAGTCTTGGCAAGCTTTAATTGTCTAGAAGTTTAAGCGATAACATGTTCGCTCTTGCATGAGAACGACACCCAAACCAACACGACTAGTATCGGTATAAACAATCAAGTCGTGGTTCCCTTCGGGAATCACAAGAATAGAAGCATCGGAAAAGAGTTCTTTTAATTTTTAAAAAGCAGCTTCTATGCTAAATCATTTATTTCATGATCCTCTTTCCCGAAAAGCTAAGACATTCAAATTATAATTAACTTCATGTAATCATCTTTTTAGAAAATTTTACTTATTACAAGTCAATTTTATTGTGTCTGACTGTCTCATCATAGCGTTTAGGAGATTCCAATCGATAACGTTGATCAAGCGCATCGACCAGAATTCTTAAAACACTCAATGGGCAAAACAACACAAAATCATCTTTTATATGATAAACATGTCTCTTAAAAATTTTACGAATATTCTTTGCTCGTTTTAAGAACAAAATCCAATTATATTTATAAATATCTTATTAAAAATATTAACAAATTTTAAATTGTTGTTTTCATCCATAATCAATGAATACAAGGATTGTCTCATCGAGATATTCGCCGAATACTCAATTCATAAGATGGATGAAATAAGCTGGACAAATAGAATGACATCACGAGTCACTCATAAGAATCATAACGAGTGCGGAATGCGGTAAGGGAAACCCTACCCTCCGCAACTCGTAGCTGATGAAAGCCGGTGGCAAGGTCGAACAAAAAAGACCTTAGCACCACTCAATAGATTGCTTAGGTGATAATCCTAAGACAAGCTTAAAAATACTGGAAATTTCACAAACTACTTGAATGAGAGAAATAACATTTTCCTCATCATGTGGGTTTAAAGAATAAAATGATGCCACCGAATTGGAATCAAAATCATTAAGAAAAAATTAAAAACCTGTTTAACAGATTGAGAATGTCGAAGACGGATAGTCCTCTCGGGACATAGGATATGGGCTTCATAATGATTAAGCCAATCCTTTCCTAAAAAATCAATTTCGAAGCCTAAGTAGCAGTCGGATCGGAAAGCATAATCACATAAAATAATCTCAACATCTCCACAAAGTAAACTGAGTGTTGCGGATCCACCAATCAGATTTGCAATTCTCAATGAAGTCATCAAGCCCATAATAGTTAAAGAAAAAGTAACAACAAGTTCTTTCGACATAAAAGAGTGAGATGCACTCGAATCAAAAGAAATCGAATAGGAAGATCATGAAATAAAATAATGCCATCAAGGACTGAATGAATAATACCTTGACCAAGAGAAGGGTTACTAGGGGCTTGCACAACATTTAGCTTTCCCTCTTTCTTACTTTGAAGTTTGGGACATAAAGATAAAAGATGACCCAAACCTTTGCAATAGCGACAAGTAAGAGGCTTCGGACACTTATTCGCATAGTGGTCCATAGAACCACAATTGTAGCATTGTCCACGACTAGAGGTAGAAGTCTTTGCTACTGAAGTTGCTTGCTTCCTTTTCTTGTTGGGATTAGGGCTTTTGAACTTAATATGCATCTTCTTGTTGATGATGAAGTTTTGTTTGGCATCCACAACTTCAACATCACTTTCTTTATCGGCCTCTTCTAGTCGAAGAGTGATGTCTACAAACTGGTCGAAAGGAACTTCTAGTTTCAGAGATAAAACCTTTTTGGGGTTCTTACTCAAAGCACAGATAAACCTTTTATTCTTTACAAGATCCAAAAGTTGTTGGGTAGACATGAATACGCCATCCAAAGAAGGACTACTGGATTGACCAACGCTAGGACTGCCAGATCTAACCATTTCTCTTCTTTAAGAAAGAAAGAAAAAAGAGGAAAAAGGTTATTCTCAGAATGAATATCAAACAAACTTGATTGATAAAACAAGGCATCACAAAAGAAAATAGGATAGAACGGGTCCTAAGACTCGGATAAATCCTAAGGCACGACTCCTAAGAGAGGCTTAGGACAATGATCCTTGTTATAATATTCTATATTGTTCCGAAGTTTGGCACTGATACCAAGCTGTGACGCCCCACCTCTATACTCACACTAGCCAAGGACACTACGAGGTAATGCCGTCGACTAGCACGAAGAATAAGGCTGTTGAGGAGCGACCATCTGTGTAATTTCTTTGTGCGAGTACCGATATGTCAGATAGTATGACATGCAATTCATTTCAAGAGGAAATCCGACATATCAAATACAAACTCAAAGCTACCACACAGTGGCTATGTGGCCTTCGGAAACAAATATAGAAATAAGCATAACACAAATCAGTCACATATATTCATATTACAAAGGCGGAAACAGATATGAATATAACACATAGAAGTGTACATCAAAATAGTGGTCATACAAGCTCCACTACATCACAAAAGAATAAGTATACATCAAGGAGTCTCTATCACGAATGTATAAAAGCAAAAACTACTAATTTAAAGTAGTTATCCAAAAATCAGATGATGGTCCCTGATAAGAAGTCAAGTAGAAGCACCTGAAATACCTCGGTCTGACCCGAGTATTATTTAAGAAGAAAAATAATAAATGGATCAGTCTAGCAATAAATATCATATAAAATGAGATAGGATAAGAGATATGACAAAAACGTATGATAATAATAATGCCATACTGTGACAAGTATACATCAGATAACAACAAAAATCATACAATATCTCAAATATTCTCAAACACTAAAAAGAATGTCATATTCTTTAAATTATTCAGCAAAACACAAATATTGACAAAACATATCAATGTCAATCGCAAAAATCGGTGAAACACAAATTCTAGAAATCATCAACTAGAAATCCAAAAATCACAAAAGGGGGAGGCCTATCACAAACGGGAGCATAAAAACGCACCAACACGTGTATCACAAACGGGTCGCTATCCCATGAACCGAACATCGACGCACCTAAAAAGATACGCCCCATGCCTAGTCGAACATCGACGCACCTAAAAAGATACGCCTCATGCCTAGTCGAACATCGACGCACCTAAAAAGATACGCCCCATGCACTGACTTATCGAGCCGATTGCTCCACGAACGGTCCAAAGACCATGGGTCGCTAGCCCATAAAAATGAGACGAAGCTCTATAGAACGGAGTACAGTCCCCAACGCGGACAAAGAGACATTGCACATCGCTAGTCTAAACCACAAAATGATCATTGATCAATAAGAAGTGTGAAACACACTAAGCTAGTAAATATAAGAGTTTAGCTTCATGTCCCATAACCATTGGCTTAACTTAAATATTTATGAACAAATTGTAGATTTCCACTCGAAAATTATCACAAGAGTTCAATCGAACAAGTCCAAGAATTAACCGACGAAGTAAACGCAAGCGTTTCCTACCACTTGTTTTGCTAAGCCGTTTAATTAGATTTCTCATACAAATGAGGTAAATGTTTGTATATACTAATAGATTGGAAAACGGTTTTAAAAACAAGCTTTGTATTAAAAATGGTATTTAAAATCATCTTTGTGAAAAGCGTTTGAATATTTACTACTAGTATAGAAACCTTTGTATTTTTAATAGTGACAAATCACAGAAAATGATTGTAGAAATAATCGATCAACCAAAAATTCATATTCGACGACGTGAATCAAAACCATAGAAATCGATATCAAATCCATCAAATGGACATTCTCAAAATCCAAAGAATGAAGTCATCAAAGTCGATAATAAGTGATAACAACTAACCGGATCAGCAAAAATCGATTAAAATAGGAAATCCACTAAAAAAATAGCCAAAATAGGCAAAATGAAAAGTTCCAAACGTCTGGTTTAGAATCTAGACGTCTGGATTTAGGTATCGGAAATTTTCAAAAACCTTCCAGATGTTTGGTAGACTTTCCCAGACGTCTGATAGACTTTCCAAACGTCTGGTTGGTTTGGACCAGACGTCTGGTTCCAGCTTCTGCCGTTTTTTTCTGCGTTCTTATTTTTTTCTCCAGGTCTATAACCAAAAGTCTGGACTTGATAACCAGACGTCTGGTCACCTGGCCTGGGCAATAGTTTGCCTAGGCCATGATGGCCAAAACGATTCGGGAGCGATCGGACGAGCAACGAAGACTAGGGATTTACGCCAAGCGACAACCCAGCTTTATATGCTCTTCGATACACCCCAAATATCATGTCCAAACATCCATAGTAAGATTTTCATAATATTGGACTTCAAAACCAAAAATTGAAAAAATCATCAAATCAATTTAAATCAAAATCAAATGAACATGAATAAGTGTTAAGAATTCATACTTAACTACAATGAAAGTTATAGACGTAGATGTGAGTTCAAAAACTCACCTTTAAACCCAAAACAACAAGTGAGAAGCTCAAAAACAAAAGAAAGATCAACTACTCTTCAACTTCAACTCTAGAAGCTCCAATCTAAGATCATAAGCAAATATTTCCTAAGTTAGTTTATAGGAAATTTCTGAAATTGGAGAGAGATTGAGATGGAGAAGAAGAAGAGGATGCTTACATAAGCTTCTCTTTGATTTTAGAGCAAAACTTGAATTTCCTAATAAAACTAGGGTTTAGGAATTTTAATTTCCAATCTTTTACCCCATTTTTACTCTAGTTTGAGAGTGTTAGGAAGTGAGGAGTAGAATGAATGAAGAGTAGAGGAGTTAGGGTATTAAGTTGGGTCAGTGGGCTGAAACCCAAACCCAAAGCCCAAAATAGAAAAATAGTAAAATTCTACTCAACTCCAATCATATCGATGTTTATACTCAAAAAAGTTGTAAACGTCATTTTGGACTCAATGGAAGTGGTCTCGAGTCCCAATTCGACTATTTACAAAAAGTAACATTTCGGACTTTAGTCCGATTAACGATGCTATATTTAAATAAAACATTTAAATATACAATCGTTAAATATGCGGGTTGTTACAATTTAGACATTTCATGTATAAAGTTAGTGTACAAAAACCAATCGAATAATACAATAATAAAATTAATAACACAATCTTTAAAAAAGTTCATCTAATTCATGTGTAAAAATTCATGACTAAAATCTACACACATTTGAACAAAATAGTCCAAGAGCATATTAACAAATTCCTATGGCTTTTTGACTAAAAAAACAAACATTTAATCAACTCAAAATTACTCAATCCCAAAGACTTATAATGAATTAATTATTGGAAAAATATTTTAGGATTGAAGTTACCCACTTAGTCTTTTCACATCTTTGTAAGATAATGATCAAAAACATTTTCATAGTGGGCACCCAACTTTGCGGTCAAATCAAGATTTCGATCAAATATTGATTATGGTTAACAACAAGTATAAATATTGAAGCCGTTTTGCACAATCAAGATCCAGTATATGAAATATAGAAGTCAATACAGATTTGCTGAACTAATTTAACAATATTAACAAAAAGCAGTGACTTGCCGTCTTACACAAATCAAGCATTAATCCATTTGTAAAATAAATGAGGGTATTGAAAAAGTATATTACTTGTAAGTTGAAAAGTTTGGAGCCAGGGTTTTAGGCCATAGTCAAGATAACAATCGATTTGATCTCGATGAAAGTCATGATTTTAGAAAATAAAACAAAAACTAAGAATAGAGCGGCAAAGAATAATGAGACATCGAAATGAAAGAATCCAATAGAGAAACAAAAAGAAAGACGTTTCTCTTTCTTAATTATTGATTAACCTGGACATTTAATGTAAGACTTGAGAAAGGGTAAATGTTTCATTACGTAAACAAATATAGAAAAAATAGCACTTAAACGCAAAATTTACTCCAAAATCAGTTAGGATTAAGTATTAGAGATGATAGTGAATGTGAAGAAAAAATTCAAATGATCATATATTGAACTTTGTATATGATAGAATAGATATATAACATAACGTACTATCAAATGTCTTAAGAAGCAATTAATATGGCTAATAATAAATATTGGGGCTTTGAGTATCAAGTCTCCGTTACTTATATTACTTATGTGCTTTTTTTTTTAGAAAACTTATGTGCCAATGAATATGTAAATAAAATATCGTTTTTTGAATGGTAAAAGGCATAAGCTAACATTGGCGTTTTGGAAAAGTATTAAATGCTAAAAAATTGATTTTCTTTCCATAAGTATGTACAGTTTCTATTTGTTTATATCTTCAAATAATATTATGTTTTACCACTATCAAATTTTATAATTTTTTTTGAAGTACTTGCCGAAGTAGTAAATTAGTTTTCAGAAAATCAAATTAGCTTATGTAATTTACATGTTTATTGGCACTAAAACTTCTTTTGCAACTACCAACAAAACATGAATGTTCCACTCTCTCAATACTACCTAAATTTACTATTCAATACAAAGCATTTACTAATTTTAATAGACAAAAATGCAAATTTAATTTCTAGTAGTGTTCTTCCTATTCAGTGCATTCAATTAGAGAATTAAAGCAACGTAACTTCAATAATATCACAAATGAAATTACATGCATAATTATAGAAAGTGTTAGTAACGAACAATAAAAATAATGAATTATAAAGCAAAATTTTTACTACACTTTAAAAGTAAGGTTATATGAATTAGATCATTAAGTTGACATTTAAATGTAACTTAAATTTTACTAAAACGATCACACTTTCTATATTCCTATAAATACTCAACTGCTTCACAAAGTTTTATTTCAACTAGGTTTCAACTCACAAATATTTCATCAGAAAAGGTATAAGAATCTTTCTTAAAAAGGAAAATAAACTTTTGCAAAAGGAAAAAACAACGAAATTCGTGAATAATGAGTACCCTTCCTCAAGATGTCGTTGTGGAAATTGCTACTCATGTTGCATCAAGCTCATCTCAACCTCTAGATGATATGAAAAGCTTAAGAGCAGTGTAAGTTGTCTTTTTTTCATACTCTTGCGATCCAAATAATTGTTATTATTAAATTATTTCTAGCTATAACCAGTATTACAGAAAAAATGACCATCGGAGGTAAAAAGGAATTGATAAAGTAGAAGGATAGGGAGAAAAAAACTACGAGGCTTACACAAGGGTTAACGAGGATAAATATTTTTTGATATATGTTTTTATTTGATTTTGGTAATGACATTGTTAAAAGTTTTGCAATATTTATGCTTTAAAATTATCTAAATACATAATTTATGGTCTGATTTGTTGTGCATTGTAGATTAATTACATCAAATTAATATTTGTGAAGGAAAGAACGCATATTATAATCTTTTATTTTACTAGAAGACATCATAAATTTTTCTTTGATCTTTCTTACACTACACACACACTCCCTGGTACTGCCCCTTTGGTGGACTGTTTAACTACTTATAGCAAAATCATGCATACACTTCTCTTTTTGTATGACTGTAATTTAAAATTATTAATGTAGAAAAGAATGAAAACATATCAGTTAATTTTTCAAAAAAAAAGAAATTATTTTTAGTTAAAGTTGGCATCCAAGGTTGAATATTTAATTTTAAAAATCACTGTAGATACACATATAACAACCGTACTTTTATTTATCCTTGTTTTAAACTTCAAAATGCACTTCATGTCAATTTCAAAATACACTTCAAAATCAAGCTGATAAAATCTTGTGAAGCAATGTGTATCGGCATATACTTGCAACATTGATTAAAAGTGGGGTAGCTCACGTTGTTTCTTTGAGTGTAAGCAAATATCAATATAATTAATATCCCATTAAATGGAAATAAATAAAGGTTTATGTTCGTTAGTGCTTGAATTTAACTCCTATTTATAACACCATTCATTGCTTTTGTAAAGAATTATGAAACTTATGTTGTTCTTTGTACTCAATAAAATTACTTTACCGTCAAATTAATTTCCAATTATCACTCTAAGACCAATTAAGCTAGTTATTAATCTATTAAAGAAATTGGAATTTTGAATTAGCTTCAGAAGCAATTTATAATTTAAACACATATTTCTGTTGCATCCACTGAGAATTGCAATTGGAAGAGGCCACATAAACTTCAAGAAGTAGGTCGATTGAGCTGCAGAAAATTGGCTACTTAGTTTCTCAAGCAACTATTTAGGCTCTACCAATTTAACCAATATAATTCTGTGGAAGCACATCTAGATGCCTACATTTTTTAAACGAATATAGTCATTGATGAGTTTAATTCGCCAAATTTATTAATTAGTGAAGTATCAATTTAATTACAGCATTGTTGTGATGTTAAGTTAACGTTAGCAATTAACAATTTGGTGAGCAGTTGGTAACACGCCTCAGAGCTTGATATTTAATACACATTAATTAGCTAGACATCTCACTTTATGAAAATAAATAGATAGTAAAACACATGCTATATGTGAAACTGTTTGTTTTAAATAATTAAGCCTACTATAGTTTTTATTCATGCGTAGTGGATTTAGTCTTTGTCGGCGCTTGACAATAATTTACGAAAATAACTTTCCCATTTTTGAGGTGGAGAATTCATGGTCGTTACTCGAGCATTTACGAAAAAGCAAGCAATGATCTTGATGATCTATGTGTTTCGTGGTAGGAGTTTGATTACTTGTTAGTTTTAAGGTAAATTATGTCAAACTAAATTAAAATCAAAATTTTGAAAAATAATCCAAGATGGTCAAATTAGTTCGATTGGTTTTTTTTCCAGCATTAGCCCAACAAAAAAAAAATAAATATAAATCAAGGTTTGCTAGAATTTTTAGTGTACCTACTAAAGAGACATAAAGTGACACTTACAACTTGTGATTTGGTTGGATAACATTGATTTTAATTTAAAGACATCAAAATTTACGTGTCATAAAACCGATATAAGCAAGAATGAAAATATTACTTACCTTGGTAATGCTATAAAAGTTTGAATGATTTATCATTGCTAATGAAATTAAATTATTTTGTAAAACATTCCGAAAAGCTTTTTCAATTTTTTTTTTGGATTTGCAAAATTTAAATGTAAGTACAAGAATTATGTAGGTTTTAATTTTTGAAGATGTTGAATGTTTTTAATTAAATAAAATAAAAAATTACTTAAAATTTTAGTACTACATCATTCACCCTTGACAAAGTTATTCCATCGAAATAATTTAGCAGAAGCTTTTTTATTAACGTTATAGTTAGGTTTAGGAAGTAAATACTAAAATTTGCTAACAACATGTTTATTTTATTATTTTCACCTAAAAGGCATATCTGAAAAAGTAATAATTTTAAAGTGATAATAAAAAAATTAAACTTAACTAATAATCATTTAGTGAGTTTAAAATCAAATATTAAAACACCTTTGTTTGTATATCGTGCTTTAAATCAGTGAATATGAATTAAGGAGGGTATTTGAATATTAAGCCTGTTTGGTTCCATTTCACACATAAAATTGCAAAAGTTGCCACTTAAATTGTCCGCTACATTAACCTAGTGGTTAAATACTTTGACTTTGGTTTAAAAGGTCACAAGATTGAAACTTTCATAGTATGATTTGAACAGTTGGACATCTATCGACATGTATATTATACTACCTAAGACTTGCAGTACTACTATGTACTGACACTTAATTACAAATTTCTAAAAAAAATCCACTTAAATTGGGCCTACATTATTTGTTCCTATGTAATTAAAGTCTTTGAATATAATTTGCTTCACTTATATGAAGTTATATTGGTCTTTGATTGATGTGTTCAACTTATAGTTTAACATCTAATTCAAGGAATCTTTTATGTTTGTATTAGTTCTTATGTATTTGTAAGGCATTTTCAATTTGGAGACCAAAAATATTCTCCTTGTGTGCGTAAGAATGTAACCATCTCTATATAAATAGAAACAATTTTCAGTTAGTGATAGTTATATGAAGATGACACCATAGAAATTTCTGCATAAGACACCAATTTTCGTTGGATGGAGCATGTATTTGGAGTGCATCCACATTGATTATATAAATAACTTAAGTAATGATTCTTGTATTTCAAATTAACAAAACTGTGTAATATGCGTATCCAAATATAACAAATCAAACTACTTCACACATAATGAACTTGAAACTAAAAGAATTTCTTTCGGATTTAGTTGCAAGAGCTTTCATGATGCATCGAAAACAAAGGAAGTTGGAAAATCAATGTGCATATACAATGAATGGAGCAAATTTTAGCATGATAACGAAGGATGGCGAATTTATTTAACCTTTTGTGCAAGGGGTGGAAATGTTCAAGCACAATTCATTCTCGGAATAGTATGTTTCTTATACCCATTCAGTTATGATACAAATATTTATTAATAGCATTGTCAACATCATCGTTTGCACCCATATAACATGAGGATTTTTGTTTCTAGGAGCGCATATATGCAGGGGACTACCTATTGGGTGTAGACTATCTAATACAAGCTTGCTTGCAAGGCCATCTCACATCAGCGTACATTTTAGCAGTTCATTTGTAACGACCCAGAATTTTGGACCATTCGCGTCCATTATAAGTGTATAGGTAGACACTCATGCCGGAGTTGAATTTGCTCAAAATACCGCGTTGTTAATTTAAATTTGGTAAAACTGAACATATACAGTAAATAGATATAATCACAGATCACAGACACAGAGTAATAAATGCAGCGGAAATAAAAGAGATAGTAGTTCATGAAGCTACTATATGAATATATAAAAATACATCAGAGTTTACAACAGAAGAGTAATACGATACATCAGATACAAATCAGAATACATCACTGGAATCATCGAATACTGAAAGCAGAATAGATGGCTGGATCTTCAAGCAAAGCTCCAACTCCAAAGGTGAGTCTCGAAAGCTGAACTACTCAGTCTGACCCGAGCGTAAAGCAAAACACAAAACACTCGAGTCAGGATTAACATTCTTATATTAATAAATCCAACTCAAGTGAAATAGCAATTGAAATACAAGTAACTCAAAGGATGTTGGAATAACCATCCTTTAAGGATCCGTTAAACTATCTACTATGTAGTAGTGTACGATAAGTAGATAATGTCTATCAGTAATATAAAGATATCAAAATAGCGTTAAGTCATGGCCCATTCCACCCTTAACACATTTTTATTCCCACAAGCATATACAAGACCGTAGTTTCCCCAAAACCGGAAGTCACCAGAGGGCAATCCATATACTCAAGGTACAAAACAAATTCGTAGTGGTTGCGCATAAATGGAATACAAGTATGACAAGGCACATGAGGCTATACCCAAGGTAGTGATACTACCGTTCGCCTGATCCGGGCTGGTGAGAACGCAACGCCGCAGCGCCCGCAACACCGTGAGACAACACTCCCAAAATCAAGGGTGCACCAATCGACAATAAGTATAAGTAGTTCGAAGAAGTGTGTCCACTTGAGGTATCAATCCTCCATTGGCCCGGCACAGCTCCTGTTTTAGTCATTTCCAATTTGACACAAGTGTCAAGGCTATCCATTATCGTTCTCTTTCTTTAGTCATCACGAACATCATTTCCAACCACTTCATTCTGGATCATCACTCCGCGTATAGTTATTAAAGTGGTTTTCGGTTTAGATAGAGAGTATATCCATAACCGAATTCCGGTCTCTTTAATAACTTTCGTAATTATTACACCGATTGGTCGTTTGTTTATTTCAAAACCAAATCAATTTCAATTTCAAATAAAATTCGTAAATCAACATTTCATTTGTCTTTCAAAACCAATTTCCAATAATTTACGTTTCAAAACTTCCAAATTATCATTTCAAAATCTTATAATTCAAATTCAATTTCTATTTAAAACAATCCAAATATTGATTCAAATTCGAATACAAGTTTCATTTCGAAATCATTTAAATTTATTTAATTTAACATTTAAATCAATTTAAATTCATTTATCAATTTCATTCAATATTCATTTGGTAAATTTTCCATTCAAAACAATTTCTAATAAATTTCCAATTCATTAAATCCATTTTTTTTTTAATTCAACTTCCTTATTTCAAAACTTACAATTTGAATTAAATTAAATTCGTCAAATCAAATCCTTTAATTGTCAAGTCTTACATTAATTTCAACAAATCACATTTTATTTCTTGTTAAAGAAATTCAATTCACTTATTTACTTACTTAAATAATTTCCAAAACTTAGTTAATAAAGAAACTCAATTTCAATTATTACGAAGTAAAATTCACTTATTCACAAATTCAATTTAATTTAATCATTAAATAATTCAATCTTATTTAATTATTAAATAATTCAAAACTTAATTATTAAATAATTTCAAAGTTTAATAATTTCAACTTAATTATAATTTCAAACTTAATTATTAAATCATTTCTCAAATTAAACAATATTCTTTCATCGATTACATTGTAAATATTTTGTTTCAGATTATTAAATATTACAATTTCCTTTCATTAAAATTCAATTTCAACTTCATTTCAAAACCATATTATTCATTCAAATAAAACCTTCTATTTATTTTCAAATCAAATTATCGACCAATCGGGTTTTTATTTAATTTTCTATCCTAGGTAAAAATTCAATTTGGGTATTTATCATTTCAACCCGATTCCAATTCAATTCAAAATCAAAACATATCAAAGGGAACTTGCAGTGTGATAACTGGGATGGTGTCAAAATAAATAAACAAGCAATAACAACAATCAATATCAATCCAATAATCAATTCAAATAATCCCGAAATAACCGTATTAATTCACATTGTTGTCTGTGCGAATTAACATAATTATTTCTAGAATCTACACTATCATTTCATGTAGATTAAAGATTATTACATTACGGTTTTTCACTTGTCATCTATTTACAATTTCATACATCATCAATTTAACAACATACATTCAGTGATTCAAAATGTAATTAAACAAATCCTACGTGTCAATAAATTCAACAGTTAAAGGGGTCATATTATACAAATGTCAGTTAATCAAATTTTTACATTTAATTATCCTATATCAAGTTCAATTTCATACTATTTATCATTTTAACATTAACAATTTAACGTCCAATACAAACATCAACAATCAATCAATTATCAGCCAAACTGTATTATCATCGCATAAATAATTAACAGATAATGGTGTCAGATGTCACAGGTGAACTGATACAGGTAATAGCATATATAACAGTGTAATTAACTAACAGCAGCATATTTAAATTGTCGTTTCAATTGAAATCAAATTTAATAAATAAAAGAACGTTAATCGTGAGTGAGTGCTCACCTTTCGAGGCCAGAGAGAATAGAAAATGGAATGAGTTATGAAATCCAAGCACGAATCCGAACAAACAAGGTCGGCACGGGTTTTGACGAAGAAGCTGATAAATAAGGGATTGACGAAATCAAATTAGAACAGAATCGATGAAGATAATTGGTATAAATGAATTTATATACATATATATATGACTATATTTAACTATTTATGTATATAAAACATATTCTAAGTTCAATCCCATTTTAAATCAAATATATATACCTTTCATAATCATTGTTTAAATTAAACACATATATAATGTAATTTAGATCAAACTCAATTATACTTATGTGCAATATATATAAAATCTATCATTATAATTTAAACAGCAAATTGCAATGTCCAAATTCACTTTATACAACAAATATAATACTAACATATAATCTTATAAATATATATATAAAAGTTTTAAACACATATAAAAATACAGCTTTATATATCTATATAAAGTAATATTCTCCAGATTTGTAAATCACGACAAAACTATGTTAAATTAATGCAGACCGATATGCTGATGTGGAGTTGGATGCTTTGCATTCCTCTATTGATGCGCTAAATGCAAGGCTAAAGAGATCTACCCAGTCTTCTCCGATTTCTGCTAAGAACTTAAAGGGGAAACCACCTCTAAGGAGATTGAATCAAGTCTCAGATAACCAAATAAAAAAAATAAGGTCCCCTCTACAAATGCTCACTGTTCAATAGCGAGAACACTAAGACGGTTGATCTCATTGAACATGGACTGAAGAAAGTAATCGAGTAGATGACACAATTTTATGCTCAAATCAATCTTCGAAAAAAAATGTACTCTAGACATTGTTAACATGCGTTTTGTATTTAGTCAATTCTGTTGCCCTATGAACTTAGGTAAGAAAAGCTAAATTAATCAGTTATGTAATTGTAGAATTTACTAAAATCCAAAATAGTATATATATATATATATATATATATATATTTTAATCATAAACCTAAAAAGTAAATTAAAACTGTTAACCGACCGTCGTAAGCAGACATCAAACTACCATATGAATAATAAAGTAGTAAAATTGCGAGTGCATATGGTACCATTCCATGACAAGATCAATAGTTTTACACGGTTGGACCAGAATACCAATATTGCTAACACAAATACAAAAGTGTAGATTCAGAATCATAGAGGTTAAGGCAACTCTGGCAGTAAATTTTGGATAGACTCAGAAGAAAGTGGAATGTAAAGGCAATCATGACCATCAGAATGTCTTCTTGTTTTCACCAACTCGTGATCTTTAAACTCTTGGAGGTGCGATTTAAGTGTAAGTAGGCTGCTCACTAGATAACTACATCATGTTACACAAAATGGTATGCGGACCCATGATAAATACATGCAAACCGAACAAAATACTAGTATAAGCTATATAATAACCTATATAACACTACTGGTATAAAAATAATTAAACAGCTATAGCAAATAAGTTTTTTTTTCTAACATGTTTCCAAAAACAAGCCACTCATGTCAACCATTATAATATTATATCCTAACAAATAAAAATCATATTTTGAAATCACGTACAAAGATATTGCGAACTACTCTTTACATTACACTATAACATGCATATAAATCTTTATATAAAGTAGATGATAAGATAAATATATATGAATTTTATATAAACCTTGTAAACATATTGCTATAACTAGATGCTCTGGAAACATACATATATATTTATAACTTCATATAACATGTTTCATATTTTCCAAAATATAACAACTAGTGTAATACTCAGGCACCTAACATATAATTGTATTCAACAGAGATATGTATATTATGAAAGCCTTTAAAAAAAAATAGTTAAACAAATATACATAATATATTTAAAACAACACTCAAATATATACTGCTTACAAACACAATACGTATATTAAAATATAAAAACGCTTACTTATCAAAGAGGCGCCAAGGCCATGGCGGCAGATGGTCAGAAGTGGGTTGCTAGTTGTGGAAAGGCATGGACGAGCTAGGTGAGGGGAAAGAGTACTGGTGGTGTCGGTTTGGTTGGATCGGAGAGGGCAGGTGGCTGCTGTTGGGTACGAGGCGAAGAGGGCCGAGGGGTCGTGGCGGTCAGGGTGGTAGTGGGCTTCACGTGATAGGAGAGGTGGAGGGGGACGAGAGCAAGGGGAAGGGAAGGCGACGTGAAGGAAAAGATGAATAGCTTCATATACATTATCATTTTCTTAAGCAATTCCAGAAAAAGAAAAGAAGCCAAAACGTTTAAATGGAACGCATAGGAAAGGAACAAATCTGAAATTGTTGTAACCGATATGGAAAAGCAAAAGTCACCCATTGAGTTTCTGAATTTATTAATATGTGCAGTGGCTATAGATCTTAAACACGGTGGGCAAATAAATGGTCACGAGAAGTTTTTTTTTAAGGACCAATTCGAAACCGACACGGTAGGCGTTACGCAAAGTGCAACGTACACCGGAACTCCGAATTTGACAATCGAATATACCGTAGAGATCGGCACGACGAGACGATCAAAATGGAATATAGAAATCAGTGGTACGATCATCCGATAAAAATCGATATCGATACCAGAATACTGCTACTATGTAGAAAATAAGAACGACGGAGCCAAAGATGTCCAAATTTGGAAAAACGACAAACTGAAATCTTGCTCAGAAGATGATTTAGAATTTTTCTATGCAAAAATATTTAGATTTCGAAAACATTTTATTTTCAACGCTTTTTAACTGATTAAATTGAAGTGAATTTACGCGCGAAATAAACTTTCATATTTTCGGACGAAAATTTACCAATCGCTATGTTTAATTAGACGTATTCCAAATATTAAATTTTTATTTCAAAATTTTATCGTTTAAAATTCCACAAAATTTCAACTAATTACGCTATTAAAACCGTTGAAATTTACGGGTCGTTACACTCTCCCCCACTCAAAACTTTTCGTCCCCGAAAAGGAACGAGGTAGGAGAATAGAAACAACCAGAAGAAAACAGATTTAAAAAAAAAACAGAATAACAATTAATTTAAACCATATAAATTCAAATTTAAATTAATTGATATTCAATAATTGATTTAATCCATTTGATTTCACTGAAATCATTCTTAACTATTTCTAGATTGATTTTCTTATTATCCAATCATCTTTAATTAACAGTTTCAAATCATAAATTTGAATAGTCATTTATTACAATCATATTTTATTTCAGCAATTTAAATTCTTCTTTATTCCAAATTATTGTTAAATTTATTCTACTTAACATATCTTATCACATATATTTAACCCATATAAATTAATTTAACCCATAAAAGTTCCAATTTAAATAAATTTATATTCACAAACTGCCTTTAAATTCAAGGTATTTTCATAAGTTGATCTAATTTCAATTTATTAATTAACCCTAACAAAATTTATTTTTCAATTATCTTATTATTCTATTTATCTCTATTAACATTTTATAATTAAAATTTAAGTGTACAACATTTATTATAACCACTCAAATTTTATTTATAAATTCAATTTATATTATATATTATCCAATTACATATTCAACTTCTGAATGATTTAGGTAAGTTGTATTAGAATGCAGTTGAACAATATACAAATAAAATTTTCCCAATTCAATTATTCAAGTTTAAATATTTATTCTAAATTTTGGTTTTATTTATAATTAAAATCATCCTTTAACAAATTTTAAGAATTAGATTTCCGATTAACTTAAACAATTTAGATATATATATAATATATTTATCAAATCAAATTTTAAAATAAGATACTTATATATATAAATCAAATTATACTGAAGAAATTCAAATCAAAATATTTTTCAAAACAAGCCGTAGCAAAGCTACAGAATAGTATCTCCACTTCGAAACTCGAAAATGAATGTCGATGATGCGGCCGCCATCACCGAAATTATTTTCCAGCGACAAAGAGAAGAGCACTGATTTCAACATTTTAAAATTCTTTGAAAACGATTTATATTCGAAAATATGTTCAATAATACATGCTTTAAAATTTTAAAACCAAAGTTCGAAATCACCGGAAACTAAATTCTCAAATTTCTGAATTAAATTCATTTCAAATTCCAAATCAATTTATAAACCGTATTTATAAATTTATTTAGAACAATAAATGATAATCAAATATTATCATTTCAAACAAACAATTTAATTTACCTATTAAATTCCAGAAAATTTTACTTATATTTTTACAATATAATCAACAAATTTATTTTATTTACCAAATTTGAAAATAATATTGTGTCAGTTTGCTCTGTTCAAGTGTTTTGGAAATCCTATCGATAGCGTTGATCAGACGAATCGATCGGAAACCCAAATCAACATCAACAACTCAAACAACACAATATATAAAACATTTTAAATATTAATTTACAAATACATTTTCTTGCTCGACGATACAGGAATGAATTTCAAAGCAAGGATAGGGATTCAAATTCGGTTAATTCAATCAAAGAAAATTTTGATTTGAGAATAAGTTGGAACGAAAGATAAGATGATTATTTAACCAAATAAGGAATTAGATAATCTTATATAAATCGCGGGCAACCATAACCGGGTCGACCGTGACTTAAAGAATAAGATCGATGCTGAATTTCGAGGTAAATCAACATCCAATCTCAAGAAATAGAATCCAGGTATAGCAGGAGATAGATAACATCGTAAACCGAGGATATAGAAATCTACGGTAAACCAATGCCAATTGTAAAGGAGTTTAATCCTTTACGAATCATTCGAAGATTGGCGAGACCGCCGATCTATTATAGATAACATTCAGAATGGAGTTATGGGGTGCTCCAGAATTCAAAGAAGACGAATAGTGAGGGACACGAATGAATTTCGGAACCGAGGAGAACGTTCCAAAATTCAAAGGAATTGAGTCAAAGGAAGAGATTGAAACTCGAATGAGAGTGATTCTGTAAATACATTTACCCTATATGTTGAGTTTTGCCTAGAGCTACCAAAGCTCTGATACCAACTGTAACGACCCAGAATTTTGGACCATTCGCGTCCATTATAAGTGTATAGGTAGACACTCATGCCGGAGTTGAATTTGCTCAAAATACCGCGTTGTTAATTTAAATTTGGCAAAACTGAACATATACAGTAAATAGATATAATCACAGATCACAGACACAGAGTAATAAATGCAGCGGAAATAAAAGAGATAGTAGTTCATGAAGCTACTATATGAATATATAAAAATACATCAGAGTTTACAACAGAAGAGTAATACGATACATCAGATACAAATCAGAATACATCACTGGAATCATCGAATACTGAAAGCAGAATAGATGGCTGGATCTTCAAGCAAAGCTCCAACTCCAAAGGTGAGTCTCGAAAGCTGAACTACTCAGTCTGACCCGAGCGTAAAGCAAAACACAAAACACTCGAGTCAGGATTAACATTCTTATATTAATAAATCCAACTCAAGTGAAATAGCAATTGAAATACAAGTAACTCAAAGGATGTTGGAATAACCATCCTTTAAGGATCCGTTAAACTATCTACTATGTAGTAGTGTACGATAAGTAGATAATGTCTATCAGTAATATAAAGATATCAAAATAGCGTTAAGTCATGGCCCATTCCACCCTTAACACATTTTTATTCCCACAAGCATATACAAGACCGTAGTTTCCCCAAAACCGGAAGTCACCAGAGGGCAATCCATATACTCAAGGTACAAAACAAATTCGTAGTGGTTGCGCATAAATGGAATACAAGTATGACAAGGCACATGAGGCTATACCCAAGGTAGTGATACTACCGTTCGCCTGATCCGGGCTGGTGAGAACGCAACGCCGCAGCGCCCGCAACACCGTGAGACAACACTCCCAAAATCAAGGGTGCACCAATCGACAATAAGTATAAGTAGTTCGAAGAAGTGTGTCCACTTGAGGTATCAATCCTCCATTGGCCCGGCACAGCTCCTGTTTTAGTCATTTCCAATTTGACACAAGTGTCAAGGCTATCCATTATCGTTCTCTTTCTTTAGTCATCACGAACATCATTTCCAACCACTTCATTCTGGATCATCACTCCGCGTATAGTTATTAAAGTGGTTTTCGGTTTAGATAGAGAGTATATCCATAACCGAATTCCGGTCTCTTTAATAACTTTCGTAATTATTACACCGATTGGTCGTTTGTTTATTTCAAAACCAAATCAATTTCAATTTCAAATAGAATTCGTAAATCAACATTTCATTTGTCTTTCAAAACCAATTTCCAATAATTTACGTTTCAAAACTTCCAAATTATCATTTCAAAATCTTATAATTCAAATTCAATTTCTATTTAAAACAATCCAAATATTGATTCAAATTCGAATACAAGTTTCATTTCGAAATCATTTAAATTTATTTAATTTAACATTTAAATCAATTTAAATTCATTTATCAATTTCATTCAATATTCATTTGGTAAATTTTCCATTCAAAACAATTTCTAATAAATTTCCAATTCATTAAATCCATTTTTTTTTTAATTCAACTTCCTTATTTCAAAACTTACAATTTGAATTAAATTAAATTCATCAAATCAAATCCTTTAATTGTCAAGTCTTACATTAATTTCAACAAATCACATTTTATTTCTTGTTAAAGAAATTCAATTCACTTATTTACTTACTTAAATAATTTCCAAAACTTAGTTAATAAAGAAACTCAATTTCAATTATTACGAAGTAAAATTCACTTATTCACAAATTCAATTTAATTTAATCATTAAATAATTCAATCTTATTTAATTATTAAATAATTCAAAACTTAATTATTAAATAATTTCAAAGTTTAATAATTTCAACTTAATTATAATTTCAAACTTAATTATTAAATCATTTCTCAAATTAAACAATATTCTTTCATCGATTACATTGTAAATATTTTGTTTCAGATTATTAAATATTACAATTTCCTTTCATTAAAATTCAATTTCAACTTCATTTCAAAACCATATTATTCATTCAAATAAAACCTTCTATTTATTTTCAAATCAAATTATCGACCAATCGGGTTTTTATTTAATTTTCTATCCTAGGTAAAAATTCAATTTGGGTATTTATCATTTCAACCCGATTCCAATTCAATTCAAAATCAAAACATATCAAAGGGAACTTGCAGTGTGATAACTGGGATGGTGTCAAAATAAATAAACAAGCAATAACAACAATCAATATCAATCCAATAATCAATTCAAATAATCCCGAAATAACCGTATTAATTCACATTGTTGTCTGTGCGAATTAACATAATTATTTCTAGAATCTACACTATCATTTCATGTAGATTAAAGATTATTACATTACGGTTTTTCACTTGTCATCTATTTACAATTTCATACATCATCAATTTAACAACATACATTCAGTGATTCAAAATGTAATTAAACAAATCCTACGTGTCAATAAATTCAACAGTTAAAGGGGTCATATTATACAAATGTCAGTTAATCAAATTTTTACATTTAATTATCCTATATCAAGTTCAATTTCATACTATTTATCATTTTAACATTAACAATTTAACGTCCAATACAAACATCAACAATCAATCAATTATCAGCCAAACTGTATTATCATCGCATAAATAATTAACAGATAATGGTGTCAGATGTCACAGGTGAACTGATACAGGTAATAGCATATATAACAGTGTAATTAACTAACAGCAGCATATTTAAATTGTCGTTTCAATTGAAATCAAATTTAATAAATAAAAGAACGTTAATCGTGAGTGAGTGCTCACCTTTCGAGGCCAGAGAGAATAGAAAATGGAATGAGTTATGAAATCCAAGCACGAATCCGAACAAACAAGGTCGGCACGGGTTTTGACGAAGAAGCTGATAAATAAGGGATTGACGAAATCAAATTAGAACAGAATCGATGAAGATAATTGGTATAAATGAATTTATATACATATATATATGACTATATTTAACTATTTATGTATATAAAACATATTCTAAGTTCAATCCCATTTTAAATCAAATATATATACCTTTCATAATCATTGTTTAAATTAAACACATATATAATGTAATTTAGATCAAACTCAATTATACTTATGTGCAATATATATAAAATCTATCATTATAATTTAAACAGCAAATTGCAATGTCCAAATTCACTTTATACAACAAATATAATACTAACATATAATCTTATAAATATATATATAAAAGTTTTAAACACATATAAAAATACAGCTTTATATATCTATATAAAGTAATATTCTCCAGATTTGTAAATCACGACAAAACTATGTTAAATTAATGCAGACCGATATGCTGATGTGGAGTTGGATGCTTTGCATTCCTCTATTGATGCGCTAAATGCAAGGCTAAAGAGATCTACCCAGTCTTCTCCGATTTCTGCTAAGAACTTAAAGGGGAAACCACCTCTAAGGAGATTGAATCAAGTCTCAGATAACCAAATAAAAAAAATAAGGTCCCCTCTACAAATGCTCACTGTTCAATAGCGAGAACACTAAGACGGTTGATCTCATTGAACATGGACTGAAGAAAGTAATCGAGTAGATGACACAATTTTATGCTCAAATCAATCTTCGAAAAAAAATGTACTCTAGACATTGTTAACATGCGTTTTGTATTTAGTCAATTCTGTTGCCCTATGAACTTAGGTAAGAAAAGCTAAATTAATCAGTTATGTAATTGTAGAATTTACTAAAATCCAAAATAGTATATATATATATATTTTAATCATAAACCTAAAAAGTAAATTAAAACTGTTAACCGACCGTCGTAAGCAGACATCAAACTACCATATGAATAATAAAGTAGTAAAATTGCGAGTGCATATGGTACCATTCCATGACAAGATCAATAGTTTTACACGGTTGGACCAGAATACCAATATTGCTAACACAAATACAAAAGTGTAGATTCAGAATCATAGAGGTTAAGGCAACTCTGGCAGTAAATTTTGGATAGACTCAGAAGAAAGTGGAATGTAAAGGCAATCATGACCATCAGAATGTCTTCTTGTTTTCACCAACTCGTGATCTTTAAACTCTTGGAGGTGCGATTTAAGTGTAAGTAGGCTGCTCACTAGATAACTACATCATGTTACACAAAATGGTATGCGGACCCATGATAAATACATGCAAACCGAACAAAATACTAGTATAAGCTATATAATAACCTATATAACACTACTGGTATAAAAATAATTAAACAGCTATAGCAAATAAGTTTTTTTTTTCTAACATGTTTCCAAAAACAAGCCACTCATGTCAACCATTATAATATTATATCCTAACAAATAAAAATCATATTTTGAAATCACGTACAAAGATATTGCGAACTACTCTTTACATTACACTATAACATGCATATAAATCTTTATATAAAGTAGATGATAAGATAAATATATATGAATTTTATATAAACCTTGTAAACATATTGCTATAACTAGATGCTCTGGAAACATACATATATATTTATAACTTCATATAACATGTTTCATATTTTCCAAAATATAACAACTAGTGTAATACTCAGGCACCTAACATATAATTGTATTCAACAGAGATATGTATATTATGAAAGCCTTTAAAAAAAATAGTTAAACAAATATACATAATATATTTAAAACAACACTCAAATATATACTGCTTACAAACACAATACGTATATTAAAATATAAAAACGCTTACTTATCAAAGAGGCGCCAAGGCCATGGCGGCAGATGGTCAGAAGTGGGTTGCTAGTTGTGGAAAGGCGTGGACGAGCTAGGTGAGGGGAAAGAGTACTGGTGGTGTCGGTTTGGTTGGATCGGAGAGGGCAGGTGGCTGCTGTTGGGTACGAGGCGAAGAGGGCCGAGGGGTCGTGGCGGTCAGGGTGGTAGTGGGCTTCACGTGATAGGAGAGGTGGAGGGGGACGAGAGCAAGGGGAAGGGAAGGCGACGTGAAGGAAAAGATGAATAGCTTCATATACATTATCATTTTCTTAAGCAATTCCAGAAAAAGAAAAGAAGCCAAAACGTTTAAATGGAACGCATAGGAAAGGAACAAATCTGAAATTGTTGTAACCGATATGGAAAAGCAAAAGTCACCCATTGAGTTTCTGAATTTATTAATATGTGCAGTGGCTATAGATCTTAAACACGGTGGGCAAATAAATGGTCACGAGAAGTTTTTTTTTAAGGACCAATTCGAAACCGACACGGTAGGCGTTACGCAAAGTGCAACGTACACCGGAACTCCGAATTTGACAATCGAATATACCGTAGAGATCGGCACGACGAGACGATCAAAACGGAATATAGAAATCAGTGGTACGATCATCCGATAAAAATCGATATCGATACCAGAATACTGCTACTATGTAGAAAATAAGAACGACGGAGCCAAAGATGTCCAAATTTGGAAAAACGACAAACTGAAATCTTGCTCAGAAGATGATTTAGAATTTTTCTATGCAAAAATATTTAGATTTCGAAAACATTTTATTTTCAACGCTTTTTAACTGATTAAATTGAAGTGAATTTACGCGCGAAATAAACTTTCATATTTTCGGACGAAAATTTACCAGTCGCTATGTTTAATTAGACGTATTCCAAATATTAAATTTTTATTTCAAAATTTTATCGTTTAAAATTCCACAAAATTTCAACTAATTACGCTATTAAAACCGTTGAAATTTACGGGTCGTTACATCATTATTTTACTGACCCTAGAACCCAAGCATATGCCATAGGATTACTGAATCGTATCAGCTATGGAAATTTATTTGAAGACGTTGATTATTACAATAACAACCGAAACAAAATATCTGAAAATATATACATTCACGAATGTAGAAGAGAGGGTAAAGAAATGTTGCGTAATCTTACATGGGCAAGATTCCCAAGAATGCAAAAAGAGCCATGTGAAAATCAGTTTTGTGGTCATGTTGTTGTTAGTAGCAACAAATGGGTGCCGAATGATGAACTTCCTAGATGCTTTTGTAGCGAATATTGTCGATGGAATGATGAATGTTATATATTCTTTAGTAATCTTTAGCACAAATTTAGTCACAAAACTATGTAGTGAAGTGTGTAAATTCAATTTTCTATAAATTAGTCTCAGATCTAAATCATGTTTTTATAATATTTCATATTCATTGAGTATTCATATATATATATATATATATATATATATATATAACGCATATATTCATGCTGAATAATGATCAATTATGTGATAATGAATTATAGACTATAATGAATATATGTTCCACTAATAGTTTCATTCACAACCGCGTAAACTGAACATCATAAGTTGCGTACAAATAAACGACCTATCTTACTCAAAATAATTCAAGGTGTTACATTTACCAAATTTTCAGCACATTTAATTTAAACAAGTAACATTAGATAAATGATTAATTAAGAATTTTCTTACACCTCTATAAATAGTCAAGGTAGCAATTCTAATAACCTGCATCCCATAACACCCGTATTCCAAGCATACAAGCAACCACATTCCCAATAGTGTCAAGGAAGATGTTTTGCTATGGGTAAGATATGTAGACAATAATATGTTGGATTTTGTAATACAATATTTCCAAATTGAAATAGATTTTGGAGATATTTTAGTCGAGGTGGATTTGTGGCTACAATACATTGCCCCTTTTATGGATTGTGTAGATTTTGAAGATAATTAATTGCCTCTTTTATTGCACTAAAAAAAAGAATTATCCGCATGGAAAGGATTTATTTTGGGAGATGGAAATAAAAAATGGTTGATTAAGAATGCATTTAATCAAAACTATTATAAATAAATATTCATATGTTTCATTAATTACATGTGTGGGAGAAGTGTATTTTGTTGGGTGTTCGGGATTGAGATTTCTTCTCAATTATAGGTTTGTTTTATATTTTCTTAGTTGAATCAATAAAGTTTTTGTTTTTAGGGTAATCATTTTTGTTTGCTTTCTTCACTACTTTTTTTTGAATATAATTTTATAGTGATCTCGGAAAATTCCTAACATTTGGTATCGGAGCCAGATACATAAATTTTTGGAAGAATCTTTGGCTATGGAGAAGATAAGTGTTGAAAAGATTAATGAAAGGAACTGGGGGTTGTGGAAGGTGAAGATGGAAGATTATCTCTATCATAATGATCTTCACCAACCCTTGGAAAACAAAGGGGAAACGCCAAATAGCAAAACTTAGGCAAAGTTGGAAATTTTAGATAGGAAGGCAGCGGCGGCTATTTGGTGTTTTATGGAGAATTATGCATTTCATATTGTTGCTTGTGAAACATTTGCTTTTGAAATATGGAAGAAATTGGAAGGGATTTATGCAAAAAATTCTACGACGACTAAAGCATTTCTGATGAGAAGGTTGGTCAATCTAAAACTAAAGGAAGGCAAATTGATTGGTGAACATCTCAACAACTTTCAATCAATTGTGAACCAATTGGCAGCGGTAAGTTTCAAAGTTGATGATGAAACTCAAGCTTTGATATTAATGAACTTATTGCCTGAAAGTTGGGAAACTCTTGTAGTCGCGTTGAACAATTCAAATTCTAGTGGTATTGTTTCCATATAGACCGTGGTTAACAGCCTTCTTAATGAGGAGATGCGGAGAATAAATTCATCAGAAGGAAAGGCCATTGAAGAAAAGGAAACTACAAATCCATTGGCAGAGGTCCACCTTGCAAGGGGAGAAAGACGCTCTTTCAAACCAAATACAGATCGAGACTTCATTTTCTATTACTGTGAAAAACTAGGCCATCAGCTAGAATTTTGCAATAAATTAAGAGAATATAAAGGAGGATGAAAACTCAAGTAGGAAGCAAAAATAAGCTAGAGGTAGACAGTGATGAAGAGGTAAACTTTGGCACTAGCAATGACGTTCTTTGTGTTGAATGAGTAGAGGAGAAGAGTGGGTGCTAGATTCTGGTGCATGTTACACATTTGCAATTAAAGGGAAATATTCACTGATTTTAAGGAGGAAGCGTGAAAGGTGGAGTCCGCTAATGGTGGAGATCTACATGTTCAAGGCACAGGTTCTGTCAGGTTGAAGATGGATACTAGAAGGTTGGTGATGCTTACAGGGGTTAGGCATATCCCAAAATTTAAAAGGAATCTTGTTTCTATTGGACAGCTGGAAGGGAAAGGTTGTAACTTCTCGACTCAAGGTGGAGTAACTAGGGTTTAGAAGTGTAACGGGGAGGTGCTGCGCCCAAAGAGGAAAAGAAATAATATTTATTCATTGCTTAGAAAAACCTCAAAGATTGCAAAATCTTATATAAGTGAAGTTAGAGAGGTAAGTCTGTCTGAATCAAGGTGGAGTCAACAACGAAAAACCACAAAGCCTACTTGTAGGTCTTTGTGGTATTACAAGAAATTCTGATACGTTGATGATATGCATGTTCGATTGGAGGGAATGCAAGTTTGGAGGGAAGTTTAGATTTGTGGTGGAGACATTTGTTTCCTTGGATATACTGTTTGGAGTTTTGGAAGACGTTTTCGAAAATATAGTATCAAGGTGGAGATTGTTGGATTTTGTAATACAATATTTCCAAATCAAAATAGATTTTGGAGATATTTTAGTCTAGGTGGATTTGTGGCTACAATACATTGCCTCTTTTATGGATTGTGTAGATTTTGAAGATAATTAATTGCCTCTTTTATTGCACCAAAAAGGGAAAATAATTATCTACATAGGAATGAATTATTTTGGGAGATGGAAATAAAAAATGTTTGATTAAAGAATGCATTAAATCAAAACTACTATAAATAGATATGCATACGTTTCATTAATTAGATGTGTGGGAAAAGTGTATTTTGTTGGGTGTTGGAATTGAGATTTCTTCACAATTTTAGGTCTCTTTTGTATTTTCTTGGTTGAATTCATTTTGTTTGCTTTCTTCACTACTTTCTCTTCTAAATCTAATTGTGTAGTGATCTCGGAAAATTCCTAACATAATAAATATCATAGAGCATACATATCACAACTAACTAATTATCACAGCAGAAGGATATCAAATGTAATATCAACGAAAACATATAGAAGACTAAATGCATATTATATAATGAGACATAAGATTCAGCATCATAATACAATAATATATGATACATAAAATCCCATAATAATACATGTCTCAAAATTATGTATATGTTAACATGTCAATACACCAAAAAAAGTGGATAAATATAATCATGGTTGTAATATAGCTATGACTCTATGAATTGCCTCGAATTGGCAGAGATCCTCATTATGTCAACATACTCAATGAATAGATAATAAGGAGAAAAAAGATGGGGTCGGACATAAAGTTTGGTGATAAGAAAATATCACTAATCTTCCTAATTATCAATATACTAATATATCATGAATATAATACCAAATGGTAATACTCGTGGTAATAGAACCATGCCTCAATCTATATGTTCACCTACGTCCAACAAATTAGCACATTTCTACTATTGTGTTATGCTATATGATATAAAATATCATATATAAAATAATATGACACCATTCATGATTCTACCATGACATACTAAGCTAGTAGGCCATGGGCCTCCCAACAAGGTCGAAACCCACTAAGTACAGTCACCAACATAAAACCAATACTTATGATGCCTTCAACGCATCGTCCATCGCCTAAAAGTCATATTGAATCAGATTTAATATACAAGTATCCACCCAATGCCATTTGTTTATCATGAGAGCCGATGATAAGGATATCTAATCCTATAACCCATGTTATAACATCATCCTAGGTTGTAGCCATAGTACCAATATAGAATCTTTCTTCAACAACATCGACCCATCCGAAGGTGCACACCAGATGCGACAACCTTTAATGCCATAAATGGTCAAAAAATATCTGATCCCAAGGCTAAAGTCAAGGAACAAAGACTTACACTGTATATGCAATATCGTATGGAATCGTATATCACAAATACCCTAGCCATCATGTCTCAAAATCACTGGATGACTCTAAAAAATTTACCATACAAGTTGAAACACATCTCCAACCTCACATGTGACCTTCGTGTCACTCAACATCTCTGATGCACTCTATAACAACCCAGCTTTTTACGCCATAAAATAAATAAATTTAATTAAAATAAAAATGTTCAAATTCAATTTTCGATAATTATTATTTTGAATCTAAATTCTTATTTACTTGAAATTCTATTTAATAAGAGATTTTTGTTTTAATAAAATTAATAAATTCTTTTTGGATAATATTTTGAAATTATATAAAATGTTTTGACTGAATATAAAATATTTTTAAAGTTAACTATTATATGATTAAAATAGTGAAAAATAAATAAGCGGACATTGAATTAAATAAATTTGTCCAGTTATCAAAAAATATTTCATAGAATGAAGTGTAAATTAATTTAAATTAAACTAAAATTTATTTACAAATAAACACATGAGTTGTTCAAAAAGAAAAAGGAGATAAATGAATTAGTTTAAACTAGAGTTCAAGTCAGGACCCTAGCCCATTAAACCCATACTTTTCTCACTTTTCTAGAACACTCCACATCTTTTCCTTAAGCCCAAACCCGAACTACCTCCTTGTTTTAATTTATGTCTTAACCACTCAAAACCATAAAATCATGATTTAAAAAAGAAGAAGAGGAAATCGTGCATGAGACGTTGAGCCTTGGCATCGTCATCGACGTCAAGGAGGGGGGGAGTGCCGCGATGGCCATCTCGAAGCAGCATCGTAATTTGGCAGATGGTGATTTGATCATCGTGAAAGGGGAGGAGGTTGTGGAGATGCACTATTGGGCCTTAGAGTGTCAAGGCGGAGGCGCGCATATAGGAGAGGCTGATGGGTAGGCGATGCAGTGACATAGTTGGTGGCAATCTTGATGCTGTGTGTAACGACCCAGATTTTTCAACATTCAATTTGGATATTTAAATGGTTTTAAATATTGAAATGAATTATAAACTGGTTTTGAATATGGAAAAGTTGGTTTGTATTTAATAAAATGGATTCAGAACTTAAATAGGGGTTTATTGAATAATTTAATTATTGAAATTTTGTAACTAAATATGGGTATAAATAGTGAATCTTGGGTTTCAAGCCTGTTAAAAATAATTTGAAGGCTTGTAAAATTTCTATTAAATATACCGAAGACAATGCAACTTTTAAAATTGAATTTAACAGTGATTTGTTCAGTTTTAAAAATATATCGTTTAAATTGATATTTAAAATAGCCTTCCGAGGCACAGTCTCGGATTTTGACGAAACTAGTTCCATCGGATCCGTAATATATTATTATTATCGAATTTCAGATTTCGTAATGTTTGGAGTTATCGTGTGATCGTACGAAATATAAACGCGCTATAATTTATATCAAAATTTAATATAATAACTGGGTCCAAAAAGCTATCTTCTCCGTACGATCGAGTTAGGACTCAAAACCTTTTCCATTGCATTCGGAATAGAGAACATTATAAACGCCTAGCGGCATGCCTTGATAGGAGATCGAGATTTTTGGTTTCGAAATCGAGATGATTTAAATTTAAATATATACATTTGATCAAAATCAAATCACAGCCACCTTTTTGTAAGCTGAAACATACACGTTTCCTTTGTCTTCCCCTACATGCCACCATCGTATCTTATCCCCTCTCTCCTCTTTTAAAGTGAATGAGGAAAAGCAGATAAAATTCACAATAAAAAAATGGCCGAATAATTTCTTTCAATTTAAAATCGCAAGCCCCTTCTCTCCTCATTTCCAAATTTAAATTTGAGCTTGGTGGGACGAACGAAGACAAGTCGTTCTCGTTCTCGATGGAATCACTGGGTCGCGTGTACTGGGATTTGGTGGCCGTGAAATCGATTTGGGGTTTCGATTCGTGGGGAGGGTTCGGCGAAGTGGAGTCGAGCGCGGCCGATTGGGAGGCGAAGAAGGGAAGGCGACTCAAAGCTCGTGCGCGTGAAGCTCGCAACTGCGATGGTGTCGAAACTCGATGACCTCTCGTTTGTGCTAGGGTTCAAGGGCGGTTATTCAGATCCAGTATGCGATGTTTGATTTTTAGCAAGGTTAAGGTATATGCTTGTTTTACTTTAATTTAATTTAACACATACATATATATATTTGTAGATTAGGAAGAAAGAAATATATATATGTAAATATATACACAGGACTTTGGAAAGAAAATAAAAATAAATAGGAATTTAATTTACAGTAAAGGCATCTCCTATTACTAAATATACATATGCGTAAATGTATATATACAGAGAATTATATTACAGTAAGTATATATAACCATTTCTGTTTATAATACATACATATATATATATGTGTGTGTGTTAGAAGATTTTATTTTAGGATTTAATGAATATATGTTGAAGAAGAAATTTTCTAGTAAAGTAAATTATCGTTTTGTGTTTACAGACAAAAAAATAATTAAATTAAAAGTTTATTAACTTAAATTAAATTTCTTAAACGGAAATTAATTGTTCGATTAGTTCAAAACATTAATAAATCATCTAATGTTTATACAAGGTCAAAACCGTGAGATCAAGTCAAGATTGAAGTGGATTGCAAACAAAATCAAAGGTAAGATTTTCTCACTCATTTGGATTACCTTGTTTAAAATTAAAGTTTAAATTTAAATCATTGGATGCCTGGCTTGATTGATAAATTTATAATTTATCTGTTGGATGCTATTATATATATAGTAGTATATACATATTGGAGTAATTGATATTCCCGCATTATATAGCGGATGAGACCCTATGCGTCGCATAATAGCGGATGATATTATATAAATCCCATATACCGTGAGATTCCACCACGAAGTGGAATTGGTATTTTATTTTGTGCTAACATCTCTGGATGCAGGGATACAGGTTGGAGGGATCCAACAGGATTCCTCAAAATATTTATTGATCATATATATGTTGTTATATGACAGGATGGATGAATTGATATGGATTTGTTTGTGAATTGAATTATTAAGTGTTAAATAACATGGAAGTTGAAATTTGGTAATTTTAAATACCATAAATAATTTAACTAAAGGAAGTTAAAATGAAACTTGAAGGGATAATATTTATTGGGAATCTGGATTTACCTCTATTTGAGGATTAAGTAAAATAAAAAGGTATATTTGTGACGACCCGGAATTTTAGGTATTTGAAATGGGAATATTTAATTGATTTTAAATATTTAAAAGTTAATGTTTAACTTGAATTTCAAATATCACTATGAATTTGGCAATTAAATTATAAAATTTAATTATTGAAGTTGAGTAAAAGATTTAATCTTCAGTTTTAAATCGGTTAAAAATATTTCAAAGGCTTGGAAAATTTATATTTATGATATTGGAGATAATAGAGGTTTTAAATTTTGAGTTTGAAGGTGATTTGTTCAGTTTTGAAATTTTATTGTTTAAATGGATATTTAAAAATAGCATTCCGAGGCACAGTCTCGGAATTCAACGAAACCAGTTCCATTGGATCCGTAATATTGTATTATTATCGGATTTCAATTTTCGTATTGATTGGAGTTGTTGTGTGAGCGTACGATATATAAACGCGCTGAAATTTATATCGAATTCAATATAATAACGGGGTCCAAAAAAAAGCTATCTTCTTCATACGATCAAATTAGGACTCGAAACCTTTTCCATTGCGTTCGAAATAGGGGCTTAACATTATAAATGCCTACGGCACGCCTTGACAGGAGGTCAAGATTTTGAGTTGCGTTTAGCGAGACAATTTGAATTTAAATTCAAATATGATAAATACTTTATTGGCTGGTCAAATTAATCTCACATCAGAGCTTTTCCCCAGTCCTTTCCAAAACACTGTAGCAAATTGTCTCAGGCACGCAACCATCTTATCTTGTTCCCCCTTTCCACCTTAAAACACGCGACTTCTTCTATTTTTCTAAACACGTGAGCATCTCGTTCAACTTAAAAACACGCTACTGCTTCTCAAAATCTATTCGACAATTCAAAGGGAAAATGGCCGAATTCATTTCAATTCAAACTCGAGCCTCTCTCTCTCTAAATCCCTCAGTTCTATTCACGAAGTTCCAATCGAACTCGTGTAAAAAAAAATGCACATATATAGTCGCAAGCGACTCGCGATCGGAGGAAGGGCAGGCGAAGTTTGGCATGACATCATTCAACGCGTCATGCTTGGGAGCGGCCTAGGGTTTTCACGAGGCAAAGCAAGTCGTGTAACGACCCCAGATTTTAATCTAATTTAAATTAATAATTTATTGAATTTTTGAATTAAAATTGGTAAAATTAATTATAAATAGAAATGAGTTTCCCCGATTCAAATAAATTTTATATTAAATCATTTAAATTTATTTATATATATATATGTGTATATATATTGGATTTGAAATAAAATCTTAAATAAATGGTTTTAGAAATAAATATAGAGTTAAATAATAATAGAATGTCTTTACAAATGAATTCTTATTTTTGAATAGAAATTGTCATTTCAAATTACTTATAAATATATATATAAATATGTGTGTTTTGAAAGAAGCTATGGTTTGAAATAGTAATAAGTAAATTAAAAATTTGATGGTTAAGTTTAAAATAAAAGTAGAAATAAAATTTTATATGTATAAGATAAACTGTAAAATCTAAAGTAAACCATTTGCTAAACCTTAACAATAATTTTTATAGCTTTATATCTATATACACAAAATAAAAACAAACTAGACATACAAATAAAAATATATATACAAGCCTCACGAAATAAAACAAACATATACATTCAAATACAAATACAAGTAGATAAATATGAATTAACTTGTATAAGAAACCAAGAAGTACAAGCAAATAAAAGGTAAGTATAAACAAACATCATCTCAGCGAAATGCAGGCAAGTAAAAGAACATTGGCAAAAGTAAAATATATATGTACAGCTGAGTTAAAGTAATGCAAAGCAAAGATATGTGTATTCATGTACAAGAATAAGTATAAAGGTACATTATCATTTAATGTTTGCATCCTCAAGTACACACAACAAATTATCATCAGCCTCCAATTGAAGGAAAAATCTCTACGTGTGTTTGTACTGGAAGAAAATATCACCTGTACAAAATGAATAACCTGTAAACTTCATTTATCTATCAACTTCTTCATTTTTTTCTTGTTCGTTCCATTTCAAAACTGAGAAAAAACAAAAGCAACATCTTTAAAACTTCAATCAACAAACAACAATACAACTGCATATAACCAGAAAATCAAGATGGTTTCAGCTTGCATTTATACAACCTGTTCAACATGAAGCAGGCTCTGTTCTTCTTCCTAAAATCAAGGTGACCAACTCACTTACCCCTATGTTTGCTTTGTTCTGATGTTTGTGATTTAAGTTTAAAAATGATTTGAAGTGTTGCCTGGCTGTTGAATATGCTTGAATGTTTCACATATATATATAGGGGTGTACATATCTGGGTGTTTCTGTTTATAGGCAACAGGCTTCAGAACTAATTAAAGAAAAAGAAAAAAAGAAAAAGAAAGAAAAAAAAATAATAATTTAAGTAATGAATATGTTGTATATATATGCCTGGGGATAAGTATGTGTGTATATCAATATATGTTGAATCCTCTATCTATATTTGTAGGATGTTGTAAAGTGTGCAGGTTGATCCATTTATTCCCTATTTTGAATTCTAAACCAAGTTTTGCTTTCAAAAATCATTTCTACCCAATTTACTTGACATTTGGACCGAGAGTTAAAACAGATATTGTTAGTTCGACTTTGAACTGAAATTTAAAAATATATTCAAATTAAAATAACTTGGTATCATCTCTGGAAAGTAACATGTTTGTGCATAATTCCAAATAACCAAAAATTCGAATCTCTTAAATTTCGAATTCAGGTATCTGAACTGAAACCCCATACCATAACATGATTTTTAATCATGGTTTGATGATTTTTAAGGGTGTGGTATGAGAGCAGTTTGGGTTAGACAGTTTGGGGCTTTTTGAGTTGCCGTGGGTGATCCTATGGTTGGTGATGGTCAGGAATTGGGCTGGAGGCGAGGGAGCAATAGGGGAGTATGGGAGAATGGTCGCGATGGTCGGCCGATGATCGTGGTGGCGCCGGTGACGTTTCCTTTTGCGTAAACCTAATTTTGTTTTGACTGAGGAATTCGACTCGTTTATCGTCGTTGATGGATCGAGTGCCATGCAGTTTTGAGGGAAGGTAGGGGAGAGGTAGACGAGGCTATGGCCGGCGGTGATGGCTCTCAGGAGGTCGGAATTTGGAGAGCGACGAAGTTTCCAGGTCTGGTGGTGTTTTCTTGTTTGCGTTCCAAGTTTTGGGTAGCGAACTTGAATTCGAGTTCGAGACGAACTGAAGGGGGCTGGTGGTTGGTGTCGGAGATGGGGATGACCTTCGACTTGCCGAAGATTGTGGTGATGGTCGGAAGACACTGGAACGCCGGTGCACGTGCACGGGGTCGATTCCGTGCATCTGAGTGTTTATGGGGAAGAAGAGTCTGGGCACGAGATTTTTCTCGCGTGTGGCTCGAGTAATTCGAGTCATATACTCGAAGCAGATCGCGGGAGAATTGGTGAAAAAACTCGAAGTTTTGCTCGAGTTGTTTTAGCGTGGTCTCGGGTTAGCCACGAAAACTGCTAATTCCAGTTTGAAATTTTTTGAAAACTTAAGTTTAAACTATTTTATAAACCATTCTTTATAAAATGGAGATAGTTGTTAATGGAAGGTGAAGTAAATGGTATTGAAATGATTACTTGAAAATTTATGAAGTTCAAAGGTATCTCAACTTATATTTTTAAAAATAAAATTGTTTTAAAAAGTAAATATTCAAATGGTTAGCTTAAAAACAAATTTATTTAAAATGATTTGTAATTACTTTCCAATTTTAATTAATTCAGTATAGAATAGAAAAATTAAAAATTAAAAATCTAATTATTTGACAATTAAAGAATGAATGAATTGAGATAAATAATTAATAAATAATTAAGTAATAAAGTTAATTAAGATCGAATCAATTCATAGTCAAGTAAAATTAAACATTGTTTTAGAATAATTAATAAAGAAATTAATTAAGGATTAATTTATTAATTAAAGATAATTAATTAAATGATGAATTAAATAATTAAAGGTTAATTATTTAAGAATTAAAGGTTGATGAATTATAATTAAAGGTTAATTAACTTATTTTTAATGAAAAATTAATAAATGATTAAAGAATAATTAATCAAAATGATTTGAAATATTAATTAACTCGGATTAGTAATTCATAAGTAATAAATCTGATTTGAATTTATCAGACAATTAACTTACCTTACTTATGGATGATTGGATTTGACTAAATGATTGAATTGTTTGATTTCCCTGATATATGATGCTCTGTGATATACCCTGATTTATGTTGTGATCTGTAATTTACTTATCTGTGATATATATCTGTGGTCTGTGAATGAACGATAAGCGTTATAGTTAATACCACTTATCAACTATATTTCTGTATTCTGATCTGTGATGATTGAATGTTGTTGCACTATTGTGTGTGAAACCCCTGGACCACACTCTTACACACACAAATATGGATTTCACGTGGAAATCAGTTAAGTCACAGATGATTTAAATTCAATGTTTTGAAAATTGGAAATTGGGGTTTAATGTGAAAAGCTTTTGAAATGGAATTTCAAAGATAAAAGTTATTTTTGAATAACTTAATCGAGTTTTGAAAATTTAAATAATTTGATTTAAATTTGAATTCAAGTTTGAAATTAAATCCTATGATTTGAAACTAGGGATTAAAGATGATATAAATGTGTTTGTATGAATTTAAACCATTTTAAAAGTATAATTTTGAGAATTTGGATTTAACCCAAGAATCTTAACTCGTATAGATGAATCAGATTTCCAAAATGAAAACTGTTTGTTTTCAAATGATAAAAGCTTTCAGATAAGAATGAAATTCCAATTTAGTTAAAGGAACTTCAAGATTGAATTGAAAAATGGATTTTCCAAGTTATGAATGAATTCTTTTTGGAAGCTATGAATTGAATCTGTTTATTTTTAACAGATTTAAAACGATGATTTGTTTAAACCAGTCGAAATGAAATTGTTTTGAAAGCTATAAGTTGAATCTTTGTTTTAAAGATTTAACGAGTTAAATTGAAATGGAAATTGATTTGGAAAATCTGTGAATGAATATTTTATTTAAAAGATTAAAATGTGGAAGTTGTTTAAACCGTTGAAGGTTGTTTAAAATGAATCTTTTTGTTTAAAGATTTGAAAATGGTAATTTGTTAAACCATTTGAAGAAAGTTTTGAAGAATTAAGTTGTGACTTAATTGAAATCCCATTATCCATTTGTTTTTAAATATTGCGCTCACTATTCGGGTTAGCCGGGAAAAGACAAATGCGTCATATAACCCATTCCGAATAGTGATACGTCGTATATGGATAGCATTTGAAGACCGGTGGTGAAGACCGGATATTCACGAGAACGAAAGGATAACTCGTTGATTGTCTCTGCACTGGGTCGCTCCTGGTATAGAGATCCCCTAAGTGATGGGAAATCCGATCGAGATTGTGAATACCCGGAATTGCAAGGGCTTCGTAAGAAGTGCCTTCAGTTCTGTTCGAACCCGGAACAGACTTGTTTTGTGATGCCCCACCTCTATACCCACGCTAACCAAGAACACTACAATGTAGTGCTGTCAATTAGCACGGAGAATAAGGCTGTTGAGGAGCGACCATCCGTGTAACTTCTTTGTGCGAGCGCCGATATGTCAGATAGAATAGAATGCATATCTTTTAAAGAGGAAATCCGACATACCGATACAAACACAAAGCTATCACACGGTGGCTATATATATAATCTTCGGAAACAAATATAGAGATAAACATAACACAAATCAGTCACAGACAATTCATATCACAAAGGCGGAAATAGATATGAATATAACACACATGAAAGTGTACATCAGAGTAGTGGTCAAATAAGATCCACAATAACACAAAAGAATAGATACAAGTGCAAGTCAATAGAATACGTATACATCAAGGAGTCTCATCTCAAATGCATACAACAAAAACTACTAAACTAGAGTAGTTAGCCAAAAGTCAGAAGATGGCTCCAGATAAGAAGTCATGAGGAAGCACCTGTAAAATCTCAGTCTGACCCGAGTATTATTTAAGAAGAAAATAATAAACGGATCAGTCTAGCTATAAATATGAGATAAAGTGATATAGAATAAGAGATATAACAAAAACGTATGATAACTATAAAGTCATACTGTGATAAGTATCTAATCGAAAATAAATCCAGAGATTAATCAATATCACAAGAATCTTCTCAAAGATTAAAAAGAATGTCATATTCTTAATTTAATTCACCAAGCCACAATAAATGACATACATATCAATGCCAACTGAAAAAGGTGGTGAAACATAAATCCCAGAAATCACAACAAGAAATCCGGAAATCACAAGAAAAGGATGGCCAATCCCAAACAGGAGCATGAAAGCCGGTACATTGACGCAGTGCAAACGGTACATCCAATGAACTAGAAAGCCGAGACATCGATGTAGTACAAACGGTACATCAGATGAATCAAACATTGACGCAGCGCAAACGGTACATCCAATGAATCGGAAAGACAGAGACATCGATGTAGTACAAACGGTACATCAGATGAATCGAACATTGACGCAGTGCAAACGGTACGTCCAATGAATTGAACAATGACGCAGTGCAAACGGTACGTCCAATGAACCAGACAGACAATACAATTCAGAACATTGACGCAGTGCAAACGGTACGTCCAATGAACTAGAAAGCCGAGACATCGATGTAGTACAAATGGTACATCAGATGAATCAAACATTGACGCAGTGCAAACGGTACGTCCAATGAATCGGAAAGACAGAGACATCGATGTAGTACAAACGGTACATCAGATGAATCGAACATTGACGCAGTGCAAACGGTACGTCCAATGAATTGAACAATGACGCAGTGAAAACGGTACGTCCAATGAACCGGAAAGACAGAGACATCGATGTAGTACAAACGGTACATCAGATGAATCGAAACACATTAAAAGTACTTGGGTTGCCAGCCCACAAAGAAATGAGACGAAGCTCAATAAAATGAAGTACAGTCCTTCATACGGACAAAGAGACATCGCACAATTGCTAGTCTAAATCATAAAATGATCATCATGATCAGCGAGAAGTGTCAATCACACCAAGCTAGTAAATATATGAGTTTAGCTTCATGTCCTATAACCACTTGCTTAACTTAAATATTTACGAACAAGCTGTAAATCTTCACTAGGAAATTGTCGCGAAAAGGGTTCAATCGAACAAGTCCAAGAGCTAACCGACGAAGTGAACACAAGCGTTTCATACCACTCGTTTTACTAAGTCGTTTAAGTCGATTTCTCATTCGAGTGAAGTAAAGGCTTATATATATTAGTAGATTGGAAATCAGTTTGAGAAAATGAACTTTTGATATTAAAAATAGTGTTGAAATCGATTTGATGAAAGAGTTTTGATATTTACTACTAGTATTAAAACCTTCATATCTTTAAAGTGACAAGTCATAAAACGATTGTTGAAACAATCTATCACAAAAATTCACATTCGAAGACGTGAACAAAATCCAAGGAAATTAGCTCAAAATGCATCAAAGTTGAAGTTCTGTTGAACGCTTTTCAGATAAGATTGCCTACGCAGAGTGATACGGGGTTCGACCTGCCCGGTCATGGTACGACCTAATGAAGGCAAGCTGGTCCAGCGACCTAAGGAAAATAGGTCATACGACCTAAGGAAAATCACGACCAAGCGAATCACAGGTCATTCGACCTAAGGGTAAGGTCGGAGGCGACCTACGACTTAGTGGTGGAAGACAGAGCGACTTAACGAAAGAACAGGGTGCGTGACCTATAGGGTTCACGACCTAAGAGGGTTCGCGACCTAACGGGTCAAAGGTCCAGCGACCTAACAGATGCAGGCCAAACGACCTAAGGGGTAAAGGAATCGAACGACCTAGAGAGAATGCGCGACCTAACTGGGTTCGCAACCTAAGATAGGCGAACGACCTAACTGGGTTCGCGACCTAACAAGGTGCGACCTAAGGTCTTGCGACCTAAGGGAAAAAGTCTTACGACCTAACAGTTAAAAGGTCCTACGACCTAAGAAAATTAGGGTCATACGACCTAAAGAGGTTCGCGACATAAGGTTGTTCGCGACCTAAAAGTGCACGACCTATGGTCTTACGACCTAAGGAAAAGAAAAGTCTTACGACCTAGCGACTTAAGTTCGATACGACCTAGGATTTAAGAGCTAACGACCTAGGACTTAAGCTCAAATACGAGCTACGAGCTAAGGTCTGTACGACCTAACAGTTAAAAGGTCCTACGACCTAACTGGGGAACAAGGCCATGCGACCTAAAGTGCCACGCGACCTACGACTTAAGGCCTGGAACGACCTAGTGGAGTTAGGTCGGGGACGACCTAAAACACTAACTCGTGGACGACCTAGCGAAGGCCAGAATGACCTAGTGCTAGAAAAATCACCAAAACACTGAAAATTGAAGTTTTTCGCCAATCCAATCCAAACCAAATGAAAATGTTGATGCTAGAGTGATAGGGAATCATTCCCAACAGTCCAATGACAATCATAGGCAAGATGTGAGATCAAAAATCTCACCTTTTCACGGAATTTGATGAAGACGAAGCTCGGGGGCAAAGCAAAGATCAACCACAAGCTTGAATCAATGTCTTCACTTTGAATTTGGAGTTAGATGTTGAATTTGCTAAAGAACTTGAGCTTGGAATTTTAATTTCCTATTCCCTCCACCATTTTTGCTAAAGCTTCAAAGTTTATGCAAGTAGATGAAGTGATGAAGAGAAGGAAAGGGTTGGGCTGAGTTAGAAGAGGTGCAGCCCAAACCAAAAGCCCAACATAAAAAGTGACGAAAATTTCACTATCTCCAAACATATCGAAGTTTACACTCAAAAAGATCGCAAACGTCATTTTAGAGTCAATGGAGGTGGTCTCGAGTCCTAATTTGACCGTATGCAAAAAGTAGATTTTCGGACTAATATCCGACTAACGATAAAATATTTAAATAAAATATTAAAATATAAAATCGATAAATATGCGGGTTGTTACATGTTTGGTTACATGTCTGACGTTACACTTTGAGATATAAAGCCGATTTCTTTCAAATACATTTCTGTTGGTGGCGGAGAATTTATTCTCTTAGCTTAACACCCTTCTCTGAGACGTACGAGCTCAGAGGTTATGTAGTTGAAATTTATCAGCAATATATTCCCAATTTGGTAATGTGACATGTTGAGTGTTGCTGTGAAATGATCATTGTTTGATCATTTGTGATATGATCATTTGTTTGATCATTTATCTTTGTGATCATTACTTTGATCATTTGTTTGACCCGAAGCATGGCTTTGTGACAAAGCGTAGCTTTGTGGACGAGACTTCGTCGGACCTCACACCCCGAAATGGTCAAAACAGGAAAGATGTAGCAATGTTATTAGGGGGTAGCGCCCCTTTAGTGTATGTCATTCCTTCTGGATAGAGGTGGTATCATGGTATGTAGCCCAGATACTTAACCTATGTGGTTGCTGCATTATTATTTTTATGTGGTTGTTGGAATCGAGGATCCTCGGGAAGATCGGTTACGATCGGGGGATGACATATTCGTGTCAGTAGTTACCCAGTTAGGGGTAACCCGGGCTTGTGTTGGCAGAGATCCGGTTAGGTTCTCGGGACGTCATTCCAGAGGCGTTCCTTCGTGGCAAAGGAAGTTCCTTAGCCTGATCATTTGTTGGAAATCCATCTTCCAATACGAACTTTGTACGGTATTAGTTGTAGAACCTGCCATTTACGTACGGTGGTCACCACTGTTTAGATGGTAGCTATAGTAGGCATACGATACTGGTCGTATGTTGGCTAAGATTGATATTCTATTTTCGAAATACTTTTTTCCACTATGCACTAATAATAATATCAAAAAGATTTGATTTTGCATAGTAAGCATCTTTGACTATCATAAGAAGAAATCTCCTCCAATTCTGCGTTTGCATTGTGTGTGTGGCGGAAGGTCTTATGGTAGTTTCATTTTCTAAAAGCATTGCGAATTGACTTTAAAATTCTCTGGTATTTTTTTTTAAAGATAAACTGTTTTTGTTGCTCACACCAGTCCCATTACTGATCCGCAGTTTATTGTTTCTTTCCTAAACTCTGGGTGCTCAAAATTTTTCTACACGAGCAGTCTAGAGTTGGGTTTTTTAGATAGTCAGGTTTAGTAGATTATCTGGAGCTAGTTCTGTCTTTGGATATGGACTGCACTTGCTTATCTTTGTGCCTCGTTATTGGGAGTTCGAGCTATTTCTGGATTGGTGCTTTGGAGATGGAGATTATCCACTGCTGATGTTATCGTTTTCTTTTCCGCTGCTATTTGTTGTATCATATCTCTGATGTATATTAATATTCATTGTATCACTCTGTTGTATCAGATATTGTACATCAATGTATTATTCTTTTTCTTCCGTTGTGTTATTTACTTAATGTTGTTATAAGCTCTGGCGACTCGGATTTGAACGGTCGAATCTACGGCATTGGAATACGATGTAAAGTATGGATGTTGATTTTCGAACGTGAAAAATCCTTGATCATTACAAGTCGCGACTTCGATTGGGGGACGCACGCGTAGGAGATGGGACAGCGAGCGAGGCGAAGTCGGCAAGTCAGGGTGTTGATGGAGGCCGTGGACGCGGTGGAGGTTGAATGTCGAGGTCAGCGATCTCGTTTGGAGCTTTGAGCGGAGCCGTTTATGTTGTTTCCAGTTGAATTGAGGTAATTTAAATTTTAAACATCTTAAATTTATAGCACTTAAGTTTAAAACCCTTAAATTAATTTGTTGATTTTATTTCTTTTACCTGAAAGTTAACAGTAAAGTAGTTTAAAGTTTATTGAGCCAATAAATTGGACAGACAGAAAAAAAAAATACTTACATATATATATTGTCCAATATATATATATATATATATCCTAATTTATTTGGGTAGGTAGTAAAAGTATATTTAGACAGGATTTCGGGGAAAAGATAGATTTTTTTTATGTTTGAAGGATTTATATAAAAATTTGATTTTTGAATATCTATAGGCTATTTTATAAATATATTTGTTGTAAGAAAAAAAATATAGTTTAAACAAAATAATTAGTTAATTAAAGTTATTAAATGGTAATTAATCATTCGATTAATTCAAATGAGTAATAAAACTGTAAATGTTGAATCCTGAAGAAAACAAGCCAGTTTGGATTGGACTGCAAATTTTAAATTAAAGGTGAGTTAATCTCACTCATCTGGTTGCTATTTAAATTTAAATAGATAAATTTAAAAATTTATTGAATGATTGGATCTGGTTTGATGTGCTATATTATATATAGTAGTATATATAGTATATATTGGAGTTGTTGATATTCCCGCATTATATAGCGGATGAGACCCTATGCGCCGCATAATAGTGGATGATATTATATTAATCCCATACAGGCTGGAGGGATCCAACTGGATTCCTCAAAATTATTTAGATTGTTTTATATTCTGTGTTATGAATATTGGATATTCTATGGTGAATTATATTGATAATTGGAATATTGAATGTTATGGTTTGCTTGAATATTCGGTACCCTAAATTACCAAAATATATAGAAGTGGATTTTGAAAGGAAAATAAGGAATGGATTTTCAAGTAAACTAATTTTAAAGAATTTGAATAAATTTAAGAACAAATTTGGAAAAGAATAAAAGTGATTTCAAAATTCAAATATATATAGAAAAAGGGGATTTGAATAAGCAAAGAAATAATGAATATTAAGCTTAAGAAATATTATTTAAAAGAATAAAGAATTTCTTTTAATTCAAGGTTTAAATTTAATTAAAAAGAAAACGAAAAGGAATTTGGGAAATCTGAAATTGGTATTCTAAGTTTAAAGGGATTTTTCAATCATAATAAAGAAATGAAATTTAAAGTTAAAGGATTTTGAAATAAACGGAGTAAGTAAAGAAATTTATTTAAAAGTAAAGTAAATTGGAAATCAATTTTGGGAATTGATTTAAGTGTTTAAACGAGATTTTTAAAAGAGAAGTGAGACTTTGGATATATAAACTGGGTTTATAAAAGTGAAGAAATATATTAATGGATGTTTGGAAGAATAAATTCACGGTGGGAATTTATTATAGAAATGGGTAAATTTGTTTAAAAATAAATAGTGATTTATTTTGAAATATGTGAAAGAAAAGTGTATTTCCCTGAATAGCCAAGTACGTTTCCAAAGTAAACTTTTAAGTATAAGCTAAAGGTTTAAAAGTTGATTTAAAGTATGTTTTGGAAAATCTATTATTTTTAAATGTTTAAACTTTAAAGTAAGTATTTTTCAAATCTATTTTAATAGTAATTATTTGAAGATGGTTTGGTATTATGTTTTAAATAAAAGAATCTAGTTTTATATTTTATTAAGTAGCTTTATTTTAAATATTCTTAAAGTATATATCTTTGAATAAAGTATTAAAGTAGTTTTAATTTAAACGTTTTAAAGTATATTTTATAATAAAGTGTTTCTAAATTATTTTAAAAATCTAATGTTTTTGGTACTCGGTGATTTCAGTGGAAATAGGAATATTTGGAAAATTTATTCCATGAGAGAAGGACGGATTGAAATTGTTTTCAAAGGATTGAAAATTGAAATATATCTTGCGAAGATATTTTGAGGTTAATAAATATTTTGGAAATTATTTATTGTTTGATGGATGTTTGTGAATGTTATTGGATAGTTAAATAACCGACTATCAATATTGGCCAATGCGCTGATCGTTTCGAAGAGACCGGGATCGGGATTTATTTTCCGAAAACCACTTCGATTCGGTTTGTATGTTTTCGTGGGGGAAACGAGTTTGGAATCGTAGTTGGAGCACTGAAGTGCAAGGGCTAGTCGCTACTAATCCTAAGGATATTTCCAAAATGGATGTAGTAGGAACAGTGCCTTAGGTTCTGTTCGAACCCGGAACAGACTTGTATAGATGAATGCTTTCGGAACATCGGCAGGTGGACGATGGACATTCTAAGGGATATGCTCTATAAAGGTAATGCTTAGCCTCAAGCCTCATCAACCGGGAGTGACTGAAACTCAGGGGATATGCAGCAAGGCTTCGTGGGTAGCCCCCACTTGAGAGTAAGGTCATCCCTATCTAGATGTCCCTTTTTATTTTGGCTTAGTGGTGCGGTTGCTGATCCCAACCGTGGGGTAATTTTACTCCGAATTATCCAGTAAGGGATGGTTCCGGCCTTGTGTTGCAGGGGAGCGGGCGTACTCCTCGGTACTGTAATTAAGCCACGTACTGTGACAGGTGGTACCCCAGTGCCTAGTCATTGATGGAAATACATTCTCCCTACGTGCATGTACGGTTTTGATTGTGCCCAACTATTGCTAAAACGTGAGATGCAAGCATTTCAGCTAGATTCTATTTTACTTTCTATAGACACTATTATAATATCAGACAGATTTAATAAAAAGTGTTTTGGCTATCGTAAGGTGAAAACCTGACATGTTTATTTGTGGCGTGGTCTTACGAGATGCTCTTGATTTCAAAGAATTTGAAACTTTAATAATTAATTTAAGTGTGATTTTCTAACGTTGGTATTCCAGACTGACTCGGGTGTTATTTTATTATAATGCTCGGGTCAGACTGAGTATTATAGGATACATGTTATGATGCTGTGGAGCTCAGGAGACGAGCTGGATGGCGAGACGTATACAAGGATGTATATTCCGTTGTGTTGTGTATGCTGTGTATTTTGTATGTGGGACAAGTTATTATAACTGTCCTAAATTGTGATGTTGATTATATTGTACTCTGATGTTGTATTCTGATGGTGTATGTATAAACAGATATAGTTTCTTTTCTGTAAAGATCAGTTATTATCTATTGTATATTGTTCCGCTGCGATTTTGAGATTCTGATGTTGATTTTTCTATTTTCTTCTTCTACCTCTTCTTCTTCAACCCAAATGGTTCGTATTTTCGCTCTTCTTGAGTTCATTAATGGAGATTAATGTCAACTTAAGGGGTACGGATTTGCAGGTTGTTACAGTGGTATTAGAGCTTAGGCTAGCAATAACCTTGGCTCTGGTGGGATTTCTCATTGAAATAGAGTCCATGGTACTCTAAAATGAGTTTGAGTGTATTAATAGATATGAGCGCGTATTTGTTAGTGAATATAAAATGGTTTTATATTATGTTGATTGGTTTATTGAGTAGTTTATGGATTCTGGTCAATACGAGTAATTAACGTTATTGATAGGGATCTCTAAACACTTGAATAGAACAATTCGACACAGTATTGTTTTAAAATAAGGTAAATGAAATAATTTTACCCAAATTATTTTGTATATAAAAGAAATAATTTTCGAAAATTATTATAGTTATATATATGGATGCTTGGTTGTTAAGGAGTGATAATATTAAGTTATTATCACTATTGTGAGACAATTAAATAAGAAATTGAAATCATAACTAAAAGCTAAGAAATAAATTCATATACAAACGGGATTTGTAAATGCAAATTTGTAAATGTGATTTATAATTTGAAATAAAATTCCAGAGTAATAGTTGTATGTGAATTGAAAGGATTTGGAATTTGAAATTTTGAGAAAATTTAATTCCTTTGAGTTTGAAAATGGTTTTCAAAAGGTTTTGAAGAAATAATAATGATATTATTTTAGAAATATTTTGAATTGGATTGGAAATCTGGTGAGGTTTGGGATTTAAAAATATTTGAAATGCTTTTGATTGGAATAAAAGCACTAAACTCTCTTCGGTCGCTGGAAAATAATTCCAATGATGATCGTGACATCATCGGTGTTCATTTTTGAGTTTCCAAGAGAGGAATTGCTACCTGGATGTTTTGGATTGATGTTTGTTTACAAAACTGGGTTTTGGTTTTGAAAATTTAAAGAAATAGTTGGTTATACCAAAAGATTTTGGATATAATCGATTTCAAAGGTGATTTTGAAGTGCTGAGAAATTACTTAAAACTTTGGAAGTTAATTACAAGTGTTTATAGAATAATAAATATGTTGTGGCTTATAAAAATTTAGAAGTGGGATAAATAAGCCTCCAAATAATTTTAGTTTTGTATTTTGGAAGATGAAATAAAATCCAAAACTTAAATTATAAAATAGATTGAAACTAAAGTAAAATAGTTAAGGTGATTTTTGAAATAAAAATCAAATATTGGATATAAAATTGGAATAAACTAATTGATAATTAATTAGTTAATGAAATATGGAAATGGAATTTAAATTGGTTAAATGAAAGTTGAATTGTAAGTTAGTAATGGAGTGGAAATGAACTCGAGTTATAAATAAAATTCAACTTGGATTGTTGGTAAATTAAATATAGTTGGAAATGTTGTTGAATAAAATAGAGTTGGATCTTAATAGTGATGGTTTGAATTTGCAAATAGTATCCAAGTGAGTAGAAATAAATTGAATGGCCTTGTTATTAATAAATTGAATTTAGAAATAAAATGTGAATGCAAATTAGAATTTATAATGGATTGAATGAGTATACTAATTGAATTAAATTAGTAAAATAAAATGGAATTGAATAAAATTCTATGGATTGATAGAAGTAAACAAATATTGATTTTTGAATCAATTGTCATGAATATGAGCTTGTTTGGATTAAAAATGGATCGAATGTAAGAAATTGAATTGTAAACCATTGAAATTGAATGAAATGGCATATGAATTGATTGTAAGCAATTGAATTAGTTTCGAAATCATATAATTTGCTTATGGATGTGTTTAGTACTTGTTGCTTATGAAATGTATGTATTTAGCTATTGAAAATAAGTGAAATGTTAATAAAACTTTATATATTTGTCACTTACATATTTAAATTGAGTAAGTACAGGTATAGGGAGCCGTGTGGCTGGATTTGGTTGTGCAAATTGCTAAAATAAATATCCGCTTTGCTTAAAAATGCTAAATAAGGTATGCCTACGCAATAAAAATAGGAAATATGAACTGTTTTTGTTTTTCCGACCGTGTGGGTCGATGTATATATATTTATATCTCTTGTCAAATTGCAAAAGCTCTTCCGTACAAAGGAGTCTCTGCCAAAATTTTCCGAAATTTTGGGAGTTAGAAAATTTTTGAAATTATTTTTTTGAAATTTTCACTAACGACAAATGATTTAAAATTGTGTATGTAAAGTAAAGTGGATAAAAAGTCAATATTCAGAAATTGGAGACAAATTGAATTCAAGTAAAATTTGAAAATGAAAATCTGAATGAAAATTTAGAAATAATGGTATTGAGATTTGAAATGAATTAGTAAATTTAAGAAAATTGAAATTCATATGGAATTGGAGTTCGATTTGAATGTAAACTTCAGTAGTGAAGTAGTGAAAATAAATATAGGAAATATTTATATCGGACTTAAGAAATGAAGAATAAAATTCTTAAGTAAATTGGTATTTGGGATATACTAAGTAATTTTGGAATGGAGGAATATACTAAGTGAATAATTGAATGAAGATTAAAACTGAAAGTTGTGAAATGAGATAATTGTGAATGAGTGAATAACGATCAAAATGAATGTGAATAAAAAGGAAATTGATATGGTTGATAATCAATTGGAATTAATACGTAGGATGTACGTATATTATTTTATTCGCATAGCGATTTGATCCAGAATTCGAGCACAGAATTTCGAGATAGTTATATCGATCCGAGATAGGATTTTTCACTCGATTTTCGACGACGAACCTTGGATATGGATTTTGATTGATTCTGGATATTCTCTATCATAGTTTATGGCTATGCAAGGAGAATGACGGTTTCTGATCAAGAAACCAGATCTGAGTCCGCACTAGAAAGTCGGGTGGACGATACTAGTTCGGAAGTGAAATTGTGTGATCGAGTGAGCGATCGGATTTGATATTGCGTACGAATGATATGTGTACATCATACGGACTTGAATGAATAGATATTGAAATTTTGTAAAGAAGTCAATAAAATGATTTTGAATGTTATGATTGGATATTATTGCTAAGTAGGATATACAGGTTTTTAAAAAGGGAAAAAAAGAAATTGGGAAATTTGATTTGCCCGACAAAAGGTATGTGTTTAAATTTCTATATGAAATTTGATTGGGTTTTGATTTAGCCACTTGGCCTTTTGTTTTTCTTTTGGAAATTGAGGGACGTAGATGCAATTTTGTAGTTGTACCGAGCTAGCCGCGCAAAGGAGACGCTGGCAAAAATTTTCGAAAATTTAAGGAGTTAGAAAAATTTTTGAGAAAATTTTGATAATTCAAAATTTGGTTTCAAATTTAAATTTGAATGGTTGGGTATGTGATATTGGTTGGAAACTATGGAAGGCTTTGGGAAGTTAGAGTGATAGTGTGTCTTTGATAAAAGATTTGGGAAGTGGTTAGAACTGTTTGGTTTTGGGAAATAGTTAACGGGGATTGAATCATTCTTCCTAACTAATAATTTCGGGGACGAAATTCTTTTAAGGGGGGAGGAATGTGACGACCCGGAATTTTAGGTTTTTGAAATGGGAATATTTAATTGATTTTAAATATTTAAAAGTTAATGTTTAACTTGAATTTCAAATATCACTATGAATTTGGCAATTAAATTATTAAATTTCATTATTGAAGTTGAGTAAATGATTCAATCTTCAGTTTTAAGCCGGCTAAAAATATTTCGAAGGCTTGGAAAATTTATATTTATGATATTGGAGATAATAGAGGTTTTAAATTTTGAGTTTGAAGGTGATTTGTTCAGTTTTCAAATTTTATTGTTTAAATGGATATTTAAAAATAGCATTCTGAGGCACAGTCTCGGAATTCAACGAAACCAGTTCCATTGGATCCGTAATATCGTATTATTATCGGATTTCAATTTTCGTAGTGATTGGAGTTGTTGTGTGAGCGTATGATATATAAACGCGCTGAAATTTATATCGAATTCAATATAATAACGAGGTCCAAAAAAAAGCTACTTCTTCATACGATCGAATTAGGACTCGAAACCTTTTCCATTGTGTTCGAAATAGGGGTTTAACATTATAAACGCCTAGCGGCACGCCTTGACAGGAGGTCAAGATTTTGAGTTGCGTTTAGCGAGACAATTTGAATTTAAATTCAAATATGATAAATACTTTATTGGCTGGTCAAATTAATCTCACATCAGAGCTTTTCCCCAGTCCTTTCCAAAACACTGTAGCAAATTGTCTCAGGCACACAACCATCTTATCTTGTTCCCCGTTTCCACCTTAAAACACGCGACTTCTTCTGTTTTTCTAAACACGTGAGCATCTCGTTCAACTTAAAAACACGCTGCTGCTTCTCAAAATCTATTCGACAATTCAAAGGGAAAATGGCCGAATTCATTTCAATTCAAACTCGAGCCTCTCTCTCTCTAAATCCCTCAGTTCTATTCACGAAGTTCCAATCGAACTCGTGTAAAAAAATATACACATATATAGTTGCGAGCGACTCGCGATCGGAGGAAGGGCATGCGAAGTTTGGCACGACATCGTTCAGCGTGTCATGCTTGGGAGCGGCCTAGGGTTTTCACGAGGCGAAGCAAGTCGCGACTTCGACTGGGGGACGCACGCGTAGGAGATGGGACAGCGAGCGAGGAGAAGTTGGCAAGTCAGGGTGTTGATGGAGGCTGTGGACGCGGTAGAGGTTGAATGTCGAGGTCAACGATCTCGTTTGGAGCTTTGAGCGGAGCCGTTTATGTTGTTTCCAGTTGAATTGAGGTAATTTAAATTTTAAACATCTTAAATTTATGGCACTTAAGTTTAAAACCCTTAAATTAATTTGTTGATTTTATTTCTTTTATTTGAAAGTTAACAGTAAAGTAGTTTAAAGTTTATTGAGCCAATAAATTGGATAGACAGAAAAAAAATACTTACATATATATTGTCCAATATATATATGTATATATATATATATCCTAATTTATATGGGTAGGTAGTAAAAGTATATTTAGACAGGATTTCGAGGAAAAGATAGATTTTTTTTATGTTTGAAGGATTTATAAAAAATTTGATTTTTGAATATCTATAAGCTATTTTATAAATATATATGTTGTAAGAAAAAAAATAGTTTAAACAAAATAATTAGTTAATCAAAGTTATTAAATGGTAATTGATCATTCGATTAATTCAAATGATTAATAAAACTGTAAATGTTTGTACAAAGGCTTAAATCCTGAAGAAAACAAGCCAGTTTGGATTGGACTGCAAATTTTAAATTAAAGGTGAGTTAATCTCACTCATCTGGTTGCTATTTAAATTTAAATAGATAAATTTAAATAATGTATTGATTGATTGGATTTGGTTTGATGTGCTATATTATATATAATATATATATATAGTATATATTGGAGTTGTTGATATTCCCGCATTATATAGCGATGAGACCCTATGTGCCGCATAATAGCGAATGATATTATATTAATCCCATATACCGCGATATTCCACCTCGAAGTGGAATTGGTATTGTGCTAACATCTGTGGATGCAGGGAAACAGGTTGGAGGGATCCAACTGGATTCCTCAAAATTGTTTAGATTGTTTTATATTCTGTGTTATGAATATTGGATATTCTATGGTGAATTATATTGATAATTGGAATATTGAATGTTATGGTTTGCTTGAATATTCGGTACCCTAAATTACCAAAATATATAGAAGTGGATTTTGAAAGGAAAATAAGGAATGGATTTTCAAGTAAACTAATTTTAAAGAATTTGAATAAATTTAAGAACAAATTTGGAAAAGAATAAAAGTGATTTCAAAATTCAAATATATATAGAAAAAGGGGATTTGAATAAGCAGAGAAATAATGAATATTAAGCTTAAGAAATATTATTTAAAAGAATAAAGAATTTCTTTTAATTCAAGGTTTAAATTTAATTAAAAAGAAAACGAAAAGGAATTTGGGAAATCTGAAATTGGTATTCTCAGTTTAAAGGGATTTTTCAATCATAATAAAGAAATGAAATTTAAAGTTAAAGGATTTTGAAATAAATGGAGTAAGTAAAGAAATTTATTTAAAAGTAAAGTAAATTGGAAATCAATTTTGGGAATTGATTTAAGTGTTTAAACAGGATTTTTAAAAGAGAAGTGAGACTTTGGATTTATAAACTGGGATTATAAAAGTGAAGAAATATATTAGTGGATATTTGGAAGAATAAATTCACGGTGGGAATTTATTATAGAAATGGGTAAATTTGTTTTAAAATAAACAGTGATTTATTTTGAAAGATGTGAAAGAAAAGTGTGTTTCCCTGAATAGCCAAGTACGTTTCCAAAGTAAACTTTTAAGTATAAGCTAAAGGTTTAAAAGTTGATTTAAAGTATGTTTTGGAAAATCTATTATTTTTAAATGTTTAAACTTTAAAGTAAGTATTTTTAAAATCTATTATAATAGTAATTATTTGAAGATGGTTTGGTATTATGTTTTAAATAAAAGAATCTAGTTTTATATTTTATTAAGTAGCTTTATTTTAAATATTCTTAAAGTATATATCTTTGAATAAAGTATTAAAGTAGTTTTAATTTAAACATTTTAAAGTATATTTTATAATAAAGTGTTTCTAAATTATTTTAAAAATCTAATGTTTTTGGTACTTGGTGATTTCAGTGGAAATAGGAATATTTGGAAAATTTATTCCATGAGAGAAGGACGGTTTGAAATTGTTTTCAAAGGATTGAAAATGGAAATATATCTTGCGAAGATATTTTGAGGTTAATAAATAATTTGGAAATTATTTATTGTTTGATGGATGTTTGTGAATGTTATTGGATAGTTAAATAACCGACTATCAATATTGGCCAATGCGCTGATCGTTTCGAAGAGACCGGGATCGGGATTTATTTTCCGAAAACCACTTCGATTCGGTTTGTACGTTTTCATGGGGGAAACGAGTTTGGAATCATAGTTGGAGCAGTGAAGTGCAAGGGCTAGTCGCTACTAATCCTGATGATATTTCCAAAATGGATGTAGTAGGAATAGTGCCTTCGGTTCCGTTCGAACCCGGAATGGACTTGTATGGATGAATGGTTTCGGAACATTGGCAGGTGGACGATGGGTATTCTAAGGGATATGCTCTATAAAGGTAACGCTTAGCCTCAAGCCTCATCAACCGAGAATGACGGAAAATCATGGGATATGCAGCAAGGCTTCGTGGGTAGCCCCCACTTGAGAGTAAGGTCATCCCTGTCTAGATGTCCCTTTTTATTTTGGCTTAGTGGTGCGGTTGCTGATCCCAACCATGGGGTGATTTTACTCGGAATTATCCAGTAAGGGATGGTTCCGGCCTTGTGTTGCAGGGGAGCGGGCGTACTCCTCGGTACTGTGATCTAGGCCACGTACTGTGATAAGTGGTACCCCCGTGCCTAGTCATTGATGGAAATCCATTCTCCCTACGTGCCTGTACGGTTTTGATTGTGCCCAACTATTGCTGAAACGTGAGATGCAAGCATTTCAGCTAGATTCTATTTTACTTTCTATAGACACTATTATAATATTAGACGGATTTAATAAAAAGTGTTTTGGCTATCGTAAGGTGACCCGACATGTTTATTTATGGCGTGGTCTTACGAGATGCTCTTGATTTCAAATAATTTGAAACTTTAATAATTAATTTGAGTGTGATTTTCTCACACTGGTATTCCAGACTGACTCGGGTGTTATTTTATTATAATGTTCGGGTCAGACCGAGTATTATAGGATACAGGTTATGATGCTGTGGAGCTCAGGAGACGAGCTGGATGGCGAGACGTATCACATGTATATGATGTATATTCCGCTGTGTTATGTATGCTGTATATTTTGTATGTGGGACAAGTTATTATAACTGTCCTAAATTGTGATGTTGATTATATTGTACTCTGATGTTGTATTCTGATGATGTATGTACAAACAGATATAGTTTCTTTTCTGTAAAGATCAGTTATTATCTATTGTATATTGTTCCGCTGCGATTGTGAGATTCTGATGTTGATTTTTCTATTTTCTTATTCTACCTCTTCTTCTTCAACCCAAATGGTTCGTATTTCCGCTCTTCTTGAGTTTATTAATGGAGATTAATGTCGACTTAAGAGGTACGGATTTGCAGGTTGTTACAATATTTATTACTTGGATTATACTTAAATTGTTTAAAGTTGAGTTTTGGGAAATTGAATTTATATATTAAAGACTCAAGGAATAGAAAAGGAGTTTTATTAAGAAATAAAAAGGAACTTTATTAAGGAATGAAATGGGATTTTACTAACTAACAATATGGAATTTATTTGAGGAATAAAATTTTAAAGATGGAATTTTTGAATAAAATTGTTTTTGTAAATAATGGAAAACTCAGGGGAGTTTATATATTTATAAACGGGGTTTATAAATGAGACAGGAAAATATCAGTGAATATGTAAAGAAATAAGTCATGGTGAGGACTTATATTGGGTTATGAAAAGTTGTTTGAAAGGAAATAGTGGAATATTTCCGAAGGTGAGAAATAAGAATTTGGTCGTTGAGATAGGAATCAAGAGGAATTTATGGAGCATATTGGGTTTTTTTTTAAAATATAAATTTATTTTAAAGGGAATACTTTTAAATTACTATACTATATAATTTTTATAAACTATTATCTAAATATAGAATATTCCGGAATAGTTATTTTTAATGCTTAGTATTTATTATAATAAATTCTAGTTTTCTAAACCAGCTTTGAAAGTTTATTAGTAACTGGATATGATTTTAATATTTATATTTAGAGTTACCTTAAACCATATTTTGAGAATAAACCATTATTTTTACTTACATATATATTTTTAAACGTTTTGAAAATCCAATTATAAATCCTCTTGAGAAGGAAAGCAAGTGTATTTAATTTGAATAAGATTTTTAAGGAAAGATTCTATTGAGGGTTATGGGAACTTGAAGGATAAGTGAATTTCGAGGCGAAAGAAAATTCACAAGGAGATCAGGAGGGAAACCTGAATTTTTAATAATATAAACGGCTTTGGAAATAAAATCAGGAATTAACTAAGGAATCCAAGGATTTATAGGATTCATGCGAAATAAGTTTGAAAAATTTACAAATGAAATTGTAAATGATTTTTGAATAAAGAAATAGGAGATAAAGGAATATTTTCCAAGTTTTGAGAAACTAATAAGGTAGGAAAATATTATAAGTGATTGGCAAAGACTTAAATGGTTCAACGACAAGTAAAGGAAATTGAATCTAATTTCAAGGGTTGAAATATGAAGATAATATCTTAAGTAGATATTTTGAGATAAATAATTTGAGGAAAATTATTTAAGACTTAATGGTTGCTTGTGGATGATTATTTGATAGTTAAATAACCGAATATCAATTTTGGCCAATGCGTTGATCGTTTCGAAGTGACCGGGATCAGGTTTAATTATCCGAAAACCACTTCGATTCGGTTTGAACGATAACGAATGAAGACCGTGAAGATGATGAAGACCGTGATTCGGTTTGTCCAGACCCAGAGCAACTTGTATGGATGAATGCTTTCAGAACATCGTCAGGAGGACGATGAGAACTCTAAGTGGGACTTGTTCTAAAAAGGTAACGCATAGCCTCAAGCCTCATCAACCGGGAATGGCTAAAACAGGGGAGGTGCAGCAAGGCTATGTGGGTAGCACCCATTAGGGTGAGGTCATCTTTGTCTAGAAGTCCCTTTTTATTTCGGTTGTGTGGCGGTTGGTCGCGCCAACCATGGGGTGATCTTACTCGGACTATCCAGTAAGGGGTAGCTTCGGTCTTGTGTTGCAGGGGGTCCGGCATGATCCTCGGTACTCTGTTCTAGGCCAGGTACTATGACGGGCGGTACCCCAGTAGCCCTGCCATTGTATGGAATCCAATCTCCAATAAGCGCATGTACGGTTTTGATTGTGCCCAACTATTGCTAAAACGTGAGATGCAAGCATTTCAGCTAGATTCTATTTTACTTTCTATAGACATATTATAATATCAGAGAAATTTGATATAATTGTTTTGGTTATCGTAAGGTAAAAACCCGGCATATTTATTCGTGGCGTGGTCTTATGAGATACCTTTGTTTTCAAAGAATTTTCAAAACTTTAATAATCCAATTGAGTGTGTTTTTCTCACGCTGGTTTTCCAGACTGACTCGGGTGTTGTTTATTTATGATGCTCGGGTCAGACCGAGTTGTACAGATTTAGGTAAAAGCTAAGGAGCTCAAGAGACGAGCTGGATGGCAGAGCGTACTTCCGTATTTGATTATTATTCCGCTATGTAAGGACAAGCTATTTGACTGTCCAGATTTGATGTAGTGATTGTATACATTGATAATGGTATGTGTATATACAGTACAGATTTCTTATATTCAAAAGCTATTGTTCTGTATTATATTTTGTTCCGCTGCGACTGTGAGATTCTGATGTTGTTTTTCTTCTTCTTCTTCTACCATTTTCTTCTTTAACCCTAAAGATTCGCATTTCCGCTCAATTTGAGTTGAATTGGTATGGAATATTGTCGGCTCAAAGTGGTATGGATTTGCGGGCCTTTACATTTGGTATCAAAGCTGAAAGGTTAAGCGAGAACCTTGGCTCTGGTGGGAATTACTCATTAGAGATAGAGTCGGAAGTACTCTAGAATGAGTTTGAGCGTATTAATTGATATGAGCGCGTATTTGTTAGTGAATAAAAATGGTTTTATATTGTGTTGATTGATTTATCGAGTGGCATATGAACCTTCGTCGGACAGTCTGCACAACTGAATCGAAGGGGTTTCTAAACACTTGGATAGAACAATTCGACACAATGGTGTTTTCAAAAACGGGTGAATGAAATAATTTTACCCAAAATATATTTTTGATATAAAAGAAATAATTTTTCTTAAATAATATAATTGGAATGTTTGGATGATAATATTTTAATCAAATAAAAAAGAAAATGGAATGGCTTGTATAATCAAATGAAAATTTGTATGAGCTTAAGTTATACAAATGGATTATAGTTAAAATTAGATTCAAATTAAATTTGGAAATTCAAATCCTGAAAATTTTGGAAGTGTTTTCCAAAGTATTTTGAGAGGAGAATAATTATATTATTATTTTTGAGGAATTTCTGAAAGAAAATGGGTTTAAATGGATTTTTGGAAGGGATGTAACACTGAACTCACTTCAATCGCTGGAAAATAATTCTGATGATGACAGCCGCATCATCGGTATTCATTTTCGAGTATCTAAGTGACGGATTGCTGTCAAAGTTGATTTGTTCAGAAAAACAAGTTTTGTTTTTGAAATTTCAAAGAAAATTGGTTGGAAATAAAATCCGGGATTGGTTTTAAAATTTGGGAAGTGTGATTTTGAGATATTAGTGATTTCAAAATGATTTGAAACAAAAGCCGGGTGTTTAAAAATCCTGAAATCCTTATTTAAGTAATTTAGAGAGATCATTAGGAGCTAAGTTATAAACTTATAAATGGTGAATGGTTTCGATTGAATGGGAAAGTAGGAATTAAGTTGAAATCAAATTGGATTGAAATTAATTTAAGCTAAGTAAATGAAAGTAAGTTGAATTAAATTGGAAATAAAATCTAGTTGTACTTGAATTAAGTTGAAATAAAATTGAATTGAAATAAAATTCAGTAGAGTTATAGATAATATTGAGTGGAATTAAATTCTTACTTTAATAAGTAAAAGTAAGTTGAATAAGAATTGTATTGGGGTGAATAAATTGTAAATAAGCCCTTACTTAATTTAAATTCAAGTGAATTGGGTGGATTAAAGAGAATAGTGTGATGTTAGATTTAACTGAAGTTAAGTTAAATAAAATTGAATTGAAATAAAATTCAGTTGAGTTATAGACAATATTAAATGGAATAGAATTCTTATTTAAATAAATAAAAGTATGCTGGATAAGAATTGAATTGGAATAAATAAATTCCGATAGCTTATAAAAGAATTGAAACCCCATTGAATAAAACATATTCTTGGCTATAAATAAATGTATAATCCTGAGTTAAAAAGTAAAATGTGGATGGGATTGATTGTAAATGGATGGAAGTATGGATATAAATAAGTGTGTGACTTATAAAATTTAAGAGTGGAAGAAATAAGTCCAGAATAAATTGGTTGGTATTTTGGAAAATGAAATAGAAATCCAAACTTGAATTACAAAATAGAATTGAACTCAAGTAAGAGAATGAAGTGATTTTTGAAGATAAAAATCAAATATTGAATTAAAGGTGGGAGTAAACTAATTTGGAGTAAATTAGTTGATTGAATATGTTAATGAAATTTAAATTGGTTAAATAGAAGTTGAATTCTGAGCTAATAAAATTGGATTGTGAATTAAAAGGTGAATGGTAGAAATGGAGCTTGAGTTATAAATAACATTCAACGAATATTGTAAGCGAATTAAATATGAATTGATGTTGTCGTCGAATGAAATGGGTTTGGATTAAAATAGAGATGATTTGAATTGCAAATAAGTCCAATTCGAGTATGAACGAATTAAATATGGTCTTGGATATTATTTTAATGGATTGAGAATGGGATTAAAATTAAAATGGATAAAGAGAATGGGGTAATTGAATTAAATGGAATTTGATTAGATGAGAATCAAATTAAATGGAAGTGAACTTAAATATGAAGTTAAAATAAATTGAGTTGGAAACAATTTCAAAATAGTCAAAGCAAAGTGATAGTTTATTTAAATGAATATCGTCGAATTGTATAGAAATTGATTGTCGTTTGTCGTAAACAAGATTATATGAAATTATATGGATTAATAGAAGTAAATAAATTGGCTTTTAAATCAATTACAATGAATACAAGTATGTTGGAAATTAAAAATGAATTGGATGTAAGCAATTGAGTTGTAAACCAATCGGATTAAATGAAAATGATATATGAAATTGTTAAAAGCAATTAGAATTAATGTCGGAATGTTATAATTGCTTACATATGTTGTTTAGTATGCATTGTTTGTGTAATCCATGAGTTATCTATTTAAAGTAAGTAAAATATTAACAAATTGCATATATTTGTACTTACATGCTTAAATTGAGTAAGTACAGGTACCTGGAGGCCGTTTGGCTGGATTTTGGTTGCGCAAATTGCTAAATAAAGGTACGCCTACACAATAAAAGTTAGGAAATATGAACTATTACTTTGTTTTTGTTTTCCGACCGTGTGGGTCGATGTATATATATTTATATCTCTTGTCAAATTGCAAAAGCTCCTCCGTACAAAGGAGACTCTGCCAAAAAATTTCGAAAATTTTGGGAGTTAGAAATTTGTTTAAAATTTTTGAAAATATTTTTGTTAACGAAAAGACGATTTCAAATTGGAATTGAAATAAGAGATTTTGGAATTGGGATCGGAACTAATTGTTAGTTGGAACTAAAGTTTAGAAAAAGTGAATATGAGATTTTCACTAAGTGGGTTGATTAAGTTAACAGGTTTGGGGCATTCTTCTGCCTTAGTAATTTCGGGGACGAAATTCATTTAAAGGGGGAGGAATGTAACGACCGGATTTTTCAACATTCAATTTGGAATATTTAAATGGTTTTAAATATTGAAATTGAATTATAAACTGGTTTTGAATATGGAAAAGTTGGTTTGTATTTAATAAAATGGATTCAGAACTTAAAAAAAGGGGTTTATTGAATAATTTAATTATTGAAATTTTATAACTAAATATGGGTATAAATAGTAAACCTTTGGTTTTAAGCCTGTTAAAAATAATTTGAAGGCTTGTAAAATTTATATTAAATATACCGAAGACAATGCAACTTTTAAAATTGAATTTAACAGTGATTTGTTCAGTTTTAAAAATATATCATTTATATTGATATTTAAAATAGCCTTTCGAGGCACAGTCTCGGATTTTGACGAAACCAGCTCCATCGGATCCGTAATATATTATTATTATCGGATTTCAGATTTCGTAACGTTTGGAGTTATCGTGTGATCATATGAAATATAAATGCGCTATAATTTATATCGAAATTTAATATAATAACTGGGTCCAAAAAGCTATCTTCTCCGTACGATCGAGTTAGGACTCGAAACCTTTTCCATTGTGTTCGGAATAGGGTTATAACATTATAAACGCCTAGCGGCACGCCTCGTTAGGAGATCGAGATTTTTGGTTCCGAAATCGAGACGATTTAAATTTAAATATATACATCTGATCAAAATCAAATCACAGCCACCTTTTTGCAAGCTAAAACGTACATGTTTCCTTTGTCTTCCCCTACACGCCACCATCGTATCTTATCACCTCTTTCCTCTTTTAAAGTGAATGAGGAAAAGCAGATAAAATTCACAATAAAAAAAATGGCCGAACAATTTCTTTCAATTTAAAATCGCAAGCCCCTTCTCTCCTCATTTCCAAATTTAAATTCGAGCTCGGTGGGATGAACGAAGACAAGTCGTTCTCGTTCTCGATGGAATCACTGGGTCGCGTGCAATGGGATTTGGTGGCCGCGAAATCGATTTGGGGTTTCGATTCGTGGGGACGGTTCGACGAAGTAGAGTCTAGCGCGGTCGATTGAGAGGCGAAGAAGGGAAGGCGACTCGAAGCTCGTGCGCGTGAAGCTCGCAACTGCGATGGCGTCGGAACTCGATGACCTTTCGTTCGTGCCAGGGTTCGAGGGCGGTTGTTCAGATCCAGTAGGCGATGTTTGATTTTGAGCAAGGTTAAGGTATTTGCTTGTTATACTTTAATTTAATTTAACACATACATATATATTTGTAGATTAGGAAGAAAGAAATATATATATGTATATATACACACAGGACTTTGGAAAGAAAATAAAAATAAATAGGAATTTAATTTACAGTAAAGGCATCTCCTATTACTAAATATACATATGCATAAATGTATATATACAGAGAATTATATTACAGTAAGTATATATAACCATTTCTGTTTATAATACATATATATGTGTGTGTTAGAAGAGATTTAATTTTAGGATTTAATGAATATATGTTGAAGAAGAAATTTTACAGTAAAGTAAATTACTGTTGTGTTTTTACAGACAAAAAAAATTAAATTAAATGTTTATTAACTTAAATTAAATTTCTTAAACAGAAATTAATTGTTCGATTAGTTCAAAATATTAATAAATCATCTAATGTTTATACAAGGTCAAAACCGTGAGATCAAGTCAAGATTGAAGTGGATTGCAAACGAAATCAAAGGTGAGATTTTCTCACTCATTTGGATCACCTTGTTTAAAATTAAAGGTTAAATTTAAATCATTGGATGCCTGGCTTGATTGATAAATTTATAATTTATCTGTTGGATGCTATTATATATATAGTAGTATATACATATTGGAGTGATTGATATTCCCGCATTATATAGCGGATGAGACCTTATGCGCCGCATAATAGTGGATGATATGATATAAATCCCATATACCGCGATATTCCACCACGAAGTGGAATTGGTATTTTATTTTGTGCTAACATCTGTAGATGCAGGGATACAGGTTGGAGGGATCCAACAGGATTCCTCAAAATATTTATTGATCATATATATGTTGTTATATGACAGGATGGATGAATTGATATGGATTTGTTTGTGAATTGAATTATTAAGTGTTAAATAACATGAAAGTTGAAATTTGGTAATTTTAAATACCATAAATAATTTAACTAAAGGAAGTTAAAATGAAACTTGAAGGGATAATATTTATTGGGAATCTGGATTTACTTCTATTTGAGGATTAAGTAAAATAAAAAGTTATATTTATTACTTGTATTATAATTAAATTGTTTAAAGTTGAGTTTTGGGAAATTGAATTTATATATTAAAGACTCAAGGAATAGAAAAGGAGTTTTATTAAGAAATAAAAAGGAACTTTATTAAGGAATGAAATGGGATTTTACTAAGGAACAATATGGAATTTATTTAAGGAATAAAATTTTAAAGATTGAATTTTTGAATAAAATTGTTTTTGTAAATAATGGAAAACTCAGGGGAGTTTATATATTTATAAACGGGGTTTATAAATGAGATAGGAAAATAGCAGTGAATATGTAAAGAGATAAGTCATGGTGAGGACTTATATTGGGTTATGAAAAGTTGTTTGAAAGGAAATAGTAGAATATTTCCGAAGGTGAGAAATAAGAATTTGGTCATTGAGATAGGAATCAAGAGGAATTTATGGAGCATATTGGGTTTTTTTAAAATTATAAATTTATTTTAAAGGGAATACTTTTAAATTACTATACTATATAATTTTTATAAACTGTTATCTAAATATAGAATATTCCGGAATAGTTATTTTTAATGCTTAGTATTTATGATAATAAATTCTAGTTTTCTAAACCAGCTTTGAAAGTTTATTAGTAACTGGATATGATTTTAATGTTTATATTTAGAGTTACCTTAAACCATATTTTGAGAATAAACCATTATTTTTACTTACATATATATTTTTAAACGTTTTGAAAATCCAATTATAAATCCTCTTGAGAAGGAAAGCAAGTGTATTTAATTTGAATAAGATTTTTAAGGAAAGATTCTATTGAGGGTTATGGGAACTTGAAGGATAAGTGAATTTCGAGGTGAAATAAAATTCACAAGGAGAGCATGAGGGAAACCTCAATTTTTAATAAGATAAATGGCTTTGAAAATAAAATCGGGAATTAACTAAGGAATCCAGGGATTTATAGGATTCATGCGAAATAAGTTTGAAAATTTTACAAATGAAATTGTAAATGATTTTTGAATAAAGAAATAGGAGATAAAGGAATATTTTCTAAGTTTTGAGAAACTAATGAGGTAGGAAAATATTATAAGTGATTGGCAAAGACTTAAATGGTTCCACGAGAAGTAAAGGAAATTGAATCTAATTTCAAGGGTTGAAGTATGAAGATAATATCTTAAGTAGATATTTTGAGATAAATAATTTGAGGAAAATTATTTAAGACTTAATGGTTGCTTGTGGATGATTATTTGATAGTTAAATAACCGACTATCAATTCTGGCCAATGCGTTGATCGTTTCGAAGAGGCCGGGATCGGGTTTAATTATCTGAAAACCACTTCGATCCGGTTTGAACGATAATGAATGAAGACCGTTAAGATGATGAAGACGGTGATTCGGTTTGTCCAGACCTAGGGCAACTTGTATGGATGAATGCTTTCAAAACATCGTCAGAAGGACGATGAGCATTCTAAGTGGGACTTGTTCTAAAAAGGTAACGCATAGCCTCAAGCTTCATCAACCGAGAATGGCTAAAACAGGGGAGGTGCAGCAAGGTTATGTGGGTAGCACCCATTAGGGTGAGGTCATCCCTGTCTAGAAGTCCCTTTTTATTTCGGCTATGTGGCGGTTGGTCGCGCCAACCGTGGGGTGATCTTACTCGGACTATCCAGTAAGGGGTAGCTCCGGTCTTGTGTTGCAGGGGGTCGGGCGTGATCCTCGGTACTCTGTTCTAGGCCAGGTACTATGACGGGCGGTACCCCAGTAGCCCTGCCATTGTATGGAATCCAATCTCCAATAAGCGCCTGTACGGTTTTGATTGTGCCCCACTATTGCTAAAACGTGAGATGCAAGCATTTCAGCTAGATTCTATTTTACTTTCTATAGACACTATTATAATATCAGAGAAATTTGATAAAAATGTTTTGGTTATCGTAAGGTAAAAACCCGGCATATTTATTCGTGGCGTGGACTTACGAGATACCTTTGTTTTCAAAGAATTTTCAAAACTTTAATAATCCAATTGAGTGTGTTTTTCTCACGCTGGTTTTCCAGACTGACTCGGGTGTTGTTTATTTATGATGCTCGGGTCAGACCGAGTTGTACAGATTTAGGTAAAAGCTAAGGAGCTCAAGAGACGAGCTGGATGGCAGAGCGTACTTCTGTATTTGATTATTATTCCGCTGTGTAAGGACAAGCTATTTGACTGTCAAGATTTGATGTAGTGATTGTATACTCTGATAATGGTATGTGTATAAACAGTACAGATTTCTTGTATTCAAAAGCTATTGTTCTGTATTATATTTTGTTCCGCTGCGACTGTGAGATTCTGATGTTGTTTTTCTTCTTCTTCTACCTCTTTCTTCTTTAGCCCTAAATATTCGCATATCCGCCCGTTTTGAGTTGAATTGGTATGGAATATTGTCGGCTCAAAGGGGTATGATTTGCGGGCCTTTACACTGTGACTTAGTGAGTTCGTGCATTTGAGGTTGCTGTGATGCATAAGTGGAGGCGTGAAGCTGTGCACTTAGGACATGGCTGCAGTAGTGAATTCAGGCATGAGGCTGTTAGTGACTTCAGCATGATAGAGCTCGGATCTGATGGCTGACATTGGAGGCAGTAAAGTCTTCGCTTGGAATTTGACAAGTTTTCATACTCACATCCATATATATATTGACATCTATAACTCAATGCTTGTTATATTTATCCTACTTATTGAATAAATTGCTTGGTTAAAATGTTTGGTTGGAATATTGATCGACTGTTGTGATATTGGGTATGGATTTGGATCGATGTTGAGTTTTGCATATGCTGGATTGTCGAAATACAAAAGAGATGTTGTCTGCTTGCATTTCGATTTGTGTATTTATTTATATGTTGTGAGTGCATTGTTTGGATGGCTGGAATTTGACGTAATTCGACTCATGGCCACAGGATAATGATTATATTGATAATTGATGAATTTGGAGATTTTTGCTCCTTGATTTATATTTTAGATGTTCGATTGATTTTCTTGTTTTTAAAAGTTGTTTGAAAAGCTTTTAAATTATTTAAGGATTTTAAAATTAAATTATTAGTATTTTATAAATAATTTCTCAAATTTTACCCAATCTAGTTATTTTCCTTTATTAATTATATATACAAATATAATTATCTTTTGGTTACAAAATCCTTTAAAAGTCACTATTATAATTTATATTATAAATTTGAAATTGTTATAAAGGAAAAATTAGTATATTTTCGTTATTTTATATCAAATATCGTAATAAAGTAATTCTGAATGAGTTTTCCAAAGATCAAATGTGATATTTCAAACTTTAGAGTGTTTTGGTCGTAATGTGATTTAAATAATTTTGAACGAGTTTTCAAACTTTTGGAAATAAATTATTCATTTTCAAAAATAATTAGATTAATTTTGATATGGTTTACATAAATAGTAATTCCTTTCTATAACATGAGAATTTCAAATGTGATATAATTTAATGAAAATGTTTTATTTCTAACTAGTTAGATTATAAAGTGAAAACTTTGAAATTATGTTCTATGGTTAGAAATATATATAATTTAATTTGCAATTTATAAATTTATTTTGAAATAGTATTTTATTATAGAAGATTGTGAAGTGAATTTAAAGCAATATTAGGTGATTTTCGACATGAGCTATTAGAGATTTTGAATATATAGTGAAGGTTTTGAATTACTAATTATGGTTTGAAATGAAAATAAATATTTTGGTGGTTTATAAATTTGTTTTAAAGTATTATTTAGTTATAGAAAATTATGAAATAGCTTCTATAATGATTTTTGATTTGTAAAGCGATTTTGGAAGCTTTGAAAATATGTATAAAGGACTTGGATATGAATTACAGTATTTGAATCCTTATATTGGGATTAAATAAATAAAGTGAATATATTATTTAATACATATAAGTGTTTTAAGGGTTTTTATTATTTTCTGAATATAAAAATTAATTCAAGAAGTTTTATTATCTTTTTATAAATATAATCTCTTTGTTAATTTGTATTTGAGTGATTTGATTGTTTTCATTCTGTGGGACGAGGAATCTGAATAAATAGAATTATAATCCATTTGGTAAGGGACTTTCGGAAATATTTCTCCGATTATTCATTGGAGTCATTACATAGAATATTTGAAAATTGAGTATAGTTTATAAGTAATAAATAAACGATTGAGTATCACGTAGTTGTATGGGACGCTGTGATATTTATTCGACTATTCATTGTAAGTAAATGACACACAAATGATGGGGATTTATAGGAAGGCTCATTGCGGTGATTCATGTGTATAGCCATGTGTCATCATATATGTAGAACTGTGTGTTTTCTATCGAATATAGGTACTATGTGTATATCTATCTTTGTCCAGCTTCCTTTATGTTTAGGGAGTGAATCAGATTGGCCATTATCTACCTTGGTGCCTTGATCGTGTAGTCGCGCCTTAGATCAATCACACCCTTATATATATTATTATCTGCCTTTGTTATGTGCATTTGCCCCTGTGTCACCTAAGCCAGCAATCAGTTACCTATTGGAGCATGTGTCGGGTCGAGACCGAGTAGAGTCCCCGCATAGACGAGCACAAAGGTGGATCTTATCATGATATCGAGGGGAGCTTAACGATGAATGTAAGAGTCATGTCAGATGGACACAAGTAGGGCTCGTAGAACAAGCAAACGTGCTGTCAGTCTCTCGTCTGGTTCCTATGTGTGGTAGATTGACATATACTATTTATATTCCTACCTCAGACTATGTCCAGGGTATAGTTAATTTTAATATCTTATCTTTATATGGTTGATGGGCATATGTCCTATTCTTTCCCAACGGATGACCTATTCTTTTCAAGCAAATAGCCTACTCATTATTGATTTTTGGGATTTGATGATGATGTTTTATAATGTGAGATTGAGAGATTTATTTGGACATTGCTGCATCCTTGCTTGACTATACTTGAGGATATCTCATTACTGGTGATTTCTTGATTTTGATGATGATTTCTAGATATAGATGATTCACCTAATGGATATTGATTTTGTAATTTGTTGATTAGTGTTTGGATGATGACATCTTTTTGCTTGATTTTATGGTTTTTGCTAATTTGTTATACTATTTTTTTGTATGTCATCACTATAATAATATGTATATTATATATCTATGTATGTCTTGACCTCTATATTTAGATATAGTTTGACCCGTGTGTTATTTACGTAATACTCGAGTCAGTTCGTGATATTTCAGGTTTAGGGATAGTGAGACCAGCTTGGATTTTGGGCATAGAGGAGAGCAATATGTTGTATTGTTGTATATCATCTAAGTATTATGTAGTTCCACGTATGTATATATCTTTGTATTGTATATTGGATATACCTTGTATATTTAGTATTGTATATTATCGTGGCAATTCTGACTCTGGGTTCTTTATTATATACTATATGTTATGTATTGTTCTATCCTAAAAGCACATGTATTTATTGCTTTGTGCCAGCATTGCGTAAGTTTTATGGTGAGCTATATTCGATGTTTAAATACCACCAGTGTTAGCCCAATGGAACATTCAGGTGTGTATCTCATATAGCCTCATTCTCTGTATTATCTGATAGAATTACCTTGTAATTCTCTTGGATGTTATAGGTATAGAGGTGGGATGTTTCAAGTTGGTATCATAGCAAGGTTCAAAACAAGATATCATATATAAGAGACATAATTCAAGACCTTAGATGAGACATAGAGTCCCTGTCCCCTTGGGTGTGTTGGGTAGTTACCCTATATTAAAGGGATCGTACGAGTATACATGATTACTGGGGTAATAATCTGAGGACGTACCTGTTATTTTTCCCATTATATATATAATTTTATTCCTATCATATTTGTATGTTAATCTCTAGAATTTAAGGCCCCGTTTGGTTTCGTTTTGAGTTTTGTGTTTTCAACGTACACTACAAAATATAAGAAAATGTGGGAAATTTGTTACAATTCTTAGCCATCGCGACGATGGATGGGAAACGGAGGAGATGAATTGTTTTCCATATTTTGTTATGTCTTAAAACATGAAAAATCAAATAAACTTGTTTTCTATTTTCTATGTTAGTTTCATTTTTCAAAATTGTGTGTTTTTCAACAATACATAATAAATGTGAATTTTTCTTTAGACGAAAACACAAAACTAAAAATAGCAAACCAAACGGGGCCTAAGTTTTTGATGGAGGTTGTGAAATAAAGAGTTGTTAGCCTAGCTAGTTGTTTCGGTATTGGTGATGGTGAATAAACCTCTGTGTGGCTTCGAATAGAGTAGCCCGATCCATTAGAAATCAAAGTGTGCACCGGATGCTGATAGATAGCTTTCTAGTGAAAGAATTTGTTTATTTGTTTGATTGATGTGTTTATTATTGTATTAATAGTTGTTTTGTTTCTCTATTTATTTGGATCTAGTTTAGAATGTGAGAATTGAGTGGGTGTTATCACTCAATTATTTATAAACTCACTTGAATCTGGACGTAGCTAAATATTAATAGAAGCTAGCGGTTAATCTAAATCTAAACCGCCAAGGGATACTAAAATTCTTTAAGAAATTATATATATATATATATATATATATATATATTGTTAGGAATTCCAGTCTACGGTTTCGATGACAACAACTATACAATGGAAATCGAATATACATATATATTTATGTATAGGTACTTGCTAGAACAACATCACTAGAAAGACAAGAACGACGCTCAAAGGACACTTCAAGAGACTACAAGTCGATAGGTACAAGGAAGTAAAAGAAAGGATGCACAAAAACTGACATGAACCATATCAGACGTCTAGGTGCACAAGCCAGACGTCTGAAATAGTTCTCTGAAACAACAAACAGGCTAAACAAGACGTCTGGTAATAGCACTCAAACGTCTGATCCTCTACTATATTCAAAAAAAATAGTATCAGACGTCTGAAACAAATACCAGACGTCTGAATTCAAACTCGAACTTCATAAATAAACTACATCTGCCACATGTGAATGGACATCTCCGCTTCTCTTTGCCACAACTCTTCACTATCAACAGAAGCAACCTTAAAGGATTCATTAATAGATGTAACTACTCAAGATACCTATCTACAACTATATATAGCATCAAGAATCAAGAGAATAGAACTCACTTCACTTACTTACACTTTCTAATTCTATATTCTATTCTTGATCTCTGCACTCTAGCAATCTTTACTTGTATTCACTCTTCCATATACTCAGTTCTTCATAGACAATATTCCTTAGAAATATATTGGAAGCAATTGTACTAATTAGTCAACATCCGTGTTATATTAGAACACACAATTGACAAGAACAACTCATTGTAACCAAGCCTATTCCTCCGGGCGAAGCGAGGGATAATGATAGTCGAATTCCGAAGGGGAGCTTCAGGACTGGACGTAGGACGGGAAGTCCGAATTAGTATAAAATTCTAGTGTCCTTATTCTATATTTACTTAGGTTAATATTATTTTAGTTGCATCATATATTTTGTCACATATACTTGCATATACACTACACGATCCACCCCGTAGACTTTCAATTGGTATCGGAGCAAGGTTTGATCAAAGTCCAGTAACACGTATTTGAATCACTTTAATATGGCAAGTATTTTTCAAGAAGGCCAATCCACAACATATCCCCCACTTTTTAATGGTTCTAATTATGCATATTGGTCAACATGTATGAGAATTTTTATGGAAGCTAATGGATTAGAAATTTGGTCAGCCACTCAAAATAAATATGAAGCATCTAACACTGCTATGAACACATGGAATGATGCACAAAAAACCACAGCTTCTAATAATGCCAAAGCTATGAATGTTTTATTTTGTTCATTAGATAAGAATGAATTTTCACGTGTCATGTTATGTAACACTGATATGATATTTTGCGTACCTTACAAGTTACACACGTAGGCACGAACAAAGTTAAGCAAACTAAAATTTCAATTTTACAAAATCAATTCTCATCATTCAAAATGAAACAAAATGAATCTATAGTGGACATGTACTCTAGATTCCAAACTATTCAACATGATTTAATGGCACTAGGAGTTAAATTCACAAATTTTGATTTAGTATCTAGAATACTCAATTCTTTAACTCCAGAGTGGGAAAGAAAAGTATTAGCTATTGAAGAAGCTAATGACCTCTCAAAACTCTTAGTTGAAGAATTGATAGGAAATTTAATATCCTATGAAGCGAATCTGCAGGCAAGAAAAGAACAAAATTCGGAGAAGATAAACATAGCATTTCCAGCAACAAATGAAGACTCCGACTTAGACGAAGAAGAAATCATATTTATTGCCAAAAACTACAACAAATTCAAGAAGTTTAGGAAAATGACCAGATTTCAGAAAGGAGGAAAATCAAGCTCAACAAATCAAACGTCAATCAAATGCTACGAATGTGATCAATTTGGACATATGAAGAAAGATTGTCCCAAGCTTAACAATGAAAAAAAGAAGAACAAATTTGAAAAATTCAAAAAGAAGAAAGCTTTCAAAGTAACATGGGATGACTCAGATTCTTCATCATCATCAGATAGTGACAGCAATAGTGACGGAGAACAAGCTAATGTATGTTTTATGGCACAAACTGATGAGGTATGTCCGAACTTAGCTATGATGAATTATTAGAGCTTAGCATGGAATTAGATGATAAATTTAGACAAATTAAAAAATTGAATAAAGAACACATAGCCAAAATAAATCGATTAGAACTTGAAATAAGAATGTTAAAAGATGAAAAAATTATTTTAGAGGAGGAACTAGAATTATCTCAAGAAAAAATAAAAGTAGTTTAGTTGAATATGAGACTATATCTATTGACTTTGGAAAAGTTAAACTAGAAAAGGATAACTTGTTAAAAGAAAATATCAACTTGAAAAGTAATATAGAAACATTGAAAATTGAAAATTTTGAATTAAAAGAAAAATTAGATAAAATTACAAATAATGTTTTAAAATTTAATAAAGGAAAACAAGATTTGGAAAATCTTATCAAAACCTTCGGGTAACAGAAATGGAATAGGATTTAGAAATATTCCTAAACAAAAAGGGAATAATATTAAGAAGCATAGTTTTATTTATCAAAAGACTTAAAGATCACCTAAGTCTAATACAAATACCAAAAACATAAAAATTTGGATTCCTAAGACAAATAATAATTTGATTAGACAAAAACATATTAATAATTTTCTATAATAAAAATTATGTTCATAAAGGTACCAAACCTTCTTGGGTGTAGCTACCTGCTTCTCCTAACATCTAGGACCCTAACAAAGTATATGGGTACCAATTAAATCATTTTTATCTTGCAAGTACCCAAAATAAAAAATAAGGAGAAATGTATACTTGATAGTGGATGCTCAAAGCATATGACCAGAAATGCAAAAATGCTATCAAATATAACATATATCGATGGTAAAACGGTAACTTTTGGAGATAAGTCAAAAGGATACGTCGTTGGCATCGAAGAAGTCATCAACTTTGGTATTTCTAACTCTCCTATTATTACAAATGTTTTGTTAGTAGAAAATTTAAAACACAACCTACTTAGCATTAGTCAATTATGCGATAAAGGTTTTCAAATTAATTTTGAAAAAGATAGATGTAATATTTTCGACAATAACAAACAACTTATCTTTGAGGGTTTTGGAAACAAAAATATTTATGTCTTAAATATGAATATAAATCGAAATTCAAACTTATGCTTAACCGCCAAACATGACGATCCATGGTTGTGGCATATACGATTATGTCATATTAATTTTAAATATATTAATAAATTAGCAAAATATGAGCTAGTTAGAGGTTTACCTAAAATAAATTATAAAGTAGAAAATTTATGTGACGCTTCTCAAATCGGTAAACTAAAGAAAAGCTCTTTTAAATCTAAAATAAATATTTCTACAAAACAACTGTTAGAATTATTACATTTAGATTTATTTGGTCCAACTCAAGTTCGATCTATAAATCACAACAAATATGTTTTCATAATAGTTGATGATTTTTCAAGATATACATGGACCTTATTTTTAAAACATAAAAGTGACACTTTTGGTATGTTTAAAATTTTTGCTAAAATAATTAAAACTCAAATGGATTTGAAAATTAAGAATATTCGAAGTGATCACGGTGGAGAATTCGAAAATGATCTTTTTACTAATTTTTGTAATAAAAAGGGCATAAGTCATAATTTCTCTTTTTCCCGCACACCACAACAAAATAGTGTAGTAGAAAGAAAAAATCATACATTATAAGAATGTGCACGAACACTATTAAATAGTAGTGGTTTACCAAAACATTTTTGGGCTGAAGCTATTGCTACGGCTTGTTATGTTTGGAATCGAGTAACCATACGACCTATGACTAAACATACTTGCTACGAAATTGTTTTTGGAAGAAAACCTAAAGTATCATACTTTAAAACTTTTGGATCAAAATGTTTTATATTAAAGACAAAAGATAATTTAGGAAAATTCGACCCGAAGGCCGATGAAGGAATCTTTGTTGGATATTCGGATCGTAGCAAGGCATATAGAATTTTTAATAAACGTACTAACATAATTGAAGAAAGTTTACATGTTTCATTTGATGAAAATTTCCTTAACAATCATACTAATGACGATGAACAAATTATTCCTATAACAAATACAACAAACTCATCTAATAATGAGACAAATGCACAAAATAATACTCTCGTGTCACCCCCTAGAATTCTAAAAGATCATCCAAAAGATAAAATCATTGGGGATCTTAATTCCAGAGTAACTAGAAATCAACTTAACCAAATAAGTCATATTGCATTTGTGTCAAATTTTGAACCAAAGAATTATAAAGAAGCTTCAAACGATGATTTTTGGATAATAGCCATGCAAGAAGAATTAAATCAATTTGAACGTAGTAATGTTTGGGAATTAGTACCAAGACCATAAAATCAATCAGTTATTGGAACAAAATGGGTATTTAAAAACAAAGCTGATGAAAACGGAAATATAGTTAGGAATAAAGCACGTTTAGTCGCTCAGGGTTATAATCAAGAAGAAGGCATCGACTATGACGAAACTTTTGCTCTAGTAGCAAGACTCGAAGACATACGTACATTACTTGCTTTTGCAAGTCATCACAATTTTAAATTATTTCAAATGGACGTCAAAAGTGCTTTTTTAAATGGTTTTATTAAAGAAAACATATATGTTGAACAACCTCCATTATTTGTTCACAAAAAATATCTTGATCATGTTTTTAAATTGCACAAAGCCCTATATGATTTAAAGCAAGCCCCCTGTGCCTGGTACGAACGTCTTAAGAATCATCTAATTACATTTGGTTTTCAAATAGGTAAAATAGATACGACTTTATTTATTAAACGAGAAAATAATGACATCTCAGTTATACAAATTTAAGTAGACCATATTATTTTTGATTCAACTAATGAAAATCTTTGTACTCAATTTTCAAATATTATGAAAAGTGAATTTGAAATGTCTCACATGGGTGAATTAAATTTCTTTCTAGGTTTACAAATAAAAAAACTTGAAAATGGTATTTTTATTCATCAAGAAAAATATTGTAACGATTTATTACGTCGTTTTGGAATGGATAAAACTTCGAACAAACCAACACCAATGAGTACTAGTGTTCACTTAGAAAAGGATGATAATGGAATAGATTTTGATGAAAAATTATATCGTAGTATGATTGGCTCCTTACTATATTTGACGGCTAGTCGACCCGACATTATGATGATCGTATCTCTTTGTGCCCGATTTCAAGCAAAACCAAAAGAGTCTCACCAAAGAGCTGTTAAACGTATCTTACGATATTTATCTAGTACTAGAGATTACGGTTTGTTTTACCCTAAGGGATCATCGTTTGAACTTGTTTCATATAGCGATGCGGATTTCGGTGGATGTAAAACAGATCGTAAGAGTACTAGCGGAACGTGTCATTTTATCGGACAATCGTTGGTTTCATGGTTTAGCAAAAAGCAAAACTATGTCTCTTTATCCACTTGTGAAGCCGAATATATTTCAACGGCCTTAGCATGTGCACAAGTGATATACATGCAACAAACGCTTAAGGATTTTGGAAAAGTTATCGATAAATCATCAATATATTGCGATAATACAATTGCAAAAAATTTATCGAAAAACCTTGTAAATCACTCACGTACTAAACACATAGATATACGACATCACTTTTTACGCGACAATGTAGAAAAATGAATTATTACATTAGAATACGTAAATACTGAGAATCAAACAACAGATAATTTCACAAAACCACTAAATGAACAAACGTTTGTTAAACTACGACGTGATTTAGGAATATGTTCTCTTAATGATCTTATCAGATAATTCTAAGTTTCATTCATTCTATTTTTGGTTAAAAAGTTTTAATCCACAAACAAAATCTTGTAACACTAACCAACAATTTTTTAGAATGTTTGTTTACTGAAAATAACTATTTATAAATTTTTAAAACATGAATAAATAGCTCTTGTTGTTACAAATAAAATACAGATTTTATATTGGTTCCTTTTAAAAACAAACAAAAGCAAAACAAAAACATGTCTTCCGACAACTCTCACCTCTCTTTTTCAACACCAACCTCGGATAGTTTAGCGGATACCCCTCATCGACTTCCTACTCCTACACAAGGTCAAGAGCCGACCTATAAGTGGTCCTCCTACCACACGGGATTCACTCCCGACAAAAAACGGTCCAAACGATCACTATTTGGCTCTCCTAACACCAAGGAGAAAATCGATGACATACATCATTATTAAAAGCAACAAATGGATTTACAACGAGAATTATACTTCGAACAAAAAGTCGCTGCAAGACGACTGAGTTTTCTATAGCAAGTAGCAATCAAATTTTGTAATTCACGAAAAAAGGATGTACATGAACCACTTAAAATTCCTTGCAATCCTCTGGATCCTTCTACGTCTTATCGAACACCTTGGGATCCTCCACCTAGGCAATTCTATGGTTCCCCAAGAACCAACGAACATGGAAATATTTTGTCTCCACTCAAGCCGTGGAAGGATAGCAAATCTTAAGATCGCAGTGCTCCATCTTCATCTAAATAAATTTGTTTATTTTCATTATATTTTCATCTAATAATATTTGTATTTGTTTTTCAAAAATAATAATATTATGTTTCAATAAAATCGATCCCTTGAAAATCAAGCAAAACCTTCCAAAATAAGACTATTTTTAGACATACTGCAGATTTCAGACGTCTGATCAATGCCATTAAACGTCTGACACACTTGTATCACACCGTTTTTTTAATAAACGTCTTATAAATACAACCAGGTGTCTAAAAATTGTCTCCGCCTCAAACAAAATTCAAAACAAACTATTTCAGACGTCTGAAGTTGTTACCAGACGTCTGAACAAAGTATCTGGCTTCTTAACATAAAAATAAGGCCATTTTAAGACATCTGACAATATATCCAGACGTTTGACAAAACTCTCTGCCTTCTAAAATTTACATTTCTGCCTATTCGAGACGTCTGCCAATAACACCCAAACGTTTGAAAATGGTTACTGTCTTCAAACAAGGGTCAAATCAGACGTCTGATTCACTTCCCAAACGTCTGAAATTCAATCGACAGTTATTCATGACCTTAAAACAACTGTATTTAAAATTTTCCAATTTACATTTCATTTCGTTTCCTCTTTCAAATTCGAAACCCTATTTCTCCAAATCACCATTTCCTTAATTTTGCTCGATTTCATGGCGCCTAAAACAAAAAACCCTAGAGTTTCTAAGAGAAAGCAAGAACATGCTACATCCTCCAACCCACAGGTATGCTCCGATGATCAGATTGAGAAATGGATGAATCGAGTACCTAATTCTATCAAAAGATATGAAGATATCCAAAAGAAAAGGCTACACACAGATCCATTCTATAATTTGCTTAAATTCCCTATGTATGATTTTAATGAGATGTGTGAAAATGCTGGGTTACAAAGGCTGATTTCCTTCAATTCGAATAATGTCCAAATCGATCAGCTTGCAATATTCCTTTTCTACGCTAATCTAGATAGCACTGCCGTATGGAATACAGATAATGATGATAATTGGCTTTGGTCGAGTGTTTATGGCAACACTATTCGACTTACTCCGGGAATTATAGGTTGTACCCTAGGTTGTTCCGACTCCGGAGAAGATTTGTATGACATCCCAGATATGCGCCTCAAACCAAGAGATAATATTACCCATCAAATTTGGGAAGATGAAATGCCACGATTTGCTTCAAAATACTTACGACCTAAGGCAAGACTACTCACCAGGATGATAATCAACACAATCATTCCTCGACTTGGTAGCCATGAGCAAATAATAGAATTAGAGCACAAAGCTCTATATGCTATCTTTAGTGGTACAAGGGCAAATTGGGCGAAATTCATATTTGACGAGCTTAAACATTATTGGACTCGATCACGACCATCAATCATTTACCCTACCAACATCATGCGCCTTTTGCTAGCCCACAACATTCCATCATATTTATCGACTTTTGAGGAGATTGCTCCCAAGTACGCCTCCACAAAATTCTTCTCTCTTATGCACTTACCAGAAAATCTCTAGATTTTATTTCATTTGAAGAATGGATACAATGTCGTCAACAAGCTAGGCCTCAACCCCAACATCAACCACCACAACCATCACAAGAGGAAGAACAACATCATGAGCACACTCCTCCTCCTCCTACACCTTTTGACTATCCAGGCCAACACGACATTTTGGAGACTCGCACTGAAACAAATCCAAATGAAAGCATTCGAGGTTTAACTCTCCAAAATCAACTTATCTTATCAAGAAATCAAAAATTATTGGCTAAGCGTATCGACAGCTTCGAAACAACATTTGCTTCTCGCCCAGCCACAGTTGAAACATCGCTTTCAACAACATTATCCGTTCTAAAAGAGGTTCTCCAACGAATCCGTGGCCCTACACCACCTTCGGAAGATTGGCCAACTCCAACGCCTTCTCCTCCTCCTTTAAAACATTCTAAACTTTTTGAAGAGGACAAAGAACCTCTAGAACATACTCCAAAATCTCCTACGATACAAGCTAATTCTTCCAAGAATGAAGATAAAGGAGATGATCAAGCCAAAGCTTCCCCCAAAAATCCTTAGATATTTTTATAGGTTCCATCTTTTGTATTGTAATGGAATTAAAAATCTATGCATGTAATCACTATATTTAATGGTTATAAAAATGCTTTTTGGCTTGTTACTTATGCATAATTAGTTACCTTTCATCTATTCATGATAATATAATAAATTGATATATTATAACCTTCCGGCAGTAGGTAAATATTCCTGATTAATAATGTGTACATATTATCTAAAGGCATGATTAATATTCGTATTAATGCTTTTTGATAATGCCAAAGGGGGAGAAATAATGGTAAGCACATATTCAGGGGGAGTTTATAAAATTATAATTAAGTACATTGTACAGTTGTCATCATAAAAAAGGGGGAGAATGTTAGGAAATCCAATCTACGGTTTCGATGACAACAACTATACAATGGAAATCGAATATACATATATATTTATATACAGGTACTTACTAGAACAACATCACTAGAAAGACAAGAACGATGCTCAAAGGATGCTACAAGAGACTACAAGTCGATAGGTACAAGGAAGTAAAAGAAAGGATGCACAAAAACTGACATGCACCATATCAGGCGTCTGGGTGCACAAGCCAGACGTCTGAAATAGTTCTTTGGAACAACAAATAGGCTAAACCAGACGTTTAGTAATAACAATCAGATGTCTGATCATCTACTATATTCAAAAAATATATAGTATCAGACGTCTGAAACAAATACCAGACGTCTGAATTCAAACTCAAACTTCATAAATAAATTGCAACTGCCACATGTGAATGGACAACTCCGCTTCTCTTTGCCGCAACTCTTCACTATCAATAGAAGCAACCTTAAAGGATTCATTAATAGATGTAACTACTCAAGATACCTATCTACAACTATATGTAGCATCAAGAATCAAGAGAACAGAACTCACTTCACTTACTTACGCTTTCTAATTCTATATTCTATTCTTAATCTCTGCACTCTAGCAATCTTTACTTGTATTCACTCTTCCATATACTCAGTTCTTCATAGACAATATTCCTTAGAAATATATTGGAAGCAATTTGTAACATCCCGAAAATTTTCGACTTTCGAAAATTCAACATCGATACTCACTTTATCGACTGTTGAGCCATCGAATGCCGGAAACCCGAAAAGTTATGGTTTTAAGAAAAAGAAAAAGGTAGAAGAGGAAGATAGAAGAAAAAGAAAGAAGAACAACAACAGAACAAGAGCAGAAACAGAAACAGAACACAATATCAGAATCTCACATATCGCAGCGGAACAATATATAATAGATAAATGAATAATCTTTAAACAAAGAACTATATCATTTTATACATACATCAATCATCAGAGTCAATATACAACAATGGACAGTTATATAACTTGTCCTCATACAGAATACACAGCGGAATAAATACTATCAGATACAAATACTACGTCTCGTCATCCAGCTTATCTCCAAAGCTCCAGAATATCTTGAATATCCTGATAATCTAACTCTAGGCTGCCCGTGTGGAAATTGGTGGGCACCCAGAGTTTAGAAGGGAAACAATAAACTCCGAGTCAGTCATGGTGACTGGTGTGAGATCGTAAAACAGTTATTCTTTAAAATAAACAACAGAAGAATTTTAAAGTCAATTCGCAATGCTTTTGGAAAATGAAACTACCATAAGACCTCCCGCCACACACACAATGCAAACGCAGACTTGGAGGAGATTTCTTCTTATGATAGTCAAAGATGCTTACTACGTGGAAATCAAATTCTTTTTGATATTATTATTAGTGCATAGTGTAGAAAACATTTCGAAAGTATAATATAAATCTTAGCCAGCATAGGTACCATTATAGTATGCTTGCTATAGCTGCCATATTAGATGGCAGGTTCTACAACTAAAACCGTACAAGTCACGTATTGTTTCTTTGGGTTTCCAACAAATGGTCAGGCTAAGGAACTTCCTTTTCCACGATGGGTACGTCCCTGGAATAGACGACCCGAGAACCTAACCGGATCTCTGCCAACACAAGGCCGGGTTACCTCTGCAAAAATAGGTAACTACTGACACGCGTATGCCATCCCCCGATCGTCACCGATCTTCCCGAGGATCCCCGATTTCCAACAAACCACAAAGTAATAATAACTGTGCAGCAACCACAGAGGTTAAGTATCTGGGCTCCATACCATGATACCACCTTTATCCAGAAGGAATGACATACACTAAGGGGCGCTACTCCCTAGAACCTTGCCGCATTCTTCCTGTTTCGACCATTTCCGGGGTGTGAGGCTCGACGAAGTCTCGTCCACAAAGCTACGCTTTCTCAAAAAGCCCTGCTTCGGGTCAAACAAAATGATCAACCTATGATCACAAAGATATAAGATCAAACAAATGATCATATCACAAATGATCAAACACCGATCATTTCCCAGCAACACTCAGTATGCCACGTTACCAAATTGGGATATATCGCTGATAAATTTCAACTACATAACCTCTGAGCTCGTACGTCTCAGAGAAGGGTGTTAAGCTAAGAGAATAAATTCTCCGCCACCAACAGAAATGTATTTGAAAGAAATCAGCTTTATATCTCAAATTGTAACGTCAGACACACAATCCATACAAGTCTGTTCCGGGATCGAACAGAACCGAAGGCACTTCTCACGAAGCCCTTGCATTTCCGGATAATTTTCTAATCACGTCAGGACTTCCCGTCACTAAGGGTGATAAAACCTCTAAATCGAAGATCAGTCGATGTAGAGTAACTCGACGGTAATCCTTCCGTTTTCAAAAATATCTGGTCTTCAACACCGGTCTTCAAATGCGATTCATAACGACGTATCACATATTCGGAATGGGTTATACGACCCCATGGTCCTTTCCCGGCTAACCCGAATAGTGAGCGATTATTCAAAAACAAGTGTGGCATTCAAATTCATCCAATTCACAACAAATACCTATCTAAAGGTAATTATTGATAGTCGGTTATTTAACTATCAATAAAGATGCGCAACATCATCAGATTCCAAATAATTTTCCAAATTATTTCATCTTCAAAAAAAATATCTTTACTAGATATAAAATTTCCACACTTCAAAAATAAATCGATATTTATTTTTCTAAAACAATTTCCCGTTTCTTTTATAAATTCCATAGTGAATTTATATTTTCAAAATATCTACTGATATACGATCTTCAAGTCGATTTCTATATTCACTTTCAATTTATCTTTAAAAAGATAAAATCTCAAAACGTTCATTTCATATTGGAAAAGCATTTCCATACTTATTTAATAATAAGTATTTCACAAATCATTTATTTTCAACACTTGGAAAATATTCGATATACTTAAATCAATATTAAGTATATATTCATTCTTTAAGGAAATCATTTACTATAACAACATTTATTCGAGTCAAAACGAATGTTGCGTAAAACATCGTTACGACGACTCAAAATCATTAGTATTGGGATTCGAATTTTTAAGATAGATATATAAATCCCAATACTATATAAAAACATTTCCTTTCGGAAATCATCTACTATAACAACAGTGTTATAGTCCACCATTTCCTTAAATTTCTCGAAAACGTCTATTTCAACAAGAACTGTTGAAATCTATGTTTTCGATATTTAACACATTTTTAAAACATCGTTAAAAACAATTTAACTTCATTTTTAAAATATCACTTCTTCAAAAATGAATCCATTTTATTCAATAATATATTCACTGTCCAAAATCGTGAATATATCTTCTTTAATAATCTTCCATATTTAATTTATCAAATTCAATCTATTTCGAATTTATAAACACGTCTATAAATTCTATTTCCATTTATAAAAACTACAATTTATAAATCTTCTTTATTAACTAGTTCAATTCATAACTCAATTTTTATACTAACGGTCCATCTTATAAGTTAATACTTATAATTCATTTATTTTCAAAAATCGTTCTTTTAAAACTTTACAATTGTAAAGTTCATCCCTTTATAAATCATTTTAACATCATTTCCATTTTAAATTCACATTCCCTTATTTCAATTGGATTCATTTTTCCAAATATTCACTTTTGAATTTAAAATCGGATTTCAAATTAATTTCTAATTCTACTTTAACTCCTAATCAATTACAAATTGATTTCTAAATTTATTTTCACTACTAAAATAAATTCTTATTCTTTTCAAATTATTCAATATCCTGTTTTTAAAGGGATTCTTCAAATTGAGATCATTTTACATTGATTTCCCAAATTATTTCAATTTACCAATTTAAATTCCTAATTGGATTTCCAACTTATCTCTTTTTAAATAAATTCCTTTTTAAAGAAAACCAATTTCAATTGTTTCTTTCAATCTATTTTAAAATCCAAATTTTAAATTAAATTCTTCGAATTATAATCACTATTTTACGAAATCCATTTATTTAGCATTTTCACTTTATTCAGGAATTTATTCAATACGATTATACTTTAAAAATTCCTTTCTTCAAAATTTCTTCAATTTCTAAAATTGATTCACTTAGAAATTTCTACTTTGATTCAAAAATCCAATTTCGTTTATTTTTGGAATCCAATGATATCAAACATCCATTCAGCTAAATTTTTAGCTTTCAATCAATTTCCAGACATCGATATGATCAATAACATCAATATAATCATTCACAGATTCATACCACAGTATAAATAAAATCAATCAATGTGAGGGGTCCAGTTGGATCCCTCCAACCTGTTTCCCTGCATCCAAAGATGTTAGCACAATACCAATTCCGCTCCAGTACGGAATTATCGCGGTATATAGGTTTTTATAAATCCGCTTACTAACGGCGCAATAGGGTCTCATCCGCTATACGAGGCGGGAAATCATCAATCCAATATATACATATGCCAATATGTATATATTGCTATATATAGATATATATCCTATCATATCTAATAGCACATTCAAACAGCCAATCATCAATCAATAACTGTAAATAATTCCACATTCAATTGAGTGAGAAGATCTCACCTTAGCTTTAATTTGCAATCCAATCCAATTCTTCTTTCGTTTTCTCGACTCTAACCTTGTATAAATAATTATACCATTCATTAATATTCGAAATAAATCGAATAACTAATTTTTTTATTACTTAAATTTTAAACTAGTGATCTAACTTTAAATAAATTCTCCTTTTTAAATAAAAATCCGTTAATAACTAAAATGAATAAATTTCCATTAAATGGATTTATTTAATCTTAAACTGAAAATTTAAATTCCTTAAACCCATTTCCCTTTAATTAACTAATAGTTCTTTAAACTTATATATTCATTAGATCTAAATGGAAAATAAATGAAAGAAAAATATTCTTTCTAGCATTTATATTAAACAGAAAATTATTTATACTTACTGTAATAAATTTTTATTTCTGCTTATCTATACATATCTATATTCATTGTAATATAATTTCACTTTAAGCTAATATTTTAAATTTCTAAAAAAATTCCTTTTTCTTTAAATTGCATATACCAGAAACTGTACAAATCCAACTTTAATAACGAAGTCAATTTCCTGAAATCGAGTTAAATTCCTCACATCATCACGTTCTCGGTTTTATTTTAAACTAACTATCTGTAAATTAAATCGAATTAATTACCCAATATATATAAACTCTGGAATTTTAAAATTAAACAGTAAAACTGAAATTAGAAAATAATTAAACAGATTTTACCACTTACAAAATCGAACCCTAGCCTCGCCGATGAACCTTAGTCGCGAAACCCCTCGCGTGCGCAAGCACACGCCACCGAACATCCCAGTGCTGCTGCTGCCTCCATCGACCAGAACGCTGCACTCGAAGTTGCCGTCGCGATGTTCGAGATCCTCTGACTTCATCCATCGAGAACACTATCACGATCCAAACTCGCGCACGCCACCGTACGCGAGCCCTAGCCCCGAACCGATCTGCCTTCGATCGCCAACTCCACCACATCGCGACCCCTCTTTTTCTCGTCGCCTGCCTTGGCCTCGATTTGATTTTTGAACGAAGTTGTTTTCGTTTTGTTTATTTGAACAAGATTTTTTTTATCTGAGGAAAGAGGCTTCGGCCATTTATTCGTTTTCTTTGATTCAAAAATCTGTTTGCGTGAAGTTATAGAAATGGGAGGAGACAAGAGTACGCGGTTTACAGAGAATAGGTCGACGCAAATCAGATAATAGGGTGGCTGAAGAAAGAATCTCTGCGTGATTCAGGGCGTGGATGAAGGAATGAACGTGTGCAGGCAACAATTTAAAAGTTAAATTTTTAAATTGAATTTCGATTTAAAATCCAACACGTTTACTCACCGTGCGGTCGCGTATTAACTCTGAAAAATACGAAAATTGAAATCCGATAACAACAAACTATTACGGACCCAATGGAACTGGTTTCGTCGAATTCCGAGACTGCGCCTCGGACGGCTATTTTTAAATATCGGTTCGAACGATATAAATTTCAAAACTGAACAGAACAGTTTGAAATTAAATTCTGAAGCTTCTATCATCTTCAGTATTATCAATATGAATTTTAAAAGCTTTCGAAATATTTTTCTTCAACTTAAAATTGAAGATTCAAATTTTTATTCAACTATCAATAGATTAAATTTTAAAGTTTAATCGCAGATTTCAAAATTATATCGGGGATTCAAATTAAATTACCGTTCAAATATCTAAAATTAATTAAATATTCTCAATTTAATTCGTTCAAAATTCAGGGTCGTTACACAATTGTACTAATTAGTCAACATCCATGTTATATTAGAACACACAATTGGCAAGAAAAACTCATTATAACCAAGCCTATTCCTCCGGGCGAAGCGAGGGATATTGATAGTCGAATTCCGAAGGGGAGCTTCGAGACTGGATGTAGGATGGGAGGTCTGAACCAGTATAAAATTCTGGTGTGCTTATTCTATATTTACTTAGATTAATATTATTTTAGTTGCATCATATATTTTTTCACATATACTTGCATATACACTACACGATCCACCCCGTAGACTTTCATATATAACTAAAATGTGAAATGAAATTATTTAAATAAATTGTTTGCTTGATTGTATGTTGCTAGTGGTAGATTATTTGGTTATTAATATAATCACTACTAATACGTGATTTTGACAAAGTACGAAAATTAATTATATACATTAAAATATTTTTTTTAAATTTAGTAATTAAATTCGTGTTAATTTGTCAATTGAGTAATTTGAGAATTCTGATTGATGCGCCAAGCTAACGTTATCTTTAGGTATTCCTAAACGTTGGAATGAGACATCTCGACACAATCTTCTGAAAAGAAAACAATAATTTGGAAGAAATGCAATATTCTGAAATAGAATACAATCCGTCGAAAAGAAGAAAATGTTCTGAGAAGAATACAATGTTTGGAAATAATCTAATGTTTGAAAAGAATAATATGTTTTGTAGGAAAAATAATAATAATAATATATATAATGTTTTGAAAATTCTACTTTGATCGATTTTTGAGATTTTAAAGAAGGAGGTTATTATTTAAAAAAAAGAATATTTTGAAATGAAAATAATGTTTTTGAAAAAGAGGAGTTACTATTTTGGAAGTAAGCATTAGTTTGGATAGAAAAGTCCCTTTGAAAATAGGAATAGAAATTTTCAAGGGTATTTGAAATTATGGAAATTTTATAAATATTAATTTTAAAGAATTTGAAGTCTTGGAAAGGATGCTGGAAGATAGAATAATATTTTAAAGAAGTAAATTAACGTATTTTGTTAAAAAAACACTTGTGTTTTATACAATTTATTTAGTAATTTTAAATTTGCAAGGAAAAAGTGTTTAGTTTATTATAAATTGAAAAGTAGATTAGAGTTTAGGTTTGAATTATTTTCCAGTTTAAAATAATATAATCAATATCTAGTTTAAATATAAGAGACAAATGTTTTTATGGATTTTGAAGTAGAAAACTTTCATGAAACGAAACTGATTAATTTTTAAAATAATTTGAATTTGAAATAATTGGAAAAAAGCATGTTATTTGGTATGGTAATACATGTTTTGAAAAAAAAATCATGTAAAGATGTTTGGAAATCATTTCAAAAGAAATTAAATTTAATGTAAAAAGAAATAAAGTTCTAAGTTTGATATTATGATAGAATTCCTGATTTGATAAATCTTATTATTATTTGTATTATTATGGAAATGAAATTTCAAAAATGTTAGAATTATTATTACAATTGGCCTTTTGTAGATTTTTAAGTGAATGAGAGATTTAAATGTTGGTTTAGAAATTTCATATTTGAGTTTTTAAAATGGTTTAATATTAATACATAGATACATACATATATATAGAAGAGTTGTTTATAGTAAGACATGTTTAGTAAATAATGCTAAATGGAATGTTACTTTTGAAAATTTTAAAACTTTGAGTTAAAATTCGTATTTGTAAAATGCACTTTGAATAGGAAAAGTTGTTTGAACAATGTGTAGAAGTTGAGTTAAAAACAATGTTTTGTTTTGACCATAAATCTCAAACCATCTATCCGTATTCGACCAATTTAACTTTATTAGAAAGTTATGTTATTAGAGAACAATTTTCATTTGAAATGTAGAGTGAAATTTTGAAGTTGGCTATGATTTAAACATGGATTAAAAAGGATGTAGGTCGCTGTTTGGAAATCCAAAATCCACCAAATAGCACAGAATTCATTTGACCATAACTTTCTAAAAGTTTGTCCGATTTTGACGATTTAGTCCATTCTGGAAAACTAATAATATAATCAAAAACTTTTATTTAAAGCATTTTGCAAAATTTTGTCGTTTGCTAAGTGAAAGTTGGATTCAAAAGAAGTAGGCCTGTATGTATACGCTCATTTCAAAATTTGATATGTTTGGTGAAACAATTATAACTTTTAATACACTCTATATTTTTGTGTTTCAAAAGATATTTTGAAAATATAATTCATTATGCCACAACTTTTCTTTTAAAAGTATTACATGATAGTGTGATTTTAGCGCCAAAAAGTTAGTCGGAACGTGATTTAAAATGAAAATACAATATATTTCCTTCATTATATGAATGTAATGCCACCTAATGTTTATTTTATGAACTTATATGGTTTATCTGAGTCAAGCCTAGGTACATGAAGATGAGTATGGATTGCATTTCAGTGCATGTTCCCTTTTGCTTGCACAAAATGAAATAAACTTGCTTAAAAATGCAACGCTAAAGGTATATTTTTATGCATGGTGTGATAAATATATGATTTTGTGTTGGGATATTGTTTCCTTATGTTCGGGATGCCCTATTGATTGGGAAGATATTTATTGTGATTATATTGTATTTTGACTTTTCGCAACGCTCTCCGTACAAAAGTGACTCTGCCAAAAAAATTCGAAAAATTCAACACTTAGAAAGTTTCCATAAAAATATATCGTATGTGAAAAATAGAAAGTCATTAATTGAATCTACTAAAAATCCTAGCATACGATAAGATGAGCTAGAGTATGAGAGCAAATAGCGGATTGAGTAGTGTAAGTTTGATAGAACATCGTAGATACAAAGAAAGTCAAGGTATAAGTTGTTTGACGTCTCCCTGTAAGAAATTGTGAGAATGTAATTTTATAAGGGGGAGTTTGTAATAACCATGCTTTCTATGCTATAGAATAAATAAATTTAATTAAAATAAAAATGTTTAAAATTGATTTTGGTAATTATTATTTTGAATCTTAATTATTATTTACTTGAAATTTTATTTAGTTAGAGATTTTGTTTTAATAAATTGAATTAAACTGATAAATTCTTTTCGGATATTATTGAAATTAAATAAAATGTTTTGATTGAGTATAAAATATTTTTAAAGCATAATTAATTGTTATATGATTAAAATAGTTAAAAATAAATAAACATGAATTTAATTGAATAAAATTGTCCGGTTATAGAAATTTATTTCATAGAATGAAGTGTAAGTGAATTTAAATCAAATTAAAATTCATTTAGAAATACATTGTAACAACCCGCAAATTTTACGATTGTATATTTAAATGTTTTATTTAAATATAACATCATTAATCGGATTAAAGTTCGAAATGTTACTTTTTGTAAACAGTCGAATTGGGACTTGAGACCACTTCCATTGAGTCTAAAATGACGTTTACAAATTTTTTGAGTATAAACATCGATATGTTTGGAGTTGATTAGAATTTTGATGTTTTCATTTGGGGCTTTGGGTTTGGGTTTCAGCCCATTAACCCAATAAGAGAACCCAACTCCTTTATCAAACACTCTAACTTAACTCCTCTTCATTCATTTCATTCCTCATTTCCTAACACTCTAGCTCAAGAGACAAATGGGGGGAAAAGATTGGAAATTAGAATTCCAAAACCCTAGTTTGATTAGGAAATACAAATTCTAGCTCCAAAATCAAAGAGAAGCTTAGGTAAGCATCCTCTTCTTCTTCTCCATCTCAATCTGTCTCCAATTTCAGAAATTCCTATAACCTAACTTAGGAAATATTTGCTTATGATCTTAGATTGGAGCTTCTAGAGTTGAAGTTGAAGAGTAGTTTATCTTTCCTTTGCTCTAGAGCTTCTCGTTCTTTGTTTTTGGGTTTAAAGGTGAGTTCTTTAACTCACATCTACGTCTATAACTTTCATTGTTGTTACGTATGAATTCCTAACATTTATTCATGTTCATTTGCTTTTGATTTGAATTGATTTGGTGAATTTTCCAATTTTTGGGTTTTGAAGTCCAATTTTATGAAAATTTGGGGTGTATCGAAGAGCCTATAAGGTTGGGTTGTCGCTTGGCATAAATCCCTAGTCGTCGTTGCTCGTCCGATCGCTTTCGAATCGTTTTGGCCATCATGGCCTAGGAAAACTGTTGCCCAGGCCAGGTGACCAGACGTCTGGATATCAAGTCCAGACGTCTGGTTATAGACCTGGAGGAAAAAAAATAGAACGCATGAAATAAAATGGCAGAAACCAATTCTAGACATCTGACTTATAGGTTCAGATGTCTGGATTGGGTCTCAGACGTCTGCCTTGAAATTTCAGACGTCTGGGGGTTTTCTCGATTATTTCCAGAACCCAAATCCAAACGTCTGGATTAAATCCCGGACGTCTGGAACTGTTCAGTTTTGCCTATTTGCCTATTTTTTGAGTGAACTTCCAATTTTAATCGATTTTTGTCGATCCGGTTAGTTGTTATCAGTTATTATCGACTTTGATGACTTCTTTCTTTGGATTTTTGGGAATATCCATTTGATGGATTTGATATCGATTTTTATGGATTTAATTGACATTCTCGTATGTGAATTTTTGGTGATTGATTGTTTCTACAATCATTTATGTGATTTGTCACTTTAAAATACAAAGGTTTCTATACTTGAAGTAAATACGCAAACTTTTTCACACAAAAAATGATTTTAACACTACTTTTGAATAAAAAGCTCGTTTTTAAAACCGTTTTTCAAATCTATTAGTATATAAAAACCTTTACCTCATTCGTATGAGAAATCTAATTAAATGGCTTAGCAAAACAAGTGGTATGAAACGCTTGCATTTACTTCGTCGGTTAATTCTTGGACTTGTTCGATTGAGCTCTCGTGACAATTTTTGAGTGGAAATCTACATTTTGTTCCTAAATATTTAAGTTAAGCTAGTGATTATGGGACATGAAGCTAAACTCTTATATTTACTATCTTAGTGTGATTCACACTTCTTATTGATCAATGGTGATCATTTTGTGATTTAGACTAGCGATGTGCGATGTCTCTTTGTTTGTGTGGGGGACTAAAATCCCCGTTTGTGGAGCTTCGGTTCAAATTGGTAGGGTAGCGACCCATTGTCTTCTGGCCGTTTGTGGAGCTTCGGCTCAAACTTGATAGTTAGCGGACATGGAATAGCGTTCCGTTTGTGACACACGTGTTGATGAGTTTTCATGCTCCCGTTTGTGATAGGCCTCCCCCTTTGTGTTTTCTAGATTTTTGGTTGTTGATTTCTAGAATTTGTGTTTCACCAATTTTAGTGGTTTGCATTGATAAGCTTTATCAATATTTTTGGTTTGGTAAATAAGTTAAAGAATATGACATTCTTTTTGGTGTTTGAGTAGATTTGAGATATTGTATGATTTTTATTGATATTGAATGTATACTTGTCACAGTATGACATTATCGTTATCATACGTTTTGGTCATATCTCTTACCCTATCTCATTTTATATGATATTTATAGCTAGACTGATACATTTATTATTTTCTTCTTAAATAATACTCGGGTCAGACCGAGGTGTTACAGGTGCTTCCACTTGACTATTTAGCAGGGACTAGCTTCTGACTTTTGGCTAACTACTTAGCTTAGTAGTTTTTGTTATTATACATTCGAGATAGAGACTCCTTGATGTATACATATTCTTTTGTCTAGCACTTGTATCTATTCTTTTGTGATGTAGTGGATCTAGTTTGACCACTATTTTGATGTACACTTTTATGTGTTATATTCATATTTGTTTCCGCCTTTGTGATATGAATATCTGTGACTGATTTGTGTTAGTAGCTTTGAGTTTGTATTTGATATGTCGGATTTCCTCTTGAAACGAAATGCAAGTCATTCTATCTGACATATCGGTACTCGCACAAAGCAATTACACAGATGGTCGCTCCTCAACAGCCTTATTCTTCATACTAGTCGACGGCATTACCCCGTAGTGTCCTTGGCTAGTGTGGAGGTGGGGCGTCATAGCTTGGTATCAGAGCCAAACTTCGGAACAATGTAGAATAATCTGGCAAGGATCATTGTCCTAAGTCTTTCTTAGGAGTCGTGCCTTAGGATTTAATTCAAGTCATTGGACCCATACTATCCTATTTTCTTTTGTGATGCCTTGTTTTATCAATCAAGTTTGTTTGATATTCATTCTGAGAATAACCTTTTTCCTCTTCTTTCTTTCTTTCTTTCTTCAAGAAGAGAAATGGTTAGACCGGGCCGTCCCAGCGCCGATCAATCTAGTGCTACTCCTCAAGATGGAGTATTTATGTCTGCCCAACAGCTTTTAGATCTTGTGAAGAATGCTCAAGCTGTCGGACCAATTCCAGAGCTTACTCATCCTAAATTTGGGTTTACACGCTTGTGCAGTGATTACACCAACTTGGGTGGAAGGCCTTTTAGGGGTTCCGATAGCGTTATAGAAGTCCAAACTTGGCTTAGAACATGCGATCACATCTTTTCCCACATGAATCTTATTGATCTACATCGAGTCCAAGTGGCTTCTAGTATACTCCAGGAGAGAGCATTAGATTGGTATGAGCTTTTGATTTCTGAAATTATTGAAGTGGATCTTACTTGGGAGCAATTCCGGGAAAGGTTCGAGTTGAAATTTGTCCCGGAAGCTGAAAAAGTAACTTTAGCTCGACGCTTTATCGACCTTGTTCAAGGTGAATCTTCTGTGACCGACTATTGTCGCATCTTTTGAATCTCTTTCTAAATATAGGGTCGAGTATATTAATACCCCATTAAAGAAAAATCAGAGGTTTGTCTATGGGTTGAATAAGAACCTCAAAAAGCCATTACTTCTGAAACTAGAAGTTTCTTTCGATCAGCTTGTTGATATCGCTCTTCGACTCGAAAAGGCCGATAAAGAAAGTGATATGGAAGTTGTGGGTGCCAAACAGAACTTCAACAACAACAAGAAGAGACCTTTTAAGTTCAAACCTAATCCCAACAAGAAAGGGAAGTAAGCAACTTCGGTAGCAAAGACTCCTACCTCTAGTCGTGGACAATGCTACAATTGTGGTTCTAAGGACCATTATGCAAATAGGTGCCCAAAACCTCTTTTTTGTCGTTATTACAAAAGTTCAGGTCATCTTTTATCTTCATGCCCCAAACTTCCAAACAAGAAAGAGGGAAAGCTAAATGTGGTGCAAGCCCCTAGTAATACTTCTCTTGGTCAAGGTATTTCTCATTCTATCCTTGATGGCATTATTATATTTCGTGTTCTTCCTATTCGAGTTCTTTTTGATACGGGTGCATCTCACTCTTTTATATCAAAAGAACTTGTTGATGCTTTGTCTTTGAATGTTATTGGCTTGATGACTTCATTGAGAATTGTGAATCCGGTTGGTGGATCCACAACACTCAGTTTACTTTGTAAAGACGTCGTGATTATTTTATGTGATTATGCTTTCCGAGCCAATTTGCATGTTACGCGTTACCTAGGTTTCAGAATGATTTTGGGGATGGAATGACTTAACTGTTATGAAGCCCATATCCTATGTTCTGAGCGAACTATATATCTTCGACATCCTCAATCTGTTAAGCAGATTTCTCTTGTTCTTAAAGATTCAGATTCCAATTCGGTAGCATCTTTATATTCTTTAAATTCTCATGATGACGATAATGATGATGAGGAAGATGTCATTTCCCTCATTCACATTGTTCGTGAATTTCCCGACATATTTGAGCCTGTTTTAGGATTACCACCTAAGCGAGAAATTGAGTTCAGAATTAATCTAATCCCTGGAGCTCTACCTATTACTCGTCCTCCTTATCGTATGTCCAATAAGGAAAATGAGGAGATGCGTAAACAATTATCTGAATTGGAAGCGAAGCAATTTGTTCATTCTAGTTCCTCTCCATAGGGAGCTTTTGCTATCTTTGTGAAGAAATCCGATGGTACACTTAGGCTTTGCATTGACTACCGCAAGCTTAATGATCTCACCATCAAGAATAAATATCCTTTACCTCGGATTGATGATTTATTCGATCAACTTAGTGGTGCTAGAGTCTTTTCACTGTTAGACTTAGCAACCGGTTTTCATCAGCTCCGTATTGCAGAGGATAGCATTCCTTTGACATCGTTCCGTACTCGTTATGGATCTTATGAATGGCTTGTTTGCCATTTGGTTTGACGAATGCTCCAGCTTATTTCGTTGACCTTATTAATCGAGTTTTCAAAGACTTCCTCGATCGATTTGTTCTCATCTTAATCGATGATATTCTTATTTATTCTAAAACCGAGGAAGAACATGAAAAACATCTTTGAATTGTGTTAGAAACTCTTAGGAGCAACTAATTGAAAGCAAAATTTTATAAGTGCCACTTTTGGAAATCTCATGTGAAATTTTTGGGGCATATTATTTCTGAATCCGGAATTTCCGTGGATCCTTCAAAGATTGAAGCGATTCAAAATTGGAAGAGACCGGAGAGTGTGACAGAAATTCGTAGCTTTCTTGGATTGGCGGGCTATTACCGTCGTTTCATAAAAAACTTTTCTAAAATTTCCATACCTCTTACTAGTTTGACAAAGAAGGGGGTTAAATTCATTTGGTCAGACAAATGTGAAGCTTTATTTCAGAAGTTAAAAGAACTCCTTTTTGATGCTCCTATTCTTGTGATTCCCGAAGGGAACCAAGACTTTATTGTTTATACCGATGCTAGTCGTATTGGTTTGGGTGTCGTTCTCATGCAAAGGGAACGTGTTATCGCTTATGCTTTTAGGCAATTAAAGCCTTCCGAGACTAGATATGCCACTCATGATTTAGAGCTTGCAGCTATTGTTTTTGCCCTTAGAATTTGGCGTCATTATCTTTTGGGAGAGAAATTTGTTCTCTACACCGATCATAAATCTTTGAAGTACTTATTTTCTCAAAAGGAACTTAATTTGCATCAACAACGTTGGCTCGAGTTCCTTGCATCTTATGACCTTGATATTCTCTATACTCTCGGAAATGGTAATCGTGTTGCCGATGCCCTTAGTCGTAAGCAACAAGCGGTTGTTTCAATGATGGTATCCGAATGGAATGATCTCGAGACTTTGTCCACTTGTGAGATTCCAGATCGTTAATCCAATTCATGTTCATCTCTTGTTTTGTGTAGCCTTGAGGCTCATCCTTCTCTTTTAGACCGCATTCTTGAAGCTCAAAGGCATGATCCCGAATTGGCTCTTCTTAGCCAAAATTGTAGGGATAAAATTGATATCGAAGGTTTGAAAGAATTTGATATTGATGCTCGTGGCGGTATTCGAAAGTTTGGTAGACTTATTGTGCCAAACATTTGTGATCTTCGTAAAGACATTTTAGAAGATTCTCATCGTTCTAAATTTACCATTCATCCCGGTAGCAGTAAAATGTAGGCGGATATGAAGCAACTTTATTATTGGGATGGAATGAAATCTAATATTGCTAACTTTATTAAGCGTTGCATGGCTTGCCAACTCGTAAAGGCCGAGCATCAATAGCCCGGTGGGTTATTGCAACCTTTGGACATTCCAGCTTGGAAGTGGGATCGAATTTCCATGGACTTTTTTGACGGTCTTCCCCGTTCTCCTTCGGGTCATGACAGTCTATGGGTGATAGTAGATAGACTTACAAAATCCACCCATTTTCTTCCCGTTCGGTCCAATCGGACCATACCTCTTTTGGCAAAACTCTATGTTAAAGAAATTGTTAAATTGCATGGAGTTCCTACTTCTATTGTTAGCGATCGTGATCCATTATTTACTAGTGGATTTTGGAAGAGTCTTCAAAAAGCTTTGGGAACAAAGCTTAATTTTAGCACCGCTTATCATCCTTAGTCCGATGGACAAACCGAACGTGTGAATCAAACTCTTGAAGATCTTCTTCGTGCATGTGTTCTCGATTTTGGTGGAAGTTGGGAAGATCATATTTCCCTTGTTGAGTTTTCTTACAATAATAGCTTCCAATCTAGTATTGGTATGGCTCCTTTTGAGGCACTCTATGGGAGGCCATGCCGATCTCCTTCGTGTTGGTTTGAAGCCGGTGAGAAGCTGGTTTTAGGTCCAGATTTTATTCATGATTCCATAGAAAAGATTACCTTATTCGTCATAGGATGAAAGAAGCTCAAAGTAGACAAAAATCCTATGCCGATAATTGAAGAAGGAAATTAGAATTTTCTATGGGAGATTTGGTGTTCATTCGTGTTTCACCTATGAAGGGTGTTGTGCGTTTCAGTCGATCGGAAAAATTAGCACCTAGATATATTAGTCCATTTCCCATCACCAAACGCATTGGTTCCGTGGCTTATCGCATTTTATTACCGGCTCAGTTTTCTGCTATTCATGACGTCTTCCACGTCTCTCAACTACGGAAATGCCTTAGGGATTCCGATTCTATTCTTGAGCCCAGTGTAATTGAAGAAATTGAAGTTTCACCAAATTTGACTTATGAGCAACATCCTATTCGTATCATTGCTACGGAGGTTAAACGCCTTCGAAATAAAGATGTTCCTCTTGTGAAAGTCCAATGGTCCTCAAATCCTAAGGATTGCTCTTGGGAATCCAGAGAATTCATCGAGCAAACACATCCGGACATACTCTTTCGTGCTCCTTAAGGTGAACATCTCATTTCAAAATTTCTTCTTTTGTGTTGATTATGCCTTAGTATGGTTGTTACTTTTTATTTTCTTCTTGAGTATTGCGAGGATGCAATTTATTTAAGGAGGGGAGTCTATAACAACCCACATATTTTACGATTGTATATTTAAATGTTTTATTTAAATATAACATCATTAATCAGATTAAAGTCCGAAATGTTACTTTTTGTAAACAGTCGAATTGGGACTCGAGACCACTTCCATTGAGTCCAACATGGCGTTTACAACTTTTTTGAGTATAAACATCGATATGTTTGGAGTTGATTAGAATTTTGATGTTTTCATTTGGGGCTTTGGGTTTGGGTTTCAGCCCACTAACCCAATAAGAGAACCCAACTCCTTTATCAAACACTCTAACTCAACTCCTCTTCATTCATTTCATTCCTCATTTCCTAACACTCTAGCTCAAGAAACAAATGGGGGAAAAGATTGGAAATTAGAATTCCAAAACCCAAGTTTGACTAGGAAATACAAATTCTAGCTCCAAAATCAAAGAGAAGCTTAGGTAAGCATCCTCTTCTTCTTCTCCATCTCAATCTCTCTCCAATTTTAGAAATTTCCTATAACCTTACTTAGGAAATATTTGCTTATGATCTTATATTTGAGCTTCTAGAGTTGAAGTTGAAGAGTAGTTGATCTTTCCTTTGCTCTAGAGCTTCTCGTTCGTTGTTTTTGGGTTTAAAGGTGAGTTATTTAACTCACAACTACGTCTATAACTTTCATTGTTGTAACGTATGAATTCCTAACATTTATTCATGTTCATTTGCTTTTGATTTGAATTGATTTGGTGAATTTTCCAATTTTTGGGTTTTGAAGTCCAATTTTATGAAAATCCTACTATGGATATTTGGACATGATATTTGGGGTGTATCGAAGAGCCTATAAGGCTGGGTTGTCGCTTGGCATAAATCCCTAGTCGTCGTTGCTTGTCTGATCGCTTCCGAATCGTTTTGGCCATCATGGCCTAAGCAAATTGTTGCCCAGGCCAGGTGACCAAACGTCTGGATGTCAAGTCCAGACGTCTGGTTATAGACCTGGAGGAAAAAAAATAGAACACAGAAAATAAAATGGTAGAAACTAATTCCAGACGTCTGACTTATAGGTTCAGATGTCTGGATTGGGTCTCAGACGTCTGCTTTGAAATTTCAGACATTTGGGGGTTTTCTGGATTATTTCTAGAACCCAAATCCAGACATCTGTATTAAATCCCGGACGTCTGGAACTGTTCAGTTTTGCCTATTTGCCTATTTTTTGAGTGAACTTCCAATTTTAATCGATTTTTGTCGGTCCGGTTAGTTGTTATCACTTATTATCGACTTTGATGACTCTTTCTTTGGATTTTTGGGAATATCCATTTGATGGATTTGATATCGATTTTTATGGATTTAATTCACATTCTCGTATATGAATTTTTGGTGATTGATTGTTTCTACAATCATTTATGTGATTTGTCACTTTAAAATACAAAGGTTTCTATACTAGTAGTAAATACTCAAACTTTTTCACAAAAAAAAACGATTTCAACACTACTTTTAAATACAAAGCTCGTTTTTAAAACCTTTTTCCAAATCTATTAGGATATACAAACCTTTACCTCATTCGTATGAGAAATCTAATTAAATGGCTTAGCAAAACAAGTGGTATGAAACGCTTGCGTTTACTTTGTCGGTTAATTCTTGGACTTGTTCGATTGAGCTCTCGTGACAATTTTCGAGTGGAAATCTACAATTTGTTCATAAATATTTAAGTTAAGCTAGTGGTTATGAGACATGAAACTAAACTCTTATATTTACTAGCTTAGTGTGATTCACACTACTTATTGATCAATGGTGATCATTTTTTGATTTAGACTAGCGATGTGCGATGTCTCTTTGTTTGTGTGGGGGACTAAAAACCCCGTTTATGGAGCTTCGATTCAAATTGGTTGGGTTGCGACCCATTTTCTTCGGGCCGTTTGTGGAGCTTCGGCTCAAACTTGATGGTTAGCGACCACGGAATAGCGTTCCGTTTGTGACACACGTGCTGGTGAGTTTTCATGTTCCCGTTTGTGATAGGCCTCCCCTTTGTGTTTTTTGGATTTCTGGTTGTTGATTTCTAGAATTTGTGTTTCAGCAATTTTCGTGGTTTGCATAGATAAGCTTTATCAATATTTTTGGTTTGGTGAATAAGTTAAAGAATATGACATTCCTTTTGGTGTTTGAGTAGATTTGAGATATTGTATGATTTTTATTGATATTGAATGTATACTTGTCACAGTATGACATTATTGTTATCATACGTTTTGGTCATATCTCTTATCCTATCTCATTTTATATGATATTTATAGCTAGACTAATCCGTTTATTATTTTCTTCTTAAATAATACTCGGGTCAGACCGAGGTGTTACAGGTGCTTCCACTTGACTATTTAGCAGGGACTTGCTTCCGACTTTTGGCTAACTACTTAGCTTAGTAGTTTTTGTTATTATACATTCGAGATAGAGACTCCTTGATGTATACATATTCTTTTGTCTAGCACTTGTATCTATTCTTTAGTGATGTAGTGGATCTAGTTTGACCACTATTTTGATGTACACTTATATGTGTTATATTCATATCTATTTCTGCCTTTGTGATATGAATATCTGTGACTGATTTGTGTTATGCTTATTTCTATATTTGTTTCCGAAGCCCACATAGCCACTGTGTAGTAGCTTTGAGTTTGTATTTGATATGTCGGATTTCCTCTTGAAACGAAATGCAAGTCATTCTATCTGACATATCGATACTAGCCAAAAGCAATTACACAGATGGTCGCTCCTCAACAGCCTTATTCTTCGTGCTAGTCGACGGCATTACCCCGTTGTGCCCTTGGCTATTGTGAGTATAGAGGTGGGGCATCACATACATACAAGAGTTATTCAAAAAGAAAATGGCGATAAACGAATTTGGAAGGGGAGTGCCATGATGCAGCGGCGACCGGCGATCAAAGTAATGTTGTGATTTGGCGGGTGGCAATTTGATATTAGCGATGGGGGAGGAGGTCGTGGAGACATAATGATTGGGCCCAGGATTGCCTAGGTGGAGGCATGCGTGTCGAAGAGGCTGATGGGTAGGTGACATAGTGAAAGTAGATGGTGGTGTAACATCCCAGAAATTTATGTGAAATTTAACAAAAAGTTTAATCATGAATTTAAACGGAAATTTAGTAAGAAGAGTAAATTTAATTAAATCAAGGACTAAAATGAAAATTTCCATAGACGTTTGAATTTGGCTACGACACTTGCACCATTACGTTCATAGCACTTTTATGGATGGTTTTCATAGATAAGACTTTGAAAAACGGAGTTCGTATGGAGAAGTTACAGGCATGGAAAGATTTGAAATAAAATAAGAAGAAAAAGAAAAAATGTTTAAGGGTCTACCCTGACCCTTAAATGGTCGACCTATAGCGATCGACCATAGGGTTCCTTGAGTCGACCATGATACTTGAAAATGCAGGAAACCTGGAGGATGACTGTAAGTATTGTTCGATGGTTTTAATTGCTCCTTCATGTTGAAGTTTTAATGACTGAATGTGATGTTAGCAAACTATTGTCTAGCCTAGATCAGTGCTTTAAATTCATCCCTAATCTCTAGAAATTGAAATCTTAGCTAACCCTAAAACTAATAGAAAAGTTTACTGTAACAAAACTCTATCAAAATCCAACCTGTCTTCTAACCCTAAATTTTCTTATAAATCAAAATAAAATCAACCTAAAAGAGTGTAAGAAATTGGATCTAGGCGAGAAAAACAGAGCTAGCATTCGGAGGGACGATTCTCAAGCAAAGCAATAGGAAGAGCTTAGGCTTGAGGAGAGTGGGCACAAATTTAATAAATTGATTATTATAGTTAGGTTAAACTATTTTAATTGATTAGGGTGTTAGAAAACTCTAAATTGAACGTGCTAAATTTAGATTGAATATGCTAAAACCATGGATTTTGATCGAAAACCGTAGCTTTAAATTGTTAGTAAACTATTAGGTGGAGATTTATGCATATACCCCTTTTCTCTCTTGAAATTCTAAACCCTAAATCAACAAACCATAAACATAATTGCAAGCTGTTGCTTAGACTGGGATTAGGGAAATTAAATACTGTTAACGAACTAAATCAAGGAGATAAACAATCGACAATCGACATTAGAAGAAACCCTTATTTTTGTTTGTGAACAGTCGACCCTGGACTCCCAGAAGTTGACCAGAAGCGTTAATAGTAAAGGAACAACAGTCGACCATTCGTATTAAAAATTGACAAATTGAACCTTGGCCTAAGGCCCAAAATTTATAAATAAAATTTTATATGAAACGTGAATCATTGTAGGCCTATTTAAGGGGAATTAGATGTATATTAGTACATGTAGGGAAGTTAGTTCCCTATGAGCGGACGCTAGGTTGTGGCAGTATTGGGTAAATGTAGTTTACCAAATTTAGGATAGAAATTGATGTGAGGCTATGCAGTTTTACAACTGGCACTCATAGGAGGTTCGAACAGTGGACGTGCAACTGGTGTGGATGCCAGATGGAGTGGGTTCGGCACAATGGGAGATCCTAGTATTTACAAATTCCTGACGCATGTGACACAATTAGAGAGGAGGACTCGGAGCGTGTAATAAGAGGCTAACACTACAATCGAGGGGTGGAAGTGAATGCAGACAATGAGACATTCTGGTAGGTCGGCATTTCAAGTTCATCCTCTCCAGGCGTAGTGAGGGGGAATCATTCCCACTAGCCTAGTAGCGGTGATATTAGTGGGAGCTTAGCCCATAGTAGCATTGTGGCCGTGATAGTGGTGGGAATTTAGCCCACAATAGCATGGTGGCAATGTTTTCATGGTTAGTTGTCAAGGGACGGTGTTTCCATATTTGGTACCATTATGGCAGTGTTTACATGTTTTAGTAGCCAAGCGGCATTGTTTGCATTGAGTAGCTCTAGGAGCAATGGCTGATCGTTAGACATGAAATTTAATCCTTAATTTGATCCATTACATTAGCCTACACAAATTATAGTGTAGGAATGTATTAGACAAGAACCCTTAGGTAACAGAACTTAGGAATTCACTGACAGTTATCCGACACCCTATATTTTCTAGAGTAGTATTGAAGTAACTGCATATGATCATCAAATATTAAACTTGCACTCATTGACTAGACTTTTATCTGACCAACTCCCTTCTTCCCATTTTCCCCACTACAGGATGGCAGGTTAGTGATTGATTGGGCATCAACGAGGAGAAATGAGCTTCATGTTGGAGTTCTCATATTCTTGTTATCCATCTTGTAGTTAATTTACTGTATTAAAAGTCTGTGAAACAGTGTATATGGTAAATAAAGTATTTTGGAGACTGATTTTTGAAATGTCTATTTTTCAGTACTTATATTTTAATCTCTTCGGCTATGAGATCTCAAAAAGTTTTTCAAGATGGACTTTTGAAAGGAATATATATACATATAAATAAATGTTTCAAAAGTTTTACATATATATACAAGTATATAAAGAAAGAATTATATTAAGTAATCTTATCAAGTACTAACTTTGGGAAAGTTGAAATTAATTCCTAACCACAAGACAGTGAGAATGAGTACAAATTTTAGAGGAATGGCTCTAAAAAGATGGCTAAAATTCAGAATGTGAACATCCCTATATGGTTCCGTCGGTATCTAAAGCGAAGAGACAAGATGAGCCTAACTCGATAAAGGGAGAGAAGTTATAATTTTCTGATATTTGTATTAATACACAATAACCTATAGATTTTGACTCATAAGGTAACTGTTGGCTTATCCCTTATAAAAGCAAACAAATTATGGGTTAAAATAAGTGTGAGTTATAACAATTGAGGTAAAAATTAAACTTTTCACGTTTATTGGAGTTCTCCCTACAAAGAAAATCTAGTGGAGGATTTATATACCAACTAGCAATGGTAAGTAAATTATGGATGTAAGATTGATAACATAAGAGAGGTATAAAGGAGGACTTTATAATTTAAAGGCATAATTCCCAATTATATAGAATCCCTATTCTCATATTGGTAGTAGTCATAAGGACTCATATCTATTTAAAGGTATGACTAGAATATTTCCATGATAGAGTTGGACATTGTATTGAAAATGAAAATTTAGTCAACCATCTTTGAAAAGAAGAGTGGAAACATTATGCATTTGAAGCATTATTAAGTACAAGTGGGCTTAGGTAATTAGGATTGCTATTGTCTACTTCAATTTAAGTGATAAATCAACGAAAATGTTTTCTAAATTTAAAAATTGTAGATGTCTGATATTTTAAATATAAAAGGAGTTGATTTATGATTTTGTATTGAATAATCAAGCAAACTAAATGGAATTTGTGTAAAAAGTAAAATTTAAGAATTTGATATCAATAATAGTTTTTTAAGCCTTTCTTTTATCACATTGTTATACTACCCTCAATTTGCACTTTGCTTTTAATAATAGAAATTTCAAAAAATAAAAATAACAATTTAGAAGTATGTAAGATCTGATTTTTGAACTCTTTTTATAAATCAGAAATGGTTAGTACTTAAATGTCTTTTATCAACATTTTGTCAAACCCTAAAATAATAGTAAGCTAAAAATACCACATTATCTTTGAAAATACGCTTTTATGAAAATTTCTTATCTATGAATTTTTTTAAATGGTGTGTTTTACGTACATTTTGTTAACTTAAGCTTAAGCCTTTTAATAATTTGATTAAAAAAATGTCATGATCATGGTAAGAGGGAAACAGTGATTAAAAATAAAAGGGAGGATTTTACAGTTTTAAAACTTAGTATTTTTTGGAAATAAAGTTAAAATGAAACATTTTGATTTAAAAGGGTAAAGTGAAAATAGTATGACTATCACTTAAACTTAAAAAAAGAAATAGATCAGAGTTAGATAAATAGGATCAAATAGCCTACTAGAAAAGAATTTTACTATGGAATTTGGAAATTATTGAAATGGTTGGGATAAAGATAAGAAGTAACATGAGTTAATGATCTTTTCAATCAACGGTTAAAATTGGAAAGATATAGTGCTAAGTCTAACTTCCTGAGATAATGAAAAGTAAACACCACTATATATCCTTTTACCCAAGTATCATTTGAATTGTAGAATCTTTGTGTGAGGAAGTTTGGAAAGTAGGATTTGGATAAGACATATTTCTGAATAAGGAAAGAGTATGCTGAGATGTTTTATTCTATCAAGGGATGCTATATATGCAAGGAGTTTTACTCAGTTTGAAGTATAAAAAGGGCCAAGTAGGGTCTAATTCAATTCTTATATAGTAATTTAAGTGACAAAGGGGCGGTCGAGTATTCGTCGATACCATATAGATAAAGATAGTGCTATCCTGGATTTTAACCTTATAGAATTCAATGGAAGTCGGGACATCTGCGTCAAGTCAAAACAACTCAAGAATTTACCAGAAGGTTCAAAAGAAGTAGCCAAGAGGGACTCAAGAGAAAAAAAGCAAAGAATAGCCTATGGGTATGGATCGCTAGCGATCCATAAATAATGTTCATGGGTTGATGCAGCAGCGGATAACAAGATTACTGATTCTGTGAAAGTAGCAATCGATGGAATAGAAGATACTGAATGGCCCAAATCCGTTGATCAAAAGATGCCTGATTCTAGCTATCTTCGTCACGTTGATCGCGCACGATACCGTGAAAGAAGATCTGCAATTCTTCAGACGTTGATCAAGCGCACTTGATACCGTGAATTGGCTTCTACGATCGTTGATTCGAGCGCACTCGAATGCCGAAAGAGGAGATAACAGATTACACTCAACTACCAATTTAATGAGAGCACAAAGCTAACAAACAAAAGTTTTATTCAAATTCAACTTAACTTACAAATGACCAACACTCCGCTATTTATAGAAGTTACAACTCAACCCGACCCAATTCTAGACAACACTTAGGTCGGCAACGACCTAACAACTGGCGACCTAAAACAGACGACCTACGACTTATGTATAGAAAACACTTTACAACATATTACAATACATAGGTCGGTAACGACCTAACAATACAACACTAAGGTCGTGAACGACCTAACACTAATCAGAAATACAACATAGCGACTTAAAAGAAATACAACATAGCGACTTAACAGAAATACAACATAGCGACTTAGTACATAACGACTTAACAAAGTCACGACTCAAGGCAGCAACGACTTATCACTTGAGCGACCTAAAGAAAGCGGCCTGTGGGAGTTAGGTCGTAGCTCATTTCCTGTTTCCACTGCTAGGTCGTAGCTCGTTTGAGCGACCCATGTTACCTTGCGCGTGCTCCTGGTTAGGTCGCGAATCCTCCTTAGGTCACAACCGTCCTAAAGAATGTTGCTTGTTAACTCGTGAATCATCACTAGGTCGTTTGCGAGCTTCACTAAGTCGCTGGAGCGACTTAAAGGACTCGTTAGGTCGTTCGTGACCTAACACTTCACCAAATTGGACTCCATCATCTTGGAATGACTTATCGTTAGGTCGTTCGCGACCTAACACTTCACTATTCTGGGTATCATTCTGGGCTGCATCATCCTCCCTTGGTTGGGAAAAATTCGTCCTCGAATTTACGCCATCCTCTTCCACAACAAGCTTATCCCCATGATATGGTATAAGATGTTTAACATTAAACACGTCAGAAGTGTATATATCCTCCGGCAGCTTCAACCTATAAGCGTTTTCATTGATCCGTTTCACGATCGTTACAGGACCAATCTTTCGAGCTTTAAGTTTATTATATGCTCCCACTGGAAATCGATCTTTTGTTAGTATAGCATATACTAAATCTCCTTCATTAAATTCAACGCTTCTTCGTTTCAAATCCGCGGATTGTTTATAGTTTTCATTTGCTTTCTCCAATCGTTCTTGAATGATTTTATGACATTCTGCCAATCCATCAACAAAATCAACAGCCCGTTTAACGGTTCCCTTTGGTTGTGGTACTATCGTCAAATCCAACGGCCCCTTTGGTAAGCTTGAATACACTATCTGAAATGGATTGAAACCCGTACTACGGTTTATAACATGATTATGAACAAACTCCGCTTGACATAACTTCATATCCCAACTCTTCAGATTATCCTTCACAAGGCACCGTAATAAATTTCCCAAAGATCTGTTAACAACTTCAGTCTGACCATCGGACTGCGGATGGTAAGCACTACTGAAATTTAGCTTTGTTCCCACCATCTTCCACAAACTCAGCTAAAAATGACTTAGAAATCTAGTATCCCGATCAGAAACAATGGATTCTGGTAAACCATGTAAGCGATACACTTCTTTAAAGAATAACTCGGCAACACGGACGGCATCAGCCGTCTTCTTACAAGCGATGAAATCTGCCATCTTTGAAAACTTGTCCACTACAACATATATCGAATGTGACATCCCGGAATTTCTGACAATATCAATTTAATAATCTGCATTTAAAATTAAATTGATTTGATGATTTTGTTGGTAAATTTGAATTGATTTGATAATTCTTCTTTTAATAAACATTTAAATTGTGAATTTATCTTTTTAAAAAGCTAAATAAAGTGTTTTCTATTTATAATGTATATAAGTTTATATATATTGTAAATTGATAAGCTTTGTTTAAAATGTAAGAAATAAGTAAATCTTGTTTTATAATTCTAATATTTTTGATAATTTGGAAATTTGATTAAATTTAATATGAAGCTATTAAATAAGTAACCATATGGTTTTTAAATAGTTAAGATAAATGTTTGATTGATTTAAATTTTATCTTAGCTTATGTTAAGATAAATAAAAGGTTTATTTTAAAATATTGTTTAATAAATATGAGATATTAGTTTATTTAATAATAATAGGAAGTTATAATCTCTTTTATAAATATTTAATCTAATTAAATAAAATGTAATCTGATCATATTAAAATAGATATGATTTTGGAAATATTTACCAATTATTTATATAAATTGGTATCCTAAAAAGGAAATTGATTGGAAACTTTAAAACTAAAATATCTCAATAATATTTATAATAAATTTGTCTTAGATAATTTAATGAAAATATTTTGTCTTGTCATCATTTGATAAAAATATATATGGATGATAATGTTTAAATTAAAATCTAATTCTAGCAATATAAAGTATAAATATAAAATGTAAGTAAATCATATTGAGCATAACTTAAATATTGATAGTCGAGGTTAAAATACAAATATAAATGGAAACATGGACTAAGTAATTAAAGTATGTATACAATAGAAACTGGAAATTTAAAGCACAAATGTGTAAAACTAAAATGAGACAAACATATGGTTATATAAATAAGCATAGAACTTAATACATAAGTCAAAATTTATAACAAATAACTAAGACAAAGTATGAAAGTATATGGATATAAATTTAAGCAATAAACCAATACAAAGATTAAAGCAACTTTATATATACATAGACACTTAGGCAATTCTGGAACCAAGTTTGCAATGCCTGGCAAAAGAAACAAACATGTATTCTTGCAGGTGGTATTAAATGATTATGTACACTTGATAGAATAAAATGAAACAAAGTATAAAGGGAAACCTACCTCCATGCTTGTACAGAGAGTATTAATTGGGTATGTACATATATAAAAAGGAAGAAACTTATACACTAAGATATAAGTACATACGAAATGTATAGTAGAGGATATATTTGTAGACATAAAGGACCATAGCATTAAATGGTTGTATCTCTAGTACACGAACATCTCATTCCAGCCCCCTCTATAGAAAATATCTCTGGAAAATTTTGTACCAGGAAATGTAAACAACACCCTGTAAAAAAACCATCTGTCTCTTTTATCTTTCCCATTTCATTTCGTTTGCCAAAAAGAAACTTAGCATTTTTCATTTTTTTTAAGTTTTCAAAGACATACAAACTAAAGCTTTAGTTCAACTCAAAGCCAACAGGAATCAAGCTAGCAACTTTCAAGCAGATTTCCAGTTTTTAAAAGCTTTTCCAAAAAAATTTAATGCTCTGTTCATTTCTGAACAAGGTGAGTAACATCACAAATTTATATAGTTAAGTTATAATTTCTATTTCATACTCATCACTGAAAATAACATATTTGTGAGTATATGTATAAGGATGTCTCTGTGCATATATGTGAATATCTAATTGTGTGCATACTGTGTTATGAAGTGTGCTCTGCTTTGTCTCCCAGGCTCAAGTTTTTAATTAAGAATCCTTACCACATGTTCTGGTTCTTGATAGCATCTGTTTATCCAACAAATATTGTTGGATTTAACCTAGATTAATGTTTTAAATTATAAGGTAGTCAAAAATAAGGCTTGTTGTCTCTGGTAATATTTAAACAACTGTATATGATAAATAAGGTCAAAAACTCAAACCTTTAAATTTATAAATTTAGTATCATAAATTGAATACTAAAATAAAAATATGATTTTTAAAAGAAAAAATATAATTTTTAGTGAAAGGATGGGAGAGTAGTTTGGGTTTGAACGGAAATGGGAAAATTGGGTTTTTTTGATGTTCTGGGCAACTGGTGAGGTCGGGGCTCTTCTGGTGGATGGAGGAGTGAGCGTAGCTGCTAGGAAAAATGGGTGGCGGTGACGAAGTTCACCAGGGAAGAAGCGGCAGTGGGTTTCTTTCTAGAACCCTAAATTTTGCTGGGTGTGAGGAATCGATCGCCACGGCCGAGGTAGGTGATCGAGTGCAGTGATTTTTGGGGTGGTGGTAGTAGGGTTATGGTCGGAGAAGTGGCCGGAGTTATAGGCTCTCAGATGGTCGGAATCTCGAAAACGAGGTGTTGCCAGGTTTGGGTTTGGGGTTGGTTCTGTGTTCCAGGTTTGAAGAGGAGATCTCGAATTTGATTCGAGATGTGGTGATGGGTTCTGGTGATCGCGGGGTCATCTAGGGATAGTCGGCGATGGGTTGCGACGTTGGTGAGTGGCCGGTGGTGGCTGGAAGCACGGTGCACGTGCACGTTTTATCTGCTCTGTTTTTTTTTGTGGGGAAGACGAGGCTTCTCTCGGGTTGTACTCGGGTCGTTCTAGTGTTTTACTCGGGGTAGGGAAAGAAGGACTCGGAGTAGTTTTGGTTTTTCGAGTATAGTGTTGTTCCAGGCTTTTGTGAAGTAAAGCCTGGCAGTTTCTGTTTTTTTAAAATTTAATAAAATCTGAAATAGGAATTTAAAACAAGTTTAAATTTGAATTTTAAATCTGAATTCAAACTGAATTTGAATCTCAGGTTTGAAAATGGACTAAAGTTATGTAAATAAGTTTAAAGGTTAAGCATACTGTAATGGGTTGAAAATTTAAAAGGGATTTAGTTAAAAATCCTTAAGTTTGAATTTAATGATTTGAATTCATTAAATTAATAAGTTAATTTAAATGGATTGATAAATTAAATTGATAACTGGATTAATTAAGTAATTATGAGTTTTAAACTCGTTAATTAAGTTTTAGGTAAATTAATTAGAAATAATTAAATTGGAGTTAAGATCATTAATTTGAATAAATTAGATTTTTAAACTAATGGTTAAATGTTAATTAATCAAGAAATTAAAGGTTAATTAAGTTACGGATAAAAACTTGAATTAATTAAATAATTAGTGGTTAATTAAAATTTGGTTAAGGACAAATTAATCTGAAATAAATAAGGGTTTATCTAAGTTAAATTTCTTGAGAAAGAAATTTAGGATTGTTAATAGTAATAATGGTCATTAACTCAAGATTTGTTTTATAATTAATCAATATGAAAATTTTAATAATTAATTAGATTGATTAATTAAAGAAAATCAATTGTGGAATTGTTTAAGTGTAATTAAAGGAATTAATTACTCAAGATAATTAATTAAATAAATTTGAATTATCTAAGTTGATTAATTGGTATATTTATGTGATTAATTTTAATAATTAATTAGATAAACTAATTAAAGAATTATTGAGTTTATTACTTAATAAAATTATTGAGTTTAATATGATTTGTTTAGATTAATTTATCGAGTTTAATTAATGTAAATAAATCATTGGATTATTTGATGAGTATAATTACTTAAATGTAATTAATGAAGTGAAATTACTTAATGAAGTAATTGATAATAATTACTATATGTAATTGATTGAAGATGTTTTGAGTATAATAGTAATTTGGATTAAATTACTTTGTAAAATTAATCAAGGGATTAATTTAGAAAATTAATTAAGGAGTAATTAATTTATTAAGTGAAGTAATTAAGGGTAGTTAATTACTGAATGGGATTAATCAAGAATGATTAATAATTATGGTTAAAGATTAATTACTTAGAGTAATTAATGTAAATGGAATAGTTAATTTAAAATGTATTAGGAATCATTAATTATATGATTAATGATAAATTTAAAGGATTGTTTTAGTAAGATTAATTAATCAATAATAAGTGTTATAAGCAATTAATTAATTGTAATTAATTAAGGATAAATGTAATTAATTATGGTTAATTAATAAATAGGGTAATTAAAGATTAATTACTGTATTTGGTTATAAATAATTAATTTGTGTAATTAATTAAAGAATAATTACTTGAATGTAATTAAAAAGATAATTAATCTAGGATGATTAATTAAGATGGAAATCTAGAGAATGATTAATTAATTGATTTGTAATTAATAAATGGTTAAGTAAGCATGATTTATAGAATGAAGTAATTAATTTAATTTACTTTAAATTAATTAGAGATTTGTAATTAATTTAATTCATTTTAAATTAATTATAAATTGTGTGATTATTAATCATTGCTTATGATGGATGATATTGATTTCCTTGATTGATTGTGATCTCAGATATGAGATGAGTAATATCTATTGTGATATGGATGCTTGTTTTAAGTATGATGATATTGATTATCTGTTTGAGTAGATAATATGGATTATCTGTTTATGATGATGATGTTATTATCCATTGTGATATTGTGATTTATCTATCTCTGTGTATATAGATAATTGAATTAAACTGTTTTAACTTTAAAACAACTTGGCCTTAAAAGATACGTTTTGGATTTCGATGAGACCGGGATCGGGTTTCCGTATACTGGGATTCCAGGTCTGGAGACCCGAAAACCACATCGATCCAAATTAACGTTAGGTCGTGAAATTCAATTGGAGCAAGTGAAGACTCGAGGTATAAGAACTATACGTCAGTATAACTCTGTGGGTGATTCCGTAATGAGTTTTGACGAAGATAGTACTTATAGATTCGAGATGGTGATTCAGAATGCAAGGGTTATTGTCGTTAACTCTGAGGGTGATTCCAATACGAGTGTAACGAGATAATGCCTTCGGTTTCGTTCGAACCCGGAACGAACTTGTATGGATTGAATGCTTTCAGAACATCGTCAGGTGGGCGATGAGCATTCTAAGTGATGAGTTCTATTAAAAGGTAATCGTGACCTCAAGCCTCATCAACCGGGAATGGCTAAAACAGGGGAGGTGCAGCAAGGCTTCGTGGGTAGCCCCCATTTGAGAGCGAGATATACCCCTGTCTAGATGTCCCTTTTTATTCGGTTTGTGGGCAGTTGATTCGCGACAACTGCTGGGGTTGTTTCGTTTGGAACTGTTCAGTAAGGAATGGTTCCGGCCTTGTGTTGTAGGGGAGCGGGCGTACTCCTCGGTACGGTGATCTAGGCCACGTACTGTGACGGGCGGTACCCCAGTAGCCCAGCCATTGTTGGAAACCCAATCTTCCTACGTGACCTTACGGTTTTGATTGTATTACCCACTTTGTGGCTAGTATGCTGGAATTTAATCATGTAACAATTTCAGCTATTTCATATTTACTTGAAAACCCTAGACCTACTATAATATCACTGGATTTTCTATCAAATGTTTGGTTAGCGTAAGGTAAAAACTTTTCCATGTTTATGTGTGGGAAGTCTTACGTGATACCTTTTGTTTTCAAAGGATTTTTAAAGTTAAGCAACTTTAACCTGTTACTCATACCAGACCCATGTCTGACCCGGAGTTTATTTCTGTTTTTCCTTAAACTCTCGGGTACCCAAATTTTTACGGGTAGCCAAGGGATTCAGGTTTGCTTTGACGAATTATGGAGGAGCAATGGAGCAGGAGGCTTCAGCGTTGTAGATATATATATAGTGTTCCGCTGTGTTGGTATCTCTGTGTTGTATCTGTGTTGTATTTGAGTTGTATCGAGTTGTATTAACTAGACAGGTGTTTATAACTGTCTAGTATGTGTTGTATTATCTGTGTAACTCTGATGTATATGATAATATGTAATCTCTTATGTGATATATTATATTTTATTCGTTCCGCTGTTGAGATTCTGATGTTGTTTCTTCTTCTTCTGTATCTTTTCTATTTTCTCACCCCCTTTCTTTCTTAAAGATGATGCAATTTTCTGGTAGTAGAAAGTTGGGTCGTCACACGTGGTATCAGAGTATAGGTTGAGCGAATACCTAAGCTCTGGAGTGGTGTCTTTCTTGAGAGAGCGTACTTGTAATTTCTATATATACATATATATTTCTTTCTACCTATCTGTTGGGTTACCTGTTCGGGTTTTCCAATATAAATTATAAAGGTAGATAGGGTAGTGGTATGTATAACACGACTACCAATAGTTGGAGTTGTTGAGGTTGGAAGTGTATCTGTCGAGACTATAGACCTAATACCGTCTCGAGTGAATCTTTGTTGTGGTGTAAGGATTTCACCAATATCTGTTAGGGTTTGGAGATCATTTTTGAAGTGCAGTTTGGATGAGTAGAATTTGGATTTTGATAGCTAAGCAGAAGCTAGTGATAGTATCTTGATACCTCAGGAATCAGTAGCTGTGTGATGAGACACAGTGACTATGGATGTCTCTGAAGATTTTTCTTTGGAACAAGTTAAGGGAGAGTGTTTGCATCGGTATTGTGGCTGTGTTCAGCTGGGTGTTTCTATTTGGCTTTGAGGCCTGTGTTTCTCAAGGAGTTTGGTTTAGGATGTCCTTGGCAGCAGTGGTAGCATTTGTAGTTCTGATTGTTCTGTGAGTAGGCAGGAGGTCGTCTGTCAGCAGTTTTCTGGAAGTGAAGTTCAGGAGCAGCAGAGTGGATCCGTTTCTTCGATGGATTGGCTAGATAAGCTTAAGCTGTTCTGATTGGTAAAGAGAGAGCAGTTTTCTTTGGATATTGGGTTGGATTGATCGCAAAAGTGACTTGCGATAGTGGAGTGTTCTCTTGGCTTGTCAGATATCTTTCGGGATTTCTGAGTTTTCTTCTTTATGGATCTGTTGAACCATATTTTTGGGATGTGTTGTCCGGTTTGTGCTCGGGTGTACCATCAGCATTTCTTCTACTCAGATCAGAGTTGTGCAGCGGAAGCAGTTTGGGAGTGCATCTGTTTTTCTTTTCCGGATAGGAGAAGTTGTTTTCTACTGATGATAGTAGAGGCTGTGTTCTTGGATTGATTGTGAGTGGATCATTGTGATGAGTTGTTTTGAGGCATCAGCGAAGGTTGAGCCCATCAGTAGGGATAGAGGCAGCCAGGATCGTCAGATGAGTTTTGTGGATATAAGATGGAGGAATTTGGATTTCGAAGTCGAGGATTTGGTTTTGAGTAAGTTCTCTCAGATCGAAGGGGTTTCAAGTTGGTAAGACTGGGAAGTCAGCACCGAGGTATCTTGGATTTTATCTTGTTCTGGTAAGGATAAGAGTTTGATCTTCTGGAGTGAATTGTCAGTTTGGACAACTGAAATTCGATGTGTTCCGCGTATCTCTGAGGGAGTACGTGTAGGATCTATCTCTGGTTTTGGAACCAGTAGTTCTAGAGGGTTTGGTTGTTGAGTTAGACTCATCTGTAGTCTGATATCTGTTTTGTTTTGTAAATCTAGATGAGTAGGAGCTCTGTAGCTTAGTAGTGTAGATTTGTTTGGATTCTGTAGAGCGAGTATCCCGGTGTTTATACTTGGGAAACTCGAGAGGACTCTATCCAGAATTTTGTCTGGATAGTTAGATTTGTTTGTTTGGATGAGTTGTTTGCTATGGTTGTTAGCGTATAATTAATATATGCTTGTGTTTTAAAATTAAATCTTTAATTAGATTATTAAATTACCTTTGTTTTAAATTTCGGGGACGAAATTCTTTTAAGAGGGGAGGAATGTGACATCCCGGAATTTCTGACAATATCAATTTAATAATCTGCATTTAAAATTAAATTGATTTGATGATTTTGTTGGTAAATTTGAATTGATTTGATAATTCTTCTTTTAATAAACATTTAAATTGTGAATTTATCTTTTTAAAAAGCTAAATAAAGTGTTTTCTATTTATAATGTATATAAGTTTATATATATTGTAAATTGATAAGCTTTGTTTAAAATGTAAGAAATAAGTAAATCTTGTTTTATAATTCTAATATTTTTGATAATTTGGAAATTTGATTAAATTTAATATGAAGCTATTAAATAAGTAACCATATGGTTTTTAAATAGTTAAGATAAATGTTTGATTGATTTAAATTTTATCTTAGCTTATGTTAAGATAAATAAAAGGTTTATTTTAAAATATTGTTTAATAAATATGAGATATTAGTTTATTTAATAATAATAGGAAGTTATAATCTCTTTTATAAATATTTAATCTAATTAAATAAAATGTAATCTGATCATATTAAAATAGATATGATTTTGGAAATATTTACCAATTATTTATATAAATTGGTATCCTAAAAAGGAAATTGATTGGAAACTTTAAAACTAAAATATCTCAATAATATTTATAATAAATTTGTCTTAGATAATTTAATGAAAATATTTTGTCTTGTCATCATTTGATAAAAATATATATGGATGATAATGTTTAAATTAAAATCTAATTCTAGCAATATAAAGTATAAATATAAAATGTAAGTAAATCATATTGAGCATAACTTAAATATTGATAGTCGAGGTTAAAATACAAATATAAATGGAAACATGGACTAAGTAATTAAAGTATGTATACAATAGAAACTGGAAATTTAAAGCACAAATGTGTAAAACTAAAATGAGACAAACATATGGTTATATAAATAAGCATAGAACTTAATACATAAGTCAAAATTTATAACAAATAACTAAGACAAAGTATGAAAGTATATGGATATAAATTTAAGCAATAAACCAATACAAAGATTAAAGCAACTTTATATATACATAGACACTTAGGCAATTCTGGAACCAAGTTTGCAATGCCTGGCAAAAGAAACAAACATGTATTCTTGCAGGTGGTATTAAATGATTATGTACACTTGATAGAATAAAATGAAACAAAGTATAAAGGGAAACCTACCTCCATGCTTGTACAGAGAGTATTAATTGGGTATGTACATATATAAAAAGGAAGAAACTTATACACTAAGATATAAGTACATACGAAATGTATAGTAGAGGATATATTTGTAGACATAAAGGACCATAGCATTAAATGGTTGTATCTCTAGTACACGAACATCTCATTCCAGCCCCCTCTATAGAAAATATCTCTGGAAAATTTTGTACCAGGAAATGTAAACAACACCCTGTAAAAAAACCATCTGTCTCTTTTATCTTTCCCATTTCATTTCGTTTGCCAAAAAGAAACTTAGCATTTTTCATTTTTTTTAAGTTTTCAAAGACATACAAACTAAAGCTTTAGTTCAACTCAAAGCCAACAGGAATCAAGCTAGCAACTTTCAAGCAGATTTCCAGTTTTTAAAAGCTTTTCCAAAAAAATTTAATGCTCTGTTCATTTCTGAACAAGGTGAGTAACATCACAAATTTATATAGTTAAGTTATAATTTCTATTTCATACTCATCACTGAAAATAACATATTTGTGAGTATATGTATAAGGATGTCTCTGTGCATATATGTGAATATCTAATTGTGTGCATACTGTGTTATGAAGTGTGCTCTGCTTTGTCTCCCAGGCTCAAGTTTTTAATTAAGAATCCTTACCACATGTTCTGGTTCTTGATAGCATCTGTTTATCCAACAAATATTGTTGGATTTAACCTAGATTAATGTTTTAAATTATAAGGTAGTCAAAAATAAGGCTTGTTGTCTCTGGTAATATTTAAACAACTGTATATGATAAATAAGGTCAAAAACTCAAACCTTTAAATTTATAAATTTAGTATCATAAATTGAATACTAAAATAAAAATATGATTTTTAAAAGAAAAAATATAATTTTTAGTGAAAGGATGGGAGAGTAGTTTGGGTTTGAACGGAAATGGGAAAATTGGGTTTTTCTGATGTTCTGGGCAACTGGTGAGGTCGGGGCTCTTCTGGTGGATGGAGGAGTGAGCGTAGCTGCTAGGAAAAATGGGTGGCGGTGACGAAGTTCACCAGGGAAGAAGCGGCAGTGGGTTTCTTTCTAGAACCCTAAATTTTGCTGGGTGTGAGGAATCGATCGCCACGGCCGAGGTAGGTGATCGAGTGCAGTGATTTTTGGGGTGGTGGTAGTAGGGTTATGGTCGGAGAAGTGGCCGGAGTTATAGGCTCTCAGATGGTCGGAATCTCGAAAACGAGGTGTTGCCAGGTTTGGGTTTGGGGTTGGTTCTGTGTTCCAGGTTTGAAGAGGAGATCTCGAATTTGATTCGAGATGTGGTGATGGGTTCTGGTGATCGCGGGGTCATCTAGGGATAGTCGGCGATGGGTTGCGACGTTGGTGAGTGGCCGGTGGTGGCTGGAAGCACGGTGCACGTGCACGTTTTATCTGCTCTGTTTTTTTTTGTGGGGAAGACGAGGCTTCTCTCGGGTTGTACTCGGGTCGTTCTAGTGTTTTACTCGGGGTAGGGAAAGAAGGACTCGGAGTAGTTTTGGTTTTTCGAGTATAGTGTTGTTCCAGGCTTTTGTGAAGTAAAGCCTGGCAGTTTCTGTTTTTTTAAAATTTAATAAAATCTGAAATAGGAATTTAAAACAAGTTTAAATTTGAATTTTAAATCTGAATTCAAACTGAATTTGAATCTCAGGTTTGAAAATGGACTAAAGTTATGTAAATAAGTTTAAAGGTTAAGCATACTGTAATGGGTTGAAAATTTAAAAGGGATTTAGTTAAAAATCCTTAAGTTTGAATTTAATGATTTGAATTCATTAAATTAATAAGTTAATTTAAATGGATTGATAAATTAAATTGATAACTGGATTAATTAAGTAATTATGAGTTTTAAACTCGTTAATTAAGTTTTAGGTAAATTAATTAGAAATAATTAAATTGGAGTTAAGATCATTAATTTGAATAAATTAGATTTTTAAACTAATGGTTAAATGTTAATTAATCAAGAAATTAAAGGTTAATTAAGTTACGGATAAAAACTTGAATTAATTAAATAATTAGTGGTTAATTAAAATTTGGTTAAGGACAAATTAATCTGAAATAAATAAGGGTTTATCTAAGTTAAATTTCTTGAGAAAGAAATTTAGGATTGTTAATAGTAATAATGGTCATTAACTCAAGATTTGTTTTATAATTAATCAATATGAAAATTTTAATAATTAATTAGATTGATTAATTAAAGAAAATCAATTGTGGAATTGTTTAAGTGTAATTAAAGGAATTAATTACTCAAGATAATTAATTAAATAAATTTGAATTATCTAAGTTGATTAATTGGTATATTTATGTGATTAATTTTAATAATTAATTAGATAAACTAATTAAAGAATTATTGAGTTTATTACTTAATAAAATTATTGAGTTTAATATGATTTGTTTAGATTAATTTATCGAGTTTAATTAATGTAAATAAATCATTGGATTATTTGATGAGTATAATTACTTAAATGTAATTAATGAAGTGAAATTACTTAATGAAGTAATTGATAATAATTACTATATGTAATTGATTGAAGATGTTTTGAGTATAATAGTAATTTGGATTAAATTACTTTGTAAAATTAATCAAGGGATTAATTTAGAAAATTAATTAAGGAGTAATTAATTTATTAAGTGAAGTAAAAGGGTAGTTAATTACTGAATGGGATTAATCAAGAATGATTAATAATTATGGTTAAAGATTAATTACTTAGAGTAATTAATGTAAATGGAATAGTTAATTTAAAATGTATTAGGAATCATTAATTATATGATTAATGATAAATTTAAAGGATTGTTTTAGTAAGATTAATTAATCAATAATAAGTGTTATAAGCAATTAATTAATTGTAATTAATTAAGGATAAATGTAATTAATTATGGTTAATTAATAAATAGGGTAATTAAAGATTAATTACTGTATTTGGTTATAAATAATTAATTTGTGTAATTAATTAAAGAATAATTACTTGAATGTAATTAAAAAGATAATTAATCTAGGATGATTAATTAAGATGGAAATCTAGAGAATGATTAATTAATTGATTTGTAATTAATAAATGGTTAAGTAAGCATGATTTATAGAATGAAGTAATTAATTTAATTTACTTTAAATTAATTAGAGATTTGTAATTAATTTAATTCATTTTAAATTAATTATAAATTGTGTGATTATTAATCATTGCTTATGATGGATGATATTGATTTCCTTGATTGATTGTGATCTCAGATATGAGATGAGTAATATCTATTGTGATATGGATGCTTGTTTTAAGTATGATGATATTGATTATCTGTTTGAGTAGATAATATGGATTATCTGTTTATGATGATGATGTTATTATCCATTGTGATATTGTGATTTATCTATCTCTGTGTATATAGATAATTGAATTAAACTGTTTTAACTTTAAAACAACTTGGCCTTAAAAGATACGTTTTGGATTTCGATGAGACCGGGATCGGGTTTCCGTATACCGGGATTCCAGGTCTGGAGACCCGAAAACCACATCGATCCAAATTAACGTTAGGTCGTGAAATTCAATTGGAGCAAGTGAAGACTCGAGGTATAAGAACTATACGTCAGTATAACTCTGTGGGTGATTCCGTAATGAGTTTTGACGAAGATAGTACTTATAGATTCGAGATGGTGATTCAGAATGCAAGGGTTATTGTCGTTAACTCTGAGGGTGATTCCAATACGAGTGTAACGAGATAATGCCTTCGGTTTCGTTCGAACCCGGAACGAACTTGTATGGATTGAATGCTTTCAGAACATCGTCAGGTGGGCGATGAGCATTCTAAGTGATGAGTTCTATTAAAAGGTAATCGTGACCTCAAGCCTCATCAACCGGGAATGGCTAAAACAGGGGAGGTGCAGCAAGGCTTCGTGGGTAGCCCCCATTTGAGAGCGAGATATACCCCTGTCTAGATGTCCCTTTTTATTCGATTTGTGGGCAGTTGATTCGCGACAACTGCTGGGGTTGTTTCGTTTGGAACTGTTCAGTAAGGAATGGTTCCGGCCTTGTGTTGTAGGGGAGCGGGCGTACTCCTCGGTACGGTGATCTAGGCCACGTACTGTGACGGGCGGTACCCCAGTAGCCCAGCCATTGTTGGAAACCCAATCTTCCTACGTGACCTTACGGTTTTGATTGTATTACCCACTTTGTGGCTAGTATGCTGGAATTTAATCATGTAACAATTTCAGCTATTTCATATTTACTTGAAAACCCTAGACCTACTATAATATCACTGGATTTTCTATCAAATGTTTGGTTAGCGTAAGGTAAAAACTTTTCCATGTTTATGTGTGGGAAGTCTTACGTGATACCTTTTGTTTTCAAAGGATTTTTAAAGTTAAGCAACTTTAACCTGTTACTCATACCAGACCCATGTCTGACCCGGAGTTTATTTCTGTTTTTCCTTAAACTCTCGGGTACCCAAATTTTTACGGGTAGCCAAGGGATTCAGGTTTGCTTTGACGAATTATGGAGGAGCAATGGAGCAGGAGGCTTCAGCGTTGTAGATATATATATAGTGTTCCGCTGTGTTGGTATCTCTGTGTTGTATCTGTGTTGTATTTGAGTTGTATCGAGTTGTATTAACTAGACAGGTGTTTATAACTGTCTAGTATGTGTTGTATTATCTGTGTAACTCTGATGTATATGATAATATGTAATCTCTTATGTGATATATTATATTTTATTCGTTCCGCTGTTGAGATTCTGATGTTGTTTCTTCTTCTTCTGTATCTTTTCTATTTTCTCACCCCCTTTCTTTCTTAAAGATGATGCAATTTTCTGGTAGTAGAAAGTTGGGTCGTCACATCGAATCATTCCTCCTTTGAGTTCTCGGTAATCCCAACACAAAATCCATACTGATATCAACCCATGGTCTAACCGGCACGGGTAACGGGATATACAATCCCGCATTCGTCGCTGTTCCTTTGGAAATTTGGCAAATATGACATCTCTCCACAAATCTTCCAACCTCCCGTTTCAACGAAGGCCAATAATAAGATTGAGAAATCAATTGCAAAGTACGATCTTGGCCCACATGACCTTCCTCGTGCAACTCCTTTACAATCTTCATACGTAAGCTGCACTTTGGTATGCACAATCGATTCCCCTTAAAAAGAAAACCATCCACCAATACAAACTCATCCGTCTTTCCCTCCTTGACTTTATCTACACACTTCGCAAAGTAAGGATCATCAACAAACATTTCTGGCAATACATCAAACCCTGTCACTTCAGCCTTCATTGTAGTCAACAAATGATTCCTTCGACTCAATGCATCTGCCATTCTATTCATAATTCCCGATTTATGCTTCACCACAAATGTAAATTGTTGTAAGTATGCAATCGACGAAGCATGCCTTGCCGCAATCTTGTCCTGTCCCTGCATATGCTTCAACGCCTCATGATCAGTATATAAAACAAATTCTTTATGAAACAAATAATGCCTCCAATGTTTCACAGCTTGCACAATAGCATAAAATTCCACATCGTAAGTATTATATCTCATCTTTGCTCCTGATAACTTCTCACTGAAATATGCAATAGGACGCCCTTTCTGACTCAACACCCCTCCAATTCCAACCTTCGATGCATCAGTATGTAATTCAAACAACAACTGAAAATCCGGGAACACTAGAATCGGTGTTGTCGTCAAAAGTTCTTTGATTCTCTCAAAAGCAAATCCTGCTTCCTCCGTCCATGAAAATTGCTTCCCTTACATACAATCAGTAATTGGTGCCATCACGCTACTGAAGTGTGGAATAAACCTTCGGTAGAATGATGCCAAACCATGAAAGCTTCTAACTTCTGTAATCGTCCTGGGTTGTGGCCAATTTCTGATTGCTTCAACTTTATTCTGATCCACCTGTATACCTCCATCCGAAATAACATATCCCAAAAATAAAACACTATGCGTCATGAACACACATTTCTTCGTTGCAGCATAAAATTGTTCCTGTCGCAATATCATCAACACTTCCTTCAGATGTTGCAAGTGCTCTTCTGCGCTTCTACTATATATCAGTATATCATCAAAATACACCACCACGAATTTCCCGATAAATGGTCTAAAAATCTGATTCATCACCCGCATGAATGTACTAGGTGCATTCGAAAGACCAAACGGCATAACCAGCCATTCTTACAATCCTTCTCTCATCTTGAATGCTGTCTTCCATTCATCCCCTGGTCTAATTCGAATTTGATGATAACCACTTTTCAAATCAATTTTCGAAAAGATAGTAGCTCCACTAAGTTGATCCAACAAATCATCCAATCTAGGCATAGGGAATCTATATGTCACTGTAATCTTATTCAGTGCTTGACTATCAGTGCACATCCTCCATGTTCCATCCTTCTTTGGTACTAACAAAGCTGGCACCGCACAAGGACTTAAACTTTCCTGCACACGCCCCTGCTCAAGCAACTCTTCCACTTGCCTTCTCAACTCCTCGTGTTCCTTTGGACTCATTCTGTAATGTGGTCTATGAGGTAACATAGCTCCTGGAACAAGATCAATTTGATGTTGAATGTCTCTCAACGGCGGTAACTCCGTCGGTGGCTCCTCAGGAAATACATCGTCAAACTCTCCCAACACTGGCTTTACTTCTGCAGGAAGTTCAACCACTTCATGACTCTCCCGTCCAATCAACAAGAATACTTCCGGCTCCTCTTCTACCTCCTTAACAAACTCCTTCAAAGATAGCAAAGTTTTAAGTTCTTCAATCTCCTCCGACTTGCTTTCTTCTTGTTGTCGCTTCTTAGGAACTAGAGTAATCTTAGTACCTTCAAACATGAAACTGTAACTATTAGTACGACCATCATGTTGCACAGCCCTATCATATTGCCACGGTCTCCCCAGCAACAGATGACATACATCCATGTCCACAACATCACACCAAATTTCATCCTTGTATTTCTTCCCAATTGAAAAATTAACACAAGCTCTTCGTCCAACTTTCACCTCCCCACCTTTCCTCAACCAAGCTAACTTGTAAGGTTTCGGATGCTTCTCTGTTTTCAATGCTAACTTTTTCACAGCCTCTGCAGAGATAATATTGTCACAACTTCCGGCATCAATAACAAACTTGCAAACCCTTCCCAAGATATTGCATGTTGACTGAAAGATGTTACTTCTCAACCAGCTATTTCTTCCTCCTGTTTTGGTGTTAAACACGACCTCTTCATCATCAATGAATACCCTTCATCTCCCGACACATTCTCTTCCTCCTCATCATGTAGTGAATTAGAACAGTCAGCTTCTACCTCATCTTCCTCTGCCTCAGCAATCATAGTTCTCTTCTTTGGTTTTGGACATTCGCTGCTCTTGTGACCCACTTCTTGACCATTATAGCATTTGAAATTGGCGTTGACTTTTGGTTTAGCCAATTCATGAACAACCGGCTTATTCGACGCTTTAGGAACATTAGAACTATTACCCGCTCCTTTGTTCTGCCCTGTAAAACTTGGAAACACACCTCCCCCACGTCTTCCTTGTTTCTTCCAAGCCAACGCCTTTTGATGTGCTTCTGCCACAGATCTAGGGTCGAACATGTTCACCATATCCTGGATCTGTGTTCTAAGTCCACCCACAAACCTAGCAGTCAGTTGTTCTTCTGTCTCCATAATATCATTTCGAGCGATCAACTGGTAGAACTCATCAGCATAATCAGTAACAGTCTTCGTCCCTTGCCTCAGGTTTTGTAATCTCTGATACATTAATGATTGGTAGTTGTAGGGTAAAAAAGTAGCCTTCATCAATTTCTTCATCTTTTCCCAAGCAACAATCCTTGACTTCCCCATCCGCTCTCTAGTAAGTTCGGTTTGCTGCCACCATGCCATTGCTCTTCCCCTCAACCTTGTAGCAACCAACTTCACTTTACGATCCTCCGGAACCTCCTTGAATTCAAATATTTCCTCAACATAAGCAAACCAATCAAGAAATTCCTCGGCTTGCATACCTCCCTTGAATTCTGGTATTTCAGTTTTCATCTCGGATTCCCACTGGTGATCATATTCCGAATGATTTCTCCCTTGTCCTCGTCCTCGTCCATGAACACTACCACCATCAAACTCCTCCTCGAAATCTGATGTATATCGATGTAGATCCTGACCACCAACATCTCTACTACCATCGTGTCTTCCACCAACATCCCTTCTATCTACATTCCCCCGATCACGATCATTCACATTCCTATCACGACTTCGATCATTAGCATTTCTATGACAATCTCGACTCATACTTCTATGATCACTATCAACACTTCTCTCTCGATTGGAATGTGGTGAAACTCTATTTCCCCCATGGTTAGATTCAGGTGAAACCCTTCTCTGATTTTGATTCATCTCCAACATCATCCTCTCTAATCGACCCATCCCTTCATTAAGCTTCTCACTAAAGTTTTCGTTTATTCTTTGCTCCATCTCATCAGCTTCTTCTCTTCTATACAAAGCTTCAACATTCTGATGGCGATTAGCTCTTCTTGGCGGCATTGTCAAATGAATCAAACTTTAACTCTTGGCTTGTACAAATCAAAATGATACCAAATGATGCACGGCTTCTCTAGCTCTCGGCTCTAAACTTCAAAACTCTGTAATAGAATTGGCTCCAAGACTTAGCTTAGCTATGATTGGCTAAGTCTAGCTCTGATACCAAATGATGCAGCAGCGGATAACAAGATTGATGATTCTGTGAAAGTAGCAATCGATGGAATAGAAGATACTAAATGGCCCAAATCCGTTGATCAAAAGGTGCTGGATTCTAGCTATCTTCATCACGTTGATCGCGCACAATACCGTGAAAGAAGATCTGCAATTCTTCAGACGTTGATCAAGCGCACTTGATACCGTGAATTGGCTTCTACGATCGTTGATTCGAGCGCACTCGAATGCCGAAAGAGGAGATAGGAGATTACACTCAACTACCAATTTAATGAGAGAACAAAGCTAACAAACAAAAGTTTATTCAAATTCAACTTAACTTACAAATTACCAATACTCCGCTATTTATAGAAGTTACAACTCAACACGACTCAATTCTGGACAACACTTAGGTCGGCAACGACCTAACAACTGGCGACCTAAAACAGACGACCTACGACTTATGTATAGAAAACACTTTACAACATATTACAATACATAGGTCGGTAACGACCTAACAATACAACACTAAGGTCGTGAACGACCTAACACTTATCAGAAATACAACATAGCGACTTAACAGAAATACAACATAGCGACTTAATAGAAATACAACATAGCGACTTAGTACATAACGACTTAACAAAGTCACGACTCAAGGCAGCAACGACTTATCACTTGAGCGACCTAAAGAAAGCGGCCTGTGGGAGTTAGGTCGTAGCTCATTTCCTATTTCCACTGCTAGGTCGTAGCTCGTTTGAGAGACCCATGTTACCTTGCGCGTGCTCCTAGTTAGGTCGCGAATCCTCCTTAGGTCGCAACCGTCCTAAAGAATGTTGCTTGTTAACTCGCGAATCTTCACTAGGTCGTTTGCGAGCTTCACTAAGTTGCTGGAGTGACTTAAAGGACTCGTTAGGTCGTTCGCGACCTAACACTTCACCAAATTGGACTGCATCATCTTGGAACGACTTATCGTTAGGTCGTTCGCGACCTAACACTTCACTATTCTGGGTATCATTCTGGGCTGCATCATGGGTTCTCCATTCTTTTTGTATCATAAAGCATTATCTTTTCTTGGCATGCCTCCTGAGTTTCACGATGTTCCAAGCAAGCTAGATCGAGAAGTGAGCATTCATCTTATTCCAGCAACAGTTCAATGAAACTAGTACATGAATCATCATCAAAAGAAGACATCTAGTCATGAAATTAGATGGAGAGCATCTACATAAGGCAAGAAGTACGATTCATGTGAAATGGCCGAAAAATATTCTAGCTACATGGATCGCTACTGATCCATCAAATTGGCTCGGCTCGCTATGGAATTTCTTGAGCATCTTCGTACCATCAAATGTGGGCTTCTGGCAAAGCAACTTGGTCCGATAGCTCTCTAATCCCTATAAATACTCACCCATCTACAACATAAGAGGGATCTTCTTGACTGGTTGCTGAAACTCTGAGAAACTATTCTTCACTCTTCTCCTCCCACACAACTGTCATCTAAAGGGTTCGCTGTGATTCTCCAATGAACTCTACCACTGGTGACTTGATCCAAAATTACAAGATCCAATCAAATTATAATCGGATTCAACTTGTAATTGAAGTCGGTCCATAACAAAAGTTATAAAGTGGACGTAGGCTTCGTTAACAGCGGAACCACTATAAAAATCTCTTGTCTCTTTACTTTATCTACAAGTTATTACTCCTTGTTTCTATTTTATTTGCCTTGATAAACAAGGCTGGTGCTTCTGTACTCAATTCAGGGTGTTGATCCATTTTTTGGGTTAACATTTTAGTGCTTTCACTGAGATCTCAACCCAGGCTTAGATCTAGCTATCTACTTTTGATCAGATAGGTTCAGTGGTTAGATCATCAATCTCTACTTAGAAGATTTGCTATTGAAAATCAATGGCACCAGGAAGAAAGAGAACTACCTCCGGAAGATCCATAGGAGCTACCATTGCTGGAGAAGAAACAAATTCTCAGCAAATTGAAGGAAATAACCCCAACAATCTATAGTTAGGATCTAACTCTGAAGATCAGGTTCCAAGATCCTCTATTCAGCATGAAGTTGTCATTAGAGATGAATTAAATAAAATGGTTGACGAAATTAATCATAAAATGGAAAATAGCCAAATGGCTCTCATGGACAAATTAAATGCCCTATTGACCTTGCAGTCACATGCTACTAAGAACCATGACAGAGCCCGCGACTGCCATGGAACAAGAAAATTCTTCCACCTCTGGCCTAAACAGGAGAAACGGGAAGCAGCTGCAGAAAGTAGTGATAGGTAGAACTGTAGGAATCAACATGGAAGGAAACACAAACATTCCACCAACTGTGAGGCAACCAGCTACAAACTTGAATCTAGGAGCGAATACCCCACGGGAAGATATAGCCATAGATCTCTCCGACTCAGAAGATGGTGAGCAACTTGACGATGACAAGTTGGAAGGAAATACCAATGCATTCAATGACGTCAGGGAGATCTATATTGCCCCCATCAGACTAACCGCAAGCCAACAAAACCCTGAGGGAGTGGATCTCCCGAAGATAGGAGAGCCTAGGCTTCAGCCCACTCACCAAGATCATTTGCAAAATCAAACACTTAGTGTAGTCACTGACACCCGTCTCCAAGATTACTGGACATATGAGGCATATATCGCGGACATGGTCAAGCGACTAATGGATGAAGGTAAGGATAGAAGGGATGATGAATGAGGATCCACTCCAAGTCGGACTCCTTTCATTGATGGCATTCTAAATAAGCGGTATCCCGAAAAGTTCACTGTGCCAACTATTACGTCTTACGACGAAACAAGAGACCCGAAACCCCACTTGTATAAGTACAGTTGGTACATGGATGGAGCAAATGCTTCGGATGCCATTCGATGTAGATGTTTTCCAATTTTTCTAGAGGGAACTACTTCCATGTGGTTCACCAGGCTTCCGCCAAGATCCATCTCCACCTTCAATTAACCAGCAACAAGATTCCTTAATCAATTTAGACTTCACATGGCTAATCCAAAAATGTGATCTCCTTATCCAGCCTATTCTAGGGACAGAATGAATCTCCAAAGTCTCTCATGATTCGGTTCAACACAATGGTAACTGAAGTAAGTAATCCGAACGAGGATATGGTTTTCATGGCCTTAGTTTGTGCAATTCACCCTGAAATTGAATTCTTGAAATGGGTGCTAGGGAGGACTTCAACCGAAAGGCTAACCAGTACTTGAGATTGGAAGAGGCATATGAATTAGAAGGGAAATCTACTAACTTACAACCAACTAACATTAGGCAGAATGGTATGGCGACAAGCCAAGACATAAATACCTCCAGGACCGTTGAAGGGAACGCAGGAAAAAATGAGAATCAGAAAGGAAGAACCAGAATTCCGACAAGCGAAATAGAAGTAGCAAGTGACTCAATGGTTTAAGGCCCGAAGAATACACCCCGCTCAAAGATACTCCAGAAAACATCTATCTCGCGACACAGGGGACGGAAAAGTACAAGAAGCCACCTAAAAAGGAAGCAACTGAATAGCAAAAGCATTTTGGAAAGAACTGCCACTTCCATGAGACACATGGCCATAACACGAATGAGTGTCGTCACCTGAAGAACTTGATTGAGGAGTTGATTTGGGAGAACAAGCTTCAGTGGTATGTGAGGAAACCGCTGAATCCTGACCAACCCGTAGCGCCCCAAGCTCCTAGAGGTCAAGAGAATCAAGCTGGAACCAGCAAAGAGTGACCTAGATGGACTGACCAGAGACTCATCATTGGAATGATATATGGAGGGGCCCATCCTATGCATAAGAGTTAGGGAGAAATGGAGCGATGTGCGAGCTCATTAAAGCATGCTCCGAAAGATTCATGCTTTGCGATCGAAGATGGAACCCCTGCTAAGCAGTAGAGAACCCTGAACGACGACATAGTATTCTAAAATCGAGACACTAAAGGGATAGAAGCTCCAACTCTCGACAGCATGGTCGTGACAGTAGGAATCAGACCTGCCATGGTCCGACGAGTATTGGTAGACAGTGGCAGTTCTATGAATATCCTTTTCAAACGCACCTTTGATCAAATGAAGATTAGCATGAAAGATTTATCCACTTGTCGAACAATGTTCAGGGGTTCCCAGTGAACCCAAACAACCTGTCGGAATGATTGACTTGCTCATAGAATTCAGAGAAGGCTACCAAAGAGTCACCCTCATCCAAACCTTTATGATCATAGATGAAATTTCCACCTACAATGCCTTCCTGGGCCAGCCCGCCATGGCAGATTTCTGAATTGCTCTAGCTCAATGGTGTCTAACCATGAAATTTCCTACAAAGAACGGAGTAGGGTGATCAAAGGAGACCAAAGTACCGCTAGAGAATGCTATATTGTGGAACGATGTGAGTCTAAAAGAAAGGAGAAGGGGAAGAATGCGGGGAGAACTCTCCACATTCATGAACCTACCGAATAGCAACTACCGAGCCACCTCTGGCTTGGGGACCATAGCCGATTCGATAAGGCTTTGAACCCTAGAAAGAAGAGTTCAGGGGAGGAATGGGCAGCATCCGTAGAGTTGATGATGTCTATTCTAGTTGATATGGATGACTCAACACGGGTCCTCAAAATTGGATCACATCTTGGAAACAAGATGTGACTGCAACTCATCAAATTTCTTCCGCCAACCTGGAAGTATTCACTTGGACGCATTCCGATATGTGCAGGGTGTCGCCGGAGATAGCATGCCATGCACTTAACATTAGTCCTAAGGAAACGCCAACGATGCAGAAAAGGCACAACCTAGGGCCCGAGCAGTCCAAAGCGCTAAGAGAAGAAGTGGATAAGCTGATGGTGAACGGTTTTATCCACGATGCAACCTACCCTGAATGGGTATCTAACCTGGTCTTGGTCAAGAAGTCCAATGGGAAATGGTGAATCTGTATCGACTACTCGGATCTGAATAAAGCTTGCTTGAAAGATAGCTTTCCTCTACCCAGAATTAATCAGCATATGGATGGGACGATTAGACGTGAATTGCTATCATTTATGGATGCATACTTGGGATACAACCAGATCATGATGCATGAACCTGATCAAGAAAATACTAGTTTCATTACTGATCTGGGGCTATACTACTATAAAGTAATGCCATTTGGCTTAAAGAATGCTGGGGTAACTTACCAACGACTAGTGCACGCTATCTTTAAACATCGGATTGGGAAAACTATAGAAGTTTGTGTAGACAATATGTTGGTTAAATCGTGCATAACTGCAAATCACCTGGACAACCTTGCCGAAATGTTTGAAGTACTTCGCAAATATGGAATGAAGCTTAATCCACTTAAGTGTCACTTTAGGATAGCCTCTGGAAAATTCTTGGGATTCATTGTAAGCGCTAGAGGCATCAAAGTAAATCCCGAACAAATAACCGCTTTACGGGAAGTCGAGGCCCCGAGGAACAGGAAAGAGTTGCAAAGCATGAATAGAAAAGTTGCAGTGCTGAACCGGTTCATCTTGAAACCAACCGACAAATGTATATCGTTCTTTGACGCGCTAAAGAAGGGAAAGAAGAACTTCGAATGGAATCAAGCTTTTCAAACTGCGTTCTAAGAGCTACTGCGATAGATGGAAACCCCGCCAATCCTATCCAAGCCAGTAGACGGAGAAGATTTGTACATCTACTTAGCAGTTTCGCCTCATGCATTGAGTGTCGCGCTTGTATGAGAAGTAGCTAAGATCCAGCGACCCGTATATTACATCATTAAATGGTTCATTGGAGAAGAAAAGAACTATTCGAAATTGGAAAAACTGGCATATTGCCTCTTGATCGCATCGAGAAAGTTACGACCGTACTTCCAGGCACACCCGATCAGAGTACTGATAGATCAACCCTTGAAGCAAGTGCTATACTGCCCTGAGACATCTGGACGGCTTGTCAAATGGAACATCGAATTATGTCAGTAAGAAATCACATACCATCCTCAAAAGGCGATCGACGGGCATGCATTGGCAGATTTCATTGTCGAATTTACAATATTAGATAAGGAGGAAGAAATGGCTCCAGAAGTGGAGACACGTTGGAAGTTGTTCGTCGATGGTGCGTCTAATAACTTCTGCTCAGGAGTAGGGGTCGTACTTCAGACTCCCGAACGACGATCCGTTAGCTACGCCTTGCGCTTGGAATTCCCTACAATAAAACAACAAGGTAGAATACGAAGCATTGATAGTTGGGCTAAAGATTGTGAAGGAACTCGAGACAAAATCCATACACATCTATAGCGACTCTCAGCTAGTCGTCTATCAGGGAAAGGTGAATACTAGGCTTGGGGGGAGACCTTTGCCCCGTATCTATCTAGTGTGTAGGAACTGTTAGGCGACATCGAGCATTACACCATAACTTATATCACGTGGGATCAGAACATGAAGGCAGACTATCTGGCCAAACTGGCCAATTCTGGAGAAGCTCTGTCATTGGGGCTAGTCCTAGTTGAAACCCTGACCACTCCAAGAATAAGGTAAATGGATATCGACTAGATTTTTGAGACAACCAAAGAACTAGAGACATGGATGACGCCGATCAAAGATTACCTGCTCACAGGAACTCTCCCCACAGACATGAACCAACAAAAAAGGCTTCTCCGAAAAGCACCGCGATTCGCAATACAGGATAGGATACTCTACCGAAGGCGATTCTCTACCCCCTTACTCAGATGTGTGACCAATGATGAAGCTCGATGGATCCTACAAAAAGTTTATAAAGGCGACTACGGAGATCATACCGGAGGACAAACTTTTGCAAAGAAAGTTCTCCGGTATGGGTACTTTTGTCCAACAGTAAACCGCGATGCAGCAGATTATGCTAGATGGTGCGATCAATGCCAAAGGGTCAACAGGATCAAAAGAACCCCCTCGACGGAGCTAACACATATTGTCAGCCCATGCCCATTCACAATCTAGGGAATCAATTTGATTGGCGTATTAGCAATAGCTAAAGGAGGAGCCATATATGCTATCGTTACTGTCGATTAGTTCACCAAATGGGCCGAAGCGGAACTGCTAGCCACTATTACCACAAAGAAAGTTATTAACTTTTTTACTAAAAACTTTATTTGTAGGTTTGGTGTGCCATAGAAAATCATCACGCATAACGGGACTCAATTCGAAAGCGTTGAGTTTAAAGACTTTTGCAAACGCTTCCAAATCGAGAAAAGCTTTTCCACTGTTGCACATCTACAAGCAGACGGGCAAGTGGAAGCAGTAAATAAGATCATCAAGTCCACCATCAAAAAGTGGCTAACTAAACCAAAAGTAAATTGGGTCGATGAACTTCCACTCGTATTATGGGCCTATAGGACAACACACAAATCTACAACTAGGAACTCTTCGCCCTATCATATGGTTTAGAAGCAATAATCCCTATTGAGATAGAAGTCCCTTCTCATCGAAGGCGAAACTTTGATCAAAGGAAGAATGAACAGCTCATACTCCAGTCGCTCGATATGGTCGATGAGAAGAGGGAAGAAGCCAAATTAAGGACTGTCGTTTACCAAAACAGGATCACATGGTACTTCAACTCCAAAGTTCATAACCGCACCTTCAAGGTGGGGGACCTTGTCCTTAAGAGGATCTACCCTGTACTGGGAGAATTCGGACCAAATTGGGAAGGACCCTATGTGAGCCGTCAAAAGCTAGGGGATGGCACATTCAAGCCAACAACTGTCGAGGAGCCCAAGTTCCCTGAGCATAGAATAGTGAATCGCCGCGTCCTTACTTTATCTAAGACTATCTTATGTATTCTCTATTTCTAGCAAATATGCCACCCCGAAATATCGAAGGCATTATAAGTAGGCAGAACTTGCCCAACTTCCATTTATAAAATTGCTTTGCCTTCCGAACTAATAAAACTTTGTTCACAAAGTAACCTGCTGAATCGACGGGGTCAAATCGACTCAAAACCATCTGATCATTGCTTGAGATAGTGGAACCATGCTCAAGTATGCCTTATCTGCCCACCGGGTCGACGGAAGCAAAGCAACTCAAATTGTTCGATCTACGGAACTCGATCCTGGCCTTCTAAGAACCGGTGTTGCTCCGGCAACATCGGGAATGCCCCAATCAAAGCCGCGTGCCTCCATAAGTCGCGCATTGCTTCTACAGTCATGTAATCATGCTCTCGAAACATGAACTCCTAACATTGCCCAAAGATTGGTAACGTCGGGAGATTCCAAACAGTTTTGGATCGGTGGGTCATATCAATCCCAAAAGCCACGCATCCCATAAGCCGCACACTCCCAAAAGCCTCTCATCTCATAATCCATGCATACTCTTAAAAGCCATGCATTTTCTAAGCCGCGCACACTCTTAATTACCGGTATTGTCCCGACAATGTTGGGAAACTCGTCTATTGTAGGACTAATAAGAATTAATCCACTTCCACTTTCAGGAGTAATGGGTATGAATCCAACAATGACAAACGACTACGAATCAGCAAAGAATTCTGATTATTGACCAACAAAATCTCTGGAGTCGAGATGCTCAAATAACAAGTTCTCAAAGATAGGAACCACAAAATAGACTCGGTTGCAGACATCCAAATAGTCACACGGATCAACTGATCATTTTTCAAGTGTTTGAAGTATACAGCCCCTCAAACTAGGGGGAACAAACACCGATACTTAAAAACAAAAACAAAATACTTCACTGTTCTGTTACTCCAAACAAAGAATTTTGGCGGTAATTACAAGACTAGATAAAATAGTAATAAATAAAATTGGCATAAGTAAATGAAACATAAATAAGTACACAAACAAAGTTACAATCAAAATTTCAACGTTGTATTACTTATAGTATTTTCTATACAAAGTCAAAATGTGAGGGCCGTACCCACATAATATCGGCCAACAAAAAAGGAAAATACATATGCTACAACTGTAGGATCGATTTCACCCTAGAGGGGGGGTGAATAGGGTGATACTATCAATTATAAAAATTATTGCGGAAGTTTATATAAAATATTTTCAACACAGATCACAACAGAATAATAGCAGCATAGATATAGTAGAATAAAAATAAAACACACAGATTTATCCAGCTTCGGCAAAACCCTACCTATGTGCTGCCCCCAAGGTTTCTACTAGAAATTAGATAGCCAGACGCTTACACACGTAAACTCGCGACACCCGCTATCGACTAATCCTAACTCTACGCTCAAAACCCTGCCACAACTCAGCCACCGAGTTGTGAATTCTCAAACTACGCCACGTAGTTTGTCCCCTAGTCACACGACTAGAAATTACAATGGTTTTAAAAAGAAAAATACAAATTTAAAAAGCAATTATAAAACAAAACCCTAATTTTTAAAACTAAGTCCATATATATATGCCAGCCCAAATTAAAAAAAAATGATAGAAACTAAATCCCCTTTTCTTTGTATAATTCGGCCGAACTCCTTTGCTTCGTTCTTTTGAAATTGGGCTGCTCGTTCTTATTCCTCTTTTCTCTGAAATTAGGGCTTTTTTAATTTCGAAGAGACCGACTTTAGTTGCTCGATCGAATGAATAATTTATCACGTCGTTTGCTTTGTCGATCGCACGTTTCTCTGATTTGCTCACGGCTCTTTGAATTGATCGAGTTCGAGGTATGTGATTTGTTCTTTTAGCTTGCTTGAACTCGATGATGATTTTGCCGATGATGGTAGTTGTTTATATAGGATTTGATTTCCTATTTTTTCGTTTGTTCTAATGATTTGAATTCGTCAATTATTTTATCTCTAGCCGTTCGATGTTGCTTGGATGTTTATGATCTCTCTGACTTTGTCACTTCGTATATTTTAAGTTACTTGATTCCCACGGTGTTGATTCTGACTTGGTTCTTTTCCTTGAATGCCACGGTATTGATTTTGAACTGTTTGATTCCGTTCATTGTTGCCTTGGTCATCACGGCGTTGATTTTCTGGTGACTTCGGTTATGCTTTGCTTTGACCTTGGCCTTGATAAAATTGATTTGCTATTGCCTGTAAAAAAAATCATGCCTGATAGCACTTTCGACCTGTTCGATTTTTACTTGCCGTTCCATGTAGATATCCACGATTTAGTGATACTGTAATGTTGGCTTGCATTTAGTTGTAGCTACTGTCCATTTTGGTTTTGCTAGCTGTACTTGTATTCACTTGAGTTTGAGTTCATTGTGTAGCCTGGTTGACTTTTGCAGTTCGCTGGTCTTGCATCATGTGTATACATACATTCATGTATGCATATATGTGTATGTTAGCTTGTGTTTTGAAATTTGGTTTGTGTTTGAAAAACTTAAACCCTGTAGCTTGACGTCTACATGCTTTTGTTCTCGAGTCATCATGTTTGCTTTTGATTGTTGCACTTGCAGTGTACCATGCTATAGCCTGGTTGACTTTTGCAGTTCGCTGGTCTTGCATCATGTGTATACATACATTCATGTATGCATATATGTGTATGTTAGCTTGTGTTTTGAAATTTGGTTTGTGTTTGAAAAACTTGAACCCTGTAGCTTGACGTCTACATGCTTTTGTTCTCGAGTCATCATGTTTGCTTTTGATTGTTGCACTTGCAGTGTACCATGCTGTAGCTTGGTTACTTTCCTCTGATCAGTTGGCACTTTGCCTGTACTCTGGTCTTTACTGGTCCTGTTTCATTTGATATAGATATGTACGTGTATACATATATATGCATACATATATATTTGTATTTAATGTTGGTCCTGGTTTGAGTACTTCATTTGTTAGTGCACTTGTATTTCATGGTTGTTGTTGCCACTCTTGTTTATGCGCATGCTGTTTCATTCCTGTTTGTTGCCTTGCTGTTCCATTACTCTCTGGCTTGACTCGAATTTACTTGATCACATGCATGAATTCATATAGTAGCTAGACTTGGTCGAGTTGCTTGATTCACTACAACCATATTTATACTGTATATTTGCTTGAGTCTGGTCATTGTCGTGACATTATTTTTATTGCACTTGAGTTGAACCCGGCTTTTCATTTGGGTTTGACCTGTGCTTACCTGTCCCTGTAATTGTATCAAGTGTATATCGATGTGCACGACCTTGTGACATGTACAGTGATACACTGTGCATGTCACAAGCTGTTCGTGTTTGATGAATTTAGAATTAAATGATGACGAACAACCCAAATAACTGAGGAAAATAATATTTTTTAAATCGCATTTATTTTACACTGCAAAAATATTTTATTTTCAATTTTACTACGTCAGTGTATATTTTTGCAGATTGCTTAGATGCTGGATTCAATCTGGACTGGAGTTGAAGATAGATACGAGTTGAGTGAATGAGTGATATGTAGTGAGGTCAAATGTAAATTGAAATGTATTGTAATTGCAAATTGTATATATATAGTGAGAGCTTGAATTTGTACTATTCAAAATTGTAATAAATATTTGTTTGAATAAAATATCCGTTTGAATTTAAATTATGTGTTATTTATTTTATTCAGCAAATATTTATTTAATCTATGAAATAAAATAGTACATTAACAAATACATTCAAATGAATGTATATATGTTTATTATCATCAAACAAAAATCATATAGTCGCATATTCAACAGCAACAACAAAAGCAATATGTGTAGACCCTACACTTGTACAAAACACATATCAAACAAATTGGAATGTACCAAAATCTGACTCCACTGCTACTCGAGACTGTCGATGTTTCTTTCCACCGCTCCCCTTCCCACATTTGGTTGGAAGTTTCTTCTTCCTCTCTGAATCTCTGCTAGGAGTTATGTCGCTGCTTGAAATATCAACTATATCCTCTGTGCCCGCATCTCCTCCCCGTTCTTCGACATTCTCGGAAGACTCCCCTTGGTCCTGTGCTTCTGAGACTTGCGGGAGTTCCTTGAAAATTTCCTCTCCTCGATCTTTTCCTTCTTAACGGCCAACATCTGCTGTTCGATTTTATTTAGCTAGCCAATTTGATCTTCCTGCTCTCGAGCTTTAGCTGCTGTGAAATCACCCTCTAAAGATACGGAAGGGTCGTCTACACCGTGCAATGCAGCAATTTTCTTCGGCCCTAGTTGTGAGCCAGACATAGGTGCAGCAATCGAAGCGGCTAAGGAAACAAGCGTCAAGGCAGTTGAAATAGCAGCAAGCCTAAAGACCGAAGAGATCGGCATGTCGGTAGGTAAAGAAGACGGACCTATAAGATCAAAAAATGAAAGCATTCAGTTCGTCTTGTTCTTGCGGCGTGAGCTAAAATTTTCAAACTCTAGGGAAACAAGAAGGTTACCTGCATAAGAAGAATGGTCGAGAATTTCAATCTCATACTCTCCACCTTCTCCTTCTTTGGATGGTTGTACAATCTATGGAGAAGTTCCGGGACCACCCGAAGCCTCCAAGACAGCTGCTGGAAGGGTAGACAACAAGGCAGTGCCGGCTAAGCTCTCTAACTGATCTTGAGGCTATTTTGATGATTTTCCAGATCCATAAATGAAAGGCTCTGACGGTGCTTTGGCAGTTGTAGTCATAGCAGCATCAGCGGCCTTATGTTCCCTCTCAGTTCGAATGATCTACCGACCCTCAAATCAAAGCTTTCTTCGACTCTTCATTGTGATAGGCATCCTTCAACTCTCGCTCGATGTATACATCTCCGTTCTCTCGAAAATGGGCTAGAACTTCTTCCCAAAGCACATCAAGAGTATGCGAGAATTTAGGGCCTAGATAGTTGAGGCTCCCCTGATGCAGTAAGGAGTTAACATAGAAGTTCAAGATGGTGTCATCCATCTTCTCCATTTTCCTTTCAAAAGTATTCTGCAACTTCAAGTAATCCGCTGTCATGGCGGCCTTCTCAACTTTAACTCGGGTCTTCTCAGCGTTAAGCTGTGCGACTCGTTCCTGGAGCGAAGCAATCATTTGAGTCTGATCAGAAACGGTTTTTTCATGGGATTCCACCATCCTCGCGTAATCAGCAATTGTCTTTTTATAGGCTTCGACGAATTTTTTATGATCATCGATAGTTTTCCTCTGAGTTTCAATGATCATGTCATGGACATCAAGGTCATCTTTCAGCTTAACCTCATCCGCATGGCCTTCTTAATTTCATCATGGAACATGATTTCTATTTTTATGCGGGCCTCTTTCAATTCCTTCAGCAAGCTAGCATTGCTATTACTCTCTCGTAGTGCAGCGTCCCTCTCCTTTGTTAATTGCTCGATTCTGGCATCACGTTCCGCTAACGCCCTTTCATAATCATCCTTCTTTGATTCAAAGGAAAGGATCTCTTGGTAATTGTTGCGGTTCATGCCTGCCAGTTGCTTGCATAACTTTTCCCATCCTTCAGCTTGATCCAAACCACTTCGAATTGCCTGGAGATGGGGTATATGGGAATCTTTACGGATTGGGCAAAGGTCGCGATCAAATTAAACTCCCTTCAGAAACCATCTGGGGAGCTCAGCTTCGAGTCCCAGGGCACCAGATAGGAGAATTTAAGTCGGCCTCCTAAGAGGGCATCAAGAACCAAAAGTAGGCACTACGTGAGTTGACGGAGCTTGGAATGAAGGTGAAACTTGAACAGTGGAAGCCGGAACTTCAATTCTGACAGGGATTGAAGCCGGGGCAAATGCTTGGTGCTCGGAGGGATGAGAACCGCAATCTACCTTCGGCTTCTTAGGTGGCTCTTCTCGGTTGTTAGGAGTTTTTCTCTTCTCAAAACCACTCTTGTAAACCCTACCCCGTTCTATGTCGTCCCGACGACGTACTTCGACTTCCAAGTCTTTCCTCCTTATCCACTCTTCCTCAGTCTCACAGGGCTAATGGCGGCTTAAAGACCGTCTTAACCAGCGTTGCAAATCGATGAATTGTTCAAGATCATCGTAAAATCCACGGCCTCTCATAGTACCTAATATTAAAAAAATGATAAATAAAGAGCTTTAGCGACAAGAAATGAACCTAAATAATGCATGTGTAAGTGAACGTGACCCTAGTGAAATGTGTAACATGTCATAGGTGGCCTAAAAGGACGTAACAAACCAGATTGGGAGGCCACCATGGTAGAAATCAAGCTGACTCTAGACACAATATGATAAGGACGAGGAGACGATCCTTCAAACTCGAAATCTTCTCCCATGAGTTCATCGATATCTACATAAATGTTGCTCAAATCCCCAAGGTCAATATTGGTTTCCTTGAGCGGGGAATCCTGAAGTCGCTTGGCTGCTGAGGGGGCATCTTTAACACGAATCTCTTAGGGAGGCGAATCCGGGAGAACAGGACTCATTGTCGAAGTTTCATCACATGATTCGAAAATTCCATAACCGGAATGTGCATCGGATTCATCATCACTATAGGAGGAATCATAACTACTGCTGCTCTCGATTTCACCCTCCTTCTTTTCCATTGTCACCGCAGCCTTGCCCTCACAATGCTTGGATTCGTTTTCCTCCTTTTTCGGAATCTGGGGCATCCTGGGTGGGCAGCTGGCTTCAGTCGTAACACCTCTTCCTTCGTGGATTTCTTCGGTTGACCCACCGCTTGACTGACCTTCTCCCTCAGGGAGGTTGCCCTTTCGGAGCCGTGCGATGAAGAAGTGGAATGTGTTCAAATTTTGGAACGAGAAGGAGACATAACTTCAACAGCCATGACAGATCTTCCGGAATGCAATAACCCATATCGAAGCAAATTCTCGTCCATTAGCAAAAACTTGATCGATCTCTTATTGGCGTCTACGACCTTCAGAGTATGGAAAATCAGATCGAGTGATAGATCTTTGTTTGAACTTGGAATAACTGCAAGAAGTATTCAATATATTAAAATCCCATAGTGACGTATTTAATCTCAATAAGTAAAAGAGAGGACTTACACCCCATTGTCCAAAGACGATTAAATCCCTGAGGACACTTAACAAAGAAATACTGGGCCTTGAATTGGGATAGGTTGCTTTGAAGTTGCAGCACAATCTTGCGGTTTCTTTAGGCTTCAATGACCATGAGGGACAGACATTCTTCTCTCTTCTTGAATGGGAGAAAATATCTCAACTCATTGAAACTCGAAGCACGATTAAATGTCCACATAAAAAAGACGTGAAGGCAAGTCAATATCACGTACCCATTAGGATGGATCTGAAATGAAGCAATTTCCAAGTTCAAAAGAGTTTCTCTCAAGAAATGATTGAAAGGGGGCACTGCTCCATTTAAGCACATGTACCGGTGACAAGCGGTGTACCCTGAAGGCGACATATGTGTGAACTCATCCTTCGAAAGAAGGTGTATGTTACCGTCCAATATGCCATATTGTAAACAGATGTTATGTAGAACTTTAGCAGAGATTACAGAGGAAGCTCTCTCCGGAGATTGAGTAGAACTCTAAAATTTGGAGGAGTCTAATCTATAACCGGACCAACCGAAACCGATTGACCCTATTCAGCTCGCGTAATTGAAGAAATAGGCGCTGTAGAAACTGTTTGTGAAGGTGCAATTGATGACAATTCAACCATCGAAAGTGACGGACTTCCTCCACTGGACTTACGATGAGATGGTGGGTGATTCACTCTATACAATAGAACTTGTACCAAACGCAATCAGGTAATTCTATTTTTAACTAAAAGTCCCCCTACGACACTAGAACTTCGAAAAAATATCGATTTATCCCGACACATCGGGTTCCAAGTGTTGACTGGGGCAAGTGCAGTGTGTTATCTATGTGGGATAGGCTCAGTGTCCTGAACAATACAAATGCTCTATCCTGTGTAGATAGTTCACTTGCAGTGAAGAGAGAAAAAAGCTTCTCGTGTCACTCATTAAAGTTATTTCTCCTACACTTACCCGTTATCGACCAACAACCGATAAGAGATCCGCTGTCTGAAGCGACGCGAGAAGCTCTTCCTATTCCAGGTACACCGATCGTGCAATAGCGGGACCAATCAGTAGTGAGTAACTATAGATTGATGGGTCTGAATCAAGTGGAGAAATCTTTGCATAAATCGATCTCAGCTCTCCGGAAGGTGATAACAACAAAAGCTGTGCATAAGACGCTACCTAAGCTATTATCACCTCCCAGAAAAACCAAAACCAATCTGCAAGTTGTTGTGCCGAATTAACAATGTAACTCGGTGAAAGTTAATTTTGATCTTGTGGATGAAGATAGCAAAACATGTCAAGCATCAGGGTAGAGTCTGGATTTCACTCCGTGAAGAACTCAAGACCCGATTTACTATCTTCTTCCGCAAAATCACAATCAATTCAAATTCTCCATAACATTCACCACCAATACAACCTCATCATCGAATTGCTAAACAAACGCCGAAATATGCATTACCCACCTCTAGTCAAAAGGTGAACATGGTTAAACTTAGGTTGTTGGTGACCTAAGGCAGGAAAGATCGATGGCGATCCAAGTGGGTGAGGTTGGCGGCGATGCAAAAAGATGAAGCAACATGAACTAGGGGTTAGGCCAAGGTGACAGCGAGGTCCAGTATGGTCGATGGCAGGAAGCTCCAGCAGCGGAGATCAGCGGCGGCGTTGACAAAGGAAAATTTTGGGTTTGAATGCTCTGGATCGAGTCTTAAGGCAAGAAGCTCGGTTCACAAAAGAAAATGAGGTAGAGAAGGAAGGATCGGCTCGAATAGGAAGCCAAATAGGAGACTGAACAAAAAACTGCTAAGTCTTTGGATCGCTAGGGATCTATGGGTTATGGATTGCTAGCGATCCATCAAATTGCAACAATCTCCTACAAATTTGCCAAGCATGATCCACGTGTTATTTGCAAGCATCGTGAAAGTTGTGGGACCGAAATTGATTTATCATTATGAGCTAGGACGATTCCCATCAGAATTCAACAGACGACTGAATAACCAAAGCGAAATTCGCATGATGGCCTCAACATGATCATTTGAACCTCACTAAATGGAAACTCAAAAGCAATAACTTCCAGAGCATGCCTTTTTTCCAATGAAGGCATAATTTGGGGGCGCAAATGTTATCCAGGATTCTAACCCAATAGAATTCAATGGAAGTTGGGACATCTACGTTAATTCAAAACAACTCAAAAATCAACCAGAAGGATCAAAAGAAGGAGCCAAGAGGGAATCAATAGAGAAACCAAAGAATAGCCTAAAGGCATGGATCACTAGCGATCTATCATCCATGGATCGCTAGCGATCCATTAATATTGCTCATTGGTTCTCCATTCTTCTTGCATCATAAAGCATTATCTTTTCTTGGCATGCCTTCTAAGTTTCATGATGTTCCAAAGATCGAGAAGTGAGCATTCATCTGATTCCAACAACAGTTCAATGCAACTAGTACATGAATCATCATCAAAATAAGACATCTAGTCATGAAATTAAATGGAGAGCATCTACATAAGGCAAGAAGAACGATTCATGTGAAATGGCCAAAATATATTATAGCTACATGGATCGCTACCGATCCATCAAATTGGCTCGGCTCGCTATGGAATTTCTTAAGCGTCTTCCTACCATCAAATGTGGGCTTCTGGCAAAGCAACTTGGTCCGATAGCTCTCTAATCCCTATAAATACTCTCCTATCTGCAACATAAGAGGGATCTTCTTAACTGGTTGCTGAAACTCTGCAGAAACTATTCTTCACTCTTCTCCTCCCACACAACTGTCTTCCAAAGGGTTCGTTGTGATTCTCCAGTGAACTCTACCACTGGTGACTTGATCAAAATTACAAGATCCAATCAAATTATAATCGAATTCGACTTGTAATTGCAGTCAGTCCATAACAAAAGTCATAAAGTGGATGTAGGCTTCGTTAACAATCGAACCACTATAAAAATATCTTGTCTCTTTACTTTATCTGCAAGTTATTACTCCTTGTTTCTATTTTATTTGCCTTGATAAACAGGGCTGGTGCTTCCGTACTCAATTCAGGGTGTTTATCCATTTTTTGGGTTAACATATAGGATACCCGTAGGCTACGGGTGGTCCAGGTATTATGTTAGAGGCTATATGTGGACCAGGTTGACATGAGTGGAAATTCATATTAGTGGGGAGTAGTTCCCACAGTAGTACTATGCGGTGGTATTAGTGGAAATTGGTTTCCACAGTAGCCTGAATACGTGTTAACATATGGGGTTCTATCATTGTAGATGTGTTCCAAGTATGCCTAAGTTGACCTTTGAATTGTTTGATTAGAATTTTGCACATATTTGAATTTGGAAAATGTTGGTTAGTAGTAGTCCTTGAACTTATAGGTTGTTCGGTAGTTCCAGATTTGTAAATTTGAAGGACGTGTGAAAGTAGAATTTAAATTTAGTCATCACAGTAAATTGTTGAGATTTAGGTGATCCTAGATTTAGTTGGAATTGATATGTGTAGTAGTGATAAATTAGAAATGGGATTTAAGTAATATTTTAATTCATTGGAATTTAGAGGGTTGCAATGCAAATTCTTATGGATTATCAAGTACTGACTTATAAGTAAAAGTGTATCTTTTGAAATGGCAAGGAATATACCAAATGAAAGGGGTGTACAGAATAGGGATGGTCATCGTATTTTGTACTGTCTATTTCAATAACTAAGAAAAAGATAATTCCTTGTAATTCCAAATGTAACACTAATTCTCCTTTTGGATAGGACAGAGAAATTTACACTATCAACCTTTCCATTGGGAGAAATGTAGTTCCAATGCATTAAAATATAGAAATCCCTAAGTATAAACCAAAGTATTGGTCATCATGTTTATTGGATTAAAATGGCAGAACGTCATTTCATATTGAGCTATCTCAACCACGAAATAATTGGAATGAAATGGTAAGAGGTTATGTTCAGTAAAGAAGTCTTAATTGTAGGAGGACAAGAAATGGTAAAATTTTTGGAAGTACAAACCACAAAAAGTATCCCGGATAAGATCTTAGTCAAGATTGTGCTAGGGGTAGTTAATTCAAGAATTTGGGTCTTCGTTAAGAGAGAGATATGGTTATTTGCACGCATTGAGAATATGGAAGCGATTTTCATAGAAAAAGAAAATCGAGAAATTTTTGATAAGATTTGAAGAAAAAATAAAAAGATTTTTCTCAAACATCACTTGGATTGGAGAAAGATTATTTTCTTAAGGAAATTTATGGAAAACAAACTTAGAATACATAGTCGTGTGCATAGCAATCGCACGCAAATAAAGTATCCCTTAAGTAGTTATTATTTTGGTTAGAATGGTTTTAGATTATAACTCCAATTAATTTGAGGATTTTATTATTATAGTTAAATGGGAGGATATACCAAACTTTCACTTGTAGAATTTAGGATAGATCTATGTAGACCACAAACATGATACCTAGGTTCCATGATTTTTGGAAGATTAGGAAACAATCCAAAAGTAAAGAGAAATGACTTAAGTTGGGCCGAACGGGAAAAGAAGTTATGTTAGATATTTGGGAAATCACCTGTTTGCATAGCCATGAGGAAAACTAAAATATAGCAAAGAGCTAAGTAGGAAGAGACACTATCCACATTTGAGTTATTCCACTTGGCCTCAAGGAGTTGGGGTGATTAGGCATATCATTGGAAGAGTTAAGATGGTATGTTGTGCATTGGAGATTTTATGGAGCTATAGTTTGCAAGAGCAAACTTACGCTCAAGTTATTCAGCATGTTGCAAGACGACACTATTTGAGTTAGTAACAAGGATCGTTGAAGGTTACCGATGCACATATAATTGAATTGGAAACTTTTGGCCAGTGGTGAAATTTGGTTAGGGAAGTTAAACAAGATAGGTGAGTCCTTTGTTTGCCATGCACCTACCCGTATTTTTGGGCATGGGAACAATCGACTCTGTAATGGAATAATTACATTAGTTGGAGTCCAGTAGGGAGACTATCCAATTGAGAGTACATGAGATTTGAGGAGAAAGTCCGAGCTATCCATCCTGAACTCATTTATGGTACGTTTCCATTATATTTAGAAGAAATTATTGTGTATATAGACTCTAGCTTGGGTAGAGACCATTGAATGGTAGGAATGGTTGTAAACATGTCAATAGGACGTGTTATGAATGATGGATGCTAATGGATATATTTGGATGTATTGTTTAGATTGTATTCATTACACAGTTAGAGCGGTATACCCTCAAGGCAGTAACACACATTCACATTATCCCTTATTATTATTTGGCTTGTTTTATATGATACATATGGATGTTGATTGTCGTTTTTCATGCTTATAGTTGTTCCATATGGATGAAGTGGATGCGCATAAATGTAGAATTGCAGGTGTACTTATTTAGGATGTTGCATACATTTGAATGCATGGCATAAGCATTTACATGATAAGATGTTGATTGGATTAGTAAACTGCCTACTTTTTGCATTAGCATAGGTTCATGTGCATTTCACATTGCATATATATGTACATATTACATTAGAAAATTTCTAAGGATAATGATTACGATGGATGGCGGATGAGTAGATGGTTATAGTTATTGGTTACTATATGTATTAGTTACATTTTTCTGTCCTTTATGATTTTAGGGATGAAATCATTTTTAGGGGAGGGAGAATGTAACACCCTAGAAATTTACGTAAAATTTAATAGAAAATTAAACAGGAATATTTAAACATAAATCTAATAAGGAAAGTAAATTTAACTAAAATAAGGACTAAAAAGAAAATTTCCATATACATCTGGATTTGGCTATGAAACTTGCGCCATTGCATTCGTAGTGATTTTCTGGACCATTTTCATGTATAACACCTCAAAAACAGAGTTCGTTTGGAGAAGTTATAGGCACGGAAAGATTTGAAATAAAATAAGAAGAAAAAAATGTTTAAGGGTCAACCCCCACCCTTGAGTGGTCGATCTATAGAGGTTGACCATAGGGTTCCTTGGGTCGACCATGATACTTGAAAACGCAGGAAACATGAAGCACGATTGGAAGCGTTGTTCGATGGTTCTGATCGTTCCTTCATATCAAAGTTTTAATGACCAAATGTGATGTTAGTAAAATATTCTCTAGACCAAATCAACGCCCTAAATTCACCCCTAATCTCTATAAATTGGAATCTAAGCTAACCCTAAAACTAATAGAAAATTTTACTGTAACAAAACTCTATCAAAATCCAACCTCTCTTCTAACCCTAAATCTTCTTAAAATCCAAAATAAAATCAAATCAACCTAAAAGAGTGCAAGTAACTGGATTTAGACAGGACCAACAAAGCTAACATTCGGAGGGCCGATTCTCAAGCAAAACAATAGGAAGAGCTTAGGCTTGAGGTAGGTGGGCACAAATTTGATAAGTTGATTATTGTAATTAGTTTAAACTGTTGTAATTGGTTAGGGTGTTAGAAAACTTGTAACGCCCCACCTTTTTGTATGCTTAAGCAGACACACATGCCAACTTAAACCATACAGAAGGGTGGATTGTTATGGGGTAAATAAGAAAAAGTGGAGAAATAAAAGAAACAAAATAGAATCTTGCAGCGGAACGATAAAATATAATAATCAAATAACAGTTCATGAAGCTGTTTTACAAAACATTTTATTATACTTATACAATACATATCAGAGTTACACATACCAGAGAATGATAATTAATGCAGCAGAATACAATGGTGTAGTGGAATATAATAAATAGTAGTAATAAAATCTTCGTCTTCGTCCTCCAGAAATAGAGCCTTCAAATCCTGAAATGCTCAGGCTGACCTGAGTGAATTGAAAAGACAAAACACTCGAGTCAGAACTAAAAGATCTTATGTAAGTTAAATCAATGATAAATATATGAGTGGAACGACGTCAGAGATGTTTACGGGATTTGACATCTCCTATCCAGTGTCTAACGTGAGTGCAGTAACTCAAGAGATGCTCGGGATTCACATCCCCTAAGGATCCGTTAAACTATTTACTATGTAGTAATATTCGCTATTATAATAATGTCTAATATAAAATAAACATACTTTTTAATAGCGTCAAGGGGTTACCCATATAGCCCTTAACACGTAATAGTCCCAGTAGTCTATCCAGTATTAGCATACTCCCAAAAATGGGGGCTACCCTCGATACTCCACAGGCTACGGGAGAAATCACAAATCGTAGTAAAGCTCGATATGGTAGGTGATACGGCACACAAGGCAATGCCAGGGTAGATATACCAATTACGCACACGGACTGATGGAACACATAGCAGCCACTACCATCTACCTCGAACAACACTCCCAAATCGAAGGGTGGCCACCAAAAATCACAAAGTAATAGAATGGAATTGAAGAAGTGCGTCTGATAAGAGGTACTACCTCACTGGTCCGAGATCGCTCCTGTTTTAGCCACCTTATGCCAACTCATGGGAGTTGGGTCCACGTATATACCTTAGGATCGTCGCCACCATCCTACTTCATTCTGGAAACTCCACCGCGTACACAGTTGTCAAAGTGGTTTTTGGTATCGATAGAGAGTATGTCCATATCCGATCCAGGTCTCTTTAACAACCAATCGTTATTATAACACCGTGGTCATTTAAAAATATATATACTTTTAAAAACACAATCATTACCCTTTCAAAACATATCCTTTACTTCAAAATAATATATACTTTAAAAATCAAAATATTTTTGCCATTTCAAAACATATCTTTTACTTCAAAATAGTATATACTTTAAAATCAAAATATTTTTGCCATTTTAAAACATATCCTTTACTTCAAAATAGTATATACTTTAAACCAAAATATTATTACCATTTCAAACCCAAATTATCAATGTAGTATTTCCATTTCAAAACCCAATTCAATAATATATCATTTCCACTTCCAAAACAATTCAATAATATCTCATTTAAATAAAACCAAATTTCCAATCACTAATCTTTCTTAAATTTAGATAACTTGAAATATTCTTTTAAATCATCTTAAACCCAAAGCACATTTTGAAGTCATATTTCTAAATTTTCAATTTCAATTGGTTTCAAATCCATATATTCACAGATAATTCTTAAATAAATTCTACTTCAAATAAATTCATTTTTAAAACCATATTACTTTCAAAGTTATAATAATTTCAAAAACCAATACTTTGAAAACAATAATACCTTAATTTCAATAAAACATTTCAATTTTGATATATTTCAAGACTTTAAATATTCCAAAATTCCCAACCAAATCTGATAATCTTATATATACCTTAATTCAATTTATTATTATTTAGTTTAGAAATATTTATTTAATAAATTCAATATCACTTAAATAAAGCTCAAACTTGAAATATTCGTAAATCAAACTTAAAACATCATCAAGTTATACTTAGCTTAAATTTTAGAATTTAACCATATATAAAATAATATTTATATAATATCAAAATTAGTATATATATAAACCCTTATTTTCCAAAACCCATAGAAAATCACTTTAAAATATTTTATATATAGACCACGGTGCCTGTATATAATTTCCTATCCTATGGTCAAGTGATACAGATATTTATCATTTCAATCCGTAATTTTAAAAATAAAAGTTTACGGTTATATATCATTTCAAACCGCAATCCCGAATGAAATGAAAATGCATAATAACTTGCAGTTTATAAAATTTAGCATCCATTCATCCAAATATCAATAAACAACCATTTATTACAATCATCACCCAATTTAAACAAAACATCAATATAAAGCATATAAAATATAACAGGCATCAACGGATAGTTTATATTCAATAAAAATTAATAACTGTTCAACTGGCAATTTATATGCAATAATAAATAAATTTAACTGGCAAATTATATGCAATAATAAAATTAAATAACAATTTAATTTAACTAAATGCTATCTAACTGAGATGATGATTAAATATATGCCCAAACAATCATAGATAAATTTTAAATCACATCAAAATTCAATTTAACAAACATAAGAAATCTTAGAAGTTGTGAGTGGGTTAAAACACTCACCTTTTGAATTTAAATCGAATTTAAATCTGATTTAAATCCAAAATTTCGACGATCTCCAAATCTGCCCAAACCAGCGTCAAAAGATCTGGAATTTAATTACGATCCTAACAAAAGAAACCGCGCGTGAAACGGAGTTCGTATGCAAAAGATATTGCGAAAATTGCGATTGAAATAAAAAAAACAAAAGAAGATGGAACACAATTAACCTTATATGTTTGCCACGTCACCTACATTCACGTGAAGGTCTTCTTCTCCCAGAAACAAAGCACCGCAACCTCTCTCTCTGACCGACCGTTGACCGCGTTTTGCCGCCTATCCGACCGTCAATTCGCCTCCAAACTTCGCCGATGAACAACGCGCTAGCGTCTCTACAAAACCCAAAAAGGATTTTCCGATCAGACGCACCAGTCAAAAACGCCCAATTCAATTTTGACCGCGATTTCTGGTCACACGATGCGTCGAATTGAAAAACGAATTACACCATTGAATTACGCTCGTCGAGAGCTTCAACATATATAAATTTGAGATTTTTCTGAGGACTTTGAAATTTTGACTTTGATTTTGAAATGGATCTGGATCTGAAATTTTGTCAACCATTGAGGAGAAGAAGGAGCTGATGAAAATTTACGCGTAGACAAATGAGAATAGGAGGAGGCTAGGGTTAAGTGGGGATATTTATAGAGAAGGTTGAAAATAGAATAGATGGATAAAACAGGTGTACGCGCTAACGCCAACGTGGCCCAAAAAGCCCGTCCTAACCCCGGAACGAAATTGGGTAAACCCATATATCAAAATAGGTGTTTTAAAATATTTTAAATTCAATGGAAAAGGCTTCAAGTTCAAATTCCATCGTATGAAGAAGTTATGCTTAAAACAATATTTTCCAAATTGATTTTAATTGATTTCAATTGCATAAATTTCAAGGCGTTTCGAGTCCGTACGATCAAACGACAAGTCCGATCGCTACAAAACTTGAAACATTATTATAATTCACCATTAGAGATCCGATGAAACTGGTTTCGTCGAAATCCGAACCAGTGGCCAAAATGGCTATTTTTATATTAATTAAATAAATTAAAATTTATTATTAAATCAACTTTCAAATTTCAAATTTTAAACTCACAAATTTTGTCACCTTATATTTCTCAATTATTTACAATGATTTAAACAAATCTTTATGTCCATTTTTGATAATCTATAAATTGCGGTGTCAAATCTTCTATTTCCTTATATTCAAAATTATAAATTAAGTTCCCAAAATTTCCATTAAATTAAATATCAATGATTATTCCATCTATAAATTTTTAAGGAGATGGATTCAATGTTGGGTTCAAAACTATTATTTTAATATTCTTGAATTTCAGTTTAAATCTCTATTAACGTAAATTTAACACTTATTCCCAATTAATTTCAATGACCAAATTTTCCTAATTTAAATTCAATTAAATAAACAAATCTTAATTCCCATTCTTATTATTCAAACAAATTATTATCCTATAAACATATTTAACCTTTGGTTATGTTTTGTTACATAAATCTTCCAATTTCACCTTTATTCGTATTAACTCTTTTATTTCCACTTTTTGTGAAATAACTACCCTATCCAATATTTGATGCTAAATTTATTTCCTTGCATTAATATACACCTATTTACATTAATTAGAATAAATATTATATTCCTAAATGTACTTCTATCAATTAAATGCATTAATTAAGGTTTTAAAATACTTTACGTTCTATAAAAATTTACAACATTAAATTTACATTCAATTAATTACTTTACATACTTTACGTATTAATTTCTCAATTAACTTAATTTGAACTTATTTCCCAATCTATCAATTACTACTTAAAGTATATTTACGCTTCTAAAAATTTACATTCCCACTTCCGTTACTATATTATTAATTATTAGAGTAACGTTTATTATAAATAATAACATCATAATTACTTAACATTTAAATGAACTTTAAATCCAAATAAATTCATTGACCAATTAATTAGGTAATTTATAATAGTCGTTATTACCCTTAAATTCATTTCCAAATAACGTACTACCTTATTAACTAAATTTACGAACAAATACCGTTCCAATGTTTTATTGCATAAATCAATTTAATCCTTTCCTTTATCCCTTATATGCAATTACAATTAAATGTTGGCATTTATTCCCATACTACCGATTGCATTCACTTATGTTCTATCCAAACATTCATTTAGATTTTATTTCCATTAATTTTTTCAATATTGACATCCACTTAATCAAATTTACTTCCATTTATATAGTTGCAATTCAATTCAGTTATTATTTCATTAATACTATTTCCAATTTATTCCTTCCAGTATTAATTACACAATCAAGTTTAATTAACCAATTATAATGGTTTCCACTATTTCTTCAATTGGATTTCATTCCAATTGTCAAGAATTTATTTTATTTACCAATGCAACACTTAATTTCCAACATTCGCTCCAATATACATTATAAGATTTTCATTTCTTTTTACATTAAATTACAAAAATCAATTTAAATTAACAAATTAAATGGTCGAAATTTATAGGTCGTTACAAAACTCTAAATTGAATATGCTAAATTTAAATTGAATATGCTAAAACCTTGGATTTGAATCTAAAACCCTAGCCTTAAATTATTAGTAAACTGTTAATTGGAGATTTATGCATATACCCTTTTTCTCTCTTGAAATTTGAAACCCTAATTCAATAAACCTTAAACTTAATTGCAAATTGTTGCTTAGACTGGGATTTGGGTAAATTAAATAACGTTAACAAACTGAATCAGGGAGATAAACAATCGACAATCGAAACAGGAAGAAACACTTGTTTTTGTTCATGAACGGACGACCTTGGACTCCCTATGGTCGACCGTAGAGGAACAGCAGTAGACTGTCATATTAAAAATTGAAAAATTGAGCGTTGTCCTAAGGCCCAAAATTTATAAATTAAATTTATATGAAACGTGAATTGTTGTGGGCCTATTTAAGGGTAATTAGATGCATGTTAGGACTTGTAGGGAAGTTTGTTCCCTAGTGGACGCTAGGTTGTGGCGGTGTTAGAAAAATGTTATTTACCCAATTTAGATGGAAATCGATGTGAGGCGATGTATTGTCACAGCTGACACTCACAGGAGGTTCCAACGGTGGGCATGCAGTCGGTGTAGATGCCTGATGGAATGGGTCCGACACAACGGAAGGTCCTAGTATTCACAAATTCCTAATGCACGTGATACAATTAGAGAGGAGGATCCGAAGAGTGCAATAAGAGGCCAACACTACGATCGAGGGGTAGAGAAGAATGTAGAAAATCAGACATTCCGGTGGGTCGGCATTTTGGTTTCTTCCTCTTCAGGCGTAGCGAGGGGGAATCATTCCCAGTAGCCTAGTGGCGATGATAGTAGTGGGAGCTTAGCCCACAATAGTTTAGTGGCGGAGATAATATTGGGAATTTAGTACGTAGAAGCTTAATGGCGGTGTTTTCATGGTTAGTAGCCAAGAGGGAGGTGTTTCCACGTTTGGTAGCATTATGGCGGTGTTTACAGGTTTTGTAGCCTAGCGGCATTGTTTACATTGAGTAGATCAAGGAGCGATGGCTGATCGATAGACATAAAATTCAATCTTTTGTTCGATCCATTACATTAGCCTACACAGATTATAGTGTAGGAATGTATTATATGAGAACCTTAGGTTGCGGACCTTTCGAATTCACGGACACTTGTCTCACACCCTATATCATCTAGAGCGGTATTGAAGTAACTACGTATTGTTGGAACTGGGCCAGCCCGCAGCGGAATATATGCGTGAATTTCAATTTTTGTACCTTATTGGATCTTTATTAAGCCTATCAAGTCTAATTCATTTAGAATATTTCTGAATGTAGGTTAAATAAAATCATGTATTTTATTTAAATTTATAAATTGTAGTTTGAAATTTATTTGATTTTGGTTTTACTTAATATACAAATATATATATACATGTATTATATATATATATATATGTCTCTGTGTGTGTGCATGTGTAACGTAGTAATCTGTGCAAGGTATAACATGCCCGTACATAGATGGTGGGATTTACATCGCAACGGATACAATAGCTCATGTTATATGTATTGTATGTTGTCAAATATGTGTACGTACATACAGTTATAAATTCCAAATAATTATATATATATATATATATATATACGCACAGAAACATATAAAAGTAAATATATAGAAATATGTTCAATTATTAAAATATTATAGAAATATATATTTATGTGAACTACATGTTATATTATAAGTAAAAATTAAGATATATATATATATGATAAAATAATATTTTTAATCTGAATTAAAATAAACTATTTATTTAATTTTATATTTATATATATGTGCATAGCTAGTCAATATAATAATTAATAGTAAATTAATTTATAATATAATATATATATATATATAAATATAAATATAAATATGAGTATAAATATAAATATAAATATATATATATGAATAAAATATATTTTTAGTTCGAAAATATCATAGATTTAAATTTAATATTACTTTAATATTTTATTTGCATGTATCATGAATTAATAATTAATTTCAGCACTTAATTAATTAATATAAAATAATTATATAACAAAAATTCAAAATTTCAGTTTCCAAAAAACCTAGGATCATATTTTAGGTGTCACGAAAAATTTCCATAATTTTAGGAATTAAAATAAGATTTTTAGTTATTTAATTAATGTGTGTCCGAAATTAAAATAATTTTTAAAATTAGAAAATAAAGTAGAAATTTTTTGGAAATATTTCCATGAGCATCTTACACCACGAATTAATTTTAAAACTTATAAAATTGAATTTCTAAAATCAACTTATTTTATACAAATTTATTAAATCAATTATTCAATAAATATTTATATTAAATATATATTAATAATATACAAATTATTCTCTATCCTTATAATTCATAATAAACATAAACATGTATAAGAAAAATTTAAGATCAATTTTATATAGTAGATATAAACATATATGCTTTGATACAAATTGTATATGAGTACTAATACACGAATTAATATTTATATGAATATAAAATTTAAAAAAATATAGTTCAACTTATAATATCAGATTACAAACAAAATTATTAATATAAATATTAAATTTTATGCACATAACCAATCTCCATTGTGATAACAATATTACATTTAAAAATCTCACCTAACCAATGCAATAACAGTGTTATGTAAATATCTACAAGCATATGTAACGAACATGATTTTCAACCCTCGAAAACTGACACTAATACGTCCACTGTATTGCATGCCAAGTATTCAAGTGCTTGAAAAACTGATTATTAAGCGTAAAAAGAAAATAATGACAGAACAGAACTACACACGAATGGAATAATTTATAATATCAATAATATTTACAGCGGAAATTTGAAATACATATATCAGAGTCTAACCTAAGCTCGTCAAGGATGGTTATAAATCTCTGTCCTTACAATTGCTGAAAAACCAAAACAAATTGCAGCTGGAATATGACCTACGTCCATACACTGATGAAGATCTCCAGCTCTACTCTGGAAACTACCAACGTCCTCAGCTAATCCTGAAAATACTCGGATCTGATTCGAGCATTAAAAATACCAGGATCAGGCTTGGTAAACCAGCGAGAGAAACTTGAACAATAATCATATGATGGAGTCATAAATTGGATTAATGCAAAACAAATCCTTTTTGAAAAGAAAGGGCATCTCGTAAGACCACAATGCACATAAATACGGATGAGTTTTTACCTTACGATGACAAAAATACTTTATACTAAACAATCCGATATTATTATTAATGACATTGGTTTGAAAACACTTTTCAAATAAATATATATACAAAGTAGGTATCAATACCTAGACGAGTCAAACGATGTATATGGGCTAAAGGGGTAGCTTAAATGTTTGCAAAGCATCACATCTATTTTGGGAATACAACCAAATCCGTAAAACTTGTATTGGAATTGGATTTCTAACATGATAGAGAACTAGTGGAAATTTCCTCCAATGCGGAATCCATGCAAAACAATCCTAGTCCCCAGTGACTATTCACTTGTCTCAAGCAAGCCTATGTACTACGTTTTTACACTACTATGGAACAACGTATCTCGGTGGCTTCGCTCTGTCTCAGTCGAGCCTCCAATACCTGTCCATTTAAACCGTTGAGGTTCCAGATAGTAGAATCCTCTATCCACCATAAAACAGATAGCCTAAAATATGTCCTGTAGACCACATAATTACCCGTATCATCACCGTGATATGAGGCTCGTGAGGCTACGCTCTATTTTCCACAAAGTGATGCTTTGCATTCCATAAAGCCACGCTTTGCTTTCCATAAAGAAAATTCCACTTAGAATGCCACATCACCATTTCTAACAACACACAATTGATTTCCAAAAAAGTACAACCCCTAAGTTCATACGCCTCAAGGAAGGGTGTTAAGTATAAGAAGGGTTACCTCCTAAACCGCCAAACAGGTGTACGTTTGTAAATACCAATGTACGTGATCTTAGAATGCAATGTCAGACATTCATCCACACAAGTTGTCCAGTGAAGGATAAATCAAAGGTGCTCCTTCTGCTCAATCCTGTTTGGGAATTCCCATAGGATTAGTAGCAAGTAGTCCTTGCAAATCGAAGATTTTTATAACGATGGCACTACTTCTGTAACAACCCTGTATTTTGTAATTATTTTAAATTGAATTTCCTGATTTAAAAACTTTATTTTACTTATTTAAATTAGATAATTTTGTTATTACAAATATAAATTGTGTTTTGAATGAGAATTATAATTTCAAACATGAATAAATAAGATATTTTCTAGAAATTTGAATTTGGTCAATATGGTCAAACTTTGACTTTTAAATTTAAAATTTAAATATTTGAATTTTTGAATTTTATCTTTTATTATGAAAGTAAATAAAATTTCAAGAATACTGCTTTTCGTTTCGTTGAAATTTGATTTATAATGTGAAAGTTATGCTTTTGACAATATTGTGTGTAAATTGTTTTATTTACCAAAATTGTTTATTTTAATTTATATAAATATTATTTTTGGTTGTCATATCTTGTTCCAAATTTGAATATATGTGTAATATGACATGTTATATATATATTTTTATTTTTAAAACATTTTTAAAAGTGTTGTTATAATTTTTAAATGTTTATTGTACATTGTTTATATTTTTAAATGCTAGTTTCATTATATTAGCTATTTTCTTAATTATTTTCTATTTTTACTTAATTTATTTATTTATTTTCCTTTTCACTTTATTTTTCTCAGCTTTTTTATTTTTATTTACTGAAATTTATTTAGTTTATTTTGTTTAAAAGAATTTGGCATTTTCAAAAGGACTTTGTGCTTGTAACTTGTGACTCTTCCTTTTCCTGCCTCTTCATTGCCTTGGCCTTTCACTTTCTTTTGCTATAGCCGTACATTTCTCATTGCCTTTCACATGAATACTTCTCATCCTCATCATTTGTTCGGCCATTTCACTTCTGAGAAAAAAAATGTCAGTATAGCTTCCATTCTCTTCCTTTCTTCTTCATTTTCTCTTTGATTTTGCCTTGCTTCTCTCTAGTTTTGCTTGGCCACAACCACCGCCATCTCCACCAACCACCACCATCATCTCCTCCTCATTATCCAAAGCCTACAACCATCCCTCTCCTCTGTCCATAACAGGCCGTGACCATCCCATGGAGAAAACACCACAAAAACATCTCAAAAACCTTGCAAACTATGCATAGCCGACCTAAGCTTCACCACCACCTTCATATCTTGCCTTGGCCACCTCCCCTTGCTCCACCACAATCATGACCTGACCGCTGACCATCAGCCTCCCCTCTGACCTGACCATGGCTGAACCTTAGATGCACCAAATCCTTACATCTCTTGACCCAAAACCTTCCATTCCTTGATCCAAAACCCTTCCACTTGCTTGCCTTCACCTTCCATTTGTTTTGCCTTGCCATCTTCCTCTATGGCCGAGCTTAACATGCATGGAAACCACCATAGCCAAGTCTACATGCTCAAGACCCAACATGGCCGAGCCCATTTGACATAGGCCGAGCCTAGGTTGGCATGTGCAAGCCACTTTTGTTCAAGGCAAAGTGATATTTTCATCTTATTTTTAATTGTTTGCAAATTCAAAGTTGTTGTTTATAATTTATGTTTTTGTTATTTATGATTACAATATTTATATTTGTGCTTATGTATGTTATATTTTGTGTTGTTTACAAGGCTCTCCATCCATTCAAATCTAATCGTGCCTGTCGTGCCTTTGGAATCGTTCTTGTGTGTTGTTTTGGTCTCTAGCTTTGTAAAAGGTGAGTCTTTCTCACTCTGACATATTTACTTATAAAATGGTGAATCGATAACAAGTGCTTAGTAATTTAAAATGTTATGAAAGTTTATGATGATCATATGATATACTATGCCATGTTATTTCCATGTTTAAACTATTAATTATCACCTGACATCTGATATATGACCTTATATTGTGATATTGACATTGTTTATATTGTTTATGCATATATTCACACTGCAAGTTGCCTATTAGAATAGAATCACTATGGATTGAAATGATACATACCCGAATGGACTTTAGAATAGGGAAAAATCGTTATGGGCTGAAATGATAGGCCTGAGCGATTTTTATTTATTTATTTAACTTGGGATTTCGGGTTTGAAATGATAGAACCCGGTTTTTCTTTGTAAACTGTGGATTGAAATGATACATATCCGTATCACTTGACCTAGGTTAGAAAACTATATACAGGCCTGTGGTTAATGTATAAAGTGTTTTTGAATATTTTTAAGTATTTTTAAATGTAAATTTATGAAAATTTGATTTAAACAGATTTTAAATGGTTTGAATGAAGAATTTATGATATTTCTATAAGTTAAAAATGTTGAATAAATGAATGATTTAAGTTGAATTTTGAAATATAACTTAAGTTTGGAAATTTGGATTTTGGTTTTAAAATGATATTTAAGTTATATAAATAAAATGGAAATTTAATTATATTTGGAAAATGGGAAATATGATAATTTGACTTAAATTTGAATTTAAATGATTTAATAAAGTATTATTGATTTTTATATGAACTAAAATGGTTAAATGAATGAATGCTTAAATGTGACATTTTAAATATAACTTGACTTGGAAATGGAAAATTTGGTTTTAATTAGAGGTTTAAATTAATTAAATAAATTGGAAATTTAGTTTAATTTGTGAAATGGTAATTTGAAGATGTAAGTGTTAATATATTGTAAAAGGTAAAAATGGAAAAATTGTACACTTGAATGTGTTAAGTGAAATTATTGAAAATTTGGATTTTATTGTAAAAGTTTACTTTATAAAAATCACAAATTAAAAGAGTATTGTTAATGAACATTTTTGAATGTTAAAAATAAGATTTTTATAATGTTTAAGTGGTTTAAATTAAAGTTTATTATTTGCTGGAAATACAATAAAATCTGGAAATTACTTTAATAGCATTCGGAAATGCTATGATTTCTGATTTGAACTAAAATTGAATAAAAGAGCTATTACAGCATTTTTGAAATGCTGTAGTTACTGTAGTTGAACTAAATAGACTAAATCTTGACTCAGGTCTATTACAGCAGTTCTGTAACTGCTGTAGTGGTCTGCTGTCATTGCTGAATTTAATGAAACCCTTTAATTTGAAACCTGAGCTATTATAGGATTTCTGAAAATGTTGTCTTTGCTGTTTTAAACTAAATTTCAACTAAACTGAGATTTAACAGCAGTTTTAAAATGCTGTCTTTACTGAAGTAAAATGTTTTCAAGAATAACTTATAACAGCTTTTTCTTAATGCTATGAAAGGCTGAAATTTTCAATGTTTATGGTTTTTAACTTAGTAAATGAACTCAGAATAGTTTAAAACTTTGGAAATTGAATACTTGATTTGAAAGTATAATAATTACACTTTTAAATGGTTTAGATGAATTATTTTGATTGAAATATAAACTATTTAAAAGGTGACTTGAAATGATAATAAATGAATGATATCTTTGAATTTAAAAGGTATTTAAAATTGAATATTTGGATTTGAAATCAAATGATGATTTGATAATGAAGTTTTGAAAAGATATGATATTTTAATATATTAAATGATTTGAAATGAAGTTTTGAAAAGATATGATATTTTGATATATTAAATTATTTGAAATGAAGTTTTGAAAGATATGATATTTTGATATATTGAAATGATTTGAAATAAAGTTTTGAAATGATATGATATTGTAAATATATTGGAATGGGTTGGAATTGATTTAATCTTTATTTTGATAAGGATTTGGATTTGAAATGATATTCTATTTTGAAGTATAAAATATTATTTTAAAATTTTAACCACGGGCTATAATAACGATTGGTTGTTAAAGAGACCGGGATGGGATATGGACATACTCTCTGTCGATGCTGAAAACCACTTTGAAACCTGTGTACGCGGTGGAGTTTCCAAAATGAAGTAGGATGGTGGCGACGATCCTAAGGTATATACGTGGACCCAACTCCCGTGAGTTGGCATAAAGTGGCTAAAACATGAGTGATTGACGGGCCAATGAGGTAGCACCTCTGATCGGACACACTTCTTCGATACCATTCTATTACTTTGTGATTGATTGGGTGAACCCCTTGATTTGGGAGTGTTGTTCGAGGTGGGCGGTAGTGGCTGCTATGCGTCACCACCAGTCCGGATGCGTAATTGGTATATCTAACCTGGCATTGCCTAGTTGTGCCGTGTCACTTACCATAGCGAGCTTTACTACGAGTTGTGATTTCTCCCGTAGCCTGTGGAGTATCGTGGGTAGCCCGCATTTTGGGAGTATGCTAATACTGGATAGACTACTGGGACTATTACGTGTTAAGGGCTATATGGGCAACCCCTTGACGCTATTAAAAAGTATGTTTATTTTATATTAGACATTATTATAATAGCGAATATTACTACATATTAGATAGTGTAATGGATCCTTAAAGAATGGGCGATCCCAAGCATTCTTTCAGTTACTTGTACCTTTATTACAGTTCACTTGAGTTGGTTTACATTGTGTAAGTATGTATGTCCTGACTCGAGTGTTTTGTGTTTTGCTTTACGCTCGGGTCAGACTGAGTGATACAGCATTAGAGACTCACCTTTGGAGCTGGAGTTTTGCTTTGAAGATCCAGATATCTATTCATTTTGTTATCCAGTTGATTCCAGTTGTATTCTGAGTTGTACCTGATTATCATACTGTTACTCCTGTTGTATCTTGGTATTCCTATTGTATCTTACTTAACTCTGATGTATTTATATAGTAGCTTCATGAACTACTATTTCTTTGTTTCTGCTGTATTATATTACTCTGTGTCTGTGATCTGTGATTATTTATTTACTGTATATGATGAGTTTGCCAAATATAAATTAACAATTCGGTATTTTGAATTATTCAAGTCAGACATGTGTGGTTTATTGTCGATTTGAATGGTCCAAAATAGCGGGTCGTTACAGTTGGTATCAGAGCTCTGGTTTAAGGCAAACTTAGCATATAGAGTAAATTTAATTAAAGAATCACTTTCGTTCGAACTTGAATTCCTTCTTCTTCGATTCAGTTTCCTTTGAATTTTGGAACGTTCCCTTCGGTTCTAAAGTCCATTCTTGTCCTCCCTTATTCGGTAATTCTTGATTCTGGAGTGTCCCATAACTCCACTCCGAATAATCTTTCTAATGAACTGGCGGTCCCGCCAATACTCTAATTACTTGTAAAGGGGTGAATCTTCTTTACAAAAAGCATTGATTCATCGAAGACTTCTGTATCCTTGGTTTACGATGCTATTATCTCTTGCTATGCCCGAATTCTATCTTTCGAGATCAAATGTAGATTTACCCCAGAAAATCCACATCGATCTTATTCATTAAGTCACGGTTGACCTGGTTAAGGTTGCCCGCGATATATACATCATCCTATTATGTTATTTAATCGTCTTATCTTTGTCTCCAATTTACCTTCAAATCAGAATTCTCTTTAATTTGAGTCCATCAATCTGAATCCCTATCCTTATTTTGAAATATTAATCTTGTATTTGAAAATCTTATATTTAAAGAGGTTTTATATATTGTGTTGTTTGAGTTGTTGATGTTGATTTGGGTTTCCGATCGGTCCGTCTGATCAACGCTATCGATAGGATCTCCAAAACACTCGAACAGAGCAAACTGACACAATATGGTTTTAAAATTAAGTAGATAGATAAATTTTGTATAATTATAATATGTATAAGGTTAATTTTCTGAATTTTGATAGTTAATGGAATTGGATGTTAAGAAATAATAATTGACTTTGTATGTATTTTATAACCATTGTCTTTTGTTTCACATATAAATAATTGAACTATAAAACTTGGTTATAAATTTATTTGGAAATTTAAATGAAAATTTTAAAACAAGAATTTGAGAATTTAATTTCCGATGATTTCGAACTTTGGTTTTAAAGTTTTAAAAGGATATATTATCTAAAGTATTTTCGAATAAAAATAATTTTCAAAGAATTTTAAAGTTAAATCAGTGCTCTTCTCTGTGTCGCTGGAAAATAATTTCGGTGATGACTGCAGCATCATCGACATTCATTTTCGAGTTTCGAAGCGAAGAGACCATCCTGTAGTTTTGCTATAGTTTTCTTTGGAGAATTAAATATATTTGGCTTTCTAATTATGACTTGATTTATAATATATGTGATTTAAGAGTTGATTTGATATATATTGTGTATATTTAATTATCTCTAAAATAGTTTGAAGTTAATCGGAAATCCAATTCTTAAATTTTATCTTAAAGGATAATTTCAATTATAAAAGGAAATCAAAATTTGAAAAAATATTTAAGCTTGGATAATTGAGTTAAGAAAATTTTATTTGTATAATATTCAATTACATTCCAATATAACTTACCTAAATTATTAAAAGTTAAATATGTAATTGGAGAACATACAATATAAAGAGAATTTTTATAAATAAAACTTAAGTGGTTATAATAAATGTTATACACTTAAATTTTATTTATAAAGGATCAATAGAGGTAAATAGAGAAAAAAGGTTAATTGAATAATTTACAATATAATGATATTTAAAAGAAATTATAAGTAAATTGAAATAGTTATAATAGGTGAAATAAACTTAATATATATAGGATTAGATATATTAAGTGGAATAAATTTAATAATAATTTGGAATAAAGAAGAATGGAATTTAATGAATAAAGATGAAATATAATAAATGATTGTTCAAATTCATGACTTTATAAATTGTTGATTTGATGATGAGATTTAAAAATAATTAAGATTTATTTAACTTAAGTGAAATCAAATGGATGAAATTAATTATAAATGTAAGTTGAACTTTTCATGGTTTTAAATTTATCATCTTATTCTGTTTTCCAATCTAATTTCTTCTGGTTGTTTCCATTCTCCTACCTTCTAAGTAGGAAATCAAATTTCGAATTGGTTAGCCGTGGAGCTACTGTTTTCTCTCAGCTTGATTTACCTCTGATTTTCACCAACTCAGGGTTGCTGAGGAAAGTATTCCTGAGACTGCTTTCCGTACTGAGAATGGTTTTTCTATGAATAGTTAGTCATGCCTTTTGGTTTGACTAATGCTCCTGCTCTCTTTGTTGATTTGATGAATCGTGTTTTTCGTATTGTGCTTAATAAGTTTGTTTTAGTCTTTCTTTCTTTCTCTTTTCCTTCATCATTTAACTTTTTCTATCTCTTCTGTGGTTCTTACTTCTCCTTATTCTGAATTTGAGCACTGCTTACCATCCACAGACCGACGGTCAAACGAAAAGGGTGAATCAGATTTTCGATGATCTTTTTCGTCCGTGTGTTCTTGATTCTGGAGGATCTTGGGAAGATCACCTCCATCTTGTTAAACTTACCTATAACCAATTATCAGGTACAATTTCAACCTTGTCATCTTGCCTTAATCTTATTTCATTCTATCTTTTCTGTGTTTTACCGTACCTTATTCCTTTTCGGGGACGAAAAGTTTTGAGTGGGGGAGAGTGTAACAACCCTGTATTTTGTAATTATTTTAAATTGAATTTCCTGATTTAAAAACTTTATTTTACTTATTTAAATTAGATAATTATTTTATTTCAAATATAAATTGTGTTTTGAATGTGAATTATAATTTCAAACATGAATAAATAAGATATTTTCCAGAAATGTGAATTTGGTCAATATGGTCAAACTTTGACTTTTAAATTTTTGAATTTTTGAATTTTATCTTTCATTATGAAAGTAAATAAAATTTCAAGAATACTACTTTTTGTTTCGTTGAAATCTGATTTATAATGTGAAAGTTATGCTTTTTACAATATTTTGTGTAAATTGTTTTATTTACCAAAATTGTTTATTTTAATTTATATAAATATTATTTTTGGTTTTCATATCTTGTTCCAAATTTTAATATATATGTAATTTGACATGTTATATATAAATATTTATTTTTAAAACATTTTTAAAAGTGTTGTTATAATTTTTAAATGTTTATTGTACATTGTTTATATTTTTAGATGCTAGTTTCATTATATTAGCTATTTTCTTAATTATTTTCTATTTTTACTTAAATTATTTATTTATTTTCTTTTTCACTTTATTTTTCTCAGCTTTTTTATTTTTATTTACTGAAATTTATTTAGTTTATTTTGTTTAAAAGAATTTGGAAATTCAAAGGGACTTTGTGCTTGTAACTTGTGACTCTTTCTTTTCCTGCCTCTTCATTGCCTTGGCCTTTCACTTTCTTTTGCTATAGCCGTACATTTCTCATTGCCTTTTAACGTGAATACTTCTCATCCTCATCATTTGTTCGGCCATTTCACTTCTGAGAAAAAAAAATGTAAGTATAGCTTCCATTCTCTTCCTTTCTTCTTCATTTTCTCTTTGATTTTGCCTTGCTTCTCTCTAGTTTTGCTTGGCCACAACCACCACCATCTCCACCAACCACCAAAATCATCTCCTCCACATTATCCATAGCCTACAACCATCCCTCTCCTCTGTCCATAACAGGCCGTGACCATCCCATGGAGAAAACACCACAAAAACATCTCAAAAACCTTGCAAACTATGCATAGCCGACCTAAACTTCACCACCACCTTCATATCTTGCCTTGGCCACCTCCCCTTGCTCCACCACCATCATGACCTGACCCCTGGCCATTAGCCTCCCCTCTGACCTGACCATGGCTGAACCATAGATGCACCAAATCCTTACATCTCTTGACCCAAAACCTTCCATTCTTTGATCCAAAACCCTTCCACTTGCTTGCCTTCACCTTCCATTTGTTTTGCCTTGCCATCTTCCTCTATGGCCGAGCTTAACATGCATGGAAACCACCATAGCCGAGTCTACATGCTCAAGACCCAACATGGCTGAGCCCATTTGACATAGGCCGAGCCTAGGTTGGCATGTGCAAGCCACTTTTGTTCAAGGCAAAGTGATATTTTCATCTTATTTTTAATTGTTTGCAAATTCAATGTTGTTGTTTATAATTTATGTGTTTGTTATTTATGATTACAATATTTATATTTGTGCTTATGTATGTTATATTTTGTGTTGTTTACAAGGCTCTCCATCCATTCAAATCTAATCGTGCCTGTCGTGCCTTTGGAATCGTTCTTGTGTGTTGTTTTGGTCTCAAGCTTTGTAAAAGGTGAGTCTTTTTCACTCTGGCATATTTACTCATGAAATGGTGAATCGATAACAAGTGCTTAGTAATTTAAAATGTTATGAAAGTTTATGATGATCATATGATATACTATGCCATGTTATTTCCATGTTTAAACTATTAACCTGGCATCTGATATATGACCTTATATTGTGATATTGACATTGTTTATATTGTTTATGCATATATTCACACGGCAAGTTCCCTGTTAGAATAGAATCACTATGGGTTGAAATGATACATACCCGAACGGACTTTAGAATAGGGAAAAATCGTTATGGGCTGAAATGATAGGCCTGAGCGATTTTTATTTATTTTATTTAAATTTGGATTTCGGGTTTGAAATGATAGAACCTAGTTTTTCTTTGTAAACTGCGGATTAAAATGATACATATCCGTATCACTTGACCTAGGTTAGAAAACTATATACAGGCCCGTGGTTATTGTATAAAGTGTTTTTGAATATTTTTAAGTATTTTAAAATGTAAATTTATGAAAATTTGATTTAAACAGATTTTAAATGGTTTGAATGAAGAATTTATGATATTTCTATAAGTTAAAAATGTTGAATAAATGAATGATTTAAGTTGAATTTCGAAATATAACTTAAGTTTGGAAATTTGGATTTTGGTTTTAAAATGATATTTAAGTTATATAAAAAAATGGAAATTTAATTATATTTGGAAAATGGGAAATATGATAATTTGACTTAAATTTGAATTTAAATGATTTAATAAAGTATTATTGATTTTTATATGAACTAAAATGGTTAAATGAATGAATGCTTAAATGTGAAATTTTAAATATAACTTGACATGGTAATGGAAAATTTGGTTTTAATTAGAGGTTTAAATTAATTAAATAAATTGGAAATTTAGTTTAATTTATGAAATGGTAATTTGAAGATGTAAGTGTTAATATATTGTAAAAGGTAAAAATGGGAAAATTGTACACTTGAATGTGTTAAGTGAAATTATTGAAAATTTGGATTTTATTGTAAAAGTTTACTTTATAAAAATCATAAATTAAAAGAGTATTGTTAATGAACATTTTTGAATGTTAAAAATATGATTTTTATAATGTTTAAATGGTTTATATTAAAGTTTATTATTTGCTGGAAATACACTAAAATCTGGAAATTACTTTAATAGCATTCAGAAATGCTATGATTTCTGACTTGAACTAAAATTGAATAAAAGAGCTATTACAGCATTTCTGAAATGCTGTAGTTGCGGTAGTTGAACTAAATAGACTAAAACTCGACTCAGGTCTATTACAGCAGTTCTGTAACTACTGTAGTGGTCTGCTGTCATTGCTGAATTTAATGAAACCCTTTAATTTGAAACCTGAGCTATTACAACATTTCTGGAAATGCTGTCTTTGCTGTTTTAAACTAAATTTCAACTAAACTGAGATTTAACAGCAGTTTTAAAATGCTGTCTTTGCTGAAGTAAAATGTTTTCAAGAATAACTTATAACAGCCTTTTCTGAATGCTGTGAAAGGCTGAAATTTTCAATGTTTATGGTTTTTAACTTAGTAAATGAACTCAGAATAGTTTAAAACTTTGGAAATTGAATTCTTGATTTGAAAGTATAATAATTACACTTTTAAATGGTTTAGATGAATTATTTTGATTGAAATATAAACTATTTAGAAGGTGACTTGAAATGATAATAAATGAATGATATCTTTGAATTTAAAAGGTATTTAAAATTGAATATTTGGATTTGAACTCAAATGATGATTTGAAAATGAAGTTTTGAAAAGATATGATATTTTGATATATTAAATGATTTGAAATGAAGTTTTGAAAAGATATGATATTTTGATATATTAAATGATTTGAAATGAAGTTTTGAAAGATATGATATTTTGATATATTAAAATGATTTGAAATGAAGTTTTGAAATGATATGATATTGTAAATATATTGGAATGGGGTGGAATTGATTTAATCTTTATTTTGATAAGGATTTGGATTTGAAATGATATTCTATTTTGAAGTATAAAATATTATTTTAAAATTTTAACCATGGGTTATAATAACGATTAGTTGTTAAAGAGACCGGGATGGGATATGGACATACTCTTTATCGATACCAAAAACCACTTTGACAACTGTGTACGCGGTGGAGTTTCCAGAATGAAGTAGGATGGTGGCGACGATCCTAAGGTATATACGTGGACCTAACTCCCGTGAGTTGGCATAAAGTGGCTAAAACAAGAGCGATTGACGGGCCAATGAGGTAGCACCTCTGATCGGACCCACTTCTTCGATACCATTCTATTACTTTGTGATTGATTGGGTGCACCCCTTGATTTGGGAGTGTTGTTCGAGGTGGGTGGCAGTGGCTGCTATGCGTCACCACCAGTCCGGATGCGTAATTGGTATATCTAACCTAGCATTGCCTAGTTGTGTCGTATCAATTACCATAGCGAGCTTTACTACGAGTTATGATTTCTCCCGTAGCCTGTGGAGTATCGAGGGTAGCCCCCATTTTGGAAGTATGCTAATACTGGATAGACTACTGGGACTATTACGTGTTAAGGGCTATATGGGAAACCCCTTGACGCTATTAAAAAGTATGTTTATTTTATATTTGACATTATTATAATAGCGAATATTACTACATAGTAGATAGTGTAACGGATCCTTAAAGAATGGGCGATCCGAAGCATTCTTTAAGTTACTTGTACCTTTATTACAGTTCACTTGAGTTGGTTTACATTGTGTAAGTATGTATGTCCTGACTCGAGTGTTTTGTGTTTTTCTTTACGCTCGGGTTAGACTGAGTGATACAACATTAGAGACTCACCTTTGGAGCTGGAGTTTTACTTTGAAGATCCAGATATCTATTCATTTTGTTATCCAGTTGATTCCAGTTGTATTCTGAGTGTACCTGATTATCATACTGTTACTCCTGTTGTATCTTGGTATTCCTATTATATCTTACTTAACTCTGATGTATTTATATAGTAGCTTCATGAACTACTATTTCTTTGTTTCCGCTGCATTATATTACTCTGTGTCTGTGATCTATGATTATTTATTTACTGTATATGATGAGTTTGCCAAAGATAAATTAACAATTCGATATTTTGAATTATTCAAGTCAGACATGTGTGGTTTATTGTCTATTTGAATGGTCCAAAATAGCGGGTCGTTACAACTTCCTCCATATATATAATATGGGAATTACCTCAGAGGTTAGTGGCAAGCAGCCTTACATTATGAAGATCTCCGTCTTAAAAAATCATCGTTTTCAACATGTCTTCACTTTCGAACGCATATGTTGGTCCGAAGTGGTTTTCGGATAGGAATCATCCAAACCCAATCTCGGTCTCTTCGAACCAATCAACGATAAAATGATATCAAGTATATAGGTGATTATCAAACAACATCCAATCAAATTATCTGTTTACCAAATCAAATATCTTTTAGATATATATTCTTTTAAATTATTCCTTTATCTTTTCAAGAGTATATGGAACCATTAAGTCTCTTTTATCAAATCCTTTGGTAAATAAAAACCCCTTTTTATCTTTGGAAATACCAAATCATTTTTCTTTAATTACTTAGGAAAAATATTTCCATATGCTATTATTAGTATAATTCAAATCTTAATGAAGATTTAACATTTCCAAAACATATCCTTATAAGTCAAAAATAATGTTATTTAAGACATTTTTTACTGTAAACCCAAACCAGTTAGTATTGATTAAAAAGAGATCCGTAGAAATTAAACTAATTATACCCAATACTAATTTCCGTATTCAACTCTAACTACTCGTCGAATAACAGTGAAATCACCTTTTAAATTCATACGGTTAGTATGAGTTCCCTCATCGGAATTTAACACAGAGTTTAAGTAGAATGTTTTCTATGCTTCCAAAGTCTTTATTATTTTAAAATCTTGTTTATCCTTTGGAAAACTCCAAATCTCTTTTTCTCTTATCTTAGGAAGATGCGGTTTGAGTAAATCAAATTAGCTATCTCCTCCATCGGGTCAGTCCGGATAGCTAGAGAGAGCAGGAAATCGGTTTTTCAAACCCGAGCCTAGAGACTATCTCTCTATCACCCATAAGGTAGTCAAGTTATTTGATCGACTCTAACCTTAATAATTTTCAAAAATTTTAATTACCTTTAGAATACTTGATTAATTATTTGAAAAACATTCACAAAAGATTTGGGAAGAAAAACCCAAGTTTTATAAACAGTTTCCTTTTAACCATTTATTTTAAACTCCTTCAAAATATTTATATAACTTCCAAATCACCCTCAAAATACTTAATTATTCATTTGAAAAGATTATAAAAAAGATTGGGCAAGAATAATTAAGCTAAAACCCTGATTTTCAAAAGTTACCAAAACCGTCGCAAAAACCACTAAGAATAATGTTTTGAAAGCTTATTTGATCAAACCACCTTTTCCATTTCATATAAGTCTATTTTATAACTTAAATCCCTTTTAAATCATTTTAACATATTTATAGAATTTATTTCATATTTTTAAAGATTAAAAATATCCATTTCTAAAGAATTTACCACTTTGGTTTCCGAACTACCAAAAGCTACATTTTTGAAAACTTGATTTGGACATATCTCAAACTCTACTATCTCAATTTTTTTTTCATTTGAAAACTATAACCCCAAGGGTCTGAAAAATTCTTATTTCAAATAATTCCGACTTATAATCCACCCTACACATTCGTCTACCTTTTCGGGTCGCGAAATCGCGAACCGTCGAAACGCGATGGATTATTTTTACCACTTTAGTCAAATTTTATAGAACTTGTCTGAAACACTTTTAAACTATTTTGAAATCATAATAGGTCATTTTAAACCATTTTTGGCAACATTTTTCATATTAAAACTCATATTCGCTTTTATTCCATATTATAATATTATATTATTATAATATTCAATTTACTATCTTTTTATTTGAAAATCCATTTATAAAATTGTCGTATGATATCTTATATGAAATTTCAACTTTTCAAATTATCATTTTTCAAATCAAACATTGTAATTTTTTTTCCAAAATAAATCAAAACTCCTCTTTTTAAATAAATTTCAAAGTGATATCTTTTCTATTTTAAACCATCCAAATAACTTTTCTTTTTAAATTCAAAACCATAAATAAGTTTAATAAACACTTTAATATGAATTTATTTTCCATGAATTAACTATGGTTAATTAGTTAACCAATTCTATTTTGATAAATATGATTTTCTCATTATTTGTTATATTATCACAACCAAGTTATTAACCATATGATCAACCAATATTCAAATATATTAATCATCCAAGCATAGTAATTTACTAATTAAACATGCATATTATTATTTTCTAAATATATGAAGGTGTATGTAAATCAAGAACTCACTATCATATCCACTCCTCCCCGTTGCTCCTAGAAATTATTCTGGCGATATTCCAGCACCACTATCTTCACTCTAAAGCTTTTCGAACTCCCTCCTTTTCTCCTTGAATGCTCGGCCATGACCTTGGGAGGTGGCTTGCTTCGCCAAGCATGGTACTAGGTGTGTCCATTGGTTTATAATGGGTATAGGAGGAGAATGAACTTGCTTTTGAGGTGTATGTATATTGTATGTGTGTGTATATATATTTATATGCTATTTTACCATAACTTTATCATATTTTTCAAGGCATGGAAGTCATTAAAGAAGAGCTATAAGAGAGCTTATGAAGAAAGAAGAAGCATAAGATAAGAAGTGAATTTGTGAAGAATAAGAGAGGGTATGCATGTGTATTTATACACTTTCTCACCATGTGAAGGTTTCTCCAAATCTACCTCCCCCTCCATCATGCATGCATCACACCCCACTCCCCTCCATGTGCCATTGCCTCCTCCTTGTCATGGTGATGAATGTGATATAGAGGTGATGGGGGTGATGTTTGATGAGAGGTTTGATTTATCTTGGCTTAAGGATGAAGTAATGTGAAATATCTTAGATATTTTAGGTATATGTGTGTGTGTGTGTGTGTGTATGTATGTGTGTATGTATGTGCATTTGCATATGCATGTATGACATATATACATGTGCAAAAGACATATGAACAAGGTTGCAACGACTTTAAACAACTTTCGTTAGTTAAACCATTGTGAATCCGAAATCTGATTTCCGACCATATTTTTACTTCTCGGTTAAACTATATATATTTGTATACAAATCTTAAAATTATATTTCTTATTATCTTATAATAATTAAACAGTTCTCATTTGAATTATCAAACCATATAATTTAATATTCAGATAAGTGTTGTAAAATCCTACCGTTAAACTGCCAAAGTGCGACGAAATTTGCATATTTTTGTAAAACAAGTTTATACATTTATAAAACTATTATAAATCAACTATTATTACTATATAATAACTAAAATGAGTTATTTCATTTAAAATAATTATTTGAATATTTAATATCCAAAATACCAAAACTTTCCTTATATGCCCATTTATGAAAATGATGACATCACGATGACATCATAATTATTTTAATTTCAAAAATGGAATATTATTTTTATTACCTATTTTTGTTTGAATAGTTAAATAAGTGTGTAAAAAAATCATTCACGACTTTTGATGGTTAAAAAGCTGTATATCAATAAAACAATTTTTCGGTCACTTTATCGATATTTTTCCAAAGAATATATTTTTTGTAAACATTTTTCAGAAACAAGATCACCATTATTATTTATCACATAAAAAATAATTATTTATGTTTAATAAAACTATATTTGTATATTTAAAATTAATTAAATATTCCAAATTCAAGTGATTAAATTATGGGTCGTTACAACATATATGAGTAATAGATTATAAAACCTGATAATCTATTTAATATCTAAGTAAATAAATGTTACCTACTACAGATGCCCTCAAGTGCACATTGAAATAGTGATTCTCTTTCTCCAATTGTTCCTTGATCTGTTAGATTGGTAATTTAGAAGATGGAGGCGGCTCAAAATCTATCATTTAGGTTAGGGTTAGAGAGGATTTTTATAATGTTTGAGAGAGAAAAGAAGATCATATCTTTTATTTCAAAACCCTAATTTCCTCCATTTTTGGCCGTCCCTATTATATAGTTGCAGTCAAAAATCTCTTCCAAATCTGTGGATCAATACTACATTTAAGCCCAAACAAATATAGCAATTAAATCTAATTTAGTTTCTTATCAATATCCCACATTGATTGACATATGTTTTTTTAGCACAGCTAGCCGACTTTATTATGTGTTGTTCCACAATATTAAAATGAAGAACAGGTGATTTGTACATGCACATAACAACTAAATGGTTTTATATTGGCCATACCACTTAAATAGACATATAGCATAGTAGCTAGAAAAAAGGCCTAATCTACTAACATACACGGCTATCCCCCCTGAAAAGACGAGGAACATCCACTACCATTATTAGACTCAGGACCAATGACATATGCAAAATCAAAGAAAAGAATAGCAAGGTTAGGGGCATAACCATCAGAAGCGGGAGTATAAATAAATTTCCTATCCCAAGAAATATCATAAAACTTATTCTTGTTCACCTGATCAATATCACCCTCTCTAGTAAGGGTCAGACCCTCACACTCAATGTTGTAGACACGACTTATGTTCTCACCTTCTACATCACTGACATAAGCATAGTATGTATCGCTCTTTGGAGAGTACCGCATATCAAAAAGAACATGGACCCATGCACGTTCCTCAGAGTTCTAGAAAATAGGAACTAAAGGCTCAATGACCGTAGGAACAATAGGAGCATCATCCACTCCTTGTTCAACCGAAGGCAAACAAGTAGAGGGAGGGACAAGAGTAGCAACAAACACATCCAAGGTAGCAGGAGACGAACCAGCAGGGGGCTCAACGAGAGAAGCAATCTCAACAGGAATATCAGGGACGGTCATTACAATAATCAATGGAATAGATTGAGGAGGAGCAATAAGACCAAGATGAACCTTCGGGACCCATTTCATGACCATAGGTCGAGGAAGAGGTAACCTATTGCAAAGAGGAATAGTCGCATCTGGAGGCACGTAAGAACATGCGTCTGAAAGGTTCTCAAAAGTCTGACAAGTCGAATAAATATCAGGCTTCCAACTATAACAAACAACTATCGCAGGAACATGTCCCTCAACTAATCGGACCTTAAGCGAAGTTGGTGAAGGTTTGGATGGTGTAATTTTGATCAAAGCTTTGGCATACACTAATCTCTTCCTTACCACAGTATTAGCATCATAACAAATCACCTTACCAATGAGGCCAGCTTGCCATTCAATACCTATCAAAGGCTAAAGTATAGATGGGATATGAGAAAAGTGGGCCTAAATCGGAATAGATAAAACATGTTCCCTAGCCTTGTCCATAAACGGATACCATGAAGTGATAATGAAAGGCTTACCTTCAATGAAAATTGGGTCAGCTTCTAGTATACGTTATCTTTTATCACTTTGCGAGAATTTGAAGTAGAACATTGAGTTATCAAAATGAACACCAAGGCCTCCTTTGGGCTTCCAGACCTGGCAGCAACGTGTTTTCACAAGATGATATGCTGGGTTGGAGTCAAGGAAAAAACCCACCAAATAGCCAGACTAGTAATCAATACCAGCTTGTAGCACTTTGAGGGGAGGGACCATGACTCTGTCTAACTCTACATTATCAAACAAATGGGAGGAGTAAACACCCGCATTTCTTGGCTTTTGGAAAATAAGGACGCCCACTTAGGAGCCTCAACAGATTAGGGCACTGGTACAACCTTAGATTGCTACGTAATAACAACTAGAACATCTAATTTGGGATTGACATTCAAACAAGCAGTTGAAACGCATGCTGATTCACCGCAAACAGCAGAATAAACCTTAACAGTATCATCCCTAACTTCCTCAACCCCGACATCTAAAACATTGTCAACATGATAGGCAGCCGACGGGGAAGAAACAACCCCGAATACTCTATCATTTCCAACAAACACATTCAAAACATTACCAACATTTAACCCACCTTGGTTTCAAGCCAACGAGAACCATTTGAAGCTGAAGCAAGAAAATTAGTTAACTGGTGTTCATCTTTATCAGAACAATCCAAACTAGCAACTCGAGCACCAATAGCAATATTAAATATGAAGGCAGACATAGAGTTACCAGGCGTTCCCACTAGAAATGAAGCATCTGATTTTGAATTGGCATTAGTAGAGATTGGCAAGGTGAGCATGTCAGAGAAAGTAGTAGCCGCGAGACCAGTAGTACCTAAACTGATAGACTAGACAAGGTTTCGTGAAGAAGGACCAGGTTCGCATGCCAAGGGAGGAGGAATAGTGTAAAGATTGCCAGAGCAGGTCAAGGAGCCATCTTCAAATTCCAGATCTGAGAAGACGGCCATGGAAGGAAGCTTGTTCCTTATCTTCTTCGCATGTTTACATTAATTCACCATGATTGATTGAGTGACATATTTATAACTGTTATATATATATATACACAATATTTGTTTCTTAAATCATATTAAAATTTCATAATTAATATTTGACAAATATTAATTAATTTACAACAATTATAAACTAATTAAATCATTCGGTCTAAAGCAAATTCATCATTTCGGTTGTGTGACTCTTGGGTGTAAATTCGATCAGCGATTAACATCAAACTATTTGAATTTTAACGTTCATATGTCACTTAGATGGTGGTGTGACATTAAGGCCAAATTTATCGCATACTCGATTTTGGTAAAATCCAATTTTTGTTTAATAAGTGTTACCCGATTGCGACATTTATTTACACCAATTCTCTTTGTCAAAACTATGTCACTTAAGACTTACGAAATTTGGTAAGGGTCAAAATTCTAATATCGTCCACATTCAACTCTATAGTCCAAACACAAATTCCTTGATTCAATAATAACAATTATTATTAACCGAAATGCTCTGGCCAGAGAGTTTGACTTTAAGTTGACCGTAATACTAACCCCTTATAACTATGGAGATGAATCCTCTCTTGAATAATGCTTCACTTCCAATACTTCCACTCGACCCAACTATAGTCACTCGATGGATGCCATTCCATGATTTGGCTATAATCAAGGCCGAGCTTTCATATTGAAGATCTACAACATTATCAAGTCGAGAGAGCTCTGTAAATCAGTCAAATTGATATTTTCTGTTTGACCTTAGTTACATGAACCAACAGAAAATTATCGAGTGAGTCATTCCATAGTTATCCAATAATATCAGTACGTAACCTCTAGGTGCCCCCCAACAGCCGTGAGTAATACACTGCCCAACATTTGGAGAGCGTTACGTACTCTAGTCTCAACAGATACGTCGATATCCAGTCTTGATTCATCTTGACTAGGAATATTTAAATGGTACATTTAATTTTATTGTGATAAATTACTCACGGTTACAACACTTTGTAACTACTATCACAAAACCTATAATTTATGAATTTTCTATTAAATTCACTTATAATTGAATTAATTAATCAATATAACCACATTATATAAACTATATAATAGAAATAAAATACCTTTATTTCGTACAAGATCGGTTAATGAGTTAGATATATGTAACAAATTACATAATTTCCCGTAGGGCACACCCATAACTCTATTGCATATGATCATCACATATTAAATTTTACTCATTCACCATAATTTTGTCTGACCCACTACCTCCTTTTCATTATTCCCCATCACAGGATGATAGGTTAGCGGTTGGTTGGACATGGTATGAAGAGAAAGGAGATTCGCGTTGGAGTTCTCATATTCATGTTGTCCATCTTGTAGTTATTTACTGTATTAAAGTCTATAAAACATATGTGGTACTTTGAAAAGTGTATATGGCAAATAAAGTATTTTGCATAATGTTTTCTGAAATGTCTATTTTTCAGTACTTATATTTTAATTCCTTTCGCTGTGAGATCTGAAAGTGTAGAATATTTTAGAGTTTACCCTTATAATCATGCTTTATAATGTTTTAAAAACCCAACATCTCATATTTCCATGCATGATGCGAGTCCGAAAGTCACACTAGGCTTTGGATTGGTGTGCCGGAAAGTGTGAGTTGTTAAAGGTGGCAGGCTCGATGTTGCAACCTAGTGAGTTCATGCACTGGTGGATTCCACGATGCATAGGTGGAGGCATGAAGCTATGCACTTATGACATGGCTACAACAGTGAATTCGGGCATGAGGCTGAAGGTGAATGAGAGTAGCGGTTAACAATTCAGCATGTTGGAGCTTGGATCTGATGGTTGACATTGGAATTAGTAAAGTCTTTGCTTGGATTTCAGTGATTTTTCTTATTCACATTTATATCTTTATCGACATCTATAACTCGATGCTTGTTATGTTTATCTTGTTTATTGAATAAATTACTAGGTTCAAATGTTTGGTTGGAATATTATGATTAATTATTGTGATATTGGGCATGGATTTGGATTTGATGTTGAGTTTTGTGTATGCTAGATCGTCAAAATGCAAAGGTGATGTTGTCCATTTGCCTTTCGATTTGTGCAGTTTAATTATATGTTGTGTGTGTATTGTTTATATGGTCGGAATTCTATGTAATTCAACTCGGGCCATACGATAAAGTTTATATTGATAATTGGTGATGTTGGAGAATTTTTCTCCATGATTTATATTTGGGATTTTCGATTGATTTGCTTGTTTTAAAAAGATGTTTGGAAAGCTCTGAAAATTATTCAAGGATTTTAAAATTAAATTATTAGTATTTTATAAATAATTTACTAAATTTTAACCCTTTAGTTATTTCCATTGTAATGACCCAGAATTCCAATCATTTGAATTTGGAATATTTAATTGATTTGAAATATTGAAAAGTTAATTTTATAAGTTAAACAACTTATATTTCAAATTAAGTGATTTATTTGGTAATTGAATTGTTATATTGAATATTTGGAATTGTTTAAATTATTAAATCTTAAATTTGATGTGAATAAAAAATGATATTGAAAGTTGATTTAAATTCTATTGAATAAGAATGAAGATAGTAAGCTTTTAAATTTAGAAGTGAATAAGCTGATTTAATAATTGTTCCTTTTAATTAACGGGTGATAATAGCCTTCCAAGGCACTATCTCAGAATTAGACGAAACCATTTCCATTGGATCCATAATAGTGAATGATAATATGCCGTTAAATTTCATGGTATTCGGACATATCGTTTAGTCAAGCGAGCTCGAAATGCGTAGAAATTAATTAAAGGAATTTAAATTAATATAATTCGAATTTGAAAGCTAACTTTTGTATATGATGGAATTGGGTCTCAATACTTGTTCCATTGTGTTCGGAATAAGGGTGTTACATATAGAACGCTAGGCGGCACGCCTCGGTTGGAGTTCGAAAATTTTACGTGTGAATAATGCTTTGAAAATTTTCTATATAAGGACATGTTCATTTCATTTTGCAAACCCTAAACCTAAATAACTTCAGTTGCCATTAAATAAAGCTCCATACAACAGTCGAGATTGCATGCGTCGATCATGACCAATTTAGGTAAAATGTTCAACACGAAACATGTAGCCCTCGTCACCACGAGTTCATCCATACCAGCTAATCATCCATCGGTGGACCATGGTGGAGACTATGGCCGTTTGAAGGTGGCAGATTTTGGGGTGAAATTCGCGGTGGCGGAGTGGATTTAGGTGACGCGGTTGGTGGCGTGGGGGAGCTCGAGGTCAGGGCTGTCTCAGGTGGGTCGGGGGCGGTCTTCGGCGATTCGAACGGTGACGGCTGCTATCGAAAAAATGCAATCGCGTTTTGTTTCCTGGAAACGAGCATACGAGAGAGAGAGAGAGGGAAGGTGATTTAAGGTTTAAATTTTAATCAATTTAAAGTTAATTATAATTTAAGTAATCTCAATGTTCATTAATTCATATCTAATTCATACGAGGTCCAAATTGAACGCGACAAGTTGCGTTGCAATCGTATCAGTGAAATCTCTGATATGGAGTTGGATTGGATGGATTTGGAGCTCGTAGGAATTTAGGCAAAGTTGAATGCCTATTCGATTTTAACTCAAACCGGAGCATTTTGGCAATTACCTTAATCAAAGTGAGTTAACTCACCTCTCTGGCTCACTTATATTTTTATATAAGTGTGGATAATTTTATTGTTGATTGTTTGGATGATTTACTATTTTATTTGTTGGTTTGGATATATTTCCGCCCCTGGAGTGGATGAGACCCTATTACGTTCCCGTATATGAGCGAATGACCCTTTGTATACGATCCCACCTCGAAGCGGTTGATTTATATTATTTGATTATATATTGTATGTGATGTAGGGAACAAGTTGGAGGGATCCAACTGAATTCCACACACTATTGATTTTACTTTTCATATATTTTAACATTGATGCGTTGGATGTCATATTTGATGGCATGGATGATTTTTCCATATTTAGTGCTATAGTAACATCGGGCCATATTTTTAGTATTTTGAAATACTGTAAAATGAAGATTTAGTTTTTTTAAAAGGATTTAACTGATTTCGAAAATTGTTATATTTTAGTAATTATTTTTGACTTACTAAAAGAAGGAATTTATTTTAAATTAAATAAAAGGTATGAATTTTAGATATTATAAATTAATAGTTTTATGAAATATTTTAAATAGAGATTTTTGAACCGTAAAATAAAGATTTTTAAAATCTTAAAAACAAGTCTGTCTTTTATAATAAAGTAATACGGTTCTAAAAGGAAGATAGAAATATTTTGGTATAATTATTTGTTAACCATTTTATATAAAGCGATGTTTATATATATATACACATATATTAAGATTTATTTATAAATGCGGAAATTTATAAATGTGATAACGTATAAAAGTGACATTTAACAAATAAAGTGAGTATTTGAAAAATCGTATTTTATTAATAAAGGATAGACTTATAAACGGGTTTATAAATAAAGGGAAACTTGTATCATTGGATAGATTGGAGAAATAAATCAAATTGTGTATTTATGATGTGGAATGTTGTTTTAGAAAAATAGTTGATTCTATTTTGGAAATTGAAGGTGAGGATAGATTGGGAGATATACAACGATAATTTATAAATAGAAAGGACTTTATAAATTTTTTTTATACATATGGAGGCAACGTTAAAAAAAGGATTGTAATTGATGTTTTAAATGGGATTTTATAAATAAGTGAGATTTCTAAAGGGATAGAGTTATAAATGGGGTTTAATAAATAAAGGAGTTTTTATAAAAAAGAAGTTTTATAAAATAAAAAGAGATTTATAAATCTAGTTTTTAAATATGGAAATGATTATGTTGAAATTTAAGTATGGACTTTTATCAAGGAAATATATTTACATTTTATAAGTTAAACCAACCTTTTAACAGAATGTTTTGAAAGCGATATTTTCAAATAGAGTTTAATGGTTTTAAAAGTGATTTAAAATGTATTAAGTGGTAGGAAGACATGGATCTCAAAATTGTTATTGTAATAAACAATTTCGAAGAAGTGTGGAACACATAGACTATAACACTATTGTTATAATAGATGATTTCTGAAAGGAGATGTTTTTAAAGTGTATGGAATTTATATCTTCATCCTATATTTGACATTAAGTTTCAAAGTGTGTAACTTAACTCCATTTTGAAGTTGAGAACGTTGTTCATTCAAGGTCTGAGAGGTAATGGTACCCCAACTTGATCGGCTTCATTGTTAACTAATAAATAGTTTGAGTTCGACATCGAGAATTAATATTAAATATGACTAATTGGATCTCTTGTAACACCGCTAATTTTTGATAACATTATTTAGGAGATTTAATTAGATAAATTAAATAGAATAATGTAAATATTAAGTGATAAGGGGATTGAGATTTTGATAAATACTTAGAGGCCGTGCTTAATTAATTAAATGGGCTTAAGAATTGTTTGTAAGCTAATTAAATTACACAAGGGAACAATGGGAAATAGCCGCACCCTATTACCATAACCCTTATATATTTTCATTCCTTATACCATTCACGTTCATTTCTCATTTTCACAAAAATAAATCGCAAACATAAGAAGAGGAGCTGGCCGTTACCAGGAAGAAAAAGAAGAGAAAATTCAAATCAAGCTAAGGATTAAAGAAGGGGAGTAAATCTTAATCTCAATCCAATCTCCTTATCCTAATCAAGGCGAATAATAATTTATACCATCTCTATTTTGTTTCTAATCATTTATTTTCAGATTTAAGATTAAATCCCTTTTTATGATGATTTGGATGATGATGTGATTGGATCATAATTTGTTAGATAAATATGATTTTCCACGGTTTTAAGGGTAAAACCGATTATAATTGATTTCGAATGCCATGAGGAATTTATATGTTATGTATTTTGGAGAGGTTTTAATTTTGATAATTTTCCAAGCTATGAAAAGATTATTATAAATTTTCAAAGGAAAATATGGTTAATTGGGTTTAAAAATTTATTTCAGAAATTATTTTGAGAATTTGGGTCTAAAATTTATATATGTTAGATAACATATTAAAAGTGAATTTCTGTGATTTTTAGGGAATTTTCCTAAGTGGTTTGCTATGGAAATTAAATTATTTTCGAAGAAGGACTTATTTGCATGATTGGTTTTGCTCAATGGAAGGTCTTATTTGCTATATTAACCTTGGTTTAGATCTGAAATTAAGCGGTGGTTATTTTAGTAAAGAATTTGAAAAGTTAAGGCAACCAATCACGTGTTTACACGTGGGCAGGTTAGTTCAAAAGTGCTTACTTTAATTGGTATTAAATCAGAATTACCCAGAAAGTGTGTTCCACCTCTATTTGAAGTACCTTTCGACCCATAGCTTCTACCTTCAATCAATTCAAAACCCCCCAAACCAAAAACCAATACATAAGGTATCATTTAGATGGTACGTAGTAGATTAGAGGAAGGCGGAAGGCATAGTGTCGAAAGCATAGCTTCCGATGGGGTCGAAACCTTAGTTTTACTTTCATATGAAAAAGCGCCTGCCTTGTTTTATAAAATATTTCGAAGGAGTTGAAACATATGATTTCAAAAGGGGTTTTCTAATAGCTTTCGAAGGGGTTGCCATTTTATGTTTTAAAGGTATAGGCTTCCGAATGGTTCCTTTATTTATAAAATGATGCTTTCGAAGTAGTGGTTCCGACTTAGCCAAAACCCATCCGTTGTTTTTTTCCTTTCGAATGTGTTGAAGCCATCAATGCTTTCGAAGCGCTGCCTTTGTTTTAAACTTATGTTAAGCCACTTCCTAAATGCTTTCGAAAGAGGTTTCGAAGCCAACATTCAAGTGTTTCATCCAAACGATTTACGCTTTCGAAAGGGTGGTGCCGACACCATCAAGTTTTCCCTAATACTTTTATATGATAAAGAATGGTTTCGAAAGAGATACTTTCATTTATATTCACTTTGACCCAAATGATATTTTAAATATAAACCCAATGGTTTCGAAAGGGGCACTTTCAAAGGTTTCGAAAGGGGTACTTTCAATGGTTTCGAAGCTATGCTTCTAGGAGTTAATAAGTTATACTTATTACATTCGAAAGGTTTCGAAAGAGAGGTTTTAAAGTGTTTCGATAGGCAGGGGCCTAATGTTTTGAAAAGAGATTATATGCTTTTGAAGGAGGTTATCCAGTGAGGTCGAAAGCAAAGTTTTGAAGGTTTCGAAAGCCTTAGTTTTTCAAAACAAATAAACCAATCTCATTTTAAAGGAAAAACACATGGCTAAGTAAAGGAGTTTTGAAATAGTTTTAAGAAGAAGCTTTCCTTGATAAAATATTAGGTTAAAGGGATTAACCATGTAAAATAATTCCAAGGATATTAAACCCACAGGAGTGGTATTTTATGTTATTTTGTTTGCTTCTTCAAATATATATATATATATATATATATATAGTTACATTGTAATGAACTCATAACGGTAATTTGCGAAAGGGCGGAATAACCAGCTTGGTTGACAAAGTAGTGAATATAAATTAAATCAATTAAAGATATTGGCAAGGGCCAATAGGTTCATAGTAATCCCATGAAGACTATTTATAAACAAAGATTTTGGGAAGACAAGTTCATAGTTAGCCCATGAAAACTATGATTTGATATTGGCAGGGGCCAATAGGTTTGTAGTTAGCCCATGAATACTATATCCGGATTAAGATATTGACAGAAGTCAATAGGTTCCTAGTCAACCCATGAAAGCTTAGATAAGAGAAAAGATATTGGAGTTACTAATAGGTTTGGGGAGAACCCATGAAACAGTAAGGATATTGGCAGGGGCCAATAAGTTCTTAGTGATCCCATGAAAACTATGTAACTGGATAGGGAGTCCTTAAACATTAAACAGGTTATTAGTAAGCCCATGAAAACTAATTGATTAATAATGACCCTGGAAACTATAAATGAGACAGTTAATCAGAATGAATGGGGATGGGAAATCCAGAATCGATTTACTTGTTTGCATATCATCATAATATTTTGAGATGTTTTAACCATTGTGGATGCAGGAACACAGTATATGGTTTTATAAAGGTTTTAGGATACTAGTGAGGGGAAAACCCGTTCCGCTAAGCGGCGTGGTCTCACTAGATATCTAAATGGTTTGAGATGGTAGATTATTATTTATACTAGGCTTTATGTCTGACTCGAAGTTTATGTTTTCACCTTAAACTCTCGGGTACTCAATTGATTTTGGGTAGTTTGAGAGTTGATGTTTTCAGGTACCGCTTAGACGAATAAGCTTCCGGAGACGTGCAGGAGGCATGATAGCTATCTAGAGTTCTCTTTTATTTTGATTCCGCTGTGTTATTTTTGTAAAGGCAAAGTTGTTAAATTGCCTATATATACTCTGATCATCCAAGGGGGCATCTTCATATGTCGCTCTTGGCGTATGTTGTAATAAGTATATTTTCTTTAAACATGGTTCTCGTATTAGGATTATGTAATGGATTTGAAATGTTTTGAAATGAAATGTGGAACTTTTTCAGGTTTTAAGATTTTTCCATATTCATGTGTTTCTGCATATCAATGTATCTAACATTACCATATTTGGTCGTCGAGAATTAATAACTATGGATGACTGCAGCATCCGTAGTCGTTATTTTTGGGCCTCCAAGTGGGGGATGTTACAAGTTGGTATCGGAGCATAGGTTTATAAAACTTAAAAGGAATTTGTACCTATAAGATTTTCAAACATAATCCAATAAATCTGAAAATAAGATTAGAGTTTGGGATAACACTATAGTAACGTTCTTGTATTTGATATATATATATATATATAAGTACGTAATCCCCTCTCTTTTAGACTGTTCTTCTGTATCTTACTAAGGGATTGCATGGAGATTTACGAGAAGAAGATGTAGAAGAAGGAAACAGAAGAGGAAATTACCAACGGAAATGCTCGACCCACCAGGAGGAACCCGAGTCAACAGGCTAATGCGAACCAAAATGCTGATGCCAATACGGGTGCTGGAAATCCACCAGTGGATATGGGGGTTGTGTATCAGTTCTTCGTCAGTATGATGCAAGCAGGAGCTGCTGCTGGAGTTGCTGGCAATGTTAGAGGAGCTAATCATGTAGCTCCAGTTGGGAATAAATATGCTAAGCTGAGCAGAGATTACACCAGTCTTGATGGAAAATCGTTTATGGGAATGGAGGATGCCATAGAATTAAGGATTGGCTGTTACATTACGAGAGAATCTTTGCTGATTTAGGTTTGGATGATGCGCAGAAGAAGATTCTGGTTTCTATGCAGTTGCAAGGGGCAGCAATTTATTGGTGGAATAACATTACTGCCGGGGTACTGGAGGAGGAGTTGACTTGGGCATATTTTAGAGGGAGATTCGAACAGAGGTTTTTATATGAAGTTGCTAAGTCAGCATTGTTGAGAAAGTGTATAGATTTGGTGCAGGGAGAGATGTCGGTTAGTATGCTGCTAACTTTAACGAGCTATCTCGATATGGACATGCTACTATAGACACAGACTGTAACAACCCATAATTTTTGACAAATATTTTAAATTTAATTTTTTTGAAACTTTGATTTTAATCATTTAAAATTTTGGGATTTTCCAATGTATTTTTGGATTTTGTTTATAATTATTTTTCCAAATATAATAAAATAATGATTTTCTGAAAATTTATATTTTTGTCAACTTTGGTCAAACTTTGACTTTCAGTTGAAATTTTTAATTTTAAATTTTAAATTTCCAATCCTTTTCTTTTAAGATGAATTTGATTCTGATATTCGTTTTGTTAAATTCTGTTTTATACTTTTTAAATCTGATAAATTTTAGCGTTTTACACGCAATTATTTTCAGTATTTTATTGTCTATATTTTTCTATGTTATTTTCTATTTTATTTGGTTTGGACTTTGATTTTGTTTGAGTTTGAGTGTGTTATTGTTTTGGGCTTGGCAAGTGGGCTTTGGAAATTCAAGAGACATGAGTTTCTTTTTCTTTAATGCGAAATGGTGCCTTTTCCACTCCATAGCCGTACAAATCACTTTGTTCCCATCTCTTTCTCATTTTCATTTCCTAACAAAACAATTACAGTAAGTTATTTCATGTCTTCCTCCTTCTTTCTCTTTTCTTTTCCTCTTTTCCTTTTCTTTTGTTGCAAGCTATGTTCGGCCATGCCTCTCCTTATGCCGACTATATCCTCTACCACCATCACCTATGACCGGCCATCACCATCCCATCATCATCCCTATGCCTTGCCGTGACCTTAGATCCAAACTTCATCACAAAAGCATGCCACAAACCCTATAGTCGAGCTCCTCTACATCACCTTCCTCTTGTTTGCCTCAGCCACCACCCATTTCCACACCTTCCATCCATTAGCCATGACCAAAAGCATCTCTAAGCCGTGCCTTTTCATGTGCCATGACCACTTGATCCATGCCTTAACACACCATGAACCATAGGCCGAACCATCCTAGCATAGGGCCGAACCACTTGGACCACATGACCTTTCAATTTGCCTTGACCTTTTGCCTACCAAAGCTTTGCCATTCCATTACTTGACCATAGCCGTGCCTTTGTGGCCATTTCACAAGCCTATGGCCGAGCCTACATAGTCCAAACCCATCATGGCCGAGCACATTAGCCATAGGGCCAAACCATTGAGCCACTTGACCCTTCATTTTCCTTTGCCTCTTTGCCTTCTAGTTGACTTTTTGCATGCCATCCCTTCACATACCATAGCCGTGCCTCTTTTGCTTGCCTTGGCCGAACATAGGTGTTCAAAAACCAATCATGGCCGAGCCATGTTCATGTGATCTAGCCTATTTGTGTAGTGGCCGAGCCCACTTGTTTGGTTAAGCCACTTTGTTCCATTTTGTTCATATTTTTACATTGTTTAATTCATATTCATTTTGTGTTGAATATTTTCTTATGTATGATGTATTTTATTTGTTTACAAGATTTGGATTTGGGTGCTACTTCTCCTCGAAATTGATTCATGCTTTTCGGAGTCTGTTCTTGTGTCTTGAATTGTCATCTCTAGCTTTAGAAGGTGAGTTATCACTCTCGAATTCGTACTTATAAAATTGTGAAACAAAATCATGTGAATGTGTAATAGTGATATGCCATGTTGATAGTAGTTTCATATATGCCTGTGATATGATATTATATGATGTTATACCCTGATTATATACCTGTTTCATCACCTGATATGATATGCTATGCTTTACTGTTTATTTTCTATTTCTGTTTCTCACACTGTAAGTTCCCTCACTTTGTGTTGAAATGATACATACCCGAACGAACTTTAGAATAAGGAAAAGTCGTTATGAGCTGAAATGATAGGTTCGAGCTATTTTTATTTGACTTGGGATTGCGGGTTTGAAATGATCAAACCCGAGATTTTTATATTTCGGATTGAAATGATATATATTTATATCACTTGACCTAGGTTAGAAAATATTATACAGACCCATGGTTAATTTTAAATATAAATATTTTCTGAAAATTTTAAGTATTTAAAATTTAAAAATATGTGATTTTAACTTAAATTGAATAAATGATTTAAATAAATTTTATAGTGATTTTCTATAAGTAAAAATTTTATGAGTTAATAAATAATTTAAAATGAAAATATAAAATTGATTTGACTTAATAATTGAAAATTTGATTTGAAATGGAATTTTAGGCTTAACTTAGAAATAAAATATTTTATTTATGAAATGGATATTTTTAAAGTAAATAAAGTATTAAGTTATTTGTTAAAATAAAAGTTAAGCAATTTAAATGTATTTTGACTTAATAAATGAATTATAGTTTAATTGGATATTTTATTTATAAAAATTTTATTTTATTAAAATCATAAGTTAAATGATTATCCAAATAAATATTTTGAAAAGTGAGATAAGTTTTATAAGTTAAAAATGATGAAAAACTGAAGATAAAAATGTTATTGTAAAAATTAGAACAGTATTGGTAGCATTTCCAGAATGCTATGGTTTTAAGGTAGCGTTTTATAAGTGCTACCATTTCTAACACTGTATGGTTTTTCCAAACATCACTATATCTACGGTAACGTTTTCTAAGTGTTACTGTTGTAAAAGATAACATTTCGAAATGTTATTATATGTATTATCACATTTTCAAAGTGCTACGAATGCTAAAATACAATGTTTTGGAAATGTTATAATTGAATGAATGAATTTGGAAATGCTACAACTTTGAACATGAATCTTATTTTGAAAAGATAATGACTTCACATTTAAATGGTTTAAATGAAATGTTTTGATTTAAAATATAAACCATTTTGAAATTTATAACCACGGGTTATAATAACAATAGGTTGTTGAAGTGACCGGGATCGGATATGGACATACTCTCTGTCGATACCGAAAACCACTTTAACAACTGTATACGCGGTGGAGATTCCAGAATAAAGTAGGATGGTGGCGACAATCCTAAGGTATATTTACGTGGACCTAACTCCCGTGAGTTAGCATAAGGTGGCTAAAACAGGAGTGATTCCGGGCTAATGAGGTAGCTCCTCTTATCGGACACATTCCATCGTATACCATTCTATTACTTTGTGGTTGATTAAGTGCACCACTTGATTCGGGAGTGTGGTTCGAGTTTGGCGATTGCTGGTGCTTTGCGTTACCAATGGTCCGGATGCGTAATTGGTAAATCTACCTTGGCATTGCCTAGTTGTGCCATGTCACCTACCATAGCGTTCTTTACTACGAGTTTGTTTTGTACCATACCTATGGAGTGCCCTCTGACGATGCCCATTATGGGGGAGATTACGGTACTGTATAGACTATAGGAATATATAAAATGTGTTAAGGGGGATATGGGTAACGCCTTAACGCTATTTTGATAGTTTACTTAAGTTTAGACATTATTATAATAGCGTATTTTACTACATAGTAGATAGTTTAACGGATCCTTAAAGGATGGGAAATCCCAAGCATCCTTTAAGTTATTGATGCATTTCTATTATAGTTCACTTGAGTTGATTTACATTTTATAAGTATGTATGTCCTAACTCGAGTGTTTTGTGTTTTGCTTCACACTCAGGTCAGCCTGAGTACCACATCTTTGGATTCATCTTCTGGAGCTAGAGATGTGCTAGAGTTTATCTGTCTATCTAGTTGTCTATTTCCATTTCAGTTATTTCATTCAGCTTTGCTTATGTATTTGTGAACTTCGGTATTCAGACTTCTGTTGTATCTGTTTTTCGGACTATGGTATTTTGTATCTGTTTTGAAACTGTGTATTGTAGTAGCTTCATGAACTACTATGTATTTTTATTTCCGCTACGAGTTATTCTGATATTCTGTGTCTGTGATTCTATTATTGGTTTTATTTGCTCCAAATTTATTTACAATCTATTGTTTTGAATTATTCAAGTTTGACATGTGTGGTTTTATTGTCGATTTGAATGGTCCAAAATAGCGGGTCGTTACATTTGGTATTAGAGCTTTGGTTTTAGGCAAACCTTAGCCTATAGAGCAAAAACTCATTAGAGATAGGGTAGAAATACCCTTGAATGAGTGAAATCAATCTCGGAATCATTTCTTTGTGAGAGAATGTATTTTTTAAGTATAAAATGATTTTCAAATGATTTTAAAGGATTTTAAAAGATTATTTTGGATATAAAATTTTCTTGTTTTAAAATCTCATTTTCTTAACTTCATTCCTTTCGAATCCACCTTGTTTATTTGAATTCTTTAATTAGGATTTCCATTTCTAGTTGAATCTTATCTTTGTCTTTCTGCTTTACCTTTGTCCGAAAATTCATTCTTGATTTTTCCAGGATGAATCGTAGGAATGCCAGAAGTAGAAGTCATGGTAATGCCCCAGTTCCTGAGCCTGTTGCACCCATCAGGTTCACCACTCTCTGTAAGGAATTCACTCAGCTTGGTGGCACCAAGTTTACTGGATCTGAGACCATCATAGAAGCTCAACATTGGTTGAGGAGTCTTGAGAGGATTTTTACTGGTTTGGAGATTACTGATGCTCAGAAGCGTCAGTTAGCAGATTGGCAGTTGCAAGAGGCAACCCATGATTGGTGGGAGTCTGTCACAGCTCAGACTGTGGAGGCAGATATTTCTTGGGAGCAGGTTAGGTATTCTCTTGTATTAGTTTTGTGTTCTGTTTAGCTTTATCTCTTTGAAATCTATCTTAAGCTTATCTATCTTTTTCAGGGAGGCTTTTGTGGCAAAGTGGATGCCCGAAGCCGGGAAGTCCCAGCTATACAGGGAGTTTATGGATCTTAAGCATGGGAGCATGTCATTTTCTGAGTATGAGCGAAAGTTCAATGAACTTTCCAAGTTTGGTCCTGGCCTGATTGACACCTCTCTTAAGAAGAATGAGAAATTTATAGCTGGAGCTCGCCCAGAGTTTTATGATCGTCTCATTTCTCATGTTCATGGTACATTCACGGAGTTGATGGACATGGCCATTAGATATGAGAATCCCACTTCTAAGGAAGCTTCTATTCCTCGTGCTTCTCCATCTCAGCCTGGTTCTGGCAACTCTAAGAAGAGGGAGCCTAATTCCATCAACAGAAGCAGAATTGGCTCAAGAATCCTGGTTTAGGATCTACTCCTCGGAAGCATCCTATCGACCTATCTTCCATTATCTGCTTCAAGTGTGATCAGAGAGGACACTATGCCAATAGTCGCCCTACGTCAATTGGTGCTGCTGTTCCTCCACCTCAGGATACCAGGAACAACCTTTGTCATGTCTGTCTGCAGCCGGTCATTTCAAGAAGGATTGTCCTTTGTATCAGAAGGGCAAGACATCTGGAGTCTTTGCCATGACTTCTTCCACTCCTGCTCCATCTGCTCCTAGTGATACCCATGGTACTCTCCAGGGCACCTTTACTTTGTTGGATTTTCCTGTTCGTGTTTTATTTGATACTGGAGCTTCGCATAGTTTTATTTCTGTGGATCTTTGTGATAAGTTTGAGCATCTTCTTTCACCCAAGTTTGCTGTTGTACCTTTATGTGTTATTAATCCTATTGGGGGTCCCGCGAACCTTAGTAGGATTTGTAATCAAGTGAAACTCCTTTATTTTGATCATCGATTTTCTGGTGATTTCTATGTTCTTGGTTTCGATGCTTTTGATTTATTGCTTGGGGGTGATTGGTTGAAGAGGCATGAAGCCGTTATCTCTTGTAAAACCTAAACTGTTTCTCTTGTTGATGATCGGGGTAACTCTTTGGTGGTTCAGTGCCGTATGCCTCGGGATTTTGCTGGCAGTTTTATTTTCTCTTTGGATTCTTCTCCTTGTGATCTTGATTCAACCCCTATGGTTAAGCTTTATCCCGATGTATTTGGTGAAGTTTCTTCTTTACCTCCTAAGCAGGAAATTGATTTCCGTATTGATCTTATTCCTGGAGCTCGACCTGTAGTTCTTCCTCCCAGAAGAATGGCACCCCGCGAGAAGGTTGAGTTGAGGAAACAAATTGAGGACTTGTTCTCCAAGGGTTTGATCAGACCTAGTCATTCCGAATAGGGAGCAGCAGTGGTTTTCGTCACTAAGTCTGATGGTTCTTTGAAGATGTGTGTTGATTATAGGGAGCTGAACAAGCTCACTATGAAGAACATATATCATATGCCTCTTATCAATGATATATTCGATCAGCTTTATGGAGCTACTGTTTTCTCTCAGCTTGATCTTGCCACAGGTTTCCACCAGCTCAAAGTTGTTGAGGAAAGTATTCCCAAGACTGCTTTCCGTACTGAGAATGGTTTTTATGAATGGTTAGTTATGCCTTTTGTTCATCGATGGAAATTCTATCGGTTTAGAAAACCTTCGAACGAATTTAAATTAAAAATAGCCGCAAGCGCACGGCGTACTATCGTAGTACGTGGCGAATACGGGTCGATCCGCAGGGAATTGTTAGAGTTTAAAAATCTATTCAATCAAATTAGACCAAATGGAGGAGGAATTGTTAACTAAAATTGAAGCTAAAACTAGAATTAAAATGTGATTTAAAAACAATTAGACTAGAAAACAATGTAAAGGCAAATCCACTCTCATACTTTTGTAAATCAACAAACAAATAATTTATGATCTCTAGCTTAGATATTCAGTGAAATAATTATTGTATTTATCATAAGTATGATTTGTTTATGTTATTATTAACATAACTCAAACCATCAAACTATAACACAACAATTATACCACTTATAATTCTTATGAAAATGAAGCCAAAGCAAAAGCTATTTTAAGTATGATTTATTCACTATTGTAACTAGTAATATAGATCATCAAATTTCATTTTTACTTTCATTTCAAAATCAAAAATTAATTAGAAAATGATGATGTAAATTGTGTTTATGTTGAATAAGAATAACTCATTTGCATAAGCAACATAAGATATCAAATCCACTTGTATAAACTTACATCAAATTTACTTTCATGAAGCATAGACAAAGAGATCATAAATCATAGAAATGTTGAAATCACATAATATTTGAGAGCTTCATTACCCCTAAATTGAAGAGGTTTAGCTACTCCTTTGTGTTATCATTTCAACGCATAGAGATTTCAACATTGAAAATGAAGTAAAGTAGAGAACAAACAAGAAAAAGAAGATTAACTACTAGAAGGAAATGTATTAAACTAGTGCATAAATGTAAATCTAAACTATGAACATGAAAAGAAAGAGAACATAAAAATAAACATCAAAATAAAAGCAAGGAAAAGCATGTAGAAAAGAGAGAAGAAAGAGGCTTGGAAGCCATTTTTATTTCATATAACATTGAGCTTACAATTTGATCTCTTAATTTCCTAAGTAAAATGAAAGAGTAAAAGATAGTTTCATGTACATAAGAGGGCTACATATACATGCATAAAACCCTAATTCTATTTTTAGGGGGCTTCCTAAAATGCCCTTTAGGAAGTATGGCCACCAAGTAACCATTAGCCACTAATTAATCCATCATTTGTTTTGCATGAAGCTTTAACCTCCACTTAGTTGTCCATTAGCTCACAATTGTACATTTAGGTAAGTGGGTGGGGTCCTCCATGATCTTGAACTTGAATTATTTCCTCTTCATTCCTTTGTATTTCATTTGTGCATGCATGTGTCTTCATATAAGTCTCTTCCATATGCATCCAAATTCCTATAAAAATTGTCAAAAAATTCCAAGTAAAAATTCTTAAATTGACACAAGCACTAAAATGACCATTTTGCCCCTGAATGAAGATGAAAATATGATGGTTTGAAAATAATTGAATTTTGGTTTTAAACATTTTAAAATGCCCAAATATGATGTTTATTTAAATAAAAAGAGATAAAATATGGATGTAAATTTTTGCACATTTACGTGCACATCAAATACCCCCACACTTATCTTTTTATTCGTCCTCGAATAAAGGAAAACTAAGATAAATCCATTTTCGTAGGGAGCACGATTGCATTGAGCGTATGCTTAAACCTCTGGGTGTCCCCAGTAGGACAAGTGTTGTCTCATGAGGGTTTTCAGCGGATACTACCCACAAAATCCAGATGCAAAGTGAAAATATTTACAAAATGCAAGATTTATTACAATGGGATGAATGCAAGTTCTTGAAAATATTTATAAATGATGGATTTACTCTTAAATCAACACAAATAAGTTAAATATAAGTCTTGGTCATTATCTTGAAAATTTAAGTCATTTACTCGTCAAAATTTCCAACAAAAATCAAGTCATCATAACAAATAAACAATAGTTTAACTCGTTGTTTCGGTTGATAACAAAGTGTAACTATGAAATAAATCCTTAGTTGATTATCAAAGTTTGTCAAAGTGGTATTCTCATTTCTTTTCAATAACAAGTTAAATCAAACAAGTTAAAATGGTTCTTGGATTTCAATTTCTTACTCTCTCTTATTTGAAAATTTTATTGATATTAACAATATTTACATATGCCTAACTCAGGTAAACTGAGGCCAGATATATTACCCGTACACTGCCTTACGGACTGATGTGAGGGGAATACAAAGCGTGGCGAGTGAACACACAAGTGTGAACACTTATCGACTATAGGCGTTATTAAAAAGAATTTTTATCTATATACACCTAACTCAGATAAACTGAGGCCAGATATACCGATCATGCACTACCTTTCGGGCTTATGTGAGAAGGGTACAGAGCATGGCGAGTGAACACACAAGTGTGAACACATGACTCTAGGTGTTAAATATATATATATATATACATATATACAAATCCTTTTTTTAGAAAGAGAGAGTTTTGCAAAATCATCTTAGTACCATTTAACTTAGAAGATAAAAATGTTATATCCTTTACTTTAAATTTACCACTTTTTTAAACAAAGATTTAATTAGAACATACTTCATAATTAACACATATGAACCTTCCTATATACTAGTTAAACCATTGTTATTTGTAATCAAACTTCATTTTTATTTTTGTTAAGACAAATAAATTTTCAAACCTTTTAATTTATTAACCAAAACTTATACTTATCCCATAATGTTTCCTCAAAAATAAATCAAGATGCTAAAAAGAAAATGTTATTGAGATTTTTAAATTTTGAGATTTTTTTAGTAAAAAGAAAAATGAAAAATTCAAAAATATTATGAAACTAAAAAAAATGAAAATGAAAATGTCAATACATGATATAATGAGTGTAACGGGAAAAACTATGTACATATTTACAAAAGAGGGTTAACATTTTTACTAGACGTAGCTTGGCTCATGAAGGATCAGGAGCTCCTCCTCTTGGTTATTTGGCAATTCCAAGAAAGGTTTCAGACGATGACCGTTGACTTTGAAAACCGATCCATCCTTGGGGTTTTCTATTTCTATGGCACCATGTGGAAAAACAGTTTGTACCACAAATGGTTCGTTCCACCTCGATTTAAATTTCCCAGGGAATAAATGAAGTCTTGAGTCATATAGAAGAACATTTTGGTTAGGCGAAAACGTTTTCCTTAAGATTGACTTGTCATGAAAAACTTTGGTTTTTTCTTTGTAAATTTTCTCATTTTCATACGCGTCGTTCCTAAGTTCATCTAGTTTGTTGAGTTGTAGTTTTCGGTTTTCGCCAGCTTTCTCAAGATCAAAGTTTAAGTTCTTAATTGCCCACAGTGCTTTGTGTTCGATTTCAACGGGTAAATGGCAAGCTTTACCGTAAACTAAACGAAATGGGGACATCCCAAGGATAGTTTTAAAAGCAGTACGGTAAGCCTAAAGCGCGTCAGACAATTTCTGAGACCAATCTTTTCGACTTTTATTGACAGTTTTCTCCAAGATTTGTTTTATTTGTCGATTTGAAACTTAAACTTGGCCACAAGTCTAAGGATGATACGGAGTGGATAACTTGTGGGTTATCGTGTATTTTTCCATTAAAGTTTCAAAAGAACGGTTGCAAAAATGGGTCCCGTTATCACTGATTATTGTGCGAGGTGTGCCGAACCTCGAAAAGATGTTTTCTTTGAGAAATTTCACAACAATTTTATGGTCGTTGGTTTTGCAAGGAACGGCTTCGACCCATTTTGAAACGTAATCGATAGGGAGAAGGATATACAAGTTTCCAAAAGAATTGGGAAAAGGTCCCATAAAGTCTATACCCCAAACATCAAATATTTCGATTGTAAGAATGGGGTTTAGGGGCATCATATCTCGTCGAGAAATTCTTCCAAGCATTTGACATCGATCGCAAGTTTTGCAAAATTCAAACGAGTCTTTGAAAAGAGAAGGCCAATAGAAACCACACTGAAGCACTTTTTCCGCAGTTTTTCAAGGACCGAAATGTCCACCACATGCTTGATCGTGGCAAAATGAAAGAACACTCCTAATCTCATTATCCGGAATGCAACGTCGGATGATTTGGTCGGGACAATATTTGAAGAAGTATGGATCGTCCCAATAGAAATACTTCACTTGGGACATGAATTTGCATTTGTCCTGTTTGTACCACGATGAGGGAGTTTCTTTAGTGACTAAGTAGTTCACTATATCAGCGTACCATGGGTCGATAGAAATTGAAAGGAGTTGTTCATCGGGGAAGTTTTCATTGATTGGCAAAGAAGATGGTGAGTTCGGAAGATGAGACAAGTGATCGGCTATGACGTTATCGAATCCTTTTTTGTCTTTAATTGTAAGGTCAAATTCTTGAAGTAAAAGGATCCAACGAATCAAGCGGGATTTGGCATCCTTTTTAGCGAAGAGATATCAAAGTGCAGAGTGGTCCATATACACAGTAATGTGTGACCCTATCAAGTATTGTCGGAATTTCTCGAGAGCAAAAACTATAGCTAGAAGCTCTTTTTCGGTTGTTGTGTAGTTAAGTTGAGCGTCGTTCAAAGTCATACTCGCATAGTAAATGACATGAAGGATCTTTTTGATACGTTGTCCTAAGACATCACCAAGGGCAAAGTTCAAAGCATCACATATTATTTCGAAAGGAAGATCCCAATTGGGCGCACAAATGATTGGAGCAGAAATGAGTTCGTTCTTAAGACATTCAAAAGAAGAGATACAATCAGAGTTAAAATCGAAAGGAACGTCTTTTCCAAGAAGAGTTGTCAAAGGACGAGCAATTTTGCTAAAGTCTTTCACAAAGCGTCGGTAAAAACCAGCGTGTCCTAGAAATGATCAAATGTTCTTAACATTTTTGGGAATGGGTAGGTTTGCAATTACGTCAATTTTCACTTTATCTACCTCAATGCCTTTATTTGAGATGATATGTCCAAGGACTATGCCTTGTTTGACCATAAAGTGGCATTTTTCCCAATTCAAAGTTAAATGTTTTTCTTTACATCGATTTAGAACCAACTCGAGATGATGTAAACATTGGGAAAAAGAATCACCAAAGATTGAGAAATCATGCATAAAAACTTCTAGAAAGCGTTTAACCATTTCGGAAAAGATTCCAACCATGCATCGTTGGAAAGTCGCAGGAGCGTTACACAGTCCGAATGGCATACGTCGATAAGCAAAGGTACCATATGGACACGTGAAAGTCGTTTTCTCTTGATCTTCGGGAGCGATAGGAATTTGGTTATAGCCGGAATAACCGTCGAGGAAGCAGTAGAATTTGTGGCCAGCTAAACGTTCGAGCATTTGATCGATGAAAGGAAGAGGGAAGTGATCCTTACGTTTTGCGGCATTTAATTTTCGATAGTCAATGCAAACACGACAACCCATTTGAGTATGAGTTGGAATAAGTTCGTTTGAATCATTTTTGACAATGGTTAGCCCAGACTTTTTCGGTACAACGTGAATTGGGCTAACCCATGAACTATCAGAGATTGGGTAAATGATTCTGTTGTCAAGAAGTTTAAGAATTTCGTCACGTACCGCATCTTTCATTTTTGGATTAAGCCTTCGTTGCGCGTCATGAACAGGCTTGGCATCGTCGATTAAATGGATGCGATGTTGAACAATAGCATGGCTAATCCCATTTATATCGGAGATCGACCATCCAATCGCTTCCTTGTTTTTCGAAAGAATAGAAAGTAAGGAGGTTTCTTGGTCAAAAGAGAGAGTCGTAGAAATTATGATGGGTAACGTTTCGTTATCACCTAAGTATGCGTACTTAAGGTGATCGGGAAGTGGTTTAAGGTCCAACTTCGAAAGTCTTTCGATTAAAGAATTGGGTTGAGATTTGGACTCAACTAGAAGCGATTCAAAGGGGAGAGTGTATTCAATTTCGCTTGGAATTTCGTGAAACAATTTTTCATATTTAGCTTCGCGTTCGTCGCTAAGGTCAAGTGTCTCATTTTCAAAGTTTTCGTGAATGGCACTAACTTCCAACGTTTGGTCATGAGGTTCGTTTGATTGGCTTTCAAGATTGAAAATGTTGAGATCCAAAGTCATGTTTCCAAAAGAAATTTTCATCGATCCGTTACGACAATTGATTAAGGCATTCGAGGTAGCTAAGAATGGTCGGCCTAAAATCAGTGGAATTTGACTTGCTGGATTTGACACGAGTTGTGTTTTGAGAACGATAAAATCAACGGGGAATATGAGTTGCCCTACTCGAATGAGCACGTCCTTGATTTCTCCCACAGGCTTCTTAATGGAACGATCGGCGAATTGAAGAGTTACTTTTGTAGGTTTAAGCTCACCTAAGCCTAATTGTTCATACACGGAGTATGGAATCAAGTTGAAACTCGCACCTAAGTCTATCAAACATTTGTTAATCGTTTTGTCTCCAATTGTACACGAAATCGTAGGGCAGCCAGGATCTTTGTATTTGACGGGCATGGATTGGGACAAGACTTCACTCAAACCGGCGGCTAGGAAGACATTTTTTGGCACTTGAGTGTGTCGTTTTTGGGTGCACAAGTCCTTAAGAAATTTCGCGTACGTTGGGACTTGCTGAATGATGTCAAGAAGCGGAATATTAACTTTGAATTGTTTAAAAATTTCCAACATCTTTTCCATTTGGTCCGAGTGTTTCTTTGGTCAAAGACGATGTGGAAATGGAACACGATACTCGGTAGGTGGGTCTACTCGAGTAAAGGAAGAAGAATTTTGGTTAGCATTTGATTCAACGTTTGGCTCCACATTCTGTTCTGAGTCGTTCGTTGTTTTAGAAGTGTCGAGAGAAGTTTTCGGTAAATCGTTTGGATCAACGACTTGATTATCGATTTTTTTACCAAAACGTAAAGTTGTGATAGCATTCAATTGGGTGACGTTGCTATCTTGAATAACATGGGCTTGATTTGAATTTGCGTTTTTATTTCTGGGTTTTGAAATGGGTTGGCTTGGGAATGTTCCTCGTTCACGTTCGCTCACAGATGTGACTAATTGACTCATTTGCATTTCGAGTTTTGCAATTGATTGGTTCGTGTTTTGCATATATGAAGTCAATAAGTTTTGCAAATTGATGTTTGATTGAAGGCTTTGAGTAGTTGCTTTGGCCAATGTTTCAAGAGTTTTCTCAAGTGAAGTTAAATGTTTATCGTCTTGGGGAGGATGAGCAGAATTCGATTGAAAATTTGATTATTGCGGTTGATTATGCGACGGACCCGCAAAGTTTGGTTGAAAATTGTTGGGCTGAAAGGGAGGATTCGAAGCATTATTCGGAAATGCTTGATAATTGGGACGAACCGTAATCGTGTTGGGATTGTTTTGGTTCCACGCAAAATTAGGATGGTTTCTCCAACCAGGATTGTACGTTGGAGAAAACAGGTCATTTTTGGCTTTATTGAAAGCATTAATTTGTTCGACAGAATTAGGACACTGATCGGCTATATGATTAAGATCGTTGCATTTATAACACATCGGTTGGGAAGCTTGGTTCATTTGATTCGATGAGAAAACATTATCGAATTTTTAATCATTGCGTCGATCTTAGCTTCCAAAGCAACAGAAGATCCTATCGAGTTTGCACTCGATCGTGAGTAAATTGATTTTTCGTTCGATCGTTCCCATTGGGATGATTTTTCGGCGAGGTTTTCAAGAAATTGCCAAGCATCGTCATGATATTGGGCAAGAAAGTTGCCTTGGCACATTGATTCAAGCATGGTTCGTGAGCTGTTTTCAAGTCCATCGTATAAAATTTGGCAAATCGTCCATTTTTCGAAGTTATGGTTTGGACATTTTATCAAAAGTTCTTTGAATCTTTCAAAATATTTTCCAAATGGTTCTCCCTTGAATTGATGAAAATTTACAATTTCATTTCGGATTCTACTCGTTTTTTCCAAAGGGTAGAACATTTTTAAGAAAGCTTTTACGAATTCTTCCCACGTTTTAATGAGTTCGATGGTAAGCTGTACAACCATTTTTCAGCATAATCCGTAAGAGCAAATAGGATTAATCGAAGTTTATTTCCGTCATCAGAAAGTTTTTGAAGTTTAATGGTTACGCAAACTTGTTCGAATTTAGTCAAGAAAATGTATGGGTCATCGTGCTTGAAATTGCCAAATTTCAGAAGCGTGGCAATATGGTTCCAGCGAATTTCGAATTGGTTACCCGTAGGGGCGGGTAACGTGATGCAAGATGGAATAGAAACTCTATCGGGAAAGATTCTATCCATAAGAGTTCGAGGGGCGTTATCGTTTGCCATTTCGAGAGGATCGTTTGTTCTAGTTAAACGGTTTGTAGAAGGGTCGCGAGTCCAACGATTTGTTGTTGTGTCACGAGTCTACATACTCATGCATAAGTGAAAGTCGAGAAGAGAAAGAAGTTAGAATTGAGTTTAGTGAATGAAAGAAGATTTGAAAATCGAAGTGAAAATATTTTTTTTAGAGGAAGAAAAATATTTACCAAGTGAAATTTATTTTCAAAAGAGAAGTTTGATTTTGGTTTTTTCAAAATTTTATATTTTTTTGTTTTTGTAAATTTAATTTTTGTTTTTTTGAATTTCCATTTTTTTTTTTTTTTAAAAAGGTTTTAATTTTTTTTGTGGAATTAAAAACTAAGTTAAGAAAAATTTACAATTTTTTTTTTGGATTTTGGACTTTGGATTTCTTTTTATATATGCATGAACTAATGCAACTAAATGAATGCAAAGGACTTAATTACAGTTTTCTGTCCTTAGTAGTTATTAACCCAAAATTGTATAATCACACTTTGTCTTAAATCAACAAAAATATTTCTCAGCCAGGTAATGGGCAGGGGTTATCGGTGCACCACGAATCACCGTAGCAATGCAGCCGAAGGTTTAAGTACCTTCAGAGGAACAACCAGTATAATATTTACGTATCATCGTAATTTTTATAACTGGTTATTACTCTGCCATAGCCTAGACACCAAGAAATAAAATTGTTCAAAGAAAACAATTGTGAAGATACAATTAAGCCCTAGATGAGTTCGCGACACCCTTAAGTCGAATGTCTAACCTTTATCATTAGTCAAATTCTACGATGAAATGCGTTTGTGGGCTAAGGAAAGGGTGATGAAATCCCTCACCTTATGTGAATTGGGGTATTGCCCTTAGAAAAGAAAATAAGATGAGATGGATGCAAAACAAAAATTAAACGTGAATTTACAATGCAACTAAAATGAAGTTTGTTTTTGTTTTTGGATTTTGAATTTTTTTATATATAAATGCAAATGCAAGTAACCAACAATGCACTAGAGATGAAAGCACAATACCAGAGCGTGCAAATTATTTGCAAATTTTTTTTAAAGCGGCAATTTTTTTATAAGCAAGCAGCAATTATTTTTGGGCAAGCAGTTCTTCCTTTTAATCTGCTTTGGCAACCTGAAATGAAAAACAAGATATATTCAACAATTTTTATTATTATCATTTTTTTAGTATGTTTATCAAAGATGAAAAATAAAATAAGCGAAAAACAAAACAATTGAAAATAAAATAAATGAAAACTAAAACAAGTGAAAACAAATGAAAATAAAAGTTGAACTTGTTTTTTTTTGAGAGGAAACTTAAAAGTGTAGTTTTACTTAAAAAAAAATTGGGTTTATATATATATATATATATATATATATGTATATTAAATGACGAAACTAAAAAAAAGAAACAAATTAAACAAAAACACTTGAAAATATCTTGATATGAAATGAAAATGGAAATGAATTCAATTTTTTTTACAAAGAAACAAAACCCTACAAATTTTTTTATAAAGGAAAACTTGGTTTAAAACAAAAGTTAACAACCAAACATAATACCGTTACTAAATAAAGCCCACCAGCCCAATACTAAAGATAATAATTTTATTACAATGTTGCTTATCTCCACAAATTAAAGATACAATTCGGTGAAAAAAAACAAAAAAGGAAATCACGATTTGCAATTCAAAACAAGGAATGCGATTATTTGTGGATTCGAATTATGATTTGAAGATGGAGGCATTTGCTTTAGGCGATGGATGGCTCGAATTGGTTTCAGTTGTCGAGGTGATGGTTGTGCAGTTTTGAGGAAGTCAAATCGCGGTGATTAGGGAGCGCAGAATTGGGGATTCAGGCGGAGGCGGCGGCGGTAGAAGGTTGAAATGAAAGAGATTGTAGTGGGGTTGAGGCAATGCTGGTTGTGGTGATTTTGAAGCTGAAGTGGTTGTAAGGGATTGTTGAGTAGGTTTGGAGATGTACGAAGTAGATAAGTTGGTGACAGTGAGTATTAAGTGAAGTGTGTAGCAATATGGGTAGCGAGGAAGGATATGTGTTAATGAAGTGGTCGAAGGAGCTGTTGGTGAATTCGAGGTAAGTCAGTGGCACAGGCTATTTTCATTAATTGATAGAGGAAGGAAGAGAATGGATGACAGTGAAGTTGTGAATGTGGCGATTCAGTGGTTGAATGCAAATGATAGAGGAAGAGTGTTAAGGTGTGGGAGGAATGGCAGCAAGAAGGAGTGCAAACACTACACCAAATACTGAGATTTGCAACTAACCATCTGCGCATTTGGCAACGGTTATTAATCGTTGCCATTTAGAAACGGTTAATAACCGTCTTGGTTCAGTTAGCAACGGTTTTTTCTCGTTGCTAATTGGGAACGGTTATTAACCGTAGCTTCTTTGGAGACAAATGATGGCGGTGAATTTCATCCTTTCGCGCCATAATTTTTGGCGCGCTTCGTTCCAATTAGCAACGGTTTTCAACCGTGGCTAATTAGCAACGGTTACTAACCGTCGTAAATCTTTTAGGCAGGGCCGGCCCAGTGGCAAGCCCACCAAGCCCCTGGGATGGGGCAACCAACTGAGCCGGGCAACACCAAAAATCTATTTTACTTCACAGTTACAGCTCAATAGCAATCTCCATGTTGGCGATGCTCGAACCCAAAAAAACTAGGGTTTCAAAAATCAACGCTTTCTAAATAATCATCGCTGCATACTCGGCTATTCCATCAGCCATCGTCGGCTCATGCTTGCCTCCTACGCGATATTTTCTACTGTTGATTTGAAGTCCTGCTACAGTCTCTATACTGCCACTGCTAATTAAGTATGCGAATTTCTTGTTTTGAGTTGTCTAATTTTCTAAAATTGAGTCGCCCTTTTACTGCTTTAGATTTCATTAACCTTGAAAACGCTTGAAGCTAATAACTTATTAATTTAGTTATAAACAACTAGTTTTTTGTAAATAATTGTTTAGGAATTGAAATTTGAAAGCTGAAGCTAAAAAACTAATAATTATTTAGGAACTGATACTTACATTGATGTACTATTTTTCCTGCAGTGTGTGTATGGATCTACCCGCAAACATTTAGGCAGAACCCAATATGATTTGCCTGTACACTTAACTAGATACACTAGTTTGTAAACTTTATACATTTCGTTAAAAATTAAATACACTGTTTTGTAAACTATTTGAGACTATAAGTATTGCAGCCCACTTAATGTGGCAACTTTTGTATAAAAAGTTGGTACTTTGTTATGTTATAGTTTTATATGTGATTTTATGGTTATATATGAAAAAGAAAATAAAACAAATTGACATGTTATATAGTAAGGGGCAAAAAAATTCACATTGGGCTTGGTCAACCGATACTTTGGGCCGCCCTTGCTTTTACGATTGATGTTTCATTAAGTTTTTGGGGATTGATTATAGTCAATATCTACTACTCTTTAACAGTTTGCCAAAGTAGAGATGCACCTTCTAATCTGAACCATCAGAATACATATTTGATGTTTTAAGTGTACAGTGTTAGAGAACCAAGAAACAATTGGTTATGCAAGGGATGATCTTTTTACATTTATATATGATTTGTTTTACAAATTGTAATGTACTGTACTACACTGCATGCTAGTTAGACATAGCTGCTTATAGTGACTGCTAGGGTATAGGTTGATGCAATGAATTTTGTTTTACTAAATATGAGACCATATTTAGTAAGTGGATAAAATTGTTGTTAATGGTGCAAGCCAAGTATCAGGAGAGGGGTAATGCATAGACATTTCTCTGGTGCTACAAAATGGCGCCGTTGTAATGGCAAATTTTTTGGAAACAGTTTGATGCTAATGTTAAATTTCAAGTGAAATCAGAAGAATATACATCTGTTTAGTTAATATCAGAGTTGAACTTGGTGGAAAGCCATAAGATATTGTTACCCATGATTTCTTATTAGCTCTTGTTATTTTCTTTCAGTATGTCTTTTAGTATAGACAAACAATGGATGAATCAATCTAATCGAAGAAATACAGAATATGTGGAAGGTGTGAGAAATTTCGTTAAATTTGTTGCTGAAAACGGTGGAAATAAGGAAAAGTATTCGTGCCCTTGCACGCGGTGCAAAAATGAAGATACATTCAAATTAAATGACATTCATTTTCATTTGCTTAGATATGGTATTGTTCAATCATATACCGTGTGGTGTTTTCACGAGGAAAGAATACTGGAGAAGCCAAAACAACAACCGGTTAGTCATGCCACAAATACTGATGGGTCCGAACATATTAGGATGGATGATTTGATCAATGATGCAGATAGATTCCATCATTTTCAACCTACAAGTCAGTTGCATGATAATGCTAATATTGGTGAGCAGTTTACGGATAAATCATTTTTTGATAGTGCAACTGCAACAGAGCCATTGTATCCTTCTTGTCCAAAAGAGATTACAAAGTTGTATGCCATTGTTAAACTGAATAGCTTGAAGACCCAATACGGCTTTTCAGACAATGGTGTGACTGCACTATTCGAATTCATAAAGGAGTTACTCCCCGAAGGTAACACGCTACCGTCAAAGTACCCCGACGTGAAGAAGATCATTAAGCAAGTTGGGATGAATTACATAACTTATGATGCATGCATTAATGACTGCATCTTGTACTGGAAAGATAATGCGAACAAAGTTTCATGTACAAATTGCAACGCACCAAGATATAAGACATCATTCGACGAAGAGAGAAAAGCTACCACAGTACCTCGAAAGACCTTAAGACATTTTCCTTTAATTTCTAGATTGAGAAGACTGTATACTGTACCATGGATAGCAGAAGCGATGACCTGGCATGGTCGTGCCAAGTCCGGTACAACCGTAATGCGTCATCCGCCTGATACTTCTCAATGGAAAACTACAGATTCTTTTGATTCTTCGTTTGCTGCTGAACTACAAAATATCACGCTTAGAATAGCAACAGATGGTTTCTGTCCGAATGCTTCTTTAACTAACCCTTACAACTGTTGGCCAGTAATTGTAGTACCATATAACCTTCCTCCGTCTTTGTGCATGAAAAGAGAGTTCTCAATGTTAACACTGTTGATTTCTAGGCCAAAACAACCGGGGAAAGATATTGATGTTTATTTAGAACCTTTGATAGACGAGTTAAAGCAATTATGGGAAGGAGTCGTTACATTTGATTCATTTAAGAAATCTGAGTTCATAATGAGAGCTAGAGTGTTATGGGCAATCCATGATCATCCCGCTCTTGGGACTTTATCGGGATGTACAACTCACGGCTACTTTGCATGTCCTATTTGTGGAGAAGAAACTACATCAGTTTATCTCCTTGAAAGTAAGAAGATTTGTTACATGGGACATCGTAGATTTCTTCCGTCCGGACACAAGTTTCGATACGATAAGACAAATTTCAACAATGAGCAAGAACTGAAGCGTCTTCCAAAACCACTGACTGGTTATCAAGTTGAAAAAACGGTAGCGAATATAAAAATGAAAGTTGGTAAAAACATACCGGAAATTGGTCGAAAACGGAAAAAGACAATCGATGAAGAAGTTCCTGCATGGTATAGGAGGTCGAAGTTCTTTGATTTGCCATATTGGAAAACAAATTTGACCCGACATAATATTGATGTTATGCATACGGAGATGAATGTCACGAAACATTTGATCAACACAATTATGAACCATAAAGACATGTCAAAAGATGGGATCAATGCACGGAAGGATTTGAAAATCATGGGTATAAAACAAAAGTTGTGGGTGATAGAAGATCCTGAAACAAGTAAAGTAACCATACCAAATGCGACTTTCACTTTGAGCAAAGAAGAAAAGATACGGTTTTGCACCGTTTTGAAAAAATTGAAAGTGCCGAGCAAATTCTCTTCGAACTTCCATAACAATGTGAGCATCAACCCTCCTGAACTAAAAAATATGAAGTCACATGATTACCACGTCATAATGCAACATTTACTTCCGGTATTGCTTCAGCATTGTTTTCCGCAACATAAGGATCTACGGAATGCTATTCACCGCATTAGTCTCTTTTATAACATTTTGTGCTCAAAGGTGATCAACAGGGAACATCTTCTAAAAGCAAAGGCTAGTTTGGTAGAAGCAATGCGTGTTATTGAAAAACATTTTCCGCCTGCATTTTTTGATATCAGTATTCACCTTATGGTTCATTTAGCCGATGAAGCATTGATTTCTGGTCCTGTTAGATATAGGTAGATGTACCCATTTGAACGGTAAATTACTAATTTTAGTTATGTACATAATTATTCGATTTAAATAGCTATTGATGTCTACATTTTACAATTATTCATCTTCATAGGTTGATGAAAACATATAAAGGATATGTGCGCAACAAAAGATATATTGAAGGGTGTATTGCAGAAGGATATATTGGACAAGAAGCTAGTCTTTACTGCATGGAGTATATGCCAAAAGGAGGTGCTGGCACTCATAAACATACCCGTGAAGCGTTTTTAGACGAGGATGATGAGTTTGCTGATGAAATAGCACTAGATAATGGTAAATATATAAGTTAACTCAAGTGCAATTTCAACAAGTGCGTAAATGGGTCCTTGATAAGTACGACGGATTGGATGAATGGAAGAAGTAAATTCATGAATTTGTTCTGAATTCTTATTATTGTAAATCAATTCATATATACAGTATTTATTGTGTGTTTTTCGTAGGAGGTATAACTCCTATGTTCAAAGCACCAAATCTCAAACTCGAGGCGGGGGTACATCTGGGGAAGCTATTAAAAATTTCACTTTTTGGTTACGTGAGGAGGTATATGTATTAAATATTTAACGTATTTTCAAGTTGACCATACACCTCCTTGACAATGTTTTTTTACTTATTGTGTTTGCTGTAGTTGTTGAAGACCGTCGATGTTGACTCAACTCTGTGGTGGTTAGTTAACGGGCCGAAGTTTGATGCCCGTAGTTATATGAAGTACCAAGTGAATGGGTTTTTATTTTCTCCGAAGAGTTATGAAGAGCGAAAGCTAACACAGGATAGTGGTGTATGCATGAGAGCAATTACACAATTTAGAGCGAGTGGGAAGGATAAAAATTTTAAGGAAGCAGACACAACTTATTACGGAGTCATTCAACAAATAATTGAGTTGGATTACATTGACTTCAAACAAACAGTTTTTTATTGTGATTGGGTAAAGGTTGAAGATAAGATCAATGGTTGTAAAATAGATTATGTTTCAAGCTTGATCATAGTTAACTTCGGAAAATTGAAGAATAAAGATAGCGTGAATGATGAGCCATTTATTCTTGCATCGGAAGCGAGTCAAGTGTTCTACTCAAAAGATTTAAAAAATAATGGATGGTTTGTGGTTTTGCATACACCAAAACGGTTGACCATAAATGTGGATGACACTGAGTTTCCCACCGTTTATCAATCAGCTTTTGAAGACAATGAAAAATTAGAAGATCTTATCAAATGCATATGTTAACTTTGTATTTCAGAGCAGTTATTGTACCTTAACAAAATATTTATTTAAAATGGTGTAAAATGTAGAATGGTGTGTTATATGATAGTAATAGATGCATTATATTTTGTGTTTGTATTTCAGAGCAGTTATTGTACCTTAACAAAATAAGGATGGATATATTGCAAGAGTTCATTTTGTGTTTGTAGTTGTAGGTACTTACATATGATCACATACATACACACATGTACACATACATACATATGATCAGCTTGACTATTCTTTCTTTCTTTGTGTTTGTAGGTAGACATGCAGTTCAAGATATTGTATTTGCACCCTTTAGTTCAGCAGTGCTAAGGTAATATATTTTTGTATTTGCATCCTTTATTTCAGTCAGTATTTTAGATATTGTTTTGAATCCACTTAAGTTTAAAATTCTGGTGATGCAGGAAGACTTTATCACTACCGCATAAAAGTGAATGTTCCCCTTCTCGCCTATCCCTGTGATGCCTGATTGTTGTTAAGCTGCTGTACATCTGATATAGTAAACAACGTCCCCTTCTGATTTGTCTGATCCCACAAGTTTCTCACCCTCATAATGTGGTGAGAAGTTGGTGGGATCAGACAATCAGAAGGGGACGTTGGTTCATATATCAGATGTACAACAGCTTAACAGTGATCGCTTGGAGCAATACAGGGATGGGCCGGAAGGGGAAGAAATGTACGTCATAATGTTGTTGGGATTATTTTAGGATTTTAGACTTTGCAGGACATAATGTCACAAGATGCCACACCACCGTCAAATGATACAACTTCACAATCATCCACTTTAAAATGGGAGAAAGTTGATATAGACAGCTATGGTTCTCCAGTCGGAAAAAATGGTTCAAAGGTCGCTACGAAGATTGGTAAACTAGTAAGAAATCATGTGCCAATCTCATATCCAAGTTGGAAAAAAGTTCCGCCAAATTACAAGGAAGACGTGTGGAATCAATTGGAGGTAAGTTCTCCAATCTCATAACCATTTTTATGTAATGTTTCTGTTTGTAAAATATAGTCGTCTGATTGTAATATGCACCCTTTTTCATAGAGACTGATGAAACTATATACGTTATTCATAGAGACTGATGAAACTATATACGCTGAAATGTAAAAATCCATATACTTTGAAATGTAAACTGTGTACATGAACTTAGATGGTTTAAATTCATTTATAATGCTTTCAATACATAAATAAAAAATGGTTTACATGCATTTTTTGTTATGCAGAAATATTATGAGCTCGATCCTCTATCAAAGGACCTTATTATGAAAAAAATGTCCGAGGCTTTTAGGAGACACAAGAATGATTTGCGCAAGAATCATTATGACTATTTCATCACTAACGAAGAAAGAATGAGAAATTGTCCACCGAAAATTGCTCAAGATGATTGGGATGAGTTCATAAGAAACAAATCAAAACCCGAGGCGAAAGAAATAAGGAAGCGAGGCAAACAAAATAGATCAATGCTCGAATATGGTCATCATTTGGGACGTAAGAGTCACGCTATGATTACTCAAGAAATGGTATGTGTCATTGAATTGGTGCATCACATTGCATATACCATTAGTTCCAAATATAATTTTAGGTCATTGTATGCAGGTCGATTCAAGTAGTCCGGGAACAGAAGTATCACGTCTTCAAGTATGGGAGAAAACGCATAAGAAAAAAGATGGCAGCACGTCAGATGCGACATCTTCCTACTTTGTAAGTTAAACAAATAACAACGCCTCTAAATTAAATTTTCATTATTAATATATATGTATTTACTTTTTAGGACAAAATTGAAAAAGAAAAGGAAACGACGAGTGGTGGTGATGAAGCCGTCTTTATATCAGTGTTTGGTAAAGATGTAAAGGGCAGGAGCCGAAGTATTGGGACCAATATAGCTCCTAGACAAGTTAAGAGTGCTGCCATTCCATGCAAACGGCTCAAACAGGCCCAAGGAATATATGAGCAGCGACTGCAAAATGTGGAGCAAAAATTGATGAAGCTGGACAATATGGATGATAAACTGGAGCGTCTTCTCAGCATAGCCCAAGATAATCGTCAAGTAGGCAGTGAAATCGCATCTTCTCAGTTTGCCACTTCGAACAATCAGTTAATCGACCAAAGATGTGAAATCCTGAACTTCGAGGACGAAGTAATTGCAACAGGTACTATTTTATTAAAATTTGAAGAAAATAATATGTTGCAAAGTCAGTGAATGCTTAACTTCGTGAACGGTAGAGTGCGCTGCATTTTCTTGCACGTATAAGCAAATTTATAACTTGCTGCCACATGTTTAATACAAAGTGAACCGTCAGAATTTTGCTGAGTTATATCTCAACACATTTTTACATTTTTCATTTAACATAGCTGAACAATAGTGAGGCTGTTAGTCAAGAAATAAAACAAGTTTGTTATCACGTTTACAATTGTTGAGACATATTAGTAAACAATTAACAGAGAAGCAAGGCAATGGGTGAAAACATTAATTCAAAAGCAACTTGAACTTTACATCACTCTGCCACAGCTAAGGGCTAGCCGAGCAGTACTTGTGTACATGGCATTAAATGAATATGTACCCAAAACACTTCTCAGCACTCATTTCTTTGACTTAAGTAAAAAAAAAATTATATCACTTCATCATCCTTTATTCCACTTCTTTCAGCATCTCAAGCGAAGCATTAATGGCTGATATTGTTTAAACTTCTGCACCCTTTTAAATTGAGTTGCTAGCTATTGTAGAGTAAAGACAGGTGAGTTTGAAACTCATGCATTTAATATATATGTTGCCTGGTTGCCAAAAAAATTCTCTGTAATTCACTTCTGGCATTAAACCTAAGTCATTATTAGGCAAATTTGGGTCTAGTTCATATGCTATGAAACTTGGGCCATCGCTGCATGTTTGTGAAATGGTTTTGGGTAGCATGAGTTTTGTTTTTTGTTTATATAAGTTTTCATCCTAAAAAAATCTGGTGCACTGTACCTGATGCATGCGAGTAAATCCTTTTGTACCTGCGTATGCACTGCCCCTGAACCATGCAAGTTTATTTCTTTGTTACCTGCGTGTGTTATTTTTGCAAATTACATGCTTTATACGTGTGTTTTACTTTGATTTTTGTGTGGAAATTCTTGCATGCGTGATATATATTGCATGTATAATTTTCTAAAGGCAAATGGTTCCAAGATTTAAAACTTTTATTCTTGTGTGTGTAGTGTCCCTGAAGCATGCAAATATACCACCTCTAATATATGCGTATCCTTGCATTGAAATTATTTCACGCGCACACTTATGCTTTTGTGCCCATATATACCACCTCTTAAATGTTTGGGAGCTTGTTAGTTCTGTAAATGTGATTCCATATATTCACTCCAGAAATGCTTATATAACAGGTACTATATGCCGAGATTCCACAGCATTAGTAATTCATGGAAAACCAGTATCACCCACATATGAAAAAGTGTTGTTGGACAAAATTTTATTGCCGGATGAGCTAACCGCCAAAATATGTCGACAATTTCCCAAGACCTTTGGGGATGTTGGAGCCGAAAGTTATGTGAGCCATCAAAAGGGTTTGATACGATATGTTTAGTCGGAGGTATTGATATTTCTGACTTGTTCTTTGCATATATTGCTGATTTTCTTTTGTTTGCTGTATATGAAATTTTCATATGCAAATGCATGCTTATTTTGTCCTGGTCTGTCTTGTTTACAAGATAATCGACAATTTATAAAATACTAGGAAGTAAAGCTTTTACCTTCCAAAAAAAAGGTTGAAGCCCATTTTATTCTCCTTCAATGCCTCTCAAACTAAAAAACAACCGTGTTTAAAAATTATTATAACATTATATATTTGCTACTTGAAAGAAGTGTTGCCAACTCGTACAAAGCATAAAACATTATATTGACTTTGCATTTCAAAGTCTGAGCTAGAAAGTTGGATAATGAATTGCATTCAAGATTCAATGCAACTTATATTAGTGGTAATTAATACTTATGTCACACGGACTGAGTCAGATTATATCCAGTGTCTATTCAAGACTGACCAAAAACAAGAGGGTTGATAATCTAATTGAATTCAGCCACATCAATGATGTTCAGATGATAACATGCACCCCAAGATCTAATGCTTTTCTTGATTAAACAAGAAGATAAGTAACAACATTAGCAGCCTGTGTACATAACTGTGATATAAGAATAGCAATGCACCTATTTTTATCTGAAATTATTTTCATATATGAAATTACATTATTTCAAGCAATTTCCTTTTAATGATCAAAGCCTAACATTCATTCTTTTGGGTGGTATGAATTTTTAGACAGGTTTATCAAACCTGTCATGTATAAACAGAGGCATGTTGCCTGTACACAATCGTACACACAGTCATGCATACATAAATACAAGCATGCAAGCACCTTTCACAATTTACATTTAAGACTTATCACATGAAAAATAGATATATCAAGTTTTAAGAATTTATAAGGGTGGTTTGCTCACCTGGATAGTTTGACAGAGAGGAAAGAGAACCTGAAAAAGATTTCAAAATCTGGAAATTGAGGCTTGATCAAATTTGCTTTATCCTAACCGTTGTTTGCTTTGAATTGCTTTGTATTATTAGATTTTCTCTTTGCTTGGGTTCTACTTTGTTTTAAATTGTTTCAGACTTTTTGAATCAGGTAGATGCTTTTTGTTTTTGAACTGGAATATTCTTTCCAGATTTATGAAGTTGAACTGCCTCTGAATTTAATCTTCGAGTTGCACATGAACCAGGTTGAACATTGAAGTTTGAAAACTGGAATGCTTTGCCATGTAATGAACCATGTAGAATTCACTGCTTGCAAAACAATGTAGTGTAATTAATGAAATCTTTGTACTGTAGTGTAATAAACAATGCAGTGTAATAAGTATGATATTCCGGCACGGTAGCATTCTGTTTGCAAAACAATGAGTGTAATTATAAGTTTGATAATTTTATATGTATGGTATATGTGCAATATGTTTATAGTGCTTGTGTACCAATATTTTGATATTCTGGCATATTTTGATATATATTGATATTCTGGTATATATACTGAGATATGCGTGTAACACAGTAGTGAGTTATAGATGTGATTTTGTAGGAGCAGGAGCAAACACTATGTGCAACGGTTGTTAACCGTTGCTTTATGTGTGACTTTGGGTATAAAGCAACGGTTTTAAACCGTTTTTTACTGGACATAAAGCAACGGTTTATACCCGTTGCCTATTGTCCATAAAGCAACGGTTTATACCCGTTGCATTTGGCCCAATTTGCAACGGTTAATACCCGTTGCCTTTGGCCCAATTTGCAACGGTTTATACACGTTGCCTTTGTCACAATTTGCAACGGTTTATACCCGTTGCCTTTTGGACATAAAGCAACAGTTTTCTCCCGTCGCTAAATTCAACCACTCCTGTAATGAAGACGGTTTTTACCCGTTGCTTTTGGACTTAACAACGGTTTTTACCCGTTGTTAATATCTTATAATGGTGTAGTGAAAGTTGTGGGGTTGGCTTGAAGTCAGGTGAACTACTGCAAGTGGTTTGAGTGTTGATAATGGAGGAAGAGTGTGGTGATGTTGATGTGGTGTGTTATATGAAGAATGGTGGGCAGTCTTGTTTTGTGGAGTTGCTGTTTGAGTAGCTTGTTGATGGAGTGTGTGTGAATGTTTTGTTGGCTGTTAGGCAAAGAACGAAAAGCAGTTTATAGATGAAAGAAAGTGGTAAGGAAGTGTGGTTTGGTTAGGGGTGTATGCAGTTGGTTATGCTTGAGTGGTGATGAAGTTTGGTGTGTGCTGAGGTGAAATGGTCAGAGGGAAGTTGAATAGTGGAAGGTGTCTGTATTGCTGGTAGGGGGTTGTAGGCCTCTAGTGAAATTTGTGGAACTGTCGAAGTAAGGTGATCCACTGGCAAGGCAATGGAATGTTTCTGAAGGAACCTGAAGTGGTAGAGGAGGTGTACAATGTGGAAGCAGTGAATTGGTAGGAGCAAGGCTGTGTGTTTTATGCAGAAGTTTGAAATTTGAATTGCTCTTTGATGTTGTGTGGGATGGTGAATGTGGATGTTGTATGGCGGAGGACAGAGGTCTGGGATGGAACTGTGGTATCAGTTGCAACAGAGGTTTAGGCAAGATGTCAATGGTTTGACAGCAGAAGATGGATGGAGTTGGGTTGCATAGCAGTACTTGGATATGCACAGCAGTAGTTTGTAACAGAGAGATACGTTTGTAGTGAAATGCGTATGAAATGTAACTGAAATGCAAAAGTATTGTAAACAATTTTTTTTATATAATCTTTTTTTTTGTAATGTGTATTTTTTTTCAAATGAATTGCAATTGAACAAAACACTAGAAATCAATAAACAGGCACACAAACAAATTGCAAATAAAAATCACACAACACACTAAATTTTTTTGTTAAATGAAAACAGACACACAAAATTAACACAATAAAATCACATAAAAAAATCTGAAGAATAGAAAATTAAAATCAAAGACAATTCCCCGGCAATGGCGCCAAAAACTTGTTCATGGACGGAAATTCTATCGGTTTAGAAAACCGTCGAACAAATTTAAATTAAAAATAACCACAAGCGCACGGCGTACTATCGTAGTACGTGGCAAATACGGGTCGATCCGCAGGGAATTGTTAGAGTTTAAAAATCTGTTCATTCAAATTAGACCAAATGGAGGAGGAATTGTTAACTAAAAATGAAGCTAAAACTAGAATTAAAATGTGATTTAAAAACAATTAGACTAGAAAACAATTTAGAGGCAAATCCACTCTCATATTTTTGTAAATCAACAAACAAATAATTTATGATCTCTAGCTTTGATATTAAGTGAAATAATTATTGTATTTATCATAAGTATGATTTGTTTATGTTATTAATTAACATAACTCAAACCATCAAACTATAACACAATAATTATACCACTTATAATTCTTATGAAAATGAAGCCAAAGCAAAAGCTTTTTTAAGTACGATCTATTCACTATTGTAACTAGTAATATAGATCATCAAATTTCATTTTTACTTTCATTTCAAAATCAAAAATTAATTAGCAAATGATGATGTAAATTGTGTTTATGTTGAATAAGAATAACTCATTTGCATAAGCAACATAAGCTATCAAATCCACTTGTATAAACTTACATCAAATTTACTTTCATGAAGCATAGACAAAGAGATCATAAATCATAGAAATGTTGAAATCACATAATATTTGAGAGCTTCATTACCCCTAAATTGAAGAGGTTTAGCTACTCCTTTGTGTTATCATTTCAACACATAGAGATTTCAACATTGAAAATGAAGTAAAGTAGAGAGCAAACAAGAAAAAGAAGATTAACTACTAGAAGGAAATGTATTAAACTAGTGCATAAATGTAAATCTAAACTATGAACATGAAAAGAAAGAGAACATAATAATAAACATCAACCTAAAATCAAGGAAAATCATGTAGAAAAGAGAGAAGAAAGAGGCTTGGAAGCCATTTTTATTTCATGTAACATTGAGCTTACAATTTGATCTCTTAATTTCCTAAGTAAAATGAAAGAGTAAAAGATAGTTTCATGTACATAAGAGGGCTATATATACATGCATAAAACCCTAATTCTATTTTTAGGGGGCTTCCTAAAATGCCCTTTAGGAAGTGTGGCCACCAAGTAACCATTATCCACTAAATAATCCATCATTTGTTGTGCATGAAGCTTTAACCTCCACTTAGTTGTCCATTAACTCACAATTGTACATTTAGATAAGTGGGTGGGGTCCTCCATGATCTTGAACTTGAATTATTTCCTCTTCATTCCTTTGTATTTCATTTGTGCATGCTTGTATCTTCACATAAGCCTCTTCCATATGCATCCAAATTCCTATAAAAATTATCAAAAAATGTCCCAGTAAAATTTCTTAAATTGACACAAGCACAAAAATGACCATTTTGCCCCTGAATGAAGATGAAAATATGATGGTTTGAAAATAATTGAATTTTGGTTTTAAACATTTTAAAATGCCCAAATATGATGTTTATTTAAATAAAAAGAGATAAAATATGGATGTAAATTTATGCACATTTACGTGCACATCCCATTTTGGTTTGACTAAAGCCCCAGCTTTCTTTGTTGATTTGATGAATCGTGTTTTTCGTGATGTTCTTAACAAGTTTGTTCTAGTTTTTGTCAATGATATTCTGGTCTTTTCTAAGACAGAGGAAGAGCATGAATCTCATTTGAGCTTTGTTCTGGAAACTCTTAGGAGTCATCAGTTGAAAGCTAAATTCTCTAAACGCCATTTCTGGAAGGATGAAGTCCGATTTCTTGGATATATTGTTTCTAGTAATGGAGTATCTTTTGATCCAGTCAAGATCGCTGCGATTAATGTAAGTCTAGCTTTTCTCATCTTTCTTTTGTAATCTGATTTTTCTATCTTTCTTTGTAGTTCTTATTTTTCCCTATTCTATTTCAGGATTGGGAAACTCCTAGGACTCCATCTGATAACCGTAGCTTTCTGGGCCTTACCGATTATTATCGAAGATTCATTGAGAATTTTGCTCGGATTTCTGCACCTCTCACTACTTTGACTCGAAAGAATGCTAAGCTTATATGGAATGATAAGTGTGAAGCTGCATTCAATGAGTTAAAGCACAAGCTTACTTCTGCACCAGTTCTTACTGTTCCAAATGGAAATGAGGAATTAACGATATACACTGATGCTAGTTGTTAAGGTTTGGGAGCTGTTCTGATGTAGGATGGGAAGGTCATTGCTTATGCCAGTCGTCAGTTGAAGACCCATGAAGCCAATTATGCTGCTCATGATTTGGAATTGCTTGCCGTGGTTTTTGCTTTGAAGCTTTGGAGGCATCATCTTTAGGGAACTAAGTTTGAGCTTTTTACGGATCATCAGTCTTTGAGATATATTTTCACCCAGAAGGATTTGAATCAGAGACAAGTTAGGTTGCTTGAGTTCCTTGCTTCTTATGACCTCGACATCAACTATACCCCTGGGAAAGCTAACGTTGTGGCAGATGCTTTGAGTCGGAAGAAGGCGATGTTGTGTTAGCTTTTGTTTCTTCTCCTCTTTTGGATCGTATCATTGCTAAGCAGGATGAGGATCATATGCTTAGGCTTATGAAGGAGAGTGTTCGTAGCAGGGTTGGTGATAGTAGTCTTGATGGTAGTGGAGCTCAGATCGATGATAGAGGGATTTTGAGGATTAATAATCGGATTTGTGTCCCGAATGTTGATGGATTGAGACAGGAGTTACTTCGGGAAAATCATCGATCCAGACTTTCTATTCATCCTGGTGTAACTAAGATGTATCAGGATATGAAAAAGTTGTATTGGTGGAGAGGTATGAAGCGTGATATCTCCATTTTTGTTAGTAGGTGTGCGACTTGTCAGCAAGTCAAGGTCGATCATCAGAAGACCCCTGGTTTGTTGTAGCCCCCTGAAGTTCCCAATTGGAAATGGGAACAGATTTCTATGGATTTTATTGATAGATTACCGAGGACTAGGAGGGGTAATGAGAGTATTTGGGTTATTGTGGATAGATTGACCAAGTTAGCTCATTTCATTCCGGTCAAGTCTACCCGTTCTGCTTTGAGTTTAGCTGAGATCTATATGAGAGAGATTGTCCGTCTTCATGGTGTTCCTGTCAGTATTGTTTGTGATCGAGATCCTATCTTTACCAGTCAGTTTTGGAAAGCTTTTCAGGAATCTTTGGGTACTCATCTGAATCTGAGCACTGCTTACCATCCGCAGACCGACGGTCAAACGAAAAGAGTGAATCAGATTCTAGAGGATCTTCTTCGTGCTTGTGTTCTTGATTATGGAGGATCTTGGGAAGATCATCTCCATCATGTCGAATTCACCTATAACAATAGTTATCTGGTATAATCTCAAATATTTTATTTTAATCTTATCTTAATCTTTTATCTATCTCATTCCATCTTTTGAATTCAGGCTAGTATTGCAATGTCTCCGTTTGCTGCTCTTTACGGACGACCTTGCAGATCTCCATCTTGCTGGATTGAATCCGGTAATCGTTTAGTTCTTGGTCCTGATTTGATTCTGGAGGCTTCTGAGAGAGTTGAGGAGATTAAGAGAAAGATGAGGAGTGCTCAAGATAGGCAGAAGAAGTACGCTGATCGGCGTAGAAGGAGTTTGGAGTTTTCTGTTGGTGATTTGGTTTTCCTTAAGGTCTCTCCCTTAAGGAATGTGATTCGGTTTGGTCGTAGAGGGAAGCTTGCTCCTCGGTTCATTGGTCATTTCCGCATCTTGGAAAGGATTGGTTCTTTAGCTTATCGTCTGGATTTGCCTGAGAAGTTCTCTGGAGTGCATAATGTATTCCACGTTTCGCATCTTCGTTGGTATCTTCATGATCCATCTCTTATTGTCCAGCCTTTTGCTCTCGAGAGTTTGGATATTGAGCCTAATCTGACTGTCAAGAGGAAGCCACTTCGTATTGTCGATAGAGGTACGAAGCAGCTGAGAAGGAAATCTGTCAACCTGGTCAAAGTGCAGTGGAGTACTGATGATCGGGATTGTACCTGGGAGACGGAGGAGAGCAAGTGTGCTTCGAATCCGAAATTGTTTATTTCAGGTACTATTCGTTATTCTATCTTTTCTTTCTTTGTTTTCATGTCTCGTTCCTTTTCGAGGATGAAAAGCTTTGAGTGGGGGAGAGTGTAACAACCCATAATTTTTAACAAATATTTTTTATTTTAATTTGTTTGAAACTTTGATTTTAATCATTTAAAATTTGAAATTTTAGGATTTTCCAATGTATTTTTGGATTTTGTTTATAATTATTTTTCCAAATATTATAAAATAATGATTTTCTGAAAATTTATATTTTTGTCAACTTTGGTCAAACTTTGACTTTCAGTTGAAATTTTTAAATTTGAATTTTAAATTTCCAATCCTTTTCTTTTAAGCTGAATTTGATTCTGATATTCGTTCTGCTTTTCGTTTTGTTAAATTCAGTTTTATACTTTTTAAATCTGATAAATTTCAGCATTTTACACGTAATTTTTTTCAATATTTTATTGTCTATATTTTTCTATGTTATTTTCTATTTTATTTGGTTTTGACTTTGATTTTGTTTGAGTTTGAGTGTGTTATTGTTTTGGGCTTGGCAAATGGGCTTTGGAAATTCAAGAGACATGAGTTTCTTTTTCTTTAATGTGAAATGGTGCCTTTTCCACTCCATAGCCGTACAAATCACTTTGTTCCCATCTCTTTCTCATTTTCATTTCCTAACAAAACAATTAGAGTAAGTTATTTCATGTCTTCATCCTTCTTTCTCTTTTCTTTTCCTCTTTTCTTTTTCTTTTGTTGCTAGCTATGTTCGGCCATGCCTCTCCTTATGCCGACCATATCCTCCACCATCACCATCCCATCATCATCCCTATGCCTTGCCGTGACCCTATATCCAAACTTCATCACCAAAGCATGCCACAAACCCTATAGCCGAGCTCCTCTACATCACCTTCCTCTTGTTTGCCTTGGCCACCACCCATTTCCACACCTTCCATCCCTTAGCCGTGACCAAAAGCATCTCCAAGCCGTGCCTTTTCATGTGCCATGACCACTTGATCCATGCCTTAGCACACCATGAACCAAAGGCCGAACCATCCTTGTAGGGCCGAACCACTTGGACCACATGACCTTTCATTTGCCTTGACCTTTTGCCTTCCCATGCTTTTCCATTCCATTACTTTACCATATTCGTGCCTTTGTGGCCATTTCACAAGCCTAGGGCCGAGCCTACATAGTCCAAACCCATCATGGCCGAGCACATTAGCCATAGGGCCGAACCATTGAGCCACTCGACCCTTCATTTTCCTTTGCCTCTTTGCCTTCCACTTGACTTCTGGCATGCCATCGCATCACATACCATAGGCGTGCCTCTTTTTCTTGCCTTGGTCGAACATAGGTGTTCCAAAACCAATCATGGCTGAGCCATGTTCATGTGATCTAGCCTATTTGTGTAGTGGCTGAGCCCACTTGTTTGGTTAAGTCACTTTGTTCCATTTTGTTCATATTTTTACATTGTTTAATTCATATTCATTTTGTGTTGAATATTTTCTTATGTATGTTGTATTTTATTTGTTTACAAGATTTGGATTTGGGTGCTACTTCTCCTCGAAATTGATTCATGCTTTTTGGAGTTTGTTCTTGTGTCTTGAATTGTCATCTCTAGCTTTAGAAGGTGAGTTATCACTCTCGACTTCGTACTTATAAAATTATGAAACAAAGTCATGTGAATGTGCAGTAGTGATGTGCCATGTTGATAGTAGTTTCATGTATGCCTGTGATATGATATTATATGATGTTATACCCTGATTATATACATGTTTCATCACCTGATATGATATGCTATGCTTTACTATTTATTTTCTATTTCTTTTTCTCACACTGCAAGTTCCCTCACTATGTGTTGAAATGATACATACCCGAACGAACTTTAGAATAAGGAAAAGTCGTTATGAGCTGAAATGATAGGCTCGAGCGATTTTTATTTGACTTGGGATTGCGGGTTTGAAATGATTAAACTCGGGATTTTTATATTTCGGATTGAAATGATATATATCTGTATCACTTGACATAGGTTAGAAAATATTATACAGACCCGTGGTTAATTTTAAATATAAATATTTTCTAAAAATTTTTAAGTATTTAAAATTTAAAAATATGTGATTTTAACGTAAATTAAATTTAAATGATTTAAAAAAAATTTATAGTGATTTTCTATAAGTAAAAATTTTATGAGTTAATAAATAATTTAAAATGTAAATGTAAAATTGATTTGACTTAATAATTGAAAATTTGATTTGAAATGGAATTTTATGCTTAACTTAGAAATAAAATATTTTATTTATGAAATGGATATTTTTAAAGTAAATAAAGTATTAAGTTATTTGTTAAAATAAAAGTTAAGCAATTTAAATGTATTTTGACTTAATAAATGAATTATAGTTTAATTGGATATTTTATTTATAAAAATTTTATTTTATTTAAATCATAAGTTAAATGATTATCCAAATAAATATTTTGAAAATTGAGATAAGTTTTATAAGTTAAAAATGATGAAAAACTGAAGATAAAAATGTTATTGTAAAACTTAGAACAGTATTGGTAGCATTTCCAGAATGCTATGGTTTTAAGGTAGCGTTTTATAAGTGCTACCATTTCTAACATTGTATGGTTTTTCCAAACATCACTATATCTGCGGTAACGTTTTCTAAGTGTTACTGTTGTAAAAGATAACATTTCGAAATGCTATTATATGTATTATCACATTTTCAAAGTGCTACGAATGCTAAAATACAATGTTTTGGAAATGTTATAATTGAATGAATAAATTAGTGTAATGAAGTAGAGATGTAGTAGTGGAGATGGCAATTTGCCATGAAGAAATGCTTGATGTTTGTGCTAGAGAGAAGCCAGTTGAAACCCAGGGTTTTCAGGGAAAGAAGAGGAAGTTCTTTAAGAAGAAGGGAGCCTAGAAAGTAGATGCTGTCATAAAGGCAAAGGCTGATTTAGTTTGCTACAAGTGTGACAAGAAGGATCATTATAAAAAGGAGTGTCGGTCAGGCAAGGTAAAGAAGGCTGCAGATAAGAAGAATATGAAGTGCTTCAACTGTGACCAAGCTGGGCATCACAAGAATCAGTGTCCAGAACCGGTTAGGGCGGACAAGGGAAAGGTTTTTGCTGTTGGACCATCATCAGCTAGGCCAACTGCAACTGAAAAAGGGGAGATTGTGATGGAAGGTACATTTTTGATTCAGAGTATACCGGTTAGGATGCTATTTGATACCGGTGCATCACATTTATTCATATCCTAGTGTTTGGTTGATAGGTTATGCTTAGAACCCACATACCTTGTTACTTCCGTAAGGGTTGCGAATCCAATTGGAAGGTATGCAACTCTGGGGATGAGATGTGACCAGTTAAAACTTGATTTGTTAGGTCATAAGTATGCATGCAGTCTATATGTTTTCAATTTCGTAGATTTCGGAATCATTTTAGGTATGGATTGGTTGAGAAAGAATGAGGCTAGGATATTTTGTCGGGATGGGAAGATATCACTAAGACACCCGGATAGTCATAAATGAATCATATTCTTAGTGGAGAATTCGGACGGGAGTAGTTGTTGTTAGCACCAAAATTGGTCACTAACATCCAAGAAAGGATTTGTGTAGAGAGAATAACGATGATAGAAAATTAAAATAGAGGAATGTATGCAAAATTATCTACAGAAATAAGAACACCAGAATTATAGTGGTTGGGCGTAACTGCCTACGTCCACTTTGAGTTTAATCTTTATTGCTTCTTCCAATTATTGAATACAAATACAATCTGTACAATAACGACTTGATTAAAAGTTTGGATCAAAAATAAATTAGTCTTCAAAATGGCAGAGTCTCCCTGGAGTTCTTGAAAAAAGGTCCCTTTTCACTACGCTCCTGCCCCTTTATTTATAGACGAAGATAGGCCGGACTTCCTCTGTGGGCCCAAGAGCAAAGCATTTCGGCCCGTAGTAGGTGACTTCTGCGCACCGAGCCAGGCATGCCGAACGATAGATACCGAACGGCAAATGTCGAACCAGGGTGTCTTGGTAAAGGACTCGAAGCAAACCCGCAAGGAGCTCGAAGCGTATAATGGTGCGACTCGAAGTGTTGATATAGCAGTCGGCTCGCTTTAGGATGGAACTGGCCATTACCAACTCTCCTGATATGCACCGAGCAATATATGCCAAACCTTCCAGACTGAGCGACATGCGCCGACCATCTAAGCCGAGCGACATGTGTTCGTGCTTTCTCGACTGAACCACTCATGCTGAGCCGTCTTTCCTCGAGCATCCAGACCGAACCGTCCCACCTTTATCTTCAATGGCCGACCGATGATTGCCGAACGATGTTGCCGAGCGAGGTTGGTCAAACGGTAGTCGCTAAGCAGTGTTGGCCGAACCACATATCCAGGCCGAATGGTATACAGGCCGAACCACACTTGCATGCCGAGCGATGTATCCAGGTCTAACGACACTTGTATGACGAGCCTCTCAATTCAAGCCAATCTCTCACTGGATCATGTTTCACTTAGAGCCAACCAAGAAACTCGATAGTTCGCCTCTCGTAACTGGGCCAAACAACCGAGTAACATTTGGCCCCCAAAGCGCATTGTGAGAACTAACATGATGAGCTTTGAATTTGCAGTCAGTCCTTGCTCTCAACCATTAGCTCGCCCGGAATGGTTATCATTCGATACGACATACATCTAAGTCTTGTTTTTTAATTTTTCTCCATTGGTTCATCATTACTTCAGGACAAAGTGGTTCGGAATGTCACTACTGAACCACGCGTTCGTTTGACCCATTCAGATGTGTCTACCAGTTCTACCGGCTAAGGTCTATTCGCCTTCCCCACTCATCATATAAAAAACCAGGGCCATTTCTCCTTTCTCTTTTTCCTACTTTCGTTCTACTCTTACAAGCCAGCCAACCTTTTCTCTTCCAACCACCGTCTATCAATTAATCCATCCTCCCCTTTTCCAAACCTATACCTCCAACATTGAAACTTCAGTAGTCGACTAATTCGAACAATATCCATCTCTTAGCCCCATAATCGTCACGAGTTTCGAGCTTCTCACATAGATATGAGTTTTTCGTGCAGTCCACTCCTCTAGGTCTAGAATCTCGTTCTAAGTTTGAGTTCACAGGTTCGGTAGGGAGATCGCTCGGTAGCTTGTAGATACGTCGTTCGGTATATAGGCTTAGAGATACAATCGGCCTCAGGCCTTGGGTTCGGCATTGACAATTCAAGACCATCTCCACTTGAACACAACATATGTCATGATTGCATACTCCCACGCCTAACCGTAGAACAACGAACAATGATGAGAACTTAAGCACATGAGCATATATAGCCGATTTGGACTAACAACTTCACGGCTTTAATAAAATGTAAACATGCATTTAACTTAGCCAAAGTTAATAACAGCCTTCAATGTTTGATGTCAATACCCAATTCCAGGATCCCTACTACCGATTATAGGACAAGCCCTCGGGGATAGTCAACGATGACGGTCTTCGAAGACAATAGCTTAGCGCTCAACCACACTCCATCGGTTTTTAAAGCTTTAATTCTTTTATACTTATGTCTAAACGATTGCACTAGTCCACACAACACACGGGGGGAATATTTTTGTCGTTATTTCTAACATCGATTGTCTTTCAAGTATAGTTCAAACAGGACATTCTCAATATTCATTGCTCTTTAAAGATGTCCAGAAAGTCAAGTTCTGCTATAGTTTCCGATAAGCAGGAGGTATTAGGTACTTCGGACCCACCTACGACCTCCACGCAGGGTATTCTGGATCCATCCGCTGTAATTATTGGCCCGGCACCCGATGATATAGATGGAGCAATCATCCTAGACAACCCAACCTATTCTCAAGCTTCAAGAATCAATGAAACCGTCCTTCGCCGGCTATCTTCAATCCACAGAATCCCTTTTGACGACGTATTAATCCCATCCGGACAGGATCGTCCCCACCTGCCCCCAGCTGGATATATAGCTTGTAGCAAATTTATGTGCTGGGTCGGGAGTTTACCGCCGTTCAATTCATTTCTTCGTGAGGTGCCGCAGTACATCGGGATCGCTCCGGCACAGCTCCACCCTAACAGTCATGCATTTATCCATGGCACTTGCATTCTCTTTATGAGCATCTTATCCAGGCTCCCCACTCTTGAGGATATCCGCTAAATTTATCGGTTCAAAAGGCGTCTGATAGCCCCTCTTTCATATTCCTTGAGCCGCACTCGAAGTGTCAGATCCTGACAGGGGCATGAAGTAAATTTTACCAATATAAGCAGGAGTGGTTCTACGTGCGCTTCCCCCTGGCTTTGCGAGAAGATGGTTGGAAGGGAGTAAGTTCTATTTTCAGACTCGTCATTTACCTGAGGCATGGAGTGCATTTTTTATAAACTTCCTTCGGTCTTTTGTAGGCATCAGCCAACATCCCGAAGGTGTGAGGTATTCTGAGGCCATCGAGGCCATTCGTGCTACTCCCGTGGAGGACTAGGGGATCAAAGTCGTTATTTCCAATGAGTCACTTTGAAAGTTTGGGCTATTGGCGGAAGGTTGTCGAACTAGTCTCCCATCCAGCGCCACTACAACCAGACCCGTGGTGGAGAAGGGTAAAGAACAGGTTGGGACTTTGGTGCCCCCTACAACCGCGGCCTCCGACATGCCCGAGGAAGGTGAGATTAGAGAGGCCGAGGTTTCTGGAGCATCCGACGAGCATATAAGTCCTCTCTCAGAACCGATGATCGACGCACCCGGTATCGATGAACCGCCTCCTCCATCAAAGAGGAAAAAGAAACTAGCCTACAAACTAAGGAAGAAAACAGTGGGCGGAACCTCGAAAGTCACAATTACTCCGATGGAGAAAGAGCCATCTCCCCAACACTTAGAGGGTTCACTAAGAGGCTTATGAGATCTCACAATTCCTGATGACTTGCTCAATTATGGCTTCGACGACCTAGAAGCCCTAAAACTTCACTCGCCCGCGAGAGGTGACAAAGGCGTTCAATCCCATCACCAAGGATAAAAAACTATGATAAGTAAAGCTAAAGAAAGTGGTCCGTTGGGGGGAAACACTAGGACACACTAACACTCACTCTCCACCCCACACTTAAGCTTTGGCCATCATATGATCATCTCTAACTTGTTTTCACTTGATTTCTTTGCAGGTGACATGGGACGCTCACACGGCTTCGACCGCCTTTGCGGTTCCTCTATCTTTCATCACTCTAGCCGAGACTCAAGGCCCGGAAAACGCCGAGATAGAGATGACAACAGTGATAGAGACTATCGTTCTCGAGATTCATCGTCTCGAAGGAAAACTTATAGCCACTCTTCCTACCCCAACGATCCTCCTCCTCAACCAGAGCATATCAGGGATAAATCTGCTCAAAGGGGGTCTCAATCTGAAGCTCCTCGTGATTAATATTCCGGTTCATCAAGCACTAGGCAGTCCCGTGAGCGTCATAAGAAATCTGTAGTTTCGACTAAACAAACTCCCTCCAGCCCTACACATGATCCATCGATAGCAGAAAAGCTAGCTGAGCTTAAAACCACATTTCGAAAAATATGTTTGATGGAGTAAAGTTTCTTCCGGCGATCCATCCTATCCCAGGGCATGTTAAACAAAGTGCCATTGCTTGTAATAACGATGTCTACGTCCAGCATGACGCATTTTTTCACTTGGTGGAAAAAGTTTCAGAAGTGTCGGTGGAACGTCAGTATGAAATCGATCGCTTGAAACTCGAAGCTATCCACGACAAAGAAATTATCAAAGCACAGGATGAAGAGCTTTCCTCGTATAAATCTTAGCTTGAAGCTGCTCAAAAAACCATTAAAGCCACAGCCGAAGCAGTTGATCGTTTGGAAGTCGCACACAAAAAGGAAATTGATGAGGCGGTTCAACGCTGTGGCACTTTAGCCTTAGAGAAGGATTCCATCCAAAAAGAAAAGAATGCTCTCGCTCAGCGAGTTAAAGAATTGGAGGAGCTACTCCTTAAAGAAAAAGAAGAAAAAACTGCAGCCCAAGAAGAGTCACAACGATATTGTGATGAGATTGTCTCCACACGACTCTGAAAAGAAAAGCTTGATGAGGAGCTCTCCAAAGTTGAAGCGCTGAAGGATGAGGCCCGCGAAGAGGGAAAAAGAATGGCGCTCTCGGAAATCAATCCTCGCCTCGAGGCGGCTACTGAGGCTGGTAGGGAGAAAATTAAGTGTATGTTTGATCCACCCATAGCCGAGTATAACGCACGAGTTCTCATGCATCGTGACCTGACTTTTCTTGGCGAGGGTTACCTCGAATCTTTAGCCGAAGCATGGGACGCTTTAATAAGGATTAAAGAGGTCGAATCGGGAACTGACAAGGTGGATGAGGAGTCTCTTGTGAAGGAAATAATTCGTGAGAATGAGCATACTGACCTATCTGCGGCAAAGGCCCTTTACGAAAGGGACTCTTCCTCATCAAAAGGAAAAAATGACACTGCCGGTCCATCCGGAACCGAGTCCTCGGTTCCTCCTCCTATTCAGCCGACTGGTCGCTCACCACTCGATCCCTTTGAGCAACATATTGGCTATGACCCAAAGAAGCCTGGACTCGACATTCATACTCTATCTCCTATTTTCGGAAGGTGAAACTCCCCGAACCGTTAAGAGTCAGCCAGAAACTGGTACATAGCTTTTTCTCCTAGAGTTCAAAGGGCCATCGCTTTTGGCGAATAATAAATTTATCCTAACATTTGTCTCTTACGATTTCGTGCAGGCCATTCTAACCCTGAGCCAACTCCAAGGAGCGATGCTGCTGCAGAAAAGGAGGGGAAAACGGGAGAGGCAACTCAGACCAAAGAGACTCCCGGACCCAACGCTCAAGTGATTGTGGCGCTCGATGAAGAAAAATCTGAAAATTTATCGCCTGTGGAGGGACATGATGAATTTGAGATTACGGGCGCCTCTGAACATACTTCAAAATCAAGCATGGCGGAGAAAATCATAGAAGAGAAGAAGAAGAAAGCTAAGATTAAGGTTGAGCCTCAGGTGGTGGAGCTTGATGATCCATTGAACAGGCCCCTGAAGGTTATACTCCCCAGTGGAACCTCGCCACAGGAAGCCCTCTTCCTTCCCCAGAAACCATTTCCCTCGCAGGCAAGGCGTCTAGGAAAAAATGCTCGGGGGAGGAGTATTCAAAGAAACCGAGGAAGGAGAAGAAGTCAAAAAAGTAGCTATCATGCCGAGCTCAACGCGAATAAGCCTGGATTATGTAATTATCTCTATTTATTCTCGTAGTCGTTGTAAACAGATTTTTTGCTCCGGGTTCAAGAGAAGTTGTAGTGAAACTGAATTTTCGATTAGTAAATAAAATTTTGTTTTTTGATGATCTTTGCTACTTAGCTTCACCACCCATCTCGTATCTAAAATCAAAGTTTGTGTGGGTCACTTAAACTCTCGTTTATTTCCGCATGTCTCAGAGATTTCTAAATCGCTTATATTTTAGCATGTGCTCCAGAGGATGAGTTATTAGCTTGAATCGTTTATACTCTAGTCTGCACTCTGGGGACTCAGAGTACTCTAGTTCACACTCTGGGGACTTAGAGATTTTTGAAGTCGTTTATAATCTAGTCCGCACTTTGGGACTCAGAGTACTCTAATCTGCACTCTAGGACTTAGAGATTTTTTTAGTCGTTTATACTCTAGTCCGCACTCTGGGGACTCAAAGTACTCTAGTCCGCACTCTGGGGACTTAGAGATTTTTTAAGTTGTTTATACTCTAGTCCGCACTCCGGGGACTCACAGTACTCTGGTCCGCACTCTGGGGACTTAGAGATTTTTTAAGTCGTTTATACTCTAGTCCGCACTCTGGGGACTCAAAGTACTCTAGTCCGCACTCTAGGGACTTAGTAAGTCGTTTATACTCTAGTTCGCACTCTGGGGACTCAGAGTACTCTAGTCCGCACGCTAGGGACTTAGAGATTTTTTAAGTCGTTTATACTCTAGTCCGCACTCTGGGGACTCAGAGAATTTTAAATTTGGGTGCACGTTCATGCGCCATAAAGAATATTGTAATTTATTTTTTGTCACAGAATTGTAACATACGAAAACATCAATAGTTCATGGAAAAGACGGCTTCAAGCCTTTATTGATCATAACAAATGGAAACAAACTGAATTGTCTTATTACATGCTAAAAACTAAGAACAATAATATGAACATACACCGGAAATAATTGCAATTAAAATGTAAAAGAAATAGACTAAGTGTAATAACGATGCAAATGCTCGCTATTCCATGCGCGGGGAAGTGTCACGCCATCTATGGTCGCTAGTTTGAAAGTTCCTTCTCCAAGCCTCCATTCGATGACATACGAACCTTCCCATGTTGGATTCAGATGTGATGTGGTCGGAAAGACTAGCTTCAAAACAAGATTACCCACATTGAAAACTCTTGGTCGAACCTTTTCATTATAATATCGAGCAACTCGGTGCCTATATGCGGCTGGTCTTAAATCAGCTTCCTCACGTTTTTCGTCAACAAAGTCCAGCGATTCCAATAGGAGATTTTGATTTGTCTTAGGGTCATAATAACTTACCCGATGAGAAGGAACTTCAAGTTCCACGGGTATCACAGCTTCAGTGCCGTATGCCAAGGTGAATGGAGTATGGTCAGTCGCGGACTTGTGGGTGGTTCTATAAGCCCAGAGCGCTGTCGGAAGCTCATTCACCCACTTGCCTCTAGCCTTCTCCAAGCGTTTCTTCAATATTGACTTGATGTATTTATTTACAGCTTCAACTTGTCCATTCGCTTCGGGGTGAGCGACCGTTGAAAACCTTTTCTCAATGTGATACTTTTGGCAGAATTCTTTGTACTCCCAACTTTCAAATTGAGTTCTGTTGTCTGTAATGATAGTTCGTGGGAGGACAAAATGGAATATGATGTTTCGTACAACGAAATTAATCACCTTTTTGGTGGTGATCGAAGCTAAAGGCTCTGCTTCTGCCCACTTGGTAAAGTAATCGACCGCAACAACTACATATTTTGAACCACCTCTGGAAATTGGTAAGGAACCGATTATATCGATCCCCTAAATTGCAAATGGCCAGGGACTAACCATTTGTGTGAGTTCTGTTGGCGGAGCTCTCGGGATTTTCGCATACTTTTGACATTTGTCACATCTTCTTACGTAGTCCGCAGCATCCTGATTTACAGACGGCCAATAGTATCCATAGCGGAGGATCTTTTTTGCTAGGGTCAGCCCCCCAGTATGGTCACTACATTCCCCTTCGTGAACTTCCGTCAAGACTCGTTTTATCTCGTCGTGGGCGATGCACCGAAGCAAGGGAACCGAGATTCCCCTCCGATACATTATTCAGCCCTGCATTATATATCGTGAAGCTTTGTGAATGACTTGTCGTCTTTCGTTCTTTCTATCGGGTAAAGTCCTATATAGTATGTATTGTTTGAATGGGGTTATCCATGACTCCCTTTCAATTTATGTTTCTAGCACAAAATCTACTACCATCTCGTTTATACTTGGAAATTGTAAAACTCCGACGGGAACCAAGCCCATCTGCTGTGCATCGCCGGTACTTGCGAATTTTGCCAATGAATCGGCTTCCCTGTTTTGTTCAAGCGGGACGTGCGAAATATCGTAATATTCAAGGTCTGCCAATTGTTCTTGAACCCTAGTGAGGTATGGAGCAAGCCTCTGCCCCTTTGCTTGATAATCTCCTCGTACTTGGTATACCACCAATTGCGAGTCACAAAAGATCTCAACCGATCTTACTCCGAGTTCCGTGATAAGTTTTAAGCCAACAAGCAATGCTTCATACTCAGCTTCGTTATTTATAGCTAGGAAATTAAGTTTCAAGGCATAACAAATTGATCGGTTTTCAGAGGTTACAAGAATGACTCCAGCCCCAGAGCAATGGTCGTTGGATTCCCCATCGATGAATAGTTTCCATTGAATGGAGGGAATAACATCATCACTGTTTGGTTTGTCTGATATGGTGAATTCTGCGATGAAATCTGCTAGCGCCTGGCCTTGGATAGCCCTCCGTGGCAGGTAGGTGATATTGAATTGACTCAACTCAATATTCCATTTCAGTAACCTCCCTGAGGTCTCTGGTCGTTGGAGTACCTATCGCAAAGTTTGATCGGTATAAACACTGATTGGATGTGCCTGAAAATATGGACGAAGCTTGCGTGATGAAATCACCAAGAAGTAGGCTAGCTTCTCAATTTTAGGATAATTTCTTTCTGCTCCCGTTAAACATTTACTAACATAGTACACCGGCTTTTGAACTCGGTCCTCCTCGCGAACCAAGCTGTACTGATGGCGTGTTGAGACACGGCCAAGTATACATACAACACTTCATGGTCTATAGGCTTCGACAGCACCGGGGACTTTCCAAATTTCTTACCAAAGCTCGGAATGCGTCCTCGCAGTTGGGAGTCCATTCAAAATTTCTCTTCCCTTTCTTTATTACATCGAAGAAGGGAATGCACTTGTCCGTCGCTCTAGATATGAATCGACTTAGCGCGACCACTTTTCCGTTCAGGCTTTATACTTGCTTTATGGTTCTGGGCACTTGTATGTCTCGAATAGCCTGAATCTTTTCTGGGTTAGCTTCAATTCCCTGTGCATTGACGATAAAACCAAAAAACTTCCCCGTCGCAACACCAAAAGAACACTTCAAGGGATTGATTTTCATCCCGTAGTGTGAGTATATCAAACATCTCTGCCAAGTCTCGTATGTGGTCGTTTGACTGCCGTGACTTCACGAGCATGTCATCCACATAGACTTCCATCGTCCTACAAATTTGGTCTTTAAACATCCAATTCACCAGACGTTGATAATTTGCCCCTGCATTTTTCAGTCCAAAAGGCATCACTACATAACAGTACAGTCCAACATCTGTGACAAAACTAGTATATTCCTGATCTGGAATGTGCATCGAGATTTGATTATATACCGAGTACGCATCCATAAATGATAATAACTCGTGTCCTGCTGTTAAGTCAACCAGCTGATCAATTCTGGGTAAAGGGAAACTATCCTCAGGGCATGCTTTGTTCAGATCTGAGTAATCCATGCAGGTCCTCCATTTCCCATTTGCTTTTCTCACTAGTACGAGGTTAGAGACCCATTCTGGGTAGAGGGCGTCGCAGACAAACCAATTGGCTTTGAGTTTATCCACCTCCTCTCTAAGAGCAGTGGACCTCTCCGGGTCCATGCCTCTCCTTTTTTGTTTCACCGGCACGTATTTTGGGTCTATGTTCAACATATGACTCACAATGGCAGGAGAAATCCCACACATATCGGAATGCGTCCATGCGAAGACATCCAGATTTGCTCAGAGGAAATCAGTAAGATCCTCGATCATCAAGGGGTTTAGTTAAGATCCAATCTTAAGTACCCGCAATGGGTCATCATGGCTGACTGGAATGTCAATCGTTAGTTCAGCTGGTGCTGCTTTTGCCTCCTTGGGTTCCTCATCATCGTCCCTCGGATCCATGTCTCTATAGATCCGATCATGTTGCACGAGCCAAGGCTCGGGCATTACTTGTCAATCTTCAGTGACTCGGATGCGGACGGAGTTGTCCACAACCTTTCCTTTCTCTCTTCGCCGGGCCTCTCTCAGCTCAGCCACATAACACGCACGACCAGTCGCCTGATCGCCATGCACAACACCAACTCCTTTATCCGTCGGAAATTTCAAGGTTAAACACCATGGGGCCAAAGATGCCCTAAACTCTGCCATGGCCGGTCGACCCAGAAACACATTATACGGAGAATCGACATTTAAAACGATGAACGGTAGGATCCGCACCCTCCTACGTTCACCTTCTCCAAGTTCAACTAGCAATTCAACAAAACCCACTACATCAGTAGCCGCACCATTAAAGCCATGAATGCGGGCTTTAGATGGTTTTAGATCCTTTGTCTCCATCTTCATCTGGTCGTATGCTTTTTTAAAGATGATGTTAATAGAGCTTCCATAGTCAATCAGTATTTTTCTCACAAACGCTGGCCCAATAGTGGCCGAGATGACCATCTAGTCAATGGTAGGTGCCTCTACCTGATCGGCATCTCTACTTCTGAACACTATATCATCCGTCATCATTCGCTGTTGCTTAGCCGAAGTTCCATCTTCCATGTTTGAACAACATTCAAAATCTGCATGCTTTAAGGAACTAGCATAGCGCTCCATTCTTGCCAATTCTTTTCTGCAGGGTGAGGCCCACCGACTATCATGTTTATGACTAATCTACCTCCAGTCCGAACGGGTTCCTCAGACCGTCGTGGGGCCTGTCCGCGATTGGGTTCGGATGTCCCTTGTCCGCCTTCCTGGGGGTTCTTCACAAACTCCTGTAACTTTTTCTATCGAATCAGCTTTTCAATCGCATCATGGAGGTGCCTACAATCCTCGTTATTGTGCCCGTAAGTCTCATGGAAGCGGCAATACTTCCCAGTCCGCTTTTGTTCTTTAGTGGACTCTTTTAGGCGTGGCTTTCGATATTGGAAAGTATTACAGGTCGATAGGTAAATATTTTCCAGAGATGCATTCAGAGGAGTGTATTCATTGTAAGTTGGGATCCTTGGTTTCCACTTTCCGGCTTCCCTTTTCTTTCCGGAATTTCCTCCTATGGATCCTTTTGACTGCTCAGGCTTATTTTGAACATTGACCTGGACTTTTCCAGAGTTGTCACCAGATTGTTTTACAGTAATGTTGCTTTGCACAGTCTCCTTGCTGGGTCCTGGAGCATTATCTCACCTCATCCACCTGGCTTCCTCCCTTCTTATAAATTGGTGCGCCTTTGAGTAAAAACGTTCAAGCATAGCCGTAGGCTTACCTGCCAGCCAGTCACCAAACTCTGAATCCAGATCTACTCCTCGCATTACGACCATTAAAATGGCATGGTCATTCGGGTTGCTAACTTCAGTAGCAGCAACATGGAATCTTTGTAAGTACTCCTTTAACGATTCCCCTAGGGCCTGAATTACACTAGACAAGAACATAACATCCTTGGGATGAGTGGCATGAATCCTGAACTGGTCTACAAATTTCGTCGCTAACTCATCAAAATTGGAGATAGACCGTGGAGGAAGTCGGGTAAACCACATGGTAGCGATTCCAGATAAAGTTATTGGGAACACATTTAGTTGCATCATTCGCCCTAGCTGAATCCATCATCCACCCATACCTTATTACATGCTGTCGAGGATCAGTCTTCCCCTCGTAGGCCGGGATAGTCGGCATATTAAACTTCCTGTGGTACTCAGCTTGTAGGATAGCATCTGTGAACGGAGTATGACTCCTAGATACGCCCCAATCATCATTAGTTAAACCTTGGTTTTCCCTCATCAGCTATCTGACCATGGCTGATAGGTCTGGGGTTTGTATGGAAGATGGCAAGTTGGAATACGTCCTGCGGGACCGTTTTGGTTGGTGCCTCCTCTGTTGGCGATCTACCAAACGTGTATCCTAGGGACTTGCTTCATCATGACCTTGGTGAGCCAATCGTCCAGCTTCCACCCTTGCTCCAGATCCAAGTTTATTGTTTCAGCTTGAGCGCGATTTTCCTGGTGCACTGCACCTGTTTACGTTGTTTCAGTTCTACGGCGTCTACGCCTGGGAGGTTCATCAGATGAAGTAGAGTTGTCGGATGAGGAGTAGGAAGTAGGACTTCCTACAGCATTCTGATGCTGTTGTTGAGTAAGCTGAGTCATGAGGTTGGCTTTAGCTTGAATCTGCTCATTATGATGTCTCCTGCTTTCCATGAGTTATCTCATCGGCTCGTTGAACCCTGTCCTGGTGACAGCTTCCGTTTGGTTTTGGGTGGTGATGGTCCCTGCGCCCGGATTATCTTGTTGATTGATGGGTCCTACTTGTTGGACGCTAGCGGTCTCGTTGACATCTGCATTGTGGGAGGCTGATCTAGTACGTGATCTTCCCATTGTAGAGTTATCGGTTGGAACTCTAAGTAGAATCAATGGACTTCTTGTGAATGAACTTGGATCTTCTTCGGGGGATTTCCTCAATCCAGTAGCAACAAAGGAGATCCTAACAGCCTGAGAATGCTATTCTCAGTGAAAACACCAAAATTTTAGCACTAAAATTTGTCACTAACACCCAAGAAAGGATTTGTGTAGAGAGATTAATGAAGATAGAAAATTAAAATAGAGGAATGTATGCAAAATTATCTACAGAAATAAGAACACCAGAATTATAGTGGTTCGGTGTAACTGCCTACATCCACTTTGAGTTTAATCTTTATTACTTCTTCCAATTATTGAATATAGATACAATCCGTACAATAACGACTTGATTACAATTTTGGATCAAAAATAGATTAGTCTTCAAAATGGCAGAGTCTCCCCGGAGTACTCAAAAAAAGGTCCTTTTTCACTGCGCTCCTGCCCCTTTATTTATAGACGAAGATAGGCCGGACTTTCTCTGTGGGTCCAAGAACAAGGCACTTCAGCCCGTAGTAGGTGACTTCTGCGCACCGAGCCAGGCATGCCGAACGATACATACTGAACGGCAAATGCCGAACCGGGGTGTCTTGGTAAAGGACTCAAAGCAAACCCGCAAGGAGCTTGAAGCATATAGTGGTGTGACTCGAAGTAATGATATAGCAGTCGGCTCGCTTTAGGATGGAACTGGCCATTACCAACTCTCCTGATATACACCGAGCGATATATGTCGAACCTTCCAGACCGAGCGATATGCGCCGACCATCTAAGCCGAGCGACATGTGTTCGTGCTTTCTCGACCGAACCACTCATGATGAGCCGTCTTTCCTCGAGCATCCAGACCGAACCGTCCCACCTTTATCTTCAATGGCCGACCGATGATTACCGAATGATGTTGCCGAGCGAGGTTGGCCGAACGGTAGTTGCTAAGCAGTGTTGGCCGAACCACATATCCAGGCCCAACGGTATACACGCCAAACCACACTTGCATGTCGAGCGATGTATCCAGGTCGAACGGCACTTGTATGCCGAGCCTCTCATTTCAAGCCAATCTCTCACTGAATCATGTTTCACTTAGATCCAACCAAGAAACTCGATAGTTAGCCTCTCGTAACCGGGCCAAATAACCGGGTAACAGTTGTGCTTTGTTAAGTGCAATGGAAGTGGGAGAAGAGTTAAGTCAGGTTCAAGTAGCAAAAGAGTTTGCAGATATCTTTGAGTCGGTCATAGGACTACCCCAAAAACAAGCTATTGAGTTTCGAATAGATCTTGTGCCAAGAGCTGAACTTGTGAGTAGACCACCTAGCAGATCGACACCTACTGAGATGAAGGAATTGAAGGTGCAGCTAGTGGATCTAGAAGGAAGGAATTTTATTAGACCAAGTAGTTCGCCTAGGGGAGCAACCGCAGTATTCGTGAAGAAACCAGATGGGTCGTTGAGGATGTGTATCGACTATCGTAAGTAGAACGAAAGAACGATTAAAAATAAGCATCCTTTGCCGAGAATTGATGATCTATTTGATCAGTTGTGTGGAGCCAGAGTATTTTCCCAATTAGACTTGGCGACATGTTTCCATCAGTTAAGGGTAGCAGACGACAATATTCCTTTGATAGCATTTCGATCTAGGTATGGCTCGTACGAGTGGTTAGTAATGCCATTCATGTTAACAAATGCACCTGCTTTCTTCGTGGATCTGATGAACCGAGTCTTCTGAGAGTATTTGGATAGATTCACATTGGTGTTCATAGATGACATTTTGGTATACTCTAAGGATGAAAGAAAGCATGAAGATCATCTTAGAGTTTTGTTTGAGACGCTGAGGCAGCATTAGCTAAAAGCAAAGTTCCCCAAATGTCATTTTTGGAAGAAAGAAGTTAAGTTTCTTGGACATGTGGTTTCAGAGAAAGGCTTGTCATTCGATCCAGATAAGATCGAAGCTGTTAATAATTGGAAGAGACCAGAGACGGTGACTGAGATTAGAAGTTTTCTTGGACTTGCTGGTTATTACCGGAGATTCATTAAGGATTTCTTATGGATAACAGCGCCTTTGACTAAGCTAACCAGGAAGGATGTGAAGAATGTTTGGTCTGACAAATGTGAGGAAGCATTCCTTAAGTTAAAGCATTTGTTGACAAATGCGCTTGTGTTAGTAGTTCCAGACAAAAAAACAAGGGTTGGTGGTGTATACTAATGCATGTGGAACTAGATTGGGAGCTGTGTTGATGTAGAAGGGTAAATTGATTGCCTACGCTTCACGATAGCTTTGACCGCATGAAGTGAGATATCCTACTCATGATTTGGAGTTGGTTGCGGTAATCTTTGCACTGGAGATTTGGAGGCATTATCTCTCAGGGGAGAGATTTAAGCTATACACAGATCATAAGTCTTTAAGGTACTTATTCTCTCAGAAAGAGTTGAATATGAGACAGTAGAGGTGGCTAGAGTTTTTGGCAGCTTATGATTTCGGTTGTAACGACCCGGTGTTTCAAACCATTTGCATCCGCACATGTCGGATTTGAATTGCTCAAAACAATAGATTGTTAATTTATATTTGGCAAACTCAGCATATACATTAAATAAAATCAATCACAGACACAGAGTAATATACAATAAGCAGTGGAAAAGGTAAATAGTAGTTCATAAAGCTACTATACAAACAACAGGGTTTGAAATAAAATACAACAGAATATCTCAAGTACAATGTAGTCTCGAATACAAACAGATGACAAGTCTGAACAAAACAACTGGATAGCTGAAAGTTGAATAGACATAGATGGATCTCCAAGTGAAGCTCTAACTCCAAAGGTGAGTCTCAAATGCGGTGACAGTCAGTCTGACCCGAATATAAAGCAAAACACAAAACACTCAAGTCAGGATTAACATTGTTATATTAATAAATTCAACTCGATTGAAATATCAACTGAAATACAAGTAACTTAAAGGATAGTTGGGATTTCCATCCTCTAAGGATCCGTGGAACTATCTACTATGTAGTAATATACGCTATTATAATATGTCTATCAGTAAAGTAAAAGTATTAAAATGGCATTAAGGCGTTACCCATATTCCCCGTAACACATTTTATATATTCCCGTAGTATATGCAATGTCGTACGCTCCACCAAACCGGTGGTATACACAGAGGACACCACATAGGAACGGTAGAAAACGAACTCGTAGAAGGCGCGATAGGGCATGCGATAAGGCACTCGAGGCAATGCCAGGGTAGATATACCGTTTGCGTATCCGGACTGGTGGTAACGCATAGCCGCTACTACCGCCCACCTCGTGACACACTCCCAAATCAAAGGTGCACCCAATCAAATCACAAAGTAATAGAATGATATCGAAGAAGTGTGCCCGATCAGAGGAATGACCTCACTTGGCCCGACATGGCTCCTGTTTTAGCCACATCAAGCTGTCTCACGGGAGTCAGGGCTGCCCTAATACCTAATATAGAATTGCTACCAAACCATCCTACTTCATTCTGGAATCTCCACCATGTACACAGTTGTTAAAGTGGTTTTCGGTATTGGCAGAGAGTATGACAATATCTGATCCCGGTCTCTTTAACAATCAAACGCTTATTTCACACCGTGGTCATTTCATTTCAAATAGTTCATACTTCATATCAAAATATCATATTCATTTCAGAACCATATCAATTAAATATCATTATTCATTTTAAAATAATATTCATTTCCAGAATCATAAAAATTATAGCAATTTTGAAATCATAACACTTTTGAAATCATAACACTTTGGAAATTATAACACTTTTGAATCATAGCACTTTCGTAATCATAACAGTTCCAACTTAAATAATTTAGATGTTGAAAATAGTATATATTAAAATAGTTATAAATTAAAATAATTTATATATTAAAATAATTTATATATTAAAATATTGTAAATAAGATAGTTTATAATTATTTAAAGAGATTATACTGAAATAGTTTCCCAATTAGAATTGTTTCATCCAATTCCACAAATCGATTCAAATCAACTTAAATTCCAAATTCAATTTAAATCAATTCCAGTTCAACACTTTTAGTTTAAAAGATTTAAAGATTCAATTCATATTCTCAATAAACCATTTCAATTTTTTATCAATTTCAAATCCAGGTTTGAACTATCATTTCAATTCCAATAAGATTCAAAGTTTAAATATTCAACATTTACAATATAGGTTTCATTTATATTTCAACATTTAACTTTATTTTTATTCAAATTGGAAAATATACTCTAAATCATTTTAATAACAATTAAATAAAATATTAATTTATAAATTTAAATCAATATTAAATATTCAATCTTAATTTTATTTAAAGTTGTGAATATTCATTTAATCACTTTTTATCAAATCAAGTTATAAATCATATTTTTCAAAATCTCAAAATCAATAAGTTCAAATAAATTCCTATTTAAATTCAATCATTAACCAATTTAAATTTCAAGTCAACATTACTTTCTTCCCAACCTTTATTATTAAAGTTATAAAATGTATTTTAAACTATAATATAAATTTAAATAAATGCTTTAACATACTATATATTAATTAAATTAATTTTATTAGATTAAATCTTATTACTAAATTTATTTTATATTAAATCTAATAATAAAATTATAAGAAAATCTTAAAATTTATATTTTAAAAAACTAACTTATAAATTAAAAATTTCCAAAACATAACATTTTAAAAATCTAAAATTTAGATATATATAAAATAACATTTATATATCATATTTTAAAAATCAATATTTATTAAAACCCATATACTTTCTTCCAAAACTTTAGAAATCATTTCAAATATAAACCAATTTTCTATCCTATGGTCAAGTGATAGGGATATTTATCATTTCAATCCGCAATTTAAATATCTACGGGTATATATCATTTCAACCCGTAATCCCAAAATTCAGAATAAATGAAAATCGCTCAGGTTTATTATTTCAACCCATAACGATTTTCCCATAATCTATAATATCCTTCGGGTATGTATCATTTCAACCCATAGGGAATTTCTAAACTAACAGGGAACTTGCAGAGTGAGAACAAATATGATAATAATATAACATATCAACAACATGCATATATCACTAGTAACAAATGTAAATATAATATAAAAAACAGGTGATGGTGTAAGGTGTCATAGGTGAACAATTACAGATACATGCATATCATATTTAACAATTAAATAACTAGCAGTTCAAATTTAACAGCATATTTCAATTGTCGTTTCAAGTGAAATCAAATTTACTAACTATAAGAATGTTAATCGTGAGTGATTGCTCACCTTTCGAGGTTAGAGAACAAAAGAATTAACACGACTCCGACACGGACACGGACATGGATAAGCACATGAAGGAAAGTAAAACTACTGCGAAACATTCTGGACAGCGGCGAGACAAAGTAAAGCACGATGAACTGGATTCGATGAAAATCAATTATATAAGTCAAATTATATATATAAGCTATATATATAAATTGAAACCCATATACAACTTCAAAAATCTTCAATTGTATATTTAACATAATTTATATATTGAGACTATTACAAAAATCCATTTTAAAGATATAAACATAAATTTAGTAAATAATTTCGACATCCTATATATCTCTTTTAAACATATACATACATAAGTTATTACAAAATTAAATTTAAAAATAATAATGTAGTCTGTAATTAAGTAATTAAATCATACTATAGAAAGAGAAGCAGAAGTGAATATATATATTACCTTTTCTCACGGCTAAAACAAGATTACACTGTATATATCTATATATATAACTAGATATAACTTACATATACAACAGATTATATATATATATAAAACTATTATAAACTTATACATCAAAACCCAACATATCATATATATATATATATATATGTATGTATAAACTAACTTATCAAATAATCTATATGAACTTATATATAAACAGATCGATCTTAAATATAACTAATATATACAACATAATACATATATATATATATATATGCATATACTTGTTAAAACATATATCCTATATGCTGCTGCCGTGCTTATATTTATATATATGCAAACATATCATATATCTCAAAGCAAAAGAAATTGAAACCCGAAGATGGACAGTAGTTTTCTCCAAACAGGCTTTATATTAAAACCAAACTTATATAAACTTTATATATATACTTACATACATATTTTATCTAAAAATCAATACTATAAACCAATACAAACTTACAACACAAATTATATATATTATAAACATAAATATAATATCATATACATTATGAACATATAATACTATTACAATCCCAAAACTGTAAACTGTAAAAAGAGGAATAACAAAACATAAGCTCATTTATACTTATATATTTATAAACTAATATAACTTCTCCATTATAAACACTTTATATTTTATATATACACAATTTAAAATCAATATTTTATTTCAAAATAAGAATGAAGAGAAGGGTGGCTAGACTGTTAAGTGCACAGGCTGTGTTGATGGCTCGGTCAGTGGTGATGGCGGGAGGTTTTCTGGTGGGGTGTGGATCTCGGGTGGTGGTGCTTTGCTGCTAAAAGGGGAGGTGGTGGGGGATGGAGAGAGGGAGGCTGAAGGGGTTGTTGGTGGTTGCTTGATGTGCGGGGGTGGCTGCTAGGTGGTTCGGAGGGAGGACTGACTCGGCAGAGCAAGGGGAAGGTGAAGGCTGGTAGGGTAGGTGCGACGTTCTGCTGCTAGCAGTGGATGGTGGTGGAGTGAGGCGGAGAAGAGGCCGATCGAGGAGGAAATGGCATGTGCGAGGAGAAGAAAGGCTATGTCCAGATGTATGAAAGCTAATATATAATTTGGTATTATATATACATACTGTAATAATCCAGTTTTCCGTACCCCTTGAATAGACACTAATCTCCATCGATTAACTCAAGATGAACGGAAAATCGAGCCATTATGGGGAAAAAGAAGAGGTAGAAGAAAACAGAAGAAAAAGAAAGAAGAAATAACAGGAGAACACAGAAACAGAGACAGAATCTCACATTCGCAGCGAAACAATATATAATAGATAAATGAATAATCTTTAAAACAAAGAACTATATCATTTTATACATTACATCATCATCAGAGTTTACAACAACAATACAACACTGGACAGTTATATAAACTTACCCTCATACAGAATACACAACGGAATAAATAATATCATATACAAGTGATACATCTCGCCATCCAGCTCGCCACTGAGCTCCACAGCATCTCCTGAATCCAGAATGACCTAATAACCTAACTCTAGACTGCCCGTGTGGAAAATGATGGGCACCCAGAGTTTAGGAAGGAAACAATAAACTCCAGGTCAGTCATGGTGACTAGTGTGAGAACTGAAACAGTTTATCTTTAAAACAACAATAACAAAGCAAGTAGAAAAATATCCACAATGCTTTTGGAAAATGAAACTACCATAAGACCTCCCGCCACACACACAATGCAAACGCAGAATTGGAGGAGATTTCTTCTTATGATAATTAAACATGCTTACTAAGCAAAATCATTTGATTTTATTATTATTAGTGCATATTGAAGAAAACATTTCGAAAGTATAATATTAATCTTAGCCAGCATAGGCATTCCGCACTTATGCCTACTATAGCTACTATGTTCAATAGCAGGTTACCGCCACATTCCATAGCAGGTTATACAATTGCATTCGTAAAGGTTCGTATTGTTTCTTTGGATTTTCCAACAAATGGTCAGGCTAAGGAACTTCCTATGCACGTAGGAAACGCCTCTGGCTGGACGCTCCGAGAGACAAACTGCTCTCTGCCAACAAAGCCGGGTTACCCCTGTAACTAGGTAACTCACGAATATGTCATCCCCCGGTCCTTTGGGACCTTTATCCGAGCGCTCGGTAACCAACATCACACATAATAAATAAAGTGTGTCCACATGAGTAAGTATCTGGGCTCCATACCATGATACCACCCCTTTCCAGAAGGAAATGACATACCCTAAAGGGCGCGACCCTCATAACCTTGCCGCAACATTCCAGTTTCGACCATTTCCGGGTTGTTAAGGCCCTGACGAAGTCTCGTCCACAAGCTACGCTTTATAAAAAAGCTATGCTTTGGGTCAAACAAATGATCAAAGTAATGATCACAAAGATAAATGATCAAACAAATGATCATATCACAAATGATCAAACAATTATCATTTCACAGCAACACTCAACATGCCACATTACCAAATTGGGATATATCGCTGATAACCTTCAACTACATAACCTCTGAGCTCGTACGTCTCAGAGAAGGGTGTTAAGCTAATAGAATAAATTCTCTGCCACCAACAGAAATGTATTTGAAAGAAATTTGCTTTATATCTCAAAGCGTAATGTCAGACATGTAACCATACAAGTCTGTTCCGGGTTCGAACAGAACCGAAGGTACTTCCAAAGAAGCCCTTGCAATCCGGATATTCACAATCCCGATAAAACTTCCCATCACAAAGGAAATCTCTATACCGTAGCTAACGGTGCAGAGACAATCGATAGGTCATCCTATCGTTTTCACAAATACCCGGTCTTCACCACCGGTCTTCAATACGATCCATATCGTCGTATCACAAATTCGGAATGGGTTATACGACACAAAGGTCCTTTCCCGGTTAACCCGAATAGTGAGCGCTTATTCAAAAATAAGTGTGGCATTCAAATTCAAGAAGATCACAACAAATACCCATTCAAGGTAATTATTGATAGTCGGTTATTTAACTATCAATAAAGATGCGCAACATCATCAGATTCCAAATAATTTTCCAAATTATTTATCTTTCAAAAATATCTTTACAAGATATATAATTTCCACACTTCAATTATTTGAAAACAATTTCAAATCAATTTCCACATTTCAATTTATCTTTGAAGATAAATCTCAAAACATATCACTTCATATTCGAAAAGCATTTCCATACCTATTTAATAATAGGTAATTCACAAATCCATTTATTTTCAACACTTGGAAAATATTCAATATACTTAAATCCAGTTAAGTATATATATCATTCTTTAAGGAAATCATTCTCTTTCACAAAATTTATTTGAGTCAAAACGAATGTTACGTAAAACATCGTTACGACAACTCAAAATCACTAGTATAAGGATTCGAAATTTAGATAGATATATAAATCCCAATACTATATAAAACATTTCCTTTCGGAAACCATTTACTATAACAACAGTGTTATAGTCCACCATTTCCTTATTCCTCGAAACTTCAATTTCAACAATAAATGTTGAAATCTATGTTTCGGTACTTAACACGTTTTAAAACATCTTTTAAGACAATTACTTCATTTCGTAATATCACTTCTCTAAAACATATCCAATTTATCTAATAATATATTCACTGTCCAAAATCGTGAATATACTTTGTTAACACATTTAACGTTTCTACACATTTTATTTAAAGGATTATCCACTGTCCAAAATCGTGAATATACTTCCTTTAATACTATATAAACTTAACTTATCAAAATAAGTCGTTTCTCGAATTTACAAATCTATTTATAAATCCCATTGGTATTTTATAACAACTTTAACTTATAAAAGCACTCTATTAACCAAATCAATTTATAACTCAATTATATACCAAAAATTCATATTATAAGTTAAATACTTATAATTCATTTATTTGAAAAAATCATTCTTTTAAAACTTCACAAGTTATAAATCTTATTACTTATAAGATTTACTTATACTTCATTTTTAACACTTTAAAAATTCCTTTATAACTCAATTATTTTGATCTATAAAATAACAATTTTATAAATCTTATATATATAAACCATTTTAAAATAAATCAAAAATCTCAATTTAAATAAACCAATCCTTTTAATAATTTACAAATCCTTATTTTTAAACTTCCAAAAATGGATCCGATGATGCAACAACACCAAATAGTCAATCACAGCATCCAAACATCATATATCATCATATGATAATCAACAAATATCACAATATCTGTAATCAGATAAATATTGGTGAGGAATCCAGTTGGATCCCTCCAACCTGCTTCCCTGCATCCACAGATGTTAGCACAATACCAATTTCACTTCACAGTGAAATTATCGTGGTATATGGGATTTATAAATATTATCCGCTATTATGCGGCGCAATAGGGTCTCATCCGCTATACAACGCGGAAAATCAATTCCAATATATACATATTCCAATATATATATATTGCTATATACCTATATAATACCAATTCCACTTCAATGTGAAATTATTGCGGTATATGTTTTTAATAAATAACATCCGCTTACTAATGGCGTAGAATGTCTATTTAACACAATAGATATCAATCATCATTCAATCTACACAATCAAGCAATTTTAAATCTAACTATTTAAAATTTAAATCGAAACAAAACATTTGATTGAGTGAGGAGTTCTCACCTTTGCTTTTAAAACGGGTGCAGCGTTTTATTTCGAATAAAATTAAATGTGCGTTTAATTTTACCCGAAATTTTCACTGACTCCAATTCAGCTCAATTGCGTAGTGCTCGTGCATACGATTCCAACGCAAAAAGTTTCGTCCGAAACGGACCTAGTATGACAAAGTTATGCATTTTTAAAGTTTGTACAAATTTTAATATAACTAATTTCACAATTTATTTCTATATTTTAACCTAGATCAGAATCTGGCCGTCCATCTTCATCTCTCCAGATCTGAGCCGCACCCCCTTTCCCTTCTTCCCAAACGTGAAAATCACGTACAACTCCAACCCATAGCCGCCTCCATTCATCGAATTTTCACGACAACACCATCACGTTTGAAGACGATCGGAGAGTGCCACAACGTTCGCCACCATGAGCTCCACCATCGGCCAGAGGCCGGCCCCACTCGGCTGCTCCTCCTCCCTCGATTTGCATGAAAAACACAGCAGCTTTCAACTCGTTTTGCCGTCAATCCGTGGCTCCGTTTTCGATCTCCACCGTTGGATAGCTAGATCTTGATGCCCTCTACAACTTTGTAGTTGACGACTTTTGCTAATTGTTTACGAATTGAGAGATCGGAGGGGAAGAAGATGAACATTTTCTGGCCATTAAAACGTTTCTGGCGGCTGAAGAAGATAGAGCTAGGGTTTGGGCAAACGTGTATATATATATATATATATATATATATATATACGTATTAAATTAATATTAAATTCATTTTAAACGACTTTTTCAAACGATCTCCAAATCACACGTGCCGCCTGGCGTTCGTAAGGTTTACCCCACGTTCCGAACACAATGGAATGTGTTTCGGGAGCTAATTCGATCGTATGTGAGAGTTACGGAAATAAACAGTCAAATTTAAATCAAACAGATTCAAACCGATTTCGATGCGTTTTGGCTTGCCTCGGACAAACCGTACATCCGATTGATACAAAATTTGAAACCATACAATAATTTCACATTACGGATCCGATGAAACTGGTTTCGTCGAAATCCGAGACTTTTTGAAAAATGACTATTTTAACTCGCCAAATAAATATTAAAACAATTTCGATGCGTTTCGAGCTACCACGGTCAAACGACAACTCCGATTGCTACGAAAATTGGAATCCGATAATAACAAACTATTACGGATCCAATGGAACTAGTTTCGTCCAATTCGGAGACTGTCCCAAAAATGGCTAATTTCACTAGTCGATTAAATATTAAAATATTCAATTTTCACAGATTTACTTAAAATTCAATTTTAAAAGTTCTATAACATCACTATAACTTCAATATGATTTAATATAACTTTATAAATCATTTGCAATCACATTAAATCCAGATTTCAATTATTTCTGGAATTTCACTATTTATTTATCGATTTAATTTCCCAATTAAATCTAATTATTCGAAAACTAAATTATTCGACTTATTAATTTCACTTGTTAATATTTAAAATCAATTAAATATTCAAATTTCAAATGTCAGAAATTCTGGGTCATCACAAACTTCCCCCCTTAAAAGAATTTCGTCCTCGAAATTACCAAGTAAGAAAAATTCACAAAATCTATTAACTTTCCAAAATCCACTTAGTGAAAATTTTATATTCACCTTTTTCAAAACCCTTAACTTCAACTAAAACAATGGTTTCCATTTTCTAGTTCAATTCCTATATTTTCATTACAATTTAGAAATCAACCTTTCATTAACAAAAATTTCCAAAATTTCCCAAAAATTTTCTAACGCCTTAAATTTCCAGAAAAATTCGCCAGCGTCTCCTTTGCGCGGTTCGATCGTAGTAGGATCACAATTGACATAAATATGTATACATCGACCCACCCGGTCGGAAAAGCAGAAAAACAGTTCATATTTCCTATTTTTTATTGCGTAGGCGTTCCTTTTTAGCATTTTTAAGCAAAGCAGTTATTTATTTAGCATTTTAGCGCAACCTAACAGCCGAACGGTAGCCACCGCACCTGTACTTACTCAATTTAAATATGTAAGTAACATATATATAAGGTTATTAACAATTTACTCTTTTAAACAACTACAACATTTGCATATTAAGGGAAATGCATACTAACAAGGTTTATAAGCAACTTATAAAATTTCAATATCACTTGTAATTATTTACAACCAATTCGTATACAATGACATTCAATTATTCGTTTTCAATTAGTTTACATTCACTAATTTACATTCAAGTTGGTTCACTTTCAATTCAAATCAATTTCTATTTAAATTTACTTCACTTTCAATTTAAATCCAATTACATAACTTTCAATTTTTTATCAATTCAATTTCATTAATACTTAATGAATCAAATACAAGCAACTAACAACCATCTAACAACCAATGTCATTACCAACACAACCAAATAAATTCAATTTACTTTACATTCAATTTGGTTCAACATTTTTAATTCCAATTGGTTTAATATTAAATTGACTTCCATTCAATTATTCAACTTCCAATAACATTTAGCTTTTAATGAATTAACACTTACATCCATTTTTCCATATCAATTTATTCACATTCGATTAATTAACATTCAATCCATTTATTCAATTCAATTGCTAATTCATTTAACAAATAAAATTGAATTTTATTTATATAACTCAAGTTCATATTTATTTAATTCACTTGATTAATTTACTTTGATATCAAAATCAACTTCATTCCACATTACTTAAGTTATTTTCCATTTCAAACATCATTTGCTCAAATTGACTTAAGTTTCCACTCATAAATCCAATTCAGATTCAAATTTTATTTAACTTTTACCAAAGTCAAATTTATTATCTCATAATATAAGTTCAAAACTGGATTACTTATATTCAACAATTACAACTTAGATTTAATTAATTCACTTATACTTACTTTAATTTAACTCCATCCTTTAATTTAAATTTATTCTATCAAAATTCAATTTTGTACAAGTTATCAACCCATTTATCATTCCCATAAAATATTTTAAATAGGATTCCAGAGTCTTTTCAACCTTTCAAAACCATTTTGAAATCAATTCAAATTATCTTTTGAATTTCCAAAACCAAATCCAAATTTTCCAAAAATTTTCATTTAAAATAATCTAGCTACAATTCCTCTTTTGGAAATCCGAAAATGAACGCCAATGATGTCGCGATCATCATCGGAATTATTTTCTAGCGATCGAAAAGAGTTTAGAGCTTTCATCTTTCCAAAACAATTTTCCAAAATATCAAATTCTTTTAAAAACATTTCTCTGGAATTTTATTTCAGATTATAAATCACATTTATAAATCTTTTACTTATAAATTTTCACTTTTATATATAAGATTATTTTACCATTGTAAATCATTTTAATTATAACTTCATACATTATAATTCATTTGCTTGTACAATTTCTTTTACAATTGTTGTTTTATTTAACTTATTCAAACAACTTTTATTAACTTATATATATTCTTACATTTTCAACAACCAAACAATCAATTTATTGTATACACTTTAATAGTTTTGAAAAATTATTTCTTTATATACAAAATATAATCAAGGTAAAATTATTTCATTTACCCAATTTAAAACAATATCATGCCGAATTGTTCTGAACAAGTGTTTAGAGATTCCTATCGATAGAGTTGTACAGACTATACCGACCAGAATCCATATACCACTCAACAAACCAATCATCACAATATAAAACAATTTATATTCACTAACAAATACGCACTCGTACCTATTATTACACTCAAACTCATTCTAGAGTACTACTGACTCTATCTCTAATGAGTAACACCCAACAGAGCCATGGTTGTCGCTTAACCATATGCTCTGATACCAAATGTAATAATCCAATTTTCCGTACCCCTTGAATAGACACTAATCTCCATCGATTAACTCAAGATGAACGGAAAACCGAACCATTATGGGGAAAAAGAAGAGGTAGAAGAAAAAAGAAGAAAAGGAAAGAAGAAATAACAGGAGAACACAGAAACAGAGACAGAATCTCACATTCGCAGCGAAACAATATATAATAGATAAATGAATAATCTTTAAAACAAAGAACTATATCATTTTATACATTACATCATCATCAGAGTTTACAACAACAATACAACACTGGACAGTTATATAAACTTATCCTCATACAGAATACACAGCGGAATAAATAATATCATATACAAGTGATACGTCTCGCCATCCAGCTCGCCACTGAGCTCCACAGCATCTCCTGAATCCAGAATGACCTAATAACCTAACTCTAGACTGCCCGTGTGGAAAATGATGGGCACCCAGAGTTTAGGAAGGAAACAATAAACTCCAGGTCAGTCATGGTGACTGGTGTGAGAACTGAAACAGTTTATCTTTAAAACAACAACAACAAAGCAAGTAGAAAAATATCCGCAATGCTTTTGGAAAATGAAACTACCATAAGACCTCCCGCCACACACACAATGCAAACGCAGAATTGGAGGAGATTTCTTCTTATGATAATTAAACATGCTTACTACGCAAAATCATTTGATTTTATTATTATTAGTGCATAGTGAAGAAAACATTTCGAAAGTATAATATTAATCTTAGCCCGCATAGGCATTCCGCACTTATGCCTACTATAACTACTATGTTCAATAGCAGGTTACCGCCACATTCCATAGCAGGTTATACAATTGCAATCGTAAAGGTTCGTATTGTTTCTTTGTATTTTCCAACAAATGGTCAGGCTAAGGAACTTCCTATGCACGTAGGAAACGCCTCTGGATGGACGCTCTGAGAGACAAACTGCTCTCTGCCAACAAAGCCGGGTTACCGCTGTAACTAGGTAACTCACGAATATGTCATCCCCCGGTCCTTTGGGACCTTTATCCGAGCGCTCGGTAACCAACATCACACATAATAAATAAAGTGTGTCCACATGAGTAAGTATCTGGGCTCCATACCATGATACCACCCCTTTCCAAAAGGAAATGACATACCCTAAAGGGCGCGACCCTCATAACCTTGCCGCAACATTCCCGTTTCGACCATTTCCGGGTTGTTGGGGCACTGACGAAGTCTCGTCCACAAGCTACGCTTTATACAAAAGCTATGCTTTGGGTCAAACAAATGATCAAAGTAATGATCACAAAGATAAATGATCAAACAAATGATCATATCACAAATGATCAAACAATTATCATTTCACAGCAAAACTCAACATGCCACATTACCAAATTGGGATATATCGCTGATAACCTTCAACTACATAACCTCTGAGCTCGTACGTCTCAGAGAAGGGTGTTAAGCTAAGAGAATAAATTCTCTACCACCAACAGAAATGTATTTGAAAGAAATTTGCTTTATATCTCAAAGCGTAATGTCAGACATGTAACCATACAAGTCTGTTCCGGGTTCGAACAGAACCGAAGGTACTTCCAAAGAAGCCCTTGCAATCCGGATATTCACAATCCCGATAAAACTTCCCATCACAAAGGAAATCTCTATACCGTAGCTAACGGTGCAGAGACAATCGATAGGTCATCCTATCGTTTTCACAAATACCCGGTCTTCACCACCGGTCTTCAATACGATCCATATCGTCGTATCACAAATTCGGAATGGGTTATAAGACACAAAGGTCCTTTCCCGGTTAACCCGAATAGTGAGCGCTTATTCAAAAATAAGTGTGGCATTCAAATTCAAGCAGATCACAACAAATACCCATTCAAGGTAATTATTGATAGTCGGTTATTTAACTATCAATAAAGATGCGCAACATCATCAGATTCCAAATAATTTTCCAAATTATTTATCTTTCAAAAATATCTTTACAAGATTTATAATTTCCACACTTCAATTATTTGAAAACAATTTCAAATCAATTTCCACATTTCAATTTATCTTTGAAGATAAATCTCAAAACATTTCACTTCATATTGGAAAAGCATTTCCATACCTATTTAATAATAGGTAATTCACAAATCCATTTATTTTCAACACTTGGAAAATATTCAATATACTTAAATCCAGTTAAGTATATATATCATTCTTTAAGGAAATCATTCTCTTTCACAAAATTTATTTGAGTCAAAATGAATGTTACGTAAAACATCGTTACGACAACTCAAAATCACTAGTATAAGGATTCGAAATTTAGATAGATATATAAATCCCAATACTATATAAAACATTTCCTTTCGAAAACCATTTACTATAACAACAGTGTTATAGTCCACCATTTCCTTATTCCTCAAAACTTCTATTTCGACAATAAATGTTGAAATCTATGTTTCGATACTTAACACGTTTTAAAACATCTATTAAGACAATTACTTCATTTCGTAATATCACTTCTCTAAAACATATCCAATTTATCTAATAATATATTCACTGTCCAAAATCGTGAATATACATTGTTAACACATTTAACGTTTCTACACATTTTATTTAAAGGATTATCCACTGTCCAAAATCGTGAATATACTTCCTTTAATACTATATAAACTTAACTTATCAAAATAAGTCGTTTCTCGAATTTACAAATCTATTTATAAATCCCATTGGTATTTTATAACAACTTTAACTTATAAAAGCACTCTATTAACCAAATCAATTTATAACTCAATTATATACCAAAAATTCATATTATAAGTTAAATACTTATAATTCATTTATTTGAAAAAATCATTCTTTTAAAAATTCACAAGTTATAAATCTTATTACTTATAAGATTTACTTATACTTCATTTTTAACACTTTAAAAATTCCTTTATAACTCAATTATTTTGATCTATAAAATATCAATTTTATAAATCTTAAATATATAAACCATTTTAAAATAAATCAAAAATCTCAATTTAAATAAACCAATCCTTTTAATAATTTACAAATCCTTATTTTTAAACTTCCAAAAATGGATCCGATGATGCAACAACACCAAATAGTCAATCACAGCATCCAAACATCATATATCATCATATGATAATCAACAAATATCACAATATCTGTAATCAGATAAATATTGTTGAGGAATCCAGTTGGATCCCTCCAACCTGCTTCCCTGCATCCAAAGATGTTAGCACAATACCAATTTCACTTCACAGTGAAATTATCGTGGTATATGGGATTTATAAATATTATCCGCTATTATGCGGCGCAATAGGGTCTCATCCGCTATACAACGCGGAAAATCAATTCCAATATATACATATTCCAATATATATATATTGCTATATATCTATATAATACCAATTCCACTTCAATGTGAAATTATTGCGGTATATGTTTTTAATAAATAACATCCGCTTACTAATGGTGTAGAATGTCTATTTAACACAATAGATATCAATCATCATTCAATCTACACAATCAAGCAATTTTAAATCTAACTATTTAAAATTTAAATCGAAACAAAACATTTGATTGAGTGAGGAGTTCTCACCTTCGCTTTTAAAACGGTTGCAGCGTTTTATTTCGAATAAAATTAAACGTGCGTTTAATTTTACCCGAAATTTTCACTGACTCCAATTGACTCCAATTCAGCTCCATTGCGTAGTGCTCGTCCATACGATTCCAACGCAAAAAGTTTCGTCCGAAACGGACCTAGTATGACAAAGTTATGCATTTTTAAAGTTTGTACAAGTTTTGATATAACTAATTTCACAATTTATTTCTATATTTTAACCTAGATCAGAATCTGGCCGTCCATCTTCATCTCTCCAGATCTGAGCCGCACCCCCTTTCCCTTCTTCCCAAACGTGAAAATCACGTACAACTCCAACCCATAGCCGCCTCCATTCACCGAATTTTCATGACAACACCATCACGTTTGAAGACGATCGGAGAGTGCCACAACGTTCGCCACCATGAGCTCCACCATCGGCCAGAGGCCGGCCCCACTCGGCTGCTCCTCCTCCCTCGATTTGCGTGAAAAACGCAGCAGCTTCCAACTCGTTTTGCCGTCAATCCGTGGCTCCGTTTTTGATCTCCACCGTTGGATAGCTAGATCTTGATGCCGTCTACAACTTTGTAGTTGACGACTTTTGCTAATTGTTTACGAATTGAGAGATCGGAGGGGAAGAAGATGAACATTTTCTGGCCATTAAAACGTTTCTGGCGGCTGAAGAAGATAGAGCTAGGGTTTGGGCAAACGTATTTATATATATATATATATATATATATATATATATATATATATACACACACGTATTAAATTAATATTAAATTCATTTTAAACGACTTTTTCAAACGATCTCCAAATCACACGTGTCGCCTGGCGTTCGTAAGGTTTACCCCACGTTCCGAACATAATGGAATGTGTTTCGGGAGCTAATTCAATCGTATGTGAGAGTTACGGAAATAAACAGTCAAATTTAAATCAAACAGATTCAAACCGATTTCGATGCGTTTTGGCTTGCCTCGGACAAACCGTACATCCGATTGATACGAAATTTGAAACCATACAATAATTTCACATTACGGATCCGATGAAACTGGTTTTGTCGAAATCCGAGACTTTTTGAAAAATGACTATTTTAACTCGCCAAATAAATATTAAAACAATTTCGATGCGTTTCGAGCAACCACGGTCAAACGACAACTCCGATTGCTACGAAAATTGGAATCCGATAATAACAAACTATTATGGATCCAATGGAACTAGTTTCGTCCAATTCGGAGACTGTCCCAAAAATGGCTAATTTCACTAGTCGATTAAATATTAAAATATTCAATTTTCACAGATTTACTTAAAATTCAATTTTAAAAGTTCTATAACATCACTATAACTTCAATATGATTTAATATAACTTTATAAATCATTTTCAATCACATTAAATCCAGATTTCAATTATTTCTGGAATTTCACTATTTATTTATCGATTTAATTTCCCAATTAAATCCAATTATTCGAAAACTAAATTATTCGACTTATTAATTTCACTTGTTAATATTTAAAATCAATTAAATATTCGAATTTCAAATGTCAGAAATTCTGGGTCGTTACACATACTTTCAAGAACAAGTGAAGAAAGAGGAAGAAGAATGGTCGAGGTGAAATGGTCGTTCGATGGTTAGGGCTGAGGCGTGGGTTGCGAATGAAGATTGGCGGCGGGTTGAAAAAATTATAGCGGACGGATCTGGCTGTGGAGAGGCATAGGTTGAGGCAGCGATTGAAAATGAAGATAAGGCAAAAGAAGAAGTAGTGGGTTTTCAAAAGAGGAAAAGAAAATTGGGCAAACGATTAGGTTGCAGAGATGAGTTTCACTTATATATATACTAACTTTATAGTATATATTCTTTTATATTCTTTTAGAGCACAGATCAAAACGTGAAGGAAAACGAATAGCAAAAGTCAAATAATTGTTGTAGGATAAACGGGAACCGATACGGTTAACTGTTTCATGGATTTCGCCGTGTACCAAACTCCGAACCACACAAATGAATATACTGCGGAGATCAGCACTACAAGACGATCAGAATGGTACACAAATATCAACCATACGATCAAGTTATAAAATTCGATTTTTCGCTGCTGAAAATGCTGAAAATAAGATAAACGAAGATAGAGAAGTCCAAATTGGATGAAACGAAAAATGACGTCTCACTCAGAAAATATTAAACTTTTCCTTATATAAATATATATACAGATTTCAATAGTATTTTATTTACATCAATTTTAACTGATTTAAATTGAAATTGACATTACACAACAAAACTAACTTTCATATTTTCAAATAAAAATTTACCATTTGCTATGCTTAAGTAGACGTATTCCAAATATCAAATTTTTCATTGCTAAATTTAATTGTTTACTTCAAGCAAAAATTCTGTTAGTTACTGTGACGACCGCCCATGACCCCTGCACCGAACCTAGAGATAGTGCGCTGTAAAGTGTGCCAGGCGACCATGGACGATTGCCAGGGTAAATTTAAACAACAGAATCTATCGTATTACTCACAGCGCATGGAAAAAATACAATAGAATATATATATAGTGAAGCTTCACAGAATAGAATCTCATCAATAAAACTTCATAATAGTTGAATACAAACATCTGAACAGTCAATACATCAAGCCTCACTACATAACACTCAGAGAATATACAAGCAGCGGAACATCCAATACATATAGTAAGAAGATAATATGCAATCCTCCAGCTCGTCTTCGACATCAGCACCGTGGAAAGCAAGAACAGCACCTGTCACCTGCTACCTAGTCTGCCCGTCCCAAAATGGACGAACAGCCCAAGGCAATAAGAGTTAAAACATAAAGCCTTGAGTCAGACAACAGTCTTAGTGAACGGTAAATTAACTAACAACATACCAAAAGAGCATAAAGGAAAAAGGAATAGGAATACAACCCTCCCACTCCACCTCTTTCTACAGTGATAGCCCCCAGACACACACTAAGCAGAAGCAAACATAGCAAAGCATACAATTTAAAGTAAAGCAATTATCACTCGAGTCAAGGGCGATGTTTTCCAAGTACAAACCCCCAAGGCCTAAACCAAGATCAGATAAGCACCAAGAAAATACCGCTCTTGAGACCGAATGATGATACAACCAAACATATATGACTCTGGCTATCACTGTTATCATTGCTTCGATATCATCGTTAATTGAATGACCGGCTCTTTATTTCATCCGTCCGTCAAGGGCTAATGGAAACCCAGGTTCTAGACATAACTCTGCACGTCATCGTGACCCGTGCCTAGGACTATCGAATCTGCCCAGAGTACTTGACTACCAATCAGTAGCCTTCAGGGACTATCGAATCTGCCCAACATACTCTTGCTTTGAGCATGCTAGAACCTTCAACAACGATGAGATCTCAGCCTTCTAGTCATCCTCCTCGACGACTATTTCCATACTAGCTCAAGCGCCTCTCGAGCAAACCATTATCCTCAAACTCGAACCATTTCACCGAGTTGTCAACATGCTTGGAATGATCCCGTCTGGACTAGACCAAGGCTATCTCATATCATACTTCGCCTCATCATCATCATAGCAAAGCTTCATCTCAACATAATCATCAAATCTATCCATATGAGCTTCATCATCCGCTACATATGCCACGAGCAGCTTTTCCAATTCAAGAGCCTTTCCCTTAGCTTTTGAATCATCTTTGACCATCTTGTCTAAATCAAATCATCAATCATCTAATTCATAGCAATCAATCAAGTCAAACATTAATCCAAGTAAACAAGCATTCAAATATGATCTAAATAGACAATTATGACAATAATGGTAATTTCGTAATTAAAGAGTCAAAAGTCTAACAAGCATGAAGACATGAGCAATGTCTCTATAATCTTGATGAATGAACTTGCATTGGTGAACATGTAGTAAAATGGATGTCAAATCATCATTAACAATGGATCTATATGGATCTATACTTAGGATTAAGAAAATGCATGGAAATCACTACTTTAACACAAAATCAAGCCAACGATCCGATATACTCCTTTTGATCCGTGTGAGAGATAATCACCACTCACCAAATCACCTAAACACCTTAAAAGAAACCCACTTTAGATCTGGACAGCAAAGGATCTAACTCGATCTATCACCAATCCACTTCAAACGATGAAATCTCTCTTCGATGGATGAAGATCTTCAATCTAAGCTCTTGGATCTTCGATTTGGATGGAAGGAATCACAAGATTAGAGTGGAGAAAAGAAGTGAAGAAGTGTAGAAGTCGAGCTCTCAAAATGGCAACACTTCATCGCTTCAAAATCCGGATCCCAAAAATGAAGAAGAACCCTCCTATTTATAGGCTGAAATCCACCTTAGGTCGTTCACTCGGAGTTAGGTCGTCCACAACCTAAAAACCCTACGACCTAAAACCTTCGACCTAACAGCCCCAAGCCTCTACGCGACCTACGACCTAACATATGCGCACTCCCACGACCTAACCAGATGCGCTTCTACGACCTAACGACTTAGCGCATCAGCGCACCCAAGCGACCTACGACCTAACCCAGATGCGCTTCCTCGCGACCTAACGAATACGCATCCATGCGACCTAACAGATCCAACAACCTACGCGCATCCGCGACCTAACTGCTAAGCCCTTACGCGACCTAACACTCACGCGACCTAACACACACGCGACCTAACTGACTAATGGCCTAGCGACCTAACTATACTTAGCAATTTACCTTAGGTCGCTTACGACCTAACTACTCTAACTCGCTAACTTTCTTAGGTCGCTACCTATCCTTAAGTCGCTCAACCCTTAGGTCGCTAACTCCTATAGGTCGCTAACTCCTATAGGTCACTCACTCTCTTAGGTCGCCAACTTCCTATAGGTCTCTAACTCCTATAGGTCGCTCACTCTCTTAGGTCGCCAACTTCCTATAGGTCGCTAACTCCTATAGGTCGCTCACTCTCTTAGGTCGCTCACTCGACCTAACTATTACACGACCTATCTATCATACGACCTAACTTCTTAGGTCGTTCCAATCCTTAGGTCGCTCCATTCCACTAGGTCATCTACTCCTTAACTCGCCATCTTCCTTAGGTCGCTCCAAACCCTCATACGACCTAAGACTTAGACTCTGGACGACTTATCAACAATGCGACCAAATGTCAACTGTTTTACGATGTTTCGATCCGTAAAAATACGGGTCGTTACATTCTCTCCCCCTTAGGAATTTCGCCCCCGAAATTCCAAACAAACAGAGCAATCAAAGACTATTCTGCATGCCTACCATCCATAGCAATCAACAAACCATGCATCCAATTCTATAGCATGCAGAATTCTAAAACTAGAACAAGTTACAATGTCGTTAGATGACACGATACCTTAGGGCCATACCATGAAGAGTTCAGGATGAGCTGCTTTCATCCTCTCTTCCACCTCCCATGTACAGTCGTTATCATCATCACTCCATTGTATCTTGAGCAACTTAACTATCTTCCTCCTAAGCTGTTTCGTGTCGGTTTCCACAACACAAAGCAGCTTACGAGGTCTCCTATCGACTGGATCAACTTCTAAATCTTCACAGCTATCAACAGAAACCACTATATTCGAGTCGTGCACATACCTCCGTAGATATGATACATGAAAAACATTGTGCACACTCGACATCTTTTCTGGTAACTCCAATCTGTAGGCGAGCTTTCCAATTCGCTCGATGATTGGGAATGGTCCAACAAATCTCGGAGTCAATTTTCCTTTCTTCCCAAATCGAATAACATTCTTCAGAGGAGAAATCTTCACAAAAACCATATCACCTACGTCGAATTCCAAATCCTTTCGACGCTTATCAGCATAACTTTTCTGACAGTCTTGGGCTGCCTTCATTCGTTGCCGAATGATCTCTATATAATCTGAAGTCTGTCGAATCATCTCTGGCCCAAGCATCAGCTTTTCTCCTGTCTCTAACCAACATGTCGGAGAGTTACACGGTCTTCCATACAATGCCTCATACGGTGCCATACCAATGCTTGACTGGTAACTGTTATTATACGAAAATTCTACCAAATGAAGGTGATCTTCCCATGATCCTCCGAAATCCAAAACACAAGCTCTGAGGAGATCTTCCAAAACTCGGTTGACTCTCTCGGTCTGACCATCTGTTTGAGGGTGATAAGCTGTACTCAAACACAACTCGGTTCCCAAAACTTCCTGGAAGCTCTTCCAAAATCCACTAGTGAACAATGGGTCTCGATCGCTCACTATACTCTTCGGAATACCATGGAATCGAACTATCCACTTAACATACAACTCTACTAACTTTGATGCAGTCCTAGTCGATCGAACAGGAATGAATCTTGCACTCTTAGTCAAACGATCTACAATGACCCAAATCCCTTCATTTCCCGCTCTTGTTCTAGGTAACCCATCAATAAAATCCATCGATACTTGCTCCCACTTCCATGTAGGAACTTCTAATGGCTGAAGCAATCCACTTGGCTTCTTCTGTTCGGCTTTTACCAACTGGCAGTTCATACATATGGAAATAAAATTTCCAACATCCTTCTTCATACCTTCCCAGTAATAGATTCTCTTCATATCCCGATACATCTTATTTCCACCTGGATGAATTGTCAACTTCGAGTGATGACTTTCCCTCAGAACTTCATTCCTCAATTCATCGATATCGGGAACAACTAGTCATCCTTGCTTCCGAAGCCAACCCTCTCGATCGACCTCGAATCCTTTATCCTTTTCTGGGTCCAATCCAGATTCCAAATCACGGATAATCCTGACAAGCTTATCGTCTCGCTTTTGGCTCTCGCCAATCCTTTCCACAAGAGTCGGTCTTATCGATAAGTTTGCCAACATCTCAGGTTCGAATTCACATCTAGGCCTGAAGTCAAATCCAGCTAAATACTCGAGATTCTTCCATTCTGAAAACATGGCTCCCAATCCTGCATGTCTTCGACTTAACGCATCTGCCACTGCGTTACCCTTTCCCGGAGTATAGGCTATACCAAAATCATATGATGCCAAAAACTCTAACCATCGTTGCTGCCGAAGATTCAAATCCTTTTGGGAGAAAAGATACTTCAACGACTTATGATTTGTAAACAACTCAAATCGAACTCCCAATAGATAATGTCTCCACATCTTCAGAGCAAATACAATTGCCGCTAACTTCAAACCATGAGTCGGGTAATTCCTTTCATGCGGCTTCAGTTGTCGACTGGCATACGCAACAACTTTATCCTTCTGCATCAGCACTACTCCAAGTCCAGTACCACATGCGTCGGTGTAAACCATCATCTCATCATTCCCATTTGGAATAGTCAAAATAGGAGCAATTGTCAATTGCTCTTTCAGGATTCTGAAAGCTTGCTCACACTTAGCATCCCATCTGAATACTAGATTCTTTTTCGTCAATCCTGTTAACGGTGCAGCTACCTTGGAGAAGTCTTTGATAAACCGTCGATAATATCCTGCTAATCCAAGAAAACTTCTCACATCAGATGCATTCTTAGGTCTACCCCAATCCTGGATTGCTGCCACCTTAGCGGGATCAACCGCTATTCCATTTCCAGAGATAATATGGCCTAAGAACCTCACTTCGCTCTTCCAGAAGTGACACTTTGAAAACTTAGCCTTCAGCTGATGTTTCCGTAAGATTTCCAAAACAATACGCAAGTAAGTCTTGTGCTCTTCTTCAGTTCTGGAATAAATCAGAATATCATCCACGAACACTAGCACGAACTTGCTCAACTGATCTCTGAACACTCTATTCATAAGATCCACAAAATATGCTGGCGCATTAGTTAATCCAAACGGCATTACCAGCCACTCAAAGAAACCGGATGGTGTCCTAAAAGAAGTCTTCGGCACACTATCCTTAGCCACTCTTAACTGGTGAAATCCCATAGCCAAATCCATCTGAGAAAACACCTTAGCTTCGTGAAGCTGATCAAACAAGTCATCTATTCTCGGCAATGGATACTTTTTCTTCTTAGTCACTTTATTCAGCTCACAATAATCCATACACAACCTCAACGATTCATCTGCTTTGGTTGCGAACACAACTGGTGCACCCCATTCGGACACACTACGCCGAATGAATCCTTTCTACAAGAGGTCATCAACCTGCACCCACAACTCTTGCTGCTCCCTAGGCGCCATCCGCCTAAGAGGCATCACAACAGGTCTGGCTCCTTCAACTAAATCTATACGAAACTCGATCTCTCTATGCGGAGGCAACCCTTTGACCTCGTCAAAGACATCCTCAAATCCATTAGCGATTGGCACAGATGACAGTCCATCCCGTGGAACAACCAGCGAATACATGAAGCTCATGAAGACGCCTTCTTCATGCTTACATCGTATCACAATCTTTCGCCCCTCCACATTCTCGACTGTCACCTCCAACCTTTCACAATCAACCTTTGCCGCATACTTCCTAAGCCAGTCCATACCCAAAATAATTCCGAACCCCGCAAAGTTCAGAACAAAACAATCACAAACAAAAGAGCAATCATGACTCGATACAATCAGACCACGGCATAGCATACACAAACAAGACGAACCCCCAACTGGATTAGTCACAACCAATGGCCTATCAACAATATCCGGTTCTAAACCCAACCAGCCTACAAGTTCATTACAAACAAAAGAATGCGACGCCCCAGTATCAAATAACACTCTAACTGGAACACCACATAGGAAAAGAGTACCCTAAACCACCACACTCTTTCCCTTCTCTTCAGCGGTAGGAGCTTTTGAAGATGATGGAACAGCCCCCAAAGCATAAGCTTGCAAAATCCGCTTGTCCTTCCGCGGTTCTGGACAATTCCTCTTCACATGCCCCAGCTTGTCACAGTTGTGGCACTTCACTGGAACCTTCGGATTCTTGCAATCCCTGGAGAAATGGCCCTTCTGCTGACAATTGAAGCAAGTCACTTCGCCCTTCGGCTTCTTCTGACCATCCTTACCCTTTTGTTGCTGCTGCTTCCTCTTCTTGTTTCCACCCTGCTGCGGTCTAGACTCCTCCTTGGTCACAGCAACAACAGATCCCTCTTTAGGAAACAGATTCTCATGCCTGAGAGCTTTCTCCACAAGCTTCTCAAATGGATCTTCCAAATGATCCACCAACTGCCTCCCAAGATAACTGTCCAAGCCTGTCACAAACTTCTCATTCTTCTGATATGCAGATTCAATATACGACCGAGCATACTTGGACAAAGCTTCAAACTCAGAAACATACTCAAGAATTGGTCTTCCACCTTGCTTGAGCTCCAAAAACTTCTTGAACAGAACAGACTTCTGAGCCGTAGAAATGAACTTAGCTTCAAATTTGACTTGGAATTGCTCCCAAGTAATCTCTTCCTCCGGAGTATCAATGGTGATAGAGTTCCACCAATCAGAAGCTCTCCCTTGAAGCTGTCTTGATGCTAACTTCCTCTTAGTCGCATCCTCAATTCCCAAATCACTAAAGATCCTTCTACAAGCATCTATCCACCTCTGGACTTCAATGGTTGATTATGTTCCCAAGAAAACCTTTCCTCCAGGAGCAGTGTAGTCCTTACACAGCTTAGCAAAATCCACCGGTCTTGGAGTTTGAACTTGAACTCCAACATCCACCAATGGCCCCGGAGCTGGCATCCTTCTCATGATCGAAGTCATCATAGCTTCGAACATAGCAGCATAATCAACAGCCCCCTCAGTAGCACGGCCTTCCCTAGCAGCTAGTCTCCCTCTTCGACTCATCCTTAATATCTATAAAAAGAAATGATTAGCACACCTTGAGGAACAACTGCATTAAGGACTCAAACTCCACTAAGCTACTATATTATATATAGTAATCATCCATCAAAATACAATTACGTCTCTCATACGTAGTTACGTCAGCGAGCATTGGGTAAAATCGATTAACCAAAGCTCGGATACCAAATGTGACGACCGCCCATGACCCCTGCACCGAACCTAGAGATAGTGCGCTGTAAAGTGTGCCAGGCGACCATGGACGATTGCCAGGGTAAATTTAAACAACAGAATCTATCGTATTACTCACAGCGCATGGACAAAATACAATAGAATATATATATAGTGAAGCTTCACATAATAGAATCTCATCAATAAAACTTCATAATAGTTGAATACAAACATCTGAACAATCAATACATCAAGCCTCACTACATAACACTCAGAGAATGTACAAGCAGCGGAACATCCAGTACATATAGTAAGAAGATAATATGCAATCCTCCAGCTCGTCTTCGACATCAGCACCGTGGAAAGAAAGAACAGCACCTGTCACCTGCTACCTAGTCTGCCCGTCCCAAAATGGACGAACAGCCCAAGGCAATAAGAGTTAAAACATAAAGCCTTGAGTCAGACAACAGTCTTAGTGAACGGTAAATTAACTAACAACATACCAAAAGAGCATAAAGGAAAAAGGAATAGGAATACAACCCTCCCACTCCACCTCTTTCTATAGTGATAGCCCCCAGACACACACTAAGCAGAAGCAAACATAGCAAAGCATACAATTTAAAGTAAAGCAACTATCACTCGAGTCAAGGGCGATGTTTTCCAAGTACAAACCCCCAAGGCCTAAACCAAGATCAGATAAGCACCCAGAAAATACCGCTCTTGAGACTGAATGACGATACAACCAAACATCCATGACTCTGGCTATCACTGTTATCATTGCTTCGATATCATCGTTAATTGAATGATCGGCTCTTTATTTCATCCGTCCGTCAAGGGCTAATGGAAACCCCGGTTCTAGACATAACTCTGCACGTCATCGTGACCCGTGCCTAGGACTATCGAATCTGCCCAGAGTACTTGACTACCAATCAGTAGCCTTCAGGGACTATCGAATCTGCCCAACATACTCTTGCTTTGAGCATGCTAGAACCTTCAACAACGATGAGATCTCAGCCTTCTAGTCGTCATCCTCGACGACTATTTCCATACTAGCTCAAGCGCCTATCGAGCAAACCATTATACTCAAACTCGAACTATTTCACCGAGTTGTCAACATGCTTGGAATGATCCCGTCTGGACTAGACCAAGGCTATCTCATATCATACTTCGCCTCATCATCATCATAGCAAAGCTTCATCTCAACATCATCATCAAATCTATCCATATGAGCTTCATCATCCGCTACATATGCCACGAGCAGCTTTTCCAATTCAAGAGCCTTTCCCTTAGCTTTTGAATCATCTTTGACCATCTTGTCTAAATCAAATCATCAATCATCTAATTCATAGCAATCAATCAAGTCAAACATTAATCCAAGTAAACAAGCATTCAAATATGATCTAAATAGACAATTATGACAATAATGGCAATTTCGTAATTAAAGAGTCAAAAGTCTAACAAGCATGAAGACATGAGCAATGTCTCTATAATATTGATGAATGAACTTGCATAGGTAAACATGTAGTAAAATGGATGTCAAATCATCATGAACAATGGATCTATACTTAGGATTAAGAAAATGCATGGAAATCACTACTTTAACACAAAATCAAGCCAACGATCCGGTATACTCCTTTGGATCTGTGTAAGAGATAATCACCACTCACCAAATCACCTAAACACCTTAAAAGAAACCCACTTTAGATCTGGACATCGAAGGATCTTACTCGATCTATCACCAATCCGCTTCAAACGATGAAATCTCTCTTCGATGGATGAAGATCTTCAATCTAAGCTCTTGGATCTTCGATTTGGATGGAAGGAATCAAAAGATTAGAGTGGAGAAAAGAAGTGAAGAAGTGTAGAAGTCGAGCTCTCAAAATGGCAGCACTTCGTCGCTTCAAAATCTGGATCCCAAAAATGAAGAAGAACCCTCCTATTTATAGGCTGAAATCCACCTTAGGTCGTTCACTCGGAGTTAGGTCGTCCACGACCTAAAAACCCTACGACCTAAAACCTTCGACCTAATAGCCCCAAGCCTCTACGCGACATACGACCTAACATATGCGCACTCCCACGACCTAACCAGATGCGCTTCTATGACCTAACGACTTAGCGCATCAGCGCACCCAAGCGACCTACGACCTAACCCAGATGCGCTTCCTCGCGACCTAACGAATACGCATCCATGCGACCTAACAGATCCAACGACCTACGCACATCAACGACCTAACTGCTAAGCCCTTACGCGACCTAACACTCACGCGACCTAACACACACGCGACCTAACTGACTAATGGCCTAGCGACCTAACTATACTTAGCAATCTACCTTAGGTCGCTTACGACCTAACTACTCTAACTCGCTAACTCTCTTAGGTCGATGCCTATCCTTAAGTCGCTCAACCCTTAGGTCGCTAACTCCTATAGGTCGCTAACTCCTATAGGTCGCTCACTCTCTTAGGTCGCCAACTTCCTATAGGTCGCTAACTCCTATAGGTCGCTCACTCTCTTAGGTCGCCAACTTCCTATAGGTCGCTAACTCCTATAGGTCGCTCACTCTCTTAGGTCGCTCACTCGACCTAACTATTACACGACCTATCTATCATACGACCTAACTTCTTAGGTCGTTCCAATCCTTAGGTCGCTCCATTCCACTAGGTCGTCTACTCCTTAACTCGCCATCTTCCTTAGGTTGCTCCAAACCCTCATACGACCTAAGACTTAGACTCTGGACGACTTATCAACAATGCAACCAAATGTCAACTGTTTTACGATGTTTCGATCCGTAAAAATACGGGTCGTTACAGTTACGTTATTTAAAACTGTTAAAACTTTTCGTCCTCGAAAAGGAACAAGATAGGAGAATAGAAGCACCCAGAAAGAAAGATAGATTTGAAATATAAAATACAAGATATCACAATTAATTCCAAAACCATATAAATTTTCATCAATTTTTAAATTGATTTATATTCAATTAATTTTGTTTCAATCCATTTTATTCAATCAATAGTATTCATTTATATTCATATTTTGTTGATTTCAAATTCAAGCTGTTTTCATTCAATTTGGTTTGTTTCAATTTATTAGTATTTGTTACAAGAATTTCTTTCAAACAAAATTTATTTGCTTTAACTCCTTTATTAAATCTATTTATCTTCAATTTAGTTGATTCCACTAAAATTCAATTTCAACTATTCTCAAGTCCATATTTATTCACTTAAATCGTATCTTTCTTTTATTATTTAATTTATCTCACTCAGATTACTTATAACGTTAATCAAATGTATAAAATTCCTTATAAAAATCAAATTTTTAGTTATAAATTTCCCTCAACCAAATTTCATTTTTGGACATCTTATTACTTACATTTATTGTACATTATTCAATTACATATTTTTATTATTTCCAAACTTTTCTCGGGTAAGTTTCATTAATGTTTCATATGTAATTGAGCACTATACCAATTTACCTGTTATTTATAATATTTTTATTAAGAAAAAATTTAATTTGAACAATTTGTAGCCTAAGTTTTCTCTTATATAACCTTCAATTGCAAATTCACCTTAACATTTAACTTTTTGAATATTTTAGGTAAGTTATATATGTTTATTAGAATTGCAACTGAGTATTATACAAATAAATTTTATCCTAGTTCAATTGTTTCAAGTTATTTTAAATCCCAATTTAAATTTTTAAACACTTCGAATATTTCAAATTTTTTGATTTATTTCAATAATTGAAAACCCTAACTTAACATAGAATTTAAGAACTAAATTCCCGGTTTCACTTCAAACCATTTTGAACTAAATATATACATATACCTATATATTTTATAAATCAAATCATACTCAAGAAATTCCAATCAAATCTATCTTCAAACAAAGTTGTAGCAAAGCTAGTAAGTGGTCTCTCCACTTTGAGACTCGAAAATGAATGTCGATAATGCTACAATCATCACCGAAATTATTTTCCAACTACTAAATAGGAGAGTTCTAACTTACTTCTTTTAAATATTCTGGAAAAACAATTTCCATTCGAGAATACTTACAGATAATATACTCTTTCAAATTATGAAAACCAAATTTTGTAAAGCACCGGAGATTTAAATTCTTAAATCCTTAATTTAAATTTATTTCATTTTCAAGTCAAATAAACCCTGTTTATAAAATTCATTTCCTTATAACAACAATAGTTAATGGTTTAGGAAATGTAACAAAACAATAAATGATAATTTAGTATTATCATTTCTAACAACCAATTAAATTAACTATCCAATTTCAGAAAATTATGCCTTTATATATATAATCATACAAAAAATTATTTCATTTACAAAAATAAATATTGTGTCAGTTTGCTCTGTTCAAGTGTTTTGGAATCATTATCGATAGCATGGGCCAGACGAACCGATCGAAACTCCTAATCAGCCTTAACAACTCAAACAACACAATATAAAACATTTTATATCAATTACAAATACACTCCCTCACAGGATGATTCAAAATAGATTTAGAACAAGGATAGAGATTCAAATTCAGGGAGACCCTAATTACAGAGAATTCTAACAAGGAAGATAGGCTCGAGACGAAGATAAGGTAATTAAATTACAAAAGAAAATAGATTGGTGGACTAATATAAATCCCGGCGACCTTAACCGGGTTAACCGAGATTCCAGGAATAAGATCGATGCGGAATTCATTTTCCCGCTTAAAGGGAAGAGAAGTGACTTTACCACAAAATCAGGATAATCCCTGGCTATTGTTGTGGAATCGAGATAACTAGGCTGAGAATCAAGTGAAAAGATGAGATTATCTGCACAATCCCAAAGCATTCAACATTTGATCAAAAGAGAATTTCCTCGGTCGTCTACTAGAGAAACAGTTCGGGCTTTGCAAAAGACAACAGCATCAACACCGAGGACACAAAATCTCCGGTAAATTGACACTGGTTGTAAAGGAGTTTCACCCCTTTACAGATCACACAAAGGTTGGCGGGGCCGCCGAAGGATTAGACACACACATAAGGTCGAAGCTGCAAATTGAGGTGGCAAGGTGTTCTCAAATTCATTATAGAGATTGACCGAAGTGGAGCTATAGGATGCTCCAGAATCAAGAAGTATGAATAGGAAGAGACTAAAATGGATTTCAGAACAAAGGGGGAAAGTTCCAAAATTCAAAGGAAATTCGAATCAAAGAAGAAAAAAACTCAAGCTTGAACGAAAGTGATTCTGTAATAAAATTTACTCTATATGCTAAGTTCTACCTAAACCATAGCTCTGATACCAACTGTAATGACCCGATGTTTCAAACCATTCGCATCCGCACATGTCGGACTAGAATTGCTCAAAACAACAGATTGTCAATTTATATTTGGCAAAACTCAACATATACAGTAAATAAAATCAATCACAGAATCACAGACACAGAGTAATAGACAATAAGCAGCGGAAAAGTTAAATAGTAGTTCATGAAGCTACTATATAAACAACAAGGTTTGAAATAAAATACAACAGAATATCACAAATACAATGTAGTCTCGAATACAAACAGATGACAAGTATGAACAAAACAACTGGATAGCTGAAAGCTGAATAGATATAGATGGATCTCCAAGTGAAGCTCCAACTCCAAATGGTGAGTCTCAAATGCTGTGACACTCAGTCTGACCCGAGTGTAAAGCAAAACACAAAACACTCGAGTTAGGATTAACATTCTTATATTAATAAATTCAACTCAAGTGAAATGTCAACTGAAATACAAGTAACTTAAAAGATAGTTGGGATTTCCATCCTCTAAGGATCCGTGGAACTATCTACTATGTAGTAATATACGCTATTATAATATGTCTATCAATAAAGTAAAAGTATTAAAATAACGTTAAGGTGTTACCCATATCCCCCTTAACACATTTTATATATTCCCGTAGTCTATACGATGTCGTACGCTCCACCAAACTGGTGGTTTACATAGAGGACACCACATAGGTACGGTACAAAACAAACTCGTATAAGCCGCGATAGGGCATGCAACAAGGCACTCGAGGCAATGCCAGGGTAGATATAAGGTTTGCATATCCGGACCGGTGGTAACACATAACCGCTACCACCGCCCACCTCGTGACACACTCCCAAATCAATGGTGCACCCAATCAAATCACAAAGTAATAGAATGGTATCAAAGAAGTGTGCTCGATTGGAGGAATGACCTCACTTGGCCCGACGTGGCTCCTGTTTTAGCCACATCAAGCTGACTCACGGGAGTCAGGGCTGCGCTAATACCTCATATAGAATCACCACCAAACCATCCTACTTCATTCTGGAGTCTCCACTATGTACACAGTTGTTAAAGTGGTTTTTGGTATTGGCAAAGAGTATGACAATATCCGATCCCAGTCACATTAACAACCAAACGCTTATTTCAAACCATGGTCATTTCATTTCAAATAGTTCATACTTCATATCAAAATATCATATTCATTTCAAAATCATATCAATTCAATATCATTATTCATTTTAAAATAATATTCATTTCCAGAACCATAAAAATTATAGCACTTTCGAAATCATAACACTTTTGAAATCATAACACTTTGGAAATCATAACACTTTTGAAATCATAATACTTTCGTAATCATAACGTTTCCAACTTAAATAATTTAGATGTTGAAAATAGTATATATTAAAATAGTTATAAATTAAAATAATTTATATATTAAAATAATTTATATATTAAAATAGTTGTAAATTAAGATAGTTTATAATTATTTAAAGAGATTATATTGAAATAGTTTCCTAATTAGAATTGTTTTATCCAATTCCACAAATCGATTCAAATCAACTTAAATTCCAAATTCCATTTAAATCAATTCCAGTTCAACACTTTCAGTTTAAAAGATTTATAGATTCAATTCATATTCTCAATAAACCATTTCAAATTTTTATCGATTTCAAATCCAGGTTTGAACTATCATTTAACTTCCAATAAGATTCAAAGTTTAAATATTCAACATTTAACTTTATTTTTATTCAAATTGGAAAATATTCACTCAATCATTTTAATAATAATTAAATAAAATCTTAATTTATAAATTTAAATCAATATTAAATATTCAGTCTCAATTTATTTAAAGTTGCGAATATTCATTTAATAACTTTTTATCAAATCAAGTTATAAATCTTATTTTTCAAAATCTCAAAATCAATAAGTTCAAAGAAATTCCTATTTAAATTCAATCATTAACCAATTTAAATTCCAAATCAACATTACTTTCTTCCCAACCTTTATTATTAAAGTTATAAATTCTATTTTAAACTATTAATATAAATTTAAATAAATGCTTTAACATACTATATATTAATTAAAATAATTTTATTAGATTAAATCTTATTATTAAATTTATTTTATATTAAATCTAATAATAAAATTATAAGAAAATCTTAAAATTTATATTTTTAAAAACTAACTTATAAATTAAAAATTTCCAAAACATAACATTTTAAAATTTTAAAATTAAGACATATATAAAATAACATTTATATATCATATTTTAAAAATCAATATTTATTAAAACCTATATATTTTCTTCCAAAACTTTGGAAATCATTTCAAATATAAACCAACGGTTTATTATTTCAATCCGCAATTTAAATATCTACGGGTATATATCATTTCAACCCGCAATCCCAAAATTTAGAATTAATGAAAATTGCTCAGGTTTATCATTTCAACCCATAAGGATTTTCCCCTAATCTATAATATCGTTCGGGTATGTATCATTTCAACCCATAGGGAATTTCTAAACTAACAGGGAGCTTGCAGAGTGAGAACAAATATGATAATAATATAACATATCATATATCATCAGTAACAAATGTAAATATAATATAAACAACAGGTGATGGTGTCAGGTGTCATAGGTGAACAATTGCAGATACGGCATATCATATTCAATAATTAAATAACTAGCAGTTCAAATTTAACAGCATATTTCAATTGTCCTTTCAAGTGAAATCAAATTGACAAACTATAAAAATGTTAATCGTGAGTGATTGCTCACCTTTCGAGGCTAGAAAACAACAGGAATTAACACGACGTTGGCACGGATACGGATGCGGATAAGCACATTAAGGAAAGTAAAACTACTACGAAACATTCTGGATATCGACGAGACAAAGTAAAGCACAATGAACTAGATTCGATGAAAATCAATTATATAAGTAAAAATATATATATAAGCTATATATATCTAAATTGAAACCCATATACGACTTTAAAAATCTTCAAATGCATATTTAACATAATTTATATATTGAGGCTATTACAAAAATCCATTTTAAAGATATAAACATAAATTTAGTAAATATATTCGACATCTTATATATCTCTTTTAAACATATACATACAAAAGTTATTACAAAATTAAATTTAAAAATAATAATATAGTTGTAACTAAGTAATTAAATCTTACTATAGAAAGAGAAGCAAGCATGAATATATATTACCTTTTCTCACGGCAAAAAAAAAGATGACACTGTATATAACTATATATATATAACTAGATATAACTTACAAATACAATAGATTATATATATATATAACTATTATAAACTTATACATCAAAACCCAATAGATCATATATATATATATATATGTATAAACTGACTTATCCAATAATCTACATGAACTTATATATAAACAGAGCGATCTTAAATATAACTAGTATATACAACATAATACATATATACGCACATACTTGTTAAAACATATATCCTATATGCTGTTGCCGTGCTTATATTTATATATATGCAAACATATCATATATCTCAAAGCAAAAGAAATTGAAACCCGAAGATGGACAGCAGTTTTCTCCAAGCAGGCTTTATATTGAAACCAAACTTATATAAACTTTATATATATACTTACATACATATTTTATCAAAAAATCAATACTATAAACCAATACAAACTTACAACATAAATTATATATATTATAAACATATATATAATATCATATACATTATGAACATATAATACTGTTATAATCCTAAAACTGTAAACTGTAAAAGAAGAATAACAAAATGTAAGCTCATGTATACTTATATATTTATAAACTAATATAACTTCTCCATTATAAACACTTTATATTTTATATATACACAATTTAAAAATCATTATTTTATTTCAAAATAAGAATGAAGAGAAGGGTGGCTAGACTGTTACGCGCACATGATGTGTTGTTGGCTCAGTCAGTGGTGATGGCGGGAGGGTTTCTGGTGGGGTGTGGATCTCGGGTGGTGGTGCTTTGCTGCTACGAGGGGAGGTGATGGGGGATGGAGTGAGGGAGGCTGTAGGTGTTGTTGGTGGTTGCTGGCCGTGAGGGGGTGGCTGCTAGGTGGTTCCGAGGGAGGACAGGCTCGGTAGAGCAAGGGGAAGGTGGAGGCTGGTGAGGTAGGTGCGGCGTTCGGCTGCTAGCAGTGGATGGTGGTGGAGTGAGGCGGAGATGAGGCCGGTCGAGAAGCACATGGCATGTGCGAGGGGAAGAAAGGCTGTCTTCAGATGTATGAAAGCTAATATATAATTTAGTATTATATATACATACTTTCAAGAACAAGCGAAGAAAGAGGAAGAAGAATGGTCAAGGTGAAATGGTTGTTCAGTGGTCAGGGCTGAGGCGTGGGTTGCGAATGAAGATTGGTGGTGGGTTGGAAAATTTTAGCGGAGGGATCTGGCTGTGGAGAGGCATGGGGTGAGGCGGCGATTGAAAATGAAGATAAGGAAAAAGAAGAAGTAGTGGGTTTTCAAAAGAGGAAAAGAAAAATGGGCAAACGAATAGGTGGTAGAGATGAGTTTCCCTGATATATATACTAACTTTATAGTATATATTGTTTTATATTCATTCAGAGCACAGATCAAAAGGTGAAGGAAAACGAATAGCAAAAGTCAAATAATAGTTCTGGGAATATGAGAAAGCAAGTGGCTGTTTGAATATATGGCAGAATAACGAAAGGACAAATAGAAACCAAAAAGGCTCAAACGGGAACCGATACGGTTAACTATTTCATGGATTTCACCGTGTACCGGACTTCGAAACACACAAATGAATATACTTCGGAGATCAGTACTATGAGACGATCAGAACGGTACACAAATATCAGCGATACGATCAAGTTATAAAACTCGATTTTTCGCTGCTGAAAATGCTGCTAAAATGCTAAAAATAAGATAAACGAAGATAGAGAAGTCCAAATTTGATGAAACGAAAGATGACGTCTCACTTAGAAAACATTAAACATTTTCCTTATATAAAAATATTTAGATTTCAATAGTATTTTATTTACATCAATTTTTAGTGATTTAAATTGAAATTGGCATTACACAACAAAACTAACTTTCATATTTTCAAATAAAAATTTACTATTTGCTATGTTTAAATAGACGTATTCCAAATATCAATTTTTTCATTGCTAAATTTAATTGTTTATTTTCAAGCAAAAATTTAGTTTGTTACGTTATTTAAAACTGTTAAAATTTTACGGGTCATAATGTAACAGCCCGACTTTTCATACCCGAAAAATCGAACCATCAGGATTAAAAGAAGGAGGTAGAAGAAGAAAATAGAAAACAACATCAGAATCTCACATCGCAGCAGAATAAAATATAATAGATAATAACAGATCTTTACAATAAAGAACTATATCTGTTTTATACATCTCATCATCAGGGTACATCACAATCAATAATACAATACTGGACAGTTATGACAACTTGTCCTCACAAGTCTGACTATACAACTTATGATACAAAGCGGAATACAACAAATACGGGTGATACGTCTCGCCATCTAGCTCGTCTCCTGAGCTCCACAGCATCCTATCATGTATCTGTAATACTCGGTCTGAACCGAGCATTATAATAAAATAACACCCGAGTCAGTCTGGAAAACCGGCGTGAGAAAACACACTCAATTGGATTATTAAAGTTTTCCAAACCCTTTGAAATCAAAAGCATCTCGTAAGACCACGCCACAAATAAACATGTCGGGTTTTTACCTTACGATAGCCAAAACACTTTTTATCAAATCTGTCTGATATTATAATAGTGTCTATATACAAATACTTATTAAAATAGCTGAAATTGTTACATCTATTAAATTCCAGTTAATAGGTATACAAACAAAATCGTAAAGGCACGTAGGGAGAATGGATCTCCAACTAATGACTAGGCACTGGGGTACCACCTGTCATAGTACCTGGTCCAGATCAGCGTACCGAGGACCATGCCCGATCCCCTGCAACACAAGACCGAAACTACCTAAGGGTAATTTCGAGTAAGATCACCCCACGGTTGGCGCGACCAACCGCCACACAGCGGAAATAAAAAGGGATATCTAGACAGGGATGATCTCACCCTAATGGGCGCTACCCACATAGCCTTGCTGCATAACCCCTGATTTTCAGTCACTCCCGGTTGCTGAGGCTTGAGGCTAAGCGTTACCCTTTTAGAACATATCCCTTAGAATGCCCATTGTCCACCTGACGATGTCCCGAAAGCATTCATCCATACAAGTTCGTTCCGGGTTCGAACGGAACCGAAGGCACTACTCCTACTACATCCATTTTGGAATCACCCTCAGGATTAGTAGTGATTAGCCCTTGCACTTCACTGTACCATCTTCGATTCAAACTCGTTTCCCCCACGAAAACGTACAAACCGGATCGAAGTGGTTTTCGAGAAATTAATCTCGATCCCGGTCTCTTCGAAACGATCGGTACATTGGCCAATATTGATAGTCGGTTATTTAACTATCAATTAACATTCACACACACCCATCAATCCATAAATAATTTCCCAAATTATTTATTTACCTCACAAATATCTTCGCAAGATATATTTCCATTTTCAATCCTTTTGAAAAGAGTTTTCAAAACACACTCTTCCCATGGAATAAATTTCCAAATGTCTATTTCCACTGAAAACACCAAGTATAAAGACTTTAGACTTTTAAAATATTTCGAAACACTTTATTATAAAATATCCTTTAAAACATTTAAATCAAAATCCACTTCAATATTTATACAAAAATATATACTTTAAAAATATTTAAAATAAAGCTACTTTATAAAATATAAAACTAAATTTTTCTCTTTTAAACATAATACCAAATCACCTTTAAATAATTATTACTAAGATAAATTTGAAAAATACTTACCTTAAAATTTAAACATTTAAAAATAATAAATTCTCTAAACATGTTTTTAAACAACTTAAAAACTTTTAACTTATATTTAAGAATTTTCTTTGAAAATGTACTTGGCTATCCAGGGAAATATATTTCTCTTTTACATCTTTAAAAATAAATCACTATTTATTTTTAATCACATTTACCCATTCCTTTTATAAATTCCCACATTGAATTTATCCTTCCAAATATTCACTGATATATTACTTTCACTTTCATAAACCCAGTTTATAAATTTCAAAATCTCAATTCCCTTTTAAAAATCCAGGGTTTAAAACACTTAAATCAATTTCCAAATTGATTTCCAATTTATTCATTTTGAAATAAATTCCCTTACTTTCTCCATTTATTTCAAACCCATTAACCTCAGATTTTATTTCTTATTATGATTTAAAAATCCTTTTTAACTGAGAATACCAATTTCAGATTCCAAAATTCCTTCCTTATCCCTTTTAAATAAATTCAAACCTTGAATTCAAAATAAATTCTTTATTTCTTTCAATAATAATGCTTGATTTTTAAAATTCATTATTTCTCGGTTATCTCAAAATTCCCTTTCCATACTCGGCATTTATTTACTAGAATTTTAAAAATCACTTTTATTCTTTCCAATTCATTCCTGAATTTATTCAAATTCTCTACTTAAAAATCTTCTCTTATATTTCCTTTTTAAAAGTCCGATATATATATTTTTGGTAACCCAGTATACCCAAATATATTTAATCAACCCGTTGCATCCAACTATCCAATCATCAATATAATTCATCATGGGATATCAAATATTCATAACAGAGAATATTAACATTCTAAATAAATTTTGAGGAATCCAGTTGGATCCCTCCTACCTGTTTCCCTGCATCCATAGATGTTAGCACAATACCAATTCCACTTCGAGGTGGAATATCGCGGTATATGGGTTTATATAATATCATCCGCTATTATGCGGCGCATAGGGTCTCATCCGCTATATAATGCGGGAATATCAATAACTCCAATATATACTATATATACTACTATATATAATATAGCACACCAAATCAATTCAACCATTCAACCAACTATTTAAATTTAACCATTTAAATTTAAATTAAACCCAGATGAGTGAGATTAACTCACCTTTGATTTTTGCTGTTTGCAATCCATTTCCATCTTGACTATTTCTCCATGATTTTAGGCCTTGTATAAATATTTATACAGTTTATTAATATTTGGATTGATCAAACAATTAATTACCTCTTAGTTAACTAACAATTTAATTCAACTAAAAGTTTGGGTTTTTTTTTATATATATTTAAAACAAAATAAATTTATAACTTTACTGTAATAATTTTGTTTTCCTGCATATATATATATATATTCTTCTAATATAAAAAATAAATTAAATAAACCAAAAATACCTACTCGCCTCGATCGCTTGAACTCGCCGACCCCTCCTGAGTCGCGACCTGCCTCGCCTGCCTTCACCGAGTTCATCGACGACCGACGTTTCCAAGCATGCGCGCGATCCTCCCCATCGAGATCCTTCGGCGTTCGCTGCCCTCCACCTCTACCATCGCCGCTACTGATGCCAGGAACGAAGGACTCGAATCCCTACATCAACGCGACCGAAGACTCCACCTGCCTCGGCCCCACTGCCTGAAAAAGAGCGCCTTGATTTCGAATGCGGCTCTGACTCTTATATATGAGGCTTCGATCTGGGAAGGAGGGGCAACCATGAGTTATTCCTAAGGATTCGATTTTGAATTTGAGAAGAATGAAAATGGGAACGAGGAATTTCGATTAGAAATAGGGAGGCGCGATTTTAAGTTTGAACGAGATATCGATTTCGGCCTTGAAAAGTTTGAACTATATTCGGCTTTGGATTCGAACTGGGAAGAAGAGTAAGCGGCCATTTTATTCTCTCGTTCATTTCGAATTAGAGAAGTGGTTTTTTAAAAAGAAAATGGGAGACAGGATGAGACTCTTGCGTGTTTGAACAGCAAGCTACAGTGATTTTGAACTGATGGGAAAAAGTTATGAAGTGAAATAAGTTCAGTTGAGGTGACTAGGATATAAATGTATATATTTAAATCGAATTCGAATCGTCTCAATAAACGCACTCAAAATCATGACTTCCTATCGAGGCATGCCGCTTGGCGTCTATAATGTTATACCCCTATTTCGAACTCAATGGAAAAGGTTTCGAGTCCTAATTCGATCGTATGGAGAAGATAGCTTTTTGGACCCAGTTATTATATTGAATTTTCGATATAGATTCCGGCGCGTTTATCTATCATACACTCACACAACAACTCCAAATGCTATGAAAATTGAAATCCAATAATAATACAATATTATGGATCTAATGAAATTGGTTTCGTTGAATTTTGAGACTGTTCCTCGGAAGGCCATTTTTAGATATCACCTATAAACGATAAAATTTCAGAACTTAACAAAACGCCTCCAAATTCAAGTTTAACACTTTTACTATCTTCAGTATTAACAATGTAAACTTTCCAAGCCTTTAAATTATTTTTAACAGGCTTAAAAATCAAAATTCAATATTTTTCCCAATTCCTATAATTAAATTCAATAATTAATTATCTAATAAATATTGATATTTGAAATTCGAGTTAGAAATTCACTCTTGAATATTTAAAATCAATTAAATATTCCAATTTCAAATATCCAAAATTCTGGGTCGTCACATTCCTCCCCCCTTAAAAGAATTTCGTCCCCGAAATTACTAGTTAGGATGAATGATTCAATCCCCGTTAACTATTTTCTCAAACCAAATGGTTTTTAACAACTTCCCAAACAATCTTTTTATCAAAGACACAATATCCCTCTTATTAACTTTTCAAACTTATCCACAAGTCCCAAACAACATTACTTACTTAACAATTCAAATTTTAAATTCAAAACCAATTTTTGAATTATCAAAATTCTCTCAAAAATTTTCTAACTCCCTAAATTTCCGAAAAAATTTGTCAGCGTCTCCTTTGTGCGGCTAGTTCGGTACAACTACAAAATGCCGCTACGGCTGCCAAATCCCAAAAGAAAACAAAATGCCAAGTGGCCAAATCAATAACCCATCAAATTTCATACTAATTTTTTTTAAATACATACCTTATTGTCGAGCAAATTCGAATTTATCTTCGAAATCAAAATCTAATTCTATTTTCCTATAGCCTTTATAATCCCTGTATACTTTACTTAACAACAATATCCAAATTTACTTAGTAGATTACCAATACCAATTTACTTAAGAATTTCATTCTTTATTTCTTAAGTTCAATACAATTATTTCTTATATTTATTTTTACTACTTCACTACCGAAGTTTATATTCAAATTGAATTCCACTTCCATATAAAATCAATTTGCTTCAATTTATTAATTATCTTCAAACTTCAATACTTTTCCCCAATTTTCATTCAAATTTTCATTTTCAATTTTACTTGAATTCAATTTGTCTTCACACTCTGAATATTGAATTTTATCCACCTTACTTTACATATAAAATCTTAAATCATTTGTTGTTAGTAAAAATTTCCAAAAATTTCTAACTCCCAAAATTTTTGAAATTTTTTGGCAGAGTCTCCTTTGTACGGAGGAGCTTTTGCAATTTGAAAAGAGATATAAATATATATACATCGACCCACATGGTCGAAAAAACAAAAACAGTTCATATTTCCTATTTGTATTGCGTAGCGTACCTTTTATTTAGCATTATAAGCTAGCGGCTTATTATTTTAGCAATTAGCGCGACTGAATCCAGTCACACGGCTTTCTTGAACCTGTACTTACTCAATTTAAATATGTAAGTGACAAATATATGCAATTACAAGCATTTCACTTATATTCAAATAGCTAACACATAGATTTCATAAGTAATGCATGTGGTATACATTCATAAGCATATATGCAAGGTTTCGACACTAGTTTTAAATTATTTGCAACCAAATCACATACCATTCCATTCAATTCGAATAGTTTCCAACTTAAATTCTCACATTCAATTCATTTTTAAACGAAACGAACTCATATTCATTTCAATTGATTCCAAAATCAATTTATATAAATCCCATTCCAATCTAACTTATTTACAAACCATATAGTTGCATCCCATTCCGTTTCACATTGGTTTTGTTCAAAACCACATTGTTATGCTCGACATCATCCATGCTTATATATTAATAACCATTTTCAAAATTTATATAAGCCCATGCTTTTATTAACTTTAAACTTAAGTCAATTTACTTCAATTCACTCCCATTTCATAACTTAAGTTCATTCTCATTTTAATTAGATTGTCATTTAATCAAATTCCATTGAATCCAATTAGCCATTCACTTAATCCATTTTAATTTTAATTCACATTCATTAAAATAATATCCAAAGCTATATTTAATTTATTCATACTCGAATTGGATTTATTTTCATCTCAAATCATTTTTATTTTAATCCAATCCCATACAACTTCAATTCATATTTACTTCACTTACAATTCCAAGTTGAATTTCTATTTATAACTCAAGCTTCATTTCCAAACTCTATTATTTATTCACAATTCAACTTTAAATTAACAATTTCGAGTTCCATTTCCATATTTCATTAACTAATTTATTCCAAATTTAGTTTATTTCCCACTTTTAATTCAATATTTGATTTTTATCTTCAAAAATCACTTTATTACTTTACTTGAATTCAAGTATAATTTATAATTCAAGATTGGATTTTAATTTTATTCACCAAAATGTCAAGCAATTCTATTTTGGCCTTTACCTCCCCTTTTTTTTCTCACTTATAAGTCCTACACTTATATTCTTTTCATGACCTCTAACTTTTATAAGCCATCGGAATTTATTTATTCCAGTTCAAATTTTTATTTAACTTGTTTCCAGTTAGATCTAACTTCTTATCATTCCTTTAATTTCATTAGAATAAGAATTCCATTTAATTTTATTTTATTTGACTTAACTTCAGTTTAATCTAGCATCATACTATTCTCTTTAATCCACCCAATCACTTGATTTTTAATTAAGTAAGGGCTTACTTTCACTTAATGTTATCCACGTTTCAATTTATTTCATTTCAATTCGATTTCAACTTAATTCAAATACAGCTGGATTTTGTTTCCAGTTTAATTCAATTCATCTCAATTTAAATTAAACTCTCATTTTTACTTTCACCTTTAATTTCAATTCCAAAATCCAATCCCCATATTCCTCATCAAAACCATTCACCATTTATGGGTTTATAACTTATCTCCTGATGATCTTTAAATTATTTAAATAAGGATTTCAGGATTTTTTTAAACACCCGACTATTGTTTCAAATCATTTCGAAATCACCAATATCTCAAAATCACACTTCTCAGATTTTTAAACCAATCCTAGCTTTATTCCCGACAAATTTCCTTTGAAATTTCAAAAACGAAACCAGTTCTTCTGAACAAATCAATTTGGCAGCAATCCGTCACTTAGAAACTCGAAAATGAACATCGATGATGCTGCAGTCATCACCGAAGTTATTTTCCAGCGAATGAAGTGAACTCAATGCTATATCCCTTCCCAAAATTTATTTGAAACAATTTCTTTCCAGAAATACCTTCCAAAATAATAAATGCTACTATTTATCTTCAAAACACTTAAAAAACACTTCCAAAATCTCCGGGTTATAAATTTACCAATTTGATTAAATCAAATTTTAACTATAATCCAGTTGTATAATTTATGCTTATACAAATTCCCATTGGTTATACAAATCATTCCAATTTTATAATCTTATTTGTTTAAAATACTATCATCCAAACATCCAAGTTATATAATAATTTATGGAAATATTTCTTTTATATCAAATTACATTTTTGGGTAAAATTATTTCATTTACCCGCTTCAAAAACAATATTGTGTTGAATTGTCCTATTCAAGTGTTTAGAAACCTCTTTGATATAATTGTCTAGACTGTGCCGATGAAGGTTCATATGCCACTCAATAAATCAACCAACACAATATAAAACAATTTTATATCCACTAACAAATACGCGCTTATATCTATTAATACACTCAAACTCACTCTAGAGTACTACAGACTCTATTTCAATGGGTAATCCCACCAGAGCCAAGGTTATCACTAGCCTAAGCTCTGATACCACTGTAACATCCCGACTTTTCATACCTAAAAATCGAACCATTAGGATTAAAAGAAGAAGGAGGTCGAAGAAGAAAATAGAAAACAACATCAGAATCTCACATCGTAGTGGAATAAAATATAATAGATAATAATAGATCTTTACACAAAAGAACTATATCTGTTTTATACATCTCATCATCAGGGTACATCACAATCAATAATACAACACCGGACAGTTATGACAACTTATCCTCACAAGTCTGACTATACAACTTATGATACACAGCGGAATACAACAAATACGGGTGATATGTCTCGCCATCCAGCTCGTCTCCTGAGCTCCACAGCATCCTATCATGTATCTGTAATACTCGGTCTAACCCGAGCATTATAATAAAATAACACCCGAGTCAGTTTGGAAAACCAGTGTAACGACCCGACTTTCCAGACCCGGAAAATCGAACCATTTTAGTTAAGAAGAAGAGGTAGAAGAAGAAAAATAGAAAACAACATCAGAATCTAACCATCGCAGCGGAATAAAATATAATATATATCAACGGATCTTTACACAAATCAAAAAACTATATCTGTTTATACAATTCATCATCAGAATACATCATCAGAGTACATCAACATCCATAACATACAACTGAATACACAGCGGAAAAATAATAGCAAGTACGAGAGTACGTATCGTCATCCAGCTCGTCTCCTGAGCTCCACAGCATCATATCCTGAACCTGTTTATCTCGGTCTGACCCGAGCATCATATAAAACAATACCCGAGTCAGTCTGGAATACCAGCGTGAGAAAATCACACTCAAATTGATTTTTTAAGTTTCAAAAATCCTTTGAAATCAAAAGCATCTCGTAAGACCACGACACAAATAAACATGTCGGGTTTTTACCTTACGATAGCTAAAACACTTTTTATAAAAATCCTCTGATATTATAATAGTGTCTATTTACAAATACTTATTAAAATAGCCGAAATTGTTACATTCATTAAATTCCAGCATACTAGGTATACAAACAAATACCGTACAAGGCACGTAGGGAGAATGGATTTCCAACTAATGACTAGGCACTGGGGTACCACCTGTCACAGTACCTGGTCTAGATCAGCGTACCGAGGACCCACCCTAAGTCCCTTGCAACACAAGGCCGGAATCACCTATGGGAAATTCCGAATATGATCACCCCACGGTTGGGATCAGCAACCGCACCACTAAGCCGAAATATAAGGGACATCTAGACAGGGATGACCACACTCTCCAGTGGGCGCTACCCACGAAGCCTTGTTGCATAACCCCTGATTTTCAGTCATTCCCGGTTGATGAGGCTTGAGGCTTAGCGTTACCTTTACAGAACATTTCAGTTTGAATGCCCATCGTCCACCTGACGATGTCACGAAAGCATTCGTCCATACAAGTCCGTCCCGGGTTCGAACGGAACCGAAGGCACTATTCCTACTATATCCATTTTGGAAATATCCTCAGGATTAGTAGTGTAACGACCCAGAATTTTGATCAAATTAAATTGAGAATATTTAATTAATTTTAAATATTTGAACGATGATTTAATTTGAATTCCCGATGTAACTTTTAATTTTGCGATTAAATTATAAAATTTAATCTGTTGATAGTTGAATAAAAATTTGAGCCTTCAATTTTATGTTGAAGAAAAAAATATTTCAAAAGCTTTTAAAATTCGTATTGATATTACTGAAGATAACGGAAGCTTCAGAATCCAATTTCAAATTGATTTGATCAGTTTTGAATTTATATAGCTTGAATCGATATTTAAAAATAGCCGTCCGAGGAACAGTCTCGGAATTCGACGAAACCAGTTTCATTGGGTCCAGAATATTGAATTATTGTCGGATTTCAAATTTCGTATTGATCAGAGTTGTTATGTAACCGTACGATGAATAAACGCGTTAAAATTTTAAGACGAATTCAAATTTAAAATTTATATTTATATAAATTAATATTACACGTTATCTTCCCTTAACTCACGCCTATAATCGCGGATACGAAGTCGTGCAACCCATGTTTTCCTGTCTTTCCCCTCTCTTTTAGAAGAAAAAAAAAACAAACAAACGAAGAAAAAATGGCGAGCATCAGCAAATCAAATAAAAGAAAAAAAAATCCAATTCGTCCCCCTATTCTTCCGTCCCAGTTCGAAGCAGTTTTTCCCCCAAATTCCCTCTCTTCCACTACACGATTCGATCTCGTCCCAAAGAAATAGAATCAACTCGAAAAGCTCGAAAATAAAATACATAACAATGGCTTCGTTCTTTTATTCCAGAAGGGGATAGTTGGATCTCGCGATCGAATTGATCGCGACTCAGCCGGCAGCGTTCGCGAGTGAGTGTGGAGATGAACGCGATTGGGTACCACGTTCAATTTGTAGCTTTGTGGCCGAGTGGTTGGGCACGTCGCTGGGGATTTCGCGAATAGTGTTTCGCGTGGGCGCCGATGCGAGGGGAATGGTGGAGCTATCTCGCAGTCAATGGTGACTCGTGATCGGAGGTCGCGACGAAGAGGGGTTCGAGTTCGAACTCCGGGCAGCAGCGTTCGTAGCGTTGAGCAAGGTCGAAGGCGAGAGTCGCGTCGCTGGGTGTCGAGCTCGATTTCATGGTGACTGGGACGTCAGTAGTCTGCGATGTTCGAGGAAGCGTTCGCTGGCAGTTGGACCATGTCGTGGTTTCCGGTAGTGGGGTCGCATGGAGCTGGGTCGTGTGTCGAGCTTGGTGGCAGTCAGTTAAGGTAAAATTCACAGTAAGGTAAAATAGTTTTTATTTTTATTTTTGAATTATATATATATATACTGATTTAAGAAGAAGAAGAAAAGGTGATTTTTACAGTAAATATATATAGATAGTTCTGTTTCAGTTAAGAAAATATATTTAGTTTAAAAGAAATGTATATACAGGAAATAATGATGAAATGAAATTTTTATAAAAATATATATATATATATATATATATATATACAGTAAAATTTTAATATGTATACAGTGAGAAATAGATAAATATATATATTCTGTTAAAGTAAATTTAGTTTTAAAGTTAATTTTTAGTTAAACAGATTTATTTAAAAGAAAATGGTTTAAAATAAAATCCGTTGTATAATTAAGATTTCAAAATGAAAATTGTTATTCGATTAATTCGAGTATTAATAGAATTGTATAATTATTTATACAAGGTTAAAAATCAAGAAGGAATGGTCAAAATGGGAATGGATTGCAAAATAAAAGCTAAGGTGAGATTTCTCACTCAAATTGAATGTGGAATTTTTGCAGTTATTGATTGTGTTGATTGCTATTGAATGTGATATTAGATATTATAGGATATATCTATATATAGCAATATATACATATTGGCATATGTATATATTGGATTGATGATTTCCCGCCTCGTATAGCGGATGAGACCCTATTGCGCCGTTAGTAAGCGGATTTTTATAAAACCCATATACCGCGATAATTCCGTACTGGAGCGGAATTGGTATTGTGCTAACATCTTTGGATGCAGGGAAACAGGTTGGAGGGATCCAACTGGACCCCTCACATTGATTGAATTTATTTCTATTGTGATATGAATCTGTGAATGATTATAGTGATGCTATTAATCATATTGATATCTGGAAATTGTTTGAAAGCTAAAATTTAGCTGAATGGATGTTTGACATCATTGGATTCCAAAAAAAAAATAAACGAAATTGAATTTTTGAAATTCAAGTAGAAAATTTCTAAAAGAATCAATTTTTGAAATTGAAGAAATTTTGAAGAAAGGAATTTTTAAAGTATAAAAAGTAAATTTTTATAATCGTATTGAATAAATTCCAGAATAAAGTGAAAATGCTAAATAAATGGATTTCATAAAACAGTGATTATAAATTGAAGAATTTAATTTAAGAATTTGGATTTTTAAATAGATTGAAAGAAACGATTGAAATTTATTTCCTTAAAAAGGAATTTATTTAAAAGGAGATAAGTTGGAAATCCAATTAGAAATTTAATTGGTAAATTGAAATGATTTGGGAAATCAATGTAAAATGAGTTCAATTTAAAGAATCCATTTAAAAACATGATATTGAATGATTTGAAGGAAAATAAGGAATTTATTCTAGTAGAGATAAATAAAATTAGAAATCAATCTGTAATTGATTTAATATTTGGAAAATAACTTTTGAGAAATCAGTATGGAATCTTTTATTCAAAGTTGAAAATAAATTCAAAAATCAATATTGAAATTGAATTGATATTGAAGTTTTTATAAATAAAATTGAAATTTATAAAAGTTGTTTAAAAATCTGAAATCACTTATTTTAATAAGTGTATTATAGAAATTAATAAAAGGAGATTTATAAACCGAAGTTGTCATAAAACAGAAATGGAATTTGTAAGTGTTGTTTTATAAATTCGAAATAAATTGAATTTGATGAATTAAATAGTGAAAGGTGATTAGTGAAGATATATTCACGATTTTGGACAGTGAATGTATTATTGAATAAAATGGATTCATTTTTTTTTTGAAGAAGTGATACTTTAGAACGAAGTTAAACATTTTAAAGATGTTTTAAAATGTATTATAAATCGAAATCATAGATTTCAACATTTATTGTTGAAATAGACGTTTTCGAGAAATAAGGAAATGATGGACTATAACACTGTTGTTATAGTAAATGATTTTCGAAAGAAAATGTTTTATGTAGTATTGGGATTTACATATATCTATCTTAAAATCCGAATCCCTATACTAGTGATTTCGAGTCGTCGTAACGATGTTTTACGCAACATTCGTTTTGACTCAAATAGATGTTGTTAAAAAGAATGATTTCCTTAAAGAATGAATATGTACTTAATATTGATTTAAGTATATCGAATATTTTCAAATGTTGAAAATAAAAGATTTGTGAAACACTTATTATTAAATAAGTATGGAATGTTTTCCAAAATGAAATGAAACGTTTTGAGATTTTATCTTCTTAAAGATAAATCGAAATTGAATATTTGAAAACGATTGAAAATCGAATATTAGTAGATATTCGAAAAATGTAAATTCAATATGGAATTTATAAAGGAAAGGGAAACTTTTTAGAAAAATAAACGTTGATTTATTTTTGAAGTGTGGAAATTTTATATCTAGTAAAGATATTTTTGAAGATAAATAATTTGGAAAATTATTTGGAATCTGATGATGTTGCGCATCTTTATTGATAGTTAAATAACCGACTATCAATAATTACCTTGAATGGTATTTGTTGTGAATTGGATGAATTTGAATGCCACACTTATTTTTGAATAATCGCTCACTATTCGGGTTAGCCGGGAAAGGACCATGGGGTCGTATAACCCACTCCGAATATGTGATACGTCGTTATGAATTGCATTTGAAGACCGGTGTTGAAGACCGGATATTTTTGAAAATGGAAGGATTACCGTCGAGTTACTCTACATCGGCTGATCTCCGGTTTAGAGGTTTTATCACCCTTAGTGATGGGAAGTCCGGACGTGATTAGAAAATTATCCGGAAATGCAAGGGATTCGTGAGAAGTGCCTTCGGTTCTGTTCGATCCCGGAACAGACTTGTATGGATTGTGTGTCTGACGTTACAATTTGAGATATAAAGCTGATTTCTTTCAAATACATATCTGTTGGTGGCGGAGAATTTATTCTCTTAGCTTAACACCCTTCTCTGAGACGTACGAGCTCAGAGGTTATGTAGTTGAAATTCATCAGCGATATATTCCCAATTTGGTAACGTGGCATACTGAGTGTTGCTGTGAAATGATCAGTGTTTGATCATTTGTGATATGATCATTTGTTTGATCTTATATCTTTGTGATCATAGGTTGATCATTTTGTTTGACCCGAAGCAGGGCTTTGTAGAAAGCGTAGCTTTGTGGACGAGACTTCATCGAGCCTCACACCTCGGAAATGGTCGAAACAGGAAGGATGGGGCAAGGTTCTAGGGAGTAGCGCCCCATAGTGTATGTCATTCCTTCTGGATAAAGGTGGTATCATGGTATGGAGCCCAGATACTTAACCTCTGTGGTTGCTGCAAATTTATTACTTTGTGGTTTGTTGGAAATCGGGGATCCTCGGGAAGATCGGTGACGATCGGGGGATGGCATACGCGTGTCAGTAGTTACCTATTTTTGCAGAGGTAACCCGGCCTTGTGTTGGCAGAGATCCGGTTAGGTTCTCGGGTCGTCTATTCCAGGGACGTACCCATCGTGGGAAAGGAAGTTCCTTAGCCTGACCATTTGTTGGAAATCCAAAGAAACAATACGAGCCTTGTACGGTATTAGTTGTAGAACCTATCATTCACTTATGGTGGTCACCACTGTTTGGATGGTAGCTATAGTAGGCATAAGTGCGGAATGCCTATGCTGGCTAAGATTTATATTATACTTTCGAAATGTTTTTCTACACTTTGCACTAATAATAATATCAAAAATGATTTGATTTTGCGTAGTAAGCATCTTTGACTATCATAAGAAGAAATCTCCTCCAATTCTGCGTTTGCATTGTGTGTGTGGTGGGAGGTCTTATGGTAGTTTCATTTTCCAAAAGCATTGCGAATTGACTTTAAAATTTTTCTGTTGTTTATTTTAAAGATAAATAACTGTTTTACGATCTCACACCAGTCACCATGACTGACTCGGAGTTTATTGTTTCCCTTCTAAACTCTGGGTGCCCACAAATTTCCACACGGGCAGCCTAGAGTTATATTATCAGGATATTCTGGATATTCTGGAGCTTGGAGATAAGCTGGATGACGAGACGTAGTATTTGTATCTGATAGTATTTATTCCGCTGTGTATTCTGTATGAGGACAAGTTTATATAACTGTCCATTGTTGTATATTGACTCTGATGATTGATGTATGTTTAAACTGATATAGCTCTTTGTTTTTAAAAGACTAGTGTTTATTTATTATATATTGTTCCGCTGCGATGTGTAAGATTCTGATATTGTTTTCTGTTCTGATGTTGTTCTGTTGTTCTTCTCTTCTCTCTTCCCTTCTTTCTTCTTCTGCTTTCTTCTTCTTCTACCTTTTCTTTCTTTCTAAAACCCTCACTATTGGAGTTTCCGGCACTCGATTGCTCGGCAGTCGATAAAGTGAGTATCGATGTCGAATTTTCGAAAGTCGAAAATTTCGGTATGTGACAGCGTGGTATCAGAGCATATGGTTAAGCGACAACCCTGCCCTGTTGGGTGTTACTCATTAGAGATAGAGTCAGTAGTACTCTAGAATGAGTTGAGTGTAATAATAGATACGAGTGCGTATTTGTTAGTTAATATAAAATTGTTTTATATTGTGATGATTGGTTTGTTGAGTGGTATATGGATTCTGGTCGGTATTGTCCGTACAACTCTATCGATAGGGATCTCTAAACACTTATATAGAACAATTCGGCACAGTATTGTTTTAAATAGGGTAAATGAGATAATTTTGTCCAAAACTATTTTTGTATAGAAAATAAATGTTTTTCTATAAAGTACTATAGTATATGGTTGCATGGATGTTAGGAAGTAATAATAATGAATTATCATCATTGAAATTGAATAAGAAATTGAAATCATAACTCCAAAGTTAAGAAATAAATTCATATACAAATGAAATTTAAGAATGTAAATTATAAAATGTGATTTGTAATTTGAAACAGAATTCCAGAGAAGTATTTGGAAACGTTTTGAAAAGAATTTGAAAATTTTGGAGATTTGGAAAGTTTAATTCCTTTTTGATTTGAAAATGGATTTCAAGGGTTTTGAAAAATGTTTTGAAGGAATGAAAAGCTCTAAACTCTTTTCGGTCGCTGGAAAATAACTTCGATGATGACCGCGGCATCATCGGTGTTCATTCTCGGGTTTCCAAAAGAGGAATTGCTGCCAAATTGTTTTAAATGGAAGTTGTTTTGAAAAATTTGGATTTTTGTTTTAGAAAATTCAAAGGATAATTTGATTTGTTTTCAAAATGATTTTGAAATATTGGTAAGACTCTGGGATACCATATTTATGAAATATTATGAAGTTGATAACTTGTAAAGTTAAATAAAAATCCATTTAACGAATGGAATTTATAAATGGAAATAAAATTCCTTAATAAAATGGAATTGTGAATGGGAATGTATAAATGATTGTATAAATCAAGATGTAAATAAGTTGATAACTTATAGAATATTTAAAATCTGATTGGAATGAGATTCAAATTGAAAACCGAATGAATTAGGGAATGAACAAATAAATTTGCAAGTGCAAGAAAATGAAATTGAATGTTAAAATTCATTTTGAATTTGTAAGTGAATAAAACTAGAATTTAATTTAATTTGTGAAGTATTTAACTAAAATGAGTAAGTGAAACTAATTGAATATTGACCAAATGAATAAGGATTGAATCCGAATAAACTGCTTTGATAATTAATTGATTCATGAAATGGAAGTTGAATTAGTGAATTTAAAACTTGAATTGTGAACTAAATAAAAGAATGGTTCGAAATTGCAAATATGTTCAAGTAAGTAGAGATAAATTTCTGAATGAATGGAATTTACAGTTACTAGTAAATAAAAATTTCAATTATAAGTGCAAGAGAATGAAACTGAATCCAAATTAGATTGGAATTGTGAATTGAATTCAATAATTATGTATTAAAATGTAAAATTGAATGAAAATGAATATATGTAACTAGATATTATGGCTAGTAGGATATACAGGTGTAAATGAATTGGGATTTTGATTTCGAAGATAATTTGAATTGCTCGAAAAGGTATGTATTTAAATTTGAATATGAGATTTGATGACTTATTTCTCTAGCCGCTTGGCTTTTTCTTTTTCCTTTTGAAATCTGAGAGTCCGTAGGGACGTTTTGTAGTCGTACCGTATTAGCCGCGCAAAGGAGACGCTGGCGAAATTTTTCGAAAATTTCGAGTGTTAGAAAAATTTTGAGAAATTTTGAAAGTTTAAAATTTGAATTTAAACTTAAAATTGAATTGTTAAGAAAACAATGTTGTTTTGAAACTTATAACTGAAGTTGGAAAGTTAGAGGAATTGATAACGAATCTTTAGTAGAAAGATTTGTTTTGATGAATTGATAAAACTATTTAGATTGTGAAAATAGTAGAGAGTTAAGAACCATTTTTCCTAACTTGTAATTTCGAGGACGAAATTCTTTTAAGGGGGGAAGTCTGTAACGACCCAGAATTTTGATCAAATTAAATTGAGAATATTTAATTAATTTTAAATATTTGAACGATGATTTAATTTGAATTCCCGGTGTAACTTTTAATTTTGCGATTAAATTATAAAATTTAATCTGTTGATAGTTGAATAAAAATTTGAGTCTTCAATTTTATGTTGAAGAAAAAAATATTTCAAAAGCTTTTAAAATTCGTATTGATATTACTGAAGATAACAGAAGCTTCAGAATCCAATTTCAAATTGATTTGATCAGTTTTGAATTTATATAGCTTGAATTGATATTTAAAAATAGCCGTCCGAGGCACAGTCTCGGAATTCGACGAAACCAGTTTCATTGGGTCCGGAATATTGAATTATTGTCGGATTTCAAATTTCGTATTGATCAGAGTTGTTATGTAACCGTACGATGAATAAACGCGTTAAAATTTTAAGACGAATTCAAATTTAAAATTTATATTTATATAAATTAATATTACACGTTATCTTCCCTTAACTCACGCCTATAATCACGGATACGAAGTCGTGCAACCCATGTTTTCCTGTCTTCCCCCTCTCTTTCAAAAGAAAAAAAAACAAACAAACGAAGAAAAAATGGCGAGCATCAGCAAATCAAATAAAAGAAAAAAAAATCAAATTCGTCCCCCTATTCTTCCGTCCCAGTTCGAAGCAGTTTTTCCCCCAAATTCCCTCTCTTCCACTACACGATTCGATCTCGTCCCAAAGAAATAGAATCAACTCGAAAAGCTCGAAAATAAAATACATAACAATGGCTTCGTTCTTTTATTCTAGAAGGGGATAGTTGGATCTCGCGATCGAATTGATCGCGACTCAGCCGGCAGCGTTCGCGAGTGAGTGTGGAGATGAACGCGATTGGGTACCACGTTCAATTTGTAGCTTTGTGGCCGAGTGCTTGGGCACGTCGCTGGGGATTTCGTGAATAGGGTTTCGCGTGGGCGCCGATGCGAGGGGAATGGTGGAGCTATCTCGCAGTCAATGGCGACTCGTGATCGGAGGTCGCGACGAAGAGGGGTTCGAGTTCGAACTCCGGGCAGCAGCGTTCGTAGCGTTGAGCAAGGTCGAAGGCGAGAGTCGCGTCGCTGGGTGTCGAGCTCGATTTCATGGTGACTGGGACGTCAGTAGTCTGCGATGTTCGAGGAAGGGTTCGCTGGCAGTTGGACCATGTCGTGGTTTCCGGTAGTGGGGTCGCATGGAGCTGGGTCGTGTGTCGAGCTTGGTGGCAGTCAGTTAAGGTAAAATCCACAGTAAGGTAAAATAGTTTTTATTTTTATTTTTGAATTATATATATATACTGATTTAAGAAGAAGAAGAAAAGGTGATTTTTACAGTAAATATATATAGATAGTTCTGTTTCAGTTAAGAAAATATATTTAGTTTAAAAGAAATGTATATACAGGAAATAATGATGAAATGAAATTTTTATAAAAATATATATATATATACAGTAAAATTTTAATATGTATACAGTGAGAAATAGATAAATATATATATTCTGTTAAAGTAAATTTAGTTTTAAAGTTAATTTTTAGTTAAACAGATTTATTTAAAAGAAAATGGTTTAAAATAAAATCCGTTGTATAATTAAGATTTCAAAATGAAAATTGTTATTCGATTAATTCGAGTATTAATAGAATTGTATAATTATTTATACAAGGTTAAAAATCAAGAAGGAATGGTCAAAATGGGAATGGATTGCAAAATAAAAGCTAAGGTGAGATTTCTCACTCAAATTGAATGTGGAATTTTTGCAGTTATTGATTGTGTTGATTGCTATTGAATGTGATATTAGATATTATAGGATATATCTATATATATAGCAATATATACATATTGGCATATGTATATATTGGATTGATGATTTCCCGCCTCGTATAGCGGATGAGACCCTATTGCGCCGTTAGTAAGCGGATTTTTATAAAACCCATATACCGCGATAATTCCGTACTGGAGCGGAATTGGTATTGTGCTAACATCTTTGGATGCAGGGAAACAGGTTGGAGGGATCCAACTGGACCCCTCACATTGATTGAATTTATTTCTATTGTGATATGAATCTGTGAATGATTATAGTGATGCTATTAATCATATTGATATCTGGAAATTATTTGAAAGCTAAAATTTAGCTGAATGGATGTTTGACATCATTGGATTCCAAAAAAAAAAAAAAAACGAAATTGAATTTTTGAAATTCAAGTAGAAAATTTCTAAAAGAATCAATTTTTGAAATTGAAGAAATTTTGAAGAAAGGAATTTTTAAAGTATAAAAAGTAAATTTTTATAATCGTATTGAATAAATTCCAGAATAAAGTGAAAATGCTAAATAAATGGATTTCATAAAACAGTGATTATAAATTGAAGAATTTAATTTAAGAATTTGGATTTTTAAATAGATTGAAAGAAACGATTGAAATTTATTTCCTTAAAAAGGAATTTATTTAAAAGGAGATAAGTTGGAAATCCAATTAGAAATTTAATTGGTAAATTGAAATGATTTGGGAAATCAATGTAAAATGAGTTCAATTTAAAGAATCCATTTAAAAACAGGATATTGAATGATTTGAAGGAAAATAAGGAATTTATTCTAGTAGAGATAAATAAAATTAGAAATCAATCTGTAATTGATTTAATATTTGGAAAATAACTTTTGAGAAATCAGTATGGAATCTTTTATTCAAAGTTGAAAATAAATTCAGAAATCAATATTGAAATTGAATTGATATTGAAGTTTTTATAAATAAAATTGAAATTTATAAAAGTTGTTTAAAAATCTGAAATCACTTATTTTAATAAGTGTATTATAGAAGTTAATAAAAGGAGATTTATAAACTGAAGTTGTCATAAAACAGAAATGGAATTTGTAAGTGTTGTTTTATAAATTCGAAATAAATTGAATTTGATGAATTAAATAGTGAAAGGTGATTAGTGAAGATATATTCACGATTTTGGACAGTGAATGTATTATTGAATAAAATGGATTCATTTTTTTTTTGAAGAAGTGATACTTTAGAACGAAGTTAAACATTTTAAAGATGTTTTAAAATGTATTATAAATCGAAATCATAGATTTCAACATTTATTGTTGAAATAGACGTTTTCGAGAAATAAGGAAATGATGGACTATAACACTGTTGTTATAGTAAATGATTTTCGAAAGAAAATGTTTTATGTAGTATTGGGATTTACATATATCTATCTTAAAATCCGAATCCCTATACTAGTGATTTCGAGTCGTCGTAACGATGTTTTACGCAACATTCGTTTTGACTCAAATAGATGTTGTTAAAAAGAATGATTTCCTTAAAGAATGAATATGTACTTAATATTGATTTAAGTATATCGAATATTTTCAAATGTTGAAAATAAAAGATTTGTGAAACACTTATTATTAAATAAGTATGGAATGTTTTCCAAAATGAAATGAAACGTTTTGAGATTTTATCTTCTTAAAGATAAATCGAAATTGAATATTTGAAAACGATTGAAAATCGAATATTAGTAGATATTCGAAAAATGTAAATTCAATATGGAATTTATAAAGGAAAGGGAAACTTTTTAGAAAAATAAACGTTGATTTATTTTTGAAGTGTGGAAATTTTATATCTAGTAAAGATATTTTTGAAGATAAATAATTTGGAAAATTATTTGGAATCTGATGATGTTGCGCATCTTTATTGATAGTTAAATAACCGACTATCAATAATTACCTTGAATGGTATTTGTTGTGAATTGGATGAATTTGAATGCCACACTTATTTTTGAATAATCGCTCACTATTCGGGTTAGCTGGGAAAGGACCATGGGGTCGTATAACCCACTCCGAATATGTGATACGTCGTTATGAATTGCATTTGAAGACCGGTGTTGAAGACCGGATATTTTTGAAAACGGAAGGATTACCGTCGAGTTACTCTACATCGGCTGATCTCCGGTTTAGAGGTTTTATCACCCTTAGTGACGGGAAGTCCGGACGTGATTAGAAAATTATCCGGAAATGCAAGGGCTTCGTGAGAAGTGCCTTCGGTTCTGTTCGATCCCGGAACAGACTTGTATGGATTGTGTGTCTGACGTTACAATTTGAGATATAAAGCTGATTTCTTTCAAATACATATCTGTTGGTGGCGGAGAATTTATTCTCTTAGCTTAACACCCTTCTCTGAGACGTACGAGCTCAGAGGTTATGTAGTTGAAATTCATCAGCGATATATTCCCAATTTGGTAACGTGGCATACTGAGTGTTGCTGTGAAATGATCAGTGTTTGATCATTTGTGATATGATCATTTGTTTGATCTTATATCTTTGTGATCATAGGTTGATCATTTTGTTTGACCCGAAGCAGGGCTTTGTAGAAAGCGTAGCTTTGTGGACGAGACTTCATCGAGCCTCACACCCCGGAAATGGTCGAAACAGGAAGGATGCGGCAAGGTTCTAGGGAGTAGCGCCCCTTAGTGTATGTCATTCCTTCTGGATAAAGGTGGTATCATGGTATGGAGCCCAGATACTTAACCTCTGTGGTTGCAGCAAATTTATTACTTTGTGGTTTGTTGGAAATCGGGGATCCTCGGGAAGATCGGTGACGATCGGGGGATGGCATACGCGTGTCAGTAGTTACCTATTTTTGCAGAGGTAACCCGGCCTTGTGTTGGCAGAGATCCGGTTAGGTTCTCGGGTCGTCTATTCCAGGGACGTACCCATCGTGGGAAAGGAAGTTCCTTAGCCTGACCATTTGTTGGAAATCCAAAGAAACAATACGAGCCTTGTACGGTATTAGTTGTAGAACCTATCATTCACTTATGGTGGTCACCACTGTTTGGATGGTAGCTATAGTAGGCATAAGTGCGGAATGCCTATGCTGGCTAAGATTTATATTATACTTTCGAAATGTTTTTCTACACTTTGCACTAATAATAATATCAAAAATGATTTGATTTTGCGTAGTAAGCATCTTTGACTATCATAATAAGAAATCTCCTCCAATTCTGCGTTTGCATTGTGTGTGTGGTGGGAGGTCTTATGGTAGTTTCATTTTCCAAAAGCATTGCGAATTGACTTTAAAATTTTTCTGTTGTTTATTTTAAAGATAAATAACTGTTTTACGATCTCACACCAGTCACCATGACTGACTCGGAGTTTATTGTTTCCCTTCTAAACTCTGGGTGCCCACAAATTTCCACACGGGCAGCCTAGAGTTATATTATCAAGATATTCTGGATATTCTGGAGCTTGGAGATAAGCTGGATGACGAGACGTAGTATTTGTATCTGATAGTATTTATTCCGCTGTGTATTCTGTATGAGGACAAGTTTATATAACTGTCCATTGTTGTATATTGACTCTGATGATTGATGTATGTATAAACTGATATAGCTCTTTGTTTTTAAAAGACTAGTGTTTATTTATTATATATTGTTCCGCTGCGATGTGTAAGATTCTGATATTGTTTTCTGTTCTGATGTTGTTCTGTTGTTCTTCTCTTCTCTCTTCCCTTCTTTCTTCTTCTGCTTTCTTCTTCTTCTACCTTTTCTTTCTTTCTAAAACCCTCACTATTGGAGTTTCCGGCACTCGATTGCTCGGCAGTCGATAAAGTGAGTATCGATGTCGAATTTTCGAAAGTCGAAAATTTCGGTATGTGACAAGTAGCGACTAGCCCTTGCACTTCACTGCTCCATCTTCGACTTCGAAATCGTTTTCGCAAAACGTACAAACCGGATCGAAGTGGTTTTCGGGAAAAATTCCCGATCCTGGTCTCTTCGAAACGATCAGCGCATTGGCCAATATTGATAGTCGGTGATTTAACTATCAATTCACATTCACAAGCAACCATCACACAATAAATAATTTTCCACATTATTTATTTGCCCAAATATCTTTCCAAGATATATTTCCAAATTTTCAAAGCTCATTTGAAAACAATTTCAAAACAGTTTCCGCTTACGGAAAACATTTCCCAAATAATTATTTCCACTGAATCACCAAGTACAAAATACTTTTAATTTTAAAATAATTTAAAAACACTTTATTTTAAATATATTATAACATTGAAATCAAACTGGCTTAATACTTTATTAAAAATATATACTTTAAAATAAACCACTTTATAAATATAAACTAAATTTCTCCTTTTAAAACATAATAGCAAATCACTTTTATATAATTACTACAATAATATATTTTTGAAAATACTTACTTTAAAAATTTAACATTTAGAAATAATCAATTTTCTAAAATATGCTTTTTAAAACATATTAAAACTTTTAACTTATATTAAAAATTGCTTTGAAAACGTACTTGGCTATCTAGAGAAATACACTTCTCATTCCCATCTTTTAAAAATAAATCAACATTTATTTTTAAACCAAACCATATCCTTTTATAAATTCCCATCTTGAATTTATATTCTCAAATATCCACTGATATTTTATTTTACTTTATAACCCAGTTTCCAAAATCTCACTTCTCTTTAAATTTCAAATTCCCAAATATTTAAATCAATTTACAATTGATTTTCCAATTTATTTTACTTTGAAATAAATTTCCTTACTTAATCCATTTATTTCCAAATTCATTAACTTCCAGATTTTATTACTCATTATGATTTTAAATCTTTAAATCGAAACACAAGTCTCAGATTTCCCAAATTCCTTCTTTCTTTTTAATTACATTTAAACATTGAATTAAAATAAATTTTTATCCTTTTAAATAACATCACATAAATTTTCTTTAAATTCAATATTTCTCTATTTATTCAAAATTCCTCTTTTTCCATATTTAATTTATTCGAATTCACTAGAATTACTTAACTAAATTTTTACTCTTTTATTTCTTTCCAAAAATCCAATTCAATTGCTTTTGGTAACTCATTATACTGGGAAATTCAATCCAACCAGATTATCCAATATAAATCATCACAGGATATCAACAATCATATCACAGAATATTTAAACAAAATTAAATATTTTGAGGAATCCAGTTGGATCCCTCCAACCTGTTTCCCTGCATCCACAAATGTTAGCACAATACCAATTCCACTTCGAGGTGGAATATCGCAGTATATGGGTTTATATAAAATCATCCGCTATTATGCGGCGCATAGGGTCTCATTCGCTATATAATTCGGGAATAACAACTCCAATATATACATATGCCAATATGTATATATTGCTATATACTACTATATATAAAATAGCACATCAATCAATGCAATCATCCAATCAATTATTTAAATTTAATCATTTAAATTTAAATCAAAATTCAACCGAGTGAGATTAACTCACCTTTGCTTTTATTTGCGGTCCATTCCAATATTGCCTTGGTTTCTTGATTTTTAACCTTGAATAAATATTATATTAATTTTGTTAATATTCGAATAAATCGAACTATTAAATTATCGTTTAACAAATTTAATTTAAACTAATGATTAAATTTTAAACTAATTCCCTTCTAATAAAATATTTTTAGCAACTAAAATAATTAAATAAGTTTATTAAGCAAATCTATATCCATAACACATTATTTTAAAAATAAATTAGTAAATGAAGAATAAGTATATATGTATATAAATATATTCATTGAAGAAAATATATTGTTTATGAATCTTACAGTTTTCCAAAAAATCAACATCTTACAGTTTATGTTCATATACCTTACTGTAATTATTTTTCATCCATATGCATATTTATTAAAACGAAATTTAATTGGAAAAAAAAATCGAATACCTCACCGATGCCCTCGAGATGGATGAACGAGACGACCCAAAATCGATCACCGAGCCACCAACCTCTACGAGACCGCATCTTCAAGTCGCGAGCCTCGTTCAACACCCAGCTCCACCTTTGGTCGCCACTACAACACTAAGACCTATCGAGCTTGTCGCCTTCATCTTGCCGCTGTTCGACTCCCACGGCATCGCCTCCATCCTCTCACTCACGCAATCGCGCTACCAGAATTCGCGAATCCCCAAATTGAGCACTTCAACTCACGAGCAAACCCTTTTGAGCAACGCCTGAAGCTCGTTCGACTCGCAACCCTCAACGAATGGTGTGTCGCTTCCCTCTAAGCTTCGAGCCGAATGACGAGAGGGGTTTCGAATAGGCGATGCACCAATGACGAGATCCCTCTTCTAGAACGAACGAAAACAACTTCAATTCGATTTTAAATTTTACTGAGGAAGAGAGGTTTCGACGCTCTTTGATTTCGGAAATAAAAGGTGGAAAATTTTGAAAATGATAACTGGAGGAAGAAGTTTTCATTTCGGCCATTAACACTTGAACGATTTCGATTTTTGGAAACAAAAAGGGAAGAGGAGGTTCGACTTGTTCTGATTCCAGGAAAGAGAGGGACGAGAACGAGATAACATATCGGCTGGGAAGCTTCACGAGTACGCGTTGGGAAAAATATCTCTGACTATTGTACTATAAATTTTAAATTATATTATAACACTTCAAACCGTCTCGTTGCATAATGCGAAATCCCGAACCCCAAACCAGACATTCCAACAGACGTTTACAGGGTTTTACCCGCATTCCGAACACGATGGAATGCGTTTCGGAGGCTAATTTGATCGTATACGCGAGTTACTGATGAAAACGATCAATTTCGAATTAAATCGATTCAAACAATTCGAAGCGTTTTGAGCTGCCAGGGTCAAACGACAACTCTGATTGCTATGAGGATTGAAATCCGATAATAACTAACTATTACGGATCCAATAGAACTGGTTTCGTCGAATTCTGAGACTGTGCCTCGGACGACTATTTTAAATTCAAATTTAAAACGATAAATTTCAAAACAGAACCAATCTCTGTTAAATTCAATTTTTACTCATCTATTATTTTCAATATTATAAATATAAATTTTACAAGCCTTCAAATTATTTTTAACAAGCTCGGAACTCAGGATTCTCTATTTTATCCTATTTTCAATTGTTAAATTCAATAATTAAATTATCCCATAAACAGTGATATTTGAAATTAAAGTTAATAATTTATCTCTGAATATTTAAAATAAATTAAATATTCTACTTTCAAATATTCGAAAATTTCGGGTCGTCACAACCAGCATGAGAAAACACACTCAATTGGATTATTAAAGTTTTCCAAACCCTTTGAAATCAAAAGCATCTCGTAAGACTACGCCACAAATAAACATGTCGGGTTTTTACCTTACGATAGCCAAAACACTTTTTATCAAATCCGTCTGATATTATAATAGTGTTTATATACAAATACTTATTAAAATAGCTGAAGTTGTTACATCTATTAAATTCCAGCTAATATGTATACAAACAAAACCATAAAGGCACGTAGGGAGAATGGATCTCCAACTAATGACTATGCACTAGGGTACCACCTATCACAGTACCTGGTCTAGATCAGCGTACCGAGGACCACGCCCGATCCCCTACAACACAAGACCGGAACTACCTAAGGGTAATTTCGAGTAAGTTCACCCCACGGTTGGCGTGACCAACAACCACACAGCCGAAATAAAAAGGGACATCTAGACAGGGATGATCTCACCCTAATGGGCGCTACCCACATAGCCTTGCTGCATAACCCCTGATTTTCAGTCATTCTCGGTTTCTGAGGCTTGAGACTAAGCATTACCTTTTTAGAACGTATCCCTTAGAATGCCCATCGTCCATCTGACGATGTCCCGAAAGCATTCATCCATACAAGTCCGTTCCGGGTTCGAACGGAACCGAAGGCACTACTCCTACTACATCCATTTTGGAATCACCCTCAGGAATAGTAGTGATTAGCCCTTGCACTTCACTGTACTATCTTCGATTCAAACTCGTTTCCCCCATGAAAACGTACAAACCGGAACAAAGTGGTTTTCAAGAAATTAATCTCGATCCCAGTCTCTTCGAAATGATCAGTGCATTGGCCAATATTGATAGTCGGTTATTTAACTATCAATTAACATTCACACACACCCATCAATCCATAAATAATTTCCCAAATTATCTATTTACCTCACAAATATCTTTGCAAGGTATATTTCCATTTTCAATCCTTTTGAAAACAGTTTTCAAAACACACTGTTCTCATGGAATAAATTCCCAAATGTCTATTTCCACTTAAAACACCAAGTACAAAGACTTTAGATTTTTAAAATATTTCGAAACACTTTATTATAAAATATCCTTTAAAACATTTAAATCAAAATCCATTTCAATATTTATACAAAAATATATACTTTAAAAATATTTAAAATAAAGCTACTTTATAAAATATAAAACTAAAGTTTTCTCTTTTAAACATAATACCAAATCACCTTTAAATAATTATTACTAAGATAAATTTGAAAAATACTTACTTTAAAATTTAAACATTTAAAAATAATAAATTCTCAAAACATGTTTTTAAACAACTTAAAAACTTTAACTTATATTTAAGAATTTGCTTGGAAAACGTACTTGGCTATCCAGGGAAATATATTTCTCTTTTACATCTTTAAAAATAAATCACTATTTATTTTTAATCACATTTACCCATTCCTTTTATAAATTCCCACATTGAATTTATCCTTCCAAATATTCACTGATATATTACTTTCACTTTCATAAACCCAGTTTATAAATTTCAAAATCTCAATTCCCTTTTAAAAATCCAAGGTTTAAAACACTTAAATCAATTTCCAAATTGATTTCCAATTTATTCATTTTGGAATAAATTCCCTTACTTTCTCCATTTATTTCAAACCCATCAATCTCGGATTTTATTTCTTATTATGATTTAAAAATCCTTTTTAACTGAGAATACCAATTTCAGATTCCCAAATTCCTTCCTTATCCATTTTAAATAAATTCAAACCTTGAATTCAAAATAAATTCTTTATTTCTTTAAATAATAATAGTTGAGTTTTAAAATTCATTATTTCTCGGTTATATCAAAATTCCCTTTCCATACTCGGCATTTATTTACTAGAATTTTAAAAATCACTTTTATTCTTTCCAATTCATTCCTGAATTTATTCAAATTCTCTACTTAAGAATCTTCTCTTATATTTCCTTTTCAAAAGCCCGGTATATATATTTTTGGTAACCCAATATACCCAAATATATTTAATCAACCCGTTGCATCCAACAATCCAATCATCAATATAATTCATTATGGGATATCAAATATTCATAATAGAGAATATTAACATTCTAAATAAATTTTGAGGAATCTAGTTGGATACATCCAACCTGTTTCCCTGCATCCACAGATGTTAGCACAATACCAATTCCACTTCGAGGTGGAATATCGTGGTATATGGGTTTATATAATATCATCCGCTATTATGCGGCGCATAGGGTCTCATCCGCTATATAATGCGGGAATATCAATAACTCCAATATATACTATATATACTACTATATATAATATAGCACACCAAATCAATTCAACCATTCAACCAACTATTTAAATTTAACCTTTTAAATTTAAATTAAACCCAGATGAGTGAGATTAACTCACCTTTGATATTTGCTGTTTGCAATCCATTTCCATCTTGACTATTTCTCCATGATTTCAGGCCTTGTATAAATATTTATATAGTTTATTAATATTTGGATTGATCAAACAATTAATTACCTCTTAGTTAACTAATAGTTTAATTCAACTAAAAGTTTGGGTTTTTTTATATTTAAAACAGAATAAATTTATAACTTTACTGTAATAATTTTGTTTTCCTGCATATATATATATTCTTCTAATATAAAAAATAAATTAAATAAACCGAAAATACCTACTCACCTCGATCGCTCGAACTCGCCGACCCCTCCTGAGTCGCGACCTGCCTCGCCTGCCTTCACCGAGTTCATCGACGACCGACGTATCCAAGCATGCACGCGATCCTCCCCATCGCGATCCTTCGGCGTTCGCTGCCCTCTACCATCGCCGCTAATCATGCCAGGAACGAAGGACTCGAATCCCTACATAAACGCGACCGAAGACTCCACCTACCTCGGCCCCACTGCTTGAAAGCGAGCGCCTTGATTTCGAATGCGGCTCTGACTCTTATATATGATACTTCGATCTGGGAAGGAGGGGCAGCCATGAGTTATTCCTAAGGATTCGATTTTGAATTTGAGAAGAATGAAAAGGGGAATGAGGAATTTCGATTAGAAATAGGGAGGCGTGATTTTAAGTTTGAACGAGATATCGATTTCGGCCTTGAAAAGTTTGAACTATATTCTGCTTTGGATTCGAACTGGGAAGAAGAGTAAGCGGCCATTTTATTCTCTCGTTCATTTCGAATTAGAGAAGTGGTTTTTTTAAAAAGAAAATGGGAGACAGGATGAGACGCTTACGTGTTTGAACAGCAAGCTACAGTGATTTTGAACTGATGGGCGAAATTTATGAAGTGAAATAATTTCAGCTGAGGTGACTAGGATATAAATGTATATATTTAAATCGAATTCGAATTGTCTCAATAAACGCACTCTAAATCCTGACTTCCTATCGAGGCGTGCCGCTAGGCGTCTATAATGTTATACCCCTATTTCGAACTCAATGGAAAAGGTTTCGAGTCCTAATATGATCGTATGGAGAAGATAGCTTTTTGGACCCAGTTATTATATTGAATTTTCGATATAGATTCCAACGCGTTTATCTATCGTACGCTCACACAACAACTCCAAACGCTACGAAAATTGAAATCCAATAATAATACAATATAATACAACCAGTCCGGGTTGTAGCGAGAGACGAGGAAATATTAAGGAATAAGACAGTAAAGTTGGTGAAAGTTCAGTGGAGCGACAACCAGAAGGACTGTACTTAGGAGACAATGGACATGATTTGAGATATTTATCCTGATCTGCTTTGAGGGTATGTCTATATTAAATTTATATAGATAGTTTCTAGTCAGATAGACTAGTATGGTTGTTAGGAGTTGTTACAGATGATTGCTATGTTTGGTATTTAGTCCTTACTGAATTTCGAGGACGAAATTTTGTAAGAAGGGGAGCCCGTAACACCCCTAATTTTTTATAACATTATTCAGGAGATTTAATTAGATAAATTAAATAGAATAATGTAAATATTAAGCGATAAGGGGATTGAGATTTTAATAAATACTTAGAGGCCGTGCTTAATTAATTAAATGGGCTTAAGAATGGTTTGTAAGCTAATTAAATTACACAAGGGCATAATGGGAAATAGTCGCACCCTATTACCATAACCATTATAAATATTCGTTCCTTATCCCATTCAAGTTCATTTCTTATTTTCGTAAAAAAAACGCAAACATAAGAAGAGGAGCTGGCCATTACTAGGAAGAAAAAGAAGAGAAAATTCAAATCAAGCTGAGGATTAAAGAAGGGGAATAAATCTTAATCTCAATCCAATCTCTTTATCCTAATCAAGGTGAATAATAATTTATACCATCTCTATTTTGTTTCTAATCATTTGTTTTTGGATTTAAGATTAAATCCCTTTTTATGATGATTTGGATGGTGATGTGCTTGGATCATAATTTGTTAGATTTAAACAAGATTGTTTAAATATGATTTTCCATGATTTTAAGGGTAAAATCAATTATAATTTATTTCGAATGCCATGAGGAATTTATATGTTATGTATTTTGGAGTTGGGTTTTAATTTTTATAATTTTCGAAGCTATGGAAAGATTATTATGAATTTTCAAAGGAAAATATGGTTAATTGGGTTTAGAAATTTATTTCAGAAATTATATTGAGAATTTGGGTCTAAAATTTATATATGTTAGATAACATATTAAAAGTGAGTTTCTGTGAATTTTGGGGATTTTCCTAAGTGATTTGCTATGGAAATAAAAAATTTCTCGAAGAAGGACTTATTTGCATTATTGGTTTTGCTTAATGGAAGGGCTTATTTGCTAAATTAACCTGGGTATAGATCTGAAATTAAGCGGCAGTTATTTTGGTAAAGAATTTGAAAAGATGAGGCAACCAACCACGTGTTTACACGTGGGTTGGTTAGTTAGAAAGTGTTTTCTTTAATTGGTATTAAGTCGGAATTATACAGAAAAGTGGGCTCTGCCTCTATTAGAAGTACCTTTCGTGCCATAGCTTCCACCTTCAATCAAGTTGAAACCCCCCAAAGCCAAAACCAGTACATAAGGCATGACTTAGATGGTACGTAGTAGATTGGAGGAAGGTGGAAGGCATGGTGTTGAAAGCATAGCTTCTGATGTAGTCGAAACCTTAGTATTAATTTCAAATGAAAAAGCGCCTGCCTTGTTTTATGAAAGCTTTCTAGGGAATCGAAACATATGCTTTTGAAAGGGGTTTTCTAATAGCTTTCGAAGGGTTTTCCATTTTATGTTTTAAAGGTATAGGCTTTCGAATGGGTTCCTTTATTTATAAATTGATGCTCTCGAAAGTAGTGGTTCCGACGTAGTCGAAACCCAGCCGCTGTTCTTTTGCCTTTCGAATGTGTTGAAGCCATCAATGCTTTCGAAGGGTTGTCTTTATTTTAAACTTATGTTAAGCCACTTCCTAAATGCTTTCGAAAGGGTTCAAGGGTTTCGAAGGCAATGGTTTTGAAATGGGTTTCAAAATCAACCTTCAAGTGTTTCATCCAAACGATTTATGCTTTCGAAAGGGTGGTGCCGATGCCATCAAGTTTTTCCCAATACTTTTATATGATAAAGAATGGTTTCGAAAGAGATACTTTCGTTCATATTCACTTTGAACCAAATGATATTTTTAAATATAAACCCAATGGTTTCAAAAGGGGTACTTTCAAAGGTTTCAAAAGGGGTACTTTCAATGGTTTCGAAGCTATGCTCCTAAGAGTTAATAAGTAATACTTTATTACATTCGAAAGGTTTCAAAAGAGAGATTTTAAAGTGTTTCGAAAGGCAGGGGCCTAATGTTTTGAAAAGAGATTTATATGCTTTCAAAGGAGGTTATCCAGTAAGGTCGAAAGCAAAGTTTGAAGGTTTCGAAAGCCTTAGTTTATCAAAACAAATAACCCAATCTTGTTTTAAAGGAAAAACCCATGGCTAAGTAAAGGAGTTTTGAAATGGTTTTAAGAAGAAGCTTTCCTTGATAAAATATTAGGTTAAAGGGATTAACTATGTAAAATAATTCCAAGGATATTAAACCCACAGGAGTGGTATTGTTATGTTATTATGTTTTCTTCTTCATATATATATATATATATATATATATATTCACATTGTAATGAACCCATAATTGTAATTTGGGGAATGGCATAATAACCAGTTAAGTTGACCCAGTAATGAATATAAATTAAATTAATTAAAGATATTGGCAAGGGTCAATAGGATCATAGTAAGCCCATGAAAACTATGTATAAACAAAGATGTCCGGAAGACAGGTTCATAGTTAGCCTATGAAAACTATGATTTGATATTGGCAGGGGCCAATAGGTTTGTAGTTAGCCTATGAAAACTATATCCGGATTAAGATATTGATAGAAGTCAACAGGTTCCTAGTCAACCCATGAAAACTAGGATAAGAGGAAAGATATTGGAGTTACCAATAGGTTCAGGGAGAACCCATGAAGCAGTAAAGATATTGGCAGGGGCCAATAGGTTCTTAGTGATCCCATGAAAACTATGTAACTGGACAGGGTGTCTTTAAAAATTAAACAGGTTATTAGTAAGCCCATTAAAACTAATAGGTTAATAGTGACCCTAGAAACTATAAATGAGACAGTTAGTCAGAATGAATGGGGATGAGAAATCCAGAATTTATTTAATTGTTCGCATCTCATCGTAATATTTTGAGATGTTTTAACCACTATGGATGCAAGAGCACAGTATATGGTTTTATAAAGGTTTTAGGATACTAATGAGAGGAAAACCCGTTTCGCTGAGCGACATGGTCTCACTAGATATCTAAATGGTTTGAGATGGTAGATTATTATTCATACCAGGCTTTATGTCTGACTCGAAGTTTATGTTTTCCCCTTAAACTCTCGGGTGCTCAATTGATTTTGAGTAGTTTGAGAGTTGAGATTTTCAGCTACTTCTTAGACGAATAAGCTTCCGGGGACGTGTAGGAGGCATGATAGCCATCTAGAGTTCTCTTTTATTTTGATTCCACTATGTTGTTTTTTTAAAGGCAAAGTTGTTAAATTGCCTATATATACTCTGATCATTCAAGGGGGCATCTTCGTATGTCACTCTTGGCATATGTTGTAATAAGTATATTTTCTCTGAACGTGGTTCTCGTATTGGGATTATGTAATGGATTTGGAATATTTTGAAATGAAATGTGGAACTTGTTTGATGTTTTAAATTTTTTCCATATTCATGTGTTTCTATGTATCAATGTATCTAACATTACCGTATTTGGTCGCTAAAAATTAATAACCATGGATGACTACAACATCCATAACTATTAGTTTTGGGCCTCTAAGTGGGGGATGTTACATCTCTATACTGGTGTTTTTGGGCTGTCGTAACGATGTTTTACACAACATTCGTTTTGACCCATTAAAGTGTGTTTTTCGGAAGTAAGAAGATTTCCAGTGTAACAACCCTGTATTTTGTGAATATTTTAATTGTATATTTTAATTATTTTAAATTGAATTTCCTGATTTGAAAACTTTATTTTATTTATTAAAATGGATAAATTTTGTTATTTTAAATATAAATTTTGACTTTGATGTGAATTAGAATTCCAAACATGACTAAATAGAATATTTTCCAGAAAAGTGAATTTTGGTCGATATAGTCAAACTCTTACTTTTAAATTTAAAAATTTTAAAGTTTTAATTTTATCTTTTATTATGAAAGTAAATAAAATTTTAAGAATAATGCTTTTCGTTTCGTTAAAATTTGATTAATATTGTGAAAGTTATGCCTTTTTAACTATTGAGTGTAATTTGCTGTATTTAACAAAATTGTTTATTTTAAATTATATAAATAATATTTTATTTGGTCATGTAATGTTCTAATTTACAATTATATGGGTAAAATAACATGTTATGTATATATTTTGGCTTTAAAAACATTTTTAAAAGTGCAATTGACATTTTCCAGTGTCAGTTGTATTTTGTTTACAATTTCTAATTTCCAGTTTCAATTAATTAAAGAAATTCTTTATTTATTTTCTATTTTCTTAAGACCTTATTTTATTCTCAGTTCCACTTTATTTTGTTCATCATTTATTTTATTTATTTGACTTTTATTTGTTTAGAAGTGTTGTTATAATTTTTCCAAAGTTAATTGCATTTTGTTTGAAATTTCAAACCTAGTTCAATTAAATAAGCTATTTCTTTATTTATTTTCATTTTTCATTATTTGTTCAGCATTTATTTTTATTTTACTTGACTTTTATTGGTTTAGAAGTAAAGTTATAATTTTTCAAAGTTAATGATATTTTGTTTGTAATTTTAAGTCTTGTTTCAAATTAATCAACTATTTCTTTTACCATTTCCCCTAAAATTATTTATTTATTTTCAGTTATTTTATTTTGTTTTCATTTTTCTAATGCATTTACTGAATTTTTATTTGTTTTATTTGATTTAAAATAAATGGAAATTTGAAGAGACTTAAGCTTTAAAAACTTGACTTTTCACTTTCTAGACTTTTCATTTCTTTGGCCATTCACTACTTTATTTTTGGCCGTGTGTTTTTATTTCTTTTTCACGTGAAAACATATTGCTTCATCACAATTTTTCGGCCATTTCAGATCTAAAAAGAATTGGTAATGGTTTCTCCTTTTTTTCTACTTTTTCTTCCTTGTTTTCCATTGATTTTGCCTTGAAATTGTCTTGATCTTCATCTATGTTGCTCGGCCCATTGCCTCACCATCTCTTCCACCGACCACCACCACTTCTTTCCCACATCATCCACGACCTAACCCTCCATCACCTTTGTCCATTTCAGGCCGTGACCTTCCCTTGATCCAAACATCACAAAACAATGTCCAAAACACCAAAACTATGTCATAGCCAAGCCTAGTTCAACTTCCACCTTCATTTGTTACCACGGCCACCACCATAGACACCACCACCAGCAAGTGCTCCACCTTTAGACATCAATTTCCCCTCTGTCCAGACCTGTAGCAACCTTTGACCAAGCCTATAGACCCCTTTGGTCGAGCCTAGATGCATCCAAACCACTTGTTATCCTTTGCCTTTTGACCTTCTTCCATTTGTAACTCATACCCCTTTGTATTCCACTTTGTAACCATGCCTTATTAATACAAACCTGACCTTTTCCACCTGAATACATGTTGTGGCTGAACCAATAGAGCCTTGTGGTCGAGCAAAGTTGAGTGGAGATCAAGCAAAATTGTTTAAAGGTTGGTTATGTCTTTTGTCTAATTATAATTCCATTTTGTTCCAAAAACTTTTGTATTGAATATATATTTATATTTTGTTTTTTTTATTTTGTGAATACAAGATTAACATCTTGGCTCTCTCTCCATCCAAATCTAATCGTGCTTTAGTGCTTTTTGGATTTTTCATTTGTGTGTTTATTTGCAAACTCCAGCGTAGAAAGGTGAGTAATTCACACATGACATATATGCCTATATAATTGTGAAGTGACACCAAGTGAATGTGTAGAAACTTTTATATTATGTTATACCTGGCTGTGATATCATTTATATGATGTTAAACCCTGTTATTAACTTGTCACATCATCTGTTATATTCTATTCTGTTATATTGTTTATTTATTTTTGTTTTCTCACACTGCAAGTTCCTTGTAGAATAGAATCACTATGGGTTGAAATGATACATACCCGAACGGACTTTAGAATAGGGAAAAATCATTATGGGCTGAAATGATAGGCTCGAGTGATTTTTATTAACTTGGGATTGCGAGTTTGAAATGATAGAACTCGAATTTTTCTTTGTAAATTACGGATTGAAATGATATATTATCCGTATCACTTGACAGGTTAGAAAATAGTATACAGACCCGTGGTTATTTTATATATTTCTCTGGATATTTTTAAGTATTTTAAAAATGTAAGTCATAACATTTTTTATTTAATTGGAATTTAAAATGATTTATTAAAGTGTTATTGATTTTTCTATGAATATAAAATGTTAAACAAATGAATGCTTAAAATGGTAATTTGGAATTTAACTTGACTTGGAATTTGTGAGATTTGGTTTTCAAAAATGGAAGTTTAAGTAAAAGAAAATAAAATGGAAATTAAGTTTTATTTGTGAAATGATAAATTAAATTAAAGTGTTAAGTGAATGTAAAGAATAGGAAAATTGTACACTTGAATTTAATAAGTGAAGTTATGAAAAATTTGATATTTATTTGTGGAATTTACTTGATAAAAATCATAAGTTAAAGGGTATTTAAATGACCATTTTAAAGTGGAAAAATATGATTTTATACAATTAAAATGGTTTAAATTGAAGTTTAATTGTTTCCGAAATTTTAGTGTAAATCTGGAAATTTAATTAGTAGCACTTCAGAAATGCTATCATTTCTGAAAAATAACTAAAATCTGAACTAAATAGAATCTGCAGCACTTTGTAAGTGCTGTGGTTGCAAAAGTGAACTAAAGGGTAATTTAACTAAGGGATATAACAACACTTTGTTAGTGCTGTAGTGGCAGGAACTAAACTTGAAACTGAAATTAATGAAAGAGCTATTGTAGCACTTGTTAAGTGCTGTAGTTGGCTGAAATGTGATTTTTGAATATAATTTGAACCCTGAACTATTACAACAGTTTTGTAAATGCTGTCTTTTCTGAATTGAACTATTTTTCAACTAAAACTGAACTATTACAGCAGTTTTTAAATGTTGTCTTTGCTGAAATGAATTGTTTTTAAATATAGCTTACCGCAGCACTTTCTAAATGCTGTGAAAGCTGGAATTTTAATGTTTTAATGTATTTAAGTGAATAAATGAACTCAGAAAAGGTTGAAATTTTGGGAATTTAATATTTGATTTGAAGGTATACTGACTTTACTTTTAAATGGTTTAAATGAAGGATTTTAATTTGAAATTATAAACCATTTTGAAATGTTAACCACAGGAACACTTCTCTATATGCTATTTTTATTTCCTTGTGATTTATTTGGATGCACACCTTTGGTTTAAGAGTGTAGCTAGAGGTAAGCGATTACTACAGCTCTGCGCTACCCTAGTCACATTAACACTGTTATTTGTATTGACTTACTTTAGTATGGATATTTCTATGATAGTGTTATGACTGCGTAATTAATGAAAATGGATCCTTAAAGGATGGACGATCCCAAGCATCCTTTTAAGTTATTGTGCATTCATATTACAGTTCACTTGAGTTGGTTTACATTGTATAAGTATGTATGTCCTGACTCGAGTGTTTTGTGTTTTACTTTACGCTCGGGTCAGCCTGAGAATCACAGCTTTGGATTCACCTTCTGGAGCTAGAGATCAGTTGGAGCTTATTTATCTATCGGTTCATCGACTTCTATTCCAGTTATTTCCTATTCAGTATTGTCTCGGTATTATTGATTTATGTATCCTGACTTCTATTATATTTATTTTGACTATGAGATTTTGTATATGTTTTGAGAGTTTGTATATAGTAGCTTCATGAACTACTATGGTATATTATTTTCCGCTGCGAGTTATTCTGATATTCTGTATCTGTGATTTTGTGTTTGATTTTATTTGCTCCAAATTTTATTACAATCTGTTATTTTGAATTATTCAAGTCAGACATGTGTGGATTATTGTTGATTTGAATGGTCCAAAATAGCGGATCGTTACATCCATAAAGGTTGTAAATATACTTATTACGGATTTAAGTATATAGGGGCATCGCCTAAACGTTTAAAATGAAATGGTTTGTGAATATACTTATACCTTTGAGATAAGTATATGGAAATGCTTTCCAAATATAGAAAATTATGTTGGAACTGGACCAGCCCCCAGCGGAAGTTATGGGTGTATTTCAATTTTTTTTTATCCTATTGGATCTTTATTAGGCCTATGAAGTCTAATTCATGTAGAACAATTCTAAATTTGTTTTAAATAAAATCATGTATTTTATTTAAATTTAAGTATTTTGTAATGTAAAGTTAATTTGAATGATTTAATTTATATATTCAAGTACTTTGGCACGTGCGATGGACGTGCGCAGGAGGAATCTGTATTAAAAAACTGTGGTTATAAGTTTTTTTTATCTTACAAAATGTTGATGTGTACGTAATGTTGCGTTTTTTTAACTGTGTGTACATGCACAAATCAACCATTTATCAAACGTGAATAGGACTAATTCATTTTAGTAAATAATTAAACATAAAAGTAATCGACTATGGATTTTTTAAGTAGTTTAATAAATAAGAATAAAAAATAGGACTATCATCCCTCTACCCATCACAGCACAACCCATTGAAAGCAATGTTCAAGTAACCATATAAAAGTACAAAAGTAAGCGGTATCCTATGCACATACTCAATAGAAGGGAGAAAGAATGACATTCAAATATTATACTATCATCATTTTCGCATTGACTTGGAATGAGTGTTACATTGGAACAATTGCCTTATCTTTGGTACGTTGCATAAATGACGAAGCATTTCATCAGGTAGCTAGCTCCAATACACATGTTGGGTGGGTGTGTGTATAGAAATGGTTTAACGGTCTAGCAAAAGATAGTCCATGTAATTTTTTCACATGCAAGGAATCCACCAAGTAATATAGTTTAGTTCTCCCACTGTTTTTATTAATTTCATCAATATTGAACTTAGTAAACTTCTCTATTTTCATCAATACTAAAGCTTACAACTTGATACAACTTCAAACAAACATAGTGATAACATAAGATGGACAAAGGTTAAAATCATCCTTTATATTTAATCTTGCAACTTTATTGGTTAATATAACAACATAATCTACTAGTTTATACATTAACACAGTAAAGAAAGAATAATAATCTAATAGTCTCCTAAAAGCATGTACCCATTGTGATACTTTAGATGAGCATATGGATCATATCATGAGAAAAGCATGCTTTCATCAACCACTGCAATGATGCAACAACTACCTACATTCCAATCTTTCAAATTGTTACTTGAAAACAAAAAAAGTGGAACAATTGAGTAACTCGTTAAACCTCCAATGTTTCATTAACTAACAACATGATGTCAATGCCACCTTTTTTCGCTTATGCCATAACAGTTCAATGCAATATCGTCTAGTAACTAAAAAGAAAAGACACGTGAGTATTTAGACATTGCATTATTAGAATAAAATTATAGAAATAAAATCACCTTTTTTGTTGGGATAATCAGATTAAAAAATAAAATGTTTTTAATAATAACCTAATTAGTCAAATAGCGACCCTGTATATATCAAACAATTACACTTAAGAGAAAAATGGAGAACTTAACTTCTTACTCTTCCATGTATATGACTAACCAATAAATAAAATGCAGTTCTGTTCAAAAATAATACCTTTTAGAAAATATTTAGCACAACTGTTCAGTGAGGATTAAACAGTTATTCATATGGTAAACTAACCTAAGAAAATATTTAGCACAACACAAAAAAACTTCAAAAAGCTCATGTGGTTGCAAGTTACAGCTGTAAGTTTCTAATATACATGTTTACACGTATATCCTCGTGAAGTTGTATTGCATGTAAAAGAAAATGATATTTATAAATATAAGTTTGAATGCAAACACTTTCTATTTATTTGTCCAAAAAAAATTGTAAATGTGTTAACTTTTCTTTTCAGGAAAAATTGAAGTACTTTTGTATATAAAAAATTGAAGTATATATGATTAGAAAAGTTAGGCATGGAATATGTGAAACTGTAAGTAAATTACATGTTCATATATGCACTCATACAGATAAACAAAGAATATCAAATTACCCATTAGTTCATATAAAATCAAAGTTCCAAAAACTAAACTATTAACTCTAGAAAGGTATATTATGATTTGACTATTGTTTAACTTACCTATTGTAGTTCAACTTTGAAAAAGATAACAAAGCAGTGAACAAAATTTTGATTTTTTTTAAGCAACTGTACTAAGTTTGTAACGACCCATAAATTTTTAATAATTTTATTTTTTTATTAATATATATAATTGAAATTTTGTTAAATTTTAAACAATAAAGTGTTGAAATAAAAAATTTATATTTGGGATACGTCAATTTAAACATAGCAAATGGTAAATTTTCATCAGAAAATATGGAAGTTTATTTTCTTGTGCAATTCTATTTCAATTTAAATAAGTTAATATTGATGATAATCAAATGTTTTCCAAACCTGAATATTTTTATATAGAAAATTTGTAAATCATCTTCTGAGTGAGACATCATCCTTCATTTCGTCAAATTTTGACTACTATTGCTTTGTTTTTCTTATTTTTGGCAGAATAGCAGCATTTTCGGTACCTATATCGACTTTTGATTGGATGATCGTACCACTGATATCTGTATATCGTTTTGATCGTCATGTCGTGTTGATCTTCGCAGTATATTCATATCTATGTTTTAGTGTCCGGTACATGACGAAACCGTGAAACGGTTAATCGGATAGGTTTTGAACCTTTTGTTTCCTTATGACCATTGGTTATCTATCGTGAAACTGTATAGCCACTAACCTTTTAATGTTCCTAGAAAATTTAATTATTTGACTTTTCAATTCTCTGGTTTCAATTTATTATCAACTGGTTCATTTCTCTGCTCATTCTTTCTTCCTTTCTATTTGCTATCAGAGGTTGAAGAAATAAAATAAATATCATATAATTTCCGTTGCTCATCTCCTTCATATTCGAGCTGCTTCAAATTGTTGCTCGCCGTCCACACTCTCCCTCTCTCCTGCCGTGTCTTTCCATGAAAAACCCTCCAAGCCTGCCACTGTTCAGCCTCTTCCACCGCCCACTGGCATCACCCACAAACACAGCAACACCGAACCACTAACGCCGACAGCCAACTCAATAACCAAGGAGCTTGCTCCAACATGTGTCCACTATTTATTTATCCTCCATCCCTCTTCTAGCAGCCACCCATCGGCCACAACCCATCCCCACCTCGAACTGCGCGCCGTTTACAAACCCATACTCGTCCTCCGCCTGCCTGTCTAGGCCAATCTCCTTTGATATATATATATATATATATAGTGTATATATATATAACGGTTGTTATACAATAAGTACATACAAAATAAAAGTTTTGTTATATATGAATGTATAAGGTAGTATTTTATATACAGTTTCAACAGTTTCTTTTATTTTTATTTACTAACTATTTGCTATATATAAACTGTATAAGCTATTTTGGTATATTATTTAAAACGATAATTTTAATTATATGTATGTTATTTTGATATTTGTTTTAAATTTAAATATTGATTTCGTAGAAATAATAATAATAATAATCTATATATTTGCTGTTTCTATCAAGTTATTCTAATTATCTCATTGATTCCCATTTTTATATACTTTGTCCGTCGAATTCATGCCCATCTCACTTTGCTTAGAAATTCGTAGCCTGTTGTGTTGTCTATCTTCTCTCTAGCCTCGAAAGGTGAGCAATCACTCACGATTAACATTCTTATATTTATTAAATTTGATTTCAATTGAAACGATAATTGAAATATGCTGTTGTCAGTTATTTACATTGCTATATATATATATGCTATTATCTGCATTTGTTTACCCGTGACATCTGACACCATTATTTGTTATTTATATTGATGATATATGCTTGTTATATTATTATCATATCTGCTATCACTCTGCAAGTTCCCTGTTAGTATAGAATTCCCTATGGGTTGAAATGATACATACCCGAACGATCTGTAGAATATGAGAAAATCGTTATGGGTTGAAAAGATAAACCCAAGCGATTTTCATTGAATTGAATTTGGGATTACGGGTTGAAATGATATATACCCGTATATATTTAAATTACTGATTGAAATGATAAATATCTGTATCACTTGACCATAGGATAGAAATTTATATACAAACACCGTTGGTCTATATATAAATATTTTGAAAATGATTTTATGGTTTTGGAAAGAAATATATGGTATATTTAAATATTGATTTAAGGTATTATATATAAATGTATTTTTATAAAAACTTTTAAAAATTAGATTTTAAAATTTTATTTCAAATATGGAGTTTATAATAGAAACTGATTTGAAATTGTATTTATTTAAGAATTATCCTCAAATAAATTTGATTTGAAACTTACTTAATTTTATATTTTAAAGGATATGATTTTATAACTTGATTTTGGTTTAAGGTGATTAAATGAATATTTCAAGTTTAAATAAATTGAAGGAAATATTTTATTATTTTAAATTTGAGGTTTTATTTAAATGATATTGGATTTATTAAGTAAATATTTCAAAACAAAATAATAGTAAAGTGAATTTGAGATATAAATGAAATTATCAAATTCAGTTTTGAAATGTTGAATATTTAAAGCTTTAAAATAAAGTGAAATTGAAATGGTTTATTTTGTGGTTCAAATCTGTATTTGAAATCGATATAATTTGAAATGGTTTATCGAGAAACTAAATTGAATTGAAATTGATGAATTGAGATTGAATTAAATTTTAATTTTGGAATTCGAGTTGATTTGAATCGATTTGTGAAATTTAAGGAAGCTATTTTATTATATAAAGTATTTTTAAATTATATCTAAAACTATTTATATATTTACTTTATAAATTATTTTAATATAAACTATTTTAACTTATAAACTATTTTTAATATAAAACTATTTTATTGTACTAATTATTTTATTATAAACTATTTTAACCTATAAATACTGTATATAAACTATTTTATTTTATACACTATTTTAATATCTAAACCGGTTAAGTGGGAAGTGTTGTGGTTTTCCAAAGCATTATGATTTTAAAGTGCTATGATTTCAAAGTGTTATGATTTCAAAATGTTATGATTTCCAAAGTGTTATGATTTCAAAATGTTATGGTTTTCCAAAGTATTATGATTTCAAAGTGTTTTGGTTTCGAAAGTGTTATAACTTTGAAAGTACTATGATTTTGGAAGTGAATATTTTTGAAATGGAAATGATATCTTATTGATTTGGTTTTGAAATGGAAATGATATCGTATTGATTTGGTTTTGAAATGGAAATGATATCGTATTGATATGGTTTTTGAAATGGAAATGATATTTTGGTTTTGAAGTATAAACTATTTTGAAATGACCGCGGTGTTATAATAACGATTGGTTGTTAAAGAGACCGGGATCGGTTATTTTCGTACTCTTTGCCAATGCCGAAAATCACTTTAACAACCATGTACGCGGTGGAGATTCCAAAATGATGTAGGATGGTGGCAACGATCCTATATGAGGTATATACGTGGACCCGACTCCCATGAGTTGGCTTAAGGTGGCTAAAACATGAGAAATCGACGGGCCAAGTGAGGTCATTCCTCCGATCGGACACACTCCTTTGATACCATTCTATTACTTTGTGATTGATTGGGTGTACCCCTCGGATTTTTGGGAGTGTGGCTCGAGGTGGGCAGTAGTGGCTGCTATGTGTTACCACCAGCCCGGAAGTGTAATTGGTATATCTACCCACGCATTGCCTAGTTGTACCGTGTTACCTACCCTATCGAGACCACTACGAGTTTGTTTTGTACCATACCTATGGAGTGCCCTCTGACGACGCCTAGTACGGGGGAGATTACGGTAATGTATCGACTATGGGAATATAAAAATGTGTTAAGGGGGATATGGGTAACGCCTTAACGCTACTTTAATAGTTTACTTTACTTTAGACATTATTATAATAGCGTATATTACTACATAGTAGATAGTTTAACGGATCCTTAGAGGATGGTTATCCCAAACATCCTTTGAGTTACTTGTATTTCGGTTGATATTTCACTTGAGTTGGATTTATTGATATAAGAATGTTAATCCTAACTCAAGTGTTTTGTGTTTTTCTTTACGCTCGGGTCAGACTGAGTGATACGGCATTTGAGACTCACCTTTGGAGTTGGTGCTTCACTTGGAGATCCAGCTATCTATCCAGTTTTCTGTTATTCAGTTGATTCCAGTGATGTATTCTGATCTTGTATTTTACTATTGTATTCGAGACTTCTATGTATTCGAGACTTCTGTTGTATCTTGTTTTAACTCTGATATATATCTATATATAGTAGCTTTATGAACTACTATTCATTTGTTTCCGTTGCTTATTGTTATATTACTCTGTGTTTGTGATTCTGTGATTATTTTATTTGCTGTATATATTGAGTTTTGCCAAATTTAAATTAACAATATGATATTTTGAGCAATTCAAGTCCGACATGTGCGGATGCGAATGGTTGAAAATAACAGGATGTTACATGTGGTATCAGAGCTCTAGTTTTAGGCAAAACTTGGCATATATAGTAAATTTAATTACAGAATCACTTTCGTTCGAACTTGAATCTCTTCCTCTTTGAGTCGGTTCCTTTGAAATTTGGAACGTTCCTCTCGGTTATAAAAAAATCCATTTTTCTCTCCCTATTCGTGTTTCTTTGATCCTTGAGCATCCCATAGCTCCACTCTATGTTTTGTAGGGTGAAACTCATTTACAATAGGCATCGATTCACCGAAAATTTTGTATCCTTGGTTTATATGCTGCTATCTCTTGATATGCTCGAATTCTATCTCTTGTGATCGAATGTCGATTTGCCTCAGAATTCTACATCGATCTCATTCTTTAAGTCACGGTTGACCCGATTAAGGTTGCCTGCGAATTATATAAGTCTATTCATTCTTTTCTCACTTTGAAATATATTTATCTCCCTATTGAGCCTATCTTCGTTGTTAGAATCCTCTTTGATTTAGGGTCTCCTTGAATTTGGATCCCTATCATTATTTTGAAATCCATTTGAATCGTCGAGTGAGGGAGTTTTTTTGTAATTTATATAAAATGTTTTATTATGTGTTGTTTGAGTTGTTGATGTTGATTTGGGTTTTCGATCGATTCGTCTGATCAACGCTATCGATAGCAATTCCAAAACACTTGAATATAGCAAACTGACACAATTTTATTTTCAAATTTGGTAAATGAAATAAATTTGTATGATTATATTATAAATATATAAGTAAAATTTTCTGGAATTTAATAAGTTAATTAAATTGGTTGTATGAAATGATAATATTTGATTATCATTTATTGTTCTATAAATAAATTTATAAACATGGTTTATAAATTGATTTGGAATTGAAATGAATTTAAAACAGGAATTTGAGAATTTAATTTTCGGTGATTTCAAACTATGGTTTTAAAGTTTTAAAATGTATATTATTTATAATATTTTCGAATAGAAATCATTTCAAAGGATTCGTAAATGTTTAAATTAGTACTCTTCTCTTTTGTTGCTGGAAAATAATTTCGGTGATGGCGGCTGCATCATCGACATTCATTTTCGAGTTTCAGAGTGGAGAGACCATTCTTTAGCTTTGCTACATGTTTGTTTTGAAAAATAAATTGTCTTGAATTTCTGAAGTATGACTTGATTTATAATATATTTATTATATATAGGTATATGATAATAGATTTGGTTTGATATATATAGAATATATATATATATATATATATATATATATGTATGTATGTATGTATGTATGTATGTATGTATGTATATCTAAATGGTTTGAAATTTATCGAAAACTTAATTCTTAATTTTATGATAAAGGCGATTTTAATTATAAAATGAAGTTAAAATTTTGAATAAATATTTAAATTTGAAATAATTGAGTTGGGAAAAGTTTACTTGTATAATACCCAATTCCATTTTAATACAACTTACCAAAATTATTCAAAAGTTGAATAGGTAATTGGATAATATACAATACAAAAGTTTCTATAAATAAAATTTGAGTGTTAATAATAAATGTTATACACTAAATTTTTTATTATAAAAATGTTAATAGAGATAAATAGAATAATAAGTTAATTGAACAATAAATGAGATAAATAAAATAAATTTTGTTTTGAAGGAACTAATAAATGGAAATTAAATCAACTTAATGAAATCCCTTGAATTAAAATCAAATTTTTGAATATTGATTAATTTGAAATTTTATGTGGTTTTAAATTAATTGTTTTATTTTGTATTTTAATTTAATTTTCTTTCTGGTTGTTTCTATTCTCCTACCTCCTTCCTTTTCGGGGACGAAAAGTTTTGAGTGGGGGAGAGTGTAACGACCCGTAAATTTTAATAATTTTATCTGTTTATTAATATATATATAATTGAAATTTTGTGAAATTTTAAACAATAAAGTGTTGAAATAAAAATTTGATATTTGGGATACGTCTATTTAAACATAGCAAATGGTAAATTTTCATCAGAAAATATGGAAGTTTATTTTCTTGTGCAATTCTATTTCAATTTAAATCAGTTAATATTGATGATAATCAAATGTTTTCCAAACCTAAATATTTTTATATAGAAAATTTGTAAATCATCTTCTGAGTGAGACGTCATCCTTCGTTTCGTCAAATTTTGACTGCTATTGCTCCATTTTTCTTATTTTCGGCAGAATAGCAGCATTTTCGGTACCGATATCGACTTTTGATTGGATGATCGTACCACTGATATATGTATATCGTTTTGATCGTCTCGTCGTGCTGATCTTCGCAGTATATTCATATCTGTGTTTTAGTGTCCGATACACGACGAAACCGTGAAACGATTAATCGGATAGGTTTTGAACCTTTTGTTTCCTTATGACCATTGGTTATCTATCGTGAAACTGTATAGCCACTAACCTTTTAATGTTCATAGAAAATTTAATAATTTGACTTTTCAATTCTATGGTTTCAATTTATTATCAACTGGTTCATTTCTCTTCTCATTCTTTCTTCCTTTCTATTTGCTATCAGCGGTTGAAGAAATAAAATAAATATCATATAATTTCCATTGCTCATCTCCTTTATATTCGAGCTGCTTCAAATTGTTGCTCACCGTCCACACTCTCCCTCTCTCCTGCCGTGTCTTTCCATGCGAAACCCTCCAAGCCTGCCTCTTCCACCGCCCACTGGCATCACCTACAAACACAGCAGCACCAAACCACTAACGCCGACAGTTGACTCAATAACCAAGGACCTCGCTCCAACATGTGTCCACCGTTTCTTTATCCTACATCCCTCTTCTAGCAGCCACCCATCGGCCACAGCCCATCCCCACCTCGAACTGCGCGCCATTCACAAACCCATACTCGTCCTCCGTCTACCTGTTTGGGCCAATCTCCTCTGATATATATATATAAAGTATATATATATATAACGGTTGTTATACTGCAAGTACATATGAAAATAACAGTTTAGTTATATGTGAATGTATAAGGTAGTATTATATATACAGTTTCAATAGTTTCTTTTATTTTTATTTACTAACTATTTGCTATATATAAACTGTATAAGCTATATAAGTTGTATATATATGTTATATCATTTTATATAAGTCCACTACTATCTATATATGTGCATTAGTATAGGTCTTCTTATATACGAGTCTGCATGAGTTCTGTTTAGTATATATATATATAGTGTATAGGTTGTTATAATGTACAGTATATTTGATTTTAAAAGAAGTATGTTATGGGTATGGCTTTAAATATATATATATATATATGGTTATGGTTTGCATAGTTGTTAATATATATATATATAAGTTTCACTGGAAGGTTGCGATGCCAGAAAATCAAGTAAACAACGTGGAGCCGCCATGATATTGTAGTTGCTGAACCTAAATCAATTTAGGAAATTTTGTTCGAAGTATACTTTATGTCAAAGTGTCGGATTAGTTTTCTGTGTTTTATTCTGCATATTCAGCTGTATATGCTTTGGGCCGCATAGCCCATTATAATCCAATTAACCAAATTTCAAAAAAAAAATTAAGTTTCATGTTATTTTGGTATATTTAGTTTTAATGTATATAAAAGTTTATATTGCAGTTTTACATTAGATGTCTATATATACTAGCACTACAACAAAACAATCATATTACAACCTTTCTTTTACAACCAACACAAACGGACAGTTGTAATAGATATTCTATAACAACTGTTTTTGTTAGCAGTTGTAACAAAGGCACTTTTAACAACTTTATGTATGCAACAGTTGTAATATATGATCGATTACAACTGCTTAACTTGTGCCAGTTGTAGATATATATTTATAACAACTGTTTTCGGCAGTTGTCTTCCCACATTATTTTTTTGCTCTAAATAATTTCGATTTCCCTCCTCCTTTTCATGAACCGCTCATTTTATATTAGACAAAGTAAAGTGGCCGCAAAATTTCTTATTCCTATTCCTATTCCTAAACCTAAACCCTAACCTCATCCCGCTACCCTCCGCCGTTTCCATCCAGGAAATTAAACCGCGCTTGCTCGCCGCCGTTGCCGCTCGCCACCGTTGCCGCTCGCCGCCACTGCCGCTCTCCATCGCTGCCGCTCTCGACCGTTGCGCTTGTAGCCCTTGTGCTCACCATCGTTGCCTTGCCATCGTCAAAGCTATAGGTATGTTGGAGTGTGCCCAACTTTCTTTTAGGAATTTCTTTTGTCCTGGGTTATCTTTTTCTTTTTTTCTTAACATTGAGATGATTGATAAACAAGACATCATCCAAAAACATCTGAACGAACATGTCACATAATCTCACAGTTGGAGCGAGGATAATGATAATTTTATTGACATTTTGATTCTTTGCTGATCAGAAGAACTACTGTTTAGGGGAAGATATCAAATTTTAATAATGGTATTTGTATTGCGCTGAGTAATTACCCCTCCCTATAAAGATAAAAATATCAATCTTTTTTCCCCTTACATCCTGTATTATTTAAGATAAACAGTTGAAAATGGTAGACTTTGCTAGGTACCTAAAATATAACCTGATTGATATTTTTAGTTATAAATACGGAAATGACCTGAAATTCTGTACGAATTCGTGAGTGACAAGTTATATATATTAATTTAATACACCTTGCAAAGTAATTTTTAGTTGCTCCAATATCAGGAAATCCAGAAGTACGTGAAGCAGCCACTAAGAAAGCTAAGGCTATATCAGTTAAAGACTACAAGGCTGCAGATGCTCTTCATAAGATCATTGTTGAAGCAGGATACAAGTCAGTAACACAAGAAATGCATCTTATGTGTTCATCGTATTCCCTATATTTGTGTCACTCTCATATTATATGAACTTACTTTTTTTAACAGGGAAATAAGCAGCCCGAATGGCAATGAAACCCTTGCAAAGAAATACAGAATAAGGCTGAGGTATGGATTTGTACTAGAATTGGAGTCTTGCTGGTCTTCTTTCTTATAAGGCTACACTCTTTCATTGTCTCGCTGGTATTTCTATAAATTATGTTATTTTAGGGGAATTGATGAACTTGAGAGTGCAATGCCATTTGGAAAAGAAGTCAAGGAAGAATTGGTAAAGCTATGTGAAGGAAAGAGGCTCACGATTCTTATATATGGCAGTAACGATCGGTACGGTCGCTTTGTTGGCGATGTCTATTTCAATAGCATTTTTATTCAGGTAACAAAACAGTTACAACTTAGAAGTAAAATCACTTCTTATATCTTAGCAAACCAATGATCAGAATTATATTAGTGCGTGTCTGGATCTGCTGCTAGGTTGGCTGGGTTAATCCAGATCATTAGCTAAAATATTACACCAAGAAAATCATGCCTTTAATGGTAGAAAAAACACAAATATCAGCTTCTTATTACGTATATGTTGTTACCTATGAGCAAAGTAAGTCCAGCGTTTTGCATTCATTAATCAAATTCAGAGTATCTATAAACATAATAATAAATGATTTGCATTCATTAATCAAATTTTGGACTCAGTTTGCTTAACATTAGTGTAATATATTTTCAAACATAATAATAAATGATTTGCATTCATTAATCAAATTTTGGACTCAGTTTGCTTAACATTAGTGTAATGTATTTTATTACTGAAAAGGTATCCAAGATATCACTATTTATCCAAGATATTTTATTACTGAAAAGGTATCCTTTAGAGCTGTTGTTATAGCTTACAGCCATAAACTATTAGTCCTAAGTATTTCTTAAGTCTTTTTTTTATATGAAGTACAAGCTTATCCATAAATAAGACAAACAAAAGACTCACAGAGAAGCGATACATAAAATGCGAAAAGCAAATAAAGTATCAAATACTCATAAATTTTCACTTCAAACCGTGTTTTATTTTCTACTAAATCCTGGCTCCCTTGCTCAAACTAACCATATGTGAACCATCCATTTTCCCGCCTCTCGCAGACCCACTTTGATACCCAGCTCTCTGCCCATAAGCATTCTGATACCTAGTACCTGCATACCCACCTCTACCCACTTGCCCACTCCGGGTCCCACCATAGTTGATCCGGGTGCTACCCATTCCGTAACGGGTTCCACTCTGCCTACCCTGATTGGAGTTGGCAAAGTTACCCTGCCACTTACTCGTGTAATCCTGACCTTCTCCTCTTTGCTTAGGTGGCAGCCCATCAAGCCTGCCACCTGTCCTCACCTCAGCCGCCCTCTCATTGCTCTCGGCAAGTACATAAAGCTTATCAGACATTTGGAGCAATAAGCCATGAAGACGAGTATGCTCCACGTTGTGAAAAACTATGCATTTGGAAGGCTGATCCCAGCTTGCATGAAGCTCTTCATTAACCGTCATTTTGCTTACAATGCCATGCACTTGAGTTTCGGGTATGCCGAACATCGCAGTAAGCTGGGTAATGCTCAAAGTTTCATAGCAAGATGAGCATGTGAAGAGGTAGGTGCGGAGAGCTTCTTCTTTGAGCTTGAAATCGAGCATGGAAAGAACGGAGTCGGGCTTTCTTAGAAGCTTCCAAGTGTCTATGGACCTAAGGGTAGCAGACGATTTCAGGTAATCGCCCTTGGAGAGGGCACGGGCTGCGCACATGACATGGTCACGGACGTTTTCAGGAGGGCCAACAAAGGTCTGACGATCGCTTACTTCTAGATGGCGCCGGAAGGTTTTGTTGATGATCTTGCGCATTGAGTCATGGGAGGTTGATGCGATGTTGGGGACTTCCAGAAGCATTGCGCATATGAGGTGGGTGGCTTCCAGAAGCTCTAGGTTTATGTGCATGTGGTAGGGCATTTGTCTCCGCCTGTCTAGTTTTTCCTGTTCAGGAGTCTTCCCATAGAAGCGGTTTTGAGAAATGCCTTGCGCAAGCAACTCTTTCACTCTCCCACCACCACACAGCTCAGATAAACAGCCATGGGCTTCCACAATAAGCCCAGACCTAAATGCACACAATCCAAGTTGATCCATAGCCCTATTAAATAAAACCTTAGAATTGATATCCATCGTCTGACTTCCATCTTGCAAATGACTCATCGATAAAAGATCACGTGCAGTGGAAAATTCATCTGATATCGCATGATGGTATATATCATACAGTATCGCTCTAGCTTTAGTTCTCTCGTCTCCAAACTTATAAATGAGAGAAACTAATGTATCCACAAGGGTTCTATTATTTTCAGGAAATGCCGGCTTCCTTGGCACATCTCCTCCTTCCATTTCGTCTCCGGACTCGGTTTCTTCTGCTTCTGCCAGTCTTCTCATGGCATCATAAACCTCTTGAGGTTTATAATACACAAGCTCAACTCTACTCAACACGACCTTTGCTGCTCCTTTATAATCCCCTTTCCTTTCCAAATACTTCTGTATATTTTGAGCGACAACAAAGAATAGTGGTTCATCTCTAAGCCTCTGAACGTAATCTTTAGTGTGGGGATCAATGCACTGTAAGCTCTTGAAATATTCAAAATAAATTCTTTCAATGAAGTAGACCAAATTTACCCAAACTCTAATTGGTCCCCTAAAATATGCACCCTTTTGCGTCTCATTTTCATCATGCTCAATGGAGACGTCAATCATTATATTTGGATACTTCTCGAGTATATCAAGAATTAAAAGCATGTTGGAAACACACTTCTTCCAGACATTTATAGGCATATGACTAAGCAAGCTCAAGTTCACATCTAACTGAGCAGAAATGACACCAACCAAGATTTCAAGTTTCTGAGCTGGTGTCTTGGCAACACAGTTTAAAAATGTAAGTTGCTCTACCTGTTCATCTCTAACGGTACCCTTTTTACCCCTAGCGGCAACAATGTCCTTCAGTTTTTATCGACGTCGCTCCAAGTTATCTCGCTTGGATGTTTATTTGCTATGTTTAAATCATCCTTCTCAGATGCCTTAGCTTGACCGGCATCACTCTTTTCATTCTCTTCATCCTCGTCAGATAAAAGCTTCCCTATCCTCTTCATATTGCTTCCTTTTCTTTTTCAACTTCTGTTTCACTGAATTGAGCGCCTTCGCATTAGAGCCGCTCATCGTTTTCTTTTCTTTATTTGCTGATGATGCCTGGGCTACAAAGTCCTCGAGCATGACTAAATTTTTTATGTACATGTTAGGAGGCTTGCCAGACTCTGTAACTTTAGAAACCTTTTCCAACTGCTTGTTTATCGTCTCAAAGCTTTGAAGCAAACTAACCCAATCGTTTATTTTCATAGCAATTTTCATTTGATCAACAGTGGATGCCATTTCTTCGTATCTTTTATCTCGTGCGGATTTGAAAACTCGATGTCCTTCATCTGAATCGTCGCTATCACTGCCATGTCCTATAATGTAACTCTTAGTACGTTTGGCTGTCGGTTCTGGGGCTGCATCACTTGCATTGTCATCGTATTCACTTACTATTTCTTCCTCTTAGAAGTCATGATTTATCGTGAGATTCACTACTGCTCCAACTAAATAAAAACCCTGTAGACCCTCTCTCCCGCCACAACCAAATGGTGTAGGCCAGTCCACCCAACACGCCACCAACCACAATCATGCCAAAAGAAAACAATAGAAAGTATTTCTTAAGTCGTTATCATATTTCTGTCTTGTTTTGTTTCATTAATTGTAGTAGGATATTATCAATTAAATAACAGTATCATTTAGGACTAATATAGTGGAAATATTAGTGCAAATATGTTTCAGATTTTCATAAACTTGTTGACAAATACAAATTGTATGGTTGTGGGTGTATTGCTCTGTGATTTTGCAAATTTGCACAGGGTTGGTTCAGAAATGCACAATGCTTTTGCAAAGGATATCTGGTTGATTTAGTTGAAGAGTAGAATGTAAATGAAGGCTGTTTTTATCCCATTGTTTCAAATATGCATACAAATATAAGTGCAGATATGTCACAAAGATCCATGAATGAATATGCGTTTTTGATTTCATTATTTTGGTACTAGATTATGTAGTAAATAAAGTCCAAGTTTTGTTGCTGTAAACTATAACGAATTTAATGCTTTATTTTTGCAGTCACATCGGAGTAGCAACAATGTCACATATGGTGGTAATATACAATTTCAGCAGTAGCCTAGAAAGTGCAAATTATTGGGTTGGCAAAGGAATGTTGTCGCAGAAGCAACAATTGCATCTAGCGATCCTACCGCTTTAGTGCATCATGTACCACTAGGAGCAGATGCTTGGAAGGTTTGGGTCGATGCGGTGGTGGATCCCGAAGCTCTTCTATTTAGGCCTACTTCAGATATCTATACTATTGGACAAGCGGTTGGGACACTTATTGCTTGGCATAAGGAATTTATCTCTTTTGATTAGTAAGTATATGTACTTTAACTTGTATATGTTATGGATTTAGTTATGTTTTGTAATGGATTTATGAATTCATAAATGATGTGAACTTGAATTGTTTTTGTTTTTTTGAAAGTGAATGGTCCATGTTGTTTTAAGTATTTGAATAATTGTGATTATTATTAACGAATTATTGGTTTAAGTTATAATATCATGTAATTTATGGTTAATATCAGTTGTGAAAAGATGAATTATAGTAGTTTGTAGCAGTTGTAAAAATATTTGTTGCAACTATCATTATTAGGAGCTGTTGTAAAAACAGTTGTTAAAATATTAATTACAACTACCTTAAACCGTTGTAAAGAAGTCTTTTACAACTGCTAAAAGCAGTTGGAAAAGGTTCTATCACAACAGCTACCGGCAGTTGCAAAAGAGTTTATAACAACAGGTACCGGCTGTTGCGATAAACTTTAATACAAGTGAAAATAATAGTTGTAAAAAATTCCTTTACAACTACCAACAACAGTTGTAAAAGAGTCCTTTACAACTTCCAACAGCAGTTGCAAAAAGTTTTTTTACAACTGCACCCACAACTGTCCATGCCGCTTGTAAAACAGTCCTGCTCTATTACAACTGTGGATATAAAGACTGGCGGTCGCCAGTTGTAATAGACATATTACAACTGTTTTTGGCAGTTGTAAAAGGGTATTTTTGTTGTAGTGTAGCTTACATGCTTACAGTATAGATAGTAGAATATGTCTAGTTTTAGTTGCTGGAGCAGCTAAATATTTTATATAGTGTAAAGTTGTTGTTTATATATGGGTCACTGTATATAAGTTGTTATACATATTAGTTATATATGTTGTTTATGCAATTCCTATAATTTTGAATTTGCATGTGTATATATATATAAGTTATATATATATGGTTTATATAAGACTGGTGTTTTATGTTATATATACATGTGATATGTTTATATCTATATAAGTATTTATCTCAAATATATTATTTAAAACGATAATTTTAATTATATGTATGTTATTTTGATATTTGTTTTAAATTTAAATATTGATTTCATAGAAAAAATAATAATAATAATAATCTATATATTTGCTGTTTCTATCAAGTTATTCTAAATGTCTCATCGATTCCCATTTTTATCAGCTTTGTCCGTCGAATTCGTGCCCACCTCACTTTGCTTTGAAATTTGTAGCCTGTTGTGTTGTCTATCTTCTCTCTAGCCTCGAAAAGTGAGCAATCACTCACGATTAACGTTCTTATATTTATTAAATTTGATTTCAATTGAAACGATAATTGAAATATGATAATGTCAGTTATTTACATTGCTATATATATGCTGTTATCTGCATTTGTTTACCTGTGACATCTAACACCATTATCTGTTATTTATATTGATGATATATGCCTGTTATATCATTATCATATCTGTTATCAATCTACAAGTTCCCGGTTAGTATAGAATTCCCTATGGATTGAAATGATACATACCCGAATGATCTGTAGAATATGAGAAAATCGTTATGGGTTGAAATGATAAACCCAAGCGATTTTCATTGAATTGAATTTGGGATTACGGGTTGAAATAATATATACCCGTATATATTTAAATTACGGATTGAAATGATAAATATCCGTATCACTTGACCATAGGATAGAAAATTATATACAGACACCGTTGGTGTAACGACCATGATTTTATTACCATCGTAATAAATATTTTTAAATCGGTAACGACCGTAATTTTTGAATTACTGTCTGAGTGAATATTTTAAATAGAAATTTGCAAAGTCGGTTCAATTGCGTTACATTTTATTCACTCCACCTAGCTGTCATCTAATTCAAATAGTATGACTTGTTCACATTCTTTTTATAAATGGAGAGGGTTCAAAAATGTATTACTGTAAGAAAAAGAATATAGTGTATACTTTACATTATATTTTTCCGTTTGCATTGCTGACAGTCAAGAGTGAACCAAGTGTGTAGGTATATTGAGAGTACTGTCACCTCAGTTTGATTTTATCAAATATATATACACATTTGCATTTCATAAAGCAAGTGTGAAAATTGTTCTTCTTTGTCTCCATCGAGTGTTCAGCCGAGTACATTATAATTGCACGTTACATTAAATGCAATTGTACTAAAAATGCTTTTCAATACACCTCCACCTTGACTTGGTCTCGGTATTGATGAAAGTATTATATCACTGCAATTTTTCTTCACTCATTATACAAAGCTTTGAGAAACAAAAATGGCTGTTATATGCATAACTTCTTCTTCCTTTTGAATCTGAGCGCTAGCTGTTCTTAGAGAAATTCAAGTGAGTTTCCTCTCACACCTCTAAATTATAATTAGTGACTCTCTGATCTAGTTGTGAAAATATGGTTTTCTTTGATTTCGAACTCTACATTTGTATGATTTTCACATCTCTGCAATCTGTGTTTTCACTGTTTTCTGGAGATTTCGAACAATACTTCAGTGCTTTCATTCATCTTCTGGCTTCAGATTGATGCACTTGTTATTTGGAAGTGTATTTCATTAGTCTAATGCAGTTTAGTATACAGGTGTCCAAACATCTAAATTTTGTTGTTCAATATTTTCTTTTAGCTTGCGTGGATATCATTCCAAGTAAAAAAATTTCACGGGAAAAAAAAGAAAAAAAAATTAAATAAATAAATAAGGTTTCGTACACATGTTTTAGTAAGCACCTGGGCATGCTTGTAGTATGAAACACTTGAGGTTGTCCAAAATTTATTATTTCATTGTTCAGGCATGTTAAAGTTGTGTCATTTTTAGAAAAGAATGTATAGTAGGCGTGTATTATTATACACATGAGTGGGTACCTGCATAGTTGATCCCAAGTTGTTTTGCTATATGTTTATGATGCAAATGAAGTTTGCCCAGGCTCTGGTATCACTTTCCTTGGGTATAATTAATAGGTTATATGCATGCAACTAGAACAAGTGACCTGTTCATTTTTATGTTAAAAGAAAAGTGTGTTATGAGTTTCGTACAAGTGAACTAAGCACTTGTGAAAATGGACAGTGTAACCTTTTTGTTGAATTTATAGTAGTACACCCTACCGGTTAATTTACGTCGAACCGATGTTTGGTTTACAATGTAATTTGTTGCCGTTATTTTATAACGGAATATGTACGCCGGTACTACATTTTGATGCGTGTTATTTTGATGATATTTTTGATGAACGAAAATTCACTGTTATTTTAACGTCTGTAACCGTTAATTTAAAGTGACTTTTCAAACGGTTATCCCGCAACGCTGATTTGGTATTCGTTTTTACGGTGTTTTGAAAAACGCAATTTTCTCGTCGAAATTGCAATAGTTGTTGCTATTTTAATCACGTGTTTTAAAAATTGTTTTAAATTGAAATTGTTTCCAAAAATTCTACAGTTTGCGCTTTCAAAAGAATGAGAAAGCGATTTAAATGCTTCAGTAAAACTGAGGACTATGAACCCTTACTTTTACTGATTCTCTTAATTCCGGACTTGTCCGTTTGAGAACGTAAAATGTATTTTTATAAAATACACAATTTTGCACTTTCAAGGAAACGATGAAGAGATTTAAACGATTTAGCAAAAGCGCGGAATATGGAACCACACTTTTACTATTTTGGTTAATTCCGGACTCGTTAATTGAAATAATTGCTGTTTGATGATTTTGATGATTTTGTGAGCTTTCGAGCCACTATGATGGACCTTCGGGTCATATGATGGACCTTCGGGTCAAATACCAGTACTAGACCTTCGGGTCATATGTTGGACCTTCGGGTCATATGTTGGACCTTCGGGTCATTCGTTGGGCGCCAAAAATTATGATGACAGTACTTGGTAGGCTTCGGCCATATGTTGATGCACGTGCGGCGTAGCTTAGACTCGCCATATGATGGGATCGATCCACTTTTATGTGATTTTTCTAGTTATCTATTTTTTATTTCTAGATTTTGTGAATTGCTGTTTTGAATTCAATTGTGAATTTGGAAGTTGATTTTAATGGAGTTTGATGTGTTTTCTTCATTTAACTATGTTGATTTCTTATGTTGAATAGTCTCATTCGAGATTATTATTATATTGCTTTGATATTGTTTATGATGCATCCACTTCTAAGAATAAATTAGACTGATCCGTTTATTATTTTCTTTTAAATAATACTCGGGTCAGACTGAGTTATTTCAGGATAGTCGCTATCTCTGATTCAGTAGCAGCTTCAGCTTTTGGGATCTCACATCATCTTTTATCTAGCCTTCGAGGAGTTCTTTTGGTTATTTGACTCCCATCTTATGTATGTTGGTATCCATGTATATGTGTATTGGGTTCTTGTGAACTATCGAATTGTTGTATCATGTATTCCAGACTTGTCTTCCGCTATATATCTGATATTTCTGTTCTGATGTGATTGTACTATCAGTGTTGTTGTTATTATGAGTTGTTCTGAATTTTTCTTAAGCCACTGTAGTTTCGTTTTAGATTTGGATTAAATATATATCTTTGGGAGTAATTTTACAACTTTTATCGATGTAATCAATAATCGTCTAAGGCATAACTTACAGATGGTCGCTTCTAACAAGCCTTATTTTTCGCAATAGCAGACGTTATTCCTTATAATAATCTTTGTTATTGTGAGCATAGAGGTGGGGCGTCATAGTTGGTCTATATATAAATATTTTGAAAATGATTTTATGGTTTTGGAAAGAAATATATGGTATATTTAAATATTGATTTTAAGGTATTATATATAAATGTATTTTTATAAAAACTTTTAAAATTTTTATTTCAAATATGGAGTTTATAATAGAAACTGGTTTGAAACTGTATTTATTTAAGAATTATCCTCAAATAAATTTGATTTGAAACTTATTTAATTTGAGATTTTAAAGGATATGATTTTATAACTTGATTTTGGTTTAAGGTGATTAAATGAATATTTCAAGTTTAAATAAATTGAAGGAAATATTTTATTATTTGAAATTTAAGGTTTTATTTAAATGATATTGGATTTAAAGCAAAATAATAGTAAAGTGAATTTGAGATGTAAATGAACTTATCAAATTTAGTTTTGAAATGTTGAATATTTAAAGCTTTAAAACATATTGAAATTGAAATGGTTTATTTTGTGGTTCAAATCTGTATTTGAAATCGATATAATTTGAAATGGTTTATCGAGAAACTGAATTGAATTGAAATTGATGAATTGAGATTGAATTAAATTTTAATTTTGGAATTCGAGTTGATTTGAATCGATTTGTGAAATTTAAGGAAGCTATTTTATTATATAAAGTATTTTTAAATTATATCTAAAACTATTTATATATTTACTTTATAAATTATTTTAATATAAACTATTTTAACTTTTAAACTATTTTATAATACTAATTATTTTATTATAAACCATTTTAACCTTAACTACTTTATATAAACTATTTTATTTTATAAACTATTTTATTTTATACACTATTTTAATATCAAAACCGGTTAAGTGGGAAGTGTTGTGGTTTTCCAAAGTATTATGATTTTAAAGTACTAAGATTTCAATGTGTTATGATTTCAAAATGTTATGATTTCCAAAGTGTTATTATTTCTAAATGTTATGGTTTTCCAAAGTATTATGATTTCAAAGTGTTTTGGTTTCGATAGTGTTATAACTTTGAAAGTACTATGATTTTGAAAGTGAATATTTTTGAAATGGAAATGATATGTTATAGATTTGGTTTTGAAATGGAAATGGTATTGTATTGATTTGGTTTTGAAATGGAAATGATATCGTATTGATATGGTTTTTGAAATGGAAATGATATTTTGGTTTTGAAGTATAAACTATTTTGAATGGCCGCGGTGTTATAATAACGATTGGTTGTTAAAGAGACCGGCATCGGTTATTGTCATACTCTCTACCAATGCCGAAAACCACTTTAACAACCGTGTATGCGGTGGAGATTCTAGAATGAAGTAGGATCGTGGCGATGATCCTATATGAGGTACACACATGGACCTGACTCCCGTGAGTTGGTTTAAGGTGGCTAAAATAGGAGCAATCGATGGGCCAAGTGAGGTCATTTCTCCGATTGGACACACTCCTTCGATACCATTATATTACTTTATGATTGATTGGGTGCACCAATCGGATTTTTGGTAGTGTGGCTCGAGGTGGGCGGTAGTGGCTGCTATGCGTTACCACCAGCCCGGAAGTGTAATTGGTATATCTACCCTGGCATTGCCTAGTTGTGCCGTGTCACCTACCCTATCGAGACCACTACGAGTTTGTTTTGTTCCATATCTATGGAGTGCCCTCTGATGACGCCTTGTACGGGGGACATTATGGTACTGTATAGACTATGTTAATATAAAAATGTGTTAAGGGGGATATGGGTAACGCCTTAACGCTACTTTAATAGTTTACTTTACTTTAGACATTATTATAATAGCGTATATTACTACATAGTAGATAGTTTAACGGATCCTTAGAGGATGGTTATCCCAAACATCCTTTGAGTTACTTGTATTTCAGTTGATATTTCACTTGAGTTGGATTTACTGATATAAGAATGTTAATGCTTACTCGAGTGCTTTGTGTTTTGCTTTACGCTCGGGTCAGACTGAGTGATACAGCATTTGAGACTCACCTTTGGAGTTGGAGCTTAGCTTGGAGATCCAGCTATCTATCCAACTTTCTGTTATTCAGTTGATTCCAGTGATGTATTCTGATCTTGTATTTGATTATTGTATTGAGACTTCTATGTATTCGAGACTTATGTTGTATCTTGTTTTAACTCTGATATATATATATATAGTAGCTTTATGAACTACTATTCATTTGTTTCCGTTGCTTATTGTTATATTACTCTGTGTTTGTGATTCTGTAATTATTTTATTTGCTGTATATACTGAGTTTTGCCAAATTTAAATTAACAATATGATATTTTGAGCAATTCAAGTCCGACATGTGCGGATGCGAATGGTTGAAAATACCAGGATGTTACAAAGTTGATTTACCTAAAAGAGGCATTTAACTAAGACAATCCTATAAGAATGCTAAGAAGATAAGATAGGAGATCAATTTTGAAAGGAATTTTGATATTTTTAAGTAATTGCACCAAGTTGACTAACCTAAAAGAAGCATTTATATAGGACTATATATCAGTAAAAGCCCACTATATCACTTGAGGCATTCTCGAAAGATAAAATAATATAGAAATTTTTTCACACCTGAGATACCTCTGACCTTAAGAATAAGTTCATAATACCCTCTACCACAAAATTCACATGAAGCTTCTACAACTGAATAAAAACAAAATAAAGCAGAATCAGTGAGAATAAAATCGTTATTCATGTGGTAACAACCTAAGAACTACTTTGTCGCCTCAAAAGTACTTCAATAACACTTCTACGATACAATGGCATGTATAAGCAGATATCAGATGTGATATTACTTATTCTCATAAAGTTATCAAATTGCATATAAAAGGATTTCTATAGATTTATATTCTTAGAACATGAATACTTTCTTTTTATTTTCCAACTTCATAAAATTAACAATTTATTACTTTAAACTATCATTAGTAAACTCAGAAAAACCAACAACTTGATGGAACGATAAAAGAAAGAATGAAGTTTGAATTTTAACTTACAGTGTAAAGCAACTGGAATATCCTTTTCTATTCTTTTGCAAAAGATTTGATGTTCTGCAAAACCTATAAGACAAAATAAAAACAATGTAATCAGAGTTTTTAGATCATGTAAATTTTAGGTTTTATCTATAAAACAAACCATGCATGCCTATTTGTCTTAGAATTTTATGCTACATATGCCACTGCATCAATTTTCTTGTATAACTGCACTCACAAATTTACTAAAATTCTCTACACTATTAACCAAAATCTGAAAATGAAAGTGATATTTATACTCCGAAGATTGTATGCTGTCAGAGATGGAGCTAGGATTTGAAATTTCCCTTGGCTTTTTTAAAATTTCTACTTCAGCATAACATAAAGAATAATTGAACATTTTTCCCCAAGTAAAAATTTATGGTTTTAACAACAGTAAAATCGAGTAGAAGCTTGGAAGATGTGGAATATAAAAGAATAAAGTGAAAAATAATTAATCGAATATGGCTTCAGAAGAGCATGGGTCACTTCTTATAATTAGACAATATGAATGTTTAGGCAACAATCTCTATTACGTTGAATCCTAGCATAAAAGGAACATGATAGTAATGATAAAATAACAATCCATGTGCCTCCAGGTTGAAACAATTGTTTATACTATACTAAATGCAGTGGTACATACATAAGAATGAATTAAACAACTATCTACATGAAACATATTCCTGAAAATAATTCTTGTTTATTGTATAGCCCACATACCACTCAAAATTAAATTCAAGAAATCCATAATGTTTTAATTAATCCATCATAAACATGAAAAACCACTCTTTATAAGATATCCAAGCCTGGGTACACAAAGATCAAATGGTCCCAAAATTTCAAATAACAGTAAAACGTTTCTTAAATAGTTGAGAGAAAAAGCCAACCTCAAGCGCCGTCGATCCTCATTCAACCGACATCTAAATCTAAAAAGTAACTTTAATCAGATTATGTTTAAATACAAATAAGAAGAAGAGGGAGGAAACATGAATAGTTGGGTTAAATCTGTCAGGGTTAAGCCTACTCTACCTAATAAAGGAAAAAAAGGTACACCCAAATCAAACACATCAGATGAGTTAACCTCCGTTAGTGCTTTTGAATTACACGTACATTGTACGGTTTAAAATGATAAAGGTGAAAGTGATGCAAATTAAAATCAATCTTAAGTCTCTTCCAACTTCGGTTGTTAACATATGAACTCATGCATAGCTACTCCAGGGTTCTGAACATTATCTCGACATGAACTTAAAATGTTGTAGATTTATATTGTACCTAAATTTATGAATAAAATATGGAGACATGGAGGAAAAATACTTCTGTTATTGAAAGAGTATGGACACTGAATATATCTTCTTAATGTCACCTACAACTAATTACATGATATCAGCAAATTTAGTGTCAAAATGTCAGTCATCGTGTGCAAAAATAGAAACACATACCGAATTAACATATAGCTTCTTTGGCAGTTAAAATTAAGGTATTTGCCGGCATATAATGACTACCCGCAACAATGCTTTGCTGCTGTTGCTAGACCCAAACGACGTAAGGCAACCACTCCAAAATCAATCACAAATGATGTATTGATTTTGAATCTAGATGTATTTCATGTTATATTCAATTTTGGATTATTTTTTTGGGTTAGGCAATGAGCGGACGAAAATTTGAGAGGAGGAATTGAAGAAATGGGCTGGAGAGAGTAGTAGAAAACGTGGAACAGAAATAGGATGAAACGTGGAGAACATAAAAAACATACATGTCCTTCTATTCATGAATATAATTTAGAATTTGAAGGGCAGTTTTGAGAGTGAAAATAATCAAATTTATTTGAAAGTAAATAAAAAAACGGTTATAATTGTGAAAAATATTTTTGGGGAAGAACTAAAAAATGAACAGGAAAATTGCACAAAAGTATTTTGAAAACTTTCAAGTTTGTTCACCAATAGTAAAAAAAATGAAAATTGTAACAAAAAATTTTCCTTTTTCAAAAAATTGTAAAAATATGTTAACCATCATCCGTAGTATTCTAAAAAAATTATGCAGAAAACTTGGGAGATGTTTGAGAATTACATTTTATCATGTTTTTATACAATACACTGAATACTAACGAAAGTTCATCGATCAGTTTTCACCGTTATGGTTGGTAACTATTATGGTTTTGTAGGTTTAAAAGATGAAATGATTGTACATCATAGGGCCTATTTACATTTCCCATCTAGCATGTGTTCCCATATAATATTTTTACAAATGATTCATTGAAACATATTTTCATATACATTTGTGCGTTGAAGTCAACAACCTCCCTTCATTTTCCCATATAATAACTTAGATTTGTATGTTTTCATTTATTCATACAGAAAGCATCGATTTGGTGTATATAAGCATTTATGGTAATCATAATTATACAGTTTAGATTTGCAACTTATACATCTTCGTATTACATAAAAGAGATGGGAGTGGAAGCATGAAGTAGTAAGTAAATGGAGCAATTTTAAGGCAGTCGAAAAGGGAAAATGAAGGAGAAATCAATGATTTTACCTGATTGACAATCTGTATATGAAGACAGAAAAATAAGACCGGGGAAATGTGGCTGGTATATAGCTAAGAAGTCGAGCGCTCGTGCATGGTTTGAGCGGTTAAGCCGATGGTCGTATTTGAGCGGTCATGTCGCTGCGAGAGTTGGACTGGGCCACTTGCTGTCGGTGGTCGCATGGAAAGAATTATGGGCAATGTCGTTTGATTTGGAAAAAAACTGATTTAGGAGGATGGTGAAGTTGAATTTAGGAGTATGGTGAAGTTGGAGGTAGGAGTACGGTGAAGTGATTGGAATTTTTAGAGAGGCGGTGGATTTGGAAGAGGGTTTGTACAGGACAACTAAAATAGGAGGAGAAAAAATGGTTGACAGGAGAAAATTTTGAGAGCGGTAAGGGAGAAAAAAAGTAAAAGAGGGGAAGGATTATTGACTAAAGGCCGAAATTTAGTGGGGATAAAGAACATGGAGAGAAGAAATGACACATATGTCCACTTCCATTTTTTCTATTTAATTCCTACGTGAGTGTCTGAAAAGGGCTAGTTGGTAAGTTCAAAAAAGCTTCACCAAATTCAAGTATTTGCATTATTAGTAGAGATACATGTATCATATACATATACATATGTGTGTGCATGTGTAACATAATAACCTGTGAAGGGTATAACATGCCCGTATATAGATGTTGGGATTTACTCGCAACGGAAACATTAGCTCATTTTGTATGTATTGTATGTTGTCTAAATATATGCATAAATCTATAATGCAAAGTATATTTATATAAATACGTATACATATATTTAAAATATATTTTATAACTAAAAGTCTCAAAATTAAATATATATATATATATATATAATTTAAAACATTTGTATAAATATATATACATAATTAAACATATAAAATAATACATACATATATATATATATATATATAATTAAAATTATATATATAAGGTTAAATAAAATGTATATATATGAATAATTAATTACATTCAAATACTTAAAATATAAATATATATATTTTAAAATTATTTCCAGATCAAAATTAGCATAAAAAAACATAAAATAATAATTTTATCATTTTATCATTATTATATATATATAATAATGATAGTTTTGATCATAATAATTAAAAATACTAGTAATAAATATTAAAAAAATCAAATTTTAAAATTTACGAAAACTTAGGATCGTAAAATACAGGTTCAAAATTTTTTCATGATTTTTTGAAATTAAACATTATTTTTAATAAATAAAAGAAATGTTCAACCAAAGTAATTTAATTATTAAAAATATTAAATATTAACGAAAAATTCTGAATTTTTTTCCATGGTTGACTACATAGATGTAGTAATTTTAAAAAAATATAAAATCAAATATTCAGTGCAATAATTATTTTAGATATAATCAACAATTCAAATAATCAATAAAAGATAATTTAAAATTATTTATATGTATAAAAATTTATTTTTGAATTTGATAATTCATATTATGTATAAATAGGTGTAAGGAAAAATTCTAAGCTGTTTATACATTATAAATATACATATATGTGATTATATGTTTAAAATATACATTAGTCTATATTTAAATTAATATATAAATATACATAAAATAATTAATAATGACATAATTTAATTTTTTACAGCAAATTAGATTTTTTATATATAAATTATAACACATAATAATATAACCATGCACATAACCAAACTAATTTGTGACAACTACATATACCTACAAAAACTCACCTAACTAAATATACAACATTAATATATATACAGATTTGGGATTAATTAATATCAAATCATAAAATATGATTTGGTTACTATAATATATAAATAAAATACCAATTGATGATGCCTTTGAGTCCACTTGAATCATTGAATTCCTTTCTCTAGTTATGCTTGCTCCATTAGATTGCAAGTCTGCAATCGTCGACCTTTTCTATCAAATAGTGCTTTTACTTAACTTGAATTGATTTGAGATTCTTAGAACTTATATGGAGATTAATTTCGGCCAGCAAACTTGATAATTATGGCAACCATAAGTTGTTTTTGATTAAGGTTTTAGAGATCCATATATATAGCCTGTACAAGAGAGATATTAGGACAATCTCATTACCTATTCTCTCTTAATCTTAGCCATCCATCTCTAGGTCTAATCCTAAGTTTTAACCGCCTCTAATAACTTGTCAAAACCAAAATTTGCAGCCCTAATGATGGGCTTTAAATGCATTTAAGCCTATGACAAAATGCTATGCAATTAAATCTAATTTAATCGCTTATCGATGTCGTATATCGATTGGTACATTTCTAACTATTATAAATATATAACAATATTTATTTCTCAAACCATATTCAAATTTTATAATTAATATTTTTTAAATATTAATTAATTTAATTTATTTATAGCAATTATAAACTAATTAAATCATTCGGTCTTAAGGGAATTCATCATTTCAGTTCTGTAACTCTTGGATGTGACTTTGGTCAGCAATTAACACTGAACTATTCGAATGTTAACATTCACACGCCACTTAGCAAGTGGTGTGACATTATGACCAAATTTATCGCTTACTCATTTTCGGTAAACTCCAATTTTAGTTTAATAAGCGTTACCCGGTTGTGACATTTGTTTACACCAATTCTCTTCGTCAAAACTATATCACTTTGGACTTATGGAATTTGGTAATGGTCAAAATTCCACCTCATCCACATTCAACTTTGTAGTCCAAATACAAAGTCCTTGGTTCAATAATAATAATTATTATTAACCAAAATGCTCTGGCCAGAGACTTTGACTTTGAGTTGACTTGAGTTGACTGTGTTACTAACCGCATATGACTGAGGAGACGAAACCTCTCTTGAATAGTGCTTCACTTCCAATACTCCCAATCAACCCAACTATAGTCACTCAATGGATGACATGCCATGATTTGGCTATTATAAAAGCGGAGCTTTCATATTGAAGATCCACAGTATTCTCAAGTCGAGAGATCTGTGTAAATCAGTCATATCGATATTTTCTATTTTACCTTAGTTATATTAACCAACAGAAAACTATCGAGTGAATCGTTCCATAGTTATCCAATAACTATTAGTACGAAACCCCTAGGTGCCCCCCCAGCAGTCATGAGTAATACACTGCCTTGGAGAGCGTTACGTACTCTAGTTGTCACGCCCCACCTCGAGACCTACATTAACAAAGAGTATTATTGTAATGACCCAAAAGTTGACCACTTTAAAATATACTGTTTAAAGTGATTTTAAATGTAAAGTAGGTAAGTTTAGATTATTCAAACAATATTAGATAGGATTTGGAAAGAGAAGTATACACAAAAATAGTAACATTTGCCTATAACGACAAAAGTGACAAAATGCTGATTCAGAAAAGTAGTTTTAGAACGGACGGATTTTTCGACGATTTTAACTGGTCCGAAAATCCGAGCCGTTACACGTGGTATCAGAGCTTAGGTTAGGTGCCTAAGTAAAATTCATCTAGGGTTAGTATATCAACCTAGGAATTTTAAAAATGAAACCACCTTGATTTGATAAATAAAATGGATAGGATAAGGCACCGTACCTCCGACCGGGGTTAAGGGTGATATTAATATTTTTGGTGTGCTTAGCCTTCGTTAGTTGTTGTTTTTTCATTATATTTTTTCGTCCTTGTAATTTCGAGGACGAAATTCTTTTAAGTAGGGGAGAATGTAACGACCTAGAATTTGACCACTTTAAAATATACTGTTTAAAGTGATTTTAAATGTAAAATAGGTAAGGTTATATTATTCAAACAATATTAGATAGGATTTGGAAAGAGAAGTATACACAAAAATAGTAACAATTGCCTATAACGACAAAAGTGAAAAAATGCTGATTCAGAAAAGTAGTTTTAGAACGGACGGATTTTTCGACGATTTTAACTTGTCCGAAAATCCAGGTCGTCACAATTACTCGATAATACTGTCTGCTAATGTAGAGAATAGGGCTGGATAGGAGTGACCATCTATAGCCTTGTCTTAAATATCTATTGAATACGTCGACAAATGCCATTTTTTTTATCTCAAGTGGATCGACACATCCAATAAATACTTAATACAAAGCCATAGGTGGCTATAGGATCTATCAGAATAAAATACAATAACTCGGATGCAAAACACGTCATAGAACAGTAGATCATCACATACATATACACATATACAGATACATCATAGAATATACAAAATGATACATGTCAAGTGGTATAGCAACCACAATATACAGGCGAGTCAAAAGAATATACATATCAGACTTACAACCAAAAAGGACTACAAAAAAAGCTATAACAAAAGGAGCTAGCAGAATAGTCCATGCAGAAGCAGAATAGGCTAAGTCCAAATGTACCTAACCTGAAACACCTCGGTCTGACCCGAGTATAAATACGCGGGTCAATCTAGCTAAACAAATCGGTTTACTAGGATAAGCGATAATATGAGCATAAGGATAATGTGATAATATTCTCGAGTGAGATGGGACAACTAAAGTGTATGATTACATTGAGTGATAGTATGGTATCACTACACAAACATATAATCTCAGAAGAGATAAAATAACCCATAAAACACTAAAAGTAGCGAGCCTCCTATCATCGGCATTCATCAAACATCAAATATGGTTTAGGGAAAAACCAAAACCCGCCATCTAGGCAAATCCAAAACATGCATAAAGAGATCACATCTCAAACATGCCACAAGGCAAATATATCTTCAAAGAGGAGAATAAAATCTCAAGTAAACGCCAAAAGACAAATCTCATATAACGCCAGTGTAGGCAATTCAAATCTCAAAAATAGAACTTCCAGGAGTTCAAATTCCCAAAAGGTAATCGCCACAAATATATATCGAATGGTTCAAAGGACCAATTCTGGAAAGGGGCGATACATTAGGGAAAATAGTCAAAGAAACCATCTCAAAATTGTTTGCACGTGCATGTGGCCGAAGCCTTGCCAAGTACTGTTATCTCAAATAGGTACCTCGCCCGAAGGCAAAACGTCACAATGACAAATACGCCACAATGGCAAATACGCCGCAATGGCAAACATCTCGAAGACAAATACGCCGCAATGGCAAACGTCTCGATGACAAATACGCCGCAATGGCAATGACCCGAATGTCCAGTACTAGCACACCGCAAAGGCAAATGTGTCACAAACTCTCGAATAGGTACCCGAATAGTGTTAACGTGCGTCCCATACCACACGTTCGCACTAAACGGTTTACTAATCGCCGGTAAATTTCCCACTCAAAGGAGTAAAAAGTTTACCTCATCTTATCGGTAAACTCGACCCGAAGGTTAAAACAATCAAACGAACAAGTTAGGAATTAACCGATAAGATAAACGCACGTGTCTCATACCACGTGTTTTACCAAACCATATAATTCTCCTTCTTATTCGCTCGAATAGTGCAAAAATGTGTATTTTATATATAAAATAATTTATTTGAGAAGACAAATTTTTGAAACCATTTTCCGAAATCACTTTTGAAAATAATATGTGAAAATTCCTTTATTATAGAGAATAAATATATTTTATATCTTAAAATAATTTAAAAATATTACATAATAATTATTTTAAATGCCAATTTATTTTAAAAATTATTTCAACATTGTTTGGAAAAATCCGTGCTCGAAATCAAAGAAATCACTCAAACTGTCATTCAAATTTAATTCAAATTCAATTCAAATTCGAATTTCAAATTCATCAAAACTTGGCTAGCCTATTGATAGGCATCATAGCCCTCATAAAAATTTCAGAAATATCACAAAAACATGAAGTAAAAGTCAAAAGTCGGACGGAAAACGAACATAAAATGCTTAGGCCAAATAATACCCAGGTCTGAAATCTTATCTGGGTTTAACTTTCGGACATAAAACATGTGGCTAAATGAACATTGATTGAACTAAAATTAGTGCGCACAAAGTTGTAAACTTCGGCTTTCAAATAAAAAAAGAATCCTTGAAGTCCGACTGGAAATGAAAAAGTTACACTATCTCAAACATGGACTCAGGCCATGTTTGCAACAGTTCAAAAACAAAAAATGCACAGGCCTGAAAAACCATCTTGGGTTCAACTTCCAGGTATGACACAGAGGACCAAACGATCTCTTATTGAGTTGAAATTTGGTATGCACATAGTAGAAAATTTCCTCTTTCAAAAAATAATAGGATCATGCAATTTGGATTAAGTATGAGAAAGTTGTGATGTCTCAAAGTTGAACCCAAATAGTGTTTTCACTGTAAAAATCTGGCAAAAACATGATCCGGACCAATGTTCGGCAGCATATTTCTATAAACTATATAGGTCGAAATGACCTGAAACTGTGGTATGCTTGTAGTACAAAACTTTATCTTTCAAACAAAAGATGAATCACGCAATTTCATAATGAAATTAAAGAGTTATGCTATCTCAAACATGGACTCAAGCCATGTTTGCAGCAACTCAGAAAACAATTTCTACAGGCAAAAATGTGCTTTCGTATTGATTTTCTACCACTGATTTGAACCATCAAATGACAATATTTTTCAACCAAAATTTGCAGAAATGAAGTTCAACATGTATGCTACCAAATTCAAGAAATCCGGCAGCATTTCGTTGCCGGAATCAAAAGTTATAAGCTCTCAAAGATGCAACAGAGAACAGATTTTAACAAAGAAAACAACTATAGGAAATTTTTATACCGCAAGCAAATATTCATTGTTTTTGGCAATTTGAGCTTTGCTCAGCTAGAATTTGTGAGTTTTTGTAACTCACCTTGCTGTTTAGATGCAAAGACTCGGATTTTAGCACCAAGTTGGAAGCTTTGTGTAACGACCCGATATTTTCAACCATTCGCATCCTCACATGTCGGACTTGAATTGCCTAAAATACCGCGTTGTAAATAAAAATTTGGCAAAACTCAGAATATACAGTAAATAAATCACAGATCACAGACACAGAGTAATATAATAATGTTGCGGAAGTAAAAGAGATAGTAGTTCATGAAGCTACTATATAAATATAAGATACATCAGAGTTAAACAAGATATAACAAGAGAGTAACAAGATGATAATCAGTTACAACTCAGAATACAACTGGAATCAACTGGATAACAAAATGAATAGATATCTGGTTCTTCAAAGCAAAACTCTAGCTCCAAAGGTGAGTCTCTAATGTTGTATCACTCTGTTTGACCCGAGCGTAAATCAAAACACAAAACACTCGAGTCAGGACATACATACTTATACAATGTAAACCAACTCAAGTGAACTGCAATAAAAGGTACAAGTAACTTAAAGAATGCTTGGGACCACCCATTCTTTAAGGATCCATTAAACTATTTACTATGTAGTAATATTTCGCTATTATAATAATGTCTAATCGTAAAATAAACATGCTTTTAAATAGCGTTAAGGCTTTACATTTTCCACCTTAACACGTAAAATGCCAATAGTCTACACAGTACCTGCATACCTCGAAAGGCTATGAGAAGACACTCCATAGGTACGACACAAATAGAAACTCGTAGTAAAGCTCGATATGGTAGGTGACACGGCACACAAGGCAATGCCAGGGTAGATATACCAATTACGCACATGGACTGGTGGAAACGCATAGCAGCCACAACCGCTCCACCTCGAACAACACTCCCAAATCCAGGAGTGCACCCAAACAATCACAAAGTAATAGAATGGTATCGAAGAAGTGCGTCCGATCAGAGGTACTACCTCATTGGCCCGAGATCGCTTCTGTTTTAGCCACCTTATGCCAACTCACGGGAGTTGGGTCCACGTATATACCTTAGGATCGTCGCCACCATCCTACTTTATTCTGGAAACTCCACCGCGTACACAGTTGTTAAAGTGGTTTCGGTATCGACAGAGAGTATGTCCATATCCGATCCCGGTCTCTTTAACAACCAATCGTTATTATAACCCGTGGTTATAAATTTCAAAATAGTTTATGTTTCAAATCAAAATACATCCTTTAAACCATTTTCAAAATCATATCATTTATTTCAAAATAGTACATACTTTCAAACCCAAAACATATCCATTTTAAAACCAATCCAAAAATATATCATTTCCATTTCAAAACCAATTCAATAATATATCATTTCCATTTCAAAAATCAATTCAATAATATATCATTTCCATTTCAAAAATCAAAGCAATAATATATCATTTAAATTCCAAACTAAATCAATATATTTCTTTCAATTTATTTAACTTGAAATATTCTTTTAAATCATATTAAACCAAACCACCTTATAAAGTCATATCCTTGAATCTTCAATTTCAACAAGTTTCAAATTAATATATATTTAAAGACAATTCTTAATTAAATACAATTCCAATTAATTTCATTTCCAAACCATAGTACTTTCAAAGTCATAACAATTCTGAAACCATACTTTTTGAAACCAAAATACTTGGAAATCATAACACTTGAAGTATTGTCATTAGGACCTCATAATACTTAGAATAATCATAATACTTCTAAATTAATATTCATTACCAAAGTTATAACATTTAAGTTCATTCATTCAATTATACCAATTTCAAACATTGTATTAACTCATAAATTTCAAAGTGGTTTATATTCAAATCAAAATAATTCATTTACACCATCTAAATATGAAGTCGTTATACTTACAAATCAAATATTCAATTCCCAAAAATTTAACCTTTTCTGAGCTCATTTATTTACTTAAATACTTCAAACAATTTAAATTTCAGCTTTCGCAGCACTTAGAGAATGCTACGGTAAGTTACATTTAAAACAATTCAATTCAACAAAGACAGCATTTAAAAACTGCTGTAATAGTTCAGTTTTAGTTGAAAATATAGCTCAATTCAGAAAAGACAGCATTTACAAAACTGCTGTAATAGTTCAGGTTTAAATTTCAAGTTTAGTTCAATTCTACAACTACAACATTCACAAAACTGCTGTAATAGCCCTTAGTCAATTTTAGCCTTTTAATTCACTTCTGCAACTACAGCATTTACAAAGTGCTGCAGGTTCATTTAGTTCAGATTTTAGTTATTATTCAGAAAAGATAGCATTTCTGAAGTGCTACTAAAAGAATTTACAAATTTAAAAGAGAATTTCAGCAACAATTAAACTTCAATTTAAACCATTTTGACTTATAAAATTTCATACTTTTCACTTTAAAATGGTCATTTAATTACCCTTTAATTTAAAATTTTATAAAGGAAAATTCTACAATAATTATCAAACTTTTCAACAATTCATTTATTTAATTCAAGTGTACAAATTTCTTATTCTTTACATTTTTCTTCTTTACACTTAAATTTAATTTACCCTTTCATAAATTAAACTTAATTTCCATTTTTATTTTCTTAACTTAACTTTTATTTTAAAACTAAATTTCACATTTCCAAGTCAAGTTATATTTCAAATTTCACTTTTAAGCATTCATTTAGTTAACATTTTTAATACATAGAAAAATCATTATCACTTTATTTAAATCATTTTAAATTCAATTTAAATCAATTTATCATATTTTATACTTTTAAAATACTTAAAATTTTCCAAAAAAAATATAAATAATAACCACGGGTCTGTATAAAATTTTCTAACCCGAGTCAAGTGATACGGATAATATATCATTTCAATTCGTAATTTACTGTGATATCCCGGATTTTCGGGCATCAGATAATTGGATAGTTATCTGATTTAACTTTTAAAAAAAATATTGATTTATAAATTGAACAAATTTAGATGTGATAATCTCCAGTATAAATTATTTAAAATTTGACAAAATTGTTAATTTCAAACCAATAATAATAATGTGTTGTATATATATATATATATATATATTAAATAAAATTATTATTACAAATTTGAAAATAGACATATGCAAACTTTATAATATTGAGAATTTTAAGTGTGTACTTATACATATATACAAGTGTATATATATATATATTTATATTATGATTAGGAAGCTATTGTTTTGAGTTCAACATGATGATTTTCAAAAGCTATTAAAGAAAACATGATTCATAAATTAATTAAATGAAAGGGGTTAAGTATAAAAATTTAATAAATTTAAGTAAGGGTTTAAAACAAGTTATAAAATTAATTTAAACAAGGACTTAAACACAATTTAAATAACAAATGACATTTGTAAAACTATGAATATAAGAAATAAACACTTGTAAACTTATGATAACAAGTGGCATCTCACAAAATTCTTTTAATTTGAAAATCGTAGAAACATGTATATGAAAGAAAATCAGGCTATTTTCCAAAACTCCTCACTTACCTCTTCCCTAAACTGAAAATCAAACCTAGCAAACTAAAATCTCAAACCAGAGATAAAATGCAAAGCCTTCAGACCTGAAGACAGATCAAAGTAAACCTGAAAACGAAAACCTGAGATCGAAATGTAATCAAACCAAACTACAAATCAAAGAAATCAAAACAGCAGTTCAAAATCAAGAAAAATTAGAAAAGGAAAATATGGACAGAGCCTGATCAAGCAATCTCCAACCTGATTCAAGAAAAAGAACAGTTCAAATCAAAGAATCAACTCAACATGGATTCGAGTTCCAGATCAAAGCAGACAAAGATTCAAGTTCAATATAATTTTCAGATTCAAAAGAAAAATAAAATTCCAAAACTTGTCTCTACTTTCAAAGGTGAGTAAACAAAAAATCTTTTAAAGCTAAAACATCTATCATACCTGTGCATGCAACAATTAATCATAGGAATGATTCAAACATGTTTTGCATGGTTGTATAAATGTGTGTGCGCCTGGTATAAAGATTTGATTTGCTGTGTATGTGTGTGCATGTCTGTGTAAACAAAGTTATGGCCTCTGTTCTTGTTAACAAGCTCTAAAATCATTCAGATTTCAATTTCTATACACTCAAATACTTTCAGGCATTGATGATTAAAGGAATTTTGTTTGTAAACATGATACCTTATTTAAAAATAGTTTCAAGTGAAATTATTAAGTAATTATTTGGAAAACAAGAAATTACAGTAAAAATCAAAACACCTCAGGAATTCGACCCTCACGATTTCATGATTTAATTATATAACTAGTTTTGTTTTTAAAAATGATGATTTTTGGTAAAAACTTCATGATATTAAAGCTTGTAATTGGGAAGGAATTTCGAGTTGAACGGATTATGGATTTCCATCGATTTCTGGCGATTTGAGGAAGATCGTGAGTCGAGGTCGAGGCTGCAGGTAGCTTGTGGGTTAGGGAGTACAGGAAAATTGGTAGGCGATTTTTCTGATCGCCGTGGTGGCACGACGAAGTAGGAATAGGGTTTAGGGCTTCAGTTTGGTCGAGTTGGTGGTCGAAGAGAATGCGTTGTCGCCGTGGCATCGGGATGGACCGGAGTGGGGGGAGAAGAAGCGTGGTCGAGAGGCGAAGGTCTGGAAGCGGTGGCGAAGTTTCCAGTGGTCGGAGATGGGCGATGCGAGATAATCAGTGATCGAGTTTCGTTCCAGTGCGGTGGCTTGGCTTGCTCGATTTTGATTTGCGGGGTCGTGAGGGGTTCTAGGTGGTCAGAACCTTCTGCGAGGTCGTAGGCGACTGGAGGATGGTCGCAAAGATGATCGGAAGTGGTCGGAGTGGGCGTGCATGTGTACACGTGCACAAACAATATCTGGTGTTGTTGAAGGCTTCGGGGAAGAGCGAGTTTTCTCGTGTCGTTTGCGTGTTTGTCTCGAAGTAGAAGATGGTTCGCGAGTGTCACGAGGATGGCTCGGGGTAAGTTTGTAGTTGGCTCGGGTTTTGATAGTTAGGGCTTGGGTCGTTTTTGTTTTTGTTTCCAAATTTAAATTTTTAAAAAATAAACCATGTTCAGATTTCTAAAATTTAAAATGAAACAGAATCCAGATTTAAAAACAAAAGTAAGAGCATGTTTTATGAAGTAATAATCAGGTTTAAATAAAAGATCAAGTTTTAAGTATGTAAAAATGAATCAAGTTTTCAAGTATTAACAAGTAATTAATCAATTTAAAGGATGATTTCTTAGCGTAAGTAATTAAGTAATTAATTAAGATAAAGGGGTTAATCTTTAATTAATTAAGGTCTTGATAAATTAAGAATAATTAATGAGTAACTAAAGGATGGTTAATTAATTTAGTGGAAGAAGAGGGAAGCATGCTTGGGAGGGAACTCGGGGAAGGAGGAAAATGACTCGAGTTTGTTATCAAGTCATACGCGAGTGTTTAACTGGGACGACAGTTTTAAAATTTAAAACATAATAAAGTTTAATCAAGTTTTTAAACTATTTTCTCTATAAAATAAATGTTGTGACGACCGCCCATGACCCCCGCACCGAACCTAGAGATAGTGCGCTGTAAAGTGTGCCAGGCAGCCATGGACGATTGCCAGGGTAGATTAAAACAACAGAATCTATCGTATAACTCACAGCGCATGGACAAAATACAATAGAATATATATAGTGAAGCTTCACAGAATAGGATGTCATCATATAAAACTTCATAATAGTTGAATACAACATCTGAATAGTCAATACATCAAGCCTCACTACATATCACTCAGAGAATTATACAAGCAGCGGAACATCCAGTACATATAGTAAGAAAATAATATGCAAGCCTCCAGCTCATCTTCGTCATCAGCATCGTTGGAAGCAAGAACAGCACCTGTCACCTGCTACCTAGTCTGCCCGTCCCAAAATGGATGAACAGCCCAAGGCAATAAGAGTTAAAACATAAAGCCTTGAGTCAGACAACAGTCTTAGTGAGCGGTAAATTAACTAACAACATACCAAAAGAGCATAAAGGAAAAAGGAATAGGAATCCAACCCTCCCACTCCACCTCTTTCTACAGTGATAGCCCCAGACACACACTAAGCAGAAGCAAACATAGCAAAGCATACAATTTAAAATAAAGCAATTATCATTCGAGTCAAGGGCAATGTTTTCCAAGTACAAACCCCCAAGGCCTAAACCAAGATCAGATAAGCACCTAGAAAATACCGCTCTTGAGACCGAATGATGATACAACCAAACATCCATGACTCTGGCTATCACTGTTATCATTGCTTCGATATCATCGTTAATTGAATGACCGGCTCATTATTTCATCCATCCGTCAAGGGCTAATGGAAACCCCGGTTCTAGACATGACTCCGCACGTCATCGTGACCCGTGCCTAGGACTATCGAATCTGCCCAAAGTACTTGACTACCAATCAGTAGCCTTCAGGGACTATCGAATCTGCCCAACGTACTCTTGCTTTGAGCATGCTAGAACCTTCAACAACGATGAGATCTCAGCCTTCTAGTCATCCTCCTCGACGACTATTTCCATACTAGCCCAAGCGCCTCTCGAGCAAACCATTATCCTCAAACTTGAACCATATCACCGAGTTATCAACATGCTTGGAATGATCCCGTCTGGATTAGACCAAGACTATCTCATACTATGCTTCGCCTCATCATCATCATAGCAAAGCCTTATCTCAACATCATCATCAAATCTATCCATATGAGCTTCATCATCCGCCACATATGCCACGAGCAGCTTTTCCAATTCAAGAGCCTTTCCCTTAGCTTTTGAATCATCTTCGACCATCTTGTCTAAATCAAATCATCAATCATCTAATTCATAGCAATCAATCAAGTCAAACATTTAATCCAAGTAATCAAGCATTCAAATATGATCTAATGAACAACTATAACAATAATGGCAATTTCGTAAATAAAGAGTCTAAAGTCTAACAAGCATGAAAACATGGGCCATATCTCTATAATCTTGATGAATGAACTTGCATAGGTTAACATGTAGTAAAATGGATGTCAAATCATCATGAACAATGGACCTATACTTAAGTTTACAAAAATGCATGAAAATCACTACTTTAACACCAAATCAAACCAACGATCCGATATACTCCTTTGGATCCGTGTGAGAGATAATCACCACTCACCAAATCACCTAAATACCCCAAAAGCTACACACTTCAGATCTGGACAGCGAAGGATCTAACTCGATCTATCACAAATCCGCTTCAAACGATGAAATCTCTCTTCGATGGATGAAGATCTTCAATCTAAGCTCTTGGATCTTCGATTTGATCTTCGATTTGGATGGAAGGAATCACAAGATTAGAGTGGAGAAAAGAAGTGAAGAAGTGTAGAAGTCGAGCTCTCAAAATGGCAGCACTACGTCGCTTCGAAATCCGGATCCCAAAAATGAAGAAATGGACGTGTATTTATAGGCTAGAAAACTTAGGTCGTTCGCTCGGAATTAGGTTGTCCACGACCTAAGAAACCCTACGACCTAAAACTTCGACCTAACAGACCCAATCCTATGCGCATCCATGCGACCTAACAAAACTCCACGACTTACGACCTAACGCATGCGCTTCTACGACCTACGACCTAACCCAGATCTGCGCATCCATGCGACCTACGACCTAACACACCTACGACCTAACACATACGCGACCTAACTATCTTATCTAGGATACGACCTAACACCTTAGGTCGCTCACGACCTAACTACGCTAACTCGCTAACTCTTATACCGTTAGCTCTTAGGTTGCTAACCACTAGGTCGCTAACTACTGTAGGTTACTAACCCTTAGGTCGCTAACTTCTATAGGTCGCTAACTCTTAGGTCGTTCACTCTAACTCCTATAGGTTGCTAACTACTAGGTCGTTAGCTCGCTAACTCTCTTAGGTCGCTTCCTTTCCTTAAGTCGCCAACATCCTATAGGTCGCTCCAACCGACCTAACCTACGCCACGACCTAAGCCACCATACGACCCAACTCCTATACGACCTATCCCCAAAATACTTAGGTCGCCAACTTCCTTAGGTCGCTCCACCTTCTTAGGTCGTCTACTCCGACCTAACTACTATACGACCTAGGACTTAGACTATGGATGACTTATCAACAATGCGACCTAATGACAACTGATTTACGATGTTTCGATCCGTAAAAATACGGGTCGTTACATTCTCTCCCCCTTAGGAATTTCGCCCCCGAAATTCCAAACAAACAGAGCAATCAAAGACTATTCTGCATGCCTACCATCCATAGCAATCAACAAACCATGCATCCAATTCTAGCTTAGCATGCAGAATTCTAAAACTAGAACAAGTTACAATGTCGTTAGATGACACGACACCTTAGGGCCATACCTTGAAGAGTTCAGGATGAGCTGCCTTCATCCTCTCTTCCACCTCCCATGTACAGTCGTTATCATCATCACTCCATTGTATCTTGAGCAACTTAACTATCTTCGTCCTAAGCTGTTTCGTGTTGGTTTCCACAACACGAAGCGGCTTACGAGGTCTCTTATCGACTAGGTCAACTTTGAAATCTTCACAGCTATCAACAGAAACCACTGTATTCGAGTCGTGCACATACTTCCATAGATACGATACATGAAAAACATTGTGCACACCCGACATTCTCTCTGGTAACTCCAATCTGTAGGCGAGCTTTCCAATGCGCTCGACAATCGGGAATGGTCCAACAAATCTCGGAGTCAATTTTCCTTTCTTCCCGAATCGAACAACATTCTTCAGTGGAGAAATCTTCACAAAAACCATATCACCTACGTCGAATTCCAAATCCTTACGACGCTTATCGGCATAACTTTTATGACGGTCTTGGGCTGCCTTCATTCGTTGCCGAATGATCTCTATACAATCCGAAGTCTGTCGAATCACCTATGGCCCAAGTATCAGCTTTTCTCCTGTTTCTAACCAACATGTCGGAGAGTTACACGGTCTTCCATACAATGCCTCATACGGTGCCATACCAATGCTGGACTAATAACTGTTGTTATACGAAAATTCTACCAAATGAAGGTGATCTTCCCATGATCCTCCGAAATCTAAAACACAAGCTCTAAGGAGATCTTCCAAAACTCGGTTGACTCTCTCGGTCTGACCATCTGTTTGAGGGTGATAAGCTGTACTCAAACACAACTCGGTTCCCAAAACCTCCTGGAAGCTCTTCCAAAATCCACTAGTGAACAATGGATCTCGATCGCTCACTATACTCTTCGGAATACCATGGAATCGAACTATCCACTTAACATACAACTCAGCCAACTTTGATGCGGTCCTAGTCGATCGAACAGGAATAAATCTTGCACTCTTAGTCAAACGATCTACGATGACCCAAATTCCTTCATTTCCCGTTCTTGTTCTAGGTAGTCCATCAATAAAATCCATCGATATTTGTTCCCACTTCCATGTAGGAACTTCTAATGGCTGAAGCAATCCACTTGGCTTCTTCTGTTCGGCTTTTACCAACTGGCAGTTCATGCACATGGAAATAAAATTTCCAACATCCTTCTTCATACCTTCCCAGTAATAGGTTCTCTTCATATCCCGATACATCTTATTTCCACCTGGATGAATTGTCAGCTTCGAGTGATGACTTTCCTTCAGAACTTCACTTCTCAATTCATCTATATCGGGAACAACTAGTCGTCCTTGTTTTCGAAGCCAACCTTCTCGATCGACCTCGAATCCTTTATCCTTTTCTGGTTCCAATCCAGATTCCAAATCACGGATAATCTTGACAAGCTTATCGTCTTGCTTTTGGCTCTCGCCAATCCTTTCCACAAGAGTCAGTCTTATCGATAAGTTTGCCAACATCTCAGGTTCTAATTCATATCTGGGCCTGAAGTCAAATCCAGCTAAATACTCGAGGCTCTTCCATTCTGAAAACATGGCTCCCAATCCTGCATGTCTTCGACTTAACGCATCTGCCACTGCGTTACCCTTTCCCGGAGTATAAGCTATACCAAAATCATATGATGCCAAAAACTCTAGCCATCGTTGCTGCCGAAGATTCAAATCCTTTTGGGAGAAAATATACATCAACGACTTATGATCCGTAAACAACTCAAATCGAACTCCCAATAGATAATGTCTTCACATCTTCAGAGCAAATACAATCGCCGCTAACTCCAAATCATGAGTCGGATAATTCCTTTCATGCGGCTTCAGTTGTCGACTTGCATACGCAACAACTTTACCTTTCTGCATCAGCACTGCTCCAAGTCCAGTACCACATGCATCAGTGTAAACCACCATCTCATCATTTCCACTTGGAATAGTCAAAACAGGAGCACTTGTCAGTCGCTCTTTCAGGATTCCGAAAGCTTGCTCACACTTAGCATCCCATCTAAATACTTGGTTCTTTTTCGTCAATCCTGTTAACGGTGTAGCTATCTTGGAAAAGTCTTTGATAAATCGACGATAGTATCATGCTAATCCAAGAAAACTTCTCACATCCGATGCATTCTTAGGTCTAACCCAATCCTGGATTGCTGCCACCTTAGCGGGATCAACCGCTATTCCACTTCCAGAGATAATATGGCCTAAGAACCTCACTTCACTCTTCCAGAAGTGACACTTCGAAAACTTAGCCTTCAGTTGATGTTTCCGTAAGATTTCCAAAACAATACGCAAGTGCGTCTTGTGCTCTTCTTCAGTTCTGGAATAAATCAGAATATCATCCACGAACACTAGCACGAACTTGCTCAACTGATCTCTGAACACTCTATTCATAAGATCCACAAAATATGCTGGCGCATTAGTCAATCCAAACGGCATTATCAGCCACTCAAAGAAACCGGATGGTGTCCTGAAAGCAGTCTTTGGCACACTATCCTTAGCCACTCTTAACTGGCGAAATCCCGTTGCCAAATCCATCTGAGAAAACACCTTAGCTTCGTGAAGCTGATCAAACAAGTCATCGATTCTCGGCAATGGATACTTGTTCTTCTTAGTCACCTTATTCAGCTCACGATAATCCACACACAACCTCAGCGATCCATCCGCTTTGGTTACATACACAACTGGTGCACCCCATTTGGACACACTTCGCCGAATGAATCCTTTCTGCAAAAGATCATCAACCTGCACCTTCAACTCCTGCTGTTCCCTAGGCGCCATTCGCCTAAGAGGCATCACAACAGGTCTGGCTCCTTCAACTAGATCTATACGAAACTCGATCTCTCTATGCGGCGGTAACCCTTTGACCTCGTCAAAGACATCCTCAAATCCATTAGCAATTAGCAACGATGACAGTCCATCTCGTGGAACAACCAGCGAATACATGAAGCTCATGAAGACGCCTTCTTCATGCTTACATCGTATCACAATCTTTCGCCCCTCCACATTCTCGACTGTCACCTCCAACCTATCACAATCAACCTTTGCTGCATACTTCCTAAGCCAGTCCATACCCAAGATAATTCCGAACCCCGCAAAGTTCAGAACAAAACAATCACAAACAAAAGAGCAATCATGACTCGATACAATTAGACCACGGCATAACATACACAAACAAGATGAACCCCCAACTGGATTAGTCACAACCAATGGCCTATCAACGATATCCGGTTCTAAACCCAACCGGCCTACAAGTTCACTACAAACAAAAGAATGCGACGCCCCAGTATCAAATAGAACTCTAACTGGAACACCACATATGGAAAGAGTACCTTGAACCACCACACTCTTTCCTTTCTCTTCAACGGTAGAGGCTTTCGAAGATGATGGAACAGCCCCCAAAGCATAAGCTTGCACAATCTGCTTGTTCTTCCGTGTTTCTGGACAATTCCTCCTAACATGCCCCAGCTTGTCACAGTTGTGGCACTTTACCGGCACCTTAGGATTCTTGCAATCCCTGGAGAAATGGCCCTTCTGTTGACAATTGAAGCAGGTCACTTCGCCCTTCGGCTTCTTCTGGCCATCCTTACCCTTTTGTTGCTGCTGCTTCCTCTTCTTGTTTCCACCCTGCTGTGGTCTAGACTCCTCCTTGGTCACAGCAACAACAGATCCCTCTTTAGGAAACAGATTCTCATGCCTGAGAGCTTTCTCCACAAGCTTCTCAAATGAATCGTCCAAATGATCCACCAACTGTCTCCTAAGATAACTGTCCAAGCCTGTCACAAACTTCTCATTCTTCTTATACAAAGATTCAATATACGACCGGGCATACTTGGACAAAGCTTCAAACTCAGAAACATACTCAAGAACTGGTCTTCCATTTTGCTTGAGCTCCACAAACTTCTTGAATAGAACAGACTTCTGAGCTGTAGAAATGAACTTAGCTTCAAATCTGACTTGGAATTGCTCCCAAGTAATTTCTTCCTCCGGAGTAACAATGGTGATAGAATTCCACCAACCAGAAGCTCTCCCTTGAAGCTGTCTTGATGCTAACTTCCACTTAGTCGCATCCTCAATTCCCAAATCAATAAAGATCCTTCTACAAGCATCTATCCACCTCTGGACTTCAATGGTTGATTCTGTTCCTAAGAAAACCTTTCCTCCAAGAGCAGTATAATCTTTACACAACTTAGCAAAATCCACTGGTTTTGGAGTTTGGACTTGAACTCCAACATCTACTGACGGCCCCGGAGGTGGCATCCTTCTCATGATCGAAGTCATCATAGCCTCGAACATAGCAGCATAATCTGCAGCCCCCTCAGTAGCACGGCCTTCCCTAGCAGCTGGTCTCCCTCTTTGACTCATTCTCAATATCTATAAAAAGGAATGATTAACATACCTTGAGAAACAACTGCATAAAGGACTCAAATCTTTCTAAGCTACTATATTATATATAGTAATCATCCATAAAAATACAATTACGTCTCTCATACGTAGTTACGTCAGTGAGCGTTGGGTAAAATCGATTAACCAATGCTCTAATACCAAATGTGACAACCGCCCATGACCCCCGCACCGAACCTAGAGATAGTGCGCTGTAAAGTGTGCCAGGCAGCCATGGACGATTGCCAGGGTAGATTAAAACAGCAGAATCTATCGTATAACTCACAGCGCATGGACAAAATACAATAGAATATATATATAGTGAAGCTTCACAGAATAGGATGTCATCATATAAAACTTCATAATAGTTGAATACAACATCTGAATAGTCAATACATCAAGCCTCACTATATATCACTCAGAGAATTATACAAGCAGCGGAACATCCAGTACATATAGTAAGAAAATAATATGCAATCCTCCAGCTCGTCTTCGTCATCAGCATCGTTGGAAGCAAGAACAACACCTGTCACCTGCTACCTAGTCTGCCCGTCCCAAAATGGACGAACAGCCCAAGGCAATAAGAGTTAAAACATAAAGCCTTGAGTTAGACAACAGTCTTAGTGAGCGGTAAATTAACTAACAACATACCAAAAGAGCATAAAGGAAAAAGGAATAGGAATCCAACCCTCCCACTCCACCTCTTCTACAGTGATAGCCCCAAGACACACACTAAGCAGAAGCAAACATAGCAAAGCATACAATTTAAAATAAAGCAATTATCATTCGAGTCAAGGGCGATGTTTTCCAAGTACAAACCCCCAAGGCCTAACCCAAGATCAGATAAGCACCCAGAAAATTCCGCTCTTGAGACCGAATGATGATACAACCAAACATCCATGACTCTGGCTATCACTGTTATCATTGCTTCGATATCATCGTTAATTGAATGACCGGCTCATTATTTGATCCGTCCGTCAAGGGCTAATGGAAACCCCGGTTCTAGACATGACTTCGCACGTCATCGTGACCCGTGCCTAGGACTATCGAATCTGCCCAGAGTACTCGACTACCAATCAGTAGCCTTCAGGGACTATCGAATCTGCCCAACGTACTCTTGCTTTGAGCATGCTAGAACCTTCAACAACGATGAGATCTCAGCCTTCTAGACATCCTCCTCGACGACTATTTCCATACTAGCCCAAGCGCCTCTTGAGCAAACCATTATCCTCAAACTCGAACCATATCACCGAGTTATCAACATGCTTGGAATGATCCCGTCTGGATTAGACCAAGACTATCTCATATTATGCTTCACCTCATCATCATCATAGCAAAGCCTCATCTCAACATCATCATCAAATCTATCCATATGAGCTTCATCATCCGCCACATATGCCACGAGCAGCTTTTCCAATTCAAGAGCCTTTCCCTTAGCTTTTGAATCATCTTCGACCATCTTGTCTAAATCAAATCATCAATCATCTAATTCATAGCAATCAATCAAGTCAAACATTTAATCCAAGTAATCAAGCATTCAAATATGATCTAATGAACAACTATAACAATAATGGCAATTTCGTAAATAAAGAGTCTAAAGTCTAACAAGCATGAAAACATGGGCCATATCTCTATAATCTTGATGAATGAACTTGCATAGGTTAACATGTAGTAAAATGGATGTCAAATCATCATGAACAATGGATCTATACTTAAGTTTACAAAAATGCATGAAAATCACTACTTTAACACCAAATCAAACCAACGATCCGATATACTCCTTTGGATCCGTGTGAGAGATAATCACCACTCACCAAATCACCTAAATACCCCAAAAGCAACACACTTCAGATCTGGACAGCGAAGGATCTAACTCGATCTATCACAAATCCACTTCAAACGATGAAATCTCTCTTCGATGGATGAAGATCTTCAATCTAAGCTCTTGGATCTTTGATTTGATCTTCGATTTGGATGGAAGGAATCACAAGATTAGAGTGGAGAAAAGAAGTGAAGAAGTGTAGAAGTCGAGCTCTCAAAATGGCAGCACTTCGTCGCTTCGAAATCCGGATCCCAAAAATGAAGAAATGGACGTGTATTTATAGGCTGGAAAACTTAGGTCGTTCGCTCGGAATTAGGTCGTCCACGACCTAAGAAACCCTACGACCTAAAACTTTGACCTAACAGACCCAAGCCTATGCGCATCCATGCGACCTAACAAAACTCCACGACTTACGACCTAACGCATGCGCTTCTACGACCTACGACCTAACCCAGATCTACGCATCCATGCGACCTACGACCTAACACACCTACGACCTAACACATACGCGACCTAACTATCTTAGCTAGGATACGACCTAACACCTTAGGTCGCTCACGACCTAACTACGCTAACTCGCTAACTCTTATACCGTTAGCTCTTAGGTCGCTAACCACTAGGTCGCTAACTTCTATAGGTCGCTAACTCTTAGGTCGTTCACTCTAACTCCTATAGGTCGCTAACTACTAGGTCGTTAGCTCGCTAACTCTCTTAAGTCGCTGCCTTTCCTTAAGTCGCTCAAACCTTAAGTCGCCAACATCCTATAGGTCGCTCCAACCGACCTAACCTACCCCACGACCTAAGCCACCATACGACCCAACTCCTATACGACCTATCCCCAAAATCCTTAGGTCGCTCCACCTTCTTAGGTCGTCTACTCCGACCTAACTACTATATGACCTAGGACTTAGACTATGGATGACTTATCAACAATGCGACCAAATGACAACTGATTTACGATGTTTCGATCCGTAAAAATACGGGTCGTTACAAATGTTTTAAAGGTTTGGTTAAAGAAAAGTGGTATAATTTATTTAACTTAAATTAATTAAGTTAAATTTAAGTTTATGTTAATTAATGTAAGTAATTAAGGGTAATTAATTACTTAAAGATAATTACTTAATGAAAGTAATTAAGAATAATTAATTTGAGGATAATTAATTAATTTAAAGGTTAATTAATTAAGGGATGATTTATTAATTAAGGGTCAATTAATTATGTAATTAATTAAAGATAATTAATTAAAGGTAAATTATTTAATGATTAAAGGTTGATTGATTTATTAATTAAAGTTGATTTATTAATAATTAAAGGATAATTAATAAGTGATTAAGGGTTAATTAATTCAAATGGTTTTAATTAATTAATGTTAAGTATGCAGGATTTAAAAGTAATTAAAGCAATTAATTTAATTCATTGGTGGTTAATTAAATTAATTAGAGATAGTGTGGTTGATTTATCTTGCTTATGGAAGATTGAATGATATTGAATGCCTTGGAATATGTGATATCTCCGATATGTGATATGTGCTGCTTTGTGATATGAGATAAATTGTTGTGTATAAATTGTATTGTTTAAACTTAAACTTTTGGTTTAATAAATAACATTGGATTCGAAGAGACCGGGGTCGGGTATCAGTAAATACCCGAAACCACTTCGATTTGAAATCTTCTATAAATCTTTATAGATTGATATGTGAAATCAAATAGGCCGGTTTGGGATAATATGGACCATTTGAACTAAGTTGGATACTTAGACATTGTTTTGTGAAAATAAGTGTTGACTATATAAGTTGTTTACTTATAGAAAAGTACGAGTTACCCCGGGTTTAAATAAGTTCTATGAATTGAAATTTCATGTTAGATGAGTTTACTCACGCTGGTTTCCAGCCTGACCCGGGTGTTACTTTGATGTAATGCTCGGGTCAGACTAAGTATTACAAATTTTCAGGTAAGGACGTTCTGGAGCTCAGGATTCGAGCTGGATGGCAGGAACATATGGAGTGTTTCTACTATGATTATTATTGTATATCTGAGACTTGATAATTGTGTATATCCAGTGTTTGTATAAATATGTAACTCTGATGTATTAAAATGTTATCGACAGATATAATATTGTTTTGTAAAACTGTTATCATTTATTATTATATTTTTTCCGCTGTGAATGTGAGATGTTGATGTTTCTGATCTTCTTCTTCTATCTCTTTCTTCTTTTTCATAACTATCTGGAATTTTCGGGTTCGAAAACTCTGGGTCGTTACAGTTGGTATCAAAGCTAGGTTAAGCGAGAACCTTGGCTCTGTTTGGATTACTCGTTAAGGATAGGGTCAATGGTACCCTAGAACGAGTTGAGTGTATATATATATATGAGAGCGTAATTGTTATTTTCTTATATAAGGATTTTAAATGATTTTATATAAAAATATATTTTGATATATAAAATGATATTTCTTTCTAATAAATATTAAGGTAATTGGTTGTAAAAATATTGGAATTAAATTAAGTGTTAATAGTAATAAAACCAAACTGAAATTGAATGAAGATAAGTTTGAAATGGATCCAAACTGAAAATAAAATCCTGAATGTGTAGAAGTGTTATTATAATAAAGATAATAATGAATTGGTTTCCAGATATGATAATCTTGGTTATTATCATAGATGGTTGTTGTGTTTAATAATGAAATGCGTAAATGATTTAGTAAAATGAAATGTTTTAGGGAAATAAACTTTTATGTGAGTATGACTTATAAATTGGAATTAAGGATAATTTAAATTGTGAAATTTTAAATCTAAATCCAGAAAACTTGAAATTGTTTTAAAGGAATTTGTTTTGAATTAAAACCAAAGGTGGTTTAAAAAAATTTAAGGTATAACTTGGTGTGTAAAGGAAATAAAAATGTGTAAATGAGGATATACATAATATCAAAGATGATTTGAAATAAACTCTAAGTGTTGAGTTTTAAATTTTCCTTGGAATGTGATATGAAAACCCAAAGTGATAAGTTTTTGAACTTATAAGTGGAAAAGATTATTAATATGAAGTTTAAAATTTGAAATGAGAATTAAAATTGGGCAAAGTTGTTTGGATTAAATTGAAGTGAATATAATTTTGGGAAAATTAAATGAGTTTAGAATGAACAACTTGAATTGGAAATTTCAAGATGAAATTGAGATTTAACTTGGGAAGTTAAAATGGTGAATTTGATTTGTTTGAATGAATGAAGAAATGGATTGTGATAATATATCCATTATATAGATAAAATTAAACCTTAATTTGAAATTAAGGATATGGAATTCCTTTTAACTCAAGATTTGAATGTTAAGAATTGAATTTGTAACTTAAAATTTGTTTAAGAATCAGTTTCAAAGTTGGAAGATAAAATTGGGCAATAAATTGAATTTTGAAAATAAAATTTCTTTGAACTTTTAATTTGAACTTTAAAATAAGTTAAGTAAAGATAATTTTAAAATGGAATTTTGGAATTGTGATTAAAGTTGAATAAGTTTAAAAATCAAATGGAATTTGATTTGAATTTGGAAAGGAATTAAGGTTAATTCAACTTGAATTGGGATTAAATCAATTTCAATGGAAATTTAATTATTGAGTCAATTTAAATGGAAGTAGAAATTGGAAATTGATTGGAAATGGGAATTGGAAAGTTGGACAGTTTGGCTCTAGACTATTTTCAAAATAATTTAGTTTAATATAAACCTATTTTTCCAAGCTACTTACTATACAATCTTTCTTTTTAAAACCAAACTATTTTATACTTATTTTACAATTATTTTTGGAACTATTTAACTATTTTACAACTGTTTTATAAACTAGTTACTATTTTTCAACTACTTCATATTTTACAACTATTTTGAAATCATCTAACTATTTTATAACCATTTGACTATTTTATAACTACTTAACTATTTTACAAACTAATTATTATTTTTCAACTACTTATATATTTTAATTTTTTAATCTATTTTCTAAATTTAAGCTGGATAGAGTTCAAACTGTCTATAATTGAATACCAATTGAGATAAGAATTGAAGTATTAACCCAAATGGAAATTGGGAGCAACTGTGAATAAGTGAATAGAAATCTAAATGAATGTGAAGTAAAAGAGAATTGATTTAGCTAATAATCAATGAAGATAGATACGTAGGATGTACGTATATTATTCTATTCGCATAGTGATTTGATTCAAATTCAAACACAGAATTTCGAGATAGTATTATCGATCCGAGTTGGGATTTTTCGCTCGATTTTCGACGGCGAACCTGGATATGGGTTTTTTATTAGTTCTGGATATTCTCTATCATAGCTACGACTATCCAAGGAGAATAACGGTTTCTGATCAAGAAACCAGATCTGAGTCCGCACTAGGAAGTCGGGTGAATGATACTAGTTCGGAAATGGAATTGTGTGATCGAAGAGCGATCAGATTTATATAGTGTACGGATGATATGTGTACAATCGTACGAGTGAATGAAATTGATATTGAAAATTTGTGGATAAGAACTGTAAAATGGTTTTTGAAATGAAAAGTAATATGGTTAATAACTTTATAAAAGATTTATCAAATTTGAATATTTGATTTGGAATAAAATAAAGTTATATATCCTTGTTATATAAGATAAATCTTCCCTTGTTGAATCTAGCCAGAAGAAAAGGGTTTTGAAATATTTGAAGTATAAAAGAGGTTTTATACAAGTTTGAAATGATCCAAAGATTTTCAAAGTTATATATATATATATATATATAAAGGATCTTATGAGAATGATTTTGAAAAAGGTTTTGGGAACCTATGTAATTTTGGAAAGGCTTTTGATTTTTGGGAAAATCGGTTTGGATTTTGGAAAGCCAAGTTTGGAACTATCGATTTTGGATATCGATTTTGTGTAAAAGATAATTTTGATATAAATCATAAAGGGTATGATTTGAAGATACTATAAGTGTATAGTATAAAGTATTTTGAGATTGGCTCTGGGGAAAAAGGCGCTCCCTTGAAATGAACTTCTCAGGAGTGCCACAGGGTGGTGCTGCCTTGAACCCAAGGGGGGATTCTAAAGTTAATCTTGTGAGGAATCCGGACAAAACTAGTTCCTGAGGATTATTTGTGTAGCGAAAGTCGAGGGGCTGGTGCCCACAGAGGCATTTGGGTTATGCTGTAACGACAGTGTAACTCAATGTCACTGTGATCTACTGCAGACCATAGCGAAAGTCGTGTGAGCCGCTGAGAGCCAACAGTCTACGTTTGATTTTATATCGGTAGACTGCGATACTATGGTAACATAGCGAAAGTCTTGTATGCCGCTGAGAGCCAACAGTCTGCGTTTAATTCTATATCGGTAGATTGAGACCTATGTAGGAGTGGAGAAGTTTCATTTTAACAGCGAAAGTCGTTTGTGCCGCTGAGAGCCAACAGTTACATGGACTTTTGCTGCGACGGCAACGTAACCCTGGAATATAACTGCGATCTGTTGTGGGTTTCATGCTGTCATCAGTTACATGGACTTTTGCTGCGACGGCAACGTAACCCTGGAATGTAACTGCGATCTGTTGTGGGTTCCATGCTGTCATCAGTTACATGGACTTTTGCTGCGATGGCAACGTAACCCGTGATGTAACTGTGACCATGGATGGGGGTGATGATTTCCAGAGCATTCTCACAAAAGATATTTCCTCTATTTTCAAAACTGTTTTCTAATATTTTCATAAATTATTTTCCAAATATTTTCACTGGGTGTTGAAAACGGGTTTGCTAAGTCCTTATAGATTTTCAGTCCTACGTCTGATCAACGTATGACCGAATTTCTATGAGAACAAGGATGGACTTGTTGAGACATTAAGTTATAAAAGTATTTAAAAAAAACTATTTTTGTAATATTATATAAATTTTAAAATATTTTAAAAATTTAATATAAAAAGAGTTTATAGTTTAACATGTTCAACAAGAAATTTATCTGATAATAAGTAAATAATAAATTGTGGCTTCGTTCCTTTTCGAGGACGAAAAGATTTAAAGGGGGAGGAATGTGATATCCCGGATTTTTGGGCATCAGATAATTGGATAGTTATCTGATTTAACTTTTAAAAAAAATATTGATTTATAAATTGAACGAATTTAGATGTGATAATCTCCAGTATAAATTATTTAAAATTTGACAAAATTGTTAATTTCAAACCAATAATAATAATGTGTTATATATATATATTAAATAAAATTATTATTACAAATTTGAAAATAGACATATGCAAACTTTATAATATTGAGAATTTTAAGTGTGTACTTATACATATATACAAGTGTATATATATATTTATATTATGATTAGGAAGCTATTGTTTTGAGTTCAACATGATGATTTTCAAAAGCTATTAAAGAAAACATGATTCATAAATTAATTAAATGAAAGGGGTTAAGTATAAAAATTTAATAAATTTAAGTAAGGGTTTAAAACAAGTTATAAAATTAATTTAAACAAGGACTTAAACACAATTTAAATAACAAATGACATTTGTAAAACTATGAATATAAGAAATAAACACTTGTAAACTTATGATAACAAGTGGCATCTCACAAAATTCTTTTAATTTGAAAATCGTAGAAACATGTATATGAAAGAAAATTAGGCTATTTTCCAAAACTCCTCACTTACCTCTTCCCTAAACTGAAAATCAAACGTAGCAAACTAAAATCTCAAACCAGAGATAAAATGCAAAGCCTTCAGACCTGAAGACAGATCAAAGTAAACCTGAAAATGAAAACCTGAGATTGAAATGTAATCAAACCAAACTACAAATCAAAGAAATCAAAACAGCAGTTCAAAATCAAGAAAAATTGGAAAAGGAAAATATGGACAGAGCCTGATCAAGCAATCTCCAACCTGATTCAAGAACAAGAATAGTTCAAATCAAAGAATCAACTCAACATGGATTCGAGTTCCAGATCAAAGCAGACAAAGATTCAAGTTCAATATAATTTTCAGATTCAAAAGAAAAATAAAATTCCAAAACCTGTCTCTACTTTCAAAGGTGAGTAAACAAAAATCTTTTAAAGCTAAAACATCTATCATACCTGTGCATGCAACAATTAATCATAGGAATGATTCAAACATGTTTTGCATGGTTGTATAAATGTGTGTGCCTGGTATAAAGATTTGATTTGCTGTGTATGTGTGTGCATGTCTGTGTAAACAAGTTATGGCCTCTGTTCTTGTTAACAGGCTCTAAAATCATTCAGATTTCAATTTCTATTCACTCAAATACTTTCAGGCATTCATGATTAAAGGAATTTTGTTTGTAAACATGATACCTTATTTAAAAATAGTTTCAAGTGAAATTATTATGTAATTATTTGGAAAACAAGAAATTACAGTAAAAATCAAAACACCTCAGGAATTCGACCCTCACGATTTCAAGATTTAATTATATAACTAGTTTTGTTTTTAAAAATGATGATTTTTGGTAAAAACTTCATGATTTTAAAGCTTGTAATTGGGAAGGAATTTCGAGTTGAACGGATTATGGATTTTCGTCGATTTCTGGTGATTTGAGGAAGATCGTGAGTCGAGGTCGAGGCTGCAGGTAGCTTGTGGGTTAGGGAGTACAGGAAAATTGGTAGGCGATTTTTCTGATCGCCGTGGTGGCACGGCGAAGGAGGAATAGGGTTTAGGGCTTCAGTTTGGTCGAGTTGGTGGTCGAAGCGAATGCGTTGTCGCCGTGGCATCGAGATGGACCAGAGTGGGGGGAGAAGAAGCATGGTCGAGAGGCGAAGGTCTGGAAGAGGTGGCGAAGTTTCCAGTGGTCGGAGATGGGCGATGCGAGATAATCAGTGATCGAGTTTCCAGTGTGGTGGCTTGGCTTGCTCGATTTTGATTTGCGGGGTCGTGAGGGTTTCTAGGTGGTCAGAACCTTCTGCGAGGTCGTAGGCGACTGGAGGATGGTCGCAAAGATGATCGGAAGTGGTCGGAGTGGGCGCGCATGTGTACACGTGCACAAACAATATCTGGTGTTGTTGAAGGCTTCGGGGAAGAGCGAGTTTTCTCGTGTCGTTTGCGTGTTTGTCTCGAAGTAGAAAATGGTTCGCGAGTGTCACGAGGATGGCTCGGGGTAAGTTTGTAGTTGGCTCGGGTTTTGATAGTTAGGGCTTGGGTTGTTTTTGTTTTTGTTTCCAGATTTAAATTTTAAAAAAATAAAACATGTTCAGATTTATAAAATTTAAAATGAAACAGAATCCAGATTTAAAAACAAAAGTAAGAGCATGTTTTATGAAGTAATAATCAGGTTTAAATAGAAGATCAAGTTTTAAGTATGTAAAAATGAATCAAGTTTTCAAGTATTAACAAGTAATTAATCAATTTAATGGATGATTTCTTAGCGTAAGTAATTAAGTAATTAATTAAGATAAAGGGGTTAATCTTTAATTAATTAAGGTCTTGATAAATTAAGAATAATTAATGAGTAACTAAAGGATGGTTAATTAATTTAGTGGAAGAAGAGGGAAGCATGCTCGGGAGGGAATTCGGGGAAGGAGGAAAATGACTCGAGTTTGTTATCAAGTCATACGCGAGTGTTTAACTGGGACGACAGTTTTAAAATTTAAAACATAATAAAGTTTAATCAAGTTTTTAAACTATTTTCTCTATAAAATAAATGTTTTAAAGGTTTGGTTAAAGAAAAGTGGTATAATTTATTTAACTTAAATTAATTAAGTTAAATTTAAGTTTATGTTAATTAATGTAAGTAATTAAGGGAAATTAATTACTTAAAGATAATTACTTAATGAAAGTAATTAAGAATAATTAATTTGAGGATAATTAATTAATTTAAAGGTTAATTAATTAAGGGATGATTTATTAATTAAGGGTCAATTAATTATGTAATTAATTAAAGATAATTAATTAAAGGTAAATTATTTAATGATTAAAGGTTGATTGATTTATTAATTAAAGTTGATTTATTAATAATTAAAGGATAATTAATAAGTGATTAAGGGTTAATTAATTCAAACGGTTTGTAATTAATTAATGTTAAGTATGCAGGATTTAAAAGTAATTAAAGAAATTAATTTAATTCATTGGTGGTTAATTAAATTAATTAGAGATGGTGTGGTTGATTTATCTTGCTTATGGAAGATTGAATGATATTGAATGCCTTGGAATATGTGATATCTCCGATATGTGATATGAGATAAATTGTTGTGTATAAATGTATTGTTTAAACTTAAACTTTTGGTTTAATAAATAACATTGGATTCGAAGAGACCGGGGTCGGGTATTAGTAAATACCCGAAACCACTTCGATTTGAAATCTTCTATAAATCTTTATAGATTGATATGTGAAATCAAATAGGCCGGTTTGGGATAATATGGACCATTTGAACTAAGTTGGATACTTAGACATTGTTTTGTGAAAATAAGTGTTGACTATATAAGTTGTTTACTTATAGAAAAGTACGAGTTACCCCGGGTTTAAATAAGTTCTATGAATTGAAATTTCATGTTAGATGAGTTTACTCACGCTGGTTTCCAGCATGACCCGGGTGTTACTTTGATGTAATGCTCGGGTCAGACCGAGTATTACAGATTTTCAAGTAAGGACGTTCTGGAGCTCAGGAGTCAAGCTGGATGGCAGGAACGTATGGAGTGTTTCTACTATGATTATTATTGTATATCTGAGACTTGATAATTGTGTATATCCAGTGTCTGTATAAATATGTAACTCTGATGTATTAAAATGTAATCGACAGATATAATATTGTTTTGTAAAACTGTTATCATTTATTATTATATTTTATCCGCTGCGAATGTGAGATGTTGATGTTTCTGATCTTCTTCTTCTTCTACTTCTTCTTCTTCTACTTCTTCTTCTATCTCTTTCTTCTTTTTCATAACTATCTGGAATTTTCGGGTTCGAAAACTCCGTGTCGTTACATTTACAAAGAAAAATCCAGGTTCTATCATTTCAAACCCGCAATCCCAAGTCAATAAAATATAATAAAAATCAATCAGGCCTATCATTTCAGACCATAATGATTTTCCCTTATTCTAAAGTCCGTTCGGATATGTATCATTTCAGCCCATAGTGATTCTATTCTACAGGGAACTTGTAGTGTGATAAACAGAATAGAATAAACAGTAAAATAAAATAAAACATAACAGATTATGTGACAAGTTAATAACAGGGTTTAACATCATAAATATACAATCACAGGCAGGTATAACATAATATAATAGTTTCTACACATTCAGTTATTGTCACTTCACATTTGCATAAGTATAAATGTCAGGTGTGATTACTCACCTTTTGAGCTGAAGTTAGCGAATCAAATGACAAAAACGAAATCCAGAAGGCACGATAACACGATTATGGACTCAAGTAGGAAGAGAACCAAGCTAATAATCTTGTCACAACCCATAAACAAAACAAAATATAAATTCAATACAACATATTGTGAAACAACTTTGAAATAGAAGTAACAAATGAAACAAATTGCATTGGCCATGCTTTCTACCATCAATTGCTCGACCTAGGGTCTTGTAGGCTCGGCCATAACATGGTTTTGGTTCAGGTTTGGAACTACAAAGGCATGGCTACAAGGAATAGGAAGTGTTAGAGGTTACATAACATGAATGCAAAAGTTAAGGCACTAAGGTGGAGTTTTGGTGAACATTTTAGGCTCGGCTACATGGGTCTATGGCTCGGCTATGGCTTGTACAGGTCAGGTCAGATCTGGACAGAGGCTAAAGTGATGGGTAGTGGTGTTATCTAGGTGGTGGTGGAGAAATAGGAGGCGGCCAAGGTGATGTATGTTGGTGGTGAAGAAGCTAGGCTAGGCTACATGCATAGTTTAAGGGTTTTTTGACAAATTTTTTAGGGATCTTTGGTCCAAGGGGGTCACGGCCATGATTAGTTAGAGGGGTAGGAGGGGTTGCTACCATAGATCATGGGGAGGAGGAGGAAGGTGAAGGCGGTGAGGCTATGGCCGAGCAACAAGGAGAAGAAGCCAAGGTAAAACATTGAAAATCAAAAGGAAAAATGAAGAGAAAAGGTGAAAAAGAGAGAGGAGGCCATTACCAATCTTTGTAGCCATGAATGAAATGAGGAATGATACTTTTCTCACGTGAAAATGAGTTAAAACTCACGGCTATCAAATGAAAATGCACGGCCAACTCAAGGCAAATGAAAAGACTTGGAAATTGAAGAGGTTTTGGCTAATGAAAAGTCATAAGTTTGTAAAAGTCGTCTCTTCAAATTTCTATTTCTTTAAATCAAATAAAATAAATAAAAATTCAGTAAATGCATTAGAAAATGAAAACAAAATAAAATAAACTGAAAATAAATAAATAATTTTAGGGGAAATGGAAAAAGAAATAAAGAAATAGTTTATTAATTTGAAACAAGACTTAAAATTGCAAACAAAATATCATTAACTTTGGAAAATTGTAACTTTACTTCTAAACCAATAATAAGTCAAGTAAAATAAAATAAATGCTGAATAAAATAAAGTGTAAATGAAAATAAAATAAGGTCTTAAGAAAATAGAAAAATTAATAAAGAATTACTTTATATAGTTGAAACTAGAAATTAAAAATTATAAACAAATACACTGACATTGGAAAATCTCAATTATACTTTTAGAAATGTTTTAAACCAAAATATATACATAACATCATGTTACTCATGTAAACATACATTAGAACATGACATGATAAACAAAAATATTATTTATATAAAATTAAAATAACAATTTTGTTAAATACAACAAATTACATCCAATAGTGTAGGGGGGAATTAATTTAAAGGACAAAAATTTGTATATTTTTAGCCTCAAGGACACGACCTCGATATTTTAAGCACAAGGACAAACATTCTCCTAAAAATATTCATAAGGACAAACATTCTTCCAAAATTATTCATAAGGACAAACATTCTTCCAAAACTGCTACCGAACTAAAAACTGATACCTAAAAACTGCTACCGATAACTACAAACTGATACCTAAAACTGCTATCAAAAACTAAAAAATGATACCTAAAGAAAGTTGTCCTTCAGGCTAAAATATTGAAGGTCTGTCCTTAAGGCTGAAACGCTGAGAAATTTTGTCCTTGACAATAATTTCCTGATAGTGTAAAAGGCATAACTTTCACAATATAAATCAGATTTCAATGAAACAAAAAGCAGTATTCTTGAAATTTTATTTACTTTCATAATAAAAGATAAAATTCAAAAATTCAAACTTTTAAAATTTTAAATTAAAAGTCAAAGTTTGACCATATTGACCAAAATTCACATTTCTGGAAAATACTCAATTTATTCATGTTTGGAATTATAATTCACATACAAATCAAAATTTATATTTAAAAATAACAAAATTTATATTTAAAATAACAAAATGTATCCATTAAATAAATAAAATGAAGCTTTTAAATCAGGAAATTCAATTTAAAATAATTACAAAATACAGGGTTGTTACACTCTGGCTTGAGAAATAGCCTCTAAGAACCTATACAAGAGAAGAACAATGCATGCAAAAGAAAATTCACTGTAAATAAGAAATCACTTTCACAAATCAGGAATTTTTGATGAAATTAAGTGATTTGGATTTTGATTACCTTTGATTTATTCACTAGAGTGAAAAAGATAGTAATTTGCTTGAATTTAATGAAGAAATTTGCTTGGATTTGAGAAAATGGTTGAGTGCTTTACTGTATTTGTTTCTCAAGTAAAAGAAGAAGATGAGATAGTGAAAAGGAACGTACAAACAATTAGATTTCTCAATATCTCACCTGGTTAAGCAATAATGGGCCTTGGACCCATTAGTAAAAAGAAAATAAAATGGCCTATTGGTTAAATAATCAACACTTAACTAAAATGTGTACACATATCACATTATACACAAAACAAACACTACGCCATAGATGGCCTATTGCAACGAAATTACAAGGTGTTGCTAGCTACAATGTAACGATAGCTATGCTGATTTTTGTCTATTGCAACATTCACTTCAGTGTGTTAGCATAGATATCAGCAAAATGTTGCAGTAGCTATAAATATATTCAAATTAATAAAATTAATAAAATTTTACACCTCAGCGATCCACACCATCATTTAAAACAAAATCTCAACCATCAATCCACACCATCAATCCACACCTTAACAATTTCCATTTCCCGCTTTACTTTTCTTTCTCATTCCTCTTTGTGTGAAAATTAGGGCACGGCATTTTTCTTTCTCGTTCCACTCTGTGAAAACTAGGGCACGCGATTCCAGTTGCTTTGATGCTCTGATTGATCGAATCTAGTGTGAGAAACGTTTCTGGTAGCTTGCTCCTTCATTCTCCTTGATTGATTACTCGAATTGCTTTGACTTCGTCGTCCGGTGCGATGTGATATTATTTGGTATGTTTTCTGCCTTCTGGTTTACTTGATTATTCTCGATTTTGGTTACACTCGCACGCTTTTGCCGATGATGAATTGGGATTTATTTATAGGCTTTATTTCCTATAATCTCGAGTTTAATCTTTCTGTTGGACTTTGAGAAATCTGGTATGTTGGATTGCGATGATGTATTGATATGTTGGATTTTGGTTCACTGGCTTGATTTTGTTTTGCCGATGATGAATTGCGATGTGATATTATTTGGTATGTTGGATTTTGGTTCACTGGCTTGTTTTTTATTTCTGATCTGAGCTTGTTAGCTCCTTTCTGCTGCATTTGTTAAACCAGAACTTGAACCTTTGTTAAACCAGAACTTGAACCTTTGTTAAACTTGTTCACATACCTTTGTACCTTGCTGCATTTGTTAAACCAGAACTTGAAGTATTTGTATTCTGTTGTCCTCTAGAAAACTGCTTCACTTGAAAACTTCTGCATTTTTGAAAATCAGAACTTTGAAAGTGATCTTTGGTTTTCTAAAACTGTTGACTAATCTGAACATTGAGTTTTGATTTCCACGATATATACAAACATATGTGTGTTGAGCTTTGTTGGTTTTTCTTGGTCTGGACTGAACTGGTACCATGCTAACCTTGTTCTTTAACATGAACTGATGCTCCAAGTCCTCTGTATATCATATTACTGCCTATGTTTCTCTTGTACATTCCTGATGCATTCACTGTTTTTGCTTGATGGGCTGCCTATGTGTACTGCTGTGTTTCTTGCACTGGCTTGTCTACATTTTGCTGAACCTGGTTCTTGTTTGTTTTGTTGGTTGCTTGGCCCTGAGTTGAATCCAGTCGATGACTCGAGTTTGACCTTGTGCCGTGTCCATTTTTTTGGCTTGTCTACATATCTGGCTGAACTTGAGTATGAACTTGCACTTGTGTAATATCCCGGAAATTTGGGGCAATATCAATTTAATAATCTGTTTAAATAATTAAATTGATTTGATAATTTTTGATAATAAATATTTGAATTTATTTAATAATCTAATTAAATGAATATTTAATTAGTGAATTTATCCTTTAAAAAATTAATAAGATGATTTCTATTTATAATGTATGTGTATAAGTATATATATTAAATAGATTAGCTTTGGGTTGAAACATAATAAATAAATAAATTCTTGTTTTAAATTTCTAATACATATATTGATAGTTTGGAGATTTGGATTTATTTAATATTTTCTTTTCAAAGCTATTTAAACAAAATATCTATATGGTTTTGAAATGAGATTAATAATCAGGATTATTTTATTTCTTTTTAAATATTACTTAATAAATAAGATTTAAGAGTATATATATATATATAAGTTTAAAATACAATATTAATAGTGTATTGTTTTATTTATGGAAAATAAATAGATTTTAATGTAAAATAGAATTGTTATTTCAAATTGAATGTGTAGTTATATATGTATGTATATAACTTGACTTTAAATTGGATTTTAAATATAATTTGAATTTGAATGTAAATTAGTTTTGAAATTCAAAGATAGATATTTTAAATATTTGGATTTTAAAATATATGTATAAACTTTTACTTATAAACATAATTGGTTTTATTTTCTTTAAAATACTTTATATATATATACATAAGTATTTAATTAATAAAGAAAAGCATTTTATTTACATTAAAAATAAATAAGGATTTCTTAAATTACATGTGTAAATCTATAAAGACACCTAAATACAAGTGTACACTAATAAAACAATAAGAATGACAAATGTCAAGTTTTAGATTTTTGTTTTTCTTTTAATTAAATAAATCATTTCTACTTATATAAACACATGCTTTCATTCCATTCTTTTTTCTCTTTTCTATTTCTTTTTCAAAACTAAAGAAAACTTTCAGCCTGTAAACAAAATCTGAAGCTCAAACAATTTCTCAAAACAAATCAGTAATCAATCTTCCTCAAAACCAAAAACAAAAATTTCCTGAAAACAAATCTGAAATTAAACCTTCCTCTCAAACCAATTTAGTAATCAACTCCTCAAACAAAACATGAAATCAATATACTCCTCAAACCAGAAAATCAATTCAAAACCTGTAATGCATTTTCCACAATCAAAGGCAAAGCCTGTAAACATACTTTTCAAAATCTAAAAGCAAGTAAAACTGGAGCATGCAAAGCATTTTCAAAGAATAAAAGAAAGAGGGCATGTAGCAGATAATCAAAGCAAGCTCAAATCATCTTGCCTGCACCTAAGTTTTCAAATTCTTATACAAATTCCAGCATTCAAGTTTTAAAAGTTTAAAAGCTGTTTTCAATACCAAAGGTGCTCTGTTTATCTTCTTATATATCTGGTGAGTAACACTTTACTTAAAAATTTAAGTAAATCATAATCTGTTGTAAGTAGAATTTTTAGATTGTATTATGCTTGCATGTCTATATATAAATGATTCCAGTTTCAAAAATAAGAACATTCTCTGTTATTTAGTTCCTGTCATCATCTTATTATCCAGAAAAACAAAACCACAAAAATTTACAAGTTAAAACATCTTGTGATGATCTGATGTATGAATCTATGATGTAATATGCATGCATGATTGTTTAAGTATGAATTATTTGTATATATGTTGATATTTTTGTATGCATGTCTGATATCAATTCTGTGAAGTTAACAGAGTTTAAAATTCTAATCAAAATCCCAATATCTCATTTTCAAATCACTGATATGATTAGGAATTCAAAAGAGATTTGTTTGTTAAGCAGGGATGAAGTTTAAAAAAAAATATAATTAAGTGATATAGGTTTAGAATTTATTTGGAATATAAGAAATACAGTAAAAGCTTTGAAAACTATAAAATTCAAATATCATAATTGTTAGATTCACTGATATAATTTTGATACCCATTACAAATCATGATTTTTAAAGGTAAAATCACAATTTTTAATCAAGTGATTTGTGAGATTTCTCGAGATGAACAGAATATGGATTTCTGTTGATTTCTGGTGATCGCGAGATGAATTGAGGTCGTGGTTAAGGCTGGAGGATGGTGGATGGTCGGGGATCATTGGAAAAATGATGAAGCATTTTTCAATTTGCCGTGGTGGGTTGTCGAAGGTGTTTTAGGGTTTAAGGCCAGTTTGTGTAGTAGTTATTCTCGAATCATTTTTCGTAGTCAATGGTGAATCGAGTGATACCGGTCATTGGGAAATGATATCTGGGGTGTTGACGGAGCTATGGTTGGAAGCGCAGGCGTTCTGGTGGTCGGAGATGTGTTGACGAGACGTTTCCAGGCTTTGTGGGTGTTCGAGACTTTTTGTTCCAGGATTGGATGGAAGCTCGATTTCGAATTCGAGTGATTGCCGAAGATCTGGTGATCGAGTTTGGGTAGGTGGTTGATCGTCGACATGGGGAAGTCATCGTAGTTGGTCGGCGTCGATCTGTTCCATCGTGCATGTGCACAGTGTCAACTGTGCATTTGGGTTTGGTTAGTTGTTAAATTTGAGGAAGAAGGCGTACTCGAGTTTTTTCTCGAGTTCTCGGGTGTAAGGCTCGGGGCAAGTTAGGGTTTGACTCGAAGTAAAATTGAGATGAGCTCGGGAATTTTGGGTGATAACAGTTAAAGCCTGACAGTGTTTTTAAATTTAAATTGAGTTTTAAAATTTTGAAAACAGGATTTAAACTCAGTTTAAATCAAGTTTTTCATTCGAGTTCAAGTTTAAATTTTGTATCCTATAATTTGAGATAAATAAAGTTTTATAAAAATAAAGGTTTTAACAATTTTAAATGTTTAAAAGAATAATTTAAAAAGGTTTGAATTTAAATGAAATAGTTTAAAATCTTATAAATTTCCTTTATAAATGTTAAGTGTCCTTAACATTTGATTTAAAAAGATTTTGTATATTTGATTTAAATTTGGTTAAAGTTGAATTTGTAATTCAAATTTAAATCTTTAATTTGAAATGAAATTAAAGAAAGATTTAAAGGTAAAAATGTTTAAAGCGTTGTTATTAATAATTAAAGTAGTTAAAGGTTAATACCTTAATTTAGGAAGTAATTAAGGTTTAATGATTTTGGTTCATTAAATTAATAAGGTAATTAAAGAATAAGTTAATAATTTAATTAATTAATGGTTTAGTGTTAATTAATTAAATAATTAGGATTATAAGTTAATTAATTAAGTGTTAATTAATTTGGGACTAAGAATCATTTATTTAGATGAATATAGATTTTTAATAAATGATTAGAAATTTATTAATCAAGTGATTAAAGATTAATTAAGTAATTAGAGATTTATTAATTGGTAATTAAGAATTATTAATTTGAAATTAATAATAGTTGATTAAAAATTAATTACTTAAAGAAGTAATTAAAGAATGGTTAATAATTAATGAGAGATCATTAATTAGGAATTATTAAATAATTAATTAATGTGATTAATTTTTGATAATCAATTAGATTAATTAATTAATATAAATTGGTTAAGTATAAATTACTTAATGAAAGTAATTAAAGAAATTAATTACTTAAGGTAATTAATTAAATAAATTTGATAAGTTTAAATTAATTAGTTAAATTAATTTAAGATAATGATTTGGAAATTTGATAATTACTTAAATGTAATTAGTGAAAGTATAATTACTTAGGAAAGTAATTAAAGGTAATTACTGGATGTAATTAACTGAAGATGATTTAATAATAAAAGTAATTTGAGTTAATTACTTTTGAATAATTAATCAAGGGATTAATTAAAGGATAATTAATTAAGGAGTAATTAATTTATGAAGTAGAGTAATTAAGGGAAGTTAATTACTAAATGAGATTAACCAAAGGTGATTAATAAATGTGACTAATTAATTATTAAATGTAATTAATTTAAATAAGATAATTAATTAAGAGTAATTAAGGATCATTAATTAATAAAATTAATGATGTAATTAAGAATTGATTAATTAAGATTAATTAATAAATAATAAGTGATTAAAGTAATTAAAGTATAATTAATCAGGAATGATTAATTAAGATGATACTTAAAGTATGATTAATTAATTGGTTTAATTAACCATTAAGTAAGCAGGATTTATAAAATGAAGTAATTAATTTAATTAACTTTAAATTAATTAGAGATGATATAAATCATTACTTAAGGGTGAATGAATGATATTGAATACTTTGCATTGTTGATATCTTTGATGAGATATGTGTTGATATATGATATGGATGTTTGGTTGAATTATAATGATAATGTGAATTATCTGTTTGGGATGATAATGTAGATTATCTACTGAATTATCTATCTTTGTGTATATAGATAAGAATTGAATTGTTTTAACCTTAAAACAACTTGGCCCTTAAAAGATACGTTTTGGATTTCGATGAGACCGGGATCGGGTTTCCGTATACCGGAATTCCAGGTCTGGAGACCCGAATACCACATCGATCCAAATTTACGATAGGTCGTGAATCTCAAGTAAAGATGAAGATTCAGAGTGCAAGGGTTATTGTCGTTAACTCTGAGGGTGATTCCAAAACGAGTGTAACGAGATAATGCCTTCGGTTTCGTTCGAACCCGGAACGAACTTGTATGGATTGAATGCTTTCAGAACATCGTCAAGTGGACGATGAGCATTCTAAGTGATATGTTCTGATTGAAGGTAATCGTAACCTCAAGCCTCATCAACCGGGAATGGCTAAAACAAGGGAGGTGCAGCAAGGCTTCGTGGGTAGCACCCACTGAGAGCAAGATAGATCCCTGTCTAGAGGTCCCTTTCCTTTTTATTCGGCTTAGTGTGTGGTTGGTCGCGCCAACTACGGGGTTATCTTATTCGGAATTATCCAGTAAGGGATGGTTCCGGCTTTGTGTTGCAGGGGAGCGGGCGTACTCCTCGGTACGGTGATCTAGGCCACGTACTGTGACGGGCGGTACCCCAGTAGCCCTGCCATTGTATGGAATCCAAACTCCAATAAGTGCCGTACGTATTAGTTGTGCCCAACTATGTTGGAATGTGAGATGTAAGCATTTCAGCTATTTCATATTTATTTGAAAACCCTAGACCCTATTGTAATATAACTGGATTTCCTACCAAATGTTTTGGTTAGCGTAAGGTAAAAACTTACCCATGTTTATTTGTGGGGAGTCTTACGTGATACCTTTTCTTTCTAAAGGTTTTGAAGTTAAGCAAGTTTAACCTGTTACTCACACCAGACCCATGTCTGACCCAAGTTGTTTATTTCTGTTTTATAAACTCTTGGGTACTCAAATTTTTACGAGTAGCCAAGGGATTCAGGTTTAGCTTTGACGAATTGTGGAGGAGCAATGGAGCAGGAGGCTTCAGCGTTGTAGATATATATAGTAGTTCCGCTGTGTCTGTATTTCTGTAGTGTATTGAGTTGTAATGTCTAGACAGATGTTATAACTGTCTAGTAAGTGATGTATATGCTGTGTAACTCTGTAAAGTGTTGTATACTATGTAATAGTATATGTTATTAATATAATTTATTCGTTCCGCTGTGAGATCGTTGTTGTTGTTTCTTTCTTTCTTCTCTTCTTTTCTATTTTCTACCCCTTTCTTTCTTATTAATGATACGACTTTTTGTGGAGAAAAAGCCGGGTCGTCACAGTTGGTATCAGAGCATAGGTTGAGTGAATACCTAAGCTATTGGTTAAGTATATCAGAGCACTAGGTTGAGTGAATACCTAGGTTCGGAAGGATTGTTCATTAGAGATAGGATCTGTAGCAACCTGATTGAGTCTGAGTATATATATACGAGAGCGCGTATTTGTTAGTTATATAAAATGATTTTATATTGTGTTAATTGATCGGTTGGGTGGTATATGGATTCTGGTCAATACGAGTAGCTAACGTTATTGATAGGGATCTCTAAACACTTGGACCAGGCCAATGGACACAATATTGTTTTAAAAGGAAAGGTGAAATAATTTTACCCAAATATATTTTCTATATATAAAAAGTATCATTTTAAATGTATATGGTATTTGTAATGATTGGTTGAGATGATAATAATTTATCATCTAGGATTAGGAGTCTGAGTGTTGAGGTTGGAAGTGTATCTGTCGAGACTGTAGACCTAATACCGTCTCGAGTGAACTTTGCAATTGTGAGGATTTCATCGATCTCTGAAGAAAACCTGTTAAGGTTCGGAGTTCATCTTTGAAGTTTGGATGGGTAGAGTTGGATCTGTCGGAGAACAGAAGCGAGTGATGGTATCTCAGGTAATAGTAGCTGTGTGATGAGACGTAGTGACTATGGATGTTCCCGAAGATGTTTTCTTTGGAACAAGTTGTGGAAGTGTGTCTGCTTCGGTGTTGTGGCTGAGTTCAGCATGGTGATTCTGTTTGGTTTGAAGTTCGAGTTTCTCGAAAAGCTTTGGTAAGGAAGTCTTTGGCATCTGTGGCAGCGGTGTAGCTCGGAGTATTCTGTGTGTTGGCAGTAAGTTTTCCTAGATGAGCAGTTTTCTGAAGAAGGAGTTCAGAAGCAGCAGAGAGGATCCATTTCTTCGATGGATTGGATAGTTAAGTATAAGCTGTTCTGATTGGTAAAGAGAGAACAGTTTTCTTTGCAGTTAGGCTGGGTTGATCGCAAAAGTGACTTGCGATTGCTGAGTGTTCTCTTGAGTTATCTGAGATTTTCTGGGATGTGTTGTCCAGTTTGTGCTTGTGTTCTTCATCAGCATTCTACTCCAGATCAGAGTGGTGCAGCAGAAGCAGTTTGGGAGTGCATTTCTGGATAGAAGAAGTAAGTTTGGAATCTACTGATGGAGTAGAGTTGTGTTTTGGATTATGGGTAGATCTTGGAGAGATCATTCTATTGAGTTATCTTTGGTCCTGTTTGTTTCAAGAAGCATCAGCGAAGGTTGAGTTGATCAGGAAGGATTTGTAGGAAGCCGAGATCGTCTGAAGATTTTGTGGATAAGAGACGATGGAATTTGAAATTCGAAGTTGGAGACTTCATGGTTGTGAAGTTTTTCTCTGGTTAAAGGTTAGCTCCGAGTTATTTTGGATCTTTTCTGTGATCTAATTTGGATAAGTACTTTGATCTACAAGGTTGAATTGTCAGTTTGGATAACTGGAATTCAATGTATTTTACGTATCTCTGAGGGAGTACGTGTTTGATCTATCTCTGGTTTAGGAATCAGCAGTTCTGGAGGATTTGGTTGTTGAGTCAGACTCGTCTGTAGTCTGATATTCTGTTTAGTTTTGTAAATCTAGATAAGTAGGAGCTCTATAGCTTAGTATTGTTTGTTTGGATTGTTTGTAGAGCGAGTATCCCAGTATATATATACTTGGGAAAACTCGAGGAAATTCTATTCAGAATTTTTCGCTGGATAGTTAGAATTGTTTGTTTGGATGATTGGTTGCTATGATTGTTAGCATATGGATGATAATATATGGTTGTGATTTAAATAGATTATTAAATTACCTTTGTTTTAAATTTCGGGGACGAAATTATTTTAAGGGGGAAGGAATGTAATATCCCGGAAATTTGGGGCAATATCAATTTAATAATCTGTTTAAATAATTAAATTGATTTGATAATTTTTGATAATAAATATTTGAATTTATTTAATAATCTAATTAAATGAATATTTAATTAGTGAATTTATCCTTTAAAAAATTAATAAGATGATTTCTATTTATAATGTATGTGTATAAGTATATATATTAAATAGATTAGCTTTGGGTTGAAACATAATAAATAAATAAATTCTTGTTTTAAATTTCTAATACATATATTGATAGTTTGGAGATTTGGATTTATTTAATATTTGCTTTTCAAAGCTATTTAAACAAAATATCTATATGGTTTTGAAATGAGATTAATAATCAGGATTATTTTATTTCTTTTTAAATATTACTTAATAAATAAGATTTAAGAGTATATATATATAGATAAGTTTAAAATACAATATTAATAGTGTATTGTTTTATTTATGGAAAATAAATAGATTTTAATGTAAAATAGAATTGTTATTTCAAATTGAATGTGTAGTTATATATGTATGTATATAACTTGACTTTAAATTGGATTTTAAATATAATTTGAATTTGAATGTAAATTAGTTTTGAAATTCAAAGATAGATATTTTAAATATTTGGATTTTAAAATATATGTATAAACTTTTACTTATAAACATAATTGGTTTTATTTTCTTTAAAATACTTTATATATATATATATACATAAGTATTTAATTAATAAAGAAAGGCATTTTATTTACATTAAAAATAAATAAGGATTTCTTAAATTACATGTGTAAATCTATAAAGACACCTAAATACAAGTGTACACTAATAAAACAATAAGAATGACAAATGTCAAGTTTTAGATTTTTGTTTTTCTTTTAATTAAATAAATCATTTCTACTTATATAAACACATGCTTTCATTCCATTCTTTTTTCTCTTTTCTATTTCTTTTTCAAAACTAAAGAAAACTTTCAGCCTGTAAACAAAATCTGAAGCTCAAACAATTTCTCAAAACAAATCAGTAATCAATCTTCCTCAAAACCAAAAACAAAAATTTCCTGAAAACAAATCTGAAATTAAACCTTCCTCTCAAACCAATTTAGTAATCAACTCCTCAAACAAAACATGAAATCAATATACTCCTCAAACCAGAAAATCAATTCAAAACCTGTAATGCATTTTCCACAATCAAAGGCAAAGCCTGTAAACATACTTTTCAAAATCTGAAAGCAAGTAAAACTGGAGCATGCAAAGCATTTTCAAAGAATAAAAGAAAGAGGGCATGTAGCAGATAATCAAAGCAAGCTCAAATCATCTTGCCTGCACCTAAGTTTTCAAATTCTTATACAAATTCCAGCATTCAAGTTTTAAAAGTTTAAAAGCTGTTTTCAATACCAAAGGTGCTCTGTTTATCTTCTTATATATCTGGTGAGTAACACTTTACTTAAAAATTTAAGTAAATCATAATCTGTTGTAAGTAGAATTTTTAGATTGTATTATGCTTGCATGTCTATATATAAATGAATCCAGTTTCAAAAATAAGAACATTCTCTGTTATTTAGTTCCTGTCATCATCTTATTATCCAGAAAAACAAAACCACAAAAATTTACAAGTTAAAACATCTTGTGATGATCTGATGTATGAATCTATGATGTAATATGCCTACATGATTGTTTAAGTATGAATTATTTGTATATATGTTGATATTTTTGTATGCATGTCTGATATCAATTCTGTGAAGTTAACAGAGTTTAAAATTCTAATCAAAATCCTAATATCTCATTTTCAAATCACTGATATGATTAGGAATTCAAAAGAGATTTGTTTGTTAAGCAGGGATGAAGTTTAAAAAAAAATATAATTAAGTGATATAGGTTTAGAATTTATTTGGAATATAAGAAATACAGTAAAAGCTTTGAAAACTATAAAATTCAAATATCATAATTGTTAGATTCACTGATATAATTTTGATACCCATTACAAATCATGATTTTTAAAGGTAAAATCACAATTTTTAATCAAGTGATTTGTGAGATTTCTCGAGATGAACAGAATATGGATTTCTGTTGATTTCTGGTGATCGCGAGATGAATTGAGGTCGTGGTTAAGGCTGGAGGATGGTGGATGGTCGGGGATCATTGGAAAAATGATGAAGCATTTTTCAATTCGCCGTGGTGGGTTGTCGAAGGTGTTTTAGGGTTTAAGGCCAGTTTGTGTAGTAGTTATTCTCGAATCATTTTTCGTAGTCAATGGTGAACCGAGTGATACCGGTCATTGGGAAATGATATCTGGGGTGTTGACGGAGCTATGGTTGGAAGCGCAGGCGTTCTGGTGGTCGGAGATGTGTTGACGAGACGTTTCCAGGCTTTGTGGGTGTTCGAGACTTTTTGTTCCAGGATTGGATGGAAGCTCGATTTCGAATTCGAGTGATTGCCGAAGATCTGGTGATCGAGTTTGGGTAGGTGGTTGATCGTCGACATGGGGAAGTCATCGTAGTTGGTCGGCGTCGATCTGTTCCATCGTGCATGTGCACAGTGTCAACTGTGCATTTGGGTTTGGTTAGTTGTTAAATTTGAGGAAGAAGGCGTACTCGAGTTTTTTCTCGAGTTCTCGGGTGTAAGGCTCGGGGCAAGTTAGGGTTTGACTCGAAGTAAAATTGAGATGAGCTCGGGAATTTTGGGTGATAACAGTTAAAGCCTGATAGTGTTTTTAAATTTAAATTGAGTTTTAAAATTTTGAAAACAGGATTTAAACTCAGTTTAAATCAAGTTTTTCATTCGAGTTCAAGTTTAAATTTTGTATCCTATAATTTGAGATAAATAAAGTTTTATAAAAATAAAGGTTTTAACAATTTTAAATGTTTAAAAGAATAATTTAAAAAGGTTTGAATTTAAATGAAATAGTTTAAAAATCTTATAAATTTCCTTTATAAATGTTAAGTGTCCTTAACATTTGATTTAAAAAGATTTTGTATATTTGATTTAAATTTGGTTAAAGTTGAATTTGTAATTCAAATTTAAATCTTTAATTTGAAATGAAATTAAAGAAAGATTTAAAGGTAAAAATGTTTAAAGCGTTGTTATTAATAATTAAAGTAGTTAAAGGTTAATACCTTAATTTAGGAAGTAATTAAGGTTTAATGATTTTGGTTCATTAAATTAATAAGGTAATTAAAGAATAAGTTAATAATTTAATTAATTAATGGTTTAGTGTTAATTAATTAAATAATTAGGATTATAAGTTAATTAATTAAGTGTTAATTAATTTGGGATTAAGAATCATTTATTTAGATGAATATAGATTTTTAATAAATGATTAGAAATTTATTAATCAAGTGATTAAAGATTAATTAAGTAATTAGAGATTTATTAATTGGTAATTAAGAATTATTAATTTGAAATTAATAATAGTTGATTAAAAATTAATTACTTAAAGAAGTAATTAAAGAATGGTTAATAATTAATGAGAGATCATTAATTAGGAATTATTAAATAATTAATTAATGTGATTAATTTTTGATAATCAATTAGATTAATTAATTAATATAAATTGGTTAAGTATAAATTACTTAATGAAAGTAATTAAAGAAATTAATTACTTAAGGTAATTAATTAAATAAATTTGATAAGTTTAAATTAATTAGTTAAATTAATTTAAGATAATGATTTGGAAATTTGATAATTACTTAAATGTAATTAGTGAAAGTATAATTACTTAGGAAAGTAATTAAAGGTAATTACTGGATGTAATTAACTGAAGATGATTTAATAATAAAAGTAATTTGAGTTAATTACTTTTGAATAATTAATCAAGGGATTAATTAAAGGATAATTAATATAGGAGTAATTAATTTATGAAGTAGAGTAATTAAGGGAAGTTAATTACTAAATGAGATTAACCAAAGGTGATTAATAAATGTGACTAATTAATTATTAAATGTAATTAATTTAAATAAGATAATTAATTAAGAGTAATTAAGGATCATTAATTAATAAAATTAATGATGTAATTAAGAATTGATTAATTAAGATTAATTAATAAATAATAAGTGATTAAAGTAATTAAAGTATAATTAATCAGGAATGATTAATTAAGATGATACTTAAAGTATGATTAATTAATTGGTTTAATTAACCATTAAGTAAGCAGGATTTATAAAATGAAGTAATTAATTTAATTAACTTTAAATTAATTAGAGATGATATAAATCATTACTTAAGGGTGAATGAATGATATTGAATACTTTGCATTGTTGATATCTTTGATGAGATATGTGTTGATATATGATATGGATGTTTGGTTGAATTATAATGATAATGTGAATTATCTGTTTGGGATGATAATGTAGATTATCTATTGAATTATCTATCTTTGTGTATATAGATAAGAATTGAATTGTTTTAACCTTAAAACAACTTGGCCCTTAAAAGATACGTTTTGGATTTCGATGAGACCGGGATCGGGTTTCCGTATACCGGAATTCCAGGTCTGGAGACCCGAATACCACATCGATCCAAATTTACGATAGGTCGTGAATCTCAAGTGAAGATGAAGATTCAGAGTGCAAGGGTTATTGTCGTTAACTCTGAGGGTGATTCCAAAACGAGTGTAACGAGATAATGCCTTCGGTTTCGTTCGAACCCGGAACGAACTTGTATGGATTGAATGCTTTCAGAACATCGTCAGGTGGACGATGAGCATTCTAAGTGATATGTTCTGATTGAAGGTAATCGTAACCTCAAGCCTCATCAACCGGGAATGGCTAAAACAGGGGAGGTGCAGCAAGGCTTCGTGGGTAGCACCCACTGAGAGCAAGATAGATCCCTGTCTAGAGGTCCCTTTCCTTTTTATTCGGCTTAGTGTGTGGTTGGTCGCGCCAACTACGGGGTTATCTTGTTCGGAATTATCCAGTAAGGGATGGTTCCGGCTTTGTGTTGCAGGGGAGAGGGCGTACTCCTCGGTACGGTGATCTAGGCCACGTACTATGACGGGCGGTACCCCAGTAGCCCTGCCATTGTATGGAATCCAAACTCCAATAAGTGCCGTACGTATTAGTTGTGCCCAACTATGTTGGAATGTGAGATGTAAGCATTTCAGCTATTTCATATTTATTTGAAAACCCACCCTATTATAATATAACTGGATTTCCTATCAAATGTTTTGGTTAGCGTAAGGTAAAAACTTACCCATGTTTATTTGTGGGGAGTCTTACGTGATACCTTTTCTTTCTAAAGGTTTTGAAGTTAAGCAAGTTTAACCTGTTACTCACACCAGACCCATGTCTGACCCAAGTTGTTTATTTCTGTTTTATAAACTCTTGGGTACTCAAATTTTTACGAGTAGCCAAGGGATTCAGGTTTAGCTTTGACGAATTGTGGAGGAGCAATGGAGCAGGAGGCTTCAGCGTTGTAGATATATATAGTAGTTCCGCTGTGTCTGTATCTTTGTAGTGTATTGAGTTGTAATGTCTAGACAGATGTTATAACTGTCTAGTAAGTGATGTATATGCTGTGTAACTCTGTAAAGTGTTGTATACTATGTAATAGTATATGTTATTAATATAATTTATTCGTTCCGCTGTGAGATCGTTGTTGTTGTTTCTTTCTTTCTTCTCTTCTTTTCTATTTTCTACCCCTTTCTTTCTTATTAATGATACGACTTTTTGTGGAGAAAAAGCCGGGTCGTCACAACTTGAGTAGTTGCACTTGAGTAGTTTCTTGTACCAAGTCTTATGATGCATGTATGTTCATCCATGTACATGCATTTCTTGATCATGTTATGTTGCTTGCTGTGTTGAGTACTACTTTGTGCACTTGGCTTCTCCTTTGTGCATTTTCTCCTGAACTGTTGCTTGGTGTCTTCCATACTGTGTATATCACAGGTTGTCCATGCAAATATTTGGTCCCTGTCAGAAAAAATATGAAAAGAAACAACCCAAATACCTGAGGCAAATAATATAACAAAAATATTTTCATTTTCTGTTCAAGTTAAATATTATTTTCCAGATTACTGCTTTTGAATTATATGTGACAGGTATTGAAGACTGGACAGCTGGATACAAGCTTGAAGACAGAGTCAAATCAAATGTGCATGAGTGTATGAATGCATGAGCTTGAAGACAGGTTTCAAAGAAGGCTCGATCTTCCGAAATCGGATGAATCATGCGGTGCCCCGGACCCCCGCCGGCGCTACGCCCGGACCCGCTTCTCGGCTCGCCTTCGGCTCGGCACTCAGCTCATCATATATTTGTCAATGTCGGTGTCTGTATAAATTGAAACTGCATATGTAATGAGTGAACTGAGTGATGTAGTGAGGAATATCTGTATATGTAAATATCGGTGTTATATATCATTGAATTGTAAAATAGTGGAGTCGGGAATTTGTACTATTTCAAATGTTGAAATAAAATATTTATTTAAATAAATTACTGTTTGAATATCAAATTCTGTGCAATAGCATTTTATTAAATAAATATTTATTTCTATTAAAAAATCAAATATGTTCTACATTGTGGGCCCCACAAATTCAGAAAATTAATATCTATAGCAACATTTTTGAATGTTGCTACATGCACCTATGGATGTTGCTATAGACCCAAATAGGATTCTATTGCAACAATATTTCTTATGTTGCCTTAGATAGTCAAAGTGTTGCCTTTGAGGTCTGCGGCAACGCGGCAAAATGCATCACCGAGAAAGTGTTGCCTTTGCCCTTTTTTAGCCTATAGCAACATTTTTTGGCACTTCCTGCATCACTTCTTTGGTGTTGCAGTATGCAATCTATGGCGTAGTGAAAAATACATTTTCTCTAAAGTTTTACATAATAAAAATGTGAAAACTTGTATACATATAAAATAGAACATTTTCTATCATTTAAAATGATAATTTACTCTTTTTAAACATTTTTATTGTTAATTTCCTATATTTTGAATAAAATGCACTTTTTGTTCATTTAATTGTAATATACCATGTTTATTACTTTTAAAGTTCAACAAATTACATTTTATTACATGTTAAAATGTTCCAATTCATTTACAAATATTATTTACACTCAAAACTTATATTTAATCACATGTTCTCCTTTTTATTTCATTAAACACTTATTAAAAAGAGCTTACTTCTTTTAAAAATTATTAAAAGAAGCCACAAAGCAATAATTAACAAAATTATTGCATTTTCACTCAAATAAAATTATTCTCACATTTATTATCACCCAAACCATTAAAATAAAGCTTTATGCTTTATTTTCAACAATTATTTCCCAAATTCATTGTTTATAATCAATAAACAATTTATTTTCACCAATTTATTTTTATTCAATTTACAATATTAAATCATAATTATCATTATAATTTAATATTGAAAGGTAAACTCTAAATCTGGGTTGTTACACCAGTCTCAACGGATACATCGATATCTAGTCCCGATGCATCTTGACTAGGAATATTTAAAATGGTATATTTGTTTCGTTGTGATAAATTACTCACGGTTACAACACTTTGTAACTACTATCACAAAATATACCATTTATGGGTTTTTCTATTAAATATACTTTTAATTAAGTTAATTAATTAATATAATCACATTATATCAAGTATATAATGGGAACAAAATACCTTTTATTTCAAACAAGATTGGTCAACGAGTTAGATATATGTAACAAATTACATAATTGCCCCTAGGGTATACCCCTAACTCTATCAATCTCCCACTTCTACTTAAGGTCAATTATGGAATCTAATTCCAACTTCTCAAATTAGTTTTCTCAAAACCAATTAGGTCAGTCCCTTAGTGAATGGGTATGCTATTATATTTTAATTATCTACTTTGTCAATTAACTCTTTCTGACACTGATAAACTTCCTTTATCATGTGGAACAATTCGAAGTATGTCTTTCCACTTCTAGTGAGCTTTAAGGTCTATCATGACCAATTAAATTACATTGTTATCTCATAAAAAATTATGGGATTCTCAACATTTGGAATCACCGTTGGCTCAATTATAAATTTGTGCATTTATATCTATATACATTGGTTTATTGTAGCACTATTCAAGTTAATGTTCTCAACATTTCGTTGAATCGACCACAATCGCCTTTATTTTTAAATATTTTCAAATTAAAGATTTTTAACTTGAATTTTATCATTGACATGTTATACTCAATATCACTTATAAAAGTTTGTGTCCAAACGTTCCATCATAACTGTAACGACCCGTAAATTTTAATAATTTTATTTGTTTTATTAATATATTTAATTGAAATTTTGTGAAATTTTAAACAATAAAATTTTTGAAATAAAATTTTTATATTTGGAATGCGTCTTCTAAAATATAGCACTGGTAAATTTTCATCAGAAAATATGGAAGTTTATTTTCTTATGTAATTTTATTTCAATTTAATCAGTTAATATTGTTGAAAATAAAATGTTTTCGAAACCTGAATATTTTTATATTGAAAATTTGTAAATCATCTTCTGAGCAAGACGTCATATTTTGTTTCTCAAAATTTAGACTGTTATTGCTCTATCGTTCTTATTTTCGGCGAAATAGCGGCATTTTGGTACCGATATCGACTTTTGATCGGATGATCCTACCACTGATATCTGCATACCATTTTGATCGCCTCGTCATGTTGATCTCAACGGTATATTCATTTCTGTTTTTCGAACCTTGGTATGCATCGGAAAATCGGAAACGACTTCGTAAAGGTTCCGCATTCGATCTTTTAGTTTTCCCTATCTTTCGTATTCCACCGTATATTAGCCCAATAGCCACCTGCATTTGTATTTCTGAAATCAACGTAGCGTCTTTTCTATTTCCATTATTCGCGTACTTCTATCAACCTTCTTCTTCTTAAAAAAAAGAAACAACATATGTATCAAACCAGCCGAACCCATTTCATGTATGCGAAGCAGCATCGCCTCCTACCTCCAATCACCGAAATTCGAAAACCAAAGCACAAACTCCAACTACCTCTCCCCTCACAATCGCTAGAGAGCCGCCTTCCACCCATGAGGAGCCGGGCTCAGCCAGGCCTCGAAAACTCCCCACCTTCCCTCGTCTTTGCTTGCTTTGTCGCCAAAGCCTCCAAGCCGAAGCCACCGTCATGGCCTTCTTTTACTTCTCCTTTATATGAAGGTATATTATCAAATTGGTTATTATATGTTGCTGTATATACCTATTTATAGCATTATATAACATTCAGGCTTGTTTCATGTGAAGCCTACCTGACAGCATGCAAATACTCTTATATGAAGTTATATAACATGTTTGTCTTTATATATGTGAATTTATATAAGCTCTATATTATTATTTTTTTGTCAGAAGAAAAAATAAATTTATATGTGGGTTAGTTTATATATTATTATGTATACAGTTTGTATATGCATTATTTATATTTGCTCTGTGAGTATAATATAAGAGCTATTTTGTTTCTTTTGTTTCTTTTGTTTATAGTGACATGTTTATATAATATGTATGAGTACTTTGATTTTTATGAGTATATATATAGCAGTACGATATGAGTTCCTATATCACAGTAGATTTTTGTAATGGATTTTGTAATAAAAAAATTATATATATTATCTATTTTCTGTTCATCTAAGTACTGCAGCCCTTTGCTTCTGTTTGTTTTATATACTCACCAATCACTGCTTTCATGCATATATGTTGGTTTATGTATATTGATTTTGTAACTTTCATGCATATATTATATTATAAGTGTAGTACTATATATATTGCAACTATATTTAACGTTTGCATATGTCGGCTATATATAAGTATATGTTTATTTGCATACCTGCATTGGTCGTTTGCATATAAATGTTTATAGTATGTATGCTATAAAGGGATATATATATATATATATAAGTTTAAGAATTTGATTTATTGATTTGCGTGTAGTTTTGCATTTGAGATATACCGATTTTTGAAGTATGATATGTATAACTATTTCTCATTCTTAAATAAGTACGTTATATTTATGTTATATTAATATTTGGTTAGTGATATACATATACAGATTTTAAGTTTAGTGTTTGAAGAAAATTGGTTAATGTAATTATATATAGTTTATATTATTGTCTGTTTAGGCAGTGTATATGAATCTGTTATAGATGAATTGGATTGTTAATTTAAAAAGATGATTTTATTTTATATATTTATTTATTTTATTTTTGTCTTAAATTAACATATTGATTTCAAGAAAAAATAATAATATATATATATTTAGTTCAATTCATATCAACTGATTCTAATTGCTTCATCAATTCTCGTATCAGCTTTATCCGTTGAATTCGTGCCAAACTTATTTGTTTGGATTCGTGCTTGGATTTCGTAACTCAAATTCATTGTCTATGTCTCTAGCCTTGAAAGGTGAGCAATTACTCACGATTAACGTTCTTATATTTATTAAATTTGATTTCAATTGAAACGACAATTGAAATATGTTGTTGTTAGTTATTTACATTGCTATATATGCTATTATCTGTATCTGTTCTCCTGTGACATCTGACACCATTATCTGTTATTTATATTGATGTTATATGCATGTTATATTATTATCATATATGTTATCACTCAGCAAGTTCCCTGTTAGTATAGAATTCCCAATGGGTTGAAATGATACATACCTGAACGATCTGTAGAATAGGACAAAATCGTTATGGGTTGAAATGATAAACCCCAAGTGATTTTCATTGACATTGAATTTGGGATTACGGGTTGAAAAGATATATACCCATATATATTTAAACTGCGGATTGAAATGATAAATATCTTTATCACTTGACCATAGGGTAGAGAATTATATACGGACACCGTTGGTCTATATATAAATATTTTGAAAATGATTTCTATGGTTTTGAAAAGAAATATATGGTTTAATAAATATTCATTTTAAAGATTTATTGTAACAACCCTACATTTTAGGCTTATTTTATTTTATATTTTATTTCTGTTAAATTGAATTTCCTGATTGAAAAACTTTATTTTAATTTGAAATTATTTTAAACTTGTTTTGTTTCAAATATTTCATTTCTAAATATATATTTTGATTGTTATGTAAATTATAATTTCAAACTGGTAAAAATTGGATATTTTACTGTAAAGTGAATTTCTGTTCAAACTGGTCAAACTTTGACTTTTAAACTTTAAATTTAAATATTTAAAATTCTTAAATTTTATCTTTTATTATGAAAATAGATTTAATTCCATGAATACTGCTTTTCGTTTCGTTGAAAACGGACTTATATTGTAGAAGTTATGTAATTTTCAATTTGGTGTATAAACTGTTTATTTTGCAATATTATTTATTTTAAAAACATATAAATTATATTTTATTTGTCATATTTTGTTCTAATATATGTTAATATTTTTTTTTTTATGTATAATTTTGTCTTTTAAATAATTTAAAGTGATTATATAATTTTTCCAAAGCGTATTGAATTTATTTTCTATTTTTAAAGGCTAGTTCCTATTTTTCTGCTATTTTGTTCAATTAAATTATATTTAATTAAAATTTATTTATTCATTTTGTGAATGCATTTTTATTTTATGTTATTATCTTTGTTTATAAATGTTTTACAAGTCCATATGAATTTTCCAAAATTTATTCTGTTTATTTTCAAATTTTCTAGACTAGTTTTCATTTTTGTGCTAATTTCTTATTTTATCATATATTATTAATATTTATTTATTTATATTTTTATTTTTGTTACATTTTCGAATTGAAACTGAATTTTTAATTATATTCAGATATTTAAACTTATAAAAAGAGAATAGAAGAAATTCGAAGAGTTTTAAACTTTTGAAATTCCAAAGTCTCTTTGCATTTCCGACCTTTCCCTTTCCAAACTCCTTTCTTAATTGCTTGGCCGTGCCTTTGTTTCTCATTTTCAGCCGTACCTCCTTAATTTCTTTTCTCTTTCACGTGAACTTATCATTCCTCAAACAAAAATATACGGCTATCATCATTTGTTTGATCAAAAGTTAGGTAATCTCTTCTCTTTTTCTTTGTTTTTCCTATATTTCTACTTGATCTTTGCATTTGTTCTCCACTATTTTGATCAGCTCCTCCTACACCAGCCCTTGGCCGACCTCCACCACCACGTATGCTGACCATCACCACCTCCAGACCATCACCCCACCAGGTCGACCACACCATGGCATGAGATCATCACAAAATTGCACCAAAACCATTCCTATGTACACTAGATGACCTAGTTTTGCTCCACCACCTTCAATCAACCTCTAGCCACCACTTCCTCCACCACCACCACCTCTGACCTAACCTCCAACCTCTGCCACATCAGCCACCACCATCTGGACATCAGGCCATGAACATAGAGCTTGAGGCCGAGCCCAATAAGAGCCAAGATGTGATGATATTTGCCTTGTTTTGTAAAGTGTTGCACCTATACCTATTCACCTTGATAACCCATGATGGCCGACCCTTTTGTGACCCAAACCAGACCCAATCACCTGCCTTGGCTGAGCTTAACACATGTCTAACTGAAGCATATGAGGTTGAGAACAAGTGCAAAGAAATTGGCATTGTTTTGGGCTTTGAATTCTAATGTTATTTGATGTTTAATTCGAGTTGAAACTTACATATGCTTGTATTGTTTTGTGTAAATATTTGAACAAGTCCAATTGCTTTGGCTCTCCACTCTCAAGTCATATCCATGTCATCATGCCTTCATTATGTTTGTGTTGTGTGCTTTGGTGGATATCTCCAGCTCTGAACAGGTGAGTTATTCTCACCAGACAATATGTACCTATATAACTGATAAACCGACACCATTTGAATCTGTAATGTATATCATCATGTTATATATGTTTATATTATTATCATATGATGTTCACACCTGTTATTACACTTATTATATCATATGTTACTATTATTTAATGTTATTCTGTTATTTATATCTGTTATCACCATTGCAAGTTCCCTATAGATTAGAATCACTATGGGTTGAAATGATACATACCCGAACGGACTTTAGAATAGGGAAAAATCGTTATGGGCTGAAATGATAGGCCTGAATGATTTTTATTTAAATTATTTTAACTTGGGATTGCGGGTTTGAAATGATAGAACCCGGATTTTTCTTTTTTAACTGCGGATTGAAATGATACATATCCGTATCACTTGACCTAGGTTAGAAAATTATATACAGGCCCGTGGTTATTTTATAAAGTGTTTTGAATATTTTTAAGTATTTTAAAAAAAATATAAATTTATGAAATTTGATTTAAATAGATTTTGAAATGTTTAAAATAAAGAAATTATGATTTTTCTATGTGTTAAAAATGTAATTAATGAATGGTTTAACTGGATTTTTGAAATATAACTTAAGTTGGAAATTTGAAATTTGGTTTTTATTAGAGGTTTTAGTTAATTAAATAAAATTGGAAATTTAGTTAAATTTGTGAAATGGTAATTTAAATTTGAAGTGTTAAGTTATTTGTTGAAATGTGAAGAATTGGAAACTTTTACACTTAAATTTATTAAGTAAATTGTTGAAAATTGGATTTAATTATAAGAAATTTATTGTGAAAAAGATACATGTTAAATGATATGTAAATAAACATTTTAAATGTTAAATTATGATTTTTAAAATGTTTAAAGAGTTTAAGATGAAGTTATTTAATTGCTGGAAATACACTAAAAAGCTGGAAATCACTTTTAATAGCACTCAGAAATGCTATGGTTCTGAATTACACTAAAATTTGAATAAAAGGGCTACTACAGCATTTCTGAAATGCTGCAGTTGCTGCAGTTGAACTTATAGGCTAATATTGAACCCAGGTCTATTATAGCATTCTCTGGAAATGCTATAATGGTCTGCAGTCTTTGCTGAAACCAAATTTAACCCTTGTTTTGAAATCTGAACTACCGCAGCACTTCTGAATTGCTGTCTTTTCTGTTTTGAACTATAATTCAACTAAAACTGAGTTTTAACAGCAGTTTTAAGTGCTGTCTTTGCTGAATTAAAAATGTTTTCAAATATAACTTATAGCAGTTGTTTTTAAATGCTGTGAAATGCTGAAATTTTAATAATTAGGGTTTTTGACTTAGTAAACGAACTCAGAATGGTTTGAAACTTTGGAAATTGAATACTTGATTTGAAAATATAATAATTACACTTTTAAAAGGTTTAAATGAATTATTTTGATTGGAATATAAACTATTTAAAGGTGACTTGAAATGATAGTAAATGAACGATATCTTTGAATTTAAAAGGTATTTAAAGTTGAATATTGGATTTGAACTGATAGGATATTTTATTTTATTAAAATGATTTGAAATGAAGTTTTGTAAGGATAAGATATTTTATTATATTAAAATGATTTGAAATGAAGTTTTGAAATTATATGAAAATTTAAATATATGGAAATGGTTTGGAATTGATTTAATCTTTATTTTTGATAAAGATATGGTTTGAAATGATATTTTATTTTGAAGTAAAGTATTGTTTTTAAAAGTTATAACCACGGGTTATAATAACGTTGGGTTGTTAAAGAGACCGGGATCGGATATGGACATACTCTCTGTCTTACCGAAAACCACTTTGGCAACCGTGTACGCGGTGGAGATTCCAGAATGAAGTAGGATGGTGGCGACGATCCTAAGGTATATACGTGGACCCAACTCCCGTGAGTTGGCATAAGGTGGCTAAAACAGGAGCGATTGACGGACCAATGAGGTAGCACCTCTGATCGGACACACTTCTTCGATACCATTCTATTACTTGTGATTGATTTGGTGCGCACCCTTGATTTGGGAGTGTTGTTCGAGGTGGGCGGTAGTGGCTGCTATGCGTCACCACCAGTCCGGATGCGTAATTGGTATATCTACCCTGGCATTGCCTAGTTGTGCCGTGTCACCTACCATATCGAGCTTTACTACGATTATGATTTTAAGATCCGACCGCGTTAAGGTTCTCCATCCCCTTAACGCTATTTTCTATATGATTATACTTTACTGATTAGACACTACTGTATATAGCGTATATTACTACATAGTAGATAGTTTAACGGATCCTTAGAGGATGGGCGGTCCCAAGCATCTTCTAAGTTACTTGTACCCTTATTACAGTTTGCTTGAGTTGGTTTACATTATATAAGTATATATTGTCCTGACTCGAGTGTTTTGTGTTTTGCTTTACGCTCGGGTCAGCCTGAGTTATTCACAGATTTGGATTTCCACTCTCTTGGAGATTTGAATCGCTGGAGATTATCTGCTTGTCATGTCCTATCTATTCCAGTTCTGTTGTTCTACTCAGCTTGTACTTGGTTATTTTATTGAGACTTTTGTTGTACTCTATTTCTTCTGTTGTATCTTATGTAACTCATATATATTTATATAGTAGCTTCATGAACTACTATTTCTTTTACTTCCGCTGCATTATTTTACTCTGTGTTTGTGATCTGTGATTATATTTATTTACTGTATATTCTGAGATTTGCCAAATTTTATTTACAACGCGGTATTTTGAGCAATTCAACTCCGGCATGAGTGTCTACCTATACACTTATAATGGATGCGAATGGTTGAAAATATCGGGTCGTTACAGTTGGTATCAGAGCTTTGGCTTTGAGGCAAAACTTAGAATGTATGGTAAATTTATTTACAGAATCACTTTCGTTCGAGTTTGAATCTCTTCCTTTGATTCGTTTTCCTTTGAATTTTGGAACGTTCCCTACGGTTCCGAAATTCATTCGTGTCCCTCACTATTCATCATCTTTTGATTCTGGAGTATCCCATGACTCCACTTCCAATGATCTTTATAGTGAATTGGCGGTCTCGCCAATATTCTAATTTTCTTGTAAAAGGGTGAAAATTCTTTATAATCAGCATCGATTCACCAGAGATTTATATTTATCCTTGGTTTAGATGCTAATATCTTTTATTATTCCAAACTCTATCTCTTGAGATTTAAGGTAGATTTACCCCGGAAAATCCACATTTGATCTTATCCATTGAGTCACGGTTGACCCGGTTAAGGTTGTCCGCGATTTATCTAAGCTTACCCATCTCTCTACTCTGTTTAATCATCTTGTCTTTTGTTCCAATCTATCTTCCAAACATTTTGAACTGTACTTGTAAATTAATGTTTTGTTTTATATTGTGTTGTTTGAGTTGTTAATGTTGATTTGGGTTTCCGATCGATTCGTCTGATCAACGCTATCGATAGGATTTCTAAAACACTTTGACAGAACAAACTGACACAATATTATTTTAAAATTTGGTTTATGAAATAAATTTGGATATATAATTTTATGGAACTTAATAAATTGATTTAAATTGATAATTTGAAATGATAATACTTGATTTATCATTTATTGTTCTACAAATGAATTTATAAATAGTTGTTTATAAATTTATTTGGGAACTGAAATGAATTTAAAACAAGAAAGTTAAAGAATTTAATTTCCGATGGTTTCAAACCTTGTGTTTAAAATTTTTAAAAGGATATTATTTAAAGTATTTTGAATAAAAATTTGTCTCTAAAGAATTTTAAAGTTTAAAAATTTAGTGCTCTTCTCCTTGTCGCTGGAAAATAATTTCGGTGATGACTGCAGCATCATCGACGTTCATTTTCGAGTTTCGAAGTGAAGAAACCATTCTGTAGTCTTGCTACAGCTTTGTTTTGGAAAATCTGATTGATTTGAATTTCTAAAATATGACTGGATTATAATATATATAAAGATATATGATTTAAATTTGATTTAACATATTATGTATATATAATTACTTATCTCCAAATGGTTTGAAGATGTTCGAAGATTCAAATTCTTAAATTTTTTCTTAAAGAATAATTTCAATTATAAAAAGAAAAATCAAAATTTTGGATAAATAATTCAAACTTGAGATAATTGAATTGGATAGTTTTATTTGTATATTACAATTGCATTCAAATATAACTTACCTTAAAAAATTTTTTTAGAAGTTAACAATGTAATTGGATAATATACAATATAAAAAGGATTTTTATACACTTAAATATTAGTTATAAAAGATTAACAGAGGTAAATAGTGAAAAAGGAATTTAAAGAGATTTTATTTAAATAACTTAATAATCAAATTGATTTAATATGGAACCTTAAGTCTAACCTAGGAATTTTAATAAAGGTTATTTCCTGAAATGAATATGTTGTATAATAAATAATGTATCTTTGAATAGATAAAATAAAATACATTTGAATTGGACTTTTGGTAATAAAGTTTATTTAACTTGAATTCATAGTTTAATTGATGTTTAAATGAATAAATGTGTAAAGAAATTTGATTGTTATATTTGCTATATAAATGTTTATTTATGAAATAGATATGTCTTGGAAATTGAATAATTATGATTTAAATAGTTAAAATGTATTTTAACATCACTAAAATTTGATAATTGAAAATTTGGTTTTCAAATGGAATTTTAAGTGTAACTTATTAAAGGAATATCTATTTGTGAAATGGGTATTTTAAATAAAGTGTTAGGTTATGTGTTAAATTAAGAGCTAACTAAAATAGTGAGCTTTTGACTTAATAAATGAAGTATAGTTTATTTGGATATTTCATTCATAAAGGTTTGTTTTAATAAGTCATAAGTTAAATGATATCCAAATGAATATTTCTGAAATTAAACTGATTTGAAATATTAATATATCTACTGTAGCATTTTATAAGTGATGCTGTTTTGAAAATACAATGTTTTGGAAATTTTATAATTGAATGAACTTAGAAATGTTACAGCTTTGAAATGAATATTATTTGACATTGGATTTAAATGGTTTAAATGAAGATTATTTTTAAAAAGGTGTTATGATTTTCAAAGTATTATGTTTTTTTTTATAACATTTCCAAAGTGTTATGATTTTAAGTAGTACGATTTCTAAATGATAACATCTCTAAATTGTTATGATTTCAAAACATTATGGTTACAAATCTATTATCTTATTTTGTTTTTCAAACTACCTTTTGGTTGTCCTTATTTCTCTTATCTTGTTACAGAATGGGAAGGCTATTGCTTATACTAGTCTGTTTAGAAATCTTTCTGTAATCTTTGATAACCTTTGTTACTCATCTGGATCTGAACACTGTTTTTCCATTCATAGACCGTCAGTCAAGTGAAAAGGGAGATTCAGACTCTAGAGGATCTTTTTCGTGCTTATATTCTTGATTTGATCACCTCCATCTTGTCAAACTTACCTATAACAATAGTTATCAGGTGTAATTCCAATCTTCTTATCATCTTGTCTTAATTCTATTTCATTTTTTTCTTTTTCTGTGCTTTCCTGTACCTCATTCCTTTTCGGGGACGAAAAGTTTTGAGTGGGGGAGAGTGTAACAACCCTACATTTTAGGCTTATTTTATTTTATATTTTATTTCTGTTAAATTGAATTTCCTGATTGAAAAACTTTATTTTAATTTGAAATTATTTTAAACTTGTTTTGTTTCAAATATTTCATTTCTAAATATATATTTTGATTGTTATGTAAATTATAATTTCAAACTGGTAAAAATTGGATATTTTACTGTAAAGTGAATTTCTGTTCAAACTGGTCAAACTTTGACTTTTAAACTTTAAATTTAAATATTTAAAATTCTTAAATTTTATCTTTTATTATGAAAATAGATTTAATTCCATGAATACTGCTTTTCGTTTCGTTGAAAACGGACTTATATTGTAGAAGTTATGTAATTTTCAATTTGGTGTATAAACTGTTTATTTTGCAATATTATTTATTTTAAAAACATATAAATTATATTTTATTTGTCATATTTTGTTCTAATATATGTTAATATTTTTTTTTTATGTATAATTTTGTCTTTTAAATAATTTAAAGTGATTATATAATTTTTCCAAAGCGTATTGAATTTATTTTCTATTTTTAAAGGCTAGTTCCTATTTTTCTGCTATTTTGTTCAATTAAATTATATTTAATTAAAATTTATTTATTCATTTTGTGAATGCATTTTTATTTTATGTTATTATCTTTGTTTATAAATGTTTTACAAGTCCATATGAATTTTCCAAAATTTATTCTGTTTATTTTCAAATTTTCTAGACTAGTTTTCATTTTTGTGCTAATTTCTTATTTTATCATATATTATTAATATTTATTTATTTATATTTTTATTTTTGTTACATTTTCGAATTGAAACTGAATTTTTAATTATATTCAGATATTTAAACTTATAAAAAGAGAATAGAAGAAATTCGAAGAGTTTTAAACTTTTGAAATTCCAAAGTCTCTTTGCATTTCCGACCTTTCCCTTTCCAAACTCCTTTCTTAATTGCTTGGCCGTGCCTTTGTTTCTCATTTTCAGCCGTACCTCCTTAATTTCTTTTCTCTTTCACGTGAACTTATCATTCCTCAAACAAAAATATACGGCTATCATCATTCGTTTGATCAAAAGTTAGGTAATCTCTTCTCTTTTTCTTTGTTTTTCCTATATTTCTACTTGATCTTTGCATTTGTTCTCCACTATTTTGATCAGCTCCTCCTACACCAGCCCTTGGCCGACCTCCACCACCACGTATGCTGACCATCACCACCTCCAGACCATCACCCCACCAGGTCGACCACACCATGGCATGAGATCATCACAAAATTGCACCAAAACCATTCCTATGTACACTAGATGACCTAGTTTTGCTCCACCACCTTCAATCAACCTCTAGCCACCACTTCCTCCACCACCACCACCTCTGACCTAACCTCCAACCTCTGCCACATCAGCCACCACCATCTGGACATCAGGCCATGAACATAGAGCTTGAGGCCGAGCCCAATAAGAGCCAAGATGTGATGATATTTGCCTTGTTTTGTAAAGTGTTGCACCTATACCTATTCACCTTGATAACCCATGATGGCCGACCCTTTTGTGACCCAAACCAGACCCAATCACCTGCCTTGGCTGAGCTTAACACATGTCTAACTGAAGCATATGAGGTTGAGAACAAGTGCAAAGAAATTGGCATTGTTTTGGGCTTTGAATTCTAATGTTATTTGATGTTTAATTCGAGTTGAAACTTACATATGCTTGTATTGTTTTGTGTAAATATTTGAACAAGTCCAATTGCTTTGGCTCTCCACTCTCAAGTCATATCCATGTCATCATGCCTTCATTATGTTTGTGTTGTGTGCTTTGGTGGATATCTCCAGCTCTGAACAGGTGAGTTATTCTCACCAGACAATATGTACCTATATAACTGATAAACCGACACCATTTGAATCTGTAATGTATATCATCATGTTATATATGTTTATATTATTATCATATGATGTTCACACCTGTTATTACACTTATTATATCATATGTTACTATTATTTAATGTTATTCTGTTATTTATATCTGTTATCACCATTGCAAGTTCCCTATAGATTAGAATCACTATGGGTTGAAATGATACATACCCGAACGGACTTTAGAATAGGGAAAAATCGTTATGGGCTGAAATGATAGGCCTGAATGATTTTTATTTAAATTATTTTAACTTGGGATTGCGGGTTTGAAATGATAGAACCCGGATTTTTCTTTTTTAACTGCGGATTGAAATGATACATATCCGTATCACTTGACCTAGGTTAGAAAATTATATACAGGCCCGTGGTTATTTTATAAAGTGTTTTGAATATTTTTAAGTATTTTAAAAAAAATATAAATTTATGAAATTTGATTTAAATAGATTTTGAAATGTTTAAAATAAAGAAATTATGATTTTTCTATGTGTTAAAAATGTAATTAATGAATGGTTTAACTGGATTTTTGAAATATAACTTAAGTTGGAAATTTGAAATTTGGTTTTTATTAGAGGTTTTAGTTAATTAAATAAAATTGGAAATTTAGTTAAATTTGTGAAATGGTAATTTAAATTTGAAGTGTTAAGTTATTTGTTGAAATGTGAAGAATTGGAAACTTTTACACTTAAATTTATTAAGTAAATTGTTGAAAATTGGATTTAATTATAAGAAATTTATTGTGAAAAAGATACATGTTAAATGATATGTAAATAAACATTTTAAATGTTAAATTATGATTTTTAAAATGTTTAAAGAGTTTAAGATGAAGTTATTTAATTGCTGGAAATACACTAAAAAGCTGGAAATCACTTTTAATAGCATTCAGAAATGCTATGGTTCTGAATTACACTAAAATTTGAATAAAAGGGCTACTACAGCATTTCTGAAATGCTGCAGTTGCTGCAGTTGAACTTATAGGCTAATATTGAACCCAGGTCTATTATAGCATTCTCTGGAAATGCTATAATGGTCTGCAGTCTTTGCTGAAACCAAATTTAACCCTTGTTTTGAAATCTGAACTACCGCAGCACTTCTGAATTGCTGTCTTTTCTGTTTTGAACTATAATTCAACTAAAACTGAGTTTTAACAGCAGTTTTAAGTGCTGTCTTTGCTGAATTAAAAATGTTTTCAAATATAACTTATAGCAGTTGTTTTTAAATGCTGTGAAATGCTGAAATTTTAATAATTAGGGTTTTTGACTTAGTAAACGAACTCAGAATGGTTTGAAACTTTGGAAATTGAATACTTGATTTGAAAATATAATAATTACACTTTTAAAAGGTTTAAATGAATTATTTTGATTGGAATATAAACTATTTAAAGGTGACTTGAAATGATAGTAAATGAACGATATCTTTGAATTTAAAAGGTATTTAAAGTTGAATATTGGATTTGAACTGATAGGATATTTTATTTTATTAAAATGATTTGAAATGAAGTTTTGTAAGGATAAGATATTTTATTATATTAAAATGATTTGAAATGAAGTTTTGAAATTATATGAAAATTTAAATATATGGAAATGGTTTGGAATTGATTTAATCTTTATTTTTGATAAAGATATGGTTTGAAATGATATTTTATTTTGAAGTAAAGTATTGTTTTTAAAAGTTATAACCACGGGTTATAATAACGTTGGGTTGTTAAAGAGACCGGGATCGGATATGGACATACTCTCTGTCTTACCGAAAACCACTTTGGCAACCGTGTACGCGGTGGAGATTCCAGAATGAAGTAGGATGGTGGCGACGATCCTAAGGTATATACGTGGACCCAACTCCCGTGAGTTGGCATAAGGTGGCTAAAACAGGAGCGATTGACGGACCAATGAGGTAGCACCTCTGATCGGACACACTTCTTCGATACCATTCTATTACTTGTGATTGATTTGGTGCGCACCCTTGATTTGGGAGTGTTGTTCGAGGTGGGCGGTAGTGGCTGCTATGCGTCACCACCAGTCCGGATGCGTAATTGGTATATCTACCCTGGCATTGCCTAGTTGTGCCGTGTCACCTACCATATCGAGCTTTACTACGATTATGATTTTAAGATCCGACCGCGTTAAGGTTCTCCATCCCCTTAACGCTATTTTCTATATGATTATACTTTACTGATTAGACACTACTGTATATAGCGTATATTACTACATAGTAGATAGTTTAACGGATCCTTAGAGGATGGGCGGTCCCAAGCATCTTCTAAGTTACTTGTACCCTTATTACAGTTTGCTTGAGTTGGTTTACATTATATAAGTATATATTGTCCTGACTCGAGTGTTTTGTGTTTTGCTTTACGCTCGGGTCAGCCTGAGTTATTCACAGATTTGGATTTCCACTCTCTTGGAGATTTGAATCGCTGGAGATTATCTGCTTGTCATGTCCTATCTATTCCAGTTCTGTTGTTCTACTCAGCTTGTACTTGGTTATTTTATTGAGACTTTTGTTGTACTCTATTTCTTCTGTTGTATCTTATGTAACTCATATATATTTATATAGTAGCTTCATGAACTACTATTTCTTTTACTTCCGCTGCATTATTTTACTCTGTGTTTGTGATCTGTGATTATATTTATTTACTGTATATTCTGAGATTTGCCAAATTTTATTTACAACGCGGTATTTTGAGCAATTCAACTCCGGCATGAGTGTCTACCTATACACTTATAATGGATGCGAATGGTTGAAAATATCGGGTCGTTACATTTATTAAAGTTGATTTAATAAAGTTGATATATAATATGTTTAAGTATTTATTTAAAATATATATATTTTCAAATATAGAGTTTATAATGATTCAGGTTGGAAAGATAATTTGAAATTGATTTGAAATTATATTTATTTAAGAACTATACTTAAATAAGTTGATTTGAAATTTAAAAAAAATTGAAATTTTAAAGATATGATTTTATAACTTGGATTTGATTTAAAAGTGACTTAAATGAATATTTCAAATTTATATAAATTTAAACGGGATATTTTGTTTATTTAAATTTGTAAATCGAGGTTTTATTTAAATGATATTGAAATGATTAAGTAAATATTTCAGAACTAAATAATAGTGAAGTGAATTTGATATATAGAATGGAATTATCAAATTTAGTTTTGGAAATGTGGAATATTTAAAGCTTTGAAATATATTGAAATTAAATGGTTTATTTTGTGGTTTCAAATCTGTATTTGAAATTGATACAATTTGAAATGGTTTGTTGAGAAACTGAAATGGGGTTGAATTTGATGAATTGAGACTGAATTAAATTTTATTTTGGAATTTGAGTTGATTTGAATCGATTTGTGAAATTTGAGGAAACTATTTATGATATAAGGTATTTTTAAATTATATTTAAACTATATTTTTATTTTACTTTATAAATTATTTTAATATAAACTATATTAATATAAATCATCTTTAATATAAACTATTTTAATATACTAATTATTTCAATATAAACTATTTTAACTTATAACTATTTTATATAAACTATTTTTATTTATAAACTATTTTATTATATACTATTATCAATATCTAAACAGTTTAAGGGTGGAAGTTATGATTTGAAAGTTAAGGTTTTCCAAAATATTATGATTTCAAAGTGTTTTGGTTTCGAAAGTGTTATAACTTTGAAAGTATTATGATTTTGGAAATGGATATATTTGAAGTGAAAAATGATATTGTATTAATATATTTGAAATGGAAATGATATCGTATTGATTTGGTTTTTGAAATGGATATGATATTTTGGTTTGAAATATAAACTAATTTGACATGACCGCGGTGTTATAATAATGTTTGGTTGTTAAAGAGACCGGGATCGGATATTGTCATACTCTCTCCCAATACCGAAAACCACTTTAACAACTGTGTATGCGGTGGAGATTCCAGAATGAAGTAGGATGGTGATGACGTTCTATTGACGTTTATACGTGGACCCAACTCCCATGAGTTGGCATAAGGTGGCTAAAACAGGAGCAATCGACGGGCCAATGAGGTATCTCCTCTGATCGGACACACTCCTTCGATACCATTCTATTACTTTGTGATTGATTGGGTGCACCCTTCGGATTTTTTGGGAGTGTGGCTCAAGGTGGGCGGTAGTGGCTGCTATGCGTTACCACCAGCCTGGAAGTGTAATTGGTATATCTACCCTGGCATTGCCTAGTTGTGCCGTGTCACCTACCCTAGCATGCTTTTTACGAGTTTGTTTTGTACCATACCTATGGAGTGCCCTTTGACGACGCGCATTACGGTGGATATTACGATACTGTATAGACTATGGGAATATATCAAATGTGTTAAGGTGGAAAATGTAAAGCCTTAACGCTATTTTAATAGTTTACTTTACTTTAGACATTATTATAATAGCGTATATTACTACATAGTAGATAGTTCCACGGATCCTTAGAGGATGGTTATCCCAAACATCCTTTGAGTTACTTGTATTTCAGTTGATATTTCACTTGAGTTGGATTTGTTGATATAGGAATCTTAATCCTGACTCGAGTATTTTATGTTTTGCTTTATGCTCGGGTCAGACTGAGTGGCATAGCTTTCGAGACTACCTTTGGAGTTGGAGCTTCGTTTGGAGATCCAACTATATCAATTCTTCTTTCGGTGATTCAGTTGGCTCCGGTGATGTATTTAGATGTTGTTATTTTACTATTGTATATTGAGACTTCTTTGTATTCGAGACTTCTGTTGTATCTTGTTTAACTCTGTTATATATATAGTAGCTTCATGAACTACTATTCATTTGTTTCTGCTGCTTATTGTTATATTACTCTATGTCTGTGATTCTGTGATTGTTTTATTTACTGTATATGCTGAGTTTTGCCAAATAAAAATTAACAATCTGGTATTTTGAGCAATTCAATTCCGACATGTATGGATGCGAATGGTTGAAAATTTCAAGATGTTACATTTGGTATCAGAGCTCTGGTTTTAGGTAAAACTCAGCATATAGAGTAAATTCAATTATAGAATTGCTTTCATTCGAGCTTGAATTCTTCCTTTTTGATTCGGGTTTCCTTTGAACTTTGGAACTCTCCCATTTGTTCTTAAATCCAACCTTGTCTTTTCCTATTTGTGTCTTCTTGATTCTGGAGTACCCATAGCTCCACTGAATGATTTGAAAAAGGGGAGAAACTCCTTTACAACAAGCATCGACTCACCGAAGATTTCTATATTGACGGTTTGGATGCTGCTATCTCTTGCCATACCCGAATTCTATCTCTTGAGATCGAATGTCGATTTGCTTCAGAATTCTACATCGATCTTATTTTGAAGTCACGATTGACCCAGTTAAGGTTGCCCACGATTTATATAAGTTTATCCGTCTTCCTGTTTGAAATTCAATTATCTTATCTCCCTATTGATTCTATCTTTTAGTTGAATTCTTTTGGTAGAGTTCCTCCATGTTTGAATCTCAATCTTTGCTTTGAAATCCATTTTATATAATTGAGGGAGGGAGTGTATTTTAATTAAAATTAAAATATTTTATATATTGTGTTGTTTGGGTTGTTAATGTTGATTTGGGTTTCGATCGATTCGTCTGATCAACGATATCGATAGGAATTTCAAAACACTTGAACAGAGCAAACAGACACAATATTGTTTTCGAATTGGTGAATGAAATAATTTTGTATAATTATATTATATATATATAAGTAAAATTTTATGGAATTAAAGTTAGATAAATTGGTTGTTGTAAATGATAATATTTGATTATCATTTGTTGTTTTGTAAACCATTAACTATTGCAACATAATATATAAATGCAAATTATAAAACTTGGTTTATAAATTGATTTAGAATTTGAAATGAATTTAAGTTAAGAATTTGAGAATTTATTTCTGGTGATTCCAATCTTCAGTTTTAAAGTGTATATTATTTAAAGTATTTTCGAATAGAAATGGTTTCAAAGAATCTTTAAATTGTTTAAATCAGTACTCTTCTCTTTTATCGCTGGAAAATAATTTCGGTGATGACGGCCGCATCATCGACATTCATTTTCGAGTTTCGAAGTGGAGAGGCCACTCAGTAGCTTTGCTACACTTTTATTTTGAAGATTGAATTTGATTTGAATTTCTGGGGTAAAAATTTGATTTATAATGTATATATAGGTATATGTTTATAAATTTGATTTGGAAAATATATACTTATATTTAAATAGTTTGAAATGAAATCGGAAATTTTAACTCTTAGATTTTATTAAAAGATGATTTCAATTATTAAATGAAGCCTAAATTTTGAATAAATACTTAAAATTTGGAATAACTGAATTTGGAAATTTTATCTGTATAACACTCAATTGCATGCTAATACAACTTACCTAATTTTTTTTCAGAAGTTGAAAATGAATTGGATAATATACAATATAAGATGATTTTTATAAATAAAATTTGAGTGTTTATAATAAATGTTATACACTTAAAATTTTAAATATAAAAATAATTGAGATAAATAGAATAATAAGTTAATTGAATAATAAATGAGATAAATAAAATAAATTTTGTTTTGAAGAAATTAATAAATTGAAATTAGATCAACTCAATGAAATACCTTGAATTTAAAATCAATTATTGAATATTAATTAATTTAAATTGAAATTTATATGGTTTAAATTAACTGTTTATCTTGTCTTTCGATATATTTTTCTTTTTGGTTGTTTCTATTTTCCTACCTCCTTCCTTTTCGGGGATGAAAAGTTTTGAGTGGGGGAGAATGTAACGATCCGTAAATTTTAATAATTTTATTTGTTTTATTAATATATTTAATTGAAATTTTGTGAAATTTTAAACAATAAAATTTTTGAAATAAAAATTTTATATTTGGAATGCTTCTTCTAAAACATAGCAACTGGTAAATTTTCATCATAAAATTTGGAAGTTTATTTTCTTATGTAATTTTATTTCAATTTAATCAATTAATATTGCTGAAAATAAAATGTTTTCGAAACCTGAATATTTTTATATAGAAAAATTGTAAATCGTCTTCTGAGCAAGACGTCATATTTTATTTCTCAAAATTTAGAATGTTATTGCTCTGTCGTTCTAAATTTTCGGCGCAATAGCAGCATTTTGGTACCGATATCGACTTTTGATCGGATGATCCTACCACTGATATCTGCATACCGTTTTGATCGTCTCGTCATGTTGATCTCAACGGTATATTCATTTCTGTTTTTCAAACCTCGGTATGCATCGGAAAATTGGAAACGACTTCGTAGTGGTTCCGCATTCGATCTTTTAGTTTTCCCTATCTTTCATATTCCACCGTCTATTAGCCTAATAGCCACCTGCATTTGTATTTCTAAAATCAACGTAGTGTCTTTTCTATTTCCATTGATCGCGTCCTTCTATCATCCTTCTTCTTTTTTTTAAAAAGAAACAACATATGTATCAAACCAGCCGAACCCATTTCATGCATGCGAAGCAGCATTGCCTCCTACCTCCAATCACCGAAATTCGAAAACAAAAGCACAAACTCCAACTACCTCTCCCCTCACAACCGCCAGAGAGCCGCCTTCCACCCATGAGCAGCCAGGCTCAGTCGGGCCTCGAAAACTCCCCACCTTCCCTCGTCTTTGCTTGCTTTGTCGCCAAAGCCTCCAAGCCGAAGCTACTGTCATAGCCTTCTTTTACTTCTCCTTTATATGAAGGTATATTATCAAAGTGGTTATTATATGTTGCTGTATATACCTATTTATTACATTATACAACATTCAGGCTTGTTTCATGTGAAGCCTACCTGACAGCATGCAAATACTCTTATATGAAGTTATATAACATGTTTGCCTTTATATATGTGAATTTATATAAGCTCTATATTATCATTTTTTTGTCAGAAGAAAAAATATATTTATATGTGGGTTAGTTTATATATTATTATGTATACAGTTTGTATATGCATTATTTATATTTGCTCTGTGAGTATAATATAAAAGCAATTTTGTTTCTTTTGTTTATATTTTATAGTTTTGTGTATATATATTTTTATAGTGACATGTTTATATAATATGTAACAGCCCGATATTTTGGACCATTCAAATCGACAATAAATCCACACATGCCGGACTTGAATAATTCAAAACAATGGATTGTTAATTTAAATTTGGCAAAACTCAGAATACACAGTAAATAAATAATCATAGAATCACAGACACAGAGTAATATACAATAGTGCAGTGGAAACAATAGAATACTAGTTCATGAAGCTACTATATATATAACAGAGTTGAACAAGATACAACAAGATTCACGAGTACATAGATGACTCAATACAATAATCAAATACAAGATCTGAATGCAACACTGGAATCAACTGAATAACTGACAGAATAGATAGCTGGATCTCCAAGCGAAGCTCCAACTCCAAAGGTGAGTCTTAAATGTTGTATCACTCAGTCTGAGCGTAAAGCAAAACACAAAACACTCAAGTCAGTATTAACATTCTTATATCAATAAATCCAACTCAAGTGAAGTATCAACTAAAATAAAAGTAACTTAAAGGATGTTTGGGATAACCATCCCCTAAGGATCCGTTAAACTATCTACTATGTATTAATATTCGTTATTATAATAATGTCTAATTATAAAATAAACATACTTTGAAATAGCATTAAGGCTTTACATTTTCCACCTTAACACGTAATAGTCCCAGTAGTCTATCCAGTATTAGCATACTCCCAAAATGGGGGCTACCCTTGATACTCCACAGGCTACGGGAGAAATCACAACTCGTAGTAAAGCTCGATATGGTAGGTGACACGGCACACAAGGCAATGCCAGGGTAGATATACCAATTACGCACACGGACTGATGGAAACGCATAGCAGCCACTACCGCTCCACTTCGAACAACACTCCCAAATCAAGGGGTGCACCCAAACAATCACAAAGTAATAGAATGGTATCGAAGAAGTGCGTTCGATAAGAGGTGCTACCTCACTGGTCCGAGATCGCTCCTGTTTTAGCCACCTTATGCCAACTCACGGGAGTTAGGTCCACGTATATACCTTAGGATCGTCGCCACCATCCTACTTCATTCTGGAAACTCCACCACGTACACAGTTGGCAAAGTGGTTTTCGGTATCGATAGAGAGTATGTCCATATCCGATCCCGGTCTCTTTAACAACCAATCGTTATTATAACACCGTGGTCATTTCAAAATAGTTTATACTTCAAAACCAAAATATCATTTCCATTTCAAAACCCAAATCAATATGATATCATTTCCATTTCAAATATATCCATTTCCAAAAATCATATCACTTTCCAAAGTTATAATACTTTCGAAACCAACAATTTGAAATAATAATACTTTGGAAATCATAATACTTCGAAATCATAACACTTTGGAAACCTTAACACTTCGAAATCATAACACTTTCCTTCAACAGTTTAGATATTAATAATAGTATATAAAATAAAATAGTTTATAATAAAATAATTTATATTAAAATGATTTATATTTAAAATAGTTTATACTAAAATAATTTATAAAGTAAAATATAAATAGTTTTAGATGTGGTTTAAAAATATTTTATATAAAAATAGCTTCCTCAAATTTCACAAATCGACTCAAATCAACTTGAATTCCAAAATTCAAATTTAATCAAATCTCAAATCATCAATTTCAACTAGATTCAATTTCTCAATAAATCGTTTCAAATTATATCAATTTCAAATAAAGATTTGAAACCCAAATTAAACCATTAAATTTCAATATATTTCAAAGTCAATATATCCAACTTTTTCAAAACTAAGTTTTATAATTTCATATATATATATATATCAAATTCACTTTACTATTATTTAGTTTTGAAATATTTACTTAATCATTTCAATAATCATCAAATTGCAACTTTAATTTACAAATTTAAATAAATAAATTATCCCGTTTAAATTTATATAAGTTTGAAATATTCATTTAAGTCACTTTTAAATCACATTCAAGTTATAAACATATCTTTAAAATTTGAAATTTAATAAATTTCAAATCAAACTTATTTAAATATAATTCTTAAATAATATAATTTCGAATCAATTTCAAATTTACCTTTACAACCCAAATCATTACAAACTCTATATTCGAAAATATATTTAAATAATACTTAAACATATTTTTATTAACTTCATTAAATCAACTTTAATAAGACTTTAAAATCAATATTTATTAAAACCATATATTTCTTTCCAAAACCATAGAAATCATTTTAATATATTTATATATAGACGAACGGTGTCTGTATATAATTTTCTACCCTATGGTCAAGTGATACGGATATTTATCATTTCAATCCGCAATTTAAAACATATTTGGGTATATATCTTTTCAACCCGAAATCACAAATTCAATTCAATTGAATATCGCTTGGGTTTATCATTTCAACCCATAACGATTTTCTCCTATTCTAAAGTCCGTTCGGGTATGTATCATTTTAACCCATAGTGAATTTCTATAATAATAGGGAACTTGCAGAGTGATAATAGGCATATAGCAACAATATAAACAACATATAATGGTGTCAGATGTCACAGGCGAACAGATACAGGTAACAGCATATAAATAGCAACGTAAATAACTACAGTGGTATATTTCAGTTGGCATTTCAATTGAAATCAGATTTAATAAATATAAGAACGTTAATCGTGAGTGATTGCTCACCTTTCGAAGCTAGTGAGATTTGACAATGAAGTGGATTATGGATCCAAGCACGAATTTGCAAAGCAAAGCAAGATGGACTCGAGTTCGACGCACAAAGCTGATAATAGGAATTGATGAAAACAAATCAGAACCATCTATATATTACTGAAACAAAATACACGTTATAATTTTCTCTAAACAAATTTAAAACGCACATTAAAATAAGATGTATATATTTATTTGTTTAAAAAAAATATTCCAACATATATCTTGAAACCCATATACAAACATATCACTTTATATATATATATACTACATGAAACCACAATATATATAACCCTTTTGATTTTAATCTATATATATTTCAAAATTAAAATAACCATATATGTAAAACGTACTTAGACTTACATTATATATCATATAACTGTTATACTTAACTGATATATACAGTACACATAAACTAGAACATATATTTTCTCAAATTCCCTTTAAAATCTATAAAACCCATTTTCCTTTTCAAAAGGTTTGCAAATATTAACATCAATATTCTCTCAGACAATATCAATTATCAACAAAATTTCCGTATGAATGTATATATATAACCAGTTATGCAAACGTAACCCATCTGCTTCGCATGCAATAGGATTTAATAAAATTATATATCTGTATACTAATTTTTGAAAGAAAACTGCAATGCCCACCCTTATATATAACATCATGCATATTATACTTTAATCATTACCTATATATATATTATATATATCCACTGCAAAATGAAAATAACTCACGCAACCCACAACAATATATAAATATACTATATGTATATTAGCTTGAGCATACCGATGTATATAAATTATATAATAATTAACAGGAAACCAATATGAACTTTTATAGCTATATAATAAATCATGCCACAAAATCTTACATAGCCGACACACATATGTATGCCCAGATCGAGTATATATATAACTGATATATAATATACATATAGACATATAAAATTTAGAGTTTAACAAAGCATATTATATATAACATATATTATATATATTAAACAAATGACTTGCATATAACTTCATGAGTACATCAAACTTATATATATAAACTATACTTGCATCTTAACCAAATTGTATACATATATAGTACAGTCGAAACAAAGTATACATAAACTAGCAAACTTTGAACTCATATTGTGACGACCCAACTTTCTACTACCAGAAAGTTGGGTCGTCACACTTCGTATCAGAGCGCTAGGTTGAGTGAATACCTAGGCTTTGGAGTGATTTCTATCCTTCTTGAGAGAGCGTACTTGTATTTTGGATATATATATATATATATATTTCTACCTATCTGTTGGGTTACCTGTTCGGGTTTTCCAATATAATTTATAAAGGTAGATAGGGTAGTGGTGTGTGTAGCACGACTACCAATGATTTGAGTTTATTGAGGTTGGAAGTGTATCTGCTGAGACTGTAGACCCAATACCGTCTCGAGTGAATTTTTGTTGTGGTGTAAGGATTTCACCAATCTCTGAAGGAATCTGTTAAGGTTCGGAGTCCATTTTTGAAGTGAAAGTTTGGATGAGTATAATTTGGATTCTGACAGTTGAGCAGAAGCTAGTGATGGTATCTTGATACCTCAGGAATTAGTAGCTGTGTGATGAGACACAGTGACTATGGATGTCTTCGAAGATGTTTCTTTGGAACAAGTTTAAGGAAGTGTGTCTGCATCGGTGTTGAGGCTGAGTTCAGCTGGGTGTTTGTGTTTGGCTTTGAGGCCTGAGTTTCTCAAGGAGTTTGGATTAGGAAGTCTTTGTCGTCAGTGGTAGCGTCGCAGTTCAGATTTTTCTATGTGTAGGCAGGAGGCCATCTGTCAGCAGTTTCTCTAGAAGCGACGTTCAGAAACAGCAGTGTGGACCCATTTCTTCGATGGATTGGCTAGATAAACTTAAGCTGTTCTGATTGGTTAAGGGAGAACAGTTTTCTTTGGATATTAGTTTGGGTTGATCGCAAAAGTGGCTTGCGATAGTTGAGTGTTCTCTCGGTTTGTCAGAGATCTTTTGGGATTTCTGAGTTTTCTTCTTTATGGATCTGTTGAACCATATTTCTGGGATGTGTTGTCCAGTTTGTGCTCGTGTGTTGCATTAGCATTTTCATCTACTCAGATCGGAGTTGCGCAGCGGAAGCGTGGAGCAATCGGGTATGTAAGGGAATGACTCGAGTAAAGACTCGAGTAATAACGTGGGAGGTTGTTTCCAGTTTTCTGAACTTTAAACAAATTTGTGAAGAAAGGAAATGGGGTATGGGTTTCTCGAGTAGTTGGAGTGGTTTGCTCGAAGTAGTCGGAAGTTAGACTCGGAGTAATTTAAGGGTTGGCTCGGGTCAACTATTTTGTTACAGGTTTCAACAATTAAACCAGTTCTGTTTTTAAATCTAAAACAAATGATTTTTGAATTATAAAGCAAAGTTTAAACCATGTTTTTAAAGCTAAGTTAAACCAGTTTTTAAGTATGATTTCAAAATTTAAATTTGTATACATTTTAAACCTTAAATTTAAAATGAATTTTGAAAGTAAAATTAAAAGTAAATTGTTTTGAATACTTTATTAATGATAATTAAATCATTAATATGAATAAAGATTTATCTTAAGGTAAATTAAGATTTAATAATTTAGAGTAATTAAATTATTAAGGTAATTAAAAATGGATAATTAATTAATTAATGGTATGGATGATGAATTGAGTAATTAAGAGTTAAATTAATTAATTTAAGTTTAAGACTAATTATTTAAGGAATAACTAAATTGTAATTAATAATGATTAATCTAAGTTTAATTTCTTAAGAAAAGAAATTTAGAATTATAAATAGTTAATGAAGGTCATTAACTTAAAACTATTTAAAAATTAATAAAGGTGATTAGTTTTAATAATTTATTAGATAAATTAATTAAAGATAAACATCTGTGAAAATGTTTAAGTGTAATAACTTAATGGAAGAAATTAAGGAATTAATTACTTAATATAATTAACTAAGTTTAATTTGATTTATTTAAGTTAGTTAATTTAGTTTAATTAATTTAAATTTATCATTGGATGATTTGATAAGTATAATTACTTAAATGTAATTAATTAAGTGTAATTATTTAATGAAGTAATTAATGGTAATTACTACATGTAATTAATTGAAGAGGATTTAGTAATGGAAGTAATTTGGTTAAATTACTTTGTGTAATTAATCTAGGGATTAATTGAGATAATTAATTCAGGAGTAATTAATTTCTTTGATGAAGTAATTAAGGGTAGTTAATTACTGAATGGGATTAATCAAGAGTGATTAATAATTATGGTTTAAGAAAAGATTAATTTCTTAATATAATTAATTTAAATGTAATAATTTAAATAGAATAATCAATTAAAAATGTAATTAGGGATCATTAATGGATATAATTAATGATGTAATTAAAGGTTGATTCATTAAGATTAATTAATCAATAATAAGTGTTTTGAGTAATTAATTAATATAATTAATTAAGGATTTATGTAATTAATTATAGTTAATTAATTAATGTAGTAATTAAAGATTAATTACTATATTTGGTTAAGGATAATTAATTTGTGAAATTAATTAAAGAATAATTACTTGAATGTAATTGAAGGATAATTAATCCAGGATGATTAATTAGGATGGGAATTGGAGAATGATTAATTAATTGATCTGTAATTAATTAATGGTTATGTAAGCAAGATTTATAATGATGAAGTAATTAATTTAATTTACTTTAAATTAATTAGAGATAGATGATTAATTTAATTCATTTTAAATTAATTATAAATGGTGTGATTATTAATCCTTGTTTATGTATGGATGGATGATATTGATTTCCTTAAATGGTTTGAAATCTCAGATATGAGATAAGTAATGCTGTATGACATGGTTGCTTTGGTTGAAGTATATGGATAATGTAGATTATCTATTTGTGATGATATTGTGAATTATCTATCTGTGATATTGTGAATTACCTATCTGTGTGTATATGGATAATGAAATGAATTGTTTAACTTTAAAACAACTTGGCCTTAAGAGATACGGTTTGGATTTCGATGAGACCGGGATCGGGTTTCCAGATTTGGATATCCAAAAACCACATCGATCCAAATTAACGATAGGTCGTGAATCTCAAGTGAAGATGAAGATTCAGAGTGCAAGGGTTATTGTCATTAACTCTGAGGATGTTTCCAAAATGAGTGTAACGAGATAATGCCTTCGGTTTCGTTCGAACCCGGAACGAACTTGTATGGATTGAATGCTTTCTGTCACGACCCGACCTTCTACGCCCAGAAAGTCGTATCGTTTTTAAGAAAAGAAAGAGGTGAGAAAGTAGAAAGAAAGAGAAGAAGAAGAAACAACAACAAATCTCAACAGCGGAACGAATAAAATATAATATACCACATAAATTAATACATAGTATCATATACATCAGAGTTACACAGATAATACATCACATACTAGACAGTTATAAACATCTGTCTAGTTAATACAACTCACACATCACAGAGATACAACACAGCGGAAATACAAAATAAACTCTAATCACAGCGGAATCACTATATATCTACACGCTGAAGCCTCCTGCTCCATTGCTCCTCCAGAATACGTCAAAGCTAAACCTGAATCCCTTGACTACCCGTAAAAATTTGGGTACCCGAGAGTTTATGAAAAACAGAAATAAACTTCGGGTCAGACATGGGTCTGGTATGAGTAACAGGTTAAGGTTGTTTAACTTTGAAAACCATTTGAAAACAAAGGTATCACGTAAGACATCCCACACATAAACATGGAAATGTTTTTACCTTACGCTAACCAAAACATTTGTAGGAAATCCAGTGATATTATAATAGTGTCTAGGGTTTTCAAGTAAATAGAAAATAGCTGAAATTGTTACATCTATTAAATTCCAGCATACTAGCCACAAAGTGGGTAATACAATCAAAACCGTAGGGTCTCGTAGGGAAAATGGGTTTCCATCAATGGCTGGGCTACTGGGGTACCGCCCGTCACAGTACCTGGCCTAGATCAGAGTACCGAGGAGTACGCCCGCTCCCCTGCAACACAAGGCCGGACCCATCCCTTACTGGACAGTTCCAAATAAGATCACCCCACGGTTGGCGCGACCAACCGTACACTAAACCGAAATAAATAGGGACATCTAGACAGGGGTAAACCTTACTCTCAAGTGGGGGCTACCCACGAAGCCTTGCTGCACCTCCCCTGTTTTAGCCATTCCCGGTTGATGAGGCTTGAGGTCACGATTACCTTTACAGAACCCATCTCTTAGAATGCTCATCGCCCACCTGACGATGTTCTGAAAGCATTCGATCCATACAAGTTCGTTCCGGGTTCGAACGAAACCGAAGGCATTATCTCGTTACACTCGTATTGGAATCACCCTCAGAGTTAACGACAATAACCCTTGCATTCTGAATCACCATCTCGAATCTATAAGTACTATCTTCGTCAAACTCATTACGGAATCACCCACAGAGTTATACTAACGTATAGTTCTTATACCTCGAGTCTTCACTTGCTCCATTTGAATTTCCCGACTTAACGTTATTTTGGATCGATGTGGTATTCGGGTCTCCAGACCTGGAATCCCGGTATACGGAAACCCAATCCCGGTCTCATCGAAATCCAAAACGTGTCTTTTAAGGCCAAGTTGTTTTAAAGGTTTAAAACAGTTCAATTTAATTATCTATATCAACGTAGATAGATAAAACACAACATCACATATGGATAATTCACATATCAGCATAAATGGATAATCTATGATATCACACTTTAGTCACACATCCATATCACAACAGATATTACTCATCTCATATCTGAGATCATATCAATCAATGGGAATCCATAACAATCATCAGACATAGGCAAGGATTAATAATCATATCATTGATAATCAATTTAAAATGAATTAAATTAATTATCTTACCCTTAATTAATTTAAAGTAAATTAAATTAATCATTTTATCATTATTAAACTTGCTTATTACCATTAATTAACTATCAATTAATTAATTCCCATCCCATTATTCATTTAATTAATCATTTCCGATTAATTTTCTTTAATTACATATAAGTAATTATCTTTATATTATTCCCACAGATTAATTACTTTGATCCAAATATAGAAATTAACCTTACATTCTTCATTTCTTAATTAACTAAAGTTAATTACATTACTCAATTAATTATTAATAAATTTCTTCATTTATTATTCTCAAATTAAATCCATTTTAAATTCCAATATTAATTATAAAAATTAGTAATCTCAAATTTCATTTCCAGTTTAATTAATTACATCAAAGTAATTAAATCTTTAATTTGAACCAAAAATATTAATCACCTTTGATTAATCCTAATCTAGTAATTAACTCCTTTAATTACTTCATTAATTGCTCAATAATTTATTATCTCTAATTAATCCTTTGATTAATTATATAAAGTAATTATACTCAAATTACTTTATTAACAACACCATCCTATTAATTACACTCTGTAATTAAACATCAATTACTTTTCTAAGTAATCATAATTATCACATCATCAATTTATTCAATCAATTATTAAAATCAATTGCATTAATTTATTGTAAAATAATTCAGTTAATGACCTTCATTAACATTTATTTAATCACTATACTAAGTAATTAACTTATTAATTATCAATGAGTTTATTTTACCGTTTATAAATTAATTAAAGTCTTGACTATGACTTTAATATTATATTAACTACTTCACTAAGTGATTACACTTAATTAATTGTAAGTGATGTTCTTTAATTAATTTCATAAATTAATTACTCTATTAATCATCACTAAATTTTTAATTAATTTATTCCTTAATTATTCTCATTTCACTAATTATTTCATTAGATAATTTATCCTCAATTAATCTCAACATAATTGATTTAAAATAAGCTTGTATTTATATTAGATACTTATTCAAGTCATTTACTTCATTAAAATCAAATTTAGAAATAAATTTTGCAATATAATTTATTTTAAACAAAACAATTCAACATTTAATTTTATAGAATTAAATCTTTTAAAAAAAAAACCATTTTTCAAACATGTTAAGTCAAATATACAATTTTATCTAAACTTGATTTAAATACTTAAGAAAACTCGTTCATGCTTTAAATTTTAAAACTAAGATATGATCAGTTTTAAAAATTCAAAACCAGGTTACTTAAATGAACACCCCGAGTAAACTCCTCGAAAATCACGTGCCTGGTCCGAGTTTTCTCGCGAGAAACTCGCGTACATCCCTGCTTCGAGTCGCCTGGCAAAAATCACGAGATTTTCCCCGAGTCGTTCCTTTCTTCCCCGATCACAAGAATTCCATGTGCACAGATCAATCACCGTGCACGTGCACGATCATCCAACGCCACTCCGATCAACATCACTCCCTCCAGCACATCACCGGCGACCAGTTCAACAACCCTGACCACCCAGCTTCTACAATTTTCTCGACAATCAAAATCGAGCAAACGCCTCGATTTAGCTAAAAACACCATGGCCGGAAATTCTCCCTTCGTCGACGAACTCCGCCACGAGAAGCCCCTCCGACCTCACCGAAACATCGCCTCGATCTCCAACAAACTTTTCCCTCCATCGCGATCATCTCCGCCTTTCCTTGTTCATCGCCATTATCTCGACAGTCCAGACGAACCAAATACTAACTTAAACCCTAGTTCGATCGAATCTGTTCACCTCGATCATTTGAATTTTTTTTTTAACATTTTTCCCCTCATCCTCGATACCCTAGCTAGCCTCGACCACGAACTCGACCTCATCCATCACGTTGATCACCGGCAATTCGTCAATTTGCCGGAAACGTTCATCTCCAATTTCTCGATCGAATATCAACTTAAAAATCTGGAAATACATGTTAAAAATCATAGTTTTAACTACAAATCCATCTATACAACCCCAAACAGAAATTAAATGTGTTGATTTTTGACATGTATCAGTGTTTACTGTTATTTTCCAATTTAAAAATTATTTGTTAAATTAAAAATCTCCAAACCATTTTTAAAATTATCTTCATACCATAACAAACAACTTTCGTTTATATATCAAAGTCAAATATAATTTCTATTGTGAGATTTTGAAATTTGAAATAGCAAACCAGAACCAGTAAACAAAAAAACACAGAGCATGAAAATAACAGGTATCTATATACTTACACAAACACACATATACAAGATATATATCTCAAGGTAAGTATTCCACGTAAACTTGAGTTATTAACTTTTAAAAATGTTACTCACCAATTTTCAAAGAAGACAGAACATTGTTTTGCAAGCTGGTTTTGAACTCTGAGAAAACTGGAAACTGTTTTCCACTTTGATCTCCTGTCAACCATCTTGCCTCTCTGTTTTATTTGTAGTTGTTGATGATGTTTTGATGAAGGCTTGTTTAAGCTTTTCAAATGAAGTTTTATTTATTTTGCTGAGCACGAACTGGAATGAGAAAGTGATAGAGGAAGATAGCTTCCAGTTTGAAGTATGTAGAAGGTTACAGGCTGAAGCTTTTAAACAGGGTTTGTATTTTTTTCTTTTCTTCTTTTAAACAAAAAGGGTCAGAGATATTTTGTAAAATGGAGGCTGAGCATCATATTTGTATATACTCGAATTGATTTTTGTTGGCTGGCATTTAATGTTTGTTGTACTTATGTTTCATCCTCATACTTATCTCATTTCTTTTCTACATACTTACTTGCTTCAACAACAAGCTACAAATATTTTACTTTTTACTTTGCTATCTTTTATTTCTTGTTGCCTGCAATATCATCATTCGAACATCAGTTTCCCATATGCAAGTTTTGTTAACATTTTATGATAGTTTCTCTTTTAATTTGTGATTGTTATTATTTTGAACTATGCAGATATATATATAAAGGCTGGGAGTCACTCTCATGCTTATGGTATTATAATCTTCTGGTTTGATGAGGTAGTATAAATGTTATTCTAATATATTGTTTAATTATGAAATGTATTCGTTTTATTATTTACAAAACGATAAAATTTATCTCATATAGTCGTTTCATTTATATTGTTGTTAATTTGTTATTTCAATATGTAAATTGGTTACTTATATTATTGTATCGTATTTCTAACTAAATATTTTATACTATATATATATTTATTAAATAGCTTTGAAAAGTTTATTTCAAAACAAATAATAATTTCCAAATCTCTAGAATATATATATAAGAAATTTGAAAATAAAATTTATCAATTAAAATTAAAACAGAACTTACCTGTCTACGATATATACCAGTATATTCGTTATAAACAGAAAATCATTTATTAGTTTTAAAAGATATAACTCACCAATATGATATTTATCAGAAGAAAATATCAATTCAAGTATTATAATTCAAAAATATATCTGATCAATTTAATATTTAACATAAATTATTAAATTGATATTGCTCGAAATTCCGGGTCGTCACATTCCTCCCCCCTTAAAAGAATTTCGTCCCCGAAATTTAAAACAAAGGTAATTTAATAATTTATTTAAAATTTAATTTTTAAAACACATGCATATATCAATCAATGCTAACAACCATAGCATCCAATCAAACAATCTATCTATCCAGACAAAAATTCCGAATAGGATTCTCTCGCGTTTTCCCGAATATAAGTACCGGGATACTCGCTCTATAAAATCCAAATAGGCAATATCTCTAAGCTACCGAGCTCTTACCCCTCTAGGTCTATAAAACAAGATAGGATATTAGACTACAAATAAGTCAGACTCACAACCAAAACTTCCTGAACTGCTGGTTCTACAACCAGAGATAACTCATACACGCACTCCCTTAGAGATACGTGAAATACATCGAATCCCAGCTATCCAAATTGCCAATTCACTCCAGAAGAACAGACACTAACTTCTCTAGAATACAGAGAAAATCCAGAACACCTCGGAGCTGACTCCTCAGACTTACCAAACTATACAGTTCCTTCAATCAGAGAAAACTCCTCCAGAATCAAATCTCCCATTCTGAAATCCAAATTCTTCCATCCCCTATCCACCAAACTTTTCGGATGATCCAAGTCTGCCTTCATTACTACCAATCAGCTAAACCTCTGCTGATGCCTTCCAGAACAGTCTGAATCCAAAAACAATCTAGTAGACGATCTTCTCCCTATCAACCAAAATCAGGAACACAATCCCTACCATCACCTGTAGAAAACAACTCCTCCTTTCCCAGAAAAGAAAAGCAGACGCACTCCCAACTGCTTCCGCTGCACAACTCTGATATGGGAGCAGATGAAATGCTGATGACGAACTCCAATACAAACTTCCCACTGATACCACTGTGACGAACCTAGGCTTTGCAACCATCGGTCAGCAATCACAACTGGTAAGCCTCCCAACAATTCCGAAAATATGGTTCAACAGATCCATAAAGAGAAAACTCAGAAGTTCCTCCAAAAACCATCGGTACCACTCCTGAAATACAGTCGATACCAAACTAAATCTCCAGATGTTAACAAAACACTGACTGCCATTCATTACCACTCAATTATAAATTTGTTTGTTTATTCATAAATTTAGTTTTCAATAAATAAATTTTGTTTCCAAACACTTATTACTTCCAGTCCACTTCAATTAATTCTACACTTCACTTTCATTTTACATGATTTAGTTACATTCCAATTTAATTCAAACTTTAAGTTTTCCAAACCCATTTATTTATTCCACAACATTTTAAATTTACTTCTAGAGTTTTAGCAATTTCCAAAGTACAAAATCACCTTTGAAATCAACTATATCCAAAATTCTTTGGCAATTCAAATATTCTTTTGAATTTCAAAACCAAACCTAGTTCGCAAACAATTTCAATTTGAAATAATTTAATAGAAAACTTTTCTCTCTCGAAAATTCGAAAATGAACATCGATGATGCTGCAGTCATCACCGACGTTATTTTCTAACAACCGAAAGAGTTCAAATGCTTTTATTTCTTTTATACATCTCAAATATTTTTAAATTTTAAATCTTTCCAGATTTCAAATCCAACTCAAAAATATCCTTGAAATAATACCATATTTTTTTCCCAGAACCTTTGAAAACACTTCCAAATCCTAAAGAATTTAAATTTTCTCAAAATTCCAGATCCATCCAATTTCTATTCAAACATTACCCTGGAATTTTATTTCAATTTCAATTGCAAATCACATTTATAATTCACATTTACAAAATTCCATTTGGTTATATGAATTTATTTCTTGACTATTGATTAAATTCCAATTCTTATTAAATTTTCCCAATGATAATGATAATCGTTCAATATTATCATTTCCTAACAACCAAGCAACCATACATAACTATAAAAATTTTTGGAAAATCATTTCTTTTATATACAAAAATAATTTGGGTAAAATTATTTCATTTACCCTATTTTAAAACAATATTGTGTCGATTTATCTTGTTAAGAGTTTAGAAATTCCTATCGATATTGTGGCGTCCCACACACCGATCAAAATCTATAAACACCTAACCGATAAGTCAACACAACATAAAACAATTTTATATTCACTAACAAATACGCTCTCTCAGGAAAGAAGTCACTTAAGAGCCTAGGTATTCGCTCAACCTAGTGCTCTGATACCAACTGTCACGACCCGACCTTCTACGCCCAGAAAGTCGTATCGTTTTTAAGAAAAGAAAGAGGTGAGAAAGTAGAAAGAAAGAGAAGAAGAAGAAACAACAACAAATCTCAACAGCGGAACGAATAAAATATAATATACCACATAAATTAATACATAGTATCATATACATCAGAGTTACACAGATAATACATCACATACTAGACAGTTATAAACATCTGTCTAGTTAATACAACTCACACATCACAGAGATACAACACAGCGGAAATACAAAATAAACTCTAATCACAGCGGAATCACTATATATCTACACGCTGAAGCCTCCTGCTCCATTGCTCCTCCAGAATACGTCAAAGCTAAACCTGAATCCCTTGACTACCCGTAAAAATTTGGGTACCCGAGAGTTTATGAAAAACAGAAATAAACTTCGGGTCAGACATGGGTCTGGTATGAGTAACAGGTTAAGGTTGTTTAACTTTGAAAACCATTTGAAAACAAAGGTATCACGTAAGACATCCCACACATAAACATGGAAATGTTTTTACCTTACGCTAACCAAAACATTTGTAGGAAATCCAGTGATATTATAATAGTGTCTAGGGTTTTCAAGTAAATAGAAAATAGCTGAAATTGTTACATCTATTAAATTCCAGCATACTAGCCACAAAGTGGGTAATACAATCAAAACCGTAGGGTCTCGTAGGGAAAATGGGTTTCCATCAATGGCTGGGCTACTGGGGTACCGCCCGTCACAGTACCTGGCCTAGATCAGAGTACCGAGGAGTACGCCCGCTCCCCTGCAACACAAGGCCGGACCCATCCCTTACTGGACAGTTCCAAATAAGATCACCCCACGGTTGGCGCGACCAACCGTACACTAAACCGAAATAAATAGGGACATCTAGACAGGGGTAAACCTTACTCTCAAGTGGGGGCTACCTACGAAGCCTTGCTGCACCTCCCCTGTTTTAGCCATTCCCGGTTGATGAGGCTTGAGGTCACGATTACCTTTACAGAACCCATCTCTTAGAATGCTCATCGCCCACCTGACGATGTTCTGAAAGCATTCGATCCATACAAGTTCGTTCCGGGTTCGAACGAAACCGAAGGCATTATCTCGTTACACTCGTATTGGAATCACCCTCAGAGTTAATGACAATAACCCTTGCATTCTGAATCACCATCTCGAATCTATAAGTACTATCTTCGTCAAACTCATTACGGAATCACCCACAGAGTTATACTGACGTATAGTTCTTATACCTCGAGTCTTCACTTGCTCCATTTGAATTTCCCGACTTAACGTTATTTTGGATCGATGTGGTATTCGGGTCTCCAGACCTGGAATCCCGGTATACGGAAACCCGATCCCGGTCTCATCGAAATCCAAAACGTGTCTTTTAAGGCCAAGTTGTTTTAAAGGTTTAAAACAGTTCAATTTAATTATCTATATCAACGCAGATAGATAAAACACAACATCACATATGGATAATTCACATATCAGCATAAATGGATAATCTATGATATCACACTTTAGTCACACATCCATATCACAACAGATATTACTCATCTCATATCTGAGATCATATCAATCAATGGGAATCCATAACAATCATCAGACATAGGCAAGGATTAATAATCATATCATTGATAATCAATTTAAAATGAATTAAATTAATTATCTTACCCTTAATTAATTTAAAGTAAATTAAATTAATCATTTTATCATTATTAAACTTGCTTATTACCATTAATTAACTATCAATTAATTAATTCCCATCCCATTATTCATTTAATTAATCATTTCCGATTAATTTTCTTTAATTACATATAAGTAATTATCTTTATATTATTCCCACAGATTAATTACTTTGATCCAAATATAGAAATTAACCTTACATTCTTCATTTCTTAATTAACTAAAGTTAATTACATTACTCAATTAATTATTAATAAATTTCTTCATTTATTATTCTCAAATTAAATCCATTTTAAATTCCAATATTAATTATAAAAATTAGTAATCTCAAATTTCATTTCCAGTTTAATTAATTACATCAAAGTAATTAAATCTTTAATTTGAACCAAAAATATTAATCACCTTTGATTAATCCTAATCTAGTAATTAACTCCTTTAATTACTTCATTAATTGCTCAATAATTTATTATCTCTAATTAATCCTTTGATTAATTATATAAAGTAATTATACTCAAATTACTTTATTAACAACACCATCCTATTAATTACACTCTGTAATTAAACATCAATTACTTTTCTAAGTAATCATAATTATCACATCATCAATTTATTCAATCAATTATTAAAATCAATTGCATTAATTTATTGTAAAATAATTCAGTTAATGACCTTCATTAACATTTATTTAATCACTATACTAAGTAATTAACTTATTAATTATCAATGAGTTTATTTTACCATTTATAAATTAATTAAAGTCTTGACTATGACTTTAATATTATATTAACTACTTCACTAAGTGATTACACTTAATTAATTGTAAGTGATGTTCTTTAATTAATTTCATAAATTAATTACTCTATTAATCATCACTAAATTTTTAATTAATTTATTCCTTAATTATTCTCATTTCACTAATTATTTCATTTGATAATTTATCCTCAATTAATCTCAACATAACTGATTTAAAATAAGCTTGTATTTATATTAGATACTTATTCAAGTCATTTACTTCATTAAAATCAAATTTAGAAATAAATTTTGCAATATAATTTATTTTAAACAAAACAATTCAACATTTAATTTTATAGAATTAAATCTTTTAAAAAAAAAACCATTTTTCAAACATGTTAAGTCAAATATACAATTTTATCTAAACTTGATTTAAATACTTAAGAAAACTCGTTCATGCTTTAAATTTTAAAACTAAGATATGATCAGTTTTAAAAATTCAAAACCAGGTTACTTAAATGAACACCCCGAGTAAACTCCTCGAAAATCACGTGCCTGGTCCGAGTTTTCTCGCGAGAAACTCGCGTACATCCCTTCTTCGAGTCGCCTGGCAAAAATCACGAGATTTTCCCCGAGTCGTTCCTTTCTTCCCCGATCACAAGAATTCCATGTGCACAGATCAATCACCGTGCACGTGCACGATCATCCAACGCCACTCCGATCAACATCACTCCCTCCAGCACATCACCGGCGACCAGTTCAACAACCCTGACCACCCAGCTTCTACAATTTTCTCGACAATCAAAATCGAGCAAACGCCTCGATTTAGCTGAAAACACCATGGCCGGAAATTCTCCCTTCGTCGACGAACTCCGCCACGAGAAGCCCCTCCGACCTCACCGAAACATCGCCTCGATCTCCAACAAACTTTTCCCTCCATCGCGATCGTCTCCGCCTTTCCTTGTTCATCGCCATTATCTCGACAGTCCAGACGAACCAAATACTAACTTAAACCCTAGTTCGATCGAATCTGTTCACCTCGATCATTTGAATTTTTTTTTTAACATTTTTCCCCTCATCCTCGATACCCTAGCTAGCCTCGACCACGAACTCGACCTCATCCATCACGTTGATCACCGGCAATTCGTCAATTTGCCGGAAACGTTCATCTCCAATTTCCCGATCGAATATCAACTTAAAAATCTGGAAATACATGTTAAAAATCATAGTTTTTAACTACAAATCCATCTATACAACCCCAAACAGAAATTAAATGTGTTGATTTTTGACATGTATCAGTGTTTACTGTTATTTTCCAATTTAAAAATTATTTGTTAAATTAAAAATCTCCAAACCATTTTTAAAATTATCTTCATACCATAACAAACAACTTTCGTTTATATATCAAAGTCAAATATAATTTCTATTGTGAGATTTTGAAATTTGAAATAGCAAACCAGAACCAGTAAACAAAAAAACACAGAGCATGAAAATAACAGGTATCTATATACTTACACAAACACACATATACAAGATATATATCTCAAGGTAAGTATTCCACGTAAACTTGAGTTATTAACTTTTAAAAATGTTACTCACCAATTTTCAAAGAAGACAGAACACTGTTTTGCAAGCTGGTTTTGAACTCTGAGAAAACTGGAAACTGTTTTCCACTTTGATCTCCTGTCAACCATCTTGCCTCTCTGTTTTATTTGTAGTTGTTGATGATGTTTTGATGAAGGCTTGTTTAAGCTTTTCAAATGAAGTTTTATTTATTTTGCTGAGCACGAACTGGAATGAGAAAGTGATAGAGGAAGATAGCTTCCAGTTTGAAGTATGTAGAAGGTTACAGGTTGAAGCTTTTAAACAGGGTTTGTATTTTTTTCTTTTCTTCTTTTAAAAAAAAAGGGTCAGAGATATTTTGTAAAATGGAGGCTGAGCATCATATTTGTATATACTCGAATTGATTTTTGTTGGCTGGCATTTAATGTTTGTTGTACTTATGTTTCATCCTCATACTTATCTCATTTCTTTTCTACATACTTACTTGCTTCAACAACAAGCTACAAATATTTTACTTTTTACTTTGCTATCTTTTATTTCTTGTTGCCTGCAATATCATCATTCGAACATCAGTTTCCCATATGTAAGTTTTGTTAACATTTTATGATAGTTTCTCTTTTAATTTGTGATTGTTATTATTTTGAACTATGCAGATATATATAAAGGCTGGGAGTCACTCTCATGCTTATGGTATTATAATCTTCTGGTTTGATGAGGTAGTATAAATGTTATTCTAATATATTGTTTAATTATGAAATGTATTCGTTTTATTATTTACAAAACGATAAAATTTATCTCATATAGTCGTTTCATTTATATTGTTGTTAATTTGTTATTTCAATATGTAAATTGGTTACTTATATTATTGTATCATATTTCTAACTAAATATTTTATACTATATATATTTATTAAATAGCTTTGAAAAGTTTATTTCAAAACAAATAATAATTTCCAAATCTCTAGAATATATATATAAGAAATTTGAAAATAAAATTTATCAATTAAAATTAAAACAGAACTTACCTGTCTACGATATATACCAGTATATTCGTTATAAACAGAAAATCATTTATTAGTTTTAAAAGATATAACTCACCAATATGATATTTATCAGAAGAAAATATCAATTCAAGTATTATAATTCAAAAATATATCTGATCAATTTAATATTTAACATAAATTATTAAATTGATATTGCTCGAAATTCCGGGTCGTCACATTCCTCCCCCCTTAAAAGAATTTCGTCCCCGAAATTTAAAACAAAGGTAATTTAATAATTTATTAAAAATTTAAATTTTAAAACACATGCATATATCAATCAATGCTAACAACCATAGCATCCAATCAAACAATCTATCTATCCAGACAAAAATTCCGAATAGGATTCTCTCGCGTTTTCCCGAATATAAGTACCGGGATACTCGCTCTATAAAATCCAAACAGGCAATATCTCTAAGCTACCGAGCTCTTACTCCTCTAGGTCTATAAAACAAGATAGGATATTAGACTACAAATAAGTCAGACTCACAACCAAAACTTCCTGAACTGCTGGTTCTACAACCAGAGATAACTCATACACGCACTCCCTTAGAGATACGTGAAATACATCGAATCCCAGCTATCCAAATTGCCAATTCACTCCAGAAGAACAGACACTAACTTCTCTAGAATACAAAGAAAATCCAGAACACCTCGGAGCTGACTCCTCAGACTTACCAAACTATACAGTTCCTTCAATCAGAGAAAACTCCTCCAGAATCAAATCTCCCATTCTGAAATCCAAATTCTTCCGTCCCCTATCCACCAAACTTTTCGGATGATCCAAGTCTGCCTTCATTACTACCAATCAGCTAAACCTCTGCTGATGCCTTCCAGAACAGTCTGAATCCAAAAACAATCCAGTAGACGATCTTCTCCCTATCAACCAAAATCAGGAACACAATCCCTACCATCACCTGTAGAAAACAACTCCTCCTTTCCCAGAAAAGAAAAGCAGACGCACTCCCAACTGCTTCCGCTGCACAACTCTGATATGGGAGCAGATGAAATGCTGATGACGAACTCCAATACAAACTTCCCACTGATACCACTGTGACGAACCTAGGCATTGCAACCATCGGTCAGCAATCACAACTGGTAAGCCTCCCAACAATTCCGAAAATATGGTTCAACAGATCCATAAAGAGAAAACTCAGAAGTTCCTCCAAAAACCATCGGTACCACTCCTGAAATACAGTCGATACCAAACTAAATCTCCAGATGTTAACAAAACACTGACTTCCATTCATTACCACTCAATTATAAATTTGTTTGTTTATTCATAAATTTAGTTTTCAATAAATAAATTTTGTTTCCAAACACTTATTACTTCCAGTCCACTTCAATTAATTCTACACTTCACTTTCATTTTACATGATTTAGTTACATTCCAATTTAATTCAAACTTTAAGTTTTCCAAACCCATTTATTTATTCCACAACATTTTAAATTTACTTCTAGAGTTTTAGCAATTTCCAAAGTACAAAATCACCTTTGAAATCAACTATATCCAAAATTCTTTGGCAATTCAAATATTCTTTTGAATTTCAAAACCAAACCCAGTTCGCAAACAATTTCAATTTGAAATAATTTAATAGAAAACTTTTCTCTCTCGAAAATTCGAAAATGAACATCGATGATGCTGCAGTCATCACCGACGTTATTTTCTAACAACCGAAAGAGTTCAAATGCTTTTATTTCTTTTATACATCTCAAATATTTTTAAATTTTAAATCTTTCCAGATTTCAAATCCAACTCAAAAATATCCTTGAAATAATACCATATTTTTTTCCCAGAACCTTTGAAAACACTTCCAAATCCTAAAGAATTTAAATTTTCTCAAAATTCCAGATCCATCCAATTTCTATTCAAACATTACCCTGGAATTTTATTTCAATTTCAATTGCAAATCACATTTATAATTCACATTTACAAAATTCCATTTGGTTATATGAATTTATTTCTTGACTATTGATTAAATTCCAATTATTATTAAATTTTCCCAATGACAATGATAATCGTTCAATATTATCATTTCCTAATAACCAAGCAACCATACATAACTATAAAAATTTTCGGAAAATCATTTCTTTTATATACAAAAATAATTTGGGTAAAATTATTTCATTTACCCTATTTTAAAACAATATTGTGTCGATTTATCTTGTTAAGAGTTTAGAAATTCCTATCGATATTGTGGCGTCCCACACACCGATCAAAATCTATAAACACCTAACCGATAAGTCAACACAACATAAAACAATTTTATATTCACTAACAAATACGCTCTCTCAGGAAAGAAGTCACTTAAGAGCCTAGGTATTCGCTCAACCTAGTGCTCTGATACCAACTGTCACGACCCGACCTTCTACGCCCAGAAAGTCGTATCGTTTTTAAGAAAAGAAAGAGGTGAGAAAGTAGAAAGAAAGAGAAGAAGAAGAAACAACAACAAATCTCAACAGCGGAACGAATAAAATATAATATACCACATAAATTAATACATAGTATCATATACATCAGAGTTACACAGATAATACATCACATACTAGACAGTTATAAACATCTGTCTAGTTAATACAACTCACACATCACAGAGATACAACACAGCGGAAATACAAAATAAACTCTAATCACAGCGGAATCACTATATATCTACACGCTGAAGCCTCCTGCTCCATTGCTCCTCCAGAATACGTCAAAGCTAAACCTGAATCCCTTGACTACCCGTAAAAATTTGGGTACCCGAGAGTTTATGAAAAACAGAAATAAACTTCGGGTCAGACATGGGTCTGGTATGAGTAACAGGTTAAGGTTGTTTAACTTTGAAAACCATTTGAAAACAAAGGTATCACGTAAGACATCCCACACATAAACATGGAAATGTTTTTACCTTACGCTAACCAAAACATTTGTAGGAAATCCAGTGATATTATAATAGTGTCTAGGGTTTTCAAGTAAATAGAAAATAGCTGAAATTGTTACATCTATTAAATTCCAGCATACTAGCCACAAAGTGGGTAATACAATCAAAACCGTAGGGTCTCGTAGGGAAAATGGGTTTCCATCAATGGCTGGGCTACTGGGGTACCGCCCGTCACAGTACCTGGCCTAGATCAGAGTACCGAGGAGTACGCCCGCTCCCCTGCAACACAAGGCCGGACCCATCCCTTACTGGACAGTTCCAAATAAGATCACCCCACGGTTGGCGCGACCAACCGTACACTAAACCGAAATAAATAGGGACATCTAGACAGGGGTAAACCTTACTCTCAAGTGGGGGCTACCCACGAAGCCTTGCTGCACCTCCCCTGTTTTAGCCATTCCCGGTTGATGAGGCTTGAGGTCACGATTACCTTTACAGAACCCATCTCTTAGAATGCTCATCGCCCACCTGACGATGTTCTGAAAGCATTCGATCCATACAAGTTCGTTCCGGGTTCGAACGAAACCGAAGGCATTATCTCGTTACACTCGTATTGGAATCACCCTCAGAGTTAACGACAATAACCCTTGCATTCTGAATCACCATCTCGAATCTATAAGTACTATCTTCGTCAAACTCATTACGGAATCACCCACAGAGTTATACTGACGTATAGTTCTTATACCTCGAGTCTTCACTTGCTCCATTTGAATTTCCCGACTTAACGTTATTTTGGATCGATGTGGTATTCGGGTCTCCAGACCTGGAATCCCGGTATACGGAAACCCGATCCCGGTCTCATCGAAATCCAAAACGTGTCTTTTAAGGCCAAGTTGTTTTAAAGGTTTAAAACAGTTCAATTTAATTATCTATATCAACGCAGATAGATAAAACACAACATCACATATGGATAATTCACATATCAGCATAAATGGATAATCTATGATATCACACTTTAGTCACACATCCATATCACAACAGATATTACTCATCTCATATCTGAGATCATATCAATCAATGGGAATCCATAACAATCATCAGACATAGGCAAGGATTAATAATCATATCATTGATAATCAATTTAAAATGAATTAAATTAATTATCTTACCCTTAATTAATTTAAAGTAAATTAAATTAATCATTTTATCATTATTAAACTTGCTTATTACCATTAATTAACTATCAATTAATTAATTCCCATCCCATTATTCATTTAATTAATCATTTCCGATTAATTTTCTTTAATTACATATAAGTAATTATCTTTATATTATTCCCACAGATTAATTACTTTGATCCAAATATAGAAATTAACCTTACATTCTTCATTTCTTAATTAACTAAAGTTAATTACATTACTCAATTAATTATTAATAAATTTCTTCATTTATTATTCTCAAATTAAATCCATTTTAAATTCCAATATTAATTATAAAAATTAGTAATCTCAAATTTCATTTCCAGTTTAATTAATTACATCAAAGTAATTAAATCTTTAATTTGAACCAAAAATATTAATCACCTTTGATTAATCCTAATCTAGTAATTAACTCCTTTAATTACTTCATTAATTGCTCAATAATTTATTATCTCTAATTAATCCTTTGATTAATTATATAAAGTAATTATACACAAATTACTTTATTAACAACACCATCCTATTAATTACACTCTGTAATTAAACATCAATTACTTTTCTAAGTAATCATAATTATCACATCATCAATTTATTCAATCAATTATTAAAATCAATTGCATTAATTTATTGTAAAATAATTCAGTTAATGACCTTCATTAACATTTATTTAATCACTATACTAAGTAATTAACTTATTAATTATCAATGAGTTTATTTTACCATTTATAAATTAATTAAAGTCTTGACTATGACTTTAATATTATATTAACTACTTCACTAAGTGATTACACTTAATTAATTGTAAGTGATGTTCTTTAATTAATTTCATAAATTAATTACTCTATTAATCATCACTAAATTTTTAATTAATTTATTCCTTAATTATTCTCATTTCACTAATTATTTCATTTGATAATTTATCCTCAATTAATCTCAACATAACTGATTTAAAATAAGCTTGTATTTATATTAGATACTTATTCAAGTCATTTACTTCATTAAAATCAAATTTAGAAATAAATTTTGCAATATAATTTATTTTAAACAAAACAATTCAACATTTAATTTTATAGAATTAAATCTTTTAAAAAAAAAACCATTTTTCAAACATGTTAAGTCAAATATACAATTTTATCTAAACTTGATTTAAATACTTAAGAAAACTCGTTCATGCTTTAAATTTTAAAACTAAGATATGATCAGTTTTAAAAATTCAAAACCAGGTTACTTAAATGAACACCCCGAGTAAACTCCTCGAAAATCACGTGCCTGGTCCGAGTTTTCTCGCGAGAAACTCGCGTACATCCCTGCTTCGAGTCGCCTGGCAAAAATCACGAGATTTTCCCCGAGTCGTTCCTTTCTTCCCCGATCACAAGAATTCCATGTGCACAGATCAATCACCGTGCACGTGCACGATCATCCAACGCCACTCCGATCAACATCACTCCCTCCAGCACATCACCGGCGACCAGTTCAACAACCCTGACCACCCAGCTTCTACAATTTTCTCGACAATCAAAATCGAGCAAACGCCTCGATTTAGCTGAAAACACCATGGCCGGAAATTCTCCCTTCGTCGACGAACTCCGCCACGAGAAGCCCCTCCGACCTCACCGAAACATCGCCTCGATCTCCAACAAACTTTTCCCTCCATCGCGATCGTCTCCGCCTTTCCTTGTTCATCGCCATTATCTCGACAGTCCAGACGAACCAAATACTAACTTAAACCCTAGTTCGATCGAATCTGTTCACCTCGATCATTTGAATTTTTTTTTTAACATTTTTCCCCTCATCCTCGATACCCTAGCTAGCCTCGACCACGAACTCGACCTCATCCATCACGTTGATCACCGGCAATTCGTCAATTTGCCGGAAACGTTCATCTCCAATTTCCCGATCGAATATCAACTTAAAAATCTGGAAATACATGTTAAAAATCATAGTTTTTAACTACAAATCCATCTATACAACCCCAAACAGAAATTAAATGTGTTGATTTTTGACATGTATCAGTGTTTACTGTTATTTTCCAATTTAAAAATTATTTGTTAAATTAAAAATCTCCAAACCATTTTTAAAATTATCTTCATACCATAACAAACAACTTTCGTTTATATATCAAAGTCAAATATAATTTCTATTGTGAGATTTTGAAATTTGAAATAGCAAACCAGAACCAGTAAACAAAAAAACACAGAGCATGAAAATAACAGGTATCTATATACTTACACAAACACACATATACAAGATATATATCTCAAGGTAAGTATTCCACATAAACTTGAGTTATTAACTTTTAAAAATGTTACTCACCAATTTTCAAAGAAGACAGAACACTGTTTTGCAAGCTGGTTTTGAACTCTGAGAAAACTGGAAACTATTTTCCACTTTGATCTCCTGTCAACCATCTTGCCTCTCTGTTTTATTTGTAGTTGTTGATGATGTTTTGATGAAGGCTTGTTTAAGCTTTTCAAATGAAGTTTTATTTATTTTGCTGAGCACGAACTGGAATGAGAAAGTGATAGAGGAAGATAGCTTCCAGTTTGAAGTATGTAGAAGGTTACAGGCTGAAGCTTTTAAACAGGGTTTGTATTTTTTTTCTTTTCTTCTTTTAAACAAAAAGGGTCAGAGATATTTTGTAAAATGGAGGCTGAGCATCATATTTGTATATACTCGAATTGATTTTTGTTGGCTGGCATTTAATGTTTGTTGTACTTATGTTTCATCCTCATACTTATCTCATTTCTTTTCTACATACTTACTTGCTTCAACAACAAGCTACAAATATTTTACTTTTTACTTTGCTATCTTTTATTTCTTGTTGCCTGCAATATCATCATTCGAACATCAGTTTCCCATATGCAAGTTTTGTTAACATTTTATGATAGTTTCTCTTTTAATTTGTGATTGTTATTATTTTGAACTATGCAGATATATATAAAGGCTGGGAGTCACTCTCATGCTTATGGTATTATAATCTTCTGGTTTGATGAGGTAGTATAAATGTTATTCTAATATATTGTTTAATTATGAAATGTATTCGTTTTATTATTTACAAAACGATAAAATTTATCTCATATAGTCGTTTCATTTATATTGTTGTTAATTTGTTATTTCAATATGTAAATTGGTTACTTATATTATTGTATCGTATTTCTAACTAAATATTTTATACTATATATATATTTATTAAATAGCTTTGAAAAGTTTATTTCAAAACAAATAATAATTTCCAAATCTCTAGAATATATATATAAGAAATTTGAAAATAAAATTTATCAATTAAAATTAAAACAGAACTTACCTGTCTACGATATATACCAGTATATTCGTTATAAACAGAAAATCATTTATTAGTTTTAAAAGATATAACTCACCAATATGATATTTATCAGAAGAAAATATCAATTCAAGTATTATAATTCAAAAATATATCTGATCAATTTAATATTTAACATAAATTATTAAATTGATATTGCTCGAAATTCCGGGTCGTCACACTTTCAGAACATCGTCAGGTGGACGATGAGCATTCTAAGTGATGAGTTCTATTAAGGTAATCGTAGCCTCAAGCCTCATCAACCGGGAATGGCTAAAACAGGAGAGGTGCAGCGGAAGCAGTTTGGGAGTGCATCTGTTTTATCTTTTCGAACAGGAAAGGTAAGTTCAGTCTTCTGCTGTTGGAGGAGTAGAGTTTGTGTTCTTGGATTGTTTGTGAGTGGATCATTTTGATGAGTTATTTTTAAGGCATCAGCGAAGGTTGAGCTGGTCAGTAGAGATGAAGGCAGCCCAGGATCGTCAGATGAGTTTTGTGGATAAGAGATGGCGATTTGGATTTCGAAGACGGAGATTTGATTTTGAGTAAGTTTTCTCCGATCGAAGGAGCTTAAAATTTGGTAAGACTGGGAAGTCAGCTCCGAGGTATCTTGGATCTTTTCTGTGCTGTAAGGATAAGTGTTTGGACTTCAGAAAGGAATTGTCATTTTGGATAACTGGAATTCGATGTGTTTCACGTATCTCTGAGGGAGTACGTGTATGACCATCTCTGTTTTTGGGACCAGCGGTTCTAGAGGTTTGGTTATTGAGTCAGACCTGTCTATAGTATGATATCTTGTCTAGTTTTGTAGATCTAGATGAGTAGGAGCTCTGTAGCTTAGTAGTATAGTTTTATTTGGGTTCTGTAGAGCGAGTATTCCGGTGATTATACCTGGGGAACTCTAGATAGTCCTATCCTCACTTTGTCTGGTTAGTTAGATTTGTTTGATTGGATGAGTTGGTTGCTATGGTTGTTAGCATATGATTAATATATGCTTGTGTTTTTAAAATTAAATCTTTAATGAGATTATTAAATTACCTTTGTTTTAAATTTCGGGGACGAAATTCTTTTAAAGGGGAGGAATGTGACATCCTGGAATTTTTGGCAATATCAATTTAATAATCTGCATTTAAAATTAAATTGATTTGATAATATTTGTTAATAAGATTTGAATTGATTTAATAATCTTCTTTTAAATAAATATTTAACTGATAATTTGTCTTTTAAAAGCTAATAAATTGTCTTCTATTTATAATGTATATATATTTGTATATATTGTGAATAGATAAGCTTTGTTTTAAATTTAATAATTAAGATATGTTTTCTAATTTTAATATTTTTGGTAATTTAGAAATTTGATTTAATTTAATATTAAATAAATAACCATATGATTTTAAAATACTCAAGATAAATGTTTATTTGTTTAAAATGATTTTAGCCTAAGTTTAGATTTAAACAAGAAAGGTTGTTTTGTTCTTTTTAAATATAGTTTGTTTAAATAAGTAATTTATTAATGAAGTGATAATTTCTTTTATAAATTATTTTAATTTAATAACGAGTTATTTTTAAACAGTATTAATAATGTAATATTTTTACAAATAGATTTTAATATGAATAGGATTGTTATATATATTTTGGAAGGAAATATGATTTGTAAATTTGAAATGAAGTCTTTCAAAATGTTTTAAAATAAAATAAACCTTATTAATATTAAAATTTAGTCTTTCTAACATAAGTATAAAATATAAATAATAATAGACTAAGTATTTGATAGCCTAAGTTTTAAATTAAAAGAGGAATAAAATAAGTACTTGTGTTAGGATTAAAACTAAAGTACATAAGTTAAAATCTTTAACCTCTGATTTAAAACCAAAAGAATTTGTACATAGGATATAAAGCAAGTTAAACATATAAGTGAACTCTTGAGATAATTCTGGAAATGCACTTAGATATAAGGCTGTAAGTAATCGTGTAAGCAAGAATAAAACAAAGTATAAAAGGAAAATATGTCTTCATGCTTGTACAGGAAGAATTAAATGGGTATGTACACTTGAAAAGAAACATAAAGAAAAGGATGTATAAGTACATACGAAATTTAAAATATGAGATAAATATATGAAGACATAGGACAACTTCTTAAATGCAAAGCATCTCTGGTACAGGCAAGATCAAATCAGCCCCCATGTAATAAAAATCTCTGAACAAATTTTGTACAAAAGAAAATTAACAAACCTGCATACTCTATTCTATATATCAATCTATCTCTTCTCCTTTTCATTCAAGAAACTTAGCATACTAGAAGTATATTTCAAATGAAGCTTTATTCTCAACTCAAAAACAAATGCAAACCTGAGACAAACTCTCAAGTTTTTAAAAGAAGAGGCATTTCAGTTTTAAAGAGATTCAAAAGAATCATACAACTGAAGCATCATTCTTCAAATTCAAAACAACAAGCAGGCTTGATGATGAAAGCAAAAACATTTTCCAGTTTAAAGTTCAAAGCCTGTTTTCAAATCCTAGTACTATGTTCTTCATCTTCTTTCAAGGTGAGTAACTTTTCTTTTTAAACCATAAGTATATTTGAAACTGTTTTTATGCTTGATGTTTGGAATGGATACTTCAAGTTGTTGTTAAAAATGTTGGTATAGATAGTCAAATTTCCTACATGTTTGGAAAAAGAATGTATGTGTATATAAGAATTATATCACTCTGTTAAACCCTACAGGCTTCTGTTTTAAAACAAATAAGATGTGAGTAAACTACCCTATGGTATGTTCAGATGTATTGATATTTGTGATTGATGCCTGTGCATACCATAAGCTTTATTTGTCTGAGTGAAAATTTGTCTGCATATCTGTATATATGTAGTTAGATAATAGTTGTGTGTATATATCTGTAAATAAATATTTTCATTTCTCTGTTTAAGTACAGGATTAAGGCCATTTAAACAAATATTTGAACTGCTCTCTATATGATCAACATTAAAACAAGATCACTAGAAATTAAATAAGGGTAGGAGTGTTAACTTATTTTTAAAAATATTTCCAAACAGAAATATCAAATAAATATTGTAAAAAGGGTAATTTCCAGTAAGATCATTTTATCTCAGAAAAATCAAGTATTAAAATTTGATGTTTCAGGGTTACAACTCGAATCCACTTCGAAAGTTAGGATTTTTTAAAACAAAAATCTCAATTTTAAATAATGTATTGAGGATGCAATTTGAGATTAACTGGAACTTGTATGTGAGGCAATCTCTGGCGATCTAGGGAAGGAGAAGTTTCGGGGTTTTGACTGAAGGTAGGCAGGTGATCAGTGATGCTATGAAATTGTCAGGATGGCGATCAAGGAACGGTGGCGGTGGCAGTTGTCTTTTCTTTCCTGGAACCCTAGTTAAACTAAGTTAGGTAGTTCGATCAACTCCGGGTTCTAGGATGGATCGAGTGCTGCTAGGTTTTGGGGGATGATAGCTCGAATGTAGATGAAGACTTGGTCGGAGTTTCAGAGGTGATGGTGGTCGGAGCTTAGTGGTCGAGGCATTTCCAGGTGGGAAGCTTTGTTCTAGTTTTGGTCAGGGTACTCGATTTTGATTTCGAGTATAAACCAATGGGATTGGTGTTTGGATGGTATGAAGTGATGATCGTCGACTCGAGGAAGTCAGAGTGGATGATCGGAGGAGGGTGGTTGGCCGGTGCACGTGCACGGCGGCGTTGTGATGTTAGAGTTTGGGTTGTGTTTCTTCTCGGAGGAGCAATGGAGCAGGAGGCTTTAGCGATATAGATATGTATAGTGTTCCGCTGTGTTGGTATCTCTGTATTGTATTTGAGTTGTATCGTGTTGTATTAACTAGACAGGTGTTTATAACTGTCTAGTATGTGATGTATTATCTGTGTAACTCTGATGTATATGTTATTATGTAATCTCTTATGTGATATATTATATTTCATTCGTTCCGCTGTTGAGATTCTGATGTTGTTTCTTCTTTCTTCTTTATCTTTCCTATTTCTCACCCCTTTCTTTCTTAAAGATGATGCAACTTTCTGGTAGTAGAAAGTTGGGTCGTCACACATATGAACATATATATATAACACAGTTAATTAAAATATTCATATATATAATAATATAATAGACAGTGGTAGTAGAAAGTTGGGTCGGGTTGATGGAAGGCTTGGCATCAGATCAAGTGGCGAAGGAAGCACGACGATCAGGGGAGAGAGAGAGTGGCAGTGGGTTATGACCCGGCCGAGGTGTTGCGGTGCTCGACGTGGAAGATCTGGAGGGAGAGTGGGCGCTTTGGACGGGCAGAGGTCAAAGCATAGGGTGGTGAGACAAAGGAGACCGAGGTCGGAGAATGGATAATGGCTTCTCGGTGGAGGCGGGATGAATTTGACGTGGGTAGCTAAAGGGCTAGGGACGAGTTGAGGGAAGCGATGGGTTGAGCGAGCTTTGTTCTCCAAAAATGAAAGTGAGCCATATTTGTTATAAAAAAATTCGAAGAACACAGAAAAAATGTGAACTGAAGTCAAAAGAATTGAACAGATGTATATTGAAAAGTCTCGGCTATTTATTGGAAGATTAAAAGTTAGGTAACCATTTATTCAACCGGTGGAAAGTGAATAGTCAAGGAAAAATCAAAAAGCCAAATTTCAAAACCGATATTACGGAAATTGTTTCCGTAGATTTTACTGTTTTCTGGACTCCGAAACACACAAACGAATATGCTGTGGAGATCAGCTCGACAAAATGATCAAAACGGAATACAGATATTAGTGGTACGATCATCCGGTCAAAAGTCGATAATCGGTACCGATATACGTTGTTATTCCGTATGGAAAAATCCAAACCGAGCTAGAAACGTCCGAATTTCGCGAACAAATTTCGCAGTCTGATCCAGAGTGTTATAAATACTCATGTTGACATATTTAGGTTTCAGAACACTTTTATTATCATCAATTTTAACTCAAATAAATTGGAATAAAATTACACTGGAAAAATAAACTTCCAAATTATCTGATGAAAATTTACCAGTTGCTATGCTAAAACAGACATATTTCAAATATCAAATTTAAATTTCAAAATTTTATTGTTTAAAGTTTCACAAAATTTCAATTAAATATATAAATAAACAAATAAAATTATCTAAAATTTACAGGTCGTTACACCCTCCCCCACTCAAAACTTTTCGTCCCCGAAAAGGAAAGAGCTAAGAGAATAGAAACAACCAGAAAGAAAAATAGCTTCGAAAACAAAATAAACAACTAATTCTGTAACGACCCGTATTTTTACGGATCGAAACATCGTAAAACAGTTATCATTAGGTCGCATTGTTGATAAGTCATCCATAGTCTAAGTCCTAGGTCGTATAATGGTTAGGTCGGAGTAGACGACCTAAGAATGTGGAGCGACCTAAGGAAGTTGGAGTTGGCGACCTAAGGATTTTGGGGATAGGTCGTATAGGAGTTGGGTCGTATGGTGGCTTAGGTCGTGGGGTAGGTTAGGTCGGTTGGAGCGACCTATAAGATGTTGGCAACCTAAGGTTTGAGCGACTTAAGGAAAGGCAGCGACCTAAGAGAGTTAGCGAGCTAACGACCTAGTAGTTAGCGACCTATTGAAGTTAGCGACCTAAGGGTTGGTAACCTACAGTAGTTAGCGACCTAGTGGTTAGCGACCTAAGAGCTAACGGGATAAGAGTTAGCGAGTTAGTGTAGTTAGGTCGTGAGCGACCTAAGGTGTTAGGTCGTATCCTAGCTAAGATAGTTAGGTCGCGTGTGTGTTAGGTCGCAGGTGTGTTAGGTCGTAGAAGCGATCTATGTTAGGTCGCTAGGATGCATCTTTGTTAGGTCGTAGGTCGCGAGGGAGCGCATGTGTTAGGTCGTAGGTCGCATGGATGCGCATAGGCTTGGGTCTGTTAGGTCGAAGTTTTAGGTCGTAGGGTTTCTTAGGTCGTGGACGACCTAATTCCGAGCGAACGACCTAAGTTTTCCAGCCTATAAATACACGTCCATTTCTTCATTTTTGGGATCCGGATTTCGAAGCGACGAAGTGCTGCCATTTTGAGAGCTCGACTTCTACACTTCTTCACTTCTTTTCTCCACTCTAATCTTGTGATTCCTTCCATCCAAATCGAAGATCAAATCGAAGATCCAAGAGCTTAGATTGAAGATCTTCATCCATCGAAGAGAGATTTCATCGTTTGAAGCGGATTTGTGATAGATCGAGTTAGATCCTTCACTGTCCAGATCTGAAGTGTGTTGCTTTTGGGGTATTTAGGGGATTTGGTGAGTGGTGATTATCTTTCACACGGATCCAAAGGAGTATATCGGATCGTTGGTTTGATTTGGTGTTAAAGTAGTGATTTTCATGCATTTTTGTAAACTTAAGTATAGATCCATTGTTCATGATGATTTGACATCCATTTTACTACATGTTAACCTATGCAAGTTCATTCATCAAGATTATAGAGATATGGCCCATGTTTTCATGCTTGTTAGACTTTAGACTCTTTATTTACGAAATTGCCATTATTGTTATAGTTGTTCATTTGATCATATTTGAATGCTTGATTACTTGGATTAAATGTTTGACTTGATTGATTGCTATGAATTAGATGATTGATGATTTGATTTAGACAAGATGGTCGAGGATGATTCAAAAGCTAAGGGAAAGGCTCTTGAATTGGAAAAGCTACTCGTGGCATATGTAGCGGATGATGAAGCTCATATGGATAGATTTGATGATGATGTTGAGATGAGGCTTTGCTATGATGATGATGAGGCGAAGCATAGTATGAGATAGTCTTGGTCTAATCCAGACGGGATCATTCCAAGCATGTTAATAACTCGGTGATATGGTTCGAGTTTGAGGATAATGGTTTGCTCGAGAGGCGCTTGGGCTAGTATGGAAATAGTCGTCGAGGAGGATGACTAGAAGGCTGAGATCTCATCGTTGTTGAAGGTTCTAGCATGCTCAAAGCAAGAGTACGTTGGGCAGATTCGATAGTCCCTGAAGGCTACTGATTGGTAGTCGAGTACTCTGGACAGATTCGATAGTCCTAGGCACGGGTCACGATGACGTGCGGAGTCATGTCTAGAACCGGGGTTCCATTAGCCCTTGACGGACGGATGAAATAATGAGCCGGTCATTCAATTAACGATGATATCGAAGCAATGATAACAGTGATAGCCAGAGTCATGGATGTTTGGTTGTATCATCATTCGGTCTCAAGAGCGGTATTTTCTGGGTGCTTATCCGATCTTGGTTTAGGCCTTGGGGGTTTGTACTTGGAAAACATCGCCCTTGACTCGAATGATAATTGCTTTATTTTAAATTGTATGATTTTCTATGTTTGCTTCTGCTTAGTGTGTGTCTGGGGGCTATCGCTGTAGAAAGAGGTGGAGTGGGAGGGTTGGATTCCTATTCCTTTTTTCCTTTATGCTCTTTTGGTATGTTGTTAGTTAATTTACCGCTCACTAAGACTGTTGTCTGACTCAAGGCTTTATGTTTTAACTCTTATTGCCTTGGGCTGTTCGTCCATTTTGGGACGGGCAGACTAGGTAGCAGGTGACAGGTGCTGTTCTTGCTTCCAACGATGCTAATGACGAAGACGAGCTGGAGGCTTGCATATTATTTTCTTACTATATGTACTGGATGTTCCGCTGCTTGTATAATTCTCTGAGTGATATGTAGTGAGGCTTGATGTATTGACTATTCAGATGTTGTATTCAACTATTATGAAGTTTTATATATTGACATCCTATTCTATGAAGCTTCACTATATATATATATATATTCTATTGTATTTTGTCCATGCGCTGTGAGTTATACGATAGATTTTGCTGTTTTAATTTACCCTGGCAATCGTCCATGGCTGCCTGGCACACTTTATAGCGCACTATCTCTAGGTTCGGTGCGGGGATCATGGGCGGTCGTCACATTTGGTATCAAAGCATTGGTTAATCGATTTTACCTAACGCTCGCTGACGTAACTACGTATGAGAGACGTAATTGTATTTTGATGGATGATTACTATATATAATATAGTAGCTTAGTAGAGTTTGAGTCCTTTATGCAGTTGTTTCTCTAGGTGTGCTAATCATTCCTTTTTATAGATATTAAGGATGAGTCGAAGAGGGAGACCAGCTGCTAGGGAAGGCCGTGCTACTGAGGGGGCTGCTGATTATGCTTCTATGTTCGAGGCTATGATGACTTCGATCATGAGAAGGATGCCAGCTCCAGGGCCGTCAGTAGATGTTGGAGTTCAAGTCCAAACTTAAAAACCAGTGGATTTTGCTAAGTTGTGTAAAGATTATACTTGCTCTTGGAGGAAAGGTTTTCTTAGGAACAGAATCAACCATTGAAGTCCAGAGGTGGATAGATGCTTGTAGAAGGATCTTTAGTGATTTGGGAATTGAGGATGCGACTAAGAGGAAGTTAGCATCAAGACAGCTTCAAGGGAGAGCTTCTGATTGGTGGAATTCTATCACCATTGATACTCCGGGGGAAGAAATTACTTGGGAGCAATTCCAAGTCAGATTTGAAGCTAAGTTCATTTCTACAGCTCAGAAGTCTGTTCTGTTCAAGAAGTTTGTGGAGCTCAAGCAAAATGGAAGACCAGTTCTTGAGTATGTTTCTGAGTTTGAAGCTTTGTCCAAGTATGCCCGGTCGTATATTGAATCTTCGTATCAGAAGAATGAGAAGTTTGTGACAGGCTTGGACAGTTATCTTGGGAGACAGTTGGTGGATCATTTGGACGATTCATTTGAGAAGCTTGTGGAGAAAGCTCTCAGGCATGAGAATCTGTTTCCTAAAGAGGGATCTGTTGTTGCTGTGACCAAGGAGGAGTCTAGACCACAGCAGGGTGGAAACAAGAAGAGGAAGCAGCAGCAACAAAAGGGTAAGGATGGCCAGAAGAAGCCGAAGGGCGAAGTGACCTGCTTCAATTGTCAACAGAAGGGCCATTTCTCCAGGGATTGCAAGAATCCGAAGGTGCTGGTAAAGTGCCACAACTGTGACAAGCTGGGGCATGTTAGGAGGAATTGTCCAGAACCGTGGAAGGACAAGCAGATTGTGCAAGCTTATGCTTTGGGGGCTGTTCCATCATCTTCGAAAGCCTCTACCGTTGAAGAGAAAGGAAAGAGTGTGGTGGTTCAAGGTACTCTTTTTCTATGTGGTGTTCCAGTTAGAGTTCTATTTGATACTGGGGCGTCGCATTCTTTTGTTTGTAGTGAACTTGTAGGCCGGTTGGGTTTAGAACCGGATATCATTGATAGGCCATTGGTTATGACTAATCCAGTTGGGGGTTCGTCTTGTTTGTGTATGTTATGCTGTGGTCTGATTGTATCGAGTCATGATTGCTCTTTTGTTTGTGATTGTTTTGTTCTGAACTTTGCGGGGTTCGGAATTATTTTGGGTATGGACTGGCTTAGGAAGTATGCAGCAAAGGTTGATTGTGATAGGTTGGAGGTGACAGTCGAGAATGTGGAGGGGCGAAAGGTTGTGATACGATGTAAGCATGAAGAAGGCGTCTTCATGAGCTTCATGTATTCGCTGGTTGTTCCACGGGATGGACTGTCATCTGTGCCAATCGCTAATGGATTTGAGGATGTCTTTGACAAGGTCAAAGGGTTACCGCCGCATAGAGAGATCGAGTTTCGTATAGATCTAGTTGAAGGAGCCAGACCTGTTGTGATGCCTCTTAGGCGAATGGCGCCTAGGGAACAGCAGGAGTTGAAGGTGCAGGTTGATGATCTTTTGCAGAAAGGATTCATTCGGCGTAGTGTGTCCGAATGGGGTGCAGTAGTTGTGTTTGTAACCAAAGCGGATGGATCGCTGAGGTTGTGTGTGGATTATCGTGAGCTGAATAAGGTGACTAAGAAGAACAAGTATCCATTGCCGAGAATCGATGACTTGTTTGATCAGCTTCACGAAGCTAAGGTGTTTTCTCAGATGGATTTGGCAACGGGATTTCACCAGTTAAGAGTGGCTAAGGATAGTGTGCCGAAGACTACTTTCAGGACACCATCCGGTTTCTTTGAGTGGCTGGTAATGCCGTTTGTATTGACTAATGCGCCAGCATATTTTGTGGATCTTATGAATAAAGTGTTCAGAGATCAGTTGAGCAAGTTCGTGCTAGAGTTCGTGGATGATATTCTGATTTATTCCAGAACTGAAGAAGAGCACAAGACGCACTTGCGTATTGTTTAGGAAATCTTACGGAAACATCAGCTGAAGGCTAAGTTTTCGAAGTGTCACTTCTGGAAGAGTGAAGTGAGGTTCTTATGCCATATTATCTCTGGAAGTGGAATAGCGGTTGATCCCGCTAAGGTGGCAGCAATCCAGGATTGGGTTAGACCTAAGAATGCATCGGATGTGAGAAGTTTTCTTGGATTAGCATGATACTATCGTCGATTTATCAAAGACTTTTCCAAGATAGCTACACCATTAACAGGATTGGCGAAAAAGAACCAAGTATTTAGATGGGATGCTAAGTGTGAGCAAGCTTTCGGAATCCTGAAAGAGCGACTGACAAGTGCTCCTGTTTTGACTATTCCAAGTGGAAATGATGAGATGGTGGTTTACACTGATGCATGTGGTACTGGACTTGGAGCAGTGCTGATGCAGAAAGGTAAAGTTGTTGCGTATGCAAGTCGACAACTGAAGCCACATGAAAGGAATTATCCGACTCATGATTTGGAGTTAGCGGCGATTGTATTTGCTCTGAAGATGTGGAGACATTATCTATTGGGAGTTCGATTTGAGTTGTTTACGGATCATAAGTCGTTGAAGTATCTTTTCTCCCAAAAGGATTTGAATCTTTGGCAGCAACGATGGCTAGAGTTTTTGGCATCATATGATTTTGGTATAGCTTATACTCCGGGAAAGGGTAACGCAGTGGCAGATGCGTTAAGTCGAAGACATGCAGGATTGGGAGCCATGTTTTCAGAATGGAATAGCCTCGAGTATTTAGCTGGATTTGACTTCAGGCCCAGATGTGAATTGGAACCTGAGATGTTGGAAAACTTATCGATAAGACCGACTCTTGTGGAAAGGATTGGCGAGAGCCAAAAGCGAGACGATAAGCTTGTCAAGATTATCCGTGATTTGGAATCTGGATTGGAACCAGAAAAGGATAAAGGATTCGAGGTCGATCGAGAAGGTTGGCTTTGGAAACAAGGACGACTAGTTGTTCCCGATATAGATGAATTGAGAAGTGAAGTTCTGAAGGAAAGTCATCACTCGAAGCTGACAATCCATCCAGGTGGAAATAAGATGTATCGGGATATGAAGAGAACCTATTACTGGGAAGGTATGAAGAAGGATGTTGGAAATTTTATTTCCAAGTGCATGAACTACCAGTTGGTAAAAGCCGAACAGAAGAAGCCAAGTGGATTGCTTCAGCCATTAGAAGTTCCTACATGGAAGTGGGAACAAATATCGATGGATTTTATTGATGGACTACCTAGAACAAGAACGGGAAATGAAGGGATTTGGGTCATCGTAGATCGTTTGACTAAGAGTGCAAGATTTATTCCTGTTCGATCGACTAGGACTGCATCAAAGTTGGCTGAGTTGTATGTTAAGTGGATAGTTCGATTCCATGGTATTCCGAAGAGTATAGTGAGCGATCGAGATCCATTATTCATTAGTGGATTTTGGAAGAGCTTCCAGGAGGTTTTGGGAACCGAGTTGTGTTTGAGTACAGCTTATCACCCTCAAACAGATGGTCAGACCGAGAGAGTCAACCGAGTTTTGGAAGATCTCCTTAGAGCTTGTGTTTTAGATTTCGAAGGATCATGGGAAGATCACCTTCATTTGGTAGAATTTTCGTATAACAACAGTTATCAGTCCAGCATTGGTATGGCACCGTATGAGGCATTATATGGAAGACCGTGTAACTCTCCGACATGTTGGTTAGAAACAGGAGAAAAGATGATACTTGGGCCAGAGGTGATTCGACAGACTTCGGATTGTATAGAGATCATTCGGCAACGAATGAAGGCAGCCCAAGACCGTCAGAAAAGTTATGCCGATAAGCGTCGTAAGGATTTGGAATTCGACGTAGGTGATATGGTTTTTATGAAGATTTCTCCATTGAAGAATGTTATTCGATTCGGGAAGAAAGGAAAATTGACTCCGAGATTTGTTGGACCATTCCCGATTGTCGAGCGCATTGGAAAGCTCGCCTACAGATTGGAGTTACCAGAGAAGATGTCGGGTGTGCACAATGTTTTTCATGTATCGTATCTACGGAAGTATGTGCACGACTCGAATACAGTGGTTTCTGCTGATAGCTGTGAAGATTTCGAAGTTGACCCAGTCGATAAGAGACCTCGTAAGCCGCTTCGTGTTGTGGAAACCGACATGAAACAGCTTAGGAGGAAGATAGTTAAGTTGCTCAAGATACAATGGAGTGATGATGATAATGACTGTACATGGGAGGTGGAAGAGAGGATGAAGGCAGCTCATCCTGAACTCTTCAAGGTATGGCCCTAAGGTGTCGTGTCATCTAACGACATTGTAACTTGTTCTAGTTTTAGAATTCTGCATGCTAAGCTAGAATTGGATGCATGGTTTTGTTGATTGCTATGGATGGTAGGCATGCAGAATAGTCTTTGATTGCTCTGTTTGTTTGGAATTTCGGGGGCGAAATTCCTAAGGGGGAGAGAATGTAACGACCCGTATTTTTACGGATCGAAACATCGTAAAACAGTTATCATTAGGTCGCATTGTTGATAAGTCATCCATAGTCTAAGTCCTAGGTCGTATAGTGGTTAGGTCGGAGTAGACGACCTAAGAATGTGGAGTGACCTAAGGAAGTTGGAGTTGGCGACCTAAGGATTTTGGGGATAGGTAGTATAGGAGTTGGTTCGTATGGTGGCTTAGGTCGTGGGGTAGGTTAGGTCGGTTGGAGTGACCTATAGGATGTTGGCGACCTAAGGTTGGAGCGACTTAGGGAAAGGCATCGACCTAAGAGAGTAAGCGAGCTAACGACCTATTAGTTAGCGACCTATAGGAGTTAGAGTGAACGACCTAAGAGTTAGCGACCTATAGAAGTTAGCGACCTAAGGGTTAGTAACCTACAGTAGTTAGCGACCTAGTGGTTAGCGACCTAAGAGCTAACGGTATAAGAGTTAGCGAGTTAGCGTAGTTAGGTCGTGAGCGACCTAAGGTGTTAGGTCATATCCTAGCTAAGATAGTTAGGTCGCGTGTGTGTTAGGTCGCAGGTGTGTTAGGTGGTAGAAGCGGTCTATGTTAGGTCGCTAGGCTGCATCTTTGTTAGGTCGTAGGTCGTAGGTCGCGAGGGAGCGCATGTGTGTTAGGTCGTAGGTCGCATGGATGCGCATAGGCTTGGGTCTGTTAGGTCGAATTTTTAGGTCGTAGGGTTTCTTAGGTCGTGGACGACCTAATTACGAGCGAACGACCTAAGTTTTCCAGCCTATAAATACACGTCCATTTCTTCATTTTTGGGATCCGGATTTCGAAGCGACGAAGTGCTGCCATTTTGAGAGCTCGACTTCTACACTTCTTCACTTCTTTTCTCCACTCTAATCTTGTGATTCCTTCCATCCAAATCGAAGATCAAATCAAAGATCCAAGAGCTTAGATTGAAGATCTTCATCCATCGAAGAGAGATTTCATCGTTTGAAGCGGATTTGTGATAGATCGAGTTAGATCCTTCGCTGTCCAGGTATGAAGTGTGTTGCTTTTGGGGTATTTAGGTGATTTGGTGAGTGGTGATTATCTCTCACACGGATCCAAAGGAGTATATCGGATAGTTGGTTTGATTTGGTGTTAAAGTAGTGATTTTCATGCATTTTTGTAAACTTAAGTATAGATCCATTGTTCATGATGATTTGACATCCATTTTACTACATGTTAACCTATGCAAGTTGATTCATCAAGATTATAGAGATATGGCCCATGTTTTCATGCTTGTTAGACTTTAGACTCTTTATTTACGAAATTGCCATTATTGTTATAGTTGTTCATTTGATCATATTTGAATGCTTGATTACTTGGATTAAATGTTTGACTTGATTGATTGCTATGAATTAGATGATTGATGATTTGATTTAGACAAGATGGTCGAGGATGATTCAAAAGCTAAGGGAAAGGCTCTTGAATTCGAAAAGCTGCTCGTAGCATATGTGGCGGATGATGAAGCTCATATGGATAGATTTGATGATGATGTTGAGATGAGGCTTTGCTATGATGATGATGAGGCGAAGCATAGTATGAGATAGTCTTGGTCTAATCCAGACGGGATCATTCCAAGCATGTTGATAACTCGGCGATATGGTTCGAGTTTGAGGATAATGGTTTGCTCGAGAGGCGCTTGGACTAGTATGGAAATAGTCGTCGAGGAGGATGACTAGTAGGCTGAGATCTCATCGTTGTTGAAGGTTCTAGCATGCTCAAAGCAATAGTACATTGGGCAGATTCGGTAGTCCCTGAAGGCTACTGATTGGTAGTCGAGTACTCTGGGAAGATTCGATAGTCCTAGGCATGGGTCACGATGACGTGCGGAGTCATGTCTAGAACAAGGGTTCCATTAGCTCTTGACGGACGGATGAAATAATGAGCCGGTCATTCAATTAACGATGATATCGAAGCAATGATAACAGTGATAGCCAGAGTCATGGATGTTTGGTTGTATCATCATTCGGTCTCAAGAGCGGTATTTTCTGGGTGCTTATCTGATCTTGGTTTAGGCCTTGGGGGTTTGTACTTGGAAAACATCGCCCTTGACTCAAATGATAATTGCTTTATTTTAAATTGTATGCTTTGCTATGTTTGCTTCTGCTTAGTGTGTGTCTGGGGGCTATCGCTGTAGAAAGAGGTGGAGTGGGAGGGTTGGATTCCTATTCCTTTTTCCTTTATGCTCTTTTGGTATGTTGTTAGTTAATTTACCGCTCACTAAGACTGTTGTCTGACTCAAGGCTTTATGTTTTAACTCTTATTGCCTTGGGCTGTTCGTCCATTTTGGGACGGGCAGACTAGGTAGCAGGTGACAGGTGCTGTTCTTGCTTCCAACGATGCTGATGACGAAGACGAGCTGGAGGCTTGCATATTATTTTCTTACTATATGTACTGGATGTTCCGCTGCTTGTATAATTCTCTGAGTGATATGTAGTGAGGCTTGATGTATTGACTATTCAGATGTTGTATTCAACTATTATGAAGTTTTATATGATGACATCCTATTCTGTGAAGCTTCACTATATATATATTCTATTGTATTTTGTCCATGCGCTGTGAGTTATACGATAGATTCTGCTGTTTTAATTTACCCTGGCAATCGTCCATGGCTGCCTGGCACACTTTACAACGCACTATCTCTAGGTTCGGTGCGGGGGTCATGGGCGGTCGTCACAAATTTTAAAACCATATAAGTTTGAAATTAAACTAATTAATATCCAACATATTGGTTAAACCCATTTGAGTTCACTTAAGTTAAATCAATCTATCTATTTTTAAATTCATTATCTTATTATCTAGTCATCCTCAATTAACAATTTTTAGATCATCAATTTGTATAATCATTTATTGTACTCATATTTTTCAACAAATTTAATTATTTTATTCTAAATTATTATTAAGTTTATTCCACTTAATATATCCTATCACATATATTTAAACTATATAAATTAATTTAAACCATATAAATTTCAATTTTGATTAATTTATATTCAATAATTGATATTAAATTCAAGGTATTTCCATAAGTTGATCTAATTTCAATTTATTAATTCCTTCAAAACAAATTTATTTGATTTATCTCATTTATTATTCAATCAACTTATTATTATGTTCATCTCTATTAACCTTTTTATAATCAAAATTAAGTGTATAACATTTATTATACACACTCAAATCTTTCTTTATGAAGTCATTTTATACTGTATATTGTCTGTAATGACCCAGAATTTCTATCATCTGAAATTCAGATATTTAATTGATTTTAAATATTAACAAGTAAGTTTTGTAAGTCGAATAAATTTAATTTCGAATATAGTGATTTAATTGGATAATTAAATCGATAATTTAATATTTGAAATTTCAGAAATAATTGGAAATTTGATTTAATGTGTATAAAAATGATGTGTAAAGTTGTATTAAATCATATTGGAGTTAGAATGATGTTATAGAACTTTTAAATTTGAATTAAAAAGTTAATTTGTGAAAATTGAATATTTTAATATTTAATTGACGAGTGAAATTAGCCATTTTTCAAACAGTCTCGGATTTCGACGAAACTAGTTTCATCGAATCCGTAATGTTAAATTATTGTAAGATTTCAAATTTCGTGTCAATCAGATTTACGGTTTGTCCGGGGCAAGCCAAAACGCATAGAAATCGTTTTAATCGAATTAACTTTAAATTGATCGTTTAATTCTGTAACTCGCACATATGACCGAATTAGCTCCCGAAACACGTTCCATTGTGTTCCGAACGTGGGTAAAACCATAGAAACCTCAACCGGCACGCTCCGTTTGGAGTTCGAAAAAATTTCGAGTGAATAGTGTTTTGGGAATTTTCTATAAAAGGACTTCACTTTCATCATTTTGCACTCAAAACCCTAACCCTAGTTGTGGCCGCCAGTTTCAACTTCAATGGCCAGAAATTCGCAAACTTCTTCCCTCTTTCTCTCTCGATCCATCCACTTTCATCAAAAATTATCAACTACAATATTGTAGAGGTCGACGAGATCTTCTATATCAATGGTGGAGATCGAAAATCATGCAATGGATCAACGGCAAAATGGCGATGAACGTTCGCCGTTCACACACGTTTTTCGAGATATATAGGAGACCGAGCTTCGAGCTGTTCGAGGTGAGGGTGGAGTGGCCTATGGCGCTTCGTCTGGCAGAGCTTGATCGTGGTGGAAGTGGTCGATGGTGGTGCGTTAATTGAAGGAAGGGGGCGACCAAATGGGTTATCACGTATGTGAATAACCTGGTGGGGGAGAAAAGGAAAGAACGGCCCAGATGAGAAGATGCAGAATGAATGGCCTGATTTGATAAGAGTTTGGAAAATATAAAATATAAATTGAAAATTGATTTATTTTAAAATCGTATAAACTTTAAACTATCATAACTTTTTGATACGAGGTCAAAAATTAACGAAACAACTTGCGTTGGGTTCGTTTTGTCGAGCACTACGCAATGAAGCTGGATTGGATTTATTTGAGCTAGTGAAAATTTTGGTCGAAATTAAACGCTTGTTTAATTTTAATCGGAATAAATCGCTATCGCGACAACTACAAGCAAGGTGAGAACTTCTCACTCAATCGAATATTTGTTTCGATTTAAATTTTAAATAGTTAAATTTAAAATTGCTTAATTGTGTGAATTGGATGATGATTGTTATCTATTGTGCTGTAATAGACCCTATACGCCGTATATTAAGCGGAGGTTATTTATATTAAAAACATATACCGCGATAATTCCACCGTGAAGTGGAATTGGTATTATATATGAATTTGGAGTTGATTTCCCGCATTATATAGCGGATGAGACCCTATTGCGCCGCATAATAGCGGATAATATTTATAAATCCCATATACCGCGATATTCCACCTCGATGTGGAATTGGTATTGTGCTAACATCGGTGGATGCAGGGAAACAGGTTGGAGGGATCCAAGCGGATTCCTTAAATAATTGAATTTGTTTCAATATTGTGTATTGATTATTTATAATCTGTGTGTGATTATATTGTGATTGAAATCGTTGAAGGCTATAATTTAGCCGAATATATTTTTGTATCATTGGATACCAGAAATAAATAAAATTGGATTTTCGAAATTCAAGTTGAAAATTTATTGAAAAAATTATTTTTGAGAATTGGATAAATTTAAAAGAAGTTTTAAAAAGATAAAAGTCTTATTTTTGAACTGTATTGAATTAAATTTCAAATTTTGGGAAAAAGGGCTCAATAAATGGATTTCGAAAATATTATTTATAAGTTGAAGAATTTATTTAAATTTGGATTTTTAAATAGATTTGAAGAGATAAAGAAATTTATTTTAAAAAGGAAATAATTTGAAATTCGTTGAAAATTTATTTGGTGTTTTGAAATAAATTTGGAAATCAATTTAAAATTAATTGATTATTTATTTACCATAACTAGTCAAATTTATTTATAGAAATTTATCTGATTTAAATTAATCAGATAATTAAATTAATCCTACTTATGGATGTTTGGATTATATTGGATGTTGAATTGTTTGACATCTCTGATATGTGATGCTTTGTGATATATTCTGATTTGTGTGTGATCTGTAATTTGTTTATCTTTGATATATATATATATATCTGGGATCTGTGAATAAGAGATAAGCGTTATAGTTTATACCGCTTATCAATTATATTGTTATATTTGATCTGTGATGGTTGAATGTTGTTGCACTATTGTATTAAACCCTTGGACTACACAATACACACACAAATGTGGATTTCACGTGGAAATCAGTTAAGTCACAGATTTTTAACAATTCTAAAGATTGAATTTTTGAATCGAAATTAGTTTTGGAAATTCGAATTGAAAGTTTTTGAAAATGAGATTCAAAAATAAGAGTTATTTTAAATAACTTAATAAAAATTGAAATTTGAATCATTTGATTTAAATTTTGAATTCAATATTTTGAAATTGAATTCAATGATTTGGGAATTTTGGTCTAAAAGATTTTACAAGTGTAAAAGGTGTTTATATGGGTTTTTAACCATTTAAAAATATGGTCTTGGAAATTTAAATTTAAATCCAATTTTAATATTTGGATGGCTTTAAACTGTGTAATTGTAACCAGTTTTTCCCAAAACGAAAACTATCTGTTTTCAAATAATAACAGCTTTCATAAAGTGAAAAGATTTCCAATTTGTATCGAAACATTTCAAGTTGAAATGAAATTGTAAATAGTTTGGAAAAAATATGAATTAACCTTTGTGAAGATGATTAAACTTTCTTTTAAAAATCAAAGAAGATTTTAAAAGGTGTATCTTTTATATTATAAAAGACTTGAGTTGTAAATAGTTTTGAAAGCTATAAGTTAAATCTTGATCTAAAGATTTAATGGGTTAATCCAATTGAAATGGAAATTGATTTAGGAATCTATGAATGAATCTTTGTGAAACTGGGTAAACTTTGTGAAATAAATCTTTTTGTTTAAAGATTTAAAATGGTAATTTGTTTAAACCATTTAAAGGAAAGGATTTGGGTAATAAGTTGTGACTTAATTGAAATCCCAATATTCATATGTTTTGAAATATTGTGCTCACTATTCGGGTTAGTCGGGAAAAGACCTTTGTGTCATATAACCCATTCCGAATTAGTGATACGACGATATGGATCGTATTGAAGGCCGGTGGTGATGACCGGGTATTTGTGAAAACGATAGGATGACCTATCGATTGTCTCTGCACCGTTAGCTACGGTATAGAGATTTCCTTTGTGATGGGAAGTTCGATCGGGATTGTGATTACCCGGATTGCAAGGGCTTCTTCGGAAGTGCCTTCGGTTCTGTTCGAACCCGGAACAGACTTGTATGGTTACATGTCTGACATTACATTTTGAGATATAAAGCTGATTTCTTTCAAATACATTTCTGTTGGTGGTGGAGAATTTATTCTCTTAGCTTAACACCCTTCTCTGAGACGTACGAGCTCAGAGGTTATGTAGTTGAAGGTTATCAGCGATATATTTCCAATTTGGTAATGTGGCATGCTGAGTGTTGATGTGTGATGATTATTTATTGATCATTTGTTGATCAAAGCATGGATTTGTGAAAAAGCGTAGCTTTGTCAAAAAGTGTAGCTTTGTGGACGAGACCTCTTCGGACTTCACAACCCGGAAATGGTCGAAACAGGAATGATGCGGCAAGGTTATGAGGGTCGCTCCCTTTAGGGTATGTCATTTCCTTCTAGAAAAAGGTGGTATCAGGTATGGAGCCCTGGTATTTAACCTATGTGGTTACTCCAATGTCATTTACTGTGTGATTGTTGTTTTGTCGAGGCGCCTCGGATAAAGGTCCCAAAGGACCGGGGGTGGCATATTCGTGTAGTAGTTACCTAGTGTAAGAGGTAACCCGGCCTTGTGTTGGCAGAGATCCGGTTAGGTTCTCGGGACGTCCATCCAGAGGCGATCCCATTGGCAGTAGGAAGTTCCTTAGCATGACCATTTGTTGGAAATCCAATTTCCAATACGAACCTTGTACGGTATTAGTTGTAGAACCTGCCATTTACTTATGGTGGTCACCACTGTTTAGATGGTAGCTATAGTAGGCATACAATAATGGTTGTATGTTGGCTAAGGTTAATATTATACTTTCGAAATGTTTTTCTGCACTATGCACTAATAACAATAATCCATGATTTTGCATAGTAAGCATGTTTGACTATCATAAGAAGAAATCTCCTCCAATTCTGCGTTTGCAGTGTGTGTGTGGCGGGAGGCCTTATGGTAGTTTCATTTTCCAAAAGCATTGCGAATGTCTTTTACTTCCTTTGTTGTATTCTTTTGTGTTAATAACTGTTTTAAGTTCTCACACCAGTCACCATGACTGACCTGGAGTTTATTGTTCCTTTCCTAAACTCTGGGTGCCCATCATTTTCCACACGGGCAGTCTAGAGTTAGTTTTTCGGTCATTCTAGATTCAGGAGATGCTGTGGAGCTCAGTGGCGAGCTGGATGGCGAGGCGTATCACTTGTATATGATATTATTATTCCGCTGTGTATTCTGTATGAGGACAAGTTTATATAACTGTCCAGTGTTGTATTGTTGTTGTAAACTCTGATGATGATGTAATGTATAAAATGATATAGTTCTTGATTTAAAGATTATTCATTTATCTATTATATGTTGTTCCGGTGTGATATGTGAGATTCTGATATTGTTTCTGTTGTTTCTTCTTTCTTTTTCTTCTGTCTTCTTCTACCTCTTCTTTTTAACCATAACAATTCGGTTTTCCGACATTCGATTGCTCGGTAGTTGATACACTGGACGTATTAATGTCGATTTTCGGAAGTCGAAAATCTAGAATCGTTACATGTGGTATCAGAGCATTTGGTTAAGCGATAACCTTGGTTCTGTCGGGAATTACTCATTAGAGATAGAGTCAGTAGTACTCTAGAATGAGTGTGTGTGTAATAATAGATATGAGCGCGTATTTGTTAGTGAATATGAAATTGTTTTGTATTGTGTTGACTTATCGGTTGATTGTTGATGGATTCTGGTCGGTGCAGTCTAGCTAACTGTATTGATAGGGGTTTCTAAACTCTTAAACAAGATGAACCGACTTAGTATCATTTTAAATTGGGTAAATGAAATAATTTTACCTTGATTATATTTTGTATATAAAGAAATAATTTTCTCATAATTATTAAAGTGTATATAAATTGATTGGTTGGTTGTTGAAAATGTGAATATATATAAATTGATGAAAGTTGTTTGAATAATCTAAATAAAACAACAATTGTAAAAGAATGAAGTATATAAGCAAATGAATTATTAAGTATGGAATTATAATTAATATGATTTGCATTTCTGAAATAATATTGTATAAGTAAAGTTAAATAGTGAAATTATATGAGAGAAAGATTTATAAATGTGATTTATAAATAAAAAGGAAACTTTTAAAAGAATAAAAAGCACTGAGTTCACTACTGTTACTGGGAAATAATAAGGGTGATGACTGCAGCATCATCAGTATCATTTTCGAGTTTCTGTGTGATGGATTTGCTACCATAATAAATTGAAAAATTAAAGTTTTGTTGTGATAAACAAAATTTAAATTAAAATCCAAATTGAAATTGATGAATATAAGTGAAACGATTTTTATACTTATAATATGAAATAAAGATTTTAGCTTTGGTAAAGTTAAAGAATTTGAGTTAGCATAGTAAATATATGATGTGAATTTAACTAAAGGAAAGTTAAATAAATTGAATTGGATTTGATAGGTGATTATTTAATATGATTTGGAAGTTTAAATAAATAAGTTGTATAACTTATTAAATGAGTGAATGTAAGTGAAACCAAATGATAAAATGGTTAAACAATTTTATTAAGCAAAACGAGATATGAATTTGAATAAGTGATGAAATTTGATTTTGGTAAAAGTTAAATAGAATTTACTTCAGAATTGGAATCTGAATTGGATTTATAAGTGGGAATTTAAGTTAAGTTAAACAAATGATGTTTAATTGGAATATAACTTAAGTAATGTTAAATGAAGTTGATTTTGGTGTCGAAGTAAAATAATAAAGTGAATTAAATGAAGGTGAACTTGAATTATATAAAGGAGATTCAACTTTATTTGTAAAATGAATTAGCAATTGAATTGAAATAAATGAATTGAATGTTAATCAATCGAATGTGAATAAATTGATATGGAATAATGAATGTAAGTGTTAATTCATTACAGCTAATTGAAAGTGTTGAGCCAAATTGAATGTAAATTTAATAATTGGTTATGTTGGTTATGATTTGATTGTTAGATGGTCGTTAGTTAATTGTATATAAATTCATTAAGTGTTAATGAAATGGAATTTGTTAAATTGAAAGCTAAAGCAATTGAATTCAAATTGAAAGTTAAGTAAATTTAAATTGAATAGAAATTGATTTGAATTAAAAGTGAACCAATTTGAATTTAAATTAGTGAATGAAAACTAATTGAAAATGAATAAATGAATGTCGTTGTATATAAATTGGTTGTAAACAATTACAAGTGATGTCGAAATTATATAAGTTGCTTATAAACCTTGTTTAGTATGCATTTCTTTTAATATGCATGTGTTGTAGTTGTTTAAAAGAGTAAATTGTTAATAACTTTATAAATATGTCACTTACGTGTTTAAATTGAGTAAGTACAGGTGCCGTTGCTGCCGTTCGGTGGGATTTGGTTGCGCTAAAATGCTAAATAAATAACTGCTTTGCTTAAAAATGCTTAAAAGGTATGCCTACGCAATAAAAATAAGAAATATGAATTGTTTTTCTGTTTTTCTGACCGTGTGGGTCGATGTATATATATTTATGTCTATTGTGATCCTACTACGATCGAACCGCGCAAAGGAGGCCATGGCGAATTTTTCTGAAAATTTAAGGAGTTAGAAAATTTTCGGGAAATTTTGGAAAATTTGTGAAAAATAAATTTTGGATTTGGAGTTAAAAGTTAAACGATATAGTTTGTTTTGAAAAGTATAACTAAGTATAGATTTGAAAAACTTAGTAATCTTTTTGAAAGAGTTTAACTATTGGATTTTGGGGAAGTTGTACACTTAAGTGATTTTGAAATATAATTTAAACGAATTGTTTGAAAAGTTAATGAATTTGGGGCATTTTTCTTACTTGGCAATTTCGAGGACGAAATTCTTTTAAGGAGGGAAGATTGTAATGACCAAGAATTTCGGTCATTTGAAATTCAGATATTTAATTGATTTTAAATATTAACAAGTAAGTTTTGTAAGTCGAAAAAATTTAATTTCGAATATAGTGATTTAATTGGATAATTAAATCGATAATTTAATATTTGAACTTCCAGAAATAATTGGAAATTTGATTTAATGTGTATAAAAATGATTTGTAAAGTTGTATTAAATCATATTGGAGTTAGAATGATGTTATAGAACTTTTAAATTTGAATTAAAAAGTTAATTTGTGAAAATTGAATATTTTAATATTTAATTGACGAGTGAAATTAGCCATTTTTCAAACAGTCTCGGATTTTGACGAAACTAGTTTCATCATATCCTTAATGTTAAATTATTGTAAGATTTCAAATTTCGTGTCAATCGGATTTACGGTTTGTCCGGGGCAAGCCAAAACGCATAGAAATCGTTTTAATCGATTTAATTTTAAATTGATCGTTTAATTCCGTAACTCGCACATATGACCGAATTAGCTCCTGAAACATGTTCCATTGTGTTCGGAACACGGGTAAAACCTTAGAAACGTCAGCCGGCACGCTCCGTTTGGAGGTCGAAATTTTTTTGAGTGAATAGTGTTTTGAGAATTTTCTATAAAAGGACTTCACTTTCATCATTTTGCACTCAAAACCCTAACCTTAGTTGTGGCCGCCAGTTTCAACTTCAATGGCCAGAAATTCGCAAACTTCTTCCCTCTTTCTCTCTCGATCTATCCACTTTCATCAAAAATTATCAACTACAATATTGTAGAGGGCAATGAGATCTTTTATATCAACGGTGGAGATCAAAAATCATGCAATGGATCAACGGCAAAATGTTGATGAACGTTCGCCGTTCACACACGTTTTTCGAGATATATAGGAGACCGAGCTTCGAGCTGTTCGAGGTGAGGGTGGAGTGGCCTATGGCGCTTTGTCTGGCGGAGCTTGATCGTGGTGGAAGTGGTCGATGGTGGTGCGTTAATTGAAGGAAGGGGGCGGCCAAATGGGTTATCACATACGTGAATAACGTGGTGGGGGAGAAAAGGAAAGAATGGCCCAGATGAGAAGATGCAGAACGAATGGCCTGATTTGATAAGGGTTTGGAAAATATAAAATATAAACTGAAAATTGATTTATTTTAAAATCGTATAAACTTTAAAATATCATAACTTTTTGATACGAGGTCGAAAATTGACGAAACGACTTGCGTTGGGTTCATTTTGTCGAGCACTACGCAATGAAGCTAGATTGGGATTTATTTGAGCTAGTGAAAATTTTGGTTGAAATTAAACGCTTGTTTAATTTTAATCGGAATAAATCGCTATCGCGACAACTACAAGCAAGGTGAGAATTTCTCACTCAATCGAATATTTGTTTCGATTTAAATTTAAAATAGTTAAATTTAAAATTGCTTGATTGTGTGAATTGGATGATGATTGTTATCTATTGTAGGGGTGGGCATAAACCGCACCGCTATACGGAAACCACCCGCACCGGACCGCAAAAACGGTGCGGAAACCCGCACTGAATCTTCTAACCAAAGAAGATACCCCAAATCGGACCGACCCGCATCGATACGGTTCGGTTGCGGTTTGGACGATTAAACCAACCATATTAAACCGGACCGAACCGAACATTTACACTAATAATCTTATACTAAAAATATAAGCAACTCCTATCTTATTTTAGATTCTAACGATGTATATTCTATTTTTAGCATATGTTGTTATATTAATAATAATCGCTGTCATAAAGGAATAAGTTATACTTTTGGTATAATATTTTTCATCTCATTTTTCTTGGATCAATGTTAATTATAATCTTATTCTAGTCATTTTCCTTAATGACTATGCATTGATTTATATTGATGTTTGGTTAATCTACCAGAAAAAATCTCACTTGTAAGTAAATATCAAATTGAAATATTCATACAATTAACAACTAATCTTTCATTCAGCATAACATTGTGTGTTTTAACCTTTAAGTGTAAAAGTTTCACACAGTTGCCTTCGTAAATTGATTGTTAATGGAAGTAATTCTCTTATTTCATATTTAATATGAGTTCAAACCGGACCGGACCAAAACCGAACCGTATTACATTCAAACCGGACCGAAACTGAACCGTTTAAAATATTAGTATAATGGTTTGTATTTTTGATTAACCGTTTGATGCGGTGCGGAAGCGGTTTGGACTCCGAACCACACCAAACCGAACCGCGCCCACCCCTAATCTATTCTGCTATAATAGACCCTATACGCCGTATATTAAGCAGAGGTTATTTATATTAAAAACATATACCGCGATAATTCCACCGTGAAGTGGAATTGGTATTATATATGTATTTGGAGTTGATTTCCCGCATTATATAGCGGATGAGACCCTATTGCACCGCATAATAGCGGATAATATTTATAAATCCCATATACCGCGATATTCCACCTCGATGTGGAATTGGTATTGTGCTAACATCTGTGGATGCAGGGAAACAGGTTGGAGGGATCCAACTGGATTCCTCAAATAATTGAATTTGTTTCAATATTGTGTATTGATTATTTATAATCTGTGTGTGATTATATTATGATTGAAATCGGTGAAGGCTATAATTTAGCCGAATATATTTTTGGTATCGTTGGATACCAGAAATAAATAAAATTGGATTTTCGAAATTCAAGTTGAAAATTTATTGAAAATTTTATTTTTGAGAATTGGATAAATTTAAAAGGAGTTTTAAAAAGATAAAAGTCTTATTTTTGAACTGTATTGAATTAAATTTCAAATTTTGGGAAAAAGGGCTTAATAAATGGATATCGAAAATATTATTTATAAGTTGAAGAATTTATTTAAATTTGGATTTTTAAATAGATTTGAAGAGATAAAGACATTTATTTTAAAAAGGAAACAATTTGGAAATTCGTTGAAATTTTATTTGGTGTTTTGAAATAAATTTGAAAATCAATTTGAAATTAATTGATTATTTATTTACCATAACTAGTAAAATTTATTTATAGAAATTTATCTGATTTAAATTAATCAGATAATTAAATTAATCCTACTTATGGATGTTTGGATTATATTGGATGTTGAATTGTTTGACATCTCTGATATGTGATGCTTTGTGATATATTCTGATTTGTGTGTGATCTGTAATTTGTTTATCTTTGATATATATATATATATATCTGTGATCTTTGAATGAAAGATAAGCGTTATAGTTTATACCGCTTATCAATTATATTGTTATATTTGATCTGTGATGGTTGAATGTTGTTGCCCTATTGTGTTAAACCCTTGGACTACACAATACACACACAAATGTGGATTTCACATGGAAATCAGTTAAGTCATAGATTTTTAACAATTCTAAAGATTGAATTTTTCTCAGCAATATAATGTTTGCAATCATCATGTTTCCTGGAATGACAAGGCTCATAATTTACATTCTGTGTATGCTGCTCTTACCTCCACTGATGAGCATCCTTCCTTTTTATGGTCTTCCAGAACTTGGGACTCTCATTCTGTGCCAAAGGAAAACATTTTCATGTGGAAAGTGCTGAAGAATGGTATCCTTACTTTACATAAACTTAAATCCTGGTATTATTCAAAGTGATATATGCTTATTCTGTGGTACTGGAGTTGAGACTGTGTCACACTTGTTTTTTGAATGTGATTTCTGTTTTCATATTTGGAGTAACCTGCTACTTCATTTTGGATTTCAAAGGCCTGTATGTATTTCCACCATGGAATGGTACAATATTTTCAAGGCTACAAGATGGAAGACTGAAAGAGGTTGCTTATTACTAAGAATCTTTAAGAAGGCTTTATACTTGATATGGATGGAGAGGAACACTAGGGTGTTTAAAGGGCAAGCTACCTCTAAACATGTATTGGTCCTCTCTATTATTAGTTCTTTATAACCTTTTCTGGTCCTTTGTATTGACCCTTTGTTTTTGGTGATCTCCTTGTTGTAATATCTTGTTATTATCCTTTTGTTAATAATAAGTATGGTAGGGGTCCATTTAACCCTGCTGGCTTTGCCAAAAAAAAAAAATAAAGATTGAATTTTTGAATCGAAATTAGTTTTGGAAATTCGAATTGAAAGTTTTTGAAAATGAGATTCAAAAATAAGAGTTATTTTAAATAACTTAATAAAAATTGAAATTTGAATCATTTGATTTAAATTTTGAATTCAATATTTTGAAATTGAATTCAATGATTTGGGAATTTTGGTCTAAAAGATTTTACAAGTGTAAAAGGTGTTTATATGGGTTTTTAACCATTTAAAAATATGGTTTTGGAAATTTAAATTTAAATCCAAGTTTAATATCTGGATGGCTTTAAACTGTGTAATTGTAACCAGTTTTTCCCAAAACGAAAACTATCTGTTTTCAAATAATAACAGCTTTCATAAAGTGAAAAGATTTCCAATTTGTATCGAAACATTTCAAGTTGAAATGAAATTGTAAATTGGAAAAACTATGAATTAACCTTTGTGAAGATGATTAAACTTTATTTTAAAAATCAAATATGATTTTAAAAGGTGTATCTTTTATATTATAAAAGACTTGAATTGTGAATAGTTTTGAAAGCTATAAGTTAAATCTTGATCTAAAGATTTAATGGGTTAATCCAATTGAAATGGAAATTGATTTGGGAATCTATGAATGAATCTTTGTGAAACTGGGTAAACTTTGTGAAATAAATCTTTTTGTTTAAAGATTTAAAATGGTAATTTGTTTAAACCATTTAAAGGAAAGGATTTGGGTAATAAGTTGTGACTTAATTGAAATCCCAATATTCATATGTTTTGAAATATTGTTCTCACTATTCGGGTTAGCCGGGAAAAGACCTTTGTGTCATATAACCCTTACCGAATTAGTGATACGACGATATGGATCGTATTGAAGATCGGTGGTGAAGACCGGGTATTTGTGAAAATGATAGGATGACCTATCGATTGTCTCTGCACCGTTAGCTACGGTATAGAGATTTCCTTTGTGATGGGAAGTTCGATCGGGATTGTGAATACCCGGATTGCAAGGGCTTCTTCGGAAGTGCCTTCAGTTTTGTTCGAACCCGGAACAGACTTGTACGGTTACATGTCTGACATTACATTTTGAGATATAAAGTTGATTTCTTTCAAATACATTTCTGTTGGTGGCGGAGAATTTATTCTCTTAGCTTAACACCCTTCTCTGAGACGTACGAGCTCAGAGGTTATGTAGTTGAAGGTTATCAGCGATATATTTCGAATTTGGTAATGTGGCATGTTGAGTGTTGCTGTGTGATGATTATTTATTGATCATTTGTTGATCAAAGCATGGCTTTGTGAAAAAGCATAGCTTTGTGGACGAGACCTCTTCGGACCTCACAACCCGGAAATGGTCGAAACAGGAATGATGCGGCAAGGTTGTGAGGGTCGCTCCCTTTAGGGTATGTCATTTCCTTCTGGAAAAGGGTGGTATCAAGTATGGAGCCCTGGTATTTAATCTATGTGGTTACTCCAATCTCATTTACTGTGTGATTGTTGTTTTGTCGAGGCGCCTCGGATAAAGGTCCCAAAGGACCGGGGGGTGGCATATTCGTGTAGTAGTTACCTAGTGTAAGAGGTAACCCGGCCTTGTGTTGGCAGAGATCCGGTTAGGTTCTCGAGATGTCCATCCAGAGGCGATCCCATTGGCAGTAGAAAGTTCCTTAGCCTGACCATTTGTTGGAAATCCCATATCCAATACGAACCTTGTACGATATTAGTTGTAGAACCTGCTATTTACTTATAGTGGTCACCACTGTTTAGATGGTAGCTATAGTAGGCATACAATAATGGTTGTATGTTGGCTAAGATTAATATTATACTTTCGAAATGTTTTTCTGCACTATGCACTAATAATAATAATCCAATGATTTTGCGTAGTAAGCATGTTTGGCTATCATAAGAAGAAATCTCCTCCAATTCTGCGTTTGCATTGTGTGTGTGGCGGGAGGTCTTATGGTAGTTTCATTTTCCAAAATCATTGCGAACGTCTTTTACTTCCTTTGTTGTATTCTTTTGTGTTAATAACTATTTTAAGTTCTCACACCAGTCACCATGACTGACCTTGAGTTTATTGTTCCTTTCCTAAACTCTGGGTGCCCATCATTTTCACACGGGCAGTCTAGAGTTAGTTTTCAGGTCATTCTGGATTTAGGAGATGCTGTGGAGCTCAGTTGCGAGCTGGATGCCGAGGCGTATCACTTGTATATGATATTATTATTCCACTGTGTATTCTGTATGAGGACAAGTTTATATAACTATCCAGTGTTGTATTGTTGTTGTAAACTCTGATGATGATGTAATGTATAAAATGATATAGTTCTTGATTTAAAGATTATTCATTTATCTATTATATGTTGTTCCGCTGCGATATTGTGAGATTCTGATATTGTTTCTGTTGTTTCTTCTTTCGTTTTCTTCTATCTTCTTCTACCTCTTCTTTTTAACCATAACAATTCGGTTTTTCGACATTCGATTGCTCGGTAGTTGATACAGTGGACGTATTAATATCTCGAAAGTCGAAAATCTAGAATCGTTACATTGTCCAATTACATTTTTCTTCTAAATAATTTAGGTAAGTTATATTGAAATGTAATTGAGTATTATACAAGTAAAATTTCCTCATTCCACTTATTTCAAGTTTAAATATTTATTCAAAATTTTGGCTTTATTTTAAAATCATCCTTTAACATAAGAATTAAATTTCTGATTCACTTCAAACAACTTAGAGATAATTATATACATATATGTATTATATATCAATTTAAATCAATTATATACCAGTATATATATATTATAAATCAAGCCATACTTTCGGAATTCAAATCAATTAAATTTTCTAAAACAAAAATGTAGCAAAGCTACAGGATGGTTTCTCCACTTCGAAACTCGAAAATGGATGTCGATGATGCGGCCACCATCACCGAAATTATTTTCCAGCGACAAAAGAGAAGAGTACTGATTTTAAACATTTAAAGTTCTTTGAAAACCATTTCTATTCCAAAATACTTTAAATAATATACACTTAAAACTTTAAAACCAAAGTTTGAAATTACCGAAAATTAAATTCTCAAATTCCTGATTTTAATTCATTTCAATTCCAAATCAATTTATAAACCGTGTTTATAAATTCATTTATAGAATAATAAATGATAATCAATATTATCATTTCAAACAACTAATTTTAATTAATTTGTTAAATTCCAGAAAATCATACTTATATATTTATAATATAATCATACAAATTTATTATCATTACCAAATTTGTAAATAATATTGTGTCAGTTTGCTCTGTTCAAGTGTTTTGGAAATCCTATCGATATCGCTGATCAGACGAATCGATCGAAAACCCAAATCAACATCAACAACTCAAACAACACCCTATAAAACATTTTATATTAGTTACAAATACAAATACACTCCCTCACTCGATGATACAAGAATAGATTCCAAAACAAGGATAGAGATCCAAATATAGAGGGACTCTAATCAAAGAGAATTCTAACTAAAATAGATAGGCTCGATACGAAGGTTAGATGATTGAATTTCAAACATGAAGATGGATAATTTTATATAAATCGCGGGCAACCTTAACCGGGTCAACCGTGACTTCAAGAATAAGATCGATGTAGAGTTCTAGGAAAAACCTACATCCGATCTCAAGAGATAGAATTCGGGATAACCAGAGATAGATAACACCGTAAATCGAAATCTTCGGTGAATCAATGCTAATTGTAAAGGAGTTTCACCCCTTTACAATCATTCAAAGATCGGCAAGACCGCCGAATTATTATAGAGATCATTCGAAGTGGAGTTATGGGATACTCCAGAAACAAGAAGACATGAATAGGGGGAACAAGAGTGGACTTTGGAACCGAAGTGAATGTTCCAAAATTCAAATAAACCGAGTCAAAGAAGAAGGAATTCAAGCTCGAACGAAAGTGATTCTGTAATTGAATTTTACTCTATATGCTGAGTTTTTCCTAAAACCAGAGCTCTGATACCACATGTAACAGCCCGATATTTTGGACCATTCAAATCGACAATAAATCCACACATGCCGGACTTGAATAATTCAAAACAATGGATTGTTAATTTAAATTTGGCAAAACTCAGAATACACAGTAAATAAATAATCACAGAATCACAGAGACAGAGTAATATACAATAGTGCAGCGGAAACAAAAGAATAGTAGTTCATGAAGCTACTATATATATATAACAGAGTTAAACAAGATACAACAAGAGTCACGAGTACATAGATGTCTCAATACAATAATCAAATACAAGATCTAAATGCAACACTCGAATCAACTGAATAACTAATAGCAGAATAGATAGCTGGATCTCCAAGCGAAGCTCCAACTCCAAAGGCGAGTCTCAAATGTTGTATCACTCAGTCTGACCCGAGCGTAAAGCAAAACACAAAACACTCGAGTCAGGATTAACATTCTTATATCAATAAATCCAACTCAAGTGAAATATCAACTGAAATACAAGTAACTTAAAGGATGTTTGGGATAACCATCCCCTAAGGATCCATTAAACTATCTACTTTGTATTAATATTCGCTATTATAATAATGTCTAATTATAAAATAAACATACTTTTAAATAGCATTAAGGCTTTACATTTTCCACCTTAACACGTAATAGTCCCAGTAGTCTATCCAGTATTAGCATACTCCCAAAATGGGGGCTACCCTCGATACTCCACAGGCTACGGGAGAAATCACAACTCGTAGTAAAGCTCGATATGGTAGGTGACACGGCACACAAGGCAATTCCAGGGTAGATATACCAATTACGCACATGGACTGATGGAAACGCATAGCAGCCACTACCGCTCCACCTCAAACAACACTCCCAAATCAAGGGGCGCACCCAAACAATCACAAAGTAATAGAATGGTATCGAAGAAGTGCGTCCGATAAGAGGTGCTACCTCACTGGTCCGAGATCGCTCCTGTTTTAGCCACCTTATGCCAACTCACGGGAGTTGGGTCCACGTATATACCTTAGGATCGTCGCCACCATCCTACTTCATTCTGGAAACTCCACCGCGTACAAAGTTTTCCAGTGGTTTTCGGTATCGACAGAGAGTATGTCCATATCCAATCCCGGTCTCTTTAACAACCAATCGTTATTATAACACCGTGGTCATTTCAAAATAGTTTATACTTCAAAACCAAAATATCATTTCCATTTCAAAACCCAAATCAATACGATATCATTTCCATTTTAAATATATCCATTTCCAAAATTCATATCACTTTCCAAAATTATAATACTTTTGAAACCAACAATTTGAAATAATAATACTTTGGAAATCATAATACTTCGAAATCATAACACTTTGGAAACCATAACACTTCGAAATCATAACACTTTCCTTCAACAGTTTAGATATTAATAATAGTATATAAAATAAAATAGTTTATAATAAAATAATTTATATTAAAATGATTTATATTTAAAATAGTTTATACTAAAATAATTTATAAAGTAAAATATAAATAGTTTTAGATGTAGTTTAAAAATATTTTATATAAAAATAGCTTCCTCAAATTTCAAAAATCGATTCAAATCAACTCAAATTCCAAAATTCAAATTTAATCAAATCTCAAATCATCAATTTCAACTAGATTCAATTTCTCAATAAATCATTTCAAATTATATCGATTTCAAATAAAGATTTGAAACCCAAATTAAACCATTAAATTTCAATATATTTCAAAGTCAATATATCCAACATTTTCAAAACTAAATTCGATAATTTCATATATATATCAAATTCACTTTACTATTATTTAGTTTTGAAATATTTACTTAATCATTTCAATAATCATCTAAATGCAACTTTAATTTACAAATTTAAATAAATAAATTATCCCGTTTAAATTTATATAAGTTTGAAATATTCATTTAAGTCGCTTTTAAATCACATTCAAGTTATAAACATATCTTCAAAATTTCAAATTTAATAAATTTCAAATCAAACTTATTTAAATATAATTCTTAAATAAATATAATTTCGAATCAATTTCAAATTTACCTTTACAACCCAAATCATTACAAACTCTATATTCGAAAATATATTTAAATAATACTTAAACATATTTTTATCAACTTCATTAAATCAACTTTAATAAGACTTTAAAAATCAATATTTATTAAAACCATATATTTCTTTCCAAAACCATAGAAATCATTTTAAAATATTTATATACAGACCAACGGTGTATGTATATAATTTCTACCCTATGGTCAAGTGATACAGATATTTATCAATTCAATCCGCAATTTAAAACATATTCGGATATATATCTTTTCAACCCGAAATCCCAAATTCAATTCAATTGAATATCGCTTGGGTTTATCATTTCAACCCATAACGATTTTCTCATATTGTAAAGTCCGCTCGGGTATGTATCATCTCAACCCATAGTGAATTTCTATACTAACAGGGAACTTGCAGAGTGATAACAGATATGATAACAATATAACAGACATATAACAACAATATAAACAACATATAATGGTGTCAGATGTCACAGGTGAACAGATACAGGTAACATCATATAAATAGCAATGTAAATAACTAACAGCAGTATATTTCAATTGTCGTTTCAATTGAAATCAGATTTAATAAATATAAGAACGTTAATTGTGAGTGATTTCTCACCTTTCGAAGCTAGTGAGATTTTACAATGAAGTGGATTACGGATCCAAGCACGAATTTGCAAAGCAAAGCAAGATGGACTCGAGTTCGACGCACAAAGCTGATAATAGGAATTGATGAAAACAAATCAGAACCATCTATATATTACTGAAACAAAATACACGTTATAATTTTCTCTAAACAAATTTAAAACGCACATTAAAATAAGATGTATATATTTATTTGTTTAAAAAAAATATTCCAACATATATCTTGAAACCCATATACAAACATATCACTTTATATATATATATACTACATGAAACCACAATATATATAACCCTTTTGATTTTAATCTATATATATTTCAAAATTAAAATAACCATATATGTAAAACGTACTTAGACTTACATTATATATCATATAACTGTTATACTTAACTGATATATACAGTACACATAAACTAGAACATATATTTTCTCAAATTCCCTTTAAAATCTATAAAACCCATTTTCCTTTTCAAAAGGTTTGCAAATATTAACATCAATATTCTCTCAGACAATATCAATTATCAACAAAATTTCCGTATGAATGTATATATATAACCAGTTATGCAAACGTAACCCATCTGCTTCGCATGCAATAGGATTTAATAAAATTATATATCTGTATACTAATATTTGAAAGAAAACCGCAATGCTCACCCTTATATATAACATCATGCATATTATACTTTAATCATTACCTACATATATATTATATATATCCACTGCAAAATGAAAATAACTCACGCAACCCACAACAATATATAAATATACTATATGTATATTAGCTTGAGCATACCGATGTATATAAATTATATAATAATTAACAGGAAACCAATATGAACTTTTATAGCTATATAATAAATCATGCCACAAAATTTTACATAGCCGACACACATATGTATGCCCAGATCGAGTATATATATAACTGATATATAATATACATATAGACATATAAAATTTAGAGTTTAACAAAGCATATTATATATAACATATATTATATATATTAAACAAATGACTTGCATATAACTTCATGCGTACATCAAACTTATATATATAAACTATACTTGCATCTTAACCAACTTGTATACATATATAGTACAGTCAAAACAAAGTATATATAAACTAGCAAACTTTGAACGCATATGAACATATATATAACACACTTAATTAAAATATTCATATATATAATAATATAACAGACAATGTAACAGATATACAGATATAGGACCAAACTCACTTCATATATGCTAATATATATAACTCAGATATATATATATATATATATATATATTACAAACACATAAATATATCTTCTTACTCCAAAAACTCGGGTTGATGGAAGGCTTGGCATCAGATCAAGTGGCGAAGGAAGCACGCCGATCAGGGGAGAGAGAGTGGCAGTGGGTTTTGACCCGGCCGAGGTGGTGAGGTGCTCGACGTGGAAGATCTGGAAGGAGAGTGGGCGCTTTGGACGGGCAGAGGTCGAAGCATAGGGTGGTGAGACAAAGGAGGCCGAGGTCGGAGAATGGATAATGGCTTCTCGGTGGAGGCGGGATGAATTTGACGTGGGTAGCTAAAGGGTTGGGGACGAGTTGAGGGAAGTGATGGGTTGAGCGAGCTTTGTTCTCCGAAAATGAAAGTGAACCATATTTGTTATAAAAAAATTTTCGTAGAACGCAGAAAAAATGTGAACCGAAGTCAAAAGAATTGAACAGATGTATATTGAAAAGTCTCAGCTGTTTATTGGAAGATTAAAAGTTAGGTAACCATTTATTCAACCGGTGGAAAGTGAATAGTCAAGGAAAAATCAAAAATCCAAATTTCATAACCGATACGGAAATTGTTTCCGTAGATTTTATTGTCTTCCGGACTCTGAAACACACAAACGAATATGCTGTGGAGATCAGCTCGACGAAACGATCAAAACGGAATACAGATATTAGTGGTACGATCATCCGGTCAAAAGTCGATAATCGGTACCGATATACGTTGCTATTCCGTACGGAAAAATCCAAACGGAGCAAGAAACGTCCGAATTTCGCGAAACAAATTTCGCAGTCTGATTCAGAGTGTTCTAAATAAATTTTCTCATGTTGACTTATTTAGGTTTCGGAATACTTTTATTATCATCAATTTTAACTGATATAAATTGGAACAAAATTACACTGGAAAATAAACTTCCAAATTATCTGATGAAAATTTACCAGTTGCTATGCTAAAACAGACGTATTTCAAATATCAAATTTAAATTTCAAAATTTTATTGTTTAAAGTTTCACAAAATTTCAATTAAATATATAAATAAACAAATAAAATTATCTAAAATTTACAGGTCGTTACATAATATGTATGAGTACTTTGATTTTTATGAGTATATATATAGCAGTACGATATGAGTTCTTATATCACAGTAGATTTTTGTAATGGATTTTGTAATAAAAAAAATTAATTTTTTTATATATATTATCTATTTTCTGTTCATCTAAGTACTGCAGCCCTTTGCTTCTGTTTGTTTTATATACTCACTAGTAGAATATCCCAACAATCTTCTTCATGCCATACCAAACACTGGATAGCGTCTTTAAACTCATAAAGACTTGCATGATCAAGTGGCTGTCGAACCCTAATCCAACTTTTTCTCCGCTCAATAGTCAAAATAATAGTTGCTTGCTAAGATTTTTTCTCTTTCGTCTCGCTGCCCTTTTTCTCCGCTCTGCTCTACTCTCTCTCTCTTGTGCTCGCTTTTAGTGTGCTGATACTTCGTGACCGAGTCTTTAATCTCGGTGGTCCTTTTCTAGGGCAAGGACTATGTATTTGGGGGTTTTTGAGCTTTGTGGTGATTTCGTGCATTCCTGTCCCTCATTTGCAGCTATAGCTGCCGCTATTTTGGAGGTGGCGCAACCGCCGATTTTAGTTTGCTTTGTTAGCAGTAGATCAGTTGTTATTCTCGTTTTTTCTCCATGGGCTTTCTCCGATCTATCTCGATTCAAGTATTTAGTAGTCGAGGGGAGCTTCATGGAGATATCCTCGTGCTTCTCGTGGGAGTTGGGCAGCTCGTTCTCTTCTAGATCGAGTTTGCCTCTTTCTTCGGTGACTGCTTTTGGGGTTACGCCACCCGGCCTTCATGCCTCTATCAGCAATCGGGATTTCATCACCCGATTTGCACTGAGTTTGCTGTTTGGGGACGCGATTGATTTGAGGGCTTCGTCTTGGTCTGATTTCTGCTTTGGCTCGTTGGATGGTGCTGCCGAAAATGGTGTTAATGGCAACAATGGTGGTTATGTCGTCAGTTCGAGAAATAAACGAGATTTCATCACTCGTTTTGTCCCTCGTCTTACAATTTGTGGGGTTGCAGTTGCCGATGGCTCTTTTGGGGTTCATTGCGCCTTTGGGACAGTTGGGGATGAAGGCTCTGGTTGTGGTCTTGAGGTTAGTGACGTTGCCGCTGCTTCGCAGTCCTACAACTCGGACTCGTCATCTATTTCTGTGCTTGATGGTTTTGTATCTGATCTCCGTTGCTTTGATGAGGATAAGGAATTGGCTACCTTGTCTTCACTAGCTGATCAACAGCTAGTTGTTGTGCCTGTTCTTGTAACGGGAATGACTGGCAATTTCACCGTGCCTTTTGTTGAGGCTTCTGTTGTGTCGGTGCCTTCAGGCGCTGGGTTGTCTTCTGGCTTAAATGTTGAAGAAAAGGAGTTGACCACCTTTTCTTCTTCTTCTATTGAGCTACTAGCTGAGTTGCTTTCAGGTGCTGGAGGTGGTTCGCTTGATTGGCTTTCGGATGGTGATTGGGGAGCAGTATCGCAGCTTGTAGCTTCTGTTGTGTCGTTGGGCTATGGCACTGTTGTTGGCATGCCCTGTGCGATTGCATCAGCGCGTGCTGCTCCACCGGCGTGTGCCGCATCCTTTTCTTCTTCGATCAGGTCTGGGTTCGACCCTCTTGATTCCTCGTTCTGGTATGGTTTGCTCCTTAGGCTATGTCAGGTTCGTATCTCACCTTGGCTCCTTGGAATTGTTTCCTTGTATCTGGCTAGTGATCTGTAGTTTTTAGCTCTGGATAATATTGTTCTTGTTGCAGTGAGCCATGACACGTGTTCGCGTGTGCTCCCTACCACTACGGTTGCCTCTATGGAGGTAGTAGTTGTAGGTCCCAGTAGTGTTTCTTATTGGTTCGTCCGTTTGAGCAGTGCATTCTCTCTCGAGGTTGTGTTTTGCTTCGGGGTTATGGGGGTTGTTAACTCCTGCTTCTTTTTTGCCATTTTCGACCTTATTGGTTGGAAAATTGTTGCTTTCTCTGATCGGTTTGTGTCGGTGGCTATCAACATATATGTCAGTTATATGTTGATGGTCAGTCCCGCTTCGCTTTGTTTCCTTGGGTTTTTGGGTGCAGTGAGTTCAGGGATGGATCTTAGGGCGCTTCCTGGAGTCGTCTCTCTCCGTTTAGTGACCTTCTCATTAGATTACTATATGTGGACTAACAGTTCCGCCACCCGTCGGATATCCCTGGCTTCCAACTGGCTTAGGTTCCTCGATGCCTTGTCTTACTGTCAATTCAATGACAGCGAGACTTTGTCAGGAACATCACAGAGTGTCGAGCCGCACGTTTGTTGTGTCTCTACATTTATTTCGCTTCCCGTTCTTTCCTTTTCTTCTTCTCCTTCCCAGTTTCCTCGTCGGCTGGTCCAGTGTTGTCGTTATCTGTTGTTTCTTCCTCTTCTTTATTTTTATCACCCTCGTCTCATCCTTGTCCAGCTGTGGATTGGTTCTTACGGCAACATGGGGTGCGCCTTGTCTGCCTCCCCTCGTTCTTCCAATTTTCATCGGATCTCCCAGATCGCGTTGTTCCTTCTGCCTCTTCTTGCTCCTCGGCGTGCTCTCTTCCCTCTTCTTCCTGTTCTTTATCCATATCCATTCCACTTCTGAGTAAGGCTGAAATAGCGATCATTGATGATCGCCTAGCGTGCCTTACTAAGAACTCGGCCCCTTCCCTGCTTTGTGATTCGCAGTCTGCTTTGTCGGAGGCCGGTTGTGAGGTGTCTTTTGAGTCCTCTTCCCGGTCTTCCGTTCCTCCTCCTCGCTCGTCTCGTCGTAGATCGCGAGGAGTCCCCTCTACCCCTCGCACCATCCGCACATGCTCTATAGCGGCGTTCGAGCAGATCGATAGATCTACTCGATATTCGTTGTATCTTATCTGAGCTGGGCCTGTTTTCCCTTGGTTGTTTTCCCTTTGCTGTTCCTTTCAATCTGCTTCTTTTTTCCTTTCCTTCTCATCATGTCGAATTTCCTTTTCTGGAATGTCTGTGGTATTGGCAACGATGCGTCTTCGGCTAGGCTAAAGCGCATTGTCAGGAAGCATTCTATGGGCATGGTTGCTCTTCTGGAACCTTTTCCGGAGCCGGAAGATGTAACCAAAACCGTCTTATCCTTAGGTTTTGGCGATGCCTTAGCCAACGTTTCCGGTAAGATTTGGATCTTATGGTCCAAATCCTTTGTTGTTCGTCCCGTTTTTGACTCACTCCAGCTTTTATCGGTTGCATGTTCGGCTCCTTCGTTCGCTTCATCTTTTCTTTTCTCGGTGGTCTACGCCAAATGCGATCATTTGGAGAGGCTGACTCTATGGTCTGATATTCTCTCCCTCTCTGAATTGGGCATCTCGTCATCTGTCGTTGGTGGAGATTTCAATGTTGTCGCTTTCCAAGCTGAAAAACGGGGAGGAGCCGCCATCAGCTGCTCTGCGATGGCGGATTTCAACTCGTTCATTGTTAGCTCGGGCCTCTCTGAGCTCCCCTTTGTTGGATTTGCTTTCACCTGGTCGAACAACCAAGAGGGACCGAACCGTATTCTCTCCAGTCTAGACCGTGTTTTTGGGTCGGAAGATTGGTTTCGTCTTCCCTTTTCTTTCTCTATCTCTCATCTTCATCGGACCTTTTCTGACCATGCTCCTATGATTGTGCGCTGCTCCCCTCTCTCTCTCTCTCGGGCCCCTCTTCTTTTAGATTCCAGAGTATGTGGAGATCTCACCACTCTTTTCATCAAGTGGTGGAGGACTCTTGGAGCTCTCCTATTGTTGGCTCTCCCTGTGCTGTTTTTTCTCGAAAACTTAAGCATCTCAAGGCTTGCCTTAAGGTGTGAAACATTCAAGTTTTCAAAAACATTTTCGATCGCATATGGGTGGCCGAAGAGTCCCTGATCTTAGCCGAATCCTTGTTAGACGAGGACCCATCCACTGCTAACAAGGAGGCTTGGGCGTTAGCTCAAACAGCCTTCTCCTCGGAACTTCGTATCGAAAACGACTACCTTCGTCAAAAGGAGAGGATCAAATGGGTGGTCGTCGGAGATACGAACTCCAAATTTTTCCATTCTTCTATTCGAAAGAAGAATAACCTTCTCTCTATTCGTGAGATTATGCGTCTAGATCTCTCTGTGGCTTCTTCGCCTGAGGAAGTCAAAGTAACCATTCTGTCCCACTTTCAATCCTTTTTGGGCTCTCCATCGATTGCGATTTCCGATCCGGCCCTGTTAGCCTTCATTCCCCAAGTGGTTCTTTCTCTGGAAAGTGCCCTTATAACGGAACCTCCCTCTCCGGAGGAGATCCGTGCTAGTGTCTTTGCTCTGAGCAAGGATAGTGCCAGTGGTCCTGATGGATTCAACGGTGTCTTTTTTAGAAGTGTTTGGCCTATTATTCAGGCTGATTTTTTCCTAGCTGTTCAGTCCTTCTTCTCTGGAGGTTCTCTTCCCTTAGGTTGGACGTCCACCAACCTGATTCTTATTCCTATGTGCGATAATCCACAGTCTTGCGTGGATTTTCGTCCCATCAGCCTGTGCAACTTTTCGAACAAAGTTATTTCTAAGATCCTGGCCAGTCGCTTGGCCCCGTTCCTTGAACGTAGCATCTCTCCATCTCAAGCGGGGTTTGTAAAAGGCCGTTTAATCACTGATAACGTCCTTTTAGCCCAGGAACTGATTTCCCAGCTTGACCGGAAGGTGAGGGGTTCTAATGTTGTCTTCAAATTGGACATGTCTAAGGTTTACGATCGCATGTCCTGGTTTTTCGTCATCAAGGTTTTGCGGGCCTTCGGTTTTCCGGAACCCCTCATTGACTTGGTGTGGAGGCTCATTTCCAACTGTTGGTTCTCCGTGCTCATTAACGGGTCGGCCAATGGGTTTTTCAAGGCGGGAAGGGGTTTGTGTCAAGGAGACCCACTTTCTCCTTCTCTATTCGTGATCACGGCAGAGGCTTTCATTCGCGGTCTTCAAACCCTTATGATCTTCGGTCAGATTCAGCGTTTCGGGATTCGGAGGGGTTGTCCGCTTGTTTCTTCCTTATCCTTTGTTGATGACATTGTCATCTTCTCTAATGGCAGTCGATCCTCTGTTCGTCGGCTCCTTCGGTTCATTCATCAATACGAGAGGTGCTCGGGCCAACTCGTTAACCCTTCCAAAAGTTGCTTCGTCCATGCGAAGGACTTGACCCCCTCTCGAGCCTCTTGGATTGAGGACTTCACCGGGGTCAAGGAAGCTTCCCTTCCCTTACCTTACCTGGGCATTGTCCTTTACAGAGGTAGGAAGCTTAACGCTATTTTTGATCCCTTAACTGACAAAGTTAGGGGAAAGATCATCCGTTGGAATGCGACTCTCCTTTCCCAGGCTGGTAGACTGGTTCTCATTAAGTCGGTCTTAGACTCGATGGGTACTCATGTCTTCGCTGCGATGACCCCTACCTCATCATTCTTTCGGTCTTATCGGTCTTTGGCCTCATCCTTCTTTTGGGGTAAGAAGGACAACGTCAGACGTCACCACTGGGTTTCTTGGGACGCCGTTTGTCGTCCCAAAAACGAAGGCGGCTTAGGCTTGCGTAACCCTAAGGACCTTTGTGCGGCTTTTGCTTGTAAGTTGTGGTACAGGTTTGGGGCTAACGACTCTTTATGGGCGTCGTTACTTCACGCAAAGTACCACAGGCTTGCGGGCTCAAGTTTCACGGGCTCTCCATCCTACGCTAGTGAGACCTGGAAGCACATGCAGTCGCTGAAGCCGTTTTCTGACTCTCATGGCGGCTTAACCGGCTGGGATAGCGGTTCATTCTCCATTTTGAAAGTTTGGACTTCGGTTAGAACCCCAGCTCCAATTCGCCCTTTGTTTTCCTTCATCTGGGATTCTAGAATCCCCCCTAAAGTCTCTCTGTTTATGTGGCATATCCTGCATGATGGGTTGCCATTAGACGAGAACCTCCAGAAGATCGGCATCCCTTCCGTTTCCCATTGCAGGTGCTGTGGCAATGGGGATACGGAATCCTTGAACCATTTGTTTTTTGATGGTTTTTCAGCCAGAGCGTGCTGGAATTACTTCGGGAATCTAGTTGGTGTTCGAGGTATTGCCAGGTCTCCTAATGATTTACAGAGAAACTGGTGGGCCGGGATCTCTGGTAAATCGCTTCGCTCGATCCTGTTTCGCCTAATTCCTTACCTGATCTGCTGGCACCTCTGGTGCGCGCGGAATAAGGCAACCTTTGAGGATTCTTCGATGGATCCCCAGTCCATCATTCGGCGTGTTAGGAATGACGTCTTCCTTGCTTTCCGAGGTAGACCTTTCAGGGGACCCGTTGGCTACCGCTCTAGGCGGATAGTGGGTATTCTTTCTATTTCCTGTGTTCTGGATTCCGCTAGATTGGGAGTTGGTTGAGTCCTTTTGGCGGGGCATCGGCTCTCACCCTTCGCTTCCGCTTCCCCCCCTCTCTTTATTTCTTATGTGGTTGCTAGTTTTTCAGGTCCAGGCTTTTCTGGGTTCTTTCCCGGTCAGCGATCCTTTCTGTTGGCGGTCTGCTTGGTTAGTGATGGAGTTGCTTGGGATGTGGTTCCTCCTTTGCAGCAGGTTTTTTCTGTGGTCTTCTCCGATTGCGCTAGTGATCCCCATGTTTCCTCTTAGCCTTAGGTGCTCAATTTGAGATTCTTCTCACATCACCATTGGGCGGTGGCCTTGCCGGAGCTCAATGATGATGTCAGATGGGCGGTGGTTTTACCGGAGCTCATCTAGATTCTCCAGCGCTGTTACCTTTCTCAGGGGACTGCTTGTTCGGCTGTCGCTATTTTGGTGTTGGGTTCTCTATTCCCTTCTGTTTTTGTTTCCTTTGTATTTGTTTTGCATTTCTTTTCTTTTTTTTTTCTTTTTTTTCTGCTCTGTTAGATTTTGCATTCTCTCGTTACCTACCAGGCTTGTTGGCAGCTTTTGGTGCTTGTTATATATATATTTTTTCATAAAAAAAATTATATACTCACCAGTCACTGCTTTCATGCATATATGTTGGTTTATGTATATTGATTTTGTAACTTTCATGCATATATTATATTATAAGTGTAGTACTATATATATTGCAACTATATTTAACGTTTGCGTATGTTGACTATATATGAGTATATGTTTATTTGCATACCTGCATTGGTCGTTTGCATATAAATGTTTATAGTATATATGCTATAAAGGGATATATATATATTAGTTGAAGAATTTGATTTATTGGTTTGCGTGTAGTGCTGCATTTGAGATATACTGATTTTTGAAGTATGATATGTATAACTATTTCTCATTCTTAAATAAGTACATTATATTTACGTTATATTAATATTTTGTTAGTGATATACATATACAGATTTTAAGTTTAGTGTTTGAAGAAAATTGGTTAATGTAATTATATATAGTTTATATTATAGTCTATTTAGGCAGTGTATATGAATCTGTTATAGATGAATTGGATTGTTAATTTAAAAAGATGATTTTATTTTATATACATATTTATTTTATTTTTGTCTTAAATTAACATATTGGTTTCAAGAAAAAATAATAATATATATATTTAGTTCAATTCATATCAACTGATTCTAATTGCTTCATCAATTCTCGTATCAGCTTTATCCGTGCTTGGATTTCGTAACTCAACTTCATTGTCTATCTCTCTAGCCTCGAAAGGTGAGCAATCACTAACGATTAACGTTCTTATATTTATTAAATTTGATTTCAATTGAAACGACAATTGAAATATGCAGCTATTAGTTATTTACTTTTCTATATATATGTTATGTAACGACCCGCAAAATTTAATGGTTTTAAAAGTATATTTAACTGGAAATTTGTGAAATTTTAAACAATAAAATTTGAAATTAAAAATTTAATATTTGGAATATGTCTATTTTAATATAGCAACTGGTAAATTTTCATCTGATAATATTAAGTTTATTTTCTTGTGAAATTCTATTTCAATCTAAGTCAGTTAATTATTGATGAAAATAAAATGTTTTTCAAACTTGAATACTTTTATACAATAAATTTCTAAATCATCTTCTGAGTGAAACATCAGTCTTCGTTTCATCAAATTTGGACTCCTACTGCTCCATTTATCTTAATTCTGGCAAAATAGCAGCATTTTCGGTACTGATTATCGACTTTTGTTCGAATGATCCTGCCACTGGTATATGTATACCGTTTTGATCGTCTCATTGTGCTGATCTCTGCGGTATATTTATTTCTGTATTTTAAAATCCGGTGCGCGACGGAAACAATAAACTGTTCGTTGTAACGGTACCCTAATCTATGACTTAACTTTTCACTTTCTATCGGTTTCAAAATTGAAACGTGCTGTGCAAACTAAATTAATTTGCCTTGAATGTTCAGCTGAATCATAGCTCAACCGCCACATATCATTTCAATTCTTCCCTATTCCTATCTATCAATAAATTTGGAAATCAATGGTCTTGTCTTTTGTTATTCTCTGGTTTTAAATAATAATTAAAAATCTTGGGTTCGTTCAAAATTGGCTGGGTCTCTTCCTTTCCCTACTTTGTTGCGTTACACTATATGATATATCATATATATTGTTCGCGATCCAAACTTCATTTTTCTTTAGTTGTCACATTTATTGTGGCTCTTCATTTTCTTCGCTCTCTGTCATTATTGCTTTGGCCTCGATTTCATTTGCGAAAATAGTGTAACGTTGTACCTATTTTTACTTTATTGTTTGAAACTGGTACGTTTTCTCTGCTAATATTTATTACTGGGTTTGCAAACTTATATAAAACTATATTCTAATATTACTCTTCTTCTCTTCTACAGCCTGTTCATTCTCTCTTCGCTTTTCTCTTCAAATTCATTTGCTCTTAAAAAAAAAACAAAAACAAATTTCCTCTGATATATGCGAAAGCATATACACGCGCGGCATCAGATCACGCCTTATTCCCATGAACGACACCGACCACCCCACCACTTTCTTCCCTGGACGAGCCGCGTGTGCCACCACCCGCTAGTAGCCTCGGCTCCGCCTCTTACCGAAGGACCTTCCCATTGACCGCATCCTCTCTCTTTCCTCCCCTTTAGCTCCTCAATCACCTAGCTCGAGCCGAAGACCACCCAGCTCGCATAAGCACCACCCTCCGTCCTAGCAAGTCCACCATCCCTCCGACGCGACCCACTGTCTGCTTCCTGCTCCTCCTTGCTCTCCACTGTCTCGAGTCTGGTCAGCCTCCGCTTGGTCTAGGTTAGGTAGTATGTATCTTTGTTATATAATACACTCATTCGATATATATTGTTTGTTACTTATATAAGATAATAGATGTATATAGTACAGCACTCTTTAGATTTTTGATATGGGTATACTTTTATGTCTGCATATATATACATTGTCATATATAGATATCTTAACGATTACAGTAGTATAATATAAGTGTTTCATACGCAATCTTTAAGTTATACACTATATATAATAGTATAGGTAGGTGTTGTTTACAGATAGACTTATAAAGTAAGTTTGTAATAAAGTAGATTTGTATAGTTAAGTTAGCTTATTACTTATATACATGTAATATAAAGTATTTTTAAGTTCTAAAAGCTTATACAGTCTGCATATTTTCTGGGTTTAGTCACGATTAAAGTTGTGGAATATAATGTATGTACATTTCATACATTAGTGTTCCCTTTGATGTGTTTTAAATATATTTATTATAAAACTCTGTTTTGTTTGTAGATATAGAACCTGAGTACGGTAAGTATATATAGGACAGTTTAGCTTATATTTGATTTATGTAGTGTATAAATTTTTTTTTTTAAAGTAAGTTGTTGTTGTATTACATTCCTGCTTTGTTTTAAAGTTATAATATACTAGTTGTCATGCATTATACCAGTTGTTTATGCTGTAGGTAATTAGATATAACAATTCGATGGTGAATCCACATATATATGTAATAGTTTTTATATTAAGGTATTCATATTTAGACCTTGTTTATCTGTTTGAGAATATATACTAGTTATATAAGTTTAATAAAGGTGTTAGTATATATATTATACGTATATATAAAGTTGTTTTAAAAATATAAGCTATTTTCTCACTTTTATATAAGTTGTATATATATCCACTTATGCAATGTATCTTCTTCATTGACCCTGTTTTGATTTGAATTCGTCTACTCCTATTTATCAGCTTTATCCATCGCATCCGTGCCAATCTTGTTTAGCTTTGAAGTTTGTGTTTGGATTCACAATTCGCTTCTGTTCCCATCCATCTCTCTAGCCTCGAAAGGTGAGCAATCACTCACGATTAACGTTCTTTTATTTATTAAATTTGATTTCAATTGAAACGACAATTGAAATATGCTGCTGTAGTTATTTACATTGTTATATATATGCTATTATCCATAACTGTTCACCTGTGACATCTGACACCCGTATCTGTTATTTATTGATGATATATGCCTGTTGTTTTATTTTATATTATCTGTTATCACTCTGCAAGTTCCCTGTTAGTATAGAATTCACTATGGGTTGAAATGATACATACCCGAACGGACTTTAGAATAGGAGAAAATCGTTATGGGTTGAAATGATAAACCCAAGCGATTTTCAATTGAATTGAAATTGGGATTACGGGTCGAAATGATATCTACCCGTATATATTTAAATTTCGGATTGAAATGATAAATATCCGTATCACTTAACCATATGATGTATATATACAGACACCGTTGGTCCATATATATAAATATTTTGAAATGAATTCTATGGTTTCGGAAAGAAATATATGGTTTTATAAATGTTTGAGCCTTAAATTATTTAATTTAAATTAGGATGGATTAAATACTTATGAGATGCTTAAGTATAAAAATTATATTTTTAAAATAGATTTTGGTAATAATTTGAATAAGTTAAGGTTGGAAAGATAATTTATTAATTAAACCAATTTGAAACTTATTGAAGTTGAGATTTAAGATATGATTTATAACTTGGGTTTATATAAATAATTTAATGAAAAATTCTTGCTTAAATAAATTTAAGAAATTAATTAGTAAAAATGAAATGTAAGGCTAGTTAGATGATATTGAGTTTATTAAGTGAATATTCCCTGATTAAATAATAATGAAGTTAAATCAAGAGCTATATGAAACTGTTAAATCTAACTTTGGAAAATGTTGAGTATTAAAGCTTTGAAATATATTGAAAATTTAAATGATCTGTTTAGAAATGAATAAATTTGATGAATTGAACTTTGAATAAAATTTGAATTTGGAAATTGAGTTGATTTGAACCGATTTATGGAACTTAAGGAAATTATAAATACTTTATTTTATAAATTATTTAACCTATATATACTATTTTGGAAAATAGTTATATTTGAAATGAAATGATATTTGGGGTTTTGAAGTATAAATTAAATTGAAATGACCACGGTGTTATAATGTATATTTCCACCTTGTAGATAGTTCTGAAGATCCTTAGAGGATGGTTATCCCAAACATCCTTTAAGTTACTTGTATTTCAATTGATATTTCACTTGAGTTGGATTTATTAGTATAAGAATGTTAATCCTGACTCGAGTGTTTTGTGTTTTGCTTTATGCTCGGGTCAGACCGAGTGATACAGTATTTGAGACTCACCTTTGGAGTTTGGAGCTTCCTTTGGAGATCCAACTATCGCCTCAGCTTTCAGCTCTTCTAGTTGATATGTTCAGAGAAGTCATCTGTTGTACTGAAGACTTCACTGCATTTGAGATATTCTGTTGTATTTTATTTAACTCTGATGTTTATATAGTAGCTTCATGAACTACTATTTTATCTATTCCGCTGCGCATTATTGTATTACTCTGTGTCTGTGATTCTGTGATTGATTTATTTACTGCATATGCTGAGTTTTGCCAAATTTAAATTAACAATCTGATATTTTGAATTATTCAAGTCAGACATATGTGGATTTATTGTCGATTTGAATGGTCCAAAATAGCGGGCCGTTACAGTTGGTATCAGAGCCAGGTTCTAGGCGAAACTTAGCATATATTGTAAATTTATTTACAGAATCACGTTCGTTTGAGTTTTATCTCTTCCTTTTGACTCGATTTCCTTTGAACTTTGGAACATTCCCTACGGTTTCAAAATTCATTCTTGTCCCTCTCTATTGGTATTCTTTTGATTCTGGAGTATCCCATAACTCCACTTCGAATGATCTCTATAAGAATAGGCGATCCCACCAATCTTTGGATGATTCGTAAAGGGGTGAAACTCCTTTACAATTGGCATTGATTCACCGGAGATTTATATATTCCTCGGTTTAGATGCTGCTATCTCTTGTTATGCCGAATTCTATCTCTGGCGATCGAATGTCGAATTGCCTTAGATTTCCGCATCGATTATATTCTTGAAGTCACGGTTGACCCGGTTAAGGTCGCCCGCGATTTATATAATTGTATCGATCTATTGATTTGTAATTAATTATCTCTTTTTCGTTCGAACTTATCTTCGAATCAGAAATCCTAATCGATTAGAGTCCCTCTAATTTGAATCTCTATCTTTGTTTGAAATCCATTCTTAAGTCATCCTTTGAAATCGGGTTTGTTTATATTTTAGAAATTGTTTTCTAAACCGAAATTATTATTTTGATAAGTATGATTATATTCTATATATAAAAGTGAAATGTTTTTGATAAAGATTATAAACCCTTTAAAATTAGAATTTGAGGTTTCGAAAGGATCTGTAATTTTGAAAAAATTATATAAGAAATTTGATTTATCTAAAAATGATTTATAACTGAAGGATTTTAAAAGTGAAATTCAAGAATTGAACTCCGGTATTTTGAAATTGGTTTTAAGATTTTGAAATATATTATAACAATAATATGATTTAAAAGTATTTTCTGAATAAGAAATGTTTCAAATGATTTTAATGAGTTTCGAATGATTTCGAAGAAATTTCAAAAGAAGTTTGAGAAAATAGAAGTCCAGAACTCACTTATGTCGCTGGAAAATAATTTCGGTGATGAGTGCATGCATCATCGACATTGATTTTCGAGTTTCAGAGTGAGGGATAGGCCACTTAAATAGCTTTGCTATGCGAGTGATTTTGCGAAACCAATTTTGATTCCAAATTCCGAAGTAAGATTTGATATTCAAAGTATATATATGTATATATATTTGAAATGATTTGAAGTAAACCGGTGTTCATTCCTTGAGTTTCGGATTTGATATAATCCCATATATTAAAATTGATTTACTGATTTGTTGATTTCCAACTCTTGAATTTGAAAATGATTTCTTCAACTATTTCGAAGGTTCGAGCACTTCCAAATCAAGGTTAACTTTTCAAAGCTAAATTTTTGAAAAGCATGAATTATTTGATAAAGTGTATAAATTTGTTTGAATGTTTAAGTATGAAGTAATATGATTTAAATAAGTTGAAACTGTTTTGTTAAGTAAATGAATAAGGCTATTTTGAAATTTAGATTTGAAATGTTTTGAAAAGAATTTGGTGTTCAATATATTTTGAATAAAATTTAGTTAAATGTTTTAACTGGGTAACATCTTTACGTGCGTATGCTGTTTTATTCGCATAATTAATTTGACCCAGGTTTGAGTACACAAGTTCGAGGTGGATTACACCATTTCGTGTTAGGATTTTTCATTCGATTCTTAAGGGCGAATATTTGATATAGATTTTTGGGCTAAATTCTAGAATTCTCTATCATAGTATATGGCTATGCAAGGAGACTGATGACTTCTAGTCGAGAAACCATATCGAAGTCCGCATTAGGGAAGTCGAATGGACAATACTAGTTCGAAAGCGAACTTGTGTGATCGAACGAGCGATCAAAATGTGATTTTGCGAAATGATGACGTATGTATACCTTATATTCTATTATCATTGATATATTTTGACGCTGAAATTGAAAGCTGTCGGGTTAGAATATCTTTGCTTACTAAAAGAAAATTTCCAAAATAAATTACAAAGATATATAACCCATAAAAGCAAAGATATTCAATCTCATATGGCTCTTGATACAGCGAAACTTATTTTTGGAAAATTTGATCCTTATATAAGATGGACCTTAGGTAATATAAGATGATTTTGAAAACCATTTGATTTTGGAAATGAATTGGTTGACTTAAATTATTGATTTGGAAATTTGAATTTATTTTCAAAATCTATTATTTTGGAACTTTGAAGCTAAAGATAATTAATTTGAGAAGAAATAATTTGGTGAAATTGTATATGATTTTGAAATTGAACTGATATTGAAATAAATTGAAATCTGAGAACCTTGTGTTACTAAATACTTGATTTGGGAGTTGTCGAACTTATATAAAATTGATTTGTATGAGTATGAAATTGATTCGGAAACTATAGATTTGAAAAGGTACTCAATTTGAAAGTGAAATCTTATATAATTGAAGTCTATATAAGTATGATTTGATATACTATTGATTTTGGAAAGTATTTGATTTGAAATTTAAAATCTTATATATAATGGATTTTATATAAGTACGATATTTGAAAGTGATTTGAAAGGTACTATATGATACATATTTTCGAAGTAAAGATATGGAAAGTACCTTCTGCTTGATATCCGATTTGTGGCCACATCTTGGATTCATTCTATCGATATTATTCTCTCTGATTTTGGTTTTCCGGATATGATACTCGAGTGTCCTTCGAATTCCATGGCGTTACCCATGGTCTTATGTTTCTCTCGTGACTGCATAGCGCAACTGCCTGGCTGAGTCTTGCCTAGGGGTACGGATTGTTTCCTGGGGGATCCAGGCGTAACCATTGTGTATCCTGCAATCTGTGTAGGTCGCGAATAGTAGCGCAAATGCTTGGCTGAGTCTTGCCTGGGGGTACGGATTGTTTCCTGGGGGATCCAGGCGTAATCATTGTGTATCCTGCATTCTACTAGTCATCATGGCGTAACTCGCAGGGCTGAGAAAGCTTACGGATATGGATTGTTTCCTGGGGGACCCAGGCGTAACCATTGTGTATCTGCGAACCATGGTTAGACAAAGGTTTTGTTTGTGTTTTTGATTGGATTGTACTTTCCATATCTGTTTTTAAAAGATTTTCCAGTATTTTCACTGGGTGTTGAAACAAGTCTACTAAGTACCTGGAGAATTCTAGTTTTGCGCCTGATCAACGCACCGCCAGAGTCTACAGGAACGAGGATAAACTTGTTGAAACATCGAGTTATAAAAGTATTTTCGAAAGGAAAATTTGTTTCGATATAAAGGTATTTTATTATAAAAGTATTTCCAACAAAGAAATTTTGTATCAATATTTGAAATTGAAATTCTAATGGTTTGAATTAATTATTCATGCCCGATACTATTCATTTGAATTTACCTTATCTGCTCAGCTTTATTTATTCACCTTTATCCTATTTTCTGAATCCACCTCCTTTCCTTGTTGACTATATCTTTTTTTTAATATTGCTTATTTATATACTAAATGGTTTAATTGAAATTTTTAGTGTTATAAATATTTTAGAAGTTATTACTTAAGTAAAACATATATATATTATTAATAAATCAATATTTTATGAATTTAATTAATAAATTTATGAATTATGGATTTAATGTTTTCAAATAGCTTCTTTGTAAAATAAGTAATGATATACACAATTGTTTTCAAATAGTTATCATATTTATAAAGGTGTTATTTAAACATATAAATGGTATTTATAAAGGAAACAAGAAATTTTACAAATGGATTTTTGAAAGGTTTTAAAGTATATAAGATAATTGAATTGCAAATGAAGTTTTAAAATTTTTAGTAAAATTTATATAGCTCAAATTTATTGTTTAATCTTGACTTTCAATCTATCTTTTCTGTCTGGTTGTTTCTATTGTCCTACCTCCTTCCTTTTCGGGGACGAAAAGTTTTGAGTGGGGGAGAGTGTAACGACCCGCAAAATTTAATGGTTTTAAAAGTATATTTAACTGGAAATTTGTGAAATTTTAAACAATAAAATTTGAAATTAAAAATTTAATATTTGGAATATGTCTATTTTAATATAGCAACTGGTAAATTTTCATCTGATAATATTAAGTTTATTTTCTTGTGAAATTCTATTTCAATCTAAGTCAGTTAATTATTGATGAAAATAAAATGTTTTTCAAACTTGAATACTTTTATACAATAAATTTCTAAATCATCTTCTGAGTGAAACATCAGTCTTCGTTTCATCAAATTTGGACTCCTACTGCTCCATTTATCTTAATTCTGGCAAAATAGCAGCATTTTCGGTACTGATTATCGACTTTTGTTCGAATGATCCTGCCACTGGTATATGTATACCGTTTTGATCGTCTCATTGTGCTGATCTCTGCGGTATATTTATTTCTGTATTTTAAAATCCGGTGCGCGACGGAAACAATAAACTGTTCGTTGTAACGGTACCCTAATCTATGACTTAACTTTTCACTTTCTATCGGTTTCAAAATTGAAACGTGCTGTGCAAACTAAATTAATTTGCCTTGAATGTTCAGCTGAATCATAGCTCAACCGCCACATATCATTTCAATTCTTCCCTATTCCTATCTATCAATAAATTTGGAAATCAATGGTCTTGTCTTTTGTTATTCTCTGGTTTTAAATAATAATTAAAAATCTTGGGTTCGTTCAAAATTGGCTGGGTCTCTTCCTTTCCCTACTTTGTTGCGTTACACTATATGATATATCATATATATTGTTCGCGATCCAAACTTCATTTTTCTTTAGTTGTCACATTTATTGTGGCTCTTCATTTTCTTCGCTCTCTGTCATTATTGCTTTGGCCTCGATTTCATTTGCGAAAATAGTGTAACGTTGTACCTATTTTTACTTTATTGTTTGAAACTGGTACGTTTTCTCTGCTAATATTTATTACTGGGTTTGCAAACTTATATAAAACTATATTCTAATATTACTCTTCTTCTCTTCTACAGCCTGTTCATTCTCTCTTCGCTTTTCTCTTCAAATTCATTTGCTCTTAAAAAAAAAAAACAAATTTCCTCTGATATATGCGAAAGCATATACACGCGCGGCATCAGATCACGCCTTCTTCCCATGAACGACACCGACCACCCCACCACTTTCTTCCCTGGACGAGCCGCGTGTGCCACCACCCGCTAGTAGCCTCGGCTCCGCCTCTTACCGAAGGACCTTCCCATTGACCGCATCCTCTCTCTTTCCTCCCCTTCAGCTCCTCAATCACCTAGCTCGAGCCGAAGACCACCCAGCTCGCATAAGCACCACCCTCCGTCCTAGCAAGTCCACCATCCCTCCGACGCGACCCACTGTCTGCTTCCTGCTCCTCCTTGCTCTCCACTGTCTCGAGTCTGGTCAGCCTCCGCTTGGTCTAGGTTAGGTAGTATGTATCTTTGTTATATAATACACTCATTCGATATATATTGTTTGTTACTTATATAAGATAATAGATGTATATAGTACAGCACTCTTTAGATTTTTGATATGGGTATACTTTTATGTCTGCATATATATACATTGTCATATATAGATATCTTAACGATTACAGTAGTATAATATAAGTGTTTCATACGCAATCTTTAAGTTATACACTATATATAATAGTATAGGTAGGTGTTGTTTACAGATAGACTTATAAAGTAAGTTTGTAATAAAGTAGATTTGTATAGTTAAGTTAGCTTATTACTTATATACATGTAATATAAAGTATTTTTAAGTTCTAAAAGCTTATACAGTCTGCATATTTTCTGGGTTTAGTCACGATTAAAGTTGTGGAATATAATGTATGTACATTTCATACATTAGTGTTCCCTTTGATGTGTTTTAAATATATTTATTATAAAACTCTGTTTTGTTTGTAGATATAGAACCTGAGTACGGTAAGTATATATAGGACAGTTTAGCTTATATTTGATTTATGTAGTGTATAAATTTTTTTTTTTTAAAGTAAGTTGTTGTTGTATTACATTCCTGCTTTGTTTTAAAGTTATAATATACTAGTTGTCATGCATTATACCAGTTGTTTATGCTGTAGGTAATTAGATATAACAATTCGATGGTGAATCCACATATATATGTAATAGTTTTTATATTAAGGTATTCATATTTAGACCTTGTTTATCTGTTTGAGAATATATACTAGTTATATAAGTTTAATAAAGGTGTTAGTATATATATTATACGTATATATAAAGTTGTTTTAAAAATATAAGCTATTTTCTCACTTTTATATAAGTTGTATATATATCCACTTATGCAATGTATCTTCTTCATTGACCCTGTTTTGATTTGAATTCGTCTACTCCTATTTATCAGCTTTATCCATCGCATCCGTGCCAATCTTGTTTAGCTTTGAAGTTTGTGTTTGGATTCACAATTCGCTTCTGTTCCCATCCATCTCTCTAGCCTCGAAAGGTGAGCAATCACTCACGATTAACGTTCTTTTATTTATTAAATTTGATTTCAATTGAAACGACAATTGAAATATGCTGCTGTAGTTATTTACATTGTTATATATATGCTATTATCCATAACTGTTCACCTGTGACATCTGACACCCGTATCTGTTATTTATTGATGATATATGCCTGTTGTTTTATTTTATATTATCTGTTATCACTCTGCAAGTTCCCTGTTAGTATAGAATTCACTATGGGTTGAAATGATACATACCCGAATGGACTTTAGAATAGGAGAAAATCGTTATGGGTTGAAATGATAAACCCAAGCGATTTTCAATTGAATTGAAATTGGGATTACGGGTCGAAATGATATCTACCCGTATATATTTAAATTTCGGATTGAAATGATAAATATCCGTATCACTTAACCATATGATGTATATATACAGACACCGTTGGTCCATATATATAAATATTTTGAAATGAATTCTATGGTTTCGGAAAGAAATATATGGTTTTATAAATGTTTGAGCCTTAAATTATTTAATTTAAATTAGGATGGATTAAATACTTATGAGATGCTTAAGTATAAAAATTATATTTTTAAAATAGATTTTGGTAATAATTTGAATAAGTTAAGGTTGGAAAGATAATTTATTAATTAAACCAATTTGAAACTTATTGAAGTTGAGATTTAAGATATGATTTATAACTTGGGTTTATATAAATAATTTAATGAAAAATTCTTGCTTAAATAAATTTAAGAAATTAATTAGTAAAAATGAAATGTAAGGCTAGTTAGATGATATTGAGTTTATTAAGTGAATATTCCCTGATTAAATAATAATGAAGTTAAATCAAGAGCTATATGAAACTGTTAAATCTAACTTTGGAAAATGTTGAGTATTAAAGCTTTGAAATATATTGAAAATTTAAATGATCTGTTTAGAAATGAATAAATTTGATGAATTGAACTTTGAATAAAATTTGAATTTGGAAATTGAGTTGATTTGAACCGATTTATGGAACTTAAGGAAATTATAAATACTTTATTTTATAAATTATTTAACCTATATATACTATTTTGGAAAATAGTTATATTTGAAATGAAATGATATTTGGGGTTTTGAAGTATAAATTAAATTGAAATGACCACGGTGTTATAATGTATATTTCCACCTTGTAGATAGTTCTGAAGATCCTTAGAGGATGGTTATCCCAAACATCCTTTAAGTTACTTGTATTTCAATTGATATTTCACTTGAGTTGGATTTATTAGTATAAGAATGTTAATCCTGACTCGAGTGTTTTGTGTTTTGCTTTATGCTCGGGTCAGACCGAGTGATACAGTATTTGAGACTCACCTTTGGAGTTTGGAGCTTCCTTTGGAGATCCAACTATCGCCTCAGCTTTCAGCTCTTCTAGTTGATATGTTCAGAGAAGTCATCTGTTGTACTGAAGACTTCACTGCATTTGAGATATTCTGTTGTATTTTATTTAACTCTGATGTTTATATAGTAGCTTCATGAACTACTATTTTATCTATTCCGCTGCGCATTATTGTATTACTCTGTGTCTGTGATTCTGTGATTGATTTATTTACTGCATATGCTGAGTTTTGCCAAATTTAAATTAACAATCTGATATTTTGAATTATTCAAGTCAGACATGTGTGGATTTATTGTCGATTTGAATGGTCCAAAATAGCGGGCCGTTACATGTTATTATCTGTATCTGTTCACCTGTGACATCTGACACCATTATCTGTTATTTATATTGATGTTATATGCCTGTTATATTATTATCATATCTGTTATCACTCTGCAAGTTCTCTGTTAGTATAGAATTCCCTATGGGTTTGAAATGATACATACCAGAACGATCTGTAGAATAGGAGAAAATCATTATGGGTTGAAATGATAAACCCAAGCGATTTTCATTGACATTGAAATTGGGATTGCGGGTTGAAGAGATATATATACCCGTATATATTTAAACTGCGGATTGAAATGATAAATATCTGTATCACTTGACCATAGGATAGAGAATTATATACAGACACCGTTGGTCTATATATAAATATTTTGAAAATGATTTCAATGGTTTTGAAAAGAAATATATGGTTTAATAAATATTGATTTTAAAGGTTTATTAAAGTTGATTTAATAAAGTTGATATATAATATGTTTAAGTATTTATTTAAAATATATATTCAAATATAGAGTTTATAATGATTCAGGTTGGAAAGATAATTTGAAATTGATTTGAAATTATATTTATTTAAGAATTATACTTAAATAAGTTGATTTGAAATTTTAAAAAAATTGAAATTTTACAGATATGATTTTATAACTTGGATTTGATTGAAAAGTGACTTAAATGAATATTTCAAATTTATATAAATTTAAACGGGATATTTTGTTTATTTAAATTTGTAAATCGAGGTTTTATTTAAATGATATTGAAATGATTAAGTAAATATTTCAGAACTAAATAATAGTGAAGTGAATTTGATATATAGAATGGAATTATCAAATTTAGTTTTGGAAATCTGGAATATTTAAAGCTTTGAAATATATTGAAATTAAATGGTTTATATTGTGGTTTCAAATCTGTATTTGAAATTGATATAATTTGAAATGGTTTGTTGAGAAACTGAAATGGGGTTGAAATTGATGAATTGAGATTGAATTAAATTTTATTTTGGAATTTGAGTTGATTTGAATCGATTTGTGAAATTTGAGGAAACTATTTATGATATAAGGTATTTTAAAATTATATTTAAACTATATTTTTATTTTACTTTATAAATTATTTTAATATAAACTATTTTAATATAAATCATCTTTAATATAAACTATTTTAATATACTAATTATTTCAATATAAACTATTTTAACATATAACTATTTTATATAAACTATTTTTATTTATAAACTATTTTATTATATAATATTATCAATAACTAAACTGTTTAAGGGTGGAAGTTATGATTTCAAAGTTAAGGTTTTCCAAAATATTATGATTTCAAAGTGTTTTGGTTTCGAAAATGTTATAACTTTGGAAGTAATATGATTTTGGAAATGGATATATTTGAAGTGAAAAATGATATTGTATTAATATATTTGAAATGGAAATGATATCGTATTGATTTGGTTTTTGAAATGGATATCATATTTTGGTTTGAACTAAAAACTAACTTGACATGACCGCGGTGTTATAATAACGTTTGGTTGTTAAAGAGACCGAGATCGAATATTGTCATACTCTCCGCCAATACTAAAAACCACTTTAACAACTGTGTACGCGGTGAAGATTCCAGAATGAAGTAGGATGGTGATGACGTTCTATTGAGGTTTATACGTGGACCCAACTCCCGTGAGTTGGCATAAGGTGGCTAAAACAGGAGCAATCGACGGGCCAATGAGGTAGCTCCTCTAATCGGACACACTCCTTCGATACCATTCTATTACTTTGTGATTGATTGGGTGCACCCCTCGGATTTTTTGGGAGTGTGGCTCGAGGTGGGCGGTAGTGGCTGCTATGCGTTACCACCAGCCCGGAAGTGTAATTGGTATATCTCCCCGGCATTGCCTAGTTGTGTCGTGTCACGTACCCTAGCGCACCTTTTACGAGTTTGTTTTGTACCATACCTATGGAGTGCCCTCTGACGACGCCCATTACGGGGGAGATTACGGTACTGTATAGACTATGGGAATATATAAAATGTGTTAAGGTGGAAAATGTAAAGCCTTAACGCTATTTTAATAGTTTACTTTACTTTAGACATTATTATAATAGCGTATATTACTACATAGTAGATAGTTCCACGTATCCTTAGAGGATGGGTATCCCAAACATCCTTTGAGTTACTTGTATTTCAGTTGATATTTCACTTGAGTTGGATTTATTGATATAAGAATCTTAATCCTGACTCGAGTGTTTTGTTTTTTGCTTTACGCTCGGGTCAGACTGTGTGGCACAGCTTTCGAGACTCACCTTTGGAGTTGGAGCTTCGTTTTGAGATCCAGCTATATCTATTCAACTTTCGGTGATTCAGTTGGCTCCAGTGTTGTATTCCGATGTTGTTATTTGACTATTGTATATTGAGACTTCTTTGTATTTGAGACTTCTGTTGTATCTTTTTTAACTCTGGTATATATATATAGTAACTTCATGAACTACTATTCATTTGTTTCCGTTGCTTATTGTTATATTACTCTGTGTTTGATTCTGTGATTGTTTTATTTACTGTATATGCTGATTTTTTCCAAATATAAATAAACAATCTGGTATTTTGAGCAATTCAATTCCGACATGTATGGATGCAAATGGTTGAAAATTTCAAGATGTTACAATAACGAGTTCGATGTTTCTATAAACAATTCTCTAGTATTTCATAAATATGCGAGAACACCTCAAACAACAATTCAGTGAAATCAATTTGGATTTTATATTTTTGCTCCATGTATCAAATACATAAACAAAACACAACATGAGCTGTATGATAATTCCTATTGCTAATGCATAAGGAATCCAACTTACATGTTCTCCTTTTAATAGGGTGCTCTTGTATATCGTTTTGGGAAAATCCCTATATCTTTTATACTCACCATAAAAGGCATCATTTACAATCCAAAATTGAGTATTAAAACAACTAAAGTTGATTTTAATATAAGCATATTGTTAAAATCAACAACGTGTTGTTTACTTATAGTTTAGAAATATCAATGTACCTTTTAAAGTTCTTTCTTATGAACACACGCTTCCTCTACACTTCGATTGAAAATCAAACTATTTGATATTTCTATCAAAATACTTATTCAATCTTGATGCTTATAAGATGATACATGTAACGACCCACTATTTTGGACCATTCAAATCGACAATAATCCACACATGTCTGACTTGAATAATTCAAAATAACAGATTGAAAAAAAAAATTGGAGCAAATAAAATCAAATACAGAATCACAGACACAGAATATCAGAATAACTCGCAGCGGAAATTTAAAATACCATAGTAGTTCATGAAGCTACTATAACAAAATCTCAAAACAAAATACATAATATCAGTCTAAAAACATATACAATAGAAATCTCAAATACATAGAAGTTTATAATACAAGAGCTGAAATAGAACAACTGAAACTGAATTGGATAGATAACTAGATAAGCAGAATCTCCAACAATTCCTAGCTCCAGAAAGAGATCCAAAGCTAAGCTGTAAATACTCAGGCTGACCCGAGCGTAAAGCAAAATACAAAGAACTCGAGTCAGGACAATATATACTTATATAATGTAAACCAACTCAAGTGAACTGTAGCAGTAATGTAACTAGTCCGGATTTTGCCAGCTCGAAAATCGACATCCATACTTTACATCGTACTCGAATGCCGTAGATTCGACCGTTCAAATCCGAGTCGCCGGAGCTTATAACACAGTTAAGTAAATAACACAGCGGAATAAAAAGAATAATATATTGATATACAATATCTGATACAACAGAGTGATACAATGAATATCAATATTGTAACGACCCGTAAATTTCAACTGTTTTAATAACGTAATTAGTTGAAATTTTGTAAAATTTTAAACGATAAAATTTTGAAATATAAATTTGATATTTGGAATGCGTTTAGTTAAACATAGCAACTGGTAAATTTTCGTCCTAAAATATGAAAGTTTATTTCGCGCGTAAATTCACTTCAATTTTATCAAGTAAAAAGCGATGAAAATAAAATATTTCCGAAACCTAAATATTTTTACATAGAAAAATTCTAAACCATCTTCTGAGCAAAATGTCAGTTTGTCGTTTTTCCAAATTCGAACATCTTTGGCTCCGTCGATCTTATTTTGTCAGCGTTTTTCTTGCATTTTCCGCCAGTAGAGAAATTTTGAATTTTTATAATTCAATCATACCACTGATATCTATATACCGTTTTGATCGTCTCGTCGTGCTGACCTCCACAGTATATTCGTTTTGTATTTTGAAATCCGATACGCCGCAGAACCTACGGAATGGTCGTACATATCCGTACCTGTTTTAATCCTTTTGTTTCCTTGTTCATTGATTTAATCACCGTGATAATCAATGGTCGTTACCTTCTTATATTCCCAAAATAAATTTCTGACTTTGCATGTTCCCTATATTCAATGCAATGTCCGTTCCATTTTATATTCTTTCCAGTTCAATATGCTTTCTCTCCTCTGCCTTTGTTCATCCTTAAGGAATATAGTATAATATTTATAACTTTGTATACTTTTTCCAAAGCTAACCTGTTCATCATTTTCCTCATTCCCAAAAGCCAGCTAGCCTCCTCCTTGTGAACCGCCTCCTACACCCGACCCACCTCTCAGCCAAACACCCTGACCCCACGACAGCAGCCCCATGCGAGCCTCTCCTCCACTTCACCTAGACGCCGACAACCTATGTCCACCTTGCAGCCTATGTCCACCTTCCCGAGTGCTCCACCACACCGCCTGAGCATGAGCCACACGATGCCGCCATCTCCACCTCTAACCGCTTTCCTTACCTGCCGAAACCCAGTGCCTTCTCTCATCGTTCCTATACTATCCCAACCGGCCACCATCTCTTCTTCCTCCCTCTGACCGCAAAATTCCTCCCACCCTGCTTCCATCGGCCAGTGTTTAGCCGAGGCCACCCAAGCTCTCTGCCTCCTTCACCGAGTGTCAAGATGCCTTCCCAAACCAAGCTCACTAGCTGAGCTCCTTCCCGACCTCCGCATCCATTCCTATGCAGCTTGGCCACCATCAAATATTGTACTGTTTTTAAGTGAGGTATATATATTTTATGATTATAAATTGGTTTATACAGTTTTGTTTACTTACAGTTTGTGTTTACAGTTCTCAATAGTTTTATATATTTGAGGCTTTATACATATTAACAAAGTTTGGTAAAGTATGAATAGATCAATGTGATAACCCGGATTTTTGAACACTGGTTAATTGATAATTAACTGGATTGAATTAGTAAAATGCTATTTTATATGTGAACAAATAAAATTCTAGTAGTTAAAAATATCTGGATTGTATATAAATGGATTTGAGTTATAATAAATGTTGGATTATAAATATCTGAAAATAATAACTCTTATAGTAAATCAATAAATATATATATATATATAAATAGATATATGCAAACTCTATAATAATGAAAATCTTAAGTATATACATATACAAATCCATTGTGGATATATAATATTAATATAATAATTTAACAATAATAATTTGATAACTTTCTTTATAATATTAAAATATTTTCTAAATACAGTGTGAATAGAAAGTTTTAAATATAATAGTTTTTCAAAAGCTATTTAAGGTTAAATTCTATATTTTCAAACATAAGATAAATATTTATTTTAAGTATGTGATAGCTTAAATAAGATTGAATAAAGGTTTAAATATATATGGTTTGTATGTATAAATAAAAAGGAAATATATTTAAAACATAAAGTACATGCAAAAATACAAGTGTAGAAAGATTATAACATGAATAACATTTGTAAAATATCTATAACTTGCATAGACATGCGTAAATTTACTTTTTACAAGTGGCATACTTGTTCTCTTTCAAGATTTAATTATATCAATAAGAATAAATTAAGAAACCGGCTTCACTTCCAAATTTCTTTTATCTTCTCATAAACCTGTAAACTGAAAAGAAAAAAAAAATCAAAAGAAGATCAAATGGAGATGAAAAACAAAAGCATACAGTAAAGTCTGGCAGCAAATTCAAGTTCAAATACAACTCGATATCAAGATCAACTAAATAATTATCAAGCAGCAGTTCATAATCAAGCAACTTTCAGATTTCAAAGTAAAACCTACTCTGTTCAAAACAAAAGAGGTGAGTAACACTTTTCTAAAACTTAAGTATATGATATCTGTTTGCATGCTATAAATTCTTGAATTTATGATGTAATATGCCTGCTTGTTGTTTAATATGAATTGTATGTATATATGTTGGTATTGTTGTATGCATGTCTGATATCAACCCTGTATAGCTTCCAGTTTTGAAACTTCTCAAGTTTTCTTTATCTAAAATTAGCAAACCCTTAACCTTACACACATTTTGGTTTGCATGCAATTAGTATTAATGAATGTTTGTGAATAAGTTTGCATATGTTATAAATAGTGTCTGAATGTTGATAGGAATGTATTGTGCATGTCTAGGAAATAGATACAAGTATCTCTGTTTCAAAGATTTACAGGATGCAAACCTGTTTAAAAAGCATATCCTCATCTTACAATCAATTATAGACTTTGAAGTCTAAACAAAACCTATTCGAAATTGCAAGATCAAAATTTTAAAAATAGTTTCAAGCAAAAACATTAAGTGAATATTTTGAAAATGGAAAATTACAGTAAAAGCTTTGAAAACTATAAAATTCAAATATCAAAATTGTTAGATTCACTGATATAATTTTGATACCCATTACAAATCATGATTTTTAAAGGTAAAATCAAAATTTTTAATCAAGTGATTTGTGAGATTTCTCGAGATGAACAGAATATGGATTTCTGTTGATTTCTGGTGATCGCGAGATGAATTGAGGTCGTGGTTAAGGTTGGAGGATGGTAGATGGTCAGGCATCATTGGAAAAATGATGAGGCATTTTTCAATTCGCCGTGGTAGGTTGGCGAAGGTGATTTAGGGTTTAAGGCACAGTTTTGTTGAGGTTGTGCTCGAGACAAAATTCATAATCTATGGTGAATCGTTCAAGACCGGGGTTGGTGGAATCGAAGCAGGGATCGTTGATGGAGAACTGATCGTGATGGTGAGGCTTCCGATGGTCTCGATCGACGAGGCGAATTGAAATTGTGATCGTAGTCTGGTTCCAGGTGAGGATCGTGATGCTCGATTTCGATGGTGATGCTTGTTCATGGTTCTGGTGATTGGGATCGTGGATGGTGGTCGTAGACGATATGTCGGCAATATCATCGATGGTCAGAGGCGATCGTTTCGCCAGTGCACGTGCACAAGTATCAGCAGTGGCTTTTGTTTTGAGTTAGAGAAGAACAGGCGTTCTCGAAGTAGATGGTGGGATGACTCGAAGTCATACTCGAAGAAATGGGGACTTGGCTCGGGAATTCGAAGGGAGACTCGTATGGGATAAACTGTTTTTAAAAATCAAACATAACAAAGTTTTAAGTAAAGGGGAAGGGAAACTCGAAGGAGTACTCGGGAATATTGGGTTTTTACTCGGAAAATTTTGATATTTAGCTCGGGTAGATTATAAGGTTTATTAAATAAAGTCTTTAAGTTAATTTGTTATGATAATTAATTATAAGGTTTATTAAATAAAGATTTTTGTTTTTAATGATAATTAGATAAATGATTTATCTTTTAATTAATTAAGTTTTAAGTAATTAAAGAGTTAATTAATTAATGTAAGTAATTAAAGGATTAAGCTGTTGAGGGTTAATTAATCTAATTAATAATTAAAGGTTAAATTAATTAAAAATCAAGGTGGATTAATAGAGGTAAATTATTTAAAGTAATTAAAGATTAATTACTTAGTGTAATTAATAAAAGGATTAATTAATTAAAGAAATTAATTAAGGGTTAGTTAATTAATGAGTGTGATTAATTAAAGGATAAATAAATTAACGTAAGTAATTATAAGATAATTAATTTGAGCAGTTAATTAAGGTTAATGAAATTATTAAGGATGAGTAAAGGATTTGTGTAATTAATTTAGAGTTAATTACTTAATATAATTAAAGGATAATTAATCAAAGGTGATTGATTAAGATGAAATTAATCGGTTTTTAATTAATAAATGTTAAGTAAAGGTAATCTAAGTGATTAAAGATTAGTAATTAATTTAATTAGGGATGAATTAAATTAATTTTGGAAGTGATCAATCTTGCTTATGAATGATTGAATGATTTAAATGCCTTGAATTGGTTGATATGTCTGATATGAAATGTTTGTGATATGATATAGGTGGACAATGAAAATGTAGTTATTTATCAATGATAAATTGCTATGTATAAGTGACATCCTATTTAATGTTGAATTGTATTTCACTTGAATAACTTGGTTTAGATATGACATTGAATTCGAAGAAGACCGGGGTCGGGTATCAGTAAATACCCGAAACCACTTCGATTCTGTATAAATGTGAATTTGAAAGTAAACAGGCTGGAATGAAATAAGCTATGTATCATGGATATTTAAAACTGATAACGATTCTTGGATATTGTTTTGAGATAAATGAATTAACTTAAATAAGATTAGAACTCGTAGAAAAGTATGAGTTACCCTGGTAATTCACTTAAGTTATATAGCTGGGTATTTCATATTATGGGTTTACTCACGCTGGTTTCCAGCCTGACCCGGGTGTTACTTTGTGGTAATGCTCGGGTCAGACCGAGTATTACAGGTTTCAGGTAAGGACGTTTGGGAGTTCAGGAGACGAGCTGGATGGCAGGAACGTATGGAGTGTTTCTACTGTGTTATATTATTGTATATCTGAGACTTGATAATTGTGTATATCCGGTGTCTGTATAAATATGTAACTCTGATGTATTAAAGTGTAATCGACAGATATAATATTGTTTTATAACTGTTATCATTTATTATTATATTTTATCCACTGCGAATGTGAGATGTTGATGTTTCTGATCTTCTTCTTCTTCTGTTTCTTTCTTCTATCTCTTTCCTTTTTCTTCTAACTATTTGGAAATTTCGGGTTCGAAATTTCCGGGTCGTTACATTTGGTATCAGAGCTGAAGGTTAAGCGAGAACCTTGACTCTGTTGGGATTACTCGTTAAGAATAGGGTCAATGGTACCCTAGAACGAGTTGAGTGTATATATATATATATGAGAGCGTAATTGTTATTTTCTTATATAAGGATTTTAAATGATTTTATATAAGAATATATTTTGATATATAAAATGGTATTTTTTCTAATAAATATTAAAGAAATTGGTTGTTAATTTAATTTGAATTAAATATAATAATGAGAATTAAGGGGTAATATTAATACAACCAAATTAAAATTAAATGAAGACAAGTTTGAAATGGATCCAAACTGAAATTAAAAATCCAATTGGAATTAAAGATAATTCAAAATTGTGAAGTTTTAAATCTAAGTCCAGAAAACTTGAGATTGTTTTAAAGAAATTTGTTTTGAAATTAAAAACCAAGAATGGTTTAAAATTTAAAGTATGACTTGAAGTGCAAATGAAATAAATATGTATATATGTTAGATATACATAAGGTCAAAGTTGACTGGAAGTAAACACTAAGTGTTGAGTTTTGAATTTTTTGGAAATATGATAAGTTTTAAAAACTTAAGTGGGAAAGTTTATTAATTTAAAGTTTAAAATTTGAAATGGGAAATTCAAATTGGGTAAAGATGACTAGATTAAATTGAATTTAACTTAAGGAAAGTTAAGTGAGTTTGGAATGAACAACTTGAATTGGAAATTTCAAGATGAAATTGAAATTTAACTTGGAAAGTTAAAATGGTGAATTTGATTAGTTTGAATGAATGAAGAAATGGATTGTGATAATATATCCATTATAAAGATAAATGAAAATTAAACCTTAATTTGAAATTAAGGATATGGAATCCCTTTTAACTTAAGATTTGAATATTAAGAATTGAATTTGTAACTTAAAATTGTTTAAGAATCAGTTTCAAAGTTGGAAGATAAAATTGGGCAATAAATTGAATTTTGAAGATAAAAATTTCTTTGAACTTTTAAATTTGAAATTTAAAATAAGTTAAGTAATGATAGTTTAAAATGGAATTTTGGATTTTGGATTGATTTGATTTAAAAGTAAGGGTTAATTTGACTTAAGTGATTAAATCAATATTTAAAATATTTAACTCGAATTTATATAATTCGAGATGGTTTTAAGTTGAGATTTAAATAAAATTGGATAATCCAAATTGATTTGAAATAATTTGGAATTGTGATTAAAGTTGAATAAGTTTAAAAATCAAATGAAAATTGATTTGAATTTGGAAAGAAATTAAGATTAATTCAACTTGAATTGGGATTAAATCAATTTCAATGGAAATTGAAGTATTGAGTCAATTTAAATGGAAGTAGAAATTTAAATTGAATTGATAGGGAATTGAACGGTTTGACTCTGGACTATTTTCAAAGTAATTTGTTTTAATATAAACCTATTTTTTTCAAACTATTTACTATACAATCTTTCTTCTTAAACCCCAAACTATCTTATACTTATTTTACAATTATTTTAGAACTATTTAACTATTTTGAAACTATCTTATAAACTAATTACTATTTTTCAGTTATTTATATCTAATTACTATTTTATAAAAAAATAAAAAATAAAACTATTTTTGCAATTATTTAACTATTTTATACCTACTTAACTATTTTACAGCTATTTTATAAACTAATAACTATTTTTCAACTACTTATCTATTTTAAACTATTTTTAAATTTAAAAAGGTCAGAGTTCAAACTGTTTGTAATTGAAGTAATAACTCAATTGGAAATGGAAGAAATTGAGATAAGTGAATGGAGTTAAAGGAAATGTGAATAGAAAAGTAAATTGATTTAGCTAATAATCAATAAAGATAAATACGAAGGATGTACGTATATTATTCTATTCGCATAGTGATTTGATCCAGATTCGAACACAGAATTTCGAGATAGTATTATCGATCCGAGTTGGGATTTTTCGCTCGATTTTCGACGGCGAACCTAGATATGGATTTTTGATTGGTTCTGGATATTCTCTATCATAGTTGTGACTATGCAAGGAGAATGACGGTTTCTAATCAAGAAACCAGATCTGAGTCCGCACTAGGAAGTCGGGTGGACGATACTAGTTCGGAAGTGAAATTGTGTGATCGATTGAGTGATCAGATTGATATTGTGTACGGATGATATGTGTACATCGTACGGATTTGAATGAAATTGATATTGAAGATTGTGGATAAGAATTGTAAAATGGTTTTTGAAAAGAAATATGGTTAATAACTTTATAAAAGATTTATCAAATGTGAATATTTGATTTAGAATAAAATAAAGTTATATATCCTTGTTATATAAGGTAAATCTTCCCTTGTTGAATATTGCTAAAAGAAAAGGGTTTTGAAATATTTGAAGTATAAAAGAGGTTTTATACAAAGTTTGAAATGATCCAAAGATTTTCAAAGTTATATATATCTATATCTATATATATAAAGGATCTTATGAGAATGATTTTGGAAAAGGTTTTGGGAACCTATGGATTTTGGAAAGGGCTTTTGATTTTTGAGAAATCAATTTTGGATTTTGGAAAGCCTAGTTTGAGAATTATCGATTTTGGTAATCGATTTTGAGTAAATGAGATTTTGATAAATCATAAAGGATATGATTTGAAGATACTATAAGTATATAGTACAAAGTGTTTTGGAAATAGCTCTGGAAAAAAAGGCGCTTCCTTGAAATGAACTTCTCAGGAGTGCCACTGGGTGGTACTGCCTTGAGCCCCAAGGGGGGTTTCTAAAGTTGATCCTGTGAGGAGTCCGGACAAACTAGTTCCTGAGGATTATTTGTGTAGCGAAAGTCGAGGGGCTGGTGCCCACAGAGGCATTTGGGTTATGCTGTGACGACAGTTTAACTCGATGTCACTGCGATCTACTGCAGACCATAGCGAAAGTCATGTGTGCCGCTGAGAGCCAACTGTCTACGTTTGATTTTATATCGGTAGACTGTGACACTATGGTAACATAGCGAAAGTCGTTTGTACCGCTGAGAGCCAACAGTCTGCGTTTGATTTTATATCGGTAGACTGCGACCTATGTGGGAGAAGTTTCATTATTTGGCAGCGAAATTCGGTGGCGCTGATGCCTACAGTTATATGGGTTTGTGCTGCGATAGCAACGTAAGGCCCGGGTATAACTGCGATCTGTAGCGGGTTCCATGGCGTAATCGAGGAGCGCGGAGACCTACAGTTATCTGTGGATTTTGCCGGGACGGCAACGTAACCATCGGGTTAACTGCGACCATGGATGGGGGTGATGATTTCCAGAGCATTCTCACCAAAGATATTTCCTCTATTTTCAAAATTGTTTCTATATTTTCATAAATTATTTTCCAATTATTTTCACTGGGTGTTGAAAACGGGTTTACCAAGTACTGATAGATTTTCAGTCTTACGCCTGATCAACGTATGACCGAATTTCTGTGAGAACAAGGATGGACTGGTTGAGACATCAAGTTATAAAAAGTATTTTTATAAAAACTATTTTGATAATATTATGTAAATTTTTAAAAATGTTTTGAAAATTTAAATAAAGAGAGTTAAGAGTTAAGATGTCTAAGGAATAATTTAACTGTAATAAAATTCTTGCTTCATTCCTTTTCGGGGACGAAAAGATTCTAAGGGGGAAGGAATGTGATAACCCGGATTTTTGAACACTGGTTAATTGATAATTAACTGGATTGAATTAGTAAAATGCTAGTTTATATGTGAACAAATAAAATTCTAGTAGTTAAAAATATCTGGATTGTATATAAATGGATTTGAGTTATAATAAATGTTGGATTATAAATATCTGAAAATAATAACTCTTATAGTAAATCAATAAATATATATATATATATAAATAGATATATGCAAACTCTATAATAATGAAAATCTTAAGTATATACATATACAAATCCATTGTGGATATATAATATTAATATAATAATTTAACAATAATAATTTGATAACTTTCTTTATAATATTAAAATATTTTCTAAATACAGTGTGAATAGAAAGTTTTGAATATAATAGTTTTTCAAAAGCTATTTAAGGTTAAATTCTATATTTTCAAACATAAGATAAATATTTATTTTAAGTATGTGATAGCTTAAATAAGATTGAATAAAGGTTTAAATATATATGGTTTGTATGTATAAATAAAAAGGAAATATATTTAAAACATAAAGTACATGCAAAAATACAAGTGTAGAAAGATTATAACATGAATAACATTTGTAAAATATCTATAACTTGCATAGACATGCGTAAATTTACTTTTTACAAGTGGCATACTTGTTGTCTTTCAAGATTTAATTATATCAATAAGAATAAATTAAGAAACCGGCTTCACTTCCAAATTTCTTTTATCTTCTCATAAACCTGTAAACTGAAAAGAAAAAAAAATCAAAAGAAGATCAAATGGAGATGAAAAACAAAAGCATACAGTAAAGTCTGGCAGCAAATTCAAGTTCAAATACAACTCGATATCAAGATCAACTAAATAATTATCAAGCAGCAGTTCATAATCAAGCAACTTTCAGATTTCAAAGTAAAACCTACTCTGTTCAAAACAAAAGAGTTGAGTAACACTTTTCTAAAACTTAAGTATATGATATCTGTTTGCATGCTATAAATTCTTGAATTTATGATGTAATATGCCTGCTTGTTGTTTAATATGAATTGTATGTATATATGTTGGTATTGTTGTATGCATGTCTGATATCAACCCTGTATAGCTTCCAGTTTTGAAACTTCTCAAGTTTTCTTTATCTAAAATTAGCAAACCCTTAACCTTACACACATTTTGGTTTGCATGCAATTAGTATTAATGAATGTTTGTGAATAAGTTTGCATATGTTATAAATAGTGTCTGAATGTTGATAGGAATGTATTGTGCATGTCTAGGAAATAGATACAAGTATCTCTGTTTCAAAGATTTACAGGATGCAAACCTGTTTAAAAAGCATATCCTCATCTTACAATCAATTATAGACTTTGAAGTCTAAACAAAACCTATTCGAAATTGCAAGATCAAAATTTTAAAAATAGTTTCAAGCAAAAACATTAAGTGAATATTTTGAAAATGGAAAATTACAGTAAAAGCTTTGAAAACTATAAAATTCAAATATCAAAATTGTTAGATTCACTGATATAATTTTAATACCCATTACAAATCATGATTTTTAAAGGTAAAATCAAAATTTTTAATCAAGTGATTTGTGAGATTTCTCGAGATGAACAAAATATGGATTTCTGTTGATTTCTGGTGATCGCGAGATGAATTGAGGTCGTGGTTAAGGTTGGAGGATGGTAGATGGTCAGGCATCATTGGAAAAATGATGAGGCATTTTTCAATTCGCCGTGGTAGGTTGGCGAAGGTGATTTAGGGTTTAAGGCACAGTTTTGTTGAGGTTGTGCTCGAGACAAAATTCATAATCTATGGTGAATCGGTCAAGACCAAGGTTGGTGGAATCGAAGCAGGGATCGTTGATGGAGAACTGATCGTGATGGTGAGGCTTCCGATGGTCTCGATCGACGAGGCGAATTGAAATTGTGATCGTAGTCTGGTTCCAGGTGAGGATCGTGATGCTCGATTTCGATGGTGATGCTTGTTCATGGTTCTGGTGATTGGGATCGTGGATGGTGGTCGTAGACGATATGTCGGCAATATCATCGATGGTCAGAGGCGATCGTTTCGCCAGTGCACGTGCACAAGTATCAGCAGTGGCTTTTGTTTTGAGTTAGAGAAGAATAGGCGTTCTCGAAGTAGATGGTGGGATGACTCGAAGTCATACTCGAAGAAATGGGGACTTGGCTCGGGAATTCGAAGGGAGACTCTGATGGGATAAACTGTTTTTAAAAATCAAACATAACAAAGTTTTAAGTAAAGGGGAAGGGGAACTCGAAGGAGTACTCGGGAATATTGGGTTTTTACTCGAAAAATTTTGATATTTAGCTCGGGTAGATTATAAGGTTTATTAAATAAAGTCTAAGTTAATTTGTTATGATAATTAATTATAAGGTTTATTAAATAAAGATTTTTGTTTTTAATGATAATTAGATAAATGATTTATCTTTTAATTAATTAAGTTTTAAGTAATTAAAGAGTTAATTAATTAATGTAAGTAATTAAAGGATTAAGCTGTTGAGGGTTAATTAATCTAATTAATAATTAAAGGTTAAATTAATTAAAAATCAAGGTGGATTAATAGAGGTAAATTATTTAAAGTAATTAAAGATTAATTACTTAGTGTAATTAATAAAAGGATTAATTAATTAAAGAAATTAATTAAGGGTTAGTTAATTAATGAGTGTGATTAATTAAAGGATAAATAAATTAACGTAAGTAATTATAAGATAATTAATTTGAGCAGTTAATTAAGGTTAATGAAATTATTAAGGATGAGTAAAGGATTTGTGTAATTAATTTAGAGTTAATTACTTAATATAATTAAAGGATAATTAATCAAAGGTGATTAATTAAGATGAAATTAATCGGTTTTTAATTAATAAATGTTAAGTAAAGGTAATCTAAGTGATTAAAGATTAGTAATTAATTTAATTAGGGATGAATTAAATTAATTTTGGAAGTGATCAATCTTGCTTATGAATGATTGAATGATTTAAATGCCTTGAATTGGTTGATATGTCTGATATGAAATGTTTGTGATATGATATAGGTGGACAATGAAAATGTAGTTATTTATCAATGATAAATTGCTATGTATAAGTGACATCCTATTTAATGTTGAATTGTATTTCACTTGAATAACTTGGTTTAGATATGACATTGAATTCGAAGAAGACCGGGGTCGGGTATCAGTAAATACCCGAAACCACTTCGATTCTGTATAAATGTGAATTTGAAAGTAAACAGGCTGGAATGAAATAAGCTATGTATCATGGATATTTAAAACTGATAACGATTCTTGGATATTGTTTTGAGATAAATGAATTGACTTAAATAAGATTAGAACTCGTAGAAAAGTATGAGTTACCCTGGTAATTCACTTAAGTTATATAGCTGGGTATTTCATATTATGGGTTTACTCACGCTGGTTTCCAGCCTGACCCGGGTGTTACTTTGTGGTAATGCTCGGGTCAGACCGAGTATTACAGGTTTCAGGTAAGGACGTTTGGGAGTTCAGGAGACGAGCTGGATGGCAGGAACGTATGGAGTGTTTCTACTGTGTTATATTATTGTATATCTGAGACTTGATAATTGTGTATATCCGGTGTCTGTATAAATATGTAACTCTGATGTATTAAAGTGTAATCGACAGATATAATATTGTTTTATAACTGTTATCATTTATTATTATATTTTATCCGCTGCGAATGTGAGATGTTGATGTTTCTGATCTTCTTCTTCTTCTGTTTCTTTCTTCTATCTCTTTCCTTTTTCTTCTAACTATTTGGAAATTTCGGGTTCGAAATTTCCGGGTCATTACAATCAATATGTTTGAAATCTGAGTTACATTATTATGATACTGTATATATTAGTTTATAACCAATTGCATTTGTGCTATTATTTGTTAGAAATATATGTACGGTTGTTATGGGTATAGATTTGTTTTATATGATATTTATGTTTATGCGTATGATATATATACTTTGCCACACTTCTAAACTCTTTGAAGTGGGTTTGCTTATGTTATATACATCAAGTTATATATGTTTGGTTTGTATAAATGTGTAGTACTTGAGATATATATATGAGATACCAGTTGTAAATAAACATTGGTTTATAAGATACTGTTTTTATATATGTAAGGTTTTGTCTATATATATAGTGATGATTTTTTTTTATATTTATATCAGAGTATGAAGTTAACAAACAATATTAGCTTTCTGCTTACAGTTCTATATTCTATCATCTATATATGTGGCATATTTTTTTTAAAGTCTTTTACGCATAAGTTATGTAAGTAAATGTTAGTACAAATTTATACGAACGGTTGTCTACTTTTGTTAATTTTATTTCGAAACTTATAATAATATGTTTAACATTTTGCTTTTATATTTTCAGGTTTCTAAAATTCTTTTTTGGGGGGTTTCTGCATGTTGGTCGGTTAAAGTTTAACTTTATAAGTTTATATATATAGTGTATACGGATTATATGTTTTACATGGGTAATAGCTTGGTCAGTGAAGACTTTAGGCATGTCAGCGTGTGTAGACATAAGTATTGGTCCTTCATATTCTGCGTAAAAAAAATATATATATTCTATCGCCTTTCAAGTATGTATATTTCATTTTAAAATTTGTGGCTCAATTTAAACAATTATTTTGAATAAAAGTAATAAAATAATGATACAATATACTCTGCGTTTCTATTATATCTAGCGGATTTTTTTTATTTGTTCTCATCAATTCTTGTTCACCAGCTTTGTTCGTCGATTCGTGCTGATCCTACTCGCTTTAAAATTCGTGCTTGGATTCGCAGTTTGATTTCAGTGATCGTTTCAGTGTGCGTATCTATGTCATCTTCTCGTGCATCTCTAGCCTCGGAAGGTGAGCAATCACTCACGATTAACGTTCTTTTATTTATTAAATTTGATTTCAATTGAAACGACAATTGAAATATTGCTGCTGTTAGTTATTTACACTGTTATTACCTGTATCAGTTCACCTGTGACATCTGACACCATTATCTGTTAATTATTTATGCGATGATAATACAGTTTGGCTGTTAATTGATTGATTGATTGATTGATGTTTATATTGGATGTAAATTTTAATGTATAAAGTGATAAATATTATGCAACTGAATTTGATGTAGAATAGTTAAAAATTTGAATCGACATATGTGTTGAATTTGGTTAGTTAAATTTGTTAAATCTGACCCCTTAAATGTTTAATCATTTGACACGTAGAAAAATAGTGTTAACTACACCTTGAACCATCAATTGTATATTGTTTAAATTGATGATGTATGAAATTGTAAATAGATGACAAGTGAAGAACCGTAATGTAATAATCTTTAATCTGCATGAAATGATAGTGTAGATTCTAGAAATAATTATATTTGTGATATCCCGGGATTTCGAGAAGTTTAAAATGTGATAATCTCTTAATTTAAATTATTTTAAATTGATAAATTTGTTATTTTCAAATATTTTATAACCAAATAATAATAATATGATGTTTTAATTATAGTATAGATTGATTATAATAAGAATAATAATTTAAATTGTATTATTTTATAAATTTGATTTTTAAATAGATTTATCATTTCCAAAATTAATAAGTATTGTTTAAATATGTATATATATGTCTTGAGTTGTTTTTAAATGAAATATATCAATTTCAAACTTAATAAAATGTTTATTTAAAAATATAAATGTTGAGTTGATTTTTAAATTGGATTTTAAAAGTCAAATTTGAATTTGAATCTGGATTTAAATTTGAATCTTTAAAGATAAATATTTTAATATATTTGGTTATAAAATATATGAAAAAGGCTTTTATTTAAAATAAGATTTGTTTTACAATATTTTCTTTAAAAGGAATTTTATTAATATAAATTTAGAAAGTGTTTATTTAATAGTAAATAAATACAAAAGATATGTTTACACTTAAAAATGAATTAAAAATATTGTATATAATTTTATTAGGATATAAATGAGTTTTATTTTATTTTCTTTTAAAGGTTTCATTTATTTATAATATAGAAAAGCATTTATAACTAATAAATGTATTTATCTATTTACGAAATACATATAAAAGCTTTTTGTAACATCCCGAAAATTTTCGACTTTCGAAAATTCAACATCGATACTCACTTTATCGACTGCTGAGCCATCGAATGCCGGAAACCCGAAAAGTTATGGTTTTAAGAAAGAAGAAAAAGGTAGAAGAAGAAGATAGAAGAAAAAGAAAGAAGAACACAACAGAACCACAGAACGGCAACAGAAAACAATATCAGAATCTCACATATCGCAGCGGAACAATATACAATAGATAAATGAATAATCTTTAAACAAAGAACTATATCATTTTATAACATACATCAATCATCAGAGTCACTATACAACTCAGTACAACAATGGACAGTTATATAAACTTGTCCTCATACAGAATACACAGCGGAATAAATACTATCAGATACAAATACTACGTCTCGTCATCCAGCTTATCTCCAAGCTCCAGAATATCCAGGATATCCTGAAAATATAACTCTAGGCTGCCCGTGTGGAAATTGGTGGGCACCCAGAGTTTAGAAGGGAACAATAAACTCCGAGTCAGTCATGGTGACTGGTGTGAGATCGTAAAACAGTTATTCTTTAAAATAGACAACAGGATAATTTTAAGGTCAATTCGAAATGCTTTTGGAAAATGAAACTACCATAAGACCTCCCACCACACACACAATGCAAACGCAGAATTGGAGGAGATTTCTTCTTATGATAGTCAAAGATGCTTACTACGCAAAATCAAATTCTTTTTGATATTATTATTAGTGCATAGTGTAGAAATCATTTCGAAAGTATAATATAAATCTTAGCCAACATACGACCAGTATCGTATGCCTACTATAGCTACTATGTTCAATAGCAGGTTACCGCCACATTCCATAGCAGGTAATACAACTAAAACCGTACACGTCGCGTATTGTTTCTTTGGATTTCCAACAAATGGTCAGGCTAAGGAACTTCCTATCCACGATGGGTACGTCCCTGGAATAGACGACCCGAGAAATAACCTAACATTACGGTTAGATCTCTGCCAACACAAGGCCGGGTTACCTCTGCAAAAATAGGTAACTACTGACACGCGTATGCCATCCCCCGATCGTCACCGATCTTCCCGAGGATCCCCGATTCGCAACAAACCACATAGAAATAATAATGCAGTAACCACAGAGGTTAAGTATCTGGGCTCCATACCATGATACCACCTTTATCCAGAAGGAATGACATACACTAAGGGGCGCTACTCCCTAGAACCTTGCTGCATTCGTCCTGTTTCGACCATTTCCGGGGTGTGAGGCTCGACGAAGTCTCGTCCACAAAGCTACGCTTTCTATAAAAAGCCCTGCTTCGGGTCAAACAAAATGATCAATCTATGATCACAAAGATATAAGATCAAACAAATGATCATATCCCACATGATCAAACACTGATCATTTCACAGCAACACTCAGTATGTCACGTTACCAAATTGGGATATATCGCTGATAAATTTCAACTACATAACCTCTGAGCTCGTATGTCTCAGAGAAGGGTGTTAAGCTAAGAGAATAAATTCTCCGCCACCAACAGAAATGTATTTGAAAGAAATCAGCTTTATATCTCAAATTGTAACGTCAGACACACAATCCATACAAGTCTGTTCCGGGATCGAACAGAACCGAAGGCACTTCTCACGAAGCCCTTGCATTTCCGGATAATTTTCTAATCACGTCAGGACTTCCCGTCACTAAGGGTGATAAAACCTCTAAATCGAAGATCAGTCGATGTAGAGTAACTCGACGGTAATCCTTCCGTTTTCAAAAATATCCGGTCTTCAACACCGGTCTTCAAATGCGATTCATAACGACGTATCACATATTCGGAATGGGTTATACGACCCCATGGTCCTTTCCCGGCTAACCCGAATAGTGAGCGATTATTCAAAAATAAGTGTGGCATTCAATTTCATCCAATTCACAACAAATACCTATCTACAGGTAATTATTGATAGTCGGTTATTTAACTATCAATAAAGATGCGCAACATCATCAGATTCCAAATAATTTTCCCAAATTATTTATCTTCAAAAATATCTTTACTAGATATAAAATTTCCACACTTTAAAAATAAATCAACGTTTATTTTTAAAACGAATTTCCATTTCCTTTATAAATTCCATAGTGAATTCATATTTTCAAAATACCCCCTGATATACGATTTTCAAATCGATTTCAAATATTCAATTTCAATTTATCTTTAAGAAGATAAATTCTCAAAACGTTCGTTTCATATTGGAAAAGCAATTCCATACTTATTTAATAATAAGTGCTTCACAAATCATTTATTTTCAACATTTGAAAATATTCGATATACTTAAATCAATATTAAGTATACATTCATTCTTTAAGGACATCATAAATTTTACATCTATTTGAGTCAAAACGAATGTTGCGTAAAACATCGTTACGACGACTCAAAATCACTAGTATAGGGATTCGGATTTAGATAGATATATAAATCCCAATACTACTTCAAAACATTTCCTTTCGGAAATCATTTACTATAACAACAGTGTTATAGTCCACCATTTCCTTAAATTTCTCGAAAACGTCTATTTTCAACAAGAACTGTTGAAATCTATGATTTCGATATTTCACACGTTTTAAAACATCTTTTAAAACAATCACTTCATTTCAAATATCGCTTTCCCGAAACATATCCATTTTATTTAATAATATATTCACTGTCCAAAATCGTGAATATACTTCAATAATTATATTTCAATCTTTTCTACACGTTTTATTCCAAGAATTATCCACTATCCAAAATCGTGGATAAAATTTCCTTAATAACTTCTATATTACATTCATCAAATTTGATTGATTTCAAATTCGTAAAACAACGTTTATAAATTCACCTTTATATTTTCTAACAACTTCGATTTACAAAATTTCCTTTTATTGACTTCTAAATTTACTTATCAAAATAAGTGATTTCAGATTTATAAACAACGTTTATAAATCACATTTATACTTCATAACAACTTCAACTTATGAAATCATTTCATTTGGCAATTTCTATTTATATCCCAATTACGTGCAAAAATCTAATTTATAAGTAAATTACTTATAAATCGTTTATTCTACAACATCTATTCACTTTATAACTTCACGTTATAAATCTATTAATTTCATTCACTTATGAAATCCTTTTATACTTCTTTTCAACACTTATAAAAATTCGTTTTATAAGTCCAATATTTCGATTTATAAAATATCCATTTTATAAATCTTCTTATACAAATCGTTTATAGTTATTCAAAAATCCCAACTTAAACCATTTTATAAATAAATCGACTTTTATTTCAAAAATCCCCTTACGGTCATAATTCACAAAAATCTTAACTTTTATAACTTCAAAATTTTAAACGTTTATTTATTAAAAATAAATCAATTCAACAATTCAATAGAACATATAATTTCAAAGATCACTTTAAAAATTCTTTTTAAAGTAAAAGTCGTTATTTTTACATCTCAAAACTGAATCCGATGATGCAACAGCATCAATCAGTCCATCACAACAGTCAATATCATATATCAATATGATAACAGAATATATCAAAATCTGTAAATAAATAACTACTGGTGAGGAATCCAGTTGGATCCCTCCAACCTGTTTCCCTGCATCCAAAAACGTCAGCACAATACCAATTCCGCTCCAGTACGGAATTATCGCGGTATATAGGTTTTTATAAATCCGCTTACTAACGGCGCAATAAGGTCTCATCCGCTATACGAGGCGGGAAATCAATCAATCCAATATATACATATGCCAATATGTATATACTGCTATATATATATAGATATATCCTATCATATCTAATAGCACATTCAAACAGTCAATCATCAATCAATAACTGTAAATAATTCCACATTCAATTGAGTGAGAAGATCTCACCGTGATTTCAATCCTGATCCAGCGTTTATTTCGAATAAAATTAAACGCGCGTTTAATTTTACTCGAAATTTTCATTGACTCCAAACGACTCCAAACCAATTGCATCGCGTAGTGCTCGATAAAACGAAGCCAACGCTTTTCGTTTCGTTCCATTCCGACCTCGCAGCAAAAAGATATTACATTTTAAAGTTTACACGATTTATAAAAATAAATTTACATCTTTTATTTAATTATTTATTTGCCCAAACTCACATCTGCCGTTCATTTTAGCAAAAGAAAATCTGGACCGTGATTCACATCTTCCCTCCCACGCGTTTCTTCCCGCTCCAGTATTTCACGCGAGAACCCATCACGCCGTTGCCACTCCTATTTTTCGCGAGCACCCCGGTCATCTTCACGATGATCAACTACTTCCAGGTCGTAGCCCCCACCGCCACGCACCCCCGTGCAAAATCCGGTCAGACCCGGTGGCCCCCAGCGCGCGCAAAACGAGGATGAACGGCGCGCGTTCCCACCTCGATTTCTCCCCCTACGCTGCGCCATAGACGATCATACCCGTTGAGAACATAGAGTTCGTGATGCTCTACATCTTTCATGTATAAAGTTTTCAAAATCGAAGCTTGGATCGAAAGATTTCAAGGGGAAAACGAAATAGCTTTTCGGCCATTGATAACAGGAGGTGGCGGCTGAGAAAAATTTAGGGTTAGGGTTTTCTTTTTTTAATTTTTGTGAATAATGAGCCTATTTATAGAAATTTGAACGACACTATTCATTCGGGATTCCCAAACTCCGATTTACGTGCGGTGACTAGCGTTTCTGGGGTTTACCCCGCGTTCCGAACGCAATGGAACAGGTTTCGGAAGCTAATTCGATCGTCTGTGTGAGATATGGAGAAAAACGATCAATTTAAATTAAACCGATTTAAATCGATTTCGAGGCGTTTTAATTTGTACCGGACAAACGGTAAATCCAAAAATTACGAAATTTGAAATCTTACAATAATATCACATTACGGATCCGATGAAACTGGTTTCGTCGAAATCCGAGACCGTTTGAAAAATGACTATTTTTAACTCGACGAATTAAATTAAAATGATATCGATGCGTTTCGAGCTGCCACGGTCAAACGACAACTCTGATTGATACGAAAATTGAAACCCGATAATAACTAACTATTACGGATCCAATGGAACTGGTCTTGTTCAATTCTGAGACTGTCCGAAAATTGGCTATTTTTCAGTCGATAATTAAATATTAAAATATCCGATTTTCACAAATTAACTCCAAATTCAATTCTGAAAGTTCTATAACCTTTCTATAACTCCAGTATGATCAAATAAAATTTCCCAAATCATTTTCAATCATTTTAACTCGATTTCCAATTATTTCTGGAATTTCACTATTTAATTTATCGATTTAATTGACCAAATTAAATCCAATATTCGAATAATAAATTATTCGACTTCTAAATTCCTTTTATTAATATTTAAAATCAATTAAATATTCGAATTTTAATTATCAAAAATTCTGGGTCGTTACAGACTTCCCCCCTTAAAAGAATTTCGTCCTCGAAATTACAAGTTAGGAAAAATGTCCTTAACTCGTCTACTATTTTTCAATATTCAATAGCTTTATCAATTCTTCAAAACAAATATTTCTACTAAAGATTCGTTATCCTTCAACTAAATTTCTAACTTCAATTTTTAAGTTTCAAACAACATTGTTTAACTTCTAAATTCAAATTCGAGTTTAAATTCAAATTTTAAACTTTCTAAATTTCTCAAAAATTTTCTAACACTCGGAATTTTCGAAAAATTTCGCCAGCGTCTCCTTTGCGCGGCTAATACGGTACGACTACAAAACGTCCCTACGGACTCTCAGATTTCAAAAAGAAAAAGAAAAAGCCAAGCGGCTAGACAAGAAATCATCAAAAACTCATATTCAAATTTAAATACATACCTTTAGTCGAGCAATTCAAATTTATCTTTGAAATCAATCCAATTCCTTTGTACCTGTATATCCTACTAGCCACAATATCTAGTTACATATATTCAAACCATTTCGCAAATTTGATTACAAAATTTTCAATATAGACTGCTTATACAGTTTTACTTCACTGTTGAAGTTACACATATTCATTTCTTATTCAATTTTGCATTTCCCATTCATTTGTATTTAGTTTACCATTTCAACTAAATTTGGATTCAATTTACTTTCAATTCTGAAATATTGAATTTTATCAATTATCTGTCATTCACAACTACATCATTTTAAATTAGTTCCAATTACTAATTTACTTCAAATTCCAATTCACTTATTCAAATTTGTTTTCAACATTCAGTTTCAATTCCAGTTTTATTCACTTTTGTTCATTTCCAAAATTTGATTTCAATTTACCCTTTGGTTAAATCTACTGTCATTTAAACTGGATTTCCAATTCGAATTCAACTTCATTAACACTTAATGAATTTATATACAATCAACTAACAATCATCAAACAATCAATGCATATTCAACATAACCATTATTATTTGATTTCCATTCAATTTAGTTCAACACCTTTAATTTCAATTGACTTACATTCAATTTATTCAGTTTCTTCAATGAATTAACATTTACATTCAATTGATTCATTAGTTCAATAGCTAATCCATTTCACATATCATGTTGAAGTTTATTTATATAACTCAAGTTCATATTCATTTAATTCATTTTGATTATTTACTTCGACACCAAAATCAATTCCAATCAACACTTAAGTTATATCCCATTAAACATCGTTTGTTTAACTTAACTTACATTTCCACTTATAAATCCAAAATTCAAATTTCAATCCTATCAATATTAAATTTGTATAAGTTATCAACTTATTAATATTTCATAAACATTTTCATATAGCATTCCAGAGTTTTTTTTTTTTCAACCTTTTCAAAACCATTTTTGAAAACAATTCAAATTATCCTTTGAATTTTCTAAACAAAACCCAATTTTTTCAAACAACTTTTCATTTAAAACGATTTGGCAGCAATTCCTCTTTTGGAAACCCGAAAATGAACACCGATGATGTCGCGATCATCATCGGAATTATTTTCCAGCGACCTAAAAGAGTTTAGAGCTTTCAACTCTCCAAAATATTTTTCAAAACCTTCGAAATTCATTTCCAACTCCAAAAATGATTTAACTTTCCAAATCTCCAAAATTTTCAAGTTCCTTTCAAAACATTTCCAAAAACTTCTCTGGAATTCCGTTTTAAATTACAATTCACATTTATAATTTACATTCTTAAATTTCATTTATATGTGAATTTATTTCTTGGTTCTTTGTTTTAATTCCAATTTCATTTGCAATTTCCACATATATATTAATGGGGGTAATTAACATCATTACTTCCTAACAACCATGCATCCATATATCATAATAATTTACAGAAAATTATTTCTTATACAAAATAGCTTTGGGCAAAATTATTTCATTTACCCTATTTAAAACAATACTGTGTCGGTTTATCTTGTTTAGAGTTTAGAAACCCCTATCGATTACAGTTAGCTAGACTGCACCGACCAGAATCCATAAACAATCAACCGATAAGTCAACACAATACAAAACAATTTTATATTCAAATAACAAATACGCGCTCATATCTATTATCACACTCAACTCATTCTAGAGTACTGCTGACTCTATCTCTAATGAGTAACACCCAACAGAGCAGGGTTGTCGCTTAACCATATGCTCTGAAGATGAACGGCTGTGATCTTGAAGATGAACGGCTGTGATCTCTAATGAGTTACACTTTTAAAATCTTTTTAAAAATAATATGAAATTATATAATGACAAGTGTTAATAAATTAAGTCATGTTAGTAATATGTGTAAGTTAATTAAACAATGTTTGTGACAAGTGTCAATTTTATTTTCATTTTTTCTTTGATTTTTAAATAAACCATAAATTAAGTTATATAAGCATACCTCTCCAATTTCTTTTTCTTTTCTTATCTTTTCATTTGCAAAAACAAAGACAAAACCAAAATCAGAAAATATACCAAACCGAAATCATCTTCAAATCAAAACTGAAATTCATCTCAAACCTGAATTCATCTTCAAAAGTTAAATTCTCAAATAATCAACCTGAAAATCATTTCCAATTCAAAAGAAAACCCTGTCACATTCTTCAAATTTCAGATCAGATGCAAATCTATAACTTTCTCAAATACAAGATTAAAAGCTTGTAAATTCTTCTTATTTTTAGCCTGCAAACACTCCTCAAAAACAATCTGTAATCTTCAAAAGTTCAAATGCCTGAAAACCACCAAAGATTTGAAACCATTTGTTCTTGCAAACCTGTAACCATTTTCCTGTTTCAAAATTCAAGTCCGTAGTCATTTCCAAGGATGCATGCAATATAACCTGAGGCAACAACAAGTTTTCAAGAGCTTTTCAGTTTCAAAAGCAAGTGTTTTCAGTTTTCAAAACAAGCAGATGAATTCAAAGCAAATTCAGTTTTTCAAAGCTTATAGTCTATCACTTCTCTGTTCATCTCTAAAAAGGTGAGTAAACCTTTAAATTAAAACTTAAAGTATCTAATATTATTGCATGTGAATTAATGTGTGGTAATTGCTGTGCATGTCTAGAATTATGTATGCTCTGGTATGTTTAAGAAATGTATATCTGTTAATTTTAAAACATCTAAGTTCTAGTTCAATACTCTGCTTTTAACTGTGAACAAGAAGCCCCTTTAAATTGGATACAGATGATATATGTTGGAAATAATTTGAATGTATGTTTGAAATAAATAGGCATGTTTGTTTTTAGACCTGAATACATGTATATATAAATTATTAGAACCATGTGTGTGTATGTTGGTTGCTTGAATATACCTCTGTTCGTTATTCACAGTTTGAAGTTTTGATGGAAAATCAAAATCATTTCATCAATTCTCTATTAGGCTTTAGGATTCAAATAGGATTTGTTTGTTAAATCCTAATCTAAGTTCTGGAATTAAAATTAAGTAAAGAAAATTTACACATCACTTGGAAAAGAAAGTGACAGTAGGAATTTTAATAAATGTTAAAATTCAAACTATAAAATCTTGTGATTTTCTTTTATAATCTAAATACTTATCTTAGAAAATGATTTGTAAGAGTTAAATCAAAATTTTTAAGATAGTATTGAACGAGATATCCAGGATTGATTAGAAAATGGGTTTTTGGTCTTATCTGGCAATCTAGTAGTTTGGAATGAACGGGATGGTTACTGGAGATGGTGACGAAGTAGTGGAGCTTGGGAAAAATACTCATTGGATTTTATGGTAGTCATGGCGATGGCGAAAGGCTGGGGTAGGGTTTAAAACACAGTTTTAGTTAGGATTATGAATTCAAGGGTCTGTGACGTTCTAGTGTATCGAGTGGATCGAAATTTAGTTATGTGTGACGTAGAAGACTGGCGAAGCTTGGGAAGAGGTCGCTCAAACTATGGTGGTCGGAATCGTCTTGACGAGGCAGATCTTGGTTTTCGAATTTGCTCCAGGAAGCTGTGATGGGTTCGATTTTACTGATGTGGTCAATCGAGGATGAAGAATGATCGGATGGATAGAGCACGACGAAGTCGACTTATTGGGGATGGTCAGAGATGCCAGAACTCCGGCGATCGGCGGTACATGTGCACCTGGTGTCAGTGTGTCAGTTGATTTGGGTTTGGGTTTCGTGGGTGTTTTCCTCGAAGTTGGTCTCGGGGAAGGAGGCTTTGGACTCGAGTAATTATATAGGGAGGTACGCGAGTGTTTTAGGTGAAAACTGTCCTAGTTTTAACAGTTTTAAAATTTACTCGAGAGGAACTTGGGGGAAAAAAGACTTGGGCTCAGGTTTGACTTCGAGTCGTTTGCAAGTGGAGTGAAACCAGGTTTTGACAGTTTAAAATTCTTAAAACCAATCTGTTTTAAGTTTGATCAAACTCTGTTTAAAAGTGAAGATGTATTTGTTTATTTCAAGTATATATGAGTCAAAAACCAAAGTAAAAGTTTTAACCAGTTTTTGAAATTTAAATAAGTTTTAAAAAACTTTAAACAATTAAGTTAAACCAATTATCTTGAAATTTCATTTCTTTGTAATGGATAAAATTAATTTGTATGATTTGTCTAACTTAATTGTATAAATTGAAACCTTAAGTTATTTTCAAACTTAATTTGAAAATAAGGTTAATTAATAAGGAAAGGTTTTATTTTAAACTTATTAAAAGTTTGATAATAAAGGAAATAAATAATGAGTGATTTATTAAATTAGTTATGGTTGAGGATGAGTAAATTAACAATTAGTTTTCAAGTGATTTAGTAACTTGTAATTAAGGATTGTTAATAAATAATTAAGGGTAAGTAATTAATTATTTATTTTAAAACTTAATTAATGACATTTAATTAAGTAAGTTAATTACTAAGATCAAATATTTTTAATGATGATGTTTATCTTAAGATTAATTAAGATTTTTAAATGAGTTGAAATTAATTAATTTAATTAAGGAATTAAGATTAATTAATTTATTTAATAAGGATTGATTAAATGATTAAGAGTTAATTAAAATAGTAATTAAGAAGTACTTAATAAAGTTTTATTAAGTAATAATTAAGTTTTCTTAATTAATAATTAAGAAATTATTTATCTATAATTAAAGTTAAATAAGAATTTATTTAACTGTTATTAAGGGTTAATTAATTATCATTTAAAGATTGATTAATAGGTAATTATGGATTAATTAATTTGTAATTAAGGTTAATTAATAAACAATGTTTTATTAATTTATGATTAAGAAGTAATTAATTAGTTAATTAAGTTTAATTAATTAATTATAAAAGTAATTAAGGATTGATTACTTTGTATTAAAAGATATTGATTAATAATTAAGGTTTATTAATTAATAATTAAAGAATAATTAATCAAGGATTAATTAATTTGTTTAAAGGGTAATTAAGGATGAGTTACTCAGTTATGATTTAAGAAATGAATGTGATTTATTTAAGTTAATTAATTTGTTAATTAATTAAGGATAGTCACTTGGTAATTGATTAAGTGTAGTTACTTAATAAGATTGGTTAAGTATAATTACTTAGTGTAAGTAATTAATAAATGAATTACTATATGTAATTGGTGAATTTAATCAAAAAGGATTTATAAAAGAAATTAAAGTAATTAAGAATAGTTAATTACTGTTAATGATTATTTAAGGTTGATTAATGGAAGTAATTAATTAATGCATGATTAATTAATGTAATTAATTAAGGAATAATGTAATTAATTATAGTTAATTAATTAATTAATGTAATTAATTAAGGATCATTAATTATTGTAGTTAATGAGAGTAATTAAAGGTTAATTACTATAAATGATTAAGGATAATTAATTTGTTAAATTAATTAAAGGATAATTACTTTATGTAATTAATGGATAATTTAATCAAGAGTGATTAATGGTTAATTAATTAAATGGTTGTAATTAATTAATGGTTGATTAAGCAAGGTTAGGAATTAATTCTTAAGTAATTAATTTAATTTAAGTTGATTAAATTAATTAAAATAGAGATTAATAAATGGTTGCTTATGAATGATGGTTGAGTAGAATGTCTGATTTGGTTGATATCTATTGGATGATATACTATGATATATCTGTGATAAATGTGTGATATTTATCTATGTTAATGCTATGTGAATTCAAGTATTAAATTGAATTGAATTGTTTAAACCTTTAAACAACTTGGCCTTAAAAGATACGTTTTGGATTTCGATGAGACCGGGATCGGGTTTTCGTATACCGGATTTCTAGGTCTGGAGACCCGAATACCACATCGATCCAAATTACGATAGGTCATGAATCTCAAGTGAAGATGAAGATTCAGAGTGCAAGGGTTATTGTCGTTAACTCTGAGGGTGATTCCAAAACGAGTGTAACGAGATAATGCCTTCGGTTTCGTTCGAACCCGGAACGAACTTGTATGGATTGAATGCTTTCAGCACATCGTCAGGTGGACGATGAGCATTCTAAGTGAAGTGTTCTGATTAAAGGTAATCGTGACCTCAAGCCTCATCAACCGGGAATGGCTAAAACAGGGGAGGTGCAGCAAGGCTTCGTGGGTAGCGCCCACTGAGAGTAAGGTCATCCCTGTCTAGATGTCCCTTTCTATTTTCGACTTAGTGGTGCGGTTGATGTACACAACCGTGGGGTGATTTTATTCGGAATTATCCAGTAAGGGATGGTTCCGGCTTTGTGTTGCAGGGGATTGGGAGTAATCCTCGGTACGGTGATCTAGGCCACGTACTGTGATGGGCGGTACCCCAGTAGCCCTGCCATTGTATGGAAATCCAACTTCCAATAAGTGATAACAGTCTTGATTGTATACCTATGTATGCTGGAATTTAATAATGTAACAATTTCGGCTATTTCATATTTATTTGAAAACCCTAGACCTATTATAATACAATCAGATTTCCTATCAAAGTTTTGGTTAGCGTAAGGTAAAAACTTTTCCATGTTTATGTGTGGGAAGTCTTACGTGATACCTTTGTTTTCAAAAGGTTTTGAAGTTAAGCAATTTAAACCGTTTACTCACACCAGACCCATGTCTGACCCAAGTGTTTATTTCTGTTTTATATAAACTCTTGGGTACTCAAATTTTTACGAGTAGCCAAGGGAGTCAGGTTTGCTTTGATGAGTTCTCTGGAGGAGCAATGGAGCAGGAGGCTTCAACGTTCATAGAGATATAGTAGTTCCGCTGTATTGATCTCTGAGTCATTTGTTATCTGTGTTGTATCTTGTATTGTAAAAACTAGACAGGTGTTTATAACTGTCTAGTATGTGTTGTATATGTTGTGTAACTCTGATAGTAGTTGTATATGATACTATGTAATAGTTGTGTTATAAATATAATTTATTCGTTCCGCTGTTTAGATTCTGTTGTTGTTTCTTTCTTTCTTCTCTTCTTTTCTCTTTCTATCCCTTTCTTTCTTATTAGCGATACGATTTTCTGGTCGATGAAAGTCGGGTCGTGACAATATTAATTCGTACAAATAACAATGCGAATTAATACGGTTATTTCGGGATTATTTGAATTGATTATTGGATTGATATTGATTGTTGTTATTGCTTGTTTATTTACTTTGACACCATCCCAGTTATCACACTGCAAGTTCCCTTTGCTATGTTTGATTTTGAATTGAATAGGAATCGGGTTGAAATGATAAATACCCAAATGAACTTGACTTAGGATAGAAATTAAATAAAACCCGATTGGTCAATAATTTGATTTAAAATAAAATGAAGATTTTATTTGAATAAATAATATGGTTTTGAAATGAAGTTGAAATTTGAATTTTAATGAAAGGAAAATGTTAATATTTAATAATCTGAAACAAAGTATTAACAATGTAATTGATGAAAGAATGTTGTTTAATTTGAGAAATGATTGAATTAAGTTTGAAATGATTTAATAATTAAGTTTGAAATTATAATTAAGTTTGAAATTATTAAAGTTTGAAAGGATTTAATAATTAAGTTTGAAATTATAACTAAGTTTGAAGATTTTAAACTTTGAAATTTTATTATAATTAAGTTTTGAATTATTTAATAATTAAATAAGATTGAATTATTTAACGATCAAATTTAATTGATTTTTGAATAAGTGAATTTTACTTCGTAAATAATTGAAATTTAGTTTCTTTATTAATTAAGTTTTGGAAATTTATTTAAGTAAATAAATAAGTGAAATTGAATTTCTTTATCAAGAAATAAAAATGTGATTTATTGAAATTAATGCAAGACTTGAAATATAAAGAATTTGATTTGATGAATTTAATTTAATTCAATTTGTAAGTTGATATAATGAAGTTGAATTTAAATAATGGATTTAATGAATTGGAAATTTAATAGAAATTATTTTGAATGATAAAATTACTTAAGAATATTGAATAAAATCGATAAATGAAGTTAAACTGATTTGAATGTTAAATTAAATTAATTTAAATGATTTCGGAATGAAACTTATATACGAATTTGAATCAATAATTGAATTGTTTTAAATAGGAATTGAAATTGAATTATAAGATTTTGAAATGGTAATTTGGAAATTTTGAAACGTAAATTTTGGAAATTGATTTGGAAAGAGAAATGAAATGTTGGTTTGCAAATTCTAATTGAATTGAAATTGATTTGGTTTTGAAATATATAAACGACCAATCGGTGTAATAATTACGAAAGTTATTAAAGAGACCGGAATCGGTTTTGACATACTCTCTGTCTAAACCGAAAACCACTTTAATAACTATACGCGAAGTGTGATCCTGAATGAAGTGGTTGGAATGATGTACGTGATGACTGGAGAAAGAGAACGATAATGGATAGCCTTGACACTTGTGTCAAATTGGAAATGACTAAAACAGGAGCCGTGCCGGGCCAATGGAGGATTAGCTACCTCAAGTGAACACACTTCTTCGAACTACTCATTACTTGTTGTCGATTGGTGCACCCTTGATTTTGGGAGTGTTGTTTCACGGTGTTGCGGGCGCTGCGGCGTTGCGTTCTCACCAGTCCGGATCAGGCAAACGGTAGTGTCACTACCTTGGGTATTGCCTCATGTGCCTTGTCATACTTGTATTCCCTATTCGCGACCACTACGAATTTGTTTTGTACCTTTAGTATATGGATTGCCCTCTGGTTACTTCCGGTTTTGGGGAAACTACGGTCTTGTATATGCTTTTGGGAATAAAAATGTGTTAAGGGTGGAATGGGCCATGACTTAACACTATTTTGATACCTTATATTACTGATAGACATTATCTACTTATCGTACACTATTACATAGTAGATAGTTTAACGGATCCTTAAAGGATGGTTATTCCAAACATCCTTTGAGTTACTTGTATTTCAATTGCTATTTCACTTGAGTTGGATTTATTAATATAAGAATGTTAATCCTGACTCGAGTGTCTTGTGTTTTTGCTTTACGCTCGGGTCAGACTGAGTGTACCAGTATTCGAGACTCACTTTTGGAGTTGGAGCTTTGCTTGAAGATCCAGCCATCTATTCTGCTTTCAGTGTTCGAAGATTCCAGTGATGTATTCTGATTTGTATCTGATGTATCGTATTACTCTTCTGTTGTAAACTCTGATGTATTTTATATATTCATATAGTAGCTTCATGAACTACTATCTCTTTTATTTCCGCTGCAATTATTACTCTGTGTCTGTGTTCTGTGATTATTTATTTACTGTATATGTTCAGTTTTGCCAAATTTAAATTAACAATGCGGTATTTTGAGCAATTCAATTCCGGCATGAGTGTCTACCTATACACTTATAATGGATGCGAATGGTCCAAAATAGCGGGTCGTTACTGTTGGTATCAGAGCGAGGTTGCTCTAGGCAAAACTTAACATATAGGGTAAATGTATTTACAGAATCACTCTCATTCGAGTTTCAATCTCTCCCTTTTGACTCGATTCCTTTGAATTTTGGGATGTTCCCTATGGTTCCAAATTTCATTCGTGTCCCTCACTATTCGTCTTCTTTTAATTCTGGGGTATACCATAACTCCACTTCGAATAATCTTTATAATGAATCGGCAGTCTCGTCAAACTTCGAATGATCTGTAAAGGGGTGAAACTCCTTTACAATAGACATTGATTTACCAGAGATTTCTGTATACTCGGTTTACGATGCTATCTATCTCCTGCTATACCTAAATTCTATTTCTTGAGATCGAATGTCGATTTACCTCGGAATTCCACATCGATCTTATTCTTGAAGTCACGGCCGACCCGGTTATGGTTGCCCGCGATTTATATAAGATTATCTATTTCCTTATTCGGTTAAATAATCATCTTATCTTTCGTTCCAACTTATTCTCAAATCAAAAATTTTCTTTGATTGAATTAATCAAATTTGAATCCCTATCCTTGCTTTGAAATACGTTACTGTATCGTTGAGCGAGGAAGTGTATTTGTAAATTTATATTAAAAATGTTTTATATATTGTGTTGTTTGAGTTGTTGATGTTGATTTGGGTTTCCGATCGATTCGTCTGATCAACGCTATCGATAGGATTTCCAAAACACTTGAGCAGAGCAAACTAACACAATATCGTTTTCAAATTTGGTAAATAAAATAAAATTGTATGATTATACCATAAATATATTAGTAAAATTTTCTGGAATTTAATAAGTTAATTAAATTGGTTGTTTGAAATGATAATATTTGATTATCATCTATTGTTCGATAAATGAATTTATAAACTTGGTTTATAAACTGATTTAGAATTTGAAATGAAATGAAATTAAGAATTTGAGAATTTAATTTCCAATGATTTCGAACTATGATTTTAAAGGTTTAAAATGCACATTATTTAAAGGTATTTTGACTATAATTTGTTTCCAAAGAATTTTAATATATATATTATTTAAAGCACTTTTAAATAGGAACCGGTTTCAAAGAATTTTAAAAATGTTGAAATCAGTGCTCTTCTCTTTGTCGCTGGAAAATAATCTCGGTGATGACGGCCGCATCATCGACATTCATTTTCGAGTTTCGAAGTGGAGAAACCATTCTGTAGTTTTGCTACGGTTTTGTTTTGGAAAATATTTTAATTTAAATTTCTTCAGTATAATTTGATTTACATATATATAGGTATCTTATTTTAAAAATTTAATTTGATTTGGTATAAAAATATTATATATATCTCTAAATTGTTTAAAGTTAATCGGAAATCTAATTCTTAAATTTTGTTAAAGGATGATTTTAATTATAAATAAAACCAAAATTTGGAATAAATATTTAAACTTGAATAATTGAATTGGGAAAATTTTATTTGTATATTGTTCAACTGCATTCTAATACAACTTACCTAAATCGTTCAGAAGTTGAATATGTAATTGGATAATATATAAGATAAATTGAATTTATAAATAAAATTTGAGTGTTTATAATAAATGTTATACACAAAATTTTGATTATTAAGATGTTAATAGAGTTAGATAGGATAATAAGTAAACTCAGTTAATAATGAAATAAATTTGTTTTGAAAGAATTAATAAATTGAAATTTGATCAACATATGAAAATACCTTGAATTTAAAAGAAATTAATAGATGTAAATTAATTTAAATCGAAACTTTTATGTTTAAATAATTAATTTATATGGGTTAAATATATGTGAGTAGATATATTAAGTAGAATAAATTTAACATAAATTTGGAATAAAGAAGAATTTAAAATTGTTGAAGAAAATATGATTATAATAAAAGATTATTCAAATTTATGGTTTTAGAAATTGTAAATTGAAGAAAATGGGATAATAAAATAATGAATTTAGAAATAGTTGAGATTGATTTTAGTGAAATCAAATGGATTAAATCAATTATTGAATATCAATTAATTTAAATTTGAATTTATATGGTTTAAAATTAATTGTTATTTTGTATTTCAAATCTGTTTTTCTTTCTGGTTGTTTCTATTCTCCTACCTCGTTCCTTTTCGGGGACGAAAAGTTTTGAGTGGGGGAGAGTGTAACGACCCGTAAATTTCAACTGTTTTAATAACGTAATTAGTTGAAATTTTGTAAAATTTTAAACAATAAAATTTTGAAATATAAATTTGATATTTGGAATGCGTTTAGTTAAACATAGCAACTGGTAAATTTTCGTCCGAAAATATGAAAGTTTATTTCGCGCATAAATTCACTTCAATTTTATCAGTTAAAAAGCGATGAAAATAAAATATTTCCGAAACCTAAATATTTTTACATAGAAAAATTCTAAACCATCTTCTGAGAAAAATGTCAGTTTGTCGTTTTTCCAAATTCGGACATCTTTGGCTCCGTCGATCTTATTTTTCAGCGTTTTTCTTGCATTTTCCGCCAGTAAAGAAATTTCGAATTTTTATAATTCAATCATACCACTGATATCTATATACTGTAACGACCCGTAAATTTTTAATAATTTTTAACGGTGTTATATACCTAATTAATTGAAATTGCGTGAAATTTTAAACAATAAAATTTGAAAATAAAAATTTACTATTTAGAATACGTCTATTTTAATATAGCAACTGGTAAATTTTCATCTGATAATATTGAAGTTCATTTTCCTGTGAAATTTCATTTCAAATCAAACCGGTTAATAACAGTGAATTTAAAATTTTTCCGAAACTAAAATATGTCAACAAGAGAAAATTTATTCAGATCATTCTGAATCAGACTGCGAAATTCGTTTTTCCAAATTTGGACTTCTACTGCTCCGTTTATCTTAATTCTGACAAAATAGCAGCATTTCTGGTACCGATTATCGACTTTTGACCGGATAATCGTACCACTGATGTCTGTATACCGTTTTGATCGTCTCGTCATGCTGATCTCTGTGGTATATTCAATTCTGTATTTTGAATACCGGTATGCGACGGAAACAATAAAACTGTATGTTGTACCGGTACCAAAATTTGTGACTGTTTATATCCTTGCCTTTTTCAATCTGATGACGTGCTGTACAAACATCAATTAATTGCTTTGGATTCCAGCTATATCATGGGGTGACCGTTAATATTTCATTCATTTTTGTTCGTTCAAAACTCTCTGACGTTTGAATTGATCACACGTTATTTTTTTCGCCCCACGTTTCGGTTCGCTTGCAAATATCTCGGCAAAGAATATTATTACAAATTCATTTCTGTTCTGTCATCTCCTTTCCTCTTCTATTTTCTACCCTCCTCATTTTCTTTTTTTCTTTTCCTCTCCAGCTTTTCAATCCTCCGCCCCAAGCTCTGACCCGCCATCTCCCCCTCATGGCCGAAACCTTCCACCTCCGCGTCCATCTCCTTCTCACCATCAACTCCGCCTCCCACTCAACAACTGCCGCCCCATCCACTCACGTGCCCAGCCGAAACCACCAGCCTACCCAAAACCCCAGTGCACCCATCTCCACACATCCGCCTCAGCCAAACCCAACCGCCTTTCCCCTCGTCTCCGACACCACTGACCACGACCCACCACAGATGCCGACTTCCGCAGTCCCTGACGCGCCGCAGCCTCGCCGAGCACTGCGACCAGCGTGCCCTCATCTCCAGCGAGCCGGTCACCGCCTTCATTACGTGACCACCATCTCCTCCGATCGTGATCTCTCTTCCACTCGTTTTTTTCGTCCAGATCCGCACGAGCCTCCATCTCGGCCAAGCCTTCCCTTCCACTGTTGCATTGTTGTAGTTAGGTATGCATATTATAAATGTTATGTTATTTATAACAGTTTGAAAGTTTTGATTTCATATAAATATAAATATATCATTTTGTATACAAATATGATTTGTATAGCTTCACTGTAAGAGTTTGTATATACATATAAAGTTATATTTGTTAGTTGTAGTATAATATAAAGTTTATACTATATATATTTATGTTTTATAAATTTATTCTAAATATAAAGTACAACACTGTATATAGTTATAGTTACAGATTAGTTTAGGTTCATATAGTTATAATATGTTCGTATATTGGTTCATATAGTTATAGTTAGATTATGTTCATATGTTCGTATACTTACTTTATGTTCATATTGTTCATACTCTTTCTCATCCTCATGTGTCTGCATATCCTCATCTGTACACATCTAGTCTGTTTTACATGTTATTACAGTATATACTTTTAACATATATGGGTTCTTCTTATATAAAGCTATTAATATATGTATGTTAGCTTATGTATTCTGATAACCGATATATACTAACTTGAGGGGTTTAAATGTTATTCACCATTATATACGTATGTTTATACATATGTCATACGGTTTAATTTTCGTTTGTTTTGTATATTAAGGATACCAGTTTGGGTCTGCATATATTTGTGTCTTTGTTCTTATTTTTGAAAATATATCGATTTGGAAAAATTCGTATATATAAAGTATAGACCATATAAGGTGTGCAAGGTTTTCTAAGTTTTCCTATGACCTGTTGGGTTATCTCTACTGTAATAATTAAATCTGTATTAACTTTACAATATAATAAGAATATATTTAAGCATAGATATAGTTATACATGCAAGCTCGCATGAGTATGGGTTTGGTTATTCATATGGTTGCTGTTTTAACAATTTGTCTGCAAGAATATACAATTATTTCCAAAATTTTAGATAAATATATTTAGTGTATATATAAGTAAGTATATATATCAGCTTATATTTATTATACATATATATTTAAACTAAAATGTGTTTTTTTTTGTTGTTCATCTATACCAATTATCTTCATCGATCGGTTCTAATTTAATTTCGTCAATCCCTTGTCTTTCAGTTTCCATCGAATTCGCGATCAATCTAGCTTGCGTTGGATTTCGTAACTCAAAATTCTTTGTCAAACTCCTCTAGCCTCGAAAGGTGAGCAATCACTCACGATTAACGTTCTTTTATTTATTAAATTTGATTTCAATGGAAACGACAATTGAAATATGCTGCTGTAGTTATTTACATTGTTATATATGCTATTATCCATAACTGTTCACCTGTGACATCTGACACCAGTATCTAGTATTATATGCCTGTTATTACTATTATTTATATCTGTTCACCTGTGACATCTGACACCCGTATCTGTTATTTATACTGATGATATATGCCTGCTGTTATATTTTTTTTTATATCTGTTATCACTCTGCAAGTTCCCTGTAGTTTAGAATTCACTATGGGTTGAAATGATACATACCCGAATGGACTTTAGAATAGGAGAATTTCGTTATGGGTTGAAATGATAAACCCAAGCGATTTTCATTTGAATTGAAATTGGGATTACGGGTCGAAATGATATCTACCCGTATATATTTAAATTTCGGATTGAAATGATAAATATCCGTATCACTTAACCATATGATGTATATATACAGACACCGTTGGTCCATATATAAAATATTTTGAAAATGAATTTTATGGTTTTGGAAAGAAACATATGGTTTTAATAAATGTTGAGCCTTAAATTATTATTTATAAATGGGAATGATGGATTTAAATACATATAATATGTTGAGTATTTAAAATACATTTCAAAATAGATTTTGTAATAATTTGAATAAGTTGAGGTGGGGAAGATAATTTGAATTTAGTTGAAATTGTATTAAATAAAGAATTTTATTTAATTAAACCGATTTGAAACTTATTGAAATTGAGATGTAAGATATGATTTATAACTTGAGTTTGATTTAAATAATTTAATGAATATTTCTTGTTTAAATAAGTTTAAGGAAATATTTAGTAAAAATGAAATTTAAGGCTAGTTAAATGATATTGAATTTATTAAGTGAATATTCCCTGATTAAATAATAAATGAAGTTAAATCAAGAGCTATTTGAAACTGTTAAATTTAACTTTGAAATTGTTGAATATTAAAGCTTTGAAATATATATTGAAAATTTAAATGATCTGTTTAGAAATGAATTAAATTGATGAATTGAACTTTGAATAAATTTGAATTTGGAAATTGAGTTGATTTGAACCGATTTATGGAACTTAAGGAAATTATAAATACTTTATTTTATAAATTATTTAACCTATATATACTATTTTGGAAAATAGTTATATTTGAAATGAAATGATATTTGGGGTTTTGAAGTATAAATTAAATTGAAATGGCCACGGTGTCATAGTGTATATTCCCACCTTGTAGATAGTTCTACAGATCCTTAGAGGATGGTTATCCCAAACATCCTTTAAGTTACTTGTATTTTAGTTGACATTTCACTTGAGTTGGATTTATTTATATAAGAATGTTAATCCTGACTCGAGTGTTTTGTGTTTTGCTTTACGCTCGGGTCAGACCGAGTGAAACAGCATTTGAGACTCACCTTTGGAGTTTGGAGCTTCCTTTGGAGATCCAACTATCGCCTCAGCTTTCAGCTCTTCTAGTTGATTCGTTCAGAGAAGTCATCTGTTGTATTGGAGACTTCACTACATTTGAGATATTCTGCTGTATTTTATTTAACTCTGATGTTTTTATAGTAGCTTCATGAACTACTATTTTATCTATTCCGCTGCGTATTATTGTATTACTCTGTGTCTGTGATTCTGTGATTGATTTATTTACTGCATATGCTGAGTTTTGCCAAATTTAAATTAACAATCTGATATTTTGAATTATTCAAGTCAGACATGTGTGGATTTATTGTCGATTTGAATGGTCCAAAATAGCTGGTCGTTACATATACCGTTTTGATCGTCTCGTCGTGCTGACCTCCACAGTATATTCGTTTTGTATTTTAAAATCCGATACGCCGCGGAACCTACGGAATGGTCGTACGTATCCGTACCCGTTTTAATCCTTTTGTTTCCTTGTTCATTGATTTAATCATCGTGATAATCAATGGTCGTTACCTTCTTATATTCCCAAAATAAATTTCTGACTTTTCATGTTCCCTATATTCAATGCAATGTCCGTTCCATTTTATATTCTTTCCAGTTCAATATGCTTTCTCTCCTCTGCCTTTGTTCATCCTTAAGGAATATAGTATAATATTTATAACTTTGTATACTTTTTCCAAAGCCAACCTGTTCATCATTTTCCTCATTCCCAAAAGCCAACTAGCCTCCTCCTTGTGAACCGCCTCCTACACCCGACCCACCTCTCAGCCAAACACCCTGACCCCACGACAGCAGCCCCATGCGAGCCTCTCCTCCACTTCACCTAGACGCCGACAGCCTATTTCCACCTTGCAGCCTATGTCCACCTTCCCGAGTGCTCCACCACACCGCCTGAGCATGAGCCACACGATGCCGCCATCTCCACCTCTAACCGCTTTCCTTACCTGCCGAAACCCAGTGCCTTCTCTCATCGTTCCTATACTATCCCAACCGGCCACCATCTCTTCTTCCTCCCTCTGACCGCAAAATTCCTCCCACCCTGCTTCCATCGGCCAGTGTTCAGCCGAGGCCACCCAAGCTCTCTGCCTCCTTCACCGAGTGTCAAGATGCCTTCCCAAACCAAGCTCACTAGCTGAGCTCCTTCCCGACCTCCGCATCCATTCCTATGCAGCTTGGCCACCATCAAATATTGTACTATTTTTAAGTGAGGTATATATATTTTATGATTATAAATTGGTTTATACAGTTTTGTTTACTTACAGTTTGTGTTTACAGTTCTCAATAGTTTTATATATTTGAGGCTTTATACATATTAACAAAGTTTGGTAAAGTATGAATAGATCAATATGTTTGAAATCTGAGTTACATTATTATGATACTGTATATATTAGTTTATAATCAATTGCATTTGTGCTATTATTTGTTAGAAATATATGTACGGTTGTTATGGGTATAGATTTGTTTTATATGATATTTATGTTTATGCGTATGATATATATACTTTGCCACACTTCTAAACTCTTTGAAGTGGGTTTGCTTATGTTATATACATCAAGTTATATATGTTTGGTTTGTATAAATGTGTAGTACTTGAGATATATATATATATATGAGATACCAGTTGTAAATAAACATTGGTTTATAAGTTACTGTTTTTATATATGTAAGGTTTTGTCTATATATATAGTGATGATTTTTTTTTATATTTATATCAGAGTATGAAGTTAACAAACAATATTAGCTTTCTGCTTACAGTTCTATATTCTATCATCTATATATGTGGCATATTTTTTTTGAAGTCTTTTACGCATAAGTTATGTAAGTAAATGTCAGTACAAATTTATACGAACGGTTGTCTACTTTTGTTAATTTTATTTCGAAACTTATAATAATATGTTTAACATTTTGCTTTTATATTTTCAGCTTTCTAAAATTCTTTTTTGGGGGGTTTCTGCATGTTGGTCGGTTAAAGTTTAACTTTATAAGTTTATATATATAGTGTATACGGATTATATGTTTTACATGGGTAATAGCTTGGTCAGTGAAGACTTTAGGCATGTCAGCGTGTATAGACATAAGTATTGGTCCTTCATATTCTGCGTAAAAAAATATATATATATTCTATCGCCTTTCAAGTATGTATATTTCATTTTAAAATTTGTGGCTCAATTTAAACAATTATTTTGAATAAAAGTAATAAAATAATGATACAATATACTCTGCGTTTCTATTATATCTAGCGGATTTTTTTTATTTGTTCTCATCAATTCTTGTTCACCAGCTTTGTTCGTCGATTCGTGCCGATCCTACTCGCTTTAAAGTTCGTGCTTGGATTCGCAATTTGATTTCAGTGACCGTTTCAGTGTGCGTATCTATGTCATCTTCTCGTGCATCTCTAGCCTCGGAAGGTGAGCAATCACTCACGATTAACGTTCTTTTATTTATTAAATTTGATTTCAATTGAAACGACAATTGAAATATTGCTGCTGTTAGTTATTTACACTGTTATTACCTGTATCAGTTCACCTGTGACATCTGACACCATTATCTGTTAATTATTTATGCGATGATAATACAGTTTGGCTGTTAATTGATTGATTGATTGATGTTTATATTGGATGTAAATTTTAATGTATAAAGTGATAAATATTATGCAACTGAATTTGACGTAGAATAGTTAAAAATTTGAATCGACATATGTGTTGAATTTGGTTAGTTAAATTTGTTAAATCTGACCCCTTAAATGTTTAATCATTTGACACGTAGAAAAATAGTGTTAACTACACCTTGAACCATCAATTGTATATTGTTTAAATTGATGATGTATGAAATTGTAAATAGATGACAAGTGAAGAACCGTAATGTAATAATCTTTAATCTGCATGAAATGATAGTGTAGATTCTAGAAATAATTATATTAATTCGTACAAATAACAATGCGAATTAATACGGTTATTTCGGGATTATTTGAATTGATTATTGGATTGATATTGATTGTTGTTATTGCTTGTTTATTTACTTTGACACCATCCCAGTTATCACACTGCAAGTTCCCTTTGCTATATTTGATTTTGAATTGAATTGGAATCGAGTTGAAATGATAAATACCCAAATGAACTTGACTTAGGATAGAAATTAAATAAAAACCCGATTGGTCAATAATTTGATTTAAAATATAATGAAGATTTTATTTGAAAAAATAATATGGTTTTGAAATGAAGTTGAAATTTGAATTTTAATGAAAGGAAAATGTTAATATTTAATAATCTGAAACAAAGTATTAACAATGTAATTGATGAAAGAATGTTGTTTAATTTGAGAAATGATTGAATTAAGTTTGAAATGATTTAATAATTAAGTTTGAAATTATAATTAAGTTTGAAATTATTAAAGTTTGAAAGGATTTAATAATTAAGTTTGAAATTATAACTAAGTTTGAAGATTTTAAACTTTGAAATTTTTTTATAATTAAGTTTTGAATTATTTAATAATTAAATAAGATTGAATTATTTAACGATCAAATTTAATTGATTTTTGAATAAGTGAATTTTACTTCGTAAATAATTGAAATTTAGTTTCTTTATTAATTAAGTTTTGGAAATTTATTTAAGTAAATAAATAAGTGAAATTGAATTTCTTTATCAAGAAATAAAAATGTGATTTATTGAAATTAATGCAAGACTTGAAATATAAAGAATTTGATTTGATGAATTTAATTTAATTCAATTTGTAAGTTGATATAATGAAGTTGAATTTAAATAATGGATTTAATGAATTGGAAATTTAATAGAAATTGTTTTGAATGATAAAATTACTTAACGAATATTGAATAAAATCGATAAATGAAGTTAAACTGATTTGAATGTTAAATTAAATTAATTTAAATGATTTCGGAATGAAACTTATATACGAATTTGAATCAATAATTGAATTGTTTTAAATAGGAATTGAAATTGAATTATAAGATTTTGAAATGGTAATTTGGAAGTTTTGAAACGTAAATTTTGGAAATTGATTTGGAAAGAGAAATGAAATGTTGGTTTGCAAATTCTAATTGAATTGAAATTGATTTGGTTTTGAAATATATAAACGACCAATCGGTGTAATAATTACGAAAGTTATTAAAGAGACCGGAATCGGTTTTGACATACTCTCTGTCTAAACCGAAAACCACTTTAATAACTATACGCGGAGTGTGATCCTGAATGAAGTGGTTGGAATGATGTACGTGATGACTGAAGAAAGAGAACGATAATGGATAGCCTTGACACTTGTGTCAAATTGGAAATGACTAAAACAGGAGCCGTGCCGGGCCAACGGAGGATTAGCTACCTCAAGTGAACACACTTCTTCGAACTACTCATTACTTGTTGTCGATTGGTGCACCCTTGATTTTGGGAGTGTTGTTTCACGGTGTTGCGGGCGCTGCGGCGTTGCGTTCTCACCAGTCCGGATCAGGCAAACGGTAGTGTCACTACCTTGGGTATTGCCTCATGTGCCTTGTCATACTTGTATTCCCTATTCGCGACCACTACGAATTTGTTTTGTACCTTTAGTATATGGATTGCCCTCTGGTGACTTCCGGTTTTGGGGAAACTACGGTCTTGTATATGCTTTTGGGAATAAAAATGTGTTAAGGGTGGAATGGGCCATGACTTAACACTATTTTGATACCTTATATTACTGATAGACATTATCTACTTATCGTACACTATTACATAGTAGATAGTTTAACGGATCCTTAAAGGATGGTTATTCCAAACATCCTTTGAGTTACTTGTATGTCAATTGCTATTTCACTTGAGTTGGATTTATTAATATAAGAATGTTAATCCTGACTCGAGTGTCTTGTGTTTTTGCTTTACGCTCGGGTCAGACTGAGTGTACCAGTATTCGAGACTCACCTTTGGAGTTGGAGCTTTGCTTGAAGATCCAGCCATCTATTCTGCTTTCAGTGTTCGATGATTCCAGTGATGTATTCTGATTTGTATCTGATGTATCGTATTACTCTTCTGTTGTAAACTCTGATGTATTTTATATATTCATATAGTAGCTTCATGAACTACTATCTCTTTTATTTCCGCTGCAATTATTACTCTGTGTCTGTGTTCTGTGATTATTTATTTACTGTATATGTTCAGTTTTGCCAAATTTAAATTAACAACGCGGTATTTTGAGCAATTCAATTCCGGCATGAGTGTCTACCTATACACTTATAATGGATGCGAATGGTCCAAAATAGTGGGTCGTTACAAATATACATCAGAGCTAAGATACAACAAATAGCAGCGGAAAATAAAATGATAGCATCAGCAACGGATAATCTCCATCTTCAAAGCACCAACCCAACAGAATAGCTCGAACTCCCAATAACGATGCACAAAGATAAGCAAGTGCAGTCCATATCCAAAGACTGAGCTAGCTCCAGAAAATCTACTAATCTGACTATCTGAAAAACCCAACTCTAGACTGCTCGTGTAGAAAAATTTTGAGCATCCAGAGTTTAGGAAAGAAATAATAAACTCCGGATCAGTCATGGGACTGGTGTGAGCAACAAAAACAGTTTATCTTTAAAACAAATAGCAGAGAATTTTAAAGTCAATTCGCAATGTTTTTGGAAAATGAAACTACCATAAGACCTCCCGCCACACACACAATGCAAATGAAGAATTGGAGGAGATTTCTTCTTATGATAGTCAAAGATGCTTACTATGCAAAATCAAATCCTTTTTGATATTATTATTAGTGCATAGTGTAGAAAACATTTCGAAAGTATAATATTAATCTTAGCCAACATACGACCAGTATCATATGCCTACTATAGCTACCATGTTCAATAGCAGGTTACCGCCACATTCCATGGCAGGTAATACAACTAAAACCGTACAAGGTTCGTATTGTTTCTTTGGATTTCCAACAAATGGTCAGGCCAAGGAACTTCCCATTGCCACATGGAAACGCCTCTGGAATGACGTCCCGAGAAATAACCTAACATTACGGTTAGATCTCTGCCAACACAAGGCCGGGTTACCCCTAACTGGGTAACTACTGACACGAATAGGTCATCCCCCGATCGTAACCGATCTTCCCGAGGATCCTTGATTCCAACAACCACATATCAATAATAATGCAGCAACAACATAGGTTAAGTATCTGGGCTCCATACCATGATACCACCTCTATCCAGAAGGAATGACATACACTAAAGGGGCGCTACCCCCTAATAACCTTGCCGCATCTTTCCTGTTTTGACCATTCTGGGGTGTGAGGTCCGACGAAGTCTCGTCCACAAAGCTACGCTTTGTCACAAAGCCATGCTTCGGGTCAAACAAATGATCAAAGTAATGATCACAAAGATAAATGATCAAACAAATGATCATATCACAAATGATCAAACAATGATCATTTCACAGCAACACTCAGCATGTCACATTACCAAATTGGGAGTATATCGCTGATAACCTTCAACTACATAACCTCTGAGCTCGTACGTCTCAGAGAAGGGTGTTAAGCTAAGAGAATAAATTCTCCGCCACCAACAGAAATGTATTTGAAAGAAATCGGCTTTATATCTCAAAGTGTAATGTCAGACATGTAACCATACAAGTCTGTTCCGGGTTCGAACAGAACCGAAGGCACTTCTTACGAAGCCCTTGCAATTCCGGGTATTCACAATCTCGTCCGGACTTCCCATCACAAAGAATGATAAAATCTCTATATCGGGGCCAGTCGATGCAGAGACATTCGACGAGTTGTCCTTTCGTTTTCGAAAATATCCGGTCTTCACCACCGGTCTTCAAATGCTATCCATATACGACGTATCACTATTCGGAATGGGTTATATGACACAAATGTCTTTTCCCGTCTAACCCGAATAACAAGCGCAATTAAAAATCATATGGATACTGGGGTCTCAGTTAAGTCACAACTTATTACCCAAAACCTTTCTTTTCAAATGGTTTAACAAATTACCATTTTAATCTTTTTAAACAAAAATATTCAATTCACAAAGTTCACTTAATTTTCACAAAGATTCATTCACAGATTTTCCAAATCGATTTCCATTTCAATTTGATTAACTTGTTAAATCTTTAAAACAAAGATTCAACTCATAGCTTTCAAAACAATGTCATTTCGAATGGTTTAAACAAATCATCATTTCAAATCTGTTAAAAATAAACAGATTCAATTCATAGCTTTCAAAAAGAATTCATTCATAGCCTTTCAAAACATTTCAATTTCATTTTAAATTTGAAACCTTTCAACACAAATTGGAAGTTCACTTCTCATATGAAAGCTGATATTATTTGAAAACAAATAGTTTTCGTTTAAGAAAAATCCAGTTATATTTGCACGAGTTAAAGCCCTTGAATTAAATTCACATTCCAAAATCAATACTTTTAAAATAGTTTAACCCTTATATAACGGGTATAACATCTTTAATCCCTAGTTTCAAATCATAGAATTCAATTTCAAATCTTGAATTTAAGTTTAAGTTAAATTATTTAAATTTTCAAAACTCAATTAAGTTACTCAAAAACAAGTTTTATCTTTGAAATTACATTTCAAAAGCTTTTCACATTTAAACCCAAATTTCTAATTTCAAAATCAATTGAAATTAAAATTTCAATTTCAAAAACATCAAATTTAAAATCATCTGTGACTTAACCGATTTCCACGTGAAATCCATATTTGTGTATGGTGTAGTCCAAGGGTTTCACACACAATAGTGCAACATCAATCATCACAGATATATCGATAAGCGGTATAATCGATAACGCTTATCTTCATTCACAGATTCATAGATAAAATAAATTTATCGGTCACAAAGATTAACTATTAAAATTCGATGTTGGTTTCGGATAACCAACTGAAATCTGACTCCCTGTCGCATCGAAATTCAAGTGCCGTTTTACGGGCCAAGGGTTTCATATTCACATAGTAATATATCGCAGAAATAGAAATTTCAGATCACAACATAAATCAGGATGTATCACAAAGCATCACAAATCAGGGATATCAAATAATTCACATTCAATAGAATCCAAACATTCACAAGTAAGGTCAGTTAATATCTGATTATAATTAATTTATACCAGGTTAATTACTTATGAATAAACTACAAATCTTGGTTAATTAACATTAATTTATTACAAATCATTCTGATTAATTATCCTTTAATCATTTATAAATTAACCCTTTATAATAAATTAATTAACCTTTAATTTTAATTCATCAACCTTTGATTATTAAATAATTAACCTTTAATTATTTAATTCTCCATTTAATTAATTATCATTCCTTAATCACCTTCATTCATTAATTAACTTTTAAATTAATAAATTATCCTTTATTAATCACATTAAATAAATTAGCCATTAATTTATTATTGTTTAATCATTTGAGTAATCAACCTTTAATTTAAATTAAAAAGTTAAATCATTCTTAATTGCATAATTAATTACTCTTTTGTTAATAATTCATCATTTATTATTTAAGGACTTGATTTATTAAAAGATAAAACATTCTATCTTAATTTAAAACTTAAATTATTTTAAAAGAAATGGTTAACAAATCATTTAACCTTGAGTAACTTAAAAAAATTTAAACTTGTTATAAAGTCAAGATTTGGAAACTCGGGCCAGACACTCAAATACTCGAGCCCGACTTCGAGTCTTCCCCCATCACCCTTTTTCTTCGAGTCAACTTCGATCAATACTTCGAGTCCGCCCCGAGACAATCTTCGTCTTCCTCAAAAACCCATTCACTGATCAATCTGATGCACATGAACGTGCACATCCACATGCACATCATCACTGGCTGCCGACGAGTCCCATACCGACCTCTGGCGAGTCGACATCCACTTCGATTACATGTACGACCACCTGGACTCCTTCGATTCGAACGAGAATTGAATTCGACCCTAAGACCCAAATTGGAAACGCAGCATCAACAGAAGAATCATCCATCTCTGACGAACTATGCCTCGTGACACCACGCCACCTTCACCGAAGCTCCGCCACGTCGCGACGCATCGGCCCATCACCATGCGATAAATTCCGATGCTCAGATGAAGTCGCGGCGATCATTTTTCCAGCCATGCCCAAAACATGAACTGAAACCCTAGTTTGACCTCGCGCAATCATTATTTGCAATAGAAAAATTACTTAACATTTTTCCTAAGTTCGTAAACCATTAAGCTAGCTTAAAAAACCAATTTCAAGGTTCAAAAATTCTTCGATTGTTAGGGATCGATTACAAAGCATGATTTGTTCAAATACAACCTGCTCTTGGAATACTAAACAAAAAAATCATCATATTGAGTTTAAAAATCCTACTTTCTAATGACAATTCAAGGTATATATCTGATTTGATAATTCATGACATTCGAAATTCTTATATATTTGAATTTCCTTTGTAAACATCAAATTTCCAGGCTCTATATATCACTATACTACTTAAAACTATTTTTTTATCGTGACTCATGCATTAGTAAACTTGTTTGTTTTAAATTTTAAGCTTAATAGTGATTAGTTGGAGATGTATTAAATTTTCTTGTTTATTTTCTACCCTGTGACCTAAAAACATAGAAGAATTATCAAGTTAAATATGCACAGTCAAACATACTCCTAAGCACAAATAATACAACAATATATATACATGCAAGCATTTACTATTATAGAAATCTAACAAGTAATAGGTCAGACATCATTTAGGATTATAAAAATATCAAGGTGAAGTTTGCTCACCTTTGTTTACCCAGAAGAAGAACAGAGAAAGAATAGAGAAGCAAAGCTTGAACTTGCATGCTTGATTTAGTTGAAATGATTACTGATTTGAATCTGCTACCTTAACTTGAATTCATATTAGTTCCAAGGTCTGAAGCTTTTTAAGTTGAACTCTGTTTTATTGCTTGATTCAGGTTGAGAGCTTTTAAATTTTAAATTCTTTCCAGGTTTTGTTTTTAAATCTTGAACTTCATTTTTTTTCTCTCTGGGTTTGAGGAAGTTGATTAATATATAGAAAAGAAGAATGACAGGGTATGGCTGAGATGATTTCGACCATGCTAGAGGTACTGGCATTTATTATGTTATGGGGGCTGCATACCTTTTTTTTTCTTTTCTATGTACTTTGTTTCCAGCCTATACTTTCTTCTTTTATTTGTTTCAATGTGTATTTGTTTTGTTGACAAATATTTTACTTGCTTTGCTTAGTCTATTTTGTTATGTTTTTTTATTTAAACTGAAGTTTGTTTTAGTTTGAAATGTTATCATTCCAGATTTTCTTTGGTTTTGAGGAACGAATAAAAATGAAAAGGAAGTTTGATATGTATATAATGTTGTTTTAGTTATTTGTTTGTACTTGATGTTCTTATTTTACTCGGCTGACAACATTATGTTTTGTATGTGCTAGAGGTGATATATTTTGTTTCTTTCTTTTGCAAGCTTTATTACTTCGGCTGAGATGATGAGAAGAAGTACATATGGTTACTTCTTTGTCTACATGAATTATCTTTTTTTTTAATGTTTTATAACTAATACATATCTTTCTTTTGTTATATTGCTTTGCCAGATAGGCTACAGCCTACATGCTTTTGTTTTATTTTTGTTTTATACACTTTCATATTAATTCTTTTTGCTTTGTCTGGTTACTTTCTTATCTGATATCTCTTTTATTTTTAAAACTTAAACTATCAAATATAAAATTTACTAATGTATTCACTTTCTATTTTATAAAACTATAAAATTTATCTTATATATTTCGATTCTATTTATAACTTAATATCTATTATTATCATTTATTATTATTATTAAACCATTTAAACTTAGATTTAAACTCGAATTCAGTATACATATATATTAACTTCAAATTCTCTCATATATCACGTATACATATATATTCACATATATGTACAATATGTACTATATTTTTAAATTGAAATGATGTATACAGAATTTATCTGTATTCGAGGAAACTCTAGATCAATTAATCCATTTTATACTTAATTTTACAAATTTTTATTCAAAACTTTACTTAATTATAAATTTAAATTTAATTAAAATCTAGGGTCGTTACAAACTTCCCCCCTTAAAAGAATTTCGTCCTCGAAATTCGCAGGCACGAAAACAACACAGAGATAGACAGATTCGATCTCCTATAATTCCTCAAACACAAGATACGGATTTCCGAATTCAAGTCGGAATATTCCAAAGTATACATAACTTGTCTCTCTTCGGACTTCGATCAACCCGAGAAATTACAATAGAATTTCAAATTTTGGTTTCAAACGAAATTGTTTTATCGATTCAATTCAAATTTAGCTTCATATTCTATTAATCGATTTAACTCAATTTAAAATTTCCAATTCATATTCATTCAGGTTTAAATCAAAAACTGATAAGAAACCGATGAAGATACTAAGTAAGGATCTTCTATAATGATTCGCAGAGCCATCATCACACTGAAACTTCTTCTTGTAGCTGGTACGAAGAAATCAAAAGAATTTTGGAAACGAATCAAAGAAAATTGATAAGAAAGTTGTTTCCACTGTTGCAGGGTATTGACCATTTGTAGTCGAATTTCTCTGTCCCCTATATCGTCCTCTTCTCGCACTCATACTCACTATCAGTGGATAGTAAGAGAATTTATTGAGGCATTCAGACGGATATCTTAGGGATACACTCATTCTAGGGATACTTCACCCTATCTCTAATGAGTTACTTAACGTGTTATACTCCTGAGCTAAAGTTCAACCTTAGCTCTGATACCAAATGTAACGATCTGCGAATTTTGCCCGCTCGAAAATCGACATCCATACTTTACAGCGTACTCGAATGCCGTAGATTCGACCGTTCAAATCCGAGTCGCCGGAGCTTATAACACAGTTAAGTAAATAACACAGCGGAATAAAAAGAATAATATATTGATATACAATATTTGATACAACAGAGTGATACAATGAATATCAATATACATCAGAGCTATGATACAACAAATAGCAGCGGAAAAGAAAATGATAACATCAACAGCGGATAATCTCCATCTTCAAAGCACCAATCCAACAGAATAGCTCGAACTCCCAATAACGATGCACAAAGATAAGCAAGTGCAGTCCATATCCAAAGACTGAACTAGCTCCAGAAAATCTACTAATCTGACTATCTGAAAAACCCAACTCTAGACTGCTCGTGTAGAAAAAATTTGAGCATCCAGAGTTTAGGAAAGAAACAATAAACTCCGGATCAGCCATGGGACTGGTGTGAGCAACAAAAACAGTTTATCTTTAAAACAAATAGCAGAGAATTTTAAAGTCAATTCGCAATGCTTTTGGAAAATGAAACTACCATAAGACCTCCCACCACACACACAATGCAAATGAAGAATTGGAGGAGATTTCTTCTTATGATAGTCAAAGATGCTTACTACGCAAAATCAAATCCTTTTTGATATTATTATTAGTGCATAGTGTAGAAAACATTTCGAAAGTATAATATTAATCTTAGCCAACATACGACCAGTATCGTATGCCTACTATAGCTACCATGTTCAATAGCAGGTTACCGCCACATTCCATGGCAGGTAATACAACTAAAACCGTACAAGGTTCGTATTGTTTCTTTGGATTTCCAACAAATGGTCAGGCCAAGGAACTTCCCATTTCCACATGGAAACGCCTCTGGAATGACGTCCCGAGAAATAACCTAACATTACGGTTAGATCTCTGCCAACACAAGGCCGGGTTACCCCTAACTGGGTAACTACTGACACGAATAGGTCATCCCCCGATCGTAACCGATCTTCCCGAGGATCCTTGATTCCAACAACCACATATCAATAATAATGCAGCAACAACATAGGTTAAGTATCTGGGCTCCATACCATGATACCACCTCTATCCAGAAGGAATGACATACACTAAAGGGGCGCTACCCCCTAATAACCTTGCCGCATCTTTCCTGTTTTGACCATTCCGGGGTGTGAGGTCCGACGAAGTCTCGTCCACAAAGCTACGCTTTGTCACAATGCCATGCTTCGGGTCAAACAAATGATCAAAGTAATGATCACAAAGATAAATGATCAAACAAATGATCATATCACAAATGATCAAACAATGATCATTTCACAGCAACACTCAGCATGTCACATTACCAAATTGGGAGTATATCGCTGATAACCTTCAACTACATAACCTCTGAGCTCGTACGTCTCAGAGAAGGGTGTTAAGCTAAGAGAATAAATTCTCCGCCACCAACAGAAATGTATTTGAAAGAAATCGGCTTTATATCTCAAAGTGTAATGTCAGACATGTAACCATACAAGTCTGTTCCGGGTTCGAACAGAACCGAAGGCACTTCTTACGAATCCCTTGCAATTCCGGGTATTCACAATCCCGTCCGGACTTCCCATCACAAAGAGTGATAAAATCTCTATATCGGGGCTAGTCGATGCAGAGACATTCGACGAGTTGTCCTTTCGTTTTCGAAAATATCCGGTCTTCACCACCGGTCTTCAAATGCTATCCATATACGACGTATCACTATTCGGAATGGGTTATATGACACAAATGTCTTTTCCCGGCTAACTCGAATAACGAGCGCAATTAAAAATCATATGGATATTGGGGTCTCAGTTAAGTCACAACTTATTACCCAAAACCTTTCTTTTCAAATGGTTTAACAAATTACCATTTTAATCTTTTTAAACAAAAAGATTCAATTCACAAAGTTCACTTAATTTTCACAAAGATTCATTCACAGATTTTCCAAATCGATTTCCATTTCAATTTGATTAACTTGTTAAATCTTTAAAACAAAGATTCAACTCATAGCTTTCAAAACAATGTCATTTCGAATGGTTTAAACAAATCATCATTTCAAATCTGTTAAAAATAAACAGATTCAATTCATAGCTTTCAAAAAGAATTCATTCATAGCCTTTCAAAACATTTCAATTTCATTTTAAATTTGAAACCTTTCAACACAAATTGGAAGTTCACTTCTCATATGAAAGCTGTTATTATTTGAAAACAAATAGTTTTCGTTTAAGAAAAATCCAATTATATTTGCACGAGTTAAAGCCCTTGAATTAAATTCACATTCCAAAATCAATACTTTTAAAATAGTTTAACCCTTATATAACGGGTATAACATCTTTAATCCCTAGTTTCAAATCATAGAATTCAATTTCAAATCTTGAATTTAAGTTTAAATCAAATTATTTAAATTTTCAAAACTCAATCAAGTTACTCAAAAACAAGTTTTATCTTTGAAATTACATTTCAAAAGCTTTTCACATTTAAACCCAAATTTCTAATTTCAAAATCAATTGAAATTAAAATTTCAATTTCAAAAACATCAAATTTAAAATCATCTGTGACTTAACCGATTTCCACGTGAAATCCATATTTGTGTGTGTATGGTGTAGTCCAGGGGTTTCACACACAATAGTGCAACATCAATCATCACAGATATATCGATAAGCGGTATAATCGATAACGCTTATCTTCATTCACAGATTCATAGATAAAATAAATGTATCGGTCACAAAGATTAACTATTACAATTCGATGTGGGTTTCGGATAACCAACTGGAATCCGACTCCCTGTCGCATCGAAATTCAAGTGCCGTTTTACGGGCCAAGGGTTTCATATTCACATAGTAATATATCGCAGAAATAGAAATTTCAAATTACAACATAAATTAGGATGTATCACAAAGCATCACAAATCAGGGATATCAAATAATTCACATTCAATAGAATCCAAACATTCACAAGTAAGGTCAGTTAATATCTGATTATAATTAATTTATACCAGGTTAATTACTTATGAATAAACTACAAATCTTGGTTAATTAACATTAATTTATTACAAATCATTCTGATTAATTATCCTTTAATCATTTATAAATTAACCCTTTATAATAAATTAATTAACCTTTGATTTTAATTCATCAACCTTTAATTATTAAATAATTAACCTTTAATTATTAAATAATTAAGCTTTAATTATTTAATTCTCCATTTAATTAATTATCATTCCTTAATCACCTTCATTTATTAATTAACTTTTAAATTAATAAATTATCCTTTATTAATCACATTAAATAAATTAGCCATTAATTTATTATTGTTTAATCATTTGAGTAATCAACCTTTAATTTAAATTAAAAAGTTAAATCATTCTTAATAGCTTAATTAATTACTCTTTTGTTAATAATTCATCATTAATTATTTAAGGACTTGATTTATTAAAAGATAAAACATTCTATCTTAATTTAAAACATAAATTATTTTAAAAGAAATGGTTAACAAATCATTTAACCTTGAGTAACTTAAAAAATTTAAACTTGTTATAAAGTCAAGATTTGGAAACTCGGGCCAGACACTCAAATACTCGAGCCCGACTTCGAGTCTTCCCCCATCACCCTTTTTCTTCGAGTCAACTTCGATCAATACTTCGAGTCCGCCCCGAGACAATCTTCGTCTTCCTCAAAAACCCATTCACTGATCAATCTGATGCACACGAACGTGCACATCCACATGCACGTCATCACTGGCTGCCGACAAGTCCCATACCGACCTCTGGCGAGTCGACATCCACTTCGACTACACGTACGACCACCTGGACTCCTTCGATTCGAACGAGAATTGAATTCGACCCTAAGACCCAAACTGGAAACGCAGCATCAACAGAAGAATCATCCATCTCTGACGAACTATGCCTCGTGACACCACGCCACCTTCACCGAAGCTCCGCCACGTCGCGACGCATCGGCCCATCACCATGCGATAAATTCCGATGCTCAGATGAAGTCGCGGCGATCATTTTTCCAGCCATGCCCAAAACATGAACTGAAACCCTAGTTTGACCTCGTGCAATCATTATTTGCAATAGAAAAATTACTTAACATTTTTCCTAAGTTCGTAAACCATTAAGCTAGCTTTAAAAACCAATTTCAAGGTTCAAAAATTCTTCGATTGTTAGGGATCGATTACAAAGCATAATTTGTTCAAATACAACCTGCTCTTGGAATACTAAACAAAAAATCATCATATTGATTTTAAAAATCCTACTTTCTAATGACAATTCAAGGTATATATCTGATTTGATAATTCATGACATTCGAAATTCTTATATATTTGAATTTCCTCTGTAAACATCAAATTTCCAAGCTCTATATATCACTATACTACTTAAAACTATTTTTTTTATCGTGACTCATGCATTAGTAAACTTGTTTGTTTTAAATTTTAAGCTTAATAGTGATTAGTTGGAGATGTATTAAATTTTCTTGTTTATTTTCTACCCTGTGACCTAAAAACAGAGAAGAATTATCAAGTTAAATATGCACAGTCAAACATACTCCTAAGCACAGATAATACAACAATATATATACATGCAAGCATTTACTATTATAGAAATTTAACAAGTAATAGGTCAGACATCATTTAGGATTATAAAAATATCAAGGTGAAGTTTGCTCACATTTGTTTACCCAGAAGAAGAACAGAGAAAGAACAGAGAAGCAAAGCTTGAACTTGCATGCTTGATTTAGTTGAAATGATTACTAATTTGAATCTGCTACCTTAACTTGAATTCATATTGGTTCCAAGGTCTGAAGCTTTTTAAGTTGAACTCTGTTTTATTGCTTGATTCAGGTTGAGAGCTTTTAAATTTTAAATTCTTTCCAGGTTTTGTTTTTAAATCTTGAACTTCATTTTTTTCTCTCTCTGGGTTTGAGGAAGTTGATTAATATAAAAAAAGAAGAATGATAGGGTATGGCTGAGATGATTTCGACCATGCTAGAGGTACTGGCATTTATTATTTTATGGGGGCTACATACCTTTTTTTTTCTTTTCTATGTACTTTGTTTCCAGCCTATACTTTCTTCTTTTATTTGTTTCAATGTGTATTTGTTTTGTTGACAAATATTTTACTTGCTTTGCTTAGTCTATTTTGTTATGTTTTTTTTTAAACTGAAGTTTGTTTTAGTTTGAAATGTTATCATTCCAGATTTTCTTTGGTTTTGAGGAACGAATAAAAATGAAAAGGAAGTTTGATATGTATATAATGTTGTTTTAGTTATTTGTTTGTACTTGATGTTCTTATTTTACTCGGCTGACAACATTATGTTTTGTATGTGCTAGAGGTGATATATTTTGTTTCTTTCTTTTGCAAGCTTTATTACTTCGGCTGAGATGATGAGAAGAAGTACATATGGTTACTTCTTTGTCTACATGAATTATCTTTTTTTTAATGTTTTATATCTAATACATATCTTTCTTTTGTTATATTGCTTTGCCAGATAGGCTACAGCATACATGCTTTTGTTTTATTTTTGTTTTATACACTTTCATATTAATTCTTTTTACTTTGTCTGGTTACTTTCTTATCTGATATCTCTTTTATTTTTAAAACTTAAACCATCAAATATAAAATTTACTAATGTATTCACTTTCTATTTTATAAAACTATAAAATTTATCTTATATATTTCGATTCTATTTATAACGTAATATCTATTATTATCATTTATTATTATTATTAAACCATTTAAACTTAGATTTAAACTCGAATTCAATATACATATATATTAACTTCAAATTCTCTCATATATCACGTATACATATATATTCACATATATGTACAATATGTACTATATTTTTAAATTGAAATGATGTATACAGAATTTATCTGTATTCGAGGAAACTCGAGATCAATTAATCCATTTTATACTTAATTTTACAAATTTTTATTCAAAAATTTACTTAATTATAAATTTAAATTTAATTAAAATCTAGGGTCGTTACAAGTAATGGATAATAACTTAAAGGATGCTTGGGATCGCCCATCCTCTAAGGATCAGTCAAACCTTAAATTAAATACATCCCGTGGTTAAAATTTCAAAATTGGTATTTTACTTATAAATCAAATATCATTTCAAAATTCAATATCATTTCAAATCCATTTCAAAATATCCAAATATTTTCAAATCAAAATATTCCAATTAAACCATTTCAAAAATGAAATTATTATATTTAATATATCCAAATATTCAATTCTCAAAATTTTAGTCTTTTCACAATTCATTTATTCACTTAAATTTATTAGAACAGTGAAATTTCAACTTTCGCAGCACTTAGAAAATGCTTCGGAAAGTTATGTTTAAAAACAATTCAGTTAGCAAAAGACAGCATTAAAAATGCTGTAATAGGTTTAGATTTCAAATAAAACTTTGGTTAAATTCAACAACTACAGCACTTACAAAGTGCAGTAACAGCCCTAAGTTCAATTTAGCCATTTTGTTCATTTATATCAATTACAGCATTTAAAAAATGCTATAATATCCTTTATATTAGAAATGATAGCATTTCAAAAAGGCTGCCAATTAAAATTCAAGAATTTAAATACAATTTAATAACCAATTAAATTTTAATTTTAATCATTTTAACTTATAAAATCATATAATTTCACACTTTAAAACAATCATTGAAATACCGTTATATTTATGATTTTATAAAGTTAAATTTCCATTCAAAATCAAATTTTATAATAATTTTACTTATTAAATTCTAGCATTAATTTCCTTTCTTTATAATTAAATATTTTAACTTAACATTAAGTTTATATTTCAAAATATAACCTATTTTCATTTTATTTACTTAATTAAAAATTCACATTTTTACAAAATTCACAAATTTCCAATTTAAGTTATATTTCAAAATTCAACTTAAATATCCATTTATTTCATATTTATTTATACAAAATCATTAAAACTTTATAAAAAAAATCATTTAATTTCATTTTAAATCAAAATTGTCATATTTTCTTACTTTACATAAATTCTATTTATCAAAAAAATCATAAATTCCAAAATTAACTTATATTTCAAATTCCACTTCACCATTTACTTAATTCACTTATTTAATTTATAGACAATCACTAATATTTTATAAAAATAATTTTCAATTAAATTTAAATAAAAATATCATAGTATTTACATTTTTTTTATACTTTAAAATTTATAAAAACATTTTACCACAGTTTGTATACAAAATTTCTAACTTAAATAAAATGATACGGATAATATATCATTTCAATCCGTAATTTTCAAAGGAAAAATCCGGGTTTTATCATTTCAAACCCGCAATCCCAAGTTAAATGAAATAAATAAATAAAATCGTTCAGGCCTATCATTTCAGCCCATAACGATTTTCCCTATTCTAAAGTCCGTTCGGGTATGTATCATTTCAACCCATAGTGATTCTACTCTACAGGGAACTTGCAGGATGATAAACTGATATAAATAACATGATAGTATAATATAACAGTAACATGTGATATAATAGGTACAATAACAGGTGTAAACATCATATGATCATAATATAGCAGTTATAACAGGATGAAATACATTTACAGATTCAAGTGGTGTCGGTGTATCAGTTATATAGGTACAGATTGTCTGGTGAGAATAACTCACCTATTCAGAGCTGGAGATAGCTATCAAAGCAAACTACACAGACTTTATGAAGGCACGACAATACGGAAATGACTTGAGAGTGGAGAGCCAAAGCTATAGGCCTTGAATTCAATTACATAAAACAATATACATATATACATAAGTTACAACACACTTTAACATCAAATAACATTAGAAACAACACCCAAAACCATATCCATTCGAATTGCACTTGTTCTCAACCTCATGTACTTCAGTTAGTCAGTGATTAAGCTTAGCTAACACAGGGGATTGGGTCTAGTTTGGGTCCATATGGGTCGGCCTACATGTGCTTGAAGGTGGGTACATGGATCTAGGTGTACAAGGCTAAAACTAGGCAAAATATCATCATATATTTGTCACAACTTAGCTCGACCAGAGGCTATGGGGCACGGCCAGTGGGTCCAGGTGGTGGTGGGTGATGTGGTAGAGGGTGGAGGTCAGGTCAGAGGTGGTGGTGGTGGTAGTGGCGGCTAATGGTGGTAGAAGTTGATGTTGCAATTATTGGCTTGGTTTGTATAAGTAGTGGTGGATTTGGTAGGTTTCTGTGTTGATCTGTGCATTGGGGTTGCTCAGCCTGGAGAGGAGGTGGACTAGGGTGGGTGATGGTCAGAGAAAGGGGGTGGTGGTTGTCGGCCTAGGCCTGGAGAAGGAGGAACCAAGTTATGAAGTTGAGAACAATATACAAAATTCAATAGAAAACTAGAAAAACAAGTAAGAAGAAGATGAATTTTTACCCAAACTTTCCACACAATGGCCGTGTGTTTTTCCTTGAGGAATGACAAATATTTTGCGTGAAAAAAAATGAAGAAGTCAGCTGGAAAGAATAGAGGTATGCACGGCCAAAAACAATAAAGGAAGGAGTTGGGAAAATGAAAAGTCGGGAGATGAAAAGACTTTGGAATTTCAAGAGTTTAAAACTTTTCAAATTTCTTCTATTTTCTTTTTAATTTGTATATATATGAAAATGACAGAAAACAAAGATAAATAATCTCAGAAAAAAAGAAAATAAATAAATAAAATTTAAATAATATCAATTAAATAAGGAAAAATGGCAATATATACATAACTAGGCTTTAAAATTTGAAATAAATTCAAGTATACTTTAGAAAAATTATATTATCATTTTAAAAATATTAAAAGGAATAAAATAACATATTAACACATATTAAAACAAAATATGACAATAAAAATATGATTTATATGATTTAAAATAAATAATATTGCTAAATAACAGTTTATACACAAAATTGAAAATTACATAACTTCCGCAATATAAGTCCGTTTTCAATGAAACGAAAAGCAGTATTCATGAAATTAAATCTATTTTCATAATAAAAGATAAAATTTAAGAATTTAAATATTTAAATTTAAAGTTCAAAAGTCAAAGTTTGACCAGTTTGACCACAAATTCCCTTTTTAGGAAAATATACAATTTATACCAGTTTGAACTTATAATTCACATAATAATCAACATTTATTTTTAAAATGAAATGTTTGAAATAAAACAATTTTAAAATAATTTCAAAATAAAATAAAGTCAAAATTAAAATATATGTAAAAATCTAGGGTTGTTACACTCTCCCCCACTCAAATCTTTTCGTCCTCGAAAAGGAAGGAAGTGGAGAAACAACTAGAAAGAACAATAGGTTGGAAGACATCCCGAAAGAAGGTAGGGAAAAAGTAGCTAGGAGGGAAAACAGGTTGAAATACAAGGATGAACCATTATTTAAACCATTATACATTTCAATTTAAAATTTCATAACATTTTAAACATTTTATAATATAATGAATAGTCATTTGATTCAAATCTGATGGTTCAAAGTAAACAATATTTAAAAACATTTTAAAATCTTTAGAAAGGAAAATAACTGATCAAAATATTCTTTATATAGTACTTTTATCAAAATACTTCTATAACTCGATGTCTTAACAAGCTTATCCTCGTTCCTGCAGACTCTGGCAGTGCGTTGATCAGGCGCAAAGCTAGAATTCTCCAGGTACTTAGTAGACTTGTTTCAACACCCAGTGAAAATACTGGAAAACTTTTTAAAACAGATACGGAAAGTACAATCCAACAAAAAAACAAACAAAACATTTGTCTAACCATGGTTCGTAGATACACAATGGTTACGCCTGGATCCCCAAGGAGACAATCCATATCTGTAAGCTTTCTCAGCCCTACGAGTTATGCCATGATGACTAGTAGAATGCAGGATACACAATGGTTACGCCTGGATCCCCCAGGAAACAATCCGTACCCCTAGGCCATCTCAGCCAGGCGGTTTCGCTACTAATGCGACCTACATAGATGCAGGATACACAATGATTACGCCTGGATCCCCCAGGAAACAATCTGTACCCCTAAGCCATCTCAGCCAGGAAGTTGTGCTATGCAGTCGCGCTCGTAAGACCATGGGTAACGCCATGGAATTCGATGGACACTCTAGTATCATATCTGAAAAACCAAAAATCAGAGAAATATCGATAGAATGAATCCACAATGTGGCCACAACGTGGATATCAAGCAGAAGGCACTTTCCATATCTTTACTTCGAAAATATGTATCATATAGTACCTTTTCAAATCACTTTCAAATATCATACTTATATAAAGTCCATTATATATAAGACTTCAATTCCAAATCAAATACTTTCCAAAATCAATAGTATATCAATTCACACTTATATAGACTTCAATTATATAAGATTTCACTTTTCAAATTGAGTACCTTTTCAAATCCATAGTTTTCAAATCAACGTCATACTTATACAAACCAAATTTTTATATAGGTTCGATAACTCTCAAATCAAGTATTTAGTCAAATACAAGGTTCTCAATTCAATTTGTTTCAATATCAGTTCAGTTTCAAAATCATATACAATTCCACCAAATTATTTCTTCTCAATTTAAATATCTTCAGTTTCAAAGTTTCCAAAATAATAGGTTTGGAAAATAATCCAAGTTCCTAAATCAATATAATTTAAGTCAAACAATTCATTTCCAACATCAATGGTTTTCAAAATCATCTTATACTTACATAAAGTTCATCTTATATAAGGATCAAAAATTTTCAAAAAAATAATAATAAATTTCGCTGCATGAAGAGCCATATGGGATTGAACATCTTTGCTTTATAAAAGATTTTAAATTTGGAATAGTTTTGTATATAAAGTAGTTTGTAAAATAGTTTGTATGCAAAATAGAATAAAAATAGTTTGTTTAAGAAGAACAAAAGAAAAATAGTTTTGAAAAATGGTTTTAAATTGATAGTAGTTTTTCATAAAAGAAAGAATTCCAATTAAATTACAAAGATATCCAACCCAACAACTTCCTATTTCAGCGTCAAGTGTATCAATGATAATAGAATATAAGATGTACATATGTCATCACTTCGGAACATTACATTCGATCGCTCGCTCGATCACACAAGTTCGCTTTCAAACTAGTATTGTCCATTCGACTTTCCTAATGCGGATTTCGATATGGTTTCTCGACTAGAAACCATCAGTCTCCTTGCATAGCCATATACTATGATAGAGAATTCTAGAATCAAGCCCAAAATCCATATCAAATATTCGCCATCAAGAATCAAATGAAAAATCCTAACACGAAATGGTGTAATTCACCTCGAACTTGTGTACTCAAACTTGGATCAATCTAATTATGCGAATAAAACAGCATACGTACAACTTATGTATCTATTCCAACTTTTTAAATATATAGTTTCATAAAGATGTTACTAAGTTAAACATTTAAACCAAATTTTATTCAAAATATTTTGAAGGCCAAATTCTTCTCAAAACATTTCAAATCTAAACTTCATATTAAAAAAAATTCAAAATAGCCTTATTCATTTACTTAACAAAACAGTTTCAACTTATTTAAATCATATTACTACATACTTTAAACATACATACCAAACTTATATACTTTATAATTTTCAAAATTACTTAGCTTTGAAAAGTTAACCTTGATTTGGAAGTGCTCGAACTTTCAAAATAGTCGAAGAAATCATATTTCAATCCAAGAGTTGGAAATCATCAACAAATCAGTAAATCAATTCCAAAAGTAGGGTTATATCAAATCAAATCCAAAACTCAGGAACTGAACACCGGTTTATTTCAAATTATTCAAATATATATACATATATCTTTCAAATATCACATCACACTTCGGAATTTGAAATCAAAATTAGTTTCACAAATCACCCACATAACAAAGCTACCGAAGTGGCCTCTCCCCCACTCTGAAACTCGAAAATCAATGTCGATGATGCATGCATTCATCACCGAAATTATTTTCCAACGACATAAGTGGGTTCTGGACTTCTATTTTCTCAACTTCTTTTGAAATTTCTTCGAAATCATTTGAAACTCATTAAAATCATTTGAAACATTTCATATTCGGAAAATACTTTCAAATCATATTATTTATTATTTCAAAATCTTAAAATTAGTTTCAAAAATGCCAGAGTTCAATCACTCAAAATTAGATTCAAAACCTTCAGTTATAAATTATTTTTGTGAAATCCCGGATTTTTGAACATCTGTTAATTTGATAATTAACTGATTTTAAACTATTAAGATACTGATTTCATTTGATTAAACAAATGAAATTTGATAAATAAGGATATCTGGATGTATATAGATGAATTGAACTATAATAAATACTAAATTTGTAATATCTGGATAAATATTTAATTGATAATCTCCTAATATAATTGAAGTTGACAATATTAGTTTAATAATCTTCTTTATAATTATTTAATTGGGCAAATTTTATCTTTTCAAAATTAATAAAAATGATTTTCTAATCATAATATATAATATATAGGTATATATATTATTGAATTGGAAGTTATGTTTTTAATAATTTTCAAGAGGGATTTGAAGTTGAATTCTATATTTTTAACACTTAGAATAGTATCTATATTTATTTATTTATTACTAAAGTATTATAGCTTAAAGATTTAAAATAGGATTTAACGAAGGATCATGCTTTTTCTAAATATATATGTTGTATGTATATATATAGATATTAAACATAAAAATATAAATAAATAAGTTTATATTGTTTAATTTAGTTATATATACATATAAATAAAAGAAAGTGAAAAGATAAAGATATATAAATAAATTTAAATTATACACAAAAAAACATATAAAAACATTTATACATGTAAATAAAGACAAGTGTAATCATCTTATCATCTTATTAAATATGTGTAAGCATAGTATTACTTGAGAATACAAGTGTAAGAATCATAATATCATGTAATAACAAGTGGCAAACCCTTTTTCTTTTAATTTGAAAATTTATAAACAATGTAGTATTAGAGAAGAAAGCTGGCTATTCATTTTCAGAAAAAGCTAAAACTTTCTCTTCATCGTCATATTCCTTTCATTCATTTCAAACCTGAAAATTCAAAACAAAGAAAAGGAATAAAGGAAAATCAAAACAATAAATCAAAAGCAATTCAAAGTTTCAATTTTAACCTGGAAATGTAATGCAAAGATCAGGCTTTAATTAAAATCTCGGATCAGTTTCCAATTCAAGTTGCATCACAAATCAAGTTACAAATCTAAATCAAACAGCAGTTAAATGATCAACATTCAAGTTCCAGTTCAAAAAGCAAAGTCCTATTTTTCTGTTCTAACTATATAAAGGTGAGTAAACTATGCTTAAACAAATTTGATTTGGATTCATATGATAAATGTTGAAAGTGGAATTGTGATGTATGTTTGAAATTATGTATGCATGTTGTTTAAATCTGGATATATGTATATAGGAATGTAGAAACCTGTGTGCATGTATGAATATATCTGTATCACCTCTGTTTTAAGCTATAGAATTCAGAATTTAAATCAAAAATTCAAATTCTCTCTATCTAGTCTCTGTTAGGGTTTGGAATTCAAACAAATTATGTTTGTTTATACATTTACTAAGATTTAAAATTATTTTTAAGGGAAATAATTTAGTATAATTTTGGAGGTATAGATAGGATAGTGGAAAATGTATAAATAGGTAAAACTCAAGTATAAAAATTCTTGGATTCTCCTATATAATCGTAATCTCCATTAAAAACCATGATTTTTAGAAGTTAAATCAAAAATTTTAACTTAGAATCGAGAGAGAATTCATGTGATGAACGAATTTTGGATTTAAAGCTTTTTCTGGTGATCGATGAACGTGGTGGTCTCAGGATCGTGGTTGTGGGTAGCCGGGTGATGGACGAACTCGGGAAAAATGGTCAGAAAAATTCCTGATCATCGTGGTGGCCGAACGTTGATAATCTAGGGTTTTAGTTCACGTTTTGGCATTGGTCGGAGTTCGATAAACTACGGCATCATCAGTGGATCGGAGGTAGCTGGTCATGGGGGAATCGAGGCGTTGGACATCGATGAAGTTTCGAGTACGTTTGCATGGCCTCTGGTGGTTGAGATGGTCGGAGCGAGGCGTTTTTAGGTGATCGGTATTGTTCCAGTTGAATCGAGTTGTTCAAATTTGAACAACGATGAAATCGAGGAATCTGGGTGGTCAAGTGGGTTAGGGTGATCATCAGTGAGGTGTTGGCAACGGTGAAGTCAATCGGAATGGCTCCGATCGCCTGTGCACGTGAATGCGTATCACCATGTGTATGGGTTGTTGATGGATTTGGAGAAGAAAGGTAATTCTCGGGTATATCCCGAAGTAGTTGTAGGTTTTTCTCGAAGAAATGGGGCAGATAGGTAACTAGAAGTTGTGTCCGGGATTTCATTAAGACGACTCGGGTATTTGGGGTTGTGGGCTCGGGATTTCTAAAACAGACTCGGGTTTGTTGGTTAGTTAATAAAGTTTCCTAAGTAAATTGTATAAACCAGTTTTAAAAAAAAAATAAAGTAAATGTTTATCAAGTTTTAATAGCTAAAGAAATGAAAGTTTTCAAAGTAAAATAAATGTTTTCAAGGTTTCAAAGTTGAATATTTAAACAAGTTTCTAAAACGAAGAATGGTTTATAATTAATTAAGGTTAAGTAAGCAGGATTTAAAAGTAATTAAAGTAATGATGTTAGGCTCGGATATTATTTCGAGTTCGTGAGTGTTTTAACGTAATAGTTTTAAGTTAATTAATTAAAGATTAATTTAATTTGTAATCAAGGGTTGTTAATTAGATAATTAGAGATTATTAATTAATTGATAAGAGATTAATTAATTAAATTGTGATTAAGCATTATTTAATTAAGTAATTAGAGGTTAATAAATTGGTAATTAAGGATTGATTAACTTGTAATTAAGAATTAATTTATTTGTAATTAAGTTTTATTAATTAAAAATTAAGTTTTATTAATTAAAAATTAAGGTTTATTAATTAATAATTAAGGGGTAATTAATTAGGTAATTAAAGATTAATTAATTGATTTGTAAGGTAATCAAGGAATGATAAATTAATTAAATGGTTTGTAGTTAATTAATGATTGATTAAGCATGGTTAAGTGATTAATTCTTAAGTAATTACTTTAATTAAGTAATTAGAGAATCATTAATTAATGTGATTAATTAATTAAGGAGATTAATTAAAAGTTAATGTGAATGGTTAAGAATAATTAATCTATGGGGTAATTAAGGGTTAATTACTTCATATAATTAAAGAATAATTAATCAAGGATGATTAATTAAGATGGATGATTAAAGAATGATTTATTAATTGGGTTGTAATTAATAAATGTTAAGTATGCAGGATTAAGGTAATCTAAATGATTAAAGTTGGTAATTAATTTAATTGGAGATTAATTAAATTAATTAGGAATTATATATCTAATAAATCTTGTTATGGATAGTTGAATGATACTGGATGACTTGGATTGATTTTATCTCTGATGGGCGATTGAGATGTGTTGTGATATGAATGGGTTAAACTGTGATAATATAGGTTACCTATCTGAGTTGAATTGTTGAATGATATCCTGGATTTGAATTGTATTGTTTAAAACTTATCAACTTGGATTAGAGATGACATTGAATTCGAAGAGACCGGGGTCGGGTATCAGTAAATACCCGAAACCACTTCGATTCTTTATAAATGTGAGTTTGGAAGCAAACAGGCTGGAATGAAATAAGTTAAGTATCATGGATATTTAAAACTGGATAACGATTCTTGGATATTGTTTTGAGATAAATAATTGACTTAAATAAGATTAGAACTCGTAGAAAAGTACGAGTTACCCTGGTAATTCACTTAAGTTATATAGCTTAGTATTTCATATTATGGGTTTACTCACGCTGGTTTCCAGCCTGACCCTGGTGTTACTTTGTTGTAATGCTCGGGTTAGACCGAGTATTACAGATTTTAGGTAAGGACGTTCTGGAGCTCAGGAGGCGAGCTGGATGGCAGGAACGTATGGAGTGTATACCGCTGTGATATATTATAGTTGTCTGAGACATATTAATTCTAACTGTCTAGTATATTTGTGAATGTTGTAACTCTGATGTATTAAAATGTAATTAACAAATACAGTTTTCTTTGTATAACTGATATTATTATTTGATATTGTATTTTGATCCGCTGCGAATGTAAGAATCTGTGTCTTGTTCTGTTTCTTCTTCTATCTCTTTTCTTTTTCTCCTAACTATTTGGAATTTTCGGGTTCGGAAATTCCAGGTCGTTACAATTTTATATGAAACCATTCCTTATAAAATTTTCAAAATTTCAAATCCTTTCAAAACTTCAAATTCTCATTTCAAAAGGGTATATAATCCTTATCGAAAACATTTCACCTTTATATATAAAATATGGTCATCCTTATCAAAATAATGATTTTGATGTATACACAATTTCAAATTACAATCTACCACAAATTTTCCAAGTGATGATTCAAGGATGGATTTCAAAACAAACAGAGATTCAAATTTAGAGGAACTCCAATTAAATAGAATTTTTATTTGAAGATAAGCTCGAACAAAGATGAGAAAATTTAAATTACTAAATAGAAGATGGATAAGCCTATATAAATCGCGGGCGACCTTAACCGGTCAACCATGACTTCAGGAATATAATCGACGCGAAAATCTAAGGCAAATCGACCTTCGATCGCCAGAGATAGAATCTAAATATAGCCGAAGATAGAAAACATCGTAAATCGAGGATACAGAAATCTCCGGTGAATCAATGCCAATTATAAGGGAGTTTCACCCTTTTACAAATCATTCAAAGATTGGCGGAATCGCCACCCTATAAAGGTCATTCAAAGTGGAGTTACGGAATTCTCCATAAATTAAAAGAATACAATTAAGGGAGACAGGAATGGATTTTAGAACAAGCGGGAGCGTTCCAAAATTTAAAGGAATCTTATTCGACAAGAATCCAAACCAAGATTAGAGATATATAACCTATATCGATACAAAAGAATTCCCATTCAAAATTTGGAAAGACTCGAATTCATAATATACGAAAACAGAAGCATAAATATCTTTAGTTGGACAACTTCAGCTAAGCAAAAGATACAACAGAGTTTACTCAAAGCAACCTAACAAACTACTGATTTTGTCATACCCAAAATAGATTCCTATCAACAATGGATCTAGATCAATTAAGAGAGAGGTTCAAAATTTTAGAGGATCCTAATCAAAGAAATTACTAACAAGGTGGATACGAAAGGAATAAAGTCCAAAAAAATTTACTTTCAAAGCAAGAAAATTTATATCAAAATAATCTTTGAAAATTCTTTGAAAATCATTTGAAAATCATTTTATACTTTGAAAATACGTTCTCTCACAAAGAAATGATTCTGAGATTGATTTCACTCATTCTAGGGTATTTCTACCCTATCTCTAATGAGTTTTTGCTCCACAGGCTAAGGTTTGCCTAAAACCAAAGCTCCGATACCAAATGTAACGACCCACTATTTTGGACCATTCAAATCGACAATAATCCACACTTGTCTGACTTGAATAATTCAAAATAACAGATTGAAAAAAAATTTGGAGCAAATAAAATCAAATACAGAATCACAGACACAGAATATCAGAATAACTCACAGGGAAAATTTAAAATACCATAGTAGTTCATGAAGCTACTATAACAAAATCTCAAAACAAAATACATAATATCAGTCTGAAAACATGTACAATAGAAATCTCAAATACATAGAAGTTTATAATACCAGAGCTGAAATAGAACAACTGAAACTGAAATGGATAGATAACTAGATAAGCAGAATCTCCAACAATTCCTAGCTTCAGAAAGAGATCCAAAGCTAAGCTGTAAATACTCAGGCCGACCTGAGCGTAAAGCAAAATACAAAACACTCGAGTCAGGACAATATATACTTATATAATGTAAACCAACTCAAGTGAACTGTAGCAGTAATGCATAATAACTTAAAGGATGCTTGGTATCCCCCATCCTCTAAGGACCAGTTAAACCATAAATTAAATACATCCCGTGGTTAAAATTTCAAAATTGGTATTTAACTTATAAATCAAATATCATTTCAAATCCATTTCAAAATATCCAAATATTTTCAAATCAAAATATTCCAATTAAACCATTTCAAAAATGAAATTATTATATTTAATATATTCAAATATTCAATTCTCAAAATTTTAGTCTTTTCACAATTCATTTATTCACTTAAATTTATTAGAACAGTGAAATTTCAACTTTCGCAGCACTTAGAAAATGCTTCGGAAAGTTATGTTTAAAAACAATTCAGTTAGCAAAAGATAGCATTAAAAATGCTGTAATAGGTTTAGATTTCAAATAAAACTTTGGTTAAATTCAACAACTACAGCACTTACAAAGTGCAGTAACAGCCCTAAGTTCAATTTAGCCATTTAGTTCATTTATATCAATTACAGCATTTAAACAAATGTTGTAATATCCTTTATATTAGAAATGATAGCATTTCAAAAAGGCTGCCAATTAAAATTCAAGAATTTTAATACAATTTAATAACCAATTAAATTTTAATTTTAATCATTTTAACTTATAAAATTATATAATTTCACACTTTAAACCAATCATTGAAATACCGTTATATTTATGATTTTATAAAGTTAAATTTCCATTCAAAATCAAATTTAATAATAATTTTACTTATTAAATTCCAGCATTAATTTTCCTTTCTTTATAATTAAATATTTTAACTTAACATTTAAGTTTATATTTCAAAATATAACCTATTTTCATTTTATTTACTTAATTAAAAATTCACATTTTTACAAAATTCACAAATTTCCAATTTAAGTTATATTTCAAAATTCAACTTAAATATCCATTTATTTCATATTTATTTATACAAAATCATTAACACTTTATAAAAAAAATCATTTAATTTCATTTTAAATCAAAATTGTCATATTTTATTACTTTACATAAATTCTATTTGTAAACAAATCATAAATTCCAAAATTAACTTATATTTCAAATTCCACTTCACCATTTACTTAATTCACTTATTTAATTTATAGACAATCACTAATATTTTAAAAAAATAATTTTTAATTAAATTTAAATCAAAATATCATAATATTTACATTTTTTTATACTTTAAAATTTAGAAAAACGTTTTAACCACAGTCGGTGTAAAAAATTTCTAACTTAAATAAAATGATACGGATAATATATCAAAGGTGGAGGTGGTGGTGGTAGTGGCGGCTAATGGTGGTAGAAGTTGATGTTGCAATTATTGGCTTGGTTTGTATAAGTAGTGGTGGATTTGGTAGGTTTTTGTGTTGATCTATGCATTGGGGTTGCTCGGCCTGGAGAGGAGGTGGACTAGGGTGGGTGATGGTCAGAGAAAGGGGGTGGTGGTGGTCGGCCTAGGCCTAGAGAAGGAGGAACCAAGCTATGAAGTTGAGAATAATATACAAAATTCAATAGAAAACTAGAAAAACAAGTAAGAAGAAGATGAATTTTTACCCAAACTTTCCACACAATGGCCGTGAGTTTTTCCTTTAAGGGATGAAAAATATTTTGCGTGAAAAATAATGAAGAAGTCGGCTGGAAAGAATAGAGGTATGCACGGCCAAAAACAATAAAGGAAGGAGTTGGGAAAATGAAAAGTCGGGAGATGAAAAGACTTTGGAATTTCAAGAGTTTAAAACTTTTCAAATTTCTTCTATTTTCTTTTTAATTTTTATATATATGAAAATGACAGAAAACAAAGATAAATAATCTCAGAAAAAATAATAATAAAATAAATAAATAAAATTTAAATAATATCAATTAAATAAGGAAAAATGGCAATATATACATAATTAGGCTTTAAAATTTGAAATAAATTCAAGTATAGTTTAGAAAAATTATATTATCATTTTAAAATATTAAAAGGCATAAAATAACATATTAACACATATTAAAACAAAATATGACAATAAAAATATAATTTATATGATTTAAAATAAATAATATTGCTAAATAACAGTTTATACACAAAATTGAAAATTACATAACTTCCACAATATAAGTCCGTTTTCAACGAAACAAAAAGCAGTATTCATGAAATTAAATCTATTTTCATAATAAAAGATAAAATTTAAGAATTTAAATATTTAAATTTAAAGTTCAAAAGTCAAAGTTTGACCAGTTTGACCACAAATTCACTTTTCAGGAAAATATACAATTTATACCAGTTTGAACTTATAATTCACAAAATCAACCTTTATTTTAAAATGAAATGTTTGAAATAAAACAAGTTTAAAATAATTTCAAAATAAAATAAAGTCAAAATTAAAATATTTGTAAAAATCTAGGGTTGTTACAATACATTCGTATCATTTCTTGGATCATATACAAAGATTCACAAACCCAATATCACCCCCACTGACTTCGAGGCATTTTTGGTTAATGTGTAAACGGCTTACTCTATATCATTATTTAGAATTTTTTGTTTCAATACATAAGTACCAAACACTAAGCCTTATCGAACGATAATTTTGTGAGTAAACCTGAATTAACTTGAGCATGTTGAATAACGAATCTGTTATGCTAATTTCAACAATTGAAATTTGCGATATTATTCTTATCAACATTGCTTATTTAATTCCAACCACATTAGTCTTTCCAACAAAGACACAATCTCGGCCGATGGATCACATCTCATTGGTTACGACCACCAAAATCATATTTTGATAGCGTACATGGAATTCTTTTAGATTTGCACATCATACCATACAGAGTCAACAATCTTAAAGGTTTATGTAACAACCCGCATATTTTACGATTGTATATTTAAATATAGCATCGTTAATCGGATTAAAGTTCGAAAAGCTACCTTTTGCAAACAGTCAAATTAGGACTCGAGACCACTTCCATTGAGTTCAAAATGCCATTTGCAACTTTTTTTAGTATAAGCTTCGATAGGTTTGGAGTAAGTTGAATTTTGCTATTATCTACTTGGGCTTTTGGGTTTGGGTTTCACCCAAATCATCCTATAACCTAACTCAGCCCCCTCTTTATCCATTCATTCTCATTTCATTTCTTTTTCTCAAGCAAAACTGAAAATGGGGGAAGAGAATGGGAAATAGGAATTGCCAAGCCCTAGTTCCTCTTTCAAACTCAAATTCTTGCTCCAAATTCAAGGTGAAGCTTTGGTAAGCATCTCCTCCTTCTTCTTCAACTCGTTCTCTCTTTAATTTCAGAACTTTCCTAAACCTAACTTAGGAAATGTTCTTCTTTTAAGCTTAGATTCAAGATTCTAGAGTTGAAGTTGAAAAGTAGTTGATCTTCCTTTGCTTTCAAGCTTCTCCTTCATCGTTTTTGAGATTAAAGGTGAGTTCTTTAACTCACATCTACGTCTATATCTTTCGTTGTTGTTAGGTATGAATTCCTAACATCTATTCATGTTCATTTGCTTTTGATTTGAATTGATTTGGTGAATTTTCCAATTTTGGTGTTTTGAAGTCAAAATCTTTAAAAATCCTATCGTGGATGTTTTGACATGTTTTGGTGGTGTTTCAGAGAGCCTGTAAGGCTGGTTTGTCGCTTGGCATAAATCCCTAGTCTCCGTTGCTCATCCGATCGTTTCCGGTTTGGATTTTCGCCCTTTTTGGGCAAGGCTGATTTTTGCCTAGCAGGCAATTTCAGACGTCTGGAACAAAATCCAGACGTTTGGTTTCAAATTCAGACGTCTGGTTGAAAAATCCAGACGTTTGGAATTGGTCCCTGGAAAACGCAACAAGGCAGAGGAAAAATCCAAACGTCTGGAAATCCAACCAGACGTCTGGTTGGAATTTCAGACGTCTAAAATGTGCAGTTTTGCGTATTTTGGGCCAGAACTTAGGGCCAGACGTCTGGATCAACCCCCCAGACGTCTGGAACTATTCACTTTGCCTGATTTCGGCTGTTTTGAGTGGATTTCCAATGTTTATCGATTTTTGTTGATCCGGATAGTTGTTATCACTTATCATCGACTTTGATGACTTCTTTCTTTGGATTTTTTGGAATATCCATTTTGATGGATTTGGTATCGATTTTTTTGGATTTAATTCACGTCTTCGTATGTGAATTTTTGGTGATTGATTGTTCCTACAATCATATCTATGGTTTGTCACTTTAAAATGCAAAGGTTTCTATACTAGTAGTAAATACTAAAACTCTTTCATTAAAAAAATTTCAACGTTTACTTTCAATATCAAACTCATTTATAAAACCGTTTTCCAATCTATTAGTATATACTAACCTTTACATCACTCGTTCGAGAAATCCAATTAAACGGCTTAGCAAAAAAAGTAGTATGAAATGCTTGCGTTTACTTTGTCGGTTAATTCTTAGACTTGTTCGATTGAAACTCTTGTAACAACTTTCGAGTGGAAATCTACAATTTGTTCGTAAATATTTAAGTTAAGCTAGTGGTTATGGGACATGAAGCTAAACTCATATATTTACTAGCTTAGTGTAATTGACACTTCTTGATGATGGATGATAATCATTTTATGGTTTAGACTAGCAATGTGCGATTTATCTTTGTTCACGTAGGGGACAGTACCTCGTCCTAATGAGCTTCGTCTCATTTTTATGGGCTAGCGACCCATGGTCTTTGGACCGTTCGTGGAGCAATCGGCTCAATAAGTCAAAGCATGGGGCGTATCTTTCTAGGTGCGTCGATGTTCGTCTATGCATGGGGCGTATCTTTCTAGGTGCGTCAATGTTCGACTTTGCATAGGGCGTATCTTTCTAGGTGCGTCGATGTTAGACTTTACATGGGGCGTATCTTTCTAGGTGCGTCGATGTTTATTTATGCATGGGGCGTATCTTTCTAGGTGCGTCGATGTTTATTTATGCATGGGGCGTATCTTTCTAGGTGCGTCGATGTTCGACTGTGCATGGGGTGTATCTTTCTAGGTGCGTCGATGTTTATTTATGCATGGGGCGTATCTTTCTAGGTGCGTCGATGTTCGACTGTGCATGGGGCGTATCTTTCTAGGTGCATCGATGTTCATTTTATGGGATAGCGTCTCGTTTGTGATACACGTGTTGGGAGTTTTCATGCTCCTGTTTGTAATAGGCCCCCCCCCCTTGTGATTTCTGTATTTCTAATTGATGATTTCTGGAATCTATGTTTCACTAATTTTTGCGATTGGCAACGATATGTTTGTCAATATTCGTGGCTTGGTGAATAAAATGAAGAATATGGCATTCTTTTTGATGTTATGAGATTTTTGAGATAATTGTCTGACTTTTCTTTGTTGTTAAATGTATACTTGACACAGTATGGCATTTTTGTTATCATACCTTTTTGGTCATATCTCTTATCCTATCTCATTTTACCTGATATTTATAGCTAGACTGATCCGTTTATTATTTTCTTCTTAAATAATACTCGGGTCAAACCGAGATGTTTCAGGTGCTCCTGCTTGACTTCTTATCAGGGTCCTTCTCCTGACATTTGGCTAACTACTTTAGATTAGTCGTTTTTGTTATTTTACATTTGAGCTATAGACTCCTTGATGTATAATTATTCTTTTGTCTAGCACTTGTATCTATTCTTTTGTGATGTAGTGGATCTTGTTTGACCACTACTTTGATGTACACTTTTATGTGTTATATTCATATCTGATTCCGCCTTTGTCATATGAATATCTGTGACTGATTTGTGTTATGTTTATTTCTATATTTGTTTCCGAAATCCACTTAGCCACTATGTGGTAGCCTTGAGTTTGTATTTGATATGTCGGATTTCCTCTTGAAATGAAATGTAAGTTATATTTTCTGACATATCGGTACTCACACAAAGCATTACACAGATGGTCGCTCCTCAACAGCCTTATTCTTCGTTACGGCATTACCCCGTAGTGTCCTTGGCTAGCGTGAGTATAGAGGTGGGGCGTCACAGCATGGTATCAGAGCCAAACTTCGGAACAATGTAGAATAATCTAGCAAGGATCATTGTCCTAAGTCTTTCTTAGGAATCATGCTATAGGATTTAATTCAAGTCATCGTACCATTCTATCCTATTTTCTTTTGTGATGCCTTGTTTTATCAATCAAAGTTGCTTGAAATTCATTTTGAGAATAACCTTTTTCCTCTTCTTTCTTTCTTTCTTAGAGAAGAGAAATGGTTAGACATGGCCGTTCCAGCACCGGTCAATCTAGTGCTACTCCTCAGGATGGAGTGTTTATGTCTTCTCAACAACTTCAAGATCTTGTGAACAATGCCCAAGCTGCCGGACCCATTCCCGTGCCTACTCACCCTAAATCCGGGTTTGCACGCTTGTGCAAAGATTATACGGCTTTGGGTGGAAGGTCATTCAAGGGTTCCGAAAACGTTATAGAAATCCAAGCTTGGCTTAGAAAATGCGATCGCATCTTTTCCCGCATGGATCTTATTGATTCACTTCGAGTCCAAGTGGATTCTTGCATGCTCTAAGAAAGAGCATTAGATTGGTATGAGCTTTTGATTTCTGAAATTATCGAAGCAGATCTTACTTGGGAGCAATTCCGGGAAAGGTTCGAATTGAAATTTGTGTCGGAGGCTGAAAAAGTAACTTTGGCCCGACGCTTTATTGACCTTGTTCAAGGTGAATCTTCTGTGGCGGATTACGTCGCATCTTTTGAATCTCTCTCTAAAATGGGGTCGATTATATTAAAACCCCATTGAAGAAAAATCAGAGGTTCGTCTATGGGTTGAATAAGAACCTTAAAAATCCTTTGCTTCTGAAACTAGAAGTTTCTTTTGATCAGCTTATTGATATCGCTCTTCGACTTGAAGAGGCCGATAATGAAAGTAATGTTGAAGTTGTGGGCGCCAAACAGAACTTCAACAATAACATGAAGAGGCCTATTAAGTTCAAAGGCCCCAATCCCGACAAGAAAGGGAAGCAAGGAACTTCTGTAGCAAAGACTCCTACCACTAGTCGTGGACGATGCTACAATTGTGATTCTATGGGCCACTATGCAGATGAGTGTCCAAAACCCCTTTATTGTCGCTATTGCAAAAGTTTGAGTCATCATATATCTGCGTGTCCCATTTTTCAAGCAAGATGGAGGGAAAGCTAAATGTTGTGCAAACCTCTACTAGCACTTCTCTTGGTCAAGGTATTTCTCATTCTATCCTTGACGATATTTGTTTGTGATTACTTTATTCGAGTTCTTTTTGATTTGGGTTCATCTCATTATTTTATATCAAAAGAACTTGATGATTCTTTTTCTTTAAATATTATGGGCTTGATGACTTCATCGAGAATTGCGAATTCGATGATAGATCCGCAACACTCAATTTACTTTGTGAAAATATCGAGATTTTTATGTGATTATTCTTTTCGAGCCGATTTGCATGTTATGCGTTACTTAGGCTTCGAAATTGATTTTTGGGAAAGGATTGGCTTAATCATTATGAAGCCCATATCCTATGTCCAATGTGGACTATTCATTTTCGACATCCTCAATCTGTTAAGCAGATTTCTTTTGTTCTTAATGATTTTGATTTCCAAATTCGATGATATCATTTTATTCTTTAAACCCACTTGATGAGGAAAGTGTTATTTCTCTCATTCAAGTAGTTTGTGAATTTTCCGGTATATTTGAGCTTGTCTTAGGATTATCACCTAAGCAATTTATTGAGTGGTGGTAAGGTCTTTTCAGGTCGACCTTGCCACCGGTTTTCATCAGCTACGAGATGCGGAGGATAGCATTCCACTTACCGCATTCCGCACTCGTTATGATTCTTATGTGTGGTTCGTTATGTCATTCGGTTTGACGAACCTTCTACCTTATTTCATCCATCTTATGAATCGAGTATTCGATGAATATCTCGATGAATTTATCCTTGTATTTATTGATTATGGATGAAAACAAAAATTTAAAATTTGCAAATCTTTTTAATTATATACTTATAAGCATAATTGGATTTTGTTCTTAAAACTAACAAAGAATGTTTGTAAATTTTAAAGAGACATGTTTATCAAATAGAAGATGATTTTGTGTTATTTTGCCCATTGAGTGCTTTAAGAATTCTGGTCGGTGCGCTTGATCAACGTTATCGATAGGAATCTCCTAAATGCTATGATGAGACAGTTAAACACAATAAATTGACTTGTAATAAGTAAATTTCTCTAAAAAGATGATATCCGAATGGAATGATCTTGAGACTTTATCCACTTGTGAGATTCGAGATCGTGAATCCAATTTATGTTCATCCCTTGTTTTGAGTAGCCTCAAGGCTCGTCCTTCTCTTTTGGACCATACCTCTTTTGGCTAAACTCTATGTCAAACTAAAATTGCATGGAGTTCCTACTTCTATTGTTAGCGATCGTGATACATTATTTTACTAGTGGATTTTGGTAAGGTCTTCAAAAAGCTTTGGGAACAAAGCTTAATTTTAGCACCGCTTATCATCCTTAGTCTGATGGACAAATAAAGCGTGTGAATCAAACTCTTGAAGATCTTCTTCGTGCATGTATTCTTGATTTTGGTTGAAGTTGGGAAGATCATATTTCTCCCGTTGAGTTTTCTTCCAATAATAGCTTCCAATCTAGTATTGGTGTGGCTCCTTTCGAGGCACTCTATGGAAGGCCGTGCCGATTTCCTTCGTGTTGGCTTAAAGCCGGTGAAAAGCCAGTTTTAGGTCCAGATTTTATTGGTATTCTTTTGTGTTTCACCTATGATGGGTGTTGTGCGTGTCAGTTGATCGGGAAAGTTAGCACCTCGATATGTTGGTCCATTTCCCATCACCAAACGCATTGGTTCCGTGGCTTATCGCCTTTTTATTACCAGCTCAATTTTTTGTTATTCATGATGTTTTCCACGTCTCTCTACTACGGAAATACCTTCGGGATTCTAATTCTATTCTTGAGCCCGGTGTAATTGAAGAAATTAAAGTTTCACCAAATTTGACTTATGAGCAACATTTTATTCGCATCATTGCTTCAGAGGTTAAAGGCCTTCGAAATAAAGATGTTTTTTCTTGTGAAAGTTCAATGGTCCTCTAATCCTAAGGATTACTCTTGGGAATCTTGAGAATTCATCGAGCAAACACATCCGGTCTTACTCTTTCATGCTCTTTATGGTGAACTACTTATTTCAAATTTTCTTTTGTGTTGATATGCTTTTATGGTTGTTACTTTTTATTTTCCTCTTAATTATTGCGAGGACGCAATTTCTTTAAGGAGGGGAGTCTGTAACAACCCGCATATTTTACGATTGTATATTTAAATATAGCATTGTTAATCGGATTAAAGTCCGAAAAGCTACTTTTTGCAAACAGTCGAATTAGGACTCGAGACCACTTCCATTGAGTTCAAAATGCCATTTGCGACTTTTTTGAGTATAAGCTTCGAAAGGTTTGGAGTAAGTTGAATTTTGCTATTTTCTACTTGGGCTTTTGGGTTTGGGTTTCACCCAAATCATCCTATAACCTAACTCAGCCCCCCTCTTCATCCATTCATTCTCATTTCATTTCTTTTTCTCAAGCAAAACTGAAAATGGGGGAAGAGAATGGGAAATAGGAATTGCCAAGCCCTAGTTCCTCTTTCAAACTCAAATTCTTGCTCTAAATTCAAGGTGAAGCTTTGGTAAGCATCTCCTCCTTCTTCTCCAACTCGTTCTCTCTTTAATTTCAGAAATTTCCTAAACCTAACTTAGGAAATGTTCTTCTTTTAAGCTTAGATTCAAGCTTCTAGAGTTGAAGTTGAAGAGTAGTTGATCTTCCTTTGCTTTCAAGCTTCTCCTTCATCGTTTTTGAGATTGAAGGTGAGTTCTTTAACTCACATCTACGTCTATATCTTTCGTTGTTGTTAGGTATGAATTCCTAACATCTATTCATGTTCATTTGCTTTTGATTTGAATTTATTTGGGTTTATTTTCCAATTTTGGTGTTTTGAAGTCAAAATCTTTAAAAATCCTATCTTGGATGTTTTGACATGTTTTGGTGGTGTTTCGGAGAGCCTATAAGGCTGGGTTGTCGCTTGGCATAAATCCCTAGTCTCCGTTGCTCATCCGATCGCTTCCGGTTTGGATTTTCGCCCTTTTTGGGCAAGGCTGATTTTTACCTAGCAGGCAATTTCAGACGTTTGGAACAAAATCCAGACGTCTGGTTTCAAATTCAGACGTCTGGTTGAAAAATCCAGACGTCTGGAATTGGTCCCTGGAAAACGCAACAAGGCAGAGGAAAAATCCAGACGTTTGGAAATCCAACCAGACGTCTGGCAGACGTCTGGTTGGAATTTCAGACGTCTGAAATGTGTAGTTTTGCGTATTTGGGCCAGAACTTAGGGCCAGACGTCTGGATCAACCGCCAAACGTCTGGAACTGTTCACTTTGCCTGATTTCAGCTGTTTTGAGTGAATTTCCAATGTTTATCGATTTCTGTTGATCCGGATAGTTGTTATCACTTATCATCGACTTTGATGACTTCTTTCTTTGGATTTTTTTGGAATATCCATTTTGATGGATTTGGTATCGATTTCTTTGGATTTAATTTACGTCTTCGTATGTGAATTTTTGGTGATTGATTGTTCCTACAATCATTTCTATGGTTTGTCACTTTAAAATGCAAAGGTTTCTATACTAGTAGTAAATACTAAAACTCTTTCATTAAAACAATTTCAACGTTTACTTTCAATATCAAACTCGTTTATAAAACCGTTTTCCAATCTATTAGTATATACAAATCTTTACCTCACTCGTTCGAGAAATCCAATTAAACGGCTTAGCAAAACAAGTGGTATGAAATGCTTGCGTTTACTATGTCGGTTAATTCTTAGACTTGTTCGATTGAAACTCTTGTGACAACTTTCTAGTGGAAATCTACAATTTGTTCGTAAATATTTAAGTTAAGCTAGTGGTTATGGGACATGAAGCTAAACTCATATATTTACTAGCTTAGTGTAATTGACACTTCTTGATGATCGATGATGATCATTTTATGGTTTAGACTAGCAATGTGTGATGTCTCTTTGTCCACGTAGGGGACAGTTGCTCGTCCTAATGAGCTTCGTCTCATTTTTATGGGCTAGCGACCCATGGTCTTTGGCCGTTCGTGGAGCAATCGGCTTAATAAGTCGGAGCATGGGGTGTATCTTTCTAGGTGCGTCGATGTTCGTCTATGCATGGGGCGTATCTTTCTAGGTGCGTCGATGTTTATTTATGCATGGGGCGTATCTTTCTAGGTGCGTCGATGTTCGACTGTGCGTGGGGCGTATCTTTCTAGGTGCGTCGATGTTTATTTGGGCATGGGGCGTATCTTTCTAGGTGCGTCGATGTTCGACTGTGCATGAGGCGTATCTTTCTAGGTGCGTCGATGTTTATTTATGCATGGGGCGTATCTTTCTAGGTGCGTCGATGTTCGACTGTGCATGGGGCGTATCTTTCTAGGTGCGTCGATGTTCGACTGTGCATGGGGAGTATCTTTCTAGGTGCGTCGATGTTCAGTTTATGGGATAGCGTCTCGTTTGTGGTACACGTGTTGGGAGTTTTCATGCTCCCGTTTGTAATAGGCCTCCCCCATGTGATTTCTGTATTTCTAATTGATGATTTCTGGAATCTATGTTTCACCAATTTTTGCGATTGGCAACGATATGTTTGTCAATATTCGTGGCTTTGTGAATAAAATAAAGAATATGACATTCTTTTTGATGTTATGAGATTTTTGAGATAATTGTATGACTTTTCTTTGTTGTTAAATGTATACTTGACACAGTATGGCATTTTTGTTATCATACGTTTTTGGTCATATCTCTTATCCTATCTCATTTTACCTGATATTTATAGCTAGACTGATCCGTTTATTATTTTCTTCTTAAATAATACTCGACTCGGACCGAGATATTTCAGGTGCTCCTGCTTGACTTCTTATCAGGGTCCTTCTCCTGACATTTGGCTAACTACTTTAGATTAGTAGTTTTTGTTATTATACATTTGAGCTATAGACTCCTTGATGTATAATTATTCTTTTGTCTAGCACTTGTATCTATTCTTTTGTGATGTAGTGGATCTTGTTTGACCACTACTTTGATGTAAACTTTTATGTGTTAAATTCATATCTGATTCCGCCTTTGTGATATGAATATATGTGACTGATTTGTGTTATGTTTAATTTTATATTTGTTTCCGAAGTCAACTTAGCCATTGTGTGGTAGCCTTGAGTTTGTATTTGATATGTCGGATTTCCTCTTGAAATGAAATGTAAGTTATATTTTCTGACATATCGGTACTCGCACAAAGCAATTACACAGATGGTCGCTCCTCAACAGCCTTATTCTTCGTGCTAGTCGACGGCATTACCCCGTAGTGTCCTTGGCTAGCGTGAGTATAGAGGCGGGATATCACAGTTTAATTGAACAACCAAGGGTAATGTATATTTTCGACATTAATAAGAAACTCATAGTTTCTCTTCGTCGTACGAGAATACTTATTAGACATTATAATGTTATGTGTTCATTAGGTTAGTTAATTTCACTTCATCTCATATAATTAGTTCTATCTATGGATCGGATCCAATTCCATTTAACTATCAAAAATTCCTCAAAGAAATTCCTTCACAATGAAGTTGATATATCTTAAAACAACAATTATTTCTTAGTGCAAATATAATAGGGATTCATAAACGCTTTATGAACCTTTTTATTTATAAAACTGATTTTAGTTTACAAAAATTATGTTCAAAACATAAATATGTCATTTGATGACAGACCTTTCCAAAAAACTTTTGGAGATTCATACAAGATCTCTCATGAACAATTATTACGTGTAATCTTTCGACTCGCACAACCTGCTAACTCATTGGCCTAGGATATGTTGAGATTTCTTACAAACCCTTATCTTGTATGATTTTGTAAACTGTTGTTTAGATGAAATAATATCAACCTTGTGTACTAATCTTAAGTACATGACCTTATAGAAAGAAACTAACTCAACTTCACTCACAATTAATCATAAATTATCCAACAATGTCTGATTACTCTTTATCGATGCATCATTATGTATCACATGGAGGAGTGACTTTTGAGATTGAATCTATATTCATTTTTAGGTACCTTTGGAACTCTTTCCAATATACTCACTTATTCGACCAAATCAAATCATTTTATTCTATTGCATATTATTTTATTTACTTTTCTTTTATATTCTATGATTTTATCATAAACTTACTACATGTGTATCTAATACACATGTTCATGTTGGTAATAAATCATCGATGAATATAACAAAGTATGTTGAACACTTTTGGTATTAATAGACTTGTGATTGCATCCATCAATATGTATTAATTCAAAGAGTTCATCAACTCTTATGATGCTCCCACTGAGTGGGTGCATAGGCATTAACTGTTTGAGATATAATTAACCTGTATCATATGATCCATAATCATATAGTAAAATTATTTCTCAAAACTATGGCTTAGTCTATAATTCCAAAACAACTGTAAATAATATTAGATACATATGTATTTTTGTTGCATCACTTTTACTATGAAAACAAATTCCATAATATAGTTCTATTTCATAATGAATATTCGTAATACTCATATTGAAATATCGTTATATCTATTTTTCAGTCAATACCAAAAATAAACATTATTTTACAAATAATGTTCGGTACATTTTATGAATTTTTTTTCGTAATTTGATGCAATCATTAGGTGCTATATGGCATGCTCCTACTATTTTTGCCATTACTATAATAGCGTACTAAATTTAGAGGTCCACCATTCACTTAATATTGTTAATATAGTTTTCTTATTTCATATGCTGCAACTAGTTTACAGTGGAGAGTTCTTTGATCAAATATCTTGAACTCAAAGAAATAAATGTTATAGAAAACAATTTTCTATATGAAAATACATTTTGGAATAAAAATCATATTTCATATTCCAATATTAACTATTAATTATTATTACAATTCTTGTTTCCAATGTTTCTCTATGAAGAAAAAGTGACTATTCATTCTCTTCATTACAACTTTACCTTAAATTACATCTATTCTTATACATTCGGTTTTCTTTCAAATGGTCAAACTATTCAAAAGAAAACCTTACTACAATATCATAACAAACCTTTTACAAAAGCGCATTCGACTATTCTTAACATTTAAGACATCTAATATGTTGCACATTATGTAATGACCCATAAAATTTTAACGGTTTTTATAACGCAATTAACTGAAATTTTGCTTGAAATTTAGTTACAAAATTTAGCAATAAAAATTCGATATTTGGAATACGTCTATTTAGACATAGCAAATGGAAAATTTTCATTGGAAAATACGAATGTTAATTCTGTTGTGTAAATTTCAATTTAATATCAGTTAATTTGATAAAAAATAAATATTTTCTAAACCTAAATATTTTTACATAGTAAAAATGTTTATCATTTTCTATGTGAGACGCCATATTTCGTTTTGTCAAATTTGGACTGCTCTAGCCCCGTTTATCTTATTTTCGACGAATTTACAGTAGTTTAGCAGCGAAATATTGACTTTTGATAGGATGGTCGTATCGCTAATATCTGTGTAAAGTTTTGATCGTCTCGTTGTGCTGATCTCCGTAGTATATTTATTCGTGTGTTTCGGAGTTCGGGACACGACGAAATTGGTAAACCGATCAGTCGTATCGGTTCCGCATTTGGACCTTTTAGCTTCCCATACCCTTTCATTTTCCACCGTAAAATCAATAGCCACTATCGTTTATTATTTCCAGAATTTATGGTTACTTTTCCTTTTCCATACTGGTTCCAATATTTTTTTGCTGGTTCGTTTGCTATGCCATTCTCTTTCGGCTATCAATATATATATAAACACCTATAGCCTCATCCAGATCTCATCCGCCCTCCACCGAAATGCAAACCTCTCCACCTGTAGCTGATACTTGCTCATCTCACACCACCTTCAAACTGACCCACCACCTATATTTCCTCCCTCCACCTTCCACCCCACTTCACCTACATGTGTAGCACCTTCACGCTCCTACGCAACCACATGTTGTCTCCATATTTTCTTACACCAAACCCGAGTCAGCCATGCATAGCTCCTCCATCCCTTTCTCTTACTTCTCACTGAAACTCTCTCACAACAGCCTTCCTCAAATCCTCCGCCGAAACCTCCAACCAAGCAGCCATAACCTGAATCCCATCACACAAAACTCCACCATTTCCACCTTCCAGGCCTCTCCACCTTGACCTCCAAAGAACCCATCATTGCCACTTTCCTTCCTTCTCCCCTCCAATGCTTAACCTATGGCCGATACATCTTCCTCCTTCCCATGTCCATGCAAGCCCCATTTCACCCACCACCTACAACCGATACCCTCCCCCGACGGCCAGTCATCTCCACCAAGCACATAACGACCATCGCAGTGCCTAGCTGCAGCCACCCGGCCCCGTCACCCGGACACTTTTCCCTTCGCCGACCATATCCTGCAGGTTCACGTGTATATATGTAGTATATATAACATGTGTTGTACACATAAGTTCTTATGTTTAGTTCTCTTATTTATACTTTCTCTTATTTACTGTTTATATATATATATATGTATATGTATATGTATAGTAAAAAGGTTGTAATCTCGTTTTCTTTTTGTTGTGACGAAAACAGGAATATATATATATATATATATATATATATGTATATATCTATGCAAAGCTATATTTTACATAAGTTATGTGGTCTGTTGAATATGTACCATTTTATTTTGACATGTAATCCAAATCAAATATTGTTTTAAAGAATATATATACTATAAAGATTCTGTAATAGCTTTAAAATTTTATTTGCTATAATTTTTCTGTAAGTTATATATTGGTTCATATAAGTATACATATATATGGCCTGCGTTTTATACTAAAAAATATAGGTATATCTAGCATATATAAGTTTTATACGTATATAATAATATATTAAGTATAATATATATATTGTTTAATTATTTATTTGGAAGAAAAACTTGAAGGATGACATATTAGTTGTTATTAAACTTTTTTTTTTTATTGTATACATATAAAGTTGTTCTCAATGTATAAGTTATATTAGTTTATATATGTGGTCTGTTAGGTTATATAAGTTATATAAGTAATATACAAATATGTTGTTTACTTTATATATATGAATTTATACAAGTTATATATAATATGTTTGTTTGGTTTGCTGTGAAAAAAATTAGTAATATATATAGATTTTAAATTATAAGTCTGTATAGATTTTATATAAGATCTGTTGAACTATATATGTAAGATATAAATTATGGAATCTGGTTGTTTATAAATATATATACATAATATGTAAGTCTATATATATAAATTGCTGAAGCTTTCAATTTTACTTTGGGTGCTAAAGTGTAGATATGTATGCATATAAGTATATATGGGTTTGGTTTCAAATATATATACAGGGCCGGTTCGGATCGTTGGGTTGCCCTAGGCAAGAAAATTGTTTGTTGCCATTTACAAAGAAAAGAAGAGGAAAAAACCAACAACGTATTTTTTTCCCCATAATTTCATTACAAAACACCCAAAATATATAATATATTCAAGCAAAATGTTAACATGTCACACACATCTTTGACAATAGTACATTCAACGAAAACAACTCCTTCTCGAGTTTTTAGAAGCAAACTCGTCAATTATGTCATCATATTCTAACATATCCAAATAATCTTTTTCAATGGAAATCATCGCCAACCCACTTAATCTTTCTTGTGACATAGTGGTTCGAAGATAAGTTTTTATTAGCTTCAACTTAGAGAAACTTCTTTCTGCCGACGCCACCGTAACCGGAATAGTTAAAATGATTCGGAATACAATCCATACATTTAGAAATCCACTCATATCACGGTAAGATCTTAGAAAATCAAGAATGCTTGTTGATTTGGTTATTTCCGATGGCAAGATTCTTCTTAGTTGAGTAAGTTCAAAATACAATCCTTTTCCACAAATATCACTCTCTTCGTTGTGTTTTAAAAAAACCTCTAGTTTCATGCAATGCTCTTTCAATTGTTTATCGTCAATAGTTTTGAATTTTGCATTCAACAAAAATCCATAAATTCCTTCATAAAGCTCAAATTGTTCAAATCGATCTTTAAGCGAAGTAAGAGCTTGGTCTATTATATGAAGAAAGTATGTAATTCTAAAATTTTCTTCCAACGATTGAGTTTCATTAGCATCAACTTCTACATCATCGTTAAATTGTTTCTTTCTACGAACAACTCTTTTTTTTGCAAACTTGGGTTCAATGCCAACTTCATCCGCAAGTTCTCTTGCTTCATTTATCATACTTTCATATCCTTTTTCTCTAAAAATTTCAAAAAATGCAAAGAGTTCTTTTATTTTAATAATTGCATCTTCAATGTCCATTTCCTCCCTTTGAAGTATTTTGCTAACCCGATTAATATTATCCAAAATAGTGTACCAAACACATAAACTAATCAAGAATGCAAAATCTTCTAAAGCATTTTGACAAAGACCTTTAGCTTCTACCCTTGCCATATCATCATTAGAATTATTTTCAATATCGATTAATGCATCTCTTAGCTCCGATGGTTGAGTTCTTATAGCCCTTACACTTTCGATATGACTTTCCCAACGAGTTGCCGATAATGCTTTTGGAGTTAAACCATTAACGTATTTTCTAAGTATTTCCCATCGATGGGTTGAGCCGGAAAACAAAGTATAAATCTTTTGAACGTATGCAAAAAAACTTCTAGCTTTCACACATGATTTTGCCATATCACATAAAGCAAGATTTAAGCTATGACATCCACATGAAATATAAATTGCTCTTGGATTTATGTCGAGAAGTCTCTTTTGTACACCTTGGTGCTTACCTATATGTTTAATTCAAAGTTATGTTAGATAAAATTAAATAACATAATTAATATGAATTTATCTATTCTTATTGAAAATATCATACCCTTCATATTTGATCCATTGTCATAGCTTTGGCCTCTCACATCATCAATGTTTAGCTTAAGATCGTTTAGTACACTTTCAAGCTTTTTAAAAAGGCCAAGTCCCGATGTATCGTCAACCTCTATAAAACCAAGAAAAAACTCCTCTACTTTGATATCATCTTCAACATCCACACAACTTATTATAATTGACATTTGTTCTTTATGACTCAAATCCGGAGTACAATCAAGAATGATTGAGTAGTATTTTGCTTTTAAAACTTTTACAAGCATTGCTTCTTTGATCTTCTTAGCCAACAAAAGTATTAGTTCATTTTGAATACTATGACTAAGATAATGATTGTTTATTTCATTATTTACCACACGTCTAAGATGATCCTCCATAATTGGATCAAAGTCGGCAACAAATTCCACAAGTTGACAAAAAAGTCCATTGTTTTTTTCATAAATCTTTTCATTTGAACCTCGAAATGGGAGGTTATTTCGAGAAAGAGTTTTTACGACACCAATTATGCGCACTAGCACCTTCTTCCAACGTTGTCTTTCTTGCTCGATTAGAGATTCTACTCTCTTGTCAATTGTTGTCTTTTGTTGAAGGCCTTTGTGCAAATCCACCCACCTAATAAGACTTGAAATATGCTCCGAATTATTTTCATGCTCTCGTAACATCGCCGAAATGTTATGCCAATCATTTACTCCTTCATTTCCCAATTTGAATGTCTTTTGTGTACTTTTAAATAACTTGCAACAAAAACAAAATACCTTGTTCACTTCATTTGAATAAACTAACCATTTTCTTTCATGCTTGGAAGAAAAATGTCTACCGTCTTCATTTTTGGGAAATTTATCATTTTCTTTCGAAATTTTGATAGGGCCTCGTTTAACCAACATTATTCTTTTAGTATCGGTTATCCTTCCCCACAAACCGGGATCATAGTTAAAGTCGACATCTTTCTCAAGATCAAGCACAATTAGTTCATCGCCTTCATCCATATCATTTCGATTAATATTTATGTCTTCTCCATTCATGTTATCATCTCTATTACCAATAACATCTTCATCAATATTAGCTTCAACAATTTCATTTTCATCAATTGCTTCATTGATTTCGACGTTCTCATCTATATCATGACTACTTTCTTCAATAATATTTGAAGTTGAACATTGAGATTTTCGTATTTTTGCTTGAAACAAACTAGAAATTGAGCCAATAAGTGATTTTTCTAGTTCCTCTTTTTTTCCTTTAACTCTTCTATTATGAGCTCCGGAATTTTGCTTTCGAAATCTAATTCGATTTTTATCATCTTCGTTCTTCGTCATTTTTCCTATGCATTCCCAAATTAATAATATAGAAAAGCTTAATATTGCAGTTTAGTATAAAACCTGTCATATAAAACCTATCATATAAAACCTGTCATATAAAATATGAATTGAAATCATGCCCGATGTGTAAATCATGACAATTGAATTGAAATCATGAGTCCATGACAGTTCAATAAAGCTCAGGGCCTCAGGCATACTAAATTTCAAAGCTGTAAAAGCATAAAACTGCAAATGCAGTTTATTTTTCCCTAAAGTGAACAAAGTATAATTGTATAATTTATAAACTGGCTTGTTTCATGCTTGTAGCGATTTCTGTATGAAATCAATTCACACTTAATTCTAAGATCATCAATCAACCAAAATAAAATAAAAATACCAGCAAACTGCAAACTCAAAGGAGCCGCCTTCTTTAGCTTGTGCAGTGCGAGTGCGAGGCTGCGAGCGACCAGTGCAACGCAGCAACAGTCGGCGTTTGCTGATGGAGTGATGGTGAATCGGTCGCGATTTTGTTTCTAGGGTTAGTTCTTTTTTTTTTTCTCTGAGTCGCGATTTTGTTTCTGGGTCTTTGTTTCTGGGTCGCGATTTTGTTTCGCGGGGGGTTGCCCGTCCAAGGGGGGTTGCCCCAGGCCATCGTCTGATGGGCCTGGCCCATGAGCCGGCTCTGTATATATAGAGATTTTATTTTATATGTGTTTAAATTAAATATTTATTTGAAATTTATGTATATAGATTTTATTTTAAATATATGTTTAAAGTTGATTTAGAGAAAAATATATATAACATATATTTTGTTCTTTTTAAATCAAGCTAGTCTGATTGTTTTCATCGACCCCAAACTATCAAATTTGCTCGTCGAATTCGTGTTCATCATGTCGTGCTTTGGAATTTGTACTTGGATTCATCACATCTTGTTCTTGTTATCTCTCTAGCTTTAAAAGGTGAGCAATCACTCACGATTAACATTCTTATATTTAGTAAATTTGATTTCACTTGAAACGACAATTGAAATATGCTATTAAAAATTGAATTGCTAGTTATTTAATTGTTAAATATGATATGCTATTATCTGCAATTGTTCACCTATGATATATGACACCATATCCTATTGTGTATATTTTATTTAAATTTGTTATTGATGATATATGCCAGTTGTTGATTTATTATCATATTTTTTCTCACTCTGCTAGTTCCCTGATAATTCCCTATGGGTCGAAATGATACATACCCGAACGATATTATAGATTAGGGGAAAATCATTATGGGTTGAAATGATAAACCCAAGCGATTTTCATTGATTTAAAATTTTGGGATTGCGGGTTGAAATGATATATACCCGTAAATATTAAATTGTGGATTGAAATGATAAATATCCGTATCACTTGACCATAGGTTAGAAAATTATATACGGACATCGTTGGTCTATACTTTGAAAATGATATCCAAAGTTTGAAAAGAAATATATGGGTTTTATTAAATATTGTTTTATATAATATAAAAATGCTATTTTTACATATCTATAAAAATGTAGATTTTAAAATTTTATATTTGGAAATTTTAAATTTATAAGTCAGTTTTGAAAATATAAATTTTTAAGATTTTCTTATAATTTTATTATTTTAAAAATATATAATATAAGATTTAATACAAAATACATTTAATAATATGATTTAATTTAATAAAAATTTAACTTAATTGGTTTATAATATGTTTGAGTACTTATTTAAATTTATATTAATAATAATTTAAAATAGATTTTTTTACTATAATAATAAAGGTTGGAAAGATAAATTAATGTTGACTTGGAATTTAAATTGGGTAATAATTAAATTTAAATAAGAATTTATTTGAACTTATTGATTTTTGAGATTTTGGAAAAATATGATTTATAACGTGATTTGATACAAAATGATTAACGAATATTTAAAATTTTAAATAAAATTAAGATTGGATATTTAATATTGATTTAAATTCATAAATTGAGATTTTAATAAATGGTTATTAAAATGATTAAGTGAATATTTTCCAATTTGAATAAAAATTAGAATTAAGTGTTAAAATATAAATGAAATTTATATTGTAAATGTTTGAATATTTAAACTTGACTCTTTGAACTTTAAATTGAAATGGTTAAACTGGAATTGATTTAAATTGAATTTGGAATTTAAGATGATTTGAATTGACTTGTGAAATTGGAGGAAACAAATTTTATTATATAAAATATTTTATTATATAAACTATTTTAATTTATAACTATTTTAATATATATATATATATTTCAATATCTAAATTGTTTAAATCGGAAGTTTTATGATTTCAAAAGAGTTATGATTTCACAAGTGTTATGATTTCACAAGTGTTATGATTTCAAAAGCATTATGATTTCAAAAGCATTATGATTTCAAAAGTGTTATGATTTCAGAAGCGTTATGATTTCGAAAGTCTTATAATTTTTGAAAGTGTTAGGATTCTGGAAATGAATATTATTTAAAGTGAATAATGATATCAAATTGATATGGTTTTAAATGAATATGATATTTTGATATGAAGTATGAACTGTTTGAAATATGAAATGACCACGGTGTGAAATAAGCGTTTGGTTGTTGAAGAGACCAGGATCAGATATTGTCATACTCTCTGCCAATACCGAAAACCACTTTAACAACTATGTACGTGGTGGAGATTCCAAAATGAAGTAGGATGGTTTGGCGATTGTTCTATATGGTTTTGCGTAGCTCTGACTCTCGTGAGTCAGCTTGATATGGCTAAAACAGGAGCCATGCCGGGCCAAGTTAGGTCATTCCTCCGATCGGACACATTTCTTTGATATCATTCTATTACTTTGTGATTTGATTGGGTGCACCTTTGATTTGGGAGTGCGTTCCGAGGTGGGAGGTAGTAGCTGCTATGTGTCACCACCAGTCCGGATCCGCAAACGGTATATCTACCCTGGCATTGCCTCGCATGCCTTGTCACATGCCCTATCGCGCCTTCTACGAGTTTGGTTTGTACCATACCTATGGAGTGCCCTCTGATAGCCCTCCAGTTTACGGAGGAATTACGGTACTGTATAGACTATGGGAATATATAAAAATGTGTTAAGGGGGATATGGGTAAAGCCTTAACGCTATTTTAATAGTTTACTTTACTATAGACATATTATAATATCGTATATTACTACATAGTTCCACGGATCCTTAGAGGATGGAAATCCCAAACATCCTTTAAGTTACTTGTATTTCAGTTGACATTTCACTTGAGTTGAATTTAGTATATAAGAATGTTAATCCTGACTCGAGTGTTTTGTGTTTTGCTTTACGCTCGGGTCAGACTGTGTGTCACAGCATTTAAGGCTCACCTTTGGAGCTTGGAGTTTTGCTTGAAGATCTATCTCTATCTATTCAGATTCTCGGTTTGTTCCAGTTGTTTATTCAGACTTATCACTAACTTTTGCATTGACACTACATTGTATTTGAGATATTCTATTATATTTTATTCCAATCTCTGATGTATATATAGTAGCTTCATGAACTACTATTGATCTATTCCGCTGCTTATTGTTATATTACTCCGTGTCCGTGATTCTGTGATTTATTAATTTACTGTATATGCTGAGTTTTGCCAAATATAAATTAACAATCTGTTTTTTTGAGCAATTCAAGTCCGACATGTGCATATGCGAATGGCTCGAAATAGCGGGTCGTTACACTTTATGTAAACCGATCAAGATGACATTTCAACGATCGAGTTCTTAGAAGTATCTCATAGTTTATGGTCTTGTGTTACATTAACACAATATGATCCTTTTGAAATCATTCAAGTTGAATACATGATCTTAAAATACTGTTTATTGGCTTACTTCGAATGAACTAACTTCATCGAAATATTGTACCCCACAAACTATGGTTGTTCACCATATAACATTTATATGTGAAAGTATATGGATCAAATATCGATAGTCTTGAATTGCATTTAGAGTTCCAAAACTCATAAAATGCAATACACAGTCTAAACCAAATAAACATATAAGTGACCAACTTATGAATGTATTAAGTAGTTGAAATTAGGCACTAGCATGGGTATAGAAACATTATATAACATGCAATTAGAATTATTAGTATGTACATATTATATTTCTATTTGTGAACTTTCAATTCAGTTTGATTATATATGTTAGTTGACAAACGTTTTATCAATCATATTAAATGCACAAATTTATCATTGTAGATAATTATAACATTATATAGCATATGTTCTTACAATATTAGAAAGGTTACATGTTACCATTTCATTTTTATAATAAGGCTCCCACTAGTCTTTTATGTTTCTCCAAACCCTAAGATGAAACATAGAAGTCTTACAACTTCACTAGTGGGTGTTAGGACTCATTTGTTTTGGTATTCCGACCTTGAGTTTCCTCAACAAATCATAGCCCCACAAACGGTGATAACTCCTTATCTGTTGTATCACATACAACTCCTAACCCATTTTTCCTTGTTCTAATCTCATTTCGACCTTGAGTTTGCTCAACAAATTGAAAGAGATTATTTACTCATACCTACCATATCGTGATGGCCTAAGTATAGTATATATACCTTGAGTTTGCTCAACAAATCGAAAGAGATTATTTACTCATACCTACCATATCGTGATGGCCTAAGTATAGTATATATACCTTGAGTTTGCTCAACAAATACATAGTTACCTTACCTCATCTGTTCAATATATTAATAATACTACACATAACATCCCTAGATTAAGTTTACTCAACAACTAAGGAGTATGTAAGTAATTTATTAATATATATATGGTAGAGAACAAGATTATATTGAAGATTCATAATCTTCAATATATATATATTGAGTGATATCGACTTACAGAATAATATATTTCTTATGAAATACCCCAGCGATTCAAGTGTCAGACACATTATAAATCACGATATATGTACATTTACATATGTATTTATTTCTCAAGTCTATTTGGGTTTACTTAATGTTCCACATTTAGTTTATACACATATCATATAGTTTTATTGTTATATAACTTTTATATTTCATATTACTTATATGACAGTCTTACGTATAATATATCATTAATTAAATCTTATATAATTAATTTTAAACAATTAACTCTTTAATTAATTTTAAATTAGTATTCCAATATAACTTTTATATTGGACATATCTACTATAACATTTATAGTGTATACTATAACCTTTATAGTGTAACACATATATCATATATATGTGTATTTTAGTTAATCAATTAACCTTTAATTAATTTATTCAATTAAATAGTTTTTTATTAAAATTTATTAATTTCGAAATTTACCTTGTATACATATATGTATACTTATGTTATCTTAAACATTTTTAAATAACATAACATATATCAACATATAATACATGCATATATGCATTAATTAATTAACATATTTAATTAATTAATCTTATTAATAAATTTAAAATTTGAAATTATTATATAAATATTTTCAAACATTTTGAAAATATCATTATCCTTTCAAACATTTTGAAAACTTATGTAGTATTATAATTTTTATACTAAATATGTTTTATTTTAAATTTAACTATTAAATTTAAAATCTTTAACATTAATTTTCAAAACGATTTTGAAAATTAGCCCTAGGCCCAAATTAAGTTGGGGCTTTTCTATTAGGAGCAACCTTTGGGCTCACTTCACCTTTCGGGCCAAGCCGGTAACCAGGTAGGACAGGGTACTTGATTACCCAATTCCAATCCTAGACATTACCTTTCTAGACACCGTACTAAGTGGGCAAGCTTAATTAGTTAGTCCTAATATGACTAATTTAGACCGAATAGGCTATTGGGCTCTAATACGATTGTTGGAACTGGACCAGCCCGCAGCGGAAGTTATGAGTGTATTTCAATTTTTTTATCATATTGGATTTTTATTGGGCTATGAAGTCTAATTCATTTAAAATTTGTTTTAAATAAAATCATGTATTTTATTTAAATTTAAGTATTTTGTAATATAAAGTTAATTTGAATGATTTAATTTATATATATACATGTATCATATACATATACATATGTGTGTGCATGTGTAACATAATAATATGTGAAGGGTATAACATGTCTATATATAGATGTTGGGATTTACATCGCAACGGACACATTAGCTCATTTTATATGTATTATATGTTGTCTAAATATGTGCATAAATCTATAATGCAAAGTATATCTATATTATAATGTAAATACTTGAGGAGGTGAAGCCTTTTTCGGATTGCCCAAACTACCCTATAAACCATTTTGTGAGTTTAAATAGAAAATAGGGGCACGGTTGTCTTTTATAACCTAAACGGGTTTCCATCCACATTATGCTCCACGTTTCCAACTCTTTTATCACATGTTTCTTCTACACGTCCATTCCTTAACTGCAGTTCTTCATCCTCTCACAATATATCCAATACCCATCACCCTAATAGCCTCACCCTCTTCGACCACAATAGAAAGCAGGATGAGTGCTGCCACAACTTTCATCAAATCAAAGTTTTCCTTTAATCATGGCAGAAGGAGGCGATGCACCCGTGCTTATGTGCTTTCCCTACATTCTTCACCTGTTGTTGTTATCTTCTACCACCCGCAGCCAATATACACCTCCGCCATTAGCGACTCCACAACTTCGACAATTTTGATCTTAAGCCAAAGATCGTTGTCCAAAGCTTGAAGCCGCAGTAGATGTGGCTGCGGCAACGGATGTAGATGAATCAAGTGTGGTGCCTAGATCTGATGATGACAGCGGTCATGATGTCAAGGAGAATGGAGGCATTGACGCTGCAGCAGTGAAGAAAGTCAAATAGAAGAAATTTAAGAACCCTAAGATTATTATGGCAGAGGCTGCTGCGAAGATCGATGTTTCCGATCTCGCTACGCATCATTTGGATGTGAATTGTAAGTAAAACTGAATCTAATTGAATCTGAATAGATCGCATGGAGATGTTTTTGATACTTTTAATTGTTTTTTCCGTCTCTACAAAACTTATGAAGGCCGGTGGCATAGATTTGGATGTGGAAGCATTTGTTGAGGATGAAGTCATCTGGCGATTTGGTGAATTTGTGGTGGAAGAAAGAAGCGATTGGGTGAGTAAATTATATCACTATGTACATAGTGCTTTGATGAATTCATTGATTGTTTTCTCACAGTGTATTCTTTATTTGGGAAATGAGAATGTTTCTTATACTTCATTCTTTCAAAATCAATTCTACTTAAATTCTTTAGTAACTTCAAAACACATTTGTAGTTAAATAATTATGAATTATACGGCATAAAGTCAAATTAGGCTATTTGATGTCATCATTCTCTTTATCATATTGATGTTCAGAGTATACTCCTTCATAAAGGAAAAGAGAGAGGATAAATAACTGAAAGATCACAGAATAAGGTGCTATAGTATTGACCAGCATAATTATCAATTTTCTAATCTTATTTATGTTACTATTTTCACTAATAAACAATAAATTAAGCATATTGATTAATGCCCTACATAAAAATATGGTTGCGAATAGTCGTAAATGTGTAAAATAATGAATATTTTCTTTCTCTATCCCTTACTGTAATAATTTTTCATTAAATTTTAATAGTTTCACTCATGTTTGGAGTATGAACGGTAAAGTTATGAAGTTTTAGTCAAAGAGAGAAGATTAACGTTAAAACTTAAAAGAACAATTTCCAACATTTTTCTTATTATTGTAACATACCAAAGTGCTTATTGTTTTGAAAAAAAATGCAATCAGTAACATTAATCAAATCATGCAAGCTTCTATCATGGTATAAGCAAATAACCATGTCATTACTTACTGTTTGTTGAAATATGCAAAGTTGCCTGATAACTTTGCTTTTATTTGCAGTTGGAACTCCTCAAACTCATTGCTTCCCAGAAATCAATGATAGCTATAACCGGATATTAGAGAGAATCAACGGTGTTATGCAGTTCAGTCATTATGGCAACCTTAGCTCAGGTTTTTTGTGCAATGATTTTAATTTCTTTTGCTTATTTTAGTATTAAGTGCATCAAGTTTTTGACCTCTTGCACTAAAGTTCCATTATATTGTTAATTCTTTTTTTTAAACCATGAATTGGCTTTGCTAATAAGTCTGCAGCTTTGTCTTAAACAATTACCATTGCTATAGATCTATAGAAAATACATGTGGATGATTTCTCTGCAGCTAGAGAAGTAGTATAATTCAACTGTAAGCCCCAATTTTGTAGTTCCTATGTAAGGTGTAAAAAAATTTCAATGATGAAATGGTTTATTCTAAAACTAGAAACTTTTTGCATAATGTTTGCAAAAATTATTTACAAATTTCAGCTATTCAATCAAATTGCCGTTGAAATAACAAATAAAAAGAAAATCAATCCTCATATCTTTGTCCGTTGTGGATCTTCGCTTTTTGTTCATATAACAAAATTGTTGTTTCATTGCAAGCATTGATAAAAAAAATATGATACGCTTGCTTATTTATGACGCACACATGGTATTATGGAAGTGCCAAAGAAATATTTCAAGGATCATTTGTAGATATATTTTTACTTAGAACCTTTGCATTCACTTGGGCCATGTGGATTGTTTCACATACCAAAATATAATTTGGCCATGCAATCCAGGTTTACCATTTCGATATTATTTTATGGTTTGCGTTAAGGATTTGAAAAAAAATTTGATTTTGGTGGTTGTCAATATTCATTGCGGAAGTTTTTCTCTATCGATATTGGTATACTACTTATGAATCTATCTAATATGAAATTCGTGATACTATTTTAGTTCTTTCATCTCCAAGTAAGTTTCCAAGAAAGACATCCTTTCCAATATGCAATGTTATCTTCGCCCTGATCCTATAAACATAGTAAGGTCACTTTACCATTATTTTAATGATACATGTCATATACTATTATTATTTCGCTCATTTTGTGTTCTTAAAATTTCCATTTATATGTACAAGATTCGTATTCCCTAACATTTATTTTCTATATTATTAGTTGTTTTCGAAAGTTAGTTCAGATCCAGTTGTACAGGGAGGAAGATTTCAGGTGTTCATGTCCTCTTACTACAACCTTTTTTCTTTCAAATGTTGTATGCCAATTATCTGCTCCTAAGAGAAGTTATTAGTACATTTGCATGCTTCATTTTGTGTTGCTCTAGCAATGGTAGTGACTTTGATGGGTATTTGAGTTTAAATGTTGGTACACATGTTTATTGTATTATAGCCAACCTTTCCCAATAGTCGTGTCCTTAATTTAGACATTTCTTTTCTTTGAATAAAAAAAATCTTTACATAACAATTTTATTTAACATAAATAACGGTTCAGTTAACGACCTTTTATAAACAGAAATGACTCTTAACCCATATATAAATTGGGTTTAATATATTTAATAAGATAAACTAGCAAGAAATAGCTGTGAGTATTTATTGAGTAAATAGAATTTTAATCATAGTGTACACAGAACTAATTTTGGAAAAATAATTACTATCATTCATACATTTTTCCTTTTCTTTTTCAGTTTTCCAAGTGATAGGAACAAAAACTGTCTTGGAATTATATGCCTCTCAATGAAACCTTTTTCTGTGCCTGTGCATTTGCCAAATTGTAAAACAAGCTCCTGTCATAAACAGACTTTATGGTTGCCAAAAAACTCATGCCAGTTTTTTCTATCACCAAATTGTTAGGCAATTAACTTAATCAAGAAAACTGCTATAAGCTGATGGAATAGATGATGCAAAGGAATATGTTGAAGCAAAAAGGGTATATATATTACAAGTTGTTAGATCTGGCGTTTTTGAACCAAACCAGTTTCAGCATTGCATGCATTCCATCTCAATGCGGACTTGATGTGCTAGCAGGTGTTTGCAGACTCCAAGGCTATAGGTTCTATTTCCAATAAATTAATATTTTTGGTTTTTTTTGGTGAACCAGATGAAGCCATCTTTTACCAAGATCTCTTTAATTATCCGAGTTTTAATAATCTCATGTTGTGATCTTTTACTGTGCAACAGAACTGTCTCATTGCTATTTTTAGAGCTGGAGGGGAAGAGAAGTCTAGTTTGATCCATTTGTTATTGTTTTCTCATTTGTTTTGGGGCTGAGTCTCATGAGATTGGCTTGTGAATCCATGCATGGAGCAAGAAAGCATCTACAGCTAGGCTTCAACTTAACATGTTTGGAACGATGACCACCTTGGTCTATTGGGTTGAAGGTCTTATGCTATTTTAGTTTGATATGATTTGTTGAAGAATCCGTTTATGAACCATACTAACATATTTATAATATTAGCTGTGAAGCTTTTTTAAGTATAACGTGTGTAATATAGATTACTTGATAAAGCATAAATTTTTATAATGTCCTTACTCCTTAAATTATTGTTTTTAGATGCACAGTTAATGTTTAATGGAAGTTATATTCAAACCAAATTGATGGAAGAAAAAAAGTTATGAATTCCTCTATGTTAGTATTTGTACTTTTTTGAGAAAAAAGTAGTTTAATGTTATTTTTCTTTGTGCCCGTCACTTCAACAAGGAATGAGCGTTCACGGTGAAGGGAGTACCATGGGAAGTACGATGTTCATAGTTGAAAAGAAAATTTCCTTATATATTAATATGTTGATTTATTAGTATTTAAATTTGAGACGATACAAGTTTTTTAAGTTCCAAACTATTAAAAATGCTAATTTGATGTAATGGTTGATTACTCTTTTATCCAACTAATTATTTAGTAAAATAACTTTGTCTCATTCATGTTCTGATAAATGGTTTATTTGTGCATGTATGCACTTAAAAAACGCAACATTTCATACAAATCAAGTCATTTTGTAAGATTAAACAAATCTTACAAACATTGTTTTATAACACCAATTCCTTCTACGCACGTGCATCGCACGTGCCAAAGTACTCGTTTATATAAATACGTATACATATATTAAAATATATTTTATAACTAAAAGTCTCAAAATTAAATATATATATATATATATAATTTAAAACATTTGTATAAAAATATATACATAATTAAACATATAAAATTATACATACATATATATAATAATTAAAATTATACATATAAGGTTAAATAAAATGAATATATATATGAATAATTAATTACATTCAAATACTTAAAATATAAATATATATATTTTAAAATTATTTCTAGATCGAAATTAGCATAACAAACTTAAAATAATAATTTTATAATTTTATTGTTATTATATATAAATAATAAATAGTTTTAATCATAATAATTAAAAATATTGGTAATAAATATTAAAAAAATAAAATTTTAAAATTTATGAAAATTTAGGATCATAAAATACAGGTTTAAATTTTTTTCATGATTTTTTGAAATAAAATATTATTTTTAATAAATAAAAGAAATGTTCAACCGAAGTAATTTCATTGATAAAAATATTAACAAAAAATTATGAAATTTTTTTGCTGGTTTCTTCATTGATTTAGTAATTTAAAAAAAAAAATCAAATTTTCAACGCAATAATTATTTTAGATATAATAAAAAATTCAAATAATCAGTAAAAGATAATTTAAAATTATTTATATATATAAAAATTTATTTTCGAATTTGATAATTCATAATAAGTTTAAATAGGGGTAAGTAAAAATCCTAAGCTTTTTATACATTATAAATATACATATATGTGATTATATGTTTAAAATATACATTAGTCTATATTTAAATTAATATATAAATATACATAAAATAATTAATAATGACAAAATTTAAATTTTTTACAGCATATTAGATTTTTTATACATAAATTATAACACATAATAATATAACCATGCACATAACCAAACTAATTTGTGACAACTACATATACCTACGAAAATCTCACCTAACTAGATATACAACATTAATATATATACAGATTTGTGATTAATCAATATTAAATCATAATATATGATATGATTACTGTAATATATAAATAAAATACCAATTGATGATGCCTTTGAGTCCACTTGAATAAATAAATTCCCTTCTCTAGTTATGCTCGATCAACCATATTGCAAGTCCAGAATCGTCGACCTTTTCTATCAAATAGTGCTTTTACTTAACTTGAATTGATTTGAGATTCTTAGAACTGATATGGGGATTAATTTTGGCCAGCAAACTTGATAATTATGGAAACCAAAAGTTGTTTTTGATTAAGGGTTTAGAGGTCCATATATATAGCCTTGTACAAGAGAGATATTAGGACAATCTCATTACCTATTCTCTCTTAATCTTAGTCATCCATCTGTAGGTCTAATCCTAAGTTTTAGCCGCCACCAATAACTTGTCAAAACCAAAATTTTCAACCCTAATGATGGGCTTTAAACCCATTTAAGCCCAAGCAAAAATGCTATGCAATTAAATCTAATTTAATCGCTTATCGATATCGTATATCGATTGGTACATTTATAACTATTATAAATATATAACAGTTTTTATTCTCAAACCATATTCAAATTTTATAATTAATATTTCATAAATATTAATTTATTTAATTTATTTATAATAATTATAAACTAATTAAATCATTCGGTCTTAAGGGAATTCATCATTTCAGTTGTGTAACTCTTGAGTGTAAATTTGGTCAGCAATTAACACCGAACTATTCGAATGTTAACGTTCACACATCACTTAGCAAGTGGTGTGACATTATGGCCAAATTTATCGCTTACTCGTTTTCGGTAAAATCCAATTTTAGTTTAATAAGCGTTACTCGGTTGTGACATTTGTTTACACCAATTCTCTTTGTTAAAACTATATCGCTTTGGACTTATGGAATTTGGTAATGGTCAAAATTCCAACCTCATCCACCTTCAACTTTACAGTCCAAATACAAAGTCCTTGGTTCAATAATAACAATTATTATTAACCCAAATGCTCTGGCCAAAGACTTTGACTTTGAGTTGACTTGAGTTGACTGTGATACTAACCGCATATAACTGATGAGACGAATCCTCTCTTGAATAGTGCTTCACTCCCAATACTTCCACTTGACCCAACTATAGTCACTCGATGGACGCCATGCCATGATTTGGCTATAATCAAAGCAGAGCTTTCATATTGAAGATCCACGGTATTCTCAAATCGAGAGAACTGTGTAAATCAGTCACATCGATATTTTCTGCTTGACCTTAGTTATATTAACCAACAGAAAACTATCGGGTGAGTCGTTCCATAGTTATCCAATAACTATTAGTACGAAACCCCTAGGTGCATGTGACAAACCGTAAATCTGTACCCTTTGAATCGACAATAAACCACATATGTCCAATCCAAAAAGTACAGAATGACAGAAAGTCATGAGAAAGAAAAGAAGAGAGAAGAAGAGAAGAAAGAGAGAAGACAGAACCAAATATAACAATAAATAATCTCACATCGCAGCGGAAAACATATAATATCATCTCAGCGATCTTTACCAAACAGAAACTGTATATACATACATCAATCAGAGTTAAACAATCAATCACTAATCATCAGCCTGGACAATTATAATAACCTGTCCTTACAATTTCTGATAATATAAATAATAAACAATGCAGTGGAAAATTAAACAGATGCGTGTATACGACAATGAAGATCTCCAGCTCGCCTACTGAAGCACCAAATCTAAACCTGTAAATATACTCAGTCTGACCCGAGCATTGAGAGGGAGGAACTCCCGGATCAGTCTGGTAAACCAGCGTGAGAAACACACTCAACTGAATTTATTAAATTACCAAAACTTCTCTTTTCAAAACAAAAGTAACTCGTAAGGCACGCCCACACATAAACACGGACATGTTTTTACCTTACGATAACTAAAACATTTCATATCAAATTCTGTTATATTATACTAGTGTCTAGCCTACAAATAATATTAATCATAGCCGAAATGGTTACCCATATAGCATTTCGGGGCTATTCATTACACCAATACAAACAAAACCGCAAGCTCGTAGTGGAGTTTGGATTTCCATACAAATGACCAGGTGAAGGGACTACCTTCCAATGGGTACACCTCTAGATGGATGTACTGAGGCATACAACATCTGCCCTATACAACCACAAGACCGACCTACCTTTATAACTAGGTAGTACCGAATATTTCATCCCCCGGTCATTACCAACCTTTCTGAGGGCCCTCTAGCATACAAACCACATTAATTTACATCCCGAGCATCATAGCGGGAAGAATTATATCTAGAAGAGGATGATCATATCCTATTTGGGAATGACCCACTTAGCCCTGCTGCATCTAACCCTGTTTTGGCCATTTCCGGTTGATGAGGCCTGAGGTAATGATTACCTTTCACATAGCACATATCACATCACTTTGAATGCCACATTGCCATTTCCATCGACTACTAATTGCCTTCCACAAAAATACAACCCTTGAGCTCATATGTTTCAAGGAGGGTGTTAAGCTAAGAGAAGTTGCCTTCTCCGCCACCAACAGATGTACGTTTGTAAAAACCAATGTACGTAATCTTAGAAATGCACTGTCAAACACTCGTTCATACAAGTTGTCCAGGAATAGGACAAACCGAAGGTACTTTCCTACCACATCCTGTCGGGAAATCCCTAGGATTAGTAGCGAATAGTCCTTGCATTGGATATTTCATAACGAAGAGACTACTGCTACTATATGTATATTGGGATTTTAACCCCAAACGATCAACAAGCAGTCCTTCACTATGAAAATCCTAAATATCAATATCATCGATAACCTGCATAATCGAACGCATATACGTTGGTCCGAAGTGGTTTTCAGATAAATCTGATCCCGGTCTCTTCGCACCAACAATGCAAAAGCGTTTCTGAACCTCACACAGAAACTAAGTCTCATAGACTTATCACGTCTCCAACTTTCAACTTGTTATCCTTCGGCCAAGAAGGAAGCTCGATAGACTGGAGTAATCACTTTGCACTACACGAATCAATATTCTCAAAACAAACGATAATCAAGCGTACACAGTCAGTTCCGTACTAAGTGTACGACTAATTAGTTCCCACATCAAGTCGAGGAACTAAAATGGCCAAATTTGATAGTCGATTATTTAACTATCAAAGCAAACAACAATTATCTAGCACCACAAGCAATTACTAGGCCCTTTTTATTTAATCTCTTATTAATTAAATCACTTTCCAAATATTCACTTTAAAAAGATATATTCTCAAAACCATTTCAATATTTCAATTTTTTGGAAAACATTTCCATATACTTATTTTAATAATAAGTGAATTCACAATTTACTTTATTTTCAAACCATTCAATCATTTTAAAATACAACTTTCCAAAACATTCATCTAATTTAAAAGATTTATTCACTGTCCAAAATCGTGAATATAATTTTCTCTTACCAAATTCATTACTTCTACATATTTAATTTAAAGGATTGTCCACTGTCCAAAATCATGAATATATTTCCTTTAATAAACTTTCATATTTAGCTTCTCAAATTAAATTGATTTCAGATTTATAAAACAATGTTTATAAATTCCATATACAAAAATTCCTTTACTAACAAATTCCATCTATATCTCATTTATATTTCAAAATCCAATTATAAGTTAATTTACTTATAATTCTCTTATTTACAAATTCATTCTTTTCAAGTCTTATATTTATAAAATCCATTATAAATCCATTTCTAAACTTCAATTCCAAATCCATATACAAATTTGATTACAATTCCATTTCTAATATTCATAAGATACTGTTTACAAATCCATTACTTTTATTTATAAAATATCAATTTTATAAATCTTATATATTTAAACCGTTTATAATAAGTTCAAAATCTCAATCTAACTTAATTTACAAAATAGCTAACTTCATATTTCGAAAATCATATTTAAGTATATTTCACAAAACCATAACTTTTATAACACAAAATTATAACTTTTTATTTATTTAAAATAAATCCAATTCCTTAACATTCAAAAATTAACAAAACATATACTTTCAAAATCACTTTGAAATTCTTTTTAATTTGAAATCATCACTTTAATATTTTTTTAAATTCCAAAATATGGCCCAATGCTACAACAACACTAAATAAGCTGATTCACATCAATCACGGCATTCAAACACCATATATCACAAGATAACAGCATATATAACAATATCTGTAAATAAAAATCAACACTGGCGAGGAATCCAGTTGGATCCCTCCAATCTGTCACCTGCAACAAATATACATAGGAGAAATTATGTACAATGTCCGCTTCGAGGCAGACACGCGTACAAAAGATCATCCGCTCATACACGGGAACGTATAGTGTCTCATCCGCTAAAATATGCGGGAATATATCCAAACCAATCAATATATATATAATATATCATATCATCCAAAAAATCATTAATAAACATAAAATAAATTTATTCTCACTTATATAAAAATATAAGCGAGTCAAAAAGAGTGAGTTGTACTCACTTTGGTTGCAGTCGTCGCAATAGCGTTTTATTTTGAATAAAATTAACGAACGTTTAATTTTACCCAAAATTCCTAGCAACTCCAAATCAATCCAAACCAGCTCCATCGCGTAGTGTTCGCGAATATGAACCCAACGCAACTTGTTTCGTCCGATTTCGACCTCGTATGAAGAAGTTATACAATTTTAATGATTACACAAATTTATATATAATTAATTTACAAATTTTATTTTATTTTTAAACCTACGTTTAATCTCGACCGTTCATTCCGGGAGATGAAATCAATGCCGCGTTTTTCCCTTCTTCCCCACGCGTTCCCCTGTTCGAACGTGACCAATAGCCGACGTTTATCAACTACTTGCCGCGCCTCCCACGTTGATCAAAACCCCATCACCCCACCACCAAATGACAGCTCATGCTCCACTCCACCTTCAACCAAAGCCCCTTGAAGCTCAGCCCCACCGTGCCCTAGAAAAACGTGGATGAATGCGCCACGTTCAAACTCAAATTGTTGACGATCCATCGTGTTCCAACCGATCACATCCGCTGGATTCGTAGCTCTCGTCGAGCTCTTCGTTTTTACTTTAGGAAGTTTTTAGAATCGGTTGATGGATTGAGAGAAAATCGAGGGAGAAGCTAGTGCATTTCTGGCCATTGAAGAAGAGGGTGGCGGCTAGACCTTGGTTTCTAGGGTTTGGCAAATTTAGTCCTATATTTATAGGCAAATATAAATCACTATTCACTCAAAATAATTCCAGACTCCAAACGAAGCATGCCGCCTGGCGTTTATAATGTTTTACCCCTATTTCAAACATAATGGAATATATATCGGAGGCCAATTCCATCGTATTTGGAAGATAGGTTTTCGAATCGAATTATTTTAAATTAAATTTACTTAAATAAATTCCTACGCGTTTCAGCCTCCCACGATCAAATCGTACGTCCGATTGACACGAAATTTGAAATCCTACAATAATATAACATTATGGATCCAATGAAACTGGTTTCGTCAAAATTCAAGACCATGTCAAAAATGACTATTTTTACACGTTAATCAAATCGATAAATTTCCAATTTCTATAAATTAACTTTTAAATCAATTTAAAAGTTTACCAACATCATTCTAATTCAAATAGAATTTATATCAACTTTATAAATCATTTTTATTCACATAAGATTCGAAATTCAATTATTCCCGCAATTTCAAATATTAAATTAACAATTTAATTATCCAAATAAATTATTATATTTGAATTATAAGTTATTCAACTTATAAAATTAACTTGTGAATGTTTAAAATCAATTAAATATTCCCATTTTGAATGATTGAAATTCTGGGTCGTTACAGTGCCCCCAGCAGTCATGAGTAATACACCGCCCAACATTTGGAGAGCGTTAGGTACTCCAGTCTCAACAGATACATCGATATCCAGTCTCGATGCATCTTGACTAGGAATATTTAAAATGGTATATTTGTTTCGTTGTGATAATTACTCACGGTCACAACACTTTGTAACTACTATCACAAAATATACCATTTATGGACTTTTCTATTAAATATACTTTTAATTAAGTTAATTAATTAATATAATCACATTATATCAAGTATATAATAGGAATAAATTACCTTTTATTTCGAACAAGATTGGTCAACGAGTTAGATATATGTACCAAATTACATAATTGCCCCTAGGGCATACCCCTAACTCTATCAGATTAAAGGTGGTTTGAGAATATATCTTTGTAATGATATTTTGAGATAAATATTTTAAAATTGTTTTAATTAATGAAAGAATAATTAAAGAGGCTTACTGTTGCTTTGTGCTTAACCAATGTTACTTCCTTTGGAAATTTGATCTCTGGTTGGATTGCTTGTTTATTTGATAGTTGAATAACCGACTATCAAACGTTGGCTAATTTATAAACTAACGTTGTCGTTTCGGAGAAACCGAGGTCGGATCTGTTATCCGAAAACCACTTCAAACCGGCATAAGCGTTTCGAATTGGAATATCATGAAGATAATCAAAATGGAACTTTTGAAGTGCAATGGCTACTTGCTACTAATCCTGAGAGTGACTCCCAAATGGATGTAGTAAAAGTGGTGCCTTCGGTTTCGCTCAGTGCCAGAACGAACTTGTATGGATGAATGCTGGCATTGCATTGTTGCCTAGAGGTCTGTGTTAGCATTCCAAGTGGGAAGGGCTACATAAAGATAAAACATAGCCTCAAGCCTCATCAACCAAGAAATGACAAAAATCGAGCATGCATCAAGGCCATGTGGGTCGCTCCCATCAAGGTATAGTCATTCCAAATCTAGATGATTACTATCTACTCATGTATGCTTCGGGGCCTATTAACGAAAGGGGTGATCATATTCGGTACTACTAATCAAGTGGTAAGCTAGTCCTGTGTGGCAGGGGTACAAGATGTTCTTTTCAAACTCCGATTCATTTTATCTAGAGATGTACCATCGGAAGGTAGTTCCTTACCTTGTCATAGTATGGAATCCATTCTTCAATACGAGCTTTACGGACTTAGTTGTGCCCAACTATGCTGAAACGTGAGACGCAAGCATTTTAGCTATTTCATATATTTACTTTGAATTCCTAGACATTATTCTAATATCACTGGATCTTCTATATAAAACGTATTGGTTATCGTAAGGTAAAAACCCATCTGTGTTTATATGTGGTGTGGTCTTACGAGATACCTTATTTTTGAAAAGAATTTGATAACTTGAAAAATCCAACTTGGTGTATTTTCTCACACTCGTTTACCAGACTGACTCGGGTGTTATTTTATTGTAATGCCCGGGTCAAGCTGAGCATATTTACAGATTGCTTTGGATGCATTGGAGGTTAGGGGACGAGCTGGAAGTCTTCATGACGTATTCTCGTATTTGTCTATTTTTCAACTGCATTGCTGTTGAAATTATCAGTGTTTTTAAGGACATGTTATTATAGCTGTCCAGGCTGATCATTAGTGATTTGTTGTTTTACCCTGATTTGGTGTATGTATATCACAGTTTCTCTTTTGTAAAGGTTATTGATATTATATTATATATTGTTCCATTACGATTGTGAGATTCTGTGTTGTTTTCAGTTCCTTTTTCTCTTCTTCTTTCTTCTTTCTTTCCCATAACTATCCGCCTTTCTGTTCAATTTGGGTTTGACATGTATGATTTATTGTCAGCTTAAACCGTGGGGAATTATGGATCGTTACAACTGGTATCAGAGCTTAGGTTATGCGAACACCTAGGCATTGTTGGGGTACTCATTATAGATAAGGTTAGTAATACCCTAGAATGAGTTTGAGTGTATTTTATATTTGAGAGCATATTTGTTAATGATATAAAAATGTTTTATATTGTGTTAATTTGTCTATTAAGTGGCTTATGACGTCTAGTCGGTAAATGGGACGCCCCGATATCGGTAGGCACTTAAACAAGGCAAACCGACACAGTATTTTTTTGAGAATTATTAAATAAAATAAGTTTACCTAAATTATATTTTATATATAAAAGAATAATTTTTCAAAAATTATTATAGTTATATATGGTATATTGGTTCATAGAATATTTGATTATTAACATTTGTTGTTTGTTGTTCTAATGAAAGTTATTATTATAATCTAAACAAAGATAAACATTTGTAAAATGAGTTATATAAGAAAGTAAATTTATAAATATGAATTATAGGGTATTGATTATAAATAAAATAATCAACATTTATGAAATGATATTACATAAGAAGTAAGATTATATAAATATGATTTATAAATGTGATTTATAAATGGAAAGGAAATGAAATTGTTTAAGTATATTTATAAAAAAAATGATTTGTAAATAAAAATGGATTTAAAACAAAAAATTTGAGAATTTAAATCCTATTCATTTTGAAATTATTTTCCAAAGGTTTTGGAAAAATAATAATTGTATTATTTTGAAAATGATTTGACTAGAAATGTTTTTAAAAGGATTTAAAAGGACTAGAAAGCACTGAACTCACTTTCGTCGTTGGGAAATAATTCTAATGATGCCTGCAGCAACATCGGCGTTCATTTTCGAGTTTCTAAGTGATGGACTGCTATCATTGAAGTTGGGTTTTGGTAAAAAAAAGTTTTTATTTTAAAATCAAAAGTATAATTTGATAATTATGAGAAATAAGTTTTATAGCTTATAAATTTTGGGAATTAGAAAGCTAAAACAAATTTTTAAAATTTGTTGAATGTAAACATTAAGAAAAGTAAATTTGAAATTGAACTATGAAATGAAATCTAACTTAAGTTAAATAAAATGAATTTTGAAAATAAATTTGACTCAAGTAAAGGTAAATGAGGTGAATTAATGAAATAAGTTAAATGAAATGAATTAATGTAATGAATTAGTGGATTGAATATGGTTTGGAACGTTGTTTGATAAAATTGAATATGAACTTAAGTGTTGAAGTGATAATAAACATTAGTGGTGTGTATAAAAATGTTTATAATAAACTTAAGTAAAATTCTGTGGAATGTTTTCTAGTGTTATTAGTATTAAAAGAACTATACTAAATTAATGGAATGAGAATAAAAGAATCTGAAAAAAAAGAATGGGATATAATAAGAAACCAATTGAAACAAATATGTAAGTTATACGTATATTATTCTATTCGCATAACTGTTTGATCCAGATTTGAATATATGATTTCGAGATGATTTACATTGGTCCAAGTTAGAATTTTTCACTCGATTCTTGATGGCGAACACTGAATATGGATTTTTGATTGATTCTGATATTCTCTATCATAGTATATGGCTTTGCAAGAAGAATGGCGGTTTCTAATCAGGGAACCGGATCTCAGTCCGCACTAGAGTGGTCGTGTGAAAGATACTAGTTCGAAAGTTAAATTGTGTGATCGAGCGAGCGATCGGGTAGGGTTCTGCATACAGATGATATATGTACATCGTACGGGCTTAGTAAATTTAATGTTGACATTGGAAAATGTAAATGGATATGGTTAAGGATTAATTGGATGGATATTACTTGTTGGATGTTTTCCCTTGTTACATTTGTTGTAGTTGCTTATAGTTACTGTATTAATACATGTTATATATTAATATTACTTTCCCTATACTTGTTCACATTGTTTGTTGAGTGATAGTAGGTGCGGGTGGCATATGCTTCGCATTTGGGGCTCGCTTTCGTATTATATTGGTTTTATATGCTTGCTAATACTAATAAAAGGTACACATCTCAGAATACATATCGTATTTTTATATTTTTCCTTACAGGATGCCTCATCCTCGAAGATGAGATGTATAGTTATGATTATATATATATATATATATATATATATATATTGTAAATTTTTCTGATCTAACCGCGCAAAGGAGATGCTGATGAAATTTTTTGTAAATTTAAAGCGTTAGAATTTTTTTAAGAATTTTGAAAAGGAGGTTTTTGGATAACTAAAATTTAATTTTGATTTATAACTTGAAATGAATGAATAGATGGAAATCAGTTGGTATAAGTGGATGAATTAAAAAGACTTAGAAAATTTATAATCTATTTCAACAAATTGGTTTTGAAAAGTTAATGCGTTTATGGCATTTTCTTACTTGCAAATTTCAGGAACGAAATTCTTTTAAGGGGTAAAGAATGTAAAGACCCAGAATTCCAATCATTTGAATTTGAAATATTTAACCGATTTTAAAAAATAAGAAGTTAATTTTATAAGTTAAACAACTTATATTTTAAATTGAGAGATTTATTTGGTAATTGAATTGTTAAATTGAATATTTGGAACTGTTTAAAATTATTAAATCTTGAATTTGATGTGAATAAAAATGATTTCGAAAGTTGATTTAAATTTTGTTGAATAAGAATGAAGATAGTAAACTTTTGAATTTAAAAGTAAATAAGCTGATCTAATAATAATTCATTTTAATTAATAGGTGAAAATAGCCTTCCAAGCACTGTCATGGAATTGGATGAAACCAGTTCCACTAGATCTGTAATAGTGAATTATAGTATGCCGTCGGATTTCATGGTGATTAGACATATCATTTAGTCGTACGAGCTCGAAATGCATAGAAATTAATTAAAGGAATTTAAATTAATATAATTCGAATTCGAAAGCTAACTTCTTTATATGATGGAATTGGGTCTCAATACTAGTTCCATTATGTTCCGAATAGGGGTATTACATACAGAACGCTAGGCGGCACGCCTCAATTGGAGTTCGAAATTTTACGTGTGAATAGTGCTTTGAATTTTTTATATATAAGGACATGTTCATTTCATTTTTGCAAACCCTAAACCTAAATAACTTCAATCGCCATTAAATATACTCCATCCAACGGTCGAGATTGCACGCGATGATCGGGGCCAAATTAGGGAAAACCTTCAACACGAAACTTGTAGCCCTCATCACCATGAGTTCATCAATACCAATTGATCATCCATTGGTTGACCATGGTGGCGGCTATGGCAGTTCGAGGGTGGCAGTTTTGGGGGCGAAATTCGTGGCAGTGGAGTGGATTTAGGCGATGCGGTTAGCAGGGTGGGGGAGCTCGAGGTCGGGTCTGTCTTAGATGGGTCGGCGGCGGTCTTCGGCAATACGAAACGGCAAGGCGGCAATTGAAAAAACGCGATCGTGTTTTGTTGCCTGGAAACGAGCTTACGAGAGAGAACGAGGGAAGGTGATATAAGGTTTAAATTTTAATTAATTTAAAGTTAATTATAATTTATGTAATCTCAATGTTCATTAATTCATATCTAATTCATACGAGGTCCAAATTGAACGCGACAAGTTGCGTTGCGAATGTATCAGTGAAATCTATGATATGGAGTTAAATTGGATGGATTTGGAGCTCGTAGGAATGTAGGCAAAGTTGAATGCCTTTCCGATTTTAATTCAAATCGGAGCATTTTGGCGGTTATTGAAATCAAAGTGAGTTAACTCACCTCTCTGGCCCACTTATATTTTTATATAAGTGTGGATAATTTTATTGTTGATTGTTTGTTGATTGTTTAGATGATTTACTATTTTATTTGTTGGTTTGGATATATTCGCGCCCCTAGAGCGGATGAGACCTTATTATGTTCAAGTGTATGAGCGGATTACCCTTTGTATACGATCCCGCCTCGAAGCGGTCGATTTATATTATTTGATTATATACTGTATGTGATGCAGGGGAATAGGTTGGAGGGATCCAAATGGGTTCCTAACACCGTTGATTATACTTTTCATATATTTTGATATATGATGTGTTGGATGCCATATTTGATGACATGGATGATTTTTCCCTATTCAGTGCTATAGTAACACTGGGCCATGTTTTTAGTATTTTGAAATACTATTAAGTGAAGATTTAGTTTTTTTAAAAGGATTTTAAGTGATTTTGAAAATTTATATATTTTAATAATTATTCTGGACTTACTAAAAGAAGGAATTTATTTTAAGTTAAATAAAAGGTATGATATTTAGATATTGTAAATTAATAGTTTTATGAAATATTTCAAAATAGAGATTTTCGAACATTAAAATAAAGGTTTTGAAAATCTTAAAAACAAGTCTGTGTTTTATAATAAAAGAATACAGTTTTAAAAAGAAGATAAAAATATTTTTGTATAAATATTGTTATCCATTTTATATAAAGTGATGTATATATACACATATACTAAGATTTATTTATAAATGTGGAAATTTATAAATGTGATAATGTATAAAAGTGACATTTTACAAATAAAGTGTGGATCTGAAAAATCGTATTTTTATAAATAAAAGGATAGATTTATAAACGGTGTTTATAAATAAAGGGAAACTTTAATCATTGGATAGATTGGAGAAATAAATCAAATTATGGATTTATAATAAGATGTGGAATGTTGTTCTAGAAAAATAGTTGATTCTATTTTGGAAATTGAAGGTGAGGATAGATAAGGAGATGTAAAATGATATTTTATAAATAGAAAGGAATTTATAAAAGAAATTTATATATATGGAGACAACGTTAAAAATGGATTGTAATTGATGTTTTAAATGGGATTTTATGAATAAGTGAGATTTCTAAAGGGATAGAGTTATAAATGGGGTTTTATAAATAAAGGAATTTTTATAAAAGGGAAGTTTTATAAAATAGAAAGAGATTTATAAATCTAGTTTTTAAATATGAAAATGATTATGTTGAAATTTAAGTATGGACTTTTATCAAGGAAATATATTTGTGTTTTAAAAGTTAAACCAATCTTTTAAAGGAATGTTTTGAAAGTGATATTTTCAAATGGAGTTTAATGGTTTTAAAAGTGATTTAAAATGAGTTAAGTGGTAGAAACACATGGATTTCAACATTTTTGTTGTAACAAATGTTTTCGAGGAAGTGAGGAAGACGTAGACTATAACACTATTGTTATAGTAGATTATTTCCAAAAGGAGATGTTTTTATAGTGTACGGAATTTATATTCATATCCTATATTTGATATTAAGTTTCGAGGTGTGTAACTTAACTCCATTTTGAAGTTGTGAATGTTGTTCGTTCAAGGTCTGAGAGGAAATGGTACCCCAACTTGATCGCTTCATTGTTAACTAATAAATAGTTTGAGTTCGACATTGATTATTAATATTAAATATGACTAATTGGATCTCTATACTGGTGTTTTTGGGTTGTTGTAACGATCTTTTACATAACATTCATTTTGACCAAATAAAGTGTGCTTTTGGGAAGTAAGAAGTTTTCCACAAAGGTTGTAAATATACTTATTACGGATTTAAGTATATAGGGGCATCACCTAAACATTTAAAATGAAATGGTTTTTGAATATACTTATACCGTTGAGATAAGTATATGGAAATGTTTTCCAAATATAGAAGATTAAAGGTGATTTGAGAATATATCTTCGTAAAAATATTTTGAGATAAATATTTGAATAGTGTTTTAATTAATGAAAGATTAATTAAAGAGGATTAGTGTTGCTTGGTGCTTAACCAGTGTTACTTCCCTTGGAAATTTGATCTCTAGTTAGATTGTTTGTTTATATGATAGTTGAATAACCGACTATCAAATGTTGGCCAATTTATAAACTAACGTTGTCGATTCAGAGAGACCAGAATCGGATCTGTTATCTGAAAACCACTTCGAACTGGCATAAGCGTTTCGAATTGGAATATCTTGAATATAATCAAAATGGTGCCTTTGAGGTGCAAGGGCTACTTGCTATTAATCTTGCGGGTGATTCCCAAATGGATGTAGTAGAAGTGGTGCCTTCGGTTTCGTTTGGTCCCAGAACGAACTTGTATGAATGAATGATGGCATTGCATTGTTGCCTCGAGGGCAGTTTTAGCATTCCTAGTGGGAAGTGCTATATAAAGGCAAAACGTAGCGTCAAGCATCATCAACCGGGAAATGACAAAAATCGGGCATGTAGCAGGGGCATGTGGGTCGCTCCCATCAGGGTATGGTCCTTCCAAATCTAGATCGATTACTATCTACTCATGTATGCTTCCAGGCCCATTAACGAAAGGGGTGATCATATTTGGTACTACTAGTCAAGTGATAGGCCAGTCCTATGTGGCAGGGTTACAAGATGTCCTTGTCAAACCCTGGTGCACTTTATCTAGAGATGTACCATCGAAAGGTAGTTCCTTACCTTGTCATAATATGAAATCCATTCGCCAATACGAGATTTGACTTAGTTGTACCAAACTATGATGAAATGTGAGATGCAAGCATTTCAGCTATTTTATATATTTACTTTGAATTCTTAAACATTATTATAATATCACAGGATCTTCTATAGAAAATGTTTTTGTTATTGTATGGTAAATACCCATCCGTGTTTATATACGGCGTGGTATTACGAGATACCTTTATTTTGAAAAGAGTTTGATAGCTTTAAAAATCCAACTGGTGTGTTTTCTCATGCTGGCTTACTTGACTGACTCGGGTGTTATTTATTACAATGCTCGGGTCATACCGAGCATATTTACAGATTGCTTTGGATGCATTGGAGCTCAGGAGATGAGCTGGAAGTCCTCGTGACGTATTCCCATATTTGTCTATTTTTCCTCTACATTGTTGTTGAAAGTATCAGTATTTGCAAGCACATGTTATTATAACTGTCCAGGCTGATCATTAGTGATTTTTGTTGTACTCTTATTTGATGTGTGTACATTATAGTTTCTCTTTTGTAAAGGTTATCGATATTATATTAAATATTGTTCCGTTGTGATTATGAGATTTTGTATTAATTTCAGTTCTTTTTCTCTTCTTCTTCTCTTCTCTTCTTCTTTCTTCTTTCTTTCCGATAACTACCTATCTTTACGTTCAATTTGTGTTGAACATTTCTGGTTTATTGTCAGCTTAAATTATGCGGATTTGCGGGTTGTTACATTCGTACTTAAAAATCTGTTATTAATTATATATAAAAATATAATTATCTTCTGGTTACAAAATCTATTAAAAGTCACTATTATAATTTATATTATAAATTTGCAATTATTTTAAAGCCAAAAATTGGTATATTATTATAATTTTATAAAATATATTAGTGAAATAATTACCTTATTTAGAGTGTTTTTGTCATAAATGTTATTTAAATATTTTCGGATGAGTTTTCAGACTTTTGGAAATAAAGTATTCATTTTTAGAAATAATTATACTAATTTTGATCTAGTTTAAATAAATAGAAACCCTTTCTATAACATGAGAATTTCAAATATGATATAATTTAATGAAAATGTTTTATTTCTAAATAGTTAGATTAAAAAGTGAAGATTTTGAAATTATATTCTATGGTTTGAAAAAAAAAATTTGAAATAGTATTTTATTATAAAAGACTGTGAAATGAATTTAAAGCAATATTAGATGATTTTCAATTTGTGTTGTTAGAGACTTTGAATATATAGTGAAGGTTTTGAAGTACTAATTATTGTTTGAAATGAAAATAAATATTTTGGAGGTTTATAAATTTATTTTAAAGTATTATTTACTTATAAAAGATTATGAAATGCCTTCTATAATTATTTTTGATTTGTAAATTATTTTGGAAGCTTTGAAAATATGTATAAAGGATTTGGATATGAATTACAGTATTTGAACCTTTATATTAGGATTAAATAAATTAAGTCAATATTTTATTCAATACATACAAGTGTTTTAATGGTTTCTATTATTTTTTGAATATAAATTTTGATTTAAGAAGATTTATTACGTTTTTATAAATATAATCTGTAACGACCCGGAATTTTCGATCCCGAAAATTCCAGATAGTTATGAAAAAGAAGAAAGAGATAGAAGAAGAAGAAGAAACAGAAACACCAAAACGTAGATTCTCACATTCGCAGCGGATAAAATATAATATCAATTAATATTCTTTACACAAAGAAAGCTGTATCAGTCAATTACATTTTAATACATCAGAGTTACAACCATTTATACATGAACTGGACAGTTATACAACCTATTCCAGACTACAATCTATACAAACTACACAGTCTCATATACACAGTGAAAAACTCCACAAGTTCCTGCCATCCAGCTCGCCATATGAGCTCCAGAACGTCCTAACCTGAAAATCTGTAATACTCGGTCTGACCCGAGCATTACATCAAAGTAACACCCGGGTCAGGCTGGAAACCAGCGTGAGTAAACCCATCTAACATGAAATACCAATGCATAAACTTATTTAAAACCCGGGGTAACTCGTACCTTACAACGAGTTCATAACTTGTAATAGACAACACTTATTTTCACAAATCAAATTCTAAGTATTCTTACTTAGTTTCAAAGGTCCATTTTCTTCCATCATATCCTATTGATTCCACATATCAAATTTATAAAGAATTATTGTAGATTCCAAATCGAAGTGGTTTCGGGTATTTACTAATACCCGACCCCGGTCTCTTCGAATCCAATGACACCTTAACCCAAGTTATTCAAGTGGAAACAATTCAATTTTAAATATAGGATGCCAACTTTTACATAGTAATTCATCACCGAAAGATAACCACATTATCACAGTTCAAACCAAACATATCATATCACAAAACATTTCATATCAGAGGTATCAACCAATTCAAGGCATTTAACACCATTCAATCATTCATAAGCAAGATTTATCACTTCCAAAATTAATTTAACTTCTCTCTAATTAAATTAATTACTAACTTAAATCACTTAGATTATCTTTACTTAACATTAATTAATTACAAACCAATTAATTAATCATCTTTTAACTATCCACCTTACTTAATCCTCCTTGATTAATTATATTATAATTCATTTAGTAATTGTCCTTTAATGAATCACTTAGATTAATTAGCCTTAACCATTCACATTAATTAATCTTTAATTCACATTAATTAACCTTTAATTAATTAATGACCTTCATTAATGACCCTCTAATCACTTCTAGTAATTAACTATTCTTTTAATTAATTACATTTAACAAGTAATCTTTTATAAATTAATTAACCTTAATAAACCAGATTCAGTAATCCTCCTATAATCTCTTTACTAAGTAATTATACCTTATAAATTACATTAAGTAATTATCTTAATCACTTCCTTTTAGTGATTATTCTTAATCATTAATTAATTAGTTTTTCTTCAATTGCTTTATTAATTTAATTAATCGTTAATTATCCAAAATCTTAATTAACTTTAAGATAACCCATTTACCTATATCAATTTCTTAATTATGATTAACACATAAATTTAAAACATTTTACCTTATAATAAACTACTTAATTTCATATTTCCTTAAGTTTAAAAATCACTTAAGAACTGTAACGACCCGTATTTTTACGGATCGAAAGATCGTAAAACAGTCGTCATTAGGTCGTAGTGTTGATAAGTCGACTAGAGCTTAACTCGTGTGAAGTTAGGTCGTCTAGAAGTTAAGCCGTGTTGTAGCTTAGGTCGTCTGGGAGTTGGATCGTGTGGTAGCTTAGGTCGTGGGGTAGGTTAGGTCGGGTGAACGACTTAAGAGATTGGAGCAACCTACAGGATTTGACCGACTTAAGGAGTAGACGACTTAAGGAATTGACCGACCTAAGAAGGTTAGCGACCTAGGGGGTTAGGCGGGTTAACGACTTAAGGAAGCTAGGTCGTTCGAGCGACTTAAGAGAGTCGGCGACTTAAGGGTTAGCGGCATAGGAGTAGCGACTTAGGAGACTGGGCGAGTTAACGACCTAAGAAAGTTAGGTCGTGGACGAGTTAAGGATAGGTCGTTGAGACCCTGTGTAAAGAGTTAAGTTGTTGAGTCATGAGGGTGTTAAGTCGTTAAGTCGCGAGGGTGCTGAGTCGTTAAGTCGCATCTCAGTTAGGTCGCGACTTATGATAAGTCGTTAGGTCGCGCACTTGTGTTGTTGCTAAGTCGCGCATGCGTTGAGTCGTTGGGTTGTAAGTCGTTGAGTCGTAAGTCATTAAGTCGTATCCCGTTGAGTGTTAGGTCGCGCGTATGTGTTAAGTCGCGCAAGTGTTAAGTCGTAGGATCTGCTAAGTCGTAAGTCGAAGGGGATGGTTAAGTCGTAGGATCTGTTCAGTCGTAGGTCGTAGGATTTGCTAAGTCGTAAGTCGTAGGTCGTGGGATTTTCTTAAGTCATGGACGACTTAAGGGAGCGAACGACTTAAGGATTTCCACCCTATAAATACACGGTTCTACTTCACTTTTTGGGATCCGGATTTTGAAGCGACGAAGTCCTGCCATTTTGAGAGCTCGAATTCTACACTTCTTCACTTCTTTTCTCCACTTTAATCTTGTGATTCCTTCCATCCAAATCGAAGATCAAATCGAAGATCCAAGAGCTTAGATTGAAGATCTACATTCTTCGAAGAGAGATTTCATTGTTTGAAGCGGAATTTTGGAGAATCGAGTTAGATCCTTCGCTGTCCAGATCTGAAGTGTATTGCTTTTGAAGTGTTTAGGTGATTTGGTGAGTGGTGGTTATCTCTCACACGGATCCAAAGGAGTATATCGGATTGGTGGCTTGATTATGTGTTAAAAATAGTGATTTCATGCATTTTCGTAAACTTAAGTATAGATCCATTGTTCATGATGATTTGACATCCATTTTACTACATGTTAATCTATGCAAGTTCATTCATCAAGTTGTAGAGATATTGCTCATGATTCATGCTTGTTAGATTTGGACTCTTTATTTACAAGATTGCCATTATTGTTATAATTGTTTATTAGATCATGTTTGAATGCTTGATTACTTGGATTAATGATTGACTTGATTGATTGTTATAAATTAGTTGATTGATGATTTGATTTAGACAAGATGGTCGAAGATGATTCAAAAGCTAAGGGAAAGGCTCTTGAATAAGAAAAGCTGCTCGTGGCATATGACGCGGATGATAAAGCTCATATGGATAGATTTGATGATGATGTTGAGATGAGGCTTTGCTATGATGAGATGAAGCGAGGCATGATGTGAGATAGCCTTGGTTTAATCCAGACGGGATCATTCCAAGCATGTTGTTAACTCGGTGAAAGGGTTCGAGTTTGAGGATAATGGTTGGCTCGAGAGGCGCTTGAGCTAGTATGAGAATAGTCGTCGAGGAGGATGACTAGAAGGCTGAGATTTCATCGTTGTTGAAGGTTCTAGCAGGCTCAAAGCAAGAGTACGCTGGGCAGATTTGATAGTCCCAAAAGACTACAGTTGGTGGTCGAGTACTTTGGGCAGATTCGATAGTCCTAGGCATGGGCTGCGACGACGTGCGGAGTTCTGTCTAGATCCGGGGTTACCATTAACCCTTGACGGACGGCTGAAAGAATGTGCCGGTCATTCAATTAACGGTGGTATCAAAGCAATGATAACAGTGATAGCCAGAGTCATGGATGTTTGGTTGTATCGTCATTCGGTCTCAAGAGCAATATTTTCTAGGTGCTTATCTGATCTTGGTTTAGGCCTTGGGGGTTTGTACTTGGAAAACATTTGTACTTGGAAAACATTGACCTTGACTCGAGTGATAATTGCTTTACTTTAAATGTTTGCTATGCTATGTTTACTTCTGCTTAGTGTGTTTGGGGGCTATCACTGTAGAAAGAGGTGGAGTGGGAGGGTTGGATTCCTATTCCTTTTACCTTTATGCTCTTTTGGTATGTTGTTAGTTAATTTACCGCTCACTAAGACTGTTGTCTGACTCAAGGTTTTATGTTCAACTCTTATTACCTTGGGTTGTTCATCCATTTTGGGATGGGCAGACTAGGTAGCAGGTGACAGGTGTTGTTCTTAGTTTCCAACGATGTTGATGACGAAGACGAGCTGGAGGCTTGCATATTATTTTCTTACTATATGTACTGGATGTTCCGCTGCTTGTATAATTCTCTGAGTGATATGTAGTGAGGCTTGATGTATTGACTATTCAGATATTTGTATTCAACTATTATGAAGCTTAATTGATGAGATTCTATTTTGTGAAGCTTCACTATATATATTCTCTATTGTATTTTATCCATGCGTTGTGAGTAATATGATAGATTCTGCTGTTTTAACTTACCTTGGTGATCGTCCATGGCTGCCTGGCACACCTTTCAGCGCACTATATCTATGTTTAGTGCAGGGGTCATGGGCGGTCGTCACAAGAACTTAACTTAATAAATTTTAAACTAAACAAAACATACCACTTTTCTTAAAAACAAAGTATTTAAACACATAAATTATAAAGAAAAATTGATTTATGTTTTAAAATCTTTAAAACTTGGCTTTATAAAACTTTAACTGTTATACTCATTTACTTCGGGTCCATCCCAGTATTCACTCAAGTCCAGACCCGAGTATCTCCCATTTTGATTTTGTTTTATACGTTTTAACTTCAACCTGGAAACCATCACACATGCAAAAATCTCGAAACCCAACTCGAGCCACAATTCATCTTCCCCGAGCCCTTACCCGAGTCCAACTTCACCCACCATCATCCACTGATACGCCGTGCACGCGTGTACCTTCATCGGTGAACCACAACGCTCCGACTATCAACGCCGATTCCTTCATTTCTCCAGTGACCCTTGCGACCAAACACAACCCTCCAAAACCCTCAATTCGATCGAGAAACGAAATCGACCAAAATCCCCTAGCCTGTAACAATCTCATCGGAAAATTCCTTCCCTCCGACGATCCCTGACACGAGACCCCACGCCACCTTCACCGTAGCCTCGCCACGTCTCCCAGCATCTTCAGTTCGACTCGCGATCGACTCTGAACGCCACAGGGCAACGCGGAACCCATTTGAACACAGTTGACACCACCAGGAAGGAAAACCCTATCTCGATCATTACTGGTTATCACGGCCTTTGATAAATAATGATAGTATTTCTCCGATGATCTTCGATTTCCACTCGAGCTTTAAGCCAACCACGTTTCCCAGTTCGACGTTGATCAACGGAAATCGACTAAAATAGTCGATCTGCTCAACTCAAGAACCCCACCCAATCTCCAAACTAAAAATCATGATATATACATCAAAAATCATGATTATCTATAATGAATTCAATTCTACAGCCTATTTTAAAAAAATGAGTTGATAAAATTTTGACCCAAATACAAATTCCACTGTAAATTTGAAATTTCCGAGCCAAATATCCATTTTAAATTCCAGTGATCATTTTTAGGTGTGATGTTTCATGATTTCGAACACTTTTCATTTACAAATCAAAAACTAACGGTGATTCAATACTGAGATATTGGATTTAATTAGAAATAACATCATGTAATCATAACAGAGACTATATCAAGGCAATACCCAGGCAATAAACACTGATATACATGTTTACATCCATTTCCATTCAGATGCTCAGGCCAACTCATGATTTCATACACATATCAAAGTGAAATCGAGGATTAAAAACTGTTTATAAATTTTATGTTTACTCACAGTGTAATAAGAAACAGAGAAGTCCTGAGGTTTTGAAATCTAAAAACTTGTTCTTGTTATTTCCAGATAAATTTTCAAGCTTATTTCTTAAAAATAAAATTTTAAAACTTAATTGCGTATATACAAACAATATTTGTTTGAATACTTTAGCCTAACAAGGATCACGTGAGGAAATTTTTATATATTCTTCTTATTGAGCCTGTTAGAAAATAACTGAGCCAAACACAAACTTGCATACCAATATATATAGACATATAAACATGTATTCAGTTTTAAACAGGCATGCATACATAAATTTAAACAGGCATTACGAGATTCACATCAAACATGACAAATACAACAAATTAAAACTGATTTATGGGTTAAGTCTACTCACCTTAAATGGTTTGAAACAGAGAGCAATGGTCAAAAAAAGGTTGCTGCTTGCTTTTCTTTAATCTTAATCTCCTCTGTAGAGTTGTTTGTTTAATTCTATAGTTTGTAAATGGAAGAAGTGTTTATTTTTGTTTTACTTACCTAGCTCTCGAATGAATCAAATAAAAGAAGGTAGGGAAGGTATACATAAGAAAGTAGGCTACATTGTTGTACACGGCAAGCTTGTTTATTTATTCTTTTGATTGTTATATCTTTTCCTTTGGTCAGAAGTTACTTTTGTACTGATTTGATCTCGTGCTTATTTCGGCTGAAAGGATTTCTTACAATTGAATTGACAAAATGTTGTGCTAATTTAATGCATGTCCTCATATTAGTTTACACATAATTAATACTGGCTGATATGTATAGTTTGTACAAAGATATTTTGTATGTAATGTAGACTTTGCAGGTAGGCATGGCTTGTATGTGAAGATATCTTGCATAAAATCATTTGTTTTGTTGACTATCACTTTGCAGGTAGATATTTAGTCTTGTGTGTATGTGAAGATAATTTGTTTCATCATTTTCTTGCTTAATATATAAACGTTTGTCTTATTCATTTTAATTCTATTTGTATTTTAACTATTGATATTTAAATTATATTCATAAGTTTACTTACTTATATTTAATACTGATATTTTATATTGATCGACTTTGATTTTATTTCGAACATTAGATGTTAACAAGGTAAGCATTTTAATTTAATTATACAAAACAAATTTTATTATAAATATTATCAAGAGATTTTATTTTAAATTCCCAAATCAAATTTTCCTCTCAAAAATACAAATCCACACCAATAAATGGCCATATTTCAAAAGTCATATTTATTTTAAAATGATAAGTTCATTTTTTTATTTAATTAGATTAAATATTTATTAAAATAATAGGACCAAAATCCAGGGTCGTTACATTCCTCCCCCCTTAAGAACTTTTCGTCCCCGAAAAGGAACGAAGCCAGAATTATCACAATGCTTACTATCAGATAAATTTTCTTTGATCATTCTTAAACTACTTTAAAAATCTATATAATATTTCTAAAATAGTTTTTATAAATAATTTTATAACTTGATGTTTTGACAAGTCCATCCTTGTCCTCACAGAAATTCGGTCATACGTTGATCAGGCATACGACTGAAAATCTACAAGTACTCGATAAACTCATTTCCAACATCCAGTGAAAATACTATAGAAAATAATATTATTGAAAATATAGAAAACAGTTTTGAAAATAGAGAAAATATCTTTGGTGAGAATGCTCTGGAAATCATCACACCCATCCATGGTCACAGTTACATCCTGGGTTACGTTGCAGTCGCAGCAAAAGTCCATGTAACTGATTACACCATAGAACCCACAACAGATCGCAGTTACATCCAGGGTTACGTTGCTGTCACAGCAAAAGTCCATGTAACTACAGGCTCTCTGCGGCCTCTCGATTACGCTGTCGAAATGAAACTTCTCCACTCCTAGATAGGTCGCAGTCTACCGATGTAAAATCAAACGCAGACTGTTGGCTCTCAGCGGCACACACGACTTTCGCTATGTTACCATAGTGTCACAGTCTACCGATATAAAATCAAACGTAGACTGTTGGCTCTCAGCGGCTCACACGACTTTCACTATGGTCTGTAGTAGATCGTAGTGACATCGAGTTACACTGTCGTCACAGCATAACCCAAATGCCTCTGTAGGCACCAGTCCCTCGACTTTCGCTACACAAATAATCCTCAGGAACTAGTTTTGTCCGGACTCCTCACAGGATTAACTTTAGAACCTCCCCTTTAGAGGCTCAAGGCAGTACCACCCTGTGGCACTCCTGAGAAGTTCATTTCAAGGGAGCGCCTTTTTCCCCAGAGCCAATCTCAAAACACTTTATACTATATACATATAGTATTTTCCAAATCATACACCTAGTATGAATTCATATAAAGCCCCTTTATAAAATCGATTCCCAAAATCGATAATTCACAAACTAGGCTTTCCAAATTCCAAATTTGATTTTCCTCAAAAATCAAAAGCCTTTCCAAATGCCATAGGTTCTCAAAACCTTTCCTCAAAATCATTTTCACAAATCCTTTATATGTATATATATAATAATCTTGGAAAATCTTTAGTTAAATTTACACTTGTATAAATTCATTTTTATACTTCAAACACTTTCAAAAATCATTTTCTTCTGGCAATAGATTCAACAAGGAGAGTTTACCATATATAACGAAAATAAATAACTTTGTTTATTCCAAATCAAATATTCAAATTAGATTACTTATAAAGTCATTTGCCAAATTATTTACTCTGATAAAGTAAATTTTAACCATAAAGATATTCCATTTTCACCTTTATTTAGTGTATATTTCTCAAAATTTACTTCCATTTAAAAAATCATATTACAGCCCTTATCTCCAATTCAATAACAATTTCATTCAAACTCGTACGATGTCCACATATCATCCGTACGCAATATCAATCTGATCGTTCACTCGATCACACAATTTCACTTCCGAACTAGTATCGTCCACCTGACTTCCTAGTGCGGACTCAGATCTGGTTTCTTGATCAGAAACCGTTATTCTCCTTGCATAGTCACAACTATGATAGAGAATATCCAGAAACAATCAAAAATCCATATCCAGGTTCGCCATCGAAAATCGAGCGAAAAATCCCAACTCGGATCGATAATATTATCTCGAAATTCTGTGCTTGAATCTGGATCAAATCACTATGCAAATAGATTAATATACGTACATCCTACGTTTTTATCTTCTTTGATTATCAGTTAAATCAAATTTCCTTTCTATTCACATTACTTGGACTTTATTCGCTTATTCCCCTTTGCTTCAATCCTCATTTGGATTATCACTTTAATTATAAACAGTTTGCACTCTGACTAGCTTGAGTTTAGAAAATAGCTGAAAAAGTTTAAAATAGATAAGTAGTTGTAAAATAACTATTAATTTATAAAATAGCTGTAAACAGTTAAGTAATTGTAAGATAGTTGAAAAATAGTAATTATTTATAAAACGGTTGAAAAACAGTAATCAGTTTATAAATCAGTTGTAAAATTGTTAAATAGTTTCAAAAGTAGTTGCTAAATAAATATAAAATAGTTTTGGAATTTAAAAAGAAAAGTTGCATAGTAAATAGTTAGGAAAATAGATTTAAAATAATTTATTTAAAATAGTCCAGAGCCAAACTGTCCAACTTCCCAATCTCCATTTCCAATCAATTGCCAATCTCTAATTAACTTTCTATTTCATTCCACTTTACCATCCCGAATTATACCAAGTCGAGTTATTATTTCAAATATTGATTTAATCCCATAAATCAAAATAACCTTTACTTTTAATTTAACAGCATATCCATTTAATTCTGAGTTCAAATTTCAAAATTCCATTTTAATTTACCTTTACTTCTACATAAACTTATTTCTAGGTTAAAATAATAATTCAAACCCCTTTTTAAACGATTTAACCTTTGAAATTCAATTTATTACCCAAATTAAATCTTAGAACCCCTCCTTAACCATTTCAGTTTACATGTTCATTTTAAACTTTTGAATCTTAATGTTCAAAGTGATCTCATTTTCTCAAGTTTAATTCCAATAATGAATTAAATATTACCTCAATTTACTTCTTAATTCATTTAAACAATCAAATCCACCGTCTCATAATTACTGATAATAACAGGATGATATTAAGATAAATAAATATCCAATTTATTGAAGACATTCATCATCCACTACCCATTCCAGATCTCAATCCTATTTGAGATCACATATAATTCCCTACCAAATCAACCCATTTAACTTACCTAAGTTAAATCTTAATTTCATCTTGAAATTTCCAATTCAGTTTGTTTATTCCAAACTTATTTAACTTCCTTTAAGTTAAATTCAATTTAATTTCGTCAATCTTACTCAAATTTGAATTCCCACTTCAAATTTTAAACTTCACATTAATAATCTTATAAGTTCAAAAACTTATCACCTTGGGATTTCACATTACATTCCAAATTTAAAACTCAACATTTAGAGTTTATTTCAACCCATCTTTGGTATCCATATATACATATTTATTTCTTAGCCCACCAGGCAATACTTTAAAATTTAAACCACCTTTGGTTTTAATTTAAGACAGATCTATTTTTAAGTTTTCAACAACTTCTTATTTTAAAATAAGATCACATTCAAGTATATTCTGAACAATATTATTTATTCTTTTCTTTTAACACTTTGAAATAATTCAAATGTTTCTAAACTTATGGTTAAACTTCACAATTCAAATCCATTCTAATTTACAAGTTATACTCGTCTAAGTTTATATCCTTAACACATTTTATTTTGCTTACTCATTAACACACATTTCACTATTAAATACAACAACCATTTATGATAATAACTAAGATTATCATATCTGGAAACCAATTCATTATTATCTTATTCTGAAACATTTTCCCAAATTCAAGATTTAATTTCAGTTTAAATCCATTTCAAACTTACCTTTATTTAATTTCAATTTGGTTGTATTTCTATTACTTCTTATATTTAATTCAATATTTTAACAACCAATTACCTTAATATTTTTTAGTAAGAAATAATGCTTTATATATCAAAATATATTCTTATATAAAATCATTTAAAATCTTTATATATGAAAATAACAAGTACGCTCTCATATATATATATACACACTCAACTCATTCCAGGGTACTATTTACCCTATCCTTATGAGTACACCCACCAGAGCCAAGGTTCTCGCTTAACCTTCACTCTGATACCAACTGTAACGACCCGGAATTTTCAATCCCGAAAATTCTAGATAGTTATGAAAAAGAAGAAAGAGATAGAAGAAGAAGAAGAAACAGAAACACCAAAACGCAGATTCTCACATTCGCAGCGGATAAAATATAATATCAATTAATATTCTTTACACAAAGAAAGCTGTATCAGTCAATTACATTTTAATACATCAGAGTTACAACCATTTATACATGAACTGGACAGTTATACAACCTATTCCAGACTACAATCTATACAGACTACACAGTCTCATATACACAGTGAAAAACTCCACACGTTCCTGCCATCCAGCTCGCCATATGAGCTCCAGAACGTCCTAACCTGAAAATCTGTAATACTCGGTCTGACCTGAGCATTACATCAAAGTAACACCCGGGTCAGGCTGGAAACCAGCGTGAGTAAACCCATCTAACATGAAATACCAATGCATAAACTTATTTAAAACCCGGGGTAACTCGTACCTTACAACGAGTTCATAACTTGTAATAGACAACACTTATTTTCACAAATCAAATTCTAAGTATTCTTACTTAGTTTCAAAGGTCCATTTTCTTCCATCCTATCCTATTGATTCCACATATCAAATTTATAAAGAATTATTGTAGATTCCAAATCGAAGTGGTTTCGGGTATTTACTAATACCCGACCCCGGTCTCTTCGAATCCAATGACACCTTAACCCAAGTTATTCAAGTGGAAACAATTCAATTTTAAATATAGGATGCCAACTTTTACATAGTAATTCATCACCGAAAGATAACCACATTATCACAGTTCAAACCAAACATATCATATCACAAAACATTTCATATCAGAGGTATCAACCAATTCAAGGCATTTAACACCATTCAATCATTCATAAGCAAGATTTATCACTTCCAAAATTAATTTAACTTCTCTCTAATTAAATTAATTACTAACTTAAATCACTTAGATTATCTTTACTTAACATTAATTAATTACAAACCAATTAATTAATCATCTTTTAACTTTCCACCTTACTTAATCCTCCTTGATTAATTATATTATAATTCATTTAGTAATTGTCCTTTAATGAATCACTTAGATTAATTAGCCTTAACCATTCACATTAATTAATCTTTAATTCACATTAATTAACCTTTAATTAATTAATGACCTTCATTAATGACCCTCTAATCACTTCTAGTAATTAACTATTCTTTTAATTAATTACATTTAACAAGTAATCTTTTATAAATTAATTAACCTTAATAAACCAGATTCAGTAATCCTCCTATAATCTCTTTACTAAGTAATTATACCTTATAAATTACAAAAAAGTAATTATCTTAATCACTTCCTTTTAGTGATTATTCTTAATTATTAATTAATTAGTTTTTCTTCAATTGCTTTATTAATTTAATTAATCGTTAATTATCCAAAATCTTAATTAACTTTAAGATAACCCATTTACCTGTATCAATTTCTTAAATATGATTATTACATAAATTTAAAACATTTTACCTTATAATAAACTACTTAATTTCATATTTCCTTAAGTTTAAAAATCACTTAAGAACTTAACTTAATAAATTTTAAACTAAACAAAACATACCACTTTTCTTAAAAACCAAGTATTTAAACACATAAATTATAAAGAAAAATTGATTTATGTTTTAAAATCTTTAAAACTTGCCTTTCTAAAACTTTAACTGTTATACTCATTTACTTCGGGTCCATCCCAGTATTCACTCAAGTCCAGACCCGAGTATCTCCCATTTTGATTTTGTTTTATACGTTTTAACTTCAACCTGGAAACCATCACACACGCAAAAATCTCGAAACCCAACTCGAGCCACAATTCATCTTCCCCGAGCCCTTACCCGGGTCCAACTTGACCCACCATCATCCACTGATACGCCGTGCACGCGTGTACCTTCACCGGTGAACCACAACGCTCTGACTATCGACGCTGATTCCTTCATTTCTCCAGTGACCCTCGCGACCAAACACAACCCTCCAAAACCCTCAATTCGATCGAGAAACGAAATCGACCAAAATCCCCTAGCCTGTAACAATCTCATCGGAAAATTCCTTCCCTCCGACGATCCCTGACACGAGACCCCATGCCACCTTCACCGTAGCCTCGCCACGTCTCCCAGCATCTTCAGTTCGACTCGCGAGCGACTCTGAATGCCACTGGGCAACGCGGAACCCATGAACACAGTTGACACCACCAGGAAGGAAAACCCTATCTCAATCATTTCTGGTTATCACGGCCTTTGATAAATAACGATAGTATTTTTCCGATGATCTTTGATTTCCACTCGAGCTTTAAGCCCAACCACGTTTCCCAGTTCGACGTTGATCAACGGAAATCGACTAAAATAGTCGATCTGCTCAACTCAAGAACCCCACCCAATATCCAAACTAAAAATCATGATATATACATCAAAAATCATGATTATCTATAATGAATTCAATTCTACAACCTATTCTAAAGAAATGAGTTGATAAATTTTTGACCCAAATACAAATTCCACTATAAATTTGAAATTTATGAGCCAAATATCCATTTTAAATTCCAGTGATCATTTTTAGGTGTGATGTTTCATGATTTCGAACACTTTTCATTTACAAATCAAAAACTAACGGTGATTCAATACTGAGATATTGGATTTAATTAGAAATAACATCCTGTAATCATAACAGAGACTATATCAAGGCAATACCCAGGCAATAAACACGGATATACATGTTTACATCCATTTCCATTCAGATGCTCAGGCCAACTCATGATTTCATACACATATCAAAGTGAAATCGAGGATTAAAAACTATTTATAAATTTTATGTTTACTCACAGTGTAATAAGAAACAGAGAAGTCCTGAGGTTTTGAAATCTGAAAACTTGTTCTTGTTATTTCCAGATAAATTTTCAAGCTTATTTCTTAAAAATAAAATTTTAAAACTTAATTGCGTATATACAAACAATATTTGTTTGAATACTTTAGCCTAACAAGGATCACGTGAGGAAATTTTTATATATTCTTCTTATTGAGCCTGTTAGAAAATAACTGAGCCGAACACAAACTTGCATACCAATATATACAGACATATAAACATGTATTCAGTTTTAAACAGGCATGCATACATAAATTTAAACAGGCATTACGAGATTCACATCAAACATGACAAATACAACAAATTAAAACTGATTTATGGGTTAAGTCTACTCACCTTAAATGGTTTGAAACAGAGAGCAATGGTCAAAAAAAGATTGCTGCTTGCTTTTCTTTGATCTTAATCTCCTCTGTAGAGCTGTTTGTTTAATTCTATAGTTTGTAAATGGAAGAAGTGTTTATTTTTGTTTTACTTACCTAGCTCTCGAATGAATCAAATAAAAGAAGGTAGGGAAGGTATACATAAGAAAGTAGGCTACATTGTTGTACACAGCAAGCTTGTTTTATTTATTCTTTTGATTTTTATATCTTTTCCTTTGGTCAGAAGTTACTTTTGTACTGATTTGATCTCATGCTTATTTCGGCTAAAAGGATTTCTTACAATTGAATTGACAAAATGTTGTGCTAATTTAATGCATGTCCTCATATTAGTTTACACATAATTAATACTGGCTGATATGTATAGTTTGTACAAAGATATTTTGTGTGTAATGTAGACTTTGCAGGTAGGCATGGCTTGTATGTGAAGATATCTTGCATAAAATCATTTGTTTTGTTGACTATCACTTTGCAGGTAGATATTTAGTCTTGTGTGTATGTGAAGATAATTTGTTTCATCATTTTCTTGCTTAATATACAAATGTTTGTCTTATTCATTTTAATTCTATTTGTATTTTAACTATTGATATTTAAATTATATTCATAAGTTTACTTACTTATATTTAATACTGATATTTTATATTGATAGACTTTGATTTTATTTCGAACATTAGATGTTAACAAGGTAAGCATTTTAATTTAATTATACAAAACAAATTTTATTATAAATATTATCAAGAGATTTTATTTTAAATTCCCAAATCAAATTTTCCTCTCAAAAATACAAATCCACACCAATAAATGGCCATATTTCAAAAGTCATATTTATTTTAAAATTATAATTTCATTTTTTTATTTAATTATATTAAATATTTATTAAAATAATAGGACTAAAATCCAAGGTCGTTACATAATCTCTTTCTTAATTTATATTTGACTGATTTAATTATTTTCATTCTGTGTGACAAGGAATCAAAATAAATAAGGTTATAAAACCATTTGGTATGGAACTTTTGGTAATATTTCTTTGATTAATCATTGGGCTCATTATAGAATATTTGGAGATTGAGTGTATTTTTTATGCAGTGAATAAATGATTAAGTATCACGTAGTGGTATAGGACGTTGTTGTGATATTTATTCGATTATTCATTATAAGTAGATGACACTCACATGATGGAGATTTGTGGTGAGGTTTGTTGTTTTGAGTCATGTGTACAGCCATGTGGTAGCATATATGTACAGCTATGTGTTAGCTATCGAATATAGGTACTATGTGTCCATCTATCTTAGTCCATCTTCCTTTATGTTTCAAGATTGAACCAGATTGGCCAGTATCCACCCTAGCGGCCCGATCATGGGTCGCGCCCAAGATCTATGACACCCTTATATATATATATATATATTTGTATCCCTTCGTTGTGTGCATTCTCCCTTGTATCACATAGGCCAACAGTTAGTTACCTATAGGGCATGTACCGGATCATGACTGAGTAGAGTCCTCGCATAGACGAGCACGAAGGTGGATCATGTCACAATACCGAGGGGAGGTAACCGATGACTATAAGAGTCATGTTAGACGAACACAAGTGTGGCTCTTGGAGCAAGCAGACGTGCTGTCAATCTCTCATCTAGTTTCGGTCTGTGTGGTAGATAGATCTGTACTATTTATATTCCTACCTAAGACTATGTTTAGAGTATAGTCCATCCTCGTATCTTATCTTTATATGGTTGAAGGGCATATGGACTATTCTTTCTAAGCAGACGGCCTATTCTTTTCAGGCAGATGGCTTGCTCTTTATTGATTTCTAAGATTTGATAATGATGTTTTATAATATGAGATAGAGAGATTTATTTGGGCAGTGCTGCGTCCTTGCCTGACTATAGTTAAGGATATCTCATTATTGATGATTTTTGGATTTTGATGATGATTTCTAGATATAGATAATTCACCTAATTGATATTGATGCTATGATTTATTAATTAGTGTGATTTTATATAGATGATGACATCTTTTTTCTTGATTTTATGGTTGTTGCTAATTTGTTATATTATTTTTTATGCCATCGCTACTATACTATGCATATTCTATATCCACGTATGTGTTGACCTCTATAGTAAGATATAACCCGACCCGTGTGTTATTTAAGTAATACTCGGGTCAGTCTAAGACATTTTAGGTTTAGGGACAGTGAGACCAACTTGTGTTTTGGGCATAGAGGAGACTAGCATGTTGTATTGTTATGTATCATCTAAGTATTATGTAGTTTCATGTATGTATATATCTTTGTATTGTATATTGGGGATACCTTGTATATTTAGTACTATATATTATCGTGGCGATTTTTACTCCGTGTTCTCTATTATATACTTACATTTTTGTATTGTTCTATCCTAGAGGCACATGTGTTTATTGCTTTATGCTGATACCGTATACATTTTATGGTGAGTTATATTCGATGTGCAAATACTTACCAGTGTTAGCCTAATGGAATATTCGCGTGTGTACCCTATATAGCCTCATTCTCAGTAATACTTTGTAATACTCTAAGATAGTATAGGTATAGAGGTGGAGTGTTTCAAGTTGGTATGAGAGCAAGGTTTAGAACAATACATCATAAGAGGCACGTGTCAAGACCTTAGATGAGACTTCGAGTCTATGTCCCTTTGGGTGTGTTGGGTAACTACCCTATATTAAAGGGATGGTTGGAGTATATAATGATTACTGAGGTAATCATTGGGATGTACTTGTTATTTTTCACACTATCTATAAATATACATACATATATACATATACATATACATATACATATACATACATATATATATATAAAATTATTGCTATCATATTTGTGTGTTAATATCAAGAATTTAAGTTGTTGATGGAGGTTGCGAAATAAAGAGTTGTTCGCCAAACCAGTAGTGTCGGTATTGCTGATGGTGAATAAACCTCTATATGGTATTGTATAGAGTAGCTCGATCCAGTAGAGATTAGAGTGCGCAGAAGATGCTAATAGATGGCTTTCCGTTAAAAGTAGTCGTTTGTTTGATATGTTTATTGTTGTGTTAATAGTTGTTTTATTTGTTTGTTTATTTGGGTCTAGTCTAGAATGTGGGAATTAAGTAGGTGTTATCACCCAAATATTTATAAACCCATTTGAATCTGAATGGAGCCAAATATTAATAGAAGCTTGTGGATTATCCAAATCTGAACCACTAGGGAGTATTAAAACTGTTTAAGATATATAATTAAAATGCGAAATGAAATGAATTAATTAAATTGTTTGTTGATTGTGTGTTATTAGTGATATATTATTTGGTTATTAATATAATCACTATTAATATGTGAATCTACTAAAAGCAAGCATATGATTTTGAAAAAGTAAGAAAATTAATTATATATACTAAACTATTTAAAATAAATTAGTAATTAAATTTGTGTTGATTTGTCCGTTGAGTGCTTTAAGAATTCAGGTCGATGTGCATGACCAACGTGATCGATAGGGATTCCAAAACACTAGAACGAGATACATCGACACAATCTTTTGAAAAGAAAACAATGTTTTAAAAGAAATGCAATATTTTGAAATAGAATACAATGTGTTGAAAAGAAGAAAATGTTTTGAGAAGAATACAATGTTTCAAAATAATATAATGTTTGAAAAGAATACTATGTAATAATAATGATAATAATATATACATTGTTTTGAAATTCTACTTTGAGTGATGTTGAGATTTTAAAGAAGGAGAATACTTAAAAATAAAAGAATACTTTGAAACAAAAATAATGTTTCTGAAAAAGTGGAGTTATTCTTTTGGAAGTAAGCATTGGTTTGGGTAGAAAAGTTCCTTCAAAAACGAGAATAGAAATTTTTAAGGGTATTCGAAAGTATGGACCTTTTATAAATATTGATTTGAAAGAATTTGAAATCTTGGAAAAGACATTTGAAGATAGAATAATATTTTAAAGAAGTATATAAGCTATTTTATTAAAATAAACACCTGTCTCTAATTCAAATTATTTAGTAACTTTAATTTGCAAGGAAAAAAAAGTATTTAGTTTATTATAAATTAAAATGTATTTTGGAGTTTAAGTTTGAATTATTTTCTAGCTTAAAATAATATAATCAATATCTGCTTTAAAAATATGAGATAAATATTTTTATGGATTTTGAAGTAGAAAACATTTATCAAATGAAGTTGATTTAACTTTTTAAATAATTTATATTGAAAGTAATTGGAAAAATAGTATGTTATTTGGTAAGGTAAACATGTTTGAAAAAAATAATTCATGCAAAGATTTCTAGAAATTGTTTCAAAATAAATGAAATTCAACGTAAAAAGAAATAAAGTTCTAAGTTTAGTATTATAATAGATTCCCGATTTGATAAATCTTATTATTATTTTTGTTATTATGGAAACGGAATTTCAAAATTGTTAAAATTATTATTACAATTGGGTTTTTATAAATTTTTAAGTGAATGAGGGATTTAAATATCAGTTTTAAAATTTCATATTTGGGATTTTGAAATGGTTTGAAACTAAAATCATATTAATATATATGTCTGTGTGTGCGCGCGCGTGCGTGTGCGTATGGAAGAGTTGTTTATAGTAAAACATGTTGTAATGACTCCACCGCTATACTCATATTATTAAAGAACATTACAAGTAATGCTATCTAATAAAACAGAGAATATAGCTAGTTAAATGCGATCGAATGTGAATATGTAACGACCCACTATTTTGGACCATTCAAATCGACAATAAATCCACACATGTCAGACTTGAATAATTCAGAACAATAGATTGTAAATAAAATTTGGCAAAACTCAGATTATACAGTAAATAAATCACAGATCACAGACACAGAGTAATATAACAATGCAGCGGAAGCAAGAAATAGTAGTTCATGAAGCTACTATATATATACATCAGAGTTAACAAGATACAACGGAAGTAACAAGATACAACAGAAGTCTCAATATGATAATCAAGTATAAATCAGAATACATCACTGGAATCAACTGGATAACTGAAAGCAAAATAGATAGCTGGATGTCCAAGAAAGCTCCAACTCCAAAGGTGAGTCTCGAATGCTGTATCACTCAGTCTGACCCGAGCGTAAAGCAAAACACAAAACACTCGAGTCAGGACATACATACTTATACAATGTAAACCAACTCAAGTAAACTGTAATAAAGATGCACAAGTAACTTAAAGGATGTGTGGGATCGCCCAACCTTTAATGATTCGTTAAACTATTTACTATGTAGTAATATTCGCTATTATAATAATGTCTATAGTAAAATAATCTTACTTTTAAATAGCGTTAAGTGGTTACCCATATAGCCCTTAACACATAATAGTCTCAGTAGTCTATCCAGTATCAGCATACCCCCAGATCGGGAGCTACCCTCAATACTCCACAGGCTACGACACAAATCCAAACTCGTAGTAAAGCTCGATATGGTAGGTGACATGGCACAACTAGGCAATGCCAGGGTAGATATACCAATTACGCATCCAGGCTGGTGGAAACGCATAGCAGCCACTACCGCCCACCTCGGAACACACTCCCAAATCAGAAATCGAAGGGTGGCCACCAAATCAATCACAAGGTAATATAATAGTATCGAAGAAATGCATCTGATCAGAGGTGCTACCTCATTGGCCCAAGAATCGCTCCTGTTTTAGCCACCTTATGCCAACTCACGGGAGTTGGGTCCACGTTCATACCTTAATAGGATCGTCTCCACCATCCTACTTCATTTTGGAATCTCCACCGCGTACACGGTTGTCAAAGTGGTTTTCGGTATCGACAGAGAGTATGCCCATATCCGATCCCGGTCTCTTTGCCAACCAATCGTTATTATAACCCATGGATATTTATTTCAAAATATAGTTTATACTCCAAAAATCAAACTATCATATCCATTTCAAAACCAAATACGATATCATTTCCATTTCAAAACCAAATTAGTACGATATCCTTTCATTTTAAAAACCCATAAAATATGATATCGTTTACATTCCAAAAATCAATAAAATATGATATTGTTTCCATTTCAAAAATCAATAAAAATTTGATATCATTTAAAGAAATCCAAATTTCCAAATCACTGAATATTTCCTTCCATTATTTAACTTTAATTATTCCTTTAAATTATCTTAAACCAAAACTAGGTTATAAAGTCATATTCTCAAATCTTCACAAATTTTCAATTTCAATAAGTTTCAAATCAATATATTTAAAGACCATTCTTAATTAAATACAATTTCAATTACATTGTATTAACTTATAACTTCCAAAATGGTTTATATTTCACCTCAGACTTATTCATTCAAAACCATTTAAATTCAATGTCAAAATCTTCCAAAATAAAGTTCATTTCCAAAGTTCATTCGTTCAATTTTAAACATTGAAATTTCAAAACAGCAGCATTTATAAAGTGCTGCGGTAGGTATATTTAGTATATATCAAAACATAGTTCAAAATCAGAAAATATAGCATTTCAGAACTACTGTTATAGGTCTATGTAGTAATTTCAGCATATAGTTCAAATTTTTAGAAATTACAGCACTTCAGAAATGCTGTTATAGGTCCTTTTAGTATATTTCCAGCCATAGTTCATTTAACCACAGCATTTCAGAAACGCTATAATTTCTGTTATACCTTTCTAAAACAATATATCTTCAATTTTTCTCATTTTTAACTTATCAAACTCCTTCCACTTTCCAAAAAATTTTATTTGGATATTACCTAACTTATAAATTTTAATAAAACAACATTTTTATTAATAAATGTCGAATTTAAATTAATTTCATTTGTTAGTCAATCCTTTATAAATTGCTTAACTTTTCAGAAACATTAAAACTCCAATTCTAGCCATTTTTAACCTATAAAATTACATCTTCCGCTGCAGAAATTATTTATTTGGATATCATTAAACTTATGATTCAATAAGATAAACTTTTATAAATAAATATCCAAATTAAACTATAATTCATTTATTAAGTCAAAAGCACATTCTTTTACTTAACTTTTATTTCAACAAATAACCTAACATTTTATTTTAAAATACCCACTTCATAAATAAGACTAAATTTCTATTTATTTACTTAACTTAAAATTTCCATTTGAAAACCCAAATTTCCAACTATCAAGTTAGGTCATATTTTAAATTACAATTTCCTTCCATTTAAATCCTAATTATTTATTTTGCAAACATATTCATAAATAGAATATCTTACCATTGTTAATATAACAATCAAATTCCTTATAAATTTATTCATTTGACATCAAATAACTATGGATTTCAGTTAAACAAATTTTATTACCAAAGTCCAAGCAAAACTGTATTCTATTTTATCAATTTAAACTACATTCTTTATTATTCAAACATGTCTATTTCATAAATAAAATTCATTACAATTACCAGGTTAGATTTAACATTCCATATTAAATCAACATTTCATTATTAAGTTATTTATCATAAAAAAATTCTTTAAATTCCATTTAAACCAATTATTAACTTATAAAATTTAACATATAGAAAACAATACACCTTTATAGTTTAAAGCCTTAAATCAAATTTAAGTTAAATTTCATATATTTATAATTTCATAATACTTAATAATTTTCAGAAAATAATTAGAACACTTAATAAATTTTTAGGAAAATATTATTTAAAATTCAACCATGGGCCTGTATAATATTTTCTAGCCTAGGTCAAGTGATACAGATATGTATCATTTCAATCCGTAATTTAAAAAGAAAAATCCGGGTTCTATCATTTCAAACCCGCAATCCCAAGTAAATCAAATACAATAAAAATCACTTGAGCCTATCATTTCATCCCATAATGATTTTTCCTTATTCTAAAGTTCGTTCGGGTATGTATCATTTCAACCCATAGTGATAGGGAACTTGCAGTGTGAGATACAGTAAATAAAATGAACAGTATAGCAAATAATATCATATCAGGTGATGTAACAAATATATAAGCAGTATTTAACATCATATAACATATCACAGGGATATATGAATAACATATCAATTTATACAGACTCACTTGTCATCATTTCACAATAATATAAGTACATATGTCTAGAGTGATAAAACTCACCTCTAAAGCTAGAGATCAAATTCAAAACACAAATCCAACTCTGCAAAGCACGAAAAGGCACGACTAGATTGGCACGAATTCGACAAAGCTGATAGATAAGAATTGACGAAATCAAATTAGAACTGGATCGATGATTGATAATATCGAAACAAATATATATTATACTATTATTTTTCTTAAACCAATATTCAATTTATATATATATATTATATTCCAAATCATAATACATATCCAAATCACTTAATATATTAAATTTTTAGAAATCTAAAAGAAACCAAAATATCTATTATAAAATATATACCTTAAAAGATCAAAATTACAATTACATGTCCTGACCAATATCTATACAGACTAAACTTTGAGATATAAAACCGTAATCAACCGACTTACTAAAATCATATATATATATATTATAAACAGCTTCATATAAAATTTCATACAATATATATATACACGACAGACCTTAAAATATATATATATATACCTTTATGTAGCCAAATCTTATATTCTATAATATATGTGCAGACACTTGTTTATATAACATATATATATATACTAGTGCATAGAAAACGTGTACTATATATATAATATATATACATCTAGGTGTACAACTGATATAAACTATGTGTTAAAAATCCAATAGTATATACACATATAAATGAACAACTGTATGCAACTAGTATAGACTTATAACATAGGCTAGCTGTAAACACATAAATTTTCTTTATAACTAATATTTTATGAATTTACACAATATATATATGTAAACAGAGGCCTTAAATCTCATTACAGTTAAAACCTTTATATACATCTGAACACACTTTAATATATACAATACTGTACGATTTATATATCTATACCATTACATATATACAAAGTTATTTCAGCAATTCAAATATAAGACAAATATAGAACAACATGCATAAATAAAGCAACTAACATAGTAATTTCTTCAAAGTAAAACCATATATATATATATATCGTAGCCTCAACAGAAAATAAAATACTATATAAATGGTATGTGTATAATTTACCTACAGATAAAATAAAGGGGAGAGGAAGACCGTGAGCCGGCTACAGCCGTGCTGTGCTCGGGGTGGGTGGCGAGGTGAGAAGCACGGTAGGCAAGGTGATGGGTGGTCGGGTAGATGCGGGAAAAAAAATGGGAGAACAAGAGGAGCACAAGAGAACGTGTGGATGGGAGTAGTGATGAGCTCACGAGTCTCGGGTTTGCAAGCTGGGTGATGGAAAACAATGGGGAAAGCAAACCAATATAAATTTTTTCGTATATAGTGTTTATAAATGAAACAGATGGAAACGAGTGGATGAAAGAAAACAAATGAACCATCATATAATAAGTTGAATGTTGGGACAAGCAAAAGTCACGAGAATTTATGATGTAATGAAAGTAAACGACCGTTGGTTTTCAAACGGTTGAAAATTTGAAAGGTCACAACCGTTACAGAACTCAAAATGCACTGATACGGTGAACCATTATGCGGGTTCCGCCACGTACCGGACATCGAAACACAGAAGTGGATATACCGCAACGATCAGCACGACGAGACGATCAAAACGGTATATAAAGATCAGTGGTACGATCATCCGACCAAAAGTCGATATCGGATACTGATATACATTGCTATTCCGTACGGAAAAATCCAAACGGAGCTACAAACGTCTGAAATTTGCGAAACGAATTACGCAGTCTTATTCAGAGTGTTCTAAATAAATTTTATATTTGTTAAAACTAGTTCATTATGTAAGAAGCTTTAGTAAATTTCAGAATATTTAGTTTATTTTTATAATTTTTAAAATTAAATTAATAGCCGACCGTTTAATAGTTAAATTAACTAAATATATTAATTTAATTCAGAAAAATTTGGAATTTTTTTGCAACCTCTAGAATGTGATCCTAGATTTTCGGAAAATTTAAAATTTGACAATTTGTTGTACGATTTGTTATATTATTTAATTAATGACAAACTAATAAATTAACTCATAATATATATATATATATTAAAACATGAAAATCATAATAATTTCAGATCTAAATTTTTTCGAACTGGAAAGTTAAAAAATTAATATATATATATTATGAAATAATTTGCTACTAATTATTATATTTACTATTTATATATTTAAATAATTAGTTCATTTTAAATCGTATATATTTAAAATAAAAAAAATTCATAAATATATAATATATATGCATTTTTTTATTGTTACTTATAATATAATATATATATATATATTCTGTAATAATTTTATATAATAAAACATATTTATATACACATACATATATATATATATAATCACTTGGATATTTATTACTATATGTACATGCATATATTTTGACAACATACAATACATATAGAATGAGCTAATGTGTCCATTTCGATGTAAATCCCAGCATCTATATACGAGCATGTTATACCTTGCACGGAATATCATGCTACACATGCAAATATATATATACATATGTATATGATACATATGTATTCTTATATATTAAGTAAAATTAAATCAAATAAATTTCAAACAACAATTATGAATTTAAATAAAATATATGATTTTATTTAAATTAAATTTAGAAATGTTCTAAATATATTAGACTTCATAGGCCCAATAATGATCCAATAGGGTAAAAAATTAGAAATTCACCTATATCTTTCGTCGCGGGCTGGCCCAGTTCCAACAATTCGGCTAAATCTATCATCCACTTTTACGACACTCTACTAGCACAGATCGTATCTAGATTACATACCAACCCTTTTAGGACCTTTGTACAGATTAGGCTGGTATAGTCTTTTGATCGGCCTCTTATTCAGGCCCTAGTTGAGAAGTGGTGGCCTACCATCCATACATTTCATTTTCTACAATTTGAGGTGGGGATCACTCCTTTTGGATTTTTACATACTCACCAGTATAGAAATCGATGTAAAGGGAGGTGCCCCTTTTCCTTTTGATTGTCTGAATGAGACACACCATTATACACCATTTTTTAACCGAGGGTTAACCCAGACTGCTTTAAGAGTGGTGCTCTTTGACTGACATATCTAGAGGCCTACATCACACAATATAGAGATATGTTAGACATGGCCAATGTGGTTATTCGTGCTTTTCTTTTATATCTATCTGGTTCAACCTTCTTCTCAAACCAGAAAAGCACGTTTCGACTAAGTAATATTATTTGGATAACCAACCTAGGGTAGTTGCACATAATGGATTAGGGGAGTGCAATACTTTCATGTTTGTACATCGGATTTGGATCTTTATTCTCTTTCTCGGGTTGTGCAGATGTTCGGGATTTTGTATATCCTTCCATTGTAGTAGTATATAACAACAATGCATCCTTGACTTCAGATGATAATGAGTCAGTCTCCTAAGTCATACGGTATATCCATCGAGCCTCCTCAGAGGTGAGGCAGGACCTTTAAGAGTCCCATCCGCGGTTGGACATGTGAGTTAGGAGTAACCTTTTGAGTCCATTGACGACCTACTAGATAACTTGGAGGAGCCAGTCAGTTTTTAAGTGATCATCCCTTGAGGATCTCATTTCTCATCTTTGGAAGCTATGTTTAATTACATTTGACTATACTCATTCCAGTTCGGTACTTAGAAGAGAGATGTTGGTATCAGACCACCAGGGAGAGGTTTGTGTTACTGTAGATCCTTAACATGTAAGGACATGCTTAGACCATCGAGGTTTGTTGGGACACAGTATATACAGGCTACTTGAGATATTAGATGGTTGGATGGTTTAACCTTTCTGTTGATTATTAGTAATTATGATGCCATTGGGGTAGAGTTGCTTCACGTCGTTACTTAGTTCCAAATTATACTTAGGGGTGAACTCTGATCATGTAGGTCCTTAGATGTTTGTTAGAAGAGTGCAAATTTCCTAGTTTGGTTTTGATCCTATGCCACACAGTTCTCCCACCCTCATGTGCAGCCCGAGATTGATTATAGATTTACAACGTATGATGTCACAAGTAAATTGTTCGATCTCCCACTAGAGCATCCATTGGATGATGATATTATTTAAGTTCCTTCAGCCAGGTTGTACCCTTAGTATGAGGTATTTTCATACTATTATGCTATTCACTATTATAGTAGGGATATATCTGACATATAACTATTACAGTATGTAGCTAGATTAGACGAGTCTAGACAAGGGCACACTACGTACCAGCGCTTGACACTTCATCACATTCGGGTGACACATGACATGTATTGCAACCATACATAGCTTGTGGAGTCAAAGATTGATGATTTGACAGCTTTTGGAGTCCCATCCGCGGTTGGACATGTGAGTTAGGAGTAAACTTTTGAGTCCATGGACGACCTACTAGATAACTTGGAGGAGCCAGTCAGTTGTTAAGTGTTCATCCGCTAAGGATCTCATTTCTCATCTTTGGAAGCTATGTTTAATTACATTTGACTATACTCATTCCAGTTCGGTACTTAGAAGAGAGATGTTGGTATCAGACCACCAGGGAGAGGTTTGTGTTACTGTAGATCCTTATCATGTAAGGACATGCTTAGACCATCGAGGTTTGTTGGGACACAGTATATACAGGCTACTTGAGATATTAGATGGTTGGATGGTTTAACCTTTCCATTGATTATTAGTAATTATGATGCCATTGGGGTAGAGTTGCTTCACGTCGTTACTTAGTTCCAAATTATACTTAGGGGTGAACTCTGATCATGTAGGTCCTTAGATGTTTGTTAGAAGAGTGCAAATTTCCTAGTTTGGTTTTGATCCTATGCCACACAGTTCTCTCACCCTCATGTGCAGCCCGAGATTGATTATAGATTTACAACGTATGATGTCACAGGTAAATTGTTCGATCTCCCACTAGAGCATCCATCAGATGATGATATTATTTAAGTTCCTTCAGCCAGGTTGTACCCTTAGTATGAGGTATTTTCATACTATTATGCTATTCACTATTATAGTAGGGATATATCTGACATATAACCATTACAGTATGTAGCTAGATTAGACGAGTCTAGACAAGGGCGCACTACGTACCATCGCTTGATACTTCATCACATTCGGGTGACACATGACATGTATTGCAACCATACATAGCTTGTGGAGTCAAAGATTGATGATTTGACAGCTTTTGGAGTCCCAGTTTAGTAACTGTGTTTATTGTATTATGCGATGTAATGTACTGGATGAGATGTATTGTATCATTAAATTTGATGAGCTGTAATGTATTATCTTTTCTGAAAACTTTCTGTTCCTTCTCCTTTTAAGACAGTGATACTTCGCATCAACTTATTTATGTGCTTAAGAGTGGAATTATTTAGTCAGTTCATATATTTGCTTTTCTGACACCTTTATGTCCCTTCTACTTTTAGGACATTGATATTTCACATTATATTTTCTTTATGCAGTGCAACATTATTGAAAATGTATGTGTGTGTGTGTTTATTATAAACAACATCTGTCCATACTGAATTACCACAACACAAATTTATTCAACCACGGTGGATCATGGTCATATATCTCTCACTACATCGTAGGACTATGAAGGCCCCCTATAACACCCAATGCCTTCCAATCTATCATCAACAGGAACTAACATTTGATTTCTACATTAAAACGCAAGAAAGATACTATGAAGATTTATGACAGCATGAAAGGGGATGAACCTCCAAGACAAGTAAGAGAGCAGAGATGTTATGTAGAAAGACAAAGGCGTCAGCATAGACGTCGGTCTAGATGGCAAGAACAATATTTCTCACACCTGGAAACAAACAAGAAGTTGACTCGCCACTTATAAAATGTGCATGTAAATATGTCGCTACAGAAGATGTCATTCAAAGAGGAAATGTGTAATTGATCGTCGTCATTTTAAATGTCACTTGTTTCCAAATGGATGTGTGGATTGATAGTAGATCGACGATCCTTCTCCTAAACGAGCAGTTGGGTACATTAATGAATTAGAGTATCAAAAGAACAACATTAGAGAATCAATTAGTTGGGTGGAAAAATGAAATCAGTAAACTTCACAATTGGCTTCATGGACTTAATATTCGTAGACAAAAATAACCTAAAAGGACTAATCTATATTTATATTTGATTATATGCTGTCATGGTTGCTTATTAAGATCTAGTATGATGATATATGAGAATCCGTCGTAATGTGCAATGCCTTTCTTTGTTTCTACGAACATAGATTCATATTTCGATAAATAGCTATTACATATAAATACATAAAAATAAAAAGCAATCATAAACGTTGCAAAGTACAAACATAGGTAGATATATGACACACTTAGCTAACATATTTGAGACTATTACTTAAATTGCATCATATAGCTATTCCAAATTTTGTATGCATCGTACCCAACAAAGAAAGTTTGATATATTTGAACCAGTGACGTGAGTCATAGGTTGTTCGAGACAACTGAAAAGCATCCTCCTCTTTCACCTCACCTATAATTTTGCGATATCTCCTACATGACATACTAAATGTGACAAGGGTACCTCTCATTTTCAAAATCCTTCTAATTAATGTACATTCTAGATGACCGTTGAAAGCTTCATTAGCGGTAATCTGAAAATTTCAATCAACATCTTTTTCCATGTGAATACAATTTGCCTTTATGTATGCTTTAATCAACGCTAAGTAATTTGTTAGAGTCCATGCTTCATTTGTCACTATGATGATGGGGTAGAAGTGTGTAAAGTTATCTCAGCTTGAAGGAAAATGAACTAAATATCAACCATTTAAATAAAAAAATCGAAAAACTAGTCGTTTTACTACCGCTCTAGGGTCGTTGTGAACAGAAAGGGGGAGTGTTGGTCATTTTAGACACTCATTTTTTGAACATCAGGCATTGGATACTCCACCCTACTTCAGTTGTTCGAAAAACATGACAGAGCTGAATTGGGACTGTTGAGGCATGAATATTCAACCTGAATTTGGGCATGGCACGAGATGGCCTAAAACACAATTGGGCAAGAAAATTTTTTTGGCCCCTTGAAGCATATGACACAGTCGATTTAAATTGCTATCTCAACAAAATCGAGCATTACTGAATAATACAAAGTAATTTAAATTAATAGTGATAGAATTAAGAAAAAATAGATCAATGGTTTCAAAGCACTTCAATTCAATAAACTACAAAGCAACCAGTCTTCGTAAACTCAGAAATATATTACATACAGTAAGATGCTCAGTTTACAATATTTTACATGAAATGCAGAACCACAAATTTAGACCAAACCGAAATTGATAATGGTATCTTTAGCCAAAATCAAAAGTAAGATTTTAAAATATACTAAAACCCATGTCCTTGTAACTTCATGATGGACATAGTCGAGAAATATATCTCTGAAAAATCCATATATCTGCCAATAGACGGAGAAGACGAGCAGCGTAGTGGTGAATGATGACTTCGATATGATAATCAAGGCAGGAATTAGAGCAAGTGTGATCCTTTGAGAAAGTTCCATTCTCTTTATTTTTAAGCTCTCGTTGCTAAGCCCGCTGCTGCGTGCTTTAGTCGACATTTTCTCCAGTGGACTGAAGCATAAAACTTCATTTTTGATTATATTGGTTTTTGGTGCAACAACTGATTGGGTTTCCATATCCTGCAAAAAATTATTGTTAAGACTATTTCTATCTATATAAAATGATAAATCCCTCTTTCCCTTGCAATCACTATATTTGGATACATTAAATGTTGATAAACAAAAATTTTGCATCTCCTACAAAATCCATAGAAGATAATAATCATATGCATACCTTTTTTAAGGTTGCATGGGAGTTGTGTGACACAGCTTGTGATTTTAGGCAAAAAGACCGAGCCAATGGCATCACATACTCAAAACTCTGTGCAAGTCAAGGTTAATATATATATATATATATATATATATATATATATATATATATATATATATATCAATTATAGAGCTTGGTGAACTGGTAAATAATTAGGATATGGTCGTCCTGAATCCAAGAATGACTACAACTTAAAGAAGACATGGATAAAAAGTTCTAAAGCAGTTCAATGTTATAAGAATTGATCGTTAAACTCTCCTGTTTAACCAGAGATCCAGAAATTCAACGCTCAAAGACTCATAGTTGAAATTTAGTTGATAGTTGAATAATCAAAGCTATATAATTAGTGCAATCGTACTTCCATATAAACTTAAGGTGATGTTTGACTTAAAAAAGAATTCTGTATTTTGTATTTTCAATGTGTATGTCAAATGGCATGGAAGAAAAAGAAGTAGTTTGTAAATCGTTATCAGTTGACAAACAGGGGGAACATAGCTCATTTGTTATTTTTTTCGCTTGAAAAAAATAAGAATAAAATAAATCATATATTTAGCCGAAAATGTCAAGATAGCACTGTAGCTTGGAGTTGGAGGTAGTACAAATCTCTGCATTTTTAATAGGAGAAACATGAATCTTGCTGCGTATACCATTACTTTCAAATTTTACACACCAAAATTAATATACGGCCAAAACAATATGCTCAAAGCCTCAAACCAATCCTCCAAAAAAAAAAAGGAAAAGAAAAAAAAAATTCGGATTATGAACATGTACATCGCGCATCCTAATGAAAAGTCCGAAGCGATTAGAAGGGGCGCTGCTATATCCCATCAAAATAATATAACACACTGTCTTACATCCTTGCATTGAACATAAAATTTGAAAACCCAAGTTGATTTACTTCTCATCAATTTCAACTCCAAGGTCTTCTTCTCCCTCCTTTGAAAACAAAGGATCCTACAATTTTGCAGCCTCAATATTCATTCTTAATACCTACTTCCAGTCGCTATCCCAAAACTGTGGCAATGAACTGACTTGTGGTATATGGTTAGGATTATAGAATTTGAAAACATCGCTTGGCTTTTGCATCATTGCTCGTCTTTAATAACGAATAGTTGTAATAGGTTTAGGATTTTTGATCCGACCGCGAATTTCGTAAAATTCCCTTACCGCATATATATAGATGATGTAAGGAATTTGAATCCCACTAATGCTAAAAGTTAACATTTAGTTTCAGTTAAAAAATCAGAGATGCAAATGAGGTGATAAGAGTTCAAATCTCAATTCTAACAAAAATATTTATATTATTTTTCTTATATTATTCAGTTTATGTTTGCCAAAAAAAAAATCAATGATTTGAGATTATATTATATGTATATTCAAAAATATTTATGTACGCCAAAGATCTAATGGATCATACGTAGGCTTGTTAAACGTGAAAATTGGTTTATTTCTATTTTTCGTAATGTGTGTTTAGAACGTGTATCCAGCATATGTATATAGCAGCACCCATTGGAATATCTACATCATAGCACTATAACAAATAGATCTGCTATTACTGAATTGAGCTGTTTACCTTAGGTCTGGCATTGGCAAAGACCAAAGAGGAGACAGCTGGCGAATAAGAGTTCGTTCTCGAAAACGGATGGAGACAGCGAGGATGATCGGACGACTGAGACGGCGATCTACAGCTGGTGATGGATTGAGATGAAGCAATGGATGGGTCGGTTACTGAAAACGGAGAAAAAAGCTGGCGAACCGAAGAAGTTAACGTTAGGATTTTCGGCCGTGACGTCAGCAAACGAGATGCCCCCATTGTTACTGATTTAATTACTTTTAATTAAGCTGCATAGAGTAGCTAAGAGAGAAAAAAGAAATAAAATAAAGAAACCGTAGAAAAAGGGAGAATGTGCTAGACGACTCTTCTATACTTCGTAAAATTGAAACTTGTTATTCTGATTTTTTTTTAAAGAATTATGGAAATTATATTCTAAATTCTCCGCATACTGTAGGGTTCAAATTTTACTGAACCGGTTCGAAATTAAACTTAAAAGGCCCAAACATTTTTTACACTTTTATGTTCTTCGAAAACCTCATGGTCAAATTCTATTTCAATCCGAGTATTTATTTAGTAGCTTTCAAAAAATTTAAAAAAGTCTGTAAACCCAAAAAATAACTTAATAGCCCCTACCATTTTTAGAAGTACCCTTGCCATCACGTAAAACATGAAAAATTAAATTTTTTCCTCACTGGTTTAAAAACTAGGTTTAGAATTTTTTCTTCAATGATTTAGAAACTTAGTAGTGAAAAATGGAATTTTTTCTTAGTAAAGTCTGTAAACCCAAAAAATAACTTAGTAGTGAAAAAATGAATTTTTTCTTCACTGATTTAGAAACTCAATTCATATTTTCTTCAGAAATACGGTTAAAAAAATATGTAAACCCAACAAATAACTTAGTAGTGAAAAATTGAATATTTTCCTTACTGATTTAGAAAATAAGGTTTTGAAGAATCTATGGTTTAGTAAGACACCGACATAAGAAGATAATGAAACTGAGAAAGAAGAAAGTACGTAGCTTTCTAAGGGTATTTTAGTCTTTAAATTAATTTATTTTAAAGGCTACTAAGTAATTATCTGCGTTAAATAGAATTGCCAACTCATATTCTACGCCAATTAACTTATATGCGCATCATTTTTATCCTTTTACAAACCATAACCCCTCACAACTGCTCGAATTTCACTTTCATTCCAACGTACCTGAGGTCAACCGAGGTAAATTTTACCTTAAATTTTTTGCATCCTTGAACTTGTTTGCCTGATTTGTTGTTTGAAGATCTGCATTTGTTCTGGTGTTTCTACGGACGTCAATTTAGTTAAATCAGCTATGCATTTTGTTAGTTCGATATTTATAATTTGTGTATATGCTTCAATTCAGTTTCTCAACAGAGATTTCTATAAAAAGTTTGTTATAAATTTATTTTATTTTGCCTAATTCGATTTCAAATTACACATTGTTTTTCCATGATACCGAATATGGTTCTTTTTCCTCCCTTTTATTACAATTTGCAGCTCAATAGATCGAAAGTTTCACACGCTAAGTTGGTAACCCTTCAGTTTATTTGCTGAATCGAACGTCTTTATTATTGGATTTTAGTTCATTTGAGACCCTATCAATATATATGTTTAAGTTGGTAAGTTTATATGTTATGATACTTGTGATCCATACCGTGCTTGATGAAAGAGTAAAATACAATTTTGGTGTTTGGAAGATATATCGACTAATTGTTATTCTCAAGTCAAAAATCATTGATGTTTGTGAGTTTTAGAAATATCTTCACCATTGGTAAAGGTACGGTGGATTGCCTTTATGGCTTATGTATAAGTTTTTTAAATACTACCACCAATGGTAAAAATATCATCGATGTCTAATAGTTAAATAACATATCAATCATTAGAGTAGGCTTAGCATGTTATGGATGTTATTTATGACTTATTTTAAAGATAAAAGTGTTTTATCCCAGTAATTAAAAAAAATGGTATTGTTCATGTGAAATCACACTAAAAAAAGAAGAATGATATTTATTTGATTTTAAAAGATTAGAAAATTTCTAATTGGTTTGTAAGATTAAAAAAGAGAACATGTTAAAGATGGAGCAGTTACGGATGAATTTCTACTTGAATCACCGAATTTAGGCGCTACCGATTATATCCTGATTTCACAAGAACTTGAAAAATAAATTAGGTGGAACGAGAGTTAGGCAAAGACAATTAAAGGGTTTTCAAAAACCAACAATTCCCAAGAAGATAATGATCTAAATTTCTATGAACCACTGTAATATGAAGGAAAATGGGTTGTTTTTATGCCAGATTATGTCTTCATGGAATCTAATGAAAAATGGAAAACTGTCTAGTCGTCGTGTACATGGTTGGAAGAAGAGTAGATACTGATAATTTTAAAAGATAAGTAGAAAAAGTTTTCATGCCATCGGGGCTGTTTGACTTGTATCACAAAGCAAACGTATTTATTTTTATCAGATTTCGTGTTTTTAACAAGATTGTGATGCAATTCTAAGGAATGGTCCATATACTTATAATTCTCACGCATTTATTACCAGAAAGTGGAAACCAGGTATGGATTTAACTAAAGAGTACTTGTCTTCGATTCCTATTTGGGCTTAACTCATGAATCTAGACTTGGAGTTTTGGAACAAAGAGGCAATTAGCCGTATTTCAAGTGCTTTTGGTCGCTCCATAAAAATGGACTGCAACACTACTAACGAAGTACTCTGAACTTCGCTAGAGTGCTAGTCCAAATTGATGTAGATTTTAACTACCCATACGTTGTAGAAGCACAAATTTTCAATAGTAACATTTATTGTCACGATAAACCTAAGCCATATTCAAACTGCAAAGTTCACGGACATGTTATTTCCTAGGTAAATCAAAGATGAAACAACAATGGACTAGTGAAAAACAAGCACGTCATGATACAAAAAGATTGCAATTAATACACCAAAGCCAGTGGAGGGTCCGCTTCCCACTTAAACAAGCGAATCAAAGAAAAGAGCATCAGTTTGAAGCAAGTACACCTAATAATTTTCAGAATTTATCAGAAGAAAATAACATGTCTGATGAAAGGCAAGGCGATGTGATGGATTTCGAGGCAAGACGTTTGACGTGGAGGATGCTCGGTCGATGGTGCATCGGGAAAAATGGCGTGGCATTTTTCAATGGCTTGGGGTGGCCAGACGGGGTTTTAAGGTGGGGTTTGTTTGGGTTCAGGTTTTGAGAAATGGCGACGTCCAAAGGAAGATGGAGGGGTGTGCACCTGGGGGGAAAGGTCGAGGGGGTTGTGGTGAACATGTGGGCAAAGTCTGGTGGGTGATGGAGGATCATGGAGGCGAGGCGAGGTGATCAGGTGATAGGCGATTGGTTTCTAGCTAGGTTCGGGTTTGAGTTCGAAAATTTGAACTAATAGTCTTTATCGTGGTTTCAGGTGTCCAGGTGGATGGGAGGGTCATGGATGGTCAGCGAGGGTGGTCGCTGGCGAAGGATGGGCCGGAGGTAGTGTGTGCATATGCACGTATACAGGCGTGCACGTCTTCACGCATTGGTATAGGAGAAGGAAGAAAAACTGGAAAGAGGAAGAAGGGATTTGGGTTTGCAAGTTGTAGATGGGTCAGGTGAACAATTGGGCTGGGTTGGATTTGTTTAATAAAAAATTTAATAAATTAGTTATTTAATAACCTATAAATTTTAAAACTTATTTTTCTTTGTTTTTTCAAAGGAAAGAAAGGTAGAGAGGGAAGGATAGGAATGGAGAAGAAAGAAGGGTCTGAGAAATGGGCTGGAGTTGTTTTAGATGGGTTGGGTTAATGCATATGAGTTGGTATGGGTTTTTTTGAAAAGTAAATGAAAAAACGTTATATCTAAAAATCCAAATTTAAGAACTCTATTCCTACCTCATTTTGAATCAAATCGATGTGCATTTTGTTGCATCGAGATCCTATCGCCAAGTAATTTTATCTGAACTAATATCGTTAAGTTTTCTGCAAATGTGAAAACTTAATGATTTAAACAAATTGAAAGAGAACGAATAAGAAATTTTTTATGTGATTAATTATGGGTAAATTAATCGATATATTTAATGAACTTTTTAATTCTAAATTTATTTAGGATAAATTATTTTATTTAATTTCTTTGATTAACAAGTAATCGAGATTTAAAAAAAATATAACTTGATTTAGTAAATTGAAAACCGATAAAATTCTGATTAGTAAATTGATTTAATTATAAATGGTTGATTGAGTTAATGATCTATATTAACTGATGATGTTCTTGCTATTGATTTCAATTATCTATTTCTGTGCCATGAAACAGCCAACAAATTTAAGTAAATCGAATAAAACGTTGATAAGTTTTATTGGAAGTAAATCGACTCGTACTGATCACTATTATAAATTTCGGAAAAATATGATGATTACAAGCGAATTAATTTCGATGGACTGGTCATAACAAGGACATAGGGAATGAATTTCCATATGTCAATATGGGCACCCTGATTTGTGAAATTGTTATCTAAACGACTTGGACTTTTAAAATATATCGTTGGATTCGAAGAGACCGGGATCAGATATCAACGTTATCCGAAACCACTTCGATCCAATATCCACCACGAACCTTTACGGCTTTGATTGTAGAGCCAAGTATACTGGGTTTTTATTAATGTAACATTTTGGCTATTTAATAAGTATTTATACTTAGACACTATTATAATATCACTAGATTTTCTATAAAAATGTTTTGGTTATCGTAAGGAAAGAACCCGTCGTGTTTATGTGTGACGCGGTCTTACGAGATACCTTTGTTTTTTTCGAAAATTTTTGATAACTTAAGTAATTCAAATTAAGTGTGTTTACTCACACTAGTTTTCCAGACTGACTCGGGTGTTACTTTATTGTAATGCTCGGGTCAGACCGGGTATTACAAATTCAGGTTAGGATGCTTTGGAGCTCAGGAAACGAGCTGGATGGCAGAGATGTATTACATGTATTTAACTATATTCCGCTATGTATTGTAGGCTGTATATTCAGCACTTGTGAGGACAAGTTATTATAACTGTCCAGATTTCTATGTTGATGGTTGTACTCTGAAAAATTGTATGTATATTGACAGTTGCAAATTCCTTTGTATAAAAATATGTTATTATCTATTATATTTTGTTCCGCTGTGATTGTGAGATTTTGTGTTGCTGTTATTTCTATTTCTTCTTCTACCTCTTTTCTTCTTAACCCCTAATGATTTGGTATTTCCGACACTCGATTGCTCGGCATTCTATACAGTGAACGTATAAATGTCGATTTTCGGGGGTCGAAAATCCCCGGTCGCTACACGTGGTATCAAAGCTGAAGGTTAAGCGAGAACCTTGGCTTTGGTAGAGATTACTCATTAGAGATAGGGTCCGTGGTACCCTAGAATGAGTTGAGTGTATAATATATAAGAGCATACTTGTTATTTTCTTATGTAATAATTTTAAAGGATAAACGATTTTAAAATAATTTTGTATAAGATTATATTTTGATATAAAAAGAATAAATTTTTAGAAATTTTTATGGTATATTGAGGTGATTGGTTGTTATTATTATCAAAATAAGACAATAAAATTTAATGGTTACATATATATAACCAAGTAGAAATTTGATAAGAATGAACTATACAAATGGGTTAAGCTAAAAATGGGCTCAAACCAGAATTTAAATTCTGGAAATTTCGGAAGTGTTTTTCAAAGTTTTTTGAAATGAAATAATTATACCCTGATTATATTTTTATATAAAGAAATAATTTTTCAAAAAATATTTTGGAATATATAGTGTGTTTGGTTTCTAGATACGATAATATTGATTATTATCATAAATTGGGTGTTGTGCATTAATGTAGAATGTTTATTACAACATAAACAATGATAAGACATGGTGAATGTTTTAAGGAAGTGAAATTATATAAGCCTAATTTATAAATGTGACTTATAAATTAAAATGGATTTAAATCGCGAAATTTTGAATCTAAGTCCCGGAAATTTTAAAATGTGTTTCAAGGAATTTTAAGGAAATAATAAGTAATATTATTTAGAATATTTTTTATATGGAAATTTTTGTTTTGAAAACAAGGGTTGTTTTGGAAAGTTCGAAGGAATTTGTTTTGGGAAAAACCAAGGTTGGTTTAAATTTAAAAGTGTGATTTGGTATATAAATGGGATATATATATATGTATATATGATTTCAAGGTGATTTGAAATAAATACCGGTGTTTGAATTCTGGGATTCCCATTAAAATGAGAAGTAGAACCAAAGGGAAATAAGTTTTTGAACTTATAAATGGGGAATGATGTTAATAAGAAGGAAGTATGGAAATTGAATTTTGGAATGTAAAAATTTAAATTGAGTAAGTTTGAATGGATTGAACGAATTGGAAAATTAACTCAGGCCAAGTTAAATAAATTTTGAACTTATAACCTAAATTGGAAATTTCAAGATAAAATTAAAATTTAACTTATGGAAGTTTAATAAATTAAATTATAAAGGAAAAGGTATAGATTTGATGAAGAGGTGTAAAGGAGTTATGTATATATGAATGATTTCAAAACGATTTTTGAAATAAAACGGGTTTCGAATTTTGGAAATTAGTAATGAACCCGATTATCAATTTAGTGAATTGTACTGTAAAATTTAACCTTGAATATTGAAATTTAACCTGTGTTAAGTAAATAAGGAATTCAAGGAAATTGAATTTATTTGTAATAAATTAAAAATGGCTAAGAGAAAATTTAGTTAGTTTTATGAATTTACTTATGTCTTTAAAACTTTAGAAGTATAACAAAATGATCGAGAACAAATAAAGAAGATACCTAGAAATAAGGAAAATAACTGAAAATTCAACTAATCAAGGGTTTAATTATAGGCTAGGAAGTCCTATTAGAATCTAGTCCAAGTTGTAAAAGATGGCAAAAGGAGAAGAATGGAAGGCAAGGCATAGGGAGATGAGAGCAGCTTCAAGTAAGGCATGAGAAGAAGCAAGAATGGAACTAGAGAAACAGATTAGTGAAAGAGCTGGACCAGGTCCTTATGATAATATCATATGTTATAGATGTCACAATAAACAACATTACGCTATCAAGTGCAGTAAACCAAGAAAGGAAAAGAATGAGGAAGTCAAACGTTTTCGCTTTGAGATTTCATGCTTTAAGTGTCGTGAGAAGGGACATTTTCTAAACCATTGCCTTAAGGTGAGGAAGATGAAACATAACCCCGTAGTATCAGTCGACAGGTCAACCATTTGCTACCATTGTAAAACGACGGGACGCATCGCTAGAAATTGTCCCGAGAGACGAAATAAAAAGCAAGTTGTGGAACGCCCCACGAACGGCGTGAAAATCATCAAAGATGGAAGCATAGAGTTCTTTTGTGGCAAATGCAAAAAGTGGGGACACCCTGATATAAATTGCACGGACGATTTTGATGAAATGTCCGGAAAACTTAAGGAAGTTTTTTTTAGGTGCGGAGTGGTGAGAACTGGCAGGTAGTGTTCGTTGTAACTAAGTAGAACTCTGTTCCTTCCTAAACCCTAGGTAGTTTTTAAGGCGTCAGGATTTATGACCTTTGTAAGACTTTTTATATGGATGAATGGATGTAATTTTTAACTTACTAGTGTTGGAGTCTATCGATGTTGTAAAATCATTTTTTGAAGAAATATGATCTAACATAAAATCACTTTTTATATTGATTTGAACGTAAATTTATAATTACTTAAATACAAATGTGAAAATTTATTAGAATGAAGATTGAATAGTAACTATAACTGAAAGTTACTTTGTAAGAGTAAGAAAATGTTACAAAGTAATCGAACTTGGAAATTTTTGATTTGGCATAAATGAGATTATATGTGTTAGTTATATATTCAAACTCCCCTTGTTGAATTTCTAACCAGAAGGAAATGATCTTTGGAAGGTATTTGAAAATACTAAATGGAGTTTATATAAATATGAAGCGGAGCCAAAAACTATCGATTTTAAAAGTATCGATTTTATATAGATAAATTTTATACGTGATGCATATGAGGTGTATGATTTGAAACATATTATATGTATACATAACATGATATGTTATGAAATCAAAAGTATGGAAAGGCACCCGCCATGAAAGTAGAAAATTTGGAGTAGGAGATCCACTGTGTGGGTCTACCTTAGAATCCACAGGGTGCGTTCAATTAGAATTAGGATCCTAGAGGACGTCCGGACAAAAACTCATGAGTTCCTGGTGATCATTTGTTTGCATAGCATAAATCGAGGGGTATTATACATAAAGTTACGTTTGGTTTTGCTGTGGTAGCAACACAACCTTTGTGTAACTGCGATCTATCGTGGTTCCACAGCGTAATTCGGGGGGCAGAGATTGCCTACAGTCTATGTTTGGTTTCGCTGGGATAGTGATGCAACCTTTGTGTAGCTGCGGTCTATGTGGTTTTGTTTTGATAGCGTAATTCAAGGGGCGGAGATTGCCTACAGACTACTTTCCGCTTCGCTGGGATAGCGTCGCAACCATCGTGTAGCTACGGTCTATCCTGTTCCCATGGCGTAAATCGAGGGGTGTTGATGCCTACAGTTCACTTATGATTTTGCCGGGATGGCGACACAATCATCGTGTTAACTGCGATCCATGGTGGTAAAGAAGGAAAAGGGGGTGATACTTTACATATCATTTTTGAAAGTTTTTGCAAGTATTTTCACTGGGTGTTGAAACGGGTCTACCAAGTACTTAGAGATTTTTAGTTCTATACCTGATTAACGTATGACTAAATTTCTGTAAGAACAAGGATGGACTTGTTAAGAGATCGAGTTATGAAAAATATTTTAATATAAAACTAGCTTGGTAATACTATGTAATTTAAAGTGTAGAGGTATAATAAAAGAGTGAGGAGTTTAAAATGTTTAAAAGATGATTAATTTAGTAATATACATCAAAATTCTAGCTCTTGCATCGTTCCTTTCCGAGAACAAAAATTTCTAGGGGGGAGATTGTAACGACCTGGATTTTTAGCCATCTAATATTGGGATAATTAACTAATTTTAATTATTGGGATATTAATTTTTATGAGTCGAATAGATAGATTTTCAGATATCTGAAATATCTGAATCTATAAATTGATTAAACTATAAATTTTAAAATTTAAATTTCTGAATAAGGAAAAAATTAACGAATATATATATATATATATATGTATGTATGTAAACTTCACCATTCAAACTCATGATAAAATATCTATATATCTATATACCAATATATGCAAAACTTCACGATGGAAAATTTTAAATATATGTTAACAAAAATACATATGAGTATAGATATATATATATATATGTTTATAAAAATATTGTATATGCAAGTAAATACATGTACGTGAATGTATAAACCTTATAATGGTAAATTTCAATTTTTTTACTATATATATATGTTTATAAAAATAATACATATGGAAATATAAATGTCTATATATATATAAACATGTGTATATCTAAAATATATATATGTATATGTATGAGTAGATATGATGAAATATATAAGTATATGTATATGCATATATGTTATATAAAAATGTAAGTATGTAAAAGTGAATAGAGTGTGTGTGTGTGTGTACTCAAGAAACATCATCATGGCAATCTCAAGTCAAGCACACAAAAACTCACCTCAAGCACATAAAATCAAATCACCACAAAAGATCAAATCAGTTCATATGAAATCAAATCAGCAAAATCAAATGAAAAAATAATAATAATGAAAGATGTGAAGCCTGTAGGAATCTCAGCCACCCTACAGTATGTACCTCCAGCCCACCGTAGCATTTTCACTGTACACCTTTAATTCTTATATATATATGGTCGGGTTTGTTCTTGTTCATTCTTATATATATAAAAAAAGACCCGTCAATTAAACTAAAGAAAGAAGAAAAACTAAAGAAAGAAGAAAAAGCCTGAAGAAAAGATAAGCAGCAGTTGTTCATCTCTGTTTAAAAAACTATGAGTAAAACACCTTAACTTTTGTTTACTGGCTACCTCATACGCTTATATAACTGTGATTTTGGATAAAATTTTGAGATGTTAAGTGTATATGTATCTATTAGGTGTATATACGTATGTATGACTGTGTTTGGCATGTTCAAATTCCACTTATATTCAAAATACTGTACTTCTTCCTCCAGAATTTCTATGTTCATGTTAATAACAGTTAAACTATTTAACTTTAAAAATCATTATCTCATTATCTATTGAGTTTTAAACTATGATTCCAATACAAAAATTGTTTATTTTTAAGTATAGAACATTTTAAAATTTATTGCATTCAATTTCACCAAGCATAGAAACAGGAAACCATATGCAACAGTGATTGGGTCAATATTGTTGAAAATCCAACTATCTTAATTTAATAATTTGATCATATAGTTGTGTTCACGATGGAATAACATGATTTTTGAGAGTGATTGGAGAATTTTTAGTGACTTATGGAAGGAGGAATTTTGAGATGAACAGAATTGGGCGAAATGCTAAATTCCGACGATGTGATGGATTACGAGGCAAGGTGTTTGACGTGGAGGATGCTCGGTCGATGGCGCATCGGGGAAAAATGGCGTGGCATTTTTCAGTGGCTTGGGGTGGCCAGACAAGGTCAAACTAGGGTTTTACAGTGGGGTTTGTTTGGGTTTGGGTTTTGGGAAATGGCGACGTCCAGAGGAAGAAGGAGGGTGAGCGCCTGGGGGGGAAGGCCGAGGGGGTTATGGCGAACATGTGGGCGAAGTCTGGTGGGTGATGGTGGATCGTGGAGGCGAGGCGAGGTGATCAGGTGATAGGCGATTGGTTTCCAGGTTCGGGTTTGAGTTCGAAAATTCGAACTGATAGTCTTTACCGTGGTTTCAGGTGGCCAGGTGGATGGAAAGGTCGTGGATGGTCGGCGAGGGTGGTCGCTGGCAAAGGATGGGTCAGAGGTAGTGCGTGCATATGCACGTATACGTGCGTGCACGTCTTCGTGCATTGGTATAGGAAAAGGAAGAAATACTGGAAAGTGGAAGAAGGGATTTAAGTTTGCAAGTTGTAGATGGGCCGGGTGAACAATTGGGTGGGGTGGATTTGTTTAATAACAAATTTAATAAATTATTTATTTAATAACCTATAAATTTTAAAACTTATTTTTCTTTATTTTTTAAGGAAAGAAAGGTAGAGAGGGGAGGAAAGGAATGGAGAAGAAAGAAGGGTTTGAGAAATGGGCTGGAGTTGTTTTGGATGGGTCGGGTTAATGCATATGGGTTGGTATGGGTTTTTTTGAAAACTAAATGAAACAAATGTTATATCTAAAAATCCAAATTTAAGAACTCTATTCCTACCTCATTTTGAATCAAATCGATGTGCATTTTGTTGCATCGAGATCCTATCGCCAAGTAATTTTATCTGAACTAATATCTTTGCGTTTTCTGCAAATGTGAAAACTTAATGATTTAAACAAATTGAAAGAGAACGAATAAGAAAAAATTTATGCGATTAATTAAGGGTAAATTAATCAATATATTTAATGAACTGTTTAATTCTAAATTTATTTAGGATAAATTATTTTATTTAATTTCTTTGATTAATAAGTAATCGGGATTTTAAAAAAAAATAACTTGATTTAGTAAATTGAAACTGATAAAATTCTAATTGATAAATTTATTTAATTATAAATGGTTGATTGAGTTAATGATCTATGTTAACTGATGATGTTCTTGGTGTTGATTTCAATTATCTATTATCCATGCCATGAATTAGCCATCAAATTTAAGTAAATCGAATAAAACGTTGATACGTTTTATTGGAAGTAAATCGACTCGTACTGATCACTATTCTAAATTTCAGAAAAATGTGATGATTACAAGCAAATTAATTTCGATGGACTGGTCATAATAAGGACATAGGGAATGAATTTCCATATGTGAATATGGACACCCTGATTTGTGAAATTGTTATTTAAATGACTTGGACTTTTAAAATATATCGTTGGATTCGAAGAGACCGGGATCAGATATCAGCGTTATCTGAAACCACTTCAATCCAATATCCACCACGAACCTTTAAGATTTTGATTGTAGAGCCTAGTATACTGGGTTTTAATTAATGTAACATTTCGGCTATTTTAATAAGTATTTATACTTAGACACTATTATAATATCACTAGATTTTCTATAAAAATGTTTTGGTTATCGTAAGGGAAAAACCCATCGTGTTTATGTGTGACACGGTCTTACGAGATACCTTTGTTTTTTTCGAAGGATTTTGATAACTTAAGTAATTCAAATTAAGTGTGTTTACTCAAGCTGGTTTTCTAGACTGACTCGGGTGTTACTTTATTGAAATGCTCGGGTCAGACCGAGTATTACAGATTCAGGTTAGGATGCTTTGGAGCTCACGAGACGAGCTGGATGGTAGAGACGTATTACGCGTATTTGACTATATTCCGTTGTGTATTGTAGGTTGTATATTCAGCACTTGTGAGGACAAGTTATTATAACTGTCCAGATTTCTATGTTGATGGTTTTACTATGATAAATTGTATGTATATTGACAGTTGCAGATTCCTTTGTCTAAAAATCTGTAATTATATATTATATTTTGTTCCGCTGCGATTGTGAGATTCTGTGTTGCTGTTATTTCTATTTCTTCTTCTACCTCTTTTCTTCTTAACCCCTATTGATCTGGTATTTCCGGCACTCGATTGCTCGGCATTCTATATAGTGAATGTATAAATGTTAATTTTCGGGGGATGAAAATCCCCGGTCGTTACACATATATTGGTAAATAAGAGTTCTCGGTACATACTTATGATGTTAACTAACAAAGGTGGATTTAACTGTTATTTCTCCTTCATGTATGCAAGTAATTTTTATTATGAAAGGGAGGAGTTATGGAAAAAGGTGACTCAAGATACTTTCATAATTGATTCACCATAGATAACTACTGTGGATTTTAATAATGCCTTGAACTCCAAGGATAAAAGGAGAGGTTTGTCTAACCCATTTACCCATTTAAATAATTTTAAAAATTGCATTTTAATTGTGGTCTTGTTGAAACATGTTTAAAGGGTTGTCGATATACATGGAGGAAAGAGAGCTCGCAACCATCATTGATAAAGTGTTGGTCAACTCAGATTTCATGTATATTTTCCCACGGTCATCAACAATTGTCATGCCATATCCTCATCATGGTCATTCCCCTATTTTAATTTGCTTCTCAACGAAGGTAAATGGAAGTAAAGGAAAATCTTTTAGATATGCAAATTCGTGGCACCAACATGAAGGCTACTATGAATGCATACAAGAGGGGTTAAAGGCAGTTACTTGGGGGTGATTACACACATCTATTCATTCATAAATTTCATGACATCAAATAAAGACTCAATGAATGGGAAAAAATTAGATGCTTAGGTATAGATATAGATATTACCAATATGCAGGATAATATAACAACTTGCTTCAACTAGATAATTCTAATCCAGAACAACATGAAATTTATGATATGATGTTACAAATCAGTCTACAGTTAAGATGGCGACTACAAGCACAATCTGAATTAAACAAAAAAAATTCTATGGCTACAAGATGGTGATAAAAACTCACAAATTATTTTATGCTAAAATGTCTATGAGGAGAAACAAAAATAAGATTAAGGCATTACTTGCTACCAATGGGGAGTGTGTGTGTGTGTGTTCTAAGATTACATATCAGGCAATTGGCAGTGTGGTTTCACTACATGTTATTTTTTGAATAAGGTATTTTATACCAGGGTTTATGTTTGACCTATGTTTTTAGTATTGTTTTCCCCATAAAATGACAAGTACTTATTTGAGTAGGTTGAGTTTGTGGGTTTAGGCCGGTTATCTTAGGAGCTAAAGGACGAAGATCCAAGATGAAGCACGAAGCTTCATTAGCTAATAAAAAATGTTTATTTCTGTTGTTTTAAGACTTCAGGGTGACATCATCATGTGTCGGTCTGACTCTGTACTATATTATTTTCTATTGTAATTTGACCCCCACATGGATACAACTTTGGGGTTAATTTAGAAAAACATATATCTTGAATATTAAGACAAATTATTGTGTGATATGAATATTTTAGCTGCTTTATTTACTTACATTGTATTCTTATATACTGAACTCGCTTATAGCACATGAAAATAATTCTAGTGTTGAATGCAGCATCATCGGCATTCATTTTCAGGTCATAAAATAGAGGATGTTACAAGTGATCTACCGCTTCCCTACCATCCTCTAGTGAGAACCAAACTCCCCCACACTATTTATAATGATATGTAAATCTCTCTATCATCTTGCTTAACTCAAGTTTTGAGTTTTCTTTTTGCTCAAACACCCTACAGTTCCACTTCTTTCATGAGTTCCATACTATAGTAAAACTACTACAGTGGTCTTCCCACTTTGAAACTCGAAAATGAATGTCGATGATGCGGCCGTCATCACCGAAATTATTTTCCAGCGACAGAAGAGGGGAGTACAGAACTTATTTCCTTTAAAAATTCTTTTAAAACATTTCTTTCAAATCTCTTTTGAAAATATTTCTATCTGAAAATACTTCTAAATAATTCTAATATTATATTCCAAAATCTTTTAAAAACCAATTTCAAAACCCCGGAACTCAAGTTCTCAAATTCTAATTTATATTCACTTAATTTGTAAATCTTATTTTGTAACCAATATTAATAAAATTTCACTTCCTAACAGACAAACATATCACAGACAACTATATCCATTTATAAACATTATTCTTTTATATACAAAATATAATACCATGTAAAATTATTTCATTTACCTATATTTCAAAAACAATATTGTGTTAGTCTACCATATTAAGTGTTTAGAAATTCCTATCGATGTCATAGCATCCTATGTACCGACCAGAATTTATAAATACTAAACAGAACAAATTAACACAATATAAAAACATTTTTATAACAATAACAAATACGCTCTCTCATATATATACACTCAAACAACTCATTCTAGGGTATTACTATCCTATCTCTAATGAGTCAAACCCCACAAAGCTAAGATTATCGCTAAACCAAAGCTTCAATACCAACCGTAACGGGACACCAGCCAGTGAGTAAACCCAACGTAGCATACAGCCGTACCTGTGTTCTGCTTTTACGGCCATCCTCTCGACAAAACCAACCAAAGGACATGTATAGGTAAGAGTCATCTGCTCGCTACCAAACCCAAATACGAGAACCCCCTATCATGCTACACCCGCGAGGTGCATAAGTAGACACACATGTCAACTCAAACCATTCAAAAGGGAGGATTGTTAATGGGGTAAATAAGAAAATAAGAGGAAAGAAGGAACAAAAACATAGAATCTCACAGCGGAATGACAAAATATAATAATCAAATAAACAGTTCATGAAGCTATTTTACAAATAACATTTGATTACACTTTACAATATAGATTAGAGTTATACATACAACAGGAATAAATAAATAATGTAGCGGAACAACATGATGCAGTGGAAGAAATATAATAAATAATATACAAATCTCCGTCTTCGTCCTCCAGAAATAAAGTCTTCAACACTAAAATGCTCAGGTTGACCCGAGCGTAATGAAAAGGCAAAACACTCGAGTCAGAACTAAAAGATCTTATGTAAGTTAAATCAACAGTAAATAAATATGAGTGTAACAGCTTCAAAGATGTTTACGGGATTTAACATCTCCTATCCAGTGTATAACGTGCGTGCAATAACTTAAGAGATGTTTGAGATTTCCATCTCCTAAGGATCCGTTAAACTATTTACTATGTAGTAATATACGATATATATATATATATAGTGTCTATTAGTAAAGTAAAGTATTAAAATAGCGTTAAGGCGTTACCCATATCTCCCTTAACACATTTTATAAATGTCGTAGTCTATATAGTACCGTAATTCCTCTGTAAACTGGAGGGCTATCAGAGGGCACTCCATAGTGTACGACACAAACCAAACTCGTAGTGGGCTTGATAAGGCATATGACAAGGCACACGAGGCAATGCCCAGGGTAGGATAATACTGTTTTGCAGAACCGGGCTGGTGGTAAAGCATATCAACTACTACCACCCACCTTGGAACACACTCCCGTAATTAAATCGAAGGTGGCCATCAAATCAATCACAAAGTAACAAATATGGTATCCAAGAAGCATGTCTGATCGAAGGAGAGACCTTTCTTGGCCCAGGCATAGCTCCTGTTTTAGTCATATCAAGCTGACCCGAGGGGGTTAGGGCTGCGTTCATACCTCATACAGTAGCGTTCACCAAACCATCCTACTTTGTTATGGATTTCCACCACTTGCACAGTTGTTAAAGTGGTTTGCGGTATTGGTAGAGAGTATGACGATATCCGATCCCGGTCTCTTTAACAACCAAATGCTTATTTCACACCAGTTGGTTCTTTTACATTTCCAAAACCGATTCATAATTGATATCAAAATATCATATTCACTTCAAAATTATATCACTTTCGAAATCATATTCACTTTCGAAATCATTATTCACTTTAAGTCATGTTCGTTTTCAAAATCACAAAATAGGTTAACCCAACATATCAAAATATTCGCATTTAAATCAATTAAATCCAAATATAACAGTTCCAACTTTAAACAGTTTGGATATTGAAACTAGTTTATATATTGGAATAGTTATACATTAAAAATAGTTTGTATTAAATATATATTAAAAGTTGTTTATAAATTAAAAATAATATATATATTAAAATAGTTTATATATTAAAAATAGGTTATAGATTTAAAATAGTTTATATATGAAAATAGTTTATATATTAAAATAGGTTATAAATTAAAAATAGTTTATATATTAAAAATAGTTTATATATTAAAATAGGTTATAGGTTAAAATAGTTTATATATTAAAAATAGTTTACATATTAAAATAGGTTATAGATTAAAAATAGTTTATATATGAAAAATAGTTTATATATTCAAATAGGTTATAGATTAAAATAGTTAATGTATTAAAAATTATTAATATATATTGGTTTATATGAGAAAAATAGTTTATATGTTAAAAGAGTTTGTATATTAAAAGAGTTTATATCGAAAATAGTTTCAAATTAGAATTGTTTCTTCCAATTTCTCAAATCAATTCAAATCAACTTTAGTTCCAAAAATTCAATTTAAATCAATCTCTGTTCAACAATTTCAATCCAAAAGGCTAAAGGTTTCAATTCAAATTCTCAATAAAACCATTTCAATTTATATCGATTTCAAATCCATGTTTGAACTACAAATTTAAACCACTTCAAATTCAATAGGTTTCAAAGTTTAAATATTCAAACATTTACAATAACTCAATTTTGATAAATTTCATTCATATTTCAAAATCCAACTTTAAGATTACAATTTAAATTCTTTAAAAAATTCATTTAAATCAGTTTCAGTTTCAACATTTTAAAAGCTTGGATTTTGAAAATAATTCATTTCATATAAATCTAATTTTATTTCATAATATCATTTAACTGGATTCAAAAATTAAGGGTTTAAAATCATTTAATTTAACTAATCCGGTGTCCGTATATAATTTTATACCCTATGGTCAAGTGATACGGATATATATCATTTCAACCCGTAATAATTTAAATTTTGGATATATATCATTTCAACCCGTATCCCGAATCACAATTTGCAAATCCATAAAATCGCTCGGGTTTATCATTTCAACCCATAACGATTTTTCCTTAATCTATAAGATCGTTCGGGTATGTATCATTTCAACCCATAGTGATAACAAGGATATAAACATCCAATCATCCAAAATGTCAACAAATAAACATCCATCACAATCATCATCCAAATCAGCCAATAAATCACAACAAATGACTGGTTATCATTAATAGGTGTTTATCTAGCAATTTAAATTCAATATTAATTTAAACGGCAATTTAATTCAATATATATTCAAATTAAATGACAATTTAAAATACCAGACAGCAATCAATAAATTTCTAATCACATCATAAATTTAATTTAACTAACATAAGATGGTTTAGTATTCATGAGTGGGTTAAATCACTCACCTTTGATTTTTAGTCGATTAAAATTCCAAATATAGCCCAAAATTCCAACAGTATCAGAATTCGACAAAACTAGTTCCATGTCGTTTGAAATTTCAGTACGATCGCAATGGAGAAAACAGCGCGCAAACGGAGCTCGTATGAAAAAGTTATTCAAGTTAGAATACTTTAATTTCAAAATTTATAAAATTTAAAGCAATGGCATAATTGTAATTATACCTGAACCAAACCCTAGCATCAACGTTCACGCTAGAACACTCAACACGTGGCTGCCACCAAGATCGACTCGCCTTGCCTACCACAGGCCACTTGCTTCTGATCAGACTTCGCCGCCACATTCCCTTCTCCAAGCCGCCTCCCCCATGGCCTCCACGACCACCGCGACCTTGCCTGAGCCCGTCGCCGCCGCTGCCTCCTATGGCCATTCCTGGCAATCTCGTGCCCCAATCGCATGAACAAACCATACAGATGAACTCCCCTCAACTCCCTCTACGCTGCGGTACCCTCCGATCGTCGTAAAATCGACGATCCGCCATTGAAATCGACTTCGTCATTTTCTGGTTAAACAATGCATCAAATCGAAAAACGAATAATGGCAGTAGATTATGCTCGTCAGGAGCTTCGAAACGGTAAATAATATGACATAGTTTGGATAATTTGGATTTTTCGATTTGATTTTGAATTGAAATTAGGATTTTTAGAATTAACAGCCATTGGAGAAGGAAGAAGGAGCAGATGATTGAATAGACAGATATGTACAGAAATGAGAAAAGGCTGTTAGGGTTTCAGTAAAGAAATCTATTTATACATACTAAGATAGATAAGAACGAATGGACATATTGAATTGGTTCGAAACGATGACAACGATCCGAAATGCCCGTTCCGTTTCCGAATCGAAAGTAGGTCATCCAATATACAAAAATATATATTTTTTATATTTTTAAACTAAATGGAACTAGTTTCAAATCCTAATTCCATTGTATACAGAAGTTAGCTTTTAAAATCAAATTATATTCATTTAAATCCTTTTAATTGATTTCTACGCGTTTCGAGCTCGCATGATCAAACGATAAGTCTGATCGCTATGAAACTTAAAATCCTACAATAATTCACTGTTACGGATCCATGAAACTTGTTTCATCAAAATCCGAGACAGTGGCCAAAATGGCTATTTTTATACATTATTTAAATAAATTATTATTAAATTGGTTTAATCACTTTTTAAATTCAAAATTTTAAAGGTTAACAAATTTCCATCATTCCTAATTACATACAATTTATAATCTTAGAATAAATTTCCATGCCAATTCAATATTTAAATATTGCACTAATTACAACGTTCAATTACAACTGTAATAAAATCCCAGTTAAATATATTTCAATTTCAATCAATTTTTTTTATTTAGATTTCCTCTCTTATTATTCAATCATCCAATACCATATGAATTCATTTGACACTAGTTTACATTTTATTACATTCTTATTCTACAGTTATCATCTTAACTCATATTAACTGCAATATTTAATTATATTAATTTCAATTGATTTACAATAAATTTCAAACGGATTAAATATCAAGATGATAATAAATCAATTGTTATACATTAATAATTCACCACTATTAACCTATTGTTTACCAACAAAGGTTGATAAATAACTTACAAAATATTGATTCCATTCTATATTAACCTATTTCAATTAATTACATAGAATTTCTCTTTTTAATACAACATTAAATTTATTCCTTATTTACGATTATCAGCAATTTAACTTTACAATTATTTCAATTGATTTAAATTACATTAAAATAGTTTCCATTAACATCCAAACAAGTTTATTAAATCATATTATAATTGTTTTTCTTATTAATAAATCATAAACTTTAATTTCTCACAATATTAAATTTCAAAATCTTATTTAATTTAATATTTTTAATTATCGGAAATTATGGGTCGTTGCATCTGCTACCCCGATGTCGATGTTTGAAGTTTCGACTGTATCCGCTGCGCCGTTCAGATTCAAAGGCTTGGATTTCAAATGATGGCGCCAAAAGATGGAGTTTTTTCTGACTACGCAAAAGGTGGCGCATGTGCTGACGATCGAAAAAACCAACGCTGTTTGGAGAAGCAACAGACGATAAGAAAAAATGGATTCGAAGGATTGGATTGAACATGACTACCTCTGCAAAAATTATGTTTTTAATGGCTTAAGCGATGATCTGTACAATTACTACAACTCAGACATGTCAGCAAAGGAGATCCGTGATGGGCTGTAAATTCATCTCCTTTAAAGTCAACACCAAAATAATTGAAGATTCAAGTAAGATACACATCAGGAAATTGTTGTTTTCATGATTAGGAAGATTTTTGGGGTAAAATCATCCAAAATAACTTGAGCCCAATTTATGCATACTGACCATAAATGGCAAAAAGAGTTTTGCAAACTTTTAGAGTTGGATTATTGAAATTTCTCGATCTAGGAGTGATAGTATGTTGTAGAAGAAGGTTTAAATTTCTTGCTTTTGGATGAAAGTTTCGGTTTTTGAATTCAAAATCATTATCACCTTCAAAAATGTTATGAAATACTTCACGATTTTGATCATCAATTTTAAATGATGTAAGGTCCATTTAGGAAGATTTACATCCAAGAATGGTACCCAAAAGTTCACAATTTAGAACTATTAAAGTTCCTTTTACACTACTCCACACTTCTCCTTCATTACCATCATGAAATTTTTCTTTCAAGTTTGCATAAAACATTTTGACCAAGTGTGGATAGCAAACATAATCATTTTGAGAAGCATCAATTAAACCTAGAATTCCATTTGTACAAAGAGAATCAAGTTCATAAGTAGAAAAATCATTGAAATCGCCAATCTTCATGTAGAAACTTTTCCAAAATTCATATAACTAATATAAGCTTTCATAGCCTCTTGATTATTGAAGAGAAAATTCTTGATATTTTTGGAAAGTCTCATAGATGAAGGATTGCTCGAGGAAGCTGTTGATGAAGAGTTTTGAAGAGATAAGAGACTTAATGAAATTTTGAAATTTAAAAGTGAAATGAATGGATAGAGATAAATATAATAAATAGAGAATCAAATGACATGTTCTCTGATCAAGGGACACCTTTTCAGAACATAGGGGTAGGTAAAAAGCTGGAGGGAAAATTTAAATTTTGAATTTGAAATTGAAATTCAAAATCTGCCTAAGTATGTCGACATATGCAAGGAGTGTATGTCGACACACATGTCGAATTTTTCAAAAATGATTTTTCTTTAACTATGTCATATTTTATTATATATATATATATATATCTATTTATAGTTATTCTATTTACAGAAAAATAATTTTAAATATATTTTATATTATTGTTATATTATTAAAATATATAAAGTATTTATATTTAAAATATAATCACATAATATTCAACCACTATTATTATTAATCTATACTATATTCCTAACAACCAATAAAGCAATAAAAAAATTCATTCAAGAAATTAAAACTTTTGATTTGTTAAAAGCGTACCTTTTTCCGATCCATTTCACCATTTTGTTCTAAATTATGTATTGTTGTGAAGCATATGTTAGTCTGTATCTTATTCATTATCACTCGAGAATGTGTCTGAATAGTCTAATGTTGCAGTATAGAATCTTCTCTGTTTTCTGGATGAATCGGTATTTGGTGTAGTTTTTAGTTTATCGGGATGTGGACAGTCTCGTTTTAAATGACCAGGTTCATCGCAGTTATAACATCTAAATGTCATTTCCGCTCCACTTTCGCTTCTTGGATTTTTGTTGTCGTTTCTTTTTAAATTGTTCATCTTCCTATATTTTAGAAATTTTCTAAAATTACTTGCTATGAAAGCAATTTCTTCATCGTCATCGCTGTCTGAACCTAGATTGTCCATTATTGCATTAAAAGCTATAGATTTCTTCTCTATTGCTTTGCTTTCTCTCTTGCCCTGCATTTGTTCTTCAAAAGGCATTAAATTTCCAATTAACTCTTCAAATTTTTAGAGTGCTAATGTTATTAACCTCTTCGATTGCAAGAGTCTTTTGATACCATTCAGGAGTAAGTGAATTGAGGTTTTTTTTAACTTGATTCTCCTCAGAAAACTTTTACCAAGTGCAATAAGTGAGTGTACTATACCTTGGAATCTACTATACATATCATATATGGACTCATTTTGAATAATTGAAACTAGTTTGTTGACATGGAAATTTTGGCCTATTTAACCTTACTTGTGCCTTCATGTGTAATTTGCAAAGTCCTCCAAATTTCAAATGCAGACTTATATACAGATACTCTATTAAATTCATTTCTATTTAGTAAACAGAATAATATATTCATAGCCTTAGAGTTACTTTATACAACTGTTTTTTGGTCAGCGGTCCACCATGCAAAATTAGTCTCGGGTTCAGTGTACTCAGTTTATGTGATATTCCAAGTGTAAACCAATTGACTATGAATCTTTATTCTACATGACCAATATGTGTAATTACTGCCATTAAAAAGTGGAGGTCTAGCAATAGATTATCCTTCGACAAATGAGTTACTAATAAGTGTATTAACAATGTTACTAACAGTACTATTACCAGTGTTGATAACCATTTAAACTTTTTCAAAAATCAGATAATGGATACTTTGAAAACCAATGCTTTGATACCAATTGTGAGTTGGCGGAATAGGGATCTTAAGGCTAGATTAACATTAGAGGGGTGAATATTATTTAAAGGATTAAATGAATATTTTGCAAATTATTTAAGATTATACTTGGAATGATGCAATTAACAATCACAGAATCAAAGAGTAGATAAAAGTAAATGTAGTAAAAGTAAAAAGGAATGAACACACCCAGATTTTATACTGGTTCGGAGTTACCCAACATCCAGTCCTGCACAATTCCTTATATGGATTTCTTTTCAACTAGTAAATGCAAATACAATCTCGATTTCAAGGCTACGAGACACACCCTCTAGAATCCCTACCTTTGGGTAGAGTCACTTGATTTCCGGGCTACAAGCACACCCACTAGTGTAACGACCTGCCATTTTGAACCATTCAAATCGACAATAATCCATACGTGTCAGACTAGAATTGCTCAAAACAACATATTGTTAATTTATATTTGGCAAAACTTAGCATATGCAGTAAATAAAACAATTACAGAATCACAGACACAGAGTAATACAACAATAAGCAGCAGAAATAGATAAATAGTAGTTCATGAAGCTACTACATAAATATTAGAGTCTGAAACAAATACAATAGAAAATCCCAAGTACATAGAAGTCACTAATACAAAAGCAACTGACAAGTCTGAACATAAACGACTGGAAATAACTGAAAGCTGAATCGATAAAGATAGATCTCCAAGTAAAGCTCCAAACTTCAAAGGTGAGTTTCAAATGCTGTGACACTCAGTCTGACCTGAGCATAAAGCAAAACACAAAACACTCGAGTCAGGATTAACATTCTTATGCCAGTAAATCAACTCAAGTGAAATGTCAAAATGAAAGGCAATATAACTTAAAGGATGTTTGGGATTCCATCCCTTAAGGATCCATGAAACTATCTACATACATAGTACAATACGCTTCATAGATAATGTCTACAGTAAAGTAAAATATTAAAATAGCGTTAAGGCATTACCCCTCCCCTTTAACACATTTTTATATAAATGTTGTAGTCTATACAGTACCGTAATTCCTCCGTAAACTGGAGGTCTATCAGAGGGCACTCCATAGTGTACGACACAAACCAAACTCGTAATGGGCACGATAAGGCATATGACAAGGCACACGAGGCAATGCCAGGGTAGGATTCTACCGTTTGCACTCCCAGACTGGTGGTAACGGATAGCAACTACTACCGCCCACCTAGGAACACACTCCCATAATCAAATCGAGGGGTGGCCACCAAATCAATCACGAAGTAATAAATATGGTATCGAAGAAATGTGCCCGATCGGAGGAGCGACCTCACTTGGCCCGATATTGCTCCTGTTTTAGTCATATCAAGCAGACCCGAGGGGGTCAGGGCTCCATTCATACCTCATATAGACGTTCGCCAAACCATCCTACTTCATTCTAGAATCTGCACCATGTGCACAGTTGTTAAAGTGGTTTTCGGTATTGGCAGAGAGTATGACAATATCTGATCCCGGTCTCTTTAATAACCAAACGCTTATTTCACACCGTGTTCATTTTCATTTCAAACAGTTCATACTTCATATCAAAATATCATATTCATTTCAAAATCATATCACTTTCGAAATCATATTCACTTTCGAAATCATATCATTTTCGAAATCATTATTCACATTAAATCATAACGGTTCCAACTTAAATAGTATGAATATTGAAAGTAGTTTATATATGGGAATAGTTATACCTTAAAAATAGTTTATATAAAAATAGGTTATAGACTAAAATAGTTTATATATTAAAATATATATATATATAAATTTTTTATAAATTTAAAATAATTTATATTAAAATAATTTATATATTTAAAAGAGTTTATATCGAAAATAGTTTCAAATTAGAACTGTTTCTTCCAATTTCACAAATCAATTCACATCAACTTTAGTTCCAATAATTCAATTTAAGTCAATCTCAGTTCAACACTTTCAATTAAAAAGGTTAAAGGTTCATTTTCAAATTCTTATTAAAACCATTTTAGTTTATATCGATTTCAAATTCAGGTTTGGACTACAAATTTAAACCACTTCCGATTCAATATGTTTCAAAGTTTAAATATTCAAACAATTTACAATAACTCAATTTGATAAATTCATTTATATTTCAAAATTCAACTTTAATTTTGTTTAAATTTAAAAATATTCACTTAATCATTTTTAATAACATTTAAATAAAATCTCAAATTACAAATTTAAATCAATATTAAATATTCAATTTCAATTTTATTTAAATTTTAAAATATTCATTTAATCACCTTTATTCAGAATCCAGTTATCAAGTTATAAAAATCATATCTTTAAAATCTCAAAATTAATAAGTTTCAAATCAATTTTTATTTAAATACAATTCTTAAACAAATAAAATTTCAAATCAATTTCAATTTATCTTTCCAACCTTAATTTATTAAAGTAATTACAAAATATATTTTTAAAATATTAATATAATTTTAAATAAATACTTAAACATATTATATATATACTAATTAAATTATTACAAAAAATATCTATTTTAAAATATTAACATAAATCTAAAGAAATATTTTAAACATATTATATATATTAATTAATTTAAATTTTTATTAAATTGTAATATATTAAATTTTTATTAAATTAAATCTTATTTATATGTTTAAAAATAATAAAGATATAAGTAAAATCTTATAATTTACACTTTCTACACTTAACTTATAAATTTAAAATTTCTAAAACATATAATTTTAAAAATCTAAATTTTACACATATATTAAAACAAAATCTTTATATTATATTTAAAATCAAACACGTATATTAATCTATTCTAAAAAATTTAGAAATCATTTTAAAATAAACCAACGGTGTCTGTATATAATTTTATATCCTATAGTCAAGCGATACAGATATTTATCATTTCAATCTGTAATAATTTAATATTTACGGGTATAAATCATTTCAACCCGCAATCCCAAAGTTTCAAAATCAATAAAACCGCTTCGGTTTATCATTTCAACCCATTACGATTTTCTCTAATCTATAAGATCGTTCGGGTATGTATCATTTCAACCCATAGGGATTTCCTAACTAACAGGGAATATGCCGTGTGAGAACAATATAATAATAACAGAAAATGGCATACATATCAATAGCAAACATATAACATAATTAACAATTTGAAATATAATATAGATTCAACAGGTTATGGTGTTATATGTCAACTATCATAAGTAAGTAATTTTAAATATTAACATATCATATTCAACAATTAAATTTCTAACCAATTAAATTTGACGACACATTTCAATCGTCATTTCATGTGAATTAAATTTACTAAACATAAGAATGTTAATCATGAGTGATCGCTCACCTTTCATGGCTAGAGAAAATAGACAACGCAAAGAGATACGAATCTAAACAACAATTTCGAAGCAAAGCAAAGCGAGCTAGAATATAGTCGAGCAATGAAGAAGACAGGTGCAAGCTATCTCAAAATATATATGAAGACTTATATATAAATTTTCCTTTTTCCTCCCCTTTTTTTATATAACATAAGAAGAGAGAGCTGCTTGCATAGGTGACAGTGGAACCCTTGCTCGGTCAGGGTGGTTCAAGTGAGGCACGGGGTGGCTGCATGCTTGGGGTCTGGCTGTGCTCGGTGGAGTGTGGCTGTGCTCGAAGTAGTGGGGAGGAGTGGTCGAAGATTTGGTGAGGTGTTGTGCTTGTTCAAGGGAGGAAGGCGTTACTTGGAGGGGATGGGTTCAACCAACACAGGTGGAGAGGGTGATGGCTACGGGTTTGGGTAGGCTTGGCAGAGATGGAACAATGGTGGCTTTATGGTAGTGTTCGGTTGTGGGCGAAGAGGCGGGCGAGGGTCTTGCGGATGGTGGCGGATGCCGTGCTCAGTTTGGAGGGGCGGAAATAGCTATTGCGGTGGCGCTGGAGGAGCTAAGGGAAGGAGGATGGTTCGGCTGCTGGAGATGTGGGAAGGCGGTCAGGCTATGGCAGTCGTGTGTGCTGTGATGCGATGGCGCTTAGGCTTTTGGTGAGGGTGGTGGAAAGGCGGCCTGGGAGGAAAAGGTTTCGAAGGTGGGAGGCTGCGCGTGAGAAGAGAAGATGGCGTGGGTGCGATGGTTATAGGAATGGACGAGATGGCCTTTCAAATGTGAGAATGCAAACTTGAATTATATGCGAACTTATTTTTTTTTATTTTCAATGGAAGAAGACAGAACAAAAGAGAGAGGACAGGTAACGAACATAATATAAATTGAAACAAGGGAATAACAAAAGTCACAGGTTGAATTGCTGGGAATATTAAAAACAATTGGCCATTTGTTTTCACGGTGGATAATGAAAGGACACAGAACACCAAAATGTTCCAAAATGGGTATCGATACGGCTAATCGTTTTGCAGATTTCGCCGCATACCGGACACCGAAATGCACAAATGAATATACTGCGGAGATCAGCACGACGAGATGAACAAAAAGGTACACAGATATGAGTGATATGACCCACCTATTAAAACTCGATATTCGCTACCAAAATGCTGCTAAAACGCCAAAAATAAGATAAACGGAGCTAGAGCAGTCCAAATTTGGCGAAACAAATTATGACGTCACACTCAAAAAATGATTTACAATATTCTTATGCAAAAATATTCAGATTTCAAAAATATTTTATTTCCATCAAATTAACTGATTTTAAATTTAAATTGAAAATTTCACAACAGAATAAACTTACAAATTTTCTAATTAAAATCTGACACTTGCAACGTTTAAATAGATGCATACCAAATCAAATTTTCATTGCAAAATCTTATTGTTTAATTTTCATGAAAATTTTAGTTAATTACATTATTTAAAATCGTTACAATTTCCAGGTCGCTACAACTAGATTTACGGGCTACTAAGCACACAAAATTGATTTTACGGGCTACAATTACACCCACAAGTATAGCAGTATGATTTGATAGTGTTTTACAGACTCGGATCTTCGATCTTGATTACAATTGATCCTATAACTCTTGAATATCACTTTGATCTTGGTTAGAGTGAGAGAGATGGGAGAAATCAGAGAGTAAATGATGGAGAATCAAACCAATGGTGATTGAAATTGATTCTAGTTGAATTTTGGCAGAGTTTGGGTATATTTCGATGTAGAAAATGAGAGATTGGAAGGAGGAGAGATGAATAAGAAAATTATGATAAAAAATCATTTGGAAGTCTGGTGTTTATAGAGAAGCAACGGTCATATCCATTTGTTAAGAGATACGACGAAATGACACTTCTTTTGAAATTTAAATGTTTAAAAAATCGGCCACTATGTCGACATACATACATAGGGTATGTCGATATACTCTTTTTAAAATTTAAAAATACTTTAAAACATTATTTTGAAAACTCGTTGTTTTGTAAAATAGTTTGATACTTTGTAAAATCATTTATGCATAGTTTATACATATTTTAATTGTAATAAAACTTAACAAAAATTTATATAATAATTTTGAAAGTTTTAATATAATGTAAATAATATATATATAATCAATATAATTTTAACTTATTAAAGTATAAACAATAATTCAATATATATAAACTTATAAAAACTAAAATAATATCTTTATAAGTATAAGAGATTGAAAATCATTTTGAGAAATATTTTGAAAAGATTATTTTAAAACCAGGATATTTGGAAAACAATTTAAAACAAAATTAGAGAAGGAGAGAGAGATTAGGAAAGTGCTACCAAGGTTTTAACATAAATTCTACGACTCTATAACTTGTCTGGTATATCTTGAAATCTTGAACTCTTCAATACTCATGAGTCTTTATTCTTTAACTCTTGAAATTCTATATCAGCATCTTGAATCTATTCTTGATATTGTACAGTCTTCTTAATCAACACTTGTCTAATATCCTGCACTATATACTATATATAACTGGATAAAATATTAGTATTTATATTTTATATAATGTCCTATAGTTGTTATCATCAAAAATAATACCTAAGGTACTGACATAAGATACATTTATCATGTTACTATAATCTGGACGGTGCTAAACAAATTGATGTCTCCATAAACGGTAAGCAATTAAAACTAGTAATATCTCATAATAACTCTTAACCATACTTTTAACTATGCTCCTAATCATCTTTATGACCTCGAAGGTGCTCAACAAATCATAAAGTACACTAGATACCCTAAACCCATCATTTTGCAATATTCCAAGGGGAGTTATGTTACTCTTGAGGGTGCTCAACGAAGTTACATAATATTCTTACTTATTTAGGGATAATATAAACATCACCATAGACATTCTATGGCTTCAGGGTGCTCAACAACCATAGGCCATTAAGGTACTTATCTATATTGTAAATGATGGAGAGTGTTATTATTTTAAACTCATAATTCAAAATAATTTTATAGTGTATTATCGGCTATTTAACGGAGGTGAGTATAACTTATGATATCATATAGCTTTATATGCATCCAACATATACTCCCTAAAGTCTCATGGGTTTAATTTATTTAACCTCCCTTTTTTCTTTATACACACAAACATACATGCACGCACACACACACACACACGCACACACACACACACACACATATATTTGAAAATTGGTACTAAATATATATATATATATATATATTATGATATTTATTGTAACGACCCGATATTTTCAACCATTCGCATCCATTATAAGTGTATAGGTAGACACTCATGCCGGAGTTGAATTGCTCAAAATACCATGTTGTAAATAAAATTTGGCAAATCTCAGACTATACAGTAAATAAATATAATCACAGATCACAGACACAGAGTAAAATAATGCAGCGGAAGTAAAAGAAATAGTAGTTCATGAAGCTACTATCTAAATATGTCAGAGTTACATAAGATACAACAGAAGAAATAGAGTACAACAAAAGTCTCAATAAAATAACCAAGTACAAGCTGAGTAGAACAACGGAATTGAAATAGATAGGACATGACAAGCAGATAATCTCCAGCGATTCAAATCTCCAAGAGAGTGGAAATCCAAATCTGTGAATAACTCAGGCTGACCCGAGCGTAAAGCAAAACACAAAACACTCGAGTCAGGACAATATATACTTATATAATGTAAACCAACTCAAGTGAACTGTAATAAAGGTACAAGTAACTTAGAAGATGCTTGGGACCGCCCATCCTCTAAGGATCCGTTAAAATATCTACTATGTAGTAATATTCGCTATTATAATAGTGTCTAAATAAGTAAAGTATAATCATATAGAAAATAGCGTTAAGGGGATGGAGAACCTTAACGCGGTCGGATCTTAAAATCATAATCGTAGTAAAGCTCGATATGGTAGGTGACACGGCACAACTAGGCAATGCCAGGGTAGATATACCAATTACGCATCCGGACTAGTGGTGATGCATAGCAGCCACTACCGCCCACCTCGAACAACACTCCCAAATCAAGGGTGGCCACCAAATCAATCACAAGTAATAGAATGGTATCGAAGAAGTGTGTCCGATAAGAGGTGCTACCTCATTGGTCCGTCAATCGCTCCTGTTTTAGCCACCTTATGCCAACTCATGGGAGTTGGGTCTACGTATATACCTTAGGATCGTCGCCACCATCCTACTTCATTCTGGAAACTCCACCGCGTACACAGTTGTCAAAGTGGTTTTCGGTATCGACAGAGAGTATGTCCATATCCGATCCCGGTCTCTTTAACAACCAATCGTTATTATAACCCGTAGTTATAATTTAGAAATAGTTTAAACTTCAAAATATAATATCATTTCAAATCCAAATCTTTATCAAAATAAAGATTAAATCAATTCCAAATCATTTCAATATATTTAAAATATCATATCTTTTCAAAACTTCATTTCAATATATCAAAATATCGTATCTTTACAAAACTTCATTTCAAATCATTTTAATATATCAATATATCAAATCTTTCCAAAACTTCATTTTCAAACCATTTTTATATAATAAAATATCATATCAGTTCAAATCCAAATATTCAACTTTAAATACCTTTTAAATTCAAAGATATCACTCATTTACTATCATTTCAAATCACCTTTAAATAGTTTATATTCCAATCAAAATAATTCATTTAAACCTTTTAAAAGTGTAATTATTATATTTTCAAATCAAGTATTCAATTTCCAAAGTTTCAAACCATTCTGAGTTCGTTTACTAAGTCAAAAACCCTAATTATTAAGATTTCAGCATTTCACAACATTTAAAAACAACTGCTATAAGTTATATTTGAAAACATTTTTAATTCAGCAAAGACAACACTTAAAACTGCTGTTAAAACTCAGTTTTAGTTGAATTATAGTTCAAAATAGAAAAGACAGCATTTCAGAAGTGCTGCGGTAGTTCAGATTTCAAAACAAGGGTTAAATTTGATTTCAACATAGACTGCAGACTATTATAGCATTTCCAGAGAATGCTATAATAGGCCTGAGTTCAATATTAGCCTACAAGTTCAACTACAGCAACTACAGCATTTCAGAAATGCTGTAATAGCTCTTTTTACACAATTTTAGTTCAAAACAGAATTCTATAGCATTTCTGAATGCTATTAAAAGTTAATTTCAGGTGTTAGTGTATTTCCAGCAATTAAATAACTTTAATTTAAAACACATAAACATTTTAAAAATCATATTTCAACATTTAAAACGTTCATTTACATATCATTTAACATATATCTTTTTTCACAATAAATTTCTTATAATTAAATCCAATTTTCAACAATTTACTTAATAAGTTTAAGTGTAAAAGTTCCAATTCTTCACATTTCAACAAATAGACTTAACACTTCAAATTTAAATTACCACTTCACAATTTAACAAAATTTCCAATTTTATTTAATTAACTTAAACCTTTAATTAAAACCAAATTTCACATTTCCTAGTCAAGTTATATTTTAAAAGATCACTTTTAAACATTCATTTATTTAACCACTTAAATTCATAGAAAAATCAATAATACTTTAATAAATCACTTAAATTCAAATTTAATCAAATTATCATATTTACCATTTTACAAATATAATTAAATTTTTATTTTTATTTATATAGCTTAAATATCATTTTAACCAAAATTCCAAATTTCCAACTTAGGTTATATTTCAAAAATCCAGTTAAACCATTCATTAATTACATTTTTAACACATAGAAAAAAAAATCATACTTTCTTTATTTTAAAACATTTCAAAATCTATTTAAATCAAATTCCATAAATTTATAATTTTTAAAATACTTAAAAATATCCAAAACACTTTATAAAATAACCATGGGCCTGTATATAATTTTCTAACATAGGTCAAGTGATACGGATATGTATCATTTCAATCCGCAGTTAAAAAGAAAAATCCGGGTTCTATCATTTCAAACCCGCAATCCCAAGTTAAAATAATTTAAATAAAAATCGTTCAGGCCTATCATTTCAGCCCATAACAATTTTTCCCTATTCTAAAGTCCGTTCGGGTATGTATCATTTCAACCCATAGTGATTCTAATCTATAGGGAACTTGCAGTGTGATAACAGATATAAATAACAGAATAACATTAAATAACAGTAACATATGATATAACAGGTGTAATAACAGGTGTGAACATCATATGATAATAATATAAGCATATATAACATGATAATATATTTCTACATATTCGCAAGGTGTCAATTTACTAGTTATATAGGTACATATTATCTGGTGAGAATAACTCACCTGTTTGTGCTGGAGATATCAAAACCAAAGACACAATGGAACAAAAGCACGATGACAAGACTACGGACTTGAGTGGAGAGCAAGATCCAAAGCTACAACTCTTGTATTACAACCCAAAACATACATCAAAACAAACACAATTTCAACGCACTTGAAATGGAATAACTTTTAAACGAAAAGAGATTTGAATGTCAAATCTTTTGCCTTGCTTCCTCTTTTTTTTTGCATGGTCAAGGGTTGGTTTTGGCGCTGGTTTGAACAGGGAATGGCTTAGGTATGGGCATAAGAATGCATGGCCAAAGTGGTGAAGCATGGAGAAGAAGTTGCAAAGCATGAAGGTGAAGGGGCTTATGCAACATAGCATGGTTTTGGTTCACCAAAAGGGCTCGGCCATAGGAGTTTGGGCTTGGCCATTCAAGTCCAGATCTGGACAGAGGTTGGAGTGGTGTGTAAGGGTCCGGTCAGAGATGGTGGTGGTGGCCAAAGGTGGTGGTGGTGGTGGAAAATGAAGTGGTGAAGCAAATAGTGGTCAACAACATTGCTTTTAAGGCTTAGGTTGCATTTTGTGGAGTTTGGTCACCATGGTGGGTTCGGCCATGTCAATTTCAGATCTGTACAGAGGCTAAGATGATGTATAGTGGTGGTAGCAAGGTGGTGGTGGTGGCTAGAGGTGGTGGCCGTGGTGTATAATGAAGGGGAGGAGGTGATAAGGTGATGGCTTGCATAGTTAAGGGTTTTCAAGGCATGTTGCATAGTTTTTTATAGAGTTGTTCATCATGGAGTGGTGTGGCCTGGTCAAATCAGAGGGGTAGGTGGGTGATGGTGACAAGGAGGAGGTAGTGGAGGTGGTGGCCATGGCAAGCAAGTGGTGGCCGAGAAAACAAGCTAGAGAATCAAGGCAAAACCATAGGAAAACAATGGAAAAAGAAGAGAAAAAGAAGAAAAAGAAGGAGAGGCCATTACCTATTTTTGGATGAAGCCATGAGAAATGAGGAGCTGATTTGTTTTCACGTGAAAAGATGAGAAACAAAAAGTGGCGGCTACACTAGGGTTTTAGATGGCTAGGGAAAAATTTGAGGAGTTAAAGAAAATGAAGGGTTTGGACAAAAAAGGGCTTAAGTTTCAAAGTGTTTTACAACCTTTCATATTTCTTTTCTTTTTAATCTTTATGTAAACAAAAATATTCAGAAAAATACTTTACAAACCGAAATAAATTATAAATATGAGAAAACAAAAAATAAATTTTGGAAAAATATAAAAAAGAATGAAGAAAATTACTTAAAAATACCAAACAGTGTTCAAAAATTATAAATAAATCACTGTCAGTCTTGAAAAACTATACACTTCATTATAAAAATATTATGAAGTGAAAATTTGAATTAAAATAATTTATTTATCATTTTCAAAATAAAATAGATAATTAAATTGGAGAAAATAGAAAAAGGATTAAAGAAAATGTTTAAAATTTACAAACAGGGCATGGAAATTTGCAAGAAAAATACTACTAACTCTGGAAAAATTCCTACCTTACTTTAAAAATATTTAAAAGCCAAAATATATTTTATATAACATAAATGTACAAATTAGAATAAAATATATCAAATAAAAATGTCATTTATATAATTTTAAAATAAAGAATATTGCTGAATAACCCAATATACACACAATATTGAAAACAGTATAACTTTTGCAATTTAAATCCGTTTTTAACGAAACGAAAAGCAGTATTCAAGTTATTTAATCTATTTTTATAATAAAAGATAAAATTCATAAATTTCAAACTTTTAAATTTTCAAGTTAAAAGTCGAAGTTTGGCTATTTGACCAAAATTCACATTTTCTGGAAATATTAAATTTAGTCATATTTGGAATTCAAATCCACATACAAAATCAAAGTTTTTATATTTACAATAACAAAATTTATTCTTTTCATAAATAAAGCTTTTAAATCTGGAAAAATCAATTTAAAATTAATTGTAAAATACAGGGTTGTTACACTCTCCGCCACTCAAAACTTTTCGTCCCCGAAAAGGAACGAGGTACGGGAAAGCACCTAAAAGATAGAATGAATAGAATTAAGACAAGATGATAAGAATATTGGAATTACACCTGATAACTATTGTTATAGGCAAGTTTAACAAGTTGGAGGTGATCAAATCAAGAACACAAACACGAAAAAGATTCTCTAGAGTCTGAATCACCCTTTTCACTTGAGCGACGGTCCATGGATGGAAAACAGTGTTCAAAATCCAAAATGAGTAACAAAGATTTCAAAGATTATAAAAAGATTTCTAAACAGACTGGTATAAGCAATAGCCTTCCCATTCTGTAACAAGATAAGAGAAATAAGGACAACCAAAAGATAGTTTGAAAAAAAAACAAAATAAGATAATAAATTTGAAACAATAATGCTTTGAAATCATAACAATTTAGGGATGTTTATCATTTGGAAATCATACTACTAAAAATCATAACACTTTGGAAATGTTATTCTTAAAAAAGAACATAATACTTAGAAAATCATAACACCTTTTAAAAATAATCTTCATTTAAACCATTTTAATCCAAGATCAAACAATATTCATTTTAAAGTTGTAACATTTCTAAGTTCATTCAATTTTAAAAATTTCCAAAACACTGTATTTTCAAAACAGCATCACTTATAAAATGCTACAGTAGGTATATTAGTACTTCAAATCAGTTTAATTCCAGAAATATTCATTTGGATATCATTTAACTTATGACTTATTAAAACAAACTTTTATGAATGGAATATCCAAATTAAACTATACTTCGTTTATTAAGTCAAAAGCTCACTATTTTACTTAGCTCTAAATTTAACACATACCCTAACACTTTATTTAAAATACCCATTTCATAAATAGATATTCCTTTAATAAGTTACACTTAAAATTTCCATTTGAAAACCAAATTCTCAATTATCAAGTTTTAATGATGTTAAAATACATTTTAACTATTTAAATCATAATTATTCATTTTTCAAGACATATCTATTTCATAAATAAAATATTTATATAGCAAATATAACAATCAAATTTCTTTACACATTTATTCATTTAGACATCAATTAAACTATGAATTCAAGTTAAATAAACTTTATTACCAAAAGTCCAATTCCAATGTATTTTATTTTATCTATTCAAAGATACATTATTTATTATACAACACATTCATTTTAGGAAATAACCTTTATTAAAATTCCTAGGTTAGACTTAAGGTTCCATAGTAAATCAAATTTGATTATTAAGTTATTTCAATAAAATCTCTTTAAATTCCTTTTTCACTATTTGCCTCTGTTAATCTTTTATAACTAAAATTTAAGTGTATAACATGTATTATAACCACTCAAATTTTATTTATAAATCCTTTCTATATTGTATATTATCCAATTTCATATTCAACTTCTATGTAATTTAGGTAAGTTATATTGGAATGAAATTGTGTGTTATACAAATAAAACTTTCCAATTCAATTATCTCAAGTTTGAATCATTTATTAAAAATTTTGATTTTCTTCTTATAACTGAAGTTATTATTTTTTTTTATAAAATTTAAGAATTAAACTTCTGATTCCTTTCAAACCATTTAGAGATAAGTAATTATATATACATAATATGTCAAATCAAATTTAAATCATATATCTATATATATATTATAATCCAGTCATATTTAGAAATTCAAATCAATTAGATTTTCCAAAACAAGGCTGTAGCAAGACAACAGAACGGTCTCTTCACTTCGAAACTCGAAAATGAACGTCGATGATGCTGCAGTCATCACCGAAATTATTTTCCAGCGACAAAGAGAAGAGCACTAAATTTTAAACCTTTTAAAATTCTTTGAAAACAAAATTTCTATTCGAAATACTTTAAATAATATATCATTTTAAAACTTGAAAACACAAGGTTTGAAACCATCGGAAACTAGAATTCTCAAATTCTTGATTCAAATTCATTTCAGTTCCCAAATCAAATTTATAAACAACTATTTATAAATACATTTATAGAATGATAAATCAAGTATTATCATTTCAAATAATCAATTTAAATCAATTTATTAAGTTCCATAAATTTACTTATATAACAAAATTTATTCCATTAACCAAATTTAAAAATAATATTGTGTCAGTTTGTTCTGTCAAAGTGTTTTAGAAATCCTATTGATAGCGTTGATCAGACGAATCGATCGGAAGCCCAATCAACATCAACAACTCAAACAACACAATATATAAAACAAAACATAGATTTACAAGTACAATTTAAAAATGTTTGGAGATAGTTTGGAAACAAAGGACAAGATGATTAAATAACAAAATAGGGAGATGGGTAAGCTTAAATAAATCGCGGGCAACCTTAACTGGGTCAACCCTGACTTAATGAATAAGATCAAATGTGGATTTTCTGGGGTAAATCCACCTTCGATCTCAAGAGATAGAGTTTGGAAAAATAAAAGATATTAGCATCTAAACCAAGGATAAATATAAATCTCTGGTGAATCGATGCTGATTATAAAGGATTTTCACCCTTTTACAAGAAAATTAGAATATTGGCGAGACTGCCAATTCACTATAAAGATCATTGGAAGTGGAGTCATGGGATACTCCAGAATCAAAAGATGATGAATAGTGAGGACACGAAAGAATTTTGGAACTGCAGGGAACGTTCCAAAATTCAAAGGAAATCGAATCAAAAGGAAGAGATTCAAACTCGAACGAAAGTGATTCTGTAAATAAATTTACCATACATTCTAAGTTTTGCCTCAAAGCCAAAGCTCTGATACCAACTGTAACGACCCGATATTTTCAACCATTCGCATCCATTATAAGTGTATAGGTAGACACTCATGCCGGAGTTGAATTGCTCAAAATACCGCGTTGTAAATAAAATTTGGCAAATCTCAGACTATACAGTAAATAAATATAATCATAGATCACAGACACAGAGTAAAATAATGCAGCGGAAGTAAAAGAAATAGTAGTTCATGAAGCTACTATCTAAATATGTCAGAGTTACATAAGATACAATAGAAGAAATAGAGTACAACAAAAGTCTCAATAAAATAACCAAGTACAAGCTAAGTAGAACAACGGAATTGAAATAGATAGGACATGACAAGCAGATAATCTCCAGCGATTCAAATCTCCAAGAGAGTGGAAATCCAAATCTGTGAATAACTCAGGCTGACCCGAGCGTAAAGAAAAACACAAAACACTCGAGTCAGGACAATATATACTTATATAATGTAAACCAACTCAAGTGAACTGTAATAAAGGTACAAGTAACTTAGAAGATGCTTGGGACCGCCCATCCTCTAAGGATCCGTTAAAATATCTACTATGTAGTAATATTCGCTATTATAATAGTGTCTAAATAAGTAAAGTATAATCATATAGAAAATAGCGTTAAGGGGATGGAGAACCTTAACGCGGTCGGATCTTAAAATCATAATCGTAGTAAAGCTCGATATGGTAGGTGACACGGCACAACTAGGCAATGCCAGGGTAGATATACCAATTACGCATCCGAACTAGTGGTGACGCATAGCAGCCACTACCGCCCACCTCGAACAACACTCCCAAATCAAGGGTGGCCACCAAATCAATCACAAGTAATAGAATGGTATCGAAGAAGTGTGTCCGATAAGAGGTGCTACCTCATTGGTCCGTCAATCGCTCCTGTTTTAGCCACCTTATGCCAACTCATGGGAGTTGGGTCTACGTATATACCTTAGGATCGTCGCCACCATCCTACTTCATTCTGGAAACTCCACCGCGTACACAGTTGTCAAAGTGGTTTTCGGTATCGACAGAGAGTATGTCCATATCCGATCCCGGTCTCTTTAACAACCAATCGTTATTATAACCCGTAGTTATAATTTAGAAATAGTTTAAACTTCAAAATAGAATATCATTTCAAATCCAAATCTTTATCAAAATAAAGATTAAATCAATTCCAAACCATTTCAATATATTTAAAATATCATATCTTTTCAAAACTTCATTTCAATATATCAAAATATCGTATCTTTACAAAACTTCATTTCAAATCATTTTAATATATCAAAATATCAAATCTTTCCAAAACTTCATTTTCAAACCATTTTTATATAATAAAATATCATATCAGTTCAAATCCAAATATTCAACTTTAAATACCTTTTAAATTCAAAGATATCACTCATTTACTATCATTTCAAATCACCTTTAAATAGTTTATATTCCAATCAAAATAATTTATTTAAACCTTTTAAAAGTGTAATTATTATATTTTCAAATCAAGTATTTAATTTCCAAAGTTTCAAACCATTCTTAGTTCGTTTACTAAGTCAAAAACCCTAATTATTAAGATTTCAGCATTTCACAGCATTTAAAAACAACTATTATAAGTTATATTTGAAAACATTTTTAATTCAGCAAAGACATCACTTAAAACTGCTGTTAAAACTCAGTTTTAGTTAAATTAGAGTTCAAAATAGAAAAGACAGCATTTCAGAAATGCTGCGGTAGTTCAGATTTCAAAACAAGGGTTAAATTTGATTTCAACATAGACTGCAGATCATTATGGCATTTCCAGAGAATGCTATAATAGGCCTGAGTTCAATATTAGCCTACAAGTTCAACTACAGCAACTACAGCATTTTAGAAATGCTGTAATAGCTCTTTTTACACAATTTTAGTTCAAAACAGAATTCTATAGCATTTCTGAATGCCAATTAAAAGTTAATTTCAGGTGTTAGTGTATTTCCAGCAAGTAAATAACTTTAATTTAAAACACATAAACATTTTAAAAATCATATTTCAACATTTAAAACGTTCATTTACATATCATTTAACAAATATCTTTTTTTCACAATAAATTTCTTATAATTAAATCCAATTTTCAACAATTTACCTAATAAGTTTAAGTGTAAAAGTTTCAATTCTTCACATTTCAACAAATAGACTTAACACTTCAAATTTAAATTACCACTTCACAATTTAACAAAATTTCCAATTTTATTTAATTAACTTAAACCTTTAAATAAAACCAAATTTCACATTTCCTAGTCAAGTTATATTTTAAAAGATCACTTTTAAACATTCATTTATTTAACCACTTAAATTCATAGAAAAATCAATAATACTTTAATAAATCACTTAAATTCAAATTTAATCAAATTATCATATTTACCATTTTACAAATATAATTAAAATTTTATTTTTATTTATATAGCTTAAATATCATTTTAACCAAAATTCCAAATTTCCAACTTAGGTTATATTTCAAAAATCCAGTTAAACCATTCATTAATTACATTTTTAACACATAGAAAAAAAAATCATACTTTCTTTATTTTAAAACATTTCAAAATCTATTTAAATCAAATTCCATAAATTTATAATTTTTAAAATACTTAAAAATATCCAAAACACTTTATAAAATAACCACGGGCCTGTATATAATTTTCTAACTTAGGTCAAGTGATACGGATATGTATCATTTCAATCCGCAGTTAAAAAGAAAAATCCGGGTTCTATCATTTCAAACCCGCAATCCCAAGTTAAAATAATTTAAATAAAAATCGTTCAGGCCTATCATTTCAGCCCATAACAATTTTTCTCTATTCTAAAGTCCGTTCGGGTATGTATCATTTCAACCCATAGTGATTCTAATCTATAGGGAACTTGCAGTGTGATAACAGATATAAATAACAGAATAACATTAAATAACAGTAACATATGATATAACAGGTGTAATAACAGGTGTGAACATCATATGATAATAATATAAGCATATATAACATGATAATATATTTCTACATATTCGCAAGGTGTCAATTTACTAGTTATATAGGTACATATTGTCTGGTGAGAATAACTCACCTGTTTGGGCTGGAGATATCAAAACCAAAGACACAATGGAACAAAAGCACGATGACAAGACTACGGACTTGAGTGGAGAGCAAGATCCAAAGCTACAACTCTTGTATTACAACCCAAAACATACATCAAAACAAACACAATTTCAACGCACTTGAAATGGAATAACTTTTAAACGAAAAGAGATTTGAATGTCAAATCTTTTGCCTTGCTTCCTCTATTTTTTTTTTGCATGGTCAAGGGTTGGTTTTGGCTCTGGTTTGAACAGGGAATGGCTTAGGTATGGGCATAAGAATGCATGGCCAAAGTGGTGAAGCATGGAGAAGAAGTTGCAAAGCATGAAGGTGAAGGGGCTTATGCAACATAGCATGGTTTTGGTTCACCAAAAGGGCTCGGCCATAGGAGTTTGGGCTTGGCCATTCAAGTCCAGATCTGGACAGAGGTTGGAGTGGTGTGTAAGGGTCCGGTCAGAGATGGTGGTGGTGGCCAAAGGTGGTGGTGGTGGTGGAAAATGAAGTGGTGAAGCAAATAGTGGTCAACAACATTGCTTTTAAGGCTTAGGTTGCATTTTTGTGGAGTTTGGTCACCATGGTGGGTCCGGCCATGTCAATTTCAGATCTGTACAGAGGCTAAGATGATGTATAGTGGTGGTAGCAAGGTGGTGGTGGTGGCTAGAGGTGGTGGCCGTGGTGTATAATGAAGGGGAGGAGGTGATAAGGTGATGGCTTGCATAGTTAAGGGTTTTCAAGGCATGTTGCATAGTTTTTTATAGAGTTGTTCATCATGGAGTGGTGTGGCCTAGTCAAATCAGAGGGGTAGGTGGGTGATGGTGACAAGGAGGAGGTAGTGGAGGTGGTGGCCATGGCAAGCAAGTGGTGGCCGAGAAAACAAGCTAGAGAATCAAGGCAAAACCATAGGAAAACAATGGAAAAAGAAGAGAAAAAGAAGAAAAAGAAGGAGAGGCCATTACCTATTTTTGGATGAAGCCATGACAAATGAGGAGCTGATTTGTTTTCACGTGAAAAGATGAGAAACAAAAAGTGGCGGCTACACTAGGGTTTTAGATGGCTAGGCAAAATTTGAGGAGTTAAAGAAAATGAAGGGTTTGGACAAAAAAAGGCTTAAGTTTCAAAGTGTTTTACAACCTTTCATATTTCTTTTCTTTTTAATCTTTATATAAACAAAAATATTCAGAAAAATACTTTACAAACCGAAATCAATTATAAATATGAGAAAACAAAAAATAAATTTTGGAAAAATATAAAAAAGAATGAAGAAAATTACTTAAAAATACCAAACAGTGTTCAAAAATTATAAATAAATCACTGTCAGTCTTGAAAAACTATACACTTCATTATAAAAATATTATGAAGTGAAAATTTGAATTAAAATAATTTATTTATTATTTTCAAAATAAAATAGATAATTAAATTGGAGAAAATAGAAAAAGGATTAAAGAAAATGTTTAAAATTTACAAACAGGGCATGGAAATTTGCAAGAAAAATACTACTAACTCTGGAAAAATTCCTACCTTACTTTAAAAATATTTAAAAGCCAAAATATATTTTATATAACATAAATGTACAAATTAGAATAAAATATATCAAATAAAAATGTCATTTATATAATTTTAAAATAAAGAATATTGCTGAATAACCCAATATACACACAATATTGAAAACAGTATAACTTTTGCAATTTAAATCCGTTTTCAACGAAACGAAAAGTAGTATTCAAGTTATTTAATCTATTTTTATAATAAAAGATAAAATTCATAAATTTCAAACTTTTAAATTTTCAAGTTAAAAGTCGAAGTTTGGCTATTTGACCAAAATTCACATTTTCTGGAAATATTAAATTTAGTCATATTTGGAATTCAAATCCACATACAAAATCAAAGTTTTTATATTTACAATAACAAAATTTATTCTTTTCATAAATAAAGCTTTTAAATCTGGAAAAAATCAATTTAAAATTAATTGTAAAATACAGGGTTGTTACATTTATAATTCATCAAGATGTGTGTGTGTGTGTATATATTCATGCATATCCTTTAATTATAACATACATACATATATATATATATATATATAATTTATAAAAAAATTAAATTTACTCATTTATAACTTTTATGAATAACAAACAATGACCTTTAGCTCAAGTAGTTAGAGGTATGGCGCTTTGGACAGAGGTTCTAGAGGTTATGAGTTCGAACTCTTGAGACATCAAAAACAGCGCTCTGTTTGAATAAAGTATCACTCATGTTATTAAAAATCTTTTATGAATACCTGTTTATTTTATTTAAATTATATTCATAACCCATACAAATTTTAATTTAACTTTTATACAAATTTTCATTGTATAACTCTTTATAAAATTATGTAATGCTTTATTTAAATTTAAAATAATTTTAAATTTAATTTATAATATTCAAATATGCTTATTTGAATCAACGGAATACTCAAAACACTAATGAGTCTTCCACAAGGCACTCCATAGAAATAGATCATTTCAACGAGCAAGGTAAAGGCTATAAGATTGGGAGGTTTTATGTTCACAGAACGTTCCTTAATTAAAGACTTTTTCCTTGGATACCCATCTAGTTTGGCCTTTCTAAAATAATTGAGTTACGTGTCGGTAAATTATTCACATAAACACATTATGGACTTTGATACCACTGTTGGATTAGGTGCATTGATATGGGGTTAAAATGGTGAATTTCAAAAGTAGTTCTTTTTGATAATTTGCAAATGATCGTATTTTATGTTTATATGAATAATAAAATTTATACTAAATTATATTTACTGTTTGTTAATAAAAGAGTTCCTAAAATATTTTAATTTTTTTGATTTTATTTAAAAAAATTATTTATTATTGTTTAATAATAATATTTTATTATCAATATAAATTTAATTTAATTTATTAGTTTAGTTTTATGTTTTGATAATTTTATATGTTTGTAATCATATCAATAACATCATAACTATATTAAAAACATATGATCTAACCTAGAGGTAATATGGGAAACTGTGTATAACCAAGCATCGTGCCTTATGGTTACTAAATGTATATCGGTGGTATGATAATAATTATGTCAAAGGGATACATACATATATATATACATATATACATATATATATACATCTAAAAATTAATATTTCTATAGTAATATTAAATTTTTTCCAACCATTTATTTAATTAATATTTATATTCATAAATATACTTATATGTAATAATATTATATATATATATATGTGTGTGTGTGATAAAATGTTTATATGTTCGACATATATATAAGGTTATATATATTTAAAATAATTTATTTTTGATTGAATAATATATGTATGATTAATTTAAAAGAGTACGGATATTTAATAATTTAAAATTAATTCAAATATTTATTTAATCAATTTACCCGAAAAGAATATATAAAAAATTTCTTAAATTTAAATCCGTGCATTTCGAAAAACTAGTTTTGAATTTTCAAGCATTTAAATTTTAAATTCATTTTGACTTTTTTCTAAAATATACAATTTTTTTACTAAAGTCCAAAGTTTTAGGAAATAATTTTTTTATTTTTAAATTTAAATATAGAAGTTATATATATATATATATGTATATATGTATGTATATAATATAATTTTTTTAAAAGCCAAAACCAAGGGTCTATAAAAAATTAATATTAATTCAGAAACTAATTTTATATTGAATATATAATATATATATATATGTATGTATGTATGTATATACGGTATATATATTTATAATTTTAGATTTGGAAAATATTCCTTTCTTTTTATAATGCCAGGAGTAATTTTAATTTATAATATATATAATATATGAATATTTATTAAATGTATACAAACACACACACACACATATAATTTATTTAATTACAAAAATAAATTCTTGAATTACACACATATTATTTATACTAAAATAAATTTTTGATTTACTTTTCCAAAAAACATGGCCAAACTAATCATGGGTTACACGATGATGTGCACATAAATGTGCATATTTTTACCACCATATTTAATCTATTTAAATTAAATAAATGATCATATTGGGTGTTTTAACATGTTTAAACCAAAGTCCAAATTATTTTGAAATTGTCACATATAGATCTTCATCCAGGGGTAAAATGGTCATTTTTGTGCATATATTAATTTTCTAAAATTTAATTGTAAATTTTTATGTTATTTTGTAGGAATTTAAATTCAAATACAAGTTGCTTCATGAAGATATATGCATGCACAAGAGTGAATACAAAGGAATGGAGATGGAAATAATTCATTTCATGGATCATGGAGGACCCCACCTACCCACATACCTTCATGTACAAATTAGAGGCTAATGCACATGCTAATAGAGTTTAAAGCTTCATGCACATCTAAATGATGATTAGTTGATGCTAATGATTACTTGGTCTCCACACTTCCTAAGAGGATATTTTGGGCATTCCCCAAAAAAAGTGGATTAGAGTTTCATACATGTATAAATACCCCTTATGCTTCATGTAACCTCTCTTCCTCTTAGTTAGATTTAGCTTAGATAAAAAAATAAAAGAAAACTCTCTTTCTCTTTTCATGGCTACTTAGCCATTTCTTTTCATGTAATTTTTCTTTTTTTATGCAATGTTAATTAGTTTTTTTAATTTTATTTACATGCTTCTCTTCTTCTTTTTTTTTGAAAGGCAAGAGCAAAGAGCTCACTTTATTCACTAATGTATGATTACAAACACTAAAGCATGACTTACAACCAAATACAAACCAGTGACAATTCAACAAAATTACAACCAGTTCTCAACACTAACTTTACTGCTGTCAGTAGAATAGCAGCAACAACATAACATATAAACTAAAATACAATATAGAAATACATGCCAATAGCAGTAAATTTAATGGTCAGTGGAGAAATCAATCTAAGGCAAAAGTATGATATCTTCATCAGCCCACATGGCAGCAAAATGACACCATCTTATTTCAAATGAAATGATTCCAGAAGTCTTCAAGGCAGCAAGATGATACATCACACAAATGGATCAGTCCTCAACCACCTGAGTATGTTACCATGAATCTGACTAAACAGCTGAGAAGAATTCTTAATACCAATACCAAAAATTCTATTCTTTCTCTCTAACCATACCTCATAAATCAATCTCTTAAGTAACTTAAGCAAAAGCCTAGATCCACGAGATTTCCATCTAGTTGCTTTGAAAATATTAAACCATTCAATAGAACTTACAGGCGAAGGCTTGTAGAATCCACCATTGGATAACAGTCTGTACCAAATTTGAAATACAAAAGGACACTCGAAAAATAAATGAGTATTGCATTCAGTTTCAGACTTACAAAAAACACATAGATCCTCTGTAATAATACCAATTCTACAAAGTTTATCTTTGGTATTTAAAGCATTGGCCATTACTTTCCAAAGCAACAAATTTTCTTTTGCACTGCAACCTGTTTTCCAAATTCTAGAATACCAGGGAAATTGTGAACTATTTTCACAGAGAGACTTGTACACAAGCTTAATAGTAAACTTCCTTCCAGACCAGATTAGAGTATTATCAGATTTGGTAATAGGGTTATTTGAAATGAGATTCCATAAATTCCTAATTTGAAATGAACTAGAATATGGTAAAACTATACAGCCTTCATGAATAAAATCATCAACTTTAGCCTCCTCTGATATTCCAAAATTTCTTCTCAAGTTATAATCAACAATAGAACTTAAAATTAATCCTTGTTTAGCCCATGGAGAATGCCAGAAGGACAATCCTTTTATCAGAGCACAATTGCATTGTATAAGAGGTATAAATGATTCTCTAAGCTTAAGAATACACCTCCAACTTGTAACGACCCTGAATTTTGAACGAATTAAATTGAGAATATTTAATTGATTTTAAATATTTGAACGATGATTTAATTTGAATCCCCGATTTCCATTTGAATCATCGATTTAATTTATAAAATTTAATCGATTGAGAGTTGAATAAAAAATTTGAATCCTCAATTTAAAGCTGAAGAAAAATATTTCAAACGCTTGTAAAATTTATATTGATAATTCTGAAGGTAACCGAAGCTTCAGAATTCAATTTCGAATTTATTTGATCAGTTTTGAAAATTTTCGTTCGTATCGATATTTAAAAATAGCATTCCGAGGCGCAGTCTCGGAATTCAACGAAACCAGTTCCATTGGGTCCGTAATATTGAATTATTGTCGGATTTCAAATTTCGTGGCATTTGGAGTTGTTATGTGAGAATACGACGTGTAAACGCATCGAAATTTATTCGATTTCGAATTTAAATTTAAATTTAAATTTGTCACATCTTATATACTTTTCGTTCCTTTAAACACGCTCCGTTGTTCACGCTGAAGACCACGAAATTATCGTGTAACCCATCCCCTCTCTTTTCAAATATCTCGTTCTCCCTCATTTCGAAATCAATGCCGAGCCATCTTCGTTAAACTTTCCCTTCTCGAAATAAAATGGCCAAAGCCAGAGAAAAATAAAAAGAAAACAAACCGAGCCTTCATCTTTATTCTCCTGTACAAAAAATCAAAAACGGCAACATCCCCTTTTGCTTTTCGTTTTCGTTCGAATCGTCTGGCCAGGGAAGTCGAAGCCACGTCGCTGTGAATTTGCGACTCTCGATCGATGGGGGGGGGGGGTTTCAAGTCGCGATTAGGCGAAGGGGAAGGAGTTGGACATCTTCATCCTCAACTGTAGATTTGGGGTCGGTAGTTCGCGTGGGTGGTAGGGTTGTCATCACGAGGAGGAGATCGCGATGGTGACTCGTTCGATTCAAGGGAAGGGGGCGCGCGTTCGTCAGCAGATGGAGGCCAGTGGGGTTTCAAGTACGGCTAGGGGCTCGTCGTCGAAGCAGCGATCTGGGTTTGTCGATGTGAGGTCACGCGTGGTCGCAAGCCAGTGGGGTCCATGTCTTCGTCAGAAGCAGGGTCGCGAGAAATGGCGATGGTGTGTAGTTGATCGATCTCAGGCAATTCGACAGCGAGTTCGTCTAAGTGGTGGTAGTTGTGGGGTCGTTCGAGCGAAGGAAGATGGTCGCGAATCTGGACGGCAAGTGGTCACGATGTACGAGTGTCTCTGGTATACCCTTGTTTTAATTTAATAATTAGGTACAATTGTTATTTAAGATTCCAACTTAGAAAAATATACTAAGTTATGATATGTATACAATAGCTTTCTAAATTTAGTAGTAAAAACAAATATATATGCAGTTAAAATTTGAAAGAAGGAATTTGTTTAAAATTTAATCACTAGCTTACTGTTACTTTGGAAAAAATGTATTAGGATAGTTAGTTCGTTAATTTACTTATTTAGTTAATTTAGTCTTGAGAAAAATATTTTTTTTTTAAGAGGATAGTTTAAATCAATTAATAGTAAATTTAATTTATTAAATGGTAATGGATTTTTCGAGTTAGTTCAAACTAAAAGTGTTAAATTATTTAATCTATTGAAAAGGAAATTTATTTCAATTTGAAATTCTAGTTAAATAAATTTTAAAAGGAAAATTTGTTAGAATATAATTTTTGGTAAGAAAAAGAAGTTTAATAATTAGTTGGATAGATTTAATTTAAGGATAAGTTAATTTAATCTATTAAAGGAAGATTAGTTTAAATTTAATTTTTAGTTGAATCAATTATTAAAGACAATATTGGTTTAAATAAAACTATCCGTTAATTTAACTATTAAAAATGAAATCACCGATGAATCAAAATTATCAAATGAAAATTTATTATTCGATTTGTTCGAATATTAATAAAATTTTATAATGTTTATTCAAGGTCTTAAATAGAGAAATCAAAGCAGAAATGGAAATGGATGGCAAATTTAAAAAGCTAAGGTGAGATCTTCTCACTCACATTGAAAAGTGGAAATTTTCAGTTATTGATTTGATTGACTGTTTGATTGCTATTGAATGTGGTATTAGATATGATAGGATATATCTATATATATAGCAATATATACATATTGGCATATGTATATATTGGATTGATGATTCCCGCCTCGTATAGCGGATGAGACCCTATTGCGCCGTTAGTAAGCGGATTTATAAAAACCTATATACCGCGATAATTCCGTACTGGAGCGGAATTGGTATTGTGCTGACGTCTTTGGATGCAGGGAAACAGGTTGGAGGGATCCAACTGGACCCCTCACATTGATTGAATTTATTTCTACTGTGATGTGATAATCTGTGAATGATTATTGTTGTATTGAATTGATATCTGGAAATTGTTTGAAAAGCTAAAATTTAGCTGAATAGATGTTTTGACATCATTGGATTTCAAAAAAATAAACGAAATTGAATTTTTGAAATCAAAGTAGAAATTTCTAAGTGAATCAATCTTTGAAATTGAATAAATTTTGAAGAAAGAAAATTTTAAAGTATAAAAAGTTAATTTTTATAATCTTATCGAATTTATTCCAGAATCAAGTGAAAATGTTAAATAAATGGATTTCGTAAGATAGTGATTATAAATTGAAGAATTTAATTTAAGAAGTTGGATTTTTAAATAGACTGAAAGAAACAATTGAAATATATTTTCTTTGAAAGGAATTTATTTAAAAGAAGATAAGTTGGAAATCCAATTAGAAATTTAATTGGTAAGTTGAAACGATTTGGGAAATCAATGTGAAATGATTTCAATTTAAAGAATCCATTTAAAACAGGATGTTGAGTAATTTGAGGAAAATAAGGAATTTATTTTAGTAGTGATAAATAAAATTTGAAATCAATCTGTAATTGATTTAATATTTAGAAATGAATTTTTGAGAAATCAATATGGAAATTTTTATTCAAACGTTGAAAATAAAATTTGAAATCAATATTGAAATTGATTTGGTATTGAAGCTTTTATAAATAGAATTAAAATTTATAAAAGTTGTTTATAAACCCAAAGTCACTTATTTTGATAAGTTAAATATAGAAGTTGATAAGAGAAGGTTTATAAGACGAAGTTGTTATTAAAAAGAGAAATAGAATTTATAAACGTGCTTATAAATTCGAAATAGATTGAATTTGATAAATTCAATATGGAAGATTTTTAAAGAAGATATATTCACGATTTTGGACAGTGAATATATTATTGAATAAAATGGATTCATTTTTGAAGAAGTAATATTTTAAAAATGAAGTTAAACATTTTAAAGATGTTTTAAATTGTATTATGAATCGAAAGTATAGATTTCCGCAGTTCTTGTTGAAATAGGCGTTTTCGAGTAATTTAAGGAAATGATGGACTATAACACTGTTGTTATAGTAAATGATTTTCGGAAGAAAATGTTTTGATGTAGTATTGGGATTTATATATCTATCTTAATTCTGAATCCCTATACTAGTGATTTTGAGTCGTCGTAACGATGTTTTACGTAACATTCGTTTTGACTCAAATAAATGTTGTTATAGTAAATGTTTTCCTTAAAGAATGAATATATACTTAATATTGATTTAAGTATATTGAATATTTTCCAAGTGTTGAAAATAAATGATTTGTGAAATACTTATTATTAAATAAGTATGGAATGTTTTCCAATATGAAATGAACGTTTTTGAGATTTATCTTCTTAAAGATAAATCGAAATCGAATATTGAAAACGATTTGAAAATCGTATATCAATAGACATTTTTGAAACATAAATTCACTATGGAATTTATAAAAAGAAAAGGGAAACTGTTTAGAGAAATAAACGTTGTTTTATTTTTGAAGTGTGGAAATTTTATATCTAGTAAAAGATATTTTTGGAAGATGAAATAAATTTGGAAAATTATTTGGAATCTGATGATGTTGCGCATCTTTATTGATAGTTAAATAACCGACTATCAATAATTACCTTTAGATAGGTATTTGTTGTGAATTGGATGAATTTGAATGCCACACTTATTTTTGAATAATCGCTCACTATTCGGGTTAGCCGGGAAAGGACCATGGGGTCGTATAACCCATTCCGAATATGTGATACGTCGTTATGAATTGCATTCGAAGACCGGTGTTGAAGACCGGATATTTTTGAAAACGGAAGGATTACCGTCGAGTTACTCTACATCGACTGATCTTCGATTTAGAGGTTTTATCACCCTTAGTGACGGGAAGTCCGGACGTGATTAGAAATTTATCCGGAAATGCAAGGGCTTCGTGAGAAGTGCCTTCGGTTCTGTTCGATCCCGGAACAGACTTGTATGGATTGTGTGTCTGACGTTACAATTTGAGATATAAAGCTGATTTCTTTCAAATACATTTCTGTTGGTGGCGGAGAATTTATTCTCTTAGCTTAACACCCTTCTCTGAGACGTACGAGCTCAGAGGTTATGTAGTTGAAATTTATCAGCGATATATCCCAATTTGGTAACGTGGCATACTGAGTGTTGCTGAGGAATGATCAGTGTTTGATCATTTGTGATATGATCATTTGTTTGATCTTATATCGTTGTGATCATAGGTTGATCATTTTGTTTGACCCGAAGCAGGGTTTTTTGTAGAAAGCGTAGCTTTGTGGACGAGACTTCATCGAGCCTCACACCCCGGAAATGGTCGAAACAGGAAGAATGCAGCAAGGTTCTAGGGAGTAGCGCCCCTTAGTGTATGTCATTCCTTCTGGATAAAGGTGGTATCATGGTATGGAGCCCAGATACTTAACCTCTGTGGTTACTGCATTATTATTATCTATGTGGTTTGTTGCGAATCGGGGATCCTCGGGAAGATCGGTGACGATCGGGGGGATGGCATACGCGTGTCAGTAGTTACCTATTTTTGCAGAGGTAACCCGGCCTTGTGTTGGCAGAGATCCGGTTAGGTTCTCGGGTCGTCTATTCCAGGGACGTACCCATCGTGGATAGGAAGTTCCTTAGCCTGACCATTTGTTGGAAATCCAAAGAAACAATACGCGACTTGTACGGTTTTAGTTGTAGAACCTGCCATCTAATATGGCAGCTATAGCAAGCATACTATAATGGTACCTATGCTGGCTAAGATTTATATCCTACTTTCGAAATGTTTTCTACACTATGCACTAATAATAATATCAAAAAGAATTTGATTTTTTGCGTAGTAAGCATCTTTGACTATCATAAGAAGAAATCTCCTCCAAGTCTGCGTTTGCATTGTGTGTGTGGCGGGAGGTCTTATGGTAGTTTCATTTTCCAAAAGCATTGCGAAATTTACTTTAAAATTATCCTGTTGTTTATTTTAAAGAATAACTGTTTTACGATCTCACACCAGTCACCATGACTGACTCGGAGTTTATTGTTCCCTTCTAAACTCTGGGTGCCCACCAATTTTCACACGGGCAGCCTAGAGTTATGTTATCAGGATATTATGGATATTCTGGAGCTTTGGAAGCAAGCTGGATGGCGAGACGTAGTATTTGTATCTGATATATTTATTCCGCTGTGTATTCTGTATAAGGACAAGTTTATATAACTGTCCATTGTTGTATATTGACTCTGATGATTGATGTATATATAAACTGATATAGTTCTTTGTTTTAAAAGACTAGTATTTATCTATTGTATATTATTCCGCTGCGATGTGTAAGCTTCTGATATTGTTTTCTGTTGCAATTCTGTTGTTGTTCTTCTATCTTCTTCTTCTATCTTTTTCTTCTTTCTTAAAACCATAACTTTTCGGGTTTCCGGCATTCGATGGCTCAGCAGTCGATAAAGTGAGTATCGATGTTGAATTTTCGAAAGTCGAAAATTTTCGGGATGTTACATTTGGTATCAGAGCATATGGTTAAGCGACAACCCTGCTCTGTTGGGTGTTACTCATTAGAGATAGAGTCAGCAGTACTCTAGGATGAGTTGAGTGTAATAATAGATATGAGCGCGTATTTGTTATTGAATATAAAATTGTTTTATATTGTGTTGATTGGTTTATCGAGTGGTATATGAACCTTCGTCGGCACAGTCTGCGCAACTGGATCGAAGGGGTTTCTAAACACTCGAATAGAACAATTCGGCACAGTATTGTTTTAAATAGGGTAAATGAGATAATTTTGCCCAAAACTATTTTTGTATAGAAAATAAATGTTTTTCTATAAAGTATTATAGTATATGGTTGCATGGATGTTAGGAAGTAATAATAGTGAATTATCATCACTGAAAATTGAATAAGAAATAAATTCACATGCACAAAAGAAATTTAAAGAATATAAATTATAAATGTGATTTGTAATTTAAACGGAATTCCAGAGGAGTATTTGGAAATGTTTTGATAGAATTTGAAAATTTTGGAGGTTTGAAAAGTTTAAATCATTTTTGATTTGAAAATGAATTTCGAAGGTTTTGAAAAGTCTTTTGAAGAAATGAAAAGCTCTAAACTCTTTTCGGTCGCTGGAAAATAATTCCGATGATGACCATGGCATCACCGGTGTTCATTTTCGGGTTTCCAAAAGAGAAATTGCTGTCAAATTGTTTTAAATAGGAGTTGTTTGAAAATTTGGGTTTTTGTTTGGAAATTCAAATGGAATTTGAATTGTTTTCAAAATGATTTTTTTTGAAATGTTGCTAAGACTCTGGAATACTATGAAATATAACTAAGTTGATAACTTATACAATTTCAATTTTGGTCGAATAAATTTAACTTAAGGAATGAAGTTAAATCAAAGTAAGTATAAGTGAATCAATTAAATGAAGAGTGAAATTCTTTAAGTGAAACTTGATATTGAAATTACTCTAAGTTGATAATTGAACAAAAGAATAAAATTTGGATTCGAATTGAAAATGAAAGAATGTGAGAACAAACAAATAAAAATTGCGATTGTAAGTGCAAGAGAATAAAATTGAAATGTTAAGATTCATTTTGAATTTGTAAGAATGTAAGACTGAATTTGAATTGGATTGTGAAGTATTAAACTAAAATTAGTAAGTGAAGCTAATTGAATGAAGATAAAACTGGAATTGAAACTGAATGTTGAAAGCAGATTTGAATTTGTAAGTGGATTAGAATTAGAAATGAATTAGTAACTGAAACTAATCTAAAAATAATCAGTTATGAATGAGAGCTGATAAAATTCAATATTCAGGAGATAAACCGAATCCAAATTAGATTTGAATTGTGAATTGGATTCAAATGAATTTGAAATGAAAAGTTGAATGGAAATATATGTAACTTCAACAGTGAAGTAAAAATGTATAAGCAGTTTATATTGAAAACTTTGTAATAGAATTTGCAAAATGGTTTGAATATATGTAACTAGATATTATGGCTAGTAGGATATACAGGTATAAAGGAATTGGAATTTGATTTCGAAGATAAATTTGAATTTCTCGAAAAAGGTACGTATTTTAATTTCTATATGAGTTTTTGATGATTTCTCTCTAGCCGCTTGGCTTTTTCTTTTTCTTTTTGAAATCTGAGAGTCCGTAGGGACGTTTTGTAGTCGTGCCGTATTAGCCGCGCAAAGGAGACGCTGGCGAAATTTTTCGAAAATTTAGAGTGTTAGAAAATTTTTGAGAAATTTTTGAAAGTTTAAATTTGAATTTAAACTTAAATTTGAATTGTGAAGTTAAACAATGTTGTTTTGAAACTTAGAGTTGAAGTCGAAATGTAGTTGAATGATAACGAATCTTTAGTAGAAAGATTTGTTTTGATGAATTGATAAAACTATTTAGATTGTGAAAAATAGTAGACGAGTTAAGGACCTATCTTTCTAACTTGTAATTTCGAGGACGAAATTCTTTTAAGGAGGGAAGTCTGTAACGACCCTGAATTTTGAACGAATTAAATTGAGAATATTTAATTGATTTTAAATATTTGAACGATGATTTAATTTGAATCCCCGATTTCCATTTGAATCATCGATTTAATTTATAAAATTTAATCGATTGAGAGTTGAATAAAAAATTTGAATCCTCAATTTAAAGCTGAAGAAAAATATTTCAAACGCTTGTAAAATTTATATTGATAATTCTGAAGGTAACCGAAGCTTCAGAATTCAATTTCGAATTTATTTGATCAGTTTTGAAAATTTTCGTTCGTATCGATATTTAAAAATAGCATTCCGAGGCGCAGTCTCGGAATTCAACGAAACCAGTTCCATTGGGTCCGTAATATTGAATTATTGTCGGATTTCAAATTTCGTGGCATTTGGAGTTGTTATGTGAGAATACGACGTGTAAACGCATCGAAATTTATTCGATTTCGAATTTAAATTTAAATTTAAATTTGTCACATCTTATATACTTTTCGTTCCTTTAAACACGCTCCGTTGTTCACGCTGAAGACCACGAAATTATCGTGTAACCCATCCCCTCTCTTTTCAAATATCTCGTTCTCCCTCATTTCGAAATCAATGCCGAGCCATCTTCGTTAAACTTTCCCTTCTCGAAATAAAATGGCCAAAGCCAGAGAAAAATAAAAAGAAAACAAACCGAGCCTTCATCTTTATTCTCCTGTACAAAAAATCAAAAACGGCAACATCCCCTTTTGCTTTTCGTTTTCGTTCGAATCGTCTGGCCAGGGAAGTCGAAGCCACGTCGCTGTGAATTTGCGACTCTCGATCGATGGGGGGGGGGGTTTCAAGTCGCGATTAGGCGAAGGGGAAGGAGTTGGACATCTTCATCCTCAACTGTAGATTTGGGGTCGGTAGTTCGCGTGGGTGGTAGGGTTGTCATCACGAGGAGGAGATCGCGATGGTGACTCGTTCGATTCAAGGGAAGGGGGCGCGCGTTCGTCAGCAGATGGAGGCCAGTGGGGTTTCAAGTACGGCTAGGGGCTCGTCGTCGAAGCAGCGATCTGGGTTTGTCGATGTGAGGTCACGCGTGGTCGCAAGCCAGTGGGGTCCATGTCTTCGTCAGAAGCAGGGTCGCGAGAAATGGCGATGGTGTGTAGTTGATCGATCTCAGGCAATTCGACAGCGAGTTCGTCTAAGTGGTGGTAGTTGTGGGGTCGTTCGAGCGAAGGAAGATGGTCGCGAATCTGGACGGCAAGTGGTCACGATGTACGAGTGTCTCTGGTATACCCTTGTTTTAATTTAATAATTAGGTACAATTGTTATTTAAGATTCCAACTTAGAAAAATATACTAAGTTATGATATGTATACAATAGCTTTCTAAATTTAGTAGTAAAAACAAATATATATGCATTTAAAATTTGAAAGAAGGAATTTGTTTAAAATTTAATCACTAGCTTACTGTTACTTTGGAAAAAATGTATTAGGATAGTTAGTTCGTTAATTTACTTATTTAGTTAATTTAGTCTTGAGAAAAATATTTTTTTTTAAGAGGATAGTTTAAATCAATTAATAGTAAATTTAATTTATTAAATGGTAATGGATTTTTCGAGTTAGTTCAAACTAAAAGTGTTAAATTATTTAATCTATTGAAAAGGAAATTTATTTCAATTTGAAATTCTAGTTAAATAAATTTTAAAAGGAAAATTTGTTAGAATATAATTTTTGGTAAGAAAAAGAAGTTTAATAATTAGTTGGATAGATTTAATTTAAGGATAAGTTAATTTAATCTATTAAAGGAAGATTAGTTTAAATTTAATTTTTAGTTGAATCAATTATTAAAGACAATATTGGTTTAAATAAAACTATCCGTTAATTTAACTATTAAAAATGAAATCACCGATGAATCAAAATTATCAAATGAAAATTTATTATTCGATTTGTTCGAATATTAATAAAATTTTATAATGTTTATTCAAGGTCTTAAATAGAGAAATCAAAGCAGAAATGGAAATGGATGGCAAATTTAAAAAGCTAAGGTGAGATCTTCTCACTCACATTGAAAAGTGGAAATTTTCAGTTATTGATTTGATTGACTGTTTGATTGCTATTGAATGTGGTATTAGATATGATAGGATATATCTATATATATAGCAATATATACATATTGGCATATGTATATATTGGATTGATGATTCCCGCCTCGTATAGCGGATGAGACCCTATTGCGCCGTTAGTAAGCGGATTTATAAAAACCTATATACCGCGATAATTCCGTACTGGAGCGGAATTGGTATTGTGCTGACGTCTTTGGATGCAGGGAAACAGGTTGGAGGGATCCAACTGGACCCCTCACATTGATTGAATTTATTTCTACTGTGATGTGATAATCTGTGAATGATTATTGTTGTATTGAATTGATATCTGGAAATTGTTTGAAAAGCTAAAATTTAGCTGAATAGATGTTTTGACATCATTGGATTTCAAAAAAATAAACGAAATTGAATTTTTGAAATCAAAGTAGAAATTTCTAAGTGAATCAATCTTTGAAATTGAATAAATTTTGAAGAAAGAAAATTTTAAAGTATAAAAAGTTAATTTTTATAATCTTATCGAATTTATTCCAGAATCAAGTGAAAATGTTAAATAAATGGATTTCGTAAGATAGTGATTATAAATTGAAGAATTTAATTTAAGAAGTTGGATTTTTAAATAGACTGAAAGAAACAATTGAAATATATTTTCTTTGAAAGGAATTTATTTAAAAGAAGATAAGTTGGAAATCCAATTAGAAATTTAATTGGTAAGTTGAAACGATTTGGGAAATCAATGTGAAATGATTTCAATTTAAAGAATCCATTTAAAACAGGATGTTGAGTAATTTGAGGAAAATAAGGAATTTATTTTAGTAGTGATAAATAAAATTTGAAATCAATCTGTAATTGATTTAATATTTAGAAATGAATTTTTGAGAAATCAATATGGAAATTTTTATTCAAACGTTGAAAATAAAATTTGAAATCAATATTGAAATTGATTTGGTATTGAAGCTTTTATAAATAGAATTAAAATTTATAAAAGTTGTTTATAAACCCAAAGTCACTTATTTTGATAAGTTAAATATAGAAGTTGATAAAAGAAGGTTTATAAGACGAAGTTGTTATTAAAAAGAGAAATAGAATTTATAAACGTGCTTATAAATTCGAAATAGATTGAATTTGATAAATTCAATATGGAAGATTTTTAAAGAAGATATATTCACGATTTTGGACAGTGAATATATTATTGAATAAAATGGATTCATTTTTGAAGAAGTAATATTTTAAAAATGAAGTTAAACATTTTAAAGATGTTTTAAATTGTATTATGAATCGAAAGTATAGATTTCCGCAGTTCTTGTTGAAATAGGCGTTTTCGAGTAATTTAAGGAAATGATGGACTATAACACTGTTGTTATAGTAAATGATTTTCGGAAGAAAATGTTTTGATGTAGTATTGGGATTTATATATCTATCTTAATTCTGAATCCCTATACTAGTGATTTTGAGTCGTCGTAACGATGTTTTACGTAACATTCGTTTTGACTCAAATAAATGTTGTTATAGTAAATGTTTTCCTTAAAGAATGAATATATACTTAATATTGATTTAAGTATATTGAATATTTTCCAAGTGTTGAAAATAAATGATTTGTGAAATACTTATTATTAAATAAGTATGGAATGTTTTCCAATATGAAATGAACGTTTTTGAGATTTATCTTCTTAAAGATAAATCGAAATCGAATATTGAAAACGATTTGAAAATCGTATATCAATAGACATTTTTGAAACATAAATTCACTATGGAATTTATAAAAAGAAAAGGGAAACTGTTTAGAGAAATAAACGTTGTTTTATTTTTGAAGTGTGGAAATTTTATATCTAGTAAAAGATATTTTTGGAAGATGAAATAAATTTGGAAAATTATTTGGAATCTGATGATGTTGCGCATCTTTATTGATAGTTAAATAACCGACTATCAATAATTACCTTTAGATAGGTATTTGTTGTGAATTGGATGAATTTGAATGCCACACTTATTTTTGAATAATCGCTCACTATTCGGGTTAGCCGGGAAAGGACCATGGGGTCGTATAACCCATTCCGAATATGTGATACGTCGTTATGAATTGCATTCGAAGACCGGTGTTGAAGACCGGATATTTTTGAAAACGGAAGGATTACCGTCGAGTTACTCTACATCGACTGATCTTCGATTTAGAGGTTTTATCACCCTTAGTGACGGGAAGTCCGGACGTGATTAGAAATTTATCCGGAAATGCAAGGGCTTCGTGAGAAGTGCCTTCGGTTCTGTTCGATCCCGGAACAGACTTGTATGGATTGTGTGTCTGACGTTACAATTTGAGATATAAAGCTGATTTCTTTCAAATACATTTCTGTTGGTGGCGGAGAATTTATTCTCTTAGCTTAACACCCTTCTCTGAGACGTACGAGCTCAGAGGTTATGTAGTTGAAATTTATCAGCGATATATCCCAATTTGGTAACGTGGCATACTGAGTGTTGCTGAGGAATGATCAGTGTTTGATCATTTGTGATATGATCATTTGTTTGATCTTATATCGTTGTGATCATAGGTTGATCATTTTGTTTGACCCGAAGCAGGGTTTTTTGTAGAAAGCGTAGCTTTGTGGACGAGACTTCATCGAGCCTCACACCCCGGAAATGGTCGAAACAGGAAGAATGCAGCAAGGTTCTAGGGAGTAGCGCCCCTTAGTGTATGTCATTCCTTCTGGATAAAGGTGGTATCATGGTATGGAGCCCAGATACTTAACCTCTGTGGTTACTGCATTATTATTATCTATGTGGTTTGTTGCGAATCGGGGATCCTCGAGAAGATCGGTGACGATCGGGGGGATGGCATACGCGTGTCAGTAGTTACCTATTTTTGCAGAGGTAACCCGGCCTTGTGTTGGCAGAGATCCGGTTAGGTTCTCGGGTCGTCTATTCCAGGGACGTACCCATCGTGGATAGGAAGTTCCTTAGCCTGACCATTTGTTGGAAATCCAAAGAAACAATACGCGACTTGTACGGTTTTAGTTGTAGAACCTGCCATCTAATATGGCAGCTATAGCAAGCATACTATAATGGTACCTATGCTGGCTAAGATTTATATCCTACTTTCGAAATGTTTTCTACACTATGCACTAATAATAATATCAAAAAGAATTTGATTTTTTGCGTAGTAAGCATCTTTGACTATCATAAGAAGAAATCTCCTCCAAGTCTGCGTTTGCATTGTGTGTGTGGCGGGAGGTCTTATGGTAGTTTCATTTTCCAAAAGCATTGCGAAATTTACTTTAAAATTATCCTGTTGTTTATTTTAAAGAATAACTGTTTTACGATCTCACACCAGTCACCATGACTGACTCGGAGTTTATTGTTCCCTTCTAAACTCTGGGTGCCCACCAATTTTCACACGGGCAGCCTAGAGTTATGTTATCAGGATATTATGGATATTCTGGAGCTTTGGAAGCAAGCTGGATGGCGAGACGTAGTATTTGTATCTGATATATTTATTCCGCTGTGTATTCTGTATAAGGACAAGTTTATATAACTGTCCATTGTTGTATATTGACTCTGATGATTGATGTATATATAAACTGATATAGTTCTTTGTTTTAAAAGACTAGTATTTATCTATTGTATATTATTCCGCTGCGATGTGTAAGCTTCTGATATTGTTTTCTGTTGCTGTTCTGTTGTTGTTCTTCTATCTTCTTCTTCTATCTTTTTCTTCTTTCTTAAAACCATAACTTTTCGGGTTTCCGGCATTCGATGGCTCAGCAGTCGATAAAGTGAGTATCGATGTTGAATTTTCGAAAGTCGAAAATTTTCGGGATGTTACAAACTCCAGCTACAGCTTAGAGGAATTGGCATAGTCTAGAAATATCTTTTACCAATAAGATTGTGATTAACCCATTGAGACCATAGATTCTTATCAGTTGTAAAAATTTTGTTGAAATATACTGAGATTGCAGCTTTATTCCATTGAAAAATATTTGTTATTCCAAGACCTCCATTGCTTTTAGCATCGAACAGTTTATAGAAAGATATAGGAATAAGCTTTTTTGAAAAAGGATCACCATGCCACAAGAATTTATTAAGAGCACTTGATATCATATTAATCAGCTTAGTTGGAAGAATATAATGCCTAGTCCAATAAGTTGTCATGGCCACAGTAATTGATTGAATAATAGTTAATCTACCTGCTTGTGATAGCTTTTCAGTAGGCCATATCAGTAGCTTATCAATAATCTTATCAAAAAGAGGCATACAATTTTGCTTGGTAATTCTAGAAGTGATTAAAGGCAAACCCAAATAGAAAGAATTTTTAGGTAATTCTTGAAGACCCGAGAATTTGATGATATCATTTTTTTCCAACGAATTTAAACCAGCAACCAAAATATTAGACTTAGAAAGATTAATCTGAAGACCAGTGATGGAATGGAAGAGTTGCAGAGTAGAAAGGATACACTGAATATTATCATAGGTAGGCTTTGTAAAAACAATCAAGTCATCAGCGAAAAGAAGATGAGTAATTAGAGGTATCTTACATTTGGGATGAAGCTGAATGGCTTTATTAACAACAAGATCCTTGAAAATAGAATTAAGAAGCTCCATAACAATTATGAACAAGTAAGCTGAGATAGGATCACCTTGCCTAACACCTTGCACACCCTTAAAATATCCATACAAACCACCCTCCCTCGAAATAGAGTACATAGGTGATGATATACATGTATAAATCCAAGCTAAAAATGGTTTTGGAAAATTCATTTTATACATAACAGCTAAAATTGAATTCCAATTAACAGAATCAAATGCTTTCTTAATATCCAATTTTAACATGCATCTTGGTGAAATGTTTTTCCTGTCATAGCCAAACAGTAATTCCTGAGTCAAAAGAATGTTATCACTAATTGATCTACCATTGATATATGCTGCTTGATTAATGGAGATAATGGATGGCAAGACTGCTTGTAATCTGATAGCTAAAATCTTTGAAATGATCTTATAGATAATGTTACAACATGAGATAGGCCTAAAATCAGCAACTGAAGTTGGATTCACAATCTTAGGAATTAATGCAATAGCAGTAGCAGATAGACCAACAGGAAGCTTATTATGAAGAAAGAAGAATTGAACTGCTTTAACAATATCAATACCAGTAACATTCCAACTGTGCTGTAAGAAATGAGCATTATAACCATCTGGGCCTCCACAACTATTACTATCCAAACTAAACACAGCAGTTTTAATCTCATCAGGTGTTATTTCACAAATCAGAGAATTTGATTGGAAATTAGACAAAGTAGGAAATGAAATATTAAAGAGAGGTTTAAGATCAGGAATGAAGGAAGTGGAAGGAGCTAAAATAGAAGTAAAATATTGAACAAAGGCCTGATTAATACCATCAAAAGAATTTACCAAGTTCCCATTCATATCCTTGATCTGAAAAATGCTATCACGATTTCTTTTAACTTTAAGAAAGTTATGAAAATACTTAGTATTCCTATCTGCCTCTTTCTCCATTCTCAAGTGAATTTTCTGTTTGAGAGATGACATCTCCCTCTCAATAACTTTCTCAAGATCATTCTTTAATTGTAATTCAGCATGTTTTAAGAAAGAATCAAAAGGCCTGATACACAAGACTTCTTGAATCTTAAAAAGCTCATTCCTAATCTGAGTAGAAAGTTTAGATTCATTACCAAAATTTGCTGCAGACCAAACCTTTAGGTGAAACTTAAGCACTTTCATCTTGTGAATAATATTTGCTAGCGGGTCTTTTCCAAATTGCATACTCCAAACCTGTTTCAGAATGTCATGAAAATCCACCTGCTTTGTCCAAAAATTAAAAAATTTAAAAGTGTGTTTCCCTCTACTAAAATGATCAACTTCCCAATGAAATATTAATGGACAATGATCAGAAAGAGAAGGCTGAGAAATTTGATAAAATGATTTTGGCCAAGAATGAAGAAATGGAAGATTTATAAAAATATGATCAAGTTTACAAAGAGTTACATTACCATTCCTATTAGAGTTAGACCAAGTAAAATCTGACCCAAAGAATTTGACAGGAATTAGATTAGATTGACAAATAGCACTATTTAAAGGAGAAATGTCCTTAAGAGGTAAAGGACAACCACCATATTTCTGATTACAAGCAAGCATACAATTAAAATCACCACCAATGAGCAAAGGAATAGAGAGAGGATTTAATGAAGGAAGCTTATCCAAGAAAACCTGTCTCAAAGATAAAGAATTTTGAGCATAAACTGAGGTAAGGAGATAATTCAATTTTGAGGGTAAATGAATACAATTATAGTGAATGAATTGATCAGAAGCACAGATTCTGGAAAGTTTGAAAATGCTTCTCTTCTTATGTTAGCAATGTAGTTTACTTTTCATGCAAGTAGATTAGTATTTACTTCTTTTTACTTAGCTTTTATTTTCATTTTGCTCTCCTTTTCCTCTGCTTTTTGTTCAATTTTGCAAGCTACATTTGTTTATATGATAAAAAATATGAGAGGCTAAACCCCTTCAATTTAGGGGTAATGAAGCTCTCTAATTATGTAGCTTCAACATAACTTGTTAATTTTGATCTCTTTTGTGCTTAATGAATGTTGATGTGATTTATTGTTTCATGTTGAATTTGATAGTCTATGTTGTTCATAACAAATAGGCTATTCTTAAACAATCACAAACAATAATTACCTCTTCATCTACATATGATAATGGTAATGAAGTGAATGTTGAAATCAAAATTTGATAGTCTATATTTCTAATTAATAGTTAATAGGCCATACTTAAAATAGATTTCATTTTTCAACTTATTGTCATTTTTCAAGAGAGTTAAAAAGTAGTTTAAATGGTATGTTATAGTTTGATGGCTTATGTTGAGCTAATTAATAGTACAAATAGGTCATACTTATAATAAGCACATCAATTAAACTTACTAATGACCAAAAAAGAGAGATCATAATTTCATGTTTTGTTGAACTATGTGATCTAAAGAGTGGATTTATCTCTAAATTGTCTTTCTACTCTCATATTTTTATCACTTTCTTTTTGTCCTTTTTCTACATTTTTAGCTTAACAATCTCTCGACTTCGGTTAATTTGATTGAATAGAGATTTAAAATCAACAATTCCCTGCGGATCGACCCGTACTCGCCACGTACTAACAATTATACGCCGTGCGCTTGCAGTTAATTTTTATTATAAATTTGTTCGACGGTTTTCTAACTCGATAGAAAAACCGTCGACGAACAAGTTTTTTGCGCCGTTGCCGGGGAATTTATTTGATTTTGATTTTCTATTCTTCGAATTATTTTTTAGATTTTTGTGTGTTTGTTTGCAATTAAAAAAATAATTTGTATTGTGTTTGTTATTTAAATTTTGTTTCCATTTTGTTTGTGTGATATTGTTTTCTAGTGTTTTGTTCATTGCATATATTTTTAAAAAAAATCATACACAATTTCAAAAAGGAAATTTTTTTGTTGCATTCAATTGGCATTTTCATTTACAACTACTTTTCTTTTACAATTTACAAACTGCATATCCTCTATAAGTACAAAACTGCATTTTCATTGTCAAAATACACTTCTCTGTTTGCCTGTTCCTTTAACAGTGCACAACCTTCTGCCTTCATCATAGGTCTGCCTATTGCAAAACATCACTTCAGTGCATTTTCTTCCCCATTGCTGACCACTGCACCTCCGACCACAAACTGCTTGCTCCCTGTCGCCATTACTTTCATCCACTTCCCTATTGCTTCCACTATTCACTTGCAACTACAACATCTCATAACACAACTGCTCCTCTATCAAACCATCACTGCACTTCTTTAAACTACACTGCTTCAACATTACATCCACACTATGCTGTTTTATTCAACTTGCAACAACTTGCATCATATACCCACCACCAATCATATATCAAGGCTAACATCATATACCCACCACCAATCATATATCAAGGCTAACATCATATACCCACCACCAATCATATATCAAGGCTAACATCATATACCCACCATTGTGCTGTTCAACTTGCAACAATTCGAGCATCAACTACTCACCATTGTTCACATACCACCACAAATCGCGATAACTGCAACTATTCTGCCATTTACACCAAACCATACTACCCACTTCAACTAACCACTGCAGTTCACACTCCATCAACATAGTTCATTCTGCACTGCCATTCTACCACTCCACAAACAATATTTCTACCAACATTGCCGGCCGCAGTCAACACTTGCAACACCACTGCAAACTGCCCCGCCTCAAGCAGCTTCTCCCATCACAACTGCCATTACTTCCCCATTTCATTCAGCTGACTTCTGCACTATAAATATACCCCCACACTTGCCTCTGATCACCACAGGCCTACCACTTCATATTTGCTTCCTATACACACACTAGTCACAAATACAACATCCTGCTGCTTCATTTCTTACTTCTTTCCACTACCCACAACACATCCACATTCAACTTCAATTTACTATCACTCACCTCCCTGAACAACATCAACACAACCACAGTCAAGAAACTTCCCACCATTGCAGAACCACAGCAACCCACCCCTACTTCCAAACTCCTCTCCAGTAACTACAGCCACATTTCATCAATTCACCATCACCAAAACAGTCCTTCAACCGCACCTCGAACCACCTAAACTCCACAATCACTGCCGCAACCAATCTCCGAATTCACCGCCTTTCAACCACTAATCGTGATTCATGAACCCATCGCTTCAGTATTCACATCCTCAACCAATTGAACTCAGCGGCCATCGATCAGAACAACCGCTTACGAACTCACCGCTGTCATCACTCGCGACCTCGACTCCACTACAGCTCAAACCCAAACTCAAAATCGCCTGTAGCTGAAGTTTCGAGATATTGAGATATTAGTGGATTCGACTTCGAGATATTAGTGGAGTCGACTTCGAGATTTGAGATATTGAAACAAATTTGAACTGGGAATATAGTTTTTTTTGACAAGAGAACGAGGACGATTTGGTTACTACATTCTTTTTTTAATAAAAAGAAAAAAACCCGTGTTTATTGATTGGGTCGGGTATTAGGGCCTGTGGGTGTAGGATGTGAATATAGTTTTTTTATTTTCTTTGCTTTGTTTTTAATTTGTTTGTTTTACTTTTTTTAGCCAATCCTTATTAAACAAAAAAAAAGTTGCTCAATTTGTTTTTCGTTTTGCTTTGATTTAAACCAAAAAAACAAAATTTTGAATTTTAAAAATTTGTTTTGTTTTGTTTTAATTTGTTTAAAAATAATAATTGTATATATCTTGTCAGACATTTTTTCAAGTTGCAGGAAATAAAAAGGAGTTGCTGCTTTTAACTGCTCCGCTTGTTATAAAAAAAAAGTTGCTCCTTTTAATCCCTATCTATTGTTTTTATTTGTCTTGCATTGTTGTTCGCTTTCATTTTAAAAAAAAATTGAAAACAAAAACAAAAACAAAATCCATTCGTAGTTGCATTGTTAATACACGTTTAATTTCTACTTTGCATTTCATTCTAGAATTTTGTTTAGTAATAACGATTAGACATCGATAACACTTAATTGTATATTGGCAAATTGTCTTCTTTGAACAATTTCATTTCTTGGTGTCTAGGCTACGGCAGAGTAATAACCATTTATAAATATTATGGTGATTCGTAAATATTATAGTGGTTGTTCCTCTGAAGGTAATTAAACCTTCGGCTGCATTGCTACGGTGATTCGTGGTGCATCGATAAAACCTGTCTTTACCTGGCTGAGAACTATCTTGGTGATCTAAGACAAAGTGTGATTATACAATTTTGGGTTAACTTAGGATAAATCATTTATAATTAAACCCTTGCATTCATTTAATTGCATTAGTTCATGCATATTTAAAAAGAAAGAAAAAACAAAAAAAATTACAAAATCCAAAATAAAAAAAAAGAAATTGTAAATATTCCTTTTCAAACTTTTAAATCCTTTTCCTTTGAAATCTTTCAACATCAAAAATCCAAAAAAATACAAAATCCTTTCAATTTTCCATTTTGAAAATTAATTCCTCTTTGTAAATATTTTTCTTTATAAAAAACCAAAAAAACAATTCTTGAAAATGTCCGAGTTTCCATTTCCATATTCACATGAATTTTATGATAGTTGTGAAAATCAATATAATCCATATTATTTACTTCAAATTCTTATGGATATTTCAACAAGAACTATTGTTTAAACGATTTGAAATTTGAACCACAAAATTTTCAAAATGATGAACAAGTTCAAAATGAACAACCCTCAACTTTTGAAAAGAGAATGAAATCTTTACTTGAAAATTTAACACAACAAACTCAAGTAATGAATGGTTTGTGTAAATCACTGTGCAACAATTCAAGTCAAAGTTTTCAAAATAATCAAAATTTCAATTCACTTCCAAATTCAAATGATTTTGATTATAACCCATGCCAATTCAACTTCGAACTCCAAAATGAATTTCAAAATCACAGTGGAAACGTGAATCACTTTTCAAGTGATTTTGGCAATGAGAATAATTTCAATTTTGGAGCGATTGACAATTTTTGTTCTTAACAAATTAAAATTGAAAATTCTCAAATTAATAATCATGAATTTGATTTAGTTGAGAAAACGGAAAAAGAATACGACCTACTTCATATTTCCAGTGTGCATACTTCAACTTCAGCCAGTACTCATTCCTATCCAGCTGCTACAGCTGCTACTCATCAAATTGCTTGCTACTGTTTATATCTGTGCATTCATATCCAAACTGTGCCACCATCACTTTCCTTTGCCTTCACCTCCCATAAAACAGCCCTGAACAATCAGCAAACATACACACTTCATTACAATCTGACCACCAACCCTTCGAGTCCACTGCCACTTGCCTTATACATCACAAACCACCCCATCTGTTGCTCACAAACATCAACTTGCTTCCCCCAAACTTCTGCAAACAGCACTTCCATCGTCTGAAACCGCAACCTCTACTATACCCCATTATATCCCTACAGCATTCATTACAACCATCAATCTGCCCACAAACTAACTGCTACTGTCACCATCCGCATTTCAGAGCAACACAACAACCTGCACACACTTGTGCATACACAGCAACCTCCAACGCAAACTGCCTCCTCTCACTCCCTCATCTCCAACCATCAACCATCTATTCCAACTGCAGACAATAACACTTGTCCCCACATCGACAGCCACTGTACAAGCATATCAATCCCTCAGCCTGAACCACCCTGTAACGACCCGTATTTTTCACGGATCGAAAAGTGTGTCAAATCTGGAATTTTAGCATTTTTAAGTCATTTCAGATTTTTAGGCAGATTTGTCTAAGTCCTAGGTCGTGAACGACCTAAGAGCTAAGTCGTGACCGAGTTAAAGACTTCGGCGAGTTAGTGTTAGGTCGTAGGTTAGTTGGAGCGACCTATAGAATTATGCAACCTAGGATTTGGTTAAGTATTAGGTCGGCAGGGTGAGTTAACGACCTAAAGAACTGACCGACTTAAGGGTATGGCGACTCAAGGGTAGGCAGACCTAGTGGAGTAAGCGACCTAGTGGTTACTGGGTTAGTGTGGTTAGGTCGGCAACGACTTAGAGCGTATAGAAGTTAGGTCGGTTGGACGAGTTAGTGGGTTGACCGACTTATGGTTGTAGACGACCTAAGGTTAGAGTTAGGTCGTAGTAACCGAGTTAAGGGATAGGTCGCTGTGTTAGGACGTCTGGTGGCTTGGTTGGTTAGGTCGTAAGCGACCTAAGGGTTAGGTTGTTACCAGGTTAGGTCGACTGGGTGGGCTAGCGACCTAAGGAGTTAGCGTGTTAGCGACCTAAGGAGTTAGCGTGTTAGCGACCTAAGGAGTTAGCGTGTTAGCGACCTAAGGAGTTAGCGTGTTAGCGACCTAAGGAGTTAGCGTGTTAGCGACCTAAGGAGTTAGCGTGTTAGCGACCTAAGGAGTTAGCGTGTTAGCGACCTAAGGAGTTAGCATGTGGAGTTAAGTCGCATAAGTGTTAGGTCGCTGGGTTTTGCCTAGGTGTTAGGTCGTTGAGGTTATAGGTCGTAGCCTTGTTAGGTCATGAGTCGTTGGGTTCTGTTAGGTCGCAAGGTTTTATAAGTCGTATAAGTTGTTAAGTCGTGACCGACTTAGGTCGTAGCAGTTTTTAGGTCGCAGATGCTTCTGGTTAAGTCGTAGGATGGCTAAGTGTTAGGTCGTAGGTCGGCAGTGTTAAGTCGGCAGCGACTTAAGGAGATAGCCGAGTTACGACTTAGGGGCAGTTTTCAGCTATAAATAGGAGAGCTTCTCTTCATTTTTGGGATCCGGATTTTGAAGCGACGAAGTGCTGCCATTTTGAGAGCTCGACATCTACACTTCTTCACTTCTTTTCTCCACTCTAATCTAGTGCTTCCATCCATCCAAATCGAAGATCAAGATTGAAGATTCAAGAGCTTAGATTGAAGATCTTCATCTTTTCAAGAGAGATTTCTTCATTTGAAGCGGATTTGTGGTAGATCTAGCTTCATCCTTCGCTGTCCAGATCTGGAGTGTGTTGATTTGAGGTTGTTTAGGTGATTTGGTGAGTGGTGATTATCTCTCACACGGATCCAAAGGAGTATATCGGATTGTTGGCTCGATTTGGTGTTAAAATAGTGATTTCCATGCATTTTCTTCATCCTATGTGTAGATCCATATAGATCCATTGTTCATGATGATGTTGTATCCATTTTATCATATGTTAACCTATGCAAGTTCATTCATCAAGTTTGTAGAGATATAATACATGTTTTCATGCTTATTGGACTTTCAACTCTTTAATTACGAAAATGCCATTATTGTTATAATTGTCTACTTAGATCATATTTGAATGCTTGATTGCTTGGATTGATGTTTGATTTGATTGATTGTTATGTACTAGATGATTGATGATTAGATTTAGACCAAAGGTGATTCAAAAGCTAAAGGAAAGGCTCTTGGATTGGGAAAGCTGCTCGGGGCATATGTAGCGGGATGATGAAGCTCTTATGCATAGATTTGATGATGTGATGTTGAGATGAGGCTTCGCGAGGATGTTATGAAGCGAGGCAATCATATGATGAAGACTTGGTCTAATCCAGGCGGGATCATTCCAAGCATGTTGATAACTCGGTGATATGATTCGAGTTGAGGATAATGGATGCTCGAGAGGCGCTTGAGCTAGTATGGCAATAGTCGTCGAGGAGGATGACTAGGAGGTTGAGATCTCATCGTTGTTGAAGGTTCTAGCATGCTCTAAGCAAGAGTACATGGGGACGCCCAAAAGACTAAGTTGATGGTCAAGTACTCTGGGTAGATTCGATAATCCTAGGCACGGGTCACGATGACGTGCGGGAGTTATGTCTAGAACCGGGGTTACCATTAGCCCTTGACGGACGGCTGAAAGAATGTGCCGGTCATTTAATTAACGGTGATATCGCAACAATGATAACAGTGATAGCCGAGTCATGGATGTTTGGTTGTATCGTCATTCGGTCTCAAGAGCGGTATTTCCTAGGTGCTTATCTGACCTTGGTTTTAGACCTTGGGATTTGTACTTGGAAAACATCGCTCTTGACTCGAGTGACAATTGCTTTACTTTAAATTGTATGCTCTGCTATGTTTGCTTCTGCTTAGTGTGTGTCTGGGGGCTATCACTATAGAATGAGGTTGGAGTGGGAGGGTTGTATTCCTATTCCTTTTCCTTTATGCTCTTTTGGTATGTTGTTAGTTAATTTACTGCTCACTAAGACTGTTGTCTGACTCAAGGCTTTATGTTTTAATTCTTATTGCCTTGGGCTGTTCGTCCATTTTGGGACGGGCAGACTAGGTAGCAGGTGACAGGTGCTGTTCTCTTCTCACGATGCTGATATCGAAGACGAGCTAGAGGGTTGCATATTATCTTCTTATATGTACTGGATATTCCGCTGTTTTGTATTCTCTGAGAGATATGTAGTGAGGCTTGATGTATTGACTATGTGGATGCTTGTATTCAACTAATATGGAGTTTTATATGATGTCACTTTGTTCTGTAAAGCTTCACTATACTTATGTTCTATTGTATTTTGTCCATGCGCTGTGAGTAATACGATAGATTCTGTTGTTTTAAATTCTTACCTTGACAATCGTCCATGGTCGCCTGGCACACTTTACAGCGCTTTATCTCTAGATTCGGTGCAGGGGTCATGGGCGGTCGTCACATTTGGTATCAGAGCATTGGTTAATCGATTTTACCCAACGCTCGCTGAAGTAACTACGTATGAGAGACGTAATTGTATTTTGATGGATGAATACTATATATAATATAGTCGCTTAGTAGGGTTTGAGTCCTTTATGCAGTTGTTTCTCTAGATGTTCTAATCATTCCTTTTTATAGATATTGAGAATGAGTCGAAGAGGGAGACCAGCTACTAGGGGAGGCCGTGCTACTGAAGGGGCTGCTGATTACGTTGCTATGTTCGAGACCATGATGACTTCGATCAGGAGAAGGATGTCAGCTCCGGGGCCATCAGTAGATGTTGGAGATCAAGTACAGGCTCCAAGATTGATGGATCACTTGGACGATTCATTTAGGAAGCTTGTGGAGGAAGCTCTCAGACACGAGAATCTGTTTCCTAAGGAAGGATCTGTTGTTGCTGTAACCAGGGAAGAGTCTAAACCCCAGCAGGGTAGAAACAAGAAAAGGAAGAAGCAGCAGCAGAAGGGTAAGGATGGTCAGAAGAGGCCGAAAGGCGAAGTGACTTGCTACAACTGTCAGCAGAAAGGCCATCTCTCCAAGGATTGCAAGAATCCGAAGGCGCCGGCGAAGTGCCACAACTGTGACAAGCCAGGGCATTTCAGGAAGAATTGTCCAGAACCGAGTAGGGACAAGCAGATTGTGCAGGCTTATACTTTGGGAGTTGTTCCGTCATCTTCAAAAGCTCCTACTGCAGAAGAGAAGGGAAAGAGTGTGGTGGTTCAAGGTACTCTTTTCCTATGTGGTGTTCCAGTTAGAGTTTTGTTGGATACCGGAGCGTCGCACTCGTTTGTTTGTAGTGAACTCATAGGCCGGTTAGGTTTGGAACCGGGTATTGTTGATAGGCCATTGGTTGTGACTAATCCAGTTGGGGGTTCGTCTTGTTTGTGTATGTTATGCCGTGGTCTAGTTGTGTCGAGTCATGGTTGCTCTTTTGTTTGTGATTGCTTTGTTCTGAACTTTGCGGGGTTCGGAATTATCTTGGGTATGGACTGGCTTAGGAAGTATGCGGCTAAGGTTGATTGCGAAAGGTTGGAAGTGACAGTCGAGAATGTGGAGGGGCGAAAGATTGTGATACGATGTAAGCATGAAGAAGGCGTCTTCATGAGCTTCATGTACTCGCTAGTTGTTCCACGGGATGGACTGTCATCAGTGCCGATCGCTAATGGATTCGAGGATGTCTTTGACGAAGTCAAAGGGTTGCCGCCGCATAGAGAGATCGAGTTTCGGATAGATCTAGTTGAAGGAGCCAGACCTGTTGTGATGCCTCTTAGGCGGATGGCGCCTAGGGAACAGCAGGAGTTGAGGGTGCAAGTTGATGACCTTTTACAGAAAGGATTCATTCGGCGTAGTGTGTCCGAGTGGGGTGCACCAGTTGTGTTTGCAACCAAGGCAGATGGGTCGTTGAGATTGTGCGTCGATTATCGTGAGCTGAATAAGGTGACTAAGAAGAACAAGTATCCATTACCGAGAATAGATGACTTGTTTGATCAGCTTCACGAAGCCAAGGTGTTTTCTCAGATGGATTTGGCAACGGGATTTCACCAGTTGAGAGTAGCGAAGGATAGTGTGCCGAAGACTGCTTTCAGGACACCATCCGGTTTCTTTGAGTGGCTGGTAATGCCGTTTGGATTGACTAACGCGCCAGCATATTTTGTGGATCTTATGAATAGAGTGTTCAGAGATCAGTTGAACAAGTTCGTACTTGTGTTCGTGGATGATATTCTGATTTATTCCAGAACGGAAGAAGAGCACAAGACGCACTTGCGTGTTGTTTTGGAGATCTTACGGAAACATCAGCTGAAGGCTAAGTTTTCGAAGTGTCACTTCTGGAAGAGTGAAGTGAGGTTCTTAGGCCATGTGATTTCTGGAAATGGAATAGCGGTTGATCCCGCTAAGGTGGCAGCAATCCAGGATTGGGTTAGACCTAAGAATGCATCCGATGTGAGAAGTTTTCTTGGATTAGCAGGATATTATCGACGGTTTATCAAAGACTTCTCCAAGATAGCTGCACCGTTAACAGGATTGACGAAGAAGAACCAAGTGTTCAGTAGGAATGCTAAGTGTGAGCAAGCCTTCGGAATCCTGAAAGAGAGATTGACGAGTGCTCCTGTTTTGACTATTCCAAGTGGAAATGATGAGATGGTGGTTTACACCGACGCATGTGGTACGGGACTTGGAGCAGTTCTGATGCAGAAGGATAAAGTTGTTGCGTATGCCAGTCGACAACTGAAGCCGCATGAAAGGAATTACCCAACTCATGATTTGGAGTTAGCGGCGATTGTATTTGCTCTGAAGATGTGGAGACATTATCTGTTGGGAGTTCGATTCGAGTTGTTTACGGATCACAAGTCGTTGAAGTACCTTTTCTCCCAAAAGGATTTGAATCTTCGGCAGCAACGTTGGCTAGAGTTTTTGGCATCATATGATTTTGGTATAGCTTATACTCCGGGAAAAGGTAACGCAGTGGCAGATGCGTTAAGTCGAAGACATGCAGGATTGGGAGCCATGTTTTCAGAATGGAAGAGTCTCGAGTATTTAGCTGGATTTGACTTCAGGCCTAGATGTGAATTGGAACCTGAGATGTTGGCAAACTTATCGATAAGACCCACTCTTGTGGAAAGGATTGGCGAGGGCCAAAAGCGAAATGATAAGCTTGTCAAGATTGTCCGTGAATTGGAATCCGGATTGGATCCAGAAAAGGATAAAGGATTCGAGGTCGATCGAGAGGGTTGGCTTCGGAAGCAAGGATGACTAGTTGTTCCCGATATAGATGAATTGAGGAGTGAAGTTCTGAAGGAAAGTCATCACTCGAAGTTGACAATTCATCCAGGTGGAAACAAGATGTATCGGGATATGAAGAGAACCTACTACTGGGAAGGCATGAAGAAGGATGTTGGAAATTTTATTTCCAAATGTATGAATTGCCAGTTGATAAAAGCCGAACAGAAGAAGCCAAGTGGATTGCTTCAGCCATTAGAAGTTCCTACGTGGAAGTGGGAACAAGTGTCGATGGATTTTATCGATGGATTGCCTAGAACCGGAACGGGAAATGAAGGGATTTGGGTCATTATGGATCGTCTGACTAAGAGTGCACGATTCATTCCTGTCCGATCGACTAGGACTGCATCAAAGTTGGCTGAGTTGTATGTTAAGTGGATAGTTCGATTCCATGGTATTCCGAAGAGTATAGTGAGCGATTGAGACCCATTGTTCACTAGTGGATTTTGGAAGAGCTTCCAGAAAGTCTTGGGAACCGAGTTGTGTTTGAGTACAGCTTATCATCCCCAAACAGATGGTCAGACCGAGAGAGTCAACCGAGTTTTGGAAGATCTTCTCAGAGCATGTGTTTTGGACTTCGGAGGATCATGGGAAGATCACCTTCATTTGGTGGAGTTTGCGTACAACAACAGTTACCAGTCAAGCATTGGTATGGCACCGTATGAGGCATTGTATGGAAGACCGTGTAACTCTCCAACATGTTGGTTGGAAACTGGAGAAAAGCTGATGCTTGGGCCAGAGATGATTCGTCAGACTTCAGATTGTATAGAAATCATTCGGCAACGAATGAAGGCAGCCCAAGATCGTCAGAAGAGTTATGCCGATAAGCGTCGAAAGGATTTGGAATTCGACGTAGAAGATATGGTTTTTGTGAAGATTTCTCCACTAAAGAATGTTATTCGATTCGGGAAGAAAGGAAAATTGACTCCGAGATTTGTTGGACCATTCCCGATCATCGAGCGAATTGGAAAGCTCGCCTACAGATTGGAGTTACCGGAGAAGATGTCGGGTATGCACAATGTTTTTCATGTATCGTATCTACGGAAGTATGTGCACGACTCGAGTACAGTGGTTTCTGCTGATAGCTGTGAAGACTTAGAAGTTGATCCAGTCGATAGAAGACCTCGTAAGCCGCTTCGTGTTGTTGAAACTGACACGAAACAGCTTAGGAGGAAGGTGGTTAAGTTGCTCAAGATACAATGGAGTGATGATGATAACGACTGTACGTGGGAGGTGGAAGAGAGGATGAAGGCAGCTCATCCTGAACTCTTCGAGGTATGGCCCTAAGGTGTCGTGTCATCTCGCGATGTTGTAACTTGTTCAAAGTCTTAGAATTCTGTACGCTAAGTTAGAATTGGATGCATGGTTTGATGATTGCTATGGATGGTAGGCGTACAGAATAGTTTTGATTGCTATGATTGTTTGGGATTTCGGGGGCGAAATTCCTAAGGGGGAGAGAATGTAACGACCCGTATTTTTCACGGATCGAAAAGTGTGTCAAATCTGGAATTTTAGCATTTTTAAGTCATTTCAGATTTTTAGGCAGATTTGTCTAAGTCCTAGGTCGTGAACGACCTAAGAGCTAAGTCGTGACCGAGTTAAAGACTTCGGCGAGTTAGTGTTAGGTCGTAGGTTAGTTGGAGCGACCTATAGAATTATGCAACCTAGGATTTGGTTAAGTATTAGGTCGGCAGGGTGAGTTAACGACCTAAAGAACTGACCGACTTAAGGGTATGGCGACTCAAGGGTAGGCAGACCTAGTGGAGTAAGCGACCTAGTGGTTACTGGGTTAGTGTGGTTAGGTCGGCAACGACTTAGAGCGTATAGAAGTTAGGTCGGTTGGACGAGTTAGTGGGTTGACCGACTTATGGTTGTAGACGACCTAAGGTTAGAGTTAGGTCGTAGTAACCGAGTTAAGGGATAGGTCGCTGTGTTAGGACGTCTGGTGGCTTGGTTGGTTAGGTCGTAAGCGACCTAAGGGTTAGGTTGTTACCAGGTTAGGTCGACTGGGTGGGCTAGCAACCTAAGGAGTTAGCGTGTTAGCGACCTAAGGAGTTAGCGTGTTAGCGACCTAAGGAGTTAGCGTGTTAGCGACCTAAGGAGTTAGCGTGTTAGCGACCTAAGGAGTTAGCGTGTTAGCGACCTAAGGAGTTAGCGTGTTAGCGACCTAAGGAGTTAGCATGTGGAGTTAAGTCGCATAAGTGTTAGGTCGCTGGGTTTTGCCTAGGTGTTAGGTCGTTGAGGTTATAGGTCGTAGCCTTGTTAGGTCATGAGTCGTTGGGTTCTGTTAGGTCGCAAGGTTTTATAAGTCGTATAAGTTGTTAAGTCGTGACCGACTTAGGTCGTAGCAGTTTTTAGGTCGCAGATGCTTCTGGTTAAGTCGTAGGATGGCTAAGTGTTAGGTCGTAGGTCGGCAGTGTTAAGTCGGCAGCGACTTAAGGAGATAGCCGAGTTACGACTTAGGGGCAGTTTTCAGCTATAAATAGGAGAGCTTCTCTTCATTTTTGGGATCCGGATTTTGAAGCGACGAAGTGCTGCCATTTTGAGAGCTCGACATCTACACTTCTTCACTTCTTTTCTCCACTCTAATCTAGTGCTTCCATCCATCCAAATCGAAGATCAAGATTGAAGATTCAAGAGCTTAGATTGAAGATCTTCATCTTTTCAAGAGAGATTTCTTCATTTGAAGCGGATTTGTGGTAGATCTAGCTTCATCCTTCGCTGTCCAGATCTGGAGTGTGTTGATTTGAGGTTGTTTAGGTGATTTGGTGAGTGGTGATTATCTCTCACACGGATCCAAAGGAGTATATCGGATTGTTGGCTCGATTTGGTGTTAAAATAGTGATTTCCATGCATTTTCTTCATCCTATGTGTAGATCCATATAGATCCATTGTTCATGATGATGTTGTATCCATTTTATCATATGTTAACCTATGCAAGTTCATTCATCAAGTTTGTAGAGATATAATACATGTTTTCATGCTTATTGGACTTTCAACTCTTTAATTACGAAAATGCCATTATTGTTATAATTGTCTACTTAGATCATATTTGAATGCTTGATTGCTTGGATTGATGTTTGATTTGATTGATTGTTATGTACTAGATGATTGATGATTAGATTTAGACCAAAGGTGATTCAAAAGCTAAAGGAAAGGCTCTTGGATTGGGAAAGCTGCTCGGGGCATATGTAGCGGGATGATGAAGCTCTTATGCATAGATTTGATGATGTGATGTTGAGATGAGGCTTCGCGAGGATGTTATGAAGCGAGGCAATCATATGATGAAGACTTGGTCTAATCCAGGCGGGATCATTCCAAGCATGTTGATAACTCGGTGATATGATTCGAGTTGAGGATAATGGATGCTCGAGAGGCGCTTGAGCTAGTATGGCAATAGTCGTCGAGGAGGATGACTAGGAGGTTGAGATCTCATCGTTGTTGAAGGTTCTAGCATGCTCTAAGCAAGAGTACATGGGGACGCCCAAAAGACTAAGTTGATGGTCAAGTACTCTGGGTAGATTCGATAATCCTAGGCACGGGTCACGATGACGTGCGGGAGTTATGTCTAGAACCGGGGTTACCATTAGCCCTTGACGGACGGCTGAAAGAATGTGCCGGTCATTTAATTAACGGTGATATCGCAACAATGATAACAGTGATAGCCGAGTCATGGATGTTTGGTTGTATCGTCATTCGGTCTCAAGAGCGGTATTTCCTAGGTGCTTATCTGACCTTGGTTTTAGACCTTGGGATTTGTACTTGGAAAACATCGCTCTTGACTCGAGTGACAATTGCTTTACTTTAAATTGTATGCTCTGCTATGTTTGCTTCTGCTTAGTGTGTGTCTGGGGGCTATCACTATAGAATGAGGTTGGAGTGGGAGGGTTGTATTCCTATTCCTTTTCCTTTATGCTCTTTTGGTATGTTGTTAGTTAATTTACTGCTCACTAAGACTGTTGTCTGACTCAAGGCTTTATGTTTTAATTCTTATTGCCTTGGGCTGTTCGTCCATTTTGGGACGGGCAGACTAGGTAGCAGGTGACAGGTGCTGTTCTCTTCTCACGATGCTGATATCGAAGACGAGCTAGAGGGTTGCATATTATCTTCTTATATGTACTGGATATTCCGCTGTTTTGTATTCTCTGAGAGATATGTAGTGAGGCTTGATGTATTGACTATGTGGATGCTTGTATTCAACTAATATGGAGTTTTATATGATGTCACTTTGTTCTGTAAAGCTTCACTATACTTATGTTCTATTGTATTTTGTCCATGCGCTGTGAGTAATACGATAGATTCTGTTGTTTTAAATTCTTACCTTGACAATCGTCCATGGTCGCCTGGCACACTTTACAGCGCTTTATCTCTAGATTCGGTGCAGGGGTCATGGGCGGTCGTCACACACCCTCTACAAACTTCCCACTGTTGACATAAAAAAAACCGTTGCCATAAATCTCACAGCCTCACCTGACATCACTACTATATTTCCTGCAGACAAACATTGCATTTCAAACACTTCAGCAAACATTTGGCCACTACACATTGCAATACACATCCTCAATCTACTCATTCAATCATCAATTCGCCAGACTTAACCACCCTCATCATCGCTGCCTCTATCCACTATGCTCCTCCTCTATCAAAACAACTTGCACAGCCATCATTTCAAACCACCAACAATTGCCACATACCAGACATCATCTTCTCTTCCCACTGACCATACTAACAACAACAACCTTCCTTTGTTCAAAAAAAAATCACGGCGACAATCTCCTTCAACTCGTTTAACTCTTTTAACTCGTTTAACCAAAATCACACAACTGCTTTCAACCTCACCACTATCTGCACTCAAACGCGCCTCATCAAATAATTGCTACCTTCTCCCCACCACGATCACTTTCTACAATCTAACTTCGAAACCCAATGTGACGACCCGCAAATCCGTACCCTTTGAATCGACAATAATCCACACATGTTCGACCCGAAAAGCACAGACTGACGGAAAGTCAAGAGAAAGAAAAGAAGAGAGAAGAAGAGAAGAGAAGAAAGAGAGAAGGTTGAACCAAACAAAACAAAACAGAATCTCACATCGCAGCGGAAAACATATAATATCATATCAATGATCTTTACAAAATAGAAACTGTATATATATACATCAATCAAAGTACAACAATCAATAGTTATCAGCCTGGACAGTTATAATAACTTGTCCTCATAATTGCCGATAATATAAAACAACTAAGCAGTGGATAATCAAAACAGATACGTGTATACGAAAATGAAGATCTCCAGCTCTCCTGCTGAAGCTCCAAAAGCACCAATCTAAACATGTAAATATACTCGGTCTGACCCGAGCATTGAAAGGTAAGAACGCCCGGATCAGTCTGGTAAACCAGCGTGAGAAACACACTCAACTGAATTTATTAAATTACCAAACTTTTCCATTATCAAAACCAAAGTATCTCGTAAGACATGCCCACACATAAACACAGACATGTTTTTACCTTACGATAACTAAAACATTTCATATCAAATTCTCTTATATTATACTAGTGTCTAGTATACAAATAATATTAATCATCGAAATTGTTACATTGATTAAATTCCAGCATATAACCAAAAATAGGTAATACAATCAAAACGGCAAGTACGTAGTGGAGTTTGGATTTCAATACAAATGACCAGGTGAAGGGACTACCTTCTGAAGGGATACACCTCTAGATGGATGTCCCGAGGCACATAACATATGCCCTCTACAAACACAAGACTGGCCCACATCTATAACTAGATGGTACCGAATATGTCATCCTTCGGTCGTTACCGACCTTTACCGAGGGCCCTCTAGCATACAAACCACAATAATCAGATACATGACGTCATAGTGTATAAAGATATATCTAGAAGAGGATGATCATATCCTACTTGGGAGCGACCCACTTAGCCTTGCCGCATCTAACCCTGTTTTGGTCATTTCTGTTTGATGAGGCCTAAGGTAATGATTACCTTTCACAAATCACAATCACATCACTATGAATGCCACACGGCCATTTCCATTGACTACTAATTGCCTTTCACAAAAATACAACCCTTGAGCTCGTACGTCTCAAGGAAGGGTGTTAAACTAAGAGAAGTTGCCTTCTCCGCCACCACATAGATGTACGTTTGTAAAAACCAATGTACGTAATCTTAAGAAATGCAATGTCAGACAAACATTCATACAAGTTGTCCAGGAACAGGACAAACCGAAGGCACTTTCCTAACACATCCTGTCGGGAAATCCCTAGGATTAGTAGCGAATAGTCCTTGCATTGGATATTTCATAATGAAGAGACCACTGCTACTGGATGTATATTGGGATTTTAACCCCAAACGATCAACAAGCAGTCCTCCACTATGAAAATCCGGAATATCAATATCATCAATAACCAACCTGCACAATCGTCGCATATACGTTGGTCTGAAGTGGTTTTCATATAAATCTGATCCCGGTCTCTTCGCACCAACAACGCAAAATCGTTTCTCAACCTCACACAGAAACTAAGTCTCATAGACTTATCACGTCTCCAACTTTCAACTTGCTATCCTTCGGGCCAAGAAGGAAGCTCGATGGATTGGAGTAATACTCCGCACTAACGAATCAACATCCTCAACACAAACGATAACCAAGCCTACACAGAAGGCTACGTACTAAGTGTATGACTAAATAATTCCCACATCAAGTCGAGGAAATAAAATGGCCAAATTTGATAGTCGGTTATTTAACTATCAAAGCAAACAAACAAATATTTAGCACCATATACAATCACTAGGCCCTTTTAATTAATCTTTTATTTATTTAAATCACTTGCCAAATATTCACTTATAAAATCCATTTATAACTCCATTTTATCATTTACAAAATTCCTTAATAATTTCTTTACAATTCAAAAATCAATAAAACATCTATTTTCAAAATCACTTGAAAATCCTTTTTAATTTGAAAACATCACTTTAACATTTTTAAATTTTCAAAATAGGCCCAGTGCTACAACAGCACTAAATACATCAATCACGGCATCCAAACATCATATATCACATGATAACAGCATTTATCACAATATTTGTAAATAAACCAATACTGGTGAGGAATCCAGTTGGATCCCTCCAACCTGTCACCTGCAACAAATATACATATGAGAATATATGTACAATGTCTGCTTCGAGGCAGATGCGCGTACAAAGGGTCATCCGCTCATACACGGGAACGTATAGGGTCTCATCTGCTCCAATAGGCAGGTATATATCCAAATACCAATCAATATATATACAATATATCATATATCATCCAAACAATCATCAATCATCATAAATAATATTTATTCTCACTTATATAAAAATATCAGTGAGTCAAAAAGAGTGAGTTGTACTTACATTGTTTCCAATAGCAGTTGCAGTGTTTTATTCTGAATAAAATTAAACGACCGTTTAATTTTACCCAAAATTCACACTAGCTCCAATCAACTCCAAACTAGCTCTAAAATATAGTGCTCGTCAATACGAACCCAACGCAGTTTGTTTCGTCAAAAACGGACCTCGTATGACAAAGTTATGCATTTTAGAAGTTTATATGAGTTAATATATATAATTTCAATTTTATTTTTTTAAACCTTTACTCGATCTGGGCCGCTCGATTTTGCTTCTGAAAATCCTAGCCGCACCCTCTATCTTCTTCCCCCTCGTGAAAACCTACAGGTCGATCAACCCATAGAGCCGCCACCACTCCTTCGAATTATACTCCATCTTCGTTCACATATCCTTCGATCAACCACCACCAATTGAAAGGTCGTGCTCCACTCTACCCTTGGCTATGAGCATGTCGAGCTCGGCTGTGCCATCACGTGGAAAAAATTTCACGACTTCGTGATGAACGCGGCTCATTTTCGGTCAATCCATCGCATTGTTTTCGATCATCACCGTATGGAATCGAAGGTCTTAATACGCTCTATCATTTTGTAGTTGAAAGTTTTTTGTAATTGTCTATGGATTGGAAGAAATTAAGGGAGAAAGATTGGAAGTTTCTGGAAATTAAAGTGAAAACGGAGGCTAGCCCTAACTTGGCTAGGGTTTTAGTGAAAATGGTGAAAAATATGGCCTTTTATAGAAAATTCTACGACACTATTCACCCGAAATTTTTCCGAACTCCAAACGAAGCGTGCCGCCTGGCGTTTATAATGTTTTACCCCTATTCTGAACGCAATGGAATATATATCAGGAGCCAATTCAATCGTATTTGGAAGATAGGTTTTTGAATCGAATTATTGAAATTTAAAATTCACTTAAACGAATTTCTACGCGTTTTAGCTTGCCATGACTAAACCGTAAATTCGATTGACACGAAATTTGAAATCTTACAATAATATAACATTATAGATCCAATGAAACAAGTTTCGTCGAAATCCGAGACTGTGTGAAAAATGACCATTTTTACATGTTAATTAAATATTAAAATATTCAATTTCTATAAATTTACTTTTAATTCAATTTCAAAAGTTTACCAACATCATTATAATTCAAATAGAGTTTAATTCAACTTTATAAATCATTTTTATTCACATTAAATTCAATTTCCAACTATTTCTATAATTTCAAATATTAAATTAACAATTTAATTATCCAATTAAACCACTATATTCGAAATATAAGTTATTCAGCTTATAAAATTAACTTGTGAATATTTAAAATCAATTAAATATACAAATTTCAAATGACCGAAATTTTGGGTCGTTACACCCAAATCGCAATCAAAAATCACCCTACTCGACTGCAATCGAACACCCACATCGGCCAATTCCTCTCAAAACCCAAACCAGCAACCACCTCAAATTGCTAAATCCAATCGAAATACGAATAAAAGAATTTGCGTTACTGAGAATTCGCGAGTTCCTTTTTTAGTTTGCATTCGTTTGAATTGAGTTTTTAGCTTGCGTTTGTTTTAGTCTGTGTTTTGAATTAAGTTTTAATAAAGTTTGTTCTCTGCTTCGATTTTGTTAATTTATTTTAATAGTTAAGGAAAGAACTTCGGTTTTGGGCTTTTTGACTTGTGGGCTGGCTGTGTTTTAAAACTTCTTCTTTTTTTTTTTTTTTCCTTTTTCCTCTTTTTATTTATTTAATTTGTTTAAGGTTTAAGTTTTTCTTCTCTTAAAAAAAGAAAGTTTCAAATTGTTTTGTCTTCATTTATTTTGCTTTCACTTGTTTTGTTTTATTTTGTTTTAGTTTTTTCTTTGATATATATTAAAAAAAATACCTGTATATATATCTTGTTTTTAATTTTCAGGTTATAGAAAATAAAAGGAAGAATTGCTTGCTAAAACTATTTTGCTTGCTTGCTTAAAAAAAATTTCCGCTTTAAAATAAATTGCTAATAAATTCTACACGCTTTGTTATCATGCCCTTATCCCTTGTTTTCTTTGCTTCGCATTGTTGGTTGCTTGCATTAAAAAAATAAAAAATAAAAAAAATTCAAAAACAAAAACAAAAATTCATTCGTAGTTGCATTGTTAATGCATATTTAATTTCACTATTGCATTTCATCCTAGAATTTTGATTAATAATAACGGTTAGACATCGATAACGCTTAATTGTATATTGACAAGTTGTCTTCTTTGAACAATTTAATTTCTTGGTGTCTAGGCTACGGCAGAGCAATAACCATTTATAAATATAATGGTGATTTGTTAATATTATAGTGGTTGTTTCTCTGAAGGTACTTAAATCTTCCGCTGCATTGCTACGATGATTCGTGGTGCACCGATAAATCCTATCTGTTAACTAGCTAAGAACTATCTTGTTGATTTAAGACAAAGTGTGATCATATAATTTTGGGTTGGGAGCTACTTAGGATATAAAATTTGTAATTAAAACCTTGCATTCATTTAGTTGCATTAGTTCATGCATATTTAAAAAAACAAAAAAAATTTCAAAATCCAAAACAAAAAAAATTGTAAATATTTCTTAACTTAGTTTTCAAGTCCTTTTTATTTGAATTTTTTTGTTTCAAAATCAAAAATTCAAAAAAAAAATTCAAAAAAAAAATTGAAAATCCAAAAATCAAATTTCCTTTTTAAAAAAATAAATAAATTTCTTTTGGTAAATAGTTTCCCTTTATAAAAAAATCCAAAAAAAAAAACAATTTTTCTATCGAGTTAGAAAATTGCCGATAAATTTTGAATTAAATTTAACCGTAAGCGCAAGACGTATAATTGTTAGTACGTGGCGAGTATGGGTCGATCCACAGGGAATTGTTGATTCTAAATCTCTATTCAATCAAATTATACCAAACTCGAGAGAATGTTTAAACTAGAAAATGAGAAAACTTAACAAAAATAAAGTGATAAAAATATGAGAGTTAAATGACAATTTAGAGATAATTCCACTCTCTAGATCATATAGTTCAACAAATTATGAAATTATGATCTCTCTTTTTTGGTCATTAGTGAATTTAAATTATGTGTTTATCATAAGTATGATATATTTGTGCTATTAATTAGCCCAACATAAGCCATCAAACTTTAACACACCCCTTAAACCACTTACTAATTCTCATGAAAAATGACAACAAGTTGAAAATGAAATCTATTTTAAGCATGGCAGATTAACTATGAATTAGAAATATAGATCATCAAATTTTGATTTCAACATTCACTTTATTACCATCATCATATGTAGATGAAGAGGTAATTATTGTTTAGTGATTATTTAAGCATAGCCTATTTGGTGTCAACAATATAGGCTATCAAATTCAAAGCAAAAACAACAAGTCAAACCATTTCAATCATTCTCATTAAGCACAAAAAGAGAGCATAAACATCAAATTATGTTGAAGCTACATGATTAGAGAGCTTCTTTACCCCTAAATTAAAGGGGCTTAGCCTCTCATATTTGTTATTATTTCAACAAATGTAGCTTGCAACATGAAAGAAAAAGAAAAGGAAAAAAAGAGCAAAGTAAAAGAAAAACTAGTCTACTTGCATGAAAAATAAACTAACTACTAACATTAAAGGAAAAGAGCATGTAAATAAAAGATAACACTAATTTAACATTGCTTAAAAAAAGGAAAATTACATGAAATAAAAATGGCTAAGTAGCCATGAAAAGAGAAAGAGAGCTTTCTTTTATTTATGAACCTAAACTAAACTAAAGAGAACCTAAAAGAAGAGAGGAAGAGAGTTACATGAAACATAAGGGGTATTTATACAAGTTTAAAATCCTAATTCACTTTTTTGGGAACTACCCAAAATACCCTCTTAGGAAGTGTGGTGGCCAAGTTATCATTAACTTCAAATAATCATTCATTAAGTGTGCATGAAGATTTAATGGCCTTTTAGCATGTGCATTAGCTCCTAAGTGTACATTAAGGTAAGTGGGTAAGTGGGGTCCTCCATGATCATCACTTTGAACTATTACAATCTCCATTCCTTTGTATTCACTCTTGTGTATGCATATCTTCATGAAGCCACTTGTAAAATTCAATAAAATTCCTACAAAACAACATAGAAAATTCCAAGTAAATTTTCACAAATTAATAAATACACAAAAATGACCATTTTGCCCCTATATGTAGATGAATATGTGACAATTTGAAAATAATTTGAATTTTGGTTTAAACAAGTTAAAATACCCAATATGATCACTTATTTAATTTAAATATATTAAATATGGTGGTAAAAAATATGCACATTTATGTGCACATTACACGAGCATGAAGATGATTTATACATGTATATAGAATAGAATAATTGAAATAAGGAATTACCTTCTCTTTGTGGTCCTGCCAATTGTCGAACACATCGATTATTTAGTTCTCTCGTCCGTTTCCTTAACCACGGGTTGCAATGTCGTCCTTTTGCTTCACCATCTAGTGGAGGCTATGATTTGGTTGGTTCAATGTGTAAAGAATGAGAGTGGAGGCCGCCTATTTATAACCTCAAGATATTAAAATAACTCCCTTGTTTTTCTCATATTCTAGGAGACTAAGCCCCTTTGAAGACCAAGTCCCCAATGTAACGACCCGTAATTTGCGATAATTAAAAGTAGTTAATTTAATAAGGTTTTGTAATTTTATGTTGGAAGAAATAAAAATTTGTGATTTAATAATAAGAATATAACTAGAACAAAATGTAATAGTATTAATTTAAGATAATTGATAACTGCTTTAAATGTAATTCCAATTAATTAAAATGATTAAAAGTTATAATTGGTTATAGATTGTAAATTTATTGTAATAATGTGTGTATTAATTGATAATCGGATTAAAAGAGAAATTGATAATTTAAATGTTGGATAAATTAATAAAATAGCATGTAATTAATTGCAATTGATAAAAGTAGTGTTGTGGTAGTAGTTATGGCATTTTGTATAGATAACAAACTTACAAGTGTTATTAAATGTAAAAATGGTGACAATTGTTATTTGTTACCAATTTATTTAATCAGTTATAATTAAATGAAACTAAATGTTACGTAAGATGAGTTAAGATAATAACTGGAAAAGGTGAATGGAATAAAATGGATAGAAAGGTTAATTATATTCATTAGGCAATAATTGATTTAATAAAAAGTGAAACCAAGATAAATTAATTTATTGGGATTTTAAATTATAATTAATGTGAAAATCGACAAAAATTCAATATAATTGGAAAATTGCAATTAATAAATAAAAGATGGTAATTGTGGAATACTAACGTAATAAGATATAACCCAATGTTAAAGTATGCATAGAGTAATGAATGATGAAATGAAAAGGATGGAAATCAAGTATAATCAATTTATTGGAATTAAATTAAAATTAATTGGATTTAGTTACAGTTGAAATTAAACACTGTAATTAGTGTAATATTCAACACTGAATTGATATGTAAACTTGTATTGAATCATTGTAAATGTCTAAGTAATCAAAAATGATTAAAATTGTTAATTATTAAAGGTGGAATTAAAAAGGTGATTTAATTAATTTAATATTAATTTATTTAATTAATGTGAAACAGCCATTTTGGCCACTGTCTCGGATTTCGACGAAACTAGTTTCATCGGATCCGTAATAGTGAATTGTTGTAGGATTTCAATTTTCATAGCGATCAGACTTGTCGTTCGATCATACAGATTCGAAACGTCTAGAAATCAATTTAATTAAAATCAACTTGAAATAAGCTGATTTTAAAGCTAACTTCTTCATACGATGGAATTAGGACCTGAAACATGTTCCATTGAGCTTAAAAATATCGAAAACATCTATTTTGATATATGGGATGATCCACTTTCGTTTCAGAAGCGAAACGGGCTTTTTGGGTCGTTATTGTCAATTCAAATCAATTCGGATATTCATTCTTTCGTATCGGGCTTCGTTAGTATATATTGTTTTGTGTAAACCCTAACAGCCTTTCTATTTCTTATTCCTATATGTTTAGTTCTATCTGGCTGTTCCTTCTCTCTTCCTCAAATGGCAGAAACCCAATTTACATTCAAACCCTAAATTTCAATCTCTAAATCAATTTCAAAATTTAAACACCTCAAAACCTTGATATATTATATATCAATTTGAAGCTCTCAACGAGCGTAATTCACTGGTGTGATTTTTTTTTCAATCGGATTCACCGTTTGCCCAGAAATTGATGCTTTAGTTTCGGCCATTCTTAGTAAGGCTTCTCATTCAACGGTGGATCTTCGTCGATGGTTCGATCGGGGGGTGCTGCTTTGTAGAGGTCGACTAGGGCTTTCGATCCATACGGTTACTTCGATCTGAAAGTGATCGATTTCGCCAAAAATCAAAGGATTGTGGCCAAATTTTCGTGCGACGGCAGAGGCTGTGGGTGGCGGTGCAAGGTTCGTGGTGGCGGCCAGAGATGGGGCGGCGCATGGAGTGGTCAGATCCGAGGGGATAGGGCTGCGCGTGGCAGCGTTTCCACGTTGTAGATGGCTGTGTGCGTGCGTGTTCGAGGGGTCGGCCTGGAGGGTTTCGTTTCATGTTGAAGAGGTGACGTGGCTGTGAGATTGTGGTAGGTTTGTTTATTTAATTTAAATTCGTAACGTTCTAACTGACATAACTTTTTCATACGAAATTCGATTCACGCGCAGTTTGTTCTACTGGGATCGTATCGAAATCCTGGACATTTTGACGCTAGTTTGGATTAATTCTGAGACTGTTCAAATTTGGGTCCTAATTTGGATTTCAAATCGATTTAAAATCAAAGGTGAGTGTTTTGACCCACTCACAACTACTAGATTTTCTTATGTTAGTTAAATTTAATTTATGATGTGATTAGAAATTAATTGATTGATGTTTAGTATGTCTAAATTGTCATTCTAGTTAAATTTGACTTTTACTGCATTTAATCATCGTTTAATTTAATATTGAATTTAATTGTCAATTTAATACCTATTAATGATAATCAGTTATCTATTGATGTTTATTGGTTGATTTGGATGATGATTGTGATGGATGTTTGATTGTGGATATTAGATGACTGGATGTTATACTTTTATATTGTTATAACACTGCAAGTTCCCTATGGGTTGAAATGATACATACCCGAACGATCTATAGATTAGGAAAAATCGTTATGGTTGAAATGATAGACTCGAGCGATTTTATGGATTTTATTTAATTCGGGATTGTGGTTTGAAATGATATATAACCGTAAAAAAAAATTAAATTTCGGATTGAAATGATAAATATACGTATCACTTGACCATAGGGTAGAAAATTATATACGAACACCGGATTGGTTAAATTAAATGATTTTTAATCCCTTAAATTTTGAATTCAGTTAACTGACATTTTGAAATAGAAATTGATTTGTATAAACTGAATTATTTTCGATAATCCAAGCGTTAATGTTGAAATTGGAATTGATTTAATGAATTGTTCAAAGGATTTAAATTGAAAGTTCAAAGTTGAGTGTAAAATATAAATGAATTTATCGGAATTGAGTTATTGAAAATGTTTGGATATAACTTTGAAATCTATTTTAAACTAATTTAAACTATTTTAATTAAATTAACTATTTTAATCAATTTAAAACTATTTTAATTTATTTTAATCTATTATAACCTATTTAATCCAATTTAATCCAATTACCTATTTTAAACTAATTAAATTTATTTAATCTATTTTAAATCTATTTAATATAAATTAAATCTATTTAATCTATATTAAATTTATTTAATCTATTTTTAAATCTATTTAATATAAATTAAATCTATTAAATCTATTTTAAATTTATTTAATCTATTTTAAATCTATTTAATATAAATTAAATGTATTTAATCTATTTTAAATTTATCTAATCTATTTAAAATCTATTTAATATAAATTAAATCTATTTTAAATCTATTTAAATCATTTTAAATCTAATTAAATCAAATTTAAATTTATGTAAACTATTTTTTTACTATTTTAAACTATTAAACTATTTATGACAATTTAAACTATTTTCTAAAATTTCAGACCGTGTAAAAGTTGAAGTATTTATATTTAAATCCTTGATGATGATATAACCTGAGTTAGAATTTGGAATTGATACCCCTTTTGTGAAATGACATATTTGAGTAAATATGATGATTTTGGAACTAGGATTTAATTAACCTACCTTATAGATAAATTCAAAGGTGAATATGATTTTGAAAGTGAATATGATCTTTGAAAGTGAATATGATTTTGGAAGTGAATGTGATTTTGAAAGTGAATATGATTCGAAGGTGATATGGTTTTGAGAATATGATATTTTGATATCAATTATGAATTGGTTTTGGGAAATGTAAAGGAACCATCCGGTGTGAAATAAGCGTTTGGTTGTTAAAGAGACGGGGATCAGATATTGTCATACTCTATGCCGATACCGAAAACCACTTTAACAACTGTGTATGTGGTGGAGATTCCAGAAATGAAGTAGGATGGTTTGGCGAACGATTCTGTATGAGGTATTTACGCGACCCTGACTCCCGTGAGTCAGCATAGATGTGACTAAAACAGGAGCTATACCGGGCCAAGTGAGGTCATTCCTCCTATCGGGCACATTTCTTCGATACTATATTTTGACTTTGTGATTGATTTGGTGGCCATCCCTCGATTTTGATTATGGGAGTGTGTCCGAGGTGGGCGGTAGTAGCTGCTATGCGTTACCACCAGTCCGGGAGTGCAATTGGTATATCTACCCTGGCATTGCCTCGAGTGTCGTGTTCACATGCCCTATCGTGCCTTCTACGATTTTGGTTTGTACCATACCTATGGAGTGCCCTCTGATAGCCCACCAGTTTACGGAGGAATTACGGTACTCTATAGACTATGGGAATATATAAAAATGTGTTAAGGGGGATATGGGTAACGCCTTAACGCTATTTTAATACTTTACTTTACTGTAGACACTATTATAATAGCGTAATGTACTATGTATGTAGATAGTTTAACGGATCCTTAGGAGATGTAAATCCCGAACCTCTCTTAAGTTATTGCACTCACGTTAGACACTGGATAAGAGATGTCAAACCCCGTAAACATCTCTGATGCCGTTACACTCATATTTATTTACTGTTGATTTAACTTACATAATATCTTTCAGTTCTGACTCGAGTGTTTTGTCTTTTCAATGCCGTAGTCTATACAGATACTGTAAACTCCACCCGCAAGTGGGCTGTCAGGGAGCACTCCATAGGTACGACACAAAACAAACTCGTAGAAGGTGCTCTAGGGCATGTGAGCACGGCACTCGAGGCAATGCCAGGGTAGGTATACCAATTGCGTATCCGGACTGGTGGTAACGCATAGCAGCTACTACCACCCACCACGGACACACTCCCATATCAAAATCAAAGGGTGGCCACCAAATCAATCACAAAGTCAGAATAGTATCGCAGGAATGTGCACGATAGGAGGAATGACCTCCCTTGGCCCGGCGTGGCTCTTGTTTTAGCACATCTAAGCTGACTCACAGGAGTCAGGGTCATGTCATACCTCATACAGAAATCGTTCGCTAAACCATCCTACTTCATTTCTAGAATCTCCACCACGTACACAGTTGTTAAAGTGGTTTTCGGTATTGGCAGATGTTATGATAATATATGATCCCGGTCTCTTTAACAACCAAACGCTTATTTCACACCGGATGGTTCTTTTACATTTCAAAAGTCAATTCACAGTTTATATCAAAATATCATATTCAGTTCCAAATCATATCTCTTTTGAAATCATATTCACTTCCAAACTATATTCACTTTCAAAAATCATATTCACTTTGAAATCATATTCACCTTTGAAATCATATCGTTTCGGAAAACATAATTTCTTTCAAAATCATATTTCCAATTAGGTTAAATTCTCACTTCAAAATCATAATATTCAATTAACTATAACATTTAAATCCCAACTTAGGTTACAACATCATTTAACCCTATTTGCCTTTAAACCAATGAATTTGAACATAAACGCTCCCACTTTACTTAGTCTGAAAATTTTGAAAATAGTTTAAGTAGTTATAAATAGTTAAAATGGTTGTAATAGTTAAATTTTAGATTAAAATGTTGTTAAATTGATTTAGATAGTTAAATGGATTTAAATTAGATTAAATATAATTAAAATAGATTAAATAGCTTTAAATATAGATTAATTAGATTTAAAATAAGTTAAAATGGGTTAATTAGTTTTAAATTAAATTAAATGGTTTAAAATAGGTAAAATGATTTAATATAGTTAATATAGGTTGAAATAGTTTAATAATTTGAAAATCTTAAAATTTAGAATCTTTAAAATAATATATATTTTTAAAACAGTTTATATTTAACATGAATTTGAAATCTATATCAATTTAAACTATTTATTTCATTCCAACACATTTAGACCATTTCAATTTCAAAAACCCAATTTCAAGTTTTCAATTCAAATCCTCAATAAAATATTTAATTCAATATCGCTCCCAATCCATGTTGAAGTATCAATTTAATTTACTCCAATTTTAATATATTTCAAAGTTAAACTTCAACTAATTCAATAAATCAATCCCGATAAAATTTCATTTACACTTAAAAATCCAACTTTAAACCTTCAATTCAATTTCTTAAAGCAGTTCCTTTAAACCAATTTACATTTCAACACAAGACTTGATTTTCCAATAATAATTCAATTTATATAAATCAAATTTTATTTCAAATTATCATTAACGGGATTCGAAATCATAGATTTAAAATCATTTAATTTAACCAATCCAGTGTCCGTATATAATTCTCTACCCTAGGGTCAAGCGATACAGATATTTATCATTTCAATCCGCAATTTAAAATTTTACGGCTGTATATCATTTCAATCTGCAATCCCGAATTAATATTAAAATCCATAAAATCGCTTGAGTCTATCTGAAGCAACCCCCATACTTGCCATTGAATTTCTCAATTTAGTTTATGCTAAATTCAGGGTTACTTACTTCCAAGACCAACTATTTTCTTTCTTTTATTAGATTTATTTATTTATTTATTTATTTCCCAAGATCCAATTTGATCAATATAGAAATATTGATATACTTCTTTGTAAAAACTATTAGTATGTACATATAAACATACAAATCATTTTAATTCTAATATCAGAGTTTTTTTTTGAATAAAGTATAACTCGTTTATTTTAAACTAAAATACCTATGTTTTAGCCATGGTAAAAAGAATTGGGAAAGACCCCTCTCCCATTTGAATCTTTGTGAAAATTTACTAACCAATTCCTGTTTGTTTATTTGTGTTTGACAATTGTATTTTTAATAGAACATGAGAGTTACCTCATCACATTCAAACTTTTGCAAAATTGCTTTTCAAATAGCCAAACAGAGGTTGTGCATGCTTCTGTGCATCTGTGTGCACATAAACATGTACAACTGCTATTTACTACACCTGAGTTTTCGGGTTGATCAACTTGATTAGGTTAGATCCCTATACTGTCTTGTTATAATTTACTAACTTTGCTCATTCATTTAAACATCAAAATTATACAAATCTGGTTTCCTACTTTTCTATGTCTTCAGATTTCCTGTCTATATGTTTATTCTCATTTTATAGTATTTACAGTTAATTTGTAGATGAGTTCTAAACTCTAAAGTATACTAGTACATATGTGTATATTACTAGCTCCCATATGCCTCAGTTCTACTACTAATTTTATTATTCAGTTCTTGAAAATTGCATGTTTACAGATTATGATGTAAGCTAAATACGTCTATCTTTTTCCACTGAGAATAATTCCATCACATAGTAATTTCTTTTAAACCATTCATTACATCACCATCAAAATTCAACACAAATACAATATTATTACAGAAAGTCTTCTAGCTAAAATAAAACATAAAGGACATCCTTCAGCAAACATTCATAGTTCAATGAATTAGCAAATTTCTTCTTAGCATCACACATCTGCATCTTATCACTTAGCCTTCTCTTTTCCTGTAGACATCTCATGACCTGCTCCATAATACATATGAAGCACCCATTTGATGCAAGCAACAAACAGGTCAAACTTATGTCTAGTGTAAGTAGAATCAATGCATAAAGACTAATGAAATATGTTCCATTATTATAGTTTCTGTTCTCAGAGGTTAAGTGTTTTATTCAAGGTAATCAATCTCCTTCTCATGTACAAATTTACAAAGTGTTATTCCAGTGGTGTGTGTTGTGAAATAACAGATGTGTATTCTTAGACTAACTTGTCATCAAAAGCATTGGTTCAGAAAAACCTATCAACCATCACACATACACACAGGTTGGTGCTAACACCCAAAACATGCACAATCATGCACAAACATGCACCAACAATATTCATGGTATTGTGCCAAAGTATCAACCTTGAGTCTACATGTTAGGACTCCCATATACTTCTAGCCTATTTACCCTTGCATGTATAATTATTTCATGTTATTCTAAAGTCTAGTATTACATTCATGGTTGCACTGGTGCACACTGCCTGGAACCACTACCTGGTTTCCAGTGCACTACAAGCTATTTGGGCATAAACATGCCATGTGCAAACTCACACCCCAACCTTGATGCAAGCCAACCACTATGTCATACCCACTTCCCTCATACCCAACCTGGTAGAGGTGACCCACATCCTTAGTTTAATTACTAAGTTCTTTCATATGACCCAATATTATATATGCAGTGTCATGCCCAAAACTGTTGTATGCTACCCAATATGTGCTAGTAGTTTTCATACATCCATCAATCATTCACCCATTCATACATTCAACAATTTAACCAGTCACACTTGTAATTATTTCAAGTCAGTTCCATTCAGAGATATATCCTTAACTAAAGCATAGATCTGAGCCTTTTAGGAAGTGAAATGCCACTGTAGTTCCCCAGTAATAAGGTTCTCACAATCAATCCACACGTTAAAGTGTGTTTGCTTGTTACTCAACCCTATTTCCAAAGAATACTTACTGATTGATTAAGACTTAGCACATGGAAATTCCATTGCACCCTAACCATCTTTTCAGTTGCAAGACAAAAGCCAGAGAACCCCTTCCTCTTACTGCCTTGCACCCTACTTTCCTTATTAATTCATGCTTTAACTAAAAATATTTCTCAAGTTCATAAACATATAAATAAATCAGTTGTTATTCCTTCATTAAATTATCATATATAAACAAGCATAGGTTGAGTGACAACAAATCAATGAAAGTCACAAAATCTCAGGAGTAACAGAAAATTGCTAAACTAAAAAAATGCAAGCAAAGCATCAAACATAAATTAAAATAACTAAAGGTTAATGGCTGCCTTTCATAGGTCTTAATGCCTTGCCAAGTGAGGGTTTACTCACCATAGTTCTCCTTCCCAAGTCTTGGTTCAGGCCTGCCATTGATTTTCTAAACTGCTGCCTATTTTTTTTCTAATTTTGTTTTCTGGTTCTAACATGTAACCGTAGGAAATAATGATGTATATAAGGGAGTTACTAGGGTTTTAAGGTTAGTTAAGTAATTTATTTTTATCAGAAATCCCATCACCATTTCTGGTTTCACCCATAGTTCACCCTCTCCACTCTCCTTTCCCACCATTTCTCTTTTTTTCCTTGTCTTTGCTACTTTTGGCAAATTTCTCCACATATTATATGCATGACTGTGGCTCAGGCATTGTTTGTCTTTTCTGGTTTTAATCATGTATATAAACTTATTTGTATAACCAGCTATATGTGTGTATCAATCAAATATTTTGCACATCATATATATTCATGCATTTCTTACCTACACAAGCAACTATGCTCCTATTTAATCTATGGAAATTAAGACTAAAATCTGCCTAAGTTATTTATGTATTGTAACTAGGCTAATGTGTACACACTAACAAGTCATGTACTCATTTATTATTATATATTTTTTGTATTTATTTACAAGGCCATTACTCACAAAAGTGCCTTGTTAATCTAGCTGACTAAAACAGTGTGCACATGCACAAGAGCATGCACACTCACTCACACACACAAGTATTTTCAGAGAAAAAGTTTTATTTTAACTAACTGTCTTTCTTTTATAAAATATTCAAAATACATATATACATATACATATATATATATATATATTATGCTTGCCTAATTATGGGCTGTCACATACACCCCTCCTTTAAGAAATTGTGTCCCACAATTTAACATCTTATTCATGTGTTAGTCACATATCAACACCATCATAAACACATATTCTTAATTCAACCAAAGCACACATCAAGTAAGCACATTCAACACTGAATACTATGTTTAACTAACTGAATACAAGCATAAATGATAAATTACCTCTAATCTAATTGTCAGTTGCAAATAGTTGAGGGTACTGAACTTTTATCTTGTCCTCAACCTCCCATGTGCAATCATTAGGGTCTAGGCTCCACTGCACCTTTACTAGTTTAATAGTTTTGTTCCTCAATTTCTTATCTTCTTTAGCTACAATGCCCACTGGCTTCTTCTCATACACCAAGTCTGGTCTGACTTCCACTTTGTTTTGTGACTGAATCACTGATGCTTTATCATGTACACATTTTCTCAATTGTGATACATGAAATACATTGTGTATTCCACTCATTTCTTCTGGTAACTTCAACTTGTAAGCCATCTTTCCTATTCTTGCAATGATTTCATATGGTCCTATATATCTTGGGGTTAGCTTCCCTGCCTTGCCAAATCTCAACACCTTCCTCATAGGTGAGACCTTCAAATACACAAAATCTCCTACTTCAAATTCAAGTGGTTTCCTTCTTCTATCTGCATATGATTTCATTCTGTCTTGTGCTGCCTTCATTCTCTGTTTGATCAGTGTGATCTTATCATTTGTTTCTTTCACATGATCTGGTCCTAACATCACCTTATCACCTACCTCTAACCAGCAAGCAGGTGAAAAACAAGGCCTCCCATATAGAGCTTCATAGGGAGCCATCCCTATACTACTCTGGTAGCTGTTGTTGTAAGCAAATTCTGCTAAATGAAGGTAGTCTTCCCAATTGCCACCATGGTCAAGTACACAGGCTCTAAGTAAATCCTCCAAGAATTTATTAACTACTTCTGTCTGGCCATCAGTTTGGGGATGGTAGGTTGTGCTCAAGCACAACTCAACCCCCATTGCATGTTGAAAGTTGCTCCAGAACTTTGATGTGAATATGGTGTCTCTGTCACTAATGATAGTGGTAGGAACTCCATGTAGTTTCACTATTTCTTTCATGAAAACTTGTGCCAATTTTGGTGCATTTCTATCACTCTTCACTGGTATGAAGTGTGATGATTTAGTCAATCTATCTACCACCACCCAAATACTGTCATTACCTCTCTTTGATCTTGGCAAGCCATCAATGAAATCCATTGATATGCTTTCCCATTTCCACCTTGGAACTTCCAGAGGTTGCAACAGTCTACTGGGTCTTTGGTACTCAGCCTTGACTTGTTGGCAAGTCATGCATTTTGCCACATATTCACCCACACTCCTCTTCATTCCTTTCCACCAATAGCTCCTCTTTAGATCATGATACATTTTAGTACCACTTGGATGTATGGTGTACTTAGACTTGTGATGGACATCCATGATTTTCCTTTGTAGTGCTTCTATGTCAGGCACACACAGTCTTCCCTTGTATCTTAAAAACCCTTTTTCATCCAATTCAAACTTATCAAGCTTTGCACCATTCCTTAACAATTCCTTCTTCTCTCTTAGGGATGCATCCATGTCTTGAGACTGGTTCACTTCTTCCACTAAGTCTGATTTTATTGTGATGAGGCTGAGCTTACCATAGTGCTCCATGTCCTCATCTATCACCATAGTTTGCTCTCCCATGCTATCCACTTCTACATCAGTTAGTGTTAATAGCATTTTAAACTCCTCTATCATCAGTGTAGCCAACTTGGCATGTTGCCTACTCAATGCATCTGCCACTCTATTTGCTTTCCCTGGTGCGTAAATAATGTCCAAATCATAGGCAGCAAGGAATTCCACCCACCTATGTTGTCTCATGTTCAAATCTTTTTGAGAAAATAAGTATTTCAAAGCTTTGTGGTCAGTATAAAGCTCAAACTTTGCTCCTAATAAGTAGTGTCTCCAAAGCTTTAATGCATACACCACAGCTGCCAATTCCAAGTCATGTGTTGCATACTTGGTCTCACTTGGTTTTAGTTGCCTTGATGCATAGGCTGTTACTCTACCATCTTGCATAAGAACAGCTCCTATACCTGACCCACATGCATCAGTGTACACTACCAGATTATCATTGCCTTTTGGAATTTTCAGCACTGGTGCCTCCATCAATGCCTTCTTCAATTGGTTGTATGCCCCTTCACACTTCTCAGTCCATAGGAAAGGCTGGTCTTTCCTTGTTAGCTTAGTTAATGGGGTTGCTATTTAACAAAGTCTTTTATAAATTTTCTGTAGTATCCAGCCATGCCCATGAATGATCTTATCTCAGTAACACTGCTTGGTTTCTTCCATGCTTGCACTGCCATGACCTTATTAGGGTCTACTGAAATTCCTTCTTGAGAAATTATATGGCCTAAGAATTTTATTTCATTCTTCCAGAAAGAACACTTTGCATACTTGGCTTTAAGGCCTTGTTGCCTTAATCTACTTAGTACCATGTGCAAATGTTTCTCATGTTCATTAGCTGATTTAGAGTATATTAATATATCATCAATGAAAATAAGTACAAATTTATCTAAATAATCTCTAAAAATCATATTCATTAAATCCACAAAGTAGGATGGTGCATTGGTCAAACCAAATGGCATTACTAAATATTCATACAAGCCATACCTGGTATTGAAAGCTGTATACTTGATACTTTCTTCTTCCACTTTCATTTGATGGAAACCAGATGCTAAGTCAAATCTGGAAAATACCTTAGCACCATTTAATTGATCAAAAAGATCATCTATTCTAGGTAGAGGGTATTTGTTTTTGATGGTGACTGAGTTTAGTTCCCTATAGTCTATGCACATTCTCAAGGAACCATCATGCTTCTTAACAAATACTACTGGTGATCCCCAATTCGAACTACTGGGCCTAATGAAGCCTTTTTGTTCTAATTCTTCTAATTGTTTCTTCAACTCAATCAGTTCCTTAGGACCCATTCTGTTTGGTTTCTTAATGACAGGGCTTGTTCCTGGCTTAAGTCTTATTTGAAATTCTACTGGTCTATTATGAGGAATGCCATTCACTTCACCAAACACATCAGTGTATTGGTTAACTATGGGTATCTTCTCTAGGCTTGATTCAATCTCACCACTGTTCAAGTTGAATATCCTGCCCATACCCCTATCTTTGGCTGCCTCATACATGACCAAAACTCTTTTGCCATCAGGAAGTTGTAATGAGATTGTGGAATTTTCCAAGTTAATGATAGCACAAAAACCTTTTAACCAATCCATTCCCAATATGATATCCAACTTAGGGTAATTCAACACATATAATTCTGAAATAAAGGTGTGACCACCCATACATAATTCTACTTGCATGCATTTCATATTTGTAATGCAGGAATTACCTATAGGACTATTAACATGTAATGGCTTATCAACAAGAACACATGTTAACCCTAGTTTCTGAACTATGTCACATGAAATAAAAGAGTGTGTAGCTCCTGTGTCATAAACAACTGATATGGGTATGCCTTTAATAAATAATATACCTTCCACTTGGCTAGGTGCTTCCATGGCCTTGCCTTTTCCTTGAAGTACAGCCACCCTTGCCATCTCTGGACACTGCCTTTTCATGTGCCCCTCTTTACCACAGTTGTAACACCTAAGAACAGTTGATTTGGGTGCTTGGCATTTGGTCTTTATATGGCCTTCCTTCCCACAGTTGTAACAGATCACTTTAGGTTTCTTATTGTCAGAGCTTGCCACCTTACCTCCTTCTTTGTTCATTGCTTCTTCCTTCTTCTTCTCATATGGGTGTGCTCTATTCTTCCCTTTCTTGTTATTCCTGAAATTCTTAAATTTTTCTCTGGCATTATCATGCTGCTCAAATGACAATGTCAAGTCCATAACTTGATCAAAGGTTCTGTCTTTGTATGGTAACATGGCTCTACTCAATCCAGCATTTAATCCCTGAATGTACCTTGCATTCCTTGAAACTTCATCTGGGATTAGTACTGCCCCATACTTGGACAACCCTTCAAATTTCTTAGTGTATTCAGTGACACTCATAGACCCTTGCCTCAACTTGATAAACTCCTCAAGTAATGAAGCTTTTGCTGAAGCTGGGACAAATCTGGCTTCTAACATTTCTTTGAACTGATTCCATGTGATCTCTTGCTCTTGCCTGCCTGCAATAATCACTTCCCACCAATCCAAAGCAAGGCCTTTTAGTTGTCTTGAAGCTATTTGCCTTCTTCTTTGGTCATTAACCTGCATATCTGCAAAGATCCTCTCCACTGTTCTTAACCATGTCTGGACACCCATGACATTTTCTGTGCCATCAAAGCTACTGCCTCCTAAGTGTGTATATGTTTTAAGCAATTTGGACAGCTCCTCATGAGGATTATCTACCCTAGGTGCCATCCCATCCCTTAGTACTCTAACAAAATCTTGCATGTTAATCATTGGGGGACCAGTGGCCATTCCAGTTGCTTGTTCAGTATTACCAGAGAATTGGTCATTCTCCCTTTCTCCAGCAGCCTGGGGATTGTTTCTAACTGCTCTGGATCTCTATTGAACATTTCCAATGTAGTTAGTTCTAATTCCTATTCACTACTTTACTTTTTAAAACTAGCAGTGAAATCATTCATTCATAATATGTAAAGCAACCAAAGTAAACAGCAACAATGCAAACAATGCACACAGATTCATTCAATTATTTATTTTGGCTAAATATCTAATAACATAGCACTGATACCAACTGAAGCAACCCCCATACTTGCCATTGAATTTATCAATTTAGTTTATGCTAAATTTTGGGTTACTTACTTCCAAGACCAACTATTTTCTTTCTTTTATTAGATTTTTTATTTATTTATTTATTTCCCAAGATCCAATTTGATCAATATAGAAATATTGATATACTTTTTTGTAAAAACTATTTGTATGTACATATAAACATACAAATCATTTTAATTCTAATATCAGAGTTTTTTTTTGAATAAAGTATAACTCAGTTTATTTTAAACTAAAATACCTATGTTTTAGCCATGGTAAAAAGAATTGGGAAAGACCCCTCTCCCATTTGAATCTTTGTGCAAATTTACTAACCAATTCCTGTTTGTTTATTTGTGTTTGACAATTGTATTTTTAATAGAACATGAGAGTTACCTCATCACATTCAAACTTTTGCAAAATTGCTTTTCAAATAGCCAAACAGAGGTTTTGCATGCTTCTGTGCATCTGTGTGCACATAAACATGTACAACTGCTATTTACTACACCTGAGTTTTCGGGTTGATCAACTTGATTAGGTTAGATCCCTATACTGTCTTGTTATAATTTACTAACTTTTCTCATTCATTTAAACATCAAAATTATACAAATCTGGTTTCCTACTTTTCTATGTCTTCAGATTTCCTGTCTATATGTTTATTCTCATTTTATAGTATTTACAGTTAATTTGTAGATGAGTTCTAAACTCTAAAGTAGACTAGTACATATGTGTATATTACTAGCTCCCATATGCCTCAGTTCTACTACTAATTTTATTATTCAGTTCTTGAAAATTGCATGTTTACAGATTATGATGTAAGCTAAATACGTCTATATTTTTCCACTGAGAATAATTCCATCACATAGTAATTTCTTTTAAACCATTCATTACATCACCATCAAAATTCAACACAAATACAATATTATTACAGAAAGTCTTCTAGCTAAAATAAAACATAAAGGACATCCTTCAGCAAACATTCATAGTTCAGTGAATTAGCAAATTTCTTCTTAGCATCACACATCTGCATCTTATCACTTAGCCTTCTCTTTTCCTGTAGACATCTCATGACCTGCTCCATAATACATATGAAGCACCCATTTGATGCAAGCAACAAACAGGTCAAACTTATGTCTAGTGTAAGTAGAATCACTTGTTAATGCATAAAGACTAATGAAATATGTTCCATTATTATAGTTTCTGTTCTCAGAGGTTAAGTGTTTTATTCAAGGTAATCAATCTCCTTCTCATGTACAAATTTACAAAGTGTTATTCCAGTGGTGTGTGTTGTGAAATAACAGACATGTATTCTTAGACTAACTTGTCATCAAAAGCATTGGTTCAGAAAAACCTATCAACCATCATACATACACACAGGTTGGTGCTAACACCCAAAACATGCACAATCATGCACAAACATGCACCAACAATATTCATGGTATTGAGCCAAAGTATCAACCTTGAGTCTACATGTTAGGACTCCCATATACTTCTAGCCTATTTACCCTTGCATGTATAATTATTTCATGTTATTCTAAAGTCCAGTATTACATTCATGGTTGCACTGGTGCACACTGCCTGGAACCACTACCTGGTTTCCAGTGCACTACAAGCTATTTGGGCATAAACATGCCATGTGCAAACTCACACCCCAACCTTGATGCAAGCCAACCACTATGTCATACCCACTTCCCTCATACCCAACCTGGTAGAGGTGACCCACATCCTTAGTTTAATTACTAAGTTCTTTCATATGACCCAATATTATATATGCAGTGTCATGCCCAAAACTGTTGTATGCTACCCAATATGTGCTAGCAGTTTTCATACATCCATCAATCATTCACCCATTCATACATTCAACAATTTAATCAGTCACACTTGTAATTATTTCAAGTCAGTTACATTCAGAGATATATCCTTAACTAAAGCATAGATCTGAGCCTTTTAGGAAGTGAAATGCCACTGTAGTTCCCCAGTAATAAGGTTCTCACAATCAATCCACACGTTAAAGTGTGTTTGCTTGTTATTCAACCCTATTTCCAAAGAATACTTACTGATGGATTAAGACTTAGCACATGGAAATTCCATTGCACCCTAACCATCTTTTCAGTTGCAAGACATAAGCCAGAGAACCCCTTCCTCTTACTGCCTTGCACCCTACTTTCCTTATTAATTCATGCTTTAACTAAAAATATTTCTCAAGTTCATAAACATATAAATAAATCAGTTGTTATTCCTTCATTAAATTATCATATATAAACAAGCATAGGTTGAGTGACAACAAATCAATGAAAGTCACAAAATCTCAGGAGTAACAGAAAATTTCTAAACTAAAAAAAATGCAAGCAAAGCATCAAACATAAATTAAAATAACTAAAGGTTAATGGCTGCCTTTCATAGGTCTTAATGCCTTGCCAAGTGAGGGTTTACTCACCATAGTTCTCCTTCCCAAGTCTTGGTTCAGGCCTGCCATTGATTTTCTAAACTGCTGCCTATTTTTTTTCTAATTTTGTTTTCTGGTTCTAACATGTAACCGTAGGAAATAATGATGTATATAAGGGAATTACTAGGGATTTAAGGTTAGTTAAGTAATTTATATTTATCAGAAATCCCATCACAATTTCTGGTTTCACCCATAGTTCACCCTCTCCACTTTCCTTTCCCACCATTTCTCTTTTTTTTCCTTGTCTTGGCTACTTTTGGCCAATTTCTCCACATATTATATGCATGACTGTGGCTCAGGCATTGTTTGTCTTTTCTGGTTTTAATCATGTATATAAACTTATTTGTATAACCAGCTATATGTGTGTATCAATCAAATATTTTGCACATCATATATATTCATGCATTTCCTACCTACACAAGCAACTATGCTCCTATTTAATCTATGGAAATTAAGACTAAAATCTGCCTAACTTATTTATGTATTGTAACTAGGCTAATGTGTACACACTAACAAGTCATGTACTCATTTATTATTATATTTTTTTTGTATTTATTTACAAGGCCTTTACTCACAAAAGTGCCTTGTTAATCTAGTTGACTAAAACAGTGTGCACATGCATAAGAGCATGCACACTCACTCACACACACACAAGTATTTTCAGAGAAAAAGTTTTATTTTAACTAACTATCTTTCTTTTATAAAATATTCAAAATACATATATATATATATATTATATGCTTGCCTAACTATGGGCTGTCACACTATCATTTCAACCCATAACGATTTTCCCTACTCTATAGATCATTCGGGTATGTATCATTTCAACCCATAGGGAACTTGCAGAATGATAACAATATATAAATCAAACATAACATCCAATCATCCAATAACAAAAATCAAACATACATCACAATCATCATCCAAATCAATCAATAAACATCAATAGATAACTAATTATCAATAACAGTTATTTAACTTGCAATTTAAATTCAATAATAAATTAAATGGCTATTTAATTAAAATAAATTCAAACTAACCGAAATGACAATTTAAATATATCCAATAGCAATAAATAAATTCCTAATCACATCACAAATTTAATTTGACTAACATAAGAAATTTTAGAAGTTGTGAGAGGGTCAAAACATCACCTTTGAAATTAAATTGATTTGAAATTCAATTTAAGCCCAAAATTCAAACAATCTCGGAATTCGTCCAAACCAGTGTCAAAATGTCTGGAATTTTGATACGATCCCAGTGGAACAAACCGCGTGTGAATCGGACCTCGTATGCAACAGTTACGTGAGTTAGAACATTCAGAAATTTAAATTTTAAATTAAATAAAAAAAGACGAACCAGAACGAGCCACGTCCTTTGCCATTTTCACGTGCTCGAACCTTCCACCTCACGAAAACCTAACAGTCGACGCCCACTTCACCTGGATTCGCCGTCGCTCCAATGGCCTAGGGTCCGATCCACCCTCGTCGAACGCTTCCCAAGGCCGAGGCGCCTCCATGGCCACCGTCGCGTCACCCCCGGCCACCCCAAGGCCCATCTCGAATGCAAAATGGCCAACCCCGTTCATCCCAAAATCGCGGCGAAAACGTTGACTACTTCAACCAATTAGCCGCATGGATCTGGGCTGCTCGATGTCCCCTACGCACTGATCACCTCTGATCGCTCCATCGCTAAAGATCCACCGCCCAAACCCGTAACCACCTACGAAAGGCCGGAGATAAAGGTTCAATTTCCGGTCAAACCACGATCCAAATTGAAAAACAAAACATAGATCTGGGTTGCACTCGTCGAGAGCTTCAAATCGATATAAAATTCGATATATTTTGGAGGAGTTTTAATTTTTGATTTGAAATTTGATTCGAAACTGAATTGGGAATTTGATTTTTGGTTTGTCTACCATTGGAATGAAGAGTTGAGAAGGAACTGTACGTACAGACAAATGAAAATAAGAAGTAGCTAGGGTTTATAATGGACAATTTATAGGCAAATTAGAAATAGAAATGAATGGATCAGATTTGATTAGGAAGTTGAACGATAAACGACCCAAAAAGCCCGTTCTGTCTCCGGAACGAAAATGGGTCATCCCATATATCAAAATAGATGTTTCCAATATTTTTAAATTCAATGGAACAGGTTTCAAGTCCAAATTCCATCGTATGGAGAAGTTATGTTAAAATCAGCTTATTTCAAATTGAATTCAATTAAATTGATTTCTAGGCGTTTCGAGTCCGTACGATCAAACGACAAGTCTGATCGCTACGAAACTTGAAACCTTACAATAATTCACCATTACGGATCCGATGAAACTAGTTTCGTCGAAATCCGAGATAGTGACCAAAATGGCTAATATCACATTAATTAAATTAATTAATATTAAATTAATTAATTCACTTTTTAATTCAATATTTATTAACTAACAAATTTCATCAATTTTGATTTCTTAGACATTTATAATAACTCAAAACAAGTTTACACATAAATTCAGTGTTTAAAATTTTACTAACTACAGTGTTCAATTTTCAACTGTAATTAAATCCAATTAATTAAAATTTAATTCCGATAAATTGTTTTAAATTTGATTTCAGCCTTTTATTAAATCGATCATTACCTTATGAATATGATTACATTTTTATTCCTTTTATTACATTCACAGTTTACAGTTATTGTCTTAACTCACTATAATGTAATATTTAATCTCATTTAATTATAACTAGTTTCCAATTAAATTTAGCAGACTAAAATAAATATGTAACATACAATAATTGTTACCATTAACTTTTAATTACACTTATAAGTTATTATTAACAAACAAATGTTACAATTGCTTTTATAACACTAATTTTTCCAATTATCATTAGTTATATACTAATTCATAAATTAGTTCAATATGTACATTTGTTTTCTTATATTCAATTTATGACCAAGTATAACATTTAAAGCACTTCAATTAACTGGAATTTCATTCAAATTGTTAATGATCAACTTCAATTAACATTGTTAAGTTCCCTTAGTTATTATTTCATTAAATAAATTACAAATTTTATTTCTTCCAATATTTAATCACAAAAATCTTATCAAATTAACTATTTTAATTATCGAAAATTACGGGTCGTTACACTCTCCCCCACTCAAAACTTTTCATCCCCGAAAAGGAAAAAGAAGGGAAAAGAAGGAATTAAGTAATTAATATATTTTATTCAAAATATTAAATTTATAAACAAATAAATTTAAAAAATTAAATATTTTAATTAAAATCTATCAATTTACAACACTTAAATCTTTTATATTCAAGTTAACAAAAGTTTGGAAAACATTTCACAAAATTTTTTCTAAGTCCAAAATTCATGGAAAATTTCGGCAGAGTCTCCTTTGTACGGAGAGGCTCGGGAGAAATAATAATATCAATAATAACAATACATATACATATTTTCAAAAATAATATATCCCAACAATGGGAAAATAATATAATATCGCTAGAAAACCGTAATACGAGAACATACCTATTTGTCGGGCAAATAACGCTTATTTTATGAAACCAAAGTAGTAGCTATTGCTTCCATAAACCTGTATTTCACTTATATAATCCAAAAGATGTTAATAATTATACAAAAGAGAATTATTTTGAGTTGTTTCAACTAATAACAAAACAAATCAATGCAACATAACAACAATCACTTGCAAACAAGCATACAATCATCACAAGGAATCAAAGTAATCAACCATTCATCCATATCAATCAAACAAATGGTTTGTTCGGGTTTAGACACTTTTAATCGCATAGAATAACAAATAAACTACTAAGTATACCATCTACTCAACAGTCTTAGATAAAACTCAACAGATTATTCATACATCCAAACGATTAGAAGTATCCTCTCTTGAACAACCCATAGGCCAAACAAACAACAAAATCCAAACATTATTTAAGTTCATTTTTACATATTTCCTTTCCTATCATTTATTGTTTGTCTATTTTCATTCATCCAGTGACTATTTTCTTTAATTTACATTCATTTCTTGCAAAATTTCAATTTTCATTCATTACTTAAAAAATTCATTTTCCTTTTATTCATACAATATCATTTCATTCCTTTACTTTACATTCATTTCATACATCAATTATTTCCATTCAATTGATTATAAAAATCAATGAATTCATTATTTAAGTTTTACATACATTTTATTGCAAATTTAGTTTACACTTATTAATTTATTTATATAGTTGATTTCCATTAGATATTGTACTCATTTGTGCATAAGTTCATACTTAAGTTTCTTACTTCTTAATTTACATTCATTTCTTTATATAGTGTCATCGAATATTAAATCTAATTTCTGAATCATTTCAACTTTTCCTGAAGTTATAACCATTTAATTTAATATAGTATTCATTTTATTATTTACTTTAATTATCACTAGCTTCAAACATTAACTTAAGTTCATAATCCTTTAATTACAGTACTCATTTTTCTATTACATTTAATCAGTAGTATTTCAATTATAACTTAAGTTTATAACAACTATAATATCAAAGTTCTTATCTATAAAAGTAAGTCTATTAAACACTTTCATTCTTAAGTTTTCTTGTATAATATCCTATTACGTATCCTATTCAACATTACAACTTTTTTTTCCATTTTGGTAAGTTATATATATATATATATATATATATATGTCTTTTAGAATGCAATAGAAAGTTACACAAATTTCTCTTATTTATTGAGTTCACAAAAAGTTCAATAGTTACCATTTCTTACTTTCATTTCGCTTTTTATTTACAGTTTTCAAGATTTCAGTTTCTTATCTATTTCAATAATCATTTTAACATATATTTCTTATTTTCATCTTAGAAACTTCTAATTATTAATATAGTCAAGATTCCATTAATTACAATAATTTCAATTTCTAATTTACAGAAACTTAAGAACTAAACAACCGGGTTTCATTTCAATTATTTTGAAATAATATATATAATCAATATCCTTTATATATCAAATCATATTTGGAATTTAAAATCAAGATTAATTTATCAAAAAAATTATGCAGTAAAACTACCACAGCAGTCTTCCCACTTTGAAACTCGAAAATGAACATCGATGATGCGTGCACTCATCACTGAATTTATTTTCCAGCGACAGAGAGGGGAGTACGGAACTTATTCCCTTTAAAAGTTCTTTTAAAACTTTCTTTCAAATCACATTGAAATATTTATATCAGAAAATACTCCCAAATAATATTAATATTATATTTCAAAATCATCCGAAAGAAAATTTCAAAAATCCCGAAACTTAAGTTCTATATTTTTTTCCAATTTATATTTATTTTATTTGTAAGTCTTATCTTCAATCAATATTTATAAAATTTTAGGACCTAACAAACAAATATATTACAACCAACTATATCATTTATAAAATTTATAGTCTTTTATACAAAATATATAATAGGCAAATTTAGTTCATTTACCTATTTTTTTTCAAAACAAATATTGTGTTGGTCTGCCCTATTAAGTGTTTAGAAATCCCTATCGATGTCATAGCGTCCTATGCACCGACCAGAATTTATAAATACCAAACAGAACAAATTAACACAATACAAAAACCTTTTATAACACTAACAAATACGCTCTCTCATATATATACATTCAGCGACTCATTCTAGGGTATTACTACCCTATTCAATATATATGAGTCGGACCCCACAAAGCTAAGGTTATCGCTAAACCAAAGTTCTGATACCAACTGTAACGACCTGCCTTTTTGGATGTTTTAAGCAGACACACACGTCGGACTCAAACCATTCAAAAGGGCAGATTGTTATGGGGTAAATAAGAAAAAGAGAAAGAAATAAAACAAATACAGAATCTTGCAGCGGAATGACAAAATATAATAATCAAATAACAGTTCATGATACTGTTTTATAAATACATTTGATTATTCTTTACAACACAAACATCAGAGTTGAATAAACATGAATAAATAATTAAATGCAGCGGAACAACATGATGCAGCGGAATATAAAAAATAATATTAGTACAAATCTTCATCTTCATCCTCCATAAATAAGGTCTTCAACCGTGAAATGCTAAGGCTGACCCGAGCGAATTGAAAAGACAAAACACTCGAGTCAGAACTAAAAGATCTTATGTAAGTTAAATCAACGGTAAATAAATATGAGTGGAATGGCATCAGAGATGTTTACGGGGTTTGACATCTCCTATCCAGTGTCTAACGTGAGTGCAGTAACTTAAGAGATGTTCGAGATTCACATCTCCTAAGGATCCGTTAAACTATCTACTATGTAGTACAATACGCTATTATAATAGTGTCTACATTAAAGTAAAGTATTAAAATAGCGTTAAGGCATTACCCATATCCCCCTTAACACATTTTTATATAATGTCGTAGTCTATACAGATACTGTAAACTCCAACCACAGGTGGGCTATCAAGGAGCACTCCATAGGTACGACACAAAACAAACTCGTAGAAGGCGCTCTAGGGCATGTGAACATGGCACTCGAGGCAATGCCACAGTAGATATACCAATTGTGTATCTGGACTGGTGGTAACGCATAACAGCTACTACCGCCCACCTCGGACACACTTCCAAATCAAAATCAAAGGGTGGCCACCAAATCAATCACAAAGTCAGAATAGTATCGAAGGAATGTGCCCGATAGGAGGAATGACCTCACTTGGCCCGGCATGGCTCCTGTTTTAGTCACATCTAAGCTGACTCACGGGAGTCAGGGTCACATCATACCTCATACAGAAATCGTTCGCCAAACCATCCTACTTCATTTCTGGAATCTCCTCCACGTACACAGTTGTTAAAGTGGTTTTTGGTATTGGTAGAGAGTATGACAATATCTGATCTCAGTCTCTTTAACAACCAAACGCTTATTTCACACCGGATGGTTCTTTTACATTTCAAAAGTCAGTTCACAGTTTATATCAAAATATCATATTTAGTTCCAAATCATATCTCTTTTGAAATCATATTCATTTCCAAACTATATTCACTTTCAAAAATCATATTCACTTTGAAATCATATTCACCTTTGAAATCATATCGTTTCGGAAAACATAATTTCTTTCAAAAATCATATTTCTAGTTAGGTTAAATTCTCACTTCAAAATCATAATATTCAATTAACTATAACATTTAAATCCCAACTTAGGTTACAACATCATTTAACCCTATTTGCCTTTAAACCAATGAATTTGAACATAAACGCTCCCACTTTACTTAGTCTGAAAATTTTGAAAATAGTTTAAGTAGTTATAAATAGTTAAAATGGTTGTAATAGTTAAATTTTAGATTAAAATGTTGTTAAATTGATTTAGATAGTTAAATGGATTTAAATTAGATTAAATATAATTAAAATAGATTAAATAGCTTTAAATATAGATTAATTAGATTTAAAATAAGTTAAAATGGGTTAATTAGTTTTAAATTAAATTAAATGGTTTAAAATAGGTAAAATGATTTAATATAGTTAATATAGGTTGAAATAGTTTAATAATTTGAAAATCTTAAAATTTAGAATCTTTAAAATAATTTTTTTTAAAACAGTTTATATTAAACATGAATTTGAAATCTATATCAGTTTAAACTATTTATTTCATTCCAACACATTTAGACCATTTCAATTTCAAAAACCCAATTTCAAGTTTACAATTCAAATCCTCAATAAAATGTTTAATTCAATATCGCTCCCAATCCATGTTAAAGTATCAATTTAATTTACTCCAATTTCAATATATTTCAAAGTTATACTTCAACTAATTCAATAATTCAATTCCGATAAAATTTCATTTATACTTAAAAATCCAACTTTAAACTTTCAATTTAATTTCTTAAAGGAGTTCCTTTAAACCAATTTACCTTTCAACATAAGACTTGATTTTCCAATAATAATTCAATTTATATAAATCAAATTTTATTTCAAAATATCATTAACGGGATTCGAAAGCACGGATTTTAAATCATTTAAATTTAACCAATCTGATGTCCGTATATAATCCTCTACCCTAGGGTCAAGTGATATGGATATTTATCATTTCAATCCGCAATTTAAAAATTTATGGTTATATATCATTTCAAACCGCAATCTCGAATTAATATTAAAATCCATAAAATCGCTTGAGTCTATCATTTCAACCCATAACGATTTTTCCCTACTCTATAGATCGTTCGGGTATGTATCATTTCAACCCATAGGGAACTTGCAGAATGATAACAATATATAAATCAAACATAACATCCAACCATCCAATAATAAAAATCAAACATACATCACAATCATCATCTAAATCAATCAATAAACATAAATAGATAACTAATTATGAATAACAGTTATTTAACTTGCAATTTAAATTAAATAATAAATTACATGGCTATTTAATTCAAATAAATTCAAATTAACTGAAATGACGATTTAAATATATCCAACAGCAATAAATAAATTTCTAATCACATCACAAATTTAATTTGACTAACATAAGAAATTTTAGAAGTTGTGAGTGGGTCAAAACACTCACCTTTGAATTTAAATTGATTTGAAATTCAATTTAAGCTCAAAATTCAAACGGTCTGAGAACTTATCCAAACTAGCGTCAAAATGTCTGAAATATCGATACGATCCCAGTGGAACAAACCGCGCATGAATCAGACCTCGTATGTAACTGTTACGTGAGTTAGGACATTCAGAAATTTAAATTTTAAATTAAATAAAAAAAGAAGACGAACTAGAACGAGCCACGTCCTCTGCCATTTTCACGCGCTCGAACCTTCCATCTCACGAAAACCTAACAGCCTCCACCCACTTCACTTGGATTCGCCGCCGCTCCAATGGCCTAGGGTCCGATCCACCCTCGCCGAATGCTTCCCCAGGCCGAGTCGCCTCCATGCCCACCGCCGCGTCACCCCCGGCCACCCCAAGGCCCATCTTGAATGCAAAATGGCCGACCTCGTTCATCCCCAAATCGCGGCGAAAACCTTGACTACTTCGACCAATTAGCCGCATGGATCTGGGCTGCTCGACGTCCCCTACACACCGATCACCTCCGATCGCTCCATCGCTAAAGATCCACCGTCCAAACCCGTAACCACCTACGAACGGCCGGAGATAAATGCTCAATTTCCACTCAAACCATGATCCAAATCGAAAAAGAAACGTAGATCTGGGTTGCGCTCGTCGAGAGCTTCAAATTGATATATAATTCGATATATTTTGAGGAGATTTAATTTTTGATTTGAAATTTGATTCGAAATTGAATTGGGAATTTGGTTTTTGGTTTGTCTGCCATTGGAATGAGGATTTAAGAAGGAATTGTACGTATAGACAAATGAAAATAAGAAGTATCTAGGGTTTATAATGGACAATTTATAGGCAAATCAGAAATAGAAATGAATGGATCATATTTGATTAGGAAGTTGAATGATAAACGACCCGAAAAGCCCGTTCTGTCTCCGGAACGAAAATGGGTCATCCCATATATCAAAATAGATGTTTTCAATATTTTTAAATTCAATGGAACAAGTTTTAAGTCCAAATTCCATCGTATGGAGAAGTTAGGTTAAAATCAACTTATTTCAAATTGATTTCTAGGCGTTTCGAGTCCGTACGATCAAACGACAAGTCTAATCGCTACGAAACTTGAAACCTTACAATAATTCACCATTATGGATCCGATGAAACTAATTTCGTCGAAATCTGAGATAGTGGCCAAAATGGCTAATTTCACATTAATTAAATAAATTAATATTAAATTAATTAATTCACTTTTTAATTCAATATTTATTAACTAACAAATTTCTTCAGTTTTGATTTCTTAGACATTTATAATAATTCAAAACAAGTTTACACATAAATTCAGTGTTATGCAGCGGTTTGAAATACTTAAAACCAAAAATACATATCACTTTAAAAATAATTATATTGTAACACGGGTATCTATTATTGACGACTATAAAACCACATATGATTATTTGGTTGTCAAAGTGCTGGAAGAAAGAGCAATTACTTACAAAAAAAATATTTATACCGCTGCATCATCTCAATCACTACACATTGTTAGAGTTTAACGCGGTTGAAAAGACATGATAGCACTACGATTCCCAAAGACCAAGATCAAAAAAGGCCAACCGCCCACACAAACAGCAAGCTATTAAAATTGTAAGTTATGAATATGTTTACAATTGACATTGACGAATATTTACAAGGCAAATATTTGCCTTCCAAATATTTGCAAACTGATATTTAACCAAAATTACCAAATAAATTTATTTATTCATTCATAATTTTCAAAGAGACAATTTGATGGACCTGCTTAGAACAATTTATTCAAGAAATGCAAAGAAACCAATAGAATTAAAAAGCAATCCAGTCAAATTCGTGACTTTCCCACAACAGGAGCCTCATTCATAAGTAAAACTTATTATTTACAAAAGTATTTTTCAAAACATCCAAAATATCAATTTTTTGAAATGATGCAGAATTGATTGTGCAATATTTGTCATGATGCTCATCGTAGATCTTTTCAAAGACAAAGACGTTGAAGACAATCCTAAGATGTATAATTTTGATCCCATATAGGATATTAAAGCTTTGATGGTATATGATATAGTTGCAAACGAAAAACATGGGTGGAGATCAAATCCCGATACACATAAATGTATAAAAGATTTGATGGTTATAGTAAATTTTGGATAATGAATGCAATAAATTTCTGGATGTTGGTTATTAGCTTTTAGATGTAGGTAGTAGATGTTAGACATTGATTTTAGACATTGATTGTTAATGTTAGACATATGATATACATTGATTGTTAGATTTTAACTATCTGATGTTAGATTTTAGATAGCTACATGTTTGATGTTAGATTTTCGTTGTTGTATGCTTTTGTACATGGTTTGATATCAAATTTTGAATGTTACATATGTTTTTTAACTGAAATGTAATGTGAAATATTCAAAAAAATGTTGTTGTTTTTATACAGTATAAAATTATAAATTGAATATTCAGTAACGACCCGAAAATTTTAATGATTTAAATAACGTAATTAACTAAATTTTTCTTGAAATTAAACAATAAAAATTTTTTTGCAATGAAGATTTGATATTTGGAATACGTCTATTTAAATGTAGCAAGTGTCAGATTTTCATTGGCAAATATGTAGGTTTGTTTGGTTGTGAAATTTCAATTTAATTAAAATTTAAAATCAGTTAAATTTGTTGGAAATGAAATATTTTTTTAATCTGAATATTTTTATTTAATAAATTTGTAAACCATTTTCTGAGTGAGACGTCATATTTTGTTTCGCTAAATTTGGACTGCTCTAGCCCCGTTTATCTTATTTTCGGCGATTTAGCAACAGTTTGGCAGCGAAAATCGAGTTTTGATAGGAGGGTCGTGCCACTCATATCTATGTACCATTCTATTCGTCTCGTCGTGCTGATCTCCGCAGTATATTCATTTGTTCATTTCGGCGTCCGGTATGCGGCGAAATCTGCAAAACGATTAGCCATATCGGTACCCATTTTGGGCCTTTTGGGCTTTCTGTGTCCTTTCATTTGTCCATCACGTAAAGCTAATGGATGTTAGCTATTAATATTCCCGGAATTCAGCATATGACTTCCACTATTACCTATTTCAATTTATGTTATGTTGGTTCGTTATTTTCTTTTGGTCTCTTCCAGTTCATTTTCTTCGTTCTGAAAATATATATTATAATAACTAAGTTTGCATTAATATTTTTGAAAGCCTGCTCAACTTCTTCATTTTTATTTGAATCATCATCTTCCTTCGCCTGGAAAGCACGTCGTTTTCAAATTGCAACTCCCCTATCCTTCAGCCTTTCCTTTAACCTCAAACAACCCATCTCTGCTTCTCACCCTTCCGCCGCCCACCTCTCCTTGTACCTGCGTCGCCTGACCACAGCCAAACACCCCACGTCAGCACCTATCTCATAGAGCCTCCCTCTCAACTTGCATAGCAACCCACAGCCAGTCCTCCCTCTACACCACCCTACTGCCGCACCCAAAACCCAAAGCACAGCCCTCCCCTTCACACCTTCCCATCGCACCACATCCGACAACATCGCAGCCTTGCCCTCCTCGCCTCACTGGCAGAGCCTCTCCCCACCAAACACCGAAACCCTCCGAATAGCCTTCCACCCCGTGCTCGGCAGCACCAATCCATCCCCTCCGACCAAACCCATCGCCTAACACCACTCCAACAACCCTCCACAGATCCGCCTCTCCGCAGTGCCACATCCGCCTCCCATAGAGTCGCCACGCCCATTGGCTCCCCACGACAGCCGTGCCCATCACCCATCCCTTCATCCGTGCACACAGCAACCACCACTCCCCGATCAACTCCTTCCCTCCCACCACCTTGTAGCCGAGACTCACTAGCCTTCCTCCGCACAACCACCTGACCCTAGCGCCAGTGTCTCACTGCTGACCAACTGCATCCCCAGACCGAACACCATAGCCGCATCCCTCTCTATTGATATATAGAAAAGAAATAATATATATATTAAAGCTTGCATATATATTTGATATCTGGAAACCTGCTCACTTTGCTTTGTCTCCAGTTTGCATACTTTGCTTTGAGAAACCAGCTCTCGCCTCCTTTATAAAAAAAGAAAAAAAAGAGAGAAAGGTATGTATATTTCATATATATTTTTTGATTCATTTAATCAAGCTAGCTTTGATTTGTTTTCATCTATTCAAGTTTTTAGCTTTGTTGCCGTTCGAATTAACATCTGATTTTCGTATTTGTATCCATGTATGTGTCCATGTCACTTTCATCGCCATCATTGTTTCCATAGCCATGAAAGGTGAGCGATCACTCACGATTAACATTCATATATTAGTAAATTTATATTCACTGAAATGACGATTTAAATATGTTGTTAAATTTGAATTAGTTAGAAGTTAAATTGTTAAATATGATATGTTAATATTTAAATTTGTTAACCTATGACATATGACACCATGACCTATTGAATATATATTTTATTTAAATGGTTAATTATGATCATATCTGCCATTGATATACTATGTCATTTTATGCTATTATTTTATTGTTCTCACTCTGCAAGTTCCATGTTAGTTTAGGAATTCCCTATGGGTTGAAATGATACATATCCGAATGATATTATAGATTATGGAAAATCGTTATGGGTTGAAATGATAAACCCAGGCGATTTATTGAATTTGAAATTTTGAGATTGCGGGTTAAAATGATATATACCCGTAAATTTTAAATTATTGCGGATTGAAATGATAAATATCTGTATCACTTGGCCATAGGATAGAAAATTATATACGGACACAGTTGGTCTATTTTGAAAAATGATTTTTCAAAGTTTTGAAAGGAAATAGATGGGTTTTATTAAATATTGATTTTTTAAAATATAATATAAAGATTTTTGTTTTAATATGTGTGTAAAATTTAGATTTTTAAATTATATGTTTGAAAATTTTAAATTATAAGTCAAGTTTTGAAAAATGTAAATTTTAAGGTTTTACTTATAATTTTATTATTTTTAAATATATAAAATATAGTTTAATATAAAATAAAATAGATTTAATAAAATAGGATTTAATTTAATAATATTTAATATAATAAAATTTAATTTAATAGCATTTAATTGGATAAGTATATATATTGTATTTAAAATATTTATTTAAAAATTATATTAATATTTTGAAAATAGATTTTGTAATAACTTTAATAAAATAAAGGTTGGGAAGATAAATTAAGTTAATTTGTAATTAAATTTGTTTGAGAATTGAATATAAATAAGAATTGATTGGAAACTTATTGATTTTGAGATTTGAAAGGTACGATTTTATAACTTGATTTAATTAAAGGTGATTAAATGGATATATTCAAATTTAAATAAAATTGAATATTTAACTTTGATTTAAATTTGTAATTTGAGATTTTATTTAAATGCTTATAAAAAGGTGATCAAATGAATATTTTAAAATTTAAATAAAATTGAATATTTAATTTTGATTTAAATTTGTAATTTGAGATTTTATTTAAATGCTTCTAAAAAGTGATTAGGTGAATATTTTAGAATTAAATATAATTGAAGTTAGATATTTAATTATCAATTTTATTTAAATTTTTAATTTTAGATTTTATTTAAATGTTATTAAAAATGATTAAGTGAATATTTTCAAATTTAAATAAAATTAAAGTTAAATTTTGAAATATCAATGAAATTTATCAAATTGAGTTATTGTAAATTGTTTGAATATTTAAACTTTGAAACCTATTGAATTGGAAGTTGTTTCAATTTGTAGTTCAAACCTGGAATTGAAATTGATATAAATTGAAATGGTTTTAATGAGAATTTGAATTGAACCTCTAACCTTTTTAATTGAAATTGTTGAACTGAGATTGATTTAAATTGAATCTTAGAACTAAAGTTGTTTTGAATTGATTTGTGAAATTGGAAGAAACAATTCTAATATAAACTATTTTAATATATATTATTTTAAATTTATAAACGATTTTAAATATATATATTAATATATGAACTATTTTTAAATATAAACTATTTTAATCTATAACCTATTTTAGATATAAACTATTCTAACTCTATAATCTATTTTTAAATATAAACTATTGTTCATGTATAACTATTCCAATATATATAAAATACTTTCAATATTCAAACTGTTTAAGTTGGAACTGTTATGATGTTGATTTGATGGATTTAAATGCGAATACTTTGATATGATGGTTTAACCTATTTTGTGGTTATGATTTTTGGAATTTAAAGTGAATATGATTTCAAAAGTGATATGATTTTGAAATGAATATGATATTTTGATATGAAGTATGAACTATTTGAAATAAAAATGACCACGGTGTGAAATAAGCGTTTGGTTGTTAAAGAGATCGGGATCGGATATTGTCATACTCTCTGCCAATACCTAAAACCACTTTAACAACTGTGTACATGGTGGAGAATCCAGAACGAAGTAAGATGGTTTAGCGAACGTCTGTATGAGGTATGAACGCAGCCTTGACCCCCTCGGGTCAGCTTGATGTGACTAAAACAGGAGCTATACCTGGGCCAAGTGAGGTCGCACCTCCGATCGAGCATGCTTCTTCGATACCATATCTATTACTTTGTGATTTAATTGGGTGCACCTTTGACTATGGGAGTGTGTCTCGAGGTGGGAGGTAGTACCTGCTATGTGTGACCACCAGCCCAGTTCTGCAAAACGGTAGTATCCTACCCTGGGCATTGCCTCGCGTGCCTTGTCACATGCCTTACCGCGCCCACTACGAGTTTGGTTTGTGTCGTACACTATGGGGTGCCCTTTGATAGCCCTCCAGTTTACGGAAGAATTACGGTACTGTATAGACTACGACATTTATATAAAAATGTATTAAGGGGGATATGGGTAACGCCTTAATGCTATTTTAATATTTTACTTTACTATAGACATTATCTATGTAGCGTATTGTATTATGTATGTAGATAGTTTTATGGATCTTAAAGGATGGGAATCCCAAACATCCTTTAAGTTATATTGCATTTCACTTGAGTTGATTTACTTGCGTAAGAATGTTAATCCTGACTCGAGTGTTTTGTGTTTGCTTTATGCTTGGTTCAGACTGAGTGTCACAACATTTGAGACTCACCTTTGGAGCTTGAAGCTTTGCTTGGAGATCTATCTTCATCTATTCAGCTTTTCAGTTATTTCCAGTTGTTTATGTTCGGACTGGTCATTTGCTTTTGTATTGAGACTTCTATGTATTGGATTTCTGTTGTATTTTGTTTTAGACTCTGATGTTCTGTAGTAGTTTCATGAACTACTTATTAAATTTTTAAGTATGATATGCCATTATATGTAATTTTTCACCTATGATATATGACATAATATCCTGTTGTATATATTATATTTAATTTGTTACTGATGATGTATGCATGTTGTTGATATGTTATATTATTATCAAATTTGTTCTCACTCTGCAAGTTCCCTGTTAGTTTAGAAATTCCCTATGGGTTGAAATGATACATACCCAAACGATATTATAGATTAAGGGAAGATCATTATGGGTTGAAATGATAAACCCAAGCGATTTTCATTTAATTTAAATTTTGGGATTGCGGGTTGAAATGATATACACCCGTAAATATTAAGTTATTGTGGATTGAAATGATAAATATCCGTATACTTGACCATATGATAGAAAATTTAAAATTATATGCGGACACCGTTGGTCTATTTTGAAAAAAACGATTGCCAAAGTTTGAATGGAAATATACGGATTTTTATTAAATATTGATTTTTAGATTATAATATAAAGAATTTATTTTAATATATGTGTAAAAATTAGATTTTTAAAATTATATGTTTTGGAAATTTTAAATTTATAAGTTAGTTTTGAAAATATAAATTTTAAGATTTTACTTATAATTTTATTATTTTAAAAAAATACAAAATATGATTTAATATAAAACAAATTTAGTGATAAGATTTAACTTAATAAAATTTAATTTAATTGGTTTATAACATGTTTAAGTATTTATTTAAAACTATATTAATATTTTAAAAATAGAATTTTATAAGTTTATTGATAGAGTTTGGGAAGATAAATTAATTTTGACTTGGAATTTAAATTGGTTAATAATTGAATTTAAATAAGAATTGATTTGAACTTATTGATTTTGAGATTTTGAAAGATATGATTTATAACTTGATTTGATAAAAAATGAGTAAATGAATATTCTCAATTTTAAATTATCTATTCCGCTTCTTATTGTTGTATTACTCTGTGTTTGTGATTCTGTGATTGATTTATTTACTGTATATGCTAAGTTTTTCCAAATATAAATTAACAATCTGTTGTTTTGAGCAATTCAAGTCTGATATGTGTGGATGATTGTCGATTTGAATGGTTCAAAATTCCAGGTCGTTACATTAAAGCTTTGATGGTATATGATATAGTTGCAAACGAAAAACATGGATGGAGATCAAATCCTGATACACATAAATGTATCAAAGATTTGATGGCTATAGGCAATTTTGGATAATGAATGCAATAAATTTCTGGATATTTGTTATTAGCCTTTTGATGTAGGTATTAGATGTTAGACATTGATTTTTAGATGTTAGACATATGATATACATTGATTGTTAGATTTTAACTATCAGATGTTAAATTTTAGATATCTACATGTTTGATGTTAGATTTTCGATGTTGTATGTTTTTGTACATTGTTTGATATCAGATTTTGAATGTTACATATGTTTTTTAACTGAAATGTAATATGAAATATTCAAAAAATGCTGTTGTTTTTATACAGTATTAAATTTATAAAACATTGAATATTCAGTTCAATATATGTTCGTATACTTTTGACCTGCAAAAGTTTACCAGGAAAATATTTGCCAGGTAAATATTTGCCGGACAAATATTTGCCTAGCAAATATTTTTCGGGCAAATGTTTCCGGACAAAAATTTTAAAAATTAGTAAGATAACTACATTTTCTTATAACTGCATTGATGTATTGCTATAATTTTCATGCAGAAAAAACTTTAATAAAACAACAACTACCAACACAAATACAAAGTTCATATCAAAGCAAAAGAGCAAAAATTATGAAGTTAAACACAAATAAAAAGTTCTCTTTTCATTCACTAACATTTCATTTTATAAAGAACACTTTGCCTAACTTACAGGAAGCAGATTCCAGTTCTGGATTGTGTGTAAACACATTTTCTAGTTTCTTAAAGCAATGATTTATTATATCACTAGAACATAAAAAATTGAATGTCTATATTTTCTATCAGGATGGAGGAAGACTTCATTTGACTTTAATCTCTCATTTGAAATCAGAGGCAAGTAGTGTTTTCCTTCCCAAAATCCGTAAGCGCACGATCACCATCACTGTCTGATCTTTCTAAATATTCCAACTCTTCATCTCTTTCCTCCGAATCCTTCGTATGCATTCAAGTAGACTTGAACTTGAGGATGTTAAAGGATGATGACCGAGGGCTTGAAAACAAAGAAAGATGGGAAGAGGTTACCACCTTGAAGAGAAAGAAGCGGATTATGGAGAGCCAATAAGTACATTGGCTATTAAGCTAGCATTCATTTTAATTTCAGTACTGATAGAATAATACACCAAAAACACAATCAATACTCAAACTAAAAAGGATTGCCAACCAGACAAGAAAAAATAGGATGTAACAGTAGTTAGCCATAGGAGAAAGCTTAAAGATATAATTTTTCACTAAAGAAGAATAAGAAAAGCAAAGAAGAAAAAAAAATATAAATACAAAAAATAATCTCAGCCGTAGATCTATAAATTAGCCAACCAATCCCAGCCTTAGAAATCTAGTCAAGGGATAGGATCAAAAATCGATTTGATGACATCAATATTGTACTGTTTTATTTCTATATTAGAAACGGTCACAATATAACTGCTTTTTATAATTCAATGACAGATGCTTTTGACCAACATTTAAGCTAATGGGCAAATTAATCAACTACATTTGACTAACACACACATGTTGCGTAAATATTAAAACAACTTACTAAATATTAAAACAGCTTGCTAAATATTTAATTAGCATACTAAACATTTTTTTGAGACAGAATGAAAAACAAACAGAGTAATTGCTAATACTTAAAAACAAACTCAAAGCTACTAAATATTTATATGACAATTACAAGTCGGACAAATATTTGCTTGGAAAATACTTGCCTTCTGATATTTGTCATTCTATAAAATATCATAATACTAAATCAAAGACATCAATAGTGAATTTTTTTTATTTGAAATGATGCAGAAATGATTGTGCGAGATTTACAAAGAAAAAAAAAGACTAAATATTCTTCAATGCCACTAAAAATTCATATGACAAGTATAAGCTAGGCAAGTATTTGCTTGACAAATATTTACCTCAGATATTTCCTAATCTACAAAATATCAGTATACTGATTCAATAATTGCTTTTTATGATTCGATGACAGACTTTTGACCAACATTTTAAGCTAATATGCAAATTAACCAATTGAATGTGACTAATGCACACATGTTGAATAAATATTGAAACAACTTACTAAATATTAAAACAGCTTACTAAATATTAAAACAGCTTACAAATATATTTTTGAGATAAAAAAACAAACAGACTAACTATTGATACTTGAAATCAAACTCGAAGCTACTAAATATTTATATGACAATTATAACCGGGCAAATATTTGCCCTCTGATATATGTTATTCTACAAAATATCAGAATACAGATTCAATGACATCAATAGTGAAATGTTTGTTTGAAATGATGCAGAATTGATTGTGTGAGATTTACAAAGAAAAAAGAGACTAACAGCTGAAACTTGAAATCAAACTCAAAGCTACTAAATATTCATATGACAAGTATTTGCCTGGCAAATGTTTGCCCTTTGATATTTTCTATTCTACAAAATATTAGAATACCGATTCAATAACATTAATAGTGAAATGTTTAGTTTGAAATGATGCAGAATTGATTATGCCATATTTGTTTCCAACATCTAATGAGTCTTTTCCAATCACATCGTTTTATTATATTCTTTAATACCTAGAGCAGTGAGCCAAAACATCTATGTTGACAAATATTTACAAGGAAAATATTTGCAAACTGATATTTATCCAAAATTAATAAACAAATTTATATATCTGTTCATAATTTTCAGAGAGACAATTTGATGAACTTACTTAGAATAAATTATTCAAGAAATGGAAAGAAACAAACAGAATTAAAAAACAATCCAGTCAAATTCATAACTTGCCCACAACAGAGTCTCATTCCTAAGTAGTACTTACTATTTACAAAAGTATTTTTCAAAACATTAAAAATATTAATTTTTTGAAATGATACAAAATTGATTATGTGATATTTGTCATGAGATTCATGGAAGATATTTCTAAAGACAAAAACATTGGAGATAATCCTGAGCTGTATAATTTTGATTCCATACAGGATATTAAAGCTTTGATGGTATATGATATAGTTGCAGACGAAAAACATGGATGGAAATCAGAGCTTGATACACAAAAATGTGTCAAAGATTTGCTGGCTAAAGGCAATTTTGGATAATGAATGCAATAAACTTCTTGATGTTGGATTTTGTTTATTGGCTTTTAGATGTAGATATTAGATAATAGACATTGATTTTTTTAAAAACACATGTTTGATGTTAGATTACGACTATTATATGTTTATTTACATTGCTTGATATCAGATTTTGAATGTTGCATATGGTTTTTAACTGAAATGTAATATGAAATATTTAGATAAATTGTTATTGTTTTATCCATTATAAAATTATAAAACGTTGTATTTTCATTTCAGTATATGGTCAGATACTTTTGACCAGGCAAATATTTGCCGGTCAAATATTTTCTTAGTAATGTTTTCAGACAAAAGTTTTAAAAATTAGAAAGATTATTGCATTTTCTTATAACTGCATTGACGTATTGCCATAATTTTCATACAAAAAAACTTCAATAAAACAACAACTACCAATACAAGTTCAAAGTTCATATCAACTGTATAACTCTTTACAGCATTGACTAAATTTGCGAAGGCTATCATCGAACCATATGATAATCCTTCTCTCACTTCTTTCTCACATTTTAGCAGTGGACAGAAATGAGGATCTTGAAGAAATACATGAAGCACTTCATAAATAAACTCCACTAGTTTAATCACTTCATCCTTTTTCTTTGTGCTAAATGGAGAGTCTATCTTCTCTAACTGTACATTTGAAGCAGAAATACCTAATGGCATCTCACATCCTTCAGATTTATCCTTTTCAAATATATTCTCTCATTCACAAACATTGTTAATGTTCTCAATGAGATAATTTTGATTCTCTTCAATGCTATCCACCGAGCTTTGAGTAATGATGTCATTCAAAGGCAACTCTGCACTGATGTTACAATCTGTAATGGAAAATGTTTGGTTATTTCTTTCAAACTCCAAAGGAATTTGTAAACAGATTAGTAGGATGCAACTCATTTCCTAAAGCTTCATGATCATATATAATTTCTTTTCGTAATATCAAGGACCAAAAATGTTGCTACAGATACCTATGGGTGTTGCCATAGACCCAAATAGGGTTCTATTGCAACAATATTACTTATGTTGCCTTAGATAGTCAAAATGTTGCCTTTGAGGTCTAAGGCAACGGCAAAAATTGCATCACCCTAAAAGTGTTGCCATAGACCTATGGCAACATTTTTCGGTCCTGAGCCAACATTTTTTTTGTGTTGCAGAAGGCCATTTATGGCGTAGTGTTGGTCAGGTTGGAAAAGGGCATTTTTATGGAGGAGAAAGCCAAGTCGTTGAGCACAAAGATCGTGGTACCTTGCTCTGTGTTATTGGCTTGGGCTTGGAAGGTGTCCATGACTTTGGTTTGGACCAGGTAGTTTAGGAAGGTGTGGAATGGGCCTAAAACCGATAACAGGTCGGTAAGGTTCACGTGGTGCAGCCCAGGAGCTAGTGTTGGGACTTGGGGCCAGTATTGATGGTGCCGGAAGGGTTTTCACAGATGATTACGTAGCTAATCTATAAACCAAATTAATTAGCTTTTCAATCATCATAGTACTAAATCAACGTAAACAATTATAATATTCAAGCTACGTAGAATACACAATTGGTAAGTTAAAGTTTACTGCTGCTTCGTGAGTCATTATTGTTTTTCGATATGGAAGTAAAAGCAAAAATTAACACAAACCTAGGGTATTACAAAGACAGAGTTATCCCAAAAATATTAGAATAAAGGTTCTAAACAGCACTATGATAATGGTTATATGCGACACCACTTCCTGAGTAAATAATGTGTGTTTGCACAAAAAATGGACAAACACCTCAAAGTCGTATGATTTAGTAGATTTTATGTTGTTCTTAGTGATTTGGGTGATTTATGCAAATATATGAAAAGCAGGGGTGAACTGTAAAAGACACGCGGATTTATAGTGGTTCAGCCAGAATGTGCCTACGTCCACTTTATATGTTATTTCTCTTTTCTTGTTTAGATTACAAGTACAAAGCTTTGATACAAGTAAAAGAAAGTTGTTTGAAAGTTCTCTCCGTGCTTGAGCTCTCAAACTTGTCCTCCATTGTTGTACCCCTGCCCCTCTATTTATAGAGTGAGGCTGGGGGTAGGGTTCTTGGATGTATACAGCTGCTGATGGGCCCGGGCTGATACAATCTGGCCTGGCAAATTTGGTTCGGCAATGCCTTGGTTCGGTAGTAGTTGGTTGGAGATGAGGTCTTGGTTCGGTAGTACTTTGGTTCGGTGGGACTTTGGTGGAGTGGTTGGTTCGGTAGTGCTTGGATCGGTAGTGGATGGAGGGTGGCTGGTTCGGTAGCACTCTGGTTCGGTGGAGGTTGATTCGGCAGGGATGCTTTGTAGTTGGTTCGGTGAAGTCTGGTCCGGTAGGCAGTGGAGTTGGACCGGAGGCAGGTGGTCCGGTGGGAGCTTGGAGAAGCATGGTTCGGTGGTTGGTGAATTTGGTCCGGTGCCTTCTTTCTTACTCTGATTCGGTGGTGGAATGAACGTACCCAACACTTGCCTCCCAAAGTAGGGCATATGCTCAGCATATGTCGTGCTTTGTTTAAGTTTGGACGACCATATTCGGCCAGAGAAACGAACCGGCTGGTCCGGCTATCCAACCTTCCTCTATAAGTAGGAGCCACATCCCTTCGTCATTCCTTACCGAATGAAATAGCTGAGTTAGCTTTTGAACTGTCGAGTCAATTATTGTGCCGAACCAACCTTAACTGCCGGACCAGGTAAATTCTCCTTTGCCGAACGAGTTTTCAAGGTTGATTCTCTTTGTTTTACCGAATGATCCTAAGGGCTTTCGATGCCGAATGAACTCGATGCCGAATGGATCGTGAAATCTTCAGCACCGAATGATCCTAAGGGCTTTCGATGCCGAATGAACTCGATGCCGAATGGATCGTGAAATCTTCAGTACCGAATGAACCTAATACCGAACGAACTTGAAAACTTTCTGTATCGAATGGACTTGAGAATTTTCTGTACCGAATGATTTTATGTTTCGAACGACAAGTTAAACTCCAGACATCATATACTTGCTTGTTTTATACTTCTACATCCTTTGTTCTAACAACGTGCCTTTTTGTGTTTGCAGAAAAATGACTCACAAAGTGGAAACCCGATCAGAGAAAAAGAGATCTCATGACAGAGAAGAGCCTTCCGCCGTGCCCCCAGTTCAGCCAGGACCTGTCCGTCACGGGCCCACCCCGAGATCATTAGTGGATGGATACGGTCCTCAGGAACTTCTTAACTTGCCTCCTGATTGCTTCCCTAGCTTACTCAAGGGCGAGAAACTTGATGTTATATCTCGCTCCTTCGGGATCGACCGAGCACGCATGTTATTGCCGGATGCGGGAGTGATGCCGTATGATCCTCCCGAAGGATATTTTGCCTACAACAGATACCATTGCATGTGTGGGGCCATCCCGCCTCTCAACGCCTGGGTAGTCAGCTTTCTCACATATCTAAAGGTAGCTCCATTCCAGCTTCAGCCCAACTCTTATGCCATTCTGGTGAGTCTCTTCGTCATCTTCCAGAGGAGATATGGGCGTCCTCCTTCCAACCGGGAGATCCGGTATTTGTACAACTTGAGAGGCTACAAGAAGGGGTATCCCTACATCAGCTTGGAATCGGCCGTATCCTTTAAGCCGGTCCTGGATCTATACTCCAAGTACAACATGTTTAAGAAGAAATGGTTTTTTGTCAGGGATGATTCCGTTTCTATTCGGCGCTTCACCTCCGAATGTAAGTCAAAGCTTTATTTTTAATTCTCGTTCTGGTTGCAATACTCTTTCTTATGTGTTTTTATTTTTTGCTAGCGACAGGTGGTTTTGTGGTCGTGGAGAATGATCGCCTGGTTCAGACGGCATCAGAAATAGAAGCTATTACTGGGAGAGATAGGTCAGCTGCCTACCTGATCAGGAACGCTACACTCTTGGAGTACAACTTGATCCTTCCACAGCAGTCCGTGGTCAAGCAGAGGGGCACGGCTAAAGAGAAGGCTGCCCAAGCTAAAGAAGGGGCTGAGTCGAAGAGCAGTAAAAGGAGGCCCTTTCCGAAACACCCGGTTGCCGGGGGGAAGAAGCTCAAAAAGTCCGACGGTCCCTCTCCCAGCACATGTCCAGATATCCCGGAGGAGGGAGAGGTGGAGGAGGAGCAGGGCGAAGATGGAGGAGAAGGCGCTAGAGGTGGCGACGGTGTCGGGGCTTTGTCTTCTGGGCAAGTAGGTGAGATGCAAGAGTGGACGGATGACGCTTTCCGCCAATCCTTCGAAGGTCTGGAGGGGACGGAGAAGTCCAAGAGAGCCGATAAAGTTGGGACCGGCGTTGATTTATCTTCCGGGAGCGCCTCTACTGAAGCAACTTCGGCGGTTCAAGGTGAATTTCTCTTTACTCTTTTAATTCTTGAATGATGGCTTAATTCATATTGGTGACACTTGGTTTTCATATCAGGAGCGGGTAAAATGGCCAAGACCTCAGATCTTCGGCACAGGCTTGAACAATACAAGCTCTCCAAAGCTTCCGCCAAGCCGAAGCCTTCCACTAACCGCCCGGGAGACATAGTCGGCTATCGTCCTCTTCTCGGAGTTATCGAAGAAGATATACAGAAGAGGAAGAGGAGTCGATCTTCGTCTGAACCTCTTCTTGAACCCCCGGCCCCATTCCATCCTATTCGCGACATTACAGAGGAGGATACCGAGCTTATGCCCTCTCCCCATCCGTCTGAGAACCCAACCGTCACCCCAATAGATCATCCTGGTTTAGCACGCAATCCGTTTGCGGGTCATCCGGACCTGGACCCGGCATCTCATGATATCTCTTTTGATGAGGTTACTGGCGAGCACCTTCTTCCTCGCAATCCAATGGTAAGGGTGCTTGATGAGGCCAAGTCCCTGAACCTTGATTTGCTTACTACTCGGGTTGTCACTATGGGGAACGAAGCTAAAGCAAATATCGACCGGGTTGCTGAGGAGACCAGGAAGTTGATGGGGCATCATGCCCGACTGGTCAAGGCCGAGGAGGAAATTGGGAGTGCCAACATAAGACTGCGGTTAGTGGTTTCCATCAGGCCAAGCAACTCGCTGATCAGGCCATCCAGATCTCTCAGCACGAGGCCACCTCTGGACGTCTAAAGACAACTATGGAAGAGGCCAGCCGGGCCGAACTGCGGAAAATGGAGGCTACTTGCAAGGAACGAATCGATATGGCCATTGCCACGGTGGACGAGGTTCGGAAAGCGGATCTTGAGCAGATAGAGGAGTTATCTGGGAAGCTTGAGGCTGCAGAGCTTGCTCCCTCTGTCGCTCCACTCATGAGCATATGTTGTGTGTATCTTTGTAAGTGTACAACGGGGTCGGAGGTTCCTTTGTAAGGTTCCATTGTTGGCATCTTCCATTCTCGGGGGGTGATAGCAATTTCGATATTGCGGGCGAAAGGGCTGGTTACCCTAGCGCATATCCCTCGATCTCTTTGCTCCTGTTGGACGCACTCTCTGAATAAGCGTGCCATCCTTTCATTAGAATTTGGAGCAGATAGAAACGAGTTTGGTTCTGTTCTATGGGATTGATTCCGTCCAGATGACCTGTAGGGATGGTATCGTCTGTCATTCCTCATATTTTCCAGTGGCTGCCTTTGGTCTTCTGGGAGTATGCTAGGGTCAGCTACAGTTGGCCCTTGCCTTGATCTTCCCCTGCCGGGTTCTGATCTAAGCACTTCCTCGGGTCCAACTTCGGGCTGGACTCTAGCTCGGCCCCGTTCACTGGCGTTTCTGTGGTTAGGCAGTATGACAGGCTCAGCTACAGTTGACCTCCGCCCGGTACCTCCCCCGTTGGGTTCAGTTCCAAACGTTTCCTCAGGCCTAACTTCGAGCTGTGCTCGATCTCAGCTCCTACCATGGCTGCTTCTGCCGTTAGCTCCTTCGAAGAAGGAAGATCTTTGTTGTCTCTGAGATCCTCCAGACTGGGACTCGCCCCATGATTCAGTGTTGTGGTTGGACTCTTCAGCATCCCTTAAGCGTGACACGAGATGGTCCACCAAGGCTTCCTGCTGGGACGTGAAGCGGTTAGTTACTTCAACCACAACCCTGTCTAAATCTACCCTAGTAATTGCTGCGGGCTGTTCTGCGGCAGGAGTGGTCGGATTAGCCTGTCCTTCATTTGGTACTGAAGCTAGAGGAGGACGATTTACTTGATCCGTGACCGTTGGATCTGGAAGACTGCTGGATGTGATGTTTTTTTCTTTGTTAACATCTTTTTTCTGCTTGGGAGGCATGTTTTCCGAACGATGAACGATGCTGTTAGGAAAAAGGTTAAGTGGAAGAAGCTGAAGCTTCGAGCTTCTAGTTCTCAATGAAAGCACCAAAAATGTTTGCACAAAAAATGGACAAACACCTCAAAGTCGTATGATTTAGTAGATTTTATGTTGTTCTTAGTGATTTGGGTGATTTATGCAAATATATGAAAAGCAGGGGGTGAACTGTAAAAGACACGCGGATTTATAGTGGTTCAGCCAGAATGTGCCTACGTCCACTTTATATGTTATTTCTCTTTTCTTGTTTAGATTACAAGTACAAAACTTTGATACAAGTAAAAGAAAGTTGTTTGAAAGTTCTCTCCGTGCTTGAGCTCTCAAACTTGTCCCCCATGGTATGGACTACACCAAATGAAACTGATATAGTGCTTTTTAGTTAGGCTCTTGTATTCAATAATCAATATTATTAGGCTTTTTCCATTCAAAAATTTGATTGAATATCAATTTATAGTTTAAGAAAATCAAAGTTCAAAGAAAATATATTGAATATATACCACGTTACTTAATCTATACTAACTAAATTCCAAATGATAATCTTTTGGCTTGGTTTATGAATAGTAAGGAAAGCTTAAGAACAATGATTAGAAGATTTCAGTTCGCATGAACCTAGAAAAGTATTTATACAAAAGAATAGGGAAGTCATTGTGGAAAAAACATTGCAGCTTCTAAGGGACTGGATATGGAATTTATCGTAAATAAATTCCATATTGTGTCTAATTTTAAGTGCATTTCGAGTTTGAAAATTGAGATACTGATGGGCTTCGGGGAACTTTCATTCAGCTCGATGTATACTGGCTGGACTGAAAGAAGGTATGCAGGAGTAAAACTACTATAACTAAACAGTACTAACGCATAAAAATATATAACCATAGACTATTTTTGAAACATATGTGCTTCAGCCTTCAGTTTCTTTTATATAGCATACTACTTCAGATGAATCTCCATTATGTACATTGTAATATTAACATTGGTTTTTTAAGCCACCAGCTTCATTAAACTCTTTAGTTCAGTAATGTTATAGTTCTGGGTTGACTCCAAACAGAAGTAGTTATATGAATAAAGTCCTGCAAAAATCTGAAAATGACGCCTATATTCATGGATAGGTGTTGTTACAAAAAGTTATCAAATGTTATATTATGTGCATTTCATTATAACATAAGACTCTCAGTGTTCCCAACTTAACAAAAGGACTGAAAATAATTAAGTTTTGCATTTCATTTTACCAAGTAGATGACTGTATGTACCTAAAAAATGATCACCAAGTTTCATCATTTCATAAAGAGTATGTGTGTCTAATGAAGTTAGAACCCACTTCATTACACACATTGATGTTCACAAGTCAGCATAAATAAGATTAAACTCTTTATTTCCCATGCTTATTAGAATTTTATAGTAACAACACTTTTTTCAAACTGATAGGTTGATGATTTTCGTATGTATATAAGATAATTCTAAATGTGAAGAACAAATAATAGACTTTACAATGGGATATCGTTAAAGTTTTTTAATACAAATGCTAGTAGGTGATCATAGCTTTGTTTGTTCAAAGAGTGATCTGGTATGAAATATCTGTTGTAACTATAAGAATACTTAAGTGATTTAACTAAATAATCTGAATCAGTGTTACCTGATTGAATTTTCCTCAAATCCTCCACATCAATACATTTACTATCCTAATCTTTTCATGAACTGGCAGAAAAAGTATTGAAAAATTAACAGGAGGTAAGTAAGTGATTTTAAAATAAAGAATAACCCAAAATAACAAACTTCGTCTAGATCACCAGAAGATGACAAAAAACAAACGTTTGAATTTGGCTAACTAAGCTATTTTGAAATCATAAAAATACCAGCATTAACAAAATTAGTCCACATCACCAAAAGAGTACAAAAAACGTTTATATTAGGTTAATAAGTTATAAAAAAAAGTGTTAAGGCTTCAGTAGCTTCGTCATTGAAAGATTTATATCTGCGTTATTGAACCTAATAAAGAAGATAGTGGAAATAAAACAATGAAATAGTGTTGTAAAGTGGGAACGATATAAAAATTCAAACTGTGGTGTGCGATCATCAAAATAATACTTTTAATTAGAATCTAAGCATGTACGAATTGGATGTTACAAGAGAATCTGATTGGTTGGCTTCTTTCATCTAAGCTTCTCTGTAGAAAAAATTATTCCAAACAGCACTACAGAAGTTCAAATCAATTACAGATAAGTTGGGTAATGAATTTTTTCAGAGAACAATTATGAAAAATAAACCAAGATGAAAATTTATCTTCCTTATAGAATTTAATAACTATGTATGTTAACTCTAAGTGTTTAGTTTTCAAATGGATATTGGTATACATACACATATGCATATGGACACACACATGTGTGTGTATAGAGAGAGATATGGATACATGTACTAAAATTATAAACTTAAACTAATATTTAAAGGACATAATCATACATCGTAGTTTAAGGATTAAAGACCGTAAGCTATACAATCAATGAGTATAAAAACAATAGAGTAATGAAAACTGTCAAAAATGCAGTAATATCGTAGGTAAGTAAAATATGCAGTAATTTAAGTAATGCATAAACCATGTTTCAATGGTTGATTGGAACGTCTTGTTGTTCACCAAAATTATTGCGGCGCAAAGATGTCAAACCCTACTCCATCAGTCGGTAATGATTATCGTAGGTATGTAAAATATGTAGTCATCTAAGTAATGCATAAACCATGTTTCAATGGTAGAGTGGAACGTCTTGTTGTTTACCAAACCTACTGCGGTGCAATGACGCCAAAACCCTACTCCATCAATCGTTAATGATTGAATTCAGGGAAAACATGGACAAAACTCAGAAATAGGGAACCACGGTAAAATTGCAGAAAAAAAATAAGTAAAAGAAGATTGAATGAAATAATTACCACAAATCAACAATATTTCTTCAGAATTTCTCGACGGCCTGTATGTTGTAGATCTGGTTCCAAATCGACGATGGCTACTTGGTTTTCAAAAGGACGGTGGTGCCGGTGCATAGTCGATTATGGAAATCCTAACGATTATATCCGATATGTAATTTGGTTAAGGGTATGGAAGAAGGAGATAATTAGAAATAATTTGGTTGGGGTTTACAGTTAGCAAATTGGGAAAGTAACGGTCAGTACGTGGAGTTTTATTTGGTTGTCTTTTTTTAGAAAATATTCAGAAATAATTCTGAAACAAACAGGAGAAGAGAATTCTGAAAAGGCTGCACTTTTGCTTGTCCACGTATGCAATTTGGGAATGGTGCTTTTAAGTTTAAGTAATAGATAAGAGGATTCATACAATGCCTAAGTAGGCGACACCTAATTGTGTCAAGGTTATAGAAGTGATATCATGAAAACATAATTTAATATTTAATTCCTTGATGATAATTGTATGCATAAATTAACATAATTAGCTAGTTGAACCACAACCAACAATAAGAACTAAAATAAGAAAAATGCACTTTAGTTCAAAATGAATTCTAACCAAATGAATTATATGTATTCTAAGTGATTACAAAAGAAATAAATGTCGTAATAATAATGCGTTTATGCCTGTATAAGTTTACTGAAACCTTTCACCGGTCATGGATTTTAAGTTCAAATTCAAAGGACTAACTTTGCAAATGAAAATTACATGTATTCTAAATGATTTAAGAATCAACATAACGTTCAACTATTTTTATTGCACCAATAAATGTTAATTTGTGCCCAAGTTAAGTAATGATAAAAATTGGTACGTTAAGTCTTATCAAATTTACAAACCAGAAAGAGATTTTTTTTCTCTTGCACTTGACAAACACTTTTCACTTAAATTCAAAAATTACTATCTACACATACTGAACAAAACTAAAACGTGCATAAAGAAACATAATAGAACATCATTATCATCTTCATATCAAACCTGCAAATTTAGGGGTAATTCATCCATTCTACTTTGCTTTGAGAAACAAACTGGTCTGACTATTATTAATTGGTAATTTACACCTCCTAAAGAATGTAGTTAGTCTGCAAACAGAGAGTATAAATTATTTGAAGACAAAGAATTTATCTGTTTTTTCTATTGCCAAAAAATCTAATATAATATGTTGTATAGTGTATTTTGAGCTAAAATATTTTAATTATTGTTGTTGAAAATCCTCTCTTAATTGCAACTGCTTTGGAAAACAAATACTGGTGAAAATGGAAAATGTAGTGTAATCATAGTTTTGAGAACCGGACCCGACCGTGGTCGGACCGTCAATAACCGCTAGCCGTGGACCACCGCGATCCGGAGCAGAGTTCAGCCTCTCCCCTGCACGAACCGCCGATCGAACCACCAAAGCCGAGCTTCAACCGTGTCCTAGAACCCTTCAAACCGTTAATTTTCCCCAAATCCTCAAAACCCTAATTTTTAAATTGACACCAACATCTCCTCTGAAGACATTGTTGCAAGCGTTGCCATGAACCAATCCTGCGTGCCGTATCTAAACAGCTTTGTGCAAAATTACTGGTATCGATTTTATTTTTTAGAAATTTTTGTTATGTAATTAGCGTTTGGTGACATTTTAAAAGTCTTGCTAATTTAGGAATGAAGGTAAATTTATAACTGAAAGCAAAGTTTATTGGTCTCAATATATGAGAACTGTGATGATGAATGTTATTCATAATTGTAATTTCTATTTTTCCGTGGGGTACGAAGATAGAATGTTAGTGTATGATATGAGTAGTATATTGTTAGGGTATGTAGGCAGTAAAGGTAGAGAGAAACTGGAAGGTTGGAGTTAATTAGCCTTTTGCATTTTTTTTTATGAAATGAAAGTGGAGTTCTAGTACTGATCTTTTAGATTCATGTCTTTGTTATGTCCGGTGTGGAAAAAATCTTCAAGTGCTGGAATATGTCCAAAGTGGAGTAAAATTGGATACATGTATACACTCAGTATTATAAAACGATACATAATATTAACAGTTTAAAATGTATAGATTTATGTACATTTTAATGGTTAGATTTTGTGAGTTTACAATATGTGATGTCTTGTGATATGAATTAATAGGTATGTTATATGTTTTTGCTATTATAAGCTATATTTGAAAAGTATAAATTATCAGAAAAAGTGCACGGTTCCGACGGTTCAACCGGTCGGACCACAAAAACCTTGAACCTTGAGTCGAGACGGTTCGACTCACGGTTCGGTTTTCAAAACAATGAGTGTAATAATAAAATTTATTGGTAGGATAAAGGTGATAAATACTAAGATTTTGCTCATACATTTCATCGAAATTAGATTTCAAATCATACTGGCAATATTATGAAATTCCATTTCTATCTTTTTCTGGTTGCAAATACACTAATATGTAGCAAGTCTTTACTATTGAATTAAAAGAAGAATTCAAGATAATGTCCCTCAAGATAAGTTTTAATGAAACTATTTAATAACTTAGTAAATTGTAAGTATTTTTAAGAACTTAGTAGAATTTTGAAATATTTTTTTCAAGTACTCACAATCTTAAGCTGACAAATACAAATAATTCATTTACACACAATTAGGACAAAATAAAACATCACATTTGTGTGGGCATTCAATTTGATGAATTAAAGCATATTCGTTATCTATAATAAGGAAGAATCTTCTGATACTACTCTTGGCCTTAAAAAGAAAGAAAAAGTTCATCAAACCAACCTAATTATTTGTACTGCACTTCAAAATTTGGAATGTTTACAGAACACAAATATTTAACAAAATACAACCATACGGATAAAAATTTATTTGTAGTTGTGTGTATGAGTGATTGGGTTAGGTTATCCTTGTGTTGTAATGCAAATTTAATTTTTCCAATTTTTGAATGATGCAAAAAGGTTTAAGAAATAATATACCTTCAACCAAAAAATCCATCACTTGAACATGATTCTGTATTCATTATATTTAGTAATATAATCAGATCAAGTTTCATCAAAGAATATTGTGTGATCACATGTGAATTCATGTAAAATCCATACAATAAGTCATTGAATTTTGGTTGTAACTTTAGAATAAACATTGCAGTACTTATGAGTGGATAAATACCAATCATGTAGATTCACTAAAAATTCATACGTCTAAGAATAAATCGATTTTAAAAGCTAATTATCATTTTGATTTTTGCTAAACTGGTGTCTACATGGAGAAAACTGTTCTACATAATAAATCTACAATTATGTATTAAAAATTGAAGAAAATAGCCAGGATAATAATAGTGGATTTACCATTACTTCTCAAGTAAATCAAATCCAAGATCTAATTCTGATCACTAATTTCAGAACATATAGAATTATACAAAACCATTTTGCAAAAATAAGATAACTGAAAGGAAAAATCCTCGCAAAATATAAATGGTATGTAGTTCGATTGGTTGAGGTTGAAGTAGTCGTACCTATTAGGGCTTTTTAGTTTATCTCGTAGACATCCCACACCTCTCCAGATATCTGACCCCAGTTAATGGACATGATTCTGGAGACGACATGTGAGAATGAAATTAGAAATTGTGAAAAGTTTTTTGCTTGCCATGCTGAATTGGACACGTGTTAACTAAATAGTGATCTGTCTCCTTTCCTATATAAATAACGGATGGAGGGATTTATAGATCACGGAATGTTTTAGGTCCGCTAATATTTTTCTCCAAAGGACAAATTATCGTTATTCCCTTTTCAGTCCAATTTCGCACGTTTATTCTTCTTCTTTCTTTCGATCAAACTTTTCAGTCGCGATCAAATATCTTTCTCCCAATTATAATATCGATCAACTTTGTTCGTTTATTTCAATTCCGTCCTTCTGAAAATTGTACTTCATCGATCATTTTTTTTCTTACGAACGTTTGTTGATCTCGTTCTTTTCATATTTGTACCGTAATCTCGTTCTTCTTAGGTATGCTTATATTATTCTGTTTTTTGTTGTTTTTCTATTATAGTTAAAAAAAATTGTCTGTGCTTTCTATTTGCGTTCATTTTTATGAATGATATGCAGTGTTGTTCTTCTCATTGTTTGTTCGTTCGTCGATGGAAAATTGTGGAAGTAGCAGCAGGTTTTTTATTATTATACTCGTTTCTTTATGCAGTGTTGTATATAAAGTTGTGATAGAGTGGAAAACTATCGTATTTTAGGTTTAGTTTCTGGGTATCATTTTTATTTTTTCTTAGTATCATTTTTTTATTATCAGTAACTAGGTATCAGTTTTGTATACGGTAGGTATCAGTTTTGTGAAATTGAGTAATTAATGTTCTAAATTGAATGTATTTTTACTAATGTTTATTTATTATTATTTTTTTGACAGTGGGGATAACAGTCTTCTTTGTCTGTTTGTGTTGAATAATAACACTTTTAGCACTCGATTGTCTATTGATCGCTCTTTGTATGATTTGAAGAATGAGATATGTCGATGTTGGTCTCAATTAACTCCTTCTTTTATTCAGATTTCTCATATACTTGAGTACAAAATTATTATGGTTGACATTTATTCTGATATTCAGAGTATAATTTGTTTTCAGTTATACAAGAAAAGTTCTTTCTTTGGTTTTACTGTTAAGGTTAAGGGATCTGAATTGGAATATGTTGATGGTGCTTCTATTTCAAGTTCATCCGTTGTTCGTGCTTTTTCATCTTCTACTGTATATGTCTGTTCAAATGTTGTTGTTAATGGTAAAAGTTATTTAAAAGATATGTTGAGGAGAGGGTCGACATTAAGCATTTCCAATTTTGTTGGTTTTTGTTTTGGAGGAGCTGAACATTTTAGAGAGTTTTTGATGGCATATCAATTTCAAAAGGGGTATGAATTAGTATTTTTAAAGAATTGTGCTACAAGAGTTACTGTGATTTGCTCTTCATATAAGGATGGTTGTCTTTTCAAAGTACATGGTTCTTGTGATTCTGGAGAATTGAAAAGGTTCTTTTTATGAGAAATTTGGTTCCTGATCATTCTTGTGGGGCTGGTCTTAGACATGTGAATAATCCACATATATCTAGTTTGTTTGTTAAATCGATGATTATTGATGAGATCCGCGATTGTCCAAGTAAAAAGCCTAAGGATATTATACTTGATTTTAAAAGAGAATACAATTTTCAGTTGTCTTATGGTTATGCTTATCATGGGAAACAACTTGCATTGATGGAGTTGCACGGTAATGATGCTTTGTCTTATAACGATTTGAGTTGGTATTTGGAAGCAGTGAAGAAATCTAATCCAGATAGTTATGTTGATATGGATGTTGATCCTTGTAGTAATGAATTTGAAAGGGTGGTTATTGCTTTTGGCGCTTACTTGGTTTCAAGTCTTGTCGTCCTATGATATTCTTAGTTGCTACTCACTTGAAGGGACGTCCTGGTGTGTTGATGGGTGCTACTGCAAAAAATGGTGATCAAAGTATGTCTTTGTTTTCAGATTTGAGTTATTTGTATTGAGATCATAATACTTGGCATAATCATTAATATACATTTTTTTATCATAATTTGTATTCTGTTGGTATCAGTTTTAAGAAATGTAGTTTATAAGTAGCAAGTTTCTAGTATCAGAATTTTCATTGTATTGAATTGTAAGTTTGTATTTGGTATAATAATTTCATATTGCTAAACGGGAGATTAGTATCAGTTTGTGTATAATCTTAGTATTAGTTTCAAGTATGTTCATATATGGTATCATTTATAGTTATGTAGTATTGAAATTTCCTTTGTATCATAATATATGTCAATTTTTGTTTCTTTGTTGTTTTAGAATGAAGATTAATGTGCATAATGTTGTGGTTATCAATATTTTTATAATGGTCATATCAGGTTTTAGGTATCAGTTTTGTTGCTGTCAGTATTAGTTTTATGAATTGTTTTATATTTATGGTCGTAATTACTTTTAGTTTTTTTTTACTAATTATTTTTGCATTTGCAGGTTTCTTCCCCTTAGCTATGAGTGTAGTTTCTGTAGAAAATGTGGATAACTGGACATGGTTTTTGAACCATTTAAAACAAATGCTTCAAGAAGAGCGTACTTTAGTTTTTATGTCAAATCGCCACCAAGGTTTGCTTTCAGGTGTTCGTGATGTTTTTCCTTCAGATTATCACAGTTATTGCTATTTGCATATAGAACAAAATCTTCTTTCAGCAGTGAAAGCCAAAAATGCAAATGTGTCTATTGTTGATCTATTCAAAATGTGTTCTAGAGCTTCAAATCTATATGAATTTGAAGGAGCATATTCTAAGTTTTGTCAAATTGGTGGTGTTGCTGGTGTTAATTTTTTAAAGGATAAGCCATTTGATAAGTGGGTGGATTTATTTTTTCCAGGGAAACGTTATGGTGAATATAGTTCCAATGTTGCAGAAAGTTTTAACAGTTGGATTTTAAATGAACGAGCATTTCCTATTACTTTGTGTTTAGATGGTATTCGTGTTAAGATTATGGAACAAATGGCTAGAAGAAGAGAAGAATGTCGTTTGTGGAGAACAGGTCTATGTCCTTCTATGGAGTTACGTTTAGATGAATTGATTGAAAAAGGATTTGGATGGGATGTATATAAATCTTCTGATTTTTCTTTTGAAGTGAAATCTCCAAACTCTCATTGTGTTGATTTGAAGGAGCGGGTTTGTAGTTCCAACCAATGGAAAATTATGGGATTTCCTTGTGCTCATGCTATAAAGTGTATGAACAAGTCTAAGTTGTCTGTATATGATTTTGTCGAGAAGTATTTCACTGTTGATGCTTATCGGTGTTCTTATGCCAATGCTATAAATCCTATTCCAAATTATGATAGGCCTATTGTTGATGGTAGCATTCAAGATGTTATCAAGCCACCAAAGGAGAAACGTGGCGCTGGCAGACCATCAGTGCAGCGCAAAGGAAGATTTTCATATTTTCATAACAAGCAAAACAGATGTGACGAGTGCAAGCAATTTTGTCATAATAAACGGAATTGTCAAGCTTTAAAGAGGATATGATTTGATTTTACATTTTTAATTTGTTCAGAGTAATAAGTGTATGTGAGACTAGTTTCAGTGGTCTATAGTAATTGAACCTTTTGTTATTAAATTGTATTTAGTATAGCATATTATGAAATTGATTTTAATTTCAGCTATTTTAGTATAGATGATAGTATCAGTTATTTGTTTTTGCAGTATCAGTTCTGTTGTTTGTTTTTACAAGTTTTGGTACCAGTATCATTTTTACAGTATCATTTTGTACAGTACCAGTTTTTATAAGTTTTTACACGTATCAGTTTTTATAAGTTTTGGTATCATTTTTTACAGTTTCGGTATCAGTTAGTTTGGTTGGAGATAATGTTTGGTTGATTGGATATAAATGGCTTTATTATCAGTTTTGTTTTTAGTATCAGTTTCGTGTATTATAATACATGCTAGAATTGACATCAGTACTACTAAATAATTAGAATGATATCTGGTGTTTGCAAAACCTAATACCTGCACTAATTGTTGTTTCATAAAGTATGTTGAGTGAAAACTGATACTATCAGTTATAAGAACTGATGCCCAGTTACTGTTTTGTATTGAAATATTATATGAAATTTGATAATATCATTTTACAACTGATAGTTGCATCATAAAACTGGTAATATTATGTGGGATCCATAGTTGGATGATAGAAAATACAGTAGTTAATCTTGTTATAATATAAACAATAGGAAAAGAAAAGAACATCAACCACAACATATCATTCCAGAAGATCAGTATTGTTTTTACAAGTAAAAGCAGCATTGTTTTAATAACAGAACAACATTACTTCATAAGTATGAAATTGCAACAGAATATCATTACTTCACAAGTACACATTTCAACAGAACAACATTACTTTACAGGTACCAAATTTAATTGTGAAATAACGCAATGTGAATTCATTTACTTTTTTTCCTTTGTTCTTCTAGGCTTGACATGTATTTAGACAGACTCCAGCAGTGTTCATCATCTGTTAATATTGCATGTACAATCCTTGCTCTTGTTGATAATATTTCTTTCTTTTCAATTTTTATTGGTATCCTGCTTTTGTTCAGCGAGATGATGAATATCATTACAAATATCCCACAGTCAAGCTTGTTGAAACCAAAATGTAATATTAGTATCAATTTTCATCTGCTGTATTAACAGGTTTATAATTAATACAAAAATTTGAATTTCAGAGATAATGGTACAAGCATACAGTATGCTTTGAATTAAAATATTTAGCAGTTTTACTAGGACACTGCGTATTAATTTCTACAGGTATCAGTTTGTTTTTGTAGGTGTCAGTTTTGTTTCTGTAGGTATCAGTTTCTTTTATGTAGGTATCAGTTTTGTTTCTATAGGTATCAGTTTTTTCATGTAGTAACTGTTTATCTGAATTATAAGTTTACTGAATTGAGAGATAATAATTTTCAATATTTTTATTAAGAATCAAATTCAATTAAATATAAAAGGTATACAATGATGTATAGAAGTATGTATGGAAAATTATAATGCAAAAACATAGATTATAATGAAAAAAAACTTACGAGTCTTCTGCTTGCTGTGCACACTTTATTTGATGCATATCATCTGGTTTCACCACCATGTCTGTTATGTTATTGCTTTTCCAGATTTCTTAGAGCATGTCCTCTATTTTATGTCTCTAAAACAGGTAATATATTAAAAATTTAGCTCATATTCACCGTGATAAGTATTTTTTTTAAAAGAAAGATAAATCTCATACCAATTTTATAGCTTCTTTTAAACTGGAATTGTTTCTTTCGTTTGATCTTCTAGGGCGGTTAGAGTCAACATGACACCATTGCATTGTTGGGTATGTTAAAGTCACTAATGTCCAGTGGTTCCCACAATGCAAAGGAAAATATATACTTTCAGCATATTTGTCCTGTACAATAGATTCTAGCATAGGAAGGACAAGACTTTTTTTCACACCCTTTAAATCACACACAATTGCTTTCTGTTTAATATGAAAATAAGTTATGATTTAATAAATGAAGCAATTATTATGTACTTGAATATTAAAGTTTTATTTACCGTCATTGTAGTTGTGAAAGCATAGTTGTGTTCTTCCAGTCCTTATTTTGAAATATACCAATCTATAATCTGTATTAAAATCAGAAAAGTATAAGTTTTTTTATTGGTGAAGCAATATTAAATTGTTAATAGTATTAGTAATGTTAATAGTTGCTGTGTATGTTGATAAGTATAAAAATAATAAAGCATCAAGTCAATTTAAGCATGTTGTGGATTTGGGTATCATTTTTATTTTTATTTTGGTATTAATGTTGATGTAAAGAAAAAAAATATTATGTACCTGCCTGTATGTGTCGTTTCCTTCTAGTAGATGTTATAGTGCATTCTTTGTTATGACACAACCTCCTTTGATTGTGTCATTGTCTTCCCATGCCACTACACTATTTTGATAAAAACAATTTGTATATGTTAGATAAACTTAATTTCATATTTAAAATTAATATACATATTTGTACACTTACTTTTGTGATGATATCGTTAATGAAAAGAAAGTTTTGATCACATTTTGTTGCTTAACATTGAGATAGATCAAACATTTGCAATGTCCAAGCCCTATCTCTAAAAGTGTTGGCTCTATTACTGCAAGTGGCTTTGGACTGTTGTCTTGTTCACTTTTGTTTTCAACATCTTCTTTTTTCTTCTTCAGGTTTTGGCTTATTTGCAACTTTCTTTTGTTTCATCCCATATTCAAAGCTATGACGTTGTTTTTTCACTCTTGTTCTGGGCTTTAACCTTTGAATATAAGAAGCTGTCCTTTTTTGTGTTGCTTTGATTTTTTTGTCACTTGATTTTGTGACTGTTTGTTTCCCTTTTCTAACAGCTGTTTGCACATGTTCTTCTGCATCTTTTTTTTCAGTTTTTTCACTTTCAAAGTCTTGTGTGTCGTAAAGTTTTTAAGATGGAGGGGTAAAGTCAAGCACTGAAGCGACATATGGTATACTTTGGTTTTTTACATCTGTATCCTCTTGAAGATTTTGATTATCTTCTGAGTTGTCTCTCTGCACTTTACTTTGTTTTTCCAACTCTTCTTTTTGATGCACTTCAGTTGGAGTCTGTTTTTTTTCTTTATGTTCACATTGTATTTCTTCACTGCTCGTTTTTTTACCCAATTCACTTTCTATTTCGATGGGCATATGTTTCATCATTTCTTCTGTTTTATCTGCTCTTTTTTGTACACACTCTTCGGCTTTTTCTTCATTTTTTTCTATTTCCATTTCTATAAAAAAGTATCTGCATTTAGTTCAGTTTGTAAAATGTCGCTTTGTACATTGAAACTTTCTTTTTTATTTTCACCGTTTTCTTCAATGTCATTCAAATCATCTTCAAATTTATTGGTGTTGTCTTCAGCCTATGATCTTTTCTCTTCATTATCTTTCAACTTCAACTTAATTTCTTTCAACTCTTCTTTTAACCTGAAAACTTCTTGCTCTGCTTTAATTCTTTTCTTTTTTTCTACATCCAATTCTTTTTTTGTTTTCTTTGTTTCTTCTTCCAAATCTTTTATATGCATTTGGAAGATCTTGATGCTTATGTCTTCCTCAAATGAATGTGCACTTTCTTTGGTTTCTTCAAACTTTCTTTTCTTTCCATGCTTTTCTTTTTGAATTTTGGGGAAATTGTGTTCAGCAGTCTCTGTTTGAAGTAGACATTCTTCATATGGGCTGAGATTTGTGATTTCTTTCATCTAGAAAATTGGTATTGGAAAATTTGTTTCAGTTTTAAGCTATGATATCAATTTGCAATGATAATTGAATTTTTACTGTAATGGAAAAAGAAAACTGTATGCAATAAAACAAATAGTTATTTTTTTATTTTTTGATACTATTAGTATCAGGTTCAATCATGTAAAACTGGTATCAGTTTTCGAATTCTAGTATCAGTTTCTAATAATATTAGTATCAGTTTCTTATAATATAAGTATCAGTTTCAAAGATGTACAACTATGGTATCAGTTATTGGATTGTAGTATCAGTGTAAATTGTGAAATTATAAGGTATCAGTTTTTGCATTCTAGTATCAGTTTTGAATACATCCACAATTAGTTTCAAGCATGTACTCATTTGGTATCAGTTTTTGCATTTTTGTACCAGTTTATGATACATTTTTGTACCAGTTTATGATACTATTAGTATTCGTTTCAAGCAAGTAAACATATGGTATCAGCTTTTTGCATTCTATTTTTTGTTTTTGATACTATTTACTACGTAATGATATGGTATTAGTTTTTGATCACTGTAGTATCAGTTTTATGTTATAGAAGAAAGGATAGACAATAAAACTTTATTCTACATAAGAGTTAAAGCATATTGATTAACAAAAAATGAAATGGAATTTTTACTTACATCACCCTCTTTCACGTTATCAAAAAATGCTTTGATTGCTTTGTCTTTGAGTTTCCTTAAATCACATTTTGCAAATCTTGGTAAAGCTGGAGTATAATACTGTCTTTGTTGAATGAGATTCAGTTTCTCACAAATGCAATACTGTTAACATAAAAAGAATTGATTAGATATGTTTGTTAAAAAAAATTAAGTAATAAATTTTTGATTAACTCATCTTACCAATGGAAGCATGGAGCATCCCGGCATATTTCTTGGATTATGGATGAACTTCTTAACAAATTTATTGAAATTCTTTTCTATCGTTAGTGGCCAAGAAACCAATTGCATTGTCTCTACATTAATTAAGTATGGTAGAAGTCCCCATCTTAATTTTTGCTGGTTGTTTGGAAAGAAGAATGTTAATAGTATTTCAATTACTATTAACATCGGCAAGTCTTCTTCATACTCTTTTTTCTTTTTTGCAACTTCTTGCTTTATTCTTTTTTCCACAACATTTCTTGTTTTATAAGTGCAATTGCCGAAGTTTCTGTTTGCAAATTCCCTACACTGCATTGGAATTGTTCTGTTTGTCATTTTCTGAGTTGGCTCAATGTTAATTCATTTTAGTGGTAGGCCAAAAATCAAACTTATATTCGTTGCTGTAACTTTCATCCTTTCTTTGGAAAATAAGAATGCATCTTCCACAACTGAGTAGCATTTGTATAAAGCATCCAAATTGTGTTGATGTTTTTTGCATTCTTTCATCAAAATTTTCTCTTCATAGAAAACTCTAAAGAAGTTGTAGAAAGGAGTGCTTTCATTATGTCCATCTGCTTCTTGGATAGAGAATTTTTTGTTTTATCAGTTTTACCATTTTGAATACTGCCTGCAATCCACATCTGTAAGCAGTTTCATGCTTTTTATCTTCAGATTGTTGTTTTGTTTGTGATCTTTCTTTTATGCATTTTGGATGTGGATCAACAAAATCATCATCATTTTATTATTTCAAAATAAAGACAATAAGTTATTTGTGAAACAAATTATGTTTAAAAACAACAATAGATTTGGATATTAGCTGCAGTGAAATATCTTCTGTCAAATATGTAACAATTTCAAGTTTGTAGTAACTAGGTATCAGTTTGCAGTAACTAGGTATCAGTTGGTACTAAGTAGGTATCAGTTTTCTGTAACCAGGTATCATTTTTTCAAGTAGGTATCAGTTTTTTATAACTAGGTATAAGTTTTTTTGTAAATAGGTATCAGTTTTTTGTAAATAGGTATTAGTTTTTTGTTTGTATCATATTTCAACTAAATGATATTGACTATTATTTTATCAAACAATTTACGCTTAATGATAATGACAATTTTTACTTGTAATTAGGTATCAGTTTGTTGTACTTATCAGCCTTTTCTTTTACCAAATGACTTACAGGTAATATTTTTGAAATATTTATCATGGTATAAAGTTATGATGTTTTTTATTTTACCGAATCTAGTTGTTCTTCATCTGATTCTTCATCCGCAGCTTTTTCCCTTCTTTTTGCTGAGAATTTTCGTGTTTAACATTTTTGATAACATTAGAATACATTTAACAGAATGAAATTATTAGTATTAATTTTATAATTTTGCAATTTCAGTTACCTCTGTTTCGTTTTGTATTTTGTTCTGAATCATTTTTTCATTTTTTCTTTTTGTTCATTGTTCTCTTTTTTGATATTGTCAACTTTTTTCTCTGTAGGTATTTATTGATGCATGCTATCTTCTTTGTTCTATGCAAAAAATTTCAATGTTACTATAACAAAACTATACTAACTTTGTTATGTTTGATTTTATATTATCAGTTACCTTCTTTTGTATACTTTCGCTTATTTCTGGTCTGCTTCCACTTGCTGTAATTTTTTCGTCTCTTCTCTTTCTTCTTTTTTCTATATTTTGCTTTTCCTTTTCTGTTGCTGTAGTTTTTTAAGCTTTAATTTGTTGTTTTTTCCCTTTACTACCGACGCTAACGTTTGCGCTAGAGGTAGGTTTTCCTCTTCTATCATTGCATTTTCTTTTTGAACATCTGCTGCGTCAACGTTTCGATTTTCATATTGTTGATTCACTTCCGACTTAGTTAGGTTTTTATCGGTTGTCGATTGTTGTGCTCGTTGTTCATCTACAGTCGATTTCTGAGGTTCTGTTGGAGATGTTGACTTGTTTCTAGTTTGCAGTGCCATTTTTTCTTTCGAGCAAATTTTTCGTGAAATTCTGAGTGTAAGGAAGGAGGAGGAAGACGAACAGAATGCTTTATTTTGTTTAAAATTGTATCTGGGCTTTGGGCTTTGTCCTTACGGTAAAAGTTTTATGCACGTGTCCTTCTGACTAAATATTTACTATAATTTGTCCTTAAAATTTTTTTTCCCTTTATAAATCAACTGTAGAACAAAATTATAAGTTTTTTTTATTATCTAGGAGTGTACATCTATATTTTATTACGAAGGACAAAATCGTTACAATATTTTAAAAAGCTTTAATGGTTGCCGCGCGCTTTCTTCTTTTCTTATCGATCTTGTTCTTCTTCTTCTTTAATTCTTCTTCGCTTTCTCCTATGCGCGGTCAAATTTAAATTCGCTTCTTCATTCTTTTTTATTCTCATGGGCAATCCATTCATATTATTCTTATTTCTTCCAATTTGACACTGGAGATTTTCAGATTTAGATATGATTCTATATTTTTCCTTCTATCAAAGTTTTAATTTGGTTACTTCCTAACATTTTTTGTTTTTCTTTCTAAAAGTTGAATTCAGTTTTTTTTTCTTTCATATTGTATAGCAAATTTGGGCACTAGTAGCATGTATCTTCTGTTTTCTTATCTTTTTTATATTACAATATTTTCTTAGTTGTTTTAAATTGAATGTTATTTGGTTTTTGTTCAGTGATGTATATCTTGGATTTATGTTGGTTTGGATGAAAATTAAATTAGTGATTTTTTAGTATCAAACATTCAATGAACTCTGTTTGAGTATCATTTTTGTTATTAATTTGACGATCGAATTTTAGATATCAGTTTTAAAGTCTGTGGGCATCATTTTTGAAAAAAATTGTTATTTTTTGTTTCTGATTTTTATCGTATAAAGAAAATTATCATACTATAATAAAATGACAATCTGAAGCAAACAATTTTTTAACTGATGTATTTTTGCTTGCATTCGTATTGGTTTTATTGAAAATGTATTGATGTGTTGTACAGTGAGGATCGGTTTTTAGGTATCATTTTTTCTTTCTTAGTATCATTTTTCGTAATGATGCAATATGGAAGTTTTTTAATATTTTGTTTGTTTGAGTATATATAAAAAATGAAGTTAGAGAGTAAATATGATGATATGCATCAAACAACCAATGAGTTTAATTAATGTTTTGTTAGTATCAAACATTTAATGAAGTCTGTTTGAGTATTAGTTTTACTATTAATTTGAGAATCAGTTTTCAAGTATCTGTTTTAGTGTCGGTAGGTATCATTTTTGAAAAAACTGTTTTAATATTTTTTTCCTGATTTTTGTTGTATAAAGGAAATTACTCTAGTTGAGTAAAATGACAATCTGAACCAAACATTTTTTATTGATATTTTTTTTCTTTTGCAGTGGTGCGAATAGTCTTCTTGTTTTGTTTGTCTTTGATGATAATACTTTCAACACTCGGTTGTCCGTTGATTGTTCTTTTTATGATTTGAAGAATAAAATTTGTTGGTATTGGTCTTAATTTACTCCTTTGTCCATTGACATTTCTTACGAGTTTGAGAATAAAGTTATCGTGGTTGGTACCGATTCCAATCTTCAAAGTATAATTTGTTTTTCAATTGTATAAAATGAGTGTATTCTTTCCTTTTACTTTCAAGGATAAGAGTTCTTCATGGAAAATGATGGTAGTGGTTCTATTTCGATTTCATTTACTTTTCCTAGTTATTCAACTTCTAGTGGATCTTTGTGTTCCGATGTTGTTGTTCGTAGTAAAAGTTATTTGAGGAATACGTTGAAGAGAGGTTCGACATTATTCATTTTGATTTTATTGGTTTTTGTTTTGGAGGAGCTAAAGATTTTAGAGAATTTTAGATGGCATACCAACTTCAAAAGGGCTATGAATTAATGTTTTTGAAGAATTATGCTACGAGAATTACTACTATTTTCTCTTCTTCTAAGGATGGTTGTCTTTTTAAAGTGTATGGTTCTTGTGATTCAAGATAGCTAAATAGGTTTTTCATTAGACATATGGTTAGCGATCATTCTTGTTGGGCTGGTCTTAGAAATATGAACAATCCACATCTTTCTAGTACATTTGTTAAGTCATTGATCATTGATGAGATTTGTGGTTGTCCTAGTAAAAAGCCTAAAGGTACAATAGATGATTTTAAAAAAGAATACAATTTTACTTTGTCTTACTCTTTTCCTTATTCCAGAAAACAACCTGCTTTGATGGAATTGCATGGTAACGATATTATGTCCTACAATGATTTGAATTGGTATTTATAAGCATTGAAGAAGTATAATCCAGGTAGTTATGTCGACATGGATGTTAATCCTTCCAGTAATCAATTTGAGAGGATGTTTGTTGGTTTTGGTGCTTGTATGCTTGGTTTTAATCATTGTCGAGCTATGATTTTTTTTAGGTGCTACTCATTTAAGGAGACTTTCGGGTGTTTTGATGGGTGCTACTGCAAAAAATGGTAATCAATGTAAGTTTTTATTTTTGTTTGTTTGTGAGTTATGTTGTGTGGTTATTGTGAAAACTAACCAGTATCAGTTTTTCAGGTTTTGTTAGTATCAATTTTTCAGGTTTTGTTAGTATCAGTTTTTCAGGTTTTGTTAGTATCAGTTTTTCTTAGTATTAGTTATTGTGCAAAAAGTTTGCGTTTGCGGCATTAATGTATATTAGATTATTGCTTAGTATCAGGCTCAAGCTCAATGGCGAGAAATTACTTCTAAATAAGAGGAAAAGAATTTACGAAATTGTAGATGAAAGCATCCACCAAATTAGAGAAGAAAGCATTTAGAAAATCGGAGTGGGGGTAGGCTATAACAAAATCCGAAGACCCAGCATTCGTATTCGGTTTCACTCTCTATAAGGTCTCCGGTTTTATTGTACTTCTCTCTATAAGGACCAAATGGCTAGAAGGAGAAAGAAGTGTCGTTTATGGAATACTATTCTTTGTCCTTTTATTGAGTTTCGTTTAAGTGAATTGACAGAAGAAGGATTTGGATGGGATATATACAAGTCGTCAAAGTTTGTTTTTGAAGTGACGCCAAACTCTTATTGTGTTGTTCTTAAAGAACGAATTTGTAGTACAATCAATGGAAAGTTACAGAATTTCCTTGTGCTCATGTTATTAAGTGCATGGACAAGTTAAAATTGTCCGTTTATGATTTTGTTGAGTATTATTTCACCATGGATGCTTATCGTTCTTCTTATGCTAATGCTGTTAATCTTATTCATAATTTTGATAAGCCTATTGTTGATGCAAGTGTTGAAGATGTTATTAAGTCACCTAAGGAGAAACGAAGTGCCGATAGACCTTCTATAAAATAGAAAGGAGGATTTGCATATTTTCAAAATAAGCAAAATAGATGTGGTGTATGCAAGCAATATGGTCACAATAAGTGTAATTGTAAAGCTTTTAAGAAGATATGATTTGATTTTTATGTTTTTATGAATTTGTTGAGAGTTATACTTAATTGTGTATCTTTTTTGGCATTTTTTTTGAATTGGTACTTAGATACAACATATCACTGGGACAACATATCACATGTCAATATATGTTGTATATTGATTATATAAGTATATTGGTTTAGCATATACTAAATTTGACATTGATTTGCTCTTTGTAGTTGAACTTTGATATATACTATCAATTGTAGTTAACTGTTATGTGTTTGGAATATATAAGTGGCATGGGAAGTGGTGTGTTATAATATTTTTATGCTATTCAGTTTATTCATTATTATTTGTTGTTTGGTATCATTTGTTGGTACCATTAGTGCCAGTTTTAGGCATGTAAAAACGTGGTATCAGTTTTTCTATGCTATTAGTATCAGTTTCAGGTATTACAAATTATGGTATCGGTTTTTGTATGCTTTTAATATCACTTTCAGGTATAAACAATTATGGTATCATTTTTTGCATGTTATTAATTCATTTTTACATGGTGATTTTTATTTTCTTTCTAGTTTTGAAGTGACTGCAATTATTTGTTTGCTAAATTGTGAAATGCAAAAGAATGAGAAGAATTATGAGCTTAAATGTCAATATATAATCTAGACTATGTTATGGTGAATAGTTGGTAACTCAATATATGATTTAGAAGTGTAAAAGTGTTGTTTGGCATTGTGCTATTGTCAAATTATATCAAACAACTACTGGGTATCAATTTTGCATATATGTAGGTATCAGTATTATTGTAAATAATTTATAAAATAACCAAGCATGAATTCCAATCAACTAGCTACTAGGTATGAGTTTGCATTATTTTGGTATCACTTTTGTCATACATGATAGTGAACTAAATAATTAAATTTATAGAGCATCATATTATATCAAACAGCTACTGGTTATCATTTTTGCATATATATAGGTATTAGTTTTGTTGTAAATAACATTTAAAATAATTTATAAAATAACCAAACATGAATTTCAATCAAACAGGTACTAGGTATGAGTTTTGCACTATTTTGATATAACTTTTTCCATACATGTCAGTGAACTAAATAATTAAATTTACAGAACATTATATTATAGGAAACAACCACCAAGTATCATTTTTGCACACACACACATACATATATATATATATATATCTGTGTGTGTGTGTGACTTTTTTGTTGTAAATAACATTTAAAATAATTTATAAAATAATCAAGCATGAATTTCAATCATACATGTATTAGATATGAGTTTTGCACTATTTTAATATCATGTTGTCATACATGACAATCAACTGGCGGATATACAAACTACTCAAAAAGTTGAAATGTTTCAGCTCAATACAATGAAAATGACATGGACTTGTCCACGAGTGCGCCGTAGTGAAAAGGAGGCTTGAGTTCTGGTAAAAAGACCCAGATTCGATTTCTACCATGCGCTTCCATATCCTATATAAATTTACCAGGGGGTATGGGGGCTTGGATCAACGGACGACTTTACTATACCCTCCTCAGGAGTTTACCGACCCGCCGTGTTCTCTTGGGTTTTCAAAAAAAAAGACATGGAGTTGGAGTGTTCGTAAATTCTTTCAAATGAAAATACCCAATCATAGTTGAATTCAGGTATAGGCAATTGTCTAATTTAAATATTAAAAATAATGAACACGACTTTAAACAAAGTATAGATATCTAATACTGCATGCTATTAGTATCATTTCAAGTATGGAAGAATATGGTATCGGTTTTTGTATTGTATTAGTATCAGTAACAGTTTAATGTGTGTAAAAAAATAGTATCAGTTCATGCACACTGTTGGTATCAGTTTCAAGTGCAGATAGAAATATATTTATAGTCATAACTAACATCCAAGTGTAAGAAAAGTTAAACAAAGCTAATTTTTACAACATTAGAAATAAGTTTATAGTTTTTACAACAAATTGACATAATATAAATAAGTGATTATCAACAATAAAAAAATCAATTAGTTCTAACACAACATTTCAAATGTATGTTAGTTCTAACACAACATCTCAAATGTATATTCATTAAAATAAAGCTAAATTCACTTCTTTATTTCTTCTTCTTCTTCCAGTCTTGACATGAACTTGGCTAAATTCCAGCAGTGATCATTGTCCGTCGGTATCTCATACACGATTCTTGCTCTTGTTTTCAATATTTGTTCAGGTTTTATTTTGATTGGTATTTTGTCCTTGTTCAATGATATGATGAATGTCATGACATATATACCACAGTCAACCATGTTTAAAGAAAAATATATTATTAGTATCACTTTGCATTACTTGAAGTATCATGTATGTAACAAATATAAAACATTGTATTTAAGAGATAATGGTGCAAACAAATAATATGCTTTCAAATAAAGTACCTAACAATTTTAGTATCAAAGTTAGCATCAGTTATAGTATCAGTTTTAGTGCATGTAGGTACCATTATTATGATTTGTGATAGTTGTTTTGTTTCATTTTGATTATATACAGGTTTAGTATCAGTTTTGTGTATGTAGGTATTAGTTTTGTGCCTACAGGTATCAGTTTGTCTGCATGTGGGTATCATCTTGATTTGAAGCAAATGTTTATTAAACTGAAAGATAATAACTTCTGTATCAAGCAAATTCAATTCAATGTAATAGGCTAAAGGTGTATAGAACTTTATATAAAAGATTATAATGCAAACAGATAACAAGTTCTAAGTATCAAGTAACTATCAATTTAGTATTACTATTGGTTTCAGTTCTAGTATCAATTATGTTTTTAGCGGGTATCATTTTTAACAAAAAAAATAGCTTATGTGTCCGGTGCGTGCTGTGCATGCTCAATTTGATGCATTTCATCTGGCTTCACTTCCATATCTTGTAAGTTTTTGTTTTTTCAGATTTCTTGCAGCATTTCTTCGACTTGTTTTCTCTATTAAAGAAAAATTAATACAAATTTAGCTAATGTTCACTTTGTTTCAATTATATTAGTTAATTCTTTTGAAAAAAAAACATACCAATTTTATTGCTTCTTTTAGACTAGGGTTGTTCTGTCATTTGATCTTTTAGGATGTGAAGAATCTATTGACATCATTGCATTGTTGGGTATGTCAAAGTTACTAATGTCCATTGTATTTACGATGCAGAGGAAATAAATAGCTTCTGCATATTTATCTTGCGCCATTTCTTCAAGCATAGACGGGTCCAAATGTTTTTTTATATTACGTATATTAAAGACTCGCTTTTTGTTGAATACAAAATAAGTTACAATTCAATATATGTTGCAATTATTATGTACTTACACATTAAAGTTCTATTTACTGTCACTGTTGTCGTGAATGCATAGTTATGCACTACTAGCCCACATTTAAATATATCACAATCGATTATCAATATTAACAATAGGAAATTGGATGTTTTTGTTAGTGGTGAAGCAATATTAAATAATAAATAGTATCATTTTTGTTAACAGTGGCAGCATGTATTAAAAGTATAAAAATAACTAAGCAGTAACTCCAATCAAACAGCTTATGGGTATCAGTTTTGCGTATATTTTGGTATCAGTTTTGATACAAATTACAGTCGGAATAATTTATAAAGGAAGTAAGCGTCAACTCCAAACATATAACTGCTAGGTATCAGTTTTGCATTATTTTGGTATCACTTTTGTCATACATGACAGTCAACTAAATAATTAAAATTACATAGCGTCCACTTTTATCAAACAGATACTAGGTATCAGTTTTGCATATATATAAGTATCAGTTTTGTTATAAATAACAGTCAAAATAATTTATAAAATAACCAAGCATGAATACCAATCAAACAGCTACTAGGTATTAGTTTTCAACTATTTTGGTATCACTTTTGTCATACATGACGATCGATTAAATAATTAAATGTATACAGCATCCACTACAAACAAAAATTAGGTATCATTTTTGCTTCTATATAGGTATAAGTTTTGTTATAAATAGCAATCAAAATAATTTATAAAATAACCAAGCATGAATTCCAATCAAACAGCAATTAGGTATTAGTTTTCATAATTATTTTGATTGATGGCAGTATTATTAAGCAAAAATTTATGTACTTGTCCATCGGTGTAATTTCCTTCAAGAACACGTCGTAGTGGTTTTTCGTTATTACGCATCCTCTTTTGATTATGTCATTGTTCTCCCATGCTACTTCACTATTTTAACGAAAAAGATTTGAATCAATTAATTAAAGTTATTTTAATATGCAGCATTAGTATAAATATTTGTAAACTTACTTTTGTGATGATGTCAAAGAAAAGAAAGTTTTGGTTACATCTTGTCGTTCTCTGTTCAAGTATGCTAAGCATTTGTAGTGTCGCAGTCCTAAATCTGAAAGTGTTGGTTCTGTTACTGCAGTTGGCTCTAGGATGGATTATCTGTACTTTTTTCTCACCATCTTTTTTTTTCTTCATTTTTTGTGATGATGTCAGAGCAAGGAAAGTTTTGATCACATCTTATCGTTCACTATGCAAGTATGCTAAGCATTTGCAGTGTCCCAGTCCTAATTTGAAAGTGTTGGTTCTATTACTGCAATTGGCTCTATGATGGATTCTTCTGTACTTTTTTTCATCATCTTTTCTTTTTCTTTAGTTTTTGGCTTATTTGCTATTCTTTTCACTCAATGACCGTAGTTAAAGTTGTCACTTTCTTTTTATTGTTCTTGCTTTTACCCTTTGCACATAAGAAGCTGGTTTTATTACTGTTGTTTTCTATTTTTGGCCAGTAGGTTTTGTTGGTTTCTTTTTTTGATCTTGTTCATTTTTTGCATTTCAAACTCTTGTGAGTCATAGAGTTTGAAAATTGTAGGAGTGAAGTCAAGTATTGAATCACGGTAGGATACAATTTGGTTTTTGGCAGTGGTATCTTCTTTCATGTTTTGAGCGTCTTTTGTTTCATTTTCTACCATTTTATCTTGATTTGTTGGAAAAACCGCGTCATTTGTTTTTTCCACCATTTCTACACTTTCTTTTGTTGTCTCCATGGGTGTATCTTTATTTGGTTGGAGCACTTGCATTTCAGTTGCTATTTCTGTTAATATGCATGTATTGTCCTTTTTAGTTGCTTGGTGGACTTGTTCAACATAAGGCTCAGCAATTGTCTCTTTATTTTGTTCTTCATTTTTTCAACTGTTGTTTCCTTCTCTTGATTTTCATCCATTGTATTGTTTATTTCATTCTGATTTGCATTTTCTTTTGTTATATCTATAGGTGTATCTTGATTTATTTGAAACACTTTTTCTGTTAGAGTCGGGTTTCCAACTAGAGACCACTCCGAATCGAAACCCCACAAGTACAGCGGAAGACGGGATCGTGGTAAGAAGTGTAAAAACCACCAACCAATAACTCAATTCTAGTCTCAACCAATCCAAAGACAATCGCAATCCTAAACAAGCAATTCAGAAATCAAAGCAATAACGAAAAATAAATCACACAGCGATTTATAGTGGTTCCACTAACGTTGTGTTAGTGTACATCCACTTTAAGAGAGAGCTTTATTAATATTGACGAGATGAGTACAAGAGATTGAATACAATGATCAAAATTCTAATTAGAAATTGATTTGTGGAGAAGAGAATTGAAGAAAATTAGGTTTTGAGAAACCCTAATTGGTGGAGGCTAATCTCTTACAGTTGCTTATCCTATCTAGAACCTGAAGCTAGCTTATATAGGAGAATAGAAACCCTAGCCAATGTTCTGAAATTGCCCCTGCAGTTGTCACAAATCTTCACGCCGAGTCCGTAGAGAAAAACATGCGATAGATGCCTCAGACTCTGACCAACATGGTCAGACGTCTGAATGAAGCCTCTGGAATAAGTTACGCTTCAGCTCAGACGTCTGATAAATGTCTCTGGAACCAACACTGCTCAGACTCAGACATCTGACCCTTTTGGTCAAACGTCTGAGCTCATTCTCTGGAACAGTGACGCAGATTTCCAAAGGGGCCAGACGTCTGGCCATTTCCCTCAGACGTCTGACCCTGCCCAAAACAGCCTACTCCACCTTTTTCCATATAACTTCCACCTCCGAACTCCGATTTGTGAACCGTTTTCTCCATTGCGAAGCTACTTACAACCTCTACAATTCTCCATATAGTGTCGCCAGAATTTAACACTCCACCTCGACACTATATCCATCTCCAACTCTAATGATACCATACCATCAACGACAACCGATAGCACCGACTATCACTTCTACCTTCAACCAAACATGAATGCTTTCCCAATGAGCTCCGGCAAAGCCACCGCCCATTTCACTACACCAACAAGCTCAGGAAAAGCCCTCGCTTGCTAATGAAATGTTGAAAACATCCAAATCCTGAGCTATCTCACCAAAGACTAGCACTTACCAAGAAGATAGAACCTCAATCTCTCACCGATACTCTTTCTCAACTACCACCAAGCTCCTCCCTTAACTGTGCCACCCCGTGGCACCTAGCACCTCTCCAAGCGAATCAAGTTCGAGCAATGCTCGAACTTCCCAACCGGCAATGTCTTAGTGAACATGTCCGCCGCGTTACCCTTTGTGTGCACTTTTCGAAGATATACTTGCTTATCCTCATCCATGGCTACTAGAAATGACTCTCTCACCTCAATATGCTTAGTCCGTGAGCTAAACGCCAAATTCTCTGCCAAGTGAATAACACTCTGGCTATCATATCGAACATCAATACTATCATGCTCGAAACCCAAGTCACACAACAATCGCTTCAAATAGAGTGCCTCCTTTGCCGCCTCCACTGCAGCTATCAACTCCGCCTCCGTAGTGGATAAAGCAACTACGGTCTGCAATCTAGATCTCCAACTTATGGCTATACCCCCAAGTGTGAAGACATATCCGGAAGTTGATTTTCTACGATCCCTATCACCTGCGTAGTCCGAATCACAATAACCAACCAACTTGCAATCCATCGCCTTACTACCGCCAAAAACAAAACCTTGAGATGATGTGCCTCTAAGGTATCTCAACATAAGCTTCATAGCTTCCCAATGCGATTTCTCCAGATTAGCCATGTATCGACTAACCGTCCCGACGACATTTGCAATATCGGGCCTTGCACACACCATAGCATACATTAGACTTCCAACCGCACTAGCATATGGCACCTTTGCCATATAAGCCTTGTCTTCCTTCAAGATAGGTGATCCTTTACTCGAAAGCTTCATATGCAAAGGTAAAGGTGTATTTGACGCCTTTGCATTCTCCATGCTAAACCGGCAAAGCAATTTCTCAATGTATTCCTTTTGAGTTAGTTTCAACTCAAAACCCTTTCGATCCCTTACAATTTCCATGCCCAATATCCTTCTTGCTTCTCCAAGATCCTTCATTTTGAACTCCGATTTCAAACTCAGTTTTAACTTGTTGATTTCTTTCTTATCCTTAGAAGCAATGAGCATGTCGTGCACATACAAGAGTAAATACACCCAACAATCATTTCTCAACTTCTTGAAATAAAGACAAGCATCTTTGATGCTTCTATCAAAACCATTTTCAAGCATAAAATGATCAAACCTCTTGTACGATTGTCTAGGTGATTGCTTTAATCCATATAATGATTTCTTCAACTTGCAAACCAAATTTGACTTACCATCCACAACAAAACCTTTCAGTTGCTCCATGTAGATGTCTTCATCCAAGTCACCATGCAAGAAGGCGGTTTTCACATCAATTTGCTCCAACTCCAAGTCGTGAATAGCAACTATAGCAAGTAATATCCGGATAGAAGTATGGCGCACAACCGGTGCGAATATCTCATCATACTCCTTTCCTTTCCTTTGTGCAAACCCCTTAGCCACTAGCCTAGCTTTGTATCTTCCATCGTCCTTCACCTTGTATATCCATTTGCACCCAATAGTACGGTTTCCTTTAGGAAGTGGAACCAAATCCCAAGTTTGATTCTTCAACAATGATTGCATCTCTTCCTCCATTACACAAATCCATTTCGAGCTATCACTCGACTTCATGACGTCGTCAAGGTCCATCGGCTCATCTTAGACTACATGAAGAGCATAGTCCAAATTATCACAAAAGCTAAGATAGTTTCAATCACCATATCTTTTGGGTGGTCTTATAGTACGACGACCAACCCGAGTAGCAATACCATCACCCAAATTCCCTTCAGCTCCACCTTGAACCGAATCATCTCTAGAATCATGCACATCACCAATACTACTAGAGGTACCCTGTGGACTATGTGATGTAACATCAACCGCTACTTTCTCGCAAGCATCTCCGACTACTCTACTTTCTCTACTCCTTGGACAAAATGTGGAAATAATTTCCTTCTCTTTTGATTCACCATGAACCAAATCCGGAACATCCGATGAGCTTCCTTTCTCCTTGAACATCGCCGACTCATCAAAAGTAACGTGACGAGAATTCACTACCTTCTTCGTTTCCGAATTCCAAATCCGATAGCCTTTTACTCCATCCGTATAGCCAAGCAAAATCCCCTTGAAAGCTCTAGGTTCAAGCATATCATTTCCCGGATCATGCACATAAACCGGACTTCCAAAGACACGAAGATAACTCAAGTCAATGCTCTTTCCCTTCCACACTTCCTCCGGAATTTTGTTACCAATAGCTGAGCACGGAATTCGATTAATAATATGCACTGCGGTTGACAAAGCTTCAGCCCAAAATCCCTTCGCCAAACCCGATGTTAATCTCAAGCATCGAGCTTTCTCAAGTAAAGTACGATTCATCCTCTCTGCAACACCATTCGACTGCTGATCTCCAGGTGTAGTAAAATGTCTCTGAATACCATGATGCTTGCAAAACTCCTATTATTCTCTGGAAACATACTCTCCGCCATTGTCAGACCTTAGAACCTTCAAAGACTTTCCACTCTCATTTTCAATAAGAGCCTTCCATGCTTTGAACTTTGCAAATGCCTCAGACTTGGCCTTCATTACATACACCCAAACTTTCCGAGAAAAGTCATCTATAAAGGAAATATAATAGCGAGCTCCACCTAAAGAAGCTACAAGTGCCGGTCCCCAAACATCCGTGTGAACATACTCAAGAACACTTCTCGAATCATGCTTTCCTTCACCGAATGAAACTTTAGTTTGCTTCCCCATGACGCATTCTTCGCAAAACTCTAACTTGTTGAAACTTTCTCCATCGATCATCTTCCTCTTCCGAAGAATGTCCAAACTCCTCTCCGAGACATGACCTAACCTCAAATGCCACAACCTAATCGCATCCAAGCCATGAGAACTATCAACTCCTATACAAGTTTCGCCTTCCACAGTCACTCCTTGAAGCAAATAAATACCATGAGTCCTAGCACCCTTCATCACCATAAGCGGTCCCTTCAAAACCTGCAAGCTATCACTCTCAATAGTGATCTTACAACCTAAAGAATCCCGCTGCCCCAAAGAGATAAGAGACATCCGAAGTCCCGGAACATAGTGCACATTAGCGAGAGTACGAACCACTTCGTCAAACATCCGAATTTGCACGGAACCAATGCCTTTCGACTTGCAAATAGCACCATTTCCCATAATAATTGAATTTCCTTCTTTGTCGATGTAAGAAGAAAAACAATTCCTATTTGGCGTCATGTGATAAGACGCCCCCGAATCGAGCACCCAATTTCTACCCGAAACATCCGATGCTACCGCCGACAAAACATCTACATCTCCCTCACCAACTCCACTCTCCACCGCTACAGATGAAGATGCTATTTCCTTCTTTGACTTCTCCTTGTCCGTACACTCATTCTTCCAATGACCGTGCTTCTTTCAAATATAGCACCTTCCTTTTCTTTCCTTCAACTTTCCTCTCCAACCAGGGTTCCTTGATTTAGAACACCCCCGGTTCTCCTTCTTCGCATACCTCTCCTTCTCCACAAACAAACCATGACCACTACTAGCACCACTACTTCCTTCACCTAACTCCTTCATTTGATCCCGCAACTTCTCGCTAAGAAGACCCGTCTTGACATCATCAAGAGTCAATGTATCTCGGCTATAGATCAAACTATTTGAGAAACCTGTATAGCGATCTTGCAATGAACACAAAAATATCATCGCCTTTTGCTCTTCCTCAATCTTCAAATCTACCGCCTTCATCTTCATTAGCAAATCATCAAAAGTATTCAAGTGCGCCTTAAGCGAAGTACCTTCCTTCATCTTGTAGGTGAAGAACGTTCGCAATAAGATCAAACGATTTGTCAGTGACTTCTTCATATACAACTCCTCCAACTTGTCCCAAATACCCTTAGCGGTTGTCTCACCACTAATTTCAGAGATAACATTCTCTCCCATAGCAAGTTGAAGTGTAGTGAATGCCCACTCTTCCATCTCCTATCTCTCAACATCTGAGATGTCCGCTGGCAACAAATGTATGTCAAACACTACTCGATGCACCTGATTCCTCCTTAGAACCGCTTTCATCTTCCATTGCCGTTTTTCAAAATCATTATCGCCATTCCACTTGTCTATTACCAATTGTGATCCTGAAGCTGCATACGATCCACGTACATAAGGAGCAACACCACTTGGATTACCCATTGAGGAACTACTTGAGGTATTATCTGATTCTGGCATTTCTATAACCAACTACCAACACCAATGCTCCGATACCAAATGTTAGAGTCGGGATTCCAACTAGAGACCACTCCGAATCGAAACCCCACAAGCACAGCAGAAGACGGGATCGTGGTAAGAAGTGTAAAAACAACCAACCAATAACTCAATTCTAGTCTCAAACAATCCAAAGACAATCACAATCCTAAACAAGCAATTCAGAAATCAAAGCAATAACGAAAAATAAATCACACAGCGATTTATGGTGGTTCCACTAACGTTGTGTTAGTGTACATCCACTTTAAGAGAGAGCTTTATTAATATTGATGAGAGGAGTACAAGAGATTGAATACAATGATTAAAATTCTAATTAGAAATTGATTTATGGAGAAGAGAATTGAAGAAAATTAGGTTTTGATAAACCCTAATTGGTAGAGGCTAATCTCTTGCAGTTGCTTATCCCTATCGGGAACCTGAAGCTAGCTTATATAGGAGAATAGAAACCCTAGGCAATGTTCCGAAATTTCCCATGCAGTTGTCACAAATCTTCACGCCGAGTCCGTAGAGAAAAACAGGCGATAGACGCCTCAGTCGTCTGACCAACATGGTCAGACGTTTGAATGAAGCCTCTGGAATAAGTTACGCTTCAGGTCAGACGTCTGATAAATGTCTCTGGAACCAACACTGCTCAGAATCAGACGTTTGACCCTTTTGGTCAGACATCTGAGATCATTCTCTGGAACAATGATGCAGATTTCCAGAGGGGCCAGACGTCTGGCCATTTTCCTCAGACGTCTGACCTTGCCCAAAACAGCCTACTCCACATTTTTCCATATAACTTCCACCTCCGAACTCCGATTTGCGAACCGTTTTCGCCGTTGCGAAGCTACTTCCGACCTCTACAATTCTCCATATAGTGTCACCAGAATTTAACAAAACTGATACTATACAGAGGTAAAAACTGATACTATGTATAGTTACAAATGATGGTAGAAAACATATAGTGCTAAAATTGATTCTAAGTAGAAGTTAAAATGATATTGATTAATGTAGGCAAGATGGAGTTTTAACTTACCTCACTCTCTTTTACATCATCCAAAAATTGTTTGACTACTATGTCTTTTAGCTTACGCAAATCCCATCTTGCAAATCTTGGTAAATCTTCATTATGTTGTCACTTTAAAAAAACGAATGAGCTCCATCTTCTCACAAACGCAATACTATAAACATTTAAAGAATTAATTAGATAAGATTATTAAAAATAATATTTATTTCAAATAATAATATTTTAAATAACATATCTTACCAATGGACGCATGGAACATATGGGTATGTTTCTTGGCTTATGGATAAATTTTTTAACAAATTTACTGAAATTTTTCTCTATTGTCTATGGTCAAGAAATTGTATGCAATGTTTCAAAATTCATCAAGAAGGGTAGAATTCCCCATCTTAATTTTTGTTGGTTGTTGGGGAAGAAAAATGTTAATAGAATTTCCATTACTATCAACCGTGGCAAGTCTTCTTCATTTTGTTTTTTCTTCTTTCCTATCTCTTGTTTTATTCTCCTTTCAACCACATTTTTCGTAATGAAAGCACAATTTCCAAAAAAAATCTTGTAATTTTTTTACAATCCATTGGAATACTTTTGCTTGTCATTTTTGATGTCGGCTCTATATTTCTTCCTTCCAATGGTAGAGCAAAAGGTAAGCTTATATGAGTGGTAGTTACTTTCATTTTATCTTCTCTAAATACGAATGTATCATTTTCAGTAGAGTAGCTACTGTACAATGTATCCAAGTTGTGTTGATGCTTTTTGCATTATTTCATTGTTATTTTTTCTTCATAGAAGATGTTGAAGAAGTTGTAAAACTGGGTCTTTTTCAGGATGTCTATTTGTTTTTTGGCCAGTCCATTCTTTTCTTTAACCAAGTTTATGATCTTGAAAACTGTTTTCAACCCACATCTATATGAAGTATCTGGCTTTATAACTTCACCTTTTGCTATTTTCTCACATGTTTTTTGCTCTAATCCTTTAGATATCCTTTTCATGCTTGTAGGACATGGGTTGACAAAATCATCGTCATCCTATTGTATGAAAAAGTAGCATTAAGTTGACAATGAAACAAATGACATTGAAACATAACGATATAAGGGGTATCAGCTGCAATGAAACAACTTCATACAAACATATTACATTTAAAATCATTTAAAAAATTAGAAAGACATCAGCTATACTCAAAGGAACTAGTGGATATCATTTTTGTTAAATACTAGTATCAGCTTCCATAAAAATGACAGTGAAAATAATTTTTAAAATTCCAAATCATTAACGTCAAACCTACAGACTTTAGGTATCATTTTTGATTTATAATGGTATCATTTTTAACAAAATACAGTGAAAACAATTTATAAAAGTACAAAGTACAAGTTTCAAACAAAAATATTACCGGTATTAATTTTGCAAGCTATTGGTATCATTTTTGCTACAAATTACATGGAATATAAAATTAGAAAGACATCACCTCTACTCAAAACAGCTAGTGGGTATCATTTTTGTTGAATATTGGTGTCAGTTTTCATAAAAATGAGAGTGGAAATAATTTTAAAACTTTAATCATTAACCTCAAACATACATAATTTATGTATCATTTTTTATTTACAATGGTATCGGTTTTTAACCAAAATACAGTGAAAATAATTTATAAAAGTACAAAATACAAGTTTCAAACAAACATATTACTATATTATTTTTGCAAGGTACTGGTTTCATTTTTGCTACAAATTATATGAAAAATCATTTATAAAATTAGAAAGCCATCAACTCTATTCAAAGCAGTCAGTGGATATCATTTTTGTTAAATATATGTATCAGTTTTCATAAAAATGAAATTGGAAATAATTTTTAAAATTCTAAACTAATGACTTCAAGCATACAAACTCTAGGTATCATTCTTGGTTTATAATGGTGTCACTTTTTTTTAAAAAATAGTTAAAACAATTTATAAAAGTAGAAAGTATAAGCTTTAAGCATACAGATTATTGGTATTATTTTTTTAGGATATTAGTATCAGTTTTACTACAAATGACATGGAAAAAAATTTATAAAATCAGAAAGCATCAACTCCACTGAAACAAACCGTGGGTGTCATTTTTGTTAAATATTGATATCGGTTTTGTTAAAAAAGAGAGTGGAAATAATTTTAAAATTCCAAATCATTAATTTTAAACATACAGACTATAGATATCATTTTTGAATTATAATGGTATCATTTTTTTATAGAAAATACAGTGAAAATAATTTATCAAAGTATAACGTGCAACTTCAAACAAAATGATTATTTGTATCATTTTTGCAAGATATTGGTGTCAGTTTTGCTACAAATGATATGGAAAATAGTTTATAAAATTAAAAGTCATCAATTCCATTCAAAACAAACAGTGGGTATCATTTTTGTTGAATATCAGTATCAATTTGTTATAAACTACAATGGAAATTATTTTAAAACTCCAAAACATTAACTTCAAATAAACAGACTATAGGTATTATTTTTTCTTTATATTTGCATCAGTTTTATTACAAATTATAGTGAAAACAATTTGTAAAATTAAAAGTATCAACTTCAAACAAACAGACAAGGGGTTTCATTTTTGTAAGGTATTGGTATTAGTTTTGCTACAAATAAGATGGAAAAATAATGTCTAAAAATTACAAGGCATCAACTCCACTCAACCATGCAATAGGTATCAGTTTTACATTATGTTGGTATCAGCTTTATTATATATATGTCAATGAAAGTAATTTCTTACATTACAAAGCACTAACTTAAATCAAACAGATAGTGGGTATCAGTTTTTAATATATTAGTATCAGTTTTGATACAAATGATAGTGAAAACTATTTGAAAACCACAAAGCCTTGTCTTCAACCAAACAAAGGTATCATTTTTGTAATAAATAAGATGACGTAAAGTGATAGTGTTTGTAATTTTACCAAATTGATAATTTGTTCCTCTTTAGATTCTTCATTTACAATTTGTTTTTCCTTTTTTTGAGCTTTTTCCCGTTTAAAAAATTTGATACTATTAGAATATATTTAATAATATGATATTGTTACTATCGTTTTTAAAATTTTATAGTATCATTTTCCCGTTGAATTGTCTTTTGAGTTTCTGTTTGAATTTTCTTCTAAATTGTTTTTTCATTTTTTTAATCTTTTTTTTGCAGCTGTTTTTCAGTTTCTTTCTCAGTTGATGTTTTTGCTACATGTTTTCTTCACTGTTATGTCAAATATGTTCAATACTATTATAATACAACTATATCAACTTTGTTATACTTGATTTTATAGTATCAGTTACCTTTTCCTGTATGTTTTTTGTCATTTTTGATTGGTTTTCATTTTCTGCATTTTGTTCATTTCTATTCTTTGTTCTTTTTTCTAGATTTTGTTGTGTGGCTTCATTTCAAAATTTTCTATAATATAATATATACAAATCCTTCAACATACTTGCTATGTAAAATAATTATTAGTTTATTTTAAACTTAATCAAATACCATATTTTATCATACTATTTCTAATTAAAACATTTTCTAACAAGCTATATACATTTAAATCAAAAATCTTTTCTATAACAAATACTCGGTGATATTTAAACATTTCCAAACACCCTTTGAATACATACATACATACATATATATATATATATTAAAACAAAAAACCACTTCAATAAACATTATACCGATCCAAACAAATTCCATGCACAATCGTTTAAAATAGATAAAGATCAAAAATCAGATCCACTTCACTACTTTAATAAATATATACAGCAAATCAAATATACATAGGAAATAATAAGCTATGCATTCAACGAAAAACTATTCACCGGTTCCTTCTACGCACTCTAATCAATAACAAAACAAAATATAACAATTCAATGTTAAGCCACTAAAGGTCTAATATTCAACATTAATACGAATACTACTAGTTGGACTACACTACAAGAAAATCATCTTTTGGTGGCAGAAATTTATAGCGATTTTATGTAAGTGCAACTAATACTATATCACCCTATATTATAAAAGTAACCAAAAAATTTACTCATTTCCGCCTTTATTTGATAAAATTTCTCATGACCTTTAAACGTAACAAAAAAATTTGCCACCTATGAAATTTTCATTAGCCAATCGAATTTCTTTTTCTCACGCTCATCCTTTTTATTATCTGTCTCCTTCATCTCCTTCTAAAAGGAAGAAAACCCTAAACTAACATTTTCCCAAAGTCGACTTAGCAAATCTCCATTACCACAACACTTCAAATCTTAGATTTGCCCTGTGTAGAAAAGCTGCTGCTGAAGAGCTTCGTTGAATCCGAACTCAAACTAGACCTTACAAAATCATCTACTATTATTTGATCTATAACACGCGATTTTGCCATCGATTGACAGATCTAGAAGCAGAAACATTCAATTACCACAAACAAAAATCCACCGTCTTCAATTCGGAACTCGCGCATAAAAAAAGGAAAAATATTTCGATCTCTATTGAAAGAAAGAGAAGCTCGAGTTCGTTGCCAATTTCTAGCGTGCTTGTCATTTCGAGATGTGAGACCGTGATGTGGACGAGATGCTCGAAAGAGATGTCATTGTGCCTAGAGTTTATGAGTTCAAATTTGAAAGTAAAAGTGTCGGTGCCTAAATTTTGGTTCGCATGTGTCATTTTAGATCTCCTGTATACTAGAGATAGACCGTCACCGCCTTTTTCTTAGATCTGAGAAATATGCTACTGCAATTAAAAGTTAAGCTCGTTTGATGTGAGGTCGTGATGCTCAATTTCTGCTCAAGATGACTGGCTCTATTTTGGGAAGCCGATGATGCAGATGGATGCATCGCATTTTACAATGATGTTGATCTGCTCAAAGGACCATGTGGCAAATCACTTGCCCCTTTTCCTCAAGGTATATTTATGAAAACTTTAGTATAAAACTTTTAGTTGTGGCGGTTTGTTTCTAAAGTTTATGAGCTGATTAGTTCGGTTTAATATAATTTCATGTCTAATGATCACAAGTATGTGAAATATTGTGTTTTTATTCAAACAATCTTGGAGGTATGAAGAGTTATGAGATACCAAACAATAAAGTGACTGGAACCCTGGAACCTGAAGATGAGCTTTGTGGTGCCACTATCCAGGTTCGTTTTATAGCTCATCCATTCATTCTTTAGCAATCTTGTAAGTATAACTTGTTACAATTTTAGCTTTCTTTTAAGATGTATTAGCATGGTAATGTTGATGAGTTATGTAGGACTTGTAGCCAAGTGTGGATCATAATTTATTTACTTAGTTTAGATATGAAAAATAAAAAAATATTGAAGTAATTATATATACTAAAAATTGATCATTTCAGTATACAGAGATAGGTCATGGGCCAACCATATACTAGTTTTTCAAATGAATGTGAAATACAAGAAGTATCAAATCATGCTGATTGTACTTTCTTAATTTTGGAAGCCATTATTGAATCTTCAATTATGTGTGTATGTAGTTGAAAACCGAACGATTGAGAATACCTTTCAAAATCTCTGTTAGAAGAAAAAAATTGAGATACAGCATAACCGAGTGAATGGTTTTGAAGTGTTCAACATCACAGTTATAATCCATAAGCTGGTTATTGTCCTTAATTTAAGCAGGCACATGAAATATTCTGGTGCCACAAAGATTTTTAAGCGGTATTATTGGTACCAAATTCTCAATATACTGATCTAATTGTCATTAGTTCTGAATGCCTTATGCTACTTTATGCAGGATATTGTCCACCAAAGGTTTCCTAGTTGCTGAATTTTGTTGAGCAAATTGAGCGGCCAGAGTTCAAAAGGAGTAAAATGGGTGTTGATTCTTAAATTGGTATGACAATAAACCAATACCAGTTATTTCTTAATATTCGTTTTCCTCTAGTACCTACCATTCCTTCCACTATTTCAAAATAGAACAAAATTGCTACTCTTTCATTTCTTTGAACGACATTATTTAGTGTATTACATGGGAACACCCTAACACATGTATATGGAGCCTAGCAGTGTTGTTCTAGAGTATTATGAATCGTATATGCATATTTTGCACACAAGTGTACCTCATATCCTGATATATATTTCTGATGATGTTTGCATGAAATTTCCATCATCATGTTTGATTTCTTGCATGCTTAATTTAGTTTATTGACAAGAAGATCATATGTCATTCATACCTACATATGCTTTTACAAAACATTGTAATAGTTTCAATAGATGCGCGCTACAAAATAATACAGTTCTATAAGGGTAGGATTACTTTCATACCACAAACCGCTACACTTTTTACTATTATATAGTTCTTTTCTTCTAGAGTAATTAATAGGGTGTGGCAATAATTATTTTAGCTTGTTCTAAAGAAGTAAACAAATGGTAACAACAACATCAAAGAGATCCACCAATTACACTCACCCTCACAATATAACGAGTTTAATGCAAGGAAAAGCATCACAATCATGAATAATCCAAAACTGAACCAACCCTCTCCATCATTTTTGTCATACTGAAAAAAAAACATTTCAGCTGTAACTATAAGATATATTTATAAATGTTAAGAGTTACTTCAGCAAAGCAACTTAGAGTTGCTGAAGCAACTCAACTTTGAGTTACTGAAGCAAAGCAACTCTGAGTTGTTGAAGCGCTCCATTTTACTCTTGTTTACGCCGGATATTTTTTTTAAAAAGTTTTTTGTTTCATGGGGCATCTTTTGTATGGTGCTTTACCATCATAGGGTACTTCTGTTCTTTGTGTTATGCAAATCGAGTTATTTGTACTGGTATTACAATGTAGAGTGATATTATTTCAATTGACGTTAGGTATTAGAACTTCGTCCTTTAATGGAAGATTTATCTAGTGGCTAGCAAGACTTTTGTAATGTGAATTAGAAATGTAGTAGGGAAAGTTGGTTTTGGGGTGGAACAATTTGATTTCTTACCTTTTTTCTTCTCTTTTTTTTTCTTATTTAAAATTACCTAAAGTATAAGTTTGAGTTCTACTTTATTTTTGGCCAAGTTTTACCATTTTGTCAAAGTAAAAAAATATCAGGATATACATTTAAATCTAACACATGGGGACAAAGGTGGGATCTTTGAGCTTTTATTTAAATATGGAGTGCGGTAATTTTATATCAAATAGCAGGGTTAAGGAAAAAAGGGTACACGGATATTGATTTTCAGGAGTGATGCATGGTATTGATTTTCACTTGTTTCACGAACCATTTTACATGTCCATGAAGAACGTGGTTCTTTTTCCCTACTATAATCTTTGTACTCATTACCATTTTGTTAAAATCTTCTTTCAATTATTTTTTCTACATGTATTGGATGCAATTAAAGCCACAATAAATTACTAGCCAAGGAATTACAGATCAAACTCATTAGGGTAGGCTAATAACTATATTTAGTTTAACTGCTCCATGGAAATTTTTTTAGAAGTTGTTAGCAACAATGCAAAACAGATTCAAAAGGTGTACTACAAGACTTATTTCTACTTTCTTCTTAACATTGAATGTATTCTAATTTATTTTTTGAAAATATTGCCTCGTTTGCCCCCACATATTGTTGTTAGAATTAACTAAGCCCATCGTTATTTTTTTAGCTTGGTAGGCAATAGCCTGATCAACCAAATATATGAGGTGCACAGTCCAGACATTAGATTGCCACATCAACAAGATTCTCCCTTTAGTGTCATCAGAGCTATTATTCAGGTATTCCCAATTGCATGCATTATTATGTACAAAATTATGTATATTTCCTTTACTAAGTTTATAAGCATGTATGCACGTAATATTATTGCAAAATTATTAAAGTGGTTTTAATAATAATAATAATAATAATAATATATTAACTAAGTTTATAATAATAATAATAATATAATTAAGTTAGCTGAGTTGTAATAATAATAATAATAATAATAAATTAACTAAGTTAACCAAGTTAATAAAATTAACTAAGTTTTGTTAACAATAAACAAGTTTTATAAAATTAACTAAGTTTAAGTTAACTAAATTTTATAAATAATAATAATATAACTAATTTAACAAAGTTTGATAAATAATGATGATGATGATGATGAATTAACTAAGTTTACAAAAATTAACTAAGTTTATAAAAATTATCTAAGTTTATAATAATAATAACAACAACAACAATATAATTAAGTTAACTGAGTTTTAATAACAAAAACTATAATAATAATAATAGTAATAATAATAAATTAACCAAGTTAATAAAAATTAACTAAGTTTTGTTAAAATTAAACGAGGTTTATAAATTTAACAAAGTTTAAGCTAACTAAATTTTATAAATATTAATAACATAGCTAATTTAACAAATTTTTATAAATAATAATGATGATGAATTGACTAAGTTTATAAAAATTAACTAATTTTATTATAATAATAATAATAAAATTAAGTTAACTGAGTTTTAATAATAATAATAATAAATTAACTAAGTTAACCAAGTTAATAAAAATTAACTAAGTTTTGTTAAAATTAACAAGTTTTATCAAATCAACTAAGTTTAAGTTAACTAAATTTTATAAATAATAATAATATAACTAATTTAACAAATTTTGATAAAAAAATAATGATGATGATGATGATGATGAATTAACTAAGTTTATAAAAATTAACTAAGTTTATACTAATAAAAATAATCATAATAATAATATAATTAAGTTAACTGAGTTTTAATAATAATAAAAATAAAAATAATTAACTAAGTTAACCAAGTTAATAAAATAAACTAAGTTTTGTTAAATTAAAAAAGTTTTATAAAATTAACAAAGTTTATGTTAACTAAATTTTATAAATAATAATATATAGCTAATTTAACAAAGTTTTATAAATAATAACAATGATGATAATGATGATGATGAATTAACTAAGTTTATAAAAAATAACAATAATAATAATGATGATGATGAATTAACTAAGTTTATAAAATTTAAGTTTATAAAAATTAACAAAGTTTATAATAATAATATAATTAAGTGCATAGTGTATAATAATTTGGTTGTTTTTAATTGTGTCATACAAGACTTTCCTTGTTTGATATTAGATTTGAAGTCCTACAAATTAACATAATTGTTTGACTATATGTTGTGCCTTCACTTGTGCACGCATTGGACTTTCGAAGAGAGCAAAGTTGGATATTTATGGCATTGGACTTTCGAAAGAGAGCAAGGTTGGACTATTATGGTGCTAGCTTTCACTTGTGCATGCAACAAAGAATTATGGGTAATAAAGCATTTTGTTAGCAATAGTTAGGGATAACATTTTATTAGTACTAATTGTGTAAATTTGTATGTGAATGGTTGTTATATGTGAGTTTGATCATTTTGTCAAAAAACTATTGTATCAGAATGGTTATTTATATCTTATTTGATTATATGTTTAATGTGTTTTTTTAGTTGTTTGAATATGATAATTATGGGAGTGATTGTTGATTGATATAGTAGAAATAAAATAGATCATTAATATGAAATTAAAGCATGAAAAAATGCTGCAAAATAATCAACAACTTTTTTAGCGTTTAAAAAACGCTACAAAATACATATACTGGCATTGAGTAAACGCTACTGTAAAGCAGGGGTAAAGTTAGAAACTCTATAGTAGCACCAAAAAGCCTTTTGGGCGTTTTTTAAAACGCTACAAAAGGATTTATGGTTGCGTTTGAGAAACGCTGCAATAAAAGGATTTATAGTGGCGTTGAAATAAATGCAACTAAAAATCATGGATTTTTAGTTGCGGGTTTTATTGCGGCGTTCATTAAAACGCTACCGTGAGTTTTGGTAGCCTTTTTTGTGCGCCACTAAAAATATTTTTTTTGTAGTGCTAACTCCTTCCGTCCTTGTTACTCCAACCATTTATATCAGATACTCAAAAGAAATAAATGAAAAGATATTATATAGATATAGAATACCAACTACGTCCCTAGATGATTATCTTAGTAATCATCCTATATATATGTCTACTATTCCTTATTATAGAGTAACTAAATAACACACTCAAGGAGACATGGACTCTAAATCCCATCTAAGGTCTTAACTCATGTCTCAAATGTACAACGTATTGTTCTAAACCCGCTCTGGTACCAAATGAAACAACCCACTTTTATACCTATATTATCCAAGAGTATTACTAGGTAATACTGTTAGATAATATGAAGAATGAGGCTAAATGAGATATACACATGATTATTGCCTTTGGCTAACATTGTTATGTATTTAAATGCTGAATACAACTCACCCCGAAACATACACAATATCGGCACAAAGCAATAAACATGTGTGTCTGCAGCATAGAACAATACACAACATACACTAAATAATAGTGAACAAAGAGTCAGAATCATAGCGATAATATATATAACATATAAGACTATGTGGTTATAACTTACAAAACATCTTTAATGTCATATATCTCAATATAATACAATGTGTATAGGATATATACATCACCATGACATGCATACAATTTATCTACCACATACAAAAAATATATAACGATCTTAAGGATCATGTATCCACTATGCACATAAAACACAAGCTAGTTACATTGTATGAGTATTAAATAAATAACACACGGGTCGGAATATGTCTAAATCAAGGATCTATAAATATGTGCGACATAATATATACTATAAATAATATATGATAGCACTCTCAGTGTAATTTTAGCCAACAATCACAATACTGATATACATACGTATGTGGAAACGTATGCATGGTATATAATAATAATAACATAAATAATCACCAAAACATCATATATCATAAATATCATAGGGCCACACATAAAGATAGCATCACCATATATAGAAGTGCATCAAATCAGAAATCAGGTAATCAATATCAAATGGGTGAATCATCCATATTCAGAAATCATCATCAAAATGCAGAAAACCTCTATAAGTGAGATATCACCAAGTATAATTAGGCTAGCACATAGCATTATGTAAATATATCTCCCAATCTCAATAAATAGAACGTCGTCATCAACATATGTTGAATAGGCTACCTATCAGTAAAAATAATGATATTAGAATCCACTATAATCTATACACTTATCCAGATATAATATCATCTCCTCATATATAAATAATCTGAATATATCGTGATGGGGAATGACTATACGTCAGACATGAAGTCCCAAGTAGAGCTATCTAAATATATCAATATATGTGTAATAACTCGCCCTAAAACGGACCAAATTTTGACCCAAAAAAAGCCTATCGAAACTTAAACCTATTTCAAAGCTAGTTGTTGATTTGTATAAAGAATAATACAAAGCTATTTATCTAGACATTCAATACTCACAGTAAAAGGATAAAATATAATAACAAAAACAGTACCCATTTCATTTTAAATCCAAATGTCATAAAATCCATTACACATAACCAATGACAACCGTCACATAGCCATAGTACAACACTTCCAAAATATAACATTGTTTTTCAATGGGTACATCAGAAAATAACATGAATAGATAAATAGATAGACCGCCACAAGGTTCCTCCTTGCCTTCGCCTTCAGCATCACCTTTCCTAACATCTGTTGTAATGAGGAGGGAGTCAGTACAATATATGTCTGGTGAATAAAAATCCAGAGCCTTACTATAATTGTACTTAGATGGTATAATTTAAACAGGAATACGTCTTTTGCATATTAGCTTTATTCTAAGTCTTTCCAACTTTAAGCCCTAAGGCTTTCCCAATTCCAATTCCATTAATGTTACTCTTACAACCCAATAACCCATATTTATCGTCAGCAATGTCCTATCAATGTAAGAGATAGTACCAAAGCTACTTAATGCCTTCTTAATGGGAATTAGGCAAATTATGACCATTTAATACCCTTTTTAAGGCAGGTCCTCCGTCATTTAATACCTATCCCAAGGTGGAATTCTCATTGGTACTTATATAGCTGGCATTGCACGGAATCTTTTTTGGTCACTTGATACTTCATATTGAAGCGGACCCTTTTTAAAATATCTACTACCATGCCTAACCCTTAACCTTAACCCTGACCATTTCCTACTTCCTACATAAGGAAGAGGCGGGCCTTCACATAGCCACTTAATAACTTCAATCACTGAAGTAGGTCCTTCGCATTATGACCTATATCCCACAGTAACGTCTCACATTAGTTCGACTATTCATAGGTACTGGTAGTCAGGTTAGCTGGCCAGTTTTACCCTATAGAATCTGGGATTAACCTCGCGTCATCCGTAGTTACTTATCATAGGCGATACCTCGCATCAGCCCCAAGCCACACAGTTGGTAGCCATATTAGCTGGGCAGACTTCTATGTGCTTTTGACTGACTTACATCCTTATAACTTAGTCATAATTTATAACAATCTCTTAACATTTTATCACACATCCCACCGTATCCATAAGTTAAGGCCTTATAAGAAAACTTCTTATTTCGCCTCTACAATTAATTACTTTCCTAAGGGAAAATTCAATAATAATAAACTATTAACTACACCATTAATATGTTATAATCTTACGTTATTTGCACTAAAATATACACATATGTACATACATATATACATATACATACACACACATATATATCTGTGTGTGTATACATGCACTAAGTAAATTTCTAAGCGTGCGAAGTTTACGACCTAAACTAACATTTACATGTCAAACTTCAAAATTATACAAGTCTCATTTCCATGTTAACACATTATCATATATCCAATATCCAAAATTAAATCAACAGATTTGTATAAAAACAGAATCCAAATCCACTTATTTTACATTAAAAAAACAAAATAAATCAGTAACAGAAACTTACAATTTACGTACTTTTACGCTCCATCCAACTTCTTTTTATATGAAATTAGATAAAAGGAATATCTATTGAACTTGTGGAAATAGGCGGGGCAAACTACAAATAAGAACTCGAACCTTACACACATTTCCTAATCAAAATCCTTAATCAGATCCAAAGAGAGAAAAAAGCGGAATAGAAGGTAAAACATTGAAATTGCAAAATATACTCAAATTCCATTATTTTAATATAAAACAATTGAGATTTCAACCTAAGAATGACATTTCTCTTTACGAGAGTTTTGGGAGTTTTAATGTAATGTTTTCGTAAACCAAATTCCTTAACGCATATATCAAATCTAAACTATACTATTCAATTAGTGAAATAGAAAGACTAAGATTTCCACTCATAATAGGTCCTTAGCTCTTCCTGTTTTTGGATTTTTCATGCCTTCAATAATCTCTTTCCGATCTCCCCTTTTAGATATATACAATAAGGGATTTGTTTCAGGGAATGTTTTTTTATTTCCGTTGATTTATTTATTTCATTCCTTTATTACTCCTTTAACATTAACATTGATTTTAACGATTACTTAACCTCCAAGTCTAATTACTATTACCTTTTGAATTTCAAATTTGAGAATTATTTAATTATTTGAATTTGTGTTATATTTAAATTTTTGAACCCGAAAACTTCAAGCGTCCATAACTTTTATTTTTGAACTCCATTTTCAACATATTATATATGGAAATTGATCAAAAATCATCAAGAATGCAATTACATAACTTCTGTGGTCAAATTCTAACTTTTGCAACCATTTTTAGCAGTATCTAATTTAATTATTTTATCTTATTTTATTTATGTTTGCACGAAAAATGGGCAAACACCTTCAAGACGTTATAGTTTAGCTATGAATACTGTTTGTAGTATACAACTACCGTTTGATGAATTTTAGTTGCGAGTGTATGTGGTAGAAAATCAATAGTTTGTAATAAAGAATAAATAAAGGACTGAAATGTAGAAAGACACAGAATTTATAGTGGTTCGGCCTGAATGTGCCTATATCCACTGTTGCTCTTTTATTATCTCTTTCATATCTGATTACACGTACAAGCTTTGAATATGAATAAACTTGATGTTAGGACTAAGGATTTTCTCTCTCTTAGTTGTCTGCCATTGTTGATGGAAGCTTCACTATTTTAAATCTATCCCTCTTTATGATGTCATACGCCTAGTATTTATAGAGTGAGATTGTGGGGAAAGGCAGAAGAGTACATGGCTTCTAGGCTTTAGTTCAACATTTCTTCCTCTAGGCTTTGGTTCAACCTTTATGTTGTTCCACTGCACTTGGACGCCGGTTGAATACTATCCTGGTAGCTCCCTTCAGTCGCCCACCCAGACCTTGGAGTCTTGAATGCCGGAACAGGTAGTTCATCCAAAAAGTACAAAAAGGGTGGATCCAGCCCCAGAAGGGCTGGACCGGAAATGTCCGGTGGGTCCATCCCCATAAGGGCTGGACCAAGTGGGTCTGGTGGGTCCAGCCCCAGAAGGGCTGGACCACGTGGGTGATGCCCCGGACCAGGAATCTGGTCCGGCATTTGCCGGACCAGGTGCGGGTCCGGCATTTGCCAAACCAGGGGGTTCGGCCTTGGACCGGACCAGGTGTCCGGTCCTAGAGGGCCAGACCTGTGCGGGACCGACCCTCCTGGGCCGGACTAGGTTGTCCAGCCCTCCTGGGCCGGACCAGAATGTCCGGCCCTACGGGGCCGGACCTGTGCGGGTCTGGCTCTGCTGGTCTGGATTTGGCGAGTCTGTCCATGTTGGGTCGGGCTTTGCTGGGCCTGATTTTGTAGGGCGGTTCCTTTGCTGGTGTAGGCAGCGTCGAGCCTTGGCAGAAGGCAGTCTTCGAGGCTTTATCGTCGGACCGTGTTAGGCAAATCTTATAATGACAATATCTTTCAAACCGTTATTCGGATTGTGACGCGGTTCGGAGTGCTCACATCTTGACCTCGCGAATATTTCTATGCAGCTCCGAGTCTATTCCAAAACTCTGGTAATTTTCCCCCGAATTTTCATATCCAATATTCGGTGGGCGAAAATGCCCATAACATTTGCCCCCCAAAGTATACTTTCGTGAATGCGAAGTATGCTTTGTTTGATCTAGGGTTGCCTCACCAGCATTATAGGTGTCATCCTGATGTTTGACTATCCGCATCTCATCATCGTATCCAAGATGTGTTTTCTTTCGTTGACTGTATGCAATGCTTCGTTTGTCTTGAGGAGGACTTGCTGGTCACTTGACACCGTTTTTTAATTATCCTGCATTTGGCAGGGCGGTATTTCCCCTTATCCTTCCTATTTCCGGCTTTAAGGTCTTGAGTGGTACGTAAACCTGGTGATATTCCCTTCGCGGTATTTGACATGGGACCTGTGATGTGGAACTTCCGCTTCTGACCATCATATGGCCAGGTTGAGTGAGCACGGTCTTACATCTGATTGCTGAGTTTGTATATTTCCTCATTAATTTTTTCATGCTTGGTTAAGATCAATTATTGATGGAGTAATGATTTTCCATTGGAGGGTATTTGTACGTAAAATATTATGCATAGCGTCATTGAGTAGATGTTGGCTACGTCCGACCAAGCTAGGCTAATAGGCTTATGTTCCATCTAGTCTGGTAAAGTGATGACATCTGGAGTAATTCATTGCTCCTCTATTAGCTCTTCGAGGACTTGCACCCATGCACATTTGAATAAGATTATCTTAGCGAATTTCCTTGGTAGTTTGCCTGCTGATGTCTCGTGTATCTGTTTGGAGTCGACTATTGGCAAGCGTTAATAGGGTAGGTGTTAGGTTTGAGCGAGTGGTCTTGGCTCTTTTGAGCGGAGCTCAAAGAAATTTGTCAGCATTGTGAATTAGGGGTCCTATTGCCGGTCCGGTTTATGCTGATTATCGTAGACAGATGTCTCCGATGTGGGGTGTCTATTGGTGACATCGGCTTGCTTTCTCTACATTGATTAGGTAGAATCAACCTTTCAACTCAAATGTCCCGTTGGCTTTGGCGGTAGAGGATCATCCTATTCTGTTGACTTTACCTACAAGTTTAGGGTCCTTTCGGGCCTGGTGGGGTCAAGGACTTTCATCCTTGCCTTAAAATTAGTTACAGACTATTAATACATTTTTATTCGGAATTTACCATAGATATGTGTTAGAGTCATCCCGCGTGTCCTCGGGATTGATTCATTAGGTAAAGGTATCAAGCTATTTGTGTTAAAATAAACTTTGATATGAATTAATTACATTCAGAAGGTTATAGATCAAATCACTTCTTATTTAGAGAGGTCCTTATCATTCGAATTGATTCCCTATTACTAAGGTTTATAGAGTAATTTTGGGGACGTGGCAGTCCACAAATACTCATCACATCCTCCAGAGCACCCACTAGCGACGTTGTCAAAAGTCGGCCGGGAGCACTCATTATTTGTTTGGGTTTGCCCCCAGTATAGTGCACTTGGCTGCTTCTCACAACATGCTGCCTTGTATCATGAATAGGTTTTAAACTTGCGAACTTAAGGTCATGATTCCAATGAGCTATTACCAAGCTGAGTGGTAGTGTATAATCAAGGGGTGAGGTGGTGCTATGCCCCAAGTATTTTTTATCGAATTTAGCTTATCTTACAAAAGTCAGTCATACCTTTGCATTGAGTTTTTCTCAGGTTCCATAAGTGTGCTCAGCTTTAAGAGAATCCTTACAGTTTCTTGAGAGAAGTTGGCTAGAAGGGATATTCAAATTCCTATGGCAATGTTGGATTGATGTTCCGCTATCTCTGATGGAGTTGAGTCGATGCTTTGTTTCTTCCGGTGGAGTGGAAGCGAATGAATATCCTGCTATGGTTGGCAGAGTGAATTCATATTTCTACTATCTGTATGTATTGCCACAAGACTAAAAGCAATTGTTAGAAGCTTCTAGTTTAAGTACAACGAACTATATTCTCCATTAAGAGAGTCCTTCTAAACTTAAGATTCATGGCATGTAAGTTACTTGCCCTGATTTTGGATTTTGGTGACATATGGTTTGTCAGCCCAACCTATGTTCCAAGGGAGTGTAACTTTTGCGACTGCCGTACTTAAGATTTAGAGTCGGGATTCGCACACAGTAACTACCCGGGACATTATGACCTGTATCATGAGTATTATTCGATTTACTGTGGCCTGGTTAGCGTGGGTGCCTATCGTCAACTACGAACTATCCCTGGCTGTAGCCATGCCTTAATTGTAAGATTTATTATCGGTTCGTAGTTGCCGACAAGCCGAATGCCAATGATAAACTGCCTAGGCTATAATCGTGCATAATCTGTGGCTTATGGTCGGTTTATCATTGCTAGCTGGGGGGCCGATCGTTAGCAGTGAACTACCCATGCTATTTTTGTGTCCTTAGTCATGGTTATCTTGCTTTCACTGCTGCCGGTGAGAGCTTCCGACTGATCGCAATAGGAAAAATATCAGACAAACAATTGAGCAAAACATCAATTTTTACAGTGGTTTGGCCAGAATATGCATATATCCACTGTCTTTCTTTTATTGCTTCAAGTGGTACATGCTTTTTACTAGCTGAGAGAAATAATAGCGGAGATGCTGGAGATTCCTTCCTTTTTCAAACACCTTTTCTGTCAACCGTCGACGGAATGTAAGCTCCGTTGTGGAGATCCTTATGAATAATAAATGGTCCTTCCCAAATTGGATCTAGTGTGCCTGGACGGGGAGATACTTGTTTGAGAACAATATCTCCCTCTTGTAACTCTTGGGGCTTCACCTCAGATTTGTATTGTTTTGCCACTTTCCGTTTGTGTGCGGTGGTCTTGAGAGCGGTGTTATTCCTTCTTTCTTCAATCAGGTCTAAGGACATGCTGAGAAGCTCCTCGTTTTCTTCCGGATTATAATGTGCCCTACGATATGAAGGGACAACTATTTCGACCGGAAGCAAGGCCTCAGCCTCGCATGCTTAGAGCAAATAGAATATGTCATGTTGCTATTTTGTAGGAGGCTTGGTAGGCCCCCGGTGCCGTGGGTAGTTCGTCAATCTACGCTCCTTTGGATTTATCTAGTTTTTCCTTAATTAGTGTTTGCAAGATTTTGTTGACAGCTTCAACTTGCTCATTGGCTTGGGGCAACTCCTGTTTTGAGCCGATCCATGCTAGGCTTCGAATGCATCTATTCATTGAGTTACTCAAGCTAAGTTTGTGTTTGGGTGCCTGACTGGTACGTCATTGCCAGGGAAAGGGGTGGTCGTCGGCAGTGAACTGCCCAGGCTAGCGCCCTTAGTCATGGCTATCTTATTTTCACTGCTGCCAACACATGCTTGTGATCTGGGTTGCTTATCACAAAAGAAGTAGTGGTTATAACAGCATAACTGTTAAGTGAATATAACTACATATGTGTTAAGTTAATGCATTAGTCTCTTTTCTCGATCAAAGGGAAAGAGTAGTTTAGACCAAACTTTCCGCTTTGAAAGAAGCGTAAAGTACCAGGTTGTGTAGTATGCCTAGTTTATGATGTTCTCTTGGATAGGAAGTCTCACTTTTCTGCTGTGGGCCAAATATGTTGGAATTACTGGAGCTCGGTCTTTCAGAGCCTTTCTTTATAAACTGTTATGTTATCCAAGTTCTCAACAGATGTCGTTTCCATCGCGTCCTCTTCCTTGCCCTTTAAGGTAATACCATACTCAAATGGATGGCTTCTCTCTGATCATTGATCATTCGAGCCCTGGAGGCAGAGAGTTGTATCTCTTCCATTTTTCCATAGCATTTGTACTACAAGCTGTGCAAGCTTCCCTGGGTGACCATTTATCTGAACTCTTGACAGTGATGTTTTCCCATCTTTATGTGCCTTGCTGACCCAACGGAGAGATCGTGCATAGTTGTAGGGGTTAGTTGGATTTTTTGCCTTTACTTCGTGTAGCGTGTAAGCACCCTCGGGTCGATCAGCACATGCAATGGATTTACGAATCCTTCCTTCACCTTTTTCCAAGGATGGAGATCCACGAGTAGATGATAGAGCCCTGCAATAGCTTAAGATTGATTAGAATGAAAGAAAAGTAATTATATAGTACCTCCTTTGTGCCCTCCATTTATCAGCAAGTGTGGAGATCTTGGCAAGTGTTTAGGGGGGTGGGTTAGCCCCTTATAAAGGTTTGTAGTGGGCACTTAAAAGTTTTTGTTTTCATGGAGGATGGACTAGTAACTCTTGGTCTTATCTCCTTCTCTTTTCATATTTATTTAACATATCCTTAGGTAAGGAAAGCGATTGATATTATTTGAATCATGTCTGGTATGCGTTGGATTGGTGATGCCTTCGTGCATGATATGAGTGACGAAGTGTCGTGCTTGTCATATCTAGACTTTGAGTATTCAATGAACATGACTTCGGTCTTCAAGTTTTGATATTTCGATCCGTCAGTGGGATCCCAATTATAGTACTTTGATTTGATGCTGGATGGAAAAAGGGCTATGCTTGGGGTTCATTTGGTTATGTGGAATGCCCTTTGTGTTCTCTAGACGGGGACTTTCCTTGTATTATGACGTTGAGGTCGAATACTTCTGTCTGCTCTAAGCGTGTCAAATCACCAAAGCTTTATGTTAAGCAGTGAAGTGTTTACTGATTTCAATCACAACAATGTCGAATTTACGTCCGATAATTTTTAGCACCAGGAGGTTATTAGACTAATGTTCCTGCTTTTTCACGTCTGGATAGTTGTTGCATTCTTTGCAGCAGAGTTCTCTTACTTTAGGTGGCACATCGGGAAGTTGTTCTCCTTCCCTTCCTAGAGAGTTTGTACCTTTCGAGAGAGATAATTCAATTTTCGGAAAGGATTAGGGGGTTTTGTAGCTTCGAACGGTTGATGGTCCAACTCTTAAAATAAAGAGAGAATCTTAAGATAGGAGGTATAGCTTCTCAATCCGAGAAATGGTGATTACAAACTTGAAAAAAGAAGAAAAAGAGAAAAGCTCTAATTTCAAAGAGACCATGACTTTAGATCAGGAGAAAGGATTTCGAGTTTGGAGGGAGAAAAGGATTTTCTTAGAACCGTATTTTACATTTTACTAGGGGAATAGATTCCTCTTATACAAAAGGGGAAGATGGTTTTCTTATGTTAAAGAAGCAATGCTTCAGGATGGAAAGAGAATAAGATTTGATTTTAGATCCGAAAAATGACTAAGTGTTTCTTTTGGTCAAAATAGTTTTTTTTGATCTGGAATGAGAAAAGAAGATAGAACGATTTCGGATCTAAGAAATAAATACATGTTTCTTTTTGGCTGAGAAACAGTGTTTGCAAATCTGAAAGAAGATATAGTGATTTCAGATCTAAGAAGTGAATACATTTCTTGTTGGTTAAGGAGCATCGTTTGTAGATCTGAAATAAGAGAAAAGAAAAATAGATTTTTTTATCTTTAAGGAATAGTGATTGCAGATCTGAAAAGAGAAATAGATTTTGCTAAAGTAATGATTTTAGATCTGGGAGATATAGAGTATTTTAATCCAAGAAACAATAATCTCGAATTGGAAAAGTAAGAAAAAGAGAATCTCTCATGCAAGGAGATGGTGACTTTAGATCTAAAAAGAAAAAGGTATAAATTTTATTAAAAAATGCAATTTCAGATCTCAAGACTAGAAACAGGTTTTCTTTTGTGAAAGGAGATAATGATCCAGATCTAAACAGAGGGAAAAAGGGGTTTCTTGTGCCAAGAAACCATTTTTTTGGATTCCAAATGAGAAAAGAGAGGTGACTTGATTTTAGATCCAAAGAATGGGTACATGTGTTTGTGAATCCAGAATAGTAAAAGTAATATCTAAAAATAGGACAAGAGAATTTGTCTATGTAGTAAAATAGGTGTTCAGATCTGAAGAGAAAAGAAGGACTTTTTGTCTTATGTAAAACGGTCAGGATAGATCTGAAAAGAAACATAGATTTCAGATCTTAGAAAAGGGGAGAGAGTTTCTTAAGAACAGAAACAATAATCTCTAGTCAGAAGATTAGAAATAGTAGGTTTCAAAATAAAAGGAAAAGTAAGAAGGAGAGAATTTCCTTTAAAAAAGGAAAGTTCGGTTTTCACAGTGAAAGCTCCAAAAATGTTTGCACGAAAAATGGACAAACACCTCCAAGGAATTGTAGTAGAGCTATGAATACTGTTTGCAGTATACAGCTACCGTTTGATGAATTTTAGTTGCGAGTGTATGTGGTAGAAAATCAATAGTTTACAATAAGGAATAAATAAAGGACTGAAATGTAAAAAGGCACGGCATTTTTAGTGGTTCGGTCTGAATATGCCTACATCCACTGTTCCTCTTTTATTATCTCTTTCATATCTGATTACAAGTACAAGCTTTGAATATAAATAAACTTGTTGTTAGGACTAAGGATTTTCTCTCTCTTAATTGTCTGCCATTGTTGATGGAAGCTTCACTATTTTCCATCCATCCCTCTTTATGATGTCGTACGCCTAGTATTTATAGAGTGAGGTTGTGGGGAAAGGCAGAAGAATACATGACTTCTAGGCTTTGGTTCAACCTTTCTGTTGTTCCACTGCTCTTGGACGCCGGTTGAATACTATCCTGGTAGCTCCCTTCAGTCGCCCATCCAGACCTTGGAGTCTTGAATGCCAGAATAGGTAGGTTCATCCTAAAAGTACAAAAAAGAGTGGATCCAGCCCAGAAAGGGCTGGACCAGATATGCCCGGTGGGTCCAGCCCCAGAAGGGCTGGACCAAGTGGGTCCGGTGGGTCCAGCCTAGAAGGGCTGGACAATGTGGGTGCGGCTCCGGACCAGGTGGGTCCGGCACTGTGCCGGACCAGGCTGGTCTGGTAGTGCCGGACCAGAAGGCTGGTTCGGTAATGCCGGACTAGGTGTATCCGGCATTTGCCGGACCAGGGGGTCCGGCCTTGGACCGGACCAGGTTTCCGATCCTAGAAGGCATGACCTGTGCGGGTCCGGCCCTCCTGGGCCAGACCAGGTTGTCCGGCCCTCCTAGGCCGGACCAAAATGTCCGACCCTATGGTATCGGACCTGTGCAGGTCCGGCTTTGCTAGGCTGGATTTGGCGAGTCCGTCCCTGTTGGGTCGGGCTTTGTTGGGCCTGATTTTGTAAGGCAGTTCCTTTACTGGTGTAGGCAGCGCCGGGCCTTGGCAGAAGGCGGTCTTCGAGGCTTTATCGTCGGACCGTGTTAGGAAAATCTTAGAATGACCATATCTTTCTAACCGTTATTGGGATTGTGACGCGTTTCAGACCAGTGCTCGCATCTTGACCTCGCGAACATTTCTAAGCAGCACTGAGTCTATTCCAAAACTCTGATAATTTTTTCCCCGACTTTTCATATCCAATATGCGGTGGGCGAAAATGCCCATAACAATTTATATTTCTTATTAATTTTTACAGGATGTTACAATATTGGTCGTATAACCCATATCTATACATAAGTGAGGTGTATCAATAGTACAAGCCAATCCACCATTCCATTAGTACTAGAAGGCAGACCGATGGCATGAAGCCAGGTCTAAAGTCAAGAAGATCTATAGTCTTCAATTACCTCTACGGTAGCATGACATGTATCCACTAGTATGCTCATTAACGCGAGGACTAAAAGTAACGACGCCGCTCATACCTGTAGATAACAAACTGCTAGCCTAAGTGATATAGGTTTGAATGCACGTAGCGAAAGCACAAAGCTGTATAAATATAGGGTGTCACAGATCAACGACGCAACCGCAGAATCAGACCGCTAGGGTCGATTCTAGCCATCTGGTCCTCTCCAACGTCAATAAATGTAGTACATCATGATAGTGACACATAGACTAATAATATAGACATGAAGCTATGCTCATCATAGGCATGTAGCCTTACTCGTTGAATATAGGCATGGAGCCATACTCATCACTATGTGTATCACCTTACACACATAACACTATTCCTATCACATGAGTGTTATCAACTTACAACGAATAACCGAATAAATATTACAACAGCATCACATGCAACCACGTGATACTCAATTGTTTATTCAATGCTTATAAACTACACTTTATTCCTATAATATTCTATATAACAAGTCTAAAGAATATTCGGAAAAATATTACAGAAAGTCTCATACCAAACAGTATTACAACTTCTTTTATTCAGATTCCATGTTACACAGAATTAAATACTATGAAATCGTATAAAAGATGTCATCACCATATCATTTCAAAATCACCAGTCAAATCTATACCAATGATAAATTCCTCATATCATCCAAAATTATCATAAAGCGAGAAATAAAGAAAACAGAATGAAAATGAAATCATTTTAATTATATATTTAAGAAACATTCTTATTTAGTGTTATAGTACTTTAAACTACTTTAAACATTAATATGAAATCATTTCATACTTCCATAAAACACAAACACACACATATATATATACATATATGCATATATGTATATATATTATAACTTTTAAATAATCTCTTAAAAACCAAAATAGATTTACTTTCAATAAACTAATTAACCTTTAAATACAATACCAAGTTATAGAATAAAATGTTACTTCATAAACTTGCATATTAACTATCAAATAATGAATCATCACCACATCCAAACTTATAAAAACAATCTTAGAATTAATTGTATATTTAAATAAACTTTTAATTTTAAATATACATTTTCTTTAATCAATTATAGATGAATATACATACATACATACATATGTATATATATAACATTCTTCTATATAAAATTTGTAAATCACAAAGTTTACTCCGAAACATCTAGAATATTTCTTAAATTATATATTTCTTATTTTTTGAAATATATAAAACTTTTAAATGATTTATAAAATCAAATATTTAATTTATTCTTTAATTGATTAGTTTCTTTAAATAAATAAATAAATTTATAAAATCTCAAAACTTCTCATGATACATTTTATTTATTTGCTTTTGTTATACTTTAATTATATCTTATATATTATATTTTTATTTGTGTGTGTGTATAACAGAATAGTCCAGCGGTCGACCGGTCAGCGGTCGATTCTAGAGCAAAATTCTGATGCTTTGCTCCACCTCCGTCCAAATTCAGGCTCTATTCCTCACTTATCTTCACCAATTCAATTCATATCCACACATATTCATTCAACCCTCAATCCAAACACATAATACATAGAGAAATAGATGATTTAGGCATAGAAATGTGAGTACGAATACTCACCTATATGCATGCTGCTTCTTTCTCCTATTTGCATGCTCCAGCATCTCAATCCATGATGAAAATCATAATTTTTTCTTATGTAGTGATATAGATCAGTATTAAATATAGCTGAATTTGGAAATTTTCTGGAATTTATTTCATTCTATTTTGAATTTAAAATGAAGAGGAGGTAAATTTTCTTAGATTAGGAGTTGGAAGAATTGTCAGGATGAAGTATACAAGAATTGTTTTCTCAATGAAGGAAAAACCTGAAAATGAAGATATCTGGATAGTGAAATGGGTTTGGCTTGGAAAATTTGAATTTAGGCTTGGTCTTTGTAAACTGAAACAAAAATTTGTTTTTATTATTTATTATATTATATATTTCCCATTTCTTTACATATAAAACTAATTTTAATCTAACTCATATTACAATAAAATTTCAACTAAAACTTATATATTTATATTTCTCAACCCTAATTATAATTATTATCTTTTTCAGCATTTAAAAATCCATTTTAATCAATTAAATCACTATTATTAACTTTAATTATTTACTACATAAATTTCGGGTTGTTACACTAGAGTTGCCTGAATTTTGTTGAGATTTGCTTCAATCCCCTACGCACTGACCATGTACCAAATCAATTTTCCGGAATGGACGATAAACGAGCATTTATTAGTATTCAGCTTCATGTTATACTAGTGGAGAATGCCAAAAGTCTCAACCAAGTTCTGTATATGCCCCCCGACCTTCTCTGACTTGACCAACATGCTACCCACATACACTTCCATTGACCTGCCAATTTGCTCCGCAAACATTCTATTGATGAGCTGTTGATATGTCGCACCAGCATTACGAAGCCCAAATGACTTTGCTCTTCGGTAGTAGAGCCCCCCATTTATGATATATGATGTATGCTCTTGATATGGACCATGCCTGGTTATTTGGTTGTACCCGCAGTAAGCAACCACAAAGGTAAGAAGCTCATGCCTGCTAGTTGTGTCCACAAATTGATCGTTGCACGGTAGTGGGAAGCTATCCTTTGTGTAGGCTTTATTGAGGTCGAAGAAATCGATGAAAATTCTCCAAGCCTCACTCGACTTTCAAACTAGCATTGGGTTGGCTACCCATATTGGGCACTCAGAATTGCTACAGAGCTTTTCTACTTCCTTCTTTTAATGCTCTATATCTTTCCAGGTTGAGGGATCTTCTCTTTTGATGGACGTGGTGAGTCCTCGGGTCGATATTCAGGGTATGAAAAATGATGGAGGGGTCGATGTCGATCATGTCAGCATGCCCCCAAGAGAACACATCATTACGTTGCTTCAAGAAATATATCAACTTATCCTTAAATTTTAGGTCCAACTCCATACCAATCTGGATGACCTTGTTGGGGTCTTTATTGTCTATCATAATGGTCTCAAGCAGGGTGATAAGAACACCATCTGGGTTTATATCTCCCATGCAAGGGTCAAGAGGGTCATCATCATTATCTTCCATGTTAGTTTCTATATCGCACCGATCCAATGCACAAATCATTTGTTTAATGAGGTCCTTGGCCGCGACTGACGTCTGTTCGTGAACCTGGGAGCTCTGGCTATCCTAGGATCTTGCAGATGTATTCACCAGAGTTGTGAGGAATGGAGTTGATGTGTCAGCTACCCCTTCTTGCTAGCTTGGTTGAACTTGTTCATTTAAAATTATTATGAGTTTCCTTGTTTTGTTGGGAGTAACAAGGGAAAGATGATCCCCCACACTCATGCCCCTGTACGAACGGGGGCATTGCATGGCTTTGAATTTTCCCAAGAGCGGGGGTAATGTGGATATTTTTTTCAACTACTTCTGTGTTGTGGGTGGCCTATACACAAATAGGAGCATTGCATGGCTCTCACATTCTCTTGGGTTAATCGCTAATGAGCATCGCTAGTTCTTGTTGTAGAATAAGAACTCCCTTCTTAGCTTATTGTAAAGAGATGAAGTAGCAACATGTGGTGCCTTGTTGACTGTTGGGGATGCATCTTCTACCTCCCTTAATGAGGAACTTCATAGTGAACCACTAATATGCCACAATCGTATCTAGGTCCGCCTATGCCAGTTTACCTATTAAGATGTTATAAGTAAATAGGTAATCTACTACTACAAAGTTTAATGAATCTTTGTGGAGTGTGGTTCCTCGCCGAAGGTGGCTATGTGTGAAGTCGAGCCCAAAGGAACAATCTCGACACCTCTGAATTTATTGATGGGTAAGGCACACAACGTGGGGATTGATGATTGGAGTTTCATGTAATCGAAAACATTCTTAAACATTACATTGACGGAGCTTCCCCCATCGATGAAGACCCGATGTACTTTGGCATTGGCGATGTTGACTGATATGGCAATGGGGTCGTGGTGGGGCTAGCCGGCTTCTCTTTTGTCTTTGATCGAAATGATGATGTTTGCTTCATCTTATTTTACACGAGGAGCCATTGGGGACTGGAGTTTATTGAGTAGACCTGGTTATTCAAGGCGAGCACCCTCATGTATTGGGCTTGTACTCCCCTGCTATTTCCGTCCATGTGAGGGCCGCTACAAACTGATAGTATTTCGATGTTGTTTGCAACCACATTATTGTCACTGACTCGATGAGGCTGGGAAGGATGTTTTGCCGAACATTTCTTTGCTCGATCTACTTCAAAAACACTGCTTAAGTACACCTTCGCGTAACAACCGCTCTACCTCATCCTTTAGGTGGCATCACTCATTTATGGAGTGGCTATTAAATCGATGGAACTCGAAATATTTTCCACTTCCATAGGCTTCTTATTTTCGACCTGATCATGAGGGAGGAGGCCTTTGGTAGGATGCGCGGTCCTGGGTGACGAGATAGATGGTTTCCATATCATGAGTTAATGATGCACATTTGGCGTACTTAGGTTTGAATCGTGAATCATTCTTAGTGCGCTTCTTGATACTCTTTGGTTAACCATTCTTTCTATAGAGGCTTTCTTCTTACGAGTTCTCCTTGTTGCCTCTTCTGCCTCCTCGTTACAATCGAACAAGTCTGCCTCTCCACTCATATGATGTCTTTAGCTCTTTGGAAGAAGTTAATCAAGGAAAAAGCGGACTACTTTTGTAATTCCTTCCACATCTTGGACCTTTTCCTTGTGAAAGGGTAACAAACAAGTCGTTCTTGTCCGCTCCTCTTACACGGGGCAATTGTTTATTGAAGCGGTTGACATAGGAGCAGAGTGACTCATTTGGCCCTTGTCATATGTTGCATAGCTCGCTTGCCATCATAATTTGGGTTCATAAGGCAAAGAACCAAATCTTAAAATATGTACATAGCTGGGACCAAGAGTGAATACTTCCCGCTTGAAGATGCAAAAACCAACATTAGGCCGACCCGGTCAAGGTGAAGGGGAACAAGATGAACTTTACATTACCGGAGAGTTGACCGGCTCGAGCGGTAGAATTGAAAGCCATAATGTGGTCGAATGGGTTAGCACTTCTATTGTATTTATCGTTGGGTGTAATAAATTTCCATTTTCGACCTTATAATGTAACACAACTCACGATGTGTAAATCTGAAACGCCAGAAATGATATGTCATTAAATAAAGATAACAAGAGATAAAATAACAAATGTATGCCTATCTCTTTCTCAACTCATAATGGAAAGTAAGAGCATATAATATACTCAAATGTCACTTTATTTCAAACCAATAGATTCGAAGTGTATACATAGGTCATATACAAATCCAAACTGGTCACACACATAGATATATACACAAACCAATACCAATGTTAAGTGATTATTTATATACAAAACTATATACACTAGTGTTTCCATCACCATCTGCACCTTCAAACATTACTCAATACAACATACCAAACTCCATCAACCAAGTGATGAAATAAAAGGGGAAAACATAAAGAGGGCCGGACTATAATCTGGTGAGTGATGTATGACTACTTTACTACATATTCTAATCATTGCCGAATAATACTAAGATAACTATGGTAAACAATCATACCTTGGTCCTATTTCACCTGCATCTAACAAGTCAATTAAACAATACAATAAAAATGGCTAACTCGTGAAACAAGGTCTTATTCTAATATAATTACAATAGTTGATAATACGATCTAACCTATATACAAATCCAAGCGTACCATGTTGCATTAACACATGGTTGACTCATCGAACAAACATAGTTCCATATACGGCTTATAGACCCATTTCCAAACTACAAGACACACTATAGAAAATACTTAGATAACTGACAAATCATGTTACCATGATAATTAATAGAGGTCTCAACAACCAATAGTCAAATAAATCACTAATAGAAATTAACCATCCATATGTGTGCGCGTGCACACACACACCCATCCCTATATATACATCCAAACATTTCATTCAATCAAACACAGAGAACCACATCAAAACTTAGTTTAAATGTTTCCCTGAAACCATTAGAAAAAGCCTTGAATTGATCGAGCAAACCTATACAAACCAGCTACCATCGGTCAACCTGGGACTTCACCACCGTTTGACGATGATGAACGTATTGACATGAGCAGATGCTTTTGTTAAATTCCTGAGCTATATTTTTTTCTAGTTTTTCTTTCTTCTTTTTCTTTCACAATTTTGCTTCCTTTTGCAAACCGTTTTCTTTTAAAATTTAATATGATCGTTTAATATCTTTCTACTTAAAATTCATTAAAAGTTTGCATCAAATCGTCTCATAAATGCTTTGGAAATCCATGTTTACAAAACTAGTTTTTCAAAAATTATAAATATATCCACTTATATCCCTCAATCAAATCATTATAAGTTCATGACAAAATTTTATCAACAATTGAAATATCATATAGGAATTTATAAAATATTTTATATACATTTTGCATACATTTATACTGTGTATTTTCATTGAAATCACAATACCATTTTATAACAAGATACTTCCAAATTCTCTTCAAATAACCTTTATTATATCATAAAAAATACATTGAAATCATATAAGTTTTCCGAAATACATTCTTTAATTTCAGAAATTAATATACATCATTCACAAGATATTATGTAGTATTTTTATTATACTATATATACACTTATGCCTTAAACTCATTCACATTGCCTTTCTTTACATACATACATACACACACACAATATATATATATATATATATATGTGTGTGTGTGTGTGTGTGTGTGCAAGTTAGCATCATAAACTCTAATTTACAATAATCCATGAATTTCAATGTAATTGTTAGCCATATATCGCCAATATCCAAACCAATATTTAATTGTTTGGCCAAACATTGTTCAATTATCATTTTGTATTTATTATAATATCAAATTCCATTTTATTTCAAATTATATCACTTTTAATTTCCATCATAATTCAATATTGATCGATTTTAACCCAAATAAACTCCTAATCCGTACTTTATTGAATGATTAATCAAAATTGACTAGTTATGTGATAAAGGAGATGAAAACCATTCACTTAGATCTGATTTGCTCTCGATTGCTCGCTGCCCAAAATTAGTCTCCTCTCTAAATCCATGTATCCGCAACTTTAATTAGTATAGAGTGTAGCCTCGACTCACTCTTCGATTTAGTGATTGATTCATTGAATTTCGTGAAGGTTTGAGATAAATTTTTGAGTTTGATTAGAAAAAGGGTTTTCTAAGTGAGGAAGAAGAAGAAGGTACGTATAGAGAAAATGAATCTGAATTCTCCAACGGAAAGGAGCAGCTTGCTATTTATAGCCTATCTTAAGTGTCTGTTCAATTCGAATAGGCCTAGCTTGATTAAAATTTGAATTCCTAAATTACAAAAATGATGATATCTCTATCATCTAGACTCCAATTCGAACAAACAAATATAGGACATGCATTATAAAAACGAGATGGTCGAATGTAACCGGTTTCATACCTATATTCAAATATTTGAAAAATGACAATTTTGCCTCCGAAGTCAAAGTTATTGATTTTATTTAGTTTTTAGTTATCTAACAATATGAGTTATTATAACATGAGGTAGGGCATACTACGGTGGATATATGTTTCCAAATTTTCTTTATAAAAGGGTTTCCCATTGGACAAACCCTCATCGTCATTGTTCCTAGTCAAAATCCTTAACATCTGTTGTCGTAGAGATGTCATTGCTTCTCTGAGGCCTTCCTCCGCATGATGCGGGTATGGAATTGGTGACCTCTTACCAGGGATGTACTTAGAGATGTACTTCTTCGATGTCTCATGGGTGAAGGAGATCGACGACGTTAATATGGTGATGGGGAACAATAAAGACAAATGGGGTAGATTACCACTGGTTCCTATTAATAGAGGGTGGCATGGAATGTTGAGCCCACCTTTCATGGAATCTGTGCCTGGGGACCTCACTTTGGGGTTGGGGGTGGACTGAGAGCTCTCCGTGCTCCCGAGTTCTGGTCTGTTCATCGCTACTTATACAATCAAAATGCAAGTCATGCCCCTCATTCACTGCCCGAAGGCGATCAAATGCAGAATGTCTTTCTACGAGGGGGGAAGGGCAACGGGCTGTCTGGGCTTCTTGGTGAAGTGTTGGTTTAGGTACATGTATGTCGTGAGCAAAGTCTTGCATTCGTGGTGTGCAGGTCTCTATTGCGGATGACAAGAACCCAAGCAAGGTCTCCAGCACAATCCTCTTGCGGGAATCATGCATTATGTTGAAGGTGTTGGAGACAGTAGGCTAGGTAGGGGTTCGATCTATCACTGTTGGGACAGTCAGGTCGTAGGTGATAGTGTCATGAGTCTCCACTCGAAGATTGAGTTGTTTCAAATCATGGGCAATCCACCCAATACTAGTCAGGTCGTTAGCCAAGTTCATCCATACATCGTTGCTCAAGCCTGGAATGAGACAAACAAAACTAGCTCCAGCAGCATCGTTGGTGTTGTGGTCGTTTGAGTTACCAGCCTATTTATCATCGTTATTTTGTATGGTGTGTTTTTTAAGTATAATAGTTTAGAGAGAAGAAAAGTGATGAAAGTTGAGAGCTTGTAGGGGAGGCTCTCCTTCCAGTCACTACACCATACTGCCTATTTTGCCACGCCCCAATGCGGAAAAATTGCCACGGTCATGAGCCGTGGCAATTTTACCATGGTTTTGAGCCGTGGTAAAATAAATTACAATGGTTTTGGGCCGTGGCAATTTAGCCACAGCCGTAAACCGTTCCAATGTTATCAAATTTTTTTTCACCCTTTACCGTATATACATCTCAATCAAGCTAACGCCCTTCCCAGTAAAATGAACGCCCCCTTCCAAAATTAACCCGCGTACCCTCCCTAAAAAATTTCCATCCCGCGCCCTAATTCTCATCGATTTACACCCAAATCCCCATCGCGCCGACGTAAATGTGAATAGCTCGTACTCTAAATCACCGTGGATAACATTATTTTGCCGACGGAGTTGTTTGGTAAAGCTCCGACACTGGCACCAGGGCCTGCAGCGGATTCTCCAGTGGAAGCGCCATCACCTGTAGTGGACGTTCCTGTGCCAACACCAGAAGCGAAGTCGCCATCGCTGATGCCGGATTCGCCTCCAGCTCCACCATCTTAACTCTGTTCCAGTGGTCTACAAGTGAAATTAGCGTATCTGAACAAGCTGCAAGAATGTAGACTTGTATCCCAACATCTGAGCCGATGGTCATTAAAGGTAGAAATCTCTATATTCCCTTTTGATTTACTGCTTATTTTTATTGTTTCTACTGTTATCGTGAATTATGTTGTTTCTTGCCGTATATGGAAAATGCACGGAGAATATACGTGGTAGAAAGATCTGTTCTCTGTTTTATTTTTTTTGTGAAAAAAAAAACCACAAATAAGCAAGCTCATCTTCTTGCTTGAACATAGAACAAATAAGATCAGTCGATTTAATTACAAATTTTGCGGGAGTTGAATGGACTCTTATTTGTGCTTTTTTTTTTGTTAATAACGACCTATATAGCAAACGTACTCTATCCCTAGGTAATTATCAATATTTTTGGGGCAATTTCTTTGTTTGCTATATTAATGTATTGCCAATTTACTCGACCAATTATTTTACATAAAGGACATGAAATTATTCCAATATATCATAAGTGCTATCTAATTTTGGATCAATCCATAAGCATCGGTTATTCTACTGTATTGTCTTTTATATTCAGATCATTTTAAGTAAATTATCAAAAGCAGTTCCCATGTTTAGTCAGTGTGGATATCTCCAGTATATGTTATATGTTCTCCTAACATCAATAAATATCTATGGACAACTCAACTACAAAATGGGCCTCAAAAAAGGACATACATGGTGTGAGCTAATGGAGAGGGCATTAAATCCGTATATCCATATTAAACCAATCTTTTCTTTTAGCTAGTGGCTTCGGTAACAAAAGAGGGTCAGTTAGTGACTTTGGTTCACTATTTAGTAGTCTTGTACAAAATGTTACCAAACAATTTGTCCTTTGATGTTGGATAAGGGACCCCCTGTTCTATAATTGTATAGTCTGAAATATGCTGAACTACACATTATACAACACTCTATTATTTCTAACCAAAGAAATAAATAAAAGGACCTGAACAATTATGCATGCCAGAATTGAATAGTAGTTGGATCACATTGAGAAACAGAGGCCATGTTGGAAAAAGTAGTTGAGTAATCACAATATGAGATAATAATACCAGTTACTTCAATGCATGGAACCTTTCTCTTTCTTGTAATCAACCTGTTTTAGTTACCCTATACATTGGGACACTTTTGTTGTTTGCATTATGAGTATATATGCACTTGCTGATCATCACATGCAATTTCCACATGCATTGGTTCTTGTGCATTGTATATATATGTTGCATCTTGTGCATCTATGTGAGTGAATGAGATATACAGCAATATCTTGGGAGTTTCTTTATTTCTTTCTTTTCCCTGCTTCAAATTTTGACTGGCAACGAAATATATGCAACTTCTTTGCATCTTTCTCGATGGCGATAATTAGGTATAGAAGACTGGTAGATAGATGGATCATAGACAAGTAAAAGCAAGAAATGTTTGAAGGTCTAGAAGGTGCACTAAATGAAGGAGAAAATGATGCAGGTATAATAAGGTCAGTAGTTCTTGATGATTGGAAAATTTGAATTGAATCTCTTTTCATTTTGAAATTACATTTTAGATTGCTGCTCTAAAAGGTATGTTACCGATGAACATCTTCTCATGATGGAGATGAAATCTTTTTCTGTTAAAAAAAGCATATTCCCAGTTACTTAGTATGATTGTAAAATATTGGTGGTATTTTTTGACTAGTCTAATGCTTGGATCCGACTTAACTTAGCCTGAGGAGTTGTACTGCATTTTGTGGCACTTCACCTATTAAAGTTATGCAATTTTATTTTGTTTGGGTATTTTTTACTCTAATTTAATAGGTAATTATGTCTTTTGATAAGCTCGAATGTTGATGATCAATGGTGAGATGCTCCATTATTTGAATTAGTTCAGTTGTCGAATTGTTCTTAAGCTGCATGTATAGACAGCCAGCAAGATGATCTAAACTAAATTTTGAGTAGGTGCAATAGAAAACGAGATGATTTGATAGTTTTGATTCAGAGTTGCATAACATACACTCCAAGTTGTTGTTGTTATGACACTTGTTGATTCGGTCTTTTGTGGGAAGTCTATTTATTGCTAAAAAATATGTCGTCATGGGCATTTTTGGGGCACACAATTTTTTCTATATGATTTTGTGCCATTTTAGTTGTTCCATTATATCCCTGATAGCATCTCAGGAAGACTATGTATGGTCTGATCATAGACATATATGACTATCCAAGCGTACTTGTTATTGTCTGTCCACTGATTCAGGAATCCAATATATAGAGCTGATGGAACAGTCTCTCTTCATAATCACACTTCCAAAAATAGTTCAAACCCAGCATTAATTAATTTCTTAGCCAATAGCAACCAAAATTTCTACTTTAATTAGCCAAATCATGAGATTAGCTAAGGGATTAGTGATAGATTAATTAATTGATGATTTGCAGTGCCTTGGAATTTATTAAGTTACTATTCATAACAGATTTACCTCGATTCTTGCGCAAATTTGATTTCATATGAATGGTTTGCACTTCTCACTATACTCTACATGTCTATATAGTTAAAAATGACGTTTTTAAAATAATTTAGAACGTCAAAACAATTTTTATGATAAACCTAAACAACACTAGTTTTAAAACAAATTTAAATAAAAAGGCCAATATGATTTTAATCCAATTTTGACCATTTGACCAAATCGGCCATCGTTTTTCAATATGGTTAACTTCGGATGACATAAATGTTTGATTCATGATTGTATTACTTGAGATAATGTGTTTATGCTTTGTAATGCTTGTATACAAGTATGAGACTCATACTTCTTACATGGAAAGATGATACTTCTTTTGATAATGTAATTTGAAATTATTTTGGCAGTAAATTTTTTGGTTATATTTTACCATGTAACTGTATGTGATATAGGATAGAATAGTTTGCCTTCACAAGTCAAAGTTGGATGAGAAAATTAGTAGCAATATTATAAGATAAGGAGATATACACGGTACAATTACACTGAAGTGCTCGCGTTATGAAGTTTGTTGAGACTATTGTTGTGGGCATGTGACATTTTAAAAGGAAATTAGAGTATTACTACAAATTGGACATTCAATGTTGAAATTTTGTTTGGATGCTAACTGACAGTGGTGTTTGTATACAATTTAAAAGGAATGATCAAAATATTTGTAGTTGTAAAATTAGGCAGAACGTCAATAATCGGCTGGAAAAGTTAAACAGACTTGGAAAAGGAAAAATAATGAAGAATGACAATGCATTAGATGCCCGGAAAGATCTTTCAAGTAGTTCTGGAAAAGTGAGTTTAAGCTGGAAAGTCATTTTCTGAAGCACGTGCGCTAAAGTCGTAACATCTTGCATGGCTCTGTGTGCAGGTTCGACCAAGTCGATGTTATAATACTGACGCAAAGAATCTAGAGATACTGATGGTAGCTTTGATCCTGAAAGCAACATATACATACAGTTAAAAATATGCCGCTGCATGTATCATTCTTACAGGTATGTTGCATATTGTTACTAGTTTACAATGTTTAAATGATGAATGCTTGAATGTTTTCTTTCAGCAGGTGATTCCATGACACGGTTTAAAGGATTTAGCTTTGTAGAGTCCTCAAAAATTTCTTTCGTTTCATAGGTACAACACGTGGATCATTTTTCTCTGTAGCAGAGTTAATCCATGCTTTTCTTAGGGGTGACTATGGGTTACCCTCAGCAATAGCCATTTTTGTTCCTTTTGCTATTCCAGATTTCAACATCTGGCCGTTTACTTTTGCCAAACTTGGACTTAAGCTTGTCAGTTTGTTACTTTCTTTAGGATGATCAAGCAAGTTGGAGGCTTGCAAGAGAAGTTGGAGACGAGCAGGTACCATTTCTCCAAATTTCTCCCAAAACTCTATAAAATTCTCGCTTGCAAGAGAAGTTCAAAGGAACATTTACTAAACATACATGTTATGGTGTATCCTCACCAGAGAGCTTACTGAAGGTAATATACATCATCTCTTCCATTTTAGTAACTGGTTGTTATGAGAATAATATATTAGTAATTTACATAATCCTTAATTTAGTGAGAGTAATATGGCTAATTGCTTTAGTAATTTTAACTGTTTGTGCTTGCATCTGTAACAAAGTACGGTCATGAAAATTTGTGTTGCTTCACTCTTATATGTTTTGCATCATACTGATTCTGCCTTTTTTAACTTCTATAGGCACTGAATAATTGGGGGTATTATCCGTTGATTTTGATAGGCTTATGGACGTTTGCGACAATCGATCGCATGCATGACTTTTGTTAATCCTGGGCATAAAATCTTTCTGCTATCATTTGCTGATGTTTGCTTTGTTGGGCTAATGGTATGAGTTTAAGATTTGTTTTCTTGTTTTTGTTTCTGTTAGTAATGAGAATTTGGAGGTTTCTTTTTGACCAATTTGCTGATGTTTGCTTTGCTGGGCTTATGAACTGTATGATCCAGATCCCTCCCAAATCCTTGCATACCTCGAAAACTTGTCATTTCTACCCTAAAATATATTCATTCAAAGAAAAATTATCAATTGCCGAACCCATTAAGAGTGATTTATGCATTAACTCCATCCACACACACTTTTTTTATATTTTTTTTAAATATCATTTTGTAACATAACTATTAGGTAGTATGAGGAAAGAAAGACGATCATATGAGTACAATTAGAGAGACAAAGTTCAGTGAAAGTTTTTATATTTCCAATAGTGTCTAAATACAGATTGAGATTCCAACATCAAAGTTACAAAAAATAAACGAGCAAGATAAGTCTACTTGTACTTATCAAAGACTGCACATGTATGATAATTGTCTTAAAACAAACTTTGTTAACACATAGAATAATTTTATGTCTTGCATTTTGATTTTCATTACTATTGATTTTCACAAAAACAGAGAGTATGGGTTCTAAATAGATTGTTTTGAGTTGGAGGCAAGTTTCTAATAAAACGTAAATGCAGCTAAACTGAAGTTGATAGATAATATGATACAGTTGTATTTATTGTGGAAAAGAAAGACCAACTTTTATTTTGTTACACAGGCGGATCACAAACTCCATTAGATACCAAAAAATAAGCACTGGGTTGCATGAAGTTACTGTATTTTTATATTATATATCAAACTTTAAATCTACATATAATTGGGTCAAATTTTAACATTTTTAGACACGAATATGCTAAGTAGACTACAAATAATATTGTGGTCTGAATTTGACATTAACCATGAATCAAACAGACTGGTTGGTACACTTTGTGTCACCTAATAACTATAAACTGACATTGGCACAGATAAAATTTTGGAGTTTATCAGTAAGATTTATTTTATCACTATCAGGTTTGTGTCGTAGGTGTTCATATTACTAAGATAGCAAATAATACAGTGACATAAAAGTTACACAGAATCATTTGATGCAATGTCTAAACAGTATTGAAATCAAGCGCTTACAGCATCAAAAATTAAATAACAGAATATGCCAATCATGGCTATTAATTTGCACTAGGTACACTTCAGTTGATGTACAAATATACACGATACAATGGCGCAGAGATGTAAGCTTTAATATAACCCGTATGCACCAGAGGCATTGAAAAGATTAGTTCCTATAAAGCGTAGAGTTCAACAACAAGCAAGGCCACAGAGGCAGTTTTGGCCAATCATTCAAAATTCAAGAAGTTCAATCTAAAAGTAGTGAGCATCTTTTTGGCACAGAGCCTTACTAATAAATACCAGCACCTGGAAAATCAAAGAGCTCCTAGAAGAGAGCCTGGAGTGGGAGGAATGGGCTGCAATGCAACCATCTACAAGTAAAGGAACAAGAAGGCTTTAACTATGTGCTGCTGCTTTTTTGTGTATGTGACTATGTACTGAACTTTGTATTCAAGTATTGTAATTGTTGAATTGTTTGAACTTTGTATTCAAGTATTGTAATTGTTGAATTGTTTGAACTTTGTATTCAAGTAAAGGAACAAGAAGTCTATCTTGAATTATTGTTTGAAATAAGACACTGTTGTGTTGTTTAATGTAAGCTGTTTTAAATTTGAGACGAGATATTTTTAACCCATTTGTTTTGAGTTTAATGTAGGCTGTTTTGTGGTGGGTTTTTTTAAATGCAAATGCAATATTTAGCCACGGCTCTAAGCTGTGGCTAATTCATATTTAAGCACGGTTCTGAGCCGTGGCTAATATTAATTTTGCCACGGCTCAGAGCCGTGGCTGAATATAAGTTTGCCACGGCTCGGAGCCGTGGCAAAATTTTTGCCACTCCCAATTTTGCCACGGCTCTGGACCGTGGCAAAATGATTTAGCCACGGTCCAGAGCCGTGGCAAAATGGCTTTTCTGGTGTAGTGAGTGATAAAATGTTGATTAGAAATTTAGTCAACCTTAGAGTTATGATTAGAAGTGGAATTAACAATGGTTACTCGCTAATACCGTGATTAAGAAATTTAAAATGAGTGAAAATGTCAGATAGTGAACACCAAGGCAAGCAAAGAAACACATGGTCTAGAGTTGTTCGATCAAGAATGATCTACGTCCACTATGATAATAATTTTATAGTTCTGAGTTTTGAGTTGCAATTGCTTGATTACAAGAGATGATAATGGAAGCAATAAATGAAAATTTGATTCTTGTACAAATGCATTCAATGTTATATTTATAGCAACTGCGATCTAGTTCGGACAGTTCAAATCGTTGTATCAATTCCTAAGAATCCATGGGACTATTGATGGCATTGAACGATTCAGATGTGGGCCAACTAGGTTGCTAGCTGGGTTGAATGGTCCAGATTATGGCCAGTTGACGGACCATACCAAAGAATGTTGTTGTCAGAAAGGGCGGCATGGAGACAAGGAGTCGTTGAACAGTAACGTCGTTGCCATGTGGATAGTGTAGGACGTGGAGTGGTTGTCGCATGATATCGCTTTTATCAGATGAACAGTAACGTATATGCTAATCTTTTCAGTGAAACAATGCAGAGTCATTTCCTCTTTTTACAATGATGGTCATATGCTTTACGCAACGGTTTGCCTTGTCAGGACAAAAAAAGAGATATGGAGCGGGCTGGTAGGCCCTCGAGTAGGTTGTGGGGCAGTGAGGACTTAGAGGCGTAGAGAGAAAGCGAGAGAGTGGCCCACATTATTCGGGCAGGTAATCATGGACGGACAGCTCTCTTATTGAGAGCAATATCTAAATGGGCCGCTGCCCAAAGCTGTTTGGCCGGACTGGGCATGGTGAGGCTGAGACCATACGACTGAATGAGTGCATTGGGAAACCAATGGGCTGGCTTGCCTATCACTTCAGAAGAAAAACAGCAACAGAGTTCAATAGACAGAATGTTGAGAGTAATTTTTTAATTTATAACACGTTGCAGATACATTGTGAATTGTGATATTGACAAATACTTTGTTTAGTGAAAGTTTACAGTAAACACAATAATGTTATGCTCTAATAAACATTTATTTTCTTCTTTTTACGTATTTTTTTTTTTCATTTTCTTACGCTTTTTATCACATTTCTAGAACAAGAAATGCAACTCCCAATTTTTCTAGATGAATTTAAACGATAAAAGAAATTTAGTCACATCTTCAGAGTTCATGTAGACTGTAGTGCTATATTTCCAATAGGACAAACTCACTGTATATCGCATTATTATTATTATCATTAATTTAAGTTTGCTTCAAAGTCACCATTTCAAAATATAACATTGATGATTTAGTTGATTTAATGTTACTTCAACATACCGTGTGGGAAGTACAAATTCGTACTAATATGACTATAGATGACAGTCACAGCTATTTATCCTATAATACAAAGATATATTTAAGTGTAACGTGAAAACAGTCCCATTCTTCTAGGGAGGCTCTTGTGGAAACAGTTAAAAATACATGGAAATAGTACCAGATTTTTCAATATTTAGTTACTTTGTCATGTTAATATGTTCTATTTTCCACAATCAACACTGACAAATATATAACCAAATATATCAAATTTTCAATTCCTCAGAACAAACATGCAACGTTACTTATACAACATTATTAGTAGTTCCACCAAGCTACAGCGGTTCAATTTCAATATGGCTGTCCAGTTTCTAAGCTGCACAATTGTAGGAGAAACCACAGACCAATTCTCAGATATAAGCATTTACAGGATAAAAGGAGTAGACAGCTACCTTGTCAGCTGCATCTGAAGTTGCACTTATCTCCTGCTTCTCCTTCAGGTGCTTGAGTTTGGCACTCATGCTATTATTCTGTTCTTCTGTCTATAATGTGTACATGTTTGTATAAGTTGAGAACTATGGTAGTACAAATTCAGTTTATACAAGTTGAGAGAACTATGAAGTTTAGCAAAAGATAGAGATGAAATTTACAATATTCTTCAACTGATGTATGTATAAGGCACGGTAGATGTAAAGAACTGAAGATTCAGTTCAACACACACTACCTTTTCTAGTAGACCTGTCAAATAGTTGATTTCATCTTGCTTTGCTTTCGATATCTTCTCTCTGACATCTAAAATATTTGTCCTGTTTATGTTAAATAAGCAATCAATAAGTTAGTACTTGTTATATCAAAGTTTGACAAATTATTTTCTGAAACCAGCTCTCTAATGGTCAACCCCATTATACAGACCGAGGTAATCAAAAGAGACCCAAAGGACAAAAAAAATCAACCAGACCAACATGAATTCAAAGTAAATATACGAACAATAAGCACAAGTTATAGGAATTTAGCATACACAATTATCATTGAAGTTGAATGTGCAATCTTTCAACGCTATTTATTTGAATAATAGTTTCAGAGATGCACGCAGTGTTACATGAACCGTTCGCTCTTTTATTTATATAATACAAGAAGCACCAAGCTCAGTAGACAAGTGTACCTATACACACTCAAACAAGATCCTAAGTGGGTCTCTACACTCAAACATGTAGTGGGTTAACGGGCCTTCATAAACAAAAGGATCTTTTCCTTCAGATTCAGTAGAACTTGACATGCAATTTATATTGGTTTCTATACTATTAATGGAGTGCAAACACAAAAACTCATTGTATTAAAAAGGTTATATCACACATTAATAGGCAACAATGAAGTAAAACTATACTTGCCTTTCTCTAGACAGTAAGTCAAGGTCCTGTTCTTCCACTAGTTGCTCTATTAGGTCAAGAACTTTGCCAACCTATAAAAGTAGAAGAGCCATTGCAGACGTGAATTATATATGTTTAACTAGACCTGTCAAAATATGACCCAACCCATTTACCCTACTTTTAAATGGGTTGGGTCAACCCATTTATGAATATTATTAAATGGATTATGGGTTGGGTTGACTCATTTTTAAAAGGTTATAAATGGGTAATCCATTTACTCATTTATTAAAAGCATTAAATTTTAATATAAATTTGAAAAATAAAAATTTTGAACATACATTGTAGTTTTTCATGAAGACTGACAGTTGTACTTAGAAAATAACAGGCTACCGCATCCCCATATTTGAATTCCGCTTAGTGCAGAAGCCGCTATTTTTTTGTTCAGACTGCAATAACTCCTTCGTTCTAACTCGTAATTAGGCGAGACTTCGACCGATGAACTCCCACCTAAATTACGGACAGTATGGAACACTCGGATACTTCATCATGTGAACGCAGACTGTAGTTCTACAAGGGGACCGACAGTTGTACTTAGAAAATAACAGGCTACAACATACCCATACTTGAACTCCGTCTAGTGCAGAAGCCGCTATTTTTTTGTTCAGACTGCAATAACTCCTTCGTTCTAACTCAGAATCAGTTGAGACTTCGGCCGATTAACTCCCACCTAAATTACAGATAGTATGGAACACTTGGATACTTTATCGTGTGAACGCACACTGTAGTTCTCCATGAGAACTGGCAGTTGTACTTAGAAAATAACAGGCTACCACATCCACATATTTGAACTCCGCCTAGTGTAGAAGCCGCTATTTTTTTTGTTCCGATTGCAATAACTCCTTCGTTCTAACTCAGAATTAGGCGGAACTTCGACCGATTAACTCACATCTAAATTACGGACAGTATGGAAGACTCGGATACTTTATCGTGTGAACGCACACTGTAATTCTCCAAGGGGACTGACAGTTGTACTTAGAAAATAATAAGCTACCGCATCCCCATATTTGAATTTTGATGACAATTAGAATTTTAAATTTTTATCGAAACTCAAAACATAAAAATTAGAATTAGAATTATTTTATATTTATTTGTTTTTTATTAGTCAAATTAAATTTAAATCTTTAAATGGGTTAAGTGGGTAACCCGCTTATTAAGTGGGTTGGGTCATTTATTTGGGTCATAAATGGGTAAAAAAGAATGGGTCATAAATGGATTGGATCAAACTAGACCCAACTCATTTTGACCCAACCCAACCCGTTTGGCAGGCCTATGTTTAACTAGTTTAGAAGAAATGTAAACGTCACTTCAACAAAGTGCACAAGATATTGTTATTCACTGTATTCACAGAAATCGAACAGAAATCAACAGTAAACCTCTACATAAGTTTATTGGTTAAACTTTGAACAAGACGTCGTTCGTTACTCGGTGGAACAGAAACGAACAATAAAGTACTAGAAGTAGAAATGAAATTTGACTGAGGCTTGCCTTAGCAATTTCCTTAAGACTTTTATTTGAAATCTACCAAGATACAACAGTCAGTTGCTACTGGAGATTGTGAGAAGTATGCTCCACTCTGTGCCATAAATAGAAACTGTTTTTATGTAAAAAGGGGACGAGGAGGAAGAAATGACTTGAAAAGGACTTAGCAATGTGATCAGCATTCCTATCTTTTTATAGGCATAAACAGTCATGTTGCTTTGAATTAATGTAGCGCTTCGGAATTTACCAATGGTCGTCTGTTCATTCCATCAGCTGTTTCCATTTAAAAAGTATCCGTTCGATATTTTTCAACGGTCAAAACCGTCAAATTTTAGTTTAGCAAAAATATAATTCACACTAGATCCGAACCCATCCGATTCGAGCGGCGCTAGCGGTGTAAATTTTGTACGATTGTCTGATGTCGGGCTCGGTCCGAGGCTATAAGGCGTCCGGTCCGCTTCCGTATAATTCTCGTTTAGGACAAGAAAAAATATACGAAAATAAATCCGTTCGATATTTTTCTATTGTCTAAATATTATCTGTCCGGCGTTCGACTCATACAAAACAATGTCTGAATTTAGAACTTGTCCGGTCCGTGTCCATCCGAATCTGCTATAGGACAAGACACGGACACACCTCCGTTCGGTCCGGTCCGACCAATTTACACCCCTAAGCGGTGCACGCATGCATATGTTACTCCATGGTCATATATCTCTTCTCCTTCGCACAAAATTCTCTGACCCAAAGGATCCAATATAGATTGAGAGAAGGGGAATTTTCACTAGAAGGACAAACTTTGCAGTTCAATTAGTTTCTAGGACACACATCCACAGAAATTAATTTCAAGGCCAAAGTCGGCAAAATAATTACTTTTAAGGACAAAGTCAACAGTCCAATTACTTTCAAGGACATAATTTCAAAGTTTTTTAGGCCTTAGAAACTAATTAGTTTGCATTTTGTCATTAAAAGTAATTATTTCAGTTGTGTGTCCTAAAAACTAATTGCACTTGCTAAAGAGGACCTTGTGGCTAATTTCCACTTGAGAGAAATGAGTGTATAACCATGTATACTTCTCTTATTTTTACCAACGTGAGACTAATTATATCTTCATTCATATACTTCTTATGAAAGATTTCTAACAGATATCTCTACTTTAAATTATTGAAAATTTTCAGTTTTAACCATCAATGAAAATCTTGTGCTTAAATTTGTTGCCCCTTCAACACCTTGCTTTATAAAGTTTTAGCTTAAGTTTGTTTATACAATACTTAACGAGAAACTTATTTTTTTGAATTCCAGATTAAGCAAGTTAAGCAATAGAATCTACTTTTAATTTGTTGTTCTCATATCAAGCCTGCCAACAATTATAAAACAATATAAATGTGTTGTCTGGTTCTTTTTATATTATTTTTATGCATAGATTGTAGAATCGGAGATCTACATACCCAAAAAAAAACATATAGAAAAATGTATATAAATTCATATTTATATGTTGAGTGGAAAATATTTTTTCTTAAGTGCATTAAGCTATGCAATAGGTTTGTCACATCGTTTTGCCTTTGCTTAATACATATATTGGATTTGATCGTGATTTGTAATCTATTAACGAACATAGAATAAATATTGTATGCATGCACATTGTGCACATCGGTCTACCCACGATACTTAAACAGAGCACCGGTACCTAGCAATTTAACATAATGTGCATATTAAACTTTTTACAACTATATTTCTTGACGTCAGAAAATGGAAAACACCCCGTAGAGATTAAGAAGAGCTTGTGATTTTGAATGTAATCGTAAACAACTTGTTATAAAGAAGTTTTATCTTTATTAGGTTAGGGATTATAGTGCAATTCAACACAGAAAACAATCAGAAACACAGATCAAATAAAATAGATAAGCAAAAAACAGAAAATAGAAAAGAACAAATTACTTATATACAATAAAAATTTATATACTTTTATTGTTGTTTGATTACAATATAGATTCAAATTTACAATGATTAACTCAAATAACACAAATCTTTAATAATAGTTGTAATAGCTTTGGTGTCACACTCTTTTGGTATCAACGTGAACTACCAAAAATGCCACTCTATATACGAGTATATACGCAGGTTCAGATTGACCTGCATTTGATCGTTGGACCGTATAATTTTTCCGTTTTTTCCATAACATGAAGGTTATTCTTTTTATTTGTAACATGTAGGTTCCTTTCACGACCAAAGAACCCAAACACATGCAAAAATTATGAAATTGACCGCACAAAAAGAAGACCTATTAATTATGAGTGTCATTTAATAAACGTGTATCTTACAATAGCAATCTTATATTCAAAAGACTTCAATTAACAAAGCAATTTATAAGTCATGTTTCCTATTTATAAGCTATTTCTGAACATGCGATATACTTATAACTCTTTATATAAATGTTTTCATTGCAAGATGAATAGTAGTTGTGGCTGATATCCACGAGACCAAATACCGTAAGACAGTTTATTTTCGACTATAAGATTTGTTTTTTTCTTTTCTTTTTCACAGTCAAAAATTTGATGCAACCAAAATTGCTTATTTATTATTCTGACCAGTTATACATTTATTTCTGGCCTGTTCGAAGAAATCATAAACCTTGGATTCAAGTTTCTTACCGATAATTATGTCTATTTTGCAGGTTGGTTTGAATAAGGCCAGAAGTAGAGGTATAGAGAAATTTGTATGGTCCAGTCATAAACTTAGGACATAGATGAGCCTTTTTCACAATAGGTGTCTTATATTCAAAAGATTTTCAAGTAGGTTCATCTCTATCATTTTGTAAAAAAGAAATAATTAGACAATGCACAGGAGGCTTTGGTGGGATCTTGGAAACACATCAAATTTCAATATAATTAAAATCCAAAATATATTTGTCATGTTTGGTTTGGTAATTCAGAATACTTCTTGTAGCTTTTCGTAGTGGTAGCAATCACTTCTACTGTTTCTTGAGGGCACAAATGCATACAAATACTTAAGGAGATGTTGCTATTTATCTTGGAGCATTAATAATGGTATAATCATCACTGTGTTCAATGGCTTCACAGAACTCACGGTCTCCAAGTTTAGGCTCCCAATATTCTTCAAGCAGAGAGATTTGCAATATAAATTTGCATACCCCATAACACTTAAGCATTGGTATAAAGAACTCCACAAATCAAACAAACATCGATAAAAGACACAATTACCATAACATTTTAAAGACAATAAGATGTATGCTTTAGGACTTTATATGACATCTCTGTATAGATTACATCATTGTATATTCGGTTTAAATGCCAGTTGATCAGTCTCAATGGACATAGACTACATTTGTAACTTGAGCATGAAGGTTTGATGTTGCAACTCTTTTTCAGTCTACTTAGAAGGCACAAAGGTTAAAAATAGAATCTAATCCGCATTTAAACAACATCATGAATTATAATCAGCAACTCAACAAATGAGTTACTAAGCATAAAATTAACACATATATTCATCTATCAAATAAATAGCGAGTCAATCTCTGCCTAAATAGTCATTCAAGGTCAGCAGAAACAATTTTTATTTCTGTATATTTTAAATTACATGCTTTTGGAATTGGTAGAGCATTCATTTCACACTTGGTTCTAAACTAACATTAACTCATAGTTATTATTGTATGAAAAGTTTTCAAAGATGTTGCATGTAGACATTATTCAACATGTACATAGCAAAGAAATTTTAAAAATGACAACGATGACAAAGGTTTCTTACATAAAAGGAACAACTGACCTCTTTGAATCTTTTTCTCTACTACAATACGTCTGAATATTAAAACTTTATTATTTACATTAGGTAATGGAAATAAATTCTTACGGTTCTTAAATTGATATCTATAGATGGATAGACATCTTCCAAAGGAGTACCAGAAGGTAGTAAATAATAAAGTTAACATGTATACATTTACATTCATAACTAAATCGTTAAGGTGCAATAAAAAATGTCACAATCCAATTAAAATCCATAAACTAAGAGAAAGTTTAACCAAACAGTCCAAATTCATGAGATTAAAGCCATAACATTCGTTCACACACAAAGAAAATTTGCAATTATCTTTGGGCACAATCTTCTCTATATAAGCAGACAAAATAGCTCAATGTCATAAAATCAAAATTGAATTGAGAAGAAATGAGGTCTTCACTCCTCTTGGCTTTGTGTCTTCTCTTCTGTTCAATTGCTTTTGCTAGGGAATACTCATCGAAAATCAACGGTAGAACCATGCATTTGATATCAATTTACTTAATCCATCTTTTGTAGGATATCCTTTGTTACTTTATATATTAGCTTCTTATGTAACAAAATTATGTTGTTCACTATGAATTTTTTTCTTCAGTTCACAGCAAATCAAAAAACTATCATGAAGGCATCAAACTTGCCCTCCATAACCCTGTTTCGTATACTAATCCTTTACTGTCCACGATTCTCGACCATGATGATATCAGATTTCATTCACTTACTGCTCGGATTTTCAAGAAACCATCTACTGTTTCGGCAGAACGTTCCAGAAACTCTGATATATCAACTCCAGTTTCTCCAGGTGCTTCCTTTGCGTTGGAAACTACATTGCTACCATCAAACTTGGCACACTTTCAAAATCATACACTATGGTCGTAGACACTCGCAGTTCCCTCACTTGGCTACAGTGTTCCCCTTGCAACGTCTCTTGTCATGACCAGGTAATTAATCCTATAGAACTACAACTGTTTATATACACCAGGGAAGTCACATTGCTGGTAAGGTTGAGTTTAGGGTTGAAGGGAATTGGAGATTAATAGGGAGGGCACTGAAGAACCGAGATCGAATTTGGTGGTTCGCAGTTTAAGGAGATCGATGTCGAGGAAGGTTACGTGACTGGTGAGATTGAATTTAGGGATGAATAGAAGCGGGAATTTTGTGATTGAATTCGGGGAAGAAAATTAGGATTTAGGAAGGGAGAAGGGGAATGAGACGAATTGAAGCAGGGGGAAGTAAGTGTATGCGAATAGACGCAGTGGGAAGTAAGCGAATGAGTGAAGGGTAATTTGGGTATTTCAAAAAGACGCGGTTGAAATTAGTTTATAGAATTCTCATTATTAGTAGTAAAGATTATCCAATCTATCACTTAAAAATAGGATCTAATACTAATTTTCTTTTACAAATTCAAATGCGCCTAAAAGTAGGATCTAATATATAAACATGTTTTACAAATTCAAAATGCTTCTAAAAATAGGATTTAAAATTAAACTTTCTTTACAAATTCAAAATACTTCTTTAAAAATATACAAATCTTAATATCACTTGAAAATAAAAAATTATTTTTTTACTAATTTAAACATATATAATTTAGAAGAAAAACAATTCACGCGCGAAGCGCGTGCCATTACACTCGTATTAATAATTGACTTGAAAGCATAATCTTTTGGTCCGACCGTGAAGTTTCAAAATTGTCCTTTATATACAATTCCTTAAAAAAATTCTCCCTTAATTGATTCTAAAAAATAGCATCTGCATATTTGTTCCTAAACTCACTGCATCTATTAATTGGTTCTAAAAAATAGCATCTACATACCTGACCTTAAACCCATGCATCTAGCACTATACTTTTATTACGTGTAATATTATTGTCAACTGCATACTATGAATATTAACAAATGTTAATATCACTTAAAAATAGGATCTAGCAAATATATTTTTTTGCAAATTCATAACGTTCTTTTACATATATTACCAAACTTAATATCGCTTAAAAATATGATCTAACAAATAAACTTTTTATACATTTTTGCTTTTTGTTAATTGATAACGGAAAAAAAATTCAAACTAACAAAAGAATTAAATGGTACAACTTAGAAATAAAAATTCAAACTAACAAAAAAATTAAACGATGCAACTTAGAAATAAAAATTCAAATTGACTACACATGATTCCAACGTAAAACCGTAGCTAATATTTATGAAAATCATTTTTTTTGAATATGTTAAGTATATATAATTTGTAAAAAAATCAAATTATCCGCGAAGGGTGTACTATTGTCACGCGCGAAGTGCGTGCCGTAACACTCGTGGTAGAGAAAGACTTTTGGAAGAGTTTGAGTGATGAGGGCCAAAAAGAGACCCCTTAAATGTTGGATCACGCCCTATATTGTAGCTGTTGTAGGAATCTTCCAAATCCAAGGATTAGGTAAAATATCTCGAAAGTATGATCTTCCGGCTGTTGGAGGTGATGGTTATGCAGATCAAAAATTCATGGGGAAGATAAATTAATCTCATTCGACTTATTCTTCCTCAACTGGAGAGTGTTTCGACTGTTGTAAATTTTCAAAATGCTTTGGGCATTGAATTTCGTTTTAAAGAAGAAAAGTATAGTCACATATATTGGAATATAAGAAACTATATTTATTTAAATATAAGTTTCTTAAGAGAAGTTCGGACCCTTTAGGCATTCAAATATTTGCTCTATTGTGATGAGTGAAATCATGCATAACCACCAACCCCGTTCAACCGATCGACCGGGTCGGGTTTGGATTCAAATAATATTCTTGGACAGAGTTATTTTTGGTCGAATCAATGTCGTTCAAACTTTGAATCCGATTACGCTGTTTTAAGGCATCATTGAATCCTGAAGTCAATAGTTCTTCAACCTGTTTGTACCTGTTGAGTTATTGTCTAAAAGAATCTAGATCCTCGAAGTCAGAAGTACGACAATCTCCTCATCATCATACTCAAATCATCAATAAAGTTCTAATATTGACGATGATGTGATCAGGTAGGAATGGCTTGGCATGGGGTGAATTGGCGCTTGGAATAAATAAGCATAGGAGTGGAATGGAGAGAGCAAGAAGTTAGTGCCTCAGCTTCCTTTTGGGTGTTTGGGTCCTTGCTTCGGCACCCATCATTGTCGAACCCACTTTGGGTTGGGCATAAGGGGTTCGGCAACCATCATTGTCGAACCCACTTTGGGTTGGGCATAAGGGGTTCGGCAACCATCATCACCCAACCCACTTTGGGGTCCGGTTCTGATGGCTCGGTTGCCAAACCAACCTCCAACACCCCCAATTGGGCACATCATCCCAAACATATTCCCTATCACTAAATACTCTTAATACATTGTCATTTCTTCAACTCTTTGGAAATTGGCAGAACTATAGGCTGGTAGGCACGATGAACCACTATCCAACTCGTGACATCTCCTTCGTTTAATCCAGATTTGGACAAGACTATTCAAGAAACGCTCAATACGCCTTTTACAACACTTTAACAACACATAACTCATCGTGGTAAATTTGTCCAAAGCAATATCATACATTAATTTTCCCACATTCAAACCCTTATTTGGGCAACACCGTAGAGGTCAAGTTGTTTTATAATTTTTTATAATACGATTAACTTAATGTGGAATGTGGATTGACAACGCGAGAGAAAATTATGGAAGCCCCAAATCTTTTTGTTAAACGTTACTACAGATAGCTCCGCATGAACTATGATAAGGACATTGAAGCAACATGAATTAACCTTTTGTGTGTTTGTTAGGTGAAGGGAAAATGACAGTATAGTCATAATTTAATTTCTAATCCTTCGAACATTTTAATTTTAATTTATTATAAAAGGGATGCAGGAAAAAATTCTTTGATCTGTTTCTATGATACCGACATAATAAAATGAAGTTTTTTTTAGATGTTAAACAACAAATTCTGTTGAGGTGTGGGAAACATAGTGTTCCCAACCGATATGTAAACTAAAATAACATCCATACAAATTAGTTCACTTCTTCCATCCTAAAGTAAATTATTTTGAATCTGCAACCAGATAAACAAAGAAAAATTTCATTTGTAAGCAAAATAACAATTTTATCAGGGTAAAATATCGTCAGCACTTATCAACATTAGATTAAATTTGCAAAATATAACAATATGTATTGCACCTGTGTTTCCTCACATATAGATTCAAACTCCTCCTGTAAAAACAAATAGTTTTACTTATGTTAGATATGAGTGAAATCAAGGCATACCAAGAGCACAGTATGTCATACATCAGTACTTGATTGCATTATGAACTTTTCGAAGAACCGTAAAAATAAGCTTGTTCAATTCATAGTAGTAAATGATTTTGCATCAGTAACATTAAAATCCAAGATAATTTGAGTCAAAAAGATCACAACACATAAATGGTATTAGTTTGTTTAAACTTCTTTCAGCAAACTCGCATTTACATGCTTTAGGATAAATCAAGCTAGTAGACGGTGAAACTTATTGGATATAAGTATATGTTAGCATTTTGCAGGCATGTGAGCATAAACATGAATTATGCATATAATATCCATAAAAATGCTTTGGAAGAAAACATACCTCTATATTTTCATGCGATGATTTGATGACCTAAAAAATGAGACAATACAACACAATAAAAAAAGTACTAGCAGAATGCTACAATATGCATATAATGGGATAATGTAGTTGGTCAAAGAATGTTTTCCTTCAACGCATCTAATCCATTATTACGAGAAATTGTCTTTATTTATTTTTATTACTGTTTTGAGAAAGTTTCTTAAGGTTTATGTTATACTTATATATAACAAATGCAAGTGAAACGTAATCTTAGCAATATTTTCATATGTATAAACATAGAGAAGATATGTAGTTTAACCTGAATAAACATCCGATATAGCCTTTCCTTCTCGGCATCAGTAAAATTACGGAATGCTTTGTACACATCCTACAAATTCAATGGCTTATTTCATAACACAACACTAGTTAGTAGCTACACTATCATTTTAAGAATAGAATAACATAGGAATTTCTCTTGCTGCCAATAGTTAAATATCTTAACAATATGGAAACAAGCATTGTTACTTCATAATTTAGGAATTAAACGATATAAACAGCAATTATCAACAAATCACGAGTTGCAGAATAATCAATATATGCGAATTTTATTCATTGTTAACGTACAGACCCGTAATTCTAACTACATACACATACAAACTGTAAAGCAGAGTTGTCAGAATGGTATTTAAATCCGAGAAAAAGTACACAAATTACCTCCTTTGAGAAAGCAGTGAGTAAAGATCGAGCTGCAATCTGAAAAGATTTCTTGAGATTGGAGCAGATTTCTTCGGTGTTGCCATCGGATTCAAATACTCTAAACCTAGAATTTGAGATATGCCGCCTATTTAGGTTTTTGATTTTGAATTTTACTTATTTTATTTTTTTCTAAGGTTTTGGTTTTATTTCATTATTGGTCAAAACTTTTCCAAAATCGTCGCTTTGGCCGAGTGGTTAAGGCGTGTGCCTGCTAAGTACATGGGGTTTCCCCGCGAGAGTTCGAATCTCTCAGGCGACGTTTAGTTTTGCCTTCTTCCGTTTTCCTTTATCTGATACCAAGCTGTAACGCCCCACTCTGAGACCCACTGTAACAAAGAGTATTACGATAGTAATACTGTCTGTTAAAGCGGAGAATAGAGTATAGTGGAAGCGACCATTTGTAATCAAGCTATAACTATCTACTGAATACGTCGAAAGGTGGAATCTATTTAAATTTTTCTCAAACAGGTGGTTCGACATATTCGGTAAATACTTATAACGAAATTACAAATGGCTAAAGATCTATCAGGACAAAACATAATAACATAATGAAATAGCATCACAGAACAGAATCACATAACAGATATAAAATCCCAGAACAATACATCATCAATACAGATCCAAATACTATAAGTGGGTACAAAGCCACTGCTCACACATGTGAGTCAAAAATATGAACATATCAAAGTCTGAATAATAACAGAGTAGCGGAATAGTGGACAAATAAAAGCGCTATCTATCAGCATAGCAGATAATGTCTAAATTTTACAGAGATGGAGTTCGAAACTCCACCTTTCCAACGAGACCAAAAACGTCGAATTCCGACTTCGGATGCGATCGTGGCGGCATCGCGAAGTGGAGATAAAAAAATCTGAAACAGGGCTTAAAAAAATATATTTATTATTCTTTTTCTTTTTTTTTCTTTTATTAATTTTTTTTTTCGGGCTGCACCATGGGTGCAGCCCTTGTCCAGCCCAGCCCGCCTGGGCTGGGGAGCAGACCCAGCCCGGGCGGGCTGGGTGCTTCAAGGCCCCAGCCCACCTGGGCTGGGTACCAGACCCAGCCCGGGCGGGCTGGGTATCACCAGGCCCCAGCCCGCCTGGGCTGGGGACCTGACCCAGCCCGGGCGGGCTGGGTCCTGCAAGGCCCCAGCCCGCCTGGGCTGGGGACACTGACCCAGCCCGGGCGGGCTGGGTCCTCTAAGGACCCAGCCCGCCTGGGCTGGGGACACTTTACAAATTGCTACGGTACCTTTTTGCCTACTCGCTTCCAAGAGTCTCTATTCCTTTCGAATTTTCTTCGACTTATCAACTGCATCTTCCTCCGACACTTCTCCCCCTGCACGATGTTTTACTTTCGATGACCGTCTCCCTAGAAATTTTAAGAACGCTTTTCTATAATTGTGTCCAGTATACATTGCAGTTTCCTTTTTACGATTGTCACCCAATAATACGCACTGTCCATATCGCTTCAGTTTTACTTCACTATGACACATTCTTTGCTTTATCATTATTGCACGGAAGCGGTACTCAAGTTGTTTGACAGAATGTTTCCCACAAAGTACAGCTATATTACCGTTGCCTTCTCGAGTTTCAAACTCGAGGAGAGCTAAAGTATCAATATAGACCTCAAAATTGTTTGTTTCATTCCTCTATTTCTTTGAGCTCGGTATCATGCATGCATAATTTGTAGAAACTTTTGTTTTCTACCACCATTTGGTCAGTGCATACTAGTTTTCTTCCCGATCATTTCATCTTTAATATTTTCAAAGTTTGTTTTTACTGACACTGTGCATGTTCAGATAAAAATTATGAATGAATGGTAGACAACGATACAAGTTCTAATGGACGATGGCTGCAATCTGTGCAGAATTTTTAATTTAAAATTGCCCAAACCGACTGAATGCTCATATTTGGGATGTAATTTACTACAAACCAGTCTTCTTCTCTTTTTTTTTGGTTCTTCGATAAGTGTTATGGAAATCCCGAACTGACTTATTTTTGTAGTTTGTATTACCTGAATGTGTTTTGAAAAATTACCCACACATCTTTTGTGTTTGAACTTTGAAGTAATGGTGTAAGTATTGCTTTTACATTTAGTAATCTTCAAAATATGAGATACACATGTTTGTGGTGCATACATAATGTAACTCGTATAAAGCTATTACTACACGTAATATTCTAATATGGTTATGAGAAAAATCGCCGATGTTTAGAAGTTCGAAACAATATACTGATCTGGAGCATCAACATAATATTTAGGATTTTGGTGATGCATTTTTGTACTGTACATATTTTCTATGATTACAACTCATAGAAAGATCACTTTTTTGTCTTTCTAGAAAGGTTAACCCATATTTATGCAGTGTAAATTTTTAAGACGTCAAAATTTGTACATGTAATCAAGGTAGGTTCTTCTAAGTAGGCTTTTCTTTCTTTTTTCACTTTGTTTAAAACAAAAAAAAAGAGATTGAAGCTTTGAATCATCAGACTGTTGAATGTACGTGAAGGCTAGCTGCTAGTTTTCTGAATTAATCATATCTTATGATTATAACTTTGGGTTATCACACCGTTAAATTAAACATGCTGTGGTTTCTTCTTTAAATTCGGCATTCATAATATGATTGACCCTTCAGTCAAATTTTCTTAAGATTATGAAATTCTCTGTATTCATTATGGATAATTATCAATGAATCATTAGAAACTAGTTTTGTTTGGTAAAGCGAAGGATTTCAAGTATGTATGATGAATGATAGCTAGGGCCTTAGAATGGTTAACTGTCTTTTTGATTCCAAGACTTTAAGCAACATGTTACAGCTTAGGATACAATTTTTACAAATGAGATTTTATCACTTAATACAACTTACGATAAAATTTTACATATACAAAAAGGAGTTTTTTTTCCTCTATGAGGACTAATTAATATTCGATTTTCAGTTGATTCTTGAATATGTTTTCAGAGAATGTTGGATTGAATTTTGGATGCAAAAGTGCTGTATTGATTTATTGATGCTTCATTGAGATAATACAAGAGTTGCTGTTTGTATTTATAACAGCTGATACAAATAGGTTATGCGGTTTGGGCTTAAAACAGTCGGCCCAGTACATTTCCTAACCTAACCGCTTTGCTTGATATAATATTGAGTATCTCATTATCAGCCGATACTCTTACATTTCTAACAATAAAATAATATTGTTAGCATCAAAATTGGTCACTAACCTCGTTGAGAAAGTTTGCGTAGAGAGATAAATGAAGAAAGTAAATTTAAACAGAGAACAATATGCTAAATTGAATGCAAAGACGAGAACACCAGATTTATAGTGGTTTGGCGTAATTGCCTACGTCCACTTTGAGGTTAATCTTTTATTTCTTTACTTGATAACTGATTACAGATACAATCCGTTCACCAACTACTCGAATACATTTGCTAAGTAAAAAGAGCGAGTCTTGAAAGCGGCAGAGTCTCTCCAATGTTCTCCAAAAAAGGTCCTTTTCACTGTGCCCTTGCCCCTCTATTTATATACAAAGATGGGTTGGACTTCCCTGGTGGGCCTGACAGCCGATTACCTCAGCCCAGAAAGAGTGAGTTCTGTGTGCCGAACCATTGATGCCGAACAGATTGATGCCGAACAGACTGATGCCGAACAGACTGATGCCGAACCATTGATGCCGAACAGACTGATGTCAAACATCTTTAGATGCTGAACAACTCCGTATGTCGAATGAGATGTGGATGCCGAGCAGTATGGAGCGCCGAATGACTCTGCCATGTCGAACGATCCATGTATGCCGAACGCTCTGCCATGTCGAACGATCCAGGTATGCCGAACGATCCATGTATGCCGAACGTTCTGCCATGCCGAACGATCCAAGTATGCCGAACGCTCTGCTATGCCGATCACTCTAGAATGCCGAACGATATACAATACCGAACGACCCTTAATGCCGAACGGTATGTAAGTGCCGAGTGCCTAGTTGTCTGGTCAAACCTTCAGGTAACACTTGCTCCCTAAAGTGTATCATGTGGTTAAACGTGATGCGCTTTGAGCCATGAATCCACCGTGCTTTGCTTCAAGCCGAGCACCCTGGCTGCCTAACGGCATAGCCGATGCCGAACAATGCCGTTTTGATTGGTTCTACCAGTTATAGTCTCTTCGACTTCCTCTCCTCTCCTATAAAAGCTGGCATTCTTCTTCTTTTTCTCTTTTTTACTTTTTACCCCCGCGACTCTTCAAGAATACATAACTTACCTCCCTTAAATTTTATTCACCTCCTACGATCTTTCCTTCTTACTTCGAATCCAACAAGCCCTTTCCAAGTTAAGGTCGAACACTCTGTCAATCTTAAGTCCACAGATCCCCAAGCTCCTGCCGTTTCCTTGAGGAAGAAACTCTCGATCGTTTTCTCGAATTAGGAAGCTTAACACAAAACTCGAACTCGTAAATTTTTCGTAGATTAAAGGAAGTAAGAGGCATGTGGGTGATAAATTGGAGGTAAGACCTAGTGAAGTGGATCGGCATAACCGTGGTTTGACATGGCTTGCCGAAAGACTTGGTCATGCTGATTGGGAGAGATGGAGGAAAAGAGGAGAAGTGATGTTAAGGGCAGAAGGCCGAGCGAATTGACTTGCTACGTGCACTCGTTTTCAAGCCGAACAGAAGAGAGGTCGAACAGAATTTTGGTCGGACTGAATTTTGGCCGAACAAAATTTTGGCCGATCGGAACGAAGGCCGAACAGAAGTTAAGCCGAACAGAATCTAAGCCGAACAGAACTTAAGCCGAATAGAACTTAAGCCGAACAGAACTTTAAGCCGAACAGAATTTTGACCGAACTCCTATTCACCTTGCCTAATCAAACATCAAACACAAGGACAAGGACTTAAGCATACCAGCATATCGAACTAATCTGGACTGATAACTTCCTAGTTTCAATAATCACAAGCCTAAACTTAAACCAATAAAAACGGATTAAAGCTTTTAACACGTAGTTCCAATGTCCGAGTTCAAAATTGAAAACATTGCAATGCTGGCTTTTGGAGACGGTCAACGATGACGGTCTTCGAAGACGACAGTTCAAAGCTCAACTTTATATCATCAATTCTGTGACTTATAATTTCTTAGCGTTTACACTTGAATGATTGCACTAGTTCACACACTACACGGGGGGAATATTCATATTGTTAAGTCTAACGTCGATTATTTTTTAATTAAGTATAGTTCGAACAGGTACTTTGCTAGATTCAATCTTTATCAACGATGTCTAGGAAATCTAGCTCCGCCACGATTTCAGATAGGCCTGGGTCGTCCTCCCGACGAGAAGTCGCAGATACTTCAAACCCATCAACTTCCCATGCACATGACTTAGCTCCCGATGCTCTGGAGGCAGCAATTCTCTTGGACAACCCTGTCGATTCACATGCTTCAAAGATTAATGAAAGTACACTCCATTGGATATGCTCTGTCAACGGAATCCCCTTTGATGATGTGCTAGTTCCATCGGGGCATGATCGTCCACACTTGCCCCCGGCCGGGTACACAGCTTGTAATAAATTCATGTGCTGGGTTGGCAATGTGCCACCGTTCAACTTGTTTCTTCGGAATGTGCTGCAATATATTGACATTGCCCCATCGCAACTGCACCTGAACGGTCATGCATTCCTCTACGGTACCTGCATCCTCTTCATGAATGTCTTCTCTAGGCTCCCAACTCCGGACGATATCCGATACATATATTGCATCAAGAAGCGGAAGGATAGCCCATCATTCATGTTTCTCGAGCTACATAACAAATGTCAAATCTTAACCGGGGCGTGGACCAAGTTCGCCTTGTATAAAAAGAAATGGTTTTATGTGCGTTGTCCTCCCGGCTTTGCGAGTAGATGGGTTGAAGGAAGTAAGCCTTTTTCTTGGTCTGTTACTCATGTTTAGTCGAAGCCGTACCTTTTCTAAACTTTACCCATCTTTTCAGGTATTAGCCCATGTCCTGACGGCCGCAGATATTCTGATGCCGTCGAAGCCATTCGAGCCCTCCCCGCCGAAGAACGGGACATTAGAAATCTTATTTCGAATGAGTCACTTACAAGGCTCGGACTGTTGGCAGAAGGCCGTCGGATAAGCCTTCCTCAAGGCGTCACCATTCCCAGGCCTGGCTCTGGTAAAGGGAAAAAACAAGCTGAGTCTTCAGCACGCAATGCTTCTGATGCACTAGAAGAGGGGGAAATTAAGGAGACTGAGACGCCCGAAGTACAGGGCGAGAATATTAGTCCGTCTCGGGGACCGGCGGTTGAAGTTCATGACATAGAATCGTCATCTTCCCCTTCGAAGGGAGAGAAGAAACTGACGCGTAAGCTGAGGAAGAAAACTGTGGGCGGAACTTCTAAAGTTACTCTTATGCCAAGGGAAAAAGAAACTTCCTCGGAGCACTTAGAAAGTTCTCTGAAGGGCTTGTCGAACCTTACCATTCCTGACGATTTACTCAACTACGGTTTCGACGATCCAGAGACCATCAAGCTTCATTCGCCCGCTAGAGGCGGTACGGGAGTTCAAGCCCAAGTCCAGGGAGATAAAACTCCAATTAGTAAAGAAACTGGTCCGTCGGGAGGAAACACTAGGACACACACGGACACGCGCACTTCACTTTGCACTTCTGACGCAGCGGCGGAATACAAAAATTGATGATACGATGAACGTAGCAATCGGTGGATTGATGAATACTGAAATGCCCAAATTCGTTGATCCGAAGATACCGAATTTTAGCTATCTACGTCACGTTGATCGATCACGATACCGTGAAAGTAGATCTTCAATTCTTCGAGCGTTGATCAAGCGCATTTGATACCGCGAATTGGCTTCACGATCGTTGAATCGAGCGCACTCGATTGATCGAAGGTGGAGATAGGAGATCACACTCGACTACCAATTGGATGAAAGCACAAAGCTAACAAAGGAAATTTTATTTCAAAATCAACAACCAATACAAATGATACAACCCGCCTATTTATAGGCTTACAACTCAACACTTACATCACAACACTTAGGTTGTGAACGACCTATCAATTACGACCTAAAAACAAAGCCATACGACCTAACAGATAGCGACTTAAAAAAAATACAAGTTACAACAAGTAACGACCTAACAACATTACAACACAACAACTACAACAGTCACACGACTTAAAACTTGCGACCTAATTTCGGCGACTTAAAACTTGCGACATAACTTCGGCGACTTAAAACTTGCGACATAACTTTGGCGACTTAAAACTTGCGACATAACTTCGGCGACTTAAAACTTGCTCGTTCACGAGATAATCATTCGCCGCGACTTAAGGATCTTCAGTGACAACTTCATTCGCGACCTTCTGAAAGAACTCGCGACCTAAGGATAGGTCGTCCACGACCTAAAGCAGGGATGAGCATCTCGCGACCTAGGATAGGTCGTCCACGACCTAAAACAGGATGAGCATCTCGCGACCTAAAACAGAGATGATCGATTGGAGCTTCACGACTTAGGATTGGAGCTGGCATAGGTCGTTTGCGACCTAAGGAGGAAGACGACTCGCGTTCGCGACCTAGGGAATCAGGCACATCTTCTTCTTCGCGACATAAGGTAAATTGTTCCTCTCGATTTCGCGCTGCATCATCCTCCCCTGGTTGGAAAAAATTCGTCTTCGAATTTAAAAGTTCTTCCCCATTGGGTTGTTCATCTCCATAATAAGGTATAAGATGTTTAACATTAAACATGTCAGAAGTATAGACATCCTCTGGCAGCTTCAACTTATAAGCATTTTCATTGATCCGTTTTATAATTTCTACTGGACCAATCTTTCGGGCTTTCAACTTGTTATAAGCACCCATTGGAAAACGATCCTTCGTTAACACCGCATACACCCAATCACCCTCGTTGAACTCCACACTTCTTCTCTTTTTATCTTCAGCTTGTTTATACTTCTCATTCGTCTTCTCCAAACGTTCCTGAACGATTCTATGACAATCTTTCAACTCATCAACGAAATCTGACGCTCGTTTAATCACTCCTTTCGGTTGTGGTACTACCGTTAAATCCAACGGCCCCTTTGGCAAGCTTGAATATACAACTTGAAATGGACCGTAACCAGTGCTTTGGTTAACAGCATGATTATGAGCAAACTCTGCCTGACACAACTTTAAGTCCCAACTCTTCAAATTGTCTTGTACAAGACATCGCAACAAGTTTCCCAACGATCTATTCACCACTTCCGTTTGCCCATCTGTTTGAGGATGATATGCACTACTAAAATTCAGTTTCGTTCCCATCATCTTCCACAAACTCAGCCAAAAATGACTCAGAAATCTGGTATCCCTGTTTGAAACTATAGATTCTGGCAATCCATGAAGTCGATATATTTCTTTGAAAAATAACTGCGCGACATGAACAGCATCCGCTGTTTTCTTGCAAGCAATAAAATGTGCCATTTTCGAAATCGGTCAACCACCACATAAATAGAATCATTGCCCCTTTGAGTTCGTGGTAACCCCAAAACAAAATCCATACTCACATCAACCCACGGTTTAGTAGGCACATGTAACGGCATATATAATCCTGTGTTTGTAGCGGTTCCCTTTGACACTTGACAGATATGACATCGTTCCACAAATCTCTCAACCTCTTTTCTCATCGATGGCCAAAAATAAGATTGTGAAATCAACTGTAATGTACGGTCTCTCCCCACGTGGCCTTCTTCATGTAGCTCCTTCACAATCTTCATTCTCAAACTACAATCAGGTATGCACAATCGATTTCCTTTGAACAGAAAACCATCTACCATCAAAAAATCATCCGTCTCTCCCTCCTTGACTTTATCAACAAACTTTGCAAAGTAAGGATCATCGAAAAATAATTCTGGCAACATATCAAACCCCGTTACTTCAACCTTCATTGTTGTTAACAAATGATTCCTTCGGCTCAACGCATCTGCCACACGGTTTGTAACTCCAGATTTATGCTTCACCACAAATGTAAATTGTTGCAGGTACGCAATCCACGATGCATGCCTTGCTGAAATCTTTTCTTGCCCTTGTAGATGTTTCAACGCCTCATGATCAGTGTACAGCACAAACTCCTTGTGAAATAAGTAATGTCTCCAATGTTTAATCGCTTGTACAACAGCATAAAATTCCACATCATATGTACTATATCTCATCTTCGCACCTGATAACTTCTCACTAAAATATGCAATCGGACGTCCCCTCTGACTCAACACTCCTCCAATCCCAACCTTTGACACATCAGTGTGTAGCTCAAACAACATCTGAAAATCTAGTAATACTAGAATTGGTGCAGACGTCAGCAACTCCTTGATCTTCCCAAAAGCATCCCTTGCTTCCTCTGACCATGAAAACTGTTTACCCTTCATACAATCTGTAACAGGCGCCATCACACTACTAAAGTGTGGAATAAATCTTCTATAAAATGAAGCCAACCCATGAAAACTCCGAACCTCTGTTATCGTCTTGGGCTGTGACCAATCTCTAATCGCCTCTACTTTACTCCGATCCACCTGTATCCCTTCCTTTGATACAACATACCCCAGAAATAAAACACTATGCGTCATGAACACGCATTTCTTCGTTGCAGCATAAAATTGTTCTTGTCGCAGTACCATCAGCACTTTTCTCAGATGATTCAAATGTTCCTCTGGACTTCCACTATATATCAGAATATCATCGAAATACACCACCACAAACTTCTCAATGAATGGTCTAAAAATCTGATTCATCACCCGCATAAATGTACTTGGCGCATTTGATAAGCCAAATGGCATTACCAACCATTCGTATAGACATTCCCTGGTTTTAAAAGCAGTCTTCCACTCATCACCTGGCCTAATACGAATTTGATGATATCCGCTCTTCAAATCAATCTTCGAAAAGATAGTAGCTCCGCTCAATTGATCTAGCAAGTCATTCAACCTCGGCATTGGAAATCTATATCTCACAGTAATCTTATTCAATGCTCGACTGTCAGTGCACATTCTCCACGTCCCGTCCTTCTTCGGTACTAACAAAGCTGGCACAGCATACGGACTCAAGCTTTCCTGCACATGCCCATGTTCAAGCAATTCTTCCACTTGCCTCCTCAATTCTTCATGTTCCTTCGGACTCATTCGATAATGCGGTCTATGTGGCAACATTGCTCCCGGAACAAGATCAATTTGATGTTGAATGTCTCTCAATGGCGGTAACTCCTTTGGTAACTCCTTTGGAAATACATCCTCAAATTCTTTCAATACTGGTTTCAATTCTTCTGGAATTTCAACCTCTTCACTGCTCTCACGCCCAATTAACAAGAATACTTCCGGCTCTTCCTCAACCTCCTTAACAAACTCCTTCAAAAATAATAAAGTTTTCAGCTCTTCAATCTCCTCCAGTTTGTTTTCTTCTTGTTGTCGCTTCTTAGGAACCAAAGTGATTTTAGTACCTTCAAACATGAAACTATAACTGTTGTTTCGCCCATCATGTTGCACCGCCCTATCATATTGCCACGGTCTCCCCAGCAACAAATGACAGACATCCATATCTACAACATCGCACCAAATTTCATCTTTGTATTTCTTCCCAATCGAAAATTTAACACAAGCCCTTCGTCCAACTTTCACCTCACCACCCTTCCTCAACCATGCTAACTTGTACAGTTTAGGATGTTTCTCAGATTTTAACTCTAACTTCTTCACCGCTTCTGTAGAGATAATATTGTCACAACTTCCAGCATCAATAACGAACTTGCAAACTCTTCCTAGAATAGTGCATGTAGACTGAAAAATGTTATTCCTCAACCAACTACTTTCCTCCTCTTTCTTTGGGGTCAAACAACTTCTCCTCATCATCAATGAATACCCTTCATCTCCCGACAACAAGTCTTCCTCCTCCATTGGTAATGAATTAGAACATTCAGCTTCTTCCTCCTCATCCTCAGCTTCCGCAACCATCACTCGCTTCTTAGGCTTTGGACACTCATTGCTTTTATGACCCATCTCCTGGCAATTGTAGCATTTGAAACCATTGTTAACCTTCGCCTTCTCAACCTCCTTCGCCATCGGCTTATTGACAGACTTAGGAACATTAGGACTTCCACTAACACCCTTCACTTGATTGTTGGAATTAGTAAACACACCACCACCTCGTCGTCCCTGTTTCTCCCAAGCCAACGCTTTCTGGTGTGCTTCCGCTACAGATCTGAGATCAAACATATTTACCATGTCTTGAATCTGCATACGCAATCCTCCAACAAATCTAGCTATTAATTGTTCCTCTGTCTCCATGATATCGTTCCTTGCAATCAGTTGATAGAATTCATCAGCATAGTCATTAACTGACTTCGTTCCTTGCCTCAAGTTTTGCAGCCTCTGATACATAAGCGATTGATAATTATAAGGTAAGAATATGACTTTCATCATTTTCCTCATCTTTTCCCATGACTCAACCTTTGACTTCCCCATCCGTTCACGTGTAAGTTTGGTTTGCTGCCACCATGCCAAAGCTCTACCCCTCAACCTTGTAGCAACCAACTTCACTCTACGATGTTCTGGAACTTCCTTGAAGTCAAAAATCTCCTCCACATTAGACAACCAATCCAAAAACTCCTCAGCTTGCATACCACCTTTGAATTCTGGAATTTCAGTCTTCATCCCAGATTCCCACTTGTGATCATACTCCGACTGATTTCTTCCTTGTCCACGTCCTCGTCCATGAACACTACCACCATCATACTCTTCTTCACAATCCGATGTATATCGATGTCGATCCTGACCACCAACATCTCTACTACCATCACGTCTACCACCAACATCCCTTCTATCTACATTCCTCTATTCTCGATCATTCACATTCCTCTCACGTCTTCGATCATCATCATCTCTATAACAATCTCGACTCACACTTCTCTCCCGATTGGAATGTGGTGAAACTCTACTTCTCCCATGGCTCGATTCAGGTGAAACCCTTCTCTGATTTTGATTCATCTCCAACATCATCCTCTCTAATCGACCAATCCCTTCATTAAGCTTCTCATTAAAGTTTTCGTTAATTCTTTGCTCCATCTCATCGGCCTCTTCTCTCCCATACAAAGCATCAATGTTGCGATAACGATTAGCTCTTCTCGGAGGCATGATCACTCTTCAACAAATTCCAACAAAACTTCACTTCGATCTGAAAAACTTCAAATCAAAATTACCCACTTGTTGAAATCTTCAAAAATCTCCAAACGAACAAATCTCTTCAAAATCTCGATAACCCAATTCTCCAATTGATGCAAATCTCGCACAAACTCCAAAATCTACGCAAACTCCTTGCGTTCTAGCTCTGATACCAAATGACGCAGCGGCGGAATACAAAAATTAATGATGGTTCGCGGGAGGCCAAAGCGGCATATAATGTTTCGTACAACGAAATTAATGACCCTCTTGGAGGTGATTGTGGCTAAAGGCTCTACCTCGGCCCATTTTTTGAAATAGTCGATCGCAACTATCGTGTATTTTGCATCACCCTTGGATATAGGCAAAGAACTGATTATGTCGATTCCCCAGATTGCAAACGGCCAGGGACTAACCATTTGTGTGAGTTTCGTTGGTGGAGCTCTCGGGATTTTCGCATATCTTTGACACTTGTCACATTTTCTTGCATAATCTGCAGCATCCCGATTCACAGTTGGCCAATAGTATCCGTAGAGGAGGATCTTTTTTTCTAGTGTCTGCCCCCTAGTATGGTCGCCACATTCTCCTTCGTGAACCTCCTCCAAGACCCGTTTTGCCTCATCACGGGCAATGCACCATAGTAAAGGGACCGAGAACCCTCTCCGATACATCACTCCTCCCTGCATCACATATCGTGCGGCTTTGTGAATGACCTGTCGTCTTTCGCTTCTTCTTTCGAGCAAAGTCCCGTTTAGCAGGTATTGTTTGAATGGGGTCATCCATGACTCCTCCTCGATTTCCTTTTTCAACGCAAAATCGACTTCCATAACATCTATGCTTGGAGCGTGCAAGGTGTGACGCCCCACCTCTATACCCACGCTAGCCAAGGACACTACGAAGTAATGCCGTCAACTAGCATGGAGAATAAGGCTGTTGAGGAGCGACCATCCATGTAATTGCTTTGTGCGAGCACCGATATGTCAGATAAAATAATCCGACATACCGATACAAACTCAAAGCTACCACACGGTGGCTTTAATATCTTCGGAAACAAATATAGAAATAAACATAACACAAATCAGTCACAGACAGTTCATATCACAAAGGCGGAAATAGATATGAATACAACACATGAAAGTGTACATCAGAGTAGTGGTCAGATAAGATCCACAATAACACAAAAGAATTGACACAAGTGCAAGGCAAAAGTATATGTATACATCAAGGAGTCTAAATCTCAAATGTATACAACAAAAAAACTACTAAAGTAGAGTAGTTAGCCAAAAGTCAGAAGATGGCTCCAGATAGAAAGTCATGAGGAAGCACCTGTAAAATCTCAGTCTGACCCGAGTATTATTTAAGAAGAAAATAATAAACGGATCAGTCTAGCTATAAATATCGGATAAAGTGATATAGAATAAGAGATATGACAAAAACGTATGATAACCATAAAGCCATACTGTGATAAGTATCTAATCGAAAATCAATCCAGAGATTCGTCAATATCACAAGAATCTTCTCAAAGATAAAAAAAGAATGTCATATTCTTAATTTAATTCACCAAGCCACAATAAATGACATACATATTAATGCCAACTGAAAAAGGTGGTGAAACATAAATCCCAGAAATCAATAATTAGAAATCCAGAAATCACAAGAAAAGGATGGCCAATCCCAAGTGGGAGCATGAAAACTCACCAACACGTGTATCACAAACAATTCGGTACATCGACGCAGTACAAACTGTACGTCTAATGAATCGAAAAGCCGAGACATTGATGTAGTACAAACGGTACATCCAATGAATCGAAACACAAAACAATTCAGTACATTGACGCAGTACAAACGGTACGTCCAATGAATCGGAAAGCCGAGACATCGATGTAGTACAAACGGTACATCCAATGAATCGAAACACAAAACAATTCGATACATTGACGCAGTACAAATGGTACGTCCAATGAATCGAAAAGCCGAGACATTGATGTAGTACAAACGGTACTTCCAATGAATCGAAAAGCCGAGACATCGATGTAGTACAAACGGTACATCCAATGAATCAAAACACATTAAAAGTACATGGGTCGCTAGCCCACAAAGAAATGAGACGAAGCTCAATAAAATGAGGTACCATCCTCCAAGTGAACAAAGAGACATCGCACCTTGCTAGTCTAAACCATAAAATGATCATCATCGATCATCAAGAAGTGTCAATTACAATAAGCTAGTAAATATATGAGTTTAGCTTCATGTCCCATAACCACTAGCTTAACTTAAATATTTGCGAACAAATTGTAGATCTCCACTAGAAAATTGTCACAAGAGTTTCAATCGAACAAGTCCATAAATTAACGGACGAAGTAAACGCAAACGTTTCATACCACTTGTTTTGCTAAGCCGTTTAATTAGATTTTCTCATACGAATGAGGTAAAGGTTTGTATATATACTAATAGATTGGAAAACAGTTTAAGAAACGAGCTTTGTAATAAAATAGTGTAAAAATCATTTTGATGAAAGGGTTTTGATATTTACTACTAGTATAGAAAACCTTTATATTTTTAAAGTGACAAATCATAGAAGTGATTGTAGAAACAATCAATCACAAAATTCCACATTCGAAGATGTGAATTAAAATCCAAAGAAATCGATACCGAATCCATTAAAAATGGATATTCCAAAAAAAAACCCAAAGAAAAGGTCATCAAAGTCAATAAATATGATAACAACAAATGTGAATCAACATGAATCGATTAAATTTGGAAATTCAAGCAAAACAGGCAAACTGGAAAAAGACAGCAGATTCAGACGTCTGAAATAATTGGTTCAGACATCTGAATCTGGAAAATTAAATATTTTCCAGAACACAGATTCAGATGTCTGAACCAAATATTTCAGACGTCTAAAATAGGCAATTTAAGCCTATTTTCTTTCTGGTTGCATTCGAACCAATTCAGACGTCTGGGGCCTTTGATTCAGACGTCTGAATCTGGGAATAGAAATTTTCCCAAAATGATATTCAGACGTCTGAAATACCAATTCAGACGTCTGAAACTGGAATTTCAGGCATTTCCTGAACCTAGACCAATAATGGCCAAACGATATCGATAACGATCGGATGAGCAACAACGACTAAGGAATTATGCCTAGCGACAACCTAGCCTTAATGGCTCTTCGATACGCCTCGAATATCAATGTCCAACTATCCATAATAGGATATTCACAAAAATTAAACCAAAACACCAAAAATTGGAATATACACAAAATCAATCCAAACCAACATCAAATGCAAATGAATAAGGGTTAGGAATTCATACCTAACAATCGAAGATAATTATAGACTAAGATGTGAGATAAAAATATCACCTTTTCACAAAATCAATGAAGAAGAAGCTATAGAGCAATGACAAGAACAACCACTCTTCAATTCCAACCCAACAAGCTTGAATCTAAGCTTAAAAGAGAAACATTTCCTAAGTTAGGTTTAGGAAATTTCTGAAATTGAATGGAGAAAGAGTTGGAGATGATGAAGAGGATGGCTTACCAAAGCTTCTTCTTGAATTTGGAGGTAGAAGCTTGAATTTGCAATTGAACTAGGGCTTAGGAATTTCCATTTCCCATCTCTCCCTCCATTGTTTCTAAAGCTTGAGTATTAGGAATTAGAAATAAAGAGTTGGAGTGGAGTTGGGTTGATAGAACCATAATTGGACAAATGGGCTGAACCCAAACCCAAAGCCCTAAGTGAAAAAGTAGCAAAATTCTACTAACTCCAAACATATCGAAGCTTATACTCAAAAAGGTCGCAAACGGCATTTTGAACTCAATGGAAGTGGTCTCGAGTCCTAATTCGACTGTTTGCAAAAAGTAGCTTTTCGGACTATAATCCGACGAACGATGTTATATTTAAATAAAATATTTAAATATAAAATCGATAAATATGCGGGTTGTTACAGACTCCCCTCCTTAAAGAAATTGCGTCCTCGCAATACTTAAGAAGAAAATAAAGAGTAACAACCATAAAGACATATCAATACAAAAGAAAATTTAAAATAAGAAGTTCACCAAAAAGAGCATGAAAGAGTTAGCCCGAACGTGTTCGCTCGATGAGTTCTCTGGATTCCCAAGAGAAATCCTTAGGATTTGAGAACCATCGGACTTTCCCAAAAAGAACATCTTTATTTCGAAGGCACTCAACCCCTGAAGAAATGATGCGAATAGAATGTTGCTCATAAGTCAAATAGGCGAAACTTCAATTTCCACAATAATACCGGGCTCAAGAATAAAAATCGGAATCCTAAAGGAAATTCCGTAAATAAAAGACGTGGGAAAACGTCAAGAATAGCAGAAAATTGAGCCGGTGCAACGGCGTAGTACAAAAACGGTACGCCCGAGAAACTGGAAACACGAATAACTCCGAACATTGACGTAGTACGATAACGGTACGTCCAATGAACGGAAACTCAAATAATTCGGAACACCAACGTAGTACAAGAACGGTACGTCCAATGAACCAAACACCATAAAAGAACATCGGGCGCTAGTCCATATAAGAAATGAGATAAAACTCAATAAAATGAAGTATATCAAAACGTCCGATGAACTTGATAAAAAGATAATTTCATTCAGACATCATCAAAGAATCAACCACTTGTTGCTTACGACTAAGCGCATTGGCAACACGATTTTCCTTCTGGGAATAAAAAGAATATCAAGATCATAAGATGCCGGGAACTCAAGACAATATTAAGTTCCTTATGAGAAAATAAATATTCCAAAGATTTATGATCGAGGTGGAGAACAAATTTCTCCCCCAAAATGATGATGCCAAACTCTAAAAGTGAAAACAATAGCCGCGAGCACTAGATCATGAGTGGCATACCTAGTCTCGATCGACTTTAATGATTTAGAAGCACAAGTGATAGCACGTTCTCTTTTGCAAGAGAACGACATCCAAACCAATACGATTAGCATTGGTACAAAAGATAAAGTCTTGGTTCCCTTCGGGAATCACAAGAATAAGAGTATCGAAAAGAAAGAATTTCTTTTAAATAATCTTCTTTCCCGAAAAGCTAAAACTTTCAAAATTACATTTATCTTTATGTAATAATCTTTCTAGAAAAATTTTCATTTTTACAAGTCAATTTATTATGTCAAATTGTCTCATCAAAGCATTTAGGAGATTCCTATCGATAACGTTGATCAAGCGCATCGACCAGAATTTTTAAAGCACTCAATAGGCAATACAATCACAAAATCATCTTCTACATGATAAAAATATCTCTTAAAAGTTTTAAGAATATTCTTTGCTCGTTTTAAGAACAAAAATCCAATTGTACTTGTAAATATCTTATGAAAAAGATTTGCAAAATTTTAAATCGCTATTCTCATCCAAAATAAATGAATACAAGAATGGTCTCATCGAAATATTCATAGAATACCCGATTTACAAAATGGATGAAATAAACTGGATAAACAGAATGACATAATAAGTCATTCATAAGAATCATAAAGAGTGCAGAATGCGGTAAATGGAATGCTAACTCCCGCAACTCGTAGCAAATGAAAATCGGTGGCAAGGTCGAGCTAAAAAGACCTTAACACCGCTCAAAAGATTGCTTAGGTGATAATCCTAAGACAACTCAAAAATACCGAAAAATTCTCAAACTACATGAATGAGAGAAATAACACTTTCCTCATCATATGAGCTTAAAGAATAAAATGATGCCATCAAATTGGAATCAAAATAACAAAGGAAAAACAGAAATCTGCTTAACAGATTGAAAATGTCGAAGATGAATAGTCCACACGGGACAAAGGATATGGCTTCATAATGATTAAGCCAATCCTTTCATAAAAATTAATTTCGAAGCCTAAGCAGAAATCGGCTCGGAAAGAAAAATCACATAAAATAATTTCGACATCAATAAAAAGCAAATTGAGTGTTGCACATCCACCAATCCGGATTCGCAATCCTCAAAGAAGTCATCAAGCCCAGCAATGTTTAAAGAAAAAGAATCACAAGTTCTTTTGATATAAAAATAATGAGATGAAACCCATATAAAAAAGAACTCGAATAAGATAATCACAAAATAAATGTTATCAAGGATAGAATGGAGAATACCTTGACCAAGAGAAGAGTTGCTAAGCGCTTGCAGCTTTCCTTCTCCCTTGCTTGGAAGCTTAGGACACGAAGATAAAAGATGACCCGAACTTTTGCAATAACGACAAAAGAGGGGTTTCAGACACTCCCTTGCATAGTGGTCCGTGGAACCACAATTGTAGCATTTTCCACGACTAGAGGTAGGAGTCTTTGCTACAGAAGTTTCTTGTTTCCCTTTCTTGTCTGGATTGGGACCTTTAAACTTTATAGGCCTCTTCATGTTATTGTTGAAGTTCTGTTTGGCACCCACAACTTCAACATTACTTTTATTATCGGCCTTTTCAAGACGAAGAGAGATATCAATAAGCTGATCGAAAGAAACTTCCAATTTCAGAAGTAATGGCTTCTTGAGATTCTTGTTCAAGCCATAAACAAATCTCTGATTTTTCTTCAATGGGGTATTAATGTATTCAACCCCGTATTTAGAAAGAGATTCGAAAGATGCGACGTAGTCCGTCACAGAAGATTCACCTTGAACAAGGTCGATAAAACGCCGGACCAAAGTTACTTTTTCAGCCTCCGACACAAATTTTAATTCGAATCTTTCCCGAAATTTCTCCCAAGTGAGATCCGCTTCAACGATTTCAGAAATAAGAAGCTCATACCAATCCAATGCTCTTTCTTGGAGCATGCTAGAAGCCACTTGGACTCGGTGGAGGTCAACAAGATTCATGCGAGAAAAGATGCGGTCGCATGATCTAAGCCAAGCTTGGATTTCAATGACACTCTCGGATCCCCGGAATGGCCTTCCACCCAAATCGGTATAATCTCTACACAAGCGTGCAAAACCGGATCTAGGATGAGTAGGCTCTGGAATGGGTCCGATAGCTTGAGCATTCTTAACAAGATCTAGAAGCTGCTGGGCAGACATAAATACTCCCTCCTGAGGAGTAGCACTTGATTGACCGACGTTAGTACGGCCAGACCTAACCATTTCTCTTCTTTAAGAAAGAAAGAAGAAGAAAAAGTTATTCTCAAAATGATTATCAAACAATCATGATGGATTAAACAAGGAATCATAAAAAGAAATAGGATAGAATGGTACAAAGACCCGAATTAAATCCTATGGCACGATTCCTAAGAAAGACTTAGGACAATGATCCTTGTTAGATTATTCTACATTGTTCCGAAGTTTGGCTCTGATACCAAGCTTTAATTCACCAAACGCTGATAGGTCGCTCCCGTGTTTTTCAATCCAAAAGGCATTACTACATAGCAATATAGCCCAACGTCTGTGACAAAATTGGTGTGTTCCTGGTCCGGAATATGCATCGGGATCTGATTGTATCCCGAGTATGCATCCATGAATGACAACAACTCGTGTCCTACAGTAGAGTTAACCAACTGATCAATCCTAGGTAATGGGAAACTGTCCTTGGGGCATGCCTTGTTCAAATCGGAATAATCTACGCAAGTTCTCCATTTCCCGTTCTCCTTTTTCACCAGCACGGGGTTCGATACCCATTCAGGGTAGAGGGCGTCACGGACGAATCCATTGGCTTTGAGTTTGTCCACCTCCTCTCTGAGAGCAGCGGACCTCTCCGGGTCCATTCCTCTCCTCTTTTGTTTAACCGGGACGTACTTCGGGTTTATGTTCAACATATGACTCGTAATAGCGGGAGAAATCCCACACATGGCAGAATGTGTCCAAGCGAAAACATAGAGATTCGCTCGGAGGAAATCACTAAGGTCTTCAGTCATTGCGGGGCTGAGTTGTGATCTAATCTTCAGTACTCGCAATGGATCGTCTCGACTGACTGAAATGTCAATCGTCAGTTCAGCTGGTGCTGCTTTTTCTTCCCTGGGTTCCTCATCGTCGTCTCTCGGATCTATGTCTCTGTAGATCCGAGAATTTTGCCCGAGCCAAGGCTCGGGCATTATTTGTCAATTTTCGGCATTCTAGATGCGGATGGGATTGTCCGCAACCTTTCCTTTCTCCTTCCGATGGGCCTCTCGGAGCTCAGCCACATAACATGCACGACCGGTCGCCTGGTCGCCATGAACAACACCTACTCCTTTGTCAGTCGGAAATTTTAAAGTCAAACACTACGGGGCTAATGCTGCCCTAAACTCAGCCAGGGCCGGTCGGCCCAAAAACACATTGTACGGAGAATCTACATCCAAAACTATGAAAGGTAGGATTCGCACCCTCCTTCGCTCACCTTGTCCCAGTTCAACTGGCAATTCCACATACCCCACTGCATCAGTCGCTGCACCATTAAAGCCGTGTATGCGAGCTTTAGATGGCTTCAAATCCTTCGTCTCCATCTTCATTTGGTCATAAGCCTTCTTGAAGATGATATTGACAGAACTTCCACAATCAATCAGAATTCTTTTCACGAAAGCCGGTCCGATTGTCGTAGATATGACCATCGGGTCAATGGTAGGAGCCTCCACCTGGTCAGCATCTCTGCTCCTGAATACTATATCGTCTGTCATCATGCGCAGCTGTTTAGCAGGGGTCCCATCCTCTACATTGGAACAACACTCAAAGTCTGCATGCCTCAGGGAATTAGCATACCGCTCCATCTCTTGCCAGTTCTTATCTGCAGGGTGAGGTCCGCCGATGATCGTGTTTATGACTAGTCTGCCCACAGTCCGAGCAGGCTCCTCGGGATGACATGGAGCTGGTGCATGACCGGGATTGGACGTCCCCTGTCCACCTTCTTGCAGATTCTTCACAAACTCTTGTAACTTTTTCTGTCTAATCAACTTTTCTATAGCATCATGTAGGTGTCTGCACTCTTCAGTATTGTGCCCATAAGTTTCATGGAAGCGGCAGTACTTCCCAGTCCGCTTTTGCTCCTCGGTTGACTCCTTCGGGCGCGGCTTTCTGTACTGAAAGGTATTGTAGGTTGATAGGTAGATGTTCTCAAGGGATGCATTTAGTGGGGTGTACTCGTTGTAGGTTGGAATCCTCGGCTTCCATTTCCCCGCTTCTCTCTTCTTCCCTTGATTTCTTCCTCCGGATTCCATAGATTGCCCGGGCTTGTTCTGGACATTGATCTGAACTTTCCCGAAGTTGTCTCTGGACTGCTTCACATCAATGTTGCTTTTTACGGACTCCTAAGCAGGCTCCGGTGCCTTATCCCCTTATCCACCTGGCTTCCTCTCTTCTTATAAACTGATGTGTCTTTGAGTAAAAACGCTCTAGCGTAGTTGGAGGTTTTCCTGCCAACCAATCTCCAAACTCTGAGTCTGGATCCACACCTCGCATCACAGCCATAAGAATTGCATGATCATTGGGATTACTGACTTCAGTAGCCGCAACATGGAATCTCTGTAAATACTCCTTCAATGACTCCCCAGGAGCTTGGATTACACTTGATAGTGATATCACGTCCTTGGGACGAGTAGTATGTATTCTGAATTGTTCTATAAATCTCTTTGCCAACTCCTCGAAACTGGATACGGACCGTGGAGGGAGTCGGGTGAACCACATGGTAGCAATCCCAGATAGATTTATTGGAAAGCACTGGCACTTGGTTGCATCATTTGCTCTAGCTGAATCCATCATCCATTCATACCTTATCACATGCTGCCTGGGATCAGTCTTTCCTTCGTAAGCCTGGATAGTTGGCATGCTAAACTTCCTGGGGTACTCAGCCCGTAGGATAGTGTCTGTGAACGGAGTATGACTCCTGGATACCCACCAATCATCATTCGACAAGCTTTGATTCTCTTTCATCAACTGTCTGATCATAGCTGTTAGATCTGGGGTTTGTATGGAAGATGGAAGGTTGGAGTCTGTCCTACGGGATTGATCAGGCTGATGCCTCCTCTGTTGGCGATCTGCCAAACGTGCATCTTGAGGTTCGACATCATTGGCATCTTGGTGGGCCGGGCGTCCAGCCCCCACCTGCACTCCAGCTCCTAAGTTTCCAGTTCCGGCTTGGTCACGGTCTCCGAGGTGTAAATGGTCCCCAGCTGTTCGGACAGCAGCATCTGCCTGCGTAGTTTCAGTCTTGCGGCGTCTATGCCTAGGAGGTTCATCGGACGAAGTCGAGCTGTCAGATGAAGAATAAGGAGCTGGACTACCCCCAGCATTCTGATACTGTTGTTGAGTGAGCTGTGCCATGAGGTCGGCGTTAGCTTGCATCTGCTCTCTGAGTTGTCTCCTGCTTTCCCTGAGCTCTCTCATCAAGTCGTTGAACTCTATTCTGGTGACAACTGGCATTTGGTCCTGGGCGGTAGTCCCTGCACCTAGAATTGCTTGCTGATTGCTAGGCCATGCTTGTTGTACGCTAGCAGTCTCATGGGCGTCCGCATTATGAGAGGCCGATCTGGTACGTGGTCTTCCCATTGTAGAGTTATTGGTATGAACTCTGAGTAGAATCAACGGACGTCCTACGAATGACTCGGATCTTCTTCGGAGGATTTATTCAATCCAGTAGCTTCAAAGCAGATCCTTGAGGTCTGAAAATTCGATTCTCCGTGAAAGCACCAAAGTGTTAGCACCAAAATTGGTCACTAACCTCGTTGAGAAAGTTTGCGTAGAGGGATAAATGAAGAAAATAAATTTAAACAGAGAACAATATGCTAAATTGAATGCAAAGACGAGAACACCAGATTTATAGTGGTTCGGCGTAATTGCCTACGTCCACTTTGAGGTTAATCTTTTATTGCTTTACTTGATAACTGATTACAGATACAATCCGTTCACCAACTACTCGAATACAGTTGCTAAGTAAAAAGAGCGAGTCTTGAAAGCGGCAGAGTCTTCCCAGTGTTCTCCAAAAAAGGTCATTTTCACTGTGCCATTGCCCCTCTATTTATAGACAAAGATGGGTTGGACTTCCCTGGTGGGCCTGGCAGTCGATTACCTCAGCCCAAAAAGAGTGAGTTCTGTGTGCCGAACAGACTGATGCCGAACCATTGATGCCGAACAGACTGATGTCAAACATTTCTAGATGCTGAACAACTCCGTATGTCGAATGAGGTGTGGATGCCGAGCAGTATGGAGCGCCGAATGACTCTGTCATGCCGAACGATCCATGTATGCCGAACGCTCTGCCATGCCGAACGATCCAGGTATGCCGAACACTCTGCCATGCCGAACGATCCAGGTATGCCAAACGCTCTGCTATGCCGATCACACTAGAATGCCGAACGATATACAATACCGAACGACCCTTAATGCCGAACGATATATAAGTGCCGAGTGCCTAGTTGTCTGGTCAAACCTTCAGGTAACAAATATTTTATCACATAGTAATTACTTGTTCATCTTGTGTGTCTATTCCCTTGACCATTTTACTCATTTATATAGTTTGCCCGTAGGATTTATTTATAAGCGTTTGATACTGTCCACGCACACTAGTAAAAATCCTATATGCATATATACATATACATACACATACATATCTATCGATCCATCGAGATATATATATATATATATATATATATATATATAATAATAATAATAATAACAACAACAACAATATTAATAATAACATTTTCCAAAAAAAAAACAAAGAAACACCAGAAACTTGTATGAAGGCCAGTCAAACAATTTAACTACCTGTCAGTAGTGCATTTGTTAACTTTTTATTTGATTTCTTATATTGTCATTTTAATTAAATCATTGGCAACTTGGAAATTTCAAGAAAAATCTGGTAAAGGAAATCACACACTTCTTATTTGTGATTAATCACATCAGCAACCACTGAGATAACACACAATCACACACATGTTTGCTCAAACATAGCGTTTGAGATAGTCTTTCATTCGAACATATGCAACTTCTGGATACAAATGAGATGCCTCTTCTTCTTCTTTGATGTCGAAGTTAGTCAAGCAGCCTTCATAGCATACATGATAGTAGTGACCTAAACCAACTTGTTGTGCATAGTCTAAACCTGAAAAATACAGAAGTAACCTTCCAATTTTAGTTCTGTCATTATGTGTGTGCACACACATGTGCACAGACCCTATGTCTCGATGTTTTTTAAAGTTACACAATTAAAATAAAACAAAGATTTTGAAATTGTTTAATCAACATTACAAATATCATCGCCGCAAAAATTGAATTCACAAGATTTATGTTAAATTAAATATGTTAAGTTGTTATTAGGCGTTTGAAATATTTATTTCAAAGGTTTATCGTAACATTATTTTGAATATGTTAGGATTTATCCAAGGTAGCGGCTATAGGGATACAAAATTATACACAAAAATTGACGCAATAAATATTGGACGCTGGATCCATTTGTCCTTAGGTGGAAATCAGGAAGGAGGTCTAATAGTTGAGGTCTTTTGTGTTACATTTTGTGTTCAAATAGATTTTTCATTTATCCAAACTAGTCAAATTTTTGTAAAGATGTATTGAGTAGTATAAAAAACATACTAAATTTGGTTTCTTTTGCAATTGTGTCACCTTTGAGAATAGAGATAAAATCTTCCTCTGAAATGCTTGTCTTCTCTAATTCTTTGCCAATAAGCTCCTCCCATGCCTGAACAACCTCCCTTTGTGAAAGGATATTCTCTGGTGGTCGAATGTATATTGTTTTATTCAATGTACGAGGATCATCGATTGTTTTGATAGTGTATGTTGCAATGTCATCTTCATCAACATAAACAGCTGCAGCATTCAATAGATAAATCTTGAACATTGCATGCGTCTAAGTGAAGTTAAGACCAAAAATATGTGCATAATGTCGATGTGGTTATGTGAACCAAGACAATCTTTATTGTCTGACCCTTTACCAGATATATCTATACATCAATCTATGTTAATGTATGGGAATGTGTATACCTTTAACATTGCCATCTCCATGCAAGCACACAGTATCCCTTGAAGGGATGATCTTTCCAGGCTGGCAAAGGCCTCCAACAAAGTAACCAGCAAAACAATTGGCTGAAATATACGTGAATGGAATATTAGCATCCTCTATGGCTCTTCTCACGACCATTTTGTCATCAAAAGTCACTCTTCCTGGTTCTATTGCGTGATCCATTCTTGCTGGATCTGTTCCAAATTCAGATGGCAAGAACCTCTGCAGAAAAGGAAGAAAAAGATTTATCATTTTACAGTAAAATTTATGAAATATGAAGGCAATAATTAAGTTGATTTTACCTTGACGTTTCCAGCTTCTTTGATTGCGTCTACAAGCTTCAATTGGAGAAGAATATGGTGGCTTCTGATATGCACACCCGATATGGCACATATCACTACATGAACTTGCTTAACTGCATTCACCATACTCTGATGATCATCAAATGATCCTTCAATTAGACGGGCCCCTTGTTCCTTAAATGATAGAAGCATTTGCACTTTCTCGATGTCTACTCCAATTTCACGGCGATGAAGGACAAACGTTGGATTCCCGTTGGCCAGGCTGGCCTTCACTATTCTCTTGCCAAGGTAACCTGTGCCTCCTACCACAAGCACCTTACTTTTATTCATATTTCTCTTAAATTTTGCGATGCTTTCTTTGTGTGTATGGCTTCTTTGAACCCAGATATCTACTAACTGGAAGATAGCACATATATAGGAGATGGGCGTAGGGTTTGGTGAGTAGTCTTAAAACATAATTGCTTCGTTAGACAGATTGCTAAGTAGTTGATAGAATAAATTGACTGTTGGTGAAGTAAGTATGCATAAACCATAATTATACGCTATATTTAATAATTGGTAACTATTTACTTATATTTGATAAAGGAAACTTTGAAATAAATATATATAGAAGATGACAATTGAGTTAAAGGGAAGATTGATCAATCAGTCTTACGAGAAACCTTTTCATTTCTAGTGCTATTGTACTTAGATTTATTGTGGTAGGTGGAATGCAACAAACATTTTTTAATGTCTAAGTGTCTTGAGCATCAAAATACCATAATGATTTCTGGTAGTCTTGATGTAATATTGTTTTGTGTAGTTCTAAGTGCTCTCAACTTAACAAAGCATAATGTCAGAATCCAGCCTTCCAGCCTTCCGCATGTTATGTTCGGACATGGTTACCGATGTTTTATAATTGTATTGATAGCTATATTGTTTGAAAATGGTATTATGTTGCTTTAGGAAAAACAGTGAATATAGAGTGAAATTAACTTGCTGTTGGAATGAAATGGTGGCAAGTGTAGACTCGTATGAATATGATGAAGTTAGGGAAAAGTTTGGTGCATTCCAACCTCACTCCACAATTCTTTCATTAATATTTCAATTGTAAAGAAAAATATTAATTGCAAAAATAATGTTGTAGGTGTAACTAATAATATCTTAAATGCTAGTGGAAAATTTTTCTTTAGATGTGCCACTAGTTCTATCGTAGAAAAAAAATAAAAAAGAAGAAGAAAAGAACATGCATAAAAACAAATATATATCGTCTTAATGATAAGCTGGAAGAAAATGGTATGCAAGTGATGTCGATTTAGTAGTTCATTTTGGTCTTATACATTACATTACAGGTAAGAAAAAGCCCCGTTAAGGAATTACCAGTCAGAGGCAAAAATACAATTACTGGATTCATTACACACGCATGCGCGCTTACACAAAGGATAAAGGATAAAGAAAAAAAAACAATAAAAGATTAGTTTATCCTTGATAGGCTATAAACAAAGAGCATACAAAATTTAAAGCTGACCACGTGAAAGATTGAATTTTGAATTTTGGTGTTCCTTATATTATTATTTCATATTATCTCAATTTATTTACAGGTAGATATGGGACTTTCATGTCATATACATAATGTGTTCTGACAAATGAAATAATACTACATCAATGAGATATGGCATATAGGTGGTTTCTTTTGGCGTGTGTTGTTGACAAATTAAATGACCTTTTTCATGATAAAAGATGCAAATTTGATTGAGTAAAGAAGGCAACGGTAAATAAAAATGAATGGGTATATAGTTAGTGCTAGCCAGCCAAGTACATCATGACAAATACACTATCTACCGTTTGTGGGGCATTTTGCCATAATGATACATTGACATTGTTCTTTGCGCATTTCGGGTTTATATCCTAATATATTGAAATTGATACTTGACCTCTCTTTACATGAATTTTTATTTGGAAGCAAAGCGAACTCCTCATAAGTTCAAATTAGCTAGTTAAAGTTGAAGGACGTGGTTGATTAAATGTTTCCGTATGTAATAGTTGTTAGCTTGCATGCGTGGTTTAATCGAGAGCCAAAGATAGAAGATTTGATACCATTGAATTAACACCGTCCGCAGAAGGAAAATTATGTATTTTAACCGTGTTCTTTATGCACTAGGAATACGTGTAATGTCCTAAATATTTGTTAAGCATAGATTTCATATATGCCCTAAAAAAAAAAACTTACTTCGGCTATAAATGAAAATTAATTGTAGAAATAGATATGTTTCACTGAAGCATAATTTATGTTTGTGCATTTTGAAAGTGAGGAAGCATATATTAAGAATTGGTGAAAAATAAATCTATTTTTATAATAAGTTTCCACTAAAGCATATGGTTGGGTTAATTTTTCCGGGGTACTTATAATTAAAATTTGTCTTTTTTTTTTCCAATATAATGTAGGCGGACATATGTATGCATGTATATAGGTAATGGTATCATATGAATTGAAGTTAAACCAAATTTAAATGCCTCAAACACCAAACATGGACTATCAAGTTGTTTTCATGTGCGAAATACATGGTTCAAGACATTCCATAATTTTTTGCATGTGCATGGCTTTTTACTCTAAAACGGATAAAAACTTAAAATGGAGAAATCAAGAAAGAAGAGGGAAAAAAAGGAAACAAAATTAGAAAACTTAATAACAAAACAAAACGGGAAAAACAATCCAAAAATAAACTAATTTGCCAAACGAGGAAGAATTAAAGATATATAATATTGAAAGAGGAGGAAACCAGAAAGAAGACAAATTTTTCAGGAAACTGTGAATTACACAAACATATTCGTTCCTTCGTCAAAGTATACTAATAAATGATTTGCCTTGTTATATAATTTACTACAAATCATTCTATTTTTTGGTTTCTTCGTTAAGTGTTATGGAGATCCCAAACTAACTTAATTTTATAGTTCATATTACCAGAACGTGTTTTTTTTATCCAGCATTTGAATCGAGCGACTTCTAAGTGAATCTAGACTTCAAGACGAAGATAAAACGGATCAAGAACTTAGAGAGATGCTTGAGATGATGGAATAAAGAGGCATAAGAAGTTTGAAGTGGATCGGAGCAGGTTCAAATTATGGTCGGTACTGACCATAATTATTTATGGCCGGTCCTAATTGTTTTGAATTAGGGACGGTAACACCCCCACCTCTATACTCATATTATCCAAGATTACTACAAAGTAATACTGTCGGATAATATGGAGAATAAGACGATATAGTGTACATACGTGAATATTCCTTGGGCTAACACTGGTACGTATTTAAACGTCGAATATATCTCATTAATAAATGTATACAGTATCAACATAAAGCAATAAACACGCGTAACTTCAGGATAGAACAATACATAATATATAGTAATTTTCAGAGAGCACAAAGTCAATCGCAGCGATATTATATATAATATCCAATATACATTTGATACATATATATCACAAGGATATTCACATAGGAGATTATACAATGCAGAATTTTAATCCATAATATTATACATCTATTCTCCTCTAAACCCAAAAAACAAATGAGCTGGTTTTATAGTCCCTATATCTGAAATATCTCAGACTGACCCGAGTATTATAAATAATACATGGGTCAGAGTATGTCTGTTAGCACCAAAATTGGTCACTAACACCCAAAGAGAGTTTTGTGTAGAGAGATTAATGAATAAGATAAATTAAAACAGAGGGATGCAAGCTAAATTAACTACAGAGAATAAGAACACCAGATTTATAGTGGTTCGGCGTAACTGCCTACGTCCACTTTGAGTTTTGATCTTTATTGCTTTCACAAGTAGTTGAATGCAGATACAATCCGTACACTAATAACTTGAATACAAGTTTTAACTGAAAAGAATGAGACTTGAAAGCGGCAGAGTCTTCCCAGTGTTCTCGAAAAAGATCCATTTCATTGTGCCCCTGCCCTTCTATTTATAGACGAAGATAGGCTAGACTCTCTACGTAAGCCCAAGAACAAGGTATGTCGGCCCAATGCAAGCAACTTGCGTTCACCGAGCCGTGCGTACATGTTGAACCATATCAATTGCATCAAACCCTTATATCTCCAGTCTCTTCTTGGCCAGAATCTTGTCTAGTGCTAACTATAACTTCTGCAACTGTCGCTTTGTAGCCGTGCCAAGTAGCCGGGTAACATTTGCCCCCCAAAGTACGTCTTGTTGCATACATGACGTGCTTTGAATCGAAGCAAGTTAGAGTCCCCAGAAAGAAATCAATCATGTTTCCTGAATAGTCATTATCCTTCAATTTTTTCCTCCCAAAGTGTCGTATCCTTCTTCGATCGCCATGACGCTTGGTCGATTCCCAATAGTATAAATTCAAGATTAGAAGTTTTCAAATTTAGCGTTGTTGAATTGAGCTTCATGATCGGTTATAACGGTTTGTGGAAGGTCATAATGACAGATGACGTATTGGACGATGAAGTTGATTATTTTCTAAGTCTTAGTATTGGTTAAAAATTTTGCATCTGCCCATTTGGTGAAGTAATCAACCGCTACGATGATGTATTTCGCACCACCTTTAGGATTGGCAAGAAGATGACGATGTCAATGCCTCTAAGTGCCAAATGGCTATGGATTAGCCATTTGAGTAATTTCCATCGGCGGGGATCTCGAAATTTTTGCAAACATCTTGCACTCGTCACATTGTCTAGCATGATCAGTTGCATCTCGATTGACAGTTGGCCAGTAATACCCATAATGGAGTATTTTCTTTGTCAGGGTTTGCCCTTTGGTGTGTGGTGTGATCGCTGCATTTTTCTTCATGAACTTCTCTGAAGACTTGTTTGATTTCATCATGGGTGATACATCGAGGCATAAGAATGGATAAACTCCTTTCTACACATGACTTCTTCTTGGATGATTTGGAGTGAAGCTTTGAGGAGGATCTGTCATTTTCCATTCCTCCGTTCAGTAAGAACTCCTCATTGTAGATAGTCTTTGATAGGAGTCGACCATGACCCCTTTTTTGGCTCTGTCTCCAAGATCTAATCGATCTCCATCCGTTAATACTTGGAATATTAAGTATTTCAACCGGAACAAAGTATGTCCGTTGCGTGTCCCTGAAACTGGCCAACCTGGCCAGTGACTTGACTCTTTTCATTTCGTTCGCTGAGGATGTGTGTAATGATGTAATATGTGAAGTTGGCTAATAGCTCTTGGAATTGACCGAGATAAGGAGCAAGACAATGCCCCCGGCAAGATTAACCTCCTAACTTTGCAGGCTACCAATTAGGAATCACAAAAGATATGTAAAGTTTCCACTCCAAGTTCTCTAGCAAATTTGAGGCTGGCGGTCGAGGCTTAATACTAAGCATCGTTGTTTGTTACACGGGAACCGAGTTTTAGGACGTAGCAGATCGATCGTTCCTCAGGAGTCATTAACACGACTCCTGTGCCAATAACACTGATCACTAGATGCTCCATCCGCATACATTTTCCATCTGTTGGTTGGTTCTCCACTACTCTTCGAGTAGTCATCTGATGTAGTGAATTCAGATATGAGGTCTACTAATTTCCATCCTTGGATAGCCCTTCGAGGGAAATAAGTGATATCGAATTGGCTTAGTTCGATATTCTATTTAAGTAGTCTTTCAGACGTCTCAGGTCGTTGTATGATGCTAGCTTTTGTAGCTTTGGGTCGATATTCAACGCATGACTCGCAATAGTTGGTGAAATCACAAATGCATGTCAGAATGGGTCCAAGGGAGCATATCATCATTTACTCTGAGAAATCCAACTAATCCTTTTACCATCATTGCACTGAGCTGTGATCCGATATTCAGCACCCGGAAAGGGTCGCCATGGCTGGCTGTAATGTTGATTGTCATCTTAGCAGGTGCAATCTCGGATTCTTTGAGTTCAGATATAACTATTTTACGTAACATTCAAAGTGAAATATGGTTGGGATGGTCAATGTTGATGGTTACTCTGGTCGAATCCTAGAGTCCTGTCATAGTTATTAAGTCTGATAGTGAAGGACTCTGAATGCTCTGATCGATTATGTGCAAATGGCCAAAGATCAGGCTTAGAAGCATGTTGAAGAAAATGTCGAGTAGGGGTCAGCCTCGAGTTGCGTGAAGCTGCATAGTTGGATCTTGCTTTGAGTTTAGAGTTGCTTGTATATTCGAGTAACGCTCTTTCCATTGAACGCATTCATGACCTTTTATTCGTCCTTTGAGTCGATAGTCAGTTTCCAACGAGCTTAGGCATCGATTTAATGATTCTATCGCTAGGCATCCTTCCAGTCGTAGCCTTGAATAGTTGTAAACACTATATATAAGTTTCAATATTGAGCTATCGCAGCCAGTCTTTGGATGATCACGCTTCTGCTCCCAATCTCGGGGTTGATAAATGTACTGTGTGGACGGTTGAGTCTTGTCCTAGCTACGTTTATACTCCCACCTAAACTCCAAATACATAGAGTCGATCGGTGAATAATCGGTTCACACTCATCCTCCTTCTCGATCGTGCCCCCAAGTCCAGGGAATATACCGATAAGTAGGAAGGCCAGCCATGCCCACTTTAGCTTTACTTTCTTTCCCGTTGAATCGTGGGATCAGGTCAGTCGATGGGAAGCTGAGTCTTGCCTATCCTGGATTGTATACTGGTTTTTCATTCTAAGGGGAATACTTCGATGCCTCGTCACTTTATGGGCGTAAGTTGGGTACTGGACGGTCAGCTACGTCCACTTTGGTTCATGTTCTGTAGCCAGATCTCGGGGTAAAGTTGGCTCAAGTGCTATTGGGTTATGCTCATCCAGTTTCATATTCCTCCTGACGGATCGAAGGAGGGTGCTGAAGAATTAATGACCAAGTCTTCGTGGTTTACTCTCCTTTCCACACTCTTGTGGTCATAGTTTTTCAAGGGACATTGAGGTCACATTCGTATGTGCTTGGTGCGGATCGATATTGACCCTCGATTTGAGGTATGATATAGTCGGTCATTCGTAGCTTTGGATGCCATTCCGATTGGTTCTGTATTGAGGCCTCCTTGCAGTCGTTGCCTTAAGTTGTAAAGAACGCCAAGCTAGAGCTATAATGAGCTGTTGTATTCAGCTTTTAGTGATTTGTACTCCTGCTTCCAACATTGATTTGGCCAGGCCACAAGTCGGATGGTCGAACTCCGTCCTTAGCAAGTTAATACTCCTCCTATCGATTTCAGGCCGAAGTTTGCGAAATAGAGAATGGTCGGAATCCACTCATCTATTTATCGATGTTTATACGCCACTCTGCATTTTGGTGACTCAGAGTTGTTCTTCCCCTGGTCAACTCGTGCCCAATTTGTGTTCATGCTTCAGTCCATGCTCCGGGGACTTAGAGATTTGTTGAATAGTTTATGTTCTAGTCCACAGTTTGGGACGTAGATATTTTCGTCGAGTCGTTTATACTCTAGCCCACGCTCTAGGGACTCAGAGTACTCTAGTCCGCGCTCTAGGGACCCAGAGTACTCTAGTCTGCTTCAAGGACTTAGAGATTTTTCTCAAGTCGTTTATACTCTAGTCCGCGCTCTGGGGACTCAGAGTACTCTAGTCCGCTTCAGGGACTTAGAGATTTTTGCCAAGTCGCTTATACTCTAGTCCACGCTCTGGGGACTTAGAGCACTCTAGTCCGCTTCAGGGACTTAGAGTTTTTTCTCAAGTCGTTTATACTCTAGTCCGCGCTCTGGGGACTCAGAGTACTCTAGTCCGCTTCAGGGACTTAGAGATTTTTATGAAGTCGTTTATACTCTAGTCCGCGCTCTAGGGACTCAAAATACTCTAGTCCACTTCAGGGACATAGAGATTTTTCTGAAGTCGTTTATACTCTAGTCCGCACTCTGGGGACTCAGAGTACTCTAGTCTGCTTCAGGGACATAGAGATTTTTCTAAAGTCGTTTATACTCTAGTCCGCGCTCTGGGGACTCCGAGTACTCTAGTCCACTTCAGGGACTTAGAGATTTTTCTCAAGTCGTTTATACTCTAGTCCGCGCTCTGAGGACTCAGAGTACTCTAGTCCGCTTCAGGGACTTAGAGATTTTTATGGAGAGTAGTTGTATTTTCACCCGTTTGATTTGTATTTCATTTACCGTATCGAGGCTAATGTTGTCGAATGAACGATCAAACCACGTTTGCTCATGGAATGGGACTCTGCCCCCAGCATCAAGGATGAAACTTTAAAGATGGATGGTCGATTCTCTTCCGCTTGGTGATTATAGCTCTTCCAATCAAGTCAAGGAAGGAGGTATATGACAGATGGTTGGATCACATCCATGCTGGGGTTGGATAATCAAGTCTCGCACAATTTGCTTTGTATCTCTTTCCAGAAAACGAGGATGATGGATTACTGGGTAGACAAAGTAAGTTGCATATGTTTCACGGTGCAGTCGCGTCCATGTATTGAGAGCGATGGTTAACGAGTAGGCAGTCTATCACAGCTACTTCAAGTCGGGCTTTCGAACCACCTTCTGTGTTCAGGGTAGGATTTGATGTGTAGATGATCAAATCATGTCCGCTCTAGTTAGATCCCAGCATCGCTGAGCTCCATGAGAGGCATATGTATTTTATCAAACTTTACTTTATGACCCGAGGATTGGATGATCGGGCCACATTCATTCCAAGCCTTGTTTAGGTCTCCAAGGCAAATGTGGAGGTCGATGAATGGATGGTCGGTCATGTTGGCTTTGTGTTGGGCTCTGACCGTGATGAGCTTTTCAATCTCCAGTCCTTGGCCCCAAATTAAAGGCACATGGTTGATGATGAGCGATCAAATCATGCTCGTCTTGATGAAACTCCACAAATCCGATTAAGGTTTGCGTGGATTGGTTGGCGGCCAACTCTGAGTACTTGGTCACCTGCACCGTTTTGGAAGAACTTTAGTTTAAGTCGGTCATAATTTAAAGCACAATTGAAATTGAAATTGAAATAATCCGAAGAAGATTGGTATAAATCTCGTTGATAAGTGGAGCAGCATTGTGTGCTTTTCAACTTTGCCCCTAGCCCCTTCTGGCGGGATGTCGACTACCAACGGTTCAATTATTAATTAGAGTTCTTTATTGATGGGCATCCGCAGTTTCTGGCTTGCCCTTCTAGAAGGGTTGCACATACTATTGAAGCTTTCCTTTCCGAAAAAGCTTTTCGATCACACGTCGGAGGTGTTTGTAATCGCCAGTGTTAGGATCAGTGTGCATCTTGGAATATACAATATTCCCCTGATTTTCTTTGGACTTTGGTGGACTCTCTCGAGGTTGGTTTTCAGTACCACTCTGAGTCGTGAGCTTCCAAGTAGAGGTTATCGATTGAATCTACCAAAGAGCATATGAGTCGAATTTTAGGATCTTGTTTTTGTCTACTAGAATCAGTGCCCTTAGCCGACGGGCCTGCATTGTTATTTTTCCTAATCTGCTCCACTCCTCCTCACTTTGGTTCTGATTCATTTTGTAAAAGAAACGATCCATAGTCGTAGGAGTCTCTTCAGCTAACTAGCTGCCAAAATATATTTGGAGGTCGACTCTCCTCAAACACGATCATTATGATATCCTTGTTAGTATTTGGAATAAATTGCTTAGAGCCAAACATTGGTTTGCTTGGAGTCACTAAATTCGAAGTGCTGGGTCAGCGAAGAATGGTGCCTGGAGTCATCTTGGCATTTGCTAGAGTCATTTCATCTATGTTCTCCAACCTTTGGGAGTACCGTTTGAATAGCGGTTGCTTGTCCGTTCCCTTGATGCCGTTCATAAGCTGCCGCTAGATCCTCTATGCCTTGATCGATCATGGGATGTCAGGGGAGTGGATAGAATGTTCCTTTATTAAGTTGAGTTTTGAATTCACTATCCGGAGGCACTACGCTGCGGCTACCCCCGAAAAAAAAAATTTAGCCTCTTTTTCGGAAATTTGGGTCGTACCCGAATTTTTTTTTATGGGGACCGGTCATATTGTTTTTTGAGAGAGAGATCGGTATAATCCCGCTCGGCATACACTGGGTCGTTGGGCATGGTCCCGCTCGGCATGCACTGGGTCGCTCGGCATACACTGGGTCGTTCGGCATGGTCCCGCTCGGCATATACTGGGTCTTTTAGCATAGTCCCGCTCGGCATACACTGGGTCGCTCGACATAGTCCCGCTCGGCATACACTGGGTCGTTTGGCATGGTCCCGCTCGGCATATACTGGGTCGTTCAGCATATTCCCGCTCGGCATACACTGGGTCGCTCGGCATGGTCCCGCTCGGCATACACTGGGTCGTTCGGCATGGTCCCGCTCGGCATATACTGGGTCGTTCGGCATAGTCCCGCTCGGCATACACTGGGTCGCTCGGCATAGTCCCGCTCGGCATACACTGGGTCGTTCGGCATGGTCCCGCTCGGCATACTCCCGCTCGATATACACTGGGTCGTTCGGCATAGTCCCGCTCGGCATACACTGGGTCGTTCGGCATACTCCCGCTCGGCATACACTGGGTCGCTCGGCATACTCCCGCTCGGCATACACTGGGTCGTTCAACATACTCCCGCTCGGCATACACTGGGTCGCTCGGCATAGTCCCGCTCGGCATACACTGGGTCGCTCGGCATACTCCCGCTCGGCATACACTGGGTCGGTCGGCGTATAGAGGTTTTGGAGCGATCGGTATATGTGTGCTTGCCTTGGTGAGTGTTCGGCCATACGAAAGATCGGCTGAATTGCCTTAAGAGGGGTGGGGGTCGGCCTTCATTCAACTTGAGTGCAAACCTCAACATCCAATCCCCAAACTTTGCGTACATCAGTGAATCCAACCCTTTCACATGAGCATAAGCACTTGCTTAACTCTAAACAAGAAACTTAGCATAATCAAATCTTCCAAAATAAGGGGGCAGTAGACTTAGTTTCTCTGACTATGGCTATCAAATTCCTTTAGATTTCTTTCAAATCTGAGTAGAATAGGATGTTTGCTAATAAAAAACTGGATCTATCTCGCGAATAGGGAAATCCACTAGTAGACGATGAGATCCAATCAAGCTGAGAATTCAATTCTCAATGAAAGCATCAAAATGTTAGCACCAAAATTGGTCACTAACACCTAAAGAGAGTTTTGTGTAGAGAGATTAATGAAGAAGATAAATTAAAACAGAGGGATGCAAGCTAAATTAACTACAGAGAATAAGAACACCAGATTTATAGTTGTTCGGCGTAACTGCCTACGTCCACTTTGAGTTTTGATCTTTATTGCTTTCACAAGTAGTTGAATGCAGATACAATTCGTACACTAATAACTTGAATACAAGTTTTAACTGAAAAGAATGAGTCTTGAAAGCGGCAGAGTCTCCCCAGTGTTCTCGAAAAAGGTTCATTTTACTGTGCCCCTGCCCTTCTATTTATAGACGAAGATAGGCTGGACTCCCTACGTAAGCCCAAGAACAAGGTACGTCAGCCTAAAGCAAGCAACTTGCGTTCACCGAGCCGTGCATACATGCTGAACCATATCAATTGCATCAAACCCTTATATCTCCAGTCTCTTCTTGGCCATAATCTTGTCTAGTGCTAACTATAACTTCTGCAACTTTCGCTTTGTAGCCGGGCCAAGTAGCCGGGTAACAATGTCTAAATCAAGGGTTAATATATCCATAATTCAATAACAATGTATAATAAGAATATGATAGCACCCATAATGTTAATAACTACATGATAACACACACACACAACGTATATATAATCACAACATCATAAACAATCCCAAATGTATTATATAATTTCAAATATCACAAGTCATACATAAAGATGTCATCACCCATCTCAAAGTAAATCAAATCAAATCAAAAGTTATAAAATCAATATCAAATGGGTGAATCATCCTTATCTAGAAAACCATTATTAAAATCAAGAAATCATCAATAATGTGATATCAGTTAATATAGTTAGGCTATCCCATAGCAATGCCCAAACATATCTCTAAATCCCAATAATAATAAAAGTATCATCATCATCATACAAATAGGATAGATATTCTATCAATAAAAGATACGAGAATCCATCATACTCTGGACACATATCCAGATATAATCTCATCTCGTCATATTTGAATAAACTAGAATAGTATGGATGTAACAGGGATTGACTACAATTTAGACACTCAGTCTCTAGCATAATCAAACTCATCATAGGATTGAGAACAATATATGTCAATCCACTACCTGCACATATACCAGAACCAGACAGGAGATTGATGTTCACATGCCCGTTCTAGGAACCCTAGGTCTACTAGCCTTTAACTAATAGCCATATCTATTTCTACGGTTTTCAGTTACCTTAACGGACATCGTGACCCCATTCATCAATGGCTCATCAACGCATAGCCTCAATCACGACCCTGCTTTGCCCCTATAGGTAACAGACTGCTGGCCTATGCAACACAAGGGGCAATAGGGCACCTACCCTACCAAACTTGAGATGCGCATCAAATATAATATACAACAACGGCGTCGAGGACCCCAAGACCAGGCCGTCAGGGTGGATACTGGCCAATCTGGTTCACTTTCGAAATATAAAGGGAGCTGAACACAAGTGGACGACATATAGTGTTCATATCATATATCTACGCATAACTCTAGATGTAATCCGACACACGGCTCAGTATAAGCAACACATGACTATGATATACTATAGCTCTAATCTCTCGTCGACACTTGGCTCTAATCTTAAGCCAATACATGGAAATAAGATACTCTACACAACGAGTATCATCACATGCACATGAGTGATCTCTATGTGAGTGATATTTACTTCCAAAGAATAATAAAAAAATAACATAATGACATCCCATACCACCGCATATTATTCGGATAATTATTCTATGCTCATAAGCTACACTCAATCCACACTAGATATCTCCATATGATAAGTCCAATGAATAATCAAAAAAGTGTTACCGAAAGTCACATTCCAAATGGTATCACTAAATCATTAATTCAAATTTCTCGTCACACAGAAATAGATAACAAAAATCAATATAAAATATCACAAATCCATTCAGAAGGATGTCATCACCATATCGTATCAAATTACTAAACAATATCCACATCAATGGTGAATAATTCATTTAATTCAATTCAATAAACAAAAAAAAGAATTATCAGAATAGTAATATAAAAATAGATTGTTCAAATAAATATGTGCACATAATAACAAATAAATAAATATATAATAATGAATCATCATAACATATAACCTTAACAAGTTTGTATAAGTTCGTTGGATAATTTATAGATAAGACTAATCTTTTTAATTTTCCATTTAATAATTTTATTAAATTTAACTCGTTTATTTAATAAACTCCAAGTTATATTTATATTCATATATATAATATATATATATATATAACTTAGTGTTTAAGTATATTTATCACGTATATTTATTTTAGTTTATTTTACCTCTTAATATATATAAATGTAGATTTTAATTTAAGTATATATGAACTTAATACTTGTACACAAAACACAGAATCATGCATAACACACACATGATTTCATAAACACACACACAACATGTGAGTACACTACACACATGGTTAACACACAAACACACGCACATAAACGCCATGCATACATAGTAACACGCACATACAATGCTGCACCCACACACACACAGAAACACACATGCACATCCTATTGCCTTCGCATATTCATTTACCATTCATTGTGTACTCCATGTTCTCTTTGCGTGAATGCTATATTTTATACTCTTGTGAGCTACAAACGTGGAATGCAAATGTAAGTCGTCGTCATTCAATTCCTTGGCCCCAATTTTTTAATTCCTGCTTCATGTACAATTATATACATTTCCATGATGTGCATTATACAAAAGTGCTTACACACATGCTCTATTCTGCAAACAACCACGGGTACAAACTTTCAAGCACATCACACATTAATACACACACAACACATATTAACACACAGAGCACACACTATCACACACATATATATTCACAGCCGCATAACCATATACACACACACACAACCACGCATACACCTATATACATAGATCTGCACATAGGATAACACATGCATACACAAATGCAGCAACACATACTCATAGCATTGCACAGCCACACATGTGCACACACAAGCATGGAAATACACACACATGCAGCACGTACCCATATACACAGGACTCACACATATACAGCCGCATACACACAGAAACACACACTCACAGTGATGTACTTACACACACAAAAACTGTACATACAAATGCACACATACACAACATATACACACAGCAACACTCCAACTCACACACACACACATATATCTCACACACAAACACAACAACAACAAACACAAACGTAGCTGCCCTCTCACATACACATAGAAATACACTCACGCACACCGATAACTACACATATATACACAGTAGCACCTTCCCCACTGTTGCACCAGTCAGTCATGACCGACCCATCGGTCAGATTCACCTAGAGCCGACTTTTCTCCAGGCTATGCATTGCTTGGCTAAATTAATCCTTTACTAGCCATTATTGTCACCATTACATAGCACACAACACTATATTCCCATTCTTCATTTCAATTCAAACTTATATATACGAAATCATAGAATTCAACATAAGGTTGTGAGTGAAAAATCACCTGAACATAGCATTCCTTCCTCTTCCATTCTCTAATCGCATGCACACAACACTCTATAAACGATCAAACCCTCATTGCTTACACTCGTTGGTGTACAATGGTGATGAAAAGCCCATAATTGAATTTTGGGAATTTATAACATGTGCTAGATTTTATTTTGATTATTAAATAATAAGGGTGTAAGTAAGTTGATGAATATTTTAGCCATCCCTGAAATTTTTTTGCTTGTATATATAGAAGAAGATGAAACCTCAGGAAATCAAAAAATCTAGAGAAGGGGAAACGTGATTTTTAGGGTTTAAGTTTGGAATGTTGGGCTTGGGTTGCTTGGGTTTGGGCTTTAGAAAATATAAGTAGGTGTGTGTATATATATATTTCTTTCTTTTCCATTTCTTTTAAATATAATATAAATTTAATTCAAATTACAATAAAATACCAAAAAAAGTTATATTCACTATACTCAATTATTTACTCATCACTGTAAAACTTTTGAAATATATTTTCTCATATTTTAATTTTATTTAAATCTTAATATTCAATATTCTCATTTTGAATCTGATATGAATCAAATTCCAAATTAATTCATTTCACTATTCTTAAAACATGCAATTATTCTCAAAACCACTTAATTTCATTACTAATTACCTTTAATAAAATTCTAATATTCTAAATAAATTCGAATTATTCATTTTGAATTCCAAAAATCCATTCTAATTAAATAAATATTTATTATTAATTATCCATAAAAATTGTGTTGTTGCAGGGATCCACCTCCGAGTTTGGAGACTTAAGACATAGACAAGTATGGAGTAGCATGCACTTTGACGACGAGCAAGTATGCTCGTTACTGACCATATTTTGGTTGGGTTTGACATGATTTTGGTACTCGGATTTGAATCGTTCTTCCTTCCTGGCTTCGCGGATCTAAAAACTTACCTATTCTTCCGTGATCTAGCGACTATAATGAAGGATTTTGACTATAAATATGAAGTTAGAGCAACGTAAAGAGGACTTCTACATTTTTGGACTTTGGGCTCTAACTCATCACCCTCTTCTTCTCCACACTTCGTTCCTTTATCGCGAATTGCTATTAAACCTGAGATTACCTTGTTTTCTAAACTTGAAATCATAGTAAATTATTTATACTCGTGATAAATCTCAAAGCAAAAAAACTAAGTGGACGTAGGAAGTGATTTGAGGCCGAACCACTATAAAAATCCTTGTGTTATAATCATTTTATTCCCTTTTTTAATTGATCGTTGGTGTTGTGTCACTTTTTGACCTAACATTTTTTGTGCTTTCACTAAGAAACAAGCTTCTCAAGTGAATATCTAGCTTAGAACTTTGGATTTCAAGCATCCAAAATTTCGATCTAGAAGTTTAATGCTGTAGAACTAAAGATAGTTGGATTTGAGGAAGAATCTTGGTCTGATCTGAAGGTAATGGCTCCTAGAAAGTAATGGCCCCTAAAAATACTTCTACTAGATCTAAAGCTATTGTTGGAGAAGATGAAACTTCTCAGCACAACAAAGAGACTACCAGCCAACCCAGGCTTGGGTAGGACCTTCTTTCTCACAGTAGATTATGAGAAAAGCTGAACTTGATAAGATAGTGGCTGAAATGAACAAAATGGCGTTGCATAGCCAAAATGTCATCTTTGAAAGAATGGACTAAAGCTTTGCTATATTTCCCCAATAATCACCAAGGCATATGAAGAGCCATAATGCAGCGACCCGTAAATTCAAATACTTCGTCGTCGAATATCGTAACGTTTTGAAATATAGTCAAGAGTTATAAATGTGATTTTATAACCTTATTAAACACCTTTTAATTAACGAACAATGGTAAAAAACTTATTTTTTAAATTTATTTACAAAAATATATTCTTCGAAGAAAAATCGATAATGTGACCGAAAATTGGTTTATCGGTAAACAACTTTTTGATCAATATAAGTTGTTTGAACTCTTTTGTGCTAAGCTAAGGAATTTATGAACACACTGTGAACTAATTAACACACTTTTCTTTATGAAGAGATTAGAAGGTTCTAGAAGCTTCTATGTGGATAAGAGATATTTCTATGTAAGGGGTATAAGAGTAATTTTCTAATGGTAAGAGATGTAAAAGTGAAGGGATAGGCATGTGGAGGGGTGACCCTTCCATGGCATGGTGGGGGGGGGTGAGAGAAAGCTTAGGAAATACAATGAGAAGCCTATACAAGGAGGGGCATACCCCTTGAATCCATTTCACAATTTTTACCAAAAAAATTATCACTCTTCCATGTCATTCTCTACACAATATTTCTAAACAAAATAATTTTGAAACACATCCAATTCAACTCAAACTTGGAATAGAGGCTTAGGAAAATATTACAACAACTACTAGCTACTTGGATTTAGAAGAAACAAAGCACAACTCCCCCCTCAAAGCATAGCCGTAAGCAATAAGGGTTATAATAGCCCTGAAATCATGTGAAAAGTAAGGAAAAAGCAGGAAGTTAGGTGTTGAAAGTAGAGGTTGGACTTAATTTTCTTGAACTTGCTTGTTTGCTTGCTTATGAGTGAGCTTACTCACAACCTTGAATGAAAATATATTGTGTGTATTTGCTTGTGATTGAATAATACTTTGTGATTGAATGAATATTGATACGTGTTGTAATATTGATATTTATTTGTAATATTCTTTCGATTCTTGCTTTGAAAGCAAATGACATATGTAATCCATATATATGGACTTGTGAACTTGTAGTGTAACCTTGAACAAAGTACTTAGGTTTCAGTTGAACTTTGGTTAGGTTGGACTTGGATTTGAAAGTGCTCTTATAGCGAAAGTCGCTATAGATGCACTTAGAAATTGCCTTGTATTCGGCCATTTCTATGGAACTTTGTAGAGAGATCCTTAGAGGTTCCTTATTATATTTGTGATGTTTTATATGTATGCTTACTTCCATAAAAAGTTTGAACGTTAAAAAGTTAAGTAACATATTGAAAAGTGGCCAAACTTACACTTGTGCAAAACTGCCATGTTTTAGCCTTTGTTTTGGACTTTAAAAGTTTGAATAGATATTTAAATTTAAGTATTTAGCTCCATTCTTTTTACAAGTGTTTAGTAACTCTTATTAGAGTATTTTAAAAGTGGTTTGAGATTTTTATGAATTTTTAAGAATTAGTTATGAATTTTTAAAGAAAATGTTTGATATTAAATATATAGAAAATATGGGTTTCCAAGTTTCGAAGTGTTTTATAAACTTGTTATCTTAAAGTAATATTTTGAGAAAATGTTTTAAAACCTATTATAAGTATTTTAAAATATTTTTAAAGAATTTTTATATACAAATGATTTCAAAAGGGGTTAGGAATTGCTTAGTGGTTATGTCGTATTTTGTTTACTTGTTTGGAAAGTAATTAACTATGTTTAACACTAAAAGCGAGCAAGGTAGACTTCTCTATTTATGAGAGTTATGATTGATGTTCGAGTAGGGATGGATGCAATAGTACTCTAACCTCCTTATCAAGGAATAGTTAAGCTGGAATGTCGGAAACGTGTTAATCTTGTTGATTACTTACTCGTTTATGGAAGTATTAATACTATATTTAACGCTAAATCTGACGATGTAGACTTGTCTGTCTGTGAAAGTCAAGGATGAAGTGTCTAGGCTTTGATAAGCAACCAGTGCTCTAACTTACCCGACTTCAGCCTGGACCGAGGGATAATATAAGTTGAAACGTCGGAAATGTGTTAAGTATACGAACATTGATTTGTATAAACGATTGTTTTTGACTAGATAGTCGAGTAGTCCACTATCAAACTTGACCAAATATAACTTAAGAAGTACCTAAAACTTTGCGGCTTCGTACCCTTTGAGAACCCCCGGGGAGGAGCATTGGTATGAAACGTCTCTAACTTTAAGAACTTATATTGTAACGACCCGGTATTTTCAACCATTCGCATCCGCACAAGTCGGACTTGAATTGCTCAAAATATCAGATTGTTAATTTATATTGGGCAAAACTCAGCATATACAGTAAATAAATCAATCACAGAATCACAGACACAGAGTAACATAATAATAATGCAGCGGAATAGATAAATAGTAGTTCATGAAGCTACTATATAAACATCAGAGTTAGAAATAAAATACAATAGAATATCTCAAATACGCTGAAGACTCGAATACAAACAGATGACATCTCTGAACAAATCAACTGGAAAAACTGAAAGCTGAATCGATAGTTGGATCTCCAAACGAAGCTCCAAACTCCAAAGGTGAGTCTCAAATGTTGTATCACTCAGTCTAATCCGAGCGTAAAGCAAAACACAAAACACTCGAGTCAGGATTAACATTCTTATATCAATAAATCCAAATCAAGTGAAATATCAATTGAAATATAAGTAATTTAAAGGATGTTTTGGGATAACCATCCTCTAAGCTTCCGTGGAACTATCTATAATGTAGAAATATACGCTATTAACATCCAAATATCATTATAACACCGTGGTCATTTCAAAATAATTTATACTTTAAAAACACAATATCATTTCCATTTCAAATATATATATTTCCAAATTATAGCACTTTCAAAGTTACTACGCTTTCGAAACCAAAACACTTTGAAACCATAATTCTTTGGAAACCATAACTTTCACCACTTAAACTGTTTAGATATTAATAATAGTATATAAAATAAAATTATTTATACAACAAAATAGTTTATATTAAAATAGTTTTATATTAAAATAGTATATATATATTAAATAATTTATAAAGTAAAATATTGATAATTTCCTCAAATTTCACAAATTGATTCAAACCAACTCAAATTCCAAATTCAAATTTAATTCAATCTCAATTTACCAATTTCAATTCAATTCAGTTTCTAAATAAACAAATTTAAATTATATCGATTTCAAATACAGATCCGAATCACAAAATAAACCATCTAAATTCCAATATATTTCAAAGCTTTAGTATTCAACATTTTCAAAGCTAAATTTAACAGTTTCGTATAGATCTTGATTTAACTTCATTATTATTTAGTCTTGAAATATTCACTCATTCAATTCAATATCATTTAAATAACCTTAAATTTCCAAATTTTAAATAAAACTAAATATACCATTTCAATTTATGTAAATTTGAAATATTCATTTAAATCACCTTTAATCAATTTCGTGTTATAAAATCATATCTTTAAAATCTCAAATTTTAAAACTTCCAAATGATTTCATATATATATATATATAATATCTTAAAATCGATATTTAATAAACCATATATTTCCCTTTAAAACCATAGAGATCATTTCCAAAATATTTATATATAGACCAACGGTGTCTGTATATAGTTTACTATCCTATGGTCAAGTGATACTGATATTTATCATTTCAATCCGAAATTTAAATATATATAAATCATTTCAACCCGCAATCCCAAATTCAATTCAATGAAAATCGCTTGGGTTTATCATTTCAACCCATAACGATTTTCCCATATTCTACAGATCGTTCGGGTATGTATCATTTCAACCCATAGGGAATTCTACACTAACAGGGAACTTGCAGAGTGATAATAGATATGATAACAATATAACAGACATATATCATCAATAATTAAATAAAATATAAACAATAGGATATGGTGTCGTATCCCACAGGTGAACTGATACATATAATAGCATGTATAATAATTTAATTAACTAACAACAGCATATTTCAATTGTCGTTTCAATTGAAATCAAATTTAATAAATATAAGAATGTTAATCGTGAGTGATTGCTCACCTTTCGAGGCTAGAGATATTTGACGATGAAATGAGTTACGAACCCAAGCACGAATTCCAAAGTAAAGCAAGATTGGCACGAATTTGACGAATACAGTTGATAACAAGGAATTGACGAAATCAAATCGGAACTGGATCGATGAAGATAGATGGTATAAGTGAACTTATTTATATATAACTATATATAAAGTAGTCATATTCAAAGTCCAAACATATATTAAATTAAATATATATATATATATATAGTTTCAAAGATTATGTTTTCAATTAAAACACACATATAAAATCAAACATATATACATTATATATTTTTGAAATAAATACATATATATACTTATATTTTTTTATTCAATACAAGGATAAAATTTAAAAGTCAAAACATATATGTGAACACTTAAGCAATTCCATTTGAAAGTTACAAATATATACCAACTAAATGCACACATATGATGTACTATATATATAGTCAAATATCTCTAATATATATTTTAAACAAACTGTACAACCTATAGCCTGTAATATAACTTATTATATTCAAATTTAATGTTTTGAAATCTAAGGTAGTACTTGTATATATAACAAATGCACAGAACTAATATGTCTATCAAGGTACTTATAACTTTTATATTGAAACATAGAATAATATAAACAGTAAGCAGATATGCTACTTCATTTGCAGTAAAATATATAAACAAACCAATATTTAACTTTCATACACAATATATTCAAAATCAATATTTATTATAGAGATCAATATAAACTTAGTTTATAATAATATATATCTTGAACTCCAACCGATTATATATTAGCTTATGTAAACTTACATGCAATACTTATAAAACAACAATATTTTTTTTATACCTTGCATACATATTATATATGCAGACTCACAGTACCTACCTATTGTTTATAAAATAGTATGTAACGTGTATATATTATAGTATATATATGCAGACCATCAAAATATGCATATGAGTTACCCAAACCTATACACACGCACAAACATCATACATGCAACTCGAAATATGTACAGACTATATATTTAAATATACAAATGCAGACTTAACAGCTTCCATATATATGAACTTACAATTTTAAAAACTTATGTAGCTAACAGGCTCACACAAGTATATATATGTACTAAATGAATAACTAAACCATCTAAACTTGCATAGATATAATACTAACTCTACAGGAATCTCATACTAAATGAATACAGAAATCTATATAATACTTAAAACAACATATAGTAGCAACTTATATACTATTATAATAACAAAACATATATATATTTTCTGTTCCACTCGAAATATATAGACTGACCATATAGACAAACTTTGATATACTAAACATATATATATACAAATGAAAATCGGTTTTAAGTAGACAAAGAAAATATATAGCTCTGAATATAGAGAAATAATATAATACTTTTATATAAATATAACTTGTATAAATTGGAAACAGTTGAAATGTATATATAGTGCTAACTTATATTACCTACCTGCTATACTAGAAGAAGAAGTGGAGGAAGGGCACCAAGGCGGAGGCCACGGTCAGGTATGGGAGGAGGAGAAGACCGGTGAGGGAGACAGGGTGGAGGAGGCGCCTGAGTTGCTGGGAAAATGAGAGAGGCGAGAGGGAAAGGCAGGTCTCTGGTGATCGGTGAGGCTGGGTGGAAGGCGCGCGTTGATCTGCGTCAGGGAGGGCGCGTGCGGGAAGGTGAGCGGAAGGGGAAAAGTTTGGTGATGGAGGGAGAACGATATGAAGGAGGGTTATTGTTTGAACAGTGGAAGTGAGAGAGAAGGGACGTGGGTTTTTATTGCTTGGCCACGAAATATATCTGGGGAAAGAAGGAAGAACAACTCCATAGGAATGGAAAGGAAGAGCAGAAAATGAAGAGAGTGGAGACAGAGATGAAAATATATAAAAAAAATAATGGTAACGGTTCAATTCCCTTGATTTCAGCTGAAAAGCTATTTAATGCAATTGATTATTTGCTTGAGCTGCACGGTAAAGATTTAAAAAGGATTGGGAAGTTATAAGTCACAATTTCGATACCGGACCTCAAACACAGAATTGAATATACCGTAGAGATCAGCACGACGAGATGATCAAAACGGTATACAGATATCAGCGATAGGATCATCCGATCAAAAGTCGATATTCGGTACCAGAAAATGTTGCTATTTGCTTAGAAGTAAGATAAACGGAGTAATAGAAGTCCAAATTTGATGAAATGAAATATGACGTCTCACTCAGAAGGTGATTAAGAATTTTATTGTGCAAAAATATTCAGCTTTGGAAAGCATTTTATTATTATCAATTATTACTGATTTGAATTGAAATAGAATTACACAGGAAAATAAACTTTCATATTGTCTGATGAAAATTTACCAGCTGCTATGTTAAAATAGACGTATACCAAATATTAGATTTTTATTTCCCAAGTATTATTATTTAAAATTTCTCAAAAATTAAGTTAATTACGTTATTAAAACCACTAAAATTTTTGGGTCGTTACATATATATATGAGATCCCTTGGGGAGGACTCCTCTTTATATAGTTCATTTACTTCTGAAAGAACCGGAATTGAGTTTACTGGAAATTCATCGAATTAGTCTTGAAGAGATCGAGATTGGTTAGTGTTTTACTTACCGAATACCACTTGAAAACTAGTGTACGAGTTCTATATTTTGGAAGAGGTTGCAAAGTGGAATGCTATAGTTTTAAATTGTCTATCCTAAGGTTAAGTCCAAGGGAGATATCAACATTAGCATTCGTCGAACGACTTATGCAGGGATCCATGGAGTGATTCGTGTTTTGTTCGAGTGATGAAGACTCGTGTGAGAGATGCCAAACGTAGCCTCTACATCGAAAATGACAGAAACAGAGTAGGATGCATAGCTTGGGGTTTTGCTAAACCACGATAGGGTATTATCAACTTCATATCTAGAGTATACTTATCGATATATTGGCAGACAAGAGTTGATGATGTTTGGGATCACGTGTTTAGACGTGGATCGGCTATGTTTACCTTTTGGTATATTCTATCTTGAGATATATGGCGCTCAAAGGTAGCTTCTGACCCTTGTGCAGGAGATTAGATTTCATCTTGACCGAAAGGATCTCTACGAAAAATCCATTATGCGAGCGTACCTTAACGGTTTTGATTATACCTTAAATATGTTGTGGTGTGATTAATGTAAGCATCACGGCTATTTGATATGATTTATATTCTACACCCTAGACATTATCTATCATATCACTATATTAAACTTAATGAATGGTTGGTTTCTTTTGAGGGGAAAACCGTTATGGGAATCCATACAGTCTCATTTGTTACCGTTACATGTTGCATGTATATCGAGTTTTCTCATACCAGACTTATGTCTAATGCTTGGTTTTTGTTTTTTCTAAATTCCTCGCGCACTCTTTCGAGTAGGCTGAGTAAAGCAAGTTTTACTTTGGACGCTTCAGAGTTCAGGAGATGAGATGGAGGCAACTGTTATCTATCTATTCTATTTCCATTGCATTGTATTATGTATGTGTATATCAGTATTGTGAGGACAGACGGTTATAACTGTTCAGGTTGGTGATAGTACTTAGGTTTTGTAACTCTAAAATTTATGTATTCGGAGTAACCATTTGTACTGTTATTTTGATATTCTTCCGTTTTGAGATTCTGATGTTGTGTTCTCTCTTTCTTGTTCTTTTTTTATTTTACCCTAACTTTCTGTCTTTTCGGCACTTGGGTGCTTGGTACATAAATACCGCAGATGTATTTAGTGTCGACATTCAAGAGTCGAAAAGTTGGGGTTATTACATATAGAGATTCATCGTCTCCAAGTTCTTAGGAAGAAAGTTCACCTTCATCAAATCAGAATAGAAGAGAAGGCAAGCAAAAGATGAAGAGAAAGACCACTAGGGAATTGAAGATGCAAAGTGGATGAAACGAAACTGTTCTAGCGACGACCAACATGATCGGTACCGACCACAATCAACTCATTTTTTAATAAGTAAGAAGGCAGACTAATTGTGGTGTTTTAGCCTGGCCCGGTCCGGTCCATGCTGACTAGGTCCAGGTTAGCTCGCAAGCTAGCCACGACTGGGGACATGTCGACTGGGTTACCGATGATAACCCAAATCCAGTCTTTGCCCGAATCGGCTCCTTTGGTCAATTATATGTCAAACTTTCTATTGGTTGAGCCTCCCAACGTAGCAACCCTGGCGACCAACTCGCCCATCAAGACAAGGCACAAGCCCACTTGCAACCGACTCTCTCTCCGACCCACTTACAACCGGCTCTTGGCCAGGTCACTTGCTCAAGCATCTCTTCCTCAACTATCTCTAAAACGTCCTAGCTTGATACTGTCTCAAGGGTGGTCCATCATTGATCTAGCTTCGATACTGCCACCTACGACCTATAATGTGTCTCACCCGACTTGGAATGACCTCGGGTCGCCCTACCACCGAAGCATGAGAGAGCAAAGTAACACGACATACATGAAGGTATACCTAGTTTTGGCAAGAAGCATATTCCATTTTCCACAAGCATACTGCAAGTATATGAACATTTAATGCAAAGCATGCCCCTGGTACAGTTCTCTTGTCGATCTTCATCTCAGCCACACATTCCTTTCTTTCACTAGTTGTCTCTCATTAAGTATATTCAGCCAAATCAATGGCCAGGCATGCTTCATGCCTGTTTTGCAGCACGATCTTAGCTGGCCAAACATCAGTTCAACTACTATAAGAACCTCAACATGGATACTTCAAAGGGGTTGGGACCCAGAAGGTTGAGACCCGTAATCCACCACTTAAATCTCCTGATACAACAACTCCTTAAGATTAGCAGCTTCGTTAGTCTTAAGTTCATCATCTTTTCTTATTGTTCTCTTTTAATTTCTTTAATTGTAAGAGACCTATACGGTAAGGGAACTTCACAATGGATGTAGGCAACTTCGTTGAACCTCTTCACCTCTTATGCCACTTAACTTTAAATGCTCTTTTCCTCTTATTTTTTCATCAATAAGCTTAATGATTAGCAAGTAACCTTTGCTCTTCTCAATGCATTATCATAACTCCAGGGTTGATGAAAAATATCATCAATATTATGCCACTAGAAGGTGGGCTCGAACCTCCGATCTTGTGTAAACAAACCTCATATGCAAGTTCTTTCCATGCTTGGTATCCTGCATCCAACATCGACAATGGTAACAGTGGACAGTGTTCCACTGCCTCCTCCAATCACTAAGAAGATTCCCCAACTGTTTCAGATTGGTTTCGTATCGTGCATAGTTGTTGTGTGTGCCCGCTTATCTCCTCACATTGCTGCTACTATTAACCAAATTATGACAACCATGTGTGTATCTTGTGTGAGGGTCGCGCCCAATGGATCAGAGATCTGCCTCTAGAAAGACGTCCTGGTCAGCCATTTCATGGAAAAACCTAGGGGCAAGGTAACCCCTCTAGCAATCTTAGCCATCCATCGAGCACTGCCGTATAGAAATCCTAGAGACCCAGCACTCCTGTTAATGCCCGGATCGACCTTCCTTGGGTCACCAGACAGTTCTTTCGTTTGCCTTCACCCTTAACGGCGTCCGAAAGATGCCAGATGCCTGCTTGCATGCCTAAGACACCCAGACTTCGTGCTAGTGCCTTTCTTAAGCTTACGACCATAAAGCCTGCATCATTCAACACCTTCACCAAGGCTATCCGATGAAGATAAGTTATCATATGCTCATTACCTTGTTTGGGGACTACCGACTTTTATCGCCTAGGACTGCGCGAGCCTCCACTCCCTTCTTGTTTGGCTGGCTGTCTATGAGGTTGGATTACTGAGAATTCATTTCCTTGTTGGGGACTGCCAGGCTATCCCAGCAAATTGAATCACCATGCATTCAATTCCTTGCTTGGGGACTACCCATTGCCCCGTGAGTTTGGGTAAGACGTCTCTCCCCTTTGTGCCGAGGTGCATCGACGAACAGATACGCAACTACAATGGTCCTTACCCCTTGCCTATGATGCCGCTCATCCTTCGTAAATAATGGGACACCATTGTCAGGACCGACATTGTTACCCTAAGTGATGCCAAATTCCGATATCCATAGTGTGCCGGCATAAAAATAAGTCAGGGTAGGCTCCTCCTTATAGCATGTCACGCTGGAGAACATTCAAGTCCCTCAGCACTTTGATTTGTGTTGGGCCTCCTGTAGCTCCTTATTATAGCGTGTCACCCTGGAGAACCTTCGAGCCCCTCAGTGCTCAGGTCTGAGTCGGGACTGCCTATAGCTTGTTATTGCAACGTGTCACCTAGGAGAACCTTCATGCCCTTCAGTGCTTAGGTTCGAGCCGAGACCGCCTATGGCTCCTTACGGTAGCATGACACCTGATAGAAGTTAGGGGTATTCTCTAGGAGCAATTCTATAATTTATTGTAAATTAGTTAACTTTGTAATGAATTCTCGTTCGTAATAAAGGTGATTTTTTCTATTATATATTTGTTATAAATAATTAAAGCTTAATTAAAATATATTTAATAGAAAATCTGTAAGTGGTATGTTTATGATAATAATTACAAATAGTTGTAATCATGAGTTGTATCATAATATTATAAAACACAACATTTTAAATGTTCATAGTCAAGATGCATCGAGATTGGATATTGATGTATCCGTTGAGACTAGAGTATGTAACGCTCTTCAAATGTTGGGCAGTGGATTACTCATGACTGCTATGGACACTTAGGGATTACGTACTAATAGTTATTAGATAACCATGGAACTACTCACTCGATATTTTCTATTGGTTAATATAACTAAGGTCAAAAAGAAAATATCGATGCGATTGATTTACAATATTCACTCGACCTGAGAATATTATGGATCTTCAAAATGAAAGCTCTGCTTTGATTATAGTCAAATCATGGCACGACATCCATTGAGTGACTATAGTTGGGTCTAGTGGAAGTATTGGAAGTGAAGCATTATTTAAGAGAGGATTCGTCTTCTTAGTATATAGGGTTAGTATCACGGTTAACTCAAGTGAACCCAAAGTCAAAATCCCTGGGCAGCGTAGTTCGGTTAATAATAATTGTTATTATTGAACCAAGGACTTTGTGTTTGGACTATAGAGTTAAATATGAACCATATTGGAATTTTAACCATTACCAAATTCCATAAATCCAAAGTGATATAGTTTTAACGAAGGGAATTGATGTAAATAAAAGTCACAACCAGGTGCTTAATAAAGTGAAATTGGATTTTACCAAAACCAAGTACTTGATAAATTTGGCTAAAATGTTACACCACTTGTTAAGTAATGTGTGAACATTAAGATTCAAATAGCTCGATATTAATCACTGACCAAATTTACACCTAACCAGTCGCACAATCGAGACGATCGAATATATTCTCCTTTGACTAGACAATTTAAGTAGTTTATAATTATTGTAAATTAACTAATGTTTATGAAATATTAATTATAGAATTTGATTAAGATATGAGAAATAAATATTACAAAATATATTTATAATAGTTATAAATATATCAATTGATATACGATATCAATAAGCGGTTAAATTGGATTTAATTGTGTAATATTTTTATATAGGCTTAAATGGGTTTAAGACCTATAATTGGGCTTGTTAATTTCGACAACACATATGGGTATATGTGGCTTAATTTTAGTAGAAGGGGGCTTGATTTTGGATGGCTCAGATTGAAGGAGAAAGAGTATGAGATTAGATCTGATGTTCTGTCCTTTCAATCCACTATATAAGCATCCCTAACCCTAAGTAGATATGATCTTTTGCTACCTCGAATTAACTTACTTGCTAGCAAAAATTATACCTTTGCATATCCATAACTACAAGCTCAAATCAAGTTAGATCTAATTATTATCTGACGGCTAAAGGTCGACGGTTCAAGAGCTAGCAATCTGCCGAATCAGAAAGAGATTCAAAGGGGAGAGTTTATCTTTTCAAGATGTATTTCAAGGCTTTGGAATTAAGGTATGATTTTATAAGATTATAATTAATGAATTTTGGTATAATGTTTTTATCATATATGTGTATATATATATTACATTGTTAGTTAGTTGATGATTCTAATATGCAAGCAATGTAAAAATAATATAATTTTATATTTTATCAATTAATATATATTATTTAATTACATGTATAGTATATAACTAGTTATAACATAATATTATGGCTAAAATCAGTCATATAATTTTATAAAAAATGTATTATAGTAAAATTAATTTTTGGCAGTAAAAAATAATTCATTATTATTATTTAATATTATTTTAATCAATTTACTTCATAAAGTAAATTATATTAATTCGAATATATTATGAAAAATATTTTTAAATTTTATAAAATTATATTAGCACTAATATGCTCTCAGTTGAAAAATGGAAATATAAAAAATTATTTTTCTATTTTTAAAATTAATTGTTTAAAACAATCAAAATTAAATAAATTAATTTAAATTGAGAAAAATATGGAAAAAATTTCAAACTTCAATATATAATTTAGTATTTGCTTGAAATTTAGAATTTGAAATAAAGTTTCAAAATTAATAATTTATTAATTTTTAAATGAATATTTAATTAAAATGAATTTAAATTAAAAAATATATAATTATTTCTAAGTTGTGCGCATGACCTGAGATTTAATATAAAAAATTACCTTGAATAATTTTATTAATTAGTATATATAACTATATATTATAAATATATTTGTGTGTATATATATATAAATTACTTTATTATTATATAAATCTATACATACGTTATTCACGATTTCAAAAAAGTATTTTAATATTTTGAATAATTTATTTATATTTAAATAAATATATTTTAATAATATGTGTATATATAATATTAATATCTTGTTTATGAGATTATATATATATATATAATATTAATATCTTATTTATGAGATTAAATGTATATATATACACACACAAATATATATGAGGAGCATTCAATGACACCCTAAATAGTGCAGCACCCTATTAGCCTCCTGATTTCCACAACAAGCTCCAAATTAAATAATAATACTTTCTTCTCTTCCCACCACCATTATTATTTAGCATGTGGTGGAAATCAGAGGGTTAGTGGGGTGCTGCACCTTTTGGGGTGCCATTGAACGCTCCTTAATATATATATTATACATTTATATAAATTATTTAAACAAACTTAACATATATATATTAAAATATTTATATAAAATAATAGTTTATATACAGACATATATTTGGACAACATATACTTGCATATTGGATGAGCTACCATGTCCATTGCGATGTAAATCCCAACATCTACACACGGGCATGTTATACCTTGTGCGGTTGATATGTTATGCACACACACATATATATGTGTATATGATACGCACACGTAAATACACACACATATATGTATGTATATCAATATATATATATATTAAATAAAACTATATAATTCATAAATTTAAATAAAATAAAAGATTTCATTGAAATAATATTTAGAAATGTTCTAAACAAATTAGACTTCGTAGGCCCAATATAGATACAATAAGAGATTTTTTTTGAAATTCACCCATAACTTCTACTATTGGCTGGACCAGTTCCAACAATGGTATCAGAGCCCAATAGCCTATGCAATCTAAATTAGTCATATTAGGGTTAACTATTAAGCTCAGAGCCCAAATAGTATGGTGTCTAGAAAGGTAGTGTCTAGGATTGGGTTTAGGTAATCAAGTACTCTGCCCTACCTGGTTACCAGCCTTACGCGAACATGTATGTGAGCCCAAAGGTTGCCCCTAATAAAGAGGCCCAAATTAGAATATGGCCTTGGGCTAATTTTTAAAATTGTTTGAAAATTAAAAATATAAGATTTAAATTTAAAAGTTAAATTTAAAATAAGATATAAAATATTATAAAAGTTATAATATAATAAAGTTCTTCAAAATGTTATAAAAATAATATAAATAATTTTGAAAAATTTAAATTTATGAATAAGATTAATAAAATTAATTAATAAGTTAATTAATAAAATGTATATGCATGTATTATATATCATGATATATGTTATGATATTTTAAAATGTTTAAGATATCATAAATATACATATATGTATAAATAATTATTTTCGAAATTGAATAATTTAATTAAAATAGATTAATTAAATAAATTAATTAAAATGTTAATTAATCAAATAATATACACATGAATATGATATATGTATTGTATATACTAAATATTAAATATAAATGTCATATCGATATAAAATTGATTAAAATGTTAATTAATTAAAATTAACTAAATAAGATTTAATTAATATAATATTATACATAAGACTATTATATAAGTAATATAAAATATAAAAGTTATATAATAATAATTCTTATATAATATGAATGTATACTAAAGGTGGAACATTAAAGAAACCCAAATAGACTTAAGAAATAGATACATACGTAAATGTACGTATACCATGATTTCCGATATTTCCGACACTTGAACTGTGAGAGTAACTCATAAGAATTATATTATTTCATAAGTTGATATCACTCGATATTATATATATATTGAAGATTATGAATCTTCAATATAATATTGTTCTCTACCATTTATATATTAATAGATTACTTGCATACTTTTTAGTTGTTGAGTTTTCCTCAAGCTAAGGATATTATGTGTAGTATTATTAATATATTGAATAGATGAGGTAAGATAATTGTACATATTTGTTGAGCTTTCCTTATGGTATGTGCATTATACTTATGCTATCGTGAAATGGTAGGTCCGAGCGAATAATTTAATTTTATTTGTTGAGATTTCCTTAAGGTAAAGGTGGAGTAGGACGAGGTACCACAAGTTAGGAGTTGTATATGATACAATTGATAAGGAGTTATCCATCGTATGTGGAAGTATGATTTGTTGAGCTTTCCTCAAGGTCAGAATTCCAATACATACGAGTCTTAACACCTACTAGTGAAGTCGAAAGACTTCCATGTTTTGACTTAGAGTTTGGCGAATCATAAAAAAGTAGCGTGCAACAACCTGTAGCTTAGCGGGCCTAAATTTTGAAAAAAATCGGAACCCAAGTCCATCAAAGCACAGATCATGGGATTTGGTACCTACAAATAAGCATGAGCATTATCAAAGATTGACAAAAATCTAAACCCACAGCGGAAACAAAAATAGGATAAGAATACTAACTATGACTACTACCTTGAAACTAAGGGTATTCCTTGGATAACAGATTGTACATCAGCATCGAGCATGAGAGAAAGAAGACTCTTTACCAACAAAGCACATCCAGCTCTAGTGACATGTTTCTCTAAATTCTATCCTGTGGGGGTGAATGAGGAGGGCGTCGGAACAATGTTCTGGTGACTGGAAAAATATAAACTGTTCATAACATAAACTTTTACCAATAGGTTTCCATTTAATTGTTATGTCCATTAAGGTTATAAATTCTAATCTAACCTTGCATTGCATACACGATTACTCACTTACCCCTTTCCAAGGTACGAAATACTAATGAAGCCATATCAACCACCCAATACTTCCAAATCCATTAGCCACTTAATACTTATAAATATGAAGTGGGCTTCTATAATAATTTTAAAAAGAGAAATAGGCAGACTCTGTCATTTACTACAATATGAGACTATCATTTAGTTTTTCCCAATGGGTTAGTATTAGTATTAAATAATTTCTATTTTGCAAAAGACTTTTATTTATGGGATTATTTCTATTTCTAGATTGTTTGAGACTGGATATATATATTTCATTGCGCAAATAATGTTATAAACATTAGTTTGGATGGAAATAAAATCTACGATGGTGTTATCCAGCCTTTTGACCAAGTAATATTTGAACAGACTTAAACAATCGACTCGGACGAACGATGGAGAAACAACCCAAGGACTTTGGGAATATCATAAAAATGCAAGAAAAGGAGAAATATCTAAAAATGAGCGAAAAAAGTTGAAACTTTGGAAATTCAAGTTTTTGGAAGGGTTGACTCGAAGCAAACCCATAAAATCCTCTAGTCTGACTCGAAGCAGGACAGTCTTGAAAAACCTCCAAGCACGTTCCAGAGCAACCCATGCAAAAAATCCAAGTCAGGAGTCAGTACCGATCCCCACCCCGGAGATTGGTACCAAGTCCCAAAAACTCGAGTTTGACACATGGAAAACTCGGGTATAACTCCAAGTAAGCAAACCCATGTCAGGACTCGGGTCGGACACACAAAAATCTCGGGTTTGACTCCAAGCAGGCAAAGGGAAACTCAAAACATGAAAATCTCAGAAAATATTCTGGTCGAACTCTTAGCAAACACTCAAATTTCTCGGACCGAGATCCAAGCAAGTTCAACAAAGCCAAAACAACCCAAATCAAGACAACACAACAATGGGATCCCCCAAGTTGGGGATTGGTATCGACTCCGACTTGGAGATTGGTACCGACTCCCAAATATGGTTTTGGTGGACCTTATCTTCTACCTACATGCCTATCTTGATACCAATAGCCTATTTCCAAAGTCAATTTGTTGATTCAATGCAATTCTTCATTGATGCTTGAAACTACAACTTTTTTCCTTCAACTCCATTATTAAACTCAGAAGCAAGCTTATGGTGGTGTAAACAACTATGGAATTACAAAGCCAACTACAAGACGATCTGAGGAGAAGTGTCCAAGACAGCAAATATGGCCAATTTGGGGATCAGTGACAACTCCCAAAATGACGACTCCCAGAATGACGACTACGAAAATGACAACTCTCAAATGACGACTCCCAAGATGATGACTCCCAACTGACGACTCCTGGTTACTGATGACATGGCGCCTACCTTTTGGGGAGATCTGGTCTAAATTATGGCTAACTACTATGAGATATTTGGTGTGAGATTTTAGGCTCCCTACCTCTATAAATAGGAAGGTAGGGCTCATTTTTGATGATCTTTTAGCTCTAACTCTTCTCTACTCTTTTCTTATAACTTTGAAATTCTAAGTGCTGGAGTTGTACCAAGTCCCAAGAACTTCTGCCCCCAAGTTGTAAATCGGCAATAAAATATTAAGGTGGACGTTTGCCTTGCTTTGCCGAACCACTATAAACGACTGTGACTTTTTTCTTTCCTCTTTTTCATTTATATTTCTTTACTTTTGTTCTCTACATAATCTTTGGGTGTTTGGCCAACTTTTGGTTCAAACATTTTGGTACTTTCATTGAGAGCCGACTCTTAGGCTATTTGGATCCTTGTCTATTATTGAATTGCCTAAAATCCAAAGGAAATTTCCAATTTCTTCTCAACTAATTTCCCTACTACTCAGAGTTGAACAAAGTCTACATTGGAAGCTATCTTCAATGGCCCCCAGGAAAGACAAAGTTGCCGCCTCCTCAAGAGCTACTGATGGAGCAGAGAACGTTGACCATCAAATTCTGGATGAAGCTCCATAGTAGGATCCCATGGATACTCATAATCCCTCAGATCTCATTACCAGGATTAACTTTGAAAGGATGATGAATGAACTGCAGGATAGCCATGCAGAGCTGAATCGACAAATCCAGGAGAATAGGAGCTCGATGAACCAGCTGAACAGTGAACGCATAAGGACCAGGAGAGAGCCATCTCCTCCTTACTCAGAATCAAGTAGTTCCTCATCATCTGACCACCTTCGGAGGAGAAGAAGGCAATGAACAGATGGACATGAAGCATGGATGTCAAGGCTGGAATTGAAAACTGACCCCAACCAAGGCACCGGAGTCGATACTGATCCCACCTCAGGAGTCGGTACCAATCCTACTTGAGAGGTTGGTGAAAAACCCGTTTACCGGAGTTTAGGTTCGACTTGGTGATGGCGTGTAGCGTGCGCGCACTGTGACTTACCAGGGCACTAGAAGTCAGAAGTTTGCTTCTAAATTACCCCCAAGGAACGAGCACAGAATTGCTAGGCAAACGGTTCCTTCAAAGCATAGACAATGAGGCACGAACATGGATCATTTACTGGGTCGAGCACAAGGAGTGGACTATGACTATTGCAACCCAACAGCCATTCAAGGACTAGATCTGACTACAATGCTACGAAGGCTTGTGAGAGAAAGCCAGGACCAAACTGACGACGATTGGAGCACTTCCCCTAGTCGAAATCCTTTCATAGAGTCCACGCCCACGATGTCCTTATACTCAGGAATGACAGACCCTAGGAAACACATCATGAAATACGAATGACATATAGACTCTACCAGGGCCACGGATGCTGTCAAATGCAAATACTTTTCCATTTCCCTTAAAGGAGTAGTGACTATGTGGTTTACTCGACTACCACCAAGGTCCATCTCATCATTTGACTAACTGGCAAGGAAATTTATTAAGCAATTCAGGATGCACACGACTCACCCCAAGGATATCATGTCTTTATCTAACTTATTCCAAAGACCGGGGGAGTCACTCAAGGATTCTCTACAGAGATTCAATACCGCAGTGACTGAGGTAAGCAACCCTTAGGAGAATATCATCTTAATGGCTTTGATCAGGGGAATCCACCCCGACATGGATTTTAGAGAATGGTTATTAAGGAACCCTCCCTCCACCCTGGACCGCTTTTACAACAAGGCGGCCTAGTACTTGCACTAGGAGGAGGCTCCATGGACTAGACAAGGAGATAAAATAGGCCATCAGACCGAAGGAATTCAAAGCAACATTGCTGAGAAACAATCTGGAGTAATATTTGGGAACATAGCTTTGAATGTTCAGAACAAGAGCAGTGATTAGAATAAAGGCCGAAACTGGGCCTCATACAAGAATTCAGATTCTAAGAGACGACCGAGAGTCCTAAGATTTGATACTTATACCCCTTTGAATAATGATTCGACTAAAAACATCTACTTAGCCACTCGCGACTCGGAGCAATATAGGAAATCAGCCTCGAGAGAATCGACTGAAAGCAAGAGGAGGTCTGGAAAGTTCTATAGATTTCATGAGACACATGGTCATGACACAAACGAATGCAGAAACCTTCGAGATATGATCGAAGAGCTAATCCAAAATAAAAGGTTCCAACAATTTTTGAAAGCCCTGTAGGATGGCAGACAGGGGAAATCCGACACCCAGTAAGGATAAGCTGCTCTTAGTGCTGATGGACCTAGGCAGCCTGAGGGAAGACTGGTTATAAACTAGACCGCAGACTGTCATCATCCAACTGAGAAGAGCTAGAGCGAAATGGAATGGCAAGCGTGATGACTTCATTTCATCCTAAAGTAAACTCTTTTTCTTATTTGCTTTGAACTTTTTCATAAGACAAACTCTGTTATTTTCTATTTTCAATGAATTTGCTTTCCAATCACGCAACTTTGTCTTTGCATGCCATATGAGTCATAAAACGCGATCGACTCGAATGAAGCTTTATATGAATAATACTGGTACCTAGAGTCTGGTGCGCACCAAATCTCCATCGCCCATGGCCTGACCTTCGAAGCTCTACCGAGATAAGCGAGATTTGACCGCTCCTTAGCCAACTCTTGCCTCTGACTCGGGGGCAAGACGGTGATTCAAAATGGATGTGACTTGACCATCCACTCTCAAATTCATGCCAAGAATTTTTGCCAAAGACTTATGCCCTGCTTGTGGCTTAGCAGGCTCAAAATTTGATTCACCGTCGATGTGACAAGACCGTCCACGCATTGCCATTTGCCCTCCATGGGTGGCCCGAAACATAATCTGAGATGGATGTAGCTGACCGTCCATCTCCTACCTCTTTCCTTTGACCTGATAAGGGGGAACGAAACATAATCCAAGATGGATGTGACTGGCTGTCCATCTCCTAGCCTTTTCCCTTGACCCGACAAGGGGGGAACAAAACATAATCTAAGATAGATGTGACTGTACGTCCATCTCTTAACTCTTTCCCTTGTCCCAACAGGGGGATTTTAAACCAAAATGGATGTGACTGACCATCCATCAACTTAGCTCTTTTCTTGACCCGACAAGGTGAGCATAACCAACAAATAAGTGGATGTGACTGACCGTCCATCAACTTAGCTCTTTTCTTGACCTGACAGGGTAAGCATAACCAACAAATAAGTGGATGTGACTGACCATCCATCTCTAAAGTCTTTCCCTTGAATCCACATGGAGAGCTCAAACCAAAATGGATGTGACTGATCATCCATCAACTTAACTCTTTCCCTTGAACCAACATGGGGAGTATGAAACTCAAGATGGGCATTGTCCGACCGTCCATCATCAACCTTAGAGCGGATGTGACCCAACCATCCATCTCCTAACTCCTACCCTTAATGTGACAAAGGGAAGTTCAAATCCAAAACAGACGTGACACGACCATCCAATAAGGACGAATGTGATCCGACCATTCATCCATCAACTCTATTTTTCATGGTTTCACCAGAATACAAATATGGAATGATGTGACTTGACCATTCATTCACCTACTCCTACTTTTGATCCGTCAAAGGGAGCACAAACTCAGGAGGGTGTGACCCGACTGTCCATTCGTCGACTCGGACCATAGACCCAATAGAGAAGTGTATCACTACATAAGGACGAGACTTGACAGTCCGTGTACTAATCCTGTTGACCTCAGACCGGGAGTAGAGGAATATCATCATCTTATAGCTAAACATGACAGCTCAACACTATGGCTCATGCCTAGTGTTCAATGCAACTTAAAACTACTACCGAAAGAATGCCTCAGAATGGGACGATCATGATCGTTCGGTCACTGACTCATAGCTTGAATTCATCATGTCATGACTAGTCTCATCATCAACAATTACCATTTCATCTTCCTTAACGCCATCCTGAGCCTCCTCGACCTCTTGACTTAGGACTGGGGGCATGATTATAACCAAACATCCTGGGATAAGATGTCAAACTGATAACTCAAGCAGGAATTGCTTCAGTCAGCAAGCAGAATTAGTCGCCCTGATGACTGCCCTTCATCAGACTAGCTCGAAAACAAGTTGTAATTATAATCCAACAGAAGTTGGCAATGACCCATAGGTATGCGAACATGCTTGGGAGCCAACGACACACCCAACATACAATTTCTAGAACCAACAAAAGCTGAATTCTTACTAGAGACTTTCAGAAAAGAAAACAGTTCAGATAATTGAGATCTACTATTTCAATCAACTAGCTCAATGGAATTAATCTCAGACAATTACCGAGAGAATACGTTCCAATTTTGCAATGTCATATATCGACCAAGCATCACAACAGATAGTTAGAGACAACACTCTTTGTGAAATCCACTCGATGGAAGGATAATGGCAATTCGAGGTACTGAGTGAAATCTATTCCAGAAATCCTAACTTGTCTCGATTCAAAGCACATCATGTTTATAATAAGATGTACTTTGGGGTAAATGTTATCCAGCCTTTTGACCAGACAGTATATGAATAGACCTAAAAAATCGACTCAAACGAGTGAACGATAGCTAAATGACCCAAGGACTTTGGGAATATCATAAAAAGGCAAGAAAAAGAGAAATATCAAAAAATGAGCATAAAATTGAAAATGTGGAAATTCAAGTTTTTGGAAGGGTTGACTCGAAGCAAACCCACAAAATTCTCAAGTTTGACTTGAAGCAAGGCAGTTTTGAAAAAACTCCAAGCGTGACCCACAACAACCCATGCAAAAACTCCAAGTCAGCGGTCAGTACCGACCCCTACCCTGGGGATCGGTACCGAGTCCTGAAAACTCGACTCAGGCACATGGAAATTTAGGGTCTGACTCTAAGCAAGAAAACTCATGTCAGAGCTTGGGTCACATACACAAAAATCTTGGGTTTGACTCCAAGCAGGCGAAGGGAAACTCAGAACACAAAAATCTCAGAAAATCTTTAGGTCGATCCCAAGCAAACACTCAAATTTCTCGGGTCGGACTCCAAGTAAGCTCAACCAAATCCAAAACAACCCAAATCAAGACAACACAATAATGGGAACCCCAGGTTGGGAATCGGTATCGACTCCCACCTGGGATTTTTACCGACTCCCAAGTATGGCTTGGGTGGACCCCATCTTCTACCTATGCGCCTATCTTGATGGCAATAGCTTATTTCCAAAGTCGATTTGTTAATTCAATGCAATTCTCCATCGATGCTTGAAACTACAACTTTATTCTCCTTCAACTCCATCATTTGGACTCAGAAGCAAGCTTATATTAGTGCAAACAACTATGGAACCATGAAGCTAATTACAAGACAATCCGAGGTGAAGAGTCAAAGACAGCAAATTTGGATAACTAGGGGATCAGTGTGAATCCTAAAATGACGATTCCCAGAATGGAGACTCCAAAAATGATGACTCCAAAAGTAATAATTCCCAAAATGATGACTCCCAACCGACGAATCCTGGTTACTGATGACGTGACACCAACTTTTTGAGGAGAAGTAGTCTAAATCATTGCTAACGAGTAGGAGTATTTGGTGCAAGATTTTAGGCTCCCTACCTCTATAAATAGGAAGGTAAGGCTCATTTTTTAGGATCATTTGGCCCTAACTCTTCTCTACTCTTTATTCTTGTAACTATGAAATTCTAAGTGCTGGAGTTGTACGAGTTCCAAGAATTTCTGCCCACAAGTTGTAAATCAGCAATAAAATCTTAAAGCGAACATAGGTTTTGCTTTGCCGAACCACTATAAACGATTGTGTCTCTTTTCTTTCCTCTTATTCATTCATATTTCTATTATATTTCTTCACTTTTGTTCTCTACATAATCTTTGGGTGTTTGGCTAACTTTTGGTTCAAACAGATGGTATTCTTGAAAATGGCATTTCTGTAATTAATACTAATTGTGTCTGTTCTGTGAATAATTCATTTAACGATATAAATGATAGTTGTCTTTGGCATTGCAACCTAGGTCATATCAGCGAGAAATGACTACACAAATTTAAAACCGATGGTTTTCTACCGTCAATTAATTCTAAATCAGTTGACACGTGTGAGTCTTGTCTCAAAGGTAAAATGACCAAGCACCCCTTCAGTGAGGGTAATGGAAGAGTTGATGAACTCTTAGGGTTAATACATAGTGATGAATGTGGTCTGATGCTTATAACTACCAAAGATAATAGTTCTTACTTTGTTACCTTGACTGATGATTTCTTGAGACTAGGATATGTGTATCTTATGAAGAACAAATCCGATGTTTATGAGAAATTTGTCGAATATAAGAATATAATAGAAAACCAAACGAGCCATAAAATTAATATTTTTCGATTAGATCGAGGAGGTGAGTATGTTGGACATGATTTCCATTGATACTTAAAAGATAATAGGATTATCTCTCTACTCCACCCTATACCCTGCAACACAATGGTGTACTGGAGCAAAGGAATCGAACCCTATTAGATATGGTTCGTTCCATGGTGAGTAAGGCTGAGTTACCTCAGTCCTTTTGGGGATATGCGCTAGAAGCCACAACGCTTATGTTGAACTTGTTGCCAACCAAATCCGTGCCTAAGGCGCCATATGAGATATGGCATGGGAAGAAATCCCATTTCAGTTATTTGAAAGTGTGGGGTTTACCATCCTATGTTAAGAACATTAGCCCTAATAAGCTTTAGGCGAGATCAGCTTTGTGTAAGTTTATAGTATATCCCAAGAATTCTCTAGGATATATTTTCCATAACATAAAGGAATGAAAAGTTATTATTTCCCTACATATTGTCTTTTCAGAGAAGGAATTTCTGTCAAAATAAATTAACAGCGAAGTGGTAGACTTGGATGAGATCCAAGAAACTAACACTAGTGGTGAAGCAGTGGGAGAACCAAGTTCACCCATATATGAAAATACATAACCTATTAAAAGATCTAGTAGGGAACCTCGTACTATAGAGAGATAATCTGGTTTTCTCATGGATAAAGAGAAAGAGTACTGTGTCTTAGATGATGACATCCTCTATCTTTTCAATAAACACTGTAGAGTAAAGACTGCACTCTAGCTTGAGGCTATGAAATCCAGATGGATTTCATGTAAGAAAACAAAGTTTGGACTTTGTCGGACATACCTGAAAGGATAAAACTCATTAGTTGCAAATGCTTTTTTAATTAAAAGCTAAATGCACATGGGAGAAGTGGAGACTTATAAGACAATACTAGTTGTGAAAGGATTTTGTCAAATTCAATGTATCGATTATGATGAGACCATTTCGTCCCTATCCATGCTTAAGTCCATATGGATTATGCTAGCCATCGTTGCATTCTATGACTATAAAATATGGCAAATAAATGTAAAGATGGATTTCCTAAATGATGATTTAGAAGAAACCGTTTATATGACGCAGCTCGAGGGTTTTGTGGTCAGTGGGAATGAGGGCAAGGCTTGCAAGTTATTAAAGTCCATTTATGGACTTAAACAAGCTCCAAGTAGTTGGAACAAGTATTTTGATAAAGTAATCAAACAATTTAGTTTTTATCAGAACATATAGAAAGCGTGCGTATGCAGAAAAGAACAGTGCAACGCTATCGTATTCTTATTACTTAATGTCGATGATCTATTGTTGGTTGGCAATGACACTTTGTTGTTGCAGTCAGCAAAAGCGTGCCTTTCTAAGAAATTTTCAATGAAGGGTTTGGGAGAAGCAGCATATATACTTGGTATAAATATATATAGAGATAGATATAGGAGGCTATTGGGATTGTCCCAATCCATGTAAATAAATACCATACTAAAAAAGGTTAGTGTGGAGAATTCCAAGCGTGGAAACGTTCCATCATAGTATGGAATCATCCTTTCCTCCTCATACCAATGAGAAGAAAGAGCGTATGAAAAGAATCCCCTATGCTTCAGCCATAAGATCCATCATTGTAACATCTTGTATCTAGAGGCCAAAAGGTAAGCGCTACAGATGCTGCGTCATCCATAGTATTAACATCTGGTAATGAAATACGGTAATGCTAATGGTATTCATAATATTATAAGCATATGAATATGAACAAATCGCAGATTTCAAAAACAACATTCATCTGATTACATTTCCAAAACAATAATTCATATCCATGTTACATAATCTCATAACTGTTTCCCGGGTAAAGATTTAAACATAATTTTACAATAATACGCCAAGAGCGACATATGATGATGCCCCTTGGATGATTAAAACAATATAGTCATATCTAACTTAATACACAATAGAATCAAAACAAAATGAACTCCTATATAGCTATTTGTCAGCCACCTACTAGTCTCCGGTAGCTTTATTCACCAAAATCTCAAAACCTAAATCCTCAACCTTCAGCCTACTCAAATCAATTTTTAGCACCCAAGAGTTTAAGGGAAACAAAAACTTCGATTCAGACATAAAGCCTGGTGTGAATAATTCTGTTACATCTCGTTTACTGATATTGAGTGAGACCACGCCGCTTAGCGGAACGGGTTTCACCTCACTAATATCCTTTTCAAAAAAAATATATATTGCAAATCCTTTCTTGCAACCAGACTGGTTAATCAAACTGATATAACAATGATAATGATAATAGCCAAGTCCGTTAAGCTATAACAAAGATAATAATGGTTAAGTCCGTTAAGTTATAACAAAGATACTAATAGCTAAGTCCGTTAAGCTATAACAAAGATAACTAATGGACTATCTGTCCAATAATAGCAATGGACTATCTGTCCAAAACATAATAGCAAGGTCTGTTATGCTAATAAATGGACTATCTGTCCATAAAACTGGGTTGACTGCCCTTAAACTGGACAGACTGTCTGAATCAAAATGGACTAACTGTCCGAATCATTTTTTAGGGTTAACTACCCATTAAATTTTCCTTAAAAACCTTTTCAGAATGATGTAGTCCTTCAAATCATACATATACAAGAAAAATATATCTTTAGCTCTACTCCAAGCTATTTTTACCATGTTATATATACTTTACTCAAAATAATGTTGATGATTTTTAATAAGGATTAGCTATTCTTCCAAAACAAGTTAAAACCCTTTTTAACTTGAAAATACTTTGGCTATATTTCCTATTCAATACATTCGAAACCTTTGTTTAGAACCTTTAAACAACCCTTTCGAAACCATTGAAGGTAACCCCTTCGAAACCATTGAAAGTGACCCTTTCAAAACCATTAAAAGCCTTTCTAAAACAATGGAGAAACCTTTCCTTTCTTTTCTCCGAAAGCTTCAAAACATTAGACATCCTTCTTTAAAACCTTTAAATATTGACTTTCGAAAACATAGAAAAAACCTTCCCTTTCGACCCTTTCGAAACCCTAGGGAACCACCCCTTCCGAAACCATTCATAAAACCTTTCGAAAGCAACAAAACTAAACTCTTTCGAAAGCACTTGGGTTTAATTTAAAACATGTGGAAACCTTTCGAAACCATTCAAAGTTTACTCCTTCGAAACCCCTTTGAAATCCTTTCGGTCGAAACCATTTAGATTATGCCTTCAAGTAGAGCAAAAGGATCAGAAATTGAATAAAGTCAAAAGCATCTGTTTCAAAACCATTTCCTAAGTAATGAAGTGATGGTGTCGAAACCATCCCTTCGAAAGCATTGGAGAGGTGGCCAAATTTTTAGAAAACAAAACAACCCCTTCGAAACCATCTGGATCGAAAGGTAGGAAGTGACAGCTAAAGGTTTCGACTCTGTCGAAGCAATCATTTAAAAACAAAGTCGCAACCCAATTGAAACCATTTCCTTTTAAACCATTTGACCTAGTCGAAAGCTAACTAAGTCGAAAGCTAACTAAGTCGAAAGCATCTTGGTCGAAAGCAAGCAGGTGCATTTTCCTTTAAATAAAAACAAAGCCTCAACCCTTTCAGAACCCTTGGTTTCGACTGCACCTTTTGCCAATGTCCAATTCACTACGTACCAGTTGGCTGATACCATGTGCATTGGTTTTGACTGTGTCAGAGGTGAAGGTATGGAGGCGGAACCTGGTGCCGTAAGCATCGAAACATTGAAAAACATGTTTATTTCTACTTTTAAACTATTCCTTTATACATAACCTGCTTTGTTTGTATAAATCTAATTGGTTGCCATTGTACTTCTTCAAAAGTGCTGCTGACTTTCCCATTTTAGTAATTTAGATTTATTTGCAAAAATCCCCTTCTCCTCTTTTAATTATATAGAACACTTAAGTCTCATACCTTAAAAATTTTTATATAACCATTAAAACACTTAGGAAAAATCTAGAAAAATTCTGGAAAATCTCTTTTAATATATTTTCCAACATATAAAAATTTCAGATCCAAACAAATAATTATTTACCCATAAATAATTTATAATCCAAATTAACATTTTCTTCACTAGAAAATTCATGTTAATTCCACGAAAATTTAGAAAAATCTAAAAATTGAAACCCATCACTAAAATATCATTTTAGGTCTTTATAAAAATTCGCAAGGCATTTGGATGTTATTTAATGGGGTTTTCATATAAAAACATGCCATAAAGTCTATATGAACATACATAAATCATCAACAAGTATATATATAATCATCCCATCATTTAAAAACATGGCAAATCAATGCAAAATATTCGAATTTAACCTTAAAACCGAAATCAATAAAAGATTTAAGATGTAAATATTATTCACCTTAGCTTTAGATATTAAAGAGATTGAGATGTGAATGGGTTTGACTTGAATTAGCTTTTCCTTTAGATTTTCTTAATTCTTCTTCCTCTTTTCTTTGTTAATTATGGTCGGCCTTGAATTTAAAATTTTCAAAATGAAATGAACGTGTATTCTAATACACGGCCAAGGTTTGGAAGATATAGGAATGACCTCTTTCCTATTTTACCCTTCCTCTTATTCATTCTAAATCTTCTTTTAATTCTTTGGTTTTAAATGGTACGGCTATCCTTAATTAAAATCAATTCTCAATCCCCTAATCAACACATTATTTTATTTAATTTAACTAATTAAATATTCTAAATAATGTTAATCTAGGGTGTTACAATAATGTATGTTATTATGTACTAGACCTAATGTGGCATATACATTAGGATGCGTAAGCTGGTACCAGTCTAATTCTAGAAAAAAACATTGGACGGTTATAAAATGTATACTAAAATGTTTGAAAAATACTAAGGACTTATTCCTTATATATGGGAATAGAGACCTCCTTATGAAGGGGTATATAGATTCGAGCTTTCAAAGCAATATAGATGATAGTAAACCGGTGTCACGTTATGTCTTTACACTTAACCGGGAGGGGGGGTGTTAGTTGGAAAAGTACCAAACAAGAAACAGTTGTTGATTCCATGATGGAGGCCAAGTAAATCATCCTCAGCGAAGCAGCTAAAGAGGCAGTTTGGATGTGCAAATTTTTGAGTGAGCTCGGAGTGATTCTCGACACTAAAAATCTTGCAACACTGTTCTGTGATAACAATGCAGCAATATAGATTGCAAAGTAGCCCAGAGTACATAAGAAGTCGTGACACATTCTTCAAAAGGTCCATCTAATCAGAGAATTCGTTAAGAAGAAAGAGGTCGTGATACAAAGGGTAGATACCAAGGACAACGTAACGGATCCATTCACTAAGGACCCGGCTTGGTTGGCTCTCGAGAAGCTGATCGAATGGATGGCATTGAGATTCCATAATTGACTCCAAGAGCAAGTGGAAGATTGATAGAGTTAGGGGTATGCCCTAGGTGCAATTCTCTAATTTATTGTAAATTAGTTAACTCAGTAATCAATTCTCGTTCGTACTATAGGTATTTTTCCTTTTGTTGTATATAACTATATATGTTATAATATGATATAAATATTTAAATGCTTAATTAAAATATATTTAACAGAAAATCCATAAATGGTGTGTTTGTGATAGTAATTACAAATAGTTGTTATCAAGATTATTATATTATAATATTATCAAACACATCATTTTAAATGTTCCTAGTAAAGATGCATCGAGGCTGGATATCGATGTATCCGTTGAGAATAGAGTACATAATGCTCTCCAAATGTTGGGTAGTGGATTACTCATGATTGCTGAGGGTCTAGGGATTGTGTACTGATAGTTATTGTATAACTGTGGAACGACTCACTCGATAGCTTTCTGTCGGTTAATATAACTAAGGTCAAACAGAAGATATCGATGTGACTGATTTACATATTTATCTCGACTTGAGATTACTGTAGATCTTCAATATGAAAGCTCCACTTGATTATAGTAAAATCATGGCACGACTTCCATCAAGTGACTATAGTTGGGTCGAGTGGAAGTATTGGAAGTGAAGCACTATTCAAGTGAGGATTCGTCTCCTCGGTTATATAGGGTTAGTATCACAATCAACTTAAGTCAACTCAAAGTTAAAATTACTGGCCAGGGTAGTTTAGTTAATAATGATTTTTATTATTGAACCAAGGACTTTGTGTTTGGACTATAGAGTGAATATGGATGATATTGGAATCTTGAAAATTACCAAATTCCATAAATCCAAAGTGATATAGTTTTGACGAAGAGAATTGGTGTAAATAAAACCCACAATCGGGTAACGCTTAATAAAGTGAATTATATTTTATTGAAACCAAGTAAACAATAAATTTAGCCAAAATGTCACACTACCTTCTAAATGATGGATGAACATTAAGATTCGAATAGTTTGATATTAATTGCTGATCGAATTTACACATGACAAGTCATACAACTGAAATAATGAATTCTCCTTTGACCAGACAATTTAATTTGTTTATAATTGTTATAAATTAATTAAATTAATTAATATTTAAGAAATATTAGTAATAAAATTTGATTATGATTTGTGAAATAAATATTACAAAATATATTTATAATAGTTATAAATATATCAATTGATATACGATATTAACAAGCAATTAAATTGGATTTAATTGTGTAATATTTTTATATGGGCTTAAATGGGTTTAAGGCCCATCATAAGGCTTATTAATTTCGGCAGCACACATGGGTATATGCGGCTCAATTTTGGTAGATAAGGGATTGATTTTGGATAGCTCAGATTGAAGGGGAAAGAGTATGAGATTAAATCCAAAATTATCTCCTTTCTATCCACTATATGAGGATCCCTAACCCTAATTAGATATAATCTTTTTCTACCTCCTATTAACTTACTTTCTAACTAAAATTATACCTTTGTCTATCCTCACTACAAGCTCAAATCAAGTCAGACCTGATCACTATCCGATTGCTAAATGTCAACGGTTCAAAGACTAGCAATTTGCTGAATCGGACAAAGTTATGAAGTCGGGAGTTTATCTTTTCAACATGTACTTCAAGACTTTGTAATTAAGGTATGATTTTATAAGATTATAATTAATGATTTTGGTAAAAAAAAATTATCGTATATGTATATTATTATGTTGTTAGTTAGGTGACGATTCTGATATGCAAGCAATGTTCTCACAACATAGTTTTGGTAATATGAATGTATATACGTATGTTTAATAAAAAAGGTTTATTTTATATCATATATGTCAGGTCAGTACAATCATATGTAAAAATAATATAATTTTACGTTTTATAAATTAATATATATTATGTAAGTACATATATATAGTTTATAATTAGTTATAACATCATATTATGGTTAAAGTCAGTCATATAATTTTATATCCAATTTATTGAAGTAAAATTAATTTCCGACAGTAATAAATAAATTTTATAAATATTTTATTATTATTTAATATTATTTAAGTTAATTTACTTCATAAATAAATGATATTAATTCGTGTATGTTATGAAAATTATTTTTTAAATTTTAAAAAATTATAATAGTATTAGATAATCTCTCAACTGAAAATGGAAAAATAAAAAATTATTTTTCTATTTTTTAAATTAATTGTTTAAAATTGACGAAATCAAATAAACTAATATAAAATTAATTTAAACCAAGAAATATGGAAAAAATGTCAATCTTCAAAATATCATTTATGATTTACTGGAAATTTAAAATTTGAAATAAAGTTTCAAAATTAATTATTTATTAATATTTGTTAATTTTAAAAAGAATATTTAATTTAAATGAATTTTGAATATAAAAAATACAAAATTATTTTTGAGATATGCAAATAACCTAGGATTTAATAAAAAAAATACCTTAAATAATTTTATTAATTAATATATATAACTATATATTATAAATATATTTGTGTGTGTATATATTTGAATTATTTTATTATTATATATATGTATACATGTGTTATTCATGGTTTAAAAAAATTATTTTAATTTAAATAATTTATTTATATTTAAATAAATATGTTTTAAAAATATGTATGTATAATATTAATATTTATGTGATTATATATACATAAATATATATAAATATTAAATATATTATACATTCATATAAAATAATTTAAACAAACTTAACACATATACATTTATATTTAATATTTATATTAAATAATAGTTTACATACATACATATATTTAGACAACCTGTACTTGTATATTGGATGAGCTAATGTATCCATTGCGATGTAAATCTCAACCTTTACACACGGGCATGTTATACCTTGTGTAGGTTGATATGTTCATACACACACGTGTGTGTGTGTGTGATACACACACAAAAACACACATACAAATATATATATTGTGTTTGTATATCAATATATAAATTAAATAAAACTATATAATTCATAAACGTAAATAAATAAGAGATTGTATTTAAATAATATTTAGAAATGTTCTAAACAAATTAGGCTTCATAGGTCCAACATAGATTCAATAAGGGATTTTTTTTGAAATTCACTCATAACTTCCACTAAGGGCTGTCCATGTTCCAACATTACCCTGGAGAACCTATAAACCCATCAGTACTTAGGTTCAAGTCGAGACCGTCTGTAACTCCTTATTGTAGGGTGTCACCCTAAAGAACCTTTAATCTCCTCAACACTTAAGTTCGACCCAGGACCGCCTATCACTCTTTATTGCATTATGTCACCTTGGAAAACCTTTAATACACTCAGGTTTTAGGTTCACGTCGAGACCGCTCGACATAAGAGTGACGCACATCTGTCTTCTAAATTCTTATAAATGACAACGCATCTCGCTCATCTCACCATTATATCATAACCTTATACAAGAGTGCTCAAGCCAGCCATGCGTCCTAGTTCAAGCCTAGACCTGTCATTATCTAACGATAGGTGATGTGTCCCCTAGGAGAACCTTCGAGCCCTCATGTACTTTGGTTCGAGCCGAGCTTGTTTGCCACTCTACACATGAGTGCTTGTCACCTAGGAGAATCCATTGCCAACATGTGCTCCTACTTAATGCTAGTGCCGCTCCCACTTGATACCCGATTGGTAATTGGCTTATAGGAATACCTAGGTTTGTCATGACATGCAATATTAATATGTAGCATGTCTTAAACAAATAACCTTTCCTAAAAATAATGTAGGAACTCGCCTGACCGTGCATCGCCTAGTAGAACCTTGAGCCACTCAACACTCAGGTTCATGCCAAGACCGCCTATCAAAAAAGCAGCATAGTGAAGCTCAGCTTCCATTGCCAGCCTCTTCACCTGATGAACAACCGAGTTGCTTGGTCAATGCTCACTTTTGAGTCCATTGACCGGCCCGGCCTATAAGCTAAAACATATTGGTCAACCCAGTACAAGGGACTTTGCTAGCTACCCAAGATATGCTACCTTACCAATCGCAGGCAAATAATCAAAGACAACAACTTGTTTCATAGACAACAAGTTTACAACAAATAGATCCATTCTTATTCACTTCGAATGAATGCGAGGGAACACTGCTCTAGGCTTGCAAAGATTTTCAATCACTAACTAGTTGAAAAGAAGAAAAGGAGAAAGAAAGGAGAAGCACACTAACATGGCTCTTCAGAGACAGGCCATCCCACAGCTTTATCACCACCCAGACCACACTTGCCTGCACCAAAGGCACTTCCCAACACTTTGATCGATCAAGAACTTTATGAAGAAGGGAGATTGTGCTACCACCTTCGAAGCCTTCTACATCAAATCACGCAAGAGACCCTAAAAAGACACCAAACAACCTTGCCCAGGAGCAGACCAAGGCTTTGGCAATGCCGAAAGAGGCAGAGGTGACATCCACTACTCTTTCCAACAAGGCGTTGAAGCATCCAAACTGACCTAAGGTCGGGAATGTTAGAGCATCAAAGCAAGGAAGACTCTAGCTTCATCTGGAGTCCAAGATCAACATTCGATCACCGCTAGAACTTTGGCCAAAGGGCATGGGTCCAAGCTAAAAGCAAGATCCATCTTAAGAGGTAGAAATCCAAACAGCAGTCTGAACTGCAGTCGACAAACATGGTTCAACGCACAAAGAGTTGCCTCCTTCCTTTTAGTTCCAATTAAATTTGGTAGAAACCCAAGCGCTCAAGAGCGATGGGAGAGGAAGACGAAGTTAACTATTTCTACAAATAGATAACCATGCAAAGTTCGAACTTACTAAAGAAATTACATGGCAAAATCTTCATGGGTTCATAAGGAAAGAAAAGGGGGTATTTATATACCTTTCCCTTCAATCGCGGCCATTATGATCAAAAAGGCAAAAAAGATCTCAACTATTCAGGAGTGATAAGTACTGTGTCACACCACACATGTAGGGAAACCAACACTTCCCTGCCATATCTCGAGAAGCACAACCATCACGGCCAATGGTACAATGCCATGTCAGTATTGCATTAATTACATGGTAGAACCATCGATCGATAGAGTCTTCATGATTTTATAAGCTCGCTCCCACTTATGATCACGGGATTGGGGGGAAAATGTTACTCAATTTTTTTGTAAGTAAAAAAGGCAAACTAATCAAAGTATGTTAGCCTTTATCAGTCTGGTCCAGGCTGACTAGGTCCAGGTCAGCTCACAAGCTAGCCCCAACGAGGGGCAGGTCGACTGGGTTTCCTATGTATGATGCTGACCTAAATCTAGCCTAGGCCCGCGTCTGCTCTTCTTCTCAATTACATGTCAAGCCTTCAACTGGATGAGCCTTCCTACACAGAAGCCCCGATGACTGGCTCACTCGTCAAGACATGTTACAAGCCCAGCTCAACCCATCTCTCACTGGCCGACCGACTCTCTTCCAACTCGCTTATAACCTAGCTCAAGGTCAGCTTTCTTGCTCAAGCATCTCTCCATCGACCATCTTCTGACCGGCACTGCTTGAGACTATCTTAAGGGTGGCTCATCATTGATCCATCTATGATACCACCACCTACAACCTGTAGTCCGTCTCATCTCACCCAGCTCGGCATGCCCTCGGCTCTTGCTAGTTCCCCATCCTCCTTAGGGTTTTAATGGACCAGCTCGACCCATCCTACCACTTAGGCATGTGGGAGTAAAACGACAAGAGGTACAACCAGGTGTACCTACTTCTGATAAGAAGCATATTCCATTTTCTATAGGCATACTACAAGTACAAGCGTATTTAGTGCAAAGTATGGCAGAGCATGCTCCTGGTACAGTTCTGCTATTGACCTTCATCTTAGCCATACATTCCTTTCTTTTGCCAACCATCTCTCATCAAGTCCATTCTGCCTGATCAATGGCCAGACACATTTATGCCTATTTTACAACATGATCTCGGTTATCAAACATCAATTCAACTACTATTAAAATCCCATCCATAGCCACTTCAAAGTGGTTGGAACCCATAATCCGCCATTCAAATCTCCTAATAAAGCAGCTCCCTTAAATTAGCATCTTCATTAGTCTTAGGCACATCATATTTTCTTATTATTCTCTAGTAATCCCTTGTAATTGTAAGAGAGCCATATAGAAAAGAATTTCATATTGGACATGGGCAGCTTCACCAAACCACTTCACCTCCCGTGACGGCTCAGGAAGTTATAATATATGGGCTAAAAAGTTTAAATTCATTCCTCTTCACATACATTTCTGTTCTAACTTCCCATTCTTCCACCATCTCTCTATAATCACCATTTCTCCCTTAATTCTAAATAAAACTCCTCACACACATACACACACAAATATATATATATATATATATATATATATAACAAATTTACGAGCATGAAGAGGACTACAAGAAGATACCGATTGTTTATAGATTTTGGACTTGGGAGGACTATTTCTTGACAATGAGGGAATTGGAGGCTAATTAGATGAATTATAGGGATTGGTAATGTGGTTCGGTGAGTGGGAATCATTATTAACCATATAGTGTTCACATGAAAGTAGTATGCGTTATTTGATTGCTAAATTAGGTTAGTGGATGTTAAATTTAGGTAAATTGGATTAAAGGATTAATACTGAAGTAATTATGGGATTAAATGATGATTGAATTAGTATTTAATAAGCATTAGATCGTGTATTAAATGAAATTAGTATAAAATGGTTAGGTTATGTTAATTTAGGGCCTTGAATTTGAATATGTAGTTGGTATATGATATATGGGATGTTCGAACAACAGCAAATGGTGTTAAATAGAAGTAGAAAAGAGACATAAAAGAAAACGATGATTGTAGAGGAAGAGCAGTTCCAAACGATCTATTTTCTAACATTCAGCACGACGACCGGTCCAGCATGTGAAGTGTACCGGCCTACCGGTGCACGGTTTAAATTATCTGTTTGAACCTGGACCAAGGATGTAGCCATTTTAGGTAACATCCCTTATTTTGAGGCCCGAAACTAAGCACTACAAATGTTGCAGTCATCTATAATATTAATTTATGATGACAAAATGCGGTCATGTTATTATGTCATAACATCTAAGGACAAGAATATGAAATAATTTTAAACGCAATTTTCAAAGCAAACGTTCACATTTCATTTCAAAGTCATAATTTCATATTCAATATATAATCCCAGATGTTGCCCAGATTCAGATGAAATATAATTATTACAAAATACTCCAAGCGATATATGAGATGCCAAACCCTTTGGTTGATCGGAGTTACTAAACAGACAGCTACATCTACTTTAAATACATACATACAATTGATATAACACAGTGGATAATAATATAGATAGTCTCCTACATAGGTAGTTTTGCCTCCTGCATGTCTCCAGAAACTTTATTCGCCAAAGCCTACTTAAGTTGAAAAGCCCTTACTCCCGACCTACACAAATCAAATTTTGAGCACCCGAGAGTTTAAGGGGAAAACATAAACTTCGAGTCGGACAAAAAACCCGATGTGAATAATAATATGTCATCTTGGTTTGATAGATATTGAGTGAGACTACGCCGCTAAGCGGAATGGGTTTTCCCCTCACTAATATCCCTTTTAAAAAATATATTTTGCAAATCAAATTCCTGCAACCAAATTGGTTAAAATAGATAATATGAACAATAATGTGCATGCACGCTACATATGTCATTTTGATTATCCATCATATCAGTGGACTGTCTGTCCCAATGTTTAGTTTTCACAGGGTAACTACCAACCTACATGGCTAACTCAGGCTTACCAAATATACAAAATTTTCAAACTGTTAGAAGAAAACAATATGATCTGCCCAAATACACTTATCCTAGTGTTTACCTGATTATTTTTCAATCTCATAGTTTTGCTAGGCTTACTATGGATCTAAAGGTTTTGCAGGCCAACCTATAACCTATCTATCTTTAAGTATTCCTTTCTGTGCGTAAACCTACTTTTTGTCTTACTCTTGACAAAGCACTACGCACTGGAATTTTGGACTTACATCAGCTAGGGGCTAACAGCTGAAGTATATGATGCTACCCTACACTAGTCCAATCCAGTTTTCTAATCTCTTAGTCAATTCATCCTATCACAATCTATCCTAAAGTGATAAGAGTAACAATTCTTTAATAAAATTCTAGGCTAAATGCCCTTTTCTATTTCCTTTGAAATATACTCCTTTACAAATGATTTAACCCTTGAAATCATACTTTTAAAGCAAGGAAAATATAGCCCTTTAACTTATCCAAAATACTTATGTCATGATATATGCTTTTATAAAATAGTATTGATGAATCTTGAAATCACTTGGAAGTTATCTCACTTCGAAACCATAGGCTATAAAGCCAAAACAATATAAAGTCTTTATATTGATAAACACGGCAATGACATAGTCGACGAGGATCTTCGCCCCTTAAAACATAGGCCAAAATAATAAACCTTGCATAGTGATAAAGCTCGATGACATCGCCCTCAAGGGTCTTTGCCCTTCTTTAGTATAAAAATATGTTAAAACCTTTAACTTTTAAAACATAAGGCCATAAGGCCGATAACATGGACGTCGCACTTCATAAAATGTTAGCGTCCTTAGGTATAAAACTTGGTTTGCATAGGAATAAGTCTTAAAAGAATAGAGTCGATATAGTTAAAACTTCGGCATCACTACCTTAAGGAAATAAATGGCATCATTAGGGCCGAAGTCAATATAAGCGGCACTATAGCCGTCTTCGAAAACATAGGACAATGAATAAAGGTGGCATCGTTATCATCGATGTCGATATAAATAAAAGTGACATAGTTGCCTATATTGTCAAAGTCAATTTGTATAAAACACGTGGCATCATTATTGCCGCTATAAGTCACTTCAAAACCAATGGAGTCTGTGTCCTTAATAAGAAAATAAGTGGCATTGCTTTTGTCGATGTCGACATGGTTAAGTGCATCATATCATACTAAGGGTTGGAATAATACTAGTAGCATGGCTACCTATAGAGTCGGCATCATTGTTGGAAACATGCAACAATGCTCACTTCGAAGTCCATGACGTCGACCTCGATGCTCTACTTTGCACCTCAACCCAGGCCAATCCATTTCATACCAATCGAAGTTGGTATCCTATACATCTCCTATGATTAACGTCGAAGACCTAAATGCGGCATGCTAGAAGGCGACGTCATTAACTTCGGTGTGGCATTTTGGTTTAAAACTGCAATTTTGCTATAAAAAGTGATTTCTTTTTACCAACCCCTTCTATTTGTCAAAAGCTCATTGGTTAACAACTTTCTTTATCAAATACATTTCTGAATCTTCCATAGCCAGAATTTATATTTCCAAAACATATTTGCAAACCATTAATATTTATTAGCATTTTAATATAAATAGTAGCTTTTCTAGCCTGATAAATTTATATAAAATCATAAACTCATGGAAAAAAATCCCAAAAAATCACGATAAATCTGATTTACTATATTATTTAAGGGAAATTTTACCATAAGGGCCTCTTTCCATCAAACAATAAGTTTCTAGGACACAAGTTTAAAATAATTATTTCTAGGACCAAAGTTAATACACGTTACGTCTGTTACTTTATCCCTCCATTCCGTTACTTTTTCTCTCGTTCCTTTTCCTTTTTCAGAACCCAGTAAAACAAAATCAAAATCTAAAATCGAAAAGTAGAGTTTTCTAAATGACTAGACAATTTGTGATCGAAGATTTCTGCCATTATTCAGTTAAACATCAATTTTTCTTCATCGATTCCTCTACAAGTATGTACTATTTTTTTTATGTAAACGATTTAGGTACATGTTTTGGAGCTGGTTTATTGTAAAATGATATTAATTAACGAGTTCTTCGTAAAATAGTAAGCGTCAGATCTTACTTTATTCAACTATTTAAAAAGATAGAAGCATTTATCTTCTGATGTAAAGGATTTACGTACATTATTGAGTTATATTTTCATAATCACTGATACAAATGGTACGTTATCTAATGCATGCAAGGTATTTGATGTTTTTCTCATGATATTAGTTACTACATATAATATACAGATATGTTAAACCCTAGGTAAAAAAGATAAAAGCATTTATGTTTTTATGTAAATGGTTTAAGTTGTTTGTTGTTTTGGAGCTGGTTTATTGTTAAATGATATTAATTAATAGTTCTTCACTCTGTCTAACATTTCATTATATATGACATTTTTTATGCAGCGTAAAAATGCATACAAGGTCTTCTAAGTCGAAGATATTCATTCGAAAAACAACTTGCATATTCATAAACGAATGTGGAACCCAATGCATAAATATAAGACCTATTTCCAGTCCATTTTGTGATGAACACAACCAAAGACCATCACCATTTACAACTCCATTGGTAATTATTTTCATACTTATGTTTCCCATAATATTTAATTCTAATCTTCATTTTGTATATACGTAATAAATTGGAATCTAGATTCCATATTTTAAATAAAAAAATACCTAAATTTTTTGAGCTTACATTGTTTACCTTGGTTAGTCTGCTATTCTGTCACTACATTTACGTATACATGTGTGTGTGTGTGTGTTTCTGCATTCACTTCATATATTTTGTATTGGGTTGATGTGCATTGACTTGACTTGTTGCTTTATTTGCAGTCAGTTATCATCTAGCTTGTCTGTACTTGCATTCTCATCTTGTTGACATGTCTGCATTGGACTCTGGTTTCAATGTGTATGATGTTGCAAATTCACTTGATGTTTCATACATGTATATATGTAATGTTCGAACACTTCAGTCAGGTTTGGTTACTTCATTTTCATTGATGTTGATTTGGATCCCTTTTTTGGTAGAAATTAGTGAAGAGGTTCGCCAATTCACCTTTTGATTTGGGCAATTTGAACCATTGGATATGATATCAAATATATTTTAGCGCGTGTGTAGCATCCCCTTCTTAAGTATTATAATAATTAATGTAGTCTTTGCATTTTTGTAGAATTTGCCTCAGCTTTAGAAACTTTGCTCTGCCTTTTTATTTGGACCAATTTAACTTTAATGATAATGATATTTCAAAATACACTCGTGCACAAAAATTTCCGCCATCAAAAATAACCACCTATTTTTATTGTTACTTTTAAATTCCAAGTTGCTAGATGAGTGCACGTTGTTTTCTACAAGTAATCACTAATCAGCTGACTGGCTGTTACATGAACGAATTTGATATTAAAACAGTTGAATAAGTTTTAGTGCCCTCCATTCTTATATCAAGATTATAATACAACAACATATCTGTTTTGTATATTTTAATCTTTGTTCATTACCATTTGTTCTTTTCTACCGTGGCTGTAAGTGTTATCAGTGGGGCAACACTACATTAAAAGGCATCAGTGTTTTGGTGTATTTATGGTTTAAATGATGTTTAGTTAATACTTACTTTTTGATGCAAATTCACTTGTGTTCTAACTTCAAATAAAGAACATAACACATCAAGATAGAGACCGAAAGTTAAATGCTGACAATTTTTAATCACTAATCACATGACGCAAAAGATCAATTTTTATATTTTGAAATTAGTGATTAAACTTCAATCTCAAATCAGTTGCAAAAGGCTGGACTACTTAAATGCCGACTTTCAGTCTCTAATTCAGTTTTTAGTTGGTTTATAAATTTAAAAAATTTCCAATGGTCAAAATCAAGTTTCCTTTTAAAATCTAACGGCTAAGTTACTTCAAGGCTATTGTGATGATGAAATTCTAATAACTGATCACTAATTTGTAATAGATAATTTGTTGCTAATGCTTTGTTAAAAAAGATAAAAGAATTTATCTTTTTTATAAATAATATTTTGATGGCTATTTTGTGTTTCATTCTCTTTAAGTTTTCAGATTTCTAAATGACCATTACTTAAACAACTAAAAAAGATAAAACAGATTATCTTTCTATACTTTGGAAGAAAAAATAGCCATCAGTACTACATAGTTACTCAACAAAAGGGTTTATTACACTATATGTGCATTATGATTCTTGAGCAAAATGATATTATCTTCATGAATATGCAGAAATAAATTTAGGATCCTAATTAATGATATTATTTTCATGAATGTAGGATGAAGCTACACCAACACAGCAAATCTCACAAATGACTGAAAAAGAACATCTACCAAACTCAGATGACGAAGGAACAATTTCAGAAAAACTAAATGAAGCAAGTTATGATTCTGAAGAAATAAATATTGAAACAAATGAGTCAGATGATGTTGGCAAATATGAAATTCAAAACAGGCTGAAAAGACAGAAAAAACATCTGTACAGTGGAACATACAGATGTAATTTAGATGCTGTGTACAAAAAGTTATGATGACGGTAAAGGAAAAAAACATTCTATCTTCAGAAGCAAAAAGTTATATCAACAAAACGCCATTCAAAAACTTTTTTAATATGTTTCTGACCAATGGCATAGAACGGCAAAACATACGGAAAAGTGCTTCAAATTTAGACCAACTAATTACTTCTTTCAGTATTAAAGAAAAAGCTTTCAAAATTGGAAACAAACTGCTGAAAATCACACCTGAAGAAGTTAGCCTTATATTTGGAATGAATTTATCTGGAGAGGATTTGTTTCCAATACCAACTTCAAATAAGTCCACAGCAATGGAAAGTTTTTCAGAGTTTCTGACTACAAATTTCGAAGAAAATGACATAATTAGCCAGAAGACAGTCACAAGAAGGTTGAAAAAAATGATAGAGGAAGAAAACGGGAATGAAGATTTAGTCAAATTGTTGTTGCTCTTGTTGATTATTACTTTTTTCTTTCCTAACAATCAGAACTACATGCAGTGGGGCTTCTTATCAAAGCTGTTAAACTTAAAAAAATTTAACTCAATCTCTTGGCCGAGAGCAATATGTGAAAATGTCATGAAAAATGTTCAAAAATACTATGCTAATCCAAGAAGCACACCTGGATGTACTATGGTCTTACTGGTATGATTTAAATATAAATAAATTTATACCAATGCTTTTTACAAAAATGTTAAATGTTAATGCTTATTTGCATGGTCTTATTGGCAGTATTGGTTTTGTGAAAGGACGCAAATCATCGATGAAAAAGAAAATTTGGAAAGCAAAATCCCAAGGATGAGAAAATGGGACTTGTCAAAATTAAAAGATTTGGACCTTGATGAAATAGACAATGATAAGGTATGCTACTTTTAAATACATAAGTACATAATGATTTAAGTACAATTCAGTTTCTGTCCAACTCCAAAGTTCTTCATTAATTTTACCATGCTTAAAAGCTATAAAAGATAAAAACATTTATCTGTTAATGTAAATGATTTTATAACAACTTAGGCATTACTTATATTTGATATATAGTTATACATATTAAACATTTTTCTTGATTTATTCATATTTAAATTTATTACAGAAAACCAAATGAGTATAGAAAGTGTATGTGCAAGCTTAACTTGTCTAGTACTTCAATGACAATATATGTGAAAGCTTAACTTTAAATTTATTCATTGCAGATTTTAAAAAAATTTGCAGATGTAACAAAAGAAGAGAAAGAACTTCTTTCCAAAAAAATAAAAGATGAGTACCAGGAAGACACAAGCTTGAGAAAATCTGAAAAGGAATCTGCTGATAACATAATGGAGCTACAATCAAAAGTCAATTTTTTGTGCTCTGAGATGAAAAAGGTTGAAGAACAATTAAAGGAGGAAAGATGTTTAAGAGAAGCAGCTGAAAATAGAATCCAAATTCTTGAAATGAAGCTTCAGAAATTGGAAAATTTAGAAAAGCATGAAGTGGAGGAAAAAGATAATTTGAACAAAAAAACTGAAGCTCAAAAAGGTAAAAAAAAAATTGTTGGTATGATTCACATAAACAGTTCTGCTAATTTTCCAACTTTTGATATTATGCAAACTCAAGATTTCATACTAGAAAAGAAGACACAAGATAGTTTAAAATCTGACAGTCTGAAAGAGCCTGCTCAAGAAATTGCTTCTGAAAATCCAATTGTTGTTGAAGATATTGTCCTAAAAGAACCAAAAAAGAAGAAGAAGCCAAAGAATGTTGACAAATGTCCACTGCTCGAATATCTTACCGAAGAAAAAAAAGAAATTGTCAAAAAAAATTTCAAAATTCTTGGACGAAACAAGTAAGTAACTAAACTACTTTTGACTCAATTGAATTATGTTATTGTAGAAGTTCCACTCACGGCGACCTGGTTGAATTGGGGGAAGATGTAGGTATTATTGCGGGGCAATCAATTGGGGAACCTGGGACTCAAGTTGAAACTAATTATTTTTAAGGACAAAACTGGGCCATTAGCATTTTTCTTTTCTTTTTAATGTACTGTCAGCTGTTTTATGTACAATTCATAAAATTCCTGTAGAGTATGACAATATATTTTTCTTAAACCTGTTATTAATATTTGGTTAACTTATGGTAGATCTGTACCATCCTTTAGTTAATATTGAAGGTGACAATTAAAAAAAGATAAAACTGATTATCTTTTCTATGTACTGTCATATGTTTAATGTACAAGTCACAAATTTGTCAACCATTTTAACCATGTCATAATATGCAAACATTTTAACATTGTCATGTTTGGTAGTGCCATTCAATAAACATCCGATAATGTGTAAACTTTTTAAGTTATGGTTTAATCAGAGTTAATAAACAATTTGTCACTTGTGCCATTCAATAAACAACCTTGTATTGTTGGTGTACTACACAACGACTTTATGGATTGACTCAGTTTAACTTAAAAATTGCCAAATTGAGTCATTCTATCAAGTAGTTGGGTTGTATTATCGACAATCCAAGGCTGTTGAAATTTATTAAAATCTGAAGAAAAAAAGAAATTTTTGGTGATGAATAGTTTGCTGGTTGATGTTCATGAAGATAAAAAAAGTTATTTAAGCACCTATTATTGTAAGCACCAAGTATTTTTATTTGCAACCTTACTTTTTTTAATGCACTGTACTTTAGTTAATAATCCAAGTGACAACTAAAAAAAGATAAAACAAAATATCTTTTTAATGCACTGTCAGCTATTTTGTGTACAATTCATAAAATTCCTGTAGAGTATGACAATATATTTTTCTTAAACCTTTTATTAATATTTGGTTAACTTATGGTAGATCTGTACCATCCTTTAGTTAATATTGAAGGTGACAATTAAAAAAAGATAAAACTGATTATCTTTTGTATGTACTGTCATATGTTTAATGTACAAGTCACAAATTTGTCAACCATTTTAACCATGTCATAATATGCAAACATTTTAACATTGTCATGTTTGGTAGTGCCATTCAATAAACATCTGATAATGTGTAAACTTTTTAAGTTATGGTTTAATCAGAGTTAATAAACAATTTGTCACTTGTGCCATTCAATAAACAACCTTGTATTGTTGGTGTACTACACAGCGACTTGATGGATTGACTCAGTTTAACTTAAAAATTGCCAAATTGAGTCATTCTATCAAGTAGTTGGGTTGTATCATCGACAATCCAAGGCTGTTGAAATTTATTAAAATCTAAAGAAAAAAAAGAAATTTTTGGTGATGAATAGTTTGCTGGTTGATGTTCATGAAGATAAAAAAAGTTATTTAAGCACCTATTATTGTCAGCACCAAGTATTTTTATTTGCAACCTTACTTTTTTTAATGCACTGTATTTTAGTTAATAATCCAAGTGACAACTAAAAAAAGATAAAACAAAATATCTTTTTAATGTACTGTCAGCTGTTTTATGTACAATTCATAAAATTCCTGTACAGTATGACAATTCATAAAATTCCTGTACAGTATGTACTATTGTTATTTTCTTTTGTTAAAAAATATTTCATTACATACTAATCTTACTTTTTCAGTATACCAATCTTAATTAATTTTCTTTTATACTGTAAGTGCATTACAACACAGAACATACTAATCTTAATTTTTTAGTGATGAAGCATTTACTTGTGACGATGAAAACTTCATCACCATCACAAAAAGTATGATAGAAGAACTTCTTTATGGAGAATATATTTCTGGTCAAGTAAGTACAAAAAACTATACTTTGCGTCATTATAAATTCTTTTCTTTGCTTCATTATAAAATCTATTCTTAATCCATATATTTTTTTTGGAAATGTAGGTTATTGATTGGTTTTGGTTCAGAAAAACAAAATTTTTAGAACAAAGTTCTAGCATTATATATGTGAACACAACAATGACACTAAGTGTACTATAATGTAAAATTTAATTTGTTTCTAAGATAAATTTTTTGAAATTATTTTTTAACAGAAAAGCGCAACAGATGGAAACCTGGAAAAGATCAAAAAAAATATGTTTAATCCTTTTATTAAACAAGCACTTCTAAATCCATTATGTTGCAATATATTATTTCCTATACATGGCAACGGACATTGGAGCTTGCTAGAGCTAGTAGTGGAATCATGTTCATGGAACCATTATGATTCTCTACACTTGACCACAAGATCTAAGACATTAAGAAGTGGACATTCAAGGTTTGCTATTAATGTGGTAAGTAAAATACACTGAAAGTAAAAAAGATAAATAGATTTATCATTATTATTAAAAAAAATTATATATATATATATATATATTTGGCAGAAAGCAGCGGTAAACAAAATCAATAAAGACTTACAGGACGCAGGCGAGAAAACAATTCTGGGAAAGTCTTCATTGATTAAAAATATTAACTGTGCTTAACAAAGCAACGGGTAATTTTTATAATCACTGATTAAAAATGTTTATCTAGGATTTAAGTACATTTTCAGTTATATTTTCATAATCACTGATACAAATGGTACATTATTTAATGCATTCAAGGTATTTGATGTTTTTCTCATGATATTAGTTATTACATAGAAAAGATAAAAGCATTTATGTTTTTATGTAAATGATATAAGTTGTTTGTTGTTTTGGAGCTGGTTTATTGTTAAATGAAATTAATTAAAGAGTTCTTCATAAAATATTAAGTGTCAGATCTTACTTTATTCAACTATTAAAAAAGATAGAAGCATTTATCTTTTGATGTAATGGATATAAGTACATGTTTAGTTATATTTTCATAATCACTGATACTGGAGATTTTTATACAACGATGAATGTTACACAATAACTAAAATTTTAAAAAATGCAGGTTCGACTGTGGAATTTTCGTAATGATGTTTATCCAAAAGTTAGCACAAGGAATGGACACAACATCAAAAATCAGTCTAGAACAAGTAAACGCATTTAGAGCACAGATAACTGCACAAATTCTCTCTGATGAACCATACTGCTGGACAATTGAAAAATTCTACAGTTCAGCTTCAGCAACAAAAGATGTGAACTGACAATGATAGCAACAAATTCTTTGATGTCTAACAGTCCTTTTATCATACATTTGTTAAAATTTTATTTGACTGATGAATTTGTAATGGTTGACTTAGGCCATATTATTTGAATTGTAAAACCTACTTACAGATGTTGTAGACTTGAGTTTGTTTATGTGTATGTTGTGCACTTGTTTGCACTGTCACCTTTTAATCTGACTATACATTCATGTTGTGTCCTAGAAAAAAATTGGGCCGTATAATACAGAGTGTGTTGTGTAATGTGAAGGTTACTGTGATGTTAAGTAATTTGCTAGGATGAGGAAGATAGTGTGGATGGAAGTGCTATGTAGTTAGTGTTGATGGTTGCTGTGAATTTCAGGTTATAAAGGTCGTTTCTGTTGGTGTTGAGGATGTTTTATGTCAAATGACAGAAGTTTGAAGATAGTGATTGGAGTTGCAGTGCAGTGAGAGGTGATGGAAGTCCTGTGAGCTATTTTAGGTTGTGGCAAGTGCAAGGTTGGTCAGTTGTAGGCATAAGGTAGATGTTAGTGGAAATGAATGATGAAAGTGATGATGCGTGAGAATGGGAAGAAGGAATGCTGGTTGAATACTGCTCTCTTGAAAAAAGAAGTTATTACAAAAAGATAAATAACTATTGGAGATGGATAGGTATTCCACCGTTATGAAAAATCAACAAATATTTCTGCACAAACAAAATTGAACAAATATTTCTGCACAAAGAAAATTTAAATCAATGACCGCAAATATACTTGGTCCTAAGCTTGTTTGAGGCCAATGATATATCAATTTATCTTTTTAAACAGAACAATTGCAAACAATAGTTCTTCCATACTTTCCATTTCCTGTTAGAAGAGTAAATACCACCTTCATCATTCACAACTTCAAGTGCCTCTGACTACTACTTACTTCACTGCCAACCTCCACTGCCTCACTTCTTAACTACAACACCTCCTCCTTTACAAAAGTCCAAATACCACTCTGTCATACTTCACTTACTAACCATACTTCCATCCCAAACCATTCACAACCTATAAACTTCACAGTTCTCTGACCATACAAGCAAATACTACTACACCACTGTTTCATTCAATACAAACTGCAGCAACATTCCACACTCAACACTGTCAGAGAAGCCACAACCCACAATTCTTCTTCACTAACCATCATCTTACCAATTCCACACTGACTACCTACCGACAACCATCACAGTACCTACCAGAAAAGCAGAAACTCATAAACAATTGCATACAACCAAAAGTAATCAAAATCAGATTATATCCAATTCAACATATGCAATAATCCAAATATTCAAGTCAAAGTATTCATAGAACAACCAATCAATCAAATACACTGCACTAATACAATCAACTCAATTATTCAAGTCAAAGTATTCATAGAACAACCAATCAATCAAATACACTGGACTGATACAATCAACTCAATTATTCAAGTCAGAGTATTTATAGAACAACCAATCAAATACATTGGACTAAAACAATCAACTCAAATATTCAAAGAACATCCTCTTCTATTATGTCCTTGTTTTTTACACTTTCCACATCTGTTTTGCTTAGCATGAAAGTCAGCCCCTTCAATCCTATTCATCCTAGGCCTACCAGCTCCACGAACAGGCTTAGGAGGAAGAACAATAGATGATTCTTCAGCTTCAATTGCTTCCTTATCAAAAGTTGGAATAGGATTGATCAAATGTGAATATGAAGCTCGATAATACTCAGCAGTAAAGTAATTCTCAATATATTCATAAACAGAATTTCTGGTTAAAGAAATACACTTCAAAGCATGCGCACAAGGAAAACCTGTCACTTTCCATTGATTGCAACTGTAAATGCGATTTTTAAGATCAACCTTTTGAGATGTTGGAGAATGAACTTCAAAAATATACCTACAAAATGTAAAATTAAAAACAGTTAAAATATGTACACAGATTGCATTTCCAAAAAATGATTATTAGCACTATATATATTCTCTCTAATCTATCTAATAAATAAGACCCAATTCATGTGCATAGAACTAATAGTGAAAAATAAGACTCATAAACCAAAACAAATAACAACAGGCATACTGTTCATATTCTTTAGAGAAAGTATATCTTATGTAAATTTTGATTTTGACTTTCTTTTTTAAAAAAATGATAACCAATCTAGAAAAAAGAAAGCATAAAGGTTCTAGTAAGAATTAAAATCAGTAAACCTTGACAGTGATTTCAATGGGTAAGGCATCCACTGATTAAGTGGAATTGACTAAAAACATTCCCTTGATGCACCAGATTTGACTTTTCCAAAAATATCAACAGGATTGTCCAAGTCAAGAACTAATATACCATAAGTAAAATGTACAGACTCATCCAGACAAAAATAATGAAAGAGCTAAGAATTACATACAGTGTTAATTACACTGCCGCGACTGTCAAGATTCAAAAGATCCAAAGGGGTTTAAAATTTATAAATACCAACAAAATGAAATCATAACACAGGCTACATAGCAAATTGAAAAAAGATAAATGCGTTTATCATTTTTTTCAGAAACTATGAACATCATGTAAAAATATAGAAATAAATACCTAGATGATTTAGAAACACTCCACCCAAATCCTTCTTCCTTCAATTTCAACAAACGAGCTTCCATTTTTGGACATAGCACACTAGTCCACTTTGATGCCTCTTCTCTACGATTAGACATTTGCATCATCAGTTTTACCCTAATTCCATCAAGACAAGCAGTAACAGGCAAACTTCTTTCATCCAAAATCCAAGAATTAAAACTCTCAGCTACATTGGACTTATTTTCGCCATATCGCTTCCCCGGAAAAAACAAATCAGCCCAATGATCATATGGTTTATCATTCAAGTACTGTATAGCTTTGGCACCTCCAATTTCTTTGTACTTGACATGGCTTTTTCAAACTCATGATGATTAGAAGCTATAGCACAACGCTCAAGTAAATGAGCTACCCAAACACCCCTTCCACTTTTCACAATGCTAGCAATATTATTTTGCATATGATGCAAACAATAAGAATGATGACTATTTGGAAATTTTTTTGGAATACTTAACAATAAACCCCAGTGTCTATCACTTAAAAAAGTTAATATTCTATCACAACTGAGAGCATTCTTTAGGTGTTTTAAAAACCAACTCCAACACTCTTCATTTTCTTTGGGAACAAGAGCCATTGCTAATGGGAAAAAACCTGGAAAAAAAATAATTCACTGTTTATGTATTACATTTGAAACAACAAAAAATTAATTCACTTTTTGTGTAAAAAAATTATATTTGAAACAGTATTATCTAATAGTAGACAATCACATGTGTAGTCTACGCAGAAAGGGTAGAAATTGCAAAGATATGATACATAATTCATGCATACAATACAAAGAATAATATTCAAACATCTAAAACATATATGCTTTTATCTTTTCTATATGCTGTTTAAATCATTTGTATACCTTATGTAAGAACTTCAAATAAAGAGAAAAATGATAAATATGTTCAACATGTAGTAGTATCTATGATATATAATGACGGCTTAATATGTTATTTAATTCTTTATATTAAAAGATAAATGCATTTATCCTTTTTAACTCCTGTATACAGTAACATTTTGTATATCAAATTAAAGAACATTATATCTTTTACAGTATTTGTTTTGGATCAAATTTACAATAAGAAGAGCATGACCGTCCATTGAACAATTGTACCTACTTTGTAACTAGTGCAACTAGATTGAAGATGTTAGAGATAAAAACATATATGCATTTATTGTTTGAAATATGACAGATTCTGGTAAATCCAGCATAAGCAGTAGGTATCATGATAAACTGAAAAAAAATAAAACATCTAGATTATGTATCTATCAAAATAAAAATAAAAAAAACAACCAACATTAATCATCATTAATTTTCAGTTGAATTAAATTGTCAGTTTGAATTCATTTTTGAAACAACCAAATGCACTATATTTGAAACAGTACTATATAACAGTAGACTAATCACTTGAACAAAATGCAGTATGTACACAATAAAATTCAGTAGAACAATAACTTAAAGAAACAATACTATGTAACATAAATACAACAGCAAAAAAAAAATTCAGTACCTTGATTCCCATTTTTCGCAGTGGCAGCCATCAAAATACCACTTCGCCCTTTCAAAAAGGTAGCATCCAAAAACACCATAGGACGACAATAGTTAAATCCAAATATACATGCCTCATAACATACAAAAACTCTCTCAAATTGATTTGTTTCAGAATCCACATCCATACTTGAATAACTATTTGGGTTATTTCTTTCCAATGCCTTCAAATACCAAACTAATTCATTGTAAGATTTCTTTTCATCACCAAAAATATCATTCATAGCCAATTTCTTACCCTTATAAGCAAAGTAATAGCTTAGCTCCACATCATAATCTCTTCTAAAACTTTTAATGATATCCTTGGTTTTTCTTTTTGGCTCATCACGAATTTGATTGACGATTAAACTTTTCACAAGATCACTATTAATGGTTGGACTACTAAGGGAACGAAATCCACCACCACAAGTATGAATCAAGTTAATGTTTTTAACAAATAGTTGGTCCAATTGCTTCAGTTTGCAAGAAGCATGAATCCTAAAAGGACAGCTAGCTACAGCACATCGAACTGTCAATCGTTCTTTACAATTCTTAATATACTGTACTTTAAATCCATTCTTCAAACAATAAGCACTAACTGTTCTACGGAATCCAATAGCAGAATCAAACTGTTGACCAACGCCAGTAAAAAATTCCATATTTGAAATCTTCTTCAACAACTCATGTAAATCCTTTTGTTGAGTAAAACCAGAATCTAAATCATCATCATAACCTAACATATTATTACTTGACTCAACACCAACAACTGAACCGGACTTGCTACTTTCACCAACAAAATTATCCATTGAATCATTCTTCAGCCGTAGAAAAAAAACCAAAAATTCTTCCTTTTTAAACTAAGACAAACACAATATAGCTTGAAGATCACTATCCGTTTCAATAAAGGTAGTCTTTGATTCTCAAATATAAAAAATATCAAAGCATAATGGAGTAAAATTATTCCACTGCTCCCAAATCCTATTCCTAACATAAGAAATAGAAGCATCCAATCCAAAACGAGCACTAAAACAATTGTTATTGAAATCAAACACAACTATAATAGATGAATCACACCTGCAAAAAAAAATGTAAAAAAAATAAAAAAAAATATAACTATGTGAAACTGATCTTAAATAAAAACTAATAGCATAAGACTATTTAAATCATTTTTTATACCACTTTTTGAAAAAGATAAAACAATTTATCTTTTAGAGATCACTATCACTCTTTGGGATAACCTGATTACAACAGTGGAAAATATAACTATGTAAAACTGATCTTAAATAAAAACTAATAGCATAAAACCATTTAAATCATTTTATATACCACTTTTTGAAAAAAGATAAAACAATTTATCTTTTACATATCACTATCACTCTTTGGGATAACCTGATTACAATAGTGGAACACGTGGAAGAAAAACATTTGTTGTGATTGTACCTATTCAAGTTTACATTGTTGAAAAATCATAGGTGAAAAAGATGATCTGCAAAAATATACTTAATGGTGAAAAAGAAGAGCTAAAAAATTATCATAACAAACACACACTAAGATCAATATGGTCTTTAAAACACATAATCACATTCAATGGCTGCCAAATTATTACTAGAGCTAGAATGGAATTTTGATACACCATTCTTAAACATCTAAACAATCAGAGTTTAATTGCAAACTAAAGAACAAACGAAGCTAAATACACAGTGATTGTGTTATAAGAATAAAACAATACCATTCAGAAGCCATTATTCCAACTACATCAAACAAAACCTTCCTCCAATAGATGAAAACAGCCTCCTGTGAAAAGAAACATACAGTAACATCATAAAAAATAGAATTGAGAATGAAAAACAGCAAATAAAAAAGAGACTCACCAAATGAAGAAAATCGCCTCACGATTTCCCACAATTAAAGTCGATTTTGATTTGAGAAGAAACTAACGCCTCACGACTGCTTCAATTGCACAAGAAACGACCGCTTTGATTGAACAAGATACGTCTAATTTTCACGACCGCCTAATTTGCAAGATCGGTAGATTTCAGAAGGTACGTAGTTCTTTGAGAAGATGAAGACGCACGCGCCTAATTTTCACGATCGGTAGATTTCAGAAGATACGTACTTGTTTGAGAAGATGAAGTCGCACGCGCCCAATTTCCAAGATCGGCAGATTTCAGAATATACGTAGTTGTTTGAGAAGATGAAGACGAACGCGCCTAATTTCCACGATCGATTTCAGAAGATATTTAGATGTTTGAGAAGATGAAGACGCACGCCGCACATAATTGTCCTCGAAAATAATAGTTTCAAACCCGTGTCCTGGAAAAAAATGGGCCATATAATTAGGCCCTTCGTACCAATTTCCACATTATTTAATATATAAAAATTTTGGGACCAAAAACATAATTTAATTATTTTAAGTAATTAAAACCCGAAATATCTCATTTTCCAACCTTAGAAAATTCATCAAATATTCTCATTGAATCAGAAAATTATGAAATTAAAACCCACTTCCAAAATAATGTTTCTAACATCATACCAAAACTTCAAGTTGTTTGGGTGTCATATGATAGGTTTTCTAACTCAAACATATCACTTAATTTCAAAAATAAATTCTATAATTTCACCAATAAGCATATACTCATTCAAACTATCATAGCATGGCATAATATAAGCAAAAAAATCGAATTTATGCTTAAAATCGAGAACAATTCTTAAAACATGAGATGCATGACTATTATTCACCTTGAATGGATTAAGAAGGTTGAGATTTGTATTTGATTTGATTCCCCTAAGCTTTAATCTTGTTTTCCTTAGCTTTACTCCTTCTTGGATTCACTAACTATGATCGACCTTGTACTATTTTCGTTTTTATGAATGAAGTGGTAATGAGCTAGTAAGGGATGAAGGGTTTTAGTTAAAAAATGTGATATTCCCATTTTACCCTTATCATAATCCCTCCTTCTTCTTAAGTTCTAAACCATTCTTCTTAACTCATTCATTAAGGCATGACCCCTATTAATTATCAAATATTAATCTCCTTAACCCTTTTTTCATTATTTAATTTAATTTATCCAATTAAATTTTCTAAATAATGTTAATCAAAATTAGGGATGTTACATTTTACTTCAGCCAAACCTATACGAAATGAATGGCAAGTGACATATGGGTTTCTCTACCATGTCTAGAAGCAGTTAACATCCATAAATGTATATGGTTGATTCATGTATAGTATGACATTGATATTGAACCATTCTTTAATGGTTTAGGCCATGTTTACTTATAACTTTGTATACACGTGAGTTAGACTATTATTACCTAACTTACATCCGTGATTACGTTTACATGAATAGTTTATGTTTAACTATATCCTAGGGTTAGTATCTGTCTAGTAAATCTTGTGTTTGTTATGAAATTAGTATATGTTTAACTAATTCTCTTTTTCCCTCTCTTATGTGTTGATGAGCTAGCCTATGTTTATCTAACTCTACCGTATGTTTAATGTTGTTAAGTATATAATAGTGATCCCATACTATGTTTATTATGATGGACTAACTCTGTGGATGCATGTGAGACATGATTTAGGTATAGTAAGTATTAGCTCTCATATGATGTTTATGAAATCATATTAGTAGTATATACTTGGTAATATTTTTACTCACCAGACACATGTGTCTATCCCCCCTCTCATACACAATAGGTTAACAGATTAGCATTCGAGTGTATGGTGTTCGAAGATTGTGACTATGAAGACATTTACATATGTTATCTGTTTATTTGTATATATTGTATATATGGTGTGACAGTGTGTATGTATGAAAACTTAGTTTGCCTAATAATGTATATAGATGGGATTTGTTTATTTTACCTATATTGTATTTCGATCCATTTCGTTGTGAGTTTTGAAAGATACAGTTAGTTAGTTCAGCTCTATATTTAAAAATGTGTTTAAAACGATAAAGCTTTCTATTTTAGGATGATTATATGGCTATGAAAGATCGGGTTAGTATAGGTGAGAGTTCTAGAAACGTTGTAGTGAATGTTGCAAAAAACAATTAGAAGAAGGGAAACCAAGGTGATGGTAGGTAGAAGAAGAACATTAAGAAGCGTTCGAGGTATATAAGACCGGGAGATTACACTCCCTTGAATGATATTGTTGAGGACGTCTACCTTGCCACATAAGGTACGAATAGTTATAAGAAGCCATCTCGGATGGAGGAAACTAAAGCTAAATGGCATCGAGGGAAGTATTGTACCTTCCACAAAACTCATAGGCACGATACCAATGAGTGTCACCACTTGAGAGACATGATTAAAGATTTAATTCGAAAGAATAAATTGCAAGAATATGTGAGGAATCCCTAAGATGGCAGACAGAATGATAGACCCTAAAGGCAAAATGCCAAAAAGGATCGGTTTGGGTCCAATAGAGAGGGACCAAGGCAACCCCAGAGCATGATTGTGATGAACACTATATAGAGGACCCTATCCGGCGAGAAAAGCTAGAATGAAATGGAAAGGTAACTTGCTAAAGCATGTAACTTAGGAGAGTTTTTCCATTGTCAAAGATGAAGCTACAACAGAATAACAAAGAACAATGAATGATGACATTATATTTCGAAACAAAAATTCTGATTAGATCGAAGTGCCGATGCTTGTTCCTATGGTGATTATGGTAGTTGTTAGGTTTACAACTGTGCATCAAGTTTTGATTGATCGTGGAGGATCGGTTAATATCTTATTCAAGAAAACCTCTGATTGGATAAAGATCAGTCAAAAGGATCTGCAGCAGTCTAATATCGCATTCAGGGAGTTACCAGAGATGCTAAAGAGCTTAGGGGATGTATTGACTTGTCTATAGAACTGGGAAAGGGAGATCACAAGATTTTGTGGGTTCATACTTTTATGGTGGTCGATGAATTCTCAGCCTACAATGCTTTTATCGGCCAATCGGCCTTTTCTAGTTTAAGGATAGCACTTTCTCCATAGTATCCAGTGATGAAGTTCCCTATCTAGAACAGAGTTGGAGTAATTCAATTCAACCAAAGCACCAATCGAGAGTGCTCTGTCGCTGAGGTCAGAGAGGTGAAGCCAGACGAGAAAGTAAAGGATACAGAGATGATTCTCTTCATCAAGACCATTAATGCATAGCAACTACCACCCAATACCTATCTCTGGTCCTATATTAAGTTCTATAAGCCTATGGACTCCCTAAAAGAGTTAAATGATGAGAGGGAGGCACTAACAGAGTTGACAATCAACATCCTGCTTGTTGATGATGATATCACTCGATTTCTCAAGGACGGATCTCAACTCGGCATGAAAATGAAAAAGGAATTGGAGGGGTTTCTCCAGGTAAACCTGGATTTTTTTTCTTGGATGCGTTCTGATATATATGAAATTTCACCGAAAATGGTGTGTTATACATTGAATGTGGACCCATGATGCCCTCCTATAAAGTAGAAGAGACGTAGCCTGGGTCTGGATCAATCCAATGCACTGAAAGAAGAAATCGATAAGCTAAAGGAAATGGCTTTATCCACTATGATTTGTACTCTGAATGGGTATCAAACCATGTGTTGGTTAAAAAGTCAAATGGAGAATGGCGGACATGCACCGATGATTTAGACTTGAATAAAGCATGCCCAAAAGACAGCTTCCCATTTCCGAAGATCAACTAACTTGTGGACTCAATGACTGGACACGAACTACAATCCTTTATGGATGCATAAAACAGAGAGCAATGCAAGTTCCAGATCGGAAGCATATGAGTTTCATCACTTATTTGGGCCTATACTATTATCGAGTGATGTCGTTCGATTCGAAGAACGTTGAAGTGAACAATGGAACTTTATTTTTATGATATGCTTGTGAAGTCATGGTAATCAATGAATTACATGGATAACCTCTCTGAAATGTTCTGTGTGCTTTGAAAGTACAGGATGAAGCTTAATCCACTGAAATTCTCTTTCAAAGTTGCATTAGGTAAATTTTTGGGTTTCATTGTGAGCTCAAGGGGCATTGAAGCTAACCTAAAATAGATTAAAGCATTGAAAGAGGTTATTGCTTCAAAAACTAACTAAAATGCAAAGCTTGAATGGGAAGGGAAGTTTTTCTAAGCAAAGGAATGCTAGGAAGCTTTCCAAAATTTACTTGGGCACATGAAGAGACCACCAGTTTTGTCAAAGCCGTTTAAAGGAAAATTTCTATTCGTTTACCTAACAGTAGCTTCTCATACGTCAGATGCAACCTTGGTATGTAGGGAGTCCAGAATATAAAGGCCTGTATATTATATCAACAAGCAGTTTATCAGAGCGGAAAAGAATTATTCGAAGTTGGAGAGGTTGGTATACTGCATGTTGATTTCTTCAAGGGAGTTGTGACCATACTTCCAGCCTCAGCCGATAAAAGTGCATACTGATCGGCCGCTAAGGCAATTACTACATTGACCTGAGACCTTGGGAAGATTGCTGAAGTGGAATATTGAGTGGAGTCAATACGACATATCATACCCTCCTAGAAGGGCGATATGAGGACATGCATTGACTGATTTCATTGTTAAATTTATCGTTCGGGATGGACAAGTGGAAGTAGATATGGTCCATCTATCTAAATTGAAATTATATGTAGTGGAGTTTCCAACGAACGTAGCTCCGGTGCTGGAGTGACGCTTATGATCCCTTTAATATAAAATGCTTTGAAGCTAGAATTTCCAACGACGATCAACGAAGCTAAATACAAAGCATTGATTGCGGGACTTAAGATAGAAAAGAATCTAGTAGTCAATACATTGTATATATTCAGCGAGTCTCGGTTGGTGGTCTTCCATGTCAAAATGGAATTTCAAGCTAAGGGAGCGAGACTTACCCTCTACAAAAGTTCTGGAACTACTGAACGATATCGATCACATACGACAACGCATATAGCTAGGGAAGAGAATATGAAAGCTGATTCACTAGCCAAACTGGCCAACTCCAGAGATGAAAAGCTTATGAGAATCGTTTTGGTAGAGTATTACTGGCTTTGAGCATTGACCAGATGGACGTTGATTAGATCTTGGAAGTCGAGGAAGAAAAGGAGTCGTGGATGATTTAAATAAAAGAGTATTTACTGAAGAGAACTCTACCGAATGGTAGAAATAAACAATGAAAACTCTTGAGTAAAATGCCACAATTCATTATGCAAGAAGGAGTGTTGTATGGGAGAGGATTCTCAACCCTTGCTGAAGTGTGTCACCGAAGATGAAGCAAAGAAAATCGTTTAATGGATACGATGTGCGTTTCCTCATATTATTTTGAGATTTTGATGGATTTAATTATGATTACCTGATTTATAGATATCGTGATTCTTACTTGCTTATATGCATTCCTTAGGTAATATTTGAGAATGCGTGGCATGGATATTATTATGATGTTTAAGATGAATGTTACTTTGTGTCGTATTTGTGCTTTACTTGTTATTACCATGCTTATTGTTATATACCCATATTAGATTTAGATATAGTCTGACTCGTTTATTATTTATATAATATTCAAATTTGTTCGAGACCTTTTAGGTTCAGGAACATTAGTCGTTTGGATGTTGGGCTTTAGGGAAGACAATATATATTATATTGGTATTTTGAGAAGATGACTATATGTATGATCTATTGGGTATCTCCTTGTATTTATTTTGATGGGATGGCCAAGAGTTGTCTATGGTGAAATTGACTTCGTACTTATTTTCGTATTGAGACGAACAACAGTTGGTATATGTTTGTGTATATATATATATATTATATTTGTTGTGATCTGTGACTTTATGTTCATTTGTATATGTTGTATATTGTTTTATTCTAATAAACCTACATGTTTATTGCTTTGTACCGATACCAGATACATATGGATGTGTTATATGAGATTTTTAATACGTACCAGTGTTAGCCCAAGGGAATATTCACGTGTGGCCGTTCCTAAACAACCTCATTCTCCATATTACCAGATAGGATTATCTAGTAATTTTCTTTGGTATTACGGGTATGGAGATAGGATGTTACAATTAATATTTATATTTCTAATATATATGCTTATGCATTTATAATATGATTATATTTGGTTATGTGTATATTTTACATTTCTGTGTGTCGAGAAATTTAAATAAATGGATTAGTGATACCATCTGGCATGGGACTTTCAGTAATGCTTTTCCAGTTATTTCATTGGACTTGTTACATAGAGATATACAGTTGGATCGAGTGTAGTTTATAAGCATTGAATAATTATTCAAACAACATGTGGTGGTATGGGACATCGTTATGTTATTTGTTTGATTATTCATTGTAAGTAAACTTCACTCAAATGGAGATTACTCTTATGTGTATATAACGATACTCGCTGCAGTGAGTATATTGTAACCATGTGTTAGCTTATAGGTGGAGCTCTGTGTCGATGTTCGATTACTGCTCTAGTATATTATAGTCATGTTTTGACTTATGTTGAGCCGTGTATCTGCATACACATAGAGTTATGTGTAGTTATAGGATATGAATACTATATGTCATCCACCTTTAGTTCAACTCCCGTTATATTTCGAAAGTGAACCAAATTAGCTAGTATCCACCCTGGTAGCCTGATTGCGGGGTCATGCCCCGGATCCGTGACACCCTTATTTTTTTAGTAGTTTTTGTGTGGTTTCCCCAGTGTCACATAGGCCAGTAGTCAGTTACCATAGGATCACATGTCGGGTCATGATAGAAGAGGCTACATGTATTCAATCCATTAGTGGATCATTATCATGATACCAAGGGGAGAGGTAATGGTAACCGATGACTGTAGAAGTCATATCAAACAGACACGAGTGTGGCTCCTGGAGGAAGCAGTCTCTCTTCTAGTTCTGGCGTGTGTATGCGGCGGATTGGCATATACCATTCACAATCCTATGATGAGTTTGACTACACTAGAGATCATGTCTAAAGTGTAGTCAGTCCTTGTTATATCCATACTTTTCTGGTTGATTCATATATAAGGAGATGAGATTATATCTGGATAGGTGCCTAGAGTATAGTGGATTCTCATATCTTTTATTATACTAATAGGTAGCCTATCCTATTTTGTATGTTGATAATGGTTCTTTTATTTTTAGATTGAGAGATATGTATTTGGGAATTGTTGTGAGTTAGCTTGATTATATTGATGATATCTCATTATTGATGATTTCTTGATTTTAATGATGATGTTTAGATTTGGATAATTCACCGATTTGTATTTGATTCTGTGATTTCTGATTTACTTCAATATGGGTGATGACACCTTTATGTATGATTTGTGGTATTTGAAATTATATACTACATTAGAGTTTGTCTATGATATTGTTATTTTATACTCTGTATATATGATCACGTATTTATTAACCTTGTGGGTGTTATCATATTATACACTGTACATATTGAATTTTATATATATATATATTAACCCTTCAAATAGATATAGTCTAACCCATATGTTATTTATATAATACTCGAGTCAATCCAAGATATTTCAGGTTCTGGGACATATTGACCAATATGTGGATGCTTGGGCATAGAAGGAGGCTAGAACATTATTATATTATGTAATTATATATAGTTGAACTGTATTTTGATTCAAGTATTGGATGTTTAATAGATAATATATATTTATTTTCTATTATATATTATCCCTGCGTTTATTGACTCTGTACTCTCTCTATTATTTGTATTATATTTTTTATTGTTCTGTCCTAGAGGTACACATGTTTATTACTTTGTACAGATACCGTGTATGAATATGATATGTAATATTATTATTTAAGATACATACCAGTGTTGGTCGAAGGAAATGTTCGCGTGTATGCCCTATATCGCCTTATTTTCCATATTACTCAATGGTATTACTTAGTAATACTCTTAAGTAGTATGGGTATAGTGGTGGGGGTATTACATCTTGGGTCTTGTAAGGACTGGAGAATTGAGATGGGAGGTAGACATGAGGAAGGAAGACAAGGAGGAGGAGGCGCATGAGGTTTCTTGAGAAGTCAATTGGAAGTATCAACATCAACATTCTCTCTCTTCTCCCCTTACTTCTTCTTTGTCGTCTTCAATTTCTTTGATGGGGTTCATCAAAAAACACATCCGAGAGGTCACCAGCCATCTTACCTACACATAAAAATATTTAAGATCGGTAATCATCTTTGGAAAAAAAATAAGGAAATATAATTTTGTTGTCCAACTTATCAAATTATACCCCTAGATTAATCCATAACCGGAGAGAATTTAATGATGGAGCTAAAGAAATTATGACCAGTATACAGAAAGTCGTACTTGCACTGTAACAATTCAGTAAAGAATAACTTTTTTCTATCTTCTTCATTAAAACCAAGGATCTCCTTCCTACGAGATACGAATGACCTAGTGGCTTAATCAAAGAAGATATGACGATTCAGATATGGTTGGAAAGAAGAAGGGATATCAAAATTCAAATTAAAAAATATTGGTCTTCCATTTCTGGGTCTTTCGAGGAACAGACGTGAGAATCGATTTTTTTGCCTGAGTGTAATAAAACCCATAATCGCTCCTGAAAGGACTTTTGTGAATATTGAATAGGAATTGTAATTCCTCGCACGAAGGAGAGGAACACTTCTCTGAATAAAGGATGAAGTGGAAATTAGAATGGAGTAAGAAATTAAGGCAAGTCGTATGGGGGCAATACCAATGGTAGAGAGCAATTCATGAAGAATTTGATTTGGAAGAAAGATAAAACTCGCAATGGATGTGCTCAGAAGTAATAGAAATAGAGCCATTTGGAGAACTATTGATACGATCATGTGATTTAGGCACCTTAGCTACGTAACCCTCAGACCTAAAATAATCCAAAATACCTTTTATTTCTCATAATTTAGTTATTATAGATGGTAAGGATAAAGAAGAGATGGTTCCCCCGACAAAAGCAGTTTTCACACCGAACATACGGGGTGGTTATCGGTTGTCGCTAAGATATAGAAAAAGAAACTATAAGAAAAAGAATTCCTTACTTTTGTTTGAAAGAAAAACTATTCTTGGAGAAGATAAGATTTGTGAGTAAGGTTTTTGAAAGTACGTAAAGAAATGAAGAAGAAAAAGAAGTAGACCTCGGCTTGAATTTTAGCCACACAATTAGAATAATGGAAAAGCCCTAAAACATTAATTGATTAAAGAGATGGGAGATTAATGCAAGAATCAATACAAATTTTCTTAGAAGTCGAAAAGACTAAGGTGACAGCTTTTCAGAAGTTTGGCCAATAAGAAGTTGACACGTGTAATCGAGCATTAAATGTGAAACGACAATAAAGACTTTTTTCATCTAAAAAGAAGAGAGAGAAAAGCAAGAAGTGATAGGTTACAGGAAAATATGGAAGTGGTGAAAAGTTCACACCGATCTTCAATCATTGCAAACTTGGGGACAAGTGTTACACCCATATTTTTCAAACATCAGTAAAAGAAAATTGATGTAAGCATAGAACCAAAAGAATCGCTCCCACAATAGAAGTTGGACCGCGAAGAGGAAACGAAGAAAAAAAGCAAAGACCAGATGGTGCTGCGCTAAAGTCTTAAGGCAGTTCCAAAACTTAAGGATTGTTCCTTTCCATTAGGCACAACTTTAACACTATAATACTACACCGGTATCCTAAGATAGCCATAAAGTATAGGGACAGCTCTGCAACCTTAATACTTACTTCAATTGGTAGAACTGCGACATAATCTTTAAGTACCAAATATGAAGGTTGTGCTGCAGTTTCAAAGGTAAGCATTAATAAGTTAGGACTATGGCATTATCTTTGAGTGGCAACAAAATGTAGAGGTTGTGCTGCAGCCCCAAAAGCAATATTAGCAATATGGAACTACGACATATTCCTTAAAGCAATTATAACCAACAGGGGTGCACCGCTGATGCAGCGGCGGAATACAAAATGAATGATACGATGAACGTAGCAATCGGTGGATTGATGAATACTGAAATGCCAAAATTCGTTGATCCGAAGATACCGAATTTTAGCTATCTACGTCACGTTGATCGATCACGATACCGTGAAAGTAGATCTTCAATTCTTCGAGCGTTGATCAAGCGCACTTGATACCGCGAATTGGCTTCACGATCGTTGAATCGAGCACACTCGATTGACCGAAGGTGGAGATAGGAGATCACACTCGACTACCAATTGGATGAAAGCACAAAGCTAACAAAGGAAATTTTATTTCAAAATCAACAACCCTTTAAAAATGACGCACACCCCTATTTATAGAGATTTTACAACACACAACTTGCATAAGTCGTATACGACTTAACAATTTAACAAAGAAAATACAAACACTTAGGTCGTTACATGACCTTCAACAGTTTTTACAACATACTACGACTTAAGAAAATTACAATACTTCAGTATACGACTTATCAAAATCGTTTCACGACTTATCAAAATGATTCTGCGACTTATCAAATGACTCGCGACTTATCAAAATGATTCTGCGACTTATCAAATGTCTCGCGACTTAATTTTCCGGCGGCATTGCTTGATTGAAATCTTAGGTTGTTCACGAGTTAATGAAGTGGAGTCATTCGTGACTTAGACTAGAGAAGGCGCGTCTTACTGGAGTTAGGTCGGAGATTGTTTGCGACCTATCGTTAGGTCGGAGAGCCATTGGAGTTAGGTCGGAGCTTCTGGAATTCGTTTGTGACCTATTGTTAGGTCGGAGCTCTTCTGGAATTAGGTCGGACTCGCGACTTATTGGAGTTAGGTCGGAGATTCTGGAATTCGTTTGCGACCTATTGTTAGGTCGGAGCTCTTCTGGGATTAGGTCGGAAAGTGTCAGCGACATAGGGCTTAGCTCGCGGTGAAGAATTATGTCGTAAGTCTGGAACTGGAGCTCGCGACCTAGGGTAGAGGAGTTAGGTCGTTCGCAACAGAATCGTGGTGGAGTTAGGTCGCTCGCTTCTTCTTCTTCGCGACCTAGGAAGGTATGCGCTGCATCATCCTCCCCTTGTTGGAAAGAATTCGTCCCGAATTCACACGTTTTCCTTCTTCGAGATGCTGTCTTCCATTCATTATCTGGTCTGATGCGGCTCTGGTGATAACCACTCTTAAGATTGATTTTGTCTTGATTCTTTGATGATGCGGCTCGACATAAGGAACGCATTGCATAAAACAGACGTGGCATTAGATAGGCGGCATAAGGAAGTGATCTGAGGGAGATGACATATGAAAAAGTGTGGCATGAACTAAGCACTAGGTGCCATATCCAATTCATGTAGCACAGAACTTCATAAGAATAGTGCCGTATACCACATTGCTTGTGCCAATAGGAAGATGTGATATAGAACCAAAACGTGTCGAAAATGTGAGACGATATAAGGAAGTTTAAAATCACGGAACGACTTAGGAAATCACGACCGAAGAAGTGTGAGGACTCATGCTCATACTCTCGTCTTTCCTTATCTCGTTCGGGTGTGTCCTCATTTAGACTCTTCCTTTGATGTGTTGCATCAATTTTCCCTGACTGAAATGGATCCCCACTCGCTTCTCCTTCAACATGTTTATTTTCATGAAACTATTCCAAGCAATTGACGTTGATAACGTCAGCAGTGCGGTCATGATCAGGCAATTCCAACTGACAATCATTCTCTTCATCCTGTCTTTTCAACTCTTCCTGTTCTTTCAGATTCTGAAGATCATACGATCCCTGTAGTAGAATGGCAACTGGTACTAGTTCAGTGTGAGGTTGAATGTCCTGTAGTGGTGGTAACTCTTCGGGTAGTTCTTCAGGATATTCGTCTTCAGATTCATCGAATTCTGATCCAACTTCCTCAAAAACATCAAGATCTTCACTCGTTCCTTGCCCGGTCAATATAAACAATTCATTACCATGTTTCACCTTTTCGACAGGCTCTTCCAAAAATACAAGACTAGTTTCTTCAGACAGTTCCTCTGAAATCTCACCTTCAAACTCTCTGAATACTTCAACCTCTTCAGGTGTCTCAAAATCAGAATTTTCCCCATATTCAATCAACATTGATAATTCATCACTGGCTTTCATTTTATTGACAAACTCTTCCAAAGACAATAAACTATCTGATTCTGCCTTCTCTTATGTTTCACTTTTACTTTGTTCGGGCTTCTCGGGGATTATGGAATTAACACTTAGCGGCCTCTCGTCCATAAGCTCAGGTGTTAAACAAGAATCCTCCATCATCAAGTAACTTCCCTCAACTCCAAACACACTTTCTTCTTCCATACTATCGACATCAATCTTTGGTGGTGAAAAATAATCAACTTCTACATCCACATACTTTGACTTAATTTCTTCATCATCATCAAATTTCGGTGGTTGATAAAAGTCAAATTCAACAGCCCTCTTCAACAAGTTACATCCTTCATCTCCTGACAAAACTCCTTCATCGTTGTCAAATTTCGGTGGTAATTCTTCGAACGATTCTGTAGGACCGACCTCTTCAAACTCTTCTAACATTGGTTTAACCTCCTCAGGAGTTTTAAGCTCTTTACTTGCCTCATACCTAACCAACGATTCAGCACTACCTTCTGCTTCTTCAACACCTTCGCTGAAAGATAATGGGCTAGTCGGTTCCTCTTCCTTTTCCTGCTCGCTTTCGGTAGAATCATCCACATCCTCGTTTTCACATTCTTCGACAACTAATGCTTTCATCTTGGGCTCAATACTTCTATGGTCAGACTCCTGATAATGATAACGCTTAATTCGGTCATTAACACTTGTCTTAGTGATTCCGTGTACAACTGGTTCGTTGACTCTCTTAGAAACATTTATACTGCAATTAACGCCTCTATTCTGATTGCTGGAGTTTGTATCCACACCCTTTCCTTGACTCCCTTGTCTCGACTTCTGCAACTGTTGGTTCACACGAGTTTGATAATTGTAGGGTAAGAAATTTGCCTTCATCATCCTTTTCATCTTATCCCACGTGACAACTTTGGATTTCCTCATTCTCTCTCTGGTTGATTTAGTCTGTTGCCACCAATCCATAGCTCTTCCTCTCAGTCTGATAGCAACTAACTTAACTTGACGATCTTCAGGCACGTTGTTGAGTTCAAGAATATTTTCAACCTTTGATAACCAATCCAAGAATTCCTCTGCTTGTAGACCACCTCGGAATTCTGGAATTTCCGTATCATTCCTTGATTTCCATGTATGATCATTCTCTTCAACATTCCTATATCGATTTTGCCCTGGACCGGGATATCGAACGTGACCACTATCACCATAACTATCTTCTTCAAACCTGGATGAGCTTCGATGTCGATTCTGAACATTGACTCTTCTATGACCATGCACGTCCTCTCTACTTCTTCTTTCCTCTTCTCGACATCTTTCATAATCACAATATGGCTCATGATCGTAACCACGATAAGCTCTTCTTTCTTCATTCTGATAATCACGATTGTCTCGAACTCCACGATCTCGATTTATCGACAAAGATGATTCTCTTCTTTCTCTATCATATCGTGGCGACACTCCCCTTTGATTTCGATTCATGTCAGACTTCATTTTCTCCACTCTCTCGAAACCCTTATTGAACCTTTCATCGATATGTTGTTCCATCTGTTCAGGATCTTCACTCCCATACAAATCTGCAACACTATGATGACGATTAACATATCTCGGAGGCATGATCAAACCTTCAACCGATCCAAACACCAACTTCACTTTGATCCAAAAATTCTCGAATCAAACTTCCCCACTTGTTTGAAATCTCACGACCACCCCAAATAAACAAACAACTTAATTTGAACTCCAAAACTTCAAATCTCAAAATTGACGCCCAACGAACTTGGATAAGTTCGTCTCCTCGTTCACGACTTGAACAAAATCTCGCACAAACTTGAACATGCTCGCTTCTAGATTCAACACTTTAACTCTTGGCCTTGAACAAACCTGAACTTGAACACTTCACTTTTTCTCGGCTTTGACTCTCAAAATGATACACGACTTGAACTCTTCGATAAAAAAATTGGCTCCAAGACTCGGCTTAGCTATGATTGGCTAAGTCTAGCTCTGATACCAAATGACGCAGCGGCGGAATACAAAATGAATGATACGATGAACGTAGCAATCGGTGGATTGATGAATACTGAAATGCCCAAATTCGTTGATCCGAAGATACCGAATTTTAGCTATCTACGTCACGTTGATCGATCACGATACCGTGAAAGTAGATCTTCAATTCTTCGAGCGTTGATCAAGCGCACTTGATACCGCGAATTGGCTTCACGATCGTTGAATCGAGCGCACTCGATTGACCGAAGGTGGAGATAGGAGATCACACTCGACTACCAATTGGATGAAAGCACAAAGCTAACAAAGGAAATTTTATTTCAAAATCAACAACCCTTTACAAATGACGCACACCCCTATTTATAGAGATTTTACAACACACAACTCGCATAAGTCGTATACGACTTAACAATTTAACAAAGAAAATACAAACACTTAGGTCGTTACATGACCTTCAACAGTTTTTACAACATACTACGACTTAAGAAAATTACAATACTTCAGTATACGACTTATTAAAATCGTTTCACGACTTATCAAAATGATTCTGCGACTTATCAAATGACTCGCGAGTTATCAAAATGATTCTGCGACTTATCAAATGTCTCGCGACTTAATTTTCCGGTGGCATTGCTTGATTGAAATCTTAGGTTGTTCGCGAGTTAATGAAGTGGAGTCGTTCGCGACTTAGACTAGAGAAGGCGCGTCTTACTGGAGTTAGGTCGGAGCTTGTTTGCGACCTATCGTTAGGTCGGAGAGCCATTGGAGTTAGGTCGGAGCTTGTTTGCGACCTATCGTTAGGTCGGAGAGCCATTGGAGTTAGGTTGGAGCTTCTGGAATTCGTTTGCGACCTATTGTTAGGTCGGAGCTCTTCTGGAATTAGGTCGGACTCGCGACTTATTGGAGTTAGGTCGGAGATTCTGGAATTCGTTTGCGACCTATTGTTAGGTCGGAGCTCTTCTGGGATTAGGTCGGAAAGTGTCAGCGACATAGGGCTTAGCTCGCGGTGAAGAATTAGGTCGTAAGTCTGGAACTGGAGCTCGCGACCTAGGGTAGAGGAGTTAGGTCGCTCACGACAGAATCGTGGTGGAGTTAGGTCGCTCGCTTCTTCTTCTTCGCGACCTAGGAAGGTACGCGCTGCATCAACCGCAATCTTAAACTAACATCAAAGTGACAGGACTGCGCCGCAATCTTATATTAACATTGAAGTAATAGGGTTGTGGCGCAATCCTGAGTTGACATTGAAGTGACAAAACATCGCCGCAATTGTAAAAACGTATTACCTAATAAATATAGTGACTCAAAGGAAGAAACAAATCAAAAAACTGCACACATGCGTAGGCAAAGCCACAATAATAATCTGCCACTAATATAGAAGGACCATATAGTTGTAAGCACTCCAGAATTTCGTTGCCAAAAATGGACAATTGAGAACTGCGCCTCTATAACTATATAGGATGGCAATTTACACAACATCTGAACTGCATTAACAGTCTTAAAGCCATACTGCATTATTCCATTCAAAACAATAACAAAGCATAATGACAGGAGTAATTAAAGCCAAACCACACAACTCAGTAAATAAGACTGCACCGCGATTTTGAAGCCTAATCACACCACCAAAACCTAATCTGAACTGTTCTAGTAATAGAGGATTGCACCACCACCTCCATATCAAAGTAGTGCCTAAGAAATTCAAGAATGTAGCCTAAAATCAAGTCATGGCCTATTCAAAAATTGCAATTCCCACTTTTATTTCGAGCTTTCCACCCAAGTTCAAATCCATTAACCCAAATTAAGGTTTCCCACCAAAGACCACGCCAGTAGTTCATGCACAATAAACGAGCAGAACAGATGATCGACACGTGGCATAATCCAAAGGCAGGAATCAAAAGAACGGAAGAAGGCCGTTAGTGATCCGTGTAAATCTCTGTGTACTATAGATGAATAAGAAACTATAGCAGAAGAGGGGGGATTACTTTATGCTTTTGGGCACTAAAATCAAAAAATTGTACTCTCTGCCATTTTTTTGTACTAAGAATCAAAGAAGAAGAGAATGGCGTTTTTTCCATGGATATTGTGACGCCCCACCTCTATACCCACGCTAGCCAAGAACACTATGGAGTAATGCCGTCAACTAGCGCAGAGAATAAGGCTGTTAAGGAGCGACCATCTGTGTAATTGCCTTGTGCGAGCACCGATATGTCAGATAGTAAAGCATGCATTTCATTTAAAGAGGAAATCCGACATACCGATACAAACTCAAAGCTACCACACAGTGGCTAAGTGGGCCTTCAGAAACAAATATAGAAATAAAAATAACACAAATCAGTCACAGACATTCATATCACAAAGGCGGAAACAGATATGAATATATAACACAAAAATGTGTACATCAGAATAATGGTCAAATAAGTTCCACAATATCACAAAAGAATAGATACTAGTGATAGACAAAGGAATAAGTATACATCATGGAGTCTATATCTCGAATGTATAACAACAAAAACTACAACTATTCTGTAGTTAGGCAAAAGTCAGAGGATGATCCAAATAAGGAGTCAAGTAGAAGCACCTGCAACATCTTGGTCTGACCCGACTATTATTTAATAAGAAAATAATAAACGGATCAGTCTAGCTAAAAATATCAGATAAAGGAATGAGATATAAGCAGAGATGATATAAGAACGTATGATAACAATAATTTCATACTAGAACAAATATGATTTAATCAACAACAAAATCATAAAATATCTCAAAATCTCAAAGTACCAAAAAGAATATCATATTCTTTATTTTATTCACCAACTACAAATATTGACAAACATATTAATGTCAATCACAAAAGTTGGTGAAACACAAATTCTAGAAATCATAAATCAGAAATCTAGAAATCACAAAAAGGGGGAGGCCTATCATAAACGGGAGCATGAAAACTCACCAACACGTGTATCACAAATGGAACGCTATTCCATGGTCGCTAACCATTAAAAATTGAGCCGAAGCTCCATAAACGGTCCGAAGACCACGGGTCGCTACCCCGCCAAATTGAACCGAAGTTCCACAGAAATGGGGTTTAGTCTCCCTCGCAGACAAATAGACATCGCGCATCGCTAGTCTAAATCACAAAATGATCATCATTGATCAATAAAAAGTGTCGATTACACTAAGCTAGTAAATATATGAGTTTAGCTTCATGTTCCATAACCACTAGCTTAACTTAAATATTTACGAACAAATTGTAGATTTCCACTTGAAAATTGTCACAAGAGTTTCAATCGAACAAGTCCAAAAATTAACCGACGAAGTAAACGCAAGCGTTTCATACCACTTGTTTTGCTAAGCCGTTTAATTGTATTTTCTCATACGAATGAGGTAAAGGTTTGTGTATACTAATAGATTGGAAAACGGTTTTGAAAACAAGATTTATATTTAAAATAGAGTTGAAATCATCTTTGTAAAAGAGTTTGAATATCTACTACTAGTATAGAAACCTTTATATTTTTAAAGTGACAAATCACAGAAATGATTGTAGAAACAATCAATCACAAAAATCCACGTTCGAAGACGTGAATCAAATCCAAAGAAATCGATACTAATTCCATTAAAATGGACCTTCTCAAAAATCTCGAAGAAGAAGTCATCAATGAAGATAATAAATGATAACGACAAATCGGATAACCTCGAATCGATAAAGGTTGGAAATCAAAACAATATATATAAGGAAACTGTTGGAATTCTGGAAATACATACTCCAGACGTCTGGGGTATATGCTCAGACGTCTGTAGTAAGTTTCGGGAAGTTCCTGAAACATACCCCAGACGTCTGAGCTTACCTGCAGACGTCTGGTGACGAGCTGAAATTATTTTTCAGCCAAGTGGGAGAGCAAACTCTCACACTTGCACCCGGTCGAGCAATGGACTTTCGGGCTTTTGCCAATTCGACCATTCGGCCCTATAGGCTCTCCGATTCGCAACCGAAAACATGTTCACAAATCAAAGCAAGGATTTTCAAAGTTTTGACTTCAAAACACCAAAAATTGAAATGTTCGCCAAATCAATTCAAACCAAAAGCAATTGAACATGAAGTAGTGTTAGGAATTCATACCTAACATCAAAGATAGTTATAGTCATAGATGTGAGATAAAAATCTCATCTTTTTACACAAAAACAAGGAAGGAGAAGCTTGAAAACAAAGGAGGACCAACCACTCTTAAATCCAAACTCAAGAAGCTTGAATTTAAGCTAAAAAGAGAAACATTTCCTAAGTTAGGTTTAGGAATTTCTGAAGTTGATAAGAGAATGAGTTGGAGAAGAAGAAGAGGAGGCTTACCAAAGCTTCTTCTATTGATTTGGATCTAGAACTTGATTTGCAAATGGAAACTAGGGTTTAGGATTTTAATTCTTTTTCTCTTCCTCCATTATTCTCTTTTAGAACTGAAAAGGTAAAGAAATGGGAGTGGATGAAGAGAAGTGTTTCAGTTTGGGGTATTATGTGGACTAGTGGGCTGAACCCAAACCCAAACCCAAAGTGAAAAAGGTCAAAATTTTTAGCTAGCTCCAAACATATCAAAGTTTACACTCAAAAAGATCGCAAACGTCATTTTGAACTCAATGGAGGTGGTCTCGAGTCCTAATTTGACCGTATGCAAAAAGTAGCTTTTTTGGACTTAAATCCGACTAACGATAAAATATTTAAACAAAATATTTAAATATAAAATCGACAAATATGCGGGTTGTTACAGACTCCCCTCCTTAAAGAAATTGCGTCCTCGCAATATATGTAAGATGGAAATAAAAAGTAACAACCATAAAAGCATATTAACACAAAAGAAATTTGAAATAAGAAGTTTACCTCAAGGAGCATGAGAAAGTAAGTCCGGATGTGTACGCTCAATGAATTCTCTAGATTCCTAAGAGCAATCCTTAGGATTTGAGGACCATTGAACCTTTACAAGCGGAACATCTTTATTTCTAAGTCGTTTGACCTCCGAAGCAATAATTCGAATAGGATGCTGCTCATAAGTTAAATTAGGTGAAACTTCAATTTCTTCCACAACACCGGGCTCAAGAATAGATTAGGAATCCCAAAGGCACTTCCGTAATTGAGAAACGTGAAACACGTCATGCATGGTAGAAAACTGAGCAAGTAATGAAAGGCGATAAGCCATGGAAGCAATACGTTCAGTGATAGGAAATGGCCCAATATATCGAGGCGCTAACTTTCCCGATCGACTGAAGCGTACAACACCCTTCATAGGTGAAACACGAATAAATACAAGATCTCCCACAGAAAATTCTAATTTTCTTCTTCGGTTATCGGCATAGGATTTTTGTCTACTCTGGGCTTCTTTCATCCTATGTCGTATAAGGTCAATCTTCTCTGTGGAATTCCGAATAAAATCTGGACCTAAAACCAGCTTCTCACCGGCCTCAAGCCAACAAGAAGGAGATCGGCATGGCCTTCCATAGAGTGCCTCGAAAGGAGCCATACCAATACTAGATTAGAAGCTGTTATTATAGGAAAATTCAACAAGTGAAATATGATCTTCCCAACTTCCACCAAAGTCAAGAACACAAGCACGAAGAAGATCTTCAAGTGTTTGATTCACACGCTCAGTTTGTCCATCAGACTAGGGGTGATAAGCGGTGCTAAAATTAAGCTTCGTTCCTAAAGCTTTTTGAAGACTCTTCCAGAATCCACTAGTAAACAATGGATCCCGATCACTAACAATGGAAGTAGGAACTCCATGCAATTTAACAATTTCTTTGATAAAGAGTTTGGCCAGAAGAGGAACGGTTCGGTTCAACCGAACGGGAATAAAATGGACGGATTTAGTAAGTCTATCAACGATCACCCATAAGCTATCATGACCCGAACGAGAATGGGGAAGGCCATCAATAAATTCCATGGAAATTTAATCCCACTTCCAAACTGGAATTTCCAATGGTTGCAATAACCCACCGGGCCTTTGATGTTCGGCCTTAACAAGTTGGCAAGTCATGCAACACCTAACAAAGTTAGCAATATCAGATTTCATTCCCTCCCAGTACTAAAGTCGCTTCATATCCGCGTACATTTTACTACCACCGGGATGAATGGAATATTTGGAACGATGAGAATCTTCTAGTATATCTTTACGAAGATCACTAATATTTGGTATGATAAGTCGACCAAATTTTCGAATGCCGCCACGAGAATCAATATCGAAGTCTTTCAAACCTTCAATATCGGTTTTATCCTTAAAATTTTGGCCAAGCAAAGCCAATTCAGGATCTAGCTTTTGAGCTTCAAGAATGCGGTCTAAAAGAGAAGGATGAGCCTCAAGGCTACAAAGAACCAGAGAGGAACATAAATCGGAAACACGATCTCGAATTTTACAAGTGGATAAAACCTCGAGATCATTCCACTCGGATATCATCATGGAAACAACCGCTTGTTGCTTCCGACTAAGAGCGTCAGCAACTCGATTTCCCTTTCCGGGAGTATAGAGAATATCAAGATCATAAGAGGCAAGGAATTCGAGCCAACGCTGTTGATGCAAATTAAGTTCCTTTTGAGAGAATAAATATTTCAAAGACTTATGATCAGTATAAAGTATAAATTTCTCTCCCAAAAGATAATGTCGCCAAATTCGAAGGGCGAAAATGATAGCCGCGAGTTCTAAATCATGTGTGGCATATCTAGTCTCAGCCGGCTTCAATTGCCTAGAAGCATAGGCAATAACACGTTCTTTCTGCATAAGAATGGCACCCAAACCAATGCGACTAGCATCGGTATAAACAACAAAATCTTGATTCCCTTCGGGAATAACAAGAATAGGAGCATCAGAAAGGAGTTCTTTTAATTTCTGAAAAGAAGTTTCACATTTGTCCGACCAAATGTATTTAACACCTTTCTTTGTTAAGCCAGTAAGAGGAACGACAATTTTAGAAAAGTCCTTAATGAAACGACGGTAATAACCCGCCAATCCAAGGAAGCTACGGATTTCCGTTACACTCTCCGGTCTCTTCCAATTTTGAATCGCTTCAACCTTTGAAGGATCCACTGATATTCCGGATTCGGAAATAATATGACCGAGAAACTACACCCGAGATTGTCAAAAGTGGCATTTAGAAAATTTTGCTTTTAACTGATTACTCCTAAGAATTTCCAATACAATCCGAAGATGCTTTTCATGTTCCTCTTCGGTTTTAGAATACACAAGAATATCATCAATAAAGATGAGAACAAACCGATCGAGGAAATCTTTGAAAACTCGATTCATGAGGTCAACGAAATAAGCCGGAGCATTCATTAAACCGAATGGCATAACTAGCCATTCATAAGATTCATAACGAGTACGGAATGAAGTCAAAGGAATACTATCCTCTGCAATACGAAGCTGATGAAAACCGGTAGCCAAGTCCAATTGTGAAAAGACCCTAGCACCGCTAAGTTGATCAAATAAATCATCAATCCGAGGTAAAGGATATTTATTTTTAATAGTAAGATCATTAAGCTTGCGGTAGTCGACGCAAAGCCTAAGTGTACCATCGGATTTCTTCACAAAAATTGCTGAAGCTCCCCAAGGCGAGGAACTAGAGCGAATAAATTGCTTTGTCTCCAATTCGGATAATTGTTTGCGCATCTCTTCATTCTCCTTATTGGACATGCGATAAGGAGGATGAGTAATAGGTTGAGCTCCAGGGATAAGATTAATTTTGAACTCAATTGCTCGCTTAGGTGGTAATCCTAAAACGGGCTCAAATATGTCGAAAAATTCACGGACGACGTGAATAAGAGAAATGACATCTTCCTCATCATCATTGTCATCATCAAGAGGATTTAGAGAATATAAAGATGCCGTCAAAGTGGAATCCGAATCTTTAAGAACAATAGAAATCTGCTTAACAGATAGTGGATGTCGAAGATAAATAGTCCGCTCAGGACATAGGATGTGAGCTTCATAACGATTAAGCCAATCCATTCCCAAAATCATTCCAAAGCCTAAATAGCGCATGACATGCAAATTAGCTAGGAAAGAAAAATCACATAAAATAATCTCGACATCTTTACACAATAAACTGAGTGTCGCGGATCCACCAACCGGATTCGCAATTCTCAAAGAAGTCATCAAACACATAACATCCAAAGAAAAAGTATCAACAAGTTCTTTAGAAATAAAAGAATAGGACGCACCTGTATCAAAAAGAACTCGAATAGGATGATCACGAAACACAATAATGCCATCAAGGATAGAATGAGAAATACCTTGATCACGAGAAGTATTACCAGGGGCTTGCGCCACATTAAGCTTTCCCTCCTTCTTGCCTTGAAGTTTGGGACACAAAGATAAAGTATGGCCCGAACTCTTGCAATATCGGCAGAAAAGAGGCTTCGGGCACTTGTTTGCATAATGGTCCTTAGAACCACAATTGTAACATTCTCCACGGCGGGAGGTAGGAGCATTTGCTACCGGTGTTGCTTGTTTTCCCTTTTTATTAGGATACGGGCCTTTGGACCTTATAGGCCTTTTCTTGTTGTTGTTGAAGTTTGGTTTGGCACCCACCACTTCAACATCACTCTCCCTATCCGCCTCTTCAAGACGAAGAGCGATATCAATGAGTTGATCAAAGGAAACTTCTAATTTTAGAAGTAATGGCTTCTTGAGATTTTTGTTCAAGCCATAGACAAATCTTTGGTTCTTCTTCAATGGGGTGTTGATGTACTCCACCCCATATTTAGAAAGCGACTCGAAAGATGCGACATAATCTGCCACGGAGGATTCACCTTGAACAAGGTCTATGAAACGGCAAGCCAAAGTCACTTTCTCAGCTTCTGGCACAAACTTTAATTCGAATCGTTCCCGGAATTGCTCCCAAGTAAGATCCGTTTCTTTAATTTCACAAATCAGAAGCTCGTACCAGTCTAGTGCTCTTTCTTGGAGCATACTAGAGGCCACCTGAACTTGGTGAAGATCAATAAGATTCATGCGAGAAAAAATTCGATCGCATGTTCTGAGCCAAGCTTGGACTTCAATAATAGTTTCAGAACCTTTGAATGGTTTCCCACCTAAGTTGGTATAATCGTTGCACAAACATGCAAATCCAGACTTAGGATGAGTAGGTTCCTGATTAGGACCAGCTGCTTGAGCATTCTTTACTAAATCAAGAAGCTGCCGAGCAGTCATGAAAACTCCATCCTGGGGAGTAATAGTAGATGGTCCAGCTCTGGGACGACCTGGTCTAGACATTCTCTTCTTTTAGGAAGAGAAAAGAAGAAAAGTTATTCTCCCAATAAATATCAAGCAAGTCTTGATAGATAAAACAAGGATACATAAAAGGAAATAGGATGAATCGGTATGAAGATCCGAATTAAATCCCATGGCACGATTCCCAAGAAAGACTTAGGACAATGATCCTTGTTAAGTTATTCTACATTGTTCCGAAGTTTTGCTCTGATACCATGCTGTGACGCCCCACCTCTATACCCACGCTAGCCAAGAACACTACGGAGTAATGCCATCAACTAGCGCGGAGAATAAGGCTGTTGAGGAGCGACCATCTTTGTAATTGCCTTGTGCGAGCACCGATATGTCAGATAGTAAAGCATGCATTTCATTTAAAGAGGAAATCCGACATACCGATACAAACTCAAAGCTACCACACAGTGGCTAAGTGGGCCTTCAGAAACAAATATAGAAATAAAAATAACACAAATCAGTCACAGACATTCATATCACAAAGGCGGAAACAGATATGAATATATAACACAAAAATGTGTACATCAGAATAGTGGTCAAATAAGATCCACAATATCACAAAAGAATAGATACTAGTGATAGACAAAGGAATAAGTATACATCATGGAGTCTATATCTCGAATGTATAACAACAAAAACTACAACTATTCTGTATTTAGGCAAAAGTCAGAGGATGATCCAAATAAGGAGTCAAGTAGAAGCACCTGCAACATCTTGGTCTGACCCGACTATTATTTAATAAGAAAATAATAAACGGATCAGTCTAGCTAAAAATATCAGATAAAGGAATGAGATATAAGCAGAGATGATATAAGAACGTATGATAACAATAATTTCATACTAGAACAAATATGATTTAATCAACAACAAAATCATAAAATATCTCAAAATCTCAAAGTACCAAAAAGAATATCATATTCTTTATTTTATTCACCAACTACAAATATTGACAAACATATTAATGTCAATCACAAAAGTTGGTGAAACACAAATTCTAGAAATCATAAATCAGAAATCTAGAAATCACAAAAAGGGGGAGGCCTATCATAAACGAGAGCATGAAAACTCACCAACACGTGTATCACAAATGGAACGCTATTCCATGGTCGCTAACCATTAAAAATTGAGCCGAAGCTCCATAAACGGTCCGAAGACCACGGGTCGCTACCCCGCCAAATTGAACCGAAGTTCCACAGAAATGGGGTTTAGTCTCCCTCGCAGACAAATAGACATCGCGCATCGCTAGTCTAAATCACAAAATGATCATCATTGATCAATAAAAAGTGTCGATTACACTAAGCTAGTAAATATATGAGTTTAGCTTCATGTTCCATAACCACTAGCTTAACTTAAATATTTACGAACAAATTGTAGATTTCCACTTGAAAATTGTCACAAGAGTTTCAATCGAACAAGTCCAAAAATTAACCGACGAAGTAAACGCAAGCGTTTCATACCACTTGTTTTGCTAAGCCGTTTAATTGTATTTTCTCATACGAATGAGGTAAAGGTTTGTGTATACTAATAGATTGGAAAACGGTTTTGAAAACAAGATTTATATTTAAAATAGAGTTGAAATCATCTTTGTAAAAGAGTTTGAATATCTACTACTAGTATAGAAACCTTTATATTTTTAAAGTGACAAATCACAGAAATGATTGTAGAAACAATCAATCACAAAAATCCACGTTCGAAGACGTGAATCAAATCCAAAGAAATCGATACTAATTCCATTAAAATGGACCTTCTCAAAAATCTCGAAGAAGAAGTCATCAATGAAGATAATAAATGATAACGACAAATCGGATAACCTCGAATCGATAAAGGTTGGAAATCAAAACAATATATATAAGGAAACTGTTGGAATTCTGGAAATACATACTCCAGACGTCTGGGGTATATGCTCAGACGTCTGCAGTAAGTTTCGGGAAGTTCCTGAAACATACCCCAGACGTCTGAGCTTACCTGCAGACGTCTGGTGACGAGCTGAAATTATTTTTCAGCCAAGTGGGAGAGCAAACTCTCACACTTGCACCCGGTCGAGCAATGGACTTTCGGGCTTTTGCCAATTCGACCATTCGGCCCTATAGGCTCTCCGATTCGCAACCGAAAACATGTTCACAAATCAAAGCAAGGATTTTCAAAGTTTTGACTTCAAAACACCAAAAATTGAAATGTTCGCCAAATCAATTCAAACCAAAAGCAATTGATCATGAAGTAGTGTTAGGAATTCATACCTAACATCAAAGATAGTTATAGTCATAGATGTGAGATAAAAATCTCATCTTTTTACACAAAAACAAGGAAGGAGAAGCTTGAAAACAAAGGAGGACCAACCACTCTTAAATCCCAACTCAAGAAGCTTGAATTTAAGCTAAAAAGAGAAACATTTCCTAAGTTAGGTTTAGGAATTTCTGAAGTTGATAAGAGAATGAGTTGGAGAAGAAGAAGAGGAGGCTTACCAAAGCTTCTTCTATTGATTTGGAGCTAGAACTTGATTTGCAAATGGAAACTAGGGTTTAGGATTTTAATTCCTTTTCTCTTCCTCCATTATTCTCTTTTAGAACTGAAAAGGTAAAGAAATGGGAGTGGATGAAGAGAAGTGTTTCAGTTTGGGGTATTATGTGGACTAGTGGGCTGAACCCAAACCCAAACCCAAAGTGAAAAAGGTCAAAATTTTTAGCTAGCTCCAAACATATCAAAGTTTACACTCAAAAAGATCGCAAACGTCATTTTGAACTCAATGGAGGTGGTCTCGAGTCCTAATTTGACCGTATGCAAAAAGTAGCTTTTTTGGACTTAAATCCGACTAACGATAAAATATTTAAACAAAATATTTAAATATAAAATCGACAAATATGCGGGTTGTTACAGATATAGGATTTGTAACATCCAAACCATGTAAATTCATTGTGTCGTTTATTACTTTCAGTACTTTATTTACCTTTTTCCGTCTTTAATGCCTAGTTAGAATGTATTGCTTTAACGAATTGGATTGAGACCTTTCATAATATTTTGAATACTTTTCCTCATAATTGTGTAAGCGTTAAAGAAGCATAATTACTTCCTTTAAAAGCAATTTAATATTACATAATTTTGGTGATTCTTAATCATAAAAGCATTCAGCGTCATGGTTACTTCTAAAACAGTTGGGTGTTTTTGAGATGAAAGATCTCATTAATAGATAGACAACTTTTTGTTTCAAGGGATATGACTCTTCACTGAACTAACATGACTCTTTACTTCAATAGAGAGAACTTTTATTCAATAGGAATCACTCCTCACTTGAAGGGATATTTGACATTTCTCTTGAATAGACATAACTTTTCACTTATAGACATGTTGATTGTGTTTTTTTTCAACATCCCTCTTATACCAAATTCACTATAATTTTTTTGAAAAACATCAGTCTTTTATTGCTTTGAAGATATCTACAATATGGTTTTGTGGTTTCACGAACTCAAGCTTCACTTATTTCTTTGATATGAAGTCTCAAATAAAATGATACTTGGTATCAATGTGCTTACCCATATCATAAAAGACTGGATTCTTCGCCAATGCAATATCCGATTTATTATCAATGTAAATCTCTATTGAATCAGTTTGAGGTAAGTTAAGCTCTTTCGACAAACTCCACAGCTAAATAGCATGACAAACACAAGAAATAGCTACAAAGTATACAGCTTCACATGTAGAAAGAGTTACAACATATTGTTTCTTAGAATTTCATGCAAGAATTTTCCATAAAGAAAACAAACCATGTAGTGCTTTTCGGTCACCAATCTCACTGGGCCCAATCGCTATTGGAGTAGCCAACAAGCTTGAAGTCATAAGAAGGAGTGTACAAAAGTCTATAGTCTATTTTACCTCAGATGTATCGAAGTATTCTTTTTGCCACTTTCAAATGTGACATAGTAGGAGATTGTGTGTTTGACCTTAGTTATATTAATCAATAGAGAAGTCTTAAATGATTCATTCTATAATTATCCAATAACTATCGGTACGTAATCCCTTGGTGCCTCCAACAACCATGAGAAATACAATACTCAACATTTAGAGAGTGTTACGTATTCTAATCTTAACGGATGAATTGATATCCTTTCTCAAAACATTTTAACTGGTAGTATTTTAAACAATATGTTATTTTCAATGCGATAAAGTTATCAAGATTAAAACACTTTGTAATTACTATCACAAAACATATCATTTAGGATTTTCCATCTATATACTTTAAATTAATCACTTATTTATTTATATCACTATATAACAAGTATATAATAGAAAGAAAAACATCTTTTATTTTGAAAAAGATTGGTCACAGAGTTTACATATATGTAACTAATTACATAATTGCCCATATGACATACCCCTAACTCCATCAATCTCCCACTTGCACTCTGGAGCCAATTATGGTTTCGATTTGATCGATCGATTTTCTCAAAAACTAATCGGGTTAGTCTTTTGGTGAACGGGTATGCTATTTCATTTTAGTTATCTACTCTATTAATCAACTCCCTCCAACACTGACAAACTGCATTTATTATGTCGAACTATTCGAAGTGTGTCTCCCAACTTCTGGTGAGATTTAGGTTCTTTTACAAACTATCACGACATTGTTATCATATAATAATATCATAGGATTCTCAATATTTTGAATCACCCTCAATTCAGTTATAAATTTGTGCATTTATTTATACTTATTGCATTGTAGTAGCCTTTGATTAAATCACTACTGTTTATTATTTAGAAGTATTCGAACTTAAAATTCTTAACTTAAGTTTGAACACGAATGTAGGATTGACATACTATACTCGATATCACTAATGAAGTTTGAATCTTTGCATTCCTTAATAAGGAGTTCGTTGTTCCTATAAACGACTCTCTAGTATTTCATATATACTTGAGAACACTCAAAATATATAGTAATCTTAATTCGGATTAACGCTTGATCCATGTATCAAATACCTAAGAAAAGTGTGATATTATAGACAATATAGAATGAACGATAATTCCTATTGCCAATGCATAAAGAATCCATCTTACATGCTTGACATTAAACAATTTAATATATTGCCCATGTATATCATTTTAGGACATTCCTAACATTCTTTTATACCGAAAGATGTGATTTTTAAATCCAATTTCGAGTATTAAACAAGCAAACTAAAATGATTTCAACATGAGTACATCGTTAACAATCATAAGTTTATAGTTTTAGAAATATATTTAAATACATATTAATATTCTTTCTTATAGACTTATGTTTTCTCCGCATTTTGACTGAAATTCAAATTATTTGATTTCTCTATCAAAATACTTACTTATGATGTTTATTAAATAACACTTTTGTATCATTTCTTGGATCATATCCAATACTCGTAAACTTAGTCACCGCTCCAACTGATATTAAGATATTTTGGTTGTTATGTGCATACAGTCCATTTTAAATCATTATTTAGTATATTTGTTTGTTTCAACATATATGTATCAAAACTCAAAGTCATACCAAGTGGTGAATTTTGTGAGTACAATCTGAATTAACTAAAACACGTTGAATGACGAATCAGTTCCATTAGTTTCAATAAATTTACGATGTTATTCTTATCAACGTAGCTTATATTCCAACTGCATCGATCTTCTTCCTTATATTCCAACCTAGAATTATCATTTCATTTTGGAGGAATTTTGGGGATGTTTAATATGATATTTTTGTGAACAAAAACTCCTCAAGGCATAATTCAAATCCAAACAACACTAATCAGTTACTAAGATATAAAGACTAAGATTTTCACTCATTGTAGGTCCTTGGCTTTGCCTCTTTTGGATTTGACACACCTTCAATAATCTCTTTCAAATCTCTTCTTTTTGATATACAGCAAGGGATTTGTCTATACGTCAGATTTAGAAAATTAGAGGTTTGGAGGAGAATAGGTTTAGAAAATAAACAATAAGCAAAAATAAACACACTACGCCATAGATTGCATACTGCAACACCCAAGAAGTGATGCAGGAAGTGCCAAAAAATGTTGCTGTAGGCTAAAAAAGGGCAAAGGCAACACTTTCTCGGTGATGCATTTTGCCGCGTTGCCCTAGAGTCAAAGGCAACATCTTTGCGGCCCTAGGGCAACATCAGTTTTGTTGTTGGCACAAATACCAAATTTACTAAAAAGTGGGCCCCACATACCAAATTTACTAAAAAGTGGGCCGCACAATCTGGGCCCCAACTGTTGAATATGCTAGTATGCTAGTATATGATTTTTGTCTGATGATAAATAAATAACACAGAATTTAAATTCAAACGAATATTTTATTCAAACAAATATTTATTACAATTTTGAATAGTACAAATTTGAGCTCTCACTATATGTATACACAATTTTGATACAATACAACTTTGATTACATCATGATTCACATTTACAGTTGACCTCAGTACATATCGCTTGTTCACTCATATTTATCTTCAACTCCATTCTAGATTGAATCCAGCATCTGAGCAATCTGCAAAAATACACACTGACGCGGTAAAATTGGAAAGGAAATATTTTTGCAGTATAAAATAAAATGTAATTTTGAAAATATTATTTGCCTTAGTTATTTGGGTTGTTCGTCATCATTTAATTTTGAATTCATCACACACGAACAACTTGTGACATGCACAGTGTATCATTGTACATGCCACAAGGCCGTGCACACCGATATACACTTGATAAAGTTACAGGGACAGGTGAGCACAAAGTCAAACCCAAATCAAAAGCGGGGTTCAACTCAAGTGAAATACAAATAAAATCACGATATCAGCACAAGGTCAAACCCGAGCTATTAGCTGGATTCAACGCAGGTGCAAGTTCAAGAAAATTGTCAAGACAACATATACAATGAACAAAACTTTTTGGAATGAACCAGATTCAAGTATACAAGCAAATGCATACAAAATGAAACAATGTACCAGACTACAAGATGAACCAAACAAAGGACAGAGCTAAATGAACTCAAGTGGACAGTGCAACCAAGATTCAAGTAAAACACTACAACATGCAACGGTAATAAACCAAATGCACAAGAACAAAAATGAAACAGAACTATGCACAACAAGGTCCAAGCAGTTGACAATGCACAAGAACAAAAATGAAACAGAAGCATGCTACAGAAATAAACAACATGCTCAATGAATTAGTCAGAGCAAACTATACCAGACTTGTATGCCAGACATAAAACAACAGTGGATAGAGCTCAACAAAACAACTCAAACTCATAATTAAACCAAAACTCCAACCATATTCAAAAATACAGACCAACAGAAGTGTCAAGTGAATGAGCTGCAGCAATTTCAAAAATGACCGAAGTCAGATAATATAAGAAATAAGAACTCGAGCAAGTCCAGCTACCATATGAAAGCAACCATACATATATACATGTGTGAAACATCATGTATATATATAGGCAGTGCAAACAGGCTCAAAGGACCAGAGCACAGATATACAATGACCAATGCAAAGTGGTGAATACAAAAACATGCATCAATGAAACAAGCAGCCTTAACAAGTGAATGGCCAAGACCAAAACAAAGCAAGACTGCCACAAGGGAAAGAAACTTATATGACTCGAAGGCAACTAAATACAAGAGAAGGCCTCAACATCAAATAAAAAACAAACCCATTGCAGCATATATACATGTTCAAGTGCAACAACAAACACATATATACATACATGAATGCATATATATACATGATAATGGAAAACATAAGTGATACAACAGTTCAGTGAACAAGTGAAGCACAAAGAGAAAGGTACACAAGTGTGTGTGTGGCACCAATGGAAACAGTATGGTGAAGCAACTCGACTACAACAACTCAAGCAACAACTCAAGTGAAATATATTACAAGTTCAAGCTACAGGATGTCAACCAGAAGATATATTACAAGTTCAAGCTACAGGATGAACAGACATAGCCAAAGTCAACCACGAACAGTAGCAAGTTCAACCAATTCAAATCAAGTTGTCGAAGTCTAGTTAAATGTCAAAGGCAAAGTCGCGATGAACAATCAATTAAATGACCGATGTCAACAGAGTAAAGTCAGAGCCGTGACAACCATCGTCAAACCAAAACCAAAACCGTGGTGGCCAAGAAATCGAACCAAGTCAGAAATCAACACCGCGAGAATCAAGTAACAAATATACGAAATTGACAAAGTCAGAAATCATCACAAACATTCAACTTAAATCAAGTGGCCGAGATAAATTAGTTGACAAATTCAAACGGATATATACGAATGTAAATCTAGGGGTTCGAACCCTATATAAACACATTAACATCATCGGCAGATAGTATCGAGTTCAAGCAAGCAATACAGTAAAGTAAAAGCAACAAATTACATACCCGAATTCACAGTTGAACTCAAGCAAAATCGAAGGAGCTGTATTCGAAGAAAGGAGACGATCGATTTCCAAAGCAAATCAGAAGAACAGCAATTGTAATCGATCGACAATCAATCGGGTCCTTCGATATTAGCCGGAGCCCTAATCGCACAAGGTCGAAGCCCTAGCTAATCTCACAGGAGCGAAGACAAGGCCGAAGCCCTAGCTAATCTCACAGGAGCGAACACGAGGACAAAGCCCTAATTTCAGAGCAAAAGTGGAACAAGATAGGAGCAGCCATTATCACATACGAGAAAAGGAACCGGTCGAACAAAGGAAAAGAAAAAGGGATTCATTTTTAATTTGTTAACTTTTGCCGCTTTGTTTTTGCTTCCCGCATTAAAATTTATTTCAGCCCGCTTTTTTTTAGCCCGCACTCATTTTTTATAATATTTTTATAAGTCTATAGCTACTGCAACATAGTGTTGATATCTATGCTAACATCCTGAAGCTAATGTTGTAATAGACAAAAATCAGCATAGCTATCGTTACATTGTAGCTAGCAACATCTTGTATTTTCGTTGCAATAGGCCATCTATGACGTAGTGACATCTAGGATTTCTTACCTGAAACCCTAAAGAAGTTTTCTGGATCTTGGAAAAGATGAACTGGCAAAGCTACGCTAGGATCTCGAAATAATTTGTGAATAAAAATGAGGGACTGGGCTCTTATTTATAATAGTTGAAATGCACCAGAACCGTCGGATTTAAGTCGGTTTAAAATGATAAAAATTCGAACGTTCATTGTTGTAGAAAACCCAAGCCACTACAACCTTCATCGGTCGACCGCCGCTTCCCACCGATCGACCAGTCCTTCTATTTCGGGAAGATTATTGGCCGTTGTTTTTTAATTATTTAATTCCTTAATTACCAGTTAACGTAAATTTTAACTACTACTTAACCTCTAATTCTAACTACTATTAACTTTCGAATTTTAAATTCGAGAATTATTTAATTGTTTGAATTTGAGTTCTACTTAAATTATTTTGAATTTGGAAACTTCAAATATCCATAACTTTTCCATTTGAGCTTCATTTTCAACATATTATATATGGAAATTGATCAGAATTTCACCACGTAAAAAACGATATAATTTTAATGGTCAAATTCTAACTTTTGCAAAATTTCCATTTTAATCTTATCTTATAATTAATTTATTTTATTTATTTCTTATTAATTTTTACATGGTATTACATGGATCATGAAACTTGTAATTAACATTGTGATTGAAATATAGAGTTGAAATGATGAATCAAGTGGTCGAACTGGATGGTTGGGAAATTGATTCATTGCCCCAAAATCGTTCATCAAGTACAAAATTGCACTCATTTGAAGGTCGAATGATTTATAAAAAGGGTGTAAATTCATTTTGAATGATGTCAGTGCGTAGTGTCTAAGTGACACAGAACTATACGTCAAAGACGAGAAAGAGAAAGATGAACAAGTAAAAGGTAGGGAGAATTTCCACTAAGGAAAATATCCCTTCCAGGTTCAGATTCGACCTGAATCAGACATTCAGATGTTTGAATGCTAAGATTCAGATGTTTGAAATTCAGGGAACTTATATGGTGACATCCAAGTGTATTTTCTGTTAAAACCGAACCATCACCCAGCAGGATAAATGAGTGAATTCAAAAAATTTATTCCATTTTGGATCTTATTGGACATGTGAAGTTTAAATCACTACAACAAAAAGGACTTTTTATAGCGTGTAAAAACCGCTATAAAAACTTTCTATAGCGATTCTATAATCACCATAGATCAACATGTTGTAAAAAGTCTGGTAGATACTATAGCGTGTTATACTTGCAATGGAAAACGTATTTTTCTTGCCATCTAAAATAGGCCATATTGGTGCAACTGCTTTTCTATAGCATTATGAAACGTGCTATAGAACTTTTTATGACGCATTTTAGTTGCTATAAATATGTCGACATGCTATATTATTATAGCATTTGAACGTGCTATGGAATCATCGCGTCTACCTTTTATGACACATTGAAATGCTATAGAAAATTCATTACTATCTATTATAGCACCGTCTTATTGCTATGAAAACTATTTACTCTTTGCAAAATATTTTGTATAGCACTAACATGATGCTATAGTATAACAAAGCTGAACAATTTTTATTTTTATTGCATAGTTAGAATGCTATAAAAAAATTCTATTGCACATTTTTTACTGCCATAACATTCAAAGCTTAACAATTTTCAATTCTACTTATATATTATAACTCAAAAAACCACATTCTTCACATTAACATAAGTACACAAATTGAGTCATAAGCCAAATCACAAAATATATATATATCCATAATATTTCATACATGAAGAATTAAACATAAATATTTGTGATAAAAATTAAACATAAGTACACAAATTGAGTGTAGCATACCAAAACGATACATACTAAAAATATTTTAATGACCATCGATAAGCATGACCGATTTAAAGGAGAAAGAGTGCGACATCATGTATCAACCTCAAAAGCATCATACAACACCTGTGAAGAAGAAACACAAATCAAATTCAAAAGCAAAGAACAAATCAAACTACAACTTCAAGGTTAAACAAAGCATAAGTACAGATTCAAGTTCCAGTTTCAGGTTTCAGATCAGATCAAAACCAAATGTCAGTTTCAAAGCTACCGATCAAAAGTTCAAAACCAAGTTTCCAAAATCAAAGCAACTTCTAGTTTTTAAATTTCCAGACAAAACTTCTCTGCTTAATGTTTCTGCTTTTGTTCACAGAGTGCTTATGTGATGGAAGATATAGTGTAAGATTGTTCAGTTTTGTGCTTTGCATTGATGTTCTTGAATGCTTATGATTTTATGTGTAATGATGTTTCAGTTGGAATTCAAGTATCCTTGCTTAGTGCTCCGTGGTCATAGTGTGTTTGTTATCATAGAGTTTTGTGTGTAATGTTTTGGTTAGTGAGTGATAGTTGCAGCTGTCTATTGCAATCTAGACAGGTCTATAACGTACATGTAGTAGAATAACCACTATAACGTACTCAAGAGTATTAATATGTTGCACTGCTAGAAATATAGATCCCATTTATCAAAGTTCCACTGTAGTAGCATTAAAGCTATTACACTGTCCAGTTTCTATCTTGAATGTCAGTTTCTCAAAGGTGTACTTCCATGAAGCCAGAATATAAGAACCTCGGTCTCAACATAATCATTTTATTCTTTTCCCTTAATTTTGAAAAACACAATAAATTGCCACACACGACAAGAGGTGTCTGATAGTTTTAGAAGTATGATTTTTATCTCAATCAACCATCATAACTAGAAGTGAAGTGGCATCCAAGTTACTTAATTTCATGTAATGCGAATCATACTTTTTTGCAAGTAGGGTCCTTTAGTAAGTTCCTTAGTTCTATACATGCATTTTGCATTGCTGCACCAACTTTTATTTGCTTTGTTGTTTTCCATTAATTGGGACCGTCATTTTTGTATATAAATTTTAGCAACAACTTATGTATGAAAATGCAAAGTGAAAATTTAGACTCGGGATACTTTTTGTCATCTAGACTATACTTCAAAAGCTATCGATGAAAACTGGAACTCTGAATACTTTTTGAAAGTCAAGGATACAATGCAATGTGTAATACATGTAAAGTATATGAGCTAGATTTAAAATGCAATGTGTAATAAATAATTACTGTAATTATAGTACATAATTTATCAGTGGGTGGATAGTATTCAACCAAATCAAAAAAGTTTCATATCTAAACAAAGCTTGAATTATACTTACTAGAAAACGATTCCATTATAACGTTCGCAGCAGGCCAAGCTATTTCTTTCACTTCTTTTTTTCATAGAGGTGTATTTGCATATTTCGCATTTGATATCTGAGTTTTATGGTTTGACTTAATTATAGATATAAAGTTAGTTGCCCTAAGAATATGAATTTGTTGTGTTTTGTGGTGGTAAAAAAGAAAAAGAAAAATTGGAACATAAGTGTGAGTTTGTAACTAATAGACTCATTCTCACAATCATCAATACCTTTTACCTTAAAGATTATAAACCATAAAACTTGCTCCTTAAGTTATTCAATTGTTATTCAACTTAGTCACAGGATCTTACCAAACTTGCTCCTTAGTTGCAGTTAGGGCCATTATTGGTATATCAAATTTCAGGAATTTCAAATTGTTAGAACTGAAGGTTTTTCTTAATACGGAAAATCGCCTAAAAAGTAGAGAGAAACTTGAAATTAGATATTTTTATCCTATAAACATTCAACCTTTTGCCAAACTAAAAAATTATACTGCAAGAAATCCCTATTTTGGAAAAGGTAAAAATCAATAGACTATGACTATGCTAAATCTGAAATAAAATCAGGTTTCCCTCTACTCAGCATGGATTTTAGATATTTATATCCATCACAATTATATAGTTCAGCAAAGTACAATATATTTTAGGAGATCATGTTGGCAATGGTAACTTGAATATAATCCCTTAAAGGGGTAATGTACAACTTTTTGCATTACAACAAACGGGCATATACAATGTGGTTAACATTTAAAAAACTTAGTTGACTTTTAAAAAACTTAGTTAATTGAAATAAATTTAGTTAGTTTTTATAGAACTTGTTAATTTTTAAAAATTATTTAATTTTTGCAAAACATAAGTGAATTTCATAAAAAGCTTAATTGAATTTTATAATTTTAATTAGTATTCACAAACTTAGTTTTAAATCTTATCTAATTTTTATAAAACTTAGTGCACTTCATTAAATTTTATCAAACTTGCTAAATTTTATCAAACTTGGTTGTTGTGTAAATATTTACAAAACCAAGTTAACTTGATTAATTTTACAAAAACTAGTTAGTTTCTATATAATTTAGTTAACTTAGTGAAATTTTGTTATGTTAGATAAATTCTAATATATTTGATGTATGCAACATAAATTATATTCTATAAAATAAATAGAAAAATATAATGTGTCTTCTTAGTTGCGAAGGCATAAATATACTTGAGGAGGTCATCGACTAAAGAAGAAAAATAAAATTCAACAGAGAATTTATATCAGTAAACCAAAGTCTACTTTGTTTCATCTGTAATTACAATGCATATGTTGATTCTAAATTTGTATAACTGATTATTTTATTAGTAGAAAAAAGATAATATAATATTTTAAGTTCCCAACAGCATAAAAATCATCATTCAATAAAAGAATAGATGTTTGGTAAGAAACTAGAAAATTATAAGCTTGAAAAATTTACTCACTTTGTTGCAGTTTTGTTGGGATGTCATTTCTACTTTCGCGCTATCTCAAGCATTTGATTCTGCCCCTAATACTGAAACTTGACCTATAAAAAAATCATTATTAATTGTCAATTGTTGAAGTTGCAATACATATCACATGAAACTCATTATATAACATGCTAAATACTAAGTTCTAAGCACAAATACATTGGAAATATAACATACAAATACTGATCATGATATTATTTTAAATACCTAGTGACGGTTTAGATTATTTTCTTTAACTAAATAATGTAAACATTCAAATACATTGAAAGACATAACTTTCATCAATGCATAAAAACAACGATGTGATCTAGTTTTGTCATATTTAATTTTAAGGGAAAAATGATTGAATGGATCAAGTTAAGAAGATTGATCAATTAAAATTTAAACCAGGAGCAAATAAACTGCCAATATAAAGACAATTAAACAAAAATAGACATGAATTATGATATAATATCAAATTTAATCATAGAAATATGATGTGGTGCCAATTTTTTATACCGAAAATTAAGATTAAAAAGGATGGATAGAATGGTAGAATGACATAACTACTCATTTGGGACTGAAGTTCTTATACTGATCATATTTCCCATCATATATGCTTTACCTACATTTTATGTTAGATCTTTCACTTTGAGAATACTGTAAAAAAATTGTATTTGGCATGTTAAGCTGGGGGTTAGTGGACCAGTTACAAGCAACTTCTGGTTATAATACTATGTACTGCTTCTATAGTGGCAAGAAAGATATTCTATCGTCAAATTCGAATAAGTAAGATATTTTATTACAACAAATTAGATATGAATTTTTATGAAGCCAGGGTACAAGTCCATGACTTATCAAGTTCATTCAACACATTTACCTGATTGCGATCCTTTTCAGTTTGTTAGATTATTGTAACACACGTTCAATATTAAGGCTGACCCCCACTACGGGAACCTACTTCATACTAAAAATTCTTACAAGATTATCATAATGCCCTCCAGCAGCAATAGAGCCAACCTACAAAGTATACAGGTTGTTAAAAGTAGTCAATCAAATTAAACAAACTTACATCATAATAGGCAACTGAAAATTGTATCAAGTGCAAAAGCATATGGAATCATGAGTAAGCTACAGATTTCCAAAATATTTATAATAAGAATCTATACATGCATGAGAAGATAAGAAGAACCTAATTTTGCATATACTACTTTGTAACCATATTCTTTGTGCAACTATACCATACCAACTTTGAAAACTTATACTATCAAAATTACATGCATTGAGCCCTTAAATAAAACTTCAAATATAACCCCCTGTATAATAATCAAGCACTCTTACAGGATTCAAATCAAAAACAATTTTATCTCGACATTTTGAATTTTCTGAAACTTTGAATAAAATCTCCAACTCTTGCAATGCTTCGACAGAGCCACTGTTTCCCATAAGTTCGCTGCTATCACCTTTTAGATCTGGTAGAACTTCAAGCAATGACCCTCTTTTCTACATCAAAGACCCAATCTTATCTACTGTTTCACTAGACTCAGTAAACCAATTATCTCTTGGTAATTAAAAAGCTTTGATTATCTTAACAATTCTTACATCCCAACCATCAACCATGAGATCGTAACTTCAAAGCAGATACAATCATTTGGCAAACCAAAAGTCTCTCCGATGTTACATAATCCAAGAAGATGACTACACTTATCAATAAATTGTTAACTATATAAAGATTGCTACTTTCAACAATAGAACATCGAGTCAAGTTAGAAAGAGCAACAGCTGGAGGGTCAAGTGTCGAATGAACATAGCCATATAAAGTGTTAAGTATCAATTGTTAAGTATCAAGTGTAGTAGAAAATAAATTGCCAATTGCCACGTCTGACATTTCTCGCCAAGAATATTAAAAGCATAATATTTTGCATAGAAGAAATGCTAACTGCATTCTTCATTAGCATTTCTCTTTGCATTGTGAGATTGCTACTCTTTTGTCCTTAATCAATTAGAAACTGTTGTGCCTATGTACCTGGTTTAATTAGTAAATGCATAGAATATGTATGTATGCCTGTGTCAATAGTCTGTTTCCATATAAAATACAATTTATAGAAGCAAAATGAGTTAACTACTCTAGAGACCAATAAGTGAATTTAAAATTAAGTTCCAAAACCTATTGTCATAAATTTACCATATACATATATCATATATGATATCAACACATGCATATGTAAAATTTGTAAAGAAGCGAGCTCAAGGTTATTGGATAATTCAAGTATTTATTTGAATTAGTTAGCAGCCGAAGTTCAATGGCTATTATGCCAAGTAATATCACACAAACAAAAACAAAGCAAGTATACAAAAGAATGTAATAGAGAAAAGGTTATTCTATTCTTGGAGCAGGGATGAAAGTTTTATTTTATAATAAATAAAATGAAATTTAAAAACGTTTGTACCTTTATCTTTTTTCTTTGAAGGTTGAACAACTAAACAGTCCCAATTTCAGACTTTATATCTGATTTTAAATCAGTACCAAATCCAACAGTTCCAAAATCCAATAAAATAAAAACCTAATAGAAACACTGATGAGATGGCTGAAACAATATTATTCATTTCACAGTTTTTAACAAAATGACAACAATGATGAAGTAACAAAACATGGAAACAATATTATTCATCTAGAATAAAATCTGATAGAAATTAGTAAGCTTTGAGAAGAGAAGGAGATTGCCTTGCTAGTGAGACGGAAGTGAACAAGAGCGGCATGAAGTAGAAGAGAGGAGAGTTACCAAGGAAAGACCAGTCTCAACTGTCTTATTCAAGTACATCGACGAAGTCCTCAACAATACCTCCTTCCTTGTCCTCTCTGGAATTGCACGGATCAATGTTCTAGTTGATCTTCGATGCAGACCAATAAGTTGAAATTGATCTTAGAGGTTGGCACATGTAAATTAAAGTAGACGAGAGGAGAGCGACGCGAAAGATGAGAGAGGACTAAAGGGTTGTGATTAAACTTCCATGGGATAACTAAGAAAAGAGGGGGAAAGTGAATATTTTGCCGCTTAAAGTTTTCGGGTTTTACTTTGATAGCGTACTGAATTGATTCCTTTAAACCCTAGCCTGCGAAACATAGCAAGTTTGTTATCACGCCGTCCCTACCTGCAATTAAAATACAAGTTTCTTGTAGTGAAATTTATTTAGATCTAATCTAAATTTATTTTAAATAAAATCAATATTTTATTTAATATATAATAAATTTTATATTAATGTTATATTTATAATATAATATAATATGTGTCTTATATACACATATGTACATGCACGTGAAACATAAATAATGTACATGGTTTAACATACTCGTGTATAAGAGTTGGAACTTACGCTATAACAGACATATTAGCCACTCCATATACATATGTGCTGCCTAATACACGCACACATATGCATGTATAGTTTTATACAGTATAAAATTATATTTATGAAATATAAATATTTGTGTGTGTGTATCTACGTATATATGTACGTATGTATGTACACACATATATTATAATATATAAAATATTTTAATATTAATACAAATAATCTTTAATTTAGATTCAAATTTTAAATTTCAGATCTAGATCTATATAAAATATTTACAAATTTCAAGCTTAAAATGATTTGTTAATTTTCTACACATATATATTATTTCGAAATTGAAATTCTTTTTTTCGTAAATTACATATACATATAATCTTACATACATATTAAATTAATTTTAAAATTAATGTAAAATAATCATATATACATATATATTTAATATTAAAAATAATTATTCATCTATATATAAACATTTATATATTCGGTCGAATTATATTTGACAAAATATTTTTCTATTATTAAAACCCATGTGATTTTAAATTTGTCTTTTTTTTAAATAAAATATTTCCATATGGAAATCATAAAAAATCAAGCTTTTTCGAAAACAAACATAAAACATATATACAAAATTGTAATTATTTATATGCATATTTTATAATTATATATATATATATATAGACACACACACACACGTATATACTATGTAAAAGTTAGATTTTATAAATAAATACATATACATATATATACAGTTTTACTTTAAATATATGTATATGAATTTTTTTATTTTCGAAAATATATTTTGCATACAAATTAACTATACTATATATATATATATATATATATATATATCTACATTCTATACACTAATATACATGTATGTATTTAAAATCAATTTGTCTTAATTGCTTTAAAATATTATTTAATTTCGAAAATTAAAAATAATTTTTTTTGCTGGTTGAATATTATATATGCAAACACACACATATATATAAATTTATAACACACACACATATATACATCCTATGTTGACTCATAGACATATGTGGACTCGTGATATTGTATAAATAAATAGAAGTAGCAAAATGACATTATATATATATATATATGAATATAAATTGAGTCATTACCTATATATGGCCTAGAAGTAACACCTTGGAACATCAAATCCGTTATATCCTTGAATCTGTATTCAAACCTTCAAAGAGGGCTACCAGACTGAAAGCAGCAACTAACGATGAACTAATTTGTATTTAATTTGTTTTTCAGAAGCTCGAAAAAATATACGAAGGGCAACGGGGGGCTTGGCCAGAAACATGATGAGAGGAGGCAAAATCAAGCGGTAAAATGAAGGGGTAACAAAAGATGATATGAGCTAAAAGTTGATATGGATCCATTTATCTTTCTTGCTATTTCAGACTCACTTAAATGATCCAATCCCTCTTTTCTAACCTAGTGTGGTAGAACTTGCTTGACCTTATATGGGCCTCTAAATTACTTCAAGCCCGATCAAATAAATATGCATTTAAATCCAATTCAAACGCACACCGATTTCGTATATCGAATAGTGTGTCTATAATTATTATATACACACAATTTAATATTGATCCTTACAAATTAAATAAAATTTTCTTAAATATCAACTAATGTATAACGATCACTATACCAAAAAACGCATTTCACAATTTCTTTGAGCCGTTGCTAATGTATTTCGCAACGGTCCAAAGCAGTTGCGAAATAGGGAGTGACAAATAATTCGCAACGGCTCAGAGCCATTGCGAATTTATATTTCACAATGGCCAAAAGCCGTCGTTAATTTACAAATTGCAACGGCTAATTTCAGTTGCTATGCAATAATTTTGCAATGGTTTTAAGCTGTTCCTAGCTTTTAATTAGCAACGGCTATAAATATTTGATCACCACTCTTTCAAAATGTCGAAATATATAAAACAAATAACGCACATAAAACAACTCGCTTTAAAAGACATAAAAGTACACCAAATGCATCGGACACCAAGAAACCAATCATTTACAGTAAAACTAAAACATATATTTTATATAGTCCTTCACGTATAAACCAGTGTATAACATTATCCAAAACAAAATATAAATCATAAAATGTCGAGATATACAAAACAATAATCCACGTAGTTCACTATTCTTTCAAAAGCATCTCTTTCACAAAACATAACACAAACTATACACCATGCACCTTGCAAAAGGAAAATAAGAGCTGAATAAGAAAAATATAATTTAAACCATGCATCATCTTCGAAAAATGAAGATTGTGTTTCTTTCTCCTTTTCCACAGTAGCTCTCAAAACTTCATGCATTGATGCGGATGGAAAATGGCCACTCCTATTCCCAGCTTCATAGATAGGAGTCGAGAAGCAATTCGATTCAAACATATCACATCTTCTAATATGTGATGAACCTACGTAAAGAACAATTACAGATTCCTTGATCGAAAATGGCCGCCTACCCATTATTCATCGCCTGAGAAACCTTTTCTGCTGGGTCTCCAATAACACGAGTACCATCTACCCGTACCTCATATTCAGGCAACCCTTTTGCTTTCCTCTCTCTTCTTATTCTCCTGTCTTCTCTTTCTTTTCTTAGTCGACTCTCTACCATTCTCTGCATTTCAAAAATAATGTCATATTATAAGCTTCATCATTTTTTATGAATAGCCCATGAATGACATTCAATATATACTCCATGTCATTAACTAAAATGTTCATGGATTAAGATATTAAAAATGACATAGTTCTGTTACACTGTATATTATTAGCAGGGCTATCCCTGAAGAAAAAAACAGTAACAAAGAAGAGTACTTACTATATGAGGAGACCCAAAAATAGATTTGTATGCCTACCATTAGTGAAAGCTGACTTGTTTTTTTTCACTTTTTCCAGAGTGCTAACTATAACTTCCATTGTTCAACATAAGCCTATTGTGGCCGATTTTCACGTTAATGAAACATTTATATGAATACAGAACTAAAATCATCGAAGGACACAAACTTACAAGATGTGTTGGCCTCTAGGCCATCAAAAATATTTGTTGCATAAATAACCGTTGGCAGTTGCCCCTCTTACTTCACATTTGTAAAACAATTGACAGGCTTGCTTTGTAAAGCTTTTCTCTTATTCAAAATATCTGTAACGTTGCCAATACAAGTATTTATAAAGGCAATATGTAAATGGGCTGTAGGTGGTCCAACATTATACAACCCGCACCATAATACCAATACTATGCATTACAGCTTTTAAGTGGGTCTCTTTAGGTTAGGATTGATATCTTGCACAGAGACAAACACTATGCATGATATCAGGTCTACTAGCAGTGATATAGAGTAGTGATCCAATCATTCCTCTATATAATTTTTGATCTACATCTTTCGAGAGATCTTCTTTACTTAGGTACTCATTGGTTGCCATGGGAGTGGGTTTTCCACTTGCAGTAGTCAAACCAAATTTACTAACTAGGTCTTTAGCATATTTTTCTTGACTGATAAAGATACCATTATCTAATTGTTTTATTTGCAATCCTAGAAAGAAGTTTAATTCACCCATATGACTCATCTCAAACTCTTGTGTCATTATTCAGAAAATTCTTTATTCATTTCAAAATTAGTTGATCCGAAAATGATATCATCTACGTAAACTTGTACTAGTTGAATATCATTTTTATTTCTTTTAGTAAAAAGAGTATTATCTACTTTACCAATTTCAAAGTTTGATTGTAATAAGTAAGATCTTAGTCTATCATACTAGGCTCTAGGAGCTTGTTTTAGACCATATAGAGCTTTCTTAAGTTTGTAAACATGATTTGGTAATTTTTCATCTTCAAAAAGTGGTGGTTGTTCAACATATACTTCCTCTTTTACAAATCCATTTAAAAAGGCACTTTTAACATCCATTTGAAATAATTTGAAATTATTATGATTTGCGAAAGCAAGTAGAATCCTAATGTCTTCTAATCTTGCTACGGGAGCAAAGGTTTCATCACAATTTATTCCTTCTTCTTGACAATAACCTTGAGCGACTAACCGGGCTTTATTTCTAACGACCTCACCTTGTTCATTCATTTTATTTTTATAAACCCATTTAGTTCCAATTATAGTTTTATTTTCAGGTCTAGGAACAAGTTCCCAAACATCATTTCTAGTGAATTGATTTAGTTCTTCTTGCATAGCCAAAATCCATGAATCATCAGTTGATGCTTCTTTTGGATTTTTGGGTTCAATAGTTGATATAAAAGCTACATTGCTCATTTTACTTAGTTGATTTCTAGTTGTAACAATAGATTGCATATCTCCTAGTATATTTTCCATAGGATGATCTTTTAAAAGTTTAATCTTTTTATTAGGATGATTTATTTCATTATTAGTTTCAATTGACTCCTGATTTTGAGTAATTAAATCCTCTTCATCATTTGTATCTTCAAAATTCTTGAGATTTTCATCGAATGAAACATGCATTGTTTCTTCGATGGTGTTAGTTCTTAAATTAAACACTTTGTATGCTTTACTTCTATTAGAATATCCGATAAAGATACCTTTGTCGGATTTAGGATCAAATTTATCTAAGTAATCTTTTGTATTTAAAATAAAACATTTACTTCCAAAAATTCTAAAATAAGATATCTTAGGTTTCTTTCCATGAAGAAGTTCATAAGATGTCTTATCAGTTAAAGGTCTAATTAAAATTCTATTTAAAATATAACAAGCGGTAGCAACTGCTTCTGCCCAAAAATGTTTTGGTAATTTACTATCTGAAAGCATAGTTCTTGCACACTCTTGAATCGTCCTACTTTTACGTTATACTACTCCGTTTTGTTGTGGAGTTCTTGGAAATGAAAAATTGTGAGTTATTCCCTTTTTATTGCAGAATTCCTCAAACTTTTCATTTTCAAATTCACCACCGTGATCACTACGGATGGTTATAATTTTTACAGAAAGTTGATTTTGAATCCTTTTTGTAAAGTTCTTAAAACTTTCAAAAGTATCACTTTTATGTTTCAAAAATATTGTCCATATAAATCTAGAATAATCATCTACAATTACAAAAACATATTTACTATGATTTATTGACTGAATTTGAGATGGATCAAATAAATCAAGATGAAGTAATTCAAGAGGTTTTGAAGTTGAAATCATATCTTTTAATTTAAAGGAACTTTTTCTAAGTTTTCCTAATTGACATGCATCACATAAACTATCTACTTTAAAATTCATTTTAGGGAGACCTCTTACTAGATCATTTTTTGACAGTCTAGATAAGAGTTTGAAATTCAAATGCCCAAATCTCTTATGCCAAATCCAAGGGTCGCTTGTATTTGCCAAAATACATAGGTTATCATTTGAAACTTTCATACTAAGAATATTAATATTCTTTTTCCTAATTCCCTCAAATATTATGGTTGAATTATTATCTTCAATGTGACACTTATCTTTTTCAAATTTAATTTTATATCATTTATCGCAAAGTTGACTAATACTTAGCAGATTATGTTTCAGATTCCTAACTAGCAAAACATTAGTAATAATAGGAGTTTCAGAGTTACCGACATTTCCGATGCCAATCACAATACTTTTGAGTTGTCTCCAAAGTTAACCAGTCCTCCGTCTTTGTATATTATATCATTCAGCATATCCGGATTACCAGTCATGTGTCTAGAGCATCCACTATCGAGTATCCATTTATTCTTTTTGATCTGCACAATTTGTCCATTGTGGATTGATTCCTCAACACCCATAAAACATGTTTCCTGCCCATCATACAATTTTGGTAGACAACTTGAATTTGAATATCGATTATATGCAGACTCATGAGACAGTGATGATCTGAATATTTCTAAACTAGTATTAACAAGTTTTTCAAACATAGCCATTTTAAAAGCTTTTTCAAAATTCATATTGTGAAACTTTGAAAACCTTGCTCCGATACCAAATGTGAGAAATGCGAATTACGGATCTTAAGGCTAGAATTAACACTAGAGGGGGTGAATAGTGTTTTAAGAAATTACTAATTCTTTTTGAGTTTATATTAATTTGAACACAAATGTATGCAATATTCAGACACAGATATGATCATAGAATCAAACACAGATGCAGATATAAAGTAAAAGCAATAAAATAAAGAACACACTGGATTTTATACTGGTTCGGAGTTACCCTATATCCAGTCCTGCAACACAAGTACGGATTTCCTTTCAAAATCAATTCTTACAATTACACCCTCGATTTCAAGGCCACGAGGTACACCACTCTAGATTCACAATCCTCTGGGTAGAGATACTTGATTTTACGGGCAACAAGTTCACCCGATTGATTTTCCAGGCTACAATCACACCTTTTCTCGCTCGATTGAATACAAAGAAATCTATAACTCTGAATAACACTGGGATCTTGTTGAGATAGTGATAGAGAATCAAACCAGAGATGATCTAGTTAGATTCAATGGTGATTTTAGCAGAGTAATGGTAAAAATGTATATAAAGAAATGTGGAAGAAGAAGAGGAGTGAAATCAAAGAAAATATGATTATAAATTCATTTAAAAACAGCCCCTATTTATAGTAGAACAACAGTCATGTCCATTTGTGAAAGGATATGATGAATAGACACTTCCATTGAAATTCAAACTTTTGAAATAAACTGTCACCTTGTCGACAAGGGTTCCTTGGGGTTGTCGAGAAGCCTAAGTTATTTTTGGTAATTTGTTTTTCTTTGAAAATAACTTCTATCTTGTATTAAAACTATTTTAAACTTTATAAATATACTGAACTATAGTTAAAATACATAAATAAGTATAGAGAATAATATTTTGGTATATATAAAATTTTACTATAATTTTATATTTAAATCTAAGTATAAATATTAAAAGTTAAATATATTATAATTAAAAGATAGTTTAAAACCAAGGATAATTTGATATTAAAAATAAAGATTATTTTGAGGCTAAAAGTATTTTAAAACTAGGATATATGTTTTTGATTTAAAAAGGAAGATTTTGAAATCATTTTGAAAACAAGATATAATTTTGTAAAACATTTGAATAAAAGTTAGTGGATACAAAACAATGTTCCACTAGATTTTTCGTAGGTTCCATCCTACTTAGGGTTCCATCTCTTTAACGGGCTCGAAGTGGATTCCATTCCACGAATAAAATGGATTTTAAGATGTTAGTGCTTTTCTAGGAGTTTTAACAAAATTCCTAACTAAATTACTTATCTTGAAATCTTGAACTCTTGATAATCTTGATACTCATGAGTCTTGAATCTTGATATCTTCGACCTTGAGTTCATCAGTTCTTGAATCTCTATACTGTACAGTCTTCATTCTTTGGTACATGTATATATATCTTGCATATACATATATATCTAACCAATAATGTTAGTATTTATATTTTATAATCTTATTCTAAGGTTGTTGTCATCAAAACCAACTTATTAGGGACTAACAACATTGTCACTGCCTTCTTCAGTCATATTGGAGATACCAGATCAAGAAATAATGATGAAGAGGGATGTTACCAAACTGATGGACGAAGTGCAGCCAGAAGTGGATGATGACTGTTTTCTGACAACTGGAATCTTGGCACAACACTGCAGGTGAAATAATCGATATCTTGAACTTTCTGATGATACTTTTGCAGCCAGAGAGGTGTTATATGATGAATTTTTTTTGATACTCCTCTTCTTGGCATGGCACAACACTCAAATGATGAATTTTTCAAGATTTTGTTGCACAGTTGTTAAACTGTGTAACTTTGATCTCAAATGATGAATTTTTTTTGATGAGATTATGATTTACTAATAAGAAATGGATCAAGCACTTGATGTTAAGCAATTTTTTGACGCTCTGATACCATGTAAAACAATTGATAGGCTTGCATTGTAAAGTTTTTCTCTTATTCAGAATATCTGTAACGTTGCCAATACAAGTATTTATAAAGGCAATATGTAAATGGGTTGTGGGTGGCCCAACATTAGACAACCCGCACCATAATACCAATACTCAGGTATATTGGTATTGCATCGATACGTTTCTCATTCGCTTATAGCATTCCTTCTTTAAATAGTTCAAGAGGTTGGCCCTTACCAACACATCTAGGTGAACCGTTATCTCATCAAGGAGAAGAACGTGAAATTGTTATAAACTAAAAAGAGATAAGAAGCCATTAGAAAATAGGAGAGATGGGGAGAAAATGTTATTCACACTGATATCAGTTACATAGAGATTGATTAATTCAATTACATTACATAGGCTCCTTTATATATAGGCCTTGGAGCATGAGATTGAACATATCCCATGATGTGGGACTAAATAGAAAAACACAAAAGCATATTCACTTTTATATATTTACATATATATTATAACACTCCCCCTTTGACGCAACGGATTACTCAAAAACAATGTAGATCGATGAAAGTAGCAATCGATGGATTGATGAATACTGAAATGCCCGAATTCATTGATCCGAAGATACCGAATTCTAGCTATCCCGAACTCGTTGATCGCGCACGATACCGGGTTCAAAGATCTGCGATTCTTCACACGTTGATCTAGCGCACTAGATTTCGTGAATCAGCTTCAGCTGTCGTTGAATCGAGCGCACTCGATTATCCGAGAGTGGAGATAGGAGATTACACTCGACCACCAATTGGGTTAAAGCACAAAGCTAACAAAACAAGAGTTTTATTTCAAATCAACTAAAATATTACAAATGGCACCACCGGCCTATTTATAGAAGTTACAAATCTCAACACAAATCTGTACAACTCTTAAGTTGGTTCCGACTTATCACAACTCCCCGACTTACGACTCATCATGCTCTCCGACTTACGACTCAGCCAAAGCATACGACTTATGAGTTACAATATAGAAACACAATCCTACGACCTACGACTTAAGTACAGACGACTCACGACTTATTACAATAAAACCTAGCGGCTTAGCAAACAGAAAATACAATAGAAAATACATCATTTAAGTCGTTGCCGACTTAACAACTCCACTCGACTCAACTTAGGTCGTACGCGACCTAAAATAGAGGACTTAACTCCAACAGCGGTCTTTCTTTGGACGACTTAAGTCATCAACGATTCAGATTAACGCGGCATAAGAATCTTCGGCTTCAGGCTTCTGCAACTTAAGAGGGTTCGTTTTAAAACTGTGCGACTTAACTAAGTCGTAACTCGGCAGCGATTCATCACCTCCCTTAAGTCGTAGACGACTTAACCCTTGTGTATTCTCAACTCGTGCTGCTCCTCCCGTATCTTTCCTATTAAATCGTGGACGACTTATTGCCTCTTCCTTAAGTCGTGGATGACTTGTCTCCTTGCCTTCGTTAAGTCGTGGACGACTCATGCCTGTTTCCTTAAGTCGGTCACGACTTATGCCTTCTCCCCAGTTAAGTCGGTCACGACTTATGCCTTGGAGAATTATAGCTTGGCCTGCATCACCCTTGAATATGCGTCTTCAAAATCTTGGATGCTCATTTGGTAGCTTGAAATTGTTTCTTTTGAAACGTCCATGATAATTGCTCCCCCTCATTATATTATCTTGCTTTCATACATCCATTCAGTCGTTATGAATACTGTCTGTTGCCTCATTAAAAACCTCTGTTAGGAAAACCTAATGGAAAAACCTTGAACGAGGAAAAGAGTGCAACTTGAAATCATAGATATCATACAATGATATTCCTTTTAAAGAGTTTGATACTTCAGGATCAAAATAACGCCTCATTAAAACCTTAATAAGAAAAACCCAATGGGAAAAATCTTATTGAAGGAAAACGAGTACAATGACATATTTTATTTTCTCATTTCTTCGAATGAAGTTTAATACTTCTGGATCAAACTAATTCCTCGTTAAAACCTTACTAAGAAAAACCCTATGGGAAAAATCTTAGTGAAGGAAAAAGAGTACAATATAGTACGACATATTTCAATAATTTACAGCATCAGATAGAGTTTGATACTTCTAGATCAATATAATACTTTATTGAAAACCTTACAAAGGATAACCCGATGGGAAAAACCTTAGTCAAGGATAAAAATACAATTTAACTTAAATAACATATTTGAGATGTTATTTTATGAAAAGACGTTTGATTCTTCTAGATCAAGATAATGCCTCGTTAAAACCTTAGTAAGAAAAACCCAGTGGGAAAAATCTTAAATAAGGAAAAAGAGTACATTATAACTTATTTTCAAATGTTACTGGGGAGTTGATACTTCTGGATCAAGATAATGCCTCATTAAAACCTTGCTAATGAAAACTCAGTGGGAAAAATCTTAGTTAAGGAAAAAGAGTGCATTATAAAATACTTATGGATGCTCCTCCTGATTTAAAATTTTCCTCTGAATTCGTGTTCGTCTTTCGATAACCAAATTGGTTATAGATACTTCTGGATCCATAAATATGAATTTCATTAATAATACAATTTAATAGTTTCTTCGATACAATCAAATTTTCTAAGATTGTTTCTTCTAAATATGATTTGCATTTTATGCATTTTGTATGCTACTTTTATGAAAAACACTTCATGTGCTTTCATTTTTTTGCTTCAAATCAGTTCTGCATATTACAACTATACATCTTTCATGAATATTGAAAATTTCATTACAACATTACTAAAAAGCAGGAAGTAATCTACTCATCTTGAAGTGTATCAAGATTTTCATTACAACAATGCTTAGAAGAAGGTTGTAATAATCTACACTTCATGTCTTTTGCATTCTTTATAACTACAAAAGTTATATATATTCTTCACGAATTTGTATACTTTAATAAGTATTTGCATATCGCAACTACCACTTAAATGGATATTAAGAGTTTCATTACAACAATACTTAAAAATAGGAAGTAATCTACTCATCATGAATTATATCAAGATTTTCATTACAACAATACTTAAAAGAAGTTGTAATCTACGCTCCTTGTTTTTTACTTTCTTTATAACCATCAAAGTTATTTATATTCTTCAGGAATTTGTGTACTTTCATTGTTTATTATGATTTAAACAATATTTATACCTTCAGGGTATTTTAAGTGTTTCAAACACTTTCACTACTTCAATCAATTCAATTATCTCTAAAAATAACATTCCCATGGCACTTAACATGTTGGTGATACTATATGTGCTTTAATAATTTTAGTGTGCTTTTGCCACTTTATATACATGTTTCTAATTTTATTTTGTGGACTACAGGTCCACATTTCTTATTTAGGAGAATTTCATGATGGCCAATCATGTTTTTCTCTAATCCAGGATCTTTAATCCATTTATAAACATAAGCGCTTTATTATTTATAAATTTATAATCAATAATTATTTATTGTTAGTTCAAGATATGATTTATTGAGATCTCTTTATTTATCATATTTTAGGCACCTAAACCGCTTTTATGGTTATTTGACAATCATGTCATGGACCTCTTCTAGAGCATCCTTAAGTGTTTCTTCAAGAACACTCACCTCCTTTATTTGACATCTTTATTACTTACTTCAAAAATATTTTGAACTGACTTTTGAACCACATTTCAGATGTGGTTTACACATTTTGATCCTTCAGGGATTCAAATCTATATTGGAGAAAGTCTACTAGGGATATTATTTATAATTTATTCAAGTTACTTAATATTTTGCATCATTGTATATTTCAACAAATATTTAACACTGATGATCAAAATGAGTTTGTATCCCTTTATCCTCCCCCTCAATGTTGACAAACATCGTCACATTGAATAATAATCATCTTTGGATTCTCATTTTGATCCATTATGATATTGCTACTAGCAAATACACCATACATATTAATAATAGGAGGATAATTCTTTTATCAGTTGATAAAATGCATTCAATTGATATTTCTTATTAGAGTTTGTTCTCATTCATTGATCTAGCCAATTGGAGGAATTTACTTATTGTGTAGATTATTTGAATACATACATGACTTCAGGTCATTCAACATTCATGTTGATTGAATTTTAAATCACTAAATAATATTTATGCATAATCTATAAGATGAGCTTATAACAAACTTCAGGTTGTTAGCTGAATATTTACATATATGGATGTATACGTGCGTCCACGTATTACACATATATTATAAATTTTCATATTCTTTCTCATTTGAGTTAGTGATTTTTTTTTCTTTTAGAACAAACTATTACAAGGATCCAAACTATTGATTTCTATTTATAAATCAATGTCAATGTGAATCCATCAAAACCGCATGATAATGTTCAAAACATTTGATTTGGAACCATATCGAACTTCTGGTTGGAACAAAATATACACCCAACTTCAAGTTGTTAAGTTTTATTCCTCAATTATATCTCAAATATCAATTTTGAACATTAATTATGATTACTTATCAAAGAATAATTTATAATTGCATATAGACATTTCTACACGTCTCTTTTGAGAGTTCTGCAAAAAAAATACAGCAAAAATAATAATAAGAGTATCTTCTGGATATTTGGAATGTTACAAATACAGATCTCCACAAGACCGTGTGTATAGCTTGCATGAAAATTATGATATGAAATATAGATTATCTCTTCAGGAGAATATTTAAAGATATTTTTCAAGAAATGATCATGCATATAATATTTCTTATGAAATAATAACTAGGAACATGACATTTATGATATAATTAGACATATAAACATAGAATAATATATTCTAGAGATAATTTAATTTCTTACATATTTGGGAGGTTTGATATAATTATAATGAAATATATGATACACGTTGCATAGCTTTCAAACTTTTAGGATCTAATCTAAACTAAATTAGGATCCTTCATAATCAAATTTCAATGCATTTATTTGGTTTAATAAAATTACCAAATATATAAACAAATCTCTTCTAAAGATATGTTATCATTTCCAAATTTATAAATCTCTTCTAGAGATATTTTAGTATCACCACTTCTGGAGTGAACTTCTCTCTTCTATATATATATGCACTATTGGAATGTCATATCAATATACAATATTTCTTTTATATAAATTACATAATTACTACTGTTACAGTAGCACAAAATATCCCTACTAGAGATGTTTGTTGTAACTGCTTTTGAAATGGCATATCAAACTTTAAATACAGCAACAAAATTAGATTCACTAAATGAAAGTAAGATGCAAGAGATAAAACCACTACTTTTGGAGTGTAATATTGATATACAATATCATATTTTTTGGATAAATTACTGTTAATATGGTTATTCCTTCAGGGAATATAATGTTTCCTTTCAAGGAATTGCAATGTAATAAAATTCCTATGACATCTCTTCTAGGATGTTGGATTTTGCAATATAAATATAAATAAATCTCTAAAACATCTCTTCAAGAGATTAATATATACGCACACACATCCGATGACGTTTGAAATATCATATAACATAATATCTTCAGGATATATTTGGTTAATATAATGTAAATGTGAAGATATAAGGTAAGGAATAGCTCATTTGGAGATTTTTTTTAATCTCTTGAATGCAGCATCATTATCCCATATGATGATTTATTAATTTCCATTAACTTCTTCAAGAAGTACAAGTTTATCATTTTACACAATTTCAATAGAGCTTCGGGCTTCTATTTCATGAACTTCAAGTTCATTAATTTGTTATGAACTTCAGGTTCTCAAATTTTGTGTAAACTTCTTTATTTTTAGAAGCTTGTACATTTTGAAAAATTAAAAAAAATACTGATAAGAATTCGAGCTTGTAAACTTTATCAGAAAGTCTTTTCATAATTCAAGACTTCAGGTCTTGGACCTTGAATTACACAACTTCTATTAAAATAATTTCTTTGCACAACTTCAAGGTTTTGTTAAACCTATTTCTTCCATGGCACCAGACATTACTTGTCAAAATAAATACATCAAATAGTAAATCATATGTCTATTCTTATTCCAAACACAAACATACAACATCGTTTAATTTATAATAACCAATGCATTTAATACATTTATGATAATAAATAATTTAATTTATTATCATAACACCTACAATTAATTCATTTCTGATAAAAATAACTATAATTAATGGTCTAGGATATAACTACTGTCACAGCAAAATGATTTCATTACAAATATATGGACCAATTGAACAAATAATACTTAAAGTAACACAATTTCATCTCAGATCTAGGTTCAATATTACTCAATAATAAAATTAAAATGGATATCTTAAAGTGAAAGTTTATTTCCTAATAATATGAATTTCTAAATAAACAAAATTATCATCTCAGATTTATCCATATCATTCACAATCATAAACAACTATACATCTCAGATCCAAATTATTTCCCTTACAAGAAAATTAACTTCATAATTCTTTACCAAATATATCAAAACAAACATGTAAATCTTCAAATCAATGCAAGTTATTCAGAAATTTAGGGAATTAAGATTATTTCTCAAAAATAAAAACATTTCAGAATTTTATTTAATTACACAAACCATATACTGATCGTTTAGATCTTGCTTTCTACATGAGAAGCTACCTTTTGGTCTAGGAAAAACAATTTTAGCTTCAAACCAAATCCAAGATTATCAAAAAAAAATCTTTCATACACAGATCAAATAAATCTGAAATTTGAGTAAGATATTATAAGAATTCAATGACTTATAAATAAGTCAATTCAAAACTTACTCAAAAAATCAAAAATTCATAATGAAATCAAAGATGAGTGGATCTAATACCACTTGTTAGAAATATTGAATCAATTCAAACTGAACTATTTATCAAGTACAAATTTTGAAAGAATAAATAAAATTGATTTCAACAGGAAGATGTGTAAAAATAAGTAATCGTAGAAGTCATATCTAATTTTAATAATTAAATAATAGAAAAGGATGAATACACATGAAAAAGAATAGATCTCATGATAAAAATATATAGATCTCAAAGATATATCATTTGAGCATGATATCAAGATCTACAAAAGATCTAAAAAAAATTAGAACATAAAATCTACAATAGAATGAGATCCAAAAAATTAGATCTATGATTTAATGAGATCTAAGAAGATAAAATTAATTGAATCAGATCTGAAAAAGATAAGATCAATATAATTAAATATGAAAACTTGATTACCATCTTGAGAACTATAATTAGATCTGAAAAACAAAGTAGATCCGATCTTCTAGATTATCACAATTCAAATCTATAATTTTTTTTGTTTAGAGATCGTGCTGATAACGTGTTATAAACTAAAAAGAGATAAGAAGCCATTAGAAAATAGGAGAGATGAGGAGAAAATGTTATTCACACTAATATCAGTTACATAGAGATTGATTAATTCAATTACATTACATATGCTCCTTTATATATAGGCCTTGGAGCATGAGATTGAACATATCCCATGATGTGGGACTAAATAGAAAAACACAAAAGCATATTCACTTTTATATATTTACATATATATTATAACAGAAATAACATGACCAGGCTATATACTTATTTTTTACTTGAATATTGTACTTTAAATTGGTTGTACAATAGTTAGAATTCACAAACCTTGAATGGTTTGGGACCCATACATATTTGCACGTGCCTTCTCTTACCATCTGACACCTTATGCAATCTCCATGACAGATCTATCTCCATAACCTGAAATTAGTTTGTGTTTATAATGTTCAACACAAACATTATTCTGCAGAAGGTACCCTATTTATTCAGTGCAAGTCATTTAAAGATCAAAATGATTGAACTTTATAACCGTGAGAGATATTGCTTGAAGTGAATGGTAAAAAATTTGTTCAAAAACACAACATAAAAAATCAACAAATATCCATTTTTCTCAAACAACCTTGCTTTATGCTGGTCGGAGATCTTTTTTAATATATCTAATAACCAACGTTATTTTAAGAAGTACCTTAATTAGTTCCTCTCTTCTTTATGGATCGATGCCAGGAATACCATATATCATCTTTTCCGCTGATATGTCAATTTGCAATGCAACCTCAAAACCAATAAATGCTACATCTCTTCTTCACTGTAAAACCACATAACTCATGAGTTTAGCAAACCAAAAAATGATTGTTCTGTAACAAAGTACGCTTCTTAACTCTTAACAACCAAAACATGCTTTTTGATAACAAATTCACATGTTACCGTTTTTCTTAATCCAAGTACCAATCCCTTTTCCAATTTTCGACACCCATCCTCCTTATTTCCAATACCTGGTGTTAAATTTTGGTGATACAAAATCACAAATAGAAGGAAACAAATATGCAAAAGGGAAAGTAATCACGTTTGTTCATTATGGAAATGCATTAATAATTGGATTGCATTTGAATGAGATGGCAAGGAAATTTATGCATGCGTACGTTATGGAATAATATATATGCAAAAGATATGCATATTATTTCTTTCTTCGTAATCGCATTGCTTTGGGATTATTTTCTTCCATCTTTGGAACGAGTGAATTACTTGCTATGTTTGCGTGATTTGTTACCATTGTAATTTGCCTTCATTATCTTCTTACCATATTTTGGTAATTTGATTGATGACTCACATGAATTTATATTGGCTATATATTGAGGGTAGACTTCATTGTAAACCCATCCTGGTATTCAGCCAGCGATCTCCAGATAGAGTCTCTTTTTGTTAACCCTAATTTAGGGCTTTGGTATGTAAACTCTTATCTTGTAATCTCTTGTAACTCTCTCATGTGGAATAAAATCTCTCTCCTTTCGACTGGACGTACACTACCTTGATGATAGTGGAACCAGTATAAATACTGTGTGTCTTCTTTTTTTTATAGTTATTTGTTATTTATTTGGAGTATAGAATAATTGCTGCTAGATTAAGTGATGTTCAAATTGGCAAATCTAGATTCTGTTTATTGTTTTTCCGCATTTGTGCAATTTCTGCACAACACCTGGTGATGTATGGTTCAGGGAGATTTATCATACTTCATTAGATTGACCAATTAGGACCGAGTACCAACTCCACATAAAATTCATGGCATCCTTTTTTACCATACATGTGATCCTTCCCCACATGAATATAGAATATTATTTATACATTTGTTTGTAAAGAAAATCATAAAGAACGTGTAATTAAAAAGTCAAACTGTATTAAGATTATACGAAAGCAAATAGGATATATACATATGAAAAGATCACTTTGAAAGTTGTTATTCAAATTCAAAATCCTTACTACCGAATTAATATTTTTTTTATTTATTGGAAACATTTGCATTTACACCAAAAAAGTATCGCAGTAAATGCACTACAATAATAATTTAGAAAAAAATTTTCTTTCTATTGGTTTTCAAAGAAGGACCTTAACAAAAATACTCCCAAGAAATAACCGAACCTGCATAAATGAGAAATACCAAACCCATTTCAAAAGCTTTTCCAATATTTATAATGAAATAACTCTTGGTCGTAACAAAAAGAACGCCATGTGTTCTAACATTTATACTCCTCTGCATTTCATTCAATATATGCAGTTGATTATATGATAACACAGGAAATTATGTGCTATGACACAAACTCAAACTGCTCTTAAGGTAAGAATAAAGGGTAAAAAAACAAATACTAGTAGCAATTGCAGTTTCAATAATAATTATGTTTCCATTTATTTAAAACTGAAATAAATACAAAGTAAAGGAGCTAATAACTGCAAAAGAATGCAAAGTAAAAAGGCAAGTACTTTCTTATGTTCATCGGTATTACGATGAAGTCAGTCCGGGAGAGGATGAAAGATAGTTCGGGCTAGCATTTAACAGAGAGAGGTTCATGTTAATAGAGTTAACAAGGCACTAATACACATAATACAAGGACTTCAAGTTAAGTTGTAGCCTCTTGTGCATCTCTACAGGAGTGTATTTTGTCCATCCAGCAATTTTATAACTTAAAATAGCTTAGAACAATTGTATGGTATGTGAATGCACCACTGAGAATTTATATAAAACCCACAAATCATGCTAAAAAGAAAACTAGTAATGAATACGCATACCAAAATACTTCAACAAAACATGAATTCATTAGAAATATATGCATTGAATGTTGAAATTCATACATAAATCTAGATAACATAACGTCACACAAACATATATCATCCTAAAAATACTTAAGTAGGTCATCAAATAGAAGCAAAAGACAAAATAATTAATAGGAGATATTCGAAAAATACTTCAGACGACAGGAAACGGGAAACAAGGGAAGAGCAGCCATCATCATCATGGTAGAAGGACGGATGCATGATTACATATGAACAGGAACATAAATAATATGTTACGGTCATACATTGCATCAAACACCTAGTCGACATCAAGATGCAATGGCATTTCAACAAACAGTTTCAATGAAGAAGATTACTCCACCCCAATCACTTGCAGTTAATTCAATGGCTTCTATGGGCTTAAAGGTGTTGCAGATAGAAGATAAAGCAAGTGGAAGCATTCAGTTGTGTTTGGAAAAGGAGATTTGAAGTTGTGCGCTTGTGCATGTGTGCACGTGCACACATGCATATGAAAACATAGGCTGAGTGTAATTGAATAAATTATGAAATAGTAATTAAATATGATGAGCTGGCATATGTAATTAAATTATGATGAGCTGGCATATGTAATTAAAGTATGATGAGCTGACATATGTATAACGACTAGTTGCTTGTAGCTGTATATATATAGATGAATGTATGCATGTAAAGGAGATGAGAATTGAGTTCATAAATAAAACATATCAATTTTATCTTACCTCTGTGCATACTGTGTTATTCTTTCTTATCATCTGGTTACTTATTATTTCTTCTTTAATCTGACTTCACCCTCTTCTTGCATCCGCATCTCCTTTATATTGCTGCTGTAGTTTCCCTTCACCCTTTTCCTTATCTCTTGCAATCACCGCCTTCTTCCTTCCTGCAATATACATCACCTAAAACTCTCATCATCCCCATTATATCATGACTAATACCAGTGCTCAAGTTGCCAAGTACAAAGATCATCACACTATGGTATCAGAGCATCATGGTGAGCTTGACACTGACCCTCACCACAAAGATCCGACATCACCTGACAGCAGTGATGATCCTGGAGATACTCCTTCACTCATTGATTCTATTAACTTGGATGAGTAATCACAGCCAGAGAGGTGGCAAAAACAAGAAATTATCAACAACAGGAATGCTTTATCTCTCAAGAAATTGGAAAAAACAACCCAAGACATGTCCATAATATAGCAAGAAACACTCAAGGTCTTCAAGAAATTCAAGGAACACTTGATAAATCATTGGCAAGAATTTTTTATGAATTCAGAGAACTGAAATCTCAAAAACAAAATGAAGGGAGTTCGAGAACATATATCAACAGATCTACATCACTTCCACAATCTTCGACTCAGCACTATAAATCAAATGTTTATGTGCCACCCAATCAAAGACACTCTCTGTTACCAAGACATGACGCCATCAACTTTGATAACTCTCCATCCAACATATTTGGTCATCAATTTAATCATTCAAAGGATACAACAAAGGTCAAGATAAAAATGGATTTCCCACAATATACTGGAGAGGACAGAGTAATTGACTGGCTTCGGCAAGTAGAGCAATTCTTTTCATATAACAATACAAACATCCAAGAATGGATTCACATATGTTCATACCATCTCAAAAAAGAAGCACTTCAGTGGTTTTACAGGTACTCACATAATGTCCCAGATTATGATCAGTGGTCAGTCTTCCACAAAGCCATTCAGGTATGATTTAATACTGATTATTTACACAGGCCTTATGACACATTTTCTTCTCTAAAACAAACAACCACTATCATGCAACCAGTTTGAACAGTTAGAGGGCTTAATAGAACACATTACACCCACTCATCTTTTACCAAAAAATTTAGGAGGTTTAAAAGATGAAAATAAATATAAAGTCATAGCTGCAAATCCTACAGATTTTGATTCAGCAATTTCTTTAGCCGAAACATTTGAAACAAGTTGGCTTTTGAAATAAAAAAACAAAAAGAAATTTAGTTCTTCTTCTTCCAAGATTTTTTTTGAAAATAACCAACCCTCTTCACAATAAAATTTCTTTAAAACTTCTGATAATTTGGCAAAAATCAAAAGCTTTCACCTCAAGAATTTTTAGAAAAGTGTTGAGAAATTAGAAAATTAAGACTCGGAAATTATAAAAGAGGAAGACATTGAAATTGTTGAGAGAAGCTTTGTTTTCTGTTTTTCATATATCACAAAATAAAGGTACAGATCTGTTTTTATATAGGTCAGTGCCTATTTCAGGAAATATGGTTACACTTAAAATATACGGATTAAAACAAGAAAAGTGATGGGCTTTGGGCTTCAGCAGTAAGAAGATCTGTGGACCATATGCAAGTGGATAAATGAATTGATATATAATACTCCTCCTCAAGTTGGTGCATATATGTTAACTATGCCTAACTTGTTGCATAACATTCTAATTCGATTTCCAGGCAGTGCTTTGGTGAAGAGATCTGCCAACTGATTTTCAGATTTTACATGACATGTAAAAATTTCTCCTTCTTGTATTTTGTCTCTAATGAAGTGGCAATCTATTTCTATATGCTTGGTTCTCTCGTGAAAAACTGGATTGGATGCAATATGAAGTGCTGCTTGATTATCACACCAAAGCTTAGCTGGATTTTCAAGTCCCAATTCCAATTCTTTCATCAAATGTTTAATCCACATTATTTCACAAACTGTTTTAGCCATTGATCTGTATTCAGATTCAGCACTTGATCTTGATACAACACTTTGCTTTTTACTTTTCCAAGATACCAGGTTGCCTCCCACAAATACACAAAACCCTGATGTTGATCTTCTATCATGCTTGGATCCTGCCCAATCAGCATCTGCATAGCTTTCTACTCTCATATGACCATGGTTAGCATATAAAATTCCTTGTCCAAAAGTACCTTTTAAGTAACATAAAATATGCTCAAGAGCATTCCAATGATGAATTGTAGGGTTTGCCGTAAATTGGCTTATAATACTGACAGGGAAAGAAATATCTGGTCTTGTTACTGTTAAGTAATTTAGTTTGCCAACAAGTCTCCTACATCTCTCGGGATCACTATATAATTCTCCTTCTGGAGTCAAATTAATATTTGGCATAAATGGAGTGTTGTATGGCTTGGCCCCCAATTTTCCAGTTTCTGCTAACAGGTCCAGTACATATTTCCTTTGACATAATAGAATCCCTTTGTCACTTCTCATTACTTCAACTCCTAAAAAATACTTTAATTCTCCCAAGTCTTTTGTTTGAAATTGATTGTGTATGAAGTGTTTGAGTGTAGCAATACATCTTTCATCATTACCCGTGATAACTATATCATCCACATAAACTACTAAAAGAATTATACCATTCTTAGTAGCTTTCTGGAATACAGAATGATCACTTTTACATTTAGATAGGCCAAATTTCTCAAGAGCTTGGCTAAACTTCCCAAACCATGCTCTAGGGCTTTGCTTTAGCCCATATAAAGATTTTCTTAGTCTACATACCAATTTAGTTTCTTCTTGGGCAATAAAACCAGGAGGTTAAACCATATATACTTCTTCATTCAAGTCACCGTGTAAGAACGCATTTTTAATGTCTAGTTGATGAAGTTTCCATTTGAATCTTGCTGCTAATGATATGAATAACCTGATAGATGTCATTTTTGCTACAGGTGAAAAGGTTTCTGAGTAATCCATCCCATATACTTGCGCATACTCCTTAGCTACTAGTCTAGCTTTATATTTTGCTATTGTTCCGTTTGGATTTACCTTCACATTATATATCCATCTACACCCAATAGCTTTCTTTTTTTCTGGTAGTTCGACTAAGTCCCAAGTATTATTCTGATCAAGTGCATTCATTTCATCTACCATAGCTTGTCTCCATTCAGGTGTATTTAGAGCTTCAGTTAGGGTTTTGGGAGTAGTGATAGAGTCCAAAGATGAAATAAAAGAGTAAGATGATGTGGATAGATTTTTGTATGATAAATATGCAGATATAGGGTAAGTGCACTGCCTCTTTTCTTTTCGTAGAGCAATAGGAAGATCTAAACTAGGGTCATGACTAGGATCAGTATCATTTGGATTGATTGGTTGCGAGGGTATTGTAACGACCCGTAAATTTCAACCGTTTTAATAACGCAATTAGTTGAAATTTTGTAAAATTTTAAACGATAAAATTTTGAAATATAAATTTGATATTTGGAATACGTCTAGTTAAACATAGCAACTGGTAAATTTTCGTCCGAAAATATGAAAGTTTATTTCGCGCGTAAATTCACTTCGATTTAATCAGTTAAAAAGCAGTGAAAATAAAATGTTTCCGAAACCTAAATATTTTTACATAGAAAAATTCTAAACCATCTTCTCAGCAAGATGTCAGTTCGTCGTTTTTCCAAATTCGGACATCTATTGCTCCGTCGTTCTTATTTTCTACAAAATAGCAGCATTCTGGTACCGATATCGAATTTTATAATTCAATCGTACCACTGATATCTGTATACCGTTTTGATTGTCTCGTCGTGCTGATCGCTGCGGTATATTCAATTTTGTATTTTGAAGTCCGATATGCAGCGAAATCCGTGAAAAACAATTTTGTATCGATACCGGTTTATAATCTTTTGGTTTCCCTTGCCTTTCCAATTACCCATGTGAATTGAAACGCTTATTAATTTTAGCCAGCAGGTAGATTGAGACTTTTGATTTTCATTGGCTTTCATCTGCATCGGGTGAAAACATATTGACCGTTTGTTTTTCTTTTTCAATTCAATAGCTGGCTGTTTTCATTATATAGCTTTTCATACGTTTAGAATTATAAGTTTTGGTATTCATTTAATTTTGTAAAGCAAGATATCTATGTGCTGTCACTTATTTCTCCTCCTCATTTTTTTCTTTCTTTCTTCCCTCCTCTGCCATGGCGCATGCACGCTGCATCTCCACCTCGATAACCAATCTCCCTCCAAGCTTTCCTCCATCTCAGTCCCCGATCGCAGCCCGACCCCCTCGACCATTGCCGAACCCGCCTACTACCTACCCTCTTCGCCTAACAGACAAAGCCATCACGTTTCTTGCGCTGCCACGAGACTCCAACAGCCGTGCCTCTACTCCATTTGCCCAGATCCGCCGCCTCCTCTACCACTTTCGTCCATTCAGCTCCTCCTCCGCCTGAGCAACGACTGCTCCGCCCACTGACACGCAACCTCCACCAACCCATGTGACAACAGCCTCCACCCATAGCCTCGCAGAGATCCGCCTGTAGCGTGCTCCTTCTTCCCCGCATCTCATTCGCGTCACCAACTTCCGGCCTCACGCCTCCTCAACCCGAGATCCCATCCCTCGCCACCACTCCAGCAAGTCGCCAAACCCTCCTCCTCATCCTCGCGCTTAGACTCCACCGCGGCCAAACTCCTCCAATCTTCTTCCTTTTCCATGGCCTCGGCAGCCAAGCGCGACGCCTCCTCCTAGCGGCGAGCCCAAACGCCGTTCCCATCGTCAACACCGCCACTCTTCTTCCCCTCTCTCTCTCTTCAGCTGACTGTGCTCCACTTGGAATCTCGCCTTCCCTTCGCCTGAACTCTGCCTTACTTCGTGTAAGTCTTATTTCATTGGTCAGCCTCATATATGCTACAGTTTATATATTAACATTTGTAGCTAGCGTTGTTAGATAAATTCTATAAATATAGTATATATTGTTTTACTGTTAGATGTATATAGCATATGTTTCAATCTGTTGTATTTAAATTTGTGTTGATTATGTGTATAAGTGTATATACGTTTATATATATGTGGTATAAGAGTTACAGTAGATGTTATTTAAAATATGTTTTAAAATATAAATAAGGTAATATATTATTTATATAAATTTGTCATACTTTGATTTTACCATGTATATATAGAGTATATGTAAGGATGATTCGGTTGTATAAGATCATGTCTGCATTTTTGTTTTCTGGGAAATAAGCATTGTTCTCATATAGCCTGTATATATTGCTTGATATAAGAAGATGTATATAGAAGTTAAGAGATTTATATAATATGTCATTTTGTCTCAGTCGGAACAAATGTTTACATATGTAATAAACCTGTTTGTTTGCCAAGTATTTTACTGTATGTATAAAAATACAAGTTTCATAAATAAAGTCTACATTCTATAAATCTTATATAAGGTATTTATATATTATGTTTTGGTATGTATATATAAGTTGTTAAGATATAATTGCATATATATATATAGCGTGTCTGCATCTATATATTTTGTTATATATGGTCTGCACATATTTAAGTGGTAGGTATATTTGTTATATATTAGTGTATATATTTATTAATATAAGTTATGGTGCAGTATGGGTTTGCTATTGTACCTAAGTTATGTTATAATGATATAAAAATATATATTTGCTGGCAACTATATTATAATATATATGTATTTATTTCAAATCTTATGTATATGTGTTTTATTTTGAAATATATATTTAATTTAAAAACAATGATTTTAATTATATGTTATTCTAATATTGGTATTAAATTAAATATTGATTTCCTAGAATAACATATCTCTATATATTTGATGTTTATGTCAAACTGATTTTAAATTGTTTCATCGATCCTGTTCTGATTTGAATTCGTCTCTTCCTATTCATCAGCTTCGTTCGCCGATTCAATCTTGCCTTGTTTTGTGATTTCATGCTTGGATTTCGTAAGTCAACTTCATTGTCTACCGCTCTAGCCTCGAAAGGTGAGCCCTCACTCACGATTAACGTTCTTTTATTTATTAAATTTGATTTCAATTGAAACGACAATTGAAATATGCTGCTGTTAGTTAATTACACCGTTATGTATGCTATTGCCTGTATCAGTTCACCTGTGACATCTGACACCATTATCTGTTAATTATTTATGCGTTGATAATACAGTTTGGCTGATAATTGATTGATTGTTGATGTTTATATTGGATGTTAAATTGTTAATGTTAAAATGATAAACAGTATGAAATTGAACTTGATATAGGATAATTAAGTGTTAAATTTGATTTACTGACATTCGTATAATATGACCCCTTCAACTGTTGAATTTATTGACACATAGGATTTGTTTAATTACATTTTGAACCACTGAATGTATGTTGTTAAACTGATGATGTATGAAATTGTAATTGAATGACAAGTGAAAACCGTAATGTAATAATCTTTAATCTGCATGAAATGATAGTGTAGATTCTAGAAATAATTATATTAATTCGTACAAATAACAATGCGAATTAATACGGTTATTTCGGGATTATTTGAATTGATTATTGGATTGTTATTGATTGTTTTTATTGATTGTTTATTTACTTTGACACCATCCCAGTTATCACACTGCAAGTTCCCTTTGTATGTTTTGATTTTTGAATTAAAATTGGAATCGGGTTGAAATGATAAATACCCAAAATTGAACTTTGACCTAGGATAGGAAATTAAATAAAACCCGATTGGTCAATAATTTGATTTAAAATAAAACGAAGATTTTATTGGAATAAATAATATGGTTTTGAAACGAAGTTGAAATTTGAATTTTAATGAAAGGAAAATGGTAATATTTAATAATCTGAAACAAAAGATTAACAATGTAATCAATGAAAGAATGTTGTTTAATTTGAGAAATGATTGAATTAAGTTTGAAATGATTTAATAATTAAGTTTGAAATTATAATTAAGTTTGAAATTATTAAACTTTGAAATTATTTAATAATTAAGTTTTGAACTATTTAATAATGAATTATTAAATGATTAAATTGAATTGAAATTCTTTAATAAGAAAAATTGAACTTTTGAATAAGTGAATTTTACTTCGTAAAGAATTGAAATTGAGTTTCTTTATTAATTAAGTTTTGGAAAATTATTTAAGGAAGTAAATAAGTGAAATTGGATTTCTTTAACAGAAATAAAATGTGATTTATTGAAATTAATGCAAGACTTGAAATTTAAAGAATTTGATTTGATGAATTTAATTTAATTCAAATTTGTAAGTTTTGATTTAATGAAGTTGAACTTAAGAATGGATTTAATGAATTGGAAATTTAATGGAAATTGTTTGAATAACAAATTTACTTAACGAATATTGAATGGAATCGATAAATGAATGTAAATTGATTTGAATGATAAATTAAATTAATTTAAATGATTTTGAAATGAAACTGATATACGAATTTGGATCAATATTTGAATGGTTTTAAATAGATATTGAAATTGAATTATAAGATTTTGAAATGATAAATTGAAGTTTTGAAACGTAAATTTTGGAAATTGGTTTTGGAAGACAAACGAAATGTTGATTTACGAATTCTAATTGAATTAAAATTGATTTGGTTTTGAAATATATTAAATGACCAATCGGTGTAATAATTACGAAAGTTATTTAAGAGACCGGGATCGGTAATGGATATACTCTCTATCTGAACCGAAACCACTTTAATAACTATACGCGGAGTGATGATCCAGAATGAAGTGGTTGGAATGATGTACGCGTTGACTGAAGAAAGAGAACGATTTTGGATGACCCTTGACATGACTAAAACAGGAGCCGCGCCGGGCCATTGAGGTTCGCCACCTCTAGCGGACACACTTCTTCGTTACCATATCTATTACTTTTGTGATTCGATTTGGGTGCACCCCTCGATTATGGGAGTGTTGTTTCGCGGTGTTGGGGTAGTAGCTGCTATGCCCAACATCAGTCCGGATCACGCAACTACTAGTATCCTAGTTGGTATCGCCTCATGTACCTTGTCATACTGATTATCCTATTCGCGACCACTACGATTTTGATTTGTACCTTAAGTATATGGATTGCCCTCTGGTGACTTCCGGTTTTGGGGAAACTACGGTCTTGTATATGCTTTTGGGAATAAACAGGTTAAGAGGTGTATGGGCCCTGCTTAACCCTACTTTGATATTTTTATATTACTGATAGACATTATCTACTTAGCGTACATTACTACCTAGTAGATAGTTTAACGGATCCTTAAAGGATGGTTATTCCAAACATCCTTTGAGTTACTTGTATTTCAATTGCTATTTCACTTGAGTTGGATTTATTAATATAAGAATGTTAATCCTGACTCGAGTGTTTTGTATTTTGCTTTACGCTCGGGTCAGACTGAGTGGTTCAGCTTTCGAGACTCACCTTTGAAGTTGGAGCTTTGCTTGAAGATCCAGCCATCTATCCAGTTTCCAGTATTCGATGATTCCAGTGATGTATTCTGATTTGTATCTGATGTATCGTATTACTCTTCTGTTGTAAACTCTGATGTATTTTATATATTCATATAGTAGCTTCATGAACTACTATCTCTTTTATTCCGCTGCACTTATTACTCTGTGTCTGTGATCTGTGATTATTTATTTACTGTATATGTTCAGTTTTGCCAATTTTAATTAACAACGCGGTATTTTGAGCAATTCAACTCCGGCATGAGTGTCTACCTATACACTTATAATGGACGCGAATGGTCCAAAATATCGGGTCTTTACAGTTGGTATCAGAGCTTTGGTAGCTCTAGGCAAATCTTAACATATAGGGTAAATGTATTTACAGAATCACTCTCATTCGAGTTCAATCCCTTCCTTTGACTCAATTTCTTCGAATTTTGAAACGTTCCCCTCGGTTTCGAAATTCATTCGTGTCCTTCACTATTCGTCTTCTTTCAATCATGGAGCACCCCACAACTCCATTCTGAATGTTATCTATAATAGATCGGCGGTCCCGCCAATCTTCGAATGATTCGAAAAGGAGCAAAACTCCTTTATAATTGGCATTGATTTACCGGAGATTTCTGTATCATCGGTTTACGATGCTATCTATCTCCTGCTATACCTGAATTCCATCTCGTGAGATCGAGTGTTGATTTACCTCGAAATTCTGCATCGATCTTATTCTTGAAGTCACGGTCGACCCGGTTAAGGTTGCCCGTAAAATTAAATAAGCTTATCCATCTTCCGATTATGTTAATTGAATCATCTTATCTTTTCTTTCGAACTTGTATTCAAATCAGAATTCTCTTTAATTTGAGTCCATCAAATTTGAAACCCTATCCTTATTTTTGAAAATTCATTCCTGTATCGTCGAGCAAAGAAATGTATTTGTCAACTAATATATAAAAATGTTTTAAATATATTGTGTTGTTTGAGTTGTTGATGTTGATTTGGGTTTTCGATCGATTCGTCTGATCAATGCTATCGATAGGATTTCCAAAACACTTGAACAGAGCAAACTGACACAATATTATTTTCAAATTGGTAAATGAAATAAATTGTTGCTTATATTGAAAAAATATAAGTAAAATTTTCTGGAAATTAATAAGTTAATTAAATTGTTTGTTTGAAATGATAATATTTGATTATCATTTATTGTTCTAAATAAATTTATAAATACGGTTTATAAATTGATTTGGAATTTGAAATGAATTTAATTCAGAAATTTGAGAATTTAGTTTCCGGTAATTTGGAACTTTGTTTTTAAATTTTTAAAGTATATATTATTAATAGTATTTTCGAATAAAATCATTTCATAGAAATTTTAGATGTTTAATCAAGTGCTCTTCTCTTTGTCGCTGGAAAATAATTTCGGTGATGACGGCCGCATCATCGACATTCATTTTCGAGTTTCGAAGTGGAGATACTATTCTGTAGCTTTGCTACGGTTTTGTTTTGAAAAATATTTTGATTTGAATTTCTTCAGTATAATTTGATTTATATATATATAGGTATCTTATTTTAAAATTTAATTGGATTTGATATAAATATATGATATATAACTCTAAATTGTTTAAAGTTAATCGGAAATCTAATTCTTAAATTTTGTTAAAGGATGATTTTAATTTGAAAAAAATATTTAAACTTGAATAATTGAATTGGGAAAATTTCATTTGTATATTGTTCAACTGCACTCTAATACAACTTACCTAAATCATTCAGAAGTTGAATATGTAATTGGATAATATAAATTGAATTTATAAATAAAATTTGAGTGTTTATAATAAATGTTATACACTAAATCTTGATTATAAAGATGTTAATTGAGTTAGATAGGATAATAAATAAAACTCAGTTAATAATGAAATAAATTTGTTTTGAAGAATTAATAAATTGAAATTTGATCGACATATGAAAATACCTTGAATTTAAAAGAAATTAATAAATATAAATTAATTTAAATCGAAACTTTTATGGTTTAAATTAATTTATATGGGTTAAATATATGTGATTAGATATATTAAGTAGAATAAATTTAACAGTGATTTGGAATAAAGAAGAATTTAAAGTTGTTGAAGAAAATATGATTATAATGAAAGACTATTCGAATTTATGGTTTTAGAAATTGTAAATTTAAGATAATTGGATAATAAGATAATGAATTTAGAAATAGTTGAGATTGATTTTAGTGAAATCAAATGGATTAAATCAATTATTGGATATCAATTAATTTTGAATTTTGAATTTATATGGTTTAAATTAATTGTTATTTTGTATTTTAAATCTGTTTTTCTTTCTGGTTGTTTCTATTCTCCTACCTCGTTCCTTTTCGGGGACGAAAAGTTTTGAGTGGGGGAGAGTGTAACGACCCGTAAATTTCAACCGTTTTAATAACGCAATTAGTTGAAATTTTGTAAAATTTTAAACGATAAAATTTTGAAATATAAATTTGATATTTGGAATACGTCTAGTTAAACATAGCAACTGGTAAATTTTCGTCCGAAAATATGAAAGTTTATTTCGCGCGTAAATTCACTTCGATTTAATCAGTTAAAAAGCAGTGAAAATAAAATGTTTCCGAAACCTAAATATTTTTACATAGAAAAATTCTAAACCATCTTCTCAGCAAGATGTCAGTTCGTCGTTTTTCCAAATTCGGACATCTATTGCTCCGTCGTTCTTATTTTCTGCAAAATAGCAGCATTCTGGTACCGATATCGAATTTTATAATTCAATCGTACCACTGATATCTGTATACCGTTTTGATTGTCTCGTCGTGCTGATCGCTGCGGTATATTCAATTTTGTATTTTGAAGTCCGATATGCAGCGAAATCCGTGAAAAACAATTTTGTATCGATACCGGTTTATAATCTTTTGGTTTCCCTTGCCTTTCCAATTACCCATGTGAATTGAAACGCTTATTAATTTTAGCCAGCAGGTAGATTGAGACTTTTGATTTTCATTGGCTTTCATCTGCATCGGGTGAAAACATATTGACCGTTTGTTTTTCTTTTTCAATTCAATAGCTGGCTGTTTTCATTATATAGCTTTTCATACGTTTAGAATTATAAGTTTTGGTATTCATTTAATTTTGTAAAGCAAGATATCTATGTGCTGTCACTTATTTCTCCTCCTCATTTTTTTCTTTCTTTCTTCCCTCCTCTGCCATGGCGCATGCACGCTGCATCTCCACCTCGATAACCAATCTCCCTCCAAGCTTTCCTCCATCTCAGTCCCCGATCGCAGCCCGACCCCCTCGACCATTGCCGAACCCGCCTACTACCTACCCTCTTCGCCTAACAGACAAAGCCATCACGTTTCTTGCGCTGCCACGAGACTCCAACAGCCGTGCCTCTACTCCATTTGCCCAGATCCGCCGCCTCCTCTACCACTTTCGTCCATTCAGCTCCTCCTCCGCCTGAGCAACGACTGCTCCGCCCACTGACACGCAACCTCCACCAACCCATGTGACAACAGCCTCCACCCATAGCCTCGCAGAGATCCGCCTGTAGCGTGCTCCTTCTTCCCCGCATCTCATTCGCGTCACCAACTTCCGGCCTCACGCCTCCTCAACCCGAGATCCCATCCCTCGCCACCACTCCAGCAAGTCGCCAAACCCTCCTCCTCATCCTCGCGCTTAGACTCCACCGCGGCCAAACTCCTCCAATCTTCTTCCTTTTCCATGGCCTCGGCAGCCAAGCGCGACGCCTCCTCCTAGCGGCGAGCCCAAACGCCGTTCCCATCGTCAACACCGCCACTCTTCTTCCCCTCTCTCTCTCTTCAGCTGACTGTGCTCCACTTGGAATCTCGCCTTCCCTTCGCCTGAACTCTGCCTTACTTCGTGTAAGTCTTATTTCATTGGTCAGCCTCATATATGCTACAGTTTATATATTAACATTTGTAGCTAGCGTTGTTAGATAAATTCTATAAATATAGTATATATTGTTTTACTGTTAGATGTATATAGCATATGTTTCAATCTGTTGTATTTAAATTTGTGTTGATTATGTGTATAAGTGTATATACGTTTATATATATGTGGTATAAGAGTTACAGTAGATGTTATTCAAAATATGTTTTAAAATATAAATAAGGTAATATATTATTTATATAAATTTGTCATACTTTGATTTTACCATGTATATATAGAGTATATGTAAGGATGATTCGGTTGTATAAGATCATGTCTGCATTTTTGTTTTCTGGGAAATAAGCATTGTTCTCATATAGCCTGTATATATTGCTTGATATAAGAAGATGTATATAGAAGTTAAGAGATTTATATAATATGTCATTTTGTCTCAATCGGAACAAATGTTTACATATGTAATAAACCTGTTTGTTTGCCAAGTATTTTACTATATGTATAAAAATACAAGTTTCATAAATAAAGTCTACATTCTATAAATCTTATATAAGGTATTTATATATTATGTTTTGGTATGTATATATAAGTTGTTAAGATATAATTGCATATATATATAGCGTGTCTGCATCTATATATTTTGTTATATATGGTCTGCACATATTTAAGTGGTAGGTATATTTGTTATATATTAGTGTATATATTTATTAATATAAGTTATGGTGCAGTATGGGTTTGCTATTGTACCTAAGTTATGTTATAATGATATAAAAATATATATTTGCTGGCAACTATATTATAATATATATGTATTTATTTCAAATCTTATGTATATGTGTTTTATTTTGAAATATATATTTAATTTAAAAACAATGATTTTAATTATATGTTATTCTAATATTGGTATTAAATTAAATATTGATTTCCTAGAATAACATATCTCTATATATTTGATGTTTATGTCAAACTGATTTTAAATTGTTTCATCGATCCTGTTCTGATTTGAATTCGTCTCTTCCTATTCATCAGCTTCGTTCGCCGATTCAATCTTGCCTTGTTTTGTGATTTCATGCTTGGATTTCGTAAGTCAACTTCATTGTCTACCGCTCTAGCCTCGAAAGGTGAGCCCTCACTCACGATTAACGTTCTTTTATTTATTAAATTTGATTTCAATTGAAACGACAATTGAAATATGCTGCTGTTAGTTAATTACACCGTTATGTATGCTATTGCCTGTATCAGTTCACCTGTGACATCTGACACCATTATCTGTTAATTATTTATGCGTTGATAATACAGTTTGGCTGATAATTGATTGATTGTTGATGTTTATATTGGATGTTAAATTGTTAATGTTAAAATGATAAACAGTATGAAATTGAACTTGATATAGGATAATTAAGTGTTAAATTTGATTTACTGACATTCGTATAATATGACCCCTTCAACTGTTGAATTTATTGACACATAGGATTTGTTTAATTACATTTTGAACCACTGAATGTATGTTGTTAAACTGATGATGTATGAAATTGTAATTGAATGACAAGTGAAAACCGTAATGTAATAATCTTTAATCTGCATGAAATGATAGTGTAGATTCTAGAAATAATTATATTAATTCGTACAAATAACAATGCGAATTAATACGGTTATTTCGGGATTATTTGAATTGATTATTGGATTGTTATTGATTGTTTTTATTGATTGTTTATTTACTTTGACACCATCCCAATTATCACACTGCAAGTTCCCTTTGTATGTTTTGATTTTTGAATTAAAATTGGAATCGGGTTGAAATGATAAATACCCAAAATTGAACTTTGACCTAGGATAGGAAATTAAATAAAACCCGATTGGTCAATAATTTGATTTAAAATAAAACGAAGATTTTATTGGAATAAATAATATGGTTTTGAAACGAAGTTGAAATTTGAATTTTAATGAAAGGAAAATGGTAATATTTAATAATCTGAAACAAAAGATTAACAATGTAATCAATGAAAGAATGTTGTTTAATTTGAGAAATGATTGAATTAAGTTTGAAATGATTTAATAATTAAGTTTGAAATTATAATTAAGTTTGAAATTATTAAACTTTGAAATTATTTAATAATTAAGTTTTGAACTATTTAATAATGAATTATTAAATGATTAAATTGAATTGAAATTCTTTAATAAGAAAAATTGAACTTTTGAATAAGTGAATTTTACTTCGTAAAGAATTGAAATTGAGTTTCTTTATTAATTAAGTTTTGGAAAATTATTTAAGGAAGTAAATAAGTGAAATTGGATTTCTTTAACAGAAATAAAATGTGATTTATTGAAATTAATGCAAGACTTGAAATTTAAAGAATTTGATTTGATGAATTTAATTTAATTCAAATTTGTAAGTTTTGATTTAATGAAGTTGAACTTAAGAATGGATTTAATGAATTGGAAATTTAATGGAAATTGTTTGAATAACAAATTTACTTAACGAATATTGAATGGAATCGATAAATGAATGTAAATTGATTTGAATGATAAATTAAATTAATTTAAATGATTTTGAAATGAAATTGATATACGAATTTGGATCAATATTTGAATGGTTTTAAATAGATATTGAAATTGAATTATAAGATTTTGAAATGATAAATTGAAGTTTTGAAACGTAAATTTTGGAAATTGGTTTTGGAAGACAAACGAAATGTTGATTTACGAATTCTAATTGAATTAAAATTGATTTGGTTTTGAAATATATTAAATGACCAATCGGTGTAATAATTACGAAAGTTATTTAAGAGACCGGGATCGGTAATGGATATACTCTCTATCTGAACCGAAACCACTTTAATAACTATACGCGGAGTGATGATCCAGAATGAAGTGGTTGGAATGATGTACGCGTTGACTGAAGAAAGAGAACGATTTTGGATGACCCTTGACATGACTAAAACAGGAGCCGCGCCGGGCCATTGAGGTTCGCCACCTCTAGCGGACACACTTCTTCGTTACCATATCTATTACTTTTGTGATTCGATTTGGGTGCACCCCTCGATTATGGGAGTGTTGTTTCGCGGTGTTGGGGTAGTAGCTGCTATGCCCAACATCAGTCCGGATCACGCAACTACTAGTATCCTAGTTGGTATCGCCTCATGTACCTTGTCATACTGATTATCCTATTCGCGACCACTACGATTTTGATTTGTACCTTGAGTATATGGATTGCCCTCTGGTGACTTCCGGTTTTGGGGAAACTACGGTCTTGTATATGCTTTTGGGAATAAACAGGTTAAGAGGTGTATGGGCCCTGCTTAACCCTACTTTGATATTTTTATATTACTGATAGACATTATCTACTTAGCGTACATTACTACCTAGTAGATAGTTTAACGGATCCTTAAAGGATGGTTATTCCAAACATCCTTTGAGTTACTTGTATTTCAATTGCTATTTCACTTGAGTTGGATTTATTAATATAAGAATGTTAATCCTGACTCGAGTGTTTTGTATTTTGCTTTACGCTCGGGTCAGACTGAGTGGTTCAGCTTTCGAGACTCACCTTTGAAGTTGGAGCTTTGCTTGAAGATCCAGCCATCTATCCAGTTTCCAGTATTCGATGATTCCAGTGATGTATTCTGATTTGTATCTGATGTATCGTATTACTCTTCTGTTGTAAACTCTGATGTATTTTATATATTCATATAGTAGCTTCATGAACTACTATCTCTTTTATTCCGCTGCACTTATTACTCTGTGTCTGTGATCTGTGATTATTTATTTACTGTATATGTTCAGTTTTGCCAATTTTAATTAACAACGCGGTATTTTGAGCAATTCAACTCCGGCATGAGTGTCTACCTATACACTTATAATGGACGCGAATGGTCCAAAATATCGGGTCGTTACAGGTATGGTAGAATAAATTAAGAAGTCTTCATCCTCCTCCTGAATAGGTATACTTGCTGTTTGATAGAATGGTAAGTCTTCCATAAAGTTTACATCTATAGACACTATGTACTTATTTAGGCTAGGGCAAAACCATCTATAGCCTTTCTGTAGTTTAGAATATCCAACAAAAATACACTTCAAGGCTTTAGGATCTAGTTTGCTCAATTGCTGGTTTACATCCCTTACAAAACAAGTACAGCCAAAAACTTTAGGTTTTACTGGATATAGATCTTTGTTAGGGTATAGGACTTTATATGGAATATCAAACTCAAGCACAGTGGAGGGCATCCTATTGATAAGGAAGCATGCAGTGGTCACAGCATCTGCCCAAAAGACTTTTGGAAGATTCATTTGAAATAATAAAGCTCGAGTAGTTTCTAGTAGATGATGATTTTTTCTCTCTGCCATGCCATTTTGAGAAGCAGTATCCACACATGAAGTTTCATGCACTATTCCATGTTGGGTTAAGTATGAATTGAATGTATGAGACATGTATTCCCTTGCATTATCACTCCTTAGTGTTTGAATAGAGGTTTTGAATTGGTTTTGTATTTCAGTATGAAAGTTACAAAATATATAAAATACTTCAGGTTTATTTCTCATAAGAAACAGCCATGTCATACGAGAATAATCATCCAAAAGGTAACAAAGTATTTATAACCATTTTTAGATACAACAGATGATGGTCCCCATATGTCTGAGTGTACTAATCCAAAGGGTACATCAGCACGTTTATTAATTCTAGATTTAGAACTACTACGATGAAGTTTTGAATACTGACATGTTTCACAATTAAGAAAAGATAAAGAACTATATTGTGGACACAATCTTTTGAATAATGTGAGTGAGGGATGACCCAACTGTTGATGCACTTTGAGAGCTGAATCAGCACTTGAACATGCCATTGGTAAAGAGTCTAGAATATAGAGACCATTGGATTCATGTCCTTTACCAATAGTTTGTTGCATCGTAAGATCCTGAAACATGCAGTGATTAGGAAAGAAAGATATGGAACAATTTAAGTCGCGTCTAATTTGGCTAACAGAGATTAGATTAAAAGATAAAGATGGTATGTAAAGAGCAGATTTTAAGGGTAGAGGATTGCTTATTTCTCCAGATCCTTGAACACTTGAGTTAGATCCATCTGCTAACGTGACTGCATGGCTATTTTCATGAATTCTAAGGTTTGAAAATAAGTCAGAATTACCTGACATGTGATCAGTTGCACCTGAGTCTATGATCCATTTTGTTGACTGATTGTTAGTGGTAGCAACAGTAGAAATAGGAGCAGTCTGATTAGGTGATGTATTCTGAATGGAGTCTTGATATTTTTTATATTTGTCAAACTCTTCAGTGGTCATAAGAACAGTTTTTTTTATTTGAATTAGATCCTCCTTGGTTTTTCTGATTGTTGTACTGAAGTTTTCTGCATTCAGATATGTGGTGCCCTATTTTCTTACAATACGAGCAGATTTTGTTTGGATTTGATGGCCTCCATGCTGATCGTTGTGGTCTCCATTGTTGTGGTGGTCTCCATGCATCTGGGCTTTGATTAGGGTTCCATGGTGACTTATACTCAGATGGTGGTTTCCATGATGTAGGAGTACTACTGGCAGCATTGGTATTACTACTTATCAAAGCACTACTGGCAGCATTATTAGATGTAGTAGAGGTTTCAGTCCTTAACACACAACTAAAAACTTCCTGAAGAGATTTAATACTTGATGCAGATAGAATTTGAGACTTTGCACTAACATATTCAGATGGTAAGCCAACAAGAAAGCTCATGATAGCCATTTGTTCACGCTGTTGTTGTTGTATTTTTATATCTGGACTCATTGGTAGCAGTACATTCAATTCTTCATACGTTTTTTTGAAGGCCACAAAATAATTGGTGAGTGTTTGATCTTGTTTCTCTGTTCTATAGAAAGATTTACAAACTTCAAACATCCTGGTGAGATTACCTTTTCCAGAATAGAGAAATTCTAGGTATTCCATCAATTCTTTAACGAATTCACAATGGTTAATAAGACTAATTACTTCATTATCAATTGAATTTCGAATCTGTAGAAAGAGTCTTGCATCTTCACGTAGCCAGATCTGATTATCTTCTGGTGGATCATCTTTTAAATGATCATCCTTATCAATACTACGTAGATACAATCGAAAAGTTTTGTTCCACTCCATGTAATTTGAATTTGTCAACTTGCGATCTGTGATTTTCGCCATCATGGGCATTATATCCACCATAGTTGTATTTTTGCTTTCTGACATGATTTTCTGAGACGAAGATAAGATTTACTCCACTCGTGATTTGAAGATGAAAACCTAGATCGAAAAATAGTGCTCTGATACCATGTTGAGAAATCAGAAAATTAAGACTCAGAAATTATAAAAGAGGAAGACATTGAAATTGTTGAGAGAAGCTTTGTTTTCTGTTTTTCATATATCACAAAATAAAGGTACAGATCTGTTTTTATATAGGTCAGTGCCTATTTCAGGAAATATGGTTACACTTAAAATATATGGATTAAAACAAGAAAAGTGATGGGCTTTGGGCTTCAGTAATAAGAAGATCTGTGGACCATATGCAAGTGGATAAATGAATTGATAGATAATAGAAAATGAATAATATATGTTATGGGTGTAATGAAAAATACCGCTATGGTCATAAGTGCAAAGTAAAGCAAATTCACATAATGGAGGGAATTATTGATTTGGAAAATAATACTGATGCTGATGAAGATTCATCAGATGATAATTTAAAGTTAAGTGACCCAGACATTAAACAAGAGCAAGACAAAGCTTTATTTTCAATATCTATTAATGCCTAATTAGGAATCCCTACACTACACACTATCAAAATAAAAGGCAGCATCAATAACAAATCAGCGGATATTGCTTATTGATTCGGGCTCTACTCACAGTTTTATTGATAACAACTTAGCACAGAAATTGAATTTGCCAAAACATCAAACAAAAACTTATGAAGTGCAAGTTGTAAATGGTCAAAAGCTACAAGGTAATGAAATGTGTTCTCAAATTTTACTTGTTAGGGATGCAAAATGCCCATAGATTTACTATTACTACCAATGGAGGGTTGTGATGTTGTCTTGGTAATTCAATGGATGAGAGAATTTAATGAAATTTGTTTCAATTTTCGAAAGCTACAGGTAAGATTTAAAAATAATGGAAGAGAATTTATGTGGCAAGGTTTAACAAATTCTCAGATCCAACATTTAAATGATAAAAACATTTCAAAAGAACTAAATTCTTCTTCCTTAAAATTTATGCTGCTATCCACTACTACAACTATACCCTCTGTTCAAAATATCCACCCTGACATTGTTCACATACTTATTGATTTCCATTCAGTAACATCACCATAAAATTCTCTTCCACCCAAAAGAGAATGTGATCATAAAATCATGCTGCTACATGGTTCAAAACCAGTTTGTCTTAAACCTTATAGACATTCTTATCATATAAAGAATGAGCCTGAAAAGTTGATTAAAGAAATGTTAGATATGGGTATTATTAGAAATAGTACTAGTGCATTTTCTACACCTGTTGTCATAGTAAAAAAAAGAATGGTTCATGGAGATTGTGTATTGATTATAGGGTATTAAATAAATTAACAATTAAGGATAAATTCCTTATTCCTCTCATTAATGACTTACTAGATGAGTTATATGGTTCTAAATACTTTACAAAACTTGATTTAAAATTAGGATATCATCAAATTAGAATGTAAGATGATGACATTCATAAAACAACATTTAGAACTCATGATGGTCATTATGAATTCCTAGTCATGTCATTTGGATTATCTAATGCACCATCAACATTTCAAGCTCTAATGAATTCAATATTTAAAAAATTATTAAGACATTTTATTTTGGTTTTTTTTAATGACGTTTTAATTTATAGCAGATCATGGGATGATCAATTAGATGACTTATGGATCACACTTCAGATTTTGCAAGATAACAAGCTAGTCATCAAACTCTCCAAATGCTCATTTGCTGAAGATAACTTGAAGTATCTTGGTCATATCATCTCAGAACATGGAATTTCTTTTGATAAAGATAAAGCTAAAGTAATTCTTGAATGGCCACAACCACACAGCATAAAAACATTGATAAGATTCTTGGGTTTATCTGGGTATTATAGAAAGTTTATAAAAGGGTATGGAATGATAGCTAAGCCACTAACCTCAATGCTAAAAAAGATTCTTTCTGCTAGTCTCCAGAAGCCACTGATGCATTTTATAAACTCAAGTCTTGCCTCATAAATCCACCAATATTAGCTATGCCAAACTTTAATAAAGATTTTATAGTGGAATGTGATGCACGTAGCTGGGTATTGGTGTAGTGTTACTCCAAGATAACAAACCAATAGCTTACATAAGCCAAGCTTTGAAAGGAAGAGTCTGCACCTTTCAACATATGAAAAAGAACTGTTAGTATTAATCCATGCAACAAAAAAATGGTCACAATATCTGTTAGGTAGAAAATTCATCATATGAACAGATCATCAAAGTCTACAACATTTTCTATCTTAGAAGCTAACCACAGGTATTCAAGGAAAATGACTAGCAAAACTACATGGATATGATTATGAGGTACAATACAAATAGGGAGAAGAAAATATAATTGCTGATAGTTTATCAAGGGCTCATGAACAACCAAGAACAAAAGCAATTTCAGTATTACAAGCAGATTGAATCTCAGAACTTCGAAGGGAATTAAAACAAAGCACATTTTATGAAATAAAAAAAGAACAGATTCTACACGGCACTCTACCACCTGAAAAACATAAGATTGTTGATGATCTCATTTTTACAAAGGGAGAATTTTATTAGATCCTGATCAAACATCTCTCATTCATACTATTCTTTTTAAATTTCATTCTTCACCATTAGGAGGCCATGCCGGTGTAAGAAAAACTATGAAAAAAAATAAAAAAAGGTTTTCTTCTGGAGGCATATGAAAAAATCTATAGAAGCTTATATCCAACAGTGTGACAACTGTCAGAAATCTAAATCAAAATATATTCTTTCTCCTGGTCTACTACAGCCTCTTCCTATACGTGACCATGTTTGGACTGACTTTACTATGGATTTCATTACTCACCTGCCTAAAAGAAACAAGGCAGCTGTCATTTTTGTTGTGATAGACAGATTATCAAAATACTCTAACTTCTTTCCACTTCAGCACCCTTACACACATAAACAAGTTGCAAAAGTATTTTTTGATGGGATTTTTAAACTTTATGGCATACCACGGTCAATCATCGGTGACAGAGACTCCATCTTCTTAAGCAATTTTTGGAAGGAATTATTTGATTTACAAGGATGTACACTAAAGTTTAGCTCAGCATATCATCCACAAACAGATGGCCAAACTGAAATTACCAACAAAATTTTGGAAAATTATCTAAGATGTTTGTCTGTCATCATCCTTGTGAGTGGGCTAATTGGTTGACACTTGCTGAATTTTGGTTTAACGCATCTTGGAAAGAACCAGCATGACTTACACCATACGAAATATTATATGGCAAACAACCTCCAACCCTTTTGTCTTATGTTCCCCATACTACCAAGGTAAAAGAAGTTGAACAACATTTATTCTCTAGAGACATTACTCTGCAATTTCTTAAAGACAACTTACAACTTGCTCAAGAAAGAATGCAGAAATTCACCTACAAAAAAAGAACAGAAAGACACTGTTCTATAAATGACTAGGTTTACTTGAACCTACAGCCATATAGATAGATATCAGTCAGCATAACAAAGACTACAAAGCTTTCACCAAAATATTATGGACCATTCAAGATGATTAAGAAGAATGGTGAAGTTGCATATCAATTGGAGCTACCAGCGTCAGCCCAAATACATCCAGTATTTCACATTAGTAAATTAAAAAAGAAAATAGGCTCACATATTAATATACAACATGAGCTACCATCAGAAAAAGAACAACTAGAAAGAATTTTGGATAAAAGAGTTATTCCTCGAAATAACAAGCCAGTTGTACAAGCTTTAATCAAATGGAAAAATAAACCAACTATTGATGCAACTTAGGAAGATTACTGGCCTATAGTAAAAAAGTTTCCAACACTAGACTTTGAGGCAAGGTTCCTTTTTAAAGGGGGAAGGAATTGTTATGGTCATACATTACATCAAACACCTGGTCAACATCAAGAGGCAATGCTATTTCAAAAAACAGTTTCAGCAATGAAGAAGATTACTCCACCCCAATCACTTGCAGTTAATTCAATGGCTTCTATGGGCTTAAAGGTGTTGCAGATAGAGGATAAAGCAAGTAGAAGCATTCAGCTGTGTTTGGAAAAGGAGATTTGAAGCTGTGCACTTGTGCATGTGCACACATGTATATGAAAATATAGGCTGAGTGTAATTGAATAAATTATGAAATAGTAATTAAATTATGATGAGCTGGCATATGTAATTAAATTATGATGAGCTGGCATATGTATAACGGCTAGTTGTTTGTAGCTGTATATATATAGATGAATGTATGCATGTAAAGGAGATGAGAATTGAGTTCATAAATAAAACATACCAATTTTATCTTACCTCTGTGCATACTGTGCTATTCTTTCTTCATCATCTGGTTACTTATTCTTTCTTCTTTAATCTGACTTCACCCTCTTCTTACATCTACTCCTTCATATTGCTGTTGCAGTATCCCTTCACCCTTTTCTTTATCTCTTGCAATCACTACCTTCTTCCTCCCTGTAATATACATCACCTGAAACTCTCATCATCCCCATTATATCATGACTAATACCATAGCTCAGGTTGCCAAGTACAAAGATCATCACATAATAATTACCTTGGGTTTGGATGCATGATTTGGAACAAAGTGAGGATGCGATAACTACAAATTTGGCTAGGCGGCCGGTGGTAGGCGGCAATTTCGGGGATTCGATAGGAGTCTGCAGGAGTCTGCAGAAGGCTGCGAATTATTTTATTTTTTGGTGGAACTAGGGACTAGATTTTGGACACGGGTGTATTATTTCATGGGCGCGTATCATTTTAGGCATTTTAAGCATAGCTTTCTTAACAGGACCAGCCGACCACAAATAAGGCTGAACTGTGTATTAATTCGGTTGAGAACTCAGTCAAATATGCAAGAATCCAATTCGTACATTCGAACCAATGGTCCGAACGTCCAAATTACCTGGCAGTTTTTTTTTTAATTTTCCCTTACTTTCTCACCATGCCATTCTCTCTCATTCTCATCCTTTATATTGTTTTGAAAAAAAACCTATATTGCAAAAATTATTATCATCCCAAAATCTAAACGGTAAGCTCCACCACTTATTTTTCGCCACTGCAAGCTCCTCCAAACCACTACAAGCTTCATTATGTTCGCCGTCACTGAACTTCTATCGTTGTTCAGTGCTATTGTATACACAACTGCAATCGTGTTGGTACAATTGTACGCTGCAGCAGTATACAACATCGGTTATAGACCTTGAAGATCCTCTACAACTCATCTATCTAGCATTTTTATTTTAATATTTTTGCGTATAACTTATATTTATATATGTAAAATTTTCAAAAAAAATTCACAGTTCGCATGGTTTGACCGGTTGAACCATCAAAACCTTAATTCTTGATTCATCATGGTTCGACTCACAGTCTGATCATAAAAACTACGCTTTTAAGTAAAACTGTGAAAATTTGACACGGCTCGGGGCCATTGTTAAATTACAATCACTAATAGTCATTGCTAAACATTTTGCAACGGCTCAAGGTCATTGCAATATTGCAACGGCTGAAGGCCAATGCAAATTTGTGGTAGTGTGGTGTTGAAAAGTTGCTAATATGATGTAGTGAATTATAATTAATTAAATCAAGTGGTAGTATGAGTATTCAACATTATGGTTGTGTGGTTCTTAGGTGTAAATTCGATCAACGAATAATATCTAACAGTTCGAATATTAACATTCATGCATCACTTAGCAAGTGGTGTGACATTATGGTCAAATTTGTCGCTTAAATAGGTTTGGGAAAATCCAGTTTTACTTGTTTAAGTGTTACCTGGTGATGACAACTATTTACACCAATTCTCTTCATCAAAACTATATCACATCAGGACTTGTGGAATTTGGTAATGGTTAAAATTCTAATATCATCCATATTCAACTTTATAGTCCAAACACAATATCATTGGTTCAATAATAACAATTATTAGTAACCAAACTACTCTAACCACAGATTTTGACTTTGAGTTGACTTTAGTTGACCGAGATACTAATCTCATATAACCGAAGAGACGAATCATTTCCGTATTTCACTTCCGATGCTTCCACTCGACCCAACTATAGTCGTTCGATGGACATCATGCCATGATTTAACTATAATCAAAGCAGAATTTCCACACTGAAGATTAACAATTTTCTCAAGTCAATAGAACTATGTAATATTGTCATGACCACAGTTATATCAACCAACAGAAAACTATCGAGTGAATCATTCATAGTTATCCAATATCCATTAGTACGCAACCTCTAAGTGCCTTCAGTAGTCATGAGTAACACTGCCAAACATTTGGAGAGCGTTACGTACTCTAGTCTCAACAGATACATTGATATCCAGTCTCAATACATCTTGACTAGGAATATTTAAAATGATATGTTTAATATCATGTTATGATAAAATACTAATGATTACAACAATTGTAATAACTATCACAAACACACCATTCATGGATTTTCTATTAAATATACTTAAATTAAATGATTATTTAATGATAACATATTATAACGAGTATATAATGGAAAGAAGAAAAAAACATCTTTTATTTTGAATGAGATTTATTATAGATTTAATCATTTAAAATAAATTACAGAGTTTTCCTAAGGGCATACCACTAATTCTATTAATCTTCCACTTGCACTTGGGCCCAATTATGGAATCTCAATCCTATCTAGGGCTGTCAACGGATGCAAACGGATGCGGATATGCCTGTATCCGTATCCGCATCCGAAAATTTAAATCTGCATCTGAATCCGCATCTGATATCCGTGGATATCTGAGAATTAACATCCGTATCCGCATCTGCGGATATTTTTCGAATATCCGAAAATATCCGCATTCGAAATAAAAAGCGGATATTTTCGGATATTCGAAAATATCTGAAATATCCACATCCGAAATTGAATAAGATTTTTATTATACTAATATTTTTGAACTAAAACAATCACTTTCTCAAATGACAATACACACACTACAATACTAATAAGTTTTTGAAATGACAAAATGGCAACACACATAATATCAAACAAGTTTACATGATATTACATCAATTCAAATGATAAAATAGCAACATACATAATGATAAAATGGCAACATACATAAAATTTCAGATCGGACGGATGATTTTCGGATACGGATATGCCCATATCCGCATCTGCATCCGATTTTCTTTTCGGATATCGGATATCCGCATCCGTTTTTTGGATATCGGATAATATCTGTTTTTTGGATACGGGTCCGGATGGATTTCGAATTTTTCGGGTATCCATTGACAGGCCTAATCCTATCCCTTCGGTCGGTTTTACGAAAACAAATCGAGCTAGTCAATTCGTGAATGGATCTGCTATGTGTTCCTTGGTATCTACCCTTTATATCATGACATCTTTCTTCTCAATGAATTCTCTAATTAGATGGAACGTTTGAAGAATATGTTTTGACTTCTTTGTGTGCTCTAGGATCCTTTGCGATATATATCACCGCATTGTTGTCATAGAACAATACCATTAGATTTTCCATATTGGGAGTCACTCTGAGCTTGCTTAAAAACTTGTGCATCCCGGCTACATTTGTAGCTGCTTCATTGAGGGAAATATACTCAGCCTCCATCATGGAATCGGCTATTATTTCCTATTTGAACTTTTCCAATTGACAGTCTCACCGTTAATAGTAAAAACATAATCCGATATTGACTTACTACCGTCAATATCACTCTAAAAACTAGAGTCAATATAACCCTCCATAAGGAGGTCTCCATTATTCTATATCAACAATAAGTCCCTAGTGTTTCTTAAATACTTCAATATATATTTTATAGCCATCCAATGCATTTCTCAATGATTAGACTAGTATCTGCTTACGTTTATGCATCCTAATGCGTACGCCACATCTAGTCTAGTTCATAGCACAACATACATTATGAAACCATTTGCTGAAGCATACAATATCCTCTTTATACACTTTTTCTCCTTATCAATCCGAGGAGTTCCCTTCAAGGACAATTCAAGATTGCATGGGAACATTTCCACGCTTGGAATTTTCCATACCAAACCTTTTTAGTATGGTATCTATGTTCAGGGATTGAGATAATCTCAACAGCCTCTTAGATTTATCTCTATAGATCTTCAAACCTATTATATTGGCTGCTTCTCCCAAATCTTTCATGGAGAAATTTTTGGAAAGCCAAGCTTTCACTTATTGCAATATCAAAACATCATTGCCAATGAGTAGAAGATCATCAACATATAACACTAAAATTGCAATAGTATTTGCCTATTTCTTTCGTTATACGCATGCTTCCTCTATGTTCTGATAAAACCAAACTGTTTGATTGCTTTATCGAAACATTTATTCCAACTCCTTGAAGCTTGTTTAAGTCCATAAATAGACTTTAGTAACTTGTAAGCTTTGCTCTCACGCTTACTGACCTCAAAACCCTCAGGATACAACATATTAACCCTAGAGGGGATGAATATAATAAATTCACAGAATAATAAAAATTGTAGCACAAATAATAATAAAGTAAATACAAAAATAAAAGCAATACACAAATTTACCTAGTTTCGGTAATACTTACATACTGCTGCCCTCAAGATTTCTACTAAGATTAAACAATCGACCACTTATAGACCCTATAAACTTGGGACCATCGCTTACCTGATTATTCTAACCTTAACCTTGAAACTCTGCCTCAACTCTATCCCCGAGTTGAGAATTTTCTAAATTATGTCATGTAGTTCAATCCTAGTTACAAACTAGAGTTTTATAATTAAAACGATAGCTTATAATAAAATAAAGGAAAACCTAATTTTTTATATATAGTATGATAATTTAAAACAAAGGAGAAAGAAAAATGTGGTCCAATATGTAGAATGCGGTATCTTTTATTTCCAACCTTATCTCTTTATTGTTTCAACAACTGATCTTCTTCCCCTTCTCCTTTTTAAGGTTTCTTAATTTTAAAGACTCGGATTTTCCATTGATTGAATAAATTTCGCCTAAGTCCCTTTATCGATTGATTGCTTTACTTACCCGATAATTTACACCTTCAGTTGCTTCAATTGTCGAGCGCTTCTTCGATTGATGATTTGGTATGATTTTTTCCTTTTTGATTATTTTCATATTCAACTTGACTTGAAAATTTCCGATGATGAATTGGGTATTTATAAAATAGAATTTATAAAGAATTCTATTTAATTTTCCATATATTTCGAAATATTTTGTTTTGAATATTTCAATTTCCGATTGATGCCGTTCATCTTTGTTGTTGATTTATGATCGAATAGTTTTGTGATCACTGATTTTTTCATCTTTGATATAATTTTTGACTTCGGTTGAATTGTTCAACATGCGTATTTTTTTCTTATATTTGTTGTTGCCGACCGTTTTGTGCATACACCTCCAATTGTTTCTGACTTTGAAATTGTTCGATCTTTTTGATGTGTCTAAATGCTGTTGAGTGAGATTTTGAATCTAGTTGTTGTTTCTGCAAATATGAATTGGCTGATGACTGTGATGGATACCGTTGTTTGTCATCACCTTACTTGTTGTGTTATCTTTGATAATTGATGATGTACACATAGCTTGGTATTGATCTAAAGTCAATGTTTGATGTCTGAGATGAAGTTATTAGAGATAATTCTTGTTGCCTGGTTTGACTTTTCTGTGTGTGTTTGTTGCTGGTCATGGCTGTCGTGCTTGATTGGTGATGCTCCCATGTATACTCCATAGATTTTTACCATGTACATATATAAATGTATATATATATACATATATGTATAGTGTGCACTATTGTCCATTTTCTCCTTGTGCATGCTTTGAACTTTGGTCTTATGCATTTGTCTGTTGCACCAGTTTGATGTTGTGTACTTGTGTATCCGAGTTTGGTGCATGTGTACATCCCTTGTTTTGTTGTTCTGCCTGTTTGTGCATTGCCACTTGAACCTGACCCATGTTTAGCCTTGTGTTGGTCTTGTATGCACTTGCACTTGCGTGGACTTGTACTGATTTATGCATTCTTAAGTATTTTGCCTAACCTATGTGCTTGCTTGACTTCGAGCTTACCTTTGTTTGAGTTTTTGCTTGTTTGAGTGCATGTGCTTGGCTGTTTCTATGTTGTTGTTTTGCTATTATGTTTCATCCTTGAGCATTTGTGTTGAGCCATTAAGCTTGACCTTGCTGCACCTGAGACCTTTGCTTTTTGTTTCTGAAATTGAGTTTCTTTTTTTTTGGGTGCAAATGTGCTTTGTGTTTGTGCTCGATCTTTCATGCTTGTGCACTTGCATTGAAATTGCCTTGTGCATTCAATTTTGATGTGTGTGCAAGTGTTAAATGTGCATAAGTATATAGCCTTCTTAATGTGCTTGGTCTTATGGCATGTACAGTGATACACTGTGCATGTCATAAGTTGTTCGTGCACATTAATGACTTGATTTTAAACTTTGTTTTACACGACCATGTTGTACTGGTCCTTATATATACATGTTGTACGGGTCCATGTTCGTTATCTTTTGTGCCAACTTAAGAAAATGAAAATAACTAAACCAATAAAAACTGTTATCCCGCCTTTTGGTAAGGCCGTGATACCAAGAACTTGATTGGAGACTAAGGAAAGTCCATCCCGGAGATTGGTTATACGCAAGTTTGCTATGGATATCGATAAATTTTGTCCGAGTCCGGATCGAGCTACAATTAACGAGACATGACAAGCAAAGCTATGAAAGCTAACGTTCCAAATTTCAAGTCAATCGGAGTTCGTATGCTCAAGATATGATCAATGCAAATTAAGGAAATCAACACAATCGCATCATTTCGTATCCATCATCATGCATCCATCTGTTCGTATCCATCCACTGAAGAGCCTTGTTCGAATCCATCAGGCTTTGGTAGTTGTATCCAGGAAACCACTGTTCGTATTCAAGGCCAAGCAAGACCGCTATCTATTCGTATCCACCACGTCCTCAGTCGTTTGTATCCATCGAGTTGGAACAACTTCGATCGATACGAACAAAACTACACAATCGATGCAAACGGTTCAACTTAGATCGATGCGAACAAAGCCGCGGCACTCGATACGAACGAGACAACACATTTGATCGATACGAACAAAGCAGTGCGACCGATGGATATGAACAAAGCAACAATGATCGAGTCGAACAGACTCACTCTGATGGATACGAACAAAGCAACAATGATCGAGTCGAACAGACTCGTTACGATCGATATGAACAAAGTAATTGTGAATCGAGTCGAACCAGAATAGATACGAAGAAAACAGCAAACGAGAAGCCCAAACTTGCATCGATTTGAACTGGTCGATACGAAGTGCATCGATTCGAACTGAACATCCTATTGAAGACTCTAATTCGTATCGATCATAACTCGCAATCCACAAGTCCAAATAGTATGAAATTTTCACAGGAGCTTACGTACGACCTAAGGAATGTTCATGCCAAATTTTGACTCGATAGGTTAAAATCTTGATCGATACGAAATTCATTCGTATCGATCACGGATCAAGTCGAAACCACGTGGGATCGATCGCGTGGGCCCGCTCACATGCCAGAAGAGGTCTCTCGAGATCTGAGCGAGATATTTGCATCCTACGCCTATAAATAGCATCCCAGAACCTCTAGAAAAGGGATCTTTTGGCTCTTTGACGTCCAGACTCTGCCGAAAACATCTTTGCACTACGAGGCTGTTGTTGTACTCGAGTTTCTTCACTGTAATCCAATGTAATCCGCTGTAATCAGTTATAATCAGCAAGAAAAACATCAATAAAATCATCAATTTCGTAGTGGACGTAGGCAACACACCGAACCACTCTAAATCCCTGTGTTTCTGCGTACTTTCTTATTTGTTTTTGAAGTGTTTGTTAGATAATCCTCTTTTTCCATTTAATTTCTTCATTTTTATCTCTTCAAACCCTTCCGAAGAGTGTTGTGCCCAATTTTGGTACAAACACTTTGGTGCTTGCACTGAGAAAAACCCAGTTTTTTCCTTCTGCTCGTTAGATCTACTACCGATATCGGAATGCAAACATCCAAGGAGAAGATCCAGATCTCAATTTCAGAAGTTCTTCCATCCTATTCAGATTTGCTACAAGTCTAGGAGAGAGCTTCATCATCCATGGTTAACACAAGGACTACTTCTACAGCTGCAGATCCAGAAGGACGGGACAGATAGAATCTCGTGTAGCCGCTTCCAACCGATCAGAATGCTACTGGACCATCAAATCCGCAAGGCCATGTCACTAGGGAAGAATTTCAGATGTTAATGCAAGAGTTGACTCAAAGCCACCAACAGCTCACTCAACAGCTCCGTGCTAATGCGGAGCTAACCAACCAATTGAACCATCAACGACGAAGGAGATCCAGGAGGGATCATGCTTCCTATTCATCCATTGAAAGTTCAGCCTCTTCTGACTATCATCACAGATCTACACGTCCATGGCTAGATGGAAGTTACACACAGGCCACTGGGCATCAGCATACATTAAATGTTGGGCAACAGAGAGTTGGCCCGTCAACCAGCCGTCAAACTGGACCCTCCTCCCGAGGAGGCGCTACCCCCACATCATGTTACTGATAACTGTACCACGACCGCCACTGATTTGGGTGCTGACCCGAAATCGGACAGATCCGAACCATCACCAGCGTGAATACCATCCCGAGCCTTACGTCCCCGAAGACATAGAACCAAGGAGGCGAGACATGGACCGTCGACATCGACCGATCCCTCCTCGCATTGTGGAACCCGACCACACCTTGGCCCAGCTTGCTCAAAATACCCAGATGCCCGATCTGTCAGCAATGATCCGTCAAATGATCCATGAAAGTCAAGGACTTAGCAATAACGACTGGGAATCTCCCGGAGTCATACGCCTTTTACTGATGAGATACTTAATGTCGAACCACCTCGGCGATTCAGGATGCCGACTTTACCTGTTTATGAAGGGAACTCTGACCCTAATCAGCATATTCTGAAGTACGAATGGTTGATGAACGCAGCACGAGCTGACGATGCAGACAAGTGTCGAAGCTTCTCGTTTTTACTGGGGGGTATAGTGACTATGTGGTTTACCCGACTGCCACCTCGATATATTTCATGCTTTGATCAGTTGGCAACAAAGTTTATTGAGCAATTTCGTATGCATGTCGCGAGACCAAAGTACGTTAATACTTCATCTAGTGTCACTCAAGCTCCTAGTGAGACACTCAGGCGCTATTTAGAGAGATTTCATGCTGCATGTGCTGAGATCAGCAACCCAAATGATAACTCTAATCTTATGGCACTAACTAAAGGGATTGAACCCGATTCTGATTTCGGCAACTGTTGGCCGGAAAACCCCCCACATCATTGGACCATTTCTATTCCAAGGCAGCCCAATTCTTAAGAAGGGAGGAAGCGAAACAGTCTAGGAAGAAGGATGATGTGGGGCCTAGTGTGGAAGGAGTTCAGAGTAATATTGCCGTTAAACAATCCGGGGAGAGTTCCGGAAAAGTGCAATTGAACATTCAAAATAAACAAGATCAACAAAAAGGCAATGGTAACCAAAATAGAAAATGAGATCAGAACTGTGGTCCACGACGTAGAGCTCTAATGTTTGATAATTACACTCCTCTGAATACGTCGTTGGAGAACGTATATCTACAAACTTGCAATACCATTCAGTATAAGAAGCCTGCTCCGAAACAGTCATCGGAGAAGCAAATTCAAACGGGGAAGTTTTGTAGATTCCACGAAAGCTACGGCCATAACACCAATGAATGTCGTCACTTGTAGGATCTCGTCGAAAAGTTGATAAGAGAGAGGAAGTTAGAACAGTTTGTGCGGGCGCCGCAATCTGGAGGTGCGGGCCCATCGAATCAAAATCATGTACCGAATCCGGCTAGACAGGAGTAACCCGCTCGTACTGGCGGGAGGTTGATAATAAACACTGTTTGTGGTGGTCCTCATCCAGCAGACCAAAGTTGGAAGGAAATGGAGTCGTATGCCAGCTCTATCAGGCATGCGGACTTTGAATATTGTAGTAATTCTGAAGATGGGGCTCCGGCCAAGCAACAACGAACGCTGAAAGATGACATCATATTTTAAGGACGGGATGCCGACAGGGTCGAAGCCCCCACTATTGATCCGCTTGTCATATCAGCTCAAGTAGGTCCTGCTTGGATGAAGAGGATCTTGGTAGACAGCGGAAGCTCTGTGAATATTTTGTTTAAGCGAGCTTATGACCAGATGAGAATGGAGACTAAAGACTTGAAGCCATGTCAGTCTCGCATTCATGGTTTCAACGGGATTGCAACTATACCCACTGGAGTGGTGGAACTGCCAGTGGAGTTGGGAATTGGAGAGCGCCGGAGAGTCCGGATACTATAGTTTGTTGTTTTGGATATAAACTCCCCATATAATGCTTTCTTGGGCCGACCAGCCTTAGCTGAATTCAGGGCTGCCATCGCCCCATGGTGTTTGACTTTGAAATTCCCTACCGACAATGGTGTCAGAGTTTTTCAAGGGGATCAGGCCGCAGGGCGAGCCTTTTACGTTGCTGAGCTGCGCGAGGCGCAGCGGAAATAAAAAGGAAAGGGCGTAGAGGAATCTCTCTACGTCCGCTTTGCTGATAATTGACAATTAGTGCCTGGGCTCGGGCCCGGGCACCCCAACCAATTCCAAAGAGATCTTGACTTGAGAGATATCGAAAGTGAAGATGAAGGTAAAGACAGTCAAGCTTCTCCGGCTGAACTGACGATCAATGTTCCAATCGACGATAATGATGACTCGAAAATGGTAAAGATTGGATCTCGGCTAAGCCAACAAATGCAAGAGGTATTGGTTGAATTTCTCCGGGTAAACCTTGATGTGTTTGCCTGGATGCACTCTGATATGTGTGGGATCTCGCCAGACATCACGAACCACACACTGAATACTGACCTGCGGTACGTCCCGGTCAAGCAAAAAAGGCGTGGTATGGATCCAGAGAGATCTGCCGCCCTTAAAGAAGAGGTCGATAAGCTTAAGATGAATGAGTTCATTCGAGATGCATTATACCCGGAATGGGTATCCAATCCTATACTTGTCTGAAAGCCAAATGGGAAATGGAGAACATGTGTTGACTACTCAGACTTGAACAAAGCTTGCCCCAAAGGCAGTTTTCCACTTCCACGAATCGATCAACTTGTAGACTCAATGGCTGGACATGAACTTTTATCCTTCATGGATGCGTACTCTGGCTACAATCAAATACCCATGCACTTGCCCGACCAGGAACATACCAGCTTCGTAACCAATATGGGACTCTATTGCTATAAAGTTATGCCTTTTGGACTCAAGAATGCTGGGGCAACTCATCAACGGTTAGTTAATCGAATGTTCGTTAACCAGATTGGAAAGACCTGAAAGTCTATACAAGGTGGATCGTGTACTGTATATGCAAGTATATGTGGCTAAATATATAATGCAACTAAACCAATACTAATCTAAGTAAATATAGAATAAGCACACCGGGATTTTATACTGGTTCGGACCTCCCGTCCTACGTCCAGTCCTGAAGCTCCTCTTTGGAATTTCCTTTCACCGAATAACCCTCACTTCACCCGGAGGAACAGGTTTACAATAGCAGAGTTTCTTTGTCAACCGTGTGTTCTCTATTACATGGATTTTGACTATATAGTACAAATGCTTCCAATATATATCTAGAGAGTATTGTCTATGAGGAACTGTATATTTGGAAGAGTAGAATACAAGTATAGATTGCTAGAGATCAAGAGTATATGATAGAGTGTACAATCAGAGAGCATAAGTAAGTAAGGTATTTTTCTCTTTGATTCTTGATGATATATATAGTTGTAGAGAGATTCCTTGAGTAGTTGCATCCATTAACAAGTGCTCTACAGTTGCTTCTGATGATGATGAAGAGTTGCAGCGAAGAGAAGCGAAGATGTCTTTTCAAAATGCGGCAGTTGTAATTTGAATTTTAAATTCCGAGTTCATCATCAGACGTCTGGTATTTGTTTCAGATGTCTGGCTATATATATTTTTTGTATACAGTAGCCTTTCAAATGTCTGAGTGCAACAACCAGACGTCTGATCCTGTCTGTTTTGTATTCCATAGGATTTCTTCAGACGTCTGGCTAGTGCACCCAGACGTCTGAAAACTGTGCATGTTTACTCTGTGCATCTATCTTGTTGCTCCATCGATCCTATCGACTTGTAGTCTCTTGTATTGTTCTTTGCACCTTGTTCTTGTCTTTCTAGTGATGTTGTTCTAGCAAGTTCCATGTATATGTACATTTGATTTTCATTGTATAGTTGTTGTCATTAAAACCATGGATTTGATTTCCTAACAATCTCCCCCTTTTTGATGATGACAACTATACAATGTACTTATATAATGTACTTATATATAATTTTTATAAATCTCCCCCTGAATATGTGCTTTCCATTATCTCTCCCCCTTTGTCATTATCAAAAAAGAATGAGGGAATCATATTTGCAAATTCCAAAATCTTTCCTTTTGTTTCTCCGAGTACCTACAATAAATAAAAATCATTTTTTGGTACCCACTTACTATGTTAGGTTCCGGGGGTTAGATCTTTGGAAACCATACCCATTTGGGTGTGGTTGTACCTTTATAAATATGATTTTCATTCTTAACTATCATATAAAAATAATCATCAATGTATTTTTCCCTATTTTTCCAATTAACAGGAACCCAAATACTTAGATAATTTTTATTCATATTTTCGTTCAATGACTTAAATTATAAATATCATTGGCCATAGCAGTATTTGAATTCCTATAAGAATTTGATCTAGACTTTACTCAAAATTTAGTACTAGTATTATTTTTACTATACATAAAAGCGTATCTAGTGCTATTTCTACGATCAGTTTTATTATATCCTAAACCACTTTTGTCATGTAAAGGTCTAGTACTAGATAAAATCATGTTTAAATCGTTTTGACCTTTATTAAATTTTGTGACTTCAGTGTTAAGTTTATCAAATTTAGCTTTGAAGTCAAAATTATTATTTTCAAAAGAAATATTACTGTTTTTCAAAATATCAATTTGCTTGTTTAATTCAGAATTCTCCCTTTTTATCGTACAATTCTCATTTTCGAGAAGAAAAATTCGAGATTCTGAATTATCTAAAGATGATTGTAATAAATCATTTTGTCTTTTCAAATCCGTAATTTCTTTTGAAAAAAATTCTTTTTCTTTTTCAAACATAGTATTTTTATTTTGCAAAACATTAATTTCCTCCAAAAAATCATTGTTTTTATCTTCTAACTGCTCATTTTCTTTTTGTAGGAAATCTTTTTGTGAAACAAGTTCTTCTACGGTATTTTTAAAACATTTAGTTTGTTTTATCAAAAATTTATTTTCCTCTTTTAAACTGGAAATTTCTTGCTCACAATCTTTTAACTTATCTAAAGCAATTCTATTAACTTTATTCAAGGTTTTTCAATTTTTTAATAATTCATCATGTGCTAACAGAAGATCTTTATATAAAGAATCCAAGCATACCGATTGTGATCTGAGTTTAGCCATGAAGCATTTGTTTGTTATCTTCTTTGATTCTTCTTTATTGCTCTTCCTCTACCTATTGCCTTGACTAGATCTCTTTATAGCCGTTTATTCTAGGATGTTGTTACGATCTCTAGAATCCCTTGCTCTGATACCAATTGAAAGTCTATACGGGGTGGATCGTGTACTGTATATGCAAGTATATGTGGCTAAATATATAATGCAACTAAGCCAATACTAATCTAAGTAAATATAGAATAAGCACACCAGGATTTTATACTGGTTCGGACCTCCCGTCCTACGTCCAGTCCCGAAGCTCCTCTTCGGAATTTCCTTTCACCGAATAACCCTCACTTCACCCGGAGGAACATGTTTACAATAGCAGAGTTTCTTTGTCAACCGTGTGTTCTCTATTACACGGATTTTGACTATATAGTACAAATGCTTCCAATATATATCTAGAGAGTATTGTCTATAAGGAACTGTATATTTGGAAGAGTAGAATACAAGTATAGATTGCTAGAGATCAAGAGTATATGATAGAGTGTATAATCAGAGAGCATAAGTAAGATTTTTTTCTCTTTGATTCTTGATGATATATATAGTTGTAAAGAGATTCCTTGAGTAGTTGCATCCAGTAACAAGTGCTCCACAGTTGCTTCTGATGATGATGAAGAGTTGCAGCGAAGATGTCTTTTCAAAATGCGGCAGTTGTAATTTGAATTGTAAATTCCGAGTTCATCATCAGACGTCTGGTATTTGTTTCAGACGTCTAGCTATATATATTTTTTGTATACAGTAGCCTTTCAGACGTCTGAGTGCAACAACCAGACGTCTGATCCTGTCTGTTTTGTATTCTAGAGGATTTCTTCAAACGTCTGGCTAGTGCACCCAGACGTCTGAAAACTGTGCATGTTTACTCTGTGCATCTATCTTGTTGCTCCATCGATCCTATCGACTTGTAGTCTCTTGTATTGTTCTTTGCACCTTGTTCTTGTATTTCTAGTGATGTTGTTATAGCAAGTTCCATGTATATGTACATTTGATTTTCATTGTATAGTTGTTGTCATTAAAACCATGGATTTGATTTCCTAACAAGACCATGAAGGTATATGTGGACGACATGCTAGTCAAGTCGCGATTTTCTGCCGATCACATTAGAGACCTGGAGTCAATGTGTAATATCCTCCGAGAATACAGAATGAAGCTCAACCCATTGAAATGTCACTTTGGGGTAGCATCCGGAAAATTCCTTGGGTTTATCGTCAACGCTCGAGGAATCGAAGCCAATCCCGAAAAGATCTGGGCAATCAGAAATCTTAAAACTCCGAATACTATAAAGCAAGTCCAGAGTCTCAACGGGAAGGTAGCAGCATTGAGCAGGTTCATTTCAAAGTCCACTGACAAATGCATTCCCTTCTTCGATTTGATCCGAAAAGGGAAACGAAACTTTGAATGGAATACGGAATGTGAGACGCATTCCGAGCACTAATTCAACAACTCTCCACACCTCCAATTTTGTCAAAGCCTATCGATCATGAGAAATTGTACGTTTACTTGGCGGTATCAGAAAATGCAATCAGTGTTGCTTTAGTTCGAGAGGAGGACCGAATACAAAAGCTGGTCTACTACATAAGCAAGCAGCTTACCGGAGCTGAGAGAAATTATCTGAAGCTAGAGAAATTGGCTTATTGTCTTGTTATTGCCTCGAGGAAGCTCCGTCCATACTTCCAGGCTCACCCAATCATCATTTACACCGACCATACGTTACGACAGGTCCTTACGTGTCCTGAGACGTCTGGTAGGTTACTCAAATGGAATATCGAGTTAAGTCAATTTGACCTTACTTACACTCCAAGGCGAGCCATTCAAGGACAAGTTCTAGCAGATTTCATTGCTGAATTTACCAACCCAGAGGACTTGCCCGAAACCAGTGAATCACCCAAGTATATCAGGAAGCTGCATACAGACGGTGCATCAAATGACCGTTGCTCAGGCACAGGGGTTGTGCTTGAAACTCCTGAAGGTCGATCTATATGTTACGGTCTAAAGTTCAACTTCCGTGCAACTAATAACGAAGCCGAATATGTAGCCCTATTGGCTGGATTGAAACTTGCCAGAGATTTAAAAATCATTGCGGTGGAAATTTACAGTGATTCGCAATTGATCGTGTGTCAAGTTCGAGGGGAGTACCAAGCCAGAGATCGAAGACTAGCCACGTACCTTGCTCAGGTTTAGGAGACATTGAATCAGTTTGACTATTATGCTATTTATTACATACCGCGAGAACACAATCAGAAAGTTGATTCGTTGGCAAAGTTAGCCAGTACAGGTGAAGCACAGCAAATGGGACTTGTTCCCATAGAGATATTATCTTCGCCAAGCATTGATCAGATGGAAACCGATTGGATATTTGATGTCGTTTCCGAAAGGGAGTCGTGGATGACTCCATTAGGAAATTATCTCGAACACGGAACCCTGCCAGAGCGTAGGAGTTAAAAGAGATAGATTCTTAGAAAAGATTCGCGGTTCACTATTCAAAACGGAGTTATGTATAGAAGAGGATACTTTGTTCCTTTACTCCGGTGTATCACTCACGATGAAATCAAACGAGTATTGCATCATGTACACGAACGAGAATGTGGCGATCACAACGGGGGGCAAGCTCTTGCCAAGAAAGTACTTCGATATGGATATTATTGGCCGACTGTAAATCGTGATGCATCAGATTATGCCAAGAAATGTGATAAATGTCAGAAGCATGCTCGAATTCCTAGAGCCCCACCTACCGAGATAACATAGATGGTCAGCCCATGGCCATTCGCGGTATGGGGCATCGATATTATTGGCTCTTTACCTCTAGCCAAAGGTGGTGCGAAGTACGCCATCGTAGCAGGTGATCAACTTTGTAGTGCGCAACATCATCTGCTGATTTGGTCTCTCACGTACTATCATCACTAACAACGGGACCCAATTCGACAGTGCCGAATTTAAGGATTTCTGTCAACGATTCCACATTCAAAAGAAATTCTCCGCGGTCGCACACCCTCAAGCGAATGGACAAGTCGAAGCTGTAAATAAAGTTATAAAGTCGATTCTGAAGAAACGACTAGAAAAGGCCGGGGGCAAATGGGTTGATGAACTTCCTATGGCCTTATGGGCCTACCGTACAACCCACAAGTCCGCGACCGATCACACTCCATTCTCTCTCTTTTATGGTTCAGAAGCTGTTATCCCAGTCGAATTAGAAGTACCTTCTCATCGTGTGACATACTACGATCCAAAGATAAATGCTATATTACTTGCCGAATCTCTCGATTTATTGGATGAGAAGCGTGAAGAGGCTGATTTGAGAGCAGCTGCATATCGAAGTCGAGTCGCCCGACTATACAATGCTAAAGTCTGATCCCGAACCTTTGAACTTGGCGATCTCGTACTTAAAAGAATATATCTGGTCCCTTCGCATATGAAGCCAACTTGGGATGGACCATATGCTATTGAACGAAAGCTCGGAGATGGCACATTCAAATTATCGACCGTTAACGGTCTCACTCTTCCGAGAGCCTGGAACAGCGAGAGTCTTCGTCGCTACTACACATAACAGGCTCTGTTTGTTTATCCAGTCTATTTCTCATTTGCAATTTGTTTCTGCATTTCGAAATTAGAATTTGTATTAAGGCAACTGATTTTGCTGTGTTTTCTTATTTCAGCAATAAAGTGCAATCTCTTCGGGCCAGAGCTGTGATTTACTTGAAATACTTCATATGACCATCACTATGCACGGAGAGCTAAGTTCCATCATACGGTGGAATTTATTCAAATAGGGAGTGACTGTGATACGACCGGTCACTCACTAAGTGAAACCCGAGCTCGGGGACAAGCCATCACATTAAAGTCAAAGAAGGATTGATACATGACAATCCTTTATCTAACTTCAGATTCCCAGAGTGTGAACTGGAGTATAAACTTACTAATACGGTTTCGAAGAGGGTGGATCCGTTCACCTAACGACTTCGTCCGTATTCAAACCAAGTTTGAGGAGGATGGATCCGTCCATCTAACGACCTCACTTGTTAACTCAGGGTGGATGTGATCCGACCATCCACGATCCTGGTACACCTTTCATTCCTAGAGTGTGAACGAAATTCAAAAACTCGCAACAGATGTGATTGACCGTCTGTTTACCAACTCCGGGTTCCCAGAGTGCGAACCGGAGTATACACATCAACTAACTCTAAGTTCCCGGAGTGCGAACTGGGGTATAAACATCACCTAACTTCGGATTCCCAGAGTGCGAACCGAAGTATAGACATCGAAACGATCTAAATTCCCAGAGTGCGAACCGGAAAGTAAACGTCAACCAACTCCAAGTCCCCAGAGCGTGGACTGGATTATAAAATGTTAATCGAATCTAAGTCCCCAGAGCGTGGACCGGAGTATAAACTCAAGTCAGGTGTAACTGAGCGCCCACGAATTTATTTAAGTCCCCAGGGTGCGGACGAAATGATAATTGTCAAGCAAACATGGCTGATCACCCGTGAAAATAACTTAAGTCCCCGGAGCGTGGATGCAATCATCAATAAAAGAGCGAGTGTGATTCGACCACTCAAATTCTCCTTGTTTCAACATCAATTCAACAATGCTGAGCTTGCTGCATTGAAAGCGAAATACGGTCGCTAACCGATCTTTTCAATTCATCCCTGAAACTAGGGGCAGAGCTTAAGTGTTAATCGCTGACTGAAGCAGAACAACATCGGAGTTCAACTTAACATCCTGTCATGACTTGTGGTCGTGATTTCAGAACTTGATGGATAAACTCAAACAAGATTCAAAAGTTGAAACTTCACAAGTGTATTGAACAAGGAAGTCAAATGCTGGAACACTTAAGCAAATAAACACACATCAAGTTCAAAACAAAATAAAGTTTCATTTCAACTATTTGTGAAAAGAAATTATGTACAAGTTGATTCCAAAATTCCTACTAGCAGGGGCCGAACCCGCATCTATACACGGCCTACAAAAGAAAAACAAAGATAAATTCCAATCTATCTACCAAAAATAAACCGAAGAAGCACGTCTACTCTCTCTTCTTTTTCGGCTTTCCCTTCGGTGTGGACCCACTGGAGCTGCCATTTATTTTTCTCTTCGAGCCTTTGCCTTTCGGCGGTTGACCTCCAATAGGGGGCATGATATCAACTTCCTCGTCCGAGCTCAAGTGTACAGGAATGCTCCCTGAAGGTGGAATCGGAGGAACTGGATCGACTATAGGAGGCGGGATAAGCATACTGATGTCAATAACTTTACCACCAGGTGATATCATCCTTAACGGTGCCGGACCGGGTAACGCCATCCTACCTCCAAAACTACCACCACGAGCCACTGCTTCCATTTCAGCGTCGATTTCGACCAATATTTCTTCTTCACGAATTACTTGGGCCTCGCTGGGGGCATCAATGGTTGGCATTGAAGAGCCGGTAGCAGGTACACTTCCACCCATAACAAATGGTAGGTCTGCAAAGGGGTCGCTGTGTTGACCGAGGAGTTCCTCCATCATCTATTCATCGAAGATAAGCGTGCTCCCCTGCGTTCCATCAATCGGCGCAGTTGTTGCTATGGTAGTCGATTCAGTAATGATGTCCTCCTGTGCTTGATGTGATTCTTCAGTTGCAGGAGGCGCAGTCAGTGTAACTCCATTCACTGGATAGAGAAAAAAGGAAGACTGTTAGTAAATGTTTCAAATCAAGCTTCTGATTTTGAGCAAGTATGCGGAATGTTCAGAGTACCTTCCTCAATTTGGCTCGTTGACGGCTGAACGGCTTCAGAAACTTGTTCTCTGGCCGGAGATAGCTGCGGCTGATCCGGATTATAAGCAGGAATGGGCTGGGGATTAACCGCAGGTGCAGATTCAGGCAGGGTTGGTGCAGGAACTTCAACACTCGCATCATGATTCTCAACACCTGAACCTTCTCCGGCCTCCAAGTGTTGGGTGCCGAGCCTTTCTTCCTCATGCGAAATCATCGACTCATGAAGAATATTTCTTTCATCTTCATTAAGCATACGATTCTCGAGCTCAAACTCGTCAATTGATTCACCCAGATGCACCGCCTTCTCCTCCTTAACCAATCGGCCCCAAGCATTGTATAGATGTGTTGGGTAGTTGTCGAGCTAGGCTAGATCTCTGTGCCTCAAGACATTAGCATTATAAACAATGAGGAGATCTTCAATACCAGCTTCTAGCCTAGACTCAGCCATTCGGACTTTCTCCTTGACCTCAGTCTCCACCACACAGACCTTAGCCGTTGCCGCATCCCGCTCGCCTCGGAGCACCACAGCCTGTTCACAAGCTTCTTGGGCCACTCTATTTGCGTCATCTTTTTCCTTGATGATGTCGAAAAATTTAGCTTTAAGTTCAGCAAGTTCTTTCAGAGCGGCGTACCGTTCAGCTGTGACAGTGGTGTTGCGATGACCCATCTGCTTCACCAAGGCATAGTGTGTTTGCCTCATCCTCTCCATGGCCAAATTCGCCTCATCGGCCTTTTTGGTGGCCTCTATCTCTGATTTCCGAGAGGACTCGGCTTCATCGTTGAGCACTTGGACGATGCGGTCCTTCTGAGCGAGATCAGATTCTAACTTTTCGATTATTTTAGCCCGCTCGAAGGCCACCTTCAACGCTTTCTCTGCAGCCTTCGCCCACTCTTTGTACTGGGAATAAATGTCATGAATGTAATCATGCATTGTGTTCTCCACCTCCAATGAAATTCTCTTTAGATGAGGGAGAAAAATGTAGCCATCGAAACATATATTTGGGAACTCTTTCCTCAACTGAGCAATTTTAATAGCCCCTTCCCCAGTGGGCTCAGTGATAGCTTGCTCAACAACGACGGGAGGCTCAACCTCAGTTCTATGGCGTTGCGACTCGGACCGAGGAACATACGAAGATGGTTTGTGATGAGGGAGCTCTACCGGCTGTCTTCCTTGGCCCAAAGGTTGCGTAGGGATTCTAGGAGGAGGAGAGTGGGATTAGGATCGATGTCTGTAGTCCCTATCTCTATCTCTCTCATGACGTTCCTGGCTAGAGTACCCACGATCACGGTCTCTATCTTCCTCTCTCCTACGTGACTCATAATATGAAGCAGATCGGCGAACGGAGCGAAGACTCCCTAACATCGACTCTCGTCCGGACATTGTACCTGTAAAAAAGAAAGAGAAACATACTTAGTGGTTTCTTGAATTAAACAACTTGTGATTGGAAATCATGTAGTGCTGTGAGGTGTGTATGTATGTGCAACCCCCTCGACCAACCGGAAATGTCAGCTGCACTTATAGGAAGAGACTCGCTCAAATCTAAAGCACTATCAAGCTCCTCCAACCCAGTGTCATGTTGAAGTGACACATAATCCGAAATCAGGATATTGGCAAGCCCTTCAAAAGGACTCTCTGTTGGCAAGGAAGGAGCTTCCGAGATTCTAATGCTGGGAACCGGCAAAGAAACCACAACTGATTTCCACCTCGAAGACTTAGGACGTTTGTAAGCAGCGGCCTTGCCTTTTCTTCTTCCTTCCGTCGCTTAAAATCCAGCCGAAGACCCAGCTATAAGTTCATCATCCGTGGGCGTTCTCTCTTCATCACCCCCTTCAGTTATTACGACCCCGGGTGTTTTGCGTTTCAACTACTTCTTTGGGGCTGCCCTCATTGTCCCTTCAAGCCTTATGCTTTGATTCTGCTCAATCAGTCTGACGATTCTCAAATTTCTGTCGGTTAGAACCGAATCCATGTCCCTTATTTCACTTGGAACCTCTTGAACGACCCTTACTATTTCTTTGAAGTACCCGCCTTCAGGTCGTGAAATTGCAGCTGTAAAAAAATTAGTTTTACATCAACTACTATTATCTTGATAGCTCTTGGAGAAGATTGTAACACTTACGTCTGACTAACCATCGGCTGGCAAATCCTGGGGGGCATCGGACGTAGAACCATTCTGTTTTAAAGTAACTTGGTCTTGTCCAAGATCCGGTTACTACTTGACAATTCTTGATCGACTCCAGGAATGTAAAAGATGGACTATCTCCCCTACTCTTGAAGTTAAAAAGATATCTAATCTCTGTTGGAGCAGGTGGCCGAAAGAGATGCTCCATTAATACAATAAATAAACTGTATAGTGTAGCGTATCCGTTGGGGTGTAGTTGTGATGGGGCGATTCCGAGGAAAGACAACACTTCCCTAATGTATTGGTTGAACGGGGGAAGTGTTCCTGTTGTGCACGCATAGCGATTGAAGGCAGTAAACCCCTCTGGGGAGCATGTGGTCTATCGTTCGGTCCCGGTAATAGTACATCGTCCAATGACAAGCCATGCCTTAAGCATATCCGTCCCAACATGTCTTCGGAGATGTTAGACGTTACGGAATCCTGAGGATTTCCTATAAACCTGGCCCCAGGCAGCTCGTCCGGAGCTGGGTCTATAACTTCGGCCGCGATGGCCGGAATTTCTAGGACAAAAGGAGATGAATCCTGAAGCTCTTGCTGTTGTGAACTTGTGGATTCCATAGCTAATCAACTTATTAGAAACCATCATTAGACAATAAAAACCCAAGTGTTCCCCAGTGTTATGTGCGTGAATGTGAATGTGCAAGTGCAGTGCTACATGTTACTTGAGAAATTCTAAAGAGTTAAAGAAAACATGCAAACAACGAGGCTTCGAAATTCAACTGGAGTGACCGTCCTCGCTGACCGTCACAACCGTGCCATCCAGACTTGAGCGACCGATCCAAGTTAGAGTTTATTGAATTTTGTTAAGTTGCGGTTCCATCGACGAGCTTCGAAAGATAGTCAAATATGCAGTTCAACGGTCAAATCCAATTATGCCAGATTGAAGCTCGCCGAAGTTAACTGTTCAATTATGCAAAATATTCGTATCCATCATGGTCAAGACAAGGATCGGACACCGGGGGTGTAATTCGTATCGATCCATCAAAGTCGCAATTCGTATCGATCCAGGAAGTAGCAATTCATATCAATCATTGCACATTCCTTCGTATCAATCACTAAAAGGATACTTCGTATCGATAAAGTATCCTTCCTTTTGTATTGATCCACACACAGAAATTCGTATCGATCGAATTATCGGTCTCCAGTCCCAAAATTCGTATCGATCAAGGCATATCGATACGAATGCTACTGGGGATCCATCGACGCAAATGCCACCAGTAGTTCATCGATACGAAGAATCTATCATCAACCAAAACGAAACGTTTCCTTTGATTGGATACAAAGCTTCGTCGTGCTCAGATCGATGCGATTCCTCCCTTTGTCATAGATCGATACAAAAGTTCCTCCTCGTACCTCGTTACTCCTTCTTCCCCAAGTAGTTGACACACCATTGCTCCTTCTCGACCTTATTCCAACCAAATCCCGGCATCAACAATGACGGGATAGGCAATGGCTTTGGTTTAGACGGCGTTAAAATTCGAGTCTCGTCATTTTCAACATGAATTCGTTAACTATTTACCTAAGTCAAGATGTAGTTGCACGAGCTTAAGAAATTAGTTTGATTTGGGGAACGAAGGCAGATTTTCTTTCTCGTATTTTTGATCGATACGAAGGGAGGTTAAAAAGTAGAAAGCAAGTGAAGAATTTGGTTAAGTCCAAAAGGTATTTATATGGACTCGAACTCAACAGGAAGAGACGGTTCGTCTCCCAGTTAGTTGAACCGGTTGGACGGTTAGAGCCAGAACGATACGAAGAGTTCTCTTTGAATCCACCTACAGCCGATCTTGAAAAAAAAATTCATATCCATCGACCCATCGATACGAAAGGAACAGCCAAATTGCACTGGAACCATGTGACTCCATCGATACGAAGCATCCATCTTTTCGTATCCAACAGTGAGGATTCCATCGGTACGAAATCGCAATTTCGTATCCATTGCTTTGGAGTCCACAGAAACTCGCATCCATCGATACGAAGTGAATTGAGACCTTAGCCTAAATTTTGTCCATCGGTGCGAAATGATCAAAAAGGGGATAGCGGGTTCGTATCGATCATTATCGATACGAACACAAATTTCTGACTCCTCGAATCGATCATGGAGAGGATCAATAAAAAAATCCAAAACGACCATCAAGCATCGTTATAACTCAAATTTCACATTGATTCAGGAGAGGACTGATGTGAAAGTCGATACAAAAAAAATTGAAAAAAAACTGACAACGACTCGGGAACGTACGAACGTTAACGGGAGTCAGGTTAACATGCATTCATGAATAATGAATTAACATCCAATCTTTGGAATTCACAGGGATTGGATATTCGCTTGATGACGGTTATGACAACAAACAGATAATCGCTATCATACAGCAATCGGATACAACAATACATAGTACAGCAGTTGGCAGTCAACAATTCATATTATTGAAAAATCAGTCAAGAATTACAACTTTCAATGAGAAAACAACAACCGATTGGCAGGTCAGATGGAACTATTCAGAATGAAGACTTCAGCTTTTCAAAGCACGTCGTGTTTTCACAAGACGTACTTTGGGGGGCAAATGTTATCCCGCCTTTTGGTAAGGCCATGATACCAAGAACTTTTCTTGAGACTAAGGAAAGTCCATCCCGGAGATTGGTTATACGCAGGTTTGCTATGGATATCGATAAATTTTGTCCGAGTCCGGATCAAGCTACAATTAACGAGACATGACAAGCAAAGCTATGAAAGCCAACGTTCCAAAGTTCAAGTCGATCGGAGTTCGTATGCTCAAGATACGATCAATGCAAATTAAGGAAATCAACACAATCGCATCATTTCGTATCCATCATCATGCATCCATCTGTTCGTATCCATCCACTGAAGAGCCTTGTTCGAATCCATCAGGCTTTGGTAGTTCGTATCCAGGAAACCACTGTTCGTATTCAAGGCCAAGCAAGACCGATATCTGTTCGTATCCACCACATCCTCAGTCGTTCGTATCCATCGAGTTGGAACAACTTCGATCGATACGAACAAAACTACACAATCGATGCGAACAGTTCAACTTAGATCGATGCGAACAAAGCCGTGGCACTCGATACGAATGAGGCAACACATTTGATCGATACGAACAAAGCAGTGCGACCGATGGATATAAACAAAGCAATAATGATCGAGTCAAACAGACTCGCTCCGACCGATACGAACAAAGCAACAATGATCGAGTCGAACAGACTCGCTCCGATCGATACGAACAAAGTGATTAGTAATCGAGTCGAACAAGAATAGATACAAAGAAAACAGCATACAAGAAGCCCAAACTTGCATCGATTAAAACTGCTTGATACGAAGTGCATCGATTCGAACTGAACAGCCTACCGAAGACTCTAATTCGTATCGATCATAACTCGCAATCCACAAGTCCAAATACTATGAAATTTTCACAGGAGCTTACGTACGACCTAAGGAATGTTCATGCCAAATTTCGACTCGATAGGTTAAAATCTTGATCGATACGAAATTCATTCGTATCGATCACGGATCAAGTCGAAACCACGTGGGATCGATGGCGTGGGCCCGCTTACGTGCCAGAAGAGGTCTCCCGAGATCTGAGCGAGATATTTGCATCTTATGCCTATAAATAGCATCCTAGAACCTCCAGAAAAGGGATCTTTTGGCTCTTTGACGTCCAGACTCTGCCGAAAACATCTTTGCACTACGAGGCTGCCGTTGTACTCGAATTTCTTCACTGTAATCCGCTGTAATCAGTTGTAATCAGCAAGAAAAACATCAATAAAATCATCAATTTCATAGTGGACGTTGGCAACACGCCGAACCACTCTAAATCTCTGTGTTTCTGCGTACTTTCTTATTTGTTTTGGAAGTGTTTGTTAGATAATCCTCTTTTTCCATTTAATTTCTTCATTTGTATCTCTTCAAACCCTTCCGAAGAGTGTTGTGCCCAATTTTGGTACAAACAAAAACAATGTCAAGTTCAAATATATTCATACTTTTACAGTTTCAATTTATTTTTTGTCCTTTTTGTTGCGTTGTTATTTGATAGGCAAAGCAGATGACTGAAGAAAAAAATTGGAGCAAGTAGATAACCATTGTATTCGAGTAGAAATTGTAGTGTAAAAAAATATTATATTTGAAACAATGTTGTGTATGAGAGAGTGAAAAAAAATGTATTGTATATGAATATTGTATTAAAAATATTATGGAAGCTCTTGTTGTAATTGTTTGTATTATTGGAATTATATTGAAATAAAATATTTGTTGAAATGAAATTGTATTTGTTTATTTCATTCTGTGATACTGCAATAGTACTATAATAAACATATTTAAATATGTGTGTCTGTGTGTGCGCGCGCGCGTGCACGCATGTGCGCATGCGCTTTGTGTTTATTATCATCAATCAAAAATCATAAAACTATTATATTCTGCAATCTCCCCATTTTGGTGATAACGAACATATATTAAGATTTTGCATCAAAGAAATGTGTTTGATGTGTCATGTTCAAGCCCTCCCTATTTGCACACTCCCCTTACAACTAAACTCTCCATACATAGATGCATGCAATTTAAAAAATCCTGAATGCTAAAGAAAAATTGATGTCAAAATAATTACAAGTCAAACAATTATTGAAAAATAAAACCAACTCTTGAATATTTGTAAGCTATAACTCTACCACCAAAATCTTAACCTCTCTCCCCCTTTTATTATCATCAAAATAGTAATGATTAATATTGATATAGCGATGAATTTTGATTGAAACCATAAATCATACAGAGATAAATATTTATGGTTAGGAATTTTGAATGAGGTTAGAAACTACTTGAATATTTATCCCTCTCTTGTATAAGTGTTCCATCCATGCATAACCGTAAGGACTTTTAAATGAGAATGGAAGCATGTATTTAGAGATTAAAGTTATTCACCCATGCATAATCGCAAGGACTTTTAAATGGGAGTGAATACTTTGGGATAGAATTACATAAATTACACTAAAATATAATTCCTTACTTTTCAAAATACTAACTTCCGCACACTATATTAAATTTTGGTGCATGGATTGCAAGAAGGATGATAGTGATACAAATGATCATGGAATATGTACTAATTTTAATAATATTATAAAACTTGTTCAATTTTCAAGAAATTTTTAACATAAGGGCATCACATTTTATCTTCCTAACACCATTGCTAAAAAATACCATAAATTTTTATACTATACTCTTCCTAATATTAGACTTTTTAAAGGGCTACCAAAGGCATCATTTTCGACCCCTTTTTGCATGGCGAACAACTGCCAACCAACACTGTTTTCAACGGTGATTAACCATCGAACAACGTATTTCGGTAGTTGATGGCCATGAAAAACAGTGTTGGCTGGTGGTTGTTTGTCGTACAAAGTGACATTACGTGGTGGTTGATTGCCACGTGAAATGACTTTGGTATTAGAAAGCAACCAAATTTTATTATGTTTATTTTCTTTTATGCTATTAGAAAGAGGGAAACTGGGTGCCCTTAGCAACACACTAATTTAATCACTAACAGTCACATTATCAATTAGTATTAATATTTTTTGATAAATTTAAAAAGGTTCAAGCAGTCAACAACCATCTTTTCCAGAGTAAATTTCTTAATAAATTTAACAAGAGTATTCTTATTAAAGAAAATCAAGGAAAAAATCTAAGTTATTTGTAAAATTTCTAAATCCAAGTGAATTTGTGAAAATCTATTTTCTCCAAGGGGTTTGAAAAAATGTCCACTAATTTTAAAATCAGTTGAAATGCAAATATGATGAAGCGATGTTAGATGCCACTTATAGTTTAGTTGCCCAAGGTGGCATACAACGGTATATTATTAAACAAGTGGACCGTATACTCCACAATATCACTTGAATTGATTCGAAAAAAAATATTCAAAATTTTTCAGCAAAGCCATTTTTGTCAAACAAAGGCAAACTCCCGAATAAAGGCAAACACAACTAGAAATTCCCTAACTAATGATTTGTTAGTCATCAATAATGGTAATGAAAATTTTCATCGTATAAAGACAATTGACCATTGTTGTATTAAAAAGTCAAACCATTTGCAAAAACTCTTTGATATTTTTAAATCCGTGATTTGATTAAGCACTAAAGTTGGAAAATTTAGATTTTCAATATTGGTAATCAATAAAATTAGTTTCAAGTTAATAGATGAACCAATCAAATGTTATATCTAAAATACTGTTGTTTGCATAAATCAAAAATGCTTTTCAAGTGATATGCCGACATGACTGGTGTTTTTCAAGGTTTTACAAATTGAATCAGCAAAAACTCAAAACATTATATTTGTAGTGTTATCAATTAGCTTTCCAAAACTTGAAGAATTTCAAAATTTGGAGTAAAGACGTTTGAGTTATGATTGATTTACTATAGATGTTTTAGGAAGTTTTGAAATAGTTTTCAAACAATATACCGAATGATTTGCAGTTTTTCAATGGTTTAACTTCAGATTCTAGAAGAACACAAAATATAAAACTCATAGAATTTCTTTCTATTTCCTAGAACATCTTTAATTTTGCAAATGAAGTTAAGGAGCTCAAGATATGGTAATTATACCATAGCTGTGTCATCAAAAATAGAATTAACAACTCGAAAAGAAATAAGGTTTTAGAGATCATACCTTTATGTACCTTTGATGTCATAGTCTTGTTCGCTATGTAGATCTCCTCTTCATTTTTCTAGGCTAAGGAACATTGGAATTATTGCTCTTCAATGATATATAGAACAACTTGAAGTCTACCTCTAACATAGTTGTTCCTTAGCCTGTTTCTGTACCTAAATGTTAGAAGAAGCGAATGGCCTAACAAAGGATGTAGGCCTACTCTTACTTTCGTTTGTAACCTTTGGTATTCAAATTTTTTTATATAGCGAACCGTTAGTTTTTACTATTGTACAGTTGGGAATCCAAACTCGTTTAAATTCAAGTAAATTTAAATTTGTACCTTTTGGAACCCAAATTTGTCTAACGGTTTCGTATTTGTTTCTACTCCGACATTTATTTATTTTATGCCCAATTCCACAAATTAAACGGTTTGAAAATTCCTTTCGAAATTTGATATTATCACAATTCTTTCTCTTAGTTTGTTCAACTTTATCATATCCAGGACCTTTTCTATTTTCAGTGATAGTCTGACTTCCTAACAACATATTTTGTGAATATTCTCCTTAGAAAATTTTCTTATTGTCAATTCAAGTTGTTAAACCTTATCTAAGAGCATTGTTTTCATTCAAAAGCAAGGAGCGTCTTTTAATGGAATTTTAACTTTCTCTTATCTTTGTTTTTCAGAGTCAAAATTTTATTTTCAAGAGTTTTAATATTAATCTTAGACTTATTAATTTTGTGACGCCCCACCTCTATACCCACGCTTACCAAGAACACTACGATGTAGTGCTGTCAATTAGCACGGAGAATAAGGCTGTGGAGGAGCGACCATCCATGTAACTTCTTTTTGCGAGCACCGATACGTCAGATAGAATAGAATGCATATCTTTTAAGGAGGAAATCCGACGTACCGATACAAACACAAAGCTATCACACGGTGGCTATATATAATCTTCGGAAACAAACATAGAAATAATCATAACATAAATCAGTCACAGACATCCATATCACAAAGGCGGAAGAAGATATGAATAAATATATAACACATGAAAGTGTACATCAGAGTAGTGGTCAGAAAGATCCACGATAATACAAAAGAATAGCATCACGTGCTATACAAAAGAATAGATACACAACATAGAGTCTATATCTCAAATGTGTACAACCAAAAACTACTAATCTAAGTAGTTAGCCAAAAGTCAGAGTAATCCAGAAGAGAAGTCAAGCAGAAGCACCTGTAACATCTCGGTCTGACCCGAGTATTATTTATAAGAAAATAATAAACGGATCAGTCTAACTATAATTATCAGATGACATGATATAGGATAAGGGGTATGGCATAAACATATAATAACCATGATGGCATACTACTATAAGTATGTAAATGATAATCAACAAGGGATTAATCAATGTCACAAGAGTCTTCTTAAAGATCCAAACACATAAAAAGGTAATGACACACAAATTCACCAATACACAAAAACTGATATCATATAAGTGAAAACCACAAAAGTTGGTGAAGCACTAAATCCAGAAATCAACACACAAAATCCAGAACAAATCCCAGAAATCAACACACGAAATCCAGAAATCACTAAAAGGGGGAAGTCCGAACACACGGACGAGAAGCTATCTCATGGAAGCTATCCATTTAATTTTTCCGAACACACGGATGGCCCGAAGGCAAGTCCGAACACACGGACGAAGAGACATCGCTCAATCGCTAGTCTAAACCACAAGAATGATCGTCATGATCATAAGGAAGTGTCAATCACACTAAGCTAGTAAATATATGAGTTTAGCTTCATGTCCCATAACCACTTGCTTAACTTAAATATTTACGAACAAACTGTAGATCTTCACTAGGAAATTGTCACAAAAGGGTTCAATCGAACAAGTCCAAGAGCTAACCGACGAAGTGAACGCAAGCGTTTCATACCACTCGTTTTACTAAGTCGTTTAAGTCGATTTCTCATTCGAGTGAAGTAAAGGCTTGTATATACTAGTAGATTTAAAATTGGTTTGAGAAAACGAACTTTTGATATTTAAAATAGTGTTGAAATCGCTTTGATGAAAGAGTTTTGATATTTACTATTAGTATTGAAACCTTCATATATCTTTAAAGTGACAAGTCATAAAACGATTGTAGAAACAAAGCAATTCACGTTCGAAAACGTGAGTAAAGTCCAAAGAAGTCAATCCCAAAACCATCAAAGTAGAAATTCTGATAAATGTTTTTCAAAAGAGATTGCCTCACGGTACGACTTAGTGAAGGCAAGCTGGTCCAACGACCTAAGGAGAAGTAGGTCATACGACCTAAGGGAAGACTGCCGTGCGACCTAGCTGAAGAACAGGTTAAATGGCCAAGTGCTAACTCGCGAGCGACCTAAGGTCTGCGACCTAAATGCGAGCGACCTAACGAAGTGCGCGACCTAACAGTGAGGCGCGACCTAAGGATGTGCGCGACCTATCAGTGAGGCGCGACCTAAGGTGATTCGCGACCTAAGGGTACGCGACCTAACATGGTTCGCGACCTAAGACTCGCGACTTAAAGTTTGCCTGGGGAATTATAGGTCGGCAACGACCTACGACTTAACAAAAGTCGGGCGACTTAAGAGGCATGGGAACCAGCGACCTAAAACTGGCGACCTAAGGATACGCGACCTAAAACTGGCGACCTAAGGATACGCGACCTAAAGGCTTGCGACCTAAAGGCACGCGACCTAGAGGTGAACGACCTAACGAGGTCCAGGGGAAGCGACCTAAAATGCTTCGACCTAAGGATTATAGGTCGGCAACGACCTAAGACTTAAAGTTGTTTCGACCTACGACTTATTTCTCTGCGACCTAAGCCAGAACGACCTAAGCACGCAAGCGACCTAGGCCTTAACTCGCGAACGACCTAAGAAAGGGGTGACTTTTCAACGCGCGACCTAAGGCTTAGCGACCTAACGAAGCCAGAGCGACCTAAGTGCAGGAATTTCCCAAAAACGCTGAAAGTTGGAGTTTTTCGCCGATTCGATCCAAACCAAAAGCAAATATTCATACAAATGCAATAGGGGATCATTCCCAACAGCCCAATGACATCTATAGGCAAGATGTGAGATCAAAAATCTCACCTTTTCCACGAAATTGATGTTGGAGAGCTTAAGAACAAAGCAAGAATCAACCCCTAGCTTGAATCTATGTTCTTCACCTTGAAGTCGGAGTTTGATGCTGAATTCACTAAAGATCTCGAGCTTGGAATTTTAATTTCTCTTTCCCTCCACCATTTTTGAAGAAGCTTGAAGTATTTGATGAAGTGATGAAGAGAAGAGGGAGTTGGGCTGAGTTAAGAAGGTGCAGTCCCAACCAAAGTCACAAGTGGGAAAAGTGACGAAAATTTCACTATCCCCAAACATATCGAAGTTTACACTCAAAAAGATCGCAAACGTCATTTTGAACTCAATGGGGGTGGTCTCGAGTCCGAATTTGACCGTATGCAAAAAGTAGCTTTTCGGACTAACATCCGACTAACGATAAAATATTTAAATATAAAATCGATAGATATGCGGGTTGTTACAAATTTCTTCTTCTAGAGACTGACACTTCTCGCATTCTGAGTAAAATTTTCTAATATTTTGAATCATTAGAGCTAACTCATTATTTAGCTCAAGTAGATTGTTTCTCTCAGATTCTATTTTATTATATCATTGTTGATGTCTATCAATATTTGAGATTAACTTGTGATATACCAATAGTAAATCATCATGGGATAAGTGATGCCATTTCAAAACTCTTTTAAATTGCCATGTATTTACTTTAAAAATGAGATTGGGTTCTCAAATTTGAAAACTAAGTCTTTCGACTATATCCTTTGGATCATTGTGATATCATGAGTTACCCTCCATCACTCTCCCTTTCGACTCCATAGAGCAAACAAGCCCTTTGTCACTCTCCCTTTTCAAAATCATTACTTAAAACCTTAGACATTTTCTTTCGAAACCATCCAGCATACCTTTCGAACATTCGGAAACATTCCTTTTGAAACACTAAAAACATACCTTTCGAAACATTTAAAAACATACCTTTCGAAACTCAAAAACATACCTTTCGAAACACTCAAAAATATACCTTTTGAAATACTTAAAAACATAACTTTCGAAACACTAAAAACATACCTTTCGAAAGCATTGGGTTCAAGTAAGAATTTATGGAAACATAGCTGATAGCTTAGAAACCAACTAAAAGTATCACTTTCGAAACCATTGATTGAAAACCAAACAAACTTCAAAGTTTAAAAAGGGGATACATCCGAAAGCTACCCTTTCGAAAACCACTGCCTCCGAAACTATTTGCAAAGTGGCTAAATCAATCATTTCGAAAACATTGGGGAAGGCGGCTTCAATGGTAGCGGAGGTATATTGGTTTGAAACCTACCTTCCACACTCATTGACCTAGGGTTGTAAAAACGGCTTCTAACTAAGGTAGAAGTATTGGTGCGGTAGCATGGGTATCGAAGGAGTTTGAAAGTAGCAACCCTTTCGAAAGCTTACTTTTAGAATAAGGGCGGGTCAATGGGTTCAAAAGCAAATAAAAGCGGCTTCAACTCTTTCGCAAGCATGCCTTCAACACAATTCTTTCCTTCCGCCTTTCTCTAATAAACTACGTACCAAGTGCTTGATACTATGTGCATTGGTTTCGAATGGATGCGAAAATTATAAGTGGGAGTATGGTGGCGAAAGCAAGCATGGTAAGCGGCGAAGTTGCAATTCGCTATAAAACTGATTTTATGCTTTTTTAAGTAATTTCTTTTTACCTAAACTCTTATTTTGTCAATTTTCTATTGGGTAACAAAACCTTTAAAAATTCTTTTTAGAATTTCCTATCGCATGTAATCCCCAATGCTCCAATATTTAATTAAAATGAGTAACTAACCCATTGTAGTTAATTAATCATTAAATACTAATCTTTCTAATTAAATCCAAAAATCATCCAAATCTCTTGAGAAAAATCTCAGAAATTTACATAAATTCTAAAATGATAATATCTTTATTATATAAAGTTTTCAGCCCAAAAGTAATTAATTAATTCCTTAAATTAATTAAAACCCAAAATATACCTTTCTTTCACTCAAAAATCACAATAAATTATCCAAGCTTGGAATATTATGAAAATTAAAACTCATCTCTAAAATTATGTTTTACATAACATATTCAAAAATCATGGCATTTGAAAATCATTTTGCACGATTTTAGCCTTAAAACCAAACTATATTATTCCACAAAATCCTTGTTTAAATTATAACATGACATTTAAGTCAAAACATATCATCATTCATCCAAACATACGGTTTTAAACCTCAAACCTAAATTTAAACATTCAAGATGACTTATATGAAATGGTTTAGATCATAATTCACCTTGTTTGGATAAGGAACTTGAGATTTGTTCTTGATTTAATCTTCCTAGCTCGAATCTTAGCCTCTAAATGGATTTTGTACTCCTCTTCTTCTTAGGGTTATGGCCGGCCTTCAACTCTCTTTGTTTATGTTTTTGGTTTATGAAAATGTGAATCAGAATTAGGAAAGGGATTTAGGGGTTATGGTGTACGGCTATTCCCATTCTGCCCATGCCTTATTCTCTTAAGTTTCTAATTTATAAATCACACTTATAGTTTCATTAGTTAAGGAATGACCCTAATTAGTTTGCAAATCTCAATTCCCTTATCACTCTAACCTTTATATTATTCTATCTAATTTATCTAATTAAATCTCTTGAATAATATTATTGACAATCAGGGGTGTTACAATTTTTGCCTCCTCTCATTATATTTCTGGTCGAGCCTCCACTCTTGCCCTCTATATAATTTTTAAGCTTCTAAAAAAAATTAAATACATGTAAAATATAATTGAAGTCGCGAACATGTCATTCAATTTATATTTAACGGGTGTATGTGTGTGTGTATATATCATGTCTATTGCTTCTAGGCCATAGATAGGTAATGATTCAATTTATATTCATATATATATATATATATCATGTCGTTCTGCCGCTTCTATTTATTTATACGATATCACGAGTCTACATATGTCTATGTTGTTAATATAAGATGTGTGTATGTATTTGACGTGTGTATGTATGTGTATGCGTGTGTGTGCGTATCTGCATGTCTATATGTGTGTGTATGTTATGCAAAAAATTATACATATGTTTACATATATATATATATATATTACCGGCCAGTAAAAAAAGAAAAAACTTATTTTTAATTTTCAGAATTAAATAATATTTTAAAACAATTATAACAAATTAGTATTAAATGCGTATATGCGTATTAGTCTATAAAATGTAAATATATATAATTTTGTTAATTTGTATACATAATATATTTTCAAAAAAAAATTTATATAAATATATTTAAAGTAAACTGTGTGTGTGCGTGCATATTGAATATAAAATATTACTTTTACATAGTGTATACATATAAATAATTAAAATTACGTATATATGTTTTGTGGTTGTTTTAAAAAAAATATTGATTTTTTTATGATTTCTTCATAGAAATCTTTTATTAAAAAAATACAACTAATATAAAACATAATGGAATTTAATAATAAAAAAATTATTTTATCAAATATAATTTGGCCGAATATGTGTATATATATATATGTAATTATTTTTTAATATTAAATATATACGTATATATGTTTACTTTATATTAAATTTAAAATTAATTTAATATGTATATAAGATTATTTGTACTCGTAATTTTCAGAAATAAATTAAAAATTTTAATTTTGAAATATATATATATATAGTATTTATTTATTTAGAAAATGGAAAGTCAACTAAGCTTGAAATTAGTAGATATTTTACATAGATCTAGGTCTAAAATTTTAATTTTAATTTTGAATCTATATTCAAGATTATTTATATTAATATTTAAAATTATTGTATGCAATAATATTAGAAATATTTATATTTAACAAGTATAATTTTATATTGTATAAAACTATATATATGCGCACGCACGCGCACACACACATGTATATATATTATATAGCACATATGTATATGGAGGGGTAGTACGTTCGTTGTAGTGTAAGTCCCAACACTTATACATGATTATGTTAAACCATGTACACCATTTATGTTGCACGTGCATGTACATACATATGTGTATATGTTATACATATTATATTATATATTATAAATATAACATTAATATAATCTTTATTATAAATAAAATAAAATATTGAATTTATTTAAAATAAATTTAGATAAGATCTAAATAAATTTAGACTTCATAGGCCCAATAAGATCCAAAATGTAATAATATTTTTGAAATTTACCTATTTACCCCATTGTGTGCTGACCTAGTTCCAACAATAGTATCACAGCCCTATAGTCTATGCGGTCCAAATTAGTCTCGTAAGAGCTAACTAATTAAGCTTATCCATCTAATGGGGCATCTGGAAAAGTAGCGTTTAAGGTTGGGTTTGAGTAATCAAGTACTTAGCCTTACCTGGTTGTCGGTCTATCCTGAAAAGTGAAGTAAGCTCAAAGGTTGTCCCTAATAGAAAAGGCCCAGTTTGATTTGGGCTTGGGCTAATTTTCAAGATTATTTTGAAATTAAAAATTATTTTTAATTTAAAAGTTACATTTAAAATAAGAAATACTTATTATGAATGTTATAATATAATTTTTAGTGTTTTGAAAACATAACAAATAAATTTCAAAATTTTCAATATTAATAAGAATAAAATAGTTAATTAATTGAAATATATATTTATATAAAAGATATATTATGATATAGGATTACGTTAACTCGAATTGTTTAAGAAAGTGCAAGTGTATATACATAATAAGAAATTTAAAAGTTAAAAATATTTAACTAAAATTGTTTAATTAAAAGTTAATTGATAAATAATAAAATATGATGATTTGCCTATTGTCTGCAATGGCAGTTGGATATTTCCATTTAAGTTTGTCGAGTGGATTTTTTGATATTAAATAATTGCTATTATGTAAAGGACTTTATTTACGGGATTATTTTTATGTCTAGAGTGTTTGAGACTAGTTATATTTTTCACTATGCTAATGATGTTATGAACATTATTTTAGATGGTGATAAAGTCCGTGATGGAATTTAAAATAATGGCATTTATGTAATCAATACAAATTATATCTGTTCTATGAGTAGTTCTTCGAATAACAATACAAATAAAGTTATCTTTGGCATTGTAGGCTAGGTCAATAAGTGAGAAACGACTACACAAATTGAAAACTGAAGGTTTTCTACCATTACTAGGTTCTAAGTCATCTGATACATGTGAGTCGTGTCTCAAAGGTAAAATGACGAAACACCCTTTTAGTGGGAGCAATGAAAAAGTTGATGAATTATTGGGTCTCGTATATAGTGATGTATATGGCCCAATGCCTATAGTTACTAAAGATATTTGTTTTTATTTTGCAACCTTTACCGATGATTTTCCAAGACTAGGATATGCATATCTTATGAAGAACAAATTTGATGTCTATGAGAAATTTATTGAATATAAGGATGAGGTTGAGAATCATATGAACCGAAAGATTAAAATACTTTGATCCGATTGAGGAGGTGAGTATGTTGGACTAGAACTCTAATATTGCTTAAAAGATAACAGGACTATCTCTCATGCTACTTTACCATATACTCTGCAAAACAACGGTTTTTTGAAGCGAAGGAATCAAACCTTATTAGATATGGTTTGTTCGATGATTAGTATGGCTAAGTTACCTCTGTCCTATTAGGGATATGCGCTAGAATTCACATTATATATAATGAATTTCATACCTACTAAGTCAGTTCCTAAGACGCCATATGAGATGTAGCATGGGAAGAAACCCTACCTTAGTTATTTAAAGGTATATGTTGGCTAACCTAAATTAAGAACATTGGTCCCAATAAAATTGAGGCAAGTTCGGGTTTGTGTGAACTTATAAGATATCCTAATAATTCCATGGAACATATCTTCTACAACACCGAGGAACGAAAAGTCATGGTATAATATAATAGTTTATGGTTTTTGTTTGATGATAATAAAAATATTTGCGTGTGTGTTTAAATGTGTTTGATATAATACTATTGCAGTATCATAGAATGAAAAAAAAGACAATTCATTTCAACAAATTTTTTATTTCAATATAATTCCAATAATGCACACGATTACAACAAGTGCTTCCACAATATTTTAAATACAATATTCATGTGCAATACATTTTTTTCGCTCTCTCATACACGACATTGTTTCAAATACAATATTTTTTTACACTACAATTTCTACTCGAATACAATGGTTATCTTCTTACTCTAATTTTTTTTCTCCGGTCATCTATCTGCCTGTCAAATAACACACGGCTAAATGGAAAAAGAAAGAAATTGAAACTGCAAAAATATGAATATATTTGAACTTGACATTGCCTTAGTTTATTGGTTTCGTTCTTATCATTTTTTTTAAATTAGCACCAAAATTAACGAACATGGATCAGTACAATAGGTATATATAAGGACCAGTACAACATGCTTGTGTGAAACAAAAATTTAAAATCAAGTCAACAATGTGCACGAACAACCTACGACATGCACAACGTATCATTGTACATGCCAAAAGGTGAAGCACATTAAAAAGGCTATACACTTATGCACATTTCACACTTGCACACACAACAAAATTGAATGCGTTAGGAAATTTCAGTGCAAGTGCATAAGCATGAAAGACCGAGCACAAACACAAAGCACATTTGCACTAACAAAACAAGAAACTCAATTTTAGGCACAAAAGCAAGGTCAACTAGGTCAAGTGTAGCAAGGTCAAGCTCAGTGGCTCAACACAAATGCTCAAGGCTAAAACATAACAACAAAATAACAGCAACATAGAAGCAGCCAAGTACATGCACTCAAACAAGCAAAAACTCAAACAAAGGCAAGCTCAAAGTCAAGCAAACATATAGGTTAGGTAAAGTACATAAGAGTGCACACACTAGTACAAGTCAAGGCATGTGCAAGTGCATGCAAGGCCAACACAAGGCTGAACACAGATCAGGTTCGAGTGGAAGTGCACAAACATGCATAACAGTAAAACAAGGGACACACACATGCACCAAACTCAAATGCACAAGTACACAGTAACAAATCGATGTAACATACAAGTACACAAGACCAAAGTTCAAAGAATGAACAAAGAGATAATAGACAATAGTGCACACTAATATACATAAATACAGACATGTATGTATATGTATATATGCGTGTGTATGTACATAGTAAAATTTTATGGAGTATACGAGGAGCATTACCAATCAAGCAAGACAGCCATGACCACTAAAAAATACACACATAAATCAGACCAGGCAACAAGAATTATCTCTAATAACTTCATCTCAGGCACCAAACATTGACTTCAGATCAATATCAAGCCGTAGGTACATCATCAAGTATCAAAGATAACACAACACGTAGGTGATAACAAATAAGGGTATCCATCACAATCATCAGCCAATTCATATTCACAGAACCAACAACTCAATTCAAAATCGTACATAACACCATTCAGACCCATTAGAAAGATCGAATAATTTCAAATTCAGACACGATTGGAGGTGTATGCACAAAACGGTCTGCAACAGCAAATATAAGAAGAAGAAAAATGCATGGTGAACAATTTAACCAAAGTAAAAAAATTATATTAGAGACGAACAAATCAGAGATCACAAAACCATTCAATCAGAAATCAACAGCCAAAATGAATAGCATCAATTGGATCTGAAATATTCATAACAAAATATTTCAAAATATATTGAAAACTCAGTAGAATTCTTCACAAATTCTACTCAGTAAATATCCAATTCATCATTGGTAATTTTCAAGTCGAGTTATGTACGAAAAATAATCAAAAAGGCAAAAATCATACCAAATCATTAATCAAAGAAGTGCTCGAAAATCGAAGGTGTAAATTTTCAAGCGAGTAAACCAATTAATCGACAAAGGGACGCAGACAAAATTTCTGTAAGCGATTGAAAATTAAGGGCTTCAAAATTAAGAAACCCTAAAAAGAGGAAGGGGAAGAAGGCCAGCTGTTGAAACAATAAAAAGATTGGGTCGGAAATAAAAGGTACCGCATTCTACATATTGGGACGCATTTTTCTTTCTCCTTTGTGTTAAATTATGACGTTATATATAAAAAGTTAGGTTTTCTTTATTTATTGTAATTTACCTTTTAACTATAAAACTCTAGTTTGTAACTAGGATTAAACTACATGGCGCAGTTTGGAAAATTCTCAACTTGGGGATAGAGTTGAGGCAGAGTTTCGTGCTTAGGTTAGAACAATCGGTTAAGCGATAGTCGCAAGTTTATAGGATCTGTAAGAGGTCGATTATTTACTCTTAGTAGAAATCTTAAGGGCAGCGGTAATGAAGTACTGCCGAAGCTGGGTAAATTTGTGTGTTGCTTTTGTTTCCTACTTATTATTATCTGTGCAGCAATTTTTATTATTCTGTGAATTTATTATAAATCCTATTCACCCCCTTTAGGGTTAATTCGATCCTATAAGTGGTATCAGAGCTAGGTAGTTAAGTTCATCTTTTTTTAAACTATGGATAGTTTTAATAATGCTTTTTTGAAGGATAATCTATTGCTAGGCCACCTATGTTTAACAGTGCATATTATTCGTATTGGAAAACTAGGATGAATTTTTTTCTAGATACTACAGATGCATGGGATATAGTTGATACCGATTATAATCTGGCTACAGTAAATATAGATGGTCATGAAGTTCCTAAGCCAAAAGATAATTGGGATGCAAATGAGCTTAGTTTATACCGATCAAATACTAAAGATATGAATTCTATTATTTGTGCCATAGATAAAATTGAATATAGTCGTGTTTCTCATTGTGTGACTGCGTAGGAAATTTGGCATGCACTTGAGGTGACTCGTGAAGGTACATCACAGGTCAAGGAATCTCATCTAGCCATGCTCTACAATGGATACGAGAATTTCATAATGATAAAAGATTAATATATAAAAGAGATGTGTGAATGATTGTCAAATATAGTATTCAAATCCAAAACACTAGGAAAAGCTTATCCGGAATTAGAGATGGTCCGAAAATTCTCAGAATCCTTTCGAGAAGTTTTGAAGCGAAAGTGACTGAAAAATAGGAATCCAAAGGCTTGAAATAGCTTAAATTAAAGGAACTAATAGGAAATCTTATCACTTATGAGATGGAACTGAAATTCTGAGAAGAACACGAAAGTGGTAATTCGAAAAGGAAATCTATTGCCGTAAAAAGTTCAACCGATAATGAGGAAAAAGATGAAACTACAACTGAGCTAGCACTATTGATGAAGCAATTCAAAATGTGGACCAGAAAGCATGGAAATCTAGCAATAAACCAATGAATAAAAACCACAATTTTCAAAATACTGGATGATTGTGAGGAAGAAATCATATATCATAAATGTAAGAAGCCGGGTCACATCAAACCGAACTATCCACTGAATCGACTTGACAATGCAAAGAAGAAGAAGTGAAGGAGTTTCTCATCCACTTGGGATGAGAGTGAAGAAGAAAAGGAGGAGAATATAGATAGTGAGAAAGAAGAAGCAAATTTATATCTGATGGTAGAATCAAGTGACAGGGACGAGGAACCAAATGAGATACCTTTAATTTGTACATTCATATTATACAAGCTTTATTATTATATAACTTTTATATTTCATATTAATTATATTATAGTCTTATGTATGATAATATATTAATTAACTCTTATTTAATTAACTTCAATTAATTAACATTTTAATTAATTTTATATTATCTAACTTAACATTTATATTAAATATTTAATATATACTATAACCTTTACAGTATAACACTTATATCATATATATGTGTGTGTGTATTATTTAATTAACTAACATTTCAATTAATTAATTTAATTAACCTTTTATTTATTTATTTATTTATTTAACTTTTAATTAATTTATTTAACTAAACAATTTTAATTAAATTATATTAATTTCCCAAAATTTTATTATATACATACATGTATACGTATGATACCTTAAACATTTTAAAATATCATAACATACATTAATAATGTGTAATATGTGTATATATTTTCCATTAATTAAATTATTTAATTAATTAAATTTATTAATCTTATTAATAAATTTAAAGTTTCGAAATTAATTTATATTATTTTTCAAACATTTTGAAAAAAAATATATTATATTATAACATTTATAATATATGTATATCTTATTTTAAATTTAACTTTTAAATTTAAAATCTTATATTTTAAATTTTCAAACAATTTTGAAAATTTTCCCAAGGCCCAATTCAAATTAGGTCTTTTCTATTAGTGACAACCTTTAGGCTCATATATGTGTTTGGGTTAGGCCGGTAGCTAGATCGGGCAGAGTACTAGGTTACCCAAACCCCATCTTAGACACTACCTTTCTAGACACCCTACTATTCGGGCTGTGAGCTTAATTAGTTAACCCTAACATGACTAATTTAAATCGCATATGCTATTGTTGGAAATGGACCAGCCCACAGCAGAAGTTAAGGATGAATTTTAATTTTTTTACCCGATTGGATCTTAGTTGGGCCTATGAAGTAGTTCATTTAGAACATTTCTAAATTTTTATTTAAACAAATTCTTTTATTTTATTTACATTTATAAAATGATATAGTATTATTTAATTTATGCTATTTTATATACATATGCATGTATCATATACACATATATGTGTGCGTGTATGTGTAACATTTCAATCCATGCAAGGTATTATATGCATGTGTATAAATATTGGGATTTACATCGCAACAAACATGTTAGCTCATCCGATATGCAAATATATTATCCAAATGTGTGTTAATATACTTTTATAATATTTTAAATATGCATACATGCATACATACAAATATATAATTATTTTATAAATATAAATGTGTGTGTGTGTATTTATAAACATAATTATGAAATATTAACAATAAAATATATACATTCATAATTATGTGAATATATTTAAATAAATTATAAATATATCAAATAAAATAACTAATTAATTTTTGCTAATTAAAAGCCGAAAATAATATATATACATATTTAAGTAATTTTTTCAATATATATATTATATTAGTTACTTGTTTATAAATGTATAATAAAATATTAAAATTATAAATTGATACTTATAAATACATAACACAATTTTTAATAAAAATATATATTTACCTGGTCTTGCTCATGAATTATAAATTTTTTTGATTTTAAATACTATTTCTAATTAGTTCTGTACGATTTTAATTTAAAATATCAATATAAATTTCAAAACATAATATTGAAATTTAAATTTAAATTTCTATTAAATTTTGAGATATTTTGTACTTAGCAAATTTATTTCATAATTTTATGATTCAAAAATAAAATTTTAAATTAATTATTTATTTTCGGCCTATATTTAAAATATTTTTAAATAATAAAAATTGTTTTTTATTTTTCTACCAAGCATATATTCTGTAATAATATTATTTTATAAAATGTGAAACATAATTTTATATAATGTATATTAATATATTTAATTTATATAATTAAATGACATAAATAATATTTAAATAACATATATAATTATTTTATTACAACTGAAAATAGTATATGTATAATTCACTATATATATAATTTATGTAACATGTTTATATAACGTATGATGAAGTAAGTAAATTATAAATTATATATGTATATATAAATGCATATATTTATAGCATATACGTATATATTACTAAGTAACCAAAAAATTGTTTTTATTATTTCTGAGCCGCACCATTATAGATATGAATATACTAAAAAAATTATATGCATGCATACATACATAAAACCAAAATAATTTTGTGGCAATATCACTTGCATATCAGAATCGTCCCCTAACCAATAATATATATATATATATATATATATATATATAATAAAACATCATATCTAAAAAATTAGAATTATATTTTGATCAGGAATATACCTCACTTCCAATGCCTTTAAGTACACCTTGAAATGATGACGTGTTCTCCATGAAACAATTTCTGATCCAAAAGAAAGCCAATCCTTTAACTGTTGACCACTGGCTATCGAATAGCAGTTGAATTGTCTAGATTTGAGCTTAATAAAATAGAGAGACCAAAGGGGGAACTTCGGCTAGCAATGTCTAGAGATGGAAGCATTAAAAGATTAATAGCAAATGAGGGTAGAGACGCTTAAATAGAGGAAAGTAAGGAGAAAATTTAGGATCTCATCTTTTACTCAATCTCCTTTCATTTGAGCCATCCAAAATCAAGCTATTCAGTCCCATATTTGAGTTTCCTATGACCCATATTATGGCCGCACAAACCAGCCCCTCTAATGTGCCATGAATCCATCTATGGTCCGAACAAATATTTTGCATTTTAAATCTAATTTAAAACGCTTATCGATAACGTATATCGATTAATATATTTATAACTTTTATACATACATTTATTATTTTTTTATCAAACCAAAATTAAATTTATGAATAATATTTCATAAATATTAATTAATTTATAATAATTTATAAATTAATTAAATTGTTTGGTCAAAGGAGAACTCATCTTTTCGACTGTGTGACCCATCAGGCGTAAATTTGGTTAGCGATTAATATCACACTATTCAAATATTAACGTTCACACGTCAACTAGCAGGTGGTGTGACATTTTGGCCAAATATATTGCTTACTTGATTTTGGTAAAATTCAATTTTACTTTATTAAGTGTTACCTGGTTCTGACTTTTATTTACACCAATTCTCTTCGTTAAAACTATATGACTTTGGACTTATGGAATTTGGTAATGGTCAAAATTCCACTATCATCCACATTCTACTCTATAATCCAAACACAAAGTCTTTAATTCAACAATAACAATTATTATTAACCGAAATGTTTTGTCCAAAGATTTTGACTTGGAGTTGACTTCAGTCGACCGTGATACTAACCTCATATAACTGAGGAGACGAATCCTCTCTTTAATAGTGTTTCACTTCCAATGCTTCCACTTGACCCAACTATAGTCATTTGATGGACATCATGCCATGATTTAACTATAATCAAAGCGGGGCTTCCATATTGAAGATCAACAGTATTCTCAAGTCAAGAGAATTGTCTAATTTTATCACATCCTGTTTAATCTTAGTTATATTAACCAACAGAAAAGTATTGAATGAGTCATTCCATATGTATTCAATAACTACCAGTACATAACCCTTAGGGGCACCTAGTAGTCATGAGTAATACACTGCCCAAAATTTGGAGAACGTTGCGTACTCTAGTCTCAACGGATACACTGATATCCAGTCTAAATGCATTTTGACAAGGAACATTTAAAATGATGTGTTTTATAATTATTACAACTATTTGTAATTGTTATCACAAACACACCATTTATGGATTTTCTATTAAACATACTTTTAATTAAATTAATTAATTAATTTAACACATTATATCAAGTATATAATAGAAATAAAATACATTCTATTTTGAACAAGACTGATTATCGAGTTAGGTATATGTAACAAATTACATAATTGACTCTAGGGCATACCCCTAACTCTACAGGTAATAAGAATGATCAATCTCTTAAAAAAAAGTCACATCAATGGTGCTCATGTGTGCAATGGGACTTATACTGTATATACTGCTATATAGTTTTGAAAACCAAAATATATAACAAGTACGCTCTCTCATATATCGCTCGAACCAATCTAAGGTGAAAACTCCTACTTGTCTCTAATGGATCCCGTATCAAATTAGGTCGTATCTCAATCTAAGCTCTTATACCAAATTTGACGACTGCCATACACCCTCGATACCCATTATATATGTAGAGTGCGCTACTACGGTACCCAGTCGATGTAGAGCAATAATCAATAGTAAAGTAGTGATTATCCAAAGTAAAATCCGTCATATATCACACAGTGCATAGGAAACTTATAATAACCACATGGATATAAAGCAGGAGAGATAGTAATATAACTAAAATGAACCACATAATCAGAGCATAGCGGGTTCATCACAATTATACAAACAAGATTTGTAGCCACGTGCAACACACGTGCATATATAACCCTTTTATAAAATTATTAAATGTAGAATTTTTACGTAGTCTTAATAAAAATAAACTAAAATATTAAAAAAAATTGTCGAAACGGTGTTTCGAAGTTGTAATCTTATTTAAGTTTCTAAACTTCAATTTATAATAAATGTTTATTTTTGTTCTTTATGTGATTCGAACTTCTAATCTCTTGTTTGCATATAAGGGTATTTTAGGAAATTCATGGTCGGACCAAAAAGTTGCGCTTCCAAGCCAACTATTAATAAAGATACAGAATAGAGTTTATACATCAATAATAAACTCAAATGAAACTGTCTTTAGATAAGTTATAACATGGTCATAGAGTTAGGGGTACTTCGTAGGGGCAATTATGTAGTTTGTTACATATATCTAGCTTGATAACTAATCTTGTTCCAAATAAATGTGTTTTCTTTCTATTATATACTTGTTATGTTGTAGCGTAATTAATTAAGTAATTAATAAAATATATTAAATAGAAAATCCTTAAACAATATGTTATATGATAGTCATTACAATGTGTTGCAATCAATAGAAATTTATCACATTAAAAATAACATGTTATTTTAAATATTCTTAGTCAAGATGTTTTGAGAATGAATATCGACACATCCGTTGAGACTAGAGTGAGGCTCTCTAAATGTTGAGTAGTGTATTACTCATGACTGTTAGAGCACTAAGGGATTAATTACTAATAGTTATTGGATAACCATGGAATGACTTGCTAGAGAATTTTCTAATGGTTAATATAACAAAGGTAAAATGGAGAATCTCTAAGTGGAGATATTACACAGTTCTCTCAACTTGATAATAAAGTCAACCATCAATGTGGACACTCCACTTTAATTATAGTTATATCGTGGTATGACGTCCATCGAATGACTATAATTGGGTCAAAGTTGAATTATTGAAAGTGAAACACTATTCAATAGAGAATTCATCTTCTTAGTTATATAATGTTAGTATCACGGTCAACTATAGTCAACTCAAAGCCAAAGTCTTTTGGCTAGTGCAATACGATTAATACTAATTATTACAATTGAACCAAGATTTTGTGTTTGGACTAATCAAGTTGAATGTGGATGATGTTGAAATTTTGACCAAAACCAAATTCCATAAGTTTTAATGTGATATAATGTTGATGAAGAGAATTGGTCTAAATAATCGTTACTATCAATACTTCTTATAATAAGTAAAATTGGGTTTTGCCGATAAGATGTGTAAGCGATAAATTCGGTCAAAATATCACACCCTAGTTAAGGTGATGTGTGAACGTTAATATTCAAAAAATTTATATTAATCTGACTGAATTTACACCTTTGAATTGCACAACTGTAATGATGGATATTCCAAAAGACCAAATGATTTAATTAATTATAATCATTGTAAATTAATTAAGTTAACTAATATATGAAATATTAATTATTAAATTTTATTTGATTTGTTTGAATAAAGTGCATATATAAACGTTATATATGTGCATATCGATATACGATTTCTGTATATTATTTAAATTAGAGTTAAATAGATTGACTGTTAAGTGTTTAGGGATTTTTTTAGGCTTACATTGCTTTTTTTATGGTCAACTGAATTGGGAAGGACGGGACAGGTTTCAAATATGATTTGAATATCCAAAGAAGCAATTAAAGGAAGAAATTAAATCTCTAACCTTTGCTCTTCTTTATGGCTCACTTAAAATACATCTATGAAATGATTTTGTCATTTTCTCTTCATTCTATTTGTTATCGAAAATATGAAGAGATGGAAGATGATTTGATGAGATTTAATGAGCAATTAAATAGGGAATTTTTTAAAGGAGAAAATTGAAAGGTTTCAATGTTTCTTTTAAAATAAATTCTTTTTCATACATCCTACAATTTCTTCCAAACAATTATGTTTTGCTCTCCCTTCCTCTCCTTTAGACCGAAATTTCCTTGGCCTCCATGATAAAAAAAATCCCACTACAAATCTTTATTAATAGATGGAATGGACTTACAATTTTTTGGTCCGAGTATAAAGTTTTGATAATACTATGTAAAGATGAGAATACTATGTAAAGATGAGAAACATGAGGTCACGAGTTTGAATCCCGCTAATAAAACAAAGTTAGTCTCTATTATTATTTGTAAAATTTGAAATATTATTAATGCCATAGATTTGGATCTCAATAATGACAAACTTTCATGTGTATTTTTCTTTTCCTTCCGTCTGTCTTTTCTCTTATAAGTATCGGTAAATCTATATACATTTTTCTTTTGGTTAAACTTATATCGAATGCAGTATTTGTTTGGTTTTAGTAAAATTTTAGTTTACTTAGGGAAAATTCAAATATTTAAAAATAGAAAACCGTTTCAATATAAAATTATTATTTAAGTAATATTTTATGGGTTTTCAGTTTTTTTCTCATATTTGAAATATGTTTGAGAAAAATTATTACGGTATAAAATTAAAATCATAAATATATGCATATATATATATGATTGTGTGTGTGTGTGGGGTGTGTTGTGCGTGTGTGTAGTTTTATATTATTTTAGTTTAGAATTTAATGCTTTGAAATTATTTCTAACTATAGATTTTCTCACCAAATTAAAAATAACTAAAACTGTAGATAACATTTTGATTATTTTAATTATGTACTTTAACTAAAGGTATCTTTTTCAAAAACACGTGCAATGTGTGTGTATCCTATGTACTAATCATTTTGGCATGCTAAGCGCATGCCGTTAGATCTCGTTCAAATAAAGTCAATAATATTCAAGGTGTTGTTTGACTTTAGATCCTTGCAAAATCTAGGAGTTGGTTCAGTTGAATCTAAGAGCTTTGTTCATGATTCAAGGTGCTATTTCTTGTCTACATTCCACTACAAGAACAACAGTGTTTTTCGACGGATGTATGTCGTCGACGGCCGTCGGAAGACCGTCGAAAACTGTAGGAAAGTCCGTCGGAATGTTAATCTCGATTCATAACGTCTTCCGACGGCATCAACGGCATATTTCCGACGGCGACCAATGGCAATCTGGGATGGTTTCCGACGAACATGTTGGACACGTGGCAAATCAGAATGACTAAACTGCCGTCCGAAGCCATCGGAAACTGTCGAAATTTGCCGTAGCCAGCCGTCAAAAGCCATTGGAATGTGATGACCTATAAGCCATCGGTAGTCGTTTGAAGCCATTGGAAATATGGGTGTTTTTTTCTGTTTTTAAGCCTGTTGCCATCCAGCCACTACACATCCATCAATACACATAACAGCTCCATTTCGAGCATATATAAACCACTAATCATATAAATAACCAAACATAATATTAAATCCAAAAAATCCATATCCAAATCCAACATAATCCAAAAAATCAACATCCAACAAGTCCATATCCAAATCATAAAGCAACATAATCCAAAAAGTCCAACATCGTTCATCTCCAAACCAACATCCAACAACTCCACAAACACATGCATATCCAAATCCACATAAGATAATATACAATCCATCAAAATGTATCAAACACGTCCTCACCCACTCGAAGCGTATATATACAAACAAAAAACATAACAGAACATACCTAGCATCACTCATCATCCCCTGCAGAACCACCCGACGAAGGAAACCTCCCATGCTACTCCATATACTCCGCCAAGCGCCGGTTCAGCTGCTCCATCTGCACAGCATGACGACGATCATGCTCCTGTAGCTTGGCGATCTGGGATCGTAGCTCTGCAATTTCTTCTTTGTCTTGAGCCATCTTATACGCCTTCTGATATGTCCTAGCCTGTGAATAAAAATAAATTGTTATAATGCCTCCAACATCATAAACGTAATTTACATAAATTTAATTGAAAAATATACAATATTTTAATTTAGTTTATTTTTTGAAAATTACCGCTTGGTTCCCAAATCCATAGCGCCTGCTGCAGATGATGGATCCATGACAGACTCAAAAATAACATCCTCCTCATCAGCAGTCAACTCATCCCGTCCTGTCTCAGCCAGCAGCTGTGCCCATGTTTCTTGGAACTTTTGTAATGCAAAATATAATTGAGTATAAATAACAGTAATTAAAATAACACTAATCATATTTAAGTAGACTAATCGCTATACTAAATAACAAAAAGTTGGAATGGTCACTGGTATAAATAACACTAATTAAAATATCTATAAATGTGTACTTAATTAACTGATAACTATTAACTTACTTATAATATACTTACATAGGCAGCATTCGCTTTATCATCATGCTCCCATGAGTATACGACTGAGCCTGAATCGTCGGTCTGCTTCAGGGCATGAGCATGAGCAAAACATCCCAATACGACACAGGACCCTCACGTGCTCTTTCCTAAAATATGAGTATATGTATATATATATATATATTATATTGTTTTATTAACTATCTATTAACAACTTATAACTTAAAATATAAAAATATGAATATAAAAATTCACCAAATCCTCGCGATGATGCTGGAATGACTTGGAACCATTGCGATGTGTGACGGGATTCTTGTTTCTGTTTGCGGAGTTCCTATCTGACTCCCTCTGCAAATTTAAATTGGAAATAACATTTTACAGTTCTAAATTATGTATTAAATACACACAACAATTTAAAGTAATTAATATGTGGTAAGCTTACTTGGAAATCCTCATTGCTCCACCATGCGACCCAGGCCTCCCACACGCTAGCACTCATCCAGTTCGGTTTTTTTCCCTCTCTTCTCATAGCAGACATTGTATCCCTATAATTTTTGACAATTTTGCTGTTCCAATGGCGCTGCACCATGGAAAGATCAATCTCTTATAGGTCCATCGAACCCTACACATTGAGAAGATGAAAGTTATACATTTTTATAAATAGTCTACAATATATAAAGTGGTCTAGGATCAAATAAAAAATGCAAAATATAAATTTACGCTTACCAGGAAGTCCTGCCAAATGCTCTCTCTGACATTATCTGGTATCTTGCTCCACTTGGACCAGCAGGCAGTCATCCTGCTCATATATGCATGTCTAGATATAGAGAGAACTATAGCTAATGGCTCGAGCTCGAAACCACTGTGTTAAAAAGAAACAAACATTTAATAAAGCAAGACTAATATATAATAGTTCGTTCAAAAAATATTGTTAATACTGAAATAAATTTAATACTTACGATCCATCAGCTTTGGCCCGCAACCAGCCCACAGGAAGAGCTGCCTCCTGTGATGGGCCACTGCCATCACCAGCTGGAGGCGCACCAGTCCCTCTCTAGAAGAAGTGGGAGATCCTGTGTGGGAAGAGCTACGTCTACGGAAAAAAGACATATATAGTACTTGTTATAGACATATCATATATGGGAAATATATCATTTAATTAAGTGGAACATACATTATGGCAGAACATAAAAGGATTATGTGAAGCAGATTACGACTAAACATATCATTAGTAGAACATATCATTTTTAATGAGAAAATGTAACATAAATAAACACAGAAATTACCATCTCCCGAAATGTTGATTATTAATCAGTCCTCGTCGTTTTCTGATTCAGACTTCGTTTCGTACTCTATGTTTTGTTCCTCTGTAGTCTTAAATGCTTTTATTAATGCATTTGATTCATCGTTTAGAGGTCCAAAATCGGCTTGATCGTCGGCTATTATTATTCCAGTATTTTTCTCGATATCTGCTTGATAAGCTTGTTCGTCTGGAATATTCTTTCCATCAAATGTAAATCTTCTCTTTGTTTTAAAAATAGCTGACCAATCTGCTTTATCTCTTCGTAAAGATGGGTGCGGAGCGTAATAAACTTGGAAAGCTTGTTTGGCAAGTATAAAAGGATTGTACTTATAATAATGTGAGGTATGCTTTATTTCTATAAGATTATACTTTGGGTGCACGTTGATTCCAGAACCTGAAACATTGCTGAACCAATTGCATTTAAACAAAAAAACTTCTTTTACGGGTCTTGTGAAATATGTCAATTGCAAAACCTGGGTTAACACGCCATAAAATCATTTACGTGATCATTTGGATCATCACAACCTTTAACAAATACACCGGTATTATTAGTTAATTTTTCAGCACCGTATTCTTTGGCGTTAAATTTATATCCATTAACGAAGAATATTTGATAGGTCTTAACTTTCCTTTTTGGTCCCAAAGCTAAATGTTTCAATCCTTCGTCGACCACACAATTTGTCGTGTCGTAAACGTAATTTGAAAACCAAGTAGTGAAATCTTTGCCGATATCGCCATTTGGATGTTGTGATTCGTAAACACTGCAATTATAGAAGAAATATTGCATTATAATTAACACACACATATGCATATGTGTATATACGCATATGTAGATGATATAATGCATTAAGAAGAATATATGTATATTACCTAACAAATGGTGCAACTTCAGCACAATTGAGAAGAATATATGTGTGTGTTACATGGTAATCTCTATCGCCTAACCATAATTCCACACATTTACCAAAAGGTCGGCCATGCTTTTTAAAAATAGATAAAGTTGCTTGACAATCATCTTGATCAATGCCTTCATCATTACGTGTAGCACTTTCAAACGATAAGTTCACATGATCACTAAATAATGAGAGAGAAAAAACGAAGCTTCTTCTTCGATATATGATTGCAAATCGAACTTTCAACTCATGATTTCTGTCTCACTTTTTTCTTTAGATGATTTAAGTACCTATTAAGAATTATTCCAAATTAAAATTTATTTATACATGTAATTAAACTAATATTTAACGTACTAAACATTAATACCTCTCAAATGGATACATCCATCCATATTGCACAGGCCCTCGAAGACGTGCTTCAAATGGAAGATGAACAGGTAAATGCTCCATTACATTAAATAAACTTGAAGGAAATATTTTCTCTATTTTGCAGAGCATTATAGGGATTTCTTCCTCAAGTTTATGTAGACGATCAACTTTTAACGTAGTAGAACAATGTTCCTTATAAAACAAACTAAGTTCTATTACAACCGTCCAAACTTTTATGTGCAACAGTTCTTTAAAATCAACAGGTAACAAATTTTCCATCATAATATGACAATCATGGCTTTCCATCCCACTAAGTCTGTTGTTCTTATAGTCGACACATCTACGAATATTGGAAGAAATACCGTCAGCAAATCTTAATCCTTCGACCCATTTTAAAAGTATTTTAACTTGGTTATTGTCTAGCTCATAGCATGCTTTTGGTTTTTTGTGTCATTTGGCTTGATATGAAGCTCAGGGCGATTACATATTGCTTCGATATCACGTCTTGATTTCAAATCATCCTTTGTCTTCCTCTTAACATTCAAAATTGTATTAAAAACGTTGTCAAATACGTTTTTCTCGTTGTGCATCACGTCAATATTGTGACGAAGTAGTAGAATTTTCCAATAAGGCAACTCCCAAAATATACTTTGTTTGCACCAATTACGAATCATTCATTTACCTTGAATTTTAATTTATTCTCCGGTTTCATGTATCTTTGGAAAATCCTTTACAATTTCATATATATTTTCGCTTAACCAAACCGTTGGTGGTTGCAAGGGCTCGTATCTATTAGCTGTAAAGTTTTTTTGTCTCTTCTAAAAGGATGATTAATATGGAGAAAACACCGATGACAATCAAACCATGAAATTTTCCTTCCATGCGAAAAAGAAAATGCTCATGTTTCCACCATGCAATAAGGACAAGCTAGACGACCGGTCGTACTCCAACCTAAAGCACTGTATACGCAGGAAAATCGCTAATAGCCCACAACGAAGAAGCAAACATATGAATTTTTTTAGATGTCGTATGTTTCAACTCCTTCGTACCACGGTGTTTTCAACTCTTCAATCAACGGCTGTAAATAAACATCGATTCCTTGTGTCGGATCATCAGGGCCAGGGACGACAATTGTGAGAAACATATATGAAGTTTTCACACATCCATAGAGGTAAGTTATAAGGTGTAATGATTATAGGCCAAGATGAATATTTAGAACCAAATTGAGAAAATGGTGAAAATCCATCCGTACATAAACCAAGTTTAACATTACGGCTCTCCGTTGCAAAATCGGGATATTTTCGATCAAAATGCTTCCGTACTTCCCCATCAGTTGGGTGTGTTAACGTACCTTCTTCCTGTGTTCTAACACTGTGACATCTCATATGATGCGCAGTTACAGAAGATGCATATAACCTTTGAAGTCTAGGAGTGATAGATAAATAATGCATACGTTTATACCGGACTTCCTTTCCCTACTTCTTTCTTGGTTTGTACCTTTCCTGATTACATATTTTATAATTCCTAAGATTGATATATTCTTTCCAAAACAACATGCAACCATTTAAACATGTATCTATTTTTTGATACGGTAAACCAAAAGCCGATATAAGTTTTTTCACCTCATAATGATTTTCGCATATTAAATATCGGGAGGCATATGTCGCTTCGCAGCTTGTACAACGGCTGTAAATCCAGCTTCTGTGAGGTTGTATTTAGATTTCATCGCAATGTATTTTGCAGTTACTGATAATTGGGTGTCGCTTGTACAGCCTTCCCAAAGGGGTTTCTTCGCAGAATCCAATAAATCATTAAAAAAATTTGCTCCAATATTTGGTTCTTCTTCAACATTAACATCGTCATCAACAAATTGAGCAGTAGAGAACATCGAACGTGTTGCATCTTCAACCATATGTTCTACAAGATTTGTCGTAACAATTTCATTACTCACTATCTCCTCTGACTGTACAGGATTAGTACAAGTTCTTCATGACGATCCCATACCAAATAGTTCGGCATGAAACCGTACCGACGCAAATGAAATCTAACCATTTTTGGTATCAAATGCTTCAACAATTTGCACCTACTACATGGACAACGGATTTCTTTGTCGTTTCCATTATTACTTAAAGCGAAATCAATAAATACGTGTACACCATTATTAAAATGTTCACTCTTAAGCTTCCAATTTCCCTTCGTTGTTGATACATCCAGCTTCGATCAATAAAATAATTGATCACCTCTCCTACTAATTAAAAAATACGATATAAATTAAAACCACAATGATAATTTATTTTTCAATACAATTTTACAGTTTAATTTTTTATTAATTGATCATTGACACTTTGTTGCTGGGTCATCCTACATCCCATTACAAACACAGTAACGTAATTAAATCTCGTAAATCATTTCATTTTAAACGATTCAACAAAATTTCGGCAGCACTTCCCTTTTGTTCCCTTAGTCATACACAATTGCGTGTACACAGGGAACATAAAGTAAGCGCTGTTGAAATTTTGTAAACCGTTTAAAATAAAATGATTTACGAGATGTAATTACGTTACTGTGTTTGTAACTTGTTCAATGCAGGGACAAATCCAACAAATATTGTATATGATGAATATAGATGTTTGTTCTGTGACAAAAAACGAATAACCACATAACGATCATATACAATACTTATCAAACGGGGCTAAAAAACACTCTAAGGGTTTTATGAATAAAGTATATTACATATTTTATATTTTAAAAAAAAATTGGCTTTCGAGGTTTAAATTAAATTGATTAACATTTAACTTAAGTTAAACTACCGTATACGATAGTTTATCACATACACAAATGTTTAAAACTTTAATTAACTAACCGTACGTTATATAAAATTAATTATCGTTTTTGACATTTTAGAAACTAAATTATGCCCATTCACACTAAATAACCCAAGTAAGGCGTAAAAGCACTAAATTATTCAACTCATGCACACTAATTTCTTATTGCACAAACTAAACAAGTTAGTATTCAACACTTATAAGATAATAATAATAATTAACATTCAATAAACTATACTGCATAATCAATGAGACAATATAAACAGTTAAACTAACAAATTAACCCTAAATTAACAAATTCATGAAATTATGGTTTATGAATAATACCTAAAATAGAGGAGATTAGGAGTTAGGAGGAGATGAGATTCCGAATTGACGAAGAAGGAGGTGATTTCGACAGAATTTCGGGCGTTGAAGGTGTAGATGGAAATGGTGGAAGAAGGGTTTTGGTGATGGAGGAGAGCTCAAATGAATCTGATTCGGCTCGGAGAAGAAGATAATCGTGAATTTCCGACGGCTACTAATGAACGCAAATGGCATTGTTCTAACGGCTTCCGATGGCTAATTATTTTATTCGTAACAAAGTCCAGAATGTACTTGCCGTCGGAAGCCGTTGGAAGTATTCCGTCGGCGACAGTCGGTACATGTGGTCGGAATATACTGTTGTTCTTGTAGTGTTCTAAAATGACTTTTAATTTTATTTATTCATATATTAATCACGTTTATGTGATTTGAATCTTTTACATGCTTTATATCATATGTTTGTATGTTTATCTTGTGATATTATTTAGATCATCTGTAATGAATGCGATCTTTCGATGCTCGAAAATCGACATTAATACGTCCACTGTATCAACTGCCGAGCAATCGAATGCCGGAAAACAGAATTGTTATGGTTAAAAAGAAGAGGTAGAAGAAGACAGAAAGAAAGAAAGAAGAAACGACAGAAACAATATCAGAATCTCACATTCGCAGCGGAACAACATATAATAGATAAATGAATAATCTTTAAATCAAGAACTATATCATTTTATACATTACATCATCATCAGAGTTTACAACAACAATATACAACACAACTGGACAGTTATATAAACTTGTCCTCATACAGAATATACATCGGAATAAATAATATCATATACAAGTGATACGTCTCGCCATCCAGCTCACCACTGAGCTCCACAGCATCTCCTGAATCCAGAATGACCTGATAACCTGACTCTAGACTGCCCGTGTGGAAATTGGTGGGCACCCAGAGTTTAGGAAGGAAACAATAAACTCCAGGTCAGTCATGGTGACTGGTGTGAGAACTTAAAACAGTTATTATCTTTAAAACAACAACAACAAAGGAAGTGGAAAATATCCGCAATGCTTTTGGAAAATGAAACTACCATAAGACCTACCGCCACACACACAATGCAAACGCAGAATTGGAGGAGATTTCTTCTTATGATAGTCAAACATGCTTACTACGCAAATCATTGGATTATTATTATTAGTGCATAGTGGAAAACATTTCAAAGGCATAATATTAATCTTAGCCAACATAGGCATTTTACACTATGCCTACTATAGCTATTATGTTCAATAGCAGGTTACCGCCACATTCCATAGCAGGTTATACAACTAAAACCGTACAAGGTTCGTATTGTTTCTTTGGATTTCCAACAAATGGTCAGGCTAAGGAACTTCCTATGCCACATGGGATCGCCTCTGGCGGGACGTCCCGAGAACTAACTAGCTCTCTGCCAACACAAGACCGGGTTACCTCTAACACTAGGTAACTACTACACGAATATGCCACCCCCGGTCATTTGGGACCTTTATTCGAGGCGCCTCGATCAAACAACAATCACATAGTAAATGAGATTGGAGTATTCACATAGGTTAAATACCAGGGCTCCATACCTGATACCACCCTTTCTCAGAAGGAAATGACATACCCTAAAGGGAGCGACCCTCATAACCTTGCCGCATCATTCCTGTTTTGACCATTTCCGGGTTGTGAGGTCCGAAGAGGTCTCGTCCACAAAGCTATGCTTTTTCACAAAGCCACGCTTTGATCACAAATGATCAATAAATGATCATCACACAGCAACACTCAGCATGCCACACTACCAAATTGGGAGTATATCACTGATAAATTTCAACTACACAACCTTTGAGCTCGTACGTCTCAAAGAAGGGTGTTAAGCTAAGAGAATAAATTCTCCGCCACCAACAGAAATGTATTTGAAAGAAATCAGCTTTATATCTCAAAATGTAATGTCAGACATGTAACCATACAAGTCCGTTCCGGGTTCGAACAGAACCGAAGGCACTTCCGAAGAAGCCCTTGCAATCCGGGTATTCACAATCCCGATCGAACTTCCCATCACAAAGGAAATCTCTATACCGTAGCTAACGGTGCAGAGACAATCGATAGGTCATCCTATCTTTTTCACAAATACCCGGTCTTCACCACCGGTCTTCAATACGATCCATATCATCGTATCACTAATTCAGAATGGGTTATATGACACAAAGGTCTTTTCCCGGCTAACCCGAAAAGTGAGCACAATATTTAAAACATATGGATATAGGGATTTCAATTAGGGACAGTTTGGCACAGGTCCCTAATAAGTTTCAAAATACATAAAAACCCCAGTAAAATAAAGTTTGTAAATTAGGTCCCTAGAATTAAGTTACTGAATAATGACATACACTTATGAAATTATTCAGTGAATAATTGCAGACATTTATGCAATTATATCAAAAAATTGCGGAAAATTCCGCAATTATTCATCCAATAAATTGCGGAAATTTACGCAATTTTTTCAAAAAATTGCGGAAAATTCCGCAATTATTCACCCAAAAAATTGCGGAAATTTACGCAATTTTTTCAAAAAGTTGCGGAAAATTCCGCAATTATTCACCAAAAAAATTGCATAACTATATGCAATTACTTAGTAACTTAATTCTAGGGACCTAATTTACACACTTTTTTTTACTGGGATTTTTGTGTATTTTGAAATTTACTAGGGACCTGAGCCTAATATTCACTTTCAATTAAGTCACAACTTATTACCCAAATCCTTTCCTTTAAATGGTTTAAACAAATTACCATTTCAAATCTTTAAACAAAAAGATTTACTTCACAAAGTTTACCCAGTTTCACAAAGATTCATTCACAGATTTTCAAATCAATTTCCATTTCAATTTGATTAACCCATTAAATCTTTAAATCAAGATTTAACTTATAGCTTTCAAAACTATTCACAATTCAAGTCTTTTATAATATAAAAGATACACCATTTGAAATACTCTTTTATTTCAAAATAAAGTTTAATTATCGTCACAAAGGTTAATTCATAGTTTTTTGTCCATACTATTCACAATTTCATTTCAACTTGAAATGTTTCGATACAAATTGGAAATCATTTCACTTTATGAAAGCTATTATTATTTGAAAACAGATAGTTTTCGTTTTGGGAAAAACTGGTTACAATTACACAGGTTAAAGCCATCCAAGTATAAAACTTGAATTTAAATTTAAATTTCCAAAACCATATTTTTATATGATTAAAAACCCATATAAACATCTTTTATACTTATAAAAATCTTTTAGACCAAAATTCCCAAATCATTGAATTCAATTTCAAAATATTGAATTCAAAATTTAAATCAAATGATTCAAATTTCAATTTTATTAAGTTATTTAAAATAACTCTTATTTTTGAATCTCATTTTCAAAAACTTTCAATTCCAATTCCAAAACTACTTTGGATTCAAAAATTCAATCTTTAGAATTGTTAAAAATCTGTGACTTAACTGATTTCCACGTGAAATCCACATTTGTGTATGTATTGTGTAGTCCAAGGGTTTAACACAATAGTGCAACAACATTCAACCATCACAGATCAAAACACAGAACTATAGTTGATAAGCGGTATAACTATATCGCTTATCTTTAATATCCAGATCACAGATACATAGATATCATAGATAAATAAATCACAAATCACAACACAGAACATGATATATCACAAAGCATCGCACCTCAGAGATATCAAACAATTCGACATCCAATAAAATCCAAACATCCATAAGTAGGATTAATTTAATTATCTGATAAATTCAAAGTCGGATAAATTTCTATAAATCAATTTTACTAGTTATAGTAAATTAATAATCAATTAATTTCAAATTGATTTTCAAATTTATTTCAAAACACTAAATCAAATTTCCAACAAATTTCCAAATTATTTCCTTTTTAAAATAAATTTCTTTATCTCTTCAAATCTATTTAAAAATCCAAATTTTAAATAAATTCTTCAATTTATAAATAATATTATTGAAATCCATTTATTTAGCCCTTTTTCCCAAAATTTGAAATTTAATTCAATATAGTTCAAAAATAAGACTTTTATCTTTTTAAACTCCTTTTAAATTTATCCAATTCTCAAAAGTAAATTTTTCGATAAATTTTCAACTTGAATTTCGAAAATCTAATTTTATTTATTCCTGGTATCCAACGATACCAAAAATATATTCGGCCAAATTATAGCCTTCAAAAATTCCAATTCACGAATATAATCACACGGAGATTATAAAAAAAATCAACACACAACATATGAAACAAATTCAAATGTTTGAGGAATCCAGTTGGATCCCTCCAACCTGTTTCCCTGCATCCACAGATGTTAGCACAATATCAATTCCACTTCGAGGTGGAATATCGCGGTATATGGGATTTATAAGTATTATCCGCTATTATGCGGCGCAATAGGGTCTCATCCGCTATATAATACAGGAAATCAACTCCAAATACATATATAATACCAATTCCACTTTGAGGTGGAATTATCGCGGTATATGTTTTTAATAAATAACATTCGCTTAATATACGGCGTATATGGTCTATTTCAACACAATAGATAACAATCATCATTCAATTCACACAATCAAGCAATTTTAAATTTAACTATTTAAAATTTAAATCGAAACAATTTTGATTGAGTGAGGAGTTCTCACCTTGCTTTCAATAAAGGTTGCAGTATTTTATTTCGAATAAAATTAAACGCACGTTTAATTTTATTCAAAATTATCACTAGCTCCAATTGACTCCAAACAAGCTCCATTGCGTAGTGCTCGTCAATACGGTTCCAACGCAATTCGTTTCGTGCGAAACGGACCTCGTATCAAAAAGATATGATTTTTCAAAGGTATACGATTTATATATATACAAATTTACAAATTTTATTTATTTTTTCAAACCCTACATTCAATCACAGCCGCACGTTTTTGATCAAGGAGATCTGGCCGCTGCACATCATCTTCTCCAACGTGAAAAACACATTCTTCTTCGTATGCTTAAACCCATTTTGGCCGCCTCCTTTGCTTGAATTAACACGCCACATCGATGGTCGAGACGACGATCAGGGAGTGCCATACGAACGCCCTAGCCCACGCGCACCTCCACCTTGAACGAAAGCGAGCTCGGCTGTGCCAACGCGTGGAAAAACGCGTGTGAACGGCGCGACTTCGTGACAGGAATTCGACCACCACGCTACTCTGATGATAATCAAAACCATATGGATCGAAAGATATCGTCGAACCCTATCACTTTGTAGTTGAAATGTTTTGCTAAATGTTTATGGATCGAGAGAGATTAAGGGAAGAAAATCGACAAATTCTGGCCATTAAACAGTTGATGGCGGCTGGCCCTAACCCTAGTAGGGTTTTGTGAAGAATGGAGAAAGTTAGGGGCTTTTATAGAAAATTGCAAATCACTATTCACTCGAAAATTTTCGAACTCAAAATCAAGCGTGCCGACAGACGTTTATAAGGTTTTACCCGCGTTCCGAACACAATAGAACATGTTTCGGGAGCTAATTCGGTCATATGTGCGAGTTACGGAAATAAACGATCAAATTTAAATTAAATTGATTAAAACGATTTCTATGCGTTTTGGCTTGCCCCGGAAAACGACAACTCCGATCGCTACAAAATTGAAATCTTACAATAATTTCACATTACGGATCCGATGAAACTGGTTTCGTCGAAATCCGAGACTATTTGAAAAATGACTATTTTCACTAGTCAATTAAATATTAAAAAATTCAATTTTCTACAATTTAACTTTTAATTCAATTTTAAAAGTTCTATAACATCATTCTAACTCCAATATGATTTAATACAACTTTATAAATCATTTTTATACACATTAAACCCAATTTCCAATTATTTTTGGAATTTCAAATATTAAATTGTCGATTTAATTACCCAATTAAATCTCTATATTCGAATTATAATTTATTCGATTTACAAATCTCACCAGTTAATATTTAAAATTAATTAAATATACGAATTTCAAATGATCGAAATTCTGGGTCGTTACATCATCTTTTGTCACACCTCTATTAATTAATTGTTCATCATGTTAATTTAACTTTGATCCCCTTTTGCACTATTCGTCAATTGACTATACAATCATTATGTTAGTATTTTTTAGATCCTTCGTCTCATATGATTATTTGTATACTTTGATTTTGAATCTTTTATAATGAATTAAATGTGCCTAAATTGTCTGATATATTTTGTTGTTATTTTGGAATCATTATTTTTATTGAACACTTTCAATTAAATAATACATGTTACATGGTTATTTAAACAATTTGAATTGATAATGGTTTTATTAATTTTAATCAATTTTGAATGAAAACGATTTTTGACTGAAAACAACTTTGATTATTTAAACCCGCCTTTAAAATGAATACATGTGTTACATGGTTGTTGTTTGAATATATTTGGTTTGGTTGTTGTATATATAAGTGTTAAAGTTATTTCAATTTATAAATTCATAAGTGGACTTTTATGTAAAATCTTAAACTATTCGATTCCTCCCTAGATTGAAAGTTGGGTTTAATTTTGTTAACTTTAAATTTATATATGTAAATATTAGATTGCAATCTTTATATACGTATGTTGTTTTGCATATTTAAACATAGTTTACAATTATTTATGTATGAATATATGAATGTGTATATTAAGTGTGGTAAGTGATAAAACATTTTAGACTGAGGTTTTAGAGGTCTTGGGTCCTCGAGATATCAAAATGGGTATTATGGTTGAATAAAATACCACTCTTATTTGTAAAAAAATAATATCATCCTAGTGCATTGGTGTTGTTATTATCATTTACGAATAGGCAATCTGTGAATTTCACAATATTTTCATAGTAGTTTATATGATCTCAAATATATTTTTTAATATAACTTGCTTGACATTCTTAAAATCAAACTTGGATTTTTGTTCATTGGTGCCTAACATTAATATGGTGTAAGACACATCAACTTCGAAAAATATTCCAAAGCGTAACTTCCATGTACTAACACCAACTTTTATCTTCTCAAGGAAGAATACTTTGTGAGGGGAGATATTTTATTTAGGCAAATTCTATTCCGCCCCATGTTTTTACTTAGTAGCCCCCCTTTGAAAATCAATTTTCTAAAGACAAAAATACCCTTAAGAAAGTGGTTGCCAAACGTGGATGGTAAGGTAACCACGTTGGCGCTCTATGTGGTTATGTGTTGAACCACACACTGCCTCCACGTGGTTTTCTATCTAACCTCGTCTTACCTCTACGTGGTTTTCTATCCAACCTCGTCTTGTCAGTGCGTGGTAACCACGTAAGGAAGAAATCACGTAAAGGGCAATTGTGGAAGAAGTTGGAGGTAACTGAGTATCTTTAGGGGTTTACAGGATTTTTCAAAAAACGGGGGGCTACTAAGTGAAAACTAGGATTGGAATAGAATTTGCCTTTATTTATAAAAGCTAAAGCCCTAGAATTCCTAAATAGAGTTCAATAAATGGACTGTCGAGAGTGATTTTTTTAATTTATAACATGTTGCAAATACGTTGTGTTATTGGCAGAGATCCGTTGTTTAGTGAAAGTTTATATTACATACAATTATGTGATACTCTAATAAACATTTGTTTTCTTTATTTTTTATATGCTACAGTTCATTTTCTTTATTTTTTATGCTAGTTCATTTTCTTGAGATTTTGTCACATTCCTGGAACAAGTATTGCAACTCGTAATTTTACTAAACGAAGTTGGAAAAATAAAGAAATTTTGTTGCGTCTTCAAAGTTCAATCTAGTGCTACATTTTCAATACGACAAACTCAGTACATATTGCATTTACTTAAACATTTTTTCATTTTAAATTTGCTTCAAAGTCACCATTCCAAAATATAACTTTGACGGTTTAAGTTGATTTAATCAACATTACTTTAACCTACCGTGGACGTAGTACAAATTCGCACCAGCATGATGGCATTCTGATAGGGATTTTAGCAGGGGAGAAGGTAAGAAGGAAATTCAGGAGGGGAAAGAAGTCATGGCAGGTAGAAAAAGAAGAAAACAGAGAGAAATGAGCAATAACTTTCTTCTATATCCTTTTGCATTCCAAAATCAGGTACATATATAAGCCTTCTAATAACAAACTTCTTACGTGGCACGCCTATCCTATTCTAGATAACAACTTTTGATTCCTTGGTTATCATTGTAACCGACAAAAAAAGAAAAATCATACTAAATACAGAATAAAGTAAGGATAGTGCTGGTGCGTATTGCATGTGGCCTATAACCGAATTGCAATTCACCATTCTTCAATCTAACAGTCTTTTTGGTATTTGCACAGCTCTTCTTGGATGTGCCTTACTGATTGGTGCATCTGCATGGTGAGCCTGTGGTGTGGTAACATTGTTGGGCGTATCAATATCCATCCCTTCGAGATCGACCTTGCCCTCAAGGTCGTTTGTAGTAGTGTTGTAAGGTAATGGTTGAAGTATTGCCGATGCTGGTTTAGGGCAGTGTTTAAGCAAAGACACGTGAAAGACTGGATGAATGCGAGAGTCGTGTGGGAGCTGCAGTTTGTATGCAACATTGCCTATTTTTTCACTAATTTGATATGGTCCAAAATACCTTTTTGACAATTTGTTGCAAGAGTTTCTAACTGAGGTCTGACGATACGGTTGTAACTTCACATATGCCCATGAACCTGGTTCAAACTGCTTGTCTTGTCGGTTTTGGTCAGCCTGAGATTTCATTCTTGCTTGTGCCTTAAGCAGGTTTTGTTTAATTACTTCCAGTAGTTTGTCTCGAGATTCTGTCCAGTCAGTAAGGGCGGGTATTGCTGGTGGTGAGGACATGTAATTGGCGATGACGGGAGGTGGTCTGCCGTAAACAACCTGGAACGGAGACATCTTCAATGATGAATGTGTGGTTGTATTGTACCAATACTCTGCCCATGGTAAGCACTTTACCCATTTTGTTGGCACATCCCCAACGACCGCCCGTAAGTACGTCTCTAAGCAGCGATTGACCACTTCAGATTGGCCATCAGTTTGTGGGTGGTATGCGCTGCTCATGCGTAGTTTGGTGCCGTGGAGACGGAATAGCTCGTTCCAAAAGGTACTTGTAAAGAGGCGATCTCTGTCGGAAATTATTGTACGAGGAAATCCGTGTAAGCGCACATATTCTTGTAAAAACTGAGAGGCTAGCTGAGTGGCTGATATCGATGGTGGAAGAGCAGAAAAGTGCGCGTATTTGGATAGACGGTCGACAATCACCCATATTGTAGTTTTCCCGGCTGATGGTGGCAGGTGCGTAATGAAATCCATTGTAATGTCTTCCCAGATTTGCATCGGAATAGGCAGTGGTTGAAGTAATCCTTTATATCTGGTGTTTTCTGGTTTTGTTTGGAGGCAAGTGTGGCATGTTTTTACAAATTCCTGAACAGTGGTAGAGAGCTTTGGCCAAAAAAAATTACTTGAAATTCTGGAAATTGTTGCCTTAATCCCCGAGTGACCACCAGTGTGTGAGTTGTGAAAGTCGTTGATGATAGCAGTTTTCAGATCATCATTGTTTGGTACAAAAATCCTATTTCCCCAAAACAGCAAGTTATTTCGAAATTGGTAATTAGAGTTTGAACAAGTACCTGCTGTGATCTGCTGTATTATTGCCTGGGCTTCTGGATCGTTTGCAAGCGCGCGTTGAATATCGGTTAGGATAGAGAAGGATGGTCCGGAAATTGCTGCCATTGTAGCTTCACTGGTGAACCGCGATAATCCATCGGCCACCACATTTTGTTTCCCTGGATGAAAGTGTATTGTAAAATCAAATCCCAAAAGTTTAGTGAGCCACCTTTGTTGTTCGGGCGTTTGTATTGCCTGCGAGTTTAATTCTCTCAAACTCTGATGATCGGTGAAGATCTTGAAGGGTCGGCCAAGCAGATAATGCTGCCATTTTTTTACAGAAGAAGTTATTGCATACATTTCTCGTGAATAAGTGGACGATTTTTGGAGGGTACGGGGAAGTTTTAGGCTGAAATAGGCGATGGGATGATCGGATTGTGATAGAACTGCACCTATGGCCATGGCTGATGCGTCCGTGGTGACTGTGAAAGGTTCGGAGAAGTTGGGAAGTGATAGCATGGGGGTGGAAGAAACAGCCTGCTTCAAAATTTCAAAGGCTAATTGGGTGTGTGGGCTCCAGGCAAAGTTGTTTTGTTTCAGCAGATCGGTTAACGGGCTTGCAATGTGGGCATAATGCTTAATAAATCGGCGATAATACCCAGTCAAGCCCAGGAACCCACGGAGTTCGGTAATTGTTTTAGGGGAGGGCCATTGTAACATTGATTCAATCTTCGCAGGGTCTACGCGTACGCCTGCATTGGAAATTATGTGGCCCAAGTAATCTATTTCCGTTAGGCCAAATTTTCACTTTTTGGGATTGGCGAAAAATTTGTTGTGGTCGAGTATTTCCAATGTAGTTCGGAGGTGGTTTAAGTGTGTATTCCAAGAGGGGCTGTAAACTAAGATGTCGTCAAAAAATACTAGGATGAATTTGCGAAGGTAAGCACGAAAAATATTATTCATTGTGGCTTGAAAAGTTGATGGAGCATTGGTTAAGCCGAATGGCATAACTAAAAATTCATAATGGCCTTCGTGCGTTCGAAAAGCGGTTTTTGGTATGTCGGGTTCATGGACACGGATTTGGAAATAACCGCTTCGTAGGTCTATTTTTGAAAAAAAATTTGCGCCGTGCAATTCATCTAATAGCTCATCGACAGTGGGAATAGGAAAACGGTCTTTGATGGTAATTGCGTTAAGTGCATGGTAATCAACGCAAAAACGCCACGAGCCATCTTTTTTTTTGACCAAAAGGACGGATGAAGAAAAAGGGCTAGTTGATGGTTGAATTAGTTTGGACTTGAGCATGTCTTGGATTTGACGTTCGATTTCGTTTTTTTGAAAGTATGGGTAACGATATGGCCGTGTGTTAATAGGGTTCGAGTTTGGTATTAGGTTGATGTGGTGTTGGGACTCACGTACTGGTGGTAGAGATGTTGGCGTGGTAAATATGTGGTTAAATGAACTTAGCAGGTCATTGAGTGATGGGTCGGTTGGTGGGGTGAGTGGGCCTTGGGCTGATGGAATGTGGGTTTGAAGTTGGAGATAAAAATAGGTAGAAATGGCTGAAGTGTTGTCAAGGCATTTGAGCTGTTGAAAGGATATTTGTGATGGGTTGCCGGCTGGGCCCAGCCCAGTAAGAATAATGGGCTTGTTTTGGTAATTAAAGGACATGGTTAATAACTTATGGTCTATGGTTATCCGGCCCAGTTGCTCTAACCATTGCACTCCAATTACTCCATCAGATCCGACAATATCGAGTAAATGAAAATCGATAAGAAATTCGTGGCCGTGAATATTGACACGCACGTTGGAGCAGCTGCCAGCGCTTTTAAGTTTCTCGCCGTTGCCCACCGTGACCGTGAACGTCGCTTTGGAATCAATGTCTAAGCCCAGAAATTTGGCTGTCTTTGGATGTAGGTAATTATGTGTGGAGCCTGTGTCCACCAAGATGGAGATTGGTTTATTGTGAATTGAAGCCGGAAGGCGAAGCGCTCGAGGACGGGATGAGCCGGTAAAGGCGTGGAATGATATTTCTTGAGGATTGTCATTTGTTGGTGGTATGGCTTCTTGTATGTTTGTTTCAGCTATGATGTACAGTGTAGGGTCGGGAGGTGGTTCGTCATCTGGATTTGTGTCTGGTAGAATCATAAGTATGTGCGTGGGTTTACAGCGGTGGTCAAACTGATATTTTTCGTCACAGTTGAAGCATAAACCTTGTTGCTTTCTGATATTCATTTCGGCCTGTGACAATTGTTTAATTGGGACATTTGTTTTGGGGTTTTGTAGTTGAGGTGTTTGTGAATTTGCTTGTGTAGGTGGTGAAAAAGGTTTATAGTAGGGTTGGCTGGTTTTTGTGTATGGGAATTTCGCCAAATCTGCCAGTTTCTTTTCAATTAGCTTAGCTCCATCTATGGCGTCGACGATATTGGTTAGGTTAATGATGTAGAGTTCGTTTTGTATATTGAGTTTGAGGCCGGAGATAAAGCAATGTAGGATGGATTCATTGGATAGGGTGGTAATTCGATTGCATAAAGTTTCAAAAGTAGCTTGATAGTTTTCCACGGTGGTTACCTGTTTCAGCTTGAATAATGTATTTTCCGGGTGGAGGAAAGTGGGTGGTCCGAAGCGCTTTTCTATTGCGTTTGTCAATGCTGCCCATGTAGAGATTTGATTATTACGGTGCATCCATTGGAACCACGACAATGCCTGGCCTTGCATGTGAAAACTTGCTAGATCTACCCGCTGATCTTCGGGTGTGGAGTAATACGCGAAAAACCGATCCGCCTGAAAAATCCAATCATGTGGATTGGAGCCATCAAATGTTGTGAGTGAACACTTTGGGGTTCTTGAGGGTTGTGGTGTTGACAGGATAGGTGGTTGACGGTTGTTGAAAATTGGTGGGTGTGTAGTGGATGATTGATTGGTTGGGGAGATGAGTGGTTGGTTTTCGATTTTGCGGTGAAGGTCAGTTAATTGGTTGGTGATAGAAGTCATTTGAGTAGTGAGGGCCTGTATGGCAGTTTTGATATCTATATTATCAGTTGTCAGGTTTTGAAGCATGGTACCGTGAGAGGATTGTGTGGTTTGAATGGTGTCAATGGAGGTTTGGTGAGCTGCTAGTTGTTGGAATGCATCATCAACTCTGGTCATTGTGGTTGGGGTGTATGAGTGAATGAGGAAGAGAGAGCAATCGATGAAGGTTACAGGGAAGAGGGAGGAGAGAAGAGCGGTGAAAGCACCAAAATGATAGGGATTTTAGCAGGGGAGAAGGTAAGAAGGAAATTCAGGAGGGGAAAGAAGTCATGGCAGGTAGAAAAGGAAGAAAACAGAGAGAAATGAGCAATAACTTTCTTCTATATCCTTTTGCATTCCGAAATCAGGTACATATATAAGCCTTCTAATAACAAACTTCTTACGTGGCATGCCTATCCTATTCTAGATAACAACTTTTGATTCCTTGGTTATCATTGTAACCGACAAAAAAAGAAAAAGCATACTAAATACAGAATAAAGTAAGGATGGTGCTGGTGCGTATTGCATGTGGCCTGTAATCGAATTGCAATTCACCATTCTTCAATCTAACAGTCTTTTTGGTATTTGCACAGCTCTTCTCGAACGTGCCTTACTGATTGGTGCATCTGCATGGTGAGCCTGTGGTGTGGTAACATTGTTGGGCGTATCACATTCACAACTATTTATCTTTACCCTATAATACAAAGATATATTTAAAAGTAACGTGAAAACTATCCCATTCTTCTACTGAGATTCTTCTGAAAACAGTAGTGTAAAAAAAAAAAATGGAAATAAGACCTGATTTTTTAATATTTAGATACTTTTTCATATGAATATGCTCTATTTTCCACAATCAGCACTGACATACATATAACAAAATTGATCAAATTTCAATTGCTCGGAACAAACATGCAATGTTACTTATACACAATATTAGTGGTTCCACCAAAGACTCAAATGCTATCAGCTTCAGCGGTTCATATTCAATTTGGCTGTCCAGTTTCGAAGCTGCACAATTGTAGGAGAAACCACAGAACAATCTTCAGATATAAGCATTTACAGGATAAAAAGAGTAGACAAGCTACCTTGTCAGCTGCATCTGAAGTTGCACTTATCTCCTGCTTCTCCTTCAGGTGCTTGAGTTTGGCACTCATGCTATTATTCTGTTCTTCTGTCTATAATGTGTGTGTTTGTGTAAGTTGAGAACTATGGTAGTACAAATTCAGTTTATACAAGTTGAGAGAACTATGAGGTTTAGCAAAAGATAGAGATGAAATTTACAATATTCTTTGACTGATGTACAAGGCACGGTAGATGTAAAGAACTGAAGGTTCAATTCAACACGCTACCTTTTCTAGTAGACCAGTCATATAGTCGATTTCATCTTGCTTTGCTTTTAATATTCTATCTCTGACATCTGCAATATTTGTTCTGTTTATGTCAAATAAGCAATCAAGATGTTAGTAACTGTTATATCAAAGTTTCACAAATTATTTTCTGAAACTAGCTCCCTGTTCTAATGATCAACTCCGTTGTACAGACTGAAGTAATTAAAAGGGTCGCAAAGGAGAAAACATATCAACCAGACCAACATGAATTCAAAGTAAACATGCAAATAACAAGCACAAGTTACAGGAATTTAGCACATATAATTATCATTGAAGTTTGAAGGTGCAATCTTTCAATGTTCTTTATTTGAATTATAGTTTGGTAGATGCACCCAGTGTTATATGAACCATTCACTCTTTGTATAATTCAAGAAATACCAAGCTCAGTAGACAAGTGTACCTATACACTCAAACAAGATCCTAAGTGGTCTCTACACTCAAACATGTAGTGGGTTAACGGGCCTTCATAAATAAATAAATAAACAAAAAACAAAAGATATTTTCCTTCGGATCCAGTAGAACTTGGCATGCAATTTATTTTGGTTTCTATACCCATTGTATTAAAAGGTTATATCACACACTAACAAGCAACGATGAAGTAAAACCATACTTGCCTTTCTTTAGACAGCAAGTCAAGATCTTGTTCTTCCACTAGTTGCTCTATAAGATCAAGAACTTTGCCAACCTATAACAGTAGAAAAGCATACTGGTTTTGAAGAAATGTGAGCACCACTATAACAATGTGCATAAGATATCTGTACTATTAATTACTGAAAATTTCTAATTTTAACCGACAATGGAACTTTTGTGCATAGGTTTATTGCACCAGTCTCACTGTTATATTATTAGGCTAAAACATGTTTGCAACTTTGCACGAAACTTTTGTTCAGAGTTAACAATCCTACATTATGCATGTAAATAATTTAATTCATATATAATTATTCAGCAAAACATTATTAGTTTCACATTTTTTAAAGATTAATTTTTTATGCAAAATTTAGTACAAAAATACAACATTATATGGCTCAAATTTCAGGCCTATAAATAGCAAATTAAAAGTAGGTTCTATTGCTTAACTTGCTTAATCCGCAATTTAATCAAAAAAGGTAGTGTTTGGTTTGAAAACAAGTTTTGTGTTTTGCGTTTTCAATATTTGTGCGTGAGAGAGTGAAGGAGTTGGAACATCCTAATCAATCCAACAATGGAAAGAAGAGATGGGAGAATATAGATTTTAATATTTTTCAAAGGGCGAAAAACACGAAAAATTTATTTTCAATTTTATATGTTAAAACCATTTTCCAGTCGACTGTTTTCCACTCCCGCTCTTCTATGCATTTTAAAGTACACATTGAAAATGCAAAACACAAAACACAATTTTCAAACCAAACACCACCTAAGTTTCTCATTAAGTATTGTACAAGCAAACTTAAGAGCCAATTCGTAGATCAAGCTAAAAATTTATAAACAAAGGTGTTGAAAGGTTGATTATTGTACAATACTTCATAAATTTTTAGCTTGATCTACCTACTAGATCTTAAGTTTTCTTGTACAATACTTAATGACAAACCTTTTTTTATATTGCGGATTAAGCAAGTTAAGCAATAGAATCTACTTTTAATTTGCTGTTCTCATATCAAGCCTATAGCTATAAAACAACATAAGGAATAAAAATGTTCTGTCTGTTTTGAGTGATTGTAGGATCAGATATGTAAATTAAAAAAAATTAAAAAAGCATGCATACGGAAAAATGTAAAGAAATTTTTATCCAATTTTTGAGTAGAAATTATTTTTTCTAAGCTCATTAAGCTATGTGACAGGTTTGTTTACAATGTTTTGCCTTTGCTTAATACATATATTGGATTCGATCGTGATTTGTATAAACATCTATAAAAGGACATACAATAAAACTGTATTCATGCACATTGTGCACATCGGTTTACCGGCGATAATTAAACAAACCACCAATACCTAGCAGTTTAATATAAGCAGCGTATTAAACTTTTAATAACTATATTTCTTTGTGTCAGAAAATGGCAAACATCCCGTAGAGGTTAAGAAAAGCTTATGATTCTGAATGTAATCGCAAACTTTTTGTTATAAAGAAGTTTTATCTTTATTATGTTAGGGATTATAGTGCAATTCAACACAGAGAAAAATCAGGCAGATAAAATACAAAAAAGATAAGCAAAAAAACAGAAAATAAAAAAGAACACACTAGAGTTTTATAGTGGTTCGATCCGAACTAATTAAGTCCACTTTATATTATTTGTTAATTGTTGTTTGATTACAATATAGATTCAAATTTACAATGATTAACTCGAATTAAAGAAATGGTAGAGAAAGACTTTTGGTAGAGTTAGAGTAACAACAGCCAGAAAGAGCTCTCTTGAATGTTGGATCACGCCCTATATTTATAGGTATTGTAGGAATCTTCCAAATCCAAGAATTATGTAAAATATCTGGAATGTATCATTTTCTAGTGTTGGAGGTGATGATTATCCAGATCCTAAGATTCACAAGGAAGATAAAACTAGTCTTGTTTGATTTGTTCTTCCCCAACTGGAGAGTATTTCAGCAATGATTTTAATCGGGTAGGAGTGGCTTGGCATAGGGTGGATCGGCATTTGGAATGGATAGGCATAGGGGTGCAATGCAGAGAGCAAGAAGTTGGTGGCTCGGCTAGCTTTTGGGGGGTTGGGTGCCTAGGCTCGGCACTCATCATCGTCGAACCCACTTTGGGGGTGGGCATGAGGGGTTCGTTGCGATGGCTCGGTTGTCGAACCATCCTCCAACACCTAATTCCAGTTAGTTTTCTCGTCGATTCTTCTTCTTTTCTTTTCTGATCCCTTCAATGCTTCGACACATAATCCCAAGCATATTCATGATCACTCAACACTCTTAATACATTGCCCTCTTTGGAAATTGGCAGAACTATGGGCTGTCAGGCATGATGAACCACTGCCCAACTCGTGATATCTCCTTCGTTTTAATTCAGAATGGACGAGACTTAGATCATCGTTCAAGAAACGCTCCAAAGCACCTTTTACAACACATAACTCATCATAGTAAATTTGCCCATAACAATATCACACATAAATTCTCCCACATTCAAATCCTGATTTGAGCAACAACGTAAAGGTCAAGCGGTTTTATAAATTTTTTATAGTACGATTAACTTAATTTATTGATTGACAATATGAGAGAAAAATTATGGAATTCGAAATCTTTTTGTTAAACATTAGTACAGACAGTTCGCTATGAACTACGATAAGGACATTGGAGCACCTTAAAGTAACCTTTTGTGTTTTGATTAGGTGAAGGGGAAAATGACAGTACAGTCATAAATTAATTTCTAACCCTTAGAACAGCTTCATTTTTATTTATTATAAAAGGGACGCGTGAAACAATTCTTCAATCAGTTTCTATGATATTGACATAATAAAGTGAAGGTTGTTATAGATGGTAAACAACAAATTCCGTTGACGTCTGGGAAGCATAGTGTTCTCCAACCAATATATAAACTAAAATAACACCCATATAAATTAATTCACTTGTTCCATCCTAAAGTAATTTTTTTTGACTCTGCAACCAGATAAACAAAGAAAATTTTCATCTGTAACCAAAATAACGATTTTATAAAGTAAAATATTGTCGGTACGTATGCATGTGTAACAACATAAGATTAAATTTGCAAAATATAACATAATGTATTGCACCTGTGTTTCCTCACATATAGATTCAAACTCCTCCTGTAAAAGCAAATGTTTTTTCTTGTGTTAGATATGAGTGGCATCAAGGCATAGCAAGAGCACGGTATGTCATATATTAATACTTGATAGCATTACGAACTTTACAAAGAACTGTAAAAATAAGCTTGTTCGATTCATATAAATAATTTTTGCATCAGTAACATTAAAATGCAAGATCATTTGAGTCAAAAAGATCATACACATAAATGGTATTGGTTTATTTTGACGCCTTTCAGTAAACTCACATTCACATGATTTAGGATAATGCACATTCTCATGGATGGTAAAACTATTGGTTATAAGCATATATTAGCATATTGCAGGCATGTGAGCAATGCATAAACATGAATTATACCTATCCATAAAAATGCTTTGGAAGAAAAGTACCTCTATATTTTCATGCAATGATTTGATGACCTGAAATGAGATAATATAATACAATATAAAAAAAGCATTAGCATAATGCTACAATATGTATGAAATTGGATAATGTAGTTTATCAAAGAATGTTTTCCTTCGACGCATCTAATCCATTATTATGAGAAATTGTCTTTATTTATTTCTGTTGTTATTTTGAGAAATTGTCTTAAGGTTTGTGTTATACTTATACATAGCAAATGCAAGTGTAATGTAATCTTAGCAATATTTTCGTATATACAAAGATAGATAAGATATGCAGTTTAACCTGAATAAACATCCGATATAGCTTTTCCTTCTCGGCATCAGTAAAATTGGGGAATGCTTTGTACACATCCTACAAATTCAATGGCTTGGTTAATAACACAACACTAGTTAGTAGATACACTATCATTTTTAAGAGTAGAACAACAGAGGAAATTCTCTTGCTTCCAATAATTAAATAGCTTAACAATGCGAAGACAAGCATTGTTACTTCATAATTTGGGAGTTAAACGGTATAAACAGCATTTAGCAACAAATCACGAGTTGCAGAATAATCAACATATGTGGATCTGATTCAGTGTTAACGTAAAGACTCGTAATTCTAACTACATATATATACAAAATGTAAAGTAGAATTATCAGAATAGTATTTAAATCCGAGAGGAAGTGAGAAAATTACCTCCTTTGAGAAAGCAGTGAGTAAAGATCGAGCAGCAATCTGAAAAGATTTCTTGAGATTGGAGTATCTCAAACTGATTGGAACAGATTTTTTCCCTGTTGCCATTGGATTCAAAACTCTTGACCTAAAATTTGAGATATGCCGCCTATTAAGGTTTTGATTTTGAATTTTGCTTGTTTTATTATTATCTAAGCTTTCGTTTAAATACGACCATCTAAAAATATTTGCCCAACTTGGATGATAATTGTCTCTTTGGCCGAGTGGTTAAGGCGGGGGCCTTTTAAATACATGGGCTCTCACCGCCAGAGTTCGAATGTTTTAGGCAACGAAATATTTCGCTTTGGACCATTTTATTTTCCGCCTCCGTATCCCTTTGGCTATTCACTCCCAACAGCCTCTCTCTTCCTTTCAAATTTTCTTGGAATTATTAAATTCATTTTGCTCCAATGCTTCTCCCTGTGCATTTAGTGTTTTACTTTCTATGATTGTTTCCCTGGAATTTTTATGTACCGGTTCTATGATTATCTCCTATATACATTGCAGTTTGCTTTCTATGATTCTCACCCAATCAATTTACACTGCCCTGTAACTTCAATTTTAGCTCACCATTACACATTCTTTGCTTTATCATTATTGCACAGCAGCGCGCACAAGTTGTTTGAGAGAATGTTTCGTGCAAAATACAATTATTGATAAGAGAACTTGGTTTATATTTTAAGAATTGAGATATAGTGGAGAGGAAGATATATTGACTGTTAATATATTTTAATTCATTTCCTTAGATACAACAGTACAGAACAACAGATGCTAATATATAGCATTCATTGCATACAACAGATGCTAATATATAGCATTCATTGCATACTCAAAAGTCACTTAGAAAATAAAATGAAAAGACAATAATTTTTCAGGTGTATGACTTTTCATGTGATGCATAAGATATCTTTTCATAGTCGTGCAAATTGGTTTAGTTTTCCAACAATGCCTCCCCTAAACCAAGTTTGCTTTTGATTCCCGGCAAAGCAACATTTTTTTTGAAATCTTGTCCACCTACAGCCTTCGTGAATATGTTGGCAAGTTGATTATCACTTCTGCAGTATTCAAGATTGATTTCTCCATCATTTACAAGTTCTCTCAGGAAATGAAAACGAACTCGAATGTGCTTTGTTCTCCCATACAAGACCGGATTCTTTGAAACTGAAATGGTTGAAGTATATCTCTTCTTGAATTAATGAATATTCTGAGAGACATGATTTTATAAGGTGTCCGTATGAACACACCTTATATACAAAATCAAGCTCTAATGGATATTTTATTATTGTGAGTCTTTATGTCGATGATCTTGTCTTTATGTCTCACAATAATAAAATATCCATTAGAGCTTGATTTTGTATATAAGGTGTGTTCATACGGACACCTTATAAAATCATGTCTCTCAGAATATTCATTAATTCTTCCATACCATACCTTATAAAATGTGCTTCAACCCATATAATGCTTTTTTGAGCTTATATACTTTATGTTCTTCACCTGTCTTAATAAAGCCAGGCGGTTGATCAATATATATCTCTTCTTGAAGATGACCATTTAAAAAAGCGGACTTAACATCCATTTGATATAGTTTCCAACCATTTTGAGCAGCGAGGGAAATAATGAGACGAACTGTATCAAGTCTAGAGACCGGTGCAAATATCTCATTGTAGTCTTCCTTTGCTTTTTGTTTGTACTCTTTTGCCACCAATCTTGCTTTGTGCTTGTTGATGGAACCATCGAGATTCATTTTGGTTTTAAACACCCATTTTACACCAATTGGAGTCTTGTGTGATGGCAGTTCGGTAAGCTCCCAGGTGTTATTTTTCTCAATTGCATTGATTTCTTCCTTCATAGCATGGATCCATTTTTCTTCCTTTATTGCTTCTTCAAAAGAAATGGTGTTTCCACCTGCAAAGAATGCAAAATATACTTGACTTTCTTCAGTAACTTCTTTTGTTGTCTCATAAAGTTCTTGTAGGCTTCTTGTCTTCTTTCTATGTGGGGACAGTGAGTCATGATTTGACTCTTCATTTTGATTAGTATTTTGCTGGAAAAAATCTTTTGCAACATCAGCATCTGTTACATCTTCAACATTATCACCTTCTGGTATTTTTAGAATCTGCCAATTCAATGCATTAGTAAATTCTGAAAAATTGTAAGTAGCTTTTTCATCAAAGTTAACTCCCTACTGATCACAATTTTTTTTTCTCCGGATTGTATAGCTTATAAGCCTTGCTTCTTTCGCTATATCCAACAAAAATGCATTTTTCAGATTTGTCGTCGAGCTTGCTCCTTAAAGCACCTGGAATGTATGAAAAAGCAATGCAACCAAAGGTCCTTAAATGATGAACACTTGGTTTTCTTCCATACCATGTTTCATGTGGGGTGGAGTTGTTTAAAAATTTTGTAGGAGACCTGTTGATTAAGAAGACGGCACATGAGACGGCTTCTGCCCAGAACTCAGCAGGCATGTTTTTCTTCTTCATTAAGTATCTCGCCATTTCCATAACGGTCCTATTTTTTCTTTCAGACACACCATTTTGTTGCGGAGAATAGCGAGCTGTCAACTCATGTCGGATACCATGTTCACGGCAGAATTCTTCAAACAAGTTTGACAAATATTCTCCTCCTCGATCACTTCTCAAATTTTTTTATTTTGCAATTCGAAAAGTTTTCAACACTTGACTTGAAATCTTTAAAGGATTGAAGAGTCTCTGTTTTTTCTTTAACAAAATATACCCATGTTTTCTTGGTATAATCATTAATAAAAAAGAGAAAATAACGATTACCTCCAAGAGATGGAATTTGGATAGGCCCGCATAAGTCTGTATGGACAAGCTCTAACGGAGAGTGAGAAATCCATTTTGATGTTGATGGAAATGAGTTTTTATGTTGCTTTCCGAATTGACATTCATCACAAACTTCGCTTGAAACTTGGATCTTGGGCAAGCCTTCAACAATTTTATTTTTTGACATCATCTTCAAACTTGTAAAATTGAGGTAGCCAAATCTATCATGCCAAAGTTTAGCAGTTTCCTCACTACACGTAAGAAAACAAGAACTATCTGAAATATCAAGTTTAAGAGGGTAAAGATTGCTTGAGGTCTTTGTAATTTTAGCAATCAACATACTATTTTTCTTCATGATGCATAATTTGTCGCTGAAATGGATGTTAAAGCCCTTCCTCATCAACTGTCCAACACTGAGCAAATTGCTTTTCAAGCCAGGCACATAATAAACATCAGACATCCTCTCAACTTGTCCCCTCTTGGTTTTGAAACTGATTTCTCCCACGCCTTCAATTTTATAAGATTTAGCATCACCGATTGTCACATGTCCATAATTAGCTTCAGCTAGTCTAGTAAATATGTTTTTATTCCCAGTCATATGTCTACTTGCTCCACTATCTAAATACCAAATATTATCAACATCTCCATCTGCAGCAATTAATAGAGTCTCTTGTGAATCTTCAAAATTTTGTTTGTGCACATGACCAACCTCTTTGCTTTTCTTGAGTTCTGGATTTTTAACCCAACATTCATTGATTTTGTGTCCAGGTTTATGACAGTGAAAACGTTCAACATAGTCTCTTCTACTTCTTCGTGAATTGATATCATGAGATCTTCCATGTCGAGTTCCATAGAAATTTCCCTTCAGATCTTCTCTCTTTGGCACTATAGCATCTTTTCCTCGTCCATAAGAACCATATCTCCAGTCTGTTCCTCTTCCTCGACCACGACCTCTTCCATACTGTGAGTTGTAGCTACTGCCTCCCGCATTTGTAACATGAGATTTCAACGCTTGATCATTAGAAATAGTAGCATGAGCACTTCTTTGATTTATTCGAAATTCATGAGCCTCCAAGCTTCCCTATAGACTTTCTACAGACAAAGATGATAGGTCTTTTGATTCTTCAATCGCAACCACAATATGATCAAATTTACTTGGCAAGCTTCGAAGGATTTTTTCTACCATTTTTTGTGTTTCCAGTATTTCACCATTAGATGTCATTTGGTTTGTAAGAGAATTTACTCTTGTAAAATATTCAGAAATCTTTTCACTGTCTTTCATCTCCAGTTTCTCAAATTCTGCCCTTAAAGCTTGTAAACGAACTTTCTTCACTTGATCTTGACCTGAATAAGTGGTTCCAAGTATTTCCCATGCTTCGTTTTGTGAGGAATGCGGAATATGGATCTTAAGGCTAGGAATAACACTAGAGGGGGGATGAATAGTGTTTATAAGAAATTACTAAATCTTTTTGAGTTTATGTTAATTTGAACACAACTGTATGTAGTATTCAGACACAGATATAATCACAGAAACAAACGCAGATGCAAAAATAAAGTAAATGCAGTAAAGGAAATAACACACTGGATTTTATACTGGTTCGGAGTTACCCTACATCCAGTCCCGCACAACTAAGTACAGATTTCCTTTCAAAAAGCAATTCAACAATTACAACCCTCGGTTTCAAGGCTATGAGGTACACCCTCCAGAATCACAATCCTCTGGGTAGAGATACTTGATTTCCGGGGCAACAAGTTCACCCAATTGATTTCCAAGGCTACAATCACACCTTTTCTCGCTTGATTGATTTCCAAGGCTACAATCACACCTTTTCTCGCTAGATAGATTACAAAGAAGCCTATAACACTGAATAGCACTTGAATCTTGTTGAGATAGTGATAGAGAATCAAACCAGAGATGATCTAGTTAGATTCAATGTTGATTTCGGTAGAGTGATGATAGGATTTTGAATAAGAAAATGTGGAAGAAGAAGAGAAGTGAAAAACCAGAAAATCTGATATAAAATTCGTTGAAACTAACCCCTATTTATAGAAGAACAACAGTCATGTCCATTCATGAAAGGTTATGGCGAATAGACACTTCTTCTGAAATTCAAATTTTTGAATCTAACTGACACTATGTCGACATGGGGTACTAGGGCAAGTCGACATCCCAAAGGAAATTTTGATGTTTTGTTTTTCTTATCTTATATTAAAACTATTTTAAACTTTATAAATATACTTGACTATAGATAAAATACATAGATAAATATAGAGAATAATATATATAAAATGTTACTATAATTTTATATTTAAATCTAAGCATAAAGATAGTTTAAAACAAACGAAGTTTAAAACAAGAGTTTATTTAAAAACAAGAACAAAGAATATTTTAAGGCTAAAACATCTTTTTGAAAATCATTTGAAAAGATAATTTTTAAGGCTAAAACATTTTGAAAAACAATTTTGAAAATCATTCTGAAGTAGTTTTGAAAATCATTTTGAAGTAGTTTTGCAAGCTTCTTCCTGCAGAATATCTCATCATATCAGGACTCGAGAACTTGTACAAAACCAGGATGTTCGTGGGTTTGTAAGCCACTTGTCGTAGGTTTGTAAGCTACTTGTCGTGGGTTTGTAAGCCACTAAAAAGGTAGAAATGGGTTCCATCCCAAAAGAAAAATGGAGTGAAGATTTCAGTGCTATTGTGAAGTTTTAACATAATTCTAGACTCAATACTTATCTTGAAATCTTGAACTCTTGATAATCTTGATACTCATGAGTCTTCAATCTTGATATCTTGAATCTCTATACTGTACAGTCTTCATTCTTGGTACCTGCATGGTTAAATCCTGCATATACATATATATCTAAACTATAATGTTAGTATTTATATTTTATAATCTTATTCTAAGGTTGTTGTCATCAAAACCATCAACTCATGGACTAACAATCTCCCCCTTTTTGATGATGACAACCTTTGTTTATAAAAGATTACTTCTATCCTAATAAATCCCCCTAAAACTGATAACTCCCCCTTAATCTATGCCTAACTCTTCTATTTTATATTTCCCCCCCTTTGTCATCGACAAAAACAAACTAACTCTAAACTATATAACTCTTAGTCTAATATCCTATATGATGATAGTGTTATCATCAATACTTACTTGTAAACCTAAAACTTAGTCCTAAAATACAAACTCTCCTAACTAAGAATCTATATAATAATACTTTTAATAGAACATATACAAGAACACACATTATTTATTAATTATATTTTTTTTTATATTTACATTTTCGTAGAGATCGTAAAAAAAACAACAAATAGAAAAGAAAGAGAAGAAACTAATGTGTGTCTTTGAACATAGGAGATCTATGAACCGAACAATTTGGATAGTGGAAACAGAAATTTCCACGTTGTTCGACAAGATTTCCATCTTTGTCAAAGCACACTTTGCCAATGCAAATGACTTTGTCGTTGTCTTCTGCATGCTCTTCTTCCATTGGTTCTTCTTCTTCTTCTTCACTTTCCTCTTGTTCATGATCTCCTGAAGAGTCCTTGTCAATCAAGATTGGGTTAGCATGATTATCCATAAGAAATTTTTGCAAATTCCTAAGGATTTTCCTTGCCTCTCTTGTTCTTTGGCCATACGAAGTTGCATCACTTGGATTTCAGTCATTAACTGAAGGGTATCTTTCAGAGAATCCTCCATTTTCGTTACACGAGCGAGCGTTGATTGTTGAAACGGACCAGAAGTAGGCGATGGTAACGAAAAAGTTGATTTTAAGTTTGATTTGGAAGAGGAGGCCATTGATAAATTGATTTCAGAAGATAGAACAGAAAGAGAACAGAGAGAATGAAGAAAATTTCGAAATAGGAGAAATTTATAACCAATTATTTGAATTTTGGTGGGAAAAAAATTTAAAATTTAAAAACATTATATGTCGACATGGGTCTAGGGGGGATGTCGACATGGTTCTTGAATTTTTGCCTATTTAATTTATTTTGAATTAATTTTTAATTATACTTGTTATTTATATTTTATATTTCAGTTAATGAACAAATACCTAATTCTCTTCTTAATTTAGTAAATGTAGATTCATTTAAGGGTTTTGTTAAGATATCAGCAATTTGATTTTCAGAATTGATATAGTCGAGAGTAATTACTTCTCTACTTATATTATCTTCGAGAAAATGGTGTTTGATATCAATATGTTTAGTTCGAGCATGTTGAGTAGTATTTTTGGATAAATTTATTGCACTAGTATTATCACAATAAATTGGTGATTTTGAGATATTTAAACCAAAATCTTTTAAAGTTTGTTGCATATATATTACTTGAGAACAAGCCAAAGCAGCAGAAATATACTCTGCTTCAGTTGTTGATAGAGAAACTGTGTTTTGCTTTTTACTAAACCAGGAAATCAGAGAATGCCTTAAAAAGTGACAAGTTCCACTTGTACTTTTTCGGTCTGATTTACAACCAGCATAATCAGCATCACAGTAAGATATTAAGTCAAACGAATCATTTTTAGGATAAAATAAGCCATAATCAAATGTGTGTTAAACATATCTTATAATACGTTTTACAGCTTTTAAGTGAGTTTCATTAGGTTGGGAATACCTTGCACAGAGACAGAAGCTATGCATGATATCAGGTCTACTCGCAGTGATATAGAGTAGTGATCCAATCATTCCTCTATATACTTTTTGATCTACATCTTTCGAGAGATCTTCTTTACTAAGGTACTCATTGGTTGCCATTGGAGTGGGTTTTTTCCACTCGCAGTAGTCAAACCAAATTTACTAGCTAGGTCTTTAGCATATTTTCTTAACTAATAAAGATACCATTATCTAATTGTTTTATTTGTAATCCTAAAAAGAAGTTTAATTCACCCATATGACTCATCTCAAACTCTTTTGTCATTATTTCGGAAAATTCTTTATTCATTTCAAAATTAGTTGATCCAAAAATGATATCATCTACGTAGACTTGTACTAGTTGAATATCATTTTTATTTCTTTTAATAAAAAGAGTATTATCTACTTTACCTATTTCAAAATTTGACTGTAACAAGTAAGATCTTAGTCTATCATACCAGGCTCTAGGAGCTTGCTTCAGACCATATAGAGCTTTCTTTTGTTTGTAAACATGATTTGGAAATTTATCATTTTCAAAAAGTGGTGGTTGTTTAACAAATACTTCTTCTTTTACAAAACCATTTATAAATGCACTTTTAACATCCATTTGAAATAGTTTGAAATTATTATGATTTGCGAAAGCAAGTAGAATCCTAATGGCTTCTAATCTTGCTACGGGGGCAAATGTTTCATCAAAATCTATTCCTTCTTCTTGACAATAACCTTGAGCGACTAACTGGGCTTTATTTCTAACAACCTCTCCTTGTTCATTCATTTTATTTTTATAAACCCATTTAGTTCCAATTATTGTTTTATTTTCAGGTCTAGGAACAAGTTCCCAAACATCATTTCTAGTGAATTGATTTAATTCTTCTTGCATAGCCAAAATCCATGAATCATCAGTTGATGCTTCTTCTGGATTTTTGGGTTCAATAGTTGATATAAAAGCTACATTACTCATTTGACTTAGTTGGTTTCTAGTTTTAACAACAGATTGCATATCTCCAAGCATATTTTCTACAGGGTGATCTTTTAAAAGTTTAATCCTTTTATTAGGATGATTTAATTCATTATTAGTTTCAGTTGACTCTTGGTTTTGAGTGATTAAATCCTCTTCATCATTTATTTCTTCAAAATTTTTGAAATTTTCATCAAATGAAACATGCATTGTTTCTTCGATGGTATTAGTTCTTAAATTAAATACTCTGTATGCTTTACTTCTATTAGAATATCCGATAAAGATACCTTTGTTGGATTTAGGATCAAATTTATCTAAGTTATCTTTTGTATTTAAAATAAAACATTTACTTCCAAAAATTCTAAAATAAGATACCTTAGGTTTCTTTGAGTAAATAAGTTCATAAGATGTCTTATCAGTTAAAGGTCTAATTAAAATTCTATTTAAAATATAACAGGCGGTAGCAACTGTTTCTGCCCAAAAGTACTTTGGTAAATTACTATCAGAAAGCATAGTTCTTGCACACTCTTGAATCGTCCTATTTTTACGTTCTACTACACCGTTTTGTTGTGGAGTTCTTGGAAATGAAAAATTGTGAATTATTCCCTTTTTATTGCAGAATTCTTCAAACTTTTCATTTTCAAATTCACCACCGTGATCACTATGGATGGTTATAATTTTTTGAGAAAATTGATTTTGAACCCTTTTTGAAAAATTCTTAAAACATTCAAAAGTATCACTTTTATGTTTCAAAAATATTGTCCATGTAAATCTAGAATAATCATCTACAATTACAAAAACATATTTACTGTGATTTAATGACTGAATTTGAGATGGACCAAACAAATCAAGATGAAGTAATTCAAGAGGTTTTGAAGTTGAAATCATATCTTTTAATTTAAAAGAGCTCTTTCTAAGTTTTCCTAGTTGACATGCATCACATAGACTATCTACTTTAAAATTCATTTTAGGGAGGCCTCTTACTAGATCATGTTTTGACAGTCTAGATAAGAGTTTGAAATTCAAATACCCAAATCTCTTATGCCAAATCCAAGGGTCACTTGCATTTGCCAAAAGACACAAGTTATCATTTGAAATTTTCATACTAAGAATATAAATATTCTTTTTCCTAATTCCCTCAAATATTATGGTTGATTTATTGTCTTCAATGTGACACTTATCTTTTTCAAATTTAATTTTATATCCTTTATCGCATAGTTGACTTATACTTAGCAGATTGTGTTTCAGATTCTTAACTAGCAAAACATTAGTAATAATAGAAGTTTCAGAGTTACCGACTTTGCCGATGTCGATCACATAACCTTTTGAATTGTCTCCAAAGTTAACCAGTCCTCTGTCTTTGTATATTATATCATTTAGCATATCTGAATTCCCAGTCATGTGTCTAGAACATCCACTATCGAGTATCCATTTGTTCTTTTTTGCATAGTTTGTTTGTTCTAGATTGATTCCTCAATTCCCAGAAAGGATGATTCCTGCACATCAAACAATCTTAGTAGACAACTTGTATTTGAATATTGATTATATGCAGACTCAAGAGACAATGATGATTTGAATATTTCTAAACATGCATTAACAAATTTCTTAAACATAGCCATTTAAAAAAAAACTTTTTCAAAAATCAGATTATGAAACTTTTGAAAACCTTGCTCCGATACCAAATGTGAGGAATGCAGAATATGGATCTTAAGGCTAGGAATAACACTAGGGGGGTGAATAGTGTTTATAAGAAATTACTAAATCTTTTTGAGTTTATGTTAATTTGAACACAACTGTATGTAGTATTCAAACACAGATATAATCACAGAAACAAACACAGATGCAGAAATAAAGTAAATGTAGTAAAGGAAAGAACGAACCAGATTTTATACTGGTTCGGAGTTACCCTACATCCAGTCACGCACAACTAAGTACGGATTTCCTTTCAAAAAGCAATTCAACAATTACAACCCTCGGTTTCAAGGCTATGAGGTACACCCTCCAGAATCATAATCCTCTGGGTAGAGATACTTGATTTCCGGGGCAACAAGTTCACCCAATTGATTTCCAAGGCTACAATCACACCTTTTCTCGCTTGATTGATTTCCAAGGCTACAATCACACCTTTTCTCGCTAGATAGATTACAAAGAAGCCTATAACTCTGAATTGCACTTGGATCTTGTTGAGATAGTGATAGAGAATCAAACCAGAGATGATCTAGTTAGATTCAATGTTGATTTCGGCAGAGTGATGATAGGATTTTGAATAAGAAAATGTGGAAGAAGAAGAGAAGTGAAAAACCAGAAAATCTGATATAAAATTCATTGAAACTAACCCCTATTTATAGAAGAACAACAGTCATGTCCATTCGTGAAAGGTTATGGCGAATAGACACTTCTTTTGAAATTCAAATTTTTGAATCTAACTGACACTATGTCGACATGGGGTACTAGGGCATGTCGACATCACAAAGGAAATTTTGATGTTTTGTTTTTCTTTGAAAATAACCTTTATCTTATATTAAAACTATTTTAAACTTTATAAATATACTTGACTATAGATAAAATACATAGATAAATATAGAGAATAATATATATAAAATTTTACTATAATTTTATATTTAAATCTAAGTATAAAGATAGTTTAAAACAAACGAAGTTTAAAATAAGAGTTTATTTAAAAACAAGAACAAAGAATATTTTAAGGCTAAAACATCTTTTTGAAAATCATTTGAAAAGATAATTTTTAAGGCTAAAACATTTTGAAAAACAATTTTGAAAATCATTCTGAAGTAGTTTTGAAAATCATTTTGAAGTAGTTTTGCAAGCTTCTTCCTGCAGAATATCTCATCATATCAAGACTCGAGAACTTGTACAAAACCAGGATGTTCGTGGGTTTGTAAGCCACTTGTCGTAGGTTTGTAAGCTACTTGTCGTGGGTTTGTAAGCCACTAAAAAGGTAGAAATGGGTTCCATCCCAAAAGAAAATTGGAGTGAAGATTTCAGTGCTATTGTGAAGTTTTAACATAATTCTAGACTCAATACTTATCTTGAAACCTTGAACTCTTGATAATCTTGATACTCATGAGTCTTCAATCTTGATATCTTGAATCTCTATACTGTACCGTCTTCATTCTTGGTACCTGCATGGTTAAATCCTGCATATACATATATATCTAAACTATAATGTTAGTATTTATATTTTATAATCTTATTTTAAGGTTGTTGTCATCAAAACCATCAACTCATGGACTAACACCTTATAGTTTTTCGCCTTACTTACCCTTTCATAAACTGGAATCTCTATGGCTTGAAAATTTTGGAAGAGAGCCTTCTTATCTTTTTGGTTCTGCTTTTTCAGAGTGTTTCTCTATGCTTCTGATAATTGAGCTTCATTTTCTTGCTGTTCTACTCCATTTTCGCCAACATCCCATAGGTCTTGAGACTCAAGACCTAATTTCATTAAGCAGCTCCAGTAATCATACTTATCACCATTGAACTTTGGTACAATAGAAATAGGATTACTATTTGAAGTTGCCATAAAATCCAGGCTCTTATACCAGTTTGATAAGAGAACTTATTTTATATTTTAAGAATTAAGATATAGTGGAGAGGAAGATATATTGACTGTTAATATATTTTAATTCATTTCCTTGGATACAACAGTACATAACAACAGATGCTAATATATAGCATTCATTGCATACTCAAAAGTCACTTAGAAAATAAAATGAAAGGACAATAATTTTCAGGTGTATGACTTTTCATGTGATGCATAAGATATCTTTTCATAGTCATGCAAATTGGTTTAGTTTTCCAACAATTATATTACCCTTGCCTTCTTAACCTTCAAACTCAAGGAGAGCTAGAGTATCGACTATAAACCTCAAAATTGTATGTTTCATTTCTCTATTTCTTTGAGCTCGTTATTATGCATGCATAATTGTAGCAACTTCTATTTTCTACCACCATTTGATCAGAGCATGCTAGTTTTCTACTCTATCATTACATCTTTAAAATTTTCAAAGTTTGCCTTTACTAAAACTGTGCATGTTTAGATACAAATTGAATGAATGGTAGATAACAATACAAGTTCCCATGAAAAATGACTGCAAACTGTGCAGACATTTTATTTTAAGAGTGCCCAAACCGACTGAATCTGAATGCTCACACTTGGGATGTATATACAATTAGTAGTTTTTATGACCGTGCCGTGCCTCGAACCGTGATAGCTGAAGGTTTAATGTTTTGCTGGTTTAATCGGTCGAACCGTCGGACCGTGAAATTTATTTTTTGAAAATTTACACATTTAAATACAAGATATACACAAAAATATTAAAATAAAATTGTTTGGTAGACATATCACAATTGCAAATTATCTTTCAAATTTATTATATTTTGTTTGCAAATTAGCAAATCACAAGTGCACAACATATCTTAATTAGTAATAAAAGTCCAACATATCATAAGTTCGCATATATCAATTATAAAACATAACAATTCTACATAGTTTATAATTTCACAAAGATAAATTTCATTCAATTAAAATATGTACGTACTAAAAATAAAAGCATCAATGGAATTGCAGGTAATAAGTTTCAGTTGTTAGCTTAAGAATATTAACAAGTTTCATTCAGGTTGCAAGTTCAGTTTCCAGTTTCTGTTCCATGCAAATGCTAATTTATTTCTGTCCTCCTTTTTATTGGCATAATACACACAATAATTACAATAATCCAAAAGATTGATCTCATCCATGCTACAGACATGTTGCCTTGATATTAAATAACTTCATTCTTGGTTGATCGACTAACAGTAACAAGAAAGTCAGAATCTACAGAATTTCTTGCCGCAAATTTGAGAAACAAGCTAAGATCAACAGGAACATTAAGACTAATGCCCAATATATTAGCCTTAATCACTGTACACAAATACACAGCTACCTTAAGATCAACTAATCTTTTAAGAAGGCTACGGCGCATGGCTTTTTAGGCACATAAATGAGCCTATTAATTATGTTGTATAATTTTGGAGTTATAGTTGACAACGACGTGAGAAATTAAAGTGGCAAAATAAAAAGCGGCTGGCTGCGTTATTTGCAATGGTTCAACTTCGGTTTTGGGGTTCAACCTACGGTTCACGTTTGTAGCGGCTCAAGTTCACTTCGGAAACATGTGAATTACACAAACACATTCGTTCCTTGGTCACAATATAAATATTACATGATTTTCCTTGTTATATGATTTAGTACAAACCATTCTAATTCTGTTCTTTAGTAAGTGTGGTAAAGATCCTGGACTGACCTATTTTGTAGTTCATTTTACCTGAATGTGTTTTGAAAAATTACCCACGCATCTTTTAAGTTTAAAGTAATGTTGCACACGTTGCTTTTACAGTTAGTAACCTTCAAATTATGAGACACACATGTTTGTGGTGCATATATAATATAACTTATATAAACCTATTACTACGCTTGATAAATATGGCTATGGAAAAAAGTTAGCTGATGCTTAGAAGTTCGAAAAAATATACTGATCTGAAGCATTAACATTATACTTAGATTTTGGTGATGCATTTTTTACTGTACATATTTTCTATAATTACAACTTAGGGAAAGATTGCTTTTTTTTCTTTCTAGAAAGGCTAACCCTTATTTATGCAGTGTAAATCTTTAAGATATCAAACATGTAACCAAGTTAGGTTCTATGACTTAGACCTTTTCTATGATTGAAACTTTGAACCATCACTGCTAAATATACATGCAGGCTAACTGCTAGTTTTCTGAATTAATTATATCTTGTGATTATAACTTTGGGTTATCACACCGGTAGATTATACATGCTGGTTCGTTCTGTAAATTAGGCATTCATATTATGATTGACCCTTTAGTTCAATTTTCTTAAGAAGATGAAATTCTCTATATTCATTTCAGAAAACTATCAATGAATCATTAGTAATTTGATTGACAAAGTGAAAGATTTGAAGTATGTATGATGAACGATATCTAGGGCCTAAGAGTGGTTAACTGTCTTTGTGATTCCATAACTTTAAGCAACATATTATACTTGGGATACAATTTTTACAAATGAGATCGGTGCAAAAAGAAGTTTTTTTTTCTCTACGAGGACCGATAAAATAATATTTTTTCACTTAGTAATTACTTGTTCATCTTCTGTGTGAACAATTTCATTCATTTATTTTGCCAACAGGATTTATTTATAAGTGTTTGATACTGTCCACACACACTAATAAAAATCCTACACACGCGCACACATACCTATACACACACAATACATAAACATACATACATACACACACACACACATACACACATATATGTATGTGTGTGTATGTGTATACATACACACACACATATGTATGTATCACTACTAGAACAACAATATATAGCGACGGAGCCTTCCGACGGCCGTCGACGGCTTTTTCCGACGGCTAGCGACGGCTGTCGATCTCCATGGCGTTTTCGTAAATAAAATATAATAGCCGTCGCAAGTCGTCAGAAACCGACGTAAAATTTCCATCGGCGGCCGTCGCTAGCCGTCGGAAATTATCGTGTATACAGGCTCCAAGCCGAGAGCTGCTTCATTATTCCTCAATCCCCTTTTTCACCAAAAAAACTACCTCCACCGCCTCCTCCCCATCGTCAACCAGCCATCGCGCCTCCTCGAGCATCTCCAACTTCATCATTCTCCTCTCTGGACAAGCCTAGGCCCTTCATCAATCTCCAATCAGGTTTTATTCCTAAGCCCTAATTGGAATAAAACCCTAATTAATTTTGATTTGTTAAATTAGGGTTAATTTGCTGTTATAGTTGTAAGAACTACGGTTTGTACAGGAAACGCAAAATTGTCTTTGAGGCGCGTCAGGAGGACACTTTCTTTAAGGAATTGATCGCCCCCACTACGAACGAGATTGCTCAAGGGTTGACTAGGCCTGTCAAACGGGTTGGGTTGGGTCAAAATGGGTTGGGTCGAGTTTTACCCAACCCATTTATGACCCATTCTTTTTTACCCATTTATGATCCAACCCACTTAATAAGCGGGTTATCCATTTTACCCATTTAAAGATTTAAATTTAATTTGACTAATAAAAAACAAATAAATATAAAATAATTCTAATTCTAATTTTTATGTTTTGAGTTCCGATAAAAATTTAAAATTCTATTTTTCATCAAAATTCAAATATGGGGATGCTGTAGCTTATTATTTTCTAAGTACAATGGAAGTCCCCTTGGAGAACTGCAGTGTGCGTTCACACGATAAAGTATCCGAGTGTTCCATACTGTTCGTAATTTAGATGGGAGTTAATCGGTCGAAGTCTCGCCTGATTCTGAGTTAGAACGAAGGAGTTATTGCAGTCGGAACAAAAAAAATAGCGGCTTCTGCACTAGGCGGAGTTCAAATATGTGGATGTGGTAGCCTGTTATTTTCTAAGTACAACTGTCAGTCCCCTTGGAGAACTACAGTGTGCGTTCACACGATGAAGTATCCGAGTGTTCCATACTGTCCGTAATTTAGGTGGGAGCAAATCGGTCGAAGTCTCGCTTGATTCTGAGTTAGAACGAAGGAGTTATTGCAGTCCGAACAAAAAAAATAACGGCTTCTGCACTAGGCGGAGTTCAAATATGAGGATGTGATAGCCTGTTATTTTCTAAGTACAATTGTCAGTCCTCTTGGAGAACTACAGTGTGCGTTCACATGGTGAAGTATCCGAGTGTTCCATACTGTCCCTAATTTACGTGGGAGTTAATCAATCGAAATCCCGCATGATTCCGAGTTAGAACGAAGGAGTTATTGCAGTCCGGACAAAAAAAATAGCGGCTTCTACACTAGGCGGAGTTCAAATATGAGGATGTGGTGGCCTATTATTTTCTAAGTACAATTGTCAGTTCCCATGGAGAACTACAGTGTGCGTTTACACGATGAAGTATTCGAGTGTTCCATACTGTCCGTAATTTAGGTGGAAGTTAATAGGTCAAAGTCTCGCCTGATTCCGATTTAGAACGAAGGAGTTATTGCAGTCTGAACAAAAAAAATAGCGGCTTATGCACTAGGCGAAATTCAAATATGGGGAAGCGGTAGCCTGTTATTTTCTAAGTACAATTATCAGTCTCCATGAAAAACTACAATGTGTATTCAAAATTCTTATTTTTCAAATTTATATTAAAATTTAATGTTTTCAATAAATGGGTAAATGGGTTACCCATTTATAACCCCTTTAAAAATGGGTCAACCCAACCCATAACCCATTTAATAATATTCATAAATGGGTTGACCCAACCTATTTAAAAGTAGGGTAAATGGGTTGGGTCATATTTTGACAGGTCTAGGGTTGACGGCGGAATTCCTCCAGGATACAACAAAGACCTCTCCTGCAGGGAGCAATGGACCGCAAGAGTAATCTGTGTTTTGACTGAAGTGGTGGACGGAGGAGTGCAGAGAAGTGAGAAAGGAATATGCGAACTAATTCGTGAGTAGCTGGAGCCCGTTTATATAATGAACGAAAAGGCACAGATGCAACTGTCAGTATGCCAATGGACGCAACTGTTAAAATTCAAAAAACTAAAAGAGGCAACCGCTTCAAACAGTCACCACTCTAGTACGCGCGCGCGCCCACGTGCCTAAGTGTCTAATCTTTGATAGTTAATATGTATATGTAGCCATGTCTTCTTCTTACTTTTTTCTATTCATATTTCCCTTGTTCTATTACATATTTATAGTGAAATATTCCTAAATCTTAGACGATGTGGGACTTTAAATATTTCAATCTTTTCAACATTCCCCCACAAGATTGTAATATTTTATATGTACATTTATGCATAAAAGAAAGTACATTTCGGTTTAAACTTCCTTATTAGTTTAGATATTTAAATTTTAATAGAAAATTTGGTGGCTAATAGCTTAAACCAAAATCCTTTATATTAAAACGAAATATCTAAACACATAAATGCATATATTCTTCAACAAAATCACCATAACCTTGTATTTTTTATAACCATTCCCCTGGTATTCATGAACATTTAAAAAGTTTAACTCTAAACAACTTTATTGGAACGTTGTTTCTTATGTTCATATAGGTGTCTATTTTGATCCGTCATTGTTACTATGACAAACAGACACCACGATCGTAACAAATAAACATTTGGTATCTAATGTTTATCCATCTCTTGACTGCACAACTTGTTATTACCCTTTAAACCTTAGGGTAGAAAACAAAAGGTCAGGCTTCCATTGCAGGAGATTAGAGAGATTTTAGACCCATTCCACAACTAGTTGTTTTAACCATATCTCTTGGTAATCCTTTAGTCAATGGGTCTGCCAGATTTTTCTTTGATCTTACATATATAATTGTAATGATACCATCTACAATGAGTTCTCTGACATATGCATGCCTTAAGCTTATATGCCTAGATTTTCCATTATATATTTTATTATATGCTCTAGACATTGTGGATTCACTGTCATAATATATGGGAATGGCTGACGATGGTTGTGGCCACAACTCTATTTCCATTAACAAATTATGTAGCCGTTCTACTTCCTTTGCCGATGCATCTAAAGCTATAAATTCAGCTTCCATTGTAGAATGTGTGATGATTGTTTGTTTCTTGGAGGCCCATGATACAACACCACCTCCTAGAGTAAAAATCCATCCAGTAGTTCCTCTATTTTCATTTTCAGGGGTTGCACCACTTGCATCTAAATAACCTTCTAAAACTGCTGGGAAATTTTCATATTGGAGTCCTAATTTAGTTGTCCTTTTAAGATATCCTAGAACTCTTCCAACTGCTCTCCAATGTGCGATACTAGGGTTATTTTTATATCTGGACAATTTGCACACAGCATAAGAGATATCAAGACGAGTACAGTGCATAGCATACATAAGACTACCGATAACACTTGCATATTCGAGTTGAGCTGCTGCTCTTCCAGAATTAGCAAATAATTTAATTGAGGAATCATAGGGGGCTACTTGCTTCTTTAAAATTCAAATGTTTGTATTTTAAAAGTAATTTTTCAATATAGTGAGACTGACATAAAGCATATCCTCCACTATGTTTCTTCACTTTGATTCCTAAAATAGTATCAACTTCGTTTAAATCCTTCATTTTGAAACAAGAAGTTAAATATTTCTTTGTCTCATTTATGCCATTCATGTTAGTACTAAATATTAGCATGTCATCCACCATAGGCATATAATTACACCATAACTATCTGTGAATTTGGAATAGATGCACTTGTTTGCACTATTATGCTTAAATCCATTGAATCCATTGAATAAGATTACAACATCAAATTTTTCATGCCATTGTTTAGGAGCTTGCTTTAGTCCATATAAAGACTTGACTAGCTTACAAACTTTGTTTTCATTTCCACTAAGGATGAACCCTTCTGGTTGTTCCATATATACCTCTTCGTCTAAGTTTCCATTAAGAAAGGCGGTCTTAACATCCATTTGGTGCACATGCAATCCATGAATAGATTCAAGAGAAAAAAGAACTCTTATTGAGGATAGTATAGCAACCGGTGCATATGTGTCAAAATTATCGATACCCTCCTTTTGTCTGAATCCTTTGGCAACCAATCTTGCCTTGAAAGTTTGAATAGATCCATCTGTGTTATATTTCTTTCGAAATGCCCATTTACAACCTATTGGTTTAGACCCTACCGGTGGATCTGTTAGGACCCAAGTATTGTTAGATAGAATCGAATCCATCTTATCTTGTATTGCTCTTTCCAGAAGGTAGCATCCCTTGAAGCCATAGCTTCTTTATAAGTTTCAGGGTCTTCTTTATTGTGTAGATTAAAAATAGTTTCGTCCATTATTTCATTTCTGTTTCCAACTACAAGATGAATCACATCGTCTGGTGAGACAAAATCAGGATCCAAAACTTTGGTTTTTCTTTTTCGTATACTTCTTCTAGGTTCCTCAGGCATGCTTGGAAGTTTTCGTTTAGAAGAAGTATGCTCGATATTTTCATTATCTTCTTCGTAGACAATTTGTGTAGGAACTGATGCTTGTGTGAGGTCACACATAAATTTATTTTTGATGAATTCAACATCTCTTGACTCTACAATCACATTGGACTCTATGTCCAATAATCTATATGCTTTTGAATTTTCAGCATATCCTACAAATACACTTTTCAAGGCTCTTGGTCATAGCTTGCTAATTTTTGGATCTGTAACTCGATAAAAAGCTAAACACCCCCACACTTTTATATCTTTCAGGCTAGGCTTTCTGCCTTTCCATAATTCGTAAGGAGACACTTTTGTTTTTTTGATGGAATTCTATTATGCAGATGGCATGCAGTTAGAAGTGCTTCTCCCCACAAATTTACGTTCTGTTTAGCATTTAAAATCATAGCATTAGTCATTTCTACCAATGTTTTATTTTTTCGTTTGGCTAAACCGTTTTGTTGTGGGGTATAGGGTGCACTTGATTGATGAATAATACCATTCTCTTCACAAAAGGAAGAAAATTCTATAGAGAAATATTCTCCACCTCTATCACTTCATAGCACCTTTATTTTATTTTCCTTTTGATTTTCAACAGTGGTTTTAAATCATTTAAACATTTCAAAAGCCTGATCTTTTGATCTCATCAAATATACATGTGTATATCTAGAGTAATCATCTATGAAAGTAATAAAGTATCTATCGCCTCCTCTAGTTAATATGCCATTTAATTCATAAATATCAGAGTGTATTAGTTCAAGTAGTTGAGTGTTTCTTTCATATTTTGGAAAAGGCTTTTTGCACATTTTTGCTTGTATGCAAATTTCACATTTTGATGGATTTGTTTTATCGTAAGTGATTAATCCTTCTTTAGACATAAAGTATAATGATTTAAAATTTAAGTGTGCTAATATATTATGCCATAAGTGAAATGAATCAACAATATAAGCAAATTCATTCATTTGATTAATACTTAGTTTGAACAAACCATTACAAGCATATCCCTTTCCAACAAACACACCTCCTTTAGTTAAGATAAGACTATTTCCATCTAAGACGCATTTACACCTTTGTTACAAAGAAGACTGGCAGAAACCAAATTCTTGTGTATTTCTGGGACATGCAGAAGATTAAGAAGAACAAGTTTCTTTCCTGAAGTGAACTCTAATTCAATAGTTCCTTTCCCGACAACTACTGCAGTGTTATGGTTGCCCATTAGCACTTTGTTTTCATCAGAAACTTTCTCGTAGAACTTAAACATGGACTGATTGTTGCAAATGTGTATAGTAGCACCGGAATCGTTCCACCAATCGGTATCTTTTGAAGTATCAGTCAGGTTTAATTCTGTCACTATGTCTATATGCAAATGACTTATCATTGCAACAATTTCAGAAACATCCTGCTCAATCATGTTGGCAGTGTGGGAAGATCCTTGATTTGGTTTTTCCTTTCCAGAATTGTTATTTTGTCCTTGTTCCTTTTTCTGCTTTTTGAAAAATCTACAATCACGTTTGAAGTGTCCAGGTTTGCCACAGAAATAACAATCTTTTTTGTTTTTGCCCTGGTCATTGTTGCTGTTGCCTTCAACTCTTTTCCGTTTTGCAGAAACATCAGTTTGTCCTGCCAGCGAGTATAATTTGTTCCATCGAAGCGATCAAGTTTGGTGTACTCCTGGTTCATTATGTTGTAGGTAGTTTCGGCACCTTGCGCGGATGCCATATCAATTCCTTAATTGTAAGAACTATGGTTTGTATAGGAAACGAAAAATTATCTTTGAGGCGCGTCAAGAGGACACTTTCTTTAAGGAATTGATCGCCCCCACTATGAACGAGATTGCTCAAGGGTTGACGGCGGAATTCCTCCAGGATACAACAAAGACCTCTCCTGCAGGGAGCAATGGACTGCAAGAGTAATCTGTGTTTTAACTGAAGTGGTGGACGGAGGAGTGTAGAGAAGAGAGAAAGGAATATGCGAACTAATTCGTGAGTAGCCGGAGCCCGTTTATATAATGAACGAAAAGGCACAGATGCAACTGTCAGTATGCCAATGGACGCAACTGTTAAAATTCAAAAAACTAAAAGAGGCAACCACTTCAAACAGTCGCCACTCTAGTACGCACGCGCGCCCACGTGCCCTAAGTGCCTAATCTTTGACAGTTAATATGTATATGTAGCCATGTATTCTTCTTACTTCTTTCTATTCATATTTCCCTTGTTCTATTACATATTTAAAGTGAAATATTCCCAAATCTTAGACGATATGGGACTTTAAATATTTCAATCTTTTCAACAATAGTTGTATAATACCTCATTGATTGTTTGATATATCCTATTGAATGCTAATTAGGTTGTTATTATAATTGTTCATCACTGAAATATTGAGAAAAAATATGTTTAGTGTATATGTGTGTTAATTGGTATATATGCGTTGATTAATTAGTGCATACATGCATTAGGGCTAGTTTGGATTAATTAGAGTTGATGCTCAGGATTTAGTGTATGCGTTTTCAAGATGATGAAAACGACGATTTAGTGTATGCGTTTCTTTGAATGTAAATAAATTATTGTAAAAATTGTTGTATAATACGATTTATTTTTTATAAATCTCTTAGAGAGTTTTTGGCCCCGTCTGACAAGTATTGTATATGATCGTTGTATGGATGTTCGTTTTTATCACGGAACGGATATTTATTTTCATCCAATATAATATTTGTCGGATTTGTCCCTGTATTGGACAAGTTACAAACACAATAGAGTAATTATATTTTGCAAATCATTTTATTTTAAATGGTCCATAAAATTTCAACAACACTTTCTTTTTGTTCCCTGTGTACACGCATATATGTACGACACAGGGAACAAATGGGAAGTGCTGCCGAAATTTTGTTGAATCATTTAAAATGAAATGATTTGCAAAATATAATTACTACTGTGTTTGCAATGGGAAGTAGGATGACCAACCATCGAAGTGTAAAACAATAACCTAAAAATTGTAGATTATATTCATATAATAATTTGTGTAAATCCGTTTGAAAATAAAATTAAATAGAATAATATTATATAATTGCGAAAATTTAAATGTATGATTTAATTGAAAAATAAAATGTCAACAAGTAAATGATTAATACGTTTTTATGTTTTAAAGTAGGAAAAATGGTCAATTATTTTATCGATCGGAGCTGGATGTACCAACAAAGTAGAGAAATTGGAGGTCCAATAAGTGAACATTTTCAAAATGGTGTACATGTCTTTATTCGCTTCAAGTAATAATGGGAACGATGAAGAAATTCGTTGTCCATGTAGTAGGTGCAAATTATTGAAGCATTTGATACCGGATATGGTAATAGTTTATTTGCGCCAATACGGTTTCGTGCCGAATTATTTTGTGTGGAATCATCATGGAGAACTTATAGCACCTAATCATGTACATTCGGAGGAGGTGGATACTGAAATTGTTCCAACAAATCTCATAGAAGATATGGTTGAAGATGCAGCACGTTCAATGTTTCCTACTGTTGAAGTTGATGGTAACAATGTTAATGTCGAAGAAAAACCAAGTATTGGAGCAAAAAAAATTATGATTTATTGGATGCTGCTAAGAAACCCCTTTGGGATGGTTGTACAAGCGGTACTCACCTATCAGTAACTGCAGAATATATTGCGATGAAATCAAATTACAACTTCATAGAAGCCAGGATTACAACTATAGTACAAGCTGAAAAATGGCATATGCCACCCAATAATTTAATGTGCAAAAATCATTATGAAGTGAAAAAACTTATGTCTGCTTTTGGTTTGCCGTATCAAAAAATAGATACATGTTTAAATGGTTGCATGTTGTTTTGGAAAGAAGACATCAATCTTAGAAATGGTAAAATATGTAATCAAGAAATATACAAACCAAGAAAAAGAAGGGAAAAGAAGTTCCGTACAAGCGTATGCATTAATTACCCATCACTCCTAGGCTTCAAAGGTTATATGCATCTTCTGTAACCGCGAATCATATGAGATGGCACTGTGTGAGGACACAGGAAGAAGGTACGTTAACACACCCAGCTGATGGAGAAGTAAGGAAGCATTTTGATAAGACATACCCCGCTTTCGCAGCGGAAAGCTGTAATGTTAGACTTGATTTATGTACAGATGGATTTTCACCGTTCGCTCAGTTTGGTTCAAAATATTCATCTTGGCCTATAATTGTTACACCTTACAATTTACCTCCATGGATGTGTATGTAAACTCCGTATATGTTTCTCACCATTGTCATCCCTAGTCCTGATGATCCGACACAAGGAATCGACGTATGTTTACAACCGTTGATTGAAGAGTTGAAAATATTATGGTATGAAGGTGTTGAAACATACGACATTTCAAAAGAAAAGGAATTTTCATATGTTCGCTTCTCTACTGTGGACTATAAGCGATTTTCCTACGTATGCAATGCTTTCGGGTTGAAGTACGGCTGGTCGTTTATCTTGTCCTTATTGCATGAAAGAAACACGAGCTTTTTCTTTACCGCATGGGAAGAAAATTTCATGGTTTGACTGTCAACGATGTTTTCTCCATATTAATCATCCTTTTAGAAAAGATAATTTTTTTTACAAGTAATAGACTTGAGACCTTGCGACCACCAACGATTTGGTCAAGCAAGATATTTATGACCTTGTAAAGGATTATCCAAAGATACATGAAACTGGCTAACAAATTGAAATCCAAGGTAAATCGACGATTCATAATTGGTGCAAAAAAAGTATATTTTGGGAGTTGCCTTATTGGAAAAATCTCCTAATTCGTCATCATATCGACGTGATGCACAACGAGAAAATTGTGTTCGATAATGTATTTAACACAGTTTTGAATGTTAAAGGAAAGACTAAAGACGATTTGAAATCAAGACGTGATATAGAGGCAATATGCAATCGTCCCGAGCTTCATATGAAGTCAAATGACACAAAAAACCCAAAGCATGCTATTAGCTAGACAGTAACCAAGTTAAAGTTCTGTTAAAGTGGGTGGAAGGATTAAGATTTCCTGATGGGATTTCCTCTAATTAGCGTAGATGTGTTGACTATAAGAACGGTAAACTGAGTGAGATGAAAAGTCATGTAATGATGGAACATTTGTTGCCCGTCGCTTTCTAAAAACCGTTGCCCACAAAAGTTTGGATGGTTGTAACAGAACTTAGTTTGTTTTATAAGGAGCTTTGTTCAACTACGTTAAAAGTTGATCATCTACGTAAATTTGTGGAAGAAATTCCTATACTACTCTGCAAACTGGAGGAAATATTTCCTTCGGGTTTCTTTAATGTAATGGAGCATTTACCTATTCATCTTCCGTTTGAAGCACGTCTTTGAGGTCATGTGCAATATGGTTGGATGTATCCGTTTGAAAGGTATTAATATCGAGTATGTTAAATTGTAGTTTAACTACATGTAATAAAATTTAATTATAATTATCCTTAACAGATACTTAAATCATCTAAAGAAAAAAGTGAGACAAAAAGCACGAGTTGAAGGTTCGATATGCAAATCATATATCGAAGAAGAAGCTTCATTTTTTTCTCTCATTATTTTAGTGACCATGTGAACTTATCTTTTGAAAGTGCTACGCGAAATGATGAGGGCATTGAACAAGATTCTTCTGAATCAGTGCTATCTATTTTTAGACAGCAGGTACGCCCTGTTGGAAAATGTGTGGAAGTATGGTTAGACGACGGAGATTACCATGTAGCCCACCCATATGTTCTTCTTAACTGTGCAGAAGTTGCGCCATTTGTTAGGTATTATTAAATAACACATCTAAAATTATTTACTTGAATAATACATGTGTGTATTCATTATAATGCCATATATTATCTATATATGCAGTATTTACGAATCACAGTATCCAAGCGATGATATCAGTAGAAAATTTGCTACTTGGTTTTCGAACCACGTATATGATCCGGTAAATTGTGTGGTCGATGAATGGTCAAAATATCTTACGATGGGACCATAAAGAAAAGTCAAGACATATCCAATATTCTTTGTCAATGGATACAAATTCAACACCAAAAAATATGAGGCTGAAAAATTAACTAACAATACCGGTGTATATGTTAAACGTAGTGATGATCCAAATGGTCACATAAATGATTTTTACAGCGTGTTAACTCAGGTTTTGCAATTAACATATTTCACCAGATCCGCAGAAGAAGTTTATTTGTTTAGATGCAACTGGTTCAGTATCCAGGTTTTGCAATCAACGTGCACCAAAAATATAATATTTTTGAAATAAAGCATACATCACGTTATCATAAGTACGATCCGTTTATACTAGCAAAACAAGCCCTACAAGTTTATTATGCTCCTTATCCATCTCTAAAAAGAGATAAAGCAGATTGGTCGACAGTTTTTAAAACGAAGGCAAGATTTACGTTTGATGGAAATAATATTTCAGACGAACAAGCGTACCAAGCAGATATCGAGGAAAATGGCGAAATTACAATAGCAGATGACCAAACCGATTTTGGATCTCTAAATGATGAATCAAATGTATTAGTAGAAGCATTTGAGACCACAAAGGAAGAAAATATAGAGTATGAGACCGAATCTGAATTAGAAAACTACGAGGACTGATTTAATAGTATATATGTTGAGAAAATGTAATTTATGAGAGTATTGATGTTACACTTTTTTTATATGTTATATGCGATTATTGATGTTAAATCTTGATATGTTTACTCGTAATTGAATGATATGTTCTGCTATAATAAAATAATATGTATATGACAGGTATTACATATATCTTTCTTTAGGTGGTGGAGTTCTTCGCAGTCCAGTTCACCCTCTTCGTCTCATAGAGGGACTGTTTGCAACGGAGGTGATGGCAGCGGCCCATCCCAGGAAGCGCCACGTACAATAGTTAGATTGCTACCAAAAGCAGATGACTCATAAATAGAAATTTATCTCAGCATTATAAATATTTTGTATGATATATTAGTCATGATTTGTCTGTATCATATTTAATGCAGGGGGTTTGAGCTTGAGCTTTCCAATATAGTGCCCAGCATATCTAGGCAGACATACACGAGCCGTATGACCGCATGCTGGCCGAAATGGAGTAGGATCCCTGAGCGTGTCCGGGAGAGCATCTGGCAGGACTTCCTGGTAAGTCTAAAATTATAAATCATTATATATAATCACTTTACAATTTGCTGACTAAGTATAAATGTATAACTTATATTTTTTCAACATATATACAGGGTGCGGTAGACCTGCAAGAGGAGGATGTTGCTTTTTGTCAACGCCACTAGAACTCCAAAATTGCAAAGAATTACCGGGATACGATGCCGAGCATCAGAAAATCCGATAAGAAGCCAAACTGGATGGGCGCCAGTGTATGGGATGCTTGGGTCGCATAGTGGGGTAGCGATGAGTTCAGGGTAAGTCTATCAGTTGTCACCTTAATTTGTTCAGTAGATAATACATAATTTATACCTGGAAAATATGATCTTAATTTTTAATTTGCAGGCGGAGTCAGACAGGAACTCGACAAATAGGCAGAAAAATCCAGTCATACACTGTGGTGGCTCGAAGTCATTTCAGCATCATCGCAAGGACCTGGTAAATTGATTAATTTCAATTACGAACAGTTATTATATTTTTTATATAAATTTGTATGAACAACAATAATATACACCAATTATTGCAGGACAGAGCGCGTGGGGCTCCCATCTCGTATATGGACGTATTTGCGCATACTCATGCTGTCAGGCAGACCGACGACATGGGATCAGTAACGTATGTCTGGCATGAGGATGATAAAGCATACGCCGCACATGTAAGTATATTTTAAGTTATAAGTTATTAATAATGGTTATTTTAATTAATTAGTAATAAATTATTATAATAATATCATGTAATATTTACTTGTATTTGATTTTGCGTTACAGGAAAAATTTATGCAAGCACGTGCGCAGATGCTCGAGCATTCGGGATGGCAGCAGTTGACCACTGATGAGGAGGACACGATCTTTAACTCTGTTATGGACCCGACCCAGAGAAATAAGCGCTACGGCTACGACAATCAATCGGTAATTTATAAAAATTAACTAAGTTGTAAAATTTGCTTAATTTTTATAAAAGTTACGTAATAACTTAAACATATTTCGACTTGTTTTGTAGGCTCGGGCAACACAAAGGGCTTACCAATGGGCTTAGGACAACGTGGAGATTAATGAGCTTTGACAGCAGATTGCACAGCTGCAGAAGCAGGACTGCCACCGAGCAATGCAAATGGAGCAACTGAACTAGCGTTTGGCCGAGTATATGGAGCATCTTGGTGCATTCCCTTCGTCTGGTGGTTCCGAAGCCGATGACGAGTCATGAGGTACGTTTTGTAGTTTTTGTTTTTAAAACTTGTGTATATATACAATGAAGGATGGTGAGATTGATTTGTGGACATTTTGTGCTTGATATTGATTTTTGAGGTTTGATGTTGGATGTATATATTGTACATTGATAGGGCTGTCAATGGATACTCGAAAAATTCGAAATCCATCCGCATTCGCATTCAAAAAGCGGATAAATATCCGATATTCGAAAAAACGGATGCGGATATGAAGACATACGCATTCGAAAAGTATCCGTCCGGTTTTTGTCAAGATTATAGTTCAAATTATGTGTATTTTAGTGCAGTGAAAGATATTTGTTTATTATTTTATTCAGTTAGTAGTTTATATTATATGCACTTAATGCTTTTTAACTGCTCGAAACTATTTATTATCATCATATCTGTTAATTTTTAACACTTTTATAATCAATGGGATTGAAAAATATTTATCTTAAAATAAAATTTTCTTTTTATAATTCTTGATTTATCAGTCGTTAGCGGATAGGATAATTATCTGATATCCGTCCGTATCCGCGGATGCGGATATCCGATATTCGAAAATGATTTTGGATGCGGATGCGGATATGACACCATCACATCCGAAAGCATCCGTTGACAGATCTATACATTGATGTTGAATTTAGACATTATGGGGTGATGATGGATGGTTTGTATTGATTGGAACGTTTGAGTTTGAGATGGTAATGTTTGAGTTTTATATTATTATTGATATTGATTCTAGCTTATATATCTGATATATATGTATATTGATTTTGATGTGTTGTGATATATATTGATATTGACGCGCTGTTGGGCTGCTGGAAAAAAAATTTACCTAGATTTCCGACGGCTACCGACGGTTTCCGACGGCTTATAGGTCGAAATATTTCGACTGCTAACCGGTCGTATATACCGACGGCTTCCAACGGTTTTCTGGCATATTTTTAAGCCACGTGGACGCCAGCACCGTCGAAAAAAACGTCGAAACTGTCGTAGAAAAAGCCGTTGGAGGCCGTCGCAAATCTGTCGTCGTTTCCGTCGGAAATGGATGAAAGCCATGTTCTACATACCGACGGCATTTCCGACGGCTTCCGACGGCTCCAAGCCGTCGGAAATGACCGTATTCCTTGTAGTGTATGCACACACACATATATTGTAAATATATATAATCAAAGTGATAGACAATAAACGCGGAAAATATAAAGTAGATCACACAGCACACAACAGATTTTACAGTGGTATTAGAGTAAAAGATTAAATTGGTCGTGATAACGTCATAGAATAATGGCCAAAAGAAGATATAGTCCGTGCTCAAAGTCAATCAAAGATTTGTAGAAAAAAGTACGCAGGAACGGGCACAAGAACAAACGAGGGAGTGTTTTATGGCAACATACAAAACGGTACGATTTGATTCTATATATAATGATTTATTTTTTTTGATAACGTGAGTGATACTTTATTCAAGCAGATACTTTTTTGATGTTTCAGGACCTTGAACTCATAACATCTAGAACTTTTGTTTAAAGTGGTATACCGCTGACCACTTGAGATAGAGGTTATTGACTACATATAATGGTTTATTAAAAGTATATAATGACCTGTTGAAATTTTTTAAAGCTATTAAAATGGTTAATAAAGTAACTTTAGAACAACTAAAATATCGTGAGCAAGAAATTAATGTTTTAAAAGAAGAAAAAGGGTATGGATATGCCGGTAAATGGTCGGATACGGATTCGGATAGTGTCATATTTGTATCTGTATCCGAAATCATTTTCGGATATCTAATATCCGTAGCCGCGGATGCGGACGAATATAAGATATTTATCAGATATTCTTCGACCAGTTCACAACCAATAAATATAAACAAATAAATACAAAATTTTGATTTATTATAAATCCATTTCAATACTAAAATATTAAAAAAAGGCTAAGAAAAATGATTTTAAGCAGCAAATATTGATTTTTATATACATATTAATTATTTTACCTAGATTAAACAGTGAAGACAACCATTTTATGTACTAAAAACACAAAAAAACTATAAGCTTGACAAAAACCGAATGAATAATTATCAGATACAGATATGGCCATATCCGTACCCATTTTTCGGATACGGATGGATTTCGGATTTTACTGTCCATAATTTCGAATTCAAAAGCCCATGACGATAAAAGTGGTTTAAGCTATATTGAGGAAAATATCAAAAATAATACAATAGATAATAAATATTTCTATGCTAGTAAAAATAGCTCTAAATTCAATTGCCATCATATAGTACCATGTACGAATGACAGAAAATATGTGCTCCGGTACTAAATTGACAACTAGTAATATTATAATTTAGATTCCAATCAATGTTAGTAAAAACGATAAAATGCTATATATTAATGATTATTTGGACGAAGTAGTCCATAATAAAAAATACGTTTTCAAAAATACAACCACACCCACTTGAGTATGGTTGTCTAAGACTTAGGAATTTACATAAACTAGGGTACCTTTGTGCTTAATTGTTTATGTTATAATGATACTATGTATATATTAGTGTTAAAATACTATTCATTATATAACTCCTTTTAGTGGTACAACCACACCCATTTTAGGTATGGTTCCCACCTTCTGACTAACATTGGACCGTAATGTAGAAAGTTAGTACCAATATATATATATAAAATCATTTTTGTAGGTGCCCACCAACAACATATGGAGTTGGATAACTGAATTGCAGATGTTATGGGGGATCGGTATGAATGTATCATTAGGAAAGATACGTCATCATTATAGGTATGTCTAACTTATTTTATACAAAATTCATACTTATAGATTTTATTCTTATCTATAAAATTATATGAAAATATTGGGCTAAAAAGGCTAAAAACTTTCATTAAGCATTTCTAATTCTTGAAATTTATCTGTCAAATGAGATTTGAGCTTTAAAGATGAGAAATTAGAATTTGATAAAAATTTGATGTTTTAGAAATATTGTCTTTTTATAATTATAAATAGGTCATTAACCACGGCAAGGAGAAACACTTTCGAATTTATTTCAAAGCTCTTGGTTTATAAAAATGAATGAATTTAAAATGTCAAAATGTCAAAAATAGTGTGATATGTAATCACTTTGGATTTTTTTATTAATACATTGCATATATATTCGCCAAACTAAATTTATGTTTTGATGATAATTGAGAATTTGTGCCAAAAATGATTATTTATCATTATTACAATAACTAATTTTACAAAGAGAGAAATATACTAAACATATATGTATATTTTTCAAACTTTTGTCCTTTTTGTTGATGATAAAGGGGAGAAAATGCAGAAAAATTCGAGCAAATCGACAGGTGGAGTACTTATACATAGGGGGAGTAATAATTTAGGGGTTTATATAAGTCGTATTTGATAGAGTTAGGGGTATGCCCTAGGGGCAATTATGTAATTTGTTACAATATCTAACTCGTTAACCATTCTTGTTTGAATTAAAGGTATTTTCTTCCTATTATATACTTGATATAATGTGATTATATTAATTAATTAACTTAATTAAAAGTAAATTTAATGGAAAAATTCATAAATGATATATTTTGTGATAGTAGTTACAAAGTGTTGTAACCGTGAGTAATTTATCACAACGAAACAAATATACAATTTTAAATGTTCCTAGTCAAGATGCATCAAGACTGGATATCGATGTATCCGTTGAGACTGGAGTATGTAACGTTCTCCAAATGTTGGGCAGTGTATTACTCATGACTGCTGGGGGAACCTAAGGGTTACGTACTAATAGTTATTGGATAACTATGGAACGACTCACTCGATATTTTTCTGTTGGTTAATATAACTAAGGTCAAACAGAAAATATCGATGTGACTGATTTACACAGTTCTCTCGACTTGAGAATACTGTAGATCTTCAATATGAAAGCTCCGCTTTGATTATAGCCAAATCATGGCATGGCGTCCATCGAGTGACTATAGTTGGGTCGAGTGGAAGTATTGGAAGTGAAGCACTATTCAAGAGAGGATTCGTCTCCTCGGTTATATGCGGTTAGTATCATAGTCAACTCAAGTCAACTCAAATTCAAAGTCTCTGGCCAGAGCATTTCGGTTAATAATAATTGTTATTATTGAACCAAGGACTATGTATTTGGACTATAAAGTTGAATGTGGATGAGGTTGGAATTTTGACCATTACCAAATTCCATAAGTCCAAAGTGATATAGTTTTGACGAAGAGAATTGGTGTAAACAAATGCCACAACCGGGTAACTCTTATTAAACTAAAATTGGATTTTTACCAAAAATGAGTAAGCGATAAATTTAGCCATAATGTCACACCACCTGCTAAGTGACGGTGATTGTTAACATTAGAATAGTTCGATGTTAATCGCTGACTAAATTTACACGCAAGAGTTACACAGCCGAAATGATGAATTCCCTTAAGACCGAACGATTTTAATTAGTTTATATTTGTTATAAATTAATTAATATTTATGAAATATTAATTATAAAATTTTAATATGATCTGAGAAATAAATAATGTTATATATATTTATAACAGTTATAAATATATCGATCGATATACAATATCGACAAGCGATTAAATTAGATTTAACTGTATGGTATTTTGGCTTGGGCTTAGATGGGTTTAAGGCCCATCATTAGGGCTGCAAACATTTCAGTTTTAGGAAGGTCTAGGGGTGGCTAGAACATAAGGAATTGGCATGGAGATAATGGGTTGAGATCAAGTGAGAATGGGTAAAAAGGTTTTCCTCGTTTCTCTCTAATATATATATATATATATATATATATGCATCTCTAAAATAATGACTAACATTTTTGGCCGCCATTACCTTCTACATTGCTGGTTAAAACATAGCTCTCAATCCACTCCAAAATTCTCAAATATATTTCAAATTAAAATAATACAATTCGATAGTTAGAGGTCGGTGATTCCGGACTTGCAATCTGACGAATCAAGAACAGTTAAAGAAAGGGAAGTCATTGCTTCAACATGGATTAAAAGGCTTCATTAAATTGGTAATTTTAATTCATATTACAGTAATTAAATTATATTCTATGATCCTATAATGAGCAATTTCACATCTGTTTAAATATATTGCTACTATACGTTTAGTTAGGTGAGATTTTTGTAAGTAGATGTAGTTGTCACAAATCAGTTTGGTTATGTGCATAATTTTTTTATCACACTATTTGATTTATGTATAGACAAATGTTGTTTACTGTACAAATTGTTTTATATATATTTATTAATAAATTCATATATATATATATATATTAGTGTATATTTCTCTCTCATAATAGCATATATGGATATATAAGATATATATATATATATGATTTAAAAAATTTAGTACAATTATTTATATATAATATGAATTTACAAATTCGAAAATTAATTATCATACATATATTCATATTTTTAAATTAACATTTATTGAATTTTGAATTGTTTATCATATATAAAATAATTATTAAATTAAAAATTCAATTTTATATTTAAAAAACATTTATATCATTCCAGAAATGTATAAAAAAAATTAGGATTTTTTCAATAAAGTTTATTATTTTTAATAATTAATATTATTTTGGAAAAACCGTTTATGATTTATTAAAAATAATAATTTTATTGAAAAATTCTTCAAATTTTTTTGTAACCTTTCATTCTTGATCCTAGAATTTCTAAAATTTTAAAATTTGAATTTTAATAATATATTATTTTATATTTAATAATTATTGCCGAAATCAATGTATTTGTTTTTAAAAATAATATTTCAACTTTGAAAAATCTCCAAAAATTTTCTAAGCTCTATTTTATGATCCTAGAGTTTCAAAAATTGTAAAATTTGAATTTTCATCAATAGATTATTTTATGTTAATTATTTATGGATGAAAACATTATTATTTTCATAATACATACAAATTAAAATCCTAGAATTATTATGTTTGCAAAACTAAGTCAATTTTGAATTATAAATAATTATTAATAATTTCTCTCTCTCATTCTGTATATATATTTATCTATATATAAATGTTTTATGTTCACATATCTTTACTACTAATAATGAGAATTCCTTGAATAGGAATTCAACTGTGTCTTTTTGAAATACCAGAAATACCCCTCATTATAATAATGGAAATCGTTCACTCTATCTTTACTACTAATAAAGAGAATTCATTGAATAGATTTACTCGATGTCTTTTCGAAATTCCAAATATACCCTTTTACATCTCATAGAGAAATAGTATTCAAATATGGGAATATAGCCTGTTAATTTCTAAGTACAACTATTAGTCACCATGGAGAACTACAGTTTGCGTTCACAAGATGAAGTATCCGAGTGTACTATATTGTCTGTAATTTAGGTGGGAGTTCATCGGTCGAAGTTTTGTCAGATTCCAAGTTAGTATGAAGAAGTTATTACAGTCTGAACAAAAAAAATAGCGGCTTCTGCACTAGGCGGTGTTCAAATATTGGGATGTGATAGCCTGTTATTTTATAATTATAACTGTCAGTCCCCATGGAGAACTACAGTGTACGTTCACAAGATGAAGTATCCGAGTGTTTCATATTGTCCGTAATTTAGGTGGGAGTTAATCGGTCGAAGTCTCGCTGGATTCCGAGTTAGTATGAAGAAAATATTGCAGTCTGAACAAAAAAAATAGTGGCTTCTGCACTAGGCGGAGTTCAAATATGGGGATGTGGTATCCTGTTATTTTCGAAGTACAACTGTCAGTGCCCATGGAGAACTACAGTGTTCGTTCACAGGATGAAGTATCCGAGTATTCCATATTGTCCGTAATTTAGGTGGGAGTTAATTGGTCGAAGTCTCATCGGATTCTGAATTAGTATGAAGAAGTTATTGCAGTTTGAACAAAAAAAATAGCGGCTTCTACATTAGGCGGAGTTCAAATATGGGGATGTGGTAGCCTGTTATTTTCTAAGTACAACTGTCAGTTCCCATGGAGAACTATAGTGTGCGTTCAGAAGATGAAGTATCCGAGTGTTCCATATTGTCAGTAATTTAGGTGGGAGTTAATCTGTCGAAGTGTCGCCGGATTCCGAGTTAGTATAAAGAAAATATAGCAGTCTGAACAAAAAAAATAACGGCTTCTGAACTAGGCAGAGTTCAAATATGGGGATGTGGTAGCCTACTATTTTTTAAGTACAACTGTCAGTGCCCTTGGAGAACTACAGTGTGCGTTCACATGATGAAGTATCCGAGTGTTCCAACATGTCCGTAATTTAGGTGGGAGTTAATCGGTCGAAATTCCGCCTGATTCCGAGTTAGAACGAAGGAGTTATTGCAGTCCGAACAAAAAAAATAGCGGCTTCTGCACTAGGCGGAGTTCAAATATGGGGATGTGGTAGCCTGTTATTTTCTAAGTACAACTATCAGTCCCCATGGAGAAATACAGTATGCGTTTACACGATGAAGTATCCGAGTGTTCCATACTATCTGTAATTTAAGTGGGAGTTCATCGGTCGAAGTCTCGCCTGATTCCGAGTTAGAACGAAGGAGATATTGCAGTCTGAATTAAAAAAATAGCGGCTTCTGCACTAGGCGGAATTCAAATATGAAGATGCAGTAGCCTGTTATTTTCTAAGTACAACCGTCAGTCTCTATGAACAACTACAATGTATGTTCAAAATTCTTATTTTTCAAATTTATATTAAAATTTAATGTTTTTAATAAATGGGTAAATGGGTTACCCATTTATAACCCTTTTAAAAATGGATCAACCCAACCCATAACCCATTTAATAATATTCATAAATGGGTTGACCCAACCCATTTAAAAGTAGGGTAATTGGGTTGGGTCATATTTTGACAGGTCTAAGTTAATCGGTCGAAGTCTCGCTGGGTTCCGAATTAGGATGAAGAAGTTATTGCAGACCGAACAAAAAAAATTGCGGCTTCTGCACTAGGCGGAGTTCAAATATGAGGATGTTGTGCCATGTTATTTTCTAAGTAAACTATCAGTCCCCATGAAGAACTACAGTGTGCGTTCACAAGATGAAGTATCTGAGTGTACTATATTGTTCATAATTTAGGTGGGAGTTCATCGGTCGAAGTTTTGTCTGATTCCGAGTTAGTATGAAGAAGTTATTGCAGTCTGAACAAAAAAATAGCGGCTTTTTCCTAGGCAAAGTTCAAATATGAGGATGTAGTCTGTTATTTTCTAAGTACAACTATTAGTCACCATGGAGAACTACAGTGAGCATTGAAGTGGGGATATAGCATGTTATTTTCTAAGTACAACTGTCAGTCACCATGGAGAACTATAGTGTGCGTCTACAAGATGAAGTATCCAACTATACCGTATTGTCCGTAATTTAGGTGGGAGTTCATCGGTCGAAGTATCGCCTAATTCCGAGTTAGTATGAAGAAGTTATTGCAGTCCGAACAAAAAAAATAGCGGCTTCTGCACTAGACAGAGTTGAAATATGGGGATGTGTTAAACTGTTATTTTTTAAGTACAACTGTCAGTCCCCATGGAGAACTACAGTGTGCATTCATAAGATGAAGTATCCGAGTATTTCATATTGTCCGTAATTTAGGTGGGAGCTAATCTGTCGAAGTCTCGCCGGATTCCGAGTTAGATGAAGAAAATATAGCAGTCTGAATAAAAAAAATAGCGGCTTCTACACTAGGCGGAGTTCAAATATGAGGATGTTGTGCCATGTTATTTTCTAAGTAAACTGTCAGTCCCCTTGGAGAACTATAGTGTGCGTTCATAAGATGAAGTATCCGAGTGTACCATATTGTCTGTAATTTAGGTAGGAGTTCATTGGTCGAAGTTTTGCCTGATTCCGAGTTAGTATGAAGAAGTTATTGCAGTCAGAACAAAAAAAATAGCGGTTTCTGCCTAGGCGACGTTCAAATGTGGGGATGCTACTATCAAATCTACTTCCACATGTACAAATAAAAATGCATGCACATTGTGGTTAAATGCAGGCCCACATGGACGTGCATATATACTCGTTATATATAATATATTTATACATACATATGTGTGTGTGTATTTTGTAACACATATACATGCACATATTTGGACAACATACATGACATACAAAATATGCTAATATGTCTGTTGCGAAGTAAATCCCAACATCTACATATGGGCATATTATACCTTTCACGGATTATTATGTTATACATGCACTCACATATATATGTATATGATACATTTATGTATAAACTAAATCAAATAAATTAATTTCATATCTTAATATATTTGAATTTAAATAAAATAAATGATTTTATTTAAATGAAATTTAGAAATGTTCTAATTCAGTTAGACTTCATAGGACCAATAAAGATCCAATAGGGTAAAATTTTTGAAATTCACTCATAACTTTCGTTGCGGGCTGGTTCAGTTCCAACAATGGTATCAGAGCCCAATAGCCTATGCGGTCTAAATTAGTCATATTAGGACTAACTAATTAAGCTTGCCCACTTAGTACGGTGTCTAGAAAGGTAATGTCTAGGATTGAAATTGGATAATCAAGTACCTTGTACTACCTGGTTTCCGACCTGGCCTAAAGGGTGAAGTGAGCCCAAAGGTTGCCCCTAATAGAAAATGCCCAACTTAATTTGGGCCTTGGGCTAATTTTCAAAAGGGGCATTTCACCAGAAGGACAAACTTTGCAGTCCAATTAGTTTCTAGGACACACATTCAAAGAAATTACTTTCAAGGCCAAAGTCAGCAGAATAATTACTTTCAAGGACAAAGTCAGCAGTCCATTTACTTTCAAGGACATAATTTCATAGGTTTTTAGATCCTAGAAACTAATTATTTTACGTTTTGTCCTTGAAAGTAATTATTTCAGTTGTATATCCTAGAAACTAATTCCACTTGCTAAAGAGGCCCTTGTGGCTAATTTCCACTTTTCAAAATCGTTTTGAAAATTAATGTTAAAGATTTTAAATTTAATAGTTAAATTTAAAATAAAACATGTTTATTATAAAAATTATAATACTACATAAGTTTTCAAAATGTTTGAAAGGATAATGATATTTTCAAAATATTTGAAAATGTTTATATAATAATTTTAAATTTTAAATTTATTAATAAGATTAATAAAATAAATTAATTAAATATGTTAATTAATTAATGCATATATGCATGTATTATATATGTTGATATATGTTATGTTATTTTAAAATGTTTAAGATAACATAAGTATACATGTATGTATACAAGATAAATTTTGAAATTAATAAATTTTAATAAAAATTGTTTAATTGAATAAATTAATTAAAGGTTAATTAATTAAATAAATACACATATATATGATATATGTTGGTTACACTATAAAGGTTATAGTATACACTATAAATGTTATAGTAGATATGTCCAATATAAAAGTTATATTGGAATACTAATTTAAAATTAATTAAAGAGTTAATTGATTTAAATTAATTAGATAAGATTTAATTAATGATATATTATACGTAAGACTATCATATAAGTAATATGAAATATAAAAGTTATATAACAATAAAACTTATATGATATGTGTATAAACTAAATGTGGAACATTAATGAAACCCAAATAGACTTGAGAAATAAATACATATGTAAATGTACATATACCGTGATTTCTTATGTGTTTGACACTTGAATCGCTGGAGTATTTCATAAGAAATATATTATTCTATAAGTCGATATCACTCAATATATATATATTGAAGATTATGAATCTTCAATATAATGTTGTCCTCTACCATATATATATATATTAATAAATTACTTACATACTCCTTAGTTGTTAAGCAAACTCAAGCTAGAGATGTTATGCGTAATATTATTAATATATTGAATAGATGAGGTAAGATAACTATATGTATTTGTTGAGCAAACTCAAGGTACATATACTATACTTAGACCATCACGATATGGTAGGTATGAGTGAATAATCTCTTTCAACTTGTTGAGAAAACTCAAGGTCGAAATTAGATTAGAACAAGGAAAAATGGGTTAGGAGTTGTATATGATACAACCGATAAGGAGTTATCCATCGTTTGTGGGGCTATGATTTGTTGAGCAAACTCAAGGTCAAAATACCAAAACAAACGAGTCCTAACACCCACTAGTGAAGTTGTAAGCCTTCTATGTTTCATATTAGGGTTTGGAGAAACATAAAAGTCTAGTGAGAGCCTTATTAGAAAAATGAAATGGTAACATTTAACCTTTCTAATATTGAAAGAACATATGTTATATAATGTTATAATTATCTACAATGATAAATTTGTGCATTTAATATGATTGATAAAATGTTTGTCAATTAACATATATATACAAACTGAATTGAAAGTTGACAAATAGAAATATAATATATACTTACTAATAATTCTAATTGCAGGTTATATAATGTTTCTATACCCATGTAAGTGCCTAATTTCAACTACTTAATACATTCGTAAGTTGGTCACTTACATGTTTATTTGGTTTAGACCGTGTATTGCATTTCATGAGTTTTTATACTCTAAATGCAATTCAAGACTATGGATATTTGATCCATGTACTTTCACATATAAATGTTATATGGTGAACAGTCATAGTTTATGGGGTACAATATTTCGATGAAGTTAGTTCATTCGAAGTAAGCCAATAAATAGTATTTTAAGATCATGTATTCAACTTGAATGATTTCAAAAGGATCGTATTATGTTAATGTAACACAAGACCATAAACTATGAGATACATCTAAGAACTAGATCGTTGAAATGTCATCTTGATCGGTTTACATAAAGTGCAACATATTTGATGTCTTAAATGTTAAGAATAATTGAATGCGCTTTTGTAAAAGGTTTGTTATGATATTGTAGTAAGATTTTCATTTGAATAGTTTTGAAAGAAAAACGAATGTATAAGAATAGATGTAATTTAAGGTAAAGTTGGAATGAAGAGAATGAATAGTCACTTCTGCTTCATAGAGAAACATTGGAAACAAGAATTGTAATACTAATTGATACTTAATATTGGAATATGAAATATGATTTTTATTCCGAATTGTATTTTCATATAGAAAATTGTTTTCTATAACATTTATTTCTTTGAGTTCAAGATATTTGATCAAAGAACTCTGCACTGTAAACTAGTTGCAGCATATGAAATAAGTAAACAATATTAACAATATTAAGTGAATGGTGGACCTCTAAATTTAGTACGCTATTATAGTAATGGCGGAAATAGTGGGAGCATGCCATATAGCATCTAATGATTACATCAAATTACGAAAATTGTTTTCGTAAAATGTACCGAACATTATTTGTGAAATAATGTTTACTTTTGGTGTTGACTGAAAAATAGATATAACTATATTTCAATATGAGTATTATGAATATTCATTATGAAATAGAACTATATTATGGAATTTGTTTTCATAGTAAAAGTGATGCAACAAAAAATACATATGTGTCTAATATTATTTACAGTTGTTTTGGAATTATAGACTGAGCCGTAGTTTTGAGAAATAATTTTACTATATGATTATGAATCATATGACACAGGTTAATTATATCTCAAACAATTAACAGTTATGCACCCATTCAGTGGGAGCATCATAAGAGTTGATGAACTCTTTGAATTGATACATATTGATGTATGCAATCACAAGCCTATTAATACCAAAAGGGTTCCACATACTTTGTTATATTCATCGATGATTTATTACCAACTTGTACATATGTATTGGATACACGTGTAGTAAGTTTATGATAAAATTATAGAATATAAAAGGAAAGTAAATAAAATAACATGCAAAAGAATAAAATAATTTGATTTGGTCGAATAAGTGAGTATATTGGAAAGAGTTCAAATATACCTAAAAATGAATATAGATTCAATCTCAAAAGTCACTCCTTCATGTGATACATAATGATGCATCGATAAGGAGTAATCAGACATTATTGGACAATTTACGATTAATTGTGAGTGAAGTTGAGTTAGTTTCTTTCTATAAGGTCATGTACTTAAGATTAGTATACAAGGTTGATATTATTTCATCTAAACAACAGTTTACAAAATCATACAAGATAAGGGTTTGTAATAAATCCCAACATATCTTAGGCCAAGGAGTTGGCAGGTTGTGCGAGTCGAAAGATTGCACGTAATAATTATTCATAAGGGATCTTGTATGAATTTCCAAAAGGTTTTTTTAGAAAGGTCTGTCATCAAATGACATATTTATGTTTTGAACATAATTTTTGTAAACTAAAATCAGTTTTATAAATAGAAATGTCCATAAAGCGTTTATGAATCCCTATTCTATTTGCACTAAGAAACAATTGTTGTTTCAAGACATATCAACTTCATTGTGAAGGAATTTCTTTAAGAAATTTTTGGTAGTTAAATGGAATTGGATCCGATCCATAGATAGAACTGATTATATAAGATAAAGTGAAATTAACTAACCTAAATGAACACATAGCATTAGAATGTCTAATAAGTATTCTCGTACATCGAAGAGAAACTATGAGTTTCTTATTAATGTCGAAAATATACATTACCCTCGGTTGTTCAATTAAACCATTAAGATTGTTGACTCTATATGGTATGTTGCGTAGATCTGAAAGAATTCCAAGTACGCTATCAAAATATGATTTTAGTGGTCATAACCAAAGAGATGTGATCCATCGGCCAAGATTGTGTCTTTATTGGAAAGACTAATGTGGTTGGAATTAAATAAGCAATCTTGATAAGAATACTATCGCAAATTTCAATTGTTGAAATTAGTATAACAGATTCTATATTCAACATGCTCAAGTTAATTCAAATTTACTCACAAAATTATTGCTCGATAAGACTTAGTGTTTGGTACTTATGTATTGAAATAGAAAATTCTAAATAATGATTTAGAGCAAGCCGTTTACACATATTAACCAAAAATGCCTCGAAGTCAGTGGGAGCGATATTGGGTTTGTGAGTCTTTGGATATGATCCAGAAATGATACGAATGTATCATTTTATAAGCATCAAGATTGAATAAGTATTTTGATAGAAATATCAAATAGTTTGATTTTCCATCAAAGTGCAGAGGAAGCGTGTGTTCATAAGAAAGAACGTTAAAAGGTACATTGATCTAAACTATAAGTAAACAACATGTTGTTGATTTTAACAATATTCTTGTATTAAAATCAACTTTAGTTATTTTAATACTCAATTTTGGATTGTAAATGATGTCTTTTATAGCGAGTATAAAAGATACAGGGATTGTCCCAAAACGATATACAAGAGCACCCTATTAAAAAGAGAACATGTAAGTTGGATTCCTTATGCATTAACAATAGGAATTATCATACAGATAATGTTGTGTATGATATTGTGTTTAATTTATGTATTTGATACATGGAGCAAATATAAAATCCAAATTGATATCACTAAATGGTTATTTGAGGTGTTCTCTCGTATTTATGAAATACTAGAGAATTGTTTATAGAAACAACAAACTCATTATGATGGAACGTTTGGACACAAACTTTTATAAGTGATATTGAGTATAACATATCAATGATAAAATTCAAGTTAAAATCTTTAATTTGAAAATGTTTCAAAATAAAAGTGATTGTGGTCGATTCAATGAAATGTTGAGAACATTAACTTGAATAGCGCTATAATAAACCAATGTATATAGATATAAATGCACAAATTTATAATTGAGCCAAAGGTGATTCCAAATGTTGAGAATCTCATAATATTGTTATAAGATAACAATGTCATGAAATTGGTCATGATAGAACTTGTAACAACCCTAGATTCTTGTATATTATTTAAATTTGACTTTCTTTTATTTTTTAAATTATTTTAAATTTATTTTATTTCAAACATTTCATTTTTATATATAAATGATGATTATTAAGTGAATTATAGTTTCAAACTAGTATAAATTGGATATTTCACTGAAAAGTGAAATTCTGGTCAAACTGTTCAATCTTTGACTTTTAAACTTCAAATTTAAATTATATAAAATCTTAAATTATATAAAATCTTAAATTTTATCTTTTATTATGAAAATAGTTGAAAACGGAGTTAAACTGTAAAAGTTATGTATATTTCAATATTGAGTGCAATTTGTTTTATTCTACAATTTTGTTATTTTAAATTTGTATAAATAATATTTTCTTTGTCATATTTTATTTTAATATGTGTTAATATGTTATTTTATGTATATTTTTATCTTCTAATAATTTTAAAGTGATAATATAATTTGTCCAAAGTTTACTTGAATTTATTTTAATTTATAATGCCTAGTTTCCATTTTTCTGCTATTTTCTTCATTAAAATTATATTTAATTAAAATTTATTTATTTATTTTGTGAATTAATTTTTATTTTGTGTTCTTATCTTTATTTATAAATACTTTTCAAGTACATAAAAATTTTCCAAAGTTCATTGCATTTATTTTCAAATTTTCTAGACTAGTTTGCAATTTTGTGCTATTTTCTTATTTTAACCTTATATAATTAATAAATATTTATATATATTTTATATTTTGTTATATTTTCGATTTTGTGACTGAATGTATTATTATTTTCAGTAATATAAACTTATATAAAGAATTAAAAGAAATTTGAAAGGTTATGACTTTTGATTTGCCTAAGGCATTTTTATCTTCCAACCTTTCACATTTGTAACTTATCTTTTCATCAATAAGCCTTTACTATCCACATCTTTCAGCTGCATACTCTATTTTCTATTCACGTACATTCATTTTCATTTCTGAAACAAAAGAATTTTGGCCATGGCTATTGAGGAAAGTTTAGGTAATGATTTTCAACTTTTTCTTATTCTTTTTCTACTAGTTTACATTGATTTTTGCATATGTTCTCTACCTTCATAGCTCCACTCCTCCTCAACCAGATCTAGTACGACCTCCACCACCCCCTTTCTCTGATCATTACCCACCCTACTACACCACCAAGGCAAACCAAGCACATCCATGGCAAGGAGCACCACCAAAATCAACAAAACCCACCACATATTACACTAGCCGAGCCTAGATTGTTAGCACCACCTTCTACCACCATTTGCCGCCACTACCACCACCACCACCACCTATGACCTGACCTCCACCCTCTGCCACATCATCCATCATCACCAGCACCCACTGGCCGTGACCCATGACCTCTGGCCGAACCTATTTGTGCCAAAGATGTGAGGTTATGTTGAATTGTTTAGCCTTGAACACCTAGTTTTTGCACCTATACTTCACCACTTTGTTAACGCATGCTAGGCCGACCCTATGGAACCCAAAACCAGATCCAAACCCACCCCTTAGCCATGCATTTTAGATCTGGAGCTGAAGCATAGATGGTAGAAAGCAAGTGCAAACACTTTGGTTTTGTTTTATGCAGTTGTTCCTAACATTGTTTAGTGGCATCCTGTTTTGAAATTTATGTTTTATATATTTGTTTTGTGTAATGTTTTCAAGGGGTATAGCTTTGGCTCTTCCAATCTCAAATCATTGTCGTGCTTTCGTGCCTCTAGAAATCTTTGTTGTGTGTTTGTGGTTGTCATCTCCAGCTTGAACAAGTGAGTAAATCTCACTAGACAAGTTTATACTTATATGACTAGTAAACTGATCGCAATTGAATCTGTAAACTATATCATCATGTTATATCTGCTATACTATGATTATATGATGTTCATACATACTTATACACCTGTTATACCATATGTTACTGTTATATGATGCTATTCTGTTATTTATATCAATTTATCACACTGCAAGTTCCCTGTAGATTAGAAATCATTATGGGTTGAAATGATACATACCCGAACGAACTTTAGAATAGGGAAAAATCGTTATGGGCTGAAATGATAGGCCTGAACGGTTTTTATTTATTTTATTTAACTTGGGATTGCGGGTTTGAAATGATAGAACCCAGTTTTTCTTTGTAAACTGCGGATTGAAATGATACATATCCGTATCAGTTGACCTTGGCTAGAAAATTATATACAGACCCGTGGTTTATATATTTTTCTGAAAATTTTTAAAATATTTTAAAAATGTAAATATTATGATATTTTGATTTAAATTTTTATTAAAATGATTTCTATAAAATATTAGTGATTTTCTACAAATTAAACAAGTGAATTAAGTAAATGGTGAAGTAGAATTTGAAATATAAGTTAATTTTGGAATTTATGATTTTGTTTATAAATGGAATTTATGTAAAGTAAGAATATATATCAAATTTGATTTAAAAGATGAATTTAATGATCTTTATTAAGTAATAATAATTTTAAAAGTGTTAATGATTTTGTATAAATTAAAATATGAAATAAATGAATATTTAAGCTGAATTTGGAAATATAACTTAAATTGAATTTTGTGGAATTTGTTTAAAAGTGAAATTTTAATTTAGTAAAATAAATGGAAATAAGTTATATTTTGGAAATTTAAACTTAGTTGTTAAGTTAAGAATTTAATTAAAGAAATGAAAATTTAATAGTTATTTAATTTGATTTTTGTATGGAAATTGGACTTTATAAAATCATAGAAATAAAGGTATTTAAATGATTGTTTTTAAAATGTGAAAATATATGATTTTTTAAGTTAAAATGATTTATATTAAAAGTTAATTGTTTGTGAAATCGTAATTAAAACTCTGAATTTGATTTGACAGCATTTTTGAATTGTAATGTAAAGATATTACAACATTGGAAAATGCTGTAGTTGTTTTAAATGAACCAAATAGAAAATTTGAACTAAAGGATATTATAGCACTTTGTTAGTGCTATAGTTGGTAAATTTAACTAAAATTTTAATTGAAACAAAATTAAGATATTACAGCATTTTAAATGCCGTCTTTTGTTAATGAACTGTTTTTAAACATAACATTACGTAGCATTTCCTAAGTGCTGCGAAAGTTGAATTTTCATTGTTTTAATAAACTTAAATGAACAAATGATCTTTGAAAAAGATTAAATTTTGGAAATTAAATATTTAATTATTAAATATAATGAATTGACTTTAAATGATTTAAATGGAATAGTTGATTTGGGAAATACAACTATTTTGAAAATGTGATTAAATGGTATTTAAATATAAATTAAATAAATGATATTAAATATTTGAATGAATAATTGAAGTTTATATTAGTATGAAAATTATTTGATTTACTTGTAATTTGAATCTATTTAAAAGATATTGGACTTATGAAATATAGGATATTAAAGCTTTGAAATCTATTTTATAATTAGAATAGTTATTTTGTGGATTAAATCTATATTTGAAATTTATAAGATTTGAAATGGTCTATGGAAATTTAATTGAAATAAATGATTGAATTGAATTGAAACTTTGGAAATTTTAATACTTGATTTGAAAGTATAATACTTACACTTTTAAATGGTTTATATGAATTATTTTGATTGAAATATAAACTATTTAAAAGGTGACTGGAAATGATAATAAATGAATGGTATCTTTGAATTTAAAAAGTATTTAAAGTTGAATATTTAGATTTGAACTCAAATGATATTTTGGTATATATAAATAATTTGAAATGAAGTTTTGGAAAGATATGATATTTTGATATATTGAAATGATTTGAAATGAAGTTTTGAAATGATATGATATTTTAAATATATTGAAATGGTTTGGAATTGATTTAATCTTTATTTTGATAAAGATTTGGATTTGAAATGATATTCTATTTTAGAGTATAAACTGTTTTTAAATTATTACCACGGGTTATAATAACGATTGGTTGTTAAAGAGACCGGGATCGGATAAGGACATACTCTCTGTCGATACCGAAAACCACTTTGACAACTGTGTACGCGGTGGAGTTTCCAGAATGAAGTAGGATGGTGGCGACGATCCTAAGGTATATACGTGGACCCAACTCCCGTGAGTTGGCATAAGGTGGCTAAAACAGGAGCGATCTCGGACCAGTGAGGTAGCACCTCTTATCGGACACACTTCTTCGATTCCATTCTATTACTTGTGATTGATTTGGTGCGCACCCTTGATTTGGGAGTGTTGTTCGAGGTGGAGCGGTAGTGGCTGCTATGTGTTTCCATCAGTCCGTGTGCGTAATTGGTACATCTACCCTGGCATTGCCTTGTGTGTCGTGTCACCTACCATATCGAGCTTTACTACGAGTTTCTATTTGTGTCGTACCTATGGAGTATCTTCTCATAGCCTTGCGAGGTATGCAGGTACTGTGTAGACTATTGGCATATTACGTGTTAAGGTGGAAAATGTAAAGCCTTAACGCTATTTAAAAGTATGTTTATTTTATGATTAGACATTATTATAATAGCGAATATTACTACATAGTAGATAGTTTAACGGATCCTTAAGGAATGGGCGATCCCAAGCATTCTTTAAGTTACTTGTACCTTTATTACAGTTCACTTGAGTTGGTTTACATTATATAAGTATATATTGTCCTGACTCGAGTGTTTTGTGTTTTGCTTTACGCTCGGGTCAGCCTGAGTTATTCACAGATTTGGATTTCCACTCTCTTGGAGATTTGAATCGCTGGAGATTATCTGCTTGTCTTGTCTTATCTATTTCAGTTCCGTTGTTCTACTCAGCTTGTACTTGGTTATTTTATTGAGACTTCTGTTGTACTCTATTTCTTCTGCTATATCTTATGTAACTCTGATATATTTATGTAGTAGCTTCATGAACTACTATTTCTTTTATTTCCGCTGCATTATTTTACTCTGTGTCTGTGATCTGTGATTATATTTATTTACTGTATATTCTAAGATTTGCCAAATTTATTTACAACGCGGTATTTTGAGCAATTCAAGTCCGACATGTGCGGATGCGAATGGTTGAAAATATCGGGTCGTTACAGTTGGTATCAGAGCTTTGGCTTTGAGGCAAAACTTAGAATGTATGGTAAATTTAATTACAGAATTACTGTGACGCCCCACCTCTATACCCACGCTAGACAAGAACACTACGGTGTAGTGCTGTCGACTAGCACGGAGAATAAGGCTGTTGAGGAGCGACCATCCGTGTAACTTCTTTGTGCGAGCACCGATATGTCAGATAGAATAGAATGCATATCATTTAAGGAGGAAATCCGACATACCGATACAAACTCAAAGCTATCACACGGTGGCTATATATAATCTTCGGAAACAAACATAGAAATAATCATAACATAAATCAGTCACAGACATCCATATCACAAAGGCGGAAGAAGATATGAATAAATATATAACACATAAAAGTGTACATCAGAGTAGTGGTCGGAAAGATCCACGATAATACAAAAGGATAGCAACACGTGCTATACAAAAGAATAAGTACACAAGATAGAGTCTATATCTCAAATGTGTACATCCAAAAACTACTAATCTATGTAGTTAGCCAAAAGTCAGAATAATCCTAAGAGAAGTCAAGCAGAAGCACCTGTAACATCTCGGTCTGACCCGAGTATTATTTATAAGAAAATAATAAACGGATCAGTCTAGCTATAAATATCAGATGATATGGTATACAGTAAACGACGTGGCATGAACATGTAATAACCGTAACGGCATACTACTATAAGCATGTAAATGATAATCAACAAAAGATTAACCAATATCACAAGAATCTTCTCAAAGATAAAATAGGGTATCATACCCTAAACTTGTATTCATAACAAGTCAATAACACATAAATTCACCAATGCACAAAAGCTGATATCATATCAATGAAAATCAAGTAAAATTGGTGAAGCACAAATTCCAGAAATCATCACCAGAAATCCAGAAAACACATAAAAAGGGGGAGGCCTAACACATGAATGGGAGCATGAAAACTCACCTACGCGTATCACACAGGAATGAGAAGCTATCTCATGGAAGCTATCCATTAAATTTCCACACAGAAATGGCCCGAAGACCATGGGGAGCTACCCCATATGTGTGAATCGAAATCACACCAATGAGGTATAGACTAACCTTGAAGATAAAGAGATATGTGTGAATCGAAATCACACAAATGGTGTCTAGTCTAACCTCGTAAACAAAGAGACATCGCTCAATCGCTAGTCTAAATCACAAAAATGATCGTCATGATCATTAGGAAGTGTCAATTACACTAAGCTAGTAAATATATGAGTTTAGCTTCATGTCCCATAACCACTAGCTTAACTTAAATATTTACGAACAAACTGTAGATCTCTACTAGGAAATTGTCAAAAAAGGGTTAATCGAACAAGTCCAAGAGCTAACTGACAAAGTGAACGCGAGCGTTTCATACCACTCGTTTTACTAAGTCGTTTAATTCGATTTCTCATCCGAGTGAAGTAAAGGCTTGTATATACTAATATATTGGAAAATGGTTTAGGAAAAGAGCTTTGTTAATAAAATAGTGTTGAAATCGTTTGATGGAAGAGTTTTGATATTTACTACTAGTATTGAAACCTTTATATTTTTAAAGTGACAAGTCACAAAACGATTGTAGAAACAATCAATTATCAAAATTCACGTTCGAAGACGTGAATCAAATCCAATTAAACCGATAAAGAATTCATTGAAATGGATATTCAAAAATCCCGAAAAAGGAGTCATCAAAATCATAATAAATGATAACAACCACTAAGAACCAACATGGATCAATAAAATTCGGAAAACCAATCAAAATGAGCTGAAATAGGCAAAACAGGAAAACAGGAGCAGGTCAGTCGTCTGAAATCCCTGTTCAGTCGACTGAACACTGTCTAGAAAATCCCAGGCTTCAGCTCAGTCGACTGAACAGAGGATTCAGTCGACTGAACCTGATTTCCTGCATTTCCTATCCTATTTTAAATGAAGTGCAAACTCTCTCTAATTGCAATCGGACAAGCACGGACGCTAGGGGTTTGCGCCCATCGGCTACCCGGCCCTATAAGCTCTTCGATTATCACCAAAAACATGATCCAACATCAAGCTATGATTTTTAGAATTTTAGACTTCCAAAACACCAAAAATTGCAATGCTCACAAAACTCATCCGAATCAAAAGCAATTGCACATGGATAATTGTTAGGAATTCATAACAAGAAATCAAGGATAGTTATAGACATAGATGTGAGATAAAAATCTCACCTTTGCACCCAAAAACAATGAAGAAGAAGCTTGAAAACAAAGGAGAATCAACCACTCTTCAACCTCAACTCTAGGAGCTTGAATCTAAGCTCAAAAGAAGAACATTTCCAAAGTTAGGTTTAGGAAATTTCTGAATTTAAAGAGAGGTTGAGTTGGAGAAGAAGATGGAGATACTTACCAATAGCTTCTCTTTGAATTTGGAGCTAAACTTGGATTTGCAAATGAAAACTAGGGTTTAGGATTTTAATTCTTTTTTCTCTTCCTCCATTATTCTCTTTAGAACTGAAAAGGTAAAGAAATGGGAGTGGATGAAGAGAAGTATTTCAGTTTGTGGTATTATGTGGACTAGTGGGCTGAACCCAAACCCAAACCCAAGGTGAAAAAGGTCAAAATTTTAGCTAGCTCCAAAGATATCGAAGTTTACACTCAAAAAGATCGCAAACGTCATTTTGAACTCAATGGAAGTGGTCTCGAGTCCTAATTTGACCGTATGCAAAAAGTAGCTTTCCGGACTAACATCCGACTAACGATAAAATATTTAAATATAAATTCGATAGATATGCGGGTTGTTACAGACTCCCCTCCTTAAAGAAATTGCGTCCTCGCAATATATACGGTGGAAATAAAAAGTAACAACCATAAAAGCATATTAACACAAAGAAATTGGAATTAAGAAGTTTACCTCAAAGAGCATGAGAAAGTAATTCCGGATGTGTACGCTCGATGAATTCTCTAGTTTCCCAAGAGCAATCCTTAGGATTTGAGGACCATTGAACTTTGACAAGCGGAACATCTTTATTTCGTAGACATTTGGTCTCCGAAGCAATAATTCGAACAGGATGCTGCTTATAGGTCAAATTAGGTGAAACTTCTATCTCTTCCACAACACCGGGCTCAAGAATAGAATCGGAATCCCGAAGGCACTTCCGTAATTGAGAAACGTGGAACACGTCATGCATGGCAGAAAACTGAGCCGGTAATAAAAGGCGATAAGCCAAGGAACCAATACGTTCGGTGATAGGAAATAGCCCAATATATTGGGGCGCTAACTTTCCCGATCGACTGAAACGTACAACACCCTTCATTGGTGAAACACGAATAAATACAAGATCACCAACAGAAAATTCTAATTTCCTCCTTCGGTTATCGGCATAGGATTTTTGTCTACTCTGGGCTTCTTTCATCCTATGTGGAATAAGCTCAATCTTTTCTGTGGAATCTCGAATAAAGTCTGGTCCTAAAACCAGTTTCTCACCGGCCTCAAGCCAACAAGAAAGAGATTGGCATGGCCTTCCATAGAGTGCCTCGAAAGGAGCCATACCAATACTAGATTGGAAGCTGTTATTATAGGAAAACTCAACAAGTGAAATATGATCTTCCCAACTTCCACCAAAGTCAAGAACACACGCACGAAGAAGATTTTCAAGGGTTTGATTCACACGCTCAGTTTGTCCATCGGACTGGGGGTGATAAGCGGTGCTAAAATTAAGCTTCGTTCCCAAAGCTTTTTGAAGACTCTTCCAAAATCCACTAGTAAACAATGGATCTCGATCACTAACAATGGAAGAAGGAACTCCATGAAGTTTAACAATTTCTTTAACAAAGAGTTTGGCCAGAAGAGGAACGGTTCGGTTCGACCGAACTGGAATAAAATGGGCAGATTTAGTAAGTCTATCAACAATCACCCATAAGCTATTATGACCCGAACGAGAACGGGGAAGGCCATCAATAAAATCCATGGAAATTTGATCCCACTTCCATACTGGAATTTCCAATGGTTGCAATAACCCACCGGGCCTTTGATGTTCAGCCTTAACAAGTTGGCAGGTCATGCAACACTTAACAAAGTTAGCGATATCAGATTTCATTCCTTCCCAATAATAAAGTCGCTTCATATCCGCGTACATTTTACTGCTACCGGGATGAATGGAATACTTAGAATGATGAGAATCTTCAACTATATCTTTACGAAGATCACTAATATTTGGTACGATAAGTCGACCAAATTTTCGAATGCCGCCACGAAAATCAATATCAAAGTCTTTCAAACCTTCAATATCGGTTTTATCCTTAAGATTTTGGCCAAGCAAAGCCAATTCAGGATCTAGCTGTTGAGCTTCAAAAATGCGGTCTAAAAGGGAAGGACGAGCCTCAAGGCTACACAAAACAAGAGATGAACATAAATCGGAGACACGATCTCGAATTTCATAAGTGGATAAAACCTCGAGATCCCTCCATTCGGAAATCATCATCGAAACAACCGCTTGTTGCTTGCGACTAAGTGCATCGGCAACTCGATTTCCCTTTCCGGGAGTATAAAGAATATCAAGATCATATGAAGCAAGGAATTCGAGCCAACGCTGTTGACGCAAATTAAGTTCCTTTTGAGAGAACAAATATTTCAAAGACTTATGATCAGTATAAAGTATAAACTTCTCTCCCAAAAGATAGTGTCGCCAAATACGAAGGGCGAAAACGATAGCCGCGAGTTCTAAATCATGTGTGGCATATCTAGTCTCAGCCGGCTTCAATTGCCTAGAAGCATACGCAATAACACGTTCTTTTTGCATAAGAATGGCACCCAAACCAACGCGACTAGCATCGGTATAAACGACAAAGTCTTGATTCCCTTCGGGAATAATAAGAATAGGAGCATCAGAAAGGAGTTCTTTTAATTTCTGAAAAGAAGTTTCACATTTGTCCGACCAAATGTATTTAACACCTTTCTTTGTTAAGCCAGTAAGAGGAACGACAATCTTAGAAAAGTCTTTTATAAAACAGCGGTAATATCCTGCCAATCCGAGAAAGCTACGGATTTCAGTCACGCTCTCTGGTCTCTTCCAATCTTGAATCGCTTTTATCTTTGAAGGATCCACAGCTATTCCAGATTCGGAAATAATATGACCGAGAAACTTCACACTAGATTGCCAAAAATGACATTTAGAAAATTTTGCTTTTAGTTGATTGCTCCTAAGAGTTTCCAGTACAATTCGAAGATGCTTTTCGTGTTCCTCCTCGGTTTTAGAATACACAAGAATATCATCAATAAAGATGAGAACAAACCGATCGAGAAAATCTTTGAAAACTCTATTCATAAGGTCAACGAAATAAGCCGGAGCATTCGTTAAACCGAATGGCATAACTAGCCATTCATAAGATCCATAGCGTGTACGGAACGAAGTCAAAGGAATACTATCCTCTGCGATACAAAGCTGATGGAAACCGATAGCCAAGTCCAATTGTGAAAAGACTCTAGCACCACTAAGTTGATCAAACAGATCATCAATCCGAGGCAATGGATATTTATTCTTAATAGTAAGATCATTAAGCTTGCGATAGTCGACGCAAAGCCTAAGTGTACCATCGGACTTACTTACGAAAATAGCTGAAGCTCCCCAAGGCGAGGAACTAGAGCGAATAAGTTGCTTCGTCTCCAACTCGGATAGTTGTTTGCGCATCTTTTCATTCTCCTTATTGGACATGCGGTAAGGAGGATGGGTAATAGGTTGAGCTCCAGGTATAAGATTAATTTTAAACTCAATTGCTCGTTTAGGTGGTAATCCTAAAACGGGCTCAAAGATGTCGGAAAATTCACGAACGACGCGAATAAGAGAAATGACATCTTCCTCATCATCATTATCATTATCACGAGGATTTAAAGAATATAAAGATGCAACCAAAGCGGAATCCGAATCTTTAAGAATAATAGAAATCTGGCTAACAGATTACGGATGTCGGAGATAAATAGTCCGCTCAAAACATAGGATATGAGCTTCATAACGAGTAAGCCAATCCATACCCAATATCATTCCAAAGCCTAAGTAACGCATGACATGCAAATCGGCTAGGAAAGAAAAGTCACACAAAATAATCTCGACATCTTTACAAAGCAGACTAAGAGTTGCGGATCCACCAACTGGATTCGAGATTCTTAAAGAAGTCATTAAAGCAACAACACTTAAAGAAAAAGTATCGACAAGTTCCTTTGATATAAAAGAATGGGATGCACCCGTATCAAAGAGAACTCTAATAGGTTGATCATGAAATAATATAATGCCGTCAAGGACAGAATGAGACATACCTTGACCGCGAGATGTGTTGCCAGGGGCTTGAGCAACGTTTAACTTTCCCTCCTTCTCTTGAAGCTTAGGGCATTGGTGCATAAAATGATCTGGACTTTTACAGTAGCGGCAAGAGCGGGGCTTTGAACACTTGTTCGAAAAATGGCCCTTAGCACCATAGTTGAAGCATTTCTGATCACTGGGGGAAAATGCCTTTGCAGCAGGAGTTGCTTGCTTACCCTTTTTGTTGGGATAAGGACCTTTGAATTTGTTTGGCCTCTTCTTGTTGTTGAAGTTTGGTTTGGCAACCACCACTTCAACTTCATTGTCCTTATCAGCCTCTTCAAGACGAAGAGCGATATCAATAAGTTGGTCGAAAGAAACTTCTAACTTTAGAAGTAATGGCTTCTTGAGATTCTTGTTTAAGCCATAGACGAATCTTTGATTCTTCTTCAATGGAGTGTTGATGTATTCAACCCCATATTTAGACAGTGACTCGAAGGATGCGACAAAATCTGTCACAAAGGATTCACCTTGAACAAGGTCTATAAAACGACGAGCCAATGTCACCTTTTCTGCTTCTGGTACGAATTTTAATTCGAAGCGTTCCCGGAATTTCTCCCAGGTGAGATCTGCTTCATTAATTTCAGAAATAAGAAGTTCGTACCAATCCAGTGCTCTTTCTTGGAGCATACTGGAGGCCACCTGAACACGGTGAATATCGATAAGATTCATGCAAGAAAAGATTCTATCGCATGTTCTTAACCAAGCCTGGACTTCAATAATAGTTTCAGAACCTTTGAATGGATTCCCACCCAAGTTGGTATAATCGTTGCACAAACGTGCAAATCCAGACTTTGGATGACTAGGTTCCTGACTAGGACCAGCTGCTTGAGCATTCTTTACTAAATCAAGAAGCTGTTGAGCAGTCATGAAAACTCCATCCTGGGGAGTAACAGTAGATGGTCCAGCTCTGGGACGACCTGGTCTAGACATCCTCCTCTTTAAGAAAGAGAGAAGAAGAAAAAGGTTATTCACCAAATAAATATCAAGCAAATTTTGATAGATGAAACAAGGAATCATAAAGAGAACAGGATGAATCGGTTCGAAGACTCGAATTAAATCCTAAAACACAACTCCTAAGGTAGACTTAGGACGATGATCCTTGTTAAGTTATTCTACATTGTTCCGAAGTTTGGCTCTGATACCAAGCTGTGACGCCCCACCTCTATACCCACGCTAGACAAGAACACTACGGTGTAGTGCAGTCGACTAGCACGGAGAATAAGGCTGTTGAGGAGCGACCATCCGTGTAACTTCTTTGTGCGAGCACCGATATGTCAGATAAAATAAAATGCATATCATTTAAGGAGGAAATCCGACATACCGATACAAACTCAAAGCTATCACACGGTGGCTATATATAATCTTCGGAAACAAACATAGAAATAATCATAACATAAATCAGTCACAGACATCCATATCACAAAGGTGGAAGAAGATATGAATAAATATATAACACATAAAAGTGTACATCAGAGTAGTGGTCGGAAAGATCCACGATAATACAAAAGGATAGCAACACGTGCTATACAATAGAATAAGTACACAACATAGAGTCTATATCTCAAATGTGTACATCCAAAAACTACTAATCTATGTAGTTAGCCAAAAGTCAGAATAATCCTGAAGAGAAGTCAAGCAGAAGCACCTGTAACATCTCGGTCTGACCCGAGTATTATTTATAAGAAAATAATAAACGGATCAGTCTAGCTATAAATATCAGATGATATGGTATACAGTAAACGACGTGGCATGAACATGTAATAACCGTAACGGCATACTACTATAAGCATGTAAATGATAATCAACAAAAGATTAACCAATATCACAAGAATCTTCTCAAAGATAAAATAGGGTATCATACCCTAAACTTGTATTCATAACAAGTCAATAACACATAAATTCACCAATGCACAAAAGCTGATATCATATCAATGAAAATCAAGTAAAATTGGTGAAGCACAAATTCCAGAAATCATCACCAGAAATCCAGAAAACACATAAAAAGGGGGAGGCCTAACACATGAATGGGAGCATGAAAACTCACCTACGCGTATCACACAGGAATGAGAAGCTATCTCATGGAAGCTATCCATTAAATTTCCACACAGAAATGGCCCGAAGACCATGGGGAGCTACCCCATATGTGTGAATCGAAATCACACCAATGAGGTATAGACTAACCTTGAAGATAAAGAGATATGTGTGAATCGAAATCACACAAATGGTGTCTAGTCTAACCTCGTAAACAAAGAGACATCGCTCAATCGCTAGTCTAAATCACAAAAATGATCGTCATGATCATTAGGAAGTGTCAATTACACTAAGCTAGTAAATATATGAGTTTAGCTTCATGTCCCATAACCACTAGCTTAACTTAAATATTTACGAACAAACTGTAGATCTCTACTAGGAAATTGTCAAAAAAGGGTTAATCGAACAAGTCCAAGAGCTAACTGACAAAGTGAACGCGAGCGTTTCATACCACTCGTTTTACTAAGTCGTTTAATTCGATTTCTCATCCGAGTGAAGTAAAGGCTTGTATATACTAATAGATTGGAAAACGGTTTAGGAAAAGAGCTTTGTTAATAAAATAGTGTTGAAATCGTTTGATGGAAGAGTTTTGATATTTACTACTAGTATTGAAACCTTTATATTTTTAAAGTGACAAGTCACAAAACGATTGTAGAAACAATCAATTATCAAAATTCACGTTTGAAGACGTGAATCAAATCCAATTAAACCGATAAAGAATTCATTGAAATGGATATTCAAAAATCCCGAAAAAGGAGTCATCAAAGTCATAATAAATGATAACAACCACTAAGAACCAACATGGATCAAAAATATTCGGAAAACCAATCAAAATGAGCTGAAATAGGCAAAACAGGAAAACAGGAGCAGATCAGTCGACTGAAATCCCTGTTCAGTCGACTGAACACTGCCCAGAAAATTCCGGGCTTCAGCTCAGTCGACTGAACAGAGGATTCAGTCGACTGAACCTGATTTCCTGCATTTCCTATCCTATTTTAAATGAAGTGCAAACTCTCTCTAATTGCAATCGGACAAGCACGGACGCTAGGGGTTTGCGCCCATCGGCTACCCGGCCCTATAAGCTCTTCGATTATCACCAAAAACATGATCCAACATCAAGCTATGATTTTTAGAATTTTAGACTTCCAAAACACCAAAAATTGCAATGCTCACAAAACTCATCCGAATCAAAAGCAATTGCACATGGATAATTGTTAGGAATTCATAACAAGAAATCAAGGATAGTTATAGACATAGATGTGAGATAAAAATCTCACCTTTGCACCCAAAAACAATGAAGAAGAAGCTTGAAAACAAAGGAGAATCAACCACTCTTCAACCTCAACTCTAGGAGCTTGAATCTAAGCTCAAAAGAAGAACATTTCCAAAGTTAGGTTTAGGAAATTTCTGAATTTAAAGAGAGGTTGAGTTGGAGAAGAAGATGGAGATACTTACCAATAGCTTCTCTTTGAATTTGGAGCTAAACTTGGATTTGCAAATGAAAACTAGGGTTTAGGATTTTAATTCTTTTTTCTCTTCCTCCATTATTCTCTTTAGAACTGAAAAGGTAAAGAAATGGGAGTGGATGAAGAGAAGTATTTCAGTTTGTGGTATTATGTGGACTAGTGGGCTGAACCCAAACCCAAACCCAAGGTGAAAAAGGTCAAAATTTTAGCTAGCTCCAAAGATATCGAAGTTTACACTCAAAAAGATAGCAAACGTCATTTTGAACTCAATGGAAGTGGTCTCGAGTCCTAATTTGACCGTATGCAAAAAGTAGCTTTTCGGACTAACATCCGACTAACGATAAAATATTTAAATAAAATATTTAAATATAAATTCGATAGATATGCGGGTTGTTACAATCACTTTCATTCGAGCTTGAATCTCTTTATTTTATTTGATTTCCTTTGAATTTTAGAACGTTCCCTGCGGTTCCAAAATCCATTCTTGTCCCTCACTATTCATCTTCTTGTGATTCTGGAGTATCCCATAACTCCACTTCAAATGAGCTTTATAGTGAATTGGCGGTCTCGCCAATACTCTAATGACTTGTAAAGGGGGAAACTCCTTTATAAATTAGCATCGATTCACCAGAGACTTATATCTATCCTTGGTTTAGATGCTAATATCTTTTGTTATTCCAAACTCTATCTCTTGAGATCGGATGTAGATTTACCCCAGAAAAATACACATTTGATCTTATTCATTAAGTCACGGTTGACCCGGTTAAGGTTGCTCGCGATTTATCTAAGCTTATCCATCTTCTTATTTTGTTAATTAATCATCTTGTCTTTGTTTCCAAAATATCTCCAGACATTTTGAATTGTACTTGTAAATCTATGTTTGTTTTATATATGGTGTTGTTTAAGTTGTTGACGTTGATTTGGGCTTCTGATCGATTCGTCTGATCAACGCTATCGATAAGATTTCCAAAACACTTTGACAGAACAAACTGACACAATATTATTTTAAAATTTGGTTAATGAAATAAAATTTGGATATATATATTTATGGAACTTAATAAAATGATTTAAACTGATAATTTGAAATGATAATACTTGATTTATCATTTATTGTTCTACAAATGAATCTATAAATAGTTGTTTATAAATTGATTTGGGAACTCAAATGAATTTAAAACAAGAATTTGAGAATTTAAATTCCAATTATTTCGAACTTTGGTTTAAAGTTTTAAAAAGGGATATATTATTTAAAGTATTTTCAAATAGAATTTGTTTCCAAAGAATTTTAAAGTGCTCTTCTCTTTGTCGCTGGAAAATAACTTCGGTGATGATCGCGACATCATCGACGTTCATTTTCGAGTTTCGAAGTTAAGAGACTGTTCTGTAGTCTTGCTACAGTTTTGTTTTGGGGAATTTAATTGATTTGAATTTCTAAAATATGACTTGATTTATAATATATATGGATATATGATTTAAATTTGATTTGATAAGTTATGTACATACATTTATTTATCTCTAAATGGTTTGAAGAAATCGGAAATTTAATTCTTAAATTCAATTATAAAAAGAAAATCAAAAATTTAAATAAATGATTCAAACTTGAGATAATTGAATTGGAAAGTTTTATTGGTATAACACAATTGCATTCAAATATAACTTACCTTAATTTCAGAAGTTAACAATGTAATTGGATAATATACAATATAGAAAGATTTTATAAATGAAATTTGAGTGGTTATTATAAATGTTATACACTTAAATTTTAATTATAAAATGATTAACAGAGGTAAATATAATAAAGGGTAATTGAATAACTTACAATAAAATAATGTTAAAAGAACTAAGGATAAAAGAAAGCAGTTATAATAAGTGTAAGTATATTTAACATGAGTGATAAATATATTGAGAGGAATAAATTTAATTTTAATTAGGAATAAAGAAGAATAAAATTTATTAAGTACATTGTGAGTGTAATAAATGATTATTTTTTTAAACCCATGGTTTTAAAAATTGTTAATTTAAGATGATTGGATAATAAGATAATGAAATTTGAGATAGTTAAGATTTATTTAACTTATGTAAATTTAATCATCAATTTAAGTTGAAATTTCCTTGGTTTCTAACTTATTATCTTATTTTGTTTTCAAACTGTCTACTAGTTGTCCTTATTTTCCTTATCGTGCTACAGACTGGTATAGGCATCTATCTATAATCTTTCTGCTTAGAAATCTTTCTATAATCTTTGATACTCATTTTGAATCTGAGCACTGCTTTCCACCTATAGACTATCGGTCAAGCGGAAAGAGTAAATCAGATTCTAGAAGATCTTTTCGTGCTTATGTTCCTGATTCTGGAGGATCTTGGGAAGATCATCTCCACCTTGTTAAACTTACATATAACGATAGTTATCAGGTATAATTATAATCTTCTTGTCATCTTTTCTTAATCTTATTCCACTCTTTTTTTTTCTGTGCTTTACCGTACTTCATTCCTTTTCGGGGACGAAAAGTTTTGAGTGGGGGAGAGTGGAACAACCCTAGATTCTTGTATATTATTTAAATTGGACTTTCTTTTATTTTTAATTTTTTTTTTCAAACATTTCATTTTTATATATAAATGATTATTATTAAGTGAATTATAGTTTCAAACTAGTATAAATTGGATATTTCACTGAAAAGTGAAATTCTGGTCAAACTGTTCAATCTTTGACTTTTAAACTTCAAATTTAAATTATATAAAATCTTAAATTTTATCTTTTATTATGAAAATAGATGTAATAACTTGAACACTGCTTTTTGTTTCGTTGAAAACGGAGTTAAACTGTAAAAGTTATGTATATTTCAATATTGAGTGCAATTTGTTTTATTCTGCAATTTTGTTATTTTAAATTTGTATAAATTATATTTTCTTTGTCATATTTTATTTTAATATGTGTTAATATGTTATTTTATGTATATTTTTATCTTTTAATAATTTTAAAGTGATAATATAATTTGTCCAAAGTTTACTTGAATTTATTTTAATTTATAATGCCTAGTTTCCATTTTTCTGCTATTTTCTTAATTAAAATTATATTTAATTAAAATTTATTTATTTCTTTTGTGAATTCATTTTTATTTTGTGTTCTTATCTTTATTTATAAATACTTTTCAAGTACATAAAAATTTCCAAAGTTCATTGCATTTATTTTCAAATTTTCTAGACTAGTTTGCAATTTTGTGCTATTTTCTTATTTTAACCTTATATAATTAATAAATATTTATATATATTTTATATTTTGTTATATTTTCGAATTTGTGACTGAATGTATTACTATTTTCAGTAATATAAACTTATATAAAGAAATTAAAAGAAATTTGAAAGGTTATGACTTTTGATTTGCCTAAGGCCTTTTATCTTCCAACATTTCACATTTGTAAATTATCTTTTCATCAATTAGCCTTTACTATCCACATCTTTCAGCTGCATACCCTATTTTCTATTCACGTACATTCATTTTCATTTCTGAAACAAAAGAATTTCGGCCATGGCTATTGAGGAAAGTTTGGGTAATGATTTTCAACTTTTTCTTATTCTTTTTCTACTTGTTTACATTGATTTTTGCATATGTTCTCTACCTTCATAGCTCCACTCCTCCTCAACCAGATCTGGTCCGACCTCCACCACCACCTTTCTCTGATCATTACCCACCCTACTACCCCACCAAGGCAGGCCAAGCACATCCATGGCAAGGAGCACCACCAAAATCAACAAAAACCACCACATATTACACTAGTCGAGCCTAGATTGTTAGCACCACCTTCTACCACCATTTGCCGCCACTACCACCACCACCACCTCTGACCTAACCTCCACCCTCTGCTACATCATCCACCATCACCAGCACCCACTGGCCGTGACCCATGACCTCTGGCCGAACCTATTTGTGCCAAAGATGTGAGGTTATGTTGCATTGTTTAGCCTTGAACACCTAGTTTTTGCACCTATACTTCACCACTTTGTTAACGCATGCTAGGCCGACCCTATGGAACCCAAAACCAGATCCAAACCCACCCCTTAGCCATGCACTTCAGATCTGGAGCTGAAGCATAGATGGTAGAAAGCAAGTGCAAACACTTTGGTTTTGTTTTATGCAGTTGTTCCTAACATTGTTTAGTGGCATCCTGTTTTGAAACTTATGTTTTATATATTTGTTTTGTGTAATGTTTTCAAGGGGTATAGCGTTGGCTCTTCCAATCTCAAATCATTGTCGTGTTTTCGTGCCTCTGGAAATCTTTGTTGTGTGTTTGTGGTTGTCTTCTCCAGCTTGAACAAGTGAGTAAATCTCACCAGACAAGTTTATACTTATATGACTAGTAAACTGATCGCAATTGAATCTGTAAACTATATCATCATGTTATATCTGATATACTATGATTATATGATGTTCATACATGCTTATACACCTGTTATACCATATTTTACTGTTATATGATGCTATTCTGTTATTTATATCAGTTTATCACACTGCAAGTTCCCTGTAGATTAGAAATCACTATGGGTTCAAATGATACATACCCGAACGGACTTTAGAATAGGGAAAAATCGTTATGGGCTGAAATGATAGGCCTGAACGGTTTTTATTTATTTTATTTAACTTGGGATTGCGGGTTTGAAATGATAGAACCCGGTTTTTCTTTGTAAACTGCGGATTGAAATGATACATATCCGTATCACTTGACCTAGGCTAGAAAATTATATACAGACCCGTGGTTTATATATTTTTCTGAAAATTTTTAAAATATTTTAAAAATGTAAATATTATGATATTTTGATTTAAATTTTTATTAAAATGATTTCTATAAAATATTAGTGATTTTCTACAAATTAAACAAGTGAATTAAGTAAATGGTGAAGTAGAATTTGAAATATAAGTTAATTTTGGAATTTATGATTTTGTTTATAAATGGAATTTATGTAAAGTAAGAATATATGACAAATTTGATTTAAAAGATGAATTTAATGATCTTTATTAAGTAATAATAATTTTAAAAGTGTTAATGATTTTGTATAAATTAAAATATGAAATAAATGAATATTTAAGCTAAATTTGGAAATATAACTTAAATTGAATTTTGTGGAATTTGTTTAAAAGTGAAATTTTAATTTAGTAAAATAAATGGAAATAAGTTATATTTTGGAAATTTAAACTTAGTTGTTAAATTAAGAATTTAATTAAAGAAATGAAAATTTAATTGTTATTTAATTTGATTTTTGTATGGAAATTGGACTTTATAAAATCATAGAAATAAAGGTATTTAAATGATTGTTTTTAAAATGTGAAAATATATGATTTTTTAAGTTAAAATGATTTATATTAAAGTTAATTGTTTGTGAAATCGTAATTAAAACTCTGAATATTATTTGACAACATTTTTGAAATGTAATGTAAAGATGTTACAGCATTGGAAAATGCTGTAGTTGTTTTAAATGAACCAAATAGAAAATTTGAACTAAAGGATATTATAGCACTTTGTTAGTGCTATAGTTGGTAAATTTAACTAAAATTTTAATTGAAACAAAATTAAGATATTACAGCATTTTAAATGCCGTCTTTTGTTAATGAACTATTTTTAAACATAACATTACGTAGCATTTCCTAAGTGCTGCGAAAGTTGAATTTTCATTGTTTTAATAAACTTAAATGAATAAATGATCTTTGAAAAATATTAAATTTTGGAAATTAGATATTTAATTATTAAATATAATGAATTGACTTTAAATGATTTAAATGGAATAGTTGATTTGGGAAATACAACTATTTTGAAAATGTGATTAAATGGTATTTAAATATAAATTAAATAAATGATATTAAATATTTGAATGAATAATTGAAGTTTATATTAGTATGAAAATTATTTGATTTACTTGTAATTTGAATCTATTTAAAAGATATTGGACTTATGAAATATAGGATATTAAAGCTTTGAAATCTATTTTATAATTAGAATAGTTATTTTGTGGATTAAATCTATATTTGAAATTTATAAGATTTGAAATGGTCTTTGGAAATATAATTGAAATAAATGATTGAATTGAATTGAAACTTTGGAAATTTTAGTACTTGATTTGAAAGTATAATACTTACACTTTTAAATGGTTTAGATGAATTATTTTGATTGAAATATAAACTATTTAAAAGGTGACTTGAAATGATAATAAATGAATGGTATCTTTGAATTTAAAAAGTACTTAAAGTTGAATATTTAGATTTGAACTCAAATGATATTTTGGTATATATAAATGATTTGAAATGAAGTTTTGGAAAGATATGATATTTTGATATATTGAAATGATTTGAAATGAAGTTTTGAAATGATATGATATTTTAAATATATTGAAATGGTTTGGAATTGATTTAATCTTTATTTTGATAAAGATTTGGATTTGAAATGATATTCTATTTTAAAGTATAAACTGTTTTTAAATTATAACCACGGGTTATAATAACGATTGGTTGTTAAAGAGACCGGGATCGGATATGGACATACTCTCTGTCGATACCGAAAATCACTTTGATAACTGTGTACGCGGTGGAGTTTCCAGAATGAAGTAGGATGGTGGCGACGATCCTAAGGTATATACGTGGACCTAACTCCTGTGAGTTGGAATAAGGTGGCTAAAACAGGAGCGATCTCAGACCAGTGAAGTAGCACCTCTTATCGGACACACTTCTTCGATACCATTCTATTACTTGTGATTGATTTGGTGCGCACCCTTGATTTGGGAGTGTTGTTCGAGGTGGAGCGGTAGTGGCTGCTATGCGTTTCCATCAGTCCGTGTGCGTAATTGATATATCTACCCTGGCATTGCCTTGTGTGCCGTGTCACCTACCATATCGAGCTTTACTACGAGTTTCTATTTGTGTCGTACCTATGGAGTATCTTCTCATAGCCTTGCGAGGTATGCAGGTACTGTGTAGACTATTGGCATATTACGTGTTAAGGTGGAAAATGTAAAGCCTTAACGCTATTTAAAAGTATGTTTATTTTATGATTAGACATTATTATAATAGCGAATATTACTACATAGTCGATAGTTTAACGGATCCTTAAGGAATGAGCGATCCCAAGCATTCTTTAAGTTACTTGTACCTTTATTACAGTTCACTTGAGTTGGTTTACATTATATAATTATATATTGTCCTGACTCGAGTGTTTTGTGTTTTGCTTTACGCTCAGGTCAGCCTGAGTTATTCACAGATTTGGATTTCCACTCTCTTGGAGATTTGAATCGCTGGAGATTATCTGCTTGTCTTGTCCTATCTATTTCAGTTCCGTTGTTCTACTCAGCTTGTACTTGGTTATTTTATTAAGACTTCTGTTGTACTCTATTTCTTCTGCTATATCTTATGTAACTCTGATATATTTAGGTAGTAGTGATGTGCACATAAATGTGCGTATATTTACATCCATATTTTATCTCTTTTTATTTTTATCATATTTGGGCATTTTTACATGTTAAAACCAAAATTCAATTATTTTCAAACCATCATATTTTCATCTTCATTCAGGGGCAAAATGGTCATTTGTGTGCATGTGTTAATTTAAGAATTTTTACTTGGACAATTTTTATGATTTTTATAGGATATTTTGATGCATTTTGAAGTGGGATTCATGATGATATATGCATGCACAAGAAAATACAAAGGAATGAAGAGGAAATAATTCAAGTTCAAGATCATGGAGGACCCCACCCACTTACCTAAATGTACAATTATGAGCTAATGGACAACTAAGTGGAGGTTAAAGCTTCATGCACAACAAATGATGGATTAATTAGTGGCTAATGGTTACTTGGTGGCCACACTTCCTAAAGGGCATTTTGGGAAGCACCCTAAAAATGGAATTAGGGTTTTATGCATGTTTAAATAGCCCACTTGTGTACATGAAAAGATCATCTACTCTTTCATTTTACTTAGGAAATTAAGAGATCAAATTGTAAGCTCAATGTTCTATGAAATAAAAATGGCTTCCAAGCCTCTTTCTTCTCTCTTTTCTACATGCTTTCCTTTGTTTTATTGTTAATGTTTATTTCTATGCTCTTTTTTCCGTTAATGTTCATAGCTTAGATTTACATTTATGCAAGTAGTGTAGCTTTAATTTTTATGCAATTAGTTACTAGTTAATCTCTCTTTCTTCTTTTTCTTAGTTTTCATTTCTTTGCTCTTTCATGTTGAAATTTACAAGTGTTGCTTCAATGCCATAAATGAGTAGCTAAACCCTTCAATTTAGGGGTAATGAAGCTCTCAAATATTATGTAATTTCAACATTTTATGATTTATGATCTCATTTGGTTTATGCTTCATGAAGTGAGTTTTGATGCAAGTTTATACAAGTGGGTTTGATAGCTTATATTGCTTATGCAAATGAGCTATTCTTATTCAACATAAACACAAGTTGCATCATCATTTGCTAATCCATTTTTGATTTTGAAATGAAAGTAAAAATGAAATTTGATGATCTATATTACTAGCTACAATAGTAAATAGATCATACTTAAAATAACTTTTGCTTTGGCTTCATTTTCATGAGAATTACAAGTGGTATAATTGTTGTATTATAGTTTGATGGTTTGAGTTATGTTAATTAATAACATAAACAAACCATACTTATGATAAATGCAACACTTATTTCATTTAATATCAAAGTTAGAGATCATAAATTCTATGTTTGTTGATTTATAAAAATATTAGAGTAGATTTGCCTCTAAATTTTTCTTTAGTTTAATAGTTTTTAAATCACATTTTAATTCTAGCTTTAGTAGTTAACAACTTCATTTCACTTTGGTCTAATTTGATTGAATAGGAAATTTTAAAATCTCATCAATTCCCTGCGGATCGACCCGTATTCGCCACGTACTACAAAGTGTACGCCGCGTGCTTGCGGTTATTTTTAATTCTAAATTCGTTCGATGGTTTTCTAAACCGATAGAACTTCCGTCGACGAACAAGTAGCTTCATGAACTACTATTTCTTTTATTTCCGCTGCATTATTTTACTCTGTGTCTGTGATCTGTGATTATATTTGTTTACTATATATTCTGAGATTTGCCAAATTTTATTTACAACGCGGTATTTTGAGCAATTCAAGTCCGACATGTGCAGATGCGAATGGTTGAAAATATCGGGTCGTTACAGAACTTAAAGCTCACTAGAAGTCGAAAGACATACTTCGAATCGTTTCACATGATAAAGGCATTTTATCAGTGTCAAAGAGAGTTAATTGACAAAGTAGATAATTAAAACATAATATCATACCCATTCACTAAGGGACTGACCTAATTGGTTTTGAGAAAACTGATTGGAGAAGTTGGAATTAGATTCCATAATTGATCCCAAGTGCAAGTGGGAGATTGATAGTTTTAGGGGTATGCCCTAGGGGCAATTATGTAATTTGTTACATATATCTAACTCGTTGACCAATCTTGTTCGAAATAAGAGGTATTTTTTTCCTATTATATACTTGATATAATGTGATTATATTAATTAATTAACTTAATTAAAAGTATATTTAATGAAAAAAAATCCATAAATGGTATATTTTGTGATAGTAGTTACAAAGTGTTGTAACCGTGAGTAATTTATCACAACGAAACAAATATACCATTTTAAATGTTCCTAGTCAAGGTGCATCGAGACTGGATATCGATGTAACCATTGAGACTGGAGTATGTAACGCTCTCCAAATATTGGGCAGTGTATTACTCATGACTACTGGGGGCACCTAGGAGTTATGTACTAATAGTTATTGGATAACTATGGAATGACTCACTCGATAGTTTTCTGTTGGTTAATATAACTAAGGTCAAACAGAAAATATCGATGTGACTGATTTACACAGTTCTCTTGACTTGAGAATACTATGGATCTTCAATATGAAAGCTTCGCTTTGATTATAGCCAAAGCATGGCATGGCGTCCATCGAGTGACTATTGTTGGGTCGAGTGGAAGTATTGAAAGTGAAGCACTATTCAAGAGAGGATTCGTCTACTCAGTTATATGCGGTTAGTATCACAGTCAACTCAAAGTCAAAGTCTCTGGCCAAAGCATTTCGGTTAATAATAATTGTTATTATTGAACCAATGACTTTGTATTTGGACTATAAAGTTGAATGTGGATGAGGTTGGAATTTTGACCATTACCAAATTCCATAAGTCCAAAGTGATATAGTTTTGACGAAGAGAATTGGTGTAAACAAATGTCACAACCGGGTAACGCTTATTAAACTAAAATTGGATTTTTACTGAAAATGAGTAAGCGATAAATTTGGCCATAATGTCACACCACCTGCTAAGTGACATATGAAAGTTAACATTAAAATAGTTCGATGTTAATCACTGACCAAATTTACACGCAAGAGTTACACAGCCGAAATGATGAATTCCCTTAAGACCGAACGATTTTAATTAGTTTATAATTGTTATAAATTAATTAAATTAATTAATATTTATGAAATATTAATTATAAATTTTGAATATGATTTGAGAAATAAATAATGTTATATATATTTATAATAGTTATAAATATATCGATCGATATACAATATCGACAAGCGATTAAATTAGATTTAATTGCATAGTATTTTGGCTTGGACTTAGATGAGTTTAAGGCCCATCATTAGGGCTGCAAAAATTTTGGTTTTGGAAAGGTCTAGGGCTGGCTAAAACATAGGGAATTGACTTGGAGATAATGGGTTGAGATCAAGTGGGAATGGGTAAAAAGGTTTTCCTTGTTTCTCTCTAATACAACCCTATATATATATATGTATGTATCTCTAAAATAATGACTAACCTTTTTGGCCGCCATTACCTTCTATATTGCTGGTTAAAACATAGCTCTCAATCCACTCCAAATTTCTCAAATATATTTCAAATTAAATAATACTATTCGATAGTTAGAGTTCGGTGATTCCGGACTTACAATCTAACGAATCAAGAACAGTAAAAGGAAGGTAAGTCATTGCTTCAACGTAGATTCAAAGACATCTTTAAATTGGTAATTTTAATTCATATTACAGTAATTAAATTATATTCTATGATCCTATAAAGAGCAATTTCATATCTGTTTAAATATATTGCTGCTATATGTTTAGTTAGGTGAGATTTTGTAAGTAGATGTGGTTGTCACAAATCAGTTTGATTATGTGCATAATTTGTTTATTATACTATTTGATTTATGTATATACAAATATTGTTTACTATACAAAATAATTTTTTTTCATTAATAATTGCTTTATATATATTTATTAATAAATTCATAAATATATATATATATATTAGTGTATATTTCTCTCTCATAATAGCATATATGCATATATAAGATATATATATATATATGATTTAAAAAATTTAGTACACTTATCTATATATAATATGAATTTATAAATTCGAAAATTAATTATCATACATATATTCATACTTTTAAATTAACATTTATTGAATTTCGAATTGTTTATTATATATAAAATAATTATTACATTAAAACTTCAATTTTATATGTTTAAAAATATTATATCATTCCAGAAACGTATAGAAAAAATTTAGTATTTTTTCAATAAAGTTTATTATTTTTAATAGTTAATATTATTTAGGAAAAACTGCTTATGATTTATTAAAAATAATAATTTAATTGAAAAAGTCTTCAAAAGTTTTCATGTAACGTCCCAGAATTTTGGTTATTTGAAATTGGAATATTTAATTGATTTTAAATATTTAAAAGTTAATTTTTAACTTGAATTTCAAATATAAATATTTATTGGATAATTTAATTATTGAATTTAATAATTGAAAATTGGGTAAAATATTGAATCTTGAGTTTTTAAGCTTGATAAAAATAATTTAAAGGCTTATAAAATTTATATTAATAATACCGAAGATAATAAAAATTTTTAAATTGAATTTAAAAGTGATTTGTTCAGTTTTAAAAATATATCGTTTGAATTAACGTATATAAATAGCCTTCCAGGGCACAGTCTCGGATTTTGACGAAACCCATTCCATTGGATCCGTAATAGTGTATTATTATCGCATTTCAAATTTCATAGCTTTTGGAGTTATCGTTCGATCGTACGGTATATAAACGCGTTGGAATTTATATCGAAAATTCAATATAATAATTGGGTCCAAAAAGCTATCTTCTCCATACGATCGAATTAGGACTTGAAACCTTTTCCATTGCGTCCGGAATAGGGGTATAACATTATAAACGCCTAGCGGCACACCTCGATAAAGGTTCGATATTTTGAGTTACGTAACTGAGACGGTTTAAAATTTAATATATATATATATGTATGTATGTATGTATGTATGTATTTTTTCAAACCAGTCTTTTCTTGTACAACCTAAGATTTAACCTAACCTATTCAAGCATGCAAAAGTCACGCCTTTCTCCTTTTTAAAAACAAGGCACGATAGTGAAAGCAAGCATAGATTTTTTTTATTTACAGTTCAAAACTAAATCAAAGAATGAAAGAAACAAAAAAAACACTGTCTTTTAAATTCCTGCTTCCTCCTTTTCCTTTACCAGTCCTCTGAATTTTCGTTTTCCTCTACAGTGAAAAAAAGCAAATCGCAAATTTTTAAAATTTAAAATCAAACTTTTTTGTTCGATTCGTAATGAAAAATTGCAAATTTGAAATCTTTGTAATGAGGGGAGGTAGTGCTACATTTCGTTCGTGTTTAGATGTTCACGGTGGATATTTTGGTGATCCGCGAAACTCGACAGTGAGCTTGAAAGGGCGAACAAGATTAGGGTTTGATTTTCTTAGCCAAGGAGGTGGAGTTTGGTCATTTGGAGATTGGATTTGAGTTCATTTGGTCGAAGGGCATCTCGAGGAATAAATCGGCGATGTGCGATGTTGTCTTGGTCGTCGCGAACTGCTGTGAGTGGAAGGGGGCGGATTTTGCTAGGGGGAGGCGGGGCCTACTTCGATGGGTGGAGGTGGAAGCTCGTTCGAAAAAAGGAAGAATGGCGGTGGTTTGGGTTGATTCGGGAGAGATGGTCGAGATAGAGGAAGAGGAAGCCGTTGTAATGGTGGGTTCGAAGTTTGGAGGCGTCATTTTTGAATTGGGAAAGAAGCCTGTAGTTAGCGAGCCGGGTTTGTTAGGGTAATAGGTTTCCCTTTTAAATAAAATTAGTTATATAATTTATTGTTAAAATAAAAATCGTTAGATTGTAAATTCGGTATCTCATTCGTTTTAGATTTAAATCCAACGTGGTCAGTCGTGTTGGGTTCGTATTAAGGATATCTTTGCTATGGAATCAACTTGGGTGAATTTAGAGCTTGTTGAGTTTTCAGAAAAATTCAAACGTGTGGAAATTAAATCGGAACCGGAACACGAAAGCGGCAGGAGGAAATAAATGTGAGTTAATCTCACTCAATTTTGGGTTACTGCAATTAATTTTAAATAGTTAAAATTAATCATTGATTGATTGGTTGAATTGATAAAATTAATATCAGTTGAATGTGACATTATATATAGTGGTATATATATATTAGTAATTGGAGTTATTGATATTCCCGCATATATATATATATGTATATATATATATATATGTATATATATAGCGGATGAGACCCTATGCGCCCCGCATAATGGCGGATGACCCTATATACCGCGATATCCCCCTTGAAGTGGGATTGGTATTTTATGTTGTATTAACATCTGTGGATGTAGGAAAAACAGGTTGGAAGGATCCGACTAGATTCCTAAAAAATATTGAATTAAATTTCATATATATTGATATATGATCCGTTTGAATAATCTGTGGTAGATTATAATGTGATTTTAATTTATTGGATGTTATGGTAGTTTTGGCCTAGATTTTGGTATTTTAAATACCAATAATAAATGTTTTGAATTTAAAAAGAAATAAAAAGGAAATTTGGAAGTAAAATATTTATAGTGAAATTTGGATTAATTAAAAGAAAAGAATTTGGGTAAAATAAATAGTTTGATTTTAAAAATGAACTTGATAATTTCGAAATATGGAGAATAGAGATTTTGGAATAATGTAAATAAAAGGATTTTAAATAATGACGCTTAAGCGATATTTGTTTAAGTGTAAAAGGATTTATTTTAAAAATCGAGATTTAAAATAGTTTGGGAAAATAAAAAGAAAATTTGAAAATAAAATATGAAATTGTTATACTAGATCTTAAATAAGATTTTAAATTATGAAATGGAAGTGGAATCAGAATTTAGTTGGTTTTGGAATATAGTTGGGTTATTTGAGAAATTGATTTAAAAATGGAATTCAATTTAGAAATCGATTTATAATCGATTAAGTATTGTGAAACCGTTATAAACGGGAAATGAGACTATGGGATTTATAAATAAAGTGAAATGATTATCAGTGGATAAATTTAAGATATATATTCACGGTGAGAATTTATAACGAGATGGGTAAATCAGTTTAAAAAGAAAAGATAGATTTTTCTTTTAAAAATGTGAAAAAGAGATTTACAGGACTGGGACGTAAATCAATTTGGTGATAAATCTAAAGGGATTTATTAATATTAGACCGGTTATATTGGAATTGGAAGATATATATTATCGAGAAGTGGAGTTGTTTATAAAAGGAGGAATTTTAATTAGTTATTTCAATATTTTTAAATTGTCAAAATGAATTATAACTAGTATAACATGTCTTGTAAATCGATTAGAGTCTTTTTAATAAATCCGAATTTATTATCATTTCAAAGTTATGTAATTATTTTAAATTGTTTAAAGTCTATTTAATTATTAATTAAGTTAGTTTATATTAAGTCAATTATTATTTAAGAATTAATCGGTATTATTATTTTAAAAGGATAAATTATTCAATATTAATATTTTATATAATAACTTTTATTAAAGAGTATTTGCCTAAAATTTAACTTGGAAGATTATTATAGAAAATTTATAAGTATTATTTTGAGAAAATTATTAAATAAAGTTTTTGGAAAGTAATGGTATACTTTCATGGCGAAATCGGAGGCAGAGAGTGCATGTAGTTAAGTTTTGAATTTCTCTGGAATATAGACGTAACCATTGAGCTGTGAATCCATGGTTGATACCGCAGTGGTACTTTGCATATTATTTTAAAAAGGTTTTTAAATATTTTTGGAAAGGATAGTTTGTGAATATACTAAATTCGATAGGGTAAGTATATATTTTGGATAAAGAGATTTAAGTGATTGAAATTTAAATTGAATAAGACTTAGTGAAGTCAGTTGAAAATATAATCTTTGATTATATGATTGTTTATTTGATAGTTAAATAACCGGCTATCAAATCTGTACCCAAAATATAACTTTGGAAATATCTAGAAGAAACACGGGGATTATATGGTACAGTTACCATTCGAGGTGCTATACTGTATGTATAAACTCGTTTCGTTTTTCTAGGGCGATAATAAGGAAATCCGTCCACTAACAGCTAGGAGGTGATCTCCGATCTTATTTTCGTCTGTTTATTTCCTAAAGAACCGGGGTTGAGTTTACCGGGAATATCGAATGTTGTTTCAAAGAGACCGGGATCGGGTAAGTTATCCGAAAACCACTTCGATCCAACGAATACGTTTTCGAAATGAAGACAAGAGCCTGGAATCGAAGATGGAGCAGTGAAGTGCAATGACTAATCGCTACTAATCCTGAGGATGATTCCAAAATGGATGTAGTAGGAATAGTGCCTTCGGTTTCGTTCAGACCTAGAACAGACTTGTATGGATGAATGCTATCAGTACGTTGTCATTGGAGGGCAATGAGCATTCTAAGTGAAACCTCAAGCCTCATCAACCGAGAATGACTGAAAATCAGGGAAGATGCAGTAAGGCTAAGTGGGTCGCACCCAATTAGGGTATGTTTATCACCTTTTTAGATACCCTTGGATGCGCAGAAGAACTCGGAAAGGGTGGGAACACCCGAGGTGATAGCATATTCGGTCTATCCAGGTTAGGGGTAGTCCGGTCTTATTTGTAGGGGATCCCGGCGAGGTCCTTGGTACATTTTTCTAGATGTGTACCGTGACAGATGGTACCCCAGTGCCTAGTCATTCATATGGAATCCATTCTCCAATACGTGTCTTTACGGTTTTGGTTGTAGAACCTAGTATGCTAGAATTTAATTAATGTAACAATTTCAGCTATTTGAATAAGTATTTGTACTTAAACACTATTATAATATCAGAGAATTTGATATAAAATGTTTTGGTTATCATAAGGTAAAAACCCATCGTGTTTATGTATGGCGTGGTCTTACGAGATACCTTTATTTTTCAAAGGATTTTGATAACTTTAATAATTCAAACTGAGTGTGTTTTCTCACGCTGGTTTTCCAGACTGACTCGGGTGTTATTTTATTATAATGCTCGGGTCAGACTGAGTATTACAGATTTAGGATAAGATGCTATGGAACTCATGAGACGAGCTGGATGACGAAGACGTATCACACGTATCTGATTATATTCCACCATGTATTGTAGGCTGTATATTCAGCTTTTGTGAGGACAAGTTATTATAACTGTCCAGTATTGAGTTATTGATGTATTGTACTCTGATGATGTAATTTATAAATAACAGTTATAGTTCTTTTTGTATAAAGACCAGTTGTTATCTATTATATATTATTCCACTGCGATTGTGAGATTCTGTGTTGTTATTTCTATTTTCTTCTTCTACCTCTTTCTTCCTTTTCCAAACGATCTGGTATTTCCGACATTCGATTGCTCGGCATGTAATACAGTGAACGTATTGATGTCGATTTTCAAGCGTCAAAAATCCGGGTCGTGACACTTTGTAACCTTTCATTCATGATCCTAGAATTTATGAAATTTTAAAATTTGAATTTTTAATAATATATTATTTTATATTAAATGACTATTGCCGAAATCAATGTATTTGTTTTTAAAACTAATATTTCAACTTTGAAAAATCACCAGATTTTTTCTAAGCTCTATTTTATGATCCTAGATTTCGAAAATTGTAAATTTTGAATTTTCATCAATAGATTATTTTATGTTAATTATTTATGAATGAAAACACTATTATTTTCATAATATATACAAATTAAAATACTAAAATTATTATGTTTGCAAAACTAAGTTAATTTTGAATTATAAATAATTATTAATACTTGTTCTCTCTCTTTATATATATATATATATATATTTATCTATATATAAATGTTTTATGTTCATATATCTTTACTACTAATAATGAGAATTCCTTGAATAGGAATTCAACCATGTCTTTTTGAAATACCAGAAATACCCCTCATCTTTATCTTTACTACTAATAATGAGAATTCCTTGAATATGAATTCAACCGTGTCTTCTTGAAATACCAGAAATACCCCTCGTTATAATAATGGAAATCGTTCACTCTACCTTTATCTTTACTACTAATAAAGAGAATTCATTGAATATATTTACTCGATGTCTTTTTGAAATTTCAAATATACCCTTTTACATCTCATAGAGAAATAATATTCAAATATGGGAATATAGCCTGTTAATTTCTAAGTACAACTGTTAGTCACCATGGAGAACTACAGTGTGCGTTCACAAGATGAAGTATCCAAGTGTACTATATTGTCCGTAATTTAGGTGGGAGTTCATCGGTCGAAGTTTTGTCAAATTCCAAGTTAGTATGAAGAAGTTATTACAGTCTGAACAAAAAAAATAGCGGCTTCTGCACTAGGCGGTGTTCAAATATTGGGATGTGATAGCCTGTTATTTTCTAAGTATAACTGTCAGTCCCCATGGAGAACTACAGTGTACGTTCACAAGATGAAGTATCCGAGTGTTTCATATTATCCGTAATTTAGGTGAGAGTTAATCAGTCGAAGTCTCGCCGGATTCCGAGTTAGTATGAAGAAAATATTGCAGTCTGAACAAAAAAAATAGCGGCTTCTACACTAGGCGGAGTTCAAATATGGGGATGTGGTATCCTGTTATTTTCTAAGTACAACTGTCAGTGCCCATGGAGAACTACAGTGTGCGTTCACAAGATGAAGTATCCGAGTGTTCCATATTGTCCGTAATTTAGGTGGGAGTTAATTAGTCGAAGTCTCACCGGATTCTGAATTAGTATGAAGAAGTTATTGCAGTTTGAACAAAAAAAATAGCGGCTTCTACACTAGGCGGAGTTCAAATATGGGGATGTGGTAGCCTGTTATTTTCTAAGTATAACTATCAGTTCCCATGGAGAACTACAGTGTGCGTTCAGAAGATGAAGTATCCGAGTGTTCCATATTGTCCGTAATTTAGGTGGGAGTTAATCTGTCGAAGTCTCGCCGGATTCCGAGTTAGTATGAAGAAAATATAGCAGTCTGAACAAAAAAAATAGCGGCTTCTGCACTAGGCGAAGTTCAAATACGGGGATGTGGTAGTCGGTTATTTTCTAAGTACAACTGTCAGTCCCCATGGAGAACTACAATGTGCGTTCACAGGATGAAGTATCCGAGTGTTCCATATTGTCCGTAATTTAGGTGGGAGTTAATCGGTCGAAGTCTCGCCGGATTCCAAATTAGTATGAAGAAGTTATTGCAGTCTGAACAAAAAAAATAGCGGCTTCTACACTAGGCAGAGTTCAAATATGGGGATGTGGTAGCCTCTTATTTTCTAAGTACAACTGTCAGTTCCCATGGAGAACTACAGTGTGCGTTCACAAGATGAAGTATATGAGTGTTCCATATTGTCCGTAATTTAGGTGGGAGTTAATCGGTCGAAGCCTCACCTGATTCCGAGTTAGAACGAAAGAGTTATTACAGTCCGAACAAAAAAAATAGCGGCTTCTACACTAGGCGGAGTTCAAATATGTGAATGTGGTATTCTGTTATTTTCTAAGTACAACTGTCAGTCTTCTTGGCGAACTACAGTGTGCGTTCACACGATGAAGTATCCGAGTGTTCCATACTGTCCGTAATTTAGGTGGGAGTTAATCGGTCGAAGTCTCGCCTGATTCCGAGTTAGAACGAAGGAGTTATTACAGTCCGAACAAAAAAAATAGCGGCATCTACACTAGGCGGAGTTCAAATACGGGTATGTGGTAGCCTATTATTTTTGAAGTACAACTGTCAGTGCCCTTGGAGAACTACAGTGTGCGTTCACACGATGAAGTATCCGAGTGTTCCAAACTGTCTGTAATTTAGGTGGGAGTTAATCGGTCGAAATTCCGCCTGATTCCGAGTTAGAACGAAGGAGTTATTGCAGTCCGAACAAAAAAATAGCGGCTTCTGCACTAGGCGGAGTTCAAATATGGGGATGTGGTAGCCTATTATTTTCTAAGTACAACTGTCAGTCCCCTTGGAGAACTACAGTGTGCGTTCACACGATGAAGTATCCGAGTGTTCCATACTATCTGTAATTTAGGTGGGAATTCATCGGTCGAAGTCTCGCCGGATTCCGAGTTAGAACGAAGTAGTTATTGTAGTCTGAATAAAAAAAATAGCGGCTTCTGCACTAGACGGAATTCAATTATGAGGATGCGGTAGCCTGTTATTTTCTATGTACAACCGTCAGTCTCTATGAACAACTACAATGTATATTCAAAATTCTTATTTTTCAAATTTATATTAAAATTTAATGTTTTTAATAAATGGATAAATGGATTACCCATTTATAACCCTTTTAAAAACGGGTCAACCCAACCCATAACCCATTTAATAATATTCATAAATGGGTTGACCTAACCCATTTAAAAGTAGGGTAAATGGGTAGGGTTAATGGGTTGGGTCATATTTTGACAGGTCTAAGTTAATCGGTCGAAGTCTCGCCGAGTTCCGAATAAGTATGAAGAAGTTATTGTAGTCTGAACAAAAAAAATAGCGGCTTCTGCACTAGGTGGAATTCAAATATGAGGATGTTGTGCCATGTTATTTTATAAGTAAACTATCAGTCCCCATGAAGAACTACTGTGTGCGTTCACAAGATGAAGTATCCGAGTGTACTATATTGTTCGTAATTAAGGTGGGAGTTCATCGGTCGAAGTTTTGTTTGATTCCGAGTTAGTATGAAGAAGTTATTGCAGTCTGAATAAAAAAATAGCGGATTTTTCCTAGGCAAAGTTCAAATATGAGGATGTAGTCTGTTATTTTCTAAGTACAACTATTAGTCACCATGGAGAACAACAGTGAGCATTGAAGTGGGGATATAGCATGTTATTTTCTAAGTACAACTGTCAGTCACCATGGAGAACTATAGTGTGCGTCCACAAGATGAAGTATCCAACTATACCGTATTGTCCGTAATTTAGGTGGGAGTTCATCGGTCGAAGTATCGCCTAATTCCGAGTTAGTATGAAGAAGTTATTGCAGTCCGAACAAAAAAAATAGCGGCTTATGCACTAGGCGGAGTTGAAATATGGGGATGTGTTAGCCTGTTATTTTCTAAGTACAACTGTCAGTCCCCATGGAGAACCACAGTGTGTGTTCATAAGATGAAGTATCCGAGTGTTTCATATTGTCCGTAATTTAGGTGGAAGCTAATTTGTCGAAGTCTTGTCGGATTCCGAGTTAGTGTGAAGAAAATATAGCAGTCTGAATAAAAAAAAATAGCGGCTTCTACACTAGGCGGAGTTCAAATATGAGGATGTTGTGCCATGTTATTTTCTAAGTATACTATCAGTCCCCTTGGAGAACTACAGTGTGCGTTCATAAGATGAAGTATCCGAGTGTACCATATTGTCTGTAATTTAGGTAGGAGTTCATCGGTCGAAGTTTTGCCCGATTCCGAGTTAGTATGAAGAAGTTATTGCAGTCAGAACAAAAAAAATAGTGGTTTCTGCCTAGACGGCGTTCAAATGTGGGGATGCTACTATCAAATCTACTTCCACATGTACAAATAAAAATGCATGCACATTGTGGTTAAATGCAGGCCTACCTAGACGTGCATATGTACTCGTTATATATAATATATTTATACATACATATGTGTGTATACATACATATACATACATACATACATGCATACATACATACATACATACATACATACATATATATATATCTGTGCAGTTAATGCCCCGCTATTACCCCGCTATATCTCATAGCAGATTTCTACCGCTACGATTTTTTCATATAGCCCCAAATATAGTCTTTCCGCTTTAAGCTCCGCTATTTCCGTTATGTCCTGTTATTTCCGCTATATTCTGCTATTTTCGCTATATCTTTTTTAAAAGAAATGAATTAAAAAATGACATTTATACATTATAAAAATTATGAAATTTATGAAATTTAATTGAATTTTTAATATATTTTCAGAAATGAAAATACTCTAATATTCTACTAAATTCAATTATGTTATATAACAATTTTACATTTATTTATAGTATATTCGCACATGTTTTTATTTAAAATTATTTATGTATTAATTATAATTAAATTGAATGTTAATTTTTCATTTAGTTACCATTTAAATATTTGTAAAAACATTAAGTATGAGTTTTATATGCTATTTTAGAGTCATCCGCTATATCCCGCTATATCCTCACTGTATCCCCGCTATAACTTTTTACACCTCCGCCGCATTGAATCTACCGAGCGCTTTAACTGCACAGATATATATATATATATATATATATATATATATATATATATTGTAACACATATTTAGACAACATACATGACATACAAAATATGCTAATATGTTTGTTGCGACGTAAATCCCAACATCTACATATGGACATATTATGCCTTTCACGGATTATTATCTTACACATGCACTCACACATATATGTATATGATACATTTATGTATAAATTAAATCAAATAAAATTAATTTCATATCTTATTATATTTGAATTTAAATAAAATAAATGATTTTATTTAAATGAAATTTAGAAATGTTCTAATTCAATTAGACTTCATAGGTCCAATAAAGATCCAATAGGGTAAATTTTTTGAAATTCATTCATAACTTCCACTGCGGGCTGTTTCAGTTCCAATAGTATTGTTGTCATCATAAAAAATGAGAAGAATGTTAGGAACACAATTTTACTGTTTTGACGATAACAATCATATGACAATGCTACTAATGATTCTATTGAGTTATTTCAGGCATTGTAGCAACCATATAGAAGCTAAGTTATGATGGAAATTGATAGGAGTTCAATAAATGCGAATATATCAGAAGTATCAAAATAAAGAAAACAGATGCATTTACGATGGAGAATAAGCATTCAAAGACATCAAATGGAGTTAACGAATCTACAACACAACAACGTTGAAGAAATACGACAAACGGGTACAAAAGTCTAGTATTTTATTTATCGAGTCCTATTAGTCCAGGTTTATTAAAATCGCACAAACGATCATCGAGTTACCCCAATTCTGACATTTCAAACATCACAAAATATTTTTTAGAATTTTCGGGATGTTTTAGGAGTGTCGAAATGGCTTAAACAAAAATCAAAATCAAAATATGATTATAAAATGAAAAAAATTGGGACACACATGTCGACCCAGAGTATCTACACAAGTCAACCTTTGTGTTATACATGTTGATACATGTAAATGCAAGACGTCGACATGTATAAGCCATTTATTCGCGTTTTCGAACTATCATGAGATAACTTCAAGCTTCCCCTTCAGTATCCCTGGAGTTTATAGCCTTCTGACCGAAAGCCGCCATCATCATCCCATCCTCGAGCCTGAGCCTTGCACACGACCCAGAGTTTTTGTTGTCATGACCCGAAGCAGCGAGACGTTTCCTTGAAGTCGATATGATATTTGCCCAGAGTCGATTTTTTTTGAATTTTGGTCCGTCTCTTCGTTTCGCTCCTCTTCCTCTTTATCCAAAAATCACTCTTCTTCATTTTACATGGAAATAACTTATCAGAAGTATCCCTAGATCATCTACAAATACTCTCAAACTCTCCAAGGCAAAAAACTTTCTCTATATCTGATTCTAATTCTATTGCATTCTTTTATAATCAGTACATTAAAATAAATATTATGTTTACTGTTTATTATCCGACCACCGATAATTCAATTTCGCATCCTCTGATTTTGGTTGAATAGCTTCCTAAACTTCTATACCTTCACTCTATTGGATGGAACCCAGTGCACGAGGCTCCCGTACGATAGCGGGCTCTGTGAAGGTCGATAATGTACGCAGTCTTTTCTTATTGTCAAATTTTTTTAAATCCTACAATTTAAATCCCGATTCAGATCAGATCTTTTCTTTTACAATTCGATTTACATTCCAATTCAAACTTAGTTAAAACCACCATAAAAAACTTATTCAACTCATAGTAACATATTTAATATACTTATTAAGATTCACAATTTTCATTATAATGTTTTTAAAACAAAATATAAATGGAATTAGTGAAGAAAACAAATTTAAGTTTAATAGAAGTTCAAACATCAAAATCAACTTCAAAGTGCATGCAAACCTTAAAATGTGGATATTTTGAATCTACAATTCACGATTTAAATCTCATTTCGATTTAAAATTTAAACTCTATGATTTACGATTTATCCCATTTTGAAAACCTTGCTCCACTCAATATCGTTTGTACGGATTATAAGAATTTTATACAGTGGTGTGACAATTAGTGTATTCGGAGTTCAGACACGGTGAAATGAAGTCAATAACACTCTGCTTTTCGTTGAAAATTCAAGAGGTCGGTTGAGAAGTCGACTATTAGGAATTTCGAGAAGTCGATCAGTCAAGAGGTCATTTGTAGAAGTCTTGTTTGGTTGATCACGTAGTGTTGTAGAAACCTATTTTTTCAGGTAAAGCGAAGGTGTTTTGTCGAAATTCCAAAGGAAAATATGGAACTAGACGTAGGACGTAAGTCCGAACCATTATAAAATTATGGTGTGCATTTTCTATTTTATTTTATATTTACTCTGCTGCATTATATACTTATTATATACTTATATGTTATTTAATAGCTTATTATTTGGTTATTTTTATAACTTGAGTATATTTTAATATTTGGTCGTATGCATCGATCCCCCCTAGAATACACATACACACACATACATATATATACATATACATATTTACACACACATATGTGTTGTATGTATATATAGGTATGTATGTATGTATACATATACATTTGTATATGATGCAGCCCAGCCTGATGTAGACTTAGGTCGCGAGCGACCTAACGAGCAGTTAAGTCGCATGTTGTATCTTGTATTTGTTAGGTCGTTAACGACCTATGTTAGGTCGGTCGTGAATATGTAAATATGTTAGGTCGTGGATCTTGTAATGTGTTGTGCTTTGTGATGTAAGTGTTGTGTTGTGTTGTAAGCCTATAAATAGGCGAGTCGTGTCATTTGTAAAGTTAGTTGATTTTGAATAAAACTTTGTTTGTGTGCTTTGTGCCACTTTGAAATTGGTAGTTGAGTGTTATCTCCTATCTCCACCTTCGGCATTCGAGTGCGCTCGAATCAACGATTGTTGAAGCCAATTCACGGAATCAAGTGCGCTTGATCAACGTTGGAAGAATTGTAGATCTTCTTTCACGACATCGTGCGCGATCAACGTGACGAAGATAGCTAGAATCCGGTATCTTTGAGATCAACGGATTTGGGCATTTGGTATTTTCAATCCACCGATTGCTACTTTCATCGTTGTATTCATTTCTGATATTTTTCGCTGCATCATTTGGTATCAGAGCTAGACTTAGCCAATCATAGCTAAGCTGAGTCTTGGAGCCAAGGAAAAGAGTTTGTATTGAAGAGTAGAAGGCCGTGCATCATTTTGTTGTTCAAGGCCGAGAGTTGAGCCGAGCTGAGTTTAAGTGTTGAAGTTCATTTTTGTAGATCAAAGCCGAGAGTTTAAGTGTTGGAGTTGTGAAGTTTTGACAATGCCGCCGAGAAGAGCTAATCGCCATCAGAATGTTGAAGCGTTGTATAGAAGAGAAGAAGCCGAGCAAATGGAACAACGCATCAATGAAAAGTTTGATGAAGGCATTGGGAAGTTAGAGAAACTGATGAATGACATGAATCAAGGTCAAAGAAGAAGGTCGCCAGTCTCGAACCATGGAGGAAACAGAGTTTCGCCATCGGTTACAGAAGCGAGAAGGGTGTCGCCGCAATCTTACCGAGAAAGAAGAGAATCTTCAGTTTCATTGAGAAGAGAACATCATGAGTATAGAAATGAAGAGAGAAGAACTCCACGTGAGTTTGAACATGAGCCATATCGTGATGATGAAAGACAAAGTAGAAGAGATATGCGTGATCATAGAGATGTGGATGGTCGAGATCGTTATCGAAGTACATCTGTTTTTGATGAAGATGGTGGTAGATGTAGTGTTCATTCTCGAGATCGAGACCAAGTACGGAATGCATATCGGGATGTAGAAGATGATCGTCGATGGGAATCGGGGATGAAAATGGAAATTCCAGAATTCAAGGGTTGAATGGTAGCAGAAGAATTCTTGGATTGGTTATCTAATGTTGAAGAAATTTTTTACTTCAAAGAAGTTCCTGAGGATCGAAGAGTGAAGTTGGTTGCTACGAGATTAAGAGGGAGAGCTATGGCATAGTGGCAACAAACTAAGCTAACACGGAAGAGAATGGGAAAATCTAAAGTTGTCACTTGGGAGAAGATGAGAAAGATGATGAAAGCAACTTTCTTGTCGCACAATTATCAATCTCTTATGTATCAACGATTGCAAAATTTGAGACAAGGGACGAGGACAGAGAATGATTATGCAGATGAATTCTATTCATTGATTGCGAGGAATGACATTATGGAAACAGAGGAACAACTAACAGCTAGGTATGTTGGAGGGTTGCGAACGCAGATTCAAGACATGGTGAATATGTTTAATCCAATGCCTGTGGCTGAAGCGCACCAGAAAGCGTTAGCATGGGAAAAGCAAGGGAGACGAGGAGGTGGTGTGTTTGCGAATTCCAACAACCAGAACAAGGATGTTAGTAGCAGTGCGGATGTTTCCAAAGTCGTCAGTAAGCCGATTGTGAATGAAGCCAATAAAGCAAAGGTCAATAGTAGTCTCAAATACTTTAATTGTCAAGAGTTGGGCCATAAAAGCAATGAATGTACAAAGCCAAAGAAGCGAGCAATGATTGCGGAGATTGAGAATGAAGATGCAGAGGTAGAGTGTGTCAATTCACTACCAGTTGAAGAAGAAGAATTATTAACAGGAGATGAGGGTTGTAGTTTGTTGGTGAGGAGATCCTGTTTAACGCCAAAGCAAGAAGATGATTCTAGTTGGTTGAGGAGCAATATTTTCCAGTCAACATGCACTATTCTGGGGAAGGTTTGTAAATTTGATGCAGGAAGCTGTGATAATATCATTTCTTCAGAAGCTGTAAAGAAGTTGTCATTGAAAACAGAGAAACATCCAAACCCCTACAAATTAGCTTGGTTGAGAAAAGGAGGGAAAGTGAATGTTAATCGAAGAGTTTGTGTTAATTTTTCCATTGGGAAGAAATACAAAGACGAAATTTGGTGTGATGTGGTTGATATGGATGTATGTCATCTGTTGTTGGGAAGACCATGACAATATGATAGAGCTGTGCAACATGATGGTCGAACCAACAGCTACTGTTTTATGTTCAACGGTACACGAAGCACATTAGTTCCTAAAAGGCGACAACAGAGTGAAAACAAACTGGAGGAAATCGAGGAACTAAAGACTTTGTTGTCTTTAAAGGAATTTGTTGATGTGGAAGATGAAGTCGATTGTTGTTAATCATCAAAGTTTGATAAAGATGAAGTTGATGATTTTCAACCAACGAAACCTGATGAACATGAGGTTGAAAATTCACAATCAGCAAAGTTGGATGAGGATGAAGAAAGTAGGTCAGGAGATGAAGAGGGTAATTTCTTGGTGAAGAAGGTGGATTCGACTAGTCTACAATCTACAAGAGAGCTTGTTAAAGAAGTGGAGGATAGTGCAGAAGTATTCCTGTTGAATGAAAATGAAACCAGTGAAAGTGTTGAAATTCTCGAAGAGGTTAAGCCAGTGGTGAATGAATGTGAAGATGTAGTTCCTGCAGAGTTGTCCAAGGAATTACTGCCACTGAGGGACGTACGACATCATGTTGACCAAGTACCAGGTGCTATTGTACCGCATATGCCACGTAATCATATGTGTCCAACAGAGCAGGTAGAGTTGAGAAGATTGGTTGATGGGTTTCTGTTCGAAGGAAGGCAATTGTATACTCCTGATTGCAGTTGGCGAATAAGAGTTATCAAAGACTTACATGTAGAAAGACATGAGAACTGTGATCGTACCATGCAGTTGATTGCAACGTCTTGTTTTGGGCCGTCAATAAGGAGCAAGGTTGAAAGGTTTGTTCAGAGGAGCCATAATTATCAAATTTCAAAAGAGACCGCGACAAAATCAGGATTATGTATGTCATTACCTATACATACTAGATTATGGGTGGAGGTAAGCATGGACTCTATATTGGGTTTGATGAAGACGCAATGTGGCAACGAATCTATCCACATGATGGTTGAACAATTTCTTGTTGGTATTTACAACAAGCTAGATGCTGGAAGGATGAGTCGTTTGGAAGTTGTGAAGGGAATTAATGAGAATATTTGTAAGTTGAGTTTGCTGGATCATCTTCCTATTGCCAACGTTGACAATATCAAACACTTGGTTCCATTTCACGAGGATAAGAGTATCGAAGACGAAGAACTTTTAAATTCGAGGACGAATTTTTTCCAACCCGAGGAGGATGATGCAGCCCAGCCTGATGTAGACTTAGGTCGCGAGCGACCTAACGAGCAGTTAAGTCGCATGTTGTATCTTGTATTTGTTAGATCGTTAACGACCTATGTTAGGTCGGTCGTGAATATGTAAATATGTTAGGTCGTGGATCTTGTAATGTGTTGTGCTTTGTGATTTAAGTGTTGTGTTGTGTTGTAAGCCTATAAATAGGCGAGTCGTGTCATTTGTAAAGTTAGTTGATTTTGAATAAAACTTTGTTTGTGTGCTTTGTGCCACTTTGAAATTGGTAGTTGAGTGTTATCTCCTATCTCCACCTTCGGCATTCGAGTGCGCTCGAATCAACGATTGTTGAAGCCAATTCACGGAATCAAGTGCGCTTGATCAACGTTGGAAGAATTGTAGATCTTCTTTCACGGCATCGTGCGCGATCAACGTAACGAAGATAGCTAGAATCCGGTATCTTTGAGATCAACGGATTTGAGCGTTTGGTATTTTCAATCCATCGATTGCATCAGTATATATATGTGTGTGTGAGAAACGGCGGAAATTTGTAAAGTAAACAGGCAACTCGGAAATTTGAAGAAAAATCTGGTAAAGGAAATCACACTTCTTATTTGATTATCAGTCACATCAGCAACCACTGAGATAACACGCACCCACGCTGTTTGCTCAAACATAGCGTTTGAGATAGTCTTTCACTCGAACATATGCAACTTCGGGATACAAATGAGATGCCTCTTCTTCTTCTTTGATATCGAAGTTAGTCAAGCAGCCTTCATAGTATATATGGTAGTAGTGATCTAAACCAACTTGTTCTGCGTACTCCAAACCTGAAAAATATACCACCAACCTTTAAAAGTTATTAATCATTGAAACATTTATTTTCGAAAGTTTATTTGAAATATTTTCTTGAATATGTAAGGATTTGAGTAGCATAGAAAACATACTAAATTTGGTTTCATTTCAATTGTGTAGCTCTAAAGAGTGTAGAGGTGTAGCGTAAGTGGGAGGTGTTGTTGATATGATATATTAAATACCATGTTAGTGATACGATATAAATCCTGTGTTATTTTTATTAGCTTTGCTATGTTACCAAGATTTACGAGTTAGCAATGCACCTTTAAGAACAGAGATAAAATCTTCCTCCGAAATGCTTGTCTTCTCTAATTCTTTGTCAATAAGCTCCTCCCATGCCTGAACAACCTCCCTTTGGGAAAGGATATTCTCCGGTGGTCGAATGTATATTGTTTTATTCAATGTACGAGGATCGTCGATTGTTTTGATAGTGTATGTTGCAATGTCATCCTCATCAACATAAACAGCTGCAGCATTCATTAGATAAAACTTGAACATTGCATGCATGTAAGTGAAGTTAAGACCAAAAATATGTGCACAATGTCAATGTCAATGTTAAATGTGTATGCCTTTAACATTGCCATCTCCATGCAAGCACACGCTATCTCTTGAAGGGATGATCTTTCCAGGCTGGCAAAGGCCTCCAACAAAGTAACCAGCAAAACAATTGGCAGAAATATACGTGAATGGAATATTAGCATCCTCTATTGCTCTTCTCACGACCATTTTGTCATCAAAAGCCACTCTTCCTGGTTCTATCGCGTGATCCATTCTTGCTGGATCTGTTCCAAATTCAGATGGCAAGAACCTCTGCAGAAAAGGAAGAAAAAGATTTATCATTTTACACTTAAATTTATGAAATATGAAGACAATAACTAACTTTACTTTACCTTGACATTTCCAGCTTCTTTGATTGCGTTTACAAGCTTCAACTGGAGAAGAATATGGTGGCTTCTGAAATGCACACCCGATATGGCACATATCACTACATCAACTTGCTTAACTGCATTCACCATACTCTGATGATCATCGAATGATCCTTCAATCAGACGGGCCCCTTGTTCCTTAAATGATAGAAGCATTTGCACTTTCTCGATGTCTACTCCAATTTCGCGGCGATGAAGAACAAATGTTGGATTCCCGTTGGCCAGGCTGGCCTTCACTATTCTCTTGCCAAGGTAACCTGTGCCTCCTACCACAAGTACCTTACTTTTATTCATATTTCGCTTAAATTTTGTGATGCTTTCTTTGTGTATATAGCTTCTTTGAACCCAGATATCCACAAACTGGAAGATTGCACATATATAGGAGATGGGGATATGGTTTGGAGAGTAGTCTTAAAAGTTAAAACATAAATGCTTTGTTAGACAAATTGCCAAGTAGTTGATAGAATAAATTGACTGTCGGTGAAGTAAGTAAGCATAAAATGTAATTATATGCTATAGTTGGATACTTGAATTGGTAATTATTTACTTATATTTGATAGAGGCAAAATTGAAATAAATATAAAGAAGATGACTATTGAGTCAAAGGGAAGATTGATCGGTCTTACAAGCAACCTTTTCATCTTTAGTGCTATTGATGGATTTATTGTGGTAGGTGCAATGCAACAAATATTTTTTAATTTCCAAGTGTCTTGAGTAGGCCTGTCGGTATGGGTTTCGGCCCGAGCCCGGTCTGAACCCGTCCTATTTATGCGGGTACGGGTTTTGCCTTTTACTATCCAAGTCCGACTCAAGTCCGATCCGGATCGGGTACGGTTTTATCTAAACCCGGTCCGATTAGGGCCCGATCTGACTATTAGTTTTTCGTCCTATCAAAACATAAGTAAGTATGTTATTTATTTATCATTTTGTTTGTTTACATGTAGATGTTTGTGCATACTTTTGTTATGAGCTTGACTACATCACTGTCCAATTTATATGTTAACATTGTTTGTATACAAATTTTACCAAAGTTGCATTTTTAAAATATGGTTTTAGCGTAAATATTCCGAGTTAGATATATGGTTATTACCCAGCGGGCTTAAAAAGCCCGACGGACCGGGCTCGGATATTGGGTTGAAATACCCTGCGGGTTCGAACCGGGCTCGGGTTTTAATTATTATAATTGAACTCGGGTCCGGATTTTATAATACCCGAATCGAACCCTACCCATTGACAGAACTAGTCTTAGTCTTGAGCATTAAAGTACCATGATAATTTGTCGTTGTCTTGATGTAATATTGTTTTATAGTTCTCGTAAGTGCTCTCAACTTAACAAAGCATAATGTCAGAGTTCAGCCTTCCACGTGCTATGTTCGGACATGGTTACCGATGTTTTATAATTGTATTGATAGCTATACTGTTTGAAAACGGTGTTATGTTGCTTTAGGAAAAACAGTGAATATATAGTGAAATTGACTTGTTGATATGAAATGGGGGCAAGTATAGACTCATATGAATATGATGAAGTTAGGGAAAAGTTTGGTGCATTCCAAACTCACTCCACAATTATTTCATTAATATTTCAATTGTAAAGAATAATATTGAGTGCCAAAATAACGTTACAGGTGTAATTAATAATTTCTTAAATGTTAGTGGAAAATCTTTTTTTAGACGTGCCAGTAGTTCTACTGTAGGAAAAAAATTAAATTAAATTTTTAAGAAGAAGAAGGAAAAAAAAAAAAACATGCATAAAAACAAATATACATCGTCTTAATGATAAGTTTGAAGAAAATGGCATGCAAGTGATGTCATTTTAGTACTTTCTTTTGGTCTTATACGTTACATTACACGTCTGAAAAAGCCCCGACTATAAAGAACTTACAGTCAGAAGCAAAAATACAATAACTGTATTCATTAAAAACACACATATACAGAGAGAGACACACACACAAAGGAAAAGGAAAAAAACAATAAAAGATTAGTTTATCCTTGATGGGCTATAAACAAACAGCATATAAAATTTAAAGCTGACTATATAAAAGGTTAAATTTTGAATTTTGGTGTTTTTTATATTATTATTTCAATTTATTTACAGGTAGATGTGGGACTTTCATGTCATATACATAATGTGTTCTGACAAATGAAACAATACTAGTATACTACATCAATGAGATATAGCATATAGGTGGTTTCTTCTGGTGTGTGTTCTAAACAAATGACCTTTTCCGTGATAAAAGATGCAAATTTGATTGAGTTGAAGAAGGCAACCATAAATAAAAAATGAATAGTTAGTGCTAGCCAGCCAAGTACATCATGATAAATACACTATGTGCCATTTGTGGGACATTTCACCATAATGATACATTGACATTGTTCTTTCCGTATTTCAGGTTTATATCCTAATATATTAAAATTGACACTTGACCTCTCTTTACATGAATTTTTATTTGGAAGCAAAGTGAATCCTCGTAAGTTCAAATTAGCTAATTAAAGTGAAGGATCACACGGTTGATTAAATGTTTCCGGATGTTATAGTCGTTAGCTTGCATTCATGGCTTAATCGAGAGCTAAAGATTTAAGATTCGATACCATTATGTATGCCCTACAAAAATCTTACTTCAACTATAAATGGAAATTAACTGTAGAAATAGATATGGTATTCATGACCAAAGCAGAATTTATGTTTGTGCGCTTTGAAAGTGAGCAAGCACATATTACAGAACTGGTGAAAAGCAAACCTATTTTTGTGATAAGTTTGCACTAAAGCATATGTATGCATGTAGGCACATACAAAAAGGTATCGGTATTATATGAATTGAAGTTGAACCAAATTTAACTGCCTCAAACACCAAACTTAGACTATCAAGTTGTTTCCGTATGCGAAACGTATGGTTCAAGACATCCCATAAATTTTTGTGTGTGCACGGTTTTTGATTCTAAAACAGATAAAAACTTAAAATGGAAAAACCAAGAAAGAAGAAAGAAGAAGGAAAAAAACAGGAAAACAAAATTAAAAACCTTAATACAAAACAAAAGGGGGAAAAAAAGAACCCAAAATAAACTGATTTGGCAGAAAGGAGGAATTAAACATAATATTGAAAGAGGAAACCAGAAAGAAGAGAAACAGAAGAGGAGAGATCAACACCCCCTATATTTTCTTTGAAGTAACCAATCATACCCAAAGTTCAAACCAGATTACAACTCTGTTTTCAAAAAACGTTGTTATCCTCTTTTGATTATGTATGATCCTAAACATGAATGTCAACAACCTCCTTATCCCCAAGCTGCTCCTGCTTACTCCTACCCTCAACCAGGCTACCCACAACAGGGCTACCCTCCACAGGGATACCCACCGCAGGGCTACCCTCAACAAGGCTACCCACAACCATACCCAGCTCAAGGTAATATTTCATCACATTTGTACCGACAAATAAATTTCTAACCTTTTTTGCTATTGCGTTTTTGTCCAACATCTTTGATTTATCTTGAGTAACTTCTACTGAAACTTTGTCCCCATTTAAGTCACATTTAAACTACTTTGGAAACTATATAAAACTTGTCACTTCATGTTTACATGCAAATCGTACAATTGTTTTTCTTGTATAGAATTTCAATTTTTTTTTGCCATATAGTAATAAACGCGTTTTTGGAAATGGTTTTCTAATTGGTTCAAATATGAAATATGTTTCTGAGTGGTTTGGATCTTTGGTTTAGATTAGTTGCTTTTCTGTGAAATTTTCATGCTGATATTTCTCAATACAAATGATGGCCCTTATTAATAATTCTGTTTGCCACATAATTCCTGCCTCAGCCATTATTTGGAGCTTACTGTTATTATATGAAAAGAATGAGTACTATTTATGTGTATTTTTTGTAACATGGACTTATGTTTTCAGGTTATTACCAAGGACCTCCCGTAGCGCCGCCACCACAATACGCTCATCCGCCACAAAGTGGCGGTGGTGGTTTTTTCGCAGGATGGTAAGCATGCCTAATCCTTACATTAGCACTTTAAGAAAAATTTGCATAAATCATTTTCAATTACTACTAGAATAAACTGCTTATTTATTTACATTTCTTCCTCTGATTATGCAGTATGGCTGCTCTGTGCTGTTGTTGCATTGCAGAAGATGTCTGTGAATGTTGTTGCTGCCTTGGAGAATTACTTCTATGATAATGATGAATAATGATTGAACTTTTACTAGAATATAAATTGTGATATTGATGTAGTTATGAAAGTTGTTTATATTCTTATGTGGCACGAATTTGTTTAATATTTGAAATGTGTGTTACATGTTCTGTTGATATGAAAGTATAAACATAACTATATATAAAACTAAACTATAGAGCTAGGAATTGATATTGTGGGTTTGATTTGGTGTTTTTGAATTTTGTGGGGAAAAAAAAATTGTTTTGTAGACTTTATTTAGTTACTGTTCCATGAGGTTATTGTTGATTTACTATTAAACGAAGTTGAAATACATACTAGATGTGGGTAAAGGCGCCTTAGTTTTGATACCATGCCTAAAAGTTGTAGTAAAAATGTTGGTTACGCTTCGTAATAATGTTTTGGACTGCCAATATATATTAAATCATTAAAAATTCATAATAACACCTAGAAAATTAGTCGAATAAATAGAACTCATCTTCCATTCTGAGTTCAAACCTAAAATAGATTTCGCTTAAAAAATTAAAAAACAGTCGATTCGCTCAGATTGTAAATGAGTCGCAATTATGAGCAAGTGCTTTGAAAAATCTTTGAATCGCTATTTAGTTTTGTAAGAAAGAAAATAAAGTAGTTTATTCATTTTAAATTTTGCATCTTTTTTTAGGTTTCAAAATTTTAGGCCCCGTTTGGCTTGTCGTTTTTAGTTTTGTGTTTTCGTCTATACAAAAACGTGTCCGTTGTATGTATAGTTGAAAAACAAACAATTTTGAAAAATGAAATTAACATATAAAATAGAAAACAAGTTTATTTTATTTTTCGTGTTTCGAGAGATAATAAAAGCATGGAGAACAATCAAACCCTTTCGTTGTCCGTTGGTCGTTCCAACGGCTAAGAATTATAAACTTCTCTCTTATTTCTTGCTATTTCTTAGTGCAAGTTGAAAACACAAAACTCAAAATACAAAATGAAACCAAACGGGCCCTTAGTTTCTAAAAATGTAACTAGAGGAGGATTAAATTAAACAGAAAAATAGGCATAAGGACAAATTTAGAAAATTTTTAGACTAAAGGACAACAAGTTTATTTGTTTGGCTGAAGGACAATGCTAGTTATAACTAGCATTTTGTATAGTGTAAAACTGAATATAATGCTAGTTATGACTAGCATTTTGTATAGTGTAAAAGTTGAATATAATGCTAAATATAACTAGCATTTGTCCTTGAGCCTAAGAATAAAACTTCATGTCCTTCAGCCTAATTTTTTTTCAAAGTTTGTCATTTTTCCTAATTCTCTCTAAATTAAATTACTATTTTGAAATTGTTTTTGTAACAACCCTGTTTTTGAAGCCGTAATTTTGAACAAATTTAATTATAATAAAAGTATTTGAATCCAATTGTGATAATTTTTATTTTTGAAATAAGATTTTATTTAATTGAAATATATTTAATAATAGATTTTTTTTGTTTTAACAAATTGAATTGATAAAAAAATTAATTTTCAGAACATATATCAAATTGGATATAATGTTAACATTTTCTTAAAAGTATAAGCAATTTTCATATCATTGAAATAAAATGGGATTTCATGTATATAGTAAAAATAATTTCCTTTTATTTCTTTTGGGCTTAAATGTTTTCCAAAGCCCAAAACAAAATCCATTCCATCCAAGCTCATTTCTAATCCCCTTTTTTCAAAAACTTGTATCCATTATCTACCCCCAAAACATTTAATCCCCAAACGCGTTACCTTATTCTTCTTTATTTCCAAAATCCCCAAATAAAATTTATTCGAACGAGAAAAAAACAAAAAGAAAGCATGAAGGGCATCGGGTCGAAGGCGATAGAGGATGGGGCGGCGACGACGTCGCACGAGGCATGGTAGCGGCCAGCGGTGCCGCAGGCAAGGGCGACTTCATGGTTGAGGGAAATCGTTGACGCCGAGGTGATGGAGGTGCGTGCGAAGGTGGCCGAAGGCGGTGATGGTTGGCCAGTGGGGACGATGCGCAAGTTCCGGTGGGCGATGACGTGAGCGGTGGTAAAGGCATGATCGATGATGTTTATCTGCAGGCTTCTGGAGATAGTCGTTGAAATTTAAGTGCAAGATATGGCCGAGTGATTGGTTCCTCTCTTTGGTTCGGTGAGTTAATATATTTAACTCACACATCTATACTTAAAAGTAATTAATTCCTTGACATGCTTATTTGAATTTGGATTGAGATAATAATTGGTAGAGAATGATTGAATTGCTTTAATTGATTGTCATGGTTTCAATTTGTTTGATGATTGAATTGTGTGTTGAATTATTAAATTCGATTTGATAATCGATTATGAAATTATTTTCAAAAAGGTGATTCATAGGCTTCACCAAAAAGGTGATTCGATTTGATATTCCAATTATTTTGATAATCGATTATGAAATTATTTACAAATATTTATAAGCCTATTAAAGTATAATATTTGTACCTTATTTGTGTGATTTGAATTCACCCAAAGGTGATTCAGATCATTAAAATGGTGAGTAGATGAATGATGTTAAAAGATGGCTTTAAATATTTTAAAACCTCAATTGTGATTTCTTCTATTTCTGGATTTTGGTTAAAATTTGCTTTTTCGAAAGTTTAATAAACCATATTAAATTCTTAACTCATTTATTTATTTAAATTATATTTCAAACTTTAAATGAGCTTTATTTCCAAAATTCTCAAAAACCGTTATTTCAATTATATTTGAAATCTAAAAATGTTTTGAAAGGAAATAAAATGTACTACTCTTTTATAAAATATAGGATATAAAAGAAATTATCTTATTTCTTATGAATTTAATTATAGATGTTATTTAAAAATATTTGGAAGAGTTTTCAAGCTTTTTAAAGTAAAGTGCTTGTTTTTGGAAATGATTATAATGTTTTAAAGTTGATAAATATTGCACGAATATATATATATATATATATATATATATATATAGATTTAAAATAAAGTAAGTTATTATTTTATAAATAGCATTGGTTTGATTCTAAATTTTAATAAAGAAATTCTATTTTTAAATAAGATCTTTTAACTCTTTTCTTTTTAATTATAAGTAAATTAGCTTGATTTATTTTTATGAGATTTCGTGATTTTCTATGAAACAAAGAATTTTAATAAATGATTAAATTATCAGATTGGTATGAGATATTTCGTACAATTCTTTTGCTTATTCTTATAATTTGTTAAATAGAGTTTGAGTGGAAATTACTAGCTTTTATTAAATACCTGAATCTACTACCTGGTATGGGACAATTAGTTATTCTTGTGATTACTTAAGTGACAACGATTAACACTTTAGAGTTGTATTATTTTAGAGTGTTCGGATTTCAGACCGATAGATCCCTGATAGACGATAACTCATTCTTCATCGACCCGAGAGTCGAAATATTCTTAAATTTGGGTGGCATATACCTATTTGAGAGTTAGGTTTGTTATGGTATAGCATGGGTACCCTTTCTTTCTTGGGCAGGTGTTTTATGCAGGCCTGTTAGTTTATTTCACAGCTGGACTCTGTTTACCTATTTATATTCGTTAGGTAAATTCACATAGTTTTGTCATAAACATGACTACCTATTTCTTATTGTAAGGAGTCGGGGTTGTTACCTAATAGTCTATTTCTTTTCATTAGACTATTGTGGGGAGGTTTATTTATTTTAGTTAGGCCTCGTGTCGCACTATACCACATTGATAGTTGGCTACCATTATTATTTCATTAGTGATGATTATTTCTTCAGAGATTTGAGATGGATATTTAGTATCTTTTGGCCTTTGGAGAATTTTGAATTGCTATCACCATGTTTTGATGACATTCCATTTTAAACTTGATATGGATTTATGAAATAGCGATTTGGTTGTTATGCCTTATTTTGGTCATTTGTTCTGGCATACTTTTATTATGGATTATTTATTGTTAAGTCATATATTTATGATATCAATATCATCTCGCCTTTCTATTAGATATAATCTGACCCATTTATTTTATAATACTTGGATCAGGCCGAGACTCTACAAGTACTAGGACTAGCTGACTTTGGATTTCTACTAGCATTAGAGTAGACTCTTTTGATTATTTCGGTTCACTTCATCATTATATACATTGACATTTAAGCGGATGTATCATATATATTCTTTAGTAGTCACTGTGTACCTGATATTGTATTTTATATGAGATGTATATATTTATATGGGCCTAGTACTAATATTTTGCAGACTCACATTTTATTATGTATATGATGTATGTTATTCTGTTGTGATCTGTGACTCTTAACTGATTTATTTATAATATATAATGTTCTAAATATTTTTAATCGCTGTTTTTATTACTTTGTATTAATACTGTATACGTCAAAAAAAGTTTCACTCTAGATCCTAAAAAGCTAAAAAGACATGCCAGTGTTAGTATAAAGATATATTCACATTCGATCACCCTTAACCAGCCATATTCTCCTTGTTATTAGACGACATTACTTGTAATGTTCTTTAATAATATGGGTATAGCAGTGGGATCGTTACAATTTTTAAGCAAATTTGATTCATATTGTTGAGCGACAACGATGTTGTAATGATATTGTTAATTTCATTTACATCATTTTGTATTTTGCTAGAAAATTGCTTGTGAAATTTAGTTAGTATGATTATATCTCATCGTCGGTTAGTTAATTATTGAGTGATAAATATAATTTTGGTATTGAAAAAGGTATATTTTAATTAAATTGAAATGAAACTTTTAAATATAAAGAGAGATGCATGTAGCACCATACCATGTCATTTATTGAACATAGCGCTATACCATATTTTTGTACTACGGAAAATCAAGAGAAAATCTGTTAGAAACTAGTTTGAAATTGTACAAAAATTGAAGATACTACTCTTGAAGATCAATTCAAGACGTAAATTAGAAATGACGAAATACTCAGAAACACTTGAAACCAATGCTCAAAGTGATCGAATTATATAATGTTCAACCTAGGAGTTGACATTAAGCAGGCCTCGAGTCATATAAGACTTAACCTGAAATCCACTCTGAAGCACAACTCGAGCAATGCTACTCGAACTCGACTCCTATAGGGGTCAAATATAGCATTTCGACCCCCCTTATTCCATAACATTTGGCGCTCGAAATAATGACATAGTGCTTGAAATAATGATCCATGTGCCATGAGCTTGAGACAAGCACCCCTTCCTCCTTTGAAATTCGACCGTGATGCCAGGAATAATCAAGTCAAATTTGATACGTTCTCATTTTTTATATTTCTCAAAATGTATTCAAACTATACATCAGAGAACTATGAGAGACTTTTAACTACAACAATCTATAAATACCAAGCACATGTAGAATAAAAAGGTCTCTTGTTCACTACATTTTTCTCCAAGAAAATTCTTGTTTTCCTCCATCATTGCCAATACAACCCCGTTGAAGGTGTTTTAAATGACTATTCATTGCAGTCAGCATGTAACAAAGAAGAAGTTGACATGGGCACCAAGTTTGGGTCGAACCACTATAAAAACTTGGTGTGTTTGTACTTTTTCTCTTTATTTTTAATATATTGCATGCTTGTGACCTATTTATTATTTACTATTCTATTTTTGCAGCTTAATTACTTTTGTAGATAAATAAACTCTTCTTTTTAACTTTATTTTTAATCTGCACTCAAGACTAGAATTATGTGCAATCTACTTGTTTTCGTGCACGAAAAAACAATGTAAATATTTAGTCAGCGAGAATGATCATAACCTCTCTTCCTTTAATTTTCGAAATTTTTGAAGAAGAGAAAATTAAATTTTATACTTGAACTTCCAACCATGGTTTCTACTTGCCAAGGAACCTCTGTTAATAATGCAGTGATCATCAGAGAGATGCTACTCTGGCCCTTCAAGATGAGTACTACCTAACTAATTGTTATTTGCCAAAATCTAGCCTGACCAGACAAAAGAGGGGCACTTGTAACAACCCATACTTTAACGCCTATTGATAAAGATGATTAGTCATTATAATTGAATTAAACGAACTAATGGCTTAGTTGAAGATTTTTTTAAAGTCGAATGAATTACGATACGAGACCTATTTCATTGCATTCGTAATATCATTTACATATGAAAAAAATACAATGTTTGTTATTGGTAAAATGAGAACAAAAGAGAAGTTATGGGAAAAATAGTAATTTGGTCAGAACTGGCTTTATAATACTAAAATGAGAAGCACTTATCATTATTTTCCTCTTCTTTTCTCAATTCTCTTCAAATGAAAAGTAGGTTTTCCTAACTTTAAACTAACATAGCTTCTTCATCTCTTCTCTAAAATTATGATATAAATGTCTATATTCAAGTTGGAGGATCCTCTATAAATCCATCTCTTTCAAGTTACAATTTGGAGAAATTTGGAGACGAATTTCATAAATTAAAGGAGATATTTAAGGTGTGTAACGACCCGTAAATTTTAGATAATTTTATTTGTTTATTTATATATTTTATTGAAATTTTATGAAATTTTAAATAATAAAATTTTGAATTGAAAATTTGATATTTGGAATACGTCTGTTTTAACATAGTAACAGGTAAATTTTCATCAGATAATTTGGAAGTTTATTTTCTAGTGTAATTTTATTTCAATTCATATCAGTTAAAAATTGATGGTAATAAAATGTTTTCCAAACCTAAATATTTTTACATAGAAAATTTGTAAATCATCTTCTGAGTGAGACGTCATCTTTCGTTTCGTCAAATTTGGACATCTATTGCTCCGTCGATCTTATTTCCGGCAAAATAACAGCATTTCCGGTACCGATTGTCGACTTTTGATCAAATGATCGTACCACTGATATCTATATACCATTTGATCGTCTCGTCGTGCTGATTCCCACAGTATATTCGTTCGTGTTTTTCGGAGTCAGTGTGACAACGTAATCTATGGAACGATTTCCGTATCGGTTCCACATTTTCTTGAACTTTCGAATTCCTAGTCCATTCAACTTTCCAGCCTATAACTCTACAGCCACTAGACTATTATTATTTCGAGAATACAACGGTAGCCTTTTGTCATTCCGTCATTTCAAATTCATATCTTCGAGTTCTTCATATCTAGTTTCAATGGGAAAGAGAATAATAAAATAATATATATTATTAAGTAATATGTTAGCCTATTTATTTGCTATCACCTACCTGCACGTATTCTCTTCCAACCGTCTCTTTTCTTCTGCCTTATCCTACAAATTGAAATGTATTGATGCAGCGGCGAATAACAGAAATGAATACAACGATGAAAGTAGCAATCGGTGGATTGAAAATACCAAACGCTCAAATCCGTTGATCTCAAAGATACCGGATTCTAGCTATCTTCGTTATGTTGATCGCGCACGATGCCGTGAAAGAAGATCTACAATTCTTCGAACGTTGATCAAGCGCACTTGATTCCGTGAATTGGCTTCAACAATCGTTGATTCGAGCGCACTCGAATGCCGAAGGTGGAGATAGGAGATAACACTCAACTACCAATTTAAGAAGAGGCACAAAGCACTCAAACAAAGTTTTATTCAAAATCAACTAACTTTACAAATGACCCAACATCCCTATTTATAGGGTTACAATCATACAGGTCCACGACCTAACAGACGCGACCTACGACCTATCACATTACAACACACGCGACTTACCACATCACGTTACATGACCTAAGAACAATACAGGTTACAACAAGCGACATAAGAAATATACACCATACGACTTAAGAAAATACAAATACAAATGACATACGACCTAAACATCATACGACTTAAGAACACACAGCGACTTAAAATACACGACAGCAACGACCTAAGAACAAGGCTTTATGACAGCGACTTAGGCCTCAGCGACCTAAGAAAATAGCTTGTGGAAATCTTCACGCGACCTAATACTTGAGCGACTTATGGAAACCTCCTCCAGCAACTTAAGGTCTCGCGACCTATTCTTGAGCGACCTAAGGCCTCGCGACTTATGGTAGGTCGTTCGCGACCTAAAGAAAGTGGCATGTGAGAGCGACTTAAGGCAATCTGGCCGATACAATCAGTAGCTTGTCCTAGTAGGTAGCTGGAGCGACTTAAACTTAACTCGTTACCATCCTTAGGTCGCTGGAGCGACTTAAAACATAACTCGTTAGTCTTAGGTCGAGACTTACTAGGTTGAAGCTCTTTAGGTTGTGGCTCGTTTTGCCTGACATAACTCGTAAGGTCGCTTGAGCGACTTATCAACTCGTTAGGTCGCTCGCGACCTAAGCTCTCATCAGATTGCGCTACATCATCCTTCCCCGGTTGACAAGAATTCGACCTCGAATTTGCACCTTCCTCTTCTTCAACAAGCTTATTCCCATGATACGGAATCAAGTATTTGACGTTAAAAATGTCTGCAGTGTGAATATGATCTGGCAACCTTAACTGATATGCATTATCATTGATCTTCTTCAAGATCTTTACTGGACCAATCTTTCACGCTTTCAATTTATTGTACGTTCCCACTGGAAAACGATCTTTTGTCAACACGGCGTAAACCAAATCACCTTCTCTGAAGTTCACACTCCTTCACTTTTTATCTGCCAGTTGTTTATACTTCTCATTTGATGCAAGCAATCGTTCATGAACAGTTCTGTGGCACTCCTGTAACTCAGTCACAAAATCACTAGCTCGCTTAACAACTCCCTTCTGATATGGCACTGTCGTCAAATCCAACGGTCCCTTCGGAATTGCTGAATATACAACATGAAATGGACTGAACCCAGTACTTCGATTAACAACATGATTATGTGCAAATTCCGCCTGACATAATTTCATATCCCAGCTTTTCAAATTATCTTTCACAAGACATCTCAACAAATTTCCCAATGATCTATTCACCACTTCCGTTTGCCCATCTGTTTGCGGATGATAGGCGCTACTAAAATTCAGCTTTGTTCCAACCATCTTCCACAAACTTAACCAAAAATGGCTTAGAAATCTAGTATCCCGATCAGAAACAATAGATTCAGGTAGCCCATGTAATCGATACACCTCTTTAAAGAACAATTGAGCAACACAAACGGCATCAGCTGTCTTCTGACAAGCTATGAAATGTGCTATTTTCGAAAATCTATCCACCACAACAAATATAGAATCATTTCCCCTTTGAGTTCTAGGCAAACCTAAAACAAAATCCATGCTCACATCAACCCACGGTCTAGTAGGCACAGGTAATGGCATATACAGTCCCGCATTCGTCGCTGTCGCTTTGGAAACTTGACAAATATGACATCTCTCCACAAATCTTTCAACTTCTTTCCTCGTGGATTGCCAAAAATATGATTCAGAAATCAACTGCAAAGTACGATCTCTACCCACATGACCTTCCTGATGCAACTCCTTCACAATCTTCATTCGTAAGCTGCACTCTGGTATACACAATCGATTCCCCTTAAAAAGAAAACCATCCACCAACACGTACTCATCCGTCTTCCCCTTCTCGACTTCATCAACCACCTTGGTAAAGTAAGGATCATCAACAAACAATTCTGGCAACACATCAAACCCCATCACTTCAACCTTCATTGTAGTCAACAAATGATTCCTTCGACTCAATGCATCTGCCACACGGTTTGTAATTCCCGACTTATGCTTCACCACAAATGTAAATTGTTGCAGGTATGCGATCCACGAAGCATGCCTGGCTGCAATTTTGTCATGTCCCTGCAAATGTTTCAATGCTTCATGATCAGTATATAGAACAAATTCTTTATGGAACAAATAGTGTCTCCAATGTTTTATAGCTTGAACAATAGCATAGAATTCCACATCATAAGTATTATATCTCATCTTGGCTCCCGATAGCTTCTCACTGAAATATGCAATAGGACGTCCCCTCTGACTTAACACCCCTCCAATCCCAACCTTAGATACATCAGTATGTAACTCAAACAACAACTGAAAATCCGGCAATACTAGAATTGGTGCTGTCGTCAAAAGTTCCTTGATTCGCTCAAAAGCAAATCCTGTTTCCTTTGACCATGAAAACTGCTTCCCCTTCATACAATCAGTAATCGGTGCCATCACGCTACTGAAGTGTGGAATAAATCTTCGGTAGAATGATGCTAAACCATGAAAACTTCTAACTTCTGTTATCGTCCCGGGTTGTGGCCAATTTCTGATTGCTTCAACTTTATTCTGATCCACTTGTATACCTCCTTCTGAAATAACATATCCCAAAAATAAAACACTATGCGTCATGAACACGCATTTCTTCGTTGCAGCATAAAATTGTTCCTGTCGCAGTATCATCAACACTTCTCTCAAATGATGCAAGTGTTCTTCTGAGCTTCCACTGTATATCAGTATATCATCAAAATACACCACCACGAACTTCCCAATAAATGGTCTAAAGATCTGATTCATCACCCGCATAAATGTACTAGGTGCATTCGAAAGACCAAACGACATAACCAGCCATTCATATAATCCTTCTCTCGTCTTGAATGCTGTCTTCCATTCGTCCCTTGGTCTAATTCGAATCTGATGATAACCACTCTTAAGATCAATCTTCGAAAAGATAGCAGCTCCACTAAGTTGATCCAACAAGTCATCCAATCTAGGCATAGGAAATCTGTATCTCACTATAATCTTGTTTAGTGCTTGATTATCAGTACACATCCTCCACGTTCCATCCTTCTTTGGCACTAACAAGGCTGGAACTGCACAAGGACTTAAGCTTTCCTGTACACGCCCTTGTTCAAGCAACTCTTCCACTTGCCTTCTCAACTCCTCGTGTTCCTTTGGACTCATTCTGTAATGTGGTCTATGTGGTAACACAGCTCCTGGAACAAGATCTATTTGGTGTTGTATGTCCCTCAATGGTGGTAACTCCATTGGCAGCTCTTCAGGAAATACATCTTCAAATTCTTCCAGCACTGGCTTTACTTCTTCAAGAATTTCAACCACTTCATTACTCTCACGTCCAATCAACAAAAATACTTCAAGCTCCTCTTCTAGTTCCTTAACAAACTCCTTCAAAGATAGCAAAGTTTTAAGTTCTTCAATCTCCTCCAACTTGCTTTCTTCTTGTTGTCGCTTCTTAGGAACTAAAGTGATTTTAGTACCTTCAAACATGAAACTGTAACTGTTAGTATGACCATCATGTTGCACAGCTCTATCATACTGCCATGGTCTCCCCAACAACAGATGGCATACATCCATATCCACAACATCACACCAAATTTCATCTTTGTATTTCTTCCCAATCGAAAAATTTACACAAGCTCTTCGTCCTACCTTCACTTCCCCACCTTTCCTCAACCAAGCTAACTTGTAAGGTTTTGGATGCTTCTTAGTCTTTAATGCCAATTTCTTCACAGCCTTGGTAGAAATGATGTTATCACAGCTGCCCGCATCAATAACAAACTTACAAACCTTCCCCAGAATAGTGCATGTTGACTGAAAAATGTTGCTCCTCAACCAGCTAGAATCATCCTCTTGTTTTGGTGTTAAACAAGACCTCCTCATCATTAAACTACAACCCTCATCTCCTGACAACTCTTCTTCCCCCTCAACATGTGGTGAATTAGAACATTCAGCTTCTACATCCTCATCCTCAACCTCAGCTACCATCACTCGCTTCTTTGGCTTTGGACATTCATTGCTTTTGTGACCAATCTCCTGACAATTGAAGCATTTGATACCACTATTGACCTTGGTCTTAGCAACTTCACTAACAACCGGTTTTGCAACAGCCTTGGAAACATTCGCATTGCTACTAGCCCCTTTCATTTGATTGTTGGAATTTGTAAACATACCACCACCTCTCCTACCTAGCTTCTCCCAAGCTACAGCTTTTTGATGTGCTTCAGCAACAGATCTGGGATCAAACATATTCACCATATCTTGAATCTGCATTCTCAACCCTCCAACAAATCTAGCGGTCAACTGTTCCTCCGTCTCTATGATGTCATTCCTCGCAATCAATTGGTAAAATTCATCCGCATAATCATTCACTGACTTTGTTCCCTGTCTCAGATTCTGCAATCGTTGATACATAAGAGACTGATAATTATACGGCAAGAAAGTAGCCTTCATTAATTTCTTCATCTTCTCCCATGACTCAATCTTTGACTTTCCCATTCTCTCCCGTGTAAGTTTAGTTTGCTGCCACCATGCCATAGCTCTTCCTTTCAATCGTGTAGCAACCAACTTCACTCTTCGATCCTCAGGAACTTCTTTGAAGTCAAAAATTTCTTCAACATTAGATAACCAATCCAAGAATTCTTCTGCTACCATTCCACCCTTGAATTCTGGAATTTCCATTTTTATCCCCGATTCCCATCGACGATCATCTTCTACATCCCGATATGCATTTCGTACTTGGTCTCGATCTCGATAATGAATATTACTTCTATCACTCTCTTCATCATAATCACATGTACTTCGGTATCGATCTCGACCATCAACATCTCTTCGATCACGCATGTCTCTTCTACTATGTCTTTCATCATCATGATATGGCTCATCTCCAAACTCACGTGGAGTTCTTCTCTCTTCATGTCTATATTCATGGTGATCTCTTCTCGTTGAAACTGATGATTCTCTTCTATATTGGAATGATTGTGGCGACACCCTTCTCGCTTCCGTAACCGATGGTGAAACTCTGTTTCCTCCATGGTTCGAGACTGGCGACCTTCTCCTTTGACTTTGATTCATATCAATCATCAATTTCTCCAATCTACCAATACCTTCATCCAAATTCTCATTGAATTTATTACTGATTCGTCGTTCCATTTGTTCGGCATATTCTCTTTTGTACAAATCTTCAACATTTTGATGACGATTAGCTCTTCTCGGAGGCATGATTGAATCTTCACAAACTTTAACTCTCGGCCTTGACTTACAAATGAACAAACAATGCACGGCTTCAACTTCAAATTGCACTTCACACTTCAACTTAGCTCGGCTCAACTCTCAATTGGCTCGGCTTGAATTCTTCAATAAGAATTGGCTCCAAAGACTCGGCTTAGCTATGATTGGCTAAGTCTAGCTCTGATACCAAATGATGCAGCGGCGAATAACAGAAATGAATACAACGATGAAAGTAGCAATCGGTGGATTGAAAATACCAAATGCCCAAATTCGTTGATCTCAAAGATACCGGATTCTAGCTATCTTCGTCACGTTGATCGCGCACGATGCCGTGAAAGAAGATCTACAATTCTTCGAACGTTGATCAAGCGCACTTGATACCGTGAATTGGCTTCAACAATCGTTGATTCGAGCGCACTCGAATGCCGAAGGTGGAGATAGGAGATAACACTCAATTACCAATTTAAGAAGAGGCACAAAGCACTCAAACAAAGTTTTATTCAAAATCAACTAACTTTACAAATGACCCAACATCCCTATTTATAGGGTTACAATCATACAGGTCCACGACCTAACAGACGCGACCTACGACCTATCACATTACAACACACGCGACTTACCACATCACGTTACACGACCTAAGAACAATACAGGTTACAACAAGCGACATAAGAAATATACACTATACGACTTAAGAAAATACAAATACAAACGACATACGACCTAAACATCATACGACTTAAGAACACACAGCGACTTAAAATACACGGCAGCAGCGACCTAAGAACAAGGCTTTATGACAGCGACTTAGGCCTCAGCGACCTAAGAAAATAGCTTCTGGAAATCTTCACGCGACCTAATACTTGAGCGACTTATGGAAACCTCCTCCAGCGACTTAAGGTCTCGCGACCTATTCTTGAGCGACCTAAGGCCTCGCGACTTATGGTAGGTCGTTCGCGACCTAAAGAAAGCGGCATGTGAGAGCGACTTAAGGCAATCTGGCCGATACAATCAGTAGCTTGTCCCAGTAGGTCACTGGAGTGACTTAAACTTAACTCGTTACCATCCTTAGGTCGCTGGAGCGACTTAAAACATAGCTCGTTAGTCTTAGGTCGAGACTTACTAGGTCGAAGCTCTTTAGGTTGTGGCTCGTTTTGCCTGACATAACTCGTAAGGTCGCTTGAGTGACTTATCAACTCGTTAGGTCGCTCGCGACCTAAGCTCTCATCAGATTGCGCTGCATCATGTATAAAAGAATATGATCACAAAATGAATCAGCTGCTTCTTCATCTTCCCTACTCTACCCTCCTCTTTCCCACCAGCTCCTCCACGTGAGCACACCATGGCCGAACCACCATAGAAAACCCTATGGAGCATCTCCGCTTTCCCCTCCTTCCACCGTAAGCTGCAACCCCACCTGAACCTCCTCAGAGCCGAACCCAGCCGAGGCCTCCCAGCCTTGCTACCCACCGCAATCTTCGGCAACCCAAGGCAATCCATCTTCCACCACTGCTACTCGCCATGTTCAACCACCTCAGCTCGAATGCCCTCCTCTTCTTTTGTCTCGGCCTCTCTTTGCTTTAGCCGATTCAAGCTCCACCATTCGCTGTCTGCCCCATTCGTTCTCCTACCCTAGATCTGTTGAGATATATAGGTATGTATATATATTTTGTTATGAAAGTTATATATATATAAATAGTTGTTTATGCAATGTGTTATATGACTGTGTTTATATAAGTGCCTTAGAAGTGGGAATATTCATACATACTTATTTTCGCATATATAGCAATGTTATACGGTTCCTACAGTTAATTTATATGTTTGGTACTTTTGTGTTATCATTATTATTATATATTTTTCCATATATATATATATATTTGTTTAAAAGTATTATATATATATATTATTATAAATGTTGCCAGTTGGATCTACTTTTATATGTGAAGTAAGAAATGGACCTATAGGTTTATATAGGTTGTAACCTGACAGGGTATATATATGTACGTCTATTAAGTTCTTATCTAACATAGGATATATAAATTTTATATTTTGTATATGTTATACGGTTATGATATATATGTTTACTATATATATTCATGCAGAAGCTTCCTTATATATATATCTTAGTTTATATGTGTTTGGATCCGAGTGTGGAGATACATGTTTTGCGTGGAGCATTTTTATAAACAGAGTATAAAGAAAAAAAATCCGTGTTTGGTGAGTTAATGTAAATTTTATAAAAGTTTATTAGTATAAGCTGTGTATATATAAGTAAGAATATATATAGTTTATATTGATTATATGAGTTCGTATATATATGGTTATAGTCTTAATATGATTAGTATATTTTATACAAGTTATTGGTTTCTCTGTTTTGCATTTCTTTCAGTTTTATAAAAAAAAATGTATAAGTCGTTAACAGTTTCATTTGCTGATGTATAGGCTATTTTATAACTGCTCTGTTATGTTGTTCATACATTATATATTTTATTCTAAAGTTTATTATAAAGTTTTGCTTACAATTTGTGTTTACTGTTTATATTTAGTTATAATATTTGATGGGTAAATTCCAGTTTATATATATTATATATCTGGTAGCTCATAAGCTTCTGTATGTTTATATCGGTTATAAGGTTGTCTATAGCTTTAGATGTGGGTATGTATATTAAGTTTGTATAATAGGATTTTTACAATCTGTTAGTGTAAACATAAGTTCGGCCGGTATATATATACTTATATATTAGTTTTCTATACATGTTTATATAATAGTTAGAGATATTAGTTTATGAATATATATTGTATAAGTGAGTTATATTTGTAAGTTTGGGTTGGTTTTAAATTTATATATAATATATTGAATATATATAAATAGATGTATGTTTATCTGTTATATAAAGTTTATATAATCTGATTTTACATTAGTTTACTAAGTATAATATGTTCTGTTTTGCGTTATACATGTGTAAGTTATATCCAGTTGTATGTATATATATATTAGTATGTACTTTAACTCTTATAATGACCTTGAGATATATATATATATATATATATATTTTGGTTCTAATATATATGTTTAAATTTTAGCATTAGAGAAAGAAACGTATATGTTTTCTGTTGATATCAGAAATTTATTTGATTTATTCTCATCGATTTCTTATCTATCAACTTGTCGAATTGTGTCAATTTTGCTTTGCCTTGGAATTCGTAGCTTGTCCTGTTGTCGAATCTCTCTAGCCTCGAAAGGTGAGCAATCACTCACGATTAATGTTCTTTTATATTTTAAATTTGATTTCAATTGGAACGATAATTGAAATATTCCGTTGTTAGTTATTTTCATTGTTATATATGCTATTACCTGTATCAGTTTACCTGTGACATCTGACACCATTATCTGCCAATTGAAATATGCTAATGTTAGTTATTTACACTGTTATATATATGCTATTACCTGTATCAGTTCACCTGTGACATCTGACACCATTATCTGTTATTTATATTGATGATATATGCCTGTTATATTATTATCATATTTGTTATCACTCTGCAAGTTCCCTGTTAGTATAGAATCACTATGGGTTGAAATGATAAATACCCGAACGGACTTTAAAATAGGAGAAAATCGTTATGGGTTGAAATGATAAACCCAAGCGATTTTCAATTGAATTGAATTTGGGATTTACGGGTTGAAATGATATATATATACCCGTATATATTTAAATTACGAATTGAAATGATAAATATCCATATCACTTGACCATAGGATAATTTTTTTTATATAGACACCGTTGGTCTATTTATATATTTTTGAAAATGATTTCTATGGTTTTGAAAAGAAATATATGGTTTCAATCAATATTGATTTTTAAAGATTTATTAAAGTTGATTTAATAAAGTTGATAAATAATATGTTTAAGTATTTATTTAATATCTATATTTCAGATATAGAGTTTATAATGATTTGAAATTGATTGAAATTATATTTATTTATGAATTTTACTTAAATAAGTTTGATTTGAAATTTATTAAATTTGAAATTTTAAAGATATGATTTTATAACTTGAATTGGATTAAATGTGACTTAAATGAATATCCAAATTTATATAAATTTAAATGGGATATTTTGTTTATTTAAATTTATAAATCGAGGTTTATTTAAAGGATATTGAAATGATTAAGTAAACAATTCAAAACTGAATAATAGTGAAGTAAATTTGATTTATAGACAATTATCGAATTTAGTTTTGAAATGTGGAATATTTGAAGCTTTGAAATATTTTGAAATTGAAATGGTTTATTTTAGTTCAAATCGGTATTTGAAATCGATATAACTTGAAAATGTTTAATTGAAATGGGAATTGAAATTGATGATTTAGATTTGGTTTAAATTTGAATTTGGAATTTGAATTGTTTTGAATCGATTTGTGAAAGTCGAGGAAACTATTTTATAAAGTAATTTTAAGTTTTTTTTTGGCAAGGCCAGCCTGTTTTTATAGTGGACAGTCCACTCTTTATTGATCAAAATAAACACAAACGATTAAGAACTACAGTACAAACAAAAGAGAACCAGATACATCCCCTCACAAAACACAATAACACTGCGACCAATCAGAACAAAATTTTAAAAACAAGAGCAGCAGTAGTAGAGTAAGACCGCGCAAATCTTCGCGAGTTCCTTTCCTCCCAGATTATCGCAATCGTAAGCTTAAGATATCGGAGAAATCGAGTTGTCGACATGGTTTTCCACCTGGTTAAATGAAAGATACGAACCCATTCAAGATTGAAATCTCTGAGCGGAGGCCTCTCGTTAATGTGGTGCAGAACCTTTTTCCAAAGTTGATATGAATAATGGCAATTGAAAAACAAGTGGCCAACGTTTTCAGCAGCTCTATTACAAAGAATGCACACAGAATGATCGAGTAATTGCCTTTTAACAAGATTATCCTGAGTATGCATAGCATTCATAAGGCATTTCCAGAGTAGAAGATTATGCTTTGGTTTCGATCCTGACTTCCAGATACGAGCATACCAAGGAAAAGGAGATTTGTATTGATTTTGAACAATAGCTTTGTATACCAAAGGAATGTTGTGGAAGTTGCCATTCCAACTGAGCCCAGAATGTTCCACGCACTTAAAGGAAGCTTTAATAGAAGACCAGAGATTGTTCAATATAGGAGAACTGACTTGGGGCAAATGAAGAACCTCATTAACAATAAAGGAATTAGCATTATCATTTAGAGGAATACCAGAGTTAATTATGAGATTATAATCAGTTGAGTGAGACAGGATCAAACCTGGAGCATACCAGGGCGAATACCAAAATGGATTGGTAGTGTTGCATTGTACCATAGGCAGGTAATGCCTTCTGTTCTGCAGAAGTCTTTTCCATAAAAAGCTAGCTTCTTTGTTAACTTCCATAGTCCAAAAATTGCCACCTTTAAGGTTGTAATGTCTATTCCAAACTTCCCACAACCCTACACTATTACTAAGTAATCTGTTAACGTGATGGGAAGCAGTGGCAATGTTCCAAAGATTTAGATTAAGGATACCAAGGCCACCCAATTTAAGAGGAACAATAATTTTCTTGTAGGCAATCGGAATGAGCTTAGCAGAGTAAATATTTCCATGCCAAAGGAAATGATTAAAAGCTCGATTTAGCATGTTGATAAGCTTATTAGGGATAATGAAAATCCTAAAATAGTATGCACACATAGCAGCGGCAATACTTTTTAAGATAACAAGCCGACCAGCTTGAGAGAGTTTAGAACCGTTGTAATTTTTGAGTCTAGAAGTTATTTTTTCGTATAATGGAAGGCATTGAGCATTGGATATTCTGGACTTACACAAAGGGGCACCAAGATACATGGCATTAGGATCCATAGTCTGAAGGCCAGAAACCAGGAGAATATTCTGGTAATTATTTTCATTAACCCCAGCCATATTAATCTGCGATTTACTTTTATTTATGTATAGACCTGTCATCATTTTAAAATTTTGAAGAGTAGAAAGCACACTAGTGATGGATTTAACATTTGGTTTAGTAAAGAGCAAAAGATTATCAGCAAACATAAGTGAGGAAATTTGGTGTTTTTGGCACTTAGGGTGATAATCAATATTTTTATTATTGCATTCACCACTAATCAATAAAGTAAGAACTTCCATAACTAAAATGAATAGGGAAGAAGAGATAGGATCCCCTTGCCTAATACCTTTTTGGGATTTGAAATAACCAAAGGATTCACCATTGAGAGATAAAGTCAGATAGACTGTAGATATGCACGTATGTATCCAGGCTAAGAAAGGAAGGGGAAAGTTCATCCTGGACATAATAGAAATGATTGCCTCCCAACTAATAGATTCATAAGCTTTATGAATATCCAATTTCAGAAAGCACCTAGGAGAAATGTTTTTCCTATTGTAACCTTTAATAAGTTCTTGCGAGAGTAAAATGTTGTCAGTAATAGATCTCCCAACAACGAACCCATTTTGAGTAGGAGAAATTAAATCAGATAGGCAATTTTTCATGCGAGAAGATATAATTTTAGCTATACATATGGATATTTTACGTAGAAGATATAATTTTTAAGTTATATTTAAACTATGGATATTTTACTTATAAATTATTTTAATATAAACTATTTTAATATAAATTATTTTTAATATAAATTATTTTTAATATAAATTATTTTATTATAAACTATTTTAACTTATACCTATTTATATAAACTATTTTATTTATAAACTATTTTATTATATATACTAATTTTAATATCTAAACTGTTTAAGAGGAAAGTGTTATGATCTCCAAATGCTATGATTTCAAAGCTGTGATTTCCAAAGTGTTTGATTTTTAAAAGACTATGATTTCGAAAACGTTATAACTTTGGAAAGTGATATGATTTTGGAAATGGATTTATTTGAAGTAAAAATTGTTATCGTATGGGTATAGTTTTGAAATGGAAATGATATTTGGGTTTTGAAATACAAACTATTTTGGAAAGTTTATGAAATGACCAGTCGGTGTAATAATTACGTAGTTATTGAAGAGTCCGGGATCGGTTAGGGACATACTCTCTGTCCAAACCGAAAACCACTTTAATAACTATTATACGCGGAGTGTGATCCAGAATGAAGTGGTTGGAATGATGACGTTGCTGGATTTGAAGAAAGAGAACGATAATGGATGACCTTGACACTTGTGTCAAATTGGAAATGACTTAAACAGGAGCCATGCCGGGCCAGTGAGGTTAGCTACCTCTAGCGGACACACTTCTTCATAAACTACTCATTACTTGTTTTTGATTGGTTCGCACCCTTGATTTGGGAGTGTTGTTTCGCGGTATTGCGATCGTTGCGGCGATGCGTTCTCACCAGTCCGGATCAGGCAAACGGTAGTTTTACTACCTTGGGTATTGCCTCATGTGCCTTGTCATACTCGTATCCCTATGCGCGACCACTACGATTTGTTTTGTGTTATACCTATGGAGTACTCCCTGATAGCCCACTAGTTTACGGTGGAGTTTACAGTGCTGTATAGACTATGACGCTTATATAAAATGTGTTAAGGGGGATAATGGTAACGCCTTAACGCTATTTTGATACTTTATATTACTGATAGGCATTATCTACTTAGCGTACACTACTACATAGTAGATAGTTTAACGGATCCTTAGAGCATGATTATCCCAAACGTCCTTTGAGTTACTTGTATTTCAGTTGTTATTTCACTTGAGTTGGATTTATTGATATAAGAATGTTAATCCTGACTCGAGTGTTTTGTGTTTTCTTTACGCTCGGGTCAGACTGAGTGTACCAGTATTCGAGGCTCACCTTTGGAGTTGGAGCTTCGCTTGGAGATCCAGCTATCTATCGATTCTACTATTAGTTATCCAGTTGATTCCAATGAAGTATTCAGATATTGTATTTGACTATTGTATTGAGATACCTATGTATTCGAGACTTCTGTTGTATCTTGTTTAACTCTGTTATATATATAGTAGCTTCATGAACTACTATTCTTTTGCTTCCGCTGCATTATTGTTATATTACTCTGTGTCTATGATCTGTGATTATTTTATTTACTATATATGCTGAGTTTTGCCAAATTTAAATTAACAATCTATTATTTTGAATTATTCAAGTCTGACATGTGTGGATTATTGTCGATTTGAATGGTTAAAAATAGTGGGTCGTTACAGTTGGTATCAGAGCTCTGGTTTTAGGCAAAACTTGGCATATGTAGTAAATTTGATTACAGAATCAATTTCGTTCGAGCTTGAATTCCTTTTCTTCGATCCGATTTCCTTTAAATTTTGGAATGTTCCCTCAGTTCCAAAATCCATTCTTATCTCTCCTTATTCGTATTCTTCTTGATTTTGGAGTATTCCATAACTCCACTTTGAATGATCTCTATAATAAATCAGCGGTCTCGCTAATCTTTGAATAATTTGTAAAGGGGTAAAACTCCTTTACAAACCAGTATGGATTCACCGGAGATTTCTATATCCTCAGTTTATGATGCTGTTATCTTTTGCTATACCCGAATTCTATCTCTGGCGATCGAATGTCGATTTATCGCAGAATTCTACATCGAATTTATTCTTGGAATCACGGTTGACCCGGTTAAGGTTACCCACAATTTATATAAGTTTGTCCATCTTCTGTTTGAAAACTCAATTATCCTATCTCCCTATCGAGTCTACCTTTTAGTTGAATTCTTTTAGTTAGAGTTTCTCTAATCTGAATCTCTATCTTTTTTTTGAAATCCATTCGAGGATATCCGAGTGAGGGAGTGTATTTGTAATTAATATAAAATATTTTATGTTTATAGTGTGTTGTTTGAGTTGTTGATGTTGGTTTGGATTTTCGATCGATTCGTCTGATCAACACTATCGATAGGATTTCCAAAACACTCGAACAGAGCAAACTGACACAATATTGATTTCAAATTTGGTAAATGAAATAATTTTGTATGATTATATTATAAATATATAAGTAAATTTTTCTGGAAAAAAAGAGAGGTTAATTAATTGGTTGTTTGAAATGATAATATTTGATTATCATTTATTGTTCTAAATGAATTTATAAACATGGTTTATAAATTGATTTGGAATTTAAATAAATTTAAATCAGGAATTTGAGAATTTAATTTCCGATGATTCCAAACTCTGGTTTTAAAATTTTAAATGTATATTATATGAAGTATTTTCGAATATCAATGATTTTCAAAGAATTTTAATGTTTAAATCAGTACTCTTCTCTTTGTCGTTGGAAAATAATTTCGGTAATGGCAGCCGCATCATCGACATTCATTTTCGAGTTTCGAAGTGAAGAGACCATTTAGTAGCTTTGCTACACTTTGTTTGGAAATTTAATTTGATTTGAATTTCTGTGGTATGACTTGATTTATTATATATATAAAGATTTAATTTTGATCTGATATATACTATATATATTTATCTCAAAATTGTTTGAAGTAAATCGAAGATTTAAATTCTTAAGTATATGATTTAAAGATGATTTCAATTATAAACTGAAGTCAAAAATTTTGGATAAATATTTAAACTTGAAATAATTGAATTTGAAAATTTTATTTGTATAGTACTAAATTGCATTTCAATATAACTTACCTAAATTATTCAGAAGTTAAAATGTAATTGGATAATATACAATATAAAATGGCTTTATAAGGAAAGATTTGAGTGTTATAGTAAATGTTATACACTTAAATTTTATTATAAAGATGTTAATAGAGAGAAATAGAATTATAAGATAATTGGATAATAGATGAGACAAATAAATTTGTTTTGAAGGAGTTAATAAATTGAAATTTGATTAACTTATGGAAATACCTTGAATTTAAAATCAATTATTGAATATAAATTGTTTTAAACTGAAATTTATATGGTTTAAATATATGTGATAGGACATATTAAGTGGAATAAAGTTAATAATAATTTGGAATAAAAGAATTAAATTTGTTGAATAAAATATGAGTATAATAAATGATTATACAAATTGATGATTTAGAAATTGTTAATTGAGGATGACCAGACAATAAGATAATGAATTTAGAAATAGATAGATTGATTTAACTTAAGAAGAAACCAAGTGGATTAATTAAACCAAATTGTTAATTAATTTAATTCGAAATCTATGTGGTTTAAATTAATTGTTTTGTCTTGTTTTAAATCTATTTTGCTTTCTGGTTGTTTCTATTCTCCTACCTCCTTCCTTTTCGGGGACGAAAAGTTTTGAGTGGGGGAGAGTGTGACGACCCGTAAATTTTAGATAATTTTATTTGTTTATTTATATATTTTATTGAAATTTTGTGAAATTTTAAATAATAAAATTTTGAATTGAAAATTTGATATTTGGAATACGTCTGTTTTAACATAGTAACAGGTAAATTTTCATCAGATAATTTGGAAGTTTATTTTCTAGTGTAATTTTATTTCAATTCATATGAGTTAAAAATTGATGGTAATAAAATGTTTTCCAAACCTAAATATTTTTACATAGAAAATTTGTAAATCATCTTCTGAGTGAGACGTCATCTTTCGTTTCGTCAAATTTGGACATCTATTGCTCCGTCGATCTTACTTTCGGCAAAATAGCAGCATTTCCGATACCGATTATCGACTTTTGATCGGATGATCGTACCACTGATATCTGTATACCATTTTGATCGTCTCGTCATGCTGATTCCCACAGTATATTTGTTCGTGTGTTTCGGAGTCAGTGTGACAACGAAATCTATGGAACGTTTTTCCATATCAGTTCCACATTTTCTTGAACTTTCGAATTCCTAGTCCATTCAACTTTCCAGCCTATAACTCTACAACCACTGGACTATTATTATTTCGAGAATACAACTGTAGCCTTTTGTCATTCCGTCATTTTAAATTCATATCTTCGAGTTCGTCACATCTAGTTTCAATGGGAAAGAGAATAATAAAATAATATATATTATTAAGTAATATGTTAGCCTATTTATTTGCTATCACCTACCTGCACGTATTCTCTTCCAACCATCTCTTTTCTTCTGCCTTATCCTACAAATTGAAATGTATAAAAGAATATGATCACAAAATGAATCGGCTGCTTCTTCATCTTCCCTACTCTACCCTCCTCTTTCCCACCAGCTCCTCCATGTGAGCACACCATGGCCGAACCACCATAGAAAACCCTATGGAGCATCTCCGCCTTCCCCTCCTTCAACCGTAAGCTGCAACCCACCTGAACCTCCTCAGAGCCGAACCCAGCCGAGGCCTCCCAGCCTTGCTACCCACCGCAATCTTCGACAACCCAAGGCAATCCATCCTCCACCACTGCTACTCGCCCTGTTCAACCACCTCAGCTCGAATGCCCTCCTCTTCTATTATCTCGGCCTCTCTTTGCTTTAGCCGATTCAAGCTCCACCATTCGCCGTCTGCCCCATTCGTTCTCCTACCCTAGATCTGTTGAGATATATAGGTATGTATATATATTTTGTTATGAAAGTTATATATATATATAAATAGTTGTTTATGCAATGTGTTATATGACTGTGTTTATATAAGTGCCTTAGAAGTGGGAATATTCATACATACTTATTTTCGCATATATAGCAATGTTATACGGTTCCTACAGTTAATTTATATGTTTGGTACTTTTGTGTTATCATTATTATTATATATTTTTCCATATATATATATTTGTTTAAAAGTATTATTATATATATATTATTATAAATGTTGCCAGTTGGATCTACTTTTATATGTGAAGTAAGAAATGGACCTATAGGTTTATATAGGTTGTAACCTGACAGGGTATATATATGTACGTCTATTAAGTTCTTATCTAACATAGGATATATAAATTTTATATTTTGTATATGTTATACGGTTATGATATATATGTTTACTATATATATTCATGCAGAAGCTTCCTTATATATATCTTAGTTTATATGTGTTTGGATCCGAGTGTGGAGATACATGTTTTGCGTGGAGCATTTTTATAAATAGAGTATAAAGAAAAAAAATCTGTGTTTGGTGAGTTAATGTAAATTTTATAAAAGTTTATTTGTATAAGCTGTGTATATATAAGTAAGAATATATATAGTTTATATTGATTATATGAGTTCGTATATATATGGTTATAGTCTTAATATGATTAGTATATTTTATACAAGCTATTGGTTTCTCTGTTTTGCATTTCTTTCGGTTTTATAAAAAAAATGTATAAGTTGTTAACAGTTTCATTTGCTGATGTATAGGCTATTTTATAACTGCTCTGTTATGTTGTTCATACATTATATATTTTATTCTAAAGTTTATTATACAGTTTTGCTTACAATTTGTGTTTACTGTTTATATTTAGTTATAATATTTGATGGGTAAATTCCAGTTTATATATATTATATATCTGGTAGCTCATAAGCTTCTGTATGTTTATATCGGTTATAAGGTTGTCTATAGCTTTAGATGTGGGTATGTATATTAAGTTTGTATAATAGGATTTTTACAATATGTTAGTGTAAACATAAGTTCGACCGGTATATATATATATACTTATATATTAGTTTTCTATACATGTTTATATAATAGTTAGAGATATTAGTTTATGAATATATATTGTATAAGTGAGTTATATTTGTAAGTTTGGGTTGGTTTTAAATTTATATATAATATATTGAATATATATAAATAGATGTATGTTTATCTGTTATATAAAGTTTATATAATCTGATTTTACATTAGTTTATTAAGTATAATATGTTCTGTTTTGCATTATACATGTGTAAGTTATATCCAGTTGTATGTATATATATATTAGCATGTACTTTAACTCTTATAATGACCTTGAGATATATATATATATATATATTTTGGTTCTAATATATATGTTTAAATTTTAGTATTGGAGAAAGAAACATATATGTTTTCTATTGATATCAGAAATTTATTTGATTTATTCTCATCGATTTCTTATCTATTAGCTTGTCGAATTCGTGCCAATTTTGCTTTGCCTTGGAATTCGTAGCTTGTCCTGTTGTCGAATCTCTCTAGCCTCGAAAGGTGAGCAATCACTCATGATTAATGTTCTTTTATTTATTAAATTTGATTTCAATTGGAACGACAATTGAAATATTCCGTTGTTAGTTATTTACATTGTTATATATGTTATTACCTGTATCAGTTCACCTGTGACATCTGACACCATTATCTTCCAATTGAAATATGCTGATGTTAGTTATTTACACTGTTATATATATGCTATTACCTGTATCAGTTCACCTGTGACATCTGACACCATTATCTATTATTTAGATTGATGATATATGCCTGTTATATTATTATCATATCTGTTATCACTCTGCAAGTTCCCTGTTAGTATAGAATCACTATGGGTTGAAATGATATATACCTGAACGGACTTTAAAATAGGAGAAAATCGTTATGGGTTGAAATGATAAACCCAAGCGATTTTCAATTGAATTGAATTTGGGATTTACGGGTTGAAATGATATATATATATACCCGTATATATTTAAATTACGGATTGAAATGATAAATATCCGTATCACTTGACCATAGGATAAAATTTTTTATACACACACTGTTGGTCTATTTATATATTTTTGAAAATGATTTCTATGGTTTTGAATAGAAATATATGGTTTCAATCAATATTGATTTTTAAAGATTTATTAAAGTTGATTTAATAAAGTTGATAAATAATATGTTTAAGTATTTATTTAATATCTATATTTCAGATATAGAGTTTATAATGATTTGAAATTGATTGAAATTATATTTATTTATGAATTTTACTTAAATAAGTTTCATTTGAAATTTATTAAATTTGAAATTTTAAAGATATGATTTTATAACTTGAATTGGATTAAAAGTGACTTAAGAGAATATCCAAATTTATATAAATTTAAATGGGATATTTTGTTTATTTAAATTTATAAATCGAGGTTTATTTAAAGGATATTGAAATGATTAAGTAAACAATTCAAAACTGAATAATAGCGAAGTGAATTTGATTTACAGACAATTATCGAATTTAGTTTTGAAATGTGGAATATTTGAAGCTTTGAAATATTTTGAAATTGAAATGGTTTATTTTGGTTCAAATCGGTATTTGAAATCGATATAACTTGAAAATGTTTAATTGAAATGGGAATTGAAATTGATGATTTAGATTTGGTTTAAATTTGAATTTGGAATTTGAATTGATTTGAATCGATTTTTGAAAGTCGAGGAAACTATTTTATAAAGTAATTTTAAGTTATATTTAAACTATGGATATTTTACTTATAAATTATTTTAATATAAACTATTTTAATATAAATTATTTTTAATATAAATTATTTTATTATAAACTATTTTAACTTATAACTATTTATATAAACTATTTTATTATATATACTAATTTTAATTTCTAAACTGTTTAAGAGGAAAGTGTTATGATCTCCAAATGCTATGATTTCAAAGTTGTGATTTCCAAAGTGTTTGGTTTTTAAAAGACTATGATTTCGAAAACGTTATAACTTTGGAAAGTGATATGATTTTAGAAATGGATTTATTTGAAGTAAAAATTGTTATCGTATGGATATAGTTTTGAAATGGCAATGATATTTGAGTTTTGAAATATAAACTATTTTGGAAAGTTTATGAAATGACTAGTCGTTGTAATAATTACGTAGTTATTGAAGAGTCCAGGATCAGTTTGGGACATAATCTCTGTCCAAACCGAAAACCACTTTAATAACTATTATACGCGGAGTGTGATCTAGAATGAAGTGGTTGGAATGATGACGTTGCTGGATTTGAAGGAAGAGAACGATAATGGATGACCTTGACACTTGTGTCAAATTGGAAATGACTTAAACAGGAGCCGTGCCGGGCCAGTTAGGTTAGCTACCTCTAGCGGACACACTTCTTCGTAAACTACTCATTACTTGTTTTTTATTGGTGCGCACCCTTGATTTGGGAGTGTTGTTTCGCGGTGTTGCGATCGTTGCGGCGATGCGTTCTCACCAGTCCGGATCAGGCAAACGGTAGTTTCACTACCTTGGGTATTGCCTCATGTGCCTTGTCATACTCGTATCCCTATGCGCGACCACTACGATTTGTTTTGTGTTATACCTATGGAGTACTCCTTGATAGCCCACTAGTTTACGGTGGAGTTTACAGTGCTGTATAAACTATGACGCTTATATAAATGTGTTAAGGTGGATAATGGTAACGCCTTAACGCTATTTTGATACTTTATATTACTGATAGGCATTATCTACTTAGCGTACACTACTACATAGTAGATAGTTTAACGGATCCTTAGAGGATGATTATCCCAAACGTCCTTTGAGTTACTTGTATTTCAGTTGTTATTTCACTTGAGTTGGATTTATTGATATAAGAATGTTAATCCTGACTCGAGTGTTTTGTGTTTTCTTTACGCTTGGGTCATATTGAGTGTACCAGTATTCAAGGCTCACCTTTGGAGTTGGAGCTTCGCTTGGAGATCCAGCTATCTATCGATTCTACTATTAGTTATCCAGTTGATTCCAGTGAAGTATTCAGATCTTGTATTTGACTATTGTATTGAGATACCTATGTATTCGAGACTTCTGTTGTATCTTGTTTAACTCTGTTATATATATAGTAGCTTCATGAACTACTATTCTTTTGCTTCCGCTGCATTATTGTTATATTACTCTGTGTCTATGATCTGTGATTATTTTATTTACTGTATATGTTGAGTTTTGCCAAATTTAAATTAACAATCTATTATTTTGAATTATTCAAGTCTGACATGTGTGGATTATTGTCGATTTGAATGGTCCAAAATAGTGGGTCGTTACAAAGTGGGTTACATTAAAGCTTGGATTTCGAGATATTGGTGAGCAGGATTTATACTCTATGATATATGATTGTCACATACCGAAATTTTCGACTTTCGAAAATTCGACATCGATACCCACTTTATCGACTGCCGAGCAATCGAGTGCCGGAAACTCCAATAGTGAGGGTTTTAGAAAGAAGAAAACAGAAGAAAAGAGAGAAGAGAAAGAAAGAAGAACAACAACAGAACAAGAGCAGAACAGAAAACAATATCAGAATCTCACATATCGCAGCGGAACAATATATAATAGATAAAGGAATAATCTTTAAACAAAGAACTATATCATTTTATACATACATCAATCATCAGAGTCAATATACAACTCAATACAACAAACAATGGACAGTTATATAAACTTGTCCTCATACAGAATACACAGCGGAATAAATACTATCAGATACAAATACTACGTCTCGTTATCCAGCTTATCTCCAAAGCTCCAGAATATCCAGAATATCCTGATAACATAACTCTAGGCTGCCCGTGTGGAAAATGGTGGGCACCCAGAGTTTAGAAGGGAACAATAAACTCCGAGTCAGTCATGGTGACTGGTGTGAGATCGTAAAACAGTTATTTTTCACAAAGAAAATAAAACAAATTCGCAATGCTTTTGGAAAATGAAACTACCATAAGACCTCCCACCACACACACAATGCAAACGCAGACTTGGAGGAGATTTCTTCTTATGTTAGTCAAAGATGCTTACTACGCAAAATCAAATCCTTTTTGATATTATTATTAGTGCATAGTGTAGAAAACATTTCGAAAGTATATATTAATCTTAGCCAGCATAGGTACCATTATATTATGCCTGCTATAGCTGCCTCCTGAGGAGACAGGTTATACAATTGAAATCGTAAAGGCTCGTATTGTTTCTTTGGATTTCCAACAAATGGTCAGGCTAAGGAACTTCCTTTTCCACGATGGGTACGTCCCTGGAATAGACGACCCGAGAACCTAACCGGATCTCTGCCAACACAAGGCCGGGTTACCTCTGCAAAAATAGGTAACTACTGACACGCGTATGTCATCCCCCGATCGTAACCGATCTTCCCGAGGATCCCCGATTTCCAACAAACCACATAGTAAAAATGCAGCAACCACATAGGTTAAGTATCTGGGCTCCATACCATGATACCACCTCTATCCAGAAGGAATGACATACACTAAGGGGCGCTACTCCCTAGAACCTTGCTGCATCCTTCCTGTTTTGACCATTTCCGGGGTGTGAGGCTCGACGAAGTCTCGTCCACAAAGCTACGCTTTCTACAAAGCCATGCTTCGGGTCAAACAAATGATCAACCTATGATCACAAAGATATAAGATCAAACAAATGATCATATCACAAATGATCAAACACTGATCATTTCACAACAACACTCAGTATGCCACGTTACCAAATTGGGAGTATATCGCTGATAAATTTCAACTACACAACCTCTGAGCTCGTACGTCTCAGAGAAGGGTGTTAAGCTAAGAGAATAAATTCTCCGCCACCAACAGAAATGTATTTGAAAGGAATCAGCTTTATATCTCAATTTGTAACGTCAGACACACAATCCATACAAGTCTGTTCCGAGATCGAACAGAACCGAAGGCACTTCTCACGAAGCCCTTGCACATCCGGATAGTTTTCAATCACGTCAGGACTTCCCATCACTAAGGGTGATAGAACCTCTAAATCGGAGATCAGCCGATGTAGAGTAACTCGACGGTAATCCTTCCGTTTTCAAAAATATCCGATCTTCAACACCGGTCTTCGAATGCAATTCATAACGACGTATCACATATTCGGAATGGGTTATACGACCCCATGGTCCTTTCCCGGCTAACCCGAATAGTGAGCGATTATTCAAAAATAAGTGTGGCATTCAAATTCATCCAATTCACAACAAATACCATATTCAAGGTAGTTATTGATAGTCGGTTATTTAACTATCAATAAGGATGCGCAACATCATCAGATTCCAAATAATCTTCCAAATTATTTATTTCCCAAAATATCTTTACTAGATATAAAATTTCCACACTTAACCGTTTGAAACAAATTTCACATCAATTGCCACATTTCAATTTATCTTTGAAGATAAAATCTCAAAATAGTTCATTTCATATTGGAAAAGCATTTCCATACTTATTTAATAATAAGTATTTCACAAATCATTTATTTTCAACACTTGGAAAATATCCGATATACTTAAATCAATATTAAGTGTATATTCATTCTTTAAGGAAATCATTTATTTTAACAACATCTATTTGAGTCAAAATGAATGTTGCGTAAAACATCGTTACGACGACTCAAAGTCACTAGTATAGGGATTCGGATTTTAAGATAGATATATATAAATCCCAATACTACATAAAACATTTTCTTTCGAAAATCATTTACTATAACAACAGTGTTATAGTCCATCATTTCCTTATTTCTCGAAAACGTCTATTTCAACAATAAAATGTTGAAATCTATGGTTTCGATATTTCCCACATTTTAAAAACATCTTTAAAATGTTTACTTCATTTTTTAATGTCACTTCTTCGAAAATGAATCCATTTTATTCAATAATATATTCACTGTCCAAAATCGTGAATATAATTCACTTAACCCAATTTCAATCTTTTCTACACATTTTATTTCAATGAAAATTCGCTATCCAAAATCGCGAATATATCCTCTTTAATAACCTTCTATATTTAATTTATCAAATTCAATTGATTTTCGAATTTATAAAGCAACGTTTATAAATTCACCTTTTTATATTCCATACAACTTTGATTTATAGATTCCTTTTTATTGACTTCTATAATTCACTTATCAAAATAAGCGATTTCGGATTTATAAAACAATGTTTATAAATCACTTTTATACTTTATAACAATTTCGACTTATGAAATCATTTCATTTAGCAATTTCTATTTATATCCCATCTAAGTGCAAAAATCTAATTTATAAGTAAATTACTTATAAATCTTTTATTCTACAACATCTATTCACTTTATAACTTCACGTTATCAATCTATTAATTTCATTCACTTATGAAACCCATTTATACTTCTTTTTAACACTTAAAAAAAATTCGTTTTATAAGTCCAATATTTTGATTTATAAAATATCAATTTTATAAATCTTTTTATACAAATCGTTTATAGTTATTTAAAAATCCCAACTTAAACCATTTTATAAATAAATCAACTATTTATTTCAAAAATCACACTTTGGTTAAATTTCACCAAAAATCTTAACTTTTATAACTTTAAAATTTTAAACGTTTATTTATTTGAAATAAATCAATTCAAAAATTCAATAAAACGTCTACTTTCAAAAATCACTTTAAAATCCTTTTAAAGTAGAAGTCGTTATTTTTAAACTTCAAAAAACTGAATCCGATGATGCAAACGCATCAATTAGTCCATCACAACATCAAACATCATATATCATCATATGATAACAGAATATATATCAACATCTGTAAATAAATAAATACAGTTGAGGAATCCAGTTGGATCCCTCCAACCTGTTTTCCTGCATCCAAAGACGTTAGCACAATACCAATTCCACTTCGAGGTGGAATATCGCGGTATATGGGTTTTATAAAAATAATCCGCTTACTAACGGCGCAATAGGGTCTCATCCGCTATACGAGGCGGGAAATCAATCAATCCAATATATACATATGCCAATATGTATATATTGCTATATATAGATATATATCCTACTATATCTAATATCACATCCAATAGCAATCAAATCAATAACTGAAAATTCCACTTTTCAATTCTTGAGTGAGAAGATCTCACCGTGATTTTAATTCTGATTTCAGCGTTTATTTCGAATAAAATTAAACACGCGTTTAATTTTACCCGAAATTCAAACTAGCTCCAAATGGCTCCAATTCAGTTCCATAGCGAAGTACACGTCGAGACGATTCCAACGCAACTGATTTCGTAATTTTCTGACAATATATGACAAAGTTATGATATTTTAAACTTTATACAATTAAATATACATTCAATTTACAAATTAATTTATTTTCCAAACCCTACATCCATAGATCTGCCGTTCGTTTTGATGAAATGAGATCTGGGCCGCGTGCTTTTCCCCCCTTCATTCTCGTTCGCACCCCAGGTTCAAAGAGAACCCACTTGCCGCCACTCCTCCATCAATTTCCGCTACCACTCCTCACCACTTGACAACGATCGAACAACCCCAACGCGAAGCCCCTCACGCTAGCTACCCACGGCCAGAAAGATGGTGAGCTCGGCCTCACCCTGCTCCCTCAATTTGCGTGCGAACGTAGCACGAATGCGGCCAAATAACTTCGCCTATGGTCGACGATTCGTCGACCCACCGTATGGATTTGAAGTTCTCTCCACGCTCTACGATTTGTTAGTTGAGGACATTGGCTAATTCCTCACGAATTGAAAGTGATTGAGGAAGAAACGAAATTGATTTCTGGCCTTCGAATTTGAAAATGGCGGCTGAAGGAAGTGAATTAGGGTTTCTTAAATTGTGAAGAGGATGGGTCCTTTTATAGAATTTCAACCGAAAATCACTATTCAACTAATTTTTCGAACTCCAAATCTCGCACGGTGAACGGCATTTCTAGGGTTTATCCCATGTTCCGAACGTAATGGAACAGGTTTCGGAAGCTAATTCGATCGTCTGTGCAAGATATGGAATTAAACGATCAATTTAAATTAAACCGATTTAAATCGATTTCGAGGCGTTTTAATTTGTACCGGACAAATGGTAAATCCAAAAATTACGAAATTTGAAATCTTACAATAATATCACATTACGGATTCGATGAAACTAGTTTCGTTCAATTCTGAGACTGTTCGAAAATTGGCTATTTTTCAGTCGATAATTTAATATTAAAATATTCGATTTTCACAAATTAACTCAAAATTCAATTTTAAAAGTTCTATAACCTTTCTATGACTCCAGTATGATTAAATAAAATTTTACAAATCATTTTCAATCATTTTAAACTCGATTTTCAATTATCTCTGGAATTTCAATCATTAAATTATCGATTTAATTAACCAAATTAAATCCAATATCCTTTAAATAAATTATTCGACTTATTAAATTCATTTATTAATATTTAAAATCAATTAAATATTCGAATTTTAATTATCAAAAATTCTGGGTCGTTACAAACTTCCCCCCTTAAAAGAATTTCGTCCTCGAAATTACCAAGTAAGGAAAATGGTCCTTAACTCGTCTACTATTTTTCACAATCTAATAGTTTTATCAATTTATCAAAACAAATCTTTCTATTAAAGATTCGTTATCATTCAATCTCGTTTTCCAACTTCAATTATAAGTTTCAAACAACATTGTTTAACTTCTCAATTCAAATTCGAGTTTAAATTCAAATTTTAAACTTTCAAAATTTCTCAAAATTTTTCTAACACTCGAAATTTTCGAAAATTTTTGCCAGCGTCTCCTTTGCGCGGCTAATACGGTACGACTACAAAACGTCCCTACGGACTCTCAGATTTCAAAAAGAAAAGAAAAAGCCAAGCGGCTAGAGAAGAAATCAGCAAATCTCATATTTAAATTTAAATACGTACCTTTTGTTGAGCAATTCAAATTTATCTTTGAAATCAAAATTTCGAATTCCTTTATACACCTGTATATCCTACTATCCATTATATCTAGTTACAACATTCAAACTATTTTGCAAATTCGATTACAAAATTTCAATATATACTTCTTATATCCTCTTTAAATTCGCTATTGAAGTTACATATTCAATTTCGTTCAATTTTTCATTTCAATTTCATTTGAATTCAATTTTATCTTTAGTTCATTTCATTTGCAATTGATTCCATTAAATCTAATTTGCATTTCATATTTTTATTCGGTTTATTTTATTAACCAACAACTTTCATTCATAACTGCTCTTTTTAGATTAGTTTTAGTTACTAATTCATTACAAATTACAATTCACTTATTCAAATTTGTTTTCAACATTCAGTTTCAATTCCAATTTTATCTTCATTTATAATTATTCAATTCAATTTATTGCCTACAAATTCAAAATGAATTTTAACATTCAATTTTATTTTCTCGCATTTGCCATTGCAAATTTATTTATTTATTCACAAATTCTTTTATTTCAATTTGAACTTTCATTTCAATCAGATTTCAAATATTCTATAAGTTATCAACTTATTTTCATTTCGATTTATATAATCACTTATATATTCATATTACAAATTCATTTCATTAATGAATTTTAAATTTTCCAATATCTATCTGGAATTCCATTTTCATTTATAAATCACATTTACAATTCATATTTACCATTTTATTCATATATGAATTCGTTTCCTTATGCTTCCAATTCATATTTAAAATTTCATTCGTTAAATGGATTTTTATTTAAACTTTAAACTTTACAAGTTATCAACTTCATAATATTTCATAAATTTTTTTTTTAGAGTATTCCAGAGTCTTTTCAACATTTCAAAGCCATTTTGAAAACAATTCAAATTATCCTTTGAATTTCAAAAACAAACCCAAATTTTTCAAACAACTTCCTTTTAAAACAATTTGGCAGCAATTTCTCTTTTGGAAACCCGAAAATGAACATCAATGATGCCGCGGTCATCATCGAAGTTATTTTCCAGCGACCAAAAAGAGTTTAGAGCTTTTCATCTCTTCAAAATACTTTTCAAAACCTTCGAAATTCATTTTCAAATCAAAAAGGAATTTAAACTTTCCAAATCTCCAAAATTTTCAAATTCTTTCAAAACATTTCCAAAAACTTCTCTGGAATTCCGTTTTAAATTACAATTCACATTTATAATTTACACTCCTTAATTTCATTTGTATGTGAATTTATTTTCTTATATTCTTAATTTACATTTATAATTTCCATTTGTTAAATGGATTTATCTCCAAATCTTTGGTTATTATTTTAATTTCTCATTCAATCTTATAAAACAGTGATAATATTTCAATGTTATCATTTCCTAACAACCAAGCATCCATATACTATGATAATTCATAGAAAAACATTTCTTTTCTATACAAAAATAGTTTTGGGTAAAATTATTTCATTCACCCTATTCAAAACATATTGTGTCGAATTGTTCTATTCAAGTGTTTAGAAACCCCTTCGATCCAGTTGCGCAGACTGTGCCGACGAAGGTTCATATGCCACTCAATAAACCAATCATCACAATATAAAACAATTTTATAATCAATAACAAATACGCGCTCGTATCTATTATTACACTCAAACTCATTCTAGAGTACTACTGACTCTATCTCTAATGAGTAACACCCAACAGAGCAGGGTTGTCGCTTAACCATATGCTCTGATACCACGCTGTCACATACCGAAATTTTCGACTTTCGAAAATTCGACATCGATACCCACTTTATCGACTGCCGAGCAATCGAGTGCCGGAAACTCCAATAGTGAGGGTTTTAGAAAGAAGAAAACAGAAGAAAAGAGAGAAGAGAAAGAAAGAAGAACAACAACAGAACAAGAGCAGAACAGAAAACAATATCAGAATCTCACATATCGCAGCGGAACAATATATAATAGATAAAGGAATAATCTTTAAACAAAGAACTATATCATTTTATACATACATCAATCATCAGAGTCAATATACAACTCAATACAACAAACAATGGACAGTTATATAAACTTGTCCTCATACAGAATACACAGCGGAATAAATACTATCAGATACAAATACTACGTCTCGTTATCCAGCTTATCTCCAAAGCTCCAGAATATCCAGAATATCCTGATAACATAACTCTAGGCTGCCCGTGTGGAAAATGGTGGGCACCTAGAGTTTAGAAGGGAACAATAAACTCCGAGTCAGTCATGGTGACTGGTGTGAGATCGTAAAACAGTTATTTTTCACAAAGAAAATAAAACAAATTCGCAATGCTTTTGGAAAATGAAACTACCATAAGACCTCCCACCACACACACAATGCAAACGCAGACTTGGAGGAGATTTCTTCTTATGTTAGTCAAAGATGCTTACTACGCAAAATCAAATCCTTTTTGATATTATTATTAGTGCATAGTGTAGAAAACATTTCGAAAGTATAATATTAATCTTAGCCAGCATAGGTACCATTATATTATGCCTGCTATAGCTGCCTCCTGAGGAGACAGGTTATACAATTGAAATCGTAAAGGCTCGTATTGTTTCTTTGGATTTCCAACAAATGGTCAGGCTAAGGAACTTCCTTTTCCATGATGGGTACGTCCCTGGAATAGACGACCCGAGAACCTAACCGGATCTCTGCCAACACAAGGCCGGGTTACCTCTGCAAAAATAGGTAACTACTGACACGCGTATGTCATCCCCCGATCGTAACCGATCTTCCCGAGGATCCCCGATTTCCAACAAACCACATAGTAAAAATGCAGCAACCACATAGGTTAAGTATCTGGGCTCCATACCATGATACCACCTCTATCCAGAAGGAATAACATACACTAAGGGGCGCTACTCCCTAGAACCTTGCTGCATCCTTCCTGTTTTGACCATTTCCGGGGTGTGAGGCTCGACGAAGTCTCGTCCACAAAGCTATGCTTTCTACAAAGCCATGCTTCAGGTCAAACAAATGATCAACCTATGATCACAAAGATATAAGATCAAACAAATGATCATATCACAAATGATCAAACACTGATCATTTCACAACAACACTCAGTATGCCACGTTACCAAATTGGGAGTATATCGCTGATAAATTTCAACTACATAACCTCTGAGCTCGTACGTCTCAGAGAAGGGTGTTAAGCTAAGAGAATAAATTCTCCGCCACCAACAGAAATGTATTTGAAAGGAATCAGCTTTATATCTCAGTTTGTAACGTCAGACACACAATCCATACAAGTCTGTTCCAGGATCGAACAGAACCGAAGGCACTTCTCACGAAGCCCTTGCACATCCGGATAGTTTTCAATCACGTCAGGACTTCCCGTCACTAAGGGTGATAAAACCTCTAAACCGGAGATCAGCCGATGTAGAGTAACTCGACGGTAATCCTTCCGTTTTCAAAAATATCCGATCTTCAACACCGGTCTTCGAATGCAATTCATAACGACGTATCACATATTCGGAATGGGTTATACAACCCCATGGTCCTTTCCCGGCTAACCCGAATAGTGAGCGATTATTCAAAAATAAGTGTGGCATTCAAATTCATCCAATTCACAACAAATACCATATTCAAGGTAGTTATTGATAGTCGGTTATTTAACTATCAATAAGGATGCGCAACATCATCAGATTCCAAATAATCTTCCAAATTATTTATTTCCCAAAATATCTTTACTAGATATAAAATTTCCACACTTAACCGTTTGAAACAAATTTCAAATCAATTGCCACATTTCAATTTATCTTTGAAGATAAAATCTCAAAACAGTTCATTTCATATTGGAAAAGCATTTCCATACTTATTTAATAATAAGTATTTCACAAATCATTTATTTTCAACACTTGGAAAATATCCGATATACTTAAATCAATATTAAGTGTATATTCATTCTTTAAGGAAATCATTTATTTTAACAACATCTATTTGAGTCAAAACGAATGTTGCGTAAAACATCGTTACGACGACTCAAAATCACTAGTATAGGGATTCGGATTTTAAGATAGATATATATAAATCCCAATACTACATAAAACATTTTCTTTTGAAAATCATTTACTATAACAACAGTGTTATAGTCCATCATTTCCTTATTTCTCGAAAACGTCTATTTCAACAATAAAATGTTGAAATCTATGGTTTCGATATTTCCCACATTTTAAAAACATCTTTAAAATGTTTACTTCATTTTTTAATGTCACTTCTTCGAAAATGAATCCATTTTATTCAATAATATATTCACTGTCCAAAATCGTGAATATAATTCACTTAACCCAATTTCAATCTTTTCTACACATTTTATTTCAATGAAAATTCGCTATCCAAAATCGCGAATATATCCTCTTTAATAACCTTCTATATTTAATTTATCAAATTCAATTGATTTTCGAATTTATAAAGCAACGTTTATAAATTCACCTTTTTATATTCCATACAACTTTGATTTATAGATTCCTTTTTATTGACTTCTATAATTCACTTATCAAAATAAGCGATTTCGGATTTATAAAACAATGTTTATAAATCACTTTTATACTTTATAACAATTTCGACTTATGAAATCATTTCATTTAGCAATTTCTATTTATATCCCATCTAAGTGCAAAAATCTAATTTATAAGTAAATTACTTATAAATCTTTTATTCTACAACATCTATTCACTTTATAACTTCACGTTATCAATCTATTAATTTCATTCACTTATGAAACCCATTTATACTTCTTTTTAACACTTAAAAAAAATTCGTTTTATAAGTCTAATATTTTGATTTATAAAATATCAATTTTATAAATCTTTTTATACAAATCGTTTATAGTTATTTAAAAATCCCAACTAAACCATTTTATAAATAAATCAACTATTTATTTCAAAAATCACACTTTGGTTAAATTTCACCAAAAATCTTAACTTTTATAACTTTAAAATTTTAAACGTTTATTTATTTGAAATAAATCAATTCAAAAATTCAATAAAACGTCTACTTTCAAAAATCACTTTAAAATCCTTTTAAAGTAGAAGTCGTTATTTTTAAACTTCAAAAAACTGAATCCGATGATGCAAACGCATCAATTAGTCCATCACAACATCAAACATCATATATCATCATATGATAACAGAATATATATCAACATCTGTAAATAAATAAATACAGTTGAGGAATCCAGTTGGATCCCTCCAACCTGTTTTCCTGCATCCAAAGACGTTAGCACAATACCAATTCCACTTCGAGGTGGAATATCGTGGTATATGGGTTTTATAAAAATAATCCGCTTACTAACGGCGCAATAGGGTCTCATCCGCTATACGAGGCGGGAAATCAATCAATCCAATATATACATATGCCAATATGTATATATTGCTATATATAGATATATATCCTACTATATCTAATATCACATCCAATAGCAATCAAATCAATAACTGAAAATTCCACTTTTCAATTCTTGAGTGAGAAGATCTCACCGTGATTTTAATTCTGATTTCAGCGTTTATTTCGAATAAAATTAAACACGCGTTTAATTTTACCCGAAATTCAAACTAGCTCCAAATGGCTCCAATTCAGTTCCATAGCGAAGTACACGTCGAGACGATTCCAACGCAACTGATTTCGTAATTTTCTGACAATATATGACAAAGTTATGATATTTTAAACTTTATACAATTAAATATACATTCAATTTGCAAATTAATTTATTTTCCAAACCCTACATCCATAGATCTACCGTTCGTTTTGATGAAATGAGATCTGGGCCGCGTGCTTTTCCCCCCTTCATTCTCGTTCGCACCCCAGGTTCAAAGAGAACCCACTTGCCGCCACTCCTCCATCAATTTCCGCTACCACTCCTCACCACTTGACAACGATCGAACAACCCCAACGCGAAGCCCCTCACGCTAGCTACCCACGGCCAGAAAGATGGTGAGCTCGGCCCCACCCTGCTCCCTCAATTTGCGTGCGAACGTAGCATGAACGCGGCCAAATAACTTCGCCTATGGTCGATGATTCGTCGACCCACCGTATGGATTTGAAGTTCTCTCCACGCTCTACGATTTGTTAGTTGAGGACATTGGCTAATTCCTCACGAATTGAAAGTGATTGAGGAAGAAACGAAATTGATTTCTGGCCTTCGAATTTGAAAATGGCGGCTGAAGGAAGTGAATTAGGGTTTCTTAAATTGTGAAGAGGATGGGTCCTTTTATAGAATTTCAACCGAAAATCACTATTCAACTAATTTTTCGAACTCCAAATCTCGCACGGTGAACGACATTTCTAGGGTTTATCCCACGTTCTGAACGTAATGGAACAGGTTTCGGAAGCTAATTCGATCGTCTGTGCAAGATATGGAATTAAACGATCAATTTAAATTAAACCGATTTAAATCGATTTCGAGGCGTTTTAATTTGTACCGGACAAATGTTAAATCCAAAAATTACGAAATTTGAAATCTTACAATAATATCACATTACGGATCCGATGAAACTAGTTTTGTTCAATTCTGAGACTGTTCGAAAATTGGCTATTTTTCAGTCGATAATTAAATATTAAAATATTCGATTTTCACAAATTAACTCCAAATTCAATTTTAAAAGTTCTATAACCTTTCTATGACTCCAGTATGATTAAATAAAATTTTACAAATCATTTTCAATCATTTTAAACTCGATTTTCAATTATCTCTGGAATTTCAATCATTAAATTATCGATTTAATTGACCAAATTAAATCCAATATCCTTTAAATAAATTATTCGACTTATTAAATTCATTTATTAATATTTAAAATCAATTAAATATTCGAATTTTAATTATCAAAAATTCTGGGTCGTTACATATATGATCACTATATATGATAGAAATCATGTTAAATATCCAAATGTTGGTTAGGGCTTAGTTAGTGAACTTAAATTGAGATTATAGAGATGAGAATCTTGCTCAATAAGACTTTTAAATAAATTTTAATGCTGAATGTGTTAAGTAATTCAATATGAATTGTCATTGTGTTTGATTTGAATGTTGGATTAATTTTTGGGTTGAGAATTAATAGAATGATAAGAGATGATTTATGACTTTTGTAATTGACATCGTGAATGAAATGTAGAGTTGAAATAGTGAATCGAGTGGTCGAACTCAAATGTTGACCATCGGTTTATTGCCTCAAAGTCGTTCGTTAAGTGCAAAGTTGCACTTATACGAAGGTTGAAAGATTTATAACAAGGATTAAATTCATGTCGAATGATGTTAGTGCATAGTGTCTCAGTGACATGGAGTCATACATCAAAGACGAGAAAGAGAAAGCAAAAAAGTAAAAGGTGGGGATAATTTCCACTTAGGAAAATATCTCATCCAGGTTCAAATTTGACCTGAATCAGGCACTCAGATGTTTGAATGTTAAGATTCAAATGTTTGAAATCTAGAAAACTTATGAGGTAACATTTAAGTGTATTTTTGACATTTTCAAACGTTTAGAATTTGGGTTCAGACGTCTAAAATAAAGATCGTGCGTCCGAATATCCCTATTCAGACGTTTGAGCTGTTGTGTTGAGGGAAGTTGGGTTTTGGATTTTTATGTTTTGGGAACCAGGGTTCGTTTTAGGGACTCAAGTGATGCTCGTTGTTGGAACTAGTTTGGGTAGCAGCAGGCGAAATGAATAAATTTCAAAAAATAATCTTTAACTGGATCTTAATAGGCCTACGAGATCTGCTAGTTAACATTAGATCCAGTCTTATTATTTAATAAAATCATATTTTATTTTTAAATATATTATATTTATCTAATTAACCACATTAATTAAAATATACTTATCATTATTTGAAAATAAAATATTAACTTCGCACTCCTATTTGTTGTTTTAAATGTAAAGCGGGTCCCTATCAATATTTTTTGTAAATTAGGTTCCCACTCTTTTAACACCACACCTGACAAACAACATCATCCACCAATTCATTTAATTCAAATCTTTAAAATGTGATAGCTTTTTGTAGATTAATCGGATTTAAGAATCGTTTTCAGCATTAAATCATAAATTTAATAAATTTTCCAATGATATCTATTGTTGATACTTATAAATACAGTTAGAAAATGCAGTTATATTCGATCTTAATGTGGAATTTAACTGCATTAAGAAAATGTAATGCATTAATATAATGCGGTCATAATTCTAAAAATTTATTATTTTTAAACCTTATGATTTGAATGATGCAATTGCTGTTGCATTTGAACGATGTAGTTTTAAATATGTTATTTATATAAAAAAGTTATAATTTTTCATAAAACAATTTGTAGATTTTTACATGCATAACACATATCATTTAAAAGATGATAAAATTTGTGATTTAATAGTGAAAATGGTTCATTTATACGATATTTCTACAAAAATTTATTTCCTTTTAAATATTGAAATCAAATAAGATGTGAAATATTAATATGCGTGTGAAAATATCAGCTGGTTGTAAAGAAAACACACGAATATGGACCTAATTTATATAAAATTTTAAGGAAGGTTATTTTATATATTAAAATTATAAGAGAGGGACTTGACTTACAAATCCCCTTTTATTAAATATTTAGATTGGATCTAATGTTAACTATTATCTCATCGATCCATTAAGATAAAATTATGATTTTTATTGAAATTTACCCATTTCACTTGTTGCTAACCAGGCCAGTTCCAACAATGGTATCTGAGCAATAAATTGTGGTTGTTCTTACTTTTATAGAGAGAGTTGGTGGAAATATCTTGCACCATTTTCTCTTATCAAATTAAACCCCAAGGCACCTCTCCCCTCTTATTATAACTAACTAATACGTGGTCCTTAATGGACCAAATAATACTCAAAGCCCATTAATAATTAATCCAAATCCAATTTAAATATCGATATTGTATATCGATATGCACATATATAACTTTTATATACATACTCAATTAACTACTAGTAGCACCCAGAATATTTCTAGGCGCTACCCTATTTACTAAATACACCCCTAAATACTAACTACATTCATAATTAATATTTGTCTAAATTTCAATTAATTAATTTAATTTATAACTATCATAAACTAATTAAATCGGGTGTTATTTCGGGGATGCAGTAGATTCAGTTATGTGACTCACAGACGTGAATTCAGTCAATGATTAATATTCGAACAATTAAAATATTAACGTTCACATATCACTTTAACTAGTAGTGTGACAAGTTGACTGAACTTATTGTTTACATATCTCATCGGTAAAATCCAGTTTTACATATTCTTAAGTACCTTTTAGTAACAAATATTTACACATCTCTTCGTCAACACTAAATCACTTTGGGATATATGAAATTTGGTATTGGTCAAAACTCTGGTAATATGAACATTCAAGAAGTCAACAAACAAAATCCTTGGTTGTGACGACCACCCTACACCCCCAATATCCAATATACCCGTAAAGTGTGATGCGATGGTACTCGACCAACCTAGAGCAATAGTAAAGGGTAAAGTAGTAATCTACTAAAGTAAAACATGTCATACTCATAGTGCATAGGATACCATATAATAATCACATAGATATAAAACATGAGAGACGGTAATATAACTAAAACGAACCACATAATCAGAGCATAGCAGGTTCATCGCAGTTATAAAAATAGAGAATAAAGTTTATACATCAAATAATAAACTCAAATGAAACTGTTTATAAATAAGTAGTAGAATAGAACTTATAAATCTTCATAGTGCTACACAACAGAATAGCGGTAAACTCTAAAGTAGAAGTATAGGTAAGCACCAGCCTTTTGCCCGTCTTCTGAATAACTCTATGCACTAAACTCGGATTTGCTTTCTAGTATACTTATTTAAGAGCAACCAATAAAATAAAAAGTAAAACATAAAACCTTGAGTCAAACAATAGCCTAGTGTGAGCGATCAATATAGAATAATCTCAAAATACTGTAAAGTTGATATAGTATATAAGAAGGTAAGCATGAGAAGTCATACCTGCCTCGAATACAGCTACCATCGACTATCGAATTGTATTTAATTTGATATTTTTATGCTTGAAAATTTGACGATAAGGGTGGTTTGATTTCGGCCAAAAATAGAAAGAGATGGAGCCTCCCAAAAAGTCATGCCAAAATGTAAGGGTTAATGAGATTAAATAAAGGAAATACGAGAGAATAAAAATGGAATCTAGATCCCTTTATTTCTCTTACCATTTCTACCTTTATTGTTAATTCAAAATCTCCTACACAATGTCATATATAGCCGACCTCACTATGGCCTCCTATACCAGACTAAACCAAGCCCCTTCTAGGCCTTAAAATCAATTCAAGGCCAAAAAATATTTGCCACATTTTAATCCAATATATCGATATCGCATATCGATAAGTATATTTATAATTATTATGCGAACACATTACTTAATATTGTTTAACACATCGGATAAAATTATATAATTAATATTTCATAAATATTAATCAATTTAATTAATTTATAATAATTATAATTTAATTAAATCGAGTGGTAATAGGAGTTTCAACGTTTCGGTTGTGTGACTCTTAGGTGTAAATTCGGTCAGTGATTAATATTGAACAATTCGAATATTAACGTTAATACGTCATTTAGCAAGTGATGTGGCATTATGGCTAAATTTATCGCTTACTTAGCGTCGGTAAAATCCAATTTTACTTCATCAAGTGTTACATGGTAGTGACAATTATTAACACCAATTCTCTTTATCAAAACTGTATCACTTTGGACTTATGGAATTCGGTAATAGTTAAAATTCCAATATCGTCCATACTCGACTCTATAGTCCAAATACAAAGTCTTTGGTTTAATAATAACAATTATTGTTAACTAAACTGCTCTGGCCAGAGACTTTGACTTTAAGTTGACTTCAGTTGACCGTGATACTAATCCATATAACCAAGGAAATGAATCCTCCCTTAAATACTGTTTCACTTCTAATGCTTCCACTCGACCCAACTATAGTCGTTCGATGGATATCGTGCCATGATTTAACTATAATCAAAGTGAAGCTTCCACGTTGAAGATCAACAGAATTCTCAAATCAAGAGAACTGTGTAATTTTTCCACATTGGTATTTTCTGTTTGATCTTAGTTACATTAACTAAAAAATCTATCGAGTAAGTTATTTCATAGTTATCCAATAACTATAGGTACGTAAGCCCTCGGTGCCCCTAAGTCATGAGTAATACACTGCCCAACATTTGGAGAGCGTTACGTACTCTAGTCCCAATGGGTGTATCTGTATCCAGTCTCGATACATCTTGAATAGAAATATTTGAAATGGTATGTTTAATTTCATTGTGATAAATTTCTCATGGTTACAACACTTTTTAACTGCTATCACAAACATATCATTTATGGATTTTCTATCAAATATACTTTAATTAACTACTTAATTATCTATAACTTAATATAGCAAGTATATAATAGAAAGAAAACACCTACTATTTTGAACAAGATTGATTATCAAGTTAGATATATGTAACAAATTATATAATATCCCCTAAGACATAAAACTAACTCTATCACTATCATCATATGACTATAAATCAATACGTACACTATGGGTGTCAAGGTATCTAACACAGTAATACCTGCATCACATGACATCCATCCTAATCACACAGCAATTGAATCAAACATAGCAATTATAGAACACATAGCCATCAAAGCAATCACAAAGACTATCACCAAGGACTTACACCACCACCAAGATGCCTTCGGATATATGATAACTCATATGACCATCATCAAGGTTATAACTCATATGACCATCATCAAGGTTGGTGACACACTATGCCATAATCGGATTCAGTGCACCAAGGTACTACCATCACCAAGGCAGGCTAGACCATCACCAAGGTCCATGGTACAAATGTGAGCTTCCGCACATACCCTTTCCCCACGAAATAATCATCACATCCAAAGCTATCAACGATCCTTTTAACACACGACTCGGTAGTAGAACACACTATATTACACTCCAACAATTCACACCATTAAACATGCCTCCTCGGACCTTTACCCACTTGAAGTACTCAACGAAAATGATTCACATCATTGATACGTCAAAGTCTAGAATGTCTCTAGACACACCACAAGGTCACTAAATCTCATCACTTCAATCTCAAAGTCATCACTCTACTTTCCTGCTGGATCCTGAAGTAGATCTCTAGTTTCCTTATTCACAACTCATACTGTTTCCTTCATATTTGTTTATACACATCAAAATAAGTTCCTAAATCATCGGTCGAACGATCCCCGTATGCCCCTGAATATAGTGCAAAAATTGCCCTCAAATTGTGTTTGGTACCGACCACTCCTAGGGTGATCGGTATCGATCATAATATGCCAACACTTAGCCAATTTTAGCTAAGTGTCAAAGAACTCAAAACCATTCATCCAAGCTTTGAGTCCTAAAGGCTTTGTCGTGCAATCCCATCACGATCCCGAAGAAAATGCGTCGAAGTCCCAAAGTTGAGAACAACATAACCCTAAAGTGATCGATGGTCAGTGATAACCATATAAGGGTCCAATTTCCATGCATATTCCAAGCCCTTGCTTGATGTCCATGCTCTCTTGCCCCGAAGTGGAAACAACGCTGCCCCAAAGTCCAAACATCTACACCTAAAACCATTTCAGGTTAACCACTCTTCCACCACCGATCCCTTTACTCTTTCGCTGTAACTCCATCCCCTTAACTTCAAACTTCATGCGATCAAAATCGCAGCATATCCACATCATACCGAACCTTCCTCCACCAACTGCATATAATTTGGAGCACCACTAACCGCATAAAATTTTGGAGCACCACCAATCGATTTTCCCTTAGTGAACATAGATAACTCCAAACACTCAAACGAATCAAACATGCATTAAAGCAACTTATTACAAGCATAAAATAACATACACACATCATACTAATCAATAACATTGAGAATTAAACATTTATATCATCCAAACAAGCCATATAAGAAAACGATGATCAATTTTGATTGGTCATAACAAAAAATAGTTAAAATCAACATTTAAACTTTTAAATTCGTTTTAAAATCCATTTAAGTTTAGATGTATCATAAAACACATTTTAACATCCGAAATCACTTTAAAAGCACATTTTAATACCATGTTAGCAATTATATATAGTTAGAGACATAAATTACTCGACAAAGGGTCCAATGCACCAAAATCGGGGTTGAAAGATTCCAACAGCACTTGCACAAATCCTAAAGCAGCAATCTCGAGATCCAATGGTTTTCTTCACGAATTACTCTCTTAATTGCTTGATTTGGCTAATTTAAAAAAGGATTTGTAATGTTTTTGGCTAAAGAGATGGTTATAGAAGTTTAGAATAGTTTTGGGAAGTGGGGAAATGATTAGGGGTTGTCCCATGAGGTTGGGGAGGTAATCAGGTCACCTCCTCAAAAACGTCTGGATATTCCCTCACTAGAGGTACCGATGGCGATTCCTAAAATGGTACCTTGAGCGAGTATAAGAAGCCAACTTTCACTGCATCCTTGGCCATGTAGCTCAACTCTAGCCTACGCTCATCATATATCCCGATTGTCACCAACAATCTTTCACAGTCCACCATGACTATGTGTTTCTTCAATCAGTCCATCCCCAATATGATATTGAACCCAATAAACCTAAGCATAATATAATCATAAGAAAACACGCATCCGTGACTCAATAACACCAAGTCATGACAAACCATACATAAATTGGTCGAACTACCTACTTGATTTTTCACTATAGAGGTCTGTCTACTAAGTTAGGTCTCAGTCCTAGTCTATCCATAACATCATTAGATATAAAAGAATGTGATGTACCAATATTAAGTAGAACACGAATAAGTATATTATAAACATAAAGCATACCTTGGATAATGATGCCCTTCCTTTTCTTCTTCATCAATGAAGCCTCGACGAGGTAGGAACAACATTGAGGGCATAAGAAGATACCACCTGCTTATTCTTCAATGGCTTGGGTCAGTCCTTCTTCAAATGCCCAACCTTATCACAATTAAAGCATCTCCCTTCGGCCTTCTAGTTCTTGTAGTTCTTACTAAGATGCCCCCTCTCATTGTAGTTAAAGTAGACAGGCTCTCATATTCCTTTCTTCCCTTGGAATGAGATCTTTACCTTATTGTTATTTTATTCCTTCTTGCCCCCCCACCCATTTGCGGCTTAGGCCCTTCTGTGGTAGCAACGACATCTTTGGACTTAAGATAAGGACTCTTATGTCATGAACCTTCTCCACCAACTTTTCGGAGGATTCATTGATAAGGTCCACTAGCCTTTCCCTAAGATAAACCGTACTTAGACAACATGTCGAATTTGACCACATACTCCAAAATTGTCATCTCTCCCAGTCCAAGTAAGCAATTTCCTGAATAGCACCGACTTTTGAGTAGCCCATATAAAATTCTCCTCGAATGTGGCATTAAACTGATCTACGGGAGCAGTGACCTTTATAGCATTCCATCATCCCATAGCCTGACCCTAAAGTTTCCAAGAGGCAAACATCCTCTTCATCGCATGTTTTAGTTTTGAGTCCTTGATAAAGCATCCGCAGGTATCTAACTAGTCCTGCACCCCCACAACCAATTTCGTTCCAAGAAACAATTTGCAACCAAGACTAGAATAGTCTTTGTTTAACTTAACAACGTCGGCTCTGGGCACCTGTACTTGAGTACCACCACCAATAGCAACTAGACCAACCACATGGGTTTGCAGCATGTTTCTCATCATCTCAGTGAATATGGTCTGTGTAACGAACTGGATTTTTAACCCTTCAAAATCGACACTAATACATCCACTATATTGCGTGTCAAGCATTCAAGAGTCGGAAAAATCGATTGTTATGGGTAAAAAGAAAATAAAGATAGAACAGACTCTCATAGGAATGAAATAATTTATAATATCAATAATCATTACATCGGAAAATTTGAAATACATACATCAAAGTCTAACATAAGCTTAGCTTGGACAGTTATAAATCTCTGTCCTTACAATTGCTAAAAAACCAAAATAATGAAACTAATGCAATGGGAATATAATCTACGTTCATACATTGATGAAGATCTTTAGCTTTCCTCTGGAAACTCTAAGCGTCTTCAGCTAAATCTAAAACCACTCGGATCCGACCCGAGTATTATAAATACCCGAATCAGGTTTGGTAAATCATCACGAGAAACTTGAACCATAATCATATGACGGAGTCATAGATCAGATTGATGCCAAACAAAACCTTTTTGAAAAGAAAGGGTATATAGTAAAACCTTATCTCATATAAATATGGATAGGTTTTTACCTTACGATAACCAAAATACTTTATACTTAAACAATTCAATATTACTATTAATGACATTGGTTTGAAAACACTTTTCAAATAAACATATACGCAAAGTAGGTATCAATACCTGGACGATGTCAAACGGTGTATATGATACCAAAGGGATAGTTGAAATGTCTACAATGCATTTGTAACGCCCCACTCTGAGACCCACTGTAACGACCCGCAAAATTTAATGGTTTTAAAAGTATATTTAACTGGAAATTTGTGAAATTTTAAACAATAAAATTTGAAATTAAAAATTTATTATTTGGAATACGTCTATTTTAATATAGCAACCAGTAAATTTTCATCTGATAATATTGAAGTTTATTTTCCTGTGAAATTTCATTTCAAATCAAACCGGTTAATAAAAGTGAATTTAAAAGTTTTCCGAAACCAAAATATGTCAACAGGAGAAAATTTATTCAGATCATTCTGAATCAGACTGCGAAATTCGTTTTTCCAAATTTGGACTTCTACTGCTCCGTTTATCTTATTTCTGGTAAAGTAGCAGCATTTTTCGGTACCGATTATTGACTTTCGAACGGATGATCGTACCACTAGTATCTGTATACCGTTTTGATCGTCTCGTCGCGCTGACCTCTACGGTATGTCTATTTCTATATTTTGAACTATGGTATGCAATAGAAGTGACAAAATAGCTCGTCATAGCGGTACCACTTTTGATGACCATTCAAATTTCAAAAGTCTGTAGGCATTTATTTCCAGCTGTTACTATATTTTTCCAATGCATTGATGACCGGCTTTATTTCCATTCGTTTTGAAATAATAAATTTTGGGATACGTTCGGATCCATCATCTAACGGTGCATTTCCTTATTCCTATATTTATTTTTAGCCTGACCTTCTTGCGTCTTCTCTCATTCTTTTCCTTGGATCTGGGTTTACTTTAAGAAAATGGGAAATGTCGCTTGATACACTATATTTTTCTCTCCTCCAAGCGAAATCTCCACCAAACTGCTGCACATCCCATGCTCGCTTCGGTCACGCCTTGCACCGCATCTAACGCAGGCCTACCCAATCCTCGGACTTGCCCGCCTACCGTTCGTCCTCGACTTTTCCTTCACCTCTCACCATCGACCGAACCCACGCAATCACCCCACCGGTCTCTCGCATCCCCCACCGCCTGCCAGCATGCCTCGGCCTTCCTTTGCTCCGCTGCCGAGACACCATCGCCCTCCTCTTCTCGCCTCACCGTCGTAGCCTCACCTCCGACCTGTCGCACCTGGCCTCCGCCTCCACCTTCGGCCTACATCTTCCCTTCTTCCTTTTGATCATCCCATGTCCCTGTTGTAAGTATATATATATAGATTTATATATATAGTTTGAGTTTATACAGCATACTATATAAAGTTTATTAAGTTTGGAAGTCTACGTAAGTTAGATAAAAAAATTTGTTAGGAGTTGCATATAAATCTGGTAGTTGTCATATTTTAGTTTATAAGGTTTATGATCTATTCATTATATATATAATGTATAAATTTTAGAATGTGTTATGGGCATTGACAGAGTTATATATATATATATGGGTTAGTTTAAGTAAGTTAGGTGGGTTTTATAATATTGAACTTAAATTTTTTTTTATATGAATCTAGTCATGTTTTATTAAAATTGGTTACGGTATGTTTATGAAGGAAAATTTTATATATTCAAATGTTTCCAGATGGTTCCATATCAGCCTACAAAACTTATCTCAAGTTATTTTATAAGAGTTATTGATTTTATGGAACATATGTTTTCAGTAGGTGTACTTATATGAATTTATATATAACCTAGTGTTTCCTAATATTTGCGTGTGTCAGTCATATGTTTAAAGTATTTATGCTAGTTTGATAAAGTGATGTCGGTAATAATATAATTGTTTACCTAAAATTTTATATGAATATTGCTTATATAAAGTTACGAAGTTCTAAAGGTTCATCAAACAGTGTGTTCAATTTTATATGAACTGATTTGTATTTTAACGGTTGTGTTTTTTTTGAAATATATATACATCTGTTAATTTCAGCTGCATAGTTAAGCGGTTTATAATAAGTTTATATGTGTAAAACCATTAAGTTTTATGTATAGATTCATAGTTGATTTATATACATATGAGGCTATTATATAGGAAGATATATAACTTAATTCTTTTATATGTTAGTTGTCTTATATATATATAGTTTATGTAGTCCATATAAACTTGATCGAGTTAATATATTATAAGTAGTGGGTAACTTAGTGGTTTACAGTAAGTTATTTTACCAACCGTTATATATGTTGATATACATTTTCGATTTCAAATTTTTTTAGTTTAAACCAATAATTGGAGTCGTATGTGGCCGCATCCTATTCCATAATAACCACTGTATATTTGCTGTCTACTAGTATAATACAAAATGTTAGTAATCTAGTTATGTGCATATATTGACATAAGTTCGCTCATACCATTTTTACTCATCGATCCAGCTCCAACTCGACTTCGTCAATTCTTGTTATCAGCTTTAATCGTTGAATTCGGGCCAATTTTGCTTTGTCTTGGAATTCGTGCTTGGATTCGTAACTCATCCCATTTTGTTCTTTCCTCTAGCCTCGAAAGGTGAGCAATCACTCACGATTAACGTTCTTGTATTTATTAAATTTGATTTCAATTGAAACGACAATTGAAATATGATGCTGTAGTTATTTAAATTGTTATATATGCTATTATCTGTATATGTCCACCTATGACATCTGACACCAGTATCTAGTATTTATATGCATGTTATTACCATTATCTGTATATGTTCACCTATGACATCTGACACCAATATCTGTTATTTATATTGATGATATATGCCTGTTGTTATATTTTTTATTATCTGTTATCACTCTGCAAGTTCCCTGTTAGTATAGAATTCACTATGGGTTGAAATGATACATACCCGAACGGACTTTAGAATAGGAGAATTTCGTTATGGGTTGAAATGATAAACCCAAGCGATTTTCATTTGAATTGAAATTGGGATTACGGGTCGAAATGATATCTACCCGTATATATTTAAATTTCGGATTGAAATGATAAATATCAGTATCACTTAACCATATGATAAATATATACAAACACCGTTGGTCCATATATATATAAATATTTTGAAAATGAATTCTATGGTTTTGGAAAGAAATATATGGTTTTAATAAATGTTGAGCCTTAAAATATTATATACAAATGGGAATGATTGATTTAAATACATATAATATGTTGAGTATTTAAAATATATTTCAAAATAGATTTTGGTAATAATTTGAATAAGTTAAGGTTAGAAAGATAATTTGAATTTAGTCGAAATTGTATTCAATAAAGAATTTTATTTAATTAAACCGATTTGAAACTTATTGAAATTGAGATGTAAGATCTGATTTATAACTTGAGTTTGATTTATAAGAAATCTAATGAATATTTCTTGTTTAAATAAAGTTTAAGGAAATATTTAGTAAAATGTAATTTAAGGCTAGTTAAATGATATTGAATTTATTAAGTGAATATTCCCTGATTAAATAATAAATGAAGTTAAATCAAGAGCTATATGAAACTGTTAAATTTAACTTTGAAATTGTTGAATATTAAAGCTTTGAAATATATTGGAATTTAAATGGTTTATTTTGTGATTCAGATCTGTATTTGAAATCAATTTGAATTGAATTTGTTATTTAGAAACTGAATTGAATTAAAATTGGAAAATTGAGCTTTGAATAAATTTGAATTTGGAATTTGAGTTAATTTGAACCGATTTATGAAACTTGAGGAAATTATAAACACTTTACTTTATGAATTATTTAACCTATATATATACTATTTGTAAAATAGATATATTTGAAATAAAATGATATTTGGGTTTGAAGTATAAGTTAAATTGAAATGACCACGGTGTTATAATGTATATTTCTATCTTGTAGATAGTTCTGAAGATCCTTAGAGGATGGTTATCCCAACATCCTTTAAGTTACTTGTATTTCGGTTGATATTTCACTTGAGTTGGATTTATTTATATAAGAATGTTAATCCTGACTCGAGTGTTTTGTGTTTTGCTTTACGCTCGGGTCAGACTGAGTGATACAGCATTCAAGACTCACCTTTGGAGTTCGGAGCTTCGTTTGGAGATCCAACCATCGATTCAGCTTTCAGCTTTCCAGTTGATTTGTTCAGAGAGGTCATCTATTCGTACTGAAGACTTCACTGTATTTGAGATATTCTGTTGTATTTTATTTTAACTCTGATGTTTATATAGTAGCTTCATGAACTACTATTTTATCTATTCCGCTGCATATTATTGTATTACTCTGTGTCTGTGATTCTGTGATTGATTTATTTACTGCATATGCTGAGTTTTGCCAAATTTAAATTAACAATTCGGTATTTTGAATTATTCAAGTCTGGCATGTGTGGATTTATTGTCGATTTGAATGGTCCAAAACAGTGGGTCGTTACAGTTGGTATCAGAGCTTTGGCTCTAGGCAAAACCTAGCATATATAGTAAATTTATTTACAGAATCACTTTCGTTCGAGTTTGAATTTCTTCCTTTTGACTCGATTTCCTTTGAACTTTGGAACGTTCCTTGCGGTTCCAAAAATTCATTCTTGTCTCTCCCTATTTGTATTCTTTTGATTCTGGAGTATCCCATAACTCCACTTTGAATGATCTCTATAAGAATAGGCGATCCCGCCAATCTTTGAATGATTTGTAAAGGGGTGGAACTCCTTTACATTTGGCATTGATTCACCGGAGATTTATATATCTTTGGTTTAGATGCCGCTATCTCTTGCGATCGAATGTTGATTTTTTCTTGGAATTCTGCATCGATCTTGTTCCTGAAGTCACGGTTGACCCGGTTAAGGTCGTCCGCGATTTATATAAGTATATCTATCTTCTATTTTGAAATTTAATTATCTCATCTTCGTTCGAGCCTATCTTCGAATCAGAAATCCTAATCAATTAGAGTCCCTCTAATTTGAATCTCTATCTTTGTTTGAAATCCATTCTTAAATCATCCTTTGAAATCGGGTTTGTTTGTATTTTAAGAAATTGTTTTCTAAATCGAAATTATTATTTTTATAAGTATGCTTATATTCTATATATAAAAGTGAAATATTTTCGATAAAGATTATATACCCTTTTTAAAATGAGAATTTGAGGTTTCGAAAGGATTTGTAATTTTGAAAAGTTATATAAGAAATTGATTTATATAAAAATGATTTATAACTAAAGGACTTTAAATTTGAAATTCGAGAATTGAACTCCGATATTTTGAAATTGGTTTTAAGGTTTTGTAAATATATAATAATATGATTTAAAAGTATTTCTGAATAAGAAATGTTTCAAATGATTTTAATGAGTTTCGAATGATTCGAAGAAATTTCAAAAGAAGTTTGAGAAAATAGAAGTCCAGAACTCACTTATGTCGCTGGAAAATAATTTCGGTGATGAGTGCACGCATCATCGACATTGATTTTCGAGTTTCAGAGTGAGGGAGAGGCCACTTTAGTAGCATTGCTACGCGAGTGATTTTTGCGAAACCAATTTTGATTTCAAATTCCGAAGTAAGATTTGATATTCAAAGGATATATGTATATATATTTGAAATGATTTGAAGTAAGCCGTTGTTCAGTCCTCGAGTTTCAGATTTGATATAACCCCATCTATTAAAATTGATTTACTAATTTGTTGCTGATTTCCAACTCTTGAATTTGAAAATGATTTCTTCAACTATTTTGAAGGTTCGAGCACTTCCAAATCAAGGTTAACTTTTCAAAAGCTAAGAAATTTTGAAGTATAAAGTATATAAGTTTGTTTTGAATGTTTAAGAATGTAGTAATATGATTTAATAAGTTGAAACTGTTTTGTTAAGTAAACGAATAAGGAAATTTTAAATTTTTTTCTAATATGAAATTTAGATTTGAAATGTTTTGAAAAGAATTTGGTCTTCAAAATATTTTGAATAAAATTTAGTTTAAATGTTTTAACTTAGTAACATCTTTATGAAACTATATATTTAACAAGTTGGAATAAATATATAAGTTGTACGTATGCTGTTTTATTCGCATAATTAATTTGATCCAAGTTTGAGTACACAAGTTCGAGGTGAATTACACCATTTCGTGTTAGGATTTTTCATTCGATTCTTAATGACGAATATTTGATATGGATTTTGGGCTCGATTCTAGAATTCTCTATCATAGTATATGGCTATGCAAGGAGACTGATGGCTTCTAGTCGAGAAACCATATCGAAATCCGCATTAGGGAAGTCGAATGGACAATACTAGTTCGAAAGCGAACTTGTGTGATCGAGCGAGCGATCAAATGTGATTTTGCGAAATGATGACGTATGTACATCTTATATTCTAATATCATTGATATATCGTGACGCTGAAATTTAAAGCTGTCGAGTTAGAATATCTTTACTTACTAAAAGAAAATTTCCAATTTAAATTACAAAGATATATAACCCATAAATGCAAAGATATTCAACCCCATATGGCTCTTCATACAGCGAAATTTATCTTGTAAAATTTGATCCTTATATAAGATGGACCTTACATAAGTATAAGATGACTTTGAAAACATTTGATTTTGGTAATGAATTGGTTGACTTAAATTATATTGATTTGGAAATTTGGATTTATTTTCTAAATCTATTATTTTGGAAACTTTGAAACTAAAGATAATTAATTTGAGAAGAAATAATTTGGTGAAATTGTATATGATTTTGAAATTGAACTGATATTGAAACAAATTAAAATTTGAGAACCTTATGTTACTAAACACTTGATTTGGGAGTTGTCGAACTTATATAAAATTGATTTGTATAAGTATGATGTTGATTCGAAAACTATGGAGTTGAAAAGGTACTCAATTTGAAAGTGAAATCTTATATAATTGAAGTCTATATAAGTATGATTTGATATACTATTGATTTTGGAAAGTATTCGATTTGAAAATTAAATCTTATATATAATGGATTTTATATAAGTACGATATTTGAAAGTGATTTGAAAAGGTACTATATGATACATATTTTCGAAGTAAAGATATGGAAAGTGCCTTCTGCTTGATATCCGATTTGTGGCCACATCTTGGATTCATTCTATCGATATTATTCTCTCTGATTTTGGTTTTCCGGATATGATACTCGAGTGTCCTTCGAATTCCATGGCGTTACCCATGGTCTTATCGTTCTCTCGTGACTGCATAGCGCAACTGCCTGGCTGAGTCTTGCCTAGGGGTACGGATTGTTTCCTGGGGGATCCAGGCGTAACCATTGTGTATCCTGCAATCTGTGTAGGTCGCGAATAGTAGCGCAAATGCTTGGCTGAGTCTTGCCTGGGGGTACGGATTGTTTCCTGGGGGATCCAGGCGTAACCATTGTGTATCCTGCATTCTACTAGTCATCATGGCGTAACTCGCAGGGCTGAGAAAGCTTACGGATATGGATTGTTTCCTGGGGGATCCAGGCGTAACCATTGTGTATCTGCGAACCATGGTTAGACAAAGGTTTTGGTTTTGTTCGTTTTTGATTGGATTGTACTTTCCATATCTGTTTTTAAAAGTTTTCCAGTATTTTCACTGGGTGTTGAAACAAGTCTACTAAGTACCTGGAGAATTCTAGCTTTGCGCCTGATCAATGCACTGCCAGAGTCTACAGGAACGAGGATAAACTTGTTAAGACATCGAGTTATAAAAGTATTTTCGAAAGGAAATTTGTTTCGACTATAAAAAAATATTTTATTATAAAAGCATTTCTAACAAAGAAATTTTGTATAAATATTTGGAATTGAAATTCTAATGGTTTGAATTAATTATTCATGCCCGATACTATTCTTTCGAATCTACCTTATCTGCTCAGCTTTATTTATTCACCTATATTCTGTCTCTCCAAGTCCTTCTTTTCCTTGTTGACTATACCCTTTTAAATATTATTTATTTATATATTATTTGGTTTAATAGAAAATTTTAGTGCTATAGATATTTTAGAGGTCATTAATTAAATAAAACATATTTAAAGTAAATGATTATTGACTTATAAATAATATTTGAAAAGTATTTTAGATAGAATTAATAAATTTATGAACTATGGATTTAATGTTTTCAAATAGCTTCTTTGTAAATATAAGTAATAATGTAAATAATTGTTTTCAAAGGATTTTCATATATTTATAAAGATATTATTTAAACATATAAAAGGTATTGATAAATGAGGCAAGAATTTACAAATGGATTTTTGAAAAGTATTAAAGTATTAAAGATAATTGATTGCAAATGAAGTTTTCAACTGAATATTTCAAGTAAAATTTATATAGTTTTAAATTAATTGTTTAATCTTAACCTTCAATCTATTTTTCTTTCTGGTTGTTTCTATTCTTCTACCTCCTTTCTTTTCGGGGACGAAAAGTTTTGAGTGGGGGAGAGTGTAACGACCCGCAAAATTTAATGGTTTTAAAAGTATATTTAACTGGAAATTTGTGAAATTTTAAACAATAAAATTTGAAATTAAAAATTTATTATTTGGAATACGTCTATTTTAATATAGCAACCAGTAAATTTTCATCTGATAATATTGAAGTTTATTTTCCTGTGAAATTTCATTTCAAATCAAACCGGTTAATAAAAGTGAATTTAAAAGTTTTCCGAAACCAAAATATGTCAACAGGAGAAAATTTATTCAGATCATTCTGAATCAGACTGCGAAATTCGTTTTTCCAAATTTGGACTTCTACTGCTCCGTTTATCTTATTTCTGGTAAAGTAGCAGCATTTTTCGGTACCGATTATTGACTTTCGAACGGATGATCGTACCACTAGTATCTGTATACCGTTTTGATCGTCTCGTCGCGCTGACCTCTACGGTATGTCTATTTCTATATTTTGAACTATGGTATGCAATAGAAGTGACAAAATAGCTCGTCATAGCGGTACCACTTTTGATGACCATTCAAATTTCAAAAGTCTGTAGGCATTTATTTCCAGCTGTTACTATATTTTTCCAATGCATTGATGACCGGCTTTATTTCCATTCGTTTTGAAATAATAAATTTTGGGATACGTTCGGATCCATCATCTAACGGTGCATTTCCTTATTCCTATATTTATTTTTAGCCTGACCTTCTTGCGTCTTCTCTCATTCTTTTCCTTGGATCTGGGTTTACTTTAAGAAAATGGGAAATGTCGCTTGATACACTATATTTTTCTCTCCTCCAAGCGAAATCTCCACCAAACTGCTGCACATCCCATGCTCGCTTCGGTCACGCCTTGCACCGCATCTAACGCAGGCCTACCCAATCCTCGGACTTGCCCGCCTACCGTTCGTCCTCGACTTTTCCTTCACCTCTCACCATCGACCGAACCCACGCAATCACCCCACCGGTCTCTCGCATCCCCCACCGCCTGCCAGCATGCCTCGGCCTTCCTTTGCTCCGCTGCCGAGACACCATCGCCCTCCTCTTCTCGCCTCACCGTCGTAGCCTCACCTCCGACCTGTCGCACCTGGCCTCCGCCTCCACCTTCGGCCTACATCTTCCCTTCTTCCTTTTGATCATCCCATGTCCCTGTTGTAAGTATATATATATAGATTTATATATATAGTTTGAGTTTATACAGCATACTATATAAAGTTTATTAAGTTTGGAAGTCTACGTAAGTTAGATAAAAAAATTTGTTAGGAGTTGCATATAAATCTGGTAGTTGTCATATTTTAGTTTATAAGGTTTATGATCTATTCATTATATATATAATGTATAAATTTTAGAATGTGTTATGGGCATTGACAGAGTTATATATATATATATGGGTTAGTTTAAGTAAGTTAGGTGGGTTTTATAATATTGAACTTAAATTTTTTTTTATATGAATCTAGTCATGTTTTATTAAAATTGGTTACGGTATGTTTATGAAGGAAAATTTTATATATTCAAATGTTTCCAGATGGTTCCATATCAGCCTACAAAACTTATCTCAAGTTATTTTATAAGAGTTATTGATTTTATGGAACATATGTTTTCAGTAGGTGTACTTATATGAATTTATATATAACCTAGTGTTTCCTAATATTTGCGTGTGTCAGTCATATGTTTAAAGTATTTATGCTAGTTTGATAAAGTGATGTCGGTAATAATATAATTGTTTACCTAAAATTTTATATGAATATTGCTTATATAAAGTTACGAAGTTCTAAAGGTTCATCAAACAGTGTGTTCAATTTTATATGAACTGATTTGTATTTTAACGGTTGTGTTTTTTTGAAATATATATACATCTGTTAATTTCAGCTGCATAGTTAAGCGGTTTATAATAAGTTTATATGTGTAAAACCATTAAGTTTTATGTATAGATTCATAGTTGATTTATATACATATGAGGCTATTATATAGGAAGATATATAACTTAATTCTTTTATATGTTAGTTGTCTTATATATATATAGTTTATGTAGTCCATATAAACTTGATCGAGTTAATATATTATAAGTAGTGGGTAACTTAGTGGTTTACAGTAAGTTATTTTACCAACCGTTATATATGTTGATATACATTTTCGATTTCAAATTTTTTTAGTTTAAACCAATAATTGGAGTCGTATGTGGCCGCATCCTATTCCATAATAACCACTGTATATTTGCTGTCTACTAGTATAATACAAAATGTTAGTAATCTAGTTATGTGCATATATTGACATAAGTTCGCTCATACCATTTTTACTCATCGATCCAGCTCCAACTCGACTTCGTCAATTCTTGTTATCAGCTTTAATCGTTGAATTCGGGCCAATTTTGCTTTGTCTTGGAATTCGTGCTTGGATTCGTAACTCATCCCATTTTGTTCTTTCCTCTAGCCTCGAAAGGTGAGCAATCACTCACGATTAACGTTCTTGTATTTATTAAATTTGATTTCAATTGAAACGACAATTGAAATATGATGCTGTAGTTATTTAAATTGTTATATATGCTATTATCTGTATATGTCCACCTATGACATCTGACACCAGTATCTAGTATTTATATGCATGTTATTACCATTATCTGTATATGTTCACCTATGACATCTGACACCAATATCTGTTATTTATATTGATGATATATGCCTGTTGTTATATTTTTTATTATCTGTTATCACTCTGCAAGTTCCCTGTTAGTATAGAATTCACTATGGGTTGAAATGATACATACCCGAACGGACTTTAGAATAGGAGAATTTCGTTATGGGTTGAAATGATAAACCCAAGCGATTTTCATTTGAATTGAAATTGGGATTACGGGTCGAAATGATATCTACCCGTATATATTTAAATTTCGGATTGAAATGATAAATATCAGTATCACTTAACCATATGATAAATATATACAAACACCGTTGGTCCATATATATATAAATATTTTGAAAATGAATTCTATGGTTTTGGAAAGAAATATATGGTTTTAATAAATGTTGAGCCTTAAAATATTATATACAAATGGGAATGATTGATTTAAATACATATAATATGTTGAGTATTTAAAATATATTTCAAAATAGATTTTGGTAATAATTTGAATAAGTTAAGGTTAGAAAGATAATTTGAATTTAGTCGAAATTGTATTCAATAAAGAATTTTATTTAATTAAACCGATTTGAAACTTATTGAAATTGAGATGTAAGATCTGATTTATAACTTGAGTTTGATTTATAAGAAATCTAATGAATATTTCTTGTTTAAATAAAGTTTAAGGAAATATTTAGTAAAATGTAATTTAAGGCTAGTTAAATGATATTGAATTTATTAAGTGAATATTCCCTGATTAAATAATAAATGAAGTTAAATCAAGAGCTATATGAAACTGTTAAATTTAACTTTGAAATTGTTGAATATTAAAGCTTTGAAATATATTGGAATTTAAATGGTTTATTTTGTGATTCAGATCTGTATTTGAAATCAATTTGAATTGAATTTGTTATTTAGAAACTGAATTGAATTAAAATTGGAAAATTGAGCTTTGAATAAATTTGAATTTGGAATTTGAGTTAATTTGAACCGATTTATGAAACTTGAGGAAATTATAAACACTTTACTTTATGAATTATTTAACCTATATATATACTATTTGTAAAATAGATATATTTGAAATAAAATGATATTTGGGTTTGAAGTATAAGTTAAATTGAAATGACCACGGTGTTATAATGTATATTTCTATCTTGTAGATAGTTCTGAAGATCCTTAGAGGATGGTTATCCCAACATCCTTTAAGTTACTTGTATTTCGGTTGATATTTCACTTGAGTTGGATTTATTTATATAAGAATGTTAATCCTGACTCGAGTGTTTTGTGTTTTGCTTTACGCTCGGGTCAGACTGAGTGATACAGCATTCAAGACTCACCTTTGGAGTTCGGAGCTTCGTTTGGAGATCCAACCATCGATTCAGCTTTCAGCTTTCCAGTTGATTTGTTCAGAGAGGTCATCTATTCGTACTGAAGACTTCACTGTATTTGAGATATTCTGTTGTATTTTATTTTAACTCTGATGTTTATATAGTAGCTTCATGAACTACTATTTTATCTATTCCGCTGCATATTATTGTATTACTCTGTGTCTGTGATTCTGTGATTGATTTATTTACTGCATATGCTGAGTTTTGCCAAATTTAAATTAACAATTCGGTATTTTGAATTATTCAAGTCTGGCATGTGTGGATTTATTGTCGATTTGAATGGTCCAAAACAGTGGGTCGTTACACCCACTGTAACAAAGAGTATTACGGGAGTAATACTGTCTGTTAAAGCGGAGAATAGAGTATAGTGGAAGCGACCATCTATAATCAAGCTATAACTACCTACCGAATACATCGAAAGGTGGAATCTATTTAAATTTTTCTCAATCAGGTGGTTCGACATATTCGGTAAATACTTATAACGAAATTACAAATGGCTAAAGATCTATCAGGACAAAGCATAATAATAAATGATAAAAACATCACAGAACAGAATCACATAACAGATATAAAATCCCAGAACAATACATCATCAATACAGATCCAAATACTATAAGTGGGTACAAAGCCACCGCTCACACATGTGAGTCAAAAATATGTACATATCAAAGTCTGAATGATAATATAGTAGCAGAATAGTGGACAAATAAAGCGCTATCTATCAGCATAGCAGATATTGTCCAAGCGGAAGCACAGAAGCTAAGTCCAGAGACCTAACCTGAAACAACTCGGTCTGACCCGAGCGAAAACACTCGGGTCAGGCTAGCTAAACAATCAGTAATAACTGAGATATATAATAATGCGGTACATAAATAAAATAGTACTTATCCAAAGAGAAGTATATTATGAACCACATGAATATAATGACGATCCCTAATCATCAATAAACAATAAAAATCTCCAAAGAGAAATCAACACCAAAGTGTAGAATAAATAAAGTCGCCTCATATCATCGGCGTAGCCAAAGCAATAAAAAGATGCCCATAGGCAATAATCCCAATAGTGACCAGAGTCTGTGATCAATGCCTAAGCAAAGATCGATGCTCCAAAGAGCCATGGGGATATACTGAAAAGTCAATGAAATCAAACACTGAAAAGCAGTGTCCAGAGACACTGTGGATCCATAAGGTAATCGCACTTACATCGTATGGTTCCATAGAACCAACACCGAATGGCGGTACTCGAATGGATATAAAAATAATCAGATAATACAAGTTTTGCACGTGCACCGACCAGAGTCGCTGTTGCCAAGTACTGTAGAGTTGTGATCGATCACTCGCACCGATGCGAAACGCGCGAGACGGCGAGATCCTTCCCAGAAGGATAAAGGCCCAGAGGCACACGCCGAAAAATAAACTGCTCCATAGAGCAGGTGTCCAGAGACGGTTGCCCAGAGGCGTGGTGACCCAGAGGTCCAGTACTGGCCGCCCAGAGGCTAATGTGTCACTAACTTCTTGGAGAGGAACCCGCAAAGTGTTAACAATGAGTCCCATACCCCACGTTCGCACTAAACGGTTTCCTAACCAATAGCAAGCTCACACTCCAAAAAATAAAAAGTCTACCTCATATCATCGGTAAACTAGACCCAAAGGTCAAAACGATCAATCGAATAGTTCGGGGATTAACCGGAAAGAAAATACACACGGTTTCCATAGGCCGGAGATTTCCTAACCGTTTAAGCACCTTTCCACTTCGCTCGACGTGCTAAAAGTGAGTGTGAGATTTTTATTATAGAAAATAATGGTGTAAAACGGATTTATAATTGATTTTCGGAATCACTTTTAAAACGGTCTTTTGAAAGGTCTCCTATTATGGAGTAATTAATTTAATAATTAAAATAATATTATATAATAATTTTCAAAAGCCATTTAGGAGTGAAAAATCTTTTGAAAATGATTCATAAAACCCGTGTACGAAATCTAGAGACAAATCTCAAAGAAATCAATGAAAACCAGAAAATCATCAAAAATATTCTAAGTGTTTGTAAACATTCAAAAACAGCTGTGAACTCAAGTTCGATAATTTATTTGGACCAGCAAACTGTGTCCAAATGTCATGAAAATTTGCAGGCATGTAGTCCAACATCCCTACTTTAATATGCAAAAAAAATTTCTGGATTCCGAGTTGAGACGAAGTGGCAGCGACGTCTCAAAGTTGGACCCAGAACAAGATTTTCACTGTTTACAAACAGCGACTAGAGTTCAACTTCGACACGAAATTCGAAGTACCAAACGAACTCCAATGTTGTCCAAATTTCCCTGAGATGGAGTTCGGAACTCCACCTTTCTAACGAGACCAAAAACGTCGAATTTCGACTTCCGATGCGAACGTGGAGGCATCGCGGAGTGGCGCTCAAAAGCTGGAAACAGAAGGGATATTTGATTTTCATTCTAAGTGTTTGACCATTCAAAAACTGCTGCGAACCCAAGTTCGGCAATTTATTTGGACCAGCAAACTGAATCCAAATGACATGAAAACTGGTAGGAATATAGTCCAACATCCCTACTATAAGATGCAAAAAGAATTTCTGGAATCCGAGTTGAGACGAAGTAGCAGCGACGTCTCAAAGTTAGACCCAGAACAAGATTCACACTGTTTACAAACAGCGACAAGAGTTTAACTTCGACACGAAATTCGAAGTACCAAAGGAATGCCGATGATGCCTAAATTTTACAGAGATGGAGTTCGAAACTCCACCTTTCCAACGAGACCAAAAACGTCGAATTCCGACTTTGGATGCGATCGTGGCGGCATCGCGAAGTGGAGAAAAAAAATCTGGAACAGGGTTTAAAAAAAAAATTATTTATTATTTTTTTTTTCTTTTTTTTCTCGGAACAGTGGTAAGAATGTACAATTTTGACCAAAATAACTTCGAAATTTCATGAAACTCAAAACATGAAAGTTTTAGCTCTAAATCTAAGCTTTACAGAACATTCAAAATTATTAGATTTGGATAAGAAACGAGAGAGATACATGCAAAACAATATCAGATTGAAACTCAAGATAACTTGTTAAAGACAGAATTGGTCTTCTGTCTTTGAACGCATTTCAGGTCATCTAAATGGCAATATTACAGAAAACTCACTGAATAAAAATTGTAGCATATGTTTTAATCTTTCCGGAACATCCAAAATTATCTAATTCGGATCAAAAACGAGTAACTTATGGCCAAATCAATTTCAGGGTTTTATTTTATCAACCTTGTAGTTTGTTGTCAGGTCAGCGACAAACAAACGTGATTTCGACCATTGAAACCACAAAATTAGGCAAAGCTCAAAACATGAAAGTTATAGGCTACAGAATAAGCTTTCCAGAACTTCAAGAAAATCTTAATTCCGATTTAAGATGAATGAGATATGCCTAATTTACTAACAGCAATAAACTAATTATAATTTCAGCTAGCATATATTACCTCTTTCCAAGCAATGAAAAGAAGATCAAAGAGTTTCACAATCTAAATGCACAAAAAAAAAAGAGGATTACAAAATAATTTCAGAAATTAAAGAATGAATTAGAGGTGGGTTTTGTGATTGCTATTACCTCTTTTAGTAGTTTGGATTAACTCTCTTTGATTTGGTGTAGATTGGAGTCTTGCTTAGGAGGCCATGACTAGATTTTGGAGCTTTCTAATTAGGTTTTAGTGGTTATGAAATGAAGTGTTGGCTGAAATGGGAGAGTAAAAGATACTTTATAGGCTAATGGTTAGGGTTATTGGATCTAATACCCATTAGGACTTTGTATTATTCATGTGCATACATATATAGGCAATTTTCTCTAAGTACACTCTACATACAAATTACTAAATACATTTCAAACCATAGAAAATTATGAAAATATGTTAACAATTACTTTTAGCCATTTCATAAAATCCTATATCAACAATATTTTACATTTTAACCCCTAATTTTTCCAAAACACCGTTTATAGTTAATATTAGCCAAAATCACCATTTTGCAAATAAATTGCAAATTAATTTCTCAAATCAAATATTGCACTTTTTTACACATATAAAATTTTGCAATAATATAAATTACAAATTTCCCTAATTAATTTCCTTGAAATGCTCCATTTTACACTTAAGCCCAAAATATTAATTTATTCAAAATGACTAAATTTTGAACAAATTAGCCACATTAAAAATTCATTAATAGCTCCAATTAAATTAAAATCCCAATTTTAATTTATTATTTGGTAACCGCAATCACGGGTTGTTACAGCATTGCAGCTATTTTGGGAATACAACCAAAACCATAAAGCTCGTATTGGAATTGGATTTCTGACAAGATAGGGAACTAATGGCCATTTTCTCTAATGCATAATCCATGCATAACAATCCTAGTCCCCAGTGACTATTCACTTGTCTAATGCAAGCTTCCATCCTACATTATTACACTACTACGGAACAACGTATCTCGGTGGATTTTCTCTATTTCAGTCGAGCCTCCAATGCCTATCCATTTAAACGGTTGAGAGTCCAGATTCTAGACTCCTCTATCCATAATAAACCGATATCCCGAAATATGTTCTGCAGACCGGATAGCTAGGGAGAGCATGAAACTGGTTTTACAAATTCAAGTCTCGAGATTATCTCTCTATCACCGATAAGGGATCAAGTTATTTGATTGACTCTAATCTTAATATTTTTCAAACTTCTTAGTTGTCATTAGAATACTTGATTAATTATTTAAAATAAATTCACAAAAGATTTGGGAAGAAAAACCCAAGTTTTATAAACAATTTCCTTTTAACCTTTTATTTTAAACTCCTTCACAATAATTGTATAACTTCCAAATCACCTTCAAAATACTTAATTATTCATTTGAAAAGATTATTAAAAATATTGGGGAAGAATAATTAAGATAAAACCCTAATTTTTAGAAGTAACCAAAACTATCGCAAAATTCGTTATGAATAGTGTTTTTAAAGCTTCTTTGATCAAACCACCTTTTCCATTTCATATAAGTTTAATTTTATAACTTAAATCCCTTTTAAAATATTTTAACATATTTATGTAATTTATTTCATATTTTTAAAGATTAAAGGTACCCATTTTTAAAGAATTTACTACTTTGGTTTCCAAACTACCAAAACACGACGTTTTTAAAATTTGATTTGGACATATCTCAAACTCTAGTAAATGAAATCTCGATTTTTCTTTTTCATTTGAAAACTATAACCCCAAGAGTCTGGAAAATTCTTATTTCAAAGAATTCCGACTTATAATCCGCCCTACACATTCATTTAACTTTTCGGGTCGCGAAATCGCGAACTACTGAAATGCCTTATATTTACCACTTTAGTCAAATTTTATGAAACTTGTCGGAAACACTTTTAAACTATTTTGAAATCATAGTAAATCATTTTAAAATATTTTTGGACAATATTTTTCATATTAAAACTCATATTCACTTTTATTCCATATTATAATATTATACTATTCAATTTTCTATCTTTTTATTTGAAAATCCATTTATAAAATTCTCATATGATGTAATTTCTACCTATCAAATTCTCATTTTTCAAATCAAACATTGTAATTTTTTTTAAATAAATCAAAACCTCTCTTTTTTAATAAATATCAAAGTGATATATTTTCTATTTTAAACCATCCAAATAACTTTTCTTTTTAAATTCAAAACTATAAAGAGGCTTAATAAACTCCATACACATATTAATATGGATTTATTTTCCAAGAATTAACTATGGTTAATTAGTTAACCATTTTAATTTTGATAAATATGATTTTCTCATTATTTGTTATATTTATCACAATTAAGTTATCAACCATATAATGAAGCAATATTCATACATATTAATCATCCAAGCATATTAAATTACTAAACTAAACATGAATATCATTATTTTCTGAAATTTTAAGGTGTATATAAATCAAATACTCACTATCATATCCACTCCTCCCCGTAGCTCTTTAAAATTATTCTTTTGTATGCCGACAGCATTTCTCTCCACTATCTTCACTGCGGAGCTTCCCGGATCGTCCTCTTTTCTTCTTGCATGCTCAACCATTAACCTCTTGAGGGTGTTAGCTCGGTCAAGGGTGAATGGTGGTGGTGGCGGTTGTGGGTTTGAGGAGGGTAGAGGAGTGTTTTGATCGTAGATTTGAGGTGAAAGAACTTTGTATGTATATGTATGTAACTTTGCTTTATTTTTGCATAACTTCCTCATGAATTTTGGAAGCCATTAAAGAGCTTCAAGAAGAGGAAGAAGAATAAGAGAATTGGTGCGAGAATAAATGAGGGGGTAGGTGCTATTTATAGCATTTTGGAAGCTTAACACTTAAGTAAAATGTAAAATATTTCCAACATCATCATCACAACCTCTCCCATCACTCATAACCATGCTTCCCCTCTTACATCACCACCATCACATCTTGGCAAGTGCTTTGAGGTATGTCATGATTTGGTTTGATTTGGTTTCAAAAATATCATGATTTTTTATTTATTTAAGGTAAATGTGTAGATGCACATGGTAACTTCTTGTATGGTTCTACATGTTATGTGCATGTATATATGCATATATATATATATATATGTGTGTGTGTGTGTGTGTGTGTGTGTGTGTCTCATTTGCCAAACCATGGTGCAACATTCGATTACAACTTCTGTTCGATAATACGTTGAAAATCCGAAATCCAAATTTCGGTCATATTTTTACCTTTCAGTTAATATATATATATATATATATATATATGTATGGATGTATATATATGTATGTATGTATATGTATATGTATATGTGAGTAAAAAAATCGTATATATGTAAACAAATCTTGAAAATATATTTCTTATTATCTTAGAATAATAAAAACATGCTCATTTGAATTATAAAACCATATAAATCAATATTCAGATAAGTGTGCAAAATCTTGCCGTTAAACCGCCAAAGCGCAACAAAATTTGGATACTTTTATAAAACAAGTTTATTCAATTATAAAACTATTTTAAATCAATTATTAGCACTATATAATAATTAAAATGGGTTAATCATCATTTAAAATAATCATTTGGATATTTAAATACCCAAAATACCAAAACTTACCTTATATGCTCATTTATGAAAATGATGACATTATCGATGACATCATAGTTATTTTTATTTTCAAAATGAAAAAAATATATTTATTTCAAAATTTTCTAAATAGTTAAATAAGTATATGTAAAAAAATTGTACACGACTTTTGATGGTAAAAAAGCTATTTATCAATAAAACGATTTTCAGTAATATTATCGATATTTTTCCAAAAAGGTATTATTTAAACATTTTTACAAAAAAAATCACCATTATTATTTATCACATAAAACATGATTATTTATGTTTAATCAACCTATATTCGAATATTTAAAATTAACCAAATATTTCAAATCAAAATGGTAAAATTACAGGTCGTTATATTCTTCCTCGTTTAAAAGAATTTCATCCTCGAAATTCCAAGGACGAAAAAACGTAACGAAACCAAATAATTAAGTGTACCTAAAAATAAACATCACCCATAATCCTGTAATGTTATCAAACCCAACTCCAAAAGAGTTTCTCCAAAACATTATTTTATAAGTTTAAACATGTGTGATGTATATAGACTATCCGCACGCAACATTTGATTCAATTTCTTATTCGAATATCCAACTTTACTTTCGAACTAATATTGATCCCCAATCCTCTAGTGTGGACTCTGATCAGGATTTCTGATCAGATACCTTCATTTTCCTTACATAGCTTTCAACTATGATAGAAAATGCAAGCACCTAATCACAAACACTTCTCTATGTTTGCCACTATGAATCGAGTGATAAATCATTTTTCGAACTGGTGTAAACACCTCAAAGTTCCATACTCGATTCTTAGTTCAAAATCGTGTGACGAAATGATCTATATACAACAGACAAACTTATTAACATTTAAAAATGAAAACATTTCTTAAATTTTTTATCTTTGGTTTAAGTACTTTTATAAACCATTTATTACTTCAAAATATTTATTCATAAAATTTTTCTACTTCTTTTCCAAAAGAAACCATTTTTATTTAGAAGATAATTTATCTTTTATTTTTAAAAATTACAATAAACTTTTTATATTATTATATACTCCCTTTTAACCAATATTAAATGCAAACACCCTAATAAAAATTAACGATCACTAATTAATATATTAATGAATGATTCACAATATGCTTTTAACTTAAGGAAAATCATATAGACCGAGTAACTTCGAAATAACCCCCAGGAACTGGGTACTACCAATAGTATCATATATCCCCTTAACTGGAAGGTTAATACTTAAGAGAAGTGTTTACCACCCGAACATATCTCTTGTCCATTTTTATTTATTTTCATGCCATTCAAACTAGTTATCATAAGTGACTTCCTTTCAATCACATTTACATACCAGAATTTAAATTCTCAAAATTTATATAACATTACAAAAATTTTTTTTTTTGTAAAATACATTTTTATAGAACATGCTCATTTATTATCTTATATAAATTCATTAACCTTAACCCAATATTATTATCAAAATACTTTATAGTCAAATCGTGAAACTTAATTCACAAAATGTTTGTACCTAAACCATTAAGATGACACAAATCATTACTTAGCAACTTCAATCAATCAATCAACTAATGGTAATAACCGAATATTATCATTCTCTCTTCAATCAGTTGCCTATCAATTGAATGACTTGTACGACTTTGTACAACAACAATTTTGCTCACTATCTATTGCCAGTTCCACCTGTCACTCAGTAAGAACCATGGGTTCTAATTTGAATGGAAGAGCCAGGTGATGAAGATGTTGAACTACACATGAAAAAGCAGAGAACCTTATCTCATAAATTAATTGGTAATAAATGAACTTATGAAATTAAGTATATTTCCTATCAAAATAAAGGTGAACTATAAATTTATTACTAAAAGGTAAAGGATATTAGTTATTATATTACAATTGTTAAATAATGAAATTAAAGAATGTGATCTAGGTGAATCTTTCCTTTGATTAGTTTAAGTTAATGCGAGTAGACAAAAAAATTCCAAATTATATAAAGATATATACACATATACACCATAAAATAAAAGATCAGTACAATGGATGAAAAAAATAGTACGAATTAGCCCATATAAAAAATAGATTGAAAAAAGTTCATATCTATCCTTTTGTAATTCAACTTTGCAATATGTGTATAAAAGGCGTCAAAATAAGTAAAAGTAATACCGTAAACCCAAGGAGCCTTTCCTACTTCTAAAGTCACTAATCTAGAAGTTGGTAGTAGTAATGGTACATACTCCATGTCAAACGTATATTCATAGACCACATAATTAACTATATGACAACAACAACAATCCAAGTAGAGTATATTTTAGACATGTTATATATGTAATTGATACTGACACACTCTCTGGCACATTAGGTATGCATTAATTATTCAAGATTATTAACAACACTCATGCAAGAGTGATTGCCTAATACACTTGCCGTGTAGTTGGCTGATGCACTCACACAAGAGCGACTGCTCTATACACTTGCCTTGTAATCGTATGATGCACTAATGGTGGGATCCACTATCAATTTAAAATATGATAGATAAACCAAATTGTTAATTTTTCAACCAATCACATTGCGAGTAAACGTTACTCACAATGTGTCTGGTTGATAAATTGACAATTTGGTGTATCTACCATATTTGAAATTAGTAGTGGGTCTCACCATCAGTGCATCGGCCAACAACAAGGCAGGTGTATTGGGAAGTGGCTCTTGCACCAGTTGTAACAAAGAAACAGAAACTGCAACTCCTTGAGCAATAAGCAGGAAAACAGAAAACTTTTTATTTTCTGATCTTAAACTAAATTACAACGTCACTAACTTATAACTAAAGTTTTTCCATTAAACTAGGACTAACAACCTGAGAAATAGACTACAACTCCTTAACTTGCTGCTCACACATGTAGACCACGTACAAGACCAAATCAACTTGAATATTTAAAGACAAAGGTTCAAAATAAAAAGAAAACATTTTAATATGCACTAACTTGCAACACTCCCCCTTAGTGCATTATTCCATCAGTAAGCCCAAGAGCATCTCTAAAACTTTCAAACTTAGCTTTAGAAAGTGCTTTTGTAAAACCATCTTCAACCTGATCGTTTGTCCACACTGCTTCCAGGATAATCTCCTGAGTGAGTACCTTTTCTCGAACAAAATGATAGCGAACATTAATATGTTTTGTGCGAGCATGAAAACATGGATTGCCTGCAAGTTTGATAGCACTCTCGTTATCATAGCATATAGATACCGGGTAGTTGACAGTTTCGTTTATATCCTGAAAAAAACTTTTAAGCCAAACACATTCCTGAGTAGCCATTATGGCTGGTACATACTCAGCTTCTGCACTTGAAAGTGCTACTGTACTCTGTTTTTCGCTGTACCAAGAAATGACAGCTGAACCAGTGCTAAAACAATAACCTGTAGTCGAGTGCCTATCATTTACGTCTAGTCAACATCAACATAACCAAGTAGAGAAAAAACAGCTTTATGTTGATAAAACAATCCATAATTTAAGGTTCCTTTTAGATATCTAAGTATGAGTTTCGCTGCAATCATGTGACCAATACATGGCTGAGTCATAAACTGAGATACTACGCCAACAGAATATACAAGATCAAGTCGAGTAATTGTTAGATATAACAAACTCCCTACAAGCTTGCGGTAGTTTATCACATCTTCTTATTTTTCTCCTTCAATTTTCTGCAATTTAAAACCTGAATCCATAGGAGTAGCTGCAGCATTTGAATTTTCCATTCTAAAGTGTTTCAGAAGTTGTATAGCATAGCTTCTTTGAGAGAGAAAATAACCATTTGATTGTTCCACTTCCAAGCCAAGGAAACAATGAGCTTTGCCTAGATTTTTCATTTCAAAATGGACAGACAATTCATATTGAAGATGTTTAATTCCATCTATATCATCTCCAGTAATTATCATATCGTCCACATAGAGAAGAATTATTATCGATAAGGATTCCTTAACCTTAACAAACATGCTAGGGTCTGCAGTTGAAGGATGAAAGCCACAAAATAAAAAATATTCACTTAATTTACCATACCATGCACGGAGGGCTTGCTTGAGGCCATACAATGCCTTCTTTAGTCGACCTACATAATGTGGAAACTTCTTGGAGATGAATCCCTGTGGTTGCTCCATATACATATCATGATCTAATTCACCATACAAAAATGCATTCTTCACATCTAGCTGCCACAAAGACCAATTTTTGTTTGCCGCCAAAGAAATTATAGTTCGAACAGTAACCATTTTTGCAATGGGACTAAAAGTCTCTTCATAATCCATGCCATATTGCTGAGAAAATCCACGAGCAACTAAGCGAGCTTTATGCCTTGCAATGGTTCCATCCACTGCCCTTTTTATTTTATATATCCACCTGCAAGTGACAAGATCAACATTCCTTGGCTTGGGTACTAGCTCCTAGGTAGAATTTTCCACCAATGCATCAATTTCACCATGCATTGCTTCTTCCCAGTTAGAATTTCCTCGTGCTTCCATGTAAGTTGTTGGTTCATCATCATTTGAATCTCCCATCATAAAGCAAGAATAAATAGTGCATGGATTTAACTGAACTTCATAGTCGGCTAAATAATTTGGTGGTTTTCTTTGTCTAGATGTTCTTTGCTGCATATACTCCTGCTGTGGGTTATTAACCAACGGCAATGACTTAGTTCTCCCCTGTCTCTTGACTCTGGCTGAGTAGGAAAGAGCTCCAAAATTGATTTAGTCAATGGGGCATGATCTGAACTTTCCTCATGCATGTCAGTTGAATAAAATTTTTCTAACTCATCAAACACAACATCCCGAGAGATAACAATCTTTTTAGTGATGGGATCCATGCATTTCCATTCTTTCCTATGAGCATCATAACCAACAAACACACGCTTTCTAACTTTTGGATCAAGCTTTGATCGCAAAGATTTAGGTGTATGTACATAACAAAGAGAATCAAAAACTTTAAAATAACTTACATTGGGCTTGCTGTTATATAGCAACTCAAAAGGAGAATTTGATATACTTGGCCATGAAGGAAGTCTATTTATCACGTGACAAGCACATTGCATAGCAGCAGCCCACAGCTCACGGGGAAGGTTTTTGTCATGTAGCCAAGATAGAACTACCGATGTAAGATGTGCCAACTTGCGTTCAGCGACTCCGTTCTGTTGGGGAGTTTCAGGACATGTCATTTGACGAAGAATACCATTTTGCTTGCAAAATTGCTTGAATTCAAGTGAAGAAAATTCTCCTCCATTATCCATTCGTAAGCACTTTAATGTGGACTTGAATTCCTTTTCAACCATTTGCTTGAACTGTAAAAAGCAAGAGAAAGCTTCACCCTTGTTCTTTAGAAAATAAACCCAGCTATAGCGAGAAAAATCATCAACAATAACCATCGCATATGTAACACCACTACAACTTGGTGTTCTGGTTGGTCCCATAAGATCTGAGTGCACCAACTGAAATGCAGAAGAAACACGACTCACTGATCGTTGAAATGGAAGGCGATGCGACTTTCCATATTGACATCCCACGCAAACCCCATTTTGATGTGTTATTTTAAAGGGGGGAATTCCTTCAAGCAACCCCTTTCTTGAAATTTGTTGCAATAGTTGGTAGCCAACATGTCCAAGTCGAGCATGCCAAAGTGAAGCATTATTGTTTTGACTTGTCCCCTCAACGTATGCTTTAGATGCAGATAAAATATACAATGAATCTTTTCTTCGCCCATTGAAGAGAACATCCGCATCCATATTCTTCAAATTTGCAAGAATCTGAACATTATTTGGACTTAATAGTACATAATTCCCATTATTAGTTATTTGAGAAACTGAAACAAGATTCTTTGCCAATCCAGGAACATGATAAACATCCTTTAGTGAGACTCCGCTACTGAATGGGTTTGCAACTTCAACATCACCTTCCCGAAGCACCCGATGAACTGAATTATCAGCAGTAATAATGGAACGCTTACGGACATGAGGACGAACATCTGAAAGTACAGAAACATCTCCTGTAGCATGGTGAGAGCAACCTGAATCTATGATCCACTCCTTTATATAGTCAATAGAAACATTAGCCTCTATGTTAGTGTTGTTCTGCTGCATAAGTTGGGTTGCATTTCCAGAAACTGCAACCTCAGGATCATCCATCATCTCAATGGACAAACATTGCTCCCACTTTGGCTCTTCCATGTTTTTGATCTCATTTGCTACATTTGCACTCTCTTCTGGTAGTTTAGTACGACAATTTGGCTTGATATGACTAGGTTTTCCACACTTGTTACAAACAATTTTTGCTCGACGATTTTGTTTTATATGCCCCGACTTCCAACATCTAAAACAAATAGTAGAGTTGCTTCTAGGTTGCCACTCATTTTTGGACTGCGGCTTATTTCCAGACTGCTTTCCATCACATGATAAGGATTTTGAATTATTTTTGTGTTTCCATTTATCCTTATCCTTAGTTAAAAGCACATCATCAACATCAGACATTGAATTTTTAAACATTTTCTTAATTAACGATTCTTGATTTGAAAGTAGATTCTCTAAGTCTACAATAGGTGGTTGCTCCGCCCACCCTTGGATAGAGGAGATGAATGACATGAATTCTTTGCGTAATCCACGAATTAGGTACTGACGTAACCGTGCTTTGCTGATAGGCTCTTCTGAGTCCAATTTTGAAATTTCAGCGCATAGATTTTCACTTTAAGAAAATATTCAGAAATAGACATATTACCTTGAGTCACCGCTGCAAGCTCGTTCTCTAAATATTGCAACATTATTGTGTTTTTCTGAGTGAACAACCTTTTGAGAGTTTCCTACACTTTCTTTGGTGAATCCATATCACGAACATGATCGATGTAGTCTTTATCAATCGATGTTCTTAACACAAACATAGCTTTTCCACATTTAATCTTCCACTTTCTCCGCATTTAGGCGTTTTGTGGAGTATCTTTCGAAATTACCGTTTCTGCACCGGAAATTAAATCCTACGGATCTTGTCCCTGAAGATATGATTCCATGCACAACCTCCAGTACTGATAGTTGTTGCCGACGAGTTTTTCTATGCAGGGATTGCTTCCACTATTCATATTTGCAGAATAAAATCAAACACCTTGTAGGCAACCTGGCTCTGATACCATGTAACAAATAAACAGAAACTGCAACTCCCTGAGCAATAAGCAGGAAAACAGAAAACTTTTTATTTTCTTTTATTTTCCGATCTTAAACTAAATTACAACGTCACTAACTTATAACTAAAGTTTTTCCATAAAATTAGGACTAACAACCTGAGAAATAGACCACAACTCCTTTACTTGCTACGCACACATGCAGACCACGTACAAGACCAAATCAACTTGAATTATTAAAGACAATGATTCAAAATAAAAAGAAAACATTTTAATATGCACTAACTTGCAACACCAATGTTTTTAGTATTCTTGTACTAAAAATTATTTAGTGTCTTACATGTTAACTATTATGTGTAATATAATGATGATGCCACAACCTTATATCCCTACTTATACCGTTATGCAAGGAACGAAAAAGAAGAAAGTATCGAGTACATAACCATTATACAAAGGGAAAACTATGTTTAAAAGTTGGTTGTTTGGCCAAACCTATCATTTCTGTAAACTATTAAGGTTGAAATTGCTATCAAGTAGAAATCAAACAATAAAAAGTAAATGATGAGATTATTTAATAAAATCAGATGAGAATTCAATCGATTTATTTCTAAAGAGTTAACTTTAATGATAGGTAGTAAAGTGAAACCACAACTCTATCAGTCTTACTTCTAGACCTATCAATGCTGTATAAAAAATGTGTGTATAAATTTCCATATTAACTATGGAGATGGACATGTAACTACAACCGGTTACACCTTTACCTATGAAGTTACTGGACAGAGTATTTCATTCTACAAATCCTTTCCGTTAGCAGCTCACTTTTCTTAAAAAATGACTTATGCGGAAAAAATAAAGCTAAAAGGAACCTTATATACTGGATTTATACAACTTCCCTAAGTTTATTAGCAACTATAAAATAATCAGCCGTAGCAATTACCTCAAATTCACTATAAACCCACAAGTTAAATTTAGATCTTGTAGGTATATACAAAGGCGGCAGATTCCCTTACATAATACCAACTTGAGATCGTGGACAACCAAAAAAACTGCAGGTACAAAGGAAAATCAGCTGGACTGTGCGGCTATAAAAGAAAATGAGCAAGACTGCAGTAGATAGTGGTGAACTCAGTTTGTTTTATTTGGCTAATAAGAGACTACATCATGTTCATTTTCAAGCTTATATATGTTCAAAATTTGGGCCTCAATGGAAGCTTTGCTGAAATTTCCAAAGATAATGGCATTTGCTTCGTTATGTTTGACAAGATGGAGGATTGCAACACAGTACTTGAAGGAGAACCTTTAGTTAATGGATGATAAGCTTATTGAAAATGAATTACTAGGATTATAAATGATAAAGAATTTCTCATATCACTTCCTATCTGTGTAAATATATTCCTAAGCTTGAATTTTTCCAATTGGAACCCCACATCATGAACCCCCTAAAAGCAAAAGATGATTATTCTGTTTACGAGTCCTGTTGGGAATTTTACGGTTCGAGACAAATTTGATGGAGATTGTGAAGAAGATAATGTTGTACTTCCGACTTCAAGGATCTATGAAATAGATTCTTTCAGACAATAGTTCAACCCACCAGGTACAAACGCGTTATCGAACTATCGACTTTCAGGATTCAATGAAGCCCTATAACAGCGAAATCGGATTCGAAGTTTGTACGCCTTTGATCCGACCAATAACACTTTAGTAATAGTTTCTGATGATGCAATTTGTATAGAAAGGAATGAAGAAGAAGAAGAAACAAATCTGCAACGATTCAGCGTTTGCAACACCTTGCAGATGTTACAAAATATAGAGCAATGGAAGTGCAGCGATTAGCAACACTTCCCTGGCGTTGCAAATCTGTGTAGGAAGAAGAAGAATCTGAATTCCTTTTTAAACACTTTCTGGGCGTTGCTATTTATAGATGTGAAGAGGTATCCATTCGTGAAGGGTTGCGTCCCTTCCCAATGTTTCAAAACCGTTGTTAAAAGTCACATACGTTTGAGTTGAAACGTCGCGTCTATTCATTTTGCAACGTTCAGAAAACGTTACAAATTTCCCGCCCTTTATTTAAATTCAGAAATTTTGGTTCTGGGTCCTTAACGGGCTGAAATCTAACCCGTTACCGTCGATCCAAAAATATTTTCGGGTACCCGGTTCGGTCGGTCGGACGGACGGCGGCGGCGCGTGTGGTGTTGTATGACTTCTCTCCTCACAACAAGGCAAACATGTGGGAGCCCCAAGGCCCCAACATCCACATGAGAAAGCTATATTTATACAAATATATTGCATAATTTTCTAGCATGTGGGACTAATTGATTTCTTCTGCCCTCTTTACTTCTTCTCTTCCAAATCAAAGCCCTAAAACTATATTTAAAATTTTTACAACAATCTCCCCCAATTTTCAAATAAGAAAAATAAATAAATAGGACGGCTGCATCACTAGAGTGACTTCCTACATACCCAAGTGGGATCAAGCCTATGTAGTTCTAAGATCAAGTTTTGCATCATCGTAAAAACCAACACATAAATAAAAGGTATCTTTTGGATTTGAACCTTTACTTAGTGTAAATCATTCAAAGCCTTTTCGAGATTCTATGGTGAACGAATCTTGAACCAAGTATCCCTAATGATAAACCGAAACAATCACACATGTTGATTTCCTTAGGTAAAGTGTTCTGTATTGCTCAGCACGTTAATGGCCATGTGCTTAAATCCTGGTTCATGAGTCTAACTTAGAAAGCGGTCTTACTTTCCTAGGAAACGACCTGATTTCCATACTCATATAAGTAAGTCTCTTAAGGTGTTTCTGCGATTCACCTTTTAAGGTTTCTAGACTTATTAAGGATATATATCCATCCTTTATTCTTGCAGAATCCAACACTAAATATTATGGGATTATAGATTTAGTGTTCCATAATCATTCTCTTAACTTGTTGGTACCCATTGAACTTTGTCTATCCTTTTCAAGACATAAGTTGGATTTCTGTTAAGGATGATCAACCTTCATTCACAGACCTTAGTCCCATTTCTTGTGACTTTATAGAAACCATTGCCTTTGGAAGACTCTTTGTAAGTGAATCAGCCAAGTTTTTCTTCGTTTCAATGCAGTCAATAGTTATAACTCCTCTTTTGAGTAACTGTCTCACCATTTGATGTCTTAGACTCACATGTCTAGACTTTCCTTTATATGTCTTATTAGACATATTGTATATCGTTGCCTGATTGTCACAGTTAATCAAGACTGCTGGAGATGGCTTCTTCCATAAAGGGATTTCCATTAATAAATTCCTAAGTCATTCCGCTTCTTTACATGCATCTGCTAATGCAATCAATTCTGACAACATTGTTGAGTTAGAAATACAGGTCTGCTTCTTGGAAGCCCAAGACACAGCAGCGCCTCCTAATGTAAAGATCCATCCAGTAGTAGACTTGGATTTGGATTCTACATTGTTCCTGGTTGCATCACTATATCCTTCTATTACAGCAGGATATCCTTTATAAGATAAACCATATTCAATGGTTCCTTTCAAATAAGCTAAAACTCTGGAAATAGGTTTCCAATGTTCGAAACCTGGATTACTCGTAAATCGACATAATACACTTATAGCATGTGCGATGTCTGGTCTAGTGCAATGCATAGCATACATAAGACTCCCAATAACACTGGAATACTCTAGTTGTGAGATAGTACGTCCAGTGTTCTTTTCTAATTTAATACTAGGATCTAAAGGAGTTGTTGCTGGTTTGTCATCGTAATGACCATACTTTTGTAGGAATTTCTCTATGTAATGAGATTGAGTTAGTAATAATTCCCCCTCTTTCCTAACAATTTTAATTCCCAAAATTACATCAGCTTCTCCTAGATCTTTCATATTCGAATTTAGAAGTCAGAAACTTTTTAGTTTCATTCACATAGGATATATTGGAACCAAATATTAGTATGTCATCAACGTATAAACATATTATAACACTACCGTTGTTATCCAATTTGCTATAAATACATTTATCAGCATCATTAACAATGAATCCATATGACAGTGCAACTTTATCAAATTTCTCATTCCATTGCATGGGAGCTTGCTTCAGGCCATAAAGAGATTTCACTAATTTGTAAACTTTCTTTTCTTGGCCTGGGGTTTTGAAACCTTCAGGTTGTTCCATATATATCTCTTCTTCTAAATCTCCATTTAGAAAAGCAGTCTTTACATCCATTTGATGTATGACTAATTTATGAATTGATGCAAGTGCAATTAGACAACGTATAGAAGATATGAGAGCAACTAGAGCATATGTATCAAAGTAATCTACTCCATGTTTTTGCTTATATCCCTTAGCAACTAATCTGGCTTTAAACTTATCAATGGATCCATTTGTATTCAACTTTTTCTTGAATATCCATTTACATCCTATAGGTTTAGCACCAGGAGGTAAATCAGTTAAAACCCAAGTTTGGTTTAATAGTATGGAATTCATTTCATCATTGATAGCTTCTTTCCAGAAATTGGAATCTCTGGAACTCATAGCCTTAGAATAAGTTTTGGGATCGTCATCGACATTCATTACATATTTAGTCACATTAAGGACTTCGTCCTTACTTCCTTCTACAAGATATGTAATGAAGTCAGGACCATAGTCCTTATCTATTCTCGCTCTTTTACTTCTCCGTTGTTCAGTACTATTATCTGGTACTGATACTTCCTTGCTGTTTTGAACAGGAGCATAATCATCGTCATTGATATCATTAGCCATACTAGGTTCTGGACTAGATGATCTCAATGGGATCTCAACAGTTTGATTTTCAAAAAATTCTACATCTACAGATTCTATAACTTCTAGGGTGTCAAGAATAAGGAATCTATAAGTTATACTATTAAGTTAATATCCTATGAAAACACATTTAAATTCTCTATTTCCTAACTTTGGTCGTTTAGGGTCTGGTTTTCTAACATATGCTAAGCAACCCCAAACTTTAAGTCTAGTTAGGTTAGGTTTTCTATTAAACCATAATTCATAAGGGGAAATATTATTCTGTTTAAGTGGTACTCTATTTAAAATATAACATGCAGATAACATAGCATCACCCCATAGGTTATAAGGTAAATTAGAACTTATGAGCATGGCATTAACCATTTCTACTAAGGTTCTATTCTTCCTTTCAGCAACACCATTTTGTTGTGTTGTATATGGGGCAGTACATTGGTGAACTATACCTTGTTGTTTACAAAACAAGGTGAATTCATTTGAGAAATATTCACCACCACGATCTGAATGTAATATTTTAATTTTAACTCCTAATTGTATTCTGACCTTTGCTTTGTAAAGTTTGAATTTATCAAAAGCCTCATCTTTAGTTTTCATTAGATATATATATATGCATATCTAGTATAATCATCAATGAATGTTATATAGTATTGGTTACCACCATAGGTGATATGACTTTTTAAGTCACCCACATCACTATATATCAAATCAAGCAAACCAGTTTTTCTTTCTACGGATTTAAAGGATTTTCGGTGTATTTTTGCTTGAACACATGTTTCACATTTAGAGATGGTATCGAAATCACAATTAGAAATTAATCCTAATTTATGCATATTTCTAATGGAATTATAATTAACATGTCCTAATCTACCATACCATAAATTAATAGAACCAACAATATAAACAAAAGATTTCTTTATTAGATTCAACTTAATCATACCGTTACAAAAGTATCCATGTCTAATGAATCTACCATTCTTAGACAACACTAGCTTATCAGACTCATACACCATCTTGAATCCTCCTTTGTTAAGAAGGTATCCAGAGACCAAATTCTTACACATATCAGGTACATAAAATACATTTACCAATGTAAGAACTTTTCCAGTGGTGAAAGTAAGTTCTATAGTGCCTTTTCCCAGTACTTTGCTCGGAACCTTATTTGCTCCAGTAACTTCATCGGCTTCTCCTTTATTTTCTTCGTAACTCTTGAACAGATTACGGTCTTTGCAAATGTGAATGGTTGCTCCAGTATCGAACCACCAATCATTATAATTCCCGCTAACGGAGTTCGCCTCTTGCACTACAACCACAAGCGAGTCTTCGACCACATTCACTTTTTGTTGTTTCTTCCGCAGACGGCAGTCTCGGGCATAGTGGCCGGGCTTGTTACAAAAATAACAAGCACCTTTCTTTTTGTTGTTAGTTTTGGAATGATTTTTCTTCTTAAACTGTGTCTCATTCTTTGGCTTTAACTTATCAGCAATTTCAACATTATTTGCCTTAGAATGGGACTCAGTTTGCGGATTATCATCTAGATCGCGTTTGCGAGAGTCTTCTTCAATACGAAGATGACGCTGTAAACTGTCTAAATTATAATCCATTTCCGCATGCTTCATCTTTTTCTTATAATCATTCCAACTATGCGGAAGTCTAGAAATTATAACTCCAACAACAAAAGATTCAAGGAGATCAATTCCAGCATCTTTAAGTTGATTCATCAACAGTAAGATTTCGCTTACTTGTCCAATTATGGACTTATTGGTGACCATTTTGAAATCCATAAAATTGGAAATAAGAAACTTTTTATTACTTGTCTCGGATATGCGGTACTTATTCTCCAGTGCAGTCCAGAGTGCCTTCGCTGTTTCCAAGGTTATATGAGCATTGTAGACTGGGGTAGATAGCGCATTCAGAATATGGCCTCTGCATAGAAAATCGTCCTCTTTGCGCTTTGCACGTCTAGCCTTTAGAGCATCATCATCCTTATCAGTTTCCTCCCGGATTTCTTTCATGGCATCTTCCAAAATGTAGAACAACTTGACGGTGACCAAGAAAAATTTCATTGTCTCTTGCCAACGAGTGAAATTGTCGCCATCAAAACGCTCTAATCGAGTTAGATGCTGATACATAACTTGTAGAGCGCTCGAACCTTCCATGGTTGAACTATTGTCTGAAATTTATTGGGAATTTTACGGTTCGAGACAAATTTGATGGCGATTGTGAAGAAGATAATGCTGTACTTCCGACTTCAAGGATCCATGGAATAGATTCTTTCAGATAATAGTTCAACCCACCAGGTACAAACGGGTTATAGAACTATCGACTTTCAGGATTCAATGAAGCCCTATAACAGCGAAATCGGATTCGAAGTTTGTACGCCTTTGATCCGACCAAGAACACTTTAGTTATGGTTTCTGATGATGCAATTTGTATAGAAAGGAATGAAGAAGAAGAAGAAACAAATCTGCAACGATTTAGCGTTTGCAACACCTTGAAGATGTTACAAAATATAGAGCAATGGAAGTGCAGCGATCAGCAACACTTCCCTAGCGTTGCAACACTTTCTGGGCGTTGCTATTTATAGATGTGATGAGGTATCCATTCGTGAAGGGTTGCGTCCATTCCCAATGTTTCAAAACCTTTGAGTTGAAAGGTCGCGTCTATTCATTTTACAACATTTCAAATTTCCCGCCCTTTACTTAAATTCAGAAATTTTTTCGAATCCGAACCCGAAACCCGGGCCCGGCCCGGTTCGGTCGGACGGCGGCGTGGTGTTGCATCACTTCTCTCCTCACAACAAGGCAAACATGTGGGAGCCCCAAGGTCCCAACATCCACATGAGAAAGCTATATTTATACAAATATATTGCATAATTTTCTAGCATGTGAGACTAATTGATTTCTTCTTCTCTTTCAAATCTTTCAAATCAAAGCCCAAAGCCTCAAAACTATATTTGAAAATTTTACAAGAAGTCCTTATTGAGGTTGAGGTACTAGATCACAAACGTGAATTTGTTGAACACATCAGTACTCCAAATGAAGATCGCATATCTAAATTTGTAAAGTATGAATACATTTGCTTGCACCCTATGCCAAAATTGTGTATGATTCTGAAACCGCATTAAGGAATGCCCAATTAAGTTTGTAGAAGTAACATCAAGGTTACCCAATTGAAAGATTCATTAGTTGGGATTTAACCTATTCCACGTGACAAGGATGCTAACGTAGCATAGAGTTCAACATAGCCATGTATTTGTTTCCTTCATGGTTATTTAAAAGGAGTAGGAGAAAAAATATCCATAGAACAAATATACAAATTTAACTTTAAAGCACAAATCAAAGTGTCGTAAGCATTAAAGTAAACCATTTCACATACCCATTTGACTAAACTTTCATCTCCCAAAGGTTGGGAAGGATCCACGGGTTTGCGTCCAGTAATAAGCTCAAGAAGAAAAGCTCCAAATGAAAATACATTAGACCTATCGGTTAGTTTTTCAGTTGAGGCATATTCTGGAGCCATGCACCTATACTAGTGATTTAGACATCCAAAATCGCTTTGTACAGAATGTGTACTACAGGCAAAATGAGTAAGATATAATTATTCTGACAAATAACTTTTGAAATTTGACGCTTTATTGGGTAGCTTAAGCAATGCACAAAACCGCAACAGTGTCAGTTGGATACATTTTTTTATCAAGGGCTGATGATGTAGCTTGGTAAACAAGAAACTAACTGTCAGATAATCATATATAAATAAAAATCCACATTGTAGGATCTATAAACATATTCTATAAAACTTGAGAATGGACATTACAATCAAGAGGCATTTAATAAATTGCAAACAAGAATTCAATTTCAAAATGTGAAAGCAATAATAATAATGTTGTTTGTACAGTTTATTTTAGAAATTCATCGCATGGTGTTCCAAATGGATTTTATCTTTAGGGCACATACACTGCAATAAGTTTGCATGCCCACATTTAAGTCATATAATTTTCCGAGCATTAAGATTCTGATGTTCTAAATAACAATTGCCAATAATTATCAGCCAAATATCATTGGGTGATGCAGCAGCGGATAACTGAAATGGATAAATCTGTGAAAGTAGCAATTGATGGAATAGAAGATACCGAATGGTCCAAATCCGTTGATCCAAAGATGTCGGATTCTAGCTATCCCAAACACGTTGATCGCGCACGATACCGTGTTTAAAGATCTACGATTCTTCGTACGTTGATCTAGCGCACTAGATACCGTGAATCGGCTTCAGCAGTTGTTGAATCGAGCGCACTCGATTACCGAAAGTGGAGATAGGAGATCACACTCAACTACCAATTTAATGAAAGCACAAAGCTAACAAACAAATTTTATTTCAAATCAACTAACTATTACAAATGACACCACCATGCCTATTTATAGGCGTACAACTCAACACATCACTAGGTCGTTCACGACCTTACAACACACACTTACAACACAACACTTAGGTCGGCAACGACCTAACACAAAAACGACCTACGACCTAAAGTGACAGTGACTCAACATAAAGGAAAACATTACAACACATTACAACACATAAGAAATACAACATACGACCTAAAATACAACACACACATGGCAGCAGCGACCTAAGCTCTTGAAGCGACTTAAGTCTTGCGACCTATACTTGAACGACCTAAAAATGCAAGGCAGCGACCTAACTCTTCAGTGCATAAGGTCGAGCGACCTAAAATAAATCCACATTAGCGACCTATCATAGGTCGTATCTCGATTCCGCGACCTAACATAGGTCGTAACTTCTTCTCGCAACCTAACTTAGGTCGTAACTTGTCAAAGCTGGTACTCGAAAGATCGGAGCGACCTAAAGAGAGCGATCTAAGGCCTCGCGACCTAAGGCCTTGTGACTTATCATAGGTCATTGGTTTTCCTTTTCTTGCATAACTCGCTTCTTCTCTTATCTTGTCATCCTGGAACCTGTTAGGTCGCACGCGACCTAAGACTTCAACTTTCCATGACTTATTCCAAAGTTTTAACTCGTTTGCTTCCTCGTTAGGTCGCACGCGACTTAACAGAACGTTAGGTCGGTCGCGACCTAAGACTTCAATATTCTGGGCTGCCTCATTGGGTGACCTTCCGTATTTATCAAAAGTACTTACAAAGCTTCCAAATGTAGTTGTATGTATGATTTACGTGTTGCACTTTGTCAGTCTATGATGTTTTTGTTAGAAATGAATAAGTGGCTAAAAGTGAGGGAAACAATATCCCACATCGGGGAATACACTTCCCAATTCCACCTTATATACTAAGGCTCAGTAAGCTATATCAAAAGAATGAGGCAATGAAAGGGAAGATGCAATGTAGGCAAGAAAAAATCCTACATATTTAATATTATATGGTCAAAGATTGGGCCTTGGGCCTTGGGGCTCTTGGGGTCTGATGATTAAATGGGCCTTCGTTTGAAACTTGGGCTGCGCTAAAACGGCTAATTTTTGATCCGTTTTTTGCTGCCAGAAATGGTTGCTTCCGTTGGTTAAAGGGTCGCAACCTTCCCAACGGTCACAGCCGCGTCTCTTCACAAACAGGCACCTCCCAGCCCTATTTAAAGGCATGCAGAACCAAAATCTAAAGTACGTTTTTGTTCTTTCTCTTTCTGCTCTGCCCTCTGCATCTTCTGTTCTGAAATAAGCAACTCTCTTGAGTTCGTCGTGCCCTGCATCGTCAGCGCAACCTTGCAGGCTTCCATTCCGTTTCACCTTGGGAAACAGTTGCTCGTCAACCCGCTGCGCCGTAGGGGGAGCAAATCTGTTTTAAGGGAACAACGACTCTGCTGGACTCGGATACAAATATTCAACTTGCAACCGAAATACTAAACGGTACGCATTCCATTTTAGCCTACTCTTTTCGTTCTCAGATTGAATTTACCCTAGCATATAAACTAGGGTTACTGTGTGGCTAAGAATCTTAAAACAGATTTGTGCTTTGTTTTGTTCTGTTCTGTGTACTAATTGAAGTCGTATCGTTTCAGACGATGGCTCAAGACAGTGACACTTCGACAACAAAGCAGCCATTGCCCTCCGCTCCGACAGGACCGCTTGTCACACAGCCTGTACCATTCTCGCATGGAGAGAGGCCGAAAAAATTCAATGGCCAGGATTTTAAGCGCTGGCAACAGAAGATGCTCTTCTATTTGACTACGTTAGGTCTGGCCAAATACCTAACAGAGGAACCTCCACAAGTAGATGAACTCGAGCCCGACGCCACCAAGGTCGAGTCCCTCACAGCCTGGAAGGGCTCTGACTTCATTTGTAAGAATTATATTCTCAACGGTTTGGAAAATAGTCTGTACAATGTGTACTGCACTGTCCAAACTGCAAAGACTCTTTGGTTGTCCCTCAAGAAAAAATACAAAATGGAAGACGCCGGGATGAAGAAGTTCATAGTCGGCAAATTCCTAGACTTCAAGATGGTCGACACCAAAACGGTAGTCAGCCAGATTCAAGAACTTCAGGTTATCATCCATGAGATTCATGATGAGAAGATGGAGTTAAGCGAATCATTTCAAGTTGTCGCTACTATCGAGAAGTTTCCTCCATCATGGAAGGACTTCAAGAATTATCTGAAGCACAAACGAAAAGAAATGACTATGGAAGATCTTGTTGTTCGACTCAGAATTGAAGAGGATAACAGAAAATCTGAAAAGAAGTCAACCAACACCATGGTGGCAAAGGCAAATGTTGTTGAGACCGACAAGAGCAACAAAAGAAAGAGAGAAAATAATCCAAATGCAAAGAAGGCCAAGAAGTTCAAAGGGAACTGCCATAATTGCGGGAAGAAAGGCCATAAGGCAAGTGAGTGCCGAGGACCAAAGAAGCAGAAAGACCAAGCCAATGTTACGGAGCATGATAAGCTTTCAGATGGAGTTTCAGAAATGAACCTGTCGGCCGTGATCTCAGAATGCAACTTGATTGGCAACACAAAGGAATGGTTTGTGGACACTGGTGCCACAAAACACATTTGCGCCAACAAGTGGATGTTTTCCAACTACAAGCCTACGACAGAAGAAGAGAAACTCTTCATGGGAAACTCCTCTACGTCGAAGGTTGAAGGAAAAGGAAAAGTGGTTCTAAAAATGACTTCTGGAAAAGAACTCACTTTGAATGATGTTCTGCATGTACCAGACATTCATAAGAACTTAGTTTCGGGATCATTGCTGAGCAAGAATGGTTTCAAGTTGGTCTTTGTTTCTGATAATTTTGTATTGTCTAAAAATGGAGTGTATGTGGGTAAAGGGTATGTGAGTGATGGTCTATTCAAGATGAATGTAATGACTGTTGTACCAAAAGATATGAATAAAATGGATTCATCTGTTTATATCGCTGAGTCATTTAATATATGGCATGCTAGACTAGGCCATGTAAATTTTGATACTTTGCGAAAAATGGTTAATTTAGATTTTATACCTAAGTTTACTATAGATCACAACTATAAATATGAAACATGTGCTGAAGCAAAGTTAACTAGAACTTCCTTTCATCATGTTGAAAGGAATACCGAGTCGTTAGATTTAATACATACTGATGTATGTGATCTAAAGATGTGTCAAACCAGAGGAGGTAAAAGGTATTTTATTACCTTTATCGATGATTGCACTAGGTACTGTTATGTGTACCTACTAAGAAGCAAGGATGAGGCCTTTGAAACGTTTAAACAATATAAGGCAGAAGTTGAAAATCAACTAAACAAAAAGATAAAAGCCTTGCGAAGTGATAGAGGTGGAGAATACGAATTTCCATTTGAGGAATTTTGCGCTCAAAATGGTATAATTCATCAAACAACAGCACCGTATTCTTCTCAATCCAATGGAATAGCAGAACATAAGAATCGTACCCTAAAGGAAATGATGAATGCTCTGCTTATTAGTTCTGGATTACCAGACAATTTCTGGGGAGAAGCGATACTTTCAGCTAATCATATACTGAACAAAGTACCTCGCAAAAAGACCTTTAAGTCACCACATGAACTGTGGAAAAACAGACCTCCATCTTACAAATACTTAAAAGTGTGGGGGTGCTTAGCAAAGGTAGAAATACCTAAGCCTAAAAAGGTCAAAATTGGACCCAAAACTATAGATTGCATATTTATTGGATATGCTCATAATAGTAGTGCATATCGATTTTTGGTGTACAAATCTGAAATTGATGACATTCATGAAAACACCATTATCGAGTCTCGAAATGCCAGATTTTTTGAACATGTTTTTCCTCTTTAAAACTCGATTGAAACTATTGTTCAAAAGAGACCGAGAGATACTGATACTCCCGAGGATAATATTGATCAAACCACATTTGAAAGGAATGTTGAATCAGAAATAGAGGAACCAAGAAGGAGCAAACGACAAAGGACCTCTAAAACCTTTGGACCAGATTTCTATGCATATATGATAGAAAATGAACCTCTGACTTATCAACAAGCAATGTCATCTCCCGATGCTCCTTACTGGAAGGAGGCCATCAACAGTGAAATAGAATCTATTTTACAAAACCATACATGGGAACTAGTGGATCTACCCAAAGGATCAAAACCACTAGGTTATAAATGGATATTCAAGAAAAAACTAAAGGCTGACGGCTCAATCGACAAGTATAAAGCAAGACTTGTAATAAAAGGATTTAGACAAAAAGAAGATCTAGATTACTTTGATACATACTCACCAGTGACTAGAATCACATCAATTAGAATGCTTATTGCAATAACATCCATACTAAATTTGGAAATACACCAAATGGATGTGAAAACCGCATTTTTAAATGGTGAACTAGAGGAAGAAATCTATATGTAGCAACCTGAAGGGTTTCTAAGTCCAGGAAATGAAAATAAAGTGTGTAAGTTAGTAAAATCACTTTATGGCCTTAAACAAGCACCAAAACAATGGCACGAGAAATTTGATGGAACTATGTTATCAAATGGATTCAAAATAAATGAATCAGATAAGTGTGTTTATATAAAACACACAGATATTGGATATGTCATTCTTTGTCTTTATGTTGATGATCTGTTAATCCTAGGAAATAATAAGGCCATAATAAAATCTACAAAGGATATGTTATCCTCTAGATTCGACATGAAAGACCTAGGAGTGGCTGATGTAATCTTGGGTGTAAAAATTATAAAAACATCACAAGGATATGCGTTATCTCAGTCACATTACATTGCCAAAATACTTGAAAGATTCAAGCAGCATAATATATCTATTGCAAAATCGCCAGTAGATATGAACCAAAATTGGGTAAAGAACACTGGTGATGGTATATATCAACTTGAATACTCCCGTATACTAGGAAGTATTATGTATGTCATGAACTGCATTAGGCCTGATATTGCATACGCTATAAGCAAACTTAGCAGATATACCAGCAATCCTGGTAAACATCACTGGAAAGCAATAATCAGAGTTCTAGGATATCTAAAGTATACACAAAACTATATGCTGCATTATGAAAAATATCCTTCGGTAATAGAAGGATATAGTGATGCAAATTGGATAACTGGGTCAAAAGACACAAAATCCACAAGTGGATATGTGTTTACATTAGGAAATGGAGCAATTTCATGGAAATCGTCCAAACAAACTTGCATAGCAAGGTCAACAATGGAATCCGAGTTTATTGCTCTGGATAAAGCCGCAGAAGAAGCAGATTGGCTTCGAAGTTTTTTGGAAGATATTCCAAATTGGGAAAAACCAGTACCTCCAATATGTATACATTGTGATAGTCAATCTGCTATTGGAAGAGCTAATAGTAAACTGTATAATGGTAAGTCTAGACATATTCGTCGTAGACATAAAACCATAAGGCAACTTCTCTAATGGAGTTATCACTATAGACTATGTAAGGTCAAAAGATAACATCGCGGATCTACTAACTAAAGGCTTGCCTAGAGAGAAAGCTCAAACCTTATCGATGGGAATGGGTTTAAGACCTATAAACTGAAAAGTTTTCTTTAATGGAAACCCAACCTAGCTGACTGGAAATCCCAAGATCTAGGTTCAAAGGGACAACTAAATTGAGGATATAACTTAATAGCATTGCAAGAAACAATACAACCATTCCTAAGATAAGTCAGTGCACAACCCGTCGGAGAGTAGGATAAGCTTAGCTTTTAATGATGTCTATACTGTGGTGTTATAAAGAACCAAGTGGAGTATTACGGGATACTCTTTATAGAATCACCTACGTGAGTGCGAAGGCGCCGCTTCAGGAAGAATTGTAAGGTCAAATTCTTCAAGCACTCATGAGACCAAGCTGGTGTTCATGGCAAAAACGAACACAAACAGAGAACCAAGGAGTTAAAAAACACTTATCATGTGTTATCTTTATAAAGCTTACACAAAAGGCTTACAGTTCAAAGACAATCTAGTCCACTGATTCGCCAGTAAGTTATAACGATAAAACACTAGGAAAAGTTCAAGGCCATTGTGCTACTTTCACCGATATGATCAGTGTTTCGCAATATTTCAGAACAGATTAAATAACCACTTATTCATGTGGGGGATTGTTAGAAATGAATAAGTGGCTAAAAGTGAGGGAAACAATATCCCACATCGGGGAATACACTTCCCAATTCCACCTTATATACTAAGGCTCAGTAAGCTATATCAAAAGAATGAGGCAATGAAAGGGAAGATGCAATGTAGGCAAGAAAAAATCCTACATATTTAATATTATATGGTCAAAGATTGGGCCTTGGGCCTTGGGGCTCTTGGGGTCTGATGATTAAATGGGCCTTCGTTTGAAACCTGGGCTGCGCTAAAACGGCTAATTTTTGATCCGTTTTTTGCTTCCAGAAACGGTTGCTTCCGTTGGTTAAAGGGTCGCAACCTTCCCAACGGTCACAGCCGCGTCTCTTCACGAACAGGCACCTCCCAGCCCTATTTAAAGGCATGCAGAACCAAAATCTAAAGTACGTTTTTGTTCTTTCTCTTTCTGCTCTGCCCTCTGCATCTTCTGTTCTAAAATAAGCAACTCTCTTGAGTTCGTCGTGCCCTACATCGTCAGCGCAACCTTGCAGGCTTCCATTCCGTTTCACCTTGGGAAACAGTTGCTCGTCAACCCGTTGCGCCGTAGGGGGAGCAAATCTGTTTTAAGGGAACAACGACTCTGCTGGACTCGGATACAAATATTCAACTTGCAATCGAAATACTAAACGGTACGCACTCCATTTTAGCCTACTCTTTTCGTTCTTAGATTGAATTTACCCTAGCATATAAACTAGGGTTACTGTGTGGCTAACAGTTTTGAATGTCAATTATCGGCACAAATATTTTGAAGAGGAAGATATCTTGTAGCTAGTTAGGCATATACCCCTATGTGCCTAAATTAGGAGCGTCTTTTCTTTACATGTGCTTATCGACTTTACTTGCTCAAAACGTATGGTTGTTGTTGTATTTGGACTCCAACCCTGAACATTGCTAATTGCGCATTGAAAATTTTGTTTACAGAGTTTATTTAAATGCTCAAAAAGTAATTAAAAAGAGCCATGAGCAGACCTATGCCTTATATGCAGTATACATTGGGATTTAGCTGGGTGAATTTATTTTTACTAACTTCTAGAAATTGAAATTTCAGAATTCTGCTCGAAAGTATTCGGTCTCTGTCAGAATTGAGAAGCTATCAAGCAGGATCTCGAACATATATTACATACAAGGACGGCAGCAGATAGCGACGGCTTTTAGCTGTCGCAAGCCGTAGCTATCTGTCGTCGCTATTTGCCTCATCGCCCAATAGTATGGCGACGGCTTTAGCGACGGCTCCGTCACCAAAAGAGCGACGGCTCGCGACTGCAAATGTGACACGTGGAAATTTTCCAACGTTTAACTGGCGTCACTAGGCGTCGCTAAGCGACACAATTTTTTTGGCAAAATAGGCGTCACTAGCCGTCGAAAACCGTCGCAGTCTCCTACAGGCCGTCACTAGCCGTCGCAAACCGTCGCTAAGCTGAAGCAAATTTTTTGTATTTCCAGAGCACTTCCCCACTTCAAACAACAACCATCATATAACATCATCACAGCCAATATACACCATATTCATCAACTATAGCCATCATATATCCATCATATAACATCACTATACATTCAAACAATATAAAATCCAACAAAATCTCATTTTCAAATCCAACCAAATCAAACAATATAACATCCAACCAAATCCAAGAATATGTACATAGTTATCCCGACATATATATACATAATAACCAACCAAATCCATCAACTAGAAGTTATCAAAATATGTACATAATATCCTGAAATATATATACACCAAACCAACCAAAATGTGTATATACCAAACTATAACACGAGCAAACAAACATACCTACTCCTCGCCATCACTGCCGTCCTCCCCAGGCATCGTCCCATGCTGTTGCAAATAAGCCGCAATCCGCTCATCCAGCTGTTGCTCAAAGAAACTCTTCCTCCAGTCATTTATTTCTTCCACCGTCCCCTCAACTGAGCAATTTCCGCATCTTGCTGCGACCTCCTGTATGCACTCTGCATTCTCATCGCTTGTAAAATAGTTCATATGCATGAGTAATATTATTAAAATTATTTAACTATTCATATGCATGAGTAAATTTATATATTAGTACATGTCAAAATTTACCTCCACATTTCCATAGCTATACCGTCGACTGGTCCGAGAAGGCGGGTCAATAATAGCATCCCAAATATGGTTCTCCTCCTCTAACGTAAGCTCTTCCCGACCAGTGGACTGTGCTACACGAGCCCACTCTGCTTCGTACCTCTCCTGCGATTACAAACAATTGTTTTACACGATAAAACCCAAACTTCAAATTTTTGAAAATAAAATAAGACAAAATATTGTTATTAACAATAAATTAATTTACCATTACGGATTGTGATTTGTCATCCGTCCACTCGTACGAAACATTGCCCTCTTCGTCAGTCCTCTCCACGGCATGCGTGCCTTGAACAGCTCCGCCATAGTGGGCTCGCGGTTATATCTCGCGGCCTGAAAATATATAAATATTATTGCTAATCTGATTATAAAAAATTGTAATAAAATGTAAACACAGTTTATAAATTTAATTACCAGCTCTCTCTTGTGCTCCTGAAAGGATTTGGAGCCACCACGGTGCAATGCAGGATTTTTATTCCTATTTGCCCGGTTCCGTGCAGATAACTCCTACAAATTAAGATAAATTATCACGTATATATCTTGCGAGATTTATATTAGATTTAAATAATAAAGAAAACATATTTTACTTACTTTTACTGCCGGACTGTCCCAAAGCCGAAGAAATTCATTCCATACATTCTCACCCATCCAGTTCGGCTTTTTCCCTACATTCTTAGCCTTAGACAATGTATCCCTATAATTTTTTCTCATTCGTTTGTTCCAGTGATTTAAAAAAATGTCCAAGTCGTCAGGGTCAACGCGGACTGCAGCCTGTAAATTAAAATTATTTTAAGTTATATACATTATATTAATTTACAACTGAAATTCAAACTACTACTTACAAGTAAATCCGCCTGTATTGCGTTTTTGACGTGCGGGGGGATGTCGTCCCAGCGAGGCCAACAACCATCCATGCGGCTCTGAAATGCCTTTCTCGAAACCTGTAAAATATAATCCGATGGTTCCACCTCAAAGCCACTGCAAAAGTTATGATATACATGTTTAGTGCATTTTAAAAATTATACTTTAAATAAAATTGATACTTACCCAGCACTTCTAGGAACAACTTCTGCAATCGGACGTAAGTCCGGTGCAGTGCCACTGCCACCTGCACCGGGAGATGGGGATGGCGTGCCTGTCATACTTCGTCTCCTACCAGACATATCTACTATAGAAAAACAATATCATCACAGAACAATTATAGAAATTCACTACTACATAGCATGTTTCAATCAATTTCACAGAACAATTATAAACATTTATTGGTACAAAACATGGATAAAAATTAACTAAATGATCATCACAGAACAATTACAGAAATTTACTATTACATCGCATGTTTCAATCACTATCACATAACAATTATATCAATAACGATCAGTCTTCATCATTTTCTGATTCAGATTCAGTCTCGTATTCTATCTCATTTTCTTCGGTACTTTCGAATGCATCAAATAGGACGTTCGATTCATCATTCAAAGGCCCTACATCAATATCATCAGTTATTATTATTTCTGTATTTGTTTCAAGATCGGCTTGATATGCTGCTTCATCTGGAATATTATTTCCATCAAACGTAAACCTTGGTTTCGTTTTGAAAACAGCGGACCAATCCGCTTTATCTCTTTTCAAAGATGGATACGGAGCAAAATAAACTTGTAACGCTTGCTTGGCTAATACAAAAGGATCGTACTTACAGTAGTGTGATGTATGCCTTATTTCAATAAGTTTGTACTCTTTATGCACGTTGATTCCGGAACCAGGAACGTTACTGAACCAATTGCACTTAAATAAAAAAACCTTTTCTAAAGGTTCAACATAATATGTCAACTCTACAACTTGTGTTAAGACGCCGTAAAAATCTTTTAAATGCTCATCTGGATCATCACTGCCTTTGACAAATACCCCGCTGTTATATGTTAATTTTTCAGCACCGTAATCTTTCGTGTTGAACTTAAACCCGTTGACGAAGAATATTGGATAAGTCTTCACATTTCTTTTCGGTCCAATCGCAAGATGTCTTAAGCCTTCATCAACGACACAGTTTCTTGGCTCATAAACATAGTTCAAAAACCATTTGGCAAATTCTTTACTGAGATCGCCAGATGGATACTGTGATTCGTAGATACTGCATATATGTAATATGTGTTATTATTATTATGTGCATACAAGTAAATTACAAGTGAATTAATTATTACCTGACAAATGGTGCGACTTCGACACAATTTAAAAGAACATACGTGTGCGCTACATGGTGGTCTCTATCGTCCAACCATATTTCCACACATTTTCCACCAGGTCTACCATGTTGTCTAAAAACAGATAACATTGTTTGAGAAGAATTTTGTTCAATGACTTCCTTATTTCGAGGAACAGTTACAAACGATAAGTTCACATCGTCCTTGAAGTAGTGAGAGAAAAAAAATGAGGCTTCTTCTTCAAGATACGATTTGCATATCGAACCCTCTACTCGGGCTTTTTGTCGAATCTTCTTCTTCAGATGATTCAAGTACCTATTAAGATATTTATTACATATTTAGATATACAAATTTGAATTTGAAATTGACATGAACATTGCACATGTTTTACCTCTCAAACGGATACATCCATCCATATTGCACAGGACCTCGAAGAAGTGCTTCGGATGGAAGATGAATAGGTAAATGCTCCATTACGTTAAAGAAACCAGGCGGAAGTATTTTCTCCAGTTTGCATAGCAGTATGGGTATTTCTACTTCAAGTTTACGTATACGATCCACCTTTAATGTTGTCGAACAAAGCTGTTTATAAAACAAACATAACTCTGTTATGACGTTCCATACTTTTACGGGCAACAGTTCTTTGAAAGCCACGGGTAGTAAATATTCCATCATGATATGACAATCGTGACTTTTCATCCCACTCAGTTTACTATTTTTGAAGTCAACACATCTACGAAGATTGGAAGAAATCCCATAAGGAAATCTTAAATGTTCCACCCATTTTAGCACGAGTTTTACTTGCTTATTGTCTAGCTCATAGCACGCTTTCGGTTTTTTATTGTCATTAAGCTTCATATGAAGTTCCGGCCGCTTACAATAGTTTGCTATATCAAGCCTTGAATTCAAATCGTCCTTGGTTTTGCCCTTTACATTCAAAATTGTATTAAACAGATTATCAAACACGTTCTTTTCGTTGTGCACCACGTCAATATTATGTCGGAGTAAGAGATCTTTCCAATATGGTAACTCCCAAAATATACTTTGTTTGCACCAATTATGAATGTCTGACTTTCCTGGGATTTCAGTCTGGACTCCGGTTTCATGTATCTTTGGATAGTCCCTTACAATTTCGTATATTTCCTCGCCTGACCAAACCTTGGGTGGTTTCAAATTCTCTTCTCTGTTAGCTATGAAAATTTTCTTATCTCTTCTAAAAGTATGATTGGGATGAAGAAAACACCGATGACAATCAAACCACAAAACTTTCTTCCCATATCGTAACGAAAATGCTCGTGTTTCTTCCATACAATAAGGGCATGCTAGACGACCGGCCATACTCCAACCAGAAAGCATCCCGTATGCAGGAAAATCATTAATAGTCCATAACAAAGAAGCGAACATATGAATTTTTTTTTCCTTGATACATCGTAAGTTTCGACTCCTTCATACCACAGTTTCTTCAACTCTTCGATCAATGGTTGTAAATAAACATCAATTCCTTGGGTTGGATCATGAGGGCCGGGAACAACAGTGGTGAGAAACATATATGGTGTCTTCATACACATCCATGGAGGTAAATTATACGGAGTAACGATAATTGGCCAGGATGAATATTTACTACCAAACTGTGAAAATGGTGAAAAACCATCAGTACATAAACCAAGTCTGACATTACGGCTTTCCGCAGCAAATGCGGGATAAGTCTTATCAAAATGTTTCCATGCTTCTCCATCGGATGGATGTATCAAAGTTCCTTCTTCCGCTGTTCTCACACTATGCCATCGCATATGACAGGCCGTAGCAGAAGATGCATATAATCTTTGAAGTCTGGGAGTGATGGGTAAATAATGCATTCTCTTGTACGGGACTTCTTTCCCTTTCTTCTTTCTTGGTTTGTATCTTTCTTCGTTACATATTTTGCATTTTCTGAGGTCAACGTCGTCTTTCCAATACAACATGCAACCTTTCACACATGCATCTATCTTCTCGTACGGTAGACCGAAAGCGGACATTAATTTTTTTACTTTATAATGACTATCGCACATCAGATTATTGGGTGGCATGTGTCGTTTTGCAGCTTGTACAACTGCTGTAAATGCAGCTTCCGTAAGGTTGAATTTTGATTTCATAGTTATGTATTCGGCGGTTACTGAAAGTTCGGTTCCGCTATTACATCCATCCCACAACGGCCTCTTAGCAGAATCCAACAAATCGTATATTTTTTAGCTCCCGCAGTCGGTTCTTCTTCGACATTTTTGTCTTCATCGACAGCTTCAGTTGTAGGAAACATTGATCGTGTTGCATCATCCACCATATTTCTATCGGATTCGTCATCATATTACCGTCCTCTAATAGTTCGGTATTAGGTGTAGGTTCAACAAGTTCTGCATGACGATCCCAGAAATAATAATCAGGCACGAAACCATATTGATACAAATGTACTTCAACTATATCCGTTTTCCAATGCTTCAAATGTTGGCACTTACTACACGGGCAACGAATTTCTGTGTTGTTTCAGTTATTAGATTTAGCAAATCTAATAAATTCGTGTACACCGTTGTAGAAATGTTGCTTTATTGACCCTTTCTTTCTAGTTCTGACTTCATACATCCAAGTACGGTCGAGAAAATAATTGAACATTTTTCCTGATTTGAAAATGTATGTTAGACAGTTTAAATCATTAATTTTCAACCATTCTCCATTGTAAACAGTTCACCGTTGCAGAAAATTCAAAATAAAAACTTCATGGGATTTTTTAATTTTTTAGTATTTTGGTTTTCACTTCGGTGGTCAGTCATCCTACTTCCCATTACAAACACAATAATGTAATTACATTTTATAAATTATTTCAGATTAAACGGTTCAACAAAATTTCGGCAGCACTTCCCTTCTGTTCCCTGTATCGTACACAAATGCGTGTACACAGGGAACGTAAAGGAAGCACTATCGAAATTTTGTAACCGTTTAAAATGAAATGATTTATAGTATGTAATTACTTTATTGTGTTTGTAACTTGTCCAATATAGGGACAAATCCGACAAATATTATATCAGATGAATATAAATGTCCGTTCCGTTACCAAAACGAACATCCATATAACGATCATATACAACACTTGCCAGACGGGGCCAAAGCCAATCTAAGAGATAAAAAAATTTCTTTAAATTTTATCAAATATTGTTGTTCTTTTCAAATTTTGACAATGTTTCAACTATTTAAATTTTATTTAATAAATTTGTATATTTAAATTTTAGTTCAACATTCAATTAACAATTTTAGTTCAATATTCATTTCTTTATTTTATGACATAGATTTTAGCGTAATCTTTGTTGTTGTTATATTCATTTCTTAATTTCATTACAAAATAGATTTCAGTACAATATCAGTTGTTTTTAAAGTCATTTCCTAATTTTTTTTTAAATTAGATATTTGTAGAATTTTTAAGGCTCTCATATTCATTTTTTAATTTTCTATATAAACTTTATTTTCGTACAATACTGTAATTTGTAATTTATCAAACTTAAATTTGTACAATACTATATAAACTTTATTTTTGTACAATACTGTAATTTGTAATACTCATATTTGCAGAATTTAAATTTTAACAACTTAAATTTGTAATTTATCAATTTCATAAACTATGAAATACTTTCATGTAAATTTATCAATAACCAAGTTAATCATTAATATACACTATTTTTTCACCTAAAACAACTAACCATGTTAATCTCCAACACTAATCATCTACATCAACCATTTATTCAACTTGATCATTATAAACTAGTTAATGTAATACGAAATAATTCAAGTTCATGATAATAAACTAATTAATCTATCAAATCAACATACAACACTACTAATACATAATTTAACAACACTACTAATACCCAATTTAACAACAAATCATAATTGACTTAGGGTTTAAACTAAACCTAAAAATATCAAATTTACATTCAAACAAGAGATTAGAAGCATACCGACGTAAATTTGGGTGATTTGGAGGCGTTGAAAGCTGGGGCGGCGGCTATGGTGACGGGGGGCGTCGGAGGGGGAAGGATGAAGGGATTTGGGGAAGAAATTGGGGAAGAAAGAATGAAGGAGCTGTTGCTCTCGGCAGATCTGTATACTGCGTATAGCGACGGCTGATTTTTTTAGCCGTCGTTAGCCGTCGCTATACGAAGCCTTTCTAGTAGTGTTCGTCCCAACACATAGATATACTTGTTAAGCATGTCAGTTGTCTCAGGGCTACCTATTCATGCGAAGATTTTACGCAAATACTTGCAATTGTCATCGTATGTTTCCACCAATGCTCAGTCGATTACGTTCCAGTCATTTGAAATGTTTACCACTAACACGATCAATGCTATATTATCATAGACTTTAATATATGTAATATCAAATCAACTATAGGTTAATTTATATTGTGTTGTATGACAGTATAATTTTGGTAAATCTATAACTTCGGTAAATGTTGAGTGGTAACATATCTGAATTTAATAATTTTATTTAACAATTTTGACCTTGAAAACTTGTAAGATCTATGACTTTTGATAGGGGTTGAGAGATTAAGATCACTTCCATTGTAAAAAATAATGGTTTATATTTACGTAGAATGATCATAATAGCCTTTTGGACCTACCGTTTAGAAGATAAAGTCATTTGAAGTATGGATAGTTTTTGGTCAGAGTAATGTATAATTAATAATGCCTATATTAGACCCACTAACCTAGCTATTTTGGGATTTGTGTCTAACTGAGGAGAGAGAGTTCCTAATCATTTTCTTCCCTTCCCAAAACTAAACCAGACCTCCATTAATCAACTTTTAGCCAAAAAACATCAATTTTTCTTACTTTAATTAGATAAATCACATAGGAAGGAGAATTAGAGAGTTGCTGTTTGGACCACCTTGAGATTTCTGCTTCACCATTCATTATCAGATTTGCTTGGGATTCGTGCTTTTACTATTCATTCTTGGGTTTGCTCCAGATTCGTGAATTGCAGTATAAGGTGGACGATTTTGCATCTCTCATTATTCTATGCATTTCAATATAGTGAAATAATGATTTTCGATGTTAAAATGTTTCTAAATCCAGATCTAAGTTTAATACCGTCTTTAAACCGGGTTTGAAAGGATAAAACTGTATTTTAATTCGTTTTCCACTATTTTGTAAATCAAGTCGTCATTTGATATATATGTGTTTGAGTTGTGTTTGGATTGCTTGTATGTGATGTTTGTATATGATTATTTGATGTGTTTTAAGTCATTTTAGTGTAGTTAGAAATGGGTCATCGTTTTGGGCAAACCGACGTCAAAGGTGTTCAAAATGCGATGCGGCTAAAGTATTTTGTTCTTAGAGGTCTAGAGGAGATGCAAAACTAGCCACACAAAGTTTGGATGAGTTTTTAGGAAAGAAAATAAGGTCGGTAGTAGAAGCAAATCATGTTAATGGTAGTTGAAATGAGATCGGTGTAGTGTGCTACGGGCTAAGAAAGCAGGACCCTTTGGTTTCAGTTGGGGAGCTTCGGGCCAGGCAAGTGACAAGAGGTTTATGCACTTAGACTTCGAAAATTTGGTTAAGGCATGAGGTCGATCCCGACATGATGCAACCCAAGACAAATTTGTGGCTACTTTGGGGGTGGAGAAGTAGGCTTCGAGTTTGAGGTGGGACATGAGAACTTAGTCAAAAATTTATCTACGTAATCAAGTCTGCACCGACATGATTAGACATGTCGGTACCGACAAGATTGGGGTTGACCAATCATGGCCAAAATTGGTGGGGCGATGGTAAGGCCTTAGGGAGCTTGCTTTCCATGTTCGTTCGTTCGACGTTCAATTTCGACGCTATAGCATGACAAAGATAAACTTTGATGGTAAAGCGAGGACATGTCACATCGATGCGATAACTTCGAAACTTGGATACGATGGCCCTATGACTTAGGAAGTGTGTCTAGAGATGTTCCGACGATGAATACTTGACATTTTGTGTTGCAATGATTATCTATAAGGACAACTACGAGGATGTGGTCTACTATAAAATGAATGGAATCGAATGAGGATTGAGTTCGACAATGGAAATGCATGTAGAGGGATTGTAATGACCCGATATTTTCAACCATTCGCATCCGCACATGTCGGACTTGAATTGCTCAAAATACCGCGTAGTAAATAAAAATTTGGCAAACTCATCATATACAGTAAATAAATAATCACAGATCACAAACACAGAGTAATATAATGCAGCGGAAACAAAGAAATAGTAGTTCATGAAGCTACTATATAAATACATCAGAGTTAATTAAGATACAATAGGAATACCAAGATACAACAGAAGTAACAGTATGATAATCAATTAAAAGATCTGAATACATCTCAGGAATCAACTGAAATACTGAAAGTGAAATAGACAGCTGGATCTCCAAGAAAAGCTCCAACTCCAAAGGTGAGTCTCAAATGCTGTATCACTCAGTCTGACCCGAGCGTAAAGCAAAACACAAAACACTCGAGTCAGGACATACATACTTATACAATGTAAACCAACTCAAGTGAACTGTAATAAAAGTACAAGTAACTTAAAGAATGCTTGGGATCGCTCATTCTTTAAGGATCCGTTAAACTATCTACTATGCAGTAATATTCGCTATTATAATAATGTCTAATCATAAAATAAACATACTTTAAAATAGCATTAGGGCTTTACGTTTAATCTGAACTCACCCTAACACATAATAGTCCTAGTAGTCTATCCAGTATTAGCATACTCCCAAAATGGGGGCTACCCTCGATACTCCACAGGCTACGGGAGAAATCACAACTCGTAGTAAAGCTCGATATGGTAGGTGACACGGCACACAAGGCAATGCCAGGGTAGATATACCAATTACGCACACGGACTGATGGAAACGCATAGCAGCCACTACCGCTCCACCTCGAACAACACTCCTAAATCAAGGGGTGCACCCAATCAATCACAAAGTAATAGAATGGTATCGAAGAAGTGTGTCCGATAAGAGGTGCTACCTCATTAGCCCGAGATCGCTCCTGTTTTAGCCACCTTATGCCAACTCACGGGAGTTGGGTCCACGTATATACCTTTAGGATCGTCGCCACCATCCTACTTCATTCTGGAAACTCCACCGCGTACACAGTTGTTAAAGTGGTTTTCGGTATCGACATAGAGTATGTCCATATCCGATCCCGGTCTCTTTAACAACCAATCGTTATTATAACCCATGGTTATAATTTTTAAAATAATATTTTATACTTCAAAAAATAGAATATCATTTCAAATCCAAATCTTTATCAAAATAAAGATTAAATCAATTCCAAACCATTTCAATATATTTAAAATATCATATCATTTCAAAACTTCATTTCAAATCATTTCAATATATCAAAATATCATATCTTTCCAAAACTTCATTTCAAATCATTTTAATACATCAAAATATCATCTCTTTCCAAAACTTCATTTCAAATCATTTTAATATATCAAAATATCATTTGAGTTCAAATCTAAATATTCAACTTTAAATACTTTTTAAATTTAAAGATATCATTCGTTTATTATCATTTCAAGTCACCTTTTAAATACTTTATATTTCAATCAAAATAATTCATTTAAACCGTTTAAAAGTGTAATTATTATACTTTCAAATCAAGTATTCAATTACCAAAGTTTTAAACTATTCTGAGTTCATTTACTAAGTTAAAAACCATAAACATTGAAAATTTCAGCCTTTCACAGCATTTAGAAAAAGTTATTATAAGTTATTCTTGAAAACATTTTAATTCAGCAAAGACAGCATTTAAAAATGCTGTTAAATCTCAGTTTAGTTGAAATTTAGTTTAAAATAGCAAAGACAGCATTTTCAGAAATGCTGTAATAGCTCACGTTTCAAATTAAAGGGTTTCATTAAATTCAGCAAAGACAACAGACCACTACAGCAATTACAGAACTGCTGTAATAGGCCTTTATCAAGTTTTTAGCCTTTTAATTTACTTCAGCAACTACAGCATTACAGAACTGCTGTAATAGCCTCTTATTTAAGTTTTAGTTCATTTACAGAAATCATAACGTTTCTGAATGCTATAAAAAGTAATTTCCAGATTTTAGTATATTTCCAGCAAATAATAAATTTAAATTTAAACCATTTAAACATTTTAAAAAATCATATTTTTAACATTCAAAAATGTTCATTAAAAATACTCTTTTAACTTATGATTTTTATAAAGTAATTTTTACAATAAAATCCAACTTCCAATAAATCACTCATTAAATTCAAGTGTATAATTTTCTTTCTTCACATTTTTAACAAATAAACTTAACACTAATATTTTATTTCCATTTCACAAATTAAGCTAAATTTTCAATTTTATTTAATTAACTTAAAACTAAAAAAAAAAGAAACCAAATTCACATTTCCAAGTCAAGTTATATTTTAAAATTACACTTTTAAGCATTCATTTATTTAACCATTTTAATACATAGAAACCTCAATAACACTTTATTAAATCATTTAAATTCAAATTCAAATCAAATTATCATATTTACCATTTTCCAAATATAATTCAATTTCCATTTTATTTATATAACTTAAATATCATTTTAAAACCAAATTTCCAAACTTAAGTTATATTTCAAAAATTCACTTTTACCATTCATTTAAATTACATTTTTAACTTCTAAAAAATCCAAATTTCTTTATTTAAACATTAAAAATCCAATTTAATCAAATTTTCATAATTTTACACTTTTAAAAATATTTAAAAATGTTCAAAATACTTTATAAAAATAACCACGGGCCCGTATATAGTTTTCTAACCTAGGTCAAGTGATACGGATTTGTATCATTTCAATCCGCAGTTTAAAAAGCAAAAATCCGGGTTCTATCATTTCAAACCCGCAATCCCAAGTTAAAATAAAATAAATAAAAACCGTTCAGGCCTATCATTTCAGCCCATAACGATTTTTCCCTATTCTAAAGTCCGTTCGAGTATGAATCATTTCAACCCATAGTGATTCTATTCTAACAGGGAACTTACAGTGTGATAAACAGATATAAATGAACAGTTAACAATAAATAACAGTAACAGATGATATGACAGATAATTAAAAAGGGTTAACATCATATAAATGATAATCAGAAGCAGTTATAACATCATATATAATATTCTACACATTTAATTGTTGTCAATTCACATTTGCATAAGTATAAATGTCAAGTGAGATTTACTCACCTTTTACGCTGGAGTTAGCGATCAAAACACACAGAATAGATTCCTGAAAGCACGACAAACACGATACAACACGACTTTTGATTTGAATGAATAGAGAGCCTTGATATTTATCTTGTAAACAATGATAAAACGATGCAAAATATAAATATAGATTCAACACAAAAATAAAAATCAAACAAATTGGAAACTTTGAAACAAAGTGACATCACCAAGCTTTTAACTCCAAATTGCTTGACCACTAACAACTTTTGCTTGGCCATAACATGCTTATGGTTCGGCCATGATGGTTTACAGGTTGAAACAGATCTGGTTTGGACCACAAATGGCATGGCTACAAAGGAGATGTGAAGGGTTTGGTAAGTTACAAGGCAAAGAATGCTAAAGGTCAATGCAAAGGAAGGTTTGGTGCATCTTGGGCTCGGCCAAAGGCAACTTTGGGCTTGGCTATCACTTGCTACAGGTCAGGTCAGAGGTAGAATGATGGCTAGGGGTCAAGTATACGCTGGTGGTGGTGGCTGAGGCAAACTATGAAGGTGATGGTGGCTAAGGGGGTGGCTGAGGCAAACTATGAAGGTGATGGTGGCATTTGGCTTGGCTATGCATTGTTTCAAGGTGTTTGCAATATTTTTGTGGTGCTATCTTCATGTGGAGGCCACGACCACTTCAGGTCAGAGGAGATGGATTATAGGTCGTGGAAGATGAGGGGAAGGAAGTGGTGAAGGAGATGGTGGAGGGTGTGGAGGTGTATGGCCGAAACAAGTAAGAAGAAGCAAGGCAAAACAAGGCAAAATGAAGAGGAAAAGTAGAAAGAAGAGAAGCCATTGTTTACATTTTTTTTCTCAAAATAAAAATGCCGTGAGTTTTGGAGAGAAAGGAGTTTTCTCACGTGAATGAGAAGAAAAATACACGGCGATGGGCTAGAGAGATGTACAGCCAAAGCAAGGAGAGGAAAAGCCAAAAGAAAATGAACAGACAAGCTAATGAAAAGTCATAAGAAATGAAGAGCCTTGTATCTTTGAATTTCTTATTTCTTTTAATCAAAATAAACAAATAAATTTTCAGTAAATACATTTTAAAACTGAAAAAAGTAAAATAAAATGAAGATAAATAATTAAAATTAAAGAAATTGCTTAAAAATTGAAACAGGGTCCAGAAATTACAAATAAATCACCATTGAATTTGGAAAATTATTTACTTCATTTTAAAAATATTCTAAAACAAAATTTTGAAATAAAATAATTTCTAAAGTATTTTCAAAGTGAAATAAATAATTTAATTTAGAGAAAATAGAAAAAGAACTAAAGAAAATGTTTAATAATTGGAAATAGGACAAGAAAATTACAAATAAATATCACTAGCCTTATAAAATTTCTATTTCACTTTAAACAAATAAAAGTCCAATAAATAAAATAAGATGAGAAACAAAATAAAGTAGGAATGAGAATAAATAAGTTCTTAAGAAAATAGGAAGATAACTAAAGAATTACTTTAATTATTTGAAACTAGGAATTAAAATTTATAAACAGAATACAACTGGCATTTGAAAATGTCAATTACACTTTTAAAATGTTTTAAAACTAAAATATATACATAGCATGTTATTTACCCATATAAATATAATTTAGAACATTACATGACCAAATAAAATATTATTTATATAATTTGAAATAAACAATTTTATTAAATTCAGCAAATTACACACAATATTTAAAAGGGCGTAACTTTCACACTATAAATCAGATTTCAACGAAACGAAAAGCAGTATTCTTGAAATTTTATTTACTTTCATAATAAAAGATAAAATTTAAAAATTTAAACATTTAAAATTTTTAAATTAGTCAAAGTCTGACCATATTGACCAAAATTCACATTTCTGGAAAATATCTTATTTATACATGTTTGGAATTCTAATTCATATCAAAAATCAAAATTTATATTTAAAATAACAAAATTATTTAATTTAATAAATAAATTAAAGTTTTTAAATCAGGAAATTCAATTTAAAATAATTACAAAATACAGGGTTGTTACACACTCCCCCACTCAAAACTTTTCGTCCCCGAAAAGGAATGAGGTACGGGAAAGCACAGAAAAAGATAGAATGATATAGGATTAAGACAAGATGACAAGAAGATTGAAATTATACTTGATAACTGTTGTTATAGGTAAGTTTAACAAGGTGGAGATGATCTTCCCAAGATCCTGAACACAAGCACGAAAAAGATCATCGAGAATCTGATTCACCCTTTCTGTTTGACCGTCGGTCCGTGGATGGTAAGCAGTGCTCAGATTCAGAATAGGGAGAAGTAAGAACCACGAAGAGATAGAAAAGTTAAATGATGAAGGAAAAAGAGAAAGAAATAAATACTAGAACAAACTTACTAAGCACAATACGAAAAACACGATTCATTAAATCAACAAAGAGAGCAGGAGCATTAGTCAAACCAAAAGGCATGACTAACTATTCATAGAAAAACCATTCTTAGTACGGAAAGCAGTCGGGAATACTTTCCTCAGCAACCCTGAGTTGGTGAAAATCAAAGGCAAGATCAAGCTGAAAGAGAACAGTAGCTCCAAGGCTAACCAATTCGAATTTGATTTCCTACTTAGAAGGTAGGAGAATGGAAACAACCAAAAAGAAAATAGATTGGAAAATAGAATAAGATAATAAATTTAAAACTATGAAAATTTCAACTTACATTAATAATTAATTTCATCCATTTGATTTCATTTGAGTTAAATAAATCTTAATTATTTTTAATTCTCATTGTCAAATCAACAATTTATAAAGTCATGAATTTGAACAATCATTTATTATATTCATCTTTATTCATTAAATTTCATTCTTCTTTATTCTAATTTATTCTTAAATTTATTCCACTTAATATATCAAATCCTATATATATTAAGTTTATTTCACTTATATAACTATTTCAATTTATTTATAATTTCCTTTAAATATCATTATATTGTAAATTATTCAATTAACCCTTTTTCTTTATTTACCTCTATTGATCCTTTATAAATAAAATTTAAGTGTATAACATTTATTATAACCACTTAAGTTTTATTTATAAAAATTCTCTTTATTTTTTATTTTCCAATTACATATTCAACTTCTGAATAATTTAGGTAAGTTATATTGGAATGCAAGAGAATATTATACAAATAAAATTTTCTTAACTCAATTATCCAAGCTTAAATATTTATTCAAATTTTGATTTCCTTTTATAATTGAAATTATCCTTTAAGATAAAATTTAAGAATTAGATTTTTGATTAACTTCAAACTATTTTAGAGATAATTAAATCTACACAATATATATCAAATCAACTCTTAAATCACATATATTATAAATCAAGTCATAATTAGAAAGGCAAATAAATTTAATTCTCCAAAGAAAACTATAGCAAAACTACAGGATGGTCTCTTCGCTTCGAAACTCGAAAATGAATGTCGATGATGCTGCACTCATCACCGAAATTATTTTCCAGCGACAAAGAAAAGAGCACTGATTTACAAATTAAAAATCCTTTGAAACAATTTCTATTAGAAATACTTTTAAATAATATATCCTTTTTAAAACTTTCAAAACAAAGTTCGAAATCATCGGAAATTAAATTCTCACATTCTTGATTTAAATCCATTTAAATTTCCAAATTAATTTATAACCATGTTTAATTATTTAGATATGAAACTAAAGCCAATGATTATAAAATACATGCAAAGTTAAATATTATTTCTTAACACCCAATTCCATTAATTATCAAAATTTAAAAATTTAACCTTATACATATTATAATTATAAAAAATTTATCCATCTACTAAATTTTTAAAAAACCATATTATGTCAGTTTGCTCTGTTCAAGTGTTTTGGAGATCCTATCGATAGCATTGATCAGACGAACCGATCGGAAACCCAAATCAACATCAACAACTCAAACAACACAATATAAACATCTTTAAAATATAAAATTTTCAAATACAAGATAAAATTTTCAAAATAAGGATAGGGATTCAAATTTGATGGACTCAAATCAAAGAGAACTCTGATTTTAATATAAGTTGGAGACAAAATATAAGATGATTAAACAACAGAATAGGGAGATGGATAAGCTTATATAAATCGCGGGTAACCTTAACCAGGTCAACCGTGACTTAATGAAAAAGATCGTTGTGGATTTTCTGGGGTAAATTTACATTCAATCTCAAGAGATAGAATTCGGGCATAGCAAGAGATAATAGCATCGTATAATTTTTAGATTCTAATTCTAATACCGGGAAGTCCAAAATTAGACCAACGAAATTCAGTCTGCTAGAATAAAAAAGCACTTCCGAATTGATCTTTTCCATTAAAATTACAATTTATAATTGATAATAATTCCCAGCTTTCATTATTCATTCCTTAGCTAACCGGGAAGAGATCCAAAAAACATACTGACACGGCCCAGACAAAGAAGAGTATAGCCCCGAGATAGTTGAATAGGAATTGGGGCACTACCAACAAAAATCAATGCTTCTTGTAAAGGAGTTTCACCCCTTTACAAGTCATTAGAATATTGGCGGGACCGCCAATTTATTAGAAAGGTTATTCAGAGTGGAGTTATGGGACACTCCAGAATCAAGAAGACATGAATAGGGGAGGACAAGAATGGACTTTGGAACCAAAGGGAACGTTCCAAAATTCAAAGGAAACCGAATTGAAGAAGAAGGAATTCAAGTTCGAACGAAAGTGATTCTGTAATTAAATTTACTCTATATACTGAGTTTGCCAAAAACCAGAGCTCTGATACCAACTGTAACGACATGATATTTTCAACCATTCGCATCCGCACATGTCGGACTTGAATTTCTCAAAATACCGCGTTGTAAATAAAAATTTGGCAAACTCATCATATACAGTAAATAAATAATCACAGATCACAGACACAGAGTAATATAATGCAGCGGAAACAAAGAAATAGTAGTTCATGAAGCTACTATATAAATACATCAGAGTTAATTAAGATACAATAGGAATACCAAGATACAACAGGAGTAACAGTATGATAATCAAATAAAAGATCTGAATACGTCTCTGGAATCAACTGAATAACTGAAAGTGAAATAGACAGTTGGATCTCCAAGAAAAGCTCCAACTCCAAAGGTGAGTCTCAAATGTTGTATCACTCAGTCTGACCCGAGCGTAAAGCAAAACACAAAACACTCGAGTCAGGACATACATACTTATACAATGTAAACCAACTCAAGCGAACTGTAATAAAAGTACAAGTAACTTAAAGAATGCTTGGGATCGCCCATTCTTTAAGGATCCGTTAAACTATCTACTATGTAGTAATATTCACTATTATAATTGTAACGCCCCACTCTGAGACCCACTGTAACAAAGAGTATTACGGGAGTAATACTGTCTGTTAAAGCGGAGAATAGAGTATAGTGGAAGCGACCATCTATAATCAAGCTATAACTATCTACCGAATACGTCGAAAGGTGGAATCTATTTAAATTTTTCTCAATCAGGTGGTTCGACATATTCGGTAAATACTTATAACGAAATTACAAATGGCTAAAGATCTATCAGGACAAAGCATAATAACATAATGAAATAGCATCACAGAACAGAATCACATAACAGATATAAAATCCCAGAACAATACATCATCAATACAGATCCAAATATCATAAGTGGGTACAAAGCCACTGCTCACACATGTGAGTCAAAAATATGTACATATCAAAGTCTGAATAATAAGAGAGTAGCGGAATAGTGGACAAATAAAAGCGCTATCTATCAGCATAGCAGATAATGTCCAAGCGGAAGCACAGAAGCTAAGTCCAGAGACCTAACCTGAAACAACTCAGTCTGACCCGAGCGAAAACACTCGGGTCAGGCTAGCTAAACAATCAGTAATAACTGAGATATATAATAATGCGGTACATAAATAAAATAGTACTTATCCAAAGAGAAGTATATTATGAACCACATGAATATAATGACGATCCCTAATCATCAATAAACAATAAAAATCTCCAAAGAGAAATCAACACCAAAGTGTAGAATAAATAAAGTCGCCTCATATCATCGGCGTAGCCAAAGCCATAAAAAGATGCCCATAGGCAATAATCCCAATAGTGACCAGAGTCTGTGATCAATGCCCAAGCAAAGATCGATGCTCCAAAGAGCCATGGGGATATACTGAAAAGTCAATGAAATCAAACACTGAAAAGCAGTGTCCAGAGACACTGTGGATCCATAAGGTAATCGCACTTACATCGTATGGTTCCATAGAACCAACACCGAATGGCGGTACTCGAATGGATATAAAAATCATCAGATAATACAAGTATTGCACGTGCACCGACCAGAGTCGTTGTTGCCAAGTACTGTAGAGTTGTGATCGATCACTCGCACCGATGCGAAACGCGCGAGACGGAGAGATCCTTCCCAGAAGGATAAAGGCCCAGAGGCACACGCCGAAAAATAAACTGCTCCATAGAGCAGGTGTCCAGAGACGGTTGCCCAGAGGTGTGGTGAGCCAGAGGTCCAGTACTGGCCGCCCAGAGGCTAATGTGTCACTAACTTCTTGGAGAGGAACCCGCAAAGTGTTAACAATGAGTCCCATACCCCACGTTCGCACTAAACGGTTTCCTAACCAATAGCAAGCTCACACTCCAAACAATAAAAAGTCTACCTCATATCATCGGTAAACTAGACCCAAAGGTCAAAACGATCAATCGAATAGGTCGGGGATTAACCGAAAAGAAAATACACACGGTTTCCATAGGCCGGAGATTTCCTAACTGTTTAAGCACCTTTCCACTTCGCTCGACGTGCTAAAAGTGAGTGTGAGATTTTTATTATAGAAAATAATGGTGTAAAACGGATTTTTAATTGATTTTCGAAATCACTTTTAAAACGGTCTTTTGAAAGGTCTCCTATTATGGAGTAATTAATTTAATAATTAAAATAATATTATATAATAATTTTCAAAAGCCATTTAGGAGTGAAAAATCTTTTGAAAATGATTCATAAAACCCGTGTACGAAATCTAGAGACAAATCTCAAAGAAATCAATGAAAACCAGAAAATCATCAAAAATATTCTATGTGTTTGTAAACATTCAAAAACAGCTGCGAACCCAAGTTCGGCAATTTATTTGGACCAGCAAACTGTGTCCAAATGTCATGAAAATTTGCAGGCATGTAGTCCAACATTCCTACTTTAAGATGCAAAAAGAATTTCTGGATTCCGAGTTGAGACGAAGCGGCTGCGACGTCTCAAAGTTGGACCCAGAACAAGATTCACACTGTTTACCAACAGCGACCAGAGTTCAACTTCGACACGAAATTCGAAGTACCAAACGAACTCCAATGTTGTCCAAATTTTCCTGAGATGGAGATCGGAATTCCACCTTTCTAACGAGACCAAAAACGTCGAATTCCGACTTCCGATGCGAATGTGGCGGCATCGCGGAGTGGCGCTCAAAAGCTGGAAACAGAAGGGATATTTGATTTTCATTCTAAGTGTTTGACCATTCAAAAACGGCTGCGAACCCAAGTTCGGCAATTTATTTGGACCAGCAAACTGAATCAAAATGACATGAAAACTGGTAGGCATATAGTCCAACATCCCTACTATAGGATGCAAAAAGAATTTCTGGAATCCGAGTTGAGACGAAGTAGCAGCGACGTCTCAAAGTTGGACCCAGAACAAGATTCACACTGTTTACAAACAGCGACAAGAGTTCAACTTCGACACGAAATTCGAAGTACCAAAAGAATGCCGATGGTGCATAAATTTTACAGAGGTGGAGCTCGAAACTCCACCTTTCCAACGAGACCAAAAACATCGAATTCCGACTTCTGATGCGATCGTGGCGGCATCGCGAAGTGGAGATAAAAAATCTGGAACAGGGTTTTAAAAAAAATTATTTATTATTTTTTTTTTCTTTTTTTTTCTCGGGACAGTGGTAAGAATGTACAATTTTGACCAAATTAACTTCGAAATTTCATGAAACTCAAAACATGAAAGTTTTAGCTCTAAATTTAAGCTTTCCAGAACATCCAAAATAATTAGATTTGGATAAGAAACGAGAGAGATACATGCAAAACAATATCAGATTGAAACTCAAGATAACTTGTTAAAGACAGAATTGGTCTTCTGTCTTTGAACGCATTTCAGGTCATCTAAATGGCGATATTATAGAAAACTCACTGAACAAAAATTGTAGCATATGTTTTAAGCTTTCCGGAACATCCAAAATTATCTAATTCGGATCAAAAACGAGTAACTTATGGCCAAATCAATTTCAGGGTTTTATTTTATCAACCCTGTAGTTTGTTGTCAGGTCAGCGACAAACAAACGTGATTTCGACCATTGAAACCACAAAATTAGGCAAAGCTCAAAACATGAAAGTTATAGGCTACAGAATAAGCTTTCCAGAACTTCAAGAAAATCTTAATTCCGATTTAAGATGAATGAGATATGTCTAATTTACTAACAGCAATAAACTAATTATAATTTCAGCTAGCATATATTACCTTTTTCCAAGCAATGAAAAGAAGATCAAAGAGTTTCACAATCTAAATGCACAAAAAAAAGAGGATTACAAAATTATTTCAGAAATTAAAGAATGAATTAGAGGTGGGTTTTGTGATTGCTATTACCTCTTTTAGTAGTTTGGATTAACTCTCTTTGATTTGGTGTAGATTGGAGTCTTGCTTAGGAGGCCATGACTAGGTTTTGGAGCTTTCTAATTAGGTTTTAGTGGTTATGAAATGAAGTGTTGGCTGAAATGGGAGAGTAAAAGATACTTTATAGGCTAATGGTTAGGGTTATTGGATCTAATACCCATTAGGACTTTGTATTATTCATGTGCATACATATATAGGCAATTTTCTCTAAGTACACTCTACATACAAATTACTAAATACATTTCAAACCATAGAAAATTATGAAAATATGTTAACAATTACTTTTAGCCATTTCATAAAATCCTATATCAACAATATTTTACATTTTAACCCCTAATTTTTCCAAAACACCGTTTATAGTTAATATTAGCCAAAATCACCATTTTGCAAATAAATTGCAAATTAATTTCCCAAATCAAATATTGCACTATTTTACACATATAAAATTTTGCAATAATATAAATTACAAATTTCCCTAATTAATTTCCTTGAAATGCTCCATTTTACACTTAAGCCCAAAATATTAATTTATTCAAAATGACTAAATTTTGAACAAATTAGCCACATTAAAAATTCATTAATAACTCCAATTAAATTAAAATCCCAATTTTTAATTTATTATTTGGTAACCGCAATCACGGGTTGTTACAATAATAATGTCTAATCATAAAATAAACATACTTTAAAATAGCATTAGGGCTTTACATTTAATCTGAACTCACCCTAACACGTAATAGTCCCAGTAGTCTATCCAGTATTAGCATACTCCCAAATGGGGGCTACCCTCGATACTCCACAGCCTACGGGAGAAATCACAACTCGTAGTAAAGCTCGATATGGTAGGTGACACGGCACACAAGGCAATGCCAGGGTAGATATACCAATTACGCACACGGACTGATGGAAACGCATAGCAGCCACTACCGATCCACCTCGAACAACACTCCCAAATCAAGGGGTGCACCCAATCAATCACAAAGTAATAGAATGGTATCGAAGAAGTGCGTCCGATAAGAGGTGCTACCTCATTGGCCCGAGATCGCTCCTGTTTTAGCCACCTTATGCCAACTCACGGGAGTTGGGTCCACGTATATACCTTTAGGATCGTCGCCACCATCCTACTTCATTCTGGAAACTCCACCGCGTACACAGTTGTTAAAGTGATTTTCGGTATCGACAGAGAGTATGTAATGACCCAAGATTTTAGGAATTTATTCTGAAAAATATAAATGAATTCAAAATAATTTTTGAATAAATTTTGAAAGGGGATTGATATAGCTTGATAGTGTATCAATATGTGTGTACATGTGTGCACAGGAAATGCACATGAACTAAAGCTAAAAGTCCCTGAACTCTAAGAATAAATACATATTGATATGTATGGGAATATATATATATATATATATATATTTTGATTAAATCCTTAAAAGTTGTATGCATAAGTAAATATACATATATGGATGCTACTGAATATTTTTGAGTATACATGTGCATGTGTGTGTCAATACAGAATGATGTGTAAATATATATATATATGGGTGTGCTAATTATTTCAGTAAGACTTATATAAATATATATATATGTGTTAATAAAATACTAGAGTTCAAATTAGTAAAATAAAATATACAGACATATTTTAGTATATAGGCAGAAAGAAAGAAAAACCGAGGATAGAAAAAGGAGTAGTCCTCTTGTAAATAAAATAAAGGAAGTACATACCATTTACATGAAAGCTAAAAATAGGAAAAAATAAGACAAAACAGGGAAATGCTTGGTATAGGCAGAATTAGGAAGAGTATTTGATAAATAACAAATCAAGTCACATTTTTAGCATGATTGTAGACAAAGGAAAAAAGTATTTTCTGAAAAGCAAATTTCCGAAAAGAATATAACCACTTTTCTCTTCACCTAAATTAAGCCGGGAAGGGTAGAATTTTGGGTTTAAATAAAATGCAGATAACACAATTTTTTTGGTGGGCAAAAATGGCTTTAGCCAATACCCAAAACCCTAAGGAAGACCCTGTATATATATATGTATATGCAGCAGCCTCCTCTCCTTCTCAGAAAAGAACTTGGAAAAAAAAAGAAACAACACCATAGAAATCATAAGGCAAGGGAAGGAAAAGAGTTTGAGGCTAAAGGAAGAAGTTCATCAATTAATTAAGGAAGCAAAGAAGAGAGCTAGGTGAGAAAACTCACTCAACAACTTAAGGCACTAAGTCCTAATAAAGGCAGCCAGTTATAAATGAATTTTTCTTAAAAGTATATGTGATTGTTCTTTAGAAATTAAGGATGCTTTAATGCTTGCTAGTTGTTCTGATTGTTTCATTCTTAATATGATCAGTATGCATGAATAGGTAATTTAAAAACCCAGATCTCTTTCTGATATGATATTAGATAGAAATATAATAAATACCCAGAGAATAAGATGTTGAATATAAGTAAGTAGTGTTGGTTTTGGCTCAACCCAGAAGAATTGATAAGTATATGGGCTGCAATATACATATGTATATGTGCTGAGGATTATTATAAAAAGGAATTAGGAGTGTAATAGGCTTGCCTATGTGCTGATACTCCTGGTTCAAAGAAAATATACAATAACCACCTAGCAGATAGATTTTGTGATTTAGGAAGCTTGGTCAATCTGAGTTAACTAAAGCACAGATGTTTGCAACAAAATATTCCAAATAGAGCCATAAACCAATGTTAGTTGTCTATACCTCTTCTAAATTGCAAGAACATGTTTTAATAAATTGCTTGATTGCCTCTGTCTGTTTATATGAATGATGAGAAATGTTATGAGATGAATGCTTATTTTAGTGGAATGACTCACTAGCTGGGTTACCCTGAAAATTTAAAGGATAAAACACCTGAGAAACTTGATTAGGAAAATGGGGTCAAGATTACTACAGGAATGACTTGTGTTCTTGAGTAATGCAAGTTGACACATGGCTTGTTTAAGTCCTGAGATCTTTGTGTAATGGAGTGAATTAGTTCATTACAGTGTGTCCATTGATTCATAAATATTGCAGATGAGACCAGGATAGATAAATATACCAAGGGAAAAATAGTTGAGATGATGAGAAAACTAGAGTTTTTCCCAGAATTGAAATATGAGGATGGAATAAATGATTTAACTCATATTGGTTATTTTCCTGTTTGGTGTGAATGATTGTTTGACTATGACTGAATTGTATGCTTGAATGTATGTGCCATATTTATATATGTAGTCTCTGGAAAGAAAAATTAAAGTGTGCACATGCACAATGACACAGAGCATGCACACAAGTATGACCTGATTCCAAAGGGCAGAACTTTATGTATATGTACTTAACTTGATTTTAACCTAATTAACAAATTGCTTTTGTGAATTTTCTCATACCAGACATGTGTCTGACCCTAGTGTGCTAATGGCATCTGGGATGTCTCATTTAAAATGAGGCAGTTTCAAATGCTTTTTCAGGGATTGCAGCAACTAAGTAGGAGTAGGAGCAAGGCTTTGAGAAGAAGATTATAGCATGCTAAACTTAGTTAGATAAGAGCCTAAGTGATAAAATCCGCATGTATTAATGATTTAAATTGTTACTTGTATTAAGTATTGAATATGGGATCGATATTTTGTTAAGTATTTTATTAAGAGATTGACTTGTATTTGGAATTTATAAATCTAGTTAATATCTGATATAAAAGAAGTTAATCAAAATACTGTAAGTGGATTTAGTAAGAACACCATGTTAAAATTAAATGATTATATTTTAAAAATGAATTAGTCAATATGACTGCAAGGTTTTCATAATTTAACTTGTTTTATACAAATGTTTCATGCCTTATTTTTAAATAAAGAAAAAAAAACCTGTAATATGGGAGTTGAAAGCCAGATCCAAAATAGTTGCAGTTATATACGCACATAAACATGTTTTGTACAGATATTAATACACCTTTTCCTTTGTATTTTTAATAGGAATCTGAATTCCATTTCAATCAGATTTTAATCAAATGCATTTTAAGACCAGATGGGTTACACCAGAACAAAGAGTCTGGTTGAACCATGTGATTGACACCCATGGTTACAGGAAACCCACTCAAGTTTGCACTTCATTTAATTTAAAGCATATTGACATCAAAGAATCAAGATGTTGAATGTGTTAGATCACTTTAAACTATTCCAAAAAAAAAGAGCCTGTATTCCAGACAGATTTTATAAGAAAACAATCAAACATGGATAATGATAAACCCTTCTATCATTTTTCAGAACCCAAGCACCAGACCATTAATTTATAAACAATCATACCACAATTATCTGGTTTCTAGAATTTATACTCCCTAGAGAATTTAGCAAGGAATCAGGAATTTAAAAATATATATATATATAGGTATTCATGCATGAATGGAATTTTTATTGCATATAACACTGAACTATGTGTGGATTGATTAAATTCAATCCATCCAATATCCTCTTGTTTTCCAGAACTCAGATTCAAACAAGAGAGGCATGTATGTGCATATCCTTGTGAATGTACTGATATATTTATATTGGTTAATTATTTTGATCCTGGATATATTTTGTTTATTGGAAAAAGAAAATGACCCTGGGAAATATATTTGTAATGAATGATATATCTATATATCATCTCTGTAAAAAAAAACCTTATGAAATTAGGGTAGAAATAGGAGGGTCATTTCATTTGGTATCAGAGCTATGTTATTCAACATAGTAGAAGTAAAGATTAAGTTCTTAGATAGAAATAAAATTTAAAGGAACTAAATATATATATTAATGTTTTCAGTGTGAAAAAAAACCACTAAAATAATAAAATTACCAATCAAACTAACCAGCTATGTAAATTATTATTAGCAAACTATGGTAGGGAGACCACCAAATCAGGGAGCAGGATCTTCCCATGCACCACCAATGGTTAATCTGCAAGACTTGGTGAGAGCATTTAGGGATGGGACAGGACAAAGGCAAGAAAATCCCTATGAAGAACTCTCAAAATTACTTAAGACATATACTCATTTAGGAGGCAAAAGCTTTGAAGGGACAGAGAGTATCATGGAAATTCAAACATGGTTGAGAACATTGGAAAGAATTTTCAATGACATGCAACTTGATGATCAAAGAAAGAGGCAAGTGGCTTCAAGACAGCTAAAAGGAGTAGCTTTAAGCTGGTGGGAAGTAATCATTGCAGGAAGAAATGAGAATGAAATCACTTGGAATCAATTCAAAGAGATGTTGGAAGCAAGGTTTGTACCAGCATCAGCTAAGACTACCTTGCTAGAAGAATTTATTAGACTTAGACAAGGAACCATGACTGTCACAGAATACACTCAAAAGTTTGAGGGGCTTTCCACATATGGAGCAATGCTTGTGGCAGATGAGGCATCCAAAAATGATAGGTACATAAAAGGGTTGAACCCAGGACTTAGCAGAGCCAAGTTACCCTATGCAGACAGGACTTTTGACCATGTGATAGACTTAGCTTTGAGGTTGGAGCAGCATGACAAGGAAAGGGAGAAGTTCAGAAATTTTAAGAACAATAATACTAAGAAGGGTAAGGGGAGGTATCACCCTTATGATAAGAAGAAGGAAGAGGCCAGTAACAAAGGCACTGGAGATGTCAAAGCTAAGGAAACCAAGAAGAAAATTGTGTGCCATCAGTGTGGAAAAGAAGGACATATCAAACCAAGATGTCCAGAATTGAAAGGAGGAGCTTTCAAGTGCTATCTATGTGGGAAAGAGGGGGCATATGAAGAGGAATTGTCCTGAGTACAAACAGCAAGGAAAATTAGCAAACTTGGAAGAAAAAGGCAAAACAGTGGAGATCAATGCTGAGAAGCACAGCCAAGTGGAAGGTACATTACTTATTTGTACCATACCCATAGCAGTAGTATATGATACTGGGGCAACTCACTCTTTAATTTCTTATGAACTAGTTAAAATGCTAAAATTGAATTGCATATTGGTTGAAACCCCATTGCATATACAAAGTCCACTGGGGAGTTCTAGTGTTTTAAATATGATTTGTGTGGATGTGGAATTAAACATAGGAGGAAATATTTTTATTTCCAATTTATATGTTTTGAATTACCCAAATATAGGTGTTATATTGGGGGTAGACTGGTTAAGGCAATTTAAAGCCATAATTAATTTAGACTCATCCACCATATCATTGCAAAATTCTAGAGGTCAGAGAATCATAGTTTTATGTGAAGTAGCTAAGGAAGGAAAACTATATCATTTAGTTGACTCAGAAAAAGATTTCAGTGAACTAACCATTGAAGAAATTCCCATAGTCAATGAATATTTGGATGTGTTTGGTGAGGTCAAGGGTGTTCCACACCATAGACCAGTAGAGTTCCAGATCAATCTAGTTCCAGGAGCAAGCCCAGTGATTAAAAAGCCAACAAGAATGGGGCCAAATGAACTAAAAGAATTAAAGAAACAATTAGAGGGATTAGAAAATAAGGGTTTTATAAGACCTAGTAATTCTTGCTGGGGAGCACCAGTGGTGTTTGTTAAGAAACAAGATGGAACTTTGAGACTCTGCATAGATTATAGGGAATTAAACAAGGTAACCATTAAAAATAAATACCCACTGCCAAGAATAGATGATCTTTTTGATCAATTAGCAGGAGCAAAAGTATTTTCTAGACTAGATTTAGCATCTGGTTTTCATCAAATGAAGGTGGAAGAATCAAGCATCAAGTACACTGCCTTTAACACTAGGTATGGGTTGTATGAATTTTTGGTTATGCCATTTGGCTTGACCAATGCACCATCATACTTTGTAGATTTAATGAACAGAACCTTTAGAGATTATTTAGACAAGTTTTTGCTTATTTTTATAGATGACATTTTGATTTATTCCAAAACAGTGGAAGAACATAAGCATCATTTGCACCTGGTTTTGTCTAGATTAAGGGAAAAAGATTTAAAGGCAAAATTTTCAAAATGTGTATTTTGGAAAGAGGAAGTACATTTCCTTGGCCATGTTATATCTGCCCAAGGAATTTCTGTGAACCCCAATAAAGTAGTGGCTATTCAAGCATGGAAGAGGCCAAGCACTGTGGGTGAAGTGAGGTCATTTATGGGGATGGCAGGGTATTATAGGAGCTTTATAAAAGATTTTTCAAAAATTTCTACACCACTCACTAACCTAACCAGGAAGAACCAAGCTTTTGTTTGGTCAGAAAAATGTGAAAAGTGTTTTGAACAGTTGAAGGAGGCATTGATGAATGCTCCAATTTTAAAGGTACCTCATGGAAATGAAGAATTAGTTGTATACACTGATGCTAGTGGATTTGGCTTGGGTGCAGTGTTGATGCAACAAGGCCAAGTCATTGCATATGCATCCAGACAACTTAAACCCCATGAAGTAAGGTATGCCACACATGATCTTGAATTAGCAGCTGTGATCTATGCTTTAAAACTTTGGAGACATTATTTGTTAGGCACAAAGTTCGAACTTTACACTGACCACAAGTCTCTAAAATATTTATTTTCACAAAAAGATTTGAACATGAGGCAACATAGATGGGTGGAGTTCTTAGCTGCCTATGACTTTGACATACTCTATACACCAGGCAAAGCAAACAAAGTTGCAGATGCTCTAAGTAGACAGCATGCTAAATTGGCTATGATGATGATAGAAGAATTTAAGGGCTTGTCTTTGCTAACTGAGTTAGAAATTAGGGAGAATGGTTGTGTGCACATGGATGAGCAGATGCATGGTGCACAAGAAGATAAAGGGAAGTTAAGCTTAATGACACTTCAACCAGATTTAATTCTGAAGGTAGGAAAAATGCAAGAACAGGATGCCAACTTATTAGAGAAGAAAATGCTCCTCTCAAGAGGGGAGGAAGTGATGAATCACCATATTGATAAAAATGGTTATATGAGATACCAAAATAGGATGTGTGTACCAGAGGACCCAGAATTGAAGAAAGAGATATTGAATGAATATCACAGAAGTAAATACTCCATACACCCAGGCAGCACAAAAATGTACCAAAATTTGAAAAGAGACTTCTGGTGGAAGGGGATGAAATCTGATGTAGCTAAATACATTGCCAAATGTATGACTTGCCAACAAGTCAAGGCTGAAACCCAAAGGCCATCAGGGTTGATGCAGTCTCTTAGTGTACCACAGTGGAAGTGGGAAGACATATCTATGGACTTCATAGATGGACTGCCTAGATCTAAGAGAGGTAATACAAGTATATGGGTGATAGTTGATAGGCTAACCAAGGTAGCACACTTCATCCCAGTCAAGTCAGAAAGGACAGCACCAAAATTAGCTCAAATTTTTATAAAGGAAGTGGTAAAGTTACATGGCATTCCCAAAACCATTGTGAGTGATAGGGATACCATCTTCACTTCAAAATTCTGGAGAAGCTTTCAAGAAGCAATGGGAAGTGAACTATGTTTAAGTACTGCCTACCATCCTCAATCAGATGGGCAGACTGAGGTAGTAAACAAAGTTTTGGAGGACATGTTGAGGGCATGTATACTGGATTTTGGGGGCAACTGGGAAGATTATCTTCATCTAGTTGAATTTACATACAACAACAGCTACCAAAACACCATAGGAATGGCTCCATTTGAAGCCTTATATGGTAAACCCTGTTTGTCACCTGTTTGTTGGGTGGAAGCAGGAGAAAGGTCTATTTTAGGACCTGAGTACATACAAGAAACTAAGGAGAAAATTGAGTTGATAAGAAGGAGAATGGCAGCAGCTCAAGATAGGCAAAAGAAATTTGCAGACATGAAAAGGAGGCAGGTGGAATATGAAGTGGGAAATTTTGTTTTCATCAAAATCTCACCTATGAAAAATGTGTTGAGGTTTGGGAAACAAGGCAAGTTAACCCCAAAATATATTGGACCATACAAAATTCTGGAAAGAATTGGTCCCTTGGCATATAAGTTGGAATTACCAGAAAACATGCAAGGTATACACGATGTTTTTCATGTATCACAATTGAGAAGGTGGGTCCATGACAAGGCAGAAATTCTTGAGACCCCAACCCAAGTGCAGATAAATTCTAATTTGATTTATGAAAAGGATCCAGTGGGAATTTTGGCAAAAGATGTGAAGAAGCTGAGGAATAAATCTCTGAAACTTGTGAAGGTACAGTGGAGTCTTGATCCTAGTGATTGCACATGGGAATTAGAAGACAAAGTTAGGATGAATTATCCTAAGCTATTTTCAGATTAAAGGTAATTCTGATTTTTGATTGTTTTCTTTTTTTAGATGCATATGTTTTTAGTTATTATAGAACTAAAAATCTATTTGGTTGAGAATGTACTTGTTCTCTGAATTAAGTTTAAAATTTATTTTAAGCTTAGGAAAATTGTGGGACACAATTTCTAAAAGGAGGGGTGTATGTAATGACCCAAGATTTTAGGAATTTATTCTGAAAAATATAAATGAATTCAAAATAATTTTTGAATAAATTTTGAAAGGGGATCGATATAGCTTGATAGTGTATCAGTATGTGTGTACATGTGTGCACAGGAAATGCACATGAACTAAAGCTAAAAGTCCCTGACCTCTAAGAATAAATACATATTGATATGTATGGGAATATATATATATATATATATATAGATTAAATCCTTAAAAGTTGTATGCATGAGTAAATATACATATATGGATGCTACTGAATATTTTTGAGTATACATGTGCATGTGTGTGTCAATACAGAATGATGTGTAAATATATATATATGGGTGTGCTAATTATTTCAGTAAGACTTATATAAATATATATATGTGTTAATAAAATACTATAGTTCAAATTAGTAAAATAAAATATACAGACATATTTTAGTATATAGGCAGAAAGAAAGAAAAACTGAGGATAGAAAAAGGAGTAGTCCTCTTGTAAATAAAATAAAGGAAGTACATACCATTTACATGAAAGCTAAAAATAGGAAAAAATAAGACAAAACAGGAAAATGCTTGGTATAGGCAGAATTAGGAAGAGTATTTGATAAATAACAAATCAAGTCACATTTTTAGCATGATTGTAGACAAAGGAAAAAAGTATTTTCTGAAAAGCAAATTTCTGAAAAGAATATAACCACTTTTCTCTTCACCTAAATTAAGCCGGGAAGGGTAGAATTTTGGGTTTAAATAAAATGCAGATAACACAATTTTTCTGGTGGGCAAAAATGGCTTTAGCCAATACCCAAAACCCTAAGGAAGACCCTGTATATATATATATGTATATGCAGCAGCCTCCTCTCCTTCTCAGAAAAGAACTTGGAAAAAAAAAGAAACAACACCATAGAAATCATAAGGCAAGGGAAGGAAAAGAGTTTGAGGCTAAAGGCAGAAGTTCATCAATTAATTAAGGAAGCAAAGAAGAGAGCTAGGTGAGAAAACTCACTCAACAACTTAAGGCACTAAGTCCTAATAAAGGCAGCCAGTTATAAATGAATTTTTCTTAAAAGTATATGTGATTGTTCTTTAGAAATTAAGGATGCTTTAATGCTTGCTAGTTGTTCTGATTGTTTCATTCTTAATATGATCAGTATGCATGAATAGGTAATTTAAAAACCCAGATCTCTTTCTGATATGATATTAGATAGAAATATAATAAATACCCAGAAAATAAGATGTTGAATATAAGTAAGTAGTGTTGGTTTTGGCTCAACCCAGAAGAATTGATAAGTATATGGGCTGCAATATACATATGTATATGTGCTGAGGCTTATTATAAAAAGGAATTAGGAGTGTAATAGGCTTGCCTATGTGCTGATACTCCTGGTTCAAAGAAAATATACAATAACCACCTAGCAGATAGATTTTGTGATTTAGGAAGCTTGGTCAATCTGAGTTAACTAAAGCACAGATGTTTGCAACAAAATATTCCAAATAGAGCCATAAACCAATGTTAGTTATCTATACCTCTTCTAAATTGCAAGAACATGTTTTAATAAATTGCTTGATTACCTCTGTCTGTTTATATGAATGATGAGGAATGTTATGAGATGAATGCTTATTTTAGTGGAATGACTCACTGGCTGGGTTACCCTGAAAATTTAAAGGATAAAACACCTGAGAAACTTGATTAGGAAAATGGGGTCAAGATTACTGCAGGAATGACTTGTGTTCTTGAGTAATGCAAGTTGACACATGGCTTGTTTAAGTCCTGAGATCTTTGTGTAATGGAGTGAATTAGTTCATTACAGTGTGTCCATTAATTCATAAATATTGCAGATGAGACCAGGATAGATAAATATACCAAGGGAAAAATAGTTGAGATGATGAGAAAACTAGAGTTTTTCCCAGAATTGAAATATGAGGATGGAATAAATGATTTAACTCATATTGGTTATTTTCCTGTTTGGTGTGAATGATTGTTTGACTATGACTGAATTATATGCTTGAATGTATGTGCCATATTTATATATGTAGTCTCTGGAAAGAAAAATTAAAGTGTGCACATGCACAATGACACAGAGCATGCACACAAGTATGACCTGATTCCAAAGGGCAGAACTTTATGTATATGTACTTAACTTGATTTTAACCTAATTAACAAATTGCTTTTGTGAATTTTCTCATACCAGACATGTGTCTGACCCTAGTGTGCTAATGGCATCTGGGGTGTCTCATTTAAAATGAGGCAGTTTCAAATGCTTTTTCAGGGATTGCAGCAACTAAGTAGGAGTAGGAGCAAGGCTTTGAGAAGAAGATTATAGCATGCTAAACTTAGTTAGATAAGAGCCTAAGTGATAAAATCCGCATGTATTAATGATTTAAATTGTTACTTGTATTAAGTATTGAATATGGGATGGATATTTTGTTAAGTATTTTATTAAGAGATTGACTTGTATCTGGAATTTATAAATCTAGTTAATATCTGATATAAAAGAAGTTAATCAAAATACTGTAAGTGGATTTAGTAAGAACACCATGTTAAAATTAAATGATTATATTTTAAAAATGAATTAGTCAATATGACTGCAAGGTTTCCATAATTTAACTTGTTTTATACAAATGTTTCATGCCTTATTTTTAAATAAAGAAAAAAAAACCTGTAATATGGGAGTTGAAAGCTAGATCCAAAATAGTTGCAGTTATATACGCACATAAACATGTTTTATACAGATATTAATACACCTTTTCCTTTGTATTTTTAATAGGAATCTGAATTCCATTTCACTCAGATTTTAATCAAATGCATTTTAAGACCAGATGGGTTACACCAGAACAAAGAGTCTGGTTGAACCATGTGATTGACACCCATGGTTACAGGAAACCCACTCAAGTTTGCACTTCATTTAATTTAAAGCATACTGACATCAAACAATCAAGATGTTGAATGTGTTAGATCACTTTAAACTATTCCAAAAAAAAGAAAAGAGAGAGCCTGTATTCCAGATAGATTTTATAAGAAAACAATCAAACATGGATAATGATAAACCCTTCTATCATTTTTCAGAACCCAAGCACCAGACCATTAATTTATAAACAATCATACCACAATTTTCTGGTTTCTAGAATTTATACTCCCTAGAGAATTTAGCAAGGAATCAGGAGTTTAAATATATATATATATAGGTATTCATGCATGAATGGAATTTTTATTGCATATAACACTGAACTATGTGTGGATTGATTAAATTCAATCCATCCAATATCCTCTTGTTTTGCAGAACTCTGATTCAAACAAGAGAGGCATATACATCCTCACATGTATGTGCATATCCTTGTGAATGTATTGATATATTTATATTGGTTAATTATTTTGATCCTAGAAATATTTTGTTTATTGGAAAAAGAAAATGACCCTGGGAAATATATTTGTAATGAATGATATATCGATATATCATCTCTGTAAAAAAAATCCTTATGAAATTAGGGTAGAAATAGGAGGGTCATTTCAGAGTATGTCCATATGCGATCCCGGTCTCTTTAACAACCAATAGTTATTATAACCCGTGGTTATAATTTTTAAAATAATATTTTATACTTCAAAATAGAATATCATTTCAAATCCAAATCTTTATCAAAATAAATATTAAATCAATTCCAAACTATTTCAATATATTTAAAATATCATATCATTTCAAAACTTCATTTCAAATCATTTCAATATATCAAAATATCATATCTTTCCAAAACTTCATTTCAAATCATTTTAATTCATCAAAATATCATATCTTTCCAAAACTTCAATTCAAATCATTTTAATATATCAAAATATCATTTGAGTTCAAATCTAAATATTCAACTTTAAATACTTTTTAAATTTAAAGATATCATTCATTTATTATCATTTCAAGTCACCTTTTAAATACTTTATATTTCAATCAAAATAATTCATTTAAACCATTTAAAAGTGTAATTATTATACTTTCAAATCAAGTATTCAATTACCAAAGTTTTAAACTATTCTGAGTTCATTTACTAAGTTAAAAACCTTAAACATTGAAAATTTCAGCCTTTCACAGCATTTAGAAAAAACTGTTATAAGTTATTCTTGAAAACATTTTAATTCAGCAAAGACAACATTTAAAAATGCTGTTAAATCTCAGTTTAGTTGAAATTTAGTTTAAAACAGCAAAGACGGTATTTTCAGAAATGCTGTAATAACTCAGGTTTCAAATTAAAGGGTTTCATTAAATTCAGCAAAGACAACAGACCACTACAGCAATTACATAACTGTTGTAATAGGCCTTTATCAAGATTTTGGCCTTTTAATTTACTTCAGCAACTACAGCATTACAGAACTGCTGTAATAGCCTCTTATTTAAGTTTTAGTTCATTTACAGAAATCATAACATTTCTGAATGCTATAAAAAGTAATTTCCAAATTTTAGTGTATTTCCAGCAAATAATAAATTTCAATTTAAACCATTTAAACATTTTAAAAAATCATATTTTTAACATTCAAAAATGTTCATTAAAAATACTCTTTTAACTTATGATTTTTATAAAGTAATTTTTACAATAAAATCCAACTTCCAATAAATCACTCATTAAATTGAAGTGTATAAATTTCTTTCTTCACATTTTTAACAAATAAACTTGACACTTATATTTTATTTCCATTTCACAAATTAAGCTAAATTTTCAATTTTATTTAATTAACTTCAACCTAAAAAAAATAACCAAATTCACATTTCCAAGTCAAGTTATATTTTAAAATTACACTTTTAAGCATTCATTTATTTAACCATTTTAATACATAGAAACCTCAATAACACTTTATTAAATCATTTAAATTCAAATTAAATTATCGTATTTACCATTTTCCAAATATAATTAAATTTCCATTTTATTTATATAACTTAAATATCATTTTAAAACCAAAATTCCAAATTTCCAAACTTAAGTTATATTTCAAAAATTCACTTTTACCATTCATTTAAATTACATTTTTAACTTCTATAAAAATCCAAATTTCTTTATTTAAACATTAAAAATCCAATTTAAATCAAATTTTCATAATTTTACACTTTTAAAAATGTTCAAAATACTTTATAAAAATAACCACGTGCCTGTATATAGTTTTCTAACCTAGGTCAAGTGATACGGATATGTATCATTTCAATCCGCAGTTTAAAAAGCAAAAATCTAGGTTCTATCATTTCAAACCCGCAATCCCAAGTTAAAATAAAATAAATAAAAACCGTTCAGGCCTATCATTTCAGCCCATAACGATTTTTTCCTATTCTAAAGTCCGTTCGGGTATGTATCATTTCAACCCATAGTGATTCTATTCTAACAGGGAACTTGCAGTGTGATAAACAGATATAAATGAACAGTTAATAATAAATAACAGTAACTGATGATATGACAGGTAATTAAACAGGGTTAACATCATATAATTGATAATCATAAGCAGTTATAACATCATATATAATATTCTACACATTTAATTGTTGTCAATTCACATTTGCATAAGTATAAATGTCAGGTGAGATTTACTCACCTTTTACGCTGGAGTTAGCGATCAAAACACACAGAATAGATTCCAGAAAGCACGACAAACACGATACAGCACGAATATTGATATGAATGAATAGAGAGCCTTGATATTTATCTTGTAAACAATGATAAAACAAAGCAAAATATAAATATAGATTCAACACAAAAATAAAAATCAAACAAATTGGAAACTTTGAAACAAAGTGACATCACCAAGCTTTTAACTCCAAATTGCTTGACCACTAACAACTTTTGCTTGGCCATAACATGCTTATGGTTTGGCCATGATGGTTTACAGGTTGAAACAGATCTGGTTTGGACCACAAATGGCACGGCTACAAAGGAGATGTGAAGGGTTTGGTAAGTTACAAGGCAAAGAATGCTAAAGGTTAATGCAAAGGAAGGTTTGGTGCATCTTGGGCTCGGCCAAAGGCAACTTTGGGCTTGGCTATCACTTGCTACAGGTCAAGTCAAAGGTAGAATGATGGCTAGGGGTCAAGTACATGCTGGTGGTGGCGGCTAAGGGGGTGGCTGAGGCAAACTATGAAGGTGATGGTGGCATTTGGCTTGGCTATGCATTGTTTCAAGGTGTTTGCAATATTTTTGTGGTGCTATCTTCATGTGGAGGCCACGACCACTTCAGGTCAGAGGAGATGGATTATAGGTCGTGGAAGATGAAGGGAAGGAAGTGGTGAAGGAGATGGTGGAGGGTGTGGAGGTATATGGCCGAACCAAGAAAGAAGAAGCAAGGCAAAACAAGGCAAAATGAAGAGGAAAAGTAGAAAGAAGTGGAGCCATTGTTAACATTTTTTTCTCAAAATAAAAATGCCGTGAGTTTTGGAGAGAAAGGATTTTTCTCACATGAATGAGAAGAAAAATACACGGCGATGGGCTAGAGAGATGTACGACCAAAGCAAGGAGAGGAAAAGCCAAAAGAAAATGAACAAACAAGCTAATGAAAAGTCACCAGAAATGAAGAGCCTTGTCTCTTTGAATTTCTAATTTCTTTTAATCAAAATAAATAAATAAATTTTCAGTAAATACATTTTAAAACTGAAACAAAGTAAAATAAAATGAAGATAAATAATTAAAATTAAAGAAAATAGAAAAAGAATTAAAGAAATTGCTTAAAAATTGAAACAGGGTCCAGAAATTACAAATAAATCACCATTGACTTTGGAAAATTATTTACTTCATTTTAAAAATATTCTAAAACAAAATTTTGAAATAAAATAATTTCTAAAGTATTTTCAAAGTGAAATAAATAATTTAATTTAGAGAAAATAGAAAAAGAACTAAAGAAAATGTTTAAAAATTGGAAATAGGACAAGAAAATTACAAATAAATATCACTAGCCTTATAAAATTTCTATTTCACTTTAAATAAATAAAAGTCCAATAAATAAAATAAGATGAGAAACAAAATAAAGTAGGAATGAGAATAAATAAGTTCTTAAGAAAATAGGAAGATAACTAAAGAATTACTTTAATTATTTGAAACTAGGAATTAAAATTTATAAACAGAATACAACTGGCATTTGAAAATGTCAATTACACTTTTAAAATGTTTTAAAACTAAAATATATACATATCATGTTATTTACCCATATAAATATAATTTAGAACATTACATGACCAAATAAAATATTATTTATATAATTTAAAATAAATAATTTTATTAAATTCAGCAAATTACACACAATATTTAAAAGGGCATAACTTTCACACTATAAATCAGATTTCAACAAAACGAAAAGCAGTATTCTTGAAATTTTATTTAATTTCATAATAAAAGATAAAATTTAAATATTTAAACATTTAAAACTTTTAAATTAGTCAAAGTTTGACCATATTGACCAAAATTCACATTTCTGGAAAATATCTTATTTATACATGTTTGGAATTCTAATTTATATCAAAAATCAAAATTTATATTTAAAATAACAAAATTATTTAATTTAATAAATAAATTAAAGTTTTTAAATCAGGAAATTCAATTTAAAATAATTACAAAATACAGGGTTGTTACACACTCCCCCACTCAAAACTTTTCGTCCCCGAAAAGGAATGAGGTACGGGAAAGCACAGAAAAAGATAGAATGATATAGGATTAAGACAAGATGACAAGAAGATTGAAATTATACTTGATAACTGTTGTTATAGGTAAGTTTAACAAGGTGGAGATGATCTTCCCAAGATCCTGAACACAAGCACGAAAAAGATCATCGAGAATCTGATTCACCCTTTCTGTTTGACCGTCGGTCCGTGGATGGTAAGCAGTGCTCAGATTCAGAATAGGGAGAAGTAAGAACCACGAAGAGATAGAAAAGTTAAATGATGAAGGAAAAAGTGAAAGAAAGAAATACTAGAACAAACTTACTAAGCACAATACGAAAAACACGATTCATTAAATCAACAAAGAGAGCAGGAGCATTAGTCAAACCAAAAGGAATGACTAACTATTCATAGAAAAACCATTCTTAGTACGTAAAGTAGTCTCGGGAATACTTTCCTCAGCAACCCTGAGTTGGTGAAAATCAGAGGCAAGATCAAGCTGAAAGAGAACAGTAGCTCCAAGGCTAACCAATTCGAATTTGATTTCCTACTTAGAAGGTAGGAGAATGGAAACAACCAAAAAGAAAATAGATTGGAAAACAGAATAAGATAATAAATTTAAAACTATGAAAATTTCAACTTACATTAATAATTAATTTCATCCATTTGATTTCATTTGAGTTAAATAAATCTTAATTATTTTTAATTCTCATTGTCAAATCAACAATTTATAAAGTCATGAATTTGAACAATCATTTATTATATTCATCTTTATTCATTAAATTTCATTCTTCTTTATTCCAATTTATTCTTAAATTTATTCCACTTAATATATCAAATCCTATATATATTAAGTTTATTTCACTTATATAACTATTTCAATTTATTTATAATTTCCTTTAAATATCATTATATTGTAAATTATTCAATTAACCCTTTTTCTTTATTTACCTCTATTGATCCTTTATAAATAAAATTTAAGTGTATAACATTTATTATAACCACTTAAGTTTTATTTATAAAAATTCTCTTTATTTTTTATTTTCCAATTACATATTCAACTTCTGAATAATTTAGGTAAGTTATATTGGAATGCAAGAGAATATTATACAAATAAAATTTTCTTAACTCAATTATCCAAGCTTAAATATTTATTCAAATTTTGATTTCCTTTTATAATTGAAATTATCCTTTAAGTTAAAATTTAAGAATTAGATTTCCAATTAACTTCAAACTATTTTAGAGATAATTAATTATACACAATATATATCAAATCAACTCTTAAATCACATATATTATAAATCAAGTCATAATTAGAAAGCCAAATAAATTTAATTCTCCAAAGAAAATTGTAGCAAAACTGCAGGATGGTCTCTTCGCTTCGAAACTCGAAAATGAATGTCGATGATGCTGCAATCATCACCGAAATTATTTTCCAGCGACAAAGAAAAGAGCACTGATTTACAAATTAAAAATCCTTTGAAACAATTTCTATTAGAAATACTTTTAAATAATATATCCTTTTTAAAACTTTCAAAACAAAGTTCGAAATCATCGGAAATTAAATTATCACATTCTTGATTTAAATCCATTTAAATTTCCAAATTAATTTATAACCATGTTTAATTATTTAGATATGAAACTAAAGCCAATGATTATAAAATACATGAAAAGTTAAATATTATTTCTTAACACCCAATTCCATTAATTATCAAAATTTAAAAATTTAACCTTATACATATTATAATTATACAAAATTTATCCATCTACTAAATTTTAAAAATACCATATTGTGTTAGTTTGCTCTGTTCAAGTGTTTTGGAGATCCTATCGATAGCATTGATCAGACGAACCGATCGGAAACCCAAATCAACATCAACAACTCAAACAACACAATATAAACATCTTTAAAATATAAAATTTTCAAATACAAGATAAATTTTTCAAAATAAGGATAGGGATTCAAATTTGATGCACTCAAATCAAAGAGAACTCTGATTTGAATATAAGTTGGAGACAAAAGATAAGATGATTAAACAATAGAATAGGGAGATGGATAAGCTTATATAAATCGCGGGTAACCTTAACCAGGTCAACCGTGACTTAACGAAAAAGATCGTTGTGGATTTTCTAGGGTAAATTTACATTCAATCTCAAGAGAAAGAATTCGGGCATAGCAAGAGATAATAGCATCGTAAACCGAGGATACAGAAGTCTTCGGTGAATCAATGCTTCTTGTAAAGGAGTTTCACCCCTTTACAAGTCATTAGAATATTGGTGGGACCGCCAATTTATTAGAAAGGTTATTCAGAGTGGAGTTATGGGACACTCCAGAATCAAGAAGACACGAATAGAGGAGGACAAGAATGGACTTTGGAACCAAAGGGAACGTTTCAAAATTCAAAGGAAACCGAATTGAAGAAGAAGGAATTCAAGTTTGAACGAAAGTGATTCTGTAATTAAATTTACTCTATATGATGAGTTTGCCTAAAACCAGAGCTCTGATACCAACTGTAACGACCCGATATTTTCAACCATTCGCATCCGCACATGTCGGACTTGAATTTCTCAAAATACCGCGTTGTAAATAAAAATTTGGCAAACTCATCATATACAGTAAATAAATAATCATAGATAACAGACACAGAGTAATATAATGCAGCGGAAACTAAGAAATAGTAGTTCATGAAGCTACTATATAAATACATCAGAGATAATTAAGATACAATAGGAATACCAAGATACAACATGAGTAACAGTATGATAATCAAATAAAAGATCTGAATACGTCTCTGGAATCAACTGAATAACTGAAAGTGAAATAGACAGCTGGATCTCCAAGAAAAGCTCCAACTCCAAAGGTGAGTTTCAAATGTTGTATCACTCAGTCTGACCCGAGCGTAAAGCAAAACACAAAACACTCGAGTCAGGACATACATACTTATACAATGTAAACCAACTCAAGCGAACTGTAATAAAAGTACAAGTAACTTAAAGAATGCTTGGGATCGCCCATTCTTTAAGGATCCATTAAACTATCTACTATGTAGTAATATTCGCTATTATAATAACGTCTAATCATAAAATAAACATACTTTAAAATAGCATTAGGGCTTTACATTTAATCTGAACTCACCCTAACACGTAATAGTCCCAGTAGTCTATCCAGTATTAGCATACTCCCAAATGGGGGCTACCCTCGATACTCCACAGCCTACGGGAGAAATCACAACTCGTAGTAAAGCTCGATATGGTAGGTGACACGGCACACAAGGCAATGCCAGGGTAGATATACCAATTACGCACACGGACTGATGGAAACGCATAGCAGCCACTACCGATCCACCTAGAACAACACTCCCAAATCAAAGGGTGCACCCAATCAATCACAAAGTAATAGAATGGTATCGAAGAAGTGCGTCCGATAAGAGGTGCTACCTCATTGGCCCGAGATCGCTCCTGTTTTAGCCACCTTATGCCAACTCACGGGAGTTGGGTCCACGTATATACCTTTAGGATCGTCGCCACCATCCTACTTCATTCTGGAAACTCCACCGCGTACATAGTTGTTAAAGTGGTTTTCGGTATCGACAGAGAGTATGTCCATATCCGATCCCGGTCTCTTTAACAACCAATAGTTATTATAACCCGTGGTTATAATTTTTAAAATAATATTTTATACTTCAAAATAGAATATCATTTCAAATCCAAATCTTTATCAAAATAAAGATTAAATCAATTCCAAACCATTTCAATATATTTAAAATATCATATCATTTCAAAACTTCATTTCAAATCATTTCAATATATCAAAATATCATATCTTTCCAAAACTTCATTTCAAATCATTTTAATACATCAAAATATCATATCTTTTCAAAACTTCATTTCAAATCATTTTAATATATCAAAATATCATTTGAGTTCAAATCTAAATATTCAACTTTAAATACTTTTTAAATTTAAAGATATCATTCATTTATTATCATTTCAAGTCACCTTTTAAATACTTTATATTTCAATCAAAATAATTCATTTAAACCATTTAAAAGTGTAATTATTATACTTTCAAATCAAGTATTCAATTACCAAAGTTTTAAACTATTCTGAGTTCATTTACTAAGTTAAAAACCATAAACATTGAAAATTTCAGCCTTTCACAGCATTTAGAAAAAGCTGTTATAAGTTATTCTTGAAAACATTTTAATTCAGCAAAGACAACATTTAAAAATGCTGTTAAATCTCAGTTTAGTTGAAATTTAGTTTAAAACAGCAAAGATAGCATTTTCAGAAATGCTGTAATAGCTCAGGTTTCAAATTAAAGGGTTTCATTAAATTCAGCAAAGACAACAGACCACTACAGCAATTACAGAACTGCTGTAATAGGCCTTTATCAAGTTTTTAGCCTTTTAATTTACTTCAGCAACTACAGCATTACAGAACTGCTGTAATAGCCTCTTATTTAAGTTTTAGTTCATTTACAGAAATCATAACATTTCTAAATGCTATAAAAAGTAATTTCCATATTTTAGTGTATTTCCAGCAAATAATAAATTTCAATTTAAACCATTTAAACATTTTAAAAAATCATATTTTTAACATTCAAAAATGTTCATTAAAAATACTCTTTTAACTTATGATTTTTAAAAAGTAATTTTTACAATAAAATCCAACTTCCAATAAATCACTCATTAAATTGAAGTGTATAAATTTCTTTCTTCACATTTTTAACAAATAAACTTGACACTTATATTTTATTTCCATTTCACAAATTAAGCTAAATTTTCAATTTTATTTAATTAACTTCAACCTAAAAAAAACCAAATTCACATTTCCAAGTCGAGTTATATTTTAAAATTACACTTTTAAGCATTCATTTATATAACCATTTTAATACATAGAAACCTCAATAACACTTTATTAAATCGTTTAAATTCAAATCAAATTATCGTATTTACCATTTTCCAAATATAATTAAATTTCCATTTTATTTATATAACTTAAATATCATTTTAAAACCAAAATTCGTAATTTCCAAACTTAAGTTATATTTCAAAAATTCACTTTTACCATTCATTTAAATTACATTTTTAACTTCTAGAAAAATCCAAATTTCTTTATTTAAACATTAAAAATCCAATTTAAATCAAATTTTCATAATTTTACACTTTTAAAAATATTTAAAAATGTTCAAAATACTTTATAAAAATAACCATGTTCCTGTATATAGTTTTCTAACCTAGGTCAAGTGATACGGATATGTATCATTTCAATCCGCAGTTTAAAAAGCAAAAATCCGGGTTCTATCATTTCAAACCCGCAATCCCAAGTTAAAATAAAATAAATAAAAACCGTTCAGGCCTATCATTTCAGCCCATAACGATTTTTCCCTATTCTAAAGTCCGTTCGGGTATGTATCATTTCAACCCATAGTGATTCTATTTTAACAGGGAACTTGCAGTGTGATAAACAGATATAAATGAACAGTTAACAATAAATAACAGTAACAGATGATATGACATGTAATTAAACAGGGTTAACATCATATAATTGATAATCATAGGCAGTTATAACATCAATATAATATTCTACACATTTAAGTGTTGTCAATTCACATTTGCATAAGTATAAATGTCAGGTGAGATTTACTCACCTTTTACGCTGGAGTTAGCGATCGAAACACACATAATAGATTTCGGAAAGCACGACAAACATGATACAGCATGACTTTTGATTTGAATTATAGAGAGCCTTGATATTTATCTTGTAAACAATGATAAAAAAAAGCAAAATATAAATATAGATTCAACACAAAAATAAAAATCAAACAAATTGGAAACTTTGAAACAAAGTGACATCACAAAGCTTTTAACTCCAAATTTCTTGACCACTAACAACTTTTGCTTGGCCATAACATGCTTATGGTTCGGCCATGATGGTTTACAGGTTGAAACAAATCTGGTTTGGACAACAAATGGCATGGCTACAAAGGAGATGTGAAGGGTTTGGTAAGTTACAAGGCAAAGAATGCTAAAGGTCAATGCAAAGGAAGGTTTGGTGCATCTTGGGCTCGGCCAAAGGCAACTTTGGGCTTGGCTATCACTTACTACAGGTCAGGTCAGAGGTAGAATGATGGCTAGGGGTCAAGTACATGCTGGTGGTGGTGGCTAAGGGGGTGGCTGAGGCAAACTATGAAGGTGATGGTGGCATTTGGCTTGGCTATGCATTGTTTCAAGGTGTTTGCAATATTTTTGTGGAGCTATCTTCATGTGGAGGCCACGGCCACTTCAGGTCAGAGGAGATGGATTATAGGTCATGGAAGATGAGGGGAAGGAAGTGGTGAAGGGATGGTGGGGGGTGTGGAGGTGTATGGCCGAACCAAGTAAGAAGAAGCAAGGCAAAACAAGGCAAAATGAAGAGGAAAAGTAGAAAGAAGAGGAGCCATTGTTTACATTTTTTTTCTCAAATAAAAATGCCGTGGGTTTTGGAGAGAAAGGAGTTTTCTCATGTGAATGAGAATAAAAATACACGGCTATGGGCTAGAGAGATGTACGGCCAAAGCAAGGAGAGGAAAAGCCAAAAGAAAATGAACAGACAAGCTAATGAAAAGTCACAAGAAATGAAGAGCCTTGTCTCTTTGAATTTCTTATTTCTTTTAATCAAAATAAACAAATAAATTTTCAGTAAATAAATTTTAAAACTGAAACAAAGTAAAATAAAATGAAGATAAATAATTAAAATTAAAGAAAATAGAAAAAGAATTAAAGAAATTGCTTAAAAATTGAAATAGGGTCCAGAAATTACAAATAAATCTCCATTGACTTTGGAAAATTATTTACTTCATTTTAAAAATATTCTAAAACAAAATTTTGAAATAAAATAATTTCTAAAGTATTTTAAAAGTGAAATAAATAATTTAATTTAGAGAAAATAGAAAAAGGACTAAAGAAAATGTTTAAAAATTGGAAATAGGACAAGAAAATTACAAATAAATATCACTAGCCTTATAAAATTTCTATTTCACTTTAAACAAATAAAAGTCCAATAAATTAAATAAGATGAGAATAAAAATAAAGTAGTAATGAGAATAAATTAGTTCTTAAGAAAATAGGAAGATAACTAAAGAATTACTTTAATTATTTGAAACTAGGAATTAAAATTTATAAACAGAATACAACTGGCATTTGAAAATGTCAATTACACTTTTAAAATGTTTTAAAACTAAAATATATACATAGCATGTTATTTACCCACATAAATATAATTTAGAACATTACATGACCAAATAAAATATTATTTATATAATTTAAAATAAACAATTTTGTTAAATACAGCAAATTACACACAATATTTAAAAGGGCATAACTTTCACACTATAAATCAGATTTCAACGAAACGAAAAGCAGTATTCTTGAAATTTTATTTACTTTCATAATAAAAGATAAAATTTAAACTTTTAAATTTTTTAAATTAAAAGTCAAAGTTTGACCATATTGACCAAAATTCACATTTCTCGAAAATATCTTATTTATACATGTTTGGAATTCTAATTCATATCAAAAATCAAAATTTATATTTAAAATAACAAAATTATTTAATTTAATAAATAAATTAAAGTTTTTAAATCAGGAAATTCAATTTAAAATAATTACAAAATACAGGATTGTTACAGGGATCATTGATACTCAAAGGTTTCTATATGTACTTGTAAAGAGGGCAATAGATGGGGACGCCTTCTTGGATATGAGGATATGATATCCTAGATCGCCGATATGGATTTTCATACCTTGGACATTAAGGATATGATGGTTTGGTTCCTGGCCTTATTTTGTGGCGTGAATTCGAGCACCGAGGAACCAAGACTTTCCATTAGTCTCCGGTAGAGGATTGACCATACAAGTTATCACATATTCAATGCAACTAAGTGGTGCGAGGATTATTTGATGGATGCTATGTCAGCTTTATTTTATGTTTGTTATTAGGTTTGTTTTTATCACTTGGGGATGTCATAGTATGTAGGTATTGTAGACTTGGATACCCGTACACTCGATATGTAGTACACCTATAGATGTTGGTGATAGTAGTTTATCATACACTATTATGTGCTAATTCTTTGGATGCAGGAACAAGTCATATATGAATCTTCATAATTAGTGTCTCTATTTTACTATATTGACTTTCATAGTATTTTGAGATTGCTTAACGCTCATACCAGACTATCGTCTGACTCGAAGTTTTATGTTTTGGTTCTTATTATCTTGAGTACTCTTATATTAGTAGACCAGATAGCAATTATGGTATTAGCGCATGGAGCTATTTAGTGGACGAGCAGGAGGTTGGTGGTAACTTAAGTTTTATTGCTTACTCCACTTTCTAGCACTATGGAGCTTTATCAATGCTTGATTTATTTAAAGACATATTTTTGGGTTAATTTATTAGTTGTATAAACACTATTACCAGTTTCTATAGCTGTATTGAACCTATGCTCTGATTTGTGATGGTTCATATGGTTATAACTATGTCTTTCCTATTATATATATATATATATAATTACTATTATATTTTATGCTCGTACTGTGAGCTATATGATAGGTTCTATGATGGTTTTTAGTCACTTTACTATAGGCTCGATTTCACCCTCGAGGGGGGGTGAATAGGGTGATACTATCAATTATAAATTTTAATGCGGAAGTATATAGAATAATTACAACACAGATATAGCAGAATAATCGCAGCATAGATAATAGAAGAATAATAAAATAAAAATGCAGAAATAGAACAACACAGATTTACCCAGCTTCGGCAAAACCCTGCCTACGTGCTGCCCCCAAGGTTTCTACTAGAAATTAAGTAGTCAGACGCTTACACAAGTAAACTCACGATACCCGCTATCAACTAACCTAACTCTACACTCAAAACCCTACCACAACTCAGCCATTGAGTTGCGAATTCTCGAACTACACCACCGTAGTTTGTCCCCTAGTCACATGACTAGAAATTACAAGAGATTAAAAGAAATTACAAATTAAAAAACAATTAAAAACTCAAAACCCTAATTTTAAATATTAAGCCTAATATAAAGGTCGGCCCAATAAAAAATAAGTGATAAAAAAACTGTTCCCCCTTTAATCTTTTATTTCTTCAACCTGTTCCTTGTTGCTTTGAAAATTAGCTGCTTCGATCCTCTTGAGAAAATTAGGGCTTCGCCGATTTCAATAGATCGATCAAATTATTGTCATCACGTTGATTGCTTTGTTGATCAATTGTCTCTTTGATTTGCTTCGGCTGCTTCAATCAAGTCTAGTTCGATTGTTGCTTGAATTGGTGCGTTTGTTCCTTTTTCGATTTATACTGTACTCGACTTTGATTCGAGTTGAATGATTATTCCTCTCTGTTGTTGCTTGAACTCGAATGCCTTTGCTGCCAATGATGATCACGGGTTACATTGGGTTTGATTCCTTTTATTTTCGTTCGTATATAATGTTTGAATTGCCGTTCGATTTTGTTTGAGTGCTTGAGATTTGTACTGACTTGTTCAGATTCGTATATTTTGTGATTACTTGATTATCACGGCTCGATTCTGACTTGTTTGATTCCTTGGCTACCATGGCTTGATTTTCTGGCATTTAAACTTGACTTTGTTGTTTTGAAATTGTGAAAATATTTACTTATACGGCTTGCGTCTGATTTGTTCGATTCTTATATTTTTCCTGATGTGGTTGCTTCTGATATCACTGTGTTTGCATTGAGTCATGTGCTTCGAGGAAGATCATCTTATTCCTCTTGAAGTCTTTACCTGGTTGTTCGGGTCATTCATATATAAGTCTGGTCGAAGCATTTACTGTTTGAACTTGTACTCAACCATTTGGTTGATTTGTAGCTGCAGTATGATATGTACTTCATTTTTATTGCAGTCGAAACTTTGAACTGTTATATATATATGTGTATATATATATATATGTACTTGATATACTAGCTCGAATTTGTCTTTGAGTTACACTGCAGTTTTCACTCTTGTTTGCTGCCTGGTCGACATGTATATTCTGGCCTTGGTTATATTGAACTGGTACATGCTTTGGTGTTGGCTTCATGTGTACATCACTGCTAACATATGCATTGTGTTGAGTTGCTGTAGTGTTTCCAGTCATCATTTCTTAGTTTAGTTGATCCTTCTTGTTACTTCAAATCCGAGTTGCACATGTATATACATGTTTACTGTTGTCATGTGATTCATTTACAATTGAGGCTACTGGTCATTGCATTCATGTATGTATATTAGTGCTCCGGTTTATATGCATTAGTGTTCATCCATGCTTCTGTATTGTACTGAGCCTTCTAGCCTTGAGCCAGTTTGCATTTGAACTTGACTGTCTTGTTGAGTTCAGTCACACTTCATTTGATGTTGTTGTCTTTGATCATACTTTCAAGTTGACTGGTCTGAAAAAAATTATCTAGTGAACCTGCACTTGATTACTGGCCATCTCCACTTTTATATCCACTTGAGTCTAGTTGTTTTGTTTGTTGGTTTGTACGCATATTTTGGTTCATGACTGTTGAGACTTCACTTGATATATCTATTTTACTGGTGGTTGTTTTGGTCGAGACTGTGTTCTTGTTTGGTTGTATTTGAATTCTTGTGCTCGACAATTTTGTGATGTTTTGTAGTGCACCTGAGTTGAATCCAGCTTATAGCTCGGGTTTGACCTTATGCTCATGTCGTGACTTTATTTTTATTTCACTTGAGTTGAACCCGGCTTTTGATTGGGTTTGACCTTGTGCTCACCTGTCCCTGCAGATTTATCAAGTGTATATTGATGTGCATGGCCTTGTGACATGTACTGTGATACACTGTGCATGTCACAAGTTGTTCGTGTATGATGAATTCACATTTAAATGATGACGAACAACCCAAATAACTGAGGCAAATAATATTTTCAAAATACACATTTTATTTTACATTGCAAAAATATTTTCTTTTTCAGTTTTACTGCGTTAGTGTTTATTTTGCAGATTTCTCAGATGCTGGATTCAATCTAGAATAGAGTTGAAGATCAAATACGAGTGAATGAATGAAATGTAGTGAGGCGCAGATGTACGAAAAATGTGATGTGATGGAAATTGTAATGTAATTGAAATTTGTATATATATATAGTGAGAGCTTAAATTTGTACTATTCAAAATTGTAATAAATATTTGTTTGAATTTAAATTCTATGTTATTTATTTTATTCAGCAAATATCTATTATGTGAAAAAATAAAATAGTACATTAACAAATACATTTAAATGAATATATATATATATATATGTTTATTATCATCAAACAAAAAGCATATACTTCCATATTCAACAATCTCCCCCTTTTGATGATAACAAACATATATTTAAGATTTTGAATTTTATTAAATGTATTTGATCATTCAATTTGCTCCCCCTATTTGAATGCTCCCTCTCTACCCAAAGCTCCCCCTTCATATATGCATGTAAAAAAAATAAAAATATGCAAATGAGCCTAGATGCAAATAGAAAATACAAAATAAAATATTTGACCTTTATTTGCCAAAATCTTAACTTTTATCTCCCCCTTTTGTTATCAGCAAAAGAGTAATAGTGTTAGAAAAATAGAGATAAAGTGATAGACATTAATACAATATTAATACCCAATCGAGTATAAATATTAAATTTCAGTAAAAAATCAAACAAAAATCTTAAATACTCTGTTGGGTGCATATTCCACTTTAGAATGATAGGGATAATGTCACCATATAAAACCATATAGTTGTGTCTATTTGTGGTATATTTATATCAGGAATTTGAATATCTACTAACCATGCATAACCGTTAGGACTTTTAAATGAGATTAGTAGTATTCCAAATTTTATAAAAAAAATGAATTCAGGTATCTTCTAACCACGCATAACTGTAAGGACTTTTAAATAGGATTAGAATCAACTTGTCTATGTAATCAATCAATTTTGATATGTGTTCTATACATGCATAACCGTGAGGACTTTTAAATGAGCATGAAAGCACATAATCAAAAATTCCAAGTAATTCACCCATGCATAACCGTGAGGACTTTTAAATGAGAGTGAATACTTTGGATGTTTTTATTGCTAAAAATATAATAAATCGAAAAACGAATGATTTCCTGTTTAAAATACCACATATTGACATTCTATATTGGATTTTGATGAGTGATGGTCGTTAGAAGTATGATAGAACTAGAGATGGTCATGGAATTTTTTTACCCATCAAAGGTTATTATAAATCTTGTTTAAATTTCTAAAGAAATTTACTAAATATACTGTCTCAAGTTATAATATATGATTAATATCAACGCTCATCACTTTTCCAATCAATATTTATCTTTTTGATAATCAGTAGGGAGTCAGATTAGTTAATGTAGTCATTTAAATCCAAAAAATAATTACCAAATTTTCTAAAGATGACTAATCTAAAACAAGGTCAACAAAAAATATTCTTAGAAAGGGGTTTTATAAAAGAAAAATGTCAGCTAATTTGAAAATCAGTTGAAATGAAAAATATGCAGATATTTTGTTTGAAAATGTGATGCAACTGATGAATGTCTCTTCATAAAACTCGTTCCACCAGTAATTTTTATATCAACTAGATTACCAGTGTAATCTGCATCCGAATTTCCTTTTGGCTCAAGATTATCATTAGTTCGATGTCATAGACCAGACCGTGATGTGTGCAACAAAATATTTTAAAATCAGTTTTAACAACTTTTAAATGAAATTGAATTTAAGCCATGCAAATAAACAAATAGTGAACATAGTAAGAAATCCAGAAACAAATATATCCACGTGTATCATGAGTAATCAACAATCAATAAAGCATCATCATTAATCCAAACAAATCCATATGAACTAATTCAAAGTCTCTAAAAATACTTACTGTATTTTCAGCATAAAAATATAATTGGCCAACAATTTTGAAAAAGTCAGAATTAAAATCAACATTCATTTCATTATCACATAATTGGCTAATTTAATTCAGATTATGGTGCAGATTATCACATTTAATATATAGATATAACGTTACCTATTTTACCTTTACCGATAATATTTCATTGTTGCCCATTGTGATTCTGCCACCTTTGTACTAGGCTAAGGAACTTTGATTTGTCGCCCGTTGTGTGCCTGGAACAGCCAGAATCCAGGTAACACCGTTGTTGTTCCTTAGCCTGCCACTACACCTACACGATAAAAGATTTTTGTGACCTATTTGTTTTTATAGGTCCATGATTGTTAGTGGCAATAGATTTTGAAAAATAAGTTTGTGGAGACCCAAAACTCTTTATATATGTTCCTTTCGGCACCCAGATTTGTTTGACTTTGAGGGATTTTATATTTGTGCCTTTCAGAACCAAAATTGGAATGGTTTTCACATGTTTGGGTCTATACCAACAATTGTTTTGATTGTGTCCAATTTTTTCACAAATTGTGCACTCAGATTTGACTTGATTAATTTTGCTTCTAACAAGTTCAGATTTATTATATCCAAATCCTTGTCTAACTATATTAATAGTTTGTTTCCCTAATAGCATATTTAACGATCTTTCACTTTTTGAAAATTTTCTTAAAGTCGTAGATAGTTGTTGGACTTGCGTTTTGAGAGATTCATTTTCATTCAATAATTGAGTGCATTTTTTAATAGAATTTTCTCTCCTAGTATTTTCACTTTCTTTTAAAATCAGAATTTCATTTTCAAGTGATTTAATTTTGATTTCTGATTTTTTAATTTCATCTTCAAATGTTGGACACTTTTCACACTTAGGGCTCTTGCTTTGATAGTTTTTAACCAATTGATCAAGTTGTTTATTTAAATCTATCAAAGTATATCTTTGTGATTCAATTTTAGCGTATTTCTCCCTAAGTCGTTCGAAACAACCATTTACTTCGTGAAAATATATAAGTAATTCTAAATGAGTAAGTTTTGATACCTCGCTTGGCTCGTCGTCATCATCACTGTTAGTTATATCACCTTGAAGGCACATATCTAATTTTTCACTCTCACTGCCAGTGCTTTTATCATCTTCATCTGTTTCATCCCAAGTGGCTGCAAAACTTCTCCTTTTCTGTTTCTTTCCATGGCTGAATCGATTCTGTGGACAATTGGGCTTGATATGACCGGGTTTATTGCACTTGTGACAAATGATCTCCTGTTCTTCTGAGTTGTCTAGTGCTTTGACTATTCTTCTTTTCAACTGTTGATTTAGAGCTGGATTTCCGTATTTGCGATTACACCTTTTGAATTTCTTTATTATTAGCGCCAGTTCAGCTGCTCCATTATCATCGTCGTCGTCGTTGTCACTTTTCGTTGTTCCTTTGAGAGCTATTGATTTCTTTCGAGTATCACCTCCTTCACGCTCTTCCTTGAATTTCATTTCTAGCTCGTAAGTGATGAGATTTCTGATGAGTTCTTCAACTTTGATTTGTTTCAAATCTTTTGATTCTTGAATGGCTATAACTTTGGCTTCAAAATTTCGTGGAAGGACTCTAAGGATTTTTCGGACTATTTCCAACTCTGTGTATGATTTTCCAAGAGCTTTTGATTTGTATATGATATTTGAAAGTCGTCCGTACATCTCTTTGACATTTTCTTCCTTGGCCATTGTGAAATTCTCGTATTCGCTACTAAGCATGGCAAGGCGAGATTCCTTGACTTGAGTTGTTCCTTCGTGAGTCACTTCAAGTGTGTGCCAGATTTCCTGCGCAGTTAGACAATGTGAGACACGATTAAATTCAATTTGATCCAATAAACAAATAATAGAATTCATAGCTTTAGCATTAGTATTCTGTAGTCTATTTTCTAGATCTGTCTATTGATCCATCGATTTATCTATTTCCTTATTATCTACCATTATAGTTGGGGTTCTATAACCTGTCTCAACAATATTCCAAGCATCAATGGTTTTCAGAAAAATTTTCATTCTATTTTTCCAGTAAGCATATTCACCATTGAACATTGGTGGTCTAACTATGGACTGAACCTCAGCAAAAGCATTATTAAAAGAAGCCATTTTAAAATTTTAAATTTTTAAAAACAAAAATTGGTTTCTGAAAAATCAAAATTTTAAAACAAAAATGGCTTTTGTTCCTATCTCTGATACCACTTGTAGGATCGATTTCACCCTAGAGGGGGGGTGAATAGGGTGATACTATCAATTATAAAATTTAATGCGGAAGTATATAGAATAATTGCAATACAGATATAGCAGAATAATCACAGCAAAGATAATAGCAGAATAATAAAAGTGCAGAAATAGAACAACACGGATTTACCCAGCTTTGGCAAAACCCTGCCTACGTGTTGCCCCAAAGGTTTCTACTAGACATCAAGTAGTCAAACGCTTACACATGTAAACTCGCGACACCGCTATCGACTAACCTAACTCTACGCTCAAAACCCTGCCACAACTCAGCCACTGAGTTGCGAATTCTCAAACTACACCACCGTAGTTCGTACCCTAGTCACATGACTAGAAATTACAAGAGTTTAAAAGAAAATTACAAATTAAAAAACAATTAAAAACTCAAAACCCTAATTTTAAATATTAAGCCCAATATAAAGGTTGGCCCAATAAAAAATAAGTAATAAAAAAAAACTGTTCCCTCTTTAGTCTTTTATTTCTACAGCCTGTTCCTTGTTGCTTTGAAAATTAGCTGCTTCGATCCTCTTGAGAAAATTAGGGCTTCGCCGATTTCAATAGATCGATCAAATTAATGTCATCGCGTTGATTGCTCTGTTGATCGATTGTCTCTTTGATTTTCTTCGGCTGCTTCAATCAAGTCGAGTTCGATTGTTGCTTGAATTGGTACGTTTGTTCCTTTTTCGATTTATACTGTACTCGACTTTGATTCGAGTTGAATGATTATTCCTCTCTATTGTTGCTTGAACTCGAATGCCTTTGCTGCCAATGATGATCACGGGTTAAATAGGGTTTGATTCCCATTATTTTTGTTCGTATATAATGTTTGAATTGCCGTTCGATTTTTCTTGAGTGCTTGAGATTTGTACTGACTTGTTCAAATTCGTATATTTTGTGATTACTTGATTATCACGACTTGATTCTGACTTGTTTGATTCCTTGGCTACCACGTCTTGATTTTCTGGCATTTAAACTTGACTTTGTTATTTTGAAATTGTGAAAATATTTACTTATACGGCTTGCGTCTGATTTGTTCGATTCTTGTATTTTTCCTGATGTGGTTGCTTCTGGTTTCACTGTGTTTGCATTGAGTCATGTGCTTCGAGGGAGACCATCTTGTTCCTCTTGAAGTCTTCACCTGGTTGTTCTGGTCATTTATATATAAGTCTGGTCGAAGCATTTACTATTTGAACTTGTACTCGACCATTTGGTTGATTTGTAGCTGCAGTGTGCTGTGTACTTCATTTTTGCTGCAGTCAAAACTTTGAACTGTTATATATATATATATATATATATATATATATATATATATATATATATATATATATATATGTGTGTACTTGATATACTAGCTCGAATTTGTCTTTGAGTTACACTGCAGTTTTCACTCTTGTTTGATGCCTGGTCGACATGTATATTCTGGCCTTGGTTATATTGAACGGGTACATGCTTTGTTGTTGGCTTTTTGTGTACGTCACTGCTAACATATGCATTGTGTTGAGTTGCTGTAGTGTTTCCAGTCATCATTTCTTAGTTTAGTTGATCTTTCTTGTTACTTCAAGTCTGAGTTGCACATGTATATACATGTTTAATGTTGTCATGTTCATTTTATGTTGAGGCTACTGGTCATTGCATTCATGTATGTATATTAGTGCTATGGTCTATATGCATTAGTGTTCATTCATGCTTCTGTTTTGTACCGAGCCTTGTAGCCTTGAGCCAGTTTGCATTTGAACTTGACTGTCTTGTTGAGTTCATCCTAGTTGAGTTCAGTCACACTTCATTTGATGTTGTTGTCTTTGATCATACTTTCAAGTTGACTGGTCTAAAAAAATTATCTGGTGAACCTGCACTTGATTACTGGTCATCTCCACTTTTATATCCACTTGAGTCTGGTTGTTTTGTTTGTTGGTTTGTATGCATATTTTGGTTCATGACTGTTGAGACTTCACTTGATATATCTGTTTTACTGGTGGTTGTTTTGGTCAAGACTGTGTTCTTGGTTAGTTGTATTTGAATTCTTGTGCTCGACAATTTTGTGATGTTTTGTAGTGCACCTGAGTTGAATCCAGCTTATAGCTCGGGTTTGACCTTGTGCTCATGTTGTAACTTTATTTTTATTTCACTTGAGTTGAACCCAGCTTTTGATTGGGTTTGACCTTGTGCTCACATGTCCCTGCAGATTTATCAAGTGTATATCGGTGTGCACGGCCTTGTGGCATGTACAGTGATACACTGTGCATGTCACAAGCTGTTCGTGTATGATGAATTCAAATTTAAATGATGACGAACAACCCAAATAACTGAGGCAAATAATATTTTCAAAATACAGATTTTATTTTACACTGCAAAAATATTTTCTTTTTCAATTTTACTGCGTTAGTGTTTATTTTACAAATTGCTCAGATGCTGGATTCAATCTGGAATAGAGTTAAAGATCAAATACGAGTGAATGAGTGAAATGTAGTGAGGCGTAGATGTATGAAAAATGTGACGTGATTGAAATTGTAATGTAACTGAAATTTGTATATATATATATAGTGAGAACTTAAATTTGTACTATTCAAAATTGTAATAAATATTTGTTTGAATAAAATATTTGTTTGAATTTAAATTCTGTGTTATTTATTTTATTCAGCAAATATCTATTATGTGAAAAAATAAAATAGTACATTAAAAAATACATTTAAATGAATATATATATATATATATGTTCATTATCATCAAACAAAAATCATATACTTGCATATTCAACATTTACCACTGGACTATCACTCTACATCTTCTGGTTACTGTTACAACACACTATATAGGTGCATTGGGTACCAGAGTTATAAAGTGGTCATCACATTTGGTATTAGAGCTTAGGTTGCGTAGTTATCCTAAAAGTTATTACTGGAGTGATAACTCATCAGGAGGATCCATTAGAGATAGAATAAGAGGAGCATTTTAGGATGGATCGAAATTATAAATGAGAGCTTACTTTTATATATTTTGGTTTTCAAAACTATATAGTAATGTGTATATGTATAGTATATAAGATGCATTGCATGCACGAGTACCATTAATGTAAATTTTCTTTATGAGAGACTGGTCATTCTTATTACAAATTAAGAATGAGCCGCAGAAAAGAAACATTGCTGGGAACTTCATCTCTTGAGTTAGGGGGCAGATCGAGTTCTGTTAACCTTGATTTACCTTACATGTTTTTTGAGATAGTGTGAAACATGGTTTAGAACACTCAAGTTGCTCCTGATGGTGCTCAAGTGCAAGGACCTAGGGTCAACTTTGCTAAGTTTAATAAAGACTATTGTATCTTGGGACGTAAACCGCTCCTTTAAACGGAGTCACTCGTGAAAGTCTAAGATTGGATCAACACTTATAAAAGGATCTTTGAGGATTTGGAGATAGAGGACACCATGAAGAGGAAGATGGCCTTTAGATAGCTCCAAGGGCAAGTGATGGGTTGGTGGAACGCTATCAAGATTACCACTCCCAAGATCAAATTATCTGGGAGCAATTTAAGTTGAGGTTTGAGGAGAAATTCCTACTGATTGCTCAGAAGTCGGTGTTGTTATGCACATTCACTGACTTAAAGTAAGGCGATATGACTTTCTCGAAGTCTATGGCCAAGTTCGACGTGCTGTCGAAGTACGAATTATCTTTCATTGATAATCTATTAAAGAGGAATTAGAAATTTATAATGGACTTGGATGATTATCTCAGGGAAATTCTAGTAGGCAACATCAATGAACCCTTCGAGAAGCTAGCAGAGAAGGCTCTCGAACATAAGAGTATATATCCGAGTCCAAGCCAGCAATTATCTCCATAGGCGAGTTAAAGCCAAAGGTAGGCAAGGGAGGAAAAAGAAAATGGAATAATAATAATAATAAGCGGTTCTAGAAGGATGGTCAAAAGAACGGCAAGTGGGAACCTATGAACTATGATTGTTGCAATAATGGATCTAATTAGGGACTGCAAGAAGGATGGAAATAAATACTACAATTGCGATCAATCGGCCACATTGAGAGGGATTTCCTGAACTAGTGAAGCAGAGGCAAATGGTGAAAGTATAGGCTCTCAACACCATTCCATCTTTGTCAAGTGCTCCATCAGTGAAGGAGAAGGCAAAGGGCGTCATCATTCAAGGCATGTTTTCCATTTATGATGTTAACATATAAGTTTTATTTGATATCGGGGCTTCATATTTCTTTATATCTAGTGATTTGATAGATTAATTGGGATTAGGACCCAAATTAGTGGACAAACCATTAACTGTGTCAAAACTGGTAGAAGGTTTGATTAGTTTGAGTATGGTTTGTCATGATGTAATCTTATTGAGTTATGAATGTACTTTTGTTTGTGATTGTTTTATTTTAGGTTTTATGGGGTTCGGTATGATTTTGGGGATGTACTGGCTGAAGAGGTATGGAGTAGTGGTGGACTGTGAGAGGTCGTTAGTGATGGTTGGGACTGAGGATCGACGAAGGGTAGAGTTTGGCTTTATACCAGAAGATATGTTGATGGTTAGCTTTCTATATTCACTTGAGATCTCATAGGATGAGTTTCATCTATGCCTATAGCTAGGGAGTATCTGGATGTTTTTACGGAGGTGACCCGATTACCATTTTGAGAGATTGAGTTTCACATCAATTTGGTTAAAGATGTTAGGTCAGTAGTTATGCCTTTGAGGAGGATGACACACAAGGAGTGATGGGAGCTTAAGATGCAAGTGAATGACCCACCAGAGAAAGGATTCATTCGACGGAGTATATCTTACTGTGGAGTGCTCGTAGTGTTCCCCATAAAGGCAGATGGTTTCTTAAGAATTTGTGTTGATTACCATGAGATGAATAAGATGACAAGGAAGAACAAGTACCCTTCCCACGTATTGATGACTTGTTCGATCAGCTCTATGGTGCTAGGGTATTTTCTCAGTTGGACCTTGCGGTAAGGGTTCATCATCACTTAAGTAGTTAAGGTGAGTGTGCTAATTACAGCATTTCATATGATGTTTGGGTTGACTAATGCACCGACCTATTTTGTTGACCTTGTGAACCATGTCTTTAGGGATCAGCTAGATAAGTTCGTACTTGTGTTCATGAATGATATTATAGTCTTTTTCGGATGGAAGAGGAATACAAGATACTTTTAAGGATTATGATGGAGATGTTGAAGGAACTTCGACTGAAGGTGAAGTTTTCTAAATGTCACTTCTGGAGGAGGGAAGTGAGGTTCTTGGGTCACGTTGTTTCCAAGATGGGTATCTGTAACAATTCGCATTTTAACGACTCGGTATTTTATTAATTAATTTAAATATTAAGTTGCCAATTAACGGAATGCCCCTTGTACTACTATGTTTGGAGTCGGGTAATTTTTAAAGTGAATAGTGTTTTTGTTTGGATGAAATAAAATTTGGACCAAGCCCAATAGCTTGCTCCAAAGTTAGCTTTTATGTAGCCATCTCCTCGCTCATTTTCATTCCAACATTTCAATTCTTCCTCTTCTCCTAATCACTTTCATAATCACACGTTAATCTCCCCTTAATCCTCAAGCACTAAATTCTTCAAATAAAATTCCTAAATCCAAAATAAAAATCACCATAGTTCTTCTCTTCTCATTCTCTACAAAACTTATCAAGGAATTAGAGTGATTTTTGTGTATGGAGCTAGATCTCAACTTTAAAGAGAGCATGGAATGAGTTTTTGGTGATTAGAGCTTGGTTTAGGAAAAGAGAAGGTGAGTGGGATGATTCTTCATATATATTTACTTGTTAATCTTCTTTATTTCATTTATTGATGATTATGAGATTATATGAAGTGATTTGGAGATTATTTGGTTGAATTATGCTTGTATTCATATTATGAACATGATTAAATCATCTCATTATTTGTTTAAGACCTTAATTGCTATTTTTTTAAATATTAAGCCTAAATTTTGATTATGGACTAAGTAATTGATTTTGTATGATATTATCAGTGATTAGAGACTAATTTAAGGATATAATTATGTGCATATCATTAGTTAAGTAATTATTCAATCATTTGAATGAATTTTGGGAAAAGTTAGTAAGCTAATTAAGTAATTTAAAGACTCTACACTTATCACTAAATTAAATAGAGGCCTTATGTAACTTGGTTAGTACTTATAAATATTATTTAAAGTAAAGAAATGATTTTTATGAGTGAATGGTTTATTTATAAATATTATTTATGTAAAGAAATAAGTTTATAAATAAAAGTGATATTTTATAAAATAGTAATTTTATAAAATAGTATGGAAGTGATATTTGATAAAAGAGTGATTTTATAAAATAGTAGGAAAGTGATATTTTATAAATTAATGATTTAATAAAATAGTATGAATGAGGTATTTTATAAAGAGCATAAGATTTTATAAAATAATATGAAGAAGATATTTTATAAAATGGTTATAAGGTTTTATAAAATATTTATAAAAGGAATACTTAAGTTTAAATGAAAAATTTAGTATTTCAAACGCTTAAATAGATTTATAAACTAGGATTGTATTTTATAAAATGGTATGGATATTATGAAATAATGTAAAGGGATCTTACTTTTATTGAAAAGATTTAGTAAATAAAATTAATATTTGATTTAGTAATGATTGAATTACTTACTCAAATATGTGTGTGCAAACATGTGCACTGGCGGGTATATGTATACGTGTATTTGAAGTAAGATATTAATCAATATTATTCTTGTAATGTAGCTAGAATTGTCTACTGTAGTTATGCATATAAATATAAGTGAATTATTACATATATATCTGTATGTACTATGTGTATATCTTTATTTATATATAAACATGTAGCAAGCGTCTCATGTACCCATATCGACTATCGCCTGTGCTAAGTTGCACAAAAAGATATTGGACCAAGTAATCGCTCCTATGAAGTCCAAAACGTGGTTTATATAATTAAAGTGGGGTAGTGTGTTCATATGTGTACAAACATATATAGATAGGTGTATGGGCATACACTTAGGCAACACACAAGGTAGGAATGTCGGTTATATTTTTTGGCGTGTTAGAGGAGGCCGGGTCGATTGATTTCGCTGTTGAGCTCTACACATGCAATGAGTGGATTTCTTATTGAAATTGATTTTCGAACATATAAGGAACCACGTTCAAAACATCAACCAATGAACTCCAAAGGAGGTCCAATAGGGTGGAGGCATGCTTGGGAAAACAGGCAGCACATCAAGAGGAGCCACGGAGGGGATGACATACGAATTAGTGGCCATGGCAATCGATGGCACCTACCCTAAGCTTTACTGCCTATAAAGATAGGCTATCATCAGTCGACCGATGGTAAACGACCGGTAGTGCACCAACCTGGGCAATAATGCCCAGGTTAAGGGCCATTTTATTTGGATTTCTTCTGTGATGACCCACAAATCCATACCCTCTGAACCGATAATAAACCACACATGTCGACCCAAAGTGAACAAAATTGTAGATGATCATGAGAAAGAAAAGAGAGGGTGAGAAGAAAGAGAGAATAAAGAAGAAGAGAAGAAGAAGAGAGAAGCAGAACCAAAATAATACAGAATCTCACATTGCAGCTGAATAACATATAATATAGATCAATAATCTTTACAAAGAGAAGCTGTAATATACATAAATCAATATCAGAATACACAATAAGTAATCATTAGCTTGGACAGTTACAATAACCTGTCCCAAACGTGTATACGACATGAAGATCTCCAGTTCACCTGCTGAAGCTCCAAAATCACTAAATCTGAACTTGTAAATATAGTCGGTCTGACCCAAGCATTGAAAGGGAAGAACGCCTGGATCAGTCTGGTAAATTAGCATGAGAAAAACACACCTCAACTGAATTTATAAAGTTATCAAAACCTTTCTTTTATCAAAATAAAAGGTATCTAGTAAGACCACGTCGACACATAAATACAGACGGGTTTTTCCCTTACGATAACCAAAACCTTTTCATATCAAATCATGTTATACTATAATAATGTCTATTATAAAATAATAATCAACATAGCTGAAATTAGTACCATTATTAAATTCCAGCAATACTAGGCTCTACAAAAAAAATGGCAGGCACGTAGTGGATTTTGGATTCCATACAAATGACTAGGTGAAGGGACTACCTTTCTGAAACTCAGTACACCTTTAGAGGGATGTACCTAGGGTCGAGATACTCAACGCCTAAACCAACACAAGACCGGCCTACCCCTCGCTGGATAGTACCGAATATGTCATCACTCCGGTCGTTACCGACCTAAAATCCGTGGTCATAAGCATACATCAATAATAATCAGATACACGACGTCATAGCGTGTAAAGATATATCTAGAAGAGTGATGACATTTCCTAATGGGAGCGACACATTTTAGCCTTGCTGCTTCTATCCCTGTTTCAGTCATTTTTCGTGGAGTGAGATTAAAAGAGGTATCAATTACTTTTCACATATCACATATCACATCATCATCATCTTTGAATGCCACATTGCCATTCCCGTTGACTACTAATTGCCTTCCACAAAAACACAACCCTTGAGCTCGTATGTCTCAAGGAGGGTGTTAAGCTAAAAGAAGTTGCCTTCTCCGCCACCACATGATGTACGTTTGTAGAAACCAATGTATGTAATCTTAGAAATGCAATGTCAGACATCCATCCATACAAGTTGTCTAGGAACAGGATAAACCGAAGGTACTCTCCTACCACATCCTATAGGATTAGTAGCGATAGCCTTTGCAATGGATATTTCATAACGAAGAGACTACTGCTACTATATGTATATTGTGATTTTAACCCCAAATGATCAACAAGCAGTCCTTCACTATGAAAATCCTAAATATCAATATCATCGACCAACCTGCACAATCGTCGTATATATGTTGGTCCGAAGTGGTTTTCAGATAAACCGATCCCAGTCTCTTCGCACCAACAACGCTAAAGTGTTTCTCCATCTCACATAGAAACCAAGTCTCATAGGCGTATCACATCTCCAACTTTCAACTTGCTATCCTTCGGCCAAGAAGGAAGCTCGATAGATTTGAGTAATCACTCCACACTACACGAATCAACATTCTCAACATAAACGATAGTCAAGCCTACACAGTCAGTTATGTACTAAGTGTACGACTAATTAGTTTCTACATCAAGTTGGGAAACTAAAATGGCCAAATTTGATAGTCAGTTTTTTTGACTATCAAAGCAACAAACAAAATCTAGCACATAAGTAGTCACTGGGCCTGATTTTATTAATCGTTTATAAATCAAATCACTTTCCAATTATTCAATTTAAAATATCATTAAAAAGATAATATTCAAAACCATTTCACTTATTGGATATTTGGAAAACATTTTCATATACTTATTTTAATAATAAGTAAATTCACAAATCATTTTATTTTCAACACTTAGAAAATATTTCACATACTTAAATCGATGATTAAGTATATATGCAAATCTTTAAGGAAAACATTCTTCAAAACATATGTTATTTGGGTCTAAACGAATGTTGCGCAAAACATCGTTACGACAACCCAAAAATACTTGTATAGGGATTCAACTAACTATATTTAATATTTCCTTTAGAAAATCATTTACTATAATAAAAATGTTACAGCCCATGCCTTCCTTACTTTTCACGAAAACGTCTATTTCAACAATAAATGTTGAAATCTGTGTTTTCGATACTCAACAATTTCAAAACACTTTTCAAAACCATTTAAACTCCATTTATAAATATCACTTTCAAACCATTTTCTTGGTAGATTATTCACTTTGAAAATGTGAATATAATTCTTTTATAAACTTTTATATTTAACTTATCAAATAAGTCGATTTCACCTTTATAAAACCATGTTTATAAATTCTTATCTATATTTTATAAAAACTTCCATATATAAAACTCCCTTATTAACAATTTCCATTTATCTCATTTATATGTCAAAATCCAACTATAAGTTAATTTACATATAAATCTCATTATTTGCAAATTCATTCTTTTTATAACTTCATTAATTTATAAACCTTATTTACTTATAAGATTCATATTTAACTACATTTTAAAACTTATAAAACTCGTTTATAATTCTATTAGTTTTATTTATAAAATATCAATTTTATAAATCTTATACACAAACCATTTATATAAGTTCAAAATTCTCAATTCGGCCTATTTTACAAAATTGTTAACTCCATATTTTCAAAAATCATATTCTGACCATTTAAATAACTCCTTCTTTTAATAATTTACAAACCATTATTAAAACTTATATAACTTCAAAAATCACTTAAACATCCTTTTTAAATTGAAATCGTTATTTTATTATTTTAGAGTTCCAAATATAGGACCAATACTACTGTAGCACTAAATAAGGAGAATCACATCAATCATGGCATCCAAACATCAAATATCACATGACAACATCATATATTACAATATATGTAATTAAAAATAGACGATGGTGAGGAATCCAGTTGGATCCTTCCAACCTGTAACCCGCGTCAAATATACATATGAAAAAAATGTACATTGTCTGCTTTGAGGCAGATGCGCATACAAAGGGTCATCCACTCATACACGGGAATGTATAGGGTCTCATCTACTCCAATCGGCAGGAATATATCCAACTACTAACTACTATAGCATAACATCCAAACATCCAATATACATACATACATACATACATACATATATATAACATCCAACAGTCATCAAAATAGCATAATAAAAATATTCCCACTTATATGAAAATATAAGCGGGTCAGAGAGAGAGTGAGTTTTACTCACTTTGCTTGCAGTCATCGTTGCAGCGTTTTATTTCAATTAAAATTAAACGAGCGTTTAATTTTAACCAAAATTTTCATTAGCCCCAATCAACTCCAATCCAACTCTAGCTTAGTATTTTTAGTAGCGAATCCAACTCAACTTATTTCGTCTGATTCGGACCTCGTATGAAGAAGATAAACATTTTTAAAGATTCACGATTTATAATATAATTAATTACAATTTCTTTTTTTTATTCAACCTTCATCTGGGCCGTTGGTTTCTGGAAACGAGATCTAGGCCATGTTTTTCTTTTCCTTCTTCCTTCCTGTTGCGTACGCGTTCAAACCCATCCGCCGTCCGCCTTTCACGCTGTTGCACCCACCTTCGTTCATCTATACGTCGATCAGACAACGCCACAGCGAAGCCCATCACGAACTCCACCCATGCCCCATCACCCATCACCCACGATTGACCAAGAAATGCATGGCCAACACGACCAATTTACGCCTCCATTCGACGACGATAGCTCAAATCCACCGTTGGATATGTAGAGCTCGCAATGCTCTACAAGTTTGTAGTTGGAGGTTTTTACTAATAGCTTACGGATTGAGAGAGATCGGAGGGGAAAGATTCGAGCAATTTTGGCCGTTGGTTTATAAAGTGGCTGCTGGGTTATTTTTGCCCTAGGGTTTGCAAAGAAGAAGGGTTAGGGTCCTCTATCTGTAGGCCACTAAAAGTTAATATTCACCCGAAATAATTCCGGACTCCAAACGAAGCGTGCCACCTGGCGTTTATAATGATTTACCCCTATTCCGAACGCAATGGAATATATATCGGGAGCCAATTCCATCGTATTTGGAAGATAGGTTTTTGAATAGAATTATTTTAATTAAATTCCTTAATAAATTTCTAGGTGTTTTTAATTCGCACGACCAAACCATAAGTCTGATTGACATGAAATTTGAAATCCTATAATAACTCACTATTACGGATGCAATGAAACTAGTTTCGTCGAATTCCGAGACAGTGTCAAAAATGGCAATTTTTACATGTTAATTGAATATTAAAATTTCCAATTTCTGCCAAATCGCTTTTAATTCAATTTTAAAACTTCTCTAACTTAATTCTAATTCAAATAGAATTTAAATCAACTTTATAATTCATTTTCATTCTTATTAAATTCAAATTTCAATTATTTACATAATTTCAAATATTAAATTAAACAATTCAATTATCCAAATAAATCACTATATTTGAAATATAAGTTATTCAACTTATAAAATTTACTTTTGAATATTTAAAATTAATTAAATATTCCAAATTCGAATGACTGAAAAATTGGATCGTTACATACTTCTCCCCTTAAAAGAATTTCGTCCCCGAAATTACTATACAACTCCATTAACTTTCAAAACCAATTAGTTGAAATATATTATCAAATTCTTTTAAGTGTTTAACTTTTCTAAATCAATTAGTTGCACTATTTATAAAAACTTTTCTAAGTCTTTAAATTCATTCATAGTTATTAACTAATGTCATTTCAAAAAATCAACTAATATCATTTCAATTTATAACTCAAAAACCCAAAATTTCTAGTTACAAATTTTTTTTCAAAATTCTCAAAAAAATTTCTAACGCCTTAAATTTTCATAAAAATTCGCCAGAGCCTCCTTTGCGCGGTTCGATCGGAAAAAACCACAATATATATATATATATATATATATATAATCACAAATGTACATCTCATCATCGAGGATGAGGCATCCCGAAGGGAAAAAAGTGTAAAAGTACGATATGTAATCCGAGATATGTACCTTATATATATTTAGCGAGCATATACGGCTAATATAGCGCGAAAGCGAGCTCCAAATGCGAAGCAACGCCGTCCACACCTACTATACACTCAACAGACAAATGAGAAACATATATATGGAAATAAATAACAATATATGACACAACTATACAACAATATATGCAAAGGAAACACATGCAAACAAAGAAACCATCAATAACTAACATCCAACTAATCAATCAACGCATATCCAACATAACCAAAATAATTTACTTTACACTCAAACATTCATATTTACTCCGTTTACATTCAATTTGGTTTAACACATTTAATTCTTATTGGTTGATATTCAATATTCACATTCTTTGCTAATACTCAATTTAGATTCAGATTATGTTGAATCACATTTCATTTCAGACAATTCCTACTTAAGTTTAATTCAACATTTTATACAACACTTCCAATGCAATTATTAATTCACAACTTCTTAACTTAAGTTTTATTCCAACATTCCCAATCTAAGTTATACTTAATTTAACAAATAATCATCCCAAACCATATTCAATTAGCTAATTTATTTTACAACCAAAGTTGAATTTCATTTAACAATTCAAGTTTATATTCATATTCATCACTTCAACTTTTAAATCAGTTGATATCCAATTCAACTTCATTCAAATCTTAACTCCAATTAAATTTCTTTCCAACCTCTTTTATATTTCTTAAGTTAACTTCCTTTCCTACATTCATCTTATTTAACTTAAGTTTCAACTTATAATTCCAATTCAGAATCCATTTCTTAACATTTCATAATTAACAAATCTAAATTTTTGTTTCCAACTTATTATTACAAAATTCATAAGTTATACACTTATTTACTTCAACTTTCATGAATATATACTTATGTTCGCTTTTATTCTTATTTTATAATTTCAAATCATGGTTATATAATCACTTTACAACTTAGGTTTATATTCACTTTTATTTGATTCATCAATACACTTAATTCAATTCACTAACTCCAATTTATTTAACTTTACCGAAGTTAAATTCTAATTTCATATTCCAATTTTAAAATTTTCTAATTACAAGTTTCAAAAACTCTTATTTTTAACTTGTTATTACTAAATGTATAAGTTATACAACTTAGTTATTTAAATTTTCAAATTCATATTATATAATCACTTACCACTTAAATTTAATTTTCCTTTCAATAACTTATCTAATCCAGTTCAAATCCAATTCAATTTATTTAACTTTCCTTTAGTTAAATTTCAAATCATATATTTTATTATGCTAATTCAAATTTATTTAACTTTACTAAAGTTAAATTTTTATTTCATATTATAAGTCCAAACTCATTTCACTTATATTTATCAATTTCAAACTTGGATTTTAAATTCAAATTTGTTTATCACAACAAAACTTAAATTTTCAATTTACTAATGGTAGCAAATCCATCACCTAGAAACTCGAAAATGATACTGATGATGTTGTAGTCATCACCCTTATTATTTTCCAGCAATGGTAGTGAATTCAGTGCTTTATATTCTTTTAAAATCCCTTTTATATTTAAAGTCACATTTATAAATTTTTACTTATATAATTTCACTATTTTACTTCACTTATATAAGATCCATTCCAAATTTATTTATCTTATTTAGATTTATCATAATAACAACTTTTTATTAAACACAACAATAAATAACAAATGATAATAATCAAATATTATAATGCATTAACAACCAAAAAAATCATATAACTATTATATAAAATATAATCAAGGTAAAATTATTTCATTTTCCCAATTTAAAAACAATACTATGTCTATATGCCTTGTTCAAGTGTTTAGAAACCCCTATCGATAACGTGGCGTCCTATATACCGACCAGAGTTTATAAAAAACTCAACAGATCAATCAACAAAATATAAAACATTTTTATATAACTAATAAATACGCGCTTATATATATATACTTAACTCATCCTATGGTACTACTAACCATATTTATAATGAGTACACTCAAAGCCTAGGAATATACTAAACCTAAGCTCTGATACCACATGCGACGGCCCACAAATCCGTACCCTCTGAATCGACAATAAACCACACATGTTGACCCAAAGCGAACAGAATTGCAGATGATCATGAGAAAGAAAAGAGAGAGTGCGAAGAAAGAGAGAAGAAAGAAGAAGTGAAGAGAAGAAGAAGAGAGAAGTAGAACCAAAACAATACAGAATCTCACATCGCAATGGAATAACATATAAGATAAATCAATAATATTTACAAAAGAGAAAATGTAATATACATAAATCAATATCAGAGTACACAATAAGTAATCATCAGCTTGGACAGTTATAATAACATGTCCTCACAAATGCTGATAATTTACAACAACAACAATACAAAGCAGCGGAAAAATAAACAGATACGTGTATACGACATGAAGATCTCCAGCTCGCCTACTTAAGCTCCAAAAGCACCAAATCTGAACCTGTAAATATACTCAGTCTGACCCGAGCATTGAAAGGGAAGAACGCCCGGATCAGTCAGGTAAACCAGCGTGTGAAAAACACACCTCAACTGAATTTATAAAGTTATCAAAACTTTTCTTTTATCAAAACAAAAGGTATTTCGTAAAACCACATCCACACATAAACACAGACAGGTTTTCCCTTACGATAACCAAAACCTTTTCATATCAAATCATGTTATACTATAATAGTGTCTATTATACAAATAATAATCAACATAGCTGAAATTGTTACAATTATAAAATTCCAGCAATACTAGGCTCTACTGTAACGACCCGTATTTTTAAACATTTAAAAATATTAAATTAAATAAGATTTTTGAATAAAATTGTTAGGAATTTTTTTTGCAAGATTGTACTGATACAAATTTAATTATAATCCAAGTTATGAGCTTAAGTAAAAATTCTATTAATGAAACATGTTTGCAATAATGTAAGGATAATAACAAATGCTAGTGTGTATTTTAATAGCATTGGTTTGAGTGAAATTAACAATTGTCTGAATGTAAATTTCCAATTGATTGGAATAATAAATGTTAATGAAGAATAATAAATGTTTCTTTATTAAATAAGAAATCATATGTTTATAGATTTGAAATGTTTAGTAGCTGAAAGATTGATTGCAGAGACGAGAAACTATTATTTGGTAAGAAATGTATAATTTCCGTTTGTATCCAATAGTGTGTAATTATGTTTAAATTACTATTAGATAGGAAATAATTGTTCTATTTCTCATTACATTTATTTTGTTCATTTTAAATTCACCTTTGTAAACAATTGAAATTAATGTAATTGAATAATTTCAATTAATGGTAGAGAGGACACCAAATTGTAAATTAATAGGTGTAATTAAACGTAGCTTATGTTTTATGAAAATATAAGGAAAGTTGATTTAATGAAAAGAACATTTATATCAAATGAAATGAATGTTTCATTTGTGAATGTAGGTTTAATTTCATTAAAATAAAGAATAGAATGATTGATTTAAAGGAAGAAATATATGTATATTTGAACTATGTTTTAGCATACAGATGGATTACAAGAGTAGGAAAATAATCTATTTAAGCAAGTTAATTTATAACTCTTATGTGTAAACAACGGTTCTATAAATGTATTTAAGTTACTGTAAAAAGACTTCAGTTGTTTTAATTATCTTATGTGTAAACAACAATTCTACAAATGTATTTAAGTTACTGTAAAAAGACTTCAGTTGTTTTAATTATCTTATGTGTAAACAACAATTCTACAAATGTATTTAAGTTACTGTAAAAAGAATTCAATTTTTTTTTATTATCTATCCATTAATTATTTTCCGTTTTAAATTTTAATGTTGAAATTAATTGTCGTGGATTTAATTTGAAATCTTTCAATAAAATGGAAAGATAATTTAATTGAACTTAATGACGTTTAATGAATGAAATGTACGTTATTGTAAAAAAAAGTATGTTTTAATGAAAACAAAATAAACGTTGTTGTTTTTAAAGTAAGTGTAATTTTATAAAAAGAAAAAAATTTAATTTTGAAGCAATATTTTACAGTCGTTGAAGAGTAATCTTTGGCAATATAGAAGTGATTTTAATGCTAATCGTAAAATTTGGAATAAATTAAATATTTTATGTTCATGATTGTGCGCTGAGAAAAACGCCGATTTTGAATTGGAATTTGGAATCATGGTTCTCATTTTATTTTATGTAGCGGTGGTCATCGTTACTTTAATTGGTGTGTTCAAATTTTATTTACTGTATGTTAATAAAACTTTTAGATAGGTGTAAAGTTGAGTTGATTTGGAGTTAAAGAAATTAATTGAATTGAAAAATATTTCCATATTGAATTAATGTGACATTAAATTCCTTTTGAAGTATGAAAGGTGATGTTCAACATGAATTCATATTCATGCACGTTTCATATTCTATTGCTTTTTCTAACTACTATCTCATTCATATTTTTCTGCCTTTTTTACTCTCACATTTCAGCTATTCATATAAAAAAAACCTCTCTCTTTATTTCATAAAACTTTCATTTATTCTCTATATATTCATTTTCCATTCTTATTGTTAGCAATACATTCTCACCCAATTTTTATTCGACCTAATTCTTATATACCTCTTGTATTTGCATCTAAGAATTTATTTTTACACGTTACAACTTTTAGTATTCACTCTTTTTCATAACTTCTGCTTGCACTAATTCGTCCATTAACAATTTAGATTTAATGCACGCGCATCATTCATGCTAGCCTGTTCATGTTTATATTTATTAAACACATAACCACGTCGTTTCTTTGAAAAGCTTACTTTATTATTGTATTCTTTTATCACTTTCCAACCTGTTGACTTTTCAATTTCCCACTAGAGAACAAAACCAAAGTACGTACAGATTGTTTCTCATTCCTCTATCTGAAGCTTTCTGTTCACACTTCCTCCATCCTCAAAACTACATAAACTCCAAAATTTCTAAATCCACAAATTCCCCTTGCTTCATCTCTCTAAAAAAAGAAGAAGAAAACTCAATCTGTTCGATTTGCATTGTCGTGCTTTGCTTTTCTATTAGATTGTTGCTATGGATAAGATTGGTTAGCTTGTCGTGTTTGGATTTCAACTAGGATCTACATATTTGTGTTGTCAAAAACTCTCTAACCTCGAAAGGTGAGCAATCACTCACGATTAACATTTTTATTGTTAGGTAAATAAACATCGAAAAGTTATAAGAAATGTTTGTTTAGATATGAATATGTGATATATGTTGTTATGTTCCCTTGAATTTGTGTTATGATATTCACATGCACATGTTATTTTATATGTCACAAGTAGTATGTTATGTTGATTTGATTAATTGTCACATATGTATGTGAAATACATCACATATGATATGAAAAAAAATGCGTTATGTTAGAAAAATATATTTTTATATGCCATGTTGAAATACATCATATATGATATGTAAAAAAATGTGTTATGTTGGAAAAAATATTTGTATATGCCTTGTTGAAATACATCACATATGCTATGTGGAAATAATGTGTTATGTTTGTGAAAAATGATATGCCATGTTAATTTATTGTAAATCACCTTGCAAGTTCCTTGTATATATGTCATGTTATATATTTATATGTTATGTTAGAATTTGAAATATTCACTTATGTTGTTTACGATATGTGACACATGTGATATGTTAGTTATGCATGTGTATATATTAAATTGTTAATTATGCACGCATATTGGTAATTGACATGTTATGTTATTTATGTTGTTATTGTTCTCACACTCCAAGTTCTCTGATAGTTAGCAAAATCACTTTGGATTGAAATGATACATACCTGATATAAAACCACTTTGGGTTTAAATAAATTGATTTAGAAATAAAATTGGAATATTGTAAGTTTAAATTTATGTTTGAACTTGAAATTATGAAATTGAAATTTAATTGATTTAATGAAAGTTTTAATTGGATATTTTTAGATTTAAACTTGTTGTTTGATTATAACTTAATAGCTTTAAGTGAAAAATTGAAATCTGAAGTTGGATTTAATAATGAATCGATTGGAAACGAACATAAAGTCGGTATTTGAACTGAACTGATTTATAGTGTAAAAGATGATGTTTATTTAAACCTAAGCATTCCACTTATTGAGTTATCTGTACATTTCACTTGAGTTGACTTACTTAAATAAGAATGTTAGTCCTGACTCGAGTGTTCTTGTTTTACTTTACGCTCGGGTCAGACCGAGTATTTCAGTTTAGCGAAGACACTTATTTTCTGGAGGACGAAGACGAAGATTCAGTATATTATTGCTATTTATTATTTCACTACATTCTGTGTTCTGCTGCATTATTTGTTTATTTCTGATGTATGTATAACTCTGATTTGAATTGTAAAAGTGTAATCAAATGTTATTTGTAAAACAGCTTCATGAACTGTTTATTTGATTATTATATTTTTTATTTCCGCTGCGAGATTCTGTGTTTTGTTTTCTTTTTTTCTTATTTACCCCATTAACAATCCTCCCTTTTGAATGGTTTGAGTATGACATGTGTGGTTTGTTGTCGATTTGAAATGTCCAAAAAGGTGGGTTGTTACATCTACAAAACAAAATAGCAGGCACGTAGTGGATTTGGATTTCATGCAAATGACTAGATGAAGGGACTACCTTTCCGAAACTCGGTACACCTCTAGAGGGACGTACCTAGGGTCGAGATGCTCGGTGTCTAAACCAACACAAGACCAGCCTATCCCTTGCTGGATAGTACCGAATATGTCATCACTCCGGTCGTTACCGACCTAAAATCTATGGCCATAAGCATACATCAACAATAATCAGATACACGATGTCATAGCGTGTAAAGATATATCTTGAAGAGTGATGACATCTCCTAATGAGAGCGACCTAGTTTAGCCTTGCTGCTTCTATCCCTGTTTCAATCATTTTCTGGGGAGTGAGGCCAAAAGAGGTATCGATTACCTTTCACATATCACATCATCATCATCTTTGAATGCTACATTGTCATTCCCGTTGACTACTAATTGACTTCCACAAAAATACAACGCTTGAGCTCGTATGTCTCAAGGAGGGTGTTAAGCTAAAATAAGTTGCCTTCTCCGCCACCACATGATGTACGTTTGTAAAAACCAATGTATGTAATCTTAGAAATGCAATATCAGACATCCGTCCATACAAGTTGTCCAGTGTTTGTACCAAAATTGGGCACAACACTCTTCGGAAGTTTTTGAAGTGGTAAAATGAAGAAATTAATTGGAAAAAGAGGATTATCTAACAAAAACTCCAAAAAACAGATAGGAAAATAATAAGAACGCACAGAAACACAAGAATTTAGAGTGGTTCGGCGTGTTGCCTACGTCCACTATGAAGTTGGTTGCTTTATTGGTGTTTCTTTGATGATTACAATTGATTTCAGCAGGTTACAGCAGATAATAATGATTTACAGCAGTGAAATTCGTTGGTAGCAGCAGCAATGGAGTTTAAAACTGGATCCGACAGAGTCTGGGCGTTGGAGAATTCAAGGAAGAAGAAGATCCCTTTTCCGTTGGCTCTGGGGGTCTATTTATAGGTGTAGGAGGCTGATATTCCGCTTAGATTTCAGGAGACTACTTCTGGCACGTGAGTAGGCCCGCGTGACCAAGCCCGTGAAGTTTCGGCCCGATCCATGATCGATACGAACGGATGTCGTATCGATCAAGATTGCGTCCGATGGAGTCGAAATTTGGCGTGGAAATTCTTTAGCATGCACGTAAGCTTCTGTGAAAATTTCATAGCATTTGGACTTGTGGATCTCAAGTTATGATCGATATGAAATGGAGACTTTCGGCAGGCTGTTTGGTTCGTATCGATTGGAACTACGCTATTCGTATTGATCGAAACTGTGTTATTCGTATCGATCGGAACTACGTTGTTCGTATCCATAGTCTTGCTCTGTTCGTGTCGACGATGGTGGGGTAGTTTGAATCAATGGAGGTTTGCTTGCTCGTATCGATGTAAGCACTTCAACTCGATGGATACGAACAGTGGTTCGTCGATGGATGCGAAGTTGACACTGGCTGATCGATGCGAAGTGTGTTGTCCCTTGATGGATACGATGAAACAGGTCTTGAAGGATACGAACAGTGATCCACTGATGGATGCGAAATAGACTCTGGTGATCGATGCGACACTGATGGATTCTAAGTAGGCTATGGTGATCGATGCGTAGCTGATCGAGTCGAAGTAGGCCCTGGTGATCGATGCGACACTGATGGATTCGAAGTAGGCTATGGTGATCGATGCGGAGCTAATCGAGTCGAAGTAGGCCCTGGTGATCGATGCGGAGCTGATCGAGTCGAAGTAAGCTTCCCCGATGGATTCGAACTCGATCGATTCGAACAGTGGCTAGCCGATGGATTCGAACTCGATCGATTCTAACAGTGGCTGGTTTTCATCCAATCTTGCATCGATCGTAACTTGAGCATACAAACTCGAATTGACTTGAAATTTGGAACGTTGACTTTTATGGCTTCCCTCATCGTGTCTTGTTGATTGTAGCTCGATCTGGACTCGGACAAAATTCACCGATATCCATGGTGAACCTGCGAATAACCGATTTCTAAGACGAACGGTCATTGGTTTCTAGTCAAGTTCTTGGTGTCACGGCCTTGCCAAAAGGCGGGATAACATTTGCCCCCAAAGTACGTCTTGTGGAAACATGATGTGCTTTGAAATGCTGCAATCTTCATTCTGAATAGTTATCGTCTTTTCGATGAAAGCTGTAATCTTTGACTGATTTTCTCGATAATGTAAACTGTTGACTGTCAACTGATGTACCCTGTATTGTTGCAACTGATTGCTGTATGCTAGTGATTATCCATTTGTTTTTTTAATCATTATCAAATGAGTTTCCAATTCTTGTAAATCTGGAATATTGAAGATTGGTCCGACATATATGCATATGTTAATCTGACTCTCGTTGACGTTTGTACGTTCACGAGTCGTTGTCAGTTTATCCCGTATCGAATTCCGTATCGATCCTCTTCTGAACTGATGTGAGATTTGAATTGTAACAACGCTCGATGGTCGTTTTTGAATGTTCCTTCATATCGATCCTCTCCTGAATCGGTGTAGAAGGTTAAACATTGTTTTTGCATCGGTATACGTCGTTTTGATGGATACGAAATGGATATTTCGCATCGATGGATGTGAGGTTCAATGGATACGAAACATTCGTTCGTATCGATGCACTAGGGATGGAGTTGAAAATGATCGATACAAACAAGGATTTCGTATCGATGGGTTTGGTGACGACTTCGCATCAATACAGACTCGGGTTCATGAATTCGAGTAGCTGTTTCGAATCGATTCTGAGCCGTACCCATTGCGACCAGTCGTGTTTTCCAGGAGACGAAACGCCTTTCCCTCACACTCGCATCCATATAAATATTCTGGACTTAGGAAATTTTCACTTTTTACCTTTTACCCTTTTACTTTCGTATCACTCCAGAGACGTGGAAAAAGAAGACTGCTCCTGCCTTCGAATCGATTCAAATCCTTCAATCCCTTAAACTAGTTATCGAAATCAGGTAATCAATTGACGAATTCGCCTTAAGAACGATGAGACTTGAGTTCAATTCCTCATCCATTCTCGTACAGGGCCGAATCCTGGCGATGTCGATGTCGGAGTTGGTTCGGGGCATGGTCGAGGGATGGAGGATAGAAAAAATAATGGTGTTTACGCCGTTTGGAGAAGAGGATGGCAGTTCGATCTTCGTATCGATCGATTGGTGAAGAGGAAGGTACTGCGTTTCGTATCGATCTCACTCTCGTGCCAATCGTGGAGTGGCCATTCAATATCAGTTGCCTTGGATCGCCACCGATCGATGCGAAGATGGCACATCTCTGATCGATACGAAATGAAGGATAGAGTGAGCGATACGAAACGGAGGTCGAGTTATGATCGATACGAAATGGTTGTTTCTTGGACCGATTCGAAATGACTATTTCCTGGATTGATTCGAAATGACCATTTCCTGGATCGATTCGAAGTTTTCAGCTTTAACCGATTCAAACTTGCATGCATATGGACATGAATTATCGTTACGAACTGGACGTTTTATGACCGTTATGAATCGAACCTTAAATAACTTGCAACTTCTTGCACACTTGAAAAATTGACTCCGGCGAGCTTTAAACTTCCATGATTGGACTTAACTGTAGAACTGCATATTTGATTGCCTATCGAAGCTCGTTGACGGAACTGGAACTTAACAAAAATGATAACAAATTTTAACTTGGATTGATCCCTAACATCTGGATGGCACGGTAGTGACGGTCAGCGATGACGGTCATTCCGACTGAATTTCGAAGTCTTATCGTTTTCATGCTTTCTTCAATTCTGTAGAATTTTTCAAGTGATATATAGTACTGCACAACACACTCACACACTTTACACTGGGGGATGCACGAGCTTTATTGTCTGTTTAACGATGATTTTTTATAAGCTAGTTAGTCATGGAACCATCAAGTTCATAGCAGCAGGAACTCCCGAGTTCAATTCCTTCAACCATCGAGATACCGATCATCGAGGCCGAAGTCATAAATCCAGCACCGGACGAGCTTCCAGGAGCCCGGTTCATTTGTCGTCCTCAAGACTCTGTGCCATTCGGCATTTCCGAAGATATGCTGGGATGGATATGCTTACGACATGGTCTGTCGCTCGATGACGTGTTATTGCCAGGGCTAAATGATAGACCACATGCTCCCTTGGAGGGGTTTACTGCTTTCAATCGTCACGCTTGCACGGCGGGGACTCTTCCTCCTTTCAATCAATATATAAGGGAGATGTTATCATTCCTCGAAATCGCTCCATCCCAGCTACACCCCAACTGATACGCCTTGTTGAATAGCACTTTCATTCTGTTTATGGAAATTCTCTTTCGACCAACAAAGCCGATCGAGATTAGATATCTATTTAACATTAAGAGTCGTGGAGACAGCCCTTCTTTCACATTCTTGGAAGCGGTTAGGAACTATCAAATAGTAACGGGGTCCTAGGGAAGGCTGAGTTACTTTAAGACGGTATGGTTCTACGTTCGGTGCCCCCTGGATTCGCTAAGCGATGGTTGGATAGACGTAAGTGTTGCAGTCTCTTTCGTGAATTATCGAGATAATAATAATCGTTCTCAAAACTGACATACTTCTCTTCTTTTACAGCCGCAATTTCTCGACCTGATGGTGGATATTTTAGAGAGCTAGTTCGGATCCTCCAAGCGGTTCCGGGTGAAGAGAGGCACATTGACTTGGTTCTGACCGACATAAACTTGAGAATTGTCGGGTTGATTGAACGGAGGCAAAGCATAAGGCTGGAAGGCACACTTAGAGCGGTCTTGAAGATGCGGGTGAAACGCAAGGCGCCCGGAGTCGTAATAGCTGAAGAAGTTGATCCGGAGAGAACGCCTACTGATAACGAGCTCCAAGCTGGGCCTTCTTCCGATGTCGAGGATTTAGGAGGAAGGAGAAAAGGCAAGGCAGTTGCTCATAAGCGTTCTAAATCCGTGAGATTAAAATCCATGGTTATGTCCTTGCCCGTCCCGGGGATTAGAATTTCGGAGGCTCCTCCCCCGCAAGTAGAGAATCCTTTTGAAGGGCTTGCTGATATTCCGATTCTGGATTACGTGTCGTCTCAACACGACACCGGGATGGAGGAGCTTGACAATGCTCTTGAGCTGAGCGGGTCGCTTGCTATGAGTGCGGCTGACATTTCCGGTTGGTCGGGGGGTTGCACATGCATACACTTCACTGCACTACATGATTCATAACTGTAAATCATCCAACCCAAGAGATCACTAACTTTTCCTTCGTCTCTCATTTTCAGGTACGATGTCCGGAAGAGGGTCAATGCTTGGGAATCTTCGCTCGGCTCGAAAATCTTCTACCTATTATGATTCCCGCAGGAGAGACTCGGACAGAGACCACGATCACGGGTGCTCTAATCAAGAGAGGTACGAGCGGGACAGGGACAGGGAATACAAACACCGATCTAGATCTCGCTCTCCTCCTCTTAGACTTCCGTCTCCACCTCCTGTTCATGTTTCACATCCGCCAGAGCCTCCACGACACAGACCGTCTTCTCAAACTTCAAGGTATGAAACTCAACACCAGCGAGTTGAAACCGTGCCCCCCATAATTGCAGAGCAGGCCATCACTGAGCCCACGGGGGAAGGGGCTATTAAAATTGCTCAGTTAAAGAAGGAGTTTCCAAACATATGCTTTGACGGCTACGTCTTTCCACCTCACTTAAAGAGAATCCCATCTGGTGTGGAAAACAAGATGCATGACTACATTCATGACGTCTACACCCAGTATAGAGAGTGGGTAAAGGCTGCAGAGAAAGCTTCCAAGTTGGCCTTCGAGCGAGCCAAAGCTGTTGAGAAGATGGAGTCCGAACTCGCCAAAAAGGACCGAATCATCCAGGTGCTCAACACCGAGGCCGAGTCTTCTCGGATATCTAAAATTGAGGCCACCAAAAAAGCTGACGAAGCGACCGTGGTGATGGAGAGGTTGAGGCAGACACATGTCGCCTTGGTGGAGGAGATGGGCCATCGGAACACCACAGTCACCGCCGAACGGGATGCGGCGGTTAAGAAACTTAACGAGCTTAAGGCCAAATTCGGTGACATGGCTAAGGAAAAGGGATGATGCGAACAACGCGGCCCGGGAGGCATGCGAGCAGGCCATCTTGCTCTGGGGTGAAAGGGACGCGGCCGTGGCTAAGGTCCGCGTGGTGGAGACTGAGGTTGAGGAGAAAGTGAAGTCGGCCGAGTCCAGGCTAGAGGCTGATATCGAAGACCTTCTCATTGTTTACAACGCTAACATGCTGAGGCACAGGGGTCTAGCCTGGCTTGATGACTATCCAGCGCATCTATACAACGCCTGGGGCCGATTAGTTGAAGAGGAGAAGGAGGCGCATCTGGGTGAGTCTGTAGATGAATTTGAACTCGAGAATCGCATTCTGAATGAAGATGAAAGGAAGATTCTCCACGAGTCAATGATTTTGCATGAAAAGGAAAGGCTCAATGCCCAGCACTTCGAAGTAAGAGAGGATTCAGGGGTTGACCATCATGAGGCGAGTCTTGAAGTTCCAGCATCAATCCAGCCCGAATCCTCGTCTACGGTCGATCCCCAAGCTGTTCCTGCCTACAATCCGGATCAGCCGCAGGTGTCTCCGGCTACAGTGCAAGTTACTGAAGCTGTTCTGCCGCCTACAAGTCAAACTGAGGAAGGTATTCTGAACATTCCGCACATCCGCCTTAAGTCGGAATCTTTATCTGAATGAAATTCTGACGGTTCTCTTATTCTTTGTCCAGTGATCGATGCTGCACCGGCCATGCCTCCTGTCACTCAAGAATCATATCAAACGCAGGAGGCTATCGTGACCGAAGCGATCACTGTAACTACAACTGCCCCACTTGACGATACGCAGGGAAGCACGCTTGTGTTTGATGAGCAGCTAATGGAAGAACTCTTTTGTCATCATGGCGATCCTCTTGCCGACTTGCCATTTGTTATGGGTGGAGGCGCTCCTACTACAAATTCTTCAATGCCAACTACTGATGCCCCCAGCGAGGCTCGAGCGGTTACTAAAGAGGAGATGTTCGCACAAATCGACGCTGAAATGGAAGTAGCGACTCATGGTGGCAGTTTTGGAGGTGGGATGGCGGCGCCCGGTCCAGCTCCGCTCAGAATGATATCTCCTTGTGGTACAGTTTTCATCACCAGCGTGCCCATTCCACCTTCTACACTTGATCCTATTCCTCCGCCTGCAGAAAGCATTCCTATTCACTCGAGCTCGGAGGAGGATGTTGAGATCATGCCCCCGCCTGGAGACCAACCACCAAAAAGCAAAGGCTCAAAGAGGAAGGGTAGTGGCGGCTCCAGCGGGTCTACACCAAAAAGGAAGCCGAGGAAGAAGAAAGATTAGACATGCTTCGTTGGTGTATTTTGACTTTCATTTTGTTGGCCGTGTATAGATGCGGGTTCGGCCCCTGCTAGTAGGAATTTTTTAAAACAGACTTGTACACGAATTTCTTTCATAAATCGTAGAAATGAAACTTGTCTTTTTAGCTTCTTGTTTATTTGCTTAAGTGTTTCAATGTTTGAAATGCACTTGTAAAGTTCCATCTTCCGAGTCAAGTTTGTCTTTTTGCACCAAGTCTGGAAACTGTGGACATGGTTTGCGACCGGGAATTGAATTGAATTTTGACGTCGCACCTGCTTCAGTCAATGGTCGACGCTTAAGTCTCGACCCCCAGTCTCGGGGATGAGTTATTGAACATTAGCCAGCGATAGCATTTTACTTACAACACGTTGAGTCTAGTACCGCTGAACGGATGTTTGGGACAAGTGAAGATTGAGTGATTCAACCATACTTGCTTGATTTTCGATGATCATATCCGCACTCTGGGGATCTTCATTTGTTCACCGGCGGTCGGTCACGCCGGTTTAAGCTTTAGTTGTGTGTCCGCACTCTGGGGACTTGGAGTCGACACTTATACTCTGACTCACACTCTGGGAGTTTGGAGTTGATATTTATACTTCAATTCACGCTCTGGAAATTTGAAGTTGATGTTTATACTCCGTTTCGTACTCTGGGAATCCGGAGTTGATGTTTATACTCCGACTCACACTCTGGGAGTTCAGAGTTGATGTTTATACTCTGACTCACACATTGGGAATTCAGAGTTGATGTTTATACTCCGTCTCACACTCTGGGAGTTTGGAGTTGGTAAGCAGAAGGTCAGTCACATCTGCTGTATGTTTTTGGATTTCGCTCGCACTCTGGGAATGAAAGGTGTATCAGGATCGTGGATGGTCGGATCACATCCACCCTGAGTTAACAAGTGAGGTCGTTAGATGGACGGGTCCACCCTCCTCAAACTTGGTGCAGATACGGATGAAGTCGTTAGGCGGACGGATCCACCCTCTTCGTAGACGTATTTTTATACTCCAGTTCGCACTCTGGGAATCTGGAGTCAAGTGAAGGATTGTCGTGTATCAATCCTTTTTTGACTTTGATGTGATGGCTTATCCCCGAGCTTGGGTTTCACTTAGCGAGTGACTGGTTGCATCACAGTCGCTCCCTATTTGAATAAATTCCACCGTATGGTGAAACTTAGCTCTCCGTGCATAGTGATGATCTTATGAAGCATTTTAGGTAAATCACAGCTCTGGCTCGTAGAGATTGCATTTTATTGCTGAAATAAGAAAATATGGCAAAGTCAGTTGCCTTATTACAAATTCTAATTTCGAAATGCAGAAACAAATTGCAAAATGGAAAAATAAACTAAATGAAATAACATAGCATGTTATTTGTAGTAGCGACGAAGACTCTCGCTATTCCAGGCTCGTGGCAAAGTAAGACTGTCAACGGTCGATAATTTGAATGTGCCATCCCCGAGCCTTCGTTCAATGACATATGGTCCTTCCCATGTCGGCTTCATATGCGAAGGAACCTGATAGATTCTTTTCAAGACGAGATCATCGAGTTCAAAGTTTCACGGACGGACCTTGGCATTGTACAGTTGGGCGACTCGACTGCGATGTGCGGCTGCCCTTAAATCAGCTTCTTCACGCTTCTCATCTAGTAAATCGAGAGATTCAGCAAGTAATATAGCATTTGTCTTCGGATCATAGTATGTCACGCGATGAGAAGGTACTTCCAGCTCGACTGGGATAACGGCTTCTGAACCATAAGAGAGAGAGAACGGAGTGTGACCAGTTGCAGACTTGTGGGTTGTTCGGTAAGCCCATATAGCCATAGGAAGTTCATCGACCCACTTGCCCCCGACCTTTTCCAGTCGTTTTTTTAGAATGGACTTTATAACTTTGTTAACCGCTTCGACCTGTCTGTTCGCCTGAGGGTGTGCAACTGCAGAGAATTTCTTTTGGATGTGAAATCATTTGCAGAAATCTTTAAATTCAGCACTGTCGAATTAGGTTCTGTTGTCCGTAACGATGGTGTGTGGGAGACCGAATCGACAAATGATGTTACGGACTACAAAGTTGATTACTTTCTTCGTCGTTATGGTAGCAAGAGCTTCAGCTTCAGCCCACTTTGTAAAGTAATCAACTGCGACGATGGCGTATTTCGCACCACCTTTTGCCAGAGGTAAAGTACCAATGATGTCGATGCCCCACATTGCAAACGGCCATGGGCTGACCATTTGTGTTATCTCGGTAGGCGGGGCTCTAGGAATTCGAGCATGCTTCTGACATCTATCACATTTCTTTGCATAATCTGATGCATCGCGATTCACAGTAGGCCAATAATATCCATATCGAAGTATTTTCTTGGCATGTGCTTGCCCCTCAGTGTGATCGCCACGTTCTCCCTCGTGTACATCGTGTAAGACTCGTTTAATTTCATCGTGAGCGATACACCAGAGTAGAGGAACAAAGTACCCTCTTCTGTACATGATTCCATTCTGGATGGTGAATCGTGAGGCCTTCCGAAGGACTTGTCTCTTTTCACTCCTGCGCTCCGGTAGGGTTCCGTGCTCAATGTAATTTCTGAGTGGAGTCATCCATGAATCCTTTTCAGGGACGGTTTTGCATACCCAGTCTATTTCTGCCCGGTCAATGCTTGGGGAAGATAACGTCTCTACGGGAACGAGTCCCATTTGCTGAGCTTCACCTGTGCTGGCTAACTTCGCCAATGAATCGGCTTTTTGGTTGCGTTCTCGAGGTATACAGTAAATGGCATAATAGTCAAACTGATTTAGCACTTCCTGAACTCGAGCTAAGTAAGCAGCCAGCCTTCGATCTCTCGCTTGATACTCTCCCCGTACCTGACACACAACTAACTGTGAATCACAATAAATTTTCACAGCGATAATTCTCAAATCTCTGGCAAGTTTTAGTCCAGCTAAGAGGGCTTCATATTCAGCTTCATTATTGGTTGCATGAAAATCGAACTTTAAAGCGTAACATATAGATCGGCCTTCGGGGATTTCAAGTACAACACCAGCACCCGAACACCGGTCGTTTGATGCACCATCAGTGTACAGCTTCCAGACATATTCGGGAGATTCACTGGTTTCGGGCAAGTCCTCTGGAACGTTAAATTCAGCTATAAAATCGGTTAGGACTTGTCCTTGAATGGCTCGTCTTGGAGCGTAAGTAATATCAAACTGGCTCAGTTCGATGTTCCACTTGAATAACCTACCAGATGTCTCAGGCCGCGTAAGGACTTGTCGTAATGGCTGGTCGGTGTAAACAATAATAGGATGTGCCGGGAAATATGGTCGGAGTTTCCTTGATGCAACAACAAGGCAATAAGCCAACTTATTTAATTTCGAATAATTCCTTTCAGCCCCAGTCAATCGCTTGCTGACGTAGTATACTGGCTTCTGTATCATGTCTTCTACTCGAACTAAGGCAGCGCTGATAGCGTATTCTGATATCGCCAAGTATATGTACAACTTCTCATGATCAATAGGCTTTGATAGGATAGGTGGTGTGGATAGATGCTGAACTAGTGCTTGGAAAGCGCCCTCACACTCCGTGGTCCATTCAAAGTTCCGTTTTCCTTTTCGGATTAGATCGAAGAAGGGAATACATTTGTCGGTGGACTTTGAAATGAACCTGCTCAATGTTGCTACTTTCCCATTGAGACTCTGGACTTGCTTTATAGTTTTCGGAGTTTCAAGATTTCTGATTACCCAAATCTTTTTAGGATTAGCTTCGATTCCCCGAGCGTTGACGATAAACCCGAGGAATTTTCCGGATGCAACTCCAAAGTAACATTTCAGTGGGTTAAGCTTCATTTTATATTTTCGAAGTATGTTGAACATAGTTTCCAGGTCTTTAATATGGTCAGTGGAAAATCGTGACTTCACAAGCATGTCGTCTACATATACTTCCATGGTTTTTCGATTTGATTGGCAAACATCCGATTGACCAATCGTTGGTAAGTGGCTCCGGCATTCTTGAGTCCGAATGTCATAACTTTGTAGCAATAAAGTCCCAGATTGGTTACGAAGCTGGTATGTTCTTGATCGGGTAAATGCATCGGTATCTGATTGTAGCCAGAATACGCGTCCATGAAGGATAAGAGCTCATGCCCGGCTGTTGAATCTACTAGCTGATCAATTCTGGGAAGCGGGAAACTGTCTTTGGGACAAGCTTTATTCAGATCGGAGTAATCGACACATGTTCTCCATTTTCCGTTCGGCTTTCGGACGAGCACGGAATTCGACACCCATTCAGGATATAGCGCATCTCGAATGAACCCGTTCGCTTTAAGCTTTTCTACTTCTTCTTTAAGGGCGGCAGATCTCTCTGGATCCATACCACGCCTTTTCTGTTTGACCGGGACATGCCGCGGGTCAATATTCAGAGTGTGGCTCGCGATGTCCGGCGAGATCCCACACATGTCAGAATGCGTCCAGGTGAATACGTCAAGATTCGCCCGTAGAAATTCAACCAATTCCTCTTGAGTTTGCTGGCTTAGCTGAGACCCAATCTTTATCATTTTTGAATCATCATCATTGTCGATTGGGACATCGATCGTCAGTTCGACCGGGAATGCTTGACTTTCTTTAGATTCTCCTTCGTCTTCAGTTTCTCTTGGGTCAAGATCCCTTTGGAATTGGCTGGGGTGCCCGGGCCTAGGCCCGGGCGTTAATTGTCAATTATCGGCAAAACGGACGCAGAGAGATTCCTCTACAGCTTTTCCTTTCTCCTTTCGCTGCGCCTCCGCAGCTCAGCAACATAGCAGGCTCTTGCTGCAGCCTGATCTCCCTGAATGATTGCAACTCCACGATCAGTGGGAAACTTTAAAGTCAAACACCACGGGGCAATGGCTGCCCTGAATTCAGCGAGGGCTGGTCGGCCCAAGAAAGCATTATAAGGGGAGTCTATGTCCAACACAACGAACTGTAACATCCGTACTCTCCGGCGTTCACCAACTCCCAACTCCACTGGCAGTTCCACTACTCCAGTGGGTATAGTAGCACTTCCGTTGAAACTATGGATTCGAGATTGACAAGGTTTCAAGTCTTTTGCTTCCACTCTCATTTGATCATAAGCTCGTTTAAACATGATATTCACAGAGCTTCCACTATCAACTAAGATCCTCTTCATCCAAGCAGGACCTACTTGAGCTGAGATGACCAGTGGATCGATAGTGGGGGCTTCAACTTTATCAGCGTCTCTGTTTCTGAACACGATGTCATCTGTCATCGTCTTCTGTTGTTTGGCTGGAGCCCCTTCATCAAAACTACTATAACACTCGAAGTCTGCATGCCTGATAGAGCTGGCATACGACTCCATTTCCTTCCAGCTTCGGTCTGCTGGATGAGGACCACCACTTATCGTATTAATAACCAACCTCCCACCAGTACGAGCGGGTTCCTCCTGCCTTTCCTGATTTGGCGCACGATTCTGATTTGATGGGCCCACACCTCTTGACTGCGGCGCCCTCACATACTGATCCAACTTTCGCTCACGTATCAGTTTCTTAATGAGATCTTGTAAATGACGACACTCGTTTGTATTATGGCCATAGCTTTCGTGGAATCTGCAAAACTTTCCTGTTTGGACTTGTCTTTCCGTTGATGATTTCGGGGTAGGCTTCTTGTATTGCATGGTGTTACAAGTCTGCAAATACACATTTTCCAACGACGTGTTCAATGGAGTATAATTATCGTACATGGGAGCTCTACGTCGTGGACCACAACTCTGATCTCGTTTTTTTTCTTTGATTTCCATTGTCCCTCTGTTGATTCTGTTTATTTTGTATGTTCAACTGAACTTTTCCAAAGCTCTTCCCGGATTGTTTAATGGCAATGTTACTCTGAATTCCTTCGATGTTGGGACCTGCATCATCCTGCTTCCTAGACTGTTTCGCATCCTCTCTTCTCAAGAATTGGGCTGCCTTGGAATAGAAACGGTCCAATGACGCAGGTGGTTTCCTGGCTAACCAATTTTTGAACTCAGAATCAGGATCAATCCCCTTAGTCAACGCCATCAGGATAGAGTTATCATTGGGATTGCTTATTTCGGCACACGCAGCATGGAATCGCTCCAAGTAACGTCTAAGTGTTTCTCCAGGAGCTTGAGTAACACTAGACAGAGTGTTAACATCTTTAGGCCTTACTACGTGCATGCGGAATTGTTCAACAAACTTGGTGGCCATTTGGTCAAAATTAGAAATGGATCATGGTGGTAAACGAGTAAACCACATAGTTGCAATGCCCCCTAGGGAAATGGGGAAACTACGGCATTTGACTGCATCATCAGCTCTCACAGCATTCATCAGTCATTCATACTTTAGGATGTGTTGATTGGGATCAGAAATTCCTTCATAGACCGGCAAGGTTGGCATCCTGAAGCACCGAGGTGGTTCAGCATATAGTATGTCATCGGTGAAAAGGGTATGACTCCGGGAGATTCCCCAGTCGTCATTAGTGAGACCTTGACTTTCACGGATCATTTGACGAATCATTATTGGTATATCCGACATCCGGATATTAGGAGCATGGTGCGCCAAGGTGTGGTCGGGTTCCACAGCGTGAGTCTGGACCGGACGCGGTCGACGGTTCGTGTCTTGCCTCCTTGGTTCAACATTTTCTGGGACATAAGGCTCTGGAGTCTGCTCTCGTTGGTTACGATGAGGATCAGCTTGATTTCTAGCATCACCTCCTTGTTAGGTAGTGGTGGTGGTAGCGAGGTTGCCTGTGACATGATAAGGAGCAGTACCTCCTCGGGATGAAGGTCCTGTACGGTGACTAGTGGATGGTCCAGTTCTGGGTTGTACAAGATTCGAAGCAGGTTGGTGTCCTGTGGCCTGGGTGTAGCTTACATCCAGCCGCGGGCGTGTGGATCGATGATGACCGTCAGATGAGGCGGAACTCTCCATGGAAGAATAAGAACCTTGATCTCTTATGGATCTTCTGCGCCTTTGGCGATTCAGCTGGTTGGTCAGCTCTGTGTTGGCGCGCAGTTGTTCAGTTAGCCGTTGCCGACTCTGGGTCAACTCTTGAAGCAGTATCTGAAACTCTTGTCTGGTAACCGGACCTGATGGATCTGAAGGTCCAGCGGCATCTTGATTTGATGGAGGTAATTGCGCAGGATTCTGCCTGTCCCGTCCTCCCTGATCAGCAGCTGTGGAGGTAGTTCGTGTACTTACCATGGTGAATTAATGAAAGTCCTTTCCTAGATCTGATGCAAATCTGAATAGAATGGAAGGGCTTCAAAGTCTGAGATCTGGATCTTCTTCTTGGATTTATGCAATCCGATATCGATAGGAGATCCAAGGAGCAGGAGACAAATTGGGTTTTTTCTTAGTGAAAGCACCAAAGTGTTTGTACCAAAATTGGGCACAACACTCTTCGGAAGTTTTTGAAGAGATAAAATGAAGAAATTAAATGGAAAAAGAGGATTATCTAACAAAAACTCCAAAAAACAGATAGGAAAATAATAAGAACGCACAGAAACACAAGAATTTAGAGTGGTTCGGCGTGTTGCCTACGTCCACTATGAAGTTGGTTGCTATACTGATGTTTCTTTGATGATTATAATTGATTTCAGTGGGTTACAGCAGATAATAATGATTTACAGTAGTGAAATTCATTGGTAGCAGCAGCAATGGAGTTTAAAACTGGGTCCGGCAGAGTCTGGGCGTTGGAGAATTCAAGGAAGAGGAAGATCCCTTTTTCGTTGGCTCTGGGGGTCTATTTATAGGTGTAGGTGGCTGATATTCCGCTCAGATTTCGGGAGACTACTTCTGGCATGTGAGTAGGCCCGCGCGACCAAGCCCGTGAAGTTTCGGCCCGATCCGTGATCGATACGAACAGATTTCGTATCGATCAAGATTGCGTCCGATGGAGTCGAAATTTGGCTTGGACATTCTTTAGCATGCACGTAAGCTTCTGTGAAAATTTCATAGCATTTGGACTTGTGGGTCTCGAGTTATGATCGATATGAAATGGAGACTTTCGGCAGGCTGTTTGGTTCGTATCGATTGGAACTACGCTATTCGTATCGATCGAAACTGTGTTATTCATATCGATCGGAACTACGTTGTTCGTATCGATAGTCTTGCTCTGTTCGTGTCGACGATGTTGGTGTAGTTTGAATCGATGGAGGTTTGCTTGCTCGTATCGATGGAAGCACTTCAACTCGATGGATACGAACAGTGGTTCGTCAATGGATGCGAAGTGTGCTGTCCCTTGATGGATACGATGCAACAGGTCTTGAAGGATACGAACAATGATCCACTGATGGATGCGAAATAGACTCTGGTGATCGATGCGGCACTGATGGATTCAAAGTAGGCTATGGTGATCGATGCAGAGCTGATCGAGTCAAAGTAGTCCCTGGTGATCGATGCGGAGCTGATCGAGTCGAAGTAAGCTTCCCTGATGGATTCGAACTCGATCGATTCGAACAGGGGCTAGCCGATGGATTCGAACTCGATCGATTCGAACAGTGGCTGGTTTTCATCCAATCTTGCATCGATCATAACTTGAGCATACGAACTCGGATTGACTTGAAATTTGGAACGTTGACTTTTATGGCTTCCCTCGTCCCGTCTTGTCGATTGTAGCTCGATCCGGACTCGGAAAAAATTCACCGATATCCATGGTGAACCTGCGTATAACCGATTTCTAAGACGAACAGTCATTGGTTTCTAGTCAAGTTCTTGGTGTCACGGCCTTGCCAAAAGGTGGGATAACATCTAGGAACAGAACAAACGGAAGATACTCGCATACCACATCCTATAGGATTAGTAGCGGTAGCTCTTACAATGGATATTTCATAACGAAGAGACTACTGCTACTATATGTATATTGGGATTTTAACCCCAAATGATCAACAAGCAGTCCTTCACTATGAAAATCCTAAATATCAATATCATCGACCAACCTGCACGATCGTCGTATATATGTTGAACCGAAGTGGTTTTCAGATAAATCGTTCTCGATCTCTTCGCACCAACAACGCAAAAGCGTTTCTCAACCTCACATAGAGCCAAGTCTCATAGACTTATCACGTCTCCAACTTTCAACTTGTTATTCTTCGGCCAAGAAGGAAGCTCGATAGATTGGAGTAATCACTCTGCACTACACGAATCAACATTCTCAATACAAATGATAATCAAGCCTACACAGTTAGTTACGTACTAAGTGTACGACTAATTTGTTTCTGCATCAGGTTGAGAAACTAAAATGGCTAAATTTGATAGTCAGTTATTTAACTATCAAAGTAACAAACAAAATCTAGCACATAAGTAGTCACTGGGCCTAATTTTATTAATCGTTTATAAATCAAATCACTTTCCAATTTTTCACTTCAAAATATCTTTAAAAATATAATATTCAAAACCATTTCACTTATTGGATATTTGGAAAAAAATTCATATACTTATTTTAATAATAAGTAAATTCAAAAATCATTTTATTTTCAACACTTAGAAAATATTTCACATACTTAAATCGATGATTAAGTATATATGCAAACCTTTAAGGAAAACATTCTTCAAAACATATGTTATTTGGGTCAAAACAAATGTTGTGTAAAACATCGTTATGGCAACACAAAAATACTAGTTTAGGGATTCAAATGACTATATTTACTATTTCCTTTTGAAAATCATTTATAACAAAAATGTTACAGTCCATGCCTTCCTTACTTTTCACGAAACGTCTATTTCAACAATAAATGTTGAAATCAATATTTTTGATACTCAACACATTTCAAAACACTTTTCAAAACCATTTAAACTTTATTTATAAATATCACATTCAAACCATTTTCTTAATAGATTATTCACTTTGAAAACGTGAATTCTTTTATAAACTTTTATATTTAACTTATCAAATAAGTCGATTTCACCTTTATAAAACCATGTTTATAAATTCTTATCTATATTTTATAAAAACTTCCATATATAAAACTCCCTTATTAACAATTTCCATTTATCTCATTTATATGTCAAAACCAAATTATAAGTTAATTTACTTATAAATCTCATTATTTTTATAACTTCATCAATTTATAAACCTTATTTACTTATAAGATTCATTTATAACTACATTTTAACACTTATAAAACTCGTTTATAATTCCACTAGTTTTATTTATAAAATATCAATTTTGTAAATCTTATACATAAACCATTTATATAATTTCAAAATTCTCAATTCAGCCTATTTTACAAAATAGTTAACTCCATATTTTCAAAAATCATATTCTAATTCCATTTAAACAACTCCTTCTTTTAATAATTTACAAACCATTATTAAAACTTGTATAACTTCAAAAATCACTTAAACATCCTTTTTAAATTGAAATCATTATTTTAGTATTTTAGAGTTCCAAAAATAGGCCCAATTCTATCGTAGCACTAAATAAGGGGATTCACATCAATCATATCAATCATGGCATCCAAACATAATATATCACATGATAACAGCATATATAACAATATCTGTAAATAAAAATCAACGATGGTGAGGAATCCAGTTGGATCCTTCCAACCTGTAACCTACATCAAATATACATACGAGAAAAATGTACAATGTCTGCTTCGAGGCAGACGCGCGTACAAATGGTCATCCGCTCATACACGGGAACGTATGGGGTCTCATCTGCTCCAATTGGCAGGAATATATCCAACTACTAACTACTTTAGCATAACATCCAAACATCCAATATATATATAACATCCAACAGTCATCAAAATAGCATAATAAAAATATTCTCACTTATATAAAAATATAAGCGGGTCAGAGAGAGTGAGTTTTACTCACTTTGCTTGCAATCGTCGTTGCAGCGTTTTATTTCGATTAAAATTAAACGAGCGTTTAATTTTAACCAAAATTTTCATTAGCTCTAATCAACTCCTATCCAACTCCATAGCGGACTATTTTCAGTAACGAATCCAATGCAACTTGTTTCGTCTGATTCAGACCTCGTATGAAGAAGATATACACTTTTAAAGATTGCCGATTTATAATATAATTAATTTACAATTTCTTTTTTTTATTCAACCTTCATCTGGGCTGTTGGTTTCTGGAAATGAGATCTGGGCCGCATTTTTGTTTCCTCCTTCCTGTTGCGTACGCGTTCGAACCCATCCTCCCTCCTCCTTTCACGCTGCCGCACCCACCTTCGATCATTTATACGTCGATCAAACAATGCCACATCAAAGCCCATCACAAACTCCACTCACGCCCCTGGCCTTCTCAAGCTTGGCCTCCCCCATCACCCACAATTGACCATGAAATGCGTGGCCAATGCGGCCAATTTACGCCTCCATTTGACGATGATAGCTCAAATCCACCGTTGGATATGTAGAGCTCGCGATGCTCTACAAGTTTGTAGTTGGAGGTTTTTGCTAATAGCTTACGGATTGAGAGAGATTAGAGGGGAAAGATTCAAGCAATTTCGGCCGTTGGTTTATAAAATGGCGGTTGGGTTATTTTTGCCCTAGGGTTTGCAAAGAAGAAGGGTTAGGGTCCTTTATTTATTGGCCATGAAAAGTTACTATTCACCCGAAATAAGTCCGGACTCCAAACGAAGCGTGTCGCCTGGCGTTTATAATGTTTTACCCCTATTCCGAACACAATGGAATATATATTGGGAGCCAATTCCATCATATTTGGAAGATAAGTTTTCGAATCGAATTATTTTAATTAAATTCCTTAATAAATTTCTAGGCCTTTTTAATTCGCACGACCAAACCGTAAGTCCGATTGACACATAATTTGAAATCCTATATTTACTCACTATTACGGATCCAATGAAATTAGTTTTGTCGAAATCCGAGACAGTGTCAAAATGGCTATTTTTACACGTTAATTAAATATTAAAATTTCCAATTTCTGCCAAATCGCTTTTAATTCAATTTTAAAACTTCTCTAACTTAATTCTAATTCAAATATAATTTAAATCAACTTTATAATTCATTTTTATTCTTATTAAATTCAAATTTCAGTTATTTACACAATTTCAAATATTAAGTTAAACAATTAAATTATCCAAATAAATCACTATATTTGAAATATAAGTTATTCAACTTATAAAATTTACTTTTGAATATTTAAAATCAATTAAATATTCCAAATTTGAATGACTGAAAAACTGGGTCGTTACATCTTCCTCTCTTTCGGGTGCGGGTTCGTGAGGAGCTTTGGCACAACTTCGAGGAAGACTATGGCTACTCGGAAGGCAGAATGCAAGGTGAAGTTCGAGATTCAGATGAGGACGTTAAGTGATTCCTATGGGATCAACAACGATTGAGCAGTACGGTGATCGGTCACACAATCACATCCGACGAGTGTGTACAATCAAGCAGAGCAATCTGCATCCCTTGGCTTTGGTTTTGGGTACATATGTTTTGATGAATCGAATTGGTCTTAAATTAGTGGCCATGCATATTACTGGCTTTTCAGTAATGACCATACATATAGATAGATGATGACATGGTATTGGTCTTCATTTATAATAGGAATATTTGACTACATGATGTTATATTTGATATATAAATATATTTATATGACATGGGCATTCCTTTATGGTCCTGATGGCATATTATATGGGATATGATCGTCGTTCTCTTTTAAAGAGACATTACAAGTTTATTAAGAAATCCATGATGACCTAGGGAGAATGATGACAATTATCTACTAAGGGATCATATATCACTAAAGCTCATTATAGGGGTATGGTGTGATCCACAAAGGTCTCAGGTATTTAGAGTAGATCATATATCGCCAAATCTCATTATAATAGTATGATGAGATCTACATAAGACCCATCACTGAGGATGTGGCTTGGGGTCTATGGTACATTCAGGTATTGACTCTATTTATTATGGGACTAGTTTGAAGTCTATAGAGTAGATAATATATCACCAATGCTTATTATAGTGGTATGGTGAGATCTACACAAGACACATCAATGAGGATGTGGCTAAGGGTCTATGGTACAATTAGGTATTGACTACATATGCCTTGAACTCTCGAAGGGAGTCATTGGATTATGATTAGACGCTTATAGTGGACTTCACCCATTAGTAATGACGAATATCAATTTGTGTTTTTCTTTTGTTATCTTTCATTGCTATGTTGTGCATGTTATTAGTTGACTGATGTGTAACAATATATTATTATTGTGCACTTTGTGATAGAGTCATATTATGATTACTCTACTTTTGGATGTTGGGTTAACTTATCATAATTTAGTGTTATATGTAAGTCACATTATATTAGTTGTGTTGACTCGTTGATTATAGAAGAAGAGCAGGTTATTATATGATTTCCTATCCTGGATATGTTTACTTTACTTGTTTATGGATAGTCCAATTACCACTAAGCCACGATTGTGGAGAGGATCGGCCGTGCCTTATTAGTTTCTATTTATTTGTGTATAGTTTTAATATACAGTATTTTGAGATAGTTCCCCTCATGCCAGGCTTTATGTCTGACTTGCGTTTTGTCTTTGTCGGTTTATGTCATAACAACTCTCGGGTACTCGATTGAGTAGCTTGAAAGTCAGGTGCTTTTGGGGATAACGCTTTCAGGACAGATGGAGCATTCTATGGAGGAGATGTCAATACTTCATATATATACTTGATATTATGGCAGTACATGAAAATTATGTATTTATATATAAGCTTGATGTATCAGATATTATATTCAGAACTCCGTATTTTGGGGAGTTTGATATATTTTGACTTTTGATGTGCACGTAAATGTGCATATTTATACTTCCATATTTAATCTAATTTAATTAAATAAATGAGCATATATGGTATTTTAACATGTTTAAACCAAAATTTCAATTATTTTCAAATCATCATTTATTCATCTTCATTTAGGGGCAAAATGGTCATTTTTGTGTGTTACTTAATTCGAGAAAATTCACTTGCACATTTTATTTTTATTTGTAGGAAAGTTGGATGGAAATTAGAAGAGGCTTGATGTATTCATGCATGCACACAAGAGAAGGAAGCAAATAAAGATGGAAATAAATTATTTCATGCAACATGGAGGACCCCACCTACCCACTTACCATGATGTACAATTAGGAGCTAATGCACATGTTAGTGAAGATTAAAGTTACATGCACATGTAATGGTGGATTATGCTAATGCTAATGATAACTTGGAGGCTACACTTTCTCAATGGTATTTTGGTTAGTCTCCAAAAATACGGATTAGGGTTTTAGGCATGTACAAATACCCCTTATGTTTCATGTAATGGGCTCTTAGCCTCCTCTTTAGTTAGTTTAGTTTGAGGCACAAATTGTAAATATAAACTCTCTTTCTCTCTTTCATGGCTTCTTAGCCTTTTTCTTCTTATGTAATTTTCTTAATGCAATTTTAGTCATGCTTATTTTTGTTTACATGTTCGCTTTCCTCTTATGTTGGTAGCTTAGTTTTATTTCTTATGCAAGTAGTTTAGCTCTCTTTTATTTTTAAATAGCTTGCATTTTTCTTTTGTTTTTGTTTCATGTTGAACTCTACATTTGTTGAAATGATAAAAAATATGAGAGGCTAAACCCCTTCAATTTAGGGGTAATGAAGCTCTCTTAATCATGTGGATTCAACATTTGTTAATTTTTGATCTCTTTTTGTGCTTAATGAAAATGTTTGAATGGGTAAATTTTTTGTTGTTTTAGCTTTAAATTTGATAGCATATGTTGTTGACACCAAATAGGCTATGCTTAAACAAACACAAACACAAATTACCTCTTCATCTACATATGATTATGGTAATGAAGTGAATTTTAGAATCAAAATTTGATGATCTATATTACTAATCAATGGTAAATAGATCATGCTTAGAATAGATTTTATGTTTAATTTCATTCTCATTTTCATGAGAGTTAAGAATTGGTTTAGTGGGTATGTTATAGTTTGATGGTTTATGTTGGGCTAATTAATAGCACAAATAGGCCATACTTATGATAAACACATCAACTAAATTTACTAACGACCAAAAAAGACAAATCATAATTTTATATATGTTGATTTATGTGATCATGAGAAGGGATTTGCCTCTAAATTGCCTTCAAACTTTCATATTTTTATCCACTTTCTATTTCTAGTTTCTTTACATTTTTAGCTAATCACAACTTTAAATCTTGGTTTAATTTGATTGAGTAGAAATTTTAAAATCGATACAATTCCCCGTGGATCGATCCATACTCGCCACGTACTAAAATTGTATGTCATGTGCTTGCGGTTATTTTTATTACAATTTTTTGGCTTTTTTCTACTTCGATGGAAAATTAGCCGGTAAACAAGTTTTTGGCGCCGTTGCCGGGGAATTAATTTTATTTTATTTCTATTCTTCGGATTATTTTTTTGTTTGACTTTATTGTGTGTTTTAACTGTGTGTTAACTTGCATTTTGAAGAAAAAAATTGTGTTGTGTGTTTGTGTGATTTTTGTTTTCATTTGAATCGGTGCTTGTTGTTGTTCTAGTTTCCTTTGCATTTTCATTATATATATATATATAAACAATCACAATTTCAAAACAAAAAAAATATATTTTTTATTTTCTTTTTACATTTACATTTCCAATATTAGCTTTGATTTTACAACTTTTGATTTGATTTACAAACGGTTCCAGTTTTTGTTACATTGCATAAATATCTCACAGCCATTTATCAAACCACCTCTCTGCCTAAACATCCTCCTACGACACTCCTCTATCATAACTTCATACTATTATCCAAACTTCATTCATAAACACTGCCCCCATCTCCATACCACTGTCTGCAAACTCAAACAACAACAAGCATACAACTGTGCACATAATATTGTGCATACAGCACTCTGTGTACATACAAACCATTTCTGCCACTGTTCCTTTCATCACATAACCACTTCATCACATCTTACTGCAGTAACCAACCACCAACATCAGTCAGCACCCCTACCCAATCACTACAAACAATACATCAACCCCACAGCAGTCTTCACTACACAACCAAACCACTTCATACAATTTCACCTTCCAAAATCAAACATCACCCCAGCCTGCACAGTGCCTTCACCAAACTATCCATTTCAATACCATTGCAATACATACATCCTCAATTCTTCAATACCACTGCAGTTCCTACAAACCCACCACTGCCTTTACCTACCTTACCACAAACACATACCAGTGCCTTGCCCAACTGAGCAGCAGACCACCACCCAGCTACTTAAACCATCAACCTCTACCTTACTTCATTCACACAACCATTCTTCACAATATCACATTTCAAACATCATCAGAGTACCCAAAAACCTTCTGCACTTCCATCATCTCCACAATTCAAAAACATTATCTACTACACTCACTTCAACTACCCCCTGAACATCACTTCTTCTACATCACCATATACATCCACCTGACCATCTGCTGCACTCACCCAATACCTCATGCCTTACCGCTTGCCAACCTAATCAACATTGTCACTCCACATACATCAATCACCTCTGTTCTACCTGCACATATCAGTGCACGAACCAAACCAACTGTTCAACTACTTGCACCTTCCTACCACCTTACATCAGCCATAGCAGCAAACATCCCCTGCCCATTAATGCCCAAAACCTCCTCCATCTCTGCCATACAAAAAACTGCATGCACATCTACACACTGCTACAACTCCATAGCAACCACCGGCAAACTGTCAACCTCCATGTCAATCTCCTACAACCATCCAAACCAAACACCAAACACATCTCCACCTTCAACTTCATACAACATCTGCTACTGCTCCCTATACATCATACCAAACAGTCTTGTTGCATTTTGCCATCTCACTTCTGCCATCTCACTGCAAAACACTTCACTACCAACACTCCACTTCTACAAAATCACACAGACATCCACACAGTTAGTCAGAGCAATCTCCTCCATTAACCTGACATTGCCTCTGTGCACAGTGCATAACTTCAACCACTCAACCAATATTCACTTCAACTTCACTGCCCATCATCTACATATTCACCAGAACACTCCTCCTTCCCACAGTGCTGCTACCATTCATTAACTCAAATCCGCCAACCGCCTGCAGTCGATCGAGCTTCAGACCATTCTCGGACCAACCCCAATTCATCGACTCCATCCCCACGAAAATTGAACAAACCAAAGTCGCCCTGCTCCACCTCAATTCACTTTGCCTTCACCCAAAAACAATCACCTGCAATTCGCACGAAACCCAAAATCACCAAATCTCTCATAACCCGCGACCTTAAATCTCAAGCCGTGACCATTTTGGAATTGTTTTCAAGTACGAATTTGGAAGTCACGAGATTGAAATTTTGAATCGATTGAAACAAACTCGTGTTTGGTTTTGTTTTGAATTAGAAACGAGAAAAAAAGGGGTTATATTCTGTGTGCTTGAAATTTGGAATTCTTTTTTTGGTGGGCAGGTAGGTTTAGTTTTTTTAGTTTGATTCTTTTGCAAATTAATTTTGTTTAAATTGTATTCTATCATTTTTGTTTTTCCATCGTATAAAAAATATTGGGTTGAGTTAGATTGTCTTAAGTTTCTTTTTGCCTCTAAAAAAACAAACAAACAAACTACAAGTTGTTTTAGAAAAAATTGTTTTAGTTTAATTTGTTATGTTTTTCATTTATTTAAGTTCCTTTTCTTGATATAAAAATATATATAAAAAAACTGTATATATCTTGTTTTTAGTTTTGGGTTGCAAAAGCAGAAATTCAAAAGGAAGAGTTGCTTGCTTAAAAAAATTGCCGCTTTAAAATAATTTGCTAATAATTCTACAGGCTTTAGTACGTGTCCTTATCTCTTGTTTTTATTTGCTTTGCATTGTTGGTTGCTTGCATTTGCATTTATATATAAAAAAAATTCGAAAACAAAAACAAAATTCATTTGTAGTTGCATCGTTAAATCACGTTTAATTCTGTTTTGCATTCATTTAATTTTCTTTTTCTAAGGACAACGCCCCAATCCACATAAGGTGGAGGATTTCATCACCCCTTCCTTGGCCCACAAATTGTATTTCATTCTAGAATTTTGACTTATAATAACGGTTAGACACTTGACTTAAGGGTACCACGAGCTCACCTAGGGCTTAATTGTATATTGACAAGTTGTCTTCTTTGTACAATTTATATTCTTGGTGACTAGGCTACGGCAGAGCAATAATCAGTTATAAATATTACAGTGATTTGTAAATATTATACTGATTGTTTCTCCGAAGGTACTTAAACCTTCGGTTGCATTGCTACAGTGATTCGTGGTGCACCGATAACTCATGTCTGTTACCTGGCTAAGAACTATCTTGTTGAATTAAGACAAAGTATGGTTATACAATTTTGGGTTATGAGCTACTTAGGATAGAAAATTTGTAATTAAGCCCTTGCATTCATTTAGTTGCATCAGTTCATGCATATTTAAAAAAAAAGAAAAAAAAAATCAAAAGCCAAAATTAAAAACATTGTAAATATTTCTTAACTTAGTTTTTAAGTCCTTTGAATTTTTTCAATCAAAATAAAAAATCAAAATAAAAAAAATTTAAGTTAGTTTTTTTTAGAAAAGCAAAAATCCAAAAAAAAATCTTTTCAAAAAAAAACAAAAATCAATTTTCCTTTTAAAAATAAATTCTCCTTGGTAAATAATCCTTTAAAAAAAACATTTTTGAAATGTCGAAATTACCCTATTCTCAAGAATTTTACAATATTTATGAATATTAATATAATCCATATAGTTTCACTTCAAACTCTTATGGATATTTTACTAACAACTATTGTACAAACAACTCGAATTTTGCTGAACAAAGCTTTCAAAATGATGACCAACCCTCAACTCTTGAAAATAATATTGAAACGATTTGGTTTTTACTTGAACAACAAAATCAAATGATAAATAATTTGAGTAATCTGTGGAATAACTCAAGTCAAGGATTTCAAAATATGAATTCACTTCAAAATTCAAATGATTTTGATTATAACCCATGTCAATTCAATTTCAAACTCCAAAATGAATTTCAAAATCAAAACGAAAATGAAAACAACTGTTTAACTGATTTTGCCAATGAATGTTATTTCAATGATGGTGAAAATTTTTACTCTCAACAATTTCAAATTGAAAATCCTCAAGTTAATAATTATAAATTTGATTTCGTGGAGAAAATGGAAGAAATTAAAAAAGATCACACAGATTTGTTGTTTGAACATATATGAAACAACGTGAAAAACAAAATCAAATCCCAACGTGTGATGATTCAAATAATAATCCACCTTTTACCAAATTTGATGATTTTCAAATAACAACTTTTGAAATTGAAAATGACAATCTTAACGAAGTTGTTGAAAATGCGGTAATTGAGTTGGATTTCAATTCATTTGAGAGTGTGGAACCAAATTTAAAATTCAATCTTGCTTTTTTCGATTTTAAAAAATTGAATATAGCAACTTTAGATTTTGAAATTGATACATGAAATGAAGTTGTTGATAATCCAACAAAGGAAGACGGATTTAGTGAACACAAAGTTTTTTGGACTTTTCAAAAATGAGCTGTTGAATTTCGAAGGAGAAGATTTAAATCACCATTTTGATTTTGAAATCAATAATTCTGAAGAAGTTTTCAATGATATGTTTGAATTTCAATTTGGTGAAAATAAACTTGAACTTCAACCAATTGTTTTATCAACCGAGAAAATCATCAAAAATAAAATATCTCGCACAATTTTTAATAAAATGACATTCCTTTTTCCAAATCAACATTCAAATTTGAAATCTTTTATGGTTTGGTTTTCTGTGCTTAAGCTGTGTCTCTCACACTTAACAAGACAAATGAATTGGTCTTTGAAAGACAGTTTTATTTACTCTTTGACGGTATATTTTACGTTGTCGTGTAAATAATAATAGTTTCATTTTCATGTAAATATATGTCATATTTTTATTATATTTTTCTCCTTTCACTTGGGTTGACTGTGGGGGCACGGTCAAAATCAAGTGTGGGGGGAGTCTCGTCTTCATTTTAGATTTTTCATGGTATATTTTTTGGATTTTCTTTCCAAAATTCAAAAATAAAATCCCAAAAACAAATTTGTTTTTTTAGCATTTTGATTTATTTTTGAAGAAACACCATAAGATAAGTATAGGTTTTGGTATTAAATTGAAATTGTTGAAAATATATTTGTCTCAAAAAAAAGTTTGATTACAAGTAACTATGGTTTAACTAGTATATAGGAAGACTCATACGTGATAATTATGAAGTATATCCTAATTGAAAATCTTTGTTTAAAAAGAGCGGTTGATTTAAAGTAAAGGATAAAACATTTTTGATCTTCTAAGTTAAATGATGCTAAGATGATATTGTAAAACGCTCTCTTCATTAAAAAAACAAAAACAAAAATTGGTTTTTGTAAATAAGAAACACCTAGAGTCATGTGTTCACACGCAAGTGTGTACACTCGCCATGCACTATACCCTTCTCACGTAAGTCTGAAAGGCAGTGCACGACCGGTATATCTGGCCTCAGTTTATCTGAGTTAGGTGTATGTATATAAAAATTTCTTTTATTAATAATGCTTATAGTCGATAGGTAAACACGCTTGTGTGTTCACTCGCCACGCTCTATATCCCCCTCACGTAAGCCTGAAAGGCATTGCATGGGTGGTATATCTGGTCTCAGTTTATCCGAGTTAGACATACGTAAATATTGTTAATATCAATAAAATTTCAAATAAAGAGGGAGTAAGCAATTGAAATCCAAGCACTATTTTCACTTATTTGATTTGACTTGTTATTCAAAATAAATGAAAATACCACTTTGATAAACTTCGATAATCGACTAAGGGTCTATTTGTAACGACCTGGAAATTTTAACGATTTTTTATAACGTAATTAATTAAATTTTCATGAAAATAAATAATTAAAATTTAGCAATGAAAATTTGATATTTGGTATGCGTTTGTTGAAGCATAGCAAATGAAAGATTTTCATTGGAAAATATGAAAGTTAGTTCTGTTGTGAAATTTTCAATTTTCAATTTAAATATTAGTTAATTTGATGAAAATAAAATATTTTTGAAACCTAAACATTTTTATATAATACAATTTTAAACCATTTTTTGAATGAGACGTCGTAATTTGTTTCACCAAATTTGGACTGCTCTAGCTCCGTTTATATTATTTCGGCGTTTTAGTAGTAGTTTGGAAGCAAATATCGACTTTTGATAGGATGATCATATCACTCATATCTGTGTACCATTCTGTTCGTCTTGTCGTGCTGATCTCCGTAGTATATTCATTTGTGCATTTCGGCGTTCGGTACGCGACGAATTCTACGAAACGGTTAGCCATATCGGTACTCGTTTTGAAATTGTTGGGTTTCCATGTGTCTATTCAGTTGCCAACCGACTGAAAACAAATAGCCACTTACTTTTATTATTCTAGATTTCGTGCCTGTGACTTTTTTTTATTCCCTTGTTTCAATTTATATTCGTTCGTTGCCTATTCTCTCTCTTTTGTTCCATCTTCTTCTATTGATTAAGAAAAAAATTAGTTTGTATATTTCAAGTTGCATTTGGAATACTACTTGTCTTCGTGCCGTATTAAAACTTTTCACCACATCCTCTGCCAATTTCCGACCCACACGTCACCCCAGCCTCCTCTGCATCAATCAACCGCCGCTTGTTCCACTTCTCCTGCTCGCCTGCTCCTTTTTCCATCCAAACTCCACGCGACCAAACCCACAGCCTACTCGCCATTTCCACCCAAGTCTGCCTCCTTGAATTCGCTAGCCACCGTTCCCTTCTTCTTTCCCACGCATGCAGCCATGCCACCGAAACTCCATCCAGTAGCCGAGTAAATCCAACAACCTATAACCCTCCAGTTCGCTCTTGCCCCACCATAAACTCCAACAACAATAGCCACAACCACCATAACCCACATCCTCTCCAAGCAACCTGGCCATCCTCCTCCGCAACTGCCTTATCCCCTGAGTCCACCCTCTTTCTTTGCCGATCAGCCTGCCGTGCTCATCCCCTCTCTTTTTTGCTCTACTTTTGCTGAGAAGGGGTACTATATACAAAGTTATATTTTTTCCTGAGCTTGTTCATATTTTTTTCATTGACGAGAGCCACCATTCCATCGCACGCAAACCACACACCAACCTCCTCGCTATGCACTGAACCCCTAGCCGAACCACATCACTGCCTCGGTCCCTTCAGCACCTGGAGCCACAGCCTGTTTGCCTCAGATCTGCCCGTCAACCTTCCATCATCTCCATGTAGGCCGAATAACCCACCACAGACCCCGAGCATGCAACACTACCTTTCCCCCTCCACATCAGCCCGTACGCCCCTCCTTTCCACCACCGCTCAGCCCACCTTCCATCCGCTTCAAGTCGCCGCAACACCCTACTGCAGCCGAGTATTCTTTTATATATATATATATATATGTATATATATTTCAAATTCTTTAATTCAAGTTTGCGTGACAGCCTACCATCGCTCGCTAGCCTCCTCCTTGTTGTTGTCGATTTCAAGTTCTTGTTCAAGTTCAAGATAAGCTTGAATATTAAATCTTATTTATATATATTTGTTTTCATCGTCATGCTAGCTTTGATTTTTTTTCGTTGCTGTCCGATGATTTTACAGCAACTCTTGGCGTGTCTGTATCCATGTGCGTATCCGTGTCCGTTGCTTCTCATTTCTGTTGTTTTCTCTAGCCTTGAAAGATAAGCGACCACTCACGATTAACATTCTTATATTTAGTAAATTTAATTCACATGAAATGACGATTGAAATGTGTTGTTAAAAGCAAATTTGTTAGTAATTAAATTGTTGAATATGATATGTTATTATTTAAATTGTTCACCTATGATTGGTATATGACACCATAACATTGTTGTATATATATATGATATTCAAATTCGTTATTTATGATATATGCTCATCATTGATATGTTATATTATTTTATTTGTTCTTACTCTACAAGTTCCCTGTTAGTTTGAAATTCCCTATGGGTTGAAATGATACATACCCGAACGATCTTGTAAATTAGGGAAAAATCGTTATGGGTTGAAATGATAAACCTAAGCGATTTTATTGATTTTGAAATTTTGGGATTGCGGGTTGAAATGATATATATCCGTAAAATTAAATAATTACGGACTAAAATGGTAAATATCTGTATCACTTGACCATAGGATAGAAAATTATATACGGACACCGTTGATCTATTTTGGAAAAAATGATTTCCAAAGTTTTGAAAGGAAATATGTGGGTTTTAATAAATATTGATTTTTAAATATAATATAAAGATTTTATTTTAATATATGAGTAAAATTTAGGTTTTTAAATTATATGTTTGGAAATTTTAAAATTTATAAGTTAAATTTTGAAATGGAAAATTTTAAGATTTTACTTATAATTTTATTATTTTAAATATATAAAATATAGTTTAATATAAAATAAAATAGATTTAATAAAGTAAGATTTAATTTAATAATATTTAATATAATAAAATTTAATTTGATAGAATTTAATTGGATAAGTATATGTATTATATTTAAAATATTTATTTAAAATTTATATTAATATTTTGAAAATAGATTTTTTAATAACTTTAATAAAATAAAGGTTGAGAAGATAAATTAAGTTAATTTGTAATTTAATTTGTTTGAGAATTGAATTTAAATAAGGATTGATTTGAAACTTATTGATTTTGAGATTTTGAAAGGTATGGTTTATAACTTGATTTAATTAAAGGTGATTAAATGAATATTTTCAAATTTAAATAAAATTGAATTTGAATATTTAATTTTGATTTAAATTTGTAATTGGGATTTTATTTAAATGTTTAACTAAAAGAGACTAAATGAATATTTTAAATTTAAATAAAATTGAAACCGAATATTTAATTTTGATTTAAATTTGTAATCTGGGATTTTATTTAAATGGTTATTAAAATGGTTAAGTGAATATTTAAAAATTTAAATTATTAAAGTGAATTTTTAAATATAAATTAATTTATCAAATTGAGTTATTGTAAATTGTCTGAATATTTAAACTTTGAAACCTGTTGAATTTGAAGTGGTTTAAATTTGTAGTTCAAATCTGGATTTGAAATTGATATAAATTAAAATAATTTTAATGAGAATTTGAAATGAACCTTTAACCTTTTTAATTGAAATTGTGAAATCGAGAATTGATTTAAATTGAATTTTGGAACTAAAAGTTGATTTGAATTGATTTGTGAAATTGGAAGAAACAATTCTAATTTGAAACTATTTTCGATATAAACTCTTCTTATTATATAAACTATATTTAATATATACAAACTATTTTATTCTATAACCTATTTTTAAATATAAACTATTTTTAATTTATTACTATTTCAGTATATATAAACTATTTCAATATTTAAACTGTTTAAGTTGGAACTGTTATGATTTAGATTTAATGTATTTAAATGCGAATACTTTGATATGATGGCTTAACCTATTTTGTGGTTATGATTTCGAAAATGAATATAATGTAAAGTAAATAATGATTTCAAAAAATGTATATAATTTAAAGTAAATAATGATTTCGAAAGTGAATATGATTTTGAAAGTGATATGATTTTGAAATGAATGTGATATTTTGATATGAAGTATGAACTGTTTGAAATGAAATTGACCATGGTGTGAAATAAGCGTTTGGTTGTTAAAGAGATCGGGATCGGATATTTTCATACTTTCTGCCAATACCCGAAAACCACTTTAACAACTGTGTACGTGGTGGAGAATCCAGAACTAAGTAGAATGGTTTGGCAATGTCTATATGAGATATGAACGCAGCCCTGTCTCCCGCAAGTCAGCTTGATGTGACTAAAACAGGAGCCACGCCGGGCCAAGTGAGGTCGCACCTCCAATCGAGCATGCTTCTTTGATACCATTCTATTAATTTCGATTTGATTGGGTGCACTTTTAATTTTGAGAGTGTGTCTCGAGGTGGGCGGTAGTAGCTACTATGCGATACCACCAGTCCGGATCTGCAAAACGGTAGTATCCTACCCCGGGCATTGCCTCGCGTGCCTTGTCACATGCCTTGTCGCGTCCACTATGAGTTTGTTTTGTACCGTATTTATGGAGTGCTCCCTGAGTATCCCACCGGTTGGTGGAGCTTACAGTATCTGTATAGTCTACGAGAATATATAAAAATATGTTAAGGGGATATGGGTAATGCCTTAACGCTATTTTAATAGTTTACTTTACTCTAAACATTATCTATGTAGCGTATTGTACTATGTATGTAGATAGTTTAACGGATCCTTAAAGAATAGGAATCCCAAACATCCTTTAAGTTATTTGCATTTCACTTGAGTTGATTTACTTGCATAAGAATGTTAATCCTGACTCGAGTGTTTTGTGTTTTGCTTTATGCTCGGGTGAGACTGAGTGTCACAGCATTTGAGACTCACCTTTGGAGCTTGGAGCTTTTCTTAGAGATCTAGCTCTTATCTATTCAGCTTTCCAATTATTTCAGTTATTTCCAGTTTTATGTTCAGACTTGTCAGTTGCTTTTGTATTAGTGACCTCTATATATTAGGGATTTCAGTTGTAATTGTTTTAAACTATGATGTTTATATAGTAGCTTCATGAACTACTATTTATCTATTCTGCTACTTATTGTTGTATTACTCTGTGTCTGTGATTCTATAATTGATTTATTTACTGTCCATCCTAAGTTTTGTCAAATATAAATTAACAATCTGTTGTTTTGAGCAATTCAAGTCTGACATGAGTGGATGATTGTCGATTTGAATGGTTCGAAATAGCCGGTCGTTACACTATTTCATAATTGCACTATGTTATCAACCGAAATAACTAGCCAAACTAGAGTCTATTTATTATGATAAATTAATTTTTGTTCGAAATTTTGACAAGTAAAATGACTAAAATTTCTTGATGATGACCAGAACTTATATTTAACTAATTTATGTTAATTTAAAAGAAAATTCTTCATTTGTAGATGTTTTCAAAAACTTGCATTCATCTCTTTGTAAATAAATCTTGCATTCAGGAATTTTTCATATTGCATTTGGATTTTGTGGGTAGTATCGGCTGAAAATCCTCACGAGAAAACACTCGTCCGACTAGGGACACCTAGAGGTTTAACGGCTTATTGCATACGCTCAATGCAATCATGTTTCCTACAAAAATATATTTATCTTAGTTTTAGTTTATTCGAGAACGAATAAAAAGATAAGTGTGGGGGTATTTGATGTGCATGTAAATGTGCATATTTATACTTCCATATTTAATCTAATTTAATTAAATAAATGAGCATATACGGTATTTTAACATGTTTAAACCAAAATTTCAATTATTTTCAAATCATCATTTATTCATCTTCATTTAGAGCAAAATGGTCATTTTTGTGTGTTAATTAATTTGAGAAAATTCGCTTGCATATTTTATTTTTATTTGTAGCAAAATTGGATGGGAATTAGAAGAGGCTTCATGTATTCATGCATGCACACAAGAGAAGAAAGCAAATGAAGATGGAAATAAATTATTTCATGCAACATGTAGGACCCCACCTACCCACTTACCATGATGTACAATTAGGTGCTAGTGCGCATGTTAGTGAAGATTAAAGTTACATGCACATGTAATGGTGGATTATGCTCATGCTAATGATAACTTGGAGGCCACACTTCCTCAAGGGTATTTTGGGTAGTCTCCAAAAATATGGATTAGGGTTTTAGGCATGTACAAATACCCCTTATGTTTCATGTAATGGGCTCTTAGCCTCCTCTTTAGTTAGCTTAGTTTGAGGCACAAATTGTAAATATAAACTCTCTTTCATGGCTCTTAGCCATTTTCTTTTTATGTAATTTCCTTAATGCAATTTTAATTCATGCTTATTTTTGTTTACATGCTCTCTTTCCTCTTATGTTGGTAGCTTAGTTTTATTTCTTATGCAAGTAGTTTAGCACTTTTTTATTTTTAATTAGCTTACATTTTCCTCTTGTTTTTGTTTCATGTTGAACTATACATTTGTTGAAATGATAACAAATATGAGAGGCTAAACCTCTTCAATTTAGGGGTAATGAAGCTCTCTTAATCATGTAGATTCAACATTTGTTAATTTTTGATCTCTTTTTGTGCTGAATGGAAATGTTTGAATGGGTAAATTTTTTGTTGTTTTAGCTATGAATTTGATAGCCTATGTTATTGACACCAAATAGGCTATGCTTAAACAAACACAAGTTACCTCTTCATCTACGTATGATTATAGTAATGAAGTGAATTTTAGAATCAAAATTTGATGGACTATATTACTAATCAATAGTAAATAGATCATGCTTAGAATAGATTTTTTGTTTAATTTCATTGTCATTTTCATGAGAGTTAAGAAGTGGTTTAGTGGGTGTGTTGTAGTTTGATGGTTTATGTTGGGCTAATTAATAGCACAAATAGACCATACTTATGATAAACACATCAACTTAATTTACTAATAACCAAAAAAGAGAGATCATAATTTCATATATGTTGATTTATGTGACCATGAGAAGGGATTTGCCTCTAAATTGCCTTCAAACTCTCATATTTTTATCCACTTTCTATTTCTAGTTTATTTACATTTTTAGCTAATCACAACTTCAAATCTTGGTTTAATTTGATTGATTAGAAATTTTAAAATCAATACAATTCCCTGTGGATCGACCCGTACTCACACGTACTAAAATTGTACGACGTGCGCTTGCGGTTATTTTTATTACAATTTTCGGCTATTTTCTAATTTGATGCAAAATTAGCCGGTAAACAACTTTCTATATTGATATTCATTTATCAGTTATTTCTGCCAGAGTAGTCTCTTATATATTAGTTATTATCCTCTTCTGTTCATGTATATTAAGTATATTATATATTTTAATTCCGCTGTGAGATTCTATCGACATGCCTTAGTATAATGTTTGTTTTAAATTTTGTTTTCCCAACAATCTGTCTTTTGTAGCATTCGAAAGTCAGACGTTGCCATTCGGTGCTGATTTCAGGGTATTACTAGGGTGGGTTGTTATAGTGTCCTAGTGGACCCTATGAAGGTAGCAGCAGTTCAAGGTTGGAATCAACCCAAGGGATGTGAGGAATTTCCACGGACTGGTAGGATACTATAGAAACTTTATTAAGGACTTCTCTATGGGAGTAGCACCATTAACCAATTTAACGAAGAAGAACCAAATTTTTCTTAGGACTTGAGGTATGGGCATGCATTTGTAAGTCGGAAGGAAAGATTGATGAGTTCCCCAATGCTAGTCATTCGGAGTGAGAATGAGGTGTTGACAATATGCACATATGCATGTGGTATTCGACTAGATGCAATATTAATGCAGAGGGGCAAGGTTGTTGCATACGCTAGTCGGCAGCTGAAACCGCACAAGAGGAAGTATCCAACTCATAATATGGAGTTGGCGGCAATTGTGTTTGTGTTGAAGATTTAGGGGCACTACCTATTAGGAGAGAGCTTCGAGCTATTCACCAACCACAAATCATTGAAGTACCCTTTCTTCCAAAAGGATCTCAATGATCGTCGGTAACAAAGGTTGGAATTCTTAGCATTCTACGACGTTGACATTTCCTATACGCCTAGTAAGGGGAATGCAGTCGACAATGCATTGAATAAGAGACATGCTAGTTTGGGAGCGATGTTCCTAGAGTAGGTGCAACTTGAGTATATTGTCGGCTATGACTTGAAATCTTGATGTGAGCTTGAGCCAGAGATATTGGCTAGTTTGACCGTCAGACCTACTTTGATTTGGTGAATTAGTACAAGTCAAAGGTGTGATGCTAGACTACAATAGATCATGATTAAGTTAGAGGAAGGAGTAGTGTCTAAGGAGATAAATTAGTATGGTCTAGATCGAGATGGTTGGCTCCATACAAATGAGAGGTTGTTCGTACCCAATGTTGATGGATTAAGGGGTGAGGCGCTATAATAGTGCCATCATTCGAAACTGACTATACACCCTAGAGGCAATAATATGTTCAAAGATGTGAGATAGACATTTTATTGGGAGGGGATAAAGAAGGACATCGGGGCATTTATATCGAGAAGTATAAACTGTTAAAGGTGAAGGCTGAATAAAAGAAGCTGAGTGGGTTGGTGAAAATGCTTGAGATTCTAAAAGTGGAAATGGAAATAGATATTGATGGACTTCATGGATGGATTGCCAAGGATTAGGGGAGGGTACGATAACATCTAGGTCATAGTCGATAGGTTAACGAAGAGTGCTAAATTTATACCCATTAAGTCAAACAGAGGAACATTCAATTTGGCCAAGTTATATCTGAAGTGGATTGTGTAATTCCATGGTGTGCCAAAAAGCATTGCAAGTGACCAGATCTATTGTGCATTAGGGGATTTTGGAAGAGCTTACCAGAGACCTTGGGGATGGAGCTGCATTTGAGCATAGCTTATCACCCATGAACTAATGGCCAGACCGGGAGGGTGAATCATATCTTAGAGGATCTCTTGCGAGCTTGCATACTTGAACTTCAGAGGCTCGTAGGACAATCACTTACATGTAGTAGAGTTCGTGTACAATAATAATTATCAGTCTACTATCGGTATGACACCATTCGAGGTGTTGTAAAGCCGACCGAGCAGTGCACCTTCCTGTTGGTAAAAAGTGGGTGAGAAACTAATATTGGGCCCGGATATGAATAAAGAGACATCAAATAAGATCGTGATCATTTGACAATGAATGAAAGCTACTAAGTATAGATGGAAGAGTTAAGTGGATGGGAGACGTAGAGACTTGGATTTGTCTGTTAGCGATATGGTGTTTGTTAAGATCTCTCCACTGGACCTAATAACGAACTAAGGGGAGGTTGGCACTGAGATTCATAGGTCCTTCTCTAATACTAGAAAGGATTGCGAACTTGAGATATTGGGTTGACTTACCATAGAAGATAGAGGCATGCATAATGTGTTCCACGTTCTCATTTTTGAAAGTTTGTGCACAGATTAGGCATGACAGTTTCACTAGACTTGTTAAATGATATCGAGATTGAACCAGAAGCTTCAATACCTCGTACGCATATTTGTATCGTCGAACATGATATAAAATAGCTTAGGAGGAAGACGATGGAGTTGGTAAAGGTTCAATAGGGTGAAAGCGATTGCATGTGGGAGACCGAGGAGAGCGTGAGGACCACTTATTATGAGCGTTTTACTTGGTAAGACTTTCTTTTTATCACATTTACTTTCACTTCTGCTATCGTGTAGGATAGTTTAATAACTTGCATAATAGGATATGTATAGATGTTATTAGATTGTTTCTGGTTGCATGATTTCATGTTTGATGGATGAGATGGTTTATTGTGATTGTTAGGCAAGCATGGTAGCTCTATTTGATTTTTCATATTTTTCGAAGGTGAAATTCCTAATGATGGGGAGAGTGTAAGTATCCCATTTTACATACCGAAAGGTCATAAAATATTATTATTAAATCCATATTAGGTCATATGTCACTATAACTTTGGAAAATGTTAAGTAGTGGCATTTTTTACCATTAGTAATTTTATTGGATGATTTTGACCCTAGAAACTTGTAATTCCATTAAATTTTAATAGGAGCCAAATAGGATTTAAGACACTACCATTGGAAAGCTATGACGGCTACCGTTTCCATAGAGTGATCATAATAGCTTTTTGGACTTACCATTTAGGAGATGCCCATTTGAAGCTTGAACAGTTTAGTCCATATTAATGGGTAATTAATTAGGCCTGGGTTTGGCCCACTAACCCATTTCGGGATTTGTGTCTAATTGGGGAGACGGGGCAATTCCTCCATTAATTGAACTAAACCTCCATTAATCGTCTTTTAGCCACAAAAATCAATCTTCCTTACTTTTGTTAGATAAATCACCTTCATTAAGGGCTGATTAGCAAGGAGAATCAAAGAGTTACTGTTTGGACCACCTTGGGATTTATGCTTTTATTGTTCATTCTCGAATTTGCTTGGAATTAGAGCTTTTACTATTCATTGTCGAATTTTTTAGGATTCATGCATCTTTGGTGTAAGGTGTATGATTTTTCTTCTCTCGCTGTTCTATGCATGTAAAAGTAAAATAATGATTTTTAAGATGATTTTTGGCGTTAAAATGTTTTTAAATCTGAATCTAACTTTAATAACATCTTTAAACCAGGTTTGAAAAGATAAAATGTATTTTAATTCGATTTCAATATTTTGTAAATTAAGTCATAAATTTGTGTATGACAATATATGTGTTTGAGTTGTATTTGGATTGTCGTATGTGATGTTTGGATGCACTGAGATGACTCTTTATACTTAGTGTCCCTATTTTACTATAGTGACTTTCATAGTATTTTGAGATTGCTTATAGCTCATCCTAGACTGCAGTCTGATTCAAGATTTTATGCTTTGTTTCTTATTATCTAAGGTACTCTTAAATGAGTAGACCGGATAGTAGGTGTGGAATTAATGCATTGAGCTACTGAGAGGATGAGCATGAGGCTAGCATTGTTATGTACTTACTCATTTGATTTTTATTGTTTATTCCACTGTGCATCACTGTGGAGTTTTATCCATGCTTGATTTATTTAGAGACAAATATTTGGATTTATTTATTATTTATATAAACTATATTACATTTTGTATAGCTGTACTGAACCTATGCTCTAATCTGTGATTGTTCATAGGGTTATATTTTTGTCCCACCTATTTTATATCCATGATTACTATTATATTTTATCTTTTCCTCGAGAGATATATGATAGGTTGTATGATGCCTTTTTGTTACTTTGCCATTTGATTATCCCTCAACATTAGTCGAGTACTATTATAGTGCACCATACAGATAAATTGGGTACCAAAGGTGTAAGGTGGTCGTACAAACCAAAACAACTAATAATTCATGTCAGTCAATTCCAACACCATTATTCCTTAATTTATCATGGGATAAAAGCATATTCCATATGCTTAATTAATCATGACCTATTTATAGAAATTAACCCTCTTATACTCATCACACTTTCGACATTTTGACTTCTCCATCCCTCGCCCAGAATCGAAGCCAGGTAAGTTCGGGCACTGGTTGCTCCTAGCCTTGCCTAGACACTCTAATTCTAGATCGTACAGATAGAGGAAAGTCTACTCGTTTAATGCTAATATAAGATGACTTAGATTCCATAAATATGTCAACATGTTAGCACTACTTATCTTGTTTTATGTTACTTAATGGCACCGATAAGGAAATCCCTTGCACAAAACAAAGCCTTTATAAAACAATCTGAAAACCAACTCTATAACCTTATTACTAGTCTTCAATTTCAAAATCATTTATTTCAAACCAAAGCTTGATTTCAAAAGACAAGATCCTTTCTTTATATAAAGTAAACAACTTATTTAATAATAACCAAGTGTTATAAATCAAACTTCTTTTCCAATTTCCCAAAACCATTTACTATAACAAGAATGTTATAGCCCATAATCTCTTTCTTTTTCTCGAAAACATTTATTACAACAATTGTAACAACCCTGGTTTTAGCGATTACCTGAGAGTATTAAATTATAACGGCAGTTATAATTTAATACTGAAAATTAATAATAAATGAAGAATTTAAATTGTTTATTGGGAGTAAACAATGTATTTGAGAATAAAATGAGAAAAATAAAGTTTTGGAAAGTTTATTAAGATGATTTGAGTTAATAGATTGAGGAAATGTGTTTTACTTAGAGTTAATGCAATAATTTTGTAAATTATTGCTATTTACTTATTTTAATGATTTTTAAAAGAAGTAATTAAATTTTAAAATGAGATATATTTAAAATAATGATGGAATTGGGTTTAAAAATATAATTTGAGTATAAAATTAAGTTTGAAATGATTTGTAGAATTTAATTACACGAGAATGTAATTTTTGTGTAATTTTTAATGTTAATTATAATGGGTTTTGTAATTAAAAATGTAAATTATCATTTACTTTAAAATGGAGAAATATGATAACAAAATGTTTTAATAATATAAATAATCTTTTATTTAAGTGTAAAACATCTTAATTATCATGAGTATAATCTTTCATAATTTTTAAAAGAGAGAAACTTGAAGTATTGTTGAGTACATTTGTTAACATATATTGTTAATATGTTGAGTGATTAAATTATTAACTAAAAGCTATTTTCTTTTGTTGTTGGGCTTAAGTCTATTAACTAATCCTATCACTTAGCCTGTTCATCTAAGAATGAGAAAGAAAGAGAAGCTCATGTACGTTTATTTCCATTCCTCTATAAAATTCCAGAAGTAAGAAAATGGCAGCCTTCTTCCTTTCTTATTCCATTGATGATTAAAAATGCAAATCTAAGTTCTAAACTCAGGTAATATCTATTTTAAAACCTTTCTCTCCATCAAAAATCAAGTTTGAAATGTAAATCTATTAATTCCTTCTCTGTCTTTGTTTGCATGTCTGTTTTTTGAGTTTTTACAGGTTTTAATGGTCCATTCTCCTTCAAAGCTTGCATCTTTGGCCACTAAATCGTAGTTTAATCTTCATGAAGGCAAGGTGAGTGTAAAACTCACATCTTTTAGCTATCTGTTGCTTAAAAATGTTGCAATCTGTGAATTACTGAAGTTGAAACGAAATTGGCCATAAGTTCTTCGTTTCTTAATCGATTTTGATAATTTTTAATGTTCCGGAAAGCTTAAATCATGTACTACAACTTTCATGTATTGAGTTTTCTGTAATTTTGAGGTTTGCTATGTCAAAATCGAATTTTTCTACTGCTATCCTGAGAGCAAAACCAACATTTGCTCTGTGCTTGAAGCTGAAACGAAATTGGTCATAACTTCTTCGTTTCTTAACCGATTTTGATAATTTTGGATGTTCCAGAAAGCTTAAATCATGTAATACAACTTTTATATATTGAGTTTTCTGAAATTTTGAGCTTTGCTATGTCAAAATCGAATTTTCTACTGTTATCCCGAGAGCAAAACCAATATTTGCTCTGTGCTTGAAGCTAAAACGAAATTGGTCATAACTTCTTTGTTTTTTAACCGATTTTGATAATTTTGGATGTTCCGAAAATCATAAATCATGTACTACAACTTTCATTTATTAATTTTTCTGTAATTTTGAGATTAGCTTTGTCAAAATCGAATTTTTCTACTGCTATCCCGAGAGCAAAACCAATATTTGCTCTATGCTTGAAGCTGAAACGAAATTGGCCATAACTTCTTCGTTTCTTAACCGAATTTGATAATTTTGGATGTTTCAGAAAGCTTAGGTCATGTGCTACAAGTTTCATTCATTGTATTTTCTTGAATTTTAAAGTTTGTTTGGTATAAATTATGGTTATATGTTGCTGTCCTGAGAGCAAGATGACAGCAACAACAAACATTGACCTTAGAATTGTATTAGCTCGTTTTTACTCTTATTCTCTTTCGGTTTTGATGATGTTTTTGAGATTTTTGAGAGCTATGATGCCTATCAATAGGCTAGCTATATTTGAAGAATTTGAAATTCAAATTTAAATAGAATTTGAATTGATTTTGGGTTAAATTTGAATTGAATTCATATTGAACTCAAGTTATCGGTCTTGAGTTATCTTCCTTGTTTTTCATTGTTTTCGAGCACGGTTTTCACTAAACCATTTTTGAAGTGATTTTTGAAATAAATAGGTATTTCAAATTATTATTATGTAGTATTTTAAAATTATTTTTCTAATGTAAAATCTATTTATTTCCTATAATAAAGGAATTTCAAATATTGATTTTATTAATGTTTTCGGGAAAAAGTTTTAAAAGCTTGTTTTCTCTAGTAAACTATTTTATATATAAAACATACACTTTTACACTATTCGAACGTATGAGAAAGAGAATTAAACAATTTAGTAAAACACGTGGTATGAGACATGTGCGTTTACTATTTCGGTTAATTCCAGACTTGTACGATCGAAGCTATTTGAGATTATTGATTCTGAGATGTTTTGCCATTTTATGGCGTATTTTGAGTTTTATACTTCCTATTTATTGGAATTATTTAAGATGGCCAATATTTGGCAAGTATTATGGTTTGAGATCTCCTATGTAGGAGTATAGTCGATGAGAACCATCACGATGTTTTATTTACTTGCCAATGATATAAGACAAGTCTTGAGTATATGATTTCATATTTTGAAATTTATGGTTTATGAGGAACCATCACGATGTTTTCACTTATCGATGAGATGAGACAAGTTACGATGCCATTTAATACTTGTCGATGAGATGAGACAAGTATGGTGTCTCTTTATCACTCGCCAATGAGACGAGGCGAGATATGATTTTCTGAGTTTTATGATGTTCTTAACGTGGCATCGACTAGCACCTAGTAAACCACTAAGTGTGTACGTGTGGTATGGGACACACGTTAACACTTTTCGGGTTCCTATCCTTAAGTTAGTGACACATTCACGATGTTTACCTAGCAGAACCGTTTTGAGAGGTGTTAGCGACCTTGTCATAAGGACGAATTGCTTTGGGAGGTGTTAGCGACCTTGTTAGGGCTGACAAAACGGCTTGGAAAGGTGTCAGCGACCTTGTCATGAGGACGAGCTGCTTTGGGAGGTGTTAGCGACCTTGTCTGAGGCTTCGGCCGTCTGAGTTTAGCACGTGCAGCATTGCTTCGGCATTGCAATCGGGGATCTGGCCAATCCGGGTTTTCTAAGTTTTGAGTTCGCCGTTTTTGGCGCATTAGAGTTAAGATTTTCTGAGTTTTGAACTTGCATCGAATTCTTTATTGAGTTTGAGATTTTATGAGTTTGAATTCGTATCGAGTTCCATGAGCTTTTAAGATTGAGATGTATGTGTGAGATTTAGCCGTCTTGGCTTACTTATGAGTTTGAGATCTCACATTCTTATGGAGTTATCTTGTGTTGCTTTCATGGCTTCTATTTGTGATTGAGATGAGTTTTCTCCTTTTTGGAGTAATGGTTCATCGAACCATTTGGGTTTTACTTGAGCTTTATATGAGTTAATTTGAGTTCATTATGGGTTATCGCCGATGATACGAAGCACTTATGTTTTATTTGAGTATTGAGTTTGAGTTACCTCTTTTGAGGTATTTAGTCACTTTGGTAGCGTTTGTAACTTAGGCGTTGAGCTATGAGTTTTCTAATCCTTCTTCTCTTTCGAGAAGAAGTATCTTCATGACTATTCCGCTTCATATTATCGATATTGACTGATTTGTGAAGCTAGACTGACCCGTGTATTTATACTCGGGTCAGACCGAGTTGTTTCAGGTATCATCTATTGGACTTAGCTTGAAGTTGATGTTGGATATCAGTTCTCCTTTCTCTTGAGTAATTTATGTTCTTCCGCGTACTCTGATGTATTTATATTTGATTCGATGTATATGGTGTGGTCGAGTACCACCTTTATTGTATTCATATTGTATTGTACTAAACATGTATCAGTGTATATGTATATATATGATGTTGATTATTGTTCTGTAATGTGCTTTACATTTAGTTATTGTATTTTTTTTCTGATAGATCCGTTAGCCACCTATAGTTTTGGACTAAACATTTACTGGGTATGTCGATCCACTTGAGATAGAAAAGAAAAATCATATTGCATTTATCGACGTATTCAGTAGATGTTTAAGACAAAGTTTTAGATGGTCGCCCTTAACCAGCCCTATTCTCCGCTTTAGTAGACAGAATTACTCGTTAATTCTCTTTACTAAGGTGGGTCTCAGGGTGGGGAATTACAACAATAGTGTCGTAATACATGCTTTCTTCCTCTTTTAGAATTACTTTTAAAACTCTTTAAACCATAGTTTGAAATTTGTATTTAAAACATCCCCTTAAAGATTGTCACTTTTAAACAAAACTTGACTTTTGAAACCAAAGAGTAAAATTTAAACCTGTTGTTTAAATAACTAAATCAATTCTTAAAAATATATTTAAATCTACAAACTCCTTTTGAAATACTTATACAACTTTTATAAAACACGTTCGAAAAGAATTTACAGAAATATCTAAAATAGATAACCCTTTTACTTTACTAAAAAAATAGATTTCCAAAGTGCATCCATAGCAACTATCGCTATATGAACCATAACTTTTAAAACTCGTTTTGTAAGTCAAATAGCTTTTAAACTCCATTTTCTTCCTATATTTTAAACCACTTTAAATACCTTTGCCAAAAAGGTTTGAAAAACAAAAGTCAAGTCGAAAACCATTTCAAAACACTTTAGAAAACAAGTAGTAAACCATTTTAAAAAAGGCATAGGATTTCAATGTCGCAAAACCAACAACAAGTATGTCAATTATAACTATGCAACATTCACTTTCTATATACACAAGCATCTACATACCAAGAATGTATGTAAATAATAAGCACAAGGAAAGGAATCCTTTAGGATCCCTCTACAAAATTTCTTTTCTTCGAAGTACTTCCATAATGACTTATTCGCTATGAAGACACTTTGACTTCCTTTTGCTTTAGTCCCCTGTAAAACAATGGTTATTTATGCCATCCGCTTTCAAGCGGGAATCAAATCTAAACAACAATATACACAGGTATAACAACCCAAACGACAATTTATATTTTACAGCATTTAGCGTCATTTTTAAAACCATTTTTAAGTGATATTAACTCACTTTAAAATGCAACTTAGACCTCTGAACAAGTTACTACTCCTTACCACCACCTAAACAACTAACACAACATCACCTACTCTTACCCTAGCTCACGTCCAAGCCTTCCCACCCCTCCTCATGCTTGCGTCTAAAGCCTCCTTCCTCCCCTTGCGCTCGGTCATGACATGTGGGGGTAGTTTTGGGTTCGACGTTGGTGATTTTGAGATATAAAGGTGGTTATCTATGTTTTAGAGGCTTGCTTAAAAAAATTTAAGACAAAAAGGAGTGATTTTGAAGTAATTTCTTTTTAAAAACTAAGGTGGAAGAGTAGTGAAAAGAGTAGAGAGAAAGAAGCTAAAGTTTGAAAATAAAATAAAATAAAGAAAATAAGAGGATGATGTTCTTTTATAAAAATGTAAAATGCCAAAATGACTATAGATACCCTTCCTTAAAATAAGCTACCCATTTCCTTTATAAAATCTTCTACCCTATATTAACTTATTCAACACACTTTCCCTAAGACACTTGTCGTCATCACCTTTTATTTAGATAATTCTTTAGAACTTTTCTCTTTTTATGAAAGAAAAGTCTTCCTATTACTTAATACTTGTTAACCCTCTTTTTAGCAAAGCAAATTTCAATTGGACCCAGAAGATTCAAACGAGAATGAAACAACTTGAAACTTGGAAGGCAGGCTCATATGGACTGAGGAAATAGGTCAGGAAAAGTTGGACCAAAAATAAGCTAAGTTCATAACTCGGCACCGAGTTATGCCTATAACACGGTACCGAGTTATAGTGCTTCATAACTTGCCCCTTCAACTTTGCACAAGTTACTCACTAGCTCTTGCGTCCATACCCAAGTGATTTCATAGAGTTCTAGACGACCGATCTCAAGAATTGAAGAGTTAGCTCTAGTAAACTGCAGAACAAACTAAGTTATGGAAGAATGATCATCAAAACAAGTCATCAACCTACGAAAACACAAGGGGCACTACAAAATGAAGTAAGAAACATAATGCAGAAGACGAGGAAGAGTTTCCCACTAAGGGGATAACTCGGTACCGAGTTATGGGGATAACTCGGCATTGAGTTATCACATTAACTTGGTGGCTCCCCAAACTTTCCATACAACTCCAAGCCGATATCTAGACCTCTCTAGTAGTGGGTTTCTGATCCAATATGACTGTTGCCCCTATAAATGCAAACCACAGAGAAACCAAAACAAGATCTGGATTCTCTGACCGTGGGAACTCTACTATTTCTTCACCTTTAACCTCTCCTCCATTAAAGTCACCTTGGAAACAACTATTTGTTGTTTTAGGACTTAGATCAGCAAATTCTTAGTATTAGTGGCTTACAAAAAACCTAGAAACTCTAATGTAAATCTGAGATCCACTTGTTTATGGTCAGATCTGAGATAATTAGCTGTAATCCAAAGAGAGAACAACTAATAACATATTAAAGTGGACGTAGGCTGGAGATTACACCGAACCACTATAAAAATTATGTCTTTTTTTTACTGCTTTTCTATTTAATTTAATTGAACTAGTGTTTTCATCTGATTTCTAGGTGTTGATCCAATCTTTGGGTTAACAATACTTAAGTATGTTCTAGAATGTGATTAGGTAAATCCATTTACTTAGTAGAAAGTGTTTTTTATTTGTTTATGTATGTACACATATATACACTAGTGTGCACAACAAGTTCTGACAACTTTTGGTTGATGAAAAGTCGAAAAGCTAAAAAACGATTTTCGATCACATTTTCGATTTTTTATCGAACTAATTATTTTTGTAAACAAATTTCTAAAATGAGTTCACCAACATTATTTATTAAGTAAAAGAGGATTATTTGATTATTAAAAACCGTTAATTGAATATTTAAAATTAACTAAATATTCAAAAATCAAAGCGATAAAATTTCGGGTCATTACACTAAGTTTGTCTATCACTAATTTAACTTTTTTCTCGAACAACGTCGCTGATAAAATGGCCACTCATTCCACCATGCACCCTAACTCTCCTAGAAGGTTGAATATAAGCACCTTGAATACATTCTAGCAAGCGTGCTTACTAATCATCAATAGGTCTTGCTAGTTGTAACAATCCGTATTTTAGGCTGCTCTAAATATTTAAATTTTGGATATTCAAATATTTAATCGTTTTATGTTATCGATGAGCTGAAAACACGATTTTTGCAAATGGACCTTTTAGGACTCGAGATTATTTTCATTGGGTCTGGATGGTCTGAGCGAGCCAGATGAGTATAAGCATCGATATATTTCGACTGTTTGGCCTCAAGTTAGAAGGTCGAGTTCAGCTCGTAAATCAAGCGACTTGAAAAGTTAACTTTTGTATATGTTGGAATGAGGTCTCAAAAATAGTTCCATTTAGTTCGAAATAGAGGTATTTGGCTAGGAACATTAGTGAGCATGTCTCGATTAGAGTTCGAGGGGGTGAATTGTGTCGATTAGAGGTCTATATAAGGACCATTGCCCTTCTTTCATTTTCACCCAAAACATTGAAATCCTAGCCACCGCTTAAAACCAACCTTCATTCAATGGCCTTCGATGATTGGAGCCACTAGAGGTAGTTTCGGGCTTGGGTTCCAACATGGAAGTTGGTCGCGGGGAGGGGAAGGTGATGGATGGTTGGATTGACGTATGGTGGCTTGAGGCGGCGGCAAAAATGAGATGATTGTGGTTCAGTTTTTGGGGATTTTGCGGTGGAGGAGGTGTTTTAGGTGAAGAGGCTGGGGTCTTTGGGGTTGTGGAGGTCTAGGCTACCCGTGGCTAGGTCGCGGCGGTGCCTGGTGCCCGCGGCGGTGATGAACGAGGAGTAATAGGTAGCGGTTGAAGATGAAATCGCGATGGAGGGTATAGGAAAAGTGCGACCGAGATTTGATTAGGGGGATTAGTGGTTGAGATTGATTAAGACTTGGGTAATTAGTTGAATAATTAGTAAATTAATCATTTAATTAATTTGAAAATCTTGTAAATTCAGCATCTCTTTCATACGAGGTCAGATTCAAATGCGGTCAACCGCGTTAGACTTGTAGTGACGTTAACTACATTTTGGAATTAGATTCGTGGAAATTGGAGCTTGTAGAATTTTGTGCTAAAATTGAACGAGACAGAACCCGAAATCTTTTGACTTCAACTAGAATTTCAGTGAGTTAATTTACCTCTGAATAAATACTATAATGATATATAGTAGAAACAATTATTGATGGCATGCTTCGATCTTTATTTGTTGGTTGTGGGTTTGAATGAATTATTGTTTTCGAAAATGGATAATGTATAAAGTGATAAAATAATACTGATTTAATATAATTACGTTGTTTAAATAATAACGTAGTTAATTTAAGCATACTTCTTTGGTGTTATCTATTTGGCCAAATAAACACCGTCTAATAATAAACGAAAGAGTTGATTTTGAATGACATTTGTTTAGCAGAATAAATCATCATTCTGCTATTATATTAGTTTGGATATTTATTTAAGTGTTAGTTGATTAATACTGGATAAGTGATGTGTTAACAATTAATCGTCAATTATGGATTTGGTTCACATATATGCCTGCTTATGTAAATACCAGTAATTTAACTTAGAAAGTTAAATTGAATAAAATGGTAGCTTGTTTAAGCACCATTGGGGTCGCTAAGCCTCTTTCTGAGTTTGGAAAGTTATGGAGTTAAATTAACTTCAATTTTACAATTTGAAGTAAAGTGATTATTTAATTATTATTTTAACAAGTGTTTTATATAATTATTTCTACAGTAAATTAATTATTATATAATTTAAAATGTTTTAAAGTTAAATATTATATTTATAATGTTTTAGAATTAATTATTTTATCAGTGTTGTTTAAAGATAATTAATTATTTATTAAGGTTGTCTAAACACAACAAATTATTTTATTAATGATTATTTGAAGCTAGTTAATTGCTTTATTAGTTTATTATTTAAAAGTTAAGTAATTACATTTTTAAAAGTTGTTTAAAGTTATTTTATTATACTATTTAAAATGTTTTAAAATTAATTATTTTATTATTTAAATGTTTTTAAATTTTTTTATTATTATACTTTTAATAATGCTTTTAAATTTTATTATTATATTATTAAAAATGTTTAAAGTTTATTTTTTATGATTTTAATGTTTTTATTCATCATAATTGAATAATAAATTGTTTATAAAAGGATTCCTTTTTATAAAATGGATTTATTAAAGGTGTTTATGGATTTGAAAGAGATTTGAAATTGAGAAAGAAGTTTGGTTTTTAAATGATTTCAAAAAGAAGGTTTACAAATGGTTTTAGAGATTTGAAAGGGAAATTTTATAAATGGGTTTTTGATATTTATAAAGAGTATTTTATAATAAACTTGGAGATTTGTAAAGAAATTTTATAAATAGATTGGAGATTTATAAAGAAACTTTATAAATATATTTAGAGAATTACAAGGAAATATTTATAAAATAAAAGAGATTTATGGAAAGGAATGGTGTTTTGGGTTATTTATATCTCTGTTTTAATGAAATTTGAGTTTGATCATTTTAATATGATTTTGAAATAGAAAATCTTTTTAAGTGTTTGGTGAATATACTTATACCATTTTATAAGTATGTGAAAAGGGTTTCCAAGTTTTGAAAGGAATGGTTTGTGAATATACTTATCCCGGTGAGATAAGTATATGATATTTTGATAAATATTTTGGAAAGAGATTTAATTAATGAAAGATTAATCTAAGAGGCTTAGAGGTTTCCATGGGAAATGTAATCTGTGTTTGGAATGTTTGTTTATTTGGTAGTTAAATAACCGACTATCAAATCTTGGCCTAAATATGCAATCCTTCTTAATTTTAGTGGTATAGAAATATTCTTTCCCGACTTAACACCGAAAGATTTAACTCTAGAAATATCTAGGGGAAACATGGGGATTATATGGTACAGTTACCGTCGGTGGCGCTATACTGTACGTATAAACTCTTTTGTTCTCCTAGGACAAATGATAAAAAAATTCGTCCACTTAAACGGTTAGGAAGTGATCTTCGCTCTTATATGTTATCTGATTATTTCTAAAAGAACCGGTACAGAGTATTCCGAAAATCAAACGGTTGGTTTTGGAACACCAGGTAAGTGGGGGAGTGTACTTATATGAGATGACTCGAAACTATAACCACCCCAAAACTATATACGCTTTTTACGCTTGGAGGAGATTCGAGTTTTTGTTCGAGATGTTAGAACCCATGTGTGATTCTGAGAACCGTTGGGGTATGGGAATCCATGTGTGATTTCGAGATCTATGTTGAGATGTAGGAATCCATATGTGATTCCAAGACCCGTTGGGTTATAGGAATCCATGTGTGATTCCGAGATCTTTGTTGAGATGTGGGAATTCATGTGTGATTCCGAGACATGTTGAGGTATGAGAATCCATGTGTAGAGGAGATTCGAGTTTTTTTCCGAGATGTTGGAACCCATGTGTGATTCTTAGACCCGTTGGGGTATGGGAATCCATGTTTGATTTCGAGATCTATGTTGAGATGTAGGAATCCATGTGTGATTCCGAGACCCATTGGGTATATGAATCCATATGTGATTCCGAGATCTTTGTTGAAATGTGGGAATCCATGTGTGATTCCAAGACCTGATGAGGTATGGGAATCCATGTGTGGTTCCGAGATCTGTTCGAGTAGAGACTCATGTGCTGGAATGTTGGACGTAGCCTCACCAGCGGTAATGATTAAAAACAAGAGATAGAATGCATAGCCAGGGGTTTAGCTAACCCATAAGGGTGCAGTTGTCTCCTTCATATAGTTACCTACAGTTGTTATGCATGCATGGAGCAATGCATTTGGCCTATGTGACCAGCTATGTATTTCCTATTGTACATCACTATGGATGTATTGTTGCTTCGAAAGGGTAACTCCGATCCTTTTGCAGGAGGACCATTCTCGAAGTACTAATGATATCTCCGTCCATGGAATCCTACACAATTAGCGAACGCGCCTTAGCGGTTTTTGATTATATACCTATTATTGTTGTGATATACGCTCACGAGCATCACAACTACTTGATTATTGATATTTTCGCCCTTAGACATTGTTATAATATCATTGGATTTTCTAATATAAATGGTTTGATTATCATAAGGTAAAAACCCGTTTGTGTTTATGTGCAGCATGGTCATACGAGATACATCTATTTTGAAAGGGTTTTGTAAAAATAGAAATCAATATGCTTTGATTGAGTTTTCTCACGCTAGTTTACCAGACTGATCTTGGCATTATTTTCTTAAAATGCTCGGGTCAACCCGAGTATATTTTAGATTTAGTTCTGGATGCTTTGGAGCTTCATGAGACAAGCCGGATGCCTCCGAGACGTATTCACTTATCTTTTTATTTCTGCTGCATTTTCTGATTTTGTATTTATCAGAAATTGTAAGGGCGGAGTATTATAACTGTCCAAGCCGATGATTGTTTAGTGACTCTAATTGATGTATATGTATATTAAAGTCTTCTTTTTGTAAAGTTCTGTTATAATTATATATTACTCATCACGATGTAAGGTTATGTTCTGTCTTTTCTTTCTTTCACCCCCAACAATCTGTTTTTCCAGTACTTAAACGCTCGGCACATGAATACTGTGGATGTATTAGTGTTGACTTTTAAGGGTCGAAAAGGCATGTTGTTACACTAGTCTGAAAAACACTTTCGTTTCACGTTGTTGATTCGTATGGAGTTAAAGCCCCGCAAAATCCCTGCTATAGCGCATGGTGCTCTTCTACCGCTATGTTATTTCAATTTAGTGCTATTAAATAGTAGATCCACTTTAAGCCCCGCTATTTTTATCTCTGCCAGCTAATCAAGGATTTTTAGCGTTCGCTTTAACAACATTAATGTACAAAGGTTAATTTGACTAGTTCTCTTTCAAAACAAATCACCAAAATTAGGGTAAATACTTAATTTTAAGGCATAAATGCTCAATATAACTTAGAAATCTATTGTAGTCACCAAACCTAGTCCGCATAAATCATTAGATTATTCGGTTTTGTTATATAAGGTTAAAAAATATTTCTTTTTTTACACAAATAATGTGAGAATGGGAATAAATTAACTTTAAATGTTTGGTTTTTATATCTAATGAAGATTTTTGCACCCCCACTATATTCCGCAACATCCCCGCTTTATCCCCGCTGTAACTTTTTGCACCTCCACCACTATAGGACCGCTAAGAGCTTTAACTACACAATAGCCTAATTCATTCATAAAAATAAATCGATTTAGATGTTTAACACTCTGCCATAAACTTATTTAAGTTTATATATTAAACTTAATGATGTTACTATCATTTCTAAGCTTATTTTATTCTTTTATCTTAAATAAATTTCTATATTAAACTTATTATACTTTATCTCAATTTCATCCCTATGAAATTTAAATCAACATTTCTTTTAGAACTTGGCTTCCAAAATGTCTCTAAATATTCTCTTATTTTACTTAAAGATTTTTAGCACCCTTAGCTATCGCTTGTCTAGTTCATATGCTACCATATGTCAAAGCTATTGCAAACCCAAAACTAATCACATGACAAAGCTACCACAACCCAATGCTACAACAAGTCAAGTTTAAAAGCTATAGCATGTCAACCCTACCGTAATACAGACCTATTGCATGCCAAACCTATCGCAGGCCAAGCTTATCGCATGTCATAACTTAGTGCTATCGAAAGTCAAGCTATCACATGCCAAGGGTTACAGTTTGTACACATTAAGCTGCATAGTTTTCGAAGATCAAGACTTTTAGGGTATCAAATGAGTGAGTTTATATAAGCTATAACATACAACTCTTTTTTTAAGCTATCGAATGTCTAAAGTTGGGGCTATCGCTGGCCTAAATAAGGCTATCATATGGCATGATGGTAAATCTGCAATTGAGTGAAAAATAATATTTTACCTTAATAAAGTAATGACTTTAACTTAATCTGCAAACATATCATTTATTCACTCGTTGCTTTTACTCTACACAGTATTTCCTGACCAATCCAAGAATTTAGCCCCTTTAATTGATCAATTCCTTAGTTGTTTTTCATTAATTAAGATATAATTTATTTAGCCATTTAGTTCATAACATTTGAAAATTAAAGGGAAAATTCGAAAAAAAGTCATCAAAATTCCAAAACTTCTTCTATCTCTAGTAAAAAAATTAGAACAAAATATTTAATTTTAATATTTTTTATTAAGTTATCTTTGGAATCAGTCATTTTACACTTAGAAAATTTGTAATTAATTATTACTTCATCCAAAAATTGCAAAAATTAAAAGACGTCTTCGTTTTACTATTAAAAACATCATATTAAAATTTCATGACATTTGGAGAAGGTTAAATCATGCTTTACCTTATAATATGATCAAATTCTTTTCACCTAATCATTAAACATATACAATTTCATTGATAATCATAAAAACATGTTTACAACATTTAAAATATCCAAACAACATCAAATCCAAACCCAAACAGGTTTGGAAGTATTTTAAAGAAAGTTTGCCTCATCTAGATTAGAAAATTTTAGTTGAAATCCTTTTCTTTTCTTTTAAAACTTAAAACTTGAGTCTTTAGTTTTGATTCCCTCTTCCTCTCTCTAAAATGGTGGTCGACCCTAATATTGGTATAGTTTTTTTTAAGAATGAAAGTAAGGAAGAGAAAGATATAGTTAAGGGTATATAAATTAATGATTTTAACTTTGGGCTAAAATCCCTTTTGCCTAATCTCATTAATATATTTCTCTTAATACAATATTCTCTTCATTTAAATTCAAATTCTATTTGTTCTTATCCTTCGTGGCTGAAGTTAATTGCACTTATCATTCTTTGTCTACTCAATTAATATTTCAGGTGTCCCACACCCAATTAATCAAATTTTCCTTAAGTTATTTTCTCAATTAAATTATATTAATTATCAATTATAAATTTTCATTATAAAGTTAATTCCCATATTATAGTACTCCAGAATAAGGGTGTTATAGAAAGACTAGATGAGGGTCTTCTATAGGTTAATACAACTAAGTCAAAATAGAAGATCTCATGGTAACAACATATAGTAGTCTTCATACTTGAGAGTACTATCGATCTTAAGTAGGTAGTTGTGCTTTAATTATAGTTAAGCACATGGCATGACGACTATGTTAAAGCCATAGTTGAATATGTGTTGAACTAGTTGAAGTGAAACACTACTCAAGAGAGGATTTGTCTCTATCGATATAAAATATTAGTATCACCATAATTGGTAGTCAACTTAACATTAAATCTCTAGCTAGAGTAAATCAGTTAATCGATAATGGTTATCAGATTGAACCAACGACTTTAATGTAGACTACATAATTAAATACAGATATTAATAAAGTTTATGACCATATACCAAAATTTAGATATCTATGCAAACAATGATGACGAAAAGAATATATCTACAAAATATAGTTATTAGATGAGTGTAACAACCTACATATCCCTTCGGAATATGGTCGCAACTACTTTTATAGTTGGAATTTATAGTGTTAGGCGTATATTCAAAATAAGAGCATGTGTGTGTGTGTGTTAATAGTAAAACCTTTTGAAAAAGCTTTTCGAAAATAATAAGTACACTACTTATATGTATACTTTTCACCATTGATCGGGTAATTTAAGCTCTAACACCAAATTAGAATTAAATTATTTGAAACCTGAAAACTTCAAACGCCCATAACTTCTTCGTATGAGCTCCTTTTTCAGCATATTATATATGAAAATAGATCATAGTTTCTCCACGAACACAATGATATAAATTTCATGGAAAAACTCCTACTTTTATAGAATTTCCATTTTTACCTCTTCTTAATTTACTTTACTTATTTAATTTTTACTGATTTGACGTAGTGTTACAGTGAGCTTAAGATAGATTAGAAAATGATTGCATCTAAATGATCTATCAACATTGAATTTATGCCTAGTATTGTACTTCAACGAAATTCATACATGCTTTAATATTTAAATTGTTTAAATATTAACTAAGGATCAAGTTCACACTAGAGAGTCAACACAACCAAGTTGTTAGTTATTTCTGAATTCAACCAACGTAAAATTAATTTATAAATATTATAAATTAATAATAAAATTAAATATAAATATTGCATTAAAATTTTAATGGTATTTATTTATTTAAGGATTTAAAATTATTTAAAACGATGTATAAACATTGTATGTTGATTTAGTTAATTAATAGCTTTAGACAAATTAATTAAATTAATGATTTGAAATATTAAATCATTTATGGTTGTTGTTTGTAGGTCCCAACATCTATATGTAATGGCCAACCAAGCAAGGAGGAAAGAGCGGACAAGATTTTCGAAATGGGGGAAGATTAATGGTTGATTGGAATGTGGAAAGCCATTTATTATACATGGCTAAAGATGCATATAAATATATCTCTTTCTCTCTGACCCTATACACAAGGGAAACCCTAACTCTAGAATCTATCAAAAAAACATTAGTGAAGCCAAGGAGATGGTGTTGCAAACTGTAACCAATGAGATTGGTAGATAACCAATAACCAAAGTTTCGACAATCGACAAGATTACAAGGAGGAGGTAATATCTATGATTTAAATATATTTGTAATCTTGTGTATATGTTTTCTTATCCCTTTCTAAACATATTAATTCAACCATGATTTAAAAAATATGTTTTGAAACCATTTAACTACAATTTTAATAATATATCAATGAATAAAATAATTGTATTATATAATATATAGATACACATACAAGTGATATCGGTTTTGACAGTAAAACATATATATTGGTATTTCTTAATTTCTAGATCTAAAATAAAAATGATCTTATATACATATATCATATACATGTTTCATTCGTTTAGATTTTTTCAAACAAGTTTTCAAATTAGTATAATTGAAATAATACCATTTCATTTGTTATTATACATGTTTTAGATCTAAAAGGTCAAAGTGATTTTTTAATTTGATTGTTTGAAAGTTCCAAAACTTGTATTTAAAATAATCGCAAATATATGTAACCACTTTTAATGGCTTTAGCGTTTCATTCATTGTTATACATGTTTTGGATCTAGATGGTCAAAATGATTCTATAGTTTGATTGTTTGAAAACCTATATTTAAAGCAATCATAAGTATATGTAATCCCTTTTTAATTCAAAGTTTTATGTCATTGAATATACAAATATTTATAAATTAAAACTTATATATAAATATATATATATCTTAGGTACAATTGAATCTAAATGATTTATTTTTAAATAAATATCAATATGAAAGTCAAAATATACAATTTTTTAATTTATACGTATATACATATATTATGAATAATACCATATTAAGTATACATATACATATATGAATCTTAATTAACCTATTAAAGGATGAATTAAACAATACATTATGTATATATATTATATATTTTTATATTATTATAGATGTAATTATTTTCATTTATAGAGATTTTTTTGACAACATCACTGACATATGATCTTAATTTATATGTTCATCAACCGTAAGTCACAATAATTATTTACACACATGTTCCCATATTACCCCTAGACCGGATAAACTATTTTAATATAATTATAATGTTCTTGTTATGAATACGAACAAAATATTAAAAACATGTAATTAAATTAATAAATCAAATTTAAATTAAATTGACAGTAAAATATTATCATTAAATAATAACAAGTAAATGAATATCTTAAATACAAGTAAACAAATTAAAAATATACCTTAAACTCTTTTAGTAATAAATGCTAAATATGGTTTGGTATAAATTTATTACTCATATAAACACAAAATACGGTCTTGTGCAAATTAATAAAAGAGTTTTTTAAATCCATCCTTTTCTGCTTGCTACGAATTCACTTGATCCAAATTTAGCTTAGCTTGACATGACCAATTACGACCATAAACAGCGTGAACCTAACTTGAGATGAGGTAGAGGAGGAGAACCAAGGTAAAGTTATGGCTATTAGAAGGAACATCATGGGAAGGTAAGTTGGCGGTGATGTTTAGCGGAGCTTTAGGTGGCTAATAGGATGGTTGTAGGTCATCAACTGGGTTTGGTTCTAAAGTTGATCGATGAGGTCAAGAGTCTGGGGAAAATATGGGTGTGATCATTGGAGACTGGTGAGTAGTTTGCTAGTGTCAAGAGGTGTCCTGGTGGCTTGTGGTGATGGTGGCTCGGAAGTGAAAAGGATGGTTTCAATTGGACCTTTAGGATTTCGATTCCTATTTTTCTAGTGATGCAGAGTTTCTAGTGAAGCCAAAGTGGTCGAAGGTTGGTTCTCTAGCAGCGACGAGGTCAGGGATGGTATAGGAGGCGGTTCACGGTGATGTAAGCCAAAGTCAGGTGCTGTGGGAATTGGAGAAGAAGATTGAACAATGCCCAATACTTTTATATTAATTGGATTTTTCATACATCCCTTAGATTAAGAATATTTGTAGAAGAAAAGGATGTGGTTAGTTTCTCTTTTGGCCCTTGTAGTTGTAGAAAAAGCAAGATGGAGCATTTTACATTCTAAACCATACTTTTTCAAGATTTGCACAGTAGTGAGAATTATTCCATTAAACCCCTATATTTTCATGTGGTGTAAGTTTATTCATAAGTCCTATAATTATTTATTTACAATTAAGCCTTTAAAACTTATATGTTGCATATCTTTTCCATATGCGGTCCAACTGAGACGCAATTCATGACATTGGTTTGTGAGAGCATTCTAGATCTACTGGTAGGCTTTATTTCGTGTTTCAAGGCTCTTTTGGATAAGCGGCTCAATGTGACCTATAGTGGATGTTTTTGTATATTTGATCAATATTCATAGTTTATCAGATGTTCATGTAGTGTTTTATTTATTAGTCTTATATTAATTTCCCATGCTTGGATTGTGTGGACATAATTGAGCATCTTTTTGGACTATTTAGGTCTAATTTGACCACTTTGACCTCAAATATAATTTATGTATTTTAGGATGTTTACGACATTATTTGGTAGCTTGTTGATGTTATAAATATAAGTTAGCCTATAATTATATATTTAACGATGTGTATAGGCCATTTATGTATTGCAAGGATGTTATATAGGCAGTTATCTATTTTATTGGCTATGTGACGCTTTGTTGGACTATATAGGGTATGTAGGAGCAGGAAAGTAGAATTCCTCATCCTGGTGTACCATATGTTGTTATACTTAGTTTTATATGTAGATTGATTATGATATAGGTTGGTTGATTGTCATTGTTTGAAGTGTTTGGATTATTTGGATTAGTTTATATCCATTTGGTAGGTTGGATTGCGAGCGATTTATATTGATATGATTACTTAAGCTAGTTGTAGCATTTATATTAGCGTAGGCCATTGTTGTTGGTCGATTTGCTTATATATGATCGGTTGCTATGATTGGTTGGTTAACATGATTGTTTGCTTGCCATGATTATTGAAATGCGTTTGATAACTATCAACGTTTACCCAAAATGTTTTATATTCATTTATATTGAAAACTGCTTAGGAAGTAATTTTAATTAATATATTTTAAATAACTAAGGTATGATATTAAAATTGATGCATAAGACTCTTGCGTAAGTAGAAATTATTAAGAGGCAATATTATTTAAGAGATCTAGATAACTGAAGTTGTTATTAAAACTGATGGGTATAATTGAGTAAGATTCTTATGCGAGATGATCACTTATGTATGTGAAAACAAATAAATTATGAATGTTACAAAGTGGGTATAAATGGGGTCGACTCTCGTGTGAGTAGAATTGCATCCGAGAGATCAATGGGATCTAATATGGGATGTAAGCAACCAATTGTAATGAATGATGTGTAACACGAATCAATGGGTTTTTGAGGTTAGGAGACGCTCCAGAAGCTAATGACAAGGATGCTTATAGGGTGGTGTAACCCAGGGTTATGTGAAGTAACCGACTCTTAATTGGCATTATAGCCTAGGGTGGATGTAACCGAAAATGTGTTGCTAAACTAAAGAGTGGTATTGACCTAGGTGTGAGGTTAACTCTTTAAACGAACGAACTAAAGATATTTTAATGACACCTTATCATGATTTTTTATGGACATTAAATGAATAATGAATGAAAATGTATTATAATGGGGAGATGGTATGGGGACATTTCATGTTATCCAGCCTTTTAATCAGGCAATATCTAGATGGACTTGACGAATCAAACTTGAAAGTTATCAAGGCAGGAAGCCCAGAGAGATGACCGTGAAGCCTAAAAATCAAGCACAACCAGAATAGCAAAACTAATACAAGTCCATCACAAAAATTCATAGGTCAAAAATCATTCAAGTGATGGATCGATACTGGTCCATCCTTATGGATCGGTACCGATCCCTGAGTTTTCACCCAAACTTTCTACACTCCAAAGCCATGTTACCTACAACCCATTTCTGGCCTCCTATGATCATTCGCATGCACCAATGACCGATCTCCTTGAACTCTAGAAAACAACAACTTCATTTCATCATCGATCCATCACTTTGATCAAGAAACAAGCTAATAATGATGCAAACAAGATGGAAATCATGAAGCAAACCATGAATCGAGCCAGGACAAAGCATTCAAAGTGATCCATATGAAGATCTTGTGGATCGGTACTGATCCAAGTCCATGGATCGATATCGATCCATGAATATTGATGAGGTGGTCACCATTTTCTTCGAAGAATTGGCCTTGGGCATGGAAAATAATGTAGAGACCATGGGAGCGAGTTCTCAGGCAACCTACAACTATAAATAGGAGGGCAGGAGCTCATTTTTGGATCCTTCTACTTCCTTGTGATCTTTTTCACTTCTCCACAAATTTTGTACTCCTATGGATCCATACCTATCCAAAAGAACAGAAGTGTAAACAACACTATAAACCATCAACAAAAATAAGTGGACGTAGGCAACGATTGGCCGAACCACTATAGTCTTGATGTCTTGTTTATGTGTGCTTTTGTTTTGTTTCTTCACTCTTTCCTCTACGACTTTCATTTAGGTGTTTGTGCCATTTTTTGGTTCAAACATTTTGGTGCTTTCATTTAGAGCAACACGGGATTTAACAACTAGAAACCAGAATATAAGAAAGATGATGAGACAATTTGCTAGGAAGACCGCTACTGACCCTCCATCCATCTACATAACCCGAGATGAAATGGAGACTATGATGAATGAAATGCAAGAAAAGATGATAGCCCACCGAAAAGACATGATGGAGCATTTCATCAGAAAAATGAGACAAATAGGAATAACTAGAGTCGCTACAAACTAGAACCAAAGGTCAGGAGCTGGAGCAAATGCACCAGGAGCCAAGTAGATCAAATCAGAACGAACTCCGAACAATTCATACGGATCGGTATCGATCCACAGGTATGGATCATCCACAGGAACTCGGGGGCACGATCGATTTAGATCTAAGATGAGATTTAATGCCTGGAGCGGGCAATGCTGGAACTAAAGAGGAAAATTGGAATACAAATGCATGACAGCAAGAGGTGGAACCAGAAGCTCACCATTGGAACTTGGGGGGCAGAATGAAGTTATGGATCAGAGACTTCCGTTGGACAACCCCATGATCGAGATGGATTGGAGTCAATTTCAATTCCTTCATCCTAAATTTAAATAAATGGTGCAATATAACTTCAGGCCACTTACATGTGTATGGGATCCCGAGCAGTCCCTAGGCACGCTCTGAGTTGGATGCCTGAGATGACTATTTAGGACAATAATAACCTCGGACCGCTTACATGTGTATGAGACCTAGATTGGTCCCTGCCATGCTCTAAGTTGAATGTCTAGGATGAATGCTTAGGATCTCTGCTTATTTGACTTCTGAAAAATCCACAATGAATGTGATGACTGATATTGCTCGCTTTAAGTCACGTCTGGAGATACGAAAGACCGGAGTGCAGGGTGCAAGTCCCCTCGTCGGAGAGCAAGTGGATGACCTTGTACGATATTGATCGCTTTAAGTCCTGACCGAAGAGCAGGGACCGGAGTGCAAGAAGTAAGTCACCTCGCCAGAGCATAAGCGGATGGGCTTGCTTCTCTTGAGTCCCCTCATCAAAGAGTGAGCGAATTGGGCTCAACAAGAGTCTGGAGAGACCATGGATTTGATTATCATCTACAAATGGCAATGTATTTGATTAACGGTCCGGAGAGACCATGGATTTGATTATTGGCTCTGAATGGCCATGGATTTGATTAACGGTCTAAAGAGACCATGGATTTGATTAACGATCTAAAGGGATTGCGGATTTAACTGTCGACCCTAAATGGCCATAGATTTGATTAACGATTCAGAGAGATCATGGGTTTGATTATTGGTCCGGAGAGACTAAGGATTCCATTGGCGATCCAGAGAGATCAAAATTCATCTATCGGTTAGGAAAGGCCACAGATTTCACTAACGATCCAGAGAGATTGAGATTTTAACATGTGACTGGTAAGCCCCGGATGAACATAGGATAATCCTGATTAGTGATACAGCCCACGGCATAACGATTTTGGGAGAACACGGGATTATTGTCTATGACTGACACTCAAGCAAGGACCCGAATCCATAGCTATCATGGTCTGGAACGACCTTTGTTTATAGGTGAATCCAAAGGAGTAGGATGATTCACAATAGCTTGATCGGTTGTTAACCAGAAGATTCAAACTACTAAAGTTCCATCAACTTCGGCATTTGTTCTTAGGCAAAGTGCACCTTCCATTCGCAAGACGTGCTTTGGAGAGCAAGGGTTATCCAGCCTTTTGACCCAGTAGTATCTAGATAGACTTAATCAATCAAACTCGAAAGTTATTAAGGCAGGAAGCCTGGAGAGGTAACTGAGAAGCCTAAAACCAAGCACAACCAAATAGCAAAACCAATACAAGTCCACCCCAAAAATTCACAAGTCAAAAGTCATCCAAGTGATGGATCGGTATCGATCCATCCATCCTTATGGATCGGTATCGATCCCTGAGTTTTCACCCAAACCATCCAAAACTTTCTACACTCCAAAGTCATGCTACCCACAACCCATTTCTACCTTTCTATGATCATTCGCATGCACCATTGATCGATCTCCTCGAACTCCAGAAAACTACAACTTCATTTCATCATTGAACCATCACTTTAATCAAGAAGCAAGCTAATAATGATGAAAACAAGATGGAAATCATGAATCTAACCATGAATCGAGCCAGGACAAAGCATTCAGAGTGATCCATATGAAGATCTTATGGATCGGTACTAGTCCAAGCCCATGGATCGGTACCAATCCACGAATATTGATGAGGTGGTCACCATTTTCTCGGTAGAATTGGTCTTGGGATTGGAAAACAACGTGGATATCATGGGGGCTAGTTTTCAAGCAACCTACAACTATAAATAGGAGGTAGGGGCTTATTTTTGGATCCTTCTGCTTTCTTGTGATCTTTTTCACTTCTCTACAATTCTCTTGTACTCCCACAACTCCATACCGATATGTAAGAACAAAAGTGTAAATAACACTATAAACCGTCAACAAAGTTAAGCGAATGTAGGCAACGATTAGCTGAACCACTATAAAACTCTGGTAACTTGTTTCTATGTTTTTTTTAATTTTGTTTCTTCACTCTTTCCTCTACTACTTTCATTTTGATGTTTGTGCCATTTTTTGGTTCAAATATTTCCTATGTTAATTTAGTGAAATATGATAACAATTAGCACTAAGTGGCATATATCAAATAAGCATAAATGGATTTGGAATTACAAGGTCTTCCAAAAGGCATTATATCATAGTATCCATATGTATACACTTATATTAGAGACTATGATATATTTTTGTTATGTAATCCAATGGGACATAGATTGCATAACCTAATGAATTTCACATAATAAAGTGTGTTAGGGTGATCCATTGATTAACTAGTTATCAGTTAGTCACGTTAGGTTAGTGACGTGAGCACCTTAAATAGTTATGGATTAAATATAAATAAATAAATATATATATATATAAGTGGGAATAGGTAGGCCAATGTCATATTTGGTTTTTGACCGATATTTCCTGTGATAACCCAGATTTTTGGACATCCGGTAATTGGATAATTAACCGGTTTATTCAAATAAAATTCTGATAATAAAAGATATCTGGTTATGTAGGTGAATTTGAAATTATAATAAAAATTGGATTATAGATATTTGGATAAATATTTGATAATCTCCTAATATAATTACTTAAAATTTGACAAATTATTCTTTACTTAACTTATTACAAAGTTCAAATAAGAATTCAAAAACAATTTAATCTTCAGATTCTAATTTATTATCCATTTCTAACTTCAAAACCAATTCTCAGTTTCATAGATTATTTATAACAATAGAATAATATCAGGATAAATAAATATCCAAATTTATCCAAACACCAATTAACAACATCCATTTTCAATTTCCAGATCTCAAACCCATTTTGAGATCACTCATAACTCCCTTTTAAAATCAACCATTTAACTTCCCAAGTTAAATTTTAATTTCATCTTGAAATTTCCAATTCAAGTTGTTCATTCTAAACTCATTTAACTTTCCTTAAGTTAAATTCAATTTAATCCAGACAACTTTACCCAATTTGAATTCACATTTCAAATTTTAAACTTTATATAAATAATCTTCCCACTTATAAGTTCAAAAACTTATCACTTTGGGTTTTCATATCACATTCCAAGGAAAAATTTAAAAATCAACACTTAGAGTTTATTTCAAATCATCTTTAATATTATGTATATCCTCATTTATCCATATTTATTTCCTTTACACACCAAGTTATACCTTAAAATTTTAAACCACCTTTGGTTTTAATTCAAAACAAATTTCTTTAAAACAATTTCAAGTTTTCTGGATTTAGATTTAAAATTTCACAATTTTAAATTATCTTCAATTCCAATTTATAGGTCATACTCACCTAAAAGTTTACTTCCTTAAAACATTTCATTATTAAACACAACAACCATCTATGATAATAACCAAGATTATCATATCTGGAAACCAATTCATTATTATCTTTATTCTAATAACATTTCTACAAATTCAAGATTTTAATTTTAGTTTGGATCCATTTCAAACTTATCTTCATTCAATTTCAATTTAGTTGTATTACTATTACCATTTAATTCTCATTATTTTATTTAATTCCAATGATTCAACAACCAATTTCTTTAATATATTTAATAATTAGAAAATTATTTCTATATATGTATCAAAAGATAAACTTATATAAAAATCATTTATTTTTAAAACCATTTAAAAACCTTTATATAAGAAAATAACAAGTACGTTCTCATATATATATATACACTCAACTCATTCTAGGGTACCACTGACCCTATCCTTAATGAGTAAACCCAACAGAGCCAAGGTTCTCGCTTAACCTTCAGCTCTGATACCAACTGTAACGACCCGGGATTTTCGATCCCGAAAATTCCGGATAGTTAGGGAAAAGAAGAAGAAAGAGGTAGAAGAAAAATAGAAAACAAAACTCAGAATCTCACATTCGCAGCGGATCAAATATAATATCAAATAATAGCATTTATACAAAGGAAAGCTGTAATTGTTACTTTACATTCAATACATCAGAGTTACAATCATATACACATAACTGGACAGTTATATCAACTTGTCTCAGACTAATATCACAACAACTCTCAAATACACAGCGGAATACACTCCATACGTTCCTGCCATCCAGCTCGCCTCTTAAGCTCCAAAACGTCCTTACCTGGAAAACTGTAATACTCGGTCTGACCCGAGCATTACATCAAAGTAACACCCGGGTCAGGCTGGAAACCAGCGTGAGTAAACCCATATAATTTGAAATACTAGGTTCAAACCATAAAAGAAAAGCCCGGGGTAACTCATACTTCACTACGAGTTCATTACTTGTTATGCTCAATACTTACTTCACATATCGATCTATAAAGAATCGAAGTGGTTTTGGGTATTAACTAATACTCGACTCCTGTCTCTTCGAATCCAATGTCGTTTCTAATCCAAGTTGTTAAGTTTTAAACAATACAATTCAAATCCAGGATATCATACAACAATTCAACTCAGATAGGTAACCTACATTATCACAGTTTAACCCATTCATATCACAACACATCTCAATCGCCCATCAGAGATAAAATCAATCCAAGTCATCCAATATCATTCAACTATCCATAACAAGATTTATTAGATATATAATTCCTAATTAATTTAATTAATCTCCAATTAAATTAATTACCAACTTTAAACATTTAGATTACCTTAATCCTGCATACTTAATATTTATTAATTACAACCCAAATAATAAATCATTCTTTAATCATCCATCTTAATTAATCATCCTTGATTAATTATCCTTAAATTACATTAAGTAATTAGCCTTTAATTAATTCACAAATTAATTATCCTTAACCATTTACAGTAATTATCCTTAATTAATCACTTAAATTAATTATCCTATAATCACTTATATCGATTAAATATCCTTTAATTAATCACACTCATTAATTAGCTAACCCTTAATAAGTTTCTTTAATTAATCAAACCTTTAATTACTTACTTTAGGTAATTATCCTTTATTAAATCATATTTAGTAATTTTCTATTAATTACCCACCTTAATTAATGACATTAAGTAATTATTTCTATAATTACTTCATTAGGTATTTGTCATTAATTAATTACATTAAGTGATTTACTCTAAATAATTCATCATCTTTTAATTATCTTCCTTAATTAATCAATCCTTGATTAATTAACTTTAATTACTTTCCTTAATAAATTAATTAATCTTTAATTAAAAATCCACATAAAATTTAATCCTTTTGAGTAATTAATAATTTAATCACTTTTATTAAGTAATAATTTCTTAAATAATTAATCTTTAATTACTTATACTAATTTCTTACAATTAATCAATCACTTCGATTAATTACAAATTAATCAACTTTCATAAATTTAAGATAAACTATTATCTTAATTAATTACTTAATTACATTATTAAATTTTATTAAAAGCTCTAGAGAATTTTATTTTAAACAATTAATCCTAATATAATTATTTTAAACAAACGTTTAAAATATTTGACTTTAACATTTAAACCTCAATTCTTTAATTACTTAATTATTCTCTAATTAATTAATTAACCCTTTATTTAATTATATTAATTACCCCTTTAAATCTTTGAAAACCTTTCAAAGTTGTTTAATAAATTTTAATGCATAATCATTTTTGAAATCTCACTTATCCCACCTTTTAAAACTTATTTACTTTATATATTTTAAAACTTGTTAAACATTCATTTTTGAAACAAATTATTTTCATAACTTAAAAAAACTTGTTTACTTTGCTTGGAACTTGAAAACATTTGCAACATTCAAATTCTTTGATTTAATCTTGAAATATTTTTAACAAAAATTTGAACCCTGATTTAAACGATAACAACTCAACCCAAAACATTAGAAACCCCGATACACTCACGAGTATCTCCTACTTTTCTTCGAGTCGCACACGAGAAAATTTCAAAAATTCCCGAGCCCAAACTCTTCTTCCCCAGATGATCATTCAACCTCAAATCAACGTGCACGGTGCACCTGCACGTATGTTCCGACCAACGATGATCCACGCCGCAATCCATGCCAAGTCAAAGATGACCTCTCCTATCTCTCCGACCATTCTGATCACTAATAACACCAGCAAAACGAAAAAATCGACCTTGCCTGGAACCACCACCATCGGAAATTCACACCTCGCCGACGATCTCGACCTCGATGAGCCTCACCGTAGATTCCATACATTCGCCAGAGCTTAACACTCCATTTCCCCCTACTCCGATCGAGACCGATGCAACCACGCCTTCGCAATCACCTCGCAAACCTTGCCGACTCGAACAGGGCCTTAAACCCTAATCTTGCCTTAATCGGCAACCACCAGCATTACAAAAATACATCCCCATTTTTGTCGAACTACTCGACCACTGAGCCTCCTCTGTGCCACCACTCGACTCGCGATACCCATTGGTTCGTCGGAATTTGACAAATATCCAAATCCCGTTCAACTCAAAATTCCACTAAATCTACAGATTTTAAATTTTTGTTTTTATTACCAAAAATCATAATTTCTAAAAGTGAATCAGGTTATATAATCAACTATGAAATTTTAAACATCTCATTTTCTGACTTGAAATTGATTTCCCTGTAAACTCTTGTTTCCAAATAATTAATTAATAAATTCACTTGCCTATATTTTTAAAAACAAGATGTCATGATTTAGATCAAAATCTCTTAAAACATCAAAGCTTGAAAGCAATTGAGTGAAGATGTAAAGATTTTTGAAAAGGTTCAAGTCTGTAAACCAATGAACAGAGACATAAATATTCACAGCAAACCAATTTTTATATCAGGCAATTTATTTCATCCATGCAAGCAGAAATCAAGGCATTCCACGATCAAATCTTACATGCACACATATATAAGAAAGTTTAATTTTATAAAAGATAAGTTTACTCACCTTCAACAGAAGAAGCCTAGGAATTTAAAATTGGAAGCTTGTTAACTTTTTTTTAAAATTGGAACTTGATCTTTTACTTGATTGTTAACAATAATTGAGTAGTTGTACTTGAACTTAATCTTGCTTATAGACTTGAATTTGTAGAGAAGATTGCATTGAATTTGTAGAGAAGATTGCATGAATCCTTGGATGCTATTTTACTGGTTACAGGATTTTTGTTTTACAGGGTTTTAGGTTCAGGTTGTTTTCCTTTTCTTGTTTTAGATTTTAGAATGAAGATAGGGAAAAGAAAATGAAAAGGAAAAACGTATGTTTATATAAGTTAAATTAGATTTTATTAAAAATAAAAGAAAATTAAAAATAAAGATGACACTTGTCATTCTCCTTATCTATTTTGTTAACACATATGCTTAGATAATATTATTAGTTTACACTTGTAATACTACATGCAAAAATATAATTTTAAATGTTAATAAGGGTTTTTAAAATAAATTCCTAATAACAAAATACATCTTTTAACTTATATAAATGAAATCTTTTAAAAGAAAATAGAATAAAACAAACTATATTTCTACAAAAATCATATATACATATTTTTAAATCCAAAATATATTTAAGATATATATATATATATATATATATCTACCCTTTGAATTTTAAATTCAAATTCAAATACAATTTAAAATCCAAACTGTAATCAACTCACACAAATATATTTACTTAACCGAACACAAATTCAATTTGTTTGAAAATAATAATTTTTCTATTTAAAATCTTCTTATATCCATATATATAAATAATCATTATTATTTGTTTTAAAAAAATAATTTGTCAAATTTTAAGTAATTATATTAGGAGATTATCAAATATTTATCCAAATATCTATAATCCAATTTTTAATATAATTTCAAATTCACTTACATAATCAGATATCTTTTATTATCAGAATTTTATTTGAATAAACCGGTTAATTATCCAATTACCAGATGTCCAAAAATCTGGGTTATCACATTCCTCCCCGCTTTAAATCTTTTCGTCCCCGAAAAGGAACGAAGCCAAAATTTATTCAATACTTAAAATCAGATAATTTATTATTATTATTATTATTATTTTCCACATTTGAGAGCACTTCTAAAAATCTATATAGTATTATAAAATAGGTCTTTATAAAAATACTTTTTATAACTCGATGTTTCAATAAGTCCATCCTCGTTCTCATAGAAATTCAGTCATACGTTGATCAGGCGTAAGACTGAAAATCTATAAGTACTTAGCAAACCCGTTTTCAACACCTAGTGAAAATACTTGGAAAATAATTTTATTGAAAATATGGAAAACATTTTTGAAATAGTTAACTATATAAGTTTTAAAATACTGAGGGTAAATTAATTAATTAATGATTTAGTGTTAATTAATTAAATAATTAGGATTATAAGTTAATTAATTAAAGGTTAATTAATTTGAAATTAAGGATCGTTAATTAGATAAGTATAGATTATTAATAGGGGCATTTCACCAGAAGGACAAACTTTGCAGTCCAATTAGTTTCTAGGACACACATTCAAAGAAATTACTTTCAAGGCCAAATTCAGCAGAATAATTACTTTCAAGGACAAAGTCAGCAGTCCAATTACTTTCAAGGACATAATTTCATAGGTTTTTAGGCCTTAGAAACTAACTATTATACGTTTTGTCCTTGAAAGTAATTATTTCAATTGTGTGTCCTAGAAACTAATTCCACTTGCTAAAGAAGCCCTTGTGGCTAATTTCCACTTATTAATAAATGATTAGGAATAAATTAATCATGTGATTAAAGATTAATTAAGCAATTAATTAAGTCATTAGAGATTAATTAATTGGTAATTAAGAATTAATTAATTTGTAATTAATAATGGTTATTTAAGTTTAATTACTTAAGGAATGTAAGTAAAGAATGGTTAATAATTAATGAGAGATCATTAACTAGGGATTATTAAATAATTAATTAATGTGATTAATTTTGATAATCAATTAAATTAATTAATTAATGATAATCATTTATGAAATTGGTTAAGTATAATTACTTAATGGAAGTAATTAAAGGAATTAATTACTTAAGGTAATTAATTAAATAAATTTGATAAGTTTAAATAAATTAAGTAAATTAATTTAAGATAATTACTAGATGAAATTAATTAAAGGAGATTTTAATAATGAAAGTAATTTGAGTTTAATTACTTTGTATAATCAATCAAGGGACTAATTAAAAGATAATTAATTAAGGAGTAATTAATTTATTTAAAGAAGTAATTAAGGGTAGTTAATTACTAAATGAGATTAATCAAAGGTGATTAATAATGTGACTAATTAAAGATTAATTATTAAATATAATTAAATAGGATAATTAATTAAGAGTAATTACGGATTATTAATTAACATAATTAATGATGTAATTAAGGATTGATTAATTAAGACTAATTAATCAATAATAAATGATTAAAGTAATTAATTAATTATAATTAATTAAGGATTAATGTAATTAAGTATAGTTAATTAATTAATGAAGTAATTAAAGACTAATTACTGTAATGGTTTAAGATAATTAATTTGTGAAATTAATTAAGGATTAATCACTTAAAGTAATTAAAGGATAATTAATCAGGAATGATTAATTTAGATGGATACTTAAAGTAATTAATTAATTGGTTTAATTAATGATTAAGTAAGTAGGATTTATAGAATGAAGTAATTAATTTAATTCACTTTAAATTAATTAGAGATGATATAAATTATTACTTAGGAATGGATGAATAATATTGAATGCTTGCATTGTTTGATATCTCTAATGAGATATGTGTTGATCTATGATATGGATGCTTTGGTTAAAGTATGATGATAATGTGAATTATCTGTTTGTGATGATAATATGAATTATCTATTGTGATATTGTGAATTATCTATCTATGTGTATATATATAATTGAATTGAATTGTTTTAACTTTAAAACAACTTGGCCTTAAAAGATACGTTTTGGATTTCGATGAGACCGGGATCGGGTTTCCAGATTTGGATATCTGAATACCACATCGATCCAAATTAACGATAGGTCATGAATCTCAAGTGAAGATGAAGATTCAGAGTGCAAGGGTTATTGTCGTTAACTTTGAGGGTGATTCCAAAATGAGTGTAACGAGATAACGCCTTCGGTTTCGTTCGAACCCGGAACGAACTTGTATGGATTGAATGCTTTCAGAACATCGTCAGGTGGACGATGAGCATTCTAAGTGATGTATTCTGATTAAAGGTAATCGTAGCCTCAAGCCTCATTAACCGAGAATGGCTAAAACAGGGGAGGTGCAGCAAGGCTTCGTGGGTAGCACCCACTGAGAGTAAGGTCATCCCTGTCTAGAAGTTCCTTTTATTCGGCTTAGTGGACAGTTGGCGACGGCCATCTGTGCGGTGATTTTTATTCGGAATTATCCAGTAAGGGATGGTTCCGGCTTTGTGTTGCAGGGGATTGAGAGTAATCCTCGGTACGTTGATCTAGATCACGTACTGTGATGGGCAGTACCCCAGTAGCCCTGCCATTGTATGGAATCCAATCTCCAATAAGTGATCTCGGATTTGATTGTATTACCCACTTGTTGGCTAGTATGCTGGAATTTAATAATGTAACAATTTCAGCTATTTCATATTTATTTGAAAACCCTAGACCTATTATAATATAACTGTATTTCCTATCAAATTTTTTGGTAATGATTGTTTATATATATGGATATAAGAAGATTTTAAATAGAAAAATTATTATTTTCAAACAAATTGAATTTGTGTTCGGTTAAGTAAATATATTTGTGTGAGTTGATTACAGTTTGGATTTTAAATTGTATTTGAATTTGAATTTAAAATTCAAAGGGTAGATATATATATATATATATATCTTAAATATATTTTGGATTTAAAAATATGTATATATGATTTTTGTAGAAATATAGTTTGTTTTATTCTATTTTCTTTTAAAAGATTTCATTTATATAAGTTAAAAGATGTATTTTGTTATTAGGAATTTATTTTAAAAACCCTTATTAACATTTAAAATTATATTTTTGCATGTAGTATTACAAGTGTAAACTAATAATATTATCTAAGCATATGTGTTAACAAAATACATAAGGAGAATGACAAGTGTCATCTTTATTTTTAATTTTCTTTTATTTTTAATAAAATCTAATTTAACTTACATAAACATATGTTTTTCCTTTTCTATTTTTCTTCTACCTCTTTCTTCTTCTTTTCCCTAACTATCCGTAATTTTCGAGATCGAAAATCCCGGGTCGTTACAGTTGGTATCAGAGCTGAAGGTTAAGCGAGAACCTTGGCTCTGTTGGGTTTACTCATTAAGGATAGGGTCAGTGGTACCCTAGAATGAGTTGAGTGTATATATATATATATATATATATATGAGAACGTACTTGTTATTTTCTTATATAAAGGTTTTTAAATGGTTTTAAAAATAAATGATTTTTATATAAGTTTATCTTTTGATATATATATATATAGAAATAATTTTCTAATTATTAAATATATTGAAGAAATTGGTTGTTGAATCATTGGAATTAAATAAAATAATGAGAATTAAATGGTAATAGTAATACAACTAAATTGAAATTGAATGAAGATAAGTTTGAAATGGATACAAACTAAAATTAAAATCTTGAATTTGTAGAAATGTTATTAGAATAAAGATAATAATGAATTGGTTTTCAGATATGATAATCTTGGTTATTATCATAGATGGTTGTTGTGTTTAATAATGAAATGTTTTAAGGAAGTAAACTTTTAGGTGAGTATGACCTATAAATTGGAATTGAAGATAATTTAAAATTGTGAAATTTTAAATCTAAATCCAAAAAACTTGAAATTGTTTTAATGAAATTTGTTTTGAATTAAAACCAAAGGTGGTTTAAAATTTTAAGGTATAACTTGGTGTGTAAAGGAAATAAATATGGATAAATGAGGATATACATAATATTAAAGATGATTTGAAATAAACTCTAAGTGTTGATTTTTAAATTTTTCCTTGGAATGTGATATGAAAACCCAAAGTGATAAGTTTTTGAACTTATAAGTGGGAAGATTATTTATATAAAGTTTAAAATTTGAAATGGGAATTCAAATTGGGTAAAGTTGTCTGGATTAAATTGAATTTAACTTAAGGAAAGTTAAATGAGTTTAGAATGAACAACTTGAATTGGAAATTTCAAGATGAAATTAAAATTTAACTTGGGAAGTTAAATGGTTGATTTTAAAAGGGAGTTATGAGTGATCTCAAAATGGGTTTGAGATCTGGAAATTGAAAATGGATGTTGTTAATTGGTGTTTGGATAAATTTGGATATTTATTTATCCTGATATTATTCTATTGTTATAAATAATCTATGAAACTTAGAATTGGTTTTGAAGTTAGAAATGGATAATAAATTAGAATCTGAAGATTAAATTGTTTTTGAATTCTTATTTGAACTTTGTAATAAGTTAAGTAAAGAATAATTTGTCAAATTTTAAGTAATTATATTAGGAGATTATCAAATATTTATCCAAATATCTATAATCCAATTTTTATTATAATTTCAAATTCACCTACATAACCAGATATTTTTTATTATCAGAATTTTATTTGAATAAACCGGTTAATTATCCAATTACCGGATGTCCAAAAATCTGGGTTATCACATTTCCCTTAAGTGTTAATGATGGATCGATATTTATCACACATTGATACACATATATATCTTGACATTAGAGTTGGCTTGTTATTTATGACATATGGACATATATATTTAGAGCAACATAATTGGCTAGATAATGGGTAGATATTGGATAAAAAAATGAATATGACATCAGCGTATATTATCACGGTTTAGTTCTCATATAGTTGCACTAGTTAGCATTATGTTAAATGCTTTATTATATGTATGTTTATTTTATATGGTGTTATGTGCTAACCATGGTGTTGCAGGAGAAGAACATGGCAAAGTATTACCATTATTATCATACGATGTTATGTGGTGACATTTGTGATGTAAGATAAGAGCAAGATAGGGTATGACTATCGTAATGAAGAGAACTACAAAGGTGAGTACTTAGACAGTCACAATGGAGTGATGTAGCCCCTTAACTCATACCACACTTCTCTTTTTCTTGGGATATTTTTTTTACATCTTCACTGAGGCTTATCGGGTTATTAAAGTCTAATTAGTGTCTTTGTATAGAGTAGTGTGTTAGAGTATGCGAGGAAGAAAGAGAAACATTATATGTTGTATTATATTCTCCACAATTGTGTACTAGTAGACTATGTATTACCTCTCTTTTGATGTAGTATATTATTTTATTAATTTGATATTCTGGCTTATTTGGGGAGTTAGTTAAAAGTGTTTTAGTTTGACACTCTAGTTTAGATGCTCGAAATTAGAATCAAAATGTTTTATTATCAATTGGTTTTAAATCTAGGGTCTAAATGTAGAGTGTTACAAACATGCATTAAATGAGGAGAGTCTAATAGGATATTTAAAAAATGGGTACAATATCTAATCTACCCTAATATTCATTAGCGCAGACTCGGGGGACGAATATTATACCCACTTTGTGCTAAGTGGTCATCGTCAATCTTCAAGCAGCTATTCTCCTATCCACTTCATGCTATTTGCTCAAGATAACCCCAAGAAAAATATTCTTTACAAATTCAATAATGCTTGGGTGGTAATGACTAGCTTAAAAGAATCTGTGCGATCTGCATTCAACCGTCATATAATTGGTAACCTTTATTTCAATTATCAATGAAGTGAAGGAATCAAGTCAACTATCAAGCAAAGGAATAGGCAAAACATTTCAATTAAACAACAATGTGATCAAATAGAGGAAGAAAATAATTTTCTCTATTAAAGCTTGTGGTAGATCCTGACAATGTCCACTTGATTGCGGAGTATAAGGAAGGTCTTAAAAACTTGAATAACGTATTATATTCTTAATCGGTTGAATTATATAAAAAAAGCTAAGATTAAGTGGTTAACTCTTAACGATTAGCCTACTAACTATTTCTATTCCAAGCTCAAATGCAACAAAGCAAGAATCAAAATCAATCAAATTTTAATTGACAAAGGAGAGTTGATACAATTAAAGTCTTTGTTGGCGAAGAAGCAATCGGTTACTTTTAGATGTTATTTAATGGTGATGTTTCTTCTAAACATTGGTCTGTAACAACATTTAAGAAAATTTTGACCATAAATTCACTAAATAAACTTTTATAGCTAGTTACTATTGACGAGATGACAATAGCTCTTTTCAAAATTGATGATAATAGTAGTCCTAGTCCTGATGGATTGAATTCCAAATTCTACAAATACCATTGGAGAAAACTATGCATGGACATTTACAGAGCTATGGATAGCATATTTAATTTTGGTAAATTTATTTCAGAATTAAATCATACTTTCATCACCCTTATCCTAAAATGTCATTCTGATAAGAATATGAGTAAGTACAGACCTATCTCATGTTGTAACGTGCTTTATAAAAATTTTGCTAATATTTTGTGTGGTAGAATGAAACCTTATATGAATGGGCTCATTTTGTAAAATCAAAATGCCTTTATTCCTTCTAGACAAACTTCTAAAAATTCCTTTTAGCTTGTGAATTAACTAGGGGATTTAAAAGAAAACAATCAAAAAGCATTGTTTAAAAGTAGACTTCACTAAAACCTACGATATGATTAACAGAGAATTTATTCTACATATGATGAAGTTGATGGGATTTCCTCATAAATTTATGCAATTAATTCAAATGTGTATCTCTTCCCAACATTTTCTATAATGATAAATGGGTCTCCTTATGGCTTTATACACAATAATTGTAATAGCCCAATTTTTAAGTAATAATTAATTAACATTAACAATAGAAATTTATTTAATTAAATTAGAATTTAGAGCTTTATTTCATAAATTGGTTTCGAGACCATTTGATAAAAAAAGAAATAAAATAGTTAAATTTTAAAATTTAAATAAGTTGAAAATATGTAAAATAAATTTATAAAAGTAATCGTAATGGAAATATAACTTTGTTTTAGAAAAGAAGTGGTTTTGAAATGTAAATTGTTTTGTTTAAATTGAATAGAATATAGTTTGTGTATAAAAAGGAAAACGATATATATATATTGTTATTTATATGTGAATTTTTTTCCAATGCCCAATCCCAAATAATAATCAAGCCGAACAATTTCTCTAGAATTTTCTCTTTTGATTTTATTTTCGTATGCAAAATTCAACTCAAGCAGATTTCCACTCTTCGTTTTTACCCTTCTTCTCTAGAAGCAAACTATGCAAACTTCCTTAAATTTTTAAATCAAAGAACAAATTCCATAAAATAACATAAATTATAAAATTCAAGTACGTGGTTCCATGCATCGTTTAGCATCTGTGTAGTGAATGTTGTTGAGTGCGATGTTGAGATCGATGGGGCTGTGCATGTATTGGTCTTGGAAGTAGAGGAGAAAGACACAAATACTGGTGAATTATACTTACAAAACCTAGTCGAATTCAAGTTAGATCAAAATATATGTGTGTTGGGATTGTTCTTCTATATGTATATCGAATTTGCATTAAAGCTGAAGGAAATCTAATGAAAAATTTGATCAATATTAAGCAAGATATGACCGTATATGCCTGTAAAACCTTATAGCAAAGATCGACCTTTCAATAAGTCGTTTCCATCGCTTTAGTGGGTGTATTTTATGTGTGGAATGTGCATATGTACGTGTGTGTTCAGTGTGTGTGTATGAGGTGTGAATTCCTTTGTGCATGTGTGTTACAGCCAGGGCCGGTCCTAGGTGTTTTGGTACCTAAAGCCAATTGCAAAACCAAGGCCCTTTTAGTGCTTTCAGATTCTTGTTTATGCATTTCTAAACCTTATAAAAGTAACATAGAATAATATTGTATATTAATAATTATTATAATAATAAAAAATTTGAATGTCTAATCTACTAGTTATAATTTATCAAAAAAAATCAAATTAGATAATCTATGTATTCGTAATATTAGTGATACTTAACATATAAAGCTAGGTGATGGAAAAACTAACAACATCGCTGACTAAATAAACAACCTGGGCACACTTTTAGAATAGGCTTATCTACATTTTTTCTCTTTATGTTTCGTAGGCAATATGATTTTTTTAATTAGTGATTTATTTGTATTATAGTACATGTTATCTACTAGTTATTATAATTATAATTAGAATAGGATAGTAGATACTATATAGATATTATCATTACACTGACAGAAGTAAAATCATACTATAGATGAATGTTATCTAATTATGAATACAGATATTATCATAACACTCACAATAGGGTGAAACCATTACGAATACAGATATTATCTGCTAGTTATAATTATAACTAAAATTGAATTTGCACTGTATTGTAGAACATAGATGTTATTCATTGAATCATTTTACAAATTACCAAATTAGTAAATACTGTAAATTACAAAACAATAACTAAACTAACTCAATAATTAAAATTTTATAACATACAAAACCCAAATTATGAAATTATGTAGTACTGGTACCTTCAACTGAGATAGAGGAGCCGATGTCGCCTGCCTGTGCCCCAGCTACCGACTGTCGAGATGGAGGATCCTATTGCTGTCTGCTTGTGTGCTAGCTACTGAGATGAAGCCTGCTAGCTGCTGCTTGAAGGAAGTGGACAAACCCTCTTGCCGTTGTGGGTCGCCGCCTCATCTATTCTTGAATCGCGGATCCACAATTTAAGTTTTTTTTTGCTCTCTTCTGTATCGCGTGGTGAATTTGGTGTCCTGGTTTGTTTTGGGGTCCAAAGCGGATGCTTCTCCCGCTTTGGGGAAGGGCTGGGGGTTTGGTTACAGCAAGATGCGTGTGTGTTTTGTGTGTGTTGTGTGGGTTTATGTTAGGCTGTAGGAGTGCGTGTGTTTGTCTAGTTTCCTATGTAGTGTATTTGTGTATGTGTAGTATGTCTGCGTATTTTAAGAGTGCATTAATATATAAATATGGGTTGCTAGTTTCTATTGTGTTAGTGTCTGAATATTTATATTTTTGTACCTTTTATATTTTTGTACCTTGCTGCTATTCTTTATAGGGGTGGGCATTTAACCGACTTAACCGATTTAACCGATTTAACCGACGTCGACCGAACCGCTTTAACCGATTTTATTGGTTAACCGAACTTTCGGTTAACCGATTGATCTTAACCGTTGATTTTCGGTTCGGTTAACGGTTAACACAGTGGTTAACCGCGGTTAACCGTTTAACCGACTAAGTTTTCATCATTATTGGTATTCGGTTTCTAATAAAACGTAACCTTACCCGGTTAACAAAACCCTAAAGTAAATAAAATAGTAAAATAGTAAAATATATGCATTACAGAAATAGGAATCCCGCAGCCGCTTCTTGCCTTCTTTCATTTTCGCATTTCCTAAATCAATTCTCCAGTTCAATTAAAAAAAACTAGATCCACTAATTTGTTATCATCGATTTTGATTTGCAGATCCACTATAGATTTCGATGTGCAGATCCACTATCAATATCCAAAATCTCCTATCGATTTCGCCAAAATATCCAGAAACCCTAATCAATCTTTGTGCTGCAACTTGCTAATCGCATCAATTTGGCATTTTAGGCTTTGAAATATGGTGATTACTGGCGGAAAGAGGAAGAATGTGAGTTTGTTTTCACTTTACCTATTTTATTTAATTATGTAGGTTTAGTATTATTATGCTGCTCTTGTACTAAAAACTGCTGCTGCCTGCTAACTGAAAGTGAATTTTTCAATGCTTTCCATGCCATATACTAACCAAATTATACCAATAATATTCAGTTATGCTTCAGTTTATTTGCATAATATAAATATATAAGAACTACAAATCATTGTCGTTCAAGCCAAAAATAATATAAAAGAAGCTGAATACAAACAATACAAATGATAATTACAATAGAAGCACGATCATCTTCAGTACTAGAGCAATCAATATTAAAGACTTATGACTCGAACTGAATAATGGATACCACATAGACGGCAGATCTCGTATCCTGTTTCAGCAGTTTGTTCGTTACACACTTCTTAATTAATGCATCAAATGCACACCTGGGATGGATTATTTTGTTAAGCACCTAGAAAAAAGGAGGAAATATAACTATAAGAGAGTGGTTTTCGACACAGCTTGTAAGTAGGAAAAATAGTTTTTAAGTAATTTCTATTAGCTTAAAATGTCGACATCAACTTATCCTTCTGACTGGAATAGCAAGTAAGCTGATAAGTTAGTTACATGTAAAGAAAACTTGGTTATGTCTTATTTTTTATCTTACTGCTATATTTTATCAACTATTTAGTTAAAACTATGTAAAAGTTACAGATCAGAACCATTTTTAAGGTTCACATATTGTGCCAACAAAACAATAATCAGCAGGAACTAAGAAAAAAGACTTCTTTTTTTCTTTTTTAATGATACTAACAAGGACTTTGAGCCTAAGCAGACACATTGCTAATCCTGTTTTTTGCGCTGGATGTTCCCCGAAAGTGGAGAAGAAAGTTCAAAAATAATAAAAACTACATTTTTCTGTGCAAACATATTCCAAGGATGAAATAAAAAGACAGTAGTAAGGTAACATCATGATCATATACCCATATGACACAGTTAGTAGTAAACTGGTAGCAATAAACATGGTCTTATTAATGTTGATTTGAATGCCACAAAATGGAGGGTTAGGTATATGCATGTTTAGCTTGTCAGTCATTACTCATTTAAGTCAAACAAGCATGATGATTTTATCACCCTGCACTGGCATGTCTAACTGTTATAGACACGCTAAAATCTACGTAGCGAGAGTTTAATAGTTTGCACTTTATTCTTGGGAGTTTAATGGTTTACACTTTGTAGTTTATTCTTAGGTATAAACATTGTGCATGTGTTTTTCTAATTCTGGGCCAATACCTTGTTTTCTCATAATGTTAGTCAATATAATTATGATGTACTTATGAAACTCGGTTCCCCCAGTTATGTTTTGCTAATGATTTAACAAATTCTTTGTGTTTTCAGATTTATTGTTAGTTAGGATTATTATTTTTTAATATGTCTTTTGGATTCCAATGGATTATTGTGAGGAGTTTATACTAGAGCATATCATTATTGATTTTTTTGCTATCATTTTCATTCTTCAGGGGAAAAGAGGTGTTTGGCTAAAGCTGCCTATTGATCTTGCAAATCTGATTCAACCTGCTGTTGCGGTATGTGGATAAACTTGAACTTGCAATCTATTCAGGATTTTAGTTTCTTTAAGCATAATTTTTAAAGTGGCATACTCTTTTCTTTTGCATATTCCCACTTGTGCATGCCCATAGAGAATATAATCATGTCCTTTTAACCATATATTTATGGGTTCAAGGTTCAGAATCTCGACTGGAATGCCAGAACTCTAGCTGTTCTATTCTGATTTAAGGGATAACCGCATTGGAATCTGATTCAAATTCCAGTTTTGGTTTAAATTTCAATTCTGGTCCTCAACTGCTAAAATAACTAATATTTTTTTTACTTTTAGAAAAATGCAATAAACATGTAAAAGAATAATAAAGGCAACAAATTAGAGTATCAAGCATAATAATACAAAAACCAAATAGTTTCAGAAAAAGCATGATACTTTTGTCAATTTCAACCAAATTTAACAGAAAATAAATTGAAAACAACAAAATTTAACAATCGAATATTCATTGAAAATATAATAAATATTTTCATTTTGTAAATATATAAATGTACACTATATCCAGCAGTGCATTTCTATAAGAAAAGCATCGGATCTAAAGCCGAAGTCGAAATCATTATTTTTAGAGTTTCCATAATTGATTTGAAGTACGAAAATCTCAAATGTATGAAATGGAAATCAAAATCTTGATTTACCACTTATTTGGGTAGATGTCTATCTCGAATCCACTGCAATTTATCTCTACTACAAGGAATAAATTATTATCCATAGAATCCAACACATACCATTTATTATTCTCCTCAACTTGGTTAATATGCAGTTATATGTTTAACATTTTTGTTTGTTGCTTTACACTACAACTTATAGTTTTACATTTGGCAAGTGTCTCATGAAACGAATTTGCATAGAGAACTATAATAAACATAGTATACTTTCTATCTTCATCATAATGTTAGTCAATATAATTATGCTGTACTTAATGAAACTCGGTCCACCCATACTACATATCTCAACCTCCTCATAAGTAAAACCTGTAACTTGTTCATTAAAATACTAATTTACACAAGCCGCATGTCATTGTAAACTATCAAATATACAGTGTCCTTTCTCTCTTTTTCTTTTTTTTGGATGGATTAAAGTTGTATTTTTACATATTTATTTTAATTTGTATACTATCAACTGATCTAGAAAATCCATTGAACTTTGAGACTGACGAAGTATAAGATTTTAACCTAACCAATCAAGCAATATCAAGAGACTCGTGAGAAGGCAAATGCCACAACCAAACCCAACCATGTTAACTCTATGTTGTTCCATTCTAAGTACATCTTACACTTGAAGACTTGACACATTAATCATGTAAACTCTCTTTCGTAATTTTTCTTTATGTATGGGACAAATCTCAAATATATTGCCATAAATCGTGGTTGTTCAATAATTCAAGATACACCAATCAAGAAGTTAAGCCTTAGATGGTTTGAGTTTTCAATAAGTAACATGCAGTAACACTTCATAAGTAACATGCAGTAACATGCAGTAACATGTTTACACTTCATAACTAACATGCAGTAAGTCAGTAACATGCAGTAACACTGTGCTATACGAGTTTGCAATACATGCTTGGTATACCTGTAGTTTACAGTAACATGTTGGTATACCTGTAGTTTAATATGCAATACATAATTGTTGTTGTTATGCCTATGCTTGTGCTGGTTCATCAATTTTCAATTGTATTGAAGCACATTGAGACCAATCGCCATTTTATTTTTTAAATGCATTATAAATATATATGTCATTTATAATATATCATTTAATATATGCATTGCCATTTTAAATGCAGTCGCCAATAAGTGGAATATGGATTGAAAGTCAAATAGAGAGTTGATTTGAAGACTGAAGCAGATTTTAATTTTTTTTGCATTTTTCAGTGGAAAACGAATGTATTTCAGTATTTCTATTGTCGTTTATGTTGAATATGTATAATGTAATTGTCAGCATGTATGGTACAAATGCTCTGCATGCAAATGCTCTGCTTGCAAATGTATAGACAAATGCTCTGCTTGCAAATGTATAATGTATTTGTCAGCCTGTATGGTACTATATTATATGCAGTGACATTGCAAATGTATAATGTATTTTTCAATTTGTGTATTATGCAGTCGAACGGTTAACCAAACCGGTTAATTTGACCGGTTAACCACGGTTTAGTTTAATTGGTTCGGTCGATTAAAGCAACAGGTTTTAACCGATGACCGTTAACCGAACCGTTATTTTTAACCAGTTAACCGCTGAAATTAACCGATCGGTTCGGTTAACCGACCGTGCCCACCCCTAATTCTTTACATTGCTTTTGGATTCTATTTTTCCATATGCGAATGTGTTTGTATATAACCTGGTCACTTCTTCTTAATGTGAGCGCGTATATATATATATATTAATACGTGTGTTCATGGCCAAGTACAGCTGCTATTTTAATTCTATTGTTGTACAACGTGTTGCTGAATTATTATATCTTTGAGTTCATTCGTTTGCTGGTATGCCGGATGTGTATAGAAATGTGTGAGTAGTTGAGTACAGCTCGTATCGATGAGTGTTTACTCCTATAACCACATACATACATACATACATATATATATATTCCCGTTTAGATGAATTAAAATAATTATACCCATTCATATATAAATACACACACATACTTTATATAAGATATATATACAATATAATTTTAAAGTTTCATTATATAATGAAATGAATTTAATAATAGTAGTTGAGTAGAAAGAAATTAAGAAATATTTTTCAATTAATATCTTATTCTAATTAAAATATAATATATGAAATTTTGATATATTATTCAAATTTTAAAGTGTTCTCTTGAATTTAAATATCTATATTAATTAGCTCGTCTATAATTATTTATTTATTGTAATAATAAATAATAGAATTCAAATATTTGTTAATTCTAAAATATGTATTTACTGTTCATATCTATGTATTTATTTTATATAAGATAAAATGTTATGAATGATTGTGTTTAGGTAGCGATTAGAAATGTGTTTTCTAATATCTTTAGTGAATATTTAATAATTAACTAATTTTATACAAGAGTGAGAAATTAGTTATTTATTGTAAATACAACACTATTGAATTTTGATAATTATTTAAATTATTCTAGGATTTGAATTTATTACCCATCACTTAGTATTTACTTTATTATGTATAAAAGTTATATGTCGTGAATGATTTATTCTTAAATATTGATTTGTTTATTTTGTATTTATTGAAACAATCCATTTTTATATTGGTTTTCTGATCATTCTTTTCTTGTTTATTATATAATGATTATATGAGTGATTCACCATTGATGTTGATTTAATTGGTGTTATAATATGATATGGTGATGAAATCTTTGATATGATTTTATTATGTTCAATTATGTGTGATGAGAAATCTAAATAAACAGTGTTATAATACTGTTTATGATGGGACATTCGTGTAACTGCCTGCCTTTTTGGATGTTTTAAGCAGACACACACGTCAGACTCAAACCATTCAAAAGGGCAGATTGTTATGGGGTAAATAAGGAAAGCAGAGAAAGAAAAAAACAAAATACAGAATCTCACAGCGGAATGACAAAATATAATAATCAAATAAACAGTTCATGAAGCTGTTTACAAATACATTGATTATACATATATAATACAGATCAGAGTTACATACAACATGAATAAATAATGAATAAATGAATAAATGCAGCGGAACAACATGATGCAGTGAAATAAATATAATACATAATAATAGTACAAAATCTTCGTCTTCGTCCTCCAGAAAGCAGTCTTCGATAAACTGAAAAGCTCAGGCTGACCCGAGCGAATTGAAAAGACAAAACACTCGAGTCAGAACTAAAAGATCTTATGTAAGTTAAATCAACAGTAAATAAATATGAGTGTAACGGCGTCAGAGATGTTTACGGGGTTTGACATCTCCTATCCAGTGTCTAACGTGAGTACAATAACTTAAGAGATGTTCGGGATTTCCATCTCCTAAGGATCCGTTAAACTATCTACTATGTAGTACAATACGCTATTATAATAGTGTCTACAATAAAGTAAAGTATTAAAATAGCGTTAAGGCGTTACCCATATCCCCCTTAACACATTTTTATATATTCGCATAGTCTATACAGTACCGTAATTCCTCTGTAAACTGGAGGGCTATCAAAGGGCACTCCATAGGTATGGTACAAACCAAACTCGTAGAAGGCGCAATAGGGCATGTGAACACGGCACTCGAGGAAATGCCAGAGTAGATATACCAATTGCACTTCCGGGCTGGTGGTAACGCATAGCAGCTACTACCGCCCACCTCGGACACACTCCCATAATCAAAATCAAGGGGTGGCCACCAAATAAATCACAAAGTCGGAAAATAGTATCGAAGAAATGTGTCTGATATGAGGAATGACCTCACTTGGCTCGGTATAGCTCCTGTTTTAGTCACATCTAAGATGACTCACGGGAGTCAGGGTCACGTAAATACCTCATATAGGATTGTTCACCAAACCATCCTACTTCATTTCTGGAATCTCCACCACGTACACAGTTGTTAAAGTGGTTTTCGGTATTGGCAGAGAGTATGACAATATCTGATCCCGGTCTCTTTAACAACCAAACGCTTATTACACACCGGATGGTTCTTTTATATTTTCAAAACCATTTCATATTGATATCAAATGTAACAACCCGGAATTTTCGAACTCGAAAATTCTAGATAGTTAGGAGAAAAAGAAGAGAGATAGAAGAAAGAAACAGAAAGAAGAAAGAAGAACAGAAAACACAACATCTCACATTCGCAGCGGATTAAATATAATAACAAATAATAGCATTTATACAAAGAAAACCTGTATTTGTTAATTACATTTTTATACATCAGAGTTACAACATTCACAAATATACTAGACAGTTAGAATTAACATGTCTCGGACAACTATAATATATCACAGCGGAATACACTCCATACGTTCCTGCCATCCAGCTCGCCTCCTGAGCTCCAAAACGTCCTTACCTGGAAATCTGTAATACTCGGTCTGACCCGAGCATTACATCAAAGTAACACCCGGGTCAGGCTGGAAACCAGCGTGAGTAAACTCATCTAACATGAAATTTCAATCCATAGAACTTATTTAAAACCCGGGGCAACTCGTACTTACTACACATAAACAACTTATATAGTTATCACTTATTTTCACAAAACAATAACTAAGTATTCAACTTAGTTTAAATGGTCCATATTATCCCAATTCAGCCCATCGATTTCACATATCAATCTATAAAGAATTATAGAACTTATTTCAAATCGAAGTGGTTTCGGGTATTAACTAATACCCGACCCGGTCTCTTCGAATCCAATGTCATCTTAACCCAAGTTATACAAATGAAATGCAATTCACACTTTAAATACAGGGTGTCACTGTTTTAACCAAAACATAATATATCACATAGCATTTCATATCACATACCAGAGATATCAACTAATCTAAGGTATACAATATCATTCAATCATTCATAACAAGATTAACCAACCATACCATCTCTAATTAATTTAATTAACCACAATTGAATTAAATTAATTACTTCAATTACTTTTAAACCTTGCTTATTTATTACAACCAATTATTCATCCAAAAAATTTCCAATTTATTTAATCATCCTTGATTAATTATACTTTAATTACATTTTAATTAATTTCACAAATTAATTTGCTTTAACCATTTACAGTAATTATCCTTAATTAATCACTTAAATTAATTATCTTATAATCACTTATATCGATTAATTATCCTTTAATTAATCACACTCATTAATTAACTAACCCTTAATAAGTTTCCTTAATTAATCAAATCTTTAATTACTTACTTTAAGTAATTATCCTTTAATAAATCACATTTAGGAATTTTCTATTAATTACCCACCTTAACTAATAACATTAAGTAATTAACCTTTTATTAATTAACCTCTAATTACTTTCATTAATTAATCTCTTTATTAATTACATTCAGTAATTATACTTAATCAGTTTCTAAAGTGATTATCCTTAATTAATTAAACTAATTAATTATCTTAACTTAATTACATTAATTAATTATTCCCAAATCATTAGTTTAATGATCCTTAAATTAAGTGATTAACTTTTAATTAATTCCACTAATTAATTATCTTATCTCTTAAAACTTATTTCCTTGCATATATTTAAAACTTGTTTTAAAACACTTTGGAAATACATTCAATTTAAACATACCTTAAAACTTGACTAACACTCTTTGGGAATTTAATTAATTTAACTTGCCTTTGCTTTTTGACAACTCAAACTTGATTTTGTTTTTAATTTGAACCTATTATAAAACACATTCGAATCACTCGGAAACGAACCCAGGCCATCACCAAATTTCCCGAGCTAAAACCCGAGTCTCCCACTCTTCTCTCTTCCCCGAGACAAACCACCATAAACTTCGAGTCAATCCCGAGAAACATCTTCTTCCCAAAACACCACAACATCCCAGACTTGAATATGCAAGCGTACACGTGCATGTGCACCAACGATCTGGTCGCCTCCGACCATCGTGGCAATCTCCGGCACGTCGACGAACACGACCTCATCCATCACGAACACCTAGATCATCCAATTCGACAAAGAATCGAAATCGAGCATCTCGACTTCTACTTGGAACAAAACAGAACGACCAAAACGCCTCGCCAACGATAATCCCGATCACCAGTAACCTCGCCGTCACTACCATAGCTGCGCCATTGCCCCAGATTCCTTTTCCCCCTAGTGCGATTCATTCCGGTGTCTTGACGTCGTCGCGATGCCTCGACAAAACAATTTACTAAAACTAGCAGTCGAACCCTAGTTCGATGCCGCTTTGCCACCACAGTCACTTATAAAACCTCCGGCCATTTTTCCTCTGACCATCGACACCTGAGCAACCTTCAGCCTCGATCACAACAACCCTACCTCCACCGATCGTCAGAATTTGACGAGAAACGAAAAACCGTCCATCTCGAGAAATCTCGACATACCCATCACTAAAAATCATGTTTTTCATATCAAAATTCATTATTTCCTACCACGATTACAATTATGAAATCCAAACATGAATACACATGCATTGATTTTTTTTTTTGACCTATATAAATATTTTTTTACTGTTATTTCTGAAATTTCAATTATTCATTAAATTAGAATTCTTGTAACCATTTTTAAACATATATCTACATCAATACAATCATTTTTCTTCTAAAGATCACAGCCAGATAAAGATTGGATAGATAGGAAATGGTTTTTGAATTTATCTTCTAGCCTGTGAAACAACAGGGGTATGATTTTCAATAGACAGACATGCATTCAGATATACATATTTATCTTTACTAAATTCAAACCTTATTCCAGATTAACATTCATGCACATCATAATGACAACATGATTAGGTGAGTTAGTGCTTATATTAAGGATTAATCATTTGTTCTGTATTTTAAAAGTGTTTACTCACAGGAAAACAAGAACAGAGGAGCAGTTTATATATATACAGATATATTCACATATAAATAAAGCAATTCCTATATATATCCAGATAAAATCAATCATGCAACAACTTATCCATATAGGATTATCACATGCAATACTTTAAAACTGTTTTAAAATGGTTGTTTACTCACCTGTCAAAGAAGCCTAGATTTGAAAAATTGCTTCAGGTTGATTTAGCTGCTACCCTTCTAAATTTTTGAAACTGAGTAAATCTTTGTTTTGCTTTAGTTTACTCTTGATCTTGCCTGATTGATCTAGTTGAATTTGCTTTAATAAAATTTCTGGTTTGATTTGCTTACATCTGGTGCTTGCTTAGCTTCAGGTTGAATTTAGAAGGAGATTGTTTTGATTATTGAGATGATTTGTTTACAGGTTTTGAATTTAAACAAGTTTTGTTTTAATTTACTGGTTTGTGGACTTTCAGGCTTGAGATGTTTAAAACTGAAAATATTTTTTTTTTGTTTCTCTTTTCTATTTATTCAAATTAAAAGAATTTCATAATGCCACTTGCCTATATTGTTAACACTTGTTCATTTCTTAAGTTAAATGATTTACATTTGTTACTTTGTGTGTTAAAATCTTAACACTTGTCTTTAGTATGAGAATTTTTATTATATAATGTATTTATCCTTTATATTACTTATTATATTTGTTTATTTATTTATATTTTATTATATATATATATGTGTGTGTTATAAATTTATATCTATACTTCTCCCTTATTTGTATTTATATATTCTTTAAGAAAATAAATTTGAAACTAATTTATACTTAAATAAATAATCTCATCTCATATATATATATACCAATTTCATTTCAAGATATTTTTTTTTAATTTTTTTTTTGAATTTCAAATTCAAATTCAAATTCCATCAATAATTCATTCACATATATATAATTAAACAACACATTTTTATATAAAAATTTCTATTTAAAATCTATTTATATTTATATATATAAACCATTATTATTTGTTTTAAAAGAAAATTTTGTCAAATTTTAAGTAATTATATTAAGAGATCATCAAATATTTATCTAGAGATTTATATCAAATTTTTATTATATTTTCAAATTCACTTACATAACCAGATATCCTTTTTTATCATAAATTTTTATCTGTTCAATTGATTAAACAGTTAATTATCCAATTATCAAATGTCCCAAAAATCCGGGTTATCACATTCCTCCCCCCTTTAAATCTTTTCGTCCTCGAAAAGGAACGAAGCCAAAATTTACTTATTTACTTATTATCAGATAAATTTCTTGTTGAACATTTTTAAAATATTTTTTTTTTAAAATCTATATAATATTATCAAAATAATTTTTTTATAAAAATACTTTTTATAACTCGATGTCTCAACCAGTCCATCCTTGTTCTCACAGAAATTCGGTCATACGTTGATCAGGCGTAAGACTGAAAATCTATCAGTACTTGGTAAACCGTTTTCGACACCTAGTGAAATTACTTGGAAAATAATTTTATTGAAAATATAGAAAACATTTTTGAAATCGAGGAAATATCTTTGGTGAGAATGTTCTGGAAATCATCACCCCCATCCATGGTCACAGTTACATCACGGGTTACGTTGCCATCGCAGCAAAAGTCCATGTAACTGATAACAACATGGAACCCACAACAGATCGCAGTTACATTCCAGGGTTACGTTGCCATCGCAGCAAAAGTCCATGTAACTGTTGGCTCTCAGCGGCACACACGATTTCGCTGTCAAATGAAACTTCTCCCACATAGGTCGCAGTCTACCGATATAAAATCAAACGTAGACAGTTGGCTCTCAGCGGCACAAACGACTTTCGCTATGTTACCATAGTGTCACAGTCTACCGATATAAAATCAAACGTAGACAGTTGGCTCTCAGCGGCACACATGACTTTCGCTATGGTCTGCAGTAGATCGCAGTGACATTGAGTTAAACTGTCGTCACAGCATAACCCAAATGCCTCTGTGGGCACCAGCCCCTCGACTTTCGCTACACAAATAATCCTCAGGAACTAGTTTATTCCGGACTCCTCACAGGATTAACTTTAGAAACCCCCCTTGGGGCTCAAGGCAGTACCACCCAGTGATACTCCTGAGAAGTTCATTTCTAGGGAGCGCCTTTTTTTCCTAGAGCTATACTCAAAACATTTTATACTATATACTTATAGTATCTTCAAATCATACCCTTTATGATTTATCAAAATCTCCTTTACACAAAATCGATTACCAAAATCGATAATTCTCAAACTAGGCTTTCCAAAATCCAAAATTGATTTTCCCAAAAAAAATCAAAAGCCCTTTCCAAAATCCATAGGTTCCCAAAACCTTTTCCAAAATCATTCTCATAAGATCCTTTATATATATATATAGATATAGATATATATAACTTTGAAAATCTTTGGATCATTTCAAACTTTGTATAAAACCTCTTTTATACTTCAAATATTTCAAAACCCTTTTCTTTTAGCAATAGATTCAACAAGGGAAGATTTACCTTATATAACAAGGATATATAACATTATTTTATTCTAAATCAAATATTCACATTTGATAAATCTTTTATAAAGTTATTAACCATATTTCTTTTCAAAAACCATTTTACATTTCTTATCCACAAATCTTCAATATCAATTTCATTCAAATCCGTACGATGTACACATATCATCCTTACACAATATCAATCTGATCGCTCAATCGATCACACAATTTCACTTCCGAACTAGTATCGTCCACCCGACTTCCTAGTGCGGACTCAGATTTGGTTTCTTGATCAGAAACCGTCATTCTCCTTGCATAGTCATAACTATGATAGAGAATATCCAGAACCAATCGAAAATCCATATCCAGGTTCGCCGTCGAAAATCGAGCGAAAAATCCCAACTCGGATCGATAATACTATCTCGAAATTCTGTGTTCGAATCTGGATCAAATCACTATGCGAATAGAATAATATACGTACATCCTACGTATTTATCTTTATTGGTTATTAGCCAAATCAATTCTCTTTTCTATTCACATTTCCTTTAATTCCATTCACTTATTCTCAATTGCTTCATTACCAATTGAGTTATTACTTCAATTATAAACAGTTTGAACTCTGACCAATTTAAATTTAAAAATAGCTTGAAAAGGTTTTAAAATAGATAAGTAGTTGAAAAATAGTTATTAGTTTGTAAAATAGGTGTAAAATAGTTAAGTATTATAATAGTTAGGTAATTGCAAAATAGTTTTTAAAATAGTGATTAGATATAAGTAACTGAAAAATAATAATTAGTTTATAAGACAGTTTCAAAATAATTGTAAAATAAGTATAAGATAGTTTGGGGTTTAAGAAGAAAGATTGTATAGTTGGAAAAATATACTTGTATTAAAACAATTTGAAAATAATCCAGAGCCAAACTGTTTAATTTCCCAATCTCCATTTCCAATTAATTTCCCATTAATTCAATTTAAATTTCCACTTCCGTTTATATTGACTCAATACTTCAATTTCCATTGTATTTAATTCAATCCCAATTCAAGTTGAATTAATCTTAATTCCTTTCCCAATTCAAATCAAATTCCATTTGATTTTAAACATATTCACTTTAATTACAATTTCAAATTATTCAAACTAATTTCAAATTGAATCCACATAAATTTCAAATCATTTCAATTTCTATATGAATTAATCCCAATTCCCATTTGAATTTTGAACTCATTCAATCTTCAATTTTTATTTTAAATTAATCCAATTCAAATTTTCCATTTGAATTTTAAACTTATTCATCTTAAATCAGAATTCCCATTTATTCAAATCAAATTCAGTTTGAACTAATTCAATTTAAATCTCAATTTTAAACTATCTCGAATTATATAAATTTAGTTAAAATTGATTTAATTCCTTAAATCACAATTCCTTTACTTTTAAATTAACTCAACCTTTATTTTTAATTTTAACAAATTAAATCTTTAAACCTTTTAATTATGAATTCAAATTTCAAAATTCCATTTTTAAAATTATCTTTACTTAACTTATTACAAAGTTCAAATAAGAATTCAAAAACAATTTAATCTTCATATTCTAATTTATTATCCATTTTCAATTTCCAGATCTCAATCCAATTTGAGATCACTCATAACTCCCATTTAAATTAACCATTTAACTACCCAAGTTAAATTTAAATTTCATCTTGAAATTTCCAATTCAAGTTATTTATTCAAACTTATTTAACTTCCTTCAAGTTAAATTTACTTAATCCGGTCAACTTTCACAATTTGAATTCCCATTCAAATTTTAAACTTCAGATTAATAGTCTTTCCCCTTTTAAGTTTAAAAACTTACTTTACTTTGGGTTTCACATCATATTCCAATTTAAAACTCAACACTAAGTGTTTATTTCAAATCATCATTGGTATTATGTATATTCCTCATATATACATTTTCTTTACGCACCAAGTCATACTTTAAATTTTCAAACCACCTTTGGTTTTAATTCAAAACAAACTTCTTTTAAACAATTTCAAGTTTTCTGGATTTAAATTTAAAATTTCATAATTTTTAATTATCTTTAATTTCAATTTATAAGTTATACTCACTTAAATGTTTACTTCCCTAAACATTTCATTTTGCTAAATCATTAACAACATTCATTATTAAACACAATTACCATTTATGATAATAACCAAGATTATCATATCTGGAAACCAATTCATTATTATCTTTATTCTTGATAACATTTCTACAAATTCAAGATTTTAATTTCAGTTTGAATTCATTTCAAACTTATCTTCATTCAATTTTAATTTGGCTTTATTTCTATTACCACTTAATTTAATTCTAATATTTTAATAACCAATTACCTTAATTTTTATTAGAAAGAAATATCATTTTATATATCAAAATATATTCTTATATAAAATCATTTAAAATCCTTATATAAGAAAATAACAATTACGCTCTCATATATATATATATACACTCAACTCGTTCTAGGGTACCATTGATCCTATCCTTAACGAGTAATCCCAACAGAGCCAAGGTTCTCGCTTAACCTCGCTCTGATACCAACTGTAACAACCCGGAATTTTCGAACTCGAAAATTCTAGATAGTTAGGAGAAAAAGAAGAGAGATAGAAGAAAGAAACAGAAAGAAGAAAGAAGAACAGAAAACACAACATCTCACATTCGCAGCGGATTAAATATAATAACAAATAATAGCATTTATACAAAGAAAACCTGTATTTGTTAATTACATTTTTATACATCACAGTTACAACATTCACAAATATACTAGACAGTTAGAATTAACATGTCTCGGACAACTATAATATATCACAGCGGAATACACTCCATACGTTCCTGCCATCCAGCTCGCCTCCTGAGCTCCAGAACGTCCTTACCTGGAAATCTGTAATACTCGGTCTGACCCGAGCATTACATCAAAGTAACACCCGGGTCAGGCTGGAAACCAGCGTGAGTAAACTCATCTAACATGAAATTTCAATCCATAGAACTTATTTAAAACCCGAGGCAACTCGTACTTACTACACATAAACAACTTATATAGTTATCACTTATTTTCACAAAACAATAACTAAGTATTCAACTTAGTTTAAATGGTCCATATTATCCCAATTCAGCCCATCGATTTCACATATCAATCTATAAAGAATTATAGAACTTATTTCAAATCGAAGTGGTTTCGGGTATTAACTAATACCCGACCCGGTCTCTTCGAATCCAATGTCATCTTAACCCAAGTTATACAAATGAAATGCAATTCACACTTTAAATACAGGGTGTCACTGTTTTAACCAAAACATAATATATCACATAGCATTTCATATCACATACCAGAGATATCAACTAATCTAAGGTATACAATATCATTCAATCATTCATAACAAGATTAACCAACCATACCATCTCTAATTAATTTAATTAACCACAATTGAATTAAATTAATTACTTCAATTACTTTTAAACCTTGCTTATTTATTACAACCAATTATTCATCCAAAAAATTTCCAATTTATTTAATCATCCTTGATTAATTATACTTTAATTACATTTTAATTAATTTCACAAATTAATTTGCTTTAACCATTTACAGTAATTATCCTTAATTAATCACTTAAATTAATTATCTTATAATCACTTATATCGATTAATTATCCTTTAATTAATCACACTCATTAATTAACTAACCCTTAATAAGTTTCCTTAATTAATCAAATCTTTAATTACTTACTTTAAGTAATTATCCTTTAATAAATCACATTTAGGAATTTTCTATTAATTACCCACCTTAACTAATAACATTAAGTAATTAACCTTTTATTAATTAACCTCTAATTACTTTCATTAATTAATCTCTTTATTAATTACATTCAGTAATTATACTTAATCAGTTTCTAAAGTGATTATCCTTAATTAATTAAACTAATTAATTATCTTAACTTAATTACATTAATTAATTATTCCCAAATCATTAGTTTAATGATCCTTAAATTAAGTGATTAACTTTTAATTAATTCCACTAATTAATTATCTTATCTCTTAAAACTTATTTCCTTGCATATATTTAAAACTTGTTTTAAAACACTTTGGAAATACATTCAATTTAAACATACCTTAAAACTTGACTAACACTCTTTGGGAATTTAATTAATTTAACTTGCCTTTGCTTTTTGACAACTCAAACTTGATTTTGTTTTTAATTTGAACCTATTATAAAACACATTCGAATCACTCGGAAACGAACCCAGGCCATCACCAAATTTCCCGAGCTAAAACCCGAGTCTCCCACTCTTCTCTCTTCCCCGAGACAAACCACCATAAACTTCGAGTCAATCCCGAGAAACATCTTCTTCCCAAAACACCACAACATCCCAGACTTGAATATGCAAGCGTACACGTGCATGTGCACCAACGATCTGGTCGCCTCCGACCATCGTGGCAATCTCCGGCACGTCGACGAACACGACCTCATCCATCACGAACACCTAGATCATCCAATTCGACAAAGAATCGAAATCGAGCATCTCGACTTCTACTTGGAACAAAACAGAACGACCAAAACGCCTCGCCAACGATAATCCCGATCACCAGTAACCTCGCCGTCACTACCATAGCTGCGCCATTGCCCCAGATTCCTTTTCCCCCTAGTGCGATTCATTCCGGTGTCTTGACGTCGTCGCGATGCCTCGACAAAACAATTTACTAAAACTAGCAGTCGAACCCTAGTTCGATGCCGCTTTGCCACCACAGTCACTTATAAAACCTCCGGCCATTTTTCCTCTGACCATCGACACCTGAGCAACCTTCAGCCTCGATCACAACAACCCTACCTCCACCGATCGTCAGAATTTGACGAGAAACGAAAAACCGTCCATCTCGAGAAATCTCGACATACCCATCACTAAAAATCATGTTTTTCATATCAAAATTCATTATTTCCTACCACGATTACAATTATGAAATCCAAACATGAATACGCATGCATTGATTTTTTTTTTGACCTATATAAATATTTTTTTACTGTTATTTCTGAAATTTCAATTATTCATTAAATTAGAATTCTTGTAACCATTTTTAAACATATATCTACATCAATACAATCATTTTTCTTTTAAAGATCTCAGCCAGATAAAGATTGGATAGATAGGAAATGGTTTTTGAATTTATCTTCTAGCCTGTGAAACAACAGGGGTATGATTTTCAATAGACAGACATGCATTCAGATATACATATTTATCTTTACTAAATTCAAACCTTATTCCAGATTAACATTCATGCACATCATAATGACAACATGACTAGGTGAGTTAGTGCTTATATTAAGGATTAATCATTTGTTCTGTATTTTAAAAGTGTTTACTCACAGGAAAACAAGAACAGAGGAGCAGTTTATATATATACAGATATATTCACATATAAATAAAGCAATTCCTATATATATCCAAATAAAATCAATCATGCAACAACTTATCCATATAGGATTATCACATGCAATACTTTAAAACTGTTTTAAAATGGTTGTTTACTCACCTGTCAAAGAAGCCTAGATTTGAAAAATTGCTTCAGGTTGATTTAGCTGCTACCCTTCTAAATTTTTGAAACTGAGTAAATCTTTGTTTTGCTTTAGTTTACTCTTGATCTTGCCTGATTGATCTAGTTGAATTTGCTTTAATAAAATTTCTGGTTTGATTTGCTTACATCTGGTGCTTGCTTAGCTTCAGGTTGAATTTAGAAGGAGATTGTTTTGATTATTGAGATGATTTGTTTACAGGTTTTGAATTTAAACAAGTTTTGTTTTAATTTACTGGTTTGTGGACTTTCAGGCTTGAGATGTTTAAAACTGAAATTTTTTTTTTTTTGTTTCTCTTTTCTATTTATTCAAATTAAAAGAATTTCATAATGCCACTTGCCTATATTGTTAACACTTGTTCATTTCTTAAGTTAAATGATTTACATTTGTTACTTTGTGTGTTAAAATCTTAACACTTGTCTTTAGTATGAGAATTTTTATTATATAATGTATTTATCCTTTATATTACTTATTATATTTGTTTATTTATTTATATTTTATTATATATATATATGTGTGTGTTATAAATTTATATCTATACTTCTCCCTTATTTGTATTTATATATTCTTTAAGAAAATAAATTTGAAACTAATTTATACTTAAATAAATAATCTCATCTCATATATATATATACCAATTTCATTTCAAGATATTTTTTTTTTTTTTTGAATTTCAAATTCAAATTCAAATTCCATCAATAATTCATTCACATATATATAATTAAACAACACATTTTTATATAAAAATTTCTATTTAAAATCTATTTATATTTATATATATAAACCATTATTATTTGTTTTAAAAGAAAATTTTGTCAAATTTTAAGTAATTATATTAAGAGATCATCAAATATTTATCTAGAGATTTATATCAAATTTTTATTATATTTTCAAATTCACTTACATAACCAGATATCCTTTTTTATCATAAATTTTTATCTGTTCAATTGATTAAACAGTTAATTATCCAATTATCAAATGTCCCAAAAATCCGGGTTATCACATCAAAATATCATATTCAATTCAAACCATATTACTTTCGAAATCATATTCACTTTCAAAATCATATTCACTTTCAAAATCATATTCACTTTGAAATTTATATTCACTTTGAAATTTATATTCACTTTGAAATTATCAATAAGATATGTTAATTAATTTCTCATTTCAAAATCATCTTATTCATTCAAATATGTCATTTTATTCTCAACCTAGGTTATATCATCATCAAAAATTTAAATATAAATACTTCCACTTTTCACAGTCTGCAATTTTAGAAAATAGTTTATATGGTCATAAATAGTTTTAATAGTTTAAAATAGGTTGAAATAGTTTAAATAGTAAAAATAATTTAAATAGATTAAATTTGATTTAATTAGACTTAAAATTATTTATATAGATTTAAAATAGATTAAATGGATTTAAATTATCTTAAATAGATTTTAAATAGATTGAATAAATTTAAAATAGATTAAATAGATTTAAATTACATTAAATATATTTAAAATAGAATAAATAAACTTAATTAGTTTAAAATGGGTAAAATAGATTTAAATTGGATTAAATTGATTAAAATAGTTTAAACAGTTTAAATAGATTTAAAATAGTTTAAGTAGTAAAAATAGTTTAGATTTAAATTAGTTTAAGTAGTAAATATAGATTTAAATTTGATTTAATTAGTTTTAAAATGATTTAAATAGATTAAATATAGATTAAATATATTTTAAATTATATTAAGTAGATTTTTAAGTAGATTAAATAGATTTAAATTATATTAAATGGATTTAAAATAGATTAAATGAATTTAATTAGTTTAAAATAGGTTAAATTGGATTAATTAGGTTGTAATAGATTAATATAAATTAAAATAGTTTTAAATTGATTAAAATAGTTAATTTAAATAAAATGGTTTAAATTAGTTTAAATAGATTTCAAAGTTATATCCAAACATTTCAATGACTCAATTCCGATAAATTCATTTATATTTGACCTTCCAACTTTGAAATTTCAATTTAAATCCTTTGAACAATTCATTAATCAATCCCAATTCCAACATTAATGCTTGGATTATCAAAATAATTCAATATATATAAATCAATTTCTATTTCAAAATGCCAATTAACTGAATTCAAAATTTAAAGAATTAAAATCATTTAATTTAACCAATCCGGTGTCCGTATATAATTTTCTACCCTATTGTCAAGTGATACGGATATTTATCATTTCAATCCGCAATTTAAAATTTTACGGTTATATATCATTTCAAAGCGCAATCCCGAATTAAATAAAAATCCATAAAATCGCTTGAGTTTATCATTTCAACTCATAACGATTTTTCCCTAATCTATAGATCGTTCGGGTATGTATCATTTCAAAACATAGGAAACTTGCAGTGTTATAACAATATGAAATACAACATCCAGTCATCCAATATCAACAATCAGACATTCATCAAAATCATCATCCAAATCAATCAATAGACATCAATAGATAACTGAAAATAAATAACATGTATTAAATTGACAATTTAAATTCAATATTAAAAAACGATGATTAAATGCAATAAAAGTCAAATTTAACTAGAATGACAATTTAAACATACCAAACATCAATCAATTAATACCGAATCACATCATAAATTTAATTTAACTAACGTAAGATAATCTAGTAGTTGTGAGTGGGTCAAAACACTCACCTTTGATTTCAAATCGATTTGAAATCCAAAATAGGGCTCAAAATTCAACAGTCTTAGAATTCATCCAAACTTGTTCCATAATGTCCGAAATTTCGATACGATCCCAATGAAACAAACTGCGTGTGAAATGAACTTCGTATGAAGAAGTTATGGTGATTAGAACGCTTGAATTTTGAAATTTAAATAAATAGAATAAAAGAAATCACCTCCTCTCAAAATTCGCCACGTCAACACGTAACAGCTCCACCCCTACGCGTGAGCTACAGCTCGATTCTAGAAACCCTAGCACGCCGCCGCCACCTTCGTTCAACACGCCACCGTGCCATTGGCCATCGCGGCCCGCCAGACCATCACCCATGCGAAGCGCGCCTCCCCCAAGCATCTCGACCCCCTCGCGTTCACCTCAGGTCGAGGCCAAGTCCAGCCGCCGCCAAAACACGTAAACCCTGGTTGAATTAAATCGATCGATCCAACCGTCACACGACCAAACAAACACCACCGATGCATTCCACTCGACCATCTCCATAGCCCAGTACTTTCGATTCGACGATCAGACAAAGTGAATCAAGACACGACGGACGGCCGAGACTTCATTACCCAATTATGACCACACCGAAACCCAAATCGAAAAACAGACTGCAGATTTGACTTGCGCTCGTCGAGAGCTTCAAATCGATATAATATGATATAGTTTGAGCAGTTTTAATTTTTCGATTTGATTTTGATTTGCAATTGAAATTGGAATTGGAAATTAGGTTTTGGTTTGTTTGCCATTGGAAAAAGAGATGAGAAGGAAAAGTACGTACAAAAATAAGAAAATAGAAAGGCTTCTAGGGTTAGAACAAAACAATATATTATCGAAGCCCGATAAGAAATGAATAAACATCTGAATAGATTCGAATTGACAAATACGACCCGAAAAACCCGTTCCGTCTCCGGAACGAAAATGGGTCATGCCATATATCAAAATAGATGTTTTTGATAATCTTAAACTCAATGGAATAGGTTTCAAGTCCTAATTCCATCATATGAAGAAGTTAGCTTAAAATCAGCTTATTTCAAATTGATTTCAATTAAATTGATTCCTGGGAGTTTCAAGTCCGTATGATCGAACGACAAGTCTGATCGCTACGAAACTTGAAACCTTACAATAATTCACCATTACCAATCCGATGAAACTAGTTTCGTCGAAATCCGAAACAATGGCCAAAGTGGCTATTTTTACATTAATTAAATAAATATTAACTTAATAAATCACCTTTAAATTCAATGTTTATAAACTAACAAATTTCATCCTTTTTTGATTACTTAGACATTTACAATAATTCAAAACAAATCTACATATCAATTCAATGTGAATTATTTTACTAATTACAGCGTTCCATTTCAACTGTAATTAAGTCCAATTAATTATAATTTAATTCCAATAAATTGATCTAATTTGGTTTCAACTTTTTTTATTCAATTAATTATTACTCTATAGACATAGTTAACATTTGTTTATATCTTATTACACAAATATTCTATAATTATCATCTTTTACCATATTAGTTGCAGTATTCCAATAATATTGAACCTTTGTTGATTTTGACATTAATTATAATTTAAAAATAAATCAATTTATTATTAAATCAATTTATTGCCTTATGAGTGTAACTGACATTTCTGTACATTTTATTACATTCTCAATTTGCAATTATTGTATTAACTCACAATAATGTAGCTTCTATTCACATTTATTTGTAACCGATTAATTAAATTGGTAACAAATAACAATTGTCACCATTTCCACATTTAATAACATTTGTAAGTTTATTAATTACAAGCAAATGTTATAACAACTCTCATTACACAAATTTTATTCAATTTCCATTTGTTACACATTATTTTATTAATTAATCAACATTTTAAATTATCAATTGCTCTTTTAATTCAATTATCAATTAATATACACCTTATTGCAATTAATTTAAAATCTATAACCAATTATAACTTTTTAATCCTTTTAATTAATTGGAATTACATTTAAAGTCGTTATCAGTTACCTTAAATTAATACTATTTCATTTTACTCTAGTTATATTCTTATTATTAAATCACAAATTTTTATTTCCTCTAACATTAAGTCACAAAACCTTATTAAATTTATAATTTTTAATTATCGAAAATTACGGGTCGTTACAATTCGGTAATATTTCTCTGATATTCTTTGGACTTGTTATACAGAATACTAGATAGACTGAGTGTTGTTTATAAGCTGTGAATAAATGTTTAAGTATCACACAGTGGTACGGGACACTGTTGTGATATTTATTTGGTTATTCATTGTAAGTAAATGACACAAACGTGACGAGATTAGGGTAGTATTTTGAGTGTGAGGTGATACACATAGTGATATATGGCTCTGTACCTATATTTAGTGAGTATGGCTTTATGCCTAATAAGATCATGACTCCCTGTCTAGATATATTGGTTCTATATGTCACTATTATGACATACTCCTATTATGTGTTTTGGAGAGGATCGGATGACCAGAATCCACCCTGGCGACCTAATCGTGGGGTCGCTCCCAAGATCTGTGACGCCTTGTATTTATGGAGCTACATACATACATACGTACGTACGTACATACATATATAGTTTAGTGCTTGGCTTTGTGTCATCGTCCCTGTGTCACCTGGGCCAGCAGTCTGTTACCTATTGGGGCGATTCTTGTGATGTGACTTATAGTGTTTGCGTTGATAAGCACATCGGTGGATATGTGTCACGATCACTGTGACGTAACTAAAAACCGTAGAGTCTCCATGATTTTGGAGCTGGCTTTGTGCCATCAGTCTCCCTTCTGGTACTAACGGAGTAGTAGATTAGCATATATGATTGATACACCTCACTGCAGCATTGATGTGGGCCAGGTGCCATATATTATTATCATTATTATATACATATCACTCTACTTGGGACTTCATGTCGTATAGTCATTTCCCGTCATGATATTTTCAAATAGTGTGTGTGTGTGTGTGTGTATGAGAAGATGAGATTATACCCATGATACATATCCAGTGTATAGTGGATTCTCAGTATTTGATAGGCAGCCTATCATGTTTTGTGTGTATTGACGATGACGTTTATTTATTGAGATTGAGAGTTATATTTGGGCAATGCTTCGTTCTTGCCTGATTATGCTTTGTGACATCTCCTCTAGTGATATTTTTGGATATGTATGATTCACCCATATGTGTCGATTCTGTTATTTCTAATTTGATATGTTTCTATATGGGTGATGACATCTTTTGATATGAGAATTGATTGTTTCAGATGGATTTGAGATATTTGGATGATGTGATGCCTTGATGATTATTTATAGCATTATATGCATTTTAGGCATACATTACCATATTTATATACACCCTTTGACATGTCATCTTATGATTTGATTATCAATGTTGGTGTTATTATATTATTATTCCATGTTAATATTATGTTACCATTATTCCATATCCTTGATTAGACATAGTCTAACCCGTGTATTATTTTAAACACTCCGGTCAGTCCAAGACATTTCAGGTACGAGGATGACATAACTAGCTTATATTTTAATGTGCTTAGAGGAGATTTCTCTTAGGATCATTGTATGACATTATTTCCTTATATTTGTTGTTGAAACTGATTTGTATATTAGTCGTCTTTCACATTGTATTGGAATAGATGACATTTGAGAAATTTGTATCTAAATAGTATTATATATTATTATATTATATGTTATCGCTGCGATTGACTCTATGTACTCTGTCATTCACTATATATTATGTATTTTTCTATCCTGGAGATACATATGTTTATTGTTTTGTACTAATATTGGATACGTATGGTTGAATTGTTTAATTGATGTTTTAATATGTACCAGCGTTAGTCCAAGAGAATATTCACATGTGTACCACATTTATCATCATTCTCCATATTATTTGACAGTATTACTCTGTAATACTCTTGAATAATATGGATATAGAGGTGGGTATTTACAATAATAGAGGCCTAAGGTAAGGAGATCCCTTATCTCCTTATCTATTTGCCACGGTAATTGAATATGTTTCAATTCTTCTCGATATTCAATGTATAGAGGCAACTTGCATGTGATTCATAATATCCGGCCTAATATTAACCATCTTATTTCTACATGTGATCTTTAATATTCTCCAAAGCTATTGACTGCAGTATTAAAAGCATTATAAAGTGTTTGGAGAAAATGAATAAATATGCAGGGTTGGTGATGAGTGAAAGCAAAAGAAAATTTATATGCAGTAAAGGGATAATCAACAAATAAACCATGTGTGATATTCTAAAGTTGAAGCTTGCTGACTTTCCACTTAATTATTTGGGTCTTCCCTTATCTAATAATAAGTTAGTAAGTGATTTTTCTCAACTTATTGACAAAATAAAGAAGAAAATATATGAATGGAGCAATAAATTTCTAAGTACTACTGGAAAAATGGAACTAGATCATATTGTTTTCTACTCAGTTATAACATATTGGATGCAAATAAGTCAGATTCCATCCATCGTTGTCAGTAAAATTGAAAGCTTATGTGCCAACTTTCTGTAGGGAAATAAGCATCATAAAGTCAAATGGGATATTGCATGTAGAGACAATGAAGAGGATGGGTTAGGGCTCAAAAAATTGGAAGATTTAAATAATGCACTTGCTTTAAAACTTATATGAAAATTATCACAAAAATCTCAATGGGCAAGGTGGATGAAAAATAAATATTGTAAAGAGAGAAACTTTTGGACTATAAATATAGATAATAATGTGTCACATTCTTGGAAATTAATGTTGAAAAGTAGAGACATTTGCAAATAAGCCGTTGTTAGAAGAATTGTCAATGGTGAATGCACAAAACTATGGCATGACCCGTGACTTCAAAATGATATTCTTATTCATTAAATGGTTGGTGAAAATATTGCTTTATATAAGGATCAAAATAGCCTTCTTTCAGTGCTAATTAATCATCAAAACTGATATACTAATAATTCTATGATTCCTACTAGCATAAGGAAAGAAAGTCAACAAATTCATATTTTTAAAGACAGAGATAATGATTACTAGGGTGGAATCATATGAAATATAGTAACTTCTCAACAAAGTCTGCTTGGATCTGATGTAAAGTAACATTATCAAAAATGCAAATGGTCTAAACACATATGGAATAGAGCTTGTTCTCCTAGAATGTCTCTGTCTACCTATTTAGCTTACATTGATAGACTTCCCACTTTAAAAAGAGTAAGTAAATGGAGCATTAACTCTCTTACTACTTGCGTCTTATGCAACACCAATGATGAAGATTCAAAACATTTATTTCTTAATTGTCAGTATTCCAGACAGATTTGGTCATCTATTCAGAGCAAGCTTCTTGTTAATTTTCCTAATGCTTATAGTCTTAAAATTTTTGTTGGATAATATGGACAATATATGCAAATCTGAGGTCATCTTTAGGTATCTAATTAGTATTCTTACTACACCAACTATTTGGCATTTATCTGTAGAATGTAACTCAAGAATTAACACAAGCATTCAAGCAACAAGTAATATCAGGGAAACCATGATAACCGAAGATTGTAAAACACTATTGAAGAAATCAAAGCATTTCAAGAATATAACGAAACTTAGAAAAGAAGTTTTATTTAACTTTGAGTCGCTGTGAAGATATCCTGAGGTCCTTAGCTATTGTATTGCCTTCATTCATTATTTGCTTAAGCTTCTTTTTTTTGAGAATTTAAATATCATAATCGAAGACATGTGATGGATTAAAGTATTTTCACTACTTTGTCGATGACGTGAAGGATTATTTTTCTTGTCTTTACATTTTTTTATAGTATGATGTAATGCATAATTTTGTACTATGGGTAGGGTATTCATATAAATCTTTAGTTTATGTTATATCTATGTTGTTCTTATTTGGACACTCTACGTAATTTTGTAATCTCTTTATTATGAAAACAAAGTACACGTTTTCAAAAAAAAGTGCAAGTATCACTTATACAAACGAGTAAAGCTAGTCTCCAAAAGATTTATTCAAAATTTGATTACCTCACAATTACTAAAACATGATACCGCATAAACTGTATCATCACATCTTTAAAATCAACATTCCACATCATGCATCTCAAGGACAACTTTGATGAAGGACATGTGGTAGGATCTAACGGTAAATGTCGAATTCAGAGAATGATGTCACCAATCCTCACGATTTTGACATTCTATAAGCAGAGAAAGTACTATAGTAGGAAAGAGGGTAAATTTTGGAAAAAAGAACGAAATAACCTTAAAAGGTACTATCAATATGAAAACGGTTTTCCCTCGAGTTCCGTACCTGTAATAGTTTCCAATATAAGAACGAATAATTTCTCCTTGGATGTAGGATTTTTTAACATCCGAACCACGTAAAGTCCATGTGTTGTTTACTTTCTGCATTTTATTTTCATGTCCATGTCTTGTAAATTCAATTATCCTATCATAATTTTAAAATAAAGTTACTATGTATCTTCATACATGTAAAAGCATACCACATTACCTATACCACTAAGTTGTATAAGACAAGAAGATCTTACTAAAAGTATCAATAACACATTCTTGGAATACCAAATGACCAGGAACATTTAAGGATAAGCGCTTAAGTCTATTTGTTTGATCCAACACTCATGTTTACAAATTCTTTCGTAACTATGATCGACTAAATCATGAAGATTTCAACTTATGTGTTATAATGTACCCTTAATATTATATATATTAACTCATATTATAAATAAAATAAAAGGACGCATTTCTATTTTGAACAAGACTTTTTATTAGTGTTAAAGTTACATAATCAATTTGCATAATTATCCCAAGGGCATACTCTTAAATCGATCATCTGTAACATTAGAAAATGTGATGTATAAATTTCTCTCAGAAGTCATTTGTAATAGAGTTATACGACTGCTTTAATATCTCATTTCTGATTATCGGTATGCTTTTGCATCTGGAAGAAATATCATTGCTTCTTACGCATGAGCTGAACAAAAAATTTAAAAGGAAAGGCCTGAGGAAAATCTTCATTAAGGTGGATTTGTGATATGATTGGCAGAAAGCTCATTTATCACATGCTTCATTAAATAGGTTTTCCTGACATTATGATTGAACTTATTTAGAATGCATTTCTGCTCCAACGTTATCAATACTAATTGTGGGCTTAGTGCCGCAAAAAGGACTGGTTTAGATTGCATTTTATCATTTTATTTTTAATTTTTTAGACCGTACATAACATGTACATATAACCTTATTGTTTGGGCTTTCATGTTGTACTCTTTTTGACTTAGCAAAGGTTATCAAAAATTATTGGTGGGAAGACTAATCGAATTTTTAGTGATGCTATTTTTAATGAGCATCACGTATTTATCATCTTTTATTAGCTACCAAAATTTACACTTAATTCTAACAACCAATGAAAATGCTCCACTATTAATCGGATTTTAAATTATTATACGATAATAACCATTAAATACACACGTACATGTAAGTAAGTATAATCAATCCACAATTTAGATTATTATACGGTGGTAACCATCTTTACCTATTAAGTAGGAAATAAGTCTTTTATTTTTAAACCATATCAATACTTTGATATTGCTTTGAAAATGTAGAAAATATGATGGATGAACTAATGATTTTTTTTTTGGATAAAAATGGTATATGAAAGGAAATTAGTCCTATCAAACTATAACCAATTAAAAAAGCAGATTTACTAATTTTGAGATAACAATAAAATCTATACATAGGCAGACCCCGCACAAAATCACCACAAATAAAACATGACACGTCAAAAAAGTTAAAAATAATTCGCACCTCCTCCTTCACTTTCTCTCTCTAAAACTTTCTCATCCAATTTGTCTCTCTACGATTTGAGAGATCAACGATCGATCGACCAACTTCGACCTATGCTAATGACGCGATTGCAACGCGTCAACTCTTATAACTGCGACGGAGAAATGGACGACGGCGAAGAGTTTGTCGATGCGGAGTTCCTCGAGGCTCCCTCGACGCCGACGACGTGGTACGATCCTCTCAATTTTCTTAGCAACGATGTCGATGAGAGAGAAGAAACTGAAGAAAATGAAACGGACAAAGAGAAAGAAAAAGAGGAAGAGAAGCCTGTTCGAGTATATGCGGATGGAATTTATGATTTGTTTCATTTCGGTCATGCTCGCGCTCTTGAACAAGCTAAGAAATTGTGAGTTTTTTTAATGCCTGTTTGGATATTTTTAATCTGATAATGGTAAATTTGTTGGTTTGACTGTAAACGATTTGTCCAAAGTTGTAAGCGTCAGTAGGAACACGAGCAAATTTTTGTTTAGATACATGAAAATGTCACATGAAGGAATTTTTTTGATAATCATGCCATCAGGAAATAATGTTACCACATTGAATAATCGAATTCCTCAATTTGTATGCTCCGGGAATAATAATGATGTCATAGACACCACGCTTATCTACAGAAAAGGGGAAAAAAAGCAGAAGAAGAAAGAATGGTATTTAGATAGTTGCAAGTTGCATGTGTTCTAGTTTATGAATTTTTATTTTTCCATCTTATTTTGAAAATTCCAATCTAGTTTCTCAGACAATGAATTACAGTGTGTTCTTATATTGAATTTAGGGTTGTTATGCTAATGGTAAATTTCTCATTACCATACCAAATCCAGTCGATCGGTTACCATTTTTGAATGAAATCGGTATAACAATTTAATCGGTATGATGATGGTAAAGTTACCATTTTCTGTGGTAAATGATCGGTAACTTTCTACAAAACCAGCGATGACAGTAATTTTACTAGTCAATTTATATCACATGCAAATTCATGTAATATGCTTTATTACAGGCATTTAGAACCAATCAAATGATTAAATTTAGTTCAGTAATCAGGTGAAATAATGTTAGATACACTTTTTTCCTTTTTCATTTATGTCTTTTAATAGGTAACACTATAAATTGTACAATGAAGCAACGTTAGAGTGCAAAAACATGTCGAGTTACTGAATTTTTTAGATAAACGGTAATTTACCATTACCAATGTAATAGTTACCAAATTATCAGTATGTCAGTCTTCGGTATATCAGCCTATCAATAACGGTAATAGCAAGTAATTTTAGCTTACTAGTAAAAACAGTACGATAACAGTATTTGCAAAATGGTAACGGTGACCATTACCATAACAACCCTAATTGAATTAGTGAAAATTTAGAGGTGGGAACTACATGACATTTTGTATTAACATGATTTGAACTTGTGGATGATGTTGAATCCCTTTTGTTCCCAAAGATACATTTGTTGATTGATTTATAAGTGACCAATGCATAAAACAGCCATTATGTGTTCGGTTAATCTTATTTATTAATTGTTGGATACCTTTTAGTTTTATTTTCAATGTATTAGAATTGGTGTATTGTTTCTGTTAAAAAACATATAAGTTGGGAGAGATCATTTACAAATAAAAGATTTTAGTTTCCACTATCTATTTGTCGATATTGAGGATTTGGGAAACAATAAAGAAGTCAAAACTGAATTTTATCAGAATACCTTTTTTGTATTTGATATACAGATTAAGACTAGAATTATAAGTATTATTCCTTATAAAAACAAATATTGAGTCGAGTGTTTAATTTGCAATGCTTTATTGGGTGATCCAGTTGTATAGGTGGCAAGACAATTGCTTTTGTGCTTACTTGCACATGGTGTAGTATGGTTCACCACCTTTATCACCGCTATGCATGCATGTGCCAATTACTCTTCGGTGAAGGAATGCTATGTTTGACTTTCTTTTTCTATTAGACTTCGAGGGATTATGTGTTAAAAATGTGTATTTGCTTAAGGAATCTGAAATATTATCCTAGAAGAGATTCAGTCAAATTATGTATTTACAATCCTTAATGGGATAGATTCCCTGGACATCATGACATAATCATAAATTGTATTTATCGTCATAGTCCTATATTATTATCTTTACATTTGTTGTTGGTGTTAATGGTTTTAGATTCTCTAAACCATCTTAACATACTCATATATAGTATTATGGTTATAATCATGTGTATTATTTATTTACGCTTGTCAATGTTTTAGATTCTCTACACCATCTTAAAATAATCATATATATAAAGTGCAGACTTAATTCTACCAAACAAGTCAATGCTGACTCATCAGAAAAAAATCCTTTACTATTTAATTAGTTCCACCAGAACAATAGAAGACCGTTAATAGGGGATCCTAGTATCCTACGTGAGCTTGTATGATTTATTCTATGTACGTTAACTAGTTATAAATGTTATTATTTAATTAAAAAGAAATATTTATGTAGAATGATAGTGGTTTGGATTTGAGCTGTGTAGACGATATTACCAAGTCTAGATCCAAATAAATAGGGACTAATCATATTGTCTCAAAATTCAGCATATTGCAGATTGTGGCTACATATTAATAACTGTTTTGATCATTTTCTCACCCTGATTGTATTCATTCTCAGATTCCCTAACACTTACTTACTTGTTGGATGCTGCAATGATGAGATTACACATATGTACAAAGGAAAAACTGTTATGACTGAAGCAGAGCGATATGAATCACTCCGTCATTGCAAGTGTGTACAAATTTATCTTGAATTTATTCGTCTTCTTCTATTTAATTATGCAAGTTAATCAGTATGGCTTATTTGGTTTTTTACTTTTTTTTATTTAATGTAGGTGGGTTGATGAAGTTATCCCAGATGCTCCCTGGGTCCTTACAAAAGAGTTTATTGATGAGCACAATGTAGATTATGTAGCTCATGACGCTCTTCCGTAAGTTTTATATTACTACATAACTACACATTTTATTTATCTGCATTAAGTACTCGCTATTCTATTTGGCAATCTTATTACTTTATGTTACATGTTATAGGTGGTCCATTAAGTCTACTACATTGATTCTTATTATGCAAATAATCTATTTACTTTATCAATGCACAAATTTGATTTTGATTTTGTTGTATAACTGTAGTGTTACTTATAATTGGACATTGGCCAGTGAATAACCTTACATTAATATACTGAAATAACAGTTCCGATGATATATTCCAAATTTCTAATGCTAATAGATAAAAGTGTGTATATAGAGATGTACGCCAGTTGCAGTGAATATGAAAACAGTATGTCAAATAGATCCAACTTTGTTCTTGGCCTGATCATGAAATGATAGATCTGCAACTGTGATATATGTCGATCCCATGATTTATCTCTTGCTCCTTTTCTCAAATTTTGCATCTTATATGATGATTTCTTCTATGTTGGTTTATGTCGATCGCTTCGTTGATAGATTTGCTAATATGTATGTGTGTGCATACACATATATGTTCACATCTATGTTAATTATTTTTGTAGATATGCTGATGTCAGTGGAGCTGGGAATGATGTCTATGAATTTGTTAGTTATTATCTTGACTCTAAAAATACGATATTAATATATTATACCATCATGCTTATTTCCACTGTTTCAAACGATTGACTTGCATGGAATGAATTTTGAAACAGGTTAAAGCCATAGGAAAATTCAAAGAAACAAAGCGCACAGATGGAGTTTCCACATCAGAAATTATAATGAGAATTCTCAAGGATTATAATGAGTATGTCATGCGAAATTTAGCACGTGGGTATTCGAGAAAGGATCTTGGTGTGAGCTACGTGAAGGTAAGTGGACCTTGAATTTATTATTGCATTTAAAATTTCTATTATACCAATTGAATGAAACTTATGTTTCAGGAGAAACAACTGCGGGTAAATATGGGCATTACAAAATTACGAGAAAAAGTTAAAGAGCATCAAGAAACTGTTGGCAAGAAGGTTCGTCACTTATTTTATTTTAGGCATTAAATTGTACTGTGTTTAATTTTCAATTGTCGCTTGTGATAATCCGGTACTTTAAAAGGACGTGAGCCGCCGTACAGTGGTAATTTTGGAAATTAGTTTATCGATGATGCATATAAGAACTGCTTGGTGAAAAGAACATACTTTGAAAATGTCTTTGCTTCTACTACTGATAACTATGCTAAAGCTCCACATTATTAAATTTGTAACATAAAAAAGCTCATATATTTATTCTCATATTATGCAGTTACATACAGTTGCGAAGTTAAGTGGTATGAATCATGGAGAGTGGGTAGATAATGCAGATCGCTGGGTTGCTGGTTTTCTAGAGAAGTTTGAAGAAGGCTGTCATATCATGGTGATTATTTTCTTTCTGATCATTAATATCACCATATCTTCGACGAGGAAAAACAATGCTTTTCTGCAGGTTTTTTCTTCTGTCAAAGACAATTTCTTTAGTTTTGACAAACACAACTGCTAACTAAATATGAGAATGTGTCATAAGTTAGGAACCAAAAACACGTCTGGAAGGTGGATTTTGTTCGAAGTTGATATTTATAGTTACCAAACTTGCTATAATGTGCCTATACCCAGAAGTTCAACCATAAAACCTAGTCAACCATAGAACCTAGTCATTATTGGATAAAATAAGTTTTTCTTTCCTTTAATAACTGTATTCAGTACATACATTACATGACTTTTTTTTTATACCCAAAGCTGATCATATATTTTAAACAGGAAACTGCGATTAAGGACAAAATTCAAGAGGGGCTTAAAAGGCAACAGACTAGACAACCAAAGAGTCTTATGAATCTCTTGGAAGAAGATGAGCCAGAAACGTCAGGAGGCCCTCCACTATTTATATCTGGGATCGATACAGACTTATAAAGGATATCTAAAAGTTTGGTTACTATAGCAAAACATGTAGATACTATGTATACAACAATGATATTTAAGTCATTCCTTTTATGTTTATCTCTTTATGTTAAATGTTCAAGCTGATTGCTGTTGGTTTGTGTTTTTTTGGATTTTACTTTTATGTACATCGACTACAGCAGTTGTGATAGATTTTGGATGGTTGTTGCTATATCGTAAGAGTAAACAAGTTTAATATCATTTTGTTAGTCTTTTCAATAGTTCCATTGTATTCTGTTTTTCTTACAACAATTTTCTTGCAGATTATGTTAGTTCTTTTGTATTGCAAAATGTTTGAATTGGTGGTATGTTACTTGCATTTGCAGATTTATGAATAATACCAAGAGATGATTTCATGTGACAGTTTGGTTAATTTCGAATATGTATGTTGACAAAAATGGTGAAAGATTGAGAAATATATATCACAAGATGTTAATTATCAAACAATTTGTGTAGCAAGATCAAGGAAAGCTTATTAGTAGTGCAGCATTCTACAGTCGTAACTGTCATCTCAACTTAATGTATGCGAACTTACATTATAAATTACAACCAATATTGATGATACAAGAAAGATAAGATGCAAATTACAATTTGTACATAACGAAACTGAAGAAACAGTCAGCAAGTATTTAGGGCATGCTGCCTTTACTTGTTGCCTCTGAAGTAAGCATAGATTCTCTGCAGCCAAAAGAATACAAAGTTAATGGTATCTGATAAGAAGCAATGAAAACATGAAAGGGATCAACTTATTCACCCCCAACAACATTGAATGCAAACAAGATAAATAAGATCATACAGTGATGTAGACAGAACAATGTTATCCTCCGATTTGTATATATTGAATGTCCTATAATAAATTTCCTCTTTGGTCTTAAAGAAAATCGATGATATTGGACACAACTTTTTATGAAAAGATGGTCGAGGTTGCAACCTATTAATTGTTTAGTAGCAAGCATTGATGAAAGGGGTTTAAGGATGATCAATCTTTACCTGACATATATCCCCCAAGCCAAACATGCGCACATTTTACATTTGATGCACGAAGCATGTGTGACAATTAAGCCACAATTTGAATCTTTACCTGACATTACATTAGAATTTTTCAAAACTTTTCGTCAAAGCGAAGAGTGATTCTTTTAATATTTGTACAAGATCCATTATATCAATTGTTCGATGTGCCTTTTCTCAACAATAATGGTAGCTTTACTTTTGACGACGTTTCATCAGCATCATCTTTGATAATTTTTTCCAAATGATATGGATTGACCAATGTATTCTCATTTTCCACTAGTGTGTATTAGTTTTTTAAAATTAATTTAATACTTTTCTCCTATTTTAAATTAAGTCTCTTTTTTAGTCTTTTCCTTTTGTTTAACTATTTTCTTCTCTCCTCACAAATGGTCATGCTTTCTTGTTTGTATGCATTCATACCATAGCATCTAAACTATATGCTTTCTATTTTTTCATATATAGATGTCACTTTTAGTTTTTCTTTCACTCTCATTTGTAACTTCATATTTTTTTATGATTCGAACCATCTCTCTTAACATTTCATTTCCCATATATTTATCTTATGTTCTTGTTTTTTAACATCAACATTTTGCTCTATACATAATATAGATGGTCCAATAATTGTTTGATAAAATTTCCCTTTAGTTTGTCTATTATTTTTATCGTATAAAATGACATTAGTTTGTTTACTTGGGCTAGTTATGTAATTTTTTATTTCTCATTTTTTTATCGATCGTAAGTATTTAAATATAATTTTGGTAATCATTTAATTTTTTAGATTTAGCAAATCATTATCTTTAACCTTCTTACTTATTTTGCATGACATATACTCAATTTTAGTTCTACTAAGCTAGGGGTGGAACCCAGATTTTTATTTAGGAAGGGGCAAAAAACAATTAACACGATTTTTGTATACATAAATCAATATATAATAAGTATCTTTATGACCTAATTACTTTGTTGTTGATTTTTTTTTTATGTAAATAAAAACACAAGTGCATAATTATATTAATGGTTGTTTTTGTAAAACTCTTGGGCATAACATGCGTTTGGTGTTAAAAGCCAAAAATTAAAATAACAAAAGTTTGAAATAACAAAGTTATATAATGAAGGAAAAAAATTAAGCTTAATTGTCAACAAATTTATATAAGTAAAACCATCCCTTTACCAAAAAACAAAAGAAGAGACTATTTTAATTTGAAATATATACAAAATAATTAGATAAATTTAGGGTTCTAAATAGTAAAAAGGTCCCCTTCTTTCTTCATGCCTCTTTCTTCGCAGTTTCTGTTCCTTTTCAAGCCTCTTTTCCTGTCATTTTCTAAATCCATTTTCTTTGAACAAAGATAAATAACAATGATGTTTGAAAGATATGTTGTATGCGACATTGTTTTATCTAAATATACAAGTATGATATGAGTTTTATTCACATACCATTAAATACAGATTTTGTGGGAGTTCGGTTTAACAAGGTTCAAAAACAATAATGAGAACAAGACTTCATTCAGTTTGTCTACCCTGTACCTTGCTTAAGTGAAAGCTCCATCCCCATGGTAGAGAATGGTTAAGATTAAATCAATCATGCTTTCATTGTTCAACTACAGTCGTCTGCAAACATCATGCACCATAATATATTATCAATGATTTCTTTTGTTATTTCAACCAAAACCAACGTAAATTGGTATGGGCTTAGGATCGGAAATTGATGCAACCCATTCATCTCAAAATTTCTTAGTCACCATGCATCCTAACGTAAATTTCGTACTCACAACGCCATTATTCCGATCCTAAGCACATACCAATTTACGTTGGTTTTGGATGAAATTGGTAGCCTCTCCATCAGACCAAACATTTGTCATTTATGCATAAATTGAATAAATTTTATTATGTGTTGAAATTTGTTTTTTACTCGATGTCTATTATATTGCTCGGTATTCTGTCTTCTTAATCTATAAATACCATGTTTGGATCATTTTGATTGTTTCTAATTTATTAATGGTCATATTTAATGTATAATTTTCATTGTCGATCTCCTTGACATTAACCAAATTGGTCATCTGATACCAATGATTCATTTCTTAATCTATGTTCTATCACCCTTCCCCCTATAATTACACTTTTTGACTCATTGGTTTAATTTCACAATTAAGTACCACAATTTTGTACATCTTCATTCATAAATATTAGTATTATCGTGCTCTTCCTCCACTTGTTTGACGTTTTCTTTTCTGTTAATATTTAATAAGTCAGTTAGCCATTTATTTTCTTTACTTGATAACGATTTTCACACTTCTATAGGTATGTTACATAGCACCCAATTTTTATTGTTATTGGTTTTTCCATCTTCTTTACTTTCTATTTTATATGTCATCACCATGTTGTTATTTGTCCATTAAATAGTTCTTCAGAATATTTAATCTATTTAGTATAAGTAGCCCTTCAAGCATATATAATTATTTGCATATCTAATGCATCTTATTTATTTCAAATCTTGAGGTGTTTATATTATTTTTTGCTAATTTATAAATATTTTGTTCTCCTTTTGTACTAGCTTGTCGTATATATTTTTTTATGAACATCCTAACAGCTTTTCTACCTCATTTTGAAGTTTTATTTATTTATTTTTATTTTTTTACGTTTTTCTCGACCCTTCTGTTGTCTACTATTTGGTCATGTTTTAAAACTTTTTTCTTTGATTGTATTGCTTGTTGTATTTCTTCTCTCTGCCACTATTTGTTCCTTTTTGATTTTTTTACCCATTTTCTCAAATGTTATTTTCTGTGTATTCTAATAGCTTATTTATATTATCGTTCCAATCTTATTTTGCTTCTTCTGTCATATGTTCAGTAATTCTTATATTGTATTCTAATACAAACAACTGTTGAGATAGAGTAACGTACTCATGCTGTAACCTTGTTCCTTTATTAACTCTTTACATTTTGCGATGATCTGAAAGGTAGATGCAGTTGAAGTTTTAACCATTAAGTGTTTACGGAAGTGTGGTCATTATTCTTGGGGTTGCGCAATGCTTACGTATTTGTATAGTGGGTTATCAAATATTGCACTGCAGAAGACCAAATCATTAGTGGTTGCAGGACTTTACTGCGGGTACATCATGTTTTTTGTTTATTTACATTTTATATTAGTTGATATTATATTAACATCTTTAATCGAATATTGCAAATGTACTAGTCCCAAGTATAATACCTAGATACGTCCCAAGTAAATTGCAAATTAAGGTTAAAGTTTTAGAATTTTACCTTGAGATGAGGATGATGATCCTTTCATATACTTGAGATTTTAATGTTATTTTACGAAGAAGAATTTTTTTTCAATGTTCTAAGTTGTAATTGAATTGGGGAAAGGTTTTGAGTTTTAGTTTTGGTGAAGAGTGAAGAGTGAAGAGAGTGATGGAAATGATAGACAATAGGCATCTGGGTTGCTAAAACATGATTTCTTGCATTCACAAAATGCACAAATAGGAAATTGAAACAATAAATAGATAAAATCATGACATGCACATTTTCAAAATGTGCATATGTTATTTTTTACTCGTCAAGAGAGGTCTATCTTTACAATAAGTTTTAAGTGAAGCAATTAGTTTTTTATACATGCCAATATCAAAATTTCATCCTTACGAACAAGACTCGCAAATAGAAGGAGGTTCAATGAACTAGGAGCTATATTTAGGAAAGATCAAGGTTCAGTTATCTAGCTGCATGTAACCAGATAATTGAACTCTAATGATATAATCTCCCTAATATTTATTATTGAAATAATCAACCATCAGTTTCAAATATAATTTTGAATGAGTGAGCGAATTAGTACTAAAATGATACAAAATTTGTAGAGATGATCTTAATAGTAAATGGATTAAATCTACGTAATTTTGTTTCATTCCAATAATTTTGAGCATAAAGAACGAATTGAGAATTTTAAAGAATAAATTGGAGGGGATGTAATCACACACTTGAGAATCCATGATGCCCCTCTTATGTGATAGACCTTTAGCATCTCTATAGAATTTTCAGCCACACTACCTCAGTAGTATAAAATTGTGGTATTCATATAACACTTGAGATCATCTTCACAAAATTTGGAATTATTTTAATATTTCTGGTACAACGAAATTAATAGTTTAATTCAACACTTGAAATAGAGCTGAAATCCTCTGTTCCTAAACTCAATACATCCCCAATCCTCATGCAGTATTCACTGTTAACTTCATTAATTTGTTTAATTTATCAAGTAAATTAATTAACAAGGAACGGTTGATATTGTACATGGAACAGTGGGGACATGAGATTGGAGACTGTTAGGCTGTCTCGCATGTGGGAATATGAACAGTGGTTTAGGGTTATCTCGCATGTGGAAGTAGGAACAACGGTTTGGAAATGGAACGCTAAAATTTAATGGAGATGTGTATAAATATAGATTGATATGCACCTAACATTGGAGATTGCTTTTGTTACAATAAGTTTTTGTCAATTCATATACGTATGCTACGTGCTGGGGATGGAGAACTTAGTCCGACCGCCCTTAGAGTCGAAGGTTTAGAATTGGAATAGTCCCAATCTAAGAATATATGTTTCACGGATGATTTATATTTTTGATATGGTTATATATTTTAAGATGGTCTTGTTTACTGTAAGGGTGACACTGATAACACAAGGTTAAGCATCATTAATTTTTGTGATCGTCACTCAAAATTCTATGTATGTGGTAGAGGGGTTCTACAAAAGAGGGATGTTGCACTCTAGGAGACATGTTTTGATCTAAAATAAACACAACAAACTCTTTGCATTCTCGTAACAAAAAGCAAATGGAGTTAGCTACCTGAAGAACCAAGACACTCAAAAGTGATTCCAAGGAGAAGAGGCAAGACCCAATCAGATAGAGTGTCTGCTATCATAACTTTGAATGAACATTATATGAATATATACTGGTGGTAGAAAAAGCAATATCAATGTATACCGGTGTTAGAAAAGGCAATACTTTATCAACTGCAATTATGATTTGAATAATATAGCAGTGAATAAACTTACGTACCCCAACCAGTAAACTGCCAGTGAGTGTATCCAAAGCAGCGAGAAAACCCCTGAAGTTTCAAGGAAACATTACATGATACCACTAAATTAGAAGATGAGTTTTTATTAGCTTTAGAACCCGTACAGTAAAAAACAATTTGGTGTAGAGGATTTTTGAAGCTTACGTCAAAGATTTTCCTTCAAAAACAATTGGTGGAGCAATGGCCGCCAGTATACAAAAACCAGTATGAAACTGATATAATGCAGTGTCAGTATAGAACTATGTGGTTAAGATTGTGACTGGAGATGGAGAAATGAGAGGAAATTACCATGTACGCAAGAAAAAATGTTCCGAAATGCAGCATACTATCAGTCCTGTTTAGACAGAATTTTTCTGTTTATTATCAAAAATTGATGGGTATCCCTTTTTCTTAAGGCTTATATGTATTTATGTATGTATGTATGTATATGTATGTATGAATATGCCTAAGTGAACAAATCTGACATCCTAAGTCACATTAACCAGACCTTTTTTTTTGGGTACTTATAAGAGGGTAGCATCTTTTATTACTAGTAGTATATACATACTACATATCTAAATGTGTCCAAGGTTACCGGTGTTCATCGTCGTGATACTTATGTTTATTTATATAATTGCTAATAACGTTTTGAAATTAACAGAAAATATTGTACAATTCTTCTAAGATAGTTAATGTCATGTATTTCAATCTGTTTATATAAAATAGAAGAATTATTGAAAAATTACCTCATTGCATTATAAAGAGGTCTATACCACATCACATATGACAGAGGACATCCACTTAATGCATAGATCACTGCAAGTAAAAATATTTTGACACCTGAAATAGAGAAATTATTTTAAGGATTAATAAAATATGAGAAAAATGGAAAGCCCAATTAGAAATGTAATTGTATTGTTTTTAATTAACCTTTCAAAAAATTTACCTCCCCCATTGATCGAACAGACTATGACAGCAACAATATTATAAAGGAGGCAAATATTTATGCCTAAAAAAAGTACAAGTATCTAAGAACCAAAGTTTCAACAATAGATAAGCATGAAAACAAACTGATAGCTACTGTATAAAGAACAAACATTGCAAAATTTACCAAGCCAGCTTGCAAATGCCAAGTATTGCATCTTTTGTGCATGGATTGGTATTTCTTTAGCTATATCGTGATGAATGATTGGAAATAAAGGAGGCCAATTTTTCTCTTCAAATTTAAACCCCGCTGTACTTACCAAATGTTAGTTATAAGTTATAACACCAAAAATACAAATACCATGGGAAGTAAAAATTACTACTGTTCAAAGCATCTTCTCTTCTCTTTAGATCCTGAAAAATTGAATAAGATTTTTTTAACTGTGTAAATAATAATATAGTGACATACAAATGTAACTTAGCTTAACACTTATTAACCTGCTCTCGCTTCTTCAACTCTGCTTCCCATGCTGCAACGTCCCTCCCCTTTTTCTTTACATCTCAAAAACGTAAAATATAAGAACTTGGTTGAAAATGAGAATGCATATCATTTGTTAAAATGAACTAACTATCAAGGGTACATTACATGTAAACTCAGCATAAATCAGTAATGTACATAAACTACAATAATAGATATATTAATGATATCGGCATACACTTGAAGAGCCTAAAGGAACATCAACAGTGGCATCATGTTTGTTGAATCCTGAAGGCTCAGAACGCAATGAAGGTAGTTGTGATTTTATGCCTGGGCCTGGTTCTGTCTGCAATCAAAATCAGTTTTTCGATTTCAACATAATCAATAGATTATATTGATTTCTGAGAATAGTAACACTCGCAGATTTTTGGATCATCTTCTCTGGGTGAAAATAAAAACAACGATATAGCCATAAATCAATCGATGATTGATTAGTGATAGTTACATAGGAATTTTATTAATAAAATCCACGTGACTATGTTGTGAAATTCGTATATTATGAACTAACATTAACTTTTGATGGATTTAGATCCCCAAAATCTAAATTCAGTTCTGACATCATATTAAAATGTATTACTTTTGAATAATAGAATCAATCAAACTAAACTGAAACAATAATTATAGTTTTACATGCATAAAATTTTGTTTTATGTCAATATCCTCAAATTTATGTCAATCCCCATGAGCTAATTTCTTAAAATATCTTCAAATTTTGCAATGCTGGAATAGTTTTATATCATTCATCGAATCAAAGGTTAAGACTTTCCATAAAACAATCAATTGGGGCGACGATTAATGTGGCATTAAAGTAACAATAACATATTAGAAAAGCCCTTCCAATTACAATAGGATAGAAAAAAATTTGAAGGTGTAACTGTAAAATTACCGCGAATGGATTAACATCTTCTTCTTGATCGAGTGCATCGCCATTTTGAGGCATTTCTTATGACGGTGGATTAAGGAAACAAAACAGTGGGTGAGATTTTTGGGGTCTTTTATCCGGCGATTTTATCTTTTGATATGTGATGGTGAAGATGAAAATAGAGGAAGCTAAAAGTCCGTTAGAAATTGAAGGAAACTGACAATCTAATTTGAGATATTTACCGTTCTGCCATTTACGCGCCATAGACGAACGGAATCATTTATCAGGAAGCTTGTGTGTATTTTTGAGTCAGTACAATCGCTTTATTTTTTTTATTGTAAAAACAAAGCGGAAAAAATCAATATTGTGTTTTGCATTTTTAGTATTGAATTTTTTATTTATTATAAAACACAAAACTCGTTTTCACCGTTAATACCACTAGAGTTTTGTGAAAGTTTTATGTCTAAGACCAAGTCACATTTCATAATATTACAGGAATTAACGATGGAGGTTGTTAGGGTTGAGCAACGGTTAGGATTGACTGATGACTAGGGTTTACAGTTGACGACGTTGGAGAGCAGGTGGCTAGGGCGTGGATGATGGCATAAGATTCGAAAAGGGTGGCTCTAGCGGTGACAGTTAGGTCGACGGAGGTGGAACTTTTAGTGTTGCGAAGTCGAGGAGATGCGATATGGGGAGAGGAGTGGCAGTTAAAGGTAAATGAGGAGTTTGAAATTGGAAAAGAGTATCCGTTAGAGGTAAATGAGGAGTTTGAAATTGGAAAAGAATATAACATTGGAAAATACTACTATCTGGTAGCATTTTTAGGTTTTTTTGTTGAAAATTTATTTATGTATATCTCTTGTTATAATATTGTTTTGTAGTGATATCTTATGTATTTTACTAGCAATTTAGGAATTATAGTATAATTTTAATATGATGTTTGTATATCATAGCTTACAAGCTATATCTCTGGTAGCATTTTGTTGGAGCTAGACCAGCACGCAGCGGTGTAAAGAAGTAAATTTCAAAATTTTAATTCATTTTGGATTTTATTGGACATATAAAGTCTAAATTTATTTAGATATAATCCAAATTTATTTGAAATAAAATCAATATTTTATTCAAGTTGTAAATAAAGTTTTATTTTATTGTTATGTTTATATTATATAATATAACATGCGTATCATATACACATGTATGTGTACGTGCATGTGCAACATAATCACTGTACATGGTTTAACATGTCCGTGTATGATTATTGGGATTTACACCACAACAGTCATATTAGTCTCTTCATATACATATGCGCCCTCTAATATATAAACACACACATACATACATACATACATACATACATGTATGTGTGTATGTGTGTGTATATGTGTGTATGTGTGTGTTTATATATTAGACGACACATATGTATATGAAGAGGCTAATATGTCTGTTAGAAAATAATATTTGTGACATACAGATGTGTTTATATATATATATATATATATAATGTATGTATGTATGTATATATAATGTATGTATGTATGTATGTATGTATATGTATGTATGATATATAAATGGTATTATAATATAAAGTAATTGTAAAAATTAATATAAATGACTTTAACTTTGAATTCAAATTTTAAATTTCAAATCTAGATCTATATAATAAAATAATGATAGACTACAAAGTCAAATTAATATATTGATTTTTTAATATATATATATATATATTGTATGTATATTTTGAAAATAATAATTCGTTTTTTTATTTTTATTTTTTAAATGGCATATACATATATTCTTATATATATAATATTTCGAAATGTATTATAACAACCCGCATATTTATCGATTTTATATTTAAATATTTTAATCGTTAATCGGATCCTAGTCCGAAAAGCTACTTTTTGCATACGGTCAGATTAGGACTCGAGACCACCTCCAATAAGTTCAAAATGACGTTTGCGATCTTTTTAAGTATAAACTTTGATATGTTTGGAGATAGTAGAATTTTACTACTTTTCCACTTAGGGCTTTGGTCTTGTTTCAGCTCATTAGACCCAAGTTTCACCCCTCCTCTCTTCATTACCTTACTTCTTTTTCCTAATACTCAAGCTTTTACAACAATGGAGAGAGGAATGGGAAATTAAAACTCCAAACCCTAGTTTTCTTTTGCAAATCAAGTTCTAGCTCCAAACTAATAGAAGAAGCTTTGGTAAGCCTCCTCTTCTTCTTCTCCAACTCATTCTCTTATCAATTTCAGAAATTCCTAAACCTAACTTAGGGAATGTTTCGCTTTTTATTCTAGATTCAAAGTTGTTGAGTTGGAATTGAAGTGTGATTGCTCTTGCCATTGCTCTATAGCTTCTTCTTCATTTGTTTTGGGTTTAAAGGTGAGATTTTTATCTCACATCTATGTCTATACCTATCTTTGTTGTTAGGTATGAATTCCTAACACTTGTCCATGTGCATTTGATTTTGGTTTGGATTGATTTTGTGTATATTCCAATTTTTGGTGTTTTGGTTTAATTTTTGTGAAAATCCTATTATGGATATTTGGATATTGATATTCGAGGCGTATTGAAGAGCCATTAAGGCTGGGTTGTCGCTAGGCATAATTCCTTAGTCGTTGTTGCTCGCCCGATCGTTATCGATGTCGTTTGGCCATTTTTGGCCTAGGTTCAGGGAATGCCCTGAACAACAGTTTCAGACGTCTGAAACGTATGGTTCAGACGTCTGAATATAATACTGGGAATTTTCTTCTCCCAACATTCAGACGTCTGAATAAAAGTTTCAGACGTCTGAATTGGTTCGTTTTGAACCAGAAAGGAAATAGGCTAAAAAGTGCCTATTTCAGACGTCTGAAATCAAAGATTCAGACGTCTGAATTCTGTTCTGGAAAATATTTTATTTTCCAGATTCAGACGTCTGAATCTGCAGTCTTCTGCCTATCTGCCTATTGAGCTTGAATTTCCAACTTTAATCGATTCGTGTTGATTCCCTTTTTTTTATTGTTATCATTTATTATCTGCTTTGATGACATTTTCTTCGTGATTACTGGGAGTATCCATTTTGATGGATTCGTTATCGATTTCTTTGGATTTTATTCACGTCTTTGAATGTGAATTTTGGTGATTGATTGTTCTACAATCATTTTTGTGATTTGTCACTTTAAAAATATAAAGGTTTCAATACTAGTAGTAAATATCAAAACTCTTTCATCAAAACGATTTCAACTCTATTTTCAATACCAAACTCGTTTATAAAACCGTTTTCCAATCTATTAGTATATACAAACCTTTACCTCACTCGGATGAGAAATCTAATTAAACGGCTTAGTAAAACAAGTGGTATGAAACGCTTGCGTTTACTTCGTCGGTTAATTCTTGGACTTGTTCGACTGAACCTCTTGTGACAATTTCCTAGTGAAGATCTACAGTTTGTTCGTAAATATTTAAGTTAAGCTAGTGGTTATGGGACATGAAGCTAAACTCATATATTTACTAGCTTGGTGTGATTGACACTTCTTGATGATCATGACGATCATTTTTGTGATTTGATTTAGACTAGCAATTGTGCGATGTCTCTTTGTCTACGAGGGAGACTAAACCCCGTTTGTGTGATGTTTCACCATCACATATGTGGGGTAGCGCCCCACGGTCTTCGGGCCATTCTTGTGGAGCTTCGGCTCAAAAATTAATGGTTAGCTACCATGAGATAACGTCTCATCTTGTGTTACACGTGTTGGTGAGTTTTCATACTCCCGTCTTGTGATAGGCCTCCTCCCCCTTCTTGTGATTTCTGGATTTCTTGTGATGATTTCTTGAATTTTGTGCTTCACCAATTTTCGTGATTTCCATTGATAAGTTTTATCAATTTTTGTGCATTGTTGAATTTGTGTGTCTTTGACTTGTTATGAATACAAGTTTAGGGTATGATACCCTATTTTATCTTTGAGAAGATTCTTATGATATTGATTAATCTCTTGTTGATTTTCAATTACATACTTATAGTAGTATGCCACTATGGTTATTACATGTTCATGCCATGCCTTTTATTTTATACCATACCATCTGATATTTATAGCTAGACTGATCCGTTTATTATTTTCTTATAAATAATACTCGGGTCAGACCGAGATTTACAGGTGCTTCTGCTTGACTTCTCCTCTGGATTATTCTGACTTTTGGCTAACTACTTAGATTAGTAGTTTTTGGATGTACACATTTGAGATATAGACTCTATGTTGTATACTTATTCTTTTGTATAGCACGTGTTGCTATTCTTTTGTATTATTGTGGATCTTTCTAACCACTACTCTGATGTACACTTTCGTGTGTTATCTATATATATTCATATTTTTTTCCGCCTTTGTGATATGGATGTCTGTGACTGATTGTGTTATGTTTACTTCTATGGTTGTTTCCGAAGATTATATATAGCCACCGTGTGATAGCTTTGAGTTTGTATCGGTATGTTGGGTTTCCTCCTTAAATGAAATGCATGCTATACTCTCTGACATATCGGTGCTCGCTCAAAGAAGTTACATGGATGGTCGCTCCTCAACAGCCTTATTCTCCGTGCTAGTTGACAGCATTACACCATAGTGTTCTTGGCTAGCGTGGGCATAGAGGTGGGGCGTCACATGTATACACACACAGAAAATAACTATATGTATATGTATATGTATATATATATGTGTATATATATATATATTTATAATATGAATAAATGATTAAATAAACACACACGCATATATTTGTTATAAAATAAACATACAGTTTTAAATATTACATATACTTGTAATTAGATTAATTAATTCATAATATTAAACTTTTAATTAGATTAATTAATTAATATAACACATTATATCAAATATATAATAGAAAGGAAACATCTTTGATTTCAAACAAGATTGGTTATCGAGTTAGATATATGTAATAATTACATAATTGCTCCTAGAGCATACTATTCGTCGACGGAAATTCTATCGGTTTAGAAAACCGTCGAACGAATTTAAATTAAAAATAACCGCAAGCGCACGGCGTACACTTGTAGTACGTGGCGAATACGGGTCGATCCAAAGGGAATTGATGATTTTAAATCTCTATTCAATCAAATTAATTAAAGTTGAAAATGTGATTAGCTAAAAATGTAGAAAACTAGCAAGAGAAAATTGATATAAATATGAGAGTGTGAAGGCAATTTAGAGGCAATTTCCACTCTCTAGATCACATAAATCAACAAAATGAAGTTATGATCTCTCTTTTCTTGTCATTAGTGTAATTAGTTGATGTGCTTATCATAAGTATGGTATATTTGTGCTATTAATTAGCACAATATAAACCATCAAACTATAACACAACCACTAATACACATTTATCTCTTATGAAATATGACAACAAAGTTGAAAGCAAAATCTATTTTAAGCATGGCCTATTAACTATTGTTTAGAAATATAGGCCATCAAATTTTAATTTTAACAATCACTTCATTACCATCATCATATGTAGATGAAGAGATAATCATTGTTTGTGATTGTTTAAGCATAGTCTATTTGTTGTCAACAATATAGGCTATCAAATTCACATAAAAAACAACAAGTTAAACCACTTCATATTAAGCACAAAAAGAGAGCATAAACATCAAAATATTGCATCTACATACTAAAGAGCTTCATTACCCCTAAATTGTAGGGATTAGCCTCTCATATTTGTTATCATATGAACAAATGTAAAAAACAACATGAAACTAACAAGAGGAAAAAGAGAGCAAAATGTAAGAAAAACTATTCTAATTGCATAAAATAAAAGAGATCTACACTACAACATGAAAGGAAATAAACAAGAAAAGGAGAAGATCGTGTATTAAATTGCATAAAAAATAAAAATTACATGAAGATAAAAATGGCTAAGTAGCCATGAAAAGAGAAAGAGAAGAGCTTGTTTATTTGTGAACCTAAACTAAACTAAAGAGAGACTAAGGGAGAGGGTTACATGAAACATAAGGGGATTTTATACATGTGCTAAACCCTAATTCATATTTTTGGGGAATGCCCAAAATACCCTCTTAGGAAGTGTGGTGGCCAAGTTATCATTAGCTTCAATAATCCCTCACTTAAATGTACATGAAGCCATTAATTCCATAAGCATGTGCATTGGCCTCTAATTTGTACATTAAGGTAGGTGGGTAGGTGGGGTCCTCCATTATCATGCCTTTGAATTATTTCCATCTTCATTTCTTTATCTTCACTCTTGTGCATGCATATATTATCATGAAGCCACTTGTAAAATTCACCAAATTTCCTACAAAACAACATAGACAATTCCAAGTAAATTTTCACAATTTAATAAATGCATAAAAACTACCATTTTATCCATATATGAAGATGAATATGTGATAAATTGAAAATAATTTGAATTTTGGTTTAAACAACTTAAAATACCCGATATGATCATTTATTTAATTTAAATAGATTAAATATGGTGGTAAAAATATACACATTTACGTGCACATCAAATACCCCCACACTTATCTTTTTATTCGTCCTCGAATAAAGAAAAACTAAGATAAATCCATTTTCGTAGGGAGCACGATTGCATTGAGCATATGCAACAAGCCGTTAAACCTCTAGGTGTCCCCAGTAGGACGAGTGTTGTCTCGTGAGGGTTTTCCACGGATACTACCCACAAAATCCAAATGTAGCATGAAAATATTTACAAAATGCAAGATTTATTTACAAAGATGTGAATGTAAGTTTTTTGAAATACTAAAAATGAAAGATTTACTTTTAAATAGACACAAATAAATTAAATATAAGTTTTGGTCATTATCTTGAAATTTAAGTCATCTTACTCGTCAAAACATCCAACAAAAATCAAGTTATCAAAGCAAATATACTATAGTTTAACTCGTTGTTTCGGTTGATAACAAATTGTAACTATGAAATGGATCCTTAGTTGATTATCAAAGTTTATCAAAGTGGTATTTTCATTCCTTTTCAATAACAAGTCAAATCAAATAAGTTAAAATAGTGCTTGGATTTCATTTGGTTACTCTCTCTATTTTTTCTTTTTAAAATTTTATTGATATTAACAATATTTACATATACCTAACTCAGATAAACTGAGGCCAGATATATTACCCATGCACTGCCTTGCGGACTGATGTGAGGGGAATACAGAGCGTGGCGAGTGAACACACGAGTGTGAACACTTATTGACCGTATGCGTTATTAGTAAAATAATTTTTATATACACACCTAACTCAGATAAACTGAGGCCAGATATACCGATCGTGCACTGCCATTCGGGCTTACGTGAGAAGGGTACAGAGCATGGCGAGTGAACACACGAGTGTGAACACATGACTCTAGGTGTTTATTAAGAAAATATATACATATATACAAGAAATATTTTGTTTTTTTTGTTTTTGTTTTTTTAGGGAGAGAGTTTCGCAAAATCATCTTAGCATCATTTAACTTAGAAGACAAAAAAATGTTATATCCTTTACTTTTAATCAACCACTTTTTAAAACAAAGATTTTTAATTAGGATATATTTCATAATTATCACGTATGAATCTTCCTATATACTAGTTAAACCATTATTATTTGTAATCTAACTTCATTTTTATTTTTGTTAAGACGAATAAATTTTCAAAAATTTCAATTTAATAAACCAAAACCATATATTTATCTTATAGTGTTAAAAATAAATCAAAATGCTTAAAAAAATTGTTTTTGGGATTTTTTTTGAGTTTTTAACAAAAAAAGCAAAAATAAATCATGAAAAATTAAAAATGAAGATGAGTCTCCCCCCACACTTGATTTTGACTGTTTCCCCACAGTCAACCCAAGTGGAAGGAGAAAAATAAAAATAAAAACATGACCTTTATTTAAATGGTATTTACACGAGATCAGAAAGTATATCGTCAAAAGGTAAATGAAACGGTCTTCCAAAGACCGATTCATTTGTCTCGTCAAGTATACGAGACACAGCTTAAGCTCCGAAAACCAAATCTTAAAAGATTTCGAAGTTGAACGTTGATTTGGAAAAACGAATGTCGTTTTATTAAAAATTGTACGAGTCGTTTTATTTTCAATGATTTTTGGGATTGATAAAACGATTGATTGAAGTTTAAGTTTATTTTCACCAAACTGAAATTCAAGTTGTTCAGTGAAAAATTCTTTAAAATTATTGAATTCAAAATCAAAATGGTGATTTAAATCATCCCCTTTAGAATTCGACAACTCCTTTTCAAAAAGTCTACAGAAATCATGCTCGTTAAATTCGTCTTCCTTATTTGGATTATCAACAACTTCATCGTATATCTCAAGTTCAAAATCTAAAGTTGTTGTATTCAAATTTTCGAAATCGAGAACAGGAAGATCGAATTTTAAATTTGGTTCCACACCCTCAAAAGAATTGAAATCCAACTCAATTACCATGTTTTCAACAACTTCATTAAGATTGTTATTTTCAATTTCAAAAGTTGTTATTTGAAAATCGTCGATTTGGGTAAAAGATGGATTATTGTTTGACTCGTCACACGTTGGAATTTGATTTTGTTTTTCACGTTGTTTCATATATGTTTCAAACAACGAATCCGTGTGATCATCGTAAATTTCGTTCATTTGCTCAACAAAATCCAATTTATAGTTATTAGCATAAGGATTTTCACTTTGAAATTGTTGAGGATAAAAGTTTTCAATTGTAACGTGGTTAAGATTATTCCCATTGCCAAATTCGTTTGAAAAGTTGTTTCCATTTTCATTTTGAGTTTGAAATTCATCTTGGAGTTCAAAATTGAATTGGCATGGGTTATCATCGAAATCGTTTGAATTTTGAATTGAATTTAAATTTTGATTATTTTGAAAACTTTGATTTGAATCATTTCCCAAATATGAATTACACAAATCATTTATCATTTGATTTTGTTGTGTAGAGATTTCAAGTAAAGATGAAATGCTCTTTTCACGATTTGAGGGTTGGTCATTGTTTAGAAAATTTTGTGGTTCAAAATTTGAATCATTTAAACAATAGTTGTTGTTAAAATGTCCATACGAATTTGGAGTGAAATCATATGGATTATATTGATTTTCACAACTATTGTAAAATTCAAGTGAATATGGAAATTCAGACATTTTCAAGAATGTTTTTGGTTTTTTCTTTATAAAGGAAAAATATTTACAAATAAAATTTATTTTTCAAAAGGGAAATTGATTTTTGAAAAGGTTTTATAATTTTTTCTTTGTTTTTGAAAAGGTTTTATAATTTTTTTTTGGATTTTGGTTTTTCTAAATTTTTTTGGATTTTTGAAATTTTAAAGGAAAAGGATTTAAAAATTTCAAGAGAAAAGGAATATTTACAATTTTTTTAGTTTTGGATTTTTGAATTTTTTTGTTTTTTTAAATATGCATGAACTAATGCAACTAAATGAATGCAAGGTTTAATTACAAATGATTTATCCTAAGTTAACCCAAAATTGTATAAATACAAATTGTCTTAAATCAACAAGATAGTTCTCAGCCAGGTAACGAGCAGGAGTTATCGGTGCACCACGAATCACCGTAGCAATGCAGCCGAAGGTTTAAGTACTTCAGAGGAACAACCACTATAATATTTACGAATCACCGTAATATTTATAAATGGTTATTACTCTGCCTAGCCTAGACACCAAGAAATTAAATTGTTCAAAGAAGAAAACTTGTCAATATACAATTAAAAGTTATCGATGTCTAATCGTTATTATTAATCAAAATCTAGGATAAAATGCAAAGCAGAAAATAAACGTGTATTAACAATGCAACTACGAATGTAATTTTTTTGTTTTTTAATTTTTGAATTTTGTTTTTAAATATATATATGCAAATGCAAGCAATCAACAATGAAACTAAAATAAAAACAAGAGATATATACAATGCAAGGCAAATAAAAACAATAGATATATCAAGCAAGTAGTTTTTTTTTTTTTTTATAAAGCAAAGCGAAGCAATTATTTTTGGGCAACAGTTGAGCGAAGCAAGCAACTTTTCCAATCTGCTTTGGCAACCTGAAATTTAAAACAAGATATATACAATTGTTTTTTTTTTGAAAAGGAAACTTAAAAGTGAGGTTTTACTTAAAAATTTTTTTTTTATTTTTTTTTGTTTTTGAAAAGAGAGATGAAAGCTAAACAAAAAGAAAACTTAAAACTTAAACTCCCGAATTACCCAAGCCAAATTTTCTTTGTTTGTTTATTTTTTCTCATATTTTTTTAAGAAACAAATCGGTTTATACTAAAAAGACAAGTAAAATAAATGGCCCACAACCCAAAAGCCTGATATTAACTATCAAAATTCAACTATCAACAGACATATGCAATTTATATTTCCATTTTACAGAGATACCATGGTTGTGAAATTCAACTATCAAAATTCCAAATTCTCGAAATCAAAATTAACACAAAATCATAATTCAATTTCAGAAATTTATTCTTGGGTTCAGGCTAGATAGAGGCGGGCTTGCGAGTTCGAGGGTTTGTGTAGTTCAAGTGGCGGATTTGTGGAAGGCGATTTGGGGTTGCGGAAAGGGTTGTGGTCTGGAGTTTGGGGGAATCGCGGATGGCCGAAGATGATGAAGTGGTATTGCGGTGGTGATTATGTGGGTTTCAGAGAAGCTCGGATCTGAAGGTAGATGTGTATTGCCCGAGTTTTGAACAGTGGGTTTAATGGAGTTTTCTGGTGATAGGCGTTTGAGTTGCTCGGGAGGAATTGTATTTTAGGGTTTGTTTGTGTTTGGCTAGTGGGGAGTTTGTGAATTTAGTGAGGCTGTTGGTGGGTGGAAAGTTGGATATGCAGGCAGCTGGTTGATTTGTATTATGGAATTTCTGATCAATGCGATTGGGGTTGTGGAGATTGAGTTGGTTTCGCGTCTGGTTGAGGGAGGTGTTGTGTGGAGATGTACTGTAGTGGTATATGGTGGAGGAAAGTTGATGTTAACTGTTCGAATTGGTTTGACAGTCTGCTGTAGGGAGGTAAGGAAGTAAGGCAAATAAGCAAGAAGTGGTTTTGATGCGATCAAGGTGTAACAACTGGAGGTTGGTTTTGTTGAATGACGCAAGCAAGTTTGGAACTGCAGTAATGCTGTGATTTGGAAGTTGTAGTATATGGTGTGGTAGTTGAGATGCAGTAGTAAGGCAGGGGTGATGAGTTGTTCCGTTGCAGTAGAAAAGAAGTGGAGATGCTCTGATACTAGTGAGTTTAGGCTGTGGATGGTAATTAAGTGGAAGTAATGTGGTAGTCAGGGTATTTTCACAGAGGAGTGATGTATATATGGTGGTGATTATTGAAGGAAGGAGCAAGTTGTAATGATGTGACAGTAAGCAGAAGCAAAGGGGGGTGTTTATTTTCAAGTGAGCATATTTCAGTGAGCAGTGGTTGAAATGTTTCAGGCAGTTGTCAGCTATTGGGAGAAAGTGAGTGGGTGAAGGCAGGACTGGCTATCGTTGGTTGTCTGGTGTAATGTGGGGAGGGCAGTAGCACAATGGTAAGTTGCAGTTTGTATATGATGGTTGATGTGTGTATGCACAATGGTAGAAAATGAATGGTCAGTTGCTCTATGATATGGTGAAGGTCAGAAGTAGGTTGCTTTGTTGTGAAGCTTGGATTGTGAAGGCAGTATTGTTTGAAGGGTAGCAAGCAAGTTGTATGGTGCAGGCTGTGAATATGTGCAGCAGTTCTGTGTTTGGTAGTTGATGTATATTGTACAGTTTGGTGTGTTTGCAGGTATGAATAGGGAGGAAGTATGAAGACAAATGGTGATGTTTGAAGGTGTAGGCTGCTGGAAAATGGAGGTCAGGGGTATTGATGGTGGTATATGGTTAAGGGATTGTGGTGAAGAATGTTGATCGTAGAGGTTGGTAGCAGTTTTGAGGTTGTTGATGGTAGAGTTGTAATAGATTGCAAATTGTAGTTCAAACTCACATGCAATAAAGACTGGAAATGAAATCAAATGCAAAATTTGAACTGAGTTTGTGATGCACAGTGTAAACAAAAGGAAAAGGAACAAGAGCAAACAAGTGAAAATGCACAACACTAAAACCCAAGTGAAACAGAAACACAAAACTGAAATGCAAACTTAAGATAAGTGAAGTGCACAAAACATGCATAGAACAGGAAGACAGTGAGTATCAAATGCAATGCAACAACCTTTTGTTTTTTTTAAATGCAACACACAAAACACACACACAATAAAAATCAACAACAAATAATTCGAAGAATATAAATTTGAAATCAGAACAATTCCCCGGCAACGGTGCCAAAAACTTGTTCGTCGACGGAAATTCTAGCGGTTTAGAAAACCGTCGAACGAATTTAAAAATAAAATTTACCGCAAGCGCACGGCTTACACTTGTAGTACGTGGCGAATACGGGTCGATCCGCAGGGAATTGATGATTTTAAAAATCTATTCAATCAAATTAAACCAAAGTCGAAAATGTGATTAGCTAAAAATGTAGAAAACTAGCAAAAGAAAATTGATAAAAATATGAGAATGAAGGCAATTTAGAGGCAATTTCCACTCTCTAGATCACATAAATCAACAAAATGAAGTTATGATCTCTCTTTTTTGGTCATTAGTGAATTTAAATGATGTGTTTATCATAAGTATGGCTCATTTGTGCTATTAATTAGCTCAACATAAGCCATCAAACTATAACACAACCTTTAAACTACTTTTAATTCTCATAAAAATGACAACAAAGTTGAAAATGAAAATCTATTTTAAGCATGGCCTATTAACTATTGTTTAGAAATATAGGCCATCAAATTTTGATTTAAACATTCACTTCTTTGTCATAATCATATATAGATGAAGAGGCAATTTGTGATTCATATGACTAAGCATAGCCTATTTGTTTTGAATAACATAAGCTATCAAACTCAATAATAAGCACAAAATTACATAAACATCATTTTCCATGAAGCAAAAAAGAGAGCATAACATTTATCAAAATGTTGAAGCTATATAATTGGAGAGCTTCATTACCCCTAAATTGAAAGGGGTTTAGCTTCTCATATTTGTTATCATATCAACAAATATAGCTTGCAATATAGAACAAAACAAAGAGGAAAAGAAAGAAAAATGAAAGCTAATAGAAAAGAGAACTATACTACTTGCATAAAAGAAAAGAGATCTACACTACAACATGAAAGGAAATAAACAAGAAAAAGAAAAAAACATGTATTAATTTGCATAAAAAAGTTACATGAAAAGAAAATGGCAAAGTATTGTAGTATAGTGGCCTATTAACTATTGTTTAGAAATATAGGCCATCAAATTTTAATTTTAACAATCACTTCATTACCATCATCATATGTAGATGAAGAGGTAATCATTGTTTGTGATTGTTTAAGCATAGCCTATTTGTTGTCAACAATATAGGCTATCAAATTCACATCAAAAACAACAAGTTAAACCACTTCATATTAAGCACAAAAGGAGAGCATAAACATCAAAATGTTGCATCTACATACTAGAGAGCTTCATTACCCCTAAATTGTAGGGATTAGCCTCTCATATTTGTTAACATATGAACAATAGAAAACAACATGAAACCAACAAGAGGAAAAAGAGAGCAAAATGTAAGAAAAACTATTCTAATTGCATAAAATAAAAGAGATCTACACTACAACATGAAAGGAAATAAACAAGAAAAGGAGAAGATCATGTATTAAATTGCATAAAAAATAAAAATTACATGAAGATAAAAATGGCTAAGTAGCCATGAAAAGAGAAAGAGAAGAGCTTGTTTATTTGTGAGCCTAAACTAAACTAAAGAGAGACTAAGGGAGAGGGTTACATGAAACATAATGGGATTTTATACATGTGCTAAACCCTAATTCATTTTTTTGGAGAATGCCCAAAATACCCTCTTAGGAAGTGTGGTGGCCAAGTTATCATTAGCTTCAATAATCCCTCACTTAAATGTACATGAAGCCATTAATTCCATAAGCATGTGCATTAGCCTCTAATTTGTACATTAAGGTAGGTGGGTAGGTGGGGTCCTCCATTATCATGCCTTTGAATTATTTCCATCTTCATTTCTTTATCTTCACTCTTGTGCATGCATATATTATCATGAAACCACTTGTAAAATTCACCAAATTTCCTACAAAATAACATACACAATTCCAAGTAAATTTTCACAATTTAATAAATGCATAAAAATGACCATTTTACCCATATATGAAGATGAATATGTGATAAATTAAAAATAATTTGAATTTTGGTTTAAACAATTAAAATACCCGATATGATCATTTATTTAATTTAAATAGATTAAATATGGTGGTAAAAATATACACATTTACGTGCACATCACATACCGCTAACTCTATCAATCTCCCACTTGCACTTGGGATCAATTATGAAATCTATCCCATCCCTTTTATCATTTTGATGAGAACTGATCGAGCCAACCCCTTGTGAATGGATCTGCGAAGTTGTTTTAATTATCTACTCTGTCAAACTCTTTCCAATGCCGATAAACTACCTTATCATGTAGAACTTTTCAGAATATGTTTCTCGACTTCTAGTGAGCTCTTATTATTACATTTATCATATAACAATGACATAGTTTTCTTAATACTGGAAATCACCCTAGCCAGTTACAAATTTGTGCATTTATATTTGTATATTGCTTTTATTGTAGTGCTATTTGAGGCGATGTACTTAGCCTTTTCGTTGAGTCAGCCACAACCTTATATTTGGAACATTTCCAACTTAAAAGTCCTTAACTAAGGTTTGAACATGAATTTAACATCGATAGATTATACTCAATATCACTCATAAAGTCTAAGTCCATACACTCCTTCAAAAAGTACATTGTTTCTATAAATAGTTCTTTATTATTTCCTAAATATTTAAGAACAGTCTAAACTATTATTTAGTGATCTTAATTAGGATTTGATATTTGCTTCATGAATCAAATACATAAGCAAATTACGATATTGTAAAAAATACAACATGTATTATAATTCCTATTGCCAATGCATAAGGAATCCTTATTACATTTTTCGTATTAAACATTTTAATAAGGTGTTTTTGCATTTCATTTGGGACATTCAACACTTCCTTTATACTTACTGTAAAAGATATAATTTACGAATCCAATATCGAATATTGAAACACCAAACTATTACTGATTTTAGCATAATTAACAATCAGCAATATGTTGTTCACTTATATTCTAGAAATATCTATGTACATTTTAGTGGTTCATTCTTATGAACACACGCTTTCTTTGCATTTTGACTGAAAATCAAACTATTCGATATTTCTTTCAAAATACTTATTCAATTCAGATGCTTATAGAATGATGCTTTTGTATCATTTCTTAGATCATATCCGAAAAACCCACAAACTCAATATCGCTTCCACTGACTTTGAGACACTTTGGTTTTTAAAAAATATTAACTAAATTCAAATACCATTAATTAAAATGATTAGATTCAAACATCGTTAATTAAAATGATTAATTAAATTTAGTACATCATTAATTAAACTAAAACATCATTAATTAAAATGATTTATTAATTTTCAAATATCATTGTTGAATATGCAAGTATATGATTTTTGTTTGATGATAATAAATATATATATATATATGTATATATATTCATTTAAATGTATTTGTTATTATACTTTTCACATAATTAAATAAATATTTGTTGAATAAAATAAATAACACAGAATTTAAATTCAAACAGATATTTTATTCAAACAAATATTTTATTACAATTTTGAATAGTACAAAATTTGAGCTCTCACTATATATACAAAATTTCAATTACAATACAATTTCGATTACATCACAATTGTCACTTACATTTGCACCTCGCTACATATCACTCGTTCACTCATATTTGTTCTTCAACTCTATTCCAGATTGAATCCAACATCTGAATTATCTGTAAAATAAACACTGACGCAGTAAAATTGAAAAAGAAATATTATTGTAGTATAAAATAAAATGTGTGTTTTTGAAAATATTATTTGCCTCCGTTATTTGGGTTGTTCATCATTATTTATTTTTGAATTCATCTACACGAACAACTTGTGACATGCATAGTGTATCACTGTACATGCCATAAGGCCGTGCACACCGATATACACTTGATGAAATTGCAGGAACAGGTGAGCACAAGGTCAAACCCAACCAAAAGCTAGGTTCAACTCAAGTGCAATACAAATAAAGTCACGACATGAGCACAAGGTCAAACCCGAGCCAAATCTAGGTTCAACTCAGGTGCAATACAAATACATCACAAAATTGTCGAGTACAAGAATCCATAAATACAACACTAAGTCTCGACATGTTAAGTGGATGCTAAGCATCAATGACAAATAGAATAATGCACATGAGCACAGTGGAGCATGCAAACAAGTATACACAAGACTTTAGACCCACTTGAACAACACATCTACAAGGCTCAGTACAAAGCAGAAACATGGATGAGCATGATGAACTAAACCAGATCACAGGTTCAAAGTGATCTAAATGTACACAACCAGATAAGCTCAAAGGCAAGTCCAGTTACAACATGAACTGGCTCGAAGATCAGACTCAAGTAAATCACAACCAAAGGCAACAGCAGATCAACAAAAAACACACACATACATATGTATGTATGTACATATATGGTGATACATCGAGTTCATACACAACAAATGAAAACAATCATCACAGAAATATGCAGTGGAAACCAGACTAGACTTCAACTTAGAGATCACATATAACATCAAACTAAATGAAACAAAATAGTTCAACTTGAAGCAATACTCGGGAACCAAATCAACATACGAACCAGATTGCAACAAAACAGTTGTGAACACATATAAGTGAGCACAAAACAACGACAGTAATCAAGTGTAGGCAATCATACATATATACATGTGCAAACACATGTATACATACATACATACATACACACACACAGATATATATATATATATATATATATATATATATAGAAAATCTCACCATACCAGTATAGCAAGGCTAGACAGTCCAACCAGACTCAAGTACACATGAAGACATCAAGAACCAAACAAGTGCAACAAAGCATTCAATCATGAACAATCAATGAAACCAAGTGGATAGGCAACAATCATACACATATATACATACATGTATGTATATACATGGTTATAGTAAGCACAGTTGCGAGTCACTGTTCAAAGAAAAGCAGCAGTTTTTGTTTCACAAATTGATCAAGCTGAAGAAGTCAGAGAGCAACACAAATATTGAAAGCAAGTACTCGAAGTGGACAGAGCAAGAGCAAGGTACATAATAAGGTACACAAGAAAAGCACACGCATACAACAAAAGAAATCAAAAAAATCAATGAAGCAGTGTACAGTTTTACAAAAATCAGGGTAGCGGTTTTCAAACCAAAGTCAAGTTCAAAATGCCAAAGAATCAAAGCCGTTGTGACCAAGGAAAAGTTCGAACAAGTTAGAATCAAAGCCAGATGATAACACATATGAACAAAAAATCAAAAACCAAACAAGCCGTGGTAATCAAGCAAAGAAATATTCGAAGTTGAACCGGTCAGGATCAATTATAAGATACCAATCAAAATCGAACGGCCAAGCTAAAGTTACAGACGAATTCAAAAAATACATTCGAACGAAAATTTAGGGAATTAAACGCTATTTAAACCATTAACATCATCGGAAATCAAGGCATCGAGTTCAAGCAAATTAACCAGTAAAGCAAAAAGCATAAATCACATACCAATTTAGTTCGAACTCGATCAAATTGGAGCAACCGACTCACAGCCAAAGGATCGATTGTCCAAGGCAAACAAAGCAAATAATCACTGCAATTGATCAAATATAGGCGGCATCTCTAATTCAAAGCAAAGCCCCAGTTTATTTGAAAGAGGAACGAACATTATCGAGCAAAGGAAAGAGGCAGCCATTTTCACCGAGCAAAACGGGCCGAAGACATAAACAAGAAAAAAAAAGAGGATTCTCTTTTAATTCTTTGGGCCGGTTCCTTTAGTATTAATTTGGGCTTAAATTTTATATAGGGTTTTGTATTTCCTTTTTATTTTGTAATTTACTTTTAAACTTTTATTAAATTCTAGTCGTGTGACTAGGGGACGAACTACGGTGTTGTAGTTCGAAAATTCGCAACTCAGTGGATGAGTTGTGGCAGGATTTTGAGCGTAGAGTTAGGTTAGTCGATAGCGGGTGTCGCGAGTTTACGTGTGTAAGCGTCTGACTACTTAATTTTAGTAGAAACCTTGGGGGCAGACCGAAGCTGGGTAAATCTATGTTGTTCTATTTCTGCTTTTATTATTCTGCTATTATCTATGCTGCAATTATTTTATATATTTTTGCATTAATTTTTATAATTATGAGTATCACCCTATTCACCCCCCCCTCTAGGGTGAAATCGATCCTACAAGTGGTATTAGAGCTAGGAACAAAAACCAAATTTTTTTTTAAAAAAATTGATGGCTTCTTTTAATAATGCTTTTGCTGAGGGTCGGTCCATAGTTAGACCACCTATGTTCAATGGTGAATATGCTTACTGGAAAAATAGAATGAATTTTTTTATAAAAACCATTGATGCTTGGAACATTGTTGAGACGGGATATAGGACACCAATTATAGTGGTAGATAATCAGGAAATTGAAAAACCGATGGATCAATGGACAGATCTAGAAAATAAACTACAGAATGCTAATGCTAAAGCTATGAATTCTATTATTTGTTCATTGGATCAAATTGAATTTAATCGTGTCTCACATTGTCTAACTGCGCAGGAAATTTGGCACACACTTGAAGTGACTCATGAAGGAACTTCCCAAGTCAAAGAATCTCGCCTTGCCATGCTTAGTAGCGAATACGAAAACTTCACAATGGCAAAGGATGAAAGTGTCAAAGAAATGTATGGACGACTTTCTAATCTAGTATACAAATCAAAATCACTTGGAAAGCCATACACAGAGCTGGAAATAGTTCAAAAAATCCTTAGAATTCTTCCATGAAATTTTGAAGCAAAAGTCATTGCTATTCAAGAATCGAAGGATTTGACACAAATCAAAGTGGAAGAACTCATCGGAAATCTCACCACTTACGAGCTAGAAATGAAATTCAAGGAAGAACGTAAAGGAGGTGATACTCGAAAGAAATCAATAGCTCTCAAAGGAACAATTGAAAGTGAAGACGACGACGACGACGATGATGGTGCAGCAGAACTGGCGCTGATAATAAAAAAAATCAAAAGGTGGAATCACAAATACGGAAATCCAGCTCTAAATCAACAACTGAAAAGCAGAATAGTTAAAGTTCTAGACAACCCAGAAGAGCAAGAGATCATTTGTCACAAGTGCAATAAACCTGGTCACATCAAGCCCAATTGTCCTCAGAATCGACTCGGCCAAGGAAAGAAATCGAAAAGGAGAAGTTTTGCAGCCACGTGGAATAAAAGTTATGACAATAATAAAAGCACTAGCAGTGAAAGTGAAAAAGGAGATCTGTGTCTTCACGGTGATATTACTGATAGCGATGATGACGAGCCAAGCGAGGTATCAAAACTTACTCACTCAGAATTACTTATATATTTTCATGAAGTAAATGGCTGTTTTGAAAGACTTAGGGAGAAGTACGCTAAAATTGAATCATAAAGAGATAGTTTGATAGAATTAAATAAATAACTTGATCAATTAGTCAAAAACTATCGAAATAAAAGCCCTAAGTGTGACAAGTGTCCATCATTCGAAGAAGAAATTAAAAAATCAGAAATTAAAATTAAATCACTTGAAAATGAAATTCTGTTTTTGAAAGAAAGTGAAAACACTAGGAGAGAAAATTCTATTAAAAAGTGCACTCAATTATTGATTGAAAATGAATCTCTCAAAACACAAGTCCAACAATTGTCTACAACTTTAGGAAAATTTTCCAAAGGAGAAAGATCGTTAAATATGCTATTAGGAAAACAAACCGTTAATACTGTTAGACAAGGACTTGAATATAATCAAACCGAACTTGTTAGAAGCGAAATTAATCAAGTCAAATCCGAGTGCACAATTTGTAGAAAAATTGGACACAATCAAAATAGTTGTTGGTATAGACCCAAACACGTGAAAACCATTCCAATTTAGGTTCCAAAAGGCATGAATATAAAATGCCTTAAAGTCAAACAAATTTGGGTGCCGAAAGGAACAAATATAGATGTTTTGGGTCTACTCAAACATATTTTTCAAAATTATTTGCCACTAACAACCACGGACCTATAAAAACAAATATGTTACAAAAATCTTTTCTCGTGTAGGTGTGGTGGCAAGCTAAGGAACAACAATAGTGTTACCTAGATTCTGGCTGTTCCAGGCACACGACGAGCGACAAATCAAAGTTCTTAGCCTAGTACAAAGGTGGCAGAATCACAATGGGTAACAACGAAAAATTATCGTAAAGGTAAAATAGGTAACGGTATATTTATTTTGAATGATTTATTAAATGTGAAAATCTGCACCATAATCTAAATTAAATCAGCCAGTTATGTGATAAAGAAATGAATATTGATTTTGATTCTGACTTATTCAAAATTGTTGGCCAATTATATTTTTATGCTGAGAACACTATAAGTACCTCAAGAGTCTTTGAACTAGTTCATATAGATTTGTTTGGACCAATGATGTTGTTTTAATGATTGATGATTACTCTAGATACACGTGGATATATTTATTTATCTTACTGATTCTAGACCTGTCATTATGTTCATTGTTTGTTTATTTGCACGGTTTCAAGTCAAATTCAAAAGAATTTCTTTTAAAAGCTGTAAAAAGATTTTAAGGTATTTGTTGCAACTTCATGGTCTGGTCTATAACATCCAACTAATGATAATCTTGAGTTAAAGAGAAATTCAAATGCAGATTACACTAGTAATCTAGTTGATAGAAAAATAACTAGTGGAACGTGTTTTATGTAGAGACATTCATTAGTTGCATCACATTTTCAAAGAAAATATCTGCATATTTTTCATTTCAACTGATTTTAAATTAGCAGACATTTTTCTTATAAAACTCTTTCCAGAAAATAGTTTTGTCGACTTCATTTCAGATTAGACATTTTAGAAATTTGATTTTATATTTATTTTTGGATATGATCTTAAATGACTACATTGACTAATCTGACTCCCTACTAATTATCGAAAAGATAAATAGTGATTAAAAAAGTGATGAGTGTTGATATTAATCATATATTATGACTTGAGACAATATATTTAGTAAATTTCTTTAAAAATTTAAACAAGATGTATAATAACTTTTGTTGGTAAAAATTCCATGACCATCTCTATTTCTATCATATTTCTAACGACCATCACTTATCAAAATCCAATATAGTATGTCAAAATGTGGTATTTTAAACAGGAAATTATTCGTTTTTTTAACATCCAAAGTATTCACTCTCATTTAAAAGTCCTCACAGTTATGCATGGGTGAATTACTTGGAATATTTGTTTATGTGCTTTCATGCTCATTTAAAAGTCCTCACGGTTATGCATGTATGGAACATATATCAAAATTGGTTATTAAATAGACGAGTTGATTCTAACCCATTTAATAGTCCTCACGGTTATGCGTGGTTAGAAGATACTTGAAATTTGTTTTTTGTTTTTTTTTAAAAATTGGGAATACTACTAATCTCATTTAAAGTCCCAATGGTTATGCATGGTTAGTAGATATTCAAATTCCTGATATAAATATACCACAAATAGACACAACTATATGGTTTTATATTCTGACATCACCCCTATCATTCTAAAGTGGAATATGCGCCTAACAGAGTATTTATGATTTTTGTTTGATTTTTTATTGAAATTTAATATTTATACTCGATTGGGTATTAATGTTGTATTAATGTCTATCATTTTATCTCTATTTTTCTAACACTATTACTCTTTTGCTGATAACAAAAGGGAGGAGGGGAGAGAAGTTAAGATTTTGGTTGGCAAATAATTCAAGTTATATTTTTTATTTGCATATTCTCATCTAAGTTTATTTGCATATTATTATTTATTTTCATGCATATATGAAGGGGGAGCTTTGGTGTAGGGGGAGCATTCAAATAGGGAGAGCAAATAGAATGATCAAATACATTTAATAAATTCAAAATCTTAAATATATGTTTGTTATCATCAAAAGGGAGATATTGTTGAATATGCAAGTATATGATTTTTGTTTAATGATAATAAACATATATATATATATATATTCATATAGATGTATTTGTTATTGTACTTTTCACATAATTAAATAAATATTTATTGAATAAAATAAATAACACAGAATTTAAATTCAAACAGATATTTTATTCAAACAAATATTTTATTACAATTTTGAATAGTACAAAATTTGAGCTCTCACTATATATACAAAATTTCAATTACAATACAATTTCGATTACATCACAATTATCACTTACATTTGCACCTCGCTACATATCACTCGTTAACTCATATTTGTTCTTCAACTCTATTCCAGATTGAATCCAACATCTGAATTATCTGTAAAATAAACTCCGATGTGGTAACATTGAAAAAGAAATATTTTTGTAGTACAAAATAAAATGTGTGTTTTTGAAAATATTATTTGCCTCAGTTATTTGGGCTGTTCGTCATCATTTATTTTTGAATTCATCTACACGAACAACTTGTGACATGCACTGTGTATCACTGTACATGCCACAAGGCCGTGCACACCGATATACACTTGATGAAATTGCAGGGACAGGTGAGCACAAGGTCAAACCCAACCAAAAGCTAGGTCTAACTCAAGTGCAATACAAATAAAGTCACGACATGAGCACAAGGTCAAACCCGAGCCAAAGCTAGGCTCAACTCAGGTGCAATACAAATACATCACAAAATTGTCGAGTATAAGAATCCATAAACACAACAACAAGCCTTGACATGTTAAGTGGATGCTAAGCAGCAATGACAAATAGAATAGTGCACATGAGCACAGTGGAGCATGCAAAAAAGTATACACAAGACTTTAGACCCACTTGAACAACACATCTACAAGGCTCAGTACAAAACAGAAACATGGATGAGCATGATGAACTAAACCAGATCACAGGTTCAAAGTGATCTAAATGTACACAACCAGATAAGCTCAAAGGCAAGTCCAGTTACAACATGAACTGGCTCGAAGATCAGACTCAAGTAAATCACAACCAGAGGTAACAGCAGATCAACAAAACATACACACATACATATGTATGTATGTACATATATGGTGATACAACGAGTTCATACACAACAAATGAAAACAATCCTCATAGAAATATGTAGTGGAAACCAGACTAGACTTCAACTCAGAGATCACATATAACATCAAACTAAATGAAACAAAACAGTTCAACTCGAAGCAATACTCAGGAACCAAATCAACATACGAACCAGATTGCAACAAAACAGTTGTGAACACATATAAGTGAGCACAAAACAATGACAGTAATCAAGTGTAGGCAAGCATACATATATACATGTGCATGCATACATACATACATACATACATATATATAGACAATCTCACCATACCAGTACAGCAAGGCTAGACAGTCCAACGAGACTCAAGTACACATGAAGACATCAAGAACCAAACAAGTGCAACAAAGCATTCAATCATGAACAATCAATGAAACCAAGTGGATCGGCAATAGTCATACACATATATACATACATGTATGTATATACATGGTTATAGTAAGCACAGTTGCGAGTCACTGTTCAAAGAAAAGCAGCAGTTTTTGTTTCACAAATTGATCAAGCCGAAGAAGTCAGAGAGAAACACAAATATTGAAAGCAAGTACTCGAAGTGGACAGAGCAAGAGCAAGGTACAAAATAAGGTACACAAGAAAAGCACATGCATACAACAAAAGAAATGAAAAAATCAATGAAGAAGTGTATGGTTTTACAAAAATCAGAGTAGCGGTTTTCAAACCAAAGTCAAGTTCAAAATGCCAAAGAATCAAAGCCATGGTGACCAAGGCAAAGTTCGAACAAGTCAGAATCAAAGACAGATGACAACACGTATGAATGAAAAATCAAAAACCAAACAAGCCGTGGTAATCAAGCAAAGAAATATTCGAAGTTGAACCGGTCAGGAACAATCACAAGCAACCAATCAAAATCGAACGGCCAAGCTAAAGTAACAGACAAATTAAAAACAAATATTCGAACGAAAATTTAGGGAATTAAACCCTATTTAAACCATTAACATCATCGACAATCAAGGCATCGAGTTCAAGTAAATTAACCAGTAAAGCAAAAAGCATAAATCACATACCAATTTAGTTCAAACTCGATCAAATTGGAGCGACCGAAATCATATCACAGCCAAAGGATCGATTGTCCAAGCCAAACAAAGCAAATAATCACTGCAATTGATCAAATACAGGCGGCGTCTCCAATTCAAAGCAAAGCCCTAATTTATTTTGAAAGACGAATGAACATTATCGAGCAAAGGAAAGAGGCAGCCATTTTCACTGAGCAAAACGGGCCGAAGACATAAACAAGAAAAAAAAAAGGGATTCTCTTTTAATTTTTTGGGCCGGTTCCTTTAGTATTAATTTGGGCTTAAATTTTATTTAGGGTTTTGTATTTGCTTTTTATTTTGAAACTTACTTTTAAACTTTTATTAAATTCTAGTCGTGTGACTAGGGGACGAACTACGGTGGTGTAGTTCGAGAATTCGCAACTTAGTGGTTGAGTTGTGGTAGGGTTTTGAGCGTAGAGTTAGGTTAGTCGATAGCGAGTGTCGCGAGTTTACGTGTGTAAGCGTCTGACACATTAATTTCTAGTAGAAACCTTGGGGGCAGCACGTAGGCAGGGTTTTGCCGAAGCTGGGTAAATCTGTGTTGTTCTATTTCTGCTTTTATTATTCTGCTACTATCTGTGCTGCAATTATTTTATATATTTCCACATTAATTTTTATAATTATTAGTATCACCCTATTCACCCCCTCTAGGGTGAAATCGATCCTACAATCATTAACTAAAATTATCAAATATCATTCATTAAAATGATTAATTAATTTCAAAAACAGTTTATTAAATTCAAATAACCATTAATTAAAACGATTAATTAAATTAAAATACCATTAATGATTAATGAGTTTTAAACATCTACTTTTGTGAAAATATAAGCTCAAATTCAACACACACAAAGGGTTTAGGAGATGATATTCGATAATTAACGGTATAGCGAAAATTGCTATAACGACACTTAAATAATTTAAATAGAATATCATGATTAATTTCAACTAAACATCAATATAAGCAACATAAGGAAATAAATAATTATTATTGATGAGAAACCTCTTAGGGTCTCTCTACAGAAATCCCCTGTAAAACAATGGTTACAGACAATATATATAGTCATATAGGTTCATAGCAATTAAGTTAATATGTCATCCATTTTTCAAAATGGGATTTCAACCAAACAATCAATCAAACAACAACAACAACAACAATATCTAAACCATCAACCATGCATTCAACAATAAATTTATAGCATCACAAATGTTATACAGCTAATTTAAAGGCGAGTAAACTCATCGAAATTCCAATGGATGCTTTCGCGTTTTGGTTTGGTCTGAAATCGAATGACGTTCGATTTTAGCCCAAAATTCATCTAGCACCAATTTTAATCAATCCAATTCTTATGCATAGCCAACGTCGATACGAGTCCGACGCGACTAACCATGTTTGAATCTGACCTCGTGTGAAGCAGATATAAGTTTAATAAGATTTAGGAATTAATAATATAATTAAATATTAATTATGCAATTAACCCCTTAATCCACTTAATTAACCAACCCTAATTACCTTTGTTCCTAATCTTGGCCACGAATATCCCAAACCCTACTTCGCCTTCAACGACAATCACCACCGCCTGAGGCCATGTCGCACTGTCGCAAATTCACCCAAGCCTGCCCTTGCCGAGATGAACCCGACGCTACCAAAAACACCACCTGACACTGGCTTATGGCTTAGATCTAGCTGCAAAACACACTGTCGTTCATCACAAAATCCCCACCGCCACCATCAGTGTTAACCCAATCCAACAGGTCACTTTGCTCGTCTCAACACCCCGAACATTTTTCTAGTTGAGGTCGAGGCCTAATTCGTCCTCTGGTGGCCATGGTGGTTGATGGCCATTGGATGAGGTTTCTTTAATTCAGGGCCTAGGGTTTGTATGGATCTGGTTTTGGGAAATGAAGAGAGATAGGTCCTTATATAGAAAATTTAATCGGCGATATTCACACCCTAAAATTTACGAACTCCAATCGAGGCGTGCTCACTGGCGTTCTTAGCTAAATACCCCCATTCCGAACTTGATAGAACTATTTTCGGGACCTAATTTCAAATTATACAAAACTTAGCTTTTAAAATCCAATTATATTATTTTAATTCTCTAAACTTAATCGCTATGCGTTTCTAGCTTGCTTGACCACACAATACGTCCGATCGTCACGAAACTCGTCGGCGTGCAACAATTTATTATTTCAAATCCAGCGGCACTAGTTTCATTAAAATCCGAGATAGTGCCCGGAATGATAATTTCACATATTGTAAATATTTTTTATATTTTCGATCCAAGATCGATATTTATCTGATCTATTTATTTTTGTAATTAAATTTACAAATTGAATTCACCAATATTATTTATTAATTAAAAGGAGTTAAATAAAATTATTAAATCTATATAATTAATATTTAATTCACAAATTCAAATACTCAAGTAATCCCTATATATGAATATAGTTATTAAATTTCAAAAATCCAATTATTTAAATATTTAAATTTAATTACATATTAAAAATCCAATGACCAAAATTCTGGGTTATTATAGTAGTTAATTAATTATATGTATGTGTGTTATCTATTTGGCTAAATAAACACCATTCCGTTAAAGTAAATTGAATAAGGTAATCTGGACACCTGTTTAGCGGAATAAAACACCGTTTCGTTAAATAAATCAATTGGTTATTTAATTAGTAGAATAAATTCATGTTCTGATATTTTATAGATTTGAACCATCAAATTTTATGTCGCTAATTGATATGCCACTTTGAATAAGTGATGTGTTAAACAATGGTGGTTAATTGTTGAATTTATTTACATAAATATTGTGTAACAACCCGAATTTTTGAGTTGATTAAATAAAATAAATAATGATTCAAAATTAGAGAAATTAAATCATTAATGTGGTGTTCGTATTTTTTTTAATAAAAGACAATCTGTTTTAGAATGATGAATTCTAAAACATTGTTAAAGTGAGAAATAACAGTGTTTTTCAAAATGTTTAATTAGTAGAATCTTTTAATTTTAAACAAAGGGAAACTTTGAAATTAGTAGATCTCTTTATAAAAATATTTTTTATTGTCAAAATAATTTGAGAATTTATTTTATTTATTTGGGTTACGGTTTAAATGCTTAATCATTTTAATTATGAAGCTTGCTAGTTAATAAAATGGAAAAGTGGAATTGAGAGGAAGAATAAGTAAAGAATAATTTTCTTTTATTAGCTGGGTCTAGTTGTAAACCTAAACCCATACTAAAACATAAGAGGAAAACATGCTTACTTGTTTCTCTCATTTTTGAGTATAGTATGTTCATTTCTAAAAGAAAGAAGCTAGCGTTCTAACAATCTTCCCTATTCAATCCAAAATATCCACTTTAAAATAAAAATAAAATCCTGGAAATTCATATAAAATCAAGGTGATGTATCAAACTCTAATTTTACTTTTGACCATATCAATTTTAGTTTTACAGTAAATTGATTGTGGAAATCATTTTGTTTGCTTTAGTAAAAACTAGGAATTGCCGATTTTGTTGAGTTATGGGTTCTAGCAAGCTATTGGAAGGGAAAAATATGAGTAAGTACTCGCACAATCTATCCCTAGATTATCTGCATACTTATTAGTTAGAATAATTTGATATTTGCAGTTGTTAATTGAATGGATGATAAGTTAGTGAATGAACTTTGGTTGTTTGATGTTTGTTGATTGCGATTATATTGGATGTTAATCACCGTTAGTAATTTGGCCATATCCTTTTCGTTTCTTATTAGAATTTGATAATTTTCAATGTTTTGGAAAGCTTACATCATGTGAGTTAACTTTCATATTGAACACTTTTAAAAATTCTAAGCATAGGTCGATCAAAAACGTATTGAAAACTTTATGCCCTGCTCTTGTAAAATTTGCAATTTCTGAGCTAAACGTTGTTGGTAATTTGAACATATCTTTCTCATTTCTTGTCAGAATTTGATAATTTTTGATGTTTTGAAAAGATTAGACTCTGTTCTATAAGTTTTATGTTTTGGTTTTGTAAAATTCTGAGGTTAAAATGGTTTAAGTTGTACTTCTTTGTCATTGTCCTGAGAATGAACGACAGAGATGACAAGCACCATTGTCCCAGTGGTTAAGTGATTCGACTTTGGTGCGATGGGTCACAAGTTCGAAACTTGCGTAGCGTTATTCGAACATTTATTGACATGTGATATGTTGTCATAGTGACATGTTGTATATAAAGTACCATTTCAAAAAAAAAAATGAACGACAGAGATATTGAATTTTGAACCTGAGAATTATTTCGGCCATAAATTTTGAACCGTAAGTCCAAATTAGATGATCTATTTCTTGTTGAAAAGCTTATCCTTTTATCTACAATTTTCATATACTAAATCATTTAATTCTCTTTCTCATACGTCCAAAAAGTGCAAAAACATGTATTATTATATAAAAAATAATTTATTATAGAAAACAGGCTTTTAAAACTATTTTCGAAACGTTTGGAAAATAACTTTTGAAATTCTCTTATTATAGATAATGTATAATTTTAATAGCTTTAAATTAATTATAAATATTGTAAAATATTTATTTCGAAAGCTAAAAAAATCTTCACAAAACGGTTTAGAAAATAGTTTTAAAAGCTTGTTTTCTATAATAAATTATTTTCTATGTAATAATACATGTTTTTGCACTTTTCAAACGTATGAGAAAGAGAATTAAACGATTTAGTAAACTCACGTATCAAGTTTTGCAATATTTTGAGTTTTAATGGGTTGAAATTGCCATTTTATCCGACTTTTGCTTCCAACTTGGTTTGCCCCTTGTTGTTTTGTTTGAACCTTATTTTGAGTATCTTGATGATTTTCAACGCTTCTCAATTTTTTGGGATTTGGATCCTTTAATTGATGGATTAAATTGGATTGAGTTTGGAATTTAATTACTTAATATATATAGACTTAAAATAAGTAATTTTATAAAAGAACGTTTATTATAATATATCGATTTGTAACTATTCATATTAATATAATTCCTATTTATAAATGATTTTATAAAGTGAATGTATATATACATATATTAAGTAGTGCTAGTAAAAATGGAATATGGTTTTGGAAATATAAATTTAAGTTCATTTCAAATAAATGTTTGAATCTATGTTATGAAAAGCGCGGTTAAGCGTCGCTTAAGCATCACTTAAGCGCTAAATGCATGCAACGCTTAATTTTTTGAAAAGGCGATAAAATTAAGCAATAAGCGCTTAAGCGCGCTTATCTATGCTTCACTTAAATTTAAACGACGATTAAGCACTACTAAGCAAAAAATATTTTATTTTTAGAATAAGAAGAAATGAGGTTATAGCATAAAAGCGACACTCCAAACAAAATTTCCTCGTTTTCTAACATATAGGTTGATGGATGGTGTGTAGTTTTTTACATTAGGATATAACTATTTATTACACAAATGTACATGGTTTGTACTCTACTCGAGTATGCTTACTTTCAATGTAATAACGAAAGTCAAATTCAACTTTTGCAACCTATGAATTTGTAAGTTAACTTCAAAGCAAATCTTTACTTCTTTGTGATTAATTCATACCTACATGGACAATAATGCACTTAATATAATCCATTTGCATAAATTTATATTTATACAAATAATGTATGCTCAAGAATCAAGTAGCGCTTAGGCGATGCTTAAGTAGCGCTTAAGCAACATTAAGCGAAGCAAGGCTTCTATCACCTCGCCTCGCCTACGCTTAATATAACATAGGTTTGAATACCTATATCGGTTTGGGATATGAGTATTTGTGATTTTATAAAATAAATGAACTTATATATATGGTCTATAAAATATGAATTTTGAACTATGGATTTATTTAAATAGGAAGTTGGAATAGCTATATATATAGTTAATATTTGTATAAAAACAGCCATGGTGAATTATGACAAAGAAGCGAGAACGGTTATTCAGAACCCTCCTCCCCCTAAACCGCCTGATCCACCCACTCCTCTGATTCCAACGTCGGCCTCAACTTCCAGGCATGTCGATCTGCACGTTCAGGCTAGCATACCCCATGCGTAGTCATAGTTTATTCGGCCATCTCCTGACAGCGTGCCTTCTTCCACTGATGCTGCGCCTTCTCCCATACACTCATGGCATCGGTCATGGGCATAAACTGTCAAGGATTCTGCCAAAAAAGACGAGGACATTACTGATTTAACATTCTATCCTCCAACCGTTGATGGTGAATCACGTTCTGGGTAATGCCTGAATCAGTTTTCAATTCTGCAGTTGACAAATGGAGACATACCTTAGTGGTATATATACTACAAGAAGAACGGTTCATGTTTATTAAATTCTATAACCCAAAAGATTGTGCTAAAATAATTAGATCGGGTCCTTACACCATTGGGTCTAGAATTTTGATTATTAAGAAGTAGAAACCCGGTATTGAAATTAATAAAGTTTCCTTTTCTACGATTCCAATATGGACGTGTTTTATCGATTTGAAATTAGAGTATTGGAATAACGAAGGTATCAGTCGGATTGCTAGCATCCTTGGACGTCCAATACGTATGGATTCAAACACGGCAATGGAAAGTAGGCTAAATTACGCTCGGGTATTAATCGAAGTTGATGTCCAGTTTTCCTATCCATCTACTGTTAAGTTACAATTATATAATGGCACGACAGATGAAGTAAATGTTGAATACGAGCACAAATTTACTCCTTGTTCAGTTTGTAGAGTATTTGGGCATTCAGAAAACAGTTGTAACAATTCATTTAAAAAGGAATGGAGACTGAAAGCTAATGCAATGTCCAAAGATGTATTACAACAGACTGACCGCACCACTCACACTACTGAACCGACAGAGACAGTCAATAATATAGGAAATGAATTGAATGTACATGCTCCTTTAACAACTGTTAATTTACAAAATCAATATTGCATCCTTGCTGACATCTCCGAAGAACCACTTAACCAGACCGATAGTGACATCCTGCATCTTCTTCTACCAATGCTCCTCCCCTGCCTTCCCTTGATGTACCTGTTAACTACACAGCACAAAATCAAGATGATGATAGTTATGCAAAAGAAGATGATTTCATCCCTGATGTTAGACAGAGAGTAGCTACCACAGCGGCCAGTACATATAACAAAGATGACATTGATGGTAATTATGAAAATGCAGAAAATCTCATACATAATGTTGCATCACACATACAAGAAATTGGTGAAAAAAGTAATGCAGAAATCAATGTTTCCCCCATGGTTTCGAAGAATCCCACATACTTGAAGGAGCATGAAATTTCTGCAAATCCCAAATCTCAGAAAACTGCTCCTTCTAAAAGATCAACACGGAGCTCTTCGATGGGTAAATGAATATGATGACTTGGAACATTAGAGGCATGAATACTGATGATAAATTTAGTCAAGTATTCAAGCTTCTAAATGCTCACAAGCTTAGTCTTTTAAGCTTAGTTGAGACAAAACTATCTACCTCTACTATTCATAATTTGCAACTGAAGCTGCCTGCGTGGAACATTATACATAACAACGACACCGACAGTAAGGGTCAAATTGTTGTTCTAGTTGACAAGTCAGTGTGGGTATATGTTGTTGTGAGTTCTTCACAACAACACATAACCTTACTGCTAACAAATAAAGGAGGACTACAATGCTACTGTACTTGTGTTTATGCCAGCAATTCTTTTTCCGAACGATAAAACTTATGTGATTTGCTATGTTTCGATGCCTCAACAATAAGATCTCCGTGGTTAGCCATGAGGGATTTTAATAATTCTCTCAACATAAAGGATAAAAAAGGAGGTTTACCAATTCCTTTCTCCTATTTGAGTTCCTTTAAAAATTGTTTATTTAATTGCGGTTTGGTTGAGTCTCATTTACAGGGTTGTAAGTATACTTGGCGACGTAGGGGAATCGCGACGAATATAGACAAAGTTCTAATCAACTATGAATTTGTGTTTATGTTCCCGCAATTGAGCACTATTACGCTGCCGACTAGCATCAGTGACCATACCCCTATACTGACCAGTTTCAACCCATAACACCAACGGAGGAAAAGAGCTACATTCAGATATGTTAATAATTGGTGTTATTCACATGGATATGATCACTGCATAGTAAAGGAATTAGATGTTAACACATGGGGTTCAAGCTTTGAAAAACTTATTTGTAAACTAAAGGCAGTCAAAGTTGAATTGAAAAAATGGAACAAGTTGAGAGCTTGTGACAATCAGATTTCCAATTGCAGTCAGATTTCGACACAATATTTCATCAATCAGATCAAGATCTTGAAAACCCTACGTTATATGACACTATGTTCCAGGTGGGCCAGAACTTAAATGACTAGATTAAAAAACATCTCCAATTTTTGAGGCAACAAAGTAAAGTGCTATGGCTACAACAAGGGGATAGCAACACCAAGTCCTTTTACGTTAAGATGTCCATGCGAAGACATAGGAATAAAATACATGCCTTGCTCGACTCTCAAGGACAGTATATTTATGATTGCAATAATATTAAGCATGCAGCCATAGAATACTACCAGCACTTTAATGGAGATATAATGCAGAGTTTCAACATGTTGACACAAGAATGCAAATCAATAATGTGGGAAGGGAATACTTATCTGCTCCAGTAACCATGGAAGAAGTCAAATCGACACTGTTTTCGATCAATGATTCCAAGAGTCCAGGACCTGACGGCTTTTCAGCTAAAATTTTCAAACTACATTGGGACAGCCTGCACAGAGACATATATGATGCAGTGTCAGAAGTTTTTACTGTGAAAAAATTGCCTCGGGGATTAATCATAATTTTATTACATTGATTCCTAAGAAAGATAAGCCACAAACTATTTCAGACTGTAGACCTATTGCATGTGCTAATGTTTTGACAAAATTATATCTAAAATCATATGCAATAAAATTAAATGGTTTCTTCCATTGTTAATTGCAGAAAACCAATCCGCTTTCATTCCAGAAAGAAACATTGGGGAAAATGTTCTGCTGGCTCATGAACAAGTACAGGATTTCGCAAAAAGGGAGAAATAAAAAATGTGTATTAAAATTGATCTACAAAAGGCTTATGATATGGTTAACCATGAATTTGTTTGTCATATGCTTAAGTGTTTCAGGTTTCCCACATCTCTCATTCAGTTAATATACGAGTGTATATCAAGTCCTACCTTCTCTATCATGATTGATGGAAGGCCTGAGGAGTTCATCACGTTTAATAGAGGGTTACGCCAAGGAGACCCTTTGTTCCCGTATTTATTCTGCATTGCCATGGAATTTTTCACACTACTCATGGAAGTGGGCGTGGATAGTAAACTATTGGAGCCCATAAACAGATTTAAGCCTGTTATATCACATTTATTATACGTTGAAGACGTTTTGGTTTTCCTAGCAGCCTCTATACAGAATGCTACGTATATGAATCATATATTTTCAAGAATGGAGGAAACTATTGGCCTACGAATTAATCAAGCTAAACCACAGATTTTTTCCAGTAAAGAAGCTTTTTGGAAATCCAAAATTACTACTATTCTACATATAACAGAGAAGGAATTACCTGTAAAGTATCTTGGGGTCCCATTGTCTTCAGATTACATACATGCTTCTCAATGTTCCCCCCTGTTGCACAACATCAACGCAAAATTAGAAGGCTGGGATAGCAATCTGTTATCAATTGCAGACCGAGCAGAGCTGATACAAGGAATTATAACACCTACGGTTATGTACTGGGTACTAATTTATCATTTACCTTCCTCTGTTTTGAGGAAAATTGATCATATTTGCCTAGATTTCTTTTAGAAAGGCAAATTACATAAAATATCTTGGGATATTTTATGCAAGCCGAAATTGGAAGGTGGCGTAGGGCTTTGTAAATTCACTGATTTAAATACAACAGCCAGAATCAAATTGCTATGGAAGCTATTAACATCAGACTGTTTATGTGCTGCATGGATGCGTGCCAAATACTTAAAAACAAATTTTTGGACCATCCCTATTAATAATAATTTTTCAGGTATGATGAAATCTATTTTATGACAACGAGATGTGGCAGCTAAAATCATGTCTAGACTCATTGTTAATGGGGAGCAGACAGATTTATGGTATGATCCATGGATCAACCATAAATCCCTGGTGGACTTAATTAGTTGGAGCAGAATTTTCATCAGCAGTACTGCAAACAATAAGGCCGGTTATATAGTAAGGGATGGACAACTACAACCACAATGATTAGCAGAGACTAGGGAGTCAGCTCCTCATATTATGCAAGTTACATTATCTACTGAGGATCCAACAGACTACTGGACCATTGCTGACCAGAAACAATTTAAGTTTTCTACCGTGTGGAATGAAATCAGACTACAAGCGCAAAAAGACGACACATACAAACTTATATTGTATAACAAAACTACAAGAAAGTTTTGCTATACAACATATATGGCGTACATGCATTGTTTTCCAACATCTGACAGGTTAATTGCGTGGGGAATGAATGTTGATCCACATTGTACTTTTTGCAACAAACATAACGAGACGCACCAACATTCATTTACAGAATGCGATTATAGTACTTATCTTTGGAAGTCTGATATGGTTATAGATTGAAGAGAAGAAGAGAGGGCAGAAAATAAGAAGCAGAGTAAGATGAAGGAGAAGGAAACAGAGAGAGATTAGCAATATATTTCTTCCATATCCATTCTCTTCGATTTTCAGTACATTTATAACAAAAGTTGTAACAAACTTGTATACGTGGCACACTAGCCTCCTGTCCTTTTCTACCTTTTTCTAGCACGAAACAATTAACAGAAATTGTAAAATAAAAAGTGCAACAGCTTTTCTAACAACCCTACAACCTATAATTCTACTTTATATATTTTTAATCCAGGAATCTTTGTGGCAACCTGATCGATCTCTTGGGTCGTGCCTGGTTTGTTGAGCCATCTTCATGTGCATGTGTATCAGTGTGTGTGCCAGTTGCATGTGTATCAACACCCACCCCTTCAAGATCGACCTTGCCCTCAAGGTCGTTGTTACTGTCAGCTAGGGTTGGTGGAAATGGTTGAAGTGGAGCAGTAGCTGGGTACGGACACAGTTTAAGCAAGGAAACATGAAAAACAGGATGGATGCGAGATTCAGGAGGAAGTTGCAGTTTGTAAGCAACTGGACCTATTTTTTCAACGATTTTGAAGGGTCCATAATACTTTTTTGATAGTTTGTGGTGATTATTTCGTATGGTTTGTTGACGGTACGGTTGGAGTTTAAGGAAAACCCATGAGCCAACTTGGAACTGTTTGTCACTTCGTCTTTGATCTGCGTGGTTCTTCATGCGACTCTGTGCACGCTGGAGGTTCGACTTAATGAGTTGGAGCAGCTTGTCTCTGGATGAAGCCCATTCATTTAACTCTAGCAGTGGTGTTGTAGAAGTAACATAGTCAGCGAGAATTGGTGGTGCTCTACCATAAACTGCCTGGAATGGCGACATTCCTATAGAAGTGTGCTTAGTAGTATTATACCACCACTCAGCCCACGGAAGACACTTAACCCATTTGGTTGGCACATCACCTACTATTGCACGTAAATAAGTTTCCAAGCATCGATTTACTACTTCGGATTGACCGTCGGTTTGTGGGTGATATGCGCTGCTCATTCTTAGCTTTGTATCGTGTAAGCGGAATAACTCCCTCCAAAACTGACTTGTAAATACTCTATCTCTATCGGATACGATTGAGCGTGGGAAGCCATGTAGTCTGACGTACTCTTGCAGAAAATATGAAGCGAGTTGTGAAGCTGAAATTGACGTCGGTAAGGCGCAGAAATGAGCGTATTTTGACAGTCGATCCACTATTACCCAGATTACTGTTCGGCCATTTGATGGTGGGAGATGTGTGATAAAATCCATGCTTATATCCTCCCATATGTGTACGGGAATAGGAAGTGGCTGAAGTAACCCTTTGTAAGGTGTGTTGTCTGGTTTCGCCTGGAGGCAAGTTGGGCACTGCCGGACGAATTCATGTACTGCTGCTGCTAGTTTAGGCCAATAGAAATTGCTTGCAATTCTGGCTACTGTGCCTTTGATTCCAGAGTGACCTCCGACTTTTGATGCGTGTAGCTCAGTCATTATTTGGTTTTTGATGTCCACATCGTTAGGCACATACAATCGATTTTCCCAAAATAACAAATTATTGCGCAAATGAAATTTTGGGTTTGAGCAATTACCTGCACGTAGGCGAGTAATGATGGACTGTGCTGTCTCGTCATGTTGCAGAGCTTCTTGAATCTTTGGCAAAAGAGAAAATGTTGGACCTGAAATTGCATGCAGGGTGGCTTCCTCAGTGAATCGAGACAGGCCATCGGCTACCACATTTTGTTTGCCCGGTCGGTAGTGGATCGTGAAATCAAAACCTAGAAGCTTGGAAAGCCATTTCTGCTGCTCCGGAGTTTGAATCGTCTGCGACGCCATCTCTCGGATGCTCTGATGATCAGTATAGATCTGAAAGGGGCGACCTAATAAATAGTGACGCCATTTTTTTATGGAAGAAGTAATTGCAAACATCTCTCTGGAATAGGTTGATGCTCTGTGGAGGTGGCGGGGCAATTTAAGGCTGAAGAAGGCGATTGGATGGTCGGATTGTGCCAGCACTGCACCGATTGCAGTGGCAGATGCATCAGTGGTCACTGTGAATATTTGAGAAAAGTTAGGAAGGGAGAGGACGGGAGTATGGGTGACGGCTGATTTTAACTGTTCAAATGCTGATTGGGCTTCTGGGCTCCAAGCAAAGTTGTTTTGCTTTAATAAATCGGAAAGTGGGCTTGTGATGGCAGCATAGTTTCGGATAAAACGGCGGTAGTAGCCCGTGAGGCCTAAAAAACCACGAATGGCTGTTACTGAGTTTGGGATTGGCCAGTTAATCATTGCTTCGATTTTTGCTGGGTCTACTCGCACGCCTTTACCGGAGATGATGTGGCCCAAATAATCAAGTTCCATCAGGCCGAACTTGCACTTGGTTGCGTTGGCAAAAAATTGGTGTTGAGCTAAAAGTTGGAGAGTGGTGTGAAGGTGGCTGAAATGATCATCCCATGATGGACTATAAACGAGGTTGTCGTCAAAGAAAACGAGTATAAATTTCCGTAAATATGGACGGAATATATTGTTCATGGTTGCTTGGAAAGTGGATGGAGCGTTGGTTAGGCCGAATGGCATTACGAGAAATTCGTAATGGCCCTCGTGGGTTCGAAAAGCGGTTTTGGGGATATCGGGTCGATGGACACGAATTTGGAAATAGCCACTTCGGAGATCGAGCTTTGAAAAAATCATTGCCCCATGAAGCTCATCTAATAATTCATCGACCGTTGGAATTAGAAATCGGTCTTTGATAGTGATAGCATTAAGTGCACGATAATCAACACAAAATCGCCACGAACCGTCTTTTTTTTTTACTAGAAGAACGGGCGATGAAAATGGACTAGTGGATGGTTGGATGATTTTGGCCTTTAACATATCTTGGATTTGGCGTTCGATTTCGTTTTTTTGAAAATATGGGTATCGATATGGTTTGATGTTAATTGGTGTGGAGTTAGGCATGAGATTGATGTGGTGGTTTAGTGGTCTATTTGGTGGTAGGTCTTTGGGTTGATCGAAGATGTGGGAGTAAGTGGTTAATATCTTGTGTAGTTGAGGTTGGTCGTGACGTAACGGAGTATGGTAGGTTGGGTTATGATCGGGTTGTAGTTGCAGATATAGGAAATTGGAAATTGAAGATGTTGCGTCCAGGCGTTTCAATTGGTTTAGTGATATAGGTAATGGGCCGAGAAGAGGATCTAACCCAGTTAAAGAAATCAGCCTGCCATTTACTTCAAAGGCCATAGTTAATAGCTTGTGATCCATAGTAATAGGCCCTAATTGTTCCAGCCATTGAACACCGAACACTGCATCGGAGCCCACAATATCGAGCAGGTAAAAATCGATGGAAAAATTATTTCCCTGTATCTCCACGCTCACATTTTTACAGCAGCCTGAACTATGTAATTTCTCACCGTTGCCCACCGTTACTGCGAAGGAGCTTGCAGTGTTGACTTCCAGACCCAAAAATTTAGCCGTTTTCGGGTGCAAATAATTGTGTGTGGATCCCGAGTCAACTAAGATTGAGATTGGGTTGCCATTTACAAAAGCCGGCAAACGAATGGCTCGTGGGTGAGAAGAACCAGTTAAGGCATGGAATGATATTTCTTGTGGTGAGTCTTGGGATGTATCGGTAATTTGAGTAGGTTCGGTTGAAGGAGGTGGTTCGGATTCGATAGTTTCAGGTTGGGCTGTGTCATCGGGGTTTAGGTCGGGAAGGATCATGAGGATATGGGTTGGTTTGCATCGGTGGCCAAACTGATATTTCTCATCGCAATTGAAGCAAAGGCCCTGTTGCTTTCTTTCTTGCATTTCAGCCTGGGACAATTGTCTGATGGGTATATGTGGTTTGGTTGTTTGAGCGTGAGGTGTTTGTTGGAATGTCTGAGAGGTGTTTGGAGTATTTGTGAATTTAGAAGGATGGTGGGCTGTTTTGTGGAATGGGTATTTGTTTTGATCAAAGTTTTTGCGTTCTATCAGCTTGGCAGTATCGATTGCCTCTGAAATGGTATTGGGTTTGAGGAGTAATAGCTCGTTTTGGATATTTGTTTTGAGGCCGGAAATGAAGCAATGTAGGATGGAATCTGGGTTTAAGGTAGTGATGCGGTTGCACAGTGTTTCAAATGTGGCTTGGTAGTTGTCAACAGTGGTAATTTGTTTTAATTTGAAGAGGGTTGCTTGGGGATTTAGAAATGTAGGGGGGCCGAACCTTTGTTCAATTGCTTTTGCCAACGCCGGCCATGATGAGAGTTGCTTGTTTCGGTGCATCCATTGAAACCATGTTAGAGCCTGACCGTCCATGTGAAAGCTGGCGAGCTCTACCCGCTGGTCCTCTGGTGTGGAGTAATATGTGAAGAAACGGTCAGCTTGGAATATCCAGTCATGCGGATTGGAGCCTGTAAAGGGTGACAGTGTTACCTTCGGGTTTCGGCTTGACGATGGGGAGGATAATAGTGGGGGTTGTCGGTGGTTTTGAGATGGATTGTAGGTAGTTGATTGTTGATTAGTTGGAGAGGGTGGTGGTTGGGTATCGAATTTTCGATGGAGGTCAGCCATTTGCTTAGTGAGGTCCTGTAATGCTGCTTTGATATCTATATTATCTGCGGTTAATGTTTCCAGCATGGTGCTATGGGTGGTTTGATTGGTTTGGATGGTGTTAATGGTGTCTTGGTGGTCGTTGAGCTGTTGGAAGGCATCGTCTAGGCGAGGCATGGTGGTAGAGCTGAATCAGATATTTTGAGGAAGGAAGAGGTCAACCGGTGAAAGCACCAAATTGATATGGTTATAGATTGAAGAGAAGAAGAGAGGGCAGAAAATAAGAAGCAGAGTAAGATGAAGGAGAAGGAAACAGAGAGAGATTAGCAATATATTTCTTCCATATCCATTCTCTTCGATTTTCAGTACATTTATAACAAAAGTTGTAACAAACTTGTATACGTGGCACACTAGCCTCCTGTCCTTTTCTACCTTTTTCTAGCACGAAACAATTAACAGAAATTGTAAAATAAAAAGTGCAACAGCTTTTCTAACAACCCTATAACCTATAATTCTACTTTATATATTTTTAATCCAGGAATCTTTGTGGCAACCTGATCGATCTCTTGGGTCGTGCCTGGTTTGTTGAGTCATCTTCATGTGCATGTGTATCAGTGTGTGTGCCAGTTGCATGTGTATCAAAGTCTTTGTTGAACAAACGGGAGCTTCATCCCACAGTCGAATGCTCACTGCAACATCAGTTACTGGTTTTACGATGTCGATGTAGCTTTGCATCTAAAATAGCTGTTCAATAATTGGCCTACGTCGCGGCGGCTACCACCACTCACCATATTTGGATGGAAAGGGTCAGATGTCGATTTGAGGGGAAACGTTGCTCGATGAAGCAAGGATGCAAGTTGATTGAAATAGATGTTCGACTGTATATCTAGAGAAGAGTAAATTATCGACACATATCAGCGGCGGATAGACATAAATTTTTGAGATGGGGGATTGGGCTAGGAGATACTGGATGATGTTGCGGCCAAGGAAGGGTTTTGTTTTATGGTTTGTTCGCGTGTGATACTATGGGCCGGGTCGGGTTGATTAGCTGGAAGCGGTGGTGTTTGTTACCCTCTTGGGTCGGCCTTTTACTTATTCGTTTTTATTTGGTTTTTATTTGTTGTCTTGTATTTGGTTTTGTTCCTTCTGTATTAGAGATGTTTAATAGTGGATGTCATGCTCTTTTTCCTTGCCACAATGGTAAGGTTATTTAAGGAGGCGAATCCTGCTATTATATGGTTCTTATCGTTATTAATAATAGAACCTTTTTCTTCAAAAAATATATATATATAGTTGAATAATAAACGAGTTTATGAGTTTCTAAAATGAGAAGTTTGAAAGTAAGTTATAAATAAAGTATTTAAGAAATCATTTGAGAAGTTTGAAAGTAAGTTATAAATAAAGTATTTAAGAAATCATTTCATCTATAATAAAATTATATTATTTTCTTTCAAACTATAAACTCTTATTGGATTTTATGCCATTTGGGCATTTTCGTGTGACTTTTGGATTTTGAAGATAAGATATTTTAAGAGCCTCAATTCTATAATATGAGAAGTACTAATAATCGAGTTAGTGTTATTGATTGATTTAAATTCTTTCAAGTAATGCTTCATCGAATATGGTATAACTCATTGACTAGAACGTTTGAGTGGAATTTACTAACCCATTAGCGAATACTTGAATTTCACCAAATATTATGGGATGCTTTGGTTAAATTCTTGTAATTGCTTTTAGGAAAGTATTTAACACTTTAGGGTGGTACCCTCTTCAGTGTTCGTCATTTGTGTGGGCTTTCAGGTTTTCCAGTGGTATTCATAACGAGCAAGATTTACTAGATTCTAGTAAATACTTGAATTTTACCAGGCAGTATGTGACGTTTTGGTTAAGTTCTCGTGATTACTAAAGTGATAGTATTTGTCACTTTAGAGTTTACTCTCTTTTGGTATTTGGCATTTGGCTGGGCCGATAGATCCTTAAGAAGTATACTCCTGGATTTTTATGATCCTTGTGATCGGTATAAGTTATATCTTCTTCGATCTTTGAGTTATGTTTTTATACAATCATTGTGATCGATATAGACTTGGTTTTCTTGGACTTTGAGATTTTGTTTTAACGGTATGGACGATCATTGGTATCAGATCGGTATGAATTATACCACCTTTTGTTTTCCACTGTATGAGTATGATCATTGTGATCATTGTGGATATGGTTTTCCTGGATTTTGAGATATTATTATTTATTCTGGAATTTGGGCATTTTGACTATTCTATTTCATGATTTCTATGCCTTGAGATGGATTTTAAGGATTTGTGATTTATTTGTGTTTTGTGATTGTAGCATTCTTATGTCTTGAGATGTAATTAGAATTGGACTATATTCCATGACTTGTTTATATATATGACACCAGTATTTATCTATATATCATATATCCTAGTATTATATCTTGTTCTCATCCATTTGGATATTTAGAAATAGTCTGACTCATTTATTTTATAATAGTCGGCCCAGGTCGAGACTTTTCAAGTTACAGGACCTGTAAACCCTTAGATGGATGTGCTGGAAGAGAGATAAACCATTTTAATTCTTTAGTTTATCTCACTTAGGATTTTGTGTGTGTATATAAGATCTACATTTTTAGATGGTGAGTTGCATTAGATGTAAATTATGTGGGTCTAGTATATTATTTTGTAGACTCACAGTTTGTATATGTTTATGAGGTTTATTATTCCGTTGTGATCTATGACTATTGTTTGTATGATATACTATTTTGATTCTGAGAAACCATTGTGGTTATTACTTTGGACTGAGACTGTACTCATCAAAATTTTATTTCAAAGATTAAGTAAAGCGGTAATGTATCATTGTTAGTTTAAAGATATATTCATATTCGGTCGCCACTAACAAGCTGTATTCTCCGTGTTATTAGATGCTATTATTTATAATGTTCTTTAATAATATAGGTATAACGGTGGGGTCGTTACATATTGAATTATGCAAATGCTACTTGGAAAGTTAAATTCAACGATATGGTAGCTTGTTTAAGTACCATTGTGATTGCTAAGCCTCTTTCCGAATTCTTAAAGTTATGAATTTAATTCAACTTCAATTTTAAACAATTACAAATGTTTATATAATTATTATTTTAGCAAGGTGTTTTATATAACAATTATTTTATCAACAATGTTTAAAATTAACTAATTTATATTTTAAATATTGTTTAAGCTATTAAGTTATATTCTAAGTATGATTTAAAGTTGATTTATACTTTAATGATATTTAAAGTTATTTTATAATAATTTGATTTTAAAGTTAATTATTAATTAAAAGTTAATTATTATTTAAAGTTAACAACTTCATATTTTTATTTAAAATTAATCTATTATTATAATAATATTGTTTTAAAATTTGATTTACTATTATATCAATAAGGTTTTAAAGGTAATTAATTATTAAGTTCAATTATTATATTATTTTAACTTATTTTAAAGTTTATTATTATATTATTATAACTTGTTTAAAGTTTATTATTTTATTGATGATTGTTTAAAGTTATTATTTTACTAATGTTGTCTAAAGATAACTAATTATTTTATTAAAAATGTTTAAGTAATAAATTGTTTTATAAAAGGTGTTTAAAAATAATAAACTATTTAATTCTAAATAAATTATTTTTAAATGAAAGGATTTATTTAATGGTTTAATCTAATAAAAGTGATCTATTTAAAGAGTTATAAATTGGAAAGGGATTTTGAAATTTAGAGAAGAAGTTTTGCTTTAAAATATGGAAAGTTTATTAAAGAAGTTTTATAAATCGAAAAGGAGATCTCGAATTGTGAAGAGTTTTATAAATGATTTTGGATATTTATAAAAGGGTTTATAAATGGTTTTGATATTAATGAAAGAGTTTTATAAACAAATTTTGAGATTTATAAAGGAATTTTATAAACAGATTTGGAGTTTTGGTAAAAGAGATTTCCATAAATGAAAGAAATTTATTAAAAGGATTTATATAAGAAATTTATAAAAGAATTTGAAATTTGGATTTCTCTTAACTAACCTTCTTAATTATGTGGTGTGAACTTTCGTTCCATACTTAACAAGGAAGGAATAGTGTTTAGGGTTATTCGTATCTCTAATTTAAATAACATTTGTTTTGATCCTTTTGATATGATTTTGAAATAAGAAACCTTTCACAATGTTTTGTAAATATACTTACATAATTGAGATAAGTATATGGTTATATTCTCTAAATATCGAAAATATAGTGTTTGGTGAATATACGTATCCTGTCGAGACAAGTATATGGAAGCGATTTCCAAGTATTTACAAAGTGATTTTTATTATTGGAAGATTAGTTAAATGTGGCTTAGTGGTTTCCATGGGAAATGTAATCTCTGTTTTGAATGTTTGTCTATTTGATAGTTAAATAACTACTATCAAATCTTGGTCTAAATATGTAATCCTTCTTAATTTTAGTGGTACAGAAATATTCCTTACTTAACAATGAAAGTTTTTTTACTCTGGAAATATCTAGGGGAAGCACGGAGATTATATGGTACAGTTACCACTATTGGTGCTATACTGTACATATAAACTCGTTTTGTTCTTCTAGGACAAATGATGAGAAGATCCGACCACATAAACGGTTAGTGGATGATCCTTGCTCTAATGTATTATTTGATCATTTTCCAAAAGAACCGGTATTGAGCATTCCGAAAATCGATTGGTTGGTTTTGGAACATCCGGTAAGCGAGGAAGTGTACTTGTAAGAGATGACTCGAAATCGTAACCACTCCAAAACCATATACGGGTGCTATGCTTGAAGGAGATTCAAGATCTGCTTTGGATGTTGGTATCCATGTGTGATTCCAAGACCCATTGGGGTGTGGGAATCCATATGTGATTCTGAGATCTGTTTTGGATGTTGGATCCATGTGTGATTCCGAGATCCGTTGGGGGTTTGAGAATCCATGTGTGATTCTGAGGTCTTTATTGAGATGTGGGAATCCATGTGTTGTTCCGAGACCTGTTGAGATATGGGAATCCATGTGTGGTTCCGAGATCTATTCAAATAGTGGTGCATGAGTTGAAATGCTGGATGTAGCCTCACCAGACGTAATGACTAAAACCAGAGATAGGATGTATACCCAGGGGTTTAGCTAACCCATGAGGATGTAGCCGTCTCTTTCCTAGAGTTACTGACAATTGTTATGCATGCATGGAGCGATGCATTTGGCTTTGAGTGATTAGCTATATTTCCTACTGTACATCACTAGGGGTGTATTGTTGCTTAAGAAGGATAACTCTGATCCTTGTGTAAGAGGACCATTCTCGAAGTACTAAGGGACCTCCATGGAATCCTACACAATTAGCAAACGCGCCTTAATGGTTTTTGATTATAAACCTATTATTATTGTGATGTACACCCACGAGCATCACAGCTACTTGATTATTATTACTTTCACCCTTAGACATTATTATAATATCATTGGATTTTCTGATATAAATGTTTTGGTTATCGTAAGGTAAAAACCCGACCGTGTTTGTATGCGGCGTGGTCTTACGAGAAACCTTTTGTAACGAACCGTGGGATTTTCGACCCTTGAAAATCGACATCAATACGTTCACTGTATAGGATGCCGAGCAATCGAGTGTTGAAAATACCAGATCATTAGGGGTGAAGAAGAAAAAGTGATAGAAGAAAACAGAAATAATAACATAGAATCTCACAATCGCAGCGGAACAATATATAATATATATTAACAAATCTTTATACAAATATTATAACTATAATATACATACAATCATTAGAGTACAATAGTCAAAATACCAATCTGGACAGTTATAATAACTTGTCCTCACAAAATACTGAACATTCAGTTTAACACACACAACGGAATATAATCAAGTACATGGAATATGCCTGAGTCTCCTACAGCTCGTCTCCTGAGCTCCATAGCATTCTAACCTGAATCCATAATACTCGGTCTGACCCGAGTATTATAATAAAATAACACCCGAGTCAGTCTGGAAAACCAGCATGAGAAAACACACCCAATTTGAATTGTTACTGTTATCAAAATCCTTTGAAAAACAAAGGTATCTCTTAAGACCGCGTCACACATAAACACAACGGGTTTTTACCTTATGATAACCAAAACATTTTATATCAAAATCATCTGATATTATAATAATGTTTATAGAAAATAAACTATAAAATAGCTGAAATTCTTGCATCTCACATTTCAACATAGTTGGGCACAATCAAAACCGTACAGGCTCGTAGTGGATATTGCATTCCATACAATGACTGGGCTACTGGGATACCGCCCATCACAGTACACCTCCAGAAAAATGTACCGAGATCGTACCTAATGATCCCTGCCAACACAGGACTGGCCTACCCTTTGCTGGATAGTACCGAATATGTTATCACCCCGGGTGTTCCCACCCAAATCGAGCGCTCTCTTTTTCATGCACAATCATATCCATAATTATGATAATATATCCGAGGATATCTAGAAAAGTGATAACATACCCTACTTGGGTGCGACCCACTTAGCCCTGCTGCACCTCCCATCTTTTAGTCATTCCCGGTTGATGAGGCTTGAGGCTAGGTTTTACCTTTAGAATAGCATTCACACTTGGAATGCTAACAATGCCTTCCAGACCACAACGCAAATGATAACATTCATCCATACAAGTTGTTCTGGGTCTGAACTAACGAATCTCCTTCAAGATTACCATCTTCATTATCTTCGAGATATCACAAATCGTAACGCACAAATCAGATCGAACAGGTTTTCAGATAATTAAATCCGATACCGGTCTCTTCGAAATGATTAACGAACTTGGCTAAATTTGATAGTCGGTTATTTAACTATCAAATAACACACATAAGCAGTCACTAGGCCCATTTTATAATTTTCCAAAATATATATTTCAAATCATCTTTACAAATGTATATATCCAAATTTCTTACAATATTCGAAAACAAATTCAAATACTTATACCTATAACAGGATATTTTCAAATCATACCAATACTTAGAAATATATTTTTCCAATTCCATTTATAGTTCAACACTTTGAAAATATTTCTATGATAATAATCTCGTAGTTAAAATATTTCAAATCCTTCTAGTCCAATACTTTCTTTTTAAATAATAATTTATTTCTTTTTAAAACATGTTTAAGTAATTATTTAAAATATTTAAACACTTTAAATAAATATCGATAACTCATTTCCAATTTATATTTAAACAAAACTAATCGATTTACAAAGCCAATTATAAAAATTTGAATTTATTTCAATTAATATTAGATATTTGAAAAATCCACTTTCTGAAGTATTTCAATATTAAAACAGCTTTAATTTACATAGTTTAATAAAAAAAATTCCCTTTTAAAACAAGACTTAACTTCTCGATAATAATATTTTTTTAGAATTCCAATAACCAACTTCAATTTATAAATCCCTCTTGATTCATAACACATCGATTTCATTCCGATTCCCTAACCATTCTCACATTTCAAAAATAGAATCCACTATTTCTTTCAAATCCATTTTCATCTCTCGTTATAATTTCACATTGTGAATTTATATTTCCAATTTATCACATGATAATCACTTTATTTTATTTATGAACATCGTTTATAAATGTACAAACTCATTCGAGTTCCACTTGTTTTATAAAAATATTCTCATTAATAACATTTCATTTATAAATCCATCCCTTTATAAATCCATATTCAAAACTCTACATAAAACATTCCTCTATATGTATAAACTATGTTTATGAGTTTCATTTCTATTTTATAAACTCCTTTTTTTTATAAAATCTCTTATTTATAAAATTCACTTTATAAATCTATTCTTTATAACTTCCATTTATTATCAAAATCGAACTATAATATCTGTTACAAACCCATTTACATACTTATACACCAATGTTAAAAAAATTCTCGTCCCCATTTTTTAAACTCCGTCCAATATTTCCAAATTTATTTCCGCATTCTACTATTCCCAAAAATAGAATCAATTACTATTCTAACCATCATTCCCCAAATTAGTATAAACCCCGCTGATATGTTTTATTTCTCCAAATTTGCCAAGGATGATATTTTCCCTAAAAAATATCGTTTTATAAATTTATTATTTCATTTTAAAAAACTTCCTTATTTATAAAATAACTATTTAAAAGTTCTTTCCTTACTATATAAAATTATATCACTTTTAAAAAAAATAACATTTAATAATAGTTATATAGAAATACTTTATCATCTTTAAAATAGTATTCTTTAATTATAAAATTGAATTAATATTTAATATTTTAAAAATCTATATAATATGGTCTAGAAAATCTTTATTTAACATTTCATAAAACTTATTAATTAATATTCAAATATAATATCTTTTACATAAATTAATTTCCTTTTTAAAATAATTCAATATATCTGTAAAACACATTTAGTTTCGAAAACCATTTGAAAATAACAATTTCCACTTAATAGCATTTTAAAAATACTAAAAAGAGGCACGGTGCTACCATAGCACTAAATAAGGGAAATTATATTCACGTCATCAAATATTGCATCCAACACAACCTATATCACTATATATGAAAAAAAATTAACAAATGTGAAGAATCCAGTTAGATCCCTCCAACCTGTTTCCCTACATCCACAGATATTATATAACATAAAATACAAATTCCGCTTCGAGGTGGGATATCACAGTAATATAGGGTCATCGGGGTGCAGAGTGTTTCATTCGCTCCAATCGGCGGGAAATATATCCAACTACTAATATATATACTAATATATAAATATATAATATAACATTCAATTGATAATAATATATCAATTCAACCAATCATCCAATAAATAATTTTAATTATAATAAATTAAAACCAGCAATCCAAATGAGTGAGATTTACTCACCTTGATTTTAATTTGCAAGCCGTCTCAAATTTTAAATTAAATTGAACCACGTTCAATTTAATCTAAAATCCCAGTTGACTTCAAAAATGTCCAAACAAATTTTATTGTGTAGCACTCGTCGATACGAATCCGTTGCCGCTTGGTTTGTTTGGTTTCGACCTCATATGACAAAGTTATACATTTGTAAACATTCGAACTTAAACAAAAAAATTACCTTTTCTAATCACAGTAATTAACTTGATCAATTACCCAAATTACCTTCTCTCACACGTCTCCAGCTTACCCACGCTCAAACCCAACCTCCCTTCGAGCTTCCCACTGCTGCACGTCACCTAAGGACGTCCGAAGCATCACCGAAACCCCTTGCCGACTCGCCTAAACCCAACTCCACTCCAGCACCCACGGCGACCCCCCCATCACCTCCGTCCGCCACCTTTGCCAAAACCTAAAAACGAATCGAATCAAATCCGGTCCCTAACCCTAGTTCGAATGAACACGCCTCCATCACACGAGCAACCCCCCTTCTCTCCATCGCGATCGTCGCCATATATATATAAATAAATAAATATATATATATATATATTGATTTCGAGTTTGAACTACTTTTCTTTTAGCAGAAGAAGGAGAAGACGCGATATAAACTGATGAGGGTGGCGCTAGGTACATGGTCAGTAATAGGAGTTGACTTTTGAAAATTATAATATTTTTTAATTCCAAAATATATCGTTTAGCGTAACTCGAAATCCTGAATCCCTATCGAGGCATGCTGCTTGGCATTCCTAATGTTATACCCTTATTTCGAACGCAATGGAAGAAGTTTCGAGTCCTAATTCGATCGTATGTGGAAGATAGCTTTTTAAACCCAGTTAATATATTAAATTTTCGATATTAAATTCAACGCGTTTCTATCCCGTATGATCAAACGATACGTCCAATCGTCACGAAACTCGAAATCCGATAATAATAGACTTTCATGGATCCAATGGAACTGGTTTCGTCAAATTTCGAGCTGTGCCCCGGAAGGCTATTTTAACGCGTCGATTAAATCGACGATTTCCAAAATTTACGAAATCACTTGAGATTTCAATTTTAAAAACTTATTAACTAAATTCTAATTCAAATAGAATTTATATCAACATTAGAAATCGTTTCGATTCATATTAAACTCAAATTTCAATTATTTACCAATTTTGTATTACGATAAATCATTATATTTGAAATTTAAATTCATTCTATAATTTCAATCAAAATCTTCATATCAAAATCAATCTATATTCCAAATCCAATACTCAAAACCATTTAAAGATTCAAATTCAAATGATGGAAAATCCGGGTCGTTACATTCCTCCCCCCTTAAAATAACTTCGTCCCCGAAATTGCTAAGGTAGGAAAAATGCAACAAACAATTAATTTTTCAAAATCCAGTTACTTAAAACTCGATAATTCACTTTCTAAATCCTTTGGTTCCATACAAACATTTAGTTTCCATTTCTAAACCAAAATCCCTTGGCTAATCAAAAAATTTCCAAAAATTTTCTAACACCCTAAATTTCCAAAATTTTTTGGCAGTCTCCCTTGTACGAGGAGCCTTTTGCAATATCATAAATATAATAAAAATGATATCATCGACCCACATGGTCGGAAACACAATTGTAATGACCCAAGATTTTAGGAATTTATCTTGAAAAAAAAAATACAAATAAGATTAAAATAATTTTTAAGAAGTTTATAAAATCATGTTTAAGGGAAAGATGAGATAGCTTGATGTGGTATAATAAAATGATGTGCCTTTGTGCACAGAAAATACACATGAGTAAAGCTAGATCCCTGTATACTATGAATGAGTACATGATGCTATGCAAGGAAAATGTATATATATATGTATATATATATATATTTACTGATAAATAAAGAAAACCCTCAAATGTGCTATATGCAGAAATATAACTAAGTATACATGTGCATATATGTATCAATATAAAATAATATAGATGTATATATGGATATAAGTTATTGTTTGTAAAACATATATGTAAGTATACTAACTAAGTATTAGAATTTAAACTAGTAATAGGAAACACACAAATATGTTTTTCTCTGGTGGGTAAATAAGAAGAAAAACACCAGATAATAAAGTAAAGGCTAAAAATAGAAAATGGGAGGAAAACAAAAATGTATTTTGTATGGGCTGAATTAAGAAAGAAAGAAATATGTGTACAATATTGCTGGAAATCAGATCACACATTTAACATGCAAATAGACAAGGGAAAAAGCATTTTATGGAAAAGTAAGATTTCTGAAAATAACCAAAGTAGATAACCACTTTTCTCTTCACCAGATTAAGCCGGGGAGGGTAGAATCTTGGGTTCAAATAAAATGCAGATAACATAATTTTCTGGTGGGCAAAAATGGCTTTAGCCAATACCCAAAACCCTAAGGAGAACTCTGTATATTTATAAGCAGCAGCCTCCTCTCCTTCTCAAAAAGAACTTTGAAAAAAAAACACCATATAAAAACATAAGGCAAGTGAAGGAAAAGAGCTTGAGGCTAAAGGCAGAGGTTTATCAATTAATTAAGGAAGCAAAGAAGAGAACTAGGTGAGAAAACTCACTCAAAAACTTAAGGCACTAAGTCCTAAAGAAGGCAGCCTGTTATAAATTAATTTTTCTCAAAAGAGTATGTGATTGTTTTTTTTTCTAGAATTAAGAATGCTTTAATGCTTGATGGTTGTTCTGATTGTTTTATTCTGTGAATATTCTTAATATGATCAGTATGCATGAATAAGTAATTTAAAAACCCAGATCTCTTTCTGATATGATATTGGATAGAAATATAAATAAATACCCAGAAAATAAAATGTTGAATATAAGCAAGTAGTGTTGGTTTTGCTCAAATCAGAAGGACTGATAAGCATATGGGCTGCAATATACATATGTATATGTGCTGAGGCATAAAATGAAAAGGAATTAGGAGTGCAATAGGCTTGCCTATGTGCTGACACTCCTGATTCAAAGAAAATATACAATACCCACCCAGCAAATAGATTTTGTGATTTAGGAAGCTTGGTCAATCTGAGTTAACTAAAGCACAGATGTTTGCAATAAAATCTTCTCATAGAGCCATAAACCAATGTTAGTTGTCTATATCTCTTTAAAATTGCAAGAACATGTTTTAATAAGTACCAATACTTAAATTGCTTGGTTGTCTCTATTTGTTATATGAATGATGAGGAATGCTATGAGATGAATGCTTGTTTCAGTAAAATGACCCACTGATTAGGTTGCCTTGAAAAATTTAAAAGAGGAAGTATCTGAGAACCTGATTAGGGAATGGGGTTAAGACTACTACAGGAATGACTTGTGTTCTTGAGTAATGCAAGTTGACACATGGCTTGTTTAAGTCCTGAGATCTTTGTGTAATGGAGTGAATTAGTTCATTACAGTGTGTCCATTGATTCATAAAATTTCAGATGAGACCAGGATAGGTAAATATAACAAGGGAAGAATATTTGACATGATGAGGAACTAGAGTTTTCCCAGAAATGAAATATGAGGAGGGAAAATATGATTGAACATATGTTGGTTATCTTTCTGTTTTGTGTGAATGATTATTGGATTTATGACTGAACTGAATGCCTGAATGTATGTGCCATATCTATATATAATGTCTCTGGAGAGAAAGATTAAAGTGTGCACATGCACAATGACACAGAACATGCACACAAGTATTACTTGTTTTCAAAGGGCAGAACTTTATGTATATGTACTTAATTCAATTTTAACTTAATTAATTAATTGCTTTTGTGAATTTTCTCATACTAGACATGTGTGTGACCCTAGTGTGCTAATGGCATCTGGGGTGTCTCATTTAAAATGAGGCAGCTTCAAATGCTTTTTCAGGAACAGCAGCCTCTAGGTAGGAGTTGAAGCAAAGCATTGAGAAGAAGATTATAACATGCTAGAATTAGATAGATAAGAGCTTAAAAGATGAAATCTGCATGTATTGATATTTTGAAATTTCCATTGTAGCAAGTACTGAGTGATGTTGGATATTTGGTTAAATATTTTGTTAAGAATTTAACTTGTAACTGGAATTTAAATTATCTGAGTTTCATTATCTGGAAGGTTGAAAGGTTTTATCTATAATTTTGTAAGTAAACTGAGTAAGAATGTAAGCAAATAGTAGAACTACATTTTATAAATGTATTAGTCAAATCTTGAAGTCTATGAATAATTTTAAGGATTGAAAAAGTAGAAACAGTTGGGTCTTGAAGATCAACATAGATAATCTTACTTAGTGAAAAATGTATCCAGAACATAAAGGCATATGGTAAGAGAATTAGGAGTCTGCATGTTTTCAGAATTGCCATTTGCATCATGCCACTGTCTATACCTGGATTGCATTTCATTTAGCTTAGTATCATGGCATCAAGGAATCAAGCCTCTGGAATATGATAATTCATTTAAAAATACCCCAGATATGAGTTTGCATATAAGGTAGATTTTATAGGAAAGCAAACATAGAAAATGATAGAAGCTTATATCATTTTCAGAGCACAGACACTACACTATTGATTTTTATAGATAATCATAACATAATTATCTGGTTTCTATGGATCATATTTCATAGAGGATCCAGCAAGCTATCAAAGAATAAAAATCATACTGTTACCTATATGAATAAGATTTTATTACATAAATAATAAAAATTAAGCTATGTGGGGATTGATTAAATTTAATCAATCAATGTAACCTCTTGTTTGCCATAACCTGATCTAACAAGAGGGGCACATGCATCTTCATATGTGTGTGCATATCCTTGTGGTTGCACTGATATATCTATATTAGTAAAACTTTTGATCCTGGATAAAGTTTGTTTATTGGAAAAAGGAAAATGACCCTGGAAAATATATTTGTTAATGAATGATATATATATATATATACCACTTTGTAAAAAAAATCCTTACAAAATTAAGGCAGTAAAGAGAGGGTCATTGCATTTGGTATCAGAGCTATGTTATTAAACATAGCAGAAATAAATATCAAGTTCTCTGATAGAAATAAAATTTAAAGAGACTAAATATATAATGATGTTTTCAGTGTAAATAAAACCACTGAAATAATAAAATTACCAATCAAACTAACCAGCTATGTAAATTATTATTAGCAAACTATGGTAGAAAGACCACCAAATCAGGGAGCAGGATCTTCCAATGCACCACCAATGGTCAATCTGCAAGACTTGGTGAGAGCATTTAGGGATGGGGCAGGACAAAGGCAAGAAAATCCCTATGATGAACTCTCAAAATTACTTAAGACATATACTCATTTAGGAGGCAAAAGCTTTGAAGGGACAGAGAGTATTATGGAAATTCAAGCATGGTTGAGAACATTGGATAGAATTTTCAATGACATGCAACTTGATGATCAAAGAAAGAGGCAAGTGGCTTCGAGACAGCTAAAAGGAGTAGCTTTAAGCTGGTGGGAAGTAATCATTGCAGGAAGAAATGAGAATGAAATCACTTGGAATCAATTCAAAGAGATGTTGGAAGCAAGGTTTGTACCAGCATCAGCTAAGACTACCTTGCTAGAAGAATTTATTAGACTTAGACAAGGAACTATGACTGTCACAGAATACACTCAAAAGTTTGAAAGGCTTTCCACATATGGAGCAATGCTTGTAGCAGATGAAGCATCCAAAAATGATAGGTACATAAAAGGTTTGAACCCAGGACTTAGCAGAGCCATGTTACCGTATGCTGACAGGACCTTTGACCATGTGATAGACTTAGCTTTGAGGTTGGAGCAGCATGACAAGGAAAGGGAAAAATTCAGAAATTTTAAGAACAATAACAGTAAGAAGGGTAAGGGGAGATATCATCCTTATGATAAGAAGAAAGAAGAGGCCAGTACTAAGTCTACTGGGGATATTAAAGCTAAGGAAACCAAGAAGATTGTGTGCCATCAATGTGGAAAAGAAGGACATATCAAACCAAGATGTCCAGAATTGAAAGGAGGAGCTTTCAAGTGTTATTTATGTGGGAAAGAAGGGCACATGAAAAGAAATTGTCCTGAGAATAAGCAGCAAGGAAAATTAGCAAACTTGGAGGAAAAAGGCAGAACAGTGGAGATCAATGCTGAGAAGCACAGTCAAGTGGAAGGTACACTATTTATTTGTAATGTACCCATAGCAGTAGTATATGATACTGGAGCAACTCATTCCTTAATTTCCTATGAATTAGTTAAAATGCTGAAATTAAGTTGCATATTGGTTGAAACCCCTTTACATATACAAAGTCCACTGGGAAGTTCTAGTGTTTTAAACATGATCTGTGTGGATGTGGGATTAAACATATGAGGAGATACTTTTATTTCCAATTTATATGTTTTAAATTACCCAAATATAGATGTTATTTTGGGAGTAGACTGGTTAAGGCAATTCAAGGCCATAATTAACTTAGACTCATCCACCATATCCTTGCAAAACCATGGAAGCCAGAGGATCACAATTTTGTGTGAAGTATCCAAGGGAAGAAAATTGTGTCATTTGATTGATTTGGGTAAAGATTTCAGTGAACATATTATTGAGGAAATTCCCATAGTCAATAAATACTTGGATGTTTTTGAGGAGGTTAATGGTGTTCCAAACCATAGGCCAGTGGAATTCCAAATTCATTTAGTCCCAGGAGCAAGCCCAGTGATTAAAAAGCCAACAAGAATGGGGCCAAATGAACTAAAAGAATTAAAGAAACAATTAGAGGAATTAGAAAATAAGGGTTTTATAAGACCCAGTAATTTTTGCTGGGGGCACCAGTGGTGTTTGTTAAGAAACAAGATGGTACTTCGAGACTCTGCATAGATTATAGGGAATTAAACAAGGTAACCATTAAAAATAAATACCCACTGCCAAGAATAGATGATCTTTTTGATCAATTGGCTGGAGCAAGAGTATTCTCTAGGCTAGATTTAGCATCTGGTTTTCATCAAATGAAGGTGGAAGAATCAAGCATCAAGTACACTGCCTTTAACACTAGGTATGGGTTGTATGAATTTTTGGTTATGCCATTTGGTTTGACCAATGCACCATCATACTTTGTAGATTTAATGAACAGAACCTTTAGAGATTGTTTAGACAAATTTGTGCTCATTTTTATAGATGACATTTTAATTTATTCCAAAACTGTGGAAGAGCATGAAAGTCATCTGCACATGGTTTTGTCTAGACTAAGGGAAAAAGACTTAAAGGCCAAATACTCAAAATGTGAATTTTGGAAAGAGGAAGTGCATTTTCTTGGCCATGTTATATCTGCCCAAGGAATCTCTGTGAACCCCAATAAAGTAGTGGCTATTCAAGCATGGAAGTGGCCAAGCACTGTGAGTGAAGTGAGGTCATTTATGGGGATGGCAGGATATTATAGGAGGTTTATAAAAGATTTTTCAAAAATTTCTACACCACTTACTAACCTAACCAGGAAGAACCAAGCTTTTGTTTGGTCAGAAAAATGTGAAAAGTCTTTTGAACAGTTGAAGGAGGCATTGGTGAATGCTCCAATTTTAAAAGTACCTCATGGAAATGAAGAATTAGTTGTATACACTGATGCTAATGGATTTGGCTTAGGTGCAGTGTTGATGCAACAAGGCCAAGTCATTGCATATGCATCCAGACAACTTAAACCCCATGAAGTGAGGTATGCCACACATGATCTTGAATTAGCAGCTGTGATCTATGCTTTGAAACTATGGAGACATTATTTGTTAGGCACTAAGTTTGAACTTTACACTGACCACAAGTCTCTAAAATATTTATTTTCACAAAAAGATTTGAATATGAGGCAACATAGATGGGTGGAGTTCTTAGCTGCCTATGACTTTGACATATTCTATACACCAGGCAAAGCAAACAAAGTTGCAGATGCTCTAAGTAGACAACATGCTAAATTGGCTATGATGATGATAGAAGAATTTAAGGACTTGTCTTTGCTAACTGAGTTAGAAATTGGGGAGAATGGTTGTGTGCACATTGATGAGCAAATGCATGGTGCACAAAAAAATAAAGGGAAGTTAAGCTTAATGACACTTCAACCAGATTTAATTCTGAAGGTAGAAAAAATGCAAGAACAGGATGCAAACTTATTAGAGAAGAAAATTCTCCTCTCAAAAGGGGACGAAGTGATGAATTACCATATTGATAAAAATGGTTATATGAGATACCAAAATAGGATGTGTGTGCCAGAGGACACCGAATTGAAGAAAGAGATATTGAATGAATATCACAGAAGTAAATACTCCATACACCCAGGCAACACAAAAATGTACCAAAATTTGAAAAGAGACTTCTGGTGGAAGGGGACGAAATCTGATGTAGCTAAATACATTGCCAAATGTATGACTTGCCAACAAGTCAAGGCTGAAACCCAAAGGCCATCAGGGTTGATGCAGCCTCTTAGTGTACCACAGTGGAAGTGGGAAGATATATCTATGGATTTCATAGATGGGTTGCCTAGAAAATACAAGTATATGGGTGATAGTTGATAGGCTAACCAAAGTAGCACACTTCATCCCAGTCAAGTCAGAAAGGACAGCACCAAAATTAGCTCAAATTTTTATGAAGGAAGTGGTAAAATTGCATGGCATTCCCAAAACCATTGTGAGTGATAGGGATACCATCTTCACTTCAAAGTTCTGGAGAAGCTTTCAAGAAGCAATGGGAAGTGAACTATGTTTAAGTACTGCCTACCATCCTCAGTCAGATGGGCAGACTGAGGTAGTAAACAAGGTTTTGGAGGACATGTTGAGAGCATGTGTATTGGATTTTGGGGGCAACTGGGAAGATTATCTTCATCTAGTTGAATTTACATACAACAACAGCTATCAAAGCACCATAGGAATGGCTCCATTTGAAGCCTTATATGGTAAGCCTTGTTTGTCACCTGTTTGTTGGGTAGAAGCAGGAGAAAGGGTTATTTTAGGGCCTGAGTACATACAAGAAACTAAGGAGAAAATTGAGTTGATAAGGAGAAGAATGGCAGCAGCACAAGATAGGCAAAAGAAATTTGCAGACAAGAAAAGGAGGCAGGTAGAATATGAAGTGGGAAATTTTGTTTTCATCAAAATCTCACCTATGAAAAATGTGCTGAGATTTGGGAAACAAGGCAAGTTAACCCCAAGATATATTGGACCATACAAAATTCTGGAAAGAATTGGTCCCTTGGCATATAAGTTGGAATTGCCAGAAAACATGCAAGGCATACATGATGTTTTTCATGTATCACAACTGAGAAGGTGGGTACATGACAAGGCAGAAATTCTGGAGACCCCAACCCAAGTGCAAATAAATCCTAATTTGATATATGAAAAAGATCCAGTAGGGATTTTGGCAAAGGATGTGAAGAAATTAAGAAATAAATCACTGAAACTTGTAAAAGTACAGTGGAGTCTTGATCCCAGTGATTGCACATGGGAATTAGAGGACAAAGTTAGGATGAGCTACCCTAAGCTATTTTCAGATTAGAGGTAAATTTTTTTTATTTTGCTTTTCTTTTGGATGCATGTATTTTTAGTTATTATCATAGAACTAGAAATCTAAGTGGTTGAGGAGTACTTGTTCTCTGGTTTAAGCTTGGAAAAATTGTGGGACTCAATTCCAAAATGGTGGGGTGTATGTAATGACCCAAGATTTTAGGAATTTATCTTGAAAAAAAATATATACAAATAAGATTAAAATAATTTTTAAGCAGTTTATAAAATCATGTTTAAGGGAAAGATGAGATAGCTTGATGTGGTATAATAAAATGATGTGCCTTTGTGCACAGAAAATACACATGAGTAAAGCTAGATCCCTGTATACTATGAATGAGTACATGGTGCTATGCATGGAAAATGTATATATATATATGTATATATATATATATTTACTGATAAATAAAGAAAACCCTCAAATGTGCTATATGCAGAAATATAACTAAGTATACATGTGCATATATGTATCAGTATAAAATAATATAGATGTATATATGGATATAAGTTATTGTTTGTAAAACATATATGTAAGTATACTAACTAAGTATTAGAATTTAAACTAGTAATAGGAAACACACAAATATGTTTTTCTCTGGTGGGTAAATAAGAAGAAAAACACCAGATAATAAAGTAAAGGCTAAAAATAGAAAATGGGAGGAAAACAAAAATGTATTTTGTATGGGCTGAATTAAGAAAGAAAGAAATATGTGTACAATATTGCTGGAAATCAGATCACACATTTAGCATGCAAATAGACAAGGGAAAAAGCATTTTATGGAAAAGTAAGATTTCTGAAAATAACCAAAGTAGATAACCACTTTTCTCTTCACCAGATTAAGCCGGGGAGGGTAGAATCTTGGGTTCAAATAAAATGCAGATAACATAATTTTCTGGTGGGCAAAAATGGCTTTAGCCAATACCCAAAACCCTAAGGAGAACTCTGTAAATTTATAAGCAGCAGCCTCCTCTCCTTCTCAAAAAGAACTTTGAAAAAAAACACCATATAAAAACATAAGGCAAGTGAAGGAAAAGAGCTTGAGGCTAAAGGCAGAGGTTTATCAATTAATTAAGGAAGCAAAGAAGAGAACTAGGTGAGAAAACTCACTCAAAAACTTAAGGCACTAAGTCCTAAAGAAGGCAGCCTGTTATAAATTAATTTTTCTCAAAAGAGTATGTGATTGTTTTTTTTCTAGAAATTAAGAATGCTTTAATGCTTGATGGTTGTTCTGATTGTTTTATTCTGTGAATATTCTTAATATGATCAGTATGCATGAATAAGTAATTTAAAAACCCAGATCTCTTTCTGATATGATATTGGATAGAAATATAAATAAATACCCAGAAAATAAAATGTTGAATATAAGCAAGTAGTGTTGGTTTTGTGTAACGACCACGGCTTTCTTTCCATAGAAAGTCGCATCGTTATGAAGAAAGAAAGGGGTAGAAAATAGAAAAGAAGAGAAGAGAGAAAGAAACAACAACAACGATCTCACAGCGGAACGAATAAATTATATTAATAACATAAACTATTACATAGTATACAACACTTATCAGAGCTTACATAACTATACAACACATACTAGACAGTTATAAACATCTGTCTAGATATTACAACTCAAATACAATACAAGACTCTAACACAGATATCAACACAGCGGAATACTATATCTACTAACGCCGAAGCCTCCTGCTCCATTGCTCCTCCACAATTCGTCAAAGCTAAACCTGAATCCCTTGGCTACTCGTAAAAATTTGAGTACCCAAGAGTTTATAAAACAGAAATAAACACTTGGGTCAGACATGGGTCTGGTGTGAGTAACAGGTTAAACTTGCTTAACTTCAAAACCTTTAGAAAGAAAAAGTATCACGTAAGACTCCCCACAAATAAACATGGGTAAGTTTTTACCTTACGCTAACCCAAAACATTTGATAGGAAATCTGATTTTATTATAATAGGGTCTAGGGTTTTCAAGTAAAATATAGAAATAGCTGAAATGCTTACATCTCACATTCCAACATAGTTGGGCACAACTAATACGTACGGCACTTATTGGAGTTTGGATTCCATACAATGGCAGGGCTACTGGGGTACCGCCCGTCACAGTACGTGGCCTAGATCACCGTACCGAGGAGTACGCCCGCTCCCCTGCAACACAAAGCCGGAACCATCCCTTACTGGATAATTCCGAACAAGATAATCCCGTAGTTGGCGCGACCAACCACACACTAAGCCGAATAAAAGAAAAGGGACCTCTAGACAGGGATCTATCTTGCTCTCAGTGGGTGCTACCCACGAAACCTTGCTGCACCTCCCCTGTTTTAGCCATTCCCGGTTGATGAGGCTTGAGGTTACGATTACCTTTAATCAGAACATATCACTTAGAATGCTCATCGTCCGCCTGACGATGTGCTGAAAGCATTCAATCCATACAAGTTCGTTCCGGGTTCGAACGAAACCGAAGGCATTATCTCGTTACACTCGTTTTGGAATCACCCTCAGAGTTAACAACAATAACCCTTGCACTCTGAATCTTCATCTTCACTTGATTCACGACCTATCGTTAATTTGGATCGATGTGGTATTCGGGTCTCCAGACCTGGAAATCCGGTATACGGAAACCCGATCCCGGTCTCATCGAAATCCAAAGCGTATCTTTTAAGGCCAAGTTGTTTTAAGGTTAAAACAATTCAATTCTTATCTATATGCACAAAGATAGATAATTCAATAGATAATCTACATTATCATCCCAAACAGATAATTCACATTATCATTATAATTCAACCAAACATCCATATCATATATCAATCATATCTCATCAGAGATATCAAACAATGAAATACATTCAATCTCATTCAACCATCCTTAAGCAATGATTTATATCATCTAATTAATTTAAAGTGAATTAAACTAATTACTTCATTCTATAAATCCTGCTTACTTAATTATTAATTAAACCAATTAATTAATCATTACTCTAAATATCCATCTTAATTAATCATTCCTGATTAATTATACTTTAATTACTTTAAGTAATTAATCCCTAATTAATTTCACATATTAATTATCTTAAACCATTTCAGTAATTAATCTTAAATTACTTCATTAATTAATTAACCATACTTAATTACATTAATCCTTAATTAATTACAATTAATTAATTACTTTAATCACTTATTATTTATTAATTAATCTTAATTAATCAATTCTTAATTACATCATTAATTATATTAATTAATGATCCTTAATTATTCTTAATAAATTATCTTATTTAAATTAATAATTAATTAGTCACATTTATTAATCACCTTTGATTAATCTCATTTAGTAATTAACTACTCTTAATTACTACACTTCATAAATTAATTACTCCTTAATTAATTATCCTTTAATTAATCCCCTGATTAATTATACAAAGTAATTAAACTAAAATTACTTTTATTATTAAAATCTTCTTTAGTTAATTACATCCACTAATTAACTTTAATTACTTTCCTAAGTAATTACACTTCACTAATTACATTTAAGTAATTACTTATCAATCACCAAGTGATTATCTTAATTTAATTAATAAATTAAACTTATCAAATTTATCTAATTAATTACCTTAAGTAATTAATTACTTTAATTACTTTCATTAAGTAATTATACTTAACCAATTCACAAATGATTATCATTAGTTAATTAATCTAATTGATTATCAAAATTAATCATATTAATTAATTATTTAATAATCCCTAATTAATGAACCCTCATTAATTATTAATCAAATTCTTTAATTACTTTCCTTAAGTAATTAAGCTTTAACCAATTATTATTAATTACAAATTAATTCATTTCTAATTACTTAATTAATTGCTTAAATAAATCTTTAATCACTTGATTAATAAATTTCTAATCATTTATAAAAACTCTATACTTATTTAAATAAATGATCCTTAATTTCAAATTAATTAATTTATTAAATTATTCCTTAATTACCTTATTAATTTAATGAATCCTAAATCATTAAACCTTAATTACTTTCTAAATTAAAGTATTAACCCTTATAACTACTTTAATTATTAACAATGGCTTTGAAATATTTTACCTTTAAATCTTTCTTTTATTTCATTTCAAATTAAAGATTTAAAATAAATTATAAATTTAACTTTAACCAAATTTAAATCAAATTTACAAACCCTTTTAAAATCCAAATGTTAAAGAACATTTACTATTTACAAAGAACTAGTTATTAACAAAATTGTTTTACATAAAACTTGATTTTGTTTTAAAAAGTAAAAACTGTTTTTATCCAAATCTTAGACCCGAACCAAAACATCAAATTCCCGAGCAAAAACTGAAAACCCCCGAGACCAACTTCGAGTTTCTCCCGTCCCTATTCCTTCGAGTCACACTCGAACTCTACTCGAGATCAACCCCGAGTTCAAGCTTCTTCCCCAAACTACAAATCTTCCAGATATACGAAACGTACACCGTGCACGTGCACAGTAAGTTCATCAACTCCGACACCTCGCCAAGGCCACTCTCAAGTCATCGATCAACTCAACGTCGCACACGACCACCCAGACTCATCAGTTCACCCATAAATCGAAATTCGATAATCGATAGAAAACTGGAACCAAGCACGATCCTCAAATCCCCTGCCGCCGTCGATCACGTCGACTGGAACCCATGGCTCTCCCTCCAGAGCTACTTCGCGTCACCACGTCGCTATCACGACCCTCGCGATCGAGTTCGAAGCTCCATTTTTGCTGAGATCATCTCGACTTCAATTCAACCAAAAACGACACTCGAAACCCTACTTGGCCGTCAACCCGCCTCCATGGTCATCTAAAAATCATCAGACCATTTTTCCCACGACCATCGTTCCACAAGCTTCCTTCGACAACAATCTAGACGATATCCACCACTCTGATCGCCAGAGATTTGTGATAAACCCAAAATCATTCAACTCTGATTATCTCAGTAATTACTTAACTAAAAATTATGATTTCTTTCTTAAAATTCATGTCTGGGGTTAAGGATTTAGTTCATGTTCTGGAGTTGATGATTTAAAGTGTTTGAATTTTCACCTACATCAATCTAACTCTGCTGTTTTTATTCCCAGTGCCATTTCCAATTTCATTTTAACTTACATAAAATTTAAACTCTAATCTATGATAAAACAAACAATTATTGTTTATAATTTAAATCATAATAATGACTAGGTCAAGAGGTACAAAATTTAAATCAAAACTGAGCTTGAAACTGGAAACAGAGGTATCACTGGTAACATACATGCACACCAATATATATACATACATGCACAGAGATATACTTAAAAATATACTCACAGACAACTTATTTCAGAGATAAGCATGCAACCATATTTCATCCTTAAATTTTAAAAATATTGTTACTCACCTTTTTAAAAGTGAACAGAGCATATCTTTTGAAACTGCTTTTGAACTTTTTAAGATCTGAATGCCTTTGCTATTAAAACCTTAATTGCTTGCTGGAAAACTTGCATGCATGCTTTGAAACTTGTTTGTGATGTGTGTTGCTTAGATCAGTTGTACTTGCTTCCAGATTTGAAGAAGAAATTGCAGTTTTTTTGAATTTTCATCTCAGGTTTGAAGAAAGTTACAGGCTTGAACAGATTGAAGAAAATGAACTATAGGTTTTGGTTTGCATTTTGATTTGAGGATTTGTTTACAGGTTGATAAAAACTTTGCAAACCTGATTTGGAAATGTATTACAGGGATTTGAGGAAGTGTTTGCATGTTTAGTTGATTTCTGGGTTGAGGGAGTGATTCCAGGTTATTTAATTCGATTTTTTTGTTGAGAAGTATTGATTTTCAGATTTGAATAGTTTGATTACTGATTTCATTTTGTTTTTGAGAATGGTTTTGAATTTTCTTGCTTTTGGAAAAATGAGAAAAGGAATGAGAAGAGGAAAGAGATGTGTGTATATAGATTAATTTTGGATTTATCAAAAATTAAAGAAAATAAAATAAGTAGGGGACACTTGTCTTTTACCATTATTAGTTTTATTACACATGTACTATTATGCTTTAATATGATGACATTTGTTCTTTAAGTAATTTATTTTAATTTAAAATGTTAAATAAAGCTTTTAACTTAATTTATTAATTCATATGTAAATACATATATGAATTTCTTTTTAAAAAAAAATGTAATAAAACAAATTATATATATATATACATATAACTACACAAATTCAATTTGAAATAACAATTTATCAAATCTTAAATAATTTATAGAAGAAATTATTCCTTAATAATAAATTACTTATTTTAATATCTTTCCAAATGAATTAATGTTTCTTTTTATAAAATTGTATTTTAAACTATATATATACATTATTCAAATCATATTTAGCAAGCTATATTCAAAAATAAAATAAAATAAAACAAACCTTTTTGTTAATTCATTTCTATTTTAAACTTAAGCTAAAATAAATTTAAACAATTAACATTTATCTTGAGTATTAAAAAAAACATATAATTTATTTATTAAATAACTTTGAAAAGTTTTATATTAAATTAAATCATAAATCCCAAATTACCAAAATATATTAGAACTTGAAAATTATGTTTTATTTGTTAGATTCATCTAAAACTTTTCTATTTACAATATATACAATTATATATATACATTATAAATAGAAAACAATTTAATTAGCCTTTAAAAGATAATATTTACCAATTAAATATTTATAAAAGTAGATTGTTAAACCAATTTAAATCTTTATTAACAAAGATTATTAAATCAATTTAAATTTTTAAACAGATTATTAAATTGATTATTGCCCAAAATTTCCGGGATATCACATTCCTTCCCCCTTAAAATAATTTCGTCCCCGAAATTTAAAGCAAAGGTAATTTAATAATCTACTTATGATTTTAGTTTTAAAAACACAATCATATGTTTTCAACCATAGCAACCAATCATCCAAATAAACAATTCTAACTATTCAGAGAAAAATTCTGGATAGAATTTACTCGAGTTTCCCCAAGTATATATATATATACCGGAATACTCGCTTTACAAACAATCTAAACTACGAAGCTACAGAGCTCCTACTCATCTATCTATAAAACTAAATAGAATATCAGACTACAGACGAGTCTGACTTACAACCACATCTCCCTGAACTGGTGTTTTCAAAACCAGAGATAGATTAAACTCGTACTTCCTCAGAGATACGGAAACACAATGAATCCAGTCATCCAAACTGACAATTCAATCCTGTAGACCAAGCTCTTATCCAAATCAGAACACAGAAGAGATCCAAAATATCTCGGAGCTGACTTCCCAGACTTACTCAATCTTATAGCTCCTTTGATCGGAGAAAACTTATCCAAAATCAAATCTTCGTCTTCGAAATTCAAATTCCTCCGTCTCTTATTCACAAATTCTTCTGACGATCCTGGCTGCCTACAACCTTCTGATCAGTTCAAACTTCGCTGATGCCTCTAGAAACAAACTGGATCAAAAACAACCCAATAGAATGATCTCCTCAAGATTAACCAACAATCAAGAACACTGATTCTACTCCTCAAACAACGGAAGATTAAACTTACTCCTTTAATCCAGAAAGGATAAACAGGAGCACTCGCCAAAACTGCTTCCGCTGCACAACTCTGATCTGGAGCAGAAAAAAAATGCTGATGAAGAACATCGAGCACAAACTGGATAGCACATCACAGAATATGGTTCCACAAATCCTTAAAGAGAACTCGGATACTCCAACAAAACTTGAGCTGCTTCGCTAAACTCCACCTCCAGAAAACTGCTAAACCAAAAGATCTTCCTACTGGAACACAACATACTTCCGAGCTGTACTGCTGCCTTCGATGCCAAAGATTCCTTAATCCAAAGCTCTTCGAGAAACTTGAACTTCAAACCAAACAGAATCACCATGCTGAACTCAGCCACAATACCGAAGCATACACACTTCCTTAATCTTGTTCCAAAGAAAAACATCTTCGGAAACATCCATAGTCACTGCATCTCATCACACAGCTACTATTACCTGAGGTATCAAGATACCATCACTCATTTCTGCCTCATCGACAGATCCAACTCTACTCATCCAAACTTTCACTTCAAAGATAAACTCTGAACCTTTAAAAGGTTTCCTTCAGAGATCGATGAAATCCTTCACCACAGTAAAGTTTACTCGAGACGGTATTCGGTCTACAGTCTCGACAGATACTTCCAACCTCAATACTCAGACTCTTAATCCTAGATGATAATTTATTATCATCTCAACCAATCATTACAAATACCATATACATTTAAAATGATACTTTTTATATATATAGAAAATATATCTGGGTAAAATTATTTCACCTTCTCTTTTAAAACAATATTGTGTCCGTTGGCCTGGTTCAAGTGTTTAGAGATCCCTATCAATAACGTTAGCTACTCGTATTGACCAGAATCCATATACCACTCAACCGATCAATTAACACAATATAAAACCATTTTATATAACTAACAAATACGCGCTCTCGTATATATATATACTCAGACTAAAACAGGTTGCTATAGATCCTGTCTCTAATGAACAATCCTTCCGAACCTAGGTATTCACTCAACCTAGTGCTCTGATATTCACTTAACCAAAAGCTTAGGCATTCGCTCAACCTATGCTCTGATACCACTGTAACGACCACGGCTTTCTTTCCATAGAAAGTCGCATCGTTATGAAGAAAGAAAGGGGTAGAAAATAGAAAAGAAGAGAAGAGAGAAAGAAACAACAACAACGATCTCACAGCGGAACGAATAAATTATATTAATAACATAAACTATTACATAGTATACAACACTTATCAGAGCTTACACAACTATACAACACATACTAGACAGTTATAAACATCTGTCTAGATATTACAACTCAAATACAATACAAGACTCTAACACAGATATCAACACAGCGGAATACTATATCTACTAACGCCGAAGCCTCCTGCTCCATTGCTCCTCCACAATTCGTCAAAGCTAAACCTGAATCCCTTGGCTACTCGTAAAAATTTGAGTACCCAAGAGTTTATAAAACAGAAATAAACACTTGGGTCAGACATGGGTCTGGTGTGAGTAACAGGTTAAACTTGCTTAACTTCAAAACCTTTAGAAAGAAAAAGTATCACGTAAGACTCCCCACAAATAAACATGGGTAAGTTTTTACCTTACGCTAACCCAAAACATTTGATAGGAAATCTGATTTTATTATAATAGGGTCTAGGGTTTTCAAGTAAAATATAGAAATAGCTGAAATGCTTACATCTCACATTCCAACATAGTTGGGCACAACTAATACGTACGGCACTTATTGGAGTTTGGATTCCATACAATGGCAGGGCTACTGGGGTACCGCCCGTCACAGTACGTGGCCTAGATCACCGTACCGAGGAGTACGCCCGCTCCCCTGCAACACAAAGCCGGAACCATCCCTTACTGGATAATTCCGAACAAGATAATCCCGTAGTTGGCACGACCAACCACACACTAAGCCGAATAAAAGAAAAGGGACCTCTAGACAGGGATCTATCTTGCTCTCAGTGGGTGCTACCCACGAAACCTTGCTGCACCTCCCCTGTTTTAGCCATTCCCGGTTGATGAGGCTTGAGGTTACGATTACCTTTAATCAGAACATATCACTTAGAATGCTCATCGTCCGCCTGACGATGTGCTGAAAGCATTCAATCCATACAAGTTCGTTCCGGGTTCGAACGAAACCGAAGGCATTATCTCGTTACACTCGTTTTGGAATCACCCTCAGAGTTAACGACAATAACCCTTGCACTCTGAATCTTCATCTTCACTTGATTCACGACCTATCGTTAATTTGGATCGATGTGGTATTCGGGTCTCCAGACCTGGAAATCCGGTATACGGAAACCCGATCCCGGTCTCATCGAAATCCAAAGCGTCTTTTAAGGCCAAGTTGTTTTAAGGTTAAAACAATTCAATTCTTATCTATATGCACAAAGATAGATAATTCAATAGATAATCTACATTATCATCCCAAACAGATAATTCACATTATCATTATAATTCAACCAAACATCCATATCATATATCAATCATATCTCATCAGAGATATCAAACAATGAAATACATTCAATCTCATTCAACCATCCTTAAGCAATGATTTATATCATCTAATTAATTTAAAGTGAATTAAACTAATTACTTCATTCTATAAATCCTGCTTACTTAATTATTAATTAAACCAATTAATTAATCATTACTCTAAATATCCATCTTAATTAATCATTCCTGATTAATTATACTTTAATTACTTTAAGTAATTAATCCCTAATTAATTTCACATATTAATTATCTTAAACCATTTCAGTAATTAATCTTAAATTACTTCATTAATTAATTAACCATACTTAATTACATTAATCCTTAATTAATTACAATTAATTAATTACTTTAATCACTTATTATTTATTAATTAATCTTAATTAATCAATTCTTAATTACATCATTAATTATATTAATTAATGATCCTTAATTATTCTTAATAAATTATCTTATTTAAATTAATAATTAATTAGTCACATTTATTAATCACCTTTGATTAATCTCATTTAGTAATTAACTACTCTTAATTACTACACTTCATAAATTAATTACTCCTTAATTAATTATCCTTTAATTAATCCCCTGATTAATTATACAAAGTAATTAAACTAAAATTACTTTTATTATTAAAATCTTCTTTAGTTAATTACATCCACTAATTAACTTTAATTACTTTCCTAAGTAATTACACTTCACTAATTACATTTAAGTAATTACTTATCAATCACCAAGTGATTATCTTAATTTAATTAATAAATTAAACTTATCAAATTTATCTAATTAATTACCTTAAGTAATTAATTACTTTAATTACTTTCATTAAGTAATTATACTTAACCAATTCACAAATGATTATCATTAGTTAATTAATCTAATTGATTATCAAAATTAATCATATTAATTAATTATTTAATAATCCCTAATTAATGAACCCTCATTAATTATTAATCAAATTCTTTAATTACTTTCCTTAAGTAATTAAGCTTTAACCAATTATTATTAATTACAAATTAATTCATTTCTAATTACTTAATTAATTGCTTAAATAAATCTTTAATCACTTGATTAATAAATTTCTAATCATTTATAAAAACTCTATACTTATTTAAATAAATGATCCTTAATTTCAAATTAATTAATTTATTAAATTATTCCTTAATTACCTTATTAATTTAATGAATCCTAAATCATTAAACCTTAATTACTTTCTAAATTAAAGTATTAACCCTTATAACTACTTTAATTATTAACAATGGCTTTGAAATATTTTACCTTTAAATCTTTCTTTTATTTCATTTCAAATTAAAGATTTAAAATAAATTATAAATTTAACTTTAACCAAATTTAAATCAAATTTACAAACCCTTTTAAAATCCAAATGTTAAAGAACATTTACTATTTACAAAGAACTAGTTATTAACAAAATTGTTTTACATAAAACTTGATTTTGTTTTAAAAAGTAAAAACTGTTTTTATCCAAATCTTAGACCCGAACCAAAACATCAAATTCCCGAGCAAAAACTGAAAACCCCCGAGACCAACTTCGAGTTTCTCCCGTCCCTATTCCTTCGAGTCACACTCGAACTCTACTCGAGATCAACCCCGAGTTCAAGCTTCTTCCCCAAACTACAAATCTTCCAGATATACGAAACGTACACCGTGCACGTGCACAGTAAGTTCATCAACTCCGACACCTCGCCAAGGCCACTCTCAAGTCATCGATCAACTCAACGTCGCACACGACCACCCAGACTCATCAGTTCACCCATAAATCGAAATTCGATAATCGATAGAAAACTGGAACCAAGCACGATCCTCAAATCCCCTGCCGCCGTCGATCACGTCGACTGGAACCCATGGCTCTCCCTCCAGAGCTACTTCGCGTCACCACGTCGCTATCACGACCCTCGCGATCGAGTTCGAAGCTCCATTTTTGCTGAGATCATCTCGACTTCAATTCAACCAAAAACGACACTCGAAACCCTACTTGGCCGTCAACCCGCCTCCATGGTCATCTAAAAATCATCAGACCATTTTTCCCACGACCATCGTTCCACAAGCTTCCTTCGACAACAATCTAGACGATATCCACCACTCCGATCGCCAGAGATTTGTGATAAACCCAAAATCATTCAACTCTGATTATCTCAGTAATTACTTAACTAAAAATTATGATTTCTTTCTTAAAATTCATGTCTGGGGTTAAGGATTTAGTTCATGTTCTGGAGTTGATGATTTAAAGTGTTTGAATTTTCACCTACATCAATCTAACTCTGCTGTTTTTATTCCCAGTGCCATTTCCAATTTCATTTTAACTTACATAAAATTTAAACTCTAATCTATGATAAAACAAACAATTATTGTTTATAATTTAAATCATAATAATGACTAGGTCAAGAGGTACAAAATTTAAATCAAAACTGAGCTTGAAACTGGAAACAGAGGTATCACTGGTAACATACATGCACACCAATATATATACATACATGCACAGAGATATACTTAAAAATATACTCACAGACAACTTATTTCAGAGATAAGCATGCAACCATATTTCATCCTTAAATTTTAAAAATATTGTTACTCACCTTTTTAAAAGTGAACAGAGCATATCTTTTGAAACTGCTTTTGAACTTTTTAAGATCTGAATGCCTTTGCTATTAAAACCTTAATTGCTTGCTGGAAAACTTGCATGCATGCTTTGAAACTTGTTTGTGATGTGTGTTGCTTAGATCAGTTGTACTTGCTTCCAGATTTGAAGAAGAAATTGCAGTTTTTTTGAATTTTCATCTCAGGTTTGAAGAAAGTTACAGGCTTGAACAGATTGAAGAAAATGAACTATAGGTTTTGGTTTGCATTTTGATTTGAGGATTTGTTTACAGGTTGATAAAAACTTTGCAAACCTGATTTGGAAATGTATTACAGGGATTTGAGGAAGTGTTTGCATGTTTAGTTGATTTCTGGGTTGAGGGAGTGATTCCAGGTTATTTAATTCGATTTTTTTGTTGAGAAGTATTGATTTTCAGATTTGAATAGTTTGATTACTGATTTCATTTTGTTTTTGAGAATGGTTTTGAATTTTCTTGCTTTTGGAAAAATGAGAAAAGGAATGAGAAGAGGAAAGAGATGTGTGTATATAGATTAATTTTGGATTTATCAAAAATTAAAGAAAATAAAATAAGTAGGGGACACTTGTCTTTTACCATTATTAGTTTTATTACACATGTACTATTATGCTTTAATATGATGACATTTGTTCTTTAAGTAATTTATTTTAATTTAAAATGTTAAATAAAGCTTTTAACTTAATTTATTAATTCATATGTAAATACATATATGAATTTCTTTTTAAAAAAAAATGTAATAAAACAAATTATATATATATATACATATAACTACACAAATTCAATTTGAAATAACAATTTATCAAATCTTAAATAATTTATAGAAGAAATTATTCCTTAATAATAAATTACTTATTTTACTATCTTTCCAAATGAATTAATGTTTCTTTTTATAAAATTGTATTTTAAACTATATATATACATTATTCAAATCATATTTAGCAAGCTATATTCAAAAATAAAATAAAATAAAACAAACCTTTTTGTTAATTCATTTCTATTTTAAACTTAAGCTAAAATAAATTTAAACAATTAACATTTATCTTGAGTATTAAAAAAAAACATATAATTTATTTATTAAATAACTTTGAAAAGTTTTATATTAAATTAAATCATAAATCCCAAATTACCAAAATATATTAGAACTTGAAAATTATGTTTTATTTGTTAGATTCATCTAAAACTTTTCTATTTACAATATATACAATTATATATATACATTATAAATAGAAAACAATTTAATTAGCCTTTAAAAGATAATATTTACCAATTAAATATTTATAAAAGTAGATTGTTAAACCAATTTAAATCTTTATTAACAAAGATTATTAAATCAATTTAAATTTTTAAACAGATTATTAAATTGATTATTGCCCAAAATTTTCGGGATATCACATTCCTTCCCCCTTAAAATAATTTCGTCCCCGAAATTTAAAGCAAAGGTAATTTAATAATCTACTTATGATTTTAGTTTTAAAAACACAATCATATGTTTTCAACCATAGCAACCAATCATCCAAATAAACAATTCTAACTATTCAGAGAAAAATTCTGGATAGAATTTACTCGAGTTTCCCCAAGTATATATATATATACCGGAATACTCGCTTTACAAACAATCTAAACTACGAAGCTACAGAGCTCCTACTCATCTATCTATAAAACTAAATAGAATATCAGACTACAGACGAGTCTGACTTACAACCACATCTCCCTGAACTGGTGTTTTCAAAACCAGAGATAGATTAAACTCGTACTTCCTCAGAGATACGGAAACACAATGAATCCAGTCATCCAAACTGACAATTCAATCCTGTAGACCAAGCTCTTATCCAAATCAGAACACAGAAGAGATCCAAAATATCTCGGAGCTGACTTCCCAGACTTACTCAATCTTATAGCTCCTTTGATCGGAGAAAACTTATCCAAAATCAAATCTTCGTCTTCGAAATTCAAATTCCTCCGTCTCTTATTCACAAATTCTTCTGACGATCCTGGCTGCCTACAACCTTCTGATCAGTTCAAACTTCGCTGATGCCTCTAGAAACAAACTGGATCAAAAACAACCCAATAGAATGATCTCCTCAAGATTAACCAACAATCAAGAACACTGATTCTACTCCTCAAACAACGGAAGATTAAACTTACTCCTTTAATCCAGAAAGGATAAACAGGAGCACTCGCCAAAACTGCTTCCGCTGCACAACTCTGATCTGGAGCAGAAAAAAAATGCTGATGAAGAACATCGAGCACAAACTGGATAGCACATCACAGAATATGGTTCCACAAATCCTTAAAGAGAACTCGGATACTCCAACAAAACTTGAGCTGCTTCGCTAAACTCCACCTCCAGAAAACTGCTAAACCAAAAGATCTTCCTACTGGAACACAACATACTTCCGAGCTGTACTGCTGCCTTCGATGCCAAAGATTCCTTAATCCAAAGCTCTTCGAGAAACTTGAACTTCAAACCAAACAGAATCACCATGCTGAACTCAGCCACAATACCGAAGCATACACACTTCCTTAATCTTGTTCCAAAGAAAAACATCTTCGGAAACATCCATAGTCACTGCATCTCATCACACAGCTACTATTACCTGAGGTATCAAGATACCATCACTCATTTCTGCCTCATCGACAGATCCAACTCTACTCATCCAAACTTTCACTTCAAAGATAAACTCTGAACCTTTAAAAGGTTTCCTTCAGAGATCGATGAAATCCTTCACCACAGTAAAGTTTACTCGAGACGGTATTCGGTCTACAGTCTCGACAGATACTTCCAACCTCAATACTCAGACTCTTAATCCTAGATGATAATTTATTATCATCTCAACCAATCATTACAAATACCATATACATTTAAAATGATACTTTTTATATATATAGAAAATATATCTGGGTAAAATTATTTCACCTTCTCTTTTAAAACAATATTGTGTCCGTTGGCCTGGTTCAAGTGTTTAGAGATCCCTATCAATAACGTTAGCTACTCGTATTGACCAGAATCCATATACCACTCAACCGATCAATTAACACAATATAAAACCATTTTATATAACTAACAAATACGCGCTCTCGTATATATATATACTCAGACTAAAACAGGTTGCTATAGATCCTGTCTCTAATGAACAATCCTTCCGAACCTAGGTATTCACTCAACCTAGTGCTCTGATATTCACTTAACCAAAAGCTTAGGCATTCGCTCAACCTATGCTCTGATACCACTGTAACGACCACGGCTTTCTTTCCATAGAAAGTCGCATCGTTATGAAGAAAGAAAGGGGTAGAAAATAGAAAAGAAGAGAAGAGAGAAAGAAACAACAACAACGATCTCACAGCGGAACGAATAAATTATATTAATAACATAAACTATTACATAGTATACAACACTTATCAGAGCTTACACAACTATACAACACATACTAGACAGTTATAAACATCTGTCTAGATATTACAACTCAAATACAATACAAGACTCTAACACAGATATCAACACAGCGGAATACCATATCTACTAACGCCGAAGCCTCCTGCTCCATTGCTCCTCCACAATTCGTCAAAGCTAAACCTGAATCCCTTGGCTACTCGTAAAAATTTGAGTACCCAAGAGTTTATAAAACAGAAATAAACACTTGGGTCAGACATGGGTCTGGTGTGAGTAACAGGTTAAACTTGCTTAACTTCAAAACCTTTAGAAAGAAAAAGTATCACGTAAGACTCCCCACAAATAAACATGGGTAAGTTTTTACCTTACGCTAACCCAAAACATTTGATAGGAAATCTGATTTTATTATAATAGGGTCTAGGGTTTTCAAGTAAAATATAGAAATAGCTGAAATGCTTACATCTCACATTCCAACATAGTTGGGCACAACTAATACGTACGGCACTTATTGGAGTTTGGATTCCATACAATGGCAGGGCTACTGGGGTACCGCCCGTCACAGTACGTGGCCTAGATCACCGTACCGAGGAGTACGCCCGCTCCCCTGCAACACAAAGCCGGAACCATCCCTTACTGGATAATTCCGAACAAGATAATCCCGTAGTTGGCGCGACCAACCACACACTAAGCCGAATAAAAGAAAAGGGACCTCTAGACAGGGATCTATCTTGCTCTCAGTGGGTGCTACCCACGAAACCTTGCTGCACCTCCCCTGTTTTAGCCATTCCCGGTTGATGAGGCTTGAGGTTACGATTACCTTTAATCAGAACATATCACTTAGAATGCTCATCGTCCGCCTGACGATGTGCTGAAAGCATTCAATCCATACAAGTTCGTTCCGGGTTCGAACGAAACCGAAGGCATTATCTCGTTACACTCGTTTTGGAATCACCCTCAGAGTTAACGACAATAACCCTTGCACTCTGAATCTTCATCTTCACTTGATTCACGACCTATCGTTAATTTGGATCGATGTGGTATTCGGGTCTCCAGACCTGGAAATCCGGTATACGGAAACCCGATCCCGGTCTCATCGAAATCCAAAGCGTATCTTTTAAGGCCAAGTTGTTTTAAGGTTAAAACAATTCAATTCTTATCTATATGCACAAAGATAGATAATTCAATAGATAATCTACATTATCATCCCAAACAGATAATTCACATTATCATTATAATTCAACCAAACATCCATATCATATATCAATCATATCTCATCAGAGATATCAAACAATGAAATACATTCAATCTCATTCAACCATCCTTAAGCAATGATTTATATCATCTAATTAATTTAAAGTGAATTAAACTAATTACTTCATTCTATAAATCCTGCTTACTTAATTATTAATTAAACCAATTAATTAATCATTACTCTAAATATCCATCTTAATTAATCATTCCTGATTAATTATACTTTAATTACTTTAAGTAATTAATCCCTAATTAATTTCACATATTAATTATCTTAAACCATTTCAGTAATTAATCTTAAATTACTTCATTAATTAATTAACCATACTTAATTACATTAATCCTTAATTAATTACAATTAATTAATTACTTTAATCACTTATTATTTATTAATTAATCTTAATTAATCAATTCTTAATTACATCATTAATTATATTAATTAATGATCCTTAATTATTCTTAATAAATTATCTTATTTAAATTAATAATTAATTAGTCACATTTATTAATCACCTTTGATTAATCTCATTTAGTAATTAACTACTCTTAATTACTACACTTCATAAATTAATTACTCCTTAATTAATTATCCTTTAATTAATCCCCTGATTAATTATACAAAGTAATTAAACTAAAATTACTTTTATTATTAAAATCTTCTTTAGTTAATTACATCCACTAATTAACTTTAATTACTTTCCTAAGTAATTACACTTCACTAATTACATTTAAGTAATTACTTATCAATCACCAAGTGATTATCTTAATTTAATTAATAAATTAAACTTATCAAATTTATCTAATTAATTACCTTAAGTAATTAATTACTTTAATTACTTTCATTAAGTAATTATACTTAACCAATTCACAAATGATTATCATTAGTTAATTAATCTAATTGATTATCAAAATTAATCATATTAATTAATTATTTAATAATCCCTAATTAATGAACCCTCATTAATTATTAATCAAATTCTTTAATTACTTTCCTTAAGTAATTAAGCTTTAACCAATTATTATTAATTACAAATTAATTCATTTCTAATTACTTAATTAATTGCTTAAATAAATCTTTAATCACTTGATTAATAAATTTCTAATCATTTATAAAAACTCTATACTTATTTAAATAAATGATCCTTAATTTCAAATTAATTAATTTATTAAATTATTCCTTAATTACCTTATTAATTTAATGAATCCTAAATCATTAAACCTTAATTACTTTCTAAATTAAAGTATTAACCCTTATAACTACTTTAATTATTAACAATGGCTTTGAAATATTTTACCTTTAAATCTTTCTTTTATTTCATTTCAAATTAAAGATTTAAAATAAATTATAAATTTAACTTTAACCAAATTTAAATCAAATTTACAAACCCTTTTAAAATCCAAATGTTAAAGAACATTTACTATTTACAAAGAACTAGTTATTAACAAAATTGTTTTACATAAAACTTGATTTTGTTTTAAAAAGTAAAAACTGTTTTTATCCAAATCTTAGACCCGAACCAAAACATCAAATTCCCGAGCAAAAACTGAAAACCCCCGAGACCAACTTCGAGTTTCTCCCGTCCCTATTCCTTCGAGTCACACTCGAACTCTACTCGAGATCAACCCCGAGTTCAAGCTTCTTCCCCAAACTACAAATCTTCCAGATATACGAAACGTACACCGTGCACGTGCACAGTAAGTTCATCAACTCCGACACCTCGCCAAGGCCACTCTCAAGTCATCGATCAACTCAACGTCGCACACGACCACCCAGACTCATCAGTTCACCCATAAATCGAAATTCGATAATCGATAGAAAACTGGAACCAAGCACGATCCTCAAATCCCCTGCCGCCGTCGATCACGTCGACTGGAACCCATGGCTCTCCCTCCAGAGCTACTTCGCGTCACCACGTCGCTATCATGACCCTCGCGATCGAGTTCGAAGCTCCATTTTTGCTGAGATCATCTCGACTTCAATTCAACCAAAAACGACACTCGAAACCCTACTTGGCCGTCAACCCGCCTCCATGGTCATCTAAAAATCATCAGACCATTTTTCCCACGACCATCGTTCCACAAGCTTCCTTCGACAACAATCTAGACGATATCCACCACTCCGATCGCCAGAGATTTGTGATAAACCCAAAATCATTCAACTCTGATTATCTCAGTAATTACTTAACTAAAAATTATGATTTCTTTCTTAAAATTCATGTCTGGGGTTAAGGATTTAGTTCATGTTCTGGAGTTGATGATTTAAAGTGTTTGAATTTTCACCTACATCAATCTAACTCTGCTGTTTTTATTCCCAGTGCCATTTCCAATTTCATTTCAACTTACATAAAATTTAAACTCTAATCTATGATAAAACAAACAATTATTGTTTATAATTTAAATCATAATAATGACTAGGTCAAGAGGTACAAAATTTAAATCAAAACTGAGCTTGAAACTGGAAACAGAGGTATCACTGGTAACATACATGCACACCAATATATATACATACATGCACAGAGATATACTTAAAAATATACTCACAGACAACTTATTTCAGAGATAAGCATGCAACCATATTTCATCCTTAAATTTTAAAAATATTGTTACTCACCTTTTTAAAAGTGAACAGAGCATATCTTTTGAAACTGCTTTTGAACTTTTTAAGATCTGAATGCCTTTGCTATTAAAACCTTAATTGCTTGCTGGAAAACTTGCATGCATGCTTTGAAACTTGTTTGTGATGTGTGTTGCTTAGATCAGTTGTACTTGCTTCCAGATTTGAAGAAGAAATTGCAGTTTTTTTGAATTTTCATCTCAGGTTTGAAGAAAGTTACAGGCTTGAACAGATTGAAGAAAATGAACTATAGGTTTTGGTTTGCATTTTGATTTGAGGATTTGTTTACAGGTTGATAAAAACTTTGCAAACCTGATTTGGAAATGTATTACAGGGATTTGAGGAAGTGTTTGCATGTTTAGTTGATTTCTGGGTTGAGGGAGTGATTCCAGGTTATTTAATTCGATTTTTTTGTTGAGAAGTATTGATTTTCAGATTTGAATAGTTTGATTACTGATTTCATTTTGTTTTTGAGAATGGTTTTGAATTTTCTTGCTTTTGGAAAAATGAGAAAAGGAATGAGAAGAGGAAAGAGATGTGTGTATATAGATTAATTTTGGATTTATCAAAAATTAAAGAAAATAAAATAAGTAGGGGACACTTGTCTTTTACCATTATTAGTTTTATTACACATGTACTATTATGCTTTAATATGATGACATTTGTTCTTTAAGTAATTTATTTTAATTTAAAATGTTAAATAAAGCTTTTAACTTAATTTATTAATTCATATGTAAATACATATATGAATTTCTTTTTAAAAAAAAATGTAATAAAACAAATTATATATATACATATAACTACACAAATTCAATTTGAAATAACAATTTATCAAATCTTAAATAATTTATAGAAGAAATTATTCCTTAATAATAAATTACTTATTTTACTATCTTTCCAAATGAATTAATGTTTCTTTTTATAAAATTGTATTTTAAACTATATATATACATTATTCAAATCATATTTAGCAAGCTATATTCAAAAATAAAATAAAATAAAACAAACCTTTTTGTTAATTCATTTCTATTTTAAACTTAAGCTAAAATAAATTTAAACAATTAACATTTATCTTGAGTATTAAAAAAAAACATATAATTTATTTATTAAATAACTTTGAAAAGTTTTATATTAAATTAAATCATAAATCCCAAATTACCAAAATATATTAGAACTTGAAAATTATGTTTTATTTGTTAGATTCATCTAAAACTTTTCTATTTACAATATATACAATTATATATATACATTATAAATAGAAAACAATTTAATTAGCCTTTAAAAGATAATATTTACCAATTAAATATTTATAAAAGTAGATTGTTAAACCAATTTAAATCTTTATTAACAAAGATTATTAAATCAATTTAAATTTTTAAACAGATTATTAAATTGATTATTGCCCAAAATTTCCGGGATATCACATTTTGGCTCAAATCAGAAGGACTGATAAGCATATGGGCTGCAATATACGTATGTATATGTGCTGAGGCATAAAATGAAAAGGAATTAGGAGTGCAATAGGCTTGCCTATGTGCTGACACTCCTGATTCAAAGAAAATATATAATACCCACCCAGCAAATAGATTTTGTGATTTAGGAAGCTTGCTCAATCTGAGTTAACTAAAGCACAGATGTTTGCAATAAAATCTTCTCATAGAGCCATAAACCAATGTTAGTTGTCTATATCTCTTTAAAATTGCAAGAACATGTTTTAATAAGTACCAATACTTAAATTGCTTGGTTGTCTCTGTTTGTTATATGAATGATGAGGAATGCTATGAGATGAATGCTTTTTTCAGTAAAATGACCCACTGATTAGGTTGCCTTGAAAAATTTAAAAGAGGAAGTATCTGAGAACCTGATTAGGGAATGGGGTCAAGACTACTACAGGAATGACTTGTGTTCTTGAGTAATGCAAGTTGACACATGGCTTGTTTAAGTCCTGAGATCTTTGTGTAATGGAGTGAATTAGTTCATTACAGTGTGTCCATTGATTCATAAAATTGCAGATGAGACCAGGATAGGTAAATATAACAAGGGAAGAATATTTGACATGATGAGAAACTAGAGTTTTCCCAGAAATGAAATATGAGGAGGGAAAATATGATTAAACTCATGTTGGTTATCTTTCTGTTTTGTGTGAATGATTATTGGATTTATAACTGAATTGAATGCCTGAATGTATGTGCCATATCTATATATAATGTCTCTGGAGAGAAAGATTAAAGTGTGCACATGCACAATGACACAGAACATGCACACAAGTATTACTTGTTTTCAAAGGGCAGAACTTTATGTATATGTACTTAATTCAATTTTAACTTAATTAATTAATTGCTTTTGTGAATTTTCTCATACCAGACATGTGTCTGACCCTAGTGTGCTAATGGCATCTGGGGTGTCTCATTTAAAATGAGGCAGCTTCAAATGCTTTTTCAGGAACAGCAGCCTCTAGGTAGGAGTAGAAGCAAAGCATTGAGAAGAAGATTATAGCATGCTAGAATTAGATAGATAAGAGCTTAAAAGATGAAATCTGCATGTATTGATATTTTGAAATTTCCATTGTAGCAAGTACTGAGTGATGTTGGATATTTGGTTAAATATTTTGTTAAGAATTTAACTTGTAACTGGAATTTAAATTATCTGAGTTTCATTATCTGGAAAGTTGAAAGGTTTTATCTATAATTTTGTAAGTAAACTGAGTAAGAATGTAAGCAAATAGTAGAACTACATTTTATAAATGTATTAGTCAAATCTTGAAGTCTATGAATAATTTTAAGGATTGAAAAAGTAGAAACAGTTGGGTCTTGAAGATCAACATAGATAATCTTACTTAGTGAAAAATGTATCCAGAACATAAAGGCATATGGTAAGAGAATTAGGAGTCTGCATGTTTTCAGAATTGCCATTTGCATCATGCCATTGTCTATACCTGGATTGCATTTCATTTAGCTTAGTATCATGGCATCAAGGAATCAAGCCTCTGGAATATGATAATTCATTTAAAAATACCCCAGATATGAGTTTGCATATAAGGTAGATTTTATAGGAAAGCAAACATAGAAAATGATAGAAGCTTATATCATTTTCAGAGCACAGACACTACACTATTGATTTTTATAGATAATCATAACATAATTATCTGGTTTCTATGGATCATATTTCATAGAGGATCCAGCAAGCTATCAAAGAATAAAAATCATACTGTTACCTATATGAATAAGATTTTATTACATAAATAATAAAAATTAAGCTATGTGGGGATTGATTAAATTTAATCAATCAATGTAACCTCTTGTTTGCCATAACCTGATCTAACAAGAGGGGCACATGCATCTTCATATGTGTGTGCATATCCTTGTGGTTGCACTGATATATCTATATTAGTAAAACTTTTGATCCTGGATAAAGTTTGTTTATTGGAAAAAGGAAAATGACCCTGGAAAATATATTTGTTAATGAATGATATATATATATACCACTTTGTAAAAAAAAATCCTTACAAAATTAAGGCAGTAAAGAGAGGGTCATTGCAACAATATATAACAATGTTTATATCATTTTCGCATTTATAGCATAAGCGCCTTATATTAGCAATGTTAAGCGAGTTCGCTTAATTTATATGAAATTTCGCAACCAAAATCTATCCAAACAGTTCCCTGTACCTGTATTTACTCAAAATAAACACATAAGTTCCAAAATTCTAAAATTTAATAATATCACATGCATTTAACTAATTAAACACATAGATTTCATTAAGGAAACTTGTCAGATCATGTATTTTATAATCCATATGCAAATACAAGGTTCAAACATTCACTTATTTATTTCCAATACAATTTATATGCCATTTATTCAAATTTCCATTGATTTATGTGAAATTTACTTGAATTCGATCCATATTCACTCCCATGCCCTTTACAAAGTTTTATTTACTTCATTTTATATCAACAACATTTCATACCATGCTAATTCATTAACAAACCATTTCATCAAATTCAATTTATCCATTTCAAATTGATTTTAAATCATTTTACCTATTATTTCTTTACTATAATATCAAACCATTTTCATTTTGGTTTTACCATTGCATTTCTCAATTCATAAGTTCAAGAACTTATTTACTTAAAATTTCATATTGCTTACTTGAGTCCATTCACATCTTGCAATCATAACTCTGGATTATATATCACTTTATAGCTTAAGTGTATCCACTCCATTCAATAATCATAACATATATTTATATAATCATTTTACAATTCAAACTTTATATTCTGTTAAATTCAATTCAAATCCAATTCAATTTTATTTAACTTATCTTAGGTTAGATTTCAACCATATTATTCTTTTTAACTTACTCAAGTTAAACTATAATTCCAAGATTAAAATTCACACTTTCCTTTCTTATCTATATCAACTCCGAATTATAAGTTCAATAACTGATTCTCTCACTTCATAAATCATTTAAATGGAAATCCCAGAATTCATCCACCCGGTTTTATTTCAAATCACTTTGAAATCATAAATATACATATATCCACTTTTGTATATCAAATCATACTTTTGGAATTTTAAAACAACCTAGGTTTTGCCCAAAACAATTCCCTTTTGGAATTTCTAAAACAAAGCTTGTTTACCAAACAAGTCCAAAGCAAATAATCATAGCCAATCACTAGAGTAGCAATCCGTCACTTAGAAACTCGAAAATGAACACTGATGATGCGACCGTCATCACCAGAATTATTTTTTAACGACTGAAGTGAGTTTAGTACTTTCTTACTTCCAAAACCCATTTTAAAACAATTTCTATTTGGAAATATCTCTAAAATAATACTTCATTATTCTTCACAAACCAATTTGGAACACACTTCCAAAATCTCTAAGATTTAAAAATTTCCAAATACTTAGTTCAAATTCATTTAAATCATTTACCAAAATTCCCGGGATTTAAATTTCCAAATTCTGGTTTGAATCCACTTTTAGTTACAACTCAAATGTATGATCATACTTATACAATTTCTATTTGGTTATATAAACCATTTCAATTTTTAAAATCTTGTTTTGATTATAATATTTACACCCAAACATTCCAATTAAACTATAATGATTTCATGAAATTATTTCTTTTATATCAAAATATAGTTTGGGTAAAATTATTTCATTTACCCTCTACAAAACAATACTATGTCGGTTTACCTTGTTTAAGAATTTAGAAACCCCTATCGATATGGTTGTACTTCCCGTACCGACCAGAATTCATAAAAACTCAACCGATAAGTCAACACAATATAAAATATTTTATATTCACTAACAAATACGTGCTCATATCTATAATACACTCAGACTCATTCTAGGGTTCTACTGACCCTATCTCTAATGAGTAATCCTCACCAAAGCTAAGGTTCTTGCTTAATCTTGCGCTCCGATACCACTGTAACGAACTGCGGGGTTTTCGACCCTCGAAAATCGACATCAATACATTCACTGTATAGCATGCCGAGAAATCGAGTGCCGGAAATTCCAGATCATTAGGGGTGAAGAAGAAAAAGAGATAGAAGAAAACAGAAACAATAACACAGAATCTCACAATCATAGTAGAATAATATATAATATATAATAACATATCTTTATACAAAGAACTATAACTATAATATACATACAATCATCAGAGTACAACAGTCAACAAACCAATCTGGACAGTTACAATAACTTGTCCTCATAAAATACTGAACATTCAGTTTAACACACACAACGGAATAAAATCAAGTACGTGGAATACGCCTGAGTCTCCTCCAGCTTGTCTCCTGAGCTCCATAGCATTCTAACCTAAATATGTAACACTCGGCCTTACCCGAGTATTATAATAAAAAACACTCGAGTCAGTCTACACTTAATTTGAATTATTACTGTTATCAAAATCCTTTGAAAACAAAGGTATCTCGTAAGACTGCGTCACACATTAACACGATGGGTTTTTACCTTACGATAACCAAAACATTTTATATCAAAATCATCTGATATTATAATAATGTCTATAGAAAATAGACTATAAAATAGCTGAAATTCTTGCATCTCACATTTCAACATATTTGGGCACAATCAAAACTATACAGGCTCGTAGTGGATATTGGATTCCATACAATGACTGGGCTATTGGGGTACTGCCCATCATAGTACACCTCTAGAAAAATGTACCGAGATCGTACCTAATGATCCCTGCCAACACAGAATCGACCTACCTCATGCTGGATAGTACCGAATATGTTATCACCCTGGGTGTTCCCACCCTAATCGAGCGCTCTCTTTTTCATGCACAACCATATCCATAATTATGATAATATATCCAAGGGTATCTAGAAAAGTGATAACATACCTTACTTGGGTGCGACCCACTTAGCCCTGCTGCATCTCCCATGTTTTAGTCATTCCCGGTGGATTAGGCTTGAGGCTACGTTTTACCTTTAGAATAGCATTCATACTTGGAATGCTAACACTGCCTTCCAGACCACAATGCATGTGATGAACCGCCCTTTCGACCCTCGAAAATCGACATAATTACGCTCATTGTATAACATGCCGAACGATCGAGTACCGGAAAGACAGATTGTTGAGGGGAAAGAAAGTAGGTAGAAGAAAGAAGAAACTAAACAAACAGAATCTCACAGCGAACTGAATAACATATAATATAAATAGCTCTTTACACAAATCAAAACTGTAATATACATATCTCACATCAGAGTACATAAATCAATAATTACTAGCTTGGACAGTTATAACAACCCGCCCTCACAATTACTGGTAATTTCAACAAAAAAAACACTACAGCGGAATAAACAAGTACGAAAATACATCTCGGTCTCCAGCTCGTCTCCTGAGCTCCATAGCATCCGAGCCTGAACCTGTAATACTCGGTCTGACCCGAGCATTATAATAAAATAACACCCGAGTCAGTCTGGAAAACCAGCGTAAGAAAACACTCAATTTGAATTATTAAAGTTTTCCAAAATCCTTTGAAAACCAAAAGTATCTGTAAGACCACGCCACACATAAACACGACAGGTTTTTAGCTTACGATAACCAAAACACTTCATATCAAATCCTTTGATATTATAATAGTGTCTAAGTACAAATACTTATTCAAATAACTGAAATTGTTACATTAATTAAATTCCGGCTTAGTAGGCTCTACAATCAAAACCGTAAAGGGTACGTATTAGAGAATGGATTCCATATGAATGACTAGGCACTGGAGTACCACCTGTCACAGTACACGTATAGAAATAGTGTACCGAGGACCACGCCGGGATCCCCTGCAACTCAAGACTGGACTATCCCTAACCTGGATAGACTGAATATGCTATCACCTCGGGTGTTCCCACCCTCTCTCGAGCTCCTTTCATATATTGTAGTAATCAAATAATATCCGAGGGTATCTAGAAAGGTGATAAACATACCCTAATTGGGTGCAACCCACTTAGCCTTGTTGCATCTCCCCTGATTTTCAGTCATTCCCGGTTGATGAGCCTAGAGGCTACGATTACCTTTTAAGGAATTTTCACTTAGAATGCTCATTGTCCTCCAATGACAATGTACTGATAGCATTCATCCATACAAGTCCGTTCTGGGTCTGAACGGAACTGAAGGCACTATTTCTACTACATCTATTTTGGAATAATCCTCAAGATTAGTATCGATTAGCCCTTGCACTTCACTGCTCCATCTTCGACTCCATGCTTTTGTTTTCCTTTCGAAAACATACTCGTTGGATCGAAGTGGTTTTCGGATAATTTATCCGATCCCGGTCTCTTATAAACAGCGTTCGATATTTTCCGGTAAACTCAACCCCGGTTCTTTAGGAAATAACAAACGAAATAAGATCGGAGCCGTTAGTGGACGGATTTTCTTATAAACATCCTAGAAGAATGAATCGAGTTTATACGTATAGTTTAGCACCTCGAACGGTAACTGTACCATATAATTCCCGTATTCCTCCTAGATATTCCCAAAGTTATATTTTGGGTCTAGATTTGATAGTCGGTTATTTAACTATCAAATAAACAATCATTCAACCAAATATTCCATTTTCCACTGAAAAACCCCAAATTTCTTTTTAATTTAATTTTAATAAATTAAATCTCTTTATCCAAAATATGTGTACTTATCTTATCGAATTCAATAAATTCACAAATTATCCTTCCAAAAATATTTGAAACCCTTTTTGAAAATAATGTGAAAAGTACCACTTCGGTATCAAACTATGGATTCACATGTAACAACCCGCATATTTATCGATTTTATACTTAAATATTTTATTGTTAGTCGGATGTTAGACCGAAAAGCTACTTTTTGCATACGGTCAAATTAGGACTCGAGACCACCCCCATTGAGTTCAAAATGACGTTTGCGATCTTTTTGAGTGTAAACTTCGATATGTTTGGAGATTGTGAAATTTTCGTCACTTTTTGTGTTGAGCTTTTGGTTTGGGCTGCACCTCTTCTACCTCAGCCCAACCCCTTCCTTCTCTTCATCACTTCTTCAACTTTGAAGCTTTAGCAACAATGGTGGAGGGAGTAGGAAATTAAAATTCCAAGCTCAAATTCTTTAGCAAATTCAACATCTAACTCCAAATTCAAAGTGAAGACATTGATTCAAGCTTGTGGTTGATCTTTGCTTTGCCCCCGAGCTTCATCTTCATCAAATTCCGTGAAAAGGTGAGATTTTTGATCTCACATCTTGCCTATATCTATCTTGGACTGTTGGGAATGATCCCCTATTGCATTTGCATCAACATTTGCATTTGGTTTGGATTGGATTGGCGAAAAACTGCAATTTTCAGCGTTTTGGTGATTTTTCTGGGCTTAAGTCGTTTCTGGCCTTCGCTGAGTCGTCCACGAGTTAAGTCTAAGTCGTGAGTCGTTCACGAGTTAAGGGCTTAAGTCGCGCGCGTGTATTTCTGTTCGCCTGGCTTGAGTCGTTCACGAGTTAAAGGCCTGAGTCGTTCTCGAGTTAAAGTGTTAAGTCGTTCTGGGTGTTCTGCCTTCGCTAGGTCGTTCGCGAGTTAAGTGATAAGTCGTAGCTCATATTTGAGCTTAAGTCGTAGCTCGTATGGCTCTTAAGTCCTAGGTCGTTGGCTTTTAAACCGTTAAGTCGCTTGCCTCCCTTAAGTCGTAAGTCGTTCAGGAGCTAAAGGTATAAGTCGTTCAGGAGTTAAAGGCAAATCTTAGGTCGGTTACGAGTTAAGTGTTAGGTCGTTCGCGAGTTAACTCCTTGAGTCGTTCAAAGCTTAAGTCGTTAGGTCGCGTGCCTTGCTAATTCGTTAGGTCGCATGCCCAGTTAAGTCGTTAGGTCGCGTGCCTAGCCAAGTTGTTAGGTCGTAAGACCTTAAGTCGTGCACCTTTAAGTCGAAGCATTTTAGGTCGCTTCCCCTGGACCTCGTTAGGTCGTTCACCTCTAGGTCGCGTGCCTTTAGGTCGCAAGCCTTTAGGTCGCGTATCCTTAGGTCGCCAGTTTTAGGTCGCTGGTTCCCATGCCTCTTAAGTCGCTCGACTTTTGTTAAGTCGTAGGTCGTTGCCGACCTATAACTCCCCAGGCAAACTTTAAGTCGCGAGTCTTAGGTCGCGAACCATGTTAGGTCGCGTACCCTTAGGTCGCGAATCACCTTAGGTCGCGCCTCACTGTTAGGTCGCGCACTTCGATAGGTCGCTCGCATTTAGGTCGTAGACCTTAGGTCGCTCGCGAGTTAGTACTTGGTCGTTTGACCTGTTTTTCCCCTAGGTCGTTCGCGAGTTAGTACTTGGTCGTTTGACCTGTTTATCAGAATTTCTACTTTGATGGTTTTGGGATTGACTTCTTTGGACTTTACTCACGTCTTCGAACGTGAATTGATTTGTTCTACAATCGTTTTATGACTTGTCACTTTAAAGATATATGAAGGTTTCAATACTAATAGTAAATATCAAAACTCTTTCATCAAAGCGATTTCAACACTATTTTAAATATCAAAAGTTCGTTTTCTCAAACCGATTTTCAATCTACTAGTATATACAAGCCTTTACTTCACTCGAACGAGAAATCGACTTAAACGACTTAGTAAAACGGGTGGTATGAAATGCTTGCGTTCACTTCGTCGGTTAGCTCTTGGACTTGTTCGATTGAACCCTTTTCGTGACAATTTCCTAGTGAAGATTTACAGCTTGTTCGTAAATATTTAAGTTAAGCAAGTGGTTATGGGACATGAAGCTAAACTCATATATTTACTAGCTTGGTGTGATTGACACTTCTCGCTGATCATGATGATCATTTTATGATTTAGACTAGCAATTGTGCGATGTCTCTTTGTCCATATGAAGGACTGTACTTCATTTTATTGAGCTTCGTCTCATTTCTTTGTGGGCTGGCAACCCAAGTACTTTTAATGTGTTTCGATTCATCTGATGTACCGTTTGTACTACATCGATGTCTCTGTCTTTCTGATTCATTGGACGTACCGTTTGCACTGCGTCAATGTTTGATTCATCTGATGTACCGTTTGTACTACATCGATGTCTTGGCTTTCTGATTCATTGGACGTACCGTTTGCACTACGTCAATGTTCTGAATTGTATTGTCTTTCTGATTCATTGGACGTACCGTTTGCACTACGTCAATGTTCTGAATTGTATTGTCTTTCTGATTCATTGGACGTACCGTTTGCACTGCGTCATTGTTCAATTCATTGGACGTACCGTTTGCACTGCGTCAATGTTCGATTCATCTGATGTACCGTTTGTACTACATCGATGTCTCTGTCTTTCCGATTCATTGGACGTACCGTTTGCACTGCGTCAATGTTTGATTCATCTGATGTACCGTTTGTACTACATCGATGTCTTGGCTTTCTGGTTCATTGGACGTACCGTTTGCACTGCGTCAATGTACCGGCATTCATGCTCCTGTTTGGGATTGGCCATCCTTTTCTTGTGATTTCTGGATTTCTAATTATTGATTTCTGGAAATTTATGTTTCACCAGCTTTTACCATTGACATTGATGAGTATGTCATTTTATTGTGGCTTGGTGAATTAAATTAAGAATATGACATTCTTTTCTCTGTTTTGAGATTATTGAGATATTGTATGACTTTTGTGGGATTTCTAATGTATACTTTTCATAGTATGACACCTTTTTGTTATCATACGTTCTATTATCATATCTCATATTCTATCTCATTTTATCTGATAATTATAGCTAGACTGATCCGTTTATTATTTTCTTCTTAAATAATACTCGGGTCAGACTGAGTTTTTTTACAGGTGCTTCATCATGACTTCTTATCTGGAGCCATCTTCTGACTTTTGGCTAACTACTCTAGTTTAGTAGGTTTTTGTTGTATGAATTTGTGATGAGACTCCTTGATGTATACGTATTCTATTGTCTTGCACTTGTATCCATTCTTTTGTGTTATTGTGGATCTTATTTGACCACTACTCTGATGTACACTTTTAGGTGTAATATTCATATCTTATTCCGCCTTTGTGATATGAATTGTCTGTGACTGATTTGTGTTATGTTTATTTCTATATTTGTTTCCGAAGATTATATATCGCCACCGTGTGATAGCTTTGTGTTTGTATCGGTATGTTGGATTTTTATATTCTATCTGACATATCGGTGCTCGCGCAAAGAAGTTACATGGATGGTCGCTCCTCAACAGCCTTATTCTCCGTGCTAATTGACAGCACTACATCGTAGTGTTCTTGGTTAGCGTGGGTATAGAGGTGGGGCGTTACAGCTTGGTATCAGAGCCAAACTTCGGAACAATGTAGAATAATCTAGCAAGGATCATTGTCCTAAGTCTTTCTTAGGAATCGTGCCATAGGATTTGATTCGGGTCTTCGTACCATTCTATCCTATTTTCATTTTATGATTCCTTGTTCTATCAATCAAGATTGTTTGATATTCATTCTGAGAATAACATTTTCTTCTTCTTTCTTTCTTAAAGAAGAGAAATGGTTAGATCTGGCCGTCCCAGCGCCGGTCAATCCAGTGCTACTCCTCAGGAGGGAGTATTTATGTCTGCCCAGCAGCTTCTAGATCTTGTTAAGAATGCTCAAGCTATCGGACCCATTTCAGAGCCTACTCATCCTAGATCCGGTTTTGCACGCTTGTGTAGAGATTATACCGATTTGGGTGGAAGGCCATTCCGGGGATCCGAGAGTGTTATTGAAATCCAAGCTTGGCTTAGATCATGCGACCGCATCTTTTCTCGCATGAATCTTGTTGATCTCCACCGAGTCCAAGTGGCTTCTAGCATGCTCCAAGAAAGAGCATTGGATTGGTATGAGCTCCTTATTTCTGAAATTGTTGAAGCGGATCTCACTTGGGAGCAATTCCGGGAGCGATTCGAATTGAAATTTGTGCCGGAGGCTGAAAAAGTAACCTTGGCCCGGCGATTTATCGACCTTGTTCAAGGTGAATCTTCTGTGACGGACTACGTCGCATCTTTCGAATCTCTTTCTAAATACGGGGTTGAATACATTAATACCCCATTGAAGAAAAATCAGAGATTTGTCTATGGCTTGAATAAGAATCTAAAGAAGCCATTACTCCTGAAACTCGAGGTTTCATTTGATCAGCTTATTGATATCGCTCTTCGTCTTGAAGAGGCCGATAGAGAGTGTGATGTTGAAGTTGTGGGTGCTAAACAAAACTTCAACAACAACATGAAAAGGCCTACTAAGTTCAAAGGCCCTAATCCAATTCCCGACAAGAAAGGGAAGCAAGAATCTTCGGTAGCAAAGACTCCTACCTCTAGTCGTGGACGATGCTACAATTGTGGCCTTACGGACCACTATGTAAATGAGTGCCCGAAACCATTTTTCTGTCGTTATTGCAAAGGTTCGGGACATCTTTTATCTTCATGCCCCAAACTTCCGGACAAGAGAGAGGGAAAGCTAAATGTTGTTCAAGTCCCTAGTGACACTTCCCATGGTCAAGGTATCCATTCTATCCTTGATGACATTTATTTCGTGAACATTTTTATTATTATTATTATTATTATTCGAGTTCTTTTGATATGGGTTTCGTCTCATTATTTTATAACAAAAGAACAGGTTGATTCCTTTTCTTTAGACATTTTTGGGCTTGTTGACTTCTTTGAGGATTGCGAATCCGGTTGGCGGATCCGCAACACTCAACTTTCTTTTTATTGATGTCGAAATTATTTTATGTGATTTTTCTTTCCGAACCGATTTCTACTTATGCTTCGGAATTGACTTTTGTAAGGACTGGCTTAACTATGAAGCCATATCCTTTGTCCCGTGTGGGATATTCATCTTCGACATTTTAAATCTGTTAAACAGATTTCTGTTTTTCCTCTGTGATTTTGATTCCAATTTGAGGGCATCATTTTATTCTTGTAGTTTGAGAATTTCCGGTATTTTTGAGCTTGTCTTAGGATTATCGCCTAAGAAATCTTTTGAGTGATGTTAAGGTCTTTTTAGTTCGACCTTGCCCTCGATTTTCATTTGCTACGAGTTGCGGGAGTTAGCATTCCCTTTACCGCATTCCGCGCTCAATATGATTCTTATGAATGACTTGTTATGTCATTCAGTTTATCCAGCTTATTTCATCCATTTTATGAATCGAGTATTTTACGATCTCGATGACTCCATTCTTGTATATATTGATTTTGGATGAAAATAGCAATTTAAAATTTTGCAAATCTTTTTCATAAGATTTATTTTTAAGTACAATTGGATTTTTCTTCTTTAAGCAAACAAAGAATATTCTTAAAAGTTTTTTTTTAAGAAACATGTTTATTATCTTGAAGATGATTTTGTGATTGTATTGCCCATTGAGTGATTTAAGAATTCTGGTCGATGCGCTTGATCAACGTTATCGATAAGAATCTCCTAAACACTTTGATGAGACAATCAGACATGATATATTGACTTGAAAAATGCAAATTTTTCTAGGAAGATTATTATATAAATGTAAGTTGTAATTTTTGAAAATTCTAGCTTTTCAGGAAAGAAGATTATTTGAAAGAATTCTTTTCCGCTACTTTTATTCTTGTGATTCCCGATGGGAACCAAGACTTTATCGTTTGTACCAATGCTAATTGTATTGGTTTGGATGTTGTTCTCTTTCTTTTACTTCTAAATAGTATAGCCTATCGAGGCTAGGTATGCCACTCATGATCTAGTGCTCGCAGCTATTGTTTTCGCTTTTAGAGTTTGGCATCATCATTTTTGGGGGAGAAATTTGTTCTCCACCTCGATCATAAATCCTTGGAATATTTATTTTCTCATAAGGAACTTAATATTGGCTTGAGTCTCTTGCATCTTATGATTTTGATATTCCTTTTATTCCCAGAAGGGAAATCGTGTTGCCAATGCGTTTACTCATATGCAACAAGTTGTTGATTCTTTGATGATGTCCGAAAGGAATAATCTTTTTATCAAGTTCATCGGACGTTTTGACATACTTCATTTTTATGGAGTTTTATCTCATTTCTTTTATGGCCTTTGATTCATTGGACGTACCGTTTTTGTACTACGTCGGTGTTCGGAGATGTTCGGGTTTCCAGTTTCTTAGGCGTATCGCTTTTTGTGCTACGCCGTTCCACCGGCTCAATTTTCTGTTATTCATGACGTTTTCCACGTCTTCCAACTATGGAAATGCCTTAGGGATTCTAATTTTATTCTTGAGCCCGGTGTTATTGTGGAAATTGAATTTTCGTCCGTTTGACTTTTGAGCAACATTTTATTCGCATCATTGCTTCGGAGGTTGAGCGTCTTCGAAATAAAGATGTTCTTCTTGTGAAAGTTCTATGGTTCTCAAATCCCAAGGATTGCTCTTGGGAAATCTAGAGAATTCATCGAGCGAACTCGTCCGGGTTTTCTCTTTCATGCTCTTTTTGGTGAACTTCTCATTTCAAATTTTCTTTGGTATTGATATGCTTTTATGGTTGTTACTCTTTTATTTCCATCTTACTTATTGCGAGGACGCAATTTCTTTAAGGAGGGGAGTCTGTAACAACCCGCATATTTATCGATTTTATACTTAAATATTTTATTGTTAGTCGGATGTTAGACCGAAAAGCTACTTTTTGCATACGGTCAAATTAGGACTCGAGACCACCCCCATTGAGTTCAAAATGACGTTTGCGATCTTTTTGAGTGTAAACTTCGATATGTTTGGAGATTGTGAAATTTTCGTCACTTTTTGTGTTGAGCTTTTGGTTTGGGCTGCACCTCTTCTACCTCAGCCCAACCCCTTCCTTCTCTTCATCACTTCTTCAACTTTGAAGCTTTAGCAACAATGGTGGAGGGAGTAGGAAATTAAAATTCCAAGCTCAAATTCTTTAGCAAATTCAACATCTAACTCCAAATTCAAAGTGAAGACATTGATTCAAGCTTGTGGTTGATCTTTGCTTTGCCCCCGAGCTTCATCTTCATCAAATTTCGTGAAAAGGTGAGATTTTTGATCTCACATCTTGCCTATATCTATCTTGGACTGTTGGGAATGATCCCCTATTGCATTTGCATCAACATTTGCATTTGGTTTGGATTGGATTGGCGAAAAACTGCAATTTTCAGCGTTTTGGTGATTTTTCTGGGCTTAAGTCGTTTCTGGCCTTCGCTGAGTCGTCCACGAGTTAAGTCTAAGTCGTGAGTCGTTCACGAGTTAAGGGCTTAAGTCGCGCGCGTGTATTTCTGTTCGCCTGGCTTGAGTCGTTCACGAGTTAAAGGCCTGAGTCGTTCTCGAGTTAAAGTGTTAAGTCGTTCTGGGTGTTCTGCCTTCGCTAGGTCGTTCGCGAGTTAAGTGATAAGTCGTAGCTCGTATTTGAGCTTAAGTCGTAGCTCGTATGGCTCTTAAGTCCTAGGTCGTTGGCTTTTAAACCGTTAAGTCGCTTGCCTCCCTTAAGTCGTAAGTCGTTCAGGAGCTAAAGGTATAAGTCGTTCAGGAGTTAAAGGCAAATCTTAGGTCGGTTACGAGTTAAGTGTTAGGTCGTTCGCGAGTTAACTCCTTGAGTCGTTCAAAGCTTAAGTCGTTAGGTCGCGTGCCTTGCTAATTCGTTAGGTCGCATGCCCAGTTAAGTCGTTAGGTCGCGTGCCTAGCCAAGTTGTTAGGTCGTAAGACCTTAAGTCGTGCACCTTTAAGTCGAAGCATTTTAGGTCGCTTCCCCTGGACCTCGTTAGGTCGTTCACCTCTAGGTCGCGTGCCTTTAGGTCGCAAGCCTTTAGGTCGCGTATCCTTAGGTCGCCAGTTTTAGGTCGCTGGTTCCCATGCCTCTTAAGTCGCTCGACTTTTGTTAAGTCGTAGGTCGTTGCCGACCTATAACTCCCCAGGCAAACTTTAAGTCGCGAGTCTTAGGTCGCGAACCATGTTAGGTCGCGTACCCTTAGGTCGCGAATCACCTTAGGTCGCGCCTCACTGTTAGGTCGCGCACTTCGATAGGTCGCTCGCATTTAGGTCGTAGACCTTAGGTCGCTCGCGAGTTAGTACTTGGTCGTTTGACCTGTTTTTCCCCTAGGTCGTTCGCGAGTTAGTACTTGGTCGTTTGACCTGTTTATCAGAATTTCTACTTTGATGGTTTTGGGATTGACTTCTTTGGACTTTACTCACGTCTTCGAACGTGAATTGATTTGTTCTACAATCGTTTTATGACTTGTCACTTTAAAGATATATGAAGGTTTCAATACTAATAGTAAATATCAAAACTCTTTCATCAAAGCGATTTCAACACTATTTTAAATATCAAAAGTTCGTTTTCTCAAACCGATTTTCAATCTACTAGTATATACAAGCCTTTACTTCACTCGAACGAGAAATCGACTTAAACGACTTAGTAAAACGGGTGGTATGAAACGCTTGCGTTCACTTCGTCGGTTAGCTCTTGGACTTGTTCGATTGAACCCTTTTCGTGACAATTTCCTAGTGAAGATTTACAGCTTGTTCGTAAATATTTAAGTTAAGCAAGTGGTTATGGGACATGAAGCTAAACTCATATATTTACTAGCTTGGTGTGATTGACACTTCTCGCTGATCATGATGATCATTTTATGATTTAGACTAGCAATTGTACGATGTCTCTTTGTCCATATGAAGGACTGTACTTCATTTTATTGAGCTTCGTCTCATTTCTTTGTGGGCTGGCAACCCAAGTACTTTTAATGTGTTTCGATTCATCTGATGTACCGTTTGTACTACATCGATGTCTCTGTCTTTCTGATTCATTGGACGTACCGTTTGCACTGCGTCAATGTTTGATTCATCTGATGTACCGTTTGTACTACATCGATGTCTTGGCTTTCTGATTCATTGGACGTACCGTTTGCACTACGTCAATGTTCTGAATTGTATTGTCTTTCTGATTCATTGGACGTACCGTTTGCACTACGTCAATGTTCTGAATTGTATTGTCTTTCTGATTCATTGGACGTACCGTTTGCACTGCGTCATTGTTCAATTCATTGGACGTACCGTTTGCACTGCGTCAATGTTCGATTCATCTGATGTACCGTTTGTACTACATCGATGTCTCTGTCTTTCCGATTCATTGGACGTACCGTTTGCACTGCGTCAATGTTTGATTCATCTGATGTACCGTTTGTACTACATCGATGTCTTGGCTTTCAGGTTCATTGGACGTACCGTTTGCACTGCGTCAATGTACCGGCATTCATGCTCCTGTTTGGGATTGGCCATCCTTTTCTTGTGATTTCTGGATTTCTAATTATTGATTTCTGGAAATTTATGTTTCACCAGCTTTTACCATTGACATTGATGAGTATGTCATTTTATTGTGGCTTGGTGAATTATATTAAGAATATGACATTCTTTTCTCTGTTTTGAGATTATTGAGATATTGTATGACTTTTGTGGGATTTCTAATGTATACTTTTCATAGTATGACACCTTTTTGTTATCATACGTTCTATTATCATATCTCATATTCTATCTCATTTTATCTGATAATTATAGCTAGACTGATCCGTTTATTATTTTCTTCTTAAATAATACTCGGGTCAGACTGAGTTTTTTTACAGGTGCTTCATCATGACTTCTTATCTGGAGCCATCTTCTGACTTTTGGCTAACTACTCTAGTTTAGTAGGTTTTTGTTGTATGAATTTGTGATGAGACTCCTTGATGTATACGTATTCTATTGTCTTGCACTTGTATCCATTCTTTTGTGTTATTGTGGATCTTATTTGACCACTACTCTGATGTACACTTTTAGGTGTAATATTCATATCTTATTCCGCCTTTGTGATATGAATTGTCTGTGACTGATTTGTGTTATGTTTATTTCTATATTTGTTTCCGAAGATTATATATCGCCACCGTGTGATAGCTTTGTGTTTGTATCGGTATGTTGGATTTTTATATTCTATCTGACATATCGGTGCTCGCGCAAAGAAGTTACATGGATGGTCGCTCCTCAACAGCCTTATTCTCCGTGCTAATTGACAGCACTACATCGTAGTGTTCTTGGTTAGCGTGGGTATAGAGGTGGGGCGTTACATCACAGCTCAATGGTTACGTCTCTATCCCAAAAAAATCCAAAACTTAACTGCAGGCACTCACTGCCTCCGATTACGCCATGCGAGTATAACATTACTTCCCGAAACGTTATTTAAAAAATTTCTCAAAATAATGCTTATAAGTTTCTCAAATAAATTTCCCAGTTTAATCTAGGCAAATACACTTAAATAAAAGTTATTATACAAAGCCATATTAATATTTAATAATTTATCTTTTAAAATAATAATGCTGACTAATTCTTAAATAATAGTAAATCTTTAACAATCTTTATAAGGTAACTAATTAATAATTAAATATGATTTAAACAATCTAAAATAACTAAATAACTAGTTTCTAGAATATTTTTAACACTTTTAAAGTTACCTAGTTAATAATTAAAAATCCTCCTTTTAAAACAAGCCCAATTTCTCGATTTTAATTTCATTTCGTAAATTTGGAAATCTTATTTCAGCTCTAGTATAACCAATTTTATACTTATTTCCAAATTCACTTCTATCCTTCCAATCTATTAAAAATCTCGATTTTATAACTTTTTATATTTAAACAAGTACCACTTAAGATTTTATTATTTAAAATCCTTTTATATACTTTTATCCTAAAATCTCTATTACAATACCTTGAATTAGTTAAGTACAAATTTCAAAACCATTATTTTATCAATCAGTTAACCAAAAATTCTATATAAATGTCTCACTTCAAACATCCTTTTAAAATTCTTTTTCAATCAAACCATATATTACTAGTATTTAAAAATACCAAAATCTAGGCTAAGACTGCCATAGTATCCAATCAATTCAAATCACACAATAATCTATCACAGATTACTCCAACAAAACATATATCACCATATATGAAATTAAAATTCAACATTTTGAGGAATCCAGTTGGATCCCTCCAACCTTTTTTCCCTACATCCACAAACGTTAATACAACAATAAAAATACCAATTCCGCTTCGAGGTGGAATATCGCAGTATATAGGGTCATCCGCTATTATGCGGGGAGCATAGGGTCTCATCCGCTATATATATGAGGGAATATCAATCACTCCAATATATATATATATATACTACTATATATAATATCACATCCAACTGATTAAAATGTATCAATTTAACCAATCAATCATTAATTAATTTTAACTATTTAAAATTAATACCAGCAGTCCAAAATTGAGTGAGATTAACTCACCTTGAGTTTTAAATTTTGCCAAACGTTCCAATTTTAAATTAAATCGAACACGTTCGATTTAACCTAAATTTTTAACTCACTCCAAACATCTCCAGATCTGTTCAAGAGTGTAGTGCTCATCGCCATAATTCCGTCCCCGCTTGTTTCGTCCAATTACGACCTCATATGAAGAAGATATGTATTTTTAAAGTTTTGAATAGAAAATATATAAATAAATTTTTTATTTTTTATTACCGAAATGAAATCTGGATGGAGAAAAATCTGGCCGCACTTACTTTCTTCCTCATCTTCGCGTACGTTCTTCAGGCAAGAACGGAACCCACCATGCCATTCCATTTCGACATGCCGCACATCACCCAGTCGATCGTACATCGATCGAAGACTACCGGCCTGGAGCCTTGGCCGAGCTCCACCACCGCGCCGAATCCCATCGACTCTGGTTACATAATTTCCCACGATCATCCTTCAAACGTTGAGAGAACGCAGCTGTAATATCCCGGAAATTTTGACAATATCAATTTAATAAACTGTTGAATAATTAAATTGATATGGATGATCTTTGATAATAAGATTTGAATTTAATTTAATAATCTGATTAAATTAGTATTTAATTGATGATTTTATCTTTTAAAAGTTAATAAGATATTTCTATTTGAATATATATATTTATTTATATATATTGTAAATAGAAGCTTTGATAAATTGGGAATTTATATTTAATTTAATCTGGACTTTTCAAAGATAGTAAAATAAGTAATTTATATTAAGGGATAATTTCTTCTATAAATTTTTTTGAGATTTGATAAATTGTTATTTCAAATTGAATTTATGTAGTTATATGTATATATATAACTTGATTTTTAAATTAGATTTTTCAATTTTAATTTGAATATGAATTTGGAATTTATTTTGAAATTCAAAGGATAGATATTTAAAATGTTTTGGATCTTAAAAATATTTGGATAAACTTTTATTTGTATATATATAATTTGTTTTATTGCATTTTCTTTAAAAAGAAATTCATATATGTATTTACATATGAATTAATAAATTAAGTTAAAAGCTTTATTTAACATTTTAAATTAAAATAAAATACTTAAAGAACAAATGTCATCATATTAAAGCATAATAGTACATGTGTAATAAAACTAATAATGGTAAAGGACAAGTGTCCCTTACTTATTTTATTTTCTTTAATTTTTGATAAATCCAAAATTAATCTATATACACATCTCTTTTCTCTTCCCATTCTTTTTCTCATTTTCCAAAAGCAAGAAAACTCAAACCCATTCTCATAAACAAAATGAAATCAGTAATCAAACTCTTCAAATCTGAAAATCAATAACTTCTCTAAAAATCCAGAAATCATGTTCAAAACAAATCAGTAATCCTCTTCATTCCAATATGCAAATCATTTTCCCTGTAATCTTTTCAAATCTGTAACCATCTTCAAAATTTCAAAGCTTGTAAGCAAATCCCTGTAATCCAGTAAAACATGAAAATCAAACCCCTCACATCAAGATCATATTCCCTGTAATAGTTTCAAGCCTATCTGTAGCCTGCCTGCATTCATTTGCAATCTAGAGGCAGCATTCAAAATTTACAAGATTTAAAACCAAAAGCCTGAACTTCTTCTTCAAATCTGAGATTTTCAAAAGCTTGCATTCTTCAGCCTGGAATCAAAGCAGTCTCTGTTTCAAGCATTCCAGTTCTATAAGAATGATAACAATTCAAGTTTTCAAATCCCAGAAGCAATTCAAGTTCCTTTCAAATTCCAGATTTTAGCTTAAAAGCCTGTACACTGTTCTCTGTTTTCTTCAAAACTGGTGAGTAAACATCCTTTTTCAAAAGTTAAGATGAATTTAAATTTGCTTTCGAATGATTTCTGAATGAAGTATATTTGCATGTCTGTAATTATGAAGCCCTTATATATTTAAAGATGTGCATATCTGTTATTTTTAAACATCTTATTGATAGACAAAATCCTCTGCCTATAAACTGTGAACATAAATCCCTTTAGATTTGATGCAGATAATATATGTTAAGGATAAAATTTGAATGTATGTTTGAAATATATATATGCATGTTTGTTTTAGAATGTATATATGAATGTTGAAACCATGTGTGTATGTGTGTATTGAACTGTGAATGTTGTTATGTCTCTGTTCCAGATTTCAGTGTTTACCCATCAATCAAAGATTCACATCTTTTTATTTGATAAATGTTAGCACTTGGATTAAAAACAAATTAGTTTAGTTTTAGCATAATCTAAGCACTAAAAATAGAAACAAGTATGAAAGATCTAAAATATACTTGTATTTGGAAATACCAGCAGGAATCTTTTAAAACTTGTTAAAAATCAAATGTTGTATTCCACTGATTTAAGTGTATATCTGGAATAAACACTGAAAAGTAAGATTTTTAAAACTACAATTTCAATTTTTAGAATTGAAATGAGGGTGCAGTCTTTAGTTAACTAGAGTTTGGACTTTGGGTCTTTTCTGTCGATCTGTGGAGTTTGGGTGATCGCGGTTGTTTCTGGAGCTAGATGGTTGATCAGAGAAGCTTGGAAAAATAGGTGATGGTGATGAAAATTCCTTTGGTAGCCGTGGTGATGGTTTCTTTCCTGTAGCCCTAGTTTTAAGTTAGGATACGAATTTGTTTCGTTTGTCTTCGTTGATGGATCGAGCTTTGAAATATTTTGGGAAAGTGAAGCTTTGAGGTAGTTGAAGCGATGACCGGAGTTGGAGGAGTTCTGGTGGACGGGTTTGCGAAGGCGAGGCGATGACAGGTGGGTGGTTGGTCGCGAGTCAGTGTTGCCAGGTTTTGATTTAGTCGAATTCGAGTTCGAGAGGGATCGGAAAGGAACTGATGGATGGGATCGAAGCTGGAGGTGATGTTCGACTTGTTCGTCGATGCGGTGATGGCCGGAGACGTTGATCTTGGCCGTGCACGTGCACACGATTTGATATCTGGTGAAGTCTGGTTTTCAGGGGAGGCTACTCGAGTTTCTCGAGTTTTGTTTCGAGTGAGGCTCGAAGTTTGTGGAGAGGCGACTCGAAGCTAATTGGTTTGGTCTCGAGTTTATCAGTGTTGCCAGGTTTTTTTTTTAAACCTGTCAGTTTTAATTTAAATCTAATTTAAATGGGTGAAGAAATATTTAAACAGTAAACCAAAGTTTAATATATGAAGACACGTTTAGTTTTGAATTTAGATTGGAGATAAATAAGCTTTATAAATTTTAAATGTTTTAATAAGTTTAAATGTTAGTTATATTTTTAAATGGTTTGAATTTTAAAAGAAATTTGATTTAAACTCTTTTAAAGATCCTTTTATAAGATATAGGAATTCTTTAACATGTAAAAGTTTTAAATTGGTTTAAACTTGGTTAAAGATAAATTGGTATTCATTTTAAAATTCCGAATTTAAAATGAAATTTAAAAGTAAAATTTGGAAATGAACATTTTCAAATAATATTGTGAATGAGAATTGAACCATGAATAAGCAATTATTTTATCTTAAAGTTTAAATCATTAAAATCTTTAAGGTAATTAAAATGGTTCAATAAATTTAATTAATTAATGATTTGGATTAATTAATTTATAATTAAGGATTTAAATTAATTTAAATATTAATTAAAGATTAATTAAGTTATGGTTAATACTTAATTAATTAAATAATTAAAGTTTAATAAATTGGTTATTAAGATTTATTAATTTGAAATTAATAATAATGAATCTAAGTTAATTACTTAAGAAAAGTAATTAAATAATTGTTAATGAAGGTCATTAATTTGAGATTATTTAATAATTAATCAATGTGATTAATTTTGATAATTAATTAGATTAATTAATTTAAAATATTATTTATGGAATTGTTTAAAGTGTAATTACTAAATGGAAGTAATTAAGAAATTAATTACTTATTATAATTAATTGAAGATAATTTGATTAGTTTAAATTAATTAATTAAGTTTAATTAATTTAGACTAATAAATGGATTGATTTGATAATAATTACTTAATGTAATTATTAAGGTAAGTTTATTTAGAGAAGTAAATAATATGATAATTACTGGAAGTAATTAGTTGAATAATGATTTTATTAATAGAAGTAATTTGAGTTAATTACTTTAAATAATTAATCAAGGGATTAATTAAGGAATTAATTGAGGAGTAATTAATTTAGTTAGTGAAAGTAATTAAGGGTAGTTAATTACTGATTGAAGATTAATCAAGAGTGATTAATAAATGTTGTTTAATTAAGGTTAATTACTTAATGTAATTAATTTAATTAAGTAATTAATAATTAAGTTGTAATTAAGGATCATTAATTAATATAATTAATGATGTAATTAAGATTGATTAATTAAGTAATAATTAATAAATGAAGTAATTAATCAATGTAATTAATTAAGGATTAATGTAATTAATTATAGTTGATTAAGTTAATTAATTTTAGTAAATTAATTAATGAAGTAATTAAAGGTTAATTACTATAAGTGGTTAAGGATAATTAATTTAAGTAATTAATTAAAGATAAATTACCTGAATGGAATTAAAGGGTAAGTAAAGGATAATTAATTAATTTGTAATTAATTAATGATTAAGTAAGCAGGATTTATAGAATGAAGTAATTAATTTAATTCATTTTAAATTAATTAGAAATGGTATAAATCATTACTTAAGAATGGATGATAATATTGAATGCTTTGCATTGATTAATATCTCTGATGAGATATGTGCTGTGTGATATGGATGTTTAGTTGAATTGTGATGATAATATGGATTATCTGATAATGTTGATTATCTGTTGTGAATTATCTTTCTTTATGTATAAAGATAATGAATTGAATTTGTTTTAACCTTTAAAACAACTTGGCCTTAAAAGATACGCTTTGGATTTCGATGAGACCGGGATCGGGTTTCCGTATACCGGATTTCCAGGTCTGGAGACCCGAATACCACATCGATCCAAATTAACGATAGGTCGTGAATCAAGTGAAGATGAAGATTCAGAGTGCAAGGGTTATTGTCGTTAACTCTGAGGGTGATTCCAAAACGAGTGTAACGAGATAATGCCTTCGGTTTCGTTCGAACCCGGAACGAACTTGTATGGATTGAATGCTTTCAGAACATCGTCAGGTGGACGATGAGCATTCTAAGTGATGTGTTCTTTTCTAAGGTAATCGTGACCTCAAGCCTCACAAACCGGGAATGGCTAAAACAGGGGAGGTGCAGCAAGGTTAGTGGGTAGCACCCAAGTAGGACAAGGTTACCTCTGTCTAGATGTCCCTTTCTATTTTCGACTTAGTGGTGCGGTTGCTGATCCCAACCGTGAGGTATCTTGTGCGGGAATTATCCAGTAAGGGATGTTCCGACCTTGTGTTGCAGGGGATTGGGAGTGATCCTCGGTACGGTGATCTAGGCCACGTACTGTGATGGGCGGTACCCCAGTAGCCCTGCCATTGTATGGAATCCAAAATCCAATAAGTGATAACGGATTTGATTGTATAACCCACTTTGTGGCTAGTATGCTGGAATTTAATAATGTAACAATTTCAGCTATTTCATATTTATTTGAAAACCCTAGACCCTATTATAATACAATCGAATTTCCTATCAAATGTTTTGGTTAGCGTAAGGTAAAAACTTACCCATGTTTATGTGTGGGAAGTCTTACGTGATACCTTTTCTTTCAAAAGGTTTTGAAGTTAAGCAAGTTTAACCCGTTTACTCACACCAGACCCATGTCTGACCTAAGTTGTTTATTTCTGTTTTATAAACTCTTGGGTACTCAAATTTTTACGAGTAGCCAAGGGATTCAGGTTAGCTTTGACGAGTAATCTGGAGGAGTAATGGAGCAGGAGGCTTCAGCGTTGTAGATAGATAGTAGTTTCCGCTGTGTTATCTCTATGATAGTGTTTGGTATTGTATCGAGTTGTAATAACTAGACAGATGTTTATAACTGTCTAGTATGTGATGTATATGTTGTATAACTCTGATAAGTGTTGTATACTATGTAACAGTTCATGTTATTAATATAATTTATTCGTTCCGCTGTGTGAGATTCTAATGTTGTTTCTTTCTCTCTTCTCTTCTTTTCTATTCTCTACCCCTTTCTTTCTTATTGACGATGCGACTTTCTATGGAAAGAAAGTCTTGGTCGTTACAGCAGCTCTTTTCCTACTCGTATGCCATATGAAAACTCATTGTGATAACCCGATTTTTCATACCGAAAAATCGAACCATCAGGATTAAAGAAGAAGAGGTAGAAGAAGAAAACAGAAAACAATAACAAAATCTCACCATTGCAGCGGAACCATATATAATATATAACAACAGATTTTTATACAAAAGAATCTGTAACTGTATAATACTTACAATCATCAGAGTACACAATCATCACAACCAAATCTGGACAATTATAGTAACATGTCCTTACACAGCGGAATATACAAATCTACGGAAATACGCTTCGCCATCCAGCTCTTCTCTTGAGCTCCACAACATCCTATCCTGTATCTGTAATATTCGGTCTGACCCGAGCATTATAATAAAATAACACCCGAGTCAATCTGGAAAACCAACGTGAGAAAACACACTCAATTGGATTATTAAAGTTTTCCAAACCCTTTGAAATCAAAAGCATCTCGTAAGACCACGCCACAAAAAAACATGTCGGGTTTTTACCTTACGATAGCCAAAACACTTTTTATCAAATCCGTCTGATATTATGATAGTGTCTATATACAAATACTTATTCAAATAGGTAAAATTGTTACATGATTAAATTCCAGCATACTAGCCACAAAGTGGGTTCTACAAACAAAAACCGTAAAAGCACGTAGGGAGAATGGATTTCCAACTAATGAATAGGCACTGGGGTACCACCTGTCACAGTACCTGGTCTAGATCAGTGTACCGAGGACCACGCCCGATCCCCTGCAACACAAGACCGGAACTATCCCTTACTGGATAATTCCGAGTAAGATCACCCCATGGTTGGGATCAGCAACCGCACCACTAAGCCGAATATAAAAAGGGACATCTAGACAGGGATGACCTCACCCTAATGGGTGCGACCCACATAGCCTTGCTGCATAACCCCTGATTTTCAGTCATTCCCGGTTGATGAGGCTCGAGGCTAAGCGTTACCTTTATAGAACATATCCCTTAGAATGCCCATCGTCCACCTGACGATGTTCCGAAAGCATTCATCCATACAAGTCCGTTCCGGGTTCGATCGGAACCGAAGGCACTACTCCTACTACATCCATTTTGGAATCACCCACAGGATTAGTAGCGACTAGCCCTTGCACTTCACTGCTCCATCTTCGATTCCAAACTCGTTTCCCCATGAAAACGTACAAACCGGATCGAAGTGGTTTTCGGAAAATAAATCCCGATCCCGGTCTCTTCGAAACGATCAGAGCATTGGCCAATATTGATAGTCGGTTATTTAACTATCAATTAACATTCACAAACATCCATCAATCAATAAATAATTTTCCAAATTATTTACCTCACAAATTTCTTCGCAAGATATATTTCCATTTTCCACCCTCTTGAAAACAGTTTTCGACCTACACTCCACTTATGGAATAAATTTTCCAATATTTCTATTTCCACTGAAATCACCAAGTACAAACACTTAGATTTCTAAAATAATTTAAAATACTATATTATAAAATATACTTTAAACAAAACATTTAAATTAAAACTACTTTAATACTTCATTCAAGGATATATACTTTAAGAGTGAAGCTACTTAATAAAATATAAAACTATATTTTTACCTTTTAAACATAATACCAAGTCATTTTTAAATAATTATTACTAAAATAAATTTGAAAAATAATACTTACTTTAAACTTAAACATTTAAAAATAATAAATTTTCTAAAACATATTTTTACAACAACTGTTAACACTTTTCACTTGTACTTGTACTTAAAAATTTGCTTTGAAAACGTACTTGGCTATCCAGGGAAATACACTTCTCTTTCACATCCTTTAAAAATAAATCCCTATTTATTTTCAAACAAATTTTCCCAATCCTTTAATAAATTCCCACCTTGAATTTATTCTTCCAAATATCCACTGATATATTCCTTCACTTTTATAAACCCAGTTTATAAATCCAAAGTCTCACTTCTCTTTTAAAAATCCCAGTTTAAACACTTAAATCAATTACCAAATTGATTTCCAATTTTCTTCACTTTTAAATAAATTTTCTTACTTACTCCATTTATTTCAAAATCCATTAACTTTAAATTTCATTTCTTTATTATGATAAAAAAAATCTCTTTTAACTGAGAATACCCATTCAGATTTCCCAAATTCCTTTCTTATCCTTTTTAAATAAATTTAGCCCTTGAATTTTAAATAAATTCTTTATTTCCTTAAAACCAGTAATGCTTTAGTTTTAAAATTCATTATTTCTCGGTTATTTCAAAATTCCCTTTCCATACTCGAAATTTATTTATTAAAATTTTAACATCACTTTTATTCTTTTCCAATTCATTCTTAAATTTATTCAGATGCTCTATAATTATTTTACTTAAAAATCTTCTCTTATATTTTCCTTTCAAAAATCCATTATATATATTTTTGGTAACCCAGTATACCCAAATATATTCAATCAACCCGTTGCATCCAACATTCCAATCATCAATATGTTTCATCACAGGATAACAAATAATCATAACAGAGAATATTAAACATTCTAAATAAATTTTGAGGAATCCAGTTGGATCCCTCCAACCTGTTTCCCTGCATCCACAGATGTTAGCACAATACCAATTCCACTTCGAGGTGGAATATCGCGGTATATGGGTTTATATAATGTCATCCGCTATTATGCGGCGCATAGGGTCTCATCCGCTATATAATGCGGGAAATCAATCACTCCAATAAATATATATATACTACTATATAGTATATCACATCCAATCAATTCAATCATTCAACCAAATATTTAAATTTAACCTTTTAAATTTAAATTAAACCCAGATGAGTGAGATTAACTCACCTTTGCTTTTATTTTGCAATCCATTTCCATTCCAGCTTGTTTTCAAAAATTTTGGACCTTGTATAAATATTTATACAGTTTATCAATATTCGAAAGAATCGAACAATTAATTACCATTTTAAAAATTAATTAACTAATGATTTTGGTTTAAAACTGATTTCCTTTAACAAATTTACCTTTAGTAACCAAAATAATTGATTAACCAGTTAAACAAATTATTTACTTAATATATAAATAAATTGGTAAATTTAAAATATTTTTTTTCAAACCTTATATATATATATATTCTTACTGTTATCTATATATATTTGTAGATATAAAATTTTCTAAGTACTTATATATATATACATACTGACTACAAAATCCCAAAAAATAAAAATAAATCTTATTTAAAAATTAAACAGTAAGATTTTAAATGTGTATATATATAGATTTACACTTATATTCTTTTTTTTCTGTTCTCTGCTTTTATTTCAAATTTAAATTGAAAACAATAAATTGCAAATACCTTACAGCTCGAATCGACCTTCTTCGCGTGCTTGCGAATGAACGAATCCACCCTACAGCTTGAATCAACCTTCCTCGCGTGCGCGCGAAGGGCCAACGACCACCCTAAATCCCCTATCGCGACCTTGGTTTCCGCGATTGCATTTGATTCCAAGCAGATAAGCGTCGATCTAATTTGAGAGATTTAATTCTGAGGAGCCATCAAATCGATTTTTTTTCGGTCGAGAACTTTGTGGATTGAACGAGAGAGAGAGCCGCGATTTCAATTGCAGTCATTTTTTTATTTTTTTTATTTTGAATTTCGTTCGATAATGACTGGAGTCGAATTGAACAAGGAACATGCAATTTTTTTAAAAAGGAACGAGAAGTGTGAGATGGAAGATAAGGGATCGTGTGCTCGAGAAGGTAAAGGTAGCATGTTGAAAAATCTAGCTACAGTGCTTCTGAGATGAGGTGAGAAAGTTCTGGTGTGAAGATGTTTGACCAGTCAACAATATATATATAATATTATTTAAATTTAAACGTCTCGAAATCGCAACTCAAAATTTTGACATCCTATCGAGGCGTGCCGCTAGGCGTTCATAATGTTATACCCCTATTCCGAACACAATGGAAGAGGTTTCGAGTCCTAACTCGATCGTATGGAGAAGATAGCTTTTTAAACTCAGTTATTATATTAAACTTTCGATATAAATTTCAGCGCGTTTATCTATCGTACGATCACACGATAACTCCAAACGCTACGAAAATTGAAATCTGATAATAATACAATATTATGGATCCAATGGAACAGGTATTGTCAAATTCCGAGACTGTGCCTCGGAAGGCTATTTTTAAATATCGATTTAAGCGATATAAATTCAAAACTGAACAAATCACTTTCAAATTCAATTTTAAGAGTTCTATTACCTTCAGTATTATCAATATGAATTTCCTAAGCCTTAAAAATATTTTTCACAAGCCTGGAACATCTAGATTCAACAATTTACCCAATTTCCAATTATTTAATTTAATAATTAAATTACCCAATAAATAGTGATATTTGAAATTCAAGTTAAAATTTAAATTTTAAATATTTAAAATCAATTAAATATCCCAATTTCAAATATCCAAAAATTACGGGTAGTTACATTCCTCCCCCCTTAAAAGAATTTCGTCCCCGAAATTACTAGTTAGGAAGAATGACCATAACCCATTCACTCCCTTCCCAAAACTAAACAGTTTCAAGCAATTCCCAAAACTATCTTTTTATCAAAGACACAATATCCCTCTTATTAACTTTTCAAACTTATCCACAAATCCCAAACAATATTACTCACTTATCAATTCAAATTTAAATTTGAAACCAAATTTTGAATTATCAAAAATTTCTCAAAATTTTTCTAACTCCTTAAATTTTCGAAAAATTTCGCCAGCGTCTCCTTTGCGCGGCAAGATCGGTACAACTGCAAAATGCCTTAACGGCCCCCAAATTTCAAAAGAAAACAAAAGGCCAAGTGGCTAGACAAGAAAATGATCAAATTTCATACAGAAATTTATACATACCTTTGCCGAGCAAATTTCAATTTATGTTCTGAAATCAAAAATCCCAATTTCCTTTTGGCTTTTTAAACACCTGTGTCCTACTTAGCAATAATATCTAATTACATAATCCCAAAAACATTTTATTCATCACTTTACAAATTTTCAATATTTGCTTTACTCAAGCCCGTACAATGCACATATATCATCCGTACGCAATACCAAATTCGATCGCTCACTCGATCACACAATTTCACTTTCGACTAGTATCGTCCACCCGACTTCCTAGTGCGGACTCAGATCTGGTTTCTTGATCAGAAACCGTCATTCCCCTTGCATAGCCACAAACTATGATAGAGAATATCCAGAATCAATCAAAATCCATATCCAAGGTTCGTCTTCGAAAATCGAGTGAAAAATCCTAACTCGGATCGATATAACTATCTCGAAATTCTGTGCTCGAATCTGGATCAAACCATTATGCGAATAAAATAATATACGTACATCCTACGTAATTAGCCCCAATTGATTTTTAACTATATCAATTCTCTTTTTTTATTCACATTCATTTTGATTGTTATTCACTTATCCACAATTATCTCATTTTACAACTTTCGATTTTAATCTCCATTCAATTATTTACTTAGAATATTCCTCCATTCCAAAATTATTTAGTATATTCCCAATACCAATTTACTTAAGAATTTCATCCTTGCATTTCTTAAGTTCAGTATAAATATTTTATATACTTCTTAAATTTATTTTTACTTCACTATTGAAGTTTATCCATTTCTATTCACTTTGCCTTCACAATTCCATTTGAATTCAATTTGCTTCAATTTACAAATTATTTCAAATCTAAATACTCTTTCCAATTTTTCATTCAGATTTTCTTTTTCAATATTACTTGGAATTCAATTCATCTCCAACCTCTGAATATTGAATTTTATTTACCTTTATCTCAAATTCAAATTTTAAACCATTTGTCGATAGTGAAAATTTCCAAAAATTTTCTAACTCCCAAAATTTTCAGAAAATTTTGGCAGAGTCTCCTTTGTACGGAGGAGCTTTTTCAATTTGACAAGAGATATAAATATATATACGTCGACCCACACGGTCGGAAAAACAAAAAACAACAACAGTTCATATTTCCTAACTTTTTATTACGTAGGCGTACCTTTATTTAGCATTTTTAAGCAAGCGGCTTATTTTTTAGCATTTTGCGCAATCAAAACCAGCCAAACGGCTTTCCTGTACCTGTACTTACTCAATTCAAATATGTAAGTGCCAAAATCATGTATCTTAACAACATTTTACATATTTAACTAGTAAACATGCGAGTTTCTATAAGCAATGCCGGTTAAATAATATTTATAAGCAACGTATAGGGTCCCGACATTAATTTTATTGTTTACAACAAATTCATATACAACTTCATTCAATTTAAATAGTTTACAACTCAATTGCTTAAATTCAATCCATTTTTAACCCAAACAACTCACATTTATTTCAATTGATTCCAAAATCAATTTTATTTACTTATACCAAGTCATAGAATTTTTATTTACTTCCGTTTAAGTCGAACGACTAATTATTTCTACGCAATTCGACTATATTCATGTGAATACATAATTACTTAAGCTTATAACCATTCTAAATTGATTCCAACTCAATTTATGTTTAATTCTATTCCATTTCAATTTTATTCACAATCCATTTATTGCATTTTCTTTCATATCCAAAAAGTTTGGTTCCAAACCATTTTATTAACTCGACAACCAACATATTAAATAACCATCTCACAATTTACTTAAGTTATTTATTTTCTTCAAATTATTCCACCTTATAACTTAAGTTTATTTTATTCAACCAACTTCCATTCAAGTTATGATTTTATAACCTATCTCATCAGAATTTTCAATTCCATTCTGAATTTAATTTTTCTTTAATTTTTAATTTATTTCCAAATCAATTTAAATATTGAATTCCATTTTTTTCTAACATATTCAAAATTTTATAATTATCAACCCATTTATATTCTATAACAATCTTAAACCAACTCCAAAGTATTTAAACAATTACTCATATTTCAAAAGCATTTTTAAAATCAATCATATCCAAAATCCTTTGGTATCAAATTATCTTTTGAATTTTAAAACCAAACTCAGTTTTGAAGACATTACAGTATAAAACAATTTGGTAGCAATTCCTCTTTTGGAAACTCAAAAATGAACATCGATGATGCTGCAGTCATCACCGAAGTTATTTTCCAGCGACCGAAAGAGAGTTAAATGCTTTTATCTCTTTTAAAACCCCTCCAAATATTTTTAAATTCCAAATCTCTCCAGATTTCAAATCCAATTCAAAAAATATTTCCCAAATAATATCACCATTATTTCTCCAAAACCTTTGAAAACCACTTTCAACCCAAGGAATTTAAACTTTTCCCAAAATTCCAAATTCGAAATCCATCCAATTCAGATTCAAACATTACTCTGTAATTTTTATTTCAATTTCAATTATAAATCACATTTATAATTCACATTTACAAATTCCATTTGATTTTCTGAATTTATTTCCTTAACTTTGGTTATGATTCGATTTCTTATTCAATTTTACACTTAAATGATAATAATTTAATATTATAATTTCCTAACAACCAAGCAACCAAATACTATAATAATAATTTACAAAAATTATTTCCTTATATACAAAAATAATTTGGGCAAAATTATTTCATTTACCCATTTTAAAAACAATACTGTGTCGGTTTATCTTGTTTAAGAGTTTAGAAACCCCTGTCGATGTCGTGGCGTCCCACTCATCGACCCGAATCCATAAACACTTAACCGATAAGTCAACACAATATAAAAACAATTTTTTATATTCACTAACAAATACGCGCTCATATCTATTAATACACTCAAACTCATTCTAGAGTACTACGGACTCTATTTTATGAGTAATTTCCACCAAAGCCAAGGTTCTCGCTTAACCTTCTGCTCTGATACCAAATGTGATAACCCAATTTTTCATACCGAAAAATCGAACCATCGGGATTAAAGAAGAAGAGGTAGAAGAAGAAAACAGAAAACAATAACAAAATCTCACCATCGCAGCGGAACCATATATAATATATAACAACAGATTTTTATACAAAAGAATCTGTAACTGTATAATACTTACAATCATCAGAGTACACAATCATCACAACCAAATCTGGACAGTTATAGTAACCTGTCCTTACACAGCGGAATATACAAATCTACGGAAATATGCTTGCCATCCAGCTCTTCTCCTGAGCTCCACAACATCTTATCCTGTATCTGAAATACTCGGTCTGACCCGAGCATTATAATAAAATAACACCCGAGTCAGTCTGGAAAACCAGCGTGAGAAAACACACTCAATTGGATTATTATAGTTTTCCAAACCCTTTGAAATCAAAAGCATCTCGTAAGACCACGCCACAAATAAACATGTCGGGTTTTTACCTTACGATAGCCAAAACACTTTTTATCAAATCCGTCTGGTATTATGATAGTGTCTATATACAAATACTTATTCAAATAGCTGAAGTTGTTATGTAACGACCCTGAATTTTTGACATTTGAAATGTGAATATTTAATTGATTTTAAATATTCGAATGATTGTTTAATTCGAAATTCAAATATCAGAATGGATTTAGCGATTAAATTATTGAATTTAATTATTGAAACTGGGTAAAAATTTGAATCTTCAGTTTTAAGCTGATTAAAAATAATCTGAAGGCTTTGAAAATTTATATTGATAATTCTGAAGGTAATCGAACTTTCAGAATTGAATTTGAAACTGTTTTGTTCAGTTTTGAATTTTATCGTTTAAATTGAATTTGAAAATAGCATTTCGGGGGCACAGTCTCGGAATCTGACAAAATTAGTTCCATTGGATCCGTAATATTGAATTATTATCGGATTTAAATTTTCGTGGTGATTGGAGCTATCGTGTGATCGTACGATAAGCAAACGCGCTGATATAATATAACGGGATATTTTCGAATATAAAAATATAAATTTTTAATCAACTTTTCAATACCGACTTACTTTCTGCCAAATCACGTTCTCTTGTTCCTCCTTTCCAGCTGATAATCGCGTACTCTTTGTCCTCCCATCTCTTTTACAAATCTCACAGAATACTTCAAAGCCAAATAAAAACGAACAAAACATTATTCTCGTTCCCCATTATCTCGTTCAAAAAATAATAATAATAATGGCCGAGAAGAATTCTTCGAGTTTAAATCGAGACTCCATTCGTTCTCGTTTCAAATCAAACTCGCCCCTCACAAATAAAAAGAATGGCCGGCACCCAAACCTCTTTCCCCATTTTAAAATTCGAACGAGGCCACTAAACGAATCAAACAAAAATGGGGGAACACACGAGCGACTTCGAGGCGTACGCAAGCGATGAAGGGCCGTTCAATAAAAATCAGAGCGTGACGATGGAGTAAGGTAGTCGCGATGTTGGTTGCGGCGAATTATGGTGGGTCGCGTCGATTACAGAAGGGAGGTCGTAGCATTTCTAAGGCTTCGAGTTCGGCATGTCATGGAGTTCGTCAAGGTTGGCGATCGTGATACCGAGGCAATAGAGGAAATCAGCGGCAGCAAGGTCGTGGTGGGGGTTCGCGTGAGCGCGTAGGCTGATGGTCATTTGCAATCGAAGCCTGGGTTTGCTCGATTAGCAGTGAGGTATATTTGTTTTTTTTTTGGGTTTTTTTTTTTGAAATTATATTTATATACATACACACACCTATATATACATAGATTAAGAAATTTTAGTATATATGCAGTTTCAATTTTTAAATGCAAGCAGGAAATATAATGTATACAGTGGGATTTAAAAGTAATTATATTTTGAAATTAAAAATTTTTATCTGTATAGTAAGATAGAAAGTATATATATATATATACATATGAAGGACTTTGGAAAATATAGAAATTGTATAGAAATTAGTTTTAAATATTTAAATTTGAAAGTTATATAAAATTTGAATTTTTAAAAATGTTTTATAGATTATTTTGATATGTAATTTGAAAATGAAAATAAATATTTACATATGTGTTTTAAAAATTTACTAGTTTATTATAAAAGGGTTTTGTAAAAAGGAAATTATCAGTTTTGAATAAAAAAAGTATTAGTTAATTAAATTATTTGATAATAAGTGATTATTCAATTAGTTCAAATATTGTATTAAAAGAAAATTTGTTTGAAATTAAATTAACTAGAAAAAATATGATTTATTAGATGGAAATTGATTTGTCGATTGTTTAACATATTAATAAATCATATAATTATTTATACAAGGTCAATATCTGAAAGAAATCAAGGCGGAATGGAAAACGGATTGCAAAATAAAAGCAAAGGTGAGATCTTCTCACTTAGATTTAAAATTGAATTGCAGTTATTGATTGTGTTGATTGCTGTTGGGATGTGATATTAGATATAGTAGAATATATCTATATATAGCAATATATATATATTGGCATATGTATATATTGCAGTTGTGATTTCCCGCATTATATAGCGGATGAGACCCTATTGCGCCGCATAATAGCGGATGATATTTTTATAAATCCCATATACCGCAATATTCCACCTCGAAGTGGAATTGGTATTGTGCTAACATCTGTGGATGCAGGGAAACAGGTTGGAGGGATCCAACTGGATTCCTCAAATTGTTTGAATATTATTTCATATGTGAATGATGTGATTTATTGATAATCTGTGAATGATTTATTGATAATTGTAATTGTTGAAGGTTAAAATTTAGCCGAATGTATTTTTGGTATCGTTGGATACCAGAAATGAATATAAATTGGATTTTGAAATTAAAGTGGAAAACTTTAAATAAATTTATTTTTAAGAATTGAATTTAATTGAAAGAAGGAATTTTAAAAGTATTAAAAGGGATTGTCGAAATCTTATTGAATAAATTCCAAGATATGGGAAAAGATTTTTATAAATGAATTTTGAATAGTATTATTCGGAAGTTGGAAAATTTATTTGAAATGAAATTTTAAATGGTTTGGAAGATATAAAGGAATTTATTTTAAAGGCGATAAATTTGTTGAAATCCAATTGATAATTGATTTTGTATTAAAGAAATAAATAATTTGGGAAATCGATATAAAATGATTCGGTATGTAGAATGATTCGGTATTTGGGATTAAAATTAGAATCAATTTGAAATTTGATTCGGTGTTGAAGTAAATTTAGAAATCGATTTGGAATTTGATTTGGAGTTTGAAATAAAATTGAGAAATCAATTTGAAAGTCGATTTGGTGTTGAAAGTGAATATTTGAGAATGTAAATTCCGAATAGAATTTATAAAGGAAAGGGAAATTTGTTTTAAAAATAAACGTTGATTTATTTTTAAAAGTGTGGAAAAATTATGATTTGAAAATTGGTTTTTAAAGTGATGAAGTGTGGAAATAAATTTACGGATTTGGAACGTAAATTTAAAATAAATCGATAAGGATTTATTAAATTGGTTTAAACGGACCATTTTGAAATGGAAGTGTATTTTCCTTGAAAAACCGAGTATATTCCAAAATAGCTTTTAAATTATAAATTAAAAGTTCTAAGTGGGTTTTTAAAAGATATATTTTGAAATATATTCTGTGTAAGGAAATTGATTTGAAATTTATTTTGAAAAGTTGAAAGGTGAAATGTGATTTGAAATTGGTTTTCAAATGTTAAGTGTGGGGAAATATATATCTCGTGAAGATATTTTGAAATTAAATAATTTGGGAAAATTATTGAAATCTGATGATTGTTGTGAATATTGTTGATAGTTAAATCACCGACTATCAATATTGCCTTTGAAATGACACTTGATTTGTTTTTTAAAACAAACGCTTATTATTCGGTTTAACTGGGAAAGGACCTTTGTGTCAGATAACCCATTCCGAATAATGATACGACGATATGGATCGTATTGAAGACCGGTGATGAAGACCGGGTATTTGTGAAAATGATAGGATGACCTATCGATTGTCTCTGCACCGTTAGCTACGGTATAGAGATTTCCTTTGTGATGGGAAGTTTTATCAGGATTCTGAATATCCGGATTGCAAGGGCTTCTTTGGAGGTGCCTTCGGTTCTGTTCGAACCCGGAACAGACTTGTATGGTTACGTGTCTGACATTACATTTTGAGATGTAAAGCTGATTTCTTTCAAATATATTTCTGTTGGTGGCGGAGAATTTATTCTCTTAGCTTAACACCCTTCTCTGAGACGTACGAGCTCAGAGGTTATGTAGTTGAAATTTATCAGCGATATATTCCCAATTTGGTAATGTGGCATGCTGAGTGTTGCTGTAATAATGATCAGTTATTGATCATTTGTGATCAAAGCGTGGCTTTGTGAAAAAGCGTAGCTTTGTGGACGAGACTTCGTCAGGGCCTCACAACCCGGAAATGGTCGAAACAGGAATGTTGCGGCAAGGTTATGAGGGTCGCGCCCTTTAGGGTATGTCATTTCCTTCTGGAAAGGGGTGGTATCATGGTATGGAGCCCAGATACTTACTCATGTGGACACACTTTATTTATTATGTGTGATGTTGGTTATCGAGCGCTCGGATAAAGGTCCCAAAGGACCGGGGGATGACATATTCGTGAGTTACCTAGTTACAGGGGTAACCCGGCCTTGTTTGGCAGAAAGCAGTTTGTCTCTCGGGACGTCCAGCCAGAGGCGATCCCATTCGACAGTAGGAAAGGAAGTTCCTTAGCCTGACCATTTGTTGGAAATCCATTTCCCACTACGAAACTTGTACGGTTTTAATTGTAGAACCTGCCATTTACTTATGGTGGTCACCACTATTTAGATGGTAGTTATAGTAGGCATACGATACTGGTCGTATGCTGGCTAAGATTAATATTATACTTTCGAAAATGTTTTCAACACTAGACATTAATAATAATAATCCAATGATTGGCATAGTAAGCATCTTTGACTATCATAAGAAGAAATCTCCTCCAATTCTGCGTTTGCATTGTGTGTGTGGCGGGAGGTCTTATGGTAGTTTCATTTTCCAAAAAGCATTGCGAATCTGTTTAATTTTCTTTGTGAAAATAACTGTTTTACGATCTCACACCAGTCACCATGACTGACTCGGAGTTTATTGTTCCCTTCTAAACTCTGGGTGCCCATAATTTTCCACACGGGCAGCCTAGAGTTATTTTTATCAGGATATTCTGGATATTCTGGAGCTTTGGGGATAAGCTGGATGGCGAAGCGTACTTCCGTACTTGTTATTTATTTCCGCTGTGTATTCTGTATGAGGACAGGTTTATATAACTGTCCATCGTTGTATTGAGTTGTATATTGACTCTGATTGATGTATGTATAAACTGATATAGTTCTTTGTTTTAAAAGACTAGTGATTATCTATTATATATTGTTCCACTGCGAATGTGAGATTCTGTTGTTGTTTCTGTTTCTGTTTTTCTGTTCTTTTTCTTCTTCTATCTTTTTCTACCTCTTCTTTTAACCCTAATGGTTCGGTTTTCCGGCATTCGATTACGCGGCATTTGATACAGTGGACGTATTAATGTCGATTTTCGAGCGTCGAAAAATCGTATCGTTACATGTTACATGATTAAATTCCAGCATACTAGCCACAAAGTGGGTTCTACAAACAAAAACCGTAAAAGCACGTAGGGAGAATGGATTTCCAACTAATGACTAGGCACTGGGGTACCACCTATCACAGTACCTGGTATAGATCAGTGTACCGAGGACCACGCCCGATCCCCTGCAACACAAGACCGGAACTATCCCTTACTGGATAATTCCGAGTAAGATCACCCCACAGTTGGGATCAGCAACCGTACCACTAAGCCAAATATAAAAAGGGACATCTAGACAGGGATGACATCACCCTAATGGGTGCGACCCACATAGCCTTGCTGCATAACCCCTGATTTTCAGTCATTCCCGGTTGATGAGGCTCGAGGCTAAGCGTTACCTTTATAGAACATATCCCTTAGAATGCCCATCGTCCACCTGACGATGTTCCGAAAGCATTCATCCATACAAGTCCGTTCCGGGTTCGAACGAAACCGAAGGCACTACTCCTACTACATCCATTTTGGAATCACCCATAGGATTAGTAACGACTAGCCCTTGCACTTCACTGCTCCATCTTCGATTCCAAACTCGTTTCCCCACGAAAACGTACAAACCAGATCGAAGTGGTTTTCGGAAAATAAATCCCGATCCCGGTCTCTTCGAAAGGATCAGCGCATTGGCCAATATTGATAGTCGGTTATTTAACTATCAATTAACATTCACAAACATCCATCAATCAATAAATAATTTTCCAAATTATTTACCTCACAAATATCTTCGCAAGATATATTTCCATTTTCAACCCTCTTGAAAACAGTTTTCGACCCACACTCCTCTTATGGAATAAATTTTCCAAATATTTCCATTTCCACTGAAATCACCAAGTACAACACTTAGATTTCTAAAATAATTTAAAATACTATATTATAAAATATACTTTAAACAAAACATTTGAATTAAAACTACTTTAATACTTCATTCAAGGATATATACTTTAAGAGTGAAGCTACTTAATAAAATATAAAACTAGATTTTTACCTTTTAAACATAATACCAAGTCATTTTTAAATAATTATTACTAAAATAAATTTGAAAAATAATACTTACTTTAAACTTAAACATTTAAAAATAACAAATTTTCTAAAACATATTTTTACAACAACTGTTAACACTTTTCACTTGTACTTGTACTTAAAAATTTGCTTTGAAAATGTACTTGGCTATCTAGGGAAATACACTTCTCTTTCACATCCTTTAAAAATAAATCCCTATTTATTTTCAAACAAATTTACCCAATCCTTTAATAAATTCCCACCTTGAATTTATTCTTCCAAATATCCACTGATATATTCCTTCACTTTTATAAACCCAGTTTATAAATCCAAAGTCTCACTTCTCTTTTAAAAATCACGGTTTAAACACTTAAATCAATTCCCAAATTGATTTCCAATTTTCTTTACTTTTAAATAAATTTTCTTACTTACTCCATTTATTTCAAAATCCATTAACTTTAAATTTCATTTCTTTATTATGATAAAAAAAATCTCTTTTAACTGAGAATACCTATTCAGATTTCCCAAATTCCTTTCTTATCCTTTTTAAATAAATTTAGTCCTTGAATTTTAAATAAATTCTTTATTTCCTTAAAACCAGTAGTGCTTGAGTTTTAAAATTCATTATTTCTCGGTTATTTCAAAATTCCCTTTCCATACTCGGAATTTATTTATTAAAATTTTAACATCACTTTTATTCTTTTCCAATTCATTCTTAAATTTATTCAGATGCTCTATAATTATTTTACTTAAAAATCTTCTCTTCACTACAACAAAATATGATATTAATAACGCGTTATTCTGAAGCGTTATTATTGACCCTTAATTATCTAGTTACCGGTTGATTTTTGTTCTCCCTACAGGTGTAACGCGCGCATCTCCCTTCCCCTTCACGTGTAACGCTGCCCCAAAACATCTCCCTCCAACTTCCGAAATTATTTTCCCTCTCCCTCCAAAACCATTCCGCCTTCCTCCAAAATGCGCGCATCTCCCTCCTCCAAATTACGTTAGCGATTCGAAGACTCCAAAACGCGCGCAGCTCCCTCCTCCAAATTACGTTAGCGATTCGAAGAAAGCAGAAACCCTCTCAAGTTTTGTCAAAGAAAGCAAACTCCTTCGATTTCGAAGCTAGGGCTTTGCGTGTAGCTCCGATCTATCGAAGCTAGGGCTTCGCGTTTTGGATATAATCTTTGATTTTGATTCTGGTAAGCGATATAATCTTCGATTTTGATTCTGGTTTGCAGCAGCGTTTTTGCCAACAATGCAGCAGGTCTCTTTAATTTTTCTCCTTGCACTCTTTCTTGATTTCTTCATTTTATGAGCTTTTAATCTTCAGATTGCTTCATTTTTTATGGTTATGATATTGTGTTCAAATACTGAATTAGAGAAGTTTTATAGATACAATCTTTGGAGCTTATCATATTCGATATTAGCAGTTAAATTGGTTTTTTTACACGAACAAATTGATTTTCCGTGCTTATTACATGTAAGTAAGATAGATCCAGTTCTTTATTTAGGTTTATCCTCAATATAAAAGTTCTATGATTAGAACAGTGGACAATTTTCAGCTTTGTTGATACAATTAATCTTCAGATTATTTTTATATTAGCAAATTATAGATAATAAATGTGCAACTTTGTCATCATAATCCATACTGGCAACTAAATTAATTTTTTTACACAAACAAATTGATTTTTCTTGCTTATTATATGTAATTAAGACCGATCCAGTGCTTTATTTTTAATTTATCCTCAAGAAAAAAGTTTCATAATTAGAACAGCACACAACTTTCAGCTTTATTTATACAATTTAGTTACGAAATTTGTGCACATAATTTTTAGCATAAGACAATGGGTTTGGAATAAAATTTTGCTTATTATGTCTTAGGTTTACTTTGTAGATTTAGTACATTATTGTATTTGAGTAAGGTTACAAATGGAAATATTTGAAGTATTTATGTACCAACACTACTTTAGTTCTATTTCTTAGGTCAAATGAACAGAAATGATTTCAAAACATTTTTATAACTGTTCTTGAACATAAAAAATATTTTGCAGAAGCATAATGTTAAATAAGAAATCAACAGTACATAGTAAGATTTACCAACTAATGAATTTTGCAACATCTGGTATAATATTATTGATTGTTTTTGTAAACATTACAATGATTATTTGCAGGTCCTCTAAATAGCAGTAGCATTACATTGGTTAGCTATCTAAATTTTCATAGTTAACTAAAATGGAGATGGTCACATAGTAGGAAAATTTAACTTATAGATTATCATTATCACCTTTGTCTTTTTTCCAAATGAATAGGTTGGTCACTTGAATTATTGTGTTACCTCGTCCTGTAATTGTACCTCCTATCAGCTATGACATGGTCTGTTCCCCTTCAAAAGCCTCCCCCTCATGTTTGGTGTGTTAAGGACAATATAGTGACTCTTATCGAATTTTTCCCCTCAAGTGAAATCTTTTCTGAGAACACCAAAAACTGGAAGTCCTTTGTAGTTGTAGCCGCTGCTTCAGGCAGTTTCTCCCATGGTGGTTATATGCTAAAAAAAAGATCATAAGTCATTATTATACTCCTGAACCAATAATGAAAATGACATAAATGAATATCTTACATCTATGTCAAACCCTCGGATAGAATAATACTTTCAATTATTCGTATATATAGGATTAAATGTTTGTCATGTTGATGCAACTTTTGTGTCTACTCTGTTTGTTTAATGAACAAGATGATAGTTTGGTTTTTCAGGTGAATAAGTGTCTTTCAATATTTTTCTCAACAATGATATAATGCATAATAATCGTGTATATGAGATATTTTATATGCTCTAGATGAGAGAGAAAATGGTGACCACATCGTACTAAATGTGACATTGCGGTTTCGAACCCACTAAACCCAATTTTGTTGAATTCGTGAACTAGGATTACTTTAGAAAATGATATTATAAGGTACAAACAATTAGCAGTCTTTGTTTCAATATAAAATTCTAGTAAAAGACATTCATTCATCATCCTCTCTTTCCTTTCCCAGGAGACATTTCAAATAAGTAGTCAGAATAATTATCCCTATCAGTTAAGTCAACGAATAACCAAATTCAACTACCTTCTTGTACCTGTAGGTGGTCATATCCCCTTAATCATCATGAATTCTTCACTAATCTATTTCATACTAATATTCGTTCTCACAATAAACCTATTATCATTGGTATGTATCTCAATCGATCATTTCATAACAGCTAATTTTGCTGTGTTTGCATACACACCAACTGCATGCTTATGATTATATGACTTCATAAATATCAAAAAGCAGAATAGAATAGCTCAAGTAAGCGTAGATTCAAGGTTGAACTGTGGTTGTTCTAAATAATTATAGTTCTAAAATCTATGTATTGGTCGTAATCTCTTATGCCCCTTTGGCCGAAGATATTGATCTACGGTTTGGATATATTGTTCCCTATTATAAGGTTTTATGCAGTGTTTATTAGACAGAATAATTCTGATATTGAAATGAATGTAAATGGTAAATCCAGATCACCATTGACAGCCAATACAATAAAGTTCAACTTCGACCAGTTCTGGCTTCGACTCTTTACACCGTACAAATGCATATCACCATTGACAGCCATTCGCCTATTCATGCTCTACAGCCTTGCTTCTTGGATCTGCTTCGGCTACGGAAGCCATTCAGACCAAATCGTGCATGGGAACTTCCCTTTCAGTCTCTCACCCTCTCCATATCTCCGACCTGTCAGACCTGGTTGCAACGCTGCACCCTTTCAGTCACTAGTTCATCATTCACCACAGCGTCACCTCTTTCATACCAGCTTCATCAGACCATTCTTCAGTTTTAAAATATGAGTGTGTGATATGTATGTTAGTAATTAAGATTAGTTTTAAAATAATAATCGTTCGTTTTCCATGACGACGATGATGTTCACTATTAAGTTAAATTAAGTCAAATGTGGAGTGCTGCAGAGATGAATAATATTGTTAACGATGTTCATTTTCAACGCATTTACTAGTCTAAGCAAGAGTATAAAATAGGAGTTCCTTTTCCAATATGTCCCTGGCGTGCTAAGCCAAACCAACTATACAATTCTTTTTCCAGTGAGAATGATCATACCTGCTTGTAGTTTTATAAAGGTTACTGCTATTTGCAATTTTCACATAGAGTATTATATTTCACTTGTACCCTCTAACATTCTCCAAAGGGAGTTAATAAAATCTTTGTGAAAACTATGGATTAAAATCAAAGGGAGAGATTAGTAACGACTTAATAAAATATTTAAATTAGCTTCTTTTAAAAAAAATTCTCCAAATATCCCAATATTTAAAAACAATTACTTACAAATAAAAATATTCGATGTGCATATAACCAGTATACATGAAGAAAGATAAATTCCAATAATTACACATAACTAGTATATATAAAAGATCATGTGCATGCATATGTGTTTAGCTATAAACATGAACATTAGGTTTATGGAAACCTCTAACATTCTAGGTATCTATGGAAATTCCTTATTCTTGTTGAATTTTGTGTTTCTGAAATCAGAGGCAATCTTTTTTCTCTTTAGCTTTGGAGCTTGAGCACTCTTTCTTCCCGTGTGTATCCTTAATTATATGCTAATGGAAAAAGATTGGGTTCATTTACACAGGTAAGTAGATAATTCAATATTCTCAACCATGTTTAATTTCATAAAATAAAATATTTGATGTTAAACTCAACTATTATGTTGAATTTTTTTCATTATAGAACTTCCAAGGAGTACTCGCAAGGGGCAAGATGTTTCGTAGAAGCTGCAAAGAGAAATATAAGAAATGTAGAGAAGCTTTTATGTCCTTGTTTAGATTGCCGAAATCTTAGTCGACAACATGATGATATTATCGTTGAACATTTAATTATAAGGGGGACGGATCCTAAGTACAAGAGTAGTACTAAGTGGTATCATCATGGCGAACAATTAAATATGGGCGTAGACATGAAGTTGGACAATACAATTGATCTACTTAAAGCTATTCATTTTGAAGATGAAGATTTTTTGAATCATACTTTTTTTACTGATGTTAAAGAAGACGACGATGTTCGAAAACGTGAGGATGATTTACTTAAGAATTTAGAGGATGCAGAAACCCCCTTATATCCTGATTGTGTAGGTCAAACTAATATATCTCCATCACTGCTTTGTATAATCTTAAATGTGAGGTTGGATTATCTGATACTGGTTTTGATAAGCTTTTGAACGTACTACAGTTGTTGCTGCCGGTGAATAATGTACTTCCTAAGAATTTGTATGATGTAAAAAAATTTCTCAAAGTATTTGACATGGGGTTTGAAAAGATTCATGCTTGTAAGAATGATTGTTGTCTTTTTAGAAAAGAGTTTCAAGATTTAGAAAGTTGTCCAAAATGTAACTCTTCGAGATGTAAGATAAATGAGGGCACTAAGGAGATTATACGTGGTGTTCCAGCTAAAGTGTTGAGGTATTTTCCAATCATTCCTAGATTTAGGAGAATGTATAGATCTCAAAAGATGGCAGAAGATCTAAGGTGGCATTTTAACAATAAAAGCAGTGATGGAAAAATGCGACATCCTATAGATTTTGTAACATGGAATGCAGTGGACGAGAGGTGGAAAGCATTTTCATCTGATCCACGCAATCTTAGACTTGGTCTTGCTTCAGATGGTGTCAATCCATTTGCCTCGATGAGCTCCAAACGTAGTTGTTGGCCAGTAATGCTTGTGACATATAATTTCTCGCCTATGTTATGTATGAAAAAAGAAAATATTATGCTAACATTAATAATTCCTGGTCCAAAGCAACCTGGAAATGATATTGATGTATACTTGGCGCCTTTGGTAGAAGACTTAAATTATTTATGGAATAATGGAATTGATATATATGATGCATTCAGTAAATCGGTTTTTAATTTAAGAGCAATTTTACTATGGACAATAAATGACTTTCCAGCCTATGGAAATCTTGCAGGATGTTGTGTAAAAGGCGAAAAAGCTTGTCCATTATGCGGTGTTAAAACTCATCATCGGTGGTTGAATCATTGTCGGAAAAGTGTTTACATGGGACATAGAAGGTTTCTAGATCCTTCACATCCATGGAGGAAACAAAAAACTTGGTTTGATAACACTGTAGAGGACGGTAATAGACCTAGAATTCTAACGGGAAGAAATATTTCTGCTATTTTGAATGGTTTTCCAAATGTTTTTGGAAAAGATAAGAATGAAGAAAAAATAAGGAAGATGAGTAAGAAGAAGCTAAAGACGGAGTTGAGTAAGAAGATAAAAAGTAAAAAGAGGAAGAGTACTCACACTAAAGAAGATGATAGAAAAAAAGAGCTAATAAGGTGGAAAAAAAGATCAATCTTATTTGATTTGCCATATAGGGAGGTTAGTATTAAAATTATATTTTCTTTCATTTACCTAACAATATAAAAGTTAATAAATTGTTGTATTATTGATATTTGTAGGAACTTTCCTTGCGACATAATTTAGATGTGATGCATGTTGAGAAAAACGTCGCTGAAAGCCTACTAAGCACGATGTTGCATGACAATAAATCGAAAGATGGAATTAATTTTAGGAAGGATTTGGAGGATTGGGGGATTCGACAAAGTCTTTATGCACAACCTCGTGGGAATAGAACATATCTACCACCGGCTCCATATACGTTGTCATTGTCCGAAAAAAAATATTTTGTAAGAGGTTACATGATTTTCAAGGTCTTGATGGTTATTTCTCAAATTTCAAAAGATTTGTATCATTAGAAGATTGCAAAGTCAGTGGGTTGAAGTCGCATGATTATCATGTCCTAATGCAACAATTGTTATCTGTTGCGGTTAGAGGTTTATTACCAAAGAAAGTTAGAACACTAATAATTCTTTATGTTTGTTTTTTAATAAAATATGTCAACGTGTTCTTGAAAGAGAGATGTTGCAACAACTTAATGATGAGATTATTGAAATTTTGTGTGGATTCGAAAGATATTTTCCACCTTCCTTTTTTGATATAATGATACATTTGACAATTCATCTTGGAAGAGAAGCGCAATTGTGTGGTCCGGTTCATTTTCATTGGATGTACCCTTTTGAAAGGTATATGAAAACACTTAAAGATTATATAAGGAATTATGCACGACCTGAAGGGTGTATTGCATAATCTTATCTTGCGGAAGAATCAATGAGATTTTTTAGTGAATTTCTACAAAGGAAAGTACAAATGGAGGAGAAAGAAGTCCGAAATGAAGATTATGAAAACAATGTGATACTCGAAGGACGTCCAATTTTAAAACCGAAGACAATTACATTGTCATCGAATGAAAAAGATATTGCTCATTTGGCCGTGCTAATGAATATGGCTGTGGTGGAACCATATTTAGAGTAAGTACATATTATATTTTGTTTATACCTTTATAATAAAATTTTGATGTTTAATATAACTTGGGTAAAATTATTTAAACACCAGTATGCATTTGGAGGAGTTACAAAATTTTGATATGCGTATGGAAAAAAATGCGACATTGCTGTGGAAAAAACATACAGATAATTTCTCAGATTGGATTAAAAAGAAGGTTAGTTCTGTCACGTACGGGAATTTTCGACTTTCGAAAATTCGACATCGATACTCACTTTATCGACTGCCGAGCAATCGAGCGCCGGAAACTCCAATAGTGAGGGTTTTTAGAAAGAAGAAAACAGAAGAAAAGATAGAAGAAGAAGAAAGAAGGAACAGAAAAGAAAAAGAACAACATCAGAACAGAAGACAATAACAGAATCTCACATATCGCAGCGGAACAATATATAATAGGTAAATGAATAATCTCTAAAACAAAGAACTATATCATTTTATACATACATCAATCATCAGAGTCAATATACAACAATGGACAGTTATATAACTTGTCCTCATACAGAATACACAGCGGCATAAATATATCAGATACAAATACTACGTCTCGTCATCCAGCTTTCTTCCAAAGCTCCAGAATATCCAGAATATCCTGATAATATAACTCCAGGCTGCCCGTGTGGAAATTGGTGGGCACCCAGAGTTTAGAAGGGAAACAATAAACTCCGAGTCAGTCATGGTGACTGGTGTGAGATCGTAAAACAGTTATTCTTTATAACAACAAAAATAATTTTTAAAGTCAATTCGCAATGCTTTTGGAAAATGAAACTACCATAAGACCTCCCGCCACACACACAATGCAAACGCAGACTTGGAGGAGATTTCTTCTTATGATAGTCAAAGATGCTTACTACGCAAAAATCAAATTCTTTTTGATATTATTATTAGTGCATAGTGTAGAAAACATTTCGAAAGTAGAATATTAATCTTAGCCGACATAGGTACCATTATAGTATGTCTACTATAGCTACCATATTAAATGGCAGGTTCTACAACTAAAACCGTACAAGGCTCGTATTGTTTCTTTGGATTTCCAACAAATGGTCAGGCTAAGGAACTTCCTTTTCCACGATGGGTACGTCCCTGGAATAGACGACCCGAGAAATAACCTAACATTACGGTTAGATCTCTGCCAACACAAGGCCGGGTTACCTCTGCAAAAATAGGTAACTACTGACACGCGTATGCCATCCCCCGATCGTCACCGATCTTCCCGAGGATCCCCGATTCGCAACAAACCACATAGATAATAATAATGCAGTAACCACAGAGGTTAAGTATCTGGGCTCCATACCATGATACCACCTTTATCCAGAAGGAATGACATACACTAAGGGGCGCTACTCCCTAGAACCTTGCCGCATCCTTCCTGTTTCGACCATTTCCGGGGTATGAGGCTCGATGAAGTCTCGTCCACAAAGCTACGCTTTCTACAAAGCCCTGCTTCGGGTCAAACAAAAATGATCAACCTATGATCACAAAGATATAAGATCAAACAAATGATCATATCGCAAATGATCAAACACTGATTATTTCACAGCAACACTCAGTATGCCACGTTACCAAATTGGGATATATCGCTGATGAATTTCAACTACATAACCTCTGAGCTCGTACGTCTCAGAGAAGGGTGTTAAGCTAAGAGAATAAATTCTCCGCCACCAACAGATATGTATTTGAAAGAAATCAGCTTTATATCTCAAATTGTAACGTCAGACACACAATCCATACAAGTCTGTTCCGGGATCGAACAGAACCGAAGGCACTTCTCACGAAGCCCTTGCATATCCGGATAAATTTCTAATCACGTCCAGACTTCCCGTCACTAAGGGTGATAAAACCTCTAAATCGAAGATCAGTCGATGTAGAGTAACTCGACGGTAATCCTTCCGTTTTCAAAAATATCCGGTCTTCAACACCGGTCTTCGAATGCAATTCATAACGACGTATCACATATTCGGAATGGGTTATACGACCCCATGGTCCTTTCCCGGCTAACCCGAATAGTGAGCGTTTATTTAAAAACAAGTGTGGCATTCAAATTCATCCAATTCACAACAAATACTTATTCAAGGTAATTATTGATAGTCGGTTATTTAACTATCAATAAAGATGCGCGACATCATCAGATTCCAAATAATTTTCCAAATTATTTCATCTTCCAAAATATCTTTACTAGATATAAAAATTCCACACTTCACCATTTGAAAACAAATTTCAATATTCACTTTTCAATTCATCTTCAAAAGATAAAATTTCAAAACAGTTCATTTCATATTGGAAAAGCATTCCCATACTTATTTAAAAATAAGTATTTCACAAATCTATTTATTTTCAACATTTGAAAATATTCGATATACTTAAATCAAATTAAGTATATATTCATTCTTTTAAGGAAAACATTCTTTTAACACCTTTATTTGAGTCAAAACGAATGTTACGTAAAACATCGTTACGACGACTCAAAATCACTAGTATAGGGATTCAGAATTTAGATAGATGTGTAAATCCCAATACTATATAAAACATTTCCTTCCGGAAATCATTTACTATAACAACAGTGTTATAGTCCACCATTTCCTTAAATTTCTCGAAAACGTCTATTTCAACAATGAATGTTGAAATCTATGATTTCGATATTTAATCATTTTAAAACATCTTTAAAATGTTTAACTTCATTTTTAATATCACTTCTTCAAAAATAAATCCATTTTATTTAATAATATATTCACTGTCCAAAATCGTGAATATAATTCACTTAACCCAATTTCAATCATTTCTACACATTTTTATCTCAATAAAAATTCGCTATCCAAAATCGCGAATATATCTTCTTTAAAAATCTTCTATATTTAATTTCTCAAATTCAACTGATTTTGAATTTATAAACACGTTTATAAATTCTATTTCTATTTTAATAACAACTTCGACTTATAAATCTTCTTTTTATCAACTTCTATATTTTTACTTATCAAAATAAGTGATTTCGGATTTATAAACAACTTTTGTAAATTCCAATTCTATTTATAAAAACTTCAATCCCAAATCAATTTCGATATTGATTTCAAAATTTAGTTTCAACTTTGAATAAAATTTCCATACTGATTTCTCAAAATTTCATTTCCAAATATTAAATCAATTTTAGATTGATTTCTAATTTTTGTTTATCACTACTAAGTAAATTCCTCATTTTTCTCAAATTATTCAATATTCTGTTTTTAAATGGATTCTTCAAATTGAAATCATTTTACATTGATTTCCCAAATTATTTCAATTTACCAATTAAATTTCTAGTTGGATTTCCAACTTATCTTCTTTTAATAAATTCCTTTTTAAGAATATAAATTTCAATCGTTTCTTTCAATCTATTTAAAAATCCAAATTCTTAAATTAAATTCTTCAAATTATAATCACTATTTTACGAAATCCATTTAATTAACATTTTCACTTGATTCTGGAATTAATTCGATAAGATTATAAAAATTAACTTTTTATACTTTAAAATTTCCTTTCTTCAAAATTTATTCAATTTCTAAAATTAATTCACTTAGAAATTTCTATTTTGATTTCAAAAATTCAATTTCGTTTATTTTTGGAATCCAATGATATCAAACATCCATTCAGCTAAATTTTAGCTTCCAAACAATTTCCAGACATCGATATGATCAAAAACATCAATATAATCATTCACAGATTCATATCACAGTATAAATAAATTCAATCAATATGAGGGGTCCAGTTGGATCCCTCCAACCTGTTTCCCTGCATCCAAAGACGTTAGCACAATACCAATTCCACTTCGAGGTGGAATATCGCGGTATATAGGTTTTATAAAAATCCGCTTACTAACGGCGCAATAGGGTCTCATCCGCTATACGAGGCGGGAAATCAATCAATCCAATATATACATATGCCAATATGTATATATTGCTATATATAGATATATATCCTACTATATCTAATATCACATCCAAACAATCAATCATCAATCAATAACTGTAAAAGAAAATCCACTTTCACTTGAGTGAGAAGATCTCACCTTGATTTTAAATTCCGTTCCAGCGTTTATTTCGAATAAAATTAAACGCGCGTTTAATTTTACCCGAAATTCAAACTAGCTCCAACCGACTCCAATCCAGTTGCATCGCGTAGAGCTCGTCGAGACGATTCCAACGCATTTTGTTTCGTCATTTTCTGATAACGTATGACAAAGTTATCGCATTTTAAACATTGTACAAATTTAAATATAAATAATTTACACTTTCTTTTAAAATTTTAAACCTAAATGAATCAGGGCCGCACATCTCACTTTGACCAAATCTAGGCCACGTTTTCTTTCTTCCCTCCCACGCGATAATTTCTCCAGGCCCTTGAACGCAACTGAACCCATCGTGCCGCCTCTAAACCCTAATTCGTGCCTCCCCTACGATGACTTCTACCCCGATCAAGCAATGCCATATCGAAGCCCCTCTCCAGTCACGCCACCGCCTTGAAGGGCATGACACTCGGCCCTCCACCATGCTCGAAAAACGCGCACGAAGTTCGACCCTTCGATCACTAATTGTCGTCGATTCATTCACTTGTTTTAAATCATAGTCGTATGGATCTATAGGGCTCGAGATGCTCTTTAACTTTGTTGTTGGAAGATTTCGCAAATTGTTTATGGATTTTAAGAAATTGAAGGAAGATCGAAAGAGAATACCGGCCATTGAAATAGTGGGTGGCGGCTGTAACGTTTAGGGTTAGGGTTTCTCTTTTTTTTTTTATTTTGTTGTGAATAAATGGCCTATTTATAGAGAATTTCTCAATCACTATTCATCCGGTTTTCCAAAACTCCGATTTACGCGCGGTCACTATCGTTTCTAGGGTTTATCCCACGTTCCGAACGCAATGGAATAGGTTTTGGAAGCTAATTCGATCGTCTGTGTGAGATATGGCAATAAACGATCAGTTTAAATTAAACCGATTTAAATCGATTTCGAGGCGTTTTAATTCGTACCGGACAAACGGTACATCCAAAAAATACGAAATTTGAAATCTTACAATAATATCACATTACGGATCCGATGAAACTAGTTTCGTCGAAATCCGAGACCTTTTGAAAAATGACTATTTTTAACTCGACGATTTAAAATTAAGACGGCATCGATGCGTTTCGAGCTGCCACGGTCAAACGACAACTCCGATGGATACGAAAATTGAAATCCGATAATAACTAACTATTACGAATCCAATGGAACTGGTTTCGTTCAATTCTGAGACTGTTCGAAAATTGACTATTTTTACAGTCGATAATTAAATATTAAAATATTCAATTTTCACAGATTAACTCCAAATTCAATCTTAAAAGTTCTATAACCTTTCTATAACTCCAGTATGATTAAATAAAATTTTCCAAATCAATTTCAATCATATTAAACTCGATTTTCAATTATCTCTGGAATTTCACTATTAATTTATCGATTTAATTATCAAATTAAATCCAATATTCGAAAAATAAATCATTCGACTCCTAAATTCCATTTATTAATATTTAAAATTAATTAAATATTTGAATTTTAATTATCAAAAATTCTGGGTCGTTACAAACTTCCCCCCCTAAAAGAATTTCGTCCTCGAAATTACCAAGTAAGAAAGAAGTTACAAAATTCGTTAACTTTCCAAAACAAACTATTCAAATTAGTTTTGCAAATCCACTTAAGTGTTTAACTCTTTCAAAATCCATAGTTAAACTTTTTACAACATTTTTACTAAGTTTTCCAAAATTTTCAAATTTTCCAATTTCTCAAAAATATTCTAACGCCTTAAATTTTCGAAAAATTTCGCCATAGCCTCCTTTGCGCGGCTAATACGGTACGACTACAAAACGTCCCTACGGACTCTCAGATTTCAAAAAGAAAAAGAAAAAGCCAAGGGGCTAGAGAAGAAATCATCAAATTTCATATTGAAATTCAAATACTTACCTTTTGTCGAGCAATTCAAATTTATCTTTTGAAGATCAAATCCAATTTATAACACCTGTATATCCTACTAGCCATAATATCTAGTTACATATATTCAAACTATTTTGCAAATTCGATTACAAAATTTTCAATATAAACTGCTTCTTATATATTCTTTACTTCACTGTTGAAGTTATATATCTATTTCATTCAATTTGAACTCTCATTCCAATTCATTTGTTACTACTCCAATTTATTTATTCAAATTCGGTTTCAACTTCATTTACTACCAAATTCAAAAGAAGTTTAACATTCAGTTTTAATCTTATTCACTTCATTTAATAAGCTTCACTTACAAATTTCAGTTTAATATTTCACAAATCAAATTCAATTCCAGTTCTATTCATTTTCAAATCTTTTATAAGTTATCAACTTATTTACAAATTCAAATTTATTTATTCATTCTGAAACTCATTCACTAATTCTTTCATTTCCAATTCGAATCTGATTTCCAAATCAAATTTCAAATATTCTATAAGTCTTCGACTTACTTACATTTCGATTTATAAGATCATTGATACATTCACCTTACTAATTTCATTCCATTAGAATTCTATTTTCAATTATAAATTCATATTCACAATTTCATTCCATTATTGAATTTTAAATTTTCAATTACCTTCTTGAATTCTATTCCAAGTTATAAATTCATTTACAATTTGAATTTCATTCCAATCAGATCTCAATATTTTATAAGTTATCAATTTCATAATATTTCATAAATATTTTTATAAAGTATTCCAGAGTCTTTTCAACCTTTCAAAGCCATTTTGAAAACAATTCAAATTATCCTTGAATTTTCTAAAACAAAAATCCAAATTTCCAAACAACTTCCATTTAAAACAATTTGGCAGCAATTTCTCTTTTGGAAGCCCGAAAATGAATTCTAATGATGTGGCCATCATCATCAGGATTATTTTCCAGCGACCTAAAAGAGTTTAGAGCTTCCATCTCTCTAAAACAATTTTCCACAATATCAAATCCTTTGAAAAAAATTATTTTCAAACCAAAAAGGAATTAAACTTTCCAAATCTCCAAAATTTCAAATTCTTTTCAAAGCGTTTCCAAAAACTTCTCTGGAATTCCGTTTTAAATTACAATTCACATTTACAATTTACATTCTTTAATTTCATTTGTATGTGAATTTTATTTCTTAACTTTGGAGTTACGATTTCAATTTCTTATTCAGTTTCAATAGTAATGATAACATTTCAATATTATTACTTTCCTAACAACCATGCATCCATATATCATAATAATTCATAGAAAATTATTTCCTTTATATACAAAAATAATTTTGGGCAAAATTATTTCATTCACCCTATTTTAAAACATACTGTGTCGAATTGTTCTATTTAAGTGTTTAGAGATCCCTATCAATGATCGTTAATTACTCGTATTGACCAGAATCCATATACCACTCAACAAATCAATCATCACAATATAAAACAATTTTTTATATTCTGTAAAGACCCGCAAATCCGTCTTCCGAAAACCCGACACTGCTACGTCCACTGTAGCAATTGCCGAACAATCGGATGGCGAAAACGCGAAACTTTAATATTTAAAAGAAGAGGAGGAAGAGAAGATGAAGATAGAAGAAAAAGAAAGAAGAACAACAACAGAACAACAGAACAGCAACAGAAAACAATATCAGAATCTTACACATCGCAGCGGAACAATATATAATAGATAAATCAGTAATCTTTAAAACAAAGAACTATATCATTTTATACATACATCAATCATCAGAGTCAATATACAACAATGGACAGTTATATAACTTGTCCTCATACAGAATACACAGCGGAATAAATACTATCAGATACAAATACTACGTCTCGTCATCCAGCTCATCTCCAAAGCTCCAGAATATCCTGATAATCTAACTCTAGACTGCCCGTGTGGAAATTGGTGGGCACCCAGAGTTTAGAAGGGAACAATAAACTCCGAGTCAGTCATGGTGACTGGTGTGAGATCGTAAAACAGTTATATCTTTAAAAACAACAAGGGAATATTTTTAAAGTAAATTCGCAATGCTTTTGGGAAAATGAAACTACCATAAGACCTCCCACCACACACACAATGCAAACGCAGAATTGGAGGAGATTTCTTCTTATGATAGTCAAAGATGCTTACTACGCAAAATCAAATTCTTTTTTTTTTTTTATTATTAGTGCATAGTGTAGAAAACATTTCGAAAGTATAATATTAATCTTAGCCAGCATAGACATTTCGAACTATGCCTACTATAGCTACCATCCAAACAGTGGGGCGCCACCATAAGTGAATGATAGGTTTTACAACTAAAACCGTACACGTCACGTATTGTTTCTTTGGATTTCCAACAAATGGTCAGGCTAAGGAACTTCCTATCCACGATGGGTACGTCCCTGGAATAGACGACCCGAGAATCTAACGTTACGGTTAGATCTCTGCCAACACAAGGCCGGGTTACCTCTGCAAAAATAGGTAACTACTGACACGCGTATGCCATCCCCCGATCGTCACCGATCTTCCCGAGGATCCCCGATTCGCAACAAACCACATAGATAATAATAATGCAGTAACCACAGAGGTTAAGTATCTGGGCTCCATACCATGATACCACCTTTATCCAGAAGGAATGACATACACTAAGGGGCGCTACTCCCTAGAACCTTGCTGCATCCTTCCTGTTTCGACCATTTCCGGGGTGTGAGGCTCGACGAAGTCTCGTCCACAAAGCTACGCTTTCTTAAAAAGCCCTGCTTCGGGTCAAACAAAATGATCAACCTATGATCACAAAGATATAAGATCAAACAAATGATCATATCACAAATGATCAAACACTGATCATTTCACAGCAACACTCAGTATGCCACGTTACCAAATTGGGATATATCGCTGATGAATTTCAACTACATAACCTCTGAGCTCGTACGTCTCAGAGAAGGGTGTTAAGCTAAGAGAATAAATTCTCCGCCACCAACAGAAATGTATTTGAAAGAAATCAGCTTTACATCTCAAATTGTAACGTCAGACACACAATCCATACAAGTCTGTTCCGGGATCGAACAGAACCGAAGGCACTTCTCACGAAGCCCTTGCATATCCGGATAATTTTCAATCACGTCAGGACTTCCCGTCACTAAGGGTGATAAAACCTCTAAATCGAAGATCAGTCGATGTAGAGTAACTCGACGGTAATCCTTCCGTTTTCAAAAATATCCGGTCTTCAACACCGGTCTTCAAATGCAATTCATAACGACGTATCACATATTCGGAATGGGTTATACGACCCCATGGTCCTTTCCCGGCTAACCCGAATAGTGAGCGATTATTCAAAAATAAGTGTGGCATTCAAATTCATCCAATTCACAACAAATACCTATCTAAAGGTAATTATTGATAGTCGGTTATTTAACTATCAATAAAGATGCGCAACATCATCAGATTCCAAATAATTTTCCAAATTATTTTATCTTCCAAAATATCTTACTAGATATATAATTTTTCCACACTTCAAAAATAAATCAACGTTTATTTTTAAAACGAATTCCCATTCCTTTATAAATTCCATATTGAATTTATATTTCAAAATATCTTCTGATATACGATTTTCAAATCGTTTTTCAATATTCAATTTCAATTTATCTTTTACAAAGATAAATTCTCAAAACGTTCATTTCATTTGGAAAAGCATTTCCATACTTATTTAAAAATAAGTGTTTCACAAATCTATTCATTTTTAACACTTGAAAATATTCGATATACTTAAATCAAATTAAGTATATATTCATTCTTTAAGGAAATCATAAATTTCAACATCTATTTGAGTCAAAACGAATGTTGCGTAAACCATCGTTACGACGACTCGAAATCACTAGTATAGGGATTCGGATTTAGATAGATATATAAATCCCAATACTACATCAAAACATTTCCTTTCGGAAATCATTTACTATAACAACAGTGTTATAGTCCACCATTTCCTTAAATTTCTCGAAAACGTCTATTTCAACAAGAACTGCGGAAATCTCTGCTTTCGATTTATAATACATTTTAAAACATCTTTAAAATGTTTAACTTCATTTTAATATCACTTCTTCAAAAATATATCCATTTATTTAATAATATATTCACTGTCCAAAATCGCGAATATATCTCCTTTAAAAATCTTCTGCATTTAATTTATCAAATTCTATCGATTTCGAATTTATAAAACAACGTTTATAAATTCCTTTTCTAACGACTTCAATTTAATAAATCTCCTTTATTAAATTTTCGATAAATATTCCATCTAAAGGTAAAAATCCAATTCATAAGTTAATCTCTTATAATCTTTTATTCTACAGTTTCATCCATTTTATAACTTCACAATCTATATCTATTAATTTCATTCACTTGTGAAATCTATTTATACTTCTTTTTAACACTTATAACATTCGTTTTATAAGTCCAATATTTTGATTTATAAAATATCAATTTTATAAATCTTTCTATACAAATCGTTTATAGTTATTCAAAAATCCCAGCTTAAACCATTTTATAAATAAATCGACTTTTATTTCAAAAATCACCTTACGGTCATAATTCACAAAAATCTTAACTTTTATAACTTCAAAATTTTAAACGTTTATTTATTTAAAATAAATCAATTCAACAATTCAATAGAATATATAATTTCAAAGATCACTTTAAAAATCCTTTTTAAAGTGAAAGTCGTTATTTTTACTTTTCAAAACTGAATCCGATGATGCAACAGCATCAATTAGTTCATCACAACAGTCAAATATCATATATCATCATATGATAACAGAATATATCAAAATATCTGTAAATAATCAATACGGTGAGGAATCCAGTTGGATCCCTCCAACCCGTTTCCCTGCATCCACAGATGTTAGCACAATACCAATTCCGCTCCAGTACGGAATTATCGCGGTATATAGGTTTTTATAAATCCGCTTACTAACGGCGCAATAGGGTCTCATCCGCTATACGAGGCGGGAATCAATCAATCCAATATATACATATGCCAATATGTATATATTGCTATATATATATATAGATATATCCTATCATATCTAATAGCACATTCAAACAGCGATCAAATCGATAACTGCAATCCAAATATAAATCTGAGTGAGGAGATCTCACCTTAGCTTTTTAATTGCAATCCCATTTTCCATGTTCGGCTTGATTTCTTTACAGATTTTTACCTAGTATAAACAATTATACACAATTAATTAATATTTGAGTATTTTTAATTAACCCGTGATTTTATTTGAAAATAACACCTTTAAATTTTTAAACAGTTTTCTATTTGATAATCAAATTTAACCAATGATTATATTTTAGTCCAATTTCTTTTAATTTATTTATTTTAACAAATTATCCTTTACATAAATTTGGTAAATTTAAAATATACATTTATACTTTACTTTCTGTAAATAAACAAACAGTAAACATTTTTTTCTTTTTACTGTAAAGATTTTATTTTCTGCAAATTATATACAAACATCACTTATTCGATTAATTTAACAAAAGAAAATTCGTTACCTTACTGGAAATCGCTCGAGATCACTGCCAACAGAAGAACCCAGATCGAGATATCCAAACAATAACTCCACACTTCAACCACCATCGCGAACCCCACACTAGCTGAAATCTCCATAGTCGAAGTCGCGATCTGCTATGCCCAAACCTCAAAAATAAGCTCGTGACATCCATTCGCTGCTTTGTCGAACAACCACCCACCGCCGCTCCAACCTGACTCCACCACGCGCGCCCTCAAAATTCACGAGTGCCACCGCTACCTGACATCTCGCAAACCCCCTCTGACCCCGCATTGCCCTGACGTCGCGAACCATCACGACGCGCCGCCTCACGTTAGCACACCTCCCAGTCGCTCGCGAACGAGTCGCGAATTTGCCCTAAATCACTCGCGAGCTTCAATGCTTCGAGACCACTGCTCTGACCTACTCGCTTACTCGTACCACCTCCTGTCACCCAGTCGCGACGCCAAGGCGAGCATCTCCACGGGACTGTCGAACCGAAATCGCGACACCCCCAAACATCGCCTAACCCCTTCTTCGCACGCCGCGCACGTGAAACTCCCCTCCCCTATGCCGCTGCTTGCTGAAACCCACTCGCGAATGCCCTAGGTTTTGATTTCGAATTCGAAGGGGCTAAATGATGGCGAGGGAACTCGAATTAAAATTTGAAGTATTGGTATGGTTTTTCTTTTTCTAAGAGAGGTTCGAATCGAGCAGGTAGAGAAAAGAAAAGTTGGATGAACTCGCGATTTTGAACGAGACTGTCTGCCCTTTTTATTTTTATTTGAACTGGGGAAGATGGTTATTTTATTTTGAACGAGATATGGGGAACGAGATGATTTCGATTTTCTTTCTCAGATTTAAAAATGTTGCGAGATGATTTAAAAAGAGATGGAGAGGAGACAAGAGATCAGCGCGTTCAGTTTTTTTCAGGGAATAGGTCTGCTACAAAAATCTAGGGTGGCTGATGATAAAAATTTATATTTTTATATTCAAATTGAATTCGATAAATATCAACGCGTTTATGTGTCGTACGTTCACATCATAGCTCCGATAAATACAAAATTTGAAATCCGGTAATAATACAATATTACGGATCCAATGGAACTAGTTTCGTCGAAATCTGAGACTGTGCCTCGGACGGCTATTTTTAAATATCAGTTGAACGATTTAAATTTCAAACTGAACAAAACAGCTTAAATTTAAATTCTGAAAGCTCGATTATCTTCGGTATTATCAATATGAATTTTACAAGCTTTTGAAATATTTTTCTTCAACTTAAAACAGAAGATTTTAATTTTTATTCAACTTTAATAGATTAAATTTTATAATTTAATCGTAAATTTCAAAATTATATCGGGGATTCAAATCAAATCATCGTTCAAATATTTAAAATAAATTAAATATTTTCAATTTAATTTGTTCAAAATTCCGGGTCGTTACATATTCACTAACAAATACGCGCTCGTATCTATTATTACACTCAAACTCATTCTAGAGTACTACTGACTCTATCTCTAATGAGTAACACCCAACAGAGCAGGGTTGTCGCTTAACCATATGCTCTGATACCACGCTGTCACGTACGGGAATTTTCGACTTTCGAAAATTCGACATCGATACTCACTTTATCGACTGCCGAGCAATCGAGCGCCGGAAACTCCAATAGTGAGGGTTTTTAGAAAGAAGAAAACAGAAGAAAAGATAGAAGAAGAAGAAAGAAGGAACAGAAAAGAAAAAGAACAACATCAGAACAGAAGACAATAACAGAATCTCACATATTGCAGCGGAACAATATATAATAGGTAAATGAATAATCTATAAAACAAAGAACTATATCATTTTATACATACATCAATCATCAGAGTCAATATACAACAATGGACAGTTATATAACTTGTCCTCATACAGAATACACAGCGGCATAAATATATCAGATACAAATACTACGTCTCGTCATCCAGCTTTCTTCCAAAGCTCCAGAATATCCAGAATATCCTGATAATATAACTCCAGGCTGCCCGTGTGGAAATTGGTGGGCACCTAGAGTTTAGAAGGGAAACAATAAACTCCGAGTCAGTCATGGTGACTGGTGTGAGATCGTAAAACAGTTATTCTTTATAACAACAAAAATAATTTTTAAAGTCAATTCGCAATGCTTTTGGAAAATGAAACTACCATAAGACCTCCCGCCACACACACAATGCAAACGCAGACTTGGAGGAGATTTCTTCTTATGATAGTCAAAGATGCTTACTACGCAAAAATCAAATTCTTTTTGATATTATTATTAGTGCATAGTGTAGAAAACATTTCGAAAGTAGAATATTAATCTTAGCCGACATAGGTACCATTATAGTATGTCTACTATAGCTACCATATTAAATGGCAGGTTCTACAACTAAAACCGTACAAGGCTCGTATTGTTTCTTTGGATTTCCAACAAATGGTCAGGCTAAGGAACTTCCTTTTCCACGATGGGTACGTCCCTGGAATAGACGACCCGAGAAATAACCTAACATTACGGTTAGATCTCTGCCAACACAAGGCCGGGTTACCTCTGCAAAAATAGGTAACTACTGACACGCGTATGCCATCCCCCGATCGTCACCGATCTTCCCGAGGATCCCCGATTCGCAACAAACCACATAGATAATAATAATGCAGTAACCACAGAGGTTAAGTATCTGGGCTCCATACCATGATACCACCTTTATCCAGAAGGAATGACATACACTAAGGGACGCTACTCCCTAGAACCTTGCCGCATCCTTCCTTTTTCGACCATTTCCGGGGTGTGAGGCTCGATGAAGTCTCGTCCACAAAGCTACGCTTTCTACAAAGCCCTGCTTCGGGTCAAACAAAAATGATCAACCTATGATCACAAAGATATAAGATCAAACAAATGATCATATCGCAAATGATCAAACACTGATCATTTCACAGCAACACTCAGTATGCCACGTTACCAAATTGGGATATATCGCTGATGAATTTCAACTACATAACCTCTGAGCTCGTACGTCTCAGAGAAGGGTGTTAAGCTAAGAGAATAAATTCTCCGCCACCAACAGATATGTATTTGAAAGAAATCAGCTTTATATCTCAAATTGTAACGTCAGACACACAATCCATACAAGTCTGTTCCGGGATCGAACAGAACCGAAGGCACTTCTCACGAAGCCCTTGCATATCCGGATAAATTTCTAATCACGTCCAGACTTCCTGTCACTAAGGGTGATAAAACCTCTAAATCGAAGATCAGTCGATGTAGAGTAACTCGACGGTAATCCTTCCGTTTTCAAAAATATCCGGTCTTCAACACCAGTCTTCGAATGCAATTCATAACGACGTATCACATATTCGGAATGGGTTATACGACCCCATGGTCCTTTCCCGGCTAACCCGAATAGTGAGCGTTTATTTAAAAACAAGTGTGGCATTCAAATTCATCCAATTCACAACAAATACTTATTCAAGGTAATTATTGATAGTCGGTTATTTAACTATCAATAAAGATGCGCGACATCATCAGATTCCAAATAATTTTCCAAATTATTTCATCTTCCAAAATATCTTTACTAGATATAAAAATTCCACACTTCACCATTTGAAAACAAATTTCAATATTCACTTTTCAATTCATCTTCAAAAGATAAAATTTCAAAACAGTTCATTTCATATTGGAAAAGCATTCCCATACTTATTTAAAAATAAGTATTTCACAAATCTATTTATTTTCAACATTTGAAAATATTCGATATACTTAAATCAAATTAAGTATATATTCATTCTTTTAAGGAAAACATTCTTTTAACACCTTTATTTGAGTCAAAACGAATGTTACGTAAAACATCGTTACGACGACTCAAAATCACTAGTATAGGGATTCAGAATTTAGATAGATGTGTAAATCCCAATACTATATAAAACATTTCCTTCCGGAAATCATTTACTATAACAACAGTGTTATAGTCCACCATTTCCTTAAATTTCTCGAAAACGTCTATTTCAACAATGAATGTTGAAATCTATGATTTCGATATTTAATCATTTTAAAACATCTTTAAAATGTTTAACTTCATTTTTAATATCACTTCTTCAAAAATAAATCCATTTTATTTAATAATATATTCACTGTCCAAAATCGTGAATATAATTCACTTAACCCAATTTCAATCATTTCTACACATTTTTATCTCAATAAAAATTCGCTATCCAAAATCGCGAATATATCTTCTTTAAAAATCTTCTATATTTAATTTCTCAAATTCAACTGATTTTGAATTTATAAACACGTTTATAAATTCTATTTCTATTTTAATAACAACTTCGACTTATAAATCTTCTTTTTATCAACTTCTATATTTTTACTTATCAAAATAAGTGATTTCGGATTTATAAACAACTTTTGTAAATTCCAATTCTATTTATAAAAACTTCAATCCCAAATCAATTTCGATATTGATTTCAAAATTTAGTTTCAACTTTGAATAAAATTTCCATACTGATTTCTCAAAATTTCATTTCCAAATATTAAATCAATTTTAGATTGATTTCTAATTTTTGTTTATCACTACTAAGTAAATTCCTCATTTTTCTCAAATTATTCAATATTCTGTTTTTAAATGGATTCTTCAAATTGAAATCATTTTACATTGATTTCCCAAATTATTTCAATTTACCAATTAAATTTCTAGTTGGATTTCCAACTTATCTTCTTTTAATAAATTCCTTTTTAAGAAAATAAATTTCAATCGTTTCTTTCAATCTATTAAAAAATCCAAATTCTTAAATTAAATTCTTCAAATTATAATCACTATTTTACGAAATCCATTTAATTAACATTTTCACTTGATTCTGGAATTAATTCGATAAGATTATAAAAATTAACTTTTTATACTTTAAAATTTCCTTTCTTCAAAATTTATTCAATTTCTAAAATTAATTCACTTAGAAATTTCTATTTTGATTTCAAAAATTCAATTTCGTTTATTTTTGGAATCCAATGATATCAAACATCCATTCAGCTAAATTTTAGCTTCCAAACAATTTCCAGACATCGATATGATCAAAAACATCAATATAATCATTCACAGATTCATATCACAGTATAAATAAATTCAATCAATATGAGGGGTCCAGTTGGATCCCTCAAACCTGTTTCCCTGAATCCAAAGACGTTAGCACAATACCAATTCCACTTCGAGGTGGAATATCGCGGTATATAGGTTTTATAAAAATCCGCTTACTAACGGCGCAATAGGGTCTCATCCGCTATACGAGGCGGGAAATCAATCAATCCAATATATACATATGCCAATATGTATATATTGCTATATATAGATATATATCCTACTATATCTAATATCACATCCAAACAATCAATCATCAATCAATAACTGTAAAAGAAAATCCACTTTCACTTGAGTGAGAAGATCTCACCTTGATTTTAAATTCCGTTCCAGCGTTTATTTCGAATAAAATTAAACGCGCGTTTAATTTTACCCGAAATTCAAACTAGCTCCAACCGACTCCAATCCAGTTGCATCGCGTAGAGCTCGTTGAGACGATTCCAACGCATTTTGTTTCGTCATTTTCTGATAACGTATGACAAAGTTATCGCATTTTAAACATTGTACAAATTTAAATATAAATAATTTACACTTTCTTTTAAAATTTTAAACCTAAATGAATCAGGGCCGCACATCTCACTTTGACCAAATCTAGGCCACGTTTTCTTTCTTCCCTCCCACGCGATAATTTCTCCAGGCCCTTGAACGCAACTGAACCCATCGTGCCGCCTCTAAACCCTAATTCGTGCCTCCCCTACGATGACTTCTACCCCGATCAAGCAATGCCATATCGAAGCCCCTCTCCAGTCACGCCACTGCCTTGAAGGGCATGACACTCGGCCCTCCACCATGCTCGAAAAACGCGCACGAAGTTCGACCCTTCGATCACTAATTGTCGTCGATTCATTCACTTGTTTTAAATCATAGTCGTATGGATCTATAGGGCTCGAGATGCTCTTTAACTTTGTTGTTGGAAGATTTCGCAAATTGTTTATGGATTTTAAGAAATTGAAGGAAGATCGAAAGAGAATACCGGCCATTGAAATAGTGGGTGGCGGCTGTAACGTTTAGGGTTAGGGTTTCTCTTTTTTTTTTATTTTGTTGTGAATAAATGGCCTATTTATAGAGAATTTCTCAATCACTATTCATCCGGTTTTCCAAAACTCCGATTTACGCGCGGTCACTATCGTTTCTAGGGTTTATCCCGCGTTCCGAACGCAATGGAACAGGTTTCGGAAGCTAATTCGATCGTCTGTGTGAGATATGGCAATAAACGATCAGTTTAAATTAAACCGATTTAAATCGATTTCGAGGCGTTTTAATTCGTACCGGACAAACGGTACATCCAAAAAATACGAAATTTGAAATCTTACAATAATATCACATTACGGATCCGATGAAACTGGTTTCGTCGAAATCCGAGACCTTTTGAAAAATGACTATTTTTAACTCGACGATTTAAAATTAAGACGGTATCGATGCGTTTCGAGCTGCCACGGTCAAACGACAACTCCGATGGATACGAAAATTGAAATCCGATAATAACTAACTATTACGGATCCAATGGAACTGGTTTCGTTCAATTCTGAGACTGTTCGAAAATTGACTATTTTTACAGTCGATAATTAAATATTAAAATATTCAATTTTCACAGATTAACTCCAAATTCAATCTTAAAAGTTCTATAACCTTTCTATAACTCCAGTATGATTAAATAAAATTTTCCAAATCAATTTCAATCATATTAAACTCGATTTTCAATTATCTCTGGAATTTCACTATTAATTTATCGATTTAATTATCAAATTAAATCCAATATTCGAAAAATAAATCATTCGACTCCTAAATTCCATTTATTAATATTTAAAATTAATTAAATATTCGAATTTTAATTATCAAAAATTCTGGGTCGTTACAAACTTCCCCCCTTAAAAGAATTTCGTCCTCGAAATTACCAAGTAAGAAAGAAGTTACAAAATTCGTTAACTTTCCAAAACAAACTATTCAAATTAGTTTTGCAAATCCACTTAAGTGTTTAACTCTTTCAAAATCCATAGTTAAACTTTTTACAACATTTTTACTAAGTTTTCCAAAATTTTCAAATTTTCCAATTTCTCAAAAATATATTAACGCCTTAAATTTTGGAAAAATTTCGCCATAGCCTCCTTTGCGCGGCTAATACGGTACGACTACAAAACGTCCCTACGGACTCTCAGATTTCAAAAAGAAAAAGAAAAAGCCAAGGGGCTAGAGAAGAAATCATCAAATTTCATATTGAAATTCAAATACTTACCTTTTGTCGAGCAATTCAAATTTATCTTTTGAAGATCAAATCCAATTTATAACACCTGTATATCCTACTAGCCATAATATCTAGTTACATATATTCAAACTATTTTGCAAATTCGATTACAAAATTTTCAATATAAACTGCTTCTTATATATTCTTTACTTCACTGTTGAAGTTATATATCTATTTCATTCAATTTGAACTCTCATTCCAATTCATTTGTTACTACTCCAATTTATTTATTCAAATTCGGTTTCAACTTCATTTACTACCAAATTCAAAAGAAGTTTAACATTTAGTTTTAATCTTATTCACTTCATTTAATAAGCTTCACTTACAAATTTCAGTTTAATATTTCACAAATCAAATTCAATTCCAGTTCTATTCATTTTCAAATCTTTTATAAGTTATCAACTTATTTACAAATTCAAATTTATTTATTCATTCTGAAACTCATTCACTAATTCTTTCATTTCCAATTCGAATCTGATTTCCAAATCAAATTTCAAATATTCTATAAGTCTTCGACTTACTTACATTTCGATTTATAAGATCATTGATACATTCACCTTACTAATTTCATTCCATTAGAATTCTATTTTCAATTATAAATTCATATTCACAATTTCATTCCATTATTGAATTTTAAATTTTCAATTACCTTCTTGAATTCTATTCCAAGTTATAAATTCATTTACAATTTGAATTTCATTCCAATCAGATCTCAATATTTTATAAGTTATCAATTTCATAATATTTCATAAATATTTTTATAAAGTATTCCAGAGTCTTTTCAACCTTTCAAAGCCATTTTGAAAACAATTCAAATTATCCTTGAATTTTCTAAAACAAAAATCCAAATTTCCAAACAACTTCCATTTAAAACAATTTGGCAGCAATTTCTCTTTTGGAAACCCGAAAATGAATTCTAATGATGTGGCCATCATCATCAGGATTATTTTCCAGCGACCTAAAAGAGTTTAGAGCTTCCATCTCTCTAAAACAATTTTCCACAATATCAAATCCTTTGAAAAAAATTATTTTCAAACCAAAAAGGAATTAAACTTTCCAAATCTCCAAAATTTCAAATTCTTTTCAAAGCGTTTCCAAAAACTTCTCTGGAATTCCGTTTTAAATTACAATTCACATTTACAATTTACATTCTTTAATTTCATTTGTATGTGAATTTTATTTCTTAACTTTGGAGTTACGATTTCAATTTCTTATTCAGTTTCAATAGTAATGATAACATTTCAATATTATTACTTTCCTAACAACCATGCATCCATATATCATAATAATTCACAGAAAATTATTTCCTTTATATACAAAAATAATTTTGGGCAAAATTATTTCATTCACCCTATTTTAAAACATACTGTGTCGAATTGTTCTATTTAAGTGTTTAGAGATCCCTATCAATGATCGTTAATTACTCGTATTGACCAGAATCCATATACCACTCAACAAATCAATCATCACAATATAAAACAATTTTTTATATTCACTAACAAATACGCGCTCGTATCTATTATTACACTCAAACTCATTCTAGAGTACTACTGACTCTATCACTAATGAGTAACACCCAACAGAGCAGGGTTGTCGCTTAACCATATGCTCTGATACCACGCTGTCACGTACGGGAATTTTCGACTTTCGAAAATTCGACATCGATACTCACTTTATCGACTGCCGAGCAATCGAGCGCCGGAAACTCCAATAGTGAGGGTTTTTAGAAAGAAGAAAACAGAAGAAAAGATAGAAGAAGAAGAAAGAAGGAACAGAAAAGAAAAAGAACAACATCAGAACAGAAGACAATAACAGAATCTCACATATCGCAGCGGAACAATATATAATAGGTAAATGAATAATCTCTAAAACAAAGAACTATATCATTTTATACATACATCAATCATCAGAGTCAATATACAACAATGGACAGTTATATAACTTGTCCTCATACAGAATACACAGCGGCATAAATATATCAGATACAAATACTACGTCTCGTCATCCAGCTTTCTTCCAAAGCTCCAGAATATCCAGAATATCCTGATAATATAACTCCAGGCTGCCCGTGTGGAAATTGGTGGGCACCCAGAGTTTAGAAGGGAAACAATAAACTCCGAGTCAGTCATGGTGACTGGTGTGAGATCGTAAAACAGTTATTCTTTATAACAACAAAAATAATTTTTAAAGTCAATTCGCAATGCTTTTGGAAAATGAAACTACCATAAGACCTCCCGCCACACACACTGTCACATCCCAAAATTTTCGACTTTCGAAAATTCGACATCGATACTCACTTTATCGACTGCCGAGAAATCGAATGCCGGAAACTCCAATAGTGAGGGTTTTAGAAAGAAGAAGTAAAAGAAAGAGAGAAGAAAAAGAAAGAAGAACAACAACAGAACAAGAGCAGAAACAGAAACAGAAAACAATATCAGAATCTCACATATCGCAGCGGAACAATATATAATAGATAAATCAGTAATCTTTAAAACAAAGAACTATATCATTTTATACATACATCAATCATCAGAGTCAATATACAACAATGGACAGTTATATAACTTGTCCTCATACAGAATACACAGCGGAATAGATACTATCAGATACAAATACTACGTCTCGTCATCCAGCTTATCTCCAAAGCTCCAGAATATCCTGAATATCCTGATAATCTAACTCTAGACTGCCCGTGTGGAAATTGGTGGGCACCCAGAGTTTAGAAGGGAAACAATAAACTCCGAGTCAGTCATGGTGACTGGTGTGAGATCGTAAAACAGTTTATCTTTAAAATAAACAACAGGAAAACTTTTAATGTCAATTCGCAATGCTTTTGGAAAATGAAACTACCATAAGACCTCCCACCACACACACAATGCAAACGCAGACTTGGAGGAGATTTCTTCTTATGATAGTCAAAGATGCTTACTACGCAAAAATCAAATTCTTTTTGATATTATTATTAGTGCATAGTGGAAAACATTTCGAAAGTAGAATATAAATCTTAGCCAGCATAGGTACCATTATATTATGCCTGCTATAGCTGCCTCCTGAGGAGACAGGTTATAAAATTTAAATCGTAAAGGCTCGTATTGTTTCTTTGGATTTCCAACAAATGGTCAGGCTAAGGAACTTCCTATCCACGATGGGTACGTCCCTGGAATAGACGACCCGAGAACCTAACCGGATCTCTACCAACACAAGGCCGGGTTACCTCTGCAAAAATAGGTAACTACTGACACGCGTATGCCATCCCCCGATCGTCACCGATCTTCCCGAGGATCCCCGATTTCCAACAAACCACAAAGTAATAATAACTGTGCAGCAACCACAGAGGTTAAGTATCTGGGCTCCATACCATGATACCACCTTTATCCAGAAGGAATGACATACACTAAGGGGCGCTACTCCCTAGAACCTTGCCGCATTCGTCCTGTTTCGACCATTTCCGGGGTGTGAGGCTCGACGAAGTCTCGTCCACAAAGCTACGCTTTCTCAAAAAGCCCTGCTTCGGGTCAAACAAAATGATCAACCTATGATCACAAAGATATAGGATCAAACAAATGATCATATCACAAATGATCAAACACTGATCATTTCACAGTAACACTCAGTATGCCACGTTACCAAATTGGGATATATCGCTGATAAATTTCAACTACATAACCTCTGAGCTCGTACGTCTCAGAGAAGGGTGTTAAGCTAAGAGAATAAATTCCCCGCCACCAACAGAAATGTATTTGAAAGAAATCAGCTTTATATCTCAAATTGTAACGTCAGACACACAATCCATAAAAGTCTGTTCCGGGATCGAACAGAACCGAAGGCACTTCTCACGAAGCCCTTGCACATCCGGATAATTTTCAATCACGTCAGGACTTCCCGTCACTAAGGGTGATAAAACCTCTAAATCGGAGATCAGCCGATGTAGAGTAACTCGACGGTAATCCTTCCGTTTTCAAAAATATCCGGTCTTCAACACCGGTCTTCGAATGCAATTCATAACGACGTATCACATATTCGGAATGGGTTATACGACCCCATGGTCCTTTCCCGGCTAACCCGAATAGTGAGCGCTTATTTAAAAAAAATAAGTGTGGCATTCAATTTCATCCAATTCACAACAAATACCTATCTAAAGGTAATTATTGATAGTCGGTTATTTAACTATCAATAAAGACGCGCAACATCATCAGATTCCAAATAATTTTCCCAAATTATTTATCTTCAAAAATATCTTTACTAGATATAAAATTTCCACACTTAACCATTTGAAAACAATTTCAAATCAAATTTCCACACTTCAAAAATAAATCAATATTTATTTTTAAACAACTTCGCTTTCTTTTATAAATTCCGTATTGAATTTATACTTTCGAATATCTACTGATATTCGATTTTCAAATCGTTTTCAATATTCAATTTCAATTTATCTTTAAGAAGATAAATTCTCAAAACATTTCATTTCATTTTGGAAAACATTTCCATACTTACCCAGTAATAAGTATTTCACAAATCTTTTATTTTCAACACTTGGAAAATATCCGATATACTTAAATCAAATTAAGTATAATTTCATTCTTTAAGGAAAATATTCTTTTAACACCTTTATTTGAGTCAAAACGAATGTTACGTAAAACATCGTTACGACGACTCGAAATCACTAGTATAGGGATTCGAAATTAAGATAGATATATAAATCCCAATACTAAATAAAACATTTCCTTCCGGAAATCATTTACTATAACAACAGTGTTATAGTCCACTATTTCCTTAAGTTTCTCGAAAACGTCTATTTCAACAATAAATGTTGAAATCTATGGTTTCGATTCACAACACATTTCAAAACACCTTTAAAATGTTTAACTTCATTTTTTTAAAATATTACTTCTTCAAAAAATGAATCCATTTTACTTAACAATATATTCACTGTCCAAAATCGTGAATAAAATTTACTTAACCCCATTTCAATCATTTCTACACATTTTTATCGCATTCAATCTATTTTCGAATTTATAAGCACGTTTATAAATTCTATTTCTCTTTTTAATAACAACTTCGACTTATAAACCTTTTTTTTTATCAACTTCTATACTTAACTTATCAAAATAAGTGACTTTGGGTTCATAAACAACTTTTATAAATTTTAATTCCATTTATAAAAGCTTCAATACCAAATCAATTTCAATATTGATTTCTAATTTTATTTTCAACGTTCGAATAAAATTTCCACATTGATTTCTCAAAAATTCATTTCTAAATATTAAATCAATTACAGATTGATTTCAAATTTTATTTAGCACTACTAAATACATTCCTTATTGAATTCATTTTACATTGATTTCACAACTTATTTTAATGTACCAATTAAATTTCAAACTGAATTTCCAACTTATCTTCTTTTAAATAAATTCCTTTTTTAGAAAAATAAATTTCAATCGTTTCTTTCAATTTATTTAGAAATCCAGATTTTAAATTAATTTCCTCAATTTAAAATCACTATTATACGCAATTCATTTATTTAACATTTTCACTTTATTCTGGAAATAAATTCGATAAGATTATAAAAAAAATTAACTTTTTATACTTTAAAATTCCTTTCTTCGAATTTATTAAATTTCTAAAATCAAATTCATTTAGAAATTTCTATTTTGATTTCCAAAAATTCAATTTCGTTTATTTTTGGAATCCAATGATGTCAAAACATCTATTCAGCTAAATTTTAGCTTTCAAACAAATTCCAGATATCAATATGATTTATAGCATCACTATAATCATTCACAGATTCATATCACAATAGAAATGAATTAAATACATGTGAGGGGTCCAGTTGGATCCCTCCAACCTGTTTCCCTGCATCCAAAGATGTTAGCACAATACCAATTCCGCTCCAGTACGGAATTATCGCGGTATATAGGTTTTTATAAATCCGCTTACTAACGGCGCAATAGGGTCTCATCCGCTATACGAGGCGGGAAATCATCAATCCAATATATACATATGCCAATATGTATATACTGCTATATATATATAGATATATCCTATCATATCTAATACAAACAGCAATCATAGCAATCAAACAATAACTGTAAAAATTCCACATTTTATTCGAGTGAGAAAAATCTCACCTTAGCTTTATAATTTGCCTTCCATTTCCAAACTTGACTCGATTTTCCCGATTTTGACCTTATAAAATAAATTTATACAACTTATCAATATTCGAAAAATCGAATGATCAACTTTCATTTAAAATCTGACTTAGCTATAAATTAGTTTTAAACTAATTCTTTTCTTTTACAAAAAATTTCTCAATCATTATATAAGCTATTTTTAACAAGTTAATTTCCTCTTTAAAAATCTAGTCTTTACAACTCTATATTGTTTTTTTAAAATTTCTATACTTTCAAAATCCTATACATACATATCTTAAAATAAACTACTAAAATAAAAATCAAACTTTTACACAATTTTAAGCATTAAAAATATAAATTTCCAAAAATCTTTCTGTATATATATACATTTGTATAAACTGCATTCATATATTTTATTTTATCTAACAATTAAATTTTAAACTAAGTTTCCCGTAATAATTTATTTAACTAAGCATTTGATTTTTTTTACTTGATAAATTAAATCTTACTCATAATTCTTTACTGTAAACATTTATCATTTCATACTTATATATTAGTATTTAACTGAAATCAAAATAAACTTGTAATTATACCTCACTGGAAATCGTCGAACCACCACCATCTAACTGCCGCGAGTCAATCATCGACCACCAGTGAATCCCCAAATCGCCTGAACGCTGCCACCATCGCACGCCTATGCGAGCTTGCCGTCGCGCCTCACCATCTCCAACCGCGGTTGTCAAGGCGTCGCGCAAACCCCAACCCTAACAGCTCCCATCCCACGCTCTCTTCTCCCTTACGCGCCTCGTGTCTGCCATTCCACCGAGTCGCTTATCCCTTTTGTCGAGCTCGAATACGCGAGCGCTTCCCTCCAGTCGACTCGCGCCTGCGAATCCACTCGCCTCGAGACGAACGACGCGACTCCATCTCGCGAATGCCCAGAAGTCGCCGCGAGTACTCCCCCCTTTCTATGTCGAGCGCATCGCCGTCCCCTTCTTGAAGTCGATTCCGACTTCGCTTTCCCAAGCCCAGTGCCCTAAACTCGATTTTGAAAGTGAATGAGGGTGGCCATTTAATTTGTACGAGAGAGGGAGAGACGCGATTTTAATTTGAATATAAGCGGCCATTTATTTCGTTAAATTTTGTTTTGATTTCAACTGAAAAGAGGAGCGTGATTTAAAAATAGAAGGAGGGAGGCAGAAGACATGGATTGCACGATTATCTTTCGTGATTCTCGGCGTGATACCAGGCGTGTTCAACGGGAGATAACGTGTTGAGGTTTGACTAAATTTAAATTTAAATTTAAATTTAAATTTAAATTGAAATCGATTAAATTTCAATGCGTTTACACGCCGTATGCTCTCATATCAACTCCGAAAAATATGAAATTTGAAACCCGGTAATAATTCCATATTACGGACCCAATGGAACTGGTTTCGTCGAATTCCGAGACTGTGCCTCGGACGACTATTTTTAAATATCGGCTGAACGATATAATTTTCAAAACTGAACAAATAACTGTAAACTTCAATTCTGAAGCTTCTATTATCTTCAGTGTTATCAATACGAATTTTAAAAGCTTTCGAAATATTTTTCTTCAGCTTAAAATCGAAGATTTAAATTTTTATTCAACATACAATAGATTAAATTATATAATTTAATCACCAAATTCAAAGTTATATCGGGGATTCAAATTAAATCATCGTTCAAATATTTAAAATAAATTAAATATCCTCAATTTAATTCGTTCAAAATTCTGGGTCGTTACAAACTTCCCCCCTTAAAAGAATTTCGTCCTCGAAATTACAAGTTAGGAAAAATGGTCCTTAACTCGTCTACTATTTTTCAACATCCAATAGTTTTATCAAATTTCAAAACAAATCTCTCTACTACAGATTCGTTATCAATTCAACTAGCTTTCCAACTTCAATTATAGTTCAAAACAACATTGTTTTCTTAACAATTCAAATTTCAAATTTAAACTTTCAAAATTTCTCAAAAATTTTCTAACGCCCTAAATTTTCGAAAAATTTCGCCAGCGTCTCCTTTGCGCGGCTAATACGGCACGACTACAAAACGTCCCTCCGGACCCTCTGATTTCAAAAAGAAAAAGAAAAAGCCAAATGGCTAGAGAAATAAGTCATCAAATCTCATATTCAAATTGAAATACATACCTTTTTCGAGCAATTCAAATTATCTTCGAAATCAAAATTCCAATTCCTTTACACCTGTATGTCCTACTAGCCATAATATCTAGTTACATATTCAAACTATTTTGCAAATTCTATTACAAAATTTTCAATATCAACTGCTTATATATCTTTAGCTTACTTCACTGTTGAAGTTACATATTCATATCCATTCAATTTTACATTTCTAATCTCATCTCAATTTTAATTCTATTGGAATTCAATTTATCTTCAATCCCGAATATTGAATTTCATCGATTAACTTTCATTTACAACTGCTTATTTTAAATTAGTTCCATTTACTAATTTATCACAAATTCTATTTCATTTATTCAAATTTGTCTTCAACATTCAATTTCAATTCCAATTGTATAAGTTATCAACTTAATAATATTTCATAAATATTTCTACATAGTATTCCAGAGTTTATCAACATTTCAAAGCCATTTTGAAAACAATTCAAATTATCCTTTGAATTTCAAAAACAAAACCCAATTTTTCAAACACTTTCCATTTAAAACAATTTGGCAGCAATTCCTCTTTTGGAAACCCGAAAATGAACACCGGTGATGTCGCGATCATCATCGGTATTATTTTCCAGCGACCGAAAAGAGTTTAGAGCTTTCATCTTTCCAAAGTACTTTTCAAAACCTTTGAAATTCATTTTTCAAATCAAAAGATTTAAATTTTCCAAATCTCCAAAATTTTCAAATTCTTTTCAAAACATTTCCAAATACTTCTCTGGAATTCCGTTTCAAATTATAAGTTACGTTTATAATTTACATTCCTTAATTTCATTTGTATGTAAATTTATTTCTTAACTTTGGAGTTATGATTTGAATTTCTTATTCAATTTCAACATAACAATGATAATATTTCAATGTCATTACTTTCTAACATCCAAACATCCATATACTATGATAATTCATAGAAAATCGTTTCTTTTTTATACAAAAATAGTTTTGGGTAAAATTATTTCATCTACCCTATTTAAAACAATACTGTGCCGAATTGTTCTATTCGAGTGTTTAGAGATCCCTATCAATGATCGTTAATTACTCGTATTGACCAGAATCCATATACCACTCAATAAATCAATCATCACAATACAAAACAATTTTTATATTCACTAACAAATACGCACTCGTATCTATTATTACACTCAACTCATTCTAGAGTACTGCTGACTCTATCTCTAATGAGTAACACCCAACAGAGCAGGGTTGTCGCTTAACCATATGCTCTGATACCACTTTGTCACATCCCAAAATTTTCGACTTTCGAAAATTCGACATCGATACTCACTTTATCGACTGCCGAGAAATCGAATGCCGGAAACTCCAATAGTGAGGGTTTTAGAAAGAAGAAGTAAGAGAAAGAGAGAAGAAAAAGAAAGAAGAACAACAACAGAACAAGAGCAGAAACAGAAACAGAAAACAATATCAGAATCTCACATATCGCAGCGGAACAATATATAATAGATAAATCAGTAATCTTTAAAACAAAGAACTATATCATTTTATACATACATCAATCATCAGAGTCAATATACAACAATGGACAGTTATATAACTTGTCCTCATACAGAATACACAGCGGAATAGATACTATCAGATACAAATACTACGTCTCGTCATCCAGCTTATCTCCAAAGCTCCAGAATATCCTGAATATCCTGATAATCTAACTCTAGACTGCCCGTGTGGAAATTGGTGGGCACCCAGAGTTTAGAAGGGAAACAATAAACTCCGAGTCAGTCATGGTGACTGGTGTGAGATCGTAAAACAGTTTATCTTTAAAATAAACAACAGGAAAACTTTTAATGTCAATTCGCAATGCTTTTGGAAAATGAAACTACCATAAGACCTCCCACCACACACACAATGCAAACGCAGACTTGGAGGAGATTTCTTCTTATGATAGTCAAAGATGCTTACTACGCAAAAATCAAATTCTTTTTGATATTATTATTAGTGCATAGTGGAAAACATTTCGAAAGTAGAATATAAATCTTAGCCAGCATAGGTACCATTATATTATGCCTGCTATAGCTGCCTCCTGAGGAGACAGGTTATAAAATTTAAATCGTAAAGGCTCGTATTGTTTCTTTGGATTTCCAACAAATGGTCAGGCTAAGGAACTTCCTATCCACGATGGGTACGTCCCTGGAATAGACGACCCGAGAACCTAACCGGATCTCTACCAACACAAGGCCGGGTTACCTCTACAAAAATAGGTAACTACTGACACGCGTATGCCATCCCCCGATCGTCACCGATCTTCCCGAGGATCCCCGATTTCCAACAAACCACAAAGTAATAATAACTGTGCAGCAACCACAGAGGTTAAGTATCTGGGCTCCATACCATGATACCACCTTTATCCAGAAGGAATGACATACACTAAGGGGCGCTACTCCCTAGAACCTTGCCGCATTAGTCCTGTTTCGACCATTTCCGGGGTGTGAGGCTCGACGAAGTCTCGTCCACAAAGCTACGCTTTCTCAAAAAGCCCTGCTTCGGGTCAAACAAAATGATCAACCTATGATCACAAAGATATAGGATCAAACAAATGATCATATCACAAATGATCAAACACTGATCATTTCACAGTAACACTCAGTATGCCACGTTACCAAATTGGGATATATCGCTGATAAATTTCAACTACATAACCTCTGAGCTCGTACGTCTCAGAGAAGGGTGTTAAGCTAAGAGAATAAATTCCCCGCCACCAACAGAAATGTATTTGAAAGATGTGACGACCGCCCATGACCCCTGCACCGAATCTAAAGATAGTGCGCTGTAAAGTGTGCCAGGCGACCATGGACGATTGTCAAGGTAAGATTTAAAACAACAGAATCTATCGTATTACTCACAGCGCATGGACAAAATACAATAGAACATATGTATAGTGAAGCTTTACAGAACAAAATGACATCTTATAAAAACTCCATAATAGTTGAATACAAGCATCCACATAGTCAATACATCCAGCCTCACTACATAACTCTCAGAGAATACAAAACAGCGGAAAAATCCAGTACATATAAGAAGATAATATGCAACCCTCCAGCTCGTCTTCGATATCAGCATCGTGAGAAGAGAACAGCACCTGTCACCTGCTACCTAGTCTGCCCGTCCCAAAATGGACGAACAGCCCAAGGCAATAAGAATTAAAACATAAAGCCTTGAGTCAGACAACAGTCTTAGTGAGCAGTAAATTAACTAACAACATACCAAAAGAGCATAAAGGAAAAGGAATAGGAATACAACCCTCCCACTCCAACCTCATTCTACAGTGATAGCCCCCAGACACACACTAAGCAGAAGCAAACATAGCAGAGCATACAATTTAAAGTAAAGCAATTGTCACTCGAGTTAAGAGCGATGTTTTCCAAGTACAAATCCCAAGGTCTAAAACCAAGGTCAGATAAGCACCCAGGAAATACCGCTCTTGAGACCGAATGACGATACAACCAAACATCCATGACTCGGCTATCACTGTTATCATTGTTGCGATATCACCGTTAATTGAATGACCGGCACATTCTTTCAGCCGTCCGTCAAGGGCTAATGGTAACCCCGGTTCTAGACATAACTCCCGCACGTCATCGTGACCCGTGCCTAGGATTATCGAATCTACCCAGAGTACTTGACCATCAACTTAGTCTTTTGGGCGTCCCCATGTACTCTTGCTTAGAGCATGCTAGAACCTTCAACAACGATGAGATCTCAACCTCCTAGTCATCCTCCTCGACGACTATTGCCATACTAGCTCAAGCGCCTCTCGAGCATCCATTATCCTCAACTCGAATCATATCACCGAGTTATCAACATGCTTGGAATGATCCCGCCTGGATTAGACCAAGTCTTCATTATATGATGCCTCGCTTCATTACATCCTCGCAAAGCTTCATCTCAACTTCACATCATCAAATCTATGCATAGGAGCTTCATCATCCCGCTACATATGCCACGAGCAGCTTTTCCAATACAAGAGCCTTTCCCTTAGCTTTTGAATCACCTTCGATCTAAATCTAATCATCAATCATCTAGTTCATAACAATCAATCAAATCAAACATCAATCCAAGCAATCAAGCATTCAAAAATGATCTAAGTAGACAATTATAACAATAATGGCATTTTCGTAATTAAAGAGTTGAAAGTCCAATAAGCATGAAAACATGGATTATATCTCTACAAACTTGATGAATGAACTTGCATAGGTTAACATATGATAAAATGGATGTAACATCATCATGAACAATGGATCTATATGGATCTATACATAGGATGAAGAAAATGCATGGAAATCTCTATTTTAACACCAAATCGAGCCAACAATCCGATATACTCCTTTGGATCCGTGTGAGAGATAATCACCACTCACCAAATCACCTAAACAAACCCAAATCAACACGCTTCAGATCTGGACAGCGAAGGATGAAGCTTGATCTATCACAAATCCGCTTCAAATGAAGAAATCTCTCTTGAAAAGATGAAGATCTTCAATCTAAGCTCTTGAATCTTCAATCTTGATCTTCGATTTGGATGGAAGGAAGCACTAGATTAGAGTGGAGAAAAGAAGTGAAGAAGTGTAGAAGTCGAGCTCTCAAAATGGCAGCACTTCGTCGCTTCAAAAATCCGGATCCCAAAAAGTGAGAACAACCCCTCCTATTTATAGCAGAAATTTCCTTAAGTCGCTTAACTCGGCTATCTCCCTAGGTCGTTTCCGACCTAAGCCTCTCCGACCTAAGACTCTCCGACCTAACAGATGCACGACTTAACTCCTCAGCGACCTAACACTTAGGAAACCCAGCGACCTAACAACCTATCGACTTAACTACCTAAGACTCAGTTGGGTTGCGACCTAACACAAGACGACCTAAAACAACACGCGACCTAACACTTGAACTATCCTAGCGACCTAACAACTTAGCAACCTACGCGACCTAACACTGCTACGACCTAACACTTATGCGACCTATCTCCTTAGGTCGCTAACACGGCAACTCTTTAGGTCGCTAACAAGCTAATACCTTAGGTCGCTAACAAGCTAATACCTTAGGTCGCTAACAAGCTAATACACTAGGTCGCTAACAAGCTAATACACTAGGTCGCTAACAAGCTAATACCTTAGGTCGCTAACAAGCTAATACACTAGGTCGCTAACAAGCTAATACCTTAGGTCGCTAACAAGCTAATACACTAGGTCGCTAACTTGCCCTGCCGACCTAGCACTTAGTTCACCGAAACTCTTAGGTCGCTAACTTGCCCTGCCGACCTAGCACTTAGTTCACCGAAACTCTTAGGTCGCTAACTTGCCCTGCCGACCTAGCACTTAGACAAATTTCCCTAAAAATCTGAAATGACTTAAAAATGCAAAAATTCCAGATTTTGACGAACTTGACGATCCGTAAAAATACGGGTCGTTACATTCTCTCCCCCTTAGGAATTTCGCCCCCGAAATCCCAAGCAATCAAAACTATTCTGTACGCCTACCATCCATAACAATCAACAAACCATGCATCCAATTCTAACTTAGCGTACAGAATTCTAAAACTTAGAACAAGTTACAATATCGCGAGATGAGACGACACCCTAGGGTCATACCTTGAAGTGTTCAGGATGAGCTGCCTTCATCCTCTCTTCCACTTCCCACGTACAGTCGTTATCATCATCACTCCATTGTATCTTGAGCAACTTAACTACCTTCCTCCTAAGCTGTTTCGTGTCGGTTTCAACAACACGAAGCGGCTTACGAGGTCTTCTATCAACTGGATCAACTTCTAAGTCTTCACAGCTATCAGCAGAAACCACTGTATTCGAGTCGTGCACATACTTCCGTAGATAAGATACATGAAAAACATTGTGCACACCCGACATCTTTTCAGGTAACTCCAACCTATAGGCGAGCTTTCCAATTCGCTCGATAATCGGGAATGGTCCAACAAATCTCGGAGTCAATTTACCTTTCTTCCCGAATCAGATAACATTCTTCAGTGGAGAAATCTTCACAAAAACCATATCTCCTACGTCGAATTCCAAATCCTTCCGACGCTTATCAGCATAACTCTTCTGACGGTCTTGGGCTGCCTTCATTCGTTGCCGAATGATCTCTATGAAATCTGAAGTCTGTCGAATCATCTCTGGCCCAAGCATCAGCTTTTCTCCAGTTTCCAACCAACATGTCGGAGAGTTACACGGTCTTCCATACAATGCCTCATATGGTGCCATACCAATGCTTGACTGGTAACTGTTGTTGTACGCAAACTCCACCAAATGAAGGTGATCTTCCCATGATCCTCCGAAATCCAAAACACAAGCTCTGAGGAGATCTTCCAAAACTCGGTTGACTCTCTCAGTCTGACCATCTGTTTGAGGGTGATAAGCTGTACTCAAACACAACTCGGTTCCCAAGACTTCCTGGAAGCTCTTCCAAAATCCACTAGTGAACAATGGGTCTCGATCGCTCACTATACTCTTCGGAACACCATGGAATCGAACTATCCACTTCACATACAACTCAGCCAACTTTGATGCAGTCCTAGTCGATCGAACAGGAATGAATCGTGCACTCTTAGTCAGACGATCCACAATGACCCAAATCCCTTCATTTCCCGTTCTGGTTCTAGGCAATCCATCAATAAAATCCATCGACACTTGTTCCCACTTCCATGTAGGAACTTCTAAGGGTTGAAGCAATCCACTTGGCTTCTTCTGTTCAGCCTTTACCAACTGACAGTTCATACACTTGGAAATGAAATCTCCAACATCCTTCTTCATGCCTTCCCAGTAGTAGGTTCTCTTCATATCCCGATACATCTTATTTCCACCTGGATGAATTGTCAACTTCGAGTGATGACTTTCCTTCAGAACTTCACTCCTCAATTCATCTATATCGGGAACCACTAGTCGTCCTTGCTTTCGAAGCCAACCTTCTCTATCGACCTCGAATCCTTTATCCTTTTCTGGCTCCAATCCAGATTCCAATTCACGGATAATCTTGACAAGCTTATCATCTCGCTTTTGACTCTCGCCAATCCTTTCCACAAGAGTCGGTCTTATCGATAAGTTTGCCAACATTTCAGGTTCCAATTCGCATCCAGGCCTGAAGTCAAATCCAGCTAAATACTCGAGACTCTTCCATTCAGAAAACATGGCTCCCAATCCTGCATGTCTTCGACTTAACGCATCAGCCACTGCGTTACCTTTTCCCGGAGTATAAGCTATACCAAAATCATACGATGCCAAAAACTCTAGCCAACGTTGCTGCCGAAGATTCAAATCCTTCTGGGAGAAAAGATACTTCAACGACTTATGATCCGTAAACAACTCGAATCGAACCCCCAACAGATAATGCCTCCACATCTTCAGAGCAAATACAATCGCCGCTAACTCCAAGTCATGAGTTGGGTAATTCCTTTCATGCGGCTTCAGTTGTCGACTGGCATACGCAACAACTTTATCCTTCTGCATCAGCACTGCTCCAAGTCCAGTACCACATGCATCGGTGTAAACCACCATCTCATCATTCCCACTTGGAATAGTCAAAACAGGAGCACTCGTCAATCGCTCTTTCATGATTCCGAAAGCTTGCTCACACTTAGCACCCCAACTGAACACTTGGTTCTTCTTCGTCAATCCTGTTAACGGTGCAGCTATCTTGGAGAAGTCTTTGATAAACCGTCGATAATATCCTGCTAATCCAAGAAAACTTCTCACATCCGATGCATTCTTAGGTCTAACCCAATCCTGGATTGCTGCCACCTTAGCGGGATCAACCGCTATTCCATTTCCAGAAATCACATGGCCTAAGAACCTCACTTCACTCTTCCAGAAGTGACACTTCGAAAACTTAGCCTTCAGCTGATGTTTTCGCAAGATCTCCAAAACAATACGCAAGTGCGTCTTGTGCTCTTCTTCCGTTCTGGAATAAATCAGAATATCATCCACGAACACAAGTACGAACTTGTTCAACTGATCTCTGAACACTCTATTCATAAGATCCACAAAATATGCTGGCGCGTTAGTCAATCCAAATGGCATTACCAGCCACTCAAAGAAACCGGATGGTGTCCTAAAAGCAGTCTTCGACACACTATCCTTTGCCACTCTCAACTGGTGAAATCCCGTTGCCAAATCCATCTGAGAAAACACCTTAGCTTCGTGAAGCTGATCAAACAAGTCATCTATTCTCGGCAATGGATACTTGTTCTTCTTAGTCACCTTATTCAGCTCACGATAATCGACGCACAATCTCAACGACCCATCTGCCTTGGTTGCAAACACAACTGGTGCACCCCACTCGGACACACTACGCCGAATGAATCCTTTCTGTAAAAGGTCATCAACTTGCACCCTCAACTCCTGCTGTTCCCTAGGCGCCATCCGCCTAAGAGGCATCACAACAGGTCTGGCTCCTTCAACTAGATCTATACGAAACTCGATCTCACTATGCGGCGGCAACCCTTTGACTTCGTCAAAGACATCCTCGAATCTATTTGCGATCGGCACTAAAGACAGTCCATCCCGTGGAACAACTAGCGAATACATGAAGCTCATGAAGACGCCTTCCTCATGCTTACATCGTATCACAATCTTTCGCCCTTCCACATTCTCGACTGTCACCTCTAGCCTCTCACAATCAACCTTAGCCGCATACTTCCTAAGCCAGTCCATACCCAAGATAATTCCGAACCCCGCAAAGTTCAGAACAAAGCAATCACAAACAAAAGAGCAACCATGACTCGATACAACTAGACCACGGCATAACATACACAAACAAGACGAACCCCCAACTGGATTAGTCACAACCAATGGCCTATCAACAATACCCGGTTCCAAACCTAACCGGCCTATGAGTTCACTACAAACAAACGAGTGCGACGCTCCGGTATCCAACAAAACTCTAACTGGAACACCACATAGGAAAAGAGTACCTTGAACCACCACACTCTTTCCCTTCTCTTCTGCAGTAGGAGCTTTCGAAGACGACGGAACAGCTCCCAAAGCATAGGCTTGCACAATCTGCCTGTCCTTCCTTGGTTCTGGACAATTCTTCCTGAAATGCCCCGGCTTGTCACAGTTGTGACACTTCATCGGTGCCTTCGGATTCTTACAATCCTTAGAGAAATGGCCCTTCTGCTGACAATTGTAGCAAGTTACCTCGCCTTTCGGCTTCTTCTGGCCATCCTTACCCTTCTGCTGCTGCTGCTTCCTCTTCTGGTTTCCACCCTGCTGTGGTTTAGATTCTCCCTTGGTAACAGCAACAACAGGTCCTTCCTTAGGAAACAGACTCTCATGCCTAATAGCTTTCTCCACAAGCTTCTCAAATGAATCGTCCAAATGATCCACCAACTGTCTCCCAAGATAACTATCCAAGCCGGTCACAAACTTCTCATTCTTCTGATAAGCAGATTCAATATACGACCGGGCATACTTGGACAAAGCTTCGAACTCAGAAACATACTCAAGAACAGATCTTCCACCCTGCTTGAGCTCTACAAACTTCTTGAACAGAACAGACTTCTGAGATGTAGAAATGAACTTAGCTTCAAATCTAGCTTGGAATTGCTCCCAAGTAATCTCTTCCTCCGCAGTATCGATGGTAATAGAATTCCACCAATCAGAGGCTCTCCCTTGAAGCTGCCTTGATGCCAACTTCCTCTTAGTTGCATCATCAATTCCCAAATCACCAAAGATCCTTCTACAAGCATCTATCCACCTCTGGACCTCAATGGTAGATTCTGTTCCCAAGAAAACCTTCCCTCCAAGAGCAGTATAATCCTTGCACAGCTTAGCAAAATCCACTGGTTTCGGAGTTTGGACTTGAACTCCAACATCAACTGCCGCCCCCGGAACTGGTATCCTTCTCATGATCGAAGTCATCATAGCTTCGAACATGGCTGCATAATCAGCAGTCTCTTCAGTAGCACGACCTCCCCTAGCAGCTGGTCTCCCTCTTCGACTCATTCTCAATATCTATAAGAAGGAATGATTAGAACATCTAGAGAATCAACTGCATAAAGGACTCAAACCCTACTAAGCGACTATATTATATATAGTATTCATCCATCAAAATACAATTACGTCTCTCATACGTAGTTACTTCAGCGAGCGTTGGGTAAAATCGATTAACCAATGCTCTGATACCAAATGTGACGACCGCCCATGACCCCTGCACCGAATCTAAAGATAGTGCGCTGTAAAGTGTGCCAGGCGACCATGGACGATTGTCAAGGTAAGATTTAAAACAACAGAATCTATCGTATTACTCACAGCGCATGGACAAAATACAATAGAACATATGTATAGTGAAGCTTTACAGAACAAAATGACATCTTATAAAAACTCCATAATAGTTGAATACAAGCATCCACATAGTCAATACATCCAGCCTCACTACATAACTCTCAGAGAATACAAAACAGCGGAAAAATCCAGTACATATAAGAAGATAATATGCAACCCTCCAGCTCGTCTTCGATATCAGCATCGTGAGAAGAGAACAGCACCTGTCACCTGCTACCTAGTCTGCCCGTCCCAAAATGGACGAACAGCCCAAGGCAATAAGAATTAAAACATAAAGCCTTGAGTCAGACAACAGTCTTAGTGAGCAGTAAATTAACTAACAACATACCAAAAGAGCATAAAGGAAAAGGAATAGGAATACAACCCTCCCACTCCAACCTCATTCTACAGTGATAGCCCCCAGACACACACTAAGCAGAAGCAAACATAGCAGAGCATACAATTTAAAGTAAAGCAATTGTCACTCGAGTTAAGAGCGATGTTTTCCAAGTACAAATCCCAAGGTCTAAAACCAAGGTCAGATAAGCACCCAGGAAATACCGCTCTTGAGACCGAATGACGATACAACCAAACATCCATGACTCGGCTATCACTGTTATCATTGTTGCGATATCACCGTTAATTGAATGACCGGCACATTCTTTCAGCCGTCCGTCAAGGGCTAATGGTAACCCCGGTTCTAGACATAACTCCCGCACGTCATCGTGACCCGTGCCTAGGATTATCGAATCTACCCAGAGTACTTGACCATCAACTTAGTCTTTTGGGCGTCCCCATGTACTCTTGCTTAGAGCATGCTAGAACCTTCAACAACGATGAGATCTCAACCTCCTAGTCATCCTCCTCGACGACTATTGCCATACTAGCTCAAGCGCCTCTCGAGCATCCATTATCCTCAACTCGAATCATATCACCGAGTTATCAACATGCTTGGAATGATCCCGCCTGGATTAGACCAAGTCTTCATTATATGATGCCTCGCTTCATTACATCCTCGCAAAGCTTCATCTCAACTTCACATCATCAAATCTATGCATAGGAGCTTCATCATCCCGCTACATATGCCACGAGCAGCTTTTCCAATACAAGAGCCTTTCCCTTAGCTTTTGAATCACCTTCGATCTAAATCTAATCATCAATCATCTAGTTCATAACAATCAATCAAATCAAACATCAATCCAAGCAATCAAGCATTCAAAAATGATCTAAGTAGACAATTATAACAATAATGGCATTTTCGTAATTAAAGAGTTGAAAGTCCAATAAGCATGAAAACATGGATTATATCTCTACAAACTTGATGAATGAACTTGCATAGGTTAACATATGATAAAATGGATGTAACATCATCATGAACAATGGATCTATATGGATCTATACATAGGATGAAGAAAATGCATGGAAATCTCTATTTTAACACCAAATCGAGCCAACAATCCGATATACTCCTTTGGATCCGTGTGAGAGATAATCACCACTCACCAAATCACCTAAACAAACCCAAATCAACACGCTTCAGATCTGGACAGCGAAGGATGAAGCTTGATCTATCACAAATCCGCTTCAAATGAAGAAATCTCTCTTGAAAAGATGAAGATCTTCAATCTAAGCTCTTGAATCTTCAATCTTGATCTTCGATTTGGATGGAAGGAAGCACTAGATTAGAGTGGAGAAAAGAAGTGAAGAAGTGTAGAAGTCGAGCTCTCAAAATGGCAGCACTTCGTCGCTTCAAAAATCCGGATCCCAAAAAGTGAGAACAACCCCTCCTATTTATAGCAGAAATTTCCTTAAGTCGCTTAACTCGGCTATCTCCCTAGGTCGTTTCCGACCTAAGCCTCTCCGACCTAAGACTCTCCGACCTAACAGATGCACGACTTAACTCCTCAGCGACCTAACACTTAGGAAACCCAGCGACCTAACAACCTATCGACTTAACTACCTAAGACTCAGTTGGGTTGCGACCTAACACAAGACGACCTAAAACAACACGCGACCTAACACTTGAACTATCCTAGCGACCTAACAACTTAGCAACCTACGCGACCTAACACTGCTACGACCTAACACTTATGCGACCTATCTCCTTAGGTCGCTAACACGGCAACTCTTTAGGTCGCTAACAAGCTAATACCTTAGGTCGCTAACAAGCTAATACCTTAGGTCGCTAACAAGCTAATACACTAGGTCGCTAACAAGCTAATACCTTAGGTCGCTAACAAGCTAATACACTAGGTCGCTAACTTGCCCTGCCGACCTAGCACTTAGTTCACCGAAACTCTTAGGTCGCTAACTTGCCCTGCCGACCTAGCACTTAGTTCACCGAAACTCTTAGGTCGCTAACTTGCCCTGCCGACCTAGCACTTAGACAAATTTCCCTAAAAATCTGAAATGACTTAAAAATGCAAAAATTCCAGATTTTGACGAACTTGACGATCCGTAAAAATACGGGTCGTTACAAAAGAAATCAGCTTTATATCTCAAATTGTAACGTCAGACACACAATCCATAAAAGTCTGTTCCGGGATCGAACAGAACCGAAGGCACTTCTCACGAAGCCCTTGCACATCCGGATAATTTTCAATCACGTCAGGACTTCCCGTCACTAAGGGTGATAAAACCTCTAAATCGGAGATCAACCGATGTAGAGTAACTCGACGGTAATCCTTCCGTTTTCAAAAATATCCGGTCTTCAACACCGGTCTTCGAATGCAATTCATAACGACGTATCACATATTCGGAATGGGTTATACGACCCCATGGTCCTTTCCCGGCTAACCCGAATAGTGAGCGCTTATTTAAAAAAAATAAGTGTGGCATTCAATTTCATCCAATTCACAACAAATACCTATCTAAAGGTAATTATTGATAGTCGGTTATTTAACTATCAATAAAGACGCGCAACATCATCAGATTCCAAATAATTTTCCCAAATTATTTATCTTCAAAAATATCTTTACTAGATATAAAATTTCCACACTTAACCATTTGAAAACAATTTCAAATCAAATTTCCACACTTCAAAAATAAATCAATATTTATTTTTAAACAACTTCGCTTTCTTTTATAAATTCCGTATTGAATTTATACTTTCGAATATCTACTGATATTCGATTTTCAAATCGTTTTCAATATTCAATTTCAATTTATCTTTAAGAAGATAAATTCTCAAAACATTTCATTTCATTTTGGAAAACATTTCCATACTTACCCAGTAATAAGTATTTCACAAATCTTTTATTTTCAACACTTGGAAAATATCCGATATACTTAAATCAAATTAAGTATAATTTCATTCTTTAAGGAAAATATTCTTTTAACACCTTTATTTGAGTCAAAACGAATGTTACGTAAAACATCGTTACGACGACTCGAAATCACTAGTATAGGGATTCGAAATTAAGATAGATATATAAATCCCAATACTAAATAAAACATTTCCTTCCGGAAATCATTTACTATAACAACAGTGTTATAGTCCACTATTTCCTTAAGTTTCTCGAAAACGTCTATTTCAACAATAAATGTTGAAATCTATGGTTTCGATTCACAACACATTTCAAAACACCTTTAAAATGTTTAACTTCATTTTTTTAAAATATTACTTCTTCAAAAAATGAATCCATTTTACTTAACAATATATTCACTGTCCAAAATCGTGAATAAAATTTACTTAACCCCATTTCAATCATTTCTACACATTTTTATCGCATTCAATCTATTTTCGAATTTATAAGCACGTTTATAAATTCTATTTCTCTTTTTAATAACAACTTCGACTTATAAACCTTTTTTTTTATCAACTTCTATACTTAACTTATCAAAATAAGTGACTTTGGGTTCATAAACAACTTTTATAAATTTTAATTCCATTTATAAAAGCTTCAATACCAAATCAATTTCAATGTTGATTTCTAATTTTATTTTCAACATTCGAATAAAATTTCCACATTGATTTCTCAAAAATTCATTTCTAAATATTAAATCAATTACAGATTGATTTCAAATTTTATTTAGCACTACTAAATACATTCCTTATTGAATTCATTTTACATTGATTTCACAACTTATTTTAATGTACCAATTAAATTTCAAACTGAATTTCCAACTTATCTTCTTTTAAATAAATTCCTTTTTAAGAAAAATAAATTTCAATCGTTTCTTTCAATTTATTTAGAAATCCAGATTTTAAATTAATTTCCTCAATTTAAAATCACTATTATACGCAATTCATTTATTTAACATTTTCACTTTATTCTGGAAATAAATTCGATAAGATTATAAAAAAAATTAACTTTTTATACTTTAAAATTCCTTTCTTCGAATTTATTAAATTTCTAAAATCAAATTCATTTAGAAATTTCTATTTTGATTTCCAAAAATTCAATTTCGTTTATTTTTGGAATCCAATGATGTCAAAACATCTATTCAGCTAAATTTTAGCTTTCAAACAAATTCCAGATATCAATATGATTTATAGCATCACTATAATCATTCACAGATTCATATCACAATAGAAATGAATTAAATACATGTGAGGGGTCCAGTTGGATCCCTCCAACCTGTTTCCCTGCATCCAAAGATGTTAGCACAATACCAATTCCGCTCCAGTACGGAATTATCGCGGTATATAGGTTTTTATAAATCCGCTTACTAACGGCGCAATAGGGTCTCATCCGCTATACGAGGCGGGAAATCATCAATCCAATATATACATATGCCAATATGTATATACTGCTATATATATAGATATATCCTATCATATCTAATACAAACAGCAATCATAGCAATCAAACAATAACTGTAAAAATTCCACATTTTATTCGAGTGAGAAAAATCTCACCTTAGCTTTATAATTTGCCTTCCATTTCCAAACTTGACTCGATTTTCCCGATTTTGACCTTATAAAATAAATTTATACAACTTATCAATATTCGAAAAATCGAATGATCAACTTTCATTTAAAATCTGACTTAGCTATAAATTAGTTTTAAACTAATTCTTTTCTTTTACAAAAAATTTCTCAATCATTATATAAGCTATTTTTAACAAGTTAATTTCCTCTTTAAAAATCTAGTCTTTACAACTCTATATTGTTTTTTTAAAATTTCTATACTTTCAAAATCCTATACATACATATCTTAAAATAAACTACTAAAATAAAAATCAAACTTTTACACAATTTTAAGCATTAAAAATATAAATTTCCAAAAATCTTTCTGTATATATATACATTTGTATAAACTGCATTCATATATTTTATTTTATCTAACAATTAAATTTTAAACTAAGTTTCCCGTAATAATTTATTTAACTAAGCATTTGATTTTTTTACTTGATAAATTAAATCTTACTCATAATTCTTTACTGTAAACATTTATCATTTCATACTTATATATTAGTATTTAACTGAAATCAAAATAAACTTGTAATTATACCTCACTGGAAATCGTCGAACCACCACCATCTAACTGCCGCGAGTCAATCATCGACCACCAGTGAATCCCCAAATCGCCTGAACGCTGCCACCATCGCACGCCTATGCGAGCTTGCCGTCGCGCCTCACCATCTCCAACCGCGGTTGTCAAGGCGTCGCGCAAACCCCAACCCTAACAGCTCCCATCCCACGCTCTCTTCTCCCTTACGCGCCTCGTGTCTGCCATTCCACCGAGTCGCTTATCCCTTTTGTCGAGCTCGAATACGCGAGCGCTTCCCTCCAGTCGACTCGCGCCTGCGAATCCACTCGCCTCGAGACGAACGACGCGACTCCATCTCGCGAATGCCCAGAAGTCGCCGCGAGTACTCCCCCCTTTCTATGTCGAGCGCATCGCCGTCCCCTTCTTGAAGTCGATTCCGACTTCGCTTTCCCAAGCCCAGTGCCCTAAACTCGATTTTGAAAGTGAATGAGGGTGGCCATTTAATTTGTACGAGAGAGGGAGAGACGCGATTTTAATTTGAATATAAGCGGCCATTTATTTCGTTAAATTTTGTTTTGATTTCAACTGAAAAGAGGAGCGTGATTTAAAAATAGAAGGAGGGAGGCAGAAGACATGGATTGCACGATTATCTTTCGTGATTCTCGGCGTGATACCAGGCGTGTTCAACGGGAGATAACGTGTTGAGGTTTGACTAAATTTAAATTTAAATTTAAATTGAAATCGATTAAATTTCAATGCGTTTACACGCCGTATGCTCTCATATCAACTCCGAAAAATATGAAATTTGAAACCCGGTAATAATTCCATATTACGGACCCAATGGAACTGGTTTCGTCGAATTCCGAGACTGTGCCTCGGACGACTATTTTTAAATATCGGCTGAACGATATAATTTTCAAAACTGAACAAATAACTGTAAACTTCAATTCTGAAGCTTCTATTATCTTCAGTGTTATCAATACGAATTTTAAAAGCTTTCGAAATATTTTTCTTCAGCTTAAAATCGAAGATTTAAATTTTTATTCAACATACAATAGATTAAATTATATAATTTAATCACCAAATTCAAAGTTATATCGGGGATTCAAATTAAATCATCGTTCAAATATTTAAAATAAATTAAATATCCTCAATTTAATTCGTTCAAAATTCTGGGTCGTTACACACACAATGCAAACGCAGACTTGGAGGAGATTTCTTCTTATGATAGTCAAAGATGCTTACTACGCAAAAATCAAATTCTTTTTGATATTATTATTAGTGCATAGTGTAGAAAATATTTCGAAAGTAGAATATTAATCTTAGCCGACATAGGTACCATTATAGTATGTCTACTATAGCTACCATATTAAATGGCAGGTTCTACAACTAAAACCGTACAAGGCTCGTATTGTTTCTTTGGATTTCCAACAAATGGTCAGGCTAAGGAACTTCCTTTTCCACGATGGGTACGTCCCTGGAATAGACGACCCGAGAAATAACCTAACATTACGGTTAGATCTCTGCCAACACAAGGCCGGGTTACCTCTGCAAAAATAGGTAACTACTGACACGCGTATGCCATCCCCCGATCGTCACCGATCTTCCCGAGGATCCCCGATTCGCAACAAACCACATAGATAATAATAATGCAGTAACCACAGAGGTTAAGTATCTGGGCTCCATACCATGATACCACCTTTATCCAGAAGGAATGACATACACTAAGGGGCGCTACTCCCTAGAACCTTGCCGCATCCTTCCTGTTTCGACCATTTCCGAGGTGTGAGGCTCGATGAAGTCTCGTCCACAAAGCTACGCTTTCTACAAAGCCCTGCTTCGGGTCAAACAAAAATGATCAACCTATGATCACAAAGATATAAGATCAAACAAATGATCATATCGCAAATGATCAAACACTGATCATTTCACAGCAACACTCAGTATGCCACGTTACCAAATTGGGATATATCGCTGATGAATTTCAACTACATAACCTCTGAGCTCGTACGTCTCAGAGAAGGGTGTTAAGCTAAGAGAATAAATTCTCCGCCACCAACAGATATGTATTTGAAAGAAATCAGCTTTATATCTCAAATTGTAACGTCAGACACACAATCCATACAAGTCTGTTCCGGGATCGAACAGAACCGAAGGCACTTCTCACGAAGCCCTTGCATATCCGGATAAATTTCTAATCACGTCCAGACTTCCCGTCACTAAGGGTGATAAAACCTCTAAATCGAAGTTCAGTCGATGTAGAGTAACTCGACGGTAATCCTTCCGTTTTCAAAAATATCCGGTCTTCAACACCGGTCTTCGAATGCAATTCATAACGACGTATCACATATTCGGAATGGGTTATACGACCCCATGGTCCTTTCCCGGCTAACCCGAATAGTGAGCGTTTATTTAAAAACAAGTGTGGCATTCAAATTCATCCAATTCACAACAAATACTTATTCAAGGTAATTATTGATAGTCGGTTATTTAACTATCAATAAAGATGCGCGACATCATCAGATTCCAAATAATTTTCCAAATTATTTCATCTTCCAAAATATCTTTACTAGATATAAAAATTCCACACTTCACCATTTGAAAACAAATTTCAATATTCACTTTTCAATTCATCTTCAAAAGATAAAATTTCAAAACAGTTCATTTCATATTGGAAAAGCATTCCCATACTTATTTAAAAATAAGTATTTCACAAATCGATTTATTTTCAACATTTGAAAATATTCGTTATACTTAAATCAAATTAAGTATATATTCATTCTTTTAAGGAAAACATTCTTTTAACACCTTTATTTGAGTCAAAACGAATGTTACGTAAAACATCGTTACGACGACTCAAAATCACTAGTATAGGGATTCAGAATTTAGATAGATGTGTAAATCCCAATACTATATAAAACATTTCCTTCCGGAAATCATTTACTATAACAACAGTGTTATAGTCCACCATTTCCTTAAATTTCTCGAAAACGTCTATTTCAACAATGAATGTTGAAATCTATGATTTCGATATTTAATCATTTTAAAACATCTTTAAAATGTTTAACTTCATTTTTAATATCACTTCTTCAAAAATAAATCCATTTTATTTAATAATATATTCACTGTCCAAAATCGTGAATATAATTCACTTAACCCAATTTCAATCATTTCTACACATTTTTATCTCAATAAAAATTCGCTATCCAAAATCGCGAATATATCTTCTTTAAAAATCTTCTATATTTAATTTCTCAAATTCAACTGATTTTGAATTTATAAACACGTTTATAAATTCTATTTCTATTTTAATAACAACTTCGACTTATAAATCTTCTTTTTATCAACTTCTATATTTTTACTTATCAAAATAAGTGATTTCGGATTTATAAACAACTTTTGTAAATTCCAATTCTATTTATAAAAACTTCAATCCCAAATCAATTTTGATATTGATTTCAAAATTTAGTTTCAACTTTGAATAAAATTTCCATACTGATTTCTCAAAATTTCATTTCCAAATATTAAATCAATTTTAGATTGATTTCTAATTTTTGTTTATCACTACTAAGTAAATTCCTCATTTTTCTCAAATTATTCAATATTCTGTTTTTAAATGGATTCTTCAAATTGAAATCATTTTACATTGATTTCCCAAATTATTTCAATTTACCAATTAAATTTCTAGTTGGATTTCCAACTTATCTTCTTTTAATAAATTCCTTTTTAAGAATATAAATTTCAATCGTTTCTTTCAATCTATTTAAAAATCCAAATTCTTAAATTAAATTCTTCAAATTATAATCACTATTTTACGAAATCCATTTAATTAACATTTTCACTTGATTCTGGAATTAATTCGATAAGATTATAAAAATTAACTTTTTATACTTTAAAATTTCCTTTCTTCAAAATTTATTCAATTTCTAAAATTAATTCACTTAGAAATTTCTATTTTGATTTCAAAAATTCAATTTCGTTTATTTTTGGAATCCAATGATATCAAACATCCATTCAGCTAAATTTTAGCTTCCAAACAATTTCCAGACATCGATATGATCAAAAACATCAATATAATCATTCACAGATTCATATCACAGTATAAATAAATTCAATCAATATGAGGGGTCCAGTTGGATCCCTCCAACCTGTTTCCCTGCATCCAAAGACGTTAGCACAATACCAATTCCACTTTGAGGTGGAATATCGCGGTATATAGGTTTTATAAAAATCCGCTTACTAACGGCGCAATAGGGTCTCATCCGCTATACGAGGCGGGAAATCAATCAATCCAATATATACATATGCCAATATGTATATATTGCTATATATAGATATATATCCTACTATATCTAATATCACATCCAAACAATCAATCATCAATCAATAACCGTAAAAGAAAATCCACTTTCACTTGAGTGAGAAGATCTCACCTTGATTTTAAATTCCGTTCCAGCGTTTATTTCGAATAAAATTAAACGCGCGTTTAATTTTACCCGAAATTCAAACTAGCTCCAACCGACTCCAATCCAGTTGCATCGCGTAGAGCTCGTCGAGACGATTCCAACGCATTTTGTTTCGTCATTTTCTGATAACGTATGAAAAAGTTATCGCATTTTAAACATTGTACAAATTTAAATATAAATAATTTACACTTTCTTTTAAAATTTTAAACCTAAATGAATCAGGGCCGCACATCTCACTTTGACCAAATCTAGGCCACGTTTTCTTTCTTCCCTCCCACGCGATAATTTCTCCAGGCCCTTGAATGCAACTGAACCCATCGTGCCGCCTCTAAACCCTAATTCGTGCCTCCCCTACGATGACTTCTACCCCGATCAAGCAATGCCATATCAAAGCCCCTCTCCAGTCACGCCACCGCCTTGAAGGGCATGACACTCGGCCCTCCACCATGCTCGAAAAACACGCACGAAGTTCGACCCTTCGATCACTAATTGTCGTCGATTCATTCACTTGTTTTAAATCATAGTCGTATGGATCTATAGGGCTCGAGATGCTCTTTAACTTTGTTGTTGGAAGATTTCGCAAATTGTTTATGGATTTTAAGAAATTGAAGGAAGATCGAAAGAGAATACCGGCCATTGAAATAGTGGGTGGCGGCTGTAACGTTTAGGGTTAGGGTTTCTCTTTTTTTTTATTTTGTTGTGAATAAATGGCCTATTTATAGAGAATTTCTCAATCACTATTCATCCGGTTTTCCAAAACTCCGATTTACGCGCGGTCACTATCGTTTCTAGGGTTTATCCCGCGTTCCGAACGCAATGGAACAGGTTTTGGAAGCTAATTCGATCGTCTGTGTGAGATATGGCAATAAACGATCAGTTTAAATTAAACCGATTTAAATCGATTTCGAGGCGTTTTAATTCGTACCGGACAAACGGTACATCCAAAAAATACGAAATTTGAAATCATACAATAATATCACATTACGGATCCGATGAAACTGGTTTCGTCGAAATCCGAGACCTTTTGAAAAATGACTATTTTTAACTCGACGATTTAAAATTAAGACGGTATCGATGCGTTTCGAGCTGCCACGGTCAAACGACAACTCCGATGGATACGAAAATTGAAATCCGAAAATAACTAACTATTACGGATCCAATGGAACTGGTTTCGTTCAATTCTGAGACTGTTCGAAAATTGACTATTTTTACAGTCGATAATTAAATATTAAAATATTCAATTTTCACAGATTAACTCCAAATTCAATCTTAAAAGTTCTATAACCTTTCTATAACTCCAGTATGATTAAATAAAATTTTCCAAATCAATTTCAATCATATTAAACTCGATTTTCAATTATCTCTGGAATTTCACTATTAATTTATCGATTTAATTATCAAATTAAATCCAATATTCGAAAAATAAATCATTCGACTCCTAAATTCCATTTATTAATATTTAAAATTAATTAAATATTCGAATTTTAATTATCAAAAATTCTGGGTCGTTACAGTTTAATTTTAATTTATCCTTCCATTGACAAAAAAGATTTCTTTTTACTTCAAAATTTATGTAAAATGATTTGTTTGCTGATACCTATTCAATCCACAAGTGATGAAATACTAAAATGGATTGCCTTTGGCCCAAGTAGTAATGCATTGTCCTACAAAGGATATATAATTAACGGACATCGTTTTCGTACAAAAGACGTTGAAAGAGAAACCCAAAACTACGGAGTTACTTATGATGCAACTACCATGTGTAGGGCAAGTGCAAAAGATATTTCTCAAAGAGTTGATGTGGTCACTTATTATGGGGTAGTGACAGACATAATCTTGCTAGACTATCATGTTTTTTATATTCTCGTATTTAAGTGTCACTGGGAAAATATAGGAAATGGAGTGAAGGTCGAAGACGGATTCACTCTTGTCAATTTACAACAAAATCAATCTTCATTTGTAAAAGATCCATACATCCTTGCATCTCAAGCAAAACAAGTTTTTTATTCAAGAGAGAATGATCACTCTAATTGGTATATTGTAATGAAAGCACCACCAAGAGGTTATCATGAATTAGAGACAGATGATCCTGTTATGGAAGTTAGCTTTGTTAGGAAAGATTGTGAAGAAACCGACATGGATATTGATTCCGTGGAGAATGTTAGCTATGTTAGAGAAGATTGTGAAGGCATATTTGAGTAGATTTCCAGTTTTATTTGCTTATGAGGTTTGTAATTCCTACTTATTTGCTAGTGATAGATATACGATATGAATTATCCCCTTAACGGTTGTATTTTGTTTCGAGTCCCTCTAAAATTCTTTTCCATATCAAAAAAGCAGTCCCTTCAACAACTTGTCTCTGCCTATTCTTATTTCAGCCTAATTTTATTGGTGATGGTTCTTGCTCTCTGCATATACTTGTGTCTTGTGTGCCAACTTATTTTTCTTTTCTCATATGTCAGGTCTTAATTTGTTTTTTAAAACCATTATTCCCCTTGTTTTTCAGTCATTTAGTAAAGGTCGAAAGGCTTTTATTGGTTGTTCTTTGTACAAAAAAAGATAATTATAAAAATATCTTAAAAGTCTTCATAATGCATTTTTATGTCATTATCACTGTCATATAGTGTTCAGAATAAGTAGCTTTTGTTGTGTGGAGTTCACTGCAGTCTATTCTTGTATCCTTGAGAAGTGTCTTGTGTGTTATGTGTGAAATGTATGAGTTCAACAATCAAAGGATAAATTTTGTCCGCGAATGGGTGTATGTAGTATTGGTATGAATGCAACAATACTTCATTTTATGTTGAAGGAATTGAATTTGGCTTGATATTGTGTTTTTTTTTGTGTGTGTATATTGTGGTCTGATTAAAAGTAATATCGAGTATAGTTGTTTCTTGCAAGCTGTTTGTAATATAAATGCTGTCTAATTCAACTTATGTCTGGTGATGTTGAAATAACAATTTGTGAGCAAAAGAAATATTTTGGTTACAACTTAACCAATTAAGAGCAATTTCTCAACTTTGAAGAATCATATTTTGGTTACAACTTAAACAATTTGTGTTCTTTTAAAAAAAAATAACACTAACTAGCCCAAGGTATATACATACATGTAGCAACATCCACACACACACGCACATTTTAATCTGACAAAGCCTTAAACAAGATATGTACACACTTGTAACAGTGATCATGTATGCAAGTACGTGTTTTCTTTTTGATAATTAAATCAATTATTTTGATAGATCTGATTCCTTTATGACATTTGAAACATCCAACAATCCAAGTTAAACCAAGTTAAACCAAATTCATGTTTTCATTTTTATTTTACATAATTTCGTTAAACTTCAAATGTAAACTTACCTCTACTAACCACACTTGTAGTTGTAATAAATTTTTTGCTTCATATTTTATTGTACCGTGCATAAATGAAAATACTTTAATCATTTTATCTGTTTGCTATTGATAAGATATTCATCATAAATAAGTTGTTCATTGTGATTACATAAGGTTGATATATTTTATTTTTGTTCATGTCAGCATCATTTGCATTAAAATATGTCATTTGCATTTAAATTTTCTTTTATAACAAAATAACTCATGCACTGTTCATTTTCGCTCAGGATCTGCTCATTAGAATTCAAAATGAGCAAGATTGGGAATGTGATAACGAGAGCTCACATGCAAAAAAATATCGACGAACAAAAAAAGAAAGGTGCAAGAAATAAGCAGCTTGAAGACAATCAAGTAGACGATGAGATTCATAACGAAGATCATCCACAAGCATTAGAAAAAAATCAAGTACAAACTTTTCTGATAATAAATCTTGCTTCATTACTAAATAATGGATTTATTTCAATTTACTTGGCGATTTTCCTGTTCGGCTACTAAATAATAAATCAAGTACAATCTGAACCTGGTTGCTGAAATCATTTTGAGAAATTTCAGTCTAGGGTTTATCTGTTGTTATGCTTATGCTTTTGTTTCCTACCCTAGGGTGGATGCTTTTCGATATCTCTTGTTCTGTCTTCAAAATCCTTTCAAACTTTGATATTCATTTGAAATCCTGTCATATGTGTAATCTGAAACTTCTCACTTTCAAAAATATACAGTTTAAGTACTCGGAAGAATAAACTTTAATGAATGCCCAGTTTCATATGGGAGATTTTACAGGTATATACTTCTGTGAACTGGTTTTTGGAAGCATAAAATCTTCTGTCTAAGGTCAATGATTTGTAGTTATACAAGTTCCATTTTCTACATAAGTTCTGAATATACATAAAAACTTACATAGGCCTCCAGTTTTTAGGAATGCAGTCCTCTAATATGTTCACAAAAGTTCCAGGTTTTCAGGAGACATAAAGCTTGATATAAGTGCAACTTGATATAAGTGCAGGATTTTACGCATGCATAAAACCAAGTTTAATGGGAGCATATATGAAACTCGAGCAAAATTTAAACTGTATATTTTTGAAAGTGAGAATTTTATGGGCTTTTATGATCTAATTTGTAAATTATTTTTTTTATATATAGAAAATAGGGAAGAAGAGTAAGGCTGTGAAAAAGAGAGGTCGCATGCAAAAAGAAATTGACGAACATAGGAAGAAACGTACAAGAGAGGAGCTGTTTGAAGAGAATCAAGTAGAAGACGAGGTTTCTATTGAAGACAACCCACATGCATTAGAAAAGAATCAAGTACAAATCGATCCAGAAAACAATGCTGAAATACAAGACAACCCACAAACACTTGAAGACAACATAGTTCAGTCGAAAGGAAATCCGAGAAGAAAACCTAGAGGGCCAACCAAAGTTAGAAAACTTCCATTCAATTCTTTGGAGCAAATAGAAGTTCAATTTAATACCGCAGGCGAACCAATAGGACCGGGGTCGGTCAAATTATCTTCTTACTTAGGACCACTTGTACGAGAAATTGTTCCGGTTACACTAAGTAATTGGAAGCAACTTAGTACCGAATTGAAAGATGTTTTATGGGAAAGCATTCAGGTGACACTCTCTTTTGCTTTAAGATTAAATCTTATATTGATTGCTTACCTCAAACACTTTACGCCGAATTTTGATTGTCGCAGGCAAGGTTTAAATTGGATTTAAATTGGCACAAAACATTAGTTTTTCAACAAATGAGTGGTATTTGGCGGGCATCAAAATGTAGATTAGTTCGGTAGTTGGTACAAGCAAAGTCTATGGAAGAAAGACTTCAGTTGAAACCATCAAACATTAAATGTATGATTGAGTGGAAGAAGTTTATCAAGTTGAAAACAAGTTCGGAATTCAAGGTATGAGAAATTTCAGTCTTCAAATACATATTAAAGAATGATGCAGATAAAAAATATTAAAACTAGTGTGCATATCAAATGAAAATACAATATTATGTATGCATTTGAAGTCATGGCATATTTACAGTTTTCAAAATCAAAAGTAGATGACTGGCATTTGTACATATCAAATTACATATACTAGACATTGTTAAAACTAGTGTATAGTAAATCTGAAATCAGGCGATATGACGTTTAGACATATAGTAAATCTTTCATACCCATATATTCGAAACCTTCAAAACCAAAATTAAGGAATTCTGACACAAAATTAATATGCATACTAAATTTTGTATTTAAAATTTGATATATTTATAACCACTGTGTACAAAATACTCGTTTATATTCAAAGCTGTAAAAATATGAACTTTGTTATGAGTTCAATGATTACTCCAAAATTTCCTTCATATGATACTCATACCTGAAAAAAAGCAGAAATTTGTATAAAAAACTGTCTCTAAGGCCTTAAACATATAAAATTTATATTTTAGGAATTCACGCTTATAGTTACATACTTTAGGGGCAGATATATTTTGGAGACTAATAATACCCTATTTGAAGCTCAACCTATGTGAAACTTGATAATATTAAAACCTGGCAGACCTATATGCTTTCAAAACCTTTTGTCCTTCGAAATCTTTTGCCCTATGAAATCATTACATACGAAACTTCATTTACAAAATCCGAGTTCACTAACAAATTTCTTTCTTTCTTACATTTATTAAAATGATTCTTATTTTAGGCTTTGAGCGAGAAGAACAAAGCTATTAGACAGAGGCAGTTGCCACACACATGCAGTCGTAGAGGAATGGCTCGACTGGCTGAAGATTTGGTAAGAAAATAGTAGTTTTATTTACTGCAATATTTATGAAAACTTTTAAGTTAATGAAATTTGTTGTTTGGTGTTCTTTTGAATGTAGAAAAGCGAAAGTGGTGATCGCTCTTCTGTCCATAGAAGTGAAGTTTGGATCAAATCTCGCACTAAGAAAAATGGTGAACCGGTGAATTTGATTGCTGCAGATGCTATAGTAAGTTCATACTTTTCAAATACTTATGGTACATATATAAATACTTGTGTGATACATGTTTACTTGTTTAGCATTCACCAACTTAATATATATGCATCGCCTGACTTAGGCATCACCTAATTGCTTGAATTAATTTGATCTTAGCTTGTTCCAAATAAAAAAAAACCTCATTAGTTTCCTAATGTTTTGACTGTATTTCAGCATTTAAGTTTATTAGTAATCATGGCACTTGAATTTGTAAAATGTTGGAACTCTGTGTATGGTTTAGCTTAATGATAATTTCTAGTATTTCTGTAAATGATTTGCAGTTGGCTGTCATAGAGGTTATTTATGATAGTGACGAAGAATGTTATTAGTATGTATGAAAATGCATTAGTAGCTATTACGCTAGAGGAACCTCTAAAATGCTATATAATGTTCCAATAAGTTGTTACGGTGGCGCTAAATATATTTTTGTATACAAATATTGTCAGCATATTGTAAGATCCAGCTTTTGGTGTGGAGAATAATCTGTGCAACTGGTGTATATTTCTAATTATCTATGACATAAAAGTAACACACTGCACTGTGTTTTATTGAATTATGCGATGAAATTTATTCTATAGTACATGGTCTTGAGTCTCATATTGTGGCAAATCCTTGTACTGCCTAATAATTTTCATAGCAAGAGGCAGCTAATATTAATTAATTTCTTAAAGAAAATGGAGCAAAGAGATACCATGTTGTAGGATTATTGTATTTTAGTTTGAATTCCCCTTAAGTCTGCAAACTTAGTATAATGTATTCATATATTGCTCCTTCGGTCTGCAAAATTTTAGCTCCTGAATATGTGAGAGATTCGAGAGATCTATAAACTTCGAGAAAATTATTTTTTAGGTATTAACTTCCCTCCCAAATATCAGATTTAAGCAAAACAGTATGTGTGTAGCCTGAAAATAATCTACTTCGTAGTATAACCTGTACAAATAATATAAAATATTGTTGATTTGTGATATACACAGAATTGGCTCCCTTGTTTGCAAAAATGTTTTGAGCATGTCATATTTTGACTAAATTCTCATGCTAATTTAGCTTAAACTCAGTCGACTAATCATCTGAATGCATCTCATATATTTCTGTTGGTTTTGGCATGTTGCATCTCATATATTTCTGTTGGTTTTGGCATGTTGCCAAATCAAGTGTAAAATTATGCATCTGCTAGAACATTCTGCATCCAACCCAAAAAATAAATCAATCACCAAATTTAATCCAAGCTAAAATAAATTTGCAAGCTTCTTAGTGTGTTTCCTATTTTAATTTAAATACTACGTTTTAATTTAAACTGCAATAATATGAAATTAATCATGTTTTGTAGGAAAAGATTAAACAAATTGAAAGTGTTTCACAATCGAGCTCGCCAATTAATTATAGAGCAGATGCACTTGCACAAGTGCTAGGGCAAGAAAGACCGGGTCGACTTAGAGCGATGGGAAGAGGAATGAGTCTTAGTAGAGCAACTTTATCGGAAGTTAAGGATAAGCATACACTGCAACTTGAAAATAAATTGTTGAACTTAGAGAATAGATTTCTACAACTAGAGAAAAATCAGGTAAGAATTATCATTACATTTTGATCACTAATTGCTTGCACACTTGAACACTTGCATACACACTTGAACACTTGCATACAGTCACTTGAACAGTTGCACACTTCAACCATTATACACTTGAATACTTGCATACTTGAACACGCTAACAGTTTGCATTACCAGACTTATAAAATGACATGTTTTTTTATTTTGACAGAAGTGGGACAGAAGTAGACACAGTGGGACAGAAGTAAACAAACCTCAAGTAATTTTTTTTATTGGTTTCACATCTTTGTATTTTAACTTTTTATTCAATTAGTAACATAATTTTCCTATGTTTAAATGTAGTGCAACTTTGATAAAAATATGAAGAAGTGTGATTTATTGGATTGGCGAGGGAATGAAGAGATCGTTGCTGAAGGAAGATTCGTGTCAGACGATCCAAACGAGATTGTCAATGATGTTCCTTTAGGGCCGGATGCGATGATAGTTTTAGTTGATTTTCCAATCAAGCTTGATGCTTTTCTATGGAGGCCTACACCTTCTTTCACACTTATTGGGGAAGCAAAGGATAATATTGTGGCGTGGCCGAAGAATAGAGTTGTTTTAAATTCAACCGATCACATTGAAGAAGAAGAGGATAAGGTAAAAAAAATTCTTCACAATGAACATGCAATTTTATTATATACATTATTTACTAAATAAATATTTTTACCTCTAATAGAGTAGAAATAGCAGCTTAGAATGCAAATGCAAGATTTTTGATTGGGGAAGGAGCAAGCAATTAGTGGCTTTAGGACGATTACATTCGAGCATCTCAGAGGAAATTGTTAATGATGTTCCTTTTGGGCCATCAACTATGATTGTTTGGATAGATGATCCACTAAATCCAGAAGCTTTTTTGTGGAGGCCAGCCCCTGGTTTGATCCGAATTGCGGATGCTGTTGGTAAGAAGGTTGCATGGCCGGAATCGCAAGTAGTTGTTGAGATGGTTGACACTACAGCTCCTATTACGCCTATGGATGTGGTGAAAACATTTATGGTACTTGATTTTTATTGTGTGTTTCTATTTTTTAATGATTAGCAACTTCATTATTTTTTTCTTTTTTCAACTTACAAAGTGCAAATTCAAGAACAAACAATAAATGCAAGTTAATGGATTTATCGGGAAATGGGAAAGTAGTTGCTTTAGGATGGGTGGAGTCAACCGATCCAAATGCAAGGGTGAATTTCAAACCACTAGGACACAATGTAGTTAAAGTTTGGATAATGACCGTAAAAGAGCCAGCGGTAGAGCTATGGAGGCAAACATCCGAATTACAGTACATGGAAGATGCCCTCTCTTCTATTATAGCTTGGCCTGCTACGCACGTCGTAATGGAATGAATTTTGAGTAAGTCTTTACCGTTCATTTTTTGTTTATTGTTACATTTAGTTATTAGCTTTAAATTCTGCTTGGTGGAGTACCAGTTGTAGTGGTTTGTTTGTAGTTGACTGTTTGGAGTTCAAGGATGAGGTAGAGATGATACAGTTGAATGTATGTAGTGATACAGCATGATGAAGCAAAACCATATTCATCTCTTCTTGGTGTATTAGTTACCTTAATTAAAAGATCTTTTACATGAAACAAATTTGAGTAAAATATATATTGAATCGTTATGATTAGTAATATATCCATTTATAGGTGAACAAATGATAAATTGATAAAAATTCAAAATAAATACTGAATATAATAAAAGCTATAAAACATTGATTATGTTACCTGTTATGTAACCATGAATATTTTTTCATTTTACATACTTGACAAATAACCATTTTACAGAAATAACTTTATGCAGTTTATATTAAAATAACTGAAGAAATACCTATTTAGCTTAGGAGAAGCTAAGAGATAAAGTGCGCGTAGGTGTCGCAATGAAGAAAAATCAAATTCACAGTGTAAGGGTTTGTGGAATACGGAACAGTTGAATGAGTTGTGGCAGTTGAATGAGTTGTGGCAGTTGAATGAGTTGTAGTCACTGGTGGCAAATTACAGCAAAAAGTGGGTAGAATGTTTAACGTATAAGGTAGCAAATTTACGGCTGTTATTTTTCAGGCCACTGTGTACTGTGGCAGTGCATGCCGAAAGCTGCAGTAGTGAGTTTGAGTTCCGTATGTTAGAACTGCAGTCAGTGCAGATGAAACGTAGGAAGCATTATAGATTGTCAAACCTTTATATTGTAGCCACGTAATATGTTGTTTGTGAATTAATTTGGCTGAGTTGAAGATGACATAAACAGATTGCAATAGTTTGAGAAAAGCATATAATATTGTCAACAGTAATTACATGCAACCAAATTTGCAGAGAGGAAAATAGACTTTTTTAAACAAACTAACAAAGGAATGCTGTCATTGGTCTGGTTAAAGAACATACATTATAGTTTTAGGACTGAATATAAGTTACACAAACACTGCCTGTAGTAGAAAATAGATAACAGAAAATGTTGGTATGTATGGAGCACGGGGTGGAAGGATATGTTGTATTTTCATGGGTGCATTGAAGAAATAGCAGTTAGAAATGTATGGCAAAATGTTGGAGTGTTAGAAATGCTTCAACAGATGGTTGCTGCAACTGAGAAAAGTGAGGTTAACATTGCTTTAATCTATTTTCCATATTGGGAAAATAGATCAGTAGAAATAATCAATTGTAGTTTCTAGTTCATGCAGTTCATGCACTTGCTTTAATGTTTGTACACTGTAATGAAAAATATATATCACATTTCTATCTGAGCATGAACTTGTTTTAACATTTTCTGTTTCTTTGGGTTAACTTCGCAGGCTTATTTGGAAGGAAGCAAGGTCCTTAGTACACAACTAGATCAGATCTTGCATGTTAGAACTCTGTAATGTTTGTACTCTGTAATATTTGGAAGGATTGCTTTAATGTTTGTACTCTGTAATGTTTGTACACTTATTAAATTGACATTATTTTCTATTTCTCTGTGTTAACTTAGCTGCAGGCTTATGTTTTATTCAATGGTTATGCACTTGCTTTAATGTTTGTACACTGTAATGAAAAATATATCACATTTCTTTCTGAGCATGCTCTTGTGTTATATTTGTTGATTATAATCTTTATTCGTTTATGAAGATTTAGTTTGATTGCTATTATTAAAATGTAATATATAGGCATAGCTCTTGAAAAGTGTATCTACGATTTTTATAGCGGCATATATGAGCTGTAAAAGAATTTATCAATACTATAACATGTTGATTTAATAGCGTGAAATTACCGCTATTGAATAAATATTTTATAGCGGCAAAATGGTGTTATAAAGATTTCCAATTCCGTTGAGATTTAGCTGTATTATAGCGGCTATAATGAGCTATTGAATAAATATTTTATAGCGACAAGATGGTGTTATAAAGATTTCCAGTTCCGTTGAGATTTAGCTGTATTATAGCTGCTATAATGAGCTATTGAGCTAACGTACCATAGCGGCGAATTTGCGTTATAAAACTAAGCTCAACCATAGCGGCATATTTTGTGTTATAAATATTCAACAGTTTTTAATAACATGTCGATATACAGCGCTTATCAAACCGCTATGGTTGTGATTAATAGCGGCTATATGCCGCTATAAAAGACACTTTTTGTTGTAGTGCTTATATTTTCCTTTCAAAAATCCATTATATATATTTTTGGTAACCCAGTATACCCAAATATATTCAATCAACCCGTTGCATCCAACATTCCAATCATCAATATGATTCATCACAGGATAACAAATAATCACAATAGAGAATATTAAACGTTCTAAATAAATTTTGAGGAATCCAGTTGGATCCCTCCAACCTGTTTCCCTGCATCCACAGATGTTAGCACAATACCAATTCCACTTCGAGGTGGAATATCGCGGTATATAGGTTTATATAAGGGGAAATTCACCAGAAGGACAAACTTTGCAGTCCAATTAGTTTCTAGGACACACATTCAAAGAAATTACTTTCAAGGCCAAAGTCAACAAAATAATTACTTTCAAGGCCAAAGTCAACAAAATAATTACTTTCAAGGACAAAGTCAGCAGTCCAATTACTTTCAAGGACATAATTTCATAGGTTTTTAGGCTTTAGAAACTAATTATTTTACGTTTTGTCCTTGAAAGTAATTATTTTAGTTGTGTGTCCTAGAAACTAATTTCACTTGCTAAAGAGGCCCTTGTGGCTAATTTCCACTTTATATAATATCATCCGCTATTATGCGGCGCATAGGGTCTTATCCGCTATATAATGCGGGAAATCAATTACTCCAATAAATATATATATACTACTATATAGTATATCACATCCAATCAATTCAATCATTCAACCAAATATTTAAATTTAACCATTTAAATTTAAATTAAACCCAGATGAGTGAGATTAACCTACCTTTGCTTTTATTTTGCAATCCATTTCCATTCCAGCTTGTTTTCACAAATTTTGGACCTTGTATAAATATTTATACAGTTTATCAATATTCGAAAGAATCGAACAACTAATTACCATTTTAAAAATTAATTAAGTAATGATTTTGGTTTAAAACTGATTTCCTTTAACAAATTTACCTTTAGTAACCAAAATAATTGATTAACCAGTTAAACAAATTATTCACTTAATATATAAATAAATTGGTAAATTTAATTTTTTTTTCAAACCTTATATATATATATTCTTACTATTTATCTATATATATTTGTAGATATAAAATTTTCTAAGTACTTATATATATATATACATACTGACTACAAAATCCCAGAAAAAAAATAAAGCTTATTTAAAAATTAAACAGTAAGATTTTAAATGTGTATATATATAGATTTACACTTATATTCTTTTTTTTTCCGTTCTCTGCTTTTATTTCAAATTTAAATTGAAAAGAATAAATTGATAATACCTTACAGCTCGAATCGACCTTCTTTGCGTGCTTGCGAACGAACGAATCCACCCTACAGCTTGAATCAACCTTCCTCGCGTGCGCACGAAGGGCCAACGACCACCCTAAATCCCCTGTCGCGACCTTAGTTCCCGCGATTGCATTCAATTCCAAGCAAATAAGCGTCGATCGAATTTGAGAGATTTAATTCTGAGGAGCCTTCAAATCGATTTGTTTTCGGTCGAGAACTTTGTGGATTGAATGAGAGAGAGAGCCGCGATTTCAATTGTAGTCATTTATTTTTATTTTTATTTTGAATTTCGTTCGATAATGACTGGAGTCGAATTGAACAAGGAACAGACAATTTTTTTTAAAAGGAACGAGAAGTGTGAGATGGAAGATAAGGGATCGTGTGCTCGAGAAGGCAAAGGAAGCGTGTTGAAAAATCTAGCTACAGTGCTTCTGAGATGAGGTGAGAAAGTTCTGGTGTGAAGATGTTTGACCAGTCAACAATATATATATAATATTATTTAAATTTAAACGTCTCGAAATCGCAACTCAAAATTTTGACATCCTATCGAGGCGTGCCGCTAGGCGTTCATAATGTTATACCCCTATTCCGAACACAATGGAAGAGGTTTCGAGTCCTAACTCGATCGTATGGAGAAGATAACTTTTTAAACTCAGTTATTATATTAAACTTTCGATATAAATTTCAGCGCGTTTATCTATCGTACGATCACACGATAACTCCAAACGCTACGAAAATTGAAATCCGATAATAATACAATATTACGGATCCAATGGAACTCGTTTCGTCAAATTCCGAGACTGTGCCTCGGAAGGCTATTTTTAAATACCGATTTAAACGATATAAATTCAAAACTGAACAAATCACTTTCAAATTCAATTTTAAAACTTCTATTACCTTCAGTATTATCAATATGAATTTCCTAAGCCTTAAAAATATTTTTAACAAGCCTGGAACATCTAGATTCAACAATTTACCCAATTTCCAATTATTTAATTTAATAATTAAATTACCCAATAAATAGTGATATTTGAAATTCAAGTTAAAATTTAACTTTTAAATATTTAAAATCAATTAAATATCCCAATTTCAAATATCCAAAAATTATGGGTCGTTACACTCATCATCACCGCATGGATGAGAAGCTCTCGTCTCCCTCTACGACTTTCTAGTTGGTGATCTTCGCTAATTGTCGAAGGATCATGAGATAATCGAGAAAGAAAGCAGGCCATTTTCGACCATTGAACTTTAAAGGAGGCGGATGCGTAAATAAAAGCTAGGGTGGTATATATATATACATATATGCATTTATTTTAATATTATTTCCAAAATTTACATGCTTTTCCAAACGAACTCCAATCGAGACGTGCCGCCTGGAATTTATAATATTTTACCCCTATTCCGAACACAATGGAACAAGTTTCGAGGCATAATTAGATCGTATGTGGAAGATAGCTTTTCGGATCAAATTAAAATATTAAATTTTCGATATTTAATTCAACGCGTTTCTATCCCGTATGACCAAACGGTAACTCCAAACACTACAAAATTTAAAATCTGATAATAACACACTATTACGGATCCAATGGAACTAGTTTTGTCGAATTCCGAGTCTGTTCCCCAGAAGGGTATTTTAACGCGTCGATTAAATCGAGCGATTTTTCAAAATCGACGAAATTTCTTGAAATTCGAATTTTAAAATCTTACTGACTCATTTATAATTCAAATAAAATTTATATCCATATTAGAAATCATTTTGAATCATATTAAATCAAATTTCAATTATTTACGCTCTCACTATATATTAATTTCACTATTAATTTAATATATAAAATTCCAAATTTTAACTTATCGATTTTTAATCCCATTCAAAAGTCCATTATTATAATTCTAATCCAAATAGAATTTTAAATCAACTTAGAAATCATTTCTATTCACATCTAACTCCAGATTCCCATATTACCCAATTTTAAATATTAATTTACTATTCACCAAACCCATTTAATCGCTATATTTGAAACTTTAAACCATTTCACTAATTCAACCAAAATTTCCATATTCAAAATCAAATAATATTTCAAATTCAACATTTAAAAATTAATTAAACATTCAAAATTAAACGACCAAAATTCTGGGTCGTTACAATGCAACTGATAGCATTCATCCATATAAGTTGTTCTAGGTCTGAAAAAACCGAATCTCCTTCAAGATCACCATCTTCATTATCTTCAAGGTATCACAAATCGTAATGCACAAATCGGATTGAAGTGGTTTTCGGATAATTAAATCTGATCCCGGTCTCTTCGAAATGATTAACGAAATTGGTTAAATTTGATAGTCGGTTATTTAACTATCAAATAACACACATAAGCAGTCACTAGGCCCATTTTATAATTTTCCAAAATATTTATTTCAAATCATCTTTACAAAGATATATATCCAAATTTCTTACAATATTCGAAAACAAATTCAAATACTTATACCCATAACAGGATATTTTCAAATCATACCAATACTTAGAAACATATTTTTCCAATTCCATTTATAATTCAAAACTTTGAAAATATTTTGTGACGACCCACCCTTTCGACCCTCGAAAATCGACATAAATACGCTCATTGTATGACATGCCGAACGATCGAGTGTCACAAAGATAGATTGTTGAGGGAAAAGGAAGTAGGTAGAAGAAAGAAGAAAACTAAACAAAACAGAATCTCACCGTGGACTGAATAATATATTTAATATCAATAGCTCTTTACACAAATCAAATCTGTAATATACATATTTCACATCAGAGTACACAGATCAATAATTTCCAACCTGGACAGTTATAACAACCTGCCCTCACAATTGCTGGTAATTTCAACAAAACACAGCAGTGGAATAAAACAAGTACGAGAATACGTCTCGGTCTCCAGCTCGTCTCCTAAGCTCCATAACATCCTAACCTGAACCTGTAATACTCGGTCTGACCCGAGCATTATAATAAAATAACACCCGAGTTAGTCTGGAAAACCAATGTGAGAAAACACACTCAATTTAAATTATTAAAGTTTTCAAAATCCTTTGAAAATCAAAAGTATCTCGTAAGACCACGCTACAAATAAACACGACGGGTTTTTACCTTACGATAACCAAAACATTTCATATCAAATCCTTTGATATTATAATAGTGTCTAAGTACAAATACTTATTCAAATAGATGAAATGCTTGCATCTCACGTTTCAGCATAGTTGGGCACAATCAAAACCGTACGTCGCTTATTGGAGAATGGATTCCATCCGAATGACTAGGTACTGGGGTATCACCTGTCACAGTACATGTCTAGAAACACTGTACCGAGGACCACACCGGGATCTCCTACTACACAAGACCGGACTATCCCTGACCTGGATAGACCGAGTATGCTATCACCCTGGGTGTTCCCACCCTTTTATCGAGCTCCTTCCATAAATCGTAGTAATAATAATATCCGAGGGTATCTAGAAAGGTGATAAACATACCCTACTTGGGTGCTACCCACTTAGCCTTGCTGCATCTCCCCTGCTTTTTCGTCATTCCCGGTTGATGAGGCTAGAGGCTATGATTACCATTTTAAGGAATTTTCACTTAGAGTGCTCATTGTCCTCTAATGACAATGTTTTGATAGCATTCATCAATACAAGTCTGTTCCGGGTCCGAACGGAACCGAAGGCACTATTCCTACTACATCCATTTTGGAATCACCCTCAGGATTAGTAGCGATTATCCCTTGCACTTCACTGCTCCATCTTCAACTCCATGCTCTTGTCTTCATTTCGAAAATGTTCTCGTTGGATCGAAGTGGTTTTCGGATAACAAATCCGATCCCGGTCCCTTCGAAACAACGTTCGATACTTCCCGGTAAACTCAACCCCAGTTCTTTAGGAAATAAACAGACGAAAATAAGATTGGAGATCACCTCCTAACCGTTAGTGGATGGATTTCCATATCATCATCCTGGAAGAACGAAACGAGTTTATACATACAATATAGCATCTCAAATGGTAACTATACCATATAATCCCCGTGCTTCCCCTAGATATTTCCAAAGTTATATTTAGGTCCGGATATGACAGTCGGTTATTTAACTACCAAATAAACAATCAATTCAACCAAATACTTCATTTCACTGAAAAACACCAAGTCTTATTTAATTTAAATCTTAAATAAATTAAATCTCTTTATCCGAAAGTATATACTTGTTTTATCGAATTTAGTATATTCACAAATCATCCTTTTAAAAATATTTGAAAACCCTTTTAAAATAATATGGAAAGTACCACTGCGGTATCAAACCATGGATCACAGCTTAATTGTTACGTCTCTATCCCAGAGAAATCCAAGACTTAACTGCAGGCACTCACTGCCTCCTATTTACGCCACGCGAGTATACAATTACTTCCCGAAACTTTATTTAAAAACTATCTCAAAATAATGCTTATAAATTCTAAAATAAATTTCAAGTTTAATCTAGGCAAATATACTTAAATAAAGGATATTATACAAAGCCATATTAATATTTAATAATTATCTTTTAAAACAAAAATGCGGACTAGTGCTTAAATAATAATAAATCTTTAACACTCATTATAAAGTAACTAATTAATAATTTAATATGCTTTAAACAATTTAAAATACTTGAATAACTAATTTCTATAGTATTTTTAACACTTTTAAAATCCCCTGGTTAGTAATTAAAAATCCTCTTTTTTTAAACAAGCCCAATTCCTCGATTCCAATTTCACTTCGTAAATTTGGAACCCTCACTTGAACTCCAGTTTAACCAATTTTATTCTTATTTCCCAAATTCACCTTTGTCCTCCAAAATAGTTAAAATCTCGATCTTAAAACCTTTTATATTTAAAACAAGTACCGTTTAAGGATTTTTTTTATTTAAAAATCCTTTTATATACTTTTATTCCAAAATCCCTGTTCACAATAACCTGAAATAGTTACATTACAATTTCAAAATCATATACTTTATCCAATAGATTTATCCAAAACTCTATATAAACATTTTACCTCAAAATCCCTATTTACAATTCTTTACCAATTTAAAACATTTTTTTTATTGGTATTTAAACAACAAAAATCCAGGTTAACTGCCATAACATCCAATCAATTCAAATCACACAATAACCTATCACAGATTATTCCAACAGTACATATATCACCATATATGAAATAAATTCGACATTTTTGAGGAATCCAGTTGGATCCATCCAACCTGTTTCCCTACATCTACAGATGTTAGCACAACAAAAAAATACCAATTCCGCTTCGAGGCAGAATATCGCGGTATATATGGTCATCCGCTATTATGCGGGGCACATAGGGTCTCATCCGCTATAAATATGCGGGAATATCAATCACTCCAATATATATATACTACTATATATAATATCACATTCAACTGATAATAATATATCAATTCAACCAATAAATCATCAATTAATTTTAACTATTTAAAATTAAAGCCAGCATTCCAAAATTGAGTGAGATTGGCTCACCTTGATTTTTAATTCGCCAAACGCTCAAATTTTAAATTAATTCGAACACGTTCGATTTAACCCAAAATTTTCGCTAGCTCCAATTGTCACCAATTCTGTTCCAGCACGTAGCATTTGTCGCTGCGATTTCGGCGTCGCTTGTTTCGTCCAATTCTGACCTCGTATGACAAAGATACGAGTTTTTAAAGATTTGAATATAATTTTTATAAATAAATTTACAAATTTTCTTTTTATTCTAACACCTTCAGATCTGGCCGTACAAAATGAAATAGGAAATCAAGGCCGTACATTTTCGTTTCCCTCTTCTCCTCGTTCGCTCCTTGTAGGCATCTTATGCACAAAGAAACCCACCACTGCCATACAAAACTCGATCGCCGCTCCTCGACGTTGGCCATATACGTTGATCGGAGACCAACATCGTGAACCTTCCACTACCACGCACCCACGCCTTGAACGTCGCCGAGCTCGGTTGCCCCTCTGCCACACGAAACGCCAAGAACCGCACGACCTATTCCATCGATTTGCCGCTACATCGCCGAACTTCAGATGATCACAGCCGCATGGATTTGACGAGTTCGAGAAGCTCTATGATCTCTTAGTTGGAAGTTTTCGAAATTAATGAGTGGATCGAGAGATAAACGTGGAAGAACAAGGGATGGTTTCGGCCATTGATTACATTAGAGGCGACTGTGTGAATAGAACGAGGGTTTCACTGTTGCTAGGGTGTGTGTATGTGTGTCTATATATATATGTATGTATATACGTATAAATATTAAATTAATATTATTTCCACAATTAACATGATTTTTCGAACGAACTCCAAACTAGACGTGCCGCCAGGCATTTATAATGTTTTACCCCTATTTCGAACACAACGGAACACCTTTCGTAGCCTAATTCGATCATATGTGGAAGATAGCTTTTTGAATCGAATTAAAATATTAAATTTTTCGATATTTATTCCAACTCGTTTCTCTCCCGTACGACCAAACGGTAACTCCAAACGCTACGAAATTTGAAATCCGATAATAATACACTATTACGGATCTAATGAAACTAGTTTCGTCGAATTCTGAGACTGTTCCCCGAAAGGCTATTTTAACTCGTCGATTAAATCGAGCGATTTTTAAAATCGTCGAAATATTTACAATTTCAATTTTTAAAACTTACTAACTCCATTATAAATCACATGGAATTTATATTCACATTAGAAATCATTCTGATTCATTTTAAATCAAATTTTCAATTATTTACCCTATTACCATATATTAAATTTCACTATTAAATTAATATATAAATTTCAGACTTTAAATTTATCGACTTTTAATTCCATTCAAAAGTCCAATATTTTAATTCTAATCCTAATAGAATTTAAATAAATTTCAGGCATCATTTCCATGTCCATTTATTTCTAGATTCACATATTATCCTAATTTTCAATACTAAATTTATATTTACCAAATCCAATTAATCGCTATACTTGGAATGTTAAACTATTTCAGTACTTCTTCCATATTCAAAATCAATTAATAATTCAAATTCAACATTTAAAATAAATTAAATGCTCAAAATCAAACGACCAAAATTCCGGGTCGTTACTGTAACGATACGACTTTTCGACGTTCGAAAGTCGACATTAATACGTCCACTGTATCAAATGCCGCATAATCGAATGCCGGAAAACCGAACCATTAGGGTTAAAAAAGAAGAGGTAGAAGAAGACAGAAGAAAAGAAAGAACAGAAAACAGAAACAAAAACAATATCAAAATCTAACATTCGCAGCGGAACAATATATAATAGATAATCACTAGTCTTTTAAACAATGGACTATATCAGTTTTATACAATACATCAATGAGAGTCAATATACAACTCAATACAACAACGGATAGTTATATAAACTTGTCCTCATACAGAATACATAGCGGAATAAATAAACAAGTACGGGTGTACGTCTCGCCATCCAGCTTGCTTCCAAAGCTCCAGAATATCCAGAATATCCTGATAACATAACTCTAGGCTGCACGTGTGGAAAATTATGGGCACCCAGAGTTTAGAAAGGAAACAATAAACTCCGAGTCAGTTATGGTGACTGGTGTGAGATCGTAAAACAGTTATTTTCACAAAGAAAATAAAATTAATTCGCAATGCTTTTAAAAAAAATGAAACTACCATAAGACCTCCCGCCACACACACAATGCAAACGCAGAATTGGAGGAGATTTCTTCTTATGATAGTCAAAGATGCTTACTACGAAAAATAAGTGGATTATTATTATTAATGTCTAGTGTGGAAAATATTTTGAAAGTATAATATTAATCTTAGCCAGCATAGACATTCCGAACTATGCCTACTATAGCTACCATCTAAACAGTGGGGCGCCACCATAAGTAAATGGCAGGTTCTACAACTAAAACCGTACAAGTTTCATATTAGGAAATGGATTTCCAACAAATGGTCAGGCTAAAGAACTTCCTACTGCCACATGGGTACGCCTCTGGCTGGACGTCCCGAGAACTAACTAGCTCTCTACCGACACAAGGCCGGGTTACCTCTGTAACTAAGTAACTCACGAATATGCCACCCCCCGGTCCTTTGGGACCTTTATCTGAGACGCCTCGATCACAAAGCAACAACCATAAAGAAATGAGATTGGAGCAACCACATAGGTTAAATATCAGGGCTCCATACCTGATACCACCCTTTTAAAGAAGGAAATGACATACCCTAAAGGGCGCGACCCTCATAACCTTGCCGCATCCTTCCTGTTTCGACCATTTCCGTGGTGTGAGGTTTGACGAAGTCTCGTCCACAAAGCTACGCTTTTTCACAAAGCCATGCTTTGATCATCAAATGATCAATAAATGATCATCACACAACAACACACAGCATGCCACATTACCAAATTGGGAATATATCGCTGATAACCTTCAACTACATAACCTCTGAGCTCGTACGTCTTAGAGAAGGGTGTTAAGCTAAGAGAATAAATTCCCCGCCACCAACAGAAATATATTTGAAAGAAATCAGCTTTATATCTCAAAATGTAATGTCAGACATGTAACCATACAAGTCTGTTCCGGGTTCGAACAGAACCGAAGGCACTTCCAAAGAAGCCCTTGCAATCTGGGTATTCACAATCCCGATTGGACTTCCCATCAAAACAAGAGCGATATAAATCTCTATACCGGAGCAACTCGGTGTAGAGACATTCGACACGTTGTCCTTTCATTTTGAAAATATCCGGTCTTCAATTTCAATTCATACACGTCGTATCATTATTCGGAATGGGTTATCTGACACAAAGGTCTTTTCCCGCCTAACCCGAATAATAAGCGTTTGTTTAAAAAAACAATTCAAGTGCCATTTCAAAGGCAATATTTGATAGTCGGTGATTTAACTATCAAAAAACATTCACAACAATCATCAGATTTAAATAATTTTCCTAAATTATTTATTTTCAAAATATCTTCACAAGATATTTTTTTCCCACTTCAACACTTTGAAAACAAATTTCAAATCAATTTTCATCTTTCAACTTTTGAAATTAAATTTCAAATCAATTTCCTTACGCGGAATATATTTCCAAATATTTCTTTTAAAAAACCAACTTTAGAACTTTTAATTTATATTTTTAAAAGCTACTTTGGAAATATACTCGGTTTTATAGTAAGAATACACTTTCACTTCAAAATGGTCCATTTAAACCAATTAAATAAATCCTTATCGATTTATTTTAAATTTACATTCCAAATCCGTAAATTTATTTCCACACTTTAAAAATAAATCAGTGTTTATTTCTAAAACAGATTTCCCTTTCCTTTATAAATTCCATTTGAATTTACATTCCCAAGTATTCACTTTTAACCCCAAAATCAAATTCCAAATTGATTTCAAATTTTATTTCAATACCAAATCAATTACAGATTGATTTCTAATTTTAATTCCAATAGAACAAATCATTACAAATTTATTTCTAAGTTTATTTCCAAATAACAAACCATTTGCAAATCGATTTCCAAATTTATTTTTCCAACACTTAATCAATTACAAATTGATTTCTAGAAATTTATCACTTTTAAATAAATTCCTTTATCCTTTCCAAATTATTCAAAATTTCATTTTTTAAATGAATTCTTCAACTTTTAAACAATATTACTTAAAATCCTTTGCCATATTTTAGAATTTATTCGATAAGATTACAAAAATCAACTTTTTATAATTTTAAAATTCCTTCTTTCAAATTAATTCAATTCTAAAAAAAAATTCACTTAAAGTTCCAATTTAATTTCAAAATCCAATTTATATTCATTTCTGGTATCCAACGATACCAAAAATACATTCGGCTTAATTATAGCCTTCAACACATTCAATCACAGATATAATCATTCATGGATTATAAATAAATTATCACACAACATATGAAACAAATTCAAATGTTTTGAGGAATTTTGTTGGATCCCTCCAACCTGTTTCCCTGCATCCACAGATGTTAGCACAATACCCATTCCATTTCGAGGTGGAATATCGCGGTATATGGGATTTATAAAAATATCATCCGCTATTATGCGGCGTAATAGGGTCTCATCCGCTATATAATGCGGGAAATCAACAACTCCAATATATATATATTCCAATATATATATATTGCTATATACTACTATATATATACTATCATCCAAACAGCCAATCAATAACTGCAAATTAAATTTTCATTTGAGTGAGAAGATCTCACCTTCGCCTTTTTATTTTGCAATCCCATTTTCCATTCCAGTTCGTTTTCTCGATTTTAACCTTGTATAAAACAATTATACAATTTATTAAAATTTGAAATAATCGAATAACAAATTTTCATTTTGTAATTTAACTATTCAATGATTTTATTTTAAACTAATCATTTCCTGTGTTTTTCCAAAGTAGTATATATATAAAATTTTCTGTTTCTTTTTTTTTCTTTTTTTTTCTATATGTATTAAAATAAGTGTGTATTTACATATATTTGTCCAACCCATAATGTATAAAATTTATTAATTTAAAAAGAAATCAGCTTTACCTTGCTGCCTGCTCGAGAACCACCACCCATGAAAATCGTGATTCCAGGCGACAACAATCCAAAGTCGCGATCTTCTCCTCAACCAATCGTCGAGCATCGCCTGACAATCCCTGACGCGATGCCGATGAACCTTGCGAGTCCAGCCAAATGTCGCGCATCGCTCGAGATTACTGCCCCCAAATATGTCGTGAAACCCCAAAAAAAAAAACGAAACTCACGACTTCGCCAAGTTCCTCTCCAGGCCTCGCTCCATCACCCATGATTGACGTCTCAACCCTACGTCGAGAACATTGCCTCTGTCACGCGATTGCCCACTCGAATGCCACGCTTTCCGATCTCGCGAACCCCACTGTCGAAGTCGAAATCGACACCAGATTGTGAAGACCCAAATTATTGAGATGAGAATAATTAGATTAAAAAAAAGAGAAAACTTTCAAAACCAAATATATATATATATATGTAGTCTGAAGATAAATATTGAGAATGAGTTAAAAGTAATAATAGCTAAATTGAGTAAGTCTTATATTCACATGTATATATATATATATCTTGAATATAAATAGTAAGAAGAAATGGTATTTCAGAGGAAAGAGGATATATAACTGAGTGTATATATGGACATATATTACCATATGTTGTATTTATATATATATATACCCAGAAAGAATAAACATAAGGTAAATAAGGAAAGAACACCAGGGTAATAAAGAATATGAATACATTTACATATCAAGAGAAAACAGATGGTTTGAAATATTAACCAGAGGTTAATTGATAAAGAGGATATACATATATATATTACAGTTTAACATAAAGAAAATAAAAATAATTCAGTGAAGAGAAAATTGTTTTCAACAATTAAGTAAGGAGAAAATGATATATTCTTTGATAAATTAAAATGCTTTAAAAACCAGTTTTATATTAGTTATACATAAGTAAAATTTTGAAAGAAGTCAAGAGTAAACAAATAGGCTGAGGTAATAGCTAGGAATGGAAAATAACTCGGGCATAATAAAAGGTATTAAAAAAAAAGAAGATAAGCCACATGAAAATAATATACAAGTGAAACATGCAAATTGCATGTACACAGGGAAAAGCAGTGGATAACTGCTTTTACCAGAAATAGAAACTAGGGGAAAATGGCACATTTAGCCATAACAGCACACACATAATTCTTTGAGTGATGTGAGGATAAAAGGGGTTTTCCCTTCAGTAAAACCCTAGTAAAAATGATTTAAATCAAGAGAAGAAGCAGAGGTTTTTCTCTGAGGGAAAACAGAAACACATTGAAAAAAAAAGAGAAGAACATACACTGTTTGCAAGCTTAGGGAATCTCGGGGAAAAAGAAGGGAAAGGTGAGTGATTAATCAATCTCATGAGGTTGAGGCATTAAGACCCAAGTTAAGGGAATCCATTTTATTTTCTTTTGTGCTTGATCAACTTGTTTTTCTTTCTCTGAATTAATGAATGCTGAGCATGGTTGGTGTATTGATAAATCTTTGGTTGATGCTTTGATATGTTTCATTTGATTATTTGATAATGGTAATGTCATGATCTCTGAGATGGATCCAGTACCATGTACCATCAGTTTGTAGTTATGATAGTAAGATAAATACAATTTTATTATGAAGTAGGGTAAAATTGAAAGATAAGCCAGGCAGTGTGAACAAAGGAGGTTCATGCTTATGTCTAGTTTGTTTTAAATTAGGGATGAACAATGCAATAAATTATTTATGTGCTGATTTGTTCAGATCTAAGGCTAAAAATGTTTTAAGGGTTTTTCTCTAAAAACCTTACCCTATGTTCACAATAGAATTAAGCATAAGAATTTTTAATGGAACTCTATTGGATTTATTAAGAGATCATGACATTCTGGAATACACGAGTATACAAGTGATAAAACAAATTTTGAATGAGACAACTGGAAAGAAAAATGAAATAAAAACATGATTTTCATGAATGAATGTATGGTCAGGTGAAATCCCTGAGTAAGATTAACTCTCTCTCTGATTCATAGAAAAAGAAAGAAAGTAAAAGCAATTCAGGAGTCAATAAATCTTTCTGAAATAAGAAATGAGACTGGTCACTAGATTATAAAACTAATATAGGAGAAAAGCCTTGATCTATTCATCATAAGGAGTATGATGGGTATGTGCATGACTTGTTTAAGTCCTATAGGCTTTTGTGCATGTGTTAACAGAATTGAGTCCCTTGCAATGCACACATGGTGTTCAATGGCAAAGAGACATGACCAAATTAAATTGATAAATCAAGTTTTAGAGTTGAACTATGGAAATTAAAATGAGTTAATTCCATAAGAGTGTGTGTACATGTATACTATATTGAATGACTGAATGGTTGCTTGTATGCATGAATGTGGTAGGAGCTTAGATACATACATATATATATATATCCAGTTACATCATGAATCCAGGTTGCTTCAAGCATATTAATACTTTGCACTACAATTTAAAAATGACAAGATATTACATTTTGATTTCACTCATACCAGAATTATATTCTGACCCTATTTGTTGCTTTGTAACATCTGGGGTGTCTCATTTTTATGGAGGCAACTCTAGATATTGCTGCAGGAAAGGAAGCATAGGAAACTTGTATGTATGGACAATTGAAGACTTGCTTGCATTTAGAATGTTTTAAGGAGTTTGGCAGATTTGTTGTAATAATTAGGCCGGGCCAAAAATATCATTATGGTTTAAGTATTTTCTGGATTGTTATGTGTTTGTTTATCTGAGAAGAGAACTTGTAGGAATTTTTAAGTATTATATATATGCATATGTGGGTTTCTATTTTAAGGAATTGAACTACATAGTCTCTGGTGAAGTAAGATATAGGAGATCATGCCATGTAATTTGATACGTGCTCATGTCTCCTTTAGTAAGGCCAGATGAACTTTTAAAATGGTAGAGTTGAAACAATCATAGGGAGAAAGGAATATAGCACAATCAATGAATCTTGTAAAGGTTGAGTTGAACCTAAATTGGCTAACCAGTAAGGCTTAACCATGACTTATAATTGATATAAGCCTATGCTAAGGCTGGAAGGCATAGCCTGTAATCTGGTTAGGGCATTTGATTTTCCCAGTGAAAACTTGTATTGCTTGGTGTAATAAGCTCATATGCATGCTTGGTACTTGTAGACTTCACTGCAAATATACTTAACTAATTCCTATTATCTAGATACTTAATTCAAATCTGGTAGTATTGGGTCATGATCAAAACCTGTGGTAAATGGTAGATGCATATGGTCTTGTTTGTAATGAGCATTTCCATCATTCAATAGAATAGTGACTATTATCATTGTTCTCTTTCATAGAAAACATCAGATGTCTTCATCATAAGTTCACCTGGAAGTCTTGCATTTTGTCTGATCCTTTTTGTTTACTTTGCCTTAAGCATACTGACTGCACACATGATCTTAGCTTCTGTTTAGCATTATAGTTTGAGTTAGCACTTTGATCTGACTGTATTGTTTTCCTCTGCTTAGCCTTTAAATTAGTTTATCATTTCAACATTCACATGATTATTGCAACTTTATAAATCAAAGCATGGATGTTTCACCTGATATAAAAGTTGTTCGAAATTAAAATGAGTAACACAAGCCAAACTAATAAGCATGAGTTAGGTTGAACACCTTTTACTTAATATAGAACAATAAGTATCAGATTACAAAATCCCAGGATTAAAAGGTATGGCTTGTAAATTCAGGAGTCAATTAATTTGTGAGGTAGAACAAGAAAATAAGAGAACTAGGATATTTAATCCTAAAGTTAATCAAGCTTGAGTTCTAAAAAGAAATATATATGATAAATAGAAATGGCTATGTGACACCAAATCTCTAATATGAGAAATAAGGTGGGAATGAGTCGCTTTGCTGTTTTAATCACTCTGATAAGCAAAGAACCATTTATATGTCTTCATATATATAAATGAAGGAATTTATTTAAATACTGATATATTTATATTAGTAAAATTCAGGATCTTGGGAAATTAAATTAAGAGAAGTGATCCATTGAAAAGTATATATATATATATATATACATTGTAAAAAAAAATCTAACAGAAAATTCACTATAAATAAATGAATAGAGAAGTGGTTCTTTTCAGTTGGTATCAGAGCTATGTTGTTAAAACATAGCATAAATATATTATCCAATTTTCTTGAAGGGATAAAATTCTAAAATAAAAATAAATATATATATACAATAATGATGGAAATAAATATCCATAGTAGAAATAAATTGCATAAAATAATTAAATTAGAAGAATGATTAACTAGCTATGCAATTGAATAGTGAATCATGGTAGGAAGACCACCAAGTCATGGAGCAGGACCCTCCAATACAACACTAATGGTCAATTTGCAAGATTTGGTGAGGGCATTTAGAGAGGGAGCAGTGCACAGGGAAGAGAATCCTCATGAGGAACTAGCCAAACTGTTGAAGACATTTTCTAATTTAGGAGGCAAGGATTTTGAAGGCACTGAGGGAGTTAGGGGAGTGCAGACATGGCTAAGAACTTTAGAAAGGATATTCGCAGATATGCAAATTAATGACCAAAGGAAGAGGCAGATAGCTTCAAGAAGACTCAAAGGAGCAGCTTTAGATTGGTGGGAGGTGATCATCACAGGAAGGCCAGAAAATGAGATAACATGGGATCAATTCAAGGAGATGCTTGAGGCAAGGTTCGTTCCAACAACAGCTAAGGCAACATTGCTTGAGGAATTTATAAGGCTAAGGCAGGGACCAATGAGTGTGACTGAATACACTCAAAAATTTGAGAGTTTATCCAAGTATGGAACTATGCTTATAGGAGATGAAGAATCAAAGAATTCAAGATTTATCCAAGGACTAAATGCAGGTCTGAGTAGAGCAATGTTACCATACAAGGATAAAACATTTGTTCAAGTCATAGACCTTGCTCTTTCTTTTGAACAACATGACAATGCAAGGGAAATATTTAGGAGCATGAGGGCTAACAATCAAAAGAAAAGGAAAAATAGGACACATCCCTATGACAAGAAGAATGTGGATAAGAAAATAGAAGGAGCAACCACTGGGGAAGCTAAGAAGAAGGTCACTTGTTACAATTGTGGCAAAGAAGGACACATGAGTAATAAGTGTCAAGCAGCCAAGAAGGCACCATTCAACTGCTATAACTGTGGGAAGGAAGGCCATATTAAAAGGAACTGCCCAGAATTCAAAAGGGGAGCAAAGGTAGGAGCACTTGAGGGCAAAGCAAAAGCAACTGCAGTGGGAAGTTCTGGACAATTGGAAGGTATACTTCTAATTAAAGATCACCCCATCTCAGTTATATATGACACTGGAGCAACACATTCATTAATATCCCAAGACATAGTGAATAAATTGACTCTCACATGCTATTTAGTTGATAATCCCTTGTTTATTCAAAGCCCACTAGGTAGCTCTTGTTTGCTAGGATTAAAATGTCTGGGGGTAGAATTAAACATAGGAGGAAATGTGCTTAAATCTGATTTGTTTGTATTGAAATACCCTGGAATAGGAATTATTTTAGGGGTAGATTGGTTGAGCAAATTCAAAGCAATTTTGAATTTGGAAAATTTCACTATTTCTCTGAAAACAGAAAATGGTAAGAATATTATAATCATGAGTGAAATTGCAAAAATCAATTACCTTAACCAAATATGTAGCATGACTGAGAAAGAATCAACACTGGAAGACATAAAGATTATAAATGAATACCCAGATGTCTTTGGAGAAGTCATAGGTGTTCCAGAAAATAGGCAAGTAGAATTTCAAATAAGACTAATCCCAGGAGCAAGTCCAATCATCAAGAAACCTACTAGGATGGGTCCTAAAGAACTAGTGGAGTTGAAACATCAGTTGGAAGAACTGGAGCAGAAAGGCTTCATAAGGCCTAGTAGTTCAAATTGGGGTTCACCAGTTGTATTTGTGAAGAAGCATGATGGTAATTTGAGGATGTGCATTGATTATAGGGAATTAAACAAAGTCACCATTAAAAACAAATACCCACTCCCCAGAATTGATGATCTATTCGATCAATTAAATGGAGCAAAGGTCTTTTCAAGGCTAGATTTAGCCTCTGGGTTTCATCAGATGAAGGTGGAGGAAGAAAGTATTAAGTATACTGCCTTCAACACAAGGTAAGGATTATATGAATTTTTGGTGATGCCTTTTGGATTGACAAATGCACCATCATATTTTGTAGATTTAATGAATAGAACATTTAGAGATTTTCTAGACAAATTTGTGGTTGCCTTTATTGATGACATATTAGTGTATTCAAAATCAGAAGGAGAACATGCAAAACACTTGCATCTGGTTTTATCTAGACTGAGGGCACATGATTTAAAAGCCAAATTCTCTAAATGTACATTTTGGCAGAATGAAGTAAAATTTTTGGGGCACATTGTATCACAACAAGGGGTTAGTGTAGACCCAAATAAGGTAATGGCAGTGCAATCTTGGAGTAGACCCAAATCAGTGACTGAGGTGAGGTCATTTTTGGGAATGGCAGGCCATTATAGGAGATTTATAAAAGATTTTGCAAGGATAGCTATCCCATTGACCAAGTTAACTAAAAAGGAGCAACCCTATGTGTGGACAGAGAAGTGTGAATAAGCTTTCATATCACTAAAGAAGGCACTGGTAGAAGCTCCAGTTTTACAAGTGCCAGAGGGTAATGAAGAATTAGTAGTTTACACAGATGCTAGTGGATCTGGATTGGGGGCAGTGCTTATGCAACATGGTAGAGTCATAGCATATGCATCAAGGCAACTTAAGCCAAATGAAACTAGGTATGCTACACATGACTTAGAACTAGCTGCTGTGGTTTATGCATTAAAACTATGGAGACATTATTTATTAGGTGCTAAGTTTGAATTGTTTACTGATCACAAGTCACTTAAATATTTGTTTTCCCAAAAAGAATTGAACATGAGGCAACATAGGTGGGTAGAATTTCTAGCTGCCTATGATCTTGATATATTATATACCCCTGGAAAAGCTAATAAAGTAGCAGATGCATTAAGCAGACATCAAGCTAAATTGGCAAGCTTAATGATGGCAGAGTTCAAGGATTTGACAATTCTTAGTGAGGTGGAAGTGAAAGAAGAAACTAGTGTATCAGATAAGACACACAGTAAGATGATTGAATATGGTAAATTAAGCCTCATATCCTTAAAATCAACACTAGTTGATAAAATAGGACAAATGCAGAATCAAGATATAAATTTGAAGGAGAAAAAGAACATGATATCACAAGGCATGACAGTGGAAAAACTATGAGGTAGATGATAAAGAATACTTAAGGAAAAAGGGGAAACTCTGCATACCAAATGTAGAGGAACTAAAGCAAGAAGTTATGGATGAGCATCACAAAACAAAATATACTATCCATCCAGGTGGTACAAAAATGTACCATGATCTCAAGAGAAATTACTGGTGGCCAGGAATGAAAGGAGCAGTAGCAAAATATGTGGCAAATTTCTTGACATGCCAACAAGTAAAGGCAGACTATCAAAGACCCTCAGGCCTATTGCAACCTTTGGAAGTGCCTACTTGGAAATGGGAGAGTATATCAATGGATTTTGTGGATGGTTTGCCAAGAACAAGGAAGGGAAATGATAGTATTTGGGTAGTGGTTGATAGACTCACAAAAACAACACACTTTATCCCAATAAGTTCAAACAGAAATGCTCACAAGCTAGCTCAATTATTTGTGAAGGAAATAGTGAGGTTGCATGGCATCCCCAAGACTATCATTAGTGATAGAGATACTTTGTTTACTTCAAGGTTTTGGAGTAGCTTTCAAGAAGCTATGGGGACAGAACTAAGCCTAAGCACAGCCTACCACCCACAAACAGATGGGCAAACTGAGATTGTTAATAAAGTTTTAGAGGATTTGCTGAGAGCATGCATACTTGATTTTGGAGGCAACTGGGAGGATCATATTTATTTAGCTGAGTTTGCTTATAATAATAGCTACCAATCCACTATAGGAATGGCTCCATTTGAGGCTTTGTATGGGAAGCCTTGTTTATCTCCTGCATGTTGGATGGAGGCTGGTGAAAGGGTGTTGCTTGGACCAGACCATGTAAAAGAAACTTCTGCAAGAATTGAATTAGTGAGGCAAAGAATGAGAGTAGCTCAAGAGAGACAGAAAGCTTATGCAGATAAAAAGAGAAGGCCAGTAGAATTTGAGGTGGGAGACTATGTGTTTCTCAAAGTTTCACCAATGAGGAAAATATTGAGATTTGGAAAAGCAGGGAAATTGTCACCAAGGTATGTAGGACCATATGAAATTGTTCAAAGAATAGGGACTTTAGCTTATAGGTTGAAGTTACCAGAAGAATTGAGCAAAATACATGATGTATTTCATGTATCCCAATTGAGAAAATGGGTGCATGATAAAGAGTCCATTCTTGAATCTCCTACACATGTTGAAATTCAAGAAAATCTGGTTTATAAAAAGGAACCAGTGGGCATTGTGGCTAGAGAAGAAAAGAAACTGAGAAATAAAATAATTAAACTAGTTAAAATCCAATGGAGTTTGGATGGGAATGATTGCACTTGGGAGGCTGAAGAGAGGATAAAGGATAAATATCCTAAGCTGTTTTCTGCTTGAGGTATGTTTAAAAATTATTATGAGACCTTAAAATTATTTATGTATGTTTGATTGATTGAGAATGAATGAGTTCCTGAAATTTCATTTAATAGAAATTAAGCTTTGTATACTATTCCTTTTAGGAGGAGAGTATGAGAGAATAATTGTGGGACACAATTCCTTTTAGGAGGAGAGTATGTGAAGACCCAAATTATTGAGATGAGAATAATTAGATTAAAAAAGAAAGAGAAAACTTTCAAAACCAAATATATATATATATATATATATATATATGTAGTCTGAAGATAAATATTGAGAATGAGTTAAAAGTAATAATAGCTAAATTGAGTAAGTCTTATATTCACATGTATATATATATATATCTTGAATATAAATAGTAAGAAGAAATGGTATTTCAGAGGGAAGAGGATATATAACTGAGTGTATATATGGACATATATTACCATATGTTGTATTTATATATATATATATATACCCAGAAAGAATAAACATAAGGTAAATAAGGAAAGAACACCAGGGTAATAAAGAATATGAATACATTTACATATCAAGAGAAAACAGATGGTTTGAAATATTAACCAGAGGTTAATTGATAAAGAGGATATACATATATATATTACAGTTTAACATAAAGAAAATAAAAATAATTCAGTGAAGAGAAAATTGTTTTCAACAATTAAGTAAGGAGAAAATGATATATTCTTTGATAAATTAAAATGCTTTAAAAACCAGTTTTATATTAGTTATACATAAGTAAAATTTTGAAAGAAGTCAAGAGTAAACAAATAGGCTGAGGTAATAGCTAGGAATGGAAAATAACTCGGGCATAATAAAAGGTATTAAAAAAAAGATAAGCCACATGAAAATAATATACAAGTGAAACATGCAAATTGCATGTACACAGGGAAAAGCAGTGGATAACTGCTTTTACCAGAAATAGAAACTAGGGGGAAAATGGCACATTTAGCCATAACAGCACACACATAATTCTTTGAGTGATGTGAGGATAAAAGGGGTTTTTCCCTTCAGTAAAACCCTAGTAAAAATGATTTAAATCAAGAGAAGAAGCAGAGGTTTTTCTCTGAGGGAAAACAGAAACACATTGAAAAAAAAGAGAAGAACATACACTGTTTGCAAGCTTAGGGAATCTCGGGGAAAAAGAAGGGAAAGGTGAGTGATTAATCAATCTCATGAGGCTGAGGCATTAAGACCCAAGTTAAGGGCATCCATTTTATTTTCTTTTGTGCTTGATCAACTTGTTTTACTTTCTCTGAATTAATGAATGCTGAGCATGGTTGGTGTATTGATAAATCTTTGGTTGATGCTTTGATATGTTTCATTTGATTATTTGATAATGGTAATGTCATGATCTCTGAGATGGATCCAGTACCATGAACCATCAGTTTGTAGTTATGATAGTAAGATAAATACAATTTTATTATGAAGTAGGGTAAAATTGAAAGATAAGCCAGGCAGTGTGAACAAAGGAGGTTCATGCTTATGTCTAGTTTGTTTTAAATTAGGGATGAACAATGCAATAAATTATTTATGTGCTGATTTGTTCAGATCTAAGGCTAAAAATGTTTTAAGGGTTTTTCTCTAAAAACCTTACCCTATGTTCACAATAGAATTAAGCATAAGAATTTTTAATGGAACTCTACTGGATTTATTAAGAGATCATGACATTCTGGAATACAGGAGTATACAAGTGATAAAACAAATTTTGAATGAGACAACTGGAAAGAAAAATGAAATAAAAACATGATTTTCATGAATGAATGTATGGTCAGGTGAAATCCCTGAGTAAGATTAACTCTCTCTCTGATTCATAGAAAAAGAAAGAAAGTAAAAGCAATTCAGGAGTCAATAAATCTTTCTGAAATAAGAAATGAGACTGGTCACTAGATTATAAAACTAATATAGGAGAAAAGCCTTGATCTATTCATCATAAGGAGTATGATGGGTATGTGCATGACTTGTTTAAGTCCTATAGGCCTTTGTGCATGTGTTAACAGAATTGAGTCCCTTGCAATGCACACATGGTGTTCAATGGCAAAGAGACATGACCAAATTAAATTGATAAATCAAGTTTTAGAGTTGAACTATGGAAATTAAAATGAGTTAATTCCATAAGAGTGTGTGTACATGTATACTGTATTGAATGACTGAATGGTTGCTTGTGTGCATGAATGTGGTAGGAGCTTAGATACATACATATATATATATATATCCAGTTACATCATGAATCCAGGTTGCTTCAAGCATATTAATACTTTGCACTACAATTTAAAAACGACAAGATATTACATTTTGATTTCACTCATACCAGAATTATATTCTGACCCTATTTGTTGCTTTGTAACATCTGGGGTGTCTCATTTTTATGGAGGCAGCTCTAGATATTGCTGCAGGAAAGGAAGCATAGGAAACTTGTATGCATGGACAATTGAAGACTTACTTGCATTTAGAATGTTTTAAGGAGTTTGGCAGATTTGTTGTAATAATTAGGCCGGGCCAAAAATATCATTATGGTTTAAGTATTTTCTGGATTGTTATGTGTTTGTTTATCTGAGAAGAGAACTTGTAGGAATTTTTAAGTATTATATATATGCATATGTGGGTTTCCGTTTTAAGGAATTGAACTACATAGTCTCTGGTGAAGTAAGATATAGGAAATCATGCCATGTAATTTGATACGTGCTCATGTCTCCTTTAGTAAGGCCAGATGAACTTTTAAAATGGTAGAGTTGAAACAATCATAGGGAGAAAGGAATATAGCACAATCAATGAATCTTGTAAAGGTTGAGTTGAACCTAAATTGGCTAACCAGTAAGGCTTAACCATGACTTATAATTGATATAAGCCTATGCTAAGGCTGGAAGGCATAGCCTGTAATCTGGTTAGGGCATTTGATTTTCCCAGTGAAAACTTGTATTGCTTGGTGTAATAAGCTCATATGCATGCTTGGTACTTGTAGACTTCACTGCAATTATACTTAACTAATTCCTATTATCTAGATACTTAATTCAAATCTGGTAGTATTGGGTCATGATCAAAACCTGTGGTAAATGGTAGATGCATATGGTCTTGTTCGTAATGAGCATTTCCATCATTCAATAGAATAGTGACTACTATCATTGTTCTCTTTCATAGAAAACATCAGATGTCTTCATCATAAGTTCACCTGGAAGTCTTGCATTTTGTCTGATCCTTTTTGTTTACTTTGCCTTAAGCATACTGACTGCACACATGATCTTAGCCTCTGTTTAGCATTATAGTTTGAGTTAGCACTTTGATCTGACTGTATTGTTTTCCTCTGCTTAGCCTTTAAATTAGTTTATCATTTCAACATTCACATGATTATTGCAACTTTATAAATCAAAGCATGGATGTTTCACCTGATATAAAAGTTGTTCGAAATTAAAATGAGTAACACAAGCCAAACTAATAAGCATGAGTTAGGTTGAACACCTTTTACTTAATATAGAACAATAAGTATCAGATTACAAAATCCCAGGATTAAAAGGTATGGCTTGTAAATTCAGGAGTCAATTAATTTGTGAGGTAGAACAAGAAAATAAGAGAACTAGGATATTTAATCCTAAAGTTAATCAAGCTTGAGTTCTAAAAAGAAATATATATGATAAATAGAAATGGCTATGTGACACCAAATCTCTAATATGAGAAATAAGGTGGGAATGAGTCGCTTTGCTGTTTTAATCACTCTGATAAGCAAAGAACCATTTATATATCTTCATATATATAAATGATAGAATTTATTTAAATACTGATATATTTATATTAGTAAAATTCAGGATCTTGGGAAATTAAATTAAGAGAAGTGATCCATTGAAAAGTATATATATATACATTGTAAAAAAAAATCTAACAGAAAATTCACTATAAATAAATGAATAGAGAAGTGGGTCATTTCACAGATCTACTGCTATGACGCGACTACGGCCTCGCGAAACCCTACACGAGCCGCCGATGAGATCACCTATCACCTCGTCATTTGCGTGCACGAGCTCCTTGGCCTCGCGATTTGAAACAATTTTCGAATGAGGCTCGGCCTTCGTTATTTTCTTTAGTTCTGCCATTTATTTTATTTTTTCTTGCTTTCGATTTTGGTGGTAAAGGTAAAAAGTCTCGGCTATTTGATTTATCTTTTGAACGAGAGAATGGGGGACAGGAAAAGATGTTCACGTGCTCACATCGATCAGCTATAGTTATTCAAAATGAAAGAAGGCGGCTGTTCTGAGGATATAAGTCAAACAATGAATATAATTATATATATTTATTCTAAAGTTAAAATTGTCTCGATTATCGAAGCTCAAAATTTTGACATCCTATCGAGGCGTGCCGCCAGGCGTTCGTAATGTTATACCCCTATTCCGAATGCAACGGAAAAGGTTCCGAGTCCAAATTGGATCGTATGGAGAAGATAGCTTTTTGGACTAGTTATAATATTAAATTTTCGATTTAATTTCAGCGCGTTTGCTTATCGTACGGCCAAATGATCGTTCGAAACATTACGAAAATTGAAATCCGATAAAAATACAATATGACGGATCCAATGGAACTGGTTTCGTCGAATTCCGAGACTGTGCCCTGGAACGCTATTTTTAAATATCGATTTAAACGATAAATTTCAAAACTGAACAAAACAGTTTCAAATCCAATTCTGAAACTTCCATTATCTTCAGTATTATCAATATGAATTTTCTAAGCCTTGAAATTATTTTTAACAAGTCCGAAATTAGCAATTCAGCAATTTATTCAATTTTCAATTATTAAATTCAATTATTTAAATTGCCAAATAAACAGATACATTTGAAATTCAGGTTAAATCAACATTCAAATATTTAAATTCAATTAAATATTCTATTTAAAATGTTCAAAATTTCTGGGTCGTTACAATCTTCCCCCCTTAAAAGAATTTCGTCCTGAAATTTCAAGTCAAGAAGAATGATTCAATCCCCGTTAACCATTTTACCAAAACCAAATAATTTTATCAACTTGATAAAATAATCTTTTCATTAAGACACACTAATCTTTTTCTAACTTTCCAAACTTATTCATAAGTTCAAACAACTTTATTTTACTTCACAATTCAAATTTAAATTGTAAATTATCCAAAATTTCTCAAAAATTCTCTAACTCTTTAAATTTCCGAAAAATTTTGCCAGCGTCTTCTTTGTGCGGCTAGCTCGATACAACTACAAAATGTCCCTACGGACTCCCAAATTCCAAAAGAAAACAAAATGCCAAGTGGCAAAATCAGAAACTCATCAAATTTCATACTGAAATTTTAAATACATACCTTTTGTCGGACAAATTCAAATTATCTTCAAAATCAAAATCCAATTCCATTTTCCTTAGCCTTTATAATCCCTGTATACTTTACTTAACAACAATGTCCAAATTTAACTTATTGGATTCCAAATACCCATTTGCTTAAGAATTTTACCATTTCTTAAGTTTAATATAAGTATTTACATACTTATTATATTTATTTTCACTTCACAACAAAGTCATATATTCATTTCCTTTCAACTTTGCATTTTCAATCTCATTTGAATTCAACTACAATTTGAATTCTATTTGAATTCATTTTATCTTCAAACTCCGAAAATTCACTTTTCTAGTTCAATTCTTACATTCCATTACAATTTGAAAATCAATTTTTTTTCCCGTTAACAAAATTTTCTAACTCCCAAAATTTTCAGAAAATTTTGGCGGAGTCTCCTTTGTACGGAGGGGCTTTTGCAATTTCACAAAAGATATAAATATATATACATCGACCCACACGGTCGGAAAAGCAGAAAAACAGTTCATATTTCCTATTTTTATTGCGTAGGCGTACCTTTTTAGCATTTTTAAGCAAAGTAGTTTATTATTAGCATTAGCGCAACCCAAAATGCAGCCAAACGGCTTCCAAAACCTGTACTTACTCAGTTTAAACACGTCAGTGACAAATATAGGAAATCTATTAACATTTCACTTATCTTCAGTAGTAAATACATAGATTTCATAAGCAATACATTCAAAATAAATTCCATTTGCAATTTATAAAGTTTCAATACAAATTAAATTGCTTACGACCAATTCACATACAATTTCCATTCAATTCAAGTGATTTACAACTCACCTTCTTACATTCTATTTATTTTTAAACAGAACAACCTCATATCTATTTCAATTAATTCAAAAATCAATTTATTTGCTTTCATTAACTCATAGAATTTTATACAATCTCGTTTGCGTCAAATGACAATCATTTCTATGCAAATTCAACGATATTCACTTAACAGAATATCCATTCTAGTTTATAACTAATTTAAATTGATACCAATTCAATTTATTTTAATTCCACTTCATTTGCAATTGATTCCATTCAATTTAATTTACATTCCATATTCACATTCATTTCATTTGAAACCATTTCACAAATTTTTTATTAAGTCGAGCATTTATTCAATATTTACTTAAGCTATTTCACTTCAAAACTCAAGTTCATTTCCTTGTAAACAATTTCCAATTTCAATTCTTGATTTGATTTTTTTTCATTTATCAAATTCATTCCATCTACTAATTCAATTCAATTAGTATATCCACTTATCAATTTTAAATTTCATATTTCCATATTCAATTCATCGTGAATTTATTTTATCAATAACAAGGAAATTTTCAATTTATTTCTTACTACTTGAGTTTATATGCAAATTCAAATCATTTTTATTCAACTCACAATTCAATTTTAATTCAACTAATTCAACTTCCAATTCATTTATTTCACGAATTAATAAATTATCAAGTCAATTTACTTGAATTCAATCCACTTTATTTCATTTCTCCAAGTTTGGATTTTTATTCAACTTGATTCAAATCAATTATCATTTCAATTCATAGAACTCATTTATAAATTCACTTTACCATTTCATTAGATTAATGAATTTATTTTCTCAAATATTCTTCTGGAATTCTATTCCAAATTATAAATCACATTTACAATTTACATTTACAAATCTCATTCATATATGAATTCATTTCCTTATACTTCCAATTCATATTTATAAATTTCATTGTTAAATGAATTTATCTCTAAATCTTTGGTTATACCATTTTATTTCTTTTTCAATAATCGATGATAATAACTTAATATTATCACTACCTAACATCCAAGCATCCATATACTATGATAATTTATAGAAAATCATTTCTTTTCTATACAAAAATAGTTTTGGGTAAAATTATTTCATTTACCCTATTTAAAACAATATTGTGTCAGTTTATCTTGTTTAAGAGTTTAGAAACCCCTATCGATTACAGTTGGCCAGACTGCACCGACCAGAATCTATAAACAATCAACCGATAAGTCAACACAATATAACCAAATTTTGTATTCACTAACAAATACGCGCTCATATCTATTATTACACTCACACTCATTCTAGAGTACTACTGACTCTATCTCTAATGAGTAATACCCAATAGAGCCAGGGTTATCGCTTAACCAGCTACTCTGATACCACATGTAACGATACGACTTTTCGATGCTCGAAAGTCGACATTAATACGTCGACTGTATCAAATGCCGTGCAATCGAATGCCGGAAAACTGAACCATTAGGGTTAAAAAAGTAGAGGTAGAAGAAGACAGAAGAAAAGAAAGAGAAGAAAAACAGAAACAAAAACAATATCAGAATCTCACATTCGCAGCGGAACAATATATAATAGATAATCACTAGTCTTTTAAACAAAGAACTATATCAGTTTTATACAATACATCAATGAGAGTCAATATACAACAACGAACAGTTATATAAACTTGTCCTCATACAATACACAGCGGAATAAATAAACAAGTACGGGTGTACGTCTCGCCATCCAGCTTGCTTCCAAAGCTCTAGAATATCCTGATAACATAACTCTAGGCTGGCCGTGTGGAAAATTATGGGCACCCAGAGTTTAGAAAGGAAACAATAAACTCCGAGTCAGTCATGGTGACTGGTGTGAGATCGTAAAACAGTTATTTTCACAAAGAAAATAAAATTAATTCGCAATGCTTTTGAAAAATGAAACTACCATAAGACCTCCCGCCACACACACAATGCAAACGCAGAATTGGAGGAGATTTCTTCTTATGATAGTCAAAGATGCTTACTACGAAAAATCAGTGGATTATTATTATTAATGTCTAGTGTGGAAAACATTTCGAAAGTATAATATTAATCTTAGCCAGCATAGACATTCCGAACTATGCCTACTATAGCTACCATCTAAACAGTGGGGCGCCACCATAAGTAAATGGCAGGTTCTATAACTAAAACCGTACAAGTTTCGTATTGGGAAATGGATTTCCAACAAATGGTCAGGCTAAGGAACTTCCTACTGCCACATGGGTACGCCTCTGGCTGGACGTCCCGAGAACTAACTAGCTCTCTGCCGACACAAGGCCGGGTTACCTCTGTAACTAGGTAACTCACGAATATGCCACCCCCCGGTCCTTTGGGACCTTTATCCGAGGCGCCTCGATCACAAAGCAACAACCACAAAGAAATGAGATTGGAGCAACCACATAGGTTAAATATCAGGGCTCCATACCTGATACCACCCTTTTCCAGAAGGAAATGACATACCCTAAAGGGCGCGACCCTCATAACCTTGCCGCATCATTCCTGTTTTGACCATTTTCGGGGTGTGAGCTCTGACGAAGTCTCGTCCACAAAGCTACGCTTTTTCACAAAGCCATGCTTTGATCATAAAATGATCAATAAATGATCATCACACAGCAACACTCAGCATGCCACATTACCAAATTGGGAATATATCGCTGATAACCTTCAATTACATAACCTCTGAGCTTGTACGTCTCAGAGAAGGGTGTTAAGCTAAGAGAATAAATTCTCCGCCACCAACAGAAATGTATTTGAAAGAAATCAGCTTTATATCTCAAAATGTAATGTCAGACATGTAACCATACAAGTCTGTTCCGGGTTCTAACAGAACCGAAGGCACTTCCAAAGATGCCCTTGCAATCCGGGTATTCACAATCTCGATTGGACTTCCCATCACAAAAAGAGTGATATAAATCTCTATACCGGAGCAACTCGGTGCAGAGACATTCGACAGGTTGTCCTTTCATTTTGAAAATACCCGGTCTTCACACCTGTAACAACCCGCATATTTATTGATTTTATATTTAAATATTTTATCGTTAATCGGATGTTGGTCCGAAAAGCTACTTTTTTCATACGGTCAAATTAGGACTCGAGACCACTTCCATTGAGTTCAAAATGACGTTTGCGATCTTTTTAAGTGTAAGCTTCGATATGTTTGGAGATAGCGGAATTTTCGTCACTTTTTGCTTTGGACCTTTAGTTTGGGCTGAACCACTTGTTAACTCAGCCCAACCCCTTCCTTCTCTTCACCACTTCTTCCTTCATTTCTAAAACATCAAAGCTTCTTCAAAAATGGTGGAGGGAATGGGAAATTAAAACTCCAAAGCTTTAATCTTCATTGCAAATCCAACATCTACTCCGAATTCAAGTGAAGACATTGATTCAAGCTTGTTGTTGTCATTGTTTTGCTTCAAGCTTCATCTTCATTGGTTTTTGGTGCAAAGGTGAGATTTTTAATCTCACATCTTGCCTATATCTGTCATTGGACTGTTTGGGATGTATTCCTATCACTTTAGCACGAATACTTGAATTTGGTTTGGATTGAATTGGCGAAAATCCCAAACTTTTGTGTGTTTTGGCATGCTACTGGGCTTAGGTCGCTCGGACTGGGGAAAAATCGCCTCTGTGCATTTAGCTCGTTCGCATTTAAGTCGCCTACATTTAGGTCGCGTCATGCTTAGGTCACGCCATTGATAAGTCGCTTGGAGTTAGATCGCTCCCTCTGATTGGAAAAGGCACCTCGGAGTTAGGTCGCGTGGTTTAGCTCGTTAGGTCGTTCGCTATGCCAGGTCGCGTACCCGGTTAGGTCGCGCACACTTTAGGTCGTTCGTCTTTGGGTCGCTTGACCATTGAAGCATCTCAAGACCTGTTAGGTCGCTCGCTCTAGGTCGCGAGTCTTTAGGTCACCAGTTTTAGGTCGTGTGCCTTTAGGTCGCGAGTCTATTTCCCTTAGGTCGCTCGACCCTGTTGGCATTTTAGGTCGAGACCATTAGGTCGTTTGACCTATCCTACTATAGGTCGCAACCCATTAGGTCGTCCGGCCTGTTTACCTTTTTAGGTCGCTTGACCTACTTACACTCTTTAGCTCGACCTCACAAAACCCTTAGGTCGCTTGCACTTAGGTCAACCTAGTTAGGTCGCGCCTTTCCTTAGCTCAGCCTGGAGTTAGGTCGCTCGACCTGTTTGTTGTTAAGTCGCTCGACCATATGCTATTTTAGGTCGCATGACCTTGTACTCTTTAGGTCGCATGACCATACTTCCCTTAGGTCGCTTGACCAGCATGCAACCCTTATTTCTTTAGGTCGCAAGGCCTTTACTTCTTAGGTCGTTTGGACCTTTTGGTCTTAGGTCGTATGGCCTCAACCCCGTTAGGTCGTTTGACCTGTTTCATGCAAGACCGCTTGGCTTCGTTAAGCCACTAGGTCGCTCGCACCTTTTAAGTTCGACCACGTTAGGTCGCAAGTATATTCCTACTTTGATGGTTTGGGATTGATTTCTTTGGACTTTGCTTATGTCTTCAAATGTGAATTTATGTGATTCGACTTGTTTCAACAATCGTTTTGTGACTTGTCATTTTAAAAATGTGAAGGCTTCAATACTAGTAGTAAATATCATAACTCTTTCATCAAAGCGATTTCAACACTGTTTTAACTACAAAGCTCTTTTTCTCAAACCATTTTCCAATCTACCAGTATATACAAGCCTTTACTTCACTCGGATGAGAAATCTAATTAAACGGCTTAGTAAAACGAGTGGTATGAAACGCTTGCGTTCACTTCGTCGGTTAATTCTTGGACTTGTTCGATTGAACCCTTTTGTGACAATTTCCTAGTGAAGATCTACAGTTTGTTCGTAAATATTTAAGTTAAGCAAGTGGTTATGGGACATGAAGCTAAACTCATATATTTACTAGCTTGGTGTGATCGACACTTCCTTATGATCATGACGATCATTTTTGTGATTTAGACTAGCGATTGAGCGATGTCTCTTTGTCTGCGAGGGAGACTGGACCTCGTTTATGTGATGTTTCTACTCACATTCGTGGAGCATTCGGCTCATAGGTCTTCGGACCCTTCGTGGAGCATTCGGCTCATAGGTCTTCGGACCATTCGTGGAGCATTCGGCTCATAGGTCTTCGGACCGTTCGTGGAGCATTCGGCTCATAGGCCTTCCCCCTTTTTATGTGATTTCTGGATTTCGTGTGTTGATTTCTTGAGTATATGCTTCACTAATTTTGATGATTTTCATTGATATGATATCAATTTTTGTGCATTGGTGAATTTGTGTGTCATTTACTTGTTATGAATACAAGTTTAGGGTATGATACCCTATTTTATCTGTGAGAAGATTCTTGTGATATTGATTAATCTCTTGTTGATTTTCAATTACATACTTATAGTAGTATGTCACTATGGTTATTACATGTTCATGCCATTTCTTTTATTTTATACCATATCATCTGATATTTATAGCTAGACTGATCCGTTTATTATTTTCTTATAAATAATACTCGGGTCAGACCGAGATGTTACAGGTGCTTCTGCTTGACTTCTCTTCAGGATTATTCTGACTTTTGGCACTACTTAGATTAGTAGTTTTTGGATGTACGCATTTGAGATATAGACTCTATGTTGTGTACTTATTCTTTTATATAGCACGTGTTGCTATTCTTTTGTATTATCGTGGATCTTTCTGACCACTACTCTGATGTACACTTTCATGTGTTATATATATTCATATCTTTTTCCGCCTTTGTGATATGGATATCTGTGACTGATTTATGTTATGATTACTTCTATGTTTGTTTCCGGAGATTATATATAGCCACCGCGTGATAGCTTTGAGTTTGTATCGGTATGTCGGATTTCCTCCTTAAAAGATATGCATTCTATTCTATCTGACATATCGGTGCTCGCACAAAGAAGTTACATGGATGGTCGCTCCTCCATAGCCTTATTCTCCATGCTAATTGACAACACTACCTCGTAGTGTTCTTGGTTAGCGTGGGTATAGAGGTGGGGCATTATAGCTTGGTATCAGAGCCAAACTTCGGAACAATGTAGAATAACTTAACAAGGATCATCGTCCTAAGTCCAACTTAGGAGTCGTGCCTTAGGATTTAAGTCGAGTCTTCGAACCGACTCATCCTATTTCCTCTTATGAATCCTTGTTTTATCTATCAAGATTTGCTTGATATTTATTTGGAGAATAACTTTTCTTCTTTTCTCTTCCTTAAAGAAGAGAATGTCTAGACCAGGCCGTCCCAGAGCTGGACCATCTACTGTTACTCCCCAGGATGGAGTTTTTATGACTGCTCAACAGCTTCTTGATTTAGTAAAGAATGCTCAAGCAGCTGGTCCTAATCAGGAACCTACTCATCCTAAGTCTGGATTTTCACGCTTGTGCAACGATTATACTAACTTGGGTGGGAAACCATTCAAAGGTTCTGAAACTATTATTGAAGTCCAGGCTTGGTTAAGAACATGCGATCGAATCTTTTCTCGCATGAATATTATCAATCTTCATCGTGTTCAGGTGGCCTCCAGTATGCTCCAAGAAAGAGCACTGGATTGGTACGAACTTCTCATTTCCGAAATTAATGAAGCTAATCTCACCTGGGAGCAATTCCGGGAACGCTTCGAATTAAAATTCATACCAGAAGCAGAAAAGGTGACGTTGGCTCGTCGTTTTATAGACCTTGTTCAAGGTGAATCCTCTGTGATAGATTATGTCGCATCCTTTGAGTCACTATCTAAATATGGGGTTGAATATATCAACACCCCATTGAAGAAGAACCAAAGGTTCGTTTATGGCTTAAACAAAAATCTCAAGAAACCATTACTTCTCAAATTAGAAGTTTCTTTCGATCAACTCATTGATATCGCTCTTCGCCTTGAAGAGGCCGATAAAGAGTGTGATGTTGAAGTTGTGGGTGCCCAACATAACTTCAACAATAATATGAAGAGGTCTATTATATTCAAAGGCCCCAACCCCAATAAGAAAGGGAAGCAAGAGACTTCGGTAGCAAAGACCCCTACCTCTAGCAGTGGGCAATGCTACAATTGTGGTTCCATGGACCACTATGCGAGGGAGTGTCCGAAACCCCTTCATTGTCGCTATTGTAAAGATTCGGGTCACCATATATCTTCTTGTCCCAAACTTCAAAGTAGGAGAGAGGGAAAGCTAAATGCGCCTAGTGACACTTCTCGTGGTCGAGGTACTCCTCATTCAATCCTTGATGACATTTATTTTGTGATTATCTTATTCAAGTTCTTTTTGATATGAGTTCATCTCATTATTTTTATAAAAAGAACTTGTGATTCATTTTCTTTAAACATTTTTGGGCTTGTTGACTTCTTTGAGGATTGCGAATCCGGGTGGTGGATCCGCAACACTTAATTTTCTTTTTATTTATGTCGGAATTATTTTATGTGATTTCTCTTTCCGAGCTTACTTATGCTTTAGAATTGACTTTGGTAAGGATTGGCTTAATTATTACGAAGCCATATCCTTTGTCCCGTGTGGACTATTCATATTCGACATTTTCAATCTGCTAAGCAAATTTCTGTTTTTCCTTTGTGATTTTGGTCCAATTTGATGGCATCATTGTTTTCGGTGGGGAGATTTGTTGTCCACCTCGATCATAAATCTTTGGAATATTTATTTCGCATAAGGAACTTAATATGCGTCAACCTCGTTGGCTCAAGTTCCTTGTATCTTATGATCTTTCTACCAAGTTCATCGGACGTTTCGATGTACTTTGTTTTATTGAGCTTCGTCTCATTTCTTTTATGGTGTTTCGAATTGTTTGAGTTTCCGTTCATTGGACGTACCGTTATTGTACTACGTCGGTGTTCGGAGTTATTCGAGTTTCCAGTTTCTTAGGCGTATCGCTTTTTGTGCTACGCCGTTGCACCGGCTCAATTTTCTGTTATTCATGACGTTTTCTCACGTCTTTTATTTACGGAAATGCCTTTGGGAATCCGATTTTTATTCTTGAGCCCGGTGTTAATGTGGAAGTTGAAGTTTCGCCTATTTGACTTATGAGCAACATTCTATACGCATCCTTGCTTCGGAGGTTGAGTGCCTTCGAAATAAAGATGTTTTTCTTATGAAAGTTCAATGATTTATCGAGCGAACACGTTCGGACTTACTCTTTCATGCTCTTTATGGTGAACTTCGTATTTCAAATTTCTTTTGTGTTAATATGCTTTTATGGTTGTTACTTTTTATTTTCATCTTATTTATTGCTAAGACGCAATTTCTTTAAGGAGGGGAGTCTGTAACAACCCGCATATTTATCGATTTTATATTTAAATATTTTATTTAAATATTTTATCGTTAATCGGATGTTGGTCCAAAAAGCTACTTTTTGCATACGGTCAAATTAGGACTCAAGACTACTTCCCTTGAGTTCAAAATGACGTTTGCGATCTTTTTAAGTATAAGCTTCGATATGTTTGGAGATAGCGGAATTTTCGTCACTTTTTGCTTTGGACCTTTAGTTTGGGCTGAACACTTGTTAACTCAGCCCAACCCCTTCCTTCTCTTCACCACTTCTTCCTTCATTTCTAAAACATCAAAGCTTCTTCAAAAATGGTGGAGGGAATGGGAAATTAAAACTCCAAAGCTTTAATCTTCATTGCAAATCCGACATCTACTCCGAATTCAAGTGATGACATTGATTCAAGCTTGTTGTTGTCATTGTTTTGCTTCAAGCTTCATCTTCATTGGTTTTTGGTGCAAAGGTGAGATTTTTAATCTCACATCTTGCCTATATCTGTCATTGGACTGTTTGGGATGTATTCCTATCACTTTAGCACGAATACTTGAATTTGGTTTGGATTGAATTGGCGAAAATCCCAAACTTTTGTGTGTTTTGGCATGCTACTGGGCTTAGGTCGCTTGGACTGGGGAAAAATCGCCTCTGTGCATTTAGCTCGTTCGCATTTAAGTCGCCTGCATTTAGGTCGCGTCATGCTTAGGTCGCGCCATTGATAAGTCGCTCGGAGTTAGATCGCTCCCTCTAATTTGAAAAGGCACCTCGGAGTTAGGTCGCGTGGTATAGCTCGTTAGGTCGTTCGCTATGCCAGGTCGCGTACCCGGTTAGGTCGCGCACACTTTAGGTCATTCGTCTTTGGGTCGCTTGACCATTGAAGCATCTCAAGACCTGTTAGGTCGCTCGCTCTAGGTCGCGAGTCTTTAGGTCGCCAGTTTTAGGTCGCGTGCCTTTAGGTCACGAGTCTATTTCCCTTAGGTCGCTCGACCCTATTGGAATTTTAGGTCGAGACCATTAGGTCGTTTGACCTATCCTACTATAGGTCGCAACCCATTAGGTCGTCCGGCCTGTTTACCTTTTTAGGTCGCTTGACCTACTTACACTCTTTAGCTCGACCTCACAAAACCCTTAGGTCGCTTGCACTTAGGTCGACCTAGTTAGGTCGCGCCTTTCCTTAGCTTAGCCTGGAGTTAGGTCGCTCGACCTGTTTGTTGTTAAGTCGCTCGACCATATGCTATTTTAGGTCGCATGACCTTGTACTCTTTAGGTCGCATGACCATACTTCCCTTAGGTCGCTTGACCAGCATGCAACCCTTATTTCTTTAGGTCGCAAGGCCTTTACTTCTTAGGTCGTTTGGACCTTTTGGTCTTAGGTCGTATGGCCTCAACCCCGTTAGGTCATTTGACCTGTTTCATGCAAGATCGCTTGGCTTCGTTAAGCCACTAGGTCGCTCGCACCTTTTAAGTTTGACCGCGTTAGGTCGCAAGTATATTCCTACTTTGATGGTTTTGGGATTGATTTCTTTGGACTTTGCTTATGTCTTCAAATGTGAATTTATGTGATTCGACTTGTTTCAACAATCGTTTTATGACTTGTCACTTTAAAAATGTGAAGGCTTCAATACTAGTAGTAAATATCATAACTCTTTCATTAAAGCGATTTCAACACTGTTTTAACTACAAAGCCCTTTTTCTCAAACCGTTTTCCAATCTACCAGTATATACAAGCCTTTACTTCACTCGGATGAGAAATCTAATTAAACGGCTTAGTAAAACGAGTGGTATGAAACGCTTGCGTTCACTTCATCGGTTAATTCTTGGACTTGTTCGATTGAACCCTTTTGTGACAATTTCCTAGTGAAGATCTACAGTTTGTTCGTAAATATTTAAGTTAAGCAAGTGGTTATGGGACATGAAGCTAAACTCATATATTTACTAGCTTGGTGTGATCGACACTTCCTTATGATCATGACGATCATTTTTGTGATTTAGACTAGCGATTGAGCGATGTCTCTTTGTCTGCGAGGGAGACTGGACCTCGTTTATGTGATGTTTCTACTCACATTCGTGGAGCATTCGGCTCATAGGTCTTCGGACCCTTCGTGGAGCATTCGGCTCATAGGTCTTCGGACCATTCGTGGAGCATTCGGCTCATAGGTCTTCGGACCGTTCGTGGAGCATTCGGCTCATAGGCCTTCCCCCTTTTTATGTGATTTCTGGATTTCGTGTGTTGATTTCTTGAGTATATGCTTCACTAATTTTGATGATTTTCATTGATATGATATCAATTTTTGTGCATTGGTGAATTTGTGTGTCATTTACTTGTTATGAATACAAGTTTAGGGTATGATACCCTATTTTATCTTTGAGAAGATTCTTGTGATATTGATTAATCTCTTGTTGATTTTCAATTACATACTTATAGTAGTATGTCACTATGGTTATTACATGTTCATGCCATGTCTTTTATTTTATACCATATCATCTGATATTTATAGCTAGACTGATCCGTTTATTATTTTCTTATAAATAATACTCGGGTCAGACCGAGATGTTACAGGTGCTTCTGCTTGACTTCTCTTCAGGATTATTCTGACTTTTGGCACTACTTAGATTAGTAGTTTTTGGATGTACGCATTTGAGATATAGACTCTATGTTGTGTACTTATTCTTTTATATAGCACGTGTTGCTATTCTTTTGTATTATCGTGGATCTTTCTGACCACTACTCTGATGTACACTTTCATGTGTTATATATATTCATATCTTTTTCCGCCTTTGTGATATGGATATCTGTGACTGATTTATGTTATGATTACTTCTATGTTTGTTTCCGGAGATTATATATAGCCACTGTGTGATAGCTTTGAGTTTGTATCGGTATGTCGGATTTCCTCCTTAAAAGATATGCATTCTATTCTATCTGACATATCGGTGCTCGCACAAAGAAGTTACATGGATGGTCGCTCCTCCATAGCCTTATTCTCCGTGCTAATTGACAACACTACCTCGTAGTGTTCTTGGTTAGCGTGGGTATAGAGGTGGGGCGTTACAACACCGGTCTTCAATTTCAATTCATACACATCGTATCATTATTCGGAATGGGTTATCTGACACAAAGGTCTTTTCCCGGCTAACCCGAATAATAAGCGTTTGTTTAAAAAACAATTCAAGTGCCATTTCAAAGGCAATATTTGATAGTCGGTGATTTAACTATCAAACAACATTCACAACAATCATCAGATTTAAATAATTTTCCCAAATTATTTATTTTCAAAATATCTTCACAAGATATATATATATATATTTTTCCCACTTCAACACTTTGAAAACAAATTTCAAATCAATTTTCATCTTTCAACTTTTGAAATTAAATTTCAAATCAATTTCCTTACGCGGAATATATTTCCAAATATTTCTTTTAAAAAACCAACTTTAGAACTTTTAATTTATATTTTTAAAAGCTACTTTGGAAATATACTCGGATTTATAGTAAGAATACACTTTCACTTCAAAATGGTCCATTTAAACCAATTAAATAAATCCTTATCGATTTATTTTAAATTTACATTCCAAATCCGTAAATTTATTTCCACACTTTAAAAATAAATCAGTGTTTATTTCTAAAACAGATTTCCCTTTCCTTTATAAATTCCATTTGAATTTACATTCACAAGTATTCACTTTTAACCCCAAAATCAAATTCCAAATTGATTTCAAATTTTATTTCAATACCAAATCAATTACAGATTGATTTCTAATTTTAATTCCAATAGAACAAAACATTACAAATTTATTTCTAAGTTTATTTCGAAATTTATTTTTCCACCACTTAATCGATTACAAATTGAATTCTAGAAATTTATCACTTTTAAATAAATTCCTTTATCCTTTCCAAATTATTCAAAATTCCATTTTTTAAATGAATTCTTCAACTTTTAAACAATATTACTTAAAATCCTTTGCCATATTTTGGAATTTATTCGATAAGATTACAAAAATCAACTTTTTATACATTTAAAATTCCTTCTTTCAAATTAATTCAATTCTAAAAAAAATTCACTTAAAGTTTTCCAATTTAATTTCAAAATCCAATTTATATTCATTTCTGGTATCCAACGATACCAAAAATACATTCGGCTAAATTATAGCCTTCAACACATTCAATCACAGATATAATCATTCACGGATTATAAATAAATTATCACACAACATATGAAACAAATTCAAATGTTTTGAGGAATCCTGTTGGATCCCTCCAACCTATTTCCCTGCATCCACAGATGTTAGCACAATACCCATTCCACTTCGAGGTGGAATATCGCGGTATATGGGATTTATAAAAATATCATCCGCTATTATGCAGCGCAATAGGGTCTCATCCGCTATATAATGCGGGAAATCAACAACTCCAATATATACATATTCCAATATATATATATATATTGCTATATACTACTATATATATACTATCATCCAAACAGCCAATCAATAACTACAAATTAAATTTTCATTTGAGTGAGAAGATCTCACCTTCGCCTTTTTATTTTGCAATCCCATTTTCCATTCCAGTTTGTTTTCTCGATTTTAACCTTGTATAAAACAATTATACAATTTATTAAAATTCAAAATAATCGAATAACAAATTTTCGTTTTGTAATTTAACTATTCAATGATTTTATTTTAAACTAATCATTTTCCTGTGTTTTTCCAAAGTAGTATATATATAAAATTGTCTGTTTCTTTTTTTTCTATATGTATTAAAATAAGTGTGTATTTACATATATTTGTCCAACCCAGAATGTATAAAATTATTAATTTAAAACGAAATCAGCTTTACCTTGCTGCCTGCTCGAGAACCACCACCCATGAAAATCATGATTCCAGGCAACAACAATCCAAAGTCGCGATCTTCTCCTCAACCAATCGCCGAGCATCGCCTGACAATCTCTGACGCGATGCCGATGAACCTCGCGAGTCCAGCCAATGTCGCGCATCGCTCGAGATTACTGCTCCCAAATCTGTCGTGAAACCCCCAAAAAAACGAAACTCACGACTTCGCCAAGTTCCTCTCCAGGCCTCGCTCCATCACCCATGATTGACGTCTCAACCCTACGTCGAGAACATCGCCTCTGTCACGCGATCGCCCACTCGAACGCCACGCTTTCCGATCTCGGAACCCCACTGTCGAAGTCGAAATCGTCCCCAGATCTGCTGCTATGACGCGACTACGGCTTCGCGAAACCCTACACGAGCCGCCGATGAGATCGCCTATCACCTAGTCATTTGCGTGCGCGAGCTCCTTGGCCTCGCGATTTGAAACAATTTTCGAATGAGGCTCGGCCTTCGTTATTTTCTTTAGTTCTGCCATTTATTTTATTTTTTCTTCCTTTTGATTTTGGTGGTAAAGGTAAAAAGTCTCGGCTATTTGATTTATCTTTTGAACGAGAGAATGGGGGACAGGAAAAGATGTTCACGTGCTCACATCGATCAGCTATAGTGATTCAAAATGAAAGAAGGCGGCTGATCTGAGGATATAAGTCAAACAATGAATATAATTATATATATTTATTCTAAAGTTAAAATTGTCTCGATTAACGAAGCTTAAAATTTTGACATCCTATCGAGGCGTGCCGCCAGGCGTTCGTAATGTTATACCCCTATTCCGAATGCAACGGAAAAGGTTTGTAACGACCCGGGTATTTTCAACCATTCGCATCCATTATAAGTGTATAGGTAGACACACATGCCGGAATTGAATTGCTCAAAATACCGCGTTGTAAATAAAATTTGGCAAATCTCAGAATATACAGTAAATAAATATAATCACAGATCATAGACACAGAGTAAAATAATGCAGCGGAAGTAAAAGAAATAGTAGTTCATGAAGCTACTATGTAAATATATCAGAGTTAAATAAGATACAACAGAAGAAATAAAGTACAACAGAAGTCTCAATATGATAACCACGTACAAGCTGAATAGAACAACAGAACTGAGATAGATAAAACTAGATAAGCAGATAATCTCCAGCGATTCCAATCTCCAGAAAGTGGAATCCAAATCTGTGAATACTCAGGCTGACCCGAGCGTAAATAAAAATACAAACACTCGAGTTAGGACAATATATACTTATATAATGTAAACCAACTCAAGTGAACTGTAATAAGGTACAAGTAACTTAAAGAATGCTTGGGATCGCCCATTCTTTAAGGATCCGTTAAACTATTTACTATGTAGTAATATACGCTATATATAGTAGTGTCTAATTAGTAAAGTATAATCATATAGAAAATGGCGTTAAGGGGATGGTGAACCTTAACGCGGTCGGATCTTTAAACCAAAATCGTAGTGGGCTCGATATGGTAGGTGACACGGCACACAAGGCAATGCCAGGGTAGATATACCAATTACGCACACGGACTGATGGAAATGCATAGCAGCCACTACCGCTCCACCTCGAACAACACTCCCAAATCAAGGGTGCGCACCAAATCAATCACAAGTAATAGAATGGTATCGAAGAAGTGTGTCCGATAAGAGGTGCTACCTCACTGGTCCGAGATCGCTCCTGTTTTAGCCACCTTATGCCAACTCACGGGAGTTGGGTCCACGTATATACCTTAGGATCGTCGTCACCATCCTACTTCATTCTGGAAACTCCACCGCATACACAGTTGTCAAAGTGGTTTTCGGTATCGACAGAGAGTATGTCCATATCTGATCCCGGTTTCTTTAACAACCAATCGTTATTATAACCCGTGGTTATAATTTAAAAACAGTTTATACTTCAAAATAGAATATCATTTCAAATCCAAATCTTTATCAAAATAAAGGTTAAATCAATTCCAAACCATTTCAATATATTTAAAATATCATATCATTTCAAAACTTCATTTCAAATCATTTCAATATATCAAACTATCATATCTTTCCAAAACTTCATTTCAAATCATTTTAATATATCAAAATATCATATCTTTCCAAAACTTCATTTCAAATCATTTTAATATATCAAAATATCATATCCTTTCAAAACTTCATTTCAAATCATCATTTGAGTTCAAATCCGAATATTTAACTTTAAATACCTTTTTAAATTCAAAGATATCATTCATTTATTATCATTTCAAGTCACCCTTTTAAACAGTTTATATTTCAATCAAAATAATTCATTTAAACCATTTAAAAGTGTAATTATTATACTTTCAAATCAAGTAATCAATTTCCAAAGTTTCAATTCAATTCAATCATTTATTTCAATTAAATTTCCATAGACCATTTCAAATCTTATAAATTTCAAATATAGATTTAATCCACAAAATAACTATTCAAATTATAAGATAAATTCCAAAGCTTTATTATCCTATATTTCATAAGTCTAATATCTTTCAAATAGATTCAAATTTCAAGTAAACCAAATATTTTCCATACTAATATAAACTTCAATTATTCATTCCAAGATTTAATATCATTTAGATTCATTTCAAAATATCATTTATTTAATTTAAATTTAAATACCATTTAATCACATTTCAAAATAGTTGTATTTCCCAATCAACTATTCCATTTAAATCATTTAAAGTCAATTCATTATATTTAGTAATTAAATATTTAATTTACAAAATGTAATCTTTTTCAAAGATCATTTATCCATTTAAGTCTATTAAAACAATGAAAATTCAACTTTCGCAGCACTTAGGAAATGCTACGAAATGTTATGTTTTAAAACAGTTCATTAACAAAAGACAACATTTAAAATGCTGTAATATCTTAATTTAGTTTCAATTAAAATTTTAGTTAAACTTAACAACTATAGCACTAACAAAGTGCTATAATAACTCTTAGTTCAAATTTGCTATTTGGTTCATTTAAAACAATTACAGCATTTTCCAATGCTGTAATATCTTTACATTATATTTCAAAAATGCTGTCAAATCATATTCAGAGTTTAATTACGATTTCACAAACAATTAACTTTTAATATAAATCCTTTTAACTTATAAAATCATATATTTTCACATTTTAAAACAGTCATTTAAATACCTTTATTTCTATGATTTTATAAAGTCCAATTTCCATACAAAATCAAATTAAATAACAATTAAATTTTCATTCCTTTAATTAAATTCTTAACTTAACAACTAAGTTTAAATTCCAAAATATAACTTATTTCCATTTATTTTACTAAATTAAAATTTCACTTTTAAACAAATTCCACAAAATTCCATTTAAGTTATGTTTCCAAATTCAGCTTAAATATTCATTTATTTCATATTTTAATTTATACAAAATCATTAACACTTTTAAAAAATTATTATTACTTAATAAAGATCATTAAATTCATCTTTTAAATCAACTTTGTCATATATTCTTACTTTACATAAATTCCATTTATAAACAAAACCATAAATTCCAAAATTTACTTATATTTCAAATTCTACTTCACCATCTACTTAATTCACTTATTTAATTTGTAGAAAATCACAATATTTATAGAAATCATTTTAATAAAGTTTAAATCAAAATATCATAATATTTACATTTCTAAAATATTTTAAAAATTTTAGAAAAATATATAAACCACGGGTCTGTATAAAATTTTCTAGCCTAGGTCAAGTGATACGAATATGTATCATTTCAATCCGTAATTTACAAAGAAAACCGGGTTCTATCATTTCAAACCCGCAATCCCAAGTTAAATAAAATAAATAAAAGGTCGCTCAGGCTTATCATTTCAGCCCATAACGATCTTTCCCTATTCTAAAGTCCGTTCGGGTATGTATCATTTCAACCCATAGTGATTTCTATACTAACATGGAACTTGCAGTGTGATAAACAGATATAAATGAACAGTTAATAACATATAAAAACAGATGATATGATAGGTAAATAAATTTAACATCATAAATAAATGATCACATGCAGTTATAACATCACATAATAGTTCTACACATTCAAATGGTGTCAATTCACATTTGTATAAGTATAAATGTCTGGTGAGATTTACTCACCTCTAATTGCTGAAGATTTCAAAACCAAAGGCACAACAGAAAACAAAGCCGGATGACACGATTGCGGAATTGATTGGAGGGCAAATCCAAGCTACAACTCTTGTGTACAACCCAAAACAAACAATCAAAACAACACAATTCAATACACTTTAAAACTCAATAACTTTGAAATAAAAAGAGATACGAATACACAGTCTTTTGCCTTGCCTTCTCTACTATTTGGCACGGCCTAGGGGTGTTATTTAGCTATGGTTTGAACAAGTTTGGCTCAGGTTTTGGTCATGTGTATGCACGGCCTAGGTAGTGGAATATGGTGGTGAAGTTTATATATGAAGATGTGAAGAGTTTTAAGGCAAATAGTGTGATTTTTGGTCAAAACAAAGGCTCGACCTTGGGGTTATGGCTCGGCCTGGGTGCACCATGACTGGTCAGTGGTGGAAAGGGGTGTGTAGAGGTCAGGTCAGAGGAGTGGTGGTGGCTATGGTGATGGTTAGGGTGGTGGTTGAAGGATATGAACAAGTAGTGGTCAAATAGCATTGTTTTTTGGCAATAGGTTGCATTTTTGAGGTGTTTGGTCACCATGGATGGCTCAGCCTTGGTCATGGTCTGGAGTATAGGTGGTGGTAATGGCTGGAAGGAAGTGTAGAGTGTGGTGGCCGTGGCTATGTAGGGGAGACCTATCAAAAAGCAAGGGAAAGCAAGGCAAAATTCATAGAAAATAAGAAGAAAAAGTAGAAAAAGGAAGTGAAGCCATTACCAAATCTCTCAAGCCATGAAAAAATGAGGAGCTGAGGTATTTTTCACGTGAAAGATAATGAAAATACACAGCTAAGAAAAATATTGTACGGCCAAAAATGCACATAAATGAGGAGTTGAGAAAATGAAGAGTTTTGAAGGTGAAAAGCCTTAAGTTTTGTAACTTTTTAAACCTTTGACATTTTCTTTTCTTTTTAATTTATATAAACAAAATAAACTCAGAAATATGCTTTACAAACCGAAACTAAGTAAAAATATAAGAAAATAAATAATTAATTTTAAGGAAAATATAAAAAGAATGAAAGAAATTACTTAAAAATACAAAACAGTGTCCGGAAATTACAAATAAATCACTACTAGTCTTGGAAAAATATTCACTTCATTTTAAAAATATTATGAAGTGAAAATTTGTAATAAAATAATTTATTTATCATTTACAAAATAAAATAAATAATTAAATTGGAGAAAAATAGAAAAAGGAATAAAGAAATTGTTTAAAAATAGCAAACAGGACATAAAAATTACAAGAAAATTACCAATGGCTTTGGAAAATTATTTACTCCATTTTAAAAATATTATAAGACAAAATTTGAAATAAAATGACTTTTAAAACAATTTCAAAGTGAATAAATAATTAAATTTTAATTATATAACTAAATTAAGAAAATAGCAAAGAAATGGAAACTAGGTTTTAAAATTAGAAAATAAATTCAATAAACTTTAGAAAATTTATACTATCACTTTAAAATTATTAAAAGATAAAAATATACATAAAATAACATATTAACACATATTAAAATAAAATATGACCAAGAAAAAAAAATATAATTTAAAATAGACAATATTGCTAAATACATCAGTTTACACACAATATTGAAATACACATAACTTTTACAGTTTAACTCCGTTTTCAACGAAACAAAAAGCAGTGTTCAAGTTATTACATCTATTTTCAAAATAAAAGATAAATTTTAAGATTTTATACAATTTAAATTTGAAGTTTAAAAGCGAACGATTGAACTGTTTGAACAGAAATTCACTTTTCAGTAAACTAACCAATTTATACTAGTTTGAAATTATAGTTCACATAATAATTAACATATATTTTTAAAAAATGAAATGTTTGAAATCAAACAAGTTTAAAATAGTTTCAGAATAAAAATAAAGTCAAAATTTAAAATATAGGCCAAATTCTAGGGTTGTTACAAGGTTCCGAGTCCAAATTCGATCGTATGGAGAAGATAGCTTTTTGGACCAGTTATAATATTAAATTTTCGATTTAATTTCAGCGAGTTTGCTTATCGTATGGCCAAACGATCGTTCCAAACATTACGAAAATTGAAATCCGATAATAATACAATATTACGGATCCAATGGAACTGGTTTCGTCGAATTCCGAGACTGTGCCCCGAAACGCTATTTTTAAATATCGATTTAAACGATAAATTTCAAAACTGAACAAAACAGTTTCAAATCCAATTCTGAAACTTCCATTATCTTCAGTATTATCAATATGAATTTTCTAAGCCTTGAAATTATTTTTAACAAGTCCAAAATTAGCAATTCAGCAATTTATTCAATTTTCAATTATTAAATTCAATTATTTAAATTGCCAAATAAACAGATACATTTGAAATTCAGGTTAAATCAACATTCAAATATTTAAATTCAATTAAATATTCTATTTCAAATGTTCAAAATTTCTGGGTCGTTACAGTTACATTCCTCCCCTCTTATAAAAATTTCGTCCTCGAAATTTGCTAAGGTAGGAAAAATGCTCCCAAACCCATTAACTTTTCTAAAACCCACTTAGTCAAAATCCTACATTCACTTCTCTAAACCCTTTTAGTTTCTATCCAAAACAATTAGCTTTCATTTCTAACTCAAAACCCTTGGTTTCCAATACGGCTCAAAATCAACCTTTCTAGTTAAACAAAAAATTTCCAAAAATTTTCTAACTCCCTAAATTTCCAAATTTTTTTGACAGCGTCTCCCTTGTACGAAGAGCCCTTTACAATATCACAAGAGAGATAAATATATATACATCGACCTACACGGTCGGAAAACAAAATATATAACAATATATTATCATTTCTTTATTTTATTGCGTAGGCGTACCTCATATTTGCGTTATTAAACGAGCGGCTTATTTTATATGCATTTACGCAACCCAAAATCTATCCAATAGCTCCATGTACATGTACTTACTCAAAATAAGCACATAAGTTTTCATAAACATGAAATTTTATAACATTCCATTTATTTAACTAGCTAAACACATAAACTTCATACCCCAAACACGCCAATCATATATTTCAAGCAATTATAAGGTTCCAATCACTAATTTAATTCTTTTTCATGGATCCATATATTCATTTCATTTAATTCGAAATTATTTACAACCAAATTTATTTATATGTGCTTACTTGCATAAATTCACTCTATTCAATTTCAAATTGATTCACAATCAATTTTATTTTCATTCCATTTACTATTCACTTTCATTATATGCAAATCCATTTTATTAAACTTCAATTTAATCCCTTTTAAATTGACTCTAAATCAATCTTTCTAATTTCCATACCATTTATTCAATTTTAACTTGATTAGAAATCTATTCAATTTCATTCTATTCACATTCATACTAATTATATTCATATCCATCTTATTTAGCTTCAATTGATCCATTTAAATTGATTTTAAATCAATTCATCTATTTTCCATTGGTTCCCATTTGTGTTATCCACCAAACTTGTTTGCTTTATTTTACATTAACACATTCCCATCCATGTTAATTATTTATGAATCATTTCATAACAACCATTTAAGTTAAGTTTCCATTGCAACCAAATTTCATTTCTCCTTTAACTTGATTTTTATTCAACTTATTTGCTTTCATTTACTTAGTATATCCAATTTATACTATCACTTGGAAATCATTTCATTCAATTTTTGATAATTCATTATATCACAACATGGTTCCTGCACTTGCATTCCTATTAACTTTATTTCCAACTTATATTACATCTTTCCCATTCACTTTATTTAATTTACCTAGTGTTATCCACTTCATTTTATAGTGAACGCCATTTCATTTCAAGCTAAATTATTATAAAACATTTCACAAAATTATCTCTAAGGTTTATTATAAACATTCCATATCACTGCTTAAGTTATATTCATCTTTAAAACTTAAATTCATACCCAATCTTAGCCAATCCATATTCCAAATCATATTCAATTCATTTACTCTTAAATTGAATCCATCTCTTATTATCAATTACTTAACCACTTAACTTGGTTATACCTTCACACTTTCTCCGTTTAATAAGTTATACAACTTATTTATTCACAGTTTCCTGATTTTTCCACTTAAATTTACTCACATTCAATATTTATAACATATAGTTATATAATCACTTCACCATTCATATTTGCATTCAATTTACTCCATTCTAATTCACTTTCCACTTAAAATTAATTTTTTTGAATTTCCACTTCTTTACTATATTATCAAACTGTTTTCATTTTGGTTTACTATTTTATTCTCAATTCATAAGTTCAAAAACTTATTTACTTAAAATCTTATATTGCTTACCCGAGTCCATTTACATTCTATAATCATAACTCTGGATTATCTATATCATTTAATAGCTTAAGTATATCCATTTCATTCAATAATTATAACTTATAGTTATACAACCATTTTACATTTCCAGCCAAACATCCAATTCGAATCAAATTCAATTCAATCTTATTTAACTTATCTTAAGTTAAATTTCAATTCTTAATACTCATTTTAACTTTCTCAAGTTAAATTTTAGTTCTAGGATTAAAATTTACATTTTCCTTTCATATCTATACCAACTCCAATTTTTTTTAGGTTCAATAACGGATTTCTCCCGACTTTACAAGTCATTTAAATGGAAATCCCAGAATTCAATCACTCAGTTTTATTTCAAATCATTTTGAAATCATAATATACATATATCACTTTTGTATATCAAATCATACTTTCGGATCTTCAAAACAACTTGGTTTTTCCCAAAACAATTTCCTTTTGGAACTTCCAAAAAAAAATTGTTTATTAAACAAGTCCAAAGCAAATAATCATAGCCAACCACCATGGTAGCAATCCATCACTTAGAAACCCGAAAATGAATACTGATGATGTGGCCATCATCACCAGGATTATTTTCCAGCGACTGAAGTGAGTTCAGTGCTTCCTTACTTCCAAATTTCATTTTTAAACAATTCATTTAAAAACAATTTTCTATTCCAAAAACATTTTCAAATAATACTCCATTATTCTTCACAAGCCACTTTGGAAAACATTTCCCAAAATGTAACGACCCGTATTTTTAACGAATCGACAAGTTCGACAGAATTTGGAATTTTAGAGTTTTTGAGCCATTTCAGATTTTAGGCGAGAATGGCTAAGTCCTGAGTCGTGAACGACTTAGTGTAAGTCGTGAGTCGTATACGACTTAGGGGATAGGAGCAACTCAGGAATTTGGCTAGTTAAGGGTGTAAGGATAAGTCGTTTGAACGACTTAAGGGGTAGGCGCGACTTAAGGACTGGGCGAGATAAGGCTTAAGTTGTAACAGTTAAGTCGTGACCAAGTTATCTGATGAGTCGTACCCAAGTTATCTGATGAGTCGTACCCGAGTTACCTGATGAGTCGTACCCAAGTTATCTGATGAGTCGTACCCAAGTTATCTGATGAGTCGTATCCTGGTTATCTGATGAGTCGTCTGACCAGTTGAGTCGTAACCCCAGCTATTTGTTAAGTCGTGACCGACTTAGTAGTTGGCTGCTAGGTTATAAGTCGTAGGATAGTGGAATTTGATAAGTCGTAGACGACTTAGTAGTTGAGTCGTATATCCAGTTAAGTCGTAGACGAGTATCCCAGTAGCCTAGCTAAGTCGTGAGGTTGATAAGTCGTAGCCGAGTTAACTGTTAAGTCGTAAGGGATCTGGGTTTTGTTGAGTCGTAGGCACACGCTATGAGTCGTAACCGACATAGGAGATAGCTGTTTTGTCATGAGTCGTAGGCAGATGTGTGTTAAGTCGCTAAGGGTAGTCTGGTTAGATCGTAGAAGCCAGAAGTCGTTGAGTCGTAGGGCTTTGAGTCGTAAGTCGTAAACGACTCATGGAGGCAGACGAGATAGGGATTTCAGCTATAAATAGGAGAGTTTCTCTTCATTTTTGGGATCCGGATTTTGAAGCGATGAAGTGCTGCCATTTTGAGAGCTCGACTCCTACACTTCTTCACTTCTTTTCTCCACTCTAATCTAGTGCTTCCTTCCATCCAAATCAAAGATCAAGATTGAAGATTCAAGAGCTAAAGTTGAAGATCTTCATCTTTTCAAGAGAGATTTCTTCGTTTGAAGCGGATTCGTGATAGATCAAGCTTGATCCTTCGCTGTCCAGATCTGAAGCGTGTAGATTTGTGGTTGTTTAGGTGATTTGGTGAGTGGTGATTATCTCTCACACGGATCCAAAGGAGTATATCGGATTGTTGGCTCGATTTGGTGTTAAAATAGTGATTTCTATGCATTTTCTTCATCCTAAGTGTAGATCCATGTAGATCCATTGTTCATGATGATGTTACATCCATTTTATCACATGTTAACCTATGCAAGTTTATTCATCAAGTTTGTAGAGATATTGTTCATGTTTTCATGCTTATTGGACTTTCAACTCTTTAATTACGAAAATGCCATTATTGTTATAATTGTCTACTTAGATCATATTTGAATGCTTGATTGTTTGGATTAATGTTTGATTTGATTAATTGATATGAATTAGATGATTGATGGTTTGATTTAGACCAAAGACGATTCAAAAGCTAAGGGAAAGGCTCTTGAATTGGGAAAGCTGCTCGTGGCATATGTAGCGGGATGATGAAGCTCTTATGCATAGATTTGATGATGTGATGTTGAGATGAGACTTCGCAAGGATGTGATGAAGCGAGGCAATCATGTGATGAAGACTTGGTCTAATCCAGACGGGATCATTCCAAGCGTGTTGATAACTCGGTGATATGATTCGAGTTGAGAATAATGAATGGATATGAGAATAGTCGTCGAGGAGGATGACTAGGAGGCTTGGATAACATCGTTGTTGAAGGTTCTAGCATGCTCTAAGCAAGAGTACGTTTGGGCAGATTCGATAGTCCCAACGGCCAACTTTTGATGGTCGAGTACTCTGGGCAGATTCGATAGTCCTAGGCACGGGCTGCGACGACGTGCGGGAGTTATGTCTAGAACCGGGGTTTCCATTAGCCCTTGACGGACGGCTGAAAGAATGTGTCGGTCATTCAATTAACGGTGATATCGAAGTAATGATAACAGTGATAGCCAGAGTCATGGATGTTTGGTTGTATCGTCATTCGGACTCAAGAGCGGTATTTTCTAGGTGCTTATCTGATTTAGGCCTTGGTACTTGGAAAACATCGCCCTTGACTCGAGTGATAGTAGCTTTACTTTAAATTGTATGCTCTGCTATGTTTGCTTCTGCTTAGTGTGTGTCTGGGGGCTATCACTGTAGAATGAGGTTGGAGTGGGAGGGTTGTATTCCTATTCCTTTTCCTTTATGCTCTTTTGGTATGTTGTTAGTTAATTTACTGCTCACTAAGACTGTTGTCTAACTCAAGGCTTTATGTTTAATTCTTATTGCCTTGGGCTGTTCGTCCATTTTTGGGACGGGCAGACTAGGTAGCAGGTGACAGGTGCTGTTCTCTTCTCACGATGCTGATATCGAAGACGAGCTTGAGGGTTGCATATTATCTTCTTATTATATGTACTAGATATTCCGCTGTTTTGTATTCTCTGAGAGATATGTGGTGAGGCTTGATGTATTGACTATGGGGATGCTTGTACTCAACTATTATGGAGTTTTATATGATGTCATTTTGTTCTGTAAAGCTTCACTATACATATGTTCTATTGTATTTTGTCCATGCGCTGTGAGTAATACGATAGATTCTATTGTTTTAAATCTTACCTTGACAATCGTCCATGGTCGCCTGACACACTTTACAGTGCTCTTTCTCTAGATTCGGTGCAGGGGTCATGGGCGGTCGTCACATTTGGTATCAGAGCATTGGTTAATCGATTTTACCCAACGCTCGCTGTCGTAACTACGTATGAGAGACGTAATTGTAATTTTGATGGATGACTACTATATATAATATAGTAGCTTAGTAGAGTTTGAGTCCTTTATGCAGTTGTTTCTCTAGATGTTCTAATCATTCCTTTTTATAGATATTGAGAATGAGTCGAAGAGGGAGACCAGCTACTAGGGAAGGCCATGCTGCTGAAGAGACTGCTGATTATGCAGCCATGTTCGAAGCTATGATGACTTCGATCATGAGGAGGATACCAGTTCCGGGGGCGGCAGTTGATGTTGGAGTTCAAGTCCAAACTCCGAAACCAGTGGATTTTGCTAAGTTGTGCAAGGATTATACTGCTCTTGGAGGAAAGGTTTTCTTGGGAACAGAATCAACTATTGAGGTCCAGAGGTGGATAGATGCTTGTAGAAGGATCTTTGGTGATTTGGGAATTGATGATGCAACTAAGAGGAAGTTGGCATCAAGGCAGCTTCAGGAGAGAGCCTCTGATTGGTGGAACTCTATTACCATCAATACTGCGGAGGAAGAGATTACTTGGGAGCAATTCCAGGCTAGATTTGAAGCTAAGTTCATTTCTACAGCTCAGAAGTCTGTTCTGTTCAAGAGGTTTGTGGAGCTCAAGCAAGGTGGAAGATCAGTTCTGGAGTATGTTTCTGAGTTTGAAGCTTTGTCCAAGTATGCCCGGTCATATATTGAGTCTGCTTATCAGAAGAATGAGAAGTTTGTGACAGGCTTGGACAGTTATCTGGGGAGACAGTTGGTGGATCATTTGGACGATTCATTCGAGAAGCTTGTGGAGAAAGCTCTTAGGCATGAGAGTCTGTTTCCTAAGGAAGGACCTGTTGTTGCTGTTACCAAGGGAGAGTCTAAACCACAGCAGGGTGGAAACCAGAAGAGGAAGCAGCAGCAGCAGAAGGGTAAGGATGGCCAGAAGAAGCCGAAAGGCGAGGTGACTTGCTACAATTGTCAGCAGAAGGGCCATTTCTCGAAGGATTGTAAGAATCCTAAGGTGCCGATGAAGTGTCACAACTGTGACAAGCCGGGGCATTTCAGGAAGAATTGTCCAGAACCAAGGAAGGACAGGCAGATTGTGCAAACCTATGCTTTAGGAGCTGTTCCGTCGTCTTCGAAAGCTCCTACTGCTGAAGAGAAGGGAAAGAGTGTGGTTGTTCAAGGTACTCTTTTCCTATGTGGTGTTCCAGTTAGAGTTCTGTTTGATACTGGAGCGTCGCATTCGTTTGTTTGTAGTGAACTCGTAAGCCGGTTGGGTTTGGAACCGGATATTGTTGATAGGCCATTGGTTGTGACTAATCCAGTTGGGGGTTCGTCTTGTTTGTGTATGTTATGCCGTGGTCTAGTTGTATCGAGTCATGGTTGCTCTTTTGTTTGTGATTGTTTTGTTCTAAACTTTGCGGGGTTCGGAATTATTTTGGGTATGGACTGGCTTAGGAAGTATGCGGCTAAGGTTGATTGTGAGAGGCTGGAGGTGACAGTCGAGAATGTGGAAGGGCGAAAGATTGTGATACGATGTAAGCATGAGGAAGGCGTCTTCATGAGCTTCATGTATTCGCTAGTTGTTCCACGGGATGGACTGTCTTTAGTGCCAATCGCAAATGGATTCGAGGATGTCTTTGACGAAGTCAAAGGGTTGCCGCCGCATAGAGAGATCGAGTTTCGTATAGATCTAGTTGAAGGAGCCAGACCTGTTGTGATGCCTCTTAGGCGGATGGCGCCTAGGGAACAGCAGGAGTTGAGGGTGCAAGTTGATGACCTTTTACAGAAAGGATTCATTCGGCGTAGTGTGTCCGAGTGGGGTGCACCAGTTGCGTTCGCAACCAAGGCAGATGGGTCGTTGAGATTGTGTGTGGATTATCGTGAGCTGAATAAAGTGACTAAGAAGAACAAGTATCCATTGCCGAGGATAGATGACTTGTTTGATCAGCTTCACGAAGCTAAGGTGTTTTCTCAGATGGATTTGGCAACGGGATTTCACCAGTTGAGAGTAGCTAAGGATAGTGTGCCGAAGACTGCTTTTAGGACACCATCCGGTTTCTTTGAGTGGATGGTAATGCCGTTTGGATTGACTAACGCGCCAGCATATTTTGTGGATCTTATGAATAGAGTGTTCAGAGATCAGTTGAACAAGTTCGTACTTGTGTTCGTGGATGATATTCTGATTTATTCCAGAACGGAAGAGGAGCACAAGACGCACTTGCGTATGGTTTTGGAAATCTTGCGGAAACATCAGTTGAAGGCTAAGTTTTCGAAGTGTCACTTCTGGAAGAGTGAAGTGAGGTTCTTAGGCCATGTGATTTCTGGAAGTGGAATAGCGGTTGATCCCGCTAAGGTGGCAGCAATCCAGGATTGGGTTAGACCTAAGAATGCATCTGATGTGAGAAGTTTTCTTGGATTAGCAGGATATTATCGACGGTTTATCAAAGACTTCTCCAAGATAGCTGCACCATTAACAGGATTGACGAAGAAGAACCAAGTGTTCAGTTGGGATGCTAAGTGTGAGCAAGCTTTCAGAATCCTGAAAGAGAGATTGACGAGTGCTCCTGTTTTGACTATTCCTAGTGGGAATGATGAGATGGTGGTTTACACCGACGCATGTGGTACTGGACTTGGAGCAGTGCTGATGCAGAAGGATAAAGTTGTTGCGTATGCCAGTCGACAACTGAAGCCGCATGAAAGGAATTACCCAACTCATGATTTGGAATTAGTGGCGATTGTATTTGCTCTGAAGATGTGGAGGCATTATCTGTTGGGAGTTCGATTCGAGTTGTTTACGGATCATAAGTCGTTGAAGTATCTTTTCTCCCAAAAGGATTTGAATCTTCGGCAGCAGCGTTGGCTAGAGTTTTTAGCATCATATGATTTTGGTATAGCTTATACTCTGGGAAAAGGTAACGCAGTGGCAGATGCGTTAAGTCGAAGACATGCAGGATTGGGAGCCATGTTTACTGAATGGAAGAATCTCGAGTATTTAGCTGGATTTGACTTCAGGCCTAGGTGTGAATTGGAACCTGAGATGTTGGCAAACTTATCAATAAGACCGACTCTTGTGGAAAGGATTGGCGAGAGTCAAAAGCGAGATGATAAGCTTGTCAAGATTATCCGTGATTTGGAATCTGGAGTGGATCCAGAAAAGGATAAAGGATTCGAGGTCGATCGAGAGGGTTGGCTTCGAAAGCAAGGACGACTAGTTGTTCCCGATATAGATGAATTGAGGAGTGAAGTTTTGAAGGAAAGTCATCACTCGAAGTTGACAATTCATCCAGGTGGAAATAAGATGTATCGGGATATGAAGAGAACCTACTACTGGGAAGGTATGAAGAAGGATGTTGGAAATTTTATTTCCAAATGTATGAACTGCCAGTTAGTAAAAGCTGAACAGAAGAAGCCAAGTGGATTGCTTCAGCCATTAGAAGTTCCTACATGGAAGTGGGAGCAGATATCGATGGATTTTATCGATGGACTACCTAGAACAAGAACGGGAAATGAAGGGATTTGGGTCATTGTAGATCGTCTGACCAAGAGTGCGAGGTTCATTCCTGTTCGATCGACTAGGACTGCATCAAAGTTGGCTGAGTTGTATGTTAAGTGGATAGTTCGATTCCATGGTATTCCGAAAAGTATAGTGAGCGATCGAGACCCATTGTTCACTAGTGGATTTTGGAAGAGCTTCCAGGAAGTTTTGGGAACCGAGTTGTGTTTGAGTACAGCTTATCACCCTCAAACAGATGGTCAGACCGAGAGAGTCAACCGGGTTTTGGAAGATCTTCTTAGAGCTTGTGTTTTGGACTTCGGAGGATCATGGGAAGATCACCTTCATTTGGTGGAGTTTGCGTACAACAACAGTTACCAGTCAAGCATTGGTATGGCACCGTATGAGGCATTGTATGGAAGACCGTGTAACTCTCCGACATGTTGGTTGGAAACTGGAGAAAAGTTGATGCTTGGGCCAGAGATGATTCGTCAGACTTCAGATTGTATAGAGATCATTCGGCAACGAATGAAGGCAGCCCAAGACCGTCAGAAGAGTTATGCCGATAAGCGTCGAAAGGATTTAGAATTCGACGCAGGAGATATGGTTTTTGTGAAGATTTCTCCACTAAAGAATGTTATTCGATTCGGGAAGAAAGGAAAATTGACTCCGAGATTTGTTGGACCATTCCCGATCATCGAGCGAATTGGAAAGCTCGCCTATAGGTTGGAGTTACCTGAGAAGATGTCGGGTGTGCACAATGTTTTTCATGTATCATATCTACGGAAGTATGTGCATGACTCGAATACAGTGGTTTCTGCTGATAGCTGTGAAGACTTCGAAGTTGATCCAGTCGATAGAAGACCTCGTAAGCCGCTTCGTGTTGTTGAAACCGACACGAAACAGCTTAGGAGGAAGGTAGTTAAGTTGCTCAAGATACAATGGAGTGACGATGATAACGACTGTACGTGGGAGGTGGAAGAGAGGATGAAGGCAGCTCATCCTGAACTCTTCAAGGTATGGCCCTAAGGTGTCGTATCATCTAACAACATTGTAACTTGTTCTAAGTCTTAGAATTCTGTACGCTAAGCTAGAATTGGATGCATGGTTTGCTGATTGTTATGGTTGGTAGGCGTACAGAATAGTCTTCGATTGCTTTGTTTGTTTGGAATTTCGGGGGCGAAATTCCTAAGGGGGAGAGAATGTAACGACCCGTATTTTTAACGGATCGACAAGTTCGACAGAATTTGGAATTTTAGAGTTTTTGAGCCATTTCAGATTTTAGGCGAGAATGGCTAAGTCCTGAGTCGTGAACGACTTAGTGTAAGTCGTGAGTCGTATACGACTTAGGGGATAGGAGCAACTCAGGAATTTGGCTAGTTAAGGGTGTAAGGATAAGTCGTTTGAACGACTTAAGGGGTAGGCGCGACTTAAGGACTGGGCGAGATAAGGCTTAAGTTGTAACAGTTAAGTCGTGACCAAGTTATCTGATGAGTCGTACCCAAGTTATCTGATGAGTCGTACCCGAGTTATCTGATGAGTCGTACCCAAGTTATCTGATGAGTCGTACCCAAGTTATCTGATGAGTCGTATCCTGGTTATCTGATGAGTCGTCTGACCAGTTGAGTCGTAACCCCAGCTATTTGTTAAGTCGTGACCGACTTAGTAGTTGGCTGCTAGGTTATAAGTCGTAGGATAGTGGAATTTGATAAGTCGTAGACGACTTAGTAGTTGAGTCGTATATCCAGTTAAGTCGTAGACGAGTATCCCAGTAGCCTAGCTAAGTCGTGAGGTTGATAAGTCGTAGCCGAGTTAACTGTTAAGTCGTAAGGGATCTGGGTTTTGTTGAGTCGTAGGCACACGCTATGAGTCGTAACCGACATAGGAGATAGCTGTTTTGTCATGAGTCGTAGGCAGATGTGTGTTAAGTCGCTAAGGGTAGTCTGGTTAGATCGTAGAAGCCAGAAGTCGTTGAGTCATAGGGCTTTGAGTCGTAAGTCGTAAACGACTCATGGAGGCAGACGAGATAGGGATTTCAGCTATAAATAGGAGAGTTTCTCTTCATTTTTGGGATCCGGATTTTGAAGCGACGAAGTGCTGCCATTTTGAGAGCTCGACTCCTACACTTCTTCACTTCTTTTCTCCACTCTAATCTAGTGCTTCCTTCCATCCAAATCAAAGATCAAGATTGAAGATTCAAGAGCTAAAGTTGAAGATCTTCATCTTTTCAAGAGAGATTTCTTCGTTTGAAGCGGATTCGTGATAGATCAAGCTTGATCCTTCGCTGTCCAGATCTGAAGCGTGTAGATTTGTGGTTGTTTAGGTGATTTGGTGAGTGGTGATTATCTCTCACACGGATCCAAAGGAGTATATCGGATTGTTGGCTCGATTTGGTGTTAAAATAGTGATTTCTATGCATTTTCTTCATCCTAAGTGTAGATCCATGTAGATCCATTGTTCATGATGATGTTACATCCATTTTATCACATGTTAACCTATGCAAGTTTATTCATCAAGTTTGTAGAGATATTGTTCATGTTTTCATGCTTATTGGACTTTCAACTCTTTAATTACGAAAATGCCATTATTGTTATAATTGTCTACTTAGATCATATTTGAATGCTTGATTGTTTGGATTAATGTTTGATTTGATTAATTGATATGAATTAGATGATTGATGGTTTGATTTAGACCAAAGACGATTCAAAAGCTAAGGGAAAGGCTCTTGAATTGGGAAAGCTGCTCGTGGCATATGTAGCGGGATGATGAAGCTCTTATGCATAGATTTGATGATGTGATGTTGAGATGAGACTTCGCAAGGATGTGATGAAGCGAGGCAATCATGTGATGAAGACTTGGTCTAATCCAGACGGGATCATTCCAAGCGTGTTGATAACTCGGTGATATGATTCGAGTTGAGAATAATGAATGGATATGAGAATAGTCGTCGAGGAGGATGACTAGGAGGCTTGGATAACATCGTTGTTGAAGGTTCTAGCATGCTCTAAGCAAGAGTACGTTTGGGCAGATTCGATAGTCCCAACGGCCAACTTTTGATGGTCGAGTACTCTGGGCAGATTCGATAGTCCTAGGCACGGGCTGCGACGACGTGCGGGAGTTATGTCTAGAACCGGGGTTTCCATTAGCCCTTGACGGACGGCTGAAAGAATGTGCCGGTCATTCAATTAACGGTGATATCGAAGTAATGATAACAGTGATAGCCAGAGTCATGGATGTTTGGTTGTATCGTCATTCGGACTCAAGAGCGGTATTTTCTAGGTGCTTATCTGATTTAGGCCTTGGTACTTGGAAAACATCGCCCTTGACTTGAGTGATAGTAGCTTTACTTTAAATTGTATGCTCTGCTATGTTTGCTTCTGCTTAGTGTGTGTCTGGGGGCTATCACTGTAGAATGAGGTTGGAGTGGGAGGGTTGTATTCCTATTCCTTTTCCTTTATGCTCTTTTGGTATGTTGTTAGTTAATTTACTGCTCACTAAGACTGTTGTCTGACTCAAGGCTTTATGTTTAATTCTTATTGCCTTGGGATGTTCGTCCATTTTTGGGACGGGCAGACTAGGTAGCAGGTGACAGGTGCTGTTCTCTTCTCACGATGCTGATATCAAAGACGAGCTTGAGGGTTGCATATTATCTTCTTATTATATGTACTAGATATTCCGCTGTTTTGTATTCTCTGAGAGATATGTAGTGAGGCTTGATGTATTGACTATGGGGATGCTTGTACTCAACTATTATGGAGTTTTATATGATGTCATTTTGTTCTGTAAAGCTTCACTATACATATGTTCTATTGTATTTTTTCCATGCGCTGTGAGTAATACGATAGATTCTATTGTTTTAAATCTTACCTTGACAATCGTCCATGGTCGCCTGGCACACTTTACAGTGCTCTTTCTCTAGATTCGGTGCAAGGGTCATGGGCGGTCGTCACACAAAAGCTCTAAGATATAAAAATTCAAAACATTTGGTTCAAACCCAATTTAAAACATTTTCCAAAATTTCCGGGTTTTAAATTCTAGTTTAAATCAAATTTTAGTTATAACGTACTTGTATAATCATACTTATAAATTCTATTTGGTTATATAAATAACCATTTCAAATTCTATAATCTAGTCTAATTATAATATTAACAACCAAACATCCAAATATATATAATAATTTCAGAAAATTATTTCTTTTATATCAAAATAAAATTTTGGGTAAAATTATTTCATTTATCCACTTACAACACAATACCATGTCGGTTTACCTTGTTTAAGAGTTTAGAAACCCATATCGATACGGTTGTACTTCCCGTACCGACCAGAATTCATAAACTCTCAACCGATAAGTCAACACAATATAAAAACATTTTATATTCACTAATAATTACACGCTCATATCTATTAATACACTCAACTCATTCTAGAGTACTACTGCCTCTATCTCTAATGAGTAATCCCCCACCAAAGCCTAGGTATATCGCCAACCTAGGCTCTGATACCAACTGTGACGACCCGCCCTTTTGTAACAACCCGGGTATTTTAATGGTTTTAATAATGTATTTAACTGAAATTTTTCTTGAAATTAAATTATAAGATTTAACAATGAAAATTTGATATTTGGTATGCGTCTATTTAAACATAGCAAATGGTAAATTTTCATCAGAAAATATGGGAGTTTATTTTGTTGTGTAATTTTATTTAAATTTAAATCTGTTATTATTTGATGAAAATAAAATGTTTTTGAAACCTGAATATTTTTATACAATAAATATGTAAATCATTTTCTGATTGATGTGTCATATTTCGTTTCGCCAAATTTGGACTACTCTAGCTTCGTTTATCTTATTTTCGACGGTTTAGCAACATTTTTAGCATCGGAAAATCGAGTTTTTATAACTTGGTCATATCGCTGATATCTGTGTACCATTCTTTTCGTCTCGTCATGCTGATCTTCATGGTATATTCGTTTGTGTGTTTTGGAATCCAGTGCACGACGAAATCGGTGGAACAGTTAACCGTATCGGTACCCGTTTTGTGCCTTTTGTTTCTTATGTCCATTTGTTTGCCCACCGTACAATTCCAGCAGCTATTTGCTTTTAAAAATTTCAGAATTTATGATGCGACTTTTGCTTTTCCCTAGGTTCAAAATATTATATATAATAAAATATAACGTTCTATATATTGTCTTTAGCCGGCCATTCTCTGTCCTGTTCATTTTCTTTAGAGTCTGTTCATTTTCTTGAAATATATATATATATATATATATAACATCAGAGATTCAAAACCTGCTCATTTTCCTTATTGTTCAGGTGGCTTTGGAAATTTTTTATATAATATGTATGTAAGGTTTGGCATTCACATTTATTTATTTTATTTTTTTGTTACCTGATGCATTCTTCCTCCTGCTAACCTTCTCCACGCGGACAACGGACCACCCTTCCTCCTCCCATACATCCACCCACACCAAAACATCACGCAGCAGCTCCGTCCAATCAACCCATCACCATCTCAACTCATGCCTTTCCACACGCCTCCCCACATCGGCCTCCTCCATGAACCCACGTGAACAGCCCGACCCTTCACCACTACACATGCAAGTCATCCCCTTGCCATCACTTCTCCTCCGCGAACAGCAGCCCACAGTGGCAAACGACCAACCGCCCCTCTTTTTGCCTTGCAACCCTCAGCCTCGGCCAAAAATCCACCTCCCCGAGCACCTTGTTCCATTCCACCACCACCACCCCCTGCTACGCCGAAACCTTCGGACTGTCTGCCCATGCAACCCACATCCCGACCCACTCCTCCCATCGCCTGAAGCCTCGCCTTCACTTCCCCTGGCCAAACAACCCAAACACCGAGATCCACTCCAGATCCACCACTTGCCATCTCCACGTGGTAAGCCTACACCCTCTCCCTGACCCACCAGTCTGCCTTCAACCTTGTTCTCACCTTGCCGAAGTCAGTCTCCACGTGTGCATCTCCTTCACCTGGAAGCTACGCCTGCAAAACTTGGTTGTTGTATATATATATATATGGTAAGTATATATAATATAGCTATAGTTTATAGTATAAGCTTTTGGGGTTCGTATATATATAAGCTTTTATAAATGTATATACATACATATCTAGTTATGTATGTGTTTTGTTTGTCTTCCTTCAACCCGCGCTTACTATATATATATATATATGTATGATATTTAGAAAGGTAATATATTGGTTTTATTAAATATTGATTTTTAAATGGTTGTATATGTATATGCATGAGTTATAAAGTTGCGGCTGAAGTTATACTGTGTTTTATGTATATTTGCATTTTGGGTTTTTTTAAGATGTAGTATTGTATATATATACTATGTTTAAAGAAGTTGTATTCAAGCTAGTTATATATATGTATATTTAATATGAAGCCTGCAACCGTATCATCCATTCCAGCCCTTCTCTATTATATATATGTATATAATAAGATTATTTATTTTAAATTTATAATTTTGAAACAGATTTTGTAATAAGCTTAAAAGATATATATGTATATATATTATGTTTAAAATTCTATTTGATGAATTTTGAAAGGAAATTTATGTGTTTAAGGAATGTTGATTTTAGGAAAAAAAAATTAATACATATATATATATATGAATAATATGTTAAGCGGTTTTGGTTCCTTTGGTTTATACTATTTACAGTCTTATATATACATAAGTATTCGATTTGGTTATACATATAAATTTTAAGTATTGATTTTTAAATATAATATATATATCTTTGATGTTGGATATTTGTGTTTTAAGAATAATGATTTTGAATTTTATATATTTTATTTTAATATTTGTCTTAAATTTAAATATTGATTTTTATAATATATATATATATATTCCGTTATATCAAGCCAATCTGATTTGTTTTCATCAATTCCTTATTATGAGCCTTGTTTGTCGAATCTGTTTTCACTTTGCTTTGCTTTGGATTTGTCATAGAGTTCGTGATTCAAAAATTCGTAGTTTGTCGTGTTGTCCAATTTCTCTAGCCTCAAAAGGTGAGCAATCACTCACGATTAACATTCTTATATTTAATAAATTTAATTAACTTGAAACGACAATTGAAATATGTTGTTAAATTTGAATTATTAGTTGTTTAACTGTTAAAGATGATATGCCATTATCTGCAATTGTTCACCTGTGATATATGACACCATATCCTGTTGTATATATTTTATTTAATTTATCACTGATGATATATGCCTGTTGTTGATATATTATATTGTTATCATATTTGTCCTCACACTACAAGTTCCCTGTTGGTTTAGAACTCCCTATGGGTTGAAATGATACATACCCGAACGATTTTGTAGAATAAGGGAAAATCGTTATGGGTTGAAATGATAAACCCAAGCGATTTTCATTGATTTTAAATTCGTGGATTGCGGGTTGAAATGATATATACCCGTAGATATTTAAATTGCGGATTGAAATGATAAATATCTATATCACTTGACCATAGGATAGAGAATTATATACGGACGCAGTTGGTCTATATTTTGAAAATGATTTCCAAAGTTTTGAAAGGAAATACATGGTTTTTATTAAATATTGATTTTTAGAATATAATATATATATATGTTATTTTTATATATGTCTAAATTTTATATTTTTAAAAAATTTATATGTTTTGGAAATTTTAAATTTATAAGTTAGTTTTGAAAATAAATTTTTTAAGACTTTACTTATAATTTTACTATTTTAAAATATTTAAAAATAGATTTAATATAAAAGAAATGTAATAATAAGATTTAATTTAATAAAGTTTAATTTAATTAGTATATAATATGTTTAAGTATTTATTTAAATTTATATCAATATTTTAAAAAATAGACTTTATAACTTTAATAATAATGGTTGAGAAGATAAATTAATGTTGACTTGGAATTTAAATTGGTTAATAATTGATTTTAAATAAGAATTTAATTGAACTTATTGATTTTGAGATTTTGAAATGTATGACTTATAACTTGATTTGATAAAAAGTGATTGAATGAATATTCTCAACTGTAGCTAAAATTGAGACTGAATATTTAATATTGATTTAAATTATAAATTGAGATTTTATTGTTATTAAAATGATTAAGTGAATATTTTCCAATTTGAATAAATTTAAAGTTAAATGTTGAAATATAATTGAAATTTATATTGTAAATGTTTGAATATTTAAACTTGAATCTTTGAACTTTAAAATTGAAATGGTTAAACTAGAATTGATTTAAATTGAATTTTTGAATTTAAGTTGATATGAATCGATTTGCAAAATTGGAGGAAACAAATTTTTTATTATATAAAGTATTTCTAATATATATAAACTATTTTAATTTATAACTATTTTAATATATATACTATTTTCAACATCTAAACTGTTATGATTATTGAAGTGTTATGGTTTCAAAATGTTGTGATCTCAAAGTGTTATGATTTCAAAAGTGTGATGATTTCAAAAGTGTTATGATTTCGAAAGTGCAATAATCTTGAAAGTGTTACGATTTTGGAAATGAATATTATTTAAAGTGAATACTGATACCGAATTGATATGGTTTTGAAATGAATATGATATTTTATTATGAAGTGTGAACTATTTGAAAAGAAATGACCACAGTGTGAAATAAACGTTTGGTTGTTAAAGAGACCGGGATCAGATATTGTCATACTCTCTGCCAATACCGAAAACCACTTTAACAATTGTGCACATGGTGGAGATTCCAAAACGAAGTAGGATGGTTTGGTGACGACTCTATATGAGGTATTAGTGCAGCCGTGAGTCAGAATGATGTAGCTAAAACAGGAGCCACGTCGGGCCAAGTGAGGTCATTCCTCCTATCAGACACATTTCTTCGATACCATTCTATTGCTTTTGTGATTTGATTGGGTGCACCTTTGATTTGGGAGTGTGTTACGAGGTGGACGGTAGTAGCTGCTATGCGTTACCACCAGTCCGGATACGCAAACGGTATATCTACCCTGGCATTGCCTCGAGTGCCTTATCGCATGCCCTATCGCACCTTCTACGAGTTTGGTTTGTACCATACCTATGGAGTGCCCTCTGATAGCCCTCCAGTTTACGGGGGGAGTTACGAAACTGTATAGACTATGGGAATATATAAAATGTGTTAAGGGGGATATGGGTAACGAATTAACGCTATTTTAATAGCTTTACTTTACTGTAGACATATTATAATAGCGTTTATTACTACATAGTAGATAGTTCCACGGATCCTTAGAGGATGGAAATCCCAAGCATCCTTTAAGTTACGTGTATTTCAGTTGACATTTCACTTGAGTTGAATTTATTGATATAAGAATGTTAATCCTGACTCAATTGTTTTGTGTTTTGCTTTACGCTCGGGTCAGACTGAGAGTCACAGCATTTGAGACTCACATTTGGAAATTGGAGCTTTGCTTGAAGATCTGTCTGTCTATCCGGCTTTCATTTATTTCAGTTGTTTCCCGTAATTCTTGTTCAGTCTTGACAGTTACTTTTGTATTCGAGACTTCATTGTATTTGAGATATTCTGTTGTATTTTATTTCAACTCTGTTGTTTATATAGTAACGTCATGAACTACTATTTATCTATTCCGCTGCTTATTGTTACATTACTCTGTGTCTGTGATTCTGTGATTGATTTATTTACTGTATATGCTGAGTTTTGCCAAATATAAATTAACAATCTGTTGTTTTGAGCAATTCTAGTCCGACATGTGCGGATGCGAATAGTTCGAAATACAAGGTCGTTACACCTTTCGACCCTCGAAAATCGACATAAATACGCTCATTGTATAACATGTCGAATGATCGAGTGCCGGAAAGACAGATTGTTGAGGGAAAAGGAAGTAGGTAGAAGAAAGAAGAAAACTAAACAAAACATAATCTTACAACGAACTGAATAATATATATAATATCAATAGCTCTTTACACAAATCAAATCTATAATATACATATTTCACATCAGAGTACACAGATCAATAATTACCAGCCTGGATAGTTATAACAACCTGCCCTCACAATTGCTGGTAATTTCAACAAAACACTGCAGCAGAATAAAACAAGTACGAGAATACGTCTCGGTCTCCAGCTCAACTCCTGAGCTCCATAGCATCCTAACCTGAACCTGCAATACTCGGTCTAACCAGAGCATTATGATAAAATAACACCCGAGTCGGTCTGGAAAACCAGCCTGATAAAACACACTCAATTTGAATTATTAAAGTTTTCAAAATCCTTTGAAAATCAAAGGTATCTCGTACGACCACGCCACAAATAAACACGACGGGTTTTTACCTTACGATGACCAAAACATTTCATATCAAATCCTCTGATATTGTAATAGCGTCTAAGTACAAATACTTATTCAAATAGCTGAAATGCTTGCATCTCACGTTTCAGCATAGTTGGGCACAATCAAAACTGTACGTCGCTTATTGGAGAATGGATTCCATCCGAATGACTAGGCACTAGGATATCACCTGTCACAGTACATGTCTAGAAACAATCTACCGAGGACCACGTCGGGATCCCCTACTACACAAGACCAGACTATTCCTGACCTGGATAAACTGAGTATGCTATCACCCCTGGTGTTCCCACCCTTTTATCGAGCTCCTTCCATAAATCGTAGTAATAATAATATCTGAGGGTATTCTAGAAAGGTGATAAACATACCCTACTTAGGTGCTACCAACTTAGCCTTGCTGCATCTCCCCTGCTTTTCAGTCATTCCCGGTTGATAAGGCTAGAGGCCACGATTAACTTTTTAAGGAATTTTCACTTAGAATGCTCATTATCCTCTAATGACAATGTTCCGATAGCATTCATCCATACAAGTCCGTTCCGGGTCCGAACGGAACCAAAGGCACTATTCCTACTACATCTGTTTTGGAATCACCCTCAGGATTAGTAGCGATTAGCCATTGCACTTCATTGCTCCATCTTTGACTCCATGCTCTTGTCTTCGTTTCGAAAACGTTCTCGTTGGATCGAAGTGGTTTTCGGATAACAAATCTGATCCCCGTCTCTTCGAAACAACGTTCGATATTTCCCGGTAAACTCAACCCCGGTTCTTTAGAAAATAAATAGACGAAAATAAGATCGAAGATCACCTCCTAACCGTTAGGGATGGATTTCCTTATCATCGTCCTAGAAGAACGAAATGAGTTTATACGTACAGTATAGCACCTCGAACGGTAACTGTACCATATAATCCCCGTGCTTCCCTTAGATATTTCCAAAGTTATATTTAGGTACGGATTTGATGGTCGGTTATTTAACTACCAAATAAACAAGCAATTCAACCAAATACTTTATTTCACTGAAAAACACCAAGTCTTATTTAATTTAAATCATAAATAAATTAATTCTCTTTATCCAAAAGTATATACTTGTCTTATCGAATTTAGTATATTCACAAATCATCCTTTTCAAAATATTTGAAAAACCTTTTAAAATAATGTGGAAAGTACCACTGCGGTATCAAACCATGGATCACAGCTCAATGGTTACGTCTCTATCCCAGAGAAATCCAAGACTTAACTGCAGGCACTCACTGCCTCCGATTTACGCCACGCGAGTATACCATTACTTCCCGAAACTTTATTTAAAAACTATCTCAAAATAATGCTTATAAATCCTAAAATAAATTTTAAGTTTAATCTAGGCAAATATACTTAAATAAAGGTTATTATACAAAGCCATATTAATATTTAATAATTATTTTTTAAAACCAAAATGCGGACTAGTGCTTAAATAATAATAAATCTTTAACACTCATTATAAAGTAACTAATTAATAATTTAATATGCTTTAAACAATTTAAAATACTTAAATAACTAATTTCTAGAGTATTTTTAACACTTTTAAAATCCCCTAGTTAGTAATTAAAAATCCTCTTTTTTTAACCGAGCCCAATTCCTCGATTCCAATTTCACTTCATAAATTTGGAACCCTCAATTGAACTCCAGTTTAACCAATTTTATTCTTATTTCCCAAATTCACCTCTATCCTCCAAAATATTTAAAATCTCGATCTTAAAACCTTTTATATTTAAAACAAGTACCATTTAAGGATTTTTTTATTTAAAAATCCTTTTATATACTTTTATTCCAAAATCCCTGTTTATAATAACCCGAAATAGTTACATTACAATTTCAAATTCATTTACTTTATCCAATAGATTTATCCAAAACTCTATATAAACATTTTACCTCAAAATCCCTATTTACAATTCTTTACCAATTTAAAACATATTTTTTTATTGGTATTTAAACACCAAAAATCCAGGTTAACTGCCATAACATCCAATCAATTCAAATCACACAATAACCTATCACAGAATATTCCAACAGTACATATATCACCATATGTGAAATAAAATTCAACATTTTTGAGGAATCCAGTTGGATCCCTCCAACCTATTTTCTTGCATCCACAGATGTTAGCACAACAAAAAAATACCAATTCCGCTTCGAGGCGGAATATCACGGTATATAAGGTCATCCGCTATTATGCGGGGCGCATAGGATCTCATCCGCTATAAATATGCGGGATATACATCACTCCAATATATTTATACTACTATATATAATATCACATTCAACTGACAATAATTTATCAGTTCAACCAATAAATCATCAATTAATATTTAACTATTTAAAATTAAAACCAGTAGTCCAAAATTGAGTGAGATTAACTCACCTTGATTTTTAATTCGCCAAACGCTCAAATTTTAAATTAAATCGAACACGTTCGATTTAACCTAAAATTTTTTCTAGCTCCAATTATCACCAATTCTAATCCAGCATGTAGCATTTGTCGCTGCGATTCCGGCACCACTTGTTTCGTCCAATTCCAACCTCGTATGACAAAGGTACGAGTTTTTAAAGATTTGAATATAATTTTTATAAATAAATTTACAAATTTTCTTTTTATTCTAACACCTTCAGATCTGGCCGTACAAAATGAAATAGGAAATCAAGGCCGTACATTTTTGTTTCCCTCTTCTCCTCGTTTGCTCCTTCCAGGCATCTTACGCACGAAGAAACCCACCACTGTCATACAAAACTCGATCGCCGCTCCTCGACGTTGGCCCTATACGTTGATCGGAGACCAACATCGCGAACCTTCCACTACCACGCACCCACGCCTTGAATGTCGTCGAGCTCGGTTGCTCCTCTACCATGCAAAACGCCAAGAATGGCATGACCTATTCCATCGATTTGCCGCTACATCGACGAACTTCAGACGATCACAGCCGCATGGATTTGACGAGCTCGAGAAGCTCTACGATCTCTCAGTTGGAAGTTTTCAAAATTAATGAGTGGATCGAGAGATAAACGTGGAAGAACAAGGGAAGGTTTCGTCCATTGATTACATTAGAGGCGGCTGCGTGAATAGAACAATGGTTTCACTGTTGCTAGGGTATATACATATATGTATAAACATTAAATTAATATTATTTTCCACAATTAACATGATTTTTCAAACGAACTCCAAACTAGACGTGCCGCCAGGCATTTATAATGTTTTACCCCTATTTCGAACATAATGGAACATGTTTCGTAGCCTAATTTGATCGTATGTGGAAGATAGCATTTTGAATCGAATTAAAATATTAAAATTTTCGATATTTATTCCAACGCGTTTCTCTCCCTTACGACCAAACGGTAACTCCAAACGATACAAAATTTGAAATCTGATAATAATACACTATTATGGATCCAATGGAACTAGTTTCGTCGAATTCCAAGACTATGCCCCGGAAGGCTATCTTAACTCGTCGATTAAATCGAGCGATTTTTAAAATCGTCGAAATCATTTAAAATTTCAATTTTTAAAACTTACTAACTCCACTATAAATCACATGGAATTTATATTCAAATTAGAAATCATTTTGATTCATTTTAAATCAAATTTTCAATTATTTACCCTATTACCATATATTAAATTTCACTATTAAATTAATATATAAATTTCAAACTTTAAATTTATCGACTTTTAATTCCATTCAAAAGTCCAATATTTTAATTCTAATCCCAATAGAATTTAAATAAATTTTAGGCATCATTTCCATGTCCATTTATTTCTAGATTCACATATTATCCCAATTTTCAATATTAAATTTATATTTACCAAATTCAATTAATCGCTATACTTGAAATGTTAAATTATTTCAGTAATTCTTCAATATTCAAAATCATTTTATTTCGAATACTTAGGAAATATTCCATTTATTTCATATTTCTCAAAATCCTTTACAATTTATTTTTAAATTCCTTAACTCATTTATATCAGATTCTATAAGTTTCCAAAATCCATTAATTAACTTCCTTTAAATTTTCCAAAATCGACTGCACTTGTCTATAATTCCAACTACCCATTTCTAACTTCTTTTATGAATTCTAATTCATTTTCAAAGTTCTCATATTCCAACATTCTAGAAGTTTACTTAAGTTTCCAGAATTCCATACAAGATTTCTCTTATAAAAATCATATCCGTTAAATAAACCCCGTTACAAATCTCGAGAGGATTTATAAATAAATTTCAATCATTCCAAACTATACATATATAATAAGTATTTTTAAATAATAATTCATTTCTTTTTAAAACATGTTTAAGTAATTATTCAAAATATTTAAGCACTTTAAATAAACATCGATAACTCATTTCCAATTCATTTTTAAATAAAACTAATCGATTTACAAACCTAATTATAAAAATTTGAATTTATTTCAATTAATATTAGATATTTGAAAAATCCACTTTCCAAAGTATTTCAATACTAAAACAACTTTAATTTACATAGTTTAATAAAAACAAAAATAAAATTTCCCTTTTAAAACAAGACTTAACTATTCGATATTAATATATTTCTAGAATTCCAATAACCAATTTCAATTTATAAATCCCTCTTGATTCATAACACATCGATCCCATTCCGATTCCTTATCCATTCTCACATTTCAAAAATAGAATCCACTATTTCTTTCTAACCGATTTTCATCTCTCGTTATAATTTCACATTATAAATTTATATTTCCAATTTATCACATGATAATCACTTCATTTTATTTATGAATTTAACGACCCGACTTCCTATGCCCAGAAAGTCGCATCATTATTAAGAAAGAAAGGGGTAGAAAATAGAAAAGAAGAGAAGAAAGAAAGAAACAACAACAACGATCTCACAGCGGAACGAATAAATTATATTAATAACATAAACTATTACATAGTATACAACAATTTACAGAGTTACACAGCATATACATCACTTACTAGACAGTTATAACCATCTGTCTAGACATTACAACTCAAATACAAAACAAGACACTATCACAGATATCAACACAGCGGAATACTATATCTACGAACGCCGAAGCCTCCTGCTCCATTGCTCCTCCAGAATATTCGTCAAAGCTAAACCTGAATCCCTTGGCTACTCGTAAAAATTTGAGTACCCAAGAGTTTATAAAACAGAAATAAACACTTGGGTCAGACATGGGTCTGGTGTGAGTAACAGGTTAAACTTGTTTAACTTCAAAACCTTTTGAAAACAAAGGTATCACGTAAGACTTCCCACACATAAACATGGAAAAGTTTTTACCTTACGCTAACCAAAACATTTGATAGGAAATCCAGTTATATTATAATAGGGTCTAGGGTTTTCAAGTAAAATACAGAAATAGCTGAAATGCTTACATCTCACATTCCAACATAGTTGGGCACAACTAATACGTACGGCACTTATTGGAGTTTGGATTCCATACAATGGCAGGGCTACTGGGGTACCGCCCGTCACAGTACGTGGCCTAGATCACCGTACCGAGGAGTACGCCCGCTCCCCTGCAACACAAAGCCGGAACCATCCCTTACTGGATAATTCCGAACAAGATAACCCCGTAGTTGGCGCGACCAACCACACACTAAGCCGAATAAAAAGAAAAGGGACCTCTAGACAGGGATCTATCTTGCTCTCAGTGGGTGCTACCCACGAAGCCTTGCTGCACCTCCCCTGTTTTAGCCATTCCCGGTTGATGAGGCTTGAGGTTACGATTACCTTTAATCAGAACATATCACTTAGAATGCTCATCGTCCGCCTGACGATGTGCTGAAAGCATTCAATCCATACAAGTTCGTTCCGGGTTCGAACGAAACCGAAGGCATTATCTCGTTACACTCGTTTTGGAATCACCCTCAGAGTTAACGACAATAACCCTTGCACTCTAAATCTTCATCTTCACTTGAGATTCACGACCTATCGTTAATTTGGATCGATGTGGTATTCGGGTCTCCAGACCTGGAATTCCGGTATACGGAAACCCGATCCCGGTCTCATCGAAATCCAAAACGTATCTTTTAAGGGCCAAGTTGTTTTAAGGTTAAAACAATTCAATTCTTATCTATATACACAGAGATAGATAATTCAATAGATAATCTACATTATCATCCCAAACAGATAATTCACATTATCATTATAATTCAACCAAACATCCATATCATATATCAATCATATCTCATCAGAGATATCAAACAATGAAATACATTCAATCTCATTCATCCATCCTTAAGCAATGATTTATATCATCTAATTAATTTAAAGTGAATTAAACTAATTACTTCATTCTATAAATCCTGCTTACTTAATTATTAATTAAACCAATTAATTAATCATTACTCTAAGTATCCATCTTAATTAATCATTCCTGATTAATAATCCTTTAATTACTTTAAGTAATTAATTCTTAATTAATTTCACAAATTAATTAACTTAAACCATTACAGTAATTAATCTTTAATTACATCATTAATTAATTAACTATAATTAATTACATTAATCCTTAATTAATTACAATTAATTAATTACTTTAATCACTTATTATTGATTAACTAATCTTAATTAATCAATCCTTAATTACATTATTAATTATATTAATCAATGACCCTTAATTACATTTTTAATTATTAATTACTTTAATTAAATTAATTACATTAAGTAATTAACCTTTAATTAAACAACATTTATTAATCACTCTTTGATTAATCTCATCTAGTAATTAACTCCCCTTAATTACTTTTATTAACTAAATTAATTATTCCTTAATTAATTTCTTAATTAATCCCTTGATTAATTCACAAGTAATTAAACTCAAATTACTTACATTAATACATCACCATTTAATTAATTACTTCCAGTAATTATCTATTATTTACTTCCTTAAATAATCATACTTTAATAATTACATTAAGTAATTATTGTTAGCACCAAAATTGGTCACTAACCTCGTTCAGAAAGATTGTGTAGAGATATAAGTGATGAATGTAAATTAAACAGAGAAGACAATCTTAATTCAAGTGCAGAAAGTAAGAACACCAAATTTATAGTGGTTCGGCGTAATTGCCTACGTCCACTTTGTTCAACTTTATTGATCTTCTTTATAGTTGATTACAAATACAATTCATGAATCAAAAGCTTGAATGAAGTTGTTTAAGTAGAGAAGATGAGTCTTGAAAATGGCAGAGTCTCCCCGTATTTGCTCTCCAAAAAAGGATCCCTTTCACTGTGACCCTGCCCCTCTATTTATAGGCAAAGATGGGCTGGACTTCCCAAGTGGGCTGATTGCCGAACGTTCCAGCCCGAGTACAGTGGTCGCCGTATGCCGAGCAAGGCTCGCCGAACGAGTTCCGCCGAGCCATTCCTTCTATGCCGAACGGTGTGCTGGTTAGTTGTGTTGAACGTCTTCTGGATGACGAGTATTACGCCGAACACCATAGGATGCCGAGTACTCTTGTATGCCGAGCAGCTTTGATTCCGAGCGACCTTGTATGCCGAACAGCCTTGATGCCGAGTACTCTGGTATGCCGTGCAGTCTTGCATGCCGAGCAGTCTTGATGCCGAACAGCCTTGATTCCGAGCACTCTTGTATGCCGAACAGCCTTGATGCCGAGTACTCTGGTATGCCGAGCAGTCTTGCATGCCGAGCAGTCTCGATGCCGAGTACTCTGGTACGCCGAGCAGTCTAGATGCCGAACAGCCTTGATTCCGAGTACTCTGGTATGCCGAGCAGTCTTGCATGCCGAGCAGTCTCGATGCCGAGTACTCTGGTACGCCGAGCAGTCTTGATGTCGAGCACTTATGGGATGCCGAACACTAGTCGACGCTGAGCATAGGTTGTTGCCGAACACTACTTGGTGCCGAGTACCCTTGCTGCCGAGTACTACGCCGAGTAGTCTCGATGCCGAACACTGCTGAGTATTATGCCGAACACTCCTGGATGCCGGACACTCTCTGATGCCGAGCACTAGTTGCCTGGTCAAATCCCCAGGAAACACTTGCCCCCCAAAGTGTATTGCGTGGCCGAACGTGATGCGCTTTGAATCTGGTACAATCTACCTCGGAGGTACCCTCTCGAGAATGCTAGCAAAGGGAGGTGCGAGACGAACAAGCTTGGGATGCCGAACGACACGTTCTAAGCCGAACGTTCCCAGCGTGCCGAACGTCATTCCACCCTAACGCCGAGTACTTCGGTATTGACCGGTTCTACCGGGAATAGCCCCTTCGACTTCCTCCATTTCCCTCTATAAAACCAGACCCTTCTCTTCCTTTTCTCCTTTTACTTCTTATTTCCTCCGTTCTCACAATTCCGTTCAATCGTCCGAATTTGAGACTTAACTACTCCATCTCAATCTTCGATCTGCACACTTAGGTATTTTTCATCGTAAACTCAAACGAGATGTTCGAACGAAGTCGTGTAGAGGGTTTTTGTATAGCTTGTCTGTATTGCCGAACGACATAGCGTGGAGGGGTTAGGAGTATGTCCGCTTATTGCCTTAGTCTCCTCGTGTTGGATCGAGGTCAAAAGGAAGAAAAAGAATGAGAGGTGTTGGAGAGGGTAACGGCGCCGTTCGCTGCTCCGGCGCATGTGGTCATGTGCCGGTCGGTGTAATGGTCAGTTGCCGAACGGTACCTCAGCCGGGCAAGGCCAGGCCGAACGCTCACTAACAAGTCGAACTATAATTGAGCCGAACGAAACAAAACCAATCAATGCCCAAACGCCGAACATTTCACATGCCGAACAATGCAATTGCCGAACATTTGACATGCCGAACAATATAATTGCCGAACACCTTTCATGCCGAACAATATAATTGCCGAACACGTTATATGCCGAACAATACAATTGCCGAACACCTTTCATGCCGAACAATATAATTGCCGAACACGTTATATGCCGAACAATACAATTGCCGAACACCTTTCATGCCGAACAATATAATCGCCGAACACCTTATATGCCGAACAATACAATTGCCGAACACTTTACTTAGGACGATGAACATTACTAAAATGCCGATCAGTATAACTGTTAAACTACACTTAGGCCGGTCACTCTAGGAATCATATGTCTTTTGAACCTGAAACTGTAATCACCTCAAGGCGGGCCTTTGAGACGGTCAGCGATGACGGTCTTCGAAAGCGATGATCCGCAGCTAGTTATTATATCTTTATTGCTGTCTTTACACAATTGCTTGCACTAGTTCACACACCACGTGGGGGGAAAATTCGTGATGCTGATTCTAACGCTCAACGTTTTTCAAGTATAGCTTTCTCAAGCATTTAGCCAGGTTCATTATTTATTCGGGATGTCAGGAAAATCTAGTTCGGCCACCGTATCTGACAGGCCTGGGCCGTCAGCAAAGCAAGGAGCCGCAGATGCTTCCAATCCGTCAATCTCTCCCGCTCATAATCTGGCGCCCGATGCTCTAGAGTCAACCATCTTATTGGACAATCCGGTCGATTCTCAAGCCTCGAGGATCAACGAGGCCGCTCTGCGACGGATATGTTCCATTCACGGAATTCCCTTTACCGACGTGTTAGTTCCTTCGAGACACGACCGTCCTCACTTGCCCCCGGTCGGGTACACGGCCTGCAACAAGTTCATGTGCTGGATGGGCAGCGTGCCTCCGTTTAACCTATTTCTCCGGGATGTGCTGCAGTATATAGATATCGCTCCGTCGCAGCTGCACCCGAATGGTCATGCGTTCCTATATGGGACTTATTTACTCTTCATGGCTGTCTTCTCCAGACCTCCGACCCCCGGTGATATTCGATACATTTACATGTTCAAGAGACGGAAAGATAGCCCCTCCTTCATCTTCCTCGAGCCGTATCACAAGTGCCAGATCCTGACAGGGGCCTGCAGCAAGTTCGCCCTGTACAAACAGGAATGGTTCTATGTGCGATGCCCGTCTGGTTTCGCTAGGAGATGGGTTGAAGGCAGTAAGTCTCTCTGCTGAACCGTTACTTGTACTTAATGGGAGTCATGTTTTTTTCCTAACTCTTCATCTCATCTTTTCAGGTATTAACCCGCGTCGGAAGGCCGAGGATATTCTGATGCTGTTGACGCGATTAGAGCTCTCCCGGCCGAGGACCGAGATATTCGAGCTATCATTTCAAATGAATCGCTGTCGGGGTTCGGCTTGCTAGCTCCTGATCGTCGGGTCAGCCTTCCAGAAGGCGTTACAATTCCCAAACCTCCATCCGGTAAAGGGAAAAAACTTGCCGGCCCGTCGTCACGTCGCGCTCCCGTCGCGCACGAAGAAGGCGAGCGTAGAGAGGGTGATGCACCCGACACTCAGGGCGAGAACGTGGGTCCTGCTTGGAATCCGGCAATCGAAATCCAGGATATTGAGACGTCATCCTCCCCTTCGAAGGGAAAGAAAAAGCTGAAATATACGGTTCAGAAAGAGAAAGTCGGCGACACCTCAAAACCTACGCCTATCCCTCCTGAAAAAGAGGCTTCTTCACAGCGTCTGGAGAGTTCTCTAAGGGGTCTCTCGAACCTCTCTATCCCCGAAGACATACTTAGTTATGGGTTCGATGATCCTGAAGCTCTCAAATTCTCGTCGCCCGCTAGAGGCAATGTAGGATCGTCTCGCCGACGAGGAGAAGAGAAAGGTCAAAGTCAAGGTTGAATCCGAAGTCCTGGAACTTACTGACCCGCGGAATAGACCTTTGAAAATCATTCTCCCGGGCAGGTCCAAACCATTAGATGTTCCGTCTCCTACTCCTGAATCCGTCTCTCTAGCAAGCAAAAAGTCCAAGAAGAAACGTGAGGGAGAGGAGTCGTCGGAGACACCGAAGGCGGACAAGAAGAAGAAGTCGAAGAAATGATCGATGCACTTGTTCAACAAGTTTTTTGCTTAAGTTTGTAATAGTTTCTACCTTTCATAACTTGTAGTTTGTACAGACCCGAATTTTGTAGGAGTGATCTTGTATCCCTATTTTGGACTTATCGAATAAAATTTCAGTTTCTTCTTGTTTGGATGATTCTCTTGTCTTTATTTGGTTTGCTGACACTGTGCTCCGGGGACTTGGAGACTTAAGACTGTTCATACTCTAGTCCGCGCTCTGGGGGCTTAGAGTACTCCGCTCCGTATTCCGGGGACTCGGAGATTGGAAATCGTTTATACTCTAGTCCGCGCTCTGGGGACTTAGAGTACTCCGCTCCGCACTCTGGGGATTCGGAGATTGTAAATCGTTTATACTCTAGTCCGCGCTCTGGGGACTTAGAGTACTCCGCTCCGCACTCTGGGGATTCGGAGATTGTAAATCGTTTATACTCTAGTCCGCGCTCTGGGGACTTAGAGTACTCCGCTCCGCACTCTGGGGATTCGGAGATTGGAAATCGTTTATACTCTAGTCCGCGCTCTGGGGACTTAGAGTACTCCGCTCCGCACTCTGGGGATTCGGAGATTGTAAATCGTTTATACTCTAGTCCGCGCTCTGGGGACTTAGAGTACTTCGCTCCGCACTCTGGGGATTCGGAGATTGGAAATCGTTTATACTCTAGTCCGCGCTCTGGGGACTTAGAGTACTCCGCTCCGCACTCTGGGGATTCGGAGATTGTAAATCGTTTATACTCTAGTCCGCGCTCTGGGGACTTAGAGTACTCCGCTCCGCACTCTGGGGATTCGGAGATTGTAAATCGTTTATACTCTAGTCCGCGCTCTGGGGACTTAGAGTACTCCGCTCCGCACTCTGGGGATTCGGAGATTGGAAATCGTTTATACTCTAGTCCGCGCTCTGGGGACTTAGAGTACTCCGCTCCGCACTCTGGGGATTCGGAGATTGGAAATCGTTTGTATGAGTCTGTACGCCGCACAGAATAATGTAATTTATCATTCGATTAAGAGATACAGAAACTTCATAGAAAATGTGGCTTCAAGCCTTTATTAATGAAAATCAACTAAATTGTTCGATCACAACTTCAAAAGGAAACTAAGTCATTATTGAATGGAAACATGCGGAAAACAATAATGCCTATAACAAGAAAGGGAAACATGCTAAATGTAATAGTGTCGCAAATGTTCACTGTTCCATGCTCGGGGGAGTGTCGTGCCATCAACGGTCGCTAGCTTGAATGTTCCTTCTCCAAGCTTCCGTTCAATGGCATATGGACCTTCCCAGCTGGGATTCATGCGTGATGGTACTGGGAAGACTCGCTTCAGAACGAGATCACCCACATCAAAGATTCTTGGGCGGACTCTGCCATCGTAGTAGCGCTTGACTCGATGTCTGTGCGCCGCCGCCCTTAACTCAGCTTCTTCGCGCTTTTCGTCGATGCAGTCCAGTGATTCCAGCAAGAGGTTTTGGTTCGTCTTGGGGTCATAGTATGTCACTCGGTGCGATGGAACTTCAAGTTCCACGGGTATCACGGCTTCAGAACCGTATGCCAAGGCGAACGGAGTGTGGCCGGTCGCGGACTTGTGGGTAGTCCTATATGCCCATAATGCCGTCGGGAGTTCATCTACCCACTTGCCTCCAACCTTCTCCAGACGCTTCTTTAGTATGGACTTAATTACCTTGTTAACGGCCTCGACTTGTCCGTTAGCTTTTGGGTGTGCAACGGCAGCGAACTTTTTCTCGATGCCGTACTTTAGACAGAATTCTTTGAACTCTCTACTTTCGAATTGCGTTCCGTTATCTGTAATGATGGTGCGTGGAAGACCAAAGCGGCATATGATGTTTCGTACAACGAAATTAATGACTTTCTTAGAGGTGATAGTGGCCAAAGGTTCTGCCTCGGCCCATTTTGTGAAATAGTCGACCGCAACTATCGCATATTTCGCACCACCTTTGGATAGAGGCAAAGAGCCGATTATGTCGATTCCCCAAATCGCGAATGGCCAAGGGCTGATCATTTGTGTGAGTTCCGTTGACGGAGCCCTCGGGATTTTTGCATATCTTTGACACTTGTCGCATTTTCTCGCGTAGTCCGCGGCATCCCGGTTTACGGTAGGCCAGTAATACCCATAGCGGAGGATCTTCTTTGCTAGCGTTTGCCCCCCAGTATGGTCGCCGCATTCCCCTTCATGGACTTCCCTCAAGACTCGCTTTGTTTCATCATGAGCGATGCATCGTAGTAATGGGATTGAGAATCCTTTCCGGTACATGGATCCATCCTGCATTACGTACCGCGCAGCCTTTCGAAGGACCCGTCGTCTTTCGCTTCTTCTTTCTGGTAAAGCCCCAGTTGTCAGGTACAGTTTGAATGGGGTTATCCACGAGTCCTTCTCGATCTCTGTTTCCAACACAAGATCGATTTTCATCTCGCCCGTACTCGGGGCATGCAAGACTTCCACGGGATATAATCCCATTTGCTGGACATCGTCGGTACTTGCGAACTTAGCCAACAAGTCGGCTTCTTTGTTTTGTTCTCGAGGGATGTGCGAAATGTCATAACGCTCAAGATTTGATAGTAGTTCCTGGACCTGAACGAGGTACGGAGCAAGCTTTCGTCCTTTTGCTTGGTAGTCTCCTCGCACTTGGTATACCACTAACTGCGAGTCACAAAAGATTTCGATTGATTTGATTCCGAGTTCTTTGATAAGCTTCAAGCCAGCGATCAATGCTTCATACTCAGCTTCGTTATTTGTAGCCGGAAAATCGAGCTTCAGGGCATAACAGATTGATCGGTTTTCCGGAGTTATAAGAACTACGCCCGCGCCGGAGCAACGGTCATTTGATGCACCGTCAGTGTATAACTTCCATCGTATGGGGGGAATGATGTCGTGATCGTCCGGTTTGATGGGCATGGTAAATTCAGCGATGAAGTCTGCTAACGCTTGCCCTCGGATAGCTCTCCGTGGTAAGTACGCGATATCGAATTGGCTCAACTCGATGTTCCATTTTAGCAATCTTCCAGAAGTTTCTGGTCGCTGAAGTACCTGCCTCAGGGGTTGATCGGTATAAACGCCGATTGAATGCGCTTGAAAGTATGGGCGTAGCTTGCGTGATGCAATCACCAAGCAATAAGCCAATTTCTCAATTTTAGGGTAATTCTTCTCTGCCCCCGTTAAACGCTTGCTAACATAATATACCGGCTTCTGGACTCGATCCTCCTCACGGACCAAAGCTGCGCTTATCGCATGAGGGGATATAGCCAAGTAAACGTACAGCATCTCATGGTCAACTGGTTTAGATAGCATCGGTGGGCTCTCCAGATGCCTTACCAGGTTCTGGAAAGCTTCCTCGCAGCTAGACGTCCATTCAAAATTCCTCTTTCCTTTCTTTATTATGTCGAAGAATGGGATGCACTTGTCAGTTGCCTTGGATATAAACCGACTTAGCGCAGCCACTTTCCCGTTCAAGCTCTGTACCTGCTTTATAGTCCTGGGTGCTTGTACGTCTCGAATGGCTTGGATCTTTTCTGGGTTGGCTTCGATTCCCCTAGCATTGATGATGAATCCTAAAAACTTCCCTGATGCAACGCCGAAAGAACACTTCAGCGGGTTGATCTTCATTCCATAGGACCTGAGTATGTTAAACATTTCAGCTAAGTCTTGGATGTGGTCGTTTGACTGCCGTGACTTCACGAGCATGTCATCCACATAGACTTCCATGGTTTTGCCCAGCTGGTCCTTGAACATTCGATTCACCAGGCGTTGGTAAGTTGCTCCAGCGTTCTTTAATCCAAAGGGCATCACTACATAGCAATACAGCCCGACATTTGTAACGAAGCTGGTGTGTTCTTGGTCCGGAATATGCATTGGGATTTGGTTGTATCCTGAGTACGCATCCATGAATGACAATAATTCGTGTCCTGCTGTGGAATCGACCAACTGATCGATCCTAGGCAACGGGAAACTGTCCTTAGGACATGCTTTGTTCAAGTCGGAATAATCTACGCAAGTCCTCCATTTCCCATTTGCCTTTTTTACTAGCACAGGGTTGGAGACCCACTCTGGGTAGAGGGCGTCGCGGACGAACCCATTTGCTTTGAGTTTGTCCACCTCCTCTCCAAGAGCGGCGGATCTCTCTGGATCCATTCCTCTCCTCTTTTGCTTGACTGGGACGTATTTCGGGTCTATGTTCAACATATGACTTGTGATGGCGGGAGAAATCCCACACATATCAGAATGCGTCCAGGCGAAAACATCGAGGTTTGCTCGGAGGAAGTCGCTAAGGTCTTCTGTCATTGCGGGGCTTAACTGTGATCCGATTTTCAGTATTCGCGAAGGGTCGTCACGGCTAACTGAAATGTCGATTGTTAATTCAGCCGGTGCCGCCTTCTCTTCCCTGGGTTTCTCATCGTCGTCTCTCGGATCTATATCTCCGTAGATCCGAGAATTATGCCCGAGCCAGGGCTCGGGCACTACTTGTCAATTATTCGCGTTGAGGATGCGGACAGGATTGTCCGTACCCTTTCCTTTTTCCCTCCGGTGAGCTTCACGGAGCTCGGCCACATAACAAGAACGGCCAGCTGCTTGGTCTCCGTGAACAATGCCTACTCCTTTGTCAGTTGGGAACTTCAAAGTCAAGCACCACGGGGCTAGTGCCGCCCTAAATTCAGCCAGGGCCGGCCGACCCAAGAAAACATTGTATGGAGAGTCCACATCCAAAACTACAAAGGGTAGAATTCGTACCCTCCGACGCTCGCCTTGTCCCAGTTCAACTGGTAACTCGACATATCCCACTGCATCAGTCGCAGCGCCGTTAAAACCGTGGATACGAGCTTTGGATGGTTTCAAGTCTTTTGTCTCTAGCTTCATCTGATCATATGCCTTCTTGAAGATGATGTTGACTGAACTTCCACAATCAATTAAGATTCTTTTTACATACGTTGGTCCGATTGTTGCAGATATGACCATGGGATCGATGGTCGGAGCCTCTATCTGATCAGCGTCTCTGTTTCTGAACACAATATCGTCTGTCATCACGCGCTGCTGCTTAGCAGGGGCCCCGTCCTCTACGTTTGAACAGCACTCGAAATCCGCATGCTTCAAGGAGCTCGCATATCGCTCCATCTCTTGCCAGTTCTTATCTGCGGGATGAGGTCCGCCGATAATTGTATTTATAACCAGTCTCCCAATAGTTCGGGCAGGTTCCTCTGGATGACGTGGAGCTGGTGCACGACCTGGGTCGGACGTTCCCTGTCCTCCTTCCTGCGGATCCTTCACAAATTCTTGCAACTTCTTTTGTCTGATCAATTTCTCGATAGCGTCATGTAGGTGTCTGCATTCTTCCGTGTTGTGTCCATAGGTTTCATGGAAGCGGCAATATTTCCCAGTCCGTTTCTGTTCTTCAGTCGATTCTTTCGGACGTGGTTTTCTGTACTGAAAAGTATTGCATGTGGATAGGTAAATGTTCTCAAGTGGGGCGTTTAGCGGAGTGTACTCGTTGTAGCTTGGAATTCTCGACTTCCACTTTCCCGCTTCTTTCCTCTTTCCTTGACTCCTTCCTCCGGACTCTTTGGGCTGCACAGGCTTATTCTGGACGTTGACTTGGACCTTTCCTGAATTGTCTCCAGATTGCTTCACAGCAATGTTGCTCTTAATTGACTCTTGGGCGGGTCCCGGTGCCTTGTCTCGTCGTACCCACCTAGCTTCCTCTCTTCTTATGAACTGGTGCGCCTTGGAGTAGAAACGCTCTAGCGTAGTCGGAGGTTTTCCTGCCAGCCAATCCCCGAATTCAGAATCCGGATCTACACCTCTCATCACAGCCATTAGAATTGCGTGGTCGTTGGGATTACTGACTTCAGTTGCCGCAACGTGGAATCTTTGTAAGTACTCCTTCAGCGATTCTCCGGGATTTTGGATTACACTCGACAGAGACATCACGTCCTTCGGGCGTGTAGTGTGTATCCTGAACTGCTCAATAAACTTCTTTGCCAACTCCTCGAAATTTGATACGGATCGCGGAGGAAGTCGGGTGAACCACATAGTGGCGATCCCAGATAGAGTAATCGGAAAGCACCTACATTTGGTGGCATCATTTGCTCTGGCTGAATCCATCATCCATTCATACCTCATTACATGTTGTCTGGGGTCAGTCTTTCCTTCGTATGCAGGAATGGTTGGCATGCTAAACTTCTTGGGGTAGGACGCTTGCAGCACAACATCCGTGAACGGAGTATGACTTCTTGACACTCCCCAATTGTCATTTGACAAGCCCTGATTTTCTTTCATCAGTTGCCTGATCATGGCTGTCAGATCGGGTGTCTGTATGGAAGCTGGGAGGTTGGAGTCAGTTCTACGTGCCTGTCCATGCTGATGCCTCCTTTCCTGGCGATCTGCCAATCGTGCGTCATGAGGCTCAACATTGTTAACATCTTGATGATCTGGAGCTCCCTCCTCCACCTGTACTCCAGTTCGGAAGTTTCCAGTTCTGGCTTGGTCGCGGTCTCCTGTTGTTCGAACAGCAGCATCTGCCCTTGCGGTTTCAGTCTTACGGCGTCTGCGCCTGGGTGGCTCATCAGAAGAAGTTGAGCTATCAGAAGAGGAATAAGCAGCTTGATTGCCCCCAGCATTCTGTTGCTGCTGTTGAGTGAGTTGTGCCATCAGGTTGGCATTAGCTTGCATCTGTTCTCCCAGTTGTCTCCTGCTTTCCCTAAGTTCTCTCATCAAGTCGTTGAACTACACTCTGGTGACAACTGGAGTCTGTTCTTGAGCGGCAATCCCTGCACTCGGGATTGCTGGTTGATTGCTAGGTCCTGCTTGTTGCACGCTAGCAGTCTCTCGGGCATCCGCATTAAGGGAAGCTGACATGGTACGTGGTCTTGCCATTGTAGAGTTATTGGTATGAACTCTGAGTAGAATCAACGGATGTCCTATCAGTAAGTCGGATCTTCTTTGGGGGATTTGTTCAATCCAGTAGCTTCAAAGCAGATCCTTAAGGTCTGAGAATTCGATTCTCAGTGAAAGCACCAAAGTGTTAGCACCAAAATTGGTCACTAACCTCGTTCAGAAAGATTGTGTAGAGATATAAGTGATGAATGTAAATTAAACAGAGAAGACAATCTTAATTCAAGTGCAGAAAGTAAGAACACCAAATTTATAGTGGTTCGGCGTAATTGCCTACGTCCACTTTGTTCAACTTTATTGATCTTCTTTATAGTTGATTACAAATACAATTCATGAATCAAAAGCTTGAATGAAGTTGTTTAAGTAGAGAAGATGAGTCTTGAAAATGGCAGAGTCTCCCCATATTTGCTCTCCAAAAAAGGATCCCTTTCACTGTGACCCTGCCCCTCTATTTATAGGCAAAGATGGGCTGGACTTCCCAAGTGGGCTGATTGCCGAACGTTCCAGCCCGAGTACAGTGGTCGCCGTATGCCGAGCAAGGCTCGCCGAACGAGTTCCGCCGAGCCATTCCTTCTATGCCGAACGGTGTGCTGGTTAGTTGTGTTGAACGTCTTCTGGATGACGAGTATTACGCCGAACACCATAGGATGCCGAGTACTCTTGTATGCCGAGCAGCTTTGATTCCGAGCGACCTTGTATGCCGAACAGCCTTGATGCCGAGTACTCTGGTATGCCGTGCAGTCTTGCATGCCGAGCAGTCTTGATGCCGAACAGCCTTGATTCCGAGCACTCTTGTATGCCGAACAGCCTTGATGCCGAGTACTCTGGTATGCCGAGCAGTCTTGCATGCCGAGCAGTCTCGATGCCGAGTACTCTGGTACGCCGAGCAGTCTTGATGCCGAACAGCCTTGATTCCGAGTACTCTGGTATGCCGAGCAGTCTTGCATGCCGAGCAGTCTCGATGCCGAGTACTCTGGTACGCCGAGCAGTCTTGATGCCGAGCACTTATGGGATGCCGAACACTAGTCGACGCTGAGCATAGGTTGTTGCCGAACACTACTTGGTGCCGAGTACCCTTGCTGCCGAGTACTACGCCGAGTAGTCTCGATGCCGAACACTGCTGAGTATTATGCCGAACACTCCTGGATGCCGGACACTCTCTGATGCCGAGCACTAGTTGCCTGGTCAAATCCCCAGGAAACAATTATTTAACAAATCAATCCATTTATTATTCTAAATTAATTAAACTTAATTAATTAACTTAAACTAATCAAATTATCTTAATTAATTACAAATGAGTAATTAATTTCTTAATTACTTCCATTAAGTAATTCATTTAAAACAAATTCTATAATTGATTATCTTTAAATTAATTAATCTAATTAATTATTAAAATTAATCACATTAATTAATTATTTAATAATCCATAGTTAATGACCTTCATTAACAATTATTTAATTACTTTTCTTAAGTAATTAACTTAGATTAACCATTATTAATTTCAAATTAATAATCTTAATAACCATGTAATTAATCTCTAATTATTTAATTAATTAAGTGTTAACCATAACTTAATTAATCTTTAATTACTTTATTAATTAATCATTAATTATTAATTAATATTTTAATTTATAATCCTTAATTTCCAATTAATTAATCCAAATCATTAATTAATTAACTTATTTAAACCATTTTAATTACCCTAAAGTTTTAATGATTTTAAATTTAAGATAAAAACATTTTCTTATTCACGGTTAAATTTATCATTCACAAATACATTTGAAAACATCCATTTCAAATTTACTTTTAAATTTCATTTTAAATTCTAGATTTAAAATGAATACCAATTTGTCTTTAACCAAGTTTAAAACCAAATTAAAAGTTTTATATGTTAGAGAATTTCTTATATCTTATAAAAGAATTTTTAAAAGAGTTTAAATCAATTTCCTTTTAAATTTCAAACCATTTAAATATAACTAACATTTAAAACATTTAAATTTATAAAAATTATTTTATTTCCAATCTAAGTTTTAAAACCAAACTTGAATCTATATATTAAAACTTTGATTTAAATCCCTGTTTAAATATTACTTCACAATTTAAATTCAGTTTTAAATTTAAACTGACAGGTTTTAGAAAACCTGGCAACACTGATGTACTCGAGACTCCACCAAAATACTTCGAGTCGCATCCCCTAAAAACCCGAGTCTCCCTCGAAATAACTCGAACCAAACGCGAGACCTTCCTTTGTAAAAACAGACTTCACCCAGACACATTCACGATCTCGTGCACGTGCACCGTCCGATCAGTCCCCTCCGACCATCGCCAACATCTCCACCACATCGGCGATCACATTCATATCCAAAATCGATCATCCAAAACACCAATACGAGCTCGAAATCGAATCGAGCATTCAAACGAGACCTGGAACAACAGTCTCGAACCACACCAAAGCCTGGAAACCCTTCGTACTCCTGCCTCCGATCATCGGAGTTGCTGAAACTCCAGTCACGACTTCGACATATCGCCAGCTTCCATCCTCCTGAGTCTTGATGCACTCGATCAAACAGTGGAGTCGTACAAATCAAATTACCTAACCTATTAAAAACTAGGGCTACAGATTTCTACGACCAACCATCGCCGCCATAGTCATTTGATTACTCACTAACCATTTTTCCCGACCTTACCATTAGCTCCTCTTCCTCCAGAAGAAACTTCAACCCTCCAGAACCTCGAGATCACCAGAAAACCCCAAAAGTCCAAAAACAGTGCAAACCCAAATTGCTCCTTCATTCTATTTCTAAAAACCATGATTTTAGTCTTAAAAATCAAGTCTTTGATTAAGGTTTCAGATTACATACCTGACTTAATAAATTAGGATGTTTGAATTTTACCAAATCTTAAGCTTGTACTGTTCTAGTTATTTTTCCAGAGCAGATTTATATTTGTTTGGCTTAAATAAAATTTTAAGCTTTAATCTATGCTTAAACAAACTGATTTTATTTGAATTCTACGACTTAACAGAATTTGGTTAAAGAGATAATGGATTCTTTGAATAAAAACTTGGTCTTGAAACTGATACAGAGATGTTACAGGTATTTCACAAACATGCACACATCTATCATCCAATATTCACAGAAGTTTCATATATATATATACAACTATTCTTACTTCAGAGATTCACATGTACCCATTTATACTTAAGCAATTTAGAAAAGGTGTTACTTCCCTAAAACAATGATGAAACAGAGCACTTAAACAGCATGCACCAAATATTAGATATTCACTTATGCAATACACATTTAAATTCAGTCATACAAGCATGCAACCAATTATAAATTTAAATTTTTAAAAGTTACTCACTTGATTTAAACATGCAGACAGAGCACCAGTTTTGGAAAAGTCTTTATACTTGCTTTTGCTGAAATGCTTTTGTTATTTTTTTATCAACCTTAAACTTGAATGCTGCTGAATGCCTTGGTTTTATAAATTGAATGCAGAGATGAGTTCCAGATTTTGAAAAGAAAATTGCTTTAGTTTTGAAAAGAGGCTGGCATCAGTTCTTGCAGAAATGCACAGGCTACAGATTGAAATTGTAGTGACCAACTTCCAAATTTTTGAGGAAGGGAATGCAGATTTGCTTGCTTTCCAGATTTTTGAAAAAGAATTGAATGCAGGCCTTTGTAAGTGGATCAGGGCTTTGATTTTTCATGTTTGAAGAGATGAAGTTTGCTATGCATTTTTGAGGGATTTACTTCACTGATTGAGGAAAAAGCTTTTGAAAATTGATTTGCATGCAAACAAATGTTATAGGGATTGATTACAGAATTTGATTTTTCAGATTTGTGATTTGGAGATGGTTTAAAATGAAACGTTTCTCTCAGCTGAAAGTTCTTTGTTTTAGAATTGAAAAATGAGAAAAAGGGAAAGGAAAGAAAGAATGCATGAGTTTATATAACTATATTTATGATTTAAATTAAAAATTAAAGAAAATTAAAACTAAAATTTGACACATGGCTTGAATTTCAACACTTGTTAATTACCTTGTTTAAACATCTAACACATGTTACATTAGGCTTTAATATATTTACACATGTCCTTTTAATTAATTAGCATTTTTATTTAAAGGTAATGAATGTTTTAAACTTAATTAATTTATAAATACTTGTTTGTATGTATAGCTAATTTTTAAAGAAATAAAACATTATATAAAATAAAACAATATATATAACAATCATTTGAAAAAAAAATGTTTTTAATCATTTTAAATAAATTTATACAAGAGGTTGTAACTTATTTGTTATTTAAATGAATGCATGATTCATTTATTAATTGTATTTTAAATTCTCATATTTATTCTACAAATCAAATTTATTTATCAATATTTTTAAAAGAATAAAACAAACATTTTATAACTTGTTTTAATATACAAACTTAGGTCAAAATATATTTTGAACAAATAAAACATTTATCTTATGTATTTTAACTATATAGTTATTTATTAAATAACTTTGAAAAGCTTAATATTAATTTAATCATGATTTCCATATTACCCAAAATATATTAGAATTTTGAAAACATAATTTCATTTGTTAAATTCAAACCAACTCATCTATTTACAATATATATAATTATATATATACATTATAAATAGAAATCGTTCTATTAACCTTTTAAAAGATAAATCACTAATTAAATATTTATTTTAATTAGATTATTAAATTAATCCAAATTTATTAACAAAGATTATTAATCAATTTAATTTTAAATACAGATTATTAAATTGATTATTGCCTAAAATTCCGGGATATCACATTCCTTCCCCCTTAAAATAATTTCGTCCCCGAAATTTAAACAAAGGTAATTTAATAATCTACTTAAGATTTAATTTTTCAAAGCACAAGCATATACTATCATCCATATGCTAACAATCATAGCAACCAATCATCCAAACAAACAATTTTAACTATCCAGACAAAATTCTGGATAGAATTTCCTCGAGTTTCCCCAAGTATATATATATATACCGGGATACTCGCTCTACAAACAATCTAAACTACGAAGCTACAGAGTTCCTACTCATCTAGATCTATAAAACTAAACAGGATATCAGACTATAGACAAGTCTGACTCAACAACCAAATCGTCCTGAACTGCTGATTCCAAAACCATAGATAAATCAACACTTATCCAAAATCAAGAACACAATCTCTACTCCTCAAACATCAGAAGACTGAACTTACTTCTCCTATCCGGAAAAGACAACAGATACACTCCCAAACTGCTTCTGCTGCACAACTCTGATCTGAAGTAGATAAGAATGCTGATGAAGAACACAAGCACAGACTGGACAACTCATCCCAGAAAAATAGTTCAACAAATCCATAAAGAAAAACTCAGAAGTTCCAAGAAATACCGAGCTGCTTCACCAAACTCCATCTCTAGGAAACATCCTTCAACTAGGTTGAACCACCGGTATTACTCCTGGAATCCAGTCGATAAGAAAACTCAATCTCCAAATGCGGACAAACTTCTGACTTCCTTTAAGACATCCAGAAAAATCTGATAACCCAAGAGAACACTCAGCAATCGCAAGTCACTTTTGCGATCAACCCAGCCTATTTCCAAAGAAAAACTGTCCTCTCTTTACCAATCAGAACAGCTTACACCTATCTGTCCAATCCATTGAAGAAATGGATCCATTCTGCTGTTTTTGAACTCCAACTCTAGAAAACTACTCAGCCAGAAAACTTCCTGCCAACACACAGAATACTCCGAGCTGCACTACTGCCACAAATGCCAAAGACTTCCTTTTCCAAAGCTCTTCGAGAAACTCGAACCCAAACCAAATAGAAACACCATGCTGAACTCAACCACAACACCGAAGCAGACACACTTCATTAACTTGTTCCAAAGAAAATATCTTCGGGAACATCCATAGTCACTGCATCTCATCACACAGCTACTATTACCTGAGATACCATCACTCGCTTCTGTTCTCCGACAGATCCAACTCTATTCATCCAACTCCTAAGATGAACTCCGAACCTTAACAGGTTTCCTTCAGAGATTGTGAAATCCTTACACAACTGTAAAGTTTACTCGAGACGGTATTAGGTTTACAGTCTCGACAGATACTCTTCCAACCTCAACACTCAGACTCCTAATCCTGGATGATAAATTATTATCATCTCAACCAATCATTACAAATACCATATACATTTAAAAATGATATTTTTTTTTACATAGAAATTATATCTGGGTAAAATTATTTCATCTACCTTTTTAAAACAATATTGTGTCCGTTGGCCTGGTCCAAGTGTTTAGAGATCCCTATCAATAACGTTAGCTACTCGTATTGACCAGAATCCATATACCACTCAACCGATCAATTAACACAATATAAAACCATTTTATATAATTAACAAATACGCGCTCTCGAATATATATACACTCAGACTCAAACAGGTTGTTACAGATCCTATCTCTAATGAACAATCCTTCCGAACCTAGGTATTCACTCAACCTAGTGTTCTGATATTCACTTAACCAATAGCTTAGGCATTCGCTCAACCTATGCTCTGATACCACTTTAACGACCCGACTTCCTATGCCCAGAAAGTAGCATCATTATTAAGAAAGAAAGGGGTAGAAAATAGAAAAGAAGAGAAGAAAGAAAGAAACAACAACAACGATCTCACAGCGGAACGAATAAATTATATTAATAACATAAACTATTACATAGTATACAACAATTTACAGAGTTACACAGCATATACATCACTTACTAGACAGTTATAACCATCTGTCTAGACATTACAACTCAAATACAAAACAAGACACTATCACAGATATCAACACAGCAGAATACTATATCTACGAACGCCGAAGCCTCCTGCTCCATTGCTCCTCCAGAATATTCGTCAAAGCTAAACCTGAATCCCTTGGCTACTCGTAAAAATTTGAGTACCCAAGAGTTTATAAAACAGAAATAAACACTTGGGTCAGACATGGGTCTGGTGTGAGTAACAGGTTAAACTTGTTTAACTTCAAAACCTTTTGAAAACAAAGGTATCACGTAAGACTTCCCACACATAAACATGGAAAAGTTTTTACCTTACGCTAACCAAAACATTTGATAGGAAATCCAGTTATATTATAATAGGGTCTAGGGTTTTCAAGTAAAATACAGAAATAGCTGAAATGCTTACATCTCACATTCCAACATAGTTGGGCACAACTAATACGTACGACACTTATTGGAGTTTGGATTCCATACAATGGCAGGGCTACTGGGGTACCGCCCGTCACAGTACGTGGCCTAGATCACCGTACCGAGGAGTACGCCCGCTCCCCTGCAACACAAAGCCAGAACCATCCCTTACTGGATAATTCCGAACAAGATAACCCCGTAGTTGGCGCGACCAACCACACACTAAGCCGAATAAAAAGAAAAGGGACCTCTAGACAGGGATCTATCTTGCTCTCAGTGGGTGCTACCCACGAAGCCTTGCTGCACCTCCCCTGTTTTAGCCATTCCCGGTTGATGAGGCTTGAGGTTACGATTACCTTTAATCAGAACATATCACTTAGAATGCTCATCGTCCGCCTGACGATGTGCTGAAAGCATTCAATCCATACAAGTTCGTTCCGGGTTCGAACGAAACCGAAGGCATTATCTCGTTACACTCGTTTTGGAATCACCCTCAGAGTTAACGACAATAACCCTTGCACTCTAAATCTTCATCTTCACTTGAGATTCACGACCTATCGTTAATTTGGATCGATGTGGTATTCGGGTCTCCAGACCTGGAATTCCGGTATACGGAAACCCGATCCCGGTCTCATCGAAATCCAAAACGTATCTTTTAAGGGCCAAGTTGTTTTAAGGTTAAAACAATTCAATTCTTATCTATATACACAAAGATAGATAATTCAATAGATAATCTACATTATCATCCCAAACAGATAATTCACATTATCATTATAATTCAATCAAACATCCATATCATATATCAATCATATCTCATCAGAGATATCAAACAATGAAATACATTCAATCTCATTCATCCATCCTTAAGCAATGATTTATATCATCTAATTAATTTAAAGTGAATTAAACTAATTACTTCATTCTATAAATCCTGCTTACTTAATTATTAATTAAACCAATTAATTAATCATTACTCTAAGTATCCATCTTAATTAATCATTCCTGATTAATAATCCTTTAATTACTTTAAGTAATTAATTCTTAATTAATTTCACAAATTAATTAACTTAAACCATTACAGTAATTAATCTTTAATTACATCATTAATTAATTAACTATAATTAATTACATTAATCCTTAATTAATTACAATTAATTAATTACTTTAATCACTTATTATTGATTAACTAATCTTAATTAATCAATCCTTAATTACATTATTAATTATATTAATCAATGACCCTTAATTACATTTTTAATTATTAATTACTTTAATTAAATTAATTACATTAAGTAATTAACCTTTAATTAAACAACATTTATTAATCACTCTTTGATTAATCTCATCTAGTAATTAACTCCCCTTAATTACTTTTATTAACTAAATTAATTATTCCTTAATTAATTTCTTAATTAATCCCTTGATTAATTCACAAGTAATTAAACTCAAATTACTTACATTAATACATCACCATTTAATTAATTACTTCCAGTAATTATCTATTATTTACTTCCTTAAATAATCATACTTTAATAATTACATTAAGTAATTATTTAACAAATCAATCCATTTATTATTCTAAATTAATTAAACTTAATTAATTAACTTAAACTAATCAAATTATCTTAATTAATTACAAATGAGTAATTAATTTCTTAATTACTTCCATTAAGTAATTCATTTAAAACAAATTCTATAATTGATTATCTTTAAATTAATTAATCTAATTAATTATTAAAATTAATCACATTAATTAATTATTTAATAATCCATAGTTAATGACCTTCATTAACAATTATTTAATTACTTTTCTTAAGTAATTAACTTAGATTAACCATTATTAATTTCAAATTAATAATCTTAATAACCATGTAATTAATCTCTAATTAATTAATTAATTAAGTGTTAACCATAACTTAATTAATCTTTAATTACTTTATTAATTAATCATTAATTATTAATTAATATTTTAATTTATAATCCTTAATTTCCAATTAATTAATCCAAATCATTAATTAATTAACTTATTTAAACCATTTTAATTACCCTAAAGTTTTAATGATTTTAAATTTAAGATAAAAACATTTTCTTATTCACGGTTAAATTTATCATTCACAAATACATTTGAAAACATCCATTTCAAATTTACTTTTAAATTTCATTTTAAATTCTAGATTTAAAATGAATACCAATTTGTCTTTAACCAAGTTTAAAACCAAATTAAAAGTTTTATATGTTAGAGAATTTCTTATATCTTATAAAAGAATTTTTAAAAGAGTTTAAATCAACTTCCTTTTAAATTTCAAACCATTTAAATATAACTAACATTTAAAACATTTAAATTTATAAAAATTATTTTATTTCCAATCTAAGTTTTAAAACCAAACTTGAATCTATATATTAAAACTTTGATTTAAATCCCTGTTTAAATATTACTTCACAATTTAAATTCAGTTTTAAATTTAAACTGACAGGTTTTAGAAAACCTGGCAACACTGATGTACTCGAGACTCCACCAAAATACTTCGAGTCGCATCCCCTAAAAACCCGAGTGTCCCTCGAAATAACTCGAACCAAACGCGAGACCTTCCTCTGTAAAAACAGACTTCACCCAGACACATTCACGATCTCGTGCACGTGCACCGTCCGATCAGTCCCCTCCGACCATCGCCGACATCTCCACCACATCGGCGATCACATTCATATCCAAAATCGATCATCCAAAACACCAATACGAGCTCGAAATCGAATCGAGCATTCAAACGAGACCTGGAACAACAGTCTCGAACCACACCAAAGCCTGGAAACCCTTCGTACTCCTGCCTCCGATCATCGGAGTTGCTGAAACTCCAGTCACGACTTCGACATATCGCCAGCTTCCATCCTCCTGAGTCTTGATGCACTCGATCAAACAGTGGAGTCGTACAAATCAAATTACCTAACCTATTAAAAACTAGGGCTACAGATTTCTACGACCAACCATCGCCGCCATAGTCATTTGATTACTCACTAACCATTTTTCCCGACCTTACCATTAGCTCCTCTTCCTCCAGAAGAAACTTCAACCCTCCAGAACCTCGAGATCACCAGAAAACCCCAAAAGTCCAAAAACAGTGCAAACCCAAATTGCTCCTTCATTCTATTTCTAAAAACCATGATTTTAGTCTTAAAAATCAAGTCTTTGATTAAGGTTTCAGATTACATACCTGACTTAATAAATTAGGATGTTTGAATTTTACCAAATCTTAAGCTTGTACTGTTCTAGTTATTTTTCCAGAGCAGATTTATATTTGTTTGGCTTAAATAAAATTTTAAGCTTTAATCTATGCTTAAACAAACTGATTTTATTTGAATTCTACGACTTAACAGAATTTGGTTAAAGAGATAATGGATTCTTTGAATAAAAACTTGGTCTTGAAACTGATACAGAGATGTTACAGGTATTTCACAAACATGCACACATCTATCATCCAATATTCACAGAAGTTTCATATATATATATATATATACAACTATTCTTACTTCAGAGATTCACATGTACCCATTTATACTTAAGCAATTTAGAAAAGGTGTTACTTCCCTAAAACAATGATGAAACAGAGCACTTAAACAGCATGCACCAAATATTAAATATTCACTTATGCAATACACATTTAAATTCAGTCATACAAGCATGCAACCAATTATAAATTTAAATTTTTAAAAGTTACTCACTTGATTTAAACATGCAGACAGAGCACCAGTTTTGGAAAAGTCTTTATACTTGCTTTTGCTGAAATGCTTTTGTTATTTTTTTATCAACCTTAAACTTGAATGCTGCTGGATGCCTTGGTTTTATAAATTGAATGCAGAGATGAGTTCCAGATTTTGAAAAGAAAATTGCTTTAGTTTTGAAAAGAGGCTGGCATCAGTTCTTGCAGAAATGCACAGGCTACAGATTGAAATTGTAGTGACCAACTTCCAAATTTTTGAGGAAGGGAATGCAGATTTGCTTGCTTTCCAGATTTTTGAAAAAGAATTGAATGCAGGCCTTTGTAAGTGGATCAGGGCTTTGATTTTTCATGTTTGAAGAGATGAAGTTTGCTATGCATTTTTGAGGGATTTACTTCACTGATTGAGGAAAAAGCTTTTGAAAATTGATTTGCATGCAAACAAATGTTATAGGGATTGATTACAGAATTTGATTTTTCAGATTTGTGATTTGGAGATGGTTTAAAATGAAACGTTTCTCTCAGCTGAAAGTTCTTTGTTTTAGAATTGAAAAATGAGAAAAAGGGAAAGGAAAGAAAGAATGCATGAGTTTATATAACTATATTTATGATTTAAATTAAAAATTAAAGAAAATTAAAACTAAAATTTGACACATGGCTTGAATTTCAACACTTGTTAATTACCTTGTTTAAACATCTAACACATGTTACATTAGGCTTTAATATATTTACACATGTCCTTTTAATTAATTAGCATTTTTATTTAAAGGTAATGAATGTTTTAAACTTAATTAATTTATAAATACTTGTTTGTATGTATAGCTAATTTTTAAAGAAATAAAACATTATATAAAATAAAACAATATATATAACAATCATTTGAAAAAAAAAATGTTTTTAATCATTTTAAATAAATTTATACAAGAGGTTGTAACTTATTTGTTATTTAAATGAATGCATGATTCATTTATTAATTGTATTTTAAATTCTCATATTTATTCTACAAATCAAATTTATTTATCAATATTTTTAAAAGAATAAAACAAACATTTTATAACTTGTTTTAATATACAAACTTAGGTCAAAATATATTTTGAACAAATAAAACATTTATCTTATGTATTTTAACTATATAGTTATTTATTAAATAACTTTGAAAAGCTTAATATTAATTTAATCATGATTTCCATATTACCCAAAATATATTAGAATTTTGAAAACATAATTTCATTTGTTAAATTCAAACCAACTCATCTATTTACAATATATATAATTATATATATACATTATAAATAGAAATCGTTCTATTAACCTTTTAAAAGATAAATCACTAATTAAATATTTATTTTAATTAGATTATTAAATTAATCCAAATTTATTAACAAAGATTATTAATCAATTTAATTTTAAATACAGATTATTAAATTGATTATTGCCTAAAATTCCGGGATATCACAATGAACATCATTTATAAATGTACAAACTCATTCGAGTTCCACTTGTTTTATAAAAATATTCTCATTTATAAAATTTCATTTATAAACCCATCCCTTTATAAATCCATATTCAAAACTCTACATAAAACATTCCTCTATATGTATAAACTATGTTCATAAGTTTCATTTCTATTTTATAAACTCCTTTTTTTTATAAAATCTCTTATTTATAAAATTCACTTTATAAATCTATTCTTTATAACTTCCATTTATTATCAAAATCGAACTATAAATATCGATTTCAAATCCATTTACATACTTATACACCAATGTTAAAAAAAATTCTCGTCCCCATTTTATAAACTCCATCCAATGTTTCCAAATTTATTTCGACATTCTACTTTTCCCAAAAATAGAACCAATTACTTTTCTAACCATACCATTCCCCAAATTAATATAAACCCATTGATATGTTTTATTTCTCCAAATTTGCCAAGGATGATATTTTCCTTAAAAAAATATCGTTTTATAAATTTATTATTTCATTTTAAAAAACTTCCTTATTTATAAAATAACTCTTTAAAAGTTCTTTCCTTACTATATAAAATTATATCACCTTTAAAAAAACATTTAATAATAGTTATATAAAAATACTTTATCATCTTTAAAAAGTATTCTTTAATTACAAAATTAAATTAATATTTAAGATTTTTAAAATCTATATATTATGGTCTAGAAAATCTTTATTTAACATTTCATAAAACTTATTAATTTAATATTCAAATATAATATCTTTTATATAAATTAATTTCCTTTTTAAAATAATTAAATATATCTGTTAAACACTTTTAATTTCGAAAACCATTTGAAAATAAAAATTTCCACTTAATAGCATTTTAGAAATACTAAAAAGAGGCACAGTGCAACCATAGCACTAAATAAGGGAAATTATATTCACGTCATCAAATATTGCATCCAACACAACCTATATCACTATATATGAAAAATAAAATTAACAAATGTGAGGAATCCAGTTGGATCCCTCCAACCTGTTTCCCTGCATCCACAGATGTTATATAATATAAAATACCAATCCCACTTCGAGGCGGGATATCGCGGTAATAAATGGTCATCCGCTATTATGCGGGGCGCGTAGTGTCTCATCTGCTCCAATCGACGGTAAATATATCCAGCTACTAATATATATAATATAACATTCAACTGATAATAATATACCAATTCAACCAATTATCCAATGAATAATTTTAATTATTATAAATTAAAACCAGCAATCCAAACGAGTGAAATTACTCACCTTGATTTTAATTTGCAAGCTGTCTCAAAGTTTGAATTAAATTGAACCACGTTCAATTTAATCTAAAATTCCAGTTGACTCTAAAAATCTCCTAACAAATTTTATTGCGTAGCACTCATCGATACGAATCCGTTACCGCTTGTTTTGTTTAATTTCGACATCGTATGACAAAGTTATACTTTTTTAAATATTCGAACTTAAACAAAAAAATTAACTTTTCTAATCACGGTAATTAACTTTATTAATTACCCAAATTTCGTTCTTTCAAGCGTCTCCAGGTTACCCACGCTTGAACCCAACCTCCCTCCGAGCTTCCCACTGCCGCACATCACCTAAGGACGACCGAAGCATCATCGAAACCCCTTGCTGACTCGCCTGAACCCAGCTCCACTCCAGCACCCACGGTGTGACGACCCGAAATTTTGGATATTTGAAATTGGAATATTTAATTGATTTTAAATATTCAGGTGTTGATTATTAGCTTGAATTTCAAATATCTCTATTTATTGGATAATTTAATTATTGGATTAAATAATTGAAAATTGGGTAAAATATGAAATCTTGGTTTTTATGCTCGTTAAAAATAATTTGAAGTCTTATAAAATTTAAATTGATAATACTGAAGATAATAAAAGTGTTAAAATTGAATTTAAAAGTGGTTTGTTCAGTTTTAAAAATATACCGTGTAAATTAATATTTAAAAATAGCCTTCCGTGGCACAGTCTCAGATTTCGACGAAACTAGTTCCATTCGATCCGTAATAGTGTATTATTATCGAATTTCAAATTTCATAGCGTTTGGAGTTATTGTGGGGCCATACAGGATAGAAACGCGCTGAAATCTATATCGAAAATTCAATATAAATAATTAGGTCCAAAAAGCTATCTTCTCCATACGATCGAATTAGGACTCGAAACCTTTTCCATTGCGTTCGGAATAGGGGTATAACATTATAAACGCCCAGCGGCACGCCTTGATACGAGGTCAAAATTTTAAGTTGGATTTATCGAGACAATTTAAATAATATTATATATATGTGTGGACTGGTCAATGTAATTCACATCAGTGTTATCCTTTCACCTCATTTTGAATCACTGTAGCAAGTTGGTTGGAGCAAGCAACCATCTCTTCGTGTCCCCTGTGCTCCTTTTAAAATGCAAGCAGATTTCAAAAGCATTTCAAAAATCTAAAGAAAATGAAAATAATGGCCGAAACAGTTAAAGGAAAAAATCGAGTCTCCCATCCTCTTTTCAATAAAAATCATTCACGAATCAAATTCAAGCAAAGGGTAATGGCAGCAGTCGAATCCCCACCATCTTCCTCTTCTTCCCTTTATTTACTCGAACGCAAAAAAAAAGAGAATCGGAAGCCTCGAACGAACAAATCATTCATCTAAAATAAAAGAGAGGAGATAATCACGAATCGAAGGCGCAATCGCCGTTCAAGAGTGCGGCGACGTTCGCGAGGGGATGCTCGAATGCGTGAGCGAGGGCTGGTGGTTCGGTAGGGTAGATTGCTAGATCATCGAGGTGGAGGTTTCTAGAGATGGCGTGTAGTCATCGTTCGTGGCCAGGGTATTGCGACTTCGACAGTGCCTAGGTTGCGGGTGATGGTTGTAACGACCCGGCTTTCTTTGCCCAGAAAGACGCATCGTTATGAAGAAAGAAAGGGATAGAAGAAGAAAAGAAAAGAAGAGAGAACAACAACACATCAGAAATCTCACAGCGGAACGAGAAATATATTATCACATAAGATATTACATAGTATCATATACATCAGAGTACACAATTTATACATCACAGAATAGACAGTTATAAACTTCTGTCTATTATACAACATAAGTATACCGGTACAACAATACAGACTAATACAAACACAGCGGAAACTCTATATATCTACTCGCTGAAGCCTCCTGCTTCACAGCTCCTCCAGAATTCGTCAAGATTATCCTGAATCCCTTGACTACTCAATACAATATTGAGTACCCAAGAGTTTAATAAAACAGAAAATAAACACTTGGGTCAGACATGGGTCAGGTGTGAGTAAACGGTTAGATTGCTTAACTTTGAAAACCTTTGAAAACAAAAGTATCACGTAAGACTTCCCACAAATAAACATGGGTAAGTTTTTACCTTACGCTAACTAAAACATTTGATAGGAGATCCGATTGTATTATAATAGGGTCTAGCGTTTTCAAGTAAAATACAGAAATAGCTGAAATGCTTACATCTCACATTCCAACATAATTGGGCACAACTAATACGTACGGCACTTATTGGAGTTTGGATTCCATACAATGGCAGGGCTACTGGGGTACCGCCCGTCATAGTACGTGGCCTAGATCACCGTACCGAGGAGTACGCCCGCTCCCGTGCAACACAAAGCCGGAACCATCCCTTACTGGATAATTCCGAACAAGACAATCCCGTAGTTGGCGCGACCAACTACACACTAAGCCGAATAAAAGAAAAGGGACCTCTAGACAGGGATCTATCTTGCTCTCAGTGGGTGCTACCCACGAAACCTTGCTGCACCTCCCCTGTTTTAGCCATTCCCGGTTGATGAGGCTTGAGGTTACGATTACCTTTAATCAGAACATATCACTTAGAATGCTCATCGTCCGCCTGACGATGTGCTGAAAGCATTCAATCCATACAAGTTCGTTCCGGGTTCGAACGAAACCGAAGGCATTATCTCGTTACACTCGTTTTGGAATCACCCTCAGAGTTAACGACAATAACCCTTGCACTCTAAATCTTCATCTTCATTTGAGATTCACGACCTATCGTTAATTTGGATCGATGTGGTATTCGGGTCTCCAGACCTGGAATACCGGTATACGGAAACCCGATCCCGGTCTCATCGAAATCCAAAACGTATCTTTTAAGCCCAAGTTGTTTAAAGGTTTAAACAATTTAACTTATCTATATTCATACAGATAGATAATTCACACATCACAATTGATAATCACATTATCATTTAAACAGATGATTCATAATCAAATAGGTAATCCATATCAACATCACAATAGTTAATCTATATTACCATTATAATGCAACCAAGCATTCATACCACACAACATTACTTATCTCATTTCTGAGATAACATTCATTCTAGTCAATCAATGTCATTCATTCTTATATAAGCAATGATTTACTTAATCATAACATAATTAATTTAAAATGAATTAAATTAACTATCTCTATCTTTAATTAATTTAAAGTGAATTAAATTAATTACTTCATCTCTTAATTAATTTAAAATAAATTAAATTAATTACTTCAATATAAACCTTACTTATATAATCATTAATTAATTATAAATTAATTAATTAATCTTCCTCTAAATTTCCACTTTAATTAATCACCCTGATTAATTATACTTTAATTACATTTAAGTAATTATCCTTAATTAATTTTCCAAATTAATTATCCTTAATCCAATACAGTAATTAACTTTTAATTACTTCATAAATTAATTAATTAATTACTTCATTTCTTAATTAATTACAATTAATCACTTATCATTTGATTAATTAATCTTAATTAATCAACTCTTAATCACATCATTAATTATAAACTAATGATCCCTAATTACACCTTTAATTATTTTATTAATTACATTAAGTAATTATTCTTAATTAATCCATAATTATTAATCACCTTTGATTAATATAATCCAGTAATTAACGTCCCTTAATTACTTCCATTAACTAATTACTTTTTAATTAATTATCTTAACAATTAATTAATTACATTATTAATTAACCTTAATTAAACCACAATTATTAATCATCTTTGATTAATCTAATCCTTTTGTCACATCCCGAAATTTTCGACTTTCGAAAATTCGACATCGATACTCACTTTATCGACTGTCGAGCAATCGAGTGCCGGAAACTCCAATAGTGAGGGTTTTAGAAAGAAGAAATAGAAGAAAAAGAGAAGAAGAAGAGAAAGAAAGAACAACTGAACAACATCAGACAGAAAACAATATCAGAATCTTACACATCGCAGCGGATCAATATATAATAGATAATCACTAGTCTTTTAAAACAAAGAACTATATCAGTTTATACATACATCAATCATCAGAATCAATATACAACTCAGTACAACAATGGACAGTTATATAACTTGTCCTCATACAGAATACACAGCGGAATAAATACTATTAGATACAAATACTACGTCTCGTCCTCCAGCTTATCTCCAAAGCTCCAGAATATCCAGAATATCCTGATAACATAACTCTAGGCTGCCCGTGTGGAAATTGGTGGGCACCCAGAGTTTAGAAGGGAAACAATAAACTCCGAGTCAGTCATGGTGACTGGTGTGAGATCGTAAAACAGTTATTCTTTTAAAAATAAACAACAGATATTTTAAAGTCAATTCGCAATGCTTTTGGAAAATGAAACTACCATAAGACCTCCCGCCACACACACAATGCAAACGCAGACTTGGAGGAGATTTCTTCTTATGATAGTCAAAGATGCTTACTACGCGAAAATCAAATTCTTTTGGATATTATTATTAGTGCATAGTGTAGAAAACATTTCGAAAGTATAATATTAATCTTAGCCAGCATAGACATTTCGAACTATGCCTACTATAGCTACCATCCAAACAGTGGGGCGCCACCATAAGTGAATGGCAGGTTCTACAACTAATACCGTACAAAGCTCGTATTGTTTCTTTGGATTTCCAACAAATGGTCAGGCTAAGGAACTTCCTAACCACGATGGGTACGTCCCTGGAATAGACGACCCGAGAACCTAACCGGATCTCTGCCAACACAAGGCCGGGTTACCTCTGCAAAAATAGGTAACTACTGACACGCGTATGCCATCCCCCGATCGTCACCGATCTTCCCGAGGATCCCCGATTCGCAACAAACCACATAGATAATAATAATGCAGTAACCACAGAGGTTAAGTATCTGGGCTCCATACCATGATACCACCTTTATCCAGAAGGAATGACATACACTAAGGGGCGCTACTCCCTAGAACCTTGCTGCATTCGTCCTGTTTCGACCATTTCCGGGGTGTGAGGCTCGACGAAGTCTCGTCCACAAAGCTACGCTTTCTACAAAAAGCCCTGCTTCGGGTCAAACAAAATGATCAACCTATGATCACAAAGATATAAGATCAAACAAATGATCATATCACAAATGATCAAACACCGATCATTTCACAGCAACACTCAGTATGCCACGTTACCAAATTGGGGTATATCGCTGATAAATTTCAACTACATAACCTCTGAGCTCGTACGTCTCAGAGAAGGGTGTTAAGCTAAGAGAATAAATTCTCCACCACCAACAGAAATGTATTTGAAAGAAATCAGCTTTATATCTCAAAGTGTAACGTCAGACACACAATCCATACAAGTCTGTTCCGGGATCGAACAGAACCGAAGGCACTTCTCACGAAGCCCTTGCACTTCCGGATAATTTTCAATCACGTCAGGACTTCCCGTCACTAAGGGTGATAAAACCTCTAAATCGAAGATCAGTCGATGTAGAGTAACTCGACGGTAATCCTTCCGTTTTCAAAAATATCCGGTCTTCAACACCGGTCTTCAAATGCGATTCATAACGACGTATCACATATTCGGAATGGGTTATATGACCCCATGGTCCTTTCCCGGCTAACCCGAATAGTGAGCGTTTATTTAAAAATAAGTGTGGCATTCAAATTCATCCAATTCACAACAAAACATCCATTCAGGGTAATTATTGATAGTCGGTTATTTAACTATCAATAAAGATGCGCAACATCATCAGATTCCAAATAATTTTCCAAATTATTTATCTTCAAAAATATCTTTACTAGATATAATAATTTCCACACTTCCAAAAATAAATCAACATTTATTTTTAAACAACTTCCCATTTCTTTTTATAAATTCCATAGTGAATTTATATTTCAAAATATCTTCTGATATACGATTTTCAAATCGTTTTCAATATTCAATTTCAATTTATCTTTACAAAGATAAAATCTCAAAACGTTCATTTCATATTGGAAAAGCATTTCCATACTTATTTAAAAATAAGTATTTCACAAATCATTTATTTTCAACATTTGAAAATATTCGATATACTTAAATCAATATTAAGTATACATTTCATTCTTTAAGGAAATCATTTATTCTAACATCTATTTGAGTCAAAACGGATGTTACGTAAAACATCGTTACGACGACTCGAAATCACTAGTATAGGGATTCGAAATTTTAAGGTAGGTATATAAAGATCCCAATACTACATAAAACATTTTCTTTTCGAAAATCGTTTACTATAACAACAGTGTTATAGTCCATCATTTCCTTATATTTCTCGAAAACGTCTATTTCAACAATAAATGTTGAAATCTATGATTTCGATATTTAACACGTTTTAAAACATCTTTTAAAACAATTAACTTCATTTATAATATCGCTTTCCCAAACATAACCATTTTTACTTAAAAATATATTCACTGTCCAAAATCGTGAATATACTTCATTTAACCCAATTCCAATCATTTCTACACATTTTCATTTCAATAGGAATTCGCTATCCAAAATCGCGAATATATCTACTCTGATAATCTTCTATATTTAATTCATCAAATTCCATCGCTTTCGAATTTATAAACACGGTTATAAATTCTACTTCTATTTTAGTAACACTTCGACTTATAAATCTTCTTTTTATCGACTTCTATATTCTACTTATCAAAATAAGTGATTTCAAATTTATAACCAACTTTTATAAATTCCAATTCCATTTATTAAAACTTCAATACCAAATCAATTTAAATATTGATTTCTAATTTTATTTATTACTACTAAATAAATTCCTTATTTTTCTCAAATTACTCAACATCCTGTTTTTAAATGGATTCTTTAAATTGAAATCATTTTACATTGATTTCCCAAATCGTTTCAACTTACCAATTAAATTTCTAATTGGATTTCCAACTTATCTCCTTTTAAATAAATTCCTTTCAAAGAAAATATATTTCAATTGTTTCTTTCAGTCTATTTAAAAATCCAAATTCTTAAATTAAATTCTTCAATTTATAATCACTATTTTACGAAATCCATTTATTTAACATTTTCACTTGATTCTGGAATTAATTCGATAAGATTATAAAAATTTACTTTTTATACTTCAAAATTTTCTTTCTTCAAAATTTATTCAATTTCAAACATTGATTCACTTAGAAATTTCTACTTTGATTTCAAAAATTCAATTTCGTTTATCTTTGGAATCCAATGATGTTGAAACATCCATTCAGCTAAATTTTAGCTTTCAAACAATTTCCAGATATCAATATGATTAATATAATCATTCACAGATTCATACCACAGTATAAATAAATTCAATCAATGTGAGGGGTCCAGTTGGATCCCTCCAACCTGTTTCCCTGCATCCAAAGATGTTAGCACAATACCAATTCCGCTCCAGTACGGAATTATCGCGGTATATAGGTTTTTATAAATCCGCTTACTAACGGCGCAATAGGGTCTCATCCGCTATACGAGGCGGGAAATCATCAATCCAATATATACATATGCCAATATGTATATATTGCTATATATATAGATATATCCTATCATATCTAATACCACATCCAATAGAAATCAAATCATCAATCAATAACTGCAATCTATTTTTTAAATCTGAGTGAGAAGGTCTCACCTTAGCTTTTAATTTGCCATCCTATTTCCAGTCTCGTTTGTTTTCTCCATTTTTAAACCTTGTAACAAACAATTTTATAATTTAATTAAATTCGAACAAATCGAATGATAAATTCCCATTTAATAGCTTTACTAAATTTATACTAAAAATTAAATTTCTTAAACCCAATTTTCTCTTATAAATTTAAGTAACTAACAATTTTGATTTTTAAACTAATACTTTTAAATTTTGTCTTAAGTAAAATTACTTTAATTATATTCCACTATATATTTTTGTATGGATATATTCATATTTACATACTTTTCTTTACTGTATAAAAATTATATACATATACTTTAAACATTATAATTCATTTATATTATCTTTCAAATATTTCTTTTTAATAAATGAGTTAAACTAAATTTACTCTAATAAATTTAATTAACTAACTGTTATACAAATTCTTATCTTTATGCTTTACTGAAAATCTAACTGTAAATTAAAACATTATTTTTTTTTCTTCCAAAGTTTATCTATATATTTTAAACAGAATTGTTTTTATTTTTCCTACTGTTTAAATCCTCTAATGAACGAAATGAGAATCAACAGTTTATTTTTTTTTTTTAAATGTAATTTCTGGAAGCATATAAAAATATATAAACTGCATAAAAAAAATTCTGATTAAAACATGCTAATTACTTTAAAATCAAACAGTAGAAATTTATACCATTTCCTGTAAATCGATCCCCTCCTACTGACGTGTCGCCGCCATCTCCCTCGCGAACCACCTGCCGCCGCGAACCTCCAGCTCGATCGCGATAGCGGCTGCTGCCCCCTAGCATCATCGGTGAAAAAAAATCGCGAGCCACCCTAAATCGCGACTCCGCTTCGTGATCGCCCATCGCTGCCGCAATCGACTCCGTGAATCGCCACCAATACTTCGCCATCGCGACTTCGTCCTCGTCGTCGTGGCCTAGCGCGCTTGCCAAATTGAATTCAAATTCGTCGACTCCCTGCCGAGGTCGAGAGCTTCCATCGCGATTGAGATTCGCGATTCCCTTCCCTATTTCAAAATCGAACTCGAGAGCCATTTTTTTGTTTTCGTTGATTTTGAGTTGGTGACTTAATAAGCTGAGAGGCAGGGAGGCTCGTAAATATACTTAGGGCAGAGACGAGGCAGCAGTTCGATTTGTGATCCAAACGTTCAGACGAAGATTCAAAAGAGGACGCCATTTTTTTCTTTGTTTCGATTCAGACGAGAGGAAAGAAGACTCGATTTATTTTATTTCGAACGAGAGGGATTATTTTAAAATTTCTCGGGTATGGGTTGCACGATCTCTTTACGTGATTTTCTGCGTGATTAAAGGCGTGAACGTGTGTGTGTCGGCAATAGTTTAAATTTTAAATTTTAAATTGAATTCGATTTAAGGTTTCAACGCGTTTTCTAACCGTATGGTCACAAAACAACTCCGTTAAATACGAAATTTGAAATCCAGTAATAATACAATATTACGGACTCAATGGAACTAGTTTCGTCGAATTTCGAGACTGCGCCTCGGACAGCTATTTTTACATATCGGTTAAACGATATAAATTTCAAAACTGATCAAATCAATTCGGAATTGGATTCTGAAGCTTCTATTATCTTCAGTATTATCAATATAAATTTTGAAAGCTTTCGAAATATTTTTCTTCGGCTTTAAACTGAAGATTTAAATTTTTATTCAGTTTCAATCGATTAAATTTAAATCATTTAATCGTCAATTTCAAAGTTATATCGGGGATTCAAATTAAATTATCGTTCAAATATTTAAAATTAATTAAATATTTCCAATTTAATTCGTTCAAAATTCTGGGTCGTTACACCTTTAATTTATTTAATTTAATAAATTATTAAATTAATAACACTAAGTGATTAACTCTTAATCATTTCCATTTAATAAAATAATTATCCTCTAATTACTCTATTAAATATTTTATCTTTACTAAATTACATCTAGTAATTATTTCTTAATTACTTCATCAAGTAATTATACTTAATTAATTATAAGTAATTATCTTTAATAATCACTAATTTATTACTTAGTTAATTATTTAACTAATTATTTAAAATTAATTAAATAATTCTTAACTATTTATACTTAAAGACCTTAATTAAGAGAAACCATTTATCTTAATTAAGTTATTATCTATTCTTAAATCATTTTCAATAAATGAATTATCCTTATTAATTTCACATATTAATTTCCTTTAATAAATCAAATCTTAATTACTTAAGATCAAATCTTTATTATAATTATACAATTACAACATTTAGTTTTTACCTTTAAAATCTTTGAAGCTTTTCAAAGTTATTTAAATAATTTTTAATACAAAGATCATTTTACAAATCTAATTTCTATTCTTTAAAACTTATTTATTTAAATTATTTAAATCTTGTTAAAACAATTTTAGAAAACAATCTAGCTTAATAGTTAATTCTTGTTTTACCTTGTTTTAAAAACTCAGGAACCATGACAAAACAAAGTTTTCTTTTGTTTTAAACTTTAAAACACTTCCTTGTAAATTCTTAATACCAGCTAATCCCAAACCCGAGTAAACTCGTAGAAATCTCGAAGTAACACTCGCGACTACCCACTACTTCCTTGCTTCGAGTAAAACTCACAAATTCTCGAACGAAACCCGATGCCAACGCTTTCTTCCCCAAACCCAGATTTCCAGATGCACGCCAACGTGCTCGTGCACGTGCACACACACGCTGGACGACGACGAACTCCGACCTGGCCTTCGACAACTCGCCTTTCATCACGACATCACGATCGACCACTAGTTTCTCTTCGATTCGAACGAAAATCGAATTGAGCTATCTAACCCATTTCCTGGAAACAACATCACCAGAAAAGTATTCGCCTCTGATGATCCATGCCACGAGGAACCTCGCCATCTTCCCCATAGCTTCGCCTCCTCTACCATCACTCATCACACGCCTCGCGATCGCCTCCGGTCAAGTCACGAAATCGCGAAACTCGTTTAAACACTCACGACAAACACAAAGTACTAAACCCTATTTTGACTTCGAATGATCATCACAATAGATTATAAAATCAACGATCATTTTTTTGATGATCTACAACCTTCCATCTTCCTCTGGCCACAACCCCGAGTTTCCCGACCTTCCCGATCACCAGTATTTGCCCAAACTAACATTTCCGGTCATCTCTTCCATACTCAACAATTTCTAAACTAAAAATCGTGATATAGCCATTAAAATTCATTGTTTCCTATCACGAATTCAATCATGTAATTCAATTTAAAATTTTAATTCATTTAATTTTTAGCCTAAATTACTTTTTCACTGTTATTTATAAAATGTCGAGGCAAATACTAAATACAAGTTCCAGATCTTATTTTTATTAGTGATATTACATGATTTTCATCATTTTTCATTTACAAATCAAAGGCTAAAAATGATTAGATGATGAGATATAGGTTTATTTAGAAATCAAATCTGCTATCATTATACAGAGGCTATATTTATAACTGCACAGGCATTCAAATTTACTATACAGGCATTTCAAACACTCATATACAAACATGCATACATTACAAACATTTCAGATAATAAATCATCACATATCAAAAGCTTAAATCTGTTTTTAAAATAATATTTACTCACCAGTATTTAGAACAGAGAACAGATAACCTGTTCTTGATTTCCAGACTGATATGTTTGCTTTTGAACTTGCTTTTCTATTTGCTTGTTGAATTATAATCTTGCTGTTTGATTTCCATTTAGCTGTTGATCTCATGTTATTTGTTGATAGATTTGCCTTGACTGATTTGCATTTGAGAATTTTGAATCTGTAGTTAAGTTTGCCTTTGATCTCTTTTTTGTTTTGAATTTCCAGACTTTCATTTCTTCTTTGCATTTGATTTCCAGGTTTTATTTTTTCTTTAGATTCGAATTATTTTTAGTAGAGAATGAAGAAGTGAAGATAGTTTAGAGCTGAAGAAAATAAATGCCAGATCTCTTTCTATGTTATTTATTTATTTTAATTATTAGAAAGAATGTTGACATTTGTCCTTAAGTTAATTATTTAGCTTACACCTATGCAATTCAAGCCTCCATATGTTTACAAGTGTTTTATCTTGTCTTTTATTAATTTATTTAAGCTATATGCATGTATTTAAGAAATATTTTACGTGTATAAAATGTATTTATCTTTTTATAAATAAGCTTTTAGAAACTTTAATAAATATACAAATATGAAAAACAATTATTTAAAATAACTTATGCTTTGATCAAATATTTATAACATATTTTTATATGCTTGAGAAACTTATTTTAGCTTTATATATAATTTTTACAAACCCATTTTGACTTATATTTGAATTTTAAAAGAGAAAAGATTATTAAAACAAATGAACTTCTTAATTTAAACCTTAACCAAAATAAAACTTAAAATATATGTTTATAATAAATAAGAAATTATTCTTGTTATTTAAATCTCAAATATCATTTCTAAAGTATTAAGTCAAATTACAAATTTCCAAATTACAAATTATATATATATTAAAGTTTGAAAATACTTTATTAAATTCAAATCCAATATTCTTTCCATTCCAATATATACAATGATTTATATTCTAAATGGAAATACTTTTAACATTAGCTTTGATAATTACTATATTGAATTTAATACATAACTCCAAATCACAATATATATATATATATACATATATATTATAATTTGAAAACATAGTTTTAAAAGACTCCCTATTTATAATATATATACCTATATATATATACATTATAAATATAAAATATTTATATATAAGTTTTAGAAAGATAAATCTTCCCAATTTAAAATTGTTAGAAAAGATATTCCCAAATTAAAATGTTATTAGTTTTTAAAGAAATAAACTTGCCAATTTAAAATATTATTAACATTTAAAATGAATAAGCTTGTCCATTTATAAAATAAAATCATCAAATCAATTTAGTTATTTATAAAGATTATTAAATTGATATTGCCAAAATTCCGGGATATCACATTCCTCCCCCCTTAAAATAATTTCGTCCCCGAAATTTAAAAGCAAAGATAATTTAATAACCCAGCAAAATTTTAAATTTTAAACAGCAACAATACATATCAATCATATTCTAACAACCATAGCAAACAATTTAATCAAACAAATTTAACTATCCAGTCAAAATCTGGATAGAATTTACTCGAGTTTCCCCAAGTATATATATATATATACCGGGAGACTCGTTCTACAGGATCTAAACTAACTATCTACAATAATCTAGAAGTCCTTCCTTTCTAGATCACAAATCTGAACAAGATATCAGACTAACTCAAAACCATCCCAACTATCCTTCTGAACTGCTGATTCCATCACTCGATGAATCATACACATATTCCTCAGAGATATGTGAAATAAAATGAATTCCAGTTATCCGAACTGGCAACTCAATCCTGGGGATCAAAATCTAATCTCCAAAGAACACAGAAAAATCTCATAATACTTCCGGAGCTTACTCTCCAGTCTTACCAAATCTTATATCTCCTTTGATTGGAGAAAAACTTAAACAATATCCAATTTCAACATCAATTTCCAAATTCCATCAATTCTTAACTGCATAACTCCTTTTTGACGATCCTGAGTCACTTCATTCTTCCTGATCAGCTTAACCCTTGCTGATGCTTCTTGAAACAGATTAGACCAACATCAAACCAATTTCCGGATCCTACTCAACAAAATGGTTTCTCAAAAATATGCCGAAATCCAAAACACAACTCTACTCTACAAACATTAGAGAACTTCGAACTACCTCTCCTATCTGAAATAGTCAAAACAGTTGCACTTGACAACTTTACCTCCAAATCCTGAAAAATCCTTCATACTTAGAGATACACTTGAATTTCCTATAGAAATCCTTTACTCCAAGAAAATTACAACTTCCGGTTGCTTCCACTCTAGAATAGCTACTATCTTGCTTCCGCTGCACAACTCTGATCTGGAATAGATGAGAATGCTGTCGGAGAAACTCGAGCACAAACTTGATCATCCACAGTTCACCATATCTATAAAATCTTAGGGAACCATTCTACTTGGTCAAAACACCTTAACAGAATCCTCACCAGAAAATTAGGTGTGGTCAATCCCTCTCCAAAGAATCCTGAGCTGCTTCACCAAATTATTCTCTAGGAGACATCCTTCTACTAAGCTGAACTTCTGGTAACTCCACGAATCAAGTCGATACGGAATCTCAATCTCCAATAATCCCAAGAGAATACTTAAACAATCGCAAGTCACTTTTGCGATCAGCTCGGCCTAATTTCCAAAGATAACTGTTCTCTCTTCACTAATCAGAACAGCTTATATTTGACTAACCAATCCATCGAAGAAATGGATTCACTCTACTGCTTCTGAACTTCACCTTCAGAAAAACTGCTCAGCTAGAAACTTTCTGCCAACATAGAACACTCCGAGTCGCATTGCTGCCACAAACCAAAGACTTCTTATCCGAAACTTCTCGAGAAACTCGGACCTCAAAGCAAATAGAAACACCCCACTGGACTCAGCCACAACACTGAAACAGACTCACTTCTTCAAACTTGTTCCAGAAGAAACATCTTCAGAAACGTCCATAGCCACCGTGTCTCATCACACAGCTACTACTTCCTGAGGTTACCAAAATACCATCACTCTCTTCCGCTCATCCAATAGATCTACTCTATTCATCCAACTTCAAAGATAAACTCTAAACCATAACTGGTTTCCTTCAGAGATCGGTGAAATCTTTACACCACAACAAAGTTCACTCGAGACAGTATTAGGTCTACAGTCTCGTCCGATATACTTCCAACCTCAACACTCAAATTCTAACTATTGGTAGTCGTGCTACTCACACTACCACCTTATCTACCTTTATAACTTATATTGGAAAACCCGAACAGGTAACCCAACAAATAGGTAGAAATATATATATTTAAAATGATACTTTTTATATAGAAATTATTTCTGGGTAAAATTATTTCATTTACCTCTTTAAAACAATATTGTGTCCGTTGGCCTGGTTCAAGTGTTTAGAGATCCCTATCAATAACGTTAGCTACTCGTATTGACCAGAATCCATATACCACTCAACCGATCAATTAACACAATATAAAACCATTTTATATAACTAACAAATACGCGCTCTCATATATATATACTCAGACTCAACAGGTTGCTACAGATCCTATCTCTAATGAACAATCCTTCCGAACCTAGGTATTCACTCAACCTAGTGTTCTGATATTCACTTAACCAAAAGCTTAGGCATTCGCTCAACCTAAAGCTCCGATACCACTGTAACGACCCGGCTTTCTTTGCCCAGAAAGACGCATCGTTATGAAGAAAGAAAGGGATAGAAGAAGAAAAGAAAAGAAGAGAGAACAACAACACATCAGAAATCTCACAGCGGAACGAGAAATATATTATCACATAAGATATTACATAGTATCATATACATCAGAGTACACAATTTATACATCACAGAATAGACAGTTATAAACTTCTGTCTATTATACAACACAAGTATACCAGTACAACAATACAGACTAATACAAACACAGCGGAAACTCTATATATCTACTCGCTGAAGCCTCCTGCTTCACAGCTCCTCCAGAATTCGTCAAGATTATCCTGAATCCCTTGACTACTCAATACAATATTGAGTACCCAAGAGTTTAATAAAACAAAAAATAAACACTTGGGTCAGACATGGGTCTGGTGTGAGTAAACGGTTAGATTGCTTAACTTTGAAAACCTTTGAAAACAAAAGTATCACATAAGACTTCCCACAAATAAACATGGGTAAGTTTTTACCTTACGCTAACTAAAACATTTGATAGGAAATCCGATTGTATTATAATAGGGTCTAGCGTTTTCAAGTAAAATACAGAAATAGCTGAAATGCTTACATCTCACATTCCAACATAATTGGGCACAACTAATACGTACGGCACTTATTGGAGTTTGGATTCCATACAATGGCAGGGCTACTGGGGTACCGCCCGTCACAGTACGTGGCCTAGATCACCGTACCGAGGAGTACGCCCGCTCCCCTACAACACAAAGCCGGAACCATCCCTTACTGGATAATTCCGAACAAGACAATCCCGTAGTTGGCGCGACCAACTACACACTAAGCCGAATAAAAGAAAAGGGACCTCTAGACAGGGATCTATCTTGCTCTCAGTGGGTGCTACCCACGAAACCTTGCTGCACCTCCCCTGTTTTAGCCATTCCCGGTTGATGAGGCTTGAGGTTACGATTACCTTTAATCAGAACATATCACTTAGAATGCTCATCGTCCGCCTGACGATGTGCTGAAAGCATTCAATCCATACAAGTTCGTTCCGGGTTCGAACGAAACCGAAGGCATTATCTCGTTACACTCGTTTTGGAATCACCCTCAGAGTTAACGAAATAACCCTTGCACTCTAAATCTTCATCTTCACTTGAGATTCACGACCTATCGTTAATTTGGATCGATGTGGTATTCGGGTCTCCAGACCTGGAATACCGGTATACGGAAACCCGATCCCGGTCTCATCGAAATCCAAAACGTATCTTTTAAGGCCAAGTTGTTTAAAGGTTTAAACAATTTAACTTATCTATATTCATACAGATAGATAATTCACACATCACAATTGATAATCACATTATCATTTAAACAGATGATTCATAATCAAATAGGTAATCCATATCAACATCACAATAGTTAATCTATATTACCATTATAATGCAACCAAGCATTCATACCACACAACATTACTTATCTCATTTCTGAGATAACATTCATTCTAGTCAATCAATGTCATTCATTCTTATATAAGCAATGATTTACTTAATCATAACATAATTAATTTAAAATGAATTAAATTAACTATCTCTATCTTTAATTAATTTAAAGTGAATTAAATTAATTACTTCATCTCTTAATTAATTTAAAATAAATTAAATTAATTACTTCAATATAAACCTTACTTATATAATCATTAATTAATTATAAATTAATTAATTAATCTTCCTCTAAATTTCCACTTTAATTAATCACCCTGATTAATTATACTTTAATTACATTTAAGTAATTATCCTTAATTAATTTTCCAAATTAATTATCCTTAATCCAATACAGTAATTAACTTTTAATTACTTCATAAATTAATTAATTACTTCATTTCTTAATTAATTACAATTAATCACTTATCATTTGATTAATTAATCTTAATTAATCAACTCTTAATCACATCATTAATTATAAACTAATGATCCCTAATTACACCTTTAATTATTTTATTAATTACATTAAGTAATTATTCTTAATTAATCCATAATTATTAATCACCTTTGATTAATATAATCCAGTAATTAACTTCCCTTAATTACTTCCATTAACTAATTACTTTTTAATTAATTATCTTAACAATTAATTAATTACATTATTAATTAACCTTAATTAAACCACAATTATTAATCATCTTTGATTAATCTAATCCTTTAATTTATTTAATTTAATAAATTATTAAATTAATAACACTAAGTGATTAACTCTTAATCATTTCCATTTAATAAAATAATTATCCTCTAATTACTCTATTAAATATTTTATCTTTACTAAATTACATCTAGTAATTATTTCTTAATTACTTCATCAAGTAATTATACTTAATTAATTATAAGTAATTATCTTTAATAATCACTAATTTATTACTTAGTTAATTATTTAACTAATTATTTAAAATTAATTAAATAATTCTTAACTATTTATACTTAAAGACCTTAATTAAGAGAAACCATTTATCTTAATTAAGTTATTATCTATTCTTAAATCATTTTCAATAAATGAATTATCCTTATTAATTTCACATATTAATTTCCTTTAATAAATCAAATCTTAATTACTTAAGATCAAATCTTTATTATAATTATACAATTACAACATTTAGTTTTTACCTTTAAAATCTTTGAAGCTTTTCAAAGTTATTTAAATAATTTTTAATACAAAGATCATTTTACAAATCTAATTTCTATTCTTTAAAACTTATTTATTTAAATTATTTAAATCTTGTTAAAACAATTTTAGAAAACAATCTAGCTTAATAGTTAATTCTTGTTTTACCTTGTTTTAAAAACTCAGGAACCATGACAAAACAAAGTTTTCTTTTGTTTTAAACTTTAAAACACTTCCTTGTAAATTCTTAATACCAGCTAATCCCAAACCCGAGTAAACTCGTAGAAATCTCGAAGTAACACTCGCGACTACCCACTACTTCCTTGCTTCGAGTAAAACTCACAAATTCTCAAACGAAACCCGATGCCAACGCTTTCTTCCCCAAACCCAGATTTCCAGATGCACGCCAACGTGCTCGTGCATGTGCACACACACGCTGGACGACGACGAACTCCGACCTGGCCTTCGACAACTCGCCTTTCATCACGACATCACGATCGACCACTAGTTTCTCTTCGATTCGAACGAAAATCGAATTGAGCTATCTAACCCATTTCCTGGAAACAACATCACCAGAAAAGTATTCACCTCTGATGATCCATGCCACGAGGAACCTCGCCATCTTCCCCATAGCTTCGCCTCCTCTACTGTGATATCCCGGGATTTTGGACAATAATCAATTTAATAATCTATATTTAAAATTAAATTGATTTGATAATCTTTGTTAATAAATTTGAATTAATTTAATAATCTAATTAAAATAAATATTTAATTAGTGATTTATCTTTTAAAACTTTAATAGAATGATTTCTATTTATAATATATATATAAGTGTATATATTGTAAATAGATGAGTTGGTTTGAATTTAACAAATAAAGTTATGTTTTCAAATTTCTAATATTTTGGTAATTTGGAAATTATGATTTAAAATAATATTTAGCTTTTCAAAGATATTTGATAAATAACTATATAGTTTTAAATACATAAGATAAATGTTTAATTGTTTAAAAATAGATTTTAGCTTAAGTTTAAATTTAAATAAAAGGTTGGTTTTATTTCTTTAAAATTATCTATACATATAAACAAGAACTTATTAACTAATTAATTAAGTATAAGCTTATATTAAAAATAAATACAAATTAACTTAAAAAGACAAGTGTTAATTTCCTAAAGTCTCATTCTAACAAGTGTTAATTGATAAGTGAATATGATGACAAATGTCATCTTTAATTTTATTTTTCTTTTATTTTGGTAAATCATAAATTTTTACTTATATAAACAATGCTTCCTCTTTTCCATTCTTCTTCTATTTCTTTTTCAAAACTTAATGAGATTCAGCTGAACAAAATGCTCTAACAAAAATCTGAAAAGCAACTCCTCAAACCAAAATTCTCAAAAGAAACAAATCTGGAAATCAATACTTCCAAAAACCAGAGATCGAACTCAAAAATCAAATTCTCAGAAATAAACCTTGTAACCTATATCACCAACTTGAAATTTATTTTTCAACATCAAAAGCCTGCAAAATTCTTCTTCAATCTGTCATCCTCTGATCAAAACATGTAGACCAGTTTCAAATTCAAAACTGAGATCATCAAACATATCTTCTCTGTTTTGAAAGCCAACCTGTAACCAAAATCAAAAAGCCTGCATGCATTTTTCAAATCTGAGATTAAATCAAAGCAACTCAAGAAATCAAAAGCCTGAATATCTCAGTGCAAAGATCAAATGCAAATTAAAGAAGCAAAAGCAACTCAAGTTTTAAAGATTCAAAAGCCTGTTGTTTCAGTTTCAAAAATCTGGAGGCTCTGCTTCTTTTAAAATAAGTGAGTAACTTTAAATTTTAAAATATAATTAGTTGCATGCAAGTATGGTTAGATATAAAAGTGTATTACATAAATGAATGTCTGATTTGGATTTTTATTTGTGTGCATGCTGTTATAAGTGTTCTGTTCATTATTGTCTAGGTGAGTAACCTTTTATAAATTTGAAATCTGAATTATGGTTGCATGATTTTATGTTGAGATGAATAAGCATTGCATGTTATTATATGTAAATATCTGATGTAAGTATATATGTGTGCATGATATTTCTTTCTATTTGCCTGTTCTGTTTTGATTTTCCAGGCACAAAACTTCACTAAAATACTTATCATTTAATTAAGTTTCTGATAGAATGAAATTTATAAAAATGAAGCTGTTGATTATCTTAAGTTAATATTTAAAATTTTAAGTAAGTTAAAATATTAGTTGTTGTCTCTGGAAACATAAGAAATATCAGTGTATGTTGATTTTTATCAAAATCCAAACATGTTAATCTGGAAATTCAGTATCATAAATCAAAAGTACTAACTGAAACATGATTTTTAAATCAAAAATTAGGATTTTTAGTTAAGGGGTTAGGGCGCAGTTCTCTGTTGAACAGAAAATGGAAACTGGGGAAGTTCTGATGATCTATAGGTTTGTATGGGTTGTAATTTCTTCTGGAGGTAGATGGGTGATCAGAGAAGCTAAGAAAACTATCAGATTGAGGTGTATTTCATTTTGGAAGAAGAGATTGTGATTTGCATTTTTAAACCCTAGTTTTACTGTGGCTAGAAGAAGTGATCATTTCGACAAATGTAATTGATCGAGTCGCTTGGGGTTTTGGTTTTTGGAAGAGGATGGGTTGTCGAAGACGTCGCTGGAGTTTCAAAGGTGATGGTGGCCGGAGATGGGAGGAATCGCCGTTGACAGGTTAGGGATTGAAAGGGGGGACTGATGTTCCAGGTTTTGATTTTAAACTCGAATTCGAATTCGAGTTGAATTCTGAAGGATCTGATGTTTGAAGGGAGTTGTGGGGTTGCTGGCCGATGGGAGATGACCGTTGATGGTGGCCAGTGATGGCCGGAGTTGATGAATGGGTGCACAGAGAGGTGGTGTGCATGTTGGTGATGATTATTGGGATACAAGGTTTTGGACCTCGTGATTGGCTCGGGAAAAATTTGGGTTTCTGCTCGAAGCTAATTGATTGCTGACTCGAAGTAAAGTATAGAGAGGATCGAGTGTTTGTATTCCAGGTTTTAACAGAAACCTGTTTGCCAGATTTTAAATTTTAAAATAAAATTTAAAACTGATGTTTAAATCTAAAAGTAAATTTTAAATAAGTTTAGTTTTTAAATCTGGAGTTTAATTTAAAATCTCAGTTTTTAAATAAGATAAAGTTTTTAAATTTTGAATTGACTTAACTACTTTTAAAGGGTTAAGAAGTTTGAATTTTAAAGATAAAGTTTTAAATTGTAGATAGGTTTCTAAATCTAAAGATTTATCTGGAATCAAAGTTAATAAGCATTTTCAATTTTGAAATAAAAAGAAGTTTTAAAATTTAAAATTGTTTTAAACAAATTTGAATGTTAAGGTATATTTTAAATTGATTTGAATTTAAAATGAATTTATTTTTAAATTTCTTTAAACTAAATAAATATTTCTTTAACATGTAATTTAAAAAGGATTTAAATAGTTTTAAAACTTTGTTAAAGTTAAACTTGTCTTCATTTTAAATCTTAAAATGAAATTTAAAGGTAAATTTGAAGGTAAATTGTTTTAAATGCTTTATTAATGATATTTTAATCATTAATAGGAATAAAGTGTTATCTTAAAGATAATTAAGATTTAATAATGTGGAATAAAATAAATTAGTAAGGTGATTAAAAGATAATTAATCAATTTATGATTTGGATTTATAAATTAGTAATTAAGGGTTAAATTGATTAATTAAGATTTAATTAAATTAATTAAAGGGTAATTAATTTGAAATTAAGAATCATTAATTGATAAGTTAAGATTTTTAATTAATAATTAGGAATAAATTATTTAAGTAATTAAGGATTAATTAAGTTATTGTTAGGTACTTAATTAATTAAGTAATGAAAGATTAATTTATTGGTAATTGGAATTAATTAAATTGTAATCAATAATGGTTAGTTAAAGTTTAATTATTTAAGAAAAATAATTAAAGAATAGTTAATGTAGATCATTAACTTGGGTTAAATAAGTAATTAATTAATGTGATTAATTGTGATAATTAAATAGATTAATTAATTAAGATTAATCATTTGTGAAATTGGTTTAATTAAATATAATTACTTACTGGAAGTAATTAAGATATTAATTACTCATTGTAATTAATTAAGTTTCTTTTGATTAGTTAAGTTAATTAATTAAGTTTAATTAATTTAAGATAATCATTTAATGATTTGTGAAGTAATTACTAAATGTAATTTAATGAGGTATAATTACTTAGGAAGTAATTAATGGATAATTACTGATGTAATTAATAAAGTAATTAAAGGTAGTTAATTACTTAATGGAATTAATCAAGAGATTAATTAAGAAATTAATTAAGGAATAATTAATTTATTTTAAGAAGTAATTAAGGATAGTTAATTACTGAATGTGATTAATCAATAGTGATTAATAATTATGGTTTAATTAATTTAAATAAAGTAATTAATTAAAATGTAATTAAGGATCATTAGTTAATAATTGATGATATAATTAAGAATTGATTAATTTAGGGATAATTAATAAAGGAAGTGATTAATTAATGTAATTAATTAAGGAGTAAGATAATTAATTATAGTTAATTAATAAATGTAGTAATTAAAGGTTAATTACTATAAGTAGTTAAGAATAATTAATTTGTGAAATTAATTTAAGTACTAATTACTTGAATGTAATTAAATGTAATTAATCAAGGATGATTAATTAAAATGAATAATTGGATAAGGGTGGATTAATTAATTGATAATTAATTAATAGTGACTTAAGCAAGATTGTTAATGATGAAAGTAATTAATTTAATTTACTTTAAATTAATTAGAGATGAAGTATTTAATTTAATTCATTTTAAATTAACTATATATGGTGATTAATAAATCATTGCTTAAGGATATTGAATGATATTGATTTACCTTGAATGGTTTGAGATCTCAGAGATGAGATAATTGATACTGTATGATTTGGATGCTTTGGTTGCATAATGCTGATGATATGGATTATCTGCTTTTAATGATAATGTTGATTATCTATTGTGAATATGTGAATTATCTATCTGTGTGTAAATAGATAGTATAATTGAATTGTTTTAACTTTAAAAACAACTTGGCCTTAAAAGATACGTTTTGGATTTCGATGAGACCGGGATCGGGTTTCCGTATACCGGGATTCCAGGTCTGGAGACCCGAATACCACATCGATCCAAATTAACGTTAGGTCGTGAAATCCAAATGGAGCAAGTGAAGACTCGAGGTGTAAGAACTATTCTTTGTCAATATAACTCTGAGGGTGATTCCGTAATGAGTTTGACGGAGATAGTACTTTCAGATTCGAGATGAAGATTCAGAGTGCAAGGGTTATGGTCGTTAACTCTGAGGGTGATTCCAATATGAGTGTAACGAGATAATGCCTTCGGTTTCGTTCGAACCCGGAACGAACTTGTATGGATTGAATGCTTTCAGAACATCGTCAGGTGGACGATGAGCATTCTAAGTGATGTGTTCTGATTAAAGGTAATCGTAGCCTCAAGCCTCATCAAACCGGGAATGGCTAAAACAGGGGAGGTGCAGCAAGGTTAGTGGGTAGCACCCAAGTAGGACAAGATTATCCCTGTCTAGAGGTCCCTTCTTATTATTCGATTGAGTGGGCAGTTGATTGCAACAACTGCTGGGATGTCTTGTGCGGGAATTATCCAGTAAGGGATGTTCCGGCCTTGTGTTGCAGGGGATTGGGAGTGATCCTCGGTACGGTGATCTAGGCCACGTACTGTGACGGGCGGTACCCCGGTATCCCTGCCATTGTATGGAATCCAAAATCCAATAAGTGCCGTACGTATTAGTTGTGCCCAACTATGTTGGAATGTGAGATGTAAGCATTCCAGCTATTTCTGTATTTTACTTGAAAACCCTAGACCCTATAATAATATAACTGGATTTCCTATCAAATGTTTTGGTTAGCGTAAGGTAAAAACTTACCCATGTTTATTTGTGGGGAGTCTTACGTGATACCTTTGTTTCAAAAGGTTTTGAAGCTAAGCAACTTTAACCTGTTACTCACACCAGACCCATGTCTGACCCAAGTGTTTATTTTTGTTTTATATAAACTCTTGGGTACTCAAATTTTTACGAGTAGCCAAGGGATTCAGGTTAGCTTTGACAAATTGTGGAGGAGCAATGGAGCAGGAGGCTTCAGCGTCGTAGATATATAGTATTCCGCTGTGTTGATCTCTGTGATAGTGTTTGTATTGTATTTGAGTTGTAATGTCTAGACAGATGTTTATAACTGTCTAGTATGTGATGTATATGTTGTGTAACTCTGATAAGTGTTGTATATTATGTAATACTTTCTTTATTAATATAATTTATTCGTTCCGCTGTTGAGATTCTGTTGTTGTTCTTCTTCTTCTCTTTCTTTTCTACTTTCTCACCTCTTTCTTTTCTTCAAAACGATGCGTCTTCCTGGACGTAGGATGGCGGGTCGTGACATCTACCATCACTCATCACACGCCTCGCGATCGCCTCTGGTCAAGTCACGAAATCGCGAAACTCGTTTAAACACTCACGACAAACACAGAGTACTAAACCCTATTTTGACTTCGAATGATCATCACAATAGATTATAAAATCAACGATCATTTTTCTGATGATCTACAACCTTCCATCTTCCTCTGGCCACAACCCCGAGTTTCCCGACCTTCCCGATCACCAGTATTTGCCCAAACTAACATTTCCGGTCATCTCTTCCATACTCAACAATTTCTAAACTAAAAATCGTGATATAGCCATTAAAATTCATTGTTTCCTATCACGAATTCAATCATGTAATTCAATTTAAAATTTTAATTCATTTAATTTTTAGCCTAAATTACTTTTTCACTGTTATTTATAAAATGTCGAGGCAAATACTAAATACAAGTTCCAGATCTTATTTTTATTAGTGATATTACATGATTTTCATCATTTTTCATTTACAAATCAAAGGCTAAAAATGATTAGATGATGAGATATAGGTTTATTTAGAAATCAAATCTGCTATCATTATACAGAGGCTATATTTATAACTGCACAGGCATTCAAATTTACTATACAGGCATTTCAAACACTCATATACAAACATGCATACATTACAAACATTTCAGATAATAAATCATCACATATCAAAAGCTTAAATCTGTTTTTAAAATAATATTTACTCACCAGTATTTAGAACAGAGAACAGATAACCTGTTCTTGATTTCCAGACTGATATGTTTGCTTTTGAACTTGCTTTTCTATTTGCTTGTTGAATTATAATCTTGCTGTTTGATTTCCATTTAGCTGTTGATCTCATGTTATTTGTTGATAGATTTGCCTTGACTGATTTGCATTTGAGAATTTTGAATCTGTAGTTAAGTTTGCCTTTGATCTCTTTTTCGTTTTGAATTTCCAGACTTTCATTTCTTATTTGCATTTGATTTCCAGGTTTTATTTTTTCTTTAGATTCGAATTATTTTTAGTAGAGAATGAAGAAGTGAAGATAGTTTAGAGCTGAAGAAAATAAATGCCAGATCTCTTTCTATGTTATTTATTTATTTTAATTATTAAAAAGAATGTTGACATTTGTCCTTAAGTTAATTATTTAGCTTACACCTATGCAATTCAAGCCTCCATATGTTTACAAGTGTTTTATCTTGTCTTTTATTAATTTATTTAAGCTATATGCATGTATTTAAGAAATATTTTACATGTATAAAATGTATTTATCTTTTTATAAATAAGCTTTTAGAAACTTTAATAAATATACAAATATGAAAAACAATTATTTAAAATAACTTATGCTTTGATCAAATATTTATAACATATTTTTATATGCTTGAGAAACTTATTTTAGCTTTATATATAATTTTTACAAACCCATTTTGACTTATATTTGAATTTTAAAAGAGAAAAGATTATTAAAACAAATGAACTTCTTAATTTAAACCTTAACCAAAATAAAACTTAAAATATATGTTTATAATAAATAAGAAATTATTCTTGTTATTTAAATCTCAAATATCATTTCTAAAGTATTAAGTCAAATTACAAATTTCCAAATTACAAATTATATATATATTAAAGTTTGAAAATACTTTATTAAATTCAAATCCAATATTCTTTCCATTCCAATATATACAATGATTTATATTCTAAATGGAAATACTTTTAACATTAGCTTTGATAATTACTATATTGAATTTAATACATAACTCCAAATCACAATATATATATATATATACATATATATTATAATTTGAAAACATAGTTTTAAAAGACTCCCTATTTATAATATATATACCTATATATATATATACATTATAAATATAAAATATTTATATATAAGTTTTAGAAAGATAAATCTTCCCAATTTAAAATTGTTAGAAAAGATATTCCCAAAATAAAATGTTATTAGTTTTTAAAGAAATAAACTTGCCAATTTAAAATATTATTAACATTTAAAATGAATAAGCTTGTCCATTTATAAAATAAAATCATCAAATCAATTTAATTATTTATAAAGATTATTAAATTGATATTGCCAAAATTCCGGGATATCACAATGGTGGTATCGAATTCAAAGGCTGGAGGATAAGGCTCGATCACTCGAGCGCGTGTACGAGGAGGGCATCGCTGTGGTCGTTCTGGAAGTGGAGGCAGTAAGGTATAGGCTGTTTTTTTTTAAATTTAAATTTACTAAAAATATATATAAAGTTTAAAAAACAGAGCAACTCTTTTTTTAGACAGAGAAATATATACATACAGGTTTGGGTAAATATATATATATATATATATATATATATATATATATATATATAATTAACTCACTGTTAATGTTAAAATGTATACAATGGTAATTAGTATGTATATACATCCTGTTATAAAAATTATAATGTGGTCAGTAAAGAAAAGTATAATATAAATATAAATGTATATATACACATGCCTATTTTAATCTAATATATATAGGTAAACAGGAAAAATTATATACAAAAAAGATTGTGAAAAAAATATATAGGGATTTTAAACGTTGAAGAGTTTATATAAAATTAGATTTTTGAATCTATATAAATTAATTTTTATAAGTGTATGGGTTTCAAAGAAAAAGGAAAATATAAATATATCTATATAAAAATATACATACATATTTTCACTTACTGGTTTATTTTAAATTAATGGATTACGGTGATTAACTTGTTTAATTAACTTATTCAATTATTTTAGTTACTAAAATTTATTCAAAGGAAAATTAGTTTAAATTAAATTATTAAATGCTAATAGATTGTTCGATTAGTTCAAATATTAATAAACCGTATAATGTTTATACAAGGTCTGAAATCGTGAAGAAAACAAGCCGGTTTGGATCAGATTGCAAATTAAAGTCAAAGGCGAGTTAATCTCACTCAAATTGGATTACTGGTGAATTTAAATAGTTAGAATTTAAATTATTGGTTGATTGATTGAATTGATAATTTATTATCAGTCTGGATGTGATATATTATATATAGTGTGTATATATATATTGGAGTGATTGATATTCCCGCGTTATATAGCGGATGACCCTTTATACCACGATATCCCCCTCGAAGTGGGATTGGTATTTTTATATTGTGCTAATGTCTGTGGATGCAGGGGAAACAGGTTGGAGGGATCCAACTGGATTCCTCAAAAATTTTTAATTTATTTCATTTCAGTGATATATGAAATATTGATTAATCTGTGATAGATTATATTGTAAATTGGATTTATTAAATGCTATGATTTGGCTGAATATATTTCGAAATTTTAAGATATCAAAAATTTAAAGATTGGATTTTGAAGGAAAATAAAAAGAAAATTCTAAGTAAAATAATTATGGTGAAGATGAATAAATAAAAAGGGTGAATTTGGGAAAAAGTAAATGGTTGAGTTGGAAATCCTATTTAATAAAATTCCGGGGTATGGGAAAATAGGCATTTTGAATAAATGGGAAATAAAAGAATTTTGAGGACTTAAACGATATTGTTTAAAAATTAAAGGATGTATTTTAAATCTAGGAATTAAAATGGTTTGGGAGAAATAAAAGTGGGAATTTTGAAATTAAGTGTGGAATTGATGTTTCAGATTTAAATAAGATTTTAAATCAGAAAAGGCAAGTAGATTTGAAATTGAGGGTTTGGTTAATTTTGTTAAATCCAGAAATAAATTTCAAAATTTAAGTTAATTCAGAGAATCAATTTGTAAATCGATTAGGTGTTTTCGAAATAGTGATTAAAAGGAGAATGAGGCTATGGATTTATAAACTGGGTTATAAATAAAGTGAGGTAATTATTGAAAGGGACGCGGAAGATGATCTTAAGGCTATTTAACACTAGAGGGGGGGGGGTGAATAGTGTTTTAAGAATTTCTTTAAAACTTCTTTGATTTATATTGAATTAACTAACTTAATGCAAATACACAATCACAGATCAAATCACAGAATCACAAACAAATGCAAATATAAATAAAAAGCAAGTAAAGGAAAGAACACACCAGGAATTTTATACTGGTTCGGTGTTACCCTACATCCAGTCCCGCACAACCCGTACGGCTTTCTATTCAACAATAATCTAGATTACAATCCCTCGATTCCAAGGCAACGAGGTACACCCTCCAGATTCTCAGGTCTCTGGGTAGAACCACTTGATTCACAGGACACAAGTTCACCCGATCGATTTCCAAGGACACGATCACACCTTTATAACCCCACACAAGTTTCTTTGAGTACAAATGTATCTATAACTCTGATAAGCACTGAGATTCTTTGGAGAGAGTGGCAGAGAATCAAACTAGAGATATTCTGGTTTGATTCACTTAAGATTTCGGCAAAATATGGATAGGATGATTAGAAAATAAGATAAGAGAGTAAAGAGGAGAGAAAATAAAGAAAGTAGTTACTGGAAAACGTCCATAACAGTCTCTATTTATAGAGAATGAATGGATGTGTCCATTCGAAGAGGTTTAAACGAATAGACACTTCTTTTGAAAACAACCTTTGCTGTAACGGGAAGCATGTCGACATGACAGGTAAATAGGATGTCGACATGGTCTAGTAAAAAGTGATGATTTGCTTTACTTTGAAAATGATGATTTAAAACATATGCAACTTTATTCAAATGGACTCTATGTATTTGTAGAAGGTATTTAGAAGTAGAAATACTTATGAATGTATATATGTATATATACTAAAATATATTTAAAATCAAAGTAAATAAACTAAAGTAAATATAATATTAAAATAGATTTTGAGGCTAAAATATCAAGGACAATTTTGAAATCAAAATATAACAAAATGATAAATATGATTTTGAGGCTAAAACATTTTTGGAAATGTGAACGAAGGTTTTTCTTTTGGAAAGGAATATTTGAAAATCATTTTATAAAACAAGAGATAATTTTGAAAATCATTTTGAATCAAAATTAGTGGATAACAAAATAGGGCTACTATCAGTTCCACTAGATATTTCGTGAGTTCCATCTCACTAGGGTTCCATCCCTTTAACAAGAACGAAGTGGATTCCATTCCACGAGTAAATTGGATAAAAAAGAATGATAGTGCTTCCAAGGAGTTTTAACAAATATCTAACCTAACTATATTATTTGTCTTGAACTCTTGAATATCTTGAATCTCATGAGTCTTCAATCTTGAACTCTTGATCTTTGTCTTCATCAATTTTGTTTTCTTTACTGTACAGTCTTCTTTTGTTGATACCTGCATATAGATTTCCTGCACATATATATTTTATAACACTTCTATAGTTGTTGTCATCAAAACCACTATCCTATGGACTAACATTCTCCCCCTTTTTGATGATGACAACCTTTGTTTATAAAATATTTATATTCTCCTTATAACTCCCCCTAAATCTAATAACTCCCCCTTAATCTAAGCCTAACTAACCTATTTTATACTTCTCCCCCTTTGTCATCAACAAAAAAATGACACTAACTCCCCCTAAATCTATGATATTAATGATAGTGTTATCATTAATAATACTGAAACTAGATATAACAATGCTAAATATTGTATACTCAGAATGATATATATGAGTAATATAAGAATGAGAATAATAAGTGTAACCACAAATTATTTTATTCATATCACTATATTCATAACTGTTAAATGAAAAGAAAATGCATACAATAAGTAGACAAATCAATCAAACATAAGCACACCTATTTATGTCTTATTACATAATCAATATAGTAAGTTATCATAAATCAACCATGTTTAAAACCAAACCAAATCAAGTATTTCAAATCAAATCAATTTTAAACCAAATCAAACAAGTTAAATGTTACGTGGAACTTCAACCCATCCCTCTTTTCCAAAGATGGGATCCGCTTTGATTACTTCCCAATCTTCATCGTCCTGGAGCAATGTCTTCGGTGGATTTACTTAGAGATCCTCTTTGTTGAGAGCGGAGATCATCCATCGTAGTGCATCGAAATGCCTTTCTTATTCCTTTATCATCTGCATTTGACTCAGTTCTAAGTGCCTCTGATTTCGTAGAATAAAAGTAAGAATATCTTTGAAGGATTTGAGAGTTTCTTCAAGATTATCACTTAGATTTGAAGAGGATGAAGCCATTTTGATGATAAGTAAGAAGGAAATAAGTAGATAAGAGTAGAGAGAAGTTTTCTGGAAGAAAATAGGACTTAAATAGACAGGAAAGTCGTTTGAAATGAATAGACATAAGGAGTTATTTTGAATTTCAAATTGAAGTGTCCATTCAGAATATTACCAGTATATGTCGACATGACCTCTATACAGTATGTCGACATACATAGCAGATTTTGCACATCTTATTTTTGAATTTTCAGTGTATATATATATGATTTATATATATTACTTGATATAAATAAGAGTAACAGTAAGATAAACAGAGAATAAGCTTCATTTCATACTAGAACAGAGAAGTACATGAATTTCATAAAGAAAACAAAAAGATACAACTTTCAATACACCAAATTTCATTGATATACAAAAAGTAAACTCTAGAAACTAGTAGATGAGGATGAAGATGATGAGATATTGAGCTTCTTGCTGACTTTGGAGAAGAACTTGTTCATAGTATTGGACATTTTGTCCAATTTTTTGTTTACGGAGTGTTTGAGAGCTTTTTGATTTTTCACAATCACTCGTTGATTGTGAAGGAGAGTCTTGTTTGATGGTCGTGTGGGAAAATCAATACTCTCTAAGGAAGTTTCTTCACTTTCTTCCTCTTCTTCTTCCTCACCTTCTTCTTCCTCACCTTCTTCTTCCTCCTCTTCCTCTTCTTCTTCTTCCTCCTCATCTTCTTGCATTTCCTCATACCCCAATCGTGCTTCTTTTTCCGTTAGTGTTTCGTATGGTTGAAACACGTGCGGAATTTTCATAAGTGAAATATTGGAATGATTAAAAACCTTTCGTGGAAAGAATTCTTCACCTCTCATATCCACTCCAAAGTAATTAAAAATTCTAGTGAGGTATATTCCATGATATAATGCATTCTCTCCCGAATCCAAGTTTTTGTGTCGAAATTCATCCAAGATAACTTGTGCCCAATTAATATCATAATTTCCAAAAATTGCAAAAAGAGCCTTACACACTTTTTGAGTCGGGTTATTGTAATTTCCCGATCTCGGAGTAATAGTGCGTTGAAGGAGAAGATTAACAATAAGAGCTTTTGGTCGAAAAAAATTGTTTTTGAAATCCATTTCTTCCTCAAAAATATTGTGAAAAGTTTCACGATCGGTTTCCTCGATTTCAAAAGAAGAAAGATTGGAACCGGTACTTTTACACTCAAGTATGGTTCCTAAAACATCGGTATCCAAAACAATTTGTGTCCCCTTGACACTACTCCACACTTCATCATCCCTTCCATTATAAAAACCACGATTTAAATTTGCATAAAACATTTTGACAAGGTTTGGATAGCAAACAAAATCATTTTGGTTATTGTCAACCAAGCTTAGAATACCATTGTTTTGAAAGAGAGCATCAATTTCATAAGAAGCGAAGTCATTAAAAATAGCAAAATTACCCGAATGAACTTTTCCATAAGTTGCATAATTAATGTATGCAAGTATGGCATCTCTATTATTGTAGAGATGATCTTTGGTGGCTCTTGACAGCCTCATTCCGGCTACGTTGCTAGTGGATGCCATTTTTGAAGAGATAAGAGTGTTTGAAGATAAAAGTTGTTTTGAATTTGAATTGAAGATGGAGATAAGTGTTGATAGAAGATAGATATAAAGAGGTTGAATAGGTGGATTCTCTGGTCAAAGAGTCATAACTATTCAGAATAGGAGTTAGTGAAAAGGTGGAGGGAAATTTGAATTTTGAATTCAAATTTAGAAATCTGATTTGCTACAGGTATGTCGACATTACCAATAAGTGCCATGTCGACATGCACATCAGATTTTGCAAAAATGATTTCAAGCATGTACAAGATATATATATATATATATACATACTTATATATATTATGATTATTGTCTGAATATATTTTGAAAATATATTATACAGAAAATATATAAAAATAATATTTTATAAAATTTTTTAAAAGATATTTAAAATTTTTTTAAGTTAATAAAATCAATTATATACTTAACTAATAAACTATTCTAAGCAACCAATTTTCAACCAATTAAAATAGTAAACGTGTACCTTGTTTGAGTTCCATATCATCCTGATTATCTGAATTCTGAGTTGTCATAAAACACATATTTGCCAATTCTGTTTTCTGTTCATCATCACTTGAGGACGTATCTGAATCATCCAGTGTTGCTGCAAATGCTTTCTTTCTTTTCTTTGAATATTCTTTGTTTGATTGAGGAGTTTGCTTTTCTAGATGTGGACAGTCTCTTTGATAATGACCAAACTCATTGCAATTGAAGCATTTGATGTTGTTGAGTGATTCAGTGTTATTTCCAAAACTTTTTCTCTTGTGATTATTCATTTTTCTATACTTCAAGAATTTTCGAAAGTTTCTTGTCATGAAGGCTATTTCTTCATCATCATCACTAGAGTCTGATTCACCAGTTAGTGCATTGAAGGCAATGGACTTTTTTTCTGATGACTTATTCTCCCTTCTTCCCTGAATTTGAACTTCATATGACATCAGATTTCCAATTAATTCATCAATCTTCAAGGTACTGATGTTATTTGCTTCTTCAATCGCTAGTGTCTTCAAATCCCATTCTGGAGTGAGTGAATTCAGAATTTTCCTGACTTGATCTTCTTCGGAGATTGCTTTTCCCAGAGATACTAGTGAATGAACAATATCCTGAAAACGACTATACATATCTGGAATAGATTCACTAGGCAACATCTTAAATAATTGAAATTGATTAGTAAGAATAGAAATTTTGGTCTGTTTAACTTTGCTTGTTCCTTCATGAGTAACTTGCAGAGTTTTCCAGATTTCATATGCAGTTTTACAAACAGATACCCTATTAAATTCATTTCTATCTAGTGAACAAAATAAAATATTCATGGCTTTTGAATTGTTTTGAGCCACTTCTCTTTGAACGGTCGTCCATTGAGCAAAATCAGTTGTGGGCTCAGTGTATTCAGTTTGTGTCATATTCCATGTTTCTAAACTAATGGATTGTAAATATATCTTCATTCTACACGCCCAATATGCATAGTGACTGCCATTGAAAAGTGGTGGTCTGGAAGTGGACTGACCCTCTACAAATGAACTAGAAATACCAGTGTTGGTAGCCATTGTTACTTTTCAAAAATCAGGTTATGAATACTTTGAAAAACTTGCTCCGATACCAAATGAAAGGGACGCGGAAGATGATCTTAAGGCTATTTAACACTAGAGGGGGGGGGTGAATAGTGTTTTAAGAATTTCTTTAAAACTTCTTTGATTTATATTGAATTAACTAACTTAATGCAAATACACAATCACAGATCAAATCACAGAATCACAAACAAATGCAAATATAAATAAAAAGCAAGTAAAGGAAAGAACACACCAGGAATTTTATACTGGTTCGGTGTTACCCTACATCCAGTCCCGCACAACCCGTACGGCTTTCTATTCAACAATAATCTAGATTACAATCCCTCGATTCCAAGGCAACGAGGTACACCCTCCAGATTCTCAGGTCTCTGGGTAGAACCACTTGATTCACAGGACACAAGTTCACCCGATCGATTTCCAAGGACACGATCACACCTTTATAACCCCACACAAGTTTCTTTGAGTACAAATGTATCTATAACTCTGATAAGCACTGAGATTCTTTGGAGAGAGTGGCAGAGAATCAAACTAGAGATATTCTGGTTTGATTCACTTAAGATTTCGGCAAAATATGGATAGGATGATTAGAAAATAAGATAAGAGAGTAAAGAGGAGAGAAAATAAAGAAAGTAGTTACTGGAAAACGTCCATAACAGTCTCTATTTATAGAGAATGAATGGATGTGTCCATTCGAAGAGGTTTAAACGAATAGACACTTCTTTTGAAAACAACCTTTGCTGTAACGGGAAGCATGTCGACATGACAGGTAAATAGGATGTCGACATGGTCTAGTAAAAAGTGATGATTTGCTTTACTTTGAAAATGATGATTTAAAACATATGCAACTTTATTCAAATGGACTCTATGTATTTGTAGAAGGTATTTAGAAGTAGAAATACTTATGAATGTATATATGTATATATACTAAAATATATTTAAAATCAAAGTAAATAAACTAAAGTAAATATAATATTAAAATCGATTTTGAGGCTAAAATATCAAGGACAATTTTGAAATCAAAATATAACAAAATGATAAATATGATTTTGAGGCTAAAACATTTTTGGAAATGTGAACGAAGGTTTTTCTTTTGAAAAGGAATATTTGAAAATCATTTTATAAAACAAGAGATAATTTTGAAAATCATTTTGAATCAAAATTAGTGGATAACAAAATAGGGCTACTATCCGTTCCACTAGATATTTCGTGAGTTCCATCTCACTAGGGTTCCATCCCTTTAACAAGAACGAAGTGGATTCCATTCCACGAGTAAATTGGATAAAAAAGAATGATAGTGCTTCCAAGGAGTTTTAACAAATATCTAACCTAACTATATTATTTGTCTTGAACTCTTGAATATCTTGAATCTCATGAGTCTTCAATCTTGAACTCTTGATCTTTGTCTTCATCAATTTTGTTTTCTTTATTGTACAGTCTTCTTTTGTTGATACCTGCATATAGATTTCCTGCACATATATATTTTATAACACTTCTATAGTTGTTGTCATCAAAACCACTATCCTATGGACTAACAATTATCAGTGGATAATTTGAAATTATAAAATTCACGGTGGAAATTTATAAGGGGATGAGTAAATCATTTTAAAAATAAAAAAGAGTTTTATTTTAAAAGCATGGGAAAGAAATTTACGGGATTTGGGGACGTAAATTAAATTGGAAATAAATTGATGAGGATTTATAAATGACAAGACTGGATTTATTGGAATGGAAAGTGTATTTTCCTGAAAAATCTAAGTATATTTTCAAAGAAGATTTTTAAGTATAAATTAGAAGTTTTAAAGATGTTTTAAAGAAATTTTTTATAAAAGTTTATTATTAGTTGTTTTAAAAATTTTAAAGTAAATATTAATTAAGTTAGTTTTAGTATTAATTATTTTAAAGTTTAAATTGGTATTATGATTTAAAAGATAATTATTGAATATTTATACTTTATACAATAGTTTTATTTAAGAAAAATAGTTTTTGGCTAAGTTCTACTTAGAGAATTATTTTAAAATTTCATAAGTATTATTTTGAATAAAGAATATAAGTAGTTTCAAACTTAAATGTTTTATGTAACGACCCGTATTTTACGGATCGAAAAGTTTGTCAAAATCTGGGATTTTCAGGATTTTCTAGTTGTTTCAGATTTTGGTTGCATTTTTGATAAGTTGTTCAGGATTTTTCTAAGTCCTAAGTCGGTTTGGACGAGTTAAGAGAAGTCTGGATCAAGTTGCCGACTTAAGGAATTAACCGAGTTAAGGAAGTGTGGTTGACCGACTTAAGGTAGTGACCGGCCTAAGTGATAAGTCGTGACCGACTTAAGAGGTCTAGGCGACCTAAGGAAGAGTAGTAGGCGACCTAAGTATTCTGGGGTTAGGTCGTGGGGTAGAGTTAGGTCGGCAACGACCTAAGGAATGTGGTGAGCGACCTAAGTGAAGTATTGGATAGTTAAGTCGTCTAGACGACTTAGTAGATAGGTCGTATCCCAGTTTGTTCGCGACTTATGTTAGGTCGCGTAGATGTTTAAGGGTTTAGGTCGTAGACGACCTAAGAGATAGGAGACTTAAGAGTTTCTGGCGAGTTAAGGTTTCGAGCGACCTATAGGATGTACTTAGTATAGTTAGGTCGGCAACGACCTAGAGGAGTTGGGATAGCAGGTTAGCGACTTAGTAGTTAAGTCGTTGGACGACCTAAGGGGTTAGTATCTTGTTGTATTGGCTAAGTCTTAGGTCGCGTATTGGCTTAAGTGTTAGGTCGCGAGATTGTTAAGTCGCGCATAGGCTAAGTCGTTAGGTCGAAGACTGTTAGGTCGCGTGGGTTGCTGAGTTGTTAGGTCGCAAGGTTTATAAGTCGTATAAGTGTTAAGTCGAATGGTGCTAAGTTGTTAAGTCGTCCAGGCGACTTAGGAGGGAGCGCGCGTATATTAGGTCGTGTAGCTCGAATAAGTTAGGTCGCGCGCATGTTAAGTCGTAGGCTTGTCTGTTAGGTCGGAGTTGTTGGCTAAGGGTTAGGTCGGAGGCTCTGTTAAGTCGTAGGGGTTTTTAGGTCGTAGGTCGGCATAGTGTTAAGTCGGCAGCGACTTAAGGAGATAGCCGAGTTACGACTTAGGCAGTTTTCAGCTATAAATAGGAGGGGTTGTTCTCACTTTTTGGGATCCGGATTTTGAAGCGACGAAGTGCTGCCATTTTGAGAGCTCGACTTCTACACTTCTTCACTTCTTTCCTCCACTCTAATCTAGTGCTTCCATCCATCCAAATCGAAGATCAAGATTGAAGATTCAAGAGCTTAGATTGAAGATCTTCATCTTTTCAAGAGAGATTTCTTCATTTGAAGCGGATTTGTGATAGATCAAGCTTGATCCTTCGCTGTCCAGATCTGAAGCGTATTGATTTGGGTTTGTTTAGGTGATTTGGTGAGTGGTGATTATCTCTCACACGGATCCAAAGGAGTATATCGGATTGTTGGCTCGATTTGGTGTTAAAATAGAGATTTCCATGCATTTTCTTCATCCTATGTGTAGATCCATATAGATCCATTGTTTATGATGATGTTACATCCATTTTATCATATGTTAACCTATGCAAGTTCATTCATCAAGTTTGTAGAGATATAATCCATGTTTTCATGCTTATTGGACTTTCAACTCTTTAATTACGAAAATGCCATTATTGTTATAATTGTCTACTTAGATCATTTTTGAATGCTTGATTGCTTGGATTGATGTTTGATTTGATTGATTGTTATGAACTAGATGATTGATGATTAGATTTAGATCGAAGGTGATTCAAAAGCTAAGGGAAAGGCTCTTGAATTGGAAAAGCTGCTCGAGGCATATGTAGCGGGATGATGAAGCTCCTATGCATAGATTTGATGATGTGAAGTTGAGATGAAGCTTTGCGAGGATGTAATGAAGCGAGGCATCATATGATGAAGACTTGGTCTAATCCAGGCGGGATCATTCCAAGCATGTTGATAACTCGGTGATATGATTCGAGTTGAGGATAATGGATGCTCGAGAGGCGCTTGAGCTAGTATGGCAATAGTCGTCGAGGAGGATGACTAGGAGGTTGAGATCTCATCGTTGTTGAAGGTTCTAGCATGCTCTAAGCAAGAGTACATGGGGACGCCCAAAAGACTAAGTTGATGGTCAAGTACTCTGGGTAGATTCGATAATCCTAGGCACGGGTCACGATGACGTGCGGGAGTTATGTCTAGAACCGGGGTTACCATTAGCCCTTGACGGACGGCTGAAAGAATGTGCCGGTCATTCAATTAACGGTGATATCGCAACAATGATAACAGTGATAGCCGAGTCATGGATGTTTGGTTGTATCGTCATTCGGTCTCAAGAGCGGTATTTCCTGGGTGCTTATCTGACCTTGGTTTTAGACCTTGGAATTTGTACTTGGAAAACATCGCCCTTGACTCGAGTGACAATTGTTTACCTTAAATTGTATGCTCTGCTATGTTGCTTCTGCTTAGTGTGTGTCTGGGGGCTATCACTGTAGAATGAGGATGGAGTGGGAGGGTTGTATTCCTATTCCTTTTCCTTTATGCTCTTTTGGTATGTTGTTAGTTAATTTACTGCTCACTAAGACTGTTGTCTGACTCAAGGCTTTATGTTTTAATTCTTATTGCCTTGGGCTGTTCGTCCATTTTTGGGACGGGCAGACTAGGTAGCAGGTGACAGGTGCTGTTCTCTTCTCACGATGTTGATATCGAAGACGAGCTGGAGGGTTGCATATTATCTTCTTATTATATGTACTGGATATTCCGCTGTTTTGTATTCTCTGAGAGTTATGTAGTGAGGCTGGATGTATTGACTATGTGGATGCTTGTATTCAACTATTATGGAGTTTTATATGATGTCATTTTGTTCTGTAAAGCTTCACTATACATATGTTCTATTGTATTTTGTCCATGCGCTGTGAGTAATACGATAGGTTCTTTTGTTTAAAATCTTACCTTGGCAATCGTCCATGGTCGCCTGGCACACTTTACAGCGCTCTATCTCTAGATTCGGTGCAGGGGTCATGGGCGGTCGTCACATTTGGTATCAGAGCATTGGTTAATCGATTTTACCCAACGCTCGCTGAAGTAACTACGTATGAGAGACGTAATTGTATTTTGATGGATGATTACTATATATAATATAGTAGCTTAGTAGAGTTTGAGTCCTTTATGCAGGTGTTTCTCTCGGTATGCTAATCATTCCTTTTTGTAGATATTAAGAATGAGTCAAGGAGGGAGACCAGCTGCTAGGGAAGGCCGTGCTACTGAAGGGGCTGCTGATTATGTTGCTATGTTCGAAACCATGATGACTTCGATCAGGAGAAGGATGTCAGCCCCGGGGCCATCAGTAGATGTTGGAGATCAAGTACAGGCTCCAAGATTGATGGATCACTTGGACGATTCATTTAGGAAGCTTGTGGAGGAAGCTCTCAGACATGAGAATCTGTTTCCTAAGGAAGGATCTGTTGTTGCTGTGACCAGGGAAGAGTCTAAACCCCAGCAGGGTAGAAACAAGAAGAGGAAGCAGCAGCAGCAGAAGGGTAAGGATGGTCAGAAGAAGCCGAAAGGCGAAGTGACTTGCTACAACTGTCAGCAGAAAGGCCATCTCTCCAAGGATTGCAAGAATCCGAAGGCGCCGGCGAAGTGCCACAACTGTGACAAGCCAGGGCATTTCAGGAAGAATTGTCCAGAACCGAGTAGGGACAAGCAGATTGTGCAGGCTTATGCTTTGGGAGCTGTTCCGTCATCTTCAAAAGCTCCTACCGCAGAAGAGAAGGGAAAGAGTGTGGTGGTTCAAGGTACTCTTTTCCTATGAGGTGTTCCAGTTAGAGTCTTGTTTAATACCGGAGCGTCGCACTCGTTTGTATGTAGTGAACTTGTAGGCCGGTTAGGTTTGGAACCGGGTATTGTTGATAGGCCATTGGTTGTGACTAATCCAGTTGGGGGTTCGTCTTGTTTGTGTATGTTATGCCGTGGTCTAGTTGTGTCGAGTCATGGTTGCTCTTTTGTTTGTGATTGTTTTGTTCTGAACTTTGCGGGGTTCGGAATTATCTTGGGTATGGACTGGCTTAGGAAGTATGCGGCTAAGGTTGACTGTGAGAGGCTGGAGGTGACAGTCGAGAATGTGGAAGGGCAAAAGATTGTGATACGATGTAAGCATGAGGAAGGCGTCTTCATGAGCTTCATGTATTCGCTAGTTGTTCCACGGGATGGACTGTCTTTAGTGCCAATCGCAAATGGATTCGAGGATGTCTTTGACGAAGTCAAAGGGTTGCCGCCGCATAGAGAGATCGAGTTTCGTATAGATCTAGTTGAAGGAGCCAGACCTGTTGTGATGCCTCTTAGGCGGATGGCGCCTAGGGAACAGCAGGAGTTAAGGGTGCAAGTTGATGATCTTTTATAGAAAGGATTCATTCGGCGTAGTGTGTCCGAGTGGGGTGCACCAGTTGTGTTTGCAACCAAGGCAGATGGGTCGTTGAGATTGTGCGTCGATTATCGTGAGCTGAATAAGGTGACTAAGAAGAACAAGTATCCATTGCCGAGAATAGATGACTTGTTTGATCAGCTTCACGAAGCTAAGGTGTTTTCTCAGATGGATTTAGCAACGGGATTTCACCAGTTGAGAGTGGCTAAGGATAGTGTGCCGAAGACTGCTTTTAGGACACCATCCGGTTTCTTTGAGTGGCTGGTAATGCCGTTTGGATTGACTAACGCGCCAGCATATTTTGTGGATCTTATGAATAGAGTGTTCAGAGATCAGTTGAACAAGTTCGTACTTGTGTTCGTGGATGATATTCTGATTTATTCCAGAACCGAAGAAGAGCACAAGACGCACTTGCGTATTGTTTTGGAAATCTTGCGGAAACATCAGCTGAAGGCTAAGTTTTCGAAGTGTCACTTCTGGAAGAGTGAAGTGAGGTTCTTAGGCCATGTGATTTCTGGAAATGGAATAGCGGTTGATCCCGCTAAGGTGGCAGCAATCCAGGATTGGGTTAGACCTAAGAATGCATCTGATGTGAGAAGTTTTCTTGGATTAGCAGGATATTATCGACGGTTTATCAAAGACTTCTCCAAGATAGCTGCACCGTTAACAGGATTGACGAAGAAGAACCAAGTGTTCAGTTGGGATGCTAAGTGTGAGCAAGCTTTCGGAATCCTGAAAGAGAGATTGACGAGTGCTCCTTTTTTGACTATTCCAAGTGGGAATGATGAGATGGTGGTTTACACCGACGCATGTGGTACGGGACTTGGAGCAGTGCTGATGCAGAAGGATAAAGTTGTTGCGTATGCCAGTCGACAACTAAAGCCGCATGAAAGGAATTACCCGACTCATGATTTGGAGTTAGCGGCAATTGTATTTGCTCTGAAGATGTGGAGGCATTATCTGTTGGGAGTTCGATTCGAGTTGTTTACGGATCACAAGTCGTTGAAGTATCTTTTCTCCCAAAAGGATTTGAATCTTCGACAGCAACGTTGGCTAGAGTTTTTAGCCTCATATGATTTTGGTATAGCTTATACTCCGGGAAAAGGTAACGCAGTGGCAGATGCGTTAAGTCGAAGACATGCAGGATTGGGAGTCATGTTTTCAGAATGGAAGAATCTCGAGTATTTAGCTGGATTTGACTTCAGGCCTAGATGTGAATTGGAACCTGAGATGTTGGCAAACTTATCAATAAGACCCACTCTTGTGGAAAGGATTGGCGAGAGCCAAAAGCGAGATGATAAGCTTGTCAAGATTATCCGTGAATTGGAATCTGGATTGGATCCAGAAAAGGATAAAGGATTCGAGGTCGATAGAGAAGGTTGGCTTCGAAAGCAAGGACGACTAGTTGTTCCCGATATAGATGAATTGAGGAGTGAAGTTCTGAAGGAAAGTCATCACTCGAAGTTGACAATTCATCCAGGTGGAAATAAGATGTATCGGGATATGAAGAGAACCTACTATTGGGAAGAGCTTCCAGGAAGTTTTGGGAACCGAGTTGTGTTTGAGTACAGCTTATCACCCTCAAACGGATGGTCAGACCGAGAGAGTCAACCGAGTTTTGGAAGATCTTCTTAGAGCTTGTGTTTTAGATTTCGGAGGATCATGGGAAGATCACCTTCATTTGGTAGAGTTCTCATACAACAACAGTTACCAATCGAGCATTGGTATGGCACCGTATGAAGCGTTGTATGGAAGACCGTGTAATTCTCCGACATATTGGATAGAGACCGGAGAAAAGTTGATACTTGGGCCAGAGATGATTCGACAGACTTCAGATTGTATAGAAATCATTCGGCAACGAATGAAGGCAGCCCAAGATCGTCAGAAGAGTTATGCCGATAAGCGTCGAAAGGATTTGGAATTCGACGTAGGAGATATGGTTTTTGTGAAGATTTCTCCGCTGAAGAATGTTATCCGATTCGGGAAGAAAGGTAAATTGACTCCGAGATTTGTTGGACCATTCCCGATCATCGAGCGAATTGGAAAGCTCGCCTACAGATTGGAGTTACCAGAGAAGATGTCGAGTGTGCACAATGTTTTTCATGTATCATATCTACGGAAGTACGTGCACGACTCGAATACGGTGGTTTCTGCTGATAGCTGTGAAGATTTAGAAGTTGATCCAGTTGATAGAAGACCTCGTAAGCCGCTTCGTGTTGTTGAAACCGACACAAAACAGCTTAGGAGGAAGGTAGTTAAGTTGCTCAAGATACAATGGAGTGATGATGATAACGACTGTACGTGGGAGGTGGAAGAGAGGATGAAGGCAGCTCATCCTGAACTGTTCGAGGTATGGCCCTAAGGTGTCGTGTCATCTCGCGATATTGTAACTTGTTCTAAGTCTTAGAATTCTGTACGCTAAGTTAAAATTGGATGCATGGTTTGTTGATTGCTATGGATGGTAGGCGTACAGAATAATTTTGATTACTATGATTGTTTGGAATTTCGGGGACGAAATTCCTAAGGGGGAGAGAATGTAACGACCCGTATTTTACGGATCGAAAAGTTTGTCAAAATCTGGGATTTTCAGGATTTTCTAGTTGTTTCAGATTTTGGTTGCATTTTTGATAAGTTGTTCAGGATTTTTCTAAGTCCTAAGTCGGTTTGGACGAGTTAAGAGAAGTCTGGATCAAGTTGCCGACTTAAGGAATTAACCGAGTTAAGGAAGTGTGGTTGACCGACTTAAGGTAGTGACCGGCCTAAGTGATAAGTCGTGACCGACTTAAGAGGTCTAGGCGACCTAAGGAAGAGTAGTAGGCGACCTAAGTATTCTGGGGTTAGGTCGTGGGGTAGAGTTAGGTCGGCAACGACCTAAGGAATGTGGTGAGCGACCTAAGTGAAGTATTGGATAGTTAAGTCGTCTAGACGACTTAGTAGATAGGTCGTATCCCAGTTTGTTCGCGACTTATGTTAGGTCGCGTAGATGTTTAAGGGTTTAGGTCGTAGACGACCTAAGAGATAGGAGACTTAAGAGTTTCTGGCGAGTTAAGGTTTCGAGCGACCTATAGGATGTACTTAGTATAGTTAGGTCGGCAACGACCTAGAGGAGTTGGGATAGCAGGTTAGCGACTTAGTAGTTAAGTCGTTGGACGACCTAAGGGGTTAGTATCTTGTTGTATTGGCTAAGTCTTAGGTCGCGTATTGGCTTAAGTGTTAGGTCGCGAGATTGTTAAGTCGCGCATAGGCTAAGTCGTTAGGTCGAAGACTGTTAGGTCGCGTGGGTTGCTGAGTTGTTAGGTCGCAAGGTTTATAAGTCGTATAAGTGTTAAGTCGAATGGTGCTAAGTTGTTAAGTCGTCCAGGCGACTTAGGAGGGAGCGCGCGTATATTAGGTCGTGTAGCTCGAATAAGTTAGGTCGCGCGCATGTTAAGTCGTAGGCTTGTCTGTTAGGTCGGAGTTGTTGGCTAAGGGTTAGGTCGGAGGCTCTGTTAAGTCGTAGGGGTTTTTAGGTCGTAGGTCGGCATAGTGTTAAGTCGGCAGCGACTTAAGGAGATAGCCGAGTTACGACTTAGGCAGTTTTCAGCTATAAATAGGAGGGGTTGTTCTCACTTTTTGGGATCCGGATTTTGAAGCGACGAAGTGCTGCCATTTTGAGAGCTCGACTTCTACACTTCTTCACTTCTTTCCTCCACTCTAATCTAGTGCTTCCATCCATCCAAATCGAAGATCAAGATTGAAGATTCAAGAGCTTAGATTGAAGATCTTCATCTTTTCAAGAGAGATTTCTTCATTTGAAGCGGATTTGTGATAGATCAAGCTTGATCCTTCGCTGTCCAGATCTGAAGCGTATTGATTTGGGTTTGTTTAGGTGATTTGGTGAGTGGTGATTATCTCTCACACGGATCCAAAGGAGTATATCGGATTGTTGGCTCGATTTGGTGTTAAAATAGAGATTTCCATGCATTTTCTTCATCCTATGTGTAGATCCATATAGATCCATTGTTTATGATGATGTTACATCCATTTTATCATATGTTAACCTATGCAAGTTCATTCATCAAGTTTGTAGAGATATAATCCATGTTTTCATGCTTATTGGACTTTCAACTCTTTAATTACGAAAATGCCATTATTGTTATAATTGTCTACTTAGATCATTTTTGAATGCTTGATTGCTTGGATTGATGTTTGATTTGATTGATTGTTATGAACTAGATGATTGATGATTAGATTTAGATCGAAGGTGATTCAAAAGCTAAGGGAAAGGCTCTTGAATTGGAAAAGCTGCTCGAGGCATATGTAGCGGGATGATGAAGCTCCTATGCATAGATTTGATGATGTGAAGTTGAGATGAAGCTTTGCGAGGATGTAATGAAGCGAGGCATCATATGATGAAGACTTGGTCTAATCCAGGCGGGATCATTCCAAGCATGTTGATAACTCGGTGATATGATTCGAGTTGAGGATAATGGATGCTCGAGAGGCGCTTGAGCTAGTATGGCAATAGTCGTCGAGGAGGATGACTAGGAGGTTGAGATCTCATCGTTGTTGAAGGTTCTAGCATGCTCTAAGCAAGAGTACATGGGGACGCCCAAAAGACTAAGTTGATGGTCAAGTACTCTGGGTAGATTCGATAATCCTAGGCACGGGTCACGATGACGTGCGGGAGTTATGTCTAGAACCGGGGTTACCATTAGCCCTTGACGGACGGCTGAAAGAATGTGCCGGTCATTCAATTAACGGTGATATCGCAACAATGATAACAGTGATAGCCGAGTCATGGATGTTTGGTTGTATCGTCATTCGGTCTCAAGAGCGGTATTTCCTGGGTGCTTATCTGACCTTGGTTTTAGACCTTGGAATTTGTACTTGGAAAACATCGCCCTTGACTCGAGTGACAATTGTTTACCTTAAATTGTATGCTCTGCTATGTTGCTTCTGCTTAGTGTGTGTCTGGGGGCTATCACTGTAGAATGAGGATGGAGTGGGAGGGTTGTATTCCTATTCCTTTTCCTTTATGCTCTTTTGGTATGTTGTTAGTTAATTTACTGCTCACTAAGACTGTTGTCTGACTCAAGGCTTTATGTTTTAATTCTTATTGCCTTGGGCTGTTCGTCCATTTTTGGGACGGGCAGACTAGGTAGCAGGTGACAGGTGCTGTTCTCTTCTCACGATGTTGATATCGAAGACGAGCTGGAGGGTTGCATATTATCTTCTTATTATATGTACTGGATATTCCGCTGTTTTGTATTCTCTGAGAGTTATGTAGTGAGGCTGGATGTATTGACTATGTGGATGCTTGTATTCAACTATTATGGAGTTTTATATGATGTCATTTTGTTCTGTAAAGCTTCACTATACATATGTTCTATTGTATTTTGTCCATGCGCTGTGAGTAATACGATAGGTTCTTTTGTTTAAAATCTTACCTTGGCAATCGTCCATGGTCGCCTGGCACACTTTACAGCGCTCTATCTCTAGATTCGGTGCAGGGGTCATGGGCGGTCGTCACATTTTAAGTGGATATATTTTGGATAAAGTGATTTAATTTATTTAAAATCTAAATTTAATAAGACTTGGGGTTTTTCAGTGGAAATAAAATAATTGGTTGAATGATTGTTTAATTTAATAGTTAAATAACGGACTATCAATATTGGCCAATGCGCTGATCGTTTCGAAGAGACCGGGATCAGATTTAATTATCCGAAAACCACTTTGATCCGGTTTGAACGTAGCGAATGAATACCGTGAAGATGATGAAAATGGTGATTCGGTTTGTCCAGACCCAGGACAACTTGTATGGACGAATGCTATCAGAACATCGTCATTGGAGGACGATGATCATTCTAAGTGAAATTCGTTCCTAAAAGGTAACGTTTAGCCTCAAGCTTCATCAACCGGGAATGGCTAAAACAGGGGAGGTGCAGCAAGGCTAAGTGGGTAGCACCCAATTAGGGTAAGGTCATCTCTGTCTAGAGTCCCTTTGATCTCGGCTTAGTGGGTGGTTGCTGATCCCAACCGCTGGTTAATCTTATTCAGACTATCCAGTAAGGGGTAGCTCCGGTCTTGTGTTGCAGGGGATCAGGAGTGATCCTCGGTACTCTGATCTAGGCCAGGTACTATGACAGGCGGTACCCCAGTAGCCCTGCCATTGTATGGAATCCACTCTCCAATAAGCGCTCGTACGGTTTTGATTGTGCCCAACTATGCTGGAACGTGAGATGCAAGCATTTCAGCTAGATTATATTTATTTTCTATAGACACTATTAAAATATCAGACGGGTTTGATAAAAATGTTTTGGTTATCGTAAGGTAAAAACCCGGCATGTTTATTTGTGGCGTGGTCTTACGAGATACCTTTGTTTTTAAAAGGGTTTTGACAACTTTAATAATTCAATTGAGTGTGTTTTCTCACGCTGGTTTTCCAGACTGACTCGAGTGTTATTTTATTATATTGCTCTGGTCAGACCGAGTATTACAGATACAGTATAGGATGCTGTGGAGCTTCGGAGATGAGCTGGATGATGAGACGTATCACATGTACTTAGTGTGTATTCCGCTGTGCAATGTGAGCTGTATAGTCAGCTTTTATGAGGACAAGTTATTATAACTGTCCAGTGTTGTGTTATTGATTGTGTTGTACTCTGATGATGTAATGTGTAAAAACAGTATAGTATCTTTCTGTATAAAGATCAATGGTTATCTATTATATATTGTTTCGTTGCGTCTATGAGGTTCTGATGTTGTTTTCTATTTTCTTCTTCTACCTCTTTCTTCTTTTCCCTAACGATCTGGTGTTTCCGGTATTCGATTGTTCGGCATGTAATACAGTGAACGTATTGATGTCGATTTCGGAGGTCGAAAATCTCTCTGGCTGTTACAGTGGTATCAGAGCAGAAGGTTAGGCGAGAACCTTGGCTCTGGTGGGAATTACTCATTAGAGATGGGTCAGTAGTGCCCTCGAATGAGTTTGAGTGTATTAATAGATATGAGCGCGTATTTGTTAGTGAATATAAATTTTTTTTATATTTTGTTGATTGGTTTGTTGAGTGGTTTATGGATTCTGGTCAATACGAGTAATTAACGTTATTGATAGGGATCTCTAAACACTCGAACAGAACAAATCGACATAGTATTGTTTTAAAATAAGGTAAATGAAATAATTTTGCCCAAAATTATTTTCATATATAAAGGAAATAATTTTTTTAAATTATTATAGTATATGGTTGCTTGGTTGTTAGGAAATGATAATATTAGACTTTTATCATTGTTGTTGTGGAAATTGAATAAAAGATGATATTATAACCAAAAGTTGAGAAATAAATTCATATAACAGAATGGAATTTGTAAACGTGATTTATAATTGGAATGCGATAAAATTTCAGGGTAATATTTGAATATAGATTGAAAGGGTTTAAATTCAAAAATTTGGAAAAAAAATTAATTTCCTTTTGAGTTTGAAAATGATTTTCAAAGGTTTTGGAGGAATAATAGTGGTACTGTTCGGAAATATTTTTGAGTTGGATATGAAATCTGGTGAGATTTGGGTTTTAAAAAAAATATTTGAAATGTTTTTGAAAAGAATTAAAGCACTGAATTCACTTCGGTTGCTGGAAAATAATTTCAGTGATGACTGCAGCATCATCGATGTTCATTTTCGAGTTTTCAATGGAGAAATTGCTACCTGAATGTTTAAATTGTAGTTGTTCGCAAAACTCGGTTTGGTTTTGAAATTCAAAGAATAATTTGATATACAAAAGAACTTGGATATATATGTTTTCAAAAATGATTTTGAATGTTTAAGAAAATTGTTTAAACTCTAGGAGTTTAATTAAAAATGTTTATGGAAATATGAATGGGTTTTATAACTTATAAAAATTTGGAATTTGTTAGGATAAAATTTAACTTGAAGAAGAGTTAAATTAAAAGTAAGTGTGAAAACGAAATGAATTAGAAGGTAAGCCAATTAAACGAAGTAAATTGGGAGAGAGTAGTGAATGGAATTTAAATAGATCGGAAAACTTAAGGAAGTTTAAAAATTTGAATTGAATTGAAATGTAACTGAATCAAGTAAAATAAAAAGTGAATTTGAGGAAAAAGTCTAAGTTGACTAAATGGAATAGACATTGATATTTTTTTTATCAAGATGGAAATAATTTGGGATTGAACAAATTAATGTAGTGTAACTAAATGGAATGGGAACTGAATATCTGGATAATATTTAACTTGAATTATGTTAAATAAGGTGGAATTGAAAATTTAGTTTGAGTTGGGCTAAATAAAGCTAAAAGTTGGGAATAAGGTTTGATTGAAAAATGAGATAAATTAGTGGATTAAATATAAGAATTCGATATTGAATTCGATTGGAAATAAATTAGTAAATGGAACTAATTTAAAATAATGATATGGATCAGATATGAATGGAAGATAGTTGATGAAATTCAATATTCAGGACTTGAGGATAGATTAAATTCAAATAGAATTGAAAATGTAAAATGCAAATTGAATAAAAATGGATATAAACTTCAGTGGTAAAGGGGAAAATAAATACAGGAAGTTGTATAAAATATTTATAACAAACTTAAGAAAATTGAGGGTGAAATTCTTACGTAAAATTGGTATTGGTAAGATATACTAAGTTAGTATATGAATGAAGATTTAATAAAGGTGTGTGAAATGATAAACGTGGATAAGTAGAAATCAAAATAAATGTGAATAGAAAAGAGAATTGATATAGTTAATAACCAATTGAGATGAATACGTAGGATGTACGTATATTATTTTAATCGCATAGTGATTTGATCCAGACTCGAGCATAGAATTTCGAGATAGTTATATCGATCCAAGTTGGGATTTTTCACTCGATTTTCGACGGCGAACCCTGGATATGGATTTTTGATTGATTCTGGAAATTCTCTATCATAGTATATGGCTATGCAAGGAGGATGACAGTTTCTGATCAAGAAACCAGATCTGAGTTCGCACTAGGAAGTCGTGTGAACGATACTAGTTCGGAAGTGAAATTGTGTGATCGAGTGAGTGATCGGATTTGATATTGCGTACGGATGATATATGTGCAATAGTACGGGCTTAAGTAAAGCAAAATTTGAAAATTTTGAAAAATAAATAAATAAAATGATTTTGAACTCTGTGATTGGATATTATTGCTAAGTGAGATGCAGGAGATTAAAAGCAAAAGATAAATTGATGTCTCAATTTCAGAAATAAAATTTGATTTGCCCGACAAAAGGTATGTATTTAAATTGTCGTATGAAATTTGATGATTTTCTGATCTAGCCACTTGGCGCTTTGTTTTCTTTTGAAAATTTGGGGCCCGTAGAAGCATTTTATAGTTGTTCCGATCTAGCCGAGCAAAGGGGACGCTGGCGAAAATTTTTGAAAATTTAGAGAGTTAGAAAAATTTTGAAGAAATTTTGATAATTTAAATTTGGTTTTAAATTATAGTTTGAAATGGTTGTGTAAATAATATTGGTTGAAATCTATGGATGAATGTGGGAATTAGAAAAGCGATAGTGGGTTTCAATAAACTGTTTGGAAAATTGTTAGAACTGTGTGGTTTTGGGAAAATAGTAAACGGGTATTGGACCATTCTTCTTAACTATTAATTTCGGGGACGAAATTCTTTTAAGGGGGAGGAATGTGACGACTTGGAATTTTGGATATTTGAAATTGGAATATTTAATTGATTTTAAATATTCAAGTGTTGATTTTTAACTTGAATTTCAAATATCTCTATTTATTGGATAATTTAATTATTGGATTAAATAATTGAAATTTGGGTAAAATATGAAATCTTGGTTTTTAAGCTCGTTAAAAATATTTTGAAGGCTTGTAAAATTTATATTGATAATACTGAAGATAATAAAAGTGTTAAAATTGAATTTAAAAGTGGTTTGTTCAGTTTTAAAAATATACCGTGTAAATTAATATTTAAAAATAGCCTTCCAAGGCACGGTCTCGGATTTCGACGAAACCAGTTCCATTGGATCTGTAATAGTGTATTATTATCGGATTTCAAATTTTGTAGCGTTTGGAGTTATCGTGGGGCCGTACGGGATAGAAACGCGCTGAAATCTATATCGGAAATTCAATATAAATAGTTGGGTCCAAAAAGCTATCTTCTCCATACGATCGAATTAGGACTCGAAACCTTTTCCATTGCGTTCGGAATAGGGGTATAACATTATAAACGCCTAGCGGCACGCCTTGATAGGAGGTCAAAATTTTAAGTTGCATTTATCGAGACAATTTAAATTTAAATAGTATTATATATATGTGTGGACTGGTCAATGTAATTCACATCAGTGTTATCCTTTCACCTCATTTCGAATCACTGTAGCAAGTTGGTTGGAGCAAGCAACCATCTCTTCGTGTCCCCTGTGATTCTTTTTAAAATGCAAGCAGATTTCAAAAGCATTTCAAAAATCTAAACAAAAAGAAAATAATGGCCGAAACAGTTAAAGGAAAAAATCGCGTCTCCCATCCCCTTTTCAAAAAAAATCATTCACAAATCAAATTCAAGCAAAGGGTAATGGCAGCAGTCGAATCCCCACCATCTTCCCTTCTTCCCTTTATTTACTCGAACGCAAAAAAAAGAGAATCGGAAGCCTCGAACGAACAAATCGTTCGTCTAAAATAAAAGAGAGGAGATAATCACGAATCGAAGGCGCGATCACCGTTCGAGGGTGCGGCGACGTTCGCGAGGGGATGCTCGAATGCGTGAGCGGGGGCTGGTGGTTCGGCAGGGTAGATTGCGAGATCATCGAGGTGGAGGTTTCTGGCGATGGCGTGCAGTCGTCATTCGTTGCCAGGGTTTTGTGACTTCGACAATGCTTAGGTTGCGGGCGATGGTGGTAGCGAATTCAAAGGCTGGAGGATAAGGCTCGATCGCTCGAGCGCGTGTACGAGGAGGGCATCATCGTGGTCGTTCTAGAAGTGGAGGCAGTAAAGTATAGGCTGTTTTTTTTAAATTTAAATTTACTAAAAATATATATAAAGTTTAAAAAACAGAGAAACTCTTTTTTTAGATAGAGAAATATATAAATACAGGTTTGGGTAAATATATATATATATATATATATATATATATATATATATATATATATATATATGTAACGACCCAGTATTTTGGACCATTCAAATCGACAATAAATCCACACATGCCGGACTTTAATAAGTCAAAACAATGGATTGTAAATAAAATTTGGCAAAACTCAGCATATACAGTAAATAAAATAATCACAGATCACAGACACAGAGAAATATAACAATAATGCAGCAGAAGCAAAAGAATAGTAGTTCATGAAGCTACTATATATATAAACAGAGTTAAACAAGATACAACAAAAGTCACGAGTACATAGATGTCTCAATACAATAATCAAATACAAGATCTGAATGCATCACTGGAATCGACTGAACAACTGATAGCAGAATCGATAGATAGCTGGGTCTCCAAGCGAAGCTCCAACTCCAAAGGTGAGTCTCAAATGTTGTATCACTCAGTCTGACCCGAGCGTAAAGCAAAACACTCGAGTCAGGATTAACATTCTTATATCAATAAATCCAACTCAAGTGAAATATCAACTGAAATACAAGTAACTCAAAGGATGTTTGGGATAACCATCCTCTAAGGATCCGTTAAACTATCTACTATATAGTAATATACGCTATTATAATAATGTCTAATATAAAATAAACATACTTTTTAATAGCGTCAAGGGGTTACCCATATAGCCCTTAACACGTAATAGTCCCAATACTCTATCCGGTATTAGCATACTCCCAGATCGGGGGCTACCCTCGATACTCCACTGGCTATGGGAGAAATCACAACTCGTAGTAAAGCTCGCTATGGTAGGTTACACGACACAACAAGGCAATGCTAGGGTAGATATACCAATTACGCATCCGGGCTGGTGGAAACGCATAGCAGCCACTACCGCCCTCCTCGAACAACACTCCCAAATCAAGGGGTGCACCCAATCAATCACAAAGTAATAGAATGGTATCGAAGAAGTGTGTCTGATCAGAGGTGCTACCTCATTGGCCCGAGAATCGCTCCTGTTTTAGCCACCTTATGCCAGCTCACGGGAGTTGGGTCCACGTATATACCTTTAGGATCGTCGCCACCATCCTACTTCATTCTGGAATCTCCACCGCGTACACAGTTGTTAAAGTGGTTTTCGGTATCGACAGAGAGTATGTCCATATCCGATCCTGGTCTCTTTAACAACCAATCGTTATTATAACACCGTGGTCATTTCAAAATAGTTTATACTTCAAAACCAAAATATCATTTCCATTTCAAAACCATATCAAAATGATATCATTTTCACTTCAAATATCCATTTCCAAAAATCATAGCATTTTTCAAAGTTATAACATTTCCGAAACCAAAACACTTTGAAATCATAATATTTTGGAAAACCTTAACTTTGAAATCATAACTTCCACCCTTAAACAGTTTAGATATTAATAATAGTATATATAATAAATTAGTTTATAAAATAAAATAGTTTATAAAATAAAATAGTTTATATAAAATAATTATAAGTTAAAAATAGTTTAAAATAAATAGTTTATATTAAAATAATTAGTATATTTAAAATAGTTTATAAAATAATATAAAATAGCTTTAAATATAATTTAAAATACTTTATAAAATAAATAGTTTCCACAAATTCATAAATCAATTCAAATTAACTCGAATTCCAAAATTCACATTTAATTCAATCTCAATTCATAAATTTTCAACTCAATTCAATTTCACAATAAATCATTTCAAATTATATCGATTTCAAATACAGATTTGAACCACAAAATAAACCATTTAATTTCAATATATTTCAAAGTTTAAATATTCCACATTTCCAAAACTAAATTTGATAACTATCTATATATCAAATTCACTTTACTATTATTTAGTTTTGAAATATTTACTTAATCATTTCAATAACATCTAAATACAACTCCAATTTACAAATTTAAATAAATAAAATATCCCATTTAAATTTATATAAGTTTGAAATATTCATTTAAGTCACTTTTAATCAAATTCAAATTATAAAACATATCTTTAAAATTCCAAATTCAATAAATTTCAAATCAAACTTATTTAAGTAATTTTCTTAAATAAATATAATTTCAAATCAATTTCAAATTTATCTTTTCTACCTGAATCATTATAACTCTATATTTGAAAAAATTTATATTATATTATTCTTAAACATATTATATATCAACTTTATTAAATCAACTTTGATAAATCTTTAAAATCAATATTTATCAAAACCATATATTTCTTTCCAAAACCATAGAAATCATTTTCAAAATATTTATATAGACCAGCGGTGCCTGTATATAATTTTCTATCCTATGGCCAAGTGATACAGATATTTATCATTTCAATCCGCAATTTAAATATATATATATACAGGTATATATCATTTCAACCCGCAATCCCAAATTCAATTCAAATGAAAATCGCTTGGGTTTATCATTTCAACCCATAACGATTTTCTCCTATTCTACAAGATCGTTCGGGTATGTATCATTTCAACCCATAGTGAGTTCTATACTAACAGGAAACTTGCAGAGTGATAACAGATATGATAATAATATAACAACAGTAATAGACATATATCATCCGTATAAATAACAAATAATGGTGTCAGATGTCATAGGTGAACAGATACAGATAATGGCATATATGTATAACAATGTAAATAACTAGCAGCAGCATATTTCAATTGACTTTTCAATTGAAATCAAATTTAATAAATATAAGAACGTTAATCTGAGTGATTACTCACCTCTCGAGGATAGAGAAAACAGGAAATGACACGGATACGCACACTGATATCGAATTACGAATCCAAGCACGAATTGCGAAGCAAAGCACGATAGACACAATTTCGACGGACAAGCTGATAAATTTGAAATCAAGAACCAGAATCAAGATATAAATGGAATATATATACACACACACACACAACTTTAAATATTACCAACAACATGCTATTTAACCTTTAAAATATGATATTGTAATCAAAATACTTACTTTATTATTATTAATATAATCTACTACTATAAACATATTTTAAAACACTACAGCCATAGGTAATATAACTTGTATATATAAACTGATGCACACTATATAATAACATCTCTGCAACCCATATATATATATATATATGTACTATATAAAGCAACAAGTATGCAAATATCTATGTGCTAACCAAAACGATTCAAACAAAATCTACTACACTGTAAAGACATTTTGATAACTGATTCATCATATAAATGTAAACTCATACTATATAACACACGTATATATATATACCTTTATATCAATAGTTTTATATAAGCCAATATATAACTAAATAGTAAAGCAATACGTGTATATATATAACTCGAATATCCAACTAACAAAATGTGAAACTCTATGTATATATAGAATTTATATATACTAACAGATAACATATACCATATATACTTTAAAATTTGTACTATTAGATATAACTTAAATCACCGAATATACATATATACAAACTATTATATGTGTAGGATCTAGATTAACCCTAGAGGGGGGTGAATAGGGTTATCGCAAATTTTCTCAAATTAAACGCGGAAGCAATCAGCAGATAAATAAATATGCAGTAAAGTAAATTACATACAAATTTACCCAGCTTCGGCAACCCCTGCCTACTGCTGCATTCCTAGATTTCTATTAGAATTAAACAGTCTCCCGCTTACAAACACTCTGACAGACTCGTAGACACTCGCTCCCGCTCACAAACACTCCTACAGACTCGCACACCCTACTCCGCCTATAGAGTTTCGTTTACTCGCAAACTCTGCTCCCGCCTATAGAGCTTTGCAAACTCGCAGCCTCCCTGCTCACTGAACTAATTCTAACTAGACAATCTGACAACACCTAAACCCTAGGTGGTGATTGACTCTAACTGGACTTGACAAAGTACAAACTGAAAAACAAAATACAGTTTAACCCCAGGGAAAAATTTAAATCGACAATTTAAAAATGCTTTTGCCCTAAATAAACTAGGCCTAGAGATTAAATCAATAAAACCCGGCCCAAATTTAAAACTAAAATAAATCTCTCTATTTAAACAAGGCCGGCCCCCTTTATAATTTTATTGGTCCTCTTGTTAGCCCGCTTTCATCTTCTTTTTGCCCATACACTTCGGCCTGCTTTCATTTTCTTTCGATCCCTTTGAGATAATGGCTGCTCGATAAAATTAGGGCTTCGATTCTCTGGCGATTTTTGTTCAACTGAATTAGGGCTTTGCTCGATGCTTTGTTGCGCTGAATTCGTTGCTCTGTTGATTTATGACGTTGTTGTTCCTCTTATTAGAGCTTCGGCTCGATGCTTCCAAAATTGGGGCTTTGTGAAGATGCTGCTCAATTTCCTTGCTCTGTCTCGCGATGATTGATTTGATCGATTGTTGGCTCCGGTATGTGATTATTGCTCTGTGCTTTTCCGATTTGAACTTGAATGCTTGAGAGCTTTTGTCGGTGATGATTGGGTTTTTCTTTCTCTGCTCTTCACCACTGATCGAGTTCGGCTTTGATTGGTATGTGAATTGTGCCTTTTGTTCTCTGGTTTTAATGCTTGAACTCGATACCTTTAGTCGATGATGATATCTGGGTTTATATACAAGTCTGATTTGATTTACGTGATTCTCACGCCTTTAAAACTTTCTGTTTTTATGCTTGCTATTTTGGGTAATTACGTTGTACCCACGACATTTATTTTGTGACGTTCGATTCGTTCTCTGATTTATATCTCAGAATCTTTCCTGATTTATACCTCTGACTTTTTCAACTTGTAAACGAGATTAACATATACAACTTTGACTTGAAATTTCTTGACTTCGGCTCTGACTTTGTTACTGTGTTGCATAACTGACTTCATAGATGTTTGTTACTTGAACATTTGCTTATTTTGTTCATTGGTCTTTGTTTGTTCATTCTGACATCACCTCTGTTTCACTTGAATCTGTTCACTGTGTTCGACATTGCCATGCTACCTTGCTTGTATTAATTCCAGTCTGATAGCTGCATGTTGAACTGTAGTCGAGTTGCATCCATGTAGTCTGTGCATTAACTAGTGGCTGTGCATTCATGTAGTTCCCTCTGGTCATATGCAGTTGCCAACTAGTTTCCCTTGTAGCTGTGCACTTAAGTCTCTTGTGCACTTTGTTTCTGAGTTGATTTTTCTTGTCGACTTCACTGTAGTCTGGTTCATTAGACACTTGAACCTGTAGATGATTCACTGTTGTACTTGTACCTCTTCTCTGTTGCTGTTGCATTGTTGCATCCCATTCCATGTTTGTATTCACTCCAGATATTCTTCACTTTTGACTATATTGATACTGTATGCCTGCATATCCAAATTGCATATTTACTGATCTTTGTTTTATTTAAGATGCTGTCTGCACTTCATATACTCTGACTACTGTGGCACTGAGCTTGATCTCTGTTGTACACATTTTGTCTTGTTCATATTGAATCATACATGCTTTATTGACCATTCATTCATGTCTGGTTCATTACTGTAGTTGTGTTGCCATTCATGTTGCTCTCTGCATACTTTGATCCATTGATGCTGTAACCTGTCCATTACATTTGTTTTGGACATTTTGCTTTCTTTGATCTTGTTGGTTTGGTTTGCTGATTCAATGGTGCTCTTGGTCACTTGAGACTTTGCAATTTGGTGCTGCAGTTGAGTTATAGCATTCATGTGTACATTACTTGATTTTGGTCGAGTCCATTTGTACATGTTGCTTCATTTGGGCTCTGTCCATCTCTCTGCATTTCTATGGTTTCTTCATTGTTGAGGTCTGGTTCACTTTTGTTATGTTGGTGACATTTTGAATTTCACTGTGTAATCTGATATTGATTTGACCTTGTGCACTCGAGTTGGCGAGGCAGTGCACACGTACATACGTGTGTACTGCAGCCACTCGTAATTACCAGTCCCTGATATGAATACTGATATGCACAGATATTACACAATCAAAGATGATGACGTTAACCCATATATCTGAGACAGCTTTAAAAAACAAATTTTTTATTTTTGCAAATTAAATTTGTTTCTATTCAGATTACTGTTGTAGATTGTCAGTTATACAGGTACACAGGAGACAAGACAAATACTGGAGCTGGACAGTGCAGATGCAGAAGAGACTGAGTGTATGAGTGATGTAGTGAGGATACAAGTGTAACAATGAAAGTGTATGAGTGAGAGTGAGCTATAAATATGAATTCAGTGTACTGTAAACATTGTATTGAATAAAATATTATTTTGAATAAAATACTGTTTCGAATCTATTAAATTCTGTCCAATAGTATTCGTACTCCAAATGAATATTTAATCCTGTGTGTATAAAATCTGCAAACACATCTAAAATTCGATATCTATATTTTGTTATCATCAAACACTAAACACACATCAAACAATCTCCCCCTTTTGATGATGACAAACATATATATTAAAGATTTTGAAATTCAGTAGATGTGTTTAAACATGAGTTATTTAGCTCCCCCTACATGTATGCTCCCCCTACAACTGAGACCATTCCCTAATTAGAAGATTTAGAAAATTACAGAAGAATAAAAGAACTATAGAAAATAACTAACAACATTTAACAAATTTAGTAAAATATTCCAGAAATACTTATTTCCTTATCAAAATCTCGTTCTTCTCCCCCTTTTGTTATCATCAAAAGACTGACAAAAAATAATGAAACAGTAGGGGAAAACAAATGGAAAAAACAAGGAAAAACCATAATATTTCATAACAAGATAATATTTTCCACATTTTAGAGAATGGATCGATGATTTGGTTTTTATAATGAGAAGAGAGATGTTCTATTCTATTTTAATTTCTAAAAAAATTTGACATTTAAGCACAAAAAAATAATAAGCACTTACTAACCACGCATAACCATAAGGACTTTTAAATGGGATTAGCAGTTACTCATTAGTTATCAAGCTCCATCCATGCATAACCATAAGGACTTTTAAATGAGAATGAAGTGATGATAACCTCTCATGATCCATCCATGCATAACCATAAGGACTTTTAAATGAGAATGGATGCATGAGGAATATTTTAAAATTTCTTTTAATTTTTCCTTTTTAATTTAAAGAGCAATTCACTCTTCTCATTTTTCAAAACCATTATGAATGATAGAAAGATGGTAGAAATAGAAATGGTCGTGGAATAAGTTACCAAATTAATCATATTATGAAATTTCATAAACCAAACGTATTTCCACTACTGAATACCATATTTGAATCAATCTTTGAATAATATCCAAAACAGGTTTGAATTCTAGAAATTGAAGTTGAAAATAAATATCCAAGAGTATTTCAACTAAAAATTGAAAAATGATTAGTCAATTTCCATAATTCCCAAATCCAAACGTAATCTGGAAAATCTGTCTTCGGGGAGGGGTTTTGTGAAAATATCAGCAAGTTGATTCTCAGTTGAAATGAATTTAATGCAAATGTTTTCCCTAGCAAAGTGATCTTTAAGAAAGTGGCGTCTCACATCAATGTGTTTGGTGAGTGAATGGAGAATAGAATTATTAGACAATGAAATTAGTGAGTGTCCTAGCATGAAGCATGTCCTACTAGTACTTTTCCTGTCAACCAGTGAACCCGTATAATCAACATCAGAATAACCAACTAAATTAAAGTTTTCGCACAAAAGATATCATAGTCCAAATTTGTGTGTGTGTGTGAAACATATCTCAAAATTTCGTTTAGTGGCATTCAAATGTGATTTTTTAGGGTTAGATTAAAAACGTGCAAACACAAACACACAGAAAATATAATATGGGGTCTAGAAGCAGTTAAGAGATCCATTTCAACAGTATCGGATTTAACTTCAGAAATAAAACACTGTGACAACGAAACGTACACAAACTTTTAACAAATGAAGAGCGAGTGTGTGTACCTTCTGTAGAATCTCAGTCAAAGCATTAAAAGTAATTTGAAGTTTTCACCAGTAAATTTTCAACAGTTTCAACAGTTTCTAAAAATACTTTTTAGAGCATGAGTAATCAGCAATCAATCATAGTTTGACCAAACAGATTAAGTTCAAGAAGAAAATGATGTCATTAAAGATCAAGCAAGATAGATTCTATCAACCATCACAATTACTTCAAGCAAGATAATTGGTTAAAAATCAGAATTATCAATCATAACTGGCTGATTTAATTCAGATTACGGTGCAGATTCTTACCGGTTATCTATCGTGTGAAAATAAAGATAACTACCTGTTTTACCTGTACGATAATCATTCGTTGTTTGCTCATAGTGAATCTGTCACCTTTATACTAGGCTAAGGAACGTTGATTTGACACCCGTTGTATATCTGGAACAGCCAAAATTCAGATAACACCAATGTTGTTCCTCAGCCTGCCACCACACCTACACGGTTAAAGATGTATGTGACCTATTTATAGGTCCATGGTTGTTAGTGGCAGAATAATTATTAATAAACAATCCCTTTGGAACTCAAACTTGTTTTGTCCTTTCATTCTTGTTCCAATACACTTGAAATTTATTCGTATAATTTTTAGGAACCCAAACTTGTATAAATTTCGTGTTCTTGTTCCTATGACTACCATTTTTAACACGATGTCCAAATATTTCACATTCAGTAAAGATGCCCTTTCCTTTTGCACTATCGTCAACCTATGATTTACCAAAACCTAGCCCTTTTCGGTTGTTAGCAAACAGTTGATTGCCTAATAACATATTGAATGATTTTTCTCCTCTAGAAAAGTTATTCAGTGATTTCTCGAGATCTAGGACTCTGGTTTTTAATGTTGAGTTTTCAGACACAAGTGAGGTGCATCTATTTATAAAATCCTTTTTCCTAGTCTCAATGGTTTCCTTTAGATTCAAGTTTTCTTTTTCAAGATTCTCAAAATTATTCTTCAGTTTTGATAATTCTGAATCTAAAGTTTTACAGTTTTTACATTCTAGGTTTTGAATTTTTTCAAGTTCAGTTTCTAACCTGAAATTTTCATGGATAAGCTTCTTCCTATCAGATTTCAGTTTTTCATTTTTAGAATCAAGAGCTTCAACTGTTTTAGTGAGATCGATGCAGAAATAAGCAAGGTCTTTATAAGAAAAGTTTTTTACCTCATTATATACCTCTGGGCTTACTTCTGAATCTGATTCTGCTTCTGAATCTGATCTTACCGTAAGACACAGATTAGCCTCCTCTGAGCTATCAGTTGAAACTTCCTCTCCATCCTCATCATCCCAAGTTACTGCGAAGGCCTTTTTCTTCTTTTTCTTTCCCTTGTTGTTTTTGAGAAGTGGACAGTTTTGTTTGAAGTGACCAGGCTTGTTGCAGTTATAACAGATTAGTTCATTTTCAGAGTTGTTAGAATCTTTAGATCTATTACCACTGGTCTTCTTCTTTCGTGGCTTGAATTTCGACCATCTTCTGAAATTATTGATAGCCACTGTAAGTACTTCAATTGGATCAACTTCTTCTTCATCGCTCTCTTCTCTGCTCTTTAAGGAAATCGTCTTCTTCTTTGGTTCGGAATTGATGCGTTCCTCCTTTGCTTTCAACTCAAGCTCATACGTCATCAGATTTCCGATCAAATCCTCCATGCTCAGTTTGCTTAAATCTTTTGATTCTTGTATTGCCGTGACTTTTGCCTCAAAGTTCATTGGTAAGACTCGTAGTATTTTCCTTATCAGTTCTACCTCAGAGAATACCTTTCCAAGCGCTCTATCATTGTACACCAAGGTTGAGAAGCGTCCAAACATGTCCTTAATGCTCTCGCCTTTGTTCATCACAAAATTCTCGTATTCATTGCTGAACAGGGCCAGGCGAGACTCCTTGACTTGAGAAGTTCCTTCGTGTGTCACCTCCAAAGTATGCCAGATTTCCTGTGCTGTTTTACAATGAGAAATTCTATTAAATTTAGTTTTATCAAGAGCACAGATCAAAGCATTCATGGCTTTAGCATTAGTAGTTTTTAACTTCTTATCGTTAGCATCCCACCTATCCTTTGGTTTAGGAATCTCAGTATCACCAATAGTTATAGTGGGAGGTGTATAGCCAGTTTCAATAATATCCCAAACATCATAATCAACAGAACTAAGATAAATACTCATCCTAACTTTCCAGTAAGCATAATCATTACCATTAAACATTGGTGGCCTAGCAATGGATTGCCCCTCAGAAAAAGCATTATTTGATGGATTCATGACTCTAGAGTTAAAGAAAAATTTACCTCGCTCCGATACCACTTGTAGGATCTAGATTAACCCTAGAGGGGGGGTGAATAGGGTTATCGCAAATTTTCTCAAATTAAACGCGGAAGCAATCAGCAGATAAATAAATATGCAGTAAAGTAAATTACATACAAATTTACCCAGCTTCGGCAACCTCTGCCTACTGCTGCATTCCCAGATTTCTATTAGAATTAAACAGTCTCCCGCTTACAAACACTCTGACAGACTCGCAGACACTCACTCCCGCTCACAAACACTCCTACAGACTCGCACACCCTGCTCCGCCTATAGAGTTTCGTTTACTCGCAAACTCTGCTCCCGCCTATAGAGCTTTGCAAACTCGCAGCCTCCCTGCTCACTGAACTAATTCTAACTAGACAATCTGACAACACCTAAACCCTAGGTGGTGATTGACTCTAACTGGACTTGACAAAGTACAAACTGAAAAACAAAATACAGTTTAACCCCAGGGCAAAATTTAAATCGACAATTTAAAAATGCTTTTGCCTTAAATAAACTAGGCCTAGAGATTAAATCAATAAAACCCGGCCCAAATTTAAAACTAAAATAAATCTCTCTATTTAAACAAGGCCGACCCCCTTTATAATTTTATTGGTCCTCTTGTTAGCCCACTTTCATCTTCTTTTTGCCCATACACTTCGGCCTGCTTTCATTTTCTTTCGATCCCTTTGAGATAATGGCTGCTCGATGAAATTAGGGCTTCGATTCTCTGGCGATTTTTGTTCAACTGAATTAGGGCTTTGCTCGATGCTTTGTTGCGCTGAATTCGTTGCTCTGTTGATTTATGACGTTGTTGTTCCTCTTATTAGAGCTTCGGCTCGATGCTCCCAAAATTGGGGCTTTGTGAAGATGCTGCTCGATTTCCTTGCTCTGTCTCGCGATGATTGATTTGATCGATTGTTGGCTCCGGTATGTGATTATTGCTCTGTGCTTTTCCAATTTGAACTTGAATGCTTGAGAGCTTTTGTCGGTGATGATTGGGTTTTTCTTTCTCTGCTCTTCACCACTGATCGAGTTCGGCTTTGATTGGTATGTGAATTGTGCCTTTTGTTCTCTGGTTTTAATGCTTGAACTCGATACCTTTAGTCGATGATGATATCTGGGTTTATATACAAGTCTGATTTGATTTACGTGATTCTCACGCCTTTAAAACTTTCTGTTTTTATGCTTGCTATTTTGGGTAATTACGTTGTACCCACGACATTTATTTTGTGACGTTCGATTCGTTCTCTGATTTATATCTCAGAATCTTTCCTGATTTATACCTCTGACTTTTTCAACTTGTAAACGAGATTAACATATACAACTTTGACTTGAAATTTCTTGACTTCGGCTCTGACTTTGTTACTGTGTTGCATAACTGACTTCATAGATGTTTGTTACTTGAACAGTTGCTTATTTTGTTCATTGGTCTTTGTTTGTTCATTCTGACATCACCTCTGTTTCACTTGAATCTGTTCACTGTGTTCGACATTGCCATGCTACCTTGCTTGTATTAATTCCAGTCTGATAGCTGCATGTTGAACTGTAGTCGAGTTGCATCCATGTAGTCTGTGCATTAACTAGTGGCTGTGCATTCATGTAGTTCCCTCTGGTCATATGCAGTTGCCAACTAGTTTCCCTTGTAGCTGTGCACTTAAGTCTCTTGTGCACTTTGTTTCTGAGTTGATTTTTCTTGTCGACTTCACTGTAGTCTGGTTCATTAGACACTTGAACCTGTAGATGATTCACTGTTGTACTTGTACCTCTTCTCAGTTGTTGTTGCATTGTTGCATCCCATTCCATGTTTGTATTCACTCCAGATATTCTTCACTTTTGACTATATTGATACTGTATGCCTGCATATCCAAATTGCATATTTACTGATCTTTGTTTTATTTAAGAAGCTGTCTGCACTTCATATACTCTGACTACTGTGGCACTGAGCTTGATCTCTGTTGTACACATTTTGTCTTGTTCATATTGAATCATACATGCTTTATTGACCATTCATTCATGTCTGGTTCATTACTGTAGTTGTGTTGCCATTCATGTTGCTCTCTGCATACTTTGATCCATTGATGCTGTAACCTGTCCATTACATTTGTTTTGGACATTTTGCTTTCTTTGATCTTGTTGGTTTGGTTTGCTGATTCAATGGTGCTCTTGGTCACTTGAGACTTTGCACTTTGGTGCTGCAGTTGAGTTATAGCATTCATGTGTACATTACTTGATTTTGGTCGAGTCCATTTGTACATGTTGCTTCATTTGGACTCTGTCCATCTCTCTGCATTTCTATGGTTTCTTCATTGTTGAGGTCTGGTTCACTTTTGTTATGTTGGTGACATTTTGAATTTCACTGTGTAATCTGATATTGATTTGACCTTGTGCACTCGAGTTGGCGAGGCAGTGCACACGTACATACGTGTGTACTGCAGCCACTCGTAATTACCTGTCCCTGATATGAATACTGATATGCACAGATATTACACAATCAAAGAAGATGACGTTAACCCATATATCTGAGACAGCTTTAAAAAACAAATTTTTTATTTTTGCAAATTAAATTTGTTTCTATTCAGATTACTGTTGTAGATTGTCAATTATACAGGTACACAGGAGACAAGACAAATACTGGAGCTGGACAGTGCAGATGCAGAAGAGACTGAGTGTATGAGTGATGTAGTGAGGATACAAGTGTAACAATGAAAGTGTATGAGTGAGAGTGAGCTATAAATATGAAATCAGTGTACTGTAAACATTGTATTGAATAAAATATTATTTCGAATAAAATACTGTTTCGAATCTATTAAATTCTATCCAATAGTATTCGTACTCCAAATGAATATTTAATCCTGTGTGTATAAAATCTGCAAACACATCTAAAATTCGATATATATATTTTGTTATCATCAAACACTAAACACACATCAAACAATATGTACATAAACAGAAGTTGTTAAATATGTATAAACTTATATTGGTATAAATTCATCTTTATTACTAAATATGTCTACCAACTTGTATAAACCTACAATGTATATGAAACTGTAATATAAACATTTACATTTTATAACTAAATGTACTAAAATATAAATGAAATAGTTATATATATACTTAAACTAAAACAACTGTTATATATAAACTTTGAAATTGAATACATATCAATAAGTATACAAGCTGGTATAAAACTGACATAGCCTATTTAAGTATATACTGCATTTCGAAACATGTGTATATAACATACCTTCTAAATAATATATGTACACTAAATTTCCGCAGCCAAAAGCAAGCTATCAATATACTAAAATGAATAGGCTGATATATTTGTGCAGGCAACACATATATAAACAAACACACATATATATAACCTTATATACTTAATAAACTAATGTGTGTTCAACGTATAAAACTTATATACTATATATATATAAACCAAACTCATATATAAACAGTTTGCAAAACAAAATAACATTTTAAACCCACTGAAATATATATAAACTAGAATATGTATAAACTTACAAATTTCCCTATCATCAATAAAGTAGCCTCGGCCATGGGTGAAAATGGTGGCTGTGGGTGCTCGCGTGGAGGGTTGTGGGGCGGAAACTAGAGGAGAGAAGGCAAGGCGAAGTCGGGTTCGGCTGATGTGGTGGCACAGGGCAGGCCGAGATCAGGGAGGGGCGAAGGCAAGACGCGAATGATGGGCTTGTAGTTGAGAATAGTGGAAGGCATGGCTTCGAACGGTGGTGGAATGAATATAAAAGCTACAGGATGAAAAGAAGAATTATATTGGAATGTGAAGAATAGAATTTGGAACCGGACGAATAGAATTTTTAACGAACGATAAAACATTGAATGTATAGGAATAATAAAAGTCATGGTTGTATTTTTAGAAATATAAACGCTAGTGACTGTTGGGTTTGTACGGTTGAAAAATAAAAGGCATAAAGAAACCAAAAAGTTAGAATTGGGTACCGGTTCGATTAATCGTTTTGTCGATTTCGTCGAGTACCAAACTTTGAAACACACAACTGAATATACTATGAAGATCAGCACGACTAGAGGATCAAAACGGTACACAGATATCAGCGATACGACCATCGACTCAAAAGTTGATATTCGGTACTGAAAATGCTACTATTTTGTCGAAAATAAGATAAACGGAGCAATAGCAGTCCAAATTTGATGAAATGGAAGATGACGTCTCACTCAGAAGATGATTTACAAATTTATTGTATAAAAATATTCAGGTTTGAAAAACATTTTATTATCATCCAATATTAACTGATTTAAACTGAAATAAAATTATACTAGAAAATAAACTTCAATATTATCTAATGAAAAATTACCAGTTGCTATGTTAAAACAGATGCATTTCAGATATCAATTTAAATTTCAAAATTTTATTGTTTAAAATTTCACAAAATTTCAATTAAATAAATTAATAAACCACTAAAATTTTCGGGTCGTTACACTCTCCCCCACTCAAAACTTTTCATCCCCGAAAAGGAAGGAGGTAGGAGAATAAAACAACCAGAAAAGAAAGTAGATTTGAAATTCAAAATAGGCAATAAGTTTAAAACCATGTAAATTTCGAATTAAACTAATTAATATTCAACATTTTGGTTTAATCCATTTGAGTTCACTTAAGTTAGTTCAATCCATCTATTTCTAAATTCGCTATCTTATTGTCTAGTCATCCTCAATTAACAATTTCTAAATCATCAATTTGTATAATCATTTATTATACTCATATTTTATTCAACAAATTTAATTCTTTTATTCCAAATTATCATTAAGTTTATTCCACTTAATATATGTTATCACATATATTTCAACCATATAAATTAATTTAAACCATATAAATTTCAATTTCAATTAATTTATATTCAATAATTGATTTTAAATTCAAAGTATTTCCATAAGTTGATCTAATTTCAATTTATTAATTCCTTCAAAACAAATTTATTTGTCTCATCTATTATTCAATTAACTTATTATTCTATTTATCCCTATTAACATCTTTATAATAAGATTTAAGTGTCTAACATTTATTATAACACTCAAATCTTTCCTTATAAAGTCATTTTATATTGTATATTGTCCAATTACATATTCAACTTCTAAATAATTTAGGAAAGTTATATTGAAATGCAATTTAGTACTATACAAATAAAATTTTCAAATTCAATTATTTCAAGTTAAATATTTATTCAAAATCTTGGCTTTATTTTATAATTGAAATCACCTTATCAAGATTTAAGAATAAATTTTTTCGGTTTCAATTCAAACAATTTAGAGATTTATATATACTATATATATATATATATATATATCAAATCAAATCTATGATCATATACCAATATATATCAAGTCATACTTCGGAAATTCAAATCAAATTAATTTTCCAAAACAAAAATGTAGCAAAGCTACATAATGGTCTCTCCACTTCGAAACTCAAAAATGAATGTCGATGATGCTACAGTCATCACCGAAATTATTTTCCACCGACAAAAGAGGAGAGTACTGATTTAAACCTTTAAAATTCTTTGAAAATGATTTCTATTCGAAAATACTTTCAATAATATATACTTTAAAATTTAAAACCAAAGTTTTAAATTTCCGGAAATTAAATTATCAAATTCCTGAATTAAATTCATTTCAAATTCCAAATCAATTTATAAACCATGTTTATAAATTCATTTATAGAACAATAATTGATAATCAAATATTATCATTTCAAACAACCAATTTAATTGACTTATTAAATTCCAGAAATTTCTACTTATATATTTATAATATAATCATACAAATTTATTTCATTTACCAAATTTGAAAACAATATTGTGTCAGTTTGCTCTGTTTAAGTGTTTTGGAAATCCTATCGATACCGCTGATTAGACGAATCGATCGAAAACCCAAATCAACATCAACAACTCAAACAACACAATATATGTATAAAACATTTTAATATTAATTACAAATACACTCCCTCACTCGATAATTCAAGAATGGATTTCAAAGCAAAGATGGGATTCAAAGTAGAGGAACTCTAATCAAATAGAATTCAACTAAAAGATAGACTCGATAGGGAGATAAGATGATTGAATTTCAAATTGGAAGATGGATAAATTTTTATAAATTGCGGGTAACCTTAACCGGGTCAACCGTGACTTCAAGAATACGATCGATGCGGAATTCTGAATCAAATCGACATCAGATCACAAGAGATAGAATTCGGTTAAAGCAAAAGATAGCAACATCTAAACCGAGGATGCAGAAATCTCCGGTGAATCAATGCCTGTTGTAAAGGAGTTTCACCCCTTTACAAATCATTCAGTGGAGCTATGGGATGCTCCAGGATTAAAAGAATACGAATAGAGGAGACAAGAATGGACTTTTGGAACCGAAGGAGCGTTCTAAAATTCAGAGGAATCGTGTAACGACCCGTAAATTTTAATAGTTTTAATAATATGTTAATTGAAATTGTGTGAAATTTTAAACAATAAAATTTGAAAATAAAAAGTTATTATTTGGAATACGTCTATTTTAATATTGCAACTGGTAAATTTTCATCTGGTAATATTGAAGTTTATTTTCCTGTGAAATTTCATTTCAAATCAAACCGGTTAATAACAGTGAATTTAAAAGTTTTCCGAAACCAAAATATGTCAACAGGAGAAAATTTATTCAGATCATTCTGAATCAGACTGCGAAATTCGTTTTTCCAAATTTGGACTTCTACTGCTCCGTTTATCTTAATTCTGACAAAATAGCAGCATTTTCGGTACCGATTATCGACTTTTGATCGGATGGTCGTACCACTGACATCTGTATACCGTTTTGATCGTCTCGTCGCGCTGATCATCACGGTATATTTAAATCTGTATTTTGAGGCCCGGTATGCAACAGAGACTATAAACAGCTCTTCATAGCGGTACCACTTTTGTTGCCCATTTGGATTTCAAACTGCTGGAGTCTTTTATTTTGAGCTGTTACCTTTTCATCTTTTCAATGCATTTGTTACCTTTCCATCTTTTCAATGCATTGATGCCATGCCATACCATCTCATTTTTTTGTGTACGTTTGGATTTCTGTAAAATTACGTTACATTTATAAATTGAACTGTTCATATCCTTTATAACTTTATCTCCCAGGATCCATTCCACTCAAACCCTCTTCTATTTTACATCTAAGACCTTACCCTTCCACTTCTCCTTACTCACGTTCGTCTCTACTTCTCTCATCTCCCCTCCAAAGCAACAACACCCACGCTATCACCTTCACACATCAGGCCTTCCACTTCAGACCTACACCGCAACCACCCACGACCACGAGCTTCCATCGCCGAACAACACTCAGGAAACCCATCGCCTCCTCTTCCCCTCCACAGCCTAAATGCAGAGAGCCACCTCAACCCCACCGACCTTGCCAAGCTCGAACCCAAACCCCGCTTGACTCGCTCCACGTCCACCCATGCTCTGCCTCCTTTCCCAGGCTCGCCACCTAGCCCTTCCTTATTTTGTAGGTAAACCATTCGTTATATATGTATAAAGTCGTAACTGTAGATATATTGGATGCACTATCTGTTAGTATGTAAGTGTTGTTATGTTTAAGTATTTATATCCATATAAAAAGTTTCGTATATGCTCTGTACATTTAGTAATAAGATATCAATGTTTGTATTTTGTCTCAATCACTGTTATAAGTTATATTAGTATATATATACGTTATGTCACTTTTATACAATCGGTGTTCTAATGTAAAGTCTTGTAAAGATGTATATGTGCTTTGTGTTTGGAGATATATGCAAGTTAGTTACTGGTTATTTATATATAGGTATGTTTGTATATAATTTTATAAAGACAGTGTTCTGCCTTGGTTATATTGTACAGGGTTAAGTTATGTATATCTTAAAACTATATAAAACTATTTAAATATATATATTGTTATATTCACGTTTATATTAACATTTTTGGAAAGTGTATATACAGTTTATATAAGATATGTTATACAAAAAGTTATATAGTTGTATATATAGGCTATGTTCATACAGTAACTGTTCATACAGTAAAAGATATAAACTATATATTACAGTACATAGGATTTCAGTAGTCTACTATGTATTTAATTAATAATATAGGCTTGGTTAACCTGTATATACATACAGCTTGTCTTACGCATGCCCTGTTCAAGTATTTTCAAGTATAACTATATATATTTTTTCCAGGTTGTTTAAATACTTACTTTAATTATATACATCTGGGTCCGTTTATTCTTCTTTTGAAACGTAAGTATATGTCATTACAATTTTTACATTATAAAGTATATAAGTTATATTGATTTATAAAATAAAAAAATTGTTTTAAGTATAACAGGTATTGTATATTAGTCTTATATCTATCGGTTATATATATATAATGTATGTACGTAGGTACAAGCTATTCGTATAAATGATCTGCTGATATGATTGCATTTCAATAAGTGAGTGTGTAGGTCTGCATATAAAAATATTCTCGAACAACTGTTACGGGTATGAGCATGTCAGAATATATTAGACCTTAGATATGTTGTAGCTATTATATTTTTGGCTGATACTATTAACTGTTTACAGATGTATATATATGTTATACAGTTGCATACAACATGTTCGACTATATGTATATAACCATATATGAAGGTTATAGACTTGTTTATGTATATCATAAGTATGTATTCAAAGATATATGGTATGAAGCTAATTAATAAAATTGATATGTATAGATCTCTATTTTTATAGAAGTTTTAAATTAAATATTGACTCTATATAGTTATATACATATACCTTTTACCTTCATCAATCCTGTTCTGACCCGATTTCGTCGATTCTTATCTCTCAGCTTTTCCTTCGAATTTGTGCCAATCTAGTTTTGCTTTGGAATTCGTAGCTTGTCGTGTTATCTACTCTCTCTAGCCTCGAAAGGTGAGCAATCACTCACGATTAACGTTCTTTTATTTATTAAATTTGATTTCAATTGAAACGACAATTGAAATATGCTGCTGCAGTTATTTAAATATATGCTATTATCTGTAACTGTTCACCTGCAGGATATGACACCATATCCTGTTGTTTATATTATATTGTTATTGATGGTATATGCCTGTTATTTTATTGTATTATCTGTTATCACTCTGCAAGTTCCTTGTAGTTTAGAAATCACTATGGGTTGAAATGATACATACCCGAACGGACTTTAGAATAGGAGAATTTCGTTATGGGTTGAAATGATAAACCCAAGCGATTTTCATTTGAATTGAAATTGGGATTACGGGTCGAATGATCTCTACCCGTATATATTTAAATTTCGGATTGAAATGATAAATATCCGTATCACTTAACCATATGATAAATATATGTACAAACACCGTTGGTCCATATATAAAAATATTTTAAAAATGAATTCTATGGTTTTGGAAAGAAATATATGATTTTAATGAATGTTGAGCCTTAAATTATTATATATAAATGGGAATGATTGATTTAAATACATATAATATGTTGAGTATTAAAATATATTTCAAAATAGATTTTGGTAATAATTTGAATAAGTTAAGGTTAGAAAGATAATTTGAACTTAGTTGAAATTGTATTCAATAAAGAATTTTATTTAATTAAACCGATTTGAAACCTATTGAAACTGAGATGTAAGATATGATTTATAACTTGAGTTTGATTTATAAGTAATCTAATGAATATCTCTTGTTTTAAATAAAGTTTAAGGAAATATTTAGTAAAATGTAATTTAAGGTTAGTTAAATGATATTGAATTTATTAAGTGAATATTCCCTGATTAAATAATAATAATAAAGTTAAATCAAGATCTATATGAAACTGTTAATTTGAACTTTGAAAATGTTGAATATTAAAGCTTTGAAATATATTGAAAATATAAATGGTATCTTTAGCACTGAATTGAATTGATGAATTGAGCTTTGAATAAATTTGAATTTGGAATTTGAGTTAATTTGAATCGATTTGCGAGACTTGAGAAAATTAAATACTTTACCTTTTAAATCATTTAATATATATACTATTTTGGAAAATAGATATATTTGAAATGAAATGATATTTGGGTTTTGAAGTATAAATTTAAATTGAAATGACCACGGTGTTAAAATGTATATTTCCACCTTGTAGATAGTTCTGAAGATCCTTAGAGGATGGTTATCCCAAACATCCTTTAAGTTACTCGTATTTCAGTTGATATTTCACTTGAGTTGGATTTATTTATATAAGAATGTTAATCCTGACTCGAGTGTTTTGTGTTTTGCTTTACGCTCGGGTCAGACCGAGTGATACAGCATTTGAGACTCACCCTTGGAGTTTGGAGCTTCCTTTGGAGATCCAACTATCGCCTCAGCTTTCAGCTCTTCTAGTTGATTCATGTAGAGAAGTCATCTGTTGTACTGGAGACTTCATTACATTTGAGATATTCTGTTGTATTTTATTTAACTCTGATGTTTATATAGTAGCTTCATGAACTACTATTTTATCTATTCCGCTGCGTATTATGGTATTACTCTGTGTCTGTGATTCTGTGATTGATTTATTTACTGCATATGCTGAGTTTTGCCAAATTTAAATTAACAATCTGATATTTTGAATTATTCAAGTCAGACATGTGTGGATTTATTATCGATTTGAATGGTCCAAAATAGCGGGTCGTTACAGTTGGTATCAGAGCTTTGGCTCTAGGCAAAACCTAGCATATATAGTAAATTTATTTACAGAATAACTTTCGTTCGAGTTTGAATTTCTTCCTTTTGACTCGATTTCCTTTGAACTTTGGAACGTCCCTGCGGTTCCAAAATTCATTCTTGTCTCTCCCTATTTGTATTCTTTTGATTCTGGAGTATCCCATAACTCCACTTTGAATGATCTCTATAAGAATAGGCGATCCCGCCAATCTTTGAATGATTTGTAAAGGGGTGGAACTCCTTTACATTTGACATTGATTCACCGGAGATTTATATATCCTTGGTTTAGATGCCGCTATCTCTTGCAATCGAATGTTGATTTTTCTTGGAATTCTGCATCGATCTTGTTCCTGAAGTCACGGTTGACCCGGTTAAGGTCGTCCGCGATTTATATAAGTATATTCATCTTCTATTTTGAAATTTGATTATCTCATTTTCGTTCGAACTTATCTTCGAATCAGAATCCTATTTGATTAGAGTCTCTCTAAGTTGAATTTCTGTCTTTGTTTTGAAATCCATTCTTGAACCATCCTTTGAAAAATCAGGCTTGTTTATATTTTGAAATTGTTTTATATATCGAAATTATTATATTCTATATATAAAGTGAAATGTTTTCGATAAAGATTATAAACCCTTTTAAAATAAGAATTTGAGGTTTCGAAAGGATTTGTAATTTTGAAAAACTATATAAGAAATTTGATTTATAACTGAAGGATTTTAGATTTGAAATTCAAGAATTGAACTCCGGAATTTTGAAATTGGTTTTAAGATTTTTAAAAATATAATAATAATATGATTTAAAAGTATTTTCCAAATAAGAAATGTTTCAAATGATTTTAATGAGTTTCGAATGATTTCGAAGAAATTTCAAAAATAAGTTTGAGAAAATAGAAGTCCAGAACTCACTTATGTCGCTGGAAAATAATTTCGGTGATGATTGCACGCATCATCGACATTGATTTTCGAGTTTCAGAGTGAGGGATAGGCCACTTTAGTAGCATCGCTACGCGAGTGATTTTGCGAAACCAATTTTTGATTTTAAATTCCGAAGTATGATTTGATATTCGAAAGATATATGTAAATATATTTGAAACGATTTGAAATGAACCGGTGTTCAGTCCTCGAGTTTTGGATTTGATATAACCCTATCTATAAAAATTGATTTACTGATTTGTTGCTAATTTCCAACTCTTGAATTTGAAAATGATTTCTTCAACTATTTCGAAGTTCGAGTACTTCCAAATCAAGGTTAACTTTTCAAAGCTGAGAAATTTGAAAAGTATTTTGATAAAGTATATAAGTTTGTTTTGAATGTTTAAGTATGAAGTAATCTGATTTAAATAAGTTGAAACTGTTTTGTTAAGTAAATGAATAAGGCAATTTAAATTTTCTCTAATATGAAATTTAGATTTGAAATGTTTTGAAAAGAAATTGTTCTTCAAAATATTTTGAATAAATTTTAAGTGTTTTAACTTAGTAACATCTTTATGAAACTATATAGGTAACAAGTTGGAATAAATATATAAGTTGTACGTATGCTGTTTTATTCGCATAATTAATTTGATCCAAGTTTGAGTACACAAGTTCGAGGTGAATTACACCATTTCGTGTTAGGATTTTTCATTCGATTCTTGATGACGAATATTTGATATGGATTTTGGGCTCGATTCTAGAATTCTCTATCATAGTATATGGCTATGCAAGGAGACTGATGGCTTCTAGTCGAGAAACCATATCGAAATCCGCATTAGGGAAGTGAATGGACAATACTAGTTCGAAAGCGAACTTGTGTGATCGAGCGAGCGATCAAATGTGACTTTGCGAAATGATGACATATGTACATCTTATATTCTAATATCTTTGATATATTTTGACGCTGAAATTGAAAGCCGTCGAGTTAGAATATCTTTGCTTACTAAAAGAAAATTTCCAATTTAAATTACAAAGATATATAACCCATAAAAGCAAAGATATTCAATCCCATATGGCTCTTCATACAGCGAAATTATTTTGAAGATTTGATCCTTATATAAGATGGACCTTATGTTAGTATAAGATGATTTTGAAAACATTTGATTTTGGAAATGAATTGGTTGACTTAAATTATATTGATTTGGAAATTTGGATTTATTTTCTAAATCTATTATTTTGGAAACTTTGAAACTAAAGATATTTAATTTGAGAAGAAATAATTTGGTGAAATTATATATGATTTTGAAATTGAACTGATATTGAAACAAATTGAAATTTGAGAACCTTGTGCTACTAAATACTTGATTTGGGAGTTGTCGAACTTATATAAAATTGATTTGTATGAGTATGAAATTGATTCGAAAACTATAGATTTAAAAAGGTACTCAATTTGAAAGTGAAATCTTATATAATTGAAGTCTATATAAGTATGATTTGATATACTATTGATTTTGGAAAGTATTTGATTTGAAATTTAAATCTTATATATAATGGATTTTATATAAGTACGATATTTGAAAGTGATTTGAAAAGGTACTATATGATACATAATTTCGAAGTAAAGATATGGAAAGTGCCTTCTGCTTGATATCCGATTTGTGGCCACATCTTGGATTCATTCTATCGATATTATTCTCTCTGATTTTGGTTTTCCGGATATGATACTCGAGTGTCCTTCGAATTCCATGGCGTTACCCATGGTCTTATTGTTCTCTCGTGACTGCATAGCGCAACTGCCTGGCTGAGTCTTGCCTAGGGGTACGGATTGTTTCCTGGGGGATCCAGGCGTAACCATTGTGTATCCTGCAATCTGTGTAGGTCGCGAATAGTAGCGCAAATGCTTGGCTGAGTCTTGCCTGGGGGTACGGATTGTTTCCTGGGGGATCCAGGCGTAACCATTGTGTATCCTGCATTCTACTAGTCATCATGGCGTAACTCGCAGGGCTGAGAAAGCTTACGGATATGGATTGTTTCCTGGGGGATCCAGGCGTAACCATTGTGTATCTGCGAACCATGGTTAGACAAAGGTTTTGGTTTTGTTCGTTTTTGATTGGATTGTACTTTCCATATCTGTTTTTAAAAGTTTTTCCAGTATTTTCACTGGGTGTTGAAACAGGTCTACTAAGTACCTGGAGAATTCTAGTTTTGCGCCTGATCAACGCACTACCAGAGTCTACAGGAACAAGGATAAACTTGTCGAAACATCGAGTTATAAAAGTATTTTTGAAATGAAATTTGTTTCGTTATAAAAAAAAAAATATTTTATTATAAAAGTATTTCTAACAAAGAAATTTTGTATTGATATTCGAAATTGAAATTCTAATGATTTGAATTAATTATTCATGCCCGATTCTATTCATTTGAACCTACCTTATCTGCTCAGCCTTATTTATTTACCTATATTCTGTTTTCCAGGTCCTCCTTCTTTTCCTTGTTGACTATAACATATTTAAAGTTAATGATTATTGGTTTATTAATAATATTTGAAAAGTATTTTAGATAGAATTAATAAATTTATGATCATGGATTTAATAGCTTCTTTGTAAATATAAGTAATAATGTAAACAATTGTTTTCAAATGGTTTTCATATATTTATAAAGGTGTTATTTAAACCTATAAATGATACTTATAAAGGAAACAAGAAATTTTACAAATGGGTTTGAAAAATATTAAGGTATTAAAAATAATTGAATTGTAAATGAAGTCTTCAAATGAATATTTCAAGTAAAATTTTATATAGTTTTAAATTAATTGTTTAATCTTAACTTTCAATCTATTTTTCTTTCTGGTTGTTTATATTCTTCTACCTCCTTTCTTTTCGGGGATGAAAAGTTTTGAGTGGGGGAGAGTGTAACGACCCGTAAATTTTAATAGTTTTAATAATATGTTAATTGAAATTGTGTGAAATTTTAAACAATAAAATTTGAAAATAAAAAGTTATTATTTGGAATACGTCTATTTTAATATTGCAACTGGTAAATTTTCATCTGGTAATATTGAAGTTTATTTTCCTGTGAAATTTCATTTCAAATCAAACCGGTTAATAACAGTGAATTTAAAAGTTTTCCGAAACCAAAATATGTCAATAGGAGAAAATTTATTCAGATCATTCTGAATCAGACTGCGAAATTCGTTTTTCCAAATTTGGACTTCTACTGCTCCGTTTATCTTAATTCTGACAAAATAGCAGCATTTTCGGTACCGATTATCGACTTTTGATCGGATGGTCGTACCACTGACATCTGTATACCGTTTTGATCGTCTCGTCGCGCTGATCATCACGGTATATTTAAATCTGTATTTTGAGGCCCGGTATGCAACAGAGACTATAAACAGCTCTTCATAGCGGTACCACTTTTGTTGCCCATTTGGATTTCAAACGGCTGGAGTCTTTTATTTTGAGCTGTTACCTTTTCATCTTTTCAATGCATTTGTTACCTTTCCATCTTTTCAATGCATTGATGCCATGCCATACCATCTCATTTTTTTGTGTACGTTTGGATTTCTGTAAAATTACGTTACATTTATAAATTGAACTGTTCATATCCTTTATAACTTTATCTCCCAGGATCCATTCCACTCAAACCCTCTTCTATTTTACATCTAAGACCTTACCCTTCCACTTCTCCTTACTCACGTTCGTCTCTACTTCTCTCATCTCCCCTCCAAAGCAACAGCACCCACGCTATCACCTTCACACATCAGGCCTTCCACTTCAGACCTACACCGCAACCACCCACGGCCACGAGCTTCCATCGCCGAACAACACTCAGGAAACCCATCGCCTCCTCTTCCCCTCCACAGCCTAAATGCAGAGAGCCACCTCAACCCCACCGACCTTGCCAAGCTCGAACCCAAACCCCGCTTGACTCGCTCCACGTCCACCCATGCTCTGCCTCCTTTCCCAGGCTCGCCACCTAGCCCTTCCTTATTTTGTAGGTAAACCATTCGTTATATATGTATAAAGTCGTAACTGTAGATATATTGGATGCACTATCTGTTAGTATGTAAGTGTTGTTATGTTTAAGTATTTATATCCGTATAAAAAGTTTCGTATATGCTCTGTACATTTAGTAATAAGATATCAATGTTTGTATTTTGTCTCAATCACTGTTATAAGTTATATTAGTGTATATATACGTTATGTCACTTTTATACAATCGGTGTTCTAATGTAAAGTCTTGTAAAGATGTATATGTGCTTTGTGTTTGGAGATATATGCAAGTTAGTTACTGGTTATTTATATATAGGTATGTTTGTATATAATTTTATAAAGACAGTGTTCTGCCTTGGTTATATTGTACAGGGTTAAGTTATGTATATCTTAAAACTATATAAAACTATTTAAATATATATATTGTTATATTCACGTTTATATTAACATTTTTGGAAAGTGTATATACAGTTTATATAAGATATGTTATACAAAAAGTTATATAGTTGTATATATAGGCTATGTTCATACAGTAACTGTTCATACAGTAAAAGATATAAACTATATATTACAGTACATAGGATTTCAGTAGTCTACTATGTATTTAATTAATAATATAGGCTTGGTTAACCTGTATATACATACAGCTTGTCTTACGCATGCCCTGTTCAAGTATTTTCAAGTATAACTATATATATATTTTTCCAGTTTGTTTAAATACTTACTTTAATTATATACATCTGGGTCCGTTTATTCTTCTTTTGAAACGTAAGTATATGTCATTACAATTTTTACATTATAAAGTATATAAGTTATATTGATTTATAAAATAAAAAAAATTGTTTTAAGTATAACAGGTATTGTATATTAGTCTTATATCTATCGGTTATATATATATAATGTATGTACGTAGGTACAAGCTATTCGTATAAATGATCTGCTGATATGATTGCATTTCAATAAGTGAGTGTGTAGGTCTGCATATAAAAATATTCTCGAACAACTGTTACGGGTATGAGCATGTCAGAATATATTAGACCTTAGATATGTTGTAGCTATTATATTTTTGGCTGATACTATTAACTGTTTACAGATGTATATATATGTTATACAGTTGCATACAACATGTTCGACTATATGTATATAACCATATATGAAGGTTATAGACTTGTTTATGTATATCATAAGTATGTATTCAAAGATATATGGTATGAAGCTAATTAATAAAATTGATATGTATAGATCTCTATTTTTATAGAAGTTTTAAATTAAATATTGACTCTATATAGTTATATACATATACCTTTTACCTTCATCAATCCTGTTCTGACCCGATTTCGTCGATTCTTATCTCTCAGCTTTTCCTTCGAATTTGTGCCAATCTAGTTTTGCTTTGGAATTCGTAGCTTGTCGTGTTATCTACTCTCTCTAGCCTCGAAAGGTGAGCAATCACTCACGATTAACGTTCTTTTATTTATTAAATTTGATTTCAATTGAAACGACAATTGAAATATGCTGCTGCAGTTATTTAAATATATGCTATTATCTGTAACTGTTCACCTGCAGGATATGACACCATATCCTGTTGTTTATATTATATTGTTATTGATGGTATATGCCTGTTATTTTATTGTATTATCTGTTATCACTCTGCAAGTTCCTTGTAGTTTAGAAATCACTATGGGTTGAAATGATACATACCCGAACGGACTTTAGAATAGGAGAATTTCGTTATGGGTTGAAATGATAAACCCAAGCGATTTTCATTTGAATTGAAATTGGGATTACGGGTCGAATGATCTCTACCCGTATATATTTAAATTTCGGATTGAAATGATAAATATCCGTATCACTTAACCATATGATAAATATATGTACAAACACCGTTGGTCCATATATAAAAATATTTTAAAAATGAATTCTATGGTTTTGGAAAGAAATATATGATTTTAATGAATGTTGAGCCTTAAATTATTATATATAAATGGGAATGATTGATTTAAATACATATAATATGTTGAGTATTAAAATATATTTCAAAATAGATTTTGGTAATAATTTGAATAAGTTAAGGTTAGAAAGATAATTTGAACTTAGTTGAAATTGTATTCAATAAAGAATTTTATTTAATTAAACCGATTTGAAACCTATTGAAACTGAGATGTAAGATATGATTTATAACTTGAGTTTGATTTATAAGTAATCTAATGAATATCTCTTGTTTTAAATAAAGTTTAAGGAAATATTTAGTAAAATGTAATTTAAGGTTAGTTAAATGATATTGAATTTATTAAGTGAATATTCCCTGATTAAATAATAATAATAAAGTTAAATCAAGATCTATATGAAACTGTTAATTTGAACTTTGAAAATGTTGAATATTAAAGCTTTGAAATATATTGAAAATATAAATGGTATCTTTAGCACTGAATTGAATTGATGAATTGAGCTTTGAATAAATTTGAATTTGGAATTTGAGTTAATTTGAATCGATTTGCGAGACTTGAGAAAATTAAATACTTTACCTTTTAAATCATTTAATATATATACTATTTTGGAAAATAGATATATTTGAAATGAAATGATATTTGGGTTTTGAAGTATAAATTTAAATTGAAATGACCACGGTGTTAAAATGTATATTTCCACCTTGTAGATAGTTCTGAAGATCCTTAGAGGATGGTTATCCCAAACATCCTTTAAGTTACTCGTATTTCAGTTGATATTTCACTTGAGTTGGATTTATTTATATAAGAATGTTAATCCTGACTCGAGTGTTTTGTGTTTTGCTTTACGCTCGGGTCAGACCGAGTGATACAGCATTTGAGACTCACCCTTGGAGTTTGGAGCTTCCTTTGGAGATCCAACTATCGCCTCAGCTTTCAGCTCTTCTAGTTGATTCATGTAGAGAAGTCATCTGTTGTACTGGAGACTTCATTACATTTGAGATATTCTGTTGTATTTTATTTAACTCTGATGTTTATATAGTAGCTTCATGAACTACTATTTTATCTATTCCGCTGCGTATTATGGTATTACTCTGTGTCTGTGATTCTGTGATTGATTTATTTACTGCATATGCTGAGTTTTGCCAAATTTAAATTAACAATCTGATATTTTGAATTATTCAAGTCAGACATGTGTGGATTTATTGTCGATTTGAATGGTCCAAAATAGCGGGTCGTTACAAATCGAGTCAAAGAAGAAGGAATTCAAGCTCGAATGAAAGTGATTCTCTAATTGAATTTTACTTTATATGTTGAGTTTTGCCTAAAACCAGAGCTCTGATACCAAATGTAACGACCCAGTATTTTGGACCATTCAAATCGACAATAAATACACACATGCCGGACTTTAATAATTCAAAACAATGGGTTGTAAATAAAATTTGGCAAAACTCAGAATATACAGTAAATAAAATAATCACAGATCACAGACACAGAGTAATATAACAATAATGCAGCGGAAGCAAAAGAATAGTAGTTCATGAAGCTACTATATATATAAACAGAGTTAAACAAGATACAACAAAAGTCACGAGTACATAGATGTCTCAATACAATAATCAAATACAAGATCTAAATGCATCACTGGAATCGACTGAACAACTGATAGCAGAATCGATAGATAGCTGGGTATCCAAGCGAAGCTCCAACTCCAAACGTGAGTCTGAAATGCTGTATCACTCAGTCTGACCCAAGCGTAAAGCAAAACACAAAACACTTGGTGGAAAATAGGCACAAGGACAAATTTTCATAAAATTTTTGGCTGAAGGACAACAAGTTTCATTTTTGGGCTGAAGGACAAACTTTGAAAGATAATTAGGCTGAAGGACAATGCTAAATACAACTAGCATTTTGTACAATGTAAAACTGGATATAATGCTAGTTATAATTAGCATTTTGTACAATGTTTGCAATGTACAAAATGCTAACTGTATTTATCATTTTCCTTCAGCCTAATTTTCTTTCAAAGTTTGTCCTTCAGCCCAAAAATAAAACTTTGTGTCCTTCAGCCTAAATTTTTTTTCAAAGTTTGTGCTTATGCCTAATTCCCTCAAACACTCGAGTCAGGATTAACATTCTTATATCAATAAATCCAACTCAAGTGAAATATCAATTGAAATACAGGTAACTCAAAGGATGTTTGGGATAACCATCCTCTAAGGATCCGTTAAACTATCTACTATGTAGTAATATACGCTATTATAATAATGTCTAATATAAAATAAACATACTTTTTAATAGCGTCAAGGGGTTACCCATATAGCCCTTAACACGTAATAGTCCCAGTAGTCTATCCAGTATTAGCATACTCCCAGATCGAGGGCTACCCTCGATACTCCACAGGCTACGGGAGAAATCACAACTCGTAGTAAAGCTCGCTATGGTAGGTGACACGGCACAACAAGGCAATGCCAGGGTAGATATACCAATTACGCATCCAAGCTGGTGGAAACTGTGATATCCCGGATTTTTCGGACATCAAATAATTGGGTAGTTATCTGATTTAACTTTTAAAAATACTGATTTATAAATTGAACAAATTTAGATGTGATAATCTCTAGTAAATTATTTAAAATTTGGCAAAATTATTAATTTCAAACCAATAATAATAATGTGTTGTGTGTATATCTATATATATATTAAATAGAATCATTATTACAAATTTGAAAATAGACATATGCAAACTTTATAATATTGAGAATTTTAAGTGTGTACTTATACATATATACGAGTGTATATATGTTTATATATGATTAGGAAGCCATTGTTTTGAGTTCAACACGATGAATTTAAAAAGCTATTTAAGAAAACATGATTCATAAATTAATTAAATGAAAGGGGTTAAGTATAAAAATTTAATAAAATTTAAGTAAGGGTTTAAAACAAGTTATAAAAATTTATTTAAACAAGGACTTAAACACAATTAATTTAACAAGTGACATTTGTAAAAACCATGAATATAGGAAATAAACACTTGTAAAATTATGATAACAAGTGGCAAAGTTTTTCCCATTTGAAATTGTAAAATAAAAAAAATAAAAATAGCCAGGCCATTTTCTTCATTTTTTCAAACTGATCTAAAGGAAGTTAAAACTGAAAATGTCAAACCTGAGAATAAGAAATCATACAAATTCAAATTCAAGCCAAAGATTTAAAAGTTGCAAATCAGTTCAAACAAGTCTAGTTTCAACTCTAATGCCAGAAGATCAACTCAACAACAAAGTTCTAAACAGATCAAAAATCAAGCTATTATCCAAATTATCAAATTCAAAAGAAGCATTTTCAGATTTCAAAGTTTCAGGCTTCCCTGTTTCTGATATACAGGTGAGTAAACTATTTATAAAAGCTAAGTCACCTGAAAATTTTAGATGGAATGATATGAAATGTTTTTCATGATTGTTAAGTATGATTGTGGATATATATGTTTATGCATGCATGCCTGTATAGATATATATACGAATGTCTGTTCAGGAATAAATCTATCTCTGTCTCTGCTTTTAAATCTATGAGCAAACTGACCTGTTTTAATTTGAATTCGTGATATCCTTTGATGCTTGTGAAGTGGCCGTGGTGAAAAATAATGAATGAATTTATGTGATGCATGTGTATAAACATAGAACAAACTGATGCATGCCTGAGAGATGTATACATATACATCTCTGTTATTATACAGGTTCAAAAACAATCAAGAAAAAATTCAAACCTCTTAATACAATCTGTTTTAAGTAATAATCATTACATGGAAAAGAATTGAAACATTGTAAAGTAATTTCTAAGAAAAATTTTAGGTGTTTATATTTAGTAATTATTCCAAAAACTAGAATTTACAGTAAAATTTAACTCAAGGTAGAAAATAAATTGTTGGGAATTCTTGATTTGATTTTATAAACTGATTCGTGTTGAAGAATGGTGAGTTTTAATGTAAAAATCTTGATTTTTAAAGTTGGTATTAATACAAATTCTCGGGTTGAACGGATTTGGGCAAGTCGGCAAATTCAGGTGGCTGGGTTGATTTGAAGGCGTGGCACGTGTCGTGGAGGAGGACTAGGGTATAGGGATCATGAGAAAATTGTCGCTGGAATTTCTATATCATCGTGGAAGCAGCTCGATTGAAATGTAGGGTTTAAGGTCCAGTTTGGGTTGCTGTTGAATTCGTGGCTGGTTCGTCAGCGTCGAGGGATCGAACATGATCGGAGTATGGGAGGATGGAGCGAGGTACTCTGGCGATCGTCTAGGCTCGATGGCGAGGATTCAGATGGACGGAGGCGTTGGTGGTTGGCGAATTTACGGGTTGGGTTTGGGTCTTATGTTCTCGACTCGGCTCGATTTTGATCTGATGATCGTTACGTGTTTCTGTAGGTTGATATCGGAGGTGGGTGTTGTCGTCGACTTATCTGAGGTGGCATCGATGATCGGAGCGACGACGATGGGATGTGCACGTGCACGCATATCTTTGGGTACGTTTTGTTTTGCTGTAGATTTAAGGGGAGGAGATCAAGGTGGACTCGAGGAAACATCGGGATGTACGCGTGTTGACTCGAAGAAAAGAAGAAGGGGAAGTGGCTCGAGAGTGGCTCGGGAATTTTTGGGTTTGGGTTTCGGCCCGGGTATTTTAGAAATGATTTAACAAGTTTTTATTATTATGAACTAAGTTCTCAAAGCAAATATTAAACAAGTTTTCTAAGTAAAATATTTGTCAAGTTTCAAACAAGTTCAAAATTTAATTATAAATTCAAATGGGATTTGAATTTAAGTTGAGTTGATTTGAATAATTACATATTAAGTTAATTTATTTAATTAATTCCAAAGTAGTTGGTTAAAGAAAATAAATGTTTTAAGCTTATAAAAAAAGTCTCAGGAGATTTATATAAATTAATTTCAAGCATTTAATTTAATAAAGATTTAAATAATAATTAAGAAATTGATTAAGATAATTGTTTATCTTAGATTAATTAAGGATAGTTAATTAAGGGTTAATTAATTAATGTAATTAATTAAAGTTTAATTAATTTATGTGGTTAATTAAGGGATAATCAATTAATATAAGTAATTGAGAATAATTACTTTAGATGAATAATTAAGGATGATTAATTAATTTCAATAACTAATAACTAATGGTTTGTAATTAATTAATGTTAATTAAGCAGGAATTAAAAGTAATTAATTTAATTAAATTAATTAGGAATTGTATAACTAATTAACCTTGCTTATGGATGATTAAATTATATTGAATTCCTTGGATTATTTGATATATCTGATATGTGATTGTGATGCTGTGATATGAAATGCTTTGGATGAATTGTGATAATGTAAGTTATCTATTTATGATAAAAGTGCCATGTGAATATGATATTTCGAATATAAATTGAATTGTTTAAAACTTAAACAACTTGCTTTAAAAGATGACATTGAATTCGAAGAGACCGGGGTCGGGTATTAGTAAATACCCGAAACCACTTCGATTAGTAATCTATAATTCTTTATAGATTTGATTTGTAAATCAAATAGGCTGGAATGAAATAAATTGAGTAATCCGGACCATTGGAACTAAGTAACGGTACTTAGATATTATTTTGTGAAATAATTGTTTGAATATAATAAGTAAGAACACGTAGAAGATACGAGTTACCCTGGTTTCAAATAAGTTTTATACCTTAGTATTTCAAATTATAAGGGTTTACTCACGCTGGTTTCCAGCCTGACTCGGGTGTTACTTTGATGTAATGCTCGGGTCAGACCGAGTATTACAGATTTCAGGTAAGGACGTACTGGAGCTTAGGAGGCGAGCTGGATGGTAGGAACGTATGGAGGATATTCCGCTGTGATATATTATAGTTGTTAGAGACATGTTAATTCTAACTGTCTAGTATATTTGTGAATGTTGTAACTCTGATGTATTAAAATGTAATTAACAAATATAGTTTTCTTTGTATAACTGATATTATTATTTGATATTGTATTTTGATCCGCTGCGAATGTGAGAATCGGTGTCTTGTTCTGTTTCTTTCTTCTATCTCTTTTCTTTTTCTTCTAACTATCCGGAATTTTCGGGTACGAAATTTCCGGGTCGTTACAGAAACAAATAGCAACCACTATCGCCCACCTCGAACAACACTCCCAAATCAAGGGGTGCACCCAATCAATCACAAAGTAATAGAATGGTATCGAAGAAGTGTGTCCGATCAGAGGTGCTACCTCATTGGCCCGAGAATCGCTCCTGTTTTAGCCACCTTATGCCAACTCACGGTAGTTGGGTCCACGTATATACCTTTAGGATCGTCGCCACCATCCTACTTCATTCTGGAATCTCCACCGCGTACATAGTTGTTAAAGTGGTTTTCGGTATCGACAGAGAGTATGTCCATATCTGATCCCGGTCTCTTTAACAACCAATCATTATTATAACACCATGGTCATTTCAAAATAGTTTATACTTCAAAACCAAAATATCATTTCCATTTCAAAACCATATCAAAACGATATCATTTTCACTTCAAATATCCATTTCCAAAAATCATAGCATTTTTCAAAGTTATAACATTTCCGAAACCAAAACACTTTGAAATCATAATATTTTGGGAAAACCTTAACTTTGAAATCATAACTTCCACCCTTAAACAGTTTAGATATTAATAATAGTATATATAATAAATTAGTTTATAAAATAAAATAGTTTATATAAAATAGTTATAAGTTAAAAATAGTTTAAAATAAATAGTTTATATTAGAATAATTAGTATATTTAAAATAGTTTATAAAATAGTATAAAATAGCTTTAAATATAATTTAAAATACTTTATAAAATAAATAGTTTCTACAAATTCATAAATCAATTCAAATCAACTCGAATTCCAAAATTCACATTTAATTCAATCTCAATTCATAAATTTTCAACTCAATTCAATTTCACAATAAATCATTTCAAATTATATCGATTTCAAATACAGATTTGAATCACAAAATAAACCATTTAATTTCAATATATTTCAAAGTTTAAATATTCCACATTTCCAAAACTAAATTCGATAACTATCTATATATAAAATTCACTTTACTATTATTTAGTTTTGAAATATTTACTTAATCATTTCAATAACATCTAAATACAACTCCAATTTACAAATTTAAATAAACAGAATATCCCATTTAAATTTATATAAGTTTGAAATATTCATTTAAGTCACTTTTAATCAAATTCAAGTTATAAAACATATCTTTAAAATTCCAAATTCAATAAATTTCAAATCAAACTTATTTAAGTAATTTTCTTAAATAAATATAATTTCAAATCAATTTCAAATTTATCTTTTCAACCTGAATCATTATAACTCTATATTTGAAAATATATATATTAAATAAATACTTAAACATATTATATATCAACTTTATTAAATCAACTTTGATAAATCTTTAAAATCAATATTTATCAAAACCATATATTTCTTTCCAAAACCATAGAAATCATTTTCAAAATATTTATATAGACCAGCGGTGCCTGTATATAATTTTCTATCCTATGACCAAGTGATACAGATATTTATCATTTCAATCCGCAATTTAAATATATATATACGGGTATATATCATTTCAACCCGCAATCCCAAATTCAATTCAAATGAAAATCGCTTGGGTTTATCATTTCAACCCATAACGATTTTCTCCTATTCTACAAGATCGTTCGGGTATGTATCATTTCAACCCATAGTGAATTCTATACTAACAGGAAACTTGCAAAGTGATAACAGATATGATAATAATATAACAACAGTAATAGGCATATATCATCCGTATAAATAACAGATAATGGTGTCAGATGTCATAGGTGAATAGATACAGATAATGGCATATATATATAACAATGTAAATAACTAGCAGCATCATATTTCAATTGACGTTTCAATTGAAATCAAATTTAATAAATATAAGAACGTTAATCTGAGTGATTACTCACCTCTCGAGGCTAGAGAAAACAGGAGATGACACGGATACGCACACTGATATCGAATTACGAATCCAAGCACGAATTGAAAAGCAAAGCACAATAGACACGATTTCGACGGACAAGCTGATAAATTTGAAATCAAGAACCAGAATCAATTTGATATAAATGGAATATATATATATATATACACACACAACTTTAAATATAACCAACAACATGCTATTTAACCTTTAAAATATGATACTGTAATCAAAATACTTACTTTATTATTATTAATATAATCTACTACTATAAACATATTTTAAAACACTACAGCCATAGGTAATATAACTTGTATATATAAACTGACACACACTATATAATAACATCTCTGCAACCCATATATATATATATATATATACTATATAAAGCAACAAGTATGCTAATATCTATGTGCTAACCAAAACGATTCAAACAAAATCTACTACACTGTAAAGACATTTTGATAACTGACTCATCATATAAATGTAAACTCATACTATATAACACACGTATATATATATATATACACACCTTTATATCAATAGTTTTATATAAGCCAATATATAACTAAATAGTAAAGCAATACGTGTATATATATAACTCGAATATCCAACTAACAAAATGTGAAACTCTATGTATATATAGAATTTATATATACTAACAGATAACATATACCATATATACTTTAAAATTTGTACTATCAGATATAACTTAAATCACCTAATATACATATATACAAACTATTATATGTACATAAACAGAAGTTGTTAAATCTATATAAACTTATAATGGTATAAATTCATCTTTATTACTAAATATGTCTACCAACTTGTATAAACCTACAATGTATATGAAACTGTAATATAAACATTTACATTTTATAACTAAATGTACTAAAATATAAATGAAATAGTTATATATATACTTAAACTAAAACAACTGTTATATATAAACTTTGAAATCGAATATATATCAATAAGTATACAAGCTGGTATAAAACTGACATAGCCTATTTAAGTATATACTGCATTTCGAAACATGTGTATATAACATACCTTCTAAATAATATATATACACTAAATTTCCGCAGCCAAAAGCAAGCTATCAATATACTAAAATGAATAGGCTGATATATTTGTGCAGGCAACACATATATAAACAAACACACATATATATAACCTTATATACTTAATAAACTAATGTGTGTTCAACGTATAAAACTTATATACTATATAGATATATAAACCAAACTCATATATAAACAGTTTGCAAAACAAAATAACATTTTAAACCCACTGAAATATATATAAACTAGAATATGTATAAACTTACAAATTTCCCTATCATCAATAAAGCAGCCTCGGCCATGGGTGAAAATGGTGGCTGTGGGTGCTCGCGTGGAGGGTTGTGGGGTGGAAACTAAAGGAGAGAAGGCAAGGCAAAGTCAGGTTCGGCTGATGTGGTGGCACAGGGCAGGCCAAGATCAGGTAGGGGCGAAGGCAAGATGCGAATGATGGGCTTGTAGTTGAGAATAGTGGAAGGCATGGCTTCGAACGGTGGTGGAATGAATATAAAAGCTACAGTATGAAAAGAAGAATTATATTGGAATGTGAAGAATAGAATTTGGAACCGGACGAATAGAATTTTTAACGAACGATAAAACATTGAATGTATAGGAATAATAAAAGTCACGGTTATATTTTCAGAAATATAAATGCTAGTGACTGTTGGGTTTGTACGGTTGAAAAATAAAAGGCACAAAGAAACCAAAAAGTTAGAATTGGGTACCGGTTCGATTAATCGTTTTATCGATTTCGTCGAGTACCGAACTTTGAAACACACAACCAAATATACTGTGAAGATCAGCATGACGAGACGATCAAAACGGTACACAGATATCAGCGATACGACCATCGACTCAAAAGTTGATATTCGGTACTGAAAATGCTGTTATTTTGTCGAAAATAAGATAAACGGAGCAATAACAGTCCAATATTAACTGATTTAAACTGAAATAAAATTATACTAGAAAATAAACTTCCATATTATCTGATGAAAATTTACCAGTTGCTATGTTAAAACAGACGCATTTCAAATATCAAATTTAAATTTCAAAATTTTATTGTTTAAAATTTCAATTAAATAAATTAATAAACCACTAAAATTTCCGGGTCGTTACAATATATATATATATATATATTAGAAAATATATAATTAACTCACTGTTAATGTTAAAATGTGTACAATGGTAATTAGTATGTATATACATCCTGTTTTAAAAATTATAATGGTCTTAGTAAAGAAAAGTGTAATATAAATATAAATGTATATATACACATGCCTATTTTAATCTAATATATCTATACGTAAACAGGAAAAATTATATATAGAAAAGATTGTAAAAAAATATATAGGGATTTTAAATGTTGAAGAGTTTATATAAAATTATATTTTTGAATCTATATAAATTAATTTTTATAAGTGTATAGGTTTCAAAGAAAAAGGAAAATATAAATATATCTATATAAAAATATACATACATATTTTCACTTACTGGTTTATTTTAAATTAATGGATTACGGTGATTAACTTGTTTAATTAACTTATTCAATTATTTTAGTTACTAAAAATTATTCAAAGGAAAATTAGTTTAAATTAAAATTTTAAATGCTAATAGATTTTTCGATTAGTTCAAATATTAATAAACCGTATAATGTTTATACAAGGTCTGAAATCGTGAAGAAAACAAGCCGGTTTGGATCTGATTGCAAATTAAAGTCAAAGGCGAGTTAATCTCACTCAAATTGGATTATTGGTGAATTTAAATAGTTAGAATTTAAATTATTGGTTGATCGATTGAATTGATAATTTATTATCAGTCCGGATGTGATATATTATATATAGTATATATATATATTGGAGTGATTGATATTCCCGCATTTTATAGCGGATGAGACCCTATGCGCCCCGCATAATAGCGGATGACCCTTTATACCGCGATATCCCCCTCGAAGTGGGATTGGTATTTTTATATTGTGCTAACGTCTGTGGATGCAGGGGAAACAGGTTGGAGGGATCTAACTGGATTCCTCAAAAATGTTAAATTTATTTCATTTCAGTGATATACTAAATATTGATTAATCTGTGATAGATAATATTGTAAATTGGAATTATTGAATGCTATGGTTTGGCTGAATATATTTCGAAATTTTAAGATATCCAAAATTAAAGATTGGATTTTTTAGGAAAATAAAAAGAAAATTCTAAGAAAAATAATTATGGTGAAGATCAATAAATAAAAAGGGTGAATTTGGGAAAAAGTAAATGGTTGAGTCGGAATTCCTATTTAATAAATGTAACAACCCGCATATTTTACGATTGTATATTTAAATATTTTATTTAAATGTAGAATCGTTAATCGGATTGAAGTCCAAAAAAGCAACTTTTTGTAAACAGTCGAATTAGGACTCGAGACCACCTCCATTGAGTCCAAAATGGCGTTTACAACATTTTTGAGTATAAACATCGATATGTTTGGAGTAAGTTGAATTTTGCTATTTTCTAAGTGGGCTCTTGGGTTTGGGTTTCTCCCAACTCATTCTATTACCCTAACTCAGCCCCCTCTTCATCCATTCACTTATTTCATTTTACAAACACTCAAGCAAAACTGAAAATAGGGGAAGAGTATAGGAATTAGAAATTCCAAGTTCTTGATTCCATTTGCAAACTCAAGTCTTGCTCCAAACTCTTGGAAAAGCTTTGGTAAGCCTCCTCTTCATCCCCTCCAACTCATTCTTCTCTTTAATTTCAGAAATTTCCTAAACCTAACTTAGGAAATGTTCCTCTTTTGAGCTTAGATTCAAGCCTCTAGAGTTGGAGTTGAAGTGTAGTTGATCTTCCTTTGCTTTCAAGCTTCTCCTTCATCGTTTTTTGGGTTTAAAAGGTGAGTTCTTTAACTCACATCTATGTCTATAGCTATCTTTGTTGTTAGGTATGAATTCCTAACACTTGTGCATATTCATTTGCTTTTGGTTTGAGTTGATTTGGTGAACATTCCAATTTTTGGTGTTTTGAAGTCAAAACTTTGAAAATCCTAGCTTTGATTTGTGAACATGTTTTTGGTGGTGAATCGGAGAGCCTATAGAGCTGGGTTGTCGATTGGCAAAAGCCCCTAAAGTCCATTGCTCGACCGGTTGCAAATGGTGAGAGTTTGCTCTTCCATTTGATAGGCTGGAAAACAGTTTTAGCTACAGCTAGTCGACTGACCCCCTGCAGTCAGTCGACTGACTGCAGGGTCTAAAAACTCTCGGGTTCTGGTTCAGTCGACTGACTGCAGAAGGCCAGTCGACTGACCTGCTTGATTTTTCCTATTTTTCCTATTTAGCTTGAGGTTCCAATTTCTATCGATCCGTGATTATCCGATTTATTGTTATCATTTATTATTGACTTTGATGACTTCTTTTTCGGGATTTTTTGAGAATATCCATTTTGATGGATTCAGTATCGATTTCTTTGGATTTGATTCACGTCTTCGAATGTGGATTTTTGTGATTGATTGTTTCTACAATCATTTTGTGATTTGTCACTTCTAAATAGAAAGATTTCTATACTAGTAGTAAATATTAAAACTCTTTTACAAGGATGATTTCAACTCTATTTTTAAAATAAAGCTCGTTTATAAAACCGTTTTCTAATCTATTAGTATATACAAACCTTTATCTCATTCGTATGAGAAAATATAGTTAAACGGCTTAGCAAAACAAGTGGTATGAAACGCTTGCGTTTACTTCGTCGGTTAATTTATGGACTTTTCCGATTGAAATTCTTGTGACAAATTTCGAGTGGGAATCTACAATTTGTTCGTAAATATTTTAGTTAAGCTAGTGGTTATGGGACATGAAGCTAAACTCATATATTTACTAGCTTAGTGTAATCGACACTTTTATTGATCGATGATGATCATTTTGTTATTTAGACTAGCGATGTGCGATGTCAATTTATTTGTTTGGGGATTACAATCCCCGTTTGTGGAACTTCGGTTCAATTTGGCGGGGTAGCGACCCGTGGTCTTTGGGCCGTTTGTGGAGGTTCGGCTCAAAATTTATGGTTAGCGACCATGGAATAGCGTTCCGTTTGTGATACACGTGTTGGCGAGTTTTCATGCTCCCGTTTGTGATAGGCCTCCCCCTTTGTGATTTCTGGATTTCTAATTGATGCTTTCTAGAATTTGTGTTTCACCTCTGTTATCCCGCCTTTTGGCAAGGCCGAGATACCAAGGAACTAACTAAAGAGAATATGGATTATGCATCCTCGGGATCGAGTAACCGCTGGATATCCCCAGATATCGATGAATTTTACCCAAGACCGGATTGAGCCATAATTGATAAGACATGACTAGAAAAGCTGTGTGAGCCAACGTTCCAAGTTTCGGAGCAATCCGAGTTCGTATGCCCAAGTTATCGCAGTTAGAAAGAGGAAGGACCTGGGGTCGGATCCATCCTCCTTAGCATTGCTTCGAATCCACAGGGTCATAGCCTTGCTTCGACTCCATCAGCATAGAGGCTCTCGTTCGAATCCATCAGGACCAAGCATTGGTTCGAAACCATCGAGATAGTATTGGTTCGAATCGATCGTAGTTGGTTGTGCTTCGAATCGATTCGAACGTACCTTAAGTTCGAATCCATTGGAGCTTTCTACACCTCGAATCCATAAAGAGAAGGAGCTTCGGACCTAGGAGGCGTAGCCTTACTTCGAATCCAGGAGATGTAGCTCAGCTTCGACTCCATCGAGCATGCCCTCTATTCGAACCCAACGAGGCAGAGGGTCTTCGAATCCATCCAGCAGGAATAACTTCGAATCGAGTAGATACGGCATAGCATACTCGATTCGAACAGGCGTACTTTCGAATCCAACACCTGGAGTCGGAGTGATCGATTCGAAGGAACCAAGTCAAAAGTGATCGATTCGAAGATGCATTTCAGCCAAGTGCTTGACCTTGAATCGATCATAACTCGAGATCCACAAGTCCAAATGCCATAAAATTTTCACAGAAGCTTAAACACATGATGAAGAATGTTCACACCAAATTTCAACTCGATTGGATGATTTCTTGATCGATTCGAACCAAGGGTCGAATCGATCCAAAAGTGGACCCGGATCTTCAGATTTCGGCCATGTGGGCCCCCTAACGTACCAGAACTGGTCTCCCCTCATTTTAGGTGAAATATCAGCCTCCTACACCTATAAATAGAGCCCCTGGTCATTCAGAAAAAGGGTCAGACAATTCTAAGTACTAAAGAGCGTCCAGATTCTGCCAGATTTACTCCAGAACACCACCGCGGCTTTAGATTGAGACTTAGCATATAATTTCAGTTGTATTACAGTATAAATAATTGTAATCTTCGAGTATCGAGCAATAAAATCATCAAAGTTCATAGTGGACGTAGGCTACAAAGCCGAACCACTCTAAATCGCTTGTCTTTGCATTTTACATTTCTGTTATTTGGAGTTTTTGTTAGATAATCCACAGTTTTAGTTTTCATTCTGCGCGTTTATCTCTTCAAAGACTTCCGAAGAGTGTTGTGCCCATTTTTGGTACAAACACTTTGGTGCTTTCACTGAGAAAAAACCAGCTTTTTTCTCCTGCTCCTTGGATCTACCATCGATACCGGATTGCACAAATCCAAGAGGAAGATCCAGATCTCTAATTCATAATCCTTCAATTCTATTCAGATTTGCATAAAGTCTAGGAAAAGGATTCATCATTCAAAATGGTTAGCACAAGAACCACTTCTACAGCTGCTGGACAAGAAGGTAGGGATGGACAGAATCCTGCTCAACAGCAGCCATCCAACCAAGACAATGTCGCTCATTCAGAACCATCTGGACCAGTCACCAGGCAGGAGCTCCATATGTTGCTCCAAGAGCTAACTCAAAGTCGGCAACAATTGGCCGAACAGTTGCGTGCTAATATTGAATTAACAAACCAACTGAACCGCCAAGGTCGCAGAAGGTCCAAACGAGATGATATCTCCCGATCATCTACTGAAAGTTCCGCCTCATCGGACTACTATCACAGATCTACCCGTCCTCGATTAGACGGGAGTCATGCACAAACGGCCGGATATCAACCCGCCTTGACTGTTGGACAGTTGAGGGCAGGACCGTCGACCAGCTTTCAGGCCGGGCCCTCAACACAAGGAGGCCCTACTACACAGCATACCGCAGACAATAATACCGCAGCTGCCACAATAGAAACAAGGGTTGATACCCGAAATCTTTCAGAGCCAAATAATTGGCAACATGGGCGTACTCCTGAACCATACGTCCCAGAAGACGCTGAGCCAAGGAGGCGAAATTTGGACCGTCGACAGTGCCCGGTCCGAACTCGCGCTGTGGAACCCGACCACACCTTAGCTCAGTAGGCCCAAAATGTAGCAATGCCCGACATTTCGACTATGATACGTCAGATGATCCGCGAAAGCCAAGGTCTTACCAACGATGATTGGGGGATTTCTCGAAGTTATACTCCTTTCACGGACGAGATACTGTACGCTGAACCTCCTCGGCGATTCAGAATGCCAACTCTCCCTATGTACGAAGGAAATTCTGATCCCAATCAGCACATATTGAAATATGAATGGTCAATGAGCGCCGCAAGGGCCGACGATGCAGTGAAATGTTGAAGTTTCCCCATCTCACTGGGAGGAATCGCAACAATGTGGTTTACAAGATTACCTCCAAGATCTATCTCTTCATTTGACCAATTGGCTAAGAAATTTGTTGAACAATTTTGCATGCATGTCGTTAGACCCAAAGATGTTAACACCCTGTCCAACGTTACCCAAGCTCGTGGGGAAACACTAAGGCGTTACTTGGAGAGATTCCATGCGGCATGTGTGGAGATTAGTAATCCCAACGATAACTCAATTTTAATGGCATTGATAAAGGGGATTGATCCCGATTCTGAGTTTGGAAATTGGTTAGCCAGAAAACCACCCGCATCGTTGGACCGTTTCTACTCCAAAGCCGCTCAATTCTTACGGCAAGAGGACGCGAAACAGTCTAGGAAGCAGGACGATGCGAAGCCCGAAAGTGAGGGAATACAAAGCAATGTAGCAGTTAAACAGTCCGGTGACAATTCCGGAAAAGTTCAGTTAAACATACAGAACAAACAAACTCAGCCAAGAGGTAGCAATGGTCAGAATAAGAAGAGAGATCCGAATCCAGGCCCACGGCGTAGGGCTCCGATGTTCGAAAATTATACACCGTTAAATACATCGCTGGAAAATGTGTACCTACAAACTTGCAACACTGAACAGTATAAGAAACTCGCTCCGAAGCGGTCATCGGAGAGGCTGATTCAGACAGGAAAGTTTTGTAGATTTCACGAGAGTTATGGCCATAATACAAATGACTGTCGACATTTGCAGGACCTCATAGAAAAGCTGATCAGGGAGAGGAAGTTAGATCAATTCGTGCGGGCACCGCAGTCTGGTGGTGCGGGCCCGTCAAATCCAAACCGCACACAGGATCAAGAAAGACAAGAGGAACCCGCTCGTACAGGCGGGAGGCTAGTTATCAATACCATAAGTGGTGGTCCTCATCCAGCGGACAGAAGCTGGAGGGAAATGGAGTCGTATGCTAGCTCTATCAAGCATGCGAGCTTCGAATGCTGTAGTAATTGTGAGGATGGAACCCCGGCTAAACAACAAAAGACAATGTCAGATGACATCATATTTAGAAGCCGAGATGCTGACAAAATCGAAGCTCCAACAATCGACCCACTAGTCATATCTGCCCAGGTTGGTCCTGCTTGGATGAAGAGGATCCTGGTCGACAGTGGGAGTTCTGTAAACATTTTATTTAAACGAGCTTATGATTTAGTGAAGATGGAAGCTAAAGACTTGAAACCCTGCCAATCTCGAGTTCACGGCTTCAATGGGAGTGCTACAATACCCACTGGGATAGTGGAACTGGGGGTTGGAGAACGCAGGAGAGTCCGACTGCTGCAATTCGTTGTTCTTGACATCGCTTCACCGTATAATGCATTCCTGGGCCGACCAGCCCTTGCTGAATTCAGGGCAGCCATTGCCCCATGGTGTTTGACTTTAAAATTCCCAACTGTCCATGGTATAGGAATCGTTCAAGGAGATCAGGCAGCAGGAAGAGCCTGTTACGTTGCTGAGTTGCGTGAAGCATAGAAGAAGGAGAAAGGAAAGGGCGTAGAGGAATCTCTCTGCGTCCGTTTTACTGATAATTGACAACTAGCGCCTGGGTCCCGGCTCGGGCGCCACTACCAATTCCTTAAAGATCTTGACCCTAGAGATAACGAAGATAAAGAGGAAGTTAAAGAGAATCAAGCGTCTCCAGCCGAACTGACTGTGGACGTCCCGGTCAGTGAGGATGATGACTCAAAAGTACTAAAAGTTGGGTCTCAACTGGGAAAACAGATACAACAGGAATTGGTTGAATTTCTCCAAGCGAATCTCGATGTCTTCGCCTGGACGCACTCTGACATGTGCGGAATCTCACCGAACATTGCAAGTCACTCCTTGAATATTGATCCGCGACATGTTCCGGTCAAGCAAAAGAGGCATGGTATGGATCCAGAGAGATCTGCCGCCCTTAAAGAAGAGATTGACAAGTTGCAATCAAATGGTTTCATCCGAGATGCTCTATACCCGGAGTGGGTGTCAAATCCGGTAATGGTTCGAAAACCGAATGGGAATGGAGAACTTGTGTCGACTACTCCGACTTAAACAAAGCTTGTCCAAAAGATAGTTTTCCACTTCCTCGAATTGACCAACTCGTAGACTCAACTGCAGGCCATGAATTGTTATCCTTTATGGATTCTTATTCCGGTTATAATCAAATACCTATGCATCTACCCGATCAAGAACATACCAGTTTCGTGACCGATCTGGGACTCTACTGTTACAGAGTCATGCCTTTTGGTTTAAAGAATGCCGGGGCAACTTACCAACGCTTGGTTAATCGAATGTTCGCTGACCAGATCGGGAAGACCATGGAAGTTTATGTGGATGACATGTTAGTAAAGTCCCGATTTTCCACAGATCACGTCAGGGATTTAGATTTAATGTTCCGCATCCTACGAGAATATGGAATGAAGCTTAACCCGTTGAAGTGCCACTTCGGCGTTGCGTCCGGAAAGTTCCTCGGTTTCATCGTCAACGCTCGTGGGATAGAAGCAAATCCCGAAAAAATCTGGGCAATAAGGAATTTGCAAACTCCGAGGACCATAAAGCAAGTCCAGAGTCTCAACGGGAAGGTAGCAGCGTTAAGCAGGTTCATTTCAAAATCCACTGATAAATGCATTCCTTTCTTTGATTTGATCCGGAAGGGAAAACGAAACTTTGAATGGACCATAGAGTGTGAAAGTGCATTCCGATCGCTGGTTCAACATCTCTCTACGCCACCGATCCTGTCAAAACCGGTTGATCACGAACAGTTATACCTTTATCTAGCAGTATCGGAGCATGCGATCAGTGCTGCTCTGGTCCGAGAAGAAGATCGAGTGCAGACACCGGTCTACTATGTTAGTAAACGATTGACGGGAGCTGAAAGAAATTACCCAAGGTTGGAGAAACTGGCTTATTGCCTGGTCATTGCCTCAAGAAAGCTTCGCCCTTATTTCCAAGCTCATCCGCTTACTGTGTATACCGATCAGCCGTTACGACAGGTCCTCGCGCGGCCTGAGACGTCTGGAAGGTTACTCAAGTGCAATATCGAACTGAGTCAATTTGACATTACTTATGCTCCGTGGAAAGCCATTCAAGGGCAAGTCCTAGCCGACTTCATAGCTGAATTTACTGTTCCAGACGACTTACCCGAAACCAGCGAATCTCCTGAATATGTCTGGAAACTTTATACAGATGGTGCATCAAACGATCGGTGTTCGGGCACTGGTGTTGTACTAGAAACCCCCGAAGGTCGATCCATATGCTATGCTTTGATGTTTGATTTTCACGCAACCAACAATGAAGCCGAATATGAAGCTCTATTGACTGGGTTAAAGCTTGCCAGAGATCTGAGAATTATCGCTATAGAAATTTATTGTGATTCACAGTTGGTTGTGTGCCAGGTACGGGGAGAATATCAAGCAAGAGATCGAAGATTAGCTGCTTATCTAGCCCGAGTTCAGGAAGCACTGGATCAGTTTGATTATTATGCCATTTACTATATACCACGAGATCGCAATCAAAAGGCCGATTCATTGGCAAAGTTGGCCAGCACAGGTGAGGCACAGCAAATGGGGCTCGTCCCCGTCGAAACTTTGTCCTCCCCAAGCATTGATCAAATAAAAACGAGCGATGTGTTTGAAACCTCTCCCTACAGAGAATCATGGATGACTCCATATCGAAGTTACATTGAGAATGGGATATTGCCTAAGCACCGAAATGAGAAAAGGCAAATTCTACGAAAAGCTTCACGATTCATCATACAGGATGGGATCATATATAGAAAAGGTTATTCTGTTCCACTCCTCCGGTGTATCGCTCACGACGAAGTCAAACGAGTGTTACAAGACGTACACGAAGGAGAATGTGGCGATCACACCGGTGGACAAGCGCTTGCTAAGAAAATACTCCGATATGGATATTACTGGCCGACAGTGAACCGAGATGCAGCCAACTATGCCAGAAAGTGCGACAAGTGCCAAAAACACGCTCGAATTCCAAGGGCCCCACCTACCGAGATAACTCAAATGGTCAGTCCCTGGCCATTCGCTATGTGGGGTATCGATATCATCGGCGCTTTACCTCTGGCAAGAGGTGGTGCGAAGTACGCCATCGTCGCAGTTGACTACTTCACGAAATGGGCCGAGGCCAAAGCTCTCGCAATGGTTACGTCGAAGAAAGTAATAAACTTTGTAGTTCGCAATATCATTTGTCGATTTGGACTCCCGCATACCATCATCACCGATAATGGGACCCAATTCGAAAGTTCAGAGTTTAAGAATTTCTGTCAACGGTTTCATATTCATAAAAAGTTCTCTGTAGTCGCACATCCACAAGCAAACGGTCAGGTCGAAGCTGTTAACAAAGTTATCAAATCCATCTTAAAGAAACGACTGGAAAAGGCTGGGGGCAAATGGGTCAATGAACTCCCTATGGCATTATGGGCTTATCGAACAACTCACAAGACCGCAACTGGACACACCCCATTTTCCTTATCTTATGGCTCGGAGGCCATTATTCCAGTCGAGACAGAAGTATTTTCTCACCGCGTAACTTATTACGATCCAAAAACAAATGCTATATTACTCGCTGAATCTTTGGATCTGTTAGACGAGAAACGGGAAGAAGCTGATTTGAGAGCGGTCGCATACCGAAGTCGGGTTGCCCGGTTATATAATACCAAAGTTCGACACCGAACCTTTGAACTCGGTGATCTTGTCCTCAAGAGAATCTACCCGGTTCCTTCACACATGAAACCAAATTGGGAAGGACCGTACATGATTACACAAAGACTTGGAGATGGCACATTCAAACTATCAACCGTGGACGGTCTAGTTTTGCCAAGGGCCTGGAACAGCGAGAGTCTCCATCGCTATTACATATGACAGGCTTTATTCATTTCATTATGTTTTTTATTCAGTAATTTATTTTTGCATTTCGAAATTAGAATTTGTAATAACGCAACTGGCTTGCCATATTTTCTTATTTCAGCAATAAAATGCCATCTCTTCGAGCCAGAGCTGTGATTCATTAAATACAATGTACAACATCACGATGCACGAAGAGCTAAATTCCATCACACAGTGGAATTTATTCAAGTAGGGAGTGGCTATGAAGCAATCAACCACTCACTAAATGAAACCCGAGCTCGGGGGTAAGCCATCACATCAGGCCAGAAACGGGTTGATACACGACAACCCTTCACTTAACTCCGTACTCCCAGAGTGCGAGGCAGAGTATAAACATTTACAAAATCCCAGAGTACTCCGAGAGCGCGAGCTGGGTACAAACTTTTTATTTAACTCCGTACTCACAGAGTGCGAGGCGGAGTATAAACATTTTCCTAAATCCCAGAGTACTCCGAGAGCGCGAGCTGGGTACAATTTTTTTACTTAACTCCGTACTCCCAGAGTGCGAGGCGGAGTATAAACATTTTCCTAAATCCCAGAGTACTCCGAGAGCGCGAGCTGGGTACAAACTTTTACTTAACTCCGTACTCCCAGAGTGCGAGGCGGAGTATAAACATTTTCCTAAATCCCAGAGTACTCCGAGAGCGCGAGCTGGGTACAAACTTTTACTTAACTCCGTACTCCCAGAGTGCGAGGCGGAGTATAAACATTTCCCTAAAACCCCAGAGTACTCCGAGAGCGTGAGCTGGGTATAAATATCAACAAACTCCAAACTCCGAGAGCGCGAGCTGGAGTATAAACATTGCTCAACTCCGTACTCCCAGAGCGCGAGGCGGAGTATAAACATACGTCAACTCCACACTTATCCCCAATGCTGGGGCAGAACCATAACACATAACAAGTTGAAGACAAAAGGGAATAAATTTTCATTTCCACTATCTACAAAAAGAATCTGATTACAAAGTGGTTCACAAAATTGCTACTAGTGGGAGCCGAATCCACGTCTATACACGGCTATAGAAAAAATCAACAAAATACTACCCCATGCAACAGAAAATTAAAGAAAGAGTTCAATCTTTCTTCTTCCTTATTTTCTTCTTCGGGGTAGCTCCACCAGATCCGTTGCCTGATTTTCCCCTCGACCGTTTGCTCTTTTCGGGCTTGTCCTCCGGCAGCGACATAATATCGACGTCTTCCTCAGAGCTTGAGATGACGGAAATTCTTCTCGGAGGACGAGTTGAAGGCATGGGAGCAGTAACAGAGAGTGGGGCAGGAGCAGCTTCAATAACTACAGTACCGCCCGGTGAGATCACCATTAATGGGGCAGGCCCTGACGGATTCATACCAGCAGTCCCTACTGCCATCTCGGCATCAATCTCAGCAAGAACTTCGTCCTCGTGGGATGCTTGGGCCACATCGGATGTACCAGTAGCTGGCATAGATGAACTAACGGCCAGAGCAGCCCCACTCATTGCATCGGACGGATTAACCGAGGGATTGATGGGATCATTAAGAAGTTCCTCAATCATTTGAGCACTAAAAGAAAACATGTTTGCATCTCCCTCTTCGCCAACCAAGGTAGAAGTCGTGATGGCTTCAGTAAAAATAGCCCCTTGTGTTTGATATGGAACTGATAGTGCAAGAGGTGCAGAAACAACGACTTCAGTCACTGAAATGCGACAAAGCGAAGATTGTTAGCCAAGTGTGTTGCTTAAGGTTCTTCACAACTAAAATGCGGGAAGCGTTCAAATACCTTCCTTAGTCTGGACCGGGACATGGGCAGAATCATCGGCGGAAGATAATAGCGGTTGGTCAGGATTATATGCAGGAACAGACTGGGGATCTACCGCACCAGTGGTTTCGGGCAATGTTGGAATTACAGCTTCAACACTTGCCTCGTGATGCGCGACCCCCGAGCCTTCGCCTGTCTCTAAAGATTGAACACCAAGCTTTTCTTTCGCCATAGAAATCACCGCCTCATGAAGGCCCTTCCTCTCATCCTCGGTGAGCAAACGCATCTCCAGCTCAAAGTCATCAAGTATTTCATCTGGATGCGCTGCTCTCTTCTCATCCACCAGCCGGGTCCAAGCGTTGTACAGGATCATGGAGTCATCTCCCAGCCACGCTAAATTTCTATGCTCCAGCACATTGGCGTTATACGTGACCAAGAGATCATCGAACTCGGCGTCCATCCTGGACCGCTCCTCCAAAATCTTTTCTTGAATTTCTGCTTCCGCAGACTTAGTCTTAGCCGCCACCGCCGCAAGTTCGGCTCTAAGAGATACAGCTTGGTCGCAGGCCTCTTGGGCAGTGGTGTTCGCATCGTCCTTCTCCTTCACCATTTCAGCAAATTTGGCCTTGAGCTCGTTCAGCTCTTTAACGGCTAAGTCTCGCTCAACTGCAATGGTGGTGTTGCGGTGACCCATCTCTTCTACCGTGGCGCAGTGTTCCTGTTGCATCCTAGCCAGTTTGGCCACGGCATCCTCATGTTTCTGAAGTGCTTCAAGCTCTGACTTCCGGAGCGTCTCCATTTCGGATTTAAGAACCTGAATAATACGTTTCTGTTTAACAATGTCAGCATCACGTTCCTCAATGATCCTCGCCCGGTCAAAAGCTACCCTCGATGCTTTCGCTGCCGCTTTGTACCACTCCTTATACTGAGCATAGAAGTCACGGATATAATTATGAGCAATGTTCTCAGCATCCGGAGGAATTCTTTTAAGATTAGGAGGGAAGACATAAGCATCCATACAAATTTCAGGAAAATCTCTTTTCATTTGCGCAAGTTTGATGGCTCCCTCACTTGTCAACTCAGCCGGAGCTTGTTCTATTATAGCGACTGTTGTCGGTTCCATTCTTGGCTGCTAAGTATCAGGCCGAGAAGATTGAGAAGGCGGCTGTTGCTGTTGAGAAGGCCCGGGAAGATCAACAGAGGCCCTAGGAGGCGAAGGAGAGCAAGATCGGGGTCGGTACTGGTATCCCCGGTCTCTGTCAGAGTAATCATGGCCAGAACGGCCACGCGAGTAATCTCTATCTCTATCATAACGTTCTTGACTTGAATAGCCTCGCCCATGATCCCTATCTGTCTCTCTCCTGCGGGAATCATAAAATGGAGAAGATTGGCGCACGTTCCGGAGCCTATCCAAAGTGGAGCCTCTGCCTGACATTTCCCCTGCGATAAAAAAGGATTACGGGTTAGGATCCGATAAAGCAATGTTTACTATGCAAAAGTCATGAAGTGCTGTGGAAGTGTGTGTAAATGTGTAAACCCCCAAACCGACCGGAAGTGTTGACCGCACTTAAAGGAAAAGGCTCGTTCATATTTAGGACATCTTGAAATTCCTCCAAACCAGGATTATGAGAAATCGATATATAATCAGGGATAGGAATATCATCAAGCCCTTTGAAAGAAACTCTCGAATGAGAAGGGGCGGCCTCAGAAATCATGACTCCGGAAGCGGGAGGAAACACATCTACAGATTTCCCCCCCTTGGACTTAAGTTTTTTGGAAACGGCGGCCTTGCCTTTCCGTTTTCTCCCGATTCTTTAAAGTTTCCCGAGAGATCAGCCATCGGCTCCGAATCTGTATGGGTTCTTTCTTCATCATTCGATTCGGTTATGGTGATTCCGAGCGGTTTCTTCGCCGTTTTATTCTTCGTTTTCTTCTTCGTTTTCTTCTTTGTTTTCTTCTTGGTTTTCTTCTTGTTCTTCTTCTTGGAGGCAGGTTTTGCCAACCCTTCGATAACTATACTTTGATTGATTTCGATCAGACCGAGAGTTCTTAAGTTATAGTCATTCATCACCGAGTCGATATGTCTTAGCTCACCCGGAACTTCTTGAAGACTTCGGATTATACCCTTGAAGTACCCGCCATCGGGTTTGGAGATAATGGCTGTAAGAGAAATAAGGTGTCAATACTAACGCCAAAAAGCTATTGGTCAAGAGAACAGGTTAGGGCGCTTACGTCTAGATAACCATCACCTAGCAAAACCCGGAGGGCATCGAACATAGAACTATTCGTTCTTGAAATAACTCAGTCGGGTCCAGGCTCCGACAACAACTTGGCAATTTCTAACTGCCTCCAGAAATGTGAAAGACGGGCTATCACCCCTACTCTTGAAGTTAAATATATGTCTATTCTCGGTTGGCCTTGGCGGGCGAAAGAGACAGTCCATAAATATGACAAAGGCACTGTTCAGCAACGCGTGCCCGTTGGGATGAAGTTGTGAAGGAGCGATTCCTAAATATGATAGCATCCCTCTGATATATTGATTGAAAGGAGGGAGAGTTCCGGCCGCGCAAGCATGGCGATAGAAAGCTGTATATCCATCAGGCGGATTATGCGGTCTATCATCGGCATTGGGTAATAACACATCATCCAGAGATATGTTATGCTTCAAGCATATTCGTCCCAACAAAGATTCGGAGATGTTAGATTGAACCGAATCAACAGGGTCTTCAATAAATATAGCCTCCGACAATTCACCCGGAGCCAGGTCAATTACTTCGGCAGGAATATCAGGAATCTCAAGCACCGGAGGAGTTAAGCTCTGTACCTCTTGTTGTTGGGAGCTCGAAGATTCCATAATTAACTAACTCATCATAAAGAAACGTTAAGTACATAAAGAGCCCGTGCATTCCCCAGTGAGAAGTGTATGAATGTGTCGTGCAGTGCAAGTGCTGTGCGTTACTTAATAGATTCAACAAAACTGAGAACAAGATGCAAGCTTCAGGAATTATGAAGCTAATTAGAGCGACCGTCATTGCTGACCGTCTTAAAACATATTATTCAGAATCCATGATTGATTAGTTCAGGTTAATTTTTCAAAGTTATAGTTCCATTGACGAGCTTTGAAGGGCAGTCAAATATGCACAACAAAAATTTAGTCCGAATATGCAAAGATGAAGCTCGTCGGAGTCATGCCAATAATCATGTGAAGTTCTCGTATCCATGGAAGCTCGTTCGTAAAGATCAAGGTTCGAATCCATACAGCTTCGAATCGATCTGAAAGGTGTGCCTTCGAATCGGTACAGGTTCGAATCGATACAAACTCGAGTCAAGACGATTCGAACCGATACAATCCGAATCGATGCAGTTCAGGCTGAGATGGTTTATCCTTCGAATCGATCTCTGGAAAAATCACGTGTCGAATGGACGAAGCCTCGTATCGATCATAGTAGTATAATCTTCGAATCGATCGTAGGTGAGTATACCACAACTCCTCGTATCGATCGCTTCGAATCGATACGATCGATTCACCACCAATGATCGATTCGATCAACATACCTCCACAGATCGATGCGAACGCCACAAAAAATTTTGGTTATCTGAGATCGACTCGAAAACCACCATCCAAGATCGATGCGAGGAAGTCGTTTCTTTTTTTCATCCCTGGATTCGGTTCCATCCAGATCGATACGAACGTAAGCAAAGGGAATTACATCGAAGCCCGAAGCTTAAAGTATTTAGTCGAATCGCCTACCTAAATACGAGATGAAACTAGAAAGGGTTGTTTCGATTCAAAGAAGGGCAGATGGCTTCGATTCACGCGAGTGCTAGATCGATTCGAAGACGCAGAGAAACAGAGCAAAAGTAGAAAAAGTGAAAAGTGAATAGGACCCCGGTATTTATAACAACTCAGAGGCGATTCGCCTCCCGGTATGAGTGACCGGCTTCAACGGGTGAAGACATCGAATCAATTCGAAGCGGCGGGTTCGAATCCATAAGCCAGAGCGTTAGAATCGACTCAGACTCCCGCATGCATTAGTACTAAGCCACGCTTCGAATCGATTCCCTCGAGTCCATCAAAACGATTCGAAGCACAAATGTTAGAAAGGCTTAGAGATTATTCGATTCCAACAGATCAAGGTGTTAATAGAACCACAACAGTGCACGGCCTACTAATACGAACGATCGCTTCGTATCCCTCAGTTATCATCGATACGAATCAAGGTCCATCATCACATCGGTTCGAATCCATCACTAGTGGGTTCCATCGATTCGAAGCCTTTGTTCGACTCCATCCACTACAATACGAACAAGTGTTTCGTATCCACTGAATTCTAAGTTCACCAATACGATGCCGGTCCTTCGACCTTCTATATTGATTTAGGAGAGGATTAATACGAAGGAACTTCCTAGACCAACTGACGGACATTGTTACAACTCAAATTTCACATCGGTTCAGGAGAGGGTCGATATGAAATGCTATACAGAATACCGTTTTCAACAGAACATGTGACAATTGGACGACGTGAAACTGCGTCTTTACAAAGCACGTCATGTGTACACAAGACGTACTTTGGGGGGCAAATGTTATCCCGCCTTTTGGCAAGGCCGAGATACCAAGGAACTAACTAAAGAGAATATAGATTATGCATCCTCGGGATCGAGTAACCGCTGGATATCCCCAGATATCGATGAATTTTACCCAAGACCGGATTGAGCCATAATTGATAAGACATGACTAGAAAAGCTGTGTGAGCCAACGTTCCAAGTTTCGGAGCAATCGAGTTCGTATGCCCAAGTTATCGCAGTTAGAAAGAGGAAGGACCTGGGGTCGGATCCATCCTCCTTAGCATTGCTTCGAATGCACAGGGTCATAGCCTTGCTTCGACTCCATCAGCACAGAGGCTCTCGTTCGAATCCATCAGGACCAAGCATTGGTTCGAAACCATCGAGATAGTATTGGTTCGAATCGATCGTAGTTGGCTGTGCTTCGAATCGATTCGAACGTACCTTAAGTTCGAATCCATTGGAGCTTTCTACACCTCGAATCCATAAAGAAAAGGAGCTTCGAATCCAGGAGGCGTAGCCTTACTTCGAATCCAGGAGATGTAGCTCAGCTTCGACTCCATCGAGCATGCCCTCTATTCGAACCCAACGAGGCAGAGGGTCTTCGAATCCATCCAGCAGGAATAACTTCGAATCGAGTAGATACGGCATAACATACTCGATTTGAACAGGCGTACTTTCGAATCCAACACCTGGAGTCGGAGTGATCGATTCGAAGGAACCAAGTCAAAAGTGATCGATTCGAAGATGCATTTCAGCCAAGTGCTTGACCTTGAATCGATCATAACTCGAGATCCACAAGTCCAAATGCCATAAAATTTTCACAGAAGCTTAAACACATGATGAAGAATGTTCACACCAAATTTCAACTCGATTGGATGATTTCTTGATCGATTCGAACCAAGGGTCGAATCGATCCAAAAGTGGGCCCGGATCTTTAGATTTCGGCCACGTGGGCCCCCTGACGTACCAGAACTGGTCTTCCCTCATTTTAGGCGAAATATCAGCCTCCTACACCTATAAATAGAGCCCCTGGTCATTCAGAAAAGGGGTCAGACAATTCTAAGTACTAAAGAGCGCCCAGATTCTGCCAGATTTACTCCAGAACACCACCGCTGCTTTAGATTGAGACTTAGCATATAATTTCAGTTGTATTACAGTATAAAGAATTGTAATCTTTGAGTATCGAGCAATAAAATCATCAAACTTCATAGTGGACGTAGGCTACAAAGCCGAACCACTCTAAATCGCTTGTCTTTGCATTTTACATTTCTGTTATTTGGAGTTTTTGTTAGATAATCCATAGTTTTAGTTTTCATTCTGCGCGTTTATCTCTTCAAAGACTTCCGAAGAGTGTTGTGCCCATTTTTGGTACAAACAACCTCTTTATGTGATTGGCAATGATATGTTTGTCAATATTTGTGGTTTGGTGAATAAAATAAAGAATATGACATTCTTCTTGGTGCTTTGTGATTCTTGAGGTATTGTATGATTTTGTTGTTGTTTATATCATACTTGTCCTAGTATGACATTATTGTTATCATACGTTCTTATTATATCTCTGCTTATATCTCATTTCTTTAATGATAATTATAGCTAGACTGATTCGTTTATTATTTTCTTATTAAATAATACTCTGGTCAGACCGAGATGTTACAGGTGCTTCTGCTTGACTCCTTATCTGAGATCATCTTCTGACTTTTGTCTAACTACATTACATTTGTAGTTTTTGTTGTTATACATTTGAGATATAGACTCCATGATGTATACTTATTCTTTTGTCTAGCACTTGTATCTATTCTTTTGTGATATTGTGGATCTTATTTGACCACTACTCTGATGAACACTTTTATGTGTTATATTCATATCTATTTCCGCCTTTGAGATATGAACATCTGTGACTGATTTGTGTTATGCTTATTTCTATATTTGTTTCCGAAGGCCCACTTAGCCACTGTGTGGTAGCTTTGAGTTTGTATCGGTATGTCGGATTTCCTCTTGAAATGAAATGCATGTTATACTATCTGACATATCGGTACTCGCACAAGGCAATTACACAGATGGTCGCTCCACAACAGCCTTATTCTTCGCGCTAGTTGACGGCATTACTCAGTAGTGTCCTTGGCCAGTGTGAGTATAGAGGTGGGGCGTCACAGCTTGGTATCAGAGCCAAACTTCGGAACAATGTAGAATAATCTAGCAAGGATCATTGTCCTAAGTCTTCCTTAGGAATCATGCCATGGGGTTTAATTCGAGTCTTCGAACCGTTCTATCCTATATTCTTTATGATGCCTTGTTTTACCAATCAAGTTTGTTTGATATTCATTCTGAGATTAACCTTTTCTCTCTTTTCTTTCTTTCTTAAAGAAGAGAAATGGTTAGACCTGGCCGTCCCAGCGCTGGTCAATCTAGTGCTACTCCCCAGGATGGAGTATTTATGTCTGCTCAGCAACTTCTAGATCTTGTAAGAAATGCTCAAGCTGTCGGACCTATTCCTGAGCCCACACATCCTAAATCTGGGTTTGCACGCTTGTGCAGTGATTACACCAATTTGGGTGGAAAGCCATTCATAGGTACCGAGAGCGTTATAGAAGTCAAGGCTTGGCTTTGAACATGCGACCGCATCTTTTCTCGCATGAATCTTATTGGTCTCCATCGAGTCCAAGTGGCTTCTAGCATGCTCCAAGAAAGAGCATTAGACTGGTACGAGCTTTTGATCTCTGAAATTAGTGAAGCAGATCTTACTTGGGAGCAATTCTGAGAAAGATTCGAATTGAAATTTGTGCCGGAAGCTGAAAAAGTATCTCTTGCCCGACGCTTTATCGACCTTGTTCAAGGTGAATCTTCCATGACCGACTACGTCGCATCTTTTGAATCTCTCTCTAAATATGGGGTTGAATACATTAATACCCCATTGAAGAAAAATCAAAGATTTGTGTATGGCTTGAACAAGAGCCTCAAAAAGCCATTACTTCCAAAATTAGAAGTTTCTTTTGATCAACTTGTTGATATTGCTCTTCGACTCAAAGAGGCTGATAAAGATAGTGATGCTGAGGTCAAACCAAACATCAACAAGAAGAGACCTTTTAAATTCAAGCCTAGTCCCAACAATAAGGGAAAGGAAGCAACACCGGTAGCAAATACTCCTAACTCTCGTCGTGGAGAATGTTACAATTGTGGTTCTAAGGACCACTATGCAAACAAGTGTCCGAAGTCTATTTCTTGCCGCTATTGCAAGAGTTCGGGTCATACTATTTCTTTGTGTCCCAAACTTCAAGGCAAGAAGAATGGCAAGCTAAATGTTGTACAAGCCACTACTAACACTTCTCGTGGTCAAGGTATTTCTCATTCTATCCTTGATGGCATTATTATATTTCGTGATCTTCCTACTCGAGTTCTTTTTGATACGGGTGCATCTCACTCTTTTATATCAAAAGAACTTGTTGATGCTTTGTCTTTGAATGTTATTGGCCTGATGACTTCTTTGAGGATTGCGAATCCGGTTGGTGGATCCGCAACACTCAGTTTCTTATGTAAAGATGTCGAAATTATTTTGTGTAATTACTCTTTCCGTGCCGATTTGCATGTTATGCGTTACCTTGGTTTCAGAATGATTTTGGGAATGGATTGGCTTAACCGTTATGAAGCTCATATTATATGTCCTGAATGGACTATATATCTTCAGCATCCTCAATCTGTTAAGCAGATTTCTCGTGTTCTGAAAGATTTAGATTCCAATTCTAAAGCATCCTTATATTCTCTTAATCCTCATGACGACGATAATGATGATGAGGAAGATGTTATTTCTCTCATTCACATTGTTTGTGAATTTCCAGACATATTTGAGCCCGTTCTAGGATTACCACCTAAGCAAGCAATTGAGTTCTGAATTAATCTAGTCCTTGGAGCTCCACCTATTACTCGTCCTCCTTATCGTATGTCCAATAAAGAAAATGAGGAGATGCGAAAACAATTATCCAAATTGGAAGCGAATCAATTTATTCAATCTAGTTCCTCTCCATGGGGAGCTTCAGCTATTTTTGTGAAGAAATCAGATGGTACACTTAGGCTTTGCGTTGACTACCGCAAGATTAACGACCTCACCATCAAGAATAAATATCCCTTACCTCGGATCGATGATTTATTCGATCAGCTTAGTGGTGCTAAAGTCTTTTCACAGTAAGACTTAGCAACTGGTTTTCATCAGGTCCGTATTGCAGAGGATAGCATTCCTCTGACATCTTTCTGTACTCGTTATGGATCTTATGAATGGCTTGTTATGCCATTTGGTTTGACGAATGCTCCAACTTATTTCGTTGACCTTATGAATCGAGTTTTCAAAGACTTCCTCGATCGATTTGTTCTCATCTTTATCGATGATATTCTTGTTTATTCTAAAACCAAGGAAGAGCATGAAAATCATCTTCGGATTGTGTTGGAAACTCTTAGGAGCAACCAATTGAAAGCGAAATTTTCTAAATGCCACTTTTGGCAATCTCGTGTGAAATTTTTGGGGCATATTATTTCTGAATCCGGAATTTCCGTGGATCCTTCAAAGATTGAAGCGATTCAAAATTGGAAGAGACCGAAGAGTGTGACGGAAATTCGTAGTTTTCTCGGATTGGCGGGCTATTACCGTCGGTTCATAAAAGATTTTTCTAAGATTTCCGTACCTCTTACTAATCTGACAAAGAAGGGAGTTAAATACATTTGGTCAGACAAATGTGAACCTTCATTTCAAAAATTAAAAGAACTCCTCTCCGATGCTCCTATTCTTGTGATTCCCAATAGGAACCAAGATTTTATTGTTTATACCGATGCTAGTCGTGTTGGTTTGGGAGCCATTCTCATGCAAAAGGAACGTGTTATTGCTTATGCTTCTAGACAATTAAAGCCAGCCGAGACTAGATATGCCACTCATGATTTAGAGCTCGCGGCTATTGTTTTCGCCCTTAGAATTTGGCGTCATTATCTTTTGGGAGAGAAATTTGTTCTCTACACCGATCATAAATCTTTGAAGTATTTATTTTCTCAAAAGGAACTTAATCTACGTCAACAACGTTGGCTCGAGTTCCTTGCATCTTATGATCTTGATATTCTTTATACTCTCGGAAAAGGAAATCGTGTTGCCGATGCCCTTAGTCGTAAGCAACAAGCGGTTGTTTCCATGATGGTATCCGAATGGAATGATCTCGAGACTTTGTCCACTTGTGAGATTCGAGATCGTGAATCCGATTTATGTTCATCTCTTGTTTTATGTAGCCTTGAGGCTCATCCTTCTCTGTTAGACCGCATTCTTGAAGCTCAAAAGCATGATCCCGAATTGGTTCTTCTTAGCCAAAGTTGTAGGGATAAAATTGATATTGATGCTCGTGGCGGAATTCGAAAATTTAGTAGAATTATTGTGCCAAATATTATTAATCTTCGTAAAGATATATTAGAAGGTTCTCATCGTTCTAAATTTACCATTCATCCCGGTAGTAGTAAAATGTACGCGGATATGAAGTGACTTTATTACTAGGAGGGAATGAAATATGTTATTGCTAACTTTGTTAAGCGTTGCATGACTTGCCAACTTGTTAAGGCCGTGGATCAAATGCCCGGTGGGTTATTGCAACCTTTGGAAATTCCAATATGGAAGTGGGATCAAATTTCCATGGATTTTATTGACGGTCTTCCCCGTTCTCGTTCAGGCCATGATAGCCTATGGGTGATAGTAGATAGACTTACAAAATCCGCCCATTTTATTCCCGTTCGGTCCAATCAGACCGTACCTATTTTGGCTAAACTCTTTGTCAAGGAAATTGTTAAATTGCATGGAGTTCCTACTTCTATCGTTAGCGATCGTGATCCATTGTTTACTAGTGGATTTTGGAAAGGTCTTCAAAAATCTTTGGGAACGAAGCTTAATTTTAGCACCGCTTATTATCCTCAGTCCGATGGACAAACGGAGCGTGTGAATCAAACCCTTGAAGATCTTCTTCGTGCATGTGTTCTTGATTTTGGTGGAAGTTGGGAAGACCATATTTCTCTTGTCAAATTTTCCTATAATAATAGCTTCCAATCTAGTATTGGTATGGCACCTTTCGAGGCACTATACGGAAGGACATGCCGATCACCTTCGTGTTGGCTTGGAGCCGGTGAGAAGCTGGTTTAGGTCCTGATTTTATCCGTGAGGCCACAAAAAAGATTGACCTTATTCGACATAGGATGAAAGAAGCTCAAAGTAGACAAAAATCTTATGCCGATAATCGAAGAAGGAAATTAGAATTTTCTGTGGGAGATTTTGTGTTTATCTGTGTTTCACCTATGAAGGGTGTTGTGAGTTTCAGTCGCTCAGGAAAATTAGCACCTCGATATATTGGCCCATTTCCCATCACCGAACGCATTGGTTCCGTGGCTTATCGCCTTTTATTACTGGCTCAGTTTTCTGCTATTCATGACGTATTCCACATCTCTCAACTACAGAAATGCCTTCGAGATTCCGATTCTACTCTTGAGCCCGGTGTTATTGAAGAAATTGAAGTTTCACCTAATTTGACTTATGAGCAACATCCAATTCGTATTATTGCGTCGGAGGTTAAACGCCTTTGAAATAAAGATGTTCCTCTTGTGAAAGTTCAGTGGTACTCAAATCCTAAGGATTGCTCTTGGGAATCCAGAGAATTCATCGAGCGAACACATCCGGACTTGCTCTCTCGTGCTCCTTAGGTGAACTTTTTATTTTCAAAATTTCTTCTTTTTGTGTTGATATGCTTTTATAGTTGTTACTTCTTATTTATTTCTTAAAGATTGCGAGGACGCAATTTCTTTAAGGAGGGGAGTCTGTAACAACCCGCATATTTTACGATTGTATATTTAAATATTTTATTTAAATGTAGAATCGTTAATCAGATTGAAGTCCAAAAAAGCTACTTTTTGTAAACAGTCGAATTGGGACTCGAGACCACCTCCATTGAGTCCAAAATGGCGTTTACAACATTTTTGAGTATAAACATCGATATGTTTGGAGTAAGTTGAATTTTGCTATTTTCTATGTGGGCTCTTGGGTTTGGGTTTCACCCAACTCATTCTATTACCCTAACTCGGCCCCCTCTTCATCCATTCACTTATTTCATTTTTACAAACACTCAAGCAAAACTGAAAATGGGGGAAGAGTATAGGAATTAGAAATTCCAAGTTCTAGATTCCATTTGCAAACTCAAGTCTTGCTCCAAACTCTTGGAAAAGCTTTGGTATGCCTCCTCTTCATCCCCTCCAACTCATTCTTCTCTTTAATTTCAGAAATTTCCTAAACCTAACTTAGGAAATGTTCCTCTTTTGAGCTTAGATTCAAGCCTCTAGAGTTGGAGTTGAAGTGTAGTTGATCTTCCTTTGCTTTCAAGCTTCTCCTTCATCGTTTTTGGGTTTAAAAGGTGAGTTCTTTAACTCACATCTATGTCTATAGCTATCTTTGTTGTTAGGTATGAATTCCTAACACTTGTGCATATTCATTTGCTTTTGGTTTGAGTTGATTTGGTGAACATTCCAATTTTTGGTGTTTTGAAGTCAAAACTTTGAAAATCCTAGCTTTGATTTGTGAACATGTTTTTGGTGGTGAATCGGAGAGCCTATAGGGCTGGGTTATCGATTGGCTAAAGCCCCTAAAGTCCATTTCTTGACCGGTTGCAAATGGTGAGAGTTTGCTCTTCCATTTGATAGGCTAGAAAACAGTTTTAGCTACAGCCAGTCGACTGACCCCCTGTAGTCAGTCGACTGACTGCAGGGTCTGAAAACTCTCGGGTTCTGGTTCAGTCGGCTGACTGCAGAAGGTCAGTCGACTGACCTGCTTGATTTTGCCTATTTTGCCTATTTAGCTTGAGGTTCCAATTTCTATCGATCCGTGATTACCCGATTTATTGTTATCATTTATTATTGACTTTGATGACTTCTTTTTTGGGATTTTTTGAGAATATCCATTTTGATGGATTCGGTATCGATTTCTTTGGATTTGATTCACGTCTTCGAATGTGGATTTTTGTGATTGATTGTTTCTATAATCATTTTGTGATTTGTCACTTCTAAATACAAAGGTTTCTATACTAGTAGTAAATATTAAAACTCTTTTACAAAGATGATTTGAACTCTATTTTTTATATAAAGCTTGTTTATAAAACCGTTTTCTAATCTATTAGTATATACAAACCTTTATCTCATTTGTATGAGAAAATATAATTAAACGGCTTAGCAAAACAAGTGGTATGAAACGCTTGCGTTTACTTCGTCGGTTAATTTATGGACTTTTCCGATTGAAATTCTTGTGACAATTTTCGAGTGAGAATCTACAATTTGTTCGTAAATATTTAAGTTAAGCTAGTGGTTATGGGACATGAAGCTAAACTCATATATTTAGTAGCTTAGTGTAATCGACACTTTTATTGATCGATGATGATCATTTTGTGATTTAGACTAGCGATGTGCGATGTCTATTTATTTGTTTGAGGATTACAATCCCCGTTTGTGGAACTTCGGTTCAATTTGGCGGGGTAGCGACCCGTGGTCTTCGGGTCGTTTGTGGAGCTTCGGCTCAAAATTTATGGTTAGCGACCATGGAATAGCATTTCGTTTGTGATACACGTGTTGGCGAGTTTTCATGCTCCCGTTTGTGATAGGCCTCCCCCCCTTTGTGATTTCTGGATTTCTAATTGATGCTTTCTAGAATTTGTGTTTCACCTCTTTATGTGATTGGCAATGATATGTTTGTCAATATTTGTGCTTTGGTGAATAAGATAAAGAATATGACATTCTTTTTGGTGCTTTGAGATTCTTGAGGTATTGTATGATTTTGTTGTTGTTTATATCATACTTGTCCTAGTATGACATTATTGTTATCATACGTTCTTATTATATCTCTGCTTCTCTCATTTCTTTAATGATATTTATAGCAAGACTGATCTGTTTATTATTTTCTTATTAAATAATACTCGGGTCAGACCGAGATGTTACAGGTGCTTCTGCTTGACTCCTTATCTGGGATCATCTTCTGACTTTTGTCTAACTACATTACATTTGTAGTTTTTGTTGTTATACATTTGAGATATAGACTCCATGATGAATACTTATTCTTTTGTCAAGGACTTGTATCTATTCTTTTGTGATATTGTGGATCTTATTTGACCACTACTCTGATGAACACTTTTATGTGTTATATTCATATCTGTTTCCGCCTTTGAGATATGAACATCTGTGACTGATTTGTGTTATGCTTATTTCTATATTTGTTTCCGAAGGCCCACTTAGCCACTGTGTGGTAGCTTTGAGTTTGTATCGGTATGTCGGATTTCCTCTTGAAATGAAATGCATGTTATACTATCTGACATATCCGTACTCGCACAAGGCAATTACACAGATGGGCGCTCCTCAATAGCCTTATTCTTCATGCTAGTAGACGACATTACTCAGTAGTGTTCTTGGCCAGCGTGAGTATAGAGGTGGGGCGTCACAATAAAATTTCGAGGTATGGGAAAATAGGCATTTTGAATAAATGGGAAATAAAAGAGTTTTGAGGACTTAAATGATATTGTTTAAGAATTAAAGGATTTATTTTAAATCCAGGATTTAAAATTGTTTGGGAGAAATAAAAAGGGGAATTTTGAAATTAAGTGTGGAATTGATGTTTCAGATTTAAATAAGATTTTAAATCAGAAGATGTAAGTAGATTTGAAATTGAGGGCTTAGGTAATTTTGTTAAATCCAGAAATAAATTTCAAAATTTAAGTTAATTCAGAGAATCGATTTGAAAATCGATTAGGTGTTTTCGAAATAGTGATTAAAAGGAGAATGAGGCTATGGATTTATAAACTAGGTTATAAATAAAGTGAGGTAATTATCAGTGGATAATTTGAAATTATAAAATTCACGGTGGAAATTTATAAGGGGATGAGTAAATCGTTTTAAAAATAAAAGAGGGTTTTATTTTTAAAAGTATGGGAAAGAAATTTACGGGATTTGGGGACGTAAATTAAATTGGAAATAAATCGAGGAGGATTTATAAATGACAAGACTGGATTTATTGGAATGGAAAGTGTATTTTCCTGAAAAAGCCAAGTATATTTTCGAAGAAGATTTTTAAGTATAAATTAGAATTTTTAAAGATGTTTTAAAGAAATGTTTTAGAAAAGTTTATTATTTAGCTGTTTTAAAATTTTTAAAGTAAATATTAATTAAGTTAGTTTTAGTAGTAATTATTTTAGAGGTTAAATTGGTATTATGATTTAAAAGATAATTATTGAATATTTATACTTTATACAATAGTTTTATTAAAAAAAAGTTTTTGGCTAAGTTCTACTTAGAGAATTATTTTAAAATTTCATAAGTATTATTTTGAATAAAGAATATAAGTAGTTTCAAACTTAAATGTTTTAAGTGTATATATTTTGGATAAAGTGATTTAATTTATTTAAAATCTAAATTTAATAAAACTTGGGGTTTTTCAGTGGAAATAAAATAATTGGTTGAATGATTGTTTAATTTGATAGTTAAATAACCGACTATCAATATTGGCCAATGCGCTGATCGTTTCGAAGAGACTGGGATCAGATTTAATTATCCGAAAACCACTTCGATCCGGTTTGAACGTAGCGAATGAATACCGTGAAGATGATGAAGACGATGATTCGGTTTGTCCATAGTCCATACCCAAGACAACTTGTATGGACGAATGCTATCAAAACATCGTCATTGGAGGATGATGAGCATTCTAAGTGAAATTCGTTCCTAAAAGGTAACGTTTAGCCTCAAGCCTCATCAACCAGGAATGGCTAAAACAGGGGAGGTGCAGCAAGGCCAAGTGGGTAGCACCTAATTAGGGTAAGGTCATCTCTATCTAGAGTCCCTTTGATCTCGGCTTTGTGGGCGGTTTTTGATCCCAACCGCGGGGTGATCTTATTCGGACTATTCAGTAAGGGTTAGCTCCGGTCTTATGTTGCAGGGGATCAGGAGTGATCCTCGGTACTCTGATCTAGGCCAGGTACTATGACGGGCGGTACCCTAGTAGCCCTGCCATTGTATGGAATCCAATCTCCAATAAGCACCCGTACGGTTTGATTGTGCCCAACTATGCTGGAATGTGAGATGCAAGCATTTCAGCTAGATTCTATTTATTTTCTATAGACACTATTATAATATCAGACGGGTTTGATAAAAATGTTTTGGTTATCGTAAGGTAAAAACCCGGCATGTTTATTTGTGGCGTGGTCTTACGAGATACCTTTGTTTTTAAAAGGGTTTTGAAAACTTTAATAATTTAATTGAGTGTGTTTTCTCACGCTGGTTTTCCAGACTGACTCGGGTGTTATTTTATTATAATGCTTGGGTCAGACCGAGTATTACAGATACAAGATAGGATGCTGTGGAGCTCCCGAGACGAGCTGGATGACGAGACGTATCACACGTACTTGGTGTGTATTCCGCTGTGCAGTGTAAGCTGTATAGTTAGCTTTTGTGAGGATAAGTTATTATAAATGTCCAGTGTTGTGTTGTACTCTGATGATGTAATGTGTAAAAACAGTATAGTATCTTTCTATATAAAGATCAATTGTTATCTATTATATATTGTTCCGCAGCGTCTGTGAGGTTCTGATGTTGTTTTCTTTTTTCTTCTTCTACCTCTTTCTTCTTTTCCCTAACGATCTGGTGTTTCCGGCATTCGATTGTTCGGCGTGTAATACAGTGAATGTATTGATGTCGATTTCGGAGGTCGAAAATCTCTCGGGTTGTTACAAACGACGACCTCCCCATCACCTCCGTCCGCCACCTTTGCCAAAACCCAAAAACGAATCGAATCAAATCCGGTCCCTAACCCTAGTTCGAACGAACGCGCCTCCATCAGCGAGCAACCCCCCTTGCCGTGCGCCTCCTCTCCATCGCGATCGTCGCCAGATATATATATATATGTATTGATTTTGAGTTCGAACTAATTTCTTTCAACAGAAGAAGGAGAAGACGCGATATAAACCGATGAGGACGGCGCTAGGTACAAGGTCGGGTAATTTGAAAATTATAATATTATTTAATTCCAAAATATCTCATTTAGCGTAACTCAAAATTCTAAACCCCTATCGAGGCATGCTGCCTGGCGTTCCTAATGTTATACCTCTATTTCGAATGCAATGGAACAAGTTTCAAGTCCTAATTCGATCGTATGTGGAAGATGGCTTTTTAAACCCAGTTAAAATATTAAATTTTCGATATTAAATTCAACGCGTTTCTATCTCGTACGATCAAACGATATGTCCAATCATTACAAAACTTGAAATCTGATAATAATATAGTATCATGGATCTAATGGAATGGTTTCTTTGAATTCCAAGACTGTGCCCCGTAAGGCTATTTTAACGCGTCGATTAAATCGATGATTTCCAAAATTTACGAAATCACTTGAGATTTCGGTTTTAAAAACTTATTAACTAAATTCTAATTCAAATAGAACTTATATCAATTTTACAAATCATTTCGATTCATATTCAACTCAAATTTCAATTATTTACCAATTCCATATTACGATAAATCGTTATATTTGAAATTTAAATTCATTCTATAATTTCAACCAAAATCTTCATATTCAAAAATCAATCTATATTCCAAATCAATATTTAAAACCATTTAAATATTCAAATTCAAACGATGGAAAATCTGGGTTGTTGCACCTTTATTTTGAAAAGTTTATATAAACATTTAGAATCCATTTGATTGTGTTTCTCACGCTGGTTTTACCAAACTAACCTGAGCGTTGTTTTTCTATAATGCTCGGGTTAGCCCGAGCATATTTTTTAGATTTATATAGACACTTTGGACTCTTAGGGGATGAGCTGGATGCCTCCAAAACATACTTCCGTATTTTCTGTCTTTCTGAACTTGGATGTTCTATCTTTTCTTTCTTCCACCGTAATGATCTGTCTTTCCGAAACTTGGATGCTCGGCACGTGAATACCATGGATGTATTTGTGTCAACTTCTGGAGATCGAAAAAGGCAGGTTGTTACATTTGGTATCAAAGCTAAAGGTTAAGTGAGAACCTTGGCTTTGGTGGGGTAAACTCATTAGAGATAGGATAAGTGACACCCTAGATTGAGTTTTGAGTGTATTATATATAAGAGACCGTATTTGTTAGTGCTATAAAAAAATGTTTTATATTGTGTTGATTGGCCTATTTGTGTGGCTCATGAATTCTGGTCAATGTGTCTGATCAGCATTATCAATAGAAGTTTCTAAACACTTTAATAAGACAAACCGACATAGTATTGTTTTTAACGGGTAAATGAAATAATTTTACCTAGATAGTATTTTTTATATAAAAGAATAATTTCTAAAATTATTATATTGATTTATGAAGTGTTAGGGAATGATAATATTCAATTATTATCATTATGTTAGCGAATGTTAATATTTAATTACTATCATTATTTGATTGATTATTTTTGCTCGGCTAGTTTATGAGCAGTTTTGCCTTTTACTATAGCTATTTGTTTTAGGAAACATTAAAATGAACACCTTGTAAATTCAGTTTCACAATTTGACTATAAGGCGTTCGGTGTTAATGTTGCGTTAAAATTTAATTTTAATAAGGGATGTTTATTATAATAAACAAGGATATACAATCGAGAAATGATTTTATAGAAAAAGGTAAAATTATGTAAGTATGATTTATAAATATGGTTTATAAATAAAAATGGACTTGAACTGAGAATTTGTGAAACTAAATCCTGGTGCTTTTGAAAATTCATTTTTCAAGGTTTTGAGAAGATAATAATAGTATTAACTGACACTATTTATGATATAAAAGGATTTTAAAAGATTAGAAAGCACTGAACCTATTTCGACCGCTGGAAAATAATTTCGATGATGACTGCAGCATCATCGGTATTCATTTTCGAGTTTCTAAGTGACAAATTGCTACCTTAATAGTTTTGTTTCAAGTTGTTTTGCAAAACATTATTGATTTAAAATTTTGAAAGTATGATTCGATAGACTAAAGTTATAAGTATATTATCATTACAAAATTAATTTGAAATAAAAACACATGTATTTAGTTCTTAAGTTTTTGGTCGAGTTATTATATGGACTCGTGTATCCTATGCATTAGGGTAGGTTGGTTGTGCACCTTATTATAATAAATTGTTTGGTAGTTTTCATGTGATAAAATGAAATGGAATTTTCGACGGGTTTGGACAGTCGAAACTTCTAGATTGATATAGAAATTGAACTAACTAGTTTGTGAAAATGTAAGAGAATAAGTTTTATGGCTTATAAATTGGAGAGATTGTAAGTTAAAAAAACTTTAAATTTGTTAAATATCCCGGTTAAGTAAAACTTATTTGAAATTGTATACATACTTTTAGGATTTCAAAGAGTATTATATGAGTATGGACTCAAGTTAGGAAATGTTAATAACTCATGTTAAGTTCTTATGAAATATTTTCATATATAATTTTAGAAGTGAAATAAAATTGGCATAAGTAAGGAACCAATAAGAATAGGTACGTAGGTTATATGTAGATCATTTTGTTCACATAACTATTCTTAATTCCAGATTCGAGTACAAAACTTTGAGATGACTCACACCGATCCGAATAAGGATTAATCACTCGATCCAGAAAAGGCTCATCGAAACTTAGAAGGCTGTTGGTTGGAAAAAGAAATAACAATACAAAGCCATAACTAATCTTTCAGACTCACGGCGGATGGAATAAAATATAATAGCAAAGTGTACCCATTTATTTCAAAAGCATAAAATGTCATAATACAAAATACCATCAAATCATATGTAACGACCCACTATTTTGGACCATTCAAATCGACAATAAATCCACACATGTTGGACTTGAATAATTCAAAACAATAGATTGTAAATAAAATTTGGCAAAACTCAGAATATACAGTAAATAAATCACAGATCACAGACACAGAGTAATAACAATGCAGCGGAAGCAAAGAAATAGTAGTTCATGAAGCTACTATATATATAACAGAGTTGAACAAGATACAACAGAATTAACGAATACAAAGATGTCTAAATACAATGGTCAAATACAAGATCTGAATACATCACTGGAATCAATTGAATGACTGAAAGCAGAATCAATAGATGGATCAATGCGAAGCTCCAAATCCAAGGATGAGTCTCGAATACTGGAACAACTCAGTCTGACCCGAGCGTAAAGCAAAACACAAAACACTCGAGTCAGGACATACATACTTATACAATGTAAACCAACTCAAGTGAACTGTAATAGGAAAGTACAAGTAACTTAAAAGATGCTTGGGGCCGCCCATCCTCTAAGGATTCGTTAAACTATTTACTATGTAGTAATATTCGCTATTATAATAATGTCTAATAGTAAAATAAACTTACTTTAAAATAGCATTAAGGAGTGACCCAATATTCCCCTTAACACATAATAGTGCCAGTAGTCTATACAGTACCTGCGTACCTCCAGATCGGGAGGCTACGAGAAGATACTCCATAGGTACGACACAAATCAAACTCGTACAAGGCGCGCTAGGGTAGGTGACACGGCACAACGAGGCAATGCCAGGGTAGATATACCAATTACGCACATGGGCTGGTGGAAACGCATAGCAGCCACTACCGCCCACCTCGGAACACACTCCCAATCAAAAATCGAGGGGTGGCCACCAAATAAATCACAAAGTAATAGAATGGTATCGAAGAAATGTCCGATCAGAGGTGCTACCTCATTGGCCCGAGATCGCTCCTGTTTTAGCCACCTTATGCTAACTCACGGGAGTTAGGTCCACGTATATACCTCAATAGGATCGTTGCCACCATCCTACTTCATTCTAGAATCTCCACCGCGTACACGGTTGTCAAAGTGGTTTTCGGTATCGATGAAGAGTATGCCCATATCCGATCCCGGTCTCTTTAACAACCAACCGTTATTATAACCCATGGATATTTATTTCAAATAATTTATACTTCAAAGCCAAAAATATCATTATCCATTTCAAAACTAGTTTATACTTTGAAACCAAAACATCATATTCAAAACTAGTTTATACTTCAAACCAAAATATCATATTCAAAACTAGTTTATACTTCAAACCAAAATATCATATTCAAAACTAGTTTATACTCCAAAAACCAAAATATCATTTGAACAAACCCAAATTTCCAATCACTGAATATTTCTTAAATTTATTTAAACTTGAAATACTCCCTTTTAAAATCATCTTAAATCAAAACCACTTTATAAAGTCATATTCTAAATCTTCAATTGCAAATCAATATATTCAAAGAATATTCTTAATTAAATACTATTTCAAATAAATTCATTTCTAAAATCATAGTACTTCCAAAGTTATAACACCTTTGAAACCAAACACTTTGAAACCATAATACTTTGAAACCATATCAATTTAAAATGTTATCATTTGGAAATCATAATATTTAGAAAGACCATAACACCCTTAAAATAATTTTTTTACCAAAGTTATAGCATTTTTAAGTTCATTCGTTCAATTATACCAATTTCGAAAACGTTGTATTAACTTATAAATTTCAAAATGGTTTATATTTCACCTCAAAACATATTCATTTAAACCATTTAAATTCAATGTCAAAATCTTCCAAAATAATATTCATTTCCAGAGTTCATTGAAATTTCAGCCACAACGGCACTTATGAAGTGTTACGGTAAATATATTAACATTTCAAAACATTGCCAAATTCAAAACAGCAGCACTTATAAAGTGCTACAGTAGATATTTTAGTGTTGCAAACAGTTCAGTTTCAAAACAGCAGCACCTATAAAGTGCTGTAGTAGTTATTTTGTTATTTTCAGAACTAGTTCAAATTCAGAAACAGCAGCACTTATAAAGTGCTATAATAGATATTTAGTTATTTTCAAACAACTTAGTTTCAGAAACAGCATCACTTATAAATGCCATCTTAAAACCACAACATTTTATAAATGCTACCAATAAAATTCCAGATTTTATTATAGCCTTTCGAAAACATTAAAACTTCAATTTTAGCCAATTTTAACTTATAAAAAAAATCATATTTCATGCTTCAAAACATTCATTTGGATATCATTTAACTTATGATTAAATAAAATAAAATTTTATAAATAAATATCCAATTTAAACCATAATTCATTTATTAAGTCAAAATACACTATTTTACTTAACTTTTATTTTTAGCCACTAACCTAACACTTTATTTTAAAATACCCATTTCATAAATAAAACTAAATTTCTATTTATTTACTTAACTTAAAATTTCCATTTGAAAAACCAAATTTCCAATTATCAAGTTAGGTCATAATTAAAGTTACATTTTTCCATTTAAAAACCATAACTATTTATTTACAAAACATAACATTTCACAAAAGAATATTTTATCATAGTTAATATAACAATCAATTTTTCTTTTAGATTTATTCATTTAGACATCAATTAACTATGATTTTCTAGTTAAATACATTTTACCACAAAATATCCAATTAAAATTGTATTCCATTCTATTAGTTCAAAATACATTATTTATTACACAAAACGTGTCCGTTTCATAAAGTAAAATTCATAACAATTACTAGGTTAGATTTAAAACTTCCATATTAAGTCAAATTCAATTATTAAGTTATTTATCATCAATAAAGGTCCTTAATTTAACTTAAAACCCATTATTAACTTAAATAAAATTTAACTTATAGAAGAACCAATACACCTTTATAATTTAAAGCATTTAAATAAAAATTTAAGTTAAAATTTCATATATCTATAAAACTCAAAATACTTAATAATCTTTTAGGAAAATATTATTTAAAAATACTTGATAAATTTTAGGAAAATATTATTTAAAATATGACCATGGGCCTGTAGAATATTTTCTAACCTAGGTCAAGTGATACAGATATGTATCATTTCAATCCGTAATTTAAAAAGAAAAATCTGGGTTCTATCATTTCAAACCCGCAATCCCAAGTAAAACAAATACAATAAAAATCACTTGAGCCTATCATTTCAGCCTATAATGATTGTTCCTTATTCTTATGTCCGTTCGGGTATGTATCATTTCAACCCATAGTGATAGGGAACTTGCAGTGTGAGAAACAGTAAATAAATGAACAGTAGAACATATAATATCATATCAGATGATGTAACAAATATATAACCAGAATTTAACATCATATAATCATATCACAGGCATATACGAACATATTAACATAACATATAAATTTTTTACAATTCACATGCCATTGTTTCACAATTATAGAAGTACGTATGTCGAGAGTGATAAACTCACCTTTTAAAGTTAGAGATGACAATTCAAGACACACAACTACACTTCGAAAAGCACGACAAAGCATGAATAGATTTGAGGAGAAGATGATGAGCCAATATTCAGATCTTGCACCAAATAAAATAAAACAAATAAGAATATGATTCAATACAAAAGATTAGAATCAAAACAATGAACAAAATATGAGTCAAAATGACATAACCTTGCTTCCATCAATAAGTGGGCTCGGCCACTTTGTATTTTGGCTTGACCACATCAATACATGGCTCGGCCATGATGGTTTTGATGCAAGCTAGGCTCAGCCAAAGGTCATGCAAGGCACGACTAAGGCTTGGGAATTGAAGAGGTGGAGGTTACAAGTTGTGGGAAGGCAAAAAGGCAAGCACTTGATTGAATTTGGGTTCGGCCTTGGCTTCAAAAGGCTCGGCCATGGTGTGGTGCATGGCTAGGGTTAGGTATAAGGCAAGGTTGTGGTCAAGGCAAAGCAAGGTGGTGTGGTGTATGGTTGTGGCCGAGGCTAATAGGGAAGAGGAAGTGGTGAACTATGGTGATGTAGGCTATGTTTTCAACAAGTTTTGGTGGAGTTTGCATATGGTGGTCACGGCTTTGTTTGGGGTGGTGGTGATGGTTGATGAAGGTGGTCATGGTGATGGTGTGATGAGGATGAGGTCGGCTAGAAGCTTGATGTGGTGGAGGCCGAGCTATGCAAGGAGAAAACAAGGAAAAAAAAATAAAAAGAGAAAGAAAAGGAGGAAAGAGACGCCATGGATCTTGTGATATTATTATTTTTCAACGCAAATGGAATGAGAGATGTATACTTTTGTGCGTGAATAAGGAGCAATTCACGGCAAGAATAATGGTTTGGACAGCAAGCAAAGGAGTTTTGAATGGTAAGAAAAGGAAAAGTCACACTATGAATTAAAGGAAAAGAATCTTGTATGTATTTTATTCTTAAATGAAAATGAAAATGAGAGATGGGAAATATTTTTTTTGTACGTGTAAACAAGTAAGAATGCACGGCTAAAGAAGTTTTGGATGGCAAGCAAAGGAGTGAATGCTCGGGTAAGTAATAAAGAGGGTAGGTAAATAAAAAGGCAAGAATTAAAACAATGTAACACATGTCTCCTTGATTTTCTCCAGCTCTTTATAAAAAGATATACACAAATAAATTCCAATGAATACAATAAAAGCCTAGACAAATAAATAGAGACATAAACAAAGAGATGGATATAGGAAAAATATAGGAATATTTATATAAAATAAAATACAGAACTTTATTACGTGTAAAACGCTGTAATTTATCCAAATCTAAAAGTATAAATCGGAATTTCACGAAACGAAAAACAAAACTAATATAAAATTTATATCCAGCTTCAAATAAAAAGGTTAGAATTTTAAAATTTTCAAATAAAAGTCAAAGTTTGACCAAAATATAAAATTTACAGAAATTGTTTATTTTATTGTATTTGGAAAATAAACTACAAGCACATTCCAAACTTACATTGGAAAATTCTAAAATTTCACCTTTTAATGATTTAAAAATCAAAGTTTTCAAATAAAATTTTAATTAAAAATATTCACAAAATTATGGGTTGTTACATCATATCATAAATCCGTTACAACAATTGTCTAAATACGTAGGTACACATAAAAGCAAGTAATAATGATAAATACCGCCACAAGCCATGCTTCTCTATCTCTAAACATCGTCGCCACCATTACTCTATCCTTAACCTGTGTTGTAATGAGGAAGGAGTCAAAACTACAAGTGTTTGGTGACTAAAAGCCTTGAGTCTTACCTTTTCACTACTTAGACAATATATTTTAGAACAAGAATATGTCTACGAACATAAAACCATTAAAACCATTTAATACTTCTTATAAGGAAAGGAGGCGGGTCCTCAACCAACCACTTAATACCTTCCATTCCATTATTTTAAAATCCCATAACCCAAATCCCACGTCATAAATAGCTAGTAATGCAAGAGATAGTACCCAAGCCACTTAATACCTTTTATTGGAAAATAGGCAGACTCTGGTCATTTAATACTTTAATTAAGACAGGCTCCATCATTTAATACCTACTTCCAAGGCGTGCTCCTCAATGGTAACTATCTAGCTAGCATCATATGAAATCTCTCAAGCCACTTAATACTTTTTTATTTGGAAGGCATACCCTTAATTAGCCACTTAATACCTTATCCAGAAGCAGACCTCTGTAGAGATACCACCTAACGTGTTCTTTTGGCCATTTAATACTTCATTTGGGGAAAAGAGGCAGGCCCTCAAACAACCACTTAATACCTCAAGATCCCGAAGTAGTCCCCTCGTACTATGGTCCATACTCATAATGAAGTCTCATATTAGTTTAACTAATCGTAGGAACTGGCAGCCAGATTAGCTGGGTAGATTTCCCCTACAGAGTTTGGGACTAACCTCATGTCATTATAAATATTTATCATAAAGATATCCCACATTAATAGGAAGTGTACACAACTGCTCGTAGCCTCAAAGTGAACGGCAGACTTCCGTCACGTAATTCTATTGAGCTCGCATCCTTATGACTTAGCCATAAATTAAATACACTCCGTATATATAATAATACTCATCTCGTCGTTTCATAAATAAGACCTTATTACACTTTAAAATAATAATTAGCTAAATAAGGGTTTCCTCTTATTTTCACCTAATAATCAATTACATTCCTAATAGGGGAAATAAATGAAAATAAATACCTAATTAACTACGCCATATATGCAATAATTATACATTAATTTGCTAATAGAGATAAATAAATATTCGCACCTAATAAATTATAAACGCATGGATTTTATACCCTAAGTTAGCGTCAAATGACAATTCCCTGACCAAACACTATTACAAGTCGTTTTTCTTCAAATTCCTAAGATTTCAACATACCAAAATAAGGGATTCTAATATCCAAAATAGAGAATAAATATTCAAAACCAAAACTGCAATAACTGACTTGTAAATAAAATAGAAACTCAATTTATTACACCAATTCAATGAAACATCTTAAACAATAGGAATTGCAATCTAAACTCCATATTTATAAAGAAATAGGTAAGAAGGAAATTTGTGTTGAATAAGTGGTGTAAACTGCAAATAAAATTCATAATCTAAACCACTTATTTCATTGAAGAATCATAATTGAACCAAAGAAGAAGGAGAAGTGGAATAGACTGTGAAATTATCAAAAATTTCATAAACAAAACAAATTCCATCAAACTAATGTAATAATTGATGATCTTAATATAGAATTGACATTTCGAAATAAAAAGGAATTTTGGGGGATTTATCTAGCATATTTTCACAATCCCAAAATCCCTAAGGCATGTTCAAATCCAGAGAGATACACTAAATAATTACTGAAAAAGAAATATTAAGGTTTCCACTCATAGAATAGCCTTAGCTTTGCTTTCCTTGGATTTGCACACCTTTCAGTCTCCTCCATAATCTCTCTCTTTTGATATATACACAATATGGAAGATGTATATATTTTCATTAGATTCAAAATGGTTGGAGAAAGAACAAAATAAAACTAGGTTGGAGGTAAAAGAAATAATTAGAGAATGAATTGAATTCTTACTTGAATTCTCTATGGAGTTTCTAAATCTAATTTGGAGAGATAACTATGGCAGAGTTCGTTGAATTCTACAAAATAATATGAATAAAAAGTGGATAGGGTAGAGTTCTATTTATAGGGGTTGAAACGCACCAGAATTGTATGATGGAAGTAGGTAAGAAACAGATAAGTCTAGAGTGTACAACTCAATATAACATAGCTTCAAACCCTAGCCGCCACTGTAAACTTTCGTTGCCAAGCGGTCGACCGCCTATGTGCGACCGGTCGACCGCTATTTGAACTATATAGGTCGACCGCTCCTCTATTTTGGGGAACATTTATTTTGTTCCATTGCCCAATTTATTTTATTCCCTAATTACTTTTTTAATGTTGAACGTTAATTAAACATTTACTTAGCCCCCAAACTAATTTTAAAATTTAAACCATAAATTTAATATCTCATTTGAATTTGAATTCAAACTAAATTAATTTAAATCTGAAAACTTCAAATGCTCATAACTTCTTTGTTTGAGCTCCATTTTCAGCATGTTGTTTATGGAAACAAATCAGAATTGCGCCACGAACGCAACGTATAAATTTCATGGTCAAATTCTAACTTTTATAAAATTTCCATATTCTATCTTATCATATTTAATTCAATTTAATCCATTTAATTATGGTTCATTTTACGAGGTGTTACATTTTTCCCCCCTTAAAAAGGATTTCATCCCAAAATCTTTCGAGGGGCGAACAGTGTAATGCACAATAACATCCATGTTATACAACCAAGTTATCTACACAAACATCTACTCAACCAATAGTGCAATGTGATTATATACTGCAGACGTCTAAAATAAGCTCAAACCTAGCGTGAATGTGTAACCGTGTCATGCAAGTATGTATGCAAACACCCTAAACATGCATAAAATTTCTACGTGAGTGCAAAGCGATCGTGAAAAAGTGTAACAACCATCTCCTACCATCTAAGCAACCATGATGCAACCAAAATCCTAAAATTTGAAGGGAGAAATTACCAGTGAAAAGCTCTAGGTGAGTGTTTTTCATCTTCTCCTAGGTCTCCCATGTGCTTTCTGTTGGATTGTCCCCCATTATACTCGAACCAATCTAATTTTGTGTTACGGAGTCTCCTAGTTCCATTCTCCAAAATGCATGCGATGGCACGGGGCACTGTTGGCTCCATCTCAAAATCCTCCAACTGATCAGGTTCTACACTAATAGCGGTGTTATGATCGTATTTTCTAAGGTGAGAAACGTGGAAAACATTGTGGACTCCTACCAACTTGTCAGGAAGCCCCAAACTGTATGCAAATTTTTCTATCCTTTCCAAAATTCTGAATGGCCCAACAAAACTAGATGTTAATTTTCCAAACTTTCCCAATCTAGCAACCTTCATAAGAGGGGAGATTTTAACAAACACCATATCTCCAATCCCAAACTTAAGCTCTTTCCTTCTTTTATCCGCATAAGATTTCTGATGGCCTTGTGCTGCCTTCATCCTTTGCCTGATTAACTTTACTTTTTCAGTGGTACTATGGATCAAATCGGGTCTGAATAATGCTTTGTCAGTGGTTTTCCACCAACAATTATGCGATTTGCATGGCCGCCAATAAAGTGCTTCAAAAGGGGCCAGACCAATAGTTACTTGATAGCTATTATTATATGCAAACTCAACCAAAGGCAGATGCTACTCCCAATGTCCTTTGATGTCCAAGACACGAGCTCTTAATAAGTCCTCGAAAATCCTATTCACCATCTTTGTTTGTCCATCAGCCTGTAGGTGATATACAATGCTAAGAATCAAAGAAGTTCCCAAAGCTGTTTGTATGCTCCTCCAAAACTCACTGGAGAACAATGGATCACTATCACTGACTATGCACACAGGAATTCCATGCAAATAAACTATCTCCTTGATGTAAATTTGTATGAGAGAAGCGGCTGTCCTATTTCTCTTGATCAGAATAAAATGAGCACTCTTAACGAGTCTATCCATAACAACCCAAATAGCCTCATTACCCTTATGACTTCTAGGCAATCCTTCAATAAAATCCATCGAAATATGTTCCCACTTCCAAGTCGGAATTTCCAAAGATAATAATAATCCACCTGGCTTTCCTTGCTCAGCTTTTACTTTCTGACATGTCAAACACCTAACAACAAACTCACCTATGCTCTTCTTCATTCCATGCCAAAAGAAAATCCACTTTCTGTCCTTATACATCTTGTCTTCTCTGGGATGAATGGTTATCCTTAAGTGGTGACATTCCATAAGCACCTCTCTCAACAAATCATCAATCATCGGAATACAAAGGCATCCATGTCTTCTCAAGTATCCCTTATCATCAACTAAATACCTACTAACATGAGGAAAATGCTCTCCTTTTCTCAACTTCTCCAAAATCTCTACTAAGTTCTCATCTTTCATTTTCTCTCATCTTATGCGGTCAATCAAGGCTGGTCTAATCTCCTAACTATTAAAAAACCTTGGATGGGTTCTGTTGATGGTTGGAAGTTAAAATTCGAGAGAAACTCAAACGATCTCCATTGATATATAACACCTAGAGTCGCACCCGTCCGACTAAGGGCATCAACGACTACGTTCCATTTTTTGGAGGCCAACTGAATATTAAAGTCAAGAGATGTTATGTACTCCATCCATCTCTACCGTCTAAGATTCAAATATTTTTTTGGAAAATAGGTATTTAAGTGATTTATGATCGGTGAATAATTCAAACCTTTCTCCCAAGAGATAATGCCTACATATCTTTAAGGAAAAGAAAATAGTTGCCAATTCCAAGTCATATACTAGATGCATGTTCTCATGATCCTTTAGTTGTCTACTAGCATAAGCAACTACTTTCCCTTCTTACATTAAAACTGCTCCTTATCCTGTGCCACAAGCATTTGTGAAAATCATAAACGGTTTTGTTCCATCGGGAATAGTGAGCACAGGTGACTAGTCAATGACTCCTTAAGCTTCTCAAATGCCTTAGTGCATCTTTCATCCCAAGCAAAAATTAGGTTCTTCTTAGTCAGTTGGATCAAAGGGGCCGTTATTCTTGCAAAATTTTTGATGAACTTCCTACAGTAGCCTGCCAACCTTAGAAAACTTCTAACCACCGATACATTCTTAAGAGTCTTCCATCCTTGGAAAGCTTCCACTTTGGTGGGGTCTATAGCCAATCCTTGCTCCGAAATAATATGCCTAAGTAGTCTAACTTCATTCTTCCAAAAGTGACACTTATAAAATTTGGCCTTGAGTTGGTGCCTCCTCAAAGTCTCTAATACCTCCCTAAGGTGGTCCTCATGTTTCTTCTTGCTTTGGAGTAAACCAAGATATCACCAACAAACAACACAATGAATTTATTGAGTTGCCCCCTAAATATTATACTCGTCAAATCTTTAAAGTATGCTAGGGCATTCATCAATCCAAAAGGATTACTTCCCACTCATAGAGCCTATCTAGAGTACGAAATGCGGCCTTTGACTTGCTCTCCTCTGTTATCCTTAACTAATGGAATCCCGTTGCTAGGTCTAATTGAGAAAAGACCCTAGCTTCTACAAGTTGGTCAAACAAGTCGTCAATCCTAGGTAATGGGTACCTATTCTTCCTTATCAACTTGTTAAATTCCCTATAATCGACACAAAGCCTAAAAGAACCATCTGCCTTAGTGGAAAAAACCACAGGGGCTCCTCCCCATTCAGAAGTACTCGTACGAATGAATCCTTTCTTCAATAGCTCTGAGATTTGCTTATCCAACTCACTTCTTTCTTTGAGGGCCATATACCTTAAAGGTAGGACGATGGGCCTTGCATCCTTCTCCAAATCGATTTGGAACTCAATCTCCCTATGGGGAGGGAGACCCGAGACCTCCTCAAAGACATCAAGAAATTCACAAACTATGGGATGATGGCTTTCCAATAACAGATAGATTTAGTGACTATATTGCTTAACTCAACTAAATCTTTGGGTGCACAAAGAACTTCTAGGTCAAGACCCCCACAGCTTCTCAATCATACTACCCTCTTATTACAATCAAGAATGGCTCCATAATATGATAGCCAATCCATACTAAAGATAAGTTCGTACCTCCTCAAAATTTAGAACGTATGCATTACATCGAAAATCAACGTCACATATGTCTAACACTAGGTCTTTGCAAATAAGAGAGATATGTTTTGAACCCCCAATAGGACTAGAAACCTTTATTAGGCTATTGACCACTGGGTTTTAAGGTTTAAGAAATATTCTACATTCCTAGCTATAAAGGAATGTAATGCCTCTGAATCAAATAGGATACGAATTGTAACCCCATAAATAAGAATTATACCTTCTAGAGCTGCTTTCTTTTGGCCTCTCGATGATTTACTAGCAATAGGGACAAATTCAATCGTAAAACCTATTCGCTTGATCCTTCCTTCACCATCCTAGGAGATTGATTATTGAGATGCTCTTTCTCGTGATAGTTAAAGCACTTTTCTTTAAAGGCTTCCTTTATCAGACTAACCCTACAACCTTTAGCTTCATGACCCTTCTTTTGACATCTCTTGCACACCTTACCATCCTTCTTAAACTTCCCCTTCGACTTCTTAGTAGCCCAAAAGTTCCTTTCTTGGACCCTCCTTGCTTTTGGGTTGGTGAAGTCTCCTCCTTTTCTACTCCCTTATCTTCCTTATTGGCCATGTGCAACATTGCTATTTCTACCAACATCTCATATGTGGCCCCAATAGGCACTTGGGTCAACATCATTTCTCTTAGCAGGGAATTTAGGCCCTTCACGAACTTCATGGCCTTTTTCATAGGTGTATCTATCAGGCTCATTCCAAATTTAGCCAACTCGGTAAACTTAGCTATGTACTCCATAAGAGTAGAATCTCCTTGTCTCCATTGAATAAACTTTTCCTGTTTTAGGCTCACTTCTGCCTTAGAAATAAACCTCATCCCAAATCTGGCTTTGAATTCGTACCAAGAGAATATTCTTCCAGAGTGCTCGTCAGTCATAAAGTTCCCCTAATCCAAAGCTTCTCCCTTGAGGTGCCAAGCTGCTATTCTTCTTCTTAGCCAATCATCCCTACCAAGTTCTCTATATATTTTCTCGCAGTTACTAAACCATGCTTTAGATTCCGAATATCCTTCAGTTCTAGAGTATGTCTTCCCTCCCATATTGAGAAAGTCTTTACACAACTTAGGAAAATCAATAGGTCGAGGTACTGCATTAGCAGACGGGGTTGTAGGTGCCACCGGTGTAGTTGGAGGAATATGAATATGCTTAATAGTCCTAAGATATTGTTTAAACCATTCGGGCATCCCACGAATGGGTGGTCTTCCACGGATAGGCTTCCGTTATCTGGAGAAGATTGATTATCAGCCATATCAACTATCTATAGGTTAAATCTTTAGCGATGATTTCCTAAGATAGTATTTATATGTTGAAAGAAAAGGGTTGCCTAGTGTGTATGTGCATGTTCAAGAAAATAGGGTATATATATAGTAAGAATTTTGAAAATTCTTTTTTCAAAATAACAAGTACGTCTCTCATACGTATAGGTTTCCCGTTGATCAATAACCTAGGCTTTGATGCAAAATGTAACAACCTCCCCCAAAACAGGCCTAAATTTCGACCCAGAAAAGACCCATTGAAACTTGGATCCATTCTAAAGAAGGCTGTTGGTTGGAAAAAGAAATAAAAATATAGAGCCATAACTAATCTTTTAGAGCTCACAGCGGATGGAATAAAATATTATAGCAAAGTGTACCCATTTATTTCAAAAGCATAAAATGTCATAATACAAAATACCATCAAATCGTATCATAAATCCATACAACAATTGTCTAAATACATGGGTACACTTAAAAGCAAGTAATAATGATAAATACTGTCATAAGCCAAACTTCTCCATCTTCAAGCAGCGCCACTGCCATTACTATCCTTAACCTGTGTTGTAATGAGGAGGGAGTGAAAACTACAAGTGCCTGGTGACTAAAAAACTCAAGCCTTACCTTTTTAGTACTTAGGCATCATATTTCAAATAAGAATATGTGCATGAACACATAACCATTAAAACCATTTCATACTTCTTCTAAGGAAAGGAGGTGGGTCCTGAACCAACCACTTAATACCTTCATTCAAAAGTAGGCTTCTAAAATCCCATACCTAAATCCCACGTCACAAATAGCTAGCGATGCAGGAGATAGTACCCATGCCACTTAATACCTTTTATTGGAAAATAGGCAGACTCTAGTCATTTAAAACCTTAATTAAGACAGACCCCATCATTTAATACCTACTTCCAAGGCGTGCTCCTAAATAATAACTATCTAGCTAGCATCATATGGAATCTCTCAAGTCAATTAATACTTCTTTATTTGGAAGGCGGACCCTCAATCAGCCACTTAATACCTTATCAAGAAGTGGATGCCTGTAAAGATACCATCTAACGTGTCCCCTCGGCCATTTAATACTTCATTTGGGGAAAACAGACAGGCCCTCAAACAACCACTTAATACCTCAAGATCCCGAAGCAGGCCCCTTGTACTATGGCCCATACTTATAATCACGTCTCACATTAGTCCGACTATTCGTAGAAACTAGTAGCCAGATTAGCTGGACAGATCTCCCCTATAGAATTTAGGACTAACCTCGCGTAATTATAAATTTTTATTATAGGATATCTCACATCAATAGGAAGTGTACAGAACTGCTGGTAGCCTCAAAGTGAACAGCAAACTTTCGTCTTGTAACTCAATTGACCTCGCATCCTTATGACTTGCCATAAATTAAATACACTCCATATATATAATAATACTCATCTCATCGTTTCATAAATAAGGCCTTAAAAGGAATCTTCCTTATTACACCTTAGAATAATAATTATGCTAACGATAAGTTTCCTCTTATTTTTGCTCATAATCAATTACATTCCAAGTGGAGGACATAAATGAAAATAAATACCTAATTAACTATGCCACATACGCAATAATTATATGTTAATTACACTAATAGAGATAAATAAATATTCACGCCTAATAAATTTTAAATGCATGGATTTTACACCCTAAACTAGGGTTAAATGTCAATTCCCTAACCAAACACTATTACAAGTCTTTTCCTTCAAATTCCCAAAATTTCAACATACCAAAATAAGGGATTCTAATATCCAAAACATGAAATAAATATTCATAAGCAGAACTACAACAACAAACTTGTAAATAAAATAGAAACTCAATTTTTTACACAAATTCAATGAAATATCCTAAACAATTAGAATTGCAATCTAAACTTCATATTCTATTCAACTCCTCTTTTAAAAAGAAACAGATAAGAGGGAAATTTATATGGAATAAGTGGTGTAAACTATGAATAAAATCTGTAATCTAAACCCCTTATTTCATTGAAGGTTCACAGATTGAACCAAAGAAGAAGCAAAAGTGGAATAAACTATGAAATTATCAAAAAATTGTATAAACAAAAAAATTCCATCAAATTAATGTAAATAATTGAGAATCTTAACATATAATTAACATTTTAAAATAAAAAAGAATTTTGGGGGATTTAATCTATTGTATTTTGCAATCCCAAAATCCCTAAGGCATATTCAAATCCATAAAGATACACTAAACAACCACTGAAAAAGAAATACTAAGGTTTCCACTCATAGAACACTTAGCTTTACTTTCCTTGTATTTGCACGCCTTTTAATCTCCTCCAGAATCTCTCTCTTTTTATATATACACAATAAGGAAGATGTATATATTTTTATTAGATTCAGAACGGTTGGAGAAAGAACAAAATAAAAATAGGTTAGAGGTGGAAGAAATAATTAGAGAATGAATTGAATTCTTACCTGAATTTTTTATGGAGTTTTTGAATCTAATTTGGAGAGATAACAATGGTAGAGTTTCGTTTAATTTTGCAAAATAATATGAATAAAAAGTGGAGAGGGTAGGGTTCTATTCATAGGGGTTGAAACGCACCAGAACCATAGGATTGAAATAGGTAAGAAACTGATAAATCTAGGGTGTACAACTCAATATAACATAGCTTCAAACCCTATCCGCCACTAGAAATTTTCGTTGCCAAGTGGTCGACCGCCTATGTGCGACCGGTCGACTATTACGGTCAACCAGTTGACCTATATAGGTCGACCGCTCCTCTATTTCGAGGAATGTTAATTAAGCGTTTACTTAACCCCCAAGCTAATTTTCAAAATTTAAACCTAAATTTAATTTCTCATTTGATTTGAATTCAAACTAAATTAATTTTAATAAGAAAACTTCAAATGCTCATAACTTCATTACTTGAGCTCCATTTTCAGCCTATTATATATGAAAACAAATCGGAATTTCACCACAAACACAACAGAATAAATTTCATGATCAAATTTTGACTTTTATAAAATTTCCATGTTCTATCTTATCATATTTAATTCAATTTAATCCATTTAATTATGGTTCATTTTACAAGGTGTTATAGTGCTGGAGTCGAAGGCTGTGCGTAGTGGCCGAGGGGGTGGAGCCAGGGAAGAGGATACGTTACATGCAGGAAGCTGGTTTGTTTTGGCGAACACATACATAAAGGAGATGAAAATAGTCTGGAGCTTGTTTTAGTGAAAGAAAGGTTGGCACTGGACATGTTACTGTGAATAGAAAATGATTTTCCAAAATTTTTTCTTTAATATGTTCAATTGCATGTATGCGTATGGGGAGTGCTATTCCATGTTGCTTTCAAGTCTGGTAATTTGTGCTGAAGCGGGTCGGGTTGGGAAAAGATGTGGGCTGGGCTGAAGTTAAGTTGGGTGAGGAAAATTCTAATTTAATTGCTTTAATATTATAAACCAAGTGTTAACTTTTGAAATTCATATCTTCCCCGTTCGAAATCAGATTAATCCGTGGATTATTTTACTTAGACTCATGTTGATGAGTACTATGCTTTGATATAAATTGTCGTTAGTTTTAGTGTACTATAATTTAATGATAAATTAATATTGACTATATATAATTACATTGTTTTGGATAATAAGGTAGTTAATTAATTATACTTAATAGGTGTTATCTATTTCGCCAAATAAACACCATTATGTTAAAGTAAATTGAATAGGGTAATTTGGATAGCTATATAGTGGAATAAAACACCATTCCACTAATTAAATTAATTGGTCATTTAATTAGCAGAATAAATTCCCGTTCTTCTATTTTATAGATTTGGACCATTAAATTTTATGTCGCTAATTGATATGCCACTTTAAATAAGTGATGTGTTAACTAGTGGTGGTTAATTGTTCAATCTATTTACATAAATGTTGAATTATATAAATGCCAGCTATTAACTTGGAAAGCTAAATTAAATGATATGGTAGCTTGTTTAAGTACCATCGTGATTGCTAAGCCTCTTTCCGGATTCTTAAAGTTATGAATTTAATTCAACTTCAATTTTAATCAATTATAAATGTTTATATAATTATTATTTTAACAAGGCATTTTACATAATAATTATTTTATCAACAATGTTTAAAATTAACTGCCATTGTGATTGCTAATTATATTATAATTATTAATTTATTTTACCCAATCCACTAATTGTTCGATATTTAATTCACTATCTAAATAATTATTTTATTCACTATAATTTATGGAATGTGAATATAATAATTCACATTAATATGACAAATAATTAGTAATCCATAAAATAATTTGTCATAAAATAATTTATTGTTTACTATGAAATTCACATTTCAACTATTTAAAACTAATTCCAACATTTGAATCCAGGTTATTCAATTTTTAAAATCTAATTATTTCAATATTTAAAATTAATTAAATATTCAAAATCAAATGACCAAAATTCCGGGTCGTTACCGTGTTTGTATAGCGAAAGTCGTTATAAGTGCACTTTGAATCCCTTCGTGTTTAACTTGTTCAATGTGGTTATTTCTAAATATATTGTGACATAATTATTTTGCTATTCTCTACACATATTTATGTGTATAGGAAAGCAAGGAATTTGTTTGGATACGTGTAGCACTTATGAAGCAAAGTTATGAAAGTTAGAAGTGAATTAGACGCTATGGATGCACTTTGAAATCGCCTTGTGTTTGGCGATTTTTGAGTTAACTTTGGAAGACATCTTTAGGAGTTTCTTTGCAATTTTAATAAGTTAATATTTGTACTTATTTTTGTAGAAATATCAAGGTTTAAAAAGTTATAGAAGTGGTTGAATGAAATTGAAAAGGATAGAGGTGAAATAGTTGCTATAAATGCTTTGAAAAATACCATGTTTTTGGGAATTTTTATAATAAATTTGGAAGATATCCTTAGGGTTTATTTTATGGTTTTTAAGTAGCCTAAGTATACAACTTACTGTAAAAAAATTAGATCTCAAATAATTTAAGTAAGTGGTTAAAACTGGCCATAAAGATCATGCATTTTCATGTTGTTATCTGTCACTTATAAACTCTATCTTTGGTCTATATAGCACTTCTGGGCTTGTTGCGTTATTTTGATTTTAATGTGATATTTTAGCCAGTGTTTCATTTTTTAAACAGTTTATGATTTATTTTCTTCATGAAATATTTTAGTGAAGTCTAATAACATGATTTGAGTATAAAAAGGATTAGGAGTTTAATTATATTTTTGATAATTAAATATTAGTTTTTAAAGAGAAGATTTCCTTTGAAGCATTTAAATTAAAAGGTTTTTAGTAAATTATAAATTAGTTATTTTTTCATAATATTTTACATAGATATTTAGAACATATTTATAAGTATTCTTAAAGTATTTTCATATATATAAGTTTGGAAAAGTAAGTTAAGTATTTTATAAAGAATAAAAGAATTTTTAGATTATAACATGTATACTATAATAAATGGTTTTGGAAGGTTATTAAAAAGTACATTACCTTATTAAATAAGTGTAGATGTAATTAGATCTTTGAACAAAATGTTTTAAAGATAATGACGAGTATAAAATGGTTTTGGGTTTACAGTAACAATGTTGTTAATAGCATTTCTTTTAACCCATTTAATTATACTTCAGGAAATGTGAAATCTTGTTTAAAATTTGTGAATGTTCTTATATCAGTTGGGATAAGAATACATGTACATTTCTAAGTATTGAAAAGAGTAGAAATGAAAAGTGAAAGAAAAGAAATGAATAATGAAGTAGTAGTATACATGTATATATCATTTGTAAGGGTATTTTAAATATATATACAAGTATTTACAAAGAAGTTTTAAGTAGTAAAATAACTAATTAAATAAAAATGGGATGAGAAGTCGCTTATGTGACTTAATCATGCTTTGTGTGACTTAAGCGTGCTTTGTGTGTTTACTTGTTTATGTAAAGTATTTAATCTATACTTGGCACTAAAAGCTAACAAAATAGATTTATTCCATCTATGAGGGTTAACAATAATGTTCGAGTAGGATTTAGAAGCAAATAGCGCTCTAACCTATTGGCTTCACTCTTGACTAAGGGATGGCATAGATTGAGAAAGTCAAAAATGTGATAAGTATACGAGACTTGGTTTCCTTATGCGATCGTTTCTATTTTGTACTAAGTAATCGATTAGTCGACTATCAAGTTTAACCAAATTAACTTTGGAAGCATATGTAAGCATCACGTATTGATATGTTTTGAGATCCCCTAGGGAGGACTCATTTATGCGAATCATCTCTTACTTTAAGAATGTATATATAAGAGGTCCCCGAAGGAGGACTCCTTTATATTATTCATTTACTTTTTATAAAGAATCAGAATTGAGTTAACTAAAAATTCATCGATTTAGTTTTGAAGAGATCAGGACCGAATAATTGTATTACTTACCCAAAATCACTTCAAAACTGATATACGAGTTCCATGTTTTAGAAGCGATTGTGAAGTGGAATGCTATAGAGTTGAACTATCTATCCTAAGGTAAAGTCTAAGTGAGAGGTTAGCGTTCGCGTTCGTCGGATGACTTATGTTGGAATCCATAAGGCGATTTGTGAACTATTCAAGATGCTTGAATCCAGAGAGAGATTCGAGATCTCATCGAGTGATGAAGACTTGTGTGCTAAGGTGTTGAACGTGATTTCACCGTCGGTAATGACAGAAAACAAAGTAGGGGCAGAGCTAGTGGATTTAGCTAGTCCAAGGGTACATCCACACCAAATATCTAGAGATCCTTTTGATTGAAAGGTCTGGAAGTTAATGGTATTCGGTATCATGTGTTCGGGCATGAACCGGCTATATTTTCCTCTATAACATATTTTATATAGAGATATGTGTGGTTTCTTAAGGTGTTTATGACTATTGTTAGGAGATCCACCTCGATGGAACGAGGTCGTCTCCAATGGAACCCATTATGAAAAGTACCTTAGCAGTTTTAGTTGTACTTCTAATATTGTTGTGTTGTGAGATGCAAGCAACATAGTTGTTTTCTGATTTATATTCAATACCCTAGACATTATCTATTATATCACCTTATGTTCTTATTAGATGGGTTTGGTTCTTTTGAGGGGGTAGCCATTATGATGATTCGAACGGTCTCAAAAGTACTGTTATATGTTGATTACATATTTCTTGAGTTTCTCATACCAGACTTATGTTTGACTCATGGTTTTATCTTTCCCTTAGTGCCATGGATGCTCTTTCATGTAGTCTGAGAAAGGTAGGTTTTCTTCGATATTCTTTGGAGCTTGAGGAGATGAGTTGGATGCTTTCAACTACTGGGGTATTCTTATTTCCGCTGCACTACTATTAATCATATATCAACATTCATGAGGATAGGTTATTATAACTGTCCAGGCTGATGATATTACTTAGGATTGTAGCTCTGAAATGCCGTGTATCTTAGAGTGATAGTTTGTACTGTCTTTTGATATTATATATTATCGTTCTGCTGTGAGACTTTGATATTGTGTTCTTTTTTCCTTGTTCTTATTCTTTTTCTTTTTATTTACCCTAACAATTTTTCTTTCTGGCACTTGAGTTCTTGGCACATAAATACCATGGATGAATTAGTGTCAACATTTGAAGGTCAAAAAGGCGAGTCCTTACACTTGGTATCAGAGCTGAAGGTTAAGCGAGAATCTTAGCTTTGGTTAGAGATAGGGTAAGAGATGCCTTATAATGAGTTGAGTGTATTACACATATAAAAGCGTATTTGTATTTGTTAGAAACGTATGCTTTAAAGGTATTCAACTACAAAAATTAAAAGATCTTGTATAAGGTAACTTATATAAGTATGTATTACTAAAATATAATTTAATCAATGTAAGGATTAATGATGTTCATTCGTTATCCCTTATTGATTAGTTTAGCCGTGTTCGGCCAGTTTATGAGCATTGTTATCCTTTGTTGATTGATTATTAATGCTCAGCCAGTTTATGAGCATTGATTAGTGTTTGTTGATTATCGATTTGTGCTCGACCAGTTTATGAGCAACTTTACATTTTTATTACATGGGTTGGGTAGACAGTAACTTTGGGAGTGTTGAAACAAACACTTTGTGAATTGTGTTTCATAGTTTGACTATAAGACGTTCGATGATGATGGTTAGTTGGAAGTTAACTTTAATAAAAGATGTTTGTTATAATCTAAAGGAAAGATAAACCATTTTGGAAATAAACATTTGTGAAAATATTTAATATAAGAAGTGAATGTATATAAGTATAGTTTATAAACAAAGAGAATTTAAACTTATATTTTGAGAACTTAAATCCTGGTGTCTTTGAAAATGTTTTTCAAGATTTTGGACGAAATAATAATAGTATTATCTGAATGCAATTGTGAATACTAATATTTTTTTAAAATTTTAAGATTCGTTTGAGTTCGAGGTTGCTCTTTGAATCAATGAATTGATTAAGGAACAAAGTATTTTTATGTTATCTAGTTTTAGTGGCTCGAAAATAACTAAAAATGGGCAAGAGATGTGTTCGGTTGGTAAGCACTTCTCATGGACATTTCCCTTCTTAGTAAGGGAACATATGGTATGACTTGGTAGGACCCGTTTTCATGGTATCATTTTTGTTTTACTCCATCTGTACATATATTTTCTATGGATTGTAAAGTAAATATTTAGGAAATTGGTTTATGAATTGAGATTTGATACTTAGTAATATTTATGAAGTATTTGATATTGCTTTGAAAATGATTTTGGTTAAATCCCAAAAGTATGATTTGATATAGAAAAGGTATATGTATATATTATTATTTCAAATGATTTGAGAAAAAAATCCAAAATTTAGTTCTTATGCTTTATATAAAAGAAGTTTGACATAAAATATAGTATAGTTTAATAACAAGTAGTTTTGGGTAATACAGATTTTGATATGGACTTTCTTATAGAAAAGTTTTCATATATGCTATTTAGAGTGCCTAAGTGGTAGTGGCATAACCCAAACATTATGAAACCTCTTATTGTTTTCCCTTTTGAGTAAAATGTGCTAATAAATAAATGAAACTTCGATAAGTTGTTTTATTGACACATATATCATATGCATTAGGACAGTGTGATAAGTTCATCTTAATATGATTTGATTATTTGATGGTTTTCATTTATTAGAATGGAATGGATTTTTTGGCGATTTTGGATAGCCTAGAACTTCCAGATCATTATTGAACTTAAATGTTTCTGAAAATATAATATGGGTTTAAATAACACTTTAATTGAAAAGTTTGTAAGTTAACATAACTTTTAAATTGGTTAGAACATCTATGTTAAGTAATCATTTGATGTTATTGGACTAACTAATAAAAGTCTTTACCTTAGGATTGTCTAAGGAAAGTAAGCTCTAGGCGTAAGTTTGGATACCAGTGTTTGCTCTTCCTAGCTACTTGCCTAACTTGACGGTTAATTTAGTCTAAAAGGTTTATTCAATTGTAAGACCCAGATTTATTTTGGACCTTCAAATGAATTTGAAGTTTTTTTTATATACTCTTAGGATGTAGTAGAGTATTATATGAGTAATAACTTAAAGTATGTTTTTATAAAATTGTTTGGAAATAAAGATATGTCTTTGTAAAATATTTATAAACTTGAGTGATGTTTAGGAAATGCTTCATAAATGGTTTAATATTGAATGACATATAATATGTGTAAATGAAGGTGATTAAAAAGAAATTGTTATAGTTAAGAAACCAATATGATAGAATACATAAGTTGTACATAGATCATTTTACTTGCATGACAGTTCTTGATCTAGGATTCGAGTACATGATTTCTAGGCGATTTACACGGGTCTGAACAAGGATTTTTTACTCGATTCTTGATGGTAAACACTTGAAATGAATTCTGGATATGATCCCAAGGATTTCTATTGTAGTATATGGCTATGTAAGGAGAATGGAGATATCCAATCAAGGAACCTGATCAACATTCGCACTAGAGAGGTCAAGTGATTTATACTAGTTGGGAAGTGAAATTTAGTGTGATCAAGCAAGTGGTCAGATTTTATATTGCGTATGGATGATCCATGTGCATCATATGGGCTTTAGTTTATTAGTGTACTATGTTTTGTTAGTTTATGGAGAGTTTAGGGAATGAATCTTCCATCTATTCTGAAGTAGCATGAATAATCGTCTAAGTAATAACCTTAGACTGTTGAGCATAAGGTACGCTTAATGGATTGTTTATTGTCCTTGTGCGATGAGAGGGTTTTGAACCTGAGCAAACTGTGAACTTTGTTTGCTAGTGATTTTAAATAATGTTAAGTGTTTATTTTGCTTGTTTCTTTTGTGTGTTAGTCGTGTTGGAATTTCATGGGCGAAATGTTTTAATTCGGGAAGAACGTAACGACCTGGAATTTTAAACACTTCGTATTTAAATATTTGAATTTTGGATTAAATGTGAGTAAATTGATTAATAACCTTGTCAACTCCATTTTCATTAATAACTAATATCGGTAAACTTGTTTTTGAAAAATGTATACAAAAATGAGTAGTTTAAAGATATATAGATAATGTGACTGAAAATCATTTTACCAATAAACGACTTTTTACTCAACAAAAGTTATCCAAACTTGTTTTGCTTATTTAATTAATCATTGTGTCATTAATTAAAAACTAAAATAATTTTCCTAATTAAAGCTTCTATAAGGAATTTTAGATATTTTATGAAGAGGGGTGGTTTGGTAATTGGCTAAGAAAGAGGAGATATTTGTTTTTGAATTTGGTGAGGTGGAAAGGTAAGCACATGGGGGATAATGGGTTTGGTCAGCCAAAGAAAGTGGGAAGAGGAGTGGTTGTCTCTTGGTTAAGCCTTCACATTACACTTCATAATATAACAAAAGCTTTTGAAAATTTTGTGGACAAAAATGGCTCTTCGTCCTCTTCTCTTTTCAAATTAAATTCTAAAAATCATAGCAAGCCAACTCCAAATCCTCCCAAATGTGGATAAGGGCCTTAGATCATCATGGCAACAAAGAATAACAAAGAAAAAGTTGAAGAAATGGAACACCAGCCCCAAAACCATCATGGGCCGGGAACAACTTGGAGATGTAGGACTATTGGCTTGAGCACGGTGAGGCTAAAGATGAAGTCTCTAGGTGTTTGGTGATGGCAGGTAGTGTTCTTTGGTTTTTGTGTGCTTGAGCTTATTGTAGGCTTAGATTTGGGTGAGTTATCTCACCATCTTGTATGTAAACATTGTGTATATATATGGGTTTGTGCTTGAAATATAAAGTTAAAAGTTAACTAATTAAAGTTACAACTTTGGACCCCCTTGCGTTTGAAAGAAAACAAAAACTCTATAATGTATGACATCACTTCTATTACCTTCTATAACATGTGGCATGGCCTTGACATTGTGTTTATATGGTTGGTTGTCTTGTATGTAGTGTTTTTTATAGCGATAGTCACTATAAGTGCACTTTGAATCCCCTTATGTTTAAACTTGTTCAACGTGGTTATTTGTGAAAATATTGTGATATAATATGTTTTGGTTATTCACCCCACATATTTTGGTGTATGGGACAGTAAGGAATTTGTTTTGAGAGTTGTAGAATTTATGAAACAAAGTTGTGAAAGTTAGAAGTGAATTAGTCGCTATGGATGGATTTTGAAATCGTCTTGTGTTCGAAGATTTTTAAGTTAACTTTGGAAGATATCATTAGGGGTTTCTTTGCTGATTCTATGAGTAAAATATGCATACTTATTACTATAAAAACATTGATGTTTAAAAAGTTATAGAGGTGGTTGAATGAAGTTGAAAAATATAGAGGCGAAATAGTCGCTATAAATACACTTTGAAAAACAACCTTTTTTAGGGAATTTTTATAACAAATTTTTGAGATATCCTTAGGGGTTTATTTTCATTGCTTTTAAGTAGCATAAATATACTACTTACTGCAAATAAATAGGATGAAAAATCATTTGTTTATGTGGTTAAAACTGGCCACAAAGATCATGCATTTTCATGTTGTTCTCTGTATAGAACTTTAGATAGCACTTATAAATTCTATCTTTGGTCTACTGGCACTTCAAGGCTTGTTACAATATTTTGATTCAATGCGACATTTTTCTAGTTTTTCATCTTTTAAATGGTTTATAATTTATTATCTTTGTGAAATATTTTTGGGGAAGCCTAATAACATGGATTAGAGTATGAAAAAAAGATTAGGAGTTTAAATATATTTTTAATAATTAAATATTAATTTTTAATGAAAAAGATTTCCTTTGCAGCGTTTAAAATAAATGCTTTTTAGTAACTTATAAATTAGTTATTTTTGCAGCATTTAAATATTTATAAGTATTTTTTAAAGTATTTTTATAAATACAACTTTGGAAAAGTAGGTTAAGTATTTTATAAAAGAATAAAAGGAATTTTGGATTATAGCACTTATGTTATAATAAATGGTTTTGAAAGGTTATTAAAAAGTACATTATCTTATCAAATAAGTATAGATGTAATTAGATTTTTAAACAGAATGTTTTAAAGATAATGAAAAGTATAAAATGGTTTTGGGTTAAAAGTAACAGTGTTGTTAATAACATTTGTTTTTAACCCATCTAATTACACTTTTGGAATTGTGAAATCTTGTTTAAGTATACCATTTGGGATAAGGACATGGGTACATTTCTAAGTATTGAAAAAAAAATTAGAAATGAATAGTTAAAGAGTAGGAATGAATAGTGAAATGGTAGTATACATGTGTATATCTTTTGTAAAGGTATTTTGAATATATATAAGTATTTATAAAGAAGTTTTAATTAATAAAAGAATTAATTAAATAAAAAGGGGATTAGAAATCATTTATGTGACTTAATCATGCATTGTGCAACTTAAGCATGCTCATATGTTTACTTGTTTATAGAAAGTATTTAATTTATACTTGGCACTAAAAGCCAACAAAGTAGATTTATTCCATCCATGAGGGTTGAAAATGATGTTCGAGTAGGGTTTAGAAGCAAACAGTGCTCTAACATATCGGTTTCACTCTCGATCGAGCGATGATATAAATTGAGAAAGTTGAAAATTGATAAGTATACGAGACTTGGTTTCCATATGCGATCGTTTCTATTTTGTACTAGGTAGTATATTAGTCGACTATCGAGTTTTATAAAATTAACTTTGGAAGTATATGTAAGCATCACGTATTGATATATATTCATATGGTTTGAGATCCCTTGGGGATGACTCATTCGAATAAATTGTCTCTTACTGTAAGAACGTATATATACAAGATCCTTAAAGAGAACTCCTTTATGTCATTCATTTACTTTTTAAAGAATTAGAATTGAATTAATCGAGAATTCACTGATTTAGTTTTAAAGGGACTGAGATCGAATAACTATATTATTTACCCAAAACCACTTCAAAACTGATAGAAGTATTCAATGTTTTGGAAGTGGTTGTAAAGTGGAATGCTATAGGGTTGAGCTATCTATCCTAAGGTTAAGTCCAAGGGAGAGGTCATCGTTAACATCCGTTGGACGACTTATGCTGGAATCCATGGAAATGTTCATGAACTATTCGAGATACTAGAATCTAAAGAGGGATTTGAGATCTATTCGAGTGATGTAGACTTGTGTGTTGAGATGCTAAACGTGACTTCACCATCGGTGATGACGAAAATAGAGTAGGGGGCATTGCCAGTGGGTTTACCTAACTTAATGGTACATCAACTCCAAATATATAGAGATGCTTTTGATTGTGGGATCCGGGAGTTGATGGTATTCAGTATCACATGTTTGGGCATGGACCAACTATGTTTTCCTTTGTGACATATTTTATCTAGAGATATGCGTTGTTTCGAAAGGTAGTTTTTGATCCTTGTTATGAGATCCGCCTCGATGTACTGAGAGCATCTCTAATGGAACCCATTAAACGTACCATGATGGTTTGAGTTGTATTTCTAATATTGTTGTGTTATGAGATGCAAGCAGCACAACTATTTTCTGATTTATATTCTACATCCCAGACATTACCTATTATATCTCCTTATGTACTTATTAGATGGGTTTGGTTCTTTCAATGGGATAGTAGTTGTAGTGATTTAAATGGTCTCAAAAGCATTATTATATGTTGATCACACATTTCTTGGGTTTCTTATACCTGACTTATGTATGGCTCATGGTTCTATCTTTCCCTTAATTACATGGGTTCTCTTTCGAGTAGTCTGAGAAAAGCAAGTTTTTGTCGATATTCTTTGGAGCTTGAGGAAACGTGCTGGATGCTTTCACCTACCTAATATTCTTATTTCTGTTGCACTCCTATTATTCATATGTCAACATTCGTGAGGATGAACTATTATAACTGTCCAGGCTGATGAGAGTACTTAGGATTGTAGCTCTAAAATGTTGCGTAACTAAGAGTGATAATTTGTATTGTCTTTTCATATTATATATTATCGTTTTGTTGTGAGATTCTGATATTGTATTCTTTCTTCCTTGTTCTTTTACTTTTTCCTTTTATTTACTCTAACAATTTATCTTTTCGACACTTGAGTGCTTGACACGTGAATATCGTGGATATATTAGTGTTAACATTTGGGGGTATAAAAAGGAGGCGTTTGCGGAACTAAGACTTCGTATGAAACTTCAGCACATTAGAGGAGGCAATACATTGTAATTATGTCATGGAGAGATGTATAAATTCCATTGAATATATGTGAGTCCAATGTACATGAAATTGGATCTTTGTTTGTTTTTTTATCGGTGTACGAATATTATATTGACTTTGTATGATCAGATAGTTAATCTTAGGCATGTTTAATGTGCTATTGATTCATCGAGAAGCATGTATGGATCAGGGAATTGTTGGCCCAATGAAATGGTTGTTTCCTCGATATTTAAAAAGAAATAGCTATTTTAGGAAAATGGTTGTTCCTATAGTATCAGTGATAATGATTCAAGAAATAGTTGTTCCATGGTTGTTCCGTTGGTAATAATGTATTAGTCATTCTGGGGAAATAGGCATTCCTTAGTATTGTGGACTTGATTGACCTTAGTAGTTGAGTATATGATTGTTTATAGTGTATGACGAGACCTGACTTAGCCTTAATCAAGTAGTCAGCCTAGGTTTAGTGCTGATATTACCTCTTAGGTGCAAGTAGGCGTGTTAAGGTAGGTGTATATAGGCTAAGAGACACTAATAATGTTTTACCAGTCTTTCTATAGTTTAATGGAGTTAGACTTGTTCCACTCACTCGGATGTATGTCTAATCCACTCCTATTTTCCTTTTTTATCTACATTATTAAGTTAATCGACCCCAGTGACGTGGCAGGAGCTTGTGATGGAGACATGATGTAAATGTTGTATATGTTGTATTTATCACCTATACTATAATATGTTTGTGTGGATTGCGATTTTGTTATACAGACCTAACTATGTAATTTAATATATGTTGAACATAATTTTTTAATATTATATATTGTTTCCTTCTGCTATGAGTTCTATTATTTAATATTAGATTTTATTTAGTTTCTTATTATCATATCAACATACATGCCTTTTTTGGTCTTTGAGATATTAACATCAGTTCGGATGTTAAATCCGAGTGTCGAAAAGAGCAGTTGTTATATTTGGTATCAGAGCTCAAGTTATCCTTAAATTAAGGATTAGGACGTATCTAGAGAGCGCAATTGTATTTTTTACATTATATATATATATATATATATATATATCATATAAGAATTGAGTACATATGTACATATAATTTTGTATTCTAGTCGAATTAACAATCTATTAGTGAGTTGCTAATAAATCCTAATTTTTGATAGTAAGGGATGAGTAATGGTGGGATTGAAACCAAAAGTACGATTAAAAATCCATCTATTCCTAGTAGTGGGTGCATGCCTATTTATAGAGAATTTAGGTCCTTGGATTTTTTACATGTACCATCATAGGAAATGGACGTACTATATTTTGCTACTGTGAGACATTGTCTTTTTGACACGTGGCATAACTCCTTTCTAGTATCTTTGTGATGATGTAACCTAAATGGACTAGTCAAGGTTTGCCACATGGCTGACCAGATAGTATTTTTCTCAACTTATGATAGCTTGTTTTAATCAGCCTGCAAATAGCTCCATTTCTCCAACTTGCAATAGTTTACTTTTACCAATCTATGATGGCTTGTGTTTACCCAACTTGTGATGGCTTCAATGCTTCAACTTGCGATGGCTTTGATGCCTTCAAGTGATAGCCTTAGCCCATTTAATTTGTGATAGCTTCTCATTATTTTAGCATGCAATATCATCTTCTCTTTATATTGCGATAGCTCTATAACATCAACTTGCAATAGCTCCGTAACATCAACATGCGATAGCTTTATATCATCAACTTGGTATAGCTCTATAACGTCAACTCACAATAGCTCTATAACATCAACTTATGGTAGCTCTATAACATCAACTTGCGATAACTTATTAACATCAACATGCGATGCTCAACAACATCAACTTGTGATAGTTTCATAAAATCAACCTACGATAGCTTTATAGCCTCAACTTGCGATAGCTCTATAACATCACCTTATTATATCACTATAACATCAACTTGCGATAGCTCTACAACATCAGCTTGTTATATCTTTATAACATCAACTTGTGGTAGCTTGTCAATATAAACTTGCGATAGCTCTACAACATTAACTTGCTATAGTTCTATAACATCAACTTGCAGTAGCTTATTAACATCAACTTGTGATAGCTTTTTTTCTTTGACTTGTGATAGTTGTTAACTTCTTCAATATGCGATCACCTTTATCATCAACCTGCGATAGCTTGAAAATTTACGTATAACTGTAATAACCCACCATCTACAAGCATCGATTCATCCATAAAATGATGCAGACATCGCGGACCTCGTAGATGGTGGATCATTTTGAGGTAAAATATAAAACATATCACAGAGCTATCTACAATATTCTACACTTTCTGAAACTCACAGTAGAAGTAGTAAAATATAATACTGAAAAATACCATAATCCCATATGAATAAAGTAAACTGTAACTAATAGTCTTTAGTTACAAAATATCTCTAAACACTGAAAATAAATAAAGAGACTGAATAGTTGGGAAAATATCAAATAAATAGTAGATATGAAATAGATAAATATATGCACGTATATATCGCACTAGAATGCCTCCAAGTCACCACCAGTTCTCTCTATCGACCTATTGGAGTATAACTAAAAAGAAGAAAATGTTAGTGGGGTCAGACATACGTCTGGTGGATGAAACACATCATATAACTATATAATACTGATATGCTAGTAAAACAACACTTGTGCTATAAACCCTTACCTTAAGCTGTGTCACCTACACTCAAGAAGTCAACTAAACACAATATAATACTATAGTAACATATATGTTAATGTCTCACTAAAATCTATGCTATATCAACTTATTTGCAAATGATTGAGTCCAAAGTCCCAAATCACATGTCGAAGTCGGATTAAGACACGATTGAGCCCAAAGTCCTAGCCCATTATCACCGAAAACGTATGCAACTCGCTACTAAGGAACCATACATCTCAGCCCACTATCGCTACATCATAAGCAACTCGCTACTGAGGAACAAAATATTCATCCTACAATCGCCATAAATGACTCACTACTAAGGAACTATACCTTTCAACTTGTAATTGTCATATCGTACACCAAGGACTTAGGTCCTTCGAACGTACCACATCATCAAATCGTAAGCAACTCACTATTGAGGAACTACATGTATCAACCCACTATCACCAAATCGTAAGCGACTCATTACTGAGGAACTATATGTCTTATCCCACCATTGCTAAATCATAAGTGACTCACTAGTAAGAAACAAACTGCCTCATCCCACTATCACTAAATCGTAAGTGACTCGCTATTGAGGAACAAAATGTCTAAGCCTAATATCGCCATATCAAAAATGTATAACGAATCTACCAAAACAAGGAACATTTCAGAAGTGTCTTAAAATATAGCAAACAATATACTAAAACGTTCCTCATCTCACCACGGTCCTAATGATGAAACCACGCATGAAAAATAAGTCGTATGCGAGATTTATAAGCATTTAAAGTTCGAGGGCATTTTGTTACTTTACTAAATAATTTAATTAAATAATATTACTTTATATCATCGAACGAAATCCACCAATGGATTTGTGTCATTAAAAATACAATTTTGATATATAATATGTCTAATTTTGAGTAGTTTTGTATTTTACACTCTTTTATTAGTGAGAGATTAAAATTTATCGATTTATAATAAAAAATTCACTATTTTAATTATCTAGTTATGACATACTATATCCTAATCATATATATATATATATGTATGTATATGTATGTATGTATGTATGTATGTATGTATGTATGTATATCACTTTTTCCAATTTTATCATTTATAATTTGATTTAAGACCACAAGGGGTGAATTACTACATCTTATCAATATATACATAAATAAGATCAATCTTACTCACCAAAACCCTTGAATGAAGAAGAACTCAACACTATCTCCACTATCCTATTCCTTTTGCACTAGGAAAACTCAGGAACTTTCCGTTATTCCTTTTCCATACTGTAGTACTCATCTTTACGGTCGTTTTGATGGGCAGATCGTCAAAATCAGTTAAGAAATAAGAGAGTTACGCTATTTTGAAGTTTGAAAAAGAAGGATGAAAATGGTGTACGAAATTTCATAATTGTTCTTCGCTGTCTGAGTCTACTATGCCTCTAATCTTACAAATTTCACCTCCAAAATGATATGATCATAATATTTTTCACATCCTTTGATTTGTCGTAGGTTTCATCGAAATCCGTTGATAAAAGGAGAAGTTATGAATACTCAAAGTTTAGTGGATAAGTGCTCAGAGAAAGGAGAAATGAAGCGGTTAAAAAAATGAGATTTTTATTTTGGATTTTCTTAGGATTTGGTGGACATTAGTGGTGAGATGTTTAGAATTTTTGGGATTTCGGGGGCAAAATTCTCAAAGGAGGGAGAGTGTAACGATCCGTATTTTACGTATTGAAGGATCGTAAAATATTATTGTTTAATTCATTTAAGGTCGTATGACTCTACAACTTTGGAAAATGACTACTAGGGACATTTTCCATTCTTATAAATTTTATTGGATAGTTTTGACCTTGAAAATCATGTAAATCTTATAAGTTTTGATAGGAGCCGAATTAGCAGTTCAAAATACTTCCATTAGATCAGGATGATAGTTTCTTTTTCCTAGAGTGGTCATAAGAGGAAAATAGACTTACCATTTAGGAGATATGATCGTTTTAAGTTTGAAACGCTACTAGTTAGATTAGTGGGTAATTAACTAGACCCATACTTAAGCCAACTAACACATTTCAGGATTTGTTCCTAATAGGGGATGATGGGGGTAGATCTAATTACTTTTCGCACTTCCCAAAGCAAGTCTATACACCATTAGCTCATTTTCTACTAAAAATCTCCTTTTCTCTATACTTTAATTAGCCTAAATCATTATTAAGAGTAATTAGCAAAGGGGAAATCTTAGATCCCCTATTTTGCTGCTTTAGGATTCGTGATTTGGCTGTTCACTTTAGATTAGGGATAAATTTGGATAATTTTAGTGCTAGGTGAGCGATTATGCAACTCTCACTTTTCTATATTAGTAGATATGCTTTAAATAATTTTTTTGATATGAAAAACATTTTTAGACTTAGATTTAACTTTAGTAACATGTTTAGGCTGAATTTAAAAAAATAAAAATGTATTTTAACTCATTTTGCACCATTAAATAATCATGTTGTCATTTTAGCATAAAACTAGATCTATGTAATATGATGTTTATATGTAAAGTTTGAATTAACTGGGTATGTTGCTTGGATGCTAATGAAAGTATGATGTTTTCCTTTGTATGGATTGTTTTGACACGTTTACTAGTTGTTTTAGATAGGTAGGAAAGTGCTATGTCGATTAGTGCAAACAACATCGAAGTGGTCGAAATGTGATGGATTTTGGATATGGTGCGTCAAAGAATTTGGGGAGTATGCTTTAAAAATTTCAAATGGTTTTGTGTTGATTTGGTGGTCATAATTCAGGTTTGTAAAAGAACTTAGTACCAGGCAGAAGAGATCGGTGATGAGATTATTTGGAGCTCTTTAGCTAGCTACTTCGAGATTTAGGCAAGGGAACTTCGGTAGGCATGAAATGAAGTAGGAGTTGGAGTTTCTACGAACACAGATGGATTTCAAAGAGATGGAAACTACTCAACATCGAATAGAATGAACTTAGTACCGACATTATTTTGCATGAGAAAGTTGGAGCAAGGGCTTTGGGTGTGAAGGGGAAGGACTATAGGCGAGCTAAAGGAGGAAAGTAGTCGGTGATGAAGTACTTATCCAATTTGGTTAAGTAATCCATGTCAGCATCGACATGAGCAATTCATATCAGTACTGACATGAATGGAATTTGAATAAATTTGGCTAAACTCCCGGATATGTTGAGGGAGTCTCGTGGATCGTGTAGATGTTGGTTCATTCATGTGATATTCGAGTGTGATGTGGCGACACGATGAAGGATGATGATTGATGGATAATGTACTATTAAGATGCTTCAATGTGATGGATTCATGATTTCTAGAAGTATTCCAATGACGACAACTCAATGATGGTGGAATCGTAATGATGTGGATCCACCGCGGCGGGTTCGTGGAAGGTAACTCATGGATAGAACATTGAGGCTTTTACTATGGAAAATGGAATGTTGAAGGGTTCCATGATGATAAATAGAAATGGATGAATCAATAGAGGGCTCGAATACACGTGCTAAGGGATTATTGATACTTGGAGTGTTTTCTAGCATACCTGTAAGCAGGGTATTGTGAGGATACTCATTGGGTACTTTTTTGGCTACAACGGATTGTTGAAGGGATCCGCACACCCTGGATTGAGGAAGGGATCTAGTGTCATCTATAAACTATTGTTCGGGTACACAGAAATTAATTTTTTTTCCCATTATACCCTAATAGAGGAATGGTCAAATGAGTTATCATATATCTATGGCACATTGAGTGATAGTGATGATTGTTTGATGGATGTTATGTTTGCTATGGTTGATATATTGTTGTTTGTCGCTCTAGGGATGTCACATGATATAGATATCCAGGAGAATGATGCTTAGCACCCGATAGTATACCAAGATGCCTATATACTTTATGATGATGATAGTAGGGTAGCATGTTATAATTGTTATGTGCTAACTCTATAGATGTAGGGACAGGTCAGGTACGATTCTTTATACCTTTGTTCCTTATCATATCGACTTGTATAGTATTTTGAGATTTTCTTATCGCTTACAACAGATTGTTGTTTGAATCGATGTTTAATGCTTTCCTTCTTATTATCTTAGGTACTCTTAAACGAGTAAACTAGATAGCAGGTTTAGGAGATATGTTGTGTTGTGCAGAGGATGAGCATGAGATGGTGCTTTCTCGTATTATATACGGACATAATATTACTTTTCCCACCGTGTGACATTGTGGAGCCAAGGCGGTGTCTTCTATTTTTACTTAAGATAGTTATCTTTTAGCTTATTTCTAGTTGTATAATCTATATTACTGCTTTGTATAAGTTTGTGAACCTATGTGCTCTGATATTCTGGTTCGTGTAGTTAATACTGTCTCATATGTTTTCTATCTATGGTTATTATTATACCTTATTCAATGCACTATGAGGTATACGATATGTTTTGTGGTGTTTTATTCACTTTATAACCTTGGTCGTCCTGCATTATCTGGGTAACATAGCAAAGCACTCTTTAGGTATATTGGGTGTTGAAGGTGTAGAGCTGTCGTCACAACAGTTGAACATGATACTAACCTCATACAACCGAAGAGACGAATCCTCTATTGAATAGTGTTTCACTTCCAATGCTTCAATTCAGACCTAACTATAGTCCCTCGATGGTCATCCAACCATGATTTAACTGTAATTAAAATCGAGTAACCACGTTGAAGCTTAACGGTATTCTTAAGTCGAGATAATTGTGCATTATCGTCACTTCGAGATTTCCTATTTGACATAGTTGTTATTAGAAACTGGAAACTCTTGAGGTAATCATTCCTTAGTTATCCAATAACTATCAGTACATAACCCCTTGGTTAAACCATAAGTAATAAAGTGCCCAACTTTTTGGAGAGCATTACGTACTCTATCTCATCTAATGTATTAATATTCTTTCTCAAAACATCTTGACCAAGAATGTTTAAACCAATATGTTATTTTATATTGTGATGATTTTCTCACAATTATAATTCCTTATATTTTTTATCACATTACATATCATTTAAGGGTTTTTCTATTTAACATACTTAAATCAATTACTGAATTAATATATCATAATATAACAAGTATATATAATAGAAAACAAACACCTTTTATTTCGAACGAGACTTATTACATAGTTAATAATTTACAATAAATTACAGGCTTCTCCCTATGTCATACTCCTCACCTCTCAATGTGTTTCTTAGCTTTAGCTACATATAAGGCAAAAAATTCATTCACTTGGAATTGCTTGCCGATTTGATTAACGATGAGCGAGGAGTCACTATATACCTAGATTTCTTTAATTATTAGCTCTTTTGCTATCTTGAGTCTAGCTATGTTGGCTTCACATTCAGCTTCATTTTCGATTGCTTTGAAGTTCAATCTTATGTCAAACAAAATGTGTTTCCCATGTGGGGTGACGATGACCATGACCCACCCTTTTAATTAGATGCACCATCTACATTTAGTTTCCAAGTGTGTTGGTCGGCAAATGCCTCCTCACTATTATTCTTCGAGCAAAAGCATTCTACAATAGAATCAGTCAAGGACTGTTCTTTGATGCTAGTGCAAGGGTGGAAGCTGATGTGATGGTAGCCATGTTCCATTGCCCGCTTTCAGAGGCAACCCGCCATGTCTGGTTAGCTCAGCACTTGCTTCAAAGGTTGACCAGTCAGGACTTTGACATTTTAGCCTTGGAAATATGGGTGAAGTTCATGGGCTGTCATGAGTAAGCCAAATGACAGCTTGTCTAACTTTGAGTATCTTTTTTATGGGCTCAACAATCTGTTGCTGATGTATTGGGCTCATTCTTCATCATGCATTGTTGATCGCATGGTCAGTAAAAGCAAGGTACATGTAGAGATATTCCTCGACTATAAGCTTGGAGAGGACGGGGGTGTTGCTAACTGATGCTTCAGCTCTTCAAATGCATTGATCCATTCATCAATCCATGTGAAGGATTTCCCTTACTTTATTATAGCAAAGAAAGGGATGCACTAGTCAGTAGCTCAAGGTATGAAGCGGCTAAGAGCGATGACCATCGCATTAAGGCTTTATACTTGCTTGATGGTGAGGGTGGGTTTGCAAATCTTACGGGGCTTGAATCTTGTCATGATTTGCCTCAATTACTTTGGGGTTCACTACATACCCTAAGAATTTAACAAAGCAAATGACAAAGGAACATTCCTTCGAATTTAGCTTCATGTTATATTTGTAGAGGATGCCAAAAATTTCTGCAAGGTTCGGCACATGTCCCCAACCTTTTTAGATTTTACAAGCATATAATCGACATAAACTTCCATCCACCTTCCAATCTATTCTATAAACTTCTTTTTGACTAGCCTTTGGTAGGTTGCACCGACGTTCCTAAGACCAAAAGGCATCAATTTATAATAATATGGTCATGCATTGGTTATGAATGAATTGAGCTCTTGGTCAGGACTATGCACGAGGATTTGATTATACCTAGAATAAGCATTCATGAATGTCAACATCTCATGTTCGCTAGTTGCATCCACGAGCTATAACGATCCCGTTTTTAAGCCAATTTAAATTAGTAATTAATTTAATTTTTAGAATTAAATTGTGAATTTATTTGGATATTTCTCCAAAAACAAATAAAATATATGTGTGTGTTTATATAGATTGTAAAAAGAATTTTGATTGGAAATTCAAGAATAAATATCTTGTAAACAAATTGTATTTAAAGACTTTATATTTTGGGAAGCTAATATATATAGGTATATATGATTTTATTTATGTATAATTAGATTTTAAAAGTTATATAAGTATAGGTAATATAAAATGTATGAATACAAATATATAGACATAATTGATTAAAACATATGTAACATTAATAACATATAAACTAACAAGTATAAACTCAAAATTCGACATGCAAAAAAATACAAGTGGAAGCTAAGGAGAACATGTATAAACACTTGTAGGCTTAAATTTAATATGTATTAACAAGTGGCAAGATGTATTTGTTTTTCTTTTTAAATTTACAATGTAAATAAAAATCAAGGTTAAGAAACCAGGTTTTATACTTCACAAACCTGGGAACAAAGAAAAAATAAACCAGGCCGATTCATTTCTCAATTCTTCTCTTCAAACTTAAAACCTGAAAATCAAACCTGGAAGCAAGATCCAGATCAAAGAAACAGAAACTAAAAATGAAAAAAATCAAACTAAAAATCAAAGCCTGGAAACTAAAGCATGCAGCAAATTCAAGAAGCAAATTCAAGTTCAAAAATTCAACATATACAATCAAGTAACAGATTCAAAACCAACTGGGAATCAATGCAAAACAAAGATCAGAGAAATTCAACTTAACAGTCAAGCAAATCTAGATTCAAATTCAACATTAAGAGGTCAGATCAATTAAATACAAAATCCAGATCAAAATAAAAAGCAGTCTGTCCTCTGTTCTTCTTTCCAAGGTGAGTAAACTCTTTTAATCTGGTATATAATTTGTTGTTTGGTGAAGTGAAGCTGTGAAAATTGTTGTAATGTATGTAAATATGTCTGTATACATACAAATATGTATATAGTTAGCTGTGCATGTCTGCTTGTACAGGCATACATCTCTGTTTCCAGGTTTACAAGAATTAAACCTGGTCAAAATCTAAAACTCTCCCTCTAAATCTTTTTAGGCTTCAAAGTAAAAACAAAATTTGTTTGTAAAATCAAGATTGAAGTTCTAAAAATAATCTTAAGTTGAAACTGAAAGTAATTTTTGTTTGGGAAGAAGATAAACAGTAAACCCAAATACATGTCGAAATTCAAGTATCTTAATTACTTTATTTACTTATATAATATGTTTTTCTTCTGGAAACTATGATTTTTAAAAGAAAAATCATGAATTTTAGTTTAGTAAATCTCAACAATTTGCAAGATGAACGAGAATTGGGTTTTGACAAATTTCAGGCGATCGGTGAATTGTTAGGGGTTGGGGTTGCTTCTGGAGTTGCCTGGGTGGTTTTCGAGCTAGGGAAAAATAATCGGAGATTTTTCCGATCATCGTGGCGATGGCGCGACGAGGTTTTAGGGTTTAAACCCATGTTTTAGTCGAGGTCGGTTATCCGATTGCTGCAGCGTCGTCAGTAGGTTGGAGTTGATCGCACCGGTGGAAATCGAAACGTAGGAAGTAGGCGGAGCTCTGACCAGAATTTCGAGGCCTCTGGTGGCCTGAGGCGATAGAACGAGGCGTTTGTGGGTGATCAAATTGGTTCCAGTGGGTAGTTGAGTTGCTAGATTTTTAGATTGTCGTCGTTTCAGGTTTCTGGGTGGTCGGAGGCTCAGGGGAGGTTGTCGTCGACTTTTCGATGATCGTAGCATCGACCAGAGGTGGTCGGAGCATCGGTGCACGTACACACGTATCAGGGAATATCAGTTGATCTGGGTGACGAGATCGTCTAGAGGTTTTCTCGGGGAAAAGCAGTTTTGGCCTTGTGATGGTAGAGATCCGGTTAGGTTTTTGGGGCGTCCCTTCAGAGGTGTACCCATGTGGTGTAGGAAGTTCCTTAGCCTGACCATTTGTTGGATATCCAAAGAAACAATACGCCCCTTGTACGGTTTTAGTTGTATAAGCTGCCATGGAATGTGGTGGTAACCTGCTATTGAACATGGTAGCTATAGTAGGCATACTACGAAATGTGTATGCTGGCTAAGATTAATATTATACTTTCAAAATGTTTTCCATACTATGCACTAATAATAATATCAAAAAGATTTTGCGTATCAAGCATGTTTGACTATCATAAGGAGAAATCTCCTCCAATTCTGCGTTTGCATTGTGTGTGTGGCGGGAGGCCTTATGGTAGTTTCATTTTCCAAAAGCATGAACGAATTTCTTTTTATTTCTTTTGTTCAAACAACTGTTTTATGTTTACTCATACCAGTCTCATGACTGACCCGGAGTTTATTATTCTCCTTTCTAAACTCTAGGTGCCCATAATTTTCCACACGGGCAGCCTAGAGTCAGGTTATCAGTAGGTTGTGAAGCTAGTTCAAATAGTAGATGTAGGTTTGAAGTCTTTGGATCGGGGAGTGCACCGAGTTTGCTATAAGTTCAGCATGATAGTGGTTCGAGCTTTTGGTTTGGAGTCTTTGGAGCTTTGGTATTGAAGACTCAGTTTGTTGGATTCTCACTTGGAAAACTTTATTGATGGTTATCTTTCCACTGTCGACGGTTGCAAAGCCTAGACTGTCATGTTGATTTTTCGCTGTATTCTGTTGTATATTGATCTCTGATGTTGGTGATCATTGTTGTATCATTATTGTATCCATTGTTGTATCAATGATATTCATTATGTTTCCGCTGTGTTTGTTCTTACTTAATGTGTTATGAGCTCCGGCGAATCAGATTTCAACGGTTGAATCTACGGCATTCGAATATGGGTGAAGTATGGATGTCGATTTTTGAGCGCTAAAATCCGGGTCGTCACACGAGCTGTTCAATGCAAGGTATGGGAAAGCTATCTTTTGGGCATGCTTTTTTTAGGTTTGAGAAAACAATGCATGTTGTGCAAGTCCAGTTGGGTTTTCACCCATACGGGGTATTTATATTATTGGATAAACCCATCATTGAGAATTCTTTCTACCTCTTTTTTTACTACCTTGTATCATTTTGTGTTGAACGGTTTTCTCTTTTGGCTGACGAGATGAGCTTTGGGATTGACGTTAAGAGCATGACATATGATAGAGTGATCAGTGTCGGTTATGTCTATATTCCCCTAAGTGAACAATTATGTGCTTCACTTGAGGAATATTATTAACTTTGCTTTCACCTCTAAGTCCTGCTCCAGATAACCTTGCTAGAGTTGTCATTGTCTATAACGATAGTTTCAAGCTTTGTGGCTGGACAACCTTCTTAGTTGATGTCCTCATGCGGCGGCCTGAGGGGTTATCATTATCACTTACCATGCTGAATTATGAGTTACATTGGTCCAAAGCATTGATCATGAGCTCACATCCTTGACTAGATTGGATGTTCGTGCACGAGAGCGGTGGTCCTGGTCGCCTCGGATCTCATAGATGAGTTCGTTGGCATTGAAAGGGAAGGTGTTATTGTATTACTTATTCCTACTTACTAGAAAGGGTGTACTTGCTCATTCCAAGTAGTGATGAGTTCTCTTGTTCTAGCAGGACTAACCAAGGAAATCGATATTCATAAGTTTTGGCCCTGGTGCGAATGGGACCAATGTGCTCTCTTGCATTCTCTTGGGCTAAGCTCATTGTGATAAGAAGACGTATTCGGTATGCCTTGGATGAGGATTCTGGAACAAACGGGAACTTCAAGGGTTTGCGCACTATCTCTGATGTTTTCATTTGAAACAATGCTTTGGGCATCGATATGATCGTTGATTAGCTCCTGCATCCTCTCAGAATGGTTGAGCTATAATGATCTAGCACGAATGGGAACCATGAATGGTTCATGCAGTCTCTGGGATGCTTTAACTTGATTGATGGCCCTGGCACAAGTAGAAGTTTTATAGAGCCCTGTCTCTCACTTGTTGGGATCGAATGTGGTAGGCTCATCCCTGGCATGAACATAAGTGATAGACTGCTCTTGTACCCTCTCAATTTAGCTATTGGTGATGGATGTTGCCTCTTGTTGGTGCATGCACTTCTTTCTTGCCTTGTTGAAGAAATTTTGTAGTAGTCTAGTAGGAAACCATTACAGATTAATTATGGATACATATAGGTTATGTGTGTATCCAACTAATATGAGGATTGTATTCCATGTATCTTGATTGTTGAATTTACTTATGTAATTTGTATGCATATTAATTTCATATTTTGTTAGAAATTGATTATGTAGATTAGAAATTAATGCATATTGATTGACATAGGGATAAATTTACCTTTTTATTTTGGTAGATTAATTCCATGTAGATATTGGAAATCTATCATCTTTAAACAAAAAGGTAACTCCATCAATAAATAAAAATTAAACATTAATACAATACAGTTTCCTCCTTCCTTCCTCTTGCCTTCCTCCTTAAAAGAACTATCATTATAAATATGAACAAATCCCAAAAGAAAAAGGAAGGAAAAAATAAATTATTGACAAAAAGAGAAACAAAAGAATGAAAATAGTATAAGAGAAGAACTCAAAGACTGAGAAATAGAGGAAAGATAACTTTTAATAGCCATAAGTAAGGAAGAACTAGAGATTCCATCAACAACTTCAAAGCTAATCTATTCAAGATTTAGGAGAGATTTTGGTTGAATATGAGGAAGGTGCTACTTCTTATTATTTTGCAATGGATTGAGGTAAACCTATTTTTGAGGTAATTAGTTCAATACTTTAAAAGTGAAATTTTGTTTAGATTATCGGTTATTTGTGGATATTGGCATGTTTGACATTTTTTAGCGATTGAGTTGTATTGTACATTGGTCCAACTATCACTTTACGATAACTTGTTATTTCCTTATTATCTTATGTTGTTGGTTTATGGAAAAATGTTGAATATTTAGGTGTTTTTAAATGTAAATTATCAGTTGTGATTTTCTAACACACAAGCGATAATTATTGGAAAATTAAAATGTGAAATGTTTTCAAACATTATTATGGAAAAATGTTTTGTGTTTGTTTAAATGTAAATTTTTCTAAAAAAAGAAAGAGTATTTTTAAATAAATAACGATAAAACATCGTTAAGTCAATTAGAAAATTTATTATTATAATAATTGTTTTAAAAGGTTAATAAATGGGTTTTTAAGATAAAGTATTTATTAGAAATAAAATAAATATGTTTAAAATAAATGATAAGGATATATACTAAAATTAATTGAGTGGTTTATTATTATTGTTTTAAGATAAATTGTAGATGCGGCATTTGATTGATTTAAAGTTAAGTTAATGTCTTTGGATGAAAACAATAATATCATAACTTTCATACATATATATATATATATATATGGTTAATTATTATTGTTTGTATGGTTGTTATTACTACTACTATTTTCTGGTTAGCAACAAAACAGTTTTAAAGGGAGGTAAATCCTAGATGTTTGAATGAATAGTAATTGTTTTTTTTTGAAAAATAACTTTATTAAGTATGGAGAATAGTAATAATAACAACAAAAACTAGATTTTGGGATTTTATGTAAAGTATGTTTAATTTTAGGTTAAATAATAATAACGATTATGAACAATAATAAAATGATTTAGATAGTATTATTGTTTTGGATTATAGTAATAATATCATTGCATTGAAAGTAACTAGATGTAACTTGTTATTTTAATTGAATAATGATGTCTTAAGGCATTTGGAGTAATTTTCAAAATAAAGGATTTTAAAGTACATCATTGTTTCTACAAATATTATTGTTTTGAGTTAATAAATATATGTGTTTTCCAGTAATAAGATGATATAATACTTGAAAGGAAATAATATGTGTAAATATATTATTTTGAATTTTGTAATATATGTGACTCATTATCGTTTGAAATTATCATGTATGTTTGTTGTATGATGATAGAATCACATTAGGATGAGTATGCGGTATTGTACCATCATACTACCGGACGTTGGGTAGTTAATTAGGGTTTTAGTTATGTGGATGACATTGATGTTTGTGTTACTAATGTTGATTGGTTAATACACATTTAATGATTTGAATTTTTGTTGATAATGTTGATTAGTTAGCACACAACTGATAATTTTATGTTTGTTTTAGTAAAGTTGATTGGTTAATACACATTTGATGAGACTAATATTGTGTTAATAGTATGAAGTAATAGTACATGTTTATTTATATGTAACAACCCGTCCTTTGTAATACCCAAAAGTATGCGCCTTATGTAACGACCCAGAATTTTATCGCTTTGATTTTCGAGGTATTTAATTAGCTTTAAATATTTGATTTGGGGTTTTTATAAAAAAATCTATGTTTCAAATAACTGTTCGATTTTTGATGATTTGTTTTTAGTTTAATTTATAGAATTTTTCCGTAATTTTTAGTTTAGAAAATATTTAACTTGTCGTTTGACGTGTTTTACATCGAACGTTGGCAATTTCGAAATTTAATAGAACTCGATAACTAGGCGATTTATTTATTGCTTTGTGATCGTGTCATATTATTGTGCACGATCGTATTTTTATTGTTGATGTTCACAGCTCGTATGCGAACGTTGTGTTTCGTAGCAGATGCCTATGCTTAACACGTACACACACACCCTTATGTACACACAGTACATTACCTATCTCTTCATTGTTTCCCCTGCACCACATCTGCCACTGTCCACCTTTGTCTCTCTTCACCATAGCAGCTATTTTGCCTCCTTGTCCCTTGATGGAGGTGATCAAGCCTATATATATGTGCATATATACAGAGAGCTCGACCTTATTTTTCTTCTTCTTTTAATTGCCAGTGAATGAAAACTCCACCATTCCTCCCTTCAAAAATCAACATTCCCCAACTCGTTCAAAATTATCCTCAACGACCTAAACGAAAGTTGTCCATCTTCATCTCTAGTATTTTTAGAAATTTGTTGCTCGAGATTTCATCGAGTAACAACCGAGAAATCGTCCAATTTCAGAAAAGGAATGGAATGTTCATAAATTTCAAAAATTGATTTCTCTCAATCCAGGTCGAATTGCTCGATGTCGTATGCGTCATTGGGGTCGTAGAAGAATGTAATATTTCTGATAGCTTTTCGGTGGTAATTGGTGATGGTGGTCAATGATCGTTGTGCACTAGGGTTTATGTGACGCCCCACCTCTATACCCACGCTAGCCAAGAACACTACGGAGTAATGCCGTCAACTAGCATAGAGAATAAGGCTGTTGAGGAGCGACCATCCGTGTAATTGCTTTGTGCGAGTACCGATATGTCAGATAGTATAACATGCATTTCATTTCAAGAGGAAATCCGACATATCAAATACAAACTCAAAGCTACCACACAGTGGCTATAAGACCTTCGGAAACAAATATAGAAATAAACGTAACATAAATTAGTCACAGACATTCATATCACAAAGGCGGAAACAGATATGAATATATAACAAAAAAAGGTGTACATCAGAGTAGTGGTCAAAAAGATCCACAATATCACAAAAGAATAGATACAAGTGCTAGACAAAAGAATATGTATACATCATAGAGTCAATATCTTGAATGTATAACAACAAAAACTACAAATGTAATGTAGTTAGACAAAAGTCAGAAGATGATCCCAGACATGGAGTCAAGTAGTTGCACCTGTAACATCTCGGTCTGACCCGAGTATTATTTAATAAGAAAATAATAAACGGATCAGTCTAGCTATAAATATCAGATAAAATGAGATAGGAAGAGAGATATGACTAAAAATCGTATGATAACAAAAATGACGTACAATGACAAGTGTACTTTAAACATCAACAAAATCATACAATATCTCTAAAATCTCAAAGCACCAAAAAGAATATCACATTCTTTTTTTTATTCACCAAACATTAAATATTGACAAACCTATCATTGCCAATCACAAAAAGAGGTAAAACACAAATTCCAGAAATCACAACAAGAAATCCAGAAATCACAAAGGGGGGAGGCCTATCATAAACGGGAGCATGAAAACTCACCAACACATGTATCACAAATGCAATGCTATTCCATGGTCGCTAACCATAAAAATTGAGCCGAAGCTCCATAAACGGTCCGAAGACCACGGGTCGCTATCCCGCCAAATTGAACCGAAGTTCCACAGAAACAGGGTTTAGTCTCCCTCGCAGACAAATAGACATCGCACATCGCTAGTCTAAATCACAAAATGATCATCATCGATCAATAAAAAGTGTGAATTACACTAAGCTAGTAAATATATGAGTTTAGCTTCATGTCCCATAACCACTAGCTTAACTTAAATATTTACGAACAAATTGTAGATTTCCACTCGAAAATTGTCACAAGAGTTTCAATCGAACAAGTCCAAAAATTAACCAACGAAGTAAACGCAAGTGTTACATACCACTTGTTTTGCTAAGCCGTTTAATTATATTTTCTCATATGAATGAGGTAAAGGTTTGTATATACTAATAGATTAGAAAACGGTTTTATAAATGATTTTTATATTAAAATAGAGTTGAAATTATCTTTGTAAAAGAGTTTGAATATTTACTACTAGTATAGAAACCTTTGTATTTAGAAGTGACAAATCACAAAAACGATTGTAGAAACAATCAATCATCAAAATTCACATTCGAAGACGTGAATAAAATCCAAAGAAATCGATACTGAATCCATCGAAAATGGATATTCCAAAAATCCCAAAGAAAAGGTCATCAAAGTCGATAAATATGATAACTACAAAAGGGAATCAACACGAATCGATTAAATTTGGAAAATCAAGCAAAACAGTTAAATGGGCAAAAGATAGCAGATTCAGACGTCTGAAAGAAGTGGTTTAGACGTCTGAATCTGGAAAATTAAAAGTTTTCCAAAACATACTTCAGACGTCTGAACCCTATATTCCAGACGTATTAAAATAGCTAAAATTAGCCTATTTTCTTTCTGGTTGCACTCGAGCCAATTCAGACGTCTGGAGGCTTTTATTCAGACGTTTGAATACTGGGGGAAGAAAATTCCCAGTATAATATTCAAACGTCTGAAACATCAATTCAGACGTCTGAAACTGGAATTTCAGACATTTCTTGAACCTGGACCAATGATGGCCAAACGATATCGTAACGATCGGACAAGCAACAACGACTAGGAATTATGCCAAACGACAACCCAGCCTTAATGGCTCTTCGAGACGCCTCGAATATCAGTGTCCAAATATCCATAAAAGGATTTTCGCAAAAATTAAACCAAAACACCAAAAATTGGAATATACACAAAATCAATCCAAACAAAAATCAAATGCATATGGACAAGTGTTAGGAATTCATACCTAACAACAAAGATAGATATAGACATAGATGTGAGATAAAAATATCACCTTTTTACACAAAAACAAGGAAGGAGAAGCTTGAAAACAAAGGAGGATCAACCACTCTTCAATCCCAACTCAAGAAGCTTGAATTTAAGCTTAAAAGAGAAACATTTCCTATGTTAGGTTTAGGAATTTCTGAAATTGAAAGGAGAACGAGTTGGGGAAGAAGAAGAGAAGGCTTACCAAAGCTTCTTCTTGAATTTGGAGCTAGAACATGATTTGCAATTAGGAAACTAGGGCTTGGAGTTTTAATTTCCCATTCCCCTCTCCATTGTTGCTAAAGCTTGAGTATTAGGAAATAGAAATGAAGTAATGAAGAGAAGAGGGGTGAAGCTTGGGTGTAATAGGCTGAAACAAAACCAAAGCCCTAAGTGAAAAAGTAGCAAAATTCCATTAACTCCAAACATATCAAAGTTTATACTCAAAAAGATCGCAAACGTCATTTTGGACTCAATGGAAGGGGTCTCGAGTCCCAATTCGACTGTTTGCAAAAGGTAGATTTTCAGACTAAAATCCGACTAACGATACCATATTTAAATAAAACATTTAAATTGATAATTGTAAAATATGCGGGTTGTTACAGACTCCCCTCCTTAAAGAAATTGCGTCCTCGCAATCATAAGAAATATTTGAACAAAAAGTAACAACCATAAAAGCATATCAACACAAAAGAAGAAATTTGAAATAAGAAGTTCACCTCAAAGAGCTCAAGAGAGTAAGTCTGGATGTGTTCGCTCGATGAATTCTCTAGATTCCCAAGAGCAATCCTTAGGATTTGAGGACCATTGAACTTTCACAAGCGGGACATCTTTATTCCGAAGGCGTTTAACCTCCGAAACAATAACACGAATAGGATGTTGCTCATATGTTAAATTAGGCGAAACTTCAATTTCTTCAACAACACCGGGCTCAAGAATAGTGTCAGAATCTCGAAGGCATTTTCGTAGTTGAGATACGTGGAACACGCCATGAATAGCAGAAAACTGAGCCGGTAACGAAAGGCGATAAGCCACGGGACCAATATGTTCGCTGATGGGAAATGGGCCAATATATCGAGGTGCTAATTTTCCCGATCGACTGAAACGCACAACACCCTTCATAGGTGAAACACGGATAAATACGAAATCTCCCACAGAAAATTCTAATTTCCTTCTTCGATTATTGGCATAGGATTTTTGTCTACTTTGAGCTTCTTTCATCCTATGACGAATAAGGTCAATCTTTTCTGTGGCATCACGAATAAAATCTGGACCTAAAACCAGCTTCTCACCGGCTTCAAGCCAACACGAAGGAGATCGGCATGGCCTTCCGTATAGTGGCTCGAAAGGTGCCATACCAATACTAGATTGGAAGCTGTTATTATAGGAAAATTCAACAAGAGAGATGTGATCGTCCCAACTTTCACCAAAATCTAGAACACAAGCACGAAGAAGATCTTCAAGAGTTTGATTCACACGCTCGATTTGTCCATCGGACTGCGGATGATAAGCGGTGCTAAAATTAAGCTTCGTTCCCAAAGCTTTTTGAAGACTCTTCCAAAATCCACTAGTAAACAATGGATCACGATCACTAACAATAGAAGTTGGAACTCCATGCAATTTAACAATTTCTTTAATAAAGAGTTTGGCCAAAAGAGGAACGGTCCGATTAGACCGAACGGGAATAAAATGGGCGGATTTAGCAAGTCTATCAACTATCACCCACAAGCTATCATGGCCCAAACGAGAACGGAGAAGCCCGTCAATAAAATCCATGGAAATATAATCCCACTTCCACATTGGGATGTCTAAAGGTTGCAATAACCCACCAGGCCTTTGATGCTCGGCCTTAACGAGTTGGCAAGTCATGCAACGCTTAACGAAGTTAGCGATATCAAATTTCATTCCCTCCCAATAATAAGTCGCTTCATATCCGCGTACATTTTACTACTACCAGGATGAATGGTGAATTTGGAACGATGGGAATCTTCTAATATGTCTTTGCGAAGATCACTAATATTCGGTACGACAATTCTACCAAATTTTCGAATACCGCCACGAGAATCAATATCGAAGTCCTTCATACCTTCAATATAAATTTTATCCCTCAAATTTTGGCTAAGAAGAGCCAATTCAGGATCTAGCTTTTGAGCTTCAAGAATGCGGTCCAGAAGAGATGGATGAGCCTCAAGGCTACATAAAACAAGAGATGAACACAAATCGGATACACGATCTCGAATCTCACAAGTAGACAAAGTCTCGAGATCGTTCCATTCGGATATCATCATAGAAACAACCGCTTGTTGCTTTCGACTAAGGGCGTCGGCAACACGATTTCCCTTTCCGAGAGTATAAAGAATATCAAGATCATAAGATGCAAGGAACTCGAGCCAACGTTGTTGATGCAAATTAAGTTCCTTTTGATAAAATAAATACTTCAAAGATTTATGATCGGTGTAAAGAATAAATTTTTCTCCCAAAAGATAATGACGCTAAATTCGAAGAGCGAAAACAATAGCCGCGAGCTCTAAATCATGAGTGGCATATCTAGTCTCGGCAGGCTTTAATTTCCTAGAAGCATAAGCAATAACACGTTCCCGCTGCATGAGAACGGCACCCAAACCAACACGACTAGCATCGGTATAAACAACAAAATCTTGGTTTCCTTCGGGAATCACAAGAATAGCAGCGTCGGAAAGGAGTTCTTTTAATTTCTGAAAAGAAGTTTCACATTTGTCCGACCAAATGTATTTAAAGCCTTTCTTTGTTAAGCTAGTAAGAGGCACGACAATTTTAGAAAAGTCTTTGATAAAACGACGGTAATAACCCGCCAATCCGAGAAAGCTACGAATTTCCGTCACGCTCTTCGGTCTCTTCCAATTTTGAATCGCTTCAATCTTTGAAGGATCCACGGAAATTCCGGATTCAGAAATAATGTGACCAAGAAACTTCACACGAGATTGCCCAAAGTGGCATTTAGAAATTTTTGCTTTTAATTGATTACTCCTAAGAGTTTCCAACACAATCCGAAGATGCTCTTCATGTACTTCCTCTGTTTTTGAATACACAAGAATATCATCAATAAAGATGAGAACAAATCGATCGAGGAAGTCTTTGAAAACTCGATTCATAAGGTCAACGAAATAAGCTGGAGCATTCGTTAAACCAAATGGCATAACAAGCCATTCATACGATCCATAACGAGTATGGAATGATGTCAAAGGAATACTATCCTCTACAATACGAAGCTGATGAAAACCAGTTGCTAAGTCCAATTGTGAAAAGACTCTAGCACCACTAAGTTGATCAAATAGATCATCATTCTGAGGCAATGGATATTTATTCTTGATAGTGAGGTCATTAATCTTGTGGTAGTCAACGCAGAGCCTAAGTGTACCATCGGACTTCTTCACAAAAATAGCCGAAGCTCCCCAAGGCGAGGAACTTGAGCGAATAAATTGCTTCGTCGCTAATTCGGATAATTGTTTGCGCATCTCCTCATTTTCCTTATTGGACATGCGATAAGGAGGACGAGTGATAGGTTGAGCTCCAGGGATAAGATTAATTCTGAACTCAATTGCTCGCTTAGGTGGTAGTCCTAAAACGGGCTCGAATATGTCGGAAAATTCGCGAACAACGTGAATAAGAGAAACGACATCTTCCTCATCATCATTATCGTCGTCATGAGGATTTAAAGAATATAAAGATGCTTTCGAATTAGAATCTGGATCTTTAAGAATAATAGAAATCTGCTTAACAGATAGAGGATGTCGAAGATAAATAGTCCGCTCAGGACATAGGATATGAGCTTCATAACGGTTAAGCCAATCCATTCCCAAAATCATTCCGAAGCCTAAGTAACGCATGACATGCAAATCGGCTTGGAAAGAAAAATCACATAAAACAATCTTGACATCTTTACAAAGTAAATTGAGGGTTGCGGATCCACCAACCGGATTCGCGATTCTCAAAGAAGTCATTAAAGCAACAACACTTAAAGAAAAAGTATCAACAAGTTCCTTTGATATAAAGGAATGGGACGCACCCGTATCAAAAAGAACTCGAATAGGATGATCACGAAATATAATAATGCCATCAAGGATAGAATGAGATATACCTTGACCACGAGATGTGTTGCCAGGGGCTTGAGCAACATTTAGTTTACCCTCCTTTTTGCCATGAAGTTTGGGACACAAAGATAAAGTATGGCCTAAACTCTTGCAATAACGGCAGAAAAGAGGCTTCAGGCACTTGTTTGCATAATGGTCCTTAGAACCACAATTGTAACATTCTCCACGATGAGTGTTAGGAGTATTTGCTACCGGTGTTTCTTGTTTTCCCTTCTTATTAGGATACGGGCCTTTGGACTTTATAGGCCTTTTCTTGTTGTTGTTGAAGTTTTGTTTGGCACCCACCACTTCAACATCACTCTCCCTATCCGCCTCTTCAAGGCGAAGAGCGATATCAATGAGTTGATCAAAAGAAACTTCTAATTTTAGAAGTAATGGCTTCTTGAGACTTTTGTTCAAGCCATAAACAAATCTCTGGTTTTTCTTCAATGGGGTATTAATATATTCGACCCCATATTTAGACAAAGATTCGAAAGAAGCGACATAGTCGGTCACGGAAGATTCACCTTGAACAAGGTCAATGAAGCGTCGAGCTAGAGACACTTTTTCAGCTTCCGGCACAAATTTCTTAAAACCTTATTTTATTTTCATTTCCACTTTATTTTGTTCAGCATTTATTTTATTTACTTTACTTTTTATTTGTTTAGAAGGGTTGTTATAATTTTCCAAAGTTAATTGCATTTTTGTTTGAAATTTTAAGTCTAGTTTCAATATATATACGTTTTTGATTTTAAAGGCATATCTTTAAAAGGTATTTATTTAACGTTGTTGTATTTATTGGTTTGTGAAAGCTTCTTGTATACACCTTTCTTTAATATATAGGTAACACATCAATTACGATACGTTATCTATTTTTAAGTGGAGGTATACGTTACGTTTTGATTTATTACCTCTTTAGCTTTCCATCCATTGATTTCATACCACTCCTCCTCCTCCCCATGATCCACGGCCAACACCACCTCCTAACCCTCTGACCAGATCAGGCCATGGCAACCAAGTGATGCAGACACCGCAAAACAATGTCCAAAACTCCACAAAAAGTGTACTAGCCGAGCCTAGTTCAACTCTACCCTTCATATCTTGCCTTGGCCACCCCTATTGCTCCACCACCACCTAGATACCACCACTACCCATCACTTTAGCCTCTGTCCAGATCTGACCTGACCTGTACAAGCCATGGCCGAGCCATAGACCCATGTAGCAGAGCCCAAAAAGTTCACCAAAACTCCACCTTAGTGCCTTAACTCCTTGTATTCATGTTATGTAACCTCTACCACTTCCTATTCTCCTTGTAACCATGCCTTTATTGATCCAAACCAGACCCTATTTCAATCTAAAACATGTTGTGGCCGAACCCATAGCATGTATGGTCGAGCAAAAGTTGAGTTATGGTCAAGCAAAATCGATTTAAAAGCTAGGTGATGTATTTGTCTAGCCTAGTTTCCATTTGTTTCAATTTAAACTTTGGTATTGTAATTTTATTTATATTTTTGTTTTGTTGTTATATATAAGACTAATATCTTTGTTCTCTCCACTCAAATCGAAAATCGTGCTATCGTGCTTCTGGAATTTATCTGTGTATGTTGTTTTGCAAAACTTCAGCGTAAAAAAGTGAGTAATCACACCTGACATTCATACTTATATTATTGTGAATTGATAGCAAGTGAAAGTGTAGAAATTATTATATCATGTTATACCTGCCTGTGATGTAAATTATATGATGTTAAACCCTGTTATTAACTTGTCACATCATCTGTTATATTTATTTTATTTTACTGTTTATTTATATTCTGTTCTCACACTGCAAGTTCCCTGTAGAATAGAATCACTATGGGTTAAAATGATACATACCCGAACGGACTTTAGAATAGGGAAAGATTGTTATGGGCTGAAATGATAAGCCTGAGCGAATTTTATTTATTTTATTTAACTTGGGATTGCGGGTTTGAAATGATAGAACCCGGATTTTTCTTTGTAAACTACGGATTGAAATGATATATTATCCGTATCACTTGACTTAGGCTAGGAAATATTATACAGACCCATGGTTATTTTATATATTTTTCTGGAAGTTTTAGGTATTTTGAAAATGTAAATTTTGATTTAAATTTGGTTTTTAAAATGATTTAATAAAGTGAAAAATGATTTTCTATGTATTAAAAATGTTAAATAAATGAATGGAAATTTGTGATTTTAAATATAACTTAATTTGGAAATTTGTGATTTGATTTTTAATGGAAATTTAAGTTAATTAAATAAAAATGGAAATTAAGTTTATTTGTGAAAAATGGAATTTTAAATTTAAGTGTTAAAGTAAATTGTTAAAAATGTAAAGTATAAGGAAATTGTACCCTTGAATTTAATAAGGGAAATTGTTGGAAAATTTGATTTTATTGTAAAATTTTCTTTATAAAAATCATAAGTTAAAGAGAATTAAATGAACATTTTTTATGTCAAAAAAATGTGATTTTTATAAGTTAAATTGATTTAAATTGAAGTTTATTATGGCTGGAATCCTATTTAAAAATCTGGAAATTCTTTTAGTAGCACTTCAGAAATGCTATCTTTTCTGAATAATAACTAAAAACTGAACTAAATGAATCTGCAGCACTTTATAAATGCTGTAGTTGCAGAAGTGAACTAAAAGGCTAAAATTGACTAAGGGCTATTACAGCAGTTTTGTGAATGCTGTAGTTGCAGAATTGAACTAAACTTGAAATTTAAACCTGAACTATTACAGCAGTTTTGTAAATGCTGTCTTTTCTGAATTGAACTATTTTTCCTCTAAAACTGAACTATTACAGTAGTTTATAAATGCTGTCTTTGCTGAATTGAATTGTTTTCAAATATAACTTACCGTAGCATTTTCTAAAGTGTTGCGAAAGCTGAAATTTAAATTGTTTGAAGTATTTAAGTGAATAAATGAGCTCAGAAAAGGCTAAATTTTTGGGAATTGAATATTTGATTTGTAAGTATAATGACTTCATATTTAAATGGTGTAAATGAATTTTTTTTTGATTTGAATATAAACCACTTTGAAATTTATGAGTTAATACAATGTTTGAAATTGGTATAATTCAATGAATGAACTTAAAATGTTATAACTTTGGTAATGAATATAAATTTAGAAGTATTATGTTTTTTCTAAGTATTATGAGGTCCTAATGACAATATTTCAAGTGTTATGATTTCCAAGTATTTTGGTTTCAAAAAAGTTTGGTTTCAGAATTGTTATGACTTTGAAAGTACTATGGTTTGGAAATGAAATTAATTGGAATTATATTTAATTAAGAATTGTCTTTATATATATATTAATTTGAAACTTGTTGAAATTTAAATGCTGCATTATATTACTCTGTGTCTGTGATCTGTGATTATTTTTATTTACTGTATATTCTGAGTTTTGCCAAATAAAAATTAACAATTCAGTATTTTGAATTATTTAGGTCAGACATGTGTGGTTTTATTGTCGATTTGAATGGTCCAAAATATCGGGTCGTTACACACGATCCACACTTGGAGGCGTGGTCGAGCTCGGCAAAGTATGATGACATCAGGCATATGCACAAACAAATGTGTCATGGCTAACCTACAACGTTTTGGTTATGGCAAAGATAGTTGAATTCCGTGATGTAGGCAACATTTTGGGATGAGCAGGAAGAGATTGTGGTGGATGAGTAGATTAGATTTTCAAGTTGCGGCTGAGAAGAAAAACAGCAAACTCAAGCAAACATGGGTTTAAAGGTGAGTTACTGTTAACTCACAATTCTATATTTATCCATCTTTAGATTTCATTTTCATGCCCTTGTTGATTGATTGTGTGAAAACCTATATTTTGAATGGTTGAAATTTAGTTGCATGCTTTGAATTGTATTGTACATCATATATTTGGGTGGATAATTAAGTAGATATGATGAATTGAATTGTTTTAAGAATTGTTTGTTCGGGGCATGGAAAATTTATTGTTAGTAATATATGGATTGTTGTGTAGGTTAAAAGAAATCAATTTGCGAACGAAATTCTATTCGATTGCAAATTGTATTTTATTTACTTATATAAAAATATTTACGTTGTTTGAGTGATCGGAATTGTTGGAAAACAACTTGGATAGCTAATAATTCCATATTTGAAATTTTATTTTATAAGGCAACGTTGGCTCTAGATGTTGAATTTTCATTGGATTTATTGTTTAAATTATTTAAATGTTTTTAAATGAATTTCAAAATTGAGATTTTATCAATTTTGATTCTTATTGGAAGTTAGTTTATAAAATATATAGTTAAATTATATTATATTCTTAACTTATTGTTTATCACAACATTTCCAATTAAAACTTTTAAAGATAAGTGATATTTATTTACAAAATCTTTTTAAAATTATTATTTATCAGTATATAATGGTGGAAATGCTTTACAAGCAAAAGATATGGTATTGTTTTAGAAAAATGGTTATGAAAGTAATAAATTCAATTTCAAATAATTTTAGCTATAAAAGCTGTTTAAATAATTTTAGCTATAAAAGCTTTGTTGTAAAATAAATTTTTAGATTTTTAAGTTTACAAATAATTTATGGTTTTAAAGTGTTTATGAAGTAATATTATATATATATAGAATTGAAATAAAGTGATTTTGGAAAAATTATATTAATTACTTTCAACCTATAAACTGTTGTTGGCCTTTATTGTATTTAGTTTTTGGCTAAATTTTTTTATGCGAGTTTGAACTGGATTTTTTTTGAATTTCATGATTTTCTATAAAACAAAGAATTTTAATAAACGGTTGAATTGTCGGGTGGTATGGGACACTTTGTACAATTCTTTCGATTATTGTTATAATTTGTTAAATAAAGTTTGAGTGGAAATTACTAGCTTTTAGTAAATACTTGAATTTACTTTCTGGTATGGGATAGTCAGCTAAATTCTTGTAATTACTGGAGTGATGGTAGTTAACACTTAGAGTTGTATTATCTTAGGGTGTTCGGATTTCAGACCGATAGATCCCTGAGAGAAGATAACTCATTTTTTATCGATATGAGAATTGATACATTTTTAGATTTGGGTAGGCAGATCTCTTTCGGCAGATTTGTTATGGTGTAAATATGGCTGTCTCTTTCGGAAGACAGATTTTACATGCATCATAGTCTATAGATACTACAACCTATCAGTTTATTTTGTTTTATACAGTTAGACTATGTTTACCTCTTTCGGAAGGTAAATTTGCATAGGACCGATTAGGTACACGGCTACTCTTTTCTTTGAGCGGTGTCCCTAATTTGTAGTCTTTTTCGGAAGGCTTCCATCCTATGTAGTGGGTCTCTTTCGGTAGATTTCGTGTCACTGTATTAAACTGATAGATGACTACCGTTATTATTTCATTATCGATGATTATTTGTTCAGAGATTTTAGTATGGATATTCTGTATCCTTTATGACTATAAGGAATTTTGAATTGGTTATCACCATATTTTGAGATGATAGTCTACTGAGACTTGATATGTATTTATGAAATAGTGATTTGTAGATAAGCCTTATTTGAGTATTTATTTTGGGCATATTTTATTTACGACTTATTTGTTTATTGTTAAGTCAAAATTTTGGGATCTGTATTTATTGGTTTGATATGCCTTTTTGAATTTTTGGGTTTTAGGCATATTTTGAAAAGACTTATTTCAGACTTAAGTCATTTATGGATTTATATAGTGAATTTAATTAATATTCCATATTATAATTATTCATTCGGTATATTTTATATGGCTTATTATTTTAAGTCATAAAGTTATGATATTAGTATCTCACCTATTATTCAGATATAGTCTGACCCGTTGATTATTTTAAAAATAATTAAGATTTATTTAACTCAAGTGAAATCAAATGGATGAAATTAATTATTAATGTAAGTTGAAATTTTCATGGTTTTAAATTTATCATCTTATTTTGTTTTCCAATCTATTTTTTCTGGTTGTTTCCATTCTCCTACCTTCTAAGTAGGAAATCAAATTTCGAATTAGTTAGCCTTGGAGCTACTGTTCTCTTTCAGCTTGATCTTGCCTCTGATTTTCACCAACTCAGTGTTGCTGAGGAAAGTATTCCCGAGACTGCTTTCTGTACTGAGAATGGTTTTTCTATGAATAGTTAGTCATGCATTTTGGTTTGACTAATGCCCCTGCTCTCTTTGTTGATTTGATGAATCGTGTTTTTCGTATTGTGCTTAATAATTTTGTTCTAGTCTTTCTTTCTTTCCCTTTTTCCTTCATCATTTAACTTTCTATCTCTTCTGTGGTTCTCACTTCTCTCTATTTTGAATCTGAGCACTGCTTACCATCCACAGACCGATGGTCAAACGGAAAGGGTGAATCAGATTCTCGATGAGCTTTTTCGTGCTTGTGTTCTTGATTCTGAAGGATCTTGGGAAGATCATCTCCACCTTGTTAAACTTACCTATAATAACAGTTATCAGGTACAATTTCAATCTTCTTGTCATCTTGTCTTAATCTTATTTCATTTTTATATTTTCTGTGCTTTTCCCGTACCTCATTCCTTTTCGGGGACGAAAAGTTTTGAGTGGGGGAGAGTGTAACAACCCTGTATTTTGTAATTATTTTAAATTGAATTTCCTGATTTAAAAACTTTATTTTATTAATTAAAATGGATAATTTTTTTATTTTAAATATTAATTTTGATTTTTATGTGAATTATAATTCCAAACAAGAATAAATAGAGTATATTCCAGAAATGTGAATTTTGGTCATTATGGTCAAACTTTGACTTTTAATTTAAAATTTTAAAATTTTGAATTTTATCTTTTATTATGAAAGTAAATAAAATTTCAAGAATACTGCTTTTTGTTTCGTTGAAATCTGATTTATAATGTGAAAGTTAAGCCCTTTTAAATATTGTGTGTAATGTGTTGTATTTAACAAAATTGTTTATTTTAAATTATATAAATAATATTTTATTTGATCATGTAATGTTCTAAATTATATTTATATGGGTAAATAACATGCTATGTATATATTTTAGTTTTAAAACATTTTAAAAGTGTAATTGACATTTTAAATGCCAGTTGTATTCTGTTTATAAACTTTAATTCCTAGTTTCAAATAATTAAAGTAATTCTTTATTTATCTTCCTATTTTCTTAAGAACTTATTTATTCTCATTCCTACTTTATCTTTTTTTCATCTTATTTTACTTATTTGACTTTTTATTTGTTTTAAAGTGAAATAGAAATTTTATAAAGCTAGTGATGTTTTATTTGTAATTTTAAGCCTTGTTTAAATTAAATAAACTATTTCTTTATTCTTTTTCTATTTTCTCTAAATTTAATTATTTATTTCACTTTAGAAATGATAAATGAATTATTTATTTCAAAGTTTTGCTTTAGAACATTTTTAAAATGAAGTAGATATTTTTCCAAAGCCATTGATGATTTAATTGTAATTTTCGAACACTGTTTTGAATTTTTAAGCAATTTCTTTAATTCATTTTCCATTTTCTTTATAAAAAAATTATTTTATATTACTTTGTTTCAGTTTTAAAAGTAAATTACTGATTTATTTTGTTTTAAATTGAATTAGAGAAAAGGAAATATGAAGAGTTTAAAAAGCTTTTAAAACCTAAGACTTTTCTTTTCCAAAGACTTTTCATTTTCCACAACTCCTCATTTACTTCATTGGCCGTGCATTTTTGGGTTGTAGCCACATATACCTCATTTTCTTTTCACGAAAAAATTTATCATCTCCATCTCCATTCACGGCTTGACAAAGATTCTTGGTAATTGCCTCTTCTTTTTCTTCTCTTTTTTTCTATGTTTTGCCTTGTTTTCTTGGATAGTTTTGCTTGGCCTCCTCTTGATAGTCACGGCCACCACCCCCTACATCTCCTCCTCTTCACCATCAACCACCTACCCCTCTGACCATGGCAGGCCGTGCAACCTCTATGACCAAAACTCCACAAAAATGCAACATCTCCTAAAAAACAATGCAAGCCAAGCCACTCCATGCTTTATCACCTTCAGCCACCACCTTGGCCACCACCATAGCCGCCACCACCACCTTGCCATGACCACTACACACCCCTCCATCTACTGTCCAGACCTGAACACAATAGGCCGAGCCCATGGACCCATGGCCAAGCCATTTGGTTGAACCAAAACTACACTATATTGCACAAACCCTTCATATTCCTATGTTATAACTTCCTCCACATGATTTGCCTTGTAGCCGTGCACTATTGAATCCAAACCCATGCCTAATCATGTCCAAACCCAAGCCAATTACACCCCTAGGCCGTGCAAACAAATCTAGAAAGCAAGGCAAAAGATATTGTGTTCATATTGCATTTTGTTTCAAAGTTATTTAAATGTAATGTTGTATTGAATTATAACTTTATTTTGGTTTGTTATGGGTTGCGACAAGATCATTAGCTCGATTCTCATCCACTTGAATCTATTATTGTGTCATCGTGCCTTTGGGAATCCGTTTGTGTCAATTGTATTGAAATCTCCAGCTTATAAAGGTGAGTAAATCTCACACGACATTTTATACTTGTACAAATGTGAAGCAACAGCAATTGAATGTGTAGAATATTATGATATGTTATAACTGCCTATGAGGATTTAATTATATGATGTTAAACCTGTTAATTTACTTTTCATCTCATCTGTTACGGTTATATATTGTATACTGTTCATTTTATTTCTGTTTATCACACTGCAAGTTCCCTATAGATTAGATTCACCATGGGTTGAAATGATACATACCCGAACGGACTTTATAATAGGGAAAAATCATTATGGGCTGAAATGATAGGCCTGAACGGTTTTTATTTATTTTATTTTAACTTGGGATTGCGGGTTTGAAATGATAGAACCCGGATTTTTGGTTTTTAAACTGCGAATTGAAATGATACATATCCGTATCACTTGACCTAGGTTAGAAAACTATATACAGGCCCGTGGTTATTTTTATAAAGTATTTTGAATATTTTAAATATTTTTAAAAGTGTAAAATTATGAAAATTTCATTTAAATTGGATTTTTAATGTTTAAATAAAGAAATTTGGATTTTTCTAGAAGTTAAAAATGTAATTAAATGAATGGTAAAAGTGAATTTTTGAAATATAACTTAAGTTTGGAAATTTGGAATTTTGGTTTTAAAATGATATTTAAGTTATATAAATAAAATGGAAATTTAATTATATTTTGAAAAGGGTAAATATGATAATTTGATTTGAATTTGAATTTAAATGATTTAATAAAGTGTTATTGAGTTTTCTATGTATTAAAATGGTTAAATAAATGAATGCTTAAAAGTGTAATTTTAAAATATAACTTGACTTGGAAATGTGAATTTGGTTTTTATTAAAGGTTTAAGTTAATTAAATAAAATTGAAAATTTATTTTAATTTGTGAAATGGAAATAAAATATAAGTGTTAAGTTTATTTGTTAAAAATGCGAAGAAAAGAAAATTGTACATTTGGATTTGTTAAGTAAAATTATTGGAAATTTGGATTTTACTGTAAATGTTTCTTATAAAAATCATAAATTAAAATAGTAAATTTAATGAACATTTTTTAATGTCAAATTATGATTTTTATAATGTTTAAAAGGTTTAATATTGAAGGTTATTATTTGTTGGAAATACACTAAAATCTGGAAATTTCTTTTAATAGCATTCAGAAATGCTATGATTTCTGTTTTGAACTAAAAGCTTTATAAAGAGGCTATTGCAGCAATTCTGAAATGCTGTAGTTGCTGTAGTAAATTTAAAAGGCTAAAAACTTAATAAAGGCTTATTACAGCAGTTCTGTAACTGCTGTAGTAGTCTACTGTCTTTGCTGAATTTAATGAAACCCTTTAATTTGAAACCTGAGCTATTACAACATTTCTGGAAATGCTGTCTTTGCTGTTTTAAACTAAATTTCAACTAAACTGAGATTTAACAGCAGTTTTAAAATGTTGTCTTTGCTGATTTAAAATGTTTTCAAGAATAACTTATAACAGCTTTTTTTGAATGTTGTGAAAGGCTAAAATTTTCAATGTTTATGGTTTTTAACTTAGTAAATGAACTCAGAATAGTTTAAAACTTTGGAAATGGAATACTTGATTTAAAAGTATAATAATTACACTTTAAATGGTTTAGATGAATTATTTTGATTGAAATATAAACTATTTAAAAGGTGACTTTAAATGATAATAAATGAATGATATCTTTGAATTTAAAAAGTATTAAAAGTTGAAGATTTGGATTTAAACTCAAATGATGATTTGAAATGAAGTTTTTGAAAGGATATGATATGTTGATATATTAAAATAATTTGGAATGAAGTTTTGAAATGATATGATGTTTTGATATAATTGAAATGATTTGAAATGAAGTTTTGAAATAATATGATATTTTAAATATATTGAAATGTTTTGGAATTGATTTAATCTTTATTTTGATAAAGATTTGGATTTGAAATGATATTCTATTTTAAAGTATAAAATATTATTTTAAAATTATAACCACGGGTTATAATAACGATTGGTTGTTAAAGAGACCGGGATCAGATATGGACATACTCTCTGTCGATATCGAAAACCACTTTAACAACTGTGTACGCGGTGGAGTTTCCAGAATGAAGTAGGATGGTGGCGACGATCCTAAAGGTATATGCGTGGACCCAACTCCCATGAGTTGGCATAAGGTGGCTAAAACAGGAGCGGTCGACGGGCCAATGAGGTAGCACCTCTGATCGAACACACTTCTTCGATGCCATTCTATTACTTTATGATTGACTGGGTGCACCCCTTGATTTGGGAGTGTTGTTCGAGGTGGGCGGTAGTGGCTGCTATGCGTCACCACCAGTCTGAATGCGTAATTGGTATATCTACCCTGGCATTGCCTTGTGTGCCGTGTCACCTACCATATCGAGCTTTACTACGAGTTGTGATTTCTCCCATAACCTGTGGAGTATCGAGGGTAGCCCCCATTTTGGGAGTATGCTAATACTGGATAGACTACTGGGACTATTACGTGTTAAGGGCTATATGGGTAACCCCTTGATGCTATTAAAAAGTATGTTTATTTTATATTAGACATTATTATAATAGCGCAATATTACTACATAGTAAATAGTTTAACGGATCCTTAAAGAATGGGCGATCCCAAGCATTCTTTAAGTTACTTGTACCTTTATTACATTTCACTTGAGTTGGTTTACATTGTATAAGTATGTATGTCCGGACTCGAGTGTTTTGTGTTTTGCTTTACGCTCGGGTCAGACTGAGTGATACAACATTAGAGACTCACCTTTGGAGCTGGAGTTTTGCTTTGAAGATCCAAATATCTATTCATTTTGCTATCCAGTTGATTCCGGTTGTATTCTAAGTTGTACCTGATTTTCATACTGTTACTCCTGTTGTATCTTGGTATTCCTATTGTATCTTACTTAACTCTGATGTATTTATATAGTAGCTTCATGAACTACTATTTCTTTGTTTCCGCTGCATTTTGTAATTATTTTAAATTGAATTTCTTGATTTAAAAACTTTATTTTATTTATTAAAATGGATAAATTTTGTTATTTTAAAAATAAATTTTGATTTGTATGTGAATTATAATTCCAAACATGAATAAATAGAATATTTTCCAAAAATGTGAATTTTGTCAATGTGGTTAAACTTTGACTTTTTAATTTAAAAATTTAAAAGTTTGAATTCTTGAATTTTGTCTTTTATTTTGAAGGTAAATAAAATTTCAAGAATACTGCTTTTCTTTTCGTTGAAATCTGATTAATATTGTGAAAGTTATGCCTTTTACACTATTGGATGTAATTTGTTGTATTTAACAAAATTGTTAATATAATTTTATATAAATAATATTTTGTTGTCATGTCATGTTCTAATTTATGTTTACATGTGTATCATGATGTTATGTATATATATTTTAGTTTTAAAACATTTTAAAAAGTGTAATTGAAATTTTCTAATGTTAGTTGTATTTTGTTTACAATTTTTAATTTCTAGTTTCAATTAATTAAAGTAATTCTTTATTTATTTTTTTCTATTTTCTTAAAACCTTATTTTATTTTCATTTCCACTTTATTTTTTTCAGCATTTATTTTATTTACTTGACTTTTTATTTGTTTAGAAGGGTTGTTATAATTTTCCAAAGTTAATTGCATTTTTGTTTGAAATTTTAAGTCTAGTTTCAATATATATACATTTTTGATTTTAAGGGCATATCTTTAAAAGGTATTTATTTAACGTTGTTGTATTTATTGGTTTGTGAAAGCTTCTTGTATACACCTTTCTTTAATATATAGGTAACACATCAATTACGATACGTTATCTATTTTTAAGTGGAGGTATACGTTACGTTTTGATTTATTACCTCTTTAGCTTTCCATCCATTGATTTCATACCACTCCTCCTCCTACCCATGATCCACGGCCAACACCACCTCCTACCCCTGACTAGATCAGGCCATGGCAACCAAGTGATGCAAACACCACAAAACAATGTCCCAAACTCCACAAAATGTGTACTAGCCGAGCCTAGTTCAACTCTACCCTTCATATCTTGCCTTGGCCACCCCCTATTGCTCTACCACCACCTAGATACCACCACTACCCATCACTTTAGCCTCTGTCTAGATCTGACCTGACCTGTACAAGCCATGGCCGAGCCATAGACCCATGTAGCCGAGCCGAAAAAGTTCACCAAAACTCCACCTTAGTGCCTTAACTCCTTGTATTCATGTTATGTAACCTCTACCATTTCCTATTCTCCTTGTAACCATGCCTTTATTGATCCGAACCCGAACCTATTTCAATCTAAAACATGTTGTGGCCGAACCCATAGCATGTATGGTAGAGCAAAAGTTGAGTTATGGTCAAGCAAAATCGATTTAAAAGCTAGGTGATGTATTTGTCTAGCCTAGTTTCCATTTGTTTCAATTTAAACTTTGGTATTGTAATTTTATTTATATTTTTGTTTTGTTGTTATATACAAGACTAATATCTTTGTTCTCTCCACTCAAATCGAAAATCGTGCTATCGTGCTTCTGGAATTTATCTGTGTATGTTGTTTTGCAAAACTTCAGCGTAAAAAAGTGAGTAATCACACCTGACATTCATACTTATATTATTGTGAATTGATAGCAAATGAAAGTGTAGAAATTATTATATCATGTTATACCTGCATGTGATGTAAATTATATGATGTTAAACCCTGTTATTAACTTGTCACATCATCTGTTATATTTATTTTATTTTACTGTTTATTTATATTATGTTCTCACACTGCAAGTTCCCTGTAGTATAGAATCACTATGGGTTGAAATGATACATACCCGAACAGACTTTAGAATAGGGAAAGATCGTTATGGGCTGAAATGATAAGCCTGAGCGATTTTTATTTATTTTATTTAACTTGGGATTACGGGTTTGAAATGAAAGAACCCGTATTTTTCTTTGTAAACTACGGATTGAAATGATATATTATCCGTATCACTTGACTTAGGCTAGAAAATATTATACAGACTCGTAGTTATTTTATATATTTTTCTGGAAGTTTTAAGTATTTTGAAAATGTAAATTTTGATATTTTGATTTAAATTTGGTTTTTAAAATGATTTAATAAAGTGAAAAATAATTTTCTATGTATTAAAAATGTTAAATAAATGAATGGAAATTTGTGATTTTAAATATAACTTAATTTGGAAATTTGTTGTAACAACCCTGTATTTTGTGATTATTTTAATCGTATATTTTAATTATTTTTAATTGAATTTCTTGATTTGAAAACTTTATTTTATTTATTAAAATGAATAAATTTTGTTATTTTAAATATAAATTTTGATTTTGATGTGAATTAGAATTCCAAACATGACTAAATAGAATATTTTATAGAAAAGTGAATTTTGGTCAATATGGTCAAACTTTGATTTTTAAATTTAAAATTTGAAAGTTTGAAAATTTGAATTTTATCTTTTATTATGGAAGTAAATAAAATTTTAAGAATAATGCTTTTCGTTTTGTTAAAATCTGATTAATATTATGAAAGTTATGCCATTTTAAATATTGAGTGTAATTTGCTGTATTTAACAAAATTGTTTATTTTAAATTATATAAACAATATTTTATTTGGTCATGTAATGTTCTAATTTATATTTATATGGGTAAAATAACATGTTATGTATATATTTTGGTTTTAAAACATTTTTCAAAGTGTAATTGACATTTTTCAATGTCAGTTGTATTCTGTTTATAATTCCTAATTTCCAGTTTCATTTAATTAAAGAAATTCTTTGTTTATTTTCTATTTTCTTAAGACTTTATTTTATTTTCGCTTACACTTCATTTTGTTCAGCATTTATTTTATTTTACTTGGCTTTTATTGGTTTAGAAGTAAAGTTATAATTTTTCTAAAACTAGTGATATTCTATTTGAAATTTTAAAATCCTATTTTGAATTTTTAAACAATTTCTTTATTCTTTTTCTATTTTCTCTAAATTTAATTATTTATTTCACTTTAGAAATGATAAATGAATTATTTATTTCAAAGTTTTGCTTTAGAATATTTTTTAAAATGAAGTAGAAAATTTTCCAAAGCCAATGATGATTTATTTGTAATTTTTTGAACCCTGTTTTCAATTTTTAAGTAATTTGTTATATTCTTTTTCCATTTTATTTAAAATTAATTATTTATTTTTATTTTATATTACTTTTTTTCAGTTCTAAAGTCAAATTACTGATTTTATTTTGTTTTATTTGAATTAAAGAAAAAGGAAATATGAAAGAGTTTAAAATGCTTTAGAAACTGAAGTCTTTTCATCTCCTATGTCCTTTCAATTGCCACAACTCCTCATTTACTTCTTTTGGCTGTGTATTACTTTGTTTGTCCATGTATTCCAGTGCTCATTCCTGCAAAAAAAACATTTGTTCCTCATTCTATTCATGGCTTGCAAAAAAATTTGGTAATGGCTACTTTTTCCTTCTTCTTCTTCTTCTCATTTTTCATGGTTTTTGCCTTGTTTCTTGGATTCTTTTGCACTTCCTCCTCCTCATATCCACGGCCACTACCTCCTAAACCTCTTCCCTTCCATCATCACCAACTATACTCCAGGTCATGACCATGGCCGAACCCACCATGGTGACCAAACCCCTCAAAAATGCAACCTAGGCCTTAAAAACAATGTTGTGACCACTATTTGCATCACCACTTCATTTTCCACCACCACCACCACCTTTGGCTGCCGCCACCACCTCTGACCAGACCACCACACACCCCTCTAGCCTCTGACCTGACCCACATTCCACTGGCCAACCCCAAACACCCCATGACGGAGCCTCTTTGTTGAACCAAAACTCCTCTTTGTTGCCTAAAACCTCTTCACCTTCCTATGTTGTAACTTCCTCCACTTGTTCTAGCCTTTATGCCATACATTCCTATGTTCAAACCTGAGCCAAAGTCATGCCAAACCTGAGCCAAAACATCCCCTAGGCTATGCAAGCAAATGTAGAAAGCAAGGCAAAAGTCGTTGCATTCATATTTGTTTTTATTCCAAAGTTATATCATTTCAAGGTTGCATTGAAATTTATAATTTGTTTGGTTTTGTTTTGGGTTGTAACTCATGATCTATAGCTTGGATCTCGCTCTCCACTCAAATTATAGTCTTTTCAACGTGCTTTTGATTCCGTTGTGTCATTTGTATTGCAATCTCCAGCCATAGAGGTGAGTAAATCTCACCTGACATTTTATACTTATGCAAATATGAATTGACAACAATTGAATGTGTAGTACTATTATGTTATGCAATAACTTCCTGTGATTATTTATGTATGATGTTAAACCTGTAAATTACATGTCATATCATCTGTTACTGTTATATAATGCTATTCTGTTTATTTATATCAGTTTATCACACCGCAAGTTCCCTGTAGAATAGAATCACTATAGGTTGAAATGATACATACCCGAACGGACTTTAGAATAGGGAAAAATCGTTATGGGCTAAAATGATAGGCCTGAACGATTTTTATTTATTTCCTTTAACTTGGGATTGCGGGTTTGAAATGATAAAACCCGGATTTTTTCCTTTGTAAATTACGGATTGAAATGATATATTATCCGTATCATTTGACTTAGGTTAGAAAATTTATATATAGACCCGTGGTTAATATATATATATATTTTCTTGAAATTATAAAATATGTTAAAAATGTAAATATTATGATAATTTGATTTTAATTTTAATTGAAAATGATTTTATAAAGTGTTATTGATTTTTCTATAAATTAAAAATAGTTAAATAAATAAATGTTTAAAAGTTGAAATTTGAAGTATAACTTAACTTGGAAAATGTGAAAGTGTTTTAAAATAAAAGTTAAGTTAAAAAAATAAAATGGAATTTAAATAAAATTATGAAATGGTAAACTTAATTAAAATGTTAAGTAAATGAAATATTATAAATTTTACATTTATTTTATAAGTGAATTATTAAAGATTTGATAACTGTTTGTGAAACTTTCACTTTGTAAAATCATAAATTAAGGGTTATTTAAATGATTGTTTTTAAAGTAAGAAAATATGATTTTTATAAGTTAAAATGGATTTAAATAAATTTTAATTGTTTATGAAATTGTAGTGAAAGTTTGGAATTTAAATTGATAGCATTCCTGAAATGCTATCATTTCTAACGTTAAAGATATTACAGCATTTTGTAAATGCTGTAATTGATATAAATGAACTAAATGGCAGAAATGAACTAAGTGCTGTAGTTGCTGAATTTAACTAAAGTTTTATTTGAAATCTAAACCTATTACAGCATCTAAATGTTGTCTTTTGCTAATTGAATTGTTTTTAAACATAACTTTCCGTAGCATTCTCTAAATGCTGCAAAAGTTGAAATTTCACTGTTTTAATAAATTTAAGTGAATAAATGAATTCTGAAATGGTAAAATTTTGGGAATTGAATATTGACTATTAAATATAGTAACTTCATTTTTAAATGATTTAAATGGAATAATTTGATTTGAAATATTTTGATATTTTGAAATGGATTGATATGATATTTGATTTCGAATTATAAATTACCATTTTGGAATTTTAACCACGGGATGTAATTAAATTGATGGTATTATGGATCCTTAAAGGATGGGCGATCCCAAGCATCCTTTAAGTTATTATGCAGTGCTATTACAGTTCACTTGAATTGGTTTACATTGTATAAGTATATATGTCCTGACTCGAGTGTTTTGTGTTTTACTTTACGCTCGGGTTAGCCTGAGAATCACAGCTTTGGAATTTATCTTTTGGAGCTAGAGATTTGCTGGAGCTTATCTGTCCATCTGTTATTTCTTATCTTCTAATCCAGTTATTTACTATTCGGTATTGTCTCTGTATTATTGATTTATGTATCCTAACTTCTATTGTATCTATTTTGACTATGAGATTTTGTATATGTTTTGAGAGTTTGTATATAGTAGCTTCATGAACTACTATGGTATTGTGATATCCCGGGAATTTCAAAGAAATTAAATATGATAATCTCTTTAATAAATTAATTAAATTAGCAATATTGTTATATTAAAACAATAAAAATGTATTGTATATATATATGTGTGTGAATATAGATTTTAAGTAGAATATTTATTTCAAATTGAAATTATGGATTTTTAAATATATATATCAAATTAAAAGTAATATTGACTTTGAAATTTTATTTAATAATTGGTTTAAATTTTTAGTGTAGATTTAAAGTTATGTATAAATGTTTTTGTATAAAAATAGTTGTTTCATTCCATTTCTTTAAAAAGATTTTTCAATATGCATTAGTTATTAGGAAATAAATTATAAGATCTTTATTTAATAAATGTAAAAGTATTTATGCATGAGAAAATATGTGTTAACATTTAAACACTTTAAAATACATGTGTTAAGATATTAAGAGGGTTTAGTGACAAGTGTCACATTTTATTTTATTTTCCTCAATTTTAAATAAATCAAAAACAAATTCTATATATATCTACTTCTCATAACTTTTCCTTTTTTCTACCTCATTCTCTAAACATTCAAGCTACAGCCACGTTTTCAAAACAGAGAAAAATACCCAAAGCCTTAAACATTCAAACAAATTCCTCTCCACAATTCTAAAATCTGAAACCAAAATCCAAGTTAAAAGCTTCCTCAAAATCTAAAGCTGTAAACTATTTTCAAACTGAAGAACAAAATCAGAGATCAACAAAACAACTGCTGCAAGTTTTCAAGAATCAACAATCTCAAATCTAATCAAAACAATTCAAGTTCCAGATTCAAAGTTTAAAGTTTTCAAACATCTCAGCTCTGTTTAAAACATCTCAAATTTGAAGCTCTGTTCAACATCATAAAACAGGTGAGTAAACAAAATGTTTTAAAAACAGTAATATAGTTGCTATTTGCATGTGATAATCCTATATGGAAAAGTAGTTTGAATGATTGATCTTATCTAGTTATATATGAATTACTATGATCTTATGAGAATATACCTGTATATGTATAAAATCTGCTCTGTACAAATGTTCCAGTAAACAAAACAAACCTTAGATCTACCATATTATCTTGAGACTATATTTAAGTGTTGTTGTATGAATGTAAATAGGCCTACATGTATATATTTATTAGTGTAAGATCTGTTTATTGTTTGTTTGAAATATGCATGTCTGTTTTTAAGTTACAGAGTTAAAAATAAATCAAGAAATCAAATTTCTCTTTATCTATTCTGTGATTATCTTTTGTTTTCAAATAAAATAGGATCGTTTAAACATAATCTAACTTTTAAAACCATAGTTAAGTATTCAGGTTTGAGATCTGCCTGGAGTTAAGAAATATACAGTAAGAACCTTGATAAATGTTGAAATCAAGTGTTGTTATCTGGGGATTTAATTATATAATAAGAATCCACTCAAGAAAATAGGATTTTTAAAATGAATCTGGTAATTTTTAATTTAGTGAATTGAGAGCAGTTTGGTGTTGAACGTGGAATGGGTTTTCACCAAATTCTGGTAATCCTCAAACAATTGATACTCGAAATTCTTGTAGTAGCTTGGTTAGTGGTTAGAGATGTTGAGAAAAATGCCTGATGATTTTATCATCCTTTGTGGCATTGGCGATTAGACGAAATAGGGTTTAGGCATTTGGTTTGGTCGTGATTGGAATCGTGATGTCTGAAGCATCTATGATGGATCGAGCTTCATGGGAGTGAGGGGGATGGATGCGTGAAGGGCTTTGGAAGTTATTGCCGGAGTTTCAAGTGGAATGGTGATCGGAGACGTGGTGGTGAAACGTTCGTCCCAGGCGATGTCGAACTGCTATTCGAATTGATGTCTCGTTTTCGATTTAGGCTAAATGTTTGCAATTTGATGCTCGAAGTTGAATGGCGAGTTGATTTACGATTTGCCGGAGATGAGCGAGTTCGCCGGAGTTGGCTGGAATCGCCGTGCACGTGCACAACGGTGAGGTGTGTGTCAGGGGAGATGGATGCATGGGCGACTCGAAGGAGCTCTCAGGAATTAGATGGCCAGACTCGAAGTTTCTCTCGTGTGCGTGTAGTATAGTTTAGCAGTTTAGTTTAAAAGAACTGAGGGGAGAAGAAGTAGACGCGGGAAAATCTCGAGTCGATCTCGAGTAAAATACGTGGATGACTCGGAGCAGGAATCAGAGAAGTGTAGCACGTTTTAAAGTTTTAAAGATAATAAAAGCTTGGAATTTTAAAATGTTTCTATGTTTAAACTTTTCTAAACTTCTTTTTAATTGCTTTTAAACTCTATTTTATTGGTAGGTTTGTTAAATTTAAGTTTGTTAAAACTTAAATAAAATGTTTTAAAACTAAATCATTTTATAGTTATAATTAAATGTTAATTAAAGGTTAAACTTAATATTGTGATTAAGTAATTAACAAAAGAAAATGATTTGTTAAAAGATATTTAAGAGTTTGATAATTTAATAAAGAGTAATTAATTAATTTTAATTATTAATTAAATAATAATAAATCAATAGTTAAAGATTATAATTAATTAGAGTTTAATTAATTTGTAATTAAGAATTATTAATTAGATAATTAAAGTCAATTAATTAATAAATTAATAGTTAATTAATTAAGTAATTAATTGGTAATTAGTAATAAATTAATTGATCATTAAGGGTTAATTAATCAAGTATTAAGGATTACTTAATTTAAAATTAAGTTTTATTAATTAATAATTTAGGTTTATTAATTAATAGTTAAAGGATAATTAATCTCTGATTAAGGTTAATTAATTTACTTATAAAAGTAATTAAGGTTTGATTAATTAATTAAATGATTGTAATTAATTAATAATTGATTAAGCAGAATAAGTGATTAGTTCTTAAGTAATTAATTTAATTTAAGATAATTAAATTAATTATAATATGGATTAATAAATTCTGTTTGGATGATTGTTGGAGTAGGATGTCTGGATTGATTGATATCTATTGGGTGATATTCTGTGATACTCTGTGATAAGTTTTGGATATATCTGTGATGGATGTATGGATTATCTATGATAAATGCTATGTGAATTCAAAGTGATGAATTGAATTGTTTAACTTTAAAACAACTTGACCTTAAAAGATACGTTTTGGATTTCGATGAGACCGGGATCGGGTTTCCGTATACCGGGATACCAGGTCTGGAGACCCGAATACCACATCGATCCAAATTAACGATAGGTCGTGAATCTCAAGTGAAGATGAAGATTCAGAGTGCAAGGGTTATTGTCGTTAACTCTGAGGGTGATTCCAATACGAGTGTAACGAGATAATGCCTTCGGTTTCGTTCGAACCCGGAACGAACTTGTATGGATTGAATGCTTTCAACACATCGTCAGGAGGGCGATGAGCATTCTAAGTGATGTGTTCTGATTTAAAGGTAAATCGTAACCTCAAGCCTCATCAACCGGGAATGGCTAAAACAGGGGAGGTGCAGCAAGGCTTCGTGGGTAGCACCCACTGAGAGTAAGGTCATCCCTGTCTAGAGAAGTTCCTTTTATTTCGGCTTAGTGGTGCAGTTGGCGACGGCCATCTGTGGGGTGATTTTATTCGGGATTATCCAGTAAGGGATGGTTCCGGCTTTGTGTTGCAGGGGATTGGGAGTGATCCTCGGTACGGTGATCTAGGCCCCGTACTGTGATGAGCGGTACCCCGGTAGCTCTGCCATTGTATGGAATCCAATTTCCAATAAGAGCCATACGATTTAGTTGTGCCCAACTACGTTGGAATGTGAGATGTAAGCATTCCAGCTATTTCTGTATTTTATTTGAAAACCCTAGACCCTATTATAATATAACCAGATTTCCTATCAAATGATTTGGTTAGCATAAGATAAAAAAACGTACCCGTGTTTATGTGTGGGAAGTCTTATGTGATACCCTTGTTTCCAAATGATTTTCAAGTTAAACAACTTAACCGTTTACTCACACCAGACCCATGTCTGACCCAGAGTTTATTTCTGTTTTTCTTAAACTTTTGGGTACTCAAATTTTTATGAGTAGCCAAGTGATCAGGTTTTGCTTAGACGAATTTTGGAAGGACCTGGAGATGAAGACTTGGCGTAGTTATATATGTATATGTATCTTTCCGCTGTGTATTAACTCTAAGATGTATTTTGTGGGTGTAATGTAATGACAGATACTTATGACTGTCTTGTTTTGGATGTTGTATATATGGGTAACTCTGATATGTGTAAAAACTATGTAATGGATATGTGATATATTATATTTTGTTCTGTTTCCGCTGTGAGATTCTGATATCTGTTAGTTCTTTCTTCTATCTTTTCTATTTCTATCTATTTCTTTCTTATTGATGATACGATTTTCTGTGGAATGAAAGTCGGGTCGTCACAGGTATTTTATTTCCGCTGCGAGTTATTCTGATATTTTGTGTCTGTGATTCTGTATTTGATTTTATTTGCTCCAAATTTTTATTACAATCTGTTATTTTGAATTATTCAAGTCAGACATGTGTGGATTATTGTCGATTTGAATGGTCCAAAATAGTGGGTCATTACATTTGGTATCGGAGCTTTGGTTTTAGGCAAACCTTAGCCTACGGAGCAAAAAATCATTAGAGATAGGGTAGAAATACCCTAGAATGAGTGAAATCAATCTCAAAATCATTTCTTTGTGAGAGAACGTATTTTCGAAGTATAAAATGATTTTCAAATGATTTTTAAAGAATTTTCAAAGATTATTTGATATAAATTTTCTTGCTTTGAAAGTAAAATATTTCTTAAGCTTCATTTCTTTCGTATCCACCTTGTTAGTAATTTCTTTGATTAGGATCCTCTAAAATTTTGAACTTCTCTCTTGATTGATCTAGATCCATTGTTGATAGGAATCTAATTTGGGTATGGCAAAATAAGTAGTTTGTTAGGTTGCTTTGAGTAAACTCTGTTTTATCTTTTGCTTAGCTGAAGTTGTCCAACTAAAGATATTTATGCTTCTGTTTTCGTATGTTATGAATTCGAGTCTTTCCAAATTTTGAATGGGAATTCTTTTGTATCGATATAGATTATTTATCTCTAATCTTGGTTTGGATTCTTATCGAATAAGATTCCTTTGAATTTTGGAACGCTCCCACTTGTTCTGAAATCCATTCCTGTCTCCCCTAATTGTACTCTTTTGATTTTTGGAGCATTCCGTTACCCCACTTTGAATGACCTTTATAAGGTGGCGATTCCGCCAATCTTTGAATGATTTATAAAAGGGTGAAACTCCCTTATAATTGGCATTGATTCGCCGGAGATTTCTGTATCCTCGGTTTACGATGTTTTCTATCTTCTGCTATACCTGGATTCCATCTCTGGAGATCGAAGGTCGATTTGCCTTAGATTTTCGCATCGATTATTCCTGAAGTCAGGGTTGACCGGTTAAGGTCGCCCGCGATTTATATGAGCTTATCCATCTTCTATTTGGTAATTTAATTATCTTATCTTCGTTTGAGCTTATCTTTGAATCAGAATTCTATTTGATTAGAGTTCCTCTAAATTTGAATCTCTGTTTTATTTTTGTTTGCACAAAAAATGGACAAACACCTCAAAGTTGTATGATTTAGTAGATCTTATGTTGTTCTTAGTGATTTTGGAGGTTTATGCAAATATATGAAAAACAGGGGCTAAACTGTAAAAAGACATGCAGATTTATAGTGGTTCAGCCAGAATGTGCCTACGTCCACTTTATATGTTATTTCTCTTCTTTTGTTGTGATTACAAGTACAAAGCTTTGATACAAGTAAAAGAAAGTTGTTTGAAAGTTCCTTCCGTGCTTGAGCTCTCAAACTTGTCCCCATTGCTGTACCCCTGCCCCTCTATTTATAGAGTGAGGCTAGGGGTAGGGGTCCAGGATATGTAGAGTCGCTGATGGGCCTGGGCTGATGCGATCTGGCCTGGTATATCTTGGTTCGGCATTGCTTGGTTCGGAGGTGGTTGGAGTGTAGATTGGACCGGTAGCTGTTTGGAAGTAGGTTGGACCGGTTGTTGTTGGTTCGGTGGGATGGAAGGAGACTGGTTCGGTGTTGGCTGGTTCGGTGGGATGGAAGGAGACTGGTTCGGTGTTGGTTGGTTCGGTGGGATGGAAGGGGACCGGTTCAGAGTTGGTTTAAGACTGCCGAACGAATCACTGCCGAACGAATTACGGCCGAACGAATTACTGCCGAATGGGCCTTTGAGGACGAGAATACCGGATGGGCTTAGGCGAGTCTGGATGGATGAGTCACGCTCCTTGGTCGCAAGGTCTTCTGGGTGAGAATGCGCCCAACATTTGCCCCCCAAAGTGGGGCATATGCCGGAATGTGCCGCGCTTTGTTTAGAAGATGACGACGCAGTCTTGGATGCGTTCGCCGAATCAGACGGTCCGGTCGCCTACAGTTGCCTATAAGTAAGGGCTCGGGGTTTCTATTACCTTCTATCGAACGAACAGCCAAGCCAAGATAGTCACATAGCCGAATCAAACCCTGATCCTTTGCCGAATCATCCCAGCTTGCCGAACCATTTCAGTTGCCGAATCAGGTACCCAATTCCCTTAGTCGAATGATATATATTTTTTTCTTTTTCTTTTTTCTTTTTTTTTTCTTTTTTGCGTACACCGAATGAAGTGCATGTGCTATACGTGCCGAATGAAAATTTTCAGATGAGAATGCCGAATGAGAATGCCGAATGAACAAATAGGCTGAGTGCCGAATGGACTTTTAAGTTGAGTGCCGAATGAACTCTCACGTTGAATGCCGAATGAACTTTTGTATCGAGTGAACATGTGTTTCATACTTCGAATTTTCAAGCGAAATTCCAGATTACGCTGCTTGTATATTCTAACGATATACTTTTCCCATGATTGCAGATAAATGTCTCGAAAAGTTGAAACTCGATCAGATAAGAGGAGATCCGGGGGTGAAGGAGAGTCCTCGGCCGTGCCCCCAGCTCAATCAGGATCGGAGCGTCATGGGCCCGCCCCGAGGTCATTAGTGGATGGATATGGTCCCCAGGAGTTGCTGGATTCCCCGCCTGACTGCTTTCCTAGCTTTCTCAAAGAGGAGCAACTCGATGTTATATCTCGTTCCTTTGGGATTGATAGAGCCCTCATGCTGCTGCCGGGTCCAGGAGTCATGCCATACAGTCCTCCCGAAGGATACTTTGCTTATAGCAGGTACCATTGCATGTGTGGTGCTATCCCGCCTCTCAATGCTTGGATAGTCAGCTTCCTCACGTACCTGAAGGTGGCCCCATTTCAGCTTCAGCCCAACTCTTACGCCATACTGGTGAGCCTTTTCGTTATTTTTCGGAGGAAGTATGGTCGCGCTCCCTCCAACCGGGAGATCCGGTACTTGTACAATTTAAGGGGCTACAAGAAGGGGTCCCCATATATTAACTTGGAATCTGCTGTGACCTTCAAGCCGGTCCTGGACCTTTATTCCAAATTCAGCATGTTCAAGAAAGAGTGGTTCTTTGTTAGGGACGACTCCGTCTCCATCCGGCGCTTTACCTCTGGATGTAAGTTGATGCTTTTACTTATAATTTCTATCCTGATTGTGATGCTTCTTCTCATACTTTCTCATTTTTGCTAGCGACAGGTGGCTTTCCGGTTGTGGAGACTGACCGCCTGGTTCAGACGGCGGCGGAGATAGAAGGCATTCTTGGGAAATACAGATCATCTGCTTACTTGATTAGAAATGCGATCCTTCTAGAATATAACTTGATCCTTCCGCAGCAGTCTGTAGTTAAGTTGAGGGAAACGGCGGAAGAGAGGGCGGCTGCTCAGGCCAAGGGAGGCGTTGCGGCAAAGGGTGGAAAGAGAAAACCATTCACGAAACCTCCAGCCGTTGGAGGTAAGAAACTTAAGAGGTCAGACGGTCCTTCTCCCAGCAATTGTCCACTTACTCAGGGGGAGATAGACGCGGAGGAGGAAAGAGGTGAGGCGGAGGGCGGAAGTGACGTTGAGCGTCTTGGTGACGAGGGTGGCGATGGACAGGGTGGTGATGGTTCCAGGGCTCTGTCTTCTGGGCAAGTAGGCGAGATGCAAGAGTGGACGGATGATGCTCTCCGTCAAGCTTTTGAGGGGTTGGGTGATGATCCGGCTTTGGTAGAGAAGACCGGGGAGGCGGACAAAACCGGGACTGGTGCAAGTGAGTCTTCTCCGACTATTCCGGCCAAGGTGGCTCTGACGACTCAAGGTGAACTCTTGACCCCTGCATGCTTCACTAATGATAGGGACTTAGGAATATTTTATGACCCGCTCCCGTCCTGGAATGAAATCCAGGACTTATTGCAGTATCCCACTCCTCCCCAGGGTTTGTACAACCACAGCTGTGTTTCTTTTCCTTTTCTAACTTGTAATCTACCGCGTTTCTTGAATCATATAGTAATGTAAGATTATGACACTTGCTCTTTATATCAGGAGCAGGCAAGACGCCCAAAGCTTCAGACCTTCGACACAGGCTCGAGCAATATAAACTTTCCAAAATTTCTGCTAAGCCGAAGCCCTCAGCCCAACGCTCCGGGGATGTAGTCGGGTACCGTCCTCTTCTTGGGGTCATCGAAGAGGGTATTCAGCAGAGGAAGAGGAGTCATCCTTTATCCGAAACTTCGCTCGGTCCTCAGCCTCCGGCTCAGCCTATTCATGATATTACTGAGGAGGGTAGCGAGTTTGTACCCTCTCCACACCCGTCCGGAAACCCTTCTGTTATTCATATCGACCGTCCCGACTTGGCCCGTAATCCATTCGCGGGTCATCCTGATCTGGATCCAGGTTCTCAGGATATTACTTTTGACGAAGTTACTGGTGAACACCTTCTCCCCCGTAACCCCATGGTACGAGTACTTGACGAAGCCAAGTCCTTAGACCTCGATCTACTCACCACTCGTATAGTCACTATGGGAGACGAGGCCAAAGCTAATATTGATCGGGTGGCAGAGGAGACCAAGAAGCTGATGGGGCATCACGCTTGGCTGGTTAAGGCCGGAGAGGAGATAGGGAGCGCCAATATCCGACTTCGATTGGTGGTCTCGGATCAGGCCAAGCAGCTTGCGGATCAGGCTATCCAGATTTCTCAGCATGAAGCTGCTACTAGGCGATTAAGGAGAACCATGGAAGAGGCCAGTCGGGCCGAATTGCGGAAAATGGAAGCTGCTTGCAAAGAGCGGATTGACATGGCTATTACCACGGTGGATGAGGTTCGGAGAGCGGATCTCGAGCAGGTGGAGGAATTGTCCGAGAAGCTTGAGGCTGCAGAGCTTGCTCAAGCTAAGTTGAGGGAAGAGATGGAGGTGATGCGGAGGTCCCTTCAAGCTGATTGCTCGAGATACAGACTGGAGAGAGATGCTGCCGTGGAAAGGTTGTCGGCCTCCGATGCCCGGATGAGGGAGTTTGAGGAGAACGAAGGAATGATGGATGACATGCTCCAGGACATGTATTTCCGGACTTGGAAGCAGGGTAACTTCTCTTGGATGGATGATTATCCCAGAGTCATGGCCAAGACATATCTTCGGGCTTTGGAGGAGGCTAAGGCTGATGCAGATAAAGAGGGTGGAACGGTCTTCAGTATGGATGTGGTCACTGCCCAGTTCACCAAGGAGGAGAAAGTGGCGGTAAAGGAGGGTATGCGGCTGCTTGCTGCTGAAGAGGCGGGTGTGCAGGTAGAGGATGACGACCAGGATGGTCAAGAAGCTAGTACTGGTAAGTCTTCCTTTCTAGTCTTTCTGTTAACTTGGTTACTCATCACTAATGAATCCTTTTTATGACCGGACAGGCGGGCAAAAGAACAAGGACAAGACTTCGACGCAACCAGCTCCATGACTGAACCTGAAAAATTCTTTTTGTAGGCTTGGCATTGTTGTATTTGTTAGTCTTAAGACAGTAGAGTAACTTCTAAGTTGTAATTCTTGCTACTTGTAATAACATTATTCTTGACGTGTAATTTTTTTTAGCTCAAGTTGATTTTGTCGTTTCTTGAATATTTGTTGCTATTTCGACATATCGTATAGGAAATGTAGCTATGTATATTCTTGTAATTAAATTGTGTTTGATGTCAGATTCTGGTTTTAAATCATAATCTCATGACTTGCAATGTTAGCGTGTGGTGTGAAAAAATTAAATTATAGTCATGCATTTGTACATAAAGGAAGAAAATACCGCCTTTCATGTTCTGTTTGTAAATGGCAGTTTCGAATATCTTGTATGACCAAGCATGGAAAGCAATTGACTGCCCTGCCATCTGATTGTGAATCTCTGCATCCATTGGCGGGTATCTCTTACCCTGCATCCTGTACTTTATGGTTTGTCATAGAGGATAGGAGGAAAGTTTTTTAAGTAAAATTGAAATATGTGAAATAGTAAAACTTCCAGTCACGGAAGGCCTTCGATGTGCTTAAGTTCGTGGCAAACGGGTTTGGTAGTCACTTTCCCTAGCTGTGGGTCTTGGAGACATTTGTCACCCATCTTACGCCTCCGCGGGGAGTTAATTCTTTTTTACCACAGCCGCACTTAAGACACACCGGAGCCGAGATCGCGCACAGTAACTACCCGGGCCATTATGGCCCGTACTCATGGGTATTATTCGACTTACTGTGGCCGGCTAGCGTGGGTGCCGATCGTCAACTGTGAACTGCCCCTGGCTGGCCACACCTTATGTTGGGGCTTATAATCGGTTCACAGTCGCCGGCGAGCCTAACGCCGTAATGAGCTGCCTCGGCTATAGTCGGCCTTCTCGGTGGCTTATAATCGGCTCATTACAGTTGGCTTTAAGGGCCGTCGCGAGCAATGAGTTAACCCGCAGCAGAGGGATGCTGGAGCAAAAGTGTCTCATTGGCGAGGGCATAGATTCGCATAGTACCTGTTGGGGCTTGTCCACGTGAAGTTGCATTGTGGAGTGCTTTGAATAGAAATGCTATATGCTCAGGATTTTGTTCAACAGAAAAGGATAAAGTTAACAAGCAGCCAAGATACAAAGGAACAAGTTAAAAAAGAGACAAGGCTTTTTAAAAGTGGTTCGGCACGAAAAAATGCCTACGTCCACTGATTCTCTTTGTTAATTCACTTCATATGGGCAATACAAGTTAAGAAAAGTATCGACGGAGTTGTTGGATGTTCCATGCCCTCTGGAACACCTCTCCGTCCACTGTTGACAAAATATAGGCTCCGTTGTGGAGATCTTTATGAATTACATATGGTCCATCCCAGATTGGGTCTAGTGCTCCGGGGCGAGGGAAGATTCGCTTGAGGACAAGATCCCCTTCTCGTAAGGTACGATGCTTGACTTTGGAGTTGTATTGTGCTGCCACCTTTTGCTTGTGGGCTGCTGTTTTTAGGACTGCATCATTCCTTCTCTCCTCGACTAGATCCAAAGACATGTTGAGGAGCTCTTCGTTTTCTTCTGGGTTATAGTGGATCCTACGGTGGGAAGGCACAATGGTTTCAACTGGGAGCATAGCCTCCGATCCGTATGCCAAAGAGAAAGGAGTGTGCCCTGTTGATGTTCTGAAAGATGTGCGGTAGGCCCATAGTGCCGTAGGGAGTTCATCCACCCAAGCGCCCTTTGACTTTTCGAGCTTCTTTTTGATCAGAGTTTTCAGAATTTTGTTGACTGCTTCGACTTGTCCGTTTGCTTGGGGATATGCTACGGATGAGAAGCTTTTGTGAATTCCGTGTTCTTGGCACCAGTTGGCGAATTCCTCGCTGTCAAACTGAAGTCCATTGTCTGATATGATTTTTAGTGGGACTCCGTACCTGCACAGAACATTTTTGATTAAGAAGTTGATAACTTTCGCTGAAGATACTTTATTTAGAGGTTCTGCTTCCACCCATTTGGTGAAATAGTCGACTGCTACTATAGCATATTTGGCGCCGCCTCGACCCATTGGCAGTTCACCGATTAAGTCAATTCCCCATACTGCAAAGGGCCAAGGGCTGGTCATCTGGGTAATCTCGGTTGTTGGTAGCCGAGGGATCTTAGCAAATTTTTGGCATCTGTCACACTTCTTGACGAAATCTAAGGCGTCCTTGCTTAAGGTGGGCCAGAAATATCCGTATCGGAGTATCTTTTTTGCTAACGTTTGCCCTCCGGTGTGATCTCCGCAGCTTCCTTGATGAATGTTGGATAAGATTTCCTTGGCTTCCCTTCCGGCGACACACCTTAATAATGGGTTAGAGAACCCGCGCCAATAGAGGATGTCTCCTTGTATTGTGTAGCGGGACGCTTTCCTCAAGATTTTCTTGATTTCGTTACGCCCGTCGGGTAGTGTGCCATTTTGTAGGTAGTCTCGGATGGGAGTCATCCAAGTTGCTTCTTCGGTTGCAGCTATCAGATTCACTTGCTCAAAACTTGGGATCATTTGCTTTGAGACAGTTACTGCCCCGAAGATGGCGACGTCTCTCATACTTGCTTGCTTTGCCAATTCGTCGGCCTCTTGGTTCTCTTCCCGAGGGATGTGTTTGACTAAGTAGTGGTCCAATCGGCTGAGAAGTAACTTGGTCTTCTTTAGATATGCTATGAGTCGTTCTTCTCGAGCTTGGAATTCCCCTAGTATTTGATTAACAATAAGCTGAGAATCGCTGTGAAGACATAAAGAATTGGCTCCGATCTCGATAGCAATTTCTAATCCGGCTATTACTGCTTCGTATTCTGCATCGTTGTTGGTGGCAGCGAACTCCAACCTTATAGCATAGTGCAGTTTATTTCCCCTGGGAGTGATTATTACCACACATGCCGCCGAGCCTTGTTCGTTAGATGCACCGTCCACAAAGAGACTCCACTTGATATCTTCTGTTATTTCCAGTTGCTCCTTATCCTCGTTGGTAGTGAATTCTGCAATGAAATCAGCCATGGCTTGTCCCTTGATGGCGGTGCGAGGGTGATAGGTGATATCATATTGACTCAGCTCAATACACCATTTAAGTAGTCGCCCGGAAGTGTCGGGACGATGGAGTACCTGCCTTAGTGGTTGATCGGTTAGAACCTTGATGGAATGGGATTGGAAGTAATGACGTAGCTTTCGTGAAGTGATTAGTAAACAGTATGCTAACTTTTCAAGCTTAGGATATCTGACTTCTGCCCCAGTAAACCTTTTACTGACGAAGTAAACTGGTCGTTGCGTGCGGTTATCTTCCCTTACCAAGGCAGCGCTTAGAGCGTGAGATGACACAGCAAGGTATATGTATAATTCTTCGCCTTCGCTTGGGGTCGAGAGTACCGGTGGTTTCTGGAGGTGTTCGATTAGGTTAAGGAAAGCGGTCAAGCATTCGTCCGTCCATTCGAACTTTCCTTTATCTTTCTTTAGAGCTTCGAAAAAGGGGACGCACTTGTCCGTTGCTTTGGAGATGAATCGGCTTAGGGCAGCCACTTTTCCATTTAGGCTTTGCATTTCCTTTCGGGTGGAAGGTATCTTGATGTCCCTTAATGCTCGGACTTGTTCAGGGTTTGCTTCTATCCCTCGGGCATGGACGATGAATCCTAAGAATTTTCCTGATGACACTCCGAAGGAGCACTTTAGTGGATTCAACTTCATTCCATACTGTCGAAGTACCTGGAACATTTCGCCCAGGTGGCTTACGTGATCTTTGGCTTTCCGTGATTTTACCAGCATGTCGTCTACATATACTTCCATTGTTCGTCCTATTAGCCCTGCGAACATCTTGTTGACGAGGCGCTGGTAGGTGGCTCCTGCATTTTTAAGTCCGAAGGGCATCACTTTGTAGCAGTACAAACCCCGGTCGGTGATGAAACTAGTGTGGTCTTGGTCGGGAGCATGCATAGGAATTTGGTTATATCCTGAGTATGCATCCATAAAAGACAGGAGTTCGTGCCCGGCTGTGCTGTCTACAAGTTGGTCGATTCTGGGAAGCGGGAAGCAATCCTTTGGGCAGGCGTCATTTAGGTTGGAGAAGTCAATGCAGGTCCGCCACTTCCCATTAGCCTTCTTTACTAGTACCGGGTTGGCGATCCATTCTGGGTAAATATCTTCTCGTATGAAGTCATTGGCGAGTAGATTCTTTACTTCTTCATCGAGGGCTGCTGATCGCTCTGCCCCCATACTTCTCTTTTTTTGTTTTACAGGCGCCTTGGTAGGATCAATGTTTAGTGCGTGGCACGCTATGTCGGGGGAGATTCCGGTCATGTCAGCGTGTGACCAAGCGAATACATCCAAGTTGTGGCGGAGAAAATCAATGAGTTGTTCCTTCAATTCAGCTTTCAGCTGCGACCCAATTTTCAGTAGCCTACTTGAGTCGTGCTTGTCTACAGATATAAACTCCATAGCCTCTGCAGGCTCGGCGGTGGCCTCCTCCTCTTTGTCCCTAGGGTCTAATTCATTGAAAGGGTCGCTGGTGTATCGAAGAGGAGGGGCTCTCTTTAGTTGCTATGCTTCAAGGCTTTTTGTGCAGAGGGCAATCTCTACACCTTTCCCTTTATCTCTCCTGTGGTTGTTGCGAAGTTCGGTTACATAGCAGTCTCGTGCAATATCTTGGTCTCCTTCCACTTCCCCTACCCCATTGTCTGTTGGAAATTTCATTTTCAGGCACCACGGGGCTAGGACAATCTGGAAGTCAGATAGGGCTGGTCTTCCTATGAAGGCATTGTAGGCCGAATGGTTTTCTATCAGCACAAACGTCTGTTTCCTTACAACGGAGCGGGGATGGCTTCCAATTTCAACGAAGAGGTCCAGCTGCCCGATGGGCATTTTCGCATCTCCAGTGAAACCGTGTAGCGGTTTATCGCAGGGAGATACGTCCTTCATTGACAACCTCATTTTGTCGAATGCGTGTTTGAACAGGATATTTACAGAGCTTCCAGTGTCTACCAGGATTCGGTAAACTTCGGCGGGACCGAGTCGGGCAGAGATAACCATGGGATCCATGTGAGGGTACTGTCTTCCTTCTAGGTCGCGTTTACTGAATGTGATGTCATCACTTTCTTTCCGCTTTGGGTGGCGCTCTTCTATAACCGTATTGACACAGTCTCTATGGTCTCTGAGCGACTTCCCATATCTTTCCATCTCTTTCCAACTTCTGTCTGCGATGTGTGGACCTCCTGAGATGGTATGGACCACTATCTTCTCTTGACTAGAGCTGCTAGCGTTGCGGTCGCCTCTGTCGGTCCCTGGTGAGGGTAGCCTTGGGTTTTCATTGGCAGGAGCTGGAGTCCTGTCTTGACTTTTTACATAGCGCTCCAGTTTCTTTCTTCTGATGTGTTCCTCAATCAGATCTCGGAGATGATGGCATTCGTTGGTATCATGTCCGTGGGATTCGTGGAAGCGGCAGAATTTTCCAGATTTCTGTGCGCTATCTGATTCCTTCTTGTATGGTGGGCGTTTGTATCTAACTTCGCCTTGGGTGGCAAGGAAGATGTTTTCGACGGTCTCGTTCAAAGGGGTGTAAGAGTCGAATCTTGGTCCTGGCCGATATAGGCGTTTCTCTACTTTCTTGCCCCCAGCATTGTCTCTGGAATCATTTCTTCGAACGTCCCTTGCCACAGCAGGGGCGTTGCCATGGGTCGTCTTACTTTGCTGTCCTGACTGCCCCTCAATGGCAGCATCCTCAAGCCTCATGTATTTCCCGGCTTCATGGAAGAAATCGGGTAGAGTAGCTGGTTTTTCTTTTGTCAATCTTCTAGCAAATTTAGTGTCCGGATGCACCCCACTGCAGAGGGCCATTAGGATAAGCTTTTCATCGGCATCTTGAACTGCGGCTGCTGCGGCGTTGAATCTGGTTAGATATTGCTGCAGCTTTTCTCCAGGTTTCTGTTTGACGTTGGATAAGGAATAAGCGTCCTTAGGTTGCTCCACATGAATGCGGAACTGACTGATGAATTTTTCTTTCAACATTTCCCATGAGCTGATGGATCCTTGGGGTAGATGACAGAACCAGGAGGTAGCAAGATCTGCTAAGAAGAGCGGGAAGCATTTGCACAGCACTCCCTCTGTTGCTCCACTCATGAGCATATGCTGCGTGTACCTCTGTAAGTGTACAACGGGATCGGAGGTTCCTTTGTAGGGTTCCATTGTTGGCATCTTCCATTCTCGGGGGGTGATAGCAATTTCGATATTGCGGGCGAAAGGGCTGGTTACCCTAGCGCCTATCCCTCGATCTCTTTGCTCCCGTTGGACACACTCTCTGAATAAGCGTGCCATCCTTTCATCAGAATTTGGAGCGGACAGAAATGAGTTTGGTTCTGTTCTGTGGGGTTGATTCCGACCAGACAACCTGTAGGGATGGTATCGTCTATCATTCCTCATATTTTCCAGTGGCTGCCTTTGATCTTCTGGGAGCATGCTTGGGTCAGCTACAGTTGGCCCTTGCCTTGATCTTCCCCTGTTGGGTTCTGATCTAAGCACTTCCTCGGGTCCAACTTCGGGCTGAACTCTAGCTCGGCCCCGTTCATTGGTGTTTCTGTGGTTAGGCAGCATGACCGGCTCAGCTGCAGTTGACCTCCGCCCGGTACCTTCCCCGTTGGGTTCGGCACCAAACGTTTCCTCAGGCCTAACTTCGGGTTGAGCTCGGTCTCGGCTCCTACCATGGCTACTCCTGCCGTTAGCTCCTTCGAAGAAGGAAGATCTTTGCTGTCTCTGAGATCCTCCAGATTGGGACTCGCCCCATGATTCAGTGTTGCGGTTGGATTCTTCAGCGTCCCTCAAGCGTGACATGAGATGGTCCACCAAGGCTTCCTGCTGGGACGTGAAGCGGTTAGTTACTTCAACAACAACTCTGTCCAAATCTGCCCTAGTAATTGCTGCAGGCTGTTCTGTGGCAGGAGTGGCTGGGTTAGCCTGTCCTTCATTTGTTGCCGTTGCTGGAGGAGGACGATTCACTTGATTCGCGGCAGCTGGATCAGGAAGGCTGCTGGATGCGATGTTTTTTCCTTTGTTAACATCTTTTCTCTGTTTGGGAGGCATGTTTTCCAAGTGGCGGACGATGCTGTTAGGAAAACTTGTTAAGCGGATGAAGCTGAAGCTTCGAGCTTCTAGCTCTCAATGAAAGCACCAAAAATGTTTGCACAAAAAATGGACAAACACCTCAAAGTTGTATGATTTAGTAGATCTTATGTTGTTCTTAGTGATTTTGGAGGTTTATGCAAATATATGAAAAACAGGGGCTAAACTGTAAAAAGACATGCAGATTTATAGTGGTTCAGCCAGAATGTGCCTACGTCCACTTTATATGTTATTTCTCTTCTTTTGTTGTGATTACAAGTACAAAGCTTTGATACAAGTAAAAGAAAGTTGTTTGAAAGTTCCTTCCGTGCTTGAGCTCTCAAACTTGTCCCCATTGCTGTACCCCTGCCCCTCTATTTATAGAGTGAGGCTAGGGGTAGGGGTCCAGGATATGTAGAGTCGTTGATGGGCCTGGGCTGATGCGATCTGGCCTGGTATATCTTGGTTCGGCATTGCTTGGTTCGGAGGTGGTTGGAGTGTAGATTGGACCGATAGCTGTTTGGAAGTAGGTTGGACCGGTTGTTGTTGGTTCGGTGGGATGGAAGGAGACTGGTTCGGTGTTGGCTGGTTCGGTGGGATGGAAGGAGACTGGTTCGGTGTTGGTTGGTTCGGTGGGATGGAAGGGGACCGGTTCAGAGTTGGTTTAAGACTGCCGAACGAATTACTGCCGAACGAATTACGGCCGAACGAATTACTGCCGAATGGGCCTTTGAGGACGAGAATACCAGATGGGCTTAGGCGAGTCTGGATGGATGAGTCACGCTCCTTGGTCGCAAGGTCTTCTGGGTGAGAATGCGCCCAACAATTTTGAAATCCATCCTTGAATCATCCATTGGAAAATTTGTGGTTGATTGTCTTTTGAAATTTTTGTATTCATCGTAGTTGTTATTTTGATAAGGATGACCATATTTTATATATTAAGTGAAATGTTTTCGATAAGGATTATATACCATTTTAAAATTGAGAATTTAAAGTTTTGAATGGATTTGAAATTTTGAAATTTATATAAGAAATGGTTTCATATAGAATGATTTATAACTGAAGGTTTTGAATCTGAATTTGAGTGATTGAACTCCGGCATTTTGGAACTGTTTTTAAGATTTTGAAATAATTAATAATATGATTTGAAAGTATTTTTCGAATATGAAATGTTTCAAATGATTTTAATGAGCTTCAAATGATTTCGAAGAAATTTCAAAAGAAGTTGAGAAAATAGAAGTCCAAAACCCACTTATGTCGTTGGAAAATAATTTCGGTGATGAATGCATGCATCATCGACATTGATTTTCGAGTTTCAGAGTGGGGGCGAGGCCACTTCGGTAGCTTTGCTATGTGGGTGACTTGTGAAACTAATTTTGATTTCAAATTCCGAAGTGTGATGTGATATTTGAAAGATATATGTATATATATTTGAACAATTTGAAATGAGCCGATGTTCAGTCCTTGAGCTTTGGATTTCATTTGATATAACCTTATTTTTGGAATTGATTTACTGATTTAATTGTGATTTCCATCTCTTGGATTGAAATATGATTTCTTCGACTATTTTGAAGGTTCGAGCACTTCCAAATCAAGGTTAACTTTTCAAAGCTAAGTAATTTTGAAAAGTATAAAGTATATAAGTTTGTTATTTATGTTTAAAATATGTAGTAATATGATTTAGATAAGTTGAAACTGTTTTGTTAAGTAAATGAATAAGGCTATTTTGAATTTTTTCTAATATGAAATTTAGATTTGAAATGTTTTGAGAAGAATTTGGTCTTCAAAATATTTTGAATAAAATTTATTTTAAATGTTTAACTTAGTAACATCTTTATGAAACTATATATTTAAAAAGTTGGAATAGATACATAAGTTGTACGTATGCTGTTTTATTTGCATAATTAAATTGATCCAAGTTTGAGTACACAAGTTCGAGGTGAATTACACCATTTCGTGTTAGGATTTTTCATTTGATTCTTGATGGCGAATATTTGATATGGATTTTGGGCTTGATTCTAGAATTCTCTATCATAGTATATGGCTATGCAAGGAGACTGATGGTTTCTAGTCGAGAAACCATATCGAAATCCGCATTAGGGAAGTCGAATGGACAATACTAGTTTGAAAGCGAACTTGTGTGATCGAGCGAGCGATCGAATGTGATTTTGCGAAATGATGACATATGTACATCTTATATTCTAATATCATTGATATACTTGATGCTGAAATTGGAAGTTGTTGGGTTGGATATCTTTGTAATTTAATTGGAATTTTTATTTTATGCAAAACTACTATCAATTTAAAACCATTTTCCAAAAAAAAACTATTTTATATACAAAACTATTTTTTTTTCAAAACTATTTTATATGCACACTATTTTACAAACTATTTTATATACAAAACTATTCTAAATTAAAAATCTTTTATAAAGCAAAGATGTTCAATCCCATGTGACTCTTCATGCAACGAAATTGATTTTTGAAAAATTTTGATCCTTATATAAGATGGACTTTATGTAAATATAAGATGATGTTGAAAACAATTGATGTTGGAAATAAATTGTTTGACTTAAATTATATTGATTTGGAAATTTGGATTTATTTTCTAAATTTATTATTTTGGAAACTTTGGAACTGAAGATATTTAATTTGAGAAGAAATAATTTGGTGGAATTGTATATGATTTTGAAACTGAACTGATATTGAAACAAATTGAAATTTGAGAACCTTGTGTTACTAAATACTTGATTTGGGGGTTATCGAACTTATATAAAAATTTGGTTTGTATAAGTATGATGTTGATTCGAAAACTATGGATTTGAAAAGGTACTCAATTTGAAAAGTGAAATCTTATATAATTGAAGTCTATATAAGTGTGATTTGATATACTATTGGTTTTGGAAAGTATTTGATTTGAAAATGAAACCTTATATATAATGGACTTTATATAAGTACGATATTTGAAAGTGATTTGAAAATGTACTATATGATACATATTTTCGAAGTAAAGATATGGAAAGTGCCTTCTGCTTGATATCCGCTTTGTGGCCACATTGTGGATTCATTCTATCGATATTTCTCTGATTTTTGGTTTTCCGGATATGGTACTTGTAACGTCTCGAATTTTTCACGTTCAAAAATCGACATCCGTACTTCACATTGTACTAGAATGCCATAGATTCGACCGTTCAAATCCGATTCACCGGAGCTTATAACACCATTAAGTATAACAACACAACGGAAGAAAAAGAACATAGGATATATCAATATATATGACATTGATACAATGACAGATACAAAATCTGGTACAGTTTGATACAATAGAATGATACAACATATATCAATATACATCAGAGATATAATACAAGAAATAGCAGCGGAAATAACAGAAGAGATAACTCCAAATGATCTGAAAAAGAGTATGAGTCACCAACTCCAATATCAAGCTTGAAACACCAACACGATGCTCCAAGATAAGCAACGTCAGTCCATGAACTCCAAGAATTGAACTAGCTCCAAATAATCTACTCAACCTGAATATTTGAGAAACCCAACTCTGGACTGCCCGTGTGGAAAATGGTGGGCACCTAGAGTTTAGGAAGGGAACAATAAACTCCGGATCAGTCATGGGACTGGTGTGAGCAACAAAAACAGTTTATCTTTAAAACAAACAATAAAAGAATTTTAAACATTGAAACCCGCAATGCTTTTGGAAAATGAAACTACCATAAGACCTCCCACCACACACACAATGCAAACGCAGACTTGGAGGAGATTGCTTCTTATGATAGTCAAATATGCTTACTACGCAAAGAAAACTCTTTTGATATTATTACTAGTGCATAGTGTACAAGATCATTTTTAAAATACAATATTAATCTTAGCCAGCATAGGTACCATTATATTATGTCTGCTATAGCTGCCGCCTGAGGAGACATGTTATACAATTGCAATCGTAAAGGTTCGTATTGTTTCTTTGGATTTTCCAACAAATGGTCAGGCTAAGGAACTTCCTACTGCCACATGGGTACGCCTCTGGCGGGACGTCCCGAGAACCTACCCGGCTCTCTGCCAACACAAGGCCGGGTTACCTCTGTAACTAAGTAACTACTACTCGAGTAAGCCATTCCCCGGTCCTTTGGGACCTTTATCCGAGGCCTTGGTAACCAACATCACACATAATAAATAAAGTGTGTCCACATGAGTAAGTATCTGGGCTCCATACCATGATACCACTCTTTTCCAGAAGGAAATGACATACCCTAAAGGGCGCGACCCTCATAACCTTGCCGCATATTCCTATTTCGACCATTTTCGGTCTGTGAGGTTCGATGAGGTCTCGTCCACAAAGCTACGCTTTTTCACAAAGCCATGCTTTGATCACAAATGATCAATAAATGATCATCACACAGCAACACTCAGCATGCCACATTACCAAATTGGGAGTATATCGCTGATAACCTTCAACTACATAACCTCTGAGCTCGTACGTCTCAAAGAAGGGTGTTAAGCTAAGAGAATAAATTCTCCGCCACCAACAGAAATGTATTTGAAAGAAATATTCTTTATATCTCAAAGTATAATGTGTTAGCACCAAAATTGGTCACTAACCTCGTAGAGAAAGATTATGTAGAGAAATAAGTGATGAAGGTAAATTAAACAGAGAAGACAATGCTAATTTAAATGCAGAAAGTAAGAACACCAAATTTATAGTGGTTCAGCGTAATTTCCTACGTCCACTTTGACGTTAAACTTTATTGATCTTCTTAATGATTGATTATAAATACAATTCGTAGATCAAATGCTTGAATGAAGTTGCTAAGTAAAGAAGATGGATCTGAAAAATGGCAGAGTCTCCCCAGTGTTCTCCAAAAAAAGAGGTCCACTTCACTGTGCCCCTGCCCCTCTATTTATAGACAAAGATGGGTTGGACTTCCCAGGTGGGCTCGGCAGCCGAACACTCTGGCCCATATACGGTGGTCGCCATATGCCGAACGATACAGGCTGAACACAATGATGCCGAACCACCCTCTCAGCGCCGAACGATATGCCTGCTGCGTGGGAAGAGTGGAATGAATGTCAGTCGAAGCCGAACAAGCTTCTGGCCGAACGAAGCGCTTGTCCGAACGTCATTTCTGGCCGAACCTTGGTGCTGGACGAATGATAGCTTTAACCAAACAATGCTTCTGGCTGAACGATGTCCCTGGCCGAACGTTAGCCTTTAGTTGATCGTTGTCTCTGGACGAACGATGCTTTAGCCGAACGATAGTTTTGGCCGGACGTTGCCTTTAGCCGAGTAGTACAGTCATGCCGAGTTCTCCAGGATGCCGAGCGTTCCTGAATACCGAGTACTCCTAGATGCCGAGTACTCTAAGACGCCGAGCGTTCCTGAACGCCGAGTACTCCTAGATGCCGAGTACTCCAAGACGCCGAGCGTTCCTGAACGCCGAGTACTCCTAGATGCTGAGTACTCCCCAATGTCGAGTACTCCTGGATGCTAAGTACTCACCAATGCCGAGTACTCCCCAATGCCGAGTACTCCTGGATGCCGAATGTTCCTGTATGTCGAGTGCCCTTGGATGCCGAGTGCTTCCGAATGCCGAGTACTCCTGGATGCCGAATGTTCCTGTATGCCGAGTGCCCTTGGATGCCGAGTGCTTCCGAATGCCGAGTACTCATGGAAGCCGAGTACTCCTGGAAGCCGAGTTCTACTGAATGCCGAGTAGTCCTGGAAGCCGAGTACTATCCAATGTCGAGCACTCAGTTGCCTGGTCAAATCTCCAGGAAACACTTGCCCCACAAAGTGTATTACGTGACTGAACGTGATACGCTTTGAGTTGTATAACCTTCGCGTTTCGTTTCAAATCCTTGGCTAACTTCGAATGGAGATGCCTTTTTTAGAATATCAGCAGTTGAGGCGTGTGCCGAGCGTGTTATAAATGCTGAACGATGCACTGGAAGCCGAGCGCTCTTCAATTGCCGAACGTTATTGTATGCCGTTGCCGATCGCTGTGACTTTGACCGGTTCCACCGGATGTAGCCTTTTCGACTTCTTCTTCTTCCCTATAAAAGCCGGCACCTCCTTCCTTCTTTCCCTTTTCACACTTCTAACATCTCTGCCTTGCACCTGCCGAAGCTATCAGCTAACATACAACTCGCCGATTCTTCCCAAGTCTTCACCTTACCAACTAGGTACCGATCCTTTCGCCTAAATACAGCCTTTATGCTCGAACTCCCTCAATTGATGGGATAAATCGAGCTTTGACTAAAGTGTCGAGTCACGCGACGAGGGTGGTAGGAAGAGTAAATAGAGATGGGTTTTCTAGGAGATCATTGGTAGACACACTGTGGTTCGGCATAAGTATTTTATGCCGGACCAGATTGGTGGAAAGAGAAACATGAAGGAAGTAGGAGATGATTGGGGGTATCGAGCGGTATGGCCTGGTACGACTTGCCGAACGATGTGCCCTCGTGGTTCGGTGTGGATGGAGGAAGAGACGAGGCCAATGTTGAGGACAGCGCGCCGATGGTCATCTCAGCCGAACAGTCACAAACACCGTACCATACTTAGGCTAAAACATGCCGAACAAAACAAGGTTGAACACGACTTACATGCCGAATAACAACTTAGCCGAACCAAAATTTAGCCGAACACAGGCTTAGCCGATCAATGACTTAGCCGAACAAAGACTTAGCCGAACAATGACTTAGCCGAACAATGACTTAGCCGAACAATGACTTAGCCGAATAGAGACTTAGCCGAACAATGACTTAGCCAAACAATGACTTAGCCGAATAGTCGCAAATGCCGAACATTTATTAACTATATCTACCCGTATAGCAAAACAAGAAACATGGCCCAAGCACTCTAGCATATGTGAAGCCGACCTGGATCACTAACTTCTTAGCTTCCGTAAACGTAAATCTGAACTTAAATTACTGTGATAACCCGGATTTCAGAACATCTGTTAATTGGTAATTAACTGATTTTAACTATTTTATAAGCTGAACAAATAGAATTATGATGAATACATATATTTGGATATACGTATTAATCTAATAATCTTCTTACATAATTTAAAATTTACAAGAATTATATTTTCAAATCAATTAAATACGTTTTCTATTGTTTATACATATATATATGTAGATTGTAAATAAAACTATGATTTGAAATTCTATATGAATATCTTGAAAATAAGTTAGATTCAGATTCTACATTTTTAAAGCACTAGTATAAATAGCTTAGGCTTAAGGTAAGTATAAATTAATAAGTTTTATATTGTTTTCTTTGAGTTATATTCATATAAGTAAAAAAAAAGAAGAAGAAATGTATAAATAAAAATACAAAATATAAAAACCTAAAACAAAAATATAATACCCATTAAAGACATTTATAAATATATAACTAAATTTAAAATCTATTAATACACATGTTAGCTAATAACATTATCTAATTAACAAGTGTTAACAAATTAGATAAGAATAATGACAAGTGTCACTTATTATTTTATTTTCTTTATATTTTTCATAAATCCTAATTTAGTCTATATATACATCTTTCCCTTTTTCTTAAATTCTTTTCATATTCTTCATTTTAATTACAAAGAAAACTCAATCTGTTAAACATTCCTCAACTAGATCAAAACTCAACCCTGTAAAACAAATCACAAATTCAAAACAAACTAAACACCAGGTTTCAATCTTCAACTCGGAGATAAAAAGCTTCAACCAGTTTGAAAGTCTTCAACCTGGGAACTAAACTAATGCAAGTTCAAAGACTCAACCAAATTCGAGTACAGATCAAATTCAACAGAGTAAATCAAAGGTTCAAGCATTAATTTCAAAGTAATCGATTGGCAAATTAAAATTAAGTTCCAGATTCAAATTTAAAAGCATTTCCAGTCCTCTGTTTCCATTCCAGGTGAGTAAACTTTAACTTTTAAAAACTAAATCTTCTTTATTAACTCGTGTATGTAAGAATTGATGGTAGAAATGACTTGAATGTTCATTTCATGGATGGAAAATAGAGTATGCCTGGGTGTATAAGTATAAAATGCCTATGTATATAGTATGGCCTCTGTTCTTGTTCTAACAGGTTCATATACCATTCTAAATTCATTTTCTCTTCACTCAAACACTTATAGTTTATGATGTCTAAAGAAAACTTGTTTGTATTAATGAAATATTATTTTAAAAATGGTTCCAAGTGGAAATATTTAGGAAATATTTAGAAAATTGGGTATTACAGTGAAATTTCTTTAAATCAGAAAAATCAATAATCATATTTTTGTGTTTTGATTTTATAATCTGGTTCGAACTAGAAAATGTTGATTTTTGAAAGTAATATCATGATTTTTAACAACCTATATTGTAAGAGATTTGGAAATACTCAATTTCCATTCGAAAATTATTTTCTGACGACCTCGTCGTCGTGAGGTGTTGCGGTCAGGCCTGGAAAGGGCTGGAGGAGATAGGGGAGGTGTCAACCGTGGCGAATTTGGGGTTTTGGGCTTGGATTAGATGGTTGAGGGGACTTTAGGGTTTAGGGATGGTTTCGGGTGGTCGACGAACGCGATGGAACTGGGTGATGTTGGAGCAACCGGAGTTCGTGTGGTTGGGCTCGGAGGTAGCTAGTGGAGTGAGCTTTCGATTGAGGTAGGTGGCATGCAAAGTTATGGCCGGTAGTCGTTGCGGCGCGTCGTCTCGTGGAGGTAGTTGGCTGCTGGGTTTTGGTTTGGGACGAGCAAAGATCAATTATCGACAAAAGGGGACTGCAGTCCTCGGCAAAGTGGCGTTTTGGTTCAAGATAGGTTGAGAGACTTGGTGGTGGTGGTTCAACGGCGAGATGATCGGTGCGAGGATGTACACATGCACGTGTGTCACCGTGCACGAATGATTCAGGCTAAGGCAGATTGTTTCCGTGTTTGACGATGCTGTGATCGGCAATGATCTCGGGTTATACTCGAGGTGATGCTCAAATCGATTGAGTTAGGCATTGATTTCTTTTGGATCGATCGACTGGGTTGTGCCCTGGATTTGGTACCGGAAGCTGAGAGTGTGATGAGAGGAGAAGAAGGAAGTTTTGGGTTGAAGTGGATGTTGGGCTTCGGCCCAACTGAGTTTATATTGTTGTTTTTAAGCTAAGTAATTAAGCAGGTTTCAAAGAGGAGATGCATATGTTTTCAAGACAAATCATTAAAGAAAGTACAGGTAAAGGAAATTATCAAGTTTTTGAGTTAAATCAATTCAAGTTAAACTAAATTTCCTAAAACTATTCCTTTTTAACGATAATGGTTTATTTAAATGATGGGTTAAGTAAAAGTTTTGTAATTCATTTTAACTTAGATTAAGTTAAATCTTAAGTTTAATTAAAACTTAACTAATAATATGGTTAAGTACTAACTAAGAATATGAAATGTTTGTCATCAATGAAACTTAAGAATTTATGTTAATTTGCGAGTTAATAATAATTTATTTCGAAGTTTATTAAATTCTGATAATGGTTAAGAAAGTAATTAAGGATAAATTACTTAGTGAAAATAATTAAAGGTAAATTAATTAAGGAAATTTATTAAGGGTTAATAAATTTTAAGTATGATTTATTAAAGAATAATTAATCAAGTGTGAGTGATCATAGGATAATTAATTTGAGTAATTAATTAAGGATAAATGTAATTAATGTGAATAGGTGAAGGTTAATTAATTTGTGTTATTAATTAAAGGCTAATTACTTAATTTAAGGAAATAATTAAAGGATGATTAAATTATCGGTTTGAAATTAATTAATGTTAAGTAAGCAGAATTAAAAGTGATTAAAGAAATTAATTAAACTTATTTAAATTAATTGGAATGGTGTGACTAATTTATCTTGCTTATAAATGATTGAATGATATTGTATGCCTTAGATAATTGATATCTCTGATATGTGATTTGAGATGCCATGTGATATGATATGTTTGGTTTAAACTGTGATAATGTGGGTATCTATTGATGATGAATTACTTTGTAAAAGTGACACCTTGTATTTAAAGTTTGAATTGTATTTCACTTGAATAACTCGGGTAAAGATGACATTGGATTCGAAGAGACCGGAGTCGGGTATTAGTAAATACGCGAAACCACTTCGATTTTAAATCTTCTATAATTCTTTATAGATTGATATGTGAAAACAATAGGTTGGTTTGGGATAATATGGACCGTTTAAACTAAGTTGGATACTTAGATATTGTTTTATGAAAATGAAATGTTGACTATATAAATTATCTACTTGTGGTAAAGTACGAGTTACCCCGGGTTAAATAAATTCTTTGGATTTAAATTTCATGTTATATGGGTTTACTCACGCTGGTTTCCAGCCTGACCCGGGTGTTACTTTGATGTAATGCTCGGGTCAGACCGAGTATTACAGATTCCAGGTAAGGACGTTCTGGAGCTCAGGAGGCGAGCTGGATGGCAGGAACGTATAGAGTGTTTTCCGCTGTGTATTTGAGAGTTGTATTGATAGTAGTATGGGGCAGGTGATATAACTGTCCAGTCTATTGTAATGATTGTAACTCTGATTAATTGTATTGAAAGTAACAATTACAGCTTTCTTTTATAAAAATGCTATTATTTGTTATTATAATTAATCCGCTGCGAATATGAGATGTTGTGTTTTCTGTTCTTCTTTCTTCTTTCTGTTTCTTTCTTCTATCTCTTTTCTTTTTCTTCTAACTATCTGGAAATTTCGGGTTCGAAATTTCCGGGTCGTTACATTTGGTATCAGAGCTGAAGGTTAAGCGAGAACCTTGGCTCTGTTGGGATTACTCATTAAGGATAGGGTCAATAGTACCCTAGAATGAGTTGAGTGTATATATATATATATGAGAGCGGACTTGTTATTTTCTTATATAAAGGTTTTTAAATGGTTTTAAAAATAAATGTTTTTATATAAGTTTATCTTTTGATATATATAGAAATAATTTTCTAATTATTAAATATATTAAAGAAATTGGTTGTTAAATTAATTGGAATTAAATAAGATAATGAGAATTAAGTAGTAATGGTAATACAACCAAATTAAAATTGAATGAAGATAAGTTTGAAATGGATCCAAACTGAAAAAAAAAATCCAATTAGAATTGAAGATAATTTAAAATTGTGAAATTTTAAATCTAAATCCAGAAAACTTGAAATTATTTTAAAGGAATTTGTTTTAAATTAAAACCAAAGGTGGTTTAAAAATTTTAAGGTATAACTTGGTGTGTAAAGGAAATAAATATGTATAAATGAGGATATACATTATATTAAAGATGATTTGAAATAAACTCTAAGTATTGAGTTTTAAATTTTTCCTTGGAATGTGATGTGAAAACCTAAAGTGAATAAGTTTTTAAACTTAAGTGGGAAGATTTTTAATAAGAAGTTTAAAATTTGAATGGGAATTCAATTTGGGTAAAGATAAATTGAATTTAACTTAAGGAAGTTAAATAAGTTTAAATTGAACAACTTGAATTGGAAATTTCAAGATGAAATTTAAATTTAACTTGGGTAGTTAAATGATTAATTTAAATAGGAGCTATGAGTAATCTCAAAATGGATTTGAGATCTGGAAATTGAAAATGGATAATAAATTAGAATCTGAAATTTAATTGTTTTTGAATTCTTATTTGAACTTAATAATAAGTTAAGTAAAGATAATTTTAAAATGGAATTTGGAATTTGGATTCTGAATTTAATGGTTTAAAGATATAAGTTAATTTGATTTAAGAAATTAAATCAACATTTAGAAATTTAACTCGAATTTATATAAATTTGAGATAGCTTAAAATTGAGTTTTAAATTGAAATTTGTTCAAATGGGATTTGGTTTGAATTAATTAGAATTGTGATTGAAGATGTATAAGTTTAAAAATCAAATGGAATTTGATTTGAATTTGGAAAGGAATTAAGGTTAATTCAACTTGAATTGGGATTAAATCAATTTCAATGGAAATTGAAGTTATTTAAATTGCAATTGAGTTAATTTAAATGGAGATGGAAATTTAAATTGAATTGATGAGAATTGAACAGTTTGACTCTGGTTTATTTTCAAAATAAATTATTTTAGTACAAATATATTTTTCCAAACTATTTACTATACAATCTTTATTCTTAAACTCTAAACTATTTTATACTTATTTTACAATTATTTGGAACTATTTAACTATTTTGAAATTGTCTTATAAACTAATTACTATTTTTCAGTTACTTATATCTAGCTAATCACTATTTTAAAAACTATTTTTGCAATTATCTAACTATTTTATACCTACTTAACTATTTTACAGCTATTTTACAAACTAATAACTATTTTTCAACTCCTTATCTATTTTAAATTTTTTTCAAGCTATTTTTAAATTTAAATTGGTCAGAGTTCAAACTGTTTATAATTAAAGTAATAACTCAATTGGAAATGGAAGCAATTGAGAATAAGTGAATGGAATTAAAGGAAATGTGAATAGAAAAGAGAATTGATTTGGCTAATAACCAATAAAGATAAATACGTAGGATGTACGTATATTATTCTATTCGCATAGTGATTTGATCCAGATTCGAACACAGAATTTCGAGATAGTATTATCGATCCGAGTTGGGATTTTTCGCTCGATTTTCGACGGCGAACCTGGATATGGATTTTTGATTGGTTCTGGATATTCTCTATCATAGTTGTGACTATGCAAGGAGAATGACGGTTTCTAATCAAGAAACCAGATCTGAGTCCGCACTAGGAAGTCGGGTGGACGATACTAGTTCGGAAGTGAAATTGTGTGATCGATTGAGCGATCAGATTGATATTGTGTACGGAAGATATGTGTACATCGTACGGATTTGAATGAAATTGATATTGAAGATTTGTGGATAAGAACTGTAAAATGGTTTTTGAAAAGAAATATGGTTAATAACTTTATAAAAGATTTATCAAATGTGAATATTTGATTTGGAATAAAATAAAGTTATATATCCTTGTTATATAAGGTAAATCTTCCCTTGTTGAATCTATTACTTAAAGAAAAGGGTTTTGAAATATTTGAAGTATAAAAGAGGTTTTATACAAAGTTGAAATGATCCAAAGATTTTAAAAGTTATCTATATCTATATCTATATATATATAAAGGATCTTATGAGAATGATTTTGGAAAAGGTTTTGGGAACCTATATAAATTGGAAAAGGCTTTTGATTTTTGGGAAAATCAATTTTGGATTTTGGAAAGCCTAGTTTGAGAATTATCGATTTTGGTAATCGATTTTGTGTAAAGTAGATTTTGATAAATCATAAAGGGTATGATTTGAAGATACTATAAGTATATAGTATAAAGTATTTTGAGAATAGCTCTGGGGAAAAAGGCGCTTCCTTGAAATGAACTTCTCAGGAGTACCACTGGGTGGTACTGCCTTGAGCCCCAAGGGGGGTTTCTAAAGTTGATCCTGTGAGGAGTCCGGACAAAACTAGTTCCTGAGGATTATTTGTGTAGCGAAAGTCGAGGGGCTGGTGCCCACAGAGGCATTTGAGTTATGCTGTGACAACAATTTAACTCAATGTCACTACGATCTACTGCAGACCATAGCGGAAGTCATGTGTGCCGCTGAGAGCCAACTGTCTACGTTTGATTTTATATCGGTAGACTGTGACACTATGGTAACATAGCGAAAGTCGTTTGAGCCGCTGAGAGCCAACAGTCTGCGTTTGATTTTATATCGGTAGACTGCGACCTATGTGGAGGAGTTTCATTTTGACAGCGAAATCGTGTGTGCCGCTGAGAGCCAACAGTTACATGGACTTTTGCTGCGACGGCAACGTAACCCTGGGATGTAACTGCGATCTGTTGTGGGTTCCATGCTGTTATCAGTTACATGGACTTTTGCTGCGATGGCAACGTAACCCGTGATGTAACTATGACCATGGATGGGGGTGATGATTTCCAGAGTATTCTCACCAAAGATATTTCCTCTATTTTCAAAAATGTTTTCAATATTTCCAATAAATTATTTTCCAAGTATTTTCACTGGGTGTTGAAAACGAGTCTGCTAAGTACTTATAGATTTTCAGTCTTACGCCTGATCAACGTATGACCGAATTTCTATGAGAATGAGGATGGACTGGTTGAGACATCGAGTTATAAAAAGTATTTTTTAAAAAAAAACTATTTTGGTGATATTATATTGATTTTTGAAGTATTTTAAAATTTCTTAATTAAAGAGTTTATAGATGAAAATACTCAAAGAATAATTTAACTGGTAATAAGCTGTTGTAATTAAAATTCTGGTTACTTTCCTTTTCGGGGACGAAAAGATTTAAAGGGGAGAGGAATGTGATAACCCGGATTTCAGAACATCTGTTAATTGGTAATTAACTGATTTTAACTATTTTATAAGCTGAACAAATAGAATTATGATGAATACATATATTTGGATATACGTATTAATCTAATAATCTTCTTACATAATTTAAAATTTACAAGAATTATATTTTCAAATCAATTAAATACGTTTTCTATTGTTTATATATATATATATGTAGATTGTAAATAAAACTATGATTTGAAATTCTATATGAATATCTTGAAAATAAGTTAGATTCAAATTCTACATTTTTAAAGCACTAGTATAAATAGCTTAGGCTTAAGGTAAGTATAAATTAATAAGTTTTATATTGTTTTCTTTGAGTTATATTCATATAAGTAAAAAAAAAAGAAGAAGAAATGTATAAATAAAAATACAAAATATAAAAACCTAAAACAAAAATATAATACCCATTAAAGACATTTATAAATATATAACTAAATTTAAAATCTATTAATACACATGTTAGCTAATAACATTATCTAATTAACAAGTGTTAACAAATTAGATAAGAATAATGACAAGTGTCACTTATTATTTTATTTTCTTTATATTTTTCATAAATCCTAATTTAGTCTATATATACATCTTTCCCTTTTTCTTAAATTCTTTTCATATTCTTCATTTTCATTACAAAGAAAACTCAATCTGTTAAACATTCCTCAACTAGATCAAAACTCAACCCTGTAAAACAAATCACAAATTCAAAACAAACTAAACACCAGGTTTCAATCTTCAACTCGGAGATAAAAAGCTTCAACCAGTTTGAAAGTCTTCAACCTGGGAACTAAACTAATGCAAGTTCAAAGACTCAACCAAATTCGAGTACAGATCAAATTCAACAGAGTAAATCAAAGGTTCAAGCATTAATTTCAAAGTAATCGATTGGCAAATTAAAATTAAGTTCCAGATTCAAATTTAAAAGCATTTCCAGTCCTCTGTTTCCATTCCAGGTGAGTAAACTTTAACTTTTAAAAACTAAATCTTCTTTATTAACTCGTGTATGTAAGAATTGATGGTAGAAATGACTTGAATGTTCATTTCATGGATGGAAAATAGAGTATGCCTGGGTGTATAAGTATAAAATGCCTATGTATATAGTATGGCCTCTGTTCTTGTTCTAACAGGTTCATATACCATTCTAAATTCATTTTCTCTTCACTCAAACACTTATAGTTTATGATGTCTAAAGAAAACTTGTTTGTATTAATGAAATATTATTTTAAAAATGGTTCCAAGTGGAAATATTTAGGAAATATTTAGGAAATTGGGTATTACAGTGAAATTTCTTTAAATCAGAAAATTCAATAATCATATTTTTGTGTTTTGATTTTATAATCTGGTTCGAACTAGAAAATGTTGATTTTTGAAAGTAATATCATGATTTTTAACAACCTATATTGTAAGAGATTTGGAAATACTCAATTTCCATTCGAAAATTATTTTCTGACGACCTCGTCGTCGTGAGGTGTTGCGGTCAGGCCTGGAAAGGGCTGGAGGAGATAGGGGAGGTGTCAACCGTGGCGAATTTGGGGTTTTGGGCTTGGATTAGATGGTTGAGGGGACTTTAGGGTTTAGGGATGGTTTCGGGTGGTCGACGAACGTGATGGAACTGGGTGATGTTGGAGCAACCGGAGTTCGTGTGGTTGGGCTCGGAGGTAGCTAGTGGAGTGAGCTTTCGATTGAGGTAGGTGGCATGCAAAGTTATGGCCGGTAGTCGTTGCGGCGCGTCGTCTCGTGGAGGTAGTTGGCTGCTGGGTTTTGGTTTGGGACGAGCAAAGATCGATTATCGACAAAAGGGGATTGCAGTCCTCGGCAAAGTGGCGTTTTGGTTCAAGATAGGTTGAGAGACTTGGTGGTGGTGGTTCAACGGCGAGATGATCGGTGGCGAGGATGTACACGTGCACGTGTGTCACCGTGCACGAATGATTCAGGCTAAGGCAGATTGTTTCCGTGTTTGACGATGCTGTGATCGGCAATGATCTCGGGTTATACTCGAGGTGATGCTCAAATCGATTGAGTTAGGCATTGATTTCTTTTGGATCGATCAACTGGGTTGTGCCCTGGATTTGGTACCGGAAGCTGAGAGTGTGATGAGAGGAGAAGAAGGAAGTTTTGGGTTGAAGTGGATGTTGGGCTTCGGCCCAACTGAGTTTATATTGTTGTTTTTAAGCTAAGTAATTAAGCAGGTTTCAAAGAGGAGATGCATATGTTTTCAAGACAAATCATTAAAGAAAGTACAAGTAAAGGAAATTATCAAGTTTTTGAGTTAAATCAATTCAAGTTAAACTAAATTTCCTAAAACTATTCCTTTTTAACGATAATGGTTTATTTAAATGATGGGTTAAGTAAAAGTTTTGTAATTCATTTTAACTTAGATTAAGTTAAATCTTAAGTTTAATTAAAACTTAACTAATAATATGGTTAAGTACTAACTAAGAATATGAAATGTTTGTCATCAATGAAACTTAAGAATTTATGTTAATTTGCGAGTTAATAATAATTTATTTCGAAGTTTATTAAATTCTGATAATGGTTAAGAAAGTAATTAAGGATAAATTACTTAGTGAAAATAATTAAAGGTAAATTAATTAAGGAAATTTATTAAGGGTTAATAAATTTTAAGTATGATTTATTAAAGAATAATTAATCAAGTGTGAGTGATCATAGGATAATTAATTTGAGTAATTAATTAAGGATAAATGTAATTAATGTGAATAGGTGAAGGTTAATTAATTTGTGTTATTAATTAAAGGCTAATTACTTAATTTAAGGAAATAATTAAAGGATGATTAAATTATCGGTTTGAAATTAATTAATGTTAAGTAAGCAGAATTAAAAGTGATTAAAGAAATTAATTAAACTTATTTAAATTAATTGGAATGGTGTGACTAATTTATCTTGCTTATAAATGATTGAATGATATTGTATGCCTTAGATAATTGATATCTCTGATATGTGATTTGAGATGCCATGTGATATGATATGTTTGGTTTAAACTGTGATAATGTGGGTATCTATTGATGATGAATTACTTTGTAAAAGTGACACCTTGTATTTAAAGTTTGAATTGTATTTCACTTGAATAACTCGGGTAAAGATGACATTGGATTCGAAGAGACCGGAGTCGGGTATTAGTAAATACGCGAAACCACTTCGATTTTAAATCTTCTATAATTCTTTATAGATTGATATGTGAAAACAATAGGTTGGTTTGGGATAATATGGACCGTTTAAACTAAGTTGGATACTTAGATATTGTTTTATGAAAATGAAATGTTGACTATATAAATTATCTACTTGTGGTAAAGTACGAGTTACCCCGGGTTAAATAAATTCTTTGGATTTAAATTTCATGTTATATGGGTTTACTCACGCTGGTTTCCAGCCTGACCCGGGTGTTACTTTGATGTAATGCTCGGGTCAGACCGAGTATTACAGATTCCAGGTAAGGACGTTCTGGAGCTCAGGAGGCGAGCTGGATGGCAGGAACGTATAGAGTGTTTTCCGCTGTGTATTTGAGAGTTGTATTGATAGTAGTATGGGGCAGGTGATATAACTGTCCAGTCTATTGTAATGATTGTAACTCTGATTAATTGTATTGAAAGTAACAATTACAGCTTTCTTTTATAAAAATGCTATTATTTGTTATTATAATTAATCCGCTGCGAATATGAGATGTTGTGTTTTCTGTTCTTCTTTCTTCTTTCTGTTTCTTTCTTCTATCTCTTTTCTTTTTCTTCTAACTATCTGGAAATTTCGGGTTCGAAATTTCCGGGTCGTTACAATTACCATACGTTTTCTGGATCTGGAATTGTAATCGCCAAAAGGCAGGCTTCTGGGGACGTTCAACGATGACGGTCTCCGAAGGTGATGACTTGATGCTCGGTTTTATAGCAACAACTTTGCGACCTTCAAACTTTCAACGCTTTTACACGATTGCTTGCACTAGATCACACACCACACGGGGGGGATATTCGTGTTGTTAATTCTAACGTTCAACATTATTCAAGTATAGTTTTCGCAGGCACTTAAACAGATTCATTATTTATTGGGGATGTCTAAGAAGTCTAGCTCCGCCACCATATCTGACAGGCCTGGGCCGTCATTAAGGCAAGAAGCCGCTGATACTTCGAATCCGTCGACTTCCCCTGCCCATAACTTAGCACCCGATGCCCTAGAGGCAACAATTCTTTTAGACAACCCGATCGATTCACAAGCTTCGAAGATCAATGAAGCCGCACTTCGACGGATATGCTCCATTCATGGGATTCCTTTCGCCGATGTGTTAGTCCCTTCGCGACACGATCGTCCTCACCTGCCCCCAGTCGGATATACCACCTGCAACAAGTTCATGTGTTGGATGGGCAGCGTGCCTCCATTTAATTTATTCCTTCGGGACATGTTGCAGTACATCGACATTGCTCCGTCGCAGCTGCATCCGAACGGTCACGCGTTTCTATATGGGACCTACCTACTCTTCATGGCCGTCTTCTCTAGACCTCCAACTTCTGGCGACATCAGATACATCTATATGATCAAGAAACGGAAAGACAGCCCTTCCTTCATGTTCCTAGAGCCGTACCACAAATTCCAAATCTTGACAGGGGCATGTAGCAAATTCGCCCTGTACAAACAAGAATGGTACTATGTGCGTTGCCCTCCTGGTTTTGCGAGGAGATGGGTTGAAGGCAGTAATACTCTTCGCTAAGTCATCATTCGTGTTTAATTGGAGTCATGCTTTTTCTAACTCCTCGTTTCATCTTTTCAGGTATCAACCCGCGTCTGGAGGGCCGAGGATATTCTGAGGCCGTTGAGGCCATTAGAGCTCTTCCTGCTGAGGAACGAGACATCCGAACCATCATTTCAAATGAATCATTGTCGAGGTTCGGCTTGCTAGCCCTTGGTCGTCGGATTAGCCTCCCGAAGGGCGTCTCCATTCCCAAGCCAACATCCGGTAAAGGGAAAAAACAAGCTGGATCGTCATCACGCCACACTCCCGACGCGCACGAAGAAGGTGAGCACAAAGAGGATGAAGCTCCTGAGACTCAAGGCGAGAATGTGGGTCCCGCTTGGAATCCGGCGGTCGATGTTCATGACATTGAAACGTCATCTTCCCCTTCGAAGGGAAAGAAGAGGTTAAAATACAAGATTCGGAAGGAGAAATTTGGCGGAACTTCAAAAGTTACGCCTATCCCGCCAGAGAAAGAGGCTTCCTCACAGCACCTGGAGAGTTCTCTAAGGGGTTTGTCGAATCTCTCTATCCCCGACGATATACTTAATTACGGGTTTAACGATCCTGAAGCCCTCAAGTTTTCTTCGCCCGCTAGAGGCAATGCAGGAGTTTAACTCCCAGTCCAGGGAGACAATACACCGATTAGTAAAGACAAAAGAACTGGTCCGTCGGGGGGAACACTAGGACACACACGCACATTCGCATTCCATCATACACTTCAAGTTTTTTTTTCTTATTTCCCGGATTTTTCTTAACTCGTTGTTACCTTTATTCTTTGTAGGTGACATGGGGCGCTCTCACGGGCTCGATCGCCTTCACGGCTCTTCCATATTTCATCATTCCGGATGGGATTCAGGTTCGGGCAGACGCAGGGACAGAGATGATTATGAAGATAGAGACAACCGTCCCCACGATTCGTCTTATCGTAAGAAGGCATATTCCCAATCTTCACAGTCCCGTGATCCTCTTCCTCCAACTGAGCCGGATAGAGAGAAGTCTTCACAGAGGGGGTACCAACCTGATGCTCCCCGAGAACAACACTTCGGTTCGTCGAGTACAAGGCAAATTCAGGAGCAATGAAAAAGAGCAGAACTTCCAAAGCCTCCTCCCCCTACTCCCGCGGTTGATCCAACTATAGTGAAAAAGATGGTCGATCTCGAGGCCAAGTTTCCAAAAATTTGCTTCGATGGTCTGAAATTCCTCCCGGCTATTCACCATATCCCTGGGCACGTGAAGCAGAGTGCCATTGCCTGTAATAACGACGTCTATGTTCAACATGACGTGTTTGTACACTTGGTTGAAAAGATCTCGGAGGTGTTCGTTGAGCGACAATATGAGATTGATCGTCTGAAATTGGAGGTCGGCTGTGACAAGAACATCATCAAGCATCAAGACGAAGAGCTTGCTTCGTATAAGTCGAAGCTGGAAGCCGCTGAACAAAGCGCAAAAGATACTGCTGAGGCAGTTACTCGTTTAGAGATGGCTCACAAGAAGGAACTTGATGAAGCAGTCCAGCATAGCGGTGCCCTTGCCCTAGAAAAAGATTCTGTCCAAAAAGAAAGGGACGCGCTCGTCATACAAGTCAGAGAGCTGAAAGAATTACTCTCCAAGGAGAAAGAGGACAAGGTAGCCGCTCAAGAAGAATCACAACAATACTGTGATGAAATCGTTGCTACTCGGCTCCTGAAAACGAAGCTCGATGACGAACTTGATGGGGTTGAAAAAATGAAGGACGAAGCCCGTGAGGAGGGAAAAAGAAAAGCCGCGGAGGAGATGGACTCTCGCCTCGAGGCGGCCGCAGAAGCCGGTAGGGAAGAGGTCAAATGCATGTTTGACCCGTTGATTGCTGAGTATGGAGCCCGCGTCCTTATGCATCGTGACTTAACATTCTTGGGCGATGGCTATCTCGAATCCCTAGCTGAGGCCTGGGAAACCTTAGTGAAGATTAGGAAAATCGAGTCGGGCTCTGAAGAGGTCGATGAGGATGCCTTGGTGAAGGAGTTTCTTAGGGGGAATGAGCCAGCGGATTTATCCGCAGCTTTGGCGCTTTACAATAAAGGCTCGCCCCTTCCAAAAGAGAAAAGTGATGAAGCTGGCCCGTCTGGGGCTGAGACTATGGCTCCTCATATTGCTGCTCCTCCCGCTGCTCAATCGGCCGGTCGGCCGACACTTGACCCATTCGAGCAGCACGCCGGCTATGATCCTGAAGATCCCGGGCTTGGCGTTCATGTGCTATCTCCTATTCTGGAGGGTGAAACCCCACGCGCAACCGATAGCCAACCAGAACCCGGTAGGAAACTCTTCTTTTCTAGAAGTTGAAAGATCTTGTCATTTTCCAACAGTGGTTATTCGTTCTAATGCTCGTTCTCTATGTTTTTATGCAGGCTGCTCTGACCCCGAACCAACTCCGAGGAGCGATGACGCCAAGGAGGAGGCGGAGAAAACAAGCGATGTTGCTCATGCGAGAGTAACTCCTGGCCCTGACGCTCAAGTGATCGGGGCGTTAGCTGATGATAAGCTTGACACTTCATCTCCTGCCGAAGGGAGTGATGAAATCGAAATCACTGGCGCCTCTGAGCATACCTCAAAGATGAGCATGAAGGAACGCCTCGCCGAAGAGGAGAAGAAAAAAGTCGAGGTCAAAGTTGAGCCTGAAATACTGGAACTTACCGACCCGCGGAATAGACCTCTGAAAATCATTCTCCCGGGCAGGTCCAAACCACTGGATGTTCCGTCTCCTACTCCTGACTCCGCTTCTTTAGTGAGCAAGAAATCCAAGAAAAAGCGTGAGGGAGAGGAGTCGTCGGAAAAAACAAAAGAAGACAAGAAGAAGAAACCGAAGAAATAATTGCTACACTCGTTCAACGAGTTCCTTGCTTAAATCTTGTAATTACTTTTATCTTTTGTCTCTATAGTTTGTATAGATAGGTTTTTGACTCCAAGTTTTGGAGGAGTAACTGTGTAACCCCATTTTGAACTATTGAATGAAGTTTAGTTTCTTTTTTTGCTTGGATGATTCTCTTGCTTTTCTTCGGTTTGCTGACTAACTGCGGTCATAACTCAAGTTCTTATGAGTTGCATTATTTCTCAGTCCATTCTCATGTTGTTCGAACATTTCCAGACGTGGCATACTTCTTGTTCCACATTTCTTGAGTACTTGGACTTTTTTCCAAATCTGCGCTCCAGGGATTTAGAGTAAGTTGATCCGCGTTCAGGGGATTCGGAGGTTCGCATCGTTTACACTCTAGTCCGCGCTCTGGGGACTTAGAGTACTCCGGTCTGCGCTCTGGGGATTCAGAGATTTGAAATCGTTTATACTCTAGTCCACGCTTTGGGGACTTAGAGTACTCCGGTCCGCGCTCTGGGGATTCGGAGATTTGAAATCGTTTATACTCTAGTCCGCGCTCTGGGGACTTAAAGTACTCCGGTCCGCGCTCTGGGGATTCGGAGATTTGAAATCGTTTATACTCTAGTCCGCGCTCCGGGGACTTAGAGTACTCCGTTCCGTGCTCTAGGGATTCGGAGATTTGAAATCATTTATGCTCTAGTCCGCGCTCTGGGGACTTAGAGTACTCCGGTTCGCGCTCTGGGGATTCAGAGATTTGAAATCGTTTATACTATAGTCCGTGCTCCGGGGACTTAGAGTACTCCGTTCCACGCTCTGGGGATTTGGAGATTTGAAATCGTTTATACTCTAGTCCACGCTCCGGGGACTTAGAGTACTCCGGTCCGCGCTCTGGGGGTTCGGAGATTTGAAATCGTTTATACTCTAGTCCGCGCTCCGGGGACTTAGAGTACTCCGTTCCGCGCTCTGGGGATTCGGAGATTTGAAACCGTTTATACTCTAGTCCGCGCTCCGGGGACTTAGAGTACTCCGTTCTGCGCTCTGGGGATTCAGAGATTTGAAATCGTTTATACGAGCCCGTACATCATACTGGATAATGTGGTTCGTCATCCGATTATGAGATATAGAAACACTAGTGATTCGTGGAAAATACGGCTTCAAGCCTTTATTAATGAAAAACAACTAAACTGCTTGATTACATAGTTAAAAAGAAACTAAGTTACGACTGAACGAAAACATACAGGAAATAACAGTGCCTAAAACAAGAAAGAAAACATGCTAAATGTAATAATGCCGCAAATGTTCACTGTTCCACGCTCGGGGGAGTGTCGTGCCATCAACGGTCGCTAGCTTGAATGTTCCCTTTCCAAGCTTCCGTTCAATGACGTATGGACCTTCCCAGCTGGGATTCATACGTGATGGTACTGAGAAAACTCATTTCAGAACGAGATCACCCACATTGAAAGTCCTTGGGCGGACTCTGCCGTCGTAGTAACGCTTGACTCGGTGTCTATGCGCTGCCGCCCTTAATTCGGCCTCTTCACGCTTTTCATCGATGTAGTCCAGCGATTCCAACAAGAGGTCCTGGTTCGTCTTGGGATCATAATATGTCACTCGGTGTGATGGAACTTCAAGTTCCAAAGGTATAACGGCTTCCGAGCCGTATGCCAGAGTGAACGGAGTGTGGCCAGTCGCGGACTTGTGGGTAGTTCTATAAGCCCATAGTGCCGTCGGGAGTTCATCTACCCACTTGCCTCCAACCTTCTCCAAACGCTTCTTCAGTATGGACTTGATTATTTTGTTAACGGCCTCGACTTGTCCGTTAGCTTTTGGGTGTGCAACGGCGGCGAACTTCTTCTCAATGCCATACTTTATACAGAACTCTTTGAACTCTCTGCTTTCAAACTGCGTCCCGTTATCCGTAATGATGGTGCGAGGGAGGCCAAAGCGGCATATAATGTTTCGTACAACGAAATTAATGACCTTCTTAGAGGTGATCGCGACTAAAGGTTCTGCCTCAGCCCATTTTGTGAAATAGTTGACTGCAACTATCGCGTATTTCGCACCTCCTTTGGATATAGGCAAAGAGCCGATTATATCGATTCCCCAGATCGCAAATGGCCAGGGACTAACCATTTGTGTGAGTTCAGTTGATGGAGTCCTCGGGATTTTCACATATCTTTGACACTTGTCACATTTCCTTGCGTAGTCTGCAGCGTCCCGATTTACGGTCGGCCAGTAATATCCATAGCGGAGGATCTTTTTTGCTAACGTTTGCCCCCCAGTATGGTCGCCGCATTCCCCTTCGTGAACCTCTCTTAAGACCCACTTTGTCTCGTCATGAGCGATGCACCGTAATAATGGGACTAAGAACCCTTTTCGATACATTAATCCATCCTGCATCACGTATCGCGCGGCCTTTCGAAGGACCTGCCGTCTTTCGCTCCTTTCTTCTGGTAAAGTCCCGGTCGTCAGGTACAGTTTGAATAGGGTTATCCATGATTCCTTCCCGATTTCCGTTTCCAATACACAATCAACTTTCATCTCATCTATGCTCGGGGCGTGCAAGGCCTCAACGGGATACAATCCCATTTGTTGCGCATCGCCTGTGCTCGCAAACTTAGCCAACAAGTCGGCTTCTTTATTCTGTTCGCGCGGAACATGCGAAATGTCATAATGCTCAAGATTTGACAGTAGTTCTTGGACCTGAACAAGGTACGGAGCAAGCTTTTGTCCCTTTGCTTGATAATCTCCCCGCACTTTGTAAACCACCAACTGTGAGTCACAAAGGATTTCAACTGATTTGATCCCGAGTTCTCCGATGAGTTTCAAGCCAACAATCAGTGCTTCATATTCTGCTTCGTTATTTGTAGCTGGGAAATCAAGCTTCAAAGCATAACAGATCGATCTATTCTCCGAAGTTATAAGAACTACACCCGCGCCGGAGCAACGGTCGTTTGATGCCCCATCAGTGTATAATTTCCATCGAACGGGGGGAATGACGTCATGATTATCTGGTTCTATGGGTATGGTAAACTCAGCGATGAAATCTGCTAATGCTTGCCCTTGTATGGCTCTCCATGGCAAGTAGGCAATATCGAACTGGCTCAACTCGATGTTCCATTTTAGCAATCTTCTAGAAGTTTCTGGTCATTGGAGTACCTGCCGCAAGGGTTGATCGGTATAAACACTGATTGAGTGTGCTTGAAAATATGGGCGTAGCTTACGTGATGCAATCACCAAGCAATAGGCCAATTTCTCGATTTTAGGGTAATTTCTTTCTGCCCCCGTTAAGCGCTTGCTAACATAATACACCGACTTCTGGATCCGGTCCTCCTCGAGAACTAAAGCCGCACTTATCGCATGCGGGGATACAGCCAAGTATACGTACAACATCTCGTGGACTACTGGTTTTGACAGCACCGGTGGGCTCTCCAGATGCCTCACCAGATTCCGGAATGCTTCCTCACAACTAGACGTCCATTCGAAATTCCTCTTCCCTTTCTTTATTATATCAAAGAAAGGGATGCACTTGTCGGTTTCCCTAGATATGAATCGACTTAGCGCAGCTACTTTTCCATTCAGGCTCTGTACCTGCTTTATAGTCTTGGGCACTTGCACATCTCGAATAGCTTGGATCTTTTCTGGGTTAGCTTCAATTCCCCTTGCGTTGACGATGAATCCCAAAAACTTCCCCGACGCAACGCCGAAGGAACACTTCAGAGGGTTGTTCTTCATCCCGTAATACCTGAGTATGACGAACATTTCAGCCAAGTCTCGAATGTGGTCATTTGACTGTCGTGACTTCACGAGCATGTCATCCACATAGACTTCCATCGTCCTACCAAGCTGGTTCTTGAACATTCGATTCACCAAACGCTGATAAGTCGCTCCTGCGTTCTTCAGTCCAAAGGGCATTACTACATAGCAATATAGCCCGACATCTGTAACGAAGCTGGTGTGTTCTTGGTCCGGAATATGCATCGGGATTTGGTTGTATCCCGAGTATGCATCCATGAATGATAACAGCTCATGTCCTGCGGTGGAGTCGACCAACTGATCGATCCTAGGTAACGGGAAACTGTCCTTGGGGCATGCCCTGTTCAAGTCGGAATAATCTACGCAAGTTCACCATTTCCCATTCGCCTTTTTTACCAGCACGGGGTTGGATACCCATTCAGGATAGAGGGCGTCGCGGACGAACCCATTGGCTTTGAGTTTGTCCACCTCCTCTCTGAGAGCAGCGGACCTCTCCGGGTCCATTCCTCTCCTCTTTTGTTTAACCGGGACGTATTTCGGGTCTATGTTCAACATATGACTCGTGATGCCGGGAGACATCCCACACATATCAGAATGCGTCCAGGCGAAAACATCAAGATTCGCCCGGAGGAAGTCACTAAGTTCTTCAGTCATTGCGGGGCCAAGCTGTGATCCGATCTTCAGTATTTGCGAAGGGTCGTTTTGGCTGACTGAAATGTCAACCGTTAATTCAACCGGCGCTGCCTTTTCTTCCCTGGGTTTCTCATCGTCGTCTCTCGGATCTATGTCTCTGAAGATCCGAGAATTATGCCCGAGCCAGGGCTCGGGCACTACTTGTCAATTATCCATGTTAAGGATGCAGACGGGATTGTCCGCAACCTTTCCTTTCTCCCTCCGATGGGCCTCCCGGAGCTCAGCCACATAACAGGAACGACCAGCTGCTTGGTCGCCATGAACAATACCTACCCCTTTGTCAGTTGGGAACTTCAAAGTTAAGCACCACGGGGCTAATGCTGCCCTAAACTCAACCAGGGCCGGTCGGCCCAAGAAAACATTATACGGAGAATCCACATCCAAAACTACGAAGGGTAGAATTCGCACCCTCCGACGCTCGCCTTGTCCCAGTTCAACTGGTAACTCAACATACCCCACTGCATCGGTCGCTGCGCCATTAGAGCCGTGAATATGAGCTTTGGATGGTTTCAAGTCCATGGTTTCCATCTTCATTTGGTCATAAGCCTTCTTGAAGATGATGTTGACGGAACTTCCACAATCAATCAGAATTCTTTTCACATAAGCCGGTCCGATCGTCGCAGATATGACCATCGGGGCGATGGTTGGAGCCTCTACTTGGTCAGCATCTCTGTTTCTGAACACTATATCGTCTGTCATTACGCGTTGCTGCTTAGCAGGGGTCCCATCCTCCACGTTCGAACAGCACTCAAAATCTGCATGCTTCAGGGAACTTGCGTACCGCTCCATCTCTTGCCAATTCTTATCCGCGGGGTGAGGTCCGCCGATGATTGTATTTATGACTAGTCTACCCACAGTTCGGGCAGGCTCCTCGGGATGACGCGGAGCCGGTGCACGACCTGGGTTGGATGTTCCCTGTCCTCCTTCCTGTGGATCCTTCACAAATTCTTGCAACTTCTTTTGCCTGATCAACTTCTCGATAGCGTCGTGCAGGTGTCTGCACTCTTCCGTATTGTGCCCATAAGTCTCGTGGAAGCGGCAATATTTCCTGATCCGCTTCTGTTCCTCGATTGATTCTTTTGGATGTGGCTTTCTGTACTGAAAGGCATTGCAGGTTGATAGGTAAATGTTCTCAAGAGACGCATTCAGCGGGGTATACTCGTTGTTGCTTGGAATTCTCGATTTCCACTTCCCCGCTTCTCTCTTCTTCCCTTGATTTCTTCCTCCGAACTCCTTAGGCTTCCCAGACTTATTCTGGACATTGACTTGGACCTTTCCCGAGTTGTACCCGGACTGTTTCACAGCAACATTGCTTTTCATGGACTCTTGGATAGGTCCTGGTGCCTTATCTCGTCTTACCCACCTAGCTTCCTCTCTCCTTATGAACTGGTGTGCCTTTGAGTAGAAACGCTCTAGCGTAGTCGGAGGTTTTCTTGTCAACCAGTCTCCAAACTCGGAATCCGGATCCACACCTCTCATCACAGCCATTAGGATTGCATGATCGTTGGGATTACTGACTTCAGTTTCCGCAACATGGAACCTTTGTAAATATTCCTTCAATGACTCCCCAGGACTTTGGATTACACTTGACAGAGACATTACGTCCTTTGGACGAGTAGTGTGTATCCTGAACTGCTCAATAAACTTCTTTGCCAACTCCTCGAAATTGGATACAGACCGCGGAGGAAGTCGGGTAAACCACATAGTAGCGATCCCAGATAGAGTAATTGGAAAGCATCTACACTTGGTGGCATCATTTGCTCTAGCTGAATCCATCATCCATTCGTACCTCATGACATGCTGTCTAGGGTCAGTCTTTCCCTTATACGCAGGGATAGTTGGCATACTAAACTTTCTAGGGTACGCCGCCTGTAACACAACATCTGTGAACGGAGTGTGACTCCTTGATACTCCCCAATCATCATTCGACAAGCCCTGATTTTCTTTCATCAATTGCCTGACCATGGCTGTCAGGTCTGGTGTCTGCATGGAAGGTGGAAGAAGAGTCTGTTCTACGTGACTGTCCATGTTGATGCCTCCTCTCCTGGCAATCTGCCAATCGTGCGTCTTGAGGTTCGACATCATTAGCGTTTTGATGGTCTGGGCCTCCAGCCTCCATCTGTACTCCAGCTCCTAAGTTTCCAGCTCCGACTTGGTCACGGTTTCCAGCTGTTTGAACAGCAGCACCCGTCCGCGCAGCTTCAGTCTTATGGTGCCTGCGCCTGGGAGGTTCATCAGAGGAAGTTGAACTGTCGGATGAGGAATAGGGGGCGGGATTGCCTCCAGCATTCTGTTGCTGCTGTTGAGTGAATTGTGCCATCAGGTTGGCGTTAGCTTGCATCTGCTCTCCCAGTTGTCTCCTGCTTTCCCTGAGTTCTCTCATCAAGTCGTTGAACTCTATTCTGGTGACAACTGGAGTTTGGTCCTGGGTGGCAATTCCTACACCCGGAATCGCTGGTTGATTGCTAGGTCCTGCTTGTTGTACGCTAACAGTTTCATAGGCATCCGCATTATGAGAAGCTGACCTGGTACGTGGTCTCGCCATTGTAGAGTTATTGGTTGGAACTCTGAGTAGAATCAACGGATGTCCTATCAATGAGTTGGATCTTCTTTGGGGGATTTGTTCAATCCGTAGCTTCAAAGCAGATCCTTAAGGTCTGAGAATTCAATTCTCAGTGAAAGCACCAAAGTGTTAGCACCAAAATTGGTCACTAACCTTGTAGAGAAAGATTATGTAGAGAAATAAGTCATGAAGGTAAATTAAACAGAGAAGACAATGGTAATTTAAATGCAGAAAGTAAGAACACCAAATTTATAGTGGTTCAGCGTATGAACACCAAATTTATAGTGGTTCAGCGTAATTGCCTACGTCCACTTTGAGGTTAAACTTTATTGATCTTCTTAATGATTGATTACAAATACAATACGTAGATCAAATGCTTGAATGAAGTTGCTAGGTAAAGAAGATGGATCTGAAAAATGGCAGAGTCTCCCCAGTGTTCTCCAAAAAAAGAGGTCCTCTTCACTGTGCCCCTGCCCCTCTATTTATAGACAAAGATGGGTTGGACTTCCCAGGTGGGCTCGGCAGCCGAACACTCTGGCCCATATACTGTGGTCGCCATATGCCAAACGATACAGGCCGAACACAATGATGCCGAACCACCCTCTCAGTGCCGAACGATATGCCTGCTGCGTGGGAAGAGTGGAATGAATGTCAGTCGAAGCCGAACATGCCTCTGGCCGAACGAAGCGCTTGTTCGAACGTTGGTGCTGGCCGAACGATAGCTTTAACCAAACAATGCTTCTGGCTGAACGATGTCCCTGGCCGAACGTTAGCCTTTAGCTGATCATTGTCTCTGGACGAACGATGCTTTAGCCGAACGATAGTTATGGCCGGACGTTGCCTTTAGCCGAGTAGTATAGTCATGCCGAGTTCCCCAAGATGCCGAGCGTTCCTGAATGCCGAGTACTCCTAGATGCCGAGTACTCCAAGACGCCGAGAGTTCCCGAACGCCGAGTACTCCTAGATGCCGGGTACTCCCCTATGCCGAGTACTCCTGGATGCCGAGTACTCCTGGATGCCGAGTGCCCTTGGATGCCGAGTGCTTCCGAATGCTGAGTACTCCTGGATGCCGAATGTTCCTATATGCTGAGTGCCCTTGGATGCCGAGTGCTTCCGAATACCGAGTACTCATGGAAGCCGAGTACTCCTGGAAGCCGAGTTCTACTGAATGCCGAGTAGTCCTGGAAGCCGAGTACTATCCAATGCCGAGCACTCAGTTGCCTGGTCAAATCTCCAGGAAACATAATGTCAGACATGTAACCATACAAGTCTGTTCCGGGTTCGAACAGAACCAAAGGCACTTCCGAAGAAGCCCTTGCAATCCGGGTATTCACAATCCCGATCGAATTTCCCATCACTTAGGGAATCTCTATACCAGGAGCTACCCAGTGCAGAGACAATCGATAGGTTATCCTATCGTTTTCGCAAACACCCGGTCTTCTACACCGGTCTTCAAATGCGATCCATATACGACGTATCACTTATTCGGAATGGGATATATGACACAAAGGTCCTCTCCCGGTTAAACCGAATAGTGAGCATAATATTTTTAAAACATATGGATATGAGATTTCAGTTAAGTCACAACTTAAACCCAAAACTTTTCTTCAAATGGTTTAAACAAATTACCATTTTAATCTTTAAAATAAAAGATTTAATTCACAAGTTCACCCAGATTCACAAAGATAGATTTTCCAAATCAATTTCCATTTCAATTGGATTAACTCGTTAAATCTTTAAATCAAAGATTTAACTCATAGCTTTCAAAACAATTTCATTTCGAATGGTTTAAACAAATCACCATTTTAAATCTGTTAAAATAAACAGATTCAATTCATAGCTTTCAAAAAGAATTCATTCATAACTTGGAAAACCATTTTTTCAATTCAAACTTGAAATTCTTTTACTTAAATTGGAAATTCATTTCTTATATGAAAGCTTTTATCATTTGAAAACAAATAGTTTTCATTCCGGAAATCTGATTCATTCATACGAGTTAAAATCTTTGGGTTAAATTCAAATTCTCAAACCAATATTTTAAAAGTGGTTTAAATTCATATAAACACATTTATAATATCTTTAATAAAAATTCCAATCATTTAATTCAATTCCAAATATTGAATTCAAATTCAAATTGAATTATTTAAATTGGAAGCTTTATTAAGTTATTTAAAATAACTTTTATCTTACAAACTCCTTTTCAAAAGCTTTAACATTTAACCCAAATTCATTTCCAAAATCAATTGAAATTAAAATTTCAATTTTAAAATATTAAATTTAAAATATCTATGACTTAACCGATTTCCTCGTGAAATCCATATTTGTGTGTGTAAGTTGTAGTCCAGGGGTTTCACACAGTAGTGCAACATCATTCAATCATCACAGATCAGAATATAGAAATATAATTGATAAGCGATATAAACTATAACGCTTATCTTTTATTCACAGATCACAGATATGGAGATTTCAGATAATATATTACATCACGGGAAATTAATTACATTCATCTCAGAGAAATAGATCATAACACAAATCAGGATATATCACGAGCAATTCAAGGCATCTCATACCATATAATCATTCATAAGTGAGGTCAAGCATTCAATAATCATTTATAAGCAGGATTAATTAATTGTTTAATCCTAATTAATTTAGTTTATTTCCAATTAAATTAATTACTTATGAATTTATTATTCAATCCTGATAAATTAATTACAAGTCCTTTGATATGAATTAATTTAATCAATTACCTTAATTAATTAAATTCTTCTTAATTGATCATAGTTAATTTCATTTATAAATTAATCCTTAATTAATCTTTATTTGATTAATTATCCTTAATAAGTAATTATCCTTAATTACTTAATTAACTCTAACCATTAATTTCTTTTAATTAAATAATTATCTCTAATCAATTTCATTAGTTAATTTATCTTTAACTTAAACTAATTAATCTCACATTAATTAGCTAAATTAATTCCTCACATTATACTTTGTATTAAATATTGATTAACTACTTGATTAATCAATTTTAATCATTAATTAATATTTAATTAGTAATTCTTTAATTACATTAATAATTAAATTTATTCCAATCATTAAATCTTAATTACCTTTAAGATAAAACATTATTCTTATTAATGACTTAATTATCATTTATAAATACATTTGAAACCATTTTACTTTTGAATTTACTTTTAAATTCCATTTCAAATTAAGATTTAAAATAAATACAAATTTATCTTTTAACAAAAATTTTGAAAACAATTTAAAAACCTTTTAAGTCACATGTTAAAGAAATATTTTTCTTATAAAAGAAATTTAAAAGAGTATAAACCAAATTCATTTTAAATTCAAATCATTTTGAAAACCTACTTTAAACAATTTATATTTGTTTAAACAGTTTAACTTGATAAAACTTTATTTTATCTTAAAGCTAGGATATAAATTAGAATTAAATCCGGATTAAAACTTTGATTTAAAACTTGTTTAAATCTTTGCTTTCAAATTTTAAATTCAATTCAAAAAAAAACACTGTCAGGTTGTAAAACCTGAAATCAAACAATGACCCGAGACAAACTGCAAAAGACACGAGCTTTACTACGAGTCCCCGCCATCTTCATTCACTTCGAGACATCCCCTAGTTTGCGCGAGAATCACCCGAGTGACACACGAACCCCATTCTTCCCAGTTCAACGTGCACACGGTGCACCTGAACCATCGTCGCCGACCTCTGGCGATTGTTGCGACCATTCCCAAAGTCCACTCGAGTCTACTCAAACCTAAATGCGAACCTAAATTGCACTGACATCCACAAAATCAAAATCGAGCAATTATCTTGACATCTGAAAGACAGCACTTCGCCAGAAACCCCCTCATTCCCTTCGCCTCCGTCCACAAGAACACTAGCAGCTCTGGCCATCAACTCATCGTCCTCCCCTCTACCATTTCCCAACACCATGGCACACTCGGTCAACCATAGGTGGCGAACGAATCGAAGATCTCGACCTCACAAAAACTAGGGCTACGAAAGAAAAATGCCCACCGCTGCCACCACCGTGGACGATGCCACCTCCGGTTATTTTTCCCAAGGTCTCCCATCACTCTACTACTACAAGTGATGATCGCAACTCCCCAGACCACTGAGACCATCAGAAAACACTGAAAACTCATATTCTGTTCAAACCCGCAAAGCTCATTCAAGCTTAATCTAAAAATTATGATTTCATTCTTAAAAATCATGTTTAGGGTTAAGGATTCAGTTTATATCCCTGAATTGATGAATTAAGAAGTTTGAATTTTAACATAACTTAAAACTTGCACTGTTCTTTTAGTTTCCAGAATAATTCCACATTCATTTTAACCTAAATCAAATTTAAAACTTAAATTTATGATGAAACAAACAACTTTTGTTTATAGCCTAAGTTCTAACAGAGATCAGATAAGGTGATAATGAATTTTGATTAAAATCTAAGCTTGAAAACAAAGAACAGAGATATCTAAATGAAACACATATGCACATATCATTAAATCAAAAATTCTAACAATATAAATACCCAAATATACTTCACAACACAATATTGATCAAAACAACAACATGCAGCCAGGATTATACTTTAGGTTCAAAGTGAAGTTACTCACAGTGGTTTTGAAGAAGAGTAGAGCATTCTTTGATGAATCCGGCTTTGAATTAAGTTGATGTTTAAATTTTTAGTTGTAGTTCATTTCAGATTTTACTTGGCTTGATGAATGAACGAGACTGAAATGAGAGTGTTTGAAGTATGGAGATGAAGTATACAGGGTATGCTACTTTGTACAAATTAGTTCAGAGATTTTTTTCCTCAAGTGATGGCTGAAGATGCTTGCATTAATTAGTTTGTACAATCTATACTTATATATTTATTTTCTTGTTCATACTAGAATATATTATATACTAGGGTCTTCTTTTTCCTTTGCTTTGTCTTATTTTAACTTCGGCTGAGATGATATAAATTGGTGTTGACAACTATTATACTTGTCTTGTTCACACTTATCCTTTATTTGCTTGCTTATAGATATATATTTTGTTTCTTTCTTTAGCTAAGTGTACATGAATATACATTTTGTTTGCTTCTTTTCTTTTGTTTACTGGTTTTTTTCTCAGCCTTATACTACATATACATACATACATACTTTGGTTTTGTTTCATACTTAAATATGTTTTCTTGTTGTTTGCTTTTATTTATAACTATAAAATTTATCTTATATATCAATGTTTTTATTTTTTATTCATAGCTTAAGTATTAATTATTACAGGAAATTATTGTCAAGGACAAAAATTTTCAGCGTTTTTGCCTCAAGGACAGACCTTCAATATTTTATCCTGAAGGACAACTTTCTTTAGGTATCAGTTTTTAGTCATCGATAGCAGTTTTTAGGTATCAGTTTGTAGTTATCGGTAGCAGTTTTTAGGTATCAGTTTTTAACTTGGTAGCAGTTTTGTTGTCCTTATGAATAATTTTGAAAAATGTTTGTCCTTATGAATAATTTTTTGAAGAATTTTTATCCTTATGATAAAAATATTGAGGTTGTGTCCTTGAGGCAAAAAATATACAAATCTTTGTCCTTTAAATTAATTTCCCCTAATTATTATTGCTTTATAGAATAAGTGAACTTCTATTTTTTTAATTTTACTTTTATTACTTTTGTAGTCTATTCTATGTGTACTATTTTGTATTGATTTATTAAGACATATATATTTCTTTACATTGAATAAAACTATATATATATATTATTTTTTTGTAATATAGATGAATTTCTAAATTTTAATTTGTTGTTTGATCTTATCCAATGTATTTACTTTATATTTTAACATCTTATATATTTTCATTTCTTAAACCATTTACTTACAATTTAAATCCAAATCAAAATATATATATACATATATTTATTATTTCAAATTTACTCATATATGCTCAAATACATATATATTCACATATATACAATAATTACAATATTTTTAAATTTAAATGATTTAACACAAAATATATTTGGATATCGGGGAAACTCGCATCACTTAATCAATTTAATTTCACAAATTTTTATTCAAAAAAATTCGTTTAATTATCAATTTAAATGTAATTAAAATTCGGGGTCGTTACAGACTTCCCCCCTTAAAAGAATTTCGTCCTCGAAATTGCCAATGAGACACAAAGATAGATGAAGAATATTCCATCAAATCAAACTGAACATCTATTCTGCATTTGGCTTACCAAATCAGAATATCAATAATAGATATAAGAACGAATCTATTTGACACTTCACAAAATACTCGGGTTATCCAGATCTACGAAATATGCAGGGGCATCACTTAGTTCAAAGGAATAACTAACCATTTGTAGAATATATCCGGACCCAAAGAATAGATAGATATATGGATACAATTTCAAAACTTTCTTTAGTTTAGAACCAAAGCATACCTACCAACCATAACAAACAAAACAACCAATTTATTCAAACAAACAATTTTGGTCCATCCGGAGTTTATGTCCCATTTTAATACATCGAATTTATTCCTGGACCTACCAGAAATCATCGAAGAATAGAGAAAAGATGTTGAACAAAAGAGATTGATAGAGAAAATATTGTTTCCACTGTTGTAGGGTATTGACCATTTCATAGTGGTATCCCCTTGTCCCCTATCTCATCCTCTTCTTGCACTCATACTTATTATCAGTGGATAGCAAGAGAATTTACTGAGGCATTCGAACGGATATCTGAGGAATACTCATTTTAGGGTATACTTCACCCTATCTCTAATGAGCTACTTAATGTGTTATACTCCTGAGCTAAAGTTTTACCCTCAGCTCTGATACCAAATGTAACGTCTCGAATTTTTCGCGTTCGAAAATCGACATCCGTACTTCACATTGTACGAGAATGCCGCAGATTCGACCGTTCAAATCTGATTCGCCGGAGCTTATAACACCATTAAGTATAACAACACAGCGGAAGAAAAAGAACATAGGATATATCAATATATATGACATTGATACAATGACAGATACAAAATCTGGTACAGTTTGATACAACAGACTGATACAACATATATCAATATACATCAGAGATATAATACAAGAAAGAGTAGCGGAAATAACAGAAGAGATAACTCCAAATGATCTGAAAAAAAGTATGAGTCACCAACTCCAATATCAAGCTTGAAACACCAACACGGTGCTCCAAGATAAGCAACGTCAGTCCATGAACTCCAAGAACTGAACTAGCTCCAGATAATCTACTCAACCTGAATATCTGAGAAACCCAACTCTAGACTGCCCGTGTGGAAAATGGTGGGCACCCAGAGTTTAGGAAGGGAACAATAAACTCCGGATCAGTCATGGGACTGGTGTGAGCAACAAAAACAGTTTATCTTTAAAACAAACAATAAAAGAATTTTAAACATTGAAACCCGCAATGCTTTTGGAAAAAGAAACTACCATAAGACCTCCCACCATACACACAATGCAAACACAGACTTGGAGGAGATTGCTTCTTATGATAGTCAAATATGCTTACTACGCAAAAGAAAACTCTTTTGATATTATTACTAGTGCATAGTGTACAAGATCATTTCGAAAATACAATATTAATCTTAGCCAGCATAGGTACCATTATATTATGCCTGCTATAGCTGCCGTGTCAAGACCCGCAAATCCGTACTCCTTGATTAAACACTAATCTCCATTGATTAACTCAAGGGGCATGGAAATACGAACCCTAAGGGGTTTTAAGAAAAAGAAAAGTAGAAGAAGAAGAAGAAAATAGAAGGAAAAGAAAAGAAGAGAAAGAAGAAAAGAGGAAGAAGAAAACATCAGAACAACATCAGAACAGAAAACAATATCAGAATCTTACACATCGCAGCGGAACAATATACAATAGATAATTACTAGTCTTTTAAAACAAAGAACTATATCAGTTTATATATACATCATTCAGAGTCAATATACAACAATGGACAGTTATATAAACTTGTCCTCATACAGAATACACAGCGGAATAAATACTATCAGATACAAATACTACGTCTCGTCATCCAGCTTATCTCCAAAGCTCCAGAATATCCTGATAACATAACTCTAGACTGCCCGTGTGGAAAATTTGTGGGCACCCAGAGTTTAGAAGGGAACAATAAACTCCGAGTCAGTCATGGTGACTGGTGTGAGATCGTAAAACAGTTATTTTTCACAAAGAAAATAAAACAAATTCGCAATGCTTTTGGAAAATGAAACTACCATAAGACCTCCCGCCACACACACAATGCAAATGCAGAATTGGTGGAGATTTCTTCTTATGATAGTCAAAAATGCTTACTACGCAAAATCAAATCATTTTTGATATTATTATTAGTGCATAGTGTAGAAAACATTTCGAAAGTACAATATAAATCTTAGCCAGCATACGTACCATTATAGTATGCTTGCTATATCTGCCATATTAGATGGCAGGTTCTACAACTAAAACCGTACAAGTCACGTATTGGAGTTTGGATTTCCAACAAATGGTCAGGCCAAGGAACTTCCTATTCCACGAATAGAACGCCTCTGGAATGACGTCCCGAGAAATAACCTAACATTACGGTTAGATCTCTGCCAACACAAGGCCGGGTTATCTCTGCAAAAATAGGTAACTACTGACACGCGTATGCCATCCCCCGATCGTAACCGATCTTCCCGAGGATCCCCGATTCGCAACAAACCACATAATAATAATGCAGCAACCACATAGGTTAAGTATCTGGGCTCCATACCATGATACCACCTCTATCCAGAAGGAATGACATACACTAAGGGGCGCTACTCCCTAGAACCTTGCTGCATCCTTCCTGTTTTGACCATTTCCGGGGTGTGAGGCTCGACGAAGTCTCGTCCACAAAGCTACGCTTTCTACAAAGCCATGCTTCGGGTCAAACAAATGATCAACCTATGATCACAAAGATATAAGATCAAACAAATGATCATATCACAAATGATCAAACACTGATCATTTCACAGCAACACTTAGTATGCCACGTTACCAAATTGGGAGTATATCGCTGATAAATTTCAACTACATAACCTCTGAGCTCGCACGTCTCAGAGAAGGGTGTTAAGCTAAGAGAATAAATTCTCCGCCACCAATAGATATGTATTTGAAAGAAATCAGCTTTATATCTCAAATTGTAACGTCAGACACACAATCCATACAAGTCTGTTCCGGGATCGAACAGAACCGAAGGCACTTCTCACGAAGCCCTTGCATATCCGGATAAATTTATAATCACGTCCGGACTTCCCGTCACTAAGGGTGATAAAACCTCTAAACCGGAGTCAGCCGATGTAGAGTAACTCGACGGTAATCCTTCCATTTTCAAAAATATCCGGTCTTCAACACCGGTCTTCGAATGCAATTCATTTACGACGTATCACATATTCGGAATGGGTTATACGACCCCATGGTCCTTTCCCGGCTAACCCGAATAGTGAGCGCTTATTTAAAAATAAGTGTGGCATTCAAATTCATCCAATTCACAACAAATACCCATTCAAGGTAATTATTGATAGTCGGTTATTTAACTATCAATAAAGATGCGCAACATCATCAGATTCCAAATAATTTTCCCAAATTATTTTATCTTCCAAAATATCTTTTCTAGATATAAAATTTCCACTTCAAAAATAAATCAACGTTTTTTTTTAAAACGAATTTCCATTTCTTTTATAAATTCCATAGTGAATTTATATTTTTAAACATCTACTGATATACGATTTTCAAATCGATTTCAATATTCACTTTCAATTTATCTTTACAAAGATAAATTCTCAAAACATTCATTTCATATTGGAAAAGCAATTCCATACTTATTTAAAAATAAGTAATTCACAAATCTATTTATTTTCAACATTTGAAAATATTCAATATACTTAAATCAAATTTAAGTATAAATTCATTCTTTCAGGAAATCATTAATTTTAACATCTATTTGAGTCAAAACGAATGTTGCGTAAAACATCGTTACGACGACTCGAAATCAATAGTATAGGGATTCGGAATTAAGATAGATATATAAATCCCAATACTATATAAAACATTTCCTTTTGGAAATCATTTACTATAACAACAGTGTTATAGTCCACCATTTCCTTATATTTCTCGAAAACGTCTATTTCAACAATGAATGTTGAAATCTATGTATTCGATACTTATCACGTTTTAAAACATCTTTTAAAAAAATTACTTCTTTTCGTAATATCACTTTTCCAAAACATATCCATTTTATTTAATAATATATTCACTGTCCAAAATCGTGAATATACTTCGTTATCCAAATTCAACATTCCTACACGTTTTATTTAAAGGCTTATCCACTGTCCAAAATCGTGAATATAATTCCTTTAATTAACTTCTACAATTCACTTATCAAAATAAGTGATTTCGGATTTACAAACAACGTTTATAAATCCCATTTATAATTTATGACAACTTCAACTTACAAATCAATTTTATTAACCGAATCAATCTATAACTCAATTTTTATACTTAAGTCATTCCTTTAATAACTTTACAAAATTTATAAATCCTACTTCTTGAAAAATTCCATTTATAAACCCTTTTTCAACATTAACAAAAACTCCTTTTATAATTCCATTTTTCCGATTTATAAAAATTCAATTCTTTATAAATCTTATCTATAACCCATTTATAAATAAATTCAAAAATCTTCATTCATACTATTCTTCAACATAGTTCATTTCATATTCCCAAACATCAAATTTTGGTTTTATATCACAAAATTCTTAATTTTTTATAACATAAAAATTATAACACTTATTTATTTAAAATGAATCAATTCCAAAATTTAATAAAACGTATACTTTCAAAAATTCACTTTGTGTAACGACCCACTATTTTGGACCATTCAAATCGACAATAATCCACGCATGTCTGACTTGAATAATTCAAAATAACAGATTGTAATAAAATTTGGAGCAAATAAAATTTGGAGCAAATAAAATCAAATACAGAATCACAGACACAGAATATCAGAATAACTCGCAGTGGAATATAAAAACCATAGTAGTTCATGAAGCTACTATAACAAACTCTCAAAACAAAATACATAATATCTGTTTGAAAACATATACAATAGAAATCTCAAATACATAGAAGTTTATAATACCAGAGCTGAAATAGAACAACTGAAACTGGAATGGATAGATAACTAGATAAGCAGAATCTCCAACGATTCCTAGCTCCAGAAAGAGATCCAAATCTAAGCTGTAAATACTCAGGCTGACCCGAGCGTAAAGCAAAATACAAAACACTCGAGTCAGGACAATATATACTTATATAATGTAAACCAACTCAAGTGAACTGTAGCAGTAATGCATAATAACTTAAAGGATGCTTGGGATCGCCCATCCTCTAAGGATCAGTTAAACCATAAATTAAATACATCCCGTGGTTAAAATTTCAAAATTGGTATTTTATATTTCAAAATCAAATATCATTTCAAAATTCAATATCATTCAAAAATCTAGTTCAAAATATCAAAATATCATATTTCAAAATAGTTTATATTACGAAACAAATTACTTCATTTTAAATCATAAAATGAAGTTATTATATTAAATAATTAAATTATTAAATTTCCAAAATTTTAATCTTTCAAAGTTCATTCGTTCACTTAAATTAATTAAAACAATGAAAATTCAACTTTCGCAACATTTAGAAAATGCTATGGAAAGTCACATTTAAAACAGTTCAATTTAACAAAAGACAGCATTTAAAATGCTGTAATAGGGTTACATTAGTTTCAAATAAACTTAGTTAAATTCAACCATTATAACATTTACAAAAATGCCATAATAGCCTTTAATTAAATTCAGCCATTTGGTTCATTATTATCAACTACAACATTTACAAATGGTGTATTATCATTTACATTAGAATTTAATAGCGTTTCAGAAATGCAGTTAACTAACTTCAAATATTCAGTATAATTTCACAAACAATTATATTTTTATATAAATCATTTTTTTTACTTATAAAATCATATAATTTCACTTTTAAAACAATTATTCAAATACCCTTATATTCATGATTTTATAAAGTAAAACCTCCATTCAAAAATCAAAATTTAATAATAATTCACTTATTAAATTCCAATATTAAATTATAAATTCATTAAATTAAATTAACTTAACACTTAAGTTTAAATTTTCAAATATAACTTAATTCCATTTTATTTACTTAACTTAAAATTCATTTTTAAGCCAAATTCACAAATTTCCAATTTTAGTTATATTTCAAAATTTCAACTTAAATATTCATTCATTTCACATTTTTACTTTATTCAAAAATCATTAATATATTATAAATTCATTTAAATTAACTTTAATCCAAATTATCATGAATTTATCATATTTCATATTTAATTTAAATTCCAATTATCACCAAATTAAAATTTCCCAAAATAACTTACATTTTAGATTTTCTAACTTTACCATTAATTTATTTCACTTATAAATTTTCAAAAAAATCAATAATGCTTTACAAAAATCATTTAAATAAAATTTAAATCAAAATATTATAACATTTACATTTCTAAAATATTTTAAAATTTTTAGAAAACATATTTTAACTACAGGTCTGTATTTCATTTTTAGCCTAGGTAAAGTGATACGGGTAATATATCATTTCAACCCGTAATTTACAAAGAAAACCCGGGTTTGATCATTTCAAACCCGCAATCCCAAGTAAATGAAAAATAATTGAAAATCATTCAGGCCTATCATTTCAGCCCATAATGATTTTCTCCTATTCTAAAGTCCGTTCGGGTATGTATCATTTCAACCCATAGTGATTCTAATCTAAAGGGAACTTGCAGTGTGATAAACTGATAAAAATAACAGAACAACATAATATAACAGTAACATATGATATAACAGGTGTTTAAGCATGGGTGAACATCATATAATCATAACATAGCAGATATAATATGGTGATGCATTTTACAGATTCAAAAGTGGTCAATTTACTAGTTATATAGGTATACACTGTCTGGTGAGAATAACTCACCTGTTAAGCTGGAGATTTGCCAACAAAGCACACAACACAAAGATTATGAAGGCACGACAACTCTAATACGATTTGAGTGTGGAGAGTCAACTCTAATTGCCTTGAATACATTTACACAAAACAATTCAAAATACATAAGTTTTCAAAGCAAAATTTCACTACTCAACATTAGAAATCACTGCCCAAAACAAAAACAAATGTCTTGCACTTGTTCTCAACTTCACATACTTCAGTTATGAACTGAAGTAGCATGGCCAAGGCAGGGATTAAGGTCAGGTTTGGGTCCCTATAGGGTCGGCCTAGCTTGTGTTTTATTGGTGTGAAGGTATAGGTGCAACAACTATCATCACAAGGCAATGCTACATCATCTCAAGGCTTCAAGAGGGTTCAGCCATGGGTCCTATGGGTACGGCCAGAGGTCCAGGTGGTGGTGGATGATGTGGCAGAGGGTGGTGGTCAGATCTGGGCTGGTGGTGGTGGTGGAAGTGGCGGCCAAAGGGATGTTGAAGGTGATGGAGTAAGAGGAGTTCGACTAGAGTGTAAAAAGGTGATGTTTATGTAGATTTGGTGGAGGATCATGCTATGGGTTCTCGGCCTGAAGTGGTGGTGATTTGGAGGGGGTGATGGTCAGCCTATAAGGTGGTGGAGTCAGCCTAGGTGATGGTGGAGGAGGAGCCGATCTACAAAGATGAGAACAAATGCAAATACAAGTTATAAAAATCAAGAAAATAATATAAAAGGAAGAGGAAATTACCTACAAAATTTTTGATAAAAAATGAAGAGATGGCCGTGAGTTTTTTTGGTGGGAAGAGGAGTTTCTTTCACGTGAAAATTGAGGGGAGTACGGCAGAAATGAGAAATGAAGAGCACGGCCAAAACATGAAGAGGTGGGGTTGGGAAAATGAAAAGGTGGAAGCCAAAAAGCCAAAGGAAGATAAAAGGTTTTAAACCTTTCATATTTCCATATATATTTATATATTTTTAAATAACTGAAAATACTTATAATTTCAGTAAAAATTTCGAAAATGTAACAGATAAAAAATATATTAATAATTAAATATTAATTAGATATGATTAAAACAAGAAAATAGCACAAAAATGAAAACTAGTCTAGAAAATTTGAAATTAAATGGAACAAACTTTGAAAAATTTATATGTAGATGAAAAATATTTATAAATAAAGATAAGAACAAAAATAAAAATGCATTCACAAAATGAATAAATAAATTTTAATTAAATATAATTTAAATGAAGAAAATAGCAGAAAATGGAAACTAGCCTTTAAAAATAGGAAATAAATGCAATAAATTTTGGAAAAATTCTATTATCACTTTAAAATATTTTAAAATAAAATATATACCTAACATGTCATATAACACATATTAGAACATGATTTGACAAATAAAAATATTATTTATATAAATTAAAATGAAGAATATTGCTAAATAATTCAATATACACACAATATTGTAAAGGGTATAACTTTCACAATTTAAATCCAATTTTAACGAAACAAAAAGCAGTATTCATGATATTAAATCTATTTTCATAATAAAAGATAAAATTTAAGAATTCAAATATTTAAATTTTAAAATTAAAAGTCAAAGTTTGACCAGATTGACCAAAATCCACCTTTCAGGAAAATTATTCAATTTATACAAGTTTGAAATTAAAAGTTACATAATAATCAACATTTATATTTAAAAATGAAATGTTTGAAATAAAACAAGTTTAAAATAGTTTTCAAAATATAATAAAGTCAAATAAAATATATACAAAAATCTAGGGCTGTTACACTCTCCCCCACTCAAATCTTTTCGTCCTCGAAAAGGAATGAAGTATGGAAAACACAGAAAAAGATAGAATGGAATAGGATTAAGACAAGATGACAAGAATATTAAAATTATACCTGATAACTGTTGTTATAGGTAAGTTTAACAAGGTGGAGAATAGGAATAGCAAGAAGGGAAAATAAGACGAAAGACAAGGATGAGCCATTTATTAAAAGTGTTGGTTAAAGAGGTAAAATATTTAAAACACTTTAAAATCCTTTAAAAAGGAAATAACTGATCAAAATATCCTTTATATAATATTTTATCAAAATACTTTTATAACTCGATGTTTCAACAAGTTTATCCTTGTTCCTGTAGACTCTGGTAGTGCGTTGATCAGGCGCAAAACTGGAATTCTCCAGGTACTTAGTAGACCTGTTTCAACACCTAGTGAAAATACTGGGAAAACCTTTAAAAACAGATATGGAAAGTACAATCCAAACAAAAACGAATCAAATCATGGATCGCAGATACACAATGGTTACGCCTGGGTCCCCCAGGAAACATCCGTACCTTTTAAGCATTCACTGCCTTGCGAATTTCGCCATGCAACAAAACGGTGGACCGCAGGATACATAAAAATGGTTACGCCTGGATCCCCCAGGAAACATCCATACCCCTTAAGCAATCTCTGCCTTGCAGATTACGCCACTAACACGACCATAGATCGCAGATACACAATGGTTACGCTTGGATCCCCCAGGAAACATCCGTACCTTTTAAGCAATCACTGCCTTACGAATTACGCTATGCAGTCGAGTTCGTAAGACCATGGGTAACGCCATGGAATTCGAAGGACACTCGAGTATCATATCCGGAAAACCAAAAATCAGAGAGAATAATATCGATAGAATGAATCCAAGATGTGGCCACAAATCGGATATCAAGCAGAAGGCACTTTCCATATCTTTACTTTGAAAATATGTATCATATAGTACCTTTCAAATCACTTTCAAATATCGTACTTATATAATATCAATTATATATAAGATTTCACTTTCAAATTGAGTACCTTTTCAAATCTATAGTTTTCGAATCAATTTCATACTCATACAAATCAATTTTATATAAGTTCGACAACTCCCAAATCAAGTATTTAGTAACATAAGGTTCTCAAATTTCAATTTGTTTCAATATCAGTTCAATTTCAAAATCATATACAATTTCACCAAATTATTTCTTCTCAATTTAATTATCTTTAGCTTCAAAGTTTCCAAAATAATAAATTTAGGAAATAAATCCAGATTTCCAAATTAATATAATTAAGTCAAACAATTCATTTCCAAAATCAATGGTTTTCAAAATCATCTTATACTTACGTAAGGTCTATCTTATATAAGGATCAAATTTTTCAAAATAAATTTCGCTGAATGAAGAGCCATATGGGATTAAATATCTTTGCTTTTATGGGTTATATATCTTTGTGATTTAAATTGGAAATTTTCTTTTAGTAAGCAAAGATATTCTAACTCGACAGCTTTCAATTTCAGCGTTAAAATATATAAATGATATTAGGATATAAGATGTACATACGTCATCATTTCGCAAAACTACATTTGATCGCTCGCTTGGTCACACAAGTTCGCTTTCGAACTAGTATTGTCCATTCGACTTCCCTAATGCGGATTTCGATATGGTTTCTCGACTAGAAGCCATCAGTCTCCTTGCATAGCCATATACTACGATAGAGAATTCTAGAATCAAGCCCAAAATTCATATCAAATATTCGCCATCAAGAATCGAATGAAAATCCTAACACGAAATGGTGTAATCCACCTCGAACTTGTGTACCCAAACTTGGATCAAATTAATTATGCGAATAAAACACCATACGTACAACTTATATATTTATTCCAACTTGTTAAATATATAGTTTCATAAAGATGTTACTAAGTTAAACATTTAAACTAAATTTTATTCAAAATATTTTGAAGACCAAATTCTTTCAAAACATTTCAAATCTAAATTCCATATTTAGAAAAATTCAAAATAGCCTTATTCATTTACTTAACAAAACAGTTTCAACTTATTTAAATCATATTACTTCATACATAAACATTCAAAACAAACTTATATACTTTATCAAAATACTTTTCAAATTTCTTAGCTTTGAAAAGTTAACCTTGATTTGGAAGTACTCGAACTTCGAAATAGTTGAAGAAATCATTTTCAAATTCAAGAGTTGGAAATTAGCAACAAATCAGTAAATCAATTTTAATAGATAGGGTTATATCAAATCCAAAACTCGAGGACTGAACACCGGTTCATTTCAAATCGTTTCAAATATATTTACATATATCTTTCGGATATCAAATCATACTTCGGAATTTGAAATCAAAAATGGTTTCACAAAATCACTCGCATAGCAAAGCTATTAAAGTGGCCTCTCCCTCACTCAGAAACTCGAAAATCAATGTCGATGATGCGTGCACTCATCACCGAAATTATTTTCCAGCGACACAAGTGGTTCTGGACTTCCATTTACTTTGAAAACTTCTTTGAAATTCCTTCAAAATCATTAAAACCCATTAAAATCATTGAAACATTACTTATTCGGAAAAATAATTTCAAATCATATTATTTATTATTTCAAAATCTTAAAACCAGTTCCAAAATGCCGGAGTTCAATCACTTAAATTCAGATTCAAAACCTTCAGTTATAAATCATTTTATATGAAACCATTTCTTATAAAATTTTCACAATTTCAAATCCTTTCAAAACTTCAAATTCTCAATTTTTTTTTAAAGGTATATAATCCTTATCAAAAACATTTCATCTTTATATAAAAATATGGTCATCCTTATCAAAATAAAACTACGATGAATACAAAAATTTTTTAAAAGACAATCAACCACAAACTTTCCAAGGGACGATTCAAGGATGGATTTCAAAGCAAAACAGAGATTCAAATTTAGAAGGACTCTAATCAAATAGAATTCTAATTCAAAGATAGGCTCAAACGAAGATAAGATAATTAAATTACCAAATACAAGATGGATAAGCCTATATGAATCGCGGGCGACCTTAACCGGTCAACCGTGATTTCAGGAATATAATCGATGCGAAAATCTAAGGAAAATCGACCTTCGATTGCCAGAGATAGAATCTAAATATAGCAGAAGATAGAAAACATCGTAAATCGAGGATACAGAAATCTCCGGTGAATCAATGCCACTTATAATCATTCAAAGATTGGCGGAATCGCCACCCTATAAAGGTCATACAAAGTGGAGTGATGCAATGCTCCAAAATCAAAAGAATACAATTAGGGGAGATAGGAATGGATTTCAGAACAAGTGAGCATTCCAAAATTCAAAGGAATCTTATTCGATAAGAATCCAAACGAAGATTAGAGAAATATAACCTATATCGATACAGAAAAATTCCCATTCAAAATTTGGAAAGACTCGAATTCATAACATACGAAAACAGAAGCTTAAATATCTTTAGTTGGACAACTTTAGCTAAGAAAAAGATACAACAGAGTTTACTCAAAGCATCCTAACAAACTACTGATTTTTCCATACCCAAAATAGATTCCTATCAACAAAGGATCTAGATCAATCAAGAGAGAAGTTCAAAATTTTAGAGGATCCTAATCAAAGAAATTGCTAACAAGGTGGATACGAAAAGAATGAAGTTTAGAAAATTTTACTTTCAAAGCAAGAAAATTTATATCAAAATAATCTTTGAAAATTCTTTAAAAATCATTTGAAAATCATTTTATACTTCGAAAATACGTTCTCTCACAAAGAAATGATTCTGAGATTGATTTCACTTATTCTAGGGTATTTCTACCCTATCTCTAATGAGTTTTTGCTCCGCAGGCTAAGGTTTGCCTAAAACCAAAGCTCTGATACCAACTGTAACGACCCACTATTTTGGACCATTCAAATCGACAATAATCCACGCATGTCTGACTTGAATAATTCAAAATAACAGATTGTAATAAAATTTGGAGCAAATAAAATCAAATACAGAATCACAGACACAGAATATCAGAATAACTCGCAGCGGAATATAAAAACCATAGTAGTTCATGAAGCTACTATAACAAACTCTCAAAACAAAATACATAATATCTGTTTGAAAACATATACAATAGAAATCTCAAATACATAGAAGTTTATAATACCAGAGCTGAAATAGAACAACTGAAACTGGAATGGATAGATAACTAGATAAGCAGAATCTCCAACGATTCCTAGCTCCAGAAAGAGATCCAAATCTAAGCTGTAAATACTCAGGCTGACCCGAGCGTAAAGCAAAATACAAAACACTCGAGTCAGGACAATATATACTTATATAATGTAAACCAACTCAAGTGAACTGTAGCAGTAATGCATAATAACTTAAAGGATGCTTGGGATCGCCCATCCTCTAAGGATCAGTTAAACCATAAATTAAATACATCCCGTGGTTAAAATTTCAAAATTGGTATTTTATATTTCAAAATCAAATATCATTTCAAAATTCAATATCATTCAAAAATCTAGTTCAAAATATCAAAATATCATATTTCAAAATAGTTTATATTACGAAACAAATTACTTCATTTTAAATCATAAAATGAAGTTATTATATTAAATAATTAAATTATTAAATTTCCAAAATTTTAATCTTTCAAAGTTCATTCGTTCACTTAAATTAATTAAAACAATGAAAATTCAACTTTCGCAACATTTAGAAAATGCTATGGAAAGTCACATTTAAAACAGTTCAATTTAACAAAAGACAGCATTTAAAATGCTGTAATAGGGTTACATTAGTTTCAAATAAACTTAGTTAAATTCAACCATTATAACATTTACAAAAATGCCATAATAGCCTTTAATTAAATTCAGCCATTTGGTTCATTATTATCAACTACAACATTTACAAATGGTGTATTATCATTTACATTAGAATTTAATAGCGTTTCAGAAATGCAGTTAACTAACTTCAAATATTCAGTATAATTTCACAAACAATTATATTTTTATATAAATCATTTTTTTTTACTTATAAAATCATATAATTTCACTTTTAAAACAATTATTCAAATACCCTTATATTCATGATTTTATAAAGTAAAACCTCCATTCAAAAATCAAAATTTAATAATAATTCACTTATTAAATTCCAATATTAAATTATAAATTCATTAAATTAAATTAACTTAACACTTAAGTTTAAATTTTCAAATATAACTTAATTCCATTTTATTTACTTAACTTAAAATTCATTTTTAAGCCAAATTCACAAATTTCCAATTTTAGTTATATTTCAAAATTTCAACTTAAATATTCATTCATTTCACATTTTTACTTTATTCAAAAATCATTAATATATTATAAATTCATTTAAATTAACTTTAATCCAAATTATCATGAATTTATCATATTTCATATTTAATTTAAATTCCAATTATCACCAAATTAAAATTTCCCAAAATAACTTACATTTCAGATTTTCTAACTTTACCATTAATTTATTTCACTTATAAATTTTCAAAAAAATCAATAATGCTTTACAAAAATCATTTAAATAAAATTTAAATCAAAATATTATAACATTTACATTTCTAAAATATTTTAAAATTTTTAGAAAACATATTTTAACTACAGGTCTGTATTTCATTTTTAGCCTAGGTAAAGTGATACGGGTAATATATCATTTCAACCCGTAATTTACAAAGAAAACCCGGGTTTGATCATTTCAAACCCGCAATCCCAAGTAAATGAAAAATAATTGAAAATCATTCAGGCCTATCATTTCAGCCCATAATGATTTTCTCCTATTCTAAAGTCCGTTCGGGTATGTATCATTTCAACCCATAGTGATTCTAATCTAAAGGGAACTTGCAGTGTGATAAACTGATAAAAATAACAGAACAACATAATATAACAGTAACATATGATATAACAGGTGTTTAAGCATGGGTGAACATCATATAATCATAACATAGCAGATATAATATGGTGATGCATTTTACAGATTCAAAAGTGGTCAATTTACTAGTTATATAGGTATACACTGTCTGGTGAGAATAACTCACCTGTTAAGCTGGAGATTTGCCAACAAAGCACACAACACAAAGATTATGAAGGCACGACAACTCTAATACGATTTGAGTGTGGAGAGTCAACTCTAATTGCCTTGAATACATTTACACAAAACAATTCAAAATACATAAGTTTTCAAAGCAAAATTTCACTACTCAACATTAGAAATCACTGCCCAAAACAAAAACAAATGTCTTGCACTTGTTCTCAACTTCACATACTTTAGTTATGAACTGAAGTAGCATGGCCAAGGCAGGGATTAAGGTCAGGTTTGGGTCCCTATAGGGTCGGCCTAGCTTGTGTTTTATTGGTGTGAAGGTATAGGTGCAACAACTATCATCACAAGGCAATGCTACATCATCTCAAGGCTTCAAGAGGGTTCAGCCATGGGTCCTATGGGTACGGCCAGAGGTCCAGGTGGTGGTGGATGATGTGGCAGAGGGTGGTGGTCAGATCTGGGCTGGTGGTGGTGGTGGAAGTGGCGGCCAAAGGGATGTTGAAGGTGATGGAGTAAGAGGAGTTCGACTAGAGTGTAAAAAGGTGATGTTTATGTAGATTTGGTGAAGGATCATGCTATGTGTTCTCGGCCTGAAGTGGTGGTGATTTGGAGGGGGTGATGGTCAGCCTATAAGGTGGTGGAGTCAGCCTAGGTGATGGTGGAGGAGGAGCCGATCTACAAAGATGAGAACAAATGCAAATACAAGTTATAAAAATCAAGAAAATAATATAAAAGGAAGAGGAAATTACCTACAAAATTTTTGATAAAAAATGAAGAGATGGCCGTGAGTTTTTTTGGTGGGAAGAGGAGTTTCTTTCACGTGAAAATTGAGGGGAGTACGGCAGAAATGAGAAATGAAGAGCACGGCCAAAACATGAAGAGGTGGGGTTGGGAAAATGAAAAGGTGGAAGCCAAAAAGCCAAAGGAAGATAAAAGGTTTTAAACCTTTCATATTTCCATATATATTTATATATTTTTAAATAACTGAAAATACTTATAATTTCAGTAAAAATTTCGAAAATGTAACAGATAAAAAATATATTAATAATTAAATATTAATTAGATATGATTAAAACAAGAAAATAGCACAAAAATGAAAACTAGTCTAGAAAATTTGAAATTAAATGGAACAAACTTTGAAAAATTTATATGTAGATGAAAAATATTTATAAATAAAGATAAGAACAAAAATAAAAATGCATTCACAAAATGAATAAATAAATTTTAATTAAATATAATTTAAATGAAGAAAATAGCAGAAAATGGAAACTAGCCTTTAAAAATAGGAAATAAATGCAATAAATTTTGGAAAAATTCTATTATCACTTTAAAATATTTTAAAATAAAATATATACCTAACATGTCATATAACACATATTAGAACATGATTTGACAAATAAAAATATTATTCATATAAATTAAAATGAAGAATATTGCTAAATAATTCAATATACACACAATATTGTAAAGGGTATAACTTTCACAATTTAAATCCAATTTTAACGAAACAAAAAGCAGTATTCATGATATTAAATCTATTTTCATAATAAAAGATAAAATTTAAGAATTTAAATATTTAAATTTTAAAATTAAAAGTCAAAGTTTGACCAAATTGACCAAAATCCACCTTTCAGGAAAATTATTCAATTTATACAAGTTTGAAATTAAAAGTTACATAATAATCAACATTTATATTTAAAAATGAAATGTTTGAAATAAAACAAGTTTAAAATAGTTTTCAAAATATAATAAAGTCAAATAAAATATATACAAAAATCTAGGGCTGTTACACTTTGAAATCCTTTTAAAAATAATATCGTTATTTTTAAACTTCAAAAATGGATCCGATGATGCAACAGCACCAATTAGTCAATCACAACATTAAACATCATATATCAACATATGATAACAGAATATACATCAATATCTGTAAATAAATAAATACTGGTGAGGAATCCAGTTGGATCCCTCCAACCTGTTTCCCTGCATCCACAGACGTTAGCACAATACCAATTCCACTTCGAGGTGGAATATCGCGGTATATGGGTTTTATAAAAATAATCTGCTTACTAACGGCGCAATAGGGTCTCATCCGCTATACGAGGCGGGAATCAATCAATCCAATATATACATATGCCAACATGTATATATTGCTAAATATAGATATATATCCTACTATATCTAATATCACATCCAATAGCAATCAATCAGTCAAAAACTACAATTAATTTTGAGTGAGAAAAATCTCACCTTTGCTTTTTATTTTGCAATCCATTTTCCTTTACGACTTGATTTTCTTGATTTATACCTTGTATAACAATCATATAAATTTATTAACATTCGAATTAAATCGAATAACAATTTTCATTTGGTAATTTCAATTATTCAATGCTTTTATTTCAAACCAATTTCTTAAATTTTAAACTAATAGTTTCCTTCAACAAATTATTTCTAGCCACCAAATGAGTAAATAAGTTAATTAAAACTACTTAATTATCAAACCCATCCTTTATAAAACAAACTAGTAGGATAAAATATATTTATTTTATTTTATTTACGAGCTGCATAAAAGTAATCTATATAAGTTGTAAAAACTGATTTTGTATAAACTCTTATAATTTCCGAAAACTTATATACTTACTGTTTCCTATGCAAATATATCTATGAATGTATATATGTATACAGATTAAATAAAATTCAAATCGAAGAAAACAGTTTTATCTAAACCAATTTCTAAGTAAATTAAATTCGTATATACCTTACTGCACTATGCTGAGCATCGCGACCATCAATCTCGCCTACACGCGAGCTCGAAGTCGTATGAATTCGATCGCCTGCTCGTTGCCATCACGCAACCCACGTGACTTCTCCAGTTTTGCCTCGCCACTGCCACGATGCTGCCTCCATCATCGCACTCGAACCACCGCGAGCTTCGAAACCCCATCGCCATCGATGTGAATCCACCCCTACGAAATTGCTCGCGACCCACTTCGCCCAGTCGAAATCGAACTCGACGAAACCCTAGCTCGCGACTTGCCTTCAATTGCTCGCACCCAGAAATCGATTGCCACTCCTCAAACCTAGTCGAGAACATCGCCTTCCCTCGCCTATTCGAACGCGCGAACGCGACTTGGAATCGAGTAGAACTCAGCTTTGTTCTCATCATTTTTTTATTAACTGTCGTTTGTTTTGATGCTTAGAAGAGGCCGAATCAATTGGGTTAAAATTTCGAACAGAGTTGTAAAAATAGAAAGGGGGAAAACTCGCGGTCGCGACTTTTTGATTTTGAAACTGAATTGATCGATGATTTAAAAGTAGAAGGAGGGAGATAGGAGAACAATTGCGTGATATCAGATGGGAATGGGTACGAACGAGACAAAAGGGAGGCGAATTGTACTTATGGTCGGATAAGAGAAAAGCAACCATATTTTATTTAGATTCAATTCGTTTCCAAACAAAGTCCAACGCGTTTAAATATCGTATGCTCACACAACAACTTCAAAAATTACGAAAATTGAAATCCGATAATAATACAATATTACGGACCCAATGGAACTGGTTTCGTCGAATTCCGAGACTGTGACTCGGACGGCTATTTTTAAAATTCGATTTAAACGATTGGAATTCAAAACTGAACAATTCACTCCCAAATTCGATTCTGAAGCTTCTGTCATCTTCAGTATTGCCAATACGAATCTTAAAAGTTTTTGAAATATTTTTCTTTGGCTTACAATTGAAGATACAAATTTTATTCAACTTACAATAGATTAAATTTTATAATTTAATCACCAAATTCAAAGTTATATCGGGGATTAAAATTAAATCATCGTTCAAATATTTAAAATTAATTAAATATTCTCAATTTAATTTGTTCAAAATTCTGGGTCGTTACATGCCACCTGAGGGGACATGTTATACAATTGCAATCGTAAAGGTTCGTATTATTTCTTTGGATTTTCCAACAAATGGTCAGGCTAAGGAACTTCCTACTACCACATGGGTACGCCTCTGGCGGGACGTCCCGAGAACCAACCCGGCTCTCTGCCAACACAAGGCCGGGTTACCTTTGTAACTAGGTAACTACTACTTGAGTAAGCCATTCCCCGGTCCTTTGGGACCTTTATCCGAGGCCTCGGTAACCAACATCACACATAATAAATAAAGTGTGTCCACATGAGTAAGTATCTGGGCTCCATACCATGATACCACCCTTTTCCAAAAGGAAATGACATACCCTAAAGGGCGCGACCCTCATAACCTTGCCACATATTCCTGTTTCGACCATTTCCGGTCTGTGAGGTTCGATGAGGTCTCGTCCACAAAGCTACGCTTTTTCACAAAGCCATGCTTTGATCACAAATGATCAATAAATGATCATCACATAGCAACACTCAGCATGCCACATTACCAAATTGGGAGTATATCGCTGATAACCTTCAACTACATAACCTCTGAGCTCGTACGTCTCAGAGAAGGGTGTTAAGCTAAGAGAATAAATTCTCCGCCACCAACAGAAATGTATTTGAAAGAAATCTGCTTTATATCTCAAAGTATAATGTCAGACATGTAACCATACAAGTCTGTTCCGGGTTCGAACAGAACCGAAGGCACTTCCGAAGAAGCCCTTGCAATCCGGGTATTCACAATCCCGATCGGATTTCCCATCACTTAGGGAATCTCTATACGAGGAGCTACCCAGTGCAGAGACAATTGATAGGTTATCCTATCGTTTTCGCAAACACCCGGTCTTCAACACCGGTCTTCAAATGCGATCCATATACGACGTATCACTTATTTGGAATGGGATATATGACACAAAGGTCCTCTCCCGGTTAAACCGAATAGTGAGCGTAATATTTTTAAAACATATGGATATGGGATTTCAGTTAAGTCACAACTTAAACCCAAAACTTTTCTTCAAATGGTTTAAACAAATTACCATTTTAATCTTTAAAGTAAAAGATTTAATTCACAAGTTCACCCAGATTCACAAAGATAGATTTTCCAAATCAATTTCCATTTCAATTGGATTAACTCGTTAAATCTTTAAATCAAAGATTTAACTCATAGCTTTCAAAACAATTTCATTTCGAATGGTTTAAACAAATCACCATTTTAAATCTGTTAAAATAAACAGATTCAATTCATAGCTTTCAAAAAGAATTCATTCATAACTTGGAAAACCATTTTTTCAATTCAAACTTGAAATTCTTTTACTTAAATTGGAAATTCATTTCTTATATGAAAGCTTTTATCATTTGAAAACAAATAGTTTTCATTCCGGAAATCTGATTCATTCATACGAGTTAAAATCTTTGGGTTAAATTCAAATTCTCAAACCAATATTTTAAAAGTGGTTTAAATTCATATAAAACACATTTATAATATCTTTAATCAAAATTCCAATCATTGAATTCAATTCCAAATATTTAATTCAAATTCAAATTGAATTATTTAAATTGGAAGCTTTATTAAGTTATTTAAAATAACTTTTATCTTACAAACTCCTTTTCAAAAGCTTTAACATTTAACCCAAATTCATTTCCAAAATCAATTGAAATTAAAATTTCAATTTTAAAATATTAAATTTAAAATATCTGTGACTTAACCGATTTCCTCGTGAAATCCATATTTGTGTGTGTAAGGTGTAGTCCAGGGGTTTCACACAGTAGTGCAACATCATTCAATCATCATAGATCAGAATACAGAAATATAGTTGATAACCGATATAAACTATAACGCTTATCTTTTATTCACAGATCACAGATATGTAGATTTCAGATAATATATTACATCACAGGAAATTAATTACATTCATCTCAGAGAAATAGATCATAACACAAATCAGGATATATCACGAGCAATTCAAGGCATCTCATACCATATAATCATTCATAAGTGAGGTCAAGCATTCAATAATCATTTATAAGCAGGATTAATTAATTGTTTAATCCTAATTAATTCAGTTTATTTCCAATTAAATTAATTACTTATGAATTTATTATTCAATCCTGATAAATTAATTACAAGTCCTTTGATATGAATTAATTTAATCAATTACCTTAATTAATTAAATTCTTCTTAATTGATCATGGTTAATGTCATTTATAAATTAATCCTTAATTAATCTTTATTTGATTAATTATCCTTAATAAGTAATTATCCTTAATTACTTAATTAACTCTAACCATTAATTTCTTTTAATTAAATAATTATCTCTAATCATTTCATTAGTTAATTTATCTTTAACTTAAACTAATTAATCTCACATTAATTACCTAAATTAATTCCTCATATTATACTTTGTATTAAATATTGATTAACTACTTGATTAATCAATTTTAATCATTAATTAATATTTAATTAGTAATTCTTTAATTACCTTAATAATTAAATTTATTCCAATCATTAAATCTTAATTACCTTTAAGATAAAACATTATTCTTATTAATGACTTAATTATCATTTATAAATACAGTTGAAACCATTTTACTTTTGAATTTACTTTTAAATTCCATTTCAAATTAAGATTTAAAATAAATACAAATTTATCTTTTAACAAAAATTTTGAAAACAATTTAAAAACCTTTTAAGTCACATGTTAAAGAAATATTTTTCTTATAAAAGAAATTTAAAAGAGTATAAACCAAATTCATTTTAAATTCAAATCATTTTGAAAACCTACTTTAAACAATTTATATTTGTTTAAACAGTTTAACTTGATAAAACTTTATTTTATCTTAAAGCTAGGATATAAATTAGAATTGAATCCAGATTAAAACTTGATTTAAAACTTGTTTAAATCTTTGCTTTCAAATTTTAAATTCAATTCAATAAAAAAACACTGTCAGGTTGTAAAACCTGAAATCAAACAATGACCCGAGACAAACTGCAAAAGACACGAGCTTTACTTCGAGTCCCCACCATCTTCATTCACTTCAAGACATCCCCTAGTTTGCGCGAGAATCACCCGAGTGACACACGAACCCCATTCTTCCCAGTTCAACGTGCACACGGTGCACCTGAACCATCGTCGCCGACCTCTGGCGATTGTCGCGACCATTCCCAAAGTCCACTCGAGTCTACTCAAACCTAAATGCGAACCTAAATTGCACTGACATCCACAAAATCAAAATCGAGCAATTATCTTGACATCGGAAAAACAGCACTTCGCCAGAAACCCCCTCATTCCCTTTGCCTCCGTCCACAAGAACACTAGCAGCTTCGGCCATCAACTCATCGTCCACCCCTCTACCATTTCCCAACACCATGGCACACTCGATCAACCATAGGTGGCGAACGAATCGAAGATCTCGACCTCACAAAAACTAGGGCTACGAAAGAAAAATGCCCGCCGCTGCCACCACCGTGGACGATGCCACCTCCGTTTATTTTTCCCAAGGTCTCCCATCACTCTACTACTACAAGTGATGATCGCAACTCCCTAGACCATTGAGACCATCAGAAAACACTGAATACTCATATTCTGTTCAAACCCGCAAAGCTCATTCAAGCTTAATCTAAAAATTATGATTTCATTCTTAAAAATCATGTTTAGGGTTAAGGATTCAGTTTATATCCCTGAATTGATGAATTTAGAAGTTTGAATTTTAACATAACTTAAAACTTGCACTGTTGTTTTAGTTTCTAGAACAATTCCACATTCATTTTAACCTAAATCAAATTTAAAGCTTAAATTTATAATGAAACAAATAACTTTTGTTTATAGCCTAAGTTCTAAAAGAGATCAGATAAGGTGATAATGAATTTTGATTAAAATCTAAGCTTGAAAACAAAGAACAGAGATATCTAAATGAAACAGATATGCACATATCATTAAATCAAAAATTCTACCAATATAAATACCCAAATATACTTCACAACACAATATTGATCACAACAACAACATGCAGCCAAGATTATACTTTAGGTTCAAAGTGAAGTTACTCATAGTGGTTTTGAAGAAGAGCAGAGCATTCTTTGATGAATCAGGCTTTGAATTAAGTTGATGTTTAAATTTTTAGTTGTAGTTCATTTCAGATTTTACTTGGCTTGATGAATGAATGAGACTGAAATGAGATTGTTTGAAGTATGGAGATGAAGTATACAGGGTATCCTACTTTGTACAAATTAGTTCAGAGATTTTTTTCCTCAAATGATGGCTGATGATGCTTGCATTAATTAGTTTGTACAATCTATACTTATATATTTATTTTCTTGTTCATACTTGAATATATTATATACTAGGGTCTTCTTTTTCCTTTGCTTTGTCTTATTTTAACTTCGGCTGAGATGATATAAATTGGTGCTGGAAACTATTATACTGTCTTGTTCACACTTATCCTTTATTTGCTTGCTTATAGATATATATTTTGTTTCTTTCTTTAGCTAAGTGTACATGAATATACATTTTGTTTGCTTCTTTTCTTTTGTTTACTGGTTTCTTTTCTCAGCCTTATACTTCATATACATACGAACATACATACTTTGGTTTTGTTTCATACTTAAATATGTTTTCTTGCTGTTTGCTTTTATTTATAACTATAAACTTTGTCTTATATATCAATGTTTTTATTTTTTATTCATAGCTTAAGTATTAATTATTATTATTATTATTATTTTGCAAGGCAAGCGGGGTTAACTGGTCCCCTACCAGTTTATTGATAAAAGAAAAGTTCCAATGAACAAGCTCATTGTCACCAAAAAAACAGAAAGAAAACAACATCTTATATATTTTCATTTCTTAAACCATTTACTTACAATTTAAATTCAAATCAAAATATATATACACATATATTTATTATTTCAAATTTACTCATATATGCTCAAATACATATATTTTCACATATATACAATAATTACAATATTTTTAAATTTAAGTGATTTAACATAAAATATATTTGGATATCGGTTAAACTCGCATCACTTAATCAATTTAATTTCACAAATTTTTATTCAAAAAAATTTGTTTAATTATCAATTTAAATGTTATTAAAATTCGGGGTCGTTACAGACTTTCCCCCTTAAAAGAATTTCGTCCTCGAAATTGCCAATGAGACACAAAGATAGATGAAGAATATTCCATCAAATCAAACTGAACATCTATTCTGCATTTGGCTTACCAAATCAGAATATCAATAATAGATATAAGAACGAATATGTTTGACACTTCACAAAATACTCGGGTTATCCAGATCTACGAAATATGCAGGGGCATCACTTAGTTCAAAGGAATAACTAACCATTCGTAGAATATATCCGGACCCAAAGAATAGATAGATATATGGATACAATTTCAAAACTTTCTTTAGTTTAGAACCAAAGCATACCTACCAACCATAACAAAAAAAACAACCAATTTATTCAAGCAAACAATTTTGGTCCATCCGTAGTTTATGTCCCATTTTAATACATCGAATTTATTCCTGGACCTACCAGAAATCATCGAAGAATAGAGAAAAGATGTTGAACAAAAGAGATTGATAGAGAAAATATTGTTTCCACTGTTGTAGGGTATTGACCATTTCATAGTGGTATCCCCCTGTCCCCTATCTCATCCTCTTCTTGCACTCATACTTATTATCAGTGGATAGCAAGAGAATTTACTGAGGCATTCGAATGGATATCTGAGGAATACTCATTTTAGGGTATACTTCACCCTATCTCTAATGAGCTACTTAATGTGTTATACTCCTGAGCTAAAGTTTTACCCTCAGCTCTGATACCAAATGTAACGTCTCGAATTTTTCGTGTTCGAAAATCGACATCCGTACTTCACATTGTACTAGAATGCCGCAGATTCGACCGTTCAAATCTGATTCGCCGGAGCTTATAACACCATTAAGTATAACAACACAGCGAAAGAAAAAGAACATAGGATATATCAATATATATGACATTGATACAATGACAGATACAAAATCTCGTACAGTTTGATACAACAGACTGATACAACATATATCAATATACATCAGAGATATAATACAAGAAATAGCAGCGGAAATAACAGAAGAGATAACTCCAAATGATCTGGAAAAGAGTATGAGTCACCAACTCCAATATCAAGCTTGAAACACCAACACGGTGCTCCAAGATAAGCAACGTCAGTCCATGAACTCCAAGAACTGAACTAGCTCCAGATAATCTACTCAACCTGAATATCTGAGAAACCCAACTCTAGACTGCCCGTGTGGAAAATGGTGGGCACCCAGAGTTTAGGAAGGGAACAATAAACTCCGGATCAGTCATTGGACTGGTGTGAGCAACAAAAACAGTTTATCTTTAAAACAAACAATAAAAGAATTTTAAACATTGAAACCCGCAATGCTTTTGGAAAATGAAACTACCATAAGACCTCCCACCACACACACAATGCAAATGCAGACTTGGAGGAGATTGCTTCTTATGATAGTCAAATATGCTTACTACGTAAAAGAAAACTCTTTTGATATTATTACTAGTGCATAGTGTACAAGATCATTTCGAAAATACAATATTAATCTTAGCCAGCATAGGTACCATTATATTATGCCTGTTATAGCTGCCGCCTGAGGAGACATGTTATACAATTGCAATCGTAAAGGTTCTTATTGTTTCTTTGGATTTTCCAACAAATGGTCAGGCTAAGGAACTTCCTACTGCCACATGGGTACGCCTCTGGCGGGACGTCCCGAGAACCAACCCGGCTCTCTGCCAACACAAGGCCGGGTTACCTCTGTAACTAGGTAACTACTACTCGAGTAAGCCATTCCCCGGTCCTTTGGGACCTTTATCCGAGGCCTCGGTAACCAACATCACACATAATAAATAAAGTGTGTCCACATGAGTAAGTATCTGGGCTCCATACCATGATACCACCCTTTTCCAGAAGGAAATGACATACCCTAAAGGGCGCGACCCTCATAACCTTGCCGCATATTCCTATTTCGACCATTTCCGGTCTGTGAGGTTCGATGAGGTCTCGTCCACAAAGCTACGCTTTTTCACAAAGCCATGCTTTGATCACAAATGATCAATAAATGATCATCACATAGCAACACTCAGCATGCCACATTACCAAATTGGGAGTATATCGCTGATAACCTTCAACTACATAACCTCTGAGCTCGTACGTCTCAGAGAAGGGTGTTAAGCTAAGAGAATAAATTCTCCGCCACCAACAGAAATGTATTTGAAAGAAATCTGCTTTATATCTCAAAGTATAATGTCAGACATGTAACCATACAAGTCTGTTCCGGGTTCGAACAGAACCGAAGGCACTTCCGAAGAAGCCCTTGCAATCCGGGTATTCACAATCCCGATCGGATTTCCCATCACTTAGGGAATCTCTATACGAGGAGCTACCCAGTGCAGAGACAATTGATAGGTTATCCTATCGTTTTCGCAAACACCCGGTCTTCAACACCGGTCTTCAAATGCGATCCATATACGACGTATCACTTATTTGGAATGGGATATATGACACAAAGTTCCTCTCCTGGTTAAACCGAATAGTGAGCGTAATATTTTTAAAACATATGGATATGGGATTTCAGTTAAGTCACAACTTAAACCCAAAACTTTTCTTCAAATGTTTTAAACAAATTACCATTTTAATCTTTAAAATAAAAGATTTAATTCACAAGTTCACCCAGATTCACAAAGATAGATTTTCCAAATCAATTTCCATTTCAATTGGATTAACTTGTTAAATCTTTAAATCAAAGATTTAACTCATAGCTTTCAAAACAATTTCATTTCGAATGGTTTAAACAAATCACCATTTTAAATCTGTTAAAATAAACAGATTCAATTCATAGCTTTCAAAAAGAATTCATTCATAACTTGGAAACCCATTTTTTCAATTCAAACTTGAAATTCTTTTACTTAAATTGGAAATTCATTTCTTATATGAAAGCTTTTATCATTTGAAAACAAATAGTTTTTATTCCGGAAATCTGATTCATTCATACGAGTTAAAATCTTTGGGTTAAATTCAAATTCTCAAACCAATATTTTAAAAGTGGTTTAAATTCATATAAAACACATTTATAATATCTTTAATCAAAATTCCAATCATTGAATTCAATTCCAAATATTGAATTCAAATTCAAATTGAATTATTTAAATTGGAAGCTTTATTAAGTTATTTAAAATAACTTTTATCTTACAAACTCCTTTTCAAAAGTTTTAACATTTAACCCAAATTCATTTCCAAAATCAATTGAAATTAAAATTTCAATTTTAAAATATTAAATTTAAAATATCTGTGACTTAACCGATTTCCTCATGAAATCCATATTTGTGTGTGTAAGGTGTAGTCCAAGGGTTTCACACAGTAGTGCAACATCATTCAATCATCAGAGATCAGAATATAGAAATATATTTGATAAGCGATATTAACTATAGCGCTTATCTTTTATTCACAGATCATAGATATGTAGATTTCAGATAATATATTACATCAGAGGAAATTAATTACATTCATCTCAGAGAAATAGATCATAACACAAATCAGGATATATCACGAGCAATTCAAGGCATCTCATACCATATAATCATTCATAAGTGAGGTCAAGCATTCAATAATCATTTATAAGCAGGATTAATTAATTGTTTGATCCTAATTAATTCAGTTTATTTCCAATTAAATTAATTACTTATGAATTTATTATTCAATCCTGATAAATTAATTACAAGTCCTTTGATATGAATTAATTTAATCAATTATGTAACGACCCGTAAAATTTCGATAATTAAAAATGTTAATTTAATAAGATTTTATGGTTTAATGTTGGAAGAATTAAAAATTTGAAATTTATGTATGGTAATAATAACTAGAATGAATTGCAGCAAATTTCATCTAAGTTAATTATTTATGAATTGAATGAAATCCCAAATCAATTGAAATAACATGTAGTCAACGATAATGGAATGAATTTGTATTGTATAGGTAATTGTGACACTTGTTGTAAATAATAAACTTATAAATGTGATTAAAAGTAAATGGTGATAATTATTATAAGTTACTTGTTTATTTAGTCAATCGAATTGAATTTGGAAACCTATTGCTTTTGAGATGAAATTTTGTATATAAGCCGAGTTTATAATCGATAACTGAAGTTGAATAATAATTGTGAATTATTTAGAAATAAAATTTTAATAGATTGATTTCGAAGATTTGAGTAGAAATAAGTATTGAAATATAAATGCTACTTAGTGAATGAGTTTACGATCAATAGTTGGATAAAATAGTAATGCTAAATTTAATAGATGTAAATAAAGTAATGGATTGATAAGTGAAATTCATTTAAAAATCCAATATTTGAAATTTGTCAAATATTGAACAATTAAACTGTTTAAAATCAATATTTGAAATTAATTCAAAAATTGAATGACGGGAATTGAATAACTATATAATGAAATAGTTGTTCTATAATTTGAATTCGTTTTTAAGAATTAATCTTATAAGTTCATTTTCAAATATTTCAGAAGATGGTGAATTTTGGATAATCAAAATTGTTAAAATTTAAATTTGCAAATATTTGAATAATTGAATTTTGAATATAATATGATTGAAAATGATATCGGAAAGTGATATAAAATTTTATTTAAACAACAATGAATTTGTTAACATTTATAATTGGACTTTTAAGAAATTCTGTAAATTTTGAAAAGTTGTCGATTTAATCGACGAGTAAAAATAGCCTTCCGAGGCGCAGTCTCGGAATGTGACGAAACCAGTTCCATTGGATCCGTAATAGTGTATTATTATCGGATTTCAAATTTCGTAATGTTTGGGGTTATCGTTTGTTCGTACGGGTTAGAAACGCGTTGAAATAAATATCGAAAATTTAATATTTTAATTCGATTCAAAAAGCTATCTTCCACATACGATCAAATTAGCCTCCGGAACCTATTCCATTGTGTTTGGAATGTGGGTAAAACATTATGAACGCCTATCGGCACGTCTAATTTGGAGTTCGTTCGAAAAATCGTGTTAAATTTGAAATAATATTAAAATAATTTGTTATGCGCGTATATATATACGCATTTACACAGAAACCTTAGCTTATCTCGTGGTCGCCGTTTCTTATCTTTTCAATGGCCGAAATGTTCTCTGCTTCTCCCTCTATTTTCTCGAAATCCACTCGCCGATGGAGGAAATCTCTAACATGAAAGATGTAGAGCTCTCCGAGCTCGCCAGATCCAACGGTTGTGATCGGGAACGGAGCTTCGTGGTGATCGTAATATGGGTTGGAACGCTAGGCATTCTCACGCGTCGTTCGAGTAGAGATGGTGGCCGAGTTCATCGCCGTTCTGGCCGAGGGTCGAAGGGAGGTAGGCGCTCCTGGTGGCAAGCTCTGATCGAGTTCAAGGCGAAGATTGTGATGGCGTTTGATCGGTCAAAGTTTTGGTTAGTGGGTTCCTTGGCTCTGAGTATTGAACGGAGAAGGAAGCTTTATCTTCGGCCTTGATTTCCTGAAGCCAGTGCACGGTCGAGATTTGTAGGGTTTGTAAAAAAAAATATAAGAAATAGTTTATATAATTTATATTCAAAAACTTTAAAATCTCATATCTCATTCATACATTATCAGAATTGGACGAAATTGGTGACGTTGGAATCGCAGAGATGAGAGCTTCGCTGGAGTGCAGATCCGGGAGTGTTTGGAGCTGGTTAAGATTTTTGGTTAAATCGAACGTCGTTCGATTTGATTTAAAATCGTAAACCCAAGGTGAGTGTTTTATAACATTCACAACGTACTAAATATCTTTATGGTAGTTAAATTTGATATTATGAAGTGATATAAATTTTATTTGTCGTTGTTTGATAAAATTTAATTGTCATATAGATTGTCATTTGAATTCACCGTTTAAAATTAAATTGACAGTCAAATTGAAATTAAAATTTAATTGCGATTAAATTACGTGATATTGATAACTATGAAATTGCCGTAAATTGTATTGTTTATTGGATGATGTATTTCGATGGATGCTATTAGTTGATATTTAAATGCTTGGATGTTTATTTGCTTATATATATATATCCTGTTATGCAAACATATGACACTGTGATTGGATTTAAGTGATATATATTCATCCCTGACATTTAATTGAAATAAATAATCACTTGGCCATAGGATAGAAAATTATATACGGACACCGGATTGGTTAAATTAATAATTTTAAAAATCGTTGATTTGAAATTCATTTAAATGTTTTGATTTAAAAGTTATAAATAAAATCAATTTATAGAAATCGAATTTATCGCAAATTGAGTTTGGAATGTTGAAATAAATTTTGGTTAAAAGAAATTGCTTAATAATTTAAGTTGAGACTTTGAAATTTAAAGTTGGGATATGATTGAATTTTGGAAATTTATTTGTTTTAAAAGATTGAACATTATTTCGAGCTTTGAGTATTACTAAGTAATAATGATATTTCGAAATTGAGCTTGAAATTGAATCATATTTGAATTTGGATTTCAAATTGAATATTGAAGGATAAATTTGTTAAGTGTTATAAATTGATATTTTGAAAATCAAGCTCCAAATCGATATAAATTGAAATTGAATTAATTAAAGGTGAATGTAGAATTGAATTAATTTGAAGTTAAAGTTGACATTCATTTGAATTGAAATCGAAATTGAATCGGTAGAATGGAAATTGAAATTGATTTGAATTGGGAAGTTATAATTGAAATGGTTTGGTTTTGAAGATGTTTCAGTTTTGTTTCCAAATTTCTCTGTTATAGAAACCATCTTTAAATACTTAAACTATTTTATCTATTTTAAATCTACTTAACCCAATTTAAATTATTTTAAACTAATTTATCTATTTTAAATCCATTTAAAGATTTTAAGTATGTCAACTATTTTAATTATTTAAAACTACTTTTAAAACTACTTAAAATTATTTTCTAAAATTTCAAGCTGGTCAATAAGGTTAAATGTGTATATTTAAATCTTGAATTTAAATACGAATTGGGTTAAATGAAGTTGCAACCTAAATTGAAATTAAAAATGATTTGAAACCGAAATGAGATATTGAGGCGAAAAATGATTTTGAAACCGAAATGAGATATTGAGGCGAAAAATGATTTTGAAACGGAATCTTACATCTTGAATAGATATGATGATATTTGAAATGGATTTGATTTTGGAGCGAATATGATATTTTGATATCAATTATGAATCGATTTGAAATGTAAAAGAGCCATCGGTGTAATAATACGTAGTTATTAAAGAGAACGGGATCGGATATGGACATACTCTCTGTCGATACCGAAAACCACTTTAATAACTATTATACGTGGAGTGTTGATCCAGAATGAAGTAGATGGTTTGGTGAACGCGTTGACTGAAGAAAGAGAACGATTTTGGATGACCCCTGACATGACTAAAATAGGAGCCGCGCCGGGCCATTGAGGTTCGCCACCTCTAGCGGACACACTTCTTCGTTACCATATCTATTACTGTTGTGATTCTATTTGGGTGCACCCCTCGATTATGGGAGTGTTGTTTCGCGGTGTTGGGGTAGTAGCTGCTATGCCCAACATCAGTCCGGATCACGCAACTACTAGTATCCTAGTTGTTATCGCCTCATGTACCTTGTCATACTGATTATCCTATTCGCGACCACTACGTTTTGGTTTGTACCTTTAGTATATGGATTGCCCTCTGGTGACTTCCGGTTTTGGGGAAACTACGGTCTTGTATATGCTCTTGGAAATAAAAATGTGTTAAGGATGGAATGGGCCATGGCTTAACGCTAGTTTGATATTTTACTTTATGATAGACATTATTGTATATAGCGTATTCTATTATATAGTAGATAGTTTAACGGATCCTTAAGTGTCACATCCCGGAATTTTCGACTTTCGAAAATTCAACATCGATACTCACTTTATCGACTGTCGAGCAATCGAGTGCTGGAAACTCCAATAGTGAGGGTTTTTAAAAAGAAGAAATAGGTAGAAGAAGAAGATAGAAGAAAAAGAAAGAAGAACAACAACAGAACCACAGAACAGCAACAGAAAAACAATATCAGAATCTTACACATCGCAGCGGAATAATATATAATAGATAAATGAATATCATTTAAAAACAAAAGAATTTTATCTGTTATTACATTACATCACATCATATCATCAGAGTCAATAAACAACAATGGACAGTTATATAAACTTGTCCTCATACCGAATACACAGCGGAATAAATACTATCAGATACAAATACTACGTCTCGTCATCCAGCTTGCTTCCAAAGCTCCAGAATATCCAGAATATCCTGATAACATAACTCTAGGCTGCCCGTGTGGAAATTGGTGGGCACCCAGAGTTTAGAAGGGAACAATAAACTCCGAGTCAGTCATGGTGACTGGTGTGAGATCGTAAAACAGTTATTCTTTAAAATAAACAACAGAAATATTTTTAAAGTCAATTCGCAATGCTTTTGGAAAATGAAACTACCATAAGACCTCCCGCCACACACACAATGCAAACGCAGACTTGGAGGAGATTTCTTCTTATGATAGTCAAAGATGCTTACTACGCAAAAATCAAATTCTTTTTGATATTATCATTAGTGCATAGTGTAGAAAGCATTTCGAAAGTAGAATATAAATCTTAGCCAGCATAGGTACCATTATAGTATGCTTGCTATAGCTGCCATATTAGATGGCAGGTTCTACAACTAAAACCGTACAAGTCACGTATTGTTTCTTTGGATTTCCAACAAATGGTCAGGCTAAGGAACTTCCTATCCACGTTGGGTACGTCCCTGGAATAGACGACCCGAGAACCTAACCGGATCTCTGCCAACACAAGGCCGGGTTACCTCTGCAAAAATAGGTAACTACTGACACGCGTATGCCATCCCCCGATCGTCACCGATCTTCCCGAGGATCCCCGATTCGCAACAAACCACATAGAAAAAAATAATGCAGTAACCACAGAGGTTAAGTATCTGGGCTCCATACCATGATACCACCTTTATCCAGAAGGAATGACATACACTAAGGGGCGCTACTCCCTAGAACCTTGCCGCATTCGTCCTGTTTCGACCATTTCCGGGGTGTGAGGCTCGACGAAGTCTCGTCCACAAAGCTACGCTTTCTATAAAAAGCCCTGCTTCGGGTCAAACAAAATGATCAACCTATGATCACAAAGATATAAGATCAAACAAATGATCATATCACAAATGATCAAACACTGATCATTTCACAGCAACACTCAGTATGCCACGTTACCAAATTGGGATATATCGCTGATAAATTTCAACTACATAACCTCTGAGCTCGTACGTCTCAGAGAAGGGTGTTAAGCTAAGAGAATAAATTCTCCGCCACCAACAGAAATGTATTTGAAAGAAATCAGCTTTATATCTCAAATTGTAACGTCAGACACACAATCCATACAAGTCTGTTCCGGGATCGAACAGAACCGAAGGCACTTCTCACGAAGCCCTTGCAATTCCGGATAATTTTCAATCACGTCAGGACTTCCCGTCACTAAGGGTGATAAAACCTCTAAATCGAAGATCAGTCGATGTAGAGTAACTCGACGGTAATCCTTCCGTTTTCAAAAATATCCGGTCTTCAACACCGGTCTTCAAATGCAATTCATAACGACGTATCACATATTCGGAATGGGTTATACGACCCCATGGTCCTTTCCCGGCTAACCCGAATAGTGAGCGTATATTTAAAAATAAGTGTGGCATTCAAATTCATCCAATTTACAACAAATACCTACTCAAGGTAATTATTGATAGTCGGTTATTTAACTATCAATAAAGATGCGCGACATCATCAGATTCCAAATAATTTTCCCAAATTATTTATCTTCAAAAATATCTTTACTAGATATAAAATTTCCACACTTAAAAATAAATCAATGTTTATTTTTCTAAACAGTTTCCCTTTCCTTTCTAAATTCCATAGAGAATTTATATCTTTCAAAATATCTACTGATATACGATTTTCAAATCGTTTTCAATATTCGATTTCGATTTATCTTTAAGAAGATAAATCTCAAAAACGTTCATTTCATATTGGAAAACATTCCATACTTATTTAAAAATAAGTAATTCACAAATCATTTATTTTCAACACTTAGAAAATATTCGATATACTTAAATCAAATTAAGTATATATTTATTCTTTAAGGAAATCATAAATTTCAACATCTATTTGAGTCAAAACGAATGTTGCGTAAAACATCGTTACGACGACTCGAAATCACTAGTATAGGGATTCGGATTTAGATAGATACATAAATCCCAATACTACATCAAAACATTTCCTTTCGGAAGTCATTTACTATAACAATAGTGTTATAGTCCACCATTTCCTTAAATTTCTCGAAAACGTCTATTTCAACAAGAACTGCGGAAATCTATGCTTTCGATTCATAATACATTTAAAACATCTTTAAAATGTTTAACTTCATTTCAAATATCACTTTCCCAAAACCATATCTATTTTACTTAACAATATATTCACTGTCCAAAATCGTGAATATAATTTACTTAACCCAATTTCAATTTTTTCCACACATTTTTATTTCTATAAAAATTCGCTATCCAAAATCGCGAATATATCTTCTTTGATAATCTTCTATATTTAATTTATCAAATTCAATCGATTTCGAATTTATAAACACGGTTATAAATTCTATTTCTATTTATAAAAACTTCAGTTTATAAATCTTCTTTATTTACCAATTCAATTCACAATTCAATTTATATACCACAATCCAGATTATAAGTTAAATACTTATAATTTCATTTATTTACAAAGATCATTCTTTTAAAACTTTACAACTGTAAAATTTACCCTTTTATAAACCCATTTTAACGTCATTTCCAAATACTACATCAATTACAGATTGATTTCCAAAATCTTATCACTTCTAAATAATTTTCCTTATTCTTTCCAATTTATTCAATATTCTATTTTTAAAAGAATTCTTCAATTTGAAATCATTTTTACATTGATTTCCCAAGTTATTTCAATTCATATATTTAATTTCTAATTGGACTTCCAACTTATTTCATTTTAAATAAATTCCTTTTGAAGAGAATAAATTTCTTTGTCTCTTTCAATCTATTTAAAAATCCAAATTTAAATTAAATTCTTAAATTTATAATCACTGTTTTATGAAATTCTTTTATTTAGCAATTTCACTTTATTCTGGAATTTATTCCATAAGATTATAAAAATTAACTTTTTATACTTTAAAAATTCCTTTCTTCAAAATTATTAAATTTCTAAAATTGATTCATTTAGAAATTCCTATTTTTGATTTCAAAAATCCAATTTCGTATATTTTGGAATCCAATGATATCAAACATCCATTCGGCCAATTTTTATTTTCAAACAATTCCCAATCATCAATATCATCGATCGTATCAATATAATCATTCACAGAATTATCATATCACAATAAAATAAATTCACAACAATATTGAGGGGTCCAGTTGGATCCCTCCAACCTGTTTCCCTGCATCCAAAGACGTTAGCACAATACCAATTCCGCTCCAGTACGGAATTTATCGCGGTATATAGGTTTTTTATAAATCCGCTTACTAACGGCGCAATAGGGTCTCATCCGCTATACGAGGCGGGAAATCATCAATCCAATATATACATATGCCAATATGTATATATTGCTATATATATAGATATATCCTATTATATCTAATATCTCATCCAAATAGCAAATCAATCATCAACAATAACTGTAAAATCACAATTTTCCTTCGAGTGAGAAAATCTCACCTTAGCCTTTTTATTTGCCATCCATTTCCCATTCCAGTTCGTTTCCTTGATTTTTAACCTTGTATAATAATTTATACAATTTATTAAAATTTGAAATAATCGAATAACAAATTCCCGTTTTGTAAATAATATTTTTCATTTGATAATTAAATTAACTTATAATTTTATCTAAACCAATTTCTTAAATTAACTAAAATAGGCATAAGTATATTTTTTCCTTTTATTACATATATATATTTAAATAGAAATCTGATTTTATAAAACTTTCAAACCTCGTTAAAAATCCATATATATATACATATATATTTATTGTGAAGATATATTTTTATATACACATATTCATATATGCACTGTCTTCAAATTATTTATTGTAAACTGCATATTATTTTTAAAATAAATTCATTTCATCATTTTCTTTTCACTGTAAACTAAAACTTTTATTTACATATATATATTGATTAAATTGAATAATAATATAAAAAGAAAACATTATACCTTCACTGTCTCGAAATCGACCAACTCGCGAAACCCAGATCGCTGCCCTAGCCACCGCTGCGTTCACCACACGCGAGCTTCGCGTTCCACCTCGTCAAACCCTCCAGTACTGTCGTCGCATCACCTTACGACACGCCTGGAACGCGCATCCCTGGTCGCCGCCCCCATGCTGGCGATATCGCGAAAACGCCCAGAACTTCGACTCGCCTCTGCCTAGAGTCGCGCGCGCGAAGGGGCCCTAGCATCGCGCTTCGACAACGACTCGAGACTTCGCCTCCCCTTGCTCGCGACCTCGAATTGCCGCTTCCATCTATGTGAGCCTCCACGAATTTGTTTTGTTTCGATTTTTGATTTCAAAAGGAGGCTCGGCTTCGAAAATTAACTGGGGAGGAATCGTGATTTCAATTCAAAAGGCTCGGCCATTTTTTTTTTCTTTTTACTTTTGATTTTGAACTGTGGAATGGAAGAGAGTATTTAAAATCGAACAGCATGCTTTACACGATCCTCTGCGTGATCGAAGGCGTGAGATACGGGGAAGTATCGTGCTGATGTGAAGAAAAATGCAGCTGAGGTTGACTGAATATATTAAAATTTAAATTTAAATTTGAATTCGTTTTTAAAACTTCAACGCGTTTTATAACCGTACGGTCACAAAACAACTCCGAAAAATACGAAATTGGAAATCCGATAATAATACAATATTACGGACCCAATGGAACTGGTTTCGTCGAATTCCAAGACTGCGCCTCGGAATGCTATTTTTAAATTCAATCTAAACGATATGATTTTTCAAAACTGAACAAATCAATTTCAAACTCGATTCTGAAGTTTCAATTATCTTCAGTATTATCTGTAACATCCCGAAAATTTTCGACTTTCGAAAATTCGACATCGATACTCACTTTATCGACTGCCGAGGAATCGAATGCTGGAAACCCGAAATATTATGGTTTAGAAAGAAGAAAAGGTAGAGGTAGAAGAAAAGATAGAAGAAAAGAGAAAGAAGAAGAACAAAACAACAACAGATACCGAACAGAGACAATATCAGAATCTCACATATCGCAGCGGAACAATATATAATAGATAAATGAATAATCTTTAAAACAAAGAATTTTATCAGCTTATACATACATCAGTCATCAGAGTCAATATACAGCAATGGACAGTTATATAACTTGTCCTCATACAGAATACACAGCGGAATAAATACTATCAAATACAAATACTACGTCTCGTCATCCAGCTTGCTTCCAAAGCTCCAGAATATCCTGATAACATAACTCTAGACTGCCCGTGTGGAAATTGATGGGCACCCAGAGTTTAGAAGGGAACAATAAACTCCGAGTCAGTCATGGTGACTGGTGTGAGATCGTAAAACAGTTATTCTTTAAAAATAAACAGCAGAGAATTTTAAAGTCAATTCGCAATGCTTTTTGGAAAATGAGACTACCATAAGACCTCCCACCACACACACAATGCAAACGCAGAATTGGAGGAGATTTCTTCTTATGATAGTCAAAGATGCTTACTACGCAAAAATCAAATCATTTTTGATATTATTATTAGTGCACAGTGTAGAAAACATTTCAAAAGTATAATATTAATCTTAGCCAACATACGACCAGTATCGTATGCCTACTATAGCTACCATCTAAACAGTGGTGACCACCGTACGTAAATGGCAGGTTCTACAACTAATACCGTACAAAGTTCGTATTGGAGTTTGGATTTCCAACAAATGGTCAGGCTAAGGAACTTCCTTTTCCACGATGGGTACGTCCCTGGAATAGACGACCCGAGAACCTAACCGGATCTCTGCCAACACAAGGCCGGGTTACCTCTGCAAAAATAGGTAACTACTGACACGCGTATGCCATCCCCCGATCGTCACCGATCTTCCCGAGGATCCCCGATTTCCAACAAACCACATAGATAATAATAATGCAGTAACCACAGAGGTTAAGTATCTGGGCTCCATACCATGATACCACCTTTATCCAGAAGGAATGACATACACTAAGGGGCGCTACTCCCTAGAACCTTGCTGCATTCGTCCTGTTTCGACCATTTCCGGGGTGTGAGGCTCGACGAAGTCTCGTCCACAAAGCTACGCTTTCTACAAAAAGCCCTGCTTCGGGTCAAACAAAATGATCAACCTATGATCACAAAGATATAAGATCAAAGAAATGATCATATCACAAATGATCAAACACCGATCATTTCACAGCAACACTCAGTATGCCACGTTACCAAATTGGGATATATCGCTGATGAATTTCAACTACATAACCTCTGAGCTCGTACGTCTCAGAGAAGGGTGTTAAGTTAAGAGAATAAATTCTCCGCCACCAACAGAAATGTATTTGAAAGAAATCAGCTTTATATCTCAAATTGTAACGTCAGACACACAATCCATACAAGTCTGTTCCGGGATCGAACAGAACCGAAGGCACTTCTCACGAAGCCCTTGCATATCCGGATAATTTTCAATCACGTCAGGACTTCCCGTCACTAAGGGTGATAAAACCTCTAAACCGGAGATCAGCCGATGTAGAGTAACTCGACGGTAATCCTTCCGTTTTCAAAAATATCCGGTCTTCAACACCGGTCTTCAAATGCGATTCATAACGACGTATCACATATTCGGAATGGGTTATACGACCCCATGGTCCTTTCCCGGCTAACCCGAATAGTGAGCGATTTTTCAAAAATAAGTGTGGCATTCAAACTCATCCAATTCACAACAAATACCTATCTAAAGGTAATTATTGATAGTCGGTTATTTAACTATCAATAAAGATGCGCAACATCATCAGATTCCAAATAATTTTCCAAATTATTTTATCTCCAAAATATCTTTACTAGATATAAAATTTCCACACTTCAAAAATAAATCAACGTTTATTTTTAAAACAAATTCCCATTCCATTTATAAATTCCATAGTGAATTTATATCTTCAAAATATCTACTGATATACTATTCTCAAATCGATTTCAAGTATTCAATTTCATTTTATCTTTAAGAAGATAAAATCTCAAAACGTTTCATTTCATTTTGGAAATGCATTTCCATACTTATTTAATAATAAGTATTTCACAAATCATTTATTTTCAACACTTGGAAAATATTCGATATACTTAAATCAATTAAGTATATATTTCATTCTTTAAGGAAATCCATTTTCTATAACAACATCAATTTGAGTCAAAACGAATGTTACGTAAAACATCGTTACGACGACTCAAAATCATTAGTATTGGGATTCGAAATTAAGATAGATATGTAAATCCCAATACTATATAAAAACATTTCCTTTCGGAAATCATTTACTATAACAACAGTGTTATAGTCCACCATTTCCTTATTTTTTTTTGAAAACGTCTATTTCAACAATAAATGTTGAAATCTATGTTTTCGATATTTAACACATTTTAAAACATCGTTAAAAACAATTTAACTTCCTTTTAAAATATCACTTCTTCAAAAATGAATCCATTTTATTCAATAATATATTCACGGTCTAGAGTTGTGAATATATCTTTTCTTTAAAAATCTTCTATAAATAAATTTATCCAATTCAATCTATTTCGAATTTATAAACACGTCTATAAATTCCATTTCTATTTTAATAACAACCTCGACTTATAAATCTTCTTTTTATTAACTTCTATATTTTACTTATCAAAATAAGTGATTTCGTATTTATAAACAGCATTTGTAAATTCCAATTTTACTTATAAGAACTTCAATATCAAATCAATTTCAATATTGATTTCTAAATTTATTTATCACTACTAAATAAATTCCTTATTTTTCTCAAATCATTCAATATTGCATTTTTAAATGGATTCTTCAAATTGAAATCATTTTACATTGATTTCACAACTTATTTCAATTTACCAATTAAATTTCAAACTGGATTTCCAACTTATCTTCTTTTAAATAAATTCCTTTTAAAGAAAATAAATTTCTTTGTCTCTTTCAATCTATTTAAAAATCCAAATTTAAATTAAATTCTTCAATTTAAAATCACTATTATACGAAATTCATTTATTTAACATTTTCACTTGATTCTGGAATAAATTCAATAAGATTATAAAAATTCACTTTTTATACTTTAAAATTCCTTTCTTAAAAATTTCTTCAATTTCACAAATTGATTCACTTAGAAATTTTCTGCTTGAATTTCAAAAATTCAATTTCGTTTATCTTTGGAATCCAATGATGTCAAAACATCCATTCAGCTAAATTTTAGCTTTCAAACAATTTCCAGATATCAATATGATTAATAGCATCACTATAATCATTCACAGATTCATATTACAATAGAAATGAATTAAATAAATGTGAGGGGTCCAGTTGGATCCCTCCAACCTGTTTCCCTGCATCCAAAGACGTCAGCACAATACCAATTCCGCTCCAGTACGGAATTATCGCGGTATATAGGTTTTTATAAATCCGCTTACTAACGGCGCAATAGGGTCTCATCCGCTATACGAGGCGGGAAATCAATCAATCCAATATATACATATGCCAATATGTATATACTGCTATATATATAGATATATCCTATCATATCTAATAGCACATTCAATAGCAATCATAACTGCAAAAATTCCACATTTCAATCGAGTGAGAAAAATCTCACCTTAGCTTTTATTTGCAATACCATTTTCCATTTTCGGCTGTTTCTTCATTTCAGCCCTAGTATAAACAGTTTATACAATTTATTAAAATTCGAATTAATCGAATAACAATTTTTCGTTTGATCAATTTAATTAACCGATGGTTTTACTTTTAACTAATTTCTTTTAAATAAATTTATTTAACAAAAATTTATAATTCGAACTGATTCCTTTTAAATAAATCTATCCAACTAAAATTTTACTTAAAAAAATATCTTTAACTTTAAACCAATTTCTAAAAATAATTAATTGAGTTAATTAAATAGATTAAACACCTTAAAAAAATATTTTTATCATAGCCTAGTAAATTAAATCTACCTTTTCTTCATTTTCAACTGCATATGAAAAATATTCCATATAGGTTTTAAAAATCCAATTTTTCTTTTTATTATTATTTATAAATACTGTAAAACAAATTCCTTAAGAGAAAACAAATTTATACCTCACTGGAAATCGCAGATTACACCACCTCAACCATTTCCACGCGACACCACTCGGTGTCGGAATCGCCTGCTGCCCCGAACATCTCGACATCCCAACTGCCGCAATCGACTTCGCCGACCATCATCAGTTCGCATTGCTACCCGAGCCACAACCTCCTTCACCATTCACGAGCCATCCTCGCGAGTGCCCCCAAATCTGCACTGCCAGTCATCGCGATATTCGTTCGATCGAGACAACACTCACATTGAGCTCGCGGCCTTGACGAGATTGACATCTGCAGCCTCCCACTCGCTCGCGCCCCTCTTCCACGCCCTAAATCGCCATCGCCACGTCGAGAAACTACCACCATCCACTGCCATTATCGATCGCGACCTGACACCTCGCGCGCCATCAATCGCGTAGCGACCCATCCTCGCCGCCGCGCCTCGCGCGCACGCCCACTGCCGCTGCTCCAGATTCGAGCGACATCCATCGCGAAACCCACTTCTCGAGCTCGAATCCCCCACCTGCTCTCTCGAATTCGAGGCTGCTGCCATTTTAAATTTGCATTTGTATTTGCTCTTTTTTTTTTTGAATGAACGGAAAAGGAATTGAAGAGTGGGCTTTGGTTTAGAGTTGGAAAGGAAGAATCGCACTCGGCCATGGATTCGATTTAATTTTTTTTTTTTGTTTTAAAATGCCTTGTTGCGTGAAATTTAAAAAGGAACGGGGAGGAGACAAGGAGTACGCGATTTTCTTTTGAACGAGACTTCGGCCATGCTCTTTGCACGATTTCTTTCGTGATTTTATCAGAGAAGGAGGGGACACGATAATGTTGGGGTGTACGAGAGGAGACAGTGATTTGAAGGAATGTGGCTGATTGTTGACAAATTTTAAAATTGAAAATTAAATTTGAATTCGATTAAATCTCAACGCGTTTACTCACCGTATGGTCACATATCAACTCCGATCAATACGAAATTTGAAATCCGGTAATAATTAAATATTACGGACCCAATGGAACTGGTTTCGTCGAAATCCGAGACTGTGTGAAAATTGACTATTTTTAAATTCGATTTGAACGATATAATTTCAAAACTGAACGAAACACTTTCAATTTCAATTCTGAAAGTTCTATTACCTCCAGAATTATCAATATGAATTTTAAAAGCCTTTGAAATATTTTTCTTCAACTTACAATTGAAGATATAAATTTTTATTCGACTATCAATAGATTAAATTTTATAATTTAATCGTCAGCTTCAAATTTAAATCGGGGATTCAAATTAAATCATCGTTCAAATATTTAAAATTAATTAAATATTCTCAATTTAATTCGTTCAAAATTCAGGGTCGTTACAGACTTCCCCCCTTAAAAGAATTTCGTCCTCGAAATTACAAGTTAGGAAAAAAAAAGTCCTTAACTCGTCTACTATCTTTCACAATCCAATAGTTTTATCAATTTATCACAACAACTCTTTCTACTAAAGATTCGTTATTAATTCAACTAAATTTTCAACTTCAATTACCGATTTCAAACAACATTGTTTTCTTAACAATTCAAATTTAAGTTTAAATTCAAATTTAAACTTTCAAAATTTCTCAAAAATTTTCTAACACTCGAAATTTTCGAAAAATTTCGCCAGCGTCTCCTTTGCGCGGCTAATACGGTACGACTACAAAACGTCCCTACGGACTCTCAGATTTCAAAAAGAAAAAGAAAAAGCCAAGCGGCTAGACCAGAAATCATCAAAAACTCATATTATAATTCAAATACGTACCTTTTGTCGAGCAATTCAAATTATCTGTGAAATCAAATCCAATTCCTTTACACCTGTATATCCTACTAGCCATTATATCTAGTTATAACATCCAACTATTTTGCAAATTTTATTACAAACTTCTAATATCAACTTCTTATACCATTTCTAGTTTACTATAGAAGTTATATCCATTATCATTCAATTTCACATTTCACATTCATTTGAATTTAATCTACACTTTCAATCTAATTTAGATTCAGTTTACTTCTGAATATTGAATTTCATCAATTATCTTTAGTTCACTTCAAACTAATCTTAAAGCTTCATTTTATTTCACACAATTCAAATTTGTTTCAACATTCAGTTTCAATTTTATTCACTTACAATTGTGAATTCTATTCATTTGAAATTTATTTCTTCTTACTTGAATTTATTTGCAATTCCGAACTATTTTGGTTTACAATCACTTATATTAAACTGGATTTTAATTCGAATTCAACTCACATTCATGTACTTGCAATTGCAAATTGATTCATTCATTCACAATTTTATTTTCATAATTCAATTCTCAATTCCAGAGTCTTTTCAACCCTTTCAAAACCATTTTTGAAAACAATTCAAATTATCCTTTGAATTTCAAAAACCAAATCCAAATTTTCAAACAACCTTCATTTAAAACAATTTAGCAGCAATTTCTCTTTTGGAAACCCGAAAATGAACACCGGTGATGCCATGGTCATCATCGGAATTATTTTCCAGCGACCGAAAAGAGTTTAGAGCTTTTATCCCTTCAAAACACTTTTCCAAAATCCTTTGAATTTCATTTTCAATTCCAAAAAGAAATTAAACTTTCCAACTCTCCAAAATTTTCAAATCCTTTCAAAACATTTCCAAAACTTCTCTGGAATTCCGTTTCAAATTACAAATCACATTTATAATTTACATTCTCAAATCTCATTTATATGTGAATTTATTTCTTAACTTTGGAGTTACGATTTCAATTTCTTATTCCATTTCTATGATAATAATTTACTATTATTACTTCCTAACATCCATGCAACCATATACTGTAATAATTCACAGAAAATCATTTCTTTTATATACAAAAATAGTTTTGGGTAAAATTATTTCATTCACCCTATTTAAAACAATACTGTGCCGAATTGTTCTATTCGAGCGTTTAGAAACCCCTTCGATACAGTTTTGCAAGACTGTGCCGACGAAGGTTCATATACCACCCAATGAACCAATCATCACAATATAAAACAATTTTTATATTCAAATAACCAATACGCGCTCATATCTATTATTACACTCAACTCATTCTAGAGTACTACTGACTCTATCTCTAATGAGTAACACCCAACAGAGCAGGGTTGTCGCTTAACCATATGCTCTGATACCAAATGTAACATCCCGAAAATTTTCGACTTTCGAAAATTCGACATCGATACTCACTTTATCGACTGCCGAGGAATCGAATGCTGGAAACCCGAAATATTATGGTTTAGAAAGAAGAAAAGGTAGAGGTAGAAGAAAAGATAGAAGAAAAGAGAAAGAAGAAGAACAAAACAACAACAGATACCGAACAGAGACAATATCAGAATCTCACATATCGCAGCGGAACAATATATAATAGATAAATGAATAATCTTTAAAACAAAGAATTTTATCAGCTTATACATACATCAGTCATCAGAGTCAATATACAGCAATGGACAGTTATATAACTTGTCCTCATACAGAATACACAGCGGAATAAATACTATCAAATACAAATACTACGTCTCGTCATCCAGCTTGCTTCCAAAGCTCCAGAATATCCTGATAACATAACTCTAGACTGCCCGTGTGGAAATTGATGGGCACCCAGAGTTTAGAAGGGAACAATAAACTCCGAGTCAGTCATGGTGACTGGTGTGAGATCGTAAAACAGTTATTCTTTAAAAATAAACAGCAGAGAATTTTAAAGTCAATTCGCAATGCTTTTTGGAAAATGAGACTACCATAAGACCTCCCACCACACACACAATGCAAACGCAGAATTGGAGGAGATTTCTTCTTATGATAGTCAAAGATGCTTACTACGCAAAAATCAAATCATTTTTGATATTATTATTAGTGCACAGTGTAGAAAACATTTCAAAAGTATAATATTAATCTTAGCCAACATACGACCAGTATCGTATGCCTACTATAGCTACCATCTAAACAGTGGTGACCACCGTACGTAAATGGCAGGTTCTACAACTAATACCGTACAAAGTTCGTATTGGAGTTTGGATTTCCAACAAATGGTCAGGCTAAGGAACTTCCTTTTCCACGATGGGTACGTCCCTGGAATAGACGACCCGAGAACCTAACCGGATCTCTGCCAACACAAGGCCGGGTTACCTCTACAAAAATAGGTAACTACTGACACGCGTATGCCATCCCCCGATCGTCACCGATCTTCCCGAGGATCCCCGATTTCCAACAAACCACATAGATAATAATAATGCAGTAACCACAAAGGTTAAGTATCTGGGCTCCATACCATGATACCACCTTTATCCAGAAGGAATGACATACACTAAGGGGCGCTACTCCCTAGAACCTTGCTGCATTCGTCCTGTTTCGACCATTTCCGGGGTGTGAGGCTCGACGAAGTCTCGTCCACAAAGCTACGCTTTCTACAAAAAGCCCTGCTTCGGGTCAAACAAAATGATCAACCTATGATCACAAAGATATAAGATCAAACAAATGATCATATCACAAATGATCAAACACCGATCATTTCACAGCAACACTCAGTATGCCACGTTACCAAATTGGGATATATCGCTGATGAATTTCAACTACATAACCTCTGAGCTCGTACGTCTCAGAGAAGGGTGTTAAGCTAAGAGAATAAATTCTCCGCCACCAACAGAAATGTATTTGAAAGAAATCAGCTTTATATCTCAAATTGTAACGTCAGACACACAATCCATACAAGTCTGTTCCGGGATCGAACAGAACCGAAGGCACTTCTCACGAAGCCCTTGCATATCCGGATAATTTTCAATCACGTCAGGACTTCCCGTCACTAAGGGTGATAAAACCTCTAAACCGGAGATCAGCCGATGTAGAGTAACTCGACGGTAATCCTTCCGTTTTCAAAAATATCCGGTCTTCAACACCGGTCTTCAAATGCGATTCATAACGACGTATCACATATTCGGAATGGGTTATACGACCCCATGGTCCTTTCCCGGCTAACCCGAATAGTGAGCGATTTTTCAAAAATAAGTGTGGCAGTCAAACTCATCCAATTCACAACAAATACCTATCTAAAGGTAATTATTGATAGTCGGTTATTTAACTATCAATAAAGATGCGCAACATCATCAGATTCCAAATAATTTTCCAAATTATTTTATCTCCAAAATATCTTTACTAGATATAAAATTTCCACACTTCAAAAATAAATCAACGTTTATTTTTAAAACAAATTCCCATTCCATTTATAAATTCCATAGTGAATTTATATCTTCAAAATATCTACTGATATACTATTCTCAAATCGATTTCAAGTATTCAATTTCATTTTATCTTTAAGAAGATAAAATCTCAAAACGTTTCATTTCATTTTGGAAATGCATTTCCATACTTATTTAATAATAAGTATTTCACAAATCATTTATTTTCAACACTTGGAAAATATTCGATATACTTAAATCAATTAAGTATATATTTCATTCTTTAAGGAAATCCATTTTCTATAACAACATCAATTTGAGTCAAAACGAATGTTACGTAAAACATCGTTACGACGACTCAAAATCATTAGTATTGGGATTCGAAATTAAGATAGATATGTAAATCCCAATACTATATAAAAACATTTCCTTTCGGAAATCATTTACTATAACAACAGTGTTATAGTCCACCATTTCCTTATTTTTTTTTGAAAACGTCTATTTCAACAATAAATGTTGAAATCTATGTTTTCGATATTTAACACATTTTAAAACATCGTTAAAAACAATTTAACTTCCTTTTAAAATATCACTTCTTCAAAAATGAATCCATTTTATTCAATAATATATTCACGGTCTAGAGTTGTGAATATATCTTTTCTTTAAAAATCTTCTATAAATAAATTTATCCAATTCAATCTATTTCGAATTTATAAACACGTCTATAAATTCCATTTCTATTTTAATAACAACCTCGACTTATAAATCTTCTTTTTATTAACTTCTATATTTTACTTATCAAAATAAGTGATTTCGTATTTATAAACAGCATTTGTAAATTCCAATTTTACTTATAAGAACTTCAATATCAAATCAATTTCAATATTGATTTCTAAATTTATTTATCACTACTAAATAAATTCCTTATTTTTCTCAAATCATTCAATATTGCATTTTTAAATGGATTCTTCAAATTGAAATCATTTTACATTGATTTCACAACTTATTTCAATTTACCAATTAAATTTCAAACTGGATTTCCAACTTATCTTCTTTTAAATAAATTCCTTTTAAAGAAAATAAATTTCTTTGTCTCTTTCAATCTATTTAAAAATCCAAATTTAAATTAAATTCTTCAATTTAAAATCACTATTATACGAAATTCATTTATTTAACATTTTCACTTGATTCTGGAATAAATTCAATAAGATTATAAAAATTCACTTTTTATACTTTAAAATTCCTTTCTTAAAAATTTCTTCAATTTCACAAATTGATTCACTTAGAAATTTTCTGCTTGAATTTCAAAAATTCAATTTCGTTTATCTTTGGAATCCAATGATGTCAAAACATCCATTCAGCTAAATTTTAGCTTTCAAACAATTTCCAGATATCAATATGATTAATAGCATCACTATAATCATTCACAGATTCATATTACAATAGAAATGAATTAAATAAATGTGAGGGGTCCAGTTGGATCCCTCCAACCTGTTTCCCTGCATCCAAAGACGTCAGCACAATACCAATTCCGCTCCAGTACGGAATTATCGCGGTATATAGGTTTTTATAAATCCGCTTACTAACGGCGCAATAGGGTCTCATCCGCTATACGAGGCGGGAAATCAATTAATCCAATATATACATATGCCAATATGTATATACTGCTATATATATAGATATATCCTATCATATCTAATAGCACATTCAATAGCAATCATAACTGCAAAAATTCCACATTTCAATCGAGTGAGAAAAATCTCACCTTAGCTTTTATTTGCAATACCATTTTCCATTTTCGGCTGTTTCTTCATTTCAGCCCTAGTATAAACAGTTTATACAATTTATTAAAATTCGAATTAATCGAATAACAATTTTTCGTTTGATCAATTTAATTAACCGATGGTTTTACTTTTAACTAATTTCTTTTAAATAAATTTATTTAACAAAAATTTATAATTCGAACTGATTTCTTTTAAATAAATCTATCCAACTAAAATTTTACTTAAAAAAATATCTTTAACTTTAAACCAATTTCTAAAAATAATTAATTGAGTTAATTAAATAGATTAAACACCTTAAAAAAATATTTTTATCATAGCCTAGTAAATTAAATCTACCTTTTCTTCATTTTCAACTGCATATGAAAAATATTCCATATAGGTTTTAAAAATCCAATTTTTCTTTTTATTATTATTTATAAATACTGTAAAACAAATTCCTTAAGAGAAAACAAATTTATACCTCACTGGAAATCGCAGATTACACCACCTCAACCATTTCCACGCGACACCACTCGGTGTCGGAATCGCCTGCTGCCCCGAACATCTCGACATCCCAACTGCCGCAATCGACTTCGCCGACCATCATCAGTTCGCATTGCTACCCGAGCCACAACCTCCTTCACCATTCACGAGCCATCCTCGCGAGTGCCCCCAAATCTGCACTGCCAGTCATCGCGATATTCGTTCGATCGAGACAACACTCACATTGAGCTCGCGGCCTTGACGAGATTGACATCTGCAGCCTCCCACTCGCTCGCGCCCCTCTTCCACGCCCTAAATCGCCATCGCCACGTCGAGAAACTACCACCATCCACTGCCATTATCGATCGCGACCTGACACCTCGCGCGCCATCAATCGCGTAGCGACCCATCCTCGCCGCCGCGCCTCGCGCGCGCGCCCACTGCCGCTGCTCCAGATTCGAGCGACATCCATCGCGAAACCCACTTCTCGAGCTCGAATCCCCCACCTGCTCTCTCGAATTCGAGGCTGCTGCCATTTTAAATTTGCATTTGTATTTTTTTTTTTTTTTTTTTGAATGAACGGAAAAGGAATTGAAGAGTGGGCTTTGGTTTAGAGTTGGAAAGGAAGAATCGCACTCGGCCATGGATTCGATTTAATTTTTTTTTTTGTTTTAAAATGCCCTGTTGCGTGAAATTTAAAAAGGAACGGGGAGGAGACAAGGAGTACGCGATTTTCTTTTGAACGAGACTTCGGCCATGCTCTTTGCACGATTTCTTTCGTGATTTTATCAGAGAAGGAGGGGACACGATAATGTTGGGGTGTACGAGAGGAGACAGTGATTTGAAGGAATGTGGCTGATTGTTGACAAATTTTAAAATTGAAAATTAAATTTGAATTCGATTAAATCTCAACGCGTTTACTCACCGTATGGTCACATATCAACTCCGATCAATACGAAATTTGAAATCCGGTAATAATTAAATATTACGGACCCAATGGAACTGGTTTCGTCGAAATCCGAGACTGTGTGAAAATTGACTATTTTTAAATTCGATTTGAACGATATAATTTCAAAACTGAACGAAACACTTTCAATTTCAATTCTGAAAGTTCTATTACCTCCAGAATTATCAATATGAATTTTAAAAGCCTTTGAAATATTTTTCTTCAACTTACAATTGAAGATATAAATTTTTATTCGACTATCAATAGATTAAATTTTATAATTTAATCGTCAGCTTCAAATTTAAATCGGGGATTCAAATTAAATCATCGTTCAAATATTTAAAATTAATTAAATATTCTCAATTTAATTCGTTCAAAATTCAGGGTCGTTACATTATCAATACGAATTTTTTCACGCCTTTGAAATATTTTTCTTCAACTTTAAATTGAAGATTTAAATTTTTATTCAGCATTCAATAGATTAAATTATAAAATTTAATCGCCAAATTCCCAGTTAAATTCGGGATTCAAATTAAATCATCGTTCAAATATTTAAAATAAATTAAATATTCTCAATTTAATTCGTTTGAAATTCTGGGTCGTTACAAACTTCCCTCCTTAAAAGAATTTCGTCCTCGAAATTACAAGTTAGGAAAAATGGTCCTTAACTCGTTTACTATTTTTCACAATTCAAAAGTTTTATCAATTTATCAAAACAAATCTTTTTACTAAAGATTCGTTATCATTCAACTAAATTCCCAACTTCAACTATAAGTTCAAACAACATTGTTAACTTCTCAATTCAAATTCGAGTTTAAATTCAAATTTTAAACTTTCAAAATTTCTCAAAAAATTTTCTAACACTCGAATTTTCGAAAAATTTCGCCAGCGTCTCCTTTGCGCGGCTAATACGGCACTACTACAAAACGTCCCTACGGACTCTCAGATTTCAAAAAGAAAAAGAAAAAGCCAAGCGGCTAGAGAGAAATCATCAAAAACTCATATTATAATTCAAATACGTACCTTTTTTGAGCAATTCAAATCCCTTTATACACCTGTATATCCTACTAGCCATTATATCTAGTTACAGCATTCAAATCATTTTGCAAATTCGATTACAAATTTTCAATATATACTTCTTATATCCTCTCTAATTCGCTATTGAAGTTACATATCCCATTTCGTTCAATTTTTATTTCACATTCATTTGAACTTAAAATTCACAATTTCAATTCTTTTTGAATTCAATTCAGTCTCATTTACTTACAAATTAAAAATGAACTTTAACATTCAATTTCATTTTCTGGCACTTGCAATCGCAATTTATTCATTCATTCACTAATTCATTCGTTTTCAATTTGAATTTCATTCTAATCAAATTTCAATATTCTATAAGTTATCAACTTATTAATATTTCGTAAGTATTTTAAATAGGATTCCAGAGTCGTTTTCACTTTTTTTCAAAACCATTTGAAAACAATTCAAATTCCATTCGAATTTCCAAAACAAAACCCAAATTTTCAAACAACTCCTATTTAAACAATTTGACAGCAATTTCTCTTTTGGAAACCCGAGAATGAATTCTAATGATGTGGCCATCATCATCAGGATTATTTTCCAGCGACCGAAAAGAGTTTAGAGCTTTTCATCTCTTTAAAATACTTTTCCAAAATCTTCGAAATCCATTTTCAAATCAAAAAGATTTAACTTTCCAAATCACCAAAATTTTCAAATTCTTTTCAAACCCTTTCCAAAAACTTCTCTGGAATTCCGTTTTAAATTATAAGTCATATTTATAATTTATATTCTTAAATTTCATTCGTATATGAATTTTATTTCTTAAATCTTTGGTTATTACTTTATTTCTTATTCAGTTTCTATATAACAATGATAATATGTCAATGCTATTATTTTATAACAACCAAACATCCATATATTATAGTACTTCATAGAAAATCGCTTCTTTTCTATACAAAAATACTTTTGGGCAAAATTATTTCATTTTACCCCATTTAAAACAATATTATGTCGTCTTGCCTCGTTTAAGTGTTTAGAAATCCCTATCGATAATATGGCGTCCCACATACCGACCAAAATTCACAAACATCTCAACGGATAAGCAAACACAATATAAAATATTTTTATATAATCACTAACAAATACGCGCTCGTATCTATTATTACACTCAACTCATCCTAGAGTACTGCTGACTCTATCTCTAATGAGTAACACCCAACAGAGCAGGGTTGTCGCTTAACCATATGCTCTGATACCACTTTGTCACATCCCGGAATTTTCGACTTTCGAAAATTCAACATCGATACTCACTTTATCGACTGTCGAGCAATCGAGTGCCGGAAACTCCAATAGTGAGGGTTTTTAAAAAGAAGAAATAGGTAGAAGAAGAAGATAGAAGAAAAAGAAAGAAGAACAACAACAGAACCACAGAACAGCAACAGAAAAACAATATCAGAATCTTACACATCGCAGCGGAATAATATATAATAGATAAATGAATATCATTTAAAAACAAAAGAATTTTATCTGTTATTACATTACATCACATCATATCATCAGAGTCAATAAACAACAATGGACAGTTATATAAACTTGTCCTCATACCGAATACACAGCGGAATAAATACTATCAGATACAAATACTACGTCTCGTCATCCAGCTTGCTTCCAAAGCTCCAGAATATCCAGAATATCCTGATAACATAACTCTAGGCTGCCCGTGTGGAAATTGGTGGGCACCCAGAGTTTAGAAGGGAACAATAAACTCCGAGTCAGTCATGGTGACTGGTGTGAGATCGTAAAACAGTTATTCTTTAAAATAAACAACAGAAATATTTTTAAAGTCAATTCGCAATGCTTTTGGAAAATGAAACTACCATAAGACCTCCCGCCACACACACAATGCAAACGCAGACTTGGAGGAGATTTCTTCTTATGATAGTCAAAGATGCTTACTACGCAAAAATCAAATTCTTTTTGATATTATCATTAGTGCATAGTGTAGAAAGCATTTCGAAAGTAGAATATAAATCTTAGCCAGCATAGGTACCATTATAGTATGCTTGCTATAGCTGCCATATTAGATGGCAGGTTCTACAACTAAAACCGTACAAGTCACGTATTGTTTCTTTGGATTTCCAACAAATGGTCAGGCTAAGGAACTTCCTATCCACGTTGGGTACGTCCCTGGAATAGACGACCCGAGAACCTAACCGGATCTCTGCCAACACAAGGCCGGGTTACCTCTGCAAAAATAGGTAACTACTGACACGCGTATGCCATTCCCCGATCGTCACCGATCTTCCCGAGGATCCCCGATTCGCAACAAACCACATTGTAACAACCCGATATTTTTGGACCATTCGCGTCCATTATAAGTGTATAGGTAGACACTCATGCCGGAGTTGAATTGCTCAAAATACCGCATTGTTAATTTAAATTTGGCAAAACTGAACATATACAGTAAATAGATATAATCACAGAACACAGACACAGAGTAATAAGTGCAGCGGAAATAAAAGAGATAGTAGTTCATGAAGCTACTATATGAATATATAAAATACATCAGAGTGTACAACAGAAGAGTAATACGATACATCAGAGTTAAACCAGATACAACGGAAGAGTAACACGATACATCAGATACAATCAGAATGCATCACTGGAATCATCGGATACTGAAAGCAGAATAGATGGCTGGATTCTTCAAGCAAAGCTCCAACTCCAAAGGTGAGACTCGAAAGCTGAACCACTCAGTCTGACCCGAGCGTAAAGCAAAAACACAAGACACTCGAGTCAGGATTAACATTCTTATATTAATAAATCCAACTCAAGTGAAATAGCAATTGAAATACAAGTAACTCAAAGGATGTTGGAATAGCCATCCTTTAAGGATCCGTCAAACTATCTACTATGTAGTAATGTACGATAAGTAGATAATGTCTATCAGTAATATAAAGATATCAAAATAGCGTTAAGTCATGGCCCATTCCACCCTTAACACATTTTTATTCCCACAAGCATATACAAGACCGTAGTTTCCCCAAAACCGGAAGTCACCAGAGGGCAATCCATATACTCAAGGTACAAAACAAATTCGTAGTGGTCGCGCATAAATGGAATACAAGTATGACAAGGCACATGAGGCTATACCCAAGGTAGTGATACTACCGTTCGCCTGATCCGGGCTGGTGAGAACGCAACGCCGCAGCGCCCGCAACACCGTGAGACAACACTCCCAAAATCAAGGGTGCACCAATCGACAATAAGTATAAGTAGTTCGAAGAAGTGTGTCCACTTGAGGTATCAATCCTCCATTGGCCCGGCACAGCTCCTGTTTTAGTCATTTCCAATTTGACACAAGTGTCAAGGTTATCCATTATCGTTCTCTTTCTTCAGTCATCACGAACACCATTCCAACCACTTCATTCTGGATCATCACTCCGCGTATAGTTATTAAAGTGGTTTTCGGTTTAGATAGAGAGTATATCCATAACCGAATTCCGGTCTCTTTAATAACTTTCGTAATTATTACACCGATTGGTCGTTTATATATTTCAAAAACCAAATCAATTTCAATTTCAATCAGAGTTTATAAATCAACATTTCATTTGTCTTTCCAAATCAATTTCCATAATTTACGTTTCAAAACTTCCAATTATCATTTCACCATCTTATAATTCAATTTCAATTTTCTATTTAAAAAAATTCAAATATTGATTCAAGTTCATATATACGTTTCATTCCGAAAACATTTAAACAAATTTTATTTAACATTCAAATCAATTTAAACTCAATTATCGATTCCATTCAATATTTGTTAAGTTACTTTATCATTCAAAACAATTTCTATTAAATTTCCAATTTATTAAATCAATTCTTAAGTTCAACTTCAATAAATCAAACTTACAATTTTGAATTAAACTAAATTCGTCACATCAATTCTTTCAATTTCAAGTCTTACATTAATTCCAAAAATATCACATTTTCATTTCCTGTTAAAGAAATTCCATTTCACTTATTTACTTACTTAAATAATTTTCCAAAACTTAATTATTAAAGAAACTCAATTTCAGTTATTACGAAGTAAAATTCACTTATTCAAAAATTCAATTTCTCTTTTTAAAGAATCCAATTCAATTTAATCATTAAATAATTCAATCTTATTTAATTATTAAATAATTCAAAACTTAATTATTAAATAATTTCAAAGTTTAATAATTTCAAACTTAATTATTAAATCATTTCAAACTTAATTCAATCCTTTCTCAAATTTTAACACCCTCTTTCATCAATTTCTTTATTAATATTTCATTTCAGATTATTAAATATTCACGTTTAAATTTCATTAAATTCAATTTCCAACTTCGTTTCAAAACCATATTATTATTCAAATAAAATCTTCATTTTATTTTTTAAATCAAATTATTGACCAATCGGGTTTTATTTAATTTTCTTTCCTAGGTCAAAGTTCAATTTGGGTATTTATCATTTCAACCCGATTCCAATTCAATTCAAAATCAAAGCACAACAAAGGGAACTTGCAGTGTGATAACTGGGATGGTGTCAAAGTAAATAAACAAGCAATAACAACAATCAATATCAATCTAATAATCCATTCAAATAATCCCGAAATAACCGTACTAATTCGCATTGTTATTTGTGCGAATTAATATAATCATTTCTAGAATCTACACTATCATTTCATGTAGATTAAAGATTATTACATTACGGTTTTTCACTTGTCATATATTTACAATTTCATACATCATCAATTTAACAACATACATTCAGTGGTTCAAAGTGTAATTAAACAAATCCTACGTGTCAATAGATTTAACAGTTAAAAGGGGTCATATTATACGAATGTCATTTAAATCAAATTTAACACCTATATCAAATCTAGCTATCCTACGTCAATTTCAATTTCAAATTATTTATCACTTACATCATTAACAATTTAACATCCAATATAAACATCAAACAATCAATCATTTAACAACCAAACTGGATTATCATTGCATATATAACAGATAATGGTGTCAGATGTCACAGGTGAACTGATACAGGTAATAACAGTGTAAATATCAAACAGCAGCATATTTCAATTGTCGTTTCAATTGAAATCAAATTTAATAAATAAAAGAACGTTAATCGTGAGTGAGTGCTCACCTTTCGAGGCTAGAGAGGCAGACAACGAATTTGAGTTACGAATTCCAAAGCAGATCAAGTTTGGCACAGATTCGATGGAAAAGCTGATAAATAAGGGATTGACGAAATCAAATTAGAATCGGTCGATGAGGATAAATAGTGTTAGTGAACTTATATATAATAATATATGTAAAGTCATATTCCGAATTCAAACACATACCAAATATATATTTCAAAAGAAAATTATTGTTTTACATTAAACACTCATATATATAACTAACCTTCAAACATCTATATATATATACCTTTGAACCTAAATAGAATATTCCAATCATATTATATCTACTGAATACAAAATTTTCGCCATATATACATACATAAAAATAGACACTTATACAAACTTGTACACCCTGTAACCCATATAAACTCACACTAGAACCACATTTTATCCCAGAGACACGTATACAACTAATGTAATCCAAATATATATATACTAAAGATCAACACCTTTGTAAAGCAAAAGAACCCGTAAATACATACGACCTTGATTCCAGAGATATGCAAACATGAATTTGGAACCACTTATAATATATATACAAAAATATATATTTACATAAATAACTTTAATTATTATATAAATATAAACTGCTATATTATAACTATATCTATATATAATACATACACTTACATCACTTCATAGATTATACATATTAATATGAACAAAATACATATAAACCTAGTATACGTTACGTGTAAACTATATATATAGCTGAAATTATAAACAATATATGTGTATAATATATATAACAACAATATGTAAATTTCAAATACTAGACTTATATACCAAAACAAAACTCAAGTTGACAAGTGACTGCTTTATCTCTAAGAGATGATGATCAAAGTGCATGGAGTCATCCTAATTGGAATATCACCCCCACGTTATAGCTGTGACAATGCCTTCATTTTGGCAAAGTCGTAGGCTTGATTTTTTTTTATGAATATTTCATGTTTTTGATGATATTTTAGGTTACAAATATTCAGTATTATAGCATTAGTTTTTTTCTGGATGCTTTAGCAATGAAAACATGTTTCTAGTTTGCCTAAAAAAAAAAATTAATAATATATAAACTGAAATCAAAACAACAAAGTAAAATAGCTAATATCTACACATATACAAACCCGATTATATATATACACACAAATATATATACCTGCCTAAATGGAAAGAAAGGCATGAGTCGGCTGCTAGAGGGGAGGAGATAGGCGAGCAAGGTCGGGCTGGAGGAGGTGGGATGATTGACGGCATGCTGGGGTTCGGCAGGTCGAGGTGGAAAGCTAGCGTCGGAGGAGTGGAATATGTGGAAGAGCGGGAGAAGATGGTGGCCGTGAGGCAAGTCTCGGCCATGGCTGATGTGTGGAATGGTGGTCGAAGCTTGGACAGGCGTGGGTGAGTGGAGGAGACGCGGGTGGAGGTTGGTCAGAAAGACGTGGGGAGGGGCTTCGGGATGGTGGTGATCGCGTGCATGTCTGCTTGTTTGGTCGTAGACGTGGTGCGCGGGTGGGTGGCCGAAGTGGTGGGGCGTTGCCACGGTGGAGGCGGAGGTGGCGCTCGGCCTTGGAGGGAGGGTTGCGGTGGACGGTTGTGTGTGTTAGGTTTGTGAAAGGTGAATGACTGGGTATGGATGTGAACAAGTGCGTACGAGATTCAACAGGGTGAGGACAAGAGAAACAGAGCAGGCGTGAAAATATGGTAGCATGCACAGGCATGGTTTATATCTCACCGAACACAAATCAAGGAAAAAAAACAAAGAGGTGGAGAACGTAAGGGTGAACAGTCTTTTAGAAGAGAGAAGATAAGCAATTGTAAACTAAATATTTAATTTTCAGAAATAAAGGCAGAATAAGAGGACCGAAAGTGGAAAGGAACCAGATATAATATTAATTAATGGGAATAGTGATAATCATAGGGCTGCAAATCTGGGAATACTAAAAGTTGTGGCTGTTGGCAAAATACGGTGGCTACGGTGTCTGTTGGCAAATCTGATGACGTGGATGAATTTGTCAAAGATCAGGTTCCCGATATGAAGATTGTAATATCAACGGCCAAGCCACTGATTCAGTTGAGAATTTAATAACCATTTGAAATTCAAAACAAAACATAAATGGTCACGGATACGGTACCGATACGGTAGACGTTACGCAACGTGCAACGTACAACGGTCTCCGAATTTGTCAATCGAATATACCGTAGAGATCGGCACGACGAGACGATCAAAACGGTATATAGAAATCAGTGGTACGATCATCCGATAAAAATCGATATTGGTACCAGAATACTGCTATTTTCCAGAAAATAAGAACGACGGAGCAATAGATGTCCAAATTTTGAAAAACGACCAACTGACATCTTGCTCAGAAGATGGTTTAGAATTTTTCTATGTAAAATTATTTAGGTTCCGAAAACATTTTATTTTCATTACTTTTTTTAACTGATTAAATTGAAGTGAATTTACGCGCGAAATAAACTTTCGTATTTTCGGACGAAAATTTACCGGTTGCTATGTTTAATTAGACGTATTCCAAATATTAAATTTTTATTTCAAAATTTTATCGTTTAAAATTTCACAAAATTTCAACTAATTACGTTATTAAAACAGTTGAAATTTACGGGTCGTTACACACATAGAAAAAAATAATGCAGTAACCACAGAGGTTAAGTATCTGGGCTCCATACCATGATACCACCTTTATCCAGAAGGAATGACATACACTAAGGGGCGCTACTCCCTAGAACCTTGCCGCATTCGTCCTGTTTCGACCATTTCCGGGGTGTGAGGCTCGACGAAGTCTCGTCCACAAAGCTACGCTTTCTATAAAAAGCCCTGCTTCGGGTCAAACAAAATGATCAACCTATGATCACAAAGATATAAGATCAAACAAATGATCATATCACAAATGATCAAACACTGATCATTTCACAGCAACACTCAGTATGCCACGTTACCAAATTGGGATATATCGCTGATAAATTTCAACTACATAACCTCTGAGCTCGTACGTCTCAGAGAAGGGTGTTAAGCTAAGAGAATAAATTCTCCGCCACCAACAGAAATGTATTTGAAAGAAATCAGCTTTATATCTCAAATTGTAACGTCAGACACACAATCCATACAAGTCTGTTCCGGGATCGAACAGAACCGAAGGCACTTCTCACGAAGCCCTTGCAATTCCGGATAATTTTCAATCACGTCAGGACTTCCCGTCACTAAGGGTGATAAAACCTCTAAATCGAAGATCAGTCGATGTAGAGTAACTCGACGGTAATCCTTCCGTTTTCAAAAATATCCGGTCTTCAACACCGGTCTTCAAATGCAATTCATAACGACGTATCACATATTCGGAATGGGTTATACGACCCCATGGTCCTTTCCCGGCTAACCCGAATAGTGAGCGTATATTTAAAAATAAGTGTGGCATTCAAATTCATCCAATTTACAACAAATACCTACTCAAGGTAATTATTGATAGTCGGTTATTTAACTATCAATAAAGATGCGCGACATCATCAGATTCCAAATAATTTTCCCAAATTATTTATCTTCAAAAATATCTTTACTAGATATAAAATTTCCACACTTAAAAATAAATCAATGTTTATTTTTCTAAACAGTTTCCCTTTCCTTTCTAAATTCCATAGAGAATTTATATCTTTCAAAATATCTACTGATATACGATTTTCAAATCGTTTTCAATATTCGATTTCGATTTATCTTTAAGAAGATAAATCTCAAAAACGTTCATTCCATATTGGAAAACATTCCATACTTATTTAAAAATAAGTAATTCACAAATCATTTATTTTCAACACTTAGAAAATATTCGATATACTTAAATCAAATTAAGTATATATTTATTCTTTAAGGAAATCATAAATTTCAACATCTATTTGAGTCAAAACGAATGTTGCGTAAAACATCGTTACGACGACTCGAAATCACTAGTATAGGGATTCGGATTTAGATAGATACATAAATCCCAATACTACATCAAAACATTTCCTTTCGGAAGTCATTTACTATAACAATAGTGTTATAGTCCACCATTTCCTTAAATTTCTCGAAAACGTCTATTTCAACAAGAACTGCGGAAATCTATGCTTTCGATTCATAATACATTTAAAACATCTTTAAAATGTTTAACTTCATTTCAAATATCACTTTCCCAAAACCATATCTATTTTACTTAACAATATATTCACTGTCCAAAATCGTGAATATAATTTACTTAACCCAATTTCAATTTTTTCCACACATTTTTATTTCTATAAAAATTCGCTATCCAAAATCGCGAATATATCTTCTTTGATAATCTTCTATATTTAATTTATCAAATTCAATCGATTTCGAATTTATAAACACGGTTATAAATTCTATTTCTATTTATAAAAACTTCAGTTTATAAATCTTCTTTATTTACCAATTCAATTCACAATTCAATTTATATACCACAATCCAGATTATAAGTTAAATACTTATAATTTCATTTATTTACAAAGATCATTCTTTTAAAACTTTACAACTGTAAAATTTACCCTTTTATAAACCCATTTTAACGTCATTTCCAAATACTACATCAATTACAGATTGATTTCCAAAATCTTATCACTTCTAAATAATTTTCCTTATTCTTTCCAATTTATTCAATATTCTATTTTTAAAAGAATTCTTCAATTTGAAATCATTTTTACATTGATTTCCCAAGTTATTTCAATTCATATATTTAATTTCTAATTGGACTTCCAACTTATTTCATTTTAAATAAATTCCTTTTGAAGAGAATAAATTTCTTTGTCTCTTTCAATCTATTTAAAAATCCAAATTTAAATTAAATTCTTAAATTTATAATCACTGTTTTATGAAATTCTTTTATTTAGCAATTTCACTTTATTCTGGAATTTATTCCATAAGATTATAAAAATTAACTTTTTATACTTTAAAAATTCCTTTCTTCAAAATTATTAAATTTCTAAAATTGATTCATTTAGAAATTCCTATTTTTGATTTCAAAAATCCAATTTCGTATATTTTGGAATCCAATGATATCAAACATCCATTCGGCCAATTTTTATTTTCAAACAATTCCCAATCATCAATATCATCGATCGTATCAATATAATCATTCACAGAATTATCATATCACAATAAAATAAATTCACAACAATATTGAGGGGTCCAGTTGGATCCCTCCAACCTGTTTCCCTGCATCCAAAGACGTTAGCACAATACCAATTCCGCTCCAGTACGGAATTTATCGCGGTATATAGGTTTTTTATAAATCCGCTTACTAACGGCGCAATAGGGTCTCATCCGCTATACGAGGCGGGAAATCATCAATCCAATATATACATATGCCAATATGTATATATTGCTATATATATAGATATATCCTATTATATCTAATATCTCATCCAAATAGCAAATCAATCATCAACAATAACTGTAAAATCACAATTTTCCTTCGAGTGAGAAAATCTCACCTTAACCTTTTTATTTGCCATCCATTTCCCATTCCAGTTCGTTTCCTTGATTTTTAACCTTGTATAATAATTTATACAATTTATTAAAATTTGAAATAATCGAATAACAAATTCCCGTTTTGTAAATAATATTTTTCATTTGATAATTAAATTAACTTATAATTTTATCTAAACCAATTTCTTAAATTAACTAAAATAGGCATGAGTATATTTTTTCCTTTTATTACATATATATATTTAAATAGAAATCTGATTTTATAAAACTTTCAAACCTCGTTAAAAATCCATATATATATACATATATATTTATTGTGAAGATATATTTTTATATACACATATTCATATATGCACTGTCTTCAAATTATTTATTGTAAACTGCATATTATTTTTAAAATAAATTCATTTCATCATTTTCTTTTCACTGTAAACTAAAACTTTTATTTACATATATATATTGATTAAATTGAATAATAATATAAAAAGAAAACATTATACCTTCACTGTCTCGAAATCGACCAACTCGCGAAACCCAGATCGCTGCCCTAGCCACCGCTGCGTTCACCACACGCGAGCTTCGCGTTCCACCTCGTCAAACCCTCCAGTACTGTCGTCGCATCACCTTACGACACGCCTGGAACGCGCATCCCTGGTCGCCGCCCCATGCTGGCGATATCGCGAAAACGCCCAGAACTTCGACTCGCCTCTGCCTAGAGTCGCGCGCGCGAAGGGGCCCTAGCATCGCGCTTCGACAACGACTCGAGACTTCGCCTCCCCTTGCTCGCGACCTCGAATTGCCGCTTCCATCTATGTGAGCCTCCACGAATTTGTTTTGTTTCGATTTTTGATTTCAAAAGGAGGCTCGGCTTCGAAAATTAACTGGGGAGGAATCGTGATTTCAATTCAAAAGGCTCGGCCATTTTTTTTTCTTTTTACTTTTGATTTTGAACTGTGGAATGGAAGAGAGTATTTAAAATCGAACAGCATGCTTTACACGATCCTCTGCGTGATCGAAGGCGTGAGATACGGGGAAGTATCGTGCTGATGTGAAGAAAAATGCAGCTGAGGTTGACTGAATATATTAAAATTTAAATTTAAATTTGAATTCGTTTTTAAAACTTCAACGCGTTTTATAACCGTACGGTCACAAAACAACTCCGAAAAATACGAAATTGGAAATCCGATAATAATACAATATTACGGACCCAATGGAACTGGTTTCGTCGAATTCCAAGACTGCGCCTCGGAACGCTATTTTTAAATTCAATCTAAACGATATGATTTTTCAAAACTGAACAAATCAATTTCAAACTCGATTCTGAAGTTTCAATTATCTTCAGTATTATCAATACGAATTTTTTCACGCCTTTGAAATATTTTTCTTCAACTTTAAATTGAAGATTTAAATTTTTATTCAGCATTCAATAGATTAAATTATAAAATTTAATCGCCAAATTCCCAGTTAAATTCGGGATTCAAATTAAATCATCGTTCAAATATTTAAAATAAATTAAATATTCTCAATTTAATTCGTTTGAAATTCTGGGTCGTTACATTAAGAGATGGAAAATCCCGTAACATCTCTTGAGTTATTTCACTCACGTTGACACTGGATAGGAGATGTCAAATCCCGTAAACATCTCTGACGCCGTTGCATTCATATTTATTTACGATTGATTAACTTACATAAGGATGTTTTAGTCCTAACTCGAGTGTTTTGTCTTTTCATTACGCTCGGGTCAGTCCTGAGTTTTTCAGCTTATTGAAGATCTATTCTGGAGGACGAAGACGAAGATTTGGTATACTATTACTATTATCATCCTTGCATCATGCTGTCTGCTGCATTATTTTATTTGTTATGTTGTATATGTATAACTCTGATAAATGTTGTGTAAATGAAAATCAAAAGTATATTAAACAGCTTCATGAACTATTTATTTGATTATTATATTTTATCTTTCCGCTGCGAGATTCTGTGATTGTTTAGTAACCCTTTTCTCTTCTTTTCTTATTTACCCCATTAACCATCCGCCCTTTTGAATGGTTTGGAATCGGCATGTGTGTTTGATTTGTCGATTTAAACTGTCCAAAAAGGCGGGTCGTTACAAATTACCTTAATTAATTAAATTCTTGTTAATTGATCATAGTTAATTTCATTTATAAATTAATCCTTAATTAATCTTTATTTGATTAATTATCCTTAATAAGTAATTATCCTTAATTACTTAATTAACTCTAACCATTAATTTCTTTTAATTAAATAATTATCTCTAATCATTTCATTAGTTAATTTATCTTTAACTTAAACTAATTAATCTCACATTAATTACCTAAATTAATTCCTCATATTATACTTTGTATTAAATATTGATTAACTACTTGATTAATCAATTTTAATCATTAATTAATATTTAATTAGTAATTCTTTAATTACCTTAATAATTAAATTCATTCCAATCATTAAATCTTAATTACCTTTAAGATAAAACATTATTCTTATTAATGACTTAATTATCATTTATAAATACAGTTGAAACCATTTTACTTTTGAATTTACTTTTAAATTCCATTTCAAATTAAGATTTAAAATAAATACAAATTTATCTTTTAACAAAATTTTTGAAAACAATTTAAAAACCTTTTAAGTCACATGTTAAAGAAATATTTTTCTCATAAAAGAAATTTAAAAGAGTATAAACCAAATTCATTTTAAATTCAAATCATTTTGAAAACCTACTTTAAACAATTTATATTTGTTTAAACAGTTTAACTTGATAAAACTATATTTTATCTTAAAGCTAGGATATAAATTAGAATTGAATCCAGATTAAAACTTTGATTTAAAACTTGTATAAATCTTTGCTTTCAAATTTTAAATTCAATTCAAAAAAAAAACACTGTCAGGTTGTAAAACCTGAAATCAAACAATGACCCGAGACAAACTGCAAAAGACACGAGCTTTACTTCGAGTCCCCACCATCTTCATTCACTTCGAGACATCCCCTAGTTTGTGCGAGAATCACCCAAGTGACACACGAACCCCATTCTTCCCAGTTCAACGTGGACACGGTGCACCTGACCATCGTCGCCGACCTTTGGCGATTGTCGCGACCATTCCTAAAGTCCACTCGAGTCTACTCAAACCTAAATGCGAACCTAAATTGCACTGACATCCACAAAATCAAAATCGAGCAATTATCTTGACATCGGAAAAACAGCACTTCGCCAGAAACCCCCTCATTCCCTTCGCCTCCGTCCACAAGAACACTAGCAGCTCCGGCCATCAACTTATCGTCCTCCCCTCTACCATTTCCCAACACCACGGCACACTCGGTCAACCATAGGTGGCGAACGAATCGAAGATCTCGACCTCACAAAAACTAGGGCTACGAAAGAAAAATGCCCGCTGCTGCCACCACCGTGGACGATGCCACCTCCGGTTATTTTTTCCAAGGTCTCCCATCACTCTACTACTACAAGTGATTATCGCAACTCCCCAGACCACTGAGACCATCAGAAAACACTGAAAACTCATATTTTGTTCAAACCCGCAAAGCTCATTCAAGCTTAATCTAAAAATTATGATTTCATTCTTAAAAATCATGTTTAGGGTTAAGGATTCAGTTTATATCCCTGAATTGATGAATTAAGAAGTTTGAATTTTAACATAACTTAAAACTTGCACTGTTCTTTTAGTTTCCAGAACAATTCCACATTCATTTTAACCTAAATCAAATTTAAAACTTAAATTTATGATGAAACAAACAACTTTTGTTTACAACCTAAGTTCTAACAGAGATCAGATAAGGTGATAATGAATTTTGATTAAAATCTAAGCTTGAAAACAAAGAACAGAGATATCTAAATGAAACAAATATTCACATATCATTAAATCAAAAGTTCTAACAATATAAATACCCAAATATACTTCACAACACAATATTGATCACAACAACAACATGCAGCCAGGATTATACTTTAAATTCAAAGTGAAGTTACTCACAGTGGTTTTGAAGAAGAGCATAGCATTCTTTGATGAATCGGGCTTTGAATTAAGTTGATGTTTAAATTTTTAGTTGTAGTTCATTTCAGAATTTACTTGGCTTGATGAATGAACGAGACTGAAATGAGATTGTTTGAAGTATGGAGATGAAGTATACAGGGTATGCTACTTTGTACAAATTAGTTCAGAGATTTTTTTCCTCAAGTGATGGCTGAAGATGCTTGCATTAATTAGTTTGTACAATCTATACTTATATATTTATTTTCTTGTTCATACTTGAATATATTATATACTAGGGTCTTCTTTTTCCTTTGCTTTGTCTTATTTTAACTTCGGCTGAGATGATATAAATTGGTGCTGGCAACTATTATACTTGTCTTGTTCACACTTATCCTTTATTTGCTTGCTTATAGATATATATTTTGTTTCTTTCTTTAGCTAAGTGTACATGAATATACATTTTGTTTGCTTCTTTTCTTTTGTTTACTGGTTTCTTTTCTCAGCCTTATACTTCATATACATACATACATACTTTGGTTTTGTTTCATACTTAAATATGTTTTCTTGTTGTTTGCTTTTATTTATAACTATAAAATTTATCTTATATATCAATGTTTTTATTTTTTATTCATAGCTTAAGTATTAATTATTATTGCTTTATAGAATAAGTGAACTTCTATTTTTTTTATTTTACTTTTATTACTTTTGTAGTCTATTCTATGTGTACTATTTTGTATTGATTTATTAAGACATATATATTTCTTTACATTGAATAAAACTATATATATATTTATTTATTTTTGTAATATAGATGAATTTCTAAATTTTAATTTGTTGTTTGATCTTATCCAATGTATTTACTTTATATTTTAACATCTTATATATTTTCATTTCTTAAACCATTTACTTACAATTTAAATTCAAATCAAAATATATATATACGTATATTTATTATTTCAAATTTACTCATATATGCTCAAATACATATATATTCACATATATACAATAATTACAATATTTTTAAATTTAAATGATTTAACACAAAATATATTTGGATATCGGGGAAACTCGCATCACTTAATCAATTTAATTTCACAAATTTTTATTCAAAAAAATTCGTTTAATTATCAATTTAAATGTAATTAAAATTCGGGGTCGTTACAGTACTCGAGTGTCCATCGAATTCCATGGCGTTACCCATGGTCTTACGAGCTCGACTGCATAGCGTAATTCACCTGTCTAGATGGCCCCGAGGGTACGGATGTTTCCTGGGGGATTCAGGCATAACCATTGTGTATCCTGTGATCTATGTAGGTCGTATTAGTAGCGAAATCTGCAAGGCTGAGAAAGCTTACGGATACGGATGCTTCCTGGGGGATTCAGGCGTAACCATTGTGTATCTACAGTCTACTAGTCATCATGGCGCAATTCGCAGGGCTGAGAAAGCTTACGGATACGGATGTTTCCTGGGGGATCCAGGCGTAACCTTTGTGTATCTGCGATCCATGGTTAGACAAAGGTTTTGTTTGTTTTTTTTGTTTGGATTGTACTTTCCATATCTGTTTTTAAAAGTTTTCCAGTATTTTCACTGGGCGTTGAAACAAGTGTACTAAGTACCTGGAGAATTCTAGCTTTGCGCCTGATCAATGCACTGCCAGAGTCTGCAGGAACGAGGATAAACTTGTTAAGACATCGAGTTATAAAAGTATTTTGATAAAATATTATATAAAGGATACTTTGATTAGTTATTTCCTTTCTAAAAGATTTTAAAGTGTTTTAAACATTGTTTACCTCTTTAACCAACAATTTTAATTAATGGCTCATCCTTGTCTTTCCACCTATTTTCCCTTCTAGCTATTCCAATTCTCCTGTCTTCTTTCTTTTCGGGGACGAAAAGTTTTGAGTGGGGGAGAGTGTAACAACCCTGTATTTTGTGATTATTTTAATCGTATATTTTAATTATTTTTAATTGAATTTCCTAATTTGAAAACTTTATTTTATTTATTAAAATGAATAAATTTTTTTATTTTAAATATAAATTTTGATTTTGATGTGAATTAGAATTCCAAACATGACTAAATAGAATATTTTCCAAAAAAGTGAATTTTCGTCAATATAGTCAAACTTTGATTTTTATATTTAAAATTTGAAAGTTTGAAAATTTGAATTTTATCTTTTATTATGAAATTAAATAAAATTTTAAGAATAATGCTTTTCGTTTCATTAAAATTTGATTAATATTGTGAAAGTTATGCCTTTTTAACTATTGAGTGTAATTTGCTGTATTTAACAAAATTATTTATTTTAAATTATATAAATAATATTTTATTTGGTCATGTAATGTTCTAATTTATATTTATATGGGTAAAATAACATGTTATGTATATATTTTGGTTTTAAAACATTTTTCAAAGTGTAATTGACATTTTCCAATGTCAGTTGTATTCTATTTATAATTCCTAATTTCCAGTTTCATTTAATTAAAGAAATTCATTGTTTATTTTCTATTTTCTTAAGACTTTATTTTATTTTCATTTACACTTCATTTTTTTCAGCATTTATTTTATTTTACTTGACTTTTATTGGTTTAGAAATAAAGTTATAATTTTTCTAAAACTAGTGATATTCTATTTGAAATTTTAAAGTCCTATTTTGAATTTTTAAACAATTTCTTTATTCTTTTTCTATTTTCTCTAAATTTAATTATTTATTTCACTTTAGAAATGATAAATGTATTATTTTTTTCAAAGTTTTGCTTTAGAATATTTTTTAAAATGAAGTAGAAAATTTTCCAAAGCCAATGATGATTTATTTGTAATTTTTTGAACCATGTTTTCAATTTTTAAGTAATTTCTTATATTCTTTTTCCATTTTCTTTAAAATTAATTAATTATTTTTATTTTATATTACTTTGTTTCGGTTCTAAAGTCAAATTACTGATTTTATTTTGTTTTATTTGAATTAAAGAAAAAGGAAATATGAAAGAGTTTAAAATGCTTTAGAAACTGAAGTCTTTTCATCTCCTATGTCCTTTCAATTGCCACAACTCCTCATTTATGTAACGACCCAGAATTTTGAACAAATTAAATTGAGAATATTTAATTAATTTTAAATATTTGAATGATAATTTAATTTGAATCCCCGATATAGCTTTGAAATTTGCGATTTAACTTTAAAATTTAATCGATTGAAGTTGAATAAAAATTTGTATCTTCGATTTTAAGCTGAAGAAAAATATTTCGAAAGCTTTTAAAATTCGTATTGATAATACTGAAGATGATAGAAGCTTCAGAATTTGATTTTAAACTGTTCTGTTCAGTTTTGAAATTTATATCGTTTAACCGATATTTAAAATTAGTCATTTTTCAAACACTCTCGGAATTCGACGAAACCAGTTCCATTGGGTCCGTAATATTGAATTATTGTCGGATTTCAAATTTCGTATCTATCGGAATTGATATGTGACCGTACGGTGAGTAAACGCATTGAAATTCAATCGAGTTTAATTTAAATTTTTAAATTTAAATTTTAAATCTTGAATTGGTCAACACCACCACGTTCTTTCCATTTATCACGCCTAATACCACGCAAAGAATCACGGAACAAAACACGTTCTCCTGTAAACCATGTTCTTTTGTCTCTCCCTCCTTCATTTTTTTTCAAACGAGAAGAAAATCAAAGGAAACAAAATAAATGGTAGACACCACTTCTATTCTCCCAATCGAAATCAAAAAAAAAAAAACCCAGCTCCCAAATTTTCAAATTCTCAAATCGAAGCAAGACAAGTCAGGCATCGCGACTCCGACTCGCGTGAAGACTAGTCGCGAACGAGCATCGCGCTCGCGTGGAAGGCTCGGCAAGGCAGCGCGTACGGTGGCGCGCGTGAGCAGTTGTGGGTAATCGCGAGATCGACGTCAATCCCTTGTAGCCGCGACTCGACGAGGTGCATCAGTAAGGGGAGGATCGCACATGAGTAAAGGAAGGCAGGAGTCTCGATTCAGGGCTCGTGGTGGAGTGTTCGAAGAGGCGACTGTTGCAGTTCGAGGCGTGTTCATGGTGGTTGGCGAGTTCGTTATTGCGATGATGGATTGGGTCGCGATCGAGCTGGGGAGTCACGATTTCTGGACCTAGGTTTCGAGTCGAGGCTCGCGTGCGTTGGTGGTTGCTCTTAGGTAACGATAGTGAGGTAGTCTATTTTGAGGGAATTTAGTTTATGTTTCAAAGTTTAAACTGCAAAACTGTTTGTTTGAATTAACAGTTGCTATAAAACAGAGAAGATTTTATCAAGTTAAACTTTACATTTACTGTAAGTTATAAAAAAATAATCTTGTTTTGATTTTAAAATTTTATTTATTCATTTAACTGGTATATCATTGTTTTAAATTTAGTAAGTTGATATAATTGTTGATTCAAAATTTGTACAAGGAGAATATAAATTTGTATGTACAGTAAGTTTGAAAAACAATAAATTTTAATGGCTAAATTATTTAGTTAACCTATATAATTATTTTGGTGACTAGAAAGTATATATATATATATATATATATATATATTTTTTTAAAGAAAATTTAGTCTCAACTTTAAATTTGTAGTTAAATAAAATTATAGAAGGAGAAAATGGTTAATTAAAACTATCAAAACGAAAAGTTGATTATTCGATTTATATTGAATATTAATGAATGGTACAAATTATTTATACCAGGTTAAAAATCGAGAAAACAAAACTGAAATGGAAAATGGATGGCAAAATATAAAGCTAAGGTGAGATTTTCTCACTCAATTGAAAAGTGGAATTATCAGTTATTTGTTGATTTGATTGATTGCTATTGGATGTGCTATTAGATATGATAGGATATATCTATATATATAGCAGTATATACATATTGGCATATGTATATATTGGATTGATGATTTCCCGCCTCGTATAGCGGATGAGACCCTATTGCGCCGTTAGTAAGCGGATTTATAAAAACCTATATACCGCGATAATTCCGTACTGGAGCGGAATTGGTATTGTGCTAACGTCTTTGGATGCAGGGAAACAGGTTGGAGGGATCCAACTGGATTCCTCACCAGTAGTTATTTATTTACAGGATTGATGTATATTCTGTTATCATATGTTGATATATGATGTTGTTGTTGTGATTGACCAATTGATGCTGTTGCATCATCGGATTCAAATTTTGAAGTTTAAAAATAACGAATTTAATTTTAAGAAGAGATTTTAAAAGTGATTATTTGAAAGTATACGTTTTATTTGAATCTTTGAATTGGTTTACTTTAAATAAATAAATGTTATAAATTTAAAGTTATGAAAATTTTAAATTGTGAAATATAACTGAAAAGTGATTTTGAAATAAATAGCCAAGTAATTTATAAAATAGTTTAAGTTTGGATTTCTTTTGAATTACTAAAAATGATGTATATAAAGGATGTACAGAATTGATATTTATCAATTTAAAGTGTTGGAATTTTAAAACGAGTGTTTATAAGAGTTAGAGATTTATATAATTATAAATTGTAAAGACATGAGATTTATAGAATTATTAATTGTGAAAAATATGAATTTTATAGATTTATAAAGTATGAAGTTATAAAATGGATGAAACGGTAGCATAAAAGATTTATAAGAGATTAACTTATAAATTTGATTTTTTTCCTTTAAATGGAATATTGATCGAATTTGTAAATAAAAGGAGATTTATAAAATCGAAGTTGTTATAAAATAGAAATAGAATTTATAAACGTTGTTTTATAAATTCGAAATCAATGGGATTTGAGAAATTAAATATAGAAGATTTTTAAAGAAGATATATTCACGATTTTGGACAGTGAATATATTGTTAAGTAAAATGGATAGTTTTGGAAAAGTGGCATTGAAAATGAAGTTAAACATTTTAGAGATGTTTTTAAAATGTATTGTGAATCGAAAACATAGATTTCAACATTGTTATTGTTGAAATAGGCGTTTTCGAAAATATAAGGAAATGATTGGACTATAACACTGTTGTTATAGTAAATGATTTTCGGAAGAAAATGTTTTGATGTAGTATTGGGATTTATATATCTATCTTAATTCCGAATCCCTATACTAGTGATTTTGAGTCGTCGTAACGATGTTTTACGCAACATTCGTTTTGACTCAAATTGATGTTGTTATAGAAAATGGATTTCCTTAAAGAATGAACATATACTTAATTTGATTTAAGTATATCGAATATTTTCCAAGTGTTGAAAATAAATAGATTTGTGAAATACTTATTTTTAAATAAGTATGGAATTGCTTTTCCAATATGAAACGAACGTTTTGAGAATTTATCTTTTTAAAGATACATTGAAATTGAATATTTGAAACGATTGAAAATCGTATATCAGTAGATATTTTGAAGATATAAATTCACTATGGAATTTATAAAAGAAAGGGAATTTGTTTTAAAAATAAACGTTGATTTATTTTTAAAGTGTGGAAATTTTATATCTAGTAAAGATATTTTTGAAGATGAAATAATTTGGGAAAATTATTTGGAATCTGATGATGTTGCGCATCTTTATTGATAGTTAAATAACCGACTATCAATAATTACCTTTAGATAGGTATTTGTTGTGAATTGGATGAATTTGAATGCCACACTTGTTTTTAAAATAAACGCTCACTATTCGGGTTAGCCGGGAAAGGACCATGGGGTCGTATAACCCATTCCGAATATGTGATACGTCGTTATGAATTGCATTCGAAGACCGGTGTTGAAGACCGGATATTTTTGAAAACGGAAGGATTACCGTCGAGTTACTCTACATCGGCTGATCTCCGATTTAGAGGTTTTATCACCCTTAGTGACGGGAAGTCCGGACGTGATTAGATAATTATCCGGAAATGCAAGGGCTTCGTGAGAAGTGCCTTCGGTTCTGTTCGATCCCGGAACAGACTTGTATGGATTGTGTGTCTGACGTTACAATTTGAGATATAAAGCTGATTTCTTTCAAATACATTTCTGTTGGTGGCGGAGAATTTATTCTCTTAGCTTAACACCCTTCTCTGAGACGTACGAGCTCAGAGGTTATGTAGTTGAAATTTATCAGCGATATATCCCAATTTGGTAACGTGGCATACTGAGTGTTGCTGTGAAATGATCAGTGTTTGATCATTTGTGATATGATCATTTGTTTGATCTTATATCTTTGTGATCATAGGTTGATCATTTTGTTGGACCCGAAGCAGGGCTTTTTGAGAAAGCGTAGCTTTGTGGACGAGACTTCGTCGAGCCTCACACCCCGGAAATGGTCGAAACAGGAAGGATGCAGCAAGGTTCTAGGGAGTAGCGCCCCTTAGTGTATGTCATTCCTTCTGGATAAAGGTGGTATCATGGTATGGAGCCCAGATACTTAACCTCTGTGGTTACTACATTATTTTTTTCTATGTGGTTTGTTGCGAATCGGGGATCCTCGGGAAGATCGGTGACGATCGGGGGATGGCATACGCGTGTCAGTAGTTACCTATTTTTGCAGAGGTAACCCGGCCTTGTGTTGGCAGAGATCTAACCGTAACGTTAGATTCTCGGGTCGTCTATTCCAGGGACGTACCCATCGTGGATAGGAAGTTCCTTAGCCTGACCATTTGTTGGAAATCCAAAGAAACAATACGTGACTTGTACGGTTTTAGTTGTAGAACCTGCCATTTAATATGGTAGCTATAGCAAGCATACTATAATGGTACCTATGCTGGCTAAGATTTATATTCTACTTTCGAAATGTTTTTCTACACTATGCACTAATAATAATATCAAAAAGAATTTGATTTTTGCGTAGTAAGCATCTTTGACTATCATAAGAAGAAATCTCCTCCAAGTCTGTGTTTGCATTGTGTGTGTGGCGGGAGGTCTTATGGTAGTTTCATTTTCCAAAAGCATTTCGAATTGACTTTAAAATTCTCTGCTATTTATTTTTAAAAGTTAAACTGTTTTACGATCTCACACCAGTCTTGCTATATTACAGCATGATAGGGGATTCTCACTTCGCGGTTTGGTGGCGAACGGGAGACTCTTACCCCTACATGTCCCTGAGAGGGATGGGTTGGTTAGGCAGAGGCCGTGACAGTCGAGAGGCTGGCCGTAAAAGCAAGTTTGGGGTACCATTGTCAGCCACGGTGGGACTGGGATGGTTGCAAAGCCTACCGGTGGCCGCTTACTTCGGTATGTGACAAAGTGGTATCAGAGCATATGGTTAAGCGACAACCCTGCTCTGTTGGGTGTTACTCATTAGAGATAGAGTCAGTAGTACTCTAGAATGAGTTGAGTGTAATAATAGATATGAGCGCGTATTTGTTAGTGAATATAAAAAAATTGTTTTATATTGTGATGATTGGTTTATTGAGTGGTATATGGATTCTGGTCAATACGAGTAATTAACGATCATTGATAGGGATCTCTAAACACTCGAATAGAACAATTCGGCACAGTATTGTTTTAAATAGGGTAAATGAGATAATTTTGCCCAAAACTATTTTTGTATATAAAGGAATTAATTTTCTATGAATTACTATAGTATATGGTTGCATGGTTGCTAGAAATGATAACATTAAACTATTATCATTGAAATTAAATGAGAAATTGGAATTATAACTCCAAATTTAAGAAATGAATTCATATACCAGTAGAATTTGAGAATGTGAATTATAAATGTGAATTGTAATTTAAAACGGAATTCCAGAGAAGTTTTTGGAAATGTGTTGAAAAGAATTTGAAATTTTGGAGATTCGAGAAGTTTAAATCTTTTTTTGATTGGAAAATGAATTTCAAAGGTTTTGAAAAGTATTTTGAAAGAAATGAAAAGCTCTAAACTCTTTTCGGTCGCTGGAAAATAATTCCGATGATGACCATGGCATCACCGGTGTTCATTTTCGGGTTTCCAGAAGAGGAATTGCTGCCAAATTGTTTTAAATGGAAGTTGATTGGAAATTTGGATTTTTGTTTTTGAAATTCAAAGAATGATTTGAATTATCTTCAAAAATGGCTTTGAAATGATGGTAAGACTCTGGAATACTATATAAAAATATTTATGAAATATTATGAAATTGATAACTTGTAAAGTTTAAAGTTTAAATAAAAATCTAACTTAAAAGAAATGAATTCATATATGAATAGAATTTGTGAATATGAAATATTAATGTGATATATAGTTTGAAATAAAGTTCCAGAAAATATTGGAAGATAAAATTCATAAAGGAATGAAATCAGTAATATGAATGTACAAATGAAATTGTAAATAAGTCGAAGACTTATAAAGTATTTGAAATTCGATTGAAATGAGAATTCGAATTGAAAATGGATAAAATTACGAATGAATAACTGAATTTGCAATAGCAAATGCAAGAAAATGAAATTTAATGTAAAAATTCATTTTGAATTGATAAGTAAGACTGAATTGAATTTAGATTTGTGGAAAACAAAGTGAACTATTAAACTAAAAAAATTTGTAAGTGAAGCTAATTGAATGAAGTGAATGAGATTAAAACTGAATGTTAAACTTCTTTTGAATTTGGTAGTAAATGAAGCTGAAACCGAATTTGAATAAATTGGAGTAGTAACAAATGAATTGGAATGAGAGTTCAAATCGAATGAAATAGATATATAACTTCAATAACGAACTTAAAGATGATATAAGCAGTTATATTGAAAATTTTGTAATTGAATGTACGAAATGGTTTGAATATATGTAACTAGATATTATGGCTAGTAGGATATACAGGTATAAAGGGAATTGAATTTGATTTCATAGATAATTCGAATTGCTCGAAAAAGGTATGTATTTGAATTATAATATGAGTTTTTGATGATTTCTCTCTAGCCGCTTGGCTTTTTCTTTTTCTTTTTGAAATCTGAGAGTCCGTAGGGACGTTTTGTAGTCGTGCCATATTAGCCGCGCAAAGGAGACGCTGGCGAAATTTTTCGAAAATTACGAGTGTTAGAAAATTTTTGAGAAATTTTTGAAAGTTTAAATTTGAATTTAAACTCGAATTTGAATTTAGAAGTTAAACAGTGTTGTTTGGAACTTATAATTGAAGTTGGAAAGATAGTTGGATTGATAACGAATCTTTAATAGAAAGATTTGTTTTGATAAATTGATAAAACTATTTGAATGTGGAAAGATAGTAGACGAGTTCAGAATCACTTTTCCTAACTTGTAATTTCGAGGACGAAATTCTTTTAAGGAGGGAAGTCTGTAACGACCCAGAATTTTGAACAAATTAAATTGAGAATATTTAATTAATTTTAAATATTTGAATGATAATTTAATTTGAATCCCCGATATAGCTTTGAAATTTGCGATTTAACTTTAAAATTTAATCGATTGAAGTTGAATAAAAATTTGTATCTTCGATTTTAAGCTGAAGAAAAATATTTCGAAAGCTTTTAAAATTCGTATTGATAATACTGAAGATGATAGAAGCTTCAGAATTTGATTTTAAACTGTTCTGTTCAGTTTTGAAATTTATATCGTTTAACCGATATTTAAAATGAGTCATTTTTCAAACAGTCTCGGAATTCGACGAAACCAGTTCCATTGGGTCCGTAATATTGAATTATTGTCGGATTTCAAATTTCGTATCTATCGGAATTGATATGTGACCGTACGGTGAGTAAACGCATTGAAATTCAATCGAGTTTAATTTAAATTTTTAAATTTAAATTTTAAATCTTGAATTGGTCAACACCACCACGTTCTTTCCATTTATCACGCCTAATACCACGCAAAGAATCACGGAACAAAACACGTTCTCCTGTAAACCATGTTCTTTTGTCTCTCCCTCCTTCATTTTTTTTCAAACGAGAAGAAAATCAAAGGAAACAAAATAAATGGTAGACACCACTTCTATTCTCCCAATCGAAATCAAAAAAAAAAAACCCAGCTCCCAAATTTTCAAATTCTCAAATCGAAGCAAGACAAGTCAGGCATCGCGACTCCGACTCGCGTGAAGACTAGTCGCGAACGAGCATCGCGCTCGCGTGGAAGGCTCGGCAAGGCAGCGCGTACGGTGGCGCGCGTGAGCAGTTGTGGGTAATCGCGAGATCGACGTCAATCCCTTGTAGCCGCGACTCGACGAGGTGCATTAGGAAGGGGAGGATCGCACGTGAGTAAAGGAAGGCAGGAGTCTCGATTCAGGGCTCGTGGTGGAGTGTTCGAAGAGGCGACTGTTGCAGTTCGAGGCGTGTTCATGGTGGTTGGCGAGTTCGTTATTGCGATGATGGATTGGGTCGCGATCGAGCTGGGGAGTCACGATTTCTGGACCTAGGTTTCGAGTCGAGGCTCGCGTGCGTTGGTGGTTGCTCTCAGGTAACGATAGTGAGGTAGTCTATTTTGAGGGAATTTAGTTTATGTTTCAAAGTTTAAACTGCAAAACTGTTTGTTTGAATTAACAGTTGCTATAAAACAGAGAAGATTTTATCAAGTTAAACTTTACATTTACTGTAAGTTATAAAAAAATAATCTTGTTTTGATTTTAAAATTTTATTTATTCATTTAACTGGTATATCATTGTTTTAAATTTAGTAAGTTGATATAATTGTTGATTCAAAATTTGTACAAGGAGAATATAAATTTGTATGTACAGTAAGTTTGAAAAACAATAAATTTTAATGGCTAAATTATTTAGTTAACCTATATAATTATTTTGGTGACTAGAAAGTATATATATATATATATATATATATATTTTTTAAAGAAAATTTAGTCTCAACTTTAAATTTGTAGTTAAATAAAATTATAGAAGGAGAAAATGGTTAATTAAAACTATCAAAATGAAAAGTTGATTATTCGATTTATATTGAATATTAATGAATGGTACAAATTATTTATACCAGGTTAAAAATCGAGAAAACAAAACTGAAATGGAAAATGGATGGCAAAATATAAAGCTAAGGTGAGATTTTCTCACTCAATTGAAAAGTGGAATTATCAGTTATTTGTTGATTTGATTGATTGCTATTGGATGTGCTATTAGATATGATAGGATATATCTATATATATAGCAGTATATACATATTGGCATATGTATATATTGGATTGATGATTTCCCGCCTCGTATAGCGGATGAGACCCTATTGCGCCGTTAGTAAGCGGATTTATAAAAACCTATATACCGCGATAATTCCGTACTGGAGCGGAATTGGTATTGTGCTAACGTCTTTGGATGCAGGGAAACAGGTTGGAGGGATCCAACTGGATTCCTCACCAGTAGTTATTTATTTACAGGATTGATGTATATTCTGTTATCATATGTTGATATATGATGTTGTTGTTGTGATTGACCAATTGATGCTGTTGCATCATCGGATTCAAATTTTGAAGTTTAAAAATAACGAATTTAATTTTAAGAAGAGATTTTAAAAGTGATTATTTGAAAGTATACGTTTTATTTGAATCTTTGAATTGGTTTACTTTAAATAAATAAATGTTATAAATTTAAAGTTATGAAAATTTTAAATTGTGAAATATAACTGAAAAGTGATTTTGAAATAAATAGCCAAGTAATTTATAAAATAGTTTAAGTTTGGATTTCTTTTGAATTACTAAAAATGATGTATATAAAGGATGTACAGAATTGATATTTATCAATTTAAAGTGTTGGAATTTTAAAACGAGTGTTTATAAGAGTTAGAGATTTATATAATTATAAATTGTAAAGACATGAGATTTATAGAATTATTAATTGTGAAAAATATGAATTTTATAGATTTATAAAGTATGAAGTTATAAAATGGATGAAACGGTAGCATAAAAGATTTATAAGAGATTAACTTATAAATTTGATTTTTTTCCTTTAAATGGAATATTGATCGAATTTGTAAATAAAAGGAGATTTATAAAATCGAAGTTGTTATAAAATAGAAATAGAATTTATAAACGTTGTTTTATAAATTCGAAATCAATGGGATTTGAGAAATTAAATATAGAAGATTTTTAAAGAAGATATATTCACGATTTTGGACAGTGAATATATTGTTAAGTAAAATGGATAGTTTTGGAAAAGTGGCATTGAAAATGAAGTTAAACATTTTAGAGATGTTTTTAAAATGTATTGTGAATCGAAAACATAGATTTCAACATTGTTATTGTTGAAATAGGCGTTTTCGAAAATATAAGGAAATGATTGGACTATAACACTGTTGTTATAGTAAATGATTTTCGGAAGAAAATGTTTTGATGTAGTATTGGGATTTATATATCTATCTTAATTCCGAATCCCTATACTAGTGATTTTGAGTCGTCGTAACGATGTTTTACGCAACATTCGTTTTGACTCAAATTGATGTTGTTATAGAAAATGGATTTCCTTAAAGAATGAACATATACTTAATTTGATTTAAGTATATCGAATATTTTCCAAGTGTTGAAAATAAATAGATTTGTGAAATACTTATTTTTAAATAAGTATGGAATTGCTTTTCCAATATGAAACGAACGTTTTGAGAATTTATCTTTTTAAAGATACATTGAAATTGAATATTTGAAACGATTGAAAATCGTATATCAGTAGATATTTTGAAGATATAAATTCACTATGGAATTTATAAAAGAAAGGGAATTTGTTTTAAAAATAAACGTTGATTTATTTTTAAAGTGTGGAAATTTTATATCTAGTAAAGATATTTTTGAAGATGAAATAATTTGGGAAAATTATTTGGAATCTGATGATGTTGCGCATCTTTATTGATAGTTAAATAACCGACTATCAATAATTACCTTTAGATAGGTATTTGTTGTGAATTGGATGAATTTGAATGCCACACTTGTTTTTAAAATAAACGCTCACTATTCGGGTTAGCCGGGAAAGGACCATGGGGTCGTATAACCCATTCCGAATATGTGATACGTCGTTATGAATTGCATTCGAAGACCGGTGTTGAAGACCGGATATTTTTGAAAACGGAAGGATTACCGTCGAGTTACTCTACATCGGCTGATCTCCGATTTAGAGGTTTTATCACCCTTAGTGACGGGAAGTCCGGACGTGATTAGATAATTATCCGGAAATGCAAGGGCTTCGTGAGAAGTGCCTTCGGTTCTGTTCGATCCCGGAACAGACTTGTATGGATTGTGTGTCTGACGTTACAATTTGAGATATAAAGCTGATTTCTTTCAAATACATTTCTGTTGGTGGCGGAGAATTTATTCTCTTAGCTTAACACCCTTCTCTGAGACGTACGAGCTCAGAGGTTATGTAGTTGAAATTTATCAGCGATATATCCCAATTTGGTAACGTGGCATACTGAGTGTTGCTGTGAAATGATCAGTGTTTGATCATTTGTGATATGATCATTTGTTTGATCTTATATCTTTGTGATCATAGGTTGATCATTTTGTTGGACCCGAAGCAGGGCTTTTTGAGAAAGCGTAGCTTTGTGGACGAGACTTCGTCGAGCCTCACACCCCGGAAATGGTCGAAACAGGAAGGATGCAGCAAGGTTCTAGGGAGTAGCGCCCCTTAGTGTATGTCATTCCTTCTGGATAAAGGTGGTATCATGGTATGGAGCCCAGATACTTAACCTCTGTGGTTACTACATTATTTTTTTCTATGTGGTTTGTTGCGAATCGGGGATCCTCGGGAAGATCGGTGACGATCGGGGGATGGCATACGCGTGTCAGTAGTTACCTATTTTTGCAGAGGTAACCCGGCCTTGTGTTGGCAGAGATCTAACCGTAACGTTAGATTCTCGGGTCGTCTATTCCAGGGACGTACCCATCGTGGATAGGAAGTTCCTTAGCCTGACCATTTGTTGGAAATCCAAAGAAACAATACGTGACTTGTACGGTTTTAGTTGTAGAACCTGCCATTTAATATGGTAGCTATAGCAAGCATACTATAATGGTACCTATGCTGGCTAAGATTTATATTCTACTTTCGAAATGTTTTTCTACACTATGCACTAATAATAATATCAAAAAGAATTTGATTTTTGCGTAGTAAGCATCTTTGACTATCATAAGAAGAAATCTCCTCCAAGTCTGCGTTTGCATTGTGTGTGTGGCGGGAGGTCTTATGGTAGTTTCATTTTCCAAAAGCATTTCGAATTGACTTTAAAATTCTCTGCTATTTATTTTTAAAAGTTAAACTGTTTTACGATCTCACACCAGTCTTGCTATATTACAGCATGATAGGGGATTCTCACTTCGCGGTTTGGTGGCGAACGGGAGACTCTTACCCCTACATGTCCCTGAGAGGGATGGGTTGGTTAGGCAGAGGCCGTGACAGTCGAGAGGCTGGCCGTAAAAGCAAGTTTGGGGTACCATTGTCAGCCACGGTGGGACTGGGATGGTTGCAAAGCCTACCGGTGGCCGCTTACTTCGGTATGTGACAAAGTGGTATCAGAGCATATGGTTAAGCGACAACCCTGCTCTGTTGGGTGTTACTCATTAGAGATAGAGTCAGTAGTACTCTAGAATGAGTTGAGTGTAATAATAGATATGAGCGCGTATTTGTTAGTGAATATAAAAAAATTGTTTTATATTGTGATGATTGGTTTATTGAGTGGTATATGGATTCTGGTCAATACGAGTAATTAACGATCATTGATAGGGATCTCTAAACACTCGAATAGAACAATTCGGCACAGTATTGTTTTAAATAGGGTAAATGAGATAATTTTGCCCAAAACTATTTTTGTATATAAAGGAATTAATTTTCTATGAATTACTATAGTATATGGTTGCATGGTTGCTAGAAATGATAACATTAAACTATTATCATTGAAATTAAATGAGAAATTGGAATTATAACTCCAAATTTAAGAAATGAATTCATATACCAGTAGAATTTGAGAATGTGAATTATAAATGTGAATTGTAATTTAAAACGGAATTCCAGAGAAGTTTTTGGAAATGTGTTGAAAAGAATTTGAAATTTTGGAGATTCGAGAAGTTTAAATCTTTTTTTGATTGGAAAATGAATTTCAAAGGTTTTGAAAAGTATTTTGAAAGAAATGAAAAGCTCTAAACTCTTTTCGGTCGCTGGAAAATAATTCCGATGATGACCATGGCATCACCGGTGTTCATTTTCGGGTTTCCAGAAGAGGAATTGCTGCCAAATTGTTTTAAATGGAAGTTGATTGGAAATTTGGATTTTTGTTTTTGAAATTCAAAGAATGATTTGAATTGTCTTCAAAAATGGCTTTGAAATGATGGTAAGACTCTGGAATACTATATAAAAATATTTATGAAATATTATGAAATTGATAACTTGTAAAGTTTAAAGTTTAAATAAAAATCTAACTTAAAAGAAATGAATTCATATATGAATAGAATTTGTGAATATGAAATATTAATGTGATATATAGTTTGAAATAAAGTTCCAGAAAATATTGGAAGATAAAATTCATAAAGGAATGAAATCAGTAATATGAATGTACAAATGAAATTGTAAATAAGTTGAAGACTTATAAAGTATTTGAAATTCGATTGAAATGAGAATTCGAATTGAAAATGGATAAAATTACGAATGAATAACTGAATTTGCAATAGCAAATGCAAGAAAATGAAATTTAATGTAAAAATTCATTTTGAATTGATAAGTAAGACTGAATTGAATTTAGATTTGTGGAAAACAAAGTGAACTATTAAACTAAAAAAATTTGTAAGTGAAGCTAATTGAATGAAGTGAATGAGATTAAAACTGAATGTTAAACTTCTTTTGAATTTGGTAGTAAATGAAGCTGAAACCGAATTTGAATAAATTGGAGTAGTAACAAATGAATTGGAATGAGAGTTCAAATCGAATGAAATAGATATATAACTTCAATAACGAACTTAAAGATGATATAAGCAGTTATATTGAAAATTTTGTAATTGAATGTACGAAATGGTTTGAATATATGTAACTAGATATTATGGCTAGTAGGATATACAGGTATAAAGGGAATTGAATTTGATTTCATAGATAATTCGAATTGCTCGAAAAAGGTATGTATTTGAATTATAATATGAGTTTTTGATGATTTCTCTCTAGCCGCTTGGCTTTTTCTTTTTCTTTTTGAAATCTGAGAGTCCGTAGGGACGTTTTGTAGTCGTGCCGTATTAGCCGCGCAAAGGAGACGCTGGCGAAATTTTTCGAAAATTACGAGTGTTAGAAAATTTTTGAGAAATTTTTGAAAGTTTAAATTTGAATTTAAACTCGAATTTGAATTTAGAAGTTAAACAGTGTTGTTTGGAACTTATAATTGAAGTTGGAAAGATAGTTGGATTGATAACGAATCTTTAATAGAAAGATTTGTTTTGATAAATTGATAAAACTATTTGAATGTGGAAAGATAGTAGACGAGTTCAGAATCACTTTTCCTAACTTGTAATTTCGAGGACGAAATTCTTTTAAGGAGGGAAGTCTGTAACGACCCAGAATTTTGAACAAATTAAATTGAGAATATTTAATTAATTTTAAATATTTGAATGATAATTTAATTTGAATCCCCGATATAGCTTTGAAATTTGCGATTTAACTTTAAAATTTAATCGATTGAAGTTGAATAAAAATTTGTATCTTCGATTTTAAGCTGAAGAAAAATATTTCGAAAGCTTTTAAAATTCGTATTGATAATACTGAAGATGATAGAAGCTTCAGAATTTGATTTTAAACTGTTCTGTTTAGTTTTGAAATTTATATCGTTTAACCGATATTTAAAATTAGTCATTTTTCAAACAGTCTCGGAATTCGACGAAACCAGTTCCATTGGGTCCGTAATATTGAATTATTGTCGGATTTCAAATTTCGTATCTATCGGAATTGATATGTGACCGTACGGTGAGTAAACGCATTGAAATTCAATCGAGTTTAATTTAAATTTTTAAATTTAAATTTTAAATCTTGAATTGGTCAACACCACCACGTTCTTTCCATTTATCACGCCTAATACCACGCAAAGAATCACGGAACAAAACACGTTCTCCTGTAAACCATGTTCTTTTGTCTCTCCCTCCTTCATTTTTTTTCAAACGAGAAGAAAATCAAAGGAAACAAAATAAATGGTAGACACCACTTCTATTCTCCCAATCGAAATCAAAAAAAAAAACCCAGCTCCCAAATTTTCAAATTCTCAAATCGAAGCAAGACAAGTCAGGCATCGCGACTCCGACTCGCGTGAAGACTAGTCGCGAACGAGCATCGCGCTCGCGTGGAAGGCTCGGCAAGGCAGCGCGTACGGTGGCGCGCGTGAGCAGTTGTGGGTAATCGCGAGATCGACGTCAATCCCTTGTAGCCGCGACTCGACGAGGTGCATCAGTAAGGGGAGGATCGCACGTGAGTAAAGGAAGGCAGGAGTCTCGATTCAGGGCTCGTGGTGGAGTGTTCGAAGAGGCGACTGTTGCAGTTCGAGGCGTGTTCATGGTGGTTGGCGAGTTCGTTATTGCGATGATGGATTGGGTCGCGATCGAGCTGGGGAGTCACGATTTCTGGACCTAGGTTTCGAGTCGAGGCTCGCGTGCGTTGGTGGTTGCTCTCAGGTAACGATAGTGAGGTAGTCTATTTTGAGGGAATTTAGTTTATGTTTCAAAGTTTAAACTGCAAAACTGTTTGTTTGAATTAACAGTTGCTATAAAACAGAGAAGATTTTATCAAGTTAAACTTTACATTTACTGTAAGTTATAAAAAAATAATCTTGTTTTGATTTTAAAATTTTATTTATTCATTTAACTGGTATATCATTGTTTTAAATTTAGTAAGTTGATATAATTGTTGATTCAAAATTTGTACAAGGAGAATATAAATTTGTATGTACAGTAAGTTTGAAAAACAATAAATTTTAATGGCTAAATTATTTAGTTAACCTATATAATTATTTTGGTGACTAGAAAGTGTATATATATATATATATATATATATTTTAAAGAAAATTTAGTCTCAACTTTAAATTTGTAGTTAAATAAAATTATAGAAGGAGAAAATGGTTAATTAAAACTATCAAAACGAAAAGTTGATTATTCGATTTATATTGAATATTAATGAATGGTACAAATTATTTATACCAGGTTAAAAATCGAGAAAACAAAACTGAAATGGAAAATGGATGGCAAAATATAAAGCTAAGGTGAGATTTTCTCACTCAATTGAAAAGTGGAATTATCAGTTATTTGTTGATTTGATTGATTGCTATTGGATGTGCTATTAGATATGATAGGATATATCTATATATATAGCAGTATATACATATTGGCATATGTATATATTGGATTGATGATTTCCCGCCTCGTATAGCGGATGAGACCCTATTGCGCCGTTAGTAAGCGGATTTATAAAAACCTATATACCGCGATAATTCCGTACTGGAGCGGAATTGGTATTGTGCTAACGTCTTTGGATGCAGGGAAACAGGTTGGAGGGATCCAACTGGATTCCTCACCAGTAGTTATTTATTTACAGGATTGATGTATATTCTGTTATCATATGTTGATATATGATGTTGTTGTTGTGATTGACCAATTGATGCTGTTGCATCATCGGATTCAAATTTTGAAGTTTAAAAATAACGAATTTAATTTTAAGAAGAGATTTTAAAAGTGATTATTTGAAAGTATACGTTTTATTTGAATCTTTGAATTGGTTTACTTTAAATAAATAAATGTTATAAATTTAAAGTTATGAAAATTTTAAATTGTGAAATATAACTGAAAAGTGATTTTGAAATAAATAGCCAAGTAATTTATAAAATAGTTTAAGTTTGGATTTCTTTTGAATTACTAAAAATGATGTATATAAAGGATGTACAGAATTGATATTTATCAATTTAAATTGTTGGAATTTTAAAACGAGTGTTTATAAGAGTTAGAGATTTATATAATTATAAATTGTAAAGACATGAGATTTATAGAATTATTAATTGTGAAAAATATGAATTTTATAGATTTATAAAGTATGAAGTTATAAAATGGATGAAACGGTAGCATAAAAGATTTATAAGAGATTAACTTATAAATTTGATTTTTTTCCTTTAAATGGAATATTGATCGAATTTGTAAATAAAAGGAGATTTATAAAATCGAAGTTGTTATAAAATAGAAATAGAATTTATAAACGTTGTTTTATAAATTCGAAATCAATGGGATTTGAGAAATTAAATATAGAAGATTTTTAAAGAAGATATATTCACGATTTTGGACAGTGAATATATTGTTAAGTAAAATGGATAGTTTTGGAAAAGTGGCATTGAAAATGAAGTTAAACATTTTAGAGATGTTTTTAAAATGTATTGTGAATCGAAAACATAGATTTCAACATTGTTATTGTTGAAATAGGCGTTTTCGAAAATATAAGGAAATGATTGGACTATAACACTGTTGTTATAGTAAATGATTTTCGGAAGAAAATGTTTTGATGTAGTATTGGGATTTATATATCTATCTTAATTCCGAATCCCTATACTAGTGATTTTGAGTCGTCGTAACGATGTTTTACGCAACATTCGTTTTGACTCAAATTGATGTTGTTATAGAAAATGGATTTCCTTAAAGAATGAACATATACTTAATTTGATTTAAGTATATCGAATATTTTCCAAGTGTTGAAAATAAATAGATTTGTGAAATACTTATTTTTAAATAAGTATGGAATTGCTTTTCCAATATGAAACGAACGTTTTGAGAATTTATCTTTTTAAAGATACATTGAAATTGAATATTTGAAACGATTGAAAATCGTATATCAGTAGATATTTTGAAGATATAAATTCACTATGGAATTTATAAAAGAAAGGGAATTTGTTTTAAAAATAAACGTTGATTTATTTTTAAAGTGTGGAAATTTTATATCTAGTAAAGATATTTTTGAAGATGAAATAATTTGGGAAAATTATTTGGAATCTGATGATGTTGCGCATCTTTATTGATAGTTAAATAACCGACTATCAATAATTACCTTTAGATAGGTATTTGTTGTGAATTGGATGAATTTGAATGCCACACTTGTTTTTAAAATAAACGCTCACTATTCGGGTTAGCCGAGAAAGGACCATGGGGTCATATAACCCATTCCGAATATGTGATACGTCGTTATGAATTGCATTCGAAGACCGGTGTTGAAGACCGGATATTTTTGAAAACGGAAGGATTACCGTCGAGTTACTCTACATCGGCTGATCTCCGATTTAGAGGTTTTATCACCCTTAGTGACGGGAAGTCCGGACGTGATTAGATAATTATCCGGAAATGCAAGGGCTTCGTGAGAAGTGCCTTCGGTTCTGTTCGATCCCGGAACAGACTTGTATGGATTGTGTGTCTGACGTTACAATTTGAGATATAAAGCTGATTTCTTTCAAATACATTTCTGTTGGTGGCGGAGAATTTATTCTCTTAGCTTAACACCCTTCTCTGAGACGTACGAGCTCAGAGGTTATGTAGTTGAAATTTATCAGCGATATATCCCAATTTGGTAACGTGGCATACTGAGTGTTGCTGTGAAATGATCAGTGTTTGATCATTTGTGATATGATCATTTGTTTGATCTTATATCTTTGTGATCATAGGTTGATCATTTTGTTGGACCCGAAGCAGGGCTTTTTGAGAAAGCGTAGCTTTGTGGACGAGACTTCGTCGAGCCTCACACCCCGGAAATGGTCGAAACAGGAAGGATGCAGCAAGGTTCTAGGGAGTAGCGCCCCTTAGTGTATGTCATTCCTTCTGGATAAAGGTGGTATCATGGTATGGAGCCCAGATACTTAACCTCTGTGGTTACTACATTATTTTTTTCTATGTGGTTTGTTGCGAATCGGGGATCCTCGGGAAGATCGGTGACGATCGGGGGATGGCATACGCGTGTCAGTAGTTACCTATTTTTGCAGAGGTAACCCGGCCTTGTGTTGGCAGAGATCTAACCGTAACGTTAGATTCTCGGGTCGTCTATTCCAGGGACGTACCCATCGTGGATAGGAAGTTCCTTAGCCTGACCATTTGTTGGAAATCCAAAGAAACAATACGTGACTTGTACGGTTTTAGTTGTAGAACCTGCCATTTAATATGGTAGCTATAGCAAGCATACTATAATGGTACCTATGCTGGCTAAGATTTATATTCTACTTTCGAAATGTTTTTCTACACTATGCACTAATAATAATATCAAAAAGAATTTGATTTTTGCGTAGTAAGCATCTTTGACTATCATAAGAAGAAATCTCCTCCAAGTCTGCGTTTGCATTGTGTGTGTGGCGGGAGGTCTTATGGTAGTTTCATTTTCCAAAAGCATTTCGAATTGACTTTAAAATTCTCTGCTATTTATTTTTAAAAGTTAAACTGTTTTACGATCTCACACCAGTCTCCATGACTGACTCGGAGTTTATTGTTTCCCTTCTAAACTCTGGGTGCCCACCAATTTCCACACGGGCAGTCTAGAGTTAGATTATTAGGTTATCTGGATATTCTGGAGCTTGGAGATAAGCTGGATGACGAGACGTAGTATTTGTATCTGATAGTATTTATTCCGCTGTGTATTCTGTATGAGGACAAGTTATATAACTGTCCATTGTTGTATATTGACTCTGATGATTGATGTATGTATAAAATGATATAGTTCTTTGTTTTAAAGACTAGTAATTATCTATTGTATATTATTCCGCTGCGATGTGTAAGATTCTGATATTGTTTTCTGTTCTGATGTGTTCTGTTGTTCTTCTTTCTTCTTTTTTCTTCTTCTTCTACTTTTTCTTTTTCTTAAAACCCTCACTATTGGAGTTTCCGGCACTCGATTGCTCGGCAGTCGATAAAGTGAGTATCGATGTCGAATTTTCGAAAGTCGAAAATCCGGTATGTGACAATTTACTTCTTTTGACTGTGTATTACTTTGTTTGGCTGTGTATTCCAGTGCTCATTCCTACAAAAAAACATTTGTTCCTCATTCTATTCATGGCTTGCAAAAAAATTTGGTAATGGCTACTTTTTCCTTCTTCTTCTTCTTCTTCTCATTTTTCATGGTTTTTGCCTTGTTTTTGGATTCTTTTGCACTTCCTCCTCCTCATATCCACAGCCACCACCTCCTACACCTCTTCCCTGCCATCATCACCAACTATACTCCAGGTCATGACCATGGCCGAACCCACCATGGTGACCAAACCCCTCAAAAATGCAACCTAGGCCTTAAAAACAATGTTGTGACCACTATTTGCATCACCACTTCATTTTCCACCACCACCACCACCTTTGGCCGCCGCCACCACCTCTGACCAGACCACCACACACCCCTCTAGCCTCTGACCTGACCCACACTCCATTGGCCAACCCCAAACACCCCATGGCGGAGCCTCTTTGTTGAACCAAAACTCCTCTTTGTTGCCTAAAACCTCTTCACCTTCCTATGTTGTAACTTCCTCCACTTGTTCTAGCCTTTATGCCATACATTCCTATGTTCAAACCTGAGCCAAAGTCATGCCAAACCTGAGCCAAAACATCCCCTAGGCTATGCAAGCAAATGCAGAAAGCAAGGCAAAAGTCGTTGCATTCATATTTGTTTTTATTCCAAAGTTATATCATTTCAAGGTTGCATTGAAATTTATAATTTTTTTGGTTTTGTTTTGGGTTGTAACACAAGATCTATAGCTTGGATCTCGCTCTCCACTGAAATTCTAGTCTTGTCAACGTGCTTTTGATTCCGTTGTGTCATTTGTATTGCAATCTCCAGCCATAGAGGTGAGTAAATATCACCTGACATTTTATACTTATGCAAATGTGAATTGACAACAATTGAATGTGTGGTACTATTATGTTAGGCTATAACTGCCTGTGATTATTTATGTATGATGTTAAACCTGTAAATTACATGTCATATCATCTGTTACTGTTATATAATGCTATTCTGTTTATTTATATCAGTTTATCACACCGCAAGTTCCCTGTAGAATAGAATCACTATAGGTTGAAATGATACATACCCGAACGGACTTTAGAATAGGGAAAAATCGTTATGGGCTGAAATGATAGGCCTGAACGATTTTTATTTATTTCCTTTAACTTGGGATTGCGGGTTTGAAATGATAAAACCCGGATTTTTTCCTTTGTAAATTACGGATTGAAATGATATATTATCTGTATCATTTGACTTAGGTTAGAAAATTTATATATAGACCCGTGGTTAATATATATATATATATATATATATTCTTGAAATTATAAAATATGTTAAAAATGTAAATATTTTGATAATTTGACTTTTATTTTAATTTAAAATGATTTTATAAAGTGTTATTGATTTTTCTATAAATTAAAAATAGTTAAATAAATAAATGTTTAAAAGTTGAAATTTGAAGTATAACTTAACTTGGAAAATGTGAAAGTGTTTTAAAATAAAAGTTAAGTTAAGAAAATAAAATGGAATTTAAATAAAATTATGAAATGGTAAACTTAATTAAAATGTTAAGTAAATGAAATATTATAAATTTTACATTTATTTTATAAGTGAATTATTAAAGATTTGATAATTGTTTGTGAAACTTTCACTTTGTAAAATCATAAATTAAGGGTTATTTAAATGATTGTTTTTAAAGTAAGAAAATATGATTTTTATAAGTTAAAATGGATTTAAATAAATTTTAATTGTTTGTGAAATTGTAGTGAAAGTTTGGAATTTAAATTGACAGCATTCCTGAAATGCTATCATTTCTAAAGTTAAAGATATTAAAGCATTTTGTAAATGTTGTAATTGATATAAATGAACTAAATGGCTAAAATGAACTAAGTGTTGTAGTTGCTGAATTTAACTAAAGTTTTATTTGAAATCTAAACCTATTACAACATCTAAATGCTGTCTTTAGCTAATTGAATTGTTTTTAAACATAACTTTCTGTAGCATTTTCTAAATGCTGCAAAAGTTGAAATTTCACTGTTTTAATAAATTTAAGTGAATAAATGAATTCTGAAATGGTAAAATTTTGGGAATTGAATATTAAATATAATAACTTCATTTTTAAATGATTTAAATGGAATAATTTGATTTGAAATATTTTGATATTTTGAAATGGATTGAAATGATATTTGATTTCGAAGTATAAATTACCATTTTGGAATTTTAACCACGGGATGTAATTAAATTGATGGTTTTATGGATCATTAAAGGATGGGCGATCCCAAGCATCCTTTAAGTTATTATGCATTGCTATTACAATTCACTTGAGTTGGTTTATGTTGTATAAGTATATATGCCCTGACTCGAGTGTTTTGTGTTTTACTTTACGCTCGGGTTAGCCTGAGAATCACAGCTTTGGAATTTATCTTCTGGAGCTAGAGATTTGCTGGAGCTTATATGTCCATCTGTTATTTCTTATCTTCTAATCCAGTTATTTACTATTCGGTATTGTCTCTGTATTATTGATTTATGTATCCTAACTTCTATTGTATCTATTTTGACTATGAGATTTTGTATATGTTTTGAGAGTTTGTATATAGTAGCTTCATGAACTACTATGGTATTTTATTTCCGCTGCGAGTTATTCTATGTCTGTGATTCTGTATTTGATTTTATTTGCTCCAAATTTTTATTCCAATCTATTATTTTGAATTATTCAAGTCAGACATGTGTGGATTATTGTCGATTTGAATGGTCCAAAATAGTGGGTCGTTACATTTGTGATTTGATTTTTAATGGAAATTTAAGTTAATTAAATAAAAATGGAAATTAAGTTTATTTGTGAAAAATGGAATTTTAAATTTAAGTGTTAAAGTAAATTGTTAAAAATGTAAAGTGTAAGGAAATTGTACCCTTGAATTTAATAAGTAAAATTGTTGGAAAATTTGATTTTATTGTAAAATTTTCTTTGTAAAAATCATAAGTTAAAGAGAATTAAATGAACATTTTTTATGTGAAAAAAATGTGATTTTTATAAGTTAAATTGATTTAAATTGAAGTTTATTATGGCTGGAATTCTATTTAAAAATCTGGAAATTCTTTTAGTAGCACTTCAGAAATGCTATCTTTTCTGAATAATAACTAAAAACTGAACTAAATGAATCTACAGCACTTTGTAAAGACTGTAGTTGCAGAAGCGAACTAAAAGGCTTAAATTGACTAAGGGCTATTACAGCAGTTTTGTGAATGCTGTAGTTGCAGAATTGAACTAAACTTGAAATTTAAACCTGAACTATTACATCAGTTTTGTAAATGCTGTCTTTTCTGAATTGAACTATTTTTCCTCTAAAACTGAACTATTACAGCAGTTTATAAATGTTGTCTTTGCTGAATTGAATTGTTTTCAAATATAACTTACCGTAGCATTTTCTAAAGTGCTGCGAAAGCTGAAATTTAAATTTTTTGAAGTATTTAAGTGAATAAATGAGCTCAGAAAAGGCTAAATTTTTGGGAATTGAATATTTGATTTGTAAGTATAATGACTTCATATTTAAATGGTGTAAATGAATTTTTTTTTGATTTGAATATAAACCACTTTGAAATTTATGCGTTAATACAATGTTTGAAATTGGTATAATTGAATGAGTGAACTTAAAATGTTATAACTTTGGTAATGAATATAAATTTAGAAGTATTATGTTTTTCTAAGTATTATGAGGTCCTATTGACAATATTTCAAGTGTTATGATTTCCAAGTATTTTGGTTTCAAAAAAGTTTGGTTTCAGAATTGTTATGACTTTGAAAGTACTATGGTTTGGAAATGAAATTAATTGGAATTGTATTTAATTAAGAATTGTCTTTATATATATATATTAATTTGAAACTTGTTGAAATTAAAGATTTAAGGATAGGACTTTATAAGGTGGTTTTACTTAAGATGATTTAAAAGAATATTTCAAGTTTAATAAATTGAAAGAAATTTTCAGTGATTTGGAAATTTGGGTTGAAAAATAGAAATATATATTGATTTAGTTTGGAATTTAAATGATATATTATTGCTTTTATTTTTGAAATTTAAATGATATATGTTAACCCGCCTTTTGGCAAGGCTGTATGCAGGCGGATTTAACTAAATCGACTACTCGTTTGTCGAGACTGGAATACGACAAGTTTAAGTCGACTGGACGGATAGATGATGTAGTGCACTTGGAAGATGGATATTGGATTGGGTGAAGTGGATCTGCATAGGCTAGTGGCTCGATGTTGGAGACTCGAGGGAGTCGGGATGTTGGAGTCTCGAGGGAGTCGGGATGTCGGAGTCTCGAAGGAGTCGGGATGTTGGAGTCTCGAGGAAGTCGTTCGGCACAGGAAGTCGCTCGGCACAGGAAGTCGTTCGGCACAGGAAGTCGCTCGGCACTGGAAGTCGTTCGGCACAAGAAGTCGCTCGGCAAAGGAAGTCGCTCGGCACAGGAAGTCGTTCGGCACAGGAAGTCGCTCGGCACAGGAAGTCGTTCTGCACAGGAAGTCACTCGGCATAGGAAGTCGCTCGACACGGGAAGTCGTTCGGCATTGGAAGTCGTTCGGTGCAGGAAGTCGCTCGGCATAGAAAGTCGTTCGGCACAGGAAGTCGCTTGGCATAAGAAGTCGCTCGGTACAGGAAGTCTGTAACGACCCGCCCTTCTCTGCCCAGAAAGATGCATCATTATGAAGAAAGAAAGGGATAGAAGAAGAAAAGAAAAGAAGAAAGAACAACAACACATCAGAGATCTCACAGCGGAACGAGAAATATATTATATCACATAAGATATTACATAGTATCATATACATCAGAGTATACAATTTATACAACACAGAATAGACAGTTATAAACTTCTGTCTATTATACATCACAAGTACATCAGTACAATACAACATACACAGCGGAAACTCTATATATCTACACGCTGAAGCCTCCTGCTCCTCAGCTCCTCCAGTATTCGTCAAGACTAACCTGAATCCCTCGACTACTCAATACAATATTGAGTACCCAAGAGTTTAATAAAACAGAAAATAAACACTTGGGTCAGACATGGGTCTGGTGTGAGTAAACGGTTTAAATTGCTTAACTTTGAAAACCTTTGAAAACAAAAGTATCACGTAAGACTCCCCACACATAAACATGGGTAAGTTTTTACCTTACGCTAACTAAAACATTTGATAGGAAATCCAGTTATATTATAATAGGGTCTAGGGTTTCCAAGTAAAATACAGAAATAGCTGAAATGCTTACATCTCACATTCCAACATAGTTGGGCACAACTAATACGTACGGCACTTATTGGAGTTTGGATTCCATACAATGGCAGGGCTACTGGGGTACCGCCCGTCACAGTACATGGCCTAGATCACCGTACCGAGGAGTACGCCCGCTCCCCTGCAACACAAAGCCGGAACCATCCCTTACTGGATAATTCCGAACAAGATAACCCCGTAGTTGGCGCGACCAACCACACACTAAGCCGAATAAAAAGAAAAGGGACCTCTAGACAGGGATCTATCTTGCTCTCAGTGGGTGCTACCCACGAAGCCTTGCTGCACCTCCCCTGTTTTAGCCATTCCCGGTTGATGAGGCTTGAGGTTACGATTACCTTTAATCAGAACATATCACTTAGAATGCTCATCGTCCGCCTGACGATGTGCTGAAAGCATTCAATCCATACAAGTTCGTTCCGGGTTCGAACGAAACCGAAGGCATTATCTCATTACACTCGTTTTGGAATCACCCTCAGAGTTAACGACAATAACCCTTGCACTCTGAATCTTCATCTTCACTTGAGATTCACGACCTATCGTAAATTTGGATCGATGTGGTATTCGGGTCTCCAGACCTGGAATTCCGGTATACGGAAACCCGATCCCGGTCTCATCGAAATCCAAAACGTATCTTTTAAGGCCAAGTTGTTTAAAGGTTTAAACAATTTAACTTATCTATATTCATACAGAAGATAATTCACAAATCACAATTGATAATCCCATTATCAATAACCAAATGTTTTATAACAAAATAGGTAATCCATATCAACATCACAATAGTTAATCTATATTACCATCATAATGCAACCAAGCATTCATACCACACAACATTACTTATCTCATTTCTGAGATTACATCCATTCAAGACAAATCAATGTCATCCATTCATACATAAGCAATGATTTACTTAATCACAACATAATTAATTTAAAATGAATTAAATTAACTATCTCTATCTTTAATTAATTTAAAGTGAATTAAATTAATTACTTCATCTCTTAATTAATTTAAAATTAATTAAATTAATTACTTCATTATAAATCTTACTTATATAATCATTAATTAATTACAAATAAATTAATTAATCTTTCTCTAATTATCCACTTAATTAATCACCTTGATTAATTATACTTTAATTACATTTAAGTAATTATCCTTAATTAATTTCACAAATTAATTATTCTTAACCAATACAGTAATTAACCTTTAATTACTTCATTAATTAATTAATTATAATCAATTACTTTAATCCTTAATTAATTACAATTAATTAGTTATCTATAATCACTTACAATTTATTAATTAATCTTAATTAATCAACTCTTAATTACATCATTAATTAATTATAAACTAATTACCCTTAATTACATCTTTAATTATTTTATTAATTACATTAAGTAATTATTCTTAATTAATCCATAATTATTAATTACTTTTGATTAATATAATCCAGTAATTAACTTCCCTTAATTACTTCCATTTATTAATTACTTTATAATTAATTACCTTAACAATTAATTAATAACTTTATTAATTAATCTTAATCCTTTAACTAACTTTATTAACTAAATTTTTTAATTAATAACACTGGATGATTAACCCTTAATCACTTTCATTTAATTCCTTTATAAAATAATTATCCTCTAATTACTTTATTAAATAATTTACCTTTATTTAATTACATCCAGTAATTATTCCTTAATTACTTCATCAAGTAATTACACTTAATTAATTTATAAGTGATTATCTTTAATTAATCACTAATTAATTACTTAGTTAATTATTTAACTAATTATTTAATTAATTTAAATAATTTCTTAACTATTAATACTTAAAGATCTTAATTAAGAAAAACATTATCTTAATCAAATTATTATCTATTCTTAAATCATTTTCAATAAATGAATTATCCTTATTAATTTCACATATTAATTTCCTTTAATAAATCAAATCTTAATTACTTAAGATAAACTCTTTATTTTAATTAAACAATTACGACATTAATTTTAACCTTTAAAATCTTTGAAACCTTTCAAAGTTATTTAAATAAACTTTAATACAAAGATCATTTTGAAAATCCACTTTTCTATTCTTTTTAAAACTTATTTATTTAAATTATTTAAAACTGGTTAAAACAATTTTCTAGAAAACAATTTAGTTTAATAGGTAAAATCTTGTTTTACCTTTGTTTTAAAACTCAGAACATTACAAAAACAAAGTTTCTTTTGTTTTAAAACTTAAAACATTGATTTTGTTATGTTCTGAGTTTTAAAACAAAGGTAAAACAAGATTTTACCTATTAAACTAAATTGTTTTCTAGAAAATTGTTTTAACCAGTTTTAAATAATTTAAATAAATAAGTTTTAAAAAGAATAGAAAAGTGGATTTTCAAAATGATCTTTGTATTAAAGTTTATTTAAATAACTTTGAAAGGTTTCAAAGATTTTAAAGGTTAAAATTAATGTCGTAATTGTTTAATTAAAATAAAGAGTTTATCTTAAGTAATTAAGATTTGATTTATTAAAGGAAATTAATATGTGAAATTAATAAGGATAATTCATTTATTGAAAATGATTTAAGAATAGATAATAATTTAATTAAGATAATGTTTTTCTTAATTAAGATCTTTAAGTATTAATAGTTAAGAAATTATTTAAATTAATTAAATAATTAGTTAAATAATTAACTAAGTAATTAATTAGTGATTAATTAAAGATAATCACTTATAAATTAATTAAGTTTAATTACTTGATGAAGTAATTAAGGAATAATTACTGGATGTAATTAAATAAAGGTAAATTATTTAATAAAGTAATTAGAGGATAATTATTTTATAAAGGAATTAAATGAAAGTGATTAAGGGTTAATCATCCAGTGTTATTAATTAAAAAATTTAGTTAATAAAGTTAATTAAAGGATTAAGATTAATTAATAAAGTTATTAATTAATTGTTAAGGTAATTAATTATAAAGTAATTAATAAATGGAAGTAATTAAGGGAAGTTAATTACTGGATTATATTAATCAAAAGTAATTAATAATTATGGATTAATTAAGAATAATTACTTAATGTAATTAATAAAATAATTAAAGATGTAATTAAGGGTAATTAGTTTATAATTAATTAATGATGTAATTAAGAGTTGATTAATTAAGATTAATTAATAAATTGTAAGTGATTATAGAATAACTAATTAATTGTAATTAATTAAGGATTAAAGTAATTGATTATAATTAATTAATTAATGAAGTAATTAAAGGTTAATTACTGTATTGGTTAAGAATAATTAATTTGTGAAATTAATTAAGGATAATTAATTAAATGTAATTAAAGTATAATTAATCAAGGTGATTAATTAAGTGGATAATTAGAGAAAGATTAATTAATTTATTTGTAATTAATTAATGATTATATAAGTAAGATTTATAATGAAGTAATTAATTTAATTAATTTTAAATTAATTAAGAGATGAAGTAATTAATTTAATTCACTTTAAATTAATTAAAGATAGAGATAGTTAATTTAATTCATTTTAAATTAATTATGTTGTGATTAAGTAAATCATTGCTTATGTATGAATGGATGACATTGATTTGTCTTGAATGGATGTAATCTCAGAAATGAGATAAGTAATGTTGTGTGGTATGAATGCTTGGTTGCATTATGATGGTAATATAGATTAACTATTGTGATGTTGATATGGATTACCTATTTGGTTATAAAACATTTGGTTATTGATAATGTGATTATCAATTGTGATTTGTGAATTATCTTCTGTATGAATATAGATAAGTTAAATTGTTTAAACCTTTAAACAACTTGGCCTTAAAAGATACGTTTTGGATTTCAGTTTTCCAAAGAAATTTGCCACTTGTATTTTTTTTAAAACTTACATGTGTCTTTTATCACCTAATTACCCTACACTTGTTACCACTAAGTGTTAATGTATTTACACATGTCCTTTTTAATATATTAAATAAATTTTTTATTTAATTTAAATGTTAATATAAAACCTTTATACTTAATTCACTAATTAATAAACACTTACCTTAGCTAAAATAAAACTTAAAATATATGTTTATAATAAATAAGAAATTATTCTATTTAATTTTAGTTTAATTTAAATTAATATAAATTCACTAATTAAAGGTTGTCACAGTTGGTATCAGAGCTATAGGTTGAATGAATACCTAGGCTCTAGAGTGGTGTCTATCCTGAGAGAGCGTAATTGTAATTTTATATATATATATATATTTATTTATTTATTTATTCTACCTATAGGTTGGGTTACCTGTTCGGGTTTTCCAATATAAGTTATAAAGGTAGATAGGGTAGTGGTGTGTGTGTAACACGACGACTACCAATGGTTGGAGTTTGAATGTTGAGGTTGGAAGTATTTGTCGAGACTGTAGATCTAATACCGTCTCGAATAAGCTTTGCTGTGGTGTAAAGATTTCATCGATCTCTAAAGGAAACCTGTTAAAGGTTCGGAGTCCATCTTGGAAGTGCCAGTTTGGCTGAGTTATAGTTTGGATCTGTCGGATGAGCAGAAGCTAGTGGTGGTATCTTGGCAATCTCAGGAAGTAGTAGTTGCGTGATGAGACGCAGTGACTGGATGTTTCTGAAGATGTTTTCTTTTGGAGCAAGTCTAAGGAAGTGTGTCTGCTTCGGTGTTGTGGCTGAGTTCAGTAGGGAGTCCGAGTTTCTCAAGAAGCTTTGGATAGGAAGTCTTTGGCATCTGTGGCAGCAGTGCAGCTCGGAGTGTTCTCTGTGTTGGCAGGAAGTGTTCTGGCTGAGCAGTTTTTCCTAGAGATGGAGTTCGGAAGCAGTTGAGTAGATCCATTTCTTCGATGGATTGGTTAGTCAAGTATAAGCTGTTCTGATTGGTTAAGAGAGAAGCAGTTTCTTTTGAAATAGGCTGGGTGGATCGCAAAAGTGACTTGCGATAGTTGAGTATTCTTTTGTGTTATCAAAGATTTTCTGGATGTCTTCAACGAAGTCAGAAGTTTATCTGCATTTGAGATTGAGTTCTGTATCGACTTGATTTCAGGATTGATACCGGAAGTTCAGCTAGGTAGAAGGATGTCTCCTAGAGGAAGGATTTGGTGAAGCAGCTCGGTATTTCATAGAACTTCTGAGTTTCATTTTTATGGATCTGTTGAACCATATTTCCAGGATGTGTTGTCTAGTTGTGCTCGAGTTCATCGACAACATTCTCATCTACTCCAAATCAGAGTTGTGCAGCGGAAGCAAGGTGGCAGCTCTTCTAGAGGGGAAGCAACCGGAAGTTGCAGTATTCTAGGATTAGAAAATTTCTACAGGAAAATTCTTTTTTGGATCTGAAGGTCAGATTGGTGAGCGCATCTGTTTTGACTTTTCTGGATAGGAGAAGTAAGTTGTAGTCTACTGATGATGGTGGAGTAGAGTTGGTGTTCTTGATTTTGGGTAGATCTTGAGAGGATCATTTAGTTGAGTTATTTTGATCCAGTATTGTTTCAAGAAGCATCAGTGAAGGTTGAGCTGATCGGAATGGATGTAGGCAGCCCAGGATTGTCAGAAGAGTTCTGTGGATGAGAGACGGAAGAATTTAGAATTCGAAGTTGGAGACTTTGTGGTTGTTGAGATTTTCTCCGGTAAAAAGGGAGCAATAAGATTGGGTAAGACCAGGAAGTTAGCTCCGTGGTATATTAGATTCTTCTGAGATTTTGTAAGGATCAGTGTTTGATCTATCTCTGGTTTTGGAACCAGTAGTTCGGGAAGTTTTGGTAGTTGAGTTGATCTTGTCTGTAGATTGATATCCTGTTTATTGTTGTAGATCTAGATGAGTAGGAGATCTATAGTTTAGTAGTATAGATTGTTTGGGTTCTATAGAGCGAGTATCCCAGTATTTATACCTGGAAAACTCGAGGAAATTTAGGAAGTTTATCCGGATCTGTGTCCGGATAGCTAAAATTGTTTGTTTGATTAAATAGGTTGTTTGGATGAAATCGTTTGTTTGTTTGTGTTGGCTGATATGTATGCTAGAATTGTTTGAAAATTTTTGAAATAAAATAAAATAAATAAAACTTTGGATTATCTTTTGTTTTAAATTTCGAGGACGAAATTCTTTTAAGGGGGAGGAATGTGATATCCCGGAATTTCAGGGAATTTAAAATGTGATAATCTTTTAAAATTAATTATTTAAAATCGGTAAAATTGTTATTTTCAAACAATTTAATAATAAGTTATTTTTAAATATAGTTATAAATAGATTTTAAATAGTATTATTACAAATTTAATAAGTGATGTCTAAATGTTTATATATGTGTATTTAAATTTATTTTAAATAGGATAATTATTTACAATTAATAATGTGTTTGTTTAAATTTAATATATATATTTATTTGAATTGATTTTAAATTTAGATTTTTAAGATTGACCTTGGAATTGGATTTAAAGAATATATATCTTAAAATAAAAAATATATAATAATATAATTTGGATTTAAGATAGATGAATAAAAGTTTTTATTTAGAAATAAGATTTGTTTTATATATTATTCTCTTTATAGAAATTTATTTATAGAAATTTGGGAAGTATTTACTAAATAGTTAATAAATATAGAAGTTTTATATTATCATTTAAAAATGGATTAAATATACTATATATGATTTTATTTAAGTATAATTAGTTTTTATTTTATTTTCTTTGAAAGGTTTCATTTATATATAAGTTAGAAAATCATTTTTAAATAAGATATGTATTTATCTATTTAGAAAATGTAATTTAAAAGCTTTAAAAATCATTTAAAATTTAATTATGCATGTAAAAATTACATGTGTTAATCTAATAATCTCTTAAATACCATGTGTAAGATAATTAAATATGGTAGATGACAAGTGTCATCTTTTATATTTATTTTCTTTAAACTTTAATAAATCACCATTAAATCTATATAAACATCTATTTTCTTTCTTCACTTATTTTTCCTATTTGTCTCATTTCAAAAGCAAGAAACTCAAACCTGTAAATAATTCTCAAAACAGATCGAACTAAAAATCTGTGAAACATTTATCAATCCACAAGAAAAAAATCAAAACAAACTCTCAAACTCAAATACAAAAGCCTGTAATTCAAATCATCTCTGAAATTCAAAGTTTTCAAAGTTCCAGTTTCAAACTTTCAAGCTTCAACCTTCTCAAAGCAACATCAAGTAGATTTCAGTTAAACAAGGACTAAGCAATTCAAATTTTCAAAGCAAACTTTCCAGTAACAAGTTTTCAAAGTTCAAGCTTCATCTCAGTTTTAAATCGTCTCTGCATTTTGGTTAAAAGGTGAGTAAATCTAATTTTAAAAACAGTTTTAAAATCTGTTATTATGTCTTGATATGCCTGATAAATGTCACAGTAAAATGATATGCAATGATTACTTGAATAATTGGATGTGAATGGATGTTTAGATAAGAGTTTGTTATAAAATATTTGTGCATATTGGTGTTCATGCTCTCTGTTATTTTCCTATGAGTAAACTTTTAACTAGAATGCTTAGGTGATAAATAGTTGTGCATGTGTGTTTCTGGAATATATTTATGCCTGCATGTATAGATATATACAGGTATAGATCTGCATGTTGTTTGTATTTGAATTTTCATATATGTGCTTCTCTGTTTTCAAGTTACAGAGTATAAACAAAATAAAAATTCAAATCCTCTTTATCTATCCACTGTTAAACTTTTGTTTCCAAACAAGATAGGATTGTTTAACTATAATTTATCTTTTAAAAATATGGTTAAGTATCTTAGCTTTGAAATCGACTGAAATTAAGAAATATACAGTGTAAGATCTTATAACATGTTAAATCAAGTATTGCAATTTGCTAATTAAATTATATAATGTGAATCCACTCAGAAAAATAGGATTTTTAAAACAAATATGGTAATTTTTAATTGAGTAATTTAAGAGCAGTTTGGAGTTGAAATTGAAATGGGTTTTCACCATTTTCTGGTGATCGAGCGACATTGGGATCGCGGGGTTTTGGTCGAAGCTTGATTGATGGCCAGGGATGTCGAGAAAAATGTCAGATGATTTTATCATCCATTGTGGTATTGGAAATTTGATAAACTAGGGTTTAAGCGCTTTATTTGGTCGTGGTGAAGGACGTGACGATTGGATCGTCTACGGTGGATCGAGCTTCACCGGAGCAATGGGGATGGAGGCGTGGAGGCCTTGCGATGTTGTGACCAGAGTTTCAGGAGGAACGGTGATCGGAGGCGTGGTTGCGTGACGTTCTTTCAGGCGATGACAAACTCCTGTTTTCAAATTGAAGACTCGATTTCGATTTAGGATAAGCACTGTCGTTTTTATGCTTGAAGTCGATTGTCGTGATGCTTTACGACTTGCCGGAAGTAGCCGAGTTCATCGGAGATGATCAGATCGACTGTGCACGTGCACAACGATGATCGCGTGTCAGAGAATGGTGCGTGGGCGACTCGAAGGGAGTATCGGGGGAATTTTGGGTCTGACTCGGGTACTTGCTCGTGTTCGACAAGAGTAGTATTAGCAGTTTTAGCTTTATAAAAAAACTAGGGGAGGAAGAAGAAGTTGAGGGGAGACGCGAAGACTGTCTCGAGTAGATGTGTGGGATGACTCGAAGCAGAGATCAGGAGAGGGAAGTGTTAAGCCTGTTTCTTTTTAAAAGTTTTATAAAAATAACAGTTTGAAATTTAAAGATGGTTCTCTGTTTAAAAAAATTTCTAAACCGCTTTTTAAATATTCTTAAACTTATTTTTTTGTATGTTTGTTAAATTTAAGTTTGTTAAAACTTAAATAAAAATGTTTTAAAACTTAATCATTTTATAAATATAATTAAATGTTAATTAAAGGTTAAGTTTAAATAATGTGATTTAGTAATTAACAAAGGAAATGATTTGTTAAAGATAATTAAGATTTTGATAATTTAATAAAGAGTAATTGTAAAGACCCGCAAATCCGTCTTTCGAAAACCCGACACTGCTACGTCCACTGTAGCAATTGCCGAACAATCGGATGGCGAAAACGCGAAACTTTAATATTTAAAAGAAGAGGAGGAAGAGAAGATAGAAGAAAAAGAGAAGGAAAGAACAACTGAACAACAACAGATACAGAACAGAGACAATATCAGAATCTCACATATCGCAGCGGAACAATATATAATAGATAAATGAATATCATTTAAAAACAAAAGAATTATATCTGTTATTACATTACATCACATCATATCATCAGAGTCAATAAACAACAATGAACAGTTATATAACCTGTCCTCATACAGAATACACAGCGGAATAAATACTATCAGATACAAATACTACGTCTCGTCATCCAGCTTATCTCCAAAGCTCCAGAATATCCAGAATATCCTGATAATCTAACTCTAGACTGCCCGTGTGGAAATTGGTGGGCACCCAGAGTTTAGAAGGGAACAATAAACTCCGAGTCAGTCATGGTGACTGGTGTGAGATCGTAAAACAGTTATTCTTTAAAATAAACAACGGGAAGATTTTAAAGTCAATTCGCAATGCTTTTGGAAAATGAAACTACCATAAGACCTCCCGCCACACACACAATGCAAACGCAGACTTGGAGGAGATTTCTTCTTATGATAATCAAAGATGCTTACTACGCAGAAATCAAATTCTTTTTGATATTATTATTAGTGCATAGTGTAGAAAACATTTCGAAAGTAGAATATAAATCTTAGCCAGCATAGGTACCATTATAGTATGCTTGCTATAGCTGCCATATTAGATGGCAGGTTCTACAACTAAAACCGTACAAGTCACGTATTGTTTCTTTGGATTTCCAACAAATGGTCAGGCTAAGGAACTTCCTATCCACGATGGGTACGTACCTGGAATAGACGACCCGAGAACCTAACCGGATCTCTGCCAACACAAGGCCGGGTTACCTCTGCAAAAATAGGTAACTACTGACACGCGTATGCCATCCCCCGATCGTCACCGATCTTCCCGAGGATCCCCGATTTCCAACAAACCACATAGATAATAATAATGCAGTAACCACAGAGGTTAAGTATCTGGGCTCCATACCATGATACCACCTTTATCCAGAAGGAATGACATACACTAAGGGGCGCTACTCCCTAGAACCTTGCTGCATCCTTCCTGTTTCGACCATTTCCGGGGTGTGAGGCTCGACGAAGTCTCGTCCACAAAGCTACGCTTTCTCAAAAAGCCCTGCTTCGGGTCAAACAAAATGATCAACCTATGATCACAAAGATATAAGATCAAACAAATGATCATATCACAAATGATCAAACACTGATCATTTCACAGCAACACTCAGTATGCCACGTTACCAAATTGGGATATATCGCTGATAAATTTCAACTACATAACCTCTGAGCTCGTACGTCTCAGAGAAGGGTGTTAAGCTAAGAGAATAAATTCTCCGCCACCAACAGATATGTATTTGAAAGAAATCAGCTTTATATCTCAAATTGTAACGTCAGACACACAATCCATATAAGTCTGTTCCGGGATCGAACAGAACCGAAGGCACTTCTCACGAAGCCCTTGCAATTCCGGATAATTTTCAATCACGTCAGGACTTCCCGTCACTAAGGGTGATAAAAACCTCTAAATCGAAGATCAGTCGATGTAGAGTAACTCGACGGTAATCCTTTCGTTTTTAAAAATATCCGGTCTTCAACACCGGTCTTCGAATGCAATTTATAACGACGTATCACATATTCGGAATGGGTTATACGACCCCATGGTCCTTTCCCGGCTAACCCGAATAGTGAGCGTTTATTTAAAAACAAGTGTGGCATTCAAATTTATCCAATTCACAACAAGTACCTATCTAAAGGTAATTATTGATAGTTGATTATTTAACTATCAATAAAGATGCGCAACATCATCAGATTCCAAATAATTTTCCAAATTATTTCATCTTCAAAAATATCTTTTACTAGATATAAAATTTCCACACTTAACCATTTGAAAACAATTTTCAAATCAATTTCCACATTTCATTTTATCTTTGAAGATAAAATCTCAAAACAGTTCATTTCATATTGGAAAAGCATTTCCATACTTATTTAAATAATAAGTATTTCACAATCATTTATTTTCAACATTTGAAAATATTCGATATACTTAAATCAATATTAAGTATATATTCATTCTTTAAGGAAATCATTTACTATAACAACATTTATTCGAGTCAAAACGAATGTTGCGTAAAACATCGTTACGACGACTCAAAATCATTAGTATTGGGATTCGAATTTTAAGATAGATATATAAATCCCAATACTATATAAAAACATTTCCTTTCGGAAATCATCTACTATAACAACAGTGTTATAGTCCACCATTTCCTTAAATTTCTCGAAAACGTCTATTTCAACAATGAACGTTGAAATCTATGTATTCGATACTTAACACGTTTTAAAACATCTTTTAAAACAGTTACTTCATTTTTATAATATCGCTTTCCCTAAACCATATCCATTCTACTTCAAAAATATATTCACTGTCCAAAATCGTGAATATACTTCACTAATCACATTTCACTATTAAATTCATCAATTCAATTTATTTCGAATTTATAAAACAACGCTTATAAATTCCATTTCTGTTTTATAACAACTTCGGTTTATAAATCTCCTTTTTTTTTTTCTATAATACACTTATTAAAGTAAGTGATTTCAGATTTATAAAACAACGTTTATAAATTCAACCTTATATTTCACAATAACTTTGATTTATAAATCCCCTTTATTAGCAAGTTCGATCAATACTCCCTTTAAAGGTAAAAATCCAATTTTATAAGTTAATTTCTTATAAATCTTCCATTCTACAATTTCATTCACTCTAACTTCACGATTTATAAATCTATAAATTTCATTCTTTTTACTTACAATTTATACATCTATAAATTTCATATCGATTTAACTTTACAATTTATACATCTATAAATTTCATATCGATTTAACTTTACAATTTATACATCTATAAATTTCATATCGATTTAACTTTACAATTTATACTTTTAAATTCTTTTCTTCAAAATTTCTTAAATTTCAAAAATCGATTCACTTAGAAATTTTCTACTTGAATCTCAAAAATTCAATTTCGTTTATCTTTGGAATCCAATGATGTCAAAACATCCATTCAGCTAAATTTTAGCTTTTCAAACAATTTCCAGATATCAATTCAACAACATCAATAATCATTCACAGATTATCACATCACAGTAGAAATAAATTCAATCAATGTGAGGGGTCCAGTTGGATCCCTCCAACCTGTTTCCCTGCATCCAAAGATGTTAGCACAATACCAATTCCGCTCCAGTACGGAATTATCGCGGTATATAGGTTTTTATAAATCCGCTTACTAACGGCGCAATAGGGTCTCATCCGCTATACGAGGCGGGAAATCATCAATCCAATATATACATATGCCAATATGTATATACTGCTATATATATAGATATATCCTATCATATCTAATAGCACATTCAAACAGAAATCAAACAGTCAATAACTGCAATCAATTTATAAATCTGAGTGAGGAGATCTCACCTTAGATTTTATTTTGCAGTCCAATCCAATCCTTCTTTTGTTTTCTCGATTTATAGACCTTGTATAAACATTTCATACAATCTATCAATATTCGAAAAAAATCGAATAACAATTTCTTTTTAATGGATTAAATTGGTTAACACTTCTAATTTTAACTAATCTAAAAATAAATTCCCTATTAGTTAAATTAAATTAGCCAAATTATTCTTATTAACAAATTTTCTCTTTTAATAATTTTATTTGACTATAATTTAAAATTTTAAACTAAGTCTTCCTTTAAAACTACTTTATTATTATTATTTTTATTTCCCATCTAAAAACTTGTTTAAACCCTTTGAAAATTATATGTAACTAAACAAACTAAATTTAAACCAAACTTCTTTTAATAGATTAAATTAACTTATCCTTAAATTAATTTACCCAACTAATTATATAAAATTCCTTTTTCTTACTGCTATTTAATTTTAAATTAACTTTACTGTAAATATATTCATATATATATATATTTTCCTAACCTATATATACGTATATATAGCTTATTAGATTTGATAAAAAAAAAATGAAACCTGCTTATACCTTATTGCTACGAGGATACCCCAGACGAAGCTCCAATTCAACAGTTCGCCAAACCCCTACCACCCAAGATCACTGCTTCGACGACGAGCCCACAGGAGCTGCCGTACGTCCCAATCATCCCAGGTCGAAGCCCTGAACTCGCGAGCTCACGCGAAATCGAAATCGCGACATCCCCACACGAGCTGCTGCCCTCACTCCCAATCGCGAATCACCACCTCGAACGCCGCCTCGACATTGAGAAACCCCTACGCGAACGCGCCGGTTGCCACGTCTCCGAGCTCGAGTTCGAGTGCCACCCTAAATTGCCTCGCTGAAGCCTAGCTCGCGTACGCCGCCGCGATCCCCTTACGTGCGCGCGCCTTGATTGGATTTTAAACAATTCGAATTCGTTTCGAATTACTGGAGGAAGAGAGGCTGCCATAGATCCCTAGATCCCCATCGAGATTTGAATGTGACCTCGAGCTCAATTTATTTTATCTTTCAATTCGAACTTAATGGCGTTCAAATGAATCAATGTTATCGAACGAGAAGGTGGGCATTTATTTTTGAACGAGAGCAGTTCATTTTCGGTTGTGAGCGAGGTTTTCTTCCTTTAGGCTTCGGCCATTTATTTTCGAACGAGAAAGTCTTCGTTTATTTTTTTGATTCGAACTGAAAAGAGAGTGTGATTTAAAAATGGAAGGAGTGTGGTGGCCTGATTTTTTTTCGTGATTCCAGGCGAAATTTTAGGCATATTTCTAGGGTGTAATAGTAAGGGGGTACAGTGTTTTGTTGTTGACTGTTTTAAATTTTAACTTTAAATTGAATTCGTCTTAAAAATTTAACGCGTTTATTCGTCGTATGTTCACATAACGACCCTGATAAATACGAAATTTGAAATCCGGTAATAATTCAATATTACGGACCCAAGGGAACCGGTTTCGTCGAATTCTGAGACTGTTTGAAAATTGACTATTTTTAAATATTGGTTCGAACGATTAAATTTTAAAACTGAACAGAACAGTTCGAAAATAAATTCTGAAGCTTCTATCAGCTTCAGTATTATCAATACGAATTTTAAAAGCCTTCGAAATATTTTTCTTCAACTCTAAATCGAATATTCAAATTTTTATTCAGCATTCACTAGATTAAATTTTATAATTTAATCGTCAATTTCAACTTAGATCGGGGATTCAAATTAAATTATCGTTCAAATATTTAAAATTAATTAAATATCCTCAATTTAATTCGTTCAAAATTCTGGGTCGTTACAAACTTCCCCCCTTAAAAGAATTTCGTCCTCGAAATTACAAGTTAGGAAAAATGGTTCTTAACTCGTCTACTATCTTTCAACATCTAATATTTTTATCAATTTTATCAAAACAAATCTTTCTACTAAAGATTCGTTATTAATCCAACTCGTTTTCCAACTTCAATTATAAGTTCCAGACAACATTGTTTTCTTAACAATTCAAATTTAAGTTTAAATTCAAATTTCAAACTTTCAAAATTTCTCAAAAATTTTCTAACACTCGAAATTTTCAAAAAAATTTCGCCAGCGTCTCCTTTGCGCGGCTAATACGGTACGACTACAAAACGTCCCTACGGACTCTCAGATTTCAAAAGAAAAAGAAAAAGCCAAGCGGCTAGAGAGAAATCATCAAAAACTCATATTAAAACTCAAATACGTACCTTTTGTCGAGCAATTCAAATTCTCTTCTAAATTAAAATCCCAATTCCTTTACACCTGTATATCTACTAGCCATTATATCTAGTTACAGCATTCAAACTATTTTGCAAATTCTATTACAAAATTTCAAATATAAACTGTTTACACACTTTTAACTTACTATTGAAGTTACATATCTATTCTCATTCAATTTTACATTTCAATTCTCATTCGAATTCAATTCACAATTCCAATCTAATTTGGATTTAGTTTACTTCTGGATATTGAATTTTATCAATTAACTTTAGTTCACTTCAAACTAATCTCAAAACTTCATTTAATTTCACACAATTCAACTTCATTTTCAATATTCAGTTTTAATTCCAGTTTTATTCTCTTCTGTTCATTCCCAAAATTTATTACAATTTACTATTTTGGTTTATAACCACTTATATTAAACTGGATTTCCAATTCGAATTTTAATTCATCTTTCAATTTACTTTATTCAATTCAATTCATTTGCTTGCGAATTTGAAATGAATTTTAACATTCAATTTTATTTTCTCACATTTGCCATTGCAAGTTTATTTATTTGTTCACAAATTCTTTCATTTCAATTTGAACTTTCATTTCAATCAGATTCCCAATATTCCATAAGTTATCAACTTATTAATATTTCGTAAGTATTTTTAAATAGGATTCCAGAGTCGTTTCCACTTTTTCAAAACCATTTGAAAACAATTCAAATTCCATTTGAATTTCCAAACAAAAACCCAAATTTTCAAACAACTCCTATTTAAACAATTTGACAGCAATTTCTCTTTTGGAAACCCGAAAATGAATTCTAATGATGTGGCCATCATCATCAGGATTATTTTCCAGTGACCGAAAAGAGTTTAGAGCTTTCAACTCTCCAAATACTTTTCAAAACCTTCGAAATCCATTTTCAAATCAAAAATGATTTAAACTTCCAAATCTCCAAAATTTTCAAATTCTTCTCAAAACATTTCCAAAAACTTCTCTGGAGTTCCGTTTTAATTTACAATTCACATTTATAATTTACATTCTTAAATTTCATTAGTATGTGAATTTATTTTAAATTTGGAGTTATAATTCCAATTTCTCATTTAATTTCAATGATAATAGTTTAATGTTATCATTTCTAGCAACCATGCAACCATATACTATAGTAATTCATAGAAAATCGTTTCTTTTCTATACAAAAATAGATTTGGGTAAAATTATTTCATTCCCCCTATTTAAAACAATACTGTGCCGAACTGTTCTATTCAAGTGTTTAGAAACCCCTTCGATACAGTTTTGCAAGACTGTGCCGACGAAGGTTCATATACCACTCAATAAACCAATCATCACAATATAAAACAATTTTATATTCAAATAACAAATACGCGCTCATATCTATTATTACACTCAAACTCATTCCAGAGTACTACTGACTCTATCTCTAATGAGTAACACCCAACAGAGCAGGGTTGTCGCTTAACCATATGCTCTGATACCAAATGTAAAGACCCGCAAATCCGTCTTTCGAAAACCCGACACTGCTACGTCCACTGTAGCAATTGCCGAACAATCGGATGGCGAAAACGCGAAACTTTAATATTTAAAAGAAGAGGAGGAAGAGAAGATAGAAGAAAAAGAGAAGGAAAGAACAACTGAACAACAACAGATACAGAACAGAGACAATATCAGAATCTCACATATCGCAGCGGAACAATATATAATAGATAAATGAATATCATTTAAAAACAAAAGAATTATATCTGTTATTACATTACATCACATCATATCATCAGAGTCAATAAACAACAATGAACAGTTATATAACCTGTCCTCATACAGAATACACAGCGGAATAAATACTATCAGATACAAATACTACGTCTCGTCATCCAGCTTATCTCCAAAGCTCCAGAATATCCAGAATATCCTGATAATCTAACTCTAGACTGCCCGTGTGGAAATTGGTGGGCACCCAGAGTTTAGAAGGGAACAATAAACTCCGAGTCAGTCATGGTGACTGGTGTGAGATCGTAAAACAGTTATTCTTTAAAATAAACAACGGGAAGATTTTAAAGTCAATTCGCAATGCTTTTGGAAAATGAAACTACCATAAGACCTCCCGCCACACACACAATGCAAACGCAGACTTGGAGGAGATTTCTTCTTATGATAATCAAAGATGCTTACTACGCAGAAATCAAATTCTTTTTTATATTATTATTAGTGCATAGTGTAGAAAACATTTCGAAAGTAGAATATAAATCTTAGCCAGCATAGGTACCATTATAGTATGCTTGCTATAGCTGCCATATTAGATGGCAGGTTCTACAACTAAAACCGTACAAGTCACGTATTGTTTCTTTGGATTTCCAACAAATGGTCAGGCTAAGGAACTTCCTATCCACGATGGGTACGTACCTGGAATAGACGACCCGAGAACCTAACCGGATCTCTGCCAACACAAGGCCGGGTTACCTCTGCAAAAATAGGTAACTACTGACACGCGTATGCCATCCCCCGATCGTCACCGATCTTCCCGAGGATCCCCGATTTCCAACAAACCACATAGATAATAATAATGCAGTAACCACAGAGGTTAAGTATCTGGGCTCCATACCATGATACCACCTTTATCCAGAAGGAATGACATACACTAAGGGGCGCTACTCCCTAGAACCTTGCTGCATCCTTCCTGTTTCGACCATTTCCGGGGTGTGAGGCTCGACGAAGTCTCGTCCACAAAGCTACGCTTTCTCAAAAAGCCCTGCTTCGGGTCAAACAAAATGATCAACCTATGATCACAAAGATATAAGATCAAACAAATGATCATATCACAAATGATCAAACACTGATCATTTCACAGCAACACTCAGTATGCCACGTTACCAAATTGGGATATATCGCTGATAAATTTCAACTACATAACCTCTGAGCTCGTACGTCTCAGAGAAGGGTGTTAAGCTAAGAGAATAAATTCTCCGCCACCAACAGATATGTATTTGAAAGAAATCAGCTTTATATCTCAAATTGTAACGTCAGACACACAATCCATATAAGTCTGTTCCGGGATCGAACAGAACCGAAGGCACTTCTCACGAAGCCCTTGCAATTCCGGATAATTTTCAATCACGTCAGGACTTCCCGTCACTAAGGGTGATAAAAACCTCTAAATCGAAGATCAGTCGATGTAGAGTAACTCGACGGTAATCCTTTCGTTTTTAAAAATATCCGGTCTTCAACACCGGTCTTCGAATGCAATTTATAACGACGTATCACATATTCGGAATGGGTTATACGACCCCATGGTCCTTTCCCGGCTAACCCGAATAGTGAGCGTTTATTTAAAAACAAGTGTGGCATTCAAATTTATCCAATTCACAACAAGTACCTATCTAAAGGTAATTATTGATAGTTGATTATTTAACTATCAATAAAGATGCGCAACATCATCAGATTCCAAATAATTTTCCAAATTATTTCATCTTCAAAAATATCTTTTACTAGATATAAAATTTCCACACTTAACCATTTGAAAACAATTTTCAAATCAATTTCCACATTTCATTTTATCTTTGAAGATAAAATCTCAAAACAGTTCATTTCATATTGGAAAAGCATTTCCATACTTATTTAAATAATAAGTATTTCACAATCATTTATTTTCAACATTTGAAAATATTCGATATACTTAAATCAATATTAAGTATATATTCATTCTTTAAGGAAATCATTTACTATAACAACATTTATTCGAGTCAAAACGAATGTTGCGTAAAACATCGTTACGACGACTCAAAATCATTAGTATTGGGATTCGAATTTTAAGATAGATATATAAATCCCAATACTATATAAAAACATTTCCTTTCGGAAATCATCTACTATAACAACAGTGTTATAGTCCACCATTTCCTTAAATTTCTCGAAAACGTCTATTTCAACAATGAACGTTGAAATCTATGTATTCGATACTTAACACGTTTTAAAACATCTTTTAAAACAGTTACTTCATTTTTATAATATCGCTTTCCCTAAACCATATCCATTCTACTTCAAAAATATATTCACTGTCCAAAATCGTGAATATACTTCACTAATCACATTTCACTATTAAATTCATCAATTCAATTTATTTCGAATTTATAAAACAACGCTTATAAATTCCATTTCTGTTTTATAACAACTTCGGTTTATAAATCTCCTTTTTTTTTTTCTATAATACACTTATTAAAGTAAGTGATTTCAGATTTATAAAACAACGTTTATAAATTCAACCTTATATTTCACAATAACTTTGATTTATAAATCCCCTTTATTAGCAAGTTCGATCAATACTCCCTTTAAAGGTAAAAATCCAATTTTATAAGTTAATTTCTTATAAATCTTCCATTCTACAATTTCATTCACTCTAACTTCACGATTTATAAATCTATAAATTTCATTCTTTTTACTTACAATTTATACATCTATAAATTTCATATCGATTTAACTTTACAATTTATACATCTATAAATTTCATATCGATTTAACTTTACAATTTATACATCTATAAATTTCATATCGATTTAACTTTACAATTTATACTTTTAAATTCTTTTCTTCAAAATTTCTTAAATTTCAAAAATCGATTCACTTAGAAATTTTCTACTTGAATCTCAAAAATTCAATTTCGTTTATCTTTGGAATCCAATGATGTCAAAACATCCATTCAGCTAAATTTTAGCTTTTCAAACAATTTCCAGATATCAATTCAACAACATCAATAATCATTCACAGATTATCACATCACAGTAGAAATAAATTCAATCAATGTGAGGGGTCCAGTTGGATCCCTCCAACCTGTTTCCCTGCATCCAAAGATGTTAGCACAATACCAATTCCGCTCCAGTACGGAATTATCGCGGTATATAGGTTTTTATAAATCCGCTTACTAACGGCGCAATAGGGTCTCATCCGCTATACGAGGCGGGAAATCATCAATCCAATATATACATATGCCAATATGTATATACTGCTATATATATAGATATATCCTATCATATCTAATAGCACATTCAAACAGAAATCAAACAGTCAATAACTGCAATCAATTTATAAATCTGAGTGAGGAGATCTCACCTTAGATTTTATTTTGCAGTCCAATCCAATCCTTCTTTTGTTTTCTCGATTTATAGACCTTGTATAAACATTTCATACAATCTATCAATATTCGAAAAAAATCGAATAACAATTTCTTTTTAATGGATTAAATTGGTTAACACTTCTAATTTTAACTAATCTAAAAATAAATTCCCTATTAGTTAAATTAAATTAGCCAAATTATTCTTATTAACAAATTTTCTCTTTTAATAATTTTATTTGACTATAATTTAAAATTTTAAACTAAGTCTTCCTTTAAAACTACTTTATTATTATTATTTTTATTTCCCATCTAAAAACTTGTTTAAACCCTTTGAAAATTATATGTAACTAAACAAACTAAATTTAAACCAAACTTCTTTTAATAGATTAAATTAACTTATCCTTAAATTAATTTACCCAACTAATTATATAAAATTCCTTTTTCTTACTGCTATTTAATTTTAAATTAACTTTACTGTAAATATATTCATATATATATATATTTTCCTAACCTATATATACGTATATATAGCTTATTAGATTTGATAAAAAAAAAATGAAACCTGCTTATACCTTATTGCTACGAGGATACCCCAGACGAAGCTCCAATTCAACAGTTCGCCAAACCCCTACCACCCAAGATCACTGCTTCGACGACGAGCCCACAGGAGCTGCCGTACGTCCCAATCATCCCAGGTCGAAGCCCTGAACTCGCGAGCTCACGCGAAATCGAAATCGCGACATCCCCACACGAGCTGCTGCCCTCACTCCCAATCGCGAATCACCACCTCGAACGCCGCCTCGACATTGAGAAACCCCTACGCGAACGCGCCGGTTGCCACGTCTCCGAGCTCGAGTTCGAGTGCCACCCTAAATTGCCTCGCTGAAGCCTAGCTCGCGTACGCCGCCGCGATCCCCTTACGTGCGCGCGCCTTGATTGGATTTTAAACAATTCGAATTCGTTTCGAATTACTGGAGGAAGAGAGGCTGCCATAGATCCCTAGATCCCCATCGAGATTTGAATGTGACCTCGAGCTCAATTTATTTTATCTTTCAATTCGAACTTAATGGCGTTCAAATGAATCAATGTTATCGAACGAGAAGGTGGGCATTTATTTTTGAACGAGAGCAGTTCATTTTCGGTTGTGAGCGAGGTTTTCTTCCTTTAGGCTTCGGCCATTTATTTTCGAACGAGAAAGTCTTCGTTTATTTTTTTGATTCGAACTGAAAAGAGAGTGTGATTTAAAAATGGAAGGAGTGTGGTGGCCTGATTTTTTTTCGTGATTCCAGGCGAAATTTTAGGCATATTTCTAGGGTGTAATAGTAAGGGGGTACAGTGTTTTGTTGTTGACTGTTTTAAATTTTAACTTTAAATTGAATTCGTCTTAAAAATTTAACGCGTTTATTCGTCGTATGTTCACATAACGACCCTGATAAATACGAAATTTGAAATCCGGTAATAATTCAATATTACGGACCCAAGGGAACCGGTTTCGTCGAATTCTGAGACTGTTTGAAAATTGACTATTTTTAAATATTGGTTCGAACGATTAAATTTTAAAACTGAACAGAACAGTTCGAAAATAAATTCTGAAGCTTCTATCAGCTTCAGTATTATCAATACGAATTTTAAAAGCCTTCGAAATATTTTTCTTCAACTCTAAATCGAATATTCAAATTTTTATTCAGCATTCACTAGATTAAATTTTATAATTTAATCGTCAATTTCAACTTAGATCGGGGATTCAAATTAAATTATCGTTCAAATATTTAAAATTAATTAAATATCCTCAATTTAATTCGTTCAAAATTCTGGGTCGTTACAGTAATTAATTATTTTAATTATTAATTAAGTAATAATAAATCAATAGTTAAAGATTATAATTAAATTATTAAGAGTTTAAATAAATTTGTAATTAAGAATTATCAATTAGATAATTAAAGCTAATTAATCAATAATTAGTAGTTAATTAATTAAGAAATTAATTAAGAATTAATAACTGATTAATTAAGTAATTAAATTGGTAATTAGTAATTAATTATTTATAATTAAGGGTGAAGTTAATTAATTAGAGGTTAATTAATTTGTAATCAAGACTTATTAATTAAATAATTAGAGATTATTAATTAATGATTAAAGATTTATTTAGTTGTAATTAAGGGTATGGTTAATTAATTAAAGGTAATTGATTGTAATTAAGGATTTTTAAATTTAGAAATTAAGATTGATTAATTAATGATTAGTGATTAATTAATTAAGTAATTAGTGGCTAATAAATTAAGTAATTAAAGATAAATTAATTTGTAATTAAGGATTAATTAATTTGTTATTAAGTTTTATTAATTGATAATTGAGGTTTATTAATTAATAATTAAAGAAAAATTAATCTATAATTAAAGATTAATTAATTTGTTTAAGAGTGATTAAGGAATGGATTACTCAATTGTAAATAATAAATGAATGTGATTAAATTTAGTTAATTAATTTGTAAATAAATTGAAGAAATCACTTGATGTTGATTAAGTATAAATACTTAATGAAATTTATAAGTGTAATTACTGTAAGTAATTAATGTATAATTACAAAATGTAATTAATTTAAGGATAATTTCTTAATGAGAAGTAATTAAGGATTAATTATTTGGAATAATTAATTAAAGGATTAATATAATTAATTAAGGAGTTAATTAATTAGAGTAAGTAATTATAGGATGATAATTACTGTTTATGATTAATTAAGGTAGATCAATAATTAAAGTTTAATTAATTAATGTAATTAATTAAGGGTCAATGTAATTAATTATAATTAATTAATTAATGGAAGTAATTAATTAAGGATCATTAATTTATGTAATTAATAAAAGTAATTAAAGGTTAATTACTGTTAATGAATAAGAATAATTAATTTGTAAAATTTATTAAAGGATAATTACTTTATGTAATTAATGAATAATTAATCAAGGATGATTAATATTTAATGAGTAATTAATTAATTAAAGGTTTGTAATTAATTAATGATTGTTTAAGCAAAGTTAGAAAATTAATTCTTAAGTAATTAATTTAATTTAAGTTAATTAAATTAATTATAATATAGGGTTAATAATTGTTTGCTTATGGATGATTGTTTGTGTAGAATATCTGATTTGGTTGATATCTATTAAATGATATGCTATGATATTCTGTGATATGATATTGGATATATCTGTGATAAATGTGTGATATTTATCTGTGTTAAATGCTGTGTAAATTCAAGTATTGAATTAAATTAAATTGTTTAAACCTTTAAACAACTTGGACCTAAAAGATGGCGATTTGGATTTCGATGAGACCGGGATCGGGTTTCCAGATTTGGATATCCGAATACCACATCGATCCAAATTAACGATAGGTCGTGAATCAAGTGAAGATGAAGATTCAGAGTGCAAGGGTTATTGTCGTTAACTCTGAGGGTGATTCCAAAATGAGTGTAACGAGATAATGCCTTCGGTTTCGTTCAAACCCGGAACAAACTTGTATGGATTGAATGCTTTCAGCACATCGTCAGGTGGACGATGAGCATTCTAAGTGATGTGTTCTGATTAAAGGTAATCGTAGCCTCAAGCCTCATCAACCGGGAATGGCTAAAACAGGGGAGGTGCAGCAAGGTTAGTGGGTAGCACCCAAGTAGTATAAGATTCCCCTGTCTAGAGTCCCTTTTTATTTCGGCTGTGTGGGTGGTTGTTTGGCCGCAACCACGGGGTTTCTTATGCGGGAATTATCCAGTAAGGGATGGTTCCGGCCTTGTGTTGTAGGGGATTGGGCGTGATCCTCGGTACGTTGATCTAGGCCACGTACTGTGATGGGCGGTACCCCGGTAGCCCTGCCATTGTATGGAATCCAAAATCCAATAAGTGCCGTACGATTTAGTTGTGCCCAACTATGTTGGAACGTGAGATGTAAGCATTCCAGCTATTTCTGTATTTTACTTGAAAACCCTAGACCCTATTATAATATAACTGGATTTCCTATCAAATGTTTTGGTTAGCGTAAGGTAAAAACTTACCCATGTTTATTTGTGGGGAGTCTTACGTGATACCTTTGTTTCAAAAGGTTTTGAAGTTAAACAACTTTAACCCGTTTACTCACACCAGACCCATGTCTGACCCAAGTGTTTATTTTCTGTTTTATTAAACTCTTGGGTACTCAAATTTTTACGAGTAGCCAAGGGATTCAGGTTTGCTTGACGAATCTATGGAGGAGCAATGTATTCTCACATTTTAGTTTAAATTAAATAGAATAAATTGTTAAACTTAATATAAATTAAATAAAACTTAATATAAATTGAGAAATTAAATAGTTTGGCTCTGGATTATTTTCAAAATAAATTGTTTTAATACAAATATATTTTTCCAAACGATTTACTATACAATCTTTCTTCTTAAACCCCAAACTATCCTATACTTATTTTACAATTATTTTAGAACTATTTAACTATTTTGAAACTGTCTTATAAACTAATTACTATTTTTCAGTTATTTATATCTAATCACTATTTTAAAAACTATTTTGCAATTATCTAACTATTTTATACCTACTTAACTATTTTACAGCTATTTTATAAACTAATAACTATTTTTCAACTACTTATCTATTTTAAACTTTTTCAAGCTATTTTTAAATTTAAATAGGTCAGAGTTCAAACTGTTTGTAAATTGGAAATGGAAGAAATTGAGAATAAGTGAATGGAATTAAAGGAAATGTGAATAGAAAAGTAAATTGATTTGGCTAATAACCAATAAAGATAAATATGTAGGATATACGTATATCATTCTATTCGCATAGTGATTTGATCCAGATTCGAACACAGAATTTCGAGATAGTATTATCGATCCGAGTAGGGATTGACGCTCTGATACCAAATGTAACGGCCCGGGATTTTCTACTCTGAAAATCCCAGATAGTTAGGAAAAGAAAAAGAAAGAGATAGAAGAAGAGGAAGAAACAGAAACACCAAATCACATATTCTCACATTCGCAGCGGATCAAAATATAATATCACATAAATAACAGTTTTACAAAAAGAACTGTATCAATACACTTTTACATTCTATATCAGAGTTACGCTATTACACAACACAGGACAATTTGAAAACATGTCTTAGATAATCAACAATAATATATACAACAGATATCACTCCATACGTTCCTGCCATCCAGCTAGCCTCCTGAGCTCCAGAACGTCCTTACTATTCTCTAAACTAAAATTCATGATTTTACTTTTAAAAATCATAATTTCTAGAAGCAAAACATACTATATAAAAGAATCAAGTAATTAAGATACTTGAATTTTTGACATATATTTAGTTTTACTGTAAAATCTTATTTTCAAAATATTAACTAAATAATTCTACTTTAAACTATTTTTAAAAATGAATTTACATTGTTATAATCGTTTTCTTTTTAATGATCATAACCTAACAATGATTCTTTGGGAAGATAGAAATTTTAAAAGTTGTTCTTGAGCCAGAGAGATTTAACAGAGATCAGTATATATATAAACACACAGACATGCTCACAATATATACATGCATTCATATCCATACTAAAAACTCAATCTACTAAAAACATTCATCACATGCATTCCATAACAACATAATACAGATTTAAAACTGTTTTTAAAAGAATGTTTACTCACCTTAAAATTAACAGAGAACAAAGCAGAGCAGTGTTTTCCAGGTTTTTAAATTTGATTTGTGAAAAGCTTTTGATTCTCCTTTGCATGCTTGTTAATAGTTGAAATCTGGAAGCTTGTTTAGTTGAATCTCTAACTTGAATTGCTCAGGTTTGAAAGTTGCAGATTGAGCTTTATTTGAATAGCAGGTTGAAGTTGCAATTTTTATTGTTGTGAAGAACTTTGCTTGATTTTGAATTTCAGGTTTCAGATTTTGATTTTCTTTTGAATTTAGAAAGATGGAGAGAAAAAGAAGATGGAAAAGATTTGAACTGAAAAGAAAAACTTTGAACGGGAAAGAAATAACCAGGTTTCTCTAACATATGTTATTTAAGATAATTTAGTTTTCTAAATTTTCAAATAAATTAAATGAAGGCCACTTGTTAACTTGCATGCATATACAAATGTTAAGGCATGTTAATTATCTTACAAATGTTAAAATCTAGTAGAATTGTGTTTAAATCCTTATTATAAAAGTATTTATGATTCTCTTTAAATTATTTAATATGAATTTGTCTTGATATTTATGTATTTATGTAAATGTGAATTAGTACTAAATTTATTTATGTTTATATATACAAACCATTTAAATTAAAGAGATATTAAAAGGAAAGCTTATTTAAAACTATATATATATTTATAACTATTTTATGCTAAGCACTTTAAAGAAAACAAAACTTTATTTAAACTATCATATTTTTAAAATAAATAACTATCTTATATTTTGAAAACAAATGAATTAATCTTTAACTTTTGAAAGATATTAAATTTAAAACAAAGCTTTAATCACAATATATTCATATTATATATAAATTATCAATAGATTAAAATAAATTTCAAACAATATCAAATTATAACATATACTTACATATATATTACAATTTGAAAATTCATTTTTTATTTAAAACAAAAGATATTTCCATTCACAATATATATCAAATATATATATTATAAATAGAATAAAATTTTATTAGCTTTCACAAACAAATCTTTTCAATATTGCCAGATTATATATTTATTAACCTTTAAAATTGAGTAATTTACTCCTTCTAATTACTTTAAGTAATTATCCATTAATTACTTCTTTAAGAAATTTACTCACTTAATTATAAATTGATTATCTTAAATTAATTAGTTAATTAATTAAATATAAATATTTATTATCAGAATTATTTAATCTATAAATCAGTATTCCTATTAATTAATCCAGTTAATTATCAATTAACCAGTGTTCAAAAATCTGGGTTATCACATTCCTCCCCCCTTTAAAACTTTTTGTTTAATTAAGAATTAATTATTAGATATAATTAATTTAAATGATGTAATTAAGGATTGGTTAATTAAAATTAATTAACCAATAATAAAGGATTAAAGTAATTAATTAATGAAGTAATTTAAGATTAATTACTGAAATGGTTTAAGATAATTAATTTGTGAAATTAATTAGGGATTAATTACTTAAAGTAATTAAAGTATAATTAATCAGGAATGATTAATTAAGATGGATATTTAGAGTAATGATTAATTAATTGGTTTAATTAATAATTAAGTAAGCAGGATTTATAAGATGAAGTAATTAATTTAATTCACTTTAAATTAATTAGAGATGATATAAATCATTACTTAAGGGTGAATGAATGATATTGAATATTTTGCATTGTTGATATCTTTGATGAGATATGTGTTGATATATGATATGGATGTTTGGTTGAATTGAAATGATAATGTAGATTATCTATTATGAATTATCTATCTTTGTATATATAGATAAGAATTGAATTGTTTAAACTTTAAAACAACTTGGCCTTAAAAGATACGTTTTCAAATTATTAAAATATCTCGGTAGGACCTCCAGTTATATTATAATAGGTCTAGGGTTTCCAAATAAATATGAAATAGCCGAAATTGTTACATTATTAAATTCCAGCATACATAAGTATACAATTAAGTCCGTTATCACTTATTGGAATTTGGATTTCCATACAATGGCAGAGCTACCGGGGTACCGCTCATCACAGTACGGGGCCTAGATCACCGTACCGAGGATCACTCCCAATCCCCTGCATATCGACTTCGACCACCCCTCACGATCGCGACCTTACTATAATTTGGATCGATGTGGTATTCGGGTCTCCAGACCTGGAATTCCGGTATACGGAAACCCGATCCCGGTCTCATCAAAATCCAAAACGTATTTTAAGGGCCAAGTTGTTTTAAGGTTAAAACAATTCAATTCTTATCTATATACACAAAAATAGATAATTCACAATAGATAATCCATATTATCATCCAAACAGATAATTCATATTATCATTTCAATCCAACCAAACATCTATATCATAGATCAGCACATCTCTTATCATCAACCAAGCTACGACAAGAACTTCGAGTATCAATTGTTTGAGGATTGCCAGAAATTGGTGAAACCCATTTCCAATTCAACTTGAAACTGCTCTTAATTTACTTAATTAAAAATTCCCAGATTTGTTTTGAAAATCTTATTTTCTTGAGTGGATTCACGTTATATAATTTACTCAACATATAACGATACTTGGTTTCAACAATTTTCCAAGATTCATACTGTATATTTCTTATTTCCAGGCAAATTCAAACCTGAATACTTAAAATAAAATCATATATAATATGATTTTAAATCCAAAATATATTTAAGATATATATCTATCTTTTGAATTTCAATATTCTAATTCAAATTCAAATTCAATTTAAAAATTACTTAATTACAAGTGTTAATAGATTAAATCATCTAAGTAACATGTGTAATATGATTAAGTTGTGTGAATGACAAATGTTAAGTAATTGAACAAGTGTCACCTTTTTTAATTTTATTTTCTTTAATTTTTAAAAAACCATAAATTAAATCTATATATTCATCTTTCTCTTCTCTTCACTCCTTTTTCTATCTTCATTTTTCAAAATTAAGAAAACAAAAACCTGTTAACAACTTCAAAACCAGTAAATAAAAGAAAACAAATAACATCAAGCTTTACAATCTCCTCCAAGATTTCAATCTGAAACTAAGCAAGATAAATTCAACAACAACAAGTATTTTCCAGTTAAAAGAAATCAAGGCAACAACTTTAATCAAGTTCAAAGATCAAATCTGCAGTTTCAAATTCCAGATTTTCAAATATCATTTCCAGGCTCAAGTTTTTTTCTCTGTTCTTCAATTCCAGGTGAGTAAACAAGCTTTATAAAATCTTTAACCTTTCAAATCTGAATGGTTGTGATTAATACCTAAAGTATGTTTGCATGAATGAAAATATGCTTGCATGTATATACGTATGAGGAATTATTTGTATGCATGTCTGGATATATATGTGTGTGTCTCTGTTCTTGTTTACAGGTTCTTAAAAACCTGTTCAAAATTTCATATCATCCCAAAGAATCAATATTAAGCTCTGATACCATTTTATTTATTTTTTTTCTTATTTTTTTTTTAATATTTTTATATATTTTTTCCTTTATATTTTTTTTATATATTTTTTTTTATTATATTTCATTTTTTTTTATTTTTTTTTATATTTTTATTTTTTTTTATTTTTTTTATTATTTTTATATTTATTTATTTTATTTTTCTTTCTTTATTATATATTATTATTTATTTATTTTTCCATATTTATTTTTTTTTATTTTTTTTTATTTTATTAAATTTTTGTTATTTATTTTTTTATTTTATTTACTTATAATTTTTTTTTATTTTTTTTTTCATTATTATTTTATAATTTTTTTTTATATAATATTTATTATTTAATTTTTCTTATATTACTTAATCCCCTATCAACTTAACCTTAAATTAACATTTAAATATATAAATAAAAATGTTTTAAACTTAATCATTTTATAAATATATTTAAATGTTAATTTAAGGTTAAGTTGATAGGGGATCCTGTGAGGAGTCCGGACAAAACTAGTTCCTGAGGATTATTTGTGTAGCGAAAGTCGAGGGGCTGGTGCCCACAGAGGCATTTGAGTTATGCTGTGACAACAATTTAACTCAATGTCACTGCGATCTACTACAGACCATAGCAGAAGTCATGTGTGCCGCTGAGAGCCAACTGTCTACGTTTGATTTTATATCGGTAGACTGTGACACTATGGTAACATAGCGAAAGTCGTTTGAGCCGCTGAGAGCCAACAGTCTGCGTTTGATGTTATATCGGTAGACTGCGACCTATGTGGAGGAGTTTCATTTTGACAGCGAAATCGTGTGTGCCGTTGAGAGCCAACAGTTACATGGACTTTTGCTGCGATGGCAACGTAACCCTGGAATGTAACTGCGATCTGTTGTGGGTTCCATGCTGTTATCAGTTACATGGACTTTTGCTGCGATGGCAACGTAACCCGTGATGTAACTGTGACCATGGATGGGGGTGATGATTTCCAGAGCATTCTCACCAAAGATATTTCCTCTATTTTCGAAACTGTTTTCTACATTTTCAATAAATTATTTTCCAAGTATTTTCACTGGGTGTTGAAAACAGGTCTGCTAAATACTTATAGATTTTCAGTCATACGCCTGATCAACGTATGACCGAATTTCTATAAGAATGAGGATGGACTGGTTGAGACATCGAGTTATAAAATGTATTTTTATATAAAACTATTTTGGCAATATATATATAGATTTTTTTTTTAAAAAAAAAAATTTAAAATTTCTTAATAAAAAGAGTTTATAGTAAAAAGGTGACTAAAGGGTAATTTTTTTTCAGATAATCAACATTTGGTAAATTCTAGCTTTGTTCCTTTTCGAGGACGAAAAGTTTTAAAAGGGGGATTCCTATATATTTATTATTTTTTTTATTCTTTTATTTATACATATTATTTTATATATTTTTTATTCTATTTTTTTTAAATTTTTTTTTAATTTTTTTAATTTTTTTTAATTTTTTTAATTCTTTTTTTTTTCTTTTTTATTTATTTATTTTTTTTTTATTCTATTTTATTATTTTTATTTATTCTTTTATATTTTTATTTTTTTTCATATTTTTCTATTTATTTATTTTTTTTTATTTCTATTTTTTATTTTTTATATATCTTTTATTTTTTTTATTTTTTTTTATTTTTTTTTTATTTTTTTTATATATATTTTTTTTTTATTTTTTTTTTCTTTTTTTATTATTTCATTTATTTTTTTTATTTTCTATCAATTATTTTTTTTATTATTTTTTTATATTTATATATATTTTTTTTATTTTTTATTTATTTTATTTATTTTTTTTTATTATTATTATTATTTTTTTCTTTATTATTTTTTTTTTCATTTATATATATTTTTTTTATAGTAATAAAAAAAAATTGAATATATAAATAAAAAATAAAAATAAATTAAAAATGAAAAAAAAATTATAAAAAAAAATAAATAAGAAAAAAAAATGATAATAATAAATAGAAAATAAAAAATAAAAAATAAAAATAAAATTATCACAAGATCAACTTTAGAATCCCCCCTTGGGGTTCAAGGCAGTACCACCCAGTGACACTCCTGAGAAGTTCATTTCAAGGGAGCGCCTTTTTCCCCAGAGCTATACTCAAAACATTTTATACTATATACTTATAGTATCTTCAAATCATACCCTTTATGATTTATCAAAATCTCCTTTACACAAAATCGATTACCAAAAATCGATAATTCTCAAACTAGGCTTTCCAAAATCCAAAATTGATTTCTCAAAAATCAAAAGCCCTTTCCAAAATCCATAGGTTCCCAAAACCTTTTCCAAAATCATTCTCATAAGATCCTTTATATATATATATAGATATAGATATATATATATATATACTTTGAAAATCTTTGGATCATTTCAAACTTTGTATAAAACCTCTTTTATACTTCAAATATTTCAAAACCCTTTTCTTTTAGCAATAGATTCAACAAGGGAAGATTTACCTTATATAACAAGGATATATAACTTTATTTTATTCTAAATCAAATATTCACATTTGATAAATCTTTTATAAAGTTATTAACCATATTATATAAGGTAAATCTTCCCTTGTTGAATCTATTGCTAAAAGAAAAGGGTTTTGAAATATTTGAAGTATAAAAGAGGTTTTATACAAAGTTTGAAATGATCCAAAGATTTTCAAAGTATATATATATATCTATATCTATATATTTATAAAGGATCTTATGAGAATGATTTTGGAAAAGGTTTTGGGAACCTATGGATTTTGGAAAGGGCTTTTGATTTTTGAGAAATCAATTTTGGATTTTGGAAAGCCTAGTTTGAGAATTATCGATTTTTGGTAATCGATTTTGTGTAAAGGAGATTTTGATAAATCATAAAGGGTATGATTTGAAGATACTATAAGTATATAGTATAAAATGTTTTGAGTATAGCTCTGGGGAAAAAGGCGCTCCCTTGAAATGAACTTCTCAGGAGTGCCACTGGGTGGTACTGCCTTGAACCCCAAGGGGGGATTCTAAAGTTGATCTTGTGATAATTTTATTTTTTTTTATTTTTATTTTTATTTTTTATTTTCTATTTATTATTATCATTTTTTTTTATTTTTTATTTTTTTATTTTTTTTTCTTATTTATTTTTTTTTATAATTTTTTTTTTCATTTTTAATTTATTTTTATTTTTTATTTATATATTCAATTTTTTTTTTATTACTATAAAAAAAATTAAATATAATATTAACCACTGTAACGGGACGAGCCAGTGGCGACTGGTAGGCTTTGCAACCATCCCAGACCCACCGTGGCATACAGTGATACCTCGAATTTGCTTTTACGGCCAGCCTCTCGACTCGCAACCAACCCTCACAAGGCCTTTACCTCTCAGGGACATGTAGGGGTAAGAGTCTCCCGTTCGCCACCAAACCGCGAAGCGAGAACCCCTTCTTTAATTACTTCCATTAATTAATTAATGATCTTCTAATTACTTAAGAAATGATTTTAAAACAAATTCCACTTTTAAGTTTTCAAAACCTTTAAAACATGATTTAAACTTTTGCTCTTCTCCTGCTTCGATCCTTCCTCCAGTCACCCACGACCCCACTGGCCCATTCGAACACCCAGAACGACGATACCACCCCGATATCAAAATCGAACCCAACGACCAAAAACTGGAACCCACATCTCGACTGCAACCACCCATCGTCGACGAACTATGCCTCGAGAAACCTATTTAAACATTTAAATTCATAAACTAATTATCTAATATTAAAGTTTAAAACTAAACTTGTCTTCATAAATCAAACTTTGATATTAGATAATTAGTTTATGAATTTAAATGTTTAAATAGGTTTCTCGAGGCATAGTTCGTCGACGATGGGTGGTTGCAGTCGAGATGTGGGTTCCAGTTTTTGGTCGTTGGGTTCGATTTTGATATCGAGGTGGTATCGTCGTTCTGGTTGTTCGAATGGGCCAGTGGGGTCGTGGGTGACTGGAGGAAGGATCGAAGCAGGAGAAGAGCAAAAGTTTAAATCATGTTTTAAAGGTTTTGAAAACTTAAAAGTGGAATTTGTTTTAAAATCATTTCTTAAGTAATTAGAAGATCATTAATTAATTAATGGAAGTAATTAAAGAAGTAATTAAGATACTTGAATTTTTGACATATATTTAGTTTATCTTTTAGCTCTGATACCAAATGTAACGGCCCGGGATTTTCTACTCTGAAAATCCCAGATAGTTAGGAAAAGAAAAAGAAAGAGATAGAAGAAGAGGAAGAAACAGAAACACCAAATCACATATTCTCACATTCGCAGCGGATCAAAATATAATATCACATAAATAACAGTTTTACAAAAAGAACTGTATCAATACACTTTTACATTCTATATCAGAGTTACGCTATTACACAACACAGGACAATTTGAAAACATGTCTTAGATAATCAACAATAATATATACAACAGATATCACTCCATACGTTCCTGCCATCCAGCTAGCCTCCTGAGCTCCAGAACGTCCTTACCTGGAAATCTGTAATACTCGGTCTGACCCAAGCATTACATCAAAGTAACACCCGGGTCAGGCTGGAAACCAGCGTGAGTAAACTTATCTAACAAGAAATTCCAAAGATATAACTTAAGTAAATTACCAGGGTAACTCGTACTTTTCTACGAGTTCAAATCTTATTTAAGTCCATTATTTATCTCAAAACAATGTCCCATAATCGTTATCTAGTTTAAATATCCATGATACTTAACTTATTTCATTCCAGCCTGTTTGCTTCCAAACTCACATTTATAAAGAATCGAAGTGGTTTCGGGTATTTATTTATATCCGACCCCGGTCTCTTCGAATCCATTGTTATCTTAACCAAAGTTATTCAATGAATACAATTCAATTTTAAATATAGGATGCCACTTTTACCCAGCAATTTATCATCGATAGATAACCATATTATCACTGATCAACCCAAACATAACATATCACAAAACATTTCATCTCTTATATCAGAGATACCAAATAATCTGAGGCATTCAATATCATCCAATCATTCATAAGCAAGATAAATTAGTCACACCATTTCTAATTAATTTAAATAAATTAAATTAATTACTTTAATTACTTTTAATCATTCTTGATTAGTTATTTTTTTATTACATTAAATAATTAACCTTAATTACCCCATAGATTAACTAGCCTTAACCATTCACAATAACTTTAATTAATCTCCTTAATTTATTTCTCTTAATTAATAATTTAATCAACCTTCAATCATTAATTAATTACCTTTAATTAAGTAATTATCTTTAAGCAATTAATTACCCTTAATTACTTACTTTAATTAAACTTAATTAATAAATCCTTTATTTAATTACATTAATTTCTCTTTAATTTAATCACAATAATTAATTAGCCTTAAATTAATTACATAAAGTAAATAGCTTTAATTTAATTACACAAAGTAATTGCCTTAAATTTAACTACACCATGTAATTATCTTAAATTTAATTACACAAAGTAGTTATTTATTAATTACTTCAAAAACATTTAATCTTTAAACCTTAAATCTTTGAAACAAAATCTTTATAAATCCATAAATTAACTTAAGACTTTAAAGTCAAATAACAATTTTAAAACATCATTCTCTTTTATTTTTAAACTTGGATCTTCCTTGTTTTTTTTAAAACTGTACAAAGTTCTACTTCTAAATTTTTAAACCTGTACATGATTTATTTCAAATTTAAACCCCTAAAATCATGTTTCCTTTTAAAATTTGAAAATCTGGTATCTGATTTAAACGGACCCGAGCTTTCCCCTTTTAAGTTTAAAAACTTAATTCACTTAGGGTTTTCACATCACATTCCTAGGAAAAATTTAAAACTCAACACTTAGAGTTATTTCAAAGCATCTTTGATATTATGTATATCCTCATATATACATTTTCTTTACACACCAAGTTATACTTTAAATTTTTAAACCACCTTTGGTTTTTAATTCAAAACAATTTTAAGTTTTCTGGATTTAGATTTAAAATTTAAATTTTGAAATTATCTTCAATTCCAATTTATAAGTCATATTCACCGAAAAGTTTTATTTCCCTAAAACATTTCATTATTAAACACAACAACCATTTATGATAATAACCAAAATTATCATATTTATTAAAAATCAATTCATTATTATCTTTATTCTGAAAATACTTCTATAAATTTTAAGATTTTTATTTCAGTTTGGATCCATTTCAAACTTATCTTTATTCAATTTTAATTTGGTTGTATTTCTATTACCACTTAATTTAATTCCAATATTTTAACAACCAATTACCTTAATATTTATTAGAAAGAAATATCATTTTATATATCAAAATATATTCTTATATAAAATCATTTAAAATCTTTATATATAAAAATAACAAGTACGCTCTCATATATATACACTCAACTCATATTAGGGTATCATTGACCTTATCCTTAATGAGTAATTCCAACAGAGCCAAGGTTCTCGCTCTGTTTTAATAATTTAAAATGGATAAAATTTATCTTTGAAAGCTAATAAAATTTATTCTGTATATAATATATATATTTGATATATATTGTGAATAGGATATCTTTTGTTTTAACTAAAAGATGAATTTTTCAAATTGTATGTAAGTATATGTTATAATTTGAAATTGTTTTGAAATTTAATTTAATTTATTGATATATATATAGTAGGAATATATTGTGATTTAAGCTTTGAATTTATTTTTAGTAGAGAAAGAAGTGAAGATAAATTAGAGCTGAAGAAAGAAAATTGCAGATCTTTTTTCTATATTTAAAATTTTAAAACTTTAATTACCAATTTAAACTAAAATTATATAGGATAATTATCAAATCAATTAAATTATCAATACAGATTATTAAATTTATATTGCTAAAAAACCCGGGATATCACAAAGTCGTTCGGCATTGGAAGTCGCTCGGCACAAGAAGTCGTTCGGCATTGGAAGTCGCTCAGCATTGGACATCGCTCGGCATCGAACCTCGCTCGGCATTGTGGTGAGGCTGGTGCGGCTCGGCATTGTGGCGAGGTTGGTGTGGTTCGGCATTGTGGAGGTATGTGGCTCGGTGGAAGGCCTAGATGGGCCTAGATCATTCAGAAAGCCTAACAACTCAAGATTTGCCTATAAATACAGCATGTGAGGGTTTTGAAAAGGGATCTTCTTTCTGCTCTCTTCCTTTCTATTTTCTAAGACTGAGGCTACTCTGCCATTTTGTAACTGTAATTGATTCGAATATCAATAAAAAGGAAACTTCTGGAGTGGACGTAGGCCGGAGTTAGCCGAACCACTATAAAATATGTTGTTCTTTACTGCTTTCATTTTAATTTTGACTGTTCTTCACATTATTACTCTCTACATACACACTATCACTGAGCTGTGACTGGTATTTGGTGCTTTCATATGGATTTGGGTGTTAGTGACCAATTTTGGTGCTAACAATATATTATTTCTTTGATTTTTGAAATAGAAATGATATATTATTGAATTGGTTTTGAAATGGAAATGATATATTTTTGAATTGGTTTTGAAAAGGATATGTTTTGGTGTTTGAAAGTATGTATTATTTTGAAATAAATGATACGATTTTGAAATGGTTTAAAGGATGTATTTTGATTTGAAACATAAACTATTTTGAGATTTATAACCACGGGTTATAATAACGATTGGTTGTTAAAGAGACCGGGATCGGATATGGACATACTCTCTGTCGATACCGAAAACCACTTTAACAACTGTGTACGCAGTGGAGTTTCTAGAATGAAGTAGGATGGTGGTGACGATCCTAAAGGTATATGCATAGACCCAACTCCCATGAGTTGGCATAAGGTGGCTAAAACAGGAGCGATCTCGGGCCAATGAGGTACCACCTCTTATCGGACGCACTTTTTCGATACCATTCTATTACTTTGTGATTGTTTGGGTGCACCCTTTGATTTGGGAGTGTTGTTCGAGGTGGAACGGCAGTGGATGCTATGCGTTTCCATCAGTCTGTGTGCGTAATTGGTATATCTACCCTGGCATTGCCTTGTGTGCCGTGTCACCTACCATATCGAGCTTTACTACGAGTTGTGATTTCTCCCGTAGCCTATGGAGTAACGAGGGTAGCCCCCATTTTGGGAGTATGCTAATACTGGATAGACTACTGGGACTATTACGTGTTAAGGGGAATATTGGGTCACTCCTTAATGCTATTTAAAAGTATGTTTATTTTATATTGGACATTATTATAATAGCGAATATTATGACATAGTAGATAGTTTAACGAATCCTTAAAGAATGGGCGATCCCAAGCATTCTTTGAGTTACTTGTATTTTTATTACAGTTCACTTGAGTTGGTTTACATTATATAAGTATGTATGTCCTGACTCGAGTGTTTTGTGTTTTGCTTTACGCTCGGGTCAGACTGAGTGATACAGCATTTGAGACTCACCTTTGAAGCTGGAGTTTTGCTTTGAAGATCCAGATATCTATTCATTTTGTTATCCAGTTGATTCCAGTTGTATTCTGAGTTGTACCTGATTATCATATTGTTACTCCTATTGTATCTTGGTATTCCTATTGTATCTTACCTAACTCTGATGTATTTATATAGTAGCTTCATGAACTACTATTTCTTTGTTTCCGCTGCATTATATTACTCTGTGTCTATGATCTGTGATTATTTTTATTTACTGTATATTCTGAGTTTTGCCAAATATAAATTAACAAATCGGTATTTTGAATTATTCAGGTCAGACATGTGTGGTTTTATTGTCGATTTGAATGGTCCAAAATATCGGGTCGTTACACACGATCCACACTTGGAGGCATGGTCGAGCTCGGCAAAGTATGATGACATCAGACAGATGCACAAACAAATGTGTGATGGCTAACCTACAACGTTTTGGCTATGGCAAAGATAGTTGAATTCCGTGATGTAGGCAACATTTTGGGATGAGCAGGAAGAGATTGTGGTGGATGGGTAGATTAGATTTTCAAGTTGCGGCTGAGAAGAAAAACAGCAAACTCAAGCAAACATGGGTTTAAAGGTGAGTTACTGTTAACTCACAATTCTATATTTATCCATCTTTAGATTTCATTTTCATGCCCTTGTTGATTGATTGTGTGAAAACCTATATTTTGAATGGTTGAAATTTAGTTGCATGCTTTGAATTGTATTGTACATCATATATTTGGGTGGATATTTAAGTAGCTATGATGAATTGAATTGTTTTAAGAATTGTTTGTTCGGGGCATGGAAAATTTATTGTTAGTAATATATGGATTGTTGTGTAGGTTAAAAGAAATCAATTTGCGAACGAAATTTTGTTCGATTGCAAATTGTATTTTATTTACTTATATAAAAAATTTACGTTGTTTGAGTGATCAGAATTGTTGGAAAACAACTCGGATAGCTAATAATTCCATATTTGAAATTTTATTTTATAAAGCAACGTTGGCTCTAGATGTTGAATTTTCATTGGATTTATTGTTCAAATTATTTAAATGTTTTTAAATGAATTTCAAAATTGAGATTTTATCCATTTTGATTCTTATTGGAAATTAGTTTATAAAATATATAGTTAAATTATATTATATTCTTAACTTATTGTTTATCACAACATTTCCAATTAAAACTTTTAAAGATAAGTGATATTTATTTACAAAATCTTTTTAAAATTATTATTTATCAGTATGTAATGGTGGAAATGCTTTACAAGAAAAAGATATGGTATTATTTTAGAAAAATGGTTATGAAAGTAATAAATTCAATTTCAAATAATTTTAGCTATAAAAGCTGTTTAAATAATTTTAGCTATAAAAGCTTTGTTTTATAATAAATTTTAGCTATAAAAGCTATGAAGTAATATTATATATATATATATATTTGAAATAAAGTGATTTTGGAAAAATTATATTAATTACTTTCAACCTATAAACTATTGTTGGCCTTTATTGTATTTAGTTTTGGCTAAATTTTTTTATGCGGGTTTGATCTGGATTTTTTTTGAATTTCATGATTTTCTATAAAACAAAGAATTTTAATAAACGGTTGAATTGTCGGGTGGTATGGGACACTTTGTACAATTCTTTCGATTATTATTATAATTTGTTAAATAAAGTTAGAGTGGAAATTACTAGCTTTTAGTGAATACTTAAATTTACTTTCTGGTATGGGACAGTCAGCTAAATTCTTGTAATTACTGGAGTGACAGTAGTTAACACTTAGAGTTGTATTATCTTAGGGTGTTTGAATTTTAGACCGATAGATCCTTGAGAGAAGATAACTCATTTTTTATCGATCTGAGAATTGATACATTTTTAGATTTGGGTAGGCAGATCTCTTTCGGCAGATTTGTTATGGTGTAAATATGGCTGTCTCTTTCGGAAGACAGATTTTTACATGCATCGTAGTCTATATATACTACAACCTATCAGTTTATTAGTTATATACAGTTAGACTATGTTTACCTCTTTCGGAAGGTAAATTTGCATAGGACCGATTAGGTACACGGCTACTCTTTTCTTTGAGTGGTGTCCCTAATTTGTAGTCTTTTTCGGAAGGCTTCCTTTCTATGTAGTGGGTCTCTTTCGGTAGATTTCGTGTCACTGTATTAAACTGATAGATGACTACCATTATTATTTCATTATCGATGATTATTTCTTCAGAGATTTTAGTATGGATATTTTGTATCCTTTATGGCAATAAGGAATTTTGAATTGGTTATCACCATATTTTGAGATGATAGTCTATTGAGACTTGATATGTATTTATGAAATAGTGATTTGTAGATATGCCTTATTTGAGTATTTATTTTGGGCATATTTTATTTACGACTTATTTGTTTATTGTTAAGTCAAAATTTTGGGATCTGTATTTATTGGTTTGATAGGCCTTTTTGAATTTTTGGGTTTTAGGCATATTTTGAAAAGACTTATTTCAGACTTAAGTCATTTATGGATTTATATAGTGAATTTATTTAATATTCCATATTATAATTATTTGTTCGGCATATTTTATATGGCTTATTATTTTAAGTCATAAAGTTATGATATTAGTATCTCACCTATTATTCAGATATAGTCTGACCCCTTGATTATTTTAATACTCGGGTTAGGCCGAGACTTTACATGTATAGGGACCCATTGACCTTTGGATTTTGGGCTAGCATTGAAGTAGGCTATTTTGATAGTTTTAGTTTACTTCATATTTATATATATTGACAGTAAGGAGTTTATGTCATCTATATTATATAGTAGTGACTTTGTACCTGATACAAGGCTTTGGATATGATATATATATTTATGTGGGTCTAGTACTCATATTTTGTAGACTCACGTTCTATTATGTATATGATGATATATATTATTCCATTGTGATTTGTGACTCTGATTCTGATTTATCTATATTATATATATTGTTCTGAATATTTTTCATCGGTGTGTTAATTACTTTGTAATAATACCGTACACGTCTAAATTTCAGTTCAGATCCTCAAAAGGGTAAATAAGACATGCCAGTGTTAGTATAAAGATATATTCACAATCGATCGCCCTTAAGCAGCCGTATTCTTCGGATTAACAGACGACATTACTTGCAATGTTCTTTGCTAAACTGGGCATAGCGGTGTGGTCATTACAGCTTGGTATCAGAGCTGTGTTTTAGAACATTATAGAATATAATTAACACAGAGTCGAGATCTAAACCTGCTTGACCTAGAGTCCCATCCCTTGGGTGTGTAGTAGTTAGTAATTTAATTAACTATATAGGAATAGAAATATAAATGCTTATTGGGAATAACCATCGGGACGTATTTTAAAAATCTTTTGATAATACTATATAAATTATTGTTATGAAAATATTGGAACTCGCTTCTGTAAAGAGTGAGATTTAATGGATATTATAAATTAGTAGATGACTTAGAATTAAATTGTTGTATCCTGATTTGTTAAGTGATCAGAGTTCGCAGCGGAAACTGGAAAATAGCTTTTCACTGAAGGCGATTGTTTGTTTGTTTGATTGAAATTTATGTTGTTTGTATCAATGGATGTTTGATTGTTTTGAAAATTCTAAATAATTGTTGAATTAGTATTGAGTAGGAATTTTCATCTGAAAATTTATAACCTGCTCGATTATTAAATATATTATGGTATCTTCATTGATGTGGTTACCGCAAAGGAAATAGAAAACTTTGTTTTATATAAAAATGAAATTGTAATTATTGGTACAACCAAATAAATACCAAGATGAATAGTGGAATTAAAATTTGTTAAGAATAATTATTTTTTATTTTGAAATGGATAGAAAGAACTTTTATAAAAGCAATTATTAAATTTGGTATTTGAAAATATACTTATAAAACAGATATAATAATTTTTTTATTGATTGATGGATGCTTGGTTTTTTTAAAATTGTAAATGATTGTGCAAAAATTAATAATGAGTAGGGATTACTATTGAGAGTTAAAACCTGCTCAATAATAACAATAAGAACTTGTGGTGTCTTCAGTAGTGTAGGTACCGCAAGAAATATTGAAAATTTAAATTTATATAAAACAAAAGGTTAATTCATATGTGTGATTAATTAAATATTAAAATGAATTTAATTTTTTATGTTTGTTTGAAGTATTTATGGATGCATGAGTGTTATGGAATTGTTATCAGTAAATTATTAATACTATGATAACATTAAGATTGATTGAATGAATTTTAATAAAAGCAAGCATCTATTTAAATTAAAATCTTTTTGATATCGAATATCCATATATATGGAATATGGTTATATTTATTATAAACAAGCAAATATTTGGAAAAGCCTAAAGTATTAAAAGAAATATGTATATCTTATAGAAAATAATTTTTTTGTTAAATTGTCAGTTGAGTGGTTTAAGAATTCTGGTCGATGCACCTGATCAACGTTATCGATAGGGATTCCTAAACACTAGTACAATACATTTGGACACAATGTTTTGGGCAATAAAATAATTTCAAGAATAATATATAGTGAGTATGTAGTATCTTTGCAAAGAAGATAGAATGTTGAAATATGTTAAATATTTTACAAGATAAAGTGAATAGTTTGGAAAAGTTATTTTGTGGTAAAGTAATATTTTATTAGACATATATAACCTATAATTTGAAAGGAGGTATCCTGAGATATTTTAATAAATAAAATAAAATAAAATAACTAAAATTAGAATGTACATTATTTGGAAAATTAGAGCATTATTTAAGTAGATATTTTAGTAGGAATTCAAGTATTATTTCGTAATTGTAAAATTTTACATATTCATTTGCAAAGAAGCATTATAGATAAAATTTTGTGTGATACTTTTAGATGATTGTGTATATAATATTGTGGTTGGAATAAATGTTAGGATTTATACTTTTGCTAAAGTGCAAAGCGAGTTGTAGTTTTCTTTTATAAAAACCAAGATTATGATATGTTTTGGTTACTACTCCATTCTATGTTGTGTAAAAGTTGTACTGCAAAACATTTATACTATCTTTCAAAGGCATCAAAATTGTAAAGATGGTAAATTAACACTCAAAAATATATAATGTGAAGCATAAAGCTTGTTTTCAGTAATGGCCTTAGTAGATAATTGACTTACGTGAACTTGGAATTTTGTTGAACATCTGTAGATTTGTTCTTGTTTCATTTTAAAATGTCTGTAAAAAAATTAATAGATAAAAGAATTCTAGATTGTAAACATGAATCTTTTTATGAAATGATTGAAGCTTATGACCAAAATAAATCATAGCAGTACATGAGTTGCATTTCCTAATTGAGGATATAAACCAGGAAAGCAAGTGTCATTTTATACGTAGTTATGTATATTTTATTGTTGGCTGACATTGGATATTTCTTTTTATAGAAATATATATAGTCTAAGCCTAATAATTTCAAGTTATTAAATATAAGTGAAAAAAAAACACATTGCCACCATCATGTGTTTAGTTAACTCCCTATTTTATTTGTCAGGTATTCTTTATGGAGATCAATTTTAGGACAATGCCTATTAGTAGTTCTTCTATTAAACCCCTTCACCTTATCGTTAGCTGATAAAGCAATCTCGGTTATGAATATTCCTAGTAAAAAAATACGCCATATTGTTTACAGTCGTGACTAATGTACTAAAGCCTATGTGGACATGTTGGTCCATATTTATTCACAATACAAATTATTATACATAATGAATATGCATTTAGATGCCTCTGCATTTATTTAAGGGTCAGGTTTTTAATACTTAAAGCGTAAAAACTGCTGTTGCAATAGCCAGCGATAAAAAAAATGATGTACTATAGGTAGTGATAATTATAAATTCCATAGTTTTATAATGTCTTGCTCATTCGTGGTTTATATATACAAAAATGGTTGTTGTTTCATTCATATTAAGTGGCTTTTATAAGTGACACGACTAAATTTTCTTAACAGAAATTATTCTTACTCTTGATTCTTTAGCGAAGTGCTTCCCATATACTTACACACGCGCACACACACTCTCTTACATACATACATACATACACACACTCACTTTCCAATATTCAACCAACCAGTGAGAACAAGTTACAAAAGTGGTTAGAAGCATACAATATACTACTGCTTGCCAGAATAAACTAATACTTTAAAGTTGAACATTTGATAATATTCACATGAACGAAATGTTTGATGCCAAAAACTTATTTTTGTAAATTCTGTGGCCAATGACCAATATGCTTCTTGTTTTTCAACAATATCTTTTATGCTTCATGTTGATTAGTAAGAAACAGGGAATTTCATAATATTTTCTTCTTCTTTTCAGTCACCTAAAAAAAACTATCAACCCTCAAAACTTCTAAACTTTTGAGATGTTAGTAACCCATCACTGTTGCCTAGACATTTGAGTTCTTAGTGTAATTGATTAAGAAGTAGAATTGGTAAAGCTGAAAATAGTTTATGACAGCAAGATGATACTTAATATCTAAGACGCAGATTTGTTAAAAAATTTAAAGTGCAAAAGCAAAGCTTTAGCGTATTCTATTGTGAGCAGATTAGAACAAACAAACCAGCCTAGCCATTACATAGTTTAGGAATAATGCCAGTCTTCGATAACCCATTATTTAATGAATAGGTTCTTTTATTTTCATGTCATATTATTTATGTTTGTCCTTATAAATAATATTTTTTAGCAATAATAAATTCAAGCATGTACCATTAGAATTTAGGGTAGACAACAACAATGAAACTTTTCAGGATCAACAGGGTCGGTTGACCTGTTGACTTCCTGCTAAATGTTATTGTGTTGCAAATATATTGTGTTTTAAAGTTGTATACTCCTATTGTGCTTAAATATATCTATATCATCTAAACTAAATAGTATGTTGGAAATCCTAGTTCTTAAAGTTACAATTTTGTTTTTCTTTTAACTACATATATAATATATAAGAATAACTGTTGCATTTGATAGAAACAGTGTTAGTTTATTTTATTTTAGGGACTTGCCTCAATAATTTTACGTAAATTAACCATTTCATTTCCATCAATGTTGTATTAAACATACCTGTCCTAAATGCTAAGTGTTACGTCCTATATGACATTGACTTGAGTGGCTCTAATAAGTAGATATTTTTCTAAGAGAACTTATGTGATCATATAGAAGTTATAATTGAATGTCATGTTATTAAATTTCATATTTATGAAATTAATGTACTTACTTTGCGTTAAATTTAGGTATACGATGACTATTCGAATTGGATTGCAGTGGAAATTTGCTTTTGCTCGCTTATGCATGCCTAATTGCTAAGTAAGTTGCTTTAAAATGCTAAATAAAGGTACACTTTCGGATTAAATAAAAAAATGATAGAAATATTGTTATATATTGTGTTTCTGACCGTGTGGTCGATATATATCATATATATTAATTGTGAAATTGCAAATGGCTCTCCGTACAAAGGAGACTCTACCGAAATTTTTCAAAAATTTTAACACTTGGAAAATTTTCAATAAATTTTCTAATGGGAAGAAACGTAAATTAATAAATGAATCTATTTAAATTTATAACATACGATAAGTTTGATTCTAATCTTAACTACTTAAGGTTTTAATCGAGTTTCAACTAATCGTAAAATTCGAAGAGAGTTAATGTTTGCATGTGTTTTTGACGTCTTCCTATAAGAAATTGCGAGGATGCAATTTTCATAAGAGGGAGGTCTGTAACAACCCTGTTTTTGACATCGTAATATTCTACAAATTTGATTAAAATAATAGTATTCGAATTCGATTTGGATAATTATTAATTTGGAATCAAATTATTATCCAATTAAAGTTTAGTTAATAAAGAATTTTGTTATAATAAAATTTAATTAGATAATAAACATCTTTTTAGATAATATATTAAAATTAAAATAAAATATCTTAATAAGTATAAAAAATTTTAAAGTGTAAATAAATTTTTATATTTGAAATAAATGAAAAGAAGTCCTATTCGATATTCAATAAAAATCTATAAATTGACGAAGATGAATAAATTTGTTTATATCAGTTCAATGGTAATTAAACAGAGTGAAACAATATTAAATGAAATTTTGTAGTTATCAAAACATCTTGTATGAAATGAAATATAGACCAATTTAAAATAAATTAAATTTTTATACACAAATGAATGAGAGAGCTATTTAAAACAACTGAAAAAGGAAATTGGGTTGAATTAAATTAAAAGCCCAAGATCATTTAAACCCAAACCATTCCTCTTCCTTAACCTCTCTCCCTCAGCCCTCGGTCGTTTCAATTTTACGTCTGCCAAGCCCTAAATCGAAAAAAAAATGAAATCGACGAGAAAATAATAATAATAATAATAACATGCATAAAAGCACCTAGGGCGAGGGTAGAAAGGGAACGTAGATGGGGACGACCACGACAGAGGTAGGCAGTTGGTAATAGGCATGAACGGAGGACGTGCGATCTACACTTGGAGGCATGGTCGAGCTCGGCAAAGTATGATGACATCAGGCGAATGCATGAACAAATGCATGATGGATGACCTTCAACGTTTTGGCTATGGCAAAGATAGTTGAATTCCGTAATGCAGGCAACGTTTTGGGATGAGCAGGAAGAGATTGTGGTAGACGGGTAGATTAGATTTTCAAGTTGGGGCTGAGAAGAAAAACAGCGAACTCAAAAAAACATGGGTTTAAAGGTGAGTTACTGTTAACTCACAATTCTATATTTATCCATCTTTAGATTTCATTTTCATGCCCTTGTTGATTGATTGTGTGATGTAACGACCCGCAATTTTGGACCACTCAAATCGACAATAAATCCACACATGTCTGACTTGAATAATTCAAAATATCAGATTGTTAATTTAAATTTGGCAAAACTCAGCATATGCAGTAAATAAATCAATCACAGAATCACAGACACAGAGTAATACAACAATACGCAGCGGAATAGATAAAATAGTAGTTCATGAAGCTACTATATAAACATCAGAGTTAGAAATAAAATACAACAGAATATTTCAAATGCAGTGAAGTCTCTAGTACAACAGATGACCTCTCTGAACAGATCAACTAGAAGAGCTGAAAGCTGAGGCGATAGTTGGATCTCCAAAGGAAGCTCCAAACTCCAAGGGTGAGTCTCAAATGCTGTATCACTCGGTCTGACCCGAGCGTAAAGCAAAACACAAAACACTCGAGTCAGGATTAACATTCTTATATCAATAAATCCAACTCAAGTGAAATATCAACTGAAATACAATTAACTTAAAGGATGTTTGGGATAACCATCCTCTAAGGATCTGCGGAACTATCTACAAGGTGGAAATATACATCATAACACCGTGGTCCTTTCAAATAAATTTATTCTTCAAACCCAAATATTATTTCATTTCAAATATATCTATTTTCCAAATAGTATATATAGGTTAAGTAAAGTATTTAATTTCCTCAAGTCTCGCAAATCGATTCAAATCAACTCAAATTTCAAATTCCAATTTAATTCAATCTAAATTCATCAATTCAATCCAGTTCTAAATATATTTCAAAACTTTAATATTCAACATTTTCAAAGTTAAATTTAACAGTTTCATATAGCACTTGATTTAACTTTATTATTATTTAATCAGGGAATATTCACTTAATAAATCCAATATCATTTAACTAGCCTTACATTTCATTTTACTAAGTATTTCCTTAAATTTATTTAAACAAGAAATATTCATCTAATTACATATCTAAAATTCCAATTTCAATAAGCTTTAAATTGGTTAAATTAAATAAAATTCTTTACTAAATTCAAATTATCTTCCCAACCTTAACTTATTCAAAATTTTACCAAAAAAATCTATTTCGAAATATAAATTTTTATACTTAACATATTATATGTATTAAATCCATCTTAATTAAATTAAATATCATTATTAAATCTATATATATCATTTCCATTTATATATAGGAATTTTAAGAATCAACATTTGCTAAAACCATATATTTCTTTCCAAAACCATAGAATTCATTTTTAAAATATTTATATATATGGACCAACGGTGTCTGTATATATATTTATCATATGGTTAAGTGATACGGATATTTATCATTTCAATCTGAAATTTAAATATATACGGGTAGATATCATTTCGACCCGTAATCCCAATTTCGATTCAAATGAAAATCGCTTGGGTTTATCATTTCAACCCATAACGAAATTCTCCTATTCTAAAGTCCGTTCGGGTATGTATCATTTCAACCCATAGTGAATTCTATACTAACAGGGAACTTGCAGAGTGATAACAGATACTAAAAAAATATATAACAGCAGGCATATATCATCAGTATAAATAACAGATACGGGTGTCAGATGTCACAGGTGAACAGATACAAATAATAGTAATAACAGGCATATAATACTAGATACTGGTGTCAGATGTCACAGGTGAACAGTTATAGATAATAGCATATATAACAATGTAAATAACTACAGCAGCATATTTCAATTGCTATTTCAATTGACATCAAATTTAAATAATAAAAGAACGTTAATCGTGAGTGATTGCTCACCTTTCGAGGCTAGAAAAATACAGAATGAGACACAGATACGCACACTGATACGGACCCTGAAATTTAATTGTGAATTCAAGCAAAGCAAAAATCGGTACGAATTCACGGTCGGAGCTGATTGGCACGAATTGACGAACAGATCTGATGATACGAATAGATGAAATAATCAGAAATGGGTCGATGATGTTAAATGGTATAAGTGCACATATATGACTGTATGTAACTATATATAATATCATATTTTAACTCAGTGCCAAAAAAAAACCAATATTAAATTTCAATATATATATACATCGCAGACTATACGAAACATAAACAGAAAAATGCAGACAACTAGTTATAACTTAAATAACTATATACTTGTGTTGACTAGTATATAACCAAAATAAAATTTTATATAAAAGCCTAGTATATACATACATTACAGAAATCAAAATAAATAAATAAACATATTACTAATTTAAACTTCACAGGTATAAACGAGTTTATATAAAATAATATACAAAGTTGCAATGCATAGCTCGCCTATATAGAGAAGATTATAATATAACTACAAACTTAGAAAAATACACCTTTAAACCCATACTGTTATTATACACACACTACAGACCAGTGTCCAACATTATAACTTATATCATTTCTAAATATATATACACTTTATATATATACTTACCTAACTTTTCAGCAATTTAGATTATATAGCATCAAACCCGAAATAATATAATTTATAATATATTTTACTATATATATAACTCAGAACATATATATATATATATATACACTCTATATAACACAGACCAACTTAGCATACATACTATATATATAACAACTTTTAATGTTTCAAAATATAAACAGTAGCTTATAAGTTAAAGTCAATACATCAAATATATAATATAGTACAGTATAATATAATATAATATGAAATAATAAAATATATAAAACTACAAAAGAAAGGGGCTCGATAGTGCTTTCAATACATAAGTGTGAAATTTCTTTTACAGTAAATATATAGTACAGTATACATACTAGATAACACTGTCATAACTTATATACTTCTGTATATATACATACTATGTCAAAATCATACAAAATAATATATATGCTTTATAACAACAGATCTGGTTGATCAAAATTTAGATAAAAATATACAAAAAATGTAAAATATAAATCAAAGCACACCTATATCAGACTTATATATATACATATATATTAGATGTAAATAACACATATACTTATGTAAACTTTATACCATTAACATATATTATATAACCAAACAAAAAAACAAGACTTACGGGTTATAGGATGGTCTCGGCAATAGGCATGGGAGGTCGGCATGGGGATGGAAGTGAAAGCTTTGGTGGAGTGCTGGAAGAAGTGAGGCTGCTCTCGGCCTTGCTTGGCTTGGGTTGATGGTTGATGGGAGAAAGGCCGGAGGTTGGAGGTTGGGGTCGCATGCTCGGCCGAGGGAGGAAAGGAGGAGAGACGTGGAGATATGGGGCAGGGGGATGATGCGGCTATGTGATGTAGAGTTCGATCAAAACAAAAGAGAAGAACAGCAAAACTGAGACATCTTGAATAAATATACTATGTTATATTATTCTCTAGTGAAGTAATCTAGAAGAAGGCGAATAGAAGGCAATAGGAAATGAACAGATGCATATTTGAATCAGAGGGAATAGAAATAGTCAAATTGTGAATTCAGGAGTTATGAAATTGTCACAGGAAAAATATAAAGTAGAGGAGGAGAGGACGGTTCACAGTGGATCTGGGAAAAATGAAGATAGAAGGGGAAAGATAAAAGGAACCGTGATGTGTACACTAATTGAAAATGAAACGTACACAAATAGATGAAATGGTAATAGCCCTCGTAGATTCAGCTGACAAATATTAAAGCAAATTATTATTGTGGTCCCGCTGCACGTTCCGAATTTTAAAACCAAAGGAAACAGTAAAGCCACAATTTAGGGTACCGTTACAACGAACCGTTTATTGTTTCCGTCACGTACCGGATCTCGAAATACAGGAATAAATATACCATGGAGATCAGCACGACGAGAGGATCAAAACGGTATATAGATATTAGTGGTACGATCATCCAATCAAAAGTCGATAATCGGTACTGAAAATGCTGCTATTTACCAGAATTAAGATAATCGGAGCAATAGAAGTCCAAATTTGGAAAAATGAATTCCGCAGTCTGATTCAGAATGATCTGAATAAATTTTCTTCTGTTGACATATTTTGGTTTCGGAAAACTTTTAAATTCACTGCTATTAACCGGTTTGATTTGAAATAGAATTTCACAGGAAAACAAACTTCAATATTACCAGATGAAAATTTACCAGTTGCATGCTTTGAATGGTACTGTACATCATATGTTTGGGTGGATAATTAAGTAGATATGATGAATTGAATTGTTTGTTCGGGGCATGGAAAATTTATTGTTAGTAATATATGGATTGTTGTGTAGGTTAAAAGAAATCAATTTACAAACGAAATTCTAATCGAGTGCAAATTGTATTTTATTAACTTATATAAAAATATTTACGTTGTTTGAGTGATCGGAATTGTCGGAAAACAACTTGGATAGCTAATAGTTCCATATTTGAAATTTTATTTTATAAAGCAACGTTGGCTCCAGATGTTGAATTTTCATTGGATTTATTGTTCAAATTATTTAAATGTTTTTTTAATGAATTTCAAAAATGAGATTTTATCCATTTTGATCCTTATTGGAAATTATTATAAAATATATAGTTAAATTATATTATCTTCTTAATTTATTGCTTATCACAAAATTTCCAATTAAAACTTTTAAAGATAAGTAATATTTATTTATAGAATCTTTTTAAAATTATTATTTATCAATATATAATGGTGGAATGCTTTAGAGGAAAAAGATAAGATATGATATTATTTTAGAAAAATGGTTATGAAAGTAATAGATTCAATTTCAAATAATTTTAGCTATAAAAGCTGTTTAAATAATTTTAGAAAGAGTTTGAAAGCCTTTGGAAAATTATATCTTTATTTGTTTGTATATATTTAAATATTATTTCAAAATAAAGTAATTTGTTAATTTTGAAAAGTAAATCTTTGTTTTAAAATAAATTTAACTATGATTTTTAAGTTTACAAACAGTTTATGGTTTTAAAGTGTTTATGAAGTAACACACACACACAGATATATATATATATATATAGAGAGATTTGAAATAAAGTGATTCTGGAAAAATTATATTAATTACTTTCAACCTATAAACTATTGTTGGCCTTCATTGTATTTAGCTTTTGGCTAAAAAAAATTATGCGAGTTTGAACTGGATTTTTGTGGAATTTCGTGATTTTCTACAAAACAAAGAATTTTAATAAACGGTTGATTTGTCGGGTGGTATGGGGACAATTTGTACAATTCTTTTGATTATTATTATAATTTGTTAACTAGAGTTTGAGTGGAAATTACTAGCTTTTAGTAAATACTTGAATTTACTTTCTGGTATGGGACAGTCAACTAAATTCTTGTAATTACTAGAGTGACAGTAGTTAACACTTAGAGTTGTATTATCTTAGGGTGTTCGGATTTCAGACCGATAGATCCCTGAGAGAAGATAACTCATTTTTTATCGATCTGAGAATTGATACATTTTTAGATTTGGGTAGACAGATATCTTTCGGCAGATCTGTTATAGTGTAAATATGGCTGGCTCTTTCGGAAGACAGATTTTTACATGCATCGTAGTCTATAGATACTACAACCTATCAGTTAATTTTGTTTTATATAGTTAGACTATGTTTACCTCTTTCGGAAGGTAAATTTGCATAGGACCGATTAGGTACACGGCTACTCTTTTTTTTGAGCGGTGTTCCTAATCTACAATCTTTTTCGGAAGGCTTCCTTCCTATGTAGCTGGTCTTTTTCAGTAGATTTCGTGTCACTGTAATAAACTGATAGATGACTACCGTTATTATTTCATTATTGATGATTATTTATTCAGAGATTTTTAGTATGGATATTCTGTATCCTTTATGGCTCTGAGGAATTTTGAATTGGTTATCACCATATTTTGAGATGATAGTCTATTAAGACTTGATATGTATTTATGAAATGGTGATTTGTAGATATGCCTTATTTGAGTATTTGTTTTGGGCATATTTTATTTACGACTTATTTGTTTATTGTTAAGTCAAAATTTTGGGATCTGTATTTATTGGTTTGATATGCCTTTTTGAATTTTTGGGTTTTAGGCATTTTTTGAAATGACTTATTTTAGACTTAAATCATTTATGGATTTATATAGTGAATTTAATTAATATGCCTTATTATAATTGTTTGTTCGGCATATTTTATATGGCTTATTATTTTAATTCATAAAGTTATGATATTAGTACAGCACCTATTATTCAGATATAGTTTAACCCGTTTATTATTTTAATACTCGAGTCAGGCGGAGACTTTACAGTTACAAGGACCCATTGTCCTTTGGATTTTGGGCTAGCATTAAAGTAGGCTATTTTGATAGTTTTAGTTACTTCATATTTGTATATATTGACAGTTAGGAGTTTATGTCATCTATTTTATATAGTAGTGACTTTGTACCTGATAGAAGATTTTGGATATGATGTATATATTTATATGTGTCTAGTACTGATATTTTGTAGACTCACGTTCTATTATGTATATGATGATATATATTATTCCGTTGTGATCTTTAACTCTGATTCTAATTTATCTATGTTATAAATGTTGTTCTGAATATTTTTAATCGGTGTGTTAATTACTTTGTATTAATACTGTACACTTCTAAATTTCAGTTCAGATCCTCAAAAAGGTAAATAAGACGTGTCAGTGTTAGTATAAAGATATATTCACAATCGATCGCCCTTAACCAGCCGTATTCTTCGGATTAGCAGATGATATTACTTGTAATGTTCTTTTGCTAAACTGGGCATAGCGGTGGGGTCGTTGCATAACTGACTATCAAACCTTGACCGGTTTTGACTTAGGCAGTAAATATAAACTTCGCATGTTCATGCGGTTTAAGTTCTCTCGGGAGAAATCATTTGGGTGAAACGTCTCTAGCTTTAAAAGATATATTAGAGATCCCTTTGGACTCTAGTATAGTCCGCTTACTTTTGAAAGAACCGGGAATGAGTCAACTGGAAACTATCAATGTTGTTTCGAAGAAACTGGAATCAGATAAGTATAAATTATCTGAAAACCACTTTGATCCAACTCAATCGTTTCAAACTAAAGACATCTTGAAGGTGATTGAAGATGGAGCTTTTGAAGTGCAAGGGCTACTTACTACTAATCTTGTGAGTGATTCCAAAATGGTTGTAGTAGAGGTAGTGCCTTTGGTTTGTTTAGAGCTAGAACAAACTTGTATGGATGAATGATGGCACTGTATTACTGCCTAGAGGGCAATGTTGGCATTCCGAGATGGTTTGCTATGAGGAAATGGTAAGAGCGTAGCCTCTCAAGCCTCACAACTCGGAAATCGCTAAAATAAGGTAGGCTGCTAGGCTATATGGGTCACTTCCATTAGGGTATGATCATCGCCTTATCTAGAGTTGATATCTATGTATGCATCAGGTCCCATTATGGTTGTTTATTCGCAACCAAGGGGTGATCGTATTTGGCACTATCCAGTCAGGAGTAGGCCGGTCTTGTCGTGTCGAGGTCGAAAAGTTTTTGATCTCACATAACATTTATCTAGAGGTGTACTGCTCTCGGAAGGTAGTCCCTTACCTTGCCATTGTTGGGAATCCATTCTCCAATAACTGCCTTCGGTTTTTGATTGTACATCTATTATTGCTGTCATGTACACACATCACAGCTACTTGGTTATAAAATAGTTTAAACCTTAGACATTATTATAATATCACTGGATTTTATAATATAAAATGTTTTAGTTGTCGTAAGGTAAAAACCCATTCGTGCTTATGTTTGACGTGGTCTTACGAGATACCTTTTATTTTGAAAAGGTTTTCAAATGAAGAAATCAATATGATTTGATTGAATTTTCTCACGCTAGTTTTACCAGACTAACCCGGGCATTTGTTTCCTATAATGCTCGGGTTAGCCCAACATATTTTTCAGATTTAGCTGAACACTTAGGAGCTTTCAAGGGACGAGCTGGATTCTCTAAGACATATTCAGTATCTTCTATCTTTCGTTGTTTTCATTTGTTTTGTTTTTGTCTGTATTTATCAGCAATTGTAAGGACATGCTGTTATAACTGTCCAAGCTGATAATAGGTTAGTGTACTCTGATGTTGAGTATATAATAAAGTTGATTTCTTTTTGTAAAGACTTTTTCATATTGTACATTACTCGTCACGTTTTGTAAGATTTTGTTCCGTCTTTTCTTTCTTTCACCCTAAACGACCTGTCTTTCGGACACTTAAATGATTGGCACACGAATACCGAAGATGTATTAAGTGTCATCTTTAGGTGATAGAAAGGTATATCATTACATAAGTCCATGCCCTTGGTGTGTCACAACAAGTCCAAACCAAACAAATCATATATTACTCTGAGGTCAAAACCTTAGAGTACGGATTCACTCTGTATATAACATACAGAATCACCGCACACAGCTCCAGTCGCCATGGCCTAAAAACCCATTGGACAACTCTAAAAAACCTATACTAACCCAAATTGCATTCCAAATGGAACGCATGATCTCAATGTCATAGTACTCCTCAGATATACCCTCCTGGTCTACCTAAATATCTACAGTTTTGAAATACGTGCCGAGGTAGGTCCAACGTGGGCCCCAAAATCAAAGTATTCCAAAACCTACTTAAATTTCACAAGTTGTAGCCCTAAAAAATGATGAACAATGGTCCAAACATCACATAAAATAAAAATATTCCAAAACCTACCAAAATTTCACAAGTTGTAGCCCCAAAAATATGATGAACAATGGTCCAAACATCATCTCAATCCGACTTCATATGCAAAAGTTATCGCGATTTAAAGTTTGCACAACACATAGCGGGTCAATCGACCGAAGGGTCATTCAATCGACTGAACCATGACCGAGATGGACTTTTTCCTTTCGAACAGTTAATTGAATGGACCAGGTCAGTCATCTGAACTGACAGTTTCTAGGTAGTGAGACTGGGCAGGGAGTAGATTCCGCGAACGGATGCCGATTCACACGTCGTTTCCTCCGATGCTTCGTCTGGTGAGTCAACTTGCTAGTAGAGCCTGCCTCCATCCCATTGGACATCTACCGAGGTTCATTTGTTAACATTTTATAAGTGAATTCCATAAGTAATCGAAAACTGTTTGTGATACCAAAATCCATTCTTTGCACGAGTAGAGTTCTACGGGCGATTATGGCGATCCAGCTTCCTCCAACACGCCAAAACGACATACTTGACCTTGTGTGTAGCCTATACATATGTCAATTCACCCATTTGTGCATGCCTATGCACATACGCACACACAACACACAAGCAAACAAAAATTACATTTCGGACTTCACTAGGACGATTGCTCAGCCACGTATACTCTCATGCAACTTAGCACACGCAATATCGCTATGTCTACATAAAATGTCCATAACGGACTTGTAATCAGTTATATATCTATATAAATAAACAGGCATACAACAATTCTAACTACGATACTATCATTGTTTTAATTTTCGCTTAGCTTCAAATGCACATATACATGTACCCAGTTGTGCACATATACGTACATGTATATTCGGATAAGTAATTCAATTATTACTTAAATCAAAACTTACTTTTATTTACAAAACTTCTTCAATAAAAGTGAAACATCTCCTCATATCATTTTATAAAATCATAAACCATTTTATAATATATCATACTAGCTTATAATCACTTTAAAGTATTTAAAATACTTTATCACTTCATTAAAAATCAAGTATTCACCTTTTTACTATTTTATAAAATCTCATATCTATTTTATAAAATATATACTTCATTTTTGAAATCATGAGACCATTTTATAAATGCTGACTAAGGCTCATAGGGTCTCTAATCACTTTAATAATAAGTGCAAAGTTCACAAATCCCTTAAATTAGCTTACTAATATTTTGCAAATCGATTCAAATAGGTTAATTAATATTTTCTAATGACGTGCATATAATTACACTACTTAACCCCAAATCAAACAACAACACCACAACTAATCACCCAATTAGCCCAAATCAATTCTATGGCTTACTAACTATTTACAAACATAGTAATTAGGGTCTTAAACAAATTATTAGCTAAGGGAAACATGTTTATAACACAAACATAAAACCAAATCAACTCAAACAATCTCCAATCACTTCATATAATTCTATAACCATCAACAATCAAATATACGAAGTACAATATATATATATATATATATATTAGTAAGGAGAATCATCCTACTCACCTTGCTTTTCTCAAAACCAAGATCAAATCACCAAAACACATAAATTAGCTCCCTTAAAATCCAAGATGAAACTCCAAACATCGAATTAGGCAAATTCCTTTGGGGGTTATGTGGAGAATAGCATGACAGGATTTATGATTATTTTATTGGAATTTATATAATTTTATTTAGGCAAGAATTAGTGGATCTAGGGTTTAGGCTTAAGGTGAGATTAGTAAAGTGATTAGGAGATGGAAAAAGAAATGAACGTGGAATGAGAAATGAATGAAGAGCTTAGCTTAATAAAAGCTAAGTTAGAAGCAAGCTAGTGGGCTTAGCCCAATTCTCTTTAACCGGCACTATTCATCCTCAAAATTCAAAACTTCAAACATATCAAACCTTATACTCATTCAAATTTTGGATGTCATTTCGAACTAAATAGAAAGATTTCGGGACCTAATTCCATCGTATACAAAAGTTAGCTTTTGGATCAATTTACGAATCGAATGTAGTCTACCAGCTAAAAATTCGTCGATCGAAATGTATCGATGCTTTACTCATTTTGATTCACAATGTCAATCCAGACTCAATGGAAGTGGTCTCAAGTTCTAATTCGATCGTATTCGAAAAGTCACATTTTTGTCTTTCAGTTCAATAACCACTTAATATTTAAATTAACTATTTAAATATATTATTGTTAAATATGTGAGTTGTTACATTATACTTGCATTGATAATGTGTTACTAATAGTGGACGATTAGTATATATGTGAGCATACAAGTTATGATTTGTTTATTTGATGCTTGTGGTTGACATTGAGTATTATTGATGCTTAATGACTATGTTATTATTATTGTTGTTACCCTATATTTATAATGATCGATTGTGGTGGCTTAGGATGTCATGGTTCTGCAATGTTATGTGCTAACAAGTATCTGACATTGGAGAAGAGGAGGAAACATAAATACGTGGGCTTGGTCTCTAAAAGGTACATAGGCGTTTTTCTGTATGTAATAGCTATCGAGCCTATAGCCGTAGTGTATAGGATAAGATGCAGTCCAAACATAGTTGAACATTTTTTCCTTCCAAATTTTTGAAGTTTGCAAGTTCGAAAGAAGGAGGGAGCAAAAGGGTTTGGATATTGGACAAATTTATAGACTGGGACTCGGTATAGTTCTCTGTCATTATAGATATATTCCTTTTAGATTTGATGGTAGTTAATGTATTGAAAAGTGAAGATACTATTTGATGTATTATATTTTATTATGATAATATTGTATTATGTTTATATCATTAATGATATACACAATATTTAAATTCCGCTGTGAGTTTTTATTTTATCTTTTGCTCAAATTGATTTTAGATTTTAAATTATAAAACCCAGTCCTCTATGTTTAATGTTTGAGATATAGTGTGAAATCTTATTTTGATAGTGTTTGTCATTGATTTTAGTTAAAAACAATGGATTATCACACTTATTATTAGAGCTTAGGTTTAGAGGTTCCCTAAACCATGAGTATGTTTAAACCAATCAGGGTAAGTCAATTTACACTATATCTTGGGTTAAAATATAGAATGAGTGAGCGTTCTTATTACTGATTGTATGTTTTGTGTGTATAGGTTGTCAGTGTAACCACGTTAGCTAACCTTGAGACATGTTTATTTAAGAGGACCATTTTTATAGAGGATAAATAAAGTAAGAGTGGGGTATGATGAAGACTTATAGGAGGGATTAAGTGTTGATTATGAGTTGAAACCTGACCTTAATAAATGTAATTACTTTTATTAACTTTTTAAATGAAAATTATTTTGACTAAAAAGTATATAAAAATATACCTTTTTGATTTTAAAGATATTTCACTAAAAAGAAAATAATATATATTTTTGGGCATAAAGTGATCTGTTAAGAAAATTTACATGGGTTAGAATAAAGATTTAATTTGGGAAATAAAATATTTTTTATGAAGATATTTTCTTAGGGAGATGTGGTTATTGCAGAAATATTTTATTGAAAAGCATTCTTGGGAAATGTTGTTTTATTTAAAATATTTGAAAAAAGAGAGGAATATTTTGATTGGAAATTGGATCCAATATATAAAGGAACATTTGTAGTGCAAACAATTTGATTTTTTTAACATCCTTTGAAATGTATCTCTATAGCAGTGTTAGGATTTTGAAATGCTTTGTTAAAAGTATTTTGTTAATGAATGTTTATAGAAATTTTTTATGTTAAGAGAGAGAAATGTTTTCTGTTGAAAAATATTTTAAAATAAATATTATAAGTTGTATGGAATATTTAATTAAAAGATAGCAATTTTGATAAAAGCATTAGGATAAAAAAATGTTTTGGGTACCTAGTTGAGGAAGATTTATTTTGAAGGTGTTTTACAGAAAAGCTATTTTGATAAAAAGATATTTAATTTTGGAAGTGTATTTCAAGAAATTATTTTATGGAAATGGGTATTTGAAAATATTTCTATTTGAGAAATGTTTTTTTGAGTAACATAGAGAGAAAAATTTGTATGAAGAATATCTTGGATTAGAAAACCCTTTGTTTGAAAGATGATTTTGGTTGTAAAACTTTAATTAAAAAGGTACTCTTTTTAAATGATGTTTTGAAAAGGAAAATATTTTCTGCAAAGTATTTTGGTTAGACAATTACCTAATTTGAAAAAATGTTTTATTGCGAAAGGAAGTGTTATAAAATATCTAGTTTTAAAATACTTTGAGAAATTTTTTTACAAAATGACGATGGCTTGATTTGTTAAGTCAAAAGGTAAAATATTTGATTTGAATAATAAATTTTTGAGATGTTTGTTAAAAAAAATATTTTTATCGATAAGATATTTTAATTAGAAAGCTTTATTTAAGGACTATGAGACTAAAATGTGTGACATAGGGTGTGAGATGACCTGGCGAGATTAGTTTTGAGGTTGCCCAACACCCATTATGACAATATTACCTTTATGACTTTCATGTGTGACTTTACCTAATGAGTTGTATTGATGTCTAGTTATTCCCTTCCATAGAGGGAGTTAGAATAAGATGTAGGGGCTACCCGTTTTGATGTATGGGATAGTGACCACTTTTTTGTATTTGCTTACTTTGGTTGATTTGTTTGTATTGATCTACTCTCTATTAAGTTATTAGTTTTAATCAAGAAAATTTTATGTCATTTGATTGATTGTTTGCCTATTAATTTATGTCGTGCTTATTTGAACTATTTTCTTTTACTTGTGCTATGTTGACATTAATTGCTTATCTTGCTATCATTAGTTCTGCTTGTTTGTTTGTTGGTTGTTCGATTGTCCACCCTGTTGTAATCATTATACCATACATTAGGTTATATTTCTTGTTATGTATGACAATATTATGATGAGGTAGGTATCTAATGTTCACTTTTAGTAGAGTTTACATTGGAGAAACTAGTGGGTTGTTAAGGGATATATATTTTTAGTTATAGTGGGATAACATAGTTTCCTAAGTTGAGGAAGACTGGATATTCAGATTGACTAAGAAATTTGATGATGTTTCTTAAAGAAGAGTAATTGCGATTGAGCAATTTTGGTGACTAAAGAATTGATGGGTACCACTGAGGAGTCAAAATGATGGGTTTGGGGTCCATTACATCTTTACTAAAATTTAGAGTTTTGACAAATACACGTTTCAAAATCTATTATTATACAACTGATTTCTAACTTTCATAATTTTTAGTTTTAACAAATATTTCTGGTTTGATTTCTGAAAAAAAAGAGATCATATGGTTTGAAACTTTTCCAAAACTGTGTTTTCTCAAACCATCTTAAGTTGACTTTTAAAAGAAAAGAAAATGATGATGTTTTGGAATAAAAGAAGCTTTGATTTGAAAAGGACATGAAAGCTTTCATTTGACTATAAAAATATCTTGGATCATATTTTGATTTGAAGATGTATTAGAATTCTCATTGCTAGTGATGGCTGGCAGATCTCTCTTTGGTATTTTGGTGAGTAATCCTTGTTGTTAAATGAAGAAATCAATACAGGAGGACTTTGGAATCAGATTTTTGACATGATTTGAAGGATGGAAAAAGATGGGTCTAATGTGGTTCAATACTAAGGATTTTTATGCAGCGACTAGAAATGTTTAGAACTTTGACAACTCGATGATGTGAGTATTTGGATGGTCCATGAAGGAAAATTCGATGAAGTGAAATTTTGAAGTGAATAGTTGATGTGTTCTGCTATTAGGAAGTGTGATAAGGGTTATTGATGACCAAAGGCTTTGAGGAGTGCCTAAAAAGCAGAGGTATGTAAGGACACGCACCTGGATGTTGATTTTATCGTAGATCCTTGATGTGATCCGTGTACCCTAGAGCTTATTGATGTTGGGTCTAGTTTCTTGGTCGTCTAAGTGGCATGAATTCGAGAAAGTTGTGAAGCATTTTGATGTTGAGTATTCATTTACCTTATGATAGTGGTCATTTGTGTCATTATACATCCCTAAGTACTATGTGCTCTTATGATGTTGAGTATTCATTGACCTTATAATGGAGGTCACTAGAAGAGACCTTATATGTACGTCTGAGGATTGAGGATTAATGTAGTTGCAACATAAGTAGATGGACATATTATTTTGAGGATGTAGCCATGACTAGGGACATAATATTTTAAGTATGTAGCCACGAGTGAACATGTATTATTTTGGAAGGTGTAAAAATGGGAATGGTAAAAATGAGAATGTATATCGATTATTTTGGAGGACGAGATTACGATGAAGTTCATCGATAAGTTTTGAGGATGCAAATTATGGTGGATGTATTGTCAGCATAAGTATTAACACACATGACTTATTTGATGATAGTTAATATAATGATGATGCCATGTTATTTTGAGAATTTATGTTTATTTTGATGGGCTATGTTGATTGTTGATTTGTATATATTTTTACTTATGCATCCATGTTTGGGCCAACCTGAGTTTTGTCGTGTTTTTTTGTTGTGGTAAATTATGGTAGGATTGTTGAGATGCATGATGTAACTTGCTTATAGAATTGATTTATAATTGATATTGTTTCACCCTTTGTAGATAGAGTGATATTTTTGGATGGTATAGTTTTGATTGCATGGTTATAGAGATGTATGTGTTACAATACTATATGTGTTGAATTCATTATAGTGAATAAATTATATTATGTCATGATCGATTGTATTATGTGGTTGCCGTGAACTATAGTAAAGATAATTAATTTATGGTTAGCATATCTCCCTAAATTTTGTAATTAAACCAATGATGAAGCTTTACTAATGTGGCCGAGGGTTGTATTTGAGGAATTGTGAGGGCGCAATTCTTTTAGGGAGGAGAATGTGAAGACCCACAAATTTGACACTATTAATATTAAATTAATTAAAAATGAATTTTCAATTAAATAGTGAATTGGGTATCGTATTATAACCCTTATATATATCTTTTCAAGCTGGTTGATTTGAACTATGAATTTATTATATTAGGAGTTACGGTTTAGAAGATATTGATTTTACAAGTCTAGAGAATTGCACCATTGACAGATGATTTTCAATGTTTTAGTTTTGTAAATGAAAACATGTTTAGTGTAGTTGGTTAAGAGAGTAGACTTTGTTTGGAGAGGCCATGGGTTCAGTCTTTGCTAATGATACATTTTTTCGAATTCTTTAGAAAGATAACAAAAAAACATATCCATGGAGAGAAACGTATGTGTGTGTGTATATGTATATAAGAGAAAGATAAGGAGAAAAGTATATAGTGAAATACATACATACATACATACATATGATGTACATATATCTTTACTACTAATAGAGAGAATTCATTGAATAGATTTACTTGATGTCGTTTTGAAATTCTAAATATACCCTTTTCCATCTCATGGAGAAATAATATTCAAATATGGAGATATAGCCTGTTAATTTCTAAGTACAACCGTTAGTCACCATGGAAAACTACAGTGTGCGTTCACAAGATGAAGTATCCCACTATACCATATTATCCGTAATTTAGGTTGGAGTTTGTCGGTCGAAGTTTTGCCTGATTTCGAGTTAGTGTGAAGAAGTTATTGCAGTCTGAAGAAAAAAAACAACGGCTTCTGCACTAGGCGGAGATCAAATATGGGGATGTGGTAGCCTGTTATTTTGTAAGTACAACTGTCGGTCCCTATGGAGAACTACAGTGTGCGTTCACAAGATGAAGTGTCCGAGTGTTCCATATTGTTCATAATTTAGGTGGGAGTTAATTGGTCGAAGTCTCATCGGATTCCGAATTAGTATGAAGAAGTTATTGCAGTCTGAACAAAAAAATAGCGCTTCTGCACTAGGCGGAGTTCAAATATAGGGATGTGGTAGCATGTTATTTTCTAAGTAAACTGTCAGTCCCTATGGAGAACTATAGTGTGCGTTCAAAAGATGAAGTATCCAAGTGTACAATTTGTCCGTAATTTAGGTGGGAGTTCATCGGTCGAAGTTTTGCCTGATTCCGAGTTAGTATGAAGAAGTTATTGCAATCTGAACAAAAAAAATAGCGGCCTCTGCACTAGGCGGAATTCAAATATAGGGATGTGGTAGCTTGTTATTTTCTACGTGCAACTGTCATTCCCAATGGAGAACTACAATATGCGTTCATAAGATGAAGTATCCGAGTGTTCCATATTGTTCATAATTTAGGTGGGAGTTAATCAGTCGAATTCTCGCCGAATTCCGAATTACTATGAAGAAATTATTGCAGTCTGAACAAAAAAATAGCGGCTTCTGCACTAGGCGGAGTTCAATTATGGGGATGTAGTAGCATGTTTATTTCTAAGTAAACTGTCAGTCCCCATGGAGAACTACAGTGTGCGTTCACAAGATGAAGTATCCTAGTGTACCATGCCGTCCGTAATTTAGGTGGGAGTTCATCGGTCGAAGTTTTGCCTGATTCCGAGTTAGTATGAAGAAGTTATTACAGTCTGAAGAAAAAATAGCGGCTTCTACATAGGTGGAGTTCAATAATGAGGATATAGCCTGTTATTTTCTAAGTACAACTATTATTCACCATGGAGAACTACAATGAGCGTTGAAGTGGGGATATAGCCTGTTATTTTCTATGTACATCCGTTAGTCACCATGGAGAACTACAGTGTGTGTTCACAAGATGAAGTATCCGAGTGTACCATACTGTTCGTAATTTAGGTGGGAGTTCATCAGTCGCAGTATCGTGTAATTTCGAGTTAGTATAAAGAAGTTATTGCAGTCTGAACAAAAAAATAGCGGCTTCTGCACTAAGCGGAGTTCAAATATGGTGATGTGGTAGCCTGTTATTTTCTAAGTACAACTATCAGTCCCTATGGGGAACTACATTGTGCGTTCACAAGATGAGGTATCCGAGTGTTCCATATTGCCCATAATTTAGGTGGGACTTGATCGGTCGAAGTCTCGCTGGATTCCGAATTAGTATGAAGAAGTTATTACAGCCTGAACAAAAAAATAGCGCTTCTGTACTAGGTGGAGTTCAAATATGGGGAGCTGGTAGCATGTTATTTTCTAAGTAAACTGTCAATCCCCATGGAGAACTATAGTGAACATTCAAAAGATGAAGTATCTGAGTGTACCATATTATCCGTAATTTAGGTAGGAGTTCATCGGTCAAAGTTTTTCCTGATTCCGAGTTAGTATGAAGAAGTTATTGCGGTCTGAAGAAAAATAACAGCGGCTTCTGCCTAAGCGGAGTTCAAATATGAGGATGTAGCCTGTTATTTTCTAAGTACTACTATTAGTCACCATGGAGAACTACAGTGAGCGTTGAAGTGGGGAGAAGTAGGGATATAGCCTGTTATTTTCTATGTACAACTGTTAGTCACGATGGAGAACTATAGTGTGCGTTCACAAGATGAAGTATCCGAGTGTACCATATTGTCCATAATTTAGGTGGGAGTTCATCGATTGAAGTTTCGTCCGATTCCGAGTTAGTATGAAGAAGTTGTTGCAGTATGAATAAAAAAAATAGCGGCTTCTGCCTAGACGGAGTTCAAATACGGGGATGTGGCCTATTATTTTCTAAGTAAACTATTAGTCACCTTGAAGAACTACAGTGTGCATTCACAAGATGGAGTATCCGAGTGTACCATATTTTCCATAATTTTGGTGGGATTTCATTGGTCGAAGTTTTGCTTGATTCCGAGTTAGTATGAAGAAGTTATTGCAGTCTAAAGAAAAAAATAGCAGCTTCTGCCTAGACGGAGTTCAAATATGAGGATGTAGCCTATTATTTTCTAAGTACAACTATTAGTCACCATGGAGAACTTCAGTGAGCGTTGAAGTGGGGATATAGCCTGTTATTTTCTAAGTACAACTGTTAATCACCATGGCAAACTATGGTATACATTCATAAACTGAAGTATTTGAGTGTTCTATATTGTCCGTAATTTAAGTGGGAGTTCATCGGTCGTAGTTTCGCCTGGTTCCGAGTTAGTATGAAGAATTTATTGTAGTATGAACAAAAAAATAGTGGCTTCTGCATAAGCGGAATTCAAATACGAGGATGTAGCATGCTATTTTTTAAGTACAACTGGTAGACACCATGGGGAACTACGGTACACGTTCACTAGATGAAGTATTTGAGTGTTCCTTATTGTCTGTAATTTAGATGGGAGTTTATCGGTCGAAGTATCGCCTGATTTCGAGTTAGTATGAAGAAGTTATTGTAGCCCGAACAAAAAATAGCGGTTTCTGCCTAGGTGGAGTTCAAATATAGGGATGCTACTATCAAATCTACTTCCACGGGTACAACTAAAAATGCATGCACGTTGTGATTATATGCAGGCCCACCTGGGCGTGCATATGTACTTGTAGTAATAACAATAATAATTAATAATAATAATAATAATAAAAGGTTAATTCTAATTAAACGTGCAAAATTACCAAGTAGCCCCACAAACTAAAAAAACCACCATACCCATAATCAATGGATGAGAATGTGATGGACTTAGAGGTGAAGATAGATAGAATGTTAATGAAAATAGGGAGTTGAAATCAAAAATGAAAGGTGTGAAAGAGATGAAGATGTTGAGTGTGGTAAAGTCATAAAAATCCATCAATGAGGTTGAGAATTATAACAACATTGGAGTTATGGAGACAGTCGAACGGATCCCTCAACTTTTATCGTGTATGAGGTAGGGCCATAGACTGCGGATACACTGCTTGATCTTTCCACTTCAACCCTATGTGAACTGGGAAATGACAGAGGAGCCACCGAATCAACAATGCGTCAGCAAATCGCATTAGCGGCTCCCTGCACAAATGGCATAGTTTGCTCATCGAGATCCAACCTTCCTCAACCCTTTATTAAATGATGTGGTTTCTATGTTAAAGTGTTTAGCGAATTAACAAGTGTTAAACTAATGTAGCTGCTAGTGGAATTGGCTCTTAAGAATTTGACAATTAATAATATTATGAGTCCAATTAGCTTATATGATTGAAGCAACACCAATATAGAAGCAACCAACTCACCAACGAAAAGCGTATCTTCAAAGTTACCTTAGAGCCTGGCCAAAATACAAAAGAAGTTAGATACGGTAAAAATTGACATGTTGGTTAAGAACCCATGGTGGGAGGAGAATGAGAAAGGTAAGCAGGGAGATTATAAGGTGGTTGCTTAATCATGTAGGGAGTTACACAGCGAAACTGTAACAACCCGCACCTTAATGAGCCCAAATTTCAACGAAATCGAAATCGAAATCTATTAGGGCATAGAATGTTGGTGTTAGTAACCTATAATAAACATAAGTATATCAGAGATCGATTAAACTAAACTCACAACGGAATAGAAAATATAATAGAATATAAATATTGACCGAGAGCACTACCTCGGAATCAATGGTATTCCTTGGACATCGAATCGCCTTGTTTATATAAGGATATATATATATATATATATATATATATCTTTGTGTGTGTGTAGTTAGTTTGATGTAAGAAAATATAAATTAGGTAATTGTGCGAAAATTTGAAATTATTAATTATGGACATATATAAACGTATATACAATACGATGATTGTATTCCATGTATCTTAATTATTGAAATTCATATACAATTTGTCTGTATTAATTTCATATATTATGGGAAACTAATTATGTAAATTAGCAATTAACGGTTCATTGATTGACATATGGACAAACTAACCCTTTATCTTAGGAGATTATCAATAAATCAAAATTAAACATATTCATACATTACAATTTGCTCCTTTCTTCCTCTTGCCTTCCTCCTTACGTAACAACCAATATAAATATTTACAAATCCTAAAAGAAAAAAGGAGGAAAAAAAGAAGTTTTAGAGAAAAGAAGGAATCTAGTAAAAGAGAAAAAAACTCAAAAATTAAGAAATAAAGGAACAGAACTTTTAAAAGTATAAGGAAGGAAGACCTAAAGATTCTAGTAACAAAGTATTCAAGATTTTGGGAAACATTTTGCTTGAATTTTAGAAAGGTGCCACTTTTCACTGTTTTGCAATGGATTAAGGTAAATATATTTTTGAGGTGACTGTTTCAATACTTTAAAAATGGAAGTATATCATCGTTTCAAGAAATATTATTGTTTTGAGTTAATAAACAAACGTGTTCTTATATAAACAGTAATAAGACGATATAATACTTGAAAAGAAATAACGAGTAAATACATTATTTTGAGTTGTGTAACATATGTGACTTATTATCATTTTAAATTATCATGTATATTTGTTGTATCATGATGGAATCAAATAGAGATGAGTAAGCAATATTTTAGGATTATTACTACTAGATGATGGTTAGTTAATTATGATTTTAGGTAAGTGAATGGCATTGATGTTTGTGTTACTAATGTTTATTTGTTAGCACACAATTTTGATGTTTATTACTAACGTTGATTGGTTTGTTCGCATTTGATGATTTATTGTTTGTGTTACTAATGCCGATTGGTTGGTACACATTTTATGAGATTGATACTAGGTTACTAGTATGAATTAATAGTACACATTTGTTTGATTTATACTTTCATTGATGATGTGTTACTAATAGTGGATGATTAGTATTAAGGGTGGGCATAAACTGCAATGTTATATGAAAACCGCCCGCACCGACCAGTAAAAACGGTGTGGAAACCAGCACTGAATCTTCTAACCAAAGCAAATACCATAACTGGACCAATCTGCATCGATACGGTCCGATTGCGGTTTGGATGATTGAATTGACCATATTAAACCGAACTGAACTGAATATTTACACTAGTGATCTTATGATAAAAATATAAGCAACTCTTATCTCATTTTATATTCTAACGGTATATTCTATTTTCAGCTTATATTAATAATAATCGTTGTCATAAAGGAAGAAGTTATAGTTTTAATATAGTATTTTTCATCTCATTTTTTTGGATAAATGCTAATTATAATCTTATTCTAGTTATTTTACTTAATGATTATGCATTGATTAACTTCGAAGATTGGTTAATCTACTTAAAAAATCTCACTTATACCTAAATATCAAACTGAAATATTCATACAATTAAGAACTAATCTTTCATTACAGTATAATATTGTGTGTTTTAACCTTTAAGTGTCAAAGCTTCACACAATTGCCTTCGTAAATTGATTGTTGATAGAAGTAATTCTCCTTCATATTTAATATGGGTCCAAACTAGATCGGACCAAAGTTGGACCATATTACATTAAATCAAATCGAAATCAAACCGTTTAAAAGATTATTATAATGGTTTGTATTTTGATTAACCATTTGATATGGTGTGGAAGCGGTTTGGGGTTCAAACCACACTAAACCGACCTGCACCCATCCCTAATTTATATATGTGTGAGTATGTTAGATATGATTGGTTTATTTGATACTTTGGGTTCACATATTTTTATTTAAATTCCAATGTGAGGTTATTTTTTCTCTTTTTCCCATATTGATATTAGATTTTGAATTATAAAACCCACGGTCCACTATTTTTAATGTCTGAGATTAGTGTGCAATCGTATTTTGGCGATGTTTTGTCACTTATTTTAGATGTTGAAATTAGTGGATCGTCACACGTAGCATGCACATTCTTGTTAAGGGGAGAGACCCAAGTAGGGATTTCAACCACGACCCTCTTATGAGCGTCATACGTGATGTTATATGCTATATAAGGATCCGGTCCACTGCAATTGGCAATGCTGGATCATAATTAATAGTTTATTGAGCATTCTTTCAAGCTCGGAGCTCACTTAAATCATGGGAAATTCGCCCAACATTGGAAATCCCTTCACTAGGCCAAGCTACACATCATTGCTCATGCCAGGAATAGCACTAACAACGTTGGCTCATGTGCCACCATTAGTATTGTGACTGTTAGAGTTGTTGTCCTCATTTTCCCCATTAGTTTGCATGGTGAATGTTTTTGAGCGGAATAGATGCTTTGAAGAGGAGAAATGTAGTGAAAGTTGAGAGATTTTAGGGGAGTCCCTCCTTCTAACACCTAAATATTGACTAGATCTCTAGCCAACCTCAGAATGACGATTAGAAGTATAACAAAGGTTTCCCTAAAATCGTAGTTAAATGTAAAATGAGGGATAATTTGTAACGACCCGTAAATTTTAATAATTTAAATTAGTTAATTTAATAATATTTTGATAATTAAATTTGAAAGAAATAAAAATTGGAGATTTAGTAATGTAATAAATACTAAATGAAATGTAACAATGGCAATTAAAGCTAATTATTGATAAATTGAATGAAATTACAATAAATTGAAATAATGTAAATGCTATAACTTGGTTATAAATTTAATATAAGGAAATGAATGTAAATATTGAATTTATGAATGAGATAAAATGTAATGAATGGTAATTGAGTAAAACCATGGTTATGTAAGTAATTGTAACATTGGTCTGTAAACAATAAACTTATAGTGTAAATAAAAGTTTAGGGTAACAATTATTGGAAGTGCCTATTTATTTAGGCTTCTAAAAATTTAATTTGGAAATCAATTGTAATTAAATGGAATTATAGGTTACATTAATGTGAGTTAAGACAATGACTGTAAATTGTGAATGTAATAAATTAAATAGAAATGTTAATTTTATTCATAGGGTAATAACTGATGTAATAAAAAAGAATGAAACCAAGATAAAATAATTAATTGGGATTTAAATTTTAATTTATGTGTAAAATTGACAAAATTCCAATATAATTGAAATATAGTAGTTGATACAAATAAAGATGAAATTTGGAAAATATAAATGTAATGAAATATGAAACAATGTTAACTATGTTAGATGAGTAATAATTGATTAGTTATAAAGTTTGGAATCAAATCAAAACAATTTATTGGAATTAAATTTTTATTAATGGGATAAATTGCAGTTGCAACTGAACACTGTAACTATTGAAATAATTAACACTGAATTGACGTGTAAATTTACTTTAAATTATTATCAATGTCCAAGCGATCAAAAATGATGAAATTTGTTAGTTATTAAATTTGAAATAAAAATGTGATTTTTTATTAATTTAATATTAAGTTATTTAATTAACTTGAAAATAGCCATTTTGGCCACTGACTCGGATTTCGACGAAACCAGTTTCATCGGATCCGTAACAGTGAATAAGATTTCAAGTTTCGTAACGATCGGACTTGTCGTTTGATCGTACAAACTCGAAACGCCTAAAATCAATTTAATTAAAATCAATTGAAATCAATTTGAAATAAGATGATTTTGGCATAACTTCTTCATACGATGGAATTAGGACTTGAAACCTGTTCCATTGAGTTTAAAATATTTGAAAACATCTATTTTGATATATGGGATTACCCATTTTCGTTCTGGAGACAGAACGGGCTTTTTGGGTTATTTATCGTTCAACGGGTAAATAAATCATATCCATTCATTCTATTTTTCTGATCTGCCTATAAATACCTCATTATAAACCCTAGCCACTCCTCATTTTCATTTGTTTGTACGTACATTTCAGTCTTCTCCTCCTTCTCAATGGCAGACAAACCAAACAAACTTCTCAATTCAATTTCAAAATCAAATTCAAATCAAAATTTCAAACTCCACAAAGTATATCGAATTATATATCGATTTGAGCTCTCGACAAGCGTAAGTCAATTATATGATTCGTTTTTCGATCTGGGTTCCTGTGTGGCCGGAATTGGGTGATTAATTCTCGGTCGTTCATCGCACGACAATCAACTGTGACCGATCGTCAAATCGGTTGAGGGGTTTTGTAGAGCTCGCTTTGCGGAGCAGATCCCTAGTGGTCGTGTGGCCTAATTCGGCCAGAGGCAGTCGATTTTGGTGGTTTAGGGTTCGAAAAACCTACTTGTGAACGGCAGCCGGAGGAGCTAGGGAGGATCGAACCTAGGTCTGGAGGTAGAGGCGGTCGCGGTGAGGCGTGCTAGGGGGGTCGACGACATGCGCAGGCAGCCAGTGGTGGTTTTGGCTTGGTCAAAGTTGCGGTCATGGGTGCGATGGTTACTGTAACGACCCACTATTTTGGACCATTCAAATCGACAATAAAACCACACATGTCGGACTTGAATAATTCAAAACAACATATTGTTAATAAATTTTGGAGCAAATAAAATCAATCACAGACACAGAATATCAGAATAACTCGCAGCGGAATAAAAATAACATGGTAGTTCATGAAGCTACTACAATACATAGTCTCAAAACAAATACATAATACCAGAGTCTGAAAGCAAATACATAAGTTAACTAATACATAAGCAAGGGCTGAATGGAAATAACTGAAATAGAAATAGATAGATAGATCAATCTCCAGCAATCTCTAGCTCCAAAGATGAATCCAAAGCTGTGATACTCAGGCTGACCCGAGCGTAAAGCAAAACACAAAACACTCGAGTCAGGACATACATACTTATAAAATGTAAATCAACTCAAGTGTACAGAAATAGAAATGCATCAATAACTTAAAGGATGCTTGGGATCGTCCATCCTTTAAGGATCCGTGAAACTATCTACTATGTAGTACAATACGCAATTATAATATGTCTACAGTAAAGTAAAAGTATTAAAATAGCATTAAGACGTTATCTATATCCCCTTTAACACATTTTTATATTTTACATAGTCTATACAGTACCGTAACTCCTCCGTAAACTGGAGGCTATCAGAGGGCACTCCATAGGTATGGTACAAACCAAACTCGTAGAAGGCGCTCTAGGGCATGTGAACATGGCACTCGAGGCAATGCCAGGGTAGATATACCAATTGCGGATTGGACTGTTGGTAACGCATAGCAGCTACTACCACCCACCTCGGAACACACTCCCATAATCAAAATCAAGGGGTGGCCACCAAATCAATCACAAAGTCATAATATAGTATCGAAGAAGTGTGCCCGATAGGAGGAATGACCTCACTTGGTCTGGCGTGGCTCCTGTTTTAGTCACATCTAAGCCGACTTATGGGAGTCAAGGTCACGTCATACCTTATACAGAAATCGTTCGCCAAACCATCCTACTTAATTTCTGCAATCTCCACCACGTACACAGTTGTTAAAGTGGTTTTCGATATTGGTAGAGAGTATGACAATATCTGATCCCGGTCTCTTTAACAACCAAACGCTTATTTCACACCGGATGGTTCTTTTACGTTATAAAGTCAATTCACAATTTGTATCAAAATATCATATTCAAGTTCAAATCATATCTCTTTGAAAATCATATTCACTTCAAGGTCATGTTCACTTCCAAATCATATTCACTTTCAAATCATATTCACTTCGAAATTATCGATAAGTTTTGTTAATTAACTATTCATTTCAAAATCATCTTATTCACTCAAATGTGTTGTTTCCAAAAAGGTATCAATTCCAAATTCCAACATAGGTGGTATCATCATCAAAGCTTTAGATATAAATACTTCAACTTTACACATTTTGAAATTTTAGAAAATAGTTTAAGTAATTATAAATAGTTTATATAGTTTAAAATAGTTTAAATATATTTAAAATAGTTTGAATAGTGAAAATAGTTTAAATAGATTTAAATTTGGTTTAAATTAGTTTTGAAATGATTTAAATATATTGAATATATATTGAATAGATTTAAATTTTATTAAGTAGATTTTACATAGATTAAATAAATTTACAATAGATTAAATAGATTTAAATTATATTAAATGGATTTAAAATAGATTAAATAAATTTAATTAGTTTAAAATAGGTAAAATAGATTAAATTGTATTAAATAGGTTATAATAAATTCAAAATAAATCAAAATAGTTTAAATTAATAAAAATAATTTTAATTAGTTTAAAATAGATTTCAAAGTTATAACCAAACAATTTCGATAACTCAATTACGATAAATTCATTTATTTGACACTTCAACTTTGAAATTTCAATTTAAATCTTTTGAACAATTCATTAAACCAATTCCTATTCAACATTTAACACTTGGATTATCGAAAATAATTCAGTTTATATAAATCAATTTCTATTTCAAAATGCCAGTTAACTGAATTCAAAATTCAAAGATTCAAAAATCATTTAATTTAACCAATTCGGTGTCCGTATGTAATTTTCTACCCTAGGGTCAAGTGATACAGATATTTATCATTTCAATCCGCAATTTAAAATTTTACGGTAATATATCATTTCAAACCGCAATCTCGAATTAAATAAAATTCATAAAATCGTTCGAGTCTATCATTTCAACCCATAACGATTTTTCCCTAATCTATAGATCATTCGGGTATGTATCATTTCAACCCATAGGGAACTTGCAATATTATAACAATATAAAATACAACATCCAGTCATCCAATATCAACGATCAAACATACATTACAATCATCATCCAAATAAATCAATAAACATCAATATATAATTGATAATCAATGCAGGTATTAAATGGACAATTTAAAATTCAATATTAAATTAAACGATTGTTAAATGCAATAAAAGTCAAATTTAACTAGAATGATAATTTAAATATACCAAACATCGATCAAGAAATTTCTAATCACATCATAAATTAAATTCAACTAACATAAGATAGTTCAGTAATTGTGAGTGGGTTAAAACACTCACCTTCGATTTTAAATCGAATTAAAATCCAAAATAAGCCCCAAAATTTGAACAGTCTCGAAATTAATCCAAACCAGCGTCAAAATGACCGGAATTTCAATACGATCCCAGCGGATCAAACCGTGCGTGAATCCGAGTCCTTATGCAAAAGTTATTAAGGTTAGAACAATTGGAATTTAAATTTAAATAAAATAAATTATACAGGCGCATACTCGTAATTAACCTTCAATACGCGAAACCTAGTTCAACACGATCGAGCCCTATACATGAACGGCCGCCAGCAACACCATCTAAACACAGAAGATTCGGCCTATGTGACCCTGTTCAGTGACTGCGTCGGCCTAGCGTCCTTCCGTAGCCCCTTGGGTGAAGTTGCGCCGCCTCGAAACTTGCCCAAGAAGCCAGCGCCGCCGCCCTCTTTAATGCTAAATTCTGGTGAACTCATTGTGATATCCCGGGATTTCGAGAAGTTTAAAATGTGATAATCTCTTAATTTAAATTATTTTAAATCGATAATATTGTTATTTCAAATATAAATAAAAAAATAATAATAATATGATGTTTTAATTATGGTATAGATTGATTTTAATAAGAATAATTATTTAAGTTGTGATTATAAATTTGATTTTAAATAGATTTATCATTTCAAAATTAATAAGTATTGTTTAATTATATATATATATATGCCTTGAGTTGTTTTTTAAATGAAATAATTAATTTCAAACTTAATAATGTGCTTATTTAAAATATAAATGTTGAGTTGATTTTTAAATTGGATTTTAAAAGTAAAATTTGAATTTGAATCTGAGTTTAAATTTGAATCTTTAAAAGATAATTTTTTTTAATATATTTGGATATAAAATATATGAACAAGACTTTTATTTAAAATAAGATTTTTGTTTTATTTTTGTCTTCCTTGAAGAGATTTTTGTATATAAATTTAGAAAGTATTTATTTAATAATAAATAAATACAAAAGGTATATTTACACTTTAAATTGACTTAAATATATTATATATGATTTTATTATAATATAAATGGGTATTATTTTATTTTATTTTAAAAGTTTCCATTTATTTATAATATAGGAAAGCATTTCCTAATTAAGAAATGAATTTATTAATTAAGAAATTAATATAAAAGTTTTAAAACTCTTTTTAAAAATAATATAAAATGATTAAGGACAAGTGTAAATTTTATATACATCATAAATACACGTGTTAACATAATAAGAATGGTTGAAGACAAGTGTCATGATTCATTTCTATTTTCTTTAATTTTAAAGCAAATCTAAATGAATTTATATAAGACAATACTATCCCTCTCTTTCATTTCCTGTTTTTTTTTAATTTCATACATCCTCAAAGACAACCAAAATCAGAAATATTCAAACCGAAATAATGATCTCCAAACCAAACTGAAAACATCTCAAACCAAAACTAAAATCTCCTCAAAGCTGAAATTCTTCTCAGACCCAAAGTGAAATCATCTCAAACCAGACAATTTCTCAAACCTGAATTCATCTTCAAAAAGCTTAATTCTCAAATTTACAACCTGAAACCCTGTAGCCTTCCTCAAAACAGAAATCTGTAAATCAATTATCCACAAACCAGAATTCATCTTCAAAAGCTTAAAACTCAAAAGTTCAAATGCCTGAAACCCATTTTCTTGAAGCCTGTAAGATTTCTAATGCAAACCTGAAAGACAACATCCATCAAAACATCAAGCTCTGTAAACTACCAAAGTTGTAACCATTTGTTCTTCAAGCCTGTAACCATTCCAAGTGCATGCAATATAATCTGAGGCAGAAGCAAGTTTTCAAAAGCTTTTCAAATTTTTAAAAGAAATCAAAGCAAGCATTTCAATTTTTCAAAGCTTCCAGTTTTCAAGGCTCTGTTCATCTTTGAAATAGGTGAGTAAACTTAAGTTTAAAACAGTTTTAAATTTGATGCATGTGGTAAATGTTTGAAGTATAATTGTGCTGTATGTTTGAATATATGTGTGCATGAATGTTCTAAAGCTGAATGTATGTATGTATGTATATAGAAAATTGTGTGCATGTTTATATAAAAACTGTTGTTCTGTTCTTGTGGTTCAGAATTTAAAATCTGATAAAATTATTAGATCTCCTTTCCTGATCTTCTTTAGGATATGATGTACAAACAAATTATGTATATTTAAACATAAACTAAGATCTAAAATTTAGTTTTAGTGGAATAAGTTTGTATATTTCTGTAAATCAAAAAAACACAGTGAAAACTTATAAACAGGTAAATCTGAAGTATCATAACTCTTTGATTCACTTATATAATCATAATCACCATCTAAAATTATGATTTTAGAAAGTTAAATTAAATTTTTTTAGTTTGGAATCGAGTGAGATAATCGAGGTTGATCAGTTTTGGTGTTTTGGGGTCTTTCTGGTGATCGGCGGCGCTTGAGTGGCTGGCGTTTCTTTCGAAACAAGTTTGGTGATCGACGAGTGCGGTAAAAATGGTAGGAGTAGTGATAGTTCGTCATGGCGGCAGCAGTTCGTCAGAGTAGGGTTTAGTGAATGGTTTTGGACAGTGTTGAAGTCGAGGCTTTTTCGTGGACGTGGTCGAGCTGGAAGCTACCGCACCTGGGGGAAATGAGGCGTGGGTCAGAGATGAAGCTTTGATCGAAGTCGGGGAAATTCTGGTGGTCAGAGGAGGTCTGACGAGGTGGTTCTTGGATGAAGTGTTGTTCCAAGAAGTTGTCGAGATGGCTAAAATTCGATTTTCGAATTTGCTTGTTGATCGGAGTTGTCGTGGTGGTCGAGGGGAAAGTTGGCGACTCGATGGTGATCAGAAATTTGGTCGGAGGTGGGCGATTGATGGTGCACGTGCACGATTGTTAGGGTGTGTGTCAGTGGGTTTTTAGTTTGGGGAAGATGAAGATACTCGTATTCGTACTCGGGAAGGACTCGAGGAAGTTTGCTTTTTACTCGAAGTCGTTCCAGAGTGATACGCGAGAGAGGAAGTGATAGCTGTTAAAGTTTTTAACAGATGGAAATTTATAGCGAACTGTTTTAAAAATTCTCGGGGAGGTCTCGGGTAGATTAGGAGCTGGCTCGGGTTTGCCTTCGGGTCGTTTGTGAGCTGAGTGAAAACTGTTAGCAGTTTAAATTTTCTTTAAATTCAAAACAGCTTAAAATCTAAAATTAAATCTCTCTTTTAATAAAGATGCAGATGTATTGGCTTAGATTTAAATACATATGGGTTAAACCCAAAGTAAATGTTAAACTAGTTTTTAAATTTAAGTAAAGGTAAGTTGTAAATTTAAATAATTAAGTTAAATCAATTCTCTTGAAATTTATTACTTTGTAATAAATAGTTAAATAAATTAAGTTGTATGATTTATTTAACTTAGATATATTAAGTAAAATCTTAAGTTATTTTCAAACTTAAAATAAAGATTTATTAATAAGGATATGTTTTTATCTTAAAAACTTAATTAAAATTTGATAGTTTATGAGATAAATAAAGAATGATTTATTAAATTAAATTAGTTATTAATTAAGGATTTATTAATTAACAGTTAAGGATTTCAAGTGTTTTATTAACTTGTAAATTAAGAATTGTTAATTAATAATTATAGATAAGTAATTAATGATTATTTTAAAACTTAATTAATAACTTAATTTAGTAAGTTAATTTCTAAGATCAAATGTTTTTAATGATAATGTTTTTATCTTAAGATTAATTAAGATTTTTAAAGAGTTGAAATTAATAAAGTTAATTAAGAAATTTAAGTTTAATTAATTTATTTAATTAATTTTTGACAAGGATTAATTAAATGATTAAGAGTAAATTAAAATGGTAATTAAGAAGTACTTAATAAAGTTTTATTAAATAATAATTAAGTTTTTCTTAATTAATAATTAAGAGATTATTTATCTCTGATTAAAGTTAATTAAGGATTAATTAACTATTGTTAAGGGTTAATTAATTGTCATTAAAGATTAATTAATAGATAATTATGGATTAATTAAATTGGTAATTAAGGTTGTTAATTAATAATTAATTTTTATTAATTAATAATTTAGAAGTAATTAATTAGTTAATTAAGTTTAATTAATTAATTATAAAAGTAATTAAGGATTGATTACTTTGTATTAAAGGATATTGATTAATAATTAAGGTTTATTAATTAATAGTTAAAGAATAATTAATCAAGGATTAATTAATTTGTTTAAAGGGTAATTAAGGATGAGTTACTCAGTTATGATTTAAGAAATGAATGTGATTTATTTAAGTTAATTAATTTGTTAATTAATTAAGGATAGTCACTTGGTAATTGATTAAGTATAGTTACTTAATAAGATTGATTAAGTATAATTACTTAATGTAAGTAATTAATAAATAAATTACTGTATGTAATTGGAGTAATTATTTAAGGTTGATAAATGAAAGTAATTAATTAATGCATAATTAATTAATGTAATTAATTAAAGAATAATGTAATTAATTATAGTTAATTAATTAATGGAAGTAATTAATTAAGGATCATTAATTATTATAATTAAGGAGAGTAATTAAAGGTTAATTACTATAAATGATTAAGGATAATTAATTTGTGAAATTAATTAAGGATAATTACTTTATGTAATAAATAATTAATCAAGAGTGATTAATATTTAATGATTAATTAATTAAATGGATTGTAATTAATTAATGTTGATTAAGAAAGAATAGGAATTAATTCTTAAGTAATTAATTTAATTTAAGTTGATTAAATTAATTATAATAGAGATTAATAAATGGTTGCTTATGAATGATGGTTGAGTAGAATGTCTGATTTGGTTGATATCTATTTGATGATATACTATGGTATTCTGTGATATGATATTGAATATATCTGTGATAAATGTGTGATATTTATCTATGTTAATGCTATGTGAATTCAAGTATTAAATTGAATTGAATTGTTTAAACCTTTAAACAACTTGGCCTTAAAAGATACGTTTTGGATTTCGATGAGACCGGGATCGGGTTTCCGTATACCGGATTTCCAGGTCTGGAGACCCGAATACCACATCGATCCAAATTACGATAGGTCGTGAATCTCAAGTGAAGATGAAGATTCAGAGTGCAAGGGTTATTGTCGTTAACTCTGAGGGTGATTCCAAAACGAGTGTAACGAGATAATGCCTTCGGTTTCGTTCGAACCCGGAACGAACTTGTATGGATTGAATGCTTTCAGCACATCGTCAGGTGGACGATGAGCATTCTAAGTGAAGTGTTCTGATTAAAGGTAATCGTGACCTCAAGCCTCATCAACCGGGAATGGCTAAAACAGGGGAGGTGCAGCAAGGCTTCGTGGGTAGCGCCCACTGAGAGTAAGGTCATCCCTGTCTAGATGTCCCTTTCTATTTTCGACTTAGTGGTACGGTTGCAGTACACAACCGTGGGGTGATTTTATTCGGAATTATCCAGTAAGGGATGGTTCCGGCTTTGTGTTGCAGGGGAGCGGGCGTACTCCTCGGTACGGTGATCTAGGCCACGTACTGTGACGGGCGGTACCCCAGTAGCCCTGCCATTGTATGGAAATCCAACTTCCAATAAGTGATAACGGACTTGATTGTATAACCCACTTTGTTGGCTAGTATGTTGGAATTTAATAATGTAACAATTTCAGCTATTTCATATTTATTTGAAAACCCTAGACCTATTATAATACAATCAGATTTCCTATCAAAGTTTTGGTTAGCGTAAGGTAAAAACTTTTCCATGTTTATGTGTGGGAAGTCTTACGTGATACCTTTTGATTTCAAAGGTTTTGAAGTTAAGCAAGTTTAAACCGTTTACTCACACCAGACCCATGTCTGACCCAAGTGTTTATTTCTGTTTTATATAAACTCTTGGGTACTCAAATTTTTACGAGTAGCCAAGGGAGTCAGGTTTGCTTTGACGAATATTCTGGAGGAGCAATGGAGCAGGAGGCTTCGGCGTTCGTAGATATAGAATTCCGCTGTGTAGATCTCTGTGATAGTGTTTGTATTGTATTTGAGTTGTAATGTCTAGACAGATGTTTATAACTGTCTAGTATGTGATGTATATGTTGTATAACTCTGATAAGTGTTGTATGTTGTGTAATACTTTTGTTATTAATATAATTTATTCGTTCCGCTGTGTGAGATTCTGATGTTGTTTCTTTCTTTCTTCTCTTCTTTTCTCTTTCTATCCCTTTCTTTCTTATTAGCGATACGACTTTCTGGTCGATGAAAGTCGGGTCGTCACATTTGGTATCAGAGCTATTGGTTGAGTGAATACCTAGGCTCTGGAGTGGTGTCTATCTTGAGAGAGCGTATTTGTAATTTTTATATAACTATATATAACTATATATATATATATTCTACCTATATTGTTGGGTTACCTGTTCGGGTTTTCCAATATGAGTTCTAAAGGTAGATAAGGTAGTGGTGTGTAAACACGACTACAAATAGTTGGAGTTTGAATGTTTGAGTTTGGAAGTGAATCTGTCAAGACTGTAGACCTAATACCGTCTCGAGTGAACTTTGATATGGTGTAAGGATTTCATATCTCTAAAGGAAACCTGTTAAGGTTCGGAGTCCATTATTGAAGTATAAGTTGAATCGCGCTCGTGTGGGCGGATTTTTGAGAGTTTGGATCTGTTGGTTGAATAGAAGCGAGTGATGGTATTTTGGGTAACTCAGGAAAGTAGTAACTGTGTGATGAGACGCAGTGACTATGGATATCTCAGAAGATGTTTTCTTTTGGAGCAAGTTTGAGGATGTGTGTCTGCTTCAGTGTTGTGATTGAGTTCAGCATGATGTTTGTGTTTGGTTTGAAGTCCGAGTTTCTCTAGAAGCTTTGGATAAGGAGTCTTAGGCATCTGTGTCAGCAGTGTAGCTCAAGTGTTCTGTGTTCCTGTTGGAAGATCTTTTGGCTTAGAAGTTTCTTAGAATTGGAGTTCAGAAGCTGCAGAGTAGATTCATTTTTTTTCAAATGGATTGGTCAAGCACTAGACTGTTTTGATGGATTAAGAAAGAACAGTAATTTTTGGATATTGGACTGGATAGAATCGCAAAAGTGACTTGCGATAATTGAGTATTCTCTTGGGAAATCTTTGCTTGGGTTTGAGGCATCTCTAGAAGATGTAGGAGTTATAGAGTTGTCAGAAATTTTCTGGAGTGTTGATCTAGTTTGTGTTCGAGTTCATAGACGACATCTAGATCAGAGTTGAGCAGCGAAAGCTTGGTAGTAGTTGTTCTAGAGTGGAAGCAACCGGAAATTGCAGTGTTTGGATTAGAGGGTTCCTACAGGAAGCTTTTCCAGATTTGAAGGCCAGATTGGTGAGAGCATCTGTTTTGTCTTTTCCGGATAGGAGAAGTATTTGGAATCTACCGATGATTGTGGAGTAGAGTTTGAGTTCTGGATTTCTGTAGATCTTGAGAGGATCCGTTTATTGGATTGTTTTTGGTCCTGTTTGTTTCGAGAAGCATCAGCAATGGTTGAGCTGATCAGGAAAGGTGAAGGCAGCCTAGATTCATCAGAAGAGTTCTGTGGATTAGAGATGGAGAATTTTGGAATTCGAAGTTGGAGACTTCGTTGTTATTTCTTCGATGAAGGGAGAAAATAAGATTGGGTAAGACTAGGAAGATAGCTCTGAGTATATTGGATTTTTCTGAGTTTTGTGAGGATTTGTGTTTTGGTTTCGGTATTGAATTACCAGTTTGGATTTAATAGAGCGAGTAACCCAGTATCTGTATCAGGAAACTCGGGATAATTTTAGGTAGTTTATCCGGATCTATGTTCGGATAGCTAGAGTTGTTTGATTAGATAAAATTGTTTATTTGGATGAATGGTTGTTTGTTTGATAGTGTATGGTTGATATGTATGTTTGGATTTTTGAAAATAAAATTAAAAACCTTTGGATTATCTTTCGTTTTAAATTTCGAGGACGAAATTCTTTTAAGGGGGAAGGAATGTGATATCCCGGGATTTCGAGAAGTTTAAAATGTGATAATCTCTTAATTTAAATTATTTTAAATTGATAATATTGTTATTTCAAATATAAATAACCAAATAATAATAATATGATGTTTTAATTATGGTATAGATTGATTTTAATAAGAATAATTATTTAAGTTGTGATTATAAATTTGATTTTAAATAGATTTATCATTTCAAAATTAATAAGTATTGTTTAATTATATATATATATATATATATGCCTTGAGTTGTTTTTTAAATGAAATAATTAATTTCAAACTTAATAATGTGCTTATTTAAAATATAAATGTTGAGTTGATTTTTAAATTGGATTTTAAAAGTAAAATTTGAATTTGAATCTGAGTTTAAATTTGAATCTTTAAAAGATAATTTTTTTTAATATATTTGGATATAAAATATATGAACAAGACTTTTATTTAAAATAAGATTTTTGTTTTATTTTTGTCTTCCTTGAAGAGATTTTTGTATATAAATTTAGAAAGTATTTATTTAATAATAAATAAATACAAAAGGTATATTTACACTTTAAATTGACTTAAATATATTATATATGATTTTATTATAATATAAATGGGTATTATTTTATTTTATTTTAAAAGTTTCCATTTATTTATAATATAGGAAAGCATTTCCTAATTAAGAAATGAATTTATTAATTAAGAAATTAATATAAAAGTTTTAAAACTCTTTTTAAAAATAATATAAAATGATTAAGGACAAGTGTAAATTTTATATACATCATAAATACACGTGTTAACATAATAAGAATGGTTGAAGACAAGTGTCATGATTCATTTCTATTTTCTTTAATTTTAAAGCAAATCTAAATGAATTTATATAAGACAATACTATCCCTCTCTTTCATTTCCTGTTTTTTTTTAATTTCATACATCCTCAAAGACAACCAAAATCAGAAATATTCAAACCGAAATAATGATCTCCAAACCAAACTGAAAACATCTCAAACCAAAACTAAAATCTCCTCAAAGCTGAAATTCTTCTCAGACCCAAAGTGAAATCATCTCAAACCAGACAATTTCTCAAACCTGAATTCATCTTCAAAAAGCTTAATTCTCAAATTTACAACCTGAAACCCTGTAGCCTTCCTCAAAACAGAAATCTGTAAATCAATTATCCACAAACCAGAATTCATCTTCAAAAGCTTAAAACTCAAAAGTTCAAATGCCTGAAACCCATTTTCTTGAAGCCTGTAAGATTTCTAATGCAAACCTGAAAGACAACATCCATCAAAACATCAAGCTCTGTAAACTACCAAAGTTGTAACCATTTGTTCTTCAAGCCTGTAACCATTCCAAGTGCATGCAATATAATCTGAGGCAGAAGCAAGTTTTCAAAAGCTTTTCAAATTTTTAAAAGAAATCAAAGCAAGCATTTCAATTTTTCAAAGCTTCCAGTTTTCAAGGCTCTGTTCATCTTTGAAATAGGTGAGTAAACTTAAGTTTAAAACAGTTTTAAATTTGATGCATGTGGTAAATGTTTGAAGTATAATTGTGCTGTATGTTTGAATATATGTGTGCATGAATGTTCTAAAGCTGAATGTATGTATGTATGTATATAGAAAATTGTGTGCATGTTTATATAAAAACTGTTGTTCTGTTCTTGTGGTTCAGAATTTAAAATCTGATAAAATTATTAGATCTCCTTTCCTGATCTTCTTTAGGATATGATGTACAAACAAATTATGTATATTTAAACATAAACTAAGATCTAAAATTTAGTTTTAGTGGAATAAGTTTGTATATTTCTGTAAATCAAAAAAACACAGTGAAAACTTATAAACAGGTAAATCTGAAGTATCATAACTCTTTGATTCACTTATATAATCATAATCACCATCTAAAATTATGATTTTAGAAAGTTAAATTAAATTTTTTTAGTTTGGAATCGAGTGAGATAATCGAGGTTGATCAGTTTTGGTGTTTTGGGGTCTTTCTGGTGATCGGCGGCGCTTGAGTGGCTGGCGTTTCTTTCGAAACAAGTTTGGTGATCGACGAGTGCGGTAAAAATGGTAGGAGTAGTGATAGTTCGTCATGGCGGCAGCAGTTCGTCAGAGTAGGGTTTAGTGAATGGTTTTGGACAGTGTTGAAGTCGAGGCTTTTTCGTGGACGTGGTCGAGCTGGAAGCTACCGCACCTGGGGGAAATGAGGCGTGGGTCAGAGATGAAGCTTTGATCGAAGTCGGGGAAATTCTGGTGGTCAGAGGAGGTCTGACGAGGTGGTTCTTGGATGAAGTGTTGTTCCAGGAAGTTGTCGAGATGGCTAAAATTCGATTTTCGAATTTGCTTGTTGATCGGAGTTGTCGTGGTGGTCGAGGGGAAAGTTGGCGACTCGATGGTGATCAGAAATTTGGTCGGAGGTGGGCGATTGATGGTGCACGTGCACGATTGTTAGGGTGTGTGTCAGTGGGTTTTTAGTTTGGGGAAGATGAAGATACTCGTATTCGTACTCGGGAAGGACTCGAGGAAGTTTGCTTTTTGCTCGAAGTCGTTCCAGAGTGATACGCGAGAGAGGAAGTGATAGCTGTTAAAGTTTTTAACAGATGGAAATTTATAGCGAACTGTTTTAAAAATTCTCGGGGAGGTCTCGGGTAGATTAGGAGCTGGCTCGGGTTTGCCTTCGGGTCGTTTGTGAGCTGAGTGAAAACTGTTAGCAGTTTAAATTTTCTTTAAATTCAAAACAGTTTAAAATCTAAAATTAAATCTCTCTTTTAATAAAGATGCAGATGTATTGGCTTAGATTTAAATACATATGGGTTAAACCCAAAGTAAATGTTAAACTAGTTTTTAAATTTAAGTAAAGGTAAGTTGTAAATTTAAATAATTAAGTTAAATCAATTCTCTTGAAATTTATTACTTTGTAATAAATAGTTAAATAAATTAAGTTGTATGATTTATTTAACTTAGATATATTAAGTAAAATCTTAAGTTATTTTCAAACTTAAAATAAAGATTTATTAATAAGGATATGTTTTTATCTTAAAAACTTAATTAAAATTTGATAGTTTATGAGATAAATAAAGAATGATTTATTAAATTAAATTAGTTATTAATTAAGGATTTATTAATTAACAGTTAAGGATTTCAAGTGTTTTATTAACTTGTAAATTAAGAATTGTTAATTAATAATTATAGATAAGTAATTAATGATTATTTTAAAACTTAATTAATAACTTAATTTAGTAAGTTAATTTCTAAGATCAAATGTTTTTAATGATAATGTTTTTATCTTAAGATTAATTAAGATTTTTAAAGAGTTGAAATTAATAAAGTTAATTAAGAAATTTAAGTTTAATTAATTTATTTAATTAATTTTTGACAAGGATTAATTAAATGATTAAGAGTAAATTAAAATGGTAATTAAGAAGTACTTAATAAAGTTTTATTAAATAATAATTAAGTTTTTCTTAATTAATAATTAAGAGATTATTTATCTCTGATTAAAGTTAATTAAGGATTAATTAACTATTGTTAAGGGTTAATTAATTGTCATTAAAGATTAATTAATAGATAATTATGGATTAATTAAATTGGTAATTAAGGTTGTTAATTAATAATTAATTTTTATTAATTAATAATTTAGAAGTAATTAATTAGTTAATTAAGTTTAATTAATTAATTATAAAAGTAATTAAGGATTGATTACTTTGTATTAAAGGATATTGATTAATAATTAAGGTTTATTAATTAATAGTTAAAGAATAATTAATCAAGGATTAATTAATTTGTTTAAAGGGTAATTAAGGATGAGTTACTCAGTTATGATTTAAGAAATGAATGTGATTTATTTAAGTTAATTAATTTGTTAATTAATTAAGGATAGTCACTTGGTAATTGATTAAGTATAGTTACTTAATAAGATTGATTAAGTATAATTACTTAATGTAAGTAATTAATAAATAAATTACTGTATGTAATTGGAGTAATTATTTAAGGTTGATAAATGAAAGTAATTAATTAATGCATAATTAATTAATGTAATTAATTAAAGAATAATGTAATTAATTATAGTTAATTAATTAATGGAAGTAATTAATTAAGGATCATTAATTATTATAATTAAGGAGAGTAATTAAAGGTTAATTACTATAAATGATTAAGGATAATTAATTTGTGACGACCCGGAATTTTTGTATATTTGAAATGTGAATATTTAATTTATTTTAAATATCCGAAGGTTAAATTTTAACTTTAATTTCAAATATACAGTATTTCCTTGGATAATTAATTATTAAATTTAATTATCGGGATTGGGTAAAATAGAGAATCCTCAGTTTTGAGCCTGTTAAAAATAGTTCAAAGGTTCAGAAAATTTATATTAGTAATACTGAAGTTGATATAGCTTTTAAAATTTAATTTAAAAGTGTTTGATTAGTTTTGAAAATATACTGTTTGAATTGAATTTAAAAATAGCCTTCCAAGGCACAGTCTCGGAATCCGATGAAACCAGTTTCATTGGAACCATAATATTGTATTTTTATCGGATTTTAAATTTCGGAGCGTTTGGAGTTGTTGTGTAAGCATACGGTATATAAACGCATAGAAATTCAGAGCATGTGTCCTTCCTGGCAACGTTCTCTTCTTGCCTAAGTAATTAGATGTAGATACGTATAATTTAAACACGTGTTCAACTGGTATAACACGCGTCCTCTCTCAAGAAAAAGAACCCCGTGCCTCCTATACTCCTTCCAATTGAAATCAGAAAAGAAAGAAAAAAGGGGCAATCGAAAATCAAAATTTAATCTGTTCTTCCTCCCTCTTTAAATCAAGTTACAGTTCAATATAAATCTCCATATCGCGATGCTTGAAACCAAGAGAAACTAGGGTTTCGCAAATCAACGCCTTCTTAATAATCAGCGCTGCGTACTCGGCTGTTCCATCAGCCATCGTCAGATCATCCTTGCCTCCTACGCGATATTTTCTACTGCTGATTTGAGGTTCTGCTACAGTCTCTTTTTACGGCCATTGCTAATTCAATCGAGATGGATCGTCATTGGGGATCGACAACTAGGGTTTGAGCTCTTGTCATGATCGTTCGAGGCAAGGGCAGAAGCTGGTTCGCGTGGAGAATTGGGTGGACATTGGCGATTCGCAACTTCGCCTGGGGAGTGGGAAGACGTTGGATTGGAGGGTCGATTTGCGACGCGTGAAGGGAGGCGACATCCCCGTTCGTTCGTTCGAGGTGGAGCAAAACTCGATGAGGCAGTATCGAAATATGGGTGGCTCGGCCTACTATGCAGTTTTGGGAAGTGGTGGCTTGTTGGTTTCGTGAGGAGATGTGACAGTCCCCGACGCCGTATGGAGGGATGGCCATCGTTCGTGGCCGAAGTCATTAAGCCTTCAAGGATCTGTTGCGTGTGTAAGGTATTTAGTAATTTTGAAGTTATTTTTCTCTGCAGTTTCAATTTTGATTTGATAAATATTTATGTATATAAAAGAAATTAAATTATATAAAGTCTGAAGTTTTTAAATATATATGTATATATATATGCAGAAAGGAGAAATATAGATAGACAAGATTAAAATGTACAGTAAGCTATATTTGATAATAATTTTCAGTCTAAAGGATTTTACCTGTATATACATACCTATTCTACTTTAAATATACCCAGGATAAACCGAAATAGGAATACGTAAGGTTTTGGGAAATATAGGGAAAAAAAAATCATAGGACTCATTAAGATTGATTTTATAATGTATATAGGTCATTTAGTACATGTGTAGTTCCAAAGATAAAATTTCTTATACATATATCCTAATTTATTTTAGAAGATGTACTATAGTAATTTACTCGTTTTATTTACTTATTAGATTATTTTAGCTGGTAGGGATTGTTTAGTAAAGGAAAATTTGTTTACAAATTTTATTAATAAATGATAATCAATTATGTGGGTAATTCCATTATTAATAAAATCATCTAATGCTTATTTAAGGTCTGGAATCGTAAAGAAATCAAACCGGTGTGGATCAGATTTACAAATGATATCAAAGGTGAGTTAATCTCACTCAGTTGAATTTTATTTTAAATTTAAATGGTTAAATTTAAATAATTGATTGGATGATTGCATTGATTGAATATGCTATATTATATATATAGTAGTATATAGCAATATATACATATTGGCATATGTATATATTTGAGTTGTTGATATTCCCGCATTTATATAGCGGATGAGACCCTATGCGCCGCATAATAGCGGATGATTTATGAAAATCCCATATACCGCGATATTCCACTTTGAAGTGGAATTGGTATTGTGCTAACGTTTGTGGATGCAGGGAAGCAGGTTGGAGGGATCCAACTGGATTCCTCAAAATTATTTAGATTCTTTGATATTCTGTTCTATGAATATTGATATCCTGTGATGATTCTATTGATGATTGAAATATTGGATGATATGGTTGGATTGAATATTTCAATAAAAGGAGTTATCAAAATATATTGAATTGGATTTTGAAAGAAATAAAAGAGTAAATTTTAAGTAAATAATTCAAGTGAATTGGAATAAGGGAATTTCGAAATAACAAGGGAAATATTAACTTTAAACTAAAGTGATATTAAATTTAAAGAATAAAGGATTTATTTTGAATGTAAGGATTAAATTTAATTAAAGGCTAAAGAAGGAATTTTGGAAGTTTAAAATTGGTATTTTCAGTTAAAAAGGGTTTTAACTCAAATAAAGGAATAAATCTAAAAGTTAATGTATTTTGAAATAAATGAAGTAGTAAGGAAATTTATTTCAAAGTAAAGTAAAGTAAATTGGAAAATCAATTGGAAATTGATTTAGTTGTTTAAAATTGGAATTTTAAAGGAGAAGTGAGATTTTGGGATTTATAAACTGGGTTTATAAAGTAAAATAAAATAGCAGAGGATATTTGAAATATAAATTCAAGGTGGAAATTTATAAAGGGATACGAATTGGTTTAAAAATAAATGTTGATTTATTTTTAAAAAGATGGAAATGAGAAGTGTATTTCTCTGGATAGCCAAGTACGTTTTCAAAGTAATTTTTAATATAAGTTAAAAGTTCTAATTGTGTTTTTAAAAGCATGTTTTAGAAAATTGATTATTTCTAAAGGTTAATTTCCAAAGTAGGTATTTTCAAAAATATATTATTGTAGTAATTATATAAAAGTGATTTGCTATTATGTTTTAAAAGAAGAAATTTAGTTTATATTTATAAAGTGGTTTATTTTAAAGTATATATTTTTAATAAAGTATTAAAGTAGTTTAATTTCAATGTTATAAGATATATTTAAAATAAAGTGTTTTTAAATTATTCTAAAATCTAAAAGTGTTTTGTACTTGGTGTTTCAGAGAAATAAATATTTGGAAATGTATTCCGTAAGCGGAAACTGTTTGAAATTGTTTTCAAAAGGAGTTTGAAAATTTGGAAATATATCTTGGAAAAGATATTTGGGCAAATAAATAATGTGGGAAATTATTTATTGTGTGATGGTTGCTTGTGGATGTTAATTGATAGTTAAATAACCGACTATCAATATTGGCCAATGCGCTGATCGTTTCGAAGAGACCGGGATCGGGTTTGCTACATTACAGCATGATAGGGGGTTCTCGCTTCGCGGTTTGGTGGCGAACGGGAGACTCTTACCCCTACATGCCCTATTAAAGGGTTGGTTGCGAGTCGAGAGGCTGGCCGTAAAAGCAAATTCGAGGTATCACTGTATGCCACGGTGGGTCTGGGATGGTTGCAAAGCCTACCAGTCGCCACTGGCTCGTCCCGTTATAGTGGTATCAGAGCTTAGGCTAGCGATAACCTTGGCTCTGGTGGGAATTTTGAGAGTATTAATAGATATGAGCGCGTATTTGTTAGTGAATATAAAATGGTTTTATATTGTGTTGGTTGATTTATTGAGTGGCATATGAACCTTCGTCGGCACAGTCTGGACAACTGTATCGAAGGGGTTTCTAAACACTTGAATAGAACAGTTCGACACAATATTGTTTTAAATAGGGTGAATGAAATAATTTTGCCCAAATTATTTTGTATATAAAAGAAATAATTATTTGAAATTATTATAGTTATATATTTGGATGCTTGGTTGTTAGAAAATGACAATAATGAGTTAGTCTCATTATTGAGTAGAAATTGAAAACTTATAACCTAAGTTGAAGAATAAATTTATATAACAAATGGAATTTGAGAATATAGACTATAAATGAAATTTATAAATAAACTTTATATACAAATGTGAATTACAAATGTGATTTATAATCAAATGAGATTAATTCATAAACAAATGAAATTTGTAAATGTAAATGGTAAAAGTGACTTATAACTTGAAATAAAATGTGATAGAATTCCAGAGTAATGTTTGGATATAAAAATTGGATGGATTTTTGTTTTGGGAAAGATTTAAATTCCTTTGGATTTAAAAATAGTTTTAAAGGTTTGGGAAAAATAATGGTGATATTATTTCATGAATATTTTTGAAATTGAATTGAAATCTGGTGGAATTTGGGATTTTAAAAATGTTTGAAAAGTTTTAAAGTGATAAAAGCATTAAATTCTCTTTCGGTCGCTGGAAAATAATTTCGGTAATGACTGCAGCATCATCGATGTTCATTTTCGAGTTTCCAAAGAGAAATTGCTACCAAACTGTTTTAAATTGGAAATAATTGTGAACTGGGTTGGTTTTGAAATTCAAAAAGGAAAATTGTTTGGTAAAAGCAGATTGTTTTGGAAATTGGGATTTGATGTGATATACCAGATATGTATGAGTTATTTATAGATTCAAAATGGTTTTGAAATAAAACCGGGCAATTGGATTCTGAAAATTCTATTTAAAATTTAAATGTGGAAATTTAAATGAATCAACAATATAAAGTATAGAATGAAGTTGATTGAAATAAGAAAGGAATGAAAGTTAAATTCTGGGATTATAATTATGAGATGAAATTAACTCAATGAGTAATATAAGCTGGTAGATAAAAGAGTTAGAGAACGTGAAGGTGAATGAATTGTAAAACTTGTATAAAATTGTATCCTAGGAATTAAAATTTAATTCGAGTATATGAAGGTGAATAAAATATATTTGAATTTAACTTAAGATGAGTTAAATAAAATTGAGAATTGGAATTGAATTAAATGTAAATAAGTTGAAGTCGAATTGAATTGGATATAAAGGTAATGTAAAATGCTTATAATTGTGTAAAGAAATTCATATTCTTAAGTTCTTAAGTGTAATAATTTGAGATTTGATTGTAAAGATGAAAATGGACTTAAAAGAATAGTCCCAGGTCTTAAGTAAGTAAGTTAAAACTTATGAATAGAAATGAAATTGTAATTATCAAATGGAAACGACTAAGATGAGCAATCTTAATAAATCCAAACTTGAATTATAAAATAAATTGAACTTAAGATAATTAAGTGAAGTGATATTAGGAATTAAAAAGAAAGTATTTAATCTTAACCAGTGGAGGAACTAATGAGATAATAAATTAGTTAATGAAATGGAATTGGGAATTAATGAAATTGGATTAAAATAGTAATGGTTGGGATTTCGAATGGAATCCGAATAAGTGAAAATAAATAAATGGATGGAATTTGATTAAATAAGAATCAAATGAAAGATGGAAATAAAACTTTAAAGGGTTGGTTAAATGGAAAATAAACTTAAGTTATTGACTTAAGTAAATATTGAATGGAAACTGAACTCAAACAGAGGAGTGGTTTAAATAAGTTGAGAAATAGTTATTTAATGAATTAACTTGGATTGTTGTCGAGCTAAATAAAATTCAATTTTTGGAAGTTGAAGATGAATTGAATTTAAGGAAAAAAATTGGAAATGAAGTAGTAAATAAATATAAGAAAATTTATATGAACTTAAGAATTGAAGAATGAAATTCTTAAGAAAATTGGTATTGGAAATATACTTAGTAATTTTGGAAAAAATTATATATATACTAAGTGAATAGTTGAATGAAGACTAAAACTGAAGTTGTGAAATGGGATAGTTGTGAATAAGGGGATAACAATCAAAAAGGAATGTGAATAAAAGAAAATTGATATAATTGGTAATCAATTGGAATTTATACGTAAGATGTACGTATATTATTTTATTCGCATAGCTATTTGGTCCAGATGTCGAACACAGAATTTCGAGATAGTTTTATCGATCCGAATCAGGATTTTTCACTCGATTTTCAACGACGAACCTGGATATGGATTGTTGATTGATTCTGGATATTCTCTATCATAGTTGGTGGCTATGCAAGGAGAATGACGGTTTCTGATCAAGAAACCAGATCTGAGTCCGCACTAGGAAGTCGGGGGGACAATACTAGTTCGGAAGTGAAATTGTGTGATCGATTGAGCAATCGAATGTGATATTGCGTACGGATGATATATGTGCATCGTACGGGCTTAAGTAAAGCAAATATTGAAAATTTGTAAAGAAATGTCTAGAATGGTTTTGGAATTGTGAGTGGATATTATTGCTTAGTAGGATATACAGGTGTATAAAAGCAATGGATAAATTGGGATTTTTGATTTTAGAAGATAAAATTTAATGGCCCGTCAAAAAGGTATGTATTTGAATTTCTATATGAAATTTGATTGGGTTTTTGATCCAGCCACTTGGCTTTTTGTTTTCTTTTTGAGATTGGGAGGCCGTAGATCCATTTTGTAGTAGTGCCGAGCTAGCCGCGCAAAGGAGACGCTGGCGAAATTTTTCGGAAATTTAGGGAGTTAGAAAAATTTTGAGAAAATTTTGATAATTTAAAAATTTGAATTCAAATTTAAATTTGAATGGATAAGTAAGTGGTATGAGTTGAACTTATGAATAAGTTTGGGAAGTTAAAAGATGATTAGTGTATCATTAATAAAAGATTGTTTGGGTATTGTTAAAACTGTTTGAATTTGAGGAATAGTAATGGGTATCGAATCATTCTTCCTAACTAGTAATTTCGGGGACGAAATTCTTTTAAGGGGGAAGTAATGTGACGACCCGGAATTTTTGTATATTTGAAATGTGAATATTTAATTTATTTTAAATATCCGAAGGTTAAATTTTAACTTTAATTTCAAATATACAGTATTTCCTTGGATAATTAATTATTAAATTTAATTATCGGGATTGGGTAAAATAGAGAATCCTCAGTTTTGAGCCTGTTAAAAATAGTTCAAAGGTTCAGAAAATTTATATTAGTAATACTGAAGTTGATATAGCTTTTAAAATTTAATTTAAAAGTGTTTGATTAGTTTTGAAAATATACTGTTTGAATTGAATTTAAAAATAGCCTTCCAAGGCACAGTCTCGGAATCCGACGAAACCAGTTTCATTGGAACCATAATATTGTATTTTTATCGGATTTTAAATTTCGGAGCGTTTGGAGTTGTTGTGTAAGCATACGGTATATAAACGCATAGAAATTCAGAGCATGTGTCCTTCCTGGCAACGTTCTCTTCTTGCCTAAGTAATTAGATGTAGATACGTATAATTTAAACACGTGTTCAACTGGTATAACACGCGTCCTCTCTCAAGAAAAAGAACCCCGTGCCTCCTATACTCCTTCCAATTGAAATCAGAAAAGAAAGAAAAAAGGGGCAATCGAAAATCAAAATTTAATCTGTTCTTCCTCCCTCTTTAAATCAAGTTACAGTTCAATATAAATCTCCATATCGCGATGCTTGAAACCAAGAGAAACTAGGGTTTCGCAAATCAACGCCTTCTTAATAATCAGCGCTGCGTACTCGGCTGTTCCATCAGCCATCGTCAGATCATCCTTGCCTCCTACGCGATATTTTCTACTGTTGATTTGAGGTTCTGCTACAGTCTCTTTTTACGGCCACTGCTAATTCAATCGAGATGGATCGTCATTGGGGATCGACGACTAGGGTTTGAGCTCTTGTCATGATCGTTCGAGGCAAGGGCAGAAGCTGGTTCGCGTGGAGAATTGGGTGGACATTGGCGATTCGCAACTTCGCCTGGGGAGTGGGAAGACGTTGGATTGGAGGGTCAATTTGCGATGCGTGAAGGGAGGCGACATCCCCGTTCGTTCGTTCGAGGTGGAGCAAAACTCGATGAGGCAGTATCGAAATATGGGTGGCTCGGCCTACTATGCAGTTTTGGGAAGTGGTGGCTTGTTGGTTTCGTGAGGAGATGTGACAGTCCCCGACGCCGTATGGAGGGATGGCCATCGTTCGTGGCCGAAGTCATTAAGCCTTCAAGGATCTGTTGCGTGTGTAAGGTATTTAGTAATTTTGAAGTTATTTTTCTCTGCAGTTTCAATTTTGATTTGATAAATATTTATGTATATAAAAGAAATTAAATTATATAAAGTCTGAAGTTTTTAAATATATATGTATATATATATATGCAGAAAGGAGAAATATAGATAGACAAGATTAAAATGTACAGTAAGCTATATTTGATAATAATTTTCAGTCTAAAGGATTTTACCTGTATATACATACCTATTCTACTTTAAATATACCCAGGATAAACCGAAATAGGAATACGTAAGGTTTTGGGAAATATAAGGAAAAAAAAATCATAGGACTCATTAAGATTGATTTTATAATGTATATAGGTCATTTAGTACATGTGTAGTTCCAAAGATAAAATTTCTTATACATATATCCTAATTTATTTTAGAAGATGTACTATAGTAATTTACTCGTTTTATTTACTTATTAGATTATTTTAGCTGGTAGGGATTGTTTAGTAAAGGAAAATTTGTTTACAAATTTTATTAATAAATGATAATCAATTATGTGGGTAATTCCATTATTAATAAAATCATCTAATGCTTATTTAAGGTCTGGAATCGTAAAGAAATCAAACCGGTGTGGATCAGATTTACAAATGATATCAAAGGTGAGTTAATCTCACTCAGTTGAATTTTATTTTAAATTTAAATGGTTAAATTTAAATAATTGATTGGATGATTGCATTGATTGAATATGCTATATTATATATATAGTAGTATATAGCAATATATACATATTGGCATATGTATATATTTGAGTTGTTGATATTCCCGCATTTATATAGCGGATGAGACCCTATGCGCCGCATAATAGCGGATGATTTATGAAAATCCCATATACCGCGATATTCCACTTTGAAGTGGAATTGGTATTGTGCTAACGTTTGTGGATGCAGGGAAGCAGGTTGGAGGGATCCAACTGGATTCCTCAAAATTATTTAGATTCTTTGATATTCTGTTCTATGAATATTGATATCCTGTGATGATTCTATTGATGATTGAAATATTGGATGATATGGTTGGATTGAATATTTCAATAAAAGGAGTTATCAAAATATATTGAATTGGATTTTGAAAGAAATAAAAGAGTAAATTTTAAGTAAATAATTCAAGTGAATTGGAATAAGGGAATTTCGAAATAACAAGGGAAATATTAACTTTAAACTAAAGTGATATTAAATTTAAAGAATAAAGGATTTATTTTGAATGTAAGGATTAAATTTAATTAAAGGCTAAAGAAGGAATTTTGGAAGTTTAAAATTGGTATTTTCAGTTAAAAAGGGTTTTAACTCAAATAAAGGAATAAATCTAAAAGTTAATGTATTTTGAAATAAATGAAGTAGTAAGGAAATTTATTTCAAAGTAAAGTAAAGTAAATTGGAAAATCAATTGGAAATTGATTTAGTTGTTTAAAATTGGAATTTTAAAGGAGAAGTGAGATTTTGGGATTTATAAACTGGGTTTATAAAGTAAAATAAAATAGCAGAGGATATTTGAAATATAAATTCAAGGTGGAAATTTATAAAGGGATACGAATTGGTTTAAAAATAAATGTTGATTTATTTTTAAAAAGATGGAAATGAGAAGTGTATTTCTCTGGATAGCCAAGTACGTTTTCAAAGTAATTTTTAATATAAGTTAAAAGTTCTAATTGTGTTTTTAAAAGCATGTTTTAGAAAATTGATTATTTCTAAAGGTTAATTTCCAAAGTAGGTATTTTCAAAAATATATTATTGTAGTAATTATATAAAAGTGATTTGCTATTATGTTTTAAAAGAAGAAATTTAGTTTATATTTATAAAGTGGTTTATTTTAAAGTATATATTTTTAATAAAGTATTAAAGTAGTTTAATTTCAATGTTATAAGATATATTTAAAATAAAGTGTTTTTAAATTATTCTAAAATCTAAAAGTATTTTGTACTTGGTGTTTCAGAGAAATAAATATTTGGAAATGTATTCCGTAAGCGGAAACTGTTTGAAATTGTTTTCAAAAGGAGTTTGAAAATTTGGAAATATATCTTGGAAAAGATATTTGGGCAAATAAATAATGTGGGAAATTATTTATTGTGTGATGGTTGCTTGTGGATGTTAATTTATACTTAAATAACCGACTATCAATATTGGCCAATGCGCTGATCGTTTCGAAGAGACCGGGATCGAGTTTCCGTATACCGGGATTCTAGGTCTGGAGACTCGAATACCACTTCGATCCGGTTTGTACGTTTCGTGTAACGATTTCGGAGTCGAAGATGGAGCTGTGAAGTGCAAGGGCTAGTCGCTACTAATCCTGAGGATATTTCCAAAATGGATGTAGTAGGAATAGTGCCTTCGGTTCCGTTCGGACCCGGGACGGACTGGTATGGACGAATGCTTGCGAAACATCGTCAGCGGACGATGGGCATTCTAAGGGATATGTTCTCTAAAAGGTATCGTTTAGCCTCGAACCTCATCAACCGGGAATGACTGAAAATCAGGGGTTATGCAGCAAGGCTTCGTGGGTAGCTCCCACTGGAGGGTAAGGTCATCCCTGTCTAGATGTCCCTTTTTATTTCGGCTTAGTGGTGCGGTTGCTGATCCCAACCGTGGGGTGATTTTATTCGGGATCATCCAGTAAGGGATGGTTCCGGCCTTGTGTTGCAGGGGAGCGGGCGTACTCCTCGGTACGGTGATCTAGGCCACGTACTGTGATAGGTGGTACCCCAGTGCCTAGTCATTCGTTGGAAATCCATTCTCCATACGTGCCTGTACGGTTTTGATTGTGCCCAACTATTGTTGAAATGTGAGATGCAAGCATTTCAGCTAGATTCTATTTTACTTTCTGTAGACACTATTATAATATCAGAGAATTTTGATATAAAGTGTTTTAGCTATCGTAAGGTAAAAACCCGACATGTTTATTTGTGGCATGGTCTTACGAGATGCTTTGGTTTTCAAAAGATTTTGGAAACTTTAATAATCAATTGAGTGTGATTTTCTCACGCTGGTTTTCCAGACTGACTCGGGTATTGTTTTATATTATGCTCGGGTCAGACCGAGTATTATAAATTACAGGAAATGATGCTGTGGAGCTGGATGGCGATACGTACTTTCGTATTTGAGTTATATATTCCGCTGTGTATTCAGATTGTGAGGACAAGTTATGATTACTGTCCAGTTGTATGATATTGATGTGATGTACTCTGATGATGTATTGGGATGATGTATATATAAACAGATATAGATTTCTTTTTGTGTAAAGATCTGTTATTACCTATTATAGTTTATTCCGCTGCGTATGAGAGATTCTGTTGTTGTTTTCTATTTTTCTTCTTCTTCTACCTCTTCTTCTTAACTCAAATGGTCCGGTTTTTCGTGTCAGAAAAACCCGGGTTGTTACATAATTTGTGAAATTAATTAAGGATAATTACTTTATGTAATAAATAATTAATCAAGAGTGATTAATATTTAATGATTAATTAATTAAATGGATTGTAATTAATTAATGTTGATTAAGCAAGAATAGGAATTAATTCTTAAGTAATTAATTTAATTTAAGTTGATTAAATTAATTATAATAGAGATTAATAAATGGTTGCTTATGAATGATGGTTGAGTAGAATGTCTGATTTGGTTGATATCTATTTGATGATATACTATGGTATTCTGTGATATGATATTGAATATATCTGTGATAAATGTGTGATATTTATCTATGTTAATGCTATGTGAATTCAAGTATTAAATTGAATTGAATTGTTTAAACCTTTAAACAACTTGGCCTTAAAAGATACGTTTTGGATTTCGATGAGACCGGGATCGGGTTTCCGTATACCGGATTTCCAGGTCTGGAGACCCGAATACCACATCGATCCAAATTACGATAGGTCGTGAATCTCAAGTGAAGATGAAGATTCAGAGTGCAAGGGTTATTGTCGTTAACTCTGAGGGTGATTCCAAAACGAGTGTAACGAGATAATGCCTTCGGTTTCGTTCGAACCCGGAACGAACTTGTATGGATTGAATGCTTTCAGCACATCGTCAGGTGGACGATGAGCATTCTAAGTGAAGTGTTCTGATTAAAGGTAATCGTGACCTCAAGCCTCATCAACCGGGAATGGCTAAAACAGGGGAGGTGCAGCAAGGCTTCGTGGGTAGCGCCCACTGAGAGTAAGGTCATCCCTGTCTAGATGTCCCTTTCTATTTTCGACTTAGTGGTACGGTTGCAGTACACAACCGTGGGGTGATTTTATTCGGAATTATCCAGTAAGGGATGGTTCCGGCTTTGTGTTGCAGGGGAGCGGGCGTACTCCTCGGTACAGTGATCTAGGCCACGTACTGTGACGGGCGGTACCCCAGTAGCCCTGCCATTGTATGGAAATCCAACTTCCAATAAGTGATAACGGACTTGATTGTATAACCCACTTTGTTGGCTAGTATGCTGGAATTTAATAATGTAACAATTTCAGCTATTTCATATTTATTTGAAAACCCTAGACCTATTATAATACAATCAGATTTCCTATCAAAGTTTTGGTTAGCGTAAGGTAAAAACTTTTCCATGTTTATGTGTGGGAAGTCTTACGTGATACCTTTTGATTTCAAAGGTTTTGAAGTTAAGAAAGTTTAAACCGTTTACTCACACCAGACCCATGTCTGACCCAAGTGTTTATTTCTGTTTTATATAAACTCTTGGGTACTCAAATTTTTACGAGTAGTCAAGGGAGTCAGGTTTGCTTTGACGAATATTCTGGAGGAGCAATGGAGCAGGAGGCTTCGGCGTTCGTAGATATAGAATTCCGCTGTGTAGATCTCTGTGATAGTGTTTGTATTGTATTTGAGTTGTAATGTCTAGACAGATGTTTATAACTGTCTAGTATGTGATGTATATGTTGTATAACTCTGATAAGTGTTGTATGTTGTGTAATACTTTTGTTATTAATATAATTTATTCGTTCCGCTGTGTGAGATTCTGATGTTGTTTCTTTCTTTCTTCTCTTCTTTTCTCTTTCTATCCCTTTCTTTCTTATTAGCGATACGACTTTCTGGTCGATGAAAGTCGGCTCGTCACACTCATGGCCAATTGATGTGAACGGATTGCACCCCTAAGGCCTGCATCGTGCCACCTTCCCAACGCCACCTCCCGATCGTTGATCGGACGACGATCCGCCGTTGGATCGAAACCCTAGCAACGGACGGTCGAGGTTCATCCTCGGTTTCTGGACAAACGGTGATCTAAATTGAAAAATGAATCCCACCACTGAATTACGCTTGTCGAGAGCTTTGAATTGATATAAAATTTGATAGGGTTTGAGGAGTTTTAATTTTCGATTGAAATTTGATTTGAAATTTAATCGGAAATTTATTTGTCTGCCATTGAGAAGGAGAAGTGGCAGATGAAATTGTACGTATAGACAAATGAACTAAGAAATAACTAGGAATAACTAGGGTTTATAACAGGCTATTTATAGGCAGATCAGAAATAGAAATGAATGGACAAGATTGATTTGAAAGTTGAACGATAGATGACCCGGAAAGCCCGTTTCGTTCCCGAAACGGAAATGGGTCATCTCATATATCAAAATAGATGTTTTTAATATTTTTAAACTCAATGGAACAGGTTTCAGGTCCTAGTTCCATCGTATGAAGAAGTTAACTTAAAATCAGCTAATTTAAAATTGATTTCAATTGAGTTTAATTAAATTGATTTCTAGGCCTTTCGAGTCTGTATGATCAAACAACAAGTCCGATCGCTACGAAACTTGAAACCTTACAATAATTCACTGTTACGGATCCGATGAAACTAGTTTCATCAAACTTTGAGATAGTTGCCAAAATGGCTATTTTCATGTTAATTAAATAAATTAATATTAAATTTATTAAGTCACCCTTTTCAATTCAAATTTAATAATTTACAATTTCTATCACTTTAGATTACTAAGACATTTATAATCCTTTAAAACAAATTTCTATATCAATTCAAGGTTGAATATTTCATACTTTACAGTGTTTAATTTCAATTTCAATAAATTCAGTAATTATAAATTAAATTTCCAATAATTCCATTTGTTTGACTTTTTATCCTATTATTCAATCCTTTATTACTCCATAGATATAATTAACATTGGTTCACTATTTATTATATTAATATTCTCCAATTTCATCCTTTTATTTGCATTAGTTACTACATTTCCATTATATTGAATATCTATCAATTATATTATAATTTAGAATCTTAATAAATTAATTTATCTTTTTTTCACTCTTTTATTACATCAATTATTACCTTATGAATAAAATTAACATTTCTATTCCTTTTATTACATTCACGATTTACAGTTATTGTCTTAACTCACATTAATTTAACATTTAATGATATTCAATTGCAATTGATTTAAATAAAATGGTAACAAAAAACAATTGTCACCATTTCTACATTTAATAACATTTGTAAGTTTATTATTTACAAACGAATGTTATAACAACTCTCATTACACTCATTTTATCAATCAATTAGTCACACCTTATTTCATTAATTAATACAACATTCAAATTATCAATTACTCCTTATATCCCATTATCAATTAATACACCTATTATTACAATTAATTTATAATCTATAACTAATTATAACTTTCTAATCCTTTTAATTAATTGGAATTATATTTAAAGCAGTTATAACGACCCGGTATTTTGGACCATTCAAATCGACAATAATCCACACATGTCTGACTTGAATAATTCAAAATATCAGATTGTTAATTTAAATTTTGGCCAAACTCAGAATATACAGTAAATAAATCAATCACAGAATCACAGACACAGAGTAATACAATAATACGCAGCGGAATAGATAAAATAGTAGTTCATGAAGCTACTATATAAACATCAGAGTTAGAAATAAAATACAACAGAATATCTCAAATACAATGAAGTCTCCAATCCAAACAGATGACTTCTGTTAACGAATCAACTGGAAAGCTGGAAGCTGAATCAATATTTGGATCTCCAAACGAAGCTCCAAACTCCAAAGGTGAGTCTCAAATGCTGTATCACTCAGTCTGACCCGAGCGTAAAGTAAAACACAAAACACTCGAGTCAGGATTAACATTCTTATATCAATAAATCCAACTCAAGTGAAATATCAACTGAAATACAATTAACTTAAAGGATGTTTGGGATAACCATCCTCTAAGGATCTGCGAAACTATCTACAAGGTGGAAATATACATTATGACACCGTGGTCGTTCCAAATTAATTTATACTTCAAAACCAAAATATCATTTCATTTCAAATATATCTATTTCCAAAATAGTATATATAGGTTAAATAATTTTAAAGTAAAGTATTTATAATTTCCTTAAGTCTCACAAATTGCTTCACATCCACCCAAATTCCAAAACACCAAATTTATTCAAAGCTAAATTCATCAATTCAATTCAGGTCTAAATATATTTCAAAGCTTTAATATTCAACATTTCAAAGTTAAATTTAACAGTTTCATATAGTTCTTGATTTAACTTTATTATTATTTAATCAGGGAATATTCATTTAATAAATTCAATATCATTTAACTAGCCTTCAATTTCATTTTTACTTAAATCAAACCCAAGTTATAAATCATCTCTTAAATCTTAATTTCAATAAGTTTCAAATCGGTTTAATTAAATAAAATTATCTTCCCAAATCCATAGAATTTATTTTCAAAATATTTATATATATGGACCAACGGTGTCGTATATATATCTTCATATGGTTAAGTGATACAGATATTTATCATTTCAATCCGTAATTTAAATATATACGGGTAGATATCATTTCAACCCGTAATCCCAATTTCAATTCAAATGAAAATTGCTTGGGTTTATCATTTCAACCCATAACGATTTTCTCCTATTCTAAAGTCCGTTCGGGTATGTATCATTTCAACCCATAGTGAATTCTATACTAACAGGGAACTTGCAGAGTGATAACAGATAATATAAAATACAACAACAGGCATATATCATAAATAACAATAAAATATAAACAACAGGATATGGTGTCATATCCCACAGGTGAACAGTTACAGGTAATAGCATGTATAACAATTTAAATAACTACAGCAGCATATTTCAATTGTCGTTTCAATTGAAATCAAATTTAATAAATAAAAGAACGTTAATCGTGAGTGATTGCTCACCTTTCGAGGCTAGATAGATTTGACAAAGAAATGAGCTACGAACTCCAAAGCAACGTTAGAAGGACACGATTCGATGATCGAAGCTGATAGATAGGAGTTGACGAAATCAAGTCAGAACAAGATCGATGAAGATAATTGGTATAAGTAAATTGATATAGACATGACACATAAAATTTTGTATTTACAAAATCATATTCTAATTTCAACCACATCTTAAATTAAATATATATATATACACATGTGTTTCAAAATCATTGTTTAGATTAAAACTCAAATACTAAAGTCCAACATATATTAAATTAAATATCTATATGTATTTCAAAATCATTGCTTTAAACTAATCACGTAAAAAAAATAAAATCAAACATATAGACATCACATAATTTGAGATGACTGATAATATATATACAAAAAAAAGAAAAATACTTAGATTATATTTGATATCTACCTATATATATAATCAACTATTTATAAACTAATATTTTATAAACAACTACACTTTAAACTTGCATTTATATAACGTATTCAAATATATAACCATAGAGAAAATACAAGTCCTAACTATATTTATATAACTACAGAGAATGCAATGTGAACAGAATGTCGGCCAACCTTATAACCAATTATACTTCATGTTAAAAAAATATAGCTTATATTTAACACAATCTTAACTGAAACATATATAAGGATTAAATCAATATATTTTAAATCATAGACTGTTAAACCGCATGTATAACAACAGCTTGTTAAGCTAATACATAGAATCACACGTATAAACAGCATTTTAATAACTTGTATTTTATATTAAACAATAACTTATATCAAATCTTATTTCTGTAACAACAGGATATTTATATGTAGACTATTATAACTTATATCATAAAATACATTTCAAAACCAGAACATATATTTATACTAGCAAATGTATATATGAGCCTACACCTATTATATATATTCTATTTACAACAGACAGCCTATAATATAATCTACATATATAGACTAGTATATGTATAAAATTTAGGTAGGCACAGTAACACACATACCCAGATCATATTTCAGATTCAAACACATATAAAAAATTTTAAAGTATATATGTGAAAATTGATATTAAGTTTTAAACATATTTACATATATCCAAATCAAAATCTGTATACTGACATACATAGACTAACATATTATTTTTATAAACTTTCTCAACTAACGTATTATATATAAACTATAAACAAAACAAAATCTTATATGCAATAATATAACTTATAAAGCAAATACACAGTAAAACAATAATTAAGTAAACAAATTCACCTTTCAAACAAACAAAAATCTCCTATACACACAAAGAGGTGGGGTGAGAGGCTTGGGTTTGGATCCTTGGTGAACCGAGTGTCAGGCGATGTGGCCAAAGAGGGGAGTGTAGCTTTGGGTTGTCGGGGAGAGGCGGAAGGCCGATAGGATAGCTTCACGTTGGAAGGCTAAGCGGAGATGGTAGTGGTAAGGGGAGTACGGCCGGTCAGGCAAAGGCCTGGGTTGATAGCTGCTTCGTGTTTAAGTGAGAGTGGAAGGTCGGGTTCAGGTTCACGGGTGATGGCGACAGCTGTGATCGGAGCTGAGTGGGTGGTCGGCGGATTCGTAGGCGGAGGGTGGAATTTGGAAGAAGATGAAAGCTTCAGGGATGGAAGACCGAGCAGCTCGGTGTGGTGGTGGGTCAGGCGAAGGCGGGTGTTCGGTTCGAGGAGGAATGGCGGAAGTTGGATGCGTGGTGATGGTGTGAGGTGATAAATGGCGAAAGGCTTGGAGATAAAGGAGAGAGGACGAGCAAAAGGTGGGTTCATATGCAACATGGAAGAAGAATGAGAAAGCAAGCACAGGTTTCAGAAATTTTTTATATACAAACTTTTGCTTTATGAGCTGTCATCATCAATTTTTTTCTTTTTTTATAAATATTGAAGTAGCAGGCGAAAAGATGAGCAGGTAGTCGGGCAAAAGCAGATGGAAGAAGAAAAATAGGAGAGAGGATATGAGCAGAGTCACCGATTAAATATATATATATAAATTATATTAATTTCAAAAGTAACGGTGAGAATGAAAGCAGAGAGATGGAAAGGTGAGGGAATATAAATAATAGCAACGAGCATACATTGATTTAGAAAAATAATTATAGCAATAAATTTTGTTTTGGGCAGCATGTTTGAAATTTGAAACTGAAGGAAAGTGTACAGTCGCAATTTACGGTACCGTTACAACAAATAGTTTATTATTTCCGTCGTGTGCCGGACCTCAAAATACGGAAATGAATATATCGTGGGGATCAGTACGACGAGACGATCAAAATGGTACACAGATATTAGTGGGACGGTCATCCGATCAAAAGTCGATAATCGGTACCGAAAATGCTGCTATTTTGCCAGAATTAAGATAAACGGAGCAGTAGAAGTCCAAATTTGGAAAAATGAAAGATGACATCTCACTCAGAAGAAGATTTAGAAATTTACTGTATAAAAATATTCAAGTTTGGAAAACATTTTATTACCGACAATTATTAACTGATTTGAGTTTGAATAAAGTTATACAATAAAATAAACTTCAATATTATAAATTGAAAATTTCTCATTTGCTATATTTAATTATACGTAATTCAAATATTAAATTTTTATTTCAAAGTTCAATTATTTAAAATTTCACAAAATTCAGTTAACTACGTTATTAAAACCAATCAAAATTTTATGGGTCGTTACAGCAGTTATAAATTACCTTAAATGAATACCATTACATTTTATTTCAATTTTATTCTTATTATTAAATCATAAGTTTTTTTATTTCTTCCAACATCAAATCACAAAACCTCATTAAATTTACAATTTTTAATTATCGAAAATTACGGGTCGTTACACAAAAATTATTAAAACATATAAAATTTCCAAAATGACCTTGAAACCCCTTTTTAAATCAAATCACTATTTTATAGTATTTTAAATACCAAAAATAAGGCCCGGTGCTACTAAAGCACTAATTAAGCAAAATCATATCCATGTCATCAATATGGCATTCAACAAATCATATATCACAATATATATGAAAATAAAACCAACAGTGTGAGGAAACCCGTTGGATCCCTTCAACCTATTCCCCTGCATCACATACAGTATATAATCATAAAAAACATAAATCAACTGCTTCGAGGTGGGATTCGTATACAAAGGGTTATCCGCTCTTATACGGGAACGTAATAGGGTCTCATCTGCTCCAATAGATGGGAATATATCCAATCCAACTAATAATAATTATTGAATTATCCAAATAGTCAATAACTAACAAAAATAAATATCCAAACATCCAATAGATAATTTTTATCAACTAAAAACATTTCTGGTTAACCAAAAAGGTGAGATTAACTCACATTGATTTTAATAGTCGCCAAAATGTTCCGTTTTGTATTAAAATTGAACGGACAATCAATTTTAACCCGAAGTTCGAATTAGCTCCGAATCCGTCCAATACAACTTCATAGCATAGTATTTGCTGATACGAATGCACCATAACTTTTCGTGCTCGAAACGGACCTTGTACGAGAAGTTACGAATTAATAAACATACGTTATAATTAAAAGTTAATTAACTTAATTAAATTTAAAATTAAAACCTTTGAAACTTTTCTTCCCTCCCTCATGATGCCAGGCCCGCATCAACTTTGTTTTCTTTTTATTTTTATTATTTCAAATTACGATCGAACGTAAACCTGCCACTAGCAACCATTAGCGCGCTCGCAACCGCCGTAGCACCCCATGCCGAGTCGCCTGCGCCATCCTCCACAAGGGCACGATCGTGCGAATCTCCATCGCCGTACCCAACTGCAGCAGCGAATGTGGGTGAAGTCCTATCGCCTCGGTCGAAGATTCGATGATCCGACAGTTGGTTAAGCTCGTATCGTCGCTCTCTACGTTTCCCTAGTTGAAGTCGAAGGCTAATTCAGCCCCTAGAGGCTCCGACCATTAGAGAAGCATTTGGAGTTTTTTCCCTTTGCTAAAATCCAACCCAACTCTCTTCTGTTTCATAACTTTGTTTCCTAACTTTTGGAAAAAATGACCAAGTATTCAAGCTTTTCTCACTTCATTTTCTCATACCAAATGAACTCTATACTAAACCAAACTTTGGCAATGGCTCTAAACCAACATTGAAACATGGTTTGGCATCTTAATGTTGAACAAAAGAGGCACTAGTCTTGGCAATTACCAACGGAAGGAGGTGGGGGTATCGGCTTGGCTGGTGAAGGCTAAAGGTGGAAATTTTGGCTTATAGGTAATGGTAGGAAGTGGTTCTTTGATTCTTGGTGCTTGAGCTTGTTGTAGGCTTAGTTTTGAGTGAGTTAGCTCACCATTTGATTGCATATGAAGTTGTATAATAATGCTTGTTAAATTATAGTGAAGTTCACTAACTAATTAAAGTGTATTTTTGGCCATACTTGCTTTTGAAAGCAAATTACAACTATCTATGGCATATCTTCTCTTAAATGACCTTCAATGACAAGTAATGTGGCCTTAACATTGTGTGTATGTTTGGCTTGGAGGTGTTTGGTTTGGACTTGAATATGGAATGGTAATAGCGATAGTACCCATAAAAGCACTTTTGATCTCCTTATGCTTAAACTTTTTTAAATGGTTTATATGTTATAATATTATGATATAATATATATTGGTTGTGCTCTACATATATATATATATATATGTAAGTGTGCGTGATAGCAATAATTTTGTTTGGAAAGTTATAGAATTTATAGGACAAAGTTTGAAAATTTATAAGCAAAATAGTCACTATAGATGCACTTTGAAATCATCTGGTGTTCGGTAATTTTTAATTTAACTTTGAAAGACATCCTTATTGGTTTCTTTTTCTCTTTTAATGAGTAGTTTATTTTTAATTATTACTATAAAAAAATTAGAGTTTAAAACATTTTATAAATAGTTGAATAAAATGGCTAAATTTAGGAGTAAAAAGGTCGTTATAAATGCATTCTGAAAAATAGCTTGTTTTCGGGAGTTTTTATAATTAATTTGGAAGATATCCTTAGGGTTTCTTCTCATGGTTTTTAATACAATAAGTATAAAACTTACCATAAAAAAGGATCAAAAATCATTTGTTTAAAAGGTAAAAATTGGCCACAAAGATGAAGCATTTTCATGTTGTTCTTTGTACAGAACTTTAGATATACATATAAACGTCGTCTTTGGTCTACTATAGCACTTCTGCGCTTGTTGCAATATTTTGTTTTAATGCGACATTTTGACTAGTTTTTCATGTTTTACATGGTTTATAATCTATTATCTTTGTTGAATCTTTTTAGGGAAGTCTAGTAACGTGGATTACGGTATGAAAAAGATTAGAAGTTTAATAAATAAACATTAATTTTTAAAGAAAAAGATTTAGTTTGCAGCATTTAAAATAAAAGTTTTTAGTAAATTATAAATTAGTTATTTTTTGCTTAAAATTTTATATAGATATTTAAAACCTATTTATAAGTATTTTTATGGTATTTTTATATATATAAGTTTGGAAAAGTTAAGTATTTTATAAAAGAATAAAAAATGTTATGGATTATAACACTTATGTTATAATAAATAGTTTTGTAAAGTCAATTAAAAGTATATTATCATGTTTTATAAATATAGATACACTTAGATCTTTTAAATGAATGTTCATAAAGATAATGGCAAATATAAAATGGCTTTGGGTTTAAAGTAACAATGTTTTTAACAACATTTGTTTTTAACCCATTTAATTATACTTTTGGAAAACTTGTATAAGATTTGTGAATATTCTTATACCATTTAGGATTAAAGTATGGATACCTTTCTAAGTATAAAAAGAGTAGAAATAAATAGTGAAAGAGTATAAATGAATAGTGAAATGGAAGTATACATGAATATATCTTTTGTAAAGGTATTTTAGTTATATATACCTGTTTGCACAAAAAATGGACAAACACCTCAAAGTTGTATGATTTAGTAGATCTTATGTTGTTCTTAATGATTTGGGTGACTTATGCAAATATATGAAAAGCAGGGGCTAAACTGTAAAAAGACACACAGATTTATAGTGGTTCGGCCAGAACGTGCCTACGTCCACTTTATATATTATTTCTCCTTTAGATCTCAGATTACAAGTACAAAGCTTTGGCACAAGTATCTAAAAGCGTTTGAAAGTTCCTTCCGTGCTTGAGCTCTCAAACTTCTCCCCCAGTGTTGTACCCCTGCCCCTCTATTTATAGAGTGAGGTTGGGGGCAGGGGTCTTGGTTGTATATAGCTGCTGGTGGGCCTGGGCTGAAGCAATCTGGCCTGGCAGCGTTCCGGTTCGGCGAAGCTTTGGTTCGGCCGTGCTTGGAGAAGGTTGGGGTTCGGTAGGGATGTGGTCCGGTGATAGGTTGGTTCGGCATAGGGGTGTGAAGCAGTTGGTTCGGTGTTGGGTTGTTGGAGTTGTGGTTCTTGGTCCGGTGGAGGTGACTCGGTGGTTCATGGAGGTGCAGCTGGTTCGGCAGTGAGATGCCGAATGAACTTCTATATTGGGAGTGCCGAATGAGCTATTGTACTGGGAATGCCGGATGAACCAAGGCATCTTGAATGCCGAATGATATTGGGAAGGTGAATGCCGAATGAACTTCGTGATGCTGATTATCGAATGAAACTTTTAAACCTTTGATACCGAATGGACTTTTATACTTGAATCATGAGTGAAGTCCCAGATTTATATACGCTTGCTGGCTGCTTCTTCTTGGTTCAGTCGTGGAGGAAACGTACCCAACACTGATATTCCAATTTTGACCAAAAATGGGATAACACTTTGCCCCCCAAAACATGACTTGCGGTAGGAAGACGTGTTTTGTAATGCCATGAGTTGGATGCTCGTATCCTGTCAACAACCTGTAAAGAGCTTGATAGTTTTATATGGCCCCAAATGACGACCGTTCGGGATCGAGCTACTTGGGATGAAGCGCGGCCGTTCGTGGTCAAGCGCCTAACTTCAAATGACGACCGTTCGCGATCGAGTCATTTGAGGTGAAGTGCGACCGTTCGCGGTCAAGCGTCTAAATCCATGCGACGATCGTTCGAGATCGAGTCATTTGTGGTGGAATGTGATCGTTCACGGTCAAGCGCTTTACTTCAAATGACGACCGTTCGGGGTCGAGTCATTCGAGGTAAAGTGCGACCGAGCCCGGTCAGAAGGCGGACCTCGAATGGCGACCGTTCGTGATCAAGCCACTTGGGGTGAAATGTGACCGTTCGCGGTCAAGCGCCTTACTTCGAATGACGATCGTTCGAGATCGAGCCATTCGTGGTAAGGTGCGACTGTTGGCGGTCAGGGGGTGGACCTCAAATGGCGACCGTTCACGATCGAGCCACTTGTGGCAAGATGAGTTGTGCCGTTCGAGGCGAGTTTGTGACTGTTCGAAGTCGGGTGCCGTTCGCGGCGAATTGTGACCGTTCGAGGTCGGGTGCCGTTCGAGGCGAGTTGATGTGTGCCCGGGGGGGACTTAATACCATCCAAACCAGATTCACGTTCGGGTGAGTTTCTGGATTGTCTGTTGTGGCGGTTTATCACTATCTCAGAGCATGCCTAGGGATCGTTCGCGATCCCGTACATGTGTAAGTAGCTTAGCCATTTTAGAATTATTAAAACCAAATATCCATTCAACTGATGAAATTTAAAATAGAAATGTTCAGCAAAGTCCAATCCAAATTTAAGAAATAAAGAACAAAAGCAAAGCAGTGACGTCGGAGTGCAAACGCCTATATCGATGTGGTTTATAGTTGTATCAGAGCATGCCTGAGGATCGTTCGTGGTCCTGTACATGTGTAAACAACTTAACCGTATCAGTGTGGAGTTTGCTGCTCGTTCGTCGTTATCTCGATCAATGGATAATAAGATGACGTCTCGATCCTGAGCCGTCTTCAGTTGGTGCGGGCGGTGGTCGTTCTTGTCCCACCGTTGTGGCCCCCCTTCTCACATATTGTGATAGCAAACCATTCCGAATATGCCCCTCCACCTCATCTTTCAGATGCCTGCAATCGTTGGTATGATGACCATTCAGGTCATGGAACAAGCAATATCTGTCTGATTTCCTTTCGTTAATAGTCGGATCCCTTCGCATTGGCCTACGGTAGGGAACCTGCTCTCTTGTATCTTGATAGATTCGCTCCAAACTCTCATTCAGCTCGGAGTAAGTGGTGAATCGCGACTCTTTCCGTGGCCGCTTTGACCTGTCATCATTATCCTCAGCCTTTCTCTTTCCTTTACCAGTCTCCGCACCCCTTCCAGGTGGGTTTCCGCTCTTGATTGCGTAAACGTCAACTTCTTCCTCTCTTTCTGCACTAGCATCTTCCAAACGCAGAAACTTTTCAGCCTCATGATAGAACTCTCCCAGATTCATAGGCGGATCTTTAGTTAACGAATTCTTGAACTCCGTACTATCAGCTATTCCAGATACAGCCGCCATCATGACCATAGATGGATCTAGTCGATCCACTGATGCTGCTGCCGCATTAAATCGTGTTAGAAAACTCCTCAAAGTCTCTCCAGTTTTCTGCTTCAAGGTTGCCAAAGTCATCACATTCTTGGGTCTTGCAATATGAACCCTGAATTGCCTCATGAATCTCTCAGTTAAATCTGCCCACGTTCCTATGGAGCCGCTTTCTAGTTGTCTGAACCACAATGCCGCAATATCTGCCAAGTACAATGGAAAGCACCGGGCCATAACCTCCTCTGATGCCCCCAGCACTTCCATATGCCTTATATATTTTGTCAGATGAACCGTGGGGTCTGTCCTTCCATTATACATATCCAATGATGGTAGCTTAAAATCTGGTGGGTTCCTAGCTCGCCTGATTGTTGTGGTAAAAGGACTCCTATTCACATCCTCCAGGTCTCTATTCACTAGTTCGCCTCTCATAGCACTTCTAACCATCTCAGCTAATCTGTCATTGTCTCCAAGCTGAAGTCCTCGTTCACTGCCTTCGACCTGCCCCCTGAGTCCGTGGGAGCATTCAGGTGTATGCCCCCCTGGCGGAGCGTTCATTCTTCTATTGTTACCAGATTGTTCGGATGCCCCCGTCTCTCTTCTCGGGATTGGGTCAACATGTTCTGCATGTGTGCCCCCTAGCTCTGGTGCTACGCCAGATGGTCCTGCTCCGTTCTGAACTCCAGTTGCGCCTTGGTTCCGTGCTCCAAGTTGCCCAATCTGTTGAAGTAAGTTCTGGATCATCCCTTCTTGTCTTCTCATCATGGCCTCCATCTCATCCCTGGTGATGAAGACTGAAGCTTGGTTTGCTCCTGAGGAAGCCTCTTGACTCCCTTCCTGTTGACTTTGCTCTAGCCTCAGCCTTCTGCTTGATTGTCTTGCCATGATTCTCCCAATCTGAATCTTTAGACTTTAAAATTCAGCTTCTAAGCGGCAGAATCCTTGAGTAAAGTTCTCAGTGAAAAGCACCAAAAATGTTTGCACAAAAAATGGACAAACACCTCAAAGTTGTATGATTTAGTAGATCTTATGTTGTTCTTAATGATTTGGGTGACTTATGCAAATATATGAAAAGCAGGGGCTAAACTGTAAAAAGACACACAGATTTATAGTGGTTCGGCCAGAACGTGCCTACGTCCACTTTATATATTATTTCTCCTTTAGATCTCAGATTACAAGTACAAAGCTTTGGCACAAGTATCTAAAAGCGTTTGAAAGTTCCTTCCGTGCTTGAGCTCTCAAACTTCTCCCCCAGTGTTGTACCCCTGCCCCTCTATTTATAGAGTGAGGTTGGGGGCAGGGGTCTTGGTTGTATATAGCTGCTGGTGGGCCTGGGCTGAAGCAATCTGGCCTGGCAGCGTTCCGGTTCGGCGAAGCTTTGGTTCGGCCGTGCTTGGAGAAGGTTGGGGTTCGGTAGGGATGTGGTCCGGTGATAGGTTGGTTCGGCATAGGGGTGTGAAGCAGTTGGTTCGGTGTTGGGTTGTTGGAGTTGTGGTTCTTGGTCCGGTGGAGGTGACTCGGTGGTTCATGGAGGTGCAGCTGGTTCGGCAGTGAGATGCCGAATGAACTTCTATATTGGGAGTGCCGAATGAGCTATTGTACTGGGAATGCCGGATGAACCAAGGCATCTTGAATGCCGAATGATATTGGGAAGGTGAATGCCGAATGAACTTCGTGATGCTGATTACCGAATGAAACTTTTAAACCTTTGATACCGAATGGACTTTTATACTTGAATCATGAGTGAAGTCCCAGATTTATATACGCTTGCTGGCTGCTTCTTCTTGGTTCAGTCGTGGAGGAAACGTACCCAACACTGATATTCCAATTTTGACCAAAAATGGGATAACAATACCAGTATTTACAAAGAAGTTTTAATTAATAAAAGAATTAATTAGATAATAAGGGATTAGAAGTCGCTTATGTGACTTAATCGTGCTTTGTGCGACTTAATCGTGCTTTGTGTAACAACCCTGTATTTTGTAATTATTTTAAATTGAATTTCCCGATTTAAAAATTTTATTTTATTTATTAAATGGAAAATTTTGTTATTTTAAATATTAATTATGATTTGTATGTGAATTATAATCCCAAACATGAATAAATAGAGTATTTTCCAGAACTGTGAATTTTGGTCAATATGTTCAAACTTTGACTTTGAATTTAAAATTTTAAAAGTTTGAATTTTGAATTTATCTTTTATTATGAAAGTAAATAAAATTTCAAATATACTGCTTTTCGTTTCGTTGAAATCTGATTAATATTGTGAAAGTTATGCCTTTTACACTATTGGATGTAATTTGTTGTATTTAACAAAATTATTATTTTAATTTTATATAAATAATATTTTGTTGTCATGTCATGTTCTAATTTATGTTTACATGTGTAACATAATGTTATGTATGTATATTTTAATTTTAAAACATTTTAAAAAGTGTAATTGAAATCTTCTAATGTCAGTTGTATTTTGTTTACAATTTTTAATTTCTAGTTTCAATTAATTAAAGTAATTCTTTATTTATTTTTCTATTTTCTTAAAACCTTATTTTATTTTCATTTCCACTTTATTTTGTTCAGCATTTATTTTATTTACTTTGTTTAGAAGGGATGTTATAACTTTCCAAAGTAATTGCATTTTGTTTGAAATTTTAAGTCTAGTTTCAATATATATATGTTATTGATTTTAAAGGCATATCTTTAAAGGGTATTTATTTAACGTTATTGTATTTATTGGTTTGTGAAAGCTTCTTGTATACACCTTTCTTAATATATATAGGTAGCACATCAATTAGGATACGTTGTCTATTTTTAAGTGGAGGCATACGTTACGTTTTGATTTATTACCTCTTTAGCTTTCCATCCATTGATTTCATACCATAACTTCTCCAATTTTGCCCGTTCCTTTCTTATTTGTTGCCGTGACTTTTATTCCTCTTTTCTCACGTGAAAACAATTTCTCATTCACAAATTTGCAGCCATCATTTCAGATCTGAAAATAGGTAATGGTTTCTCTTCCTTTTCTACTTTTTCTTCTTCCTTTTTGCATGTTTTGGCCATGATTTCTTCATATATTTGCATGCTCTCCACTCTAGTTGCCTCGGCAATGACCTCCACCACCTCCTCCTCTTCACCATCCACCGCCTATCACCTCCTCTTCCTCTGACCTGATCTGGCCATACCTTTCCCATGACCAAAAACTCCACAAAAAGGTTGCAAACTCCTTAAAACATGCCTAACTGAGCCTAGTCTTCATCACCATCACCTAAGATTGCCTTGGCCACCTCCCCATGCTCCACCACCACCATGATATGACCATTTACTCTCAGCCTTACCTCTGTCCAGATCTGTAGCATGAATGGCCGAGCCCATAGACCCATTGTGACGACCCGGAATTTTTGAGCATTTGAAATTGGAATATTTAATTAATTTTAAATATTCAGAGATTAATTATAAACTTAAATTTCAAATATCGTTGTTTATTGAGTAATTTAATAATTAAATTAAATTTATTTGAAGTTGGATAAAATAGTAAATCTGGTATTCTAAGCTAATTAAAAATATTTTGAAAGCTCGTAAAATTCGTAATTATAATATTAAAGATAATAGAAGCTTCAGAATGTAATTTCAAACTGTTTTATTCAGTTTTGAAATTATATCGTTTGAATCGATATTTAAAAATAGCCTTCCGAGGCACAGTCTCGGAATTCGACGAAACCAGTTCTATTGGATCCGTAATATTGTATTATTACCGGATTTCAAGTTTCGTAGTAATTGGAGTTGGTGTGTGAGCGTACGACATACAAACGCGTTGGAATTAAATCGAAAATTTAATATTAACAATATAAGAAAAACACTGTAGCTAGATATTTTTCCACCCGTTCCATTGCCTTCTCGAACACGCTATTCCCTTCCATCTCCGCTCGTTTAAAACAAATAGAAAATATACAGATAAATCAAAATTAAAGTTTTAATTTCTAGAGAAATTCAATGGCCGAGCTATTTCTTTCCTCCTCTGTCAAATTCAAAACCCATTTGGGGTAACTCTTTCCATATCCAGTCGAACAAATTTAAATCGAAAATTCCATTCCCTCTTAAATCGAAAAAAAAATATCGCGAAATATAGACTTCGAATCGCGAAAACTCTTTCCCCAAATCAGAAATCAACTACCTCATTTGAATCAAATAACGTCCGGCCTTACCCTTCCGCTTCTCAAATCGAAGGCCGTGAAGATCTCGTCCTCATCGAGACGAAGGGTGCGCGCGATTTGGTTCTGGCAGTTCGCGGTGAGTGGTCGTTCGACGAGCAGGTGATGGTGCGATCGAAGTTAGGGTTTTCTGGAACGGCGGCTCGTTCATTCGTGGTGCCTGAAGCTTCTTGCGACCAGGTTGTAAGGAAGAGGTTGGGGTCGAGTTCGAAGAGGAGGGTGAGGAGCCTGAGTGTTCGAACGATGGGGATCGTCTCGATACGTCTCGTGTTGGAAGTCGACAGGAGGTAATCATTTGATTATTTTCGTTCAATTTTTATTTTACTGTAAGTTGGAAATAGAATAAGTGTATAGATAATGTTTTGGGAAAAAAAATTGATAAAGTAAATATACATATACAAGTTTAAATTTACCAGTTTATTTAAAATAAGGTATTCTAGGTTGTTTATTTTATTTTCAACTAAACTTGATCTATAAACATATATGGGATCAGAAATAATGTTTCATTAAGTATACATAAGATTTTGAAATGTTAAGTTAGATTTTTATTATATAAGCAGATGAAGGGAAAAATATATACACACCTACATAGCTAATTTAAATATAAGCAGAGAAACGTATTTTTACTAGTATATTAAAGAAAGAAGTGAATAACGTATTATGGAAACTAATCTGTTTAATTAATCTATTTAAATATTTTATTAATAAAAATTTATTTATTTTAAGGAAACCTGTTCAAAAATCAATTTATTCGTTATAAAACCAAATGATTTTTCAAACTAATTATTGGTCGGTTTAATTCATTGAATGATAAATTACCTAGAGGTTATTTCATATATTAATAAAATCATATAATATTTATTCAAGGTCTGAAATCTGAAAGGAAACAAGCTGGTCTGGAATGGACTGCAAATAAAATCAAAAGTGAGTTAATCTCACTCAGTTAAATTTAAATTTAAATGGTTAGATTTAAATAATTTATTGGATGATTGATTTGATTTGATGTGATATATATAGTAGTATATACCAATATATATATATATATTGGCATATGTATATATTGGAGTTGTTGATATTCCCGCATTTATATAGCGGATGAGACCCTATGCGCCGCATAATAGCGGATGATATTTTATAAAACCCATATACCGCGATATTCCACCTCGAAGTGGAATTGGTATTGTGCTAACATCTGTGGATGCAGGGAAACAGGTTGGAGGGATCCAACTGGATTCCTCAAAATATTTAATTTTGTTTAAATATTCTGTGATATGATTGTTGATATCCTGTGATGATTTATATCTGATAATCTGGTTGGATTGAATTTCCCAGTAAAATGAGTTATTGTAACGACCCGACTTTCTGGGCATAGAAAGTCGCATCATTATGAAGAAAGAAAGGGGTAGAAAATAGAAAAGAAGAGAAAGAAAGAAACAACACATCAGAATCTCACAGCGGAAACGGAACAAATTATAATATATCACATAACTAATACATAGTCTTTACATAATCAGAGTACACAACTTATACATCACTTACTAGACAGTTATAAACATCTGTCTAGACATTACAACTCAAATACAAGACAAGACACTATCAAAGATATCAACACAGCGGAATACTATATCTACGAACGTCGAAGCCTCCTGCTCCATTGCTCCTCCAGAATATTCGTCAAAGCTAAACCTGAATCCCTTGGCTACTCGTAAAAATTTGAGTACCCAAGAGTTTAATAAAACAGAAAATAAACACTTGGGTCAGACATGGGTCTGGTGTGAGTAACAGGTTAAACTTGTTTAACTTCAAAACCTTTTGAAAGAAAAAGTATCACGTAAGACTTCCCACACATAAACATGGGTAAGTTTTTACCTTACGCTAACCAAAACATTTGATAGGAAATTCGATTGTATTATAATAGGGTCTAGGGTTTTCAAGTAAAATACAGAAATAGCTGAAATGCTTACATCTCACATTTCAACATAGTTGGGCACAACTAATACGTACGGCACTTATTGGAGTTTGGATTCCATACAATGGCAGGGCTACCGGGGTACCGCCCGTCACAGTACGTGGCCTAGATCACCGTACCGAGGATCACTCCCAATCCCCTGCAACACAAGGTCGGAACATCCCTTACTGGATAATTCCCGCACAAGATACCTCACGGTTGGGATCAGCAACCGCACCACTAAGCCGAAAATAGAAAGGGACATCTAGACAGAGGTAACCTTGTCCTACTTGGGTGCTACCCACTAACCTTGCTGCACCTCCCCTGTTTTAGCCATTCCCGGTTTGTGAGGCTTGAGGTCACGATTACCTTAGAAAAGAACACATCACTTAGAATGCTCATCGTCCACCTGACGATGTTCTGAAAGCATTCAATCCATACAAGTTCGTTCCGGGTTCGAACGAAACCGAAGGCATTATCTCGTTACACTCGTTTTGGAATCACCCTCAGAGTTAACGACAATAACCCTTGCACTCTGAATCTTCATCTTCACTTGATTCACGACCTATCGTTAATTTGGATCGATGTGGTATTCGGGTCTCCAGACCTGGAATACCGGTATACGGAAACCCGATCCCGGTCTCATCGAAATCCAAAGCGTATCTTTTAAGGTCAAGTTGTTTTAAAGGTTAAAACAATTTAATTCAATTATCTTTATACACTTAGAAAGATAATTCACAATAGATAATCAACATTATCAATATCATCAGATAATCCATATTATCACAATTCAACTAAACATCCATATCACATAGCATATATCTCATCAGAGATATCAATCAAATGCAAAGCATTCAGTATTATCATCCATCCATAAGTAATGATCTATATCATCTCTAATTAATTTAAAGTTAATTAAATTAATTACTTTTATTTTATAAATCCTTCTTACTTAAACATTAATTAATTACAAATTAATTAATTATCCTCTAATTACCTTTTTCAATTAATCATCTTTGATTAATTATCTTTTAATTACCTTCAAGTTATTTATCTTTAATTAATTACTCAAATTAATTAACCTTAACCACTTATAGTAATTAACCTTTAATTACTTCATTAATTAATTAACTATAATTAATTAAATTAATCACTATAATTAATTATATTAAACCTTAATTAATTACATTAATTAATCACTTCATTTATTAATTATACTTAATTAATCAATCTTAATTACATCATTAATTATATTAATTAATGATCCTTAATTACAACTTAATTATTAATTACTTTAATTAATTACATTAAGTAATTAACTTTATATTAAACAACATTTATTAATCACCTTGATTAATCTTAAATCAGTAATTAACTACCCTTAATTACTTTCATTTACTAAATTAATTCTCCTTAATTAATTTCTTAATTAATCCCTTGATTAATTATTCAAAGTAATTAAACTTAAATTACTTTCCTTAATACATAACCATCAATTAATTACTTCAAGTAATTATCTTATTATTTACTTCCTAAATAATCATACCTTAATAATTACATTAAGTAATTATTTATCAAATCATCTCTTGATTATTATAAATTAATTAAACTTAATTAATTAACTAAACTAATCAAATTAACTTCAATTAATTACAATAAGTAATTAATTCTTAATTACTTCCATTAAGTAATTCATTTAAAACAAATTCTATAATTGATTATCTTAAATTAATTAATCTAATTAATTATTAAAATTAATAACATTAATTAATTATTTAATAATCCATAGTTAATAACCTCATTAACTATTAATAATTCTTTAATTACTTTCCTTAAGTAATTAACTTGGATTAATTATTATTAATTCCAAATTAATAAATCTTAATAACAAATTAATTAATCTCTAATTATTTAATTAATTAAGTGTTATCCATAACTTAATTAATCTTTAATTACTTTATTAATTAATTCTTAATCATTAATTAATATTCTAATTTATAATCCTTAATTATAAATTAATTATTCTATTTAATTAATCTTAAACCTTAATTAAATTGATTTAAGTCCTTAATTACTTTTAAGTAATTATTCATTTTATTAATTTATTAGATAAATTAATTATCCATTTAATTTCCCTAGTAATTAAATGTACATAAATCATTAACTTATAATTTAACTTCAACAAGTTTTAAATCAATTTTAAAACCTTTAAGTGATAAATAATATTTTTCTTATAAAAGAAATTTTATAAGATTTAAACATATCTCTTTTTAAATTCAAAACATTTAAATTTAATAAACATTTAAACTTATTAAAATATTTGAATTTATAAAACTTATTTATCTTAAATCTAAGATTCAAAACTAACTTGAGTTTATATTTTTAAACTTTGATTTAAATCTTGTTTTAAATATTCTTTCACAATTTAAACTCTGTTTAAATTTAAACAAACAGGCTTCTAAAAAAAACTGGCAACAACTAAACTCCAGACCACTACAAATTCCTTCGAGTCGCAACCTAATTTTCCCGAGTCTCACCCGAGCTTTCCCTGTCAAAACTCTACAGCTAAACGAAGAAGCTCACCCAATTCCTACTTCGAGCCAAACACTAAAACCCCGAGTCTCCCACGAAACAACTCGAGTAACCCTCTGTTAAAACCCAGGTTCACCAGAAATTTGATCGCGTGCACGTGCACCGTAGTTACCACCATCTCCGACCATCGTCGAGCATCCCCACAAGTCGTCGATCATCCCTACACCATATCACGATCCTCCAACCTTCGAACAACACTCGAAATCAAAAACGAGAATTTCGAGCCTACAAATCGAAACCTGGAACAGTTTTCAATTCCTGGAAACTACCTCGTACTCGAGATTCCGATCACCAGAGAGTCTACTTTTCTGGCCATATCCTCGCCTATATCCCATCTTCCTCTTCCCAAAGTATGGTAGCACTCGGTCGATTCAAGAACCCGTGGTACTCATTTTCCCTAACCCAAATAAACTAGGTTTATAAATTTAAACTCTAAATCACTACTGCCTCACTACTCTATTTTACTTTTCTATAATTTTTCTTTCATCTTCGATCACTCTACTATCCTCAGAAAGAAACTCGACTTCCCAAACCATCTAGATCAAACGAATTACCCAAAACTTCATATTTAGTTCATCACAGAACTGCTCCTTTAATACTAAGCTAAAAATTATGATTTAAATGCTAAAAATCATATTATAGTTTAGGTATTCAATATATAATCCTGGATTTATGAATTACCTAGTTTGAATTTTCACTTATATATACATGCACTGATTTGTTTTTGGTTTTCCAGAGAAATTTCACATTCATTTTAAACTACATCAACCTTAAGACTTTAGTTTATGATGAAACAAATAAATCTTGTTCAAAGCCTAAGTTCTAATAGAGATTAGACAAGGAGATAATAAATTTTGAATCAAAACTAGAGCTTGAAACTGTGAACAGGGGAATTACAGATATATCAACCATGCACACATGACACATCATACATTTAAAAACATACAGATAACTCGTATATACATTCACATAACATATTTATTTTCAGATGTAAACATGCAACCAACTTATACTTAAGAAATTTTTTAACAAAATGTTACTCACCAGGCAAAACAGAGACAGAGCCTTTTGATTTTTAAATACTTGAATTTCTTGTTAAAGAAACTGGAATGCTTGTTGTTTAAATTTCCTGTTAGCTTGCTAGATTTATCTCAGATTGGAGCAGAGATGGACTGCTTGATTTCCAGGAAGAAAATACTTTGCATGCTCCAGGTTTGATGATGAAAATGAATGGCAGGCTAAATACTTTGATTTGGAAAATGAGTTAACTGGTTTGTTTTGAGATTATGGTTTGAGGAAGAATATTCAGGCTTAAAGAAATGCAGATTTGAAGAACGAGTTACAGGCTTTCAGATTTGAAAAGAAGTGCATTACAGGTTATTTGAGGAAGATGTTTATTGAGTTTGATTTCAGATCTGGCCATTTTTCTTGCTATAAGAGATGAAGATAGAAAAAAAAGAATTGTAAAGAAGATATGTGCTTTTATAAGTTTAAATTAGGATTTTATAAAAATAAAAGAAAAATGAAATAATTGTGACACTTGTCTCAACTTTGATTAATATGTTAACACATGTTATTTAAAGATGTTTATAACTTAACACTTGTCCTAATTTATATTTTATATTATTTATAAATGATTTTAAAGGCTTTTAAATTAATTTTCCTAATTAATTTGTAAATTTCCTAATAAACAAATACATTTATAAATTTATAAATACTTTCTAAATTTTATAAATACAACCTTTAAAAGAAAATAGAATATAAACCAATTATGATTCATATAAAATATTTTAAACTCGTTTTTAAAATGCTAATTTAAAAGCTTTTGTATTTATTCCTATTAAATAAATATTCTTCCAAATTTCTATAAACAAATTTCTTTAAAGAGAATAATATAAAACAAACCTTATTTTTAAATAAAAACTTTTATTCATATATTTTAAATCCATACTATATTATTATTTTTATTTTAAGATATATATATATTTCTTTAAATTCAATTCTTAAACCAAATTCAAATGTAATTTAAAAATCCAATTTAAAATCAACTCAACATATATATAAAATTAAATAATCACATTATTATTATTGTTTGAAAACAACACACTTTACAAATTTTAAATGATTAATTTAAGAGATTATCACATTTAAACTTCCCTGAAATCCCGGGATATCACATTCCTTCCCCCTTAAAATAATTTCGTCCCCGAAATTTAAACAAAGGTAATTTAATAATCTTATTAAAGATTTAAATTCAAAACACAAGCATCTACTATCATCCATATGCTAGCAACCATAGCAATCAAATCATCCAATCAAACAATTCTAACTATCTAGACTAAATTCTAGATAAAATTCCTCGAGTTTCCCCAAGTATATATATATACCGGGATACTCGCTCTACAAACAATCTAAACTACTAAGCTATAGATCTCCTACTCATCTAGATCTACAGAACTAAACAAAATATCAGACTACAGACGAGTCTGACTCAACTACTCAACTTCCAGAACTGCAGATTCTAAAACCAGAGATAGATCAAACACGTCTCCCTCAGAGATACGTAAAACTCAATGAATTCCAGTTATCCAAACTGACAATTCAACCAAGTAGACCAATTACCTATCCAAATCAGAACACAGACGAGATCCAAACATAACTCTACTTCACAACATCAGTAGATTCCAAACTTACTTCTCCCATCCAGAGATACACTCCAAACTGCTTTCGCTGCTCAACTCTGATATGAGGTAGGACACAAGCACAAACTGGACAACTCATTCCAGAAATAAGGTTTCACTGATCCATAAATAAAACTCAGATACTCCAGCAAAACTTGAGCTGCATCACCAACTCCATCTCTAGGAAACATCCTTCCACTAGACTGAACCACCGGTATCACTCCTGGAATCCAGTCGATAAGAAAACTCAACCTTCAGATGCGGACAAACTTCTGACTTCTCTGAAGACATCCAGAAAATTCTGACAACCCAAGAGAACACTCAGCAATCGCAAGTCACTTTTGCGATCAACCCATCCTAATTCCAAAGAAAAACTGTTCCTCTTTACACAATCCGAACAGCTCATACTTAACTATCCAATCCATCGAAGAAATGGATTTACTCTTACTGCTTCTGAACTTCACCTTCAGAAAAACTGCTCAGCCAGAAAACTTCCTGCCATCACAGAATACTCCGAGCTGCACTGCTGATACTGATGCTCTTATCCAAAGTTCTTCGAGAAACTCGAACCTCAAACCAAATAGAAACACCATGCTGAACTCAGCCACAACACCGAAGCAGACACACTTCCTTAATCTTGTTCCAAAGAAAACATCTTCGGGAACATCCATCGTCACTGTATCTCATCATACAGCTACTATTACCTGAGGTATCAAGATACCATCACACACTTCTGCCTAACCGACAGATCCAACTCTACTCATCCAAACTTCAAAGATAAACTCCGAAACATTACAGTTTCCTTCGGAGATCGATGAAATCATTCACCACAGCAAAGCTTACTCGAGACGGTATTGGGTCTACAGTCTCGACAAATACACTTCCAACCTCAACATTTAAATTCCAACCATTGGTAGTCGTGTTTCACACACCACTACCCCATCTACCTTTATAACTTATATTGGAAAACCCGAACAGGTAACCCAACAAATAGGTAGAAATATATATATATTTAAAATGATACTTTTTATATAGAAATTATTTCTGGGTAAAATTATTTCATTTACCTCTTTAAAACAATATTGTGTCCGTTGGCCTGGTTCAAGTGTTTAGAGATCCCTATCAATAACGTTAGCTACTCGTATTGACCAGAATCCATATACCACTCAACCGATCAATTAACACAATATAAAACCATTTTATATAACTAACAAATACGCGCTCTCATATATATATACACTCGGACTCAAACAGGTTGCTACAGATCCTATCTCTAATGAACAATCCTTCCGAACCTAGGTATTCACTCAACCTAGTGTTCTGATATTCACTTAACCAAAAGCTTAGGCATTCGCTCAACCTATGCTCTGATGCCACTGTTTTAACGATGCGACTTTCTTTGGAGAGAAAGTCGGGGTCGTTACAGTTATCAAAAGCAATTGAATTGGATTTTTTGAAAGAATAAAAGAGTAAAATTAAGTTAAGTAATTCTAGTGAATTCGAATAAATTAAATATGGAAAAGAGGAATTTTGAATAAATAGAGAAATATTGAAATTTAAGAAAACTTATGTGATATTATTTAAAGGAATAAATAATTTATTTTAATTCAATGTTTAAATGAAATTAAAAAGAAGGAATTTGGGAAATCTGAAACTTGTGTTTCAGTTTAAAGATTTTAAATCATAATGAGAAATAAAATCTGGAAGTTAATGAATTTGGAAATAAATGGATTAAGTAAGGAAATTTATTTCAAAGTAAGTTGGAAAATCAATTGTAAATTGATTTAAATATTTGGAAATTTGAAATTTAAAGAGAAGTGAGATTTTGGAAACCGGGTTATAAAGTAAAATAAAATATCAGTGGATATTTGAGAATATAAATTCAAGATGGGAATTTATAAAAGGATATGGTTTGGTTTAAAAATAAATGTTGATTTATTTTTAAAAGATGGGAATGAGAAGTGTATTTCTCTGGATAGCCAAGTACGTTTTCAAAGCAATTTTTAATATAAGTTAAAAGTTCTAATTTGTGTTTTTAAAAGCATGTTTTAGAAAATTGATTATTTCTAAATGTTAATTTCCTAAGAAGTATTTTCAAAAATCTATTATTGTAGTAAGTATATAAAAGTGATTTGCTATTATGTTTTAAAAGAAGAAATTTAGTTTATATTTATAAAGTGGTTTATTTTAAAGTATATATTTTTAATAAAGTATTAAGCTAGTTTGATTTCAATGTTATAAGGTATATTTAAAATAAAGTGTTTTTAAATTATTTAAAATTAAAAGTATTTTGTACTTGGTGATTAAGTGGAAATAAATATTTGGAAATGTATTCCGTAAGTGGAAACTGTTTTGAAATTGTTTTCAAATGAGTTTTGAAAATTTGGAAAATTTGGAAATATATCTTGGAAAGATATTTGGGTAAATAAATAATGTGGGAAATTATTTATTGTGTGATGGTTGCTTGTGGATGTTAATTGATAGTTAAATAACCGACTATCAATATTGGCCAAATGCGCTGATCGTTTCGAAGAGACCGGGATCGAGTTTCCGTATACCGGGATTCTAGGTCTGGAGACTCGAAAACCACTTCGATTCGGTTTGTACGTTTCGTGTAACGTGTTCAGAGTCGAAGATGGAGCAGTGAAGTGCAAGGGCTAGTCGCTACTAATCCTGAGGATATTTCCAAAATGGATGTAGTAGGAATAGTGCCTTCGGTTCCGTTCGAACCCGGGACGGACTTATATGGACGAATGCTTTCGTGACATCGTCAGGTGGACGATGGGCATTCTAAGGGATATGTGCTATAAAGGTATCGTTTAGCCTCAAGCCTCATCAACCGGGAATGACTGAAAATCAGGGGTTATGCAGCAAGGCTTCGTGGGTAGCCCCCACTTGAGAGTAAGGTCATCCCTGTCTAGATGTCCCTTTTATTTCGGCTTAGTGTTGCGGTTGCTGATCCCAACCGTGGGGTGATTTTATTTGGAATTATCCAGTAAGGGATGATTCCGGCCTTGTGTTGCAGGGGAGCGGGCGTAATCCTCGGTACTGTGATCTAGGCCACGTACTGTGACAGGTGGTACCCCAGTGCCTAGTCATTCGTTGGAAATCCATTCTCCCTACGTGCCTGTATGGTTTTGATTGTGCCCAACTATTGTTGAAATGTGAGATGCAAGCATTTCAGCTAGATTCTATTTTACTTTCTGTAGACACTATTATAATATCAGAGGATTTTGATATAAAGTGTTTTAGCTATCGTAAGGTAAAAACCCGACATGTTTATTTGTGGCGTGGTCTTACGAGATGCTTTTGTTTTCAAAAGATTTTGAAACTTTAATAATCAAGTTGAGTGTGATTTTCTCACGCTGGTATTCCTGACTGACTCGGGTGTTGTTTTATATGATGCTCGGGTCAGACCGAGTATTATAGGATACAGGATATGATGCTGTGGAGCTCAGGAGACGAGCTGGATGGCGAGACGTATCTCCCGTACTTGTTTATATATATATTCCGCTGTGTTGATTGTTGTACTCTGTTGTATTGAGGACATGATATGGTTATTGTCCAGTTGTATGTTATGTGTTCTCTGGTGTATACTCTGATGCTATATTATATAAAACTGATATAGTTTTGATTTGTATAAAGATCTGTTAATATATATATTATATTTTATTCCGCTGCGATGGTTAGATTCTGATGTTGTTTTCTATTTTTCTTCTTCTACCTCTTCTTCTTAACTAAAATGGTTCGATTTTCCGGGTCTGGAAAGTCGGGTCGTGACAGTGGTATCAGAGCGAGGGTTGGCGATAACCTTGGCTCTGGTGGGAATTTTGAGAGTATTAATAGATATGAGCGCGTATTTGTTAGTGAATATAAAATGGTTTTATATTGTGTTGGTTGGTTTATTGAGTGGCATATGAACCTTCGTCGGCACAGTCTGGACAACAGTATCGAAGGGGTTTCTAAACACTTGAATAGAACAGTTCGACACAATATTGTTTTAAATAGGGTGAATGAAATAATTTTGCCCAAATTATTTTTATATATAAAAGGATAACTTTTGTAAATTATATATTTGGTTGTTTGGTTGTTAGAAAATGACAATAATGAGTTAGTCTCATTATTGAGTAGAAATTGAGAACTTATAACCTAAGTTGAAGAATAAATTTATATAACAAAATGGAATTTGAGAATGTAGATTATAAATGAAATTTATAAATTGAGATAAACTTTATATACAAATGTGAATTACAAATGTGATTTATAATCAAATGAGATAAATTCATAAACAAATGAAATTTGTAAAGGTAAATTGTAAATGTGACTTATAACTTGAAATAAAATGTGATAGAATTCCAAGTAATGTTTGGATATAAAATTGAATGGATTTTGAATTTGAAGTTTTGGGAAAGGTTTAAATTCATTTGGATTTAAAAATAGTTTTAAAGGTTTTGGGGAAATAATGGTGATATTATTTCATGAATATTTTTGAAATTGAATTGAAATCTGGTGGGATTTGGGATTTAAAATGTTTGAAATGTTTTAAAGTGATAAAAGCATTAAATTCTCTTTTGGTCGCTGGAAAATAATTTCGGTGATGACTGCAGCATCATCGATGTCTATTTTCGAGTTTCCAAAGAGAAATTGCTACCAAACTGTTTTAAATTGGAAATGATTGTGAACTGGGTTGGTTTTGAAATTCAAAGGGAAAATTGTTTGGTAAAAGCAGATTGTTTTGGAAATTGGGATTTGATGTGATATACCAGGTGTGTGAGTTATTTATGGATTCAAAATGGTTTTGAAATAAAACCGGGCAATTGGATTCTGGGAATTCTATTTAAAATATAAATGTGGAAATTTAAATGAATCAACAATATAAAGTATAGAATGAAGTTGATTGAAATAAGAAGGGAATGAAAGTTTAATTCTGGGATTATAATTATGAGATGGAAATAACTAAATGAGTAATATAAGTTGGTAGATAAAAGAGTTAGAGAACTTGAAGGTGAATGAATTGTAAAACTTGTATAAAATTGTATCCTGGAATTAAAATTTAATTCGTGTATATGAAGGTGAATAAAATATATTTGAATTTAACTTAAGATAAGTTAAATAAAATTGAGAATTGGAATTGAATTAAATGTAAATAAGTTGAAGTCGAATTGAATTGGATATAAAGGTAATGTAAAATGCTTATAATTGTGTAAAGAAATTCATATTCTTAAGTTCTTGAGTGTAATAATTTGAAATTTGATTGTAAAGATGAAAATGGACTTAAATGAATAGTCCTAGATCTTAAGTAAGTAAGTTAAAACTTATGAATAGAAATGAAATTGTAAGTCATAAATGGGAATTCATTTCTTTGAACCATTAAGAGTTATAATTTGAAATTGTAATTATCAAATGGAAACGACTAAGATGAGCAATCTTAATTTTTAAATAGATCCAAACTTGAATTATAAAATAAATTGAACTTAAGATAATTAAGTGAAGTGATATTTGGAATTAAAAAGCAAGTATTAAATTTTAACCAGCGGAGGAACTAATTAGATAATAAATTAGTTAATGAAATTGAATTGTGAGTTAATGAAATTGGATTAAAATAGTGATGGTTTGGATTGCGAATGGAATCCAAATAAGTGAAAATAAATTGGAAATGACCTGGTTATTAATAAAATAATTCCAGATGAATTGAGTATGGAAATTAAAATTCATAATGATTGAGTGAATAAACCAATTACATTAAATAAATGGATGGAATTTGATTAAATAAGAATCAAATGAAAGATGGAAATAAAACTTTAAAGGGTTGGTTAAATGGAAAATAAACTTAAGTTATTGACTTAAGTAAATGTTGTATGGAAATTGAACTCAAACAGAGGAGTGGTTTAAATAAGTTGAGAAATAGTTATTGAATGAATTAACTTGGATTGTTTCCGAGCTAAATAAAATTCAATATTCAGAAGTTGGAGATGAATTGAATTTAAGAAAAAAAAAAGTTGGAAATGAAGTAGTAAATTGAAGTAAGTTGGAATTCATATGAAATGAGGGTTCAATTTGAGTATATACACTTCGGTGGTGAAGTAGTAAATAAATATAAGAAATTTATATGAACTTAAGAATTGAAGAATGAAATTCTTAAGAAAATTTGTATTGGAAATATACTTAGTAATTTTTGGAATGGGAAAAAAAATATATACTAAGTGAATAGTTGAATGAAGACTAAAACTGAAGTTGTGAAATGGGATAGTTGTGAATAAGGGGATAACAATAAAAAAGGAATGTGAATAAAAGAGAATTGATATAACTGATAATCAATTGAAATTTATACGTAAGATGTACGTATATTATTTTATTGGCATAGCTATTTGGTCCAGGTGTCGAACACAGAATTTCGAGATAGTTTTATCGATCCGAATCAGGATTTTTCATTCGATTTTCGACGGCGAACCTGGATATGGATTGTTGATTGATTCTGAATATTCTCTATCATAGTTGGTGGCTATGCAAGGAGAATGACGGTTTCTGATCAAGAAACCAGATCTGAGTCCGCACTAGGAAGTCGGGTGGACGATACTAGTTCGGAAGTGAAATTGTGTGATCGATTGAGCGATCGAATGTGATATTGCGTACGGATGATATATGTGCATCGTACGGGCTTAAGTAAAACAAATATTGGAAATTTGTAAAGGAAAGTATAAAATGACTTTGGAATTGTGAGTGAATATTATTGCTTAGTAGGATATACAGGTGTATAAAAGCAATGGATAGATTGGGATTTTTTATTTTAGAAGATAAATTTAATGGCCCGACAAAAGGTATGTATTTGAATTTCTATATGAAATTTGATTGGGTTTTTTATCCAGCCACTTGGCTTTTTGTTTTCTTTTTGAGATTGGGAGGCCGTAGAGCCATTTTGTAGTTGTACCGAGCTAGCCGCGCAAAGGAGACGCTGGCGAAATTTTTCGGAAATTTAGGGAGTTAGAAAAATTTTGGAAAATTTTGATAATTCAAAATTTGAATTCAAATTTAAATTTGAATTGATAAGTAGGTGATATGGGTTGAATTTATGAATAAGTTTGGGAAGTTAAAAGATGATTAGTGTATCATTAATAAAAGATTGTTGGGTATTGTTAAAACTGTTTGAATTTGGGAAATAGTAATGGGTTATAGCTCATTCCTCTTAACTAGTAATTTCGGGGACGAAATTCTTTTAAGGGGGGAGGAATGTGACGACCCGGAATTTTTGAGCATTTGAAATTGGAATATTTAATTAATTTTAAATATTCAGAGATTAATTATAAACTTAAATTTCAAATATCGCTGTTTATTGAGTAATTTAATAATTAAATTAAATTTATTTGAAGTTGGATAAAATAGTAAATCTGGTATTCTAAGCTAATTAAAAATATTTTGAAAGCTGGTAAAATTCGTAATGATAATATTAAAGATAATAGAAGCTTCAGAATGTAATTTCAAACTGTTTTATTCAGTTTTGAAATTATATCGTTTGAATCGATATTTAAAAATAGCCTTCCGAGGCACAGTCTCGGAATTCGACGAAACCAGTTCTATTGGATCCGTAATATTGTATTATTACCGGATTTCAAGTTTCGTAGTAATTGGAGTTGGTGTGTGAGCGTACGACATACAAACGCGTTGGAATTAAATCGAAAATTTAATATTAACAATATAAGAAAAACACTGTAGCTAGATATTTTTCCACCCGTTCCATTGCCTTCTCGAACACGCTATTCCCTTCCATCTCCGCTCGTTTAAAACAAACAGAAAATATACAGATAAATCAAAATCAAAGTTTTAATTTCTAGAGAAATTCAATGGCCGAGCTATTTCTTTCCTCCTCTGTCAAATTCAAAACCCATTTGGGGTAACTCTTTCCATATCCAGTCGAACAAATTTAAATCGAAAATTCCATTCCCTCTTAAATCGAAAAAAATATATCGCGAAATATAGACTTCGAATCGCGAAAACTCTTTCCCCAAATCAGAAATCAACTACCTCATTTGAATCAAATAACGTCCGGCCTTACCCTTCCGCTTCTCAAATCGAAGGCCGTGAAGATCTCGTCCTCATCGAGACGAAGGGTGCGCGCGATTTGGTTCTGGCAGTTCGCGGTGAGTGGTCGTTCGACGAGCAGGTGATGGTGCGATCGAAGTTAGGGTTTTCTGGAACGGCGGCTCGTTCATTCGTGGTGCCTGAAGCTTCTCGCGACCAGGTTGTAAGGAAGAGGTTGGGGTCGAGTTCGAAGAGGAGGGTGAGGAGCCTGAGTGTTCGAACGATGGGGATCGTCTCGATACGTCTCGTGTTGGAAGTCGACAGGAGGTAATCATTTGATTATTTTCGTTCAATTTTTATTTTACTGTAAGTTGGAAATAGAATAAGTGTATAGATAATGTTTTGGGAAAAAAAATTGATAAAGTAAATATACATATACAAGTTTAAATTTACCAGTTTATTTAAAATAAGGTATTCTAGGTTGTTTATTTTATTTTCAACTAAACTTGATCTATAAACATATATGGGATCAGAAATAATGTTTCATTAAGTATACATAAGATTTTGAAATGTTAAGTTAGATTTTTATTATATAAGCAGATGAAGGGAAAAATATATACACACCTACATAGCTAATTTAAATATAAGCAGAGAAACGTATTTTTACTAGTATATTAAAGAAAGAAGTGAATAACGTATTATGGAAACTAATCTGTTTAATTAATCTATTTAAATATTTTATTAATAAAAATTTATTTATTTTAAGGAAACCTGTTCAAAAATCAATTTATTCGTTATAAAACCAAATGATTTTTCAAACTAATTATTGGTCGGTTTAATTCATTGAATGATAAATTACCTAGAGGTTATTTCATATATTAATAAAATCATATAATATTTATTCAAGGTCTGAAATCTGAAAGGAAACAAGCTGGTCTGGAATGGACTGCAAATAAAATCAAAAGTGAGTTAATCTCACTCAGTTAAATTTAAATTTAAATGGTTAGATTTAAATAATTTATTGGATGATTGATTTGATTTGATGTGATATATATAGTAGTATATACCAATATATATATATTGGCATATGTATATATTGGAGTTGTTGATATTCCCGCATTTATATAGCGGATGAGACCCTATGCGCCGCATAATAGCGGATGATATTTTATAAAACCCATATACCGCAATATTCCACCTCGAAGTGGAATTGGTATTGTGCTAACATCTGTGGATGCAGGGAAACAGGTTGGAGGGATCCAACTGGATTCCTCAAAATATTTAATTTTGTTTAAATATTCTGTGATATGATTGTTGATATCCTGTGATGATTTATATCTGATAATCTGGTTGGATTGAATTTCCCAGTAAAATGAGTTATCAAAAGCAATTGAATTGGATTTTTTGAAAGAATAAAAGAGTAAAATTAAGTTAAGTAATCCTAGTGAATTCGAATAAATTAAATATGGAAAAGAGGAATTTTGAATAAATAGAGAAATATTGAAATTTAAGAAAACTTATGTGATATTATTTAAAGGAATAAATAATTTATTTTAATTCAATGTTTAAATGAAATTAAAAAGAAGGAATTTGGGAAATCTGAAACTTGTGTTTCAGTTTAAAGATTTTAAATCATAATGAGAAATAAAATCTGGAAGTTAATGAATTTGGAAATAAATGGATTAAGTAAGGAAATTTATTTCAAAGTAAGTTGGAAAATCAATTGTAAATTGATTTAAATATTTGGAAATTTGAAATTTAAAGAGAAGTGAGATTTTGGAAACCGGGTTATAAAGTAAAATAAAATATCAGTGGATATTTGAGAATATAAATTCAAGATGGGAATTTATAAAAGGATATGGTTTGGTTTAAAAATAAATGTTGATTTATTTTTAAAAGATGGGAATGAGAAGTGTATTTCTCTGGATAGCCAAGTACGTTTTCAAAGCAATTTTTAATATAAGTTAAAAGTTCTAATTTGTGTTTTTAAAAGCATGTTTTAGAAAATTGATTATTTCTAAATGTTAATTTCCTAAGAAGTATTTTCAAAAATCTATTATTGTAGTAAGTATATAAAAGTGATTTGCTATTATGTTTTAAAAGAAGAAATTTAGTTTATATTTATAAAGTGGTTTATTTTAAAGTATATATTTTTAATAAAGTATTAAGCTAGTTTGATTTCAATGTTATAAGGTATATTTAAAATAAAGTGTTTTTAAATTATTTAAAATTAAAAGTATTTTGTACTTGGTGATTAAGTGGAAATAAATATTTGGAAATGTATTCCGTAAGTGGAAACTGTTTTGAAATTGTTTTCAAATGAGTTTTGAAAATTTGGAAAATTTGGAAATATATCTTGGAAAGATATTTGGGTAAATAAATAATGTGGGAAATTATTTATTGTGTGATGGTTGCTTGTGGATGTTAATTGATAGTTAAATAACCGACTATCAATATTGGCCAAATGCGCTGATCGTTTCGAAGAGACCGGGATCGAGTTTCCGTATACCGGGATTCTAGGTCTGGAGACTCGAAAACCACTTCGATTCGGTTTGTACGTTTCGTGTAACGTGTTCAGAGTCGAAGATGGAGCAGTGAAGTGCAAGGGCTAGTCGCTACTAATCCTGAGGATATTTCCAAAATGGATGTAGTAGGAATAGTGCCTTCGGTTCCGTTCGAACCCGGGACGGACTTATATGGACGAATGCTTTCGTGACATCGTCAGGTGGACGATGGGCATTCTAAGGGATATGTGCTATAAAGGTATCGTTTAGCCTCAAGCCTCATCAACCGGGAATGACTGAAAATCAGGGGTTATGCAGCAAGGCTTCGTGGGTAGCCCCCACTTGAGAGTAAGGTCATCCCTGTCTAGATGTCCTTTTTATTTCGGCTTAGTGTTGCGGTTGCTGATCCCAACCGTGGGGTGATTTTATTTGGAATTATCCAGTAAGGGATGATTCCGGCCTTGTGTTGCAGGGGAGCGGGCGTACTCCTCGGTATTGTGATCTAGGCCACGTACTGTGACAGGTGGTACCCCAGTGCCTAGTCATTCGTTGGAAATCCATTCTCCCTACGTGCCTATACGGTTTTGATTGTGCCCAACTATTGTTGAAATGTGAGATGCAAGCATTTCAGCTAGATTCTATTTTACTTTCTGTAGACACTATTATAATATCAAAGGATTTTGATATAAAGTGTTTTAGCTATCGTAAGGTAAAAACCCGACATGTTTATTTGTGGCGTGGTCTTACGAGATGCTTTTGTTTTCAAAAGATTTTGAAACTTTAATAATCAAGTTGAGTGTGATTTTCTCACGCTGGTATTCCAGACTGACTCGGGTGTTGTTTTATATGATGCTCGGGTCAGACCGAGTATTATAGGATACAGGATATGATGCTGTGGAGCTCAGGAGACGAGCTAGATGGCGAGACGTATCTCCCGTACTTGTTTATATATATATTCCGCTGTGTTGATTGTTGTACTCTGTTGTATTGAGGACATGATATGGTTATTGTCCAGTTGTATGTTATGTGTTCTCTGGTGTATACTCTGATGCTATATTATATAAAACTGATATAGTTTTGATTTGTATAAAGATCTGTTAATATATATTATATTTTATTCCGCTGCGATGGTTAGATTCTGATGTTGTTTTCTATTTTTCTTCTTCTACCTCTTCTTCTTAACTAAAATGGTTCGATTTTCCGGGTCTGGAAAGTCGGGTCGTGACACCCATGTAGCCGAGCCAAAGTGATGAACCAAAACCTTCCTCTTATGCTTGCCCCTTTGTATTCATGTTATGTAACCTCTACCACTTCCTATTCCTTGTAGCCATGCCTTTTTAGGTCCAAAACTGAACCTAAACCATGTTGTGGCTGAACCTATAACGCCTTATGGTCAAGTAAAGTTGAGTGGAGATCAAGCAAAAATGGTTTAAAAGCTTTGTGTAGTCAATCGTCTATTTCTATTTCTATTTGTTTCCATATATTCTTTTGTATTGTATTCATATTTATATCTTACTTTGTTTATTTTGTGAATACAAGATTTACATCTTTGCTCTCTCTCCATCCGAATCAAAAATCGTGCTTTCGTGCTTTCCTGGTTTCTATTTGTGTGTTTTGTTTGCGAACTCCAGCTTTATGGAGGTGAGTATTCACTCATGACATTTATACTTATATAATTTGTGAAGTGACAACAAGTGAATGTGTAGAGGCTGTTATATCATGTTATACTTGTCTGTGATGTAAATTTTATTACGTTAAACCCTGTTATTAACTTGTCACATCATCTGTTATATTTTTCTTATTTTATTGTTTATTTTATATTATGTTCTCACACTGCAACTTCCCTGTAGAATAGAATCACTATGGGTTGAAATGATACATACCCAAACGGACTTTAGAATAGGGAAAGATCGTTATGGGCTGAAATGATAAGCCTGAGCGATTTTTATTTATTTTAATTACTTAGGATTGCGGGTTTGAAATGATAGAACCCGGATTTTCTTTGTAAATTATGGATTGAAATGATATATTATCCGTATCACTTGACCTAGGTTAGAAAATATTATACAGACCCGTGGTTATTATATATATATATATATTTTTTGAAGTTTTTAAGTATTTTTTTTATGAGAAATATGATATTTTGATTTTAAATTGAATTTAAAATGATTTAATAAAGTGTTAATGATTTTTCTATGTATTAGAAATGTTAAATAAATGAATGGAAAAATTTGTGATTTGAAATATAACTTAATTTGGAAATTTGTGATTTGGAAAATAAAATGTAAGTTAAAAATATACATTTGACATGTAACTTTAATTAATGGGATATAGATTAAGACAATAAATGCTCTTTATTGTGAAAATAAAATGTATGTTAAAAATGAACATTTGACATGTAATTTTAATTAATGCGATATTAATTAAGACAATAAATGCTCTTTATTGTGAAAATAAAATGTAAGTTAAAATGAACTTTTGACATGTAATTTTAGTTAATGTAATATTGATTAAAACAATAAATGTTCCTTACTGTAATAATGAAATGCAAGTTAATAATATACTTTAACTTAACATAAGGAATTTCAACTTTAAATGGGAAATTACAGTAATTAAGTTTATTTAACTTAAAAGCATGGTTTATTTAATATCAAAATGAATTAATTAGTGTAATAAAATAGAAGTGATAAAATAACTATGGAAAAAAAATTGTAATTATATAAACATTTGGATTATATAAAATGGTAAAGTGGAAAGTATTACATTCCAGAATGCTATGATTTCTTAAATATTACATTTCAAAACGCTATGATCCCTTAAGGTTACATTTCCAACTTGCTATGATTTCTTAAGTATCGCTTTTCCAAAATGCTATGATGACCTAAGGTTATATTTTCGAAATGTCATTATTTCTAAAATGTAATGTTTCAAATTGCTATGTTTATAAAAGTTACATTTTAGAGTGCTATGGGTTTTAAATTATTATGGTTTCATAGTGTTATAATTAAATGTTTAATTTTGGAAGTGGATATGATAATTTGGTTTTGAAAGTATATAATATTTGAAAATAAATGATATGGTTTGAAATAGATATGAAATTTTGGTTTTGAAAGTATATACCGTTTTGAAAATAAATATCCATGGGTTATAATAACGATTGGTTGTTAAAGAGAGCGGGATCGGATATGGACATACTCTCTGTCGATACCGAAAACCACTTTGACAACTGTGTACGCGGTGGAGTTTCCAGAATGAAGTAGGATGGTGGCGACGATCCTAAGGTATATACGTGGACCCAACTCCCATGAGTTGGCATAAGGTGGCTAAAACAGGAGCGATCTCGGGCCAATGAGGTAGCACCTCTTATCGGACTCACTTCTTCGATACCATTCTATTGCTTTGTGATTTGTTTGGGTGCACCCCTTGATTTGGGAGTGTTGTTCGAGGTGGAGCAGTAGTGGCTGCTATGCGTATCCATCAGTCCGTGTGCGTAATTGGTATATCTACCCTGGCATTGCCTTGTGTGCCGTGTCACCTACCATATCGAGCTTTACTACGAGTTATGATTTCTCCCGTAGCCTGTGGAGTATCGAGGGTAGCCCCCATTTGGGGAGTATGCTAATACTGGATAGACTACTGTGACTATTACGTGTTAAGGGGAATATTGGGTCACTCCTTAATGCTATTTAAAAGTATGTTTATTTTATATTAGACATTATTATAATAGCGCAATATTACTACATAGTAAATAGTTTAACGGATCCTTAGAGGATGGGCGATCCCAAGCATCCTTTGAGTTACTTGTACCTTTATTACAGTTCACTTGAGTGGGTTTACATTGTATAAGTATGTATGTTCTAACTCGAGTGTTTTGTGTTTTGCTTTACGCTCGAGTCAGACTGAGGGATACAGCATTAGAGACTTACCTTTGGAGCTAGAGTTTTGTTTTGAAGAACCAGATATCTATTCATTTTGTTATCCAGTTGATTCCAGTTGTATTCTGAGTTGTACCTGATTATCATACTGTTACTCCTGTTGTATCTTTTTATTCCTATTGTATCTTACTTAACTCTGATGTATTTATATAGTAGCTTCATGAACTACTATTTGTTTCCGCTGCATCATATTACTCTGTGTCTGTGATCTGTAATTATCTATTTACTGTATATGATGAGTTTGCCAAATTTTTATTAACAATGTGGTATTTTGAATTATTCAAGTCAGACATGTGTGGTTTTATTGTCGATTTGAATGGTCTAAAATATCGGATCGTTACACTTTGTGTGTTAACTTGTTTATGGAAAGTATTTAATCCTATACTTGGCGCTAAAGGCCGACAAAGTGGACTTGTTCTATCTGGGAGAGCTAAGAATGATGTTCGAGTATGGTTTAGAAGCAACCGTGCTCTAACCTACCAGCTTCACTCTTAACCAAGGGATATTGTAAGTTGAGAAAGTCGGAAACATGATATGTGTACGTGACTTGGTTCACATATACGATTGTTTCTATTTTGAATTAGGTAGTCGATTAGTCGACTATTGAGTTTAACCAAATTGACTTTGGAAGTATATGTAAGCATCACGTATTGATATGGTTTGAGATCCCCCGAGGAGGACTCATTTGTATGAATAGTCACTTGCTTTAAGAATGTATATATATGAGATCTCCTGCGGAGGACTCCTTTATATTGCTCATTTACTTCTTAAAAAATCGGAATTGAGTTAACCAGAAATTCATTGATTTAGTTTTGAAGAGGCCGGGATTAGATAAGTGTAATACTTACCAAAAACTACTTTAAAACTGATATACAAATTTTGTGTTTTGGAAGTGGTTATGGAGTGGAATGCAATAGAGTTGAACCATCTATCCTAAGGTTAAGTCCAAGGGAGAGGTCAGCATTAGCATTCGTCGGACAACTTATGCTGGAATCCTTGGAGGGGTTCGTGAACTGTTCGAGATGCTAAAATCCAAAGAGAGACTCGAGATCTATTCGAGTGGTGAAGACTTGTGCGTGAGATGCTGAACGTGACTTCAACATCGGTAATGATAGAAAATGGTGTAGAGGTATAGCCAGTGGGTTTAGCTAACTCAAGTGTACATCAACTCCAAATATCTATATATGCTTTCGATTGAGGGATGCAAGAGTTAATGATATTCGGTATCATGTGTTCGGGCATGGACCGACAATGTTTTCCATTTTTACATATTTTATCTAGAGATATGCGTGGTTTTGGAAGGTGGTTTTTGACCCTTGTCATGAGATCTACCTCAATGTACTGAGGGTGTCTCCGTTGGAATCTATTATGCGAATGTACCTTAGCAGTTTTAATATTGTTATGTTGTGAGATGCAAGCAGCACAGCTATTTTCTGATTTATATTCTACACCCTAGACATTATCTATTATATCACCTTATGTAATTATTAGATGGGTTTGGTTCTTTTGTGGGGATAACCATTACGGTGATTCAAACGGTCTAAAAAGTATTGTTATATGCTAGCCATATATTTCTTGAGTATCCATACTAGACTTATGTCTGACTCATGGTTTTATCTTTCCCTTAATTCAATGAGTGCTCTTTCAAGTACTTTGAGAAAGGCAGGTTTTCTTTGATGTTCTTTGGAGTTTCAAGAGACAAGCTGGATGTTTCCATTCACCTATAATAGTATTTATTTCCACTGCACTACTATTATGTATATATCATCATTTGTGGGGATAGGTTGTTGTAACTATCCAAGCTGATGATGGTACTTAGCATTGTAACTTTGAAATGTTATCTATCTAAGAGTGATATTTTGTACTATCTTTTGATATTAATGTTATCATTCCATTGTGAGATTCAGTAGTTATGTTCTTTTTTCCTTGTTCGTTTTCTTTTTCTTTTTATTTACCCTAAAAATATATCTTTTGGACACTTAAATTCTTGACGCGTAAATACCTTGGATGTATTAGTGTCAATGTTTGGGGATCGAAAAGGCAAGTCATTACATTTGGTATCAGAGCTGAAGGTTAAGCGAGAACTTTGGCTTTGATTGGGTATGTCTCATTAGAGATAGGGTAAGCGAAGCCCTAAAATGAGTTGAGTGTATTATACATATGAGAGCATATTTGTATTTGTTGTAAATGTATGCTTTAAAGGTATTTCAACTACGAAAATTAAAACGGTCTTATATAAGTGAACTTATACAAGTATGAATTAATAAATTATAGTTTAATTAATGTAGGGATTTCACATCTCATTCCAAATTTAAAACTCAACATTTAGAGTTTATTTCAAACCATTTTTGATATTATGTATATTCCTCATATATACATATTATTTCCTTTACACACTAAGTTATCCTTAAATTTTAAATCACCTTTGGTTTTAGTTCAAACAGTTTCCTTTAATGCTTTCAAACAACTCTTATTTTAAATTAAGATCACATTCAAAATATTCTAAACAATACTCTTTATTATTTCTATTTGAAACAATTTCAAAACCTTTCAATTTACATCCCTTCTAATTTACAAGTTATTCACATCTAATTTTTACTTCCTTAAAACATTTATTTGCTTATTGGAAAACAATCATCCTATTTAAACTCAATAACCATTTATTTTTTGGTTTGAAACCATTTTAATTCATCTTATTTGTATAGTTCATTTTATCCAATCCTTATTTGGATATGTATATATATGTTACTTAATTCCTTATTTAATAACCAATTATTGGTTTATACATATGATATAAGCTTTTATAAAATCATCCAGTTTTAAAACCATTTTTAAAACCTCTATATAAGAAAATAACAAGTACGCTCTTATATATATATATACACACACACACTCAACTCATCCTAGGGTAATACTAACCCTATCCCTGATGAGTAAACCCACCAGAGCCAAGGTTCTCGCTTAACCTCTGCTCTGATACCAAATGTAACGACCCGAAATTTTCGATCGCGAAAATTCCAGATAGTTAGGAAAAGAAGAAAGAGATAGAAGAAGAAGAAAAAGAAACACAACACTGATTCTCACAAATCGCAGCGGATCAAAATATAATATCAAATAAAAACAGTTTACAAAAGAATACCTATATCTATCAATTATATTTTTACATCAGAGTTACACTTATACACAAACACTGGACATATACAAATCGCATGTCTCAGATAAACAGAAATAATATCACAGCGGAAAACACTCCAAACGTTCCTTCCATCCAGCTCGTCTCCTGAGCTCTAGAACGTCCTTTCCTGAAAATCTATAATACTCGGTCTGACCCGAGCATTACATCAAAGTAACACCCGGGTCAGGCTAGAAACCAGCGTGAGTAAACCCATATAATTTGAAATACTAAACTCAAACCATAAAAGAAAACCCGGGTAACTCGTACTTCACTACGAGTTCATTACTTGTTATGCTCAAAACTTACTTCCACAATCAATCCCTAAGTATCTTTATTTAGTTTTAAATAGTCTAGTCATTTAAATTATTCCATTTCAGCCTGTTGATTTCACAAGTCAACCCATAAAGAATCATTGTATGTTACCAATCGAAGTGGGTTCGGGTATTACTGATCCCCGATCCCGGTTTCTTCGAATATAATATCATCTTAACCCAAGTTATTCAAATGAAATATGATTCAAACTTGAAATACAGGGTGTCACTGTTTTAACCCAACACTATGACATAACATCGTACATCACATACCAGAGATATCAACTAATCTAAGGCACACAATACCATTTAATCATTCATAAGCAAGATAAATTAACCATACCATCTCTAATTAATTTAATTAACTGCCATCGAATTAAATAAATTACTTTAATTACTTCTAATCCTGCTTATTAATTGATTACAAACCAATTAATTGATCATCCAATAATCATCCATTTAATTAATCCTCCTTGATTAATAACAATTAGGAATGATAATTACTTTCACTAAGTGATTATCCTTTATATTAACTACACAAAGTAATTAATCCCAAATCGCTTCCATTCTTCAATTAATTATAACCAGTAATTACCCATCTTAATTACTTCACTAAGTAATTATTCTTCATTAACTACATTGAGTAATTTAACAAATCATCCAGTGATTATCTTAAATTAATTAAACTTAATTAATTAACTTAAACTAATCACATTAAACTTAATTAATTACAATAAGTAATTAATCCCTTAATTACTTTCATTAAGTAATTATACTTAAACAATTTCCACAATTAATTATCTTTAATTAATTAATATAATTAATTATTAAAATTAATCACATTGATTAATTATTAATAATCTCAAGTTAATGATCTTTATTAACAATTAACAATCCTTTAATTATTCATTCTTAAGTGATTAAACTTAGATTAATCATTATTGATTACACATTAATTAACCATTAATAACCAATTAATTAATCTCTAATTATTTAATTAATTAAGTGCTTAACTATCACATAATTAATCTTTATTTACTTGATTAATTAATTTTTTATCATTAATTAATAATCTACAATTATCTAATTAATGATTCTTTATCTTCAAATTAATTAACTCTAATTAATTAACTAACAACCCCTTAATTACTTATTTATTAAACCATAATCATTAATTAATTAATGACTCTTTAATTAATTTTAAATCATATTATCTTAATTATCTTTAAGATAAACATTTTCCTTATTTATGACTAAATGGTCATTATCAAACTTTTGAATCATTTTACTTTAAAATTTACCTTACAATTTACATTGTAAATTTCATTTTAAAATTTAAGATTTGAAAATAATTAACACATTTAATTTTAACAAAGTTTAAAAACAATTTAAACCTTCTAAATCACATGATAGAGACACACTTATTTATAAAAGAAATTTACAAAAGTTTCTAAACCAAATTCATTTTAAATTCAAATCATTTTAAAATACACTTTAAACATTTTAAAGTTGTTAAAACATTTTATTTTTATAAAACTTTATTTATTTAAAACTAGGAGACAAAAGTTAATTTGAATCCATATCTTAAAATTTGGTTTTAAACTTTGTTTAAAACCCTGCTTTTAAATTTAAAAACCATTTAAAACTTAAAAACCCTGACAGGTTTTTAAAACCTGTAACAACCAAACACACACAAAACAACCCGAGCCCACCCTACAATGCTTCTAGTCCAAACCCCCACTGCTTCGAGGCAAACACCTAATCCACTCGAGAAAAACCCGAGTACCACTTTTCTCTTCAAACCCAAGCTTCACCATAATCCAAAAGTGCACCGTGCACATGTACGGTGGCTCCGACCAACTCCAGCCATCCACGATGACCTTCTCACATCGGCGATCATCCTCGCACCTGATCCCGACCATTAGACCACTGATCAAATTTCAAAATCGAATTCGAGCAATCGAGCCCAATCTTGGAACAAAGACCAAAACCTGGAACACTCTCGTGCTCGCTCCTCTGACCACCAGAACGTCTGAACTACCGGCCACGCCTTCGCCCATGCCCCTGCTACCAATTCTCAGAGTATGGTGGAACTCGATCCATCTGAGGGGTCGTGATGGCAACATTTCCGATCAAACCTAAAAACTAGGGCTATAGACTTCTCTGATCATCCACCGCCTCCACAGATCTTTGATCATCACCCTGGCATTTTCCCCAAAGTCTCTGATCCTCTCTCTACCTCTGGTGAAGACCACGACTTCCCAGATCACTGAGATCACCAGAGACAACCCAAAATCCAATTTCTGAACAAACTCACATTACCCCTTCAAACTCAATCTAAAAATTTGGTTCCGCTTTTAAAAATCATGTCTTTGATTAAGGATTTAGTTTATAATCCTGGATTTATGTATTAAGATGTTTGAATTTTCCACAAACTCAAGCTTTCCTGTTCTTCTTGGTTTTCCTGAGCAAATTTAAACTTATTTTGACTTAAATAAATTTTTAGATTTTAATCCATGATGTAACAAACAATTTTTGTTTGAAACTTAAATCCTAACCCAGACTAGATCAAGAGATAAAGAACTGATGTAGGCCAGAATGAAGTCATAGGTCGAATACGACCTAACAAGTTGATAAGTCGAGACCGACCTAAGAAGAATACCACCGAGTTAAGATTTGGTGAGCAATGTTGGGAAAATGAAGTTCTAGGTCGCAACCGACTTATGGAAGGATGTTCGCGACCTAACGAAGGTGTTAAGTCGTCCCAGCGACTTAGTATAACTCGGCAGCGAGTTAACTCGAGTTTGCGACCTAACGAAGGTGTTAAGTCGTCCCAGCGACTTAGTATAACTCGGCAGCGACCTAGTAAAAGCCCACGACTTAACAAAGCTGAAGGTATAAGTCGTCCACGACTTAACAAAAGGCATGAAGAGGAAGCGAGTTACGACCTAGAAGAATTAACTCGTAAGTCGCTGAAGTTTAACTCGTGAAGTTCTTAAGTCGTAAGTCGCGTGAAGATGTTTCCGTTGATTCTTCTGCGAGTTAATTTAAACCATTGATCTCCTTAAGTCGTTGATGCCGCCTGTTTGTAAGTCGCTGAAGCCTGATACCGTTGAATCTGCTAACGAGTTAATCTCTGCCATTGAATTCCTTAAGTCGCTGATATGGATGCGCATGTTTCTTAAGTCGCAGAAACTGGTAGCCGAAGATCTTGATGCCGCGTCCATCTGAACCGTTGATGTTAAGTCGTAGGTACTCTAAGTCGTGTACGACCTATGTAAGTCGTAATGTGCTGTATATTTTCTTAAGTCATAAGTCGGAGGGGTTATAAGTCGGTTGCCGACTTAGGAGTTATGTAAATTTTCTGTTTTCTTTGCGTGAGTTGTAAAACGCCTATAAATAGGTCGTGTGAGTCATTTTGTAAAGGTTGTTGAATATTGAATAAAATTCTCTTTTGTTAGCTTTGTGCTTTCAATTTCAATTGGTAGTCGAGTGTGTCTCCTATCTCCACTTACGTCATTCGAGTGCGCTCGAGTCATCGTTTGTTGAAGCCGATTCACGGTATCTTGTGCGCAAGATCAACGTCGAAGAATCGTAGATCTCTTTCCCGGTATCTTCGGATCAACGAGTCAGAGATAGCTAAGAATTCGGTATCTTCGGATCAACGAATTCGGGCCTTTCAGTATCCATCAATCCATCGATTACTACATTCAACGATCTACATTGTTTTGTAATATCCGCTGCGTCATTTGGTATCAGAGCTTGTTCTAGCCAATCATAGCTAGATCGAGACTTGGAGCCTATTCATTTAGAAGTTGAAGAGATTTGCCGAGCTTGAAGTGAAGATTCGAATTTGTTTATCACGGCCGAGAGTAAGAAGGCTTGTTCAAAGATTGATTGATCGAATTTGTATTGGAAGCCGAAACTTTTTCCATCGTGTTCATCGCGATTTGCTACAAAGTGGAAGTTTTCGATCCGTTTCATTTTGGATCAAAGTCCAAAAAGTGTTTGAATTTTGAAGTGTTGAAGAGTTGTGAAATTTTCAAGTATGCCGCCAAGAAGAGCTAATCGCCACCAAAACGTAGAAGCTTTGTATCGAAGAGAAGAAGCTGATGAGATGGAACAAAGAATCAATGAAAACTTTAGTGAAAAGCTTAACGAAGGAATTGGCCGGTTAGAGAAGCTTATGACGGAGATGAATCAAAATCGGAGAAGGGTTTCACCTGAATCTAACCATGGGGGTAGTAGAGTCTCGCCACATTCCAATCGAGACAGAAGCGTTGAAAATAATCAAGGGCGTGGGAGGAACGTGAATGATCGTGAACGGAGGAATGTAGATAGAAGGGATGATGGTGGTAGGCGTGATGGTAGTAGAGATGTGGGTGGACGAGATAGACAACGATATACATCTGATTTTGAAGAGGGTATGATGGTGGTAGTGTTCGAGGACAAGGACGAGGACAAGGAAGAAATTACTCTGAGTATGATCACAAGTGGGAGACGGGGATGAAGACTGAAATTCCTGAATTCAAAGGTGGTATGCAAGCAGAGGAGTTTCTAGATTGGGTAGCTAATGTTGAGGAGATTTTTGACTTCAAAGAAGTTCCAGAACATCGTAGAGTGAAGTTGGTTGCTACAAGGTTGAGGGGTAGAGCTTTGGCATGGTGGCAGCAGACCAAACTTACGCGTGATCGGATGGGAAAGTCAAAAGTTGAATCTTGGGATAAGATGAAGAAATTGATGAAAGCAACGTTCTTACCTTACAATTATCAATCTTTGATGTATCAACGTTTGCAAAACTTGAGACAAGGGACAAAATCTGTGAATGACTATGCTGATGAATTCTATCAACTTATTGCAAGGAATGATATTATGGAAACAGAAGAGCAGCTGACATCCAGGTTCATTGGGGGATTGAGAATGCAGATTCAGGATATGGTTAATATGTTCGATCCAAGATCTGTAGCGGAAGCACATCAGAAAGCATTGGCTTGGGAGAGACAGGGACGACGAGGAAGTGGTGTGTTTACTAATTCTAACAATCAAGCGAAGGGTGTTGGAGGAAGTTCTAATGTTTCTAAACCTATCAGTAGACCAGTGGTGAAGGAGGTTGAGAAGGCAAGGGTTAACAATGGTTTCAAATGTTACAATTGTCAGGAATTGGGTCATAAAAGCAGTGAGTGTCCAAAGCCGAAGAAACGAACCATGATTGTAGAAGTTGAAGATGAGGATGTTGAAGGGGAGTGTTCTAGTCCAGTTGAGGAAGATGAACAGGATATTACGTCAGGAGATGAAGGTTGTAATCTAATACTGAGGAGATCGTGTTTAACACCGAAGCAGGAGGAAGCTAGTTGGTTGAGAAGTAATATTTTTCAGTCAACATGTACTATTCTAGGGAAGGTGTGTAAGTTTGTGATTGACGCAGGAAGCTGTGATAATACTATTTCAACCGAAGCCGTGACAAATTTGAAATTGAAGACAGAGAAACATCCGAGTCCATACAAGTTAGCATGGTTGAGAAAAGGAGGAGAAGTGAAAGTGGATAGACGAGTTCGTGTTCCATTCTCTATTGGGAAGAAATACAAAGACGAAATCTGGTGTGATGTAGTAGAGATGGATGTTTGCCACTTATTATTGGGAAGACCATGGCAGTATGATCGAGCAGTACAACATGACGGTCGGACCAATAGCTACAGTTTTATGTTTGAAGGCACGAAAATTATCCTAGTTCCGAAGAAGAGATCACAAGGAGAAAGTAAGTCAGAAGAGATTGAAGAGCTGAAAACTTTATTATCTTTGAAAGAGTTTGTTAAGGAGGTTGAGGAAGAGCCTGAAGTGTTTTTGTTGATTTGGCGAGAAAGCAGTGAAGAGGTTGAAATACCAGAAGAAGTTAAACCAGTTTTGAAAGAATTTGACGATGTATTTCCAGAGGAGTTACCAACGGAATTGCCACCGTTAAGGGATATACAACATCAGATAGATCTTGTTCCAGGTGCTGTGTTGCCACACAGACCACATTATCGAATGAGTCCGAAGGAACATGAAGAGTTGCGGAGGCAGGTAGAGGAATTGCTTGATCAGGGGCGTGTGCAGGAGAGTTTAAGTCCTTGTGCTGTACCAGCTTTATTGGTACCCAAAAAGGATGGAACGTGGAGGATGTGCACTGACAGTCGAGCCTTGAATAAAATTACTGTGAGATATCGATTTCCAATGCCAAGGTTGGATGACTTGTTAGATCAAATAAGCGGAGCTACTATATTTTCGAAGATTGATTTGAAGAGCGGATATCATCAAATTCGTATCAGACCAGGCGATGAGTGGAAGACTGCTTTTAAAACCAGGGAGGGTCTATACGAGTGGTTGGTTAAGCCGTTTGGCTTATCAAATGCTCCGAGTACTTTCATGAGGGTGATGAATCAAATTTTTAGACCATTCATTGGGAAGTTTGTGGTGGTGTATTTCGATGATATTCTGATTTACAGTGGGAGTCCAGAGGAACATTTGAATCATCTTAGAGAAGTGCTGATGATATTGCGACAAGAACAATTTTATGCAGCAACGAAGAAATGCGTGTTCATGACGCATAGCGTTTTATTTCTGGGATATGTTGTGTCGGAAAAAGGAATACAGGTTGACCAAAGTAAAGTCGAAGCAATTAGAGATTGGCCGCAGCCCAAGACGATAACGGAAGTGCGTAGTTTTCACGGGTTGGCTTCATTCTATCGAAGGTTCATTCCACACTTTAGTAGTGTGATGGCACCTGTGACTGATTGTATGAAGGGTAAACAATTTGCATGGTCAGAGGAAGCAGGGAATGCTTTTGGGAAGATCAAGGAGTTGCTGACATCTGCACCGATTCTAGTATTACCTGATTTTCAGCTAGTGTTTGAACTACACACTGATGCATCCAAGGTTGGGATTGGAGGAGTGTTAAGTCAAAGGGGTCGTCCAATTGCATATTTCAGTGAGAAGTTGTCAGGAGCGAAGATGAGGTACAATACGTATCATGTGGAATTCTATGTTGTTGTACAAACTATTAAACACTGGAGACACTATCTATTTCAGAAGGAGTTTGTTCTTTACACTGATCATGAAACGTTGAAGCATTTACAAGGGCAGGACAAGATTTCAGCAAGACATGCATCGTGGATTGCATATCTACAACAGTTTACTTTCGTTGTTAAACACAAGTCAGGGGTGACGAATCGAGTGGCTGATGCTTTGAGTAGGAGGAGTCATTTGTTGACTACGCTGAAGGTTGAAGTGACGGGGTTTGAAATGTTGCCGGAACTATTTTTTGAAGATCCTTACTTCATGAAGTTTGTTGATAAAGTTAAGGAGGGAAAGACGGATGAGTTTTTGATGGTAGATGGTTTTCTTTTTAAAGGAAGTCGATTGTGCATACCGGAGGGTAGTCTGAGAATGAAGATTATCAAGGAGCTACATGACGAAGGACACGTGGGTAGAGACCGTACATTACAGTTGATTTCACAATCCTACTTTTGGCCATCAATGAGAAAAGAAGTAGAGAGGTTTGTTGAGAGATGTCATATCTGTCAAGTTTCGAAAGGAACTGCGACTAATGCTGGTTTATATATGCCGTTACCGGTACCAATTAAACCATGGGTTGATGTGAGTATGGACTTCGTGTTGGGATTACCGAGAACGCAGCGTGGTAATGATTCCATTTATGTGGTGGTTGACAGATTTTCGAAAATGGCACATTTTATTGCTTGTAAGAAGACGGCGGATGCTGTTCATGTTGCTCAATTGTTTTTCAAGGAAATCTATCGACTTCATGGATTGCCAGAATCTATTGTGTCGGATAGAGATACTCGATTTCTGAGTCATTTTTGGTTGAGTTTGTGGAAAATGGTGGGAATGAAGCTGAAATTTAGTAGTGCTTATCATCCACAGATGGATGGACAGACCGAGGTTGTGAACAGATCATTGGGAAATTTGCTGAGGTGTCTTGTTCAAGATAATCTGAAGAGTTGGGATGTGAAGTTATGCCAGGCAGAATTTTCTCATAATCATGCTGTGAATCGAAGTACTGGGTTCAGTCCATTTCAGATAGTATATTCAAGTTTACCGAAGGGACCATTGGATTTAACGGTAGTGCCACAATCAAAGAAGACAGTTAAGAAAGCTGCTGATTTTGTTGAAGGGTTGACGGAATGTCATAAACTCGTTCAGGAACGATTGGAAAAAGCAAATGAGAAGTATAAACAATCTGCAGATTTGAAACGACGAAATGTTGAGTTTAAGGAAGGAGATATGGTTTATGCAGTATTAACAAAAGATCGTTTTCCAGTAGGCGCTTATAACAAGTTGAAAGCCAGGAAAATTGGTCCGGTGGAAGTTGTGAAGCGAATCAATGAAAATGCTTATAAATTGAAGCTGCCAAATGATGTGTACACGTCGGACGTATTCAACGTTAAGCATATCATACCATATCATGGAGAAGAGTTTGTTGTGGATGCAGAAAGTACAAATTCGAGGACGAATTTTTCTCAACCTGGGGAGGATGATGCAGGCCAGAATGAAGTCATAGGTCGAATACGACCTTACAAGTTGATAAGTCGAGACCGACCTAAGAAGAATACCACCGAGTTAAGATTTGGTGAGCAATGTTGGGAAAACGAAGTTCTAGGTCGCAACCGACTTATGGAAGGATGTTCGCGACCTAACGAAGGTGTTAAGTCGTCCCAGCGACTTAGTATAACTCGGCAGCGAGTTAACTCGAGTTCGCGACCTAACGAAGGTGTTAAGTCGTCCCAGCGACTTAGTATAACTCGGCAGCGACCTAGTAAAAGCCCACGACTTAACAAAGCTGAAGGTATAAGTCGTCCACGACTTAACAAAAGGCATGAAGAGGAAGCGAGTTACGACCTAGAAGAAGTAACTTGTAAGTCGCTGAAGTTTAACTCGTGAAGTTCTAAAGTCGTAAGTCGCGTGAAGATGTTGCCGTTGATTCTTCTGCGAGTTAATCTAAACCATTGATCTCCTTAAGTCGTTGATGCCACCTGTTTGTAAGTCGCTGAAGCCTGATACCGTTGAATCTGCTAACGAGTTAATCTCTGCCATTGAATTCCTTAAGTCGCTGATATGGATGCGCATGTTTCTTAAGTCGCAGAAACTGGTAGCCGAAGATCTTGATGTCGCGTCCATCTGAACCGTTGATGTTAAGTCGTAGGTACTCTAAGTCGTGTACGACCTATGTAAGTCGTAATGTGCTGTATATTTTCTTAAGTCATAAGTCGGAGGGGTTATAAGTCGGTTGCCGACTTAGGAGTTATGTAAATTTTCTGTTTTCTTTGCGTGAGTTGTAAAACGCCTATAAATAGGCCGTGTGAGTCATTTTGTAAAGGTTGTTGAATATTGAATAAAATTCTCTTTTGTTAGCTTTGTGCTTTCAATTTCAATTGGTAGTCGAGTGTGTCTCCTATCTCCACTTACGTCATTCGAGTGCGCTCGAGTCATCGTTTGTTGAAGCCGATTCACGGTATCTTGTGCGCAAGATCAACGTCGAAGAATCGTAGATCTCTTTCCCGGTATCTTCGGATCAACGAGTCAGAGATAGCTAAGAATTCGGTATCTTCGGATCAACGAATTCGGGAATTTCAGTATCCATCAATCCATCGATTACTACATTCAACGATCTACATTGTTTTGTAATATCCGCTGCATCAAGAACTTTTGTTTAAAATCATAGTTCGAAAACTAAGAACAGAGATGTACAGAGACAACATGCATGCAACATCAATACATCCAAATATACACAGAATAATTCACCAATATGCATACACACAAACATCTTTTATTCCAGAAATTAACATGCAAACAGATTTCAAAAACTTAAGCTTTTAAAATATATGTTACTCACTAGTATAAAAGAAAGAAGAAACTGGGTTGGTGTACTCACTATTTTTAAAAGGGATGGAAGAACTGCTGCCTTGCCATGTTGATGATCCTCTCTATTTTGAGTTGTTTTATTCTTTAGTTTTGATTCCTGTTCTTGAGTGCTTTATATTTTCTTTCAGTTGTAATGGTAGTTTGTATTCTTATTTACTTCAGTTGATCGAATGAGTGAAAAAAAGGATAGAGTGGGGTATAAAGAGAAGAATGAAGCTTACAGGGTAAGCCAAGCTGAGGTATTGTACAGATATTCATATATTTTACATTTTCTTTTACTTCCTTTTTGTTTATTTCTTTGATTTGTACACTGTTGTGACCTGACATGAATTGATTTTTTACGGAGAAGCTTTGATGTATGTGGTTTTGTATGCTAAAGTTGAAATGTGCATTAAATGCTTGTCCCCCTATGTGTATGCATCTATATGTTCTTTGGTATCTATATATACAAATGCACTATTTATTTATTTTTTTATAACATACACACACAAATAATTAACTTACTTATATTTGCCCTCATGTACATGCATTTACATTCATACGCATTTCTTTATTATATATATTTATTCATATTCATATAACTTTCCTGTATTTTATTCCACATAGGCATATACATACATTTATATTCTTGTTTAGGTACATACTTATAAATGTATATATTTTATCATTTTATAAATATACATATATACCTCCACATTTATTGTTATTTTCATATATATTATTTCATATGAGCATACATTCCTATATATATTCAGATATTTTTAATTATTAGAAATTCATTTGTTTGACCCATCAAAATTAATACTCCGATATTTTAAACCAGTTAATTACCAATTAACAACCGTTAAAAATCTGGGTCGTCACATTCCTCCCCACTTTTGAACTTTTCATCCTCGAAAAGGAACGAAACGAATTTATGAAAATGCTTAAAATCAGATAAATTTTCTTTGATCATTTTTTTAATACACTTTTTAATATCCATACAATATTATTCCAAAGTAGTTTTTATAAAAATACTTTTATAACTCGATGTTTCAACAAGTCCATCCTTGTTCTCATAGAAATTCGGTCATATGTTGATCAGGCGTAGGACTGAAAATCTATAAGTACTTAGCAGACCCATTTCAACACCTAGTGAAAATACTTGAAAAATAATTTTATTGAAAATATCGAAAACATTTTTGAAAATAGAGGAAATTCATTCTATCTTTTTCTGTGTTTCCCGTACCACATTCATGTTCGGGGACGAAAAGTTTTGAGTGGGGGAGAGTGTAACCACCCTGTATTTTGTAATTATTTTAAATTGAATTTCCCGATTTAAAAACTTTATTTTATTTATTAAATGGAAAGTTTTGTTATTTTAAATATTAATTATGATTTGTATGTGAATTATAATCCCGAACATGAATAAATAGAGTATTTTCCAGAACTGTGAATTTTGGTCAATATGTTCAAACTTTGACTTTTAATTTAAAATTTTAAAAGTTTGAATTTTGAATTTTATCCTTTATTATGAAAGTAAATAAAATTTCAAGTATACTGCTTTTCATTTCGTTGAAATCTGATTAATATTGTGAAAGTTATGTCTTTTACACTATTGGAAGTAATTTGTTGTATTTAACAAAATTGTTATTTTAATTTTTTATAAATAATATTTTGTTGTCATGTCATGTTCTAATTTATGTTTACATTTGTAACATGATGTTATGTATGTATATTTTAATTTTAAAACATTTTAACAAGTGTAATTGAAATCTTCTAATGTCTGTTGTATTTTGTTTACAATTTTTAATTTCTAGTTTCAATTAATTAAAGTAATTTGTAACGACCCGTACTTTTACGGATCGAAATAACGTAAAATAGTTGACATTTGGTCGCATTATAGATAAGCTGTCCAGGGTCTAAGTCTTAGGTCGTATTGAAGTTAGGTCGTATAGTGGTTAGGTCGTAGTAGACGACCTAAGGAAGTGGAGCGATCTATAGGAAGTTGGCGACCTAAGAAGTGGAACGACCTAAGCAGTTAGGTCGTGTGATAGTTCAGTCATATAGGAGTTAAGTCGTATGGTGGCTTAGGTCGTGGGGTAGGATTAGGTCGGAGGAGCGACTTAAGAGGTTGGAGCGACCTAAGAGAGTTGGCGACTTATAGGAGTAGACGACTTATAGGACTGGCGACTTAAGAGTTAGCGGCTTAAGATACTGGGCGAGTTAGCGACTTAAGGAGGATAGGTCGGCAACGACCTAAGGAAGCTGGTGGTAGCAGTGAGCAACCTAAGGGAGTTAAGTCGTAGACGACTTAGGAGTTAGGTCGCGTGAGTTGTTAGGTCGCGATCTTTGATAGGTCGCTAGGCTGCAGTTGTGTGTTAGGTCGTTGGATCTGTTACGTCGCGCGCATCTGTTAGGTCGTGCGCAGTGTTAGGTCGTGGAGTTTCTTAGGTCGTAGGTCGCGAGAGTTAGGTCGTGGGCGACCTAAGGGGGGGCGGACGACCTATGAAATCAGCCTATAAATAGGAGGGTTTTTCTCAATTTTTGGGATCCGGATTTCGAAGCGACGAAGTGCTGCCATTTTGAGAGCTCGACTTCTACACTTCTTCACTTCTTTTCTCCACTCTAATCTAGTGATTTCTCCACTCTAATCTAGTGATTCCTTCCATCCAAATCGAAGATCGAAGAGCTTAGATTGAAGATCTACATTCTTCGAAGAGAGATTTCATCGTTTAAAGCGGATTTGTGATAGATCGAGTTAGATCCTTCGCTGTCCATATCTGAAGTGTGTTGCTTTTGGGTTGTTTAGGTGATTTGGTGAGTGGTTATTATCTCTCACACGGATCCAAAGGAGTATATCGGATCGTTGGCTTGATTTTGTGTTAAAGTAGTGATTTCCATGCATTTTTGTAAACCTAAGTATAGATCCATATAGATCCATTGTTCATGATGATTCGACAACCATTTTACTAAGTGTTAACCTATGCAAGTTCATTCATCAAGATTATAGAGATATTGCTCATGTTTTCATGCTTGCTAGACTTTTGACTCTTTAATTACGAAATTGCCATTATTGTTATAATTGTCTATTTAGATCATATTTGAATGCTTGATTACTTGGATTAATGTTTGACTTGATTGATTGCTATGAATTAGATGATTGATGATTTGATTTAGACAAGTTGGTCGAAGATGATTCAAAAGCTAAGGGAAAGGCTCTTGAATTGGAAAAGCTGCTCGTGGCATATGTAGCGGATGATGAAGCTCATATGGGTAGATTTGATGATGATGTTGAGATGAAGCTTTGCTATGATGATGATGAGGCGAAGCATGAGATGAGATAGTCTTGGTCTAATCCAGACGGGATCATTCCAAGCATGTTGATAACTCGGTGAAATGGTTCGAGTTAGAGGATAATGGTTTGCTCGAGAGGCGCTTGAGCTAGTATGGAAATAGTCGTCGAGGAGGATGACTAGAAGGCTGAGATCTCATCGTTGTTGAAGGTTCTAGCATGCTCAAAGCAAGAGTACGTTGGGCAGATTCGATAGTCCCTGAAGGCTAATGATTGGTAGTCAAGTACTCTGGGCAGATTCGATAGTCCTAGGCACGGGTCACGATGACGTGCGGAGTTATGTCTAGAACCGGGGTTTTCCATTAGCCCTTGACGGACGGCTGAAAGAATGTGCCGGTCATTCAACTAACGGTGATATTGAGGCAATGATAATAGTGATAGCCAGAGTCATGGATGTTTGGTTGTATCGTCATTCGGTCTCAAGAGCGGTATTTTCTTGGTGCTTATTTGATCTTGGTTTAGGCCTTGGGGGTTTGTACTTGGAAAACATCGCCCTTGACTCGAGTTATAATTGCTTTACTTTAAATTGTATGCTCTGCTATGTTTTCTTCTGCTTAGTGTGTGTCTGGGGGCTATCATTGTAGAAAGAGGTGGAGTGGGAGGGTTGTATTCCTATTCCTTTTCCTATATGCTCTTTTGGTATGTTGTTAGTTAATTTACCGCTCACTAAGACTGTTGTCTGACTCAAGGCTTTATGTTTTAACTCTTATTACCTTGGGTTGTTCGTCCATTTTGGGACGGGCAGACTAGGTAGCAGGTGACAGGTGCTGTTCTTGCTTCCCACGATGCTGATGTCGAAGATGAGCTGGAGGCTTGCATATTATCTTCTTACTATATGTACTGGATGTTCCGCTGCTTTGTATAATTCTCTGAGTGATATGTAGTGAGGCTTGATGTATTGACTATTCAGATGTTGTATTCAACTATTATGAAGTTCTATTGATGAGATTCTATTTCTATGAAGCTTCACTATATATGTATATTCTATTGTATTTTGTCCATGCGCTGTGAGTAATACGATAGATTCTGCTGTTTTAATTTACCCTGACAATCGTCCATGGTCGCCTGGCACACTTTACAGCGCACTTTCTCTAGGTTCAGTGCAGGGGTCATGGGCGGTCGTCACATTTGGTATCAGAGCTTTGGTTAATCGATTTTACCCAACGCTCGCTGACGTAACTACGTATGAGAGACGTAATTGTATTTTGATGGATGATTACTATATATAATATAGTAGCTCAGTATAGTTTGAGTCCTTTAAGCAGTTGTTTCTCTAGATGTGCTAATCATTCCTTTTTATAAATATTGAGAATGAGTCGAAGAGGGAGACCAGCTGCTAGGGAAGGCCGTGCTACTGAAGGGGCTTTTGATTATGCTGCTATGTTCGAAGCTATGATGACTTCGATCATGAGAAGGATGCCAGCTTCGGGGCCATCAGTAGATGTTGAAGTTCAAGTTCAAACTCCAAAGCCGGTGGATTTTGCTAAGTTGTGTAAGGACTTTACTGCTCTTGGAGGGAAGGTTTTCTTGGGGACAGAATCAACCATTGAAGTCCAGAGGTGGATAGATGCTTGTAGAAGGATCTTTGGTGATTTGGGAATCGATGATGCAACTAAAAGGAAACTTGCATCAAGACAGCTTCAAGGGAGAGCTTCTGATTGGTGGAACTCTATCACCATTGATACTCCGGAGGAAGAGATTAATTGGGAGCAATTCCAAGCCAGATTTGAAGCTAAGTTCATTTCTATAGCTCAGAAGTCTGTTCTGTTCAAGAAGTTTGTGGAGCTCAAGCAAGGTGGAAGACCAGTTCTTGAGTATGTTTCTGAGTTTGAGGCTTTGTCCAAGTATGCCCGGTCGTATATCGAATCTTCGTACCAAAAGAATAAGAAGTTTGTGACAGGCTTGGATAGTTATCTTGGGAGGCAGTTGGTGGATCATTTGGACGATCCATTTGAGAAGCTTGTGGAGAAAGCTCTGAGGCACGAGAATCTATTTCCTAAGGAAGGATCTGTTGTTGCTGTGACCAGGGAAGAGTCTAAACCCCAGCAGGGTGGAAACAAGAAGAGGAAGCAGCAGCAGCAGAAGGGTAAGGATGGCCAGAAGAAGCCGAAGGGAGAAGTGACCTGCTACAATTGTCAACAGAAGGGCCATTTCTCTAGGGATTGTAAGAATCCGAAGGTACCGATGAAGTGTCACAACTGTGACAAGCCGGGGCATGTCAGGAAGAATTGTCCAGAACCGTGGAAGGACAAGCAAGTTGTGCAAGCTTATGCTTTGGGAGCTGTTCCATCATCTTCGAAAGCTCCTACCGCTGAAGAGAAAGGAAAAAGTGTAGTGGTTCAAGGTACTCTTTCCATATGCGGTGTTCCAGTTAGAGTGTTATTTGATACTGGGGCGTCGCATTCGTTTGTTTGTAATGAACTTGTAGGCCGGTTGGGTTTAGAACCGGATATCGTTGATAGGCCATTGGTTGTGAATAATCCAGTTGGGGGTTCGTCTTGTTTGTGTATGTTATGTCGTGGTCTGATTGTATCGAGTCATGGTTGCTCTTTTATTTGTGATTGTTTTGTTCTGAACTTTGCGGGGTTCGGAATTATTTTGGGTATGGACTGGCTTAGGAAGTATGCAGCAAAGGTTGATTGTGAAAGGTTGGAGGTGATAGTCGAGAATGTGGAGGGGCGAAAGATTATGATACGATGTAAGCATGAAGAAGGCGTCTTCATGAGCTTCATGTATTCGCTGGTTGTTCCACGGGATGGACTGTCATCTGTGCCAATCGCTAATGGATTTGAGGATGTCTTTGACGAGGTCAAAGGGTTACCGCCGCATAGAGAGATCGAGTTTCGTATAGATCTAGTTGAAGGAGCCAGACCTGTTGTGATGCCTCTTAGGCGGATGGCACCTAGGGAACAGCAGGAGTTGAGGGTGCAGGTTGATGATCTTTTGCAGAAAGGATTCATTCGGCGTAGTGTGTCCGAATGGGGTGCACCAGTTGTGTTCGCAACCAAAGCGGATGGATCGTTGAGGTTGTGCGTGGATTATCGTGAGCTGAATAAGGTGACTAAGAAGAACAAGTATCCATTGCCGAGAATAGATGACTTGTTTGATCAGCTTCACGAAGCTAAGGTATTTTCTCAGATGGATTTGGCAACGGGATTTCACCAGTTGAGAGTGGCTAAGGATAGTGTGCCGAAGACTGCTTTTAGGACACCATCCGGTTTCTTTGAGTGGCTGGTAATGCCGTTTGGATTGACTAATGCGCCAGCATATTTTGTGGATCTTATGAATAGAGTGTTCAGAGATCAGTTGAACAAGTTCGTACTTGTGTTTGTGGATGATATTCTGATTTATTCCAGAACTGAAGAAGAGCACAAGACACACTTGCGTATTGTTTTGGAAATCTTACAGAAACATCAGCTGAAGGCTAAGTTTTTGAAGTGTCACTTCTAGAAGAGTGAAGTGAGGTTCTTAGGCCATGTTATCTCTGGAAATGGAATAGCGGTTGATCCCGCTAAGGTGGCAGCAATCCAGGATTGGGTTAGACCTAAGAATGCATCTGATGTGAGAAGTTTTCTTGGATTAGCAGGATATTATCGTCGATTTATGAAAGACTTCTCCAAGGTAGCTGCAACGTTAACGGGATTGACGAAAAAGAATCAAGTGTTCAGATGGGATGATAAGTGTGAGCAAGCTTTCAGAATCCTGAAAGAGCGATTGACAAGTGCTCCTGTTTTGACTATTCCAAGTGGGAATGATGAGATGGTGGTTTACACCGATGCATGTGGTACTAGACTTGGAGCAGTGTTGATGCAGAAGGATAAAGTTGTTGCATATGCTAGTCGACAACTGAAGCCGCATGAAAGGAATTATCCGACTCATGATTTGGAGTTGGCGGCGATTGTTTTTGCTCTGAAGATGTGGAGACATTATCTATTGGGAGTTCGATTTGAGTTGTTTACAGATCATAAGTCGTTGAAGTATCTTTTCTCCCAAAAGGATTTGAATCTTCGACAGCAACGGTGGCTAGAGTTTTTAGCATCATATGATTTTGGTATAGCCTATACTCCGGGAAAAGGTAACGCAGTAGCACATGCGTTAAGTCGAAGACATGCAGGATTGGGAGCCATGTATTCGGAATGGAAGAATCTCGAGTATCTAGCTGGATTTGACTTCAGGCCCAGATGTGAATTGGAACCTGAGATGTTGGCAAAATTATCGATAAGACCGACTCTTGTGGAAAGAATTGGCGGGAGTCAAAAGCGAGATGATAAGCTTGTCAAGATTTTCCGTGATTTGGAATCTGGATTGGAACCAGAAAAGGATAAAGGATTCGAGGTCGATCGAGAAGGTTGGCTTCGGAAGCAAGGACGACTAGTTGTTCCCGATATAGATGAATTGAGAAGTGAAGTTCTGAAGGAAAGTCATCACTCGAAGCTGACAATTCATCCAGGTGGAAATAAAATGTATCGGGATATGAAGAGAACCTATTACTGGGAAGGTATGAAGAAGGATGTTGGAAATTTTATTTCCAAGTGTATGAACTGCCAGTTGGTGAAATCCGAACAGAAGAAGCCAAGTGGATTGCTTCAACCATTAGAAGTTCCTACATGGAAGTGGGAGCAAATATCGATGGATTTTATTGATGGTCTACCTAGAACAAGAACGGGAAATGAAGGGATTTGGGTCATCGTAGATCGTCTGACTAAGAGTGCAAGATTCATTCCTGTTCGATCGACTAGGACTACATCAAAGTTGGCAGAGTTGTATGTTAAGTGGATAGTTCGATTCCATGGTATTCCGAAGAGTATAGTGAGCGATCGAGACCCATTGTTCACTAGTGGATTTTGGAAGAGCTTTCAGGAAGTTTTGGGAACCGAGTTATGTTTGGGTACAGCTTATCACCCTCAAACAGATGGTCAGACCGAGAGAGTCAACCGAGTTTTGGAAGATCTCCTCAGAGCTTGTGTTTTAGATTTCGGAGGATCATGGGAAGATCACCTTCATTTGGTGGAATTTTCATATAACAACAGTTACCAGTCAAGCATTGGTATGGCACCGTATGAGGCATTGTATGGAAGACCATGTAACTCTCTGACATGTTGGTTAGAGACCGGAGAAAAGCTGATGCTTGGGCCAGAGATGATTCGTCAGACTTCGGATTGTATAGAGATCATTCGGCAACGAATGAAGGCAGCCTAAGACCGTCAGAAAAGTTATGCCGATAAGCGTCGTAAGGATTTGGAATTCGACGTAGGTGATATGGTTTTTGTGAAGATTTCTCCATTGAAGAATGTTATTCGATTCGGGAAGAAAGGAAAATTGACTTCGAGATTTGTTGGACCATTCCCGATCATCGAGCGAATTGGAAAGCTCGCCTATAGATTGGAGTTACCGGAGAAGATGTCGAGTGTGCACAATGTTTTTCATGTATCGTATCTACGGAGGTATGTGCACGACTCGAATACAGTGGTTTCTGGTGATAGCTGTGAAGATTTCGAAGTTGATCCTGTCAATAAGACACCTCGTAAGCCGCTTCGTGTTGTGGGAACCGACACGAAACAGCTTAGGAGGAAGGTAGTTAAGTTGCTCAAGATACAATGGAGTGATGATGATAACGACTGTACGTAGGAGGTGGAAGAGAGGATGAAAGCAGCTCATCCTGAACTCTTCAAGGTATGGCCCTAAGGTGTCGTGTCATCTCACGATATTGTAACTTGTTCTAGTTTTAGAATTCTGCATGCTAAGCTAGAATTGGATGCATGGTTTGTTGATTGCTATGGATGGTAGGCGTGCAGAATAGTCTTTGATTGCTCTGTTGATTGGAATTTCGAGGGCGAAATTCCTAAGGGGGAGAGAATGTAACGACCCGTATTTTTACGGATCGAAATAACGTAAAACAGTTGACATTTGGTCGCATTATAGATAAGCTGTCCAGGGTCTAAGTCTTAGGTCGTATTGAAGTTAGGTCGTATAGTGGTTAGGTCGTAGTAGACGACCTAAGGAAGTGGAGCGATCTATAGGAAGTTGGCGACCTAAGAAGTGGAATGACCTAAGCAGTTAGGTCGTGTGATAGTTCAGTCATATAGGAGTTAAGTCGTATGGTGGCTTAGGTCGTGGGGTAGGATTAGGTCGGAGGAGCGACTTAAGAGGTTGGAGCGACCTAAGAGAGTTGGCGACTTATAGGAGTAGACGACTTATAGGACTGGCGACTTAAGAGTTAGCGGCTTAAGATACTGGGTGAGTTAGCGACTTAAGGAGGATAGGTCGGCAACGACGTAAGGAAGCTGGTGGTAGCAGTGAGCGACCTAAGGGAGTTAAGTCGTAGACGACTTAGGAGTTAGGTCGCGTGAGTTGTTAGGTCGCGATCTTTGATAGGTCGCTAGGCTGTAGTTGTGTGTTAGGTCGTTGGATCTGTTATGTCGCACGCATCTGTTAGGTCGTGTGCAGTGTTAGGTCGTGGAGTTTTTTAGGTCGTAGGTCGCGAGAGTTAGGTTGTGGGCGACCTAAGGGGGGGCGGACGACCTATGAAATCAGCCTATAAATAGGAGGGGTTTTCTCACTTTTTGGGATCCGGATTTCGAAGCGACGAAGTGCTGCCATTTTGAGAGCTCGACTTCTACACTTCTTCACTTCTTTTCTCCACTCTAATCTAGTGATTTCTCCACTCTAATCTAGTGATTCCTTCCATCCAAATCGAAGATCGAAGAGCTTAGATTGAAGATCTACATTCTTCGAAGAGAGATTTCATCGTTTAAAGCGGATTTGTGATAGATCGAGTTAGATCCTTCGCTGTCCATATCTGAAGTGTGTTGCTTTTGGGTTGTTTAGGTGATTTGGTGAGTGGTGATTATCTCTCACACGGATCCAAAGGAGTATATCGGATCGTTGGCTTGATTTTGTGTTAAAGTAGTGATTTCCATGCATTTTTGTAAACCTAAGTATAGATCCATATAGATCCATTGTTCATGATGATTCGACAACCATTTTACTAAGTGTTAACCTATGCAAGTTCATTCATCAAGATTATAGAGATATTGCTCATGTTTTCATGCTTGTTAGACTTTTGACTCTTTATTTACGAAATTGCCATTATTGTTATAATTGTCTATTTAGATCATATTTGAATGCTTGATTACTTGGATTAATGTTTGACTTGATTGATTGCTATGAATTAGATGATTGATGATTTGATTTAGACAAGTTGGTCGAAGATGATTCAAAAGCTAAGGGAAAGGCTCTTGAATTGGAAAAGCTGCTCGTGGCATATGTAGTGGATGATGAAGCTCATATGGGTAGATTTGATGATGATGTTGAGATGAAGCTTTGCTATGATGATGATGAGGCGAAGCATGAGATGAGATAGTCTTGGTCTAATCCAGACGGGATCATTCCAAGCATGTTGATAACTCGGTGAAATGGTTCGAGTTAGAGGATAATGGTTTGCTCGAGAGGCGCTTGAGCTAGTATGGAAATAGTCGTCGAGGAGGATGACTAGAAGGCTGAGATCTCATCGTTGTTGAAGGTTCTAGAATACTCAAAGCAAGAGTACGTTGGGCAGATTCGATAGTCCCTGAAGGCTAATGATTGGTAGTCAAGTACTCTGGGCAGATTCGATAGTCCTAGGCACGGGTCACGATGACGTGCGGAGTTATGTCTAGAACCGGGATTTTCCATTAGCCCTTGACGGACGGCTGAAAGAATGTGCCGGTCATTCAACTAACGGTGATATTGAGGCAATGATAACAGTGATAGCCAGAGTCATGGATGTTTGGTTGTATCGTCATTCGGTCTCAAGAGCGGTATTTTCTTGGTGCTTATTTGATCTTGGTTTAGGCCTTGGGGGTTTGTACTTGGAAAACATCGCCCTTGACTCGAGTGGTAATTGCTTTACTTTAAATTGTATGCTCTGCTATGTTTGCTTCTGCTTAGTGTGTGTCTGGGGGCTATCATTGTAGAAAGAGGTGGAGTGGGAGGGTTGTATTCCTATTCCTTTTCCTATATGCTCTTTTGGTATGTTGTTAGTTAATTTACCGCTCACTAAGACTGTTGTCTGACTCAAGGCTTTATGTTTTAACTCTTATTGCCTTGGGCTGTTCGTCCATTTTGGGACGGGCAGACTAGGTAGCAGGTGACAGGTGATGTTCTTGCTTCCCACGATGCTGATGTCGAAGACGAGCTGGAGGCTTGCATATTATCTTCTTACTATATGTACTGGATGTTCCGCTGCTTTGTATAATTCTCTGAGTGATATGTAGTGAGACTTGATGTATTGACTATTCAGATGTTGTATTCAACTATTATGAAGTTCTATTGATGAGATTCTATTTCTGTGAAGCGTCACTATATATGTATATTCTATTGTATTTTGTCCATGCGCTGTGAGTAATACGATAGATTATGCTGTTTTAATTTACCCTGACAATCATCCATGGTCGCCTGGCACACTTTACAGCGCACTTTCTCTAGGTTCAGTGAAGGGGTCATGGGCGTTCGTCACATAATTCTTTATTTATTTTTCTATTTTCTTAAAATCTTATTTTATTTTCATTTCCACTTTATTTTGTTCAGCATTTATTTTATTTACTTTGTTTAGAAGGGATGTTATAGCTTTCCAAAGTAATTGCATTTTGTTTGAAATTTTAAGTCTAGTTTCAATATATATATATATATATGTTATTGATTTTAAAGGCATATCTTTAAAGGGTATTTATTTAATGTTATTGTATTTATTGGTTTGTGAAAGCTTCTTGTATACACCTTTCTTAATATATAGGTAGCTCATCAATTAGGATACATTATCTATTTTTAAGTGGAGGCATACGTTACGTTTTAATTTATTACCTCTTTAGCTTTCCATCCATTGATTTCATACCATAACTTCTCCAATTTTGGCCGTTCCTTTCTTATTTGTTGTCGTGACTTTTATTCCTCTTTTCTCATGTGAAAACACTTTCTCATTCACAAATTTGCAGCCATCATTTCAGATCTGAAAATAGGTAATGGTTTCTCTTCCTTTTCTACTTTTTCTTCTTCCTTTTTGCATGTTTTGGCCATGATTTCTTCATATATTTGCATGCTCTCCACTCTAGTTGCCTCGGCCATGACCTCCACCACCTCCTCCTCTTCACAATCCACCGCCTATCACCTGCTCTGACCAGATTTGGCCATACCTTTCCTATGACCAAAAACTCCACAAAAAGGTTGCAAACTCCTTAAAACATGCCTAACTGAGCCTAATCTTCATCACCATCACCTTAGATTGCCCTGGCCAACTCCCCATGCTCCACCACCATGATATGACCATTTACTCTCAGCCTTACCTCTGTCCAGATCTGTAGCATGAATGGCCGAACCCATAGACCCATGTAGCCGAGCCAAAGTGATGAACCAAAACCTTCCTCTTATGCTTGCCCCTTTGTATTCATGTTATGTAACCTCTACCACTTCCTATTCCTTGTAGCCATGCCGTTTTAGGTCCAAACCTGAACCTAAACCATGTTGTGGCTGAACCTATAAAGCCTTATGGTCGAGCAAAGTTGAGTGGAGATCAAGCAAAAATGGTTTAAAAGCTTTGTGTAGTCAATCGTCTATTTCTATTTCAATTTGTTTCCATATATTCTTTTGTATTGTATTCATATTTATATCTTACTTTATTTATTTTGTGAATACAGGATTTACATCTTGGCTCTCTCTCTATCCAAATCAAAAATCGTGCTTTAGTGCTTTTCGGATTTCTGTTTGTGTGTTTTGTTTGCGAATTCCAGCTTTATAGAGGTGAGTATTCACTCATGACATTTATACTTATATAATTTGTGAAGTGACAACAAGTGAATGTGTAGAGACTGTTATATCATGTTATACTTGCATGTGTTGTAAATTTTATTATGTTAAACCCTGTTATTAACTTGTCACATCATCTGTTAAATTTTTCTTATTTTATTGTTTATTTTATATTATGTTCTCACACTGCAACTTCCCTGTAGAATAGAATCACTATGGGTTGAAATGATACATACCCGAACGGACTTTAGAATAGGGAAAGATCGTTATGGGCTGAAATGATATGCCTGAGCGATTTTTTTTATTTTAATTACTTGGGATTGCGGGTTTGAAATGATAGAACCCGGATTTTCTTTGTTAATTACGGATTGAAATGATATATTATCTGTATCACTTGACCTAGGTTAGAAAATATTATACAGACCCATGGTTATTATATATATATATATATGTATATGTATATATATATATATGTGTATTGAAGTTTTTAAGTATTATTTTTATGAGAAATATGATATTTTGATTTTAAATTGAATTTAAAATGATTTAATAAAGTTTTAATGATTTTTATATGTATTAAAAATGTTAAATAAATGAATGGAAAATTTTATGATTTGAAATATAACTTAATTTGGAAATTTGTGATTTGGAAAATAAAATGTAAGTTAAAAATATACATTTGACATGTAATTTTAATTAATGGGATATTGATTAAGACAATAAATGCTCTTTATTGTGAAAATAAAATGTATGTTAAAAATGAACATTTGACATGTAATTTTAATTAATGGGATATTGATTAAGACAATAAATGCTCTTTATTGTGAAAATAAAATGTAAGTTAAAAATGAACATTTGACATGTAATTTTAGTTAATGTAATATTGATTAAAACAATAAATGTTCCTTACTGTAATAATGAAATGCAAGTTAATAATATACTTTAACTTAACATAAGGAATTTCAACTTTAAATGGGAAATTACAGTAATTAAGTTTATTTAACTTAAAAGCATGGTTTATTTAATATCCAAATGAATTAATCAGTGTAATAAAATAGAAGTGATAAAATAACTATGGAAAAAAAAATTGTAAGTATATAAACATTTGGATTATATAAAATGGTAAAGTGGAAAGTATTACATTAAAGAATGCTATGATTTCTTAAATATTACATTTCAAAACGCTATGATCCCTTAAGGTTACATTTCCAACTTGCTATGATTTCTTAAGTATCGCTTTTCCAAACTTCTATGATGACCTAAGGTTATGTTTTCGAAATGTCATTATTTATAAAATGTAATGTTTCAAATTGCTATGGTTATAAAAGTTACATTTTAGAGTGCTATGGGTTTTAAATTATTATGGTTTCACAGTGTTATAATTAAATGTTTAATTTGGGAAGTGGATATGATAATTTGGTTTTGAAAGTATATAATATTTTAAAATAAATGATATGGTATAGATATGATATTTTGGTTTTGAAAGTATATACTGTTTTGAAAATAAATATCCATGGGTTATAATAACGATTGGTTGTTAAAGAGACCGGGGCTGGATATGGACATACTCTCTGTCGATACCGAAAACCACTTTGACAACTGTGTACGCGGTGGAGTTTCTAGAATGAAGTAGGTTGGTGGCGACGATCCTAAGGTATATACGTGGACCCAACTCCCATGAGTTGGCATAAGGTGGCTAAAACAGGAGCGATCTCGGGCCAATGAGGTAGCACCACTTATCGGACGCACTTCTACGATACCATTCTATTACTTTGTGATTTGTTTGGGTGCACCCCTTGATTTGGGAGTGTTGTTCGAGGTGCAGCGGTAGCGGCTGCTATGCGTTTCCATCAGTCCGTGTGCGTAATTGGTATATCTACCCTGGCATTGCCTTGTGTGTCGTGTCACCTACCATATTGAGCTTTACTACGAGTTGTGATTTCTCCCGTAGCCTGTGGAGTATCGAGGGTAGCCCTCATTTTGGGAGTATGCTAATACTGGATAGACTACTGGGAGTATTACATTTTAAGGGGAATATTGGGTCACTCCTTAATGCTATTTAAAAGTATGTTTATTTTATATTAGACATTATTATAATAGCGCAATATTACTACATAGTAAATAGTTCAACGGATCCTTAGAGGATGGGCAATCCCAAGCATCCTTTGAGTTACTTGTACCTTTATTACAGTTCACTTGAGTTGGTTTACATTGTATAAGTATGTATGTCCTGACTCGAGTGTTTTGTGTTTTGCTTTACGCTCGGGTCAGACTGAGTGATACAGCATTAGAGACTCACCTTTGGAGCTGGAGTTTTGCTTTGAAGAACCAGATATCTATTCATTTTGTTTTCCAGTTGTATTCTGAGCTGTACCTGATTATCATACTGTCACTCCTGTTGTATCTTGGTATTCCTATTATATCTTACTTAACTCTGATGTATTTATATAGTAGCATCATGAACTACTATTTCTTTGTTTCCGATGCATTATATTACTCTGTGTCAGTGATCTGTGATTATTTATTTACTGTATATGATGAGTTTGCCAAATTTTTATCTACAACGCGGTATTTTGAGCAATTCAAGTCCGACATGTGTGGATGCGAATGGTTGAAAATATCTGGTCGTTACAGTTGGTATTAGAGCCCTAGTTTTAGGCAAACTCAACATATAGGGTAAATTTAATTACAGAATCACTTTCGTTCGAACTTGAACTACTATTTCTTTGTTTCCGCCGCATTATATTATTCTGTGTCTGTGATCTGTAATTATCTATTTATTGTATATGATGAGTTTTCCAATTTTTTATTAACAATGCGGTATTTTTAATTAGTCAAGTGAGACATGTGTGGTTTTATTGTCGATTTGAATGGTCCAAAATATCGGGTCATTACACTTTGTGTGTTAACTTGTTTATGGAAAGTATTTAATCCTATACTTGGCGCTAAAGGCCGATAAAGTGGACTTGTTCTATCTGGGAGAGCTAAGAATGATGTTCGAGTATGGTTTAGAAGCAACAATGCTCTAACCTACCGGCTTCACTCTTAACCAAGGGATATTATAAGTTGAGAAAGTCGGAAACATGATAAGTGTACGTGACTTGGTTCCCATATACGATTGTTTCTATTTTGAATTAGGTAGTCGATTAGTCGACTATTGAGTTTAACCAAATTGACTTTGGAAGTATATGTAAGCATCACGTATTGATATGGTTTGAGATCCCCCGAGGAGGACTCATTTGTATGAATAGTCACTTGCTTTAAGAATGTATATATATGAGATCTCCTATGGAGGACTCCTTTATATTGCTCATTTACTTCTTAAAAAATCGGAATTGAGTTAACCAGAAATTCATTGATTTAGCTTTGAAGAGGCCGAGATTAGATAAGTGTATTACTTACCAAAAACTACTTCAAAACTGATATACAAATTCTGTGTTTTGGAAGTGGTTATGGAGTGGAATGCAATAGAGTTGAACCATCTATCCTAAGGTTAAGTCCAAGGGAGAAATCAGCATTAGCATTTGTCGGACGACTTATGCTGGAATCCATGGAGGGGTTCGTGAACTGTTCGATATGCTAAAATCCAAAGAGAGATTCGATATCTATTCGAGTGGTGAAGACTTGTGCGTGAGATGCTGAACGTGACTTCAACATCGGTAATGATAAAAAACGGTGTAGAGGTGTAGCCGGTGGGTTTAGCTAACTCAAGTGTACATCAACTCCAAATATCTATATATGCTTTCGATTGAGGGATGCAAGAGTTAATGATATTCGGTATCATGTGTTCGGGCATGGACCGACAATGTTTTCTATTTCTTCATATTTTATCTAGAGATATGCGTGGTTTTGGAAGGTGGTTTTTGACCCTTGTCATGAGATCTACCTCAATGTACTGAGGGTGTCTCCGTTGGAATCTATTATGCGAACGTTCCTTAGCAGTTTTAATATTGTTATGTTGTGAGATGCAAGCAGCACAGCTATTTTCTGATTTATATTCTACACCCTAGACATTATCTATTATATCACCTTATGTAATTATTAGATGGGTTTGGTTCTTTTGTAGGGATAACTATTACAGTGATTCAAACGGTATCAAAAGTATTGTTATATGCTAGCTATATATTTCTTGAGTATCCATACTAGACTTATGTCTGACTCATGGTTTTATCTTTCCCTTAATTCAATGAGTGCTCTTTCAAGTACTTTGAGAAAGGCAGGTTTTCGTTGATGTTCTTTGGAGTTTCAAGAGACAAGCTGGATGTTTCCATTCACCTATAATAGTATTTATTTCCACTGCACTACTATTATGTATATATCGTCACTTGTGGGGATAGGTTGTTGTAACTATCCAAGCTGATGATGGTACTTAGCATTGTAACTTTGAAATGTTATCTATCTAAGAGTGACATTTTGTACTATCTTTTGATATTAATGTTATCGTTCCATTGTGAGATTCAGTAGTTATATTCTTTTTTCCTTGTTCGTTTTCTTTTTCTTTTTATTTACCCTAAAAAAAATATCTTTTGGACACTTAAATTCTCGACGCGTAAATACCTTGGATGTATTAGTGTCAATGTTTAGGGATCAAAAAGGCAAGTCATTACATTTGGTATCAGAGCTGAAGGTTAAGCGAGAACTTTGGCTTTGATTGGGTATGTCTCATTAGAGATAGGGTAAGCGAAGCCCTAAAATGAGTTGAGTGTATTATACATATGAGAGCATATTTGTATTTGTTGTAAATGTATGCTTTAAAGGTATTTCAACTACGAAAATTAAAACGGTCTTATATAAATCAACTTGTACAGGTATGAATTAATAAATTATAGTTTAATTAATGTAGGGATTAATGATGTTCATTCATTACCCCTCATTAATTAGTTTAGCCATGCTCGACCAGTTTATGGACATTGTTATCCTTTGTGGAATGATTTGACATACTCGACTAGTTTACAAGCATTACTTGACCAGTTTATGAGCAATTTACCTTTTTACTGCATGGGTTGGGTATGCAGAATTTGTTGGTGCATCGAAATGAACACCTTGTGAACTGAGTTTCACAGTTTGACTATAAGGTGTTCAATGATAATGTTGGTTAGAAGTTTACTTTAATAAAGGAAGTTTAGTATAAATTTTCTTAGTATATTTTATATAAATATGGTTTATAAAAGAAAAGGATTTAAACTAATATTTTGAGAATTTAAATCCCAATGACTTTTAAAATGGTTTTTAAGATTTTGGAAAATAATAGTAATATTATTTGGAAGTATTTATGGATATTTATATTTTTAAAAGAATTTTTATATTTGTTCAAGTTTGAGGTTGCTCTCAGAACCAATGAATCGATATGGCAACAAAGTATTTTTATTTTATCTAGTTCGAGTGGCTAAGAATGGGCAAGAGATGTGTTTAGTTGGTAAGCACTTCTTATGGACATCACCTTTCTTAGTAAGGGAATATATGGTATGACTTGTTAGGAGCCATTTGCATAGTATCATTTTTGTGTTACTCGATCTATATGTATATTTTCTTTGTATTTTAAAGTATATTGTTAGTACTTTAGGCATTGGTTTTGATGATAACAACACTATGACATTATATAAAATACAGATAATAATGTTTTTATCAAGTTATATTATTATATAGTGCAGGATATTGCACAGTTATTGGTAAAGAAGACTGTGCAGTATCAAGAGAAGATTCAAGAGGCAAATATAGGGATTCTAGGGCTACAGATTTAAGATTCATGAGTATTGAAGAACTCAAGATTTCCTAGATAAGTTATAGAGTCATAGAATTTTTTGTTAAAACCCTGCTAGCACTTCTTTGATCTATATATATATATATATATATATATATTTCCTTTTCAAATATCTTAAAATTCAAAAGTAGTTTTTAAAAGTGTTTTAAAATATACTTTATTATTTACAATCCTTTATATACTTAAGAATATTTTTTAAAGAATACCTATTTTTAAAATAAGCTTTCAAAATAGCCTACAAATTATTTCTATCTTTTGATTTTATTATATTAAATATACTATGAATATTATACTTTGTTATAATTTTAGCTTTTAAATATTTCTAAATATTTATAAGTTTATTATAATGTTTGTTATTATTTTGATTTCAAATATATTCACTTTTACTTTATATTTATTATTTTCAAAAGAAATTCATATTTAAATCCTTTATATTTAAATATATTTCTGTAAAGTTTTCTCAAGTTTTAATATCATTAAAATACGTATAAAACTATTTTTAAATAGTTTCACAAAGTATCAAAATATTTTACAAAACTTACTATATTCAAAACAAATTTAAAAATAGTTTTTCAATATTTCAAATGGATATGTCAACATACCTTAACCCCCTATGTCAACATATGGACTGTAGATTTTAAAATTTGAATTTGAATTGAAGTATCTTTTCACCGTATCTCTTCGCAAATGGACATGTTTGTTGTTTCTCTATAAATAGGGGTTAAACCAACGAATTTTCTTTAACTTTTTTTCTCAAATTTTCTCTCCTCTTTTACTCTCTTGAATTTTAAAAGAAAATTTACTCAAAATATTCTTAAATTCAATTAGAATCAAATCCAAACTCCATTTCTGTTGAATATTCTCCGATTTCTCTCATCTTTGTCACTTAAACGTGTGGTATGAATAAATGAATTTGTATATAATTTATGGTAATTGGATGAATTAAACAATTTGTAAGCAATTATGATAATTAGTGGACATAATAAACTTGAATGTAATATAAAGATAATGATAGCATTTATTGCAAGTTACATTCTATTTAGGCTATAAAATGAATTGGAAATTTATTACATTTAAATGTAAGTAAATGTTCATTAACTTGGGATAGGACAGTAAATTGTAAAATGTGAATGTAATGAAATAAATGGAAATGCATATTTTATTCATAAGATAATATAAAAGAATGAAACCTATCTGAATGAATTAATGGAGTATTCAATCATAATAAATGTATACATTTAACAAAGTCAATATAATTGAGAACAATTGTTAATACAAAGGAAAGATGGATATTTGTATATATATTAATGTAATGAAATTTGTAGAGTGGTATAGACTTAATAAATGGATTAGAATTGAATCAAATCAATTTATTTGAAATTAATTTTAACTTATGGGAATTTAATTCATAACAAATAGATTTATGGTAAGAGAATGAAATTAATTACTTTGCTAATTGAAATATGGATCAATTGGGAAGTTATTAATGTATTAGTATCTAAACCAATGTTAATATGGATTTATTGGGAATTTAAACTTATACTTTTAAAATTAAATAATAATACAGTGTTTACTCGCAGTGACTTTCTATATTTTATTTTCTATTTCCCTATGTTTGTTTCTCTAATTTTTATTTTCTATTTTATTTGTATAAACTTTGAATATATTCATTTGATCTTTGATTGATTTTCTTTGAATAATAGCTTAGGAATTTCAAAAGATATAGGTTACCTGTTTTGTATATTTGTTGCCTTTTCATTGCGTGCAAACAAAGAAAAAATATACAAGATTCTTCCTCCTTAAATCGTGCCTTTTAATTTCTTGTCTTTTATTTACCTACCCTCTATATTTCAAACCTTAGCCATTCACTCTCTTCTTAGCCCTGTATTCATTCACAATCACATACAAGAAAATTTATTTCCCATCTCTCATTTTTTTGCATTTAAGAAAAAATTATATGCAAGATTCTTTTCCTTTTCTTACCATTCAAACTCTTGCCTTTTTGCCTAGCCTCTTTATTTCTTACCCTAACCGTTCTCCACTAATTTAGCCGTGAGTTCTCTTACCAATTCACGTACAAAACTTCCCAAAACATCTTATTTCTCATTTGCGTGAAGAAAAAAAATGCTAGATCTAAATCCATGGCCTCCTTCTCTTCCTCTTTCTTTTTCATTTTTCTTTTATTTTTCCTTTGTTTTTCTTCATCATATGCTTGGCCTCCACCATAATTCCGACCTCATCCCATCATCCCTCCTCCTCACCACCATCCAAGGCCGTGACCACCATAAAGATAACATCACCAAAACTTTGACCAAACCAAGCCATGTATTGATCACCTTGCTTTGAGTTATCAAGGTTATGTCATTTTTATTTCCTATCTTTTCATTATTGCAATCTCTATTCTTTGTATTGAATCATGTTCTTATGTTTGGGATATTTGTTTGCTATATTTTGTTATGTACAAGATGTGGATTTTGGGCTCTCTTTTCACTCAAGTTTGCATCTTGCTTTGTTTTATCAAAAGGTTATGTCCCTTTGATCCATATTGTTCATTGTTTGATTCATAATCTTGTATATATGTTGAATTATACACTTATGTTTGTGTAATTGTTTGTATACAAGATTTGGATCCGACTCTTCATCCACTCAAAAGAATATTGTCGTGCCTTTTCGTGCTTTGCGGAGTTTAGATTTGGGTTTGAATTTACCTTTTAAAAGGTGAGTTATTCACTCTAGACATATGTACTTTTATAATTGTGAATTGATGACAAGTTAATTGTATAAAATAATGTGTTATGTTCATACATGCCTGTGATATATTTATATGATGTTAAATACTATTTATATGCCTGTTATATCATCTGTTATAATATTATTTGTATACTGCTATTTATTTCATGCTTATCATCACTGCAAATTCCCTATCACTATGGGTTGAAATGATACATACCCGAACGGACTTTAGAATAAGAAAAATCGTTATGGGCTGAAATGATAGGCCTAAGCGATTTTTAGTTATTTTATTTAACTTGGGATTGCGGGTTTGAAATGATAGGACCCGGATTCTTCTTCGTAAATTACGGATTGAAATGATATATTATCTGTATCACTTGACCTAGGTTAGAAAATATTATACAAACCCGTGGTTATTTTATATATTTTTCTGGAAGTTTTAAGTATTTTGAAAATGTAATTTTTGATATTTTAATTTAAATTTGGTTTTTAAAATGATTTAATAAATTGAAAAATGATTTTCTATGTATTAAAAATGTTAAATAAATGAATGGAAATTTGTGATTGAAAATATAATCTAATTTGGAAATATATGATACTGAATAAGACAATAAATGCTCTTTATTGTGAAAATAAAATGTAAGTTAAAAATATACATTTGACATGTAATTTTAGTTAATGGGAGATTGAATAAGACAATAAATGCTCTTTATTGTGAAAATAAAATGTAAGTTAAAAATATACATTTGACATGTAATTTTAATTAATGGGAGATTGAATAAGACAATAAATGCTCTTTATTGTGAAAATAAAATGTATGTTAAAAATGAACATTTGACATGTAATTTTAATTAATGTGATATTGATTAAGACAATAAATGCTCTTTATTGTGAAAAATAAAATGTAAGTTAAAAATGTCCATTTGATATGTAATTTTTATTAATGGGAGAATGAATAAGACAATAAATGCTCTTTATTGTGAAAAAAAAATGTAAGTTAAAAATGAACATTTGACATGTAATTTTATTTAATGTAATATTGATTAAAACAATAAATGTTCCTTACTGTAATAATGAAATGCAAGTTAATAATATACTTCAACTTAACATAAAGAATTTAAACTTTAAATAGGAAATTATAGTAATTAAGTTTTAGTTTATTTAATATCCAAATGAATTAATTTGTGTAATAAAATAGAAGTGATATAACATTATATAAAATGGTAAAGTGGAAAGTATTACATTCCAGAATGCTATGATTTCTTAAATATTACATTTCAATAACGCTATGATCTCTTAAGGTTACATTTCCAACTTGCTATGATTTCTTAAGTATCATTTTTTCAAAATGCTATGATGACCTAAGGTTATGTTTTCAAAATGTCATTATTTCTAAAATGTAATGTTTCAAATTGCTATGGTTATAAAAGTTACATTTTAGAGTGCTATGAGTTTTAAATTATTATGGTTTCACAGTGTTATAATTAAATGTTTAATTTTGGAAGTGGATATGATAATTTGGTTTTGAAAGTATATACTATTTTAAATTAAATGATATGGTTTGAAATAGATATGATATTTTGGTTTTGAAAGTATATACTGTTTTGAAAATAAATATCCATAGGTTATAATAACGATTGGTTGTTAAAGAGACCGGGATCGATTATGGACATACTCTCTGTCGATACCGAAAATCACTTTGACAACTGTGTACACGGTGGAATTTCCAGAATGAAGTAGGATGGTGGCGACGATCCTAAGGTATATACGTGGGCCCAACTCCCGTGAGTTGGCATAAGGTGGCTAAAACAGGAGCGATCGACGGGCCAAGGAGGTAGCACCTCTGACCGGACACACTTCTTCGATACAATTCTATTACTTGTGATTGATTTGGTGCGCACCCTTGATTTGGGAGTGTTGTTCGAGGTGGGCGGTAGTGGTTGCTATGCGTCACCACCAGTCCGGATGCGTAATTGGTATATCTACCCTGGCATTGCCTTGTGTGCCGTGTCACCTACCATATCGAGCTTTACTTTGAGTTGTGATTTCTCCCGTAGCCTGTGGAGTATCGAGGGTTATCCCCCATTTTGGGAGTATGCTAATACTGGATAGACTACTGGGACTATTACATGTTAAGGTGGAAAATGTAAAGCCTTAATGCTATTTAAAAGTATGTTTATTTTATATTAGGCATTATTATAATAGCGAATATTACTATATAGTAGATAGTTTAACGGATCCTTAAAGAATGGGCGATCCCAAGCATTCTTTAAGTTACTTGTATCCTTATTACAGTTCACTTGAGTTGGTTTACATTGTATAAGTATGTATGTCCTGACTAGAGTGTTTTGTGTTTTGCTTTACGCTCGGGTCAGACTGAGTGATACAGCATTAGAGACTCACCTTTGGAGCTGGAGTTTTGCTTTGAAGAACCAGATATCTATTCATTTTGTTATCCAGTTGATTCCAGTTGTATTCTGAGCTGTACCTGATTATCATACTGTCACTCCTGTTGTATCTTGGTATTCCTATTATATCTTACTTAACTCTGATGTATTTATATAGTAGCATCATGAACTACTATTTCTTTGTTTCCGATGCATTATATTACTCTGTGTCAGTGATCTGTGATTATTTATTTACTTTATATGATGAGTTTGCCAAATTTTTATCTACAACGCGGTATTTTGAGCAATTCAAGTCCGACATGTGTGGATGCGAATGGTTGAAAATATCGGGTCGTTACAGTTGGTATCAGAGCTCTAGTTTTAGGCAAACTCAACATATAGGGTAAATTTAATTACAGAATCACTTTCGTTCGAACTTGAATTCCTTCTTCGATTCGGTTTCCTTTGAATTTTGGAACGTTCCCTTCGGTTCATGTCCTCCCTTATTCGTGTCTTCTTGATTTTGGAGTATCCCATAAATTCACTTCGGATGATCTTTATAATGAATTGGCGGTCCCGCCAATATTCTAATGATTTGTAAAGGGGTGAAACTCCTTTACAATCGCATTGATTCACCGGAGATTTTATATATCCTCGGTTTAGATGCTAGTATCTCTTACTATTCTGAATTCTATCTCTTGAGATCGAATGTAGATTTACCCTAGAAAATACACATCGATCTTATTCTTTCAGTCACGGTTGACCCGATTAAGTGTTGCGACTTTTCTATTGGTTAGAAAAGCACAAATTTTAATTAATTCTGCTAGCGCACAGGCGTGTAGTATGCAGGTCGAACACAGGGAATTGTGTTTTAAAATATTTGAAATCCATATTTAAATCTTAGGCGTGTTAAACAAATTCGATGGTGGTTCTTGAACAGGAAATAAAAACAATAATATATTCCGAATCGATTTCGAATCTAATCAAAATTGCAGTCAAAAATATAAAATTGTAAAAATCAAGCAGAAACTAAAAGTGCTTAAAAGAAAATAACAGAGTAAACAACTGAAATAAAATGAACTGAATTTATTAACTAACTGGAAAGAGTGCAGAAAATAACTAAGAACAAGAATAAATAAATTGCTAAATCTAATTAACAATCCTACGTATTCTATCCGGAAATAAAAATACTGCTGAAATTAAAACTAAACTAGAAGAAGAGTGATGGGGTAAGAGATGCCTTCCTCTGGCGTTGCAATTCTCTGTATATAGACTTCCAGATCTGAAAATATAACTCCACCTTTTCCTAAAAGAATAGGTCCCATGTTTGAATTGGTGAAAGAAAAATATGTGGCCTCGTCATTGCTTGAAAAATATATGCTGAAGTTGAATTTGCACATGGCCACGTCATTGTTTGAATTAGTATTCTCTTTACCAAGCTAAGATAATATATGTGTTAGTCTTGAATTTGCACAGAACAAAGCTAATGTGAGCTGGCATTTGAATAATATGCTTGATCTTTGCTACTTTGAAATGGTCCACCCTTTTTTTGAACTTGGAAACGTGAGCGGCATTTTTTTTTGAGATGATGTACGTATTTTTTTTTCTTTGATTTTTTTCTTTTACATGACCATGCTAATGAGCTTATTTTTGACTTGCTCCATGTAAGTTGTGCTTTTTGATTAAATGTGTTGAGTTTTGATTTATTCGATGATTAAAATGTTGCACTCTTTTCTTGCGTGTCATTTGAACCAATAGATGACACAACCGATTAATTTCAGCGTAGCACTTCGGAATCTATAATCTGCAAAACCGCAACAAAATACCCGTACAATATCGCTTTATTAAAATAAAAATATATGAAACAAACGATTTAAAATGCAGAAAAATACGTTCATCAAATACCCCCACACTAGAACTTTATTCGTCCTCGAATAAGCAAGAAAATAAAAACTAACTAAATCCTTTTTCGTAGGAAACACGATTGCATTGAGCGTATGCAACAAGCCGTTAAACCTCTATGTGTCCCTAGTAGGACGAGTGGTGTCTCGTGAGGTTTTTCAGCGGATACTACCCACAAAATCCAAATGCAGTATGTGATGATTCTAATGTACTACAAGAATCCAAAATTTTAAACAAATGGAGACTCGATTTACTTCATAATAATTGCAACAAAATAATGTATATCGGTTTGAGTCAACTTCTAGAAAAAAAAAATTGGTTCCTCACTAATCACAAATTTCAATATAACTCAAGTTTTCATACATTAGATTCTAGTTTGGCCAGTTGTTTCGGTCGATAACATAGTGCAGCCATGAAATAAATTCTTTATTGTTAATCACAGTTTTTTTTAAATGGTATTTTTCATTTCCATTTGTATAACAAGCCAAATCAATAAAGTCAAGAAGTGTTTGGGGTTCAATAGCTTATTCTCTCTTTATTAATTTTTTTATATATACACCTAACTTTTGGACCAAGGTATACCACTCATGCACTGCCTTATGGGCTTACGTGAGAAGAGTACAGAGCGTGGCGAGTGTACACACTTTCATAAGTGTGTACACCTATTGACTCTAGGTGTTTCTTAAACCATTTTTTTAATAAAATGAACTGAAGAGAGTTATGCAAATCAACTTAACACCACTTAACTTCAATGATTTGAAATGTCAACGCATGACTTTAAATCTACCACTTTTTTAAACAAAGACTACAATTTAGAAAGGATTTCATAACCATCACCTACAAATCCCCCTATATACTAACCTCACTATTATCGCTTGTAATTCAACTTTTCATTATATTTACATTTGAAATTAGCGATTCACAAAAAATTTCATTAATTGACTTCAACTATCTACTTACTTTGCCTTGACTAGTTAAAAATAAATCAAAGTCCTAAAAATAATGGAAAATGAGATGAAGCTTGAAAAAAAATTGAAAACAAATAATGAGATGAATTTTTTTAAAAAAAAATGATGTCACACTGTGAAATATGAACAAACAATATGAGATATGCGCCCCCCACACTTGAATGAGACAGTGTCCCAACTGTCAAATGGAATGCACATGCACATGAAAAAAAACTAAAAAGAAAAACTAAAAGAAATACAACATGATATGTACAAGATAGTGAGTGGCTCATAACGAATAGCTAGGTTCGTGGAGATCCACGAACCCATCGTCCTTGTGTTGTTTGAACTCTAGAAATAGCTTCAAGCGTTGTTCATTGACCTTTGAAATGGAACCGTCCCTAGGATTTTCAATTTCAACTACACCATAAGGGTACACTGTTTTCACAATATATGGACCTGTCCATCGAGATCTCAATTTGCTCGGAAATAAATGAAGTCTGGAATTATTAAGAGAACTTTTTGACCTACTTCGAATGTCTTACGAAGTATGGATTTATCATGATAAAATTTAGTTTTCTCTTTATAAATCTCTGCATTTTCATACGCTTCATTTCTTAGTTCTTCTAATTCTGACAATTGTAATTTACGATGCGATCCGGCTTTTTCTAGGTCAAAATTAAGGTATTTGATTGCCCAAAGTGCGCGGTGCTCGAGCTCAACTGTAACGATACGATCTTTCGACGCTCGAAAGTCGACATTAATACACCCACTATATCAAATGCCGCACAATCGAATGCCGGAAAACCGAACCATTAGGGTTAAAAGAAGAGGTAGAAGAAGACAGAAGAAAAGAAAGAACGGAAAAACAGAAACAGAAACAACATCAGAATCTCACATTCGTAGTGGAACAATATATAATAGATAATCACTAGTCTTTTTAAACAAAGAACTATATCAGTTTATACAATACAACAATGAGAGTCAATATACAACTCAATACAACAATGGACAGTTATATAAGCTTGTCCTCATACAGAATACACAGCGGAATAAATAAATAAGTATGAGTGTACGTCTCACCATCCAGCTCGTCTCCAAAGCTCCAGAATATCCAGAATATCCTGATAACATAACTCTAGGCTGCCCGTGTGGAAAATTATGGGCACCCAGAGTTTAGAAAGGGAACAATAAACTCCGAGTCAGTCATGGTGACTGGTGTGAGATCGTAAAACAGTTATTTTCACAAAGAAAATAAAACAAATTCGCAATGCTTTTGGAAAATGAAACTACCATAAGGCCTCCCGCCACACACACAATGCAAATGCAGAATTGGAGGAGATTTCTCCTTATGATAGTCAAATATGCTTAATACGCAAATTCTTTTAATATTATCATTAGTGCATAGTGTCGAAACCATTTTGAAAGTATAATATTAATCTTAGCCAACATACAACCATTATTGTATGCCTACTATAGCTACTATGTTCAATAGCAGGTTACCGCCACATTCCATAGCAGGTTATACAACTAAAACCGTACAAGGTTCGTATTGTTTCTTTGGATTTTCCAACAAATGGTCAGGCAAAGGAACTTCCTTACACCGAAATGGAAATGCCTCTGGAAAGACGCCCCGAGAACCTAACCGGATCTCTGCAAACACAAGGCCGACGCTACCTCACGCTGTACAGCTGTAACTAGGTAGCTAACACACAAGCTATGCCATCCCCCGGTCGTTACCGACCTTTATCCGAGGATCCTCAACAACAAAGCAACAACCACAAAGTATAATAAATTTGCAGCATCAACATAGGTAAAATATCTGTGCTCCATACCATGATATCACCTTTTATCCAGAAGGAAATGACATACTCTAGGGGCGCGACCCCTAAAAACCTTACCGCAACATTCCTGTTTCGACCATTACCGGGTTGTGAGGCTCGACGAAGTCTCGTCCACAAAGCTACGCTTTTTCACAAAGCCATGCTTTGATCAACAAATAATCTACAGCACTTCGTATGCCACATTACCAAATTGGGAATGTATCACTAGTAACCATCAACTACATAACCTCTGAGCTCGTACGTCTCAGAGAAGGGTGTTAAGCTAAGAGAATAAATTCTCCGCCACCAACAGAAATGTATTTGATAGAAACCAGCTTTACATCTCAAAGTGTAACGTCAGACACACATCCATACCAGTTCGTTCCGGGTTCGAACAGAACCGAAGGCACTTCCGAAGAAGCCCTTGCAATCCGGATAATTCCTAATCATGTCCGGACTTCCCATCACAAGAAGAGTGATATAAATCTCTATACCGGAGCAACTCGGTGCAGAGACATTCGACAGGTTGTCCTTTCATTTTCGAAAATACCCGGTCTTCAACACCGGTCTTCAAATAATTTCCATTCACGACGTATCACTATTCGGAATGGGTTATATGACACAAAGTCCTCTCCCGGCTTAACTGAATAATGAGCATTTGTTTTAAAAACAAATCAAGTGCCATTTCAAAGGCAAATATTAATAGTCGATTATGTAACTATCAACAACATTCACAACAATCAACCAATTTAAATAATTTTCCCAAATTATTAAATTTCAAATATCTTTGCAAGATATATATTTTCCAAACTTCATCACTTTGAAAACAAATTTCAAATCACTTTTCCCACACTTGAAAAATAAATCAACGTTTATTTTAAAACAAATTTCCCTTTCCTTTATAAATTCCATTGTGGATTTAAATTTCCAAATATTCACTTATACACGATTTTCAAATCGATTTCCAATTATTCACTTTCAAACACCAAATCAAATTCAAAATTGATTTCAAATTCATTTCAATCACCAAATCGATTTCAAATTTATTTCAAACATTAAATCAATTACAAATTGATTTCTAAGTTTATTTCCAAATTCCAAATTGATTTCTAAATTTATTTCAACACCAAATCATTTGCAAATCGATTTCAAAATTTATTTCAACACAAATCAATTTTTCATTCAACATCAAATAAATTTTCATATCGATTTCTCAAATATTTATTTTCAAATACCAAATCAATTATCAATTTGATTTCAAACAAATTTATCACTTTTTAAAATAAATTCCCTTATCTCTTCCAAACCATTTAAAATTCCATTTTAAATAAATTTTCCAACTTTCGAATAATACTATTCCAAATCCATTTATAAAAATCTTTTCCCATATTTCAGAAATAATTCGATAAGATTTCGAAAATCAACTCTATGCTTTTAAAATTCCTTCTTTTAAATTCACCCAATTCTTTCAAAAGGATTTACTTCAAATTTCCTATTTAAATTTCAAAAATCCAATTTTATTTATTTCTAGTATCTAACGATACCAAACATACATTCGGCTAAATTTTAGCCTTTAACAAATTCAGTCGCAATATAATCATTCACAGATTATAAATAAATAATCACACAGCATATGAAACAAATTCATACAACATATGAAACAAATTCCTAAAATTTGAGGAATCCAGTTGGATCCCTCCAACCTGTTGCCCTGCATCCACAGATGTTAGCACAATACCAATTCCAGTTCAAGGTGGAATATCGCGGTATATGAGATTTATAAAATATCATCTGCTATTATGCGGCGCATAGGGTCTCATCCGCTATATAATGCGGGAAATCAACAACTCTAATATATACATATTCCAATATATATATATATATTGCTATATACTACCATATATACTATCACAATCCAAACAACAATCACTAACTGAAAATCAAACTTCCATTTGAGTGAGAAGATCTCATCTTTGCTTTTATTTTGCAATCCCATTTTCCATTCCAGTTTGTTTTCTCGATTTATAGACCTTGTATAACAATTTATACAATTTATTAATATTCGAAATAAATCGAACAATTAATTTAATCATTTTAATTTAAACAAATGTTTTCATTTAAACTAATTATTTTCTTTTGAAACTACATATACACTCATAGAATAGATTATAGATTTCAAAAAATCTAACTTTTATAAATTTTCCAAACACTTCAAAAATTCTTATATATATTAAAAATTATCCGTTTACTGTCAATCTATTTAAAAATAGAAATCTTAAATCTTACTGTAAAAATAAATTCTCTATTAGTCTATACTGTCTTAATAAAAATTATTTAACTAAAATAAAATCAAAATACCTTACTATAAATTCATATATTTTCAGTTTTCTTTTTTTCTTTCATATATATAAATTTTTTTGTTCAATATTAAATTGTAAACAAGAATAGATATCTCACTGAAGATTGCAATGTCGTAGACCACAGTTCGAACGAAGCTGCCACGACCATATTGGAGCCACGAACCAATCGCGACCATGCCATCGCGCGCGAGCTTCCAGAACGTGTTCGAAATCGAACGTCTCCATACTCGCCACTGACATCTCGAAACCCACATCGAAGCCCCATGCGAACCCACCATCAACGCCTCGCACTGAGTTCCAGTTCACGGCCACCACTATCTCTCCATCAAGACACCACTGCCTTCTCGAACGAGCCGCCACCGAACTCCAAAACCCAAACTTCGACTTGCCTCTTCAAAAACTTCGAACTACTCACGATCGAATCCCAAATAGCTTCGATTCGAGCTCCAAGCGAGCCATCATCGTGATGTCCTAGTTCGAAACCTCGCCCCTACAACGTTTTCGTCGCTCACCACTTCGATTTCAATTTTCGAATCAAACCATGAAAAGTAGCTCGCCATTTTTAGTCGATAAAAAAACTCGGCTGCGATTTCCTTCGTGAGTTTATTTGTATGTTTCTGAAGGATTCGATTTCGCCCTCAATTCGATTTGAGGAGAACGAGATTTAAACGAGGCTCGGCCTTCGTTATTTTCTTTAGTTCGCCATTTATTTTATTTTCAAACGAAGATAGTTTTCATTTTTTTTTTCTTTTCTCGTGTATTTTAACAGAGAAGGGAGGGTACAAAGGAGACAAAAAGGACGTGATATTAAATCTGAGATGAAAGGTTGCGTGACTGCACAAGCTTGCTACAGTGTTTCGAAAGGAGGTGAAAAAGTACTGATGTGAAATTTATTTGCTCAGTCAAACAAAGTATAAACTATATTTTAAACTTAAATTTAAATCGACTTGAATTCGTAGCTCAAAATCTTGACATCCCGTCGAGGCGTGCCGCTAGGCGTTTGTAATGTTATACGCCTATTCCGAACACAATGGAAAAGGTTTCGAGTTCAAATTCGATCGTATGGATAAGATAGCTTTTTGGACCAGTTATAATATTAAATTTTCGATTTAATTTCAAAACTGAACAAAACAGTTCCAAATTCAATTCTGAAAGTCCCATTATCTTCAGTATTATCAATATAAATTTTCTAAGCCTTGAAAATATTTTTAATCAGCTTAAAGCTGAAGATTCACTATAATTCGAATATTAAAACTCAATTAAATATTCACATTTCAAATGTCAAAAATTCAGGGTCGTTACATCAACGGGTAAATGGCATGCTTTTCCAAAGACTAATCGGTATGGTGACATTCCTAGATTGGTTTTATAAGCTGTGCGAAATGCCCAGAGAGCATCTATCAATTTAGATGACCAATCATTTCTATTGGAGTTAACTGTCTTTTCAAGAATTTGTTTAATTTGTCTGTTGGAAATCTCGACTTGACCGCTAGTCTGTGGATGATATGGAGTAGATAGTTTATGAGTGATAGAGTATTTCTTAAGAAGAGATTCAAAAGCACGATTACAAAAATGAGAACCGTTATCACTTATAATAGATCGAGGTGTGCCAAAACGAGAAAATATGTTTTCTTTCAAAAATTTGACAACAACTTTATTGTCATTCGTTTTGGTGGGAATGGCCTCAACCCATTTAGACACATAATCTACTGCAAGTAGGATGTAGAGATTTCCAAAAGAATTAGGAAAAGGACCCATGAAATCGATGCCCCAAACATCAAAAATTTCGATGACAAGGATTGGGTTTAGGGGTATCATGTTACGTTTGGAAATACGACCTGTTTGTTGACATCTAGCGCATTTGGAGCAAAATTCGTGGGCATCACGAAAAATAGAGGGCACATAAAAACCGCACTGTAACACCTTGGCAGCAGTTTTCTTTGCTCCAAAATGTCCTCCACATGCTTGATTATGTGAAAAAGAGAGGATGCTATGGAATTCTTGTTCTGGGACACATCTACGTATGATTTGATCGGTGCAATATTTGAAGAGATAAGGATCATCCCAGTAAAAGTTTCGAACATTGGAGAGAAATTTTTGTTTATCTTGTTTTGACCAATGGGAAGGTGTTTCATTTGTGACAAGATAATTTACGATGTCCGCGTACCATGGTGCACTGGAGAGGGAAAGAATTTGTTCATCGGGAAAATGATCGTTGATTTGAGAGTTATCGAAGTTTTCATGAACAATACGAGAAAGATGATCAGCTACAACATTTTCAGAACCCTTTTTATCCCGTATTTCTAGGTCAAACTTTTGAAGAAAGAGAATCCAACGGATTAAGCGGGGTTTGGCATCCTTTTTCGTGAGTAAATACCGCAATGCGGCATGATCGGTGTAAACTATGACCTTAGAACCTACGAGATATGATCTAAACTTATTGAGGGCAAAGATAACTGCTAAAAACTCTTTTTCTGTGGTTGAGTAATTCAATTGAGCTTCGTTAAGAGTTTTGCTAGCATAATAGATGACTCGAGGAAGTTTATCGATTCGTTGACCTAAGATGGCTCCAATGGCATAATCAGAAGCGTCACACATTAATTCGAAAGGCAAAGTCCAATTTGGAGGTTGGATGATAGGTGCAGTGGTCAAGATCGATTTAAGGGTTTCAAAAGACGTTTTACATTCATTGGAAAATTCAAATGTAACGACTTTAGCCAGAAGATTCGAAAGAGGTTTTGAAATTTTTGAAAAATCTTTAATGAACCTCCTATAAAATCCTGCGTGGCCGAGAAATGAGCGAATGTCCTTGACGGACCTTGGAGGAGGAAGGTTAACAATAAGATCAACTTTAGATTTGTCAACTTCTAGGCCACTTTTAGAGACAACGTGACCTAAGACTATTCCTCGCTTAACCATAAAATGACATTTATCCCAATTAAGCACAAGAGATTTCTCCTTACATCGCTTTAAGACACGTTCTAAACGAAGGAGGCATTGATTGAAAGATGACCCATAGATTGAAAAATCGTCCATGAATATCTCTAAGAAATCCTCTACCATATCAGAAAATATACTCATCATACATCTCTGATAGGTAGCGGGAGCATTACAAAGACCGAAGGGCATGCGACGGTAAGCGAAAGTTCCGAAGGGACATGTGAATGTCGTTTTGTGTTGGTCCTCTAGCGCAATGGGAATTTGATTATAGCCGGAGTAACCATCAAGAAAACAATAATATTCATGACCGGCTAAGCGTTCGAGCATTTGATCAATGAAAGGGAGGGGAAAATGATCTTTTCTTGTTGCTGAATTGAGTTTTCGATAGTCGATGCAAACATGCCATTTTGTTTTGACTTCTGTCGGAACAAGTTCGTTATTCTCATTTGTGGTCACAGTGATTCCAGACTTCTTTGGTACAACTTGTACCGGACTTACCCAAGTACCGTCAGAGATAGGGTAGATAATGTTATTGTTTAAACATTTGGTAATTTCTTCCTTTACCACTTCTCTCATATTAGGGTTTAATCGCCTTTGAGCTTCGCGAGTGAGTTTAGCCTCGTCGACTAAATGTATTCGATGTTAGAAGATTGATGGACTAATTCCCTTAATGTCATCGATTATCCATCCTAATGCCTCTTTATTTTCCCTTAAAATTTTCAAAAGTTGTTCTTCTTGGTCCTTAATGAGATCGGAGGCCAAGATTACAGGGAAATTTTCTGAAGAATCTAAGTATGCGTACTTAAGATTGTTTGGAAGAGGTTTGAGGTCTAATTTAGGGCGTACTTCTTTTGAGGCTTCAGTTGACATCAACTGATTGAATTCTAGTGAATTATGAAAAGAGCAGAGCATATCATTTAATTCATAAATGTATTCATCTTCATTGAAATTGGAATTAAAATGATCTAGGCACATGTTAAGAGACTCAGTAGTATCACTAAAATCATTATATACAATTGTTTGGATCATGTCAACTTCTTCTATTTCAAGATCCCTTGGTTGTCTGTTAAGATTGAATATATTTAGTTCAATGGTTAGGTGCCCAAAGGAAAGTCGGAGTTGACCGTTCCTACAATTTATGATAGCATTTGATGTTGCTAAAAATGGATGACCTAATATCAAAGGGATCTGACCATTAGGATTTGAGACAGGTGCAGTCTCTAGGACTATGAAATCGACTGGGAAATAGAATTGCTCAATTGTATCAAAACATCTTCAACTATGCCCAATGGTTTTTTGACATATAAATCAGCTAGTTGAATTATGATGTTTGTAGACTTCAATTCCCCTAGTCCAAGTTGACAGTACACAGTATAAGGCAAAAGATTCACACTCGCTCCAAGATCGAGTAAGGCATGACTAATGTGAGTGTTACCGATTTTTACAACCGATTGTAGGACAACCGGGGTCCTTATACTTGATTGGGGAGGGATTTGACAGAACGGAGCTAGTGTTTGCAGTTAGAAATGCAGTCTTAGGAACGTTAGTGGCACGTTTTTGAGTATATAGCTCTTTCAGACATTTGGCATATTGAAGAATTTGCTCGATGGTATCAAGAAGTGGAATATTGTTCGAACTTGTTTGAAGATTTCAAGAATTTGGTCAAAATTAGCGGGCTTCTTCTTTTTGTTGAGTCTATGAGGAAATGGAGCTATGGGTTTATAGACTTGTTCAGTAGTTTTTTCATTCGAAGAAGAAGGTGTTATATTAGAGGGTGAAGATAAGGAAGCTGGAATGTTGGGGTTGCCAACATCAGAAGGTGAAGAGTGGTCGGGATTGCCAACCTTGGATGAAGAATGAGAGTCGATTGGATTGACAACAGTGGGTGTCAACCGAGTCTCCGAATTTTGAATATTGGAAGACTTAAGAAGGATTTCGGGGTTACCAACGTGGTTGTCCACCTTCTTTCCAGACCTTAATGTGGTGACAGCATTAACTGGATTTACATTTTCGTCCTCACAAAGATTTACTCCTCGAGAGTTATACTTTGGATTCACTTCGGTTTGAATAGGCAATTTACCTTTCTCATTGACTTTCATGAGATCCTTCATCATTATCAACATTTGTTCATTTTGTTTGGTGATTTGCTCAATTCTTGCATCTTGGTTAGTGATTTGTTCATTTTGTTTAGAGAGTTGTTTTTCCAATCGAGCAATTTCTTACGAAGGCTGAGAAGGTTGGGCTGATGGATTGAAATTAGGATGCCTGTATGGTTGATTCGAAGGTTTTGTTTGAGGAGTAGGTTGAGAATTTTGAGCATTAGAGGCTGGGGCTCGATAATTCGGATTTGGTATCATCGGATACATATGTGATGGATTAGCCGCATTGTTAGGATTTGACCACGAAAAATTTGGATGATGCTTCCAGTTAGGGTTGTATGTGGATGAATAAGGACTATTTTGAGCTATAACATTGATTTGGTCTTGTGTGTAGTAATGGGGTAGTCCTTCTCCTTCTTGAGGAGTTTGGGCTTCTATAGGAAAATGTGATGGGTCAATGGCATGTGCTCCTCTGTTTGGAGTATGAATTGGAACATGAATTGTTTCCCATTGCATATCCTTTTCCAAATATTCTTCTAAAAATTCCCAAGCTTCCTTGTCTATTTTTGCCATGAATTCTCCTCCGCACATTGATTCGAGTTGGGATCTTCTTTGATAGTTAAGCCCTTCATAGACGATTTGGCACAAGACATGTCTAGGGATTGAATGATGAGGGCAACTATATAACAATTGATTGAACCTTTCAAAATATTTTGAAAAAGTTTCTCCTTCATTCTGAGAGAATTGATTGATTTCAGTTCGAATTTTAAGTGTTTTGTGGAAAGGAAAAAACTTTTTCAAAAATATAGTGATGAAATCATCCTAACTTTTAATTGAATTTTTAGGAAGAGAATTTAGCCATCTTTTTGCACTTTCTAGAAGCGCGAATGGAATAAGTCTTAACTTATGGATTCATTAGAAAGTTGTTTCATTTTAGTTGTAGAAGCGTATAACTCAAATTCACTAAGAAATTCATATGCATTTTCAGACCCAGTGAATTTTGGTACCCCTTGGATAAAAGAATTTTTTAGCTCAAAATTATTTCCTTCGGCGGGTGGAAATGAAATAACTGAAGGTCTAACGGTCCTAGTTGGGTAGCATCGGTCTCTAAGGGATAATGGTTGGTTCTCATGAAATTCATTATTTCCAACATGTGATTTAGGTGATGATTTTGGTGAACTGTGATGTGAACTGTGTTGTGAACTGTGTTGTGAACCGTGATTGCTCATATTTGTTTGATTTGAAATTTCCGTTGATTTATTTAATGAGATATTTTGACTTTCTAAACGGTTTAAATTATTTCTTGCCCAAACGCGCATAAACAAATCAAGGTGTACTAGCCAAAAGTAAATTTAAACAGTTTTCAATTGGGCACCTATAGAGTAGAAAATTATTTACAGAGGGGTATGACAGTCCGTCCAATGCAACTGAGTAGCGCTAGTGGATCAAACTCCACAGTTTGCGGTTGTTATGTTGTTGCTACCTGTCAGATATCTAAGAGCTGATAACCTTAGAAAAAATGAAACGTGAGTGAATGAAACTGCAGCAAAAGGCAAGTGTGTATATATAAATGAAACGTGAGTGAAATAAAATAAATGGAATGTAACTTGATGAAATAATGCAATGAAGTATGCTTTGGTTATGTGAAAAACTATGTGTGAACGAGATAAGATAACAGGAAAATGTGTACTGCAATGATCACTGAAAAATGAGTGTAAAGTGAATGAACATGGAAGCAAAGTGAAAATACAGTGAACGTGCAAAATGAACTGTGTAACAGCAAAGTGAATGAATGTTTTAGTTGGAGTTATTTGAAACATAAAACGCTAAAGCTGAAGTGGTGCTAAATAAACTGAAAAGCAAGTGGCTACGTGAAACCGTTTGGGTGAATGGTTGCAAGTGAATGTTGATTCGTGAAAATGCAACCTGAGCTATGTATAAATGATGTGAAATGCTGCCACACATGAATAACGGTGAAAACGTGAGGACTATGCAAACGTGAAAACAATGGAAAGTGTAAGTGCAAAATATAATGTGAGAATGCAACTGACTAACATGCAAAACAACACGTGGAAGGTAAACCAAACATGAAACTTGAAAATATGCAGTTAACGGAAGGAAAAAAAAAGTTATTTTTTTAAGTAAAACGCTACTTTGGTGAAAGGAATTGAAAAACGAAAAAAAAACCTTTTTTTTTTAAAAAAACTAATGAAAAAAACAGAAAAATAAATTAACACGAATACTTAAAAAAACAGAAAAATCGAAAATTTCAAAATAGCAATTCCCCGGCAACGGCGCCAAAAAATTTGTTGTGACTTTTCTATTGGTTAGAAAAGCACAAATTTTAATTAATTCTGCAAGAACACTGTGATGACCCGAAATTTTGGGCAAATTCAATTTAATAATCTTTATTATTAATTAAATTGGATTGATAATTTTCCTTTATAAGTTTAATTTAAAATGGTAACTTTAATCTTTCAAAGCTAATAAAAAGAAAATATATATTCTATTTATAATAATGTATATATATATTGGTATATATATTGTGAATAGGAAATCTTTTGTTTAAAAAAAATAGGTATCAAATTGTAATATATATGTATGTATATATTATGATTTGAAGTTTGTTTTAAAATTTAATATAATAATTCTCAAAACTAATGTCAAAAATATTTTCTATTTAAAGTGTGTGTGTATATATATATATATATTTGTATATATTGAAAATGGGAAAGTTTTGGTTTGAGTTTAATAAAACTGCTTTCAAATTTTAATATATATATATATATATATAGATTATAATTTGGAAGTATATTTAATATAATACTTTTAAAAAAGGGTATTTGAAATTTTAACTTTATATCTCTTAGCAACAAAGATAAATTCTTATTTATTTAAATATACATATTTTTATTTAGTTTAAGATAAGATTTAACTAAAGGTTTATTCTTTTGTTTAATATACTTTCTTTAGAATAAATTTAATTATTGATTTATATATATATAAATATACCTTAACATATTAATATTTAACATAAGAAGTTAATATAAAGATGTTTAGGGACATGTGTTAACATATAAGAAACTAGTTTAGACAATTGTCACTTAAGTATCCTATAAACTAACAAGTGGCAAGATTTTTATTTTCTCTAAGAATTTAATTAAATAAATAAGATGTTGTAAAAGAAGAAAATCTGATTTACATTTTCAGTTCTAAAATTTTTCCTTTCTTCTTCATTTTTCAAAACAAAATCTGAATACAAACCTGAGAAGGAAAATTAAGATCCAATAACAACTCATCTTCAACCCATCAACATGAAAATTCGATTCAGCAATTGTAGAATCAAATTCAACAAGTAATGTAACAGCAAGCATGCAAAGATTTCAGATTAAACAGCAAAACAATTCAAATTTACAGTGTTCCAGATCAAAGCCTGGGAAAACCTGGTCTCTGTTTCATAATAAAATGGTGAGCAAACCCTTAAACTAAACCTTTCTTTTTATCTGTTATTGCTTATGATTTTGGAGATTGATTTGGCATTGAAAAAAACTTGTTGGATGTGAATGAATCTGTGTGTATATGTATGGATATAGCTAAGTATGTCTGAGAACAGACATTGTCTCTGTTTTTTGAAAAATTATAGGTTTCAAAACTATTTGCAAAAAATAAAATCAAAAGAACTCACTCTCTGATCATTTATAAACTCTGATGTTTAAATGAAACAGGTTAGGATTGACAAGATCACTATTCTAAAAATATATATAAGTACTAAAAGAAATAGTTTACTGGAAAACCTTAAAAATACAGTAGAATCGAAATCTTGTTAAGATTTTAATTGATTTAAATATGATTTTTTAATTACATAATCATATTCACCTCCTTAAATCATGAATTTTAAGGGAAGAATCCAGATTTTTAATTCATTTATAAGCAAGTAATCATAAGTTGAACGAGAAATGTTAATTCGTAAATTACTGGTAATCGAAGTAATTATAAATCTTGTGATTAAAGAGGAAGCATGTTTGGAGGTCAAAGATCGTTAGAAAATGTTCGATTGTTTTATAATTTATCATGGGAAGTAGACGAGATCAACTTAGGGTTTAAAATCTCGTTTTGACCAGTGATGATTCTCGAGTTCGTTCGTTGTCGTGGAGAGGCCGAGCATGGCCGGACCTATGGGAATTGAGGCAATGGTGTGTGATGAAGCTCTTATCAAATGGCATTGGTGATCGTGTACGAGATCATCGGAGCGAGGTGATTTCATCGACGGTCTATGTTCCTGGAGGTGATAGATTAGCTCGATTTCGATTTCGTGTTCGTCTCGAATATCAGGGGGGTCGGAACGATGGAGCGGGTCTACAGCGACTTGGTGGCAGTGGCGGCGTAGGTCGGAGTGGCTCCGACGATCTGTGCACGTGCACAAGTTAACAGTTGTATCTGGTGATGATTTTTTGTAGTTGGGGAAGAAGCATTGCTCGAGTGTTTGGGGAAAAGACTCGGGTTTGAACTCGAGTGGTTTTGTGGGGATAAGCCTGCAAGTATTTTTAACTTAAAAATAAATTTAAGTTTTTGAAATAAGGGGAGAAAGGAAGAAAACTCGGGGATGGACCTGAGGGATCTTCGGGTTTGACTCGAAGCGGCAGTGATAAGCAGTTTTTAAAATGTTTTAAAATCGATTTATTTTTTAAATTTAAATTTAAATCTAGTTTAATCTTTCTTATTTAAACTTACTCTTTTATAATTGTTTTCTTTAACAATTGAATAAGAGATTTTGAAAATTTGTTTAATCTAAATATTGTAAAATTTAAAGTGATTTTAAAACTTAAGTTTAAAATAAAAGTTTAAGATTTTTTATAAAAGTAAGTTTTAAGATACAAATTGAAATTAGTTTTTAAAACTTCTATTTGATAATGGTGTAAGTTATTTTAAAGAAGTTAAGTTTGTTTACTTTAAAATTTTTAAGTTAAATGATTATTTATTCTCAAATTTAATTAATGATTTAATTAAGTTAATTAAAATGTTAAAATGTTTTAAAAATGTTAATGGAAATTAAGGTATTTATAGGATAATGTTTTATCTTAAGATGATTAAGGTTATAATGTCTTGAGATTAATTAGTATAATAAAGGGGATTAAGTATAATTAATTAAATTAATTAGTTATAAAGGATTAATTAAGTAATTAATTAAGAGTAATTAATTGATTTTATTAATAAATAATTAAGGATTATAAATTAATTAATTAAAGGTTAATTAATTGTAATTAAGAATTATAAATTAAAGATTATTAATTAATGAATAGAGATTAACTAATTGAGTAATTAAGTTGTAATTAAGAATTAATTAATCAAGTAATTAAGATTGATTAATTAAGTAATTAGAGAGTAGTTAATTAAGTAATTAGAGATTAATTAACTAGTAATTAAGAAGTACTTAATTTGTAATTAAGTTTTATTAATTAATAGATTAAATTAATTAATGGAAGTAATTAAAGGGTTAGTTAATTAATGTAATTAATTAAGGATCATTAATTAATGAGAGTGATTAAAGGTTAATTACTGTGAATGGTTAAGGATAATTAATTTGTGAAATTAATTAAAGGCTATTTACTCAATGTAATTTAAGTATAATTAATCAAAGATGATTAATTAAGATGGATAATTAAAAGATGATTAATTAATTGGTTTGTAATTAATTAAGATTAAGTAAAGGTAAGGTAATCTAAGTGATTAAAGATTTGTAATTAATTTAATTAGAGATAAATTAAATTAATTTTAGAAGTGATTAATCTTGCTTATGAAATATTTAATGATGTTCAATGCCTTGAATTGGTTGATATCTCTGATAAGAAATGTTTGGATGGACAATGATAATGTGGTTATCTATCAATGATGAATTGCTGTGTAAAAAGTGACATCATGTATTTAAAAGTTTGAATTGTATTTCATTTGAATAACTTGGGTTAAGATGACATTGGATTCGAAGAGACCGGAGTCGGGTATTAGTTAATACCCGAAACCACTTCGATTCTTTATAGATCGATATGTGAAGTAAGTATTGAGCATAACAAGTAATGAACTCGTAGTGAAGTACGAGTTACCCCAAGTTTTTCTTTTATGGTTTGAACTTAGTATTTCAAATTATATGGGTTTACTCACGCTGGTTTCCAGCCTGACCCGGGTGTTACTTTATTGTAATGCTCGGGTCAGACCGAGTATTATAGATTTCCAGGTAAGGACGTTCTGGAGCTCAGGAGGCGAGCTGGATGGCAGGAACGTATGGAGTGTATTCCGCTGTGTATTTGAGAGTTGTATTGATAGTAGTATGGGGCAGGTTGATATAAATGTCCAGTCTATTTATAATGATTGTAACTCTGATGAATTGTATGTAAAATAACAATTATAAGCTTTCTTTTATAAAAATGCTATTATTTGTTATTATATTTAATCCACTGCGAATGTGAGGTGTTGTTGTTTTCTATTTCTTTCTTCTATATCTTTTCCTTTTATCTTAACTATCTGGAATTTCCAGGTTCGAAAATTCCGGGTCGTTACATTTGGTATCAGAGCAGAAGGTTAAGCGAGAACCTTTGGCTCTGTTGGGATTACTCATTAAGGATAGGGTTAATGGTACCCTAAGATGAGTTGAGTGTATATATTATATGAGGGCGTACTTGTTATTTTCTTATATAAATATTTTAAAATGGTTTTAAAATTAAATGATTGTTATATAAGTTATCTGTTGATATATATAGAAATAATATTTCTAATTATTAAATATATTAAAGAAATTGGTTGTTGAATCATTGGAATTAAATAAAATAATGAGAATTAAGGGGTAATAGTAATACAACCAAATTGAAATTGAATGAAGATAAGTTTGAAATGAATCCAAACTGAAATTAAAATCTTGAATTCAGAATAAAGATAATAATGAATTGGTTTCTAGATATGATAATCTTGGTTATTATCATAAATGATTGTTGTGTTTAATGATGAAATGTTGTTAATGATTAAGTAAAATGAAATGTTTTAGGAAAGTGAAACATTTAGGTAAGTATGACTTATAAATTGGAATTGAAGATAATTTAAAATTATGAAATTTTAAATCTAAATCCAGAAAACTTGAAATTGTTTTAAAGAAATTTGTTTTGAATTAAAACCAAAGGTGGTTTAAAAATTTAAGGTATAACTTGGTGTGTAAAGGAAATAAATATGTATAAATGAGGATATATATAATATCAAAGATGATTTGAAATAAACTCTAAGTGTTGAGTTTTAAATTTTTCCTTGGAATGTGATATGAAATGTAACAACCCGAGTTTTTCTAACACGAAAAACCGGACCATTTGGGTAAGAAGAAGAGGTAGAAGAAGAAGAAAAATAGAAAACAACAACAGAATCTCACATACGCAGTGGAATAAAATATAATAGATAATAACAGATCTTTACACAAAAAGAAATCTATATCTGTTTACATATACATCATCCAAATACATCATCAGAGTACATCACATCAATATCATACAACTGGACAGTAATCATAACTTGTCCTCACAATCTGAATACACAGCGGAATATATAACTCAAATACGGAAGTACGTATCGCCATCCAGCTCCATAGCATCATTTCCTGTAATCTATAATACTCGGTCTGACCCGAGCATCATATGAAACAATACCCGAGTCAGTCTGGAAAACCAGCGTGAGAAAATCACACTCAAATTGATTATTAAAGTTTCAAAATCCTTTGAAAACAAAAGCATCTCGTAAGACCACGCCACAAATAAACATGTCGGGTTTTTACCTTACGATAGCTAAAACACTTTATATCAAAATCCTCTGATATTATAATAGTGTCTACAGAAAGTAAAATATAATCTAGCTGAAATGCTTGCATCTCACATTTCAACAATAGTTGGGCACAATCAAAACCGTACAAGGCACGTAGGAAGAATGGATTTCCAACGAATGACTAGGCACTGGGGTACCACCTATCACAGTACGTGGCCTAGATCACCGTACCGAGGAGTACGCCCGCTCCCCTGCAACACAAGGCCGGAACCATCCCTTACTGGATGATTCCGAATAAAATCACCCCACGGTTGGGATCAGCAACCGCACCACTAAGCCGAAATAAAAAGGGACATCTAGACAGGGATGACCTTACCCTCCAGTGGGAGCTACCCACGAAACCTTGCTGCATAACCCCTGATTTTCAATCATTCCCGGTTGATGAGGTTCGAGGCTAAACGATACCTTTTAGAGAACATATCCCTTAGAATGCCCATCGTCCGCTGACGATGTTTCGCAAGCATTCGTCCATACAAGTCCGTCCTGGGTTTGAACGGAACCGAAGGCACTACTCCTACTACATCCATTTTGGAAATATCCTCAGGATTAGTAGCGACTAGCCCTTGCACTTCACAGCTCCATCTTCGACTCCGAAATCGTTACACGAAATGTACAAACCGGATCGAAGTGGTATTCGAGTCTCCAGACCTAGAACACCGGTATACGGAAACCCGATCCCGGTCTCTTCGAAACGATCAGCGCATTTGGCCAATATTGATAGTCGGTTATTTAACTATCAATTAACATCCACAAGCAACCATCACACAATAAATAATTTCCCACATTATTTATTTGCCCAAATATCTTTCCAAGATATATTTCCAAATTTTCAAACTCCTTTTGAAAACAATTTCGAACAGTTTCCGCTTACGGAATACATTTCCAAATATTTATTTCCTCTGAAACACCAAGTACAAAACACTTAGATTTTAAAATAATCTTAAAACACTTTACTATAAATATACTTAATAATATTGAAATTTAAAAAAAACTACTTTAATACCTTAACAAAATATATACTTAAGAAATATTTAAAATGAAACCACTTTACAAATATAAACTAAATTTCTCTTTTTAAAATACAATACCAAATCACTTTTATATAATTACTACAATAATAGATTTTTAAAAATACCTACTTTGAAAATTAACATTTAGAAATAATCAATTTTCTAAAACATGCTTTTTAAAACATACTTGAAACTTTTAACTTATATTTAAAATTGCTTTGAAAACGTACTTGGCTATCCAGAGAAATACACTTCTCATTTCCATCTTTTAAAAATAAATCAACATTTATTTTTTAAACCAAACCATATCTTTTTATAAATTCCCACCTTGAATTTATATTCAAATATCCACTGATATTTTATTTTACTTTATAAACCCAGTTTATATTTCCAAAATCTCACTTCTCTTTTAAAATTCCAATTTTAAACAACTAAATCAATTTCCAATTGATTTTCCAATTTACTTTACTTTACTTTGAAATAAATTTCCTTTACTACTTCATTTATTTCAAAATACATTAACTTTTAGATTTATTCCTTTATTTGAGTTAAAACCCTTTTTAACTGAAAATACCAATTTTAAACTTCCAAAATTCCTTCTTTAGCCTTTAATTAAATTTAATCCTTATATTCAAAATAAATCCTTTATTCTTTAAATTTAATATCACTTTAGTTTAAAGTTAATATTTCCCTTGTTATTTCGAAATTCCCTTATTCCAATTCACTTGAATTATTTACTTAAAATTTACTCTTTTATTTCTTTCAAAATCCAATTCAATATATTTTGATAACTCCTTTTATTGAAATATTCAATCCAACCATATCATCCCATATTTCAATCATCAATAAAATCATCACAGGATATCAATATTCATATCACAGAATATTTAAACAAAAATTAAATATTTTGAGGAATCCAGTTGGATCCCTCCAACCTGTTTCCCTGCATCCACAAACGTTAGCACAATACCAATTCCACTTCAAGGTGGAATATCGCGGTATATGGGTTTATAAAATATCATCCGCTATTATGCGGCGCATAGGGTCTCATCCGCTATATAAATGCGGGAATATCAACAACTCAAATATATACATATGCCAATATGTATATATTGCTATATACTCCTATATATATAATATAGCATATTCAATCAATGCAATCATCCAATCAATTATTTAAATTTAACCATTTAAATTTAAAATAAAATTCAACTGAGTGAGATTAACTCACCTTTGATTTTGTTTGCAGTCTATTCCACTCCAGTTCCATTCTGACTTGTATTATCTCGATTTTAGACCTTGAATAAATATTTGATAAATTTATTAACACTTGTAATTTAAATCAAACAATTTATTCACTTATTTAATTTAACTTATAACTTGACTTAAATTCTTAAACTAAATATTTTCTTAACCCAATTATTTCTAGTTCAAAAATTAAATAAGTTACTTTAAGCAGTTTAACCCCCACATCTATTATTCTCTATTAATAATTTTACTAAACCCCTTTAATTTAAATTTAAACTAACTCTTTTCCATAAAATATTTCCACCCACAAAATAATTCCAATTAAATGTATATATTATTTTAGATGGACATAGGCATGAGCGTATATAGATATACATATACACAATTGGTCTATATGACTAGCTGTTTTAATTCCAAATTCCTATACATATGTTCATTCAAATTAAATTAAACAAAACAGTTACCTTACTGAACTATCGACAGAGTATAACCATTTGACCTGAAGCTCGTCGAACCACTCACGTTACTGTGCCCAAATTCGCCTACTGCCTTGCCGCCTCTTCGCGAACTCGATCGCGTGCTGAAACCCTAGCACGGAACTCCTTCTCGCGACCAAAATCCACCTACCAGCCCTCATCGCGAAATTCCTGCTCCCCCAACCTCGCCACAACCTCCAGTCGAAGACGGAGGTATCAAACCCTAAGCGCACGCGAGAAGATGGCCTCGCGGTCCTCCATTATCCAACAAAATATCGAAACTCCTGCTGCAACGCGAATCCCAAAATTTCAAAGCTCTACTCGATCAAACCCGGAGCAACAAAAGAACTCGCATACAGATGGTTCGAGTGTATTACGGCTATCAATGGTCTTGATTTCATTTTCGTTCGATTGCTTGCGAACGAGAGAGGTTCGGCCATGATTTCGAACGATAGAAAAAAATTTGATTTTGAGATTTTTTTGTTTCGGCTGTGGGGTTTTATATTTCATTCTATTGGCTTTCGAAGTAAGCTTCTGAGGAAAGAAAAGAAGGGTACATGATAAAGTAGAAAGTAGGTCGGTTGTGATGTTATTAAAAGAGGGAACATGATTTGGAAAGAAGGCTGCGTGCCATCATTAGGCTACAACAGTGATTCTGGAAAGAACGAAAAAGCTCTCCGATGTGAACGAAAAGGAAAACAGCTTGACTAATCAATATATATATTTTATTGATTTCGATATAAATCCAACGCGTTTATATATCGTACACTTACATAACAAATTCAATCACTATGAAATTTGAAATCCGATAATAATACAATATTACGGATCCAATGGAACTAGTTTCGTCGAAATCCGAGACTGTGCCTCGGACGGCTATTTTTTTAAATTCAATTTAAACGATATAATTTCAAAACTGAATAAAACAGTTTGAAATTACATTCTGAAGCTTCTATTACCTTTAGTATTATCATTACGAATTTTACGAGCTTTCAAAATATTTTTAATTAGCTTAGAATGCCAGATTTACTATTTTATCCAACTTCAAATAAATTTAATTTGATTATTAAATTACTCGATAAACAATGATATTTGAAATTTAAGTTTATAATTAACCTCTGAATATTTAAAATTAATTAAATATTCCAATTTCAAATATACAAAAATTCAGGGTCGTCACATTCCTCCCCCCTTAAAAGAATTTCGTCCCCGAAATTACCAGTTAGGAAGAATGTCCCATATCCCGTTAGCTATTTCCCAAGTTAGCTATTTTCCAAATTCAAACAGTTTTAACAAGACCCAAACAATCTTTTATTAATGATACACTAATCATCTTTTAACTTCCCAAACTTATTCATAAGTTCAACTCATACCACCTACTTATCCATTCAAATTTTAAATTTGAATTCAAATTTTGAATTATCAAAATTTTCCAAAATTTTTCTAACTCCCTAAATTTCCGAAAAATTTCGCCAGCGTCTCCTTTGCGCGGCTAGCTCGGTACTACTACAAAATGGCTCTACGGCCTCCCAATCTCAAAAAGAAAACAAAAAGCCAAGTGGCTGGATCCAAAACCCAATCAAATTTCATATAGAAATTCAAATACATACCTTTTTGTCGGGCCATTAAATTTTATCTTCTAAAATCAAAAATCCCAATTTATCCATTGCTTTTATACACCTGTATATCCTACTAAGCAATAATATTCAATCACAATCCCAAAGTCATTTTATACTTTTCTTTACAAATTTTCAATATTTGCTTTACTTAAGCCCGTACGATGCACATATATCATCCGTACGCAATATCACATTCGATCGCTCAATCGATCACACAATTTCACTTCCGAACTAGTATCGTCCACCCGACTTCCTAGTGCGGACTCAGATCTGGTTCCTTGATCAGAAACCGTCATTCTCCTTGCATAGCCACCAACTATGATAGAGAATTTCCAGAATCAATCAACAATCCATATCCAGGTTCGCCGTTGAAAATCGAGTGAAAAATCCTAATTCGGATCGATAAAACTATCTCAAAATTCTGTGTTCGACATCTGGACCAAATAGCTATGCGAATAAAATAATATATGTACATCTTACGTATAAATTCCAATTGATTATCAGTTATATCAATTCTCTTCTATTCACATTCCTTTTGATTGTTATCCCCTTATTCACAACTATCCCATTTCACAACTTCCGTTTTAGTCTTAATTCAACTATTCACTTAGTATATATATTTTTTCCAAAATTACTAAGTATATTTCCAATACCAGTTTTCTTAAGAATTTCATTCTTCAATTCTTAAGTCCAATATAATTTTTTTTCTTATATCTATTTACTACTTCACTACTGAAGTGTATATATTCAAATTGAACTTCCATTTCATATGAATTTCAACTTACTTCAATTTACTACTTCATTTCCAAATTTTTCCTTAAATTCAATTCATCTCCAACTTCCAAAAATTGAATTTTATTTAGCTCGAAAACAATCCAAGTTAATTTATTCAATAACTATTTCTCAACTTATTTAAACTACTCCTCTGTTTGAGTTCAGTTTCCATTCAACATTTACTTAAGTCAATAACTTAAGTTTATTTTCCATTTAACCAACCTTTTAAAGTTTTATTTCCATCTTTCATTTGATTCTTATTTAATCAAATTCCATACTCAATTCATCTGGAATTATTTTATTAATAACCAGGTCATTTCCAATTTATTTTCACTTATTTGGATTTCATTCACAATCCAAACCATCACTATTTTAATCTAATTCCATTAACTCACGATTCAATTTCATTAACTAATTTATTATCTCATTAGTTCCTCCACTGGTTAAAATTGAATACTTGCTTTTTAATTCCAAATATCACTTCACTTAATTTTCTTAAGTTCAATTTATTTTATAATTCAAGTTTGGATTTATTTAAAAATTAAGATTGCTCATCTTAGTCGTTTCCATTTGATAATTACAATTTCAAATTATAACTCTTAATAGTTCAAAGAAATGAATTCCTATTTATGACTTACAATTTCATTTCTATTCATAAGTTTTAACTTACTTACTTAAGACCTGGGACTATTCATTTAAGTCCATTTCATCTTTATAATCAAATTTCAAATTATTATACTTAAGAATTTAAGAATATGAATTTCTTTACACAATTATAAGCATTTTACATTACCTTTATATCCAATTCAATTCAACTTCAACTTACTTACATTTAATTCAATTCCAATTCTCAATTTTATTTAACTCATCTTAAGTTAAATTCAAATATATTTTATTCACCTTCATATACTCGAATTAAATTTTAATTCTAGGATACAATTTTATACAAGTTTTACAATTCATTCACCTTCAAGTTCTCTAACTCTTTTATCTACCAGCTTATATTACTCATTGAGTTAATTTCATCTCATAATTATAATCCCAGAATTAAACTTTCATTCCCTTCTTATTTCAATCAACTTCATTCTATACTTTATATTGTTGATTCAATTAAATTTCCACATTTAAATTTTAAATAGAATTCCCAGAATCCAATTGCTCGATTTTATTCCAAAACCATTTTGAATCCATAAATAACTCATACACATCTGGTATATCACATCAAATCCCAATTTCCAAAACAATCTGCTTTTATCAAACAATTTTCCCTTTGAATTTCAAAACCAACCCAGTTCACAATCATTTTCAATTTAAAACAGTTTGGTAGCAATTTCTCTTTGGAAACTCGAAAATAGACATCGATGATGCTGCAGTCATCACCGAAATTATTTTCCAGCAACCGAAAGAGAATTTAATGCTTTTATCACTTTGAAATATTTCAAACATTTTTAAATCCCAAATTCCACTAGATTTCAATTCAATTTCAAAAATATTCATGAAATAATATCACCATTATTTCCCCAAAACCTTTAAACTATTCTTAAATCCAAAGGAATTTAAATCTTTCCCAAAACAAAAATCCATCCAATTTTTATATCCAAACATTACTCCGGAATTCTATCACATTTTATTTCAAGTTATAAGTCACTTTTACCATTTACATTTACAAATTTCATTTGTTTATGAATTAATCTCATTTGATTATAAATCACATTTGTAATTCTCATTTGTATAAAAAGTTTATTTCAATTCCATTTTGTTATATAAATTTATTCTTCAACTTAGGTTATAAGTTTCAATTTCTACTCAATAATGAGACTAACTCATTATTGTCATTTTCTAACAACCAAGCATCCAAATATATAACTATAATAATTTTAAATAATTATTTCTTTTATATACAAAATAATTTGGGCAAAATTATTTCATTCACCCTATTTAAAACAATATTGTGTCAAACTGTTCTATTCAAGTGTTTAGAAACCCCTTCGATACAGTTGTACAGACTGTGCCGACTAAGGTTCATATGCCACTCAATAAACCAACCAACACAATATAAAACCATTTTATATTCACTAACAAATACGCGCTCATATCTATTAATACTCTCAAAATTCCCACCAGAGCCAAGGTTATCGCCAGCCTAAGCTCTGATACCAAGTGTAACAACCCGAGTTTTTCTAACACGAAAAACCGGACCATTTGGGTAAGAAGAAGAGGTAGAAGAAGAAGAAAAATAGAAAACAACAACAGAATCTCACATACGTAGTGGAATAAAATATAATAGATAATAACAGATCTTTACACAAAAAGAAATCTATATCTGTTTACATATACATCATCCAAATACATCATCAGAGTACATCACATCAATATCATACAACTGGACAGTAATCATAACTTGTCCTCACAATCTGAATACACAGCGGAATATATAACTCAAATACGGAAGTACGTATCGCCATCCAGCTCCATAGCATCATTTCCTGTAATCTATAATACTCGGTCTGACCCGAGCATCATATGAAACAATACCCGAGTCAGTCTGGAAAACCAGCGTGAGAAAATCACACTCAAATTGATTATTAAAGTTTCAAAATCCTTTGAAAACAAAAGCATCTCGTAAGACCACGCCACAAATAAACATGTCGGGTTTTTACCTTACGATAGCTAAAACACTTTATATCAAAATCCTCTGATATTATAATAGTGTCTACAGAAAGTAAAATATAATCTAGCTGAAATGCTTGCATCTCACATTTCAACAATAGTTGGGCACAATCAAAACCGTACAAGGCACGTAGGAAGAATGGATTTCCAACGAATGACTAGGCACTGGGGTACCACCTATCACAGTACGTGGCCTAGATCACCGTACCGAGGAGTACGCCCGCTCCCCTGCAACACAAGGCCGGAACCATCCCTTACTGGATGATCCCGAATAAAATCACCCCACGGTTGGGATCAGCAACCGCACCACTAAGCCGAAATAAAAAGGGACATCTAGACAGGGATGACCTTACCCTCCAGTGGGAGCTACCCACGAAGCCTTGCTGCATAACCCCTGATTTTCAGTCATTCCCGGTTGATGAGGTTCGAGGCTAAACGATACCTTTTAGAGAACATAACCCTTAGAATGCCCATCGTCCGCTGACGATGTTTCGCAAGCATTCGTCCATACAAGTCCGTCCTGGGTTTGAACGGAACCGAAGGCACTACTCCTACTACATCCATTTTGGAAATATCCTCAGGATTAGTAGCGACTAGCCCTTGCACTTCACAGCTCCATCTTCGACTCCGAAATCGTTACACGAAACGTACAAACCGGATCGAAGTGGTATTCGAGTCTCTAGACCTAGAATCCCGGTATACGGAAACCCGATCCCGGTCTCTTCGAAACGATCAGCGCATTTGGCCAATATTGATAGTCGGTTATTTAACTATCAATTAACATCCACAAGCAACCATCACACAATAAATAATTTCCCACATTATTTATTTGCCCAAATATCTTTCCAAGATATATTTCCAAATTTTCAAACTCCTTTTGAAAACAATTTCAAACAGTTTCCGCTTACGGAATACATTTCCAAATATTTATTTCCTCTGAAACACCAAGTACAAAACACTTAGATTTTAAAATAATCTTAAAACACTTTACTATAAATATACTTAATAATATTGAAATTTAAAAAAAAACTACTTTAATACCTTAACAAAATATATACTTAAGAAATATTTAAAATGAAACCACTTTACAAATATAAACTAAATTTCTCTTTTTAAAATACAATACCAAATCACTTTTATATAATTACTACAATAATATATTTTTAAAAATACCTACTTTGAAAATTAACATTTAGAAATAATCAATTTTCTAAAACATGCTTTTTAAAACATACTTGAAACTTTTAACTTATATTTAAAATTTCTTTGAAAACGTACTTGGCTATCCAGAGAAATACACTTCTCATTTCCATCTTTTAAAAATAAATCAACATTTATTTTTTAAACCAAACCATATCTTTTTATAAATTCCCACCTTGAATTTATATTCAAATATCCACTGATATTTTATTTTACTTTATAAACCCAGTTTATATTTCCAAAATCTCACTTCTCTTTTAAAATTCCAATTTTAAACAACTAAATCAATTTCCAATTGATTTTCCAATTTACTTTACTTTACTTTGAAATAAATTTCCTTTACTACTTCATTTATTTCAAAATACATTAACTTTTAGATTTATTCCTTTATTTGAGTTAAAACCCTTTTTAACTGAAAATACCAATTTTAAACTTCCAAAATTCCTTCTTTAGCCTTTAATTAAATTTAATCCTTATATTCAAAATAAATCCTTTCAATTGGAAAGATCTGTCCCGTCCTTCATGGGGACCATTTCTTCGCCCATCCCTCCCATTCTTTCTTCTGTACCTGCCTCCGTCCTTCCTCCTCTCGCTACAGTCCCGCCGTCCATCAGTCCCATTTCCCTGTTGTCTCACCTTGCCTCTGTCCCATCTCGCTCTGCCACTCTTCCTCCTCCGTCGCCTGATCCTCCTCCTCAAGATAACTCTGTCCATGTTAATTCTTTATTGTCTCCCGCTGTCCCCCTCTGTCCCCAACCTCCTTCTATCCTTTCTTCATCTCTTGACTCGGTGCCATGGTCCTCGCTTTTCAAATCGAAGCCTCGTAATGCTGGTTCTTATGTTCCTCAGGAGATCCCTCTTAAGTTCACTGGTGAAGTACTTGTGCCTACAAGTGACATAATTCAGGCTGGTACTGCTGTGTGGAAAGACTACCTTGTTGGTTTTTTTCTGGATAAACCGCTGCCTTATGTTAACGTGGTGTATCACCTGAAGAGAGTTTGGAAACTCAAGGGAGAAGTTAAAGTAAAGTCTGATGGTTTTATTTTTCTATTCAGCTTTTCATCAGCAGAGGACAGGCATAGGATTTCTGAATCTGATCCTATTATCATGAGAAATAAATTGTTTATTATTAAGCCTTGGGATGTAACAGTGGGTAATAGTTGTGGGACAATTCGCTCTGTTCCAGTTTGGATTAAGTTATATAATATTCCACTTTATGCTTGGTCACATTATGGTATTAACTGGTTGGCGATGAGGGTTGGTAAATTCCTGTGCATGGATCAGTCAACAGAGAGAATGGAAAGAATTACTTATGCAAAATGCTTAGTTGAGGTATCTCCTGACAGGGAGCTGGTGGATAATTTTTTGGTTAAGTTGATAGATGGCACTGATCATAGAGTAGCAGTTGAGTATTTATGGAAACCAGAATTGTGTGTTAAATGCAAAGAATTTGGTCATTCTGCCAGTAATTGTTCCTTTGCTATGTCTGACACCAAAGTCACTGCAAAAGAAGTCACTATGACACATGATGAAAGGGATGCTGAGTATGGTAAGAAAGGGCTGTTGAGCATGAATAGAAATCAAAAGCAGGTATGGAAAAAAGTCGGTTATAAAAAAAACATAAACAAGGTAAACTGTCAGGCTGAGGTTGGTGAGAAGCAAAGTGTTAATATTGGGCATAGTGAAAATGATGGTGCAATATTGATTCAGTGTGATGCTCCAGTTGTGGAAGGGGGTACAAAAGAAGGTGTAGATACTGGATATCACAAATCACTGCCTATTGCAATTAGTGTTGTAAGTACAGACAACAGTTTCCAAGTGCTTGATTGCCTTAGTACTGAAGCAGCATTTGATGTTGAGCAAGTGGGAGAGGTAAATGCAGTTGATGAAGTTATAAGTGTAGAGGAGGGAACAACGCAGGAAGATGGTAGAGTTTATTCTGATAGTTGCAACCAAGTATCTGGCCCTGCAAAATTACAAGTAGAAAACCATGTGCATGTTGTCCCACCTGTGCATGTGCACACCAGTGCTGAGACTTTACAACATGTTGTTACCCCAAAATCAAGTTTAGGGCAGATTCAAAATGAGAAATATAAAGACTTAAACACTCAAATCTTGCCATCCTCTGATAACAGCATCATCAACATCTTTGCTAAAAGCATTTTTGATCTTGTCTGTTCTTACCATGATAATTCATCAGTTTCAACTCCTTTTCTATCTGTGCCTCTTTCATCTGTCCCATCTTCATCTTCTACCTTACCTCTCAATAATAATAATTCTGCATCTAAAACTTCAACATCTATTTTCCCTTATGTTAACGATGCTAAAATACCAGGTTGGTTTGATAAAGGAAAGCAAGCATGTGAAGTCAACTGCCATGGAGATACCATTACTAGTGTGGCACCAAAGAAATTAACAAAAACGACAGTTGGTTCCACTGAAGTCCAATCTCCTGCTACCAGGAGCAGAAAGAATATTATCCACCAATCTCTTTAGTTAATGATGTTACAAAATATAGGTGTTTGGAACATTAGGGGTGCTCATAAGCTTCAGAAACTTGATCAAGTGAAAAATCTTATCCAATTTCATAATCTCAAAATTTTTGCTATCTTAGAATCAAAACTCAATCTTGCCTCAACTTCTAGGGCTGCAAATCACATCAATCCAACTTGGAATTTTATCCACAATCTTGCTGATGCTGATTACGGTAGGATTTTCATTCTATTTGATCCATCAGTATATTCAATCTCCTCAGTAATATCATCTAGGCAATTCATTCATTCAAAAATCTGTTTCCTTTCAACCAGAACTTCCTTTTACTTTACATTTGTTTATGCGGATAACTCTGCTGCTTCTAGGCAAAAATTTTTTGACTACTTACCTAATCTAAGACAAGAATCCCATCCTTGGCTGGTAGTTGGTGACTTTAATAGCTGTCTCCAGCTGGACGATAAGTTTGGTGGCCAACCATTATTTCCTAAGCATATCCTCCCTTTTAACTCTGCCATTATTGACTCTGACCTCATCAAGATACACTCCTACGGTGCAAGATACTCGTGGAACAATAAAAGTAGGAGAGGTGTTAGAACTTTTTCTACCATTGATCATGCTTTCTGCAACTTCAAAGCTTTTACTGTTTGGCCTTACCTAACTGTCAATCTTATCCACCCCATTCTTTCTGATCACTCCCCTTTGATTCTTAGAAATGGGCCCAATATGAAGAACGAAAAAAGAAGTTTCAAATTTTTTAATGACTGGATTAGTTCTTCTGAATTCTATCCAACTGTGGTTTTAGCTTGGTCTATGCATTGTTATGGTAACCCTATGTATATTCTATGCAGGAAGCTTAAACATGTTAAGAAGCTATTGAGGGAGTGGGCATCTGAGAAGTATGGTGATGGGTCAAAGCAAACAAAAATATTGAAGAAAAAGTATGCAGAGGCACAGGAAGTAATGATGAACAACCCTCATGATCAGAGTGCAGCTGAAGAGGAAGGAAGGCTATGTGATCTTCTCAACAAAGCCCTTGATATTGAAAGTGGTATGAAACAACAGACTGAGTTTTTTCATTCCTCAATCAAAATCAAACAAGCTAGAGAAAACATACACACAATAACTACTCTTGATGGAACTATTGTATCATCTCCTGACTTAATTGATGCAGCTTTTGTTCATTATTTTGAAGACTTGTTTGGTAATTCCTCTGATTTTATTCCTGAGATTGACATGTTGAACAACATCCCCCTTCCAACCTTGTCCACAATGCAAGCTGCCTTGCTGGTGAATCAAGTTACTGATGAGGAAATAAAAAACACTCTCTTTGCCATGAACAGAAAGTCGTGTGGTGGGCCTGATGGGTTCAATGTCCTCTTCTTTGTTACTTGCTGGGACATAGTTCGCTTGGACTTCTGCAAGGCAGTCCATAATTTTTTTAACAAATGCACTTTGCTTGCTGAAGTCAACTCAACTAATATTGTTCTTATACCCAAAGTTTCTGATCCTAGCTCTGTCAATTCCTTTAGACCGATCTCGTGCTGCAATGTGGTGTATAAGTGTATATCAAAGATCATTGCCTCTAGGCTAATGCAAGTGCTCCCCAGCATTATTTCACATAATCAGGTTGCCTTCCTTCCCAATAGGAGTATTTTTGACAACATTTTGCTTGCTCAAGAACTTCTTTGTGGGTACTCGAGAAAAAATACCCCTCCATCTGCAATGCTAAAACTTGACATTACTAAAGCGTATGATTCCATTCACTGGTCCACCATTGTGAGAATTATGGCATTAATGAATTTCCCAAAGCCTTTTGTTGGGTGGGTCTATACTTGTATTTCAACTGCTAGGTTCTCCATTGTTGTTAATGGACGACCAGTTGGTTATTTCAAAGGAAGGCAGGGTATTCGCCAGGGGGATCCGATCTCTTCATACTTATTCCTTCTTGTGATGGAAGTTCTCAATAGACTTATGATATCCAAGTATTCTGCTGGTCAGATCAAATACCATCCCAAGTGCAAACTGACTAATGTTACTACCCTCATGTTTGCTGATGACGTTATGATTTTTACTAAGCCCCATCTCCCCTCGTTGCAGTGTATTCTTAATACGTTGTCTGAATTTTATAAAATGTCGGGTTTGCAACTTAATTATGCTAAATCAAGTATTGCTATTGCTGGAGTCACCTCCTGTATTTCCAATGGATTAATTCACCAATCTGGTCTTCAGAGCATGGTAACTGATATGAATTACCTTGGCCTCCCCCTCTTGACATCTAGGCTGAAATATGCTGATTGCATCCCCCTGTTCTCCAAGATGGTGGCAATTCTTGATAGGTGGTCTAACAGATATTTATCCCAGGCAGGTAGACTTGTTCTAATCAAATCGGTTGCCTTTTCAATGACAGTTTACTGGGCTAAAGCTTTTGTCTTGCCTTCAAAGCTTTTGTGCCAAGTCAGACGTGCAATGCTCAGATTTTTTTGGACTGGATCTATTAATAACAGGAAGCCAGTGCCTTGTTCCTTCAACTTATTTGAGAAGAGTTTAAAAGCTGGGGGGTTGGGGGTGATAAATATAGTCAACTGGAATATTGCAGCGTTCAGTACTCATCTAAACTCCATTCTACGCAAGGATAATACTGGGTGGGTTAACTGGGTCTGGGCTAATAGAATTGGTAGGGCAAGCTTTTGGTCAATTCACACACCTCAAATTTGCAGCTGGACTTGGAGAAAGCTTCTATCTTTGCGTACTCTTTTGCTTCCCACTATTGTTCATAGGTTGTCAAACTCATCTGCTGTTAAATTTTGGCATGACCCTTGGGTGGCCAAGGGTGTGGTTTTGCATTCTATACTCAACTATCAACGGCAGATGCAATCTGGAATTCCAAATAATGCAAAAGCTATGGATTATATTGTCCATGGTAATTTGCATCTTCCATGTTCGTCAAATCAGTACATAAGGACTGTCTGGAATGATATTCAACGTAACAGTTACCCTCTTGTTGATGTTGATGATGTGCTATGGAATGATAGGCCTCACTCTGTCAAGCTTGTGTACATGCACCTGCACAATTCTGACGATCAGGCCTACAAATGGAGCAAAGTTATATGGACATCTGATTCAAAACCAGGAGATAATATGATGCTTTGGAAGGTTCTGCAAAATGCATTGTTGACTAGAAACAAATTGATGGAGATGGGATTTGATTCGGGTATTACTTGTGTGTTTTGTGCAAATGAACCTGAGACTGTGCTTCACTTGATATTGCAATGTCCTTACACTAAAATTCTATTTGACAAAATGGTAACTGTTGCTGGGAGTAGAAGGTTGGCTGGTCTTTCAATGCTTGATTTTGATATGTTATTCAAAGCTACTAGGTGGCGAACAGTGAAAGCTAGATATTTGACGATCTGCTTGAAGAAGTATCTGGCAGTGGTGTGGTATGAAAGGAACATGATATGTTTTGAAAAGAAGAGGAGAGATGAGCAGGTGTTATGGAAGGTTTTGAAGAATGAAATATACAAAGCATTGAAGATGCAATCCAATTTTACGGTGAATAACATGGATGCTTGGAGATAGTTGGTGTTATCTCGGTGTTTTCATCTGTTGTGTTCTGCCTTGTTTTGTGTTTTTTTTCCCAGCTGTTTTTTATCCCCGTGTGTTTTTTTCTATTTTCTACTTTTGTGCTTGTTTTCCTTTGGGAAAGTATTGTTTTTTATTGTTTTCTTGGCAATAAAATCAGGTAGGGGCCCTGTTAACCCCGCTAGCCTTTGCTAAATAAAATAAAAAAAAAAAAATAAATCCTTTATTCTTTAAATTTAATATCACTTTAGTTTAAAGTTAATATTTCCCTTGTTATTTCGAAATTCCCTTATTCCAATTCACTTGAATTATTTACTTAAAATTTACTCTTTTATTTCTTTCAAAATCCAATTCAATATATTTTGATAACTCCTTTAATTGAAATATTCAATCCAACCATATCATCCCATATTTCAATCATCAATAAAATCATCACAGGATATCAATATTCATATCACAGAATATTTAAACAAAAATTAAATATTTTGAGGAATCCAGTTGGATCCCTCCAACCTGTTTCCCTGCATCCACAAACGTTAGCACAATACCAATTCCACTTCAAGGTGGAATATCGCGGTATATGGGTTTATAAAATATCATCCGCTATTATGCGGCGCATAGGGTCTCATCCGCTATATAAATGCGGGAATATCAACAACTCAAATATATACATATGCCAATATGTATATATTGCTATATACTCCTATATATATAATATAGCATATTCAATCAATGCAATCATCCAATCAATTATTTAAATTTAACCATTTAAATTTAAAATAAAATTCAACTGAGTGAGATTAACTCACCTTTGATTTTGTTTGCAGTCTATTCCACTCCAGTTCCATTCTGACTTGTATTATCTCGATTTTAGACCTTGAATAAATATTTGATAAATTTATTAACACTTGTAATTTAAATCAAACAATTTATTCACTTATTTAATTTAACTTATAACTTGACTTAAATTCTTAAACTAAATATTTTCTTAACCCAATTATTTCTAGTTCAAAAATTAAATAAGTTACTTTAAGCAGTTTAACCCCCACATCTATTATTCTCTATTAATAATTTTACTAAACCCCTTTAATTTAAATTTAAACTAACTCTTTTCCATAAAATATTTCCACCCACAAAATAATTCCAATTAAATGTATATATTATTTTAGATGGACATAGGCATGAGCGTATATAGATATACATATACACAATTGGTCTATATGACTAGCTGTTTTAATTCCAAATTCCTATACATATGTTCATTCAAATTAAATTAAACAAAACAGTTACCTTACTGAACTATCGACAGAGTATAACCATTTGACCTGAAGCTCGTCGAACCACTCACGTTACTGTGCCCAAATTCGCCTACTGCCTTGCCGCCTCTTCGCGAACTCGATCGCGTGCTGAAACCCTAGCACGGAACTCCTTCTCGCGACCAAAATCCACCTACCAGCCCTCATCGCGAAATTCCTGCTCCCCAACCTCGCCACAACCTCCAGTTGAAGACGGAGGTATCAAACCCTAAGCGCACGCGAGAAGATGGCCTCGCGGTCCTCCATTATCCAACAAAATATCGAAACTCCTGCTGCAACGCGAATCCCAAAATTTCAAAGCTCTACTCGATCAAACCCGGAGCAACAAAAGAACTCGCATACAGATGGTTCGAGTGTATTACGGCTATCAATGGTCTTGATTTCATTTTCGTTCGATTGCTTGCGAACGAGAGAGGTTCGGCCATGATTTCGAACGATAGAAAAAAATTTGATTTTGAGATTTTTTTGTTTCGGCTGTGGGGTTTTATATTTCATTCTATTGGCTTTCGAAGTAAGCTTCTGAGGAAAGAAAAGAAGGGTACACGATAAAGTAGAAAGTAGGTCGGTTGTGATGTTATTAAAAGAGGGAACATGATTTGGAAAGAAGGCTGCGTGCCATCATTAGGCTACAACAGTGATTCTGGAAAGAACGAAAAAGCTCTCCGATGTGAACGAAAAGGAAAACAGCTTGACTAATCAATATATATATTTTATTGATTTCGATATAAATCCAACGCGTTTATATATCGTACACTTACATAACAAATTCAATCACTATGAAATTTGAAATCCGATAATAATACAATATTACGGATCCAATGGAACTAGTTTCGTCGAAATCCGAGACTGTGCCTCGGACGGCTATTTTTTTAAATTCAATTTAAACGATATAATTTCAAAACTGAATAAAACAGTTTGAAATTACATTCTGAAGCTTCTATTACCTTTAGTATTATCATTACGAATTTTACGAGCTTTCAAAATATTTTTAATTAGCTTAGAATGCCAGATTTACTATTTTATCCAACTTCAAATAAATTTAATTTGATTATTAAATTACTCGATAAACAATGATATTTGAAATTTAAGTTTATAATTAACCTCTGAATATTTAAAATTAATTAAATATTCCAATTTCAAATATACAAAAATTCAGGGTCGTCACATGAAAACTCAAAGTGATAAGTTTTTGAACTTATAAGTGGGAAGATTATTAATATAAAGTTTAAAATTTGAAATGGGAATTCAAATTGGGTAAAGTTGACTGGATTAAATTGAATTTAACTTAAGGAAGGTTAAATGAGTTTAGAATGAACAACTTGAATTGGAAATTTCAAGATGAAATTGAAATTTAACTTGGGAAATTAAATGGTTGATTTTAAATGGGAATTATGAGTGATCTCAAAATGGGTTTGAGATCTAGAAATTGAAAAGGGATGTTGTTAATTGGTATTTGAATAAATTTGGATGTTTATTTATCCTGATATCATTCTATTGTTATAAATAATCTATGAAAGTGAGAATTGGTTTTGAAGTTAGAAATGGATAATAAATTAGAATCTGAAGATTTAATTGTTTTTGAATTCTTATTTGAACTTTGTAATCAGTTAAGTAAAGATAATTTTAAAATGGAATTTTGGAATTTGGATTCAGAATTAAATGGTTTAAAGATTTAAGTTGTTAAATTAAAAATAAAGGTTGATTGATTTAAAAGTAAAGGGTTAATTTGACTTATGGGATTAAATCAACATTTAAAATGTTTAACTCGAATTTATATAATTCGAGATGGTTTTAAGTTGAGATTTGAATAAAATTTGTTCAAATTGGATTTGATTTGAATTAATTGGAATTGTGATTGAAGATGTATAAGTTTAAAAATTCAAAAGGTAAATTAGAATTGAAATGATTTGAAATTGAAGCTGGTTCAATTTGAAATTAATCCAAATTGATTTGAAATAATTTGGAATTGTGATTAAAGTTGAATAGGTTTAAAATTCAAATGGAATTTGATTTGAATTTTGGAAAGGAATTAAGGTTAATTCAACTTGAATTGGGATTAAATCAATTTCAATAGAAATTGAAGTATTAAGTCAATTTAAAAGGAAGTGGAAATTTAAATTGAATTGATGGGAAATTAATTGGAAATGGAGATTGGGAAATTAAATAGTTTGGCTCTGGATTATTTTCAAAATAAATTGTTTTAATACAAATATATTTTTCCAAGCTATTTACTATACAATCTTTCTTCTTAAACCCCAAACAATCTTATACTTATTTTACAATTATTTTGGAACTATTTAACTATTTTGAAACTGTCTTATAAACTAATTACTGTTTTTCAGTTACTTATATCTAATCACTATTTTAAAAACTATTTTGCAATTATCTAACTATTTTATACCTACTTAACTATTTTATAGCTATTTTACAAACTAATAACTATTTTTCAACTACTTATCTATTTTAAACTTTTTCAAGCTATTTTTAAATTTAAATAGGTCAGAGTTCAAACTGTTTGTAATTGAAGTAATAACTCAATTGGAAATGGAAGCAATTGAGAATAAGTGAATGGAATTAAAGGAAATGTGAATAGAAAAGAGAATTGATTTGGCTAAAAACCAATAAAGATAAATACGTAGGATATACGTATATTATTCTATTCGCATAGTGATTTGATCCAGATTCAAACACAGAATTTCGAGATAGTATTATCGATCCGAGTTGGGATTTTTCGCTCGATTTTCGACGACGAACCTGGATATGGATTTTTGATTGGTTCTGGATATTCTCTATCATAGTTGTGACTATGCAATGAGAATGACGGTTTCTGATCAAGAAACCAGATCTGAGTCCGCACTAGGAAGTCGGGTGAACGATACTAGTTCGGAAGAGAAATTGTGTGATCAAGTGAGCGATTAGATTGATATTGCGTACGGATGATATGTGGACATCGTACGGATTTGAATTAAATTGATATTAAAATTTGTGGATAAAAACTGTAAAATGATTTTGAAATGGAAGGGTATATTTTGAAAATTAAATGATGAAATAAAATGGGAGTTGAATATTTCTGTGATTAGAACTCATTTTATAGAAAAGTGATATGGTTAATAACTTTATAAAAGAGTAATCAAATTTGAATATTTGATTTGGAATAAACAAAGTTATATATCTTTGTTATATATGATAAACTCCCCTTGTTGAATCTATAGCCAGAAGAAAAGGGTTTTTGAAAGTATTTGAAGTATAAAAAGGGAATTTATACAAGTTTGAAATGATCCAAAGGTTTTTAAAGTTTTATATATCTATATATATAAAGGATCTTGTGAGAATGATTTTGGAAAAGGTTTTGGGAACCTATGGATTTTGGAAAGGCTTTTGATTTTTGAGAAAAATCAGTTTTGGGAATATGGAAAGCCGAGTTTGGAACTATCGATTTGGGATATCGATTTTGTGTAAAGGAGATTTTGATATAAATCATAAAGGATATGATTTGAAGATACTATAAGTGTATAGTATAAAGTGTTTTGAGAATGGCTTTGGGGAAAAAGGCGCTCCCTTGAAATGAACTTCTCAGGAGTGCCACAGGGTGGTACTGCCTTGAACCCCAAGGGGGAATTCTAAAGTTAATCCTGTGAGGAGTCCGAACAAAACTAGTTCCTGAGGATTATTTGTGTAGCGAAAGTCGAGGGACTGGTGCCCACAGTGGCATTTGGGTTATGCTGTGACGACAGTGTAACTCAATGTCACTGCGATCTACTACAGACCATAGCGAAAGTCGCGTGTGCCGCTGAGAGCCAACAGTCTGCGTTTGATTTTATATCGGTAGACTGCGACACTATGGTAACATAGCGAAAGTCATGTGTGCCGCTGAGATCCAACAGTCTGCGTTTGATTTTATATTGGTAGACTACGACCTATGTTGGAGAAGTTTCATTTTGACAGCGAAATCGTGTGAGCCGCTGAGAGCCAACAGTTATATGGACTTTTGCTGCGACGGCAACGTAACCCTGGAATGTAACTGCGATCTGTTGTGGGTTCCATGGTGTAATCAGTTATATAGACTTTTGCTGCGATGGCAACGTAACCCGGGATGTAACTGTGACCATGGATGGGGGTGATGATTTCCAGAGCATTCTCACCAAAGATATTTCCTCGATTTCAAAAATATTTTCCTATATTTACAATAGAATTATTTTCCAAATATTTTCACTGGGTGTTGAAAACGGGTTTACCAAGTACTTATAGATTTTCAGTCTTACGCCTGATCAACGTATGACCGAATTTCTATGAGAACGAGGATGGACTTGTGAAGACATCGAGTTATAAAAAGTATTTTTATAAAACTATTTTTGTAATACTGTGTAGATTTTAAAAGTGTTTTAAAATTCTTAATAAAAAGGGAGTTTATAGTTAAATAAAAAAAATTAATTAATAAAAAGAGTTTATAGTTAAAAATGATCAAAGAATAATTTTTCTTATAATAAGCATTTTAATAATTCTGGCTTCGTTCATTTTCGAGGACGAAAAGATTTTAAGGGGGAAGGAATGTGATGACCCGAAATTTTGGGCAAATTCAATTTAATAATCTTTATTATTAATTAAATTGGATTGATAATTTTCCTTTATAAGTTGAATTTAAAATGGTAACTTTAATCTTTCAAAGCTAATAAAAAGAAAATATATATTCTATTTATAATAATGTATATATATATATTGGTATATATATTGTGAATAGGAAATCTTTTGTTTAAAAAAAATAGGTATCAAATTGTAATATATATGTATGTATATATTATGATTTGAAGTTTGTTTTAAAATTTAATATAATAATTCTCAAAACTAATGTTAAAAATATTTTCTATTTAAAGTGTGTATATATATATATTTGTATATATTGAAAATGGGAAAGTTTTGGTTTGAGTTTAATAAAAGTGCTTTCAAATTTTAATATATATATATATATTATAATTTGGAAGTATATTTAATATAATACTTTTAAAAAAGGGTATTTGAAATTTTAACTTTATATCTCTTAACAACAAAGATAAATTCTTATTTATTTAAATATACATATTTTTATTTAGTTTAAGATAAGATTTAACTAAAGGTTTATTCTTTTGTTTAATATAGTTTCTTTAGAATAAATTTAATTATTGATTTATATATATAAAAATATACCTTAACATATTAATATTTAACATAAGAAGTTAATATAAAGATGTTTAGGGACATGTGTTAACATATAAGAAACTAGTTTAGACAATTGTCACTTAAGTATCCTATAAACTAACAAGTGGCAAGATTTTTATTTTCTCTAAGAATTTAATTAAATAAATAAGATGTTGTAAAAGAAGAAAATCTGATTTACATTTTCAGTTCTAAAATTTTTCCTTTCTTCTTCATTTTTCAAAACAAAATCTGAATACAAACCTGAGAAGGAAAATTAAGATCCAATAACAACTCAACTTCAACCCATCAACATGAAAATTCGATTTAGCAATTGTAGAATCAAATTCAACAAGTAATGTAACAGCAAGCATGCAAAGAGTTTAGATTAAACAGCAAAACAATTCAAATTTACAGTGTTCTAGATCAAAGCCTGGGAAAACCTGGTCTCTGTTTCATAATAAAATAGTGAGCAAACCCCTAAACTAAACCTTTCTTTTTATCTGTTATTGCTTATGATTCTGGAGATTGATTTGCCATTGAAAAAAACTTGTTGGATGTGAATGAATCTGTGTGTATATGTATGGATATAGCTAAGTATGTCTGAGAACAGACATTGTCTCTGTTTTTTTGAAAAATTACAGGTTTCAAAATTATTTGAAAAAAATAAAATCAAAAGAACTCACTCTCTGATCATTTATAAACTTTGATGTTTAAATGAAACAGGTTAGGATTGACAAGATCTCTATTCTAAATATATATATAAGTACTAAAAGAAATAGCTTACTGGAAAACCTTAAAAATACAGTAGAATCGAAATCTTGTTAAGATTTTAATTGATTTAAATATGAGTTTTTAATTACATAATCATATTCACCTCCTTAAATCATGAATTTTAAGGGAAGAATCCAGATTTTTAATTCGTTTATAAGCAAGTAATCATAAGTTGAACGAGAAATGTTAATTCGTAAATTACTGGTAATCGAAGTAATTATAAATCTTGTGATTAAAGAGGAAGCATGTTTGGAGGTCAAAGATCGTTAGAAAATGTTCGATTGTTTTATAATTTATCATGGGAAGTAGACGAGATCAACTTAGGGTTTAAAATCTCGTTTTGACCAGTGATGATTCTCGAGTTCGTTCGTTGCCGTGGAGAGGCCGAGCATGGCCGGCCCTATGGGAATTGAGGCAATGGTGTGTGACGAAGCTCTTATCAAATGGCATTGGTGATCGTGTACGAGATCATCGGAGCGAGGTGATTTCATCGATGGTCTGTGTTCCTGGAGGTGATAGATTAGCTCGATTTCGTGTTCGTCTCGAATATCTGGGGGGTCGGAACGATGGAGCGGGTCGACAGCGACTTGGTGGCGGTGGCGGCGTAGGTCGGAGTGGCTCAGACGATCTATGCACATGCACAAGTTAACGTTTGTATCTAGTGATGATTTTTTGTAGTTGGGGAAGAAGCATTGCTCGAGTGTTTGGGGAAAAGACTCGGGTTTGAACTCGAGTGGTTTTGTGGGGATAAGCCTGCAAGTATTTTTAACTTAAAAATAAATTTAAGTTTTTGAAATAAGGGGAGAAAGGAAGAAAACTCGGGGATGGACCTGAGGGATCTTCGGGTTTGACTCGAAGCGGAAGTGATAAGCAGTTTTTAAAATGTTTTAAAATCAATTTATTTTTGAAATTTAAATTTAAATCTAGTTTAATCTTTCTTATTTAAACTTACTTTTTTATAATTGTTTTCTTTAACAATTGAATAAGAGATTTTGAAAATTTGTTTAATCTAAATATTGTAAAATTTAAAGTGATTTTAAAACTTAAGTTTAAAATAAAAGTTTAAGATTTTTTATAAAAGTAAGTTTTAAGATACAAATTGAAATTAGTTTTTAAAACTTCTATTTGATAATGATGTAAATTATTTTAAAGAAGTTAAGTTTGTTTACTTTAAAATTTTTAAGTTAAATGATTATTTATTCTAAAATTTAATTAAGTTAAGTTAATTAAAATGTTAAAATGTTTTAAAAATGTTAATGGAAATTAAGGTATTTATAGGATAATGTTTTATCTTAAGATGATTAAGGTTATAATGTCTTGAGATTAATTAGTTTAATAAAGGGGATTAAGTATAATTAATTAATTTAATTAATTAGTTATAAAGGATTAATTAAGTAATTAATTAAGAGTAATTAATTGATTTGATTAATAAATAATTAAGGATTATAAATTAATTAATTAAAGGTTAATTAATTGTAATTAAGAATTATAAATTAAAGATTATTAATTAATGAATAGAGATTAACTAATTGAGTAATTAAGTTGTAATTAAGAATTAATTAATCAAGTAATTAAGATTGATTAATTAAGTAATTAGAGAGTAGTTAATTAAGTAATTAGAGATTAATTAACTAGTAATTAAGAAGTACTTAATTTGTAATTAAGTTTTATTAATTAATAGAGTAAATTAATTAATGGAAGTAATTAAAGGGCTAGTTAATTAATGTAATTAATTAAGGATCATTAATTAATGAGAGTGATTAAAGGTTAATTACTGTGAATGGTTAAGGATAATTAATTTGTGAAATTAATTAAAGGCTATTTACTCAATGTAATTTAAGTATAATTAATCAAAGATGATTAATTAAGATGGATAATTAAAAGATGATTAATTAATTGGTTTGTAATTAATTAAGATTAAAGATTAAATGATTAAAGATTTGTAATTAATTTAATTAGAGATAAATTAAATTAATTTTAGAAGTGATTAATCTTGCTTATGAAATATTTAATGATGTTCAATGCCTTGAATTGGTTGATATCTCTGATATGAAATGTTTGGATGGACAGTGATAATGTGGTTATCTATCAATGATGAATTGCTGTGTAAAAAGTGACATCATGTATTTAAAAGTTTGAATTGTATTTCATTTGAATAACTTGGGTTAAGATGACATTGGATTCGAAGAGACCGGAGTCGGGTATTAGTTAATACCCGAAACCACTTCGATTCTTTATAGATCGATATGTGAAGTAAGTATTGAGCATAACAAGTAATGAACTCGTAGTGAAGTACGAGTTACCCCGAGTTTTTCTTTTATGGTTTGAACTTAGTATTTCAAATTATATGGGTTTACTCACGCTGGTTTCCAGCCTGACCCGGGTGTTACTTTATTGTAATGCTCGGGTCAGACCGAGTATTACAGATTTCCAGGTAAGGACGTTCTGGAGCTCAGGAGGCGAGCTGGATGGCAGGAACGTATGGAGTGTATTCCGCTGTGTATTTGAGAGTTGTATTGATAGTAGTATGGGGCAGGTTGATATAAATGTCCAGTCTATTTATAATGATTGTAACTCTGATGAATTGTATGTAAAATAACAATTATAAGCTTTCTTTTATAAAAATGCTATTATTTGTTATTATATTTAATCCGCTGCGAATGTGAGGTGTTGTTGTTTTCTATTTCTTTCTTCTATATCTTTTCCTTTTCTCTTAACTATCTGGAATTTCCGGGTTCGAAAATTCCGGGTCGTTACACGCACAGGCGTGTAATATGCAGGTCGAACACAGGGAAATTGTGTTTTAAAATATTTGAAATCCATATTTAAATCTTAGGCGTGTTAAACAAATTCGATGGTGGTTCTTGAACAGGAAATAAAAAAAATAATATATTCCGAATCGATTTCGAATCTAATCAAAATTACAGTCAAAAATATAAAATTGTAAAAATCAAGCAGAAACTAAAAGTGCTTAAAAGAAAATAACAGAGTAAACATGTAACGACCCAGTATTTTCAACCATTCGCATCCATTATAAGTGTATAGGTAGACACTCATGCCGGAGTTGAATTGCTCAAAATACTGCGTTGTAAATAAAATTTGGCAAAACTCAACATATACAGTAAATAAAATCATTACTGATCACAGACACAGAGTAATATAACAATAATGCAGCGGAAACAAAAGGATAGTAGTTCATGAAGCTACTATATATATATATAACAGAGTTAAACAAGATACAACAGAGGTCTCGAATACAATAGATGTCTCAATACAATAATCAAATACCAGATCTGAATACATCACTGGATCGACGGAATAACTGAAAGCAGGATCGATAGATAGCTGGATCTCCAAGCGAAGCTCCAACTCCAAAGGTGAGTCTCGAATGCTGTATCACTCAGTCTGACCCGAGCGTAAAGCAAAACACAAAACACTCGAGTCAGGATTAACATTCTTATATAAATAAATCCAACTCAAGTGAAATATCAACTAAAATACAAGTAACTTAAAGAATGTTTGGGATAACCATCCTCTAAGGATCCGTTAAACTATTTACTATGTAGTAATATACGCTATATACAGTAGTGTCTAAATAAGTAAAGTATAATCATATCGGAAAATAGCGTTAAGGGGATGGAGAACCTTAACGCGGTCGGATCTTAAAATCATAATCGTAGTAAAGCTCGATATGGTAGGTGACACGGCACAACTAGGCAATGCCAGGGTAGATATACCAATTACGCACACGGACTGATGGATACGCATAGCAGCCACTACCGTTCCACCTCGAACAACATTCCCAATCGGAGGATGGCCATCTAGTCAAATCACAAGTAAGAGTATAATATCGAAGAAATGCGTCCGAGAAGAGGTGCTACCTCACTGGTCCGAGATCGCTCCTGTTTTAGCCACCTTATGCCAACTCACGGGAGTTGGGTCCACGTAACATACCTTAAGAACGTCGCCACCATCCTACTTCATTCTGGAATCTCCACCGCGTACACGGTTGTCAAAGTGGTTTTCGGTATCGACAGAGAGTATGTCCATATCCGATCCCGGTCTCTTTGCCAACCAATCGTTATTATAACACCGTGGTCATTTCAAAATAGTTTATACTTCAAAACTAGAATATCATTATCATTTCAAAACCCACTTTAATACGATATCATTTTACTTCAAATATATCCATTTTCAAAATCATATTACTTTTCAAAAGTTATAATGCTTTCGAAATCAAAGTCTGGAAATCACAGTATTTTGGAAATCATAGCACTTTCCTTTCAAAACAGTTTAGATATTAAATTTTCCGTATAAAATAAATTAGTTTCCTCAAATTTCACAAATCGATTCAAATTAACTCGAATTCCAAAAATTTAATTTAATCAAATCTCAAATCGTTAGTTTCAACTCGATTCAGCTTCTAAATAAACCATTTCAATTTATCGATTTCAAATACATATCTGAACCATAAAATAAGTCATTTCAATTTTAATATATTTCAAAGCTTTATATATTCATCATTTCAAAACTAAATTCGATAACTTTATATACATATCAGATTCCCTTTACAATTATTTAGTTTTGAAATATTAACTTAATCATTTCATAACATTTAAATTCAATTTCAATTTACAATTTAAATAAACAAAATATCTCATTCAAATATTTATACGTTTGAAATATCCATTTAAGTCACATTTTCAAATTTCAAGTTGTAAATCACTTCTTTAAATTTCAAATTCAATATATTTTAAATCAAACTTATTTAAGTATAATTCTTAAATAAATACAATTTCAATCAATTTCAAATCATTATAAATTTCTATATTTGAAAATATAGATATTAAATAAATACTTAAACATATTATCTATCAACTTTATTAAATCAACTTTAATGAATCTTAAAAATCAATATTTATCAAAACCATATATTTCTTTTCAAAACCAAAAAAATCATTTTCAAAACATTTATATAGACCAACGGTGCCTGTATATAATTTTCTATCCTATGGTCAAGTGATACGGATATTTATCATTTCAATCCGCAATTTAAAATATATATACGGGTATATATCTTTTCAACCCGCAATCCCAAATTCAATTCAATGAAAATCGCTTGGGTTTATCATTTCAACCCATAACGATTTTCTCCTATAGTCCTATTCTACAAGATCGTTCGGGTATGTATCATTTCAACCCATAGTGATTCTATACTAATAGGGAACTTGCAGAGTGATAACAGATATGATAATAAAATAACAACAGTAACAGGCATATATCGACAGTATAAATAACAGATAATGGTGTCAGATGTCACAGGTGAACAGATACAGAAAATGACATATATATATAACAATGTGAACAACTAACAGCAGCATATTTCAATTGACGTTTCAATTGAAATTAAATTTAAGAAATATAAGAATATTAATCGTGAGTGATTGCTCACCTTTCGAGGCTTAAGAGAAGATAGACAACACAACAGGTTACGAATTGCAAAGCAACGCAAAAAGGACAAGATTCGACGGACGAAGCTGACAGATAAGAATTGACGAAATCAAATCAGAATCGGATTGATGAAGATAATTGATATAAGCAAACCTATATATCAATATATATATATATAATCATATCCTAAATCCTTAAATACATATAAATATATATATATATATACATTTTTTTCAGATTAAAACACATAGGCATACGGTACAAGCTTATATAACAAAAGTGTGAACTACAACTATAAAACATTTATGGGCTAACGTGCGTATACTCCTTACTATATATATAACAATAGTCTATCTTTATAACTAGTAAAACCTATATACATCAACAAACAGTTTCTACAAATCTTATATAAATTAATTTACAACTTATGTAAAAATATATAGTTATACTTACCTAAACTATCATAATTTAAATCATGTAGGCTGACACATGAATTAACATATATAACTGTCGCCAATTTTCTATATACTAACATACAAATATCACTAACATATATATAATACAAACTGATGTACCCAGCTAACCATTTTATATTTCTTTAATCATATATAAGTTAACCAATTATAAACTGTATACCTTATAGCTTGATAAATTTATAACAATATATCCTTTAAGCTTAAACTCTTATATGTATAAACTAGGATTTAGTAGACAAAATATATGTAAAATACTGTAACATATTATATATTATTTTTAAAACCCAATGCTTATCTACATACCTATATAAACAAATCTATGAAAAAAAATAATAAGACAATATAGATCTGGTATAAATATGTATATACATCATCAATATAACACGTACAGCAGTATATATGTATAAGGTGAGCTATTATAAATATTCTTCATTGAAAACTCCACAGACTAATATGCATAACTTAGTTTAATAAAATATATCAAACTAACAGGCCATAATATAACTTACAAATAATATATCAACAGGTTCTCGTATTGGAACAGATGCTTTTTTTTTAAAACTCAACAAACTAAACTAAAATATAGTATACTTCAATATAATAGAACATAATCCAACATATAAAATATCCATACCAAACCTTAAAAGAAGGGGCTCGATGAAACAGCGTTTTGGGAGGGAGGAGGCGCGAGTGGAGCTAGTTCGGTCAGTGGAGGCGAAATGGTGGCGAAGTGATTTGTTTTGGCGAATGACAGGGAGGCCGAAGTGGGTTTGCTGCGAACAGGGTGGTCGAGTGCTAGGGGAGCTGGGCAGGCACGCGGGTTCGCTGGCATGGAGGTGGTCAGGTGATAGGGCTGGGGTCGTGTTGGTGGCGAATGGGTTCGGTGGGGTAGTGGTTGGTCTCGTGGTGGGTGCTGGGTGGGTGGTGATGGTCTGGTGGTTGCCGTGGTGTCGGCATGGAGGTAGATGGCAGGGGTTCGGCTGGTTGGCACGGTCTGGTGGAGGAAACTTGGTGGCAGGCGTAGGTCGCCTGGGTGGTAGGCTGGATTGGTGACGTGGGTTCTCTGGCGGTGGTGAGAGGATCGGCTATGCTTTGGAGGGCTGTATGGAAATGGAAGAGGCAGTGGGAAGGGAGATCTCAAAAAAAAAGAAGAAGTAAACCCCAGAGGCCACGCAAATCTAAGCTGAATCAAAGGACGAAGTGCGCACGTAACCGAGAATTCAGGAAGACAAAACGCAAGTGATTGTTGAATTTTTCACCGTTGGCAATAAATGCAAAATAAAAAAATGCAACAGAAGGACGATTGATTGACGCGATTAAAGCAATTGTGGTTTCAAATTTTTAAACGCCAAAGAAATCAAATGGTCACGGATCCGGTACCGATACGGTTACCAGTTTCGTGGATTCCGTTGTGTACCAGACTTCAAAACACAGAATAAATATACCGCAGAGATCAGCACGACGAGACGATCAAAACGGTATACAGATATCAGTGGTACGATCATCCGATCGAAAGTCGATAATCGGTACCAGAAATGCTGCTATTCTAACCGAATTAAGATAAACGGAGCAACAGAAGTCCAAATTTGACGAAACGAAAGATGACGTCTCACTCAGAAGATGATTTACAAATTTCCTATGTAAAAATATTTAGGTTTGGAAAACATTTTATTATCACCAATTTTTAACTGATTAAATTGAAGTAAATTTACGCGCGAAATAAATTTTTATATTTTCGGACGAAAATTTACCAGTTGCTATCTTTAATTAGTCGCATTCCAAATATCAAATTTATATTTCAAAATTTTATCGTTTAAAATTCCACAAAATTTAACTAATTAAATAAATAAAACCATTGAAATTTACGGGTCGTTACAAAACAACTGAAATAAAATGAACTGAATTTATTAAATAACTAGAAAGAGTGCATAAAATAACTAAGAACAAGAATAAATAAATTGCTAAATCTAATTAACAATCCTACGTATTCTGTCCGGAAATAAAAATACTGCTGAAATTAAAACTAAACTAGAAGAAGAGTGATGGGGTAAGAGATGCCTTCCTCTGGCTTTGCAATTCTCTGTATATAGACTTCCAGATCTGAAAATATCACTCCCCCTTTTCCTAAAAGAATAGGTCCCATGTTTGAATTGGTGAAAGAAAAATATCTGGCCTCGTCATTGCTTGAAAAATATATGCTGAAGTTGAATTTACACATGGCCACGTCATTGTTTGAATTAGTATTCTCTTGACCAAGCTAAGATAATATATGTGTTAGACATGAATTTGCATAGAACAAAGCTAATGTGAGCTGGCATTTGAATAATATGCTTGATCTTTGCTACTTTGAAATGGTCCACCTTTTTTTTGAACTTGGAAACGTGAGCGGCATTTTTTTTGAGATGATGTACGTATTTTTTTTCATTGATTTTTTTCTTTTACATGACCATGCTAATGAGCTTATTTTTGACTTGGTCCATGTAAGTTGTGCTTTTTGATTAAATGTGCTGAGCTTTGATTTATTCGATGATTAAAATGTTGCACTCTTTTCTTGCGTGTCATTTGAACCAATAGATGACACAACAGATTAATTTCAGCGTAGCAGTACTTCGGAATCTATAATCTGCAAAACCAAAACAAAATACCCGTATAATACCGCTTTATTAAAATAAAAATATATGAAACAAACGATTTAAAATGCAGAAAAATAGGATCATCATTAAGGTTTCCCGCGATTTATATAGGCTTATCCATACTCTTTATTCTTCTGTTTAATCATCTTATCTTTTGTCTCCAACTTATATTCAAATCAGAGTTCTCTTTGATTTGAGTCCATCAAATCTAAATCCCTATCCTTATTTTGGAAATTAATCTTGTATTTGAAAATTTTATATTTTAAAGATGTTTTATATATTGTGTTTTTGAGTTGTTGATGTTGATTTGAGTTTCTGATCGATTTGTCTGATCAACGTTATCGATAGGATCTCCAAAACACTTGAACAGAACAAACTGACACAATATGGTTTTTAAATTTAGTAGATGGATAAATTTTGTATAATTATAATATGTATAAGGTTAATTTTATGAATGTTTGAAAATTAATGGAATTGGGTGTTAAGAAATAATATTTAACTTTGCATGTATTTTTTAATCATTGGCTTTTGTTTCATATCTAAATAATTAAACATGGTTATAAATTAATTTGGAAATTTAAATGGATTTAAAAACAAGAATTGAGAATTTAATTTCCGAAGATTTCAAACTTTGGGTTTTAAAAGGATATAATATTTAAAGTATTTTCGAGTAGAAATTGTTTCCAAAGAATTTTTAATGTTTAAATCAGTGTTCTTTTCTTTGTCGCTGGAAAATAATTTCGGTGATGACTGCAGCATCATCGACATTCATTTTCGAGTTTCGAAGTGAAGAGATCATTCTGTAGTTTTGCTACAGTTTTGCTTTGGGGAATTAAATTGATTTGCATTTAAAAAAAAAATTGGCTTGATTTATTATATATATATATATATTGATATATGATTTAAAGTTGATTTGATATATATTATGTGTATATATATATATATATATATATATATTTATCCAGAATAGTTTGAAGTTAACCGGAAATTTAATTCTTAAATTTTATCTTAAAAGATGATTTCAATTAAAAAATGAAGCCAAATTTTGAATAAATATTTAAGCTTGAAATAATTGAACTAGAAAGTTTTATTTGTATAATATTCTATTGCATTCCAATATAACTTACCTTAATTATTTAGAAGTTAACAATGTAATTGTATAATGTACAATATAAAAGGATTTTATAAATAAAATTTGAGTGGTTATAATAAATTTTATACACTTAAATTTTAGTTATAAAGGATTAATAGAGGTGAATAGAATAAAAGGTCAATTGAATAACTTACAATTTAAAATGGTATTAAAGGAATTATAAATAAATTGAAATAGTTATAATAAGTGAAATAAACTTAATATATATAGGATTTGATATATTAAGTGGAATAAATTTAAGAATAAATTGGAAAAAAGAAGAATGAAATTTAATGAATAAAGATGAATATAATAAATGATTGTTCAAATTCATGACTTTATAAATTGTTGATTTGATGATGAGATAATGAGATTTATAAATAATTAAGTTTTATTTAACTTAAGAAAGAAAATCAAATGGATGACATTAATTATTAATGTAAGTTGAAATTTCCATAGTTTTAGATTTATTATCTTCTTTGCTTTCAAATCTCTTTTCTTTCAGGTTGTTTCTTTTCTCCTACCTTCTTCCTTTTCGGGGACGAAAAGTTTTGAGTGGGGGAGAGTGTAACGACCCGTAAATTTTCAATAATTAAAGTTGTCAATTTAATAAGATTTTGGTAAATAAATTTGGAAGAAATAAAAACTTTGTAATTTAATAATGAAATGAATGCCAAAATGAAATGTAACAATGTATTTAAAAACTAATTATTAACAATTGAAATGAAATTACAATTTATTGAAGTAATGTAAATTGTTATACTTGGCTATAAATTTATGTAAGAAAACAAATGCAAACATTAAAATTTATAAATGATTTAGTATGAAATAAATGACCACTGGATAAAGATTATTAGATATATAAGAATGGTAACATATGATTGTGAACAATGAATTCAAAAAGGGTGATTAAAAGTTATAGTAACGGTTGTATGTTACTATTTAATTGGTCTATTAATTAAATTGTAAATGTTAGATTTGGGGTATAAAACTGAATATAATGAATAAATGTAAGTGTGGTATGAATAAATGAATTTGTATATAGTTGATGGTAATTGGATGAATTAAACAATTTGTAAGCAATTATGATAATTAGTGGACATAATAAACTTGAATGTAATATAAAGATAATGATAACATTTATTGCAAGTTACATTCTATTTAGGCTATAAAATGAATTGGAAATTTATTACATTTAAATGTAAGTAAATGTTCATTAACTTGGGATAGGACAGTAAATTGTAAAATGTGAATGTAATGAAATAAATGGAAATGCATATTTTATTCATAAGATAATATAAAAGAACGAAATTGTAACAACCCTGTATTTTGTGATTATTTTAATTGTGTATTTTAATTATTTTAAATTGAATTTCCTTATTTAGAAACTTTATTCTTTTTATTAAAATGGATAATTTTTGTTATTTTAAATATAAATTTTGATTTTTATGTGAATTATAATTTCAAACATAAAAAAATAGAGTATTTTCCAGAACTGTGAATTTTGGTCAATATGGTCAAACTTTGACTTTTAAATTTAAATTTAAGTATTTGAATTCTTGAATTCTTGAATTTTATCTTTTATTATGAAAATAAGATTTAATATCATGAATACTACTTTTCGTTTTGTTGAAATTGGATTTAAATTGTGAAAGTTGTACTGTTTTCAATAATGTGTGTATATTGAGTTATTTAACAATATTATTTATTTTAATTTATATAAATGATATTTTATTTGATATATCTTATTCTAATCTATATATTTATTTTATATCATATTTATTTTGCCTTTTAAATATTTTAAAGTGATTATAAAAATTTTCCAAAGCTTATAGAATTTATTTCAAATTTTTAAAGCCCAGTTTGCATTTTTAAGCTATTTTCTTAATTTAATTCTATTTAATTAAAATTTAATAATTTATTTTATATATTTATTTTCATTTCTGAGTTTTGTCTTTATTTATCAGTTTTTTTATGTATTTTAAAATTTCAAAAGAAATAATGGAAATTTGAAAGGTTTTGTGACTCTTTAGTTGCTTAAGTCTCTTTGTTTTCCCACCTTTTCATTTCCTAACTCTTGCATTCAAGATTGAGGCCGACTCCATCTTTCTTTCAGACACATACCATTCATTTTTCCTGCAAAAAAATAATATTTCTCATCTCAAAAAAGTGCGGCCTCCATCTTGCAAAAGTTTGGTAATGGTTCCAACATTTTTTCCATGTTTCTTTCTTGTTTTCATAGTTTTGCACTTGCTTTCTTAATCTCTATTTGTCTAGGCCTCTCTCCTCCAACCCCTTGGCCACCTCCACCACCACCACATCAGGTCAACACCATCTCCAGCCCATCCCCATGCCATAGCTGTGGCCTCCCTTGAAGAAAATCCACACAAAAATGCACAAAACTTCACCCATATGTACCATAGCCAAGCTCATGTTGTTCCACCACCCAAACCTCCACTTTGGCCAGCCAAACACCACCACCACCAGCAAATTCCGACCTGACACACCTTACCACATCATCCTCCAGCCCTCTACAGACCTGGCCGTGCTCATGATGCCTTGGCCGAGCCTTATGTTGCATAGAAATCATGTTGTATTGCCTTGTAGTCATAGTTCATGCTCATACCTTTGCTCCACCATCCAATACATGCTAGGCCGACCCATGTTCAACCCAAACCAGATCCAAATACCTGCTTTGGCCATGCAAACCTGATCTATAGCTGGAGCATATGATGTTGAGAGCAAGTGCAAAGTCTTTGGTTTTGATTTAGTCAATCATTTCTAGCATTGTTAAGTTATTTTATTTGAAACTTATGTTGTTTATACTTGTTTTGTTTGAATTTGTTCAAGGCAATTAACCTTGTCTCTCTCTCATACTCAAATCATGGCCGTGCTCTCGTGCCTTTGTGGATTCTGTGTTGTGTGTTTGTGTTGTCATCTCCAGCTTAAACATGTGAGAAATTCTCACCAGACAATTTGTACTTATATAACTAGTAAACTGACACCATTTGAATCTGTAAAACTATATCATCATGTTATAACTGCCTATGCTATGATCATATGATGCTCACCCCTGTTTATACACATGTTATATCATCAGTTACTGTTATATGATGCTGTTCTGGTTATTTATATCAGTTTATCACACTGCAAGTTCCCTGTAGATTAGAATCACTATGGGTTGAAATGATACATACCCGAACGGACTTTAGAATAGGAAAAAATCGTTATGGGCTGAAATGATAGGCCTGAACGATTTTTATTTATTTCATTTAACTTGGGATTGCGGGTCTGAAATGATAAAACCCGGATTTTTCCTTTGAAAATTACGGATTGAAATGATATATTATCTGTATCATTTTATTTAAGTTAGAAATTTTTATACAGACTGTGGTTAAAACATTTTTCTAAATTTTAAAGTAAAAAAAATGTAAATATTATGATATTTTGATTTAAATTTAATTAAAAATTATTTTTATAAAATATTAGTGATCTTCTATAAATTTAATAAGTGAATTAAGTAAATGGTGGAGTGGAATTTGAAATATAAGTTAATTTTGGAATTTATGATTTTGTTTATAAATAGAATTTATGTAAAGTAAGAAAATATGACAATTTTGATTTAAAATGAAATTAAATGATTTTTATAAAGTGTTAATGATTTTGTATAAATAAATATGAAATAAATGGATATTTAAGTTGAATTTTGAAATATAACTTAAATTGGAAATTTGTAAATTTTGTAAAAATGTGAATTTTAATTAAGTAAATAAAATGAAAATAGGTTATATATTGAAATATAAACTTAAATGTTAAGTTAAAATATTTAATTATAAAGAAAGGAAATTAATGCTGGAATTTAATAAGTAAAATTATTATTAAATTTGATTTTGAATGCAAATTTAACTTTATAAAATCGTAAATATAACGGTATTTCAATGATTGTTTTAAAGTGTGAAATTATATGATTTTATAAGTTAAAATGATTTAAATTAAAATTTAATTGGTTATTAAATTGTATTTAAATTCTTGAATTTTAATTGGCAGCCTTTTTGAAATGCTATCATTTCTAATATAAATGATACTACAGCATTTTGTAAATGCTGTAATTGATATAAATGAACTAAATGGCTAAATTGAACTTAGGGCTGTTACTTCACTTTGTAAGTGCAGTAGTTGTTGAATTTAACTAAAGTTTTATTTGAAATCTAAACCTATTACAGCATTTTAAATGTTGTCTTTTGCTAACTGAATTGTTTTTAAACATAACTTTCCGTAGCATTTTCTAAGTGCTGCGAAAGTTGAAATTTCACTGTTCTAATAAATTTAAGTGAATAAATGAATTGTGAAAAGACTAAAATTTTGAGAATTGAATATTTGAATATTAAATATAATAATTTCATTTTTGAAATGGTTTAATTGGAATATTTTGATTTGAAAATATTTGGATATTTTGAAATGGATTTGAAATGATATTGAATTTTGAAATGATATTTGATTTATAAGTATAAAATTATCATTTTGGAATTTTAACCACGGGATGTAATTAAATTTATGGTTTAACTGATCCTTAGAGGATGGGCGATTCCAAGCATCCTTTAAGTTATTGTGCATTACTACTACAGTTCACTTGAGTTGGTTTACATTATATAAGTATGTATGTCCTGACTCGAGTGTTTTGTGTTTTACTTTACGCTCGGGTCAGCCTGAGTATTTACAGCTTAGCTTTGGATTTCTTTTCTGGGGCTAGGAATCGCTGGAGATTCTACTTGTCTAGTTATCTATTCCCTTTCAGTTTCAGTTGTTCTATTTCAGCTCTAGTATTTATAAACTTCTATGTATTTGAGATTTCTATTGTATATGTTTTTCCAGACTGATATTATGTATTTTGTTTGAGATTTTGTTATAGTAGCTTCATGAACTACTATGGTATTTTAATTTCCGCTGCGAGTTATTCTGATATTTTGTGTCTGTGATTCTGTATTTGATTTTATTTGCTCCAAATTTTATTACAATTTGTTATTTTGAATTATTCAAGTCAGTCATGTGTGGATTATTGTCGATTTGAATGGTCCAAAATAGTGGGTCGTTACATTTGGTATCAGAGCTTTGGTTTTAGGCAAACCTTAGCCTACTGAGCAAAAACTCATTAGAGATAGGGTAGAAAAACCCTAGAATGAGTGAAATCAATCTCAGAATCATTTCTTTGTGAGAGAACGTATTTTCGAAGTATAAAATGATTTTCAAATGATTTTTAAAGAATTTTCAAAGATTATTTGATATAAATTTTCTTGCTTTGAAAGTAAAATATTTCTTAAGCTTCATTCCTTTCATATCCACCTTGTTAGTAATTTCTTTGATTAGGATCCTCTAAAATTTTGAACTTCTCTCTTGATTGATCTAGATCCATTGTTGATAGGAATCTATTTTGGGTATGGCAAAATCAGTAGTTTGTTAGGTTTCTTTGAGTAAAATCTGTTGTATCTTTTGCTTAGCTGAAGTTGTCCAACTAAAGATATTTATGTTTCTGTTTTCGTATGTTATGAATTCGAGTCTTTCCAAATTTTGAATGGGAATTCTTTTGTATCGATATAGGTTATATATCTCTAATCTTGGTTTGGATTATTATCGAATAAGATTCCTTTGAATTTTGGAACGCTCCCACTTGTTCTGAAATCCATTCCTGTCTCCCCTAATTGTACTCTTTTGATTTTTGGAGCATTCCGTAAACCCACTTTGAATGACCTTTATAAGGTGGCGATTCCGCCAATCTTTGAATGATTTATAAAAGGGTGAAACTCCCTTATAGTTGTCATTGATTCACCGGAGATTTTTGTATCATCGGTTTACGATGTTTTCTATCTTCTGATATATTTAGATTCTATCTCTGGCGATCGAAGGTCGATTTGCCTTAGATTTTCGCATCGATTATATTCCTGAAGTCACGGTTGACCCTATTAAGGTCGCCCACGATTTATATGGGCATATCTATCTTCTATTTGGTAATTTAATTATCTTATCTTCGTTTGAGCTTATCTTCGAATCAGAATTCTATTTGATTTAGAGTTCCTCTAAATTTGAATCTCTGTTTTGTTTTGAAATCCATCCTTGAATCATCGATTGGAAAATTGGTGGTTGATTGTCTTTTGAAAACTGTGTATTCATCGAAGTTGTTGTTTTGATAAGGATGACCATATTTATATATAAAAGTGAAATGTTTTCGATAAAGATTATATACCGTTTTAAAATTGAGAATTTAAAGTTTTGAATGGATTTGAAATTTTGAAATTTATATAAGAAATGGTTTCATATAGAATGATTTATAACTAAAGGTTTTGAATCTGAATTTGAGTGATTGAACTCCGGCATTTTGGAACTGGTTTTAAGATTTTGAAATAATTAATAATATGATTTGAAAGTATTTTCCGAATATGAAATGTTTCAAATGATTTTAATGAGCTTCAAATGATTTCGAAGAAATTTCAAAAGAAGTTGAGAAAATAGAAGTCCAGAACCCACTTATGTCGCTGGAAAATAATTTCGGTGATGAATGCATGCATGATCGACATTGATTTTCGAGTTTCAGAGTGGGGGAGAGGCCACTTCGGTGGCTCTGTTATGTGGGTGACTTGTGAAACTAATTTTGATTTCAAATTCCAAAGTGTGATGTGATATTCGAAAGATATATGTATATATATATATATATATTTGAACAATTTGAAATAAGCCGGTGTTCAGTTGTTGAGTTTTGGATTTGATTTGATATAACCCTACTTTTGGAATTGATTTACTGATTTGTTGGTGATTTCCAACTCTTGGATTGAAATATGATTTCTTCGACTATTTTGAAGGTTCGAGCACTTCCAAATCAAGGTTAACTTTTCAAAGCTAAGTAATTTTGAAAAGTATAAAGTATATAAGTTTGGTATGTATGTTTAAAGTATGTAGTAATATGATTTAAATAAGTTGAAACTGTTTTGTTAAGTAAATGAATAAGGCTATTTTGAATTTTTTTAATATGAAGTTTAGATTTGAAACGTTTTGAGAAGAATTTGGTCTTCAAAATATTTTGAATAAAATTTAGTTTAAATGTTTAACTTAGTAACATCTTTATGAAACTATATATTTAAAAAGTTGGAATAGATACATAAGTTGTACGTATGCTATTTTATTCGCATAATTAGATTGATCCAAGTTTGAGTACACAAGTTCGAGGTGAATTACACCATTTCGTGTTAGGATTTTTCATTTGATTCTTGATGGAGAATATTTGATATGGATTTTGGGCTTGATTCTAGAATTCTCTATCATAGTATATGGCTATGCAAGGAGAGTGATGGTTTCTAGTCGAGAAACCATATCGAAATCTGCATTTGGGAAGTCGAATGGACAATACTAATTCGAAAGCGAACTTGTGTGATCGAGTGAGCGATCGAATGTGATTTTGCGAAATAATGACATATGTACATCTTATATTTTAATATCATTGATACACTTGACGCTGAAATTGGGAGTTGTTGGGTTGGATATCTTTGTAATATAATTGGAATTTTCTTTTATGAAAAACTACTATCAATTTAAAACCATTTTTCGAAACTATTTTTCTTTTGTTCTTCTTAAACAAACTATTTTATTCTATTTTACATACAAACTATTTTATATACAAAACTATTCTAAATAAAAAAAACTTTTATAAAGCAAAGATGTTCAATCCCATATGGCTCTTCATGCAGCGAAATTCATTATTTTTTTAAAATTTTTGGTCCTTATATAAGATGAACTTTATGTAAGTATAAGATGATAAAAAAACCATTGATTTTGGAAATGAATTGGTTGACTTAAATTATATTGATTTAGAAACTTGGATTATTCTCCAAACCTATTATTTTGGAAACTTTGAAAATGAAGATATTTAAATTTAGAAGAAATAATTTGGTGGAATTGTATATGATTTTGAAACTGAACTGATATTGAAACAAATTGAAATTTGAGAACCTTGTGTTACTAAAAAACTTGATTTGGGAGTTATCGAACTTATATAAAAATTGGTTTGTATAAGTATGATATTGATTCGAAAACTATGGATTTGAAAAGGTACTCAATTTGAAAGGTGAAATCTTATATAATTGAAGTCTATATAAGTGTGATTTGATATACTATTGATTTTGGAAAGTATTTGATTTGAAAATGGAATCTTATATATAATGGACTTTATATAAGTATGATATTTGAAAGTGATTTGAAAAGGTACTATATGATACATATTTTCGAAGTAAAGATATGGAAAGTGCTTTCTGCTTGATATCGCTTTGTGGCCACATTGTGGATTCATTCTATCGATATTTTTCTTTGATTTTTGGTTTTCCGGATATGATACTCGAGTTTCCATCGAATTCCATGGCAATCTCCATGGTCTTACGAGCGTGACTTCATAGCGTAATCGCAGGGTTGGGGGGAGGTCTACGGGTATGGATGTTTCCTGGGAGATCCAGGCGTAACCATTGTGTCTCTACGATCTATTGGGTTGCTTGGTAGCATAATCAGCATGGGCAGCGAGAGCCTAGGGTACGGATGTTTCCTGGGGGATCCAGGCGTAACCATTATGTATCTGCAGTACTACCCGTCTTCATGGCGTAATCGCAAGGTTGGGGGCGGCCTACGGGTACGAATGTTTCCTAGGGGATCCAGGCGTAACCATTGTGTATCCGCGATCCATGATCGACATGTTTTGTTTTTTTGGATTGTACTTTCCATATCAGTTTTTAAAAGTTTTCCAGTATTTGCACTGGGTGTTGAAACAGGTCTACTAAGTACCTGGAGAATTCTAGCTTTGCGCCCGATCAACGCACTGCCAGAGTCTGCAGGAACGAGGATAAACTTGTTAAGACGTCGAGTTATAAAAGTATTTTGATAAAATATTATATAAAGGATACTTTGATCAGTTATTTCCTTTCTAAAGGATTTTAAAGTGTTTTAAATATTTTACCTCTTTAACCAACAATTTTAATTAATGGCTCATCCTTATCTTTCGTCCTATTTTCCCTTCTAGCTATTCATATTCTCCACCTTGTTAAACTTACCTGTAACGACAGTTACCAGGTATAATTTTAATCTTCTTGTCATCTTGTCTTAATCCTATTCCATTCTTTTTTTTGTGTTTTCCGTACCTCATTCCTTTTCGAGGACGAAAAGATTTGAGTGGGGGAGAGTGTAACAACCCTGTATTTTGTGATTATTTTAATTGTGTATTTTAATTATTTTAAATTGAATTTCCTGATTTAGAAACTTTATTCTTTTTATTAAAATGGATAATTTTTGTTATTTTAAATATAAATTTTGATTTGTATGTGAATTATAATTTCAAACATAAAAAAATAGAGTATTTTCCAGAACTGTGAATTTTGGTCAATATGGTCAAACTTTGACTTTTAAATTTGAATTTAAATATTTGAATTCTTGAATTTTATCTTTTATTATGAAAATAGATTTAATATCATGAATACTGCTTTTCGTTTCGTTGAAATTGGATTTAAATTGTGAAAGTTATACAGTTTTCAATATTGTGTGTATATTGAGTTATTTAACAATATTATTTATTTTAATTTATATAAATGATATTTTATTTGATATATCTTATTCTAATCTGTATATTTATGTTATATCATATTTATTTTGCCTTTTAAATATTTTAAAGTGAATATAATTTTTTTCCAAAGCTTATAGAATTTATTTCAAAATTTTAAAGCCTAGTTTGCATTTTTAAGCTATTTTCTTAATTTAATTCTATTTAATTAAAATTTAATAATTTATTTTATATATTTATTTTCATTTCTGAGTTTTATCTTTATTTATCAGTTTTTTATGTATTTTAAAATTTCAAAAGAAATAATGGAAATTTGAAAGGTTTTGTGACTCTTTAGTTGCTTAAGTCTCTTTGTTTTCCCACCTTTTCATTTCCTAACCCTTGCATTCAAGATTAAGGCCGACTCCATCTTTCTTTCAGACGTATACCATTCATTTTTCACACGAAAAATTAATATTTCTCATCTCTAAAAAGTGCGGCCTCCATCTTGCAAAAGTTTGGTAATGGTTCCAACATTTTTTCCATGTTTCTTTCTTGTTTTCATAGTTTTGCACTTGCTTTCTTAATCTCTATTTGGCTAGGCCTCTCTTCTCCAACCCCTTGGCCACCTCCACCACCACCACATCTGGTCAACACCATCTCCAGCCCATCCCCATGTCATAGCCATGGCCTCCCTTGAAGAAAATCCACACAAAAATGCACAAAACTTCAACCATGTGTACCATAGCCAAGCTCATGTTGTTCCACCACCCAAACCTCCACTTTGGCCAGCCAAACACCACCACCACCAGCAAATTCCGACCTGACACACCTTACCACATCATCCTCTAGCCCTCTACAGACCTGGCCGTGCTCATGATGCCTTGGCCGAGCCTTATGTTGCTTAGAAATCATGTTGTATTACCTTGTAGTCATAGTTCATGCTCATACCTTTGCTCCACCATCCAATACATGCTAGGCCGACCCATGTTCAACCCAAACCAGATCCAAATACCTGCTTTGGCCATGCAAACCTGATCTATAGCTGGAGCATATGATGTTGAGAGCAAGTGCAAAGTCTTTGGTTTTGATTTAGTCAATCATTTCTAGCATTGTTAAGTTATTTTATTTGAAACTTATGTTGTTTATACTTGTTTTGTTTGAATTTGTTCAAGGCAATTAACCTTGTCTCTCTCATACTCAAATCATGGTCGTGCTCTCGTGCCTTTGTGGATTCTGTGTTGTGTGTTTGTGTTGTCATCTCCAGCTTAAACAGGTGAGAAATTTTCACCAGACAATTTGTACTTATATAACTAGTAAACTGACACCATTTGAATCTGTAAAACTATATCATCATGTTATAACTGCCTATGCTATGATCATATGATGCTCACCCCTGTTTATACACATGTTATATCATCAGTTACTGTTATATGATGCTGTTCTGGTTATTTATATCAGTTTATCACACTGCAAGTTCCCTGTAGATTAGAATCACTATGGGTTGAAATGATACATACCCGAACGGACTTTAGAATAGGGAAAAATCGTTATGGGCTGAAATGATAGGCCTGAACGATTTTTATTTATTTCATTTAACTTGGGATTGCGGGTTTGAAATGATAAAACCCGGATTTTTCCTTTGAAAATTACGGATTGAAATGATATATTATCCGTATCATTTTATTTAAGTTAGAAATTTTTATACAGACTGTGGTTAAAACATTTTTCTAAATTTTAAAGTAAAAAAATGTAAATATTATGATATTTTGATTTAAATTTAATTAGAAATTATTTTTATAAAATATTAGTGATTTTCTATAAATTTAATAAGTGAATTAAGTAAATGGTGGAGTGGAATTTGAAATATAAGTTAATTTTGGAATTTATGATTTTGTTTATAAATAGAATTTATGTAAAGTAAGAAAATATGACAATTTTGATTTAAAATGAAATTAAATGATTTTTATAAAGTGTTAATGATTTTTTATAAATAAATATGAAATAAATGGATATTTAAGTTGAATTTTGAAAAATAACTTAAATTGGAAATTTGTAAATTTTGTAAAAATGTGAATTTTAATTAAGTAAATAAAATGAAAATAGGTTATATATTGAAATATAAACTTAAATGTTAAGTTAAAATATTTAATTATAAAGAAAGGAAATTAATGATGGAATTTAATAAGTAAAATTATTATTAAATTTGATTTTGAATGCAAATTTAACTTTATAAAATCATAAATATAACGGTATTTGAATGATTGTTTTATTTTTTTGCAAAGAAAGCGGGGTTGAATGGTCCCCTACCATTATTATTAATAACCAAAAATAAAATTACATTGGATTACAACAAGCTGACCATCACATAGGAAGCATAAGCGAACCTATATGTTACTAGTAATAGAAAGGACCAATACATGTTTAGAGGTAGCTTGCCCTTTAAACACCCTATTGTTCCTCTCCAACCAAACACAGTACAAGACTTTCTTCAAAATTCTTAACAGAACTCTACTTCTCTCATTCTTCCACCTAGTTCCTTTAAAGATGTTGTACCATTCCATACAAGAGCTTCTCTTAGGCCTGTGGTACCCATAGTGTTGCAATATCGTGCTCCAGATATGTAAAGTGTAGTCACATTCAAAATATAAGTGCCCAACCGTTTCCACCTCAGTACTACAAAACAGACATTTATCACATTGAATAACCCCATATCCTTTGAGTTTACCTAGAGATAGGATACCATTCTTCAAAACCTTCCACATGAATAAGTTTTCCTTAGGGATAGACCTAGAATCCCAGACACGAGAATACCAAGGAAAAGTTGGAAGTTGCATGGAAGGATCAAGAGCCTTAGAAACAGTTTTAACAGAATGCATCCTGTCATTCCAAGTCATATGAACAGAACTGATATTGTAGGTCCTATTATGAATAGCAGACCAGTCAGCTCTAACCATTGCAGAGCTACAGTTCGGGAGAAAGACAGTATCATCAGCCCAGAACCTAGAAAGAGTAGCATTACAATCAATGCCAGTGGATCTTCTCGTGTCATAATCTATTATGTTAGCTAAGGAGACACCTTTTGCCGACCATGGATCAAACCAAAAAGATATCTTGTTAATATCTTTCATTCTCTGTTGCACCATAGGGAGGAAAAATTGCCTACCTCTCAAGATATTCCTCCAAGACTAGCTACAGTCAGTTGGAGGAGAAATAAACCAAAAATTGTTATGACGAATGAGGTATTGCTTACACCAGGAAGCCCATAAATTTCTATCATTCCTTAATAACTTGTAAATTCTTGCAGATAGCATTGAAAAATTCCAATTCTTAATATTTATAATTCCAAGACCACCTTTTTCCTGAGGGCAGCAAATTTTACTAAAAGCAATAGGAATCATTTTCTTAGAGAAAGGATTACCATGCCATAGAAAATGATTCAGTGCCGAGTTGATCATGCTTATGAGTTTGGCAGGGAGAATGAAAATTCTGGCATAATAAACACACATAGATATTGCTATGGACTTGATAATTACAAGCCTACCAGCCATCGAAAAACGAGATACTTTCCAGCTAGCAAGTTTTCCAGTAATCTTTTCAAATAATTGTAAGCAGTGGAATGTTCTGATTCTAGAATCACAAAGAGGCATCCCAAGATAGTATTCATTATCACTGAATGGAGCAAGGCCAGATAGAGAGTAAATCATCTGTTTATCATCATCAGGGATACCAGCAATTAGTAATTTAGATTTACCTCTGTTAATGACCAGACCAGTTAAGGCTTTGAAGGAATGCAGCACATTTAGAACCCCAGTTATGGATTTAGAATTAGGCTTAGTGAATAAGAGTAAGTCATCAGCAAAAAGAAGAGAGGATATATTGTTCTTTCTGCATAGGGGATGATAATCAAGTAACTTCTTGCGCATAGCATCAGACATAATAGTATTGAGCAGCTCCATAACACAGATGAAAAGGTAAGGAGAAACCGGGTCACCTTGTCTAATACCCTGAGTGGCACCAAAGTAGCCAAAAATATTACCATTAAGACTAAGGGAATAGTTGACAGTAGAAATGCATGTATATATCCAACACAAGAAGGGGATGGGGAAGTTCATCTGATGCAAAATATAGATGATTGATTTCCACTGAACGGAGTCATAAGCTTTCTGAATATCAAGTTTAAGGACACACCTAGGAGAAATTACTTTCCTATTATACCCCTTCATAAGTTCTGAAGCAAGAAGAATATTATCAGTTATGTCCCTTCTAGGCAGAAATGCACTCTGATTAGAGGAGATCAAACCGTTCAAAGGAGTTATCATTCTAGCTGCCAGTATCCTAGCAATGCACTTATATATGACATTGCAGCATGCAATGGGTCTGAACTGATCAACAGATATTGGATGGTTAGATTTAGGGATCAATGCAAGTTTAGTCGCATTAATGCCAGAGGTAAGCTTACTGTGTCTGAAAAAGTTCTTAATAGCCTTGATCAAGTCCCCACCAATAATATCCCAAGAGACTTTGAAAAAATGAGCATTAAAACCATCGGGACTCGGAGAACTATTAGAGTTTAATCCAAAGATAGCCTGTTTGATTTCATTATCAGTAATTTCCTTAATTAAGCCTGCATACATGTCTTCTGGAATTTTTGGGAGTTGATAATGGAAAATTTGAGGCAGAGAGATAGAAGGAATCTGAGACTTCCCAAGATTATGCTGAAAATACTCCATAAAGGCATCTTGAATGGAGACAGAGGTATCACAAGCCTGGCCATGCATATCGAGAATAGAAAAAATATTTGTTGAAGATTGTTGGATTTTTAATCTTTTATGGAAAGTGGATGAATTTTTATCACCATTCAGCTGCCATTCACGTTTAGTTTTTTGCTTTGCCATCGTATTTTCTTCAATGAGTGCTTTGGAGAGGTCTTTAAGAAGAGAGGTTTCAGTGATAATCAGCTGAGGATGGTCAGGACATCTTTGAATTTCTAGTTGAACCTGTAGTAATTTTTCATGACTTGAAGAAGATAAGCTATTCCCATTAACAAATATGTGTTGAGCCCAGTCCTTTAGTTTAGTCTTCAAATGCTTGAGTTTAGCCTGCAAAACAAACATAGGGTTGCCAAAAGAATGAAAATTCCAACCATCTTTAACAATTTTTAAGAATTCAGGGTGTTTAGACCAGTTATTAAAAAATGAAAAGGAGGAACGTCTTCTCACAGTGTCCTTGCCCCAGGTTATGATGAGAGGGGAGTGGTCAGATAATGATGGCGGAGGGATTAGGGTTAAAAGATTAGGCCATTTGAGAATAGAGGAGTAATTGACATAAACTCTATCAAGTTTACAATACGTTCTCTTTCCAGTTTTACTGCTGTTATTCCAAGTAAAGAAAGCCTCTGAATTGGTGGAAGGAATTAGGTTAGCATCATAAATAGCTTTGTTTAGAGGACGAATCTGATTGTAAGTTAATGGAGAACCCCCACTCTTATCAGATGATAGTTGCATGCAGTTCCAATCACCAAGACAGAGCCAAGGAAGATTAGACTGCTGAAGAGATGGAAGGATGTCAAGAAAGAGTTGCCTTTGAGAAGCATTATTGTCAGCATAAACAGTGGTAAAGTAAAAAGAAGTTGAAGAGGGGATGTGAATTATTTTTGAGTGAATGAACTGCCTGTGGACAGTGATAGGGGTTAGGGAGTAGATTTGAGGATTCCATAAAATTAACAATCTACCAAAAGGAGCTTGGGATAGATTGTGGATACTGCTCCAGTCATGTCTAATGTTGGAGAGAGCTTTATGAGTAGTATCATGATTGAGTTTAGTTTCAGATATGGCCATAAGGTGAATGCTGTGATGAGAAATAAGGTTAGATATTTCAAGTTGCTTGGCAATGGAGTTCGCACCCCTTACATTCCAAAAGCCTATATTTTCATTCATTAAGATAATGATGAAGATGATGCTCTGGTAAGGACACCAGTGGTAGAGTTTCCTTTTTTATTTTGAGTCAAAGCTTCAAGACCAATTTGTTCTATGGAATAGTTGATACCATTGTCCAAGTCAGTTGTGGGCATATTAGTCGGTTTCTTTGGCCTACCTTTCTTCTTTTTGGTTGAGGATTCTGGAATAAGTGGTTGAGAAGGGAAGGGAATATTAGATGAATTTGAAGGAGAGAGGTTGAGTATGTCATTGAAGATATGCTTTGGAAGAGAAAGGGATAAATAAGGAGAAACTGCATTATTGGGAGGAGAGGTGACAGAAGGGGAAATTGCATGTGGAGAAAGCTTGTGCATGTCAGTGCATAGTAAGTTGTTGTGCATATCAGGATTTTGAGAAGAGAGCTGCTGAATAGCCTCTTCATTTTCACTGATTTCCTGAAGCACTGAGAAGGCATTGTGTGTAGACACATCACAATTATCATGAATTGTATTCTCAAGAGCTGCTACATTATTAGCAGGACATCCTGTAACATTCTGAAATCCACCAACTATCTGATCAGATCTGCATTGGTCATCTATAGAGATATTCATAGTTTGCTTCATAACATCCTCAGTGGACATCAGTTGCTGATTAATTTCAGAGACTTCATTTGCACTACTGTTATTTTCCAACACAGTTTCATTTATTGTTTCTTTTTGTTTCAATACTTGTAGATCAGCATCACCATCATTCCTTTTGCTTAGTTGACTCTCTTCAGTAGGACTACCTACCTGACCACCTTCCATTCCATTATTGATAGTTGTTTTCATATTAACTTTCTTCCAAATTGTTTTTCCAGCTTTAAATCTCTTTTTGTTTTTTACAAACAAACCCCTTTTATCTTTATCAACTTGTATTTCATCAACATCCTTGACTTTATCATCAGCAGAAGTATTTCTTATAGTTAAGTTATCTGGCATTTCTCCATCTTGCCAAACATTATTCTTCTCACATTGGTCTGTAGCATGACCAAAGGCTTTACACGCAACACAAATGAGTGGTTTCCATGAATATTCAATCTGAATATTAGGGCAGGAATCATCTCCAACAGATAAGAATTCAGACAATTCTTGGTCAGGAGACACTTCAATTAAGCATTTAGCATATTCAAATCTTTTCATCCTTTCAGTGTTCTCATCAAAGCAAACAAGTTTCCCAAGATGACACGCTATCCAATTAATACCCATCAATGACCATAACATTATTGGGATTCTGTAAAAATGAATCCAGATTGGCACTAACCTCACTGCCGCCTGAGCAGAAGATAGGGTGGGATTCCATTTGGATATGATGAACATTTGACCTCTAATAAATATTGGGTCTCTTTGTAGAATATTGTTTTTGTCTTCCTCAGAGGCAAATTTGAAGTAATAATTTTGTTTATCAAAGAAGATGTCGTATGAGCCTTTAAGTTTCCATACTTTTTGAAGATGATTGTTGTTTTAAAGTGTGAAATTATATGATTTTATAAGTTAAAATGATTTAAATTAAAATTTAATTGGTTATTAAATTGTATTTAAATTCTTGAATTTTAATTGGCAGCCTTTTTGAAATGCTATCATTTCTAATATTAAGGATACTACAGCATTTTGTAAATGCTGTAACTGATATAAATGAACTAAATGGCTAAATTGAACTTAGGGTTGTTACTCACTTTGTAAGTGCAGTAGTTGTTGAATTTAACTAAAGTTTTATTTGAAATCTAAACCTATTACAGCATTTTAAATGCTGTCTTTTGCTAACTGAATTGTTTTTAAACATAACTTTTCGTAGCATTTTCTAAGTGCTGCGAAAGTTGAAATTTCACTGTTCTAATAAATTTAAGTGAATAAATGAATTGTGAAAAGACTAAAATTTTGAGAATTGAATATTTGAATATTAAATATAATAATTTCATTTTTGAAATGGTTTAATTGGAATATTTTGATTTGAAAATATTTGGATATTTTGAAATGGATTTGAAATGATATTGAATTTTGAAATGATATTTGATTTATAAGTATAAAATTACCATTTTGGAATTTTAACCACGGGATGTAATTAAATTTATGGTTTAACTGATCCTTAGAGGATGGGCGATTCTAAGCATCCTTTAAGTTATTGTGCATTACTACTACAGTTCACTTAAGTTGGTTTACATTATATAAGTATGTATGTCCTGACTCGAGTGTTTTGTGTTTTACTTTACGCTCGGGTCAGCCTGAGTATTTACAGCTTAGCTTTGGATTTCTTTTCTAGGGCTAGGAATCGCTGGAGATTCTGCTTGTCTAGCTATCTATTCCCTTTCAGTTTCAGTTGTTCTATTTCAGCTCTGGTATTTATAAACTTCTATGTATTTGAGATTTCTATTGTATATGTTTTTCCAGACTGATATTATGTATTTTGTTTGAGATTTTGTTATAGTAGCTTCATGAACTATACGAGTTATTCTGATATTCTATGTCTGTGATTCTGTATTTGATTTTATTTGCTCCAAATTTTATTACAATCTGTTATTTTGAATTATTCAAGTCGGACATGTGTGGATTATTGTCGATTTGAATGGTCCAAAATAGTGGGTCGTTACAGAAACCTATCTGAATGAATTAATGGAGTATTCAATCATAATAAATGTATACATTTAACAAATTCAATATAATTGAGAACAACTGTTAATACAAAGGAAAGATGGATATTTGTATATATATTAATGTAATGAAATTTGTAGAGTGGTATAAACTTAATAAATGGATTAGAATTGAATCAAATCAGTTTATTTGAAATTAATTATAACTTATGGGAATTTAATTCATAACAAATAGATTTATGGTAAGAGAATGAAATTAATTACTTTGCTAATTGAAATTTGGATGAATTGGGAAGTTATTAATGTATTAGTATCTAAACCAATGTTAATATGGATTTATTGGGAATTTAAACTTATACTTTTAAAATTAAATAATAATACAGTGTTTACACGCAATGACTTTCTATATTTTATTTTCTATTTCCCTATGTTTGTTTCTCTAATTTTTATTTTCAATTTTATTTGTATAAACTTTGAATATATTCATTTGATCTTTGATTGATTTTTCTTTGAATAATAGCTTAGGAATTTCTAAAGATATAGGTTACTTGTTTTGTATATTTGTTGCCTTTTCATTGCGTGCAAACAAAGAAAAAATATACAAGATTCTTCCTCCTTAAATTGTGCCTTTTAATTTCTTGCCTTTTATTTACCTACCCTCTTTATTTCAAACCTTAGCCATTCACTCTCTTCTTAGCCATGTATTCATTCACAAATCACGTACAAGAAAATTTATTTCCCATCTCTCTTTTTTTTTGCATTTAAGAAAAAATTATATGCAAGATTCTTTTTCTTACCATTCAAACTCTTGCCTTTTTGCCTAGCCTCTTTATTTCTTACCCTAACCGTTCTCCACTAATTTAGCCGTGAGTTCTCTTACCAATTCACGTACAAAACTTCCCAAAACAACTCATTTCTCATTTGCGTGAAGAAAAAAATGCTAGATCTAAATCCATGGCCTCCTTCTCTTCCTCTTTCCTTTTCATTTTTCTTTTATTTTTACGTTGTTTTTCTTCATCATATGCTTGGCCTCCACCATAATTCCGACCTCATCTCATCATCCCTCCTCCTCACCACCATCCAAGGCCGTGACCACCATGAAGATAACATCACCAAAACTTTGACCAAACCAAGCCATGTATTGATCACCTTGCTTTGAGTTATCAAGGTTATGTCATTTTTATTTCCTATCTTTTCATTGTTGTAATCTCTATTCTTTGTATTGAATCATGTTCTTATGTTTGGGATATTTGTTTGCTTTGTTTTGTTATGTACAAGATGTGGATTTTGGGCTCTCTTTTCACTCAAGTTTGCATCATGCTTTGTTTTATCAAAAGGTTATGTCCCTTTGATCCATATTGTTCATTGTTTGATTCATACTCTTGTATGTTGAATTATACACTTATGTTTGTGTAATTGTTTGTATACAATATTTGGATCCGACTCTTCATCCACTCAAAAGAATATTATCGTGCCTTTTCGAGCTTTGCGGAGTTTAGATTTGGGTTTGAATTTCAATTCTACCTTTTAGAAGGTGAGTTATTCACTCTAGACATACGTACTTTTATAATTGTGAATTAATGACAAGTTAATTGTATAAAATAATGTGTTGTGTTCATACATGACTGTGATATATTTATATGATGTTAAATACTATTTATATGCATGTTATATCATCTGTTATAATATTATTTGTATATTGTTATTTATTTCCTGCTTATCATCACTGCAAGTTCCCTATCACTATTGGTTGAAATGATACATACCCGAACGGACTTTAGAATAGGAAAAATCGTTATGGGCTGAAATGATAGGCCTGAGTGATTTTTATTTATTTTATTTAACTTGGGATTGCGGGTTTGAAATGATAGAACCCGGATTCTTCTTTGTAAATTACGGATTGAAATGATATATTATCCGTATCACTTGACCTAGGTTAGAAAATATTATACAAACCCGTGGTTATTTTATATATTTTTCTAGAAGTTTTAAGTATTTTGAAAATGTAAATTTTGATATTTTAATTTAAATTTGGTTTTTAAAATGATTTAATAAAGTGAAAAATGATTTTCTATGTATTAAAAATGTTAAATAAATGAATGGAAATTTGTGATTGGAAATATAATCTAATTTGGAAATATGTGATACTGAATAAGACAATAAATGCTCTTTATTGTGAAAATAAAATGTAAGTTAAAAATATACATTTGACATGTAATTTTAACTAATGGGAGATTGAATAAGACAATAAATGCTCTTTGTTGTGAAAATAAAATGTAAGTTAAAAATATACATTTGACATGTAATTTTAATTAATGGGAGATTGAATAAGACAATAAATGCTCTTTATTGTGAAAATAAAATGTATGTTAAAAATGAACATTTGACATGTAATTTTAATTAATGTGATATTGATTAAGACAATAAATGCTCTTTACAGTGAAAAATAAAATGTAAGTTAAAAATGTCCATTTGATATGTAATTTTTATTAATGGGAGATTGAATAAGACAATAAATGCTCTTTATTGTGAAAAAAAAATGTAAGTTAAAAATGAACATTTGACATGTAATTTTATTTAATGTAATATTGATTAAAATAATAAATGTTCCTTACTGTAATAATGAAATGCAAGTTAATAATATACTTTAACTTAACATAAGGAATTTCAACTTTAAATAGGAAATTACAGTAATTAAGTTTTAGTTTATTTAATATCCAAATGAATTAATTTGTGTAATAAAATAGAAGTGATATAACAACTATGGTAAAAATTGTAAGTACATAAACATTTGGATTATATAAAATGGTAAAGTGGAAAGTATTACATTCCAAAATGCTATGATTTCTTAAATATTACATTTCAATAACGCTATGATCCCTTAAGGTTACATTTCCAACTTGCTATGATTTCTTAGTATCATTTTTCCAAAATGCTATGATGACCTAAGGTTATGTTTTCAAAATGTCATTATTTCTAAAATGTAATGTTTCAAATTGCTATGGTTATAAAAGTTACATTTTAGAGTGCTATGGGTTTTAAATTATTATGGTTTCACAGTGTTATAATTAAATGTTTAATTTTGGAAGTGGATATGATAATTTAGTTTTGAAAGTATATACTATTTTAAATTAAATGATATGGTTTGAAATAGATATGATATTTTGGTTTTGAAAGTATATACTGTTTTGAAAATAAATATCTATGGGTTATAATAACGATTGGTTGTTAAAGAGACCGGGATCGGATATGGACATACTCTTTGTCGATACTCGAAAACCACTTTGACAACTATGTACGCGGTGGAGTTTCTAGAATGAAGTAGGATGGTGGCAAAGATCCTAAGGTATATACGTGGACCCAACTCCCGTGAGTTGGCATAAGATGGCTAAAACAGGAGCGATCGACGGGCCAAGGAGGTAGCACCTCTGATCGGACACACTTCTTCGATACCATTATATTACTTGTGATTGATTTGGTGCGCACCCTTGATTTGGGAGTGTTGTTCAAGGTGGGCGGTAGCTGCTATGCGTCACCACCAGTCCGGATGCGTAATTGGTATATCTACCCTGGCATTGCCTTATGTGCCGTGTCACCTACCATATCGAGCTTTACTTCGAGTTGTGATTTCTCCCGTAGCCTGTGGAGTATCGAGGGTAGCCCCCATTTTGGGAGTACGCTAATACTGGATAGACTACTGGGACTATTACGTGTTAAGGTGGAAAATGTAAAGCCTTAATGCTATTTAAAATTATGTTTATTTTATATTAGACATTATTATAATAGCGAATATTACTACATAGTAGATAGTTTAACGGATCCTTAAAGAATGGGCGATCCCAAGCATTCTTTAAGTTACTTGTATCCTTATTACAATTCACTTGAGTTGGTTTACATTGTATAAGTATGTATGTCCTGACTCGAGTGTTTTGTGTTTTGCTTTACGCTCGGGTCAGACTGAGTGATATAGCATTAGAGACTCACCTTTGGAGCTGGAGTTTTGCTTTGAAGAACCAGATATCTATTCATTTTGTTATCCAGTTGATTCCAGTTGTATTATGAGCTGTACCTGATTATCATACTGTCACTCCTGTTGTATCTTTGTATTCCTATTATATCTTACTTAACTCTGATGTATTTATATAGTAGCTTCATGATCTCTACCCTAAACCCCTTGAACTTCTTCATTTAGATCTGTTCGGTCTCTCACGAATACAATCTATAAATCATAATAGATATGTCTTTGTAATTGTAGATGATTTTTCTAGGTTTACTTGGAAAATTTTCTTAAAACTTATAAAAGATGCTTTTGAAATGTTTATAATCTTTATTAAAAGAATTCAAAATCAACTATCTATTAAAATTTTAAAAATTCGAAGTGATCACCGTGGAGAATTGGAAAATGAAAATTTAAAAAAAAATTGTAATAAGAAAGGAGTTACTCATAATTTTTCTTTTTCCAAAAACCTCAACAGAATGGAGTAGTAGGGCATAAAAATAGAATGGTTCAGGAATGCGTTAAAACTATGTTAAATGGTAGTAACTTACCTAAAAAAATTTAGGCTGAAATAGTTGCTACAGCATGTTATATTTTAAATAGAGTTTTGATAAGACCTTTAATTAAGAAAACACCGTACGAATTATTTTATAATAAAAAGCCCAAAGTACCGTACTTTAGAATTTTTGGTAGTAAATGTTTTATATTGAATATTAAAGAAAATTTAGATAAATTTGATGCTAAATCAGATAGAGGAATTTTTATTGAATATTAAACAGAAGTCAAGCATATAGTGTTTTTAATAGTAGAACTAATACTATTGAACAGACATTATATGTTTCATTTGATAAAAGTTTTAAAATTAATAATACAAGTATTGATGAAGAAGAAGAAAATGTTGATAATACAAATAAAACTACTAATAATGAAAATGATAAAGATACTGAAAATATATATCCAAATAAGAGAACCAAAATATTAAAGGATCATCCTATAGAAAACATTCGATGAAATGTAGAATATGTTGTTAAAACAAGAAATCAATTAAATAAAATGTGTAATATTGCTTTCATTTTAACAATTGAACCTAAAATCCAAAGAAAGCATCAACGAATGATTTATGGATTCTTGCTATGCGGGAAGAATTGTATTAATTCAAAAATGAATGATGTTTGGGAATTAGTCCCAAGACCTGAGGACAGATCTATAAATGGAACTAAATGAGTATATAGAAATAAATTGAATAGACAAGGAGTTGTAAGAAATAAAGCTCGTTTAATCGCTCAAGGTTATTGTCAAGAAGAAGGTATTAATTTCGATGAAACCTTTGCAACTGTAGCTAGATTAGAAGTAATAAGAATCTTACTCGCTTTTGCAAATCATAATAATTTTAAATTATTTCAAATGGATGTTAAAAGGACCTTTTTAAATGGTTTTACTAAAGAAGATATTTATGTAGAACAATTCCCACTTTTTTAGGATAAAAAATTCCCTAGTCACGTTTGTAAATTAAAGAAAGCTTTATATGGTCTAAAGCAAGCCCCTAGAGCTTGGTATGATAGACTTAAATCATATTTATTACAATCTAATTTGGAAATAGGCAAAGTAGATAGTACTTTTTTATTAAAAGAAATAATAATAATATTCAACAAATGCAAATATATGTAGATGATATTTATTTTGGATCAGCTAATGATAAATTAAATAAAGAATTTTCAGATATAATGACTAAGGAATTTGAAATGAGTCATATGGGAGAACTAAATTACTTTTTAGGATTATAAATAAAAAAACTAAGTAATGGTATTTTTATAAGTCAAGAAAAATATGCTAAAGGTTTAGTTAAGAAATTTGGATTGTCAAATACTAGTGGTAAGCTAACTCCTATGGCAACATATGAAAAATTAAATGAGGAAGAAAATTTAAAAGATGTAGATCAGAAATTATATAGAGGAACTATTGGATCATTACTCTATATAACCGCTAGTAGATTTGATATAATGCATAGTGTATGTCTCTGTGCAAGATATCAATCTCAACCTAAGGAAACCCATCTAAAATCTGTAAAACGAATATTAAGATATGTAAATAACACATTAGATTATGGACTCTTTTATCCAAAAGAGTATTTCTTTGGATTAATCTCATATAGTGATGTTGATTATGTCGGTTGCAGATCAGACCAAAAAAGTACAAGTGGAACTTGTCACTTTGTAAGACACTCTCTAGTTTCTTAGGTTAGCAAAAAGCAAAATTCTGTATGTCTGTCCACAACAGAAGTGGAATATATTTCAGCAGCGTTAGCCTGTTCATAAGTTATTTATATGCAACAAACATTAAAAGATTTTGGTTTAAACTTTACAAAATCACCAATATACTGTGAAAATACTAGTGCGATCAATTTATCTAAAAAGCAAGTCATCATGCTAGAATTATACATATAAATATATGACATTACTTTCTAAGAGATAACGTATACAAAGAAATAATCCTACTAAAATTTATAACTACTGAAAATCAAATAGCCAATATATTAACAAAATCATTGAACCAAACATCATTTACTAAGCAAACAAGAGAGTTAGGAATTTGTTCTCTATTAGAAATATAAAATAATAACACATAAATCAGAAATTAAAAAGAAAAACAAATCATCAAATTTACATTAGATATGTCGACATACATGGAATGGATATGTCGACATATGCAGTTAAATTCAAAAATCAAATTTCCCTCCTAAATTCAAAATTCAAACTGGGGTTATATAACTGCTAAAATTTGACTTCTTCTTCATTTTTCTATCTTTTCACTATTCTATCTTCTGAAATAAAATAATCTCATAGCCTCCTCTAATTTTAAGCGTCCAAGGGTGGAAAATTCATCCTTTTTCTTCACATCTCCTACACAAGGGCCACTCCAAAACATCACCATGGCTAAAGTAACTAAATTGGAGGAAGAAATGAAGAGTGTTCTACAAATGGTAACTGAAATACAAGTGGTTCAACTTCATCCCTTCAAAGAACAAGAGAAACATGGTAGAATTCTTAGAAATCTGCAGAAGTATATATTGGATAACCCTACAAATCCAACAGTGATTGAAGAGGATAGTCCTAATCCTACAAATGCAGAAGTGGAAGAGGAAGAAGAGAAAGTAGAAGAGGAAGAAGAGGAAAAAGAAGAGGAAGAAGAGGAGAAAGAAGAGGAAGAACAAATGAACGAAGATGAAGTCCATTGTGTTGGAGAATTTCATTTCGATCGAGATGAAATCTTATTGAACAAAAAGGGAATTTTTGCCTTCATTTTCCCTTCTGTCCTATCCACAAGTCTCCAATTATCAAGAAGAAACCTTAGTCTTAGGATTAGCACGTTTAGTATAATTTGTTAGGGTTTGATTGACTTTTTTAATTTGGTTTGTTGTGTGATCGGGATTTACTTTAGATTTGTGGGTATAAGACTTGTTGATTGGATTGAATTTGTTTGTTTGATTAAATGAGTGTGAATTAATTTGGCTACTTGAAATTATTTCATGTCACTTTATTTCAAATATATGTCTTGGATTGTTGTGATTAATACAAGTTATTTATGTCATCGCCTATCATTATTATAACTTATTATTCATATCACTTCTAAAGTACTATTATTGCCTATTCTACTTGTTTTTATATCTCAGTCTCATATATTATGTCATACCATAGTTGGGGGAGTTTTTAGTTAGATTTTTGAATGATGACAAAGGAGGAGAAATATATAAAATCTGGGAATCTAGGCATGGAATAAGGGGAGGTTTTGTAACTCAAAGGGAGTTATAACATATTTTATATACATAGTTGTCATCATCAAAAGGGAGATTGTTAGTACCTTAGGCATTGGTTTTGATGATAACAACCATATGACATTATATAAAATATAGATACTAATGTTTTTATCAAGTTATATTACTATATAGTGTAGGATATTAGATAGGTATTGATTAAGAAGACTGTACAGTATCAAGAGAAGATTCAAGAGGTAGATATAGATATTTAAGAGTTAAAGTTGGAAGACTCAAGAGTATTGAAGAATTCAAGATTTCCCATATAAGTTATAGAGTCAATATTTTTTTTGTTAAAACCGTAATAACACTTCTTTGATCTCTCTCTCCTTTTCTAATAATTTTCAATTTCAAATATCTTAAAATTCAAAATTACTTTTTAAAAGTGTTTTAAAATATAATTTAAGAATTCTTGTTTTTAAAATAATTTTTCAAAATAGCCTGCAAATTATTCCTATCTTTTGATTTTATTATATTTAATGTACTTTGAATAATATACTTTGTTATAATTTTAGTTTTTAAAGATTTCTAAATATTTCTAAGTTTATTATAACATTTGTTATTACTTTGATTTCAAATATATTCACTTTACTTTATATTTATTATTTTCAAAAGAAATTCATATTTAAATCCTTTATACATTTAAATATATTTCTATAAAGTCTTATCAAGTTTTAATATGATTAAAATATGTATAAACTATGTTTAAATGATTGCACAAAGTATCAAAATATTTTACAAAACTTACTACATTCAAAACAAATTTAAAAAGAGTTTTTCAAATTTTCAAAGGGATATGTCGACATACCCTAACCCCATATGTTGACATGTGGACCATAGATTTCAAAATTCAAATTTGAATTGAAGTGCCTTTTCGTTGTATCTCTTCGCAAGTGGACATGACTGTTGTTTCTTTATAAATAAGGGTTAAACCAACAAATTTTCTTTAACTACTTTCTCATATTTTCTCTCCTCTTTTACTCTCTTGAATTCTAAAAGAAAATCTACTCAAAATATTCTCAAACTCAAGCAGAATCAAATTCGAACTCCATTGATTTGATTCTCTATTGATTACTCTTTGATTTCTCTCATCTCTCTCACTCAAACAAGACACGGTGCTATTCAAGAGGTTAAAGGATCATTTGTAATCAAAATCAATAATTTAAGTCTGTAAAACTCTATCAAATCATACCGTTATACTTATGGGTGTGATTGTAGCCCATGTAGATAAATTTAGTGTGCTTGGTGGCCCGGAAATCTAATGGTTTTGCTTGTGGCCAATGTAAATCAAGTGACTCTACCCAGAGGTCGAAAAGTTTTGGGGGTGTGTATTGTTGCCTTGAAATCAAGATTGTATTTTCTTTTGCTATTTGAAAAGAAATTTGTACAAGCAATTGTATAGGACTGGATGTATGGTAACTCCAAACCAGTATAAAATTCTAGTGTGTTCTTTCCTTTTCACTTTTACAGCATTTATATTTATCTATATCTGAATCTGTGATTGTTAATTACATTGTTTAAACTATAATCTTAAAATAATTCAAAGGATTCACAAAAGTTATAAAAACATTATTCACCCCCCTTTTTAATGTTAAATTAGCCTTAAAATCCATCTTCCGCTAACCAACATATATATATGGGAGGTTGTTTTATAAATTGAGATCATGATACTTAGTAATATTTATGAAGTATTTGATGCCGCTTTGAAAAAGATTTTTGGTTTAATCTTGAAAGTATGATTTGATATACAAAAGATATATGTATATATTATTATTTAAAATGATTTAGAAATAAAACCAGGGTATTCGATTCTAAAATTTTCTTTAAAGAAATTTGATATAAAATAAAGAGTAGTAAAATATAGAGTAGTTTAATAAAGGGTAGTTTTGGGTAATACTGATTTTGATATGAACTTTCTTATAGAAAAGTTTTGCATATGTGATATATAGGGTGCCTAGTGATAGTGGAAAAAACCAAAATAATTATGGAACCTTTCCTTGTTTTCCCTTTGTAGTAAGTGTGTATAATAGATAAGTATGTTAAGTAATTTTATTGACATATGTATCCTATACATTAGGACAGTGTGGTATGTTAGTCATATTATGATATGTTTGTTTGGTAGTTTTCATTTGTTAGAACGGAATGGATTTTTTGGTGATTTTTGGTTGCTTGAAACTTCCGAATCATTATAGAACCTACATTAATTGTTTTTGAAATTCTAAAGATAAGTTTAGATAACACTTTAAATGAAGAATGTAATATGTAACACATGTTTTAATTGGTTTGAAAATTTATGTTAACTAGAACATTCGATGTTATTGGGTCAACTAATAAAATCTTTACCTTAGGGTTGTCTAAGGAAAGTAGCCTCTAGGCATAAGTTTGGATATCAATGTCATGCTCATCCTAGCTACTTTCTTAACTCGACGGTTAAAGAAGTTGAAAAATTGAATCAGTTACAAGGCCCATATTTATTTTTGGCCTTCATCTGAATTTTAGAAAGTAAAATGAATTTGATTTTATATATACTGTTTGGATATAGTAGCGTATTATACAAGTAATAACTTGAAGTAAGTTGCTATGAAATGTTTTACAAATAAAGATTTATCTTTATACAATGTTTATAAACTTGAGTTATGTTTTTAAGAAATGCTTCATAAACGATTTTAGTATTGAATGAGATATTATATGTGTAAATGAATTGCATATGAGTAATTGGTGTAGTTATGAAACCAATGTTATAAAATTACGTAAGTTGCACATAGATCATTTTATTTACATGACTGTTCTTGATCCAGGATTCGAGCACATGGCTTCGAGGTGATTTAAAACCGGTCTGAACAAGGATTTTTTGCTCGATCCTCGACGGTGAACACTTGATACAAATTCTTGATATGATCCTGAAGTTTTCTATCATAGTATATGGCTATGTAAGGAGAACAGAGGTATCCAATCAAGCAACCTAATTGGTGTTTGCACTAGAGAGGTCAAGTGATCTATACTAGCTGGGAAGTGAAATTTAGTATGATCGAGCAAGTGATCAGAATTGATATTGTGTATGGATGACCCATGTGCATTGTATGGTCTTTAGTATATTTGTGTATTATGTTCTGTTGGCTTATGGAGAATTAGGGAATGATTCTTCAACTTGTTCTGATATAGCATGAATAATCGTTTAAGTAATAACCTGAGATTGTTGAGTGTAAGGTATGCTTAGTGGATTGTTTATCATCCTTGTGCAATGGGAGGGTTTCTGAAACTGAGCAAAATATGAGCTTTGTTTGCTAGTGATTTTGAATACTATTAAGTATTCATTTGTGCTTCTTTCTTTTATGTGTTAGTCGAGTTGGAATATTGAGAGCGAATTATTTTAAGTCGTGGAGGATGTAACGACTCGGAATTTCAAACACTTCATATTTTAATATCTGAATTATTTAATATTTGAATCTCGAATTTAATGTGATTTAATAACCTTGTTAATCCTCTTTTAATTAATATCTAATGGAGGTAAACTTGTGTTTTAAATTTTTTTACAAAAATAGACAGTTCTTTAAGAAATATCGAAAATGTGATCGAAAATCGTTTTATCGATAAACAGGTTTGTTATCCCTATAATTGTCGAAGGATATAGTTCAAGAAGATCAAAAACAAGGAAGCAAGGACCAATGTCGAAGCCTAATAGTCTAAGTGATAAATAGCATTAAAGGAAAATGAAGATGTCCTCGATAGTGTCGAAGACCAATAGGTTATGTCGGAGAGACAACTCCGTTGTTCAACTAAAAGGACGGGATTCACTTGGTAGATACCATATCTATTGACTTCGAAGATGTGAAAAGAAACATAAAAAACATCGACAGTTGTGTAAGAAGCAACGGCATCAAATCTATTCAACTCCCTCTTCATCACAATGAGATGGGTTGACGTCGAGGGCATAGGAAACTTCTCTTTGTTACTAAGGAAAATGCAAAGGGACTTCATTCAAGTCACTTCGCAAGTCTATGCAAAGCGATAACGCCATCAATACCCTCAAAGCCATTAATGAACGTCGAAGAGACTGACAACCAAGCTAAATTAATAGAGCCAAAACCAAAGGTTGCTATTTGATCCCCTTGCACACCATCCCTAGAGTCAAAGACATAAGAGCAGCAATACGCCAACACCGCCCTTTACCGAATTCGAAGATGTACGAAAAGTGACATAAGGAAAACATCACCTTTCATGATTACTAAAGCGAAGAGGTCAAGTACAAGCAACTATGAAGGTCAACAATGAGTGTCGAAGTCGCCTTAGCGCATCTTATTGATACTAAGCACCGCTATTCACCAATCACGAGCTCGCCGTCAACAACCACGAAGTGCTATACTATGCAGCTCTTCGAAGATACCACACTACACTTCAGCAGCGTATAGCATGACACTCCGTCAGCATTTGAAGGACATCGCGCATCTATGCAGAGCGGCATTGATGTTGGACACTATCAATATCCACGAAGACCTTAACAATAGACTATGATAATATCAAAAGGATGCGAAGCAGCACCGCTCTTCGCTGTTGTTCAACATAGCACGTCAATATTCGTATCACTTGAAGGACGCTGCCATTAAGCTTGATAAAGCCACCATTTCCGCCATGAATGTTGCCGCCGAAGTTATTGCCACATATTTCCAAAAGAATCCAGGCGAGGACCTAAACATAGCAACATCAAAGTCGACAAAAGCCTTATCGACTCCATCGATGAGGCTCCAGATGAGTCGAAGACCCCGCCACTCCACCTTTATAAATACGACCCTAGAGGTGCTATTTTGGGGAACCAAACTTTCTCTCCTCATTTCTTACCTTTTCAACTTTTTAAACCTTGAATTGAATTCGGGATTTTGCCTATTATAACATTTGTACAATTGTACGCATAAGGATTTGGAAATCAAACAATTGCATAGCATAATTGACTATATAATTCTTGAAATGCTTGTGATCACCATATCATATCAATCCAGTTCATATTAGAGGCTTGCATATTCTCCTTTGTTTATAATCTGACTTCGACTTGATCTTGCATTGCATAGCCCATTGACCTATTCGAACTCTTAATTTGCATATTTAATTGAGCTTGAACTAAGACTTGGATTTCGTCTAACATTTTGACCTGAGTCTCATTGGGCATATTGACTTGGGTAATACCGTGTCTATAGCATATTAATTCGTACTATTCATTACCTTCAAAGTGAAAAAGTCTTCGACGCCAAGAATGGTTACTTACTTGGAATAATGCACGCATCAACCTATGACTTCAATTAACCTCGAAGAGAACACAATGCATGTACCCATCTTTTATATGCTTTTGGGTTATAACATCCACTATCTAGAGGCCCAAAGCTAAGCACTACAAATGCTGCAGTCATCTATAGTATTAACTTCCGGCAACTGAATACGGCTATGTTAATGGTATCTATAATATCAGAAGCACTTGAATATGAAATAAATCACAGATTTCAAAACAACATTTTTCCATTACATTTCAAAACACATGTTTCATATTCGTATTACATAATCCCAAAGTGTTTCCCAAACAATGATAAAATATACTTATTGCAAAATGCACCAAGAGCGACATATGAAGATACCCCCTTGGATGATCATAGTCATATAGTCATAATTGACTTAATACATACACAACGGAAATAAACACAAAACAAAGAACTACAACTCCTAAATAGCTATCTATTAGCCTCCTACTTGCCTCCGGTAGCTTTATTCGTCATCCTACTAAAAACCTGAAAAGCCTCAACCCTCAGCCTACTCAAATCAATTTTGAGTACTCGAGAGTTTAAGGGGAAAACATAAATTTCGAGTCCGGCATAAAGCCTGGTATGAATAATACTATACATCCTGGTTATTAATGTTAAGTGGGACCACACCGCTTAGCGGAATGGGTTTTCCCTCACTAACATTATTTTAAAACATAGCTTTTGCAAATCTTTTCCTGCAACTACAAATGGTGAAATACTGTAAAGCATCATTATGTAAACATAAATATCAGGTAATAAAAGAACTATCTGTTCAACCACTTTAGTTTTGTTTGGTTGACTATTAACCTTTGGCTGACTCGAGCCTACTAGACAATATAAGAAAAATGATCTAACATCTGTTAGACATACCTATTCTGGACGGTCTGTCTTTAACTACCTGTTAAATACTTCTCTTCTGGATGGTCTGTCCCTAACTTAACATCTCCCACGGTCACCTGATCCTAATGGTTTTATGGGCTCACCAATAACCTATATGTATAGATATATATTCCCTTCTATGTGTAATCATAATTTTAGTCTTACCTATGACAAAAGCCTACACACTGGAATTTTGGACTAAATTAGCTGGGGCCAATAGCTAATGTATAGGGCACGACCCTGTACCAGTCCCATCTAGTATTCTAATATCCGAGTCATTTTACTTAGGGATATCTTCCCAAAATTTTCCTTGAAAACCTTTTTTAAAATGATTTAAAACCTTCAAATAAAACTCACACAAGGAAAATACATATACTCTATGCTTTACTCAAAGTCATCTTACCATGTTATATATACACTTTACTCAATCCTTAGTTGATGAAAACATTTAAACAGTTGAAAGTACCCCTTTCGATTCTATTGAGAGTTCCCCTTTCAAAACCATTGAAATCATCTCTTTCGAAACCAAGTAAAACCCTTCATTTATCTAGGCCAAAAGGTCTAAATCCTCCCTTTCGAAACCATTCTTAAAACCCTTTCGAAACCTTCCTTTTGAAAGCTTTAAACCTTAGACATCATATCTTAAAACACTTCGAAACATTGCCTTTAAAAACCCTTGGAAAAACCTTCCATTTCAACCCTTTCGAAACCATCAGAAAAACGCTACCTTTCGACTCCTTGGAAACCCTTTGGGGAACCACCCCTTCGAAACCATGTTAAATACCTTTCGAAAGCATCAAAACTTTAGAAACTCAAACCTTTCGAAAGTGCATGGGTTCAATTTAAAACATGTGGAAAAAACACCCTTCGAAACCATTAAAACCTTCTCTTTCGAAACCATTGGGTTATACTTTAACAGAACAAAATGGTCATTTAAAAACATCTAAGTCGAAAGCCTTCTTTTCGAACTTATTCCTAAGTAAAGGAGTGATGGTGTCGAAACCACCCTTCCGAAAGCATTGGGGAAATGGCTAATTTTAAAAAGTTAAGTATTCCTTCCGAAACCATTGACTTCGAAAGGTAGAAAGGCGGCAGCTAGGGGTTTCGACCCCATCGAAAGCATTATTTAAAACATAAGAGTGCAACCTATTCGAAACCTTTCCTTTAAAATATTTGACCCAGTCGAAATCCAATTGAGTCGAGAGCTAACCTTTCGGAAGCAAAGCATGTGCTACCATTGATTTTAAAACAAAGCATACTCCAACCCCTTCGGAACCCAACGTTTCGACTATGTACCTTCCGTCTTCATCCAATATGCTATGTACCAAGTACTTAATACCATTCGCATTCGTTTCGAAAGCATGGTGGTGAAACGTCCTAGTCGGAACCACCTGGTGCCAAAAGTAGCCGAACACACTAAAATGATGTTATTTTTGTTTTTAACTTAAAAGAGAAACTTTCAACTAACCTGCTATTGTTTGTCAAAATTTCATTGGTTGCTAAATAACTTTCTCAAAAGTGCTGCAAATATTTTTAGAATTAAACAATGGTTTTATTTTGCAAAATGCCCATTCTCCTTAATTAAATATATAAAACATTTAAGTCTCGTACCTTAAATAATTTTATATAATCATCAAAACACTTAGGAAAATTCTACAAACATTCCCAAAGATCCTTTTTAATATGATTTCTAACATATATAAATTTCAGACCCTAATAATTATTTATTTTGCCGTAGATAATTTATAACCCAATAAATTATTTTCTTCACTAGAAAATTAATATAAAATCCACATTAATTCAAAAAATTATAAAAATTGAAACCCATCTCTAAAATATCATTTCTGATTTACATTTAAATTCGCAAGGCATTTAGATGTCTTTTAATAGGGTTTTCATATCAAACCTATCATAAAAATCAATATAAATGTGCATAAATCATCAACAAGTATATATAAAATTTTAATCGTTCATAACATGGCATAAACATGCAAAAATTTTTCGGATTCATTCTTAAAACCGAAATCATAAAAAGTGAGATGTAATAATTATTCACTTTAGCTTTGTGATTAAAGATGTGAGATTTGATCTTGATTAAGTTGATTTGATTTTCCTCTTAAATAATTTAACTTTCTCTTCTTTTCCTTTACTAATGGTGGCCGGCCTTGGTTTTGATATTTTTTGAGATATAATGAAATAAGGGTGTGTTCATTTTCCTAAGGGTTTAGGGTATTAGGAAATACCTTTTTCCTATTTTGCCCTCCCCTATTTCCTAACACTTAAGTCCATTTTACTTCATTTTTCTATTCATTAATATGGCATAGCTACCCCTTAATTTAATCACAAATCTCAATCCATTAATTGACACATTATTTTATTTAATTTAACTATTTAAATATCCTAAATAATGTTACTAAAATATAGGGTGTTACAACCTCCATTCCTTAAGGAATTTCGTCCTTGAAATTACGATAAGGCACACAACAAGTCAATCAAAGATAAAACATACCATCAAACAAATCAGGATAAGCGTTTCTAATCCTGCTCTCAGTTTCACAAGTACAGTCACTAGCATCGTCACTCCACTGGACTTTCACTAATCTGATTGTCTTGTTCCTCAACTTCTTCTCATCTCTCGCGACTATCTGAATAGGCTTCCTAACTATAGTCATGTCTGCTTCCACTACTAAATCTTCTAACACGGTCGGTGCTATAGTATTGTCTGGATCCCTAATATACTTCCTCAGATGAGAAATATGGAAAACTACTCGGTAACTCTACTCTATATGCGAGTTTCCCGATCCTCTCAACAATGCGAAAAGGTCTAACGAATCTCGGTGCTAACTTTCTAGATTTCCCAAACCTAATCACACCCTTCATCGGTGAAACCTTAACAAACACATAGTCTCCAATGGAGAACTCAAAGTCTTTTCTTCTTCTATCTGCATAACTTTTCTACCTAGATTGAGCTTCCTTCATTCTCGTCCTTATCAGCTCAATCTTTTCTACTGCTTCTTTTACCAAATCAGGACCAAGGACCAATCTGTATCCAGTATCTAATCAACGTGTAGGGGATTTGCATAGTCCTCCATACAAAGCCTCAAACGGTGCCATCCCTATACTAGTCTGATAACTATCGTTATAGGAAAACTCGACTAGGTGTAGGTGGTCTTCCCATGATCCCTCGAAATCTAATACACAAGCTCATAACAAGTCCTCTAAGATCTTGTTAACTCTTTCTGTTTGCCCATCGGTCTGCGGATGGTAAGCGTTACTCATCTTGAGCTTGGTTCCCAAAGCTTCATGTGGACTCTTCCAGAACTCACTACTGAACAAAGAATTTCTATCACTAACAATACTACAAGCAATTCTGTGCCGTCTAACCACATTCTTCATGAACAACTTCGCTAAAATAGGTGTCGTCCTAGTTGACTTAACTGGAATGAAATGGGCACTCTTTGTCAACCTATCCACTATGACCCATATACTTTCATTACCTCTATTAGATCTCGGCAACCCATCTATGAAATTCATAGAAATAGAATCCCACTTCCACATCGGAATATCCAATGGTTGAAGCAATCCACTTGGCTTCTGATGCTCGGCTTTCACTTGTTGAAAGTTCAAACATTGTTTCACGCATAAACCAACATACCTCTTCATGCCTTCCTAGAAAAAACTTCTCTTCATATCTTATACATCTTTGTTGCTTCTAGATGAATAGTGAACTTCGAACGATGGCATTCCTTCAAAATTTCCTTCCTTATGTCTCCCACATTTGGGACACATAATCTACCCTTCTTTCTCAACCACCCATTATGGTCAAGACTAAAAACCTTCAATTCATCGCACTCCATTCCTTCCCTTAACTTCTTGATCCGTTCAGCTAACACTGGATCCTCCTCCTGTTTAGAAGCAATCTTCTCAATCAATACCGATCAGACTTCTAAAAACGACAACATAGCACCTTCTCCACTAGACTCAGCCTCGGATCTCTACTTCACTCTACAAGCTAACAATGCTTCCAAGTCTTTCCATTGTGCTACCATAGCTAACACTACATTCTGATGCTTCCTACTAAGAGCATCTGCAACCTTGTTGCCTTTCCCCGGTGTGTACTCTATTCCAAAATCATAAGCGGCTAAAAACTCTAACCACCTCTGCTGTCTCATGTTCAACTCCTTTTGAGAGAACAAGTACTTCAACGACTTATGATCTGTATATAGCTCAAACGCTCTCCCAAAAGTTAATGCCTCCATACCTTCAATGCAAATATCACTACAGCTAACTCCAAGTCATGCGTCGGATATCTAACTTCATGCGGTCTAAGCTGTCTAGAAGCATATACAATCACTTTACCCCTCTGCATTAGCACAGCTCCCAATCCTATTCCACACGCATCAGTATAAAAAACTAGATCATGATTCCCCTCCGGAACAACTAATACAGGTGCATGGGTCAATAAGTTTCAAGCCCTAGAATGCTTCCTTACACTTATCGGTCCACACAAACTTTATATCCTTTCGCGTTAGCTTGGTCATCGACGCTGCTATCCACGAGAAATCCTTTATAAACCTCCGATAATAACCAGCCAACCCAAGGAAACTTCTTATCTCAGTTACCGTTTCTAATCTCTTCCAATTATTAAAGCCTTTGATCTTTTCTGGATCGACTAACAATCCTTTCTCCGAAACAACATGACCAAGAAACTTCACTTCCTTCTTCCAAAAATGGCACTTTAAAAACTTTGCCTTTAGCTGATGTTGCCTCAGTGTCTCAAGCACAACTCTAAGATGAACTTCATGCTCCTTTTCATCCTTAGAGTATATCAGAATATCATCTATAAAAACCAACACGAACCTATCCAAATGCTCTCAGAAAATCAGGTTCATCAAATCCACAATGAAAGCCGACACATTAGTCAGTCTGAACGGCATAACTAACCATTCGTACGATCCATTTCTTGTCCTAAACGCCGTCAAAGGTATACTATCCTCCGCTACTCTAAGCTGATGAAATCCTCTTGCTAAATCTAACTTAGAGAATACCTTGGCTCCATTCAATTGATAAACACATTGTCGATTCTTGGCAATGGATATCGATTCTTTATCGTCTTCTCATTCAACTTACGATAATCGATACATAACCTTAACGATCCGTCCAGCTTCTTAGCAAACTCCAGGGTTGTGCTCCCCAAGGTGAACTACTTGGTCTAATAAAACTCATACCTTCCAAATCTATCAACTGAGCCTTCAACTCCTTCATCTCTGTTGGCGTCATCCTGCTTGGCGGCCTACTCACCGGTTCTGCTCCAGGCACCAAATCTATTCGAAACTCAATTGCTCGTATCGGTAGTAATCCTACTACAGGCTCGAAAGCATCCGCGAATTCTCTAACCATGAAAACTCGACTCAACTAATCTTCCACCTCCACAATACCCAATAAAGTGTTCACTTCACAACTAGGGTTTTCTATGATATAAACTATCTGATCATTACAATTAGCGTGTCTAAGTGATATTTTCCAATCGTGGTAAAATATCCTAGCATCATATTCACTTAACCAATCAATCCCAAGAATAATCCCGAACCCTACAAAATCAAATACATGCAAACTGCAAACAAAGGTGTATCCTAGTAAATCAAACTCTAAGTGGCCACACTTCATCCCAAGCGTCGCATACCCTCCTATCGGATTTGCAACTCTTAAGGAAGTAACTAAATATGTGAATTCTCGGTTAAGTTTATTTACCAAACATTGAGATATAAAAGAATGAGATGCACCGGTGTCAAATAAAACACTAACAGACATACGTGAATCTGAAGCGTACCTCCTAACACAGCCTTTCCCTTCTCCTGCACTGCTGGCCTCGAAGCAGCAGGCTCCAATGCATACACTTTGCCCTTACCATCCTTAGCGGGCTCCTTGCATTGATTGTTGTAGTGGCCGATCCGATCACAGTTAAAGCACTTGATGTTCTTCTTTCCAATCGCCTCCTTTCCGTTTTCCTTTCCAGTACGACACTCATGAGCATAATGTCCTTTCTTGTTGCATTTATACCAGACCACCTCAGACTTTCCTTTCTTTGCTGCTCCTACTTTATGAGCATTCTTCTTATGGAAATTTTTTTCTCTTTTGGCTATGTCCAACCTGGACCTCCTTCTCCTTCTTCTTCTCCAAACAAGCTAACATCTCCTCATGTCTCAACGCCATTTCCACTACCACATCACATGAATCTATGATGTGCGGTAAAGTAGGCCTAGCCAACTCCGGCTTCAAACCTCTAATACACTTTCATTCCTTTTCAACACTGTGTCAACAGTGGCATACCCATATTGGGCTAACACTTCGAACCTTCCAACATACTCTAAAACAGACATCTCCCCTTGTTCTTGCTCAGCAAACTTCCTAACCAGCACAGACTGCGCCATTACTGACATGAAACTTTCTTGAAACCTCTTCCTAAACTCCGCCCATATCATAGTTTCCTCATCCACACCAGCAGTTACAGTATTCCATTAAAAAAAAGCAGCTCCTTGAAGCTGTCTTGAAGAAAGTCTTCTTTTCTGCTCGTCATTGAGCCCTAAGTCAGCAAAAATACTTTCATAGTATAGCAGTCAGTTTTCCACCTCGATAGCATCCTCAGTTCCGATAAACGGCTTTCCCCCAAGCCTAGCATAGTCTCTGCTCAATTTAGCATACTGATTGACCATCAGAGCTTCCTAAACTCCTCCTCCAGCAGCATTTCCTCCAACAACCCCAGCAGCAATCCCAGCTTGCATCATATTTACAAAAAACTGATACATAGCTCTGATATCCACTTGTGGGACCACAGAACCAACATTCTCGGCCTGAGCCTGACCTTGAGTTCTTCTAACATTCAGTCGGGCATTTCCATTTGTGGTGGTGCGTCTCCTCCTAGATTAACTCTGCCTCTTCTTCCGTCCATATCTGTATTCAAGCCTCGTGAGATACAAAAGAATAGCTTAACAAAGATAGGAGTCTAGAGATAAAGCATATACTTATATATAGCAAAGACAAGTACGTTACTATAGCATTATCCCATACCCCGATCTTAGCTCTTATTCCTAAGGATTATGTTTCCAAAAATCATTTTTATTTAAAGTATTTCATAAACCTATGCTCCGATACCAAGTTGTAACATCCCCTATCTAGAGGCCCAAAGCTAAGCGTTATAGATGCTGTAGTCATCTATAGTATTAACTTCCGACAATTAAATATGGCTATGTTAATGGTATCTATAATATCAGAAGTACTTGAATATGAATCAAATCACAGATTTCAAAACAACATTTTTCCATTACATTACAAAACACATGTTCCATATTCGTATTACATAATCACAAAATGTTTCCAAGCAATGATAAAATATACTAATTACAAAATATACCATGAGTGACATATGAAGATGCCCCTAGGAATTGATTAGAGTCATATAGTCATAATTGACTTAATACATACATAACAGAAATAAACACAAAACAAAGAACGACAACTCCTAAATAGCTATCTGTTAGTCTCCTGCTTGCCTCAGGTAGATTTATTCGTCATCCTATTAAAACCCTAAAAAGCCTCAACCCTCAGCCTACTCAAATCAATTTTGAGCACCCGGGAGTTTAAGGGGAAAAACATAACCTTCGAGTCAGACATAAAGCCTGGTATGAATAATACTATCCATCCCGGTTATTAATGTTAAGTGAGACCACGCCGCTTAGCGGAACGGGTTTCCCCTCACTAACATTCTTTTAAAACATAGCTTTTGCAAATCTTTTCCAACAACCATAATTGGTTATATACTATAAAACATCAATATGTAAACATACATATCAGGTAATAAAAGAACTATCTGTTCAACCACTTTAGTTTTTTTTGACTGACTATTAACCTTTGGCTGACTCGGGCCTACCGGACAAAATAACAAAATAATCTAACATATATTAGACATACCTCTTCTGGACGGTATGTCCTTAACTATCAATTAAATACTTCTTTTTTGAACGGTCTGTCCCTAATGGTTCTGTGGGCTCACCAATGACTTATCAGTATACAAATATATATTCTCTTTTGTGTGTAATCATAATTTTAGTCTTACCTGTGACAAAGCCCTACACATTGGAATTTTGGACTAAATTAGCTGGGGCCAATAGCTAATATATACGGCGCGACTCTATACCAGTCCCATATGGTATTCTAATATCTGAGTCATTTTACTTAGGGATATCTTTCCAAAATTTTCCTTGAAAACCTTTTTAAAAAGATTTAAAACCTTTAAATCAAACTCACATAAGGAAAATACATATACTCTATGCTTTAATCAAAATCATCTTGCCATGTTATGTATATACTTTACTCAATCCTTAGTTGATGAAAACATTTAAACACTTGAAAGTACCCCTTTCGATTTTATTGAGAGTCCCCCTTTCAAAACCATTGAATGCATCTCTTTCGAAACCAAGTAAAACCCTTCATTTATCTAGGTTGAAAAACCTAAAACCTTCCTTTCCAAACCATTCTTAAATCCCTTTCAAAACCTTTGAAAACCTTTCTTTCGAAAGCTTTAAACCTTAGACATCATATCTTAAAACACTTCAAAACATCGCCTTTAAAAATCCTTGGAAAAACCTTCCATTTCAACCCTTTCGAAACCATCAGAAAAACACTACCTTTCGACTCCTTCGAAACCCTTTGGGGAACCACCCCTTCGAAACCATTTTAAATAAATTTCGAAAGCATCAAACCTTTAGAAACAGAAACCTTTCGAAAGCGCTTTAGTTCAATCTAAAACATATGGAAAAACACCTTTCGAAACCATTAAAACCTTCTCTTTCGAAACCATTGGGTTATACTTCAACATAAAAAGGGTTATTTAAAAACATCTAAGTCGAAAGCCTTCTTTTCGAACTTATTCCTAAGTAAAGGAGTGATGGTGTCGAAACCACCCTTCCGAAAGCATTGGGGAAATGGCTAATTTTAAAAAGTTAAGTATTCCTTCCGAAACCATTGACTTCGAAAGGTAGAAAGGCCGCAGCTAGGGGTTTCAATCCCTTCGAAAGCATTATTTAAAACATAAGAGTGCAACCCATTCGAAATATTTCCTTTAAAATATTTGACCCAGTCGAAAGCCAACTGAGTCGAGAGCTAACCTTTTGAAAGCAAAGCAGGCGCTACCTTTGAGTGTAAAACAAAGCATACTCCAACCCCTTCAGAACCCAACGTTTTGACTATGTACCTTCCGCCTTTATCCAATACGCTCCGTACCAAGTACTTGATACTACACACATTGGTTTCGAAAGCATGGTGGCGAAATGTCCTAGGCGGAACCCCTGGTGCCGAAAGTAGCGGAGCACACTAAAAACATGTTATTTTTGTTTTAACTTAAAAGAGAAACATTTAACTAACCTGCTATTGTTTGTCAAAATTTCATTGGTTGCTAAATATCTTTTTCAAAATTTCTGCCAATATTTTCAGAATTAAACAATGATTTATTTCGCAAAATGCCCCTTCTCCTTAATTCAATATATAAAATATTTAAGTCCCAAACCTTAAATAATTTTATATATTCACCAAAACACTTAGGAAAATTCTACAAAAATTCTAGAAAATCCTTTTTAATATGTTTTATAACATATATAAATTTCAAACCCAAATAATTATTTATTTTTCCGTAAATAATTTATAACCCAATAAATTATTTTCTTCAGTAGAAAATTAATATAAAATCCACATTAATTCGAAAAATTATGAAAATTGAAACCCATCTCTAAAATGTCATTTCTGATCTACATTTAAATTCTCAAGGCATTTGGATGTCATTTAATAGGGATTTCATATCAAACCTATCATAAAAATCAACATAAATGTGCATAAATCATCAATAAGTATATATAAACTTTTAATAATTCATAACATGGCATAAACATGCAAAAATCCTTTGAATTCATTCTTAAAACTGAAATCATAAAAAGTGTGATGTAGTAATTATTCACCTTAGCTTTGTGATTAAAGATGTGAAATTTGATCTTGATTAAGTTGATTTGGTTTTCCTCTTGAAAACTTTAACTTTTTCTTCTTCTCCTTTGCTAATGGTGGCCGGCCTTAGTTTAGATATTTTCGTTTGAGATAAAATGAAATGAGGGTATGTTCATTTTCCTAAGGGTTTAGGGTGTTAGGAAATCCCTTTTTCCTATTTTGCCCTCCCCTATTTCCTAACACTTAAGTCCATTTTACTTCATTTATCTATTCATTAATATGGCACGGCTACCCCTTAATTTAATCACAAATCTCAATCCATTAATCAGCACATTATTTTATTTAATTTTACTAATTAAATATCCTAAATAATGTTACTAAAAATATGGGGTGTTACATGGGTGTTGAAGAATTTATTGGCGCTAGACGGAGGGCTCAAAACCTCTGATCCTTTTTAACTTTCCCATAGACTAATTGTGTGAAATTCTTACATTTTAGAGAAAATGGTAAGAGCCGGGGAAAATAATAACATCCCGAACTTCAACTTAGAGAATATGGAGATTGGTCAACCTTTAACGTTAACGAGACTCGCAAGCGATGAGACCAATATTCAATATTTAATACAACAAGTAATGGTAATACGAGAGCTTCTTGAAGGGGATCCATCTCAAGAACCTTTGAAGGTGATGAAACTCATGGAAGGGGAAGACGAAGCGCAATCTCCAAGTAAAATCCAAGATGAAGAACAAAACGAAAACCAAGAGAGTCAAGCTAAAAGGCCCATTAAACAATCGAATATTTCAATCCAAGGAGATAATAGAGATTACTTTGATGACGAAACCAACCAAAAATAAATGTAACAGAGGACATGCTTAAAGGGAAAGAAATTCTTGACCTAAGGAAAAATAATAGCTTTCGAAAAACTCCTTTGTCAGATGAAATCTTTGATGTTAGAATTCTATCCTACATCATATTCCCTCCATTAAAATATGACGGAGCCACTAATTCGGATGATAACCTTCAAGGTTTTGAAAACCGAATGGATTAATATAATGCTTCTAGGGCAGTTCGTTTTAAGGATTTTCCTGTAACTTTTCATGGAGCAGCTGCCGTATAAGAATTAGCAGGAACAGACCACATGTTCTTGGGAACAATTCTCTTATGAATTTTTAGTGCAGTTTTACATATACAAAGACCCAACTTAGCCTCCAGCATGTTAACTAATATCAAGCAAAGACCAGGGGAATTATTTGGAGATTACCTAAAGAGATTTAATATAGAGGCATCGAAAGTAGAAAATGTGACCGACAGAGACAGACTGATAGCATTTCGATTGGGGATAATTGAGCAGTCTCCATTTTGGGGGGAACTTTACATTCGTGGATGTAAAGATTTACAACACTTCTATGGTGTGAAGAGCCCCTAGAAAAAAAGAAGGAAAGAAAGATCTAGTTCCATTCATCCCAATAAAAGTCAAATGGGAATGAAGATATAAAAGAGGCTTGGAAAAAGGTTTCAAAATCAGACTATATAGACTTAAACGAACCCCTCTCTCACATTTTTGTCATGGCGAAAGATTATGAAATTTTACTTGTTACTCATGAAATACGTAGTTATCCTGAATCCAATACAGAAGGAGATTATTGTGCCTATCATAAAGTAAATGGACATAAGACTGATGAATGTCGCACCTTAGCAGGAATAATTTAGAAAATCATCAATTCTGGGTCTCTAAAGGAGTTCATTAACGAAGCTTAAAGGATCACTCATTCCGAAAACAATAGCCCAAACACTTAAATTCTAACTTCTTCTACATGAGAAAAGCAATTCTGCAACTTCAAATTCAAACTCCGATCAAACTATGGTGTCCTGTGTTAATTACTCATCACGAATTATCTTTACTCATAAAAAATTTATTAATTTAGTTTGTACTTGAAATCAATTATGTACAATACGAAATTCGAGTGTCTTTACAGGTTAAAACAAAACTAATCCACTACACACGAAAGGATATGAATTTCTCCATCAAAACATAACCAGTCTTTGGTCTTCTTCAAAGAAAAGATAGATCAAATGTCTAGGATAAAGTGGCTCTCTATCTCAAAGCTTGAATCAATCAGCCGCCTAGCATAATCTAGTTTCTAAGGAAAGGTAATATTCAAAATCTTCCCAAAAGAAGGGATTCTTAAAGAAAAGCATGCACTTGTCCGTAAAGGTCTATTAGTTCATAAGTCATGACTTTTCAGACTTACAAACAAGACATTCCATTTTGCTAAGCAAAACTTGAGAAGGTACGATTATATATATATATATATATATTATATAAAGGTGGAAGTAAATACACCAACCATATTTTTGACAAGCCATTTTATTGCCAAAAAAGGATTTATCAAATCCACCTTGAAGGAAATTATTTTTAGAAATCAAGAAAGGTTATTTCTAGTTACCCTACTAGTTTTGGGGGGGCGGGGGGCTGAATATATACCTATTTCAAAGAAGGGATTTATAATCTTCTAAAAATTACGTAGCATTAGTAAATGCAAAAAAGGTTTCGGTAAAGTATGCTTAGACGAAAAGCGTTTTCAAAGCTTTCTGAAATTATTGGCAAGGAAAGACTTATACCCATTTCCCTAAGAAAAGTTTTAAAACTATCCAGATTTACTAACAAAAACTCTAATTAGAAGAGTTTATTCTCGATTAAAGGATTATTGGTTCATGAATCATGACCACTCAGCCTCTTATTTGTGATTCGTGTTTCTATTATGAGAATGATTTGAAAACCCATTATCAAAAAAGTTCAAATGTCCAAACTTTTTTTTGAAAAAAATAGTCTCTCAATTTATCAGAAAGGTCCTTTATAAAAATTCTTTCTCTCAAAAAGAATTTCATGATGGAGATGTTTGAAAAGGATTTTCACAAACATTATAATTGGCCAAAAATTATTTTCACAAACTTTTCAAAGAAAAACTTCTATTTAAGCCTTCTCTGGAAGCACCTCCTAGCAGGAGGGACAAAGCTTACTCTGGGAGCACCTCCTAGAGGGAGGCACAAAACCTCCTCCGAGAGCACCTCTTAGTGGGAGGGACAAAGCCTTCTTCGGTAGCACCTCCTAGAGGTAGGGTTCAAACCTCCAAACCTCTTTCAGAGTACCCCGTAGAGAAAGGGGAAAAACACCATTTAGCAATCCTCAGCCTACCCAAAGCCCAAAGAGTGGCTCATCCAAAAAAGGATGAAGAAATCCACAGCCCAAAAGAGGCACAAATAAGGAAAACGGACGAAGGTGTCCTTAACTCCGAGCAAAGTCAAAGCCCAAGAAGGGGAAAGAAATAAATGAACGAAGATGTTCATAGCTTGAACAGAAGCATAACCCAAGAAAGGTGCAAAAACAAAAGGAACTAAGATGCACAAAATATAAAGAGAGGCAAACAAAAAAGGTAAAAGACTAAGATGTCTTAAAACATGGAAAGAGTCATGAAGAAATCCGAAGCCCAAAGAATCAAGCAAAGAAAAAATCCCCATTAGAAAATAAAGAATTGCTCCATTCAAGGCATAGTTAATGGCGGACCTCTGATAGGACTAGGCTAAACCTAGGAATAAGGAATCCTTCAAAATAAGGTCTATATATAAAATAATTGGGTCCACTGACGACCAAATAACCGAACGAAACTACCTGCTGAATAGCTAAACAACCGAACGAACAATCTATTGAACGACTGAATGGATAAATAGTTGGACAGTTGAATGGAACTACTTGCTGAACAGTTGAATGGTTAAATGGAACTACTTGTTGAACGGTTGAATGGTTGAATGGAATTATTTGGCTCCAATATATTATATTACAATAGTGAGCACTTTAACAGTTATATATCCTCTAACAAGTAGGCTTTTCTTTGAATGAGGGAATCTCCATTGCTATTTGAAGAATAAAATTGTGAGTCTTTAGCTTAAAGTCTTTTTGGGCTGCTATTGTTGGACAGTTTTCTTGTCCACTTTTGTTTTTGAATAAATTTAGGAGTCTCTTATTAATGGATAAAACTCTGATGAATTTTTGATTGAATTCCTAATTTTCTTGACAAATGGATTCCTTGTTTTCGTGTTAATTATTTTTCTTCGATTGGTTTTCTGGATCTCTTATTGGATTTTTTGTTTCCATATGAATTTACGGTTTTCTTGGTTGATTTTCTGGATGATTTTTAATTTTCCATTAGATTTATGGTTTTGTGATGGAGTTTAAGTTTCCATGTTATTAGATTGAATTCCTATTATTATCAGATTGAACTTATGGTCTTCAATTATCGAATTTTTTATTTTTCTTTTATTGTCAAATGAATTTATGGTCTTCTTATTATTATCAGTTGAATTTCATATCTTTTTCTTACCAGATAAAACTTCGATAGGCTTTTTAATTGAATTATAGTTGGGTTTCTAATTTTCTTGACAAATGAATTTCTGGATTTGTTGATTGGTTTTCTTGATGGATTTGGACTTATTGAATTCCCAAAATTTGGATCTTCTATAATTGCCATATATGAGTTTCCGGACTTCTCCTATTAGAAGGATTCCTGCTTTTCTTATTATTAGATGAGATTCGGGATTTCTTATTGTCAAATAGATTTCTAGTCTTATATCATTGTTAAATGGATTTCTAGTCTTTCATTATTGCCAGATAGTTCTCTGATTTCTCTTATTATTAGATAGGTTTCTGGCCTTCTTATTGTCAAAGGATACCTATGGCTTTTGTTACCGAATTCCTGTTGTCAGGAAATGGTATTATTGGATTTCTTATCATCAAATAGTGTGTGAAAATAAAGGTTACAATGAGAAAGCAAAAGCAAGAGGTTGAGCAATAAAGGAATCTAATTTAAAAGTTTACAAGCAACCTAATATTAAATACTAGCCTCCCACAACCAAAGAAGAAGTAAATCAAATATGATAATCTTGTTAAAAAGCTTCTTGCCCAAATTTCCATCTGCTTACCAGTTATTACAAATTTGAATATTCATTCTTGAGAGCAAATAGGTGATCACATAACAAAAGTTTATAATCCAAAAAAAATAACCTAGTAATAAGTCAATAACTATTGAATGACTAATATAGAGTTCATAAGGAAAACTTAGACTCTTATGTTGACTCAAAGAGTACAAATAAATGTTGAATCTATGATAAGAAAATAGGTCCATGTATATGAACCTAAAAATTTAATAATAGTTAACATAGAGCATCCTAAATACAATGTTACACCTGTAAAACTATCTCAAATAAATAGGTTAATATCAAACACCGTACGAGTTACACCATAAGGTAAAATATGGTAATATTAAATCATGAGTTAGTATTAACCCAAATGTATTAAATTTAAAGTTTTGCAGCAATTTTGATAATTGGAAAAACCTCCTTTGTTTGAGTTTAAATCAAAGGAGAAAGAGGAACACCATCATAGTGAATAGATTTGAAAGGTTAAGCAAAGGAAGAGAAATTCCTGGTTTTTACCCTAAAGAGTAAAAAGCTTCTTTACACAAGGAGGGGGCAAATGTTTTTCCTATAATTGGCAAAGGATACAGTTCAAGACTGTGTAGTTAAAGCCCTGCTAAAGCCCCGCAAAAACCCTGCACTACATCAGAAAAGGCCTTTCGTAGCATTGAAAAAATGCTACCAAAGCTTTTAGCAGTGTTTCGGTGAACGCTGCGATACGACATGCAACTAAAAGTCTAAAACTTTTTGTAGCCTTCTAGAAAATGCTACCAAAACTTGACATATTGTAGGATTTTAGTAACGATACAAAAAGTTTCAGAATTTTAGTAGCATGTCGTATCAAAGCGTTTGCTGAAACGCTACTAAAATTTTTAGTAGCATTTTTCCAACGTTATGAAAGTCAAATCGAAGTTATTTACATTTATTTCCGTAGCATTCTAAAAAGGCTACCAAAGATTATTAACTGTTTTGTAGCATACTTTAAATGCTACCGTTTTCTGTTAATGGCTTGTACCATTTCCAGCCATCACTCGCATAATAGTCTTAATAAAACCAACAATCAATCATGTAATCATCGTATTCAAACCAACAATCAATCAATCACATAATCGTTATATTCAATTGAAAAAACACGTTAATCACATAATCAAATATGATATCCATAACCATTTCGATAATAGTTTTTCAACAAAATAAGCAAATTCATATAAAATCCATAACCATTCATAAATAAGTTTACACAACAAGTACTAACAAAATGTTATAATATATATAACAATTAAAGCCATGTTCATTACTTGATTACCCATAATTCTTTGTTGCAACTGGTCTTTGCTCCTAAATAGCTAATTACCTGTAGACAAATTTAACAATCAACAAATGATTATGAAACTGTTTTGCATATTTAAAGTATATCAAACATCCCTAGTTAAACTTATATTAAATTTAAATAATTTCTATAAAATTTAGTTAATTTAGTTAAATTTAATAAACTTGGTTGATTTTTATAATAAACTTATTTAATTTTTAAAAACTTATTAACTTAGTTAGATTCTAATAAAACTTAATTAATTTGTATAAATTTATTTAATTTTATAAAACTTAGTTAATATTTAGAAATTTGGTTAATTTTTACAAAAATTAGTTTAATTTTTATAAAAATCGATTAAATTATTATCAAACTTAATTAATTTGATCAAACTTTGTCAATTTTTATAAACTTATTTATTTTTTATCAAACTTAGTTAATTTTTATAAATCTTTGTTAGCTTGTTTAATTTTTATAAACTTAGTTATTTTTTTAATAATATTTATTATTGTAAATTTAGTTAATTTTATCAAACTTAATTATTATTATTATTTTATTATTCCAAACTTGTTAATTTTAGTAAACATAACTTTTTATTGTTGTTGTTGTTGTTATTATTATTATACCATTATAAAAACGTATCTTGGGTAGAACTTATAAGTGGATCTTGCAGTTTATCGTTCAACATGTAAGTCATTTTCTTTTAAATATGAGGAATAAGTCCCTTTTTTCCAGTTGAAAATGTAATTATATAGCATCAACAATTATAAAATAAAATTATTGGAATTGATGATTTACAACATATAACTTATCCTAGAAAGTCAAAACCTCAAATATTGGATGTGAAAAAAAATATGATGGAAAAACTAACTTGAAGATCATATATTGAACTACGAACGAATATGAAGATTAACAAGGAAATAGTGAGCTATCCTATGTAATGAAGTAGTATGCTCAAAATAGAATTACAAGTGATGTTTATCCCAAAAGTAGTGTCAAAACCATATTGTTGTATTACAGTAACTGAATTAAGGTTTAAACAATCCTCGATCTAGAGACTTCGAAAAGTAATTCACTGATAACTTAAGCCATATTGAAGTGCTGCTCAGCTTAGTTCTATTTAGAATATCATCGTTTCTATACAGGTTATTATCATGATTTTTATCCAGATTGCATACATGAATTAAATAGCATAAGTCTTTAGCATACAATCAAAAAAACAAATCAATAGTGAAACAAACAATTTCCCTAATTTGGTCGGTACTACTAAGAAATGAAAGTGTACCTGCTTCTCGACCTCTTTGGCAACTTCTACTGAAACAGAACAAAATTTTGCATGTTCTTCATGTCAACCATCAAGTATTCTACACTAGGATGTTAAACCTGAACAAAAGGGTACACTCGATTGAAATAAATAGCCGAGGAAAGGAAAAGAAAAAAAGGGTACACTCAGTTAATTTATTATTATTATTATTATTATTATTATACACGTAGTTAATCTTATATTATTATTATTATAATAAACTTATTTAATTTTTGTAAAACTTAGTTAACTTTGTTAATTTTTATAACTTAGTTGTTGTTCATATTGTTATTATTATTACTACTAATTATAAAACTTAGTTGACTTAGTTAATTTAATAATATTATTATTATAGGTAGAAACATACCTTGAGTATGCCAATAGGTTGCTTCCACAACTGTCGGGCTGTGGGCCTTTGATTGCTAATGTACATAGTCGACTCATCGAGCATGTGATAGCCTCCTTCTAGATAGGCTCTTAGATAACTATATTCTATACAACACCAAATCCAAGTCTTTCCATGTTGAACTTGTAGTAACCAATTCAAATTATCAGATGAAAATCTTCAGGTGAAAAATTAATATCGAAAAAAAGTGTTCATGACTACTGGTTATAGTGATAAGAATGAATGTAACCAATATTTACATTTGAAATTTCATTCTTTTATGCATTACCATTAAGCGTGAACAAGACGATGATCCAATCTTTATTTGAAGACTGAAAGTGGAAGAACAAGACGTCCTAGAATGTCGTCTTGTTGGGCCCACCTTTGATTTCAAAACTTGGTTCCTTACCTAGAAAATAAGTCAATAACTACAATGAAATATCGTAGGAAAATATGTGTTATATGTATATATGTATGAATGTGCACACACCTGATATCAATAACTAGCATTTATTCTTCAGTCTAAAAGTAAAATACGATGTCCTTCATCCTAATTTTTTTTGGTTTGTCCTTTTTCTTAGTTTCGCCACATGCACTCCAAGATCATCAACGAAAAATATTTTGAAAATATGTCTTTGCAAGTTATTTAGTTGAAATATGACCAGTACAGCAGTAAAACTTATTTGTCTAGAGATCAATTCGAAAGTAATAAACAACACCTTACTGCGAGTAAGGAGTTAAAAGTACGAGGATAAATTATATTATTATGGAACTTCAAATAGTAACTAAGCAAAACAATGTATATTGCTACCTAAAACTAATATTCATATTTTAATTATGGATGATTATGGACGATAAAGGACACAAAAGTAACCTTGCTAGAAAAGGATCATCTGTGAAGGCATTTTTCTAAAGTCCACAAGATGCAAAAATGAAAATTATCTATTTCTTTAAAGTGGATCATGGATATTCAATCCACTTATTTTCACATATTTCAATCCCATTCTATTTCAAATACACAAACATAGAGGATAAAGCCAAAAGAGAAGATCAAAATCTCTTGTCCCAAAGCGGAAATAAAAATGTTATTCATCTATAATTGTAGGCTTTTTTCTATCAGTTTGACTCCAGTAATACAAACTGGGATTTAATATCACTTCCCTTATTTGGATGCACAAACATAACAAAATTTATGTTATAGCAGCTGGAAAAATATAGGTTTTTTTTTGGCTATTTTCTATCTATAGGAATGTAACCCATTAGTTGTATTAGGTAAGCTTAAAGCAAGCACTAAAACCCCTTCCTCTTCACTGGAAACTCCATAATATAATTTTTAAAAACATGTCAATGTAAAAATTCTGAGAGATTAATTCATTTCAAATTGATGTACAAAAAGGGAAGGCCAAGATACAAACTGCAATAAGCAGCAAACATGCCAAAGTACATTTTTGAGTAAATGAAATTACAAAATTTAAAGCCACCGGAAATGTGGAGACATCACTGTTTTAGAACAATTTTCTCATAGTCTAGTTGTTTTAAACAAAAAGGGTGATACACGTAGTATGTCATTGCATGTAGTATCCCAATGAACATGTCAATTACGAAACCATCAAACCATGTTAGAAAAGGTAACATAAATTTGCAGGGTAGTAAGGTCAACTGTATAATAAATAAATTATATTAGTCAATATTGAAATCGCGACAGGTATGACTCTATACAGAAGACGCATGGATATTGATCAGTTTAACCACTTATAAGTAAAGAGTACCTTTTTATCTCAAATGCTTGCAGAAAATGATATCTGCATAAAAAAATGCAGCAATCATTATAACAGTATATATACTTTGTGTTTGTCAAATTTATGAACAAAGCAATGCTTTTTGTAGTTTTGAAAATATCATACAACACACTGTAACAGCATAGTACCTGTGCGAAACCACCAGAACATCAGTAGATAATTGAAAATAGTTTCATACAATCCTGCATAGATGTTTAAAAACCGAGCATAATACTAATACTTTAATAATAGCTAGAAAAGGATCATTACGAAGCCAGTTGGTTGTCTTAATAATACATTTGTAATTGTACAAAATATTGTGAACGGTACATAATGGTGAATCATCGGTTCCCTTTCCTTTACCTCTTAAAAAGTCAGTAAATCCGCCTCTCATCATTCTTTGAACTTGTTATTTTAGAAACCAATGAGGATGCTATTAAAAATAAAAGATGGACCTGGCATACAAGAAACACTTTTAACCAATAAAGTTGAAGTTGTGTAGGACAAATCTTCTAAGTATTTTTGGTTTAGACAAGGGTTGAATCATAATATCTCCAATGAGAGATCTTACCCTTTATTGAATAACTGAGTATTTTAGCTTTGATATTTTCTACCACCAATAATTATACATGATCTATTTATCATCAGTGGCTCTAAATATCTAACATTCAGATCAGGAAAACGTTGACAAACAGTTTAGGAGCTTCTAAAAAGTAATTTTAGGTTTACACTTTAGACGGTTCCATTGGTTTTTGAATTTGAGAGCTGAATAAACACAAACAATTAGCATAACTGCTCTTGAACTTACTGTCAAAAAAATATGGTAACCATGTAGGATATATAAAGCTGAATGCATGCAAGTATATTTACTCGTAATACCATAGTTCAAATGAAAGCAAAAGAACTTAACTAGCACAATAAACAAAAGGCTAACTCAATATTTGGATCAACTTTAGCGCACGAACACTCTCAGTTTATTACTAATAGTCTAATGCAAACAGTGACTACTATCATAAATACAAACAACCCTCTTACTCCATATCTTATTTTCACATTAAAGTTATGATTGTATTTCAAGAACAAAAAACTAGGAAAATGAGATTGCAGTGGTCTATATTACAAGGCTAACTTATAGCATCAAGAGCACGCACTGCCTTATAGAAAACATCTATATTTTCACAGTGACGAGTGATATTTGTTCCTAGCCCCAGCAAAGCTTTAAGTGAGGATATCTTTGACCGAAGATGTATGAAATGTCAAGGAAAATAAAGAAATTTTGAAAGATCTTAACAAATTACAAGTTGAAAAAATACGAATATAAGTAGCAAAATGTTTTAAAGGATATATTCACGTAGTCTCTCAGTTGTATGTGGTACTGCGCCTACCAGAGCATGAATTACAGCAATTGTAGCTTCATGAGACTCGTCTTCTAGGAAAGCATCCATTTGTATGTGTATCTTGTCAACAATCTATCATTCATGCATTTTAATTAGTTCCATCAACATCAGATGCTGAAAAATAATTTAAATAGGTATCGAATACCATATCATTTTTGATCTGTTGAGCAACAGCTCCAAACGCATCTATACTTGCATTTTTGATAAGTATCGAATACCTTATCTTTTGTTACCCTTAAAGATATCATATTTACTGGCAAGAAAGATTGATGTCTTTCCAAGTAGAAAATGAAATAATCCATAGCTTATAACTCTGTTATTTTTACATCTACAGGAAAACTTCATACCAAATTATGGTTATGATTTCGATCTAGGTGTTAAAGGAGACCTATTCATAAAAATATTAGTCGCATGTTATTGTTTCAATTCCCCGAATGGTATGAGGATTGGAAGGAAGCACCTAAAATAATAATCGAAGAACCATTACCTGCATTAGACCCCCTAACAGCTGTTATGACTATATATCAAATGGACAAGATGTAATGGCTGTAACCATTAGTAATGGCTAAAACCATAAGCTGCTAATATGGAAAAGCAAAATGAACAGCTTAATGATGTCCTATATGATTGCAAGAAAGAACTTCTAGCTAAATATGCAATCAATGAAATGTTAAGTGAAGTACTAGCTATTGAACTTCATGTGAATGTGATGCAGCAGAGTACCTGGTGACGAAGTCAAACCCGCGACCTACGACTCATTTCCCTCGTGACTCATCATCACCACAGCTTCACGACTCATCACATCGCGACTTACGACTTAAATTTCCCAAATCTATCATCCACAACCTAACCCAAACTCCACGACATACCACTCCGCGACTCAACTCCACCACGCGACTCATCAAACCACAACTCACGACTCATCAACAGCACGACCTACGACTCATCCACATCACGACTTACGACTCATCACCACCACGACTTACGACTCATCACCGCAATTCCTACAACCTACCAAAACCAAACAACCTACTCTCCATTCGCCTAAATCGCGAACGACCTACGCTAAGTCGCTCGCCGACATACCAGAGCTCCGCGACCTAACTCCATACCACGACCCATCCAGTAATTCGAAGCCGCGACCTAAAACCCCAATCTAACTCCATCGTTCCCGACCTAATTCCTACTATCGCGGTCAAGCTTCCCTAACTCGCGTAAAAAATAAGTCGTGAGAAGTTTTTGATAAGTCGTAAGAAGTTTGATAAGTCGCGTGAAAGGTAAGTCGGAAGTCTATTATCTTTTAGGTCGTTGGAACACTGTGATAAGTCGTTGTACATTAGTGTTGTAATTTTCTTATTCCTTTGTGTTGTGTTGTAACCCCTATAAATAGGGATGTAAGGTCATTTGTAAAGGTTGTTGAAGATTGAATAAAATTCTCTTTTGTTAGCTTTGTGCTTTCAATTTCAATTGGTAGTCGAGTGTAATTCCTATCTCCACTCACGTTATTCGAGTGCGCTCGAATCTTCGTTTGTTGAAGCCGATTCACGGTATCTTGTGCGCAAGATCAACGTTGAAGAATCATAGATCTCTTTCCCGGTATCTTCGGATCAACGAGTCAGAGATAGCTAGAATTCGGTATCTTCGGATCAACGAATTCAGGCATCGCAGTATTCATCAATCCACCGATTGCAATTTCATCGATCTATCTTGTTTCTGATTATTTCGCTGCGTCAGTTTGGTATCAGAGCGTGTTTTAGCCAATCATAGCTAAATCGAGTCTTGGAGCCGAGAATTTGAAGTGTTGAAGTTGTGTTCATCGTGTTCATCATATTTTGCAACAAAGTTGGAGTTTTCGATCCATTTCATTTTGGATCAAAGTTCGAAAGGTGTTTGAAACTTGAAGTGTGAATTTGTTGAAGTGTTTGGGAAGTATTCAATCATGCCGCCAAGACGAGTTCAACGTCATCGCAATATTAATGCTTTGTACGAAAGAGAAGAGGCCGATGAAATGGAGCAAACGAATCAACGAGAATTTCAATGAGAAGCTTGCTGAAGGGATTGGTCGATTAGAGAGAATGATGCTTGAAATGAGTCAAAATCAGAGAAGGGTTTCACCTGAATCGAGCCATGGAAGAAGTAGAGTTTCACCACATTCTAATCGGGAGAGAAGTGTTGATAGTGATCATAGAAGCGTGGATCGAGATTGTGATAGAAATGTTGATGATCGAGGTCGTGATAGAAATGTGACTGATCGAGATCGGAGGAATGTAGATCGTAGGAATGTTGGTGGAAGAAATGGTGGTGGTAGAGATGTTGGTGGTCAGGATCGACATCGATATACATCGGATTGTGAAGAAGAGTATGATGGTGGTAGTGTTCATGGACGAGGACGTGGACGAGGAAGGAATCAGTCGGAGTACGATCACAAGTGGGAATCTGGGATGAAGACAGAAATTCCAGAATTCAAAGGTGGTATGCAGGCTGAGGAGTTTTTGGATTGGGTGGCTAATGTTGAAGAAATTTTTGATTTCAAAGAAGTTCTAGAACGTCGTAGAGTGAAGTTGGTTGCTACAAGGTTGAGGGGTAGAGCTTTGGCATGGTGGCAGCAAACTAAACTTACACGTGAACGAATGGGGAAGTCAAAAGTTGAATCTTGGGAGAAGATGAAGAAATTGATGAAAGCAACGTTCTTACCTTACAATTATCAATCTCTGATGTATCAACGTTTGCAGAACTTGAGGCAGGGCACAAAGACTGTTAATGATTACGCAGATGAGTTTTATCAGCTTATTGCAAGGAATGATATTATGGAAACGGAAGAACAACTGACATCTAGATTCATTGGGGGATTGAGAATGCAGATCCAGGATATGGTAAATATGTTCGATCCTAGATCTGTGGCAGAGGCACATCAAAAAGCGTTGGCTTGGGAGAAACAGGGAAGACGAGGTGGTGGTGTGTTTACCAATTCTAACAATCAAGCGAAGGGTGTTAATGGAAGTTCTAATGTTTCAAAAGTTGTTGCAAAACCAGTTGTAAAGGAGGTTGAGAAGGCGAAGGTTAACAACAGTTTCAAATGTTACAATTGTCAGGAGATGGGTCATAAAAGCAACGAATGTCCGAAGCCGAATAAGAGAACCATGGTGACAGAAGTTGAGGAGGAAGATGAGGAAGAAGATGAATGCTCTAATTCTTTACCAGTTGAGGAGGAAGACTTACTGTCGGGAGATGACGGGTACGCATTGATGATGAGGAGAAGTTGTTTAACACCGAAGCAAGAGGAGGAAAGTAGTTGGTTGAGGAATAATATCTTTCAATCTACATGCACTATTCTGGGAAGAGTTTGTAAATTTGTTATTGATGCTGGGAGTTGTGATAATATTATCTCTACAGAAGCGGTGAAGAAGTTGGAGTTGAAAACCGAGAAACATCCTAAACCGTACAAGTTAGCTTGGTTGAGGAAGGGTGGTGAAGTGAAAGTTGGACGTAGAGCTTGTGTGAAGTTTTCAATTGAGAAGAAATACAAAGATGAAATCTGGTGTGATGTCGTAGATATGGACGTTTGTCATTTGTTGCTGGGGAGACCGTGGCAGTATGATCGAGCTGTGCAGCATGATGGACGGACCAACAGTTACAGTTTCATGTTCGAAGGTACAAAGATTACTCTGGTTCCGAAGAAACGCCAACAGGAAGAAAACAAACTGGAGGAGATTGAAGAACTGAAAACGTTGTTATCTTTGAAGGAGTTTGTTAAGGAGGTCGAGGAGGAACCGGAAGTGTTCTTGTTGATTGGGCGTGAGAGCAGTGAAGAGGTTGAAATTCCAGAAGAAGCGAAGTCAGTATTGAAAGAATTTGAGAATGTATTTCCAGACGAGTTGCCTAAAGAGTTACCGCCGCTAAGAGACATTCAACATCAAATTGATCTTGTTCCAGGAGCAGTATTGCCACATAGACCGCATTACCGAATGAGTCCGAAGGAGCATGAAGAATTAAGGAGGCAGGTGGAAGAATTGCTTGAGCAGGGACGTGTACAAGAAAGTTTGAGTCCATGTGCTGTGCCAGCTTTGTTGGTACCGAAGAAAGATGGGACGTGGAGGATGTGCACGGACAGTCGAGCATTGAATAAAATCACTGTACGATACAGATTTCCAATGCCAAGATTGGATGACTTGCTGGATCAGTTGAGTGGGGCTACTATCTTTTCAAAAATTGATTTGAAAAGCGGATATCATCAAATTCGGATTAGACCTGGAGACGAATGGAAGACAGCCTTCAAGACGAGAGAGGGGTTGTATGAATGGCTGGTGATGCCGTTCGGTCTTTCGAATGCACCGAGTACGTTCATGCGAGTGATGAATCAAATTTTTAGACCTTTCATTGGGAAATTTGTGGTGGTGTACTTTGACGATATTTTGATTTATAGTAGGAGTCTGGAAGAGCATGTTCAACATCTGAAGGAAGTGTTAATTATTTTACGAGAGGAACAATTTTATGCTGCGACAAAGAAATGCGTGTTCATGACGCATAGTGTTTTGTTCTTGGGGTATATTGTTTCGGAGAGGGGCATCCAGGTAGATCAGAATAAAGTTGAAGCAGTCAGGAATTGGCCACAGCCGAAGACAATTACAGAAGTGAGAAGTTTTCATGGGCTAGCGTCATTCTACCGAAGATTCATTCCACACTTCAGTAGCGTGATGACACCGGTGACTGATTGCATGAAGGGGAAACAATTTTCTTGGACGAAGGAAGCTGGGATTGCTTTTGGGAAGATCAAGAAGTTGCTGACATCTGCACCAATTCTTGTATTACCAGATTTTCAGTTATTGTTTGAACTGCATACTGATGCGTCAAAGGTTGGAATTGGATGGGTGTTGAGTCAGAATGGGCGTCCTATTGCATATTTCAGCGAGAAGTTGTCAGGAGCAAAGATGAGATACAGTACCTATGATGTGGAATTTTATGTTGTTGTTCAAGTGGTGAAGCACTGGCGACATTACTTATTCCAAAAAGAATTTGTTTTATACACTGATCACGAGGCGTTGAAACATTTACAAGGACAAGACAAGATTTCAGCAAGACATGCATCGTGGATTGCTTATTTGCAGCAGTTTACTTTTGTCGTTAAGCACAAGTCAGGGGTAACCAATCGTGTGGCTGATGCTTTGAGCAGGAGGAGTCATTTGTTGACGACAATGAAAGTTGAAGTGACAGGTTTTGAATTATTGCCAGAATTGATTGAAGAAGATCCTTACTTTGTGAAATTTGTTGAAAAAGTAAAGGAAGGAAGCACTGATGAATTTGTGTTGGTGGATGGTTATCTGTTTAAAGGAAATCGTTTGTGCATCCCAGACTGTAGCTTGAGAATGAAGATTGTTAAAGAATTACATGAAGAAGGCCATGTGGGTAGAGATCGTACGTTACAGTTAATTTCTCAATCTTATTTTTGGCCGTCAATGAGGAAAGAGATAGAGAGATTTGTGGAAAGGTGTCATATCTGTCAAGTTTCGAAAGGAACAGCGACGAATGCGGGGTTATATATACCGTTACCTGTGCCTACCAAACCATGGGTTGATATCAGCATGGATTTTGTGTTGGGATTGCCGAGAACTCAGAGGGGAAATGATTCTATATTTGTTGTGGTGGACAGGTTTTCGAAGATGGCACATTTTATAGCCTGTAAGAAGACAGCGGATGCAGTTCGAGTGGCACAGTTATTCTTTAAAGAAATATATCGTTTACATGGTTTACCCGAATCTATTGTTTCTGACCGAGATACTCGATTTCTGAGTCACTTTTGGTTGAGTCTGTGGAAGATGGTTGGGACGAAGCTGAAGTTTAGTAGTGCATATCATCCTCAAACAGATGGGCAAACAGAAGTGGTGAATAGATCGTTGGGAAACTTGTTGCGATGTCTTGTACAGGATAATTTGAAAAGTTGGGACTTAAAGTTGTGTCAGGCAGAGTTTGCTCATAATCATGCTGTTAACCGAAGCACTAGTTTCAGTCCATTTCAGATTGTATATTCAAGCTTGCCAAAAGGACCGCTGGATTTAACGATAGTACCACAACCAAAGGGGACAGTTAAACAAGCTGCTGATTTTGTTGACGGGTTGACAGAATGCCATAGAATCGTTCAGGAACATTTGGAGAAGACGAATGAGAAATATAAAGAATCTGCAGATAAGAAACGGAGAAGTATGGACTTCAAAGAGGGTGATTTTGTGTACGCAGTGTTGACAAAAGATCGTTTTCCAATTGGAATGTACAACAAGTTGAAAGCTCGAAAGATCGGTCCGATAGAAATTTTGAAGAAGATCAATGATAATGCATATCGGGTGAAGTTGCCAGAGCATATTCACACGGCTGACGTTTTCAACGTTAAGCATTTGATTCCGTACCATGGGAATGAGCTTGTGGAGGAAGAGAAAGGTACAAATTCGAGGTCGAATTTTTGTCGACAAGGGGAGGATGATGCAGCAGAGTACCTGGTGACGAAGTCAAACCCGCGACCTACGACTCATTTCCCTCGTGACTCATCATCACCACAGCTTCACGACTCATCACATCGCGACTTACGACTTAAATTTCCCAAATCTATCATCCACAACCTAACCCAAACTCCACGACATACCACTCCGCGACTCAACTCCACCACGCAACTCATCAAACCACAACTCACGACTCATCAACAACACGACCTACGACTCATCCACATCACGACTTACGACTCATCACCACCACGACTTACGACTCATCACCGCAATTCCTACAACCTACCAAAACCAAACAACCTACTCTCCATTCGCCTAAATCGCGAACGACCTACGCTAAGTCGCTCGCCGACATACCAGAGCTCCGCGACCTAACTCCATACCACGACCCATCCAGTAATTCGAAGCCGCGACCTAAAACCCCAATCTAACTCCATCGTTCCCGACCTAATTCCTACTATCGCGGTCAAGCTTCCCTAACTCGCGTAAAAATTAAGTCGTGAGAAGTTTTTGATAAATCGTAAGAAGTTTGATAAGTCGCGTGAAAGGTAAGTCGGAAGTCTATTATCTTTTAGGTCGTTGGAACACTGTGATAAGTCGTTGTACATTAGTGTTGTAATTTTCTTATTCCTTTGTGTTGTGTTGTAACCCCTATAAATAGGGATGTAAGGTCATTTGTAAAGGTTGTTGAAGATTGAATAAAATTCTCTTTTGTTAGCTTTGTGCTTTCAATTTCAATTGGTAGTCGAGTGTATCTCCTATCTCCACTCACGTTATTCGAGTGCGCTCGAATCTTCGTTTGTTGAAGCTGATTCACGGTATCTTGTGCGCAAGATCAACGTTGAAGAATCGTAGATCTCTTTCCCGGTATCTTCGGATCAACGAGTCAGAGATAGCTAGAATTCGGTATCTTCGGATCAACGAATTCAGGCATCGCAGTATTCATCAATCCACCGATTGCAATTTCATCGATCTATCTTGTTTCTGATTATTTCGCTGCGTCAGAATGAAATACAGGAAGTTCCTATTATAGGGAATATCAAATCAAATATGGAAGGGAATTCACATAAAAGCATGAGCAGTGGTTGTCTCGGTTGGATGGATTGTGTTGGTAGTAATAGTAGTGGTAGGCCGAATTTCCTTGAATTTCGGTGTGTGGATTTTGAAACTGCACTTGGTTTAAGGAGTGCATTTGGTGAAGGGGATATTTCGGTTAGTAAAAGTAACTAAGATATAATTAAAGTGATTGTGAGAGATTCAATACATCAATTTACAAATTTTAATAATAACAGTTTAGTCTTAAACAAATTGCATGTTGATTTAAACACTAATTCAAAAACCATTCAAGTTGAAATTGATAATGAACCAAATAGTACTTCGGGGATGGACGATGCCTTCGATGAAATTCCCAATCTAAAGATGGATCAAGCTTCTAAATCCAATTACGCTACCAAATCAAAAACTTCCAGGAAAATTAGAACAAAGGAAATGGCTTTTGAATTTAAAGCTTCTCTTTAGAGGTGACATAAAACCCAACATAGAAGTGCATGGTCAATTAGTTAAAAATGAAAGGGAAAAAAGCAAAGAAACCAAAGACTAATGGGGCTACTCCATCATCTGATTAAATGGAGTTCTTTATATAGAACATACGAGGAATTAATTCCCCTCGAAAACAGCTAGAAATTCTGAATTTGATTAATAGTAACAGTTTCTTTTTCTTTGGTCTTTTGGAAAACAAGTTAAATACTCATAGAATAGACCAGTTTATGTATATATTGAATAACAAGCTGAAATGTTCTCGCAATAGTAATGCAGATAACAAGAGTAGAATTATACTATTTTTTGGATTCCATGGTTTGGTCCAACATTACCATGCATATTAATAAGCAATATATTAGTTGCATCCTTCACAATACCAATGGATTAAGTATGATATGCACTATTGTTTATGCTTATAACTTTTCGGGTCAAAGAACAGGTCTATGCTAGTACCTAACCACACAAGCTAATTTTTTCAATCTACCCTGGATCATACTTGGCGACTTCAATACAATTCTATCTAGTCAAGAAAGGATTAATCAAGGCATGCATACTTCTTTGGGTGATACTTATTTCATAAACCATATAAAGACAACAAATTTAATCGAACCAAATTTTGCAGGCAATTTTTTACTTGGAGAGGTGGAGCAATTTTTTCAATTCATGGTAAAATTGATAGAGTATTTGTTAATGACTGCTTAAATAATAAACTTTCAGAATCTGGGATTCACTTTGGAAACCACTCTCTGAGTGATCACACTCCTATCCATGTCAAATTTAGTTATAATCACTCAGTCAATGCAAGGATCCCCTTCAGGTACAATAACTCCTAGTGTTTGAATAAGGAGTATAAGACATAATCCAATAATCTCTAAATACTAATGTCCAAGGCAATCCCATACTTGTGCTCATAAGAAAATTGAAAGCTACTAAACTAACCTTAAGGTCATGGTAGAAAAATATAGGAAGCAATCATAAATTATGTGAATAACTTAGAAATGAATCAAATGATCTTTATGAGTAGCTAGTTAACAAATCCCTTGATGAAAATATTGCTTTTCTATATGCTCAAAAAATGATCATCTATCTAACCTCATGAGGATAATTGCAATTGAAAATACTCAAAGATTGAAACTCAAGTGGCTTGCTCAAGGTGATAAGACCCCAAAGTTTTTTCACAGCAAAATGTCTATTCCAAAATCAAATAATACAAGGAAATACATTCTAGATTCTAATGGCAATCTTCAATCAGCATTAGAAAACATTGCTCAAGAAGCAATTGAATACTTTTCAGACCTATTCAATGCCCATGCTCTTAAAAATCAAGATCTATCTGAAAATGCTAGAGAAAAATATGACTAGATCATTTCAGTTGGAAGAAATTAAAGAAGCTCTGTTTCAAACTGAATATAATAGTACTCCTGGGCCAGTTGGTTTGAACTCAAAGTTCTTTAAAATCCATTGGGAGAAGTCCAAAATGGACCTATGGGAAGCTATGTTGGGAATTCAAGAATCAAGTAAAATTATCAAAGAAATAAATCATGCATTCAATTTCATATGTGCATACACTATGTATAGTACATAATCTTCAAAATAAATTTTTCTGTACCACTTTACATGATATGTGCATGGTTGCCTTTTAGGAATAAGGTATTATTTTCTGTCATCTTCAACAAGTAAAAAAATTATATACATTCATTTACTGAGTATACTGCAGTTTCCATATTCTAGGTGAGAATTTTCGTTATTGTATCATTTAGACATTGCTAAAATATGAACATGACAAGATGGATTTAATGTTAGTGTTGGTGTACGATGCAATATGTTAATTAAAAGTGCATCGAGTACAATATGTGTGCCTAAAACGCCTCTCACAAAGCCCAGCCCTTCCACCTCACATTCACCATCCTTCACAACTGCCTTACCCAGACTATCAATGTTATCACCAGAACATACAACAACATCACTTAATTCAGTAGATGGCCATTGACCAACTTTGGAACTAGCAGCCAACAGGAGTAGGGGCGAAACCATACCTTTGCAAATTTCAGTGGTAGGAAAATCCGATAATGGAAGACAGGCTGGGTCTACGTTATCCAGAGATGAATCAAGTGCACTAAATGGGTTATCAGTAAGCAAGGGAGGCACAATTTCAAATCATAGGAGATACGACACTAGAGGAGGGGAACGGAGGGAAATCGCCAACTGAAGCAACAAAGGTAGGAGGTGACAAAATGGACGAATTCAAACTGAAAGGATGCCCAGTTCTTGTAAGAGATTGCTCACCGAGATGACGAGTCGAAGAAAGAACGTGATAGGAGGAAGGCATGAGGGAAAGAAGGTGAAGAACGGGGGAAACAAAGGATTAGGGGAAGAGTGGAGAAAATCAAAGTTGTTTAAGGTTTTTATTTTTCTTTTTGGGGCAAAAATGAAAATAAGATGGAACAGCAGCGTAGACGTAGGCGGGAAATGAAAATAAAGACCGCCTAGAAATATCAATGAACATGTCTAAAATTCAAACGCTGCAATTACCTTGGGTTCGGTGAAATAATAGCATTTAACATTCAAACGCTGCTATTTAATGCAACCAAAATCTCATTTTCTTGTAGTGCCGCTATAGTGCATAGTGCTCTTCAACCACTATGCTTTTTCAATATAGCGCTATTAAACAGTAGATCCACTTTAAGCCTTGCTATTTTCCGCTACACTCGCTTAATCAATGCTATTTATCACCCTCTTTAGTAACATTAATATAAAAGGTTGATTTAACTAGTTCTCTTTTAAACCAAATCAACAAAGTTAGACTAAAGACCTAATTTTAAGGCATAAGTGCTCATTATAAGTTAGAAATTTATTGTAGTAACCAAATCTAAACTGCATATATCATGATTCTTCGGTTTATTTTATAAGATTAAAAAATATATCCTTTTCTTATACAAACGATGTGAAAATAAGAATAAATTAACTTTATATATTTGATTTTATATCTAATGAAGCTTTTGCACCTTCGCTATTTTCTGCTATATCCCCGCTATAACTTTTTATATCTCCACAGCTACGGAACCGCTAAACACTTTAACTGCATGGATTCAAGAAGATCAAAAACAAGGACCAATGTTGAAGCCTAAAGGTCTAGGTGATAAAATATCATTAAAGGCAAATGAAGATGTCCTCAACAGTATCGAAGACCGAGAGGTTACGTCGGAGAGACAACTCTGCTGCTCAACTAAAAGGATGAGATTCGCTTGGCCGAAACCACATCTATTGACTTCAAAGGTGTGTAAAGAAACATAAAAAACATCGACAGTGGTGAAAGAAGCAATGATGTCGAATCTATTCAACACCTTCTTCATCACACTCGAAGACATATGACCAATAAGATAGGTTAATGTTGCGGACATAGGAAACTTCTCTTTGTTGCTAAGGAAAATGCAAAAGGACTTCATTCAAGTCACTTTGCATGTCTATGCGAAGCGATAATGCCATGAATAACCTCAAAGCCATCAATGAACATCGAAGAGACCTATAACCATGCTAAAGTTATAGAGCCAACACCAAAGGTTTCTCTTCGATCCTCTTGCACATCATCACTATAGTCAAAGATATGAGTGCAGCAATACACCAACATCGTCCCTTAGTGACTTCTAAGATATATGAAAAGAGACATAGAGAAAATATCGCCTTTCATGATTAGTGACGCAAAGAGGTCAAATACAAGCACCTCCAAAGGTCAACAATGAGTGTCGAAGTGGCCTTAGCACATCACATTGATACTAAGCACTGCTATCCACCAATCACGAGCTCGTCGTCAACTATTATGGAGTGCTATACTTTGTAGCTCTCCGAAGATACTACACTGCCTTTAGCAACGTACAAAATGGCACTCCGTTGGCATTTGAAGGACGTCGCACATCTATGCGAAGTGGTATTAACGTTGGATACTATCAATATCCATGAAGACCTTAAACACTGCACTATGATAACATCAAAAGGATGCAAAACAGCACCGCTCTTCACTGTTGTTCAATATAGCACTTCAATATTCGTATCACTTGAAGGACGCCGACGTTAAGCTTGGTAAAGCCACTATTGCCGCTATGAATAATGTCGCCGAAGTTATCGCCACATATTTCCAAAAGAACCTAGGTGAGGACCTAAAAATTAGGAACATTAAAGTCGACAAAAGCCTTATCAACTCCATCGCTGAGGCTCCACCCACGTTGAAGACCTTGCCACTCCACCTCTATAAATAAGACCTTAGGGGTGCGGTTTTAGGGGACCGAACTTTTTCTCATCATTTCTTACTTTTTCAAATTTGTAAACCATAAATTGAATTGGGAAATTTGCCTATTGTAATGCTTGTACAATTGTATGCATAATGATTTGGAAATCAAACAATTGCATAGCATAATTGACTGCCTAACTCTTGAATTGTGACTTGCGATCAACATATCATATCAGTCCAGTTCAAATTTGAGACTTAGGTATTCACCTTTGTTTATAACCTGACTTCGACTTGATCTTGCATTACATAGCCCATTGACCTATTCGAACTCGAAATTTTCATATTTAATTAAGCTTGAACTAAGACTTGGACGTCGTCGAACATTTTGACCTAAGTAACTTTGAGCATATTGACTTGGATGATACCTTGTCTATAGCATATTAATTCGTACTATTTATTACCTTTGAAGTGAAAAAGTCTTTAATGCCAAGAATGATTACTTAGTTGGAACAATGTATGCATCAACCAATGACTTATATTAACCTTGAAGAGAACAACCTCAGCTAGCTTCAAAGAGGCTAACCTTTGATTAACCCATCCTTTATATGCTTTTGGGTGTTGATGAATTTATTCGTTAACAAGGTTTTTTGTCAAAAAAAGTTGTTCAAACTTGTTGTGCTTGCCTAATTAATCATTGTGTCATTAATTAACAACTAAAAATAATTTTCCTAATTAACGCTTCTAGAATGAATTTTAGATATTTTATGAAGGAGGGTAGTTTGGTAATTAACTAAGGAAGAGAATATATTTGTTTTTGGATTTCGTGATGTGTAAAGTTAAGCATATAGGGGGAGCATGGGGGAAGGGTCAGCCGGCCACTATGGGGGGGGGGGGTATTTGGAGTCTTTTCTATTTTCTAAAATCCTACGAAACTATCTCTTTTGTTTCATAAATTTATTTTCTAAGTTTTGGAAACAAAAGACCGAAGTATTTAAGCCTCTTCTCTCTTCATTTTCTCATATCAAACGAAATGTAAACTCTACCAAACTTTGGCAGTGGCTCTAACTTAACATGGAAACATGGGTTAGCATCTCAAAGTTGAAGAAAAGAAGCGGGGGCCCTAGGCTTGGCCATGAGCTGTGGAAGGAGGTGAGGGGTGTTGGCTTGGCTTGTGAAGGCTAAAGGTGGAAGCTTTGGCTTATAGGTGATGGTAGGAAGTGATTTTTTGATTCTTGGGTGCATAAGCTTGATGTAGGCTTAGATTTGAGTGAGTTAACTAACCATCCGATTGTATATAAAGTTGTATAATATTGCTTATTAAATTATAGTAAAACTCAATAACTAATGAAAGTGTATATTTGGACCATACTTTCTTTTGAAAGCAAATGACAACTATGGCATATATTCTCTTCTATAACCTTCTATAATATACGAAGTGGCCTTGACCGTATATGTGTTTGACTCGATGATTTTTGGGTTGGACTTGAATTTGGAATGGTAAATAGCGATAGTCGCTATAAAAGAACTTTTGATCTCCTAGTGTTTAAACTTGTTCAAATGGTTTATATGTTATAATATTATGATATAATATATATTGGTTGTGCACTCTACACAAGTATAAGTGTAAGTGATAGCAAAGATTTGGTTTGGAAAGTTGTAGAATTTAAAGAACAAAGTTTGAAAAATTATAAGCAAAATAGTCATTGTGGATGCACTTTGAAATTTCCTTGTGTTCGATGATTTTTAAGTTAACTTCGGAAGACATCCTTAGGGGTTTCTTTGTTGTTTTAATAAGTAGTTTATGTTTACTTATCACTATAAAAAATTAGAGTTTAAAACATTTTATGACTAGTTGAACAAAGTGGCTAAAGTTAGGAGTAAAAAGGTCGTTATAAATGGTTAAAACTGGCCACAGAGATCATGTATTTTCATGTTGTTCTATGCCCAGAACTTTAGCACATATAAACATTGTCTTTGGTCTACTGTAGCACTTATGGGCTTGTTGCAATATTTTGTTTTAATGCGACATTTCGAATAGTTTTTCATGTTTTAAATGGTTTATAATTTATTATCTTTGTAGAATCTTTTTAGGGAAGTCTAATAGCATGGATTAGGTTATGAAAAAAAGATTAGAAGTTTAAATATATTTTTTATTAACTAAATTTTAATTTTTAAAGAAAATGATTTCCTTTGTAGCATTTAAATAAAAGGTTTTTTTGTAAATTATAAATTAGTTATTTTTTTATAATATTTCCTATAGATATCTAAAACGTATTTATAAGCATTTTAAAGTGTGTATATACATAAGTTTGGAAAAGGTAAGTTGATTGTTTTATAAAAGAATAAAACAAGTTTTAGATTATAAAACTTATGTTATAATAAATTATTTTATACAGTTTATTAAAAGTATATTACCTTGTTTAATAAATGTAGATATACTTAGATCTTTGAAATGAATGTTTTTAAAGATAATGACAAGTATAAAATGGCTTTGGGTTTATAGTTATAATGTTTTTAACAACATTTTTTTAACCCATTTAGTTATACTTCTTGAAATGTAAAATCTTATTTAAGATTTGTGAATATTCTTATACAATTTGGGATAAGAATATGGATACATTTCTTAGTATTGAAAAGACTAGAAATGAATAATGAAAGAGTATAAATGAATACTGAAATGGTAGGTACATGTATATATCTTTTGTAAAGGTGTTTTAATTATATAAACAATTATTTACAAAGAATTTTTAATTAATAAAATAATTAATTAAATAAAAAGGGTGTATAATTCACTTATGTGATTTAATCGTGCTTTGTGTGACTTAATCGTACTTTGTGTGTTTACTTGTTTATGGAAAGTATTTAATCCTATACTCGGCATTAAAAGCCGATAAAGTATACATATTCTATTTGTGAGAGTTAAGAATGATTTTTGAGTAGGGTTAAGAGGCAATAGTGCTCTATCCTGCTGGCTTCACTCTTGACCTAGGGATAATATAAGTTGAGAAAGTCGGAAACGTGAGAAGTATATGAGACTTGGTTTCCATATACGATCGTTTCTACTTTGTACAAGGTTCTCGATTATTCGACTATCGAGTTTGACTTAATTGTTGTAACATCCCCCTTCTTGGAGGCCCAAAACTAACGGCTATGGATGCTGTAGCATCCATAGTTATTAACCTCAGTGGCTAAATACGGCGATGTTAGATTAATTGATACACAGAAACACATGAATATGGAAAATTTTCAAAACGTCAAACAAAATCACATTCCATTTCAAAACATTTCCAATTCATTACACAATCCTACAATCGCAAATTACGTTCAGAGAAAATGTATTTATTACAACATACGCTAAGAGCGACATATGAAGATGCCCCTTTGGATGATTAGAGTATATATAGGCAATATAACAACTTTGCCATTACAAAAAACACAGCGGAATCAAATAAAAGAAAACTCTATATAGCTATCATGCCTCATGCACGTCTCCGGAAGGTTTATTCGTCTAAAGAGGATACCTGAAAACCTCAACTCTCAAACTACTCAAAATCAATTGAGTACCTGAGAGTTTAAAGGAAAAAAACATAAACTTTGAGTCAGATATAAAGCCTGGTATGAATAATAATATACCATCTCAAGTCATTTAGCTATCTAGTGAGACCATGTCGCTTAGCGGAATGGGTTTTTACCCTCACTATTATCCTAAAACCATTATAAAACCATATACTATGCTCCTGCATCCACAATGGTTAAAACAATTCAAAACAATATAATATGATGATCTGCAAAACAAATGAATCAATTCTAGATTACCCATCCCCATTCATTATGTCTATCTGTCTCAATTATAGTTTCTAGGATTACAATTAACCTATTAGTTTTCATGGACTGACTAATAACCGGTAAAATATCTAAGGACTCCCTCTCCAGTTACATAGTTTTTATGGGATCACTATGAACCTAACTCCAATATCTTTACTCTTATCTTAGTTTTCATGGGTTGACTAGGAACCTATTGGTGACCCCAATATCCTTTCTTCTTGCCCTAGTTTTCATGGGATGACTAGGAACCTATTGACATCTATCAATATCTTAATCCGGATATAGTTTTAATGGGCTAACTACAAACCTACTGGCCCTTGCCAGTATCAAATAATAGTTTTCATGGGCTTGCTATGAACCTGTCTTTCTGACATCTTCCTTTATACATAGTTTTCATGGGCTAACTATGAACCTATTGGCCCCTGCCAATATCTTTTCTATACACAGTTTTCATGGGCTTACTAAGAACCTATTAGCCCCTTCCAATATCTTTCTTTAATATTTTAGCATCCTATATTCTGGTTTTCCTGACCTCTTGGATGTAATTCTACTCATTCAGGGGCTAACTTAAATTATATTCACTACTGGGTCAACCTAGCTGGTTCTTCTGCCCTTTATCCCCAAAATGCAGTTATAGGTCCATTATAATCCGAATATATTTACATTTGAAGAAGTAAACTTAATAACATAAAAATACCACTCCTGTGGGTTTAATATAAAACATGGTTAATCCCTTTAACCTATTATTTTATCAAGGAAAGCCTCTTCTCAAAACCATTACAAACCCTCCCTTAATTTAGCATCGGTTTCACTTTTGAAAAATTGAGTTTGGGTTACAAAACCTTTCAAAACCTTGCTTTCGACCTCCTTGGATACCCTCCTTCGAAAGCATAAAAATATATTTTCAAAACATTAGGCTCCTTCCTTTCGAACACTTTAAAACCTTTCTTTCGAGGCCTTTCGAATGTATTAAAGTATCAACATTTAACTTTAGAAGCATAGCTTTGAAACCAATTGAAAGTACTCCTTTCGAAACCATTGGAAGTAACCCTTTCGAAATCATTGAAAGTCCCCATTTCGAAGGCATTGGGTTTGTACTTAAAATACTATTTGGGTCAAAGTGAATATAGACGAAAGCATCTCTTTCGAAACAATCCTTTATCATATAAAAATATTGGGGAAAACCTGATGGCGTCGGCACCATCTCTTTCGAAAGCTTTAAATCGTTTAAAAAACATTGAAGGATAGCGTCGAAACCCCTTTTGGAAGCCATTGTCTTCGTAACCTTGGACCCTTTTGAAAGCATTTAGGAAGAGGATTAAAACATCTTTAAAAACTAACACTACCTTTCGAAAGCATTGATGACTTCAACACCATCAAAAGGCTAAAGAACGGCAACAAGGCTTCGACTGGGTCAGAACCCCTTCTTTTAAAAGCATTCTTTCCTAAGTAAAGGAACCCATTCGAAAGCAAATTTATGTTAATGCTAACCCTTTCAAAACCTTTTAGAAACCTCTTTCAAAAACATATGCTTCGACTCCTTCGAAGGCTTAAATAAAACAAAGGTAGACGCTTCTCTTTTTAAACAAACCAAGGTATCGACTCCTTCGGAAGCCATGCTTTCGACACCTAGCCCTTCACCATTCTCCAATCCACTGCATACCATCTTAATATAATGATATGCAAAACAAATGAATCAATTCTGGATTACCCGTCCCCATTTATTACGACTATCTGTCTCAATTATAGTTTCTAGGATTACTATTAACCTATTAGTTTTCATGGGTTGACTAATAATCGGTAAAATATCTAAGGACTCCCTGTCCAATTACATAGTTTTCATGGGATCACTGTGAACCTATTGGTAACTCCAATATCTTTACTCTTGTCCTAGTTTTCATGGGTTGATTAGGAACCTATTAGTGACCCCAATATCCTTTCTTCTTACCCTAGTTTTCATGGGCTGACTAGGAAACTATTGACATCTGTCAATATCTTAATCTAGATATAGTTTTAATGGGCTAACTACAAACCTACTGGCCCATACCAGTATCAAATCATAGTTTTCATGGGCTTCCTATGAACCTGTCTTTCTGACATCTTTCTTTATACATAGTTTTCATGGGCTAACTATGAACCTATTGCCCCATGCCAATATCTTTTCCTATACACGATTTTCATGGACGTACTGAGAAGCTATTGGCCTCTGCCAATATCTTTTTTTAATATTTTAGCATCCTATATTATGGTCTTCCCGACCTCCTGGATGCAATTCTACTCATTCAGGAGCTAACTTAAATTATATTCACTACTGGATCAACCTAGCTGGTTCTTTTGCCCTTTATCCCCAAAATGCAGTTATGGGTCCATTATAATGTGAATATATTTATATTTAAAGAAGCAAACTTAATAAGATAACAATACCACTCATGTGGGTTTAGTATAAAACATGGTTGATCCCTTTAACCTATTATTTTGTGAAGGAAAGCTTCTTCTCAAAACCATTAAGAAAACTCCTTTAATTTAGCCATGGATTTCTTTTTTTAAAAATTAAGTTTGGGTTACAAACCTTTCGAAAACTTCAAAACCTTGCTTTTGACTTCCTTGGATACCCTCCTTCGAAAGCATAAAATTATATTTTCAAAACATTAGGCCCCTGCTTTCGAACACTTTAAAACCTTTCTTTCGAGACCTTTCGAATGTATTAAAGTATCAACATTTAACTTTAGAAGCATGGCTTCGAAACCATTCGAAAGTACCCCTTTCGAAACCATTGGAAGTAACCCTTCCGAAATCATTGAAAGACCCCCTTTCGAAGGCATTGAATTTATACTTAAAATACTATTTGGGTCAAAGTGAAAATAGGCCAAAGCATCTCTTTCGAAACCATCCTTTATCATATAAAAATATTGGGGAAAACATGATGGCGTCGGCACTATCTCTGTCGAAAGCTTTAAATCATTTAAACAAACATTGAAGGATAGCATCGAAACCCCTTTCGAAGCCATTGCCTTCGAAACCCTTGGACCCTTTCCAAAGCATTTAGGAAGAGGCTTAAAACATCTTTAAAAACTAACACTACCTTTCAAAGCATTGATGACTTCAACACCATCGAAAGGCTAAAGAACGGCAGCAGGGCTTCGACTGGGTCGGAACTCCTTCTTTTAAAAGCATTATTTCCTAAGTAAAGAAACCCACTCGAAAGAAAACTTATGTTAATGTCAACCCTTTCAAAACCTTTTAGAAACCTCTTTCGAAAATGTATGCTTCGAACCCTTCAAAGGCTTAAATAAAATAAAGGCAGGCGCTTCTCTTTTTAAAACAAACCAAGGTATCGACTCCTTCGGAAGCCATGCTTTCGACACCTAGCCCTTCACCTTTCTCCAATCCACCGCATACCATCTTTGTGATACCGTATGTATTGATTTCGACTAAGTAGGTTTCGACTGGGCAGAAGGCGAAAGCTCTGTGTCGAAAGGTACTTCTAAAGAAGGCGGAACCAACTTTTCTGAGTAAACCTGGTTTAATACTACTTAAAGCAAATCTTTTTCTAACTAACCTGTCATATGTCAACATCAGATTGGTTGCCTTAACTTTTTCCAATTTTTACTAAAATAACCGCCGCTAATTAAGATCTAAACCATGGTTAAGTTAATCAAATAAGCCCTTTTATTAAGCAAAACCAATATTGCAAAGAAGTCCCTCTTCTAAAATAATTTAATTTGCATAGCAAATCACTTTGAAAAAATCCCCAAAAATTCTAGAAATTCACTTTGATCATGTTATCTAACATATAAAAATTCCAGACCCAAATTATTAATATATTTTCCCAAATAAATTTATAAACTATAATAACAATATTTTCCTTTGAAAATTCATAACAATCTTTCCGCAGCTTGGAAAATTATCAAAATTGAAACCCAACTCCAAAATCATATTATATACAACATAAAAAATTTCGATGGCATTTAAACATCAATATAAACTGGTTTTACCCTAAAACCATGTACAATCCCATTTAAACAATCTTGTTTAAATTAAACAAATCAATATTCTAGCATATCATCATCCAATTCACCATGGAAACGAATTTACCCTTAAATCCAAAAACATATGATTCAATACAAAATAGAGATGGAATTATTATTCACCTTGATTTAGATAAGGACTGTGGATTGAGATTGATTTCCCCTAAGCTTGAATCTCTAGCTTTTGATTTAATTTCTCTGGTTAATGGCCGGCCCCTCCTTCTTACGTTTTGTTTTCAAAACGATGTGAATGGGAATGAGATGGTAAGAACGAAAATACATAGGGATAAGGGTTGTGGGCGGCAAATTCCTAATATACCCTTGTAATTTAATTAACCTAAAAACCATTCTTAAGCCCATTTAATTATTTTATTAGGTACGGCCTTAATTAAATTTATTCAAATCTCAACCCCCTTATCACTTAACATTTATATTATTCTGTTTAATTTATCTAATTAAATCTTCCGAATATTGTTACCAAAATTTGGGGTGTTACAATTGTCTTTGGAAGTATATGTAAGTATAACGTATTGATACAGTTTGAGATCCTCCGGGGAAGACCCGTTCATATGAAATATCTTTTGCATTAAGAATGTGTGTGTATGTGTGTATGAGATCCCCTGGGGAGGAATTCTTTATATCGTTTATTTACTTCTTAAACAATCGGAATTGTGTTAATCATAAATTCATCGATTTACTTATGAAGAGACTACGATCGGATAATTTTATTACTTACCGAAAACCACCTTAAAATTGATATACAAGTTCTGTGTTCTAAGGTTAAATCCAAGGGAGAGGTCAGCATTGGCATTCGTTGGACGACTTATGTTGGAATCTATGGGGTGATTCATGAACTGTTCGAGAAGCCGGAATCCATGGGGTGATTCATGAGATGTTGAATGTGACTTCGCCATCGGTAGTATAGGAATAACCAGTGGGTTTAGCTAACCTAAGGGTACATCAACTCCAAATATCTAGAGATGCTTAGGATTGATTGATTGGGGAGTTGATGGTATTTAGTATCAAATGTTCGGGCATGAACCATCTATGTTTTCCTTTATGACATAATTTATCTAGAGATATGCATGGCTTCAGAAGGTAGTTTATGACCCTTGTCAATGATCCGCCTCGATATACTAAGGGCGTCTCCAATGGAACCCATTATGCGAATGTATCTTTGCGGTTTTAGTTGTACTTCTAATATTGTTGTTTTGTGAAATGCAAGCAGCACAGATATTTTTTGATTTATATTCTACACCCCAGACATCTCTACTATAATAATGAGAATTCCATGAATATGATTCAACCATGTCTTTTTGAAATTCCCAAAATACCCTTTAAAGTACTATTAATATTGAAGTAGCTAAAATTATTTAAACTAAATTGTCTTCTCAATTTGCATGCCATTTGTTCATGAACTATATTGTTAAACTTCACAACATCATTTCAACTTGATTATTTATTATTGGAACAACTTCCTTCTTCGTCCCTTAGCTAATATACAACAATAATTAATGTATTTTGGACAATATAGGACTAACTAAAACAATTAGAATGTTATTGAATGAGGGGGACAAGAACTGACGCCATTTACATAGTAACACCGTTATAGTTCTCCATGATTCATTCTTATCCACAATTTCTATAAAACTACTTCTTCCAGCTTTGCTTCTTGAATGATAAAATCCATCTAATTTCTTCATCTCCTATGCTCCACAGACATTTCATCTCCCATCATTTTTAAGTTGTTCACATACAACTGGGTGTAAACCACTCTTATCTGCTCTATTTATAACTCGATTCGATTTTCTCCATTAACCTATTGCCGAAATTTAAGGTAGTTCTCTCCTCCCTTTTGTTTATTTATATACTGTGTGCCTTCCAAAGTTTTGTTACCTTTCCTGATGTTTTTGATTATTTATCTTTCTTCTTTATAGAGTACTTGCCTTCTAAAATTTTGTAAACCTACTGCACGTATACATCTTCGAGTTTAAGGTGGTTCTGATTATTTTTCCAATTACTCTAAATTTATTATGTTTGAGTCCTTATTCAAGCTATTTCTGCATATACAACTTAGATATTTTGTTGGGTGTTATGATATCATGCTCTCTGTTAATTTTTTGTTTTTATGTTTCATTTTCATTGCAACTTTTTTTTTTAATTTTATGAACACAAGATGTTTGTAGAAAACTCTAAACTAATATTTCAGCCTTCATATTGACTTTTTTTTTCTTCCAAAAAACACAACAGGATTACTAGGGTAACTAAAAACTAGACAAAGATGAAACTAGCCATGTACTGTCTTCAAAACCGATCAAATATTACTTCACGTATGGAGTTGTATATGGCATGAAATGACTTCAAGAATTTAGATGAAGAATCACCTTTCATATTGGCAATGCACAACTTTTTACTGACATGAACATCGTATTCATACAAGTATAACATCTGCAGTCTATGAATGCAATCCTTGCATGGGTTGAATATTATGATTGTTGATGACGTTGCTTCACCTTTCCCTATTAAATAATTCATTAATATGCAAAAAAATGCACATTAATATTGTTAATTTATCTTCTCAAGTTTGTTGTGGTGTAATATATTTTTATTGTTATGAAGGTTAAGGACATAATGTGACCGAATCAACTTTTCAACCTTCCGCTCATCTGATATCAAATCTTAATAAATACTAATACACATACGCTGAGCAAATGCTTGAGTTTTTGTTGATAAATATTGATATTCGTATTTTTTTTAATCAATACATTCACCCCTTTTTAACCTACTCCATATTTTTCATGAGCAGGTTTAAGATGTGCGAATCGAAGGAAAAATTGCGAAACTGTTTGTTCATCTAACTCTGTGTTATGTGCTACCTTTGGGCTCCTTCTCAAAGCTCTCAAAGGAACATAAGTGCAGATACCATTGTTTACAAATAAATAAATAAATATTTAAGAGAGATTGAACTTTATATATAATATGGTAGATAAATAAATAGAATAGGTATAATAGATACGCAGAACAAAAATGGATATGTGTGTGTGTGTAAAATAGTATAATAGATTGTAAATTATAGATAAATGAATTAGTAATGTACTAAAAAGGAACTTGAAAGTGAAAAGACACCGCTAACCTTTTATGTTATGTAATAGATATAATAGATAGACATATGATAGATGTGCATAAAACAAAAGGTTTGGGAGAATTAAATTACTCGGACATAGGACAGCACACGAGAATTTTGTGGAAATGGTAAACTATACCTCATCTCTTCTCTTTGTTCTTTATCTTGGTTTACCTGTTTATTTGTAATAGAATAATATATTTATCATTTTCAGCTTCAAAATTTGGCCACATACGAACTGAGAACAATGGTGATCTATGATGTATCAATGCCAGACATTGAAGCAACCCAGACAGTTGACATAGGCTCATTTTGAAGTTGATAGCAGCGAAATTTGTATATAATAATTCAGATTTATGATATAACTAGAAAGAAAAAAAGAGGGAATGAGAGTACAACCAAACATGATATTTATTCAACCTAGTTGGATCATAAGAAGACTTAGCTCTGCTGATATTCAGCTAAAACTTTTCTGAAATTCATAAACAATACAAGAGAGAAGAAACATATCATAAGTTCAGAGTATGTATTTCAACACAGGTACCCAACTTTGTTATAAGCTTCTGTTTGTTTCATACTCTCACGTTTGTTTTAAAGCTGTTAATTTTCCATAGAATAATTCTTAAAATTCAAACCAGTTCACTATATCGTGTAACTTACCATGTTGGATAAATGCGCTAAGCATTGCATGAACCGTTAGAGTCAAAGTCTTCCTCTTTGTTCAATGTTGAATAATCAACACCGAAAGAAATGGATAAGATGTTTGAAATGTTCCAATACAGCTAAAGAATTTTTGCAGTGGCAGATCATTGCAATATGTTCCCCAAAATATAAGATGATTGACATACTAATTTATACCCTTAAATTTATGATGTCATTGCACATAACTATTAATTTAGGACATGACAGCAACGAAGACAATGGAGATTTTTCTATAATTCTATTGTTTTACGGGGTTTAAGACTCTTATTTATAATAATTAAATTTAAAAGTATGAATATATGAATCTCTATCATGAGATGGAGTATTATATATGCAAACACGTTATAAATGTTCTTATAATGTACTTAGTGAAATATAATTTGATCGTGCATCTCATAACATAATGTACTTAGCTTCTACACCACACACACAGGGTTCTTGCAACGCATCATGACTACAGGTAAAATATAACTTCAAATCATATCACATCCTACATTGATCACAGAAGCTACTCATTTTACTTGCTTATTTGAGTTTTGCATTCATTATACTTATACATACTTACATACATATATATATATATGTTACTTACTGAAAATAAGCAATATAATAGCTCGAAAATTGAATTCGACTTCCAAAGTTTCAAATCAGGCTCCAGAAAAAAAAGTAAAAATTGTAAGCACATCCAACTTGACAAAGACAGGGATCAAGGCAGCTTTTGCATATAGGCACCTATTTGATTTCAAGAAAATGAAATCTATGTACATCTTTTAACATTAATAAATAAACTATGAGAATACGAACCTGCAAAATCAGCCAAAGGGACCAACACCGGCTGCTTCCAAACAAAAACAACGGTTGTATCCAAACAAATAATTAGTAATGGTTTAACTTTCAGTTAGAATTAAATAAAAGCATAAAACATGAAAGAAATAATTTCACAAGCTCCTCTCTTGCAAATAAATTAACTTTCCATACAAGAAAATACATTAAACCAGTTTACATAGATCATATAATCTACTAGCCCAAGTTAAAAATAATACATACCTCTCAAATCTGAATACAAGAAGAACTAAAATCATCAGGAGCAACCCTAGCTATCCAATTACTCAAAACTCTTCTTCACATCCCCATAACTCAAGCCAACTCATACATGCTACAAAGATTGGCAACTACAGTCCCATTCACAACCACGTTCGGCACCCTTTCAAGTGCTCCCTCCAACAACTTAATCGCATCTGAAAGATCCCTCAAATACATCAAATACAATGCCTTATTATTCAATGACACAACATCGCCTTTAGACTTCTCAATACACTCATCATACTCCCTGACTGTGGTAAATATGAAATTAACTCCGCAGTTAAATATTGTAATCTATACAACAACTTACCCAAAGGCATACATTATATTCCTCACTATGTAATATGTTGTTTTATATAAGTATGTGATAAGCTGATATATGCTAAAATTAGTCATTTAAGAAATGATAGCCATGGTTTAAAACTTTAAGTTACATAAACTTCAATTGTAAACTATGTCATCACCAAAGGAGTTTAAAGGTTCTCTAAAAGTTTTGATGTCACTGGGAGCGACGATAATAGCAAAAATGACTCAAGTAGTAAGATAATGAAATTTTCTTATTACAAAATAGCTTTATTGTGAACAGGTTTTACTTAAAATGGTTGATAAACTACAACAAAACAAAAGTAAAAAATCTAAATCTAAATGAAATATTTCATGAAAAAATACGACCGTCAAGGATCGAACCATCTTAAATTGTTTGCATAACCTACAAAGTGTGCAAAGAAGTTAACTGTATCAAGAAGTTTACCTAACTATGAAGCAATGGGAGATCAAGAAGTTAACCAATCTCAGATTGTTACTGGATTAAAATTTAGTTATCAGATATTTAACCAACAAGATTTTGATCCTTACTGTATCATCACCCCCTATCATTTTCTTCTATCTTTAATCTGCATTGGTGCCAAATTATGTATATTAAAGTAAATTAATTAACACATAATTTCAATATCCATATTTCATTGTTCAACCATGCTTCACAAAAGTAGTGCAAGTGATTTACCAGGTTCACAAAAACATTTGGGTCATTTGCTATTTACTCAATATTAATAATAGAAGAGTAGTGTCGTCAATTTGATTGTAAGAAGTGGCAAAATATAAACAGAGTCATACAATCTTTCAAATTTGAAATTTCAAAAAGCCACGGTGAAAGTCTTATGCATTGAATTCTCCCTATTACTAGATGAAGAGATAGAAGAGATGAAGCCATATTATGAAGTGATGATGCATATAATATGTTTCTATATTAGCTAAAAGAGCATATGGATGTATAAGTATAAGTATCATTTCCATTTCATGTAGTATAAAATAAACTAAAAGAAAAGAAACGAATAATAAAACTTTAGTATTGTAAAAAAATTGGTTCATGGCTATTCTTCAGTTGTTTTGGTCTTCTCAAATGCTGCTTTAGGTTCAGTTTATGCAGACAATGATACCGTCAAATTTCCTTTTAGGGGTATAATTATAAATGCATGCACATTGTGATTTGCAGACCCACCTGGGCGTGCATATACACTCGTTATCTATTATATTACCTTATGTAATTATTAGATGGGTTTGGTTCTTTTGAGGAGATAACCATTACGATGATTCCAACTATCTCAAAAGCACTACTATATGCTAGCTACATATTTGTTGAGTTTCTCATATCAGACTTATGTATGACTCGTGGTTTTATCTTTCCCTTAATTCCATGGGTACTCTACCGAGTAATTAGAGAAACGTAGGATTTTGTGGATGTTTTTTGGAGATTCAGGAGATGGGCCAGATTCTTCCATTCGCATATAGTAGTATATATTTCCGCTGCACTATATTATGTAAATATAACCACTTGTGAGGAAAGGCTGTTAAAATTGTCCAAGCCGATGATAGTACTTTGGATTGTAACTCTGAAATGTTATGTATCTTAGAGTGATAGTTTGTACTGTCTTATGATATTATATGTTATCGTTCCGCTATGAAATTCTAAGGACGTGTTCTTTCTTCCATTTTCCTTTTCTTTTTCTTTTTCTTTACCCTAACAATTTGTCTTTCTAGCACTTAAGTGCTTGGTATGTGAATACCATGGATTTATTAGTGTCGACATTTAGGGGTCAAAAAGGCAATTTGTTACAGTATAAATGTTATATATTGATTTATAAAAAAATGGAAAGAGTTAATGGTATGCCCTAAGGAAATTGTGTAATTTTTTTACATACATCTAACTCTGTAGTCAATCTTGTTCATAATAGAGGTGTTTGATTTCTATCATATACTTTGTTATATTATGATATAATTAATTTAAAGTATATTAATAAGGACCTCGTTAAATAAAAATGTTATGCGGTTGTGGTTGAAAATAGTGGGAATTGTGAATATTTAATCACAAAATAAAATAAATTTTCGTTTTAAATATTTCTGGTCGAGATATTTTGAGAAAGGAATCGATACAACCATTGAGACCAGAGTGTGTAACGCTCTCCAAATGTTGGGCAGTGTATTACTCATGGTTATTAAGGGCACCAAAGGGTTACGTACTTTAGTTATGGGATAACTATGGAATGACACGTCCGAGAGTTTCCTATTGGTTAATAACAACTAGGTCCAACATGAAACATCAAGGTGATGATGTTACGCAGTTTCTTCGATTTGAGAATACTATTGAGCTTTGGTGTAAATACTCCGCGTTGAATATATTTAAATCATGGCATGACGATCCATCAAGTGACTATAGTTGGGCCTAAATTAAAGCATTGGGAGTGAAAAACTATGCAATAAAGAATTCATCTATTCAATTCATGAGGTTAGTATATAGTCAACTGTAGTCAATTCAAAGTCAAGATCTCTGGCCGTCATAGTATCGCCAATAATAATATTATTGATCAAAGACTTTGTTTTTGGACAAATCAAGTTAAATGTGCATAATAGTGAAATTTCGATCAATACCAAATTTTATATATCCTAAAGTGATATAGTTTTGACAAAGAAAACATGTGTAAATTATTGTTACTAAAAGGTACCGTTTAAGAAAATGTAAAATTGGATTTTACCAAAAAGATCTATAAACGATGAATTTGACCAAAGCTGGCACCTCACTAGCTAAGGTGACGTGTGAACGTTAATATTTGAATTGTTCAATATTAATAGCTGGTTGAATTCACACTTATGAGTCACACAACCGAACTTGGGAATTCTTGGAAAAAACCAAACGGTTTAACTAGTTTACAAAATGTTATAAATTAGTTAAATTTGTGTAATTAGATTTATATTCACACTCCTTCTTCCACCTCTCCTAACTGTATATACATACCAAATATGTTTAATTGGTCAGACTAAATAAATAAATAAAAATTATTCAAATAAAATATGTTTTATTAGGTAATTTTGTTGGATCTAATGCTAACTAATAGACTTCATATGCCCACCAAGATCCAAACAAGGACTTTTTTTTCTAAAATTAACACATTTCACCCACTTCGAAATAGAATGGGTTCCAACATTATTATTATTATTATTATTATTATTTGGGTCTAAAATTTATATATTTATATCATATTAAAATCGGGTCGGATGTGATAAGAAGATAGAAATATATTAGATATTTTCTAGCATTTTGGAGGCTATAAATACCACCTTATGCCCTCATTATTTGATTACAATTCCAAGATAATGCTCTAGCCTCCATTAAAGAAATTTGTAGCTTATATCTTATCCTAATAAACCAAAAGGAGACCGAGGAGGAAATAGCTCACGGTATATTGCGTAATCAACTAATGGATTATCTAGGTAACATACATTATTTATGTTATTTAAATTATATCCTCAAACAAAGAATTAATTTTGACCTAAAATACTAAACAAACAAATGTACAATTCACATATATACCTTAAATGGATTTATACAAATTTACAATTCACGTATGTACCTTAAATGGATTTATACAAATTTACAATTCACATATGTACCTTAAATGGATTTATACATGCATGCATGCATGCATGCATACACACACACACACACACACACACATATATATATATATCCAAGCTATATTTCCAGTTTGATTGTTGTAGTCTCTTTAGATTATAGTGAAAACGGTAATATAATCAATAAAAGTGGACATAAAGTTGAACCACTATAAAAATTATATGTCTTCTCTTTTGCATTTCTTTTATATTTGTCATATCTGGATTTGAGATCTGCGTAGGTAAACTCATAATAAAATAATTAAAGGATCAAATTCATACATAAAGTAAAATCAGTAATCAAACACCGGATCGTTGGTTCTTCATAGCACAATGGGATTGACCAATTTCTTGGCCATCATCATCAGTCCATAAGATTTAAGAATGACATAAATAAAAATATACCGTAGTAGAAAAGGGAATCTTCTTTCAAATTAACTTTTGGAAATAAGGCACAAATTCCAAAGGAAGAAAAATTAAGTATGTCAACGATAATTGTATTTGTATTAATGTGAACATTAGATGAAATATACTTGTGCACCATGGATGTCGAAATTTAATAGGTTGAACTACAAAAATACCGGTGTATTATATTTACTTCGTTCATTCATGTTTTCATTATAATTTATATATCATAAAGAGCTTACAATATTATCTCAATCGTTTAAATGAACAAACAACACAAATATATTCAACATGTACATAAAAGCACTCGGCATTACATGTACTACTTTGAAGTGTACAGAGATTAAAAATATCACTAATAAGTAGTAATTATATATGCATAGTGAGAATAACATCAATAGCTCATTCATCAAAGAATTTGATCACCACACAATAGGTTGCTGAGTCGAATACTAATGTCATCAAAATCTTAGTAGTTTAATAATGGTTCTTACGAAATCTAGTTGCTGCTAACTACTACTTACAAAAAATCTATTATCTTCTCAAAATTTGTCTCTCAAGGCATAAGAGCTAAAATATTAAAATAAGATTTGGACAATGAATGACACACACATATAATAAGCTTAAATAATGAAGAAAATATAGTAAAAAGAAAGGACATATTGTTTTTATAGTGGTATGATCGTTAACAAGATCTACTTCCACTTTGCAGATCTATTACAATTCTTAATGTACTATGAGCGATTACAAAATCAAAAGCCTAAAACACAACAAGCATAGTTGAGTTTTCATTTTGGTAGAGTTTTAGTAATTGCTTAACCAATCTCTTATGTGTCAGAGATATTCTAGTATATAGGCATCGTAGGAGAACCTAGGGATTGGAATTCCAACTAAAAATGTCTCTTCTTGCAACTTGAGTTCAGACTGGACTAGGTCCTAGAAGTTAGGAATAAGAATTGGACTTTATTGACTTCTTCTTCCTACTTGGACAGTTGCTTAGTTAGACAAAATAAAGTTGTTAGGTAAACCAAAAGTGGAGTGGCTAGTAAGGGTTAAACATAACAGAAAAAGTGAATGGGAGGCTAGATTAAAGGGGTGTACCCCTAGCTCGGCTAGGGCCTCATTGTATAATTGACCCATTTTTGTGGGTCAGCTATGGTGAGCCGCCCTAGCCAACCCCTTAACGTGTTAGTCTAGGTGCTCAAGTCACCCAATAAATCTCCGCATTACCTTCATTTCACCTCTGATTCACCTTTTGTCTTTTTCATTTTTTACCAACATTACACATACAATTTTTTTATCATCTTTCTATACATTAACAACTTTATTACTTCACAATCTTTCATTCTCCTAGGTGAGTGGGAAGGTTTATGGGCAGTTCAATTATGTTAATCACTCTCTAAATGATGATTACTCTTTTATTGCAACTCTGATCGCAGCAAAAATTTGAATATTTGTCTTTAAGTACTCTGAGCTATCATTTGTAAAAGTATGATGATACTTGGATGGTCCTGCTATCTCAAGCGGCCTATTCTCGACAATTTCTCTTTTTATACCTAGCAATCATTCAAAATAGCTATGATTTTTTTTACTCGGATTCAAACAAGACATCGACCCATGTTCATGTATTGTTCAAAGAATCATTTTAGATCACTTAAACACCTCATTCTCCACTGCCAAAATAATGATGATGAACCACACTTATGGATCGCTATGAAACTTTACATGTTGTGAGGAGGATGATGTCTCTAGTTGTTTGTCATGTTTAATAGTGGGGAATACGATATATGGATTATACCTTGCTATTTGTTATCTATGTTTGTTTGCTAATAATGATATTTATGTTTGTTAAGGTTTGTATGAATGTACGATGTACTTGATTATCAAAATTTTGAAATATTATTTTTCTTTTTTCTTTTTTCTTTTTTCTTTTTTCTTTTTTCTGCCACTTAATTATTACTTAATAGTTATTGTTGGTCAGCAATTATTTATTACAAGTTATCTACTAATTAATAGTTAAACTTATTAGCTACGTTACTGAAGTATAATTTATCAAACATAGTTATTTGGTTATTAATTACTAATTAATATTTGTAATTTCAATTAATTGTTTAATTCATATAAATCGATAAAATAAATGAAAAATTCTTACTCCTGAACGCAAAAGTACTATTTAAAATATCTTAAAGTACATTTTCAACCTACCACCGATCATCGAACTAACGTTCTTCGAACTAGCATTCAATGAACTATTGACCAGGAACAAACCCTTGATTTGTAAGTTTTGGATAAAAGGGATTAAAATAACAAATTCTAAAATTAATTATTACAATCGTATATGTAATATTACTTTTATGGGAAATTCTTACAACCGGGTATGTTAAACGACTCTCAAACATGTATTAGTCAGCTATAACAACAATCTATATGAACTAATCAAAACTACTACGACGATTAAAACCGTTATGCTTAAAACCTCTTATAATCGGTACTACAAAACTCCCAAATGAGGACTAAAATGTTTTATTTATAAAATCTCTCAGATTCAATTTAGGTATATTTTGGACTTTACCCTTTTCATTTCTTTTGATGGCATCTTCTTCTCCTGGAGATTTTTTTTAGATTTATGTATTTCCCCTTCAAATATTTTTTAGCACTAACTTTTGAATTTTTTAAAATATATGTACATATTAGGCAAATGTGTCCAATTCTATTTACATATCTTTATATTCATTCATTTTGCATATATATGTTGAATTGTGTATTTATGCTGCATATATTTACAAAAACTTTTCGAAAAATATGTTTTTTATCCATTTAGTTTGCTAATAGTTGCATATTATGCATTAATTTTGTAAATATTTGTAAGAACATCTTTACTGTTTCTGAAAATATATTTACAAATATTTGTAAGAACATCTTTACTGTTTCTGAAAATATATTTAAAATAGTTGTACAAGTATACATTAGTTTTGCAAATATTTGCAAAAAACATCTTTACTTCATGTATGTTTATAATCATTTGTTTTGCAAATATATATGAAAACATGCGTTTGTCTTGCTAATGTTTGCAAAACATGCATGTTCTATGTAACGACCCGAAATTTTACCAACTTGAAAATGGAATATTTAGTTGATTTTAAATATTCAAATATAGAATTTTCAAACTTAAATAATCATGTTTTATGTGATAAATAAGAATGGTGAACTTATTTGAGAATTGTTCTACAAGAAAATAGAGACTTTGGGAGTTTTGTCCTAAAACCGAAAAAAGCTGATTTTCGATAAAATTGATATACAATCAAGGAATTGTTTAAAAAGATAAATAATCCTTTTTAAAGTGGTTGCATAATGAAATTAATTGGTTGATAAAAGTTTTATAACTATATATATATATATTAATTTTATAATGATTGACAAATTTCGTCGCACATTGACAAATCAATGTCATATTATTGCGAATGGATTTTGATATTGTTTTATAAGTCAAAATATACTTGTTTTAATTATATAAAGATAATAAAAAATTATTTTTAAATTTTGTTTACATAAATAAATAGTTTAACAAAAACTTCAAAATGTGACCGTAAAACATTTTGTTGAAAATCAACGTTTTGTTCAATATAAGTTGTCGCAATGTTGTTGAATCTTTGTTACCATGTTTTAACACACACACACATACATACACACACACACACATCTTACAAATAATCAAGTTTACTTTTACTAAGTATCATTAGAAATTCTAGAATGTCATTAGTAAAAGTAAGTAAGGTAATTAAAAAAGTCAAAAGCAAACATCAAATCAAATCTCACCAAAACCAAGACAAATCTTCACTTTAATCTACTTTTCCATCCAAATACATTCCCTAAGTATTAAATGAAAGTGACATAAAGCAATGAAGTGATGGATGATGACAAGTGTCGAAAAAAGTTAGTTTACTTTAAAGTTAAGAAAGGGTGTTTTGGTAATTTGGTAAGGTGTTAATTTGGTAACTTATCACTTCTTTCTTTTTCTATAAATACACAAGTTTTCCTCTCATTTTATCACACATTCTCTTCTTCTTCTTCCTTTAGGCTATTTTAATGGTTTTTTCTTCTCTTCCTCTTCCTTACTAACTTTCTTAAAATCATATCAAACCAACTCCAATCTCCACTAAACTTTGTCAAAGTACTTATATCATCTAGAAAACATGCTTTAGCCTCTAAAAAGTAGAAAATGATGGAATATGGGGAAATATCCCCTTGGACCGTGAGCAAGGATGGAGGTAGGAGGGGATGGCCGAGCACTTAGACGAGAGGTGGAGATGTGGTGGTGATGTTTGGATGAAGTTTCAAAAAGATTAGTGGAGTGTTGGTTGATTTGAATGCTGGTAGGAAGTTGGTTTGATTTATGGTGAGTACTCACATTTTTACTAACTAATCTCTAAATAATTCCAAGTTTAATGATATGAAAATATATTATATATTGGATGATTAAATGTGTGATTACTTGGTTGATTGCTTGTTTGAATATATGGATGTTAATATGGATGATTACTTGTCTTGATAAATGATAGGAGAAATGGTTAGTAATTAATCATAGTTGATTAAATGAGAATTAATCCATATAAATATATGTATGGAAATTATTCAGCTTCTTAATGATTTTATAATATCTAAAAAGGATAAATTGATACTATAATATAAAATATTATAATATGGAATGAAATGAAATATGAGTTTGAAATATGAAAATATAGTTTAAAATGAGTTTAAAAGTTCTAGAAATATTTTATAAACATACAAAAGTGTTTCCATGAAGTTTGAAAAGAAATTGAAAAATAAATCAAAACTAGGCGTCGCATAACGGCAGTTCGCGACTTCGCGCCAAAGAATTTAAATGAGTTACGAAATGGAATATAGTTCGAAATTATTCAAGATAAGAATTTTCCAGACTATTCTATCCATAGTTTTTAAATGAAAAAAGAAAATCAAAATTTCATTAAGTAGACTTTGAAAAATGAGTAAAACAAGTTTTAGAAAAACCGCGGTTTCGCACTTTCAAACCCGAATTTGAAATTGATTTATAATGAATATTTTTAAATGTTTAAAAATATAAAATAAATTTTATAAATCTTTTAAAATGTTTAAAGGGAAATTTGAATTATGTAAATGAATTTTCAAAAGGTAGAAAAGTCGTTTTGATTGATATAGCTTTTAAAACACTTTTTGCAGCAGTTTTAAATAACTTGTGAAATATGATTTTAAACCTAATCATTCTTTTCCTTATCATAAATGGTTTTTAAAAGAATAATTAAGTGTTTATATAATGATTTGGAAGTTATATAAATCATTTCTAGAAATGAAAGGAGTATGCGTAAACGACTAGTACATTTGTCCCGCATGTGAGATCCGCATAGTAAAACAAGGTGTGTAACTAAGGTTAGGAATGGAGCAACCAACGCCCTAAAATTACTTGGCCTCTGTTTTCCTTTGTAGACGAGGGGTGGAACAGATCGAAGGGAAAGCCCAGATGCTCTAAAATAATGTTTTCCAATATGAGATTTTAATGATAATTTGGAAATGTTTTTCCTAAGTAAAAAGTGAAATGATTTAGAATTATTCCAAGATTTAAAAAGAGGTTTTAATTAATTAAAGAATTTGATAAATGAGGCTTAATGATTCGATATACTCTAAAAAGGATAAAGGAACGATTTAATGAATATATCTCTAAGAGAAATTTGATTTAAATAAAAAGGTTAATTAATTGTTGATGATTGATGATCACATATGAACTTAACATCTTTTTTATCGATGGTGGTTCGGAGAAACCGGGGTAGGATTTGGATAATTTCTATCTGAAAACCACTTCGAACCAATGTATACATTCAGAAGTAAAGACATGTTGAAGATGATGATTATTGAAGACCAGAGATCTTTAGTATGTAGGGATTGTTGTCATGAGTCCCAAGGGTTTACCCCATATTATATTTATATGGCAGTGGTGTCTGCATTCTGAAATCTTTGTTGTATTGAAGACCAAAGATCTTCATAGCAGAAGGACTGCTTGTTGACATTCTCTGGGTCGCTCCTAATATAGATATATTTATTATAGCATTGGTCCTATCATGTTTTTAAATCTTCGTAATGCAAGGATTACTCACTACTGATCCTAGAGGTGATTCTCAAAGATGTGGTAGGAGGAGTGCCTTCGGTTTCGTTCAGTCGCAGAATGAACTTGTATGGATGAATGTCTGATATCTAATTTCTAAGATCACAACTTTGACTTTTACAAACATACTTCTGTTTGGTGGCGGAGAAGGCTACTTCTCTTAGCTTAACACCTTTCTCTGAGACGTACGAGCTCAGAGGTTGTATGTTCGTGGAAGTCAATAATGATCGAAGGAATGGCAATGTGGCATTCAAAGTGAAACCTGTTATGAGAAAGGAAAATCTGTGGCTTTGTGTGAAATAAAGTATGGCTTTGTAGAAGTTAAGCATTGCCTCACGTGCCTCACATCCCGGAGATGATACGGGTAATTATGTGGTCTGTAGGACATATATTTCAGGTCATCGATTGTATGAGTATGGAGGAGTCTAGTGGAATCTGGATCCTCAAGGGCATCTTTTGCCCCATTTATTTTAGTATAGTAGCTAGCTTGTGAAAAGCGATAAGGCTACCGAATATTGGTAGTGTAGAAAGTACAGTTCCAAGTGGCTAGTTTGAGAAAAGCGATAAGGCTTCCAAGGGAACTATGATTGTTATGCATAGATCGAAGGAAAAGCCCATTAGTTCCATATCATGTTGGAAATCCAATCCCAATATGAGTTTTACGGTTTTGATTGTAGTCCCAAAATAGTTGAAATGCTTTGCAAACATTTCAGCTACCCCTTGTTGGAATTTAATTTCGGCTATGTTTATATATATTTACTTGGAAAGGATTTTCAACGAATTTTCATTAATAATAATATCAGAGTGATTTTCCCTATAAAGTATTTTGGTTATCATAAGGTAAAAACCCATCCATGTTTATGTGTGGGCGTGGTCTTATGAAACACCCTTCTTTTCAAAGGTTTTTGATTGACATCGGCATTAAAATTTTTGAGTATCTCACGTAGGTTTATCAAGCCTGATTCGGGTATTTTTAATACTCGGGTCAGATCCGAGTAGTGTCAGGTTTAGTTGAAGATGCTTGGAGTTTCCAGAGGAGAACTGGAGATCTTCATTTACGTATGGATGTATTCTATTATCCGCAGCATATATTGCATTTGCTTTGTTTGGTTGTCAGCATTTATAAGTATAGAGGGTTTATAACCGTCTAGGATGAATCCAGGTTAGACTATGATATTGTATTCAAGATTTTCCACTGTAAAGATTATATATTGAAATAATATATGTTATCCCATTCGTGTGAGATTCTGTTCTATCTTTATCTTCTTTTTCACTCTTCATGATCCGCCTTTTCGTTAAATTTGAGTTGGACATGTGTGGTTTATTATCAACTTAAAGGGTATGGAAAAACGGGTTATGACATTCTATGTGGAAATATGTTCATACTTATTCATTTCACAAATATTTGCAAAATAATATTTTTTATATTCATTTTACAAATATTTGCAAAATTATGCATTTTTTTATATATACTTGTAAATGATGGAGTGTCTCGTATTGTGTATGCGTAATGGGCGCACATTGAAAAAAAGAATAGTCCCACATTGTGAAAAAATAATGAAGATAAAGTGATATATATATATATATATATATCAGTTTGGTCATATGTAACAACAAAGGATTCCTTTTGTTAAAAGGTGTCGACCAACTCTATATTGCCCCCATGGAGGGATGTGCAGATGGATCTAAAAATTTCAATAGTAAAAACATTCTTATTCATTATAAAATATTTTTACATCCATTTTTTTTGCTAATATTGTAGAAATTCGCTAATATTCTCTTAATATATTTCCATATGCATTTCTTCATATATTGTAGTTTGTTTCATTTCAATGTATTCTCCCTTTTGATTCCGTTATTAATGAACTTTATCTTCATTTTTTGGATTTAGTTGTTAATTGTGTAGAGTTGAAAAAAAGTATAACAAATGAGTTGTTGCAAAAATAATGTTGTAATGAAGTAATTTAACACAATACAATTTTATTTTGTTTCTTTAAAAGAGAAGTTAGACAAGCATGAGAGTTTTAATGATTTTGGGATGTTTGGCCAACTTTAAAAGGATAATGTGATAGATATGTTCACCAAAGCATTGCCGGTTGGGAAGTTCGAGCATTGCTCGAACTTGATTCGATTGTTAAAGTACTAGGTGCCACGGGGTGGCACGGTTGGAGGAGTAGCTTGGTCGATGATGATGAGGAGTATTGCTAAGAGATTGAGGTTCTATTTTCTTAGTATGTATTTACTTTACACTCCAAAGTACTTTTATCTTTTGGTAAGATGGCTTTGGATTTGAATACTTCTAACACTACGTTAGTGGGCAGTGGCCTTGCTGGAGCTTGTTGATGGAGTGTAATGGGTGGTGGCTTTGTCAAAGCTCATTGGAAAAGTATTCAAGTTTGTTTGGTAGAAGGTAGAGGAGGTGATGGTATGGTGTCATTGGCTCTTGGAGTATGGAGATAGATATAGTGTTGACGTAGAGTGTTAAATTCTGCAACACTATATGGTAAATTGAAGAGGCTGAGAATAGCTTAATAACGATGAAAACGGCGATTGAATTGGAGCACGGATGCTTAAGTTATCGCGATTTGAAGTTAGCGAATTCACAAAAGGAAGCACAAGAAGTAGAACGTTTGGCAGGAATCCCCAAACGTTTGACAACAGGTTTACTGTAACCTAAGTGTTGTGCCAGAAATCTAGGAGGTCTTTCCAGACGTTTGGGAAAAGGTTTACTACAACCTATATGTTGTACCAAATATCTGACAAGGAGGTTCAGACGTTTGGGCACCTGTAGCACGCACAATGGATTTATGGAGTCAGACGTCTGAGGGGTTTTGCCAGACGTCTGACCCACTGCAGTTTTGAGTTTTTAGCTCAGGTTTAGTGTGCTTGATTGTGAGGGCTTTAAGAGGTAAATCGGGTATTTTCCAAGGAAAGGGGGTACGCTATATGAGCTATTTTCAGAATTCAAAGTAGGGTTAAGAGTGAATCCTAATTCTTAATCAAAGCAAGGGTTTATCCAAGGGTTTATCAAAACCTAGTTTTCTTCAATTCCAATCTCCACAAAATCATATTCTAGAGTGAATACTGTGATCATTGTAATCAGTCTCTTATACTCTTCTCATTGTGATAATAAAAGCTCTCTCCAAAGTGGATGTACACTAACACGATGTTAGTGGAACTACTATAAATTTCGTGTGTGATATATTTATCATTATTGCTTTGTTTTCTATTGCTTGTGTTTGAGATCGTCTTAGTTGGCTTGGTTATTTTCTATTTTGGTGAATGATATATTGTAGTAGGTTAGTTTTACAAATCTAGCATCGATCTCGTCTTTCCGATGTGATTTTGGGGTTTGGATTAGATTGTGATCGAGTTCGAATTCCCATAATAACATTTGGTATCAGAGCATTGGTGTTTGTATGGTGTTATAGAATTGCCGAAATTGGATAATACCATGGATAGTCCCTCAATAGTTGGTCCAGGTAGTGTGACGCTGTATTCACGTGGTCGATGCGCCTTCAGGATCTCAATTGGTTATAGACAAGTGGAATAGCGATAATGATTTCGACAAGTGGCAATGGAAGATGAAAGCTATTCTTAGGTGGAATCGTGTGCATCAGGTAGTGTTTGATACACATTTGTTACTGGCGGACATCTCGGATATGGAGAGAGAGAAAATGGAAGAGTGAGCATTCACTACACTTCAACTTGCTATAGGGGAGAATGTTATCTTCGAAATTAGTGGTGAGACTACCACTAAAGGTATATGAGACAAGTTGGTGGAGTTGTATATGAAGAAGTCACTAACTAATCATTTGATCTTATTACGAACGTTCTTCACCCATAAGATGAAAGAGGGCACTAAAGGCGCACTTGAATGTCTTTAATGATTTGCTAATGAGTATGAAGGAGGTAGATTTGAAGATTGACGAAGAGCAAAAGACGATGATATTGTTGTGTTCATTGTGGGACCGTTATAAGGGTTTCTAAAATAGTTTAATCTATGGATGTGATACTTTGACTCTTGATGATGTCAAAGTAGGTCTTCTTAACGAGGATTTGCGGGATCAAATGAAGGAGTTGAGTGATAGAAGTAGTGGTGCTAGTAGTGGCTATGGTTTATTTGTGGAGAATGAGAAGAATGTGAAGAAGGGGAATCATGGGCGTTCTAGATCAAGGAAACCCGGTTGGAGAGGAAAGTCAAGTGAAAGAAATAGTAAGTGCTTTATTTGTAAGAAGCTCGGTCATTGGAAGAATGAGTGTCCAAACAAGGAGAAAGCAAAGAAGGAAGTAGCATCTTAATCCGTAGTGGTGGAGAGTAGAGTTGGTGAGGGAGACGTAGATGTTTTGACGGTGGTAGCAACGGATGTTTCGGGTAGCATATGGATGCTCGATTCGGGAGCGTTTTATCATATGACGCCGAATAGGAGTTGTTTTTCTTCTTATGATGACAAAGAGAGAAATTAAATTGCTATGGGTAATGGTGCTATTTGTAAGTCGAAGGGCATTGGTTCTATGCAAATTCGGATGTTTGACGGAGTGGCTCGTACTCTCACTAATGTACGCTATGTTACGGGACTTCGAAAGTCTCTACTTTCCTTGGGGCAATTGCATTCTTTAAGTTGTAAGATCACTATTGAGAGTGATAGCTTGAGGGTTTTCGAAGGGTGCGCTTGTGGTGCTAGGACTTATGGTGTTTATTTGCTTCAAGAATTGACTATTGAAGGTGAAACTTGTGTGGGTGTTGATAGTTCTCGTGGCTTAGATGCAACTAGGTTGTGGAATTTGAGATTAGGTTATGTCTCAAAGAGGAGTTTGGATATTCTTCAGAAGAGGGAGATGATCGATGGAAAGAGTTTCAACAAGCTTGAGTTTTGTGAGGAATGTGTCATGGAGAAGCAAACAAAAGTATCATTCGGTGAAGGAAAACATGATTTGAGAAGTGTTCTTGAGTATGTTCATTCAGATGTTTGGGGACCGGCATTGGTAGCTTCTTTTGGTGGAGCATGTTATAATATTTTTTTATTGATGATTTTTCTTGAAAGATATGGGTGTATGTAAAGGCCAAGTCGGAGGCATTTGCAAAGTTCAAAGTGGGAAGGCTCTTGTTGAGAATGAGAGTGTTAAGTCTTTGAAGATTCTAAGGTCCGACAATGGTAGAGAGTAAGTTTCCAGAGATTTCTTGGAGTGTTGCAAGCATCACGGTATTCGGAGGAATTTTACTACATCGAGAGATCCACAATCGAATGGTGTTGTAGAGAGGATGAACCGTACTCTACTTGAGAAAGCTCGAAACTTGAGATTGACATCTGTTAACCATAAAATATTTAGAAGAACGAAGGTATGAAAGAAGGGTCATGAGAGCATGAGGAAAGATCAGAAAGCACCGAGATGTTCTGGATAATCATACCTTCCGACAAGAAGCTTCCGGCGAAGTCCAAGGCTAACTTTCAAAGTCCATAGGCAGGACGATGCTCCAAGAATCCACATTTCGACTAGAACGAGAGGTCTTTCAACAAAGACAAAGGAGTAGGAGCTCAAACCAAACCTTTCGAAGGAGTCAAGAGGATGCAGCCATCAAGATTTAATAGCTTCAAACCTTCCGAAGTAGTCGAAAGGTTCCATTCAGGGAGTTCTTGAAGAAGATAAAGAAATCAAAGCAAGCAGGTGCAACTCCATGACGACCTTTTCGAAAGCATAGCAAGCCTTTCGAATCGGTTGGAGTACATCCAGAATACCTTTCAACTAGGTCGAAAGGTTTTTATGAAGAAAGCAATGCTCAAAAGTCAGCAAAGAATGGTAGATAACTATTACTCAAAAAATTCACCTTCCGCTTAAGTCAGAAGATCTCAGACAAAGGACAGAAGAATAGGAATCTAAATCAGGCTTTCCAAAGAGGTCGAAGGGATGCAGTCAATAATATGAAGCGGTCAAGACCTTTCGGAGAAGACGGAGGGTATTGTTCCACAATATCCAAGAAGCTCTTACCCTTCGAAGAAGGCAAAGAAGTCAAGACAAGGGCATGCAACCCTATAACAACCTTTCCCAAAGCATAATAAGCCTTTCGGGCCGGTTGGAATGCCTACTGAATACCTTTCGACGGCGTCGGAGGGTCTATGATGAAAGCAACATTCGTAAGTCAGCAGAGAACGTAAAGCAACCTTCCGAAAACATTCAAGGAAAGCTCGGTTCTCGGCAACATCTAAGTAAAAAAGCGACTTTCCGACCAAGTCGAAGGGTTCACAATAGCCAGGAACCTTCCGGCACCTTCAAAGGGTTCACATACTGTATAGATGACAAACCTTCCGACAAGGGCAAAAGGTCCCCAAAAACAAATGAAAGAAAAGACCCTTCGGCGGCGTTCAAGGGTCCAAGATGACATGTGAAAGGAAAACCTTTCGTTGAAACCGAAAGGTTAGCAATTTTATATAAGAAGGAAACCCTTCGATCCAGCCGAAAGCACAGGGATGGAAGAATGGCCGCCGGCATCTTTAAATAAGACCCAAGGGGTTCTGTATCGAGGGCGGATTTTTCCTCATTCCATTCTTGTATTTCTAAAATCATAGTTCTCTAACCCTAATTGGGTAGTGATTTGGGAAAATTTATTAAAAAGAGAAGTCCATTCAAGGATCAGAGGGAAGTCTTAAATTTTGTACATTCTCTTTACAGTTTACATTAATCTTTGCTGGTTTAATCACAACTTTCAGGTGCGGTTCCTCCGAAAGGTCCGAACCAACAGAAACAATGATATTCTTTCTTGGGCGGTCTTCATAACCCTTCGGTAACCTCTAGATTGTAGCCTAAACCCTTCGGACCTAAAGAGGGCTTATCAGAATTGGTATACATAAAAACTTCCGGGGTCATAAATACTAAGGGTCAAACCTTTCGCCAAGTATCATAACTTGTCGTATCCCATCAACCTAGCATCACTTCGAATCTCAAACAGCTGCTTGCCCAGCCTTTCGGTAAAGAATCAAGTTAATTCTCTATATAAGATAAACCAAAGGAACAACTGAAAATAAACTATCTTCAAAATTAAAGGAACAACTGAAAATAAAGCAAGTCTACATGATGGACCATCCTCTTGATATTCAAGCTTCGGATGAGGAGAGGAATCTGCACAAAGAACTTAAAATTGCCCTATCCCTGGAAGCAAGTATGAAGATGCAGCAGTTGCATAAAAGATGGCTTGATGAAGGGGACAAGAATTCTAAGTTCTTTCATGAATCTATTAAGGTTAAGCAAGCTCGTGAAAATATTTTTAGAATCACTAATGAGCAAGGTACCCTATTTTCTACTCCAGACACTGTTGATCATGCTTTTATCCAACACTTCACTAACTTGCTAGGTAGCACTAATGGTTTCTCCCCTGATTTGGACCAAATTTCTTCACTTGCACTTCCTAGAATTTCTCCTCAAGAAGCTTCTTCTCTAATTATGCCTGTAACTGATGAAGAAATTAAAGCAACCCTCTTCTCCATGAATAAGTTATCTTGTCCGGGTCCTGATGGCCTTAATGTTAATTTTTTTATCACCACTTGGAGTGTGTTAGGAGGTGACTTTTGTCAAGCTATCCACAATTTTTTCAATAAATGTAAGTTGCTTGGGGAAGTGAATAGCACTAACATTGCTCTCATACCCAAAGTGTCCCCACCAACATGTGTCACCTCCTTCAGACCCATATCCTGCTGTAATGTCCTCTACAAGTGTATCTCCAAAATTCTAGCTTCTTGCTTAGTCAAAGTTTTGCCCACTATTATATCTATGAATCAATCTGCATTTTTGCCTTCAAGAGACATAATTGACAATGTTCTCCTTGCCCAGGAATTGCTTAAAGGATATGGTAGAAGTAATTCCACCCCTGCTGCTGCAATTAAAATAGACATCTCTAAGGCCTACGACACCATACACTGGGACTCTATTGTTAGAATAATGGCAGTGATGGGATTTCCTAAAACATTTGTGTCATGGATTTATGTGTGCATTTCTACTCCCTCTTTCTCACTTGTATTGAATGGCAGACCTGTGGGATATTTCAGAGGTAGTAAAGGTATTCGCCAAGGAGATCCAATTTCATCATATTTATTTCTGATGGTCATGGAGGTCTTAACTGTTATTTTGAAGACCAGCTACAACCACAAGACAATCAAGTATCACCCAAAGTGCTCACTTCAACAAATTACTTCTATAATGTTTGCAGATGATGTCATGTTATTTACCAAACCGGAAATATCCTCCTTGGATGGTATCATGATAGCACTGCAGGCCTTCCACTGTATGACTGGGCTTACCATTAACCAAGACAAATCTTCTCTGCTTGTTACTGGAGTCAGTGAACTGCATGCTACTGCCCTCCAACAACACTCTGGCTTCTCTAGCATGGAAAATGACATGATGTACCTTGGTCTCCCTTTAATTTCCAAAAGGATATCTAAAGCTGACTGTTTACCTATTTACTTCAAAATTTCCTCGCTAATGTCCGCATGGAATAATAGGAACTTAACTCAAAGTGGAAGGCTTGTTATAATAAAATCTGTTGTATTTTCCTCCATTGTTTACTGGGCTCACACCCTAATTCTCCCAAAGAAACTATTGCATATGGTAAGGTCTGCCATGATCAGATATTTTTGGACTGGCAGTATTCATAACAGGAAGTTAGTGCCTTGTTCCTTTTCTAAAATTGAGTCTCCCCTGAGATTGGGAGGGCTGGGAGTACTTGATGTTAGGAAATGGAACATAGCTGCTATGAGTAAACATTTTAATGCCCTTATCAACAAAAGAGGTGGCATATGGGTTGACTGGTCTTGGCAATACAATATAAAGAACAGGTACTTTTGGAGCATGGATATCCCACAAGTTTGCAGTTGGACTTGGAGAAGTTTACTAAATCTCAGAGTAGTTTTCCTCCCCATGATACTATATCCCATCAATGCTAGCAATGATGTTAGCTTTTGGCATGATCCATGGATTAGTAATGGTCAAATCCTTTCCAAAATATGTGATCACTATCAAATGACACAATCTGGTATCCACTATCATGCTAAAGTGAAGGACTTTCTGCATCATGATCAAATCCAGTTGCCATATAACAGTAATCAGGTGATAAGGCAACTGTGGACAGAAATTCAGCAAAAAACTTTTAATACTAATCAGGTTGACACTGTAACCTGGCTTACGAAGACTCATACAGCTGCTGCAGTTTACAAATTTGTTAGTTCCAGTTTGTCTTTGCCTGCTACCAAATGGTTTGCTGTTATTTGGTCAGCTGACTCATGTCCTAAGGACAATTTAATGATGTGGAAAGTCATCAACCAAGCTTTAGTAACCAGATGCTTGTTGAATAGCTATGGAATGACATGCTATGCTGAGTGTATTTTCTGTAATCATCATGATGAAACTACTGAGCATCTGTTTTTTGGATGTCCTGCCCTTCAATTCTTGATGGATAAGATAAGCTACATACTTGGTTATAATCTATCTTGTTCAATCTCAAGTATTCAATGGAGTTTAATCTATAAAGCAACAAAGTGGAGAAATGTGCAAGGCAGAGCTCTTGCAGTATGCTTGAAAGTGTGTATGTCAGTTATTTGGAGAGAGAGAAATGCCAGAATCTTTGATAAAGTTAGAAGAAATGATGATCTGATATGGGTTGAAGTTAGAACCAGAACTTATAGGCAACTACAGAATAGACCAAGTGTTTTTCATCAATCCCAGATTGATGCCTGGACTTGAATTTGCTGTTCTTTCTTGCTTGTTCTTTGTATTTTCCTTTCTTTTTTCTGTTGTACTTTTTTATTGTTCGTTGCAATAAAACTGGTAGGGGCCCAGTTAACCCCGCTGGCTTTGCCAAAAAAGATAAACCAAGGAAATCTAATCTCGGTCAAGGAAAAGGCTTTCGGGTGGAGTCTTATAAAGGTTTAACCAAATCAGATACCCTTCTACGTTAATTCAACAAGACCAGAAAGACTTCTTTCGCCCTAAATCTCGTATCTAAGTCTTCTTGACCCCATCGAAAGGTCAGGTTTTAAGTCTAATCCTGAGTAAAGAACTAAAGAAAGTTCTATATATCATTAACCTTTCGGTATAGTTAAGACTAATCCTATCACTCAGAATAGCTCAGAGCTATCAGCTGAACATTCGTTAATCCTTTAAGAGATTCCATCTTCCACCTTTCTCAATAACTTCTTTTACTGGGATTCTTTGGAGTATTGATCATAAATTTGGTTAACACAATCAATAAAAGGAATCACGTCTTTTGTTCTCATAAGAAGAAATACATCCTTCTTATCATATCTTTGGGGTGTTAACAAGAAATCTTGTTAACATTTTTGGTGCTAGAAGGAGGGCTCGAACCTTCGATCTCTGATAACTTTCATCCCCGATCAATATATAAAGAGCCTTGACTAAAAGAGGAGTATGGGCAAAGCTAAAAGTAATAGTAACAATCCAAACGAAGAGGCTACATCACAGTCAACCTTTAAAGGTCTCATGGTCTCAAATCCTAACTTAAGCAAAATCTAAGTTGGGCAACCTTCAACCCAAACAAAATTGGAAAGCAATATGATCAAGGTTCAGAATCAACGGCCACAAAAGATGGTAATAAAGGACTATTCAAAAAGAGCCCAAACCCGGGAATCAATAAGGATTATGGAAATGGAGAATGAAGTTCAACCTCCAAACGAGATAGAGGATCAAGGGTTAAACCGAGATAGCCAAGTAAATAAATCTCTTGAGCAATCAAATAGCCTTATTTAAGAATACAATAGGAGATGTTACAGAAATGAGACCAACCAAAATTACAACCTACACCATATAGTGGTTAATGCACTTAGAGAAAAAGAAATTTATGATCCTGAAGAATATGTTACCCTGCAAAAGGCCCCCTTTTCCGAAAAAATAACGGTGACAAATCTTCCTCCGCACATTCAAATTCCTTCACTAAAATATGATGGGACAACTGATCCAGATGATTACCTTGTCATCTTTGAAAACTGGATGAACTTATACAATGCTGCGGAGGCAGTTCGCTGTAAACCTTTTCCCATTACTTTTCAAGGAGCAGTAATCAAATGGTATAGGAGTTACCGAATAGGAACTATCTATTCTTGGGAACACTTTAATTGCGACTTTGTGGCTCAATTTTCTATATTCAGAGATACAACTATGAACTTTAGCTTGCTAGCAACTATCGGACAAAAGCCAAGGGAGCTACTTGGCAAATATTTAAACAGATTCAGCGTAGAAGCATTAATGGCAGAAAGTGCAACTGATATGGAAAAGCTTATGGCAGTTCGATCAGGGTTAGTTGAAAAAACCCCATTTTGGAAAGACCTTTATATCAATGGGTGCAAAGATCTACAATATTTCCTTCTCTGGACTGAGAAGTTTATTCAATTGGACGAGACGCACCATGTTAAGAAAGAATTCCACCGAGAATCCAAGGAAGATAAATCTAATTTTAGGCGCCTTGGCAAGAGGCCAAGGGAAAGTGAAAACCCGAAGGAAAGTCAAAGAAAGAGTTCTAAAATGAATTGTGCAGTCCTGAGCAAACCCCTCTCCTACATATATGCTAAGATAAAAGGAAATGAGAATTTTATTGCGCCTCAAAAAGTTCAGAGTGCTCCAGAGCCAAATAAAGGAGGAAGTTACATATACCATAAACAAATGGACATGAAACAGATGAATGTCGTATCTTGTCAGATAAAATTCAAGGCATGGTCAGGTCGGGATTTTTACAGGAGTTCATAAGAGAAACTTGAAAGACATCTTATTCAAAATAAGAGGAAAATAATTCAGCAACTCCAAAATGCAGATTCCTATCAAATCACGAGGACTCGCGACATCAGTTCAACTATGAACTTTCTCTCTTTCTTTTCATAGCTCTTTAACTTGACACTTAAATTTGTATTGTGCATTGATCGTGCACTGATTAAATTTTGAGTGTAATTACAGGTAAAAACAAAATCAAACCGAAGCACTCGAAAAACTCCAGAATATTTAAAATGGATGACCCAGACGCCTGACACGAGGCAATTATCAACAGTTCAGACAACACCAAGTCTTTCCTGTAAGAAATGTTGAATCACTACTAAACTCAATTCCAATTTAGGAGAAAACCCATATATACCAAATCTATTTTTAGCAAGCGATTTCAAAAGGAAATTTCTCAAATTATATCCTCTTAAGAAAACTATTTTCAGTCACCCCATGGCTTAGGGGGAACAAATACTTATTTATCTCAAAATTAGATTTATGCAACTAATTTGAGATATTATATAGCATTAATAAATGCGCACCAAAAGACTTCAAACTGAGCGATAGTAATGTTTCAAAGTTTAATAAAATCATGGGCGAAGATAAGCCTATTCATATTTTTTCAAGAAAGATTTTGAAAGCACAAAAAGTTTATTAGAACTCAAACTAGAAAACCCTACTCTCGACTAAAAGGTTGTTGGTTCATGAATCATGACCTCCTTGTCTCCTATTTGAGATTCGTGTCTCCATTATAAGAACAGCAAGAAAGTTCTTGCAAAAGATTTAAAAAAACTCTTTCATAAAAAGGATTCATGAGTCCAAACTATTTTTCAAAAGAAACTCTTCAATATAACAGAAGGGTCTAATTACAAAATTCTTTCTCTCAAAGGAGACTCCATTTTAATTGGCCAAAAATTATTTTCATATACAAATACTCAAGCCTACAATGTTATTCCGTAGTACCTCCTAGAGGGAGGGACATAAGCCCACGACGCTATTCCATGGCACCTCTTAGAGGGAGGGACATAAGCCTGCGATGCTATTCCATAGCATCTCCTAGAGGGAGAGATAGAACCCCAAACGTCCATATCACCACTTAGGGGAGGGTCAAGATAAGCACCCGCATAATCAAAAGCCTTAACGTCCAAATTACCTCATAGGGGAGGATCCAGTAAAGTGCTCATCAGCGGCCTTCTGAAGAAAGGTCAGTTAAGTATATATCCCCTTGAGACAAGGGAAGCCCAAAGAGGGGCTCATAAAAAATGGACTAAGATGTCTAGCCCAACGAGGGGCTCATTAAACAATGGATTAAGATGTCTATCCCAAAGAGAGGCTTTTGATAGATTAAGATATTCGAGCCCAGAGAGTGGCACATCACAGAGTAGATTGAGAAGCACAAGCCTAGTAGGGATTCCAAATAAAAGAATAAAGACAAAGATGTCTACAACTCAAGAAGAAAGTCAGAACCCAAGAGAATTAAGGGTTAAAAAAAACCTATCCGTCATCTGAGACAAAGTTGGAATCCTATAGGACGATACACACAGAGGCAAATGATATGCTAATGAATTACAGAACTTCCAATCGTAGGAAAGTGATTCCTAAATCAAAGGATTAAGAAACTTTCATACCACAAAAAAGCATGAGACCAGAAAATGGAAGAAGGAATCCATAACATGGAAACAAAAACAAAGACTGATACGAAATCTAAAGGAATGCAATAGATAATAAATTTTTAGTCACAAAGATAAAGTACTTCACTCCAAGATCAGGTTAAGAAATCCACTCCTGATCCTTTGAGATAAAGTGAACGATTGGATAGAAGATTCTATTATACTTGTATATACATAGATACATATACTACTAACTTATAGGCACTTTAGGAGCAACACATCTATTAACAGGAAACTTTCTGTGAATAACCTTAGAATTAAGGTTGGATCAACTTAGTTATCTTTTATTTGAAATCTACTAAATATTCTATTATTAGATATATCTATGGCTTCGTACTTATATTAAATGGAGCTTTGATTATTTAATTCGTCAGATGAGATCTTGACGAGACTTTGGATAAGTTCTTGATTTCGTGAATTTTGAGTTTCACCATTTCCATTGATGCAAATTTCAGTTTGGATTTCATGAATTTTGAATTTCCATATTGCTTTTATGATGATTTATAGATTTCATACTCATGTTTAACTTGTCAAAATTTCATGATAACTTTTAATTTAATTCCCGATTTCATGAATTTTGAATTTCCCTATTGGTCCCTTATGATGGTTTGTGAATTCTAGATATTGAGTTTCTCCCCATTGAATTTTCGTGATGATTTCTTATTATTGCTTGTTTTAATGAGTTCTTGATTTCCCAGATGAGTTTTTATGATGATTTGAAAATTTCCCATTTCTAGGCTCCTTATTGAATTTTTGATTTCTAGTTTAGTGAATTTCTGGATTTCTTTGTCGATTCTCATAATGATTTAGGAATTTCATATTTTTGGTTTCCTTATTGAATTTTTGGTGATCTTGTTGGTTTTCGGGTGTAGTGAACTCTACTCTTCCTATGGATTTTAGTGATGATTTGCTGATCTTGTATTCATGATTTCTTTATTTCACTGTGGTGATTTCTTGCTGAATTATTGATTTAATGAATTTCCCTACTGATTTCTCTGATGATTCATGAATTTTGCATGTTACAATTTCCCATTGAATTTTCATGATTATTTCCTATTGATCACTTGTTTCATTAGTTCATGATTTCTTGGTATCCTTTATTGAATTTCATGATGATTTATGAATTTTCCATTGAATTTAAAATACATGACTTTCATGACACCAAATGGAAACATTACTAAACTACTTTCTACTTTTTTACTAAATGACTTCCAATCAATGGTTTAAGGTTGAAAATGAAGGAAACTTAGAGGGACAAGGAAAGGTCCCCGAGAGCAAGAAATTGATTTCCACAGGTTGAAAAGGTTTAACTCGAAGAAAGAAATATCAAGGGTCTGTAATAGATATTCTCCAAAGGTTCATTTATTTGAACCGATATCTGCAAATCAGGTGATATTACTCCACATTCTTAAGGAAGTTTGATTATGGTCATTACAAAGCAACTTATGTGGAAATATTACTCTAATGACATCTTGAATATTAGCTGCTTAAATTTGAGATTGCTCATTAAGATTTCATAATAAAGTCACAACCTTAATAGAAGTTATAATCTATTTTGCAGAAAGCAAAGAAGAAAGTTCATTAGAGTTTTATCCTAAAGAACAAAAGCTTCTTTCATACAAGGGAGACTAGATGTTAACCATAAAATATATAGAAGAACGAAGGTATGAAAGAAGGGTCAGGAGAGCAGGAGGAAAGATCAGAAAGCATCGAGATGTTATCGACAATCATACCTTCCGACAAGGAGCTTCCGGCGAAGTCCAAGGCTATCTTTCAAAGTCCATAGGGAGGATGATGCTCCAAAAATCCACCTTTCGACTAGAATGAAAGGTCTTTCAACAAAGACAAAGGAGAAGGAGCTCAAACCAAACCTTTCGAAGGAGTCGAGAGGATGCAACCATCAAGATTTAATTGCTTCAAACCTTCCGAAGTAGTCGAAAGGTTCCATTCCAGGAGTTCTTACCTTTCGAAGAAGATGAAGAAATCAAAGCAAGCAGGTGCAACTCCATGATGACCTTTTCGAAAGCATAGCAGGCCTTTCGAATCGGTTGGAGCACATCAAGAATACCTTTCAACTAAGTCGAATGGTTTTTATGAAGAAAGCAATGCTCAAAAGTCTGCAAAGAATGGTAGATAACTGTTACTCAAAAAATTCACCTTCCGATTAAGTCAGAAGATCTCAAACAAAGGACAGAAGAAAAGGAATCCAGATCAGGCTTTCCGAAGAGGTCGAAGGAATGCAGTCAACAATATGAAGCGGCTCAAGACCTTACGGAGAAGACAGAGGGTATTGTTCCACAATATCCAAGAAGCTCTTACCCTCCAAAGAAGGCAAAGAAGTCAACACAAGGGCATGCAACCCTATAACAACCTTTCCCAAAGCATAATAAGGCTTTCGGGCTGGTTGGAACGCCTATTGAATACTTTTAGACGGCTTTGGAGGGTCTATAATGAAAGCAACATTCGTAAGTCAGTAGAGAACGTAAAGAAACCTTCCGACAACATTCAAAGCAACCTGCCGACAACATTCAAGAACAGCTTGGCTCTCGGCAACATCCAAGTAAAAAGCGACCTTTTGACCAAGTTGAAGAGTTCACAATAGCGAGGAACCTTCTGGCACCTCCGAAGGGTTCACATACTGTATAGATGACAAACCTTCCGACAAGGGCAAAAGGTCCCTAAAAACAAATGAAAGAAAAGACCCTTCGGCAGCGTTCAAGGATCCACGATGACATGTGAAAGGAAAACCTTTCGTTGAAACCGAAAGGTTAGCAATTGTATATAAGAAGGGAACCCTTCGATCCAACCGAAAGCATAGGGATGGAAGCATGACCGCCGGCATCTATAAATAAAACCCAAGGGGCCCTGTTTCGGGGATGAAAATTTCCTCATTCCATTCTTTTATTTCTAAAATCATAGTTCTGTAACCCTAATTGGGTAGTGATTTAGGAAAATTTATTAAAAAGAGAAGTCCATTCAAGGATCAGAGGGAAGTCTTAAATTTTGTACATACTCTTTATAGTTTACATTAATCTTTGCTGGTTTAATCACAACTTTCAGGTGCGGTTCCTCCGAAAGGTCCGAACCAACAGAAACAATGATATTCTTTCTTGGGCGGTCTTCATAACCCTTCAGTAACCTTTGGATTGTAGCCTAAACCCTTCGAACCTAAAGGGGGCTTATCATAATTTGTATACATAAAACCTTCCGGAGTCATAAATCCTGAGGGTCAAACCTTTCGCCAAGTATCATAACCTGTCGTATCCCATCAACCTTAGCATCACTCTGAATCCCTAATAGCTGCTTGCCCAGCCTTTTGGTAAAGAATCAAGTTAACTCTCTCTATATAAGATAAACCAAGGAAATCTAATCCCGGTCAAGGAAAAGGCCTTCGGCTGGAGTCTTATAAAGGTTTAACCAAATCAGATACCCTTCTACATTAATTCAACAAGATCGGAAAGACTTCTTTCCTCCTAAATCTTGTATCCAAGTCTTCTTGACCCTATTGAAAGGTCAGGTTTTAAGTCTAATCCTGAGTAAAGAAGTAAAGAAAGTTCTATATATCATTAACCTTTTGGTATAGTTCAGACTAATCCTATCACTCAGAATAGCTCAGAGCTATCAACTGAACATTCGTTAATCCTTTTAAACATTCCATCTTCCACCTTTTCTCAATAACTTCTTTTACTTGAATTCTTTGGAGTGTTGACCATAAATTTGGTTAACACAATCAATAAAAGGAATCATGTCTTTTGTTCTCATAAGAAGAAATCCATCCTTCTTATCGTATCTTTGGGGTGTTAATAAGAAATCTTGTTAACATTTTTGGCGCTAGAAGGAGGGCTCGAACCTATGATCTACGATAACTTTCATCCCCGTTCAATTATATAAAGAGCCTTGACTAAAAGTGGAGTATGGGCAAAGCTAAAAGTAGTAGCAACAATCCAAAAGAAGATGCTACATCACAGTCAACCTTTAAAGGTCATATGGTCTCATATCCTAACTTAAGCAAAATAAAATTTGGGCAACCTTCAACCCTAACAAAATTGGAAAGAAATATGATCAAGGTTCAGAATCAACGGCCACAAAAGATGGTAATAAAGGAGTATTCATAAAGAGCCCCAACTCGGGAATCAATAAGGATTATGGAAATGGAGAATGAAGTTCAACCTCCAAACGAGATAGAGGATCAAGGGTTAAATTGAGATAGTTAAGTAAATAAATCTCTTGAGCAATCAAATAGCCTTATCCTAGAATACAACAGGAGAAGTTTCAAAAATGAGACCAACCAAAATGACAACCTACTCCATATAGTGGCTAATACAATTAGAGAAAAAGAAATTTGTGATCCTAAAGAATATGTTACCCTGCAAAAAGCCCTCTTTTCCGAAGAAATAATGGCGACAAATCTTCCTCCACACATTCAAATTCCTTCACTAAAATATGATGGGACAAATGATCCAGATGACCACCTTGTCATCTTTGAAAACTGGATGAACTTATACAATGCTTCGGAGGCAGTTCACTGTAAACTTTTTCCCGTTACTTTTCAAGGAGAAGCAATCAAATGGTATAGGAGTTACCGAATGAGAACTATCTATTCCTGGGAACAATTTACTTGCGACTTCGTGGCTCAATTTTCTATATTCAGAGATACAACTATGGACTTTAGCTTGCTAGCAACTATCAGACAAAAGCAAGAGAGCTACTTGGTGAATATTTAAACAGATTCAGCGCAGAAGCATTAAGGGCAGAAAGTGCAACTGATAGAGAAAAGCTTTTGGCAGTTCGATCAGGGTTAATTGCACAAACCCCATTTTGGAAAGACCTTTATATCAATGGGTGCAAAGATCTACAATATTTCTTTCTCCGGGCCGGGACGTTTATTCAATTGGACGAGAAGCACCATGCTTAGAAGGAATTCCACCGAGAATCCAAGGAAGAGAAATCTGATTTTAGGCGTCTTGACAAGAGGCCAATGGAAAGTGAAAATCCAAAGGGAAGTCGAAGAAAGAGTTCTAAAATGAATTGTGCAGTCTTGAGCAAGCCCCACTCCTACATATATGCTAAGATAAAAAGAAATGAGAATTTTATTGCACCTCAAAAAGTTCGGAGTTCCCTAGAGCCAAATAAAGGAGGAAGTTACTGCGAGTACCATAAAGCAAATAGACATGAAACTGATGAATATCGTATCTTGTCAGATAAAATTCAAGGCATGGTCAGGTCCGGATTTTTACAGGAGTTCGTCAGAGAAACTTGAAAGACATCTTATTCAAAATAAGAGGAAAACAATTCAGCAACTCCAAAATGCAGATTCCTATCAAATCATGAAGACTCACGACATTAGTTCAACTATGAACTTTCTCTCTTTCTTTTCATAGATCTTTAACTTGATACTTAAATTTGTATTGTGCACTGATCATGTACTGATTAAAATTTGAGTGCAATTACAGGTAAAAACAAAATCAAACCGAAGCACTCGACAAACTCTAGAATACTTAAAGAGGACGACCCAGATGCCTGACATGAGACAATTATCAACAGTTCAGTCAACACCAAGGCTTTCCTTTAAGAAATGTTGAATCACTGCTAAACTCAATTCCAATTTAGGAGAAAACCCATATATACCAAATCTATTTTTAGCAAGCGATTTCAAAAGGAAACTTCTCAAATTATATCCTCTTAAAAATACTATTTTCAGTCACCCCATGGCCTGAGGGGAAACAAATACTTATTTATCTCAAAATCAGATATATGCAACTAATTTGAGATATTATATAGCATTAATAAATGTGCACCAAAAGACTTCAAACTGAGCAATAGTAATGTTTCAAAGTTTACTAAAATCATATGCGAAGATAAGCCTATTCATACTTTTTCAAGAAAGATTTTGAAAGCACAAAAAGTTTATTGGAACTCAAACTAGAGAACCTTATTATCGACTAAAAAGCTATTGGTTCATGAATCGTGACCTCCTAGTCTCCTATTTGAAATTCATGTATCCATTATGAGAATAGCAAGAAAGTTCTTGCAAAATATTTTAAAAAAACTCTTTCATAAAAAGGATTCATGATTCCAAACTATTTTTCAAAAGAAACTCTTCAATATAATAGAAGGGTCTAATTACAAAATTCTTTCTCTCAAAGAAGACTCCATTTTAATTGGCCAAAAATTATTTTCATATACAAACACTCAAGCCTACGATGTTATTCTGTAGCACCTCCTAGAGGGAGGGACATAAGCCCACAACGCTATTCCGTGGCACCTCTTAGAGGAAGGGACATAAGCCTACGCCGCTATTACGTAGCATCTCCTAGAGGGAGAGATAGAAACCCTAACGTCTATATCACCTCTTAGGGGAGGGTCAAGATAAGCACCCGCAGAATCAAAAGCCCCTAACGTCCAAATTACCTCTTAGGGCAGGATCTGGTAAAGTGCTCATCAGCGACCTTCTGAAGAATGGTTAGCTAAGTATATATCCCCTTGAGACAAGGGAAGCCCAAAGAGAGGCTCATCAAACAATAAACTAGATGTCTAGCCCAAAGAGGGGCTCATCAAACAATGGACTAAGATGTCTAGCCCAAAGACAGGCTTTTGATAGATTAAGATGTCTGAACCCAGGGAGTGGCTAATCAAAGAGTAGACTGAGACGTCCAAGCCCAGTATGGGCTCCAAATAAAAGAATAAAGAAAAAGATGTCTACAACTTAAGAAGAAAGTCAGAACCCACGAGAATTAAGGATTTAAAAAAACCTATCCGTCATTTGAGACAAAATTGGAATTCTAGAAGAGGATACACAAATGTAATGATACGGATTTTTCGTGTTCGAAAATCGACATCCATACTTTTCATCGTACTCGAATGCCGTAGATTCGACCGTTCAAATCCGAGTCACCGGAGCTGATAACACATTAAGTAAACAACACAGCGGAAGAAAGAAAACAATGATATCATATACAATTCCAATGAATACAATATCCAGAATGATATACAACAATGCTATCAATATGACACAACAATATCAGAGATAAATAATGATACAACGGAATAACAGAAGTAATAACTCCAAATGATCCTCAAGGGAGAATGAATCCACCAACACGATGCACCAAGATAAGCAACGTCAATCCTGAACTCCAAGAACTGAACCGGCTCCAGATAATCTACTAAACCTGAATATCTGAGAAACCCAACTCTAGACTGCCCGTGTGGAAAATTGTGGGCACCCAGAGTTTAGGAAGGGAACAATAAACTCCGGATCAGCCATGGGACTAGTGTGAGCAACAAAAACAGTTTATCTTTAATCAAACAAAAAAGAATTTTAAACATTGAAACCCGCAATGCTTTTCGAAAATGAAACTACCATAAGGCCTCCGCCACACACACAATGCAATCGCAGAATTGGAGGAGATTTCTCCTTATGATAGTTAAACATGCTTACTACGCAAAATCAAAACACTTTTGATATTATTACTAGTGCATAGTGTAGAAAAACATTTTGAAAATATAATATAAATCTTAGCCAGCATACAACATTTCATCGTATGCCTACTATAGCTACTACGTTCAATAGCAGGTTACCGCCACATTCCATAGCAGGTAATACAACTAAAACCGTACAGGGTTCGTATTGTTTCTTTGGATTCCCAACAAATGATCAGGCAAAGGAACTTCCTTACACCGAAATAGAAGCGCCTCTGGAAAGACGCCCCGGATCCTAACCGGATCTCTGCAAACAAAAGGCCGACGCTACCTCACGCTTCAACCAAGATGTAACTAGGTAACTAACACACGAGCTATGTCATCCCCCGATCGTTACCGACCTTTATCCCGGGATCCCGAAAACCAGCAAAGCAACAATCACACAGTAATAAATTACAGTGTCCACACGAGTTAAGTATCTAGGCTCCATACCATGATACCACCCTTTATCCAGAAGGAAATGACATACCCTAGGGGCGCTACCCCTACAAACCTTTGTTGCAACATTCCTGTTTCGACCATTACCGGGTTATGAGGCTCGACGAAGTCTCGTCCACAAAGCCACGCTTTTTCACATAGCCACGCTTTTCACAAAGCCACGCTTTTCACAAAGCCACGCTTTTCACAAAGCCACGCTTTTTCACAAAGCAACGCTTTGATCAATCAAATGATCAGCAGCACTTCGTATGCCACATTACCAAATTGGGAATGTATCACCAGTAACCATCAACTATATAACCTATGAGCTCGTACTTCTCAGAGAAGGGTGTTAAGCTAAGAGAATAAATTCTCCGCCACCAACAGAAATGTATTTGATAGAAACCAGCTTTACATCTCAAAGTGTAACGTCAGACACACATCCAAACAAGTCTGTCCCGGGTTCGAACAGAACCGAAGGCACTTCCAAAGAAGCCCATGCAAATCCGGATAATTTCTAATCACGTCCGGACTTCCCATCACAAAGGGTGATAAAATCTCTATACCGGGGACCAGTCGGTGCAGAGACATTCGACGAGTTGTCCTTTCATTTTCGAAAATATCCGGTCTTCACCACCGGTCTTCAAATGCTATCCATTTACGTCGTATCACTATTCGGAATGGGTTATATGACACAAAGGTCCTCTCCCGGCTAAACCGAATAACGAGCGCAATAAAAAAAATCATATGGATACTGGGGTCTCAGTTAAATCACAGCTTAAAGCCCAAAACTTTTCATTCGAATGGTTAAAACAAATTACCATTTCCGATCTTTTAAACCAAAAGATTCGTTTCAAAAACCTTCAATGGTTTAAACAATTTCCACACTTTTAATCTTTTAAACAAAAGATTCAATTCACAAAGTTCACCCCGTTCACAAAGATTCATTCATAGATTTCAAAACAATTTCCATTTCAATTGAATTAACTCGTTAAATCCTTAAATCAAGATTTAACTTATAGCTTTTAAAACAATTCCATTTCAAGTTGGATTAACTCGTTCGGTCTTTGAATCAAAGACTCATTTCATAAATTTCAAAACATTTCAATTCTATTTCAAACTTGAAATTCTTTCAACACAAATTGGAAGTTCATTACTTTTGTGAAAGCTTTTACTATTTGAAAACAAGTAGTTTTCGTTTCATAAAAATCCAGTTATATTTACACGAGTTAAAACCCTTGAATTAAATTCAAATTCCCAAATCAATACATTTAAAATGGTTTAACCCATATATAACTTGTACAGCATCTTTAATCCCTAGTTTCAAATCATAGAATTCAATTTCAACTTGAATTCAAATTTAAATCAAATTATTTAAATTTCAAAACTTAATCAAGTTATTCAAAATAACTTTTATCTTTGAAATTCCATTTCAAAAGCTTTTCACTTTAAACCCAAATTTCCAATTTCAAAATCAATTGAAATTAAAATTTCAATTAGAAAAACATTAAATTTAAATCATCTGTGACTTAACTGATTTCCACGTGAAATCCATATTTGTGTGTGTAAAGGTGTAGTCCAGGGGTTTCACACAATAGTGCACAACATTAATCATCACAAATATATCGATAAGCGGTATAATTGATAACGCTTATCTTCATTCACAGATTCATAGATAAAATAAATTTATCAGTCACAAAGATTCACTATTACAATTCGATGTGGGTTTCGGATATCCAACTGGAATCCGACTCCCTGTCGCATCGAAATTCAAGTGTCGTTTTACGGACCAAGGGTTTTCATATTCACATAGTAATATATCACAGAAACAGAAATCACAGATATATATATCACAGATAAATAAATTATAGATCACAACACAAATCAGGATGTATCACAAAGCATCATATATCAAGGATATCAAACAATTCAACATTCACTAGAATCCAAACATCCATAAGTAAGATCAATTTAGTTATCTGATAAATTTAAACCAGATTAATTACCCATGAATTCAATTACTAATCTTGGTTAATTAATATTAATTAATTAAAATCATTCTAATTAATTATCCTTTAATCATTTATTAATTAACCTTTAATAATAAATTAATCAACATTTACTTATAATTCATCAACCTTTAATTATTAAATAATTAACCTTTAATTATTTAATTCACCATTTAATTAAGTATCTTTAATTAATAAATTAACCCTTAATTAATTAATTACCATTTCATTAATAAAATTTCAATAAGTGATCATCCCTAATGTAACGACCCGTATTTTCACGGATCGAAAAGTTCGTCAAATCTGGAGTTTTAGCATTTTTGAGCCATTTCAGATTTTAGGCAAATTTTGCCCAAGTCCTAAGTCGTTCACGACTTTGCATAAGTCGTGAGTCGTATACGACTTAGGAGATAAGAGTGACCCAGGGTTTGGCGACCTAAGGAAATAAGTCGTAGCTGGGCTAAGTTAGTAAGTTGAAGTTAACTCGGCAAGTGTTAAGTCGTAGGTTGTAAGTCGTTGCCGAGTTAAGGGATAGACAACCTAAGGAAGTGACCGACTTAAGTTATTGTAGACGACTTAAGGATTTGAGTTAAGTGTTAAGTCGGCTGACGAGTTAAGGTAGTGGTCGACTTAAGACCTGGACAACTTAGGAGTTGAGTCTTATCCTGATAGATCGGCAAAGCTGCTATGTTAAGTCGTAGGTAGGCTGTTGTGTTAAGTCGTGACCGACCTATAGGATGGTAGTAAGTCAAGAGCTATGTTGTAGACGACCTAAGATAGGAGAGTTAAGGGTTTTGAGCGACCTAAGGGATAGGTCGGCAACGACCTAAGGAAAACTGTTGTGAGCGACCTAAGTGTTTGGGTGAGTTAAGTGTTAGGTCGGCAGTTCGAGTTAGCGACCTAAGAGATAGGAGGTAGCGACCTAGTAGAGTTAACGACTTAGGGGATAAGCAGTTTGCGACCTATAGGAGTTTGCGACCTATAGAATTGACCGACCTAAGTGTTAGCGTAGTTAGGTCGTTAGTTCTGTGTTGAGTTAGGTCGTAGGCGACCTAAGATAGTTAGGTCGCGTGTGTGTTAGGTCGCGAGTCTGCTAAGTCGTAGGTCGCATGAGTTGTTAGGTCGCACGTACGATAGGTCGCTGGGTTTTAGACTTAAGGTGTTAGGTCGCATATAGTTAAGTCGTAGCCTCGTTAGGTCGTAGAGGCGCAAGCGATAGGTCGCTGAGGAGTTTGTCGTGGCATTGTTAGGTCGCTGGGTTTTGTTAGGTCATAGAGGCTTAGGTCGTAAGTCGGAAGCGACTTAAGGAGATAGCCAAATTTCGACTTAGCGAATTTTCTACCTATAAATAGAAGGGGGTTGGCTTCATTTTTGGGATTCGGATTTTGAAGCGACGAAGTGCTGCCATTTTGAGAGCTCGACTTCTACACTTCTTCACTTCTTTTCTCCACTCTAATCTAGTGCTTCCATCCATCCAAATCGAAGATCAAGATTGAAGATTCAAGAGCTTAGATTGAAGATCTTCATCTTTTCTAGAGAGATTTCTTCGTTTGAAGCGGATTGGTGATTGATCAAGCTTGATCCTTCGCTGTCCAGATCTGAAGCGTATCGATTTGGGGTTGTTTAGGTGATTTGGTGAGTGGTGATTATCTCTCACACGGATCCAAAGGAGTATATCGGGTTGTTGGCTCGTTTTGATGTTAAAATAGTGATTTCCATGCATTTTCTTCATCCTAAGTGTAGATCCATGTAGATCCATTGTTCATGATGATGTTACATCCATTTTATCACATGTTAACCTATGCAAGTTCATTCATCAAGTTTGTAGAGATATTGTTCATGTTTTCATGCTTATTGGACTTTCAACTCTTTAATTACGAAAATGCCATTATTGTTATAATTGTCTACTTAGATCATATTTGAATGCTTGATTGTTTGGATTAATGTTTGACTTGGATGATTGTTATGAATTAGATGATTGATGGTTTGATTTAGACCGAAGATGATTCAAAAGCTAGGGGAAAGGCTCTTGAATTGGGAAAGCTGCTCGTGGCATATGTAGCGGGATGATGAAGCCCTTATGCATAGATTTGATGATGTGACGTTGAGATAAGGCTTTGCGAGGATGTGATGAAGCGAAGCAATCATGTGATGAAGACTTGGTCTAATCCAGGCGGGATCATTCCAAGCATGTTGATAACTCGGTGATATGATTCGAGTTGAGGATAATGAACGGATATGAGAATAGTCGTCGAGGAGGATGACTAGGAGGTTTGGATAGCATCGTTGTTGAAGGTACTAGCAAGCTCTAAGCAAGAGTACATTTGGGCAGATTCGATAGTCCCAACGACCAACTGTTGAAGGTCGAGTACTCTGGGCAGATTCGATAGTCCTAGGCACGGGTTGCGACGACGTGCGGGAGTTATGTCTAGAACCGGGGTTTCCATTAGCCCTTGACGGATGGCTGAAAGAATGCGCCGGTCATTCAATTAACGGTGATATCGAAGCAATGATAACAGTGATAGCCAGAGTCATGGATGTTTGGTTGTATCGTCATTCGGACTCAAGAGCGGTATTTTCTGGGTGCTTATCTTATTTAGGCCTTGGTACTTGGAAAACATCGCCCTTGACTCGAGTGATAGTAGCTTTACTTTAAATTGTATGCTCTGCTATGTTTGCTTCTGTTTAGTGTGTGTCTGGGGCTATCACTGTAGAATGAGGTTGGAGTGGGAGGGTTGTATTCCTATTCTTTTTCCTTTATGCTCTTTTGGTATGTTGTTAGTTAATTTACTGCTCACTAAGACTGTTGTCTGACTCAAGGCTTTATGTTTTAATTCTTATTGCCTTGGGCTGTTCGTCCATTTTGGGACGGGCAGACTAGGTAGCAGGTGACAGGTGCTGTCCTCTTCTCACGATGCTGATATCGAAGATGGGCTGGAGGGTTGCATATTATCTTCTTATTATATGTACTGGATATTCCGCTGTTTTGTATTCTCTGAGAGATATGTAGTGAGGCTTGATGTATTGACTATTTGGATGATTGTATTCAACTACTATGGAGTTTTATATGATGTCATTTTGTTCTGTAAAGCTTCACTATACATATGTTCTATTGTATTTTGTCCATGCGCTGTGAGTAATACGATAGATTCTGTTGCTTTAATTTACCTTGACAATCGTCCATGGTCGCCTGGCACACTTTACAGCGCACTTTCTCTAGATTCGGTGCAGGGGTCATGGGCGGTCGTCACATTTGGTATCAGAGCATTGGTTAATCGATTTTACCCAACACTCGCTGACGTAACTACGTATGAGAGACGTAATTGTATTTTGATGGACGAATACTATATATAATATAGTAGCTTAAGTAGAGTTTGAGTCCTTTATGCAGTTGTTTCTCTAGATGTTCTAATCATTCCTTTTTATATATATTGAGAATGAGTCGAAGAGGGAGACCAGCTGCTAGGGAAGGCCGTGCTACTGAAGAGACTGCTGATTATGCAGCCATGTTCGAAGTGATGATGACTTCGATCATGAGAAGGATACCTGTTCCAGGGGCGGCAGTTGATGTTGGAGTTCAAGTCCAAGCTCCGAAACCAGTGGATTTTGCTAAGTTGTGCAAGGATTATACTGCTCTTGGAGGGAAGGTTTTCTTGGGAACAGAATCAACTATTGAGGTCCAGAGGTGGATGGATGCTTGTAGAAGGATCTTTGGTGATTTGGGAATTGATGATGCAACTAAGAGGAAGTTGGCATCAAGGCAGCTTCAAGGGAGAGCCTCTGATTGGTGGAACTCTATTACCATCAATACTGCAGAGGAAGAGATTACTTGGGAGCAATTCCAAGCTAGATTTGAAGCTAAGTTCATTTCTACAGCTCAGAAGTCTGTTCTGTTCAAGAAGTTTGTGGAGCTCAAGCAAGGCGGAAGATCTGTTCTTGAGTATGTTTCTGAGTTTGAAGCTTTGTCCAAGTATGCTCGGTCATATATTGAATCTGCTTATCAGAAGAATGAGAAGTTTGTGACCGGCTTGGATGGTTATCTTGGGAGACAGTTGGTGGATCATTTGGACGATTCATTTGAGAAGTTTGTGGAGAAAGCTCTTAGGCATGAGAGTCTGTTTCCTAAGGAAGGACCTGTTGTTGCTGTTACCAGGGGAGAGTCTAAACCACAGCAGGGTGGAAACCAGAAGAGGAAGCAGCAGCAGCAGAAGGGTAAGGATGGCCAGAAGAAGCCGAAAGGCGAGGTGACTTGCTACAATTGTCAGCAGAAGGGCCATTTCTCTAAGGATTGTAAGAATCCGAAGGTGCCAATGAAGTGTCACAACTGTGACAAGCCAGGGCACATCAGGAAGAATTGTCCAGAACCGAGGAAGGACAAGCAGATTGTGCAAGCTTATGCTTTGGGAGCTGTTCCGTCGTCTTCGAAAGCTCCTACTGCTGAAGAGAAGGGGAAGTGTGTGGTTGTTCAAGGTACTCTTTTCCTATGTGGTGTTCCGGTTAGAGTTCTGTTTGATACTGGAGCGTCGCATTCGTTTGTTTGTAATGAACTCGTAGACCGGTTAGGTTTGCAACCAGATATTGTTGATAGGCCATTGGTTGTGACTAATCCAGTTGGGGGTTCGTCTTGTTTGTGTATGTTATGCCGTGGTCTAGTTGTATCGAGTCATGGTTGCTCTTTGTTTGTGATTGTTTTGTTCTGAACTTTGCGGGGTTCGGAATTATTTTGGGTATGGACTGGCTTAGGAAGTATGCGGCTAAGGTTGATTGTGAGAGGCTGGAGGTGACAGTCGAGAATGTGGAGGGGCGAAAGATTGTGATACGATGTAAGCATGAGGAAGGCGTCTTCATGAGCTTCATGTATTCGCTAGTTGTTCCACGGGATGGACTGTCTTTAGTGCCTATCGCAAATGGATTCGAGGATGTCTTTGACGAAGTCAAAGGGTTGCCGCCGCATAGAGAGATTGAGTTTCGAATAGATCTAGTTGAAGGAGCCAGACCTGTTGTGATGCCTCTTAGGCGGATGGCGCCTAGGGAACATCAGGAGTTGAGGGTGCAAGTTGATGACCTTTTACAGAAGGGATTCATTCGGCGTAGTGTGTCCGAGTGGGGTGCACCAGTTGTGTTTGCAACCAAGGCAGATGGGTCATTGAGATTGTGTGTTGATTATCGTGAGCTGAATAAGGTGACTAAGAAGAACAAGTATCCATTGCCGAGAATAGATGACTTGTTTGATCAGTTTCACGAAGCTAAGGTGTTTTCTCAGATGGATTTGGCAACGGGATTTCACCAGTTGAGAGTGGCTAAGGATAGTGTGCCGAAGACTGCTTTTCGGACACCATCTGGTTTCTTTGAGTGGCTGGTAATGCCGTTTGGATTAACTAACGCGCCAGCATATTTTGTGGATCTGATGAATAGAGTGTTCAGAGATCAGTTGAACAAGTTTGTACTTGTGTTCGTGGATGATATTCTGATTTATTCCAGAACGGAAGAAGAGCACAAGACGCACTTGCGTATTGTTTTGGAAATCTTGCGGAAACATCAGCTGAAGGCTAAGTTTTCGAAGTGTCACTTCTGGAAGAGTGAAGTGAGGTTCTTAGGCCATGTGATTTCTGGAAGTGGAATAGCGGTTGATCCCGCTAAGGTGGCAGCAATCCAGGATTGGGTTAGACCTAAGAATGCATCTGATGTGAGAAGTTTTCTTAGATTAGCAGGATATTATCGACGGTTTATCAAAGACTTCTCCAAGGTAGCTGCACCGTTAACAGGATTGACGAAGAAGAACCAAGTGTTCAGTTGGGATGCTAAGTGCGAGCAAGCTTTCAGAATCCTGAAAGAGCGATTGACGAGTGCTCCTGTTTTGACTATTCCAAGTGGGAATGATGAGATGGTGGTTTACACCGACGCATGTGGTACTGGACTTGGAGCAGTGCTGATGCAGAGGGATAAAGTTGTTGCGTATGCCAGCCGACAACTGAAGCCGCATGAAAGGAATTACCCAACTCATGATTTGGAGTTAGCGGCGATTGTATTTGCTCTGAAGATGTGGAGACATTATCTATTGGGAGTTCGATTCGAGTTGTTTACAGATCATAAGTCGTTGAAATATCTCTTCTCCCAAAAGGATTTGAATCTTCGGCAGCAACGTTGGCTAGAGTTTTTGGCATCATATGATTTTGGTATAGCTTATACTCCGGGAAAAGGTAACGCAGTGGCAGATGCGTTAAGTCGAAGACATGCAGGATTGGGAGCCATGTTTTCAGAATGGAAGAGTCTCGAGTATTTAGCTGGATTTGACTTCAGGCCTAGATGTGAATTGGAACCTGAGATGTTGGCAAACTTATCGATAAGACCCACTCTTGTGGAAAGGATTGGCGAGGGCCAAAAGCGAGATGATAAGCTTGTCAAGATTATCCGTGAATTGGAATCTGGATTGGATCCAGAAAAGGATAAAGGATTCGAGGTCGATCGAGAGGGTTGGCTTCGGAAGCAAGGACGACTAGTTGTTCCCGATATAGATGAATTGAGGAGTGAAGTTCTGAAGGAAAGTCATCACTCGAAGCTGACAATTCATCCAGGTGGAAATAAGATGTATCGGGATATGAAGAGGACCTACTACTGGGAAGGCATGAAGAAGGATGTTGGAAATTTCATTTCCAAGTGTATGAACTGCCAGTTGGTAAAGGCTGAACGGAAGAAGCCAAGTGGATTGCTTCAGCCATTAGAAGTTCCTACATGGAAGTGGGAGCAGATATCGATGGATTTTATTGATGGACTACCTAGAACAAGAACGGGAAATGAAGGGATTTGGGTCATTGTAGATCGTCTGACCAAGAGTGCAAGATTCATTCCTGTTCGATCGACTAGAACTGCATCAAGGTTGGCTGAGTTGTATGTTAAGTGGATAGTTCGATTCCATGGTATTCCGAAGAGTATAGTGAGCGATCGAGACCCATTGTTCACTAGTGGATTTTGGAAGAGCTTCCAGGAAGTTTTGGGAACCGAGTTGTGTTTGAGTACAGCTTATCAGCCTCAAACAGATGGTCAGACTGAGAGAGTCAACCGAGTTTTGGAAGATCTTCTTAGAGCTTGTGTTTTGGATTTCGGAGGATCATGGGAAGATCACCTTCATTTGGTAGAGTTTTCGTACAACAACAGTTACCAGTCAAACATTGGTATGGCACCGTATGAGGCATTGTATGGAAGACCGTGTAACTCTCCGACATGTTGGTTGGAAACTGGAGAAAAGCTAATACTTGGGCCAGAGATGATTCAGCAGACTTCGGATTGTATAGAGATCATTCGGCAACGAATGAAGGCAGCCCAAGACCGTCAGAAGAGTTATGCTGATAAGCGTCGAAAGGATTTGGAATTTGACGTAGGAGATATGGTTTTTGTAAAGATTTCTCCACTGAAGAATGTTATTCGATTCGGGAAGAAAGGAAAACTGACTCCGAGATTTGTTGGACCATTCCCGATCATCGAGCGAATTGGAAAGCTCGCCTACAGATTGGAGTTACCGGAGAAGATGTCGGGTGTGCACAATGTTTTTCACATATCATATCTACGGAAGTATGTGCACGACTCGAATACAGTAGTTTCTGCTGATAGCTGTGAAGATTTCGAAGTTGATCCAGTTGATATAAGACCTCGTAAGCAGCTTCGTGTTGTTGAAACCGACATGAAACAGCTTAGGAGGAAGGTAGTTAAGTTGCTCAAGATACAATGGAGTAATGATGATAACGACTGTACATGGGAGGTGGAAGAGAGGATGAAGGCAGCTCATCCTGAACTCTTCAAGGTATGACCCTAAGGTGTCGTGTCATCTCGCGACATTGTAACTTGTTCTAGTTTTAGAATTCTGTACGCTAAGCTAGAATTGGATGCATGGTTTGTTGATTGCTATGGATGGTAGGCGTACAGAATAGTTTTTGATTGCTATGATTGTTTGGAATTTCGGGGGCGAAATTCCTAAGGGGGAGAGAATGTAACGACCCGTATTTTCACGGATCGAAAAGTTCGTCAAATCTGGAGTTTTAGCATTTTTGAGCCATTTCAGATTTTAGGCAAATTTTGCCTAAGTCCTAAGTCGTTCACGACTTAGCATAAGTCATGAGTCGTATACGACTTAGGAGATAGGAGTGACCCAGGGTTTGGCGACCTAAGGAAATAAGTCGTAGCTGGGCTAAGTTAGTAAGTTGAAGTTAACTCGGCAAGTGTTAAGTCGTAGGTTGTAAGTCGTTGCCAAGTTAAGGGATAGACAACCTAAGAAAGTGACCGACTTAAGTTATTGTAGACGACTTAAAGATTTGAGTTAAGTGTTAAGTCGGCTGACGAGTTAAGGTAGTGGTCGACTTAAGACCTGGACGACTTAGGAGTTGAGTCTTATCCTGATAGATCGACAAAGCTGCTATGTTAAGTCGTAGGTAGGCTGCTGTGTTAAGTCGTGACCGACCTATAGGATGGTAGCAAGTCAAGAGCTATGTTGTAGACGACCTAAGATAGGAGAGTTAAGGGTTTTGAGCGACCTAAGGGATAGGTCGGCAATGACCTAAGGAAAACTGTTGTGAGCGACCTAAGTGTTTGGGCGAGTTAAGTGTTAGGTCGGCAGTTCGAGTTAGCGACCTAAGAGATAGGAGGTAGCGACTAAGTAGAGTTAACGACTTAGGGGATAAGCAGTTTGCGACCTATAGGAGTTTGCGACCTATAGAATTGACCGACCTAAGTGTTAGCGTAGTTAGGTCGTTAGTTCTGTGTTGAGTTAGGTCGTAGGCGACCTAAGATAGTTAGGTCGCGTGTGTGTTAGGTCGCGAGTCTGCTAAGTCGTAGGTCGCGTGAGTTGTTAGGTCGCGCGTACGATAGGTCGCTGGGTTTTAGACTTAAGGTGTTAGGTCGCATATAGTTAAGTCGTAGCCTCGTTAGGTCGTAGAGGCGCAAGCGATAGGTCGCTGAGGAGTTTGTCGTGGCATTGTTAGGTCGCTGGGTTTTGTTAGGTCGTAGAGGCTTAGGTCGTAAGTCGGAAGCGACTTAAGGAGATAGCCAAATTTCGACTTAGCGAATTTTCTGCCTATAAATAGAAGGGGGTTGGCTTCATTTTTGGGATCCGGATTTTGAAGCGACGAAGTGCTGCCATTTTGAGAGCTCGACTTCTACACTTCTTCACTTCTTTTCTCCACTCTAATCTAGTGCTTCCATCCATCCAAATCGAAGATCAAGATTGAAGATTCAAGAGCTTAGATTGAAGATCTTCATCTTTTCTAGAGAGATTTCTTCGTTTGAAGCGGATTGGTGATTGATCAAGCTTGATCCTTCGCTGTCCAGATCTGAAGCGTATCGATTTGGGGTTGTTTAGGTGATTTGGTGAGTGGTGATTATCTCTCACACGGATCCAAAGGAGTATATCGGGTTGTTGGCTCGTTTTGATGTTAAAATAGTGATTTCCATGCATTTTCTTCATCCTAAGTGTAGATCCATGTAGATCCATTGTTCATGATGATGTTACATCCATTTTATCACATGTTAACCTATGCAAGTTCATTCATCAAGTTTGTAGAGATATTGTTCATGTTTTCATGCTTATTGGACTTTCAACTCTTTAATTACGAAAATGCCATTATTGTTATAATTGTCTACTTAGATCATATTTGAATGCTTGATTGTTTGGATTAATGTTTGACTTGGATGATTGTTATGAATTAGATGATTGATGGTTTGATTTAGACCGAAGATGATTCAAAAGCTAGGGGAAAGGCTCTTGAATTGGGAAAGCTACTCGTGGCTTATGTAGCGGGATGATGAAGCCCTTATGCATAGATTTGATGATGTGACGTTGAGATAAGGCTTTGCGAGGATGTGATGAAGCGAAGCAATCATGTGATGAAGACTTGGTCTAATCCAGGCGGGATCATTCCAAGCATGTTGATAACTCGGTGATATGATTCGAGTTGAGGATAATGAACGGATATGAGAATAGTCGTCGAGGAGGATGACTAGGAGGTTTGGATAGCATCGTTGTTGAAGGTTCTAGCAAGCTCTAAGCAAGAGTACGTTTGGGCAGATTCGATAGTCCCAACGACCAACTGTTGAAGGTCGAGTACTCTGGGCAGATTCGATAGTCCTAGGCACGGGTTGCGACGACGTGCGGGAGTTATGTCTAGAACCGGGGTTTCCATTAGCCCTTGACGGACGGCTGAAAGAATGTGCCGGTCATTCAATTAACGGTGATATCGAAGCAATGATAACAGTGATAGCCAGAGTCATGGATGTTTGGTTGTATCGTCATTCGGACTCAAGAGCGGTATTTTCTGGGTGCTTATCTGATTTAGGCCTTGGTACTTGGAAAACATCGCCCTTGACTCGAGTGATAGTAGCTTTACTTTAAATTGTATGCTCTGCTATGTTTGCTTCTGTTTAGTGTGTGTTTGGGGTTATCACTGTAGAATGAGGTTGGAGTGGGAGGGTTGTATTCCTATTCTTTTTCCTTTATGCTCTTTTGGTATGTTGTTAGTTAATTTACTGCTCACTAAGACTGTTGTCTGACTCAAGGCTTTATGTTTTAATTCTTATTGCCTTGGGCTGTTCGTCCATTTTGGGACGGGCAGACTAGGTAGCAGGTGACAGGTGTTGTCCTCTTCTCACGATGCTGATATCGAAGACGGGCTGGAGGGTTGCATATTATCTTCTTATTATATGTACTGGATATTCCGCTGTTTTGTATTCTCTGAGAGATATGTAGTGAGGCTTGATGTATTGACTATTTGGATGATTGTATTCAACTACTATGGAGTTTTATATGACGTCATTTTGTTCTGTAAAGCTTCACTATACATATGTTCTATTGTATTTTGTCCATGCGCTGTGAGTAATACGATAGATTCTATTGCTTTAATTTACCTTGATAATCGTCCATGGTCGCCTGGCATACTTTACAGCGCACTTTCTCTAGATTCGGTGCAGGGGTCATGGGCGGTCGTCACACCTAACCACTTACATTAATTAATTAACCTTTAATTAATTATCTTCAAATTAATTGCTTAATTAATTAACCATAATAATAAATTTTTCTTTCACTAATCATTTTATTAATCAACTGTAATCATTAAATAAATTATCCTTAATTACTTAAATCAAATAATTGGTCTTTGAAACACTTAAGATTTTAATCAAATCAAAAGATAATTCCTTTATCTTAAATTGATTTAATACTTTCAAAATATTTTAAGGATGTTTTAAAACCAGATATATACATTATATAACTTGTATAAACTTGATTTATCTTCCATTAAACTTATTTAAAACTTGATTTTAAAACTCGGTTCAATCTTTAATTCATAAATTTAGATTTTGTTTAAACTTCAGAAACCAACAGATTTTGAAGCCTGTAACAACATCTACCTGAGCCACTATCCCTTTTTCTCGAGTCGAAACCCGAGCGAATCCCAACTCCACTTGCTTTGAGAAAAATGACAACTTTCCCATGCTTGGCTCCGAGTCTCCCCCTTCTTCCCCAAAATCGACGAACCCAGATACACAACACAGATGTATACATATGCACGTACACGTGCACATCACCTCGCCGACACTCCGGCAAACCACGCCCCCTCCGGCGAGTCACGAATCGTCCCAACACTCGATTGCAATAATCATCATGAAGCTAAAGGTTCGAGATCGTGATTTCGTTGTTCGTTCGAAAACCTGAAGAAACTTCAACCACAAAACCCCCCAACGCCGACGAACCTGACGCCGATGAACTTCGCCGACACCCACATCAATTCGTCTCGATCTCCAGCTCAACACTCCACCATCGCGATCGCCTCCGGTCCACTACACATGTCGCAATTGCCTCGACAGCCAAGCCTAACCAAAAATAAGCTTAAACCCTAGATTGATCGAATCCAAGCACCACGGCCATAGCAAAAATCCGAGATCATTTTTCCCCTCATCCTTGATACAAAAGCAAGCTTCGAACCAATTTTTAACATTTATAATTGAATCGATTGCTAGAAATTTGTAAAAGTTCAATTTTTATTGAATTACAGACTACTCTTAAAATAACCAACTAAAAATCTTCATTTTTGTTTTAAAAATCATGGGTTGCAGTATAGATTCAATATATATTCTTGAATTAATATTTTACAACAATTAATTTTATTCAAATTATCACTTGAAACCTGTAAGACAATATTACAGTGATGTGCTTGATAAAGATAATTTAAATCAACCTTTAAAATTCTTATTTTTAAGTTTAACAACTTTTGTTGTTGAGAATCGAGGCTTTACAAATGATCTAAATAAGGATAATCATGGTTTTTGAACTAACTATGTAATCTGCATCCATTCCAGAGAAGCAACAGAACATTACATAAAAATTCACAGGTTCATATTCAAAGATCAAACAGATTTCATACCATAAAATAAATGAATCAACTTTATTGATTTTAAATAAACTCAAAATAAAAAAAACTTAATGTTTACTCACAAACAACCATACAGATTCAAAGTAGAAAGTTTGCTCACCTGAGAGAAGAAGAACAGAGAGCAAGCCAAAAAAATTTGAAATTCTGGAAACTCGAAAATTAGATCTTCGAAGTTGCAAGTTGAATTCTTTCTCTCTGGTTTGTTTTGATTTTTATTTTGTTGTTAAATTTTGAATTTTTGTTTTAGGTTGAGATGATGCTTGCTTTATATTTCTTCAGTTGTGATGAACGAAAATGAAATGAAGGCTGGTATAAGAAATTTGTTGTACAGGGATATATATTATAGTTTGTACAACATACCAGAGATTCTTTTGCTTTTGGAGGCTGATAGGATATGTTTTGGTGCTTGCATTAATTGGTTTGTACAAAACTATATATTTATTTATCTTCATTTGCCAGCCTATGCTTATTTGTTTACTCTGTTTGTTAACTCGGCTGAAGACAACTTGGTAGCTGATGGATACATTTTGTACAAGTGATATTAATGGGTTTTGTACATCACCAGATCTTTCTTGGCTGATGAGATTGTGTTGGGTAGTATACTAAGGACATTTACATAAATTATCATGTACAACATTATCTTCATTTCGGTTGAAGATATATGGCATTAATTTGCCTTTGTACAACTTACCTTATTTTATTTGTTTGGTTTCATTTGCAAGTCTCGGCTGAGATGATAATGTTGAGATGATAATGATATGGCATTAGTTATCATTGTGTTGTTTAAGTGTACATAGATAGATATATATATTTCCTTTGTAATTTCTAGTTAACATGTTGTTGTATTTTTAGCTAATGTATTCACTTATATCATAACTACATAACTTATCTTATATAAATTTATTTATATTTCTAATATAAACCATCAAATTCAAATTTAAATTATTTGTTTTACTTACTTTTATACTTGTGTCAAATATCTATATTTTGTTATAATTTATTTTCAACCATTTATTAAGATTTAAATTCAATTTCAATGTATATATATATAAATTCATATTTACTCATATATCACATATACATATATATTCACATATACATATATATTCACATATATATACAATATTTTTAATTTAAATAATTGATCCAAAATTTATTCAAAGATCGGGGAAACTCGCATCACTTAAATCGATTTATTTTACAATATTAATTCAAAAATTCAATAAATTACCAATTTAAATTTGTATGAAATTCGGGGTCGTTACAGACTTCCCCCCTTAAAAGAATTTCGTCCTCGAAATTCGCAGGCATGAAAATAACACAGATAGACATATTCGATCTCCTATAATTCCTCAAACTTAAGATATGAATCCCAAACTCAAGTCGGAATATCTCAGAACACATACCAATTTGTCCCTCTTCAGACTTTGGTATTCACAAGAAATTTCAATAGAATTTCAAAATTTGGTTTCAAACGAAATCGTTTTATTGATTCAATTCAATTTTATCCTCATATTCTATTAATTAAATTTAACTCAATTTAAAATTTCCAATTTCAAATTCATTTAAGTTTAAATAAAAAACTGATAAGAAACCGATGAAGATATGAAGTAAGGTTTTTCTACAACGATTCGTAGAGCCATCATCATACTGAAACTTCTTTCTGGAGCTGATACGAAGCAATCAAAAGAATTTTGGAAACGAATCAAAGAAAATTGATAGAGAATTATTTCCACTGTTGCAGGGTATTGACCATTTGTAGTCGTACTCCCCTTTCCCCTATCTCGTCTTCTTCTTGCACTCATACTCACTATCAGTGGATAGTAAAAGAATTTACTGAGGCGTTTAAACAGATATCTTAGGGATACACTCATTCTAGAGTTTACTTCACTCTATCTCTAATGAGCTACTTAATGTGTTACACTCCTGAGCTAAAGTACAACCTTAGCTCTGATACCAAATGTAACGATACAGATTTTTCGTGTTCGAAAATCGACATCCATACTTTTCATCATACTCGAATGTCGTAGATTCGACCGTTCAAATCCGAGTCGTCGGAGCTGATAACACATTAAGTAAACAACACAACGGAAGAAAGAAAACAATGATATCATATACAATTCCAATGAATACAATATCCAGAATGATATACAACAATGCTATCAATATGACACAACAATATCAGAGATAAATAATGATACAACGGAATAACAGAAGTAATACCTCCAAATGATCCTCAAGAGAGAATGAATCCACCAACACGATGCACCAAGATAAGCAACGTCAGTCCTGAACTCCAAGAACTGAACCAGCTCCAGATAATCTACTAAACCTGAATATCTGAGAAACCCAACTCTAGACTGCCCGTATGGAAAATTGTGGGCACCCAGAGTTTAGGAAGGGAACAATAAACTCCGGATCAGTCATGGGACTGGTGTGAGCAACAAAAACAGTTTATCTTTAATCAAACACAAAAGAATTTTAAACATTGAAAACCGCAATGCTTTTGGAAAATGAAACTACCATAAGGCCTCCGCCACACACACAATGCAATCGCAGAATTGGAGGAGATTTCTCCTTATGATAGTTAAACATGCTTACTACGCAAAATCAAAACTCTTTTGATATTATTACTAGTGCATAGTGTAGAAAAACATTTTGAAAATATAATATAAATCTTAGCCAGCATACAACATTTCATCGTATGCCTACTATAGCTACTACGTTCAATAGCAGGTTACCGCCACATTCCATAGCAGGTAATACAACTAAAACCGTACAGGGTTCGTATTGTTTCTTTGGATTTCCAACAAATGATCAGACAAAGGAACTTCCTTACATCGAAATAGAAACGCCTCTGGAAAGACGCCCCGGATCCTAACCGGATCTCTGCAAACAAAAGGCCGACGCTACCTCACGCTTTAACCAAGCTGTAACTAGGTAACTAACACACGAGCTATGTCATCCCCCAGTCGTTACCGACCTTTATCCCGGGATCCCGAAAACCAGCAAAGCAACAATCACACAGTAATAAATTACAGTGTCCACACGAGTTAAGTATCTGCGCTCCATACCATGATACCACCCTTTATCCAGAAGGAAATGACATACCCTAGGGGCGCTACCCCTACAAACCTTTGTCGCAACATTCCTGTTTTGACCTTTACCGGGTTATGAGGCTCGACGAAGTCTCGTCCACAAAGCCACGCTTTTCACAAAGCCATGCTTTTTCACAAAGCAACGCTTTTTCACAAAGCAACGCTTTGATCAATCAAATGATCGGCAGCACTTCGTATGCCACATTACCAAATTGGGAATGTATCACTAGTAACCATCAACTACATAACCTCTGAGCTCGTACGTCTCAGAGAAGGGTGTTAAGCTAAGAGAATAAATTCTCCGCCACCAACAGAAATGTATTTGATAGAAACCAGCTTTATATCTCAAAGTGTAATGTCAGACACACATCCATACAAGTATGTCCCGGGTTCGAACAGAACCGAAGGTACTTCCAAAGAAGCCCTTGCAAATCCGGATAATTTCTAATCACGTCCGGACTTCCCATCACAAAGGGTGATAAAATCTCTATACCGGGGACCAGTCGGTGCAGAGACATTCGATGAGTTGTCCTTTCATTTTCGAAAATATCCGGCCTTCACCACCGGTCTTCAAATGTTATCCATTTACGTCGTATCACTATTCGGAATGGGTTATATGACACAAAGGTCCTCTCCCGGCTAAACCGAATAACGAGCGCAATAAAAAAAATCATATAGATACTGAGGTCTCAATTAAATCACAGCTTAAAGCCCAAAACTTTTCATTCGAATGGTTAAAACAAATTACCATTTCCGATCTTTTAAACAAAAAGATTCGTTTCAAAAACCTTCAATGGTTTAAACAATTTCCACACTTTTAGTCTTTTAAACAAAAGATTCAATTCACAAAGTTCACCCCGTTCACAAAGATTCATTCATAGATTTCAAAACAATTTCCATTTCAATTGAATTAACTCGTTAAATCCTTAAATCAAGATATAACTTATAGCTTTTAAAACAATTCCATTTCAAGTTGGATTAACTCGTTCGGTCTTTAAACCAAAGACTCATTTCATAAATTTCAAAACATTTCAATTCTATTTCAAACTTGAAATTCTTTCAACACAAATTGGAAGTTCATTACTTTTGTGAAAGCTTTTACTATTTGAAAACAAGTAGTTTTCGTTTAATAAAAATCCAGTTATATTTACACGAGTTAAAACCCTTGAATTAAATTCAAATTCCCAAATCAATACATTTAAAATGGTTTAACCCATATATAACTTGTACAGCATCTTTAATCCCTAGTTTCAAATCATAGAATTCAATTTCAACTTGAATTCAAATTTAAATCAAATTATTTAAATTTCAAAACTTAATCAAGTTATTCAAAATAACTTTTATCTTTGAAATTCCATTTCAAAAGCTTTTCACTTTAAACCCAAATTTCCAATTTCAAAATCAATTAAAATTAAAATTTCAATTAGAAAAACATTAAATTTAAATCATTTGTGACTTAAACCAATTTCCACGTGAAATCCATATTTGTGTGTGTAAAGGTGTAGTCCAGGGGTTTCACACAATAGTGCACAACATTAATCATCACAGATATATCGATAAGCGGTATAATCGATAATGCTTATCTTCATTCACAGATTCATAGACAAAATAAATTTATCAGTCACAAAGATTCACTATTACAATTCAATGTGGGTTTCGAATATCCAATTGGAATCCGACCCCCTGTCGCATCGAAATTCAAGTGTCGTTTTACGGGCCAAGGGTTTTCATATTCACATAGTAATATATCACAGAAACAGAAATCACAGATATATATATCATAGATAAATAAATTATAGATCACAACACAAATCAGGATGTATCACAAAGCATCATATATCAGGGATATCAAACAATTCAACATTCACTAGAATCCAAACATCCATAAGTAAGATCAATTTAGTTATCTAATAAATTTAAACCAGATTAATTACCCATGAATTCAATTACTAATCTTGGTTAATTAATATTAATTAATTACAAATCATTCTGATTAATTATCCTTTAATCATTTATTAATGTGGAAATTAGCCACAAGGGCCTCTTTAGTAAGTGGAATTAGTTTCTAGGACACACAACTGAAATAATTACTTTCAAGGACAAAACGTAAAATAATTAGTTTCTAGGGCCTAAAAACCTATGAAATTATGTCCTTGAAAATAATTGGACTGCTGACTTTGTCCTTGAAAGTAATTATTCTGATGATTTTGGCCTTGAAAGTAATTTCGTTGAATGTGTGTCCTAGAAACTAATTGGACTGCAAAGTTTGTCCTTCTGGTGAAATGCCCCTTTATTAATTAACCTTTAATAATAAATTAATCAACATTTACTTATAATTCATCAACCTTTAATTATTAAATAATTAACCTTTAATTATTTAATTCACCATTTAATTAAGTATCTTTAATTAATAAATTAACCCTTAATTAATTAATTACCATTTCATTAATAAAATTTCAATAAGTGATCATCCCTAACCACTTACATTAATTAATTAACCTTTAATTAATTATCTTCAAATTAATTGCTTTAATTAATTAACCATATTAATAAATTTTTCTTTCACTAATCATTTGATTAATCAACTGTAATCATTAAATAAATTATCCTTAATTACTTAAATCAAATAATTGGTCTTTGAAACACTTAAGATTTTAATCAAATCAAAGATGATTCCTTTATCTTAAATTGATTTAATACTTTCAAAATATTTTAAGGATGTTTTAAAACCAGATATATACATTATATAACTTGTATAAACTTGATTTTAAAACTCGGTTCAATCTTTAATTCATAAATTTAGATTTTGTTTAAACTTCAGAAACTAACAGATTTTGAAGCCTGTAACAACATCTACCCGAGCCACTATCCCTTTTTCTCGAGTCGAAACCCGAGCGAATCCCAACTCCACTTGCTTCGAGAAAATTGAAAACTTTCCCATGCTTGGCTCCGAGTCTCCCCCTTCTTCCCCAAAATCGACGAACCCAGATACACAACACAGATGTATACATATGCACGTACACGTGCACATCACCTCGCCGACACTCCGGCGAACCACGCCCACTCCGGCGAGTCACGAATTGTCCCACACTCGATTGCAATAATCATCATGAAGCCAAAAGTTCGAGATCGTGATTTCGTCGTTCGTTCGAAAACCTGAAGAAACTTCAACCACAAAACCCCCCCAACGCCGACGAACCTGACGCCGATGAACTTCGCCGACACCCACATCAATTCGTCTCGATCTCCAGCTCAACACTCCACCATCGCGATCGCCTCCGGTCCACTACACATGTCGCAATTGCCTCGACAGCCAAGCCTAACCAAAAACAAGCTTAAACCCTAGATTGATCGAATCCAAGCACCACGACCATAGCAAAAATCCAAGATCATTTTTCCCCTCATCCTTGATACAAAAGCAAGCTTCGAACCAATTTTTAACATTTATAATTGAATCGATTGCTAGAAATTTGTAAAAGTTCAATTTTTATTGAATTACAGACTACTCTTAAAATAACCAACTAAAAATCTTCATTTTTGTTTTAAAAATCATGGGTTGCAGTATAGATTCAATATATATTCTTGAATTAATATTTTACAACAATTAATTTTATTCAAATTATCACTTGAAACCTGTAAGACAATATTACAGTGATGTGCTTGATAAAGATAATTTAAATCAACCTTTAAAAATCTTATTTTTAAGTTTAACAACTTGTGTTGTTGAGAATCGAGGCTTTACAAATGATCTAAATAAGGATAATCATGGTTTTTGAACTAACTATGTAATCTGCATCCATTCCAGAGAAGCAACAGAACATTACATAAAAATTCACAGGTTCATATTCAAAGATCAAACAGATTTCATACCATAAAATAAATGAATCAACTTTATTGATTTTAAATAAACTCAAAATTAAAAAAACTTAATGTTTACTCACAAACAACCATACAGATTCAAAGTAGAAAGTTTGCTCAACTGAGAGAAGAAGAACAGAGAGCAAGCCAAAAAAATTTGAAATTCTGGAAACTTGAAAATTAGATCTTTGAAGTTGCAAGTTGAATTCTTTCTCTCTGGTTTGTTTTGATTTTTATTTTGTTGTTAAAGTTTGAATTTTTGTTTTTGGTTGAGATGATGCTTGCTTTATATTTCTTCAGTTGTGATGAACGAAAATGAAATGAAGGCTGGTATAAAGAAATTTGTTGTAAAGGGATATATATTATAGTTTGTAGTTTGTATTTGTACAACATACTAGAGATTCTTTTGCTTTTGGAGGCTGATAGGATATGTTTTGGTGCTTGCATTAATTGGTTTGTACAAAACTATATATTTATTTATCTTCATTTGTCAGCCTATGCTTATTTGTTTACTCTGTTTGTTAACTCGGCTGAATACAACTTGGTAGCTGATGGATACATTTTGTACAAGTGATATTAATGGGTTTTGTACATCACCAGATCTTTCTTGGCTGATGAGATTGTGTTGGGTAGTATACTAAGGACATTTACATAAATTACCATGTACAACATTATCTTCATTTCAGCTGAAGATATATGGCATTAATTTGCCTTTGTACAACTTACCTTATTTTATTTGTTTGGTTTCATTTGCAAGTCTCGGCTGAGATGATAATGTTGAGATGATAATGATATGGCATTAGTTATCATTGTGTTGTTTAAGTGTACATAGATAGATATATATATTTTCTTTGTAATTTCTAGTTAACATGTTGTTGTATTTTTAGCTAATGTATTCACTTATATCATAACTACATAACTTATCTTATATAAATTTATTTATATTTCTAATATAAGCCATCAAATTCAAATTTAAATTATTTGTTTTACTTACTTTTATACTTGTGTCAAATATCTATATTTTGTTATAATTTATTTTCAACCATTTATTAAGATTTAAATTCAATTTCAATGTATATATATATATATAAATTCATATTTACTCATATATCACATATACATATATATTCACATATATATACAATATTTTTAATTTAAATAATTTATCCAAAATTTATTCGAAGATCGGGGAAACTCGCATCACTTAAATCGATTTATTTTACAATATTAATTCAAAAATTCAATAAATTACCAATTTAAATTTATATGAAATTCGGGGTCTATACAATACACACAGAGGCAAAGGATATGCTAATGAATTACAGAACTTCCAATCGTAGAAAAGTGATTAAGAAACTTTCATACCATAAAAAAAAGCATGAGACCAGAAAATGGAAGAAGGAATCCATAACATGGAAACAAAAACAAAGACTAATACGAAATCTAAAGGAATGCAATAGATAATAAATTTATAGTCACAAAGATAAAGTACTTCACTCAAAGATCAGGTTAAGAAAGCCACTCCTGAATCCTTTGAGATAAAGTGAACGATTGGATAGAAGAGTCTATTATACCTGTATATACATATATACATATACTACTAACTTATAGGCACTTTAGGAGCAACACAGTTATTAACAGGAAAATTTCCTATGAATAACCTTGGAATTAAGGTTAGATCAACTTAGTTATCTTTTATTTGAAATCGACTAAATATGCTATTATTAGATATATCTATGGCTACGTACTTATATTGAATGGAGCTTTGAATATTTAATTCGCCAGACGAGATCCTGATGAGACTTTGGATAAGTTCTTGATTTCGTGAATTTTGAGTTTCACCATTTCCATTGATGCAAATTTCAGTTTGGATTTCGTGAATTTTGAATTTCCATATTGCTTTTATGATGATTTATTATTTCATACTCATGTTTACCTTGTCAAATTTTCATGATCACTTTTAATTTAATTCCCGATTTCATGAATTTTGAATTTCCCTATTGGTCTCTTATGATGGTTTGTGAATTCCAGATATTGAGTTTCTCCCCATTGAATATTCGTGATGATTTCTTATTAGTTGCTTGTTTTAATGAGTTCTTGATTTCCCTGATGAGTTTTTATGATGATTCGAAAATTTCCCATTTCTAGTCTCCTTATTGAATTTCTTATTTCTAGTTTCGTGAATTCTGGATTTCTTTGTCGATTCTCATAATGAATTTAGAAATTTCATATTTTTGGTTTCCTTATTGAATTTTTGATGATCTTTTTGGTTTTCGGGTTTAGTGAACTCTACTCTTCCTGTGGATTTTAGTGATGATTTGCTGATCTTGTATTCATGATTTCTTTATTTCACTATGGTGATTTCTTGCTGAATTATTGGTTTAATGAATTTCCCTACTGATTTCTCTGATGATTCATGAATTTTACATGTTACAATTTCCCATTGAATTTTCATGACTATTTCCTACTGATCACTTGTTTCATGAGTTCATGATTTCTTGGTTCCCTTTATTAAATTTTATGATGATTTATGAATTTTCCATTGAATTCAAAATACAAGACCTTCATGACACCAAATGGAAACATTACTAAACTACTTTCTACTTTTTCACTAAATGACAATTACCAATCAAAGGTTTAAAGTTGAAAATGAAGGAAACTTAGAGGGACAAGGAAAGGTCCCCGATAGCATGAAATTGATTTCCACGGGTTAAAAAGGTTTAACTCAAGAAAGAAATATCAAGGGTCAGTAATAGATATTCTCCAAAGGTTCATTTATTTGAATCAATATCTGCAAATCAGGTGATATTACTCCATAATCTTAAGGAAGTTTAATTATGGTCATGATAAAAACAACTTATCTGGATATATTACTCTAATGACATCTTGAATATTAGCTACGTAAATTTGAGATTGCTCGTTTAGGTTTCATAAAACCGTCACAACCTTAATAGAAGTTATAACATATTTTGCAGAAAGCAAAGAAGGAAGTTCATTGGAGTTTTATCCTAAATAACAAAAGCTTCTTTCATACAAGAGGGGCCTAGATGTTAACCAAAAAATATTTAGAAGAACGAAGGTATGAAAGAAGGGTCACGAGAGCATGAGGAAAGATCAAAAAGCACAGAGATGTTCTGGATAATCATACCTTCCGACAAAGTCCATGGCTATCTTCCAAAGTCCATAGGCAGGATGATGCTCCAAGAATCCAACTTTCAACTAGAATGAGAGGTCTTTCAACAAAGACAAAGGAGAAGGAGCTCAAACCAAACCTTTCGAAGGAGTCGAGAGGATGCAGCCATCAAGATTTAATAACTTCAAACCTTCCGCAGTAGTCGAAAGGTTTCGTTCAGGGAGTTCTTACCTTTCGAAAAAGATGAAGAAATCAAAGCAAGCAAGTGCAACTCCATGATGACCTTTTCGAAAGCATAGCAAGCCTTTCGAATCAGTTAGAGCACGTCCAGAATACCTTTCAACTGGGTCGAAAGATTTTTATGAAGAAAAAATGCTCGAAAGTCAACAAAGAATGGTAGATATCTGTTACTCGAAAAATTCACTTTCCGCTTAAGTAAGAAGATCTCAAACAAAGGACAGAAGAAAAGGAATCCAGATCCGGCCTTCCGAAGAGGTCAAAGGGATGCAGTCAATAATATGAATCGGCTCAAGACCTTTCAGAGAAGATGGAGGGTATTGTTCCACAATATCCAAGAAGCTCTTACCCTCCGAAGAAGGTAAAGTAGTCAAGACAAGGGCAAGCAACCCTATAACAACCTTTCCGAAAGCATAATAAGCCTTTCGGGCTGGTTGGAACGCCTACAGAATACCATTTGACGGCGTCGGAGGGTCCATGATAAAAGCAACATTCGTAAGTTAGCAGAGAACATAAAGCAACCTTCCGACAACATTCAAGGAAAGCTTGGCTCTCGGCAACATCCAAGTAAAAAAGCGACTTCCCAACCAAGTCGAAGGGTTCACAATAGCCAGGAACCTTCCGGCACCTCTGAAGGGTTCACATACTGTATAGATGACAAACCTTCTGACAAGGGAAAAGGGTTCCTAAAAACAAATGAAAGAAAAGACCCTTCTGCATCGTTCAAGGATCCAAGATGACATATGAAAGGAAAACCTTTCGTTGAAACCGAAAGGTTAGCAATTGTATATAAGAAGGGAACCCTTCGATCTACCTGAAAGCACAGGGACGGAAGCATGACCGCAGGCATCCATAAATAAGAACCAATGGGTCCTGTTTCGGGGGCGGATTTTTCCTCATTCCATTCTTGTATTTCTAAAATCATAGTTCTGTAACCCTAATTGGGTAGTGATTTGGGAAAATTTACTAAAAAGAGAAGTCCATTCAAGGATCAGAGGGAAGTCTTAAATTTTGTACATTCTCTTTACAGTTTACATTAATCTTTGCTGGTTTAATCCCAACTTTCAGGTGCAGTTCCTCCAAAAGGTCTAAACCAATAGAAACAATGATATTCTTTCTTGGGTGGTCTTCATAACCCTTCGGTAACCTCTGGATTGTAGCCTAAACCCTTCGAACCTAAAGAGGGCTTATCATAATTGGTATACATAAAACCTTCCAGAGTCATAAATCATGAGGGTCAAACCTTTCGCCAAGTATCATAACCTGTCGTATCCCATCAACAATAGCGTCACTCCGAATCCCAAACAGCTTCTTGCCCGGCCGTTCGATAAAGAATCAAGTTAATTCTCTATATAAGGTAAACCAAGGAAATCTAATCCTGGTCAAGGAAAAGCTTTCAGGTGGAGTCTTATAAAGGTTTAACCAAATCAGATACCCTTCTATGTTAATTCAACAAGACCGTAAAGACTTCTTTCCTCCTAAATCTCGTATCCAAGTCTTCTTGACCCCATCGAAAGGTCAAGTTTTAAGTCTAATCCTGAGTAAAGAACTAAAGAAAGTTTTATATATCATTAACCTTTCGCTACAGTTCAGACTAACCCTATCACCACTACAATAAAAAGACCATATTATAACTGTATTTTTACAACTGCCGAAAAATGGCAGTTGTAATAAAGGTTTTTTACAACTCTTTTTTTCAAAAAGTTGTAATAGACTTATTTTCAACAACTCTTTTATTTTTCCAGTTGTAATAGATGCTTATTACAACAATGCTTTTTTACCAGTTGTAATAGATAAATATTTTTAACAACTTTTCAATTTTGATAGTTGTAATAGTTGCCTATTACAACCTTTTTCGTTTAACAGTTGTAATAGATGCCTATTTTAACAACTATTTTTTTGTCAGTTGTAATAGATGTCTATTACAACCTTTTTCGTTTTCCCATTGTAATAATTAATTGATAATTATAATTAAATAATAATATTTAATAATTAATAATTAACAATGAATAATTTTTTTATTAATAATTAGTTATTACTATTAAATAATATAACTAAAAATTAATTTGAAAATATGAATAATTAATATCAATAAACACTATACAATAATTAAAAATTAATAAATAATAAATAATAAGTATTATTAACTAATTAATAAATAAGAATATTTAATAATAACCTTAAAAATTAATAATAATTTATATTAATAATTACTATTAAATAATTAATATTAATAATTAATAAATAATAAATAGTATTTAGTTTTTAAAAATTACTATTAAATATTTAATAATTAATATTCGATAACATATACATAATGATTAATAATTAAATAAATAATAAAAATAAAATAAAATAATAATTACTATTAAATAATAATAACTAAAATTAATTTGAAAAATGAAATAATTACTATTACTAATTACCATCCAATAATTAATAAATAATAATAATTAATAAATAAGAATTAATGTTTAATAAATGTCTTTCACTACTGCTTTTAGCAATTGTAAAAGGTTTTTTACAACTGCAATTGTCCATTGTAAAAGAACCTTTTATAACTGCTATAGGTAGTTGTGGTAAACATAATATAAAAATGGACTCCAACGGTGAAATTTAGACGAGAAAAGTGTGAAAAATTGGCGCTAATCTAAAATTTACGCGGCAATCTAATTATCAAATTCTCCCTCACTCATGCCTCCTCTCAAACTCTTCCTTATCGCCTAACAAATTTAGTCTCACTCCTACCCCAAATTCCAAATCCTAAATCCCAAACTCATAAACTAGGGCATCATTCTCAGCTACCAAAAAATCGATTTTCCCTCCAACTTCATCCACCAAAAAATTCAATGCTACAACCACTTTTACTCCCAAATCAAACATGCGCCTGGATAGAGAGTCAACGTAGAAAAAAGTCACTACCGCTTGACATTTATCATTACTAGAGTTCGATTTTTGAGCCATTGCTATTCGCTTGGACTGACACTAGCTGATGTGGAAGATGATGAGCACTTGAAGTTTCCTGAGTTGTCGCATTCTGGATCTACTTTGCTATCAATCAGTGTATCTTCTCATCCCTGATTGTTTTTAATATATTCCCACCTATAGATCTGATCTTACGGGCACCACAATGAGTGAAGACTGCCGCCGAAGGACTGGAGAAGCCAATGCTTGAGAAGCCTAAGCAGATCTGGTATCGATGCTTGCTTAGTAGAGGTAGTCTCTGTTGTACGTGGAGAGATGACGCTTGCCCCGATGATGTTATACAGCTACGAAATGGTGTATGCACATAGATATATGAAAATAGGCTTCAAGGTCAAGAAAATGATAACTAAAATGGGCATGAATTGGTCGAACCATTCTTTATGGAAGACAAAGCCCAAGAAGGAGACGGTGCATTTTAAGGTTGTTGCTAAGGTTGAGGATGGGAAGATCGTACCATAGAGAATTGTGGAGGTTCAGCCTTTCCAAGCAGTTGAAAGCGTCATTAATGGTGTGCAGAATGGAAATATGACTATGTCTTTGGTCCAGGTAACGTATCCAGCTCTTGACTTTTTTCTTATCTGAAGAGTTTTTCTCCTTCTTGCTTTTGTTTTAAAAGAAGAAGAACAAGTGTGTATGAAGATTTGGTGTAAAATAACCAACTTAAAAGTTTTAATACAAAGAAAAAAGTTTATGCAGTAACTATAACTAAATTGTAAATAGTTATATTTGAGTCGTTTTGATGTCTTGAGTTCGTAATGGAAAAAGATTCTATTTATTTTAACAATTTTATAAATCAATCGAGGTTGAGTGGTTATCCTGGTTAGAATTATCTTGGTTAGATATTTCTTGCTTGTTCATTTTACCTATAATTGTTGAATGTCCCTACTTGTATATCATGGTTGGAAACACACTTGCTTCCTATGAGTTTTGTTTGCTCTAACCATTCTTCTTCATACATGCCCAAACAAAACTGTCTTCCCTTTCAATTGTTTTTTGATGTCACTTTGTAGTTTGTAGGTTGAAGTCTATTGACAGAGAATTAGACAAAACTGTTGATCACCTAGATACGATGGCCTACTTAAATTTCAGGTATTCTATGCAGCATAAAATCGCACCTTGTTTAATCACTAATATATGTAAAAGCTCATTCAATAAGAATACTTTTGCCATAATATGTTTGCTACACTTTTCCCTTGATCTATTTAACTGTTTAGCATGCTATACTAAAATAACAATTATATGTATAGATGGCTTGTTAAGTCTAAGAGCTTTACTATATGATTTCTATGACACTCTTGGTTCTCGGTTTTTTTATTGAAGTCATGGACAATTACGAGTGGCTTCTCATGTCTTCGTTATTTTATGCATCCTGAATCATTAAATTACAGCGAGTAAGCATTTTTGACATGCATAGTTATGTCAGTAGTAGCAGTTGTATAAACTATTTTTGATGCATTTGTCACTTACAAATGCAATTTTAAAGTTAAAAATTGAGAGATGTGGTGAAATTGTTCTTTAAAAAAACAATAACAAGATAGATTACAACAAGTAAACAACTTACCCATTAATGGCAAAGTGAGAACTAAGAAGTACTTATCTTAGAGTAATATGCAAATACGCATATCTGCTCTGATTTTGAAATTGTTTCTCTATCATTTACACTTCAAGTCGATATGTGATAATTCTACGTGATTAACTGGAATTCATAATTTACTTCAACTTCTTATATGTAAGCATTAAATTTGCATTTGATAAAAAATATAAATCACTTCTTTGAGATTCAAAGGTGGGAAAAAACACCACATTTGAGCTGAAGATGATTAAACTGGATATACTATATCAGTGTTCAAGAAGAAGGATTCCTTTGGTTAATATATCAAAATCCAGTCCACATCTTAACTATATCGATTGCACACCCAGCGGTTTAAACAAACTAATAGGTTAATCACTATTGTTTTGGCAGCGAATTACTTTTTATTCTTAGGATTCACATTTACTAGTTGTATGACTATGTGGATGGAAATTGGCTATGAACACATTTTTTCCTGTAATTTATGGAAATTGGCTATGAACACATTTTTTCCTGTTTTTTATTCTTAAGATAACAAATCTACATAGGATACCAATTAATTAATTAGAACTTACTTAATTTTATGAGTTTTTGGATAGAACACCTTTTTATATTGAGAGAAGTAAACAATAAAGTTATAAAGGGTGTGAGAACAGTATTTATAAGGGGATATGTGATTTATGCGTGTGTGTTATCCCTCATGCGTTTTGTGAGAGATGAATTAAAACCTAAAATTAAAATATCATAGTATGGCAAAAGTTCAGATTAGTTTGAACAAATTAACATAATGTTGACATTTACCTTAGCAACTTCCTTTCAATACTGAAAAACCAACTTAGGTTTGCTTAATGCCTTTGAAAACATTAACTTTACTCCTATTGGTAGGTGAAATCTAGTTATTGTAATTGAAGATTAAGAGATAATATCTCCATAATTCATGTAAAATTTATGTATATGCAGCTATATACATCAGTATAAGCATTGCAGTAATGTAGTTTTACAGTAATAATTTAAATGACAGGCTCTGATACTCATAATGAATTTTTTTTCATAACTTGCATGGGTAACCGATACAAATTTTGATCAACGGAGACAATTTGAAGAAATGGCCGCTAGATCCATGGGTGAGAATTATATTCCTTCTACATGTTTCATATATTAATATGCATTTTCAAATATTTATTTTATGGATCGCTAGCATAGCAGACAATGCTAGCATTTGATATTAAAGCATTGTGATGCTTCTCCTTAGTGCTCTGTACAATATAGCAATACTGGCATGTGCTAAATAACATGTTTGTATTTTAGTGTCGACATTTGGTATCATGTATAAGTGGAATTAATATTTCATGAAGATTTATACTGTTTAGGGATAAAATACAAAGTGAATTAAATATCAAACCAAGGAATTGAACAGCTTTTAGGTAAATTTGTTGCTTATCAATCATTGTTTCTTCATTTTCAGTTCCATGAATTGGTTACCAAAGTAACTCTAGTAAAACTTATTATAGCAAAAATAAGTTCAGTAAACTTCTTCTAGCAAAAATTCTTATATTGATCTAAGAATACCAAGAGCTTTATTAGTAACTTGCAAGACATTCTAACTAAATTATTTACTTCATAAACTGGCTGTGAGCATCAGCATTAAACTTCTCAGGGTGTGGATATTGCTGCAGAATCAGGACTAGTGCAAGATGGTTTTCAAGCATCAAGAATAAGGAACGATTGTTATGGGTATGGATATGAGCATCATCAGTTTGTAGTTTGGAGTAGCATAACGTCGAAGTGGATGAACACATGATGCTGATGGAGGATAGAATTTCATGAGTACGTGCTAGCACGTCCAGTTAGCTGAAGCAATAGAGGTATAACATGAAGTGATAAGATTGTATTCTAGTTAAATATGATCCAACTACCAAACTTGAAATCATATTAACAATAAAGCATGGATATATATTAATGTGATGGTGTATGACCTTTAATTTGTATTTTGAATATAAAGTTGTGATGTCTTCTTTATGAATGGATTGTGATGCCTTCGAATTTATATCAATTTTTTCATGTTCTTTATCATTTTCTTGCTGTACTTGCAAAATGTGTTTAGAAATTAATTTTTTTATTTTGCATTCCATTTACCACAGCTGCCAATTGTTGTTACAATCTATAACTGCTATCAACTGTTGTAAAAAGATTAATTGCAACTGTGAATAACAGTTGTAGTAGATAACTACAACAGTTATCCAGCAGTTGTCATACCTGCTACAGCACGAAATGTTACATATCTACAAGAGTTACCAACAGTTGTTAAATGGTTATTTGCATGGGTAAGAAACAGTTGTAATATACAATATCACAACGGTTATATGCAACTAAAGAACACAGTTGTAAAAAATTGATAGTCTTTTACAACTTCTTAAAATACGACTGTGGTTCCACCGTTGTAATATATCTTTTACAACTGTGTTCCGCCATTGTAATATGCCTCTTTTGTTGTAGTGCACTCAGAATAGCTCAGAGCTATCAGTTGAACATTCGTTAATCCTTTAAAAGATTCCATCTTCTACCTTTTCTCAATAACTTATTTCGCTTGGATTCTTTGGAGTGTTGACCATAAATTTAATTAACACAATCAATAAAACGAATCACGTCTTTTGTTCTCATAAAAAGAAATCCATCCTTCTTATCATATCTTTGGGGTGCTAACATGAAATCTTGTAAACAACATCGGGTTTGTCTAAGGGATTGTGGGCCAAAGCTTTGTCAATCACGGTGCATATTGTAAATCAAATTCCATGCTCGGCTATTGGTAAAAAAAATTCCGAAGGAAGTTTGGACGGGAAATAGCATTTGACTTTAGTTACCTTTGTGTGTTTGGTAGTTTGGTTTATGTACATAATTTGGGGAATGATAAGCTTGAGCTTAGAGCTTTCAAAGGGTCTTGCTTGACTATATGGACGGTGTAAAAGGCCATCGGATATGGAATCCGGAAACAAAGATGGTTGTGAGTTCTCGTCATGTTAATTTTGATGAGTCGAATTTATTCAAGGAGATGATAGCTCATTAGATATTCAGGATTTGATTCAAGATGAATCAAGGAAGAATGAAGTTGTTTCCATCTTCCGTCCAAGGAGTAGAGTTATAGGAGATGCTTGTGAGGAGGAAGCATTGATGTTACATCACATAATATACGTTGTTCCTCTAGTAGTGTTAGTGAGGTACAAGATTCTAGAGAGGATTCGATTCAAGGTGGAGCCGAAAGGAATTCGGGTGATAGTATTGCAAGGTTGGTCGTCGTGCTATAAGGCCACCCGATAGATATAGTGATTGAAACTATCTTAGATTTTATAAAAATTTGGACTATTCTCTTCATGTAGTTCAAGATGAGCAGATGGATCTTGATGACGTCATAGATTCGAGTGATAACTTGAAGTGGATTTGTGTCATGGAGGAAGAGATGCAATCATTGTTGAAGAGTCAAACTTGGGATTTAGTTCCACTTCCAAAAGGAAACCGTGCTATTGGGTGCAAATTGTATACAAGGTGAAGGACGATGTGAGGTACAAAGCTAGATTGGTGGCTAAAGGGCTTGCACAAAGGAAGGAAAAGGGGTATGGTGAGATTTTCACATCGGTTGTGCACCATACTTCAATCTGGATATTACTTGCTATAGTTGCTATTCACGACTTGAATTTAGAGTAACTTGATGTGAAAACCACCTTCTTGCATGGTGACTTGGATGATGACATATACATGGAGAAACCGAAAGGTTTTGTCATAGATGGTAAGTCAAATTTAGCTAACAAGTTAAAGAAATCAATATATGGTTTAAAGCAATTATCTAGACAATGTACAAGAGATTTGATCATTTTATGCTTGAAAATGGTTTTGATAGAAGCAACAAGGATGCTTGTGTATATTTAAGAGGTTGGAAAATGATTGTTGGGTGTATTCTTGTATGTGGATGACATGCTCATCACTTCTAAAGATGAGAAGGAAATCAACAAGTTAAAGATGCATTTAAAATTGGAAGTCAAAATGAAAGACCTTGGAGAGGCAAAGAAAATTTTGGGCATGGAGATAGAGAGGAATCGAAAGCATTTTGAGTTAAAATTGACTCAAAAAGAGTACATTGAGAAAGTACTTTGTCGGTTTAGCATAGAAAATGCAAAGGCGCTAAATACATCTTTACCTTTGCATATGAAGCTTTCGAGTAAGGGATCACCTATCTTGGAGAAAGACAAGGCTTATATGGCAAGGGTGTCCTATCCAAATGCGGTTGGAAGGTTGATGTATCCCATGGTGTGTACGAGGCCCGATATTGCAAATGTCGTCGGAATGGTCAGTTGGTATATGGCTAATCTGAGGAAATTGCATTGGGAAGTCATGAAGGTTATTTTGAGATACCTTGAAGGTACATCATCTCATGGTCTTGTTTTTGGCAGTAGTGAGGGAATGAATTGCAAGTTGGTTAGTTATTGTGATTCGAACTACGTCAATGATAGGGATAAGAGGAAATTAACTTTCGGATATGTCTTCACACTTGGTGATATGACCATATATTGGAGATCAAGATTGCAAACCATAGTTTTCGTATCCACTACTAAGGCAGAGTTGACAGCCGCGGTGGAGGCGGTAGGGAGGTACTATATTTGAGGCGATTGTTGTGTGATTTAAGATTCAAGCATGATAGCATCGATGTTCAATGTGATAGCCAGGGTGTTATTCACTTGGCAGAGAATTTGGCTTTTAGCTCACGGAATAAACACATTGAAGTGAGAGAGTCATTTTTAGTAGCTATGGATGAAGATAAGCAAGTATATCTTCGGAAAGTGCACATAAAGGATAATACGACGAATATGTCCACCAAAGCATTGCCGGTGGGGAAGTCTGAGCATTGCTCGAACTTGATTCGCCTATTGAAGTGCTAGGTGTCACGGGGTGGCATGGTTAGAGGAGTAGCTTGGTTGATGATGATGAGTATTATTGAGATATTGAGGTTCTATCTTCTTGGTATGTACTTACTTTACACTCCTAAGTACTTTTGCATTTTGGTAAGATGGTTTTGGATTTGAATACTTCTAACACTATGTTAACGGGCGGTGGTCTTGCCAGAGCTCATTGACAGAGTGCAATGAGCGTTGGCTTTGCTAGAGCTCATTGGGAAAATATTCAAGTTTGTTTGGTAGAAGGTAGAGGAGGTAATGGTATGGTGCCATTGGTTCTGGGAGTATGGAGATGGATATAGTGTCAAGTTGGAGCGTTGAATTTAGCGGCACTATATGTTAATTGAAAAGGTTGAGGATAACTTGATAACGGTGGAAACGACGCGCAAATCGAAGCATAAATGCTCAAGTTATCGCGATTTGAAGTTTGCGAATTCACAAAAGGAAGCACGGGAAGTCAGATGTCTAGTAGGAATCCTCACACGTCTGACAACAATTTTACTATAACCTGAGAGTTGTGCCAAACGTCTGGGTGGTCTTGGCAGACGTCTGGGCACTAATTTACTGCAATCCATGAGTTATGTCAGACGTCTGACAGGGAGGGTCAGACGTCTGGACACTTATAGCACACATAGTGGATTTATGGAGCCATACGACTGAGGGATTTTGCCAGACGTTTGACTTGCTGCAGTTTTGACTTTTTGGCCCAGCTTTAGTGTACTTGTTCGTGAGGGGTTCAAGGGGCAAATTTGGGCATTTGCCAAGAAAATGGGGTTCACTATATAAGCTATTTTCAGAATACAAAGTAAGGGTTAAGAGTCAATCATAACCCCTAGTCAAAGCAAGGGGTTTATCAAAAACTAGTTTTCTTCACTTCTAATCTCCACAAAATCATATTCTAAAGTGAATATTTTGGTCATTATAATCAATCTCTTGTACTCTTCTCATTGTGGTAATAAAAAGCTCTTTTCAAAATGGATGTACACTAACATGACACACTACGCCATAAATGGCCTACTGCAACACAAAAAAAATGTTGGCTCAGGCCCGAAAAATGTTGCCATAGGTCTATGGCAACACTTTTAGGGTGATGCAATTTTTGCCGTTGCCTTAGACCTCAAATGCAACATTTTGACTATCTAAGGCAACATAAGTAATATTGTTGCAATAGAACCCTATTTGGGTCTATGGCAACACCCATAGGTATCTGTAGCAACATTCCAAAATGTTGCTATAGATATTAACTTTCTGAATTTGTGGGGCCCACAATGTAGAGCATATTTGATTTTTTAATAAAAATAAATTTTTATTTAATAAAATGCTATTGCATAGAATTTGATATTTAAACAGTAATTTATTTAAATAAATATTTTATTTCAACATTTGAAATAGTACAAATTCCTGACTCCACTATTTTACAATTCAATGATATATAACACTGATATTCACATATACAGATATTCCTCACTACATCACTCAGTTCACTCATTACATATGCAATTTCAATTTATACAGACACCGACACTAAGAAATATATGCCGAGCCGAAGGCGAGCCGAGTTCCGAGCCGAAGGCGAGCCGAGAAGCGGGTCCGGGCGCAGCGCCAGCGGGGGTCCGGGGCACCGCAGTCCCGATTTCGGAAGATCGAGCCTTCTTTGAAACGACGTAAAATGATGCACCACACATACTTCTAAACCACCAGCCTCCATCCTCTAATTGCCTCACCAACAAACTATTTCAGTTGCCAAATCGCCTAATCACCTAATCACAATCGCTGATTACCCATTCCGACAACCCAAACATCATCAAACTTTCACACTGCAAATTCGCAACAAAACCAAGCACCACCCTTGGCTGATAGCAAACAACGTTGCTTCTCACATTGCTTCTAGGTCAGTTCATACATGTACATTAGTTCAAAGCACCAAGCTATATATCTTCAGATTTGGACCATCATTAGCCTACAAAAGAAAAACCAAACTCGTTTACTCAATGTGAAAGAACAAAATGCAGTGAAAAATTTGAAGTATATCAATGTGAAACTACAGGAAACCGGACATTTTGATAACAATACCATTCACACAAAGTATCGAACACTTTTAGTGCATTACAAAATAGCTCTTCCAGTCATTCTCTATTCTATCTTCAAGGTGCAATATGGAAGACCACTCCAATCCAAATTCAACAATAGACCTCAAAATACATAAAGCAAGATGCAATTTTGAAACTTACCATTCAGATACAGAAAATGCATAAAATCCATAGTATCAAATATCACAAAATGAAAAAAAGGTCAAAACAAACCGGAAATTAGACAGCCTGCTCTTCATTGGACTGCAGTGGTATCTCAAGCAACTCAGGAGGCACAGTCTCGACGCTCTTAGGTGTGTTCCTGGCAGCAACAGGAACAGCAAGAATCGTGTGCCCTAATTTTCACATAGAGAGGAACGAGAAAGAAGAGCTGATGACGACGATAGCGGTGGCAAAAGGGGTTTGAACGGAAAACTTTGTTTGGCTTCGGGTTTTGTTGTCGTGACGGGGCTCTGGTTGGAGCTAGATGGTGGTGATGGGTCAGGGGGTAGCTGGGGGCGATGGGTCAGGGGGTAGCTGGGGGCGATGGGTCAGGATTTGGTGGCGATGGGTCAGGGGGTAGCTGGGGGCGATGGGTCAGGATTTGGTGGCGATGGGTCAGGGGGTAGCTGGGGGCGATGGGTCAAGGGGTAGTTGGGGGTGAGGAACGAAAATATGATTTGAAAATTAGGGATTTGGAAATTGGGGGTGAGAACGAAAATGATATGAAAATTAAAGCGGGAAAACGAAAATTTGCAGCAAATTGTAGCGGTGATCCAGTTTAACAATTGGATTAAATGTAGACCGTTGGATCGTATTCACGCGGATTGCTAATTTTATTAATTTTTTAATCTGAATACATCTATAGCAACACTATATAAAAATGTTGCATCGTGTTACACTTTTTTAGCTAGAGCAACACAATTTTATGGCTAAGGTAACACCATAAATACAACGTTGCAGTAGGACCAAAATTTTATATCTATCGCAACATTTTAGCTGGCAACACCTTGCAAAAATGTTGCAGAAGGTCATTTATGGCGTAGTGCATTAGTGGAACCGCTATACTCGTGTGTGATTTATTTGCCATTATTGCTTTGTTTTCTATTGCTTGTGTTTGAGATAGTCTTATTTGGATTTGTTATTTTCTGTTTTGGTGATTGAGATACTGTGGCCGGTTGTTTTTACATATCTAGCATCGATCGATCTCGTCTTTCCGCTGTAATTTTAGGGTTTGGATTAGATTGTGATCGAGTTTGAATTCCCGTAATAACATTTTTGAACTTTTGGTTATTAGATTTTGATCTGCTACATTATTTGTGATATGATTGATTAATCTGCAATATAAGAATACAATATTCATATTAAAAAAGAATGAAGTATTCTTAAGTCTAAGAACAATTTTGTTCCATATCCATATGGTTTTTTGCTTCCAAATTGTTCAAACCTTTTCCACTAATGAAGTTAAGAAAAAAATATACAAAAGAGTGTTTAAATTTTCTAACTTGAATAGCTAAAGGTATCATGTAATAACAGACATAAAAATGATACAAACTAATACACTAATAATTCGCTATTTATGGTATTCTAATATCATATAAAATAATTCTTATAGCACCAGGTTATTCTGGAGGCAAAAAACAGGAAATTTTTCTTTTTTATAGAGAAATTTATAGGAAGAGGTTTAAATTGTTAGTTTGTCCAGGACCTAAAATAACATTGGACTGGCCCTATAGATATGTTATAATTGCTTAACCGTTTCTCGGTAACTGGACAGATTGTTTCTTGTATTATTTGATTTCAATTGAGAAAATATTGGAGTTGACTTTTCTTCTCATTGTCCAAACAATGTCTTTATCTGACATTTTTTATCAGCCTAATTTTTTTATACTTCCACTTGTGTATGTCCATTTTTTTTAATTTGTGCGTGTTTGTTATTATATATATTTACACAAACGTGTGGACTTTAAATACTATGAAAACTATGTTTGTATACATGTATATTATTCTAGTTTTCAATTTTCAACCAAGGAAGCAACAGCTCTATTTATTTTTGTTTGGAGCAAATCATGTAAGTCTGATTTTGCGAATAATGATTTTAATAAATAGCGCTGATCTATATACCTGGTATAACATTGTTGCTTATCTGTGTTCATTATAATGGAACTCAAAGCATTCATTATTAATTTGCTCTTTATTGTACTATCCTTCATTGACTGCAACATGTTTCCTGAAATGACAGGTTACAAGAGGGGGGCAACTGAATTAAGCAGCGGTCATGAGCTACCCAGATTCTCATGGATACGAGATTGTAAACAAAAATGAGGTAATTTTTGTCTTACCCTTCTTTATATGAATGAAAAAGACGTGATTAACTGATGTCAAAATTAACTAAATATTCTTGCTTGAATTATCAGGGGAAATTTATTGCAATGGTTGTATGTTGGCTTCTTGGAAATGGATCACTTTTTGCTTGGAACAGTATGCTCACAATTGAGGATTACTATTCCCAAATTTTTCCTGTACAAAATTGTTTTTTTTTCCTTTCTCTGCGTGGATTGAGCAAAGAACTGCTTTTACATGAATTAGCTGAAATATTGCAGAAATACCACCCAACAAGAGTGCTTCCACTCGTATACCAACCTTTCGCATTCTTCACAATGGCAATATTACTATACTACGAAGCAAAGATCAACACACGAGTTCGAAATCTTGTTGGATTTTCTCTTTTCTTCCTAAGTTCAATCTTGATCATCATTGTATGTATATTAACTTTATTCCTTTCATTTCATATTATAATTAAAATTTATCGATAATTAGAATCAAAATCTATGAACATAGATGGATGTGGCTACTTCGGGTAGTGGAGGTATCAGACCATTCATCGGAGTTTGCATAACAAGTGCAATATTTGGAGTTGCGGATGCTTTAACCCAAGGCGGTATGGTTGGTGATCTTTCTTTGATGTGCCCTGAATTTATTCAGGTTCCTTTTTCCCCTCATCTTATGTACATACATATGTATATATGCATATTATATTGGGAATGTTATCTGAACTTTTACATATATACTTTTTCGATGAAATTATAGACTTTCTTTGCTGGTTTGGCTGCATCGGGTGCTTTTACTTCTGCTTTGAGATTCATTACAAAGGGAGCTTTTGACAACTCCGAAAATGGTCTTCGCAAGGGTGCTAGTGCGTTAAAGCTTTTTTTTCCTAAAAAAACAAAAAATCATATCAATTTCTATTTTATAGTCCAATTTGCTTAACTAATGTTATCATTATGTTGATTTTTATTACTTTCAGCATTGTTCTTCGCACTATCAGCATTTGTAGAGTTGCTCTGTGTACTTCTATATGCATTTGTCTTTCCCAAGCTTCCAATTGTTAAATACTATCGAGCTAAAGCAGCGAAAGAAGGTTCTGAAACAGTTTATGCCGATCTTATTGCCAGTGGAATTGATGCACAAAACCCACTAGAAGTTGGTATCAATAAGCAACTTCTACACAATCAAAATTTGTACTTTTCTTTTAATCTGATACTATTTGATATCATGAATAATTTTAGGCCGAAGAGGAACCAAAACATCCAGAGAGATTGACTGTAAAACAGCTGTTGCTAGAAACCTTTGATTACAGTGTTTGTATGTATCTGATTTATGCTTTAACATTATCCATTTTTCCTGGCTTTTTGGCTGAAGATACTGGAACTCACAGCTTAGGATCATGGTAATATATGTAACTATTATTATTAGCATACATATAATCATATATTACTGCTAGCTTCAGGTAGTAATTTTGGTTTAATTCTATACATTAGGTATGCTCTAGTATTGATTGCCATGTACAACGTATGGGATTTGATCGGGAGATACACGCCTTTGATCGAGTTCATAAAAATAGAATCAAGAAAAGTGTTGATGCTTGCAACCATTTTCCGTTTACTGTTTATACCTGCATTCTACTTCACAGCGAAATATGGAGATCAAGGCTACATGATATTGCTTACCTCTTTATTAGGATTGACAAATGGTCATTTAACAGTCTGTGCAATTACTGTAGCCCCTAAAGGTTACAAGGTTAGCGTTACTATATACTAAATCTTATATTCGACTTTTTACCCTTTTTTTTTCCTATTGGCATAAAAAATATGTCCTTGTCATCCCCAAATGGTTGCTAAACTGGGCACACAGAAATGTCAATGAATATATAGAAGGGTTTATACAACGAGGGTAGTGAATACCTTTGCTATTTATCTAGAGTGCATTTGACGAGGCAATGGATAATTTTTAAGAAGTTTACGAACAATGTTTGATTTACTTGAATACTACACATATTTGTTTATATCGTCATTGATCGTATATGTTACAGGGACCTGAACAAAATGCAATTGGGAACATTCTAGTTTTCTTTCTACTCGGAGGAGTGCTGTCCGGAGCCGCACTCGATTGGCTATGGCTTATTGGAAAAGACTGGTGATGCAACACCCCAACTCTCACAAATAGTAAATTCAAGCTGTTGCTGTTAATTGGTGTTCTAAAGCTGTTATATAAATTTGTAATGATTAGATAAATGCAAAAGGAGTAATAGTTATAATAATACTGCATCTTTGTTAGAAACAAGTTATATCTTTAGAGAAGATGATACTAAACTGAAATTTCTTGTTTTCGTTTATTAAGCAAGAAAGCCTTTGTCTAGTTAAGTACACACTGGACTAAGCATACATGTACCCACTAAAAGCACAAACACGTATAGACAGTACGTACAAATGTAATTCCACTACCCTTGAAACTAGGATAACAAAGAAAGTTTCATCAGTTCCAAAAATCTTTACTGGAATAACAATGTGCATAGACATCTTTTTTGTGAATTTACATTACAACCTGATATTTTAATGGCAACAGGGGTGATGCTTTTTTTTTTCTTTTCTTTTTTACTTGTTTCTGATATACATGCTACATGTCTGATCACAAGGGGAATGCTTAGTTCATGTTTACTTCTTCTGATCAAAATGCACGAATTAAATTTTAGATCTTAATTTTCCAATTAGATGGTTAGCTGATTATTTTATATAGCACTACAACACACTACATTCATTCCATCTTCGCTTGGACTTTCACGCGGCGTACGGAATAAGATTAATAACGTCGTGCCAACGCCAATTTTGAAAATGGAATTTAGGTCGGCGTGAAAAATTTCTGATGCCGTACCAATGCAAAACATTGGAAAATTATCGACGTCATGCCTATAAAATGTGGCATCATACCTGAGTTTTGCCTACAAATTTATAGCGCAATTTTAAAATTATTGCCTTGCGTCTTCCGTAGGCCAATTTCTCCATGCATGTCTTCCCTACGCCAACTCACTACTTCTTATCCACCCAATTTTATATTGCATCTGCTCCCTTCAACACATTTCACTTGATTTTGTTACATTTGTCTCCTTCCAACACAAACCATAGAATATTGCATAAAGCCACCGACTGTAACTAAACAAGCAACGTTTTCAACCTATATTACCACATGCAAAATTATCTATCATCACAAGCAAATATATGATCAATAAACTAAGATAAAATATAGTAGATGATAACAAATAACATATATGCATGACCAATACTACAAGCACATGCCGCAGTAATACATAATAAGTCCAGTATATTCCAATAACACGAAAATATATACATATCCAACACCAAGTCCAATAAACTGTCTTATATATAACAGTGGTGGACAAAGATTTTAGCAGAAGAAAAACAATTAAAGTTATTGGCCGTGGATTAAATAAAACAAAGTCCCACAACACAAACACAAAAGAACAGTGAATGAATATATAATAATTGGCATCTATAGAATAGGTGGTTAGGAAAAAGCATGTATAATTATAATACAAAAACTGGCCGATACTGCTGAACCAAATATGACTAAATTGTAAATTCAGCTATGGCCAATCACTGAATTGTAGTATTTTTTAATTACAATACTGAAATCCAAGTAGGGCACATGCCTCAGCTGGCCAATACCCGAATCTTATCCATTGCCACTTGAGTTAGTGGCCCTAACTACTAGAGTTAGGGGTATGCTTAATGGGCAATTATGTAATTTATTATATATATTTATTATGATAATCAATTTTTTTCGAAATAAAAGATGTTTTCTCTCTGTTATATAATATGATATATTAATTACTTTATTTAATTAAAAGTATATTTAATAGAATATATATAAATGATATGTTTTGTGATAGTAGTTACAAAGTATTGTGACCATGAATAATCCATCGCAATGAAAATAAACACACCATTTTAAATATTCTTAGTCAAAATGTATCGATGCATCCATTAAGACTAGAGTACGTAACACCATTCAAATGTTGGATAGTGCATTACTCATGACTGCTGAGGACACCAAGGAGTTATGTATTGATAGTTATTGGATAACCATGGAATGACTCATTCGATTGTTTTTTGTTGGTCAATATAAGTAAGGTCAAATAGAAAATATTGATTTGACAATATCACACAATTCCCTCGGCTAGAGAATTCTGTTGAGCTTCGATGTGAAAACTCTACTTTGATTATAGTTAAATCATGGCATAGCGTCTATCGAACAATTATAGTTGATCAAGTGGAAGTATTGGAAGTGAAACACTATTCAAGAGAGAACTCGTCTTCTCAGTCATATGGGGTTAGTATCACAGGGTTAACTTAAGTCAACTCAAAGTCAAAGTCTTTGCGAGAGCGGTACAATTAATGATTATTATTATTTTTGAACCAAGGATTTTTTTTGGACTATAAAGCTGAATATGAAAATGGAATTCGACCATTGTCGATAAGTCCCAATATAGTATAGTATTGACGAAGTGAACTAGTGTAAATGATTGTCACTATCAGGTACCGCTTGTAATAAGTAAAATTAGATTTTACTTACCAAAAAGAGGTATAAGCGATAATTCAGCCAAAATATTACACTGGATAAGGTGATGTATGAAAGTTAATTTTCGAATTGTTCGATATTAATTGCTGATTTAATTTATATCTTTGAGTCGTCCAATCGTAATGATGAATACTCTGAATAAACCACACGATTTATTAATTTATGAATTGTTGTAAATTAATTAAATTAACTAATATTTATAAAATATTAATTATTAAACTTTATTTGATTGTTGGAATACCATTAGCATTTAATAAAGTGCGTATATAAAAGTTATAAATCCACATATTGATATATGGTTATTTAATAAAGAGATTAATTGTGAAGTCGTTTTAGAAATTTTTTTTGAGGTCCACATGCGTGATGAAAAAGGGAAGAAGTTTCAAATGCGATTTGAAAATCCAAAGGAGCAACTAAAATAAGAAATTAAATCATCATCTTTTACTCCTCTTTATGACTCACGTAAATCTCATTTATGAAATGAGTTTTGCCATTTTCCCTTTAGTTCTATTTCTTCTACCAAAAATATGAAGAGGAGGAAGAGGATTTGATGATATTGAATTGAGAATTAAATATGGAAGGTTATAAATGAGAGAATTAAAATGTTTCAATATTTATTTTAAAACATTTTCTCCTTTATTTAATTCATCATTCTTTTCAAAAATTTGACCTCAACAAATTACAACGAAACTAGATGGCATCAATTGGGAGTAGGGTTTCCCATTCTTTTTCTTCCACGGCCATCTCATTTCTCTCTCTTTAACCCTCCACCATCTCTCTTCTACTTTGCTCTCACCTCTACTCCTATAAACCTTAACTTTTCTTATTATTGCCTCTCTATGAGATTTTTCTCTCTGTGTTATTTTAGTTTTCCTTAAGATTGTTCCTTCAATTCTAGATCTATTTATTTGCAAGCCAAGTTGTAAACTCCTGCATGTCTAAATTGATCGCCCCATTCAGGCCTTTGTCCTATTTGCTTCGGACTTCTATCGACTTAACCTTGTCACAACCAAATTCGGCTTGTAGCTTAGCGTTCTCAGCTCCTTCGTAGTGGTATTTGAGTGTCGTACCAAGTCTTTGCGATTGAGGTTTTGGTCATCGTTATTGACCTGTGTTTTTTTGTTGCTATTGGGTTCCTGGTTTTTTATGCGTGTGCGATTGCTTGGGGTTGTCAGTATTGGTGTTGTTTATTGGTTTAGCCTGATGGTTTGTTTATAATTTTCTGATCTAGCAGTTTGATTTCCATAATTTTTTTGCTACTATGAGCCACTTGGATGCTGAAGCCTTGCATCTATTCATCTCCACCATCTCGCTCCACGAGGACTGTCATATGCAGTTGATATAAGCTGTTTTTGGTGTGTTTTGTTGTGCTTCATGTGAATTAGTTGGTGTTTCTTGGTGGGCTTGTTGTACCTTAATTTCCTTCTGGTCCCTTTCTACTCGATCATTGTTGCGAATATGGGTGGTTTTTTGACTACTCTTTATGATATATTGCTCTTGATGAAGTCTGACTTCGTTTTGGTCATTGATTGGTGTATTGTGACATGTTTTACATCAGCTTTGCTAAGTTGTGGTGAAATTGCTACTAATTGAAGATATTAAATCCATCTATTGGAATGTGAAAATCAAGTCATTTTGATTGTTGCAATATTTGGCTCTTCCTTTGCAATTTACTGACTTCCTTTTGGTTCAATGGAATATTCATGTAGCTCTGCTCTACCTATGCAATATTTGGAATTTGGATCGCTACCCTTATTCCATTTGGAATTGCAGTCTATGGGCACGTGTGTTTGTATTCTTGAGACCTTTGCCTTATGGTGCATGTAGTTTGTAATTAATATCCATTGGGGCCCTTATGCCTCACAACTGTGATTCAACGTGTTGTTGGGGGTGGACAGACCATCTTAAAAACCGATGGGCTATCGGCCAAGCATTGTTTGTCATTTATCTTTTTATATGTATATATTTATATATGGTTGTATGACCTCAGGTCGTACATCCTTTCTTCAATTTTTTTTAATTTTCTTTTCCTTTTGCTTTCCTCCTCTTCCCTAATGGCCTCCATGATAAAAAAATTCCCAACACAAATTAAAGTAAAATCCATAACATTCAAGGCGGTGTTTGTCTCTAGATCCTTGCAAAATCCAAATATTGATTCAATCGAATCAGAGTTTTATTTTTCATTTACGGTGCAAATCTTAGGCTTCATCTTCAGGTAATTCTAACTTTATTTTATTATATATTCTGCATGTTAATGAAGTTTAAATCCTATATATGCCACATTTAATCTCATTATTTGTTCATTATATGCCACGGTCGAGATTTTCGACCTTCGAAAATCGACATCAATACGTCCACTGTATTACATGCCAACAATCGAATGCCGGAAATACCAGATCGTTAGGGAAAGAAGAAAGTGTTAGAAGAAGAAAATGGAAATAACAACACAGAATCTCACAATCGTAGCGGAACAATATATAGATAACAATAGGTCTTTATACAAAGAACTATAACTTGTTATTTATACATTACATCATCAAAGCATAACACAATCAATAGCACAATACTGGATAGTTATAATAACTTGTCCTCACAAAAAAATGAATATGCAGCATACCATACACAGCGGAGTTGTAACAACCTGCATATTTTACGATTGTATATTTAAATGTTTTGTTTAAATATAGAATCGTTTGTTGAATTTAAAGTCCGAAATGTTACTTTTTGTAAACAGTCGAATCCGGACTCAAGACTACTTCCATTGAGTTCAAAACGACATTTATAACTTTTTTGAGTATAAACATCGATATGTTTGGAGTTGAGTAGAATTTTTCTATTTTTCTATTTTGGGCTTTGGGTTTGGGTTTCAGTCCACTAACCCAACATAATACCCTAACTCCTCCTCCAAATCCTCTTCATTCATTTTCATTTCCTAACACTTTCAAGCTAAAAAAAAAATGGGGGAGGAGAAAAGAAATCAAAATTCCTAAGCCCTAGTTTACTAAGAAATTCAAATTCAAGCTCTAGAAATCAAAGAGACGCTTAGATTGGAGCTTCTTGAGTTGAAGTTGAGTGGTTGATCTTTCTTTTGTTTAAAAGCTTCTCACTTGTTGTTTTGGGTTTGAAGGTGAGTTCTTGAACTCACATCTATGTCTATAGCTTTCATTGTTGTTAGGTATGAATTCCTAACATCTATTTCATGTCCAATTGCTTTTGATTTGAATTGGTTTGTTGAATTATCCAATTTTTGGTATTTTGAAGTCAAAATCATTGAAAATCCTTATATGGATGTTTGGACATGTTGTTCGGAGTGTATCGGTGAGCCTATAAGGCTGGGTTGTCGCTTGGCGTAAATCCCTAGCCATCGTCGCTTGTCCGATTGCTTCCGATATGATTTGGTCATCATTGGCCTAGGCAAAATATTGCCCTGAGCTTCAGCTCAGACATCTGGCATTAAGCTCAGACGTCTGATGCTACGGAATAAAAATTTCAGTCTTTCAGCTTAGACGTCTGAGCTTACTTCCCAGACGTCTGGGCGATCTGGAATAAAATTTCCAGCGCTTCAGCTTAGACGTCTAGGAGAACCACTAGACGTCTAGAGCTAACAATTCCAGCCAACTTGCCTGTTATTAGATAGGTTTCCGTTTTATCGATTTTTGGTTGATCCGATTAGTTGTTATCACTTTTATCGACTTTGATGACTTCTTTTCTAGATTTTTGGAGTATCCATTTGATGGATTTGATATAACTTTTATCGACTTTGATCGATTTCTTTGGTTTTGATTCACGTCATCGAATGTGAATTTTTGGTGATTGATTGTTTCTATAATCATTTCTGTGATTTGTCACTTTAAAATACAAAAGTTTCATACTAATAGTAAATACTCAAACTCTTTCACAAAAACGATTTTAACACTACTTTTAAATACAAAACTCGTTTTTAAAACCGTTTTCTAATCTATTAGTATATACAAACCTTTACCTCATTCGTACAAGAAATCCAATTAAACGACTTAGCAAAACAAGTGGTATGAAACGCTTGCGTTTACTTCGTCGGTTAATTCTTAGACTTGTTCGATTGAAATCTTATGACAATTTTTGAGTGGAAATCTACAATTTGTTCGTAAATATTTAAGTTTAAGCTAGTGGTTATGGGACATGAAGCTAAACTCATTTATTTACTAGCTTAGTGTAATCTACACTTCCTATTGATCAATGGTGATCATTTTATGGTTTAGACTAGCGATATGCAATGTCTCTTTGTCCACGCGGGGACTGTACCTCGTTTTATTGGAGCTTCGTCTCATTTTATAGGCTAGCGACCTATGGTTATATGGAGTTCGGTTCATCGGGCGTACCGTTATTGTACTACGTCGTTGTTCCAGCTTATCAGGTTCATCGAGCGTACCGTTATTGTACTACGTCGTTGTTCCGAATTACTTGAGTATCAGGTTCATCGGGTGTACTGTTATTGTACTACGTCGTTGTACCGGCTCTATGGTTAGCGACTATGGGATAGCGACCCGTTTGTGATACACGTGATGGTGAGTTTTCATGCTCTCGTTTTTGATAGGCCTCCCCATTTGTGATTTTTGGATTTCTAATTGATGATTTCTAGAATTTGTGTTTCACCAATTTTTTGCGATTGACATTGATATGTTTTTTCAATATTTGGGGTTTGGTGAATAAGCTAAAGAATGTGATATTCTTTTTGGATATTTGACGAGATTTGAGATATTGTATGATTTTTGTTGTTATCTAATGTATACTTTTTACAGTATGGCATTATTGTTATCATACGTTTTTGTCATATTTCTTATCATATCTCATTTTCTATGATATTTATAGCTAGACTGATCCGTTTATTATTTTCTTCTTAAATAATACCCGGGTCAGACCGAGGTATTTCAGGTGCTTCTGCTTGACTTCTTATCAGGGTCCGTCATCTGACTTTTGGCTAACTACGTTAGCTTAGTAGTTTTTGTTATTATACATTCGAGATAGAGACTCCTTGATGTATACGTATTCTTTTGCTTAGCACTTGTACCTATTCTTTTGTGATGTAGTGGATCTTTTATGACCATTATTTTGATGTACACTTTTATGTGTTATTTTCATATCCGTTTCCACCTTTGTGATATGAATATCTGTGACTGATTTGTGTTATGCTTATTTCTATATTTGTTTTCGAAGCCCACATAGCCACCGTGTAGTAGCTTTGAGTTTGTATTTGATATGTCGGATTTCCTCTTGAAATGTAATGCAAGTCATTCTATCTGACATATCGGTACTTGCACAAAGCAATTATACAGATGGTCGCTCCTCAATAGCTTTATTCTTCGTGCTAGTCGACGGCATTACCCAGTAGTGTCCTTGGCTAGTGTGAGTATAGAGGTGGGGCGTCATAGCTTGGTATCAGAGCCAAACTTCGGAACAATGTAGAATAATCTAGCAAGGATCATTGTCCTAAGTCTCTCTTAGGAATCGTGACTTAGGATTTAATTCGAGTCATAGGACCCGTTTTATCCTATTTTCTTTTGTGATACCTTGTTTTATCAATCAAGTTTGTTTGATATTCATTCTGAGAGCAACCTTTTTCCTCTTCTTTCTTTCTTTCTTAAAGAAGAGAAATGGTTAGACCTGGCCATCCCAGCGCCGGTTAATCCAGTGCTACTCCTTAGGATGGAGTATTCATGTCTGCTCAACAGCTTTTGGATCTTGTAAAGAATGCTCAAGCTGCCGGACCCATTCCTGAGCTTACTCATCCTAAATCTGGGTTTGCACGCTTATGCACTGATTACACCAATTTGGGTGGAAGGCCATTCAAGGGTTTCGAAAGCGTTATTGATGTCCAAGCTTGGCTTAGAACATGCGATCACATCTTTTCTCGCATGAACCTTGTGGATCTATATCGAGTCCAAGTGGCTTCTAGCATGCTCCAGGAGAGAAGATTAGATTGGTATGAGCTTTTGATCTCGGAAATTATTGAAGCGGATCTTACTTGGGAGAAATTCCGGGAAAGGTTCGAGTTAAAGTTTGTGCCGAAAGCTGAAAAAGTAACTTTAGCTCGACGCTTTATTGATCTTGTTCAAGGTGAATCTTCTATGACAGACTATGTCGCATCTTTTGAATCTTTCTCTAAATATAGGGTCGAGTATATTAATACCCCATTGAAGAAAAATCAGAGGTTTGTCTATGGGTTGAATAAGAACCTCAAAAAGCCTTTACTTCTGACACTGGAAGTTTCTTTTGATCAGCTTGTTGATATCACTCTTCGACTTTAAGAAGCCGATAAGGAAAGTGATGTTGAAGTTGTGGGTGCCAAACAGAACTTTAACATCAACAAGAAGAGGCCTATTAAGTTCAAACCTAATTCCAACAAGAAAGGGAAGCAAGCAACTTCGGTAGCAAAGACTCCTACTCCTAATCATGGACAATGCTACAATTGTGGTTCTAAGGAACACTATGCTAATAGGTGTCCGAAACCCCTTTTTTGTCGAAATTGCAAAAGTTCGGGTCATCTTTTATCTTCATGCCCCAAACTTCCAAACAATAAAGAGGGAAAGCTAAATGTTATGCAAGCCCCTAGTAACACTTCTCTTGGTCAAGGTATTTCTCATTCTGTCCTTGATGGCATTATTATATTTCATGATCTTCCTATTCGAGTTCTTTTTGATACGGGTGCATCTCACTCTTTTATATCAAAAGAACTTGTTGATGCTTTGTCTTTAAATGTTATGGGCTTGATGACTTCACTGAGAATTGCGAATCCGGTTGGTGGGTCCGCAACACTCTGTTTACTTTGTAAAGATGTCGAGATTATTTTATGTGATTATTCTTTCCGAGCTGATTTGCATGTTATGCGCTACTTAGGTTTCGGAATGATTTTGGGAATGGATTGGCTTAATCGTTATGAAGCCCATATCCTATGTCCCAAGCGGACTATTCATCTTCGACATCCCCAATATGTTAAGCAGATTTCTATTGTTCTTAAAGATTCAGATTCCAATTTGGTAGCATCCTTATATTCTCTAAATCCGCATGATGACGATAATGATGATGAGGAAGATGTCATTTCCCTCATTCACATTGTTCGTGAATTTCCCGACATATTTGAGCCCGTTTTAGGATTACCACCAAAGCGAGCAATTGAGTACAGAATTAATCTAATCCCTGGAGCTCTACCTATTACTCGTCCTCCTTATCGTATGTCTAATAAGGAAAATGAGGAGATGCGTAAACAATTATCCTAATTGGAAGGAAAACAGTTTATTCGTTCTAGTTCCTCTCCATAGGGAGCTTCGACTATTTTTATGAAGAAATCCGATGGTACACTTAGGCTTTGCATTGACTACCGCAAGCTTAATGATCTCACCATCAAGAATAAATATCCCTTGCCTCGGATTGATGATCTATTCGATCAACTTAGTGGTGCTAGAGTCTTTTCGCAGTTAGACTTAGCAACCAATTTTCATCAGCTTCGTATTGCAGAGGATAGCATTCCTTTGACATCGTTCTGTACCCATTATGGATCTTATGAATGGCTTGTTATGCCATTTGGTTTAACGAATGCTCCAGCTTATTTCGTTGACCTTATGAATCGAGTTTTCAAAGACTTCCTCGATCGATTTGTTCTCATCTTTATAGATGATATTCTTGTTTATTCTAAAACCGAGGAATAGCATGAAAAACATCTTCGGATTATGTTGGAAACTCTTAGGAGCAATCAACTGAAAGCAAAATTTTCTAAGTGCCACTTTTGGCAATCTCGTGTGAAATTTTTAGGACATATTATTTCTGAATCTGGAATTTCCGTGGATCCTTCAAAGATTGAAGCGATTCAAAATTGGAAGAGACCGGAGAGTGTGATGGAAATTCGTAGCTTTCTTGGATTGGCGGGCTATTACCGTCGGTTCATAAAAGACTTTTCTAAATTTTCTGTACCTCTTACTAGTTTGACAAAGAAGGGAGTTAAGTACATTTGGTCAGACAAATGTGAAGCTGCTTTTCAGAAATTAAAAGAACTCCTTTCCAATGCTCCTATTCTTGTGATTCCCGAAGGGAACCAAGACTTTATTGTTTATACCGATGCTGGTCATGTTGGTTTGGGAGCCGTTCTCATGCAAAGGGAACGTGTTATCGCTTATGCTTCTAGGCAATTAAAGCCTGCCGAGACTAGATATGCCACTCATGATTTAGAGCTCGTGGCTATTGTTTTCGCCCTTAGAATTTGGTGTCATTATCTTTTGGGAGAGAAATTTGTTCTCTACACCGATCATAAATCTTTGAAATATTTATTTTCTCAAAAGGAACTTAATTTGCGTCAACAACGTTGGCTTGAAATCCTTGCATCTTATGATCTTGATATTCTTTATACTCCTGGAAAGGGGAATCGTGTTGCCGATGCCCTTAGCCGAAAGCAACAAACGGTTGTTTCCATGATGATATCCAAATGGAATGATCTCGAGACTTTATCCACTTGTTAGATTCGAGATCGTGAATCTGATTCATGTTCATCTCTTGTTTTATGTAGCCTTGAGGCTCATCCTTCTCTTTTAGACCGCATCCTTAAAGCTCAAAAGCATGATCCCGAATTGGCTCTTCTTAGCCAAAGTTGAAGGGAAAAAATTGATATTGAAGGTTTGAAAGACTTTGATATTGATACTCGCGGAGGTATTCGAAAATTTGGTAGACTTATTGTGCCAAACATTTGTGATCTTCGTAAAGACATTTTAGAAGATTCTCATCGTTCTAAATTTACCATTCATCCCGGTAGTAGTAAAATATACGCGGACATGAAGCGACTTTATTATTGGGATGGAATGAAATCTAATATTGCTAACTTCATTAAGCATTGCATGACTTGCCAACTCATAAAGGCCGAGCATCAAAGGCCCGGTGGGTTATTGCAACCTTTGGACATTCCAGTTTGGAAGTGGGATCAAGTCTCCATGGACTTTATTGACGGTCTTCCCCGTTCTCATTCGGGTCATGATAGCCTATGGGTGATAGTAGATAGACTTATAAAATCCGCCCATTTTCTTCCCGTTCGGTCCAATCGGACCGTACCTCTTTTGGCTAAACTCTATCTCAAAGAAATTGTTAAATTGCATGGAGTTCCAACTCCTATTGTTAGCGATCGTGATCCATTATTTACTAGTGGATTTTGGAAAGGTCTTCAAAAAACTTTGGGAACGAAGCTTAATTTTTGCACCGCTTATCATCCTCAGTCCGATGGACAAACCGAGCATGTGAATCGAACTCTTGAAGATCTTCTTCGTGCATGTGTTCTTGATTTTGGTGGAAGTTGGGAAGATCATATTTCTCTTGTTGAGTTTTCTTACAATAATAGCTTCCAATCTAGTATTGGTATGGCACCTTTCGAGGCACTCTACGGAAGACCATGCCGATATCCTTCGTGTTGGCTTGAAGCCGGTGAGATGCTGGTTTTAGGTCCAGATTTTATTCGTGATGCCACAGAAAAGATCGACCTTATTCGTCATAGGATAAAAGAAGCTCAAAGTAGACGAAAATCCTATGCTGATAATAAAAGAAGGAATTTAGAATTTTCTGTGGGAGATTTAGTGTTTATTCGTGTCTCACCTATGAAGGGTGTTGTGCATTTCAGTCGATCGGGAAAGTTAGCACCTCGTTATATTGGCCCATTTCCCATCACCGAACGCATTGGTTCCGTGGCTTATTGCCTTTTATTACTGGCTCAATTTTCTACTATTAATGATGTATTCCACGTCTCTCAACTACGGAAATGCCTTAGAGATTCCAATTCTATTCTTGAGCCCGGTGTTACTGAAGAAATTGAAGTTTCACCTAATTTGACTTATAAGCAACATCCTATTCGTATCATTGCAACAGAGGTTAAATGCCTTCGTAATAAAGATGTTCTGCTTGTGAAAGTTCAATGGTCCGCAAATCCTAAGGATTGTTCTTGGGACTCCAGAGAATTCATCGAGCGAACACATCCGGACTTACTCTATCGTGCTCCTTAAGGTGAATTTCTCATTTCAAAATTTCTTCTTTAGTGTTGTTATGCCTTAGTGTGGTTGTTACTTTTTATTTTCATCTTAAGTATTGCGAGGACGCAATTTCTTTAAGGAGGGGAGTCTGTAACAACCCGCATATTTTACGATTGTATATTTAAATGTTTTGTTTAAATATAGAATCGTTTGTTGAATTTAAAGTCCGAAATGTTACTTTTTGTAAACAGTCTAATCTGGACTCGAGACTACTTCTATTGAGTTCAAAACGATGTTTACAACTTTTTTGAGTATAAACATCGATATGTTTGAAGTTGAGTAGAATTTGCTATTTTTCTATTTTGGGCTTTGGGTTTGGGTTTCAACCCACTAACCGAACATAATACCCTAACTCCTCCTCCAACTCCTCTTCATTCATTTTCATTTCTTAACACTTTTAAGCTAAAAGAAAAATGGGGGAGGAGAAAAGAAATCAAAATTTCTAAGCTCTAGTTTACTAGGAAATTCAAATTCAAGCTCTAGAAATCAAAGAGAAGCTTTGATTGGAGCTTCTTGAGTTGAAGTTGAAGAGTGGTTGATGTTTCCTTTGTTTAAAAGCTTCTCACTTGTTGTTTTTGGGTTTGAAGGTGAGTTCTTGAACACACATCTATGTCTATAGCTTTCATTGTTGTTAGGTATGAATTCCTAACATCTATTTCATGTCCAATTGCTTTTGATTTGAATTGGTTCGTTGAATTATCCAATTTTTGGTATTTTGAAGTCAAAATCATTGAAAATCCTTATATGGATGTTTGGACATGTTGTTCGGAGTGTATCGGTGAGCCTATAGGGCTGGGTAGTCGCTTGGCGTAAATCCCTAGCCATCGTCGCTCGTCCGATCGCTTCCGATATGATTTGGCCATCATTGGCCTAGGCAAAATATTGCCCTAAGCTTCAGCTCAGACGTCTGGTACTAAGCTCAGACGTCTGATGCTACAGAATAAAAATTCCAGTCTTTCAGCTCAGACGTTTGAGCTTACTTCCCAGATGTCTGGGTGATCTGGAATAAAATTTCCAACGCTTCAGCTCAGACGTCTGGGAGAACCACCAGACGTCTGGAACTGACAATTCCAGCCAACTTGCCTGTTTTTAGATAGGTTTCCGTTTTATCGATTTTTGGTTGATCTGATTAGTTGTCATCACTTTTATCGACTTTAATGACTTCTTTTCTGGATTTTTGGAGTATCCATTTGATGGATTTGATATCGATTTCTATGGTTTTGATTCACGTCATCGAATGTAAATTTTTGATAATTGATTGTTTCTACAATCATTTCTGTGATTTGTCACTTTAAAATACAAAGGTTTCATACTAGTAGTAAATACTCAAACTCTTTCACAAAAATGATTTTAACAGTACTTTTAAATACAAAACTCGTTTTTAAAACCGTTTTCTATTCTATTAGTATATACAAACCTTTACCTTGAACAAGAAATCCAATTAAACGACTTAGCAAAACAAGTGGTATAAAACGCTTGCGTTTACTTCGTCGGTTAATTCTTAGACTTGTTCGATTGAAATCTTATGACAATTTTTGAGTGGAAATCTACAATTTATTCGTAAATATTTAAGTTAAGCCAGTGGTTGTGGGACATGAAGCTAAACTCATTTATTTACTAGCTTAGTGTAATCTACACTTCTTATTTATCAATGGTGATCATTTTATGGTTTAGACTAGCGATATGCGATGTCTCTTTGTCCACGTGGGGGACTGTACCTCATTTTATTGGAGCTTTGTCTCATTTTTATAGGCTAGCGACCTATGGTTATATGGAGTTCGGTTCATCGGGCGTACCATTACTGTACTACGTCGTTGTTCCAGCTTATCAGGTTCATTGGTCGTACCGTTATTGTACTACGTCGTTGTTCCGAATTACTTGTGTATCAGGTTCATCGGGCGTACCGTTATTGTACTACGTCGTTGCATCGGCTCTATGGTTAGCGACCCGTTTGTGATACACGTGATGGTGAGTTTTCATGCTCCCGTTTTGGATAGGCCTCCCCCCTTTGTGATTTTTGGATTTCTAATTGATGATTTCTAGAATTTGTGTTTCACCCATTTTTTTGCAATTGACATTGATATGTTTTGTCAATATTTGGGGTTTGGTGAATAAGCTAAAGAATGTGATATTCTTTTTGGATATTTGACGAGATTTGAGATATTGTATGATTTTTGTTGTAATCTGATGTATACTTGTCATAGTATGACATTTTTGTTATCATACGTTTGGTCATATCTCTTATCCTATCTCATTTTATATGATATTTATAGCTCGACTGATCCGTTTATTATTTTCTTCTTAAATAATACCCGGGTCAGACCGAGGTATTTCAGGTGCTTCTGCTTGACTTCTTATCAGGGTCCGTCATCTGACTTTTGGCTAACTACTTTAGCTTAGTAGTTTTTGTTATTATACATTCGAGATAGAGACTCCTTGATGTATACGTATTCTTTTGCTTAGCACTTGTACCTATTCTTTTGTCCTCACAAAAAGCTGAATATACAGCATACCATACACAGCGGAGTATAAACCAAATACGCGATATACGTCTTCGTCATCCAGCTCGTCTCCTGAGCTCCATAGCAACCTGTCCTATATCTGTAATACTCGGTCTGACCCGAGTATTATAATAAAATAACACCCGAGTCAGTCTGGAAAACCAGCGTGAGACAACGTACTCAATTGAATTATTAAAGTTTTCAAAATCCTTTAAAAATCAAAGGTATCTCGTAAGACCACGCTACAAATAAACATGATGAATTTTTACCTTACGATAACCAAAACATTTCATATCAAAATCCTCTGATATTATAATAGTGTCTAAGTACAAATACTTATTCAAATAGCTGAAATGCTTGCATTTCACGTTCCAGCATAGTTGGGCACAATCAAAACCGTACGGCGCTTATTGGAGAATGGATTCCAACTAAATGACTAGGCACTGGGGTACCACCTGTGTAGAAACACCGTACCGAGGACCACTCCAAGGTCCCCTGCAACTCAAGGCCGGACTACCCCTTAAACTGGATAGCCCGAATAAGATTACCCTGCGGTTGGGATCAGCAACCGCACCACACAGCCGAATAAAAAAAGTGACTCTAGATAGGGGTAACCTTACCCTATTTTGGTGCGACCCACTTAGCCTTGCTGCATCTCCCCTGATTTTCAGTCATTCTCGGTTGATCAAGCTCGAGGCTAAGCGTTACCTTTTTAGAAATTATTCACTTAGAATGCTCATTGTCCTCCAATGATAATGTACTGATAGCATTCATCCATACAAGTCCGTTCCCGATCCGAACGGAACCGAAGGCACTATTCCTACTACATCCATTTTGGAATCATCCTCAGGATTAGTAGCGATTAGCCCTTGCACTTCACTGCTCTATCTTCGACTCCTAGCTCTTGTCTTCATTTTGAAAACATACTCGTTGGATCGAAGTAGTTTTCGGATCACAAATCCGATCTCGGTCTCACTGAAACAACGCTCGATATTCCCGGTAAACTCAACACCGGCAACCTATCTTATCGAGTTAAGTAAATTCACCAAAGCTATTTTTTAAAGATATTTGTAAAACCCTTAAAATAATTATGGAAAGTACCACTGCGGTATCAAACCATGGATCACAGCTCAATGGTTGCGTCTCTATCCCAAAAAAATTCAAGACTTAGCTGTAGGCACTCACTGCCTCTGATCACGCTACGCGAGTATATTAATACTCTCCGAAATCTCTATTTAATAATTTCAAAATAATATTTATGAGATTTTTATAATAATTCTCCAAATAAAACTTTAGACAAAAGCTACCTTTTTAAAAACTATTATATAAATTATAAATATTTAATCATTACTCTTTAAAAATAAAAATGTTAATTAAACCTTTAATAATAATTAACTACTATAACTAACTTAATTAATATTTACTTTAACAATTTTCAAAACAACTAAATATTACATTTTTCTAAAACATCCTTTTAAACACTTTTACATTTTCTAATTAATACTTTAAAAGTAATCTTTCGTTAAAAAAATATACTTGCCTTTTCGGAAAATATATCTCCAATCCAAAAATAGCCAGTCCAATTGATTCATAAATCCCTCCCGATTCATTTCCAGCTAAATTTACGTTCCAATTCTATAAATTTCCTCTTCACTTATCTAAAAATAAACTACCATTTATTTTTAAAACGATTTACCCATCTCCTTATAAATTCCCATCGTGAGTTTATAATTCCAAATTATCCACGGATAAATACTTCACTTTATTTATAAACCCAGTTTATAAAACCCAAAGCCTCATTTCCTTTTTTAACCGTTTTAAATACTTAAGTCAATTTCAAAGTTAAATTCCATTTTAAAATTTATTCCTTCGTCAACCCAAACTTATTCCAAAATCCTCTAATTCCAGATTCACTTCTTTTTTTATGATTTAAAACCTTATTTAAATCTGGAACATCAATTTGTATTTTATTTTTTTCAAATTCCCCTTTTATTTTTTTCAAATTCCCCTTTTAGTTTTTCTCAAATCTATTTTAAATCTGGGATTTAAAAATAATACTTGTATACTTAAACAAATCACTTAAGTCCCATTATTAAATCCTTTTTTCAAATATTCCAAAATCTCTATCTTTCCACATTTAGAAATTATCAAGTCAAATTTTAAAATCAAGCTATTTATTTTTCCCAATTCATTACTTTTAAATTTACCCAACTTTACTATAAATCTCTTACTATACAATTTCCTTTTATTTCCTTTAAATATTCAATATTTATATTTCTAATATTTTAAAAAGCCAAAATATGCCCAACAATACCATGGCATCAATAAATAAATTTCCAATATATTCTATCACGGATTATTCAAATAAATCATATTACTACATATGAAAATAATTCCAACATTTTGAGGAATCCCGTTGGATCCCTCAAACCTGTTTTCCCTGCATCCACAAATGTTAGCACAATATAAAAATACCAATCCCACTTCGAGGGGGATATCGCGGTATATAGGGTCATCCGCTATTATGCGGGGCGCATAGGGTCTTATCCACTATATAATTGCGGGAATAGCAATCACTCCAATATATATATATATATATATATATACTACTATGTATAATATCACATCCATTGAGAATAATTATCATCCAACCAATTAATCAATAATAAATTTTAACTGTTAAAATTGATTACGGAAATCCAAGTTGAGTGAGGTTAACTCACCTCTATTTATTTTTCTTTCCGAACATCCAAATTTGAAAAATCAAAAATCCGACCGACTTCAAAATTTCCAAATCAATTTTTATTGGGAAGCTCTCGTCATCCCGATCGTGGCACGATTTGTTTTTGTATGATTTTTAACCTTGTATGCATAAGATAATAAATTTTATAAGTTTAAATGTACTTGCATAAATAATTTTCTTTCTTTTTTTCGTTTACCCAGTAGATCAGTAGTTAAAATCAAAATTTGAAGACCACAAATTTGGTATGCCTATATATATATATGTATATATATATATATGTCATGTGAGATAACTTACCAATCATCGCTGTCGTCACAGCCTTCATCGCCAAAGCTCCCTCTCCCTCCGATTCGTCATCGTGTTCGTGCCGAGCTCGCTTCCAGTTTGCGATCGCAACACCGAAACTTCCCCTGCGGCCTCCACACAGCTTCATGCGGCCCCCCTCCATCATCGCGAAGACGACCCTCCACCTTCCTCCTACCACGCACTTGCGAGCTCGCGCTTGTCAAAACATCGCGCACTCGTCCAGGACTTCAGGGGATTCGAATGAATTGAATTCCCTCTGGTTTCTCTCTCGCTCGATTTCGTATTAACTGAAAATGAAGGTGGAGGGAAGAAATTTGATTCGATTTGAGGGAAGGCATTTTTTTTCTGAATTCGATTTCGAATTTCATTAGTTTTGAAGAGAAGGAAATATGGTCGATTAAACTAAAAGGAGGAGGAAGGGGATCAGTGCTTAAAAAAAGGGAAGGAAGAATTCGTTCGGCCATTTTCTTTTTTTTTTCCTCCAAGCTTTCATTTTTTTAAATTTTTTGCCTTTGGTTGTGTGATTTTAAATCGGTGGAAGGAGATGGGAAAAAGAGAAAAGAAAGGTGGGTTGCATGTTAGAGGAGGAAAAGACAGATCTGATTTGAATAAAATTACAGCCGATGTGAAAATTTTTGACCAGTCAACCTATATATATATATATATATATATATTAAATCGTCTCTATTTCGCAACCTAAAATCTTGACCTCCTATCGAGGTATGTCGCTAGGCGTTCATAATGTTATATCCCTATTCCGAACAAAATGGAAAAGGTTTTGAGCCCTAATTCGATCATATGGAGAAGATAGCTTTTTGGACCCAATTATTATATTGATTTTTTCGATATAAATTTCAGCGCGTTTATATACCGTACGGCCACATGATAACTCCAAGTGCTATGAAATTTGAAATCCGATAATAATACATTATTATGGATCCAATGGAACTGGTTTCTTCGAATTCTGAGACTGTGCCTCAGAAGGCTATTTTTAAATATCAATTTAAACAATATATTTTCAAAACTGAACAAATCACTTTTTAATTCACTTTTAAAACTTTTACTATCTTCAGTAGTGTTAATATAAACTTTATAAGCCTTTAAATTATTTTAACAAGCTTGAAACTCCAGATTTACTAATTTACCCAATATTCAATTATTAATTCAATAATTAAATCATCCAATAAATGGTTATATTTGAAATTCAAGTTAAAAATTAACTTTTAACTATTTAAAATCAATTAAATATTCTAATTTCAAATATCCAAAATCCCAGGTCGTTACATTATATCAACTCAAAGTTTAGATTTGGTATAGGTTAATTGATTGTATGTTCATCATGATAATATAATTCGATCCTACATTTACTACAACTTTTTTATCATATGTTCATATTATATGTATAGTTTAGATCTAATTCATTTTACAACGAAATTATATATGCCTAAATTGTCTAATCTAATTTTGTCATTGTTTTAGAAATTATTACTTAATTAGAAAAGGCAAACAAACAACCAAACAATTTTGGATTGGAAACTAGTTTTAATTAATTAATGTATTTTGTACCTCATTATGTAGAAAAAAATATAAATTAACTATATATGTAAATTATTTAAAATTACTTTGGAGCTTTAATATATGTTTCGCATATTGTTTTTTTGAATATAACTTTTGGTTATTATTGACATTTGTTTAAAAGTTGTTTCAATTAAGAAAAAGGAAAAGCCATAATTGGAATTTTATGCAAAACATCATAAACCCTTTGAATTATTCTTAAGTTAAATTAGATTTCGATTTGTTACTTTAATTTTAAAACATATAATAGATTAAAAAGTTTAAACACACACATATATGTGTGTGTGTGTGTGTGTGTGTTATTTTAATTTAAAAAATAGTATGTAATTATTCATATATGCAAACATAAACATGTTTGAGTGTTAAAATTGTTTTGAAATAGCATTAAAGATAAGTAAATGAAAGGAGATAACTCTTCCACCTTTTCATCTCCTTATTAATTACTTACTTTAACATAATTGATTGTCATTTAAATATATGTAAACTTTTGATTAGTTAAAATAACTTATAACGTATTATATATAAGTAAATATATGTAAACTATATATATGTATATATATTGTTATTTTATGTAGTTTCAAAATAAACTATGAATAATAAAGGCATATATAAAGGACGAATGTGTCTATTGTAGTGTAAATCCCAACATCTATATACATACACATTAACTATGCATACTACCTATATGTTGTGCATACAGTATACACACATGAATGTATTTGATACATTTATTATTATATATTTAAGTTCAAATTAAATTTAAAAATCACTTTAAACAATTTGAATAAGATAAGATTTTATTTAAAATCTCATTAGATTGGATTTAATAATCTTTTAGACTTCATAGGCCCAAAAGATCCAAAATAGAATATTTGTTTTGAAATATACATATTTCATCCGCTTCCGACTAGTCCAGATCCAACAATGGTATCAGAACCAAATAGTTAATGTGGCCTAAATTAATCATGTTAGGGGTAACCAATTAAGCTTACCAATTTAGTAGGGTGTCTAGGAAAGTAATATCTAGGCTTGGGTGGTAATAAAGTACCCTGCTCTTCTTGGTTACTGGCCTGACCCAAAAAGTGAAGTAAGCACAAAGATTGCTCCTAATAGAGAAGACCCAATTTAAATTGGGCCTTAGGCTAATTTTCAAAATTATTTAGAATTAAAAATGAAATTTTAAATTAATTCAATTCATTTATTATGCCTTAATCAATAAATATATTTGTTAGATACATTATTGTGAAAATCAGTTAAAGTAAATTATTATTATAATGCATATGGTCTTATACTTATTAGAATGATTTATTATATTCTTTTGGTAAGGTTTCCATTAGATTTTACATATCTCTTAAGATGCTACAAGGTATATGAGATTTTTTTTTAATTTCTCTAATGGGTGTTAAGATCTATTTATTATGTAACTACAACCTTACATGCTAAAAAAATATAGCCCTCATGAATGTAAAATAACACAATATTTGTTATATCTCATATATAACTCCTAACCGTACATACTGTATTTCTAATCATCTTTATGACCTTGATGATATTAATCATGATGTATTCTAGACAAACATGACTCGTCATTTCGTGATTGCATAAGAAATATTTTTATAACCATTGAGAGTGCTCGACAAAATTATAAATTTTCCTCACCAATCCAAAGAAAATATAAGCATTACTATACATAATATATGGCTTAAGGGTGCTCGACAACCATAAGTATGTTTAGTAAACTAATGTAAATGATAGAGAGAAGGTTATTTTCTAATCCATAATCTTGAAATAATACTAATGAGTATGATTGACTACAAGGACTAATAAGCATTATAATACTCAGTGACATCATGTCATTTTATACATACATACATACATACATACAAATATACGCACACACAAAAGTGTATACATATGTTCATTCCTTATATTTATGATGGGTTTGATTTTATTTATTCATGGTCATACAACATTTTTTTAAATACTTATATTAGATTCTCTTCTTTAGTTATAACATCTATAGTTTAATATTAAATGTCGTAAATTAATCCTAACCTTTTATAGTTCATATTTTAATTTAGAATTATTCTAAATTTTACATATTTATAAGTTTTATAATTTTAAATCACACAATTTCTACTTATTTATTTATTTATAGTTATAAATTTAAATTTGAAAATTTTAAATTAATTTTTAAAACTTTTATTTATTCGAAATTAAAATAACATTAAATTTATTCAAACTTTTAAAGATTTTTTAAATCTGAACCGATTTAAAATTTTAATATAATTTTCAAAAATTTTATTTGAGACAACTTATGGCACAAATACAGTGGCCTTAACTCTAAAGGCATACCCTATAATCAGACCATGCGATGAACTAGGTAAGGGCCAGAAGAGTGGTAGGTTTTTCATTCGTAATAATGTTCCTTAAATATGTAACTTTCTCCTTCGACACACTTTCCAAGATACCCTAATGCAAAATTGTAGCATCTCCCAATTTAGGACCTAAAATGAACGTTGGTGATGCTGTAGTTATAATTTGAATTATTTTCAAGTGATGAAATGAGTTCAATTTTTTTAATAATATTAAGTAAATAGAGTGGCTAAATAATTTCATTATATAAGTTGTCTTCACATTTTCATTTCCCATTCATGCCCATGCATGATTGAAAATATAATAACCAAACATAGAGAATAATTACGTGCCCGACTTATAAAGATACTAGCAAGTTCACTTAACTAATTATATAACCTAGTTTTACATCAGCGGAATTCAAATTAAAACTTTATAATCTCCTAAACATCTTGTTGCTTCTTTGGAGCTTTTACCCATAGAAAACATATCTAGGTCTATAAACGCAGCCTTGAGTACCTATGAGTTTATATAGAAAATAATAATAAAACACGGGTCGGATATAAAGCTTGGTATGAGTAATACATTTCGCTAAACATATTATATAGTGAGACCATGCCGCCTAGTGAAAAGCGTTTTCTCCTGACTAGTTGATTAAAAATAATTACATCCTATCATGCTATGTAGCTAATGCCTTACTAAAGTTTTCTAATGCCCTGCTAAAACCTCGATAATGCCCCACTAAAGCACTTAGCGCACTTCTCGACAGCTACGCTTTTTTTATTTAGCACTATTGAATTGTAGATCCACTTAAATCCCAGCTATTTTTCGCTGCACCTGTTAATTTAGGGCTTTTAGACCTACTTTAGCAATGTTAATATTAAAAGGTTAATTTGATTGGTTCTCTTATAAACCAAATCAATAAATTTAGGGTATAGGTCTGAGTTCGAGTCCTACGTGCTCAACATAAATTAGAACTTTATTCTACTAACAAAGTCTAAACTACAAGGGTCATGATATTTTTCGATATTGTAATAGAGGAGAGAATGATGTCACTTTTTTCTACATATATGATATAGGAATGAGAATCAATAAACTTTAGAGATTTGATTTTATCTCTATTAAATATTTTTACGCATCCTCTATTATTCTATATATTCCCACTTTATACACTATAGCCTTTTGCACTTCCACAACTATAAAATCGCTAAGCACTTTAACTGCATAGTTATCTTGTAACATCAGAACTTCATATTTTGGGCATAAAAATATAAGAATCATTACGGACATAAGTATACCATATACTTAATGTCTAGTCGTGAATCGTGTCATATGGTTATCATCTATGTTCACAAGCATTACCTAGACTCAATTTTAGTGTCAATTTATAAGTTATCCTTACTTTTATTTAATGATTGCCTCCTTAGGTTTATCTATCCCTAATTCATCTTTGTTGAACAACATCACCATTGAAATGGCTACTAATTCACTTTAGGAGCCACCCGACTCTCCTAAAAGGTTGAATGTAAGTACCTTGAATACATCGTTGCAAGCATTAGTACTAACATCAATAGCCCCTCCTAGTCTTAGAAACATTTTTGTTTCACATTTTTTATTTTTTCATTAATTACATCCATTTTGAATTACTCGTAGAGTTAAAATTCCCTGAATTTAACCCAACGGACTTCTCAAATCGTGGCACCCTACCATATACCCACTGAATTTCTACCATTCCTTATCTCCATGAGTGAGGTTATCTTTAAGATATTGGATACGATCCATTTCTTTCACTTATTAGTTACGCACCTTAAACATTCTTCTGATCTTCATCTTTGGAGCAAAAAATCTTTTAATTCTATAAATAAACACTTTTGTCTTTCTTTCTAATGATACGACTTATCATTTCTTAACTTCCCTTAAGCTTAACAATTTCCATCTTCATATAAGTTATTACATTTAAACTTATCATTCCTCTTTATAATTTCATGTATTATGAAAAAGTTAAACATCTTGGAAAATGGCTTCTAAAATCCTTCCAATAGTTCACATATTCTTAATTAATGGTTTTATTATCATTTTCTATTATATGTTAAACTATCGAGCTTCTAAGATATAGCAATCGAGCTTCTTAGGTTATTTATCGCATGTCTAAGCTATTGAGCCTCCAAGCTTAGCTAACACATATTTAAGCTATCGGAGGTCTAACATGGGTTAATGAAGGTGAAGCTATTGAGATTCTAATATAATCCATCGAAGCTTAAAGCAATGGAGCTTCTAAGATTAAGTATCGCATGGATAGGATGTTGAGCCTCTAAGGTGAGCTAATGCATATTTAAGCAATCAAAGGTCTAACATAGTTTGTCGAAGGTCTAACATGGGCTATCAAAGATGAAGTGTAACTACCCATCTTTTCGACCCTCATGTTAAACGCTCGAACCAATGTCAACACCTTGTTAACCGAAAAGGACAAGTCCCTGAGGTAAGATAAAATAAACAAATATAGTTCAAAATAGTAACATTCAGAGTCTCGCAGTGGAAGGAAATAAAATGTAATACAACAATGATCGTAATTACATCACATCACTATAAGATGTATGTCTATCAAATAGGCATATCTGTACAATACAAGTCAAACATAAACTATACACATAGTCAAATCCAGGTAACAACACTTATCTACATCATTTACAATATGTAAAAATGAATCCCTATCTCCAATACCATATCATCTCCAAATTCCATCAACCTGATAGATAAATAAAAAGGAAATATAGGAGTGGGTCAGACATAAGTCTAGTGTGTGAGCCATACTTTACTCTACATATACTACAAAATAATACTATAGCAAGATATGAGTCTAAAGTTCGACCACCTCACATCCTTCTAGTCGCATCGTACCAAACCATATATACATATAGTCGTATCGTATCAAATCTATGAGGACTCATTTCCCCAGACTAGCTTCATGCACTACAAGGTCGCTTATTGTCCATTATCATGTCAATCGCTTGTAGGATGCATGCTCTGTATTAACATCATGCCTTATAGGGTCGCTTGTTGTCCTTGCATAAAACATTAAATCACGCTCTGAACTAGCCTTATTCCATATAGGGTCACTTAACATTCATCCTCCACAGTGGTTCACCAAAGCACTACCGGGGAGCAATGCAATACCTGGACTACTTACTTGTATCATAGGTCCGTATCCATATCAAAATCTATATCCTAGGCTGCCTATTTTCACCGCGGGCTCGTTCGCATTCACATCCATCATTGCATCGCTTTACTATATCACAACAACATACATATCCATTTCAAACAACGATCATCAATCAAATGCATTCACTCGAATTTGTAATGCAATCACTTTCCTTATCAATAGCCTCTAAATACCTTAAGAAAATGAAAAGAACAATGCCCGAATCGATAGAAGTTATTTTGTATAGGCCCATATGGGTCTAGGTTCAACCTTCCCCAAAATATAGGCGACTGGTGCCCTGGTTGCACCAAATGGTGGATTGGTATACTATACTTTGTTGGAATTGTCAAGCTGTAATTTATTGAAGTTTCGCCATGTTGTTTTGCCTTCAGTCGCCTCAACTTCGCCTTTGGTCACCTCTGATTTTCCTTTGGTCACCTCTTTGCTTTTGGTTACTTGAGAACATCCCTGGTTCCCACCTCTATATTTCTAAGTGTGGTTTAAATTTTTATTCCATTGATTTAAGTGTATAACTATCATTTCAATAATTAATTGTAAACCTAGTTCTAGTTTATTGTTTATGAAAAATCCCCCCACCAAAATCCCATGTAAATCCTAATTTAATTATTTATGAATAATTATCTACACTATTATAGTCTGCATAGCATATTTATAGCATCAAATCGCATTATACGAAAAGGAAAGCATGAGTCACTCACTAAATTCACTAATTACTACCCGAATCCTCATTGTTTGACCTGTTGCTCCTTCGTGCTTCAGAGTTTCATCTCCAAGTTATTGTGGATGCGTATCCTTTCTTGCTAGCTTCGGATGTCGTGGGTTTCACGTGATTTCGTAGAGATTTGAGGGGGATATAATGATTTTAGTTTGTTTAGTAAAAAGGAAGAAGAAAGAGAAAGAGTGAAAGAGCATCGCTTTTGAAAATTAAAATATGAGTACATGATTTTATTTCAAGTAGAGAGAGATAAAAATAATTATCGTGATTTTGTTTTAAGTAGAGAGAGAGAGAGAGAAATAACTATCGCTCTAGTTCAAATTCTAAACTTGGCACCCAAACTAGCTCGACAAGCTTTCGAATATAATTCCATCGCACTGACTCCAAATGAGGCAAACCAAAATACCATATAGATCGGTAAAATGAGATGGATGGTCGTAATGGCACTGGTTTCGTCGTTAAATCCTAAAGTTGGAAAAATGACAACTTTACCCCTCCTTATTTTTAATTCATTTAATTCACATATTAAATTCAATTATTTTCACAGTATTATATTATTAATATTTAATTAAAATATTTATCAATTTTTTAGGCTATTACATTCTTCTCAACTAAAAGAATTTTGTTCCCAAAATTCTTATTGGAATATGTAATATAACGTTCACTCATTTGCCAAGCATATACATATCAACCATACGATCCTAGCATCCAATTTATGCAAATACATATAAATATGAATGATAAAAATAGCATATAGATATGAATGATGTAATGAACTTGCGATTTTTATACCTACGGTGCATAAATGTAGCTAGCGCTACATATATATATATATATATATGTGTGTGTGTGTGTGTGTGTGTGTGTATGAATGCAATAAGATGACATATCCGGCATGTATGCATAACACCCTAATATAAGCATATTTATGCACACACACATATATATTTCTGTATGAATGCAAATCCAACAATATACAATCTAACATATAAATCATCTAGAGCATCTGAATCTTGATCCTAGAATAATCTAACTAAGGATATCAAACCAAATTTGGAAATGTATCGAAAAAGAGTTGAGGATGAGTAAACCTCATCTTCTCTTCATGCTCCTATGTACTCTCTATAGGGTCGTTCCCCCATTGCACTCTAACTAATTTCACCACTTTGTTCCTAAGTCGTTTAACTCTATGTTCCATAATATGGGTTGGAACACATGATGAACTCGGTTCAGATTCTAACTCTACCTCCTACAATTAAATAGGTGTAATCACAGTCATCAGATCGTGTAGACATTTTTGCAAATGTGACATATGAAATATGTTATGGACTCTCGCCATCCTCTTTGAAAGTTCCACTCTATGCACCAAACTTCTTAACCTCTCCATCACTAGAGATGGGCCGATAAATATAGGTTCTAACTTTCCTAAATTTCTGGACCTTACCACCCTTCTCAATGGAGAAATTTTTACAGTAACTAAATCTCCTACCTCAAATTTCAAGTCTTTTCTCCTCTTATCAGCATATAAATTTTGTCGATCTTCTACAGCTTTCATCCTCTTCCTAATGACTCTACCTTCTCTACAGTATCTTTAATCATGTTTGGACCAAAATAATCTTATCTATAGTCTTTCACCAACATGAAGGCGACATGCACTACCTTCCATATAATGCTTCAAATGGGGCCATGTCTAAACTAGCCTAACGGCTGTTATTATATGCGAACTCCAAGAAAGGCAGATGATCCTCCAAAATCCAATATGCAAGCTCTCAACAAACCCTCTAACTCACGATATACTCTCTTAGTCTTTGTCCATCAGTATGGGTGATATGTCATGCTCATTTTCATTTCAGTCCCTAATGCATCATGTGGAATACTCTAAAGTTCACTCATAAAAAGTGGATCACAATCACTCACTATACTAGCTGGAACTCCATAAAGTCGGGCCACTTCTTTAATATACTATGCCTTGCTATCATTCTTATATTATTTACTGAAATAAAGTGTGTGCTTTTTAAGAGACGATCAACTATAAACCATAAGCTCCTATGTTCTCTCATACTCCAAGGTAATCCAACCATGAAATTCATAGATACACATGTCCACTTCCACTGTGGAATGTCCAACAGAACAAATAGCCCACTTGGCTTCTTCTGTTTCACCTTCACTCTTTAGCACGCCATACACTTTGCTACATATTAAGCCAACTGCCTCTTCATTCTTAACTGATAGAATATCCTCTTCCTGTCCTAATACTTCTTAGCTCCTCTTGGGTGAATATTCATTCTAGAGTGGTGGCACTCACCTAAGACTTCCTCTACTAGCTGCTTAATCTATGGTAAACATAGCCTCCCATCTCTTTATAAACAACCCTTCCGGTCTTTGGAGTAATGATCCAAATGGATTGATTATTCACCCTATCCAAACTATTCCATAATGTCAACTAACGACGTGTCTTGCACTTGACTTAACGGAGTATAGTCCATCAGTGCAGGCCTAACCTCCATCGTTTATAATAATCCATGTGCATACTCCAATCAAGATCGAAAATAAAACTCTGATATAAACTCCAAATTCCTTCATTTTAGCAACATAGAATTCACCTTAGAATGCGTCCTACTTAAAGCATCCACGACCATGTTTCACTTCCCTGGAGTATATGAAATCCCAAAATCATATGATGATAAAAAAATCCATCCACCGATGTTGCCTTAAATTCAAATCTTTCTATGTGAACAGATACTTGAGAGATTTTTAGTCCATAGATAACTCATATCTCTATCCCAAAAATAATGTCTCTAAGACTTCAATGCGAATACAATAGCAACTAACTCCATGTCGTGCGTCGGATAATTTTTCTTGTGATTCTTCAATTGCCGACTTGTATACGCCACTACTTTTCTTTCTTGCATAAGGATAACACCAAGACCAGTATCGCATTCATCAGTATATACGATGAAAGGTTTGGTACCATCGAAAATAACTAAAACTGGAGCACTCGTTGATAACTCTTTTAATTTAACAAACAACGCTTCGCACTCCGAACACCAAATATAAATCAGATTCTTCTTAGTCAAACAGGTCAAAGGTGCCGATATCTTCGCAAAATCCTTATACTTATAATAGAATCCAGCCTAACCCAACAAGCTATCAACCTTTGAAGCATTCTTTGGCATCTTCCAATCTCTAACTATAGCTACTTCCCTTGGGTCTACTGCCAATCCATCCACTAATAATACATGTCCAAGGAAATGAACATCTTTCCTCCAGAAGTTCCATTTAGTGAACTTAGCCTTCAATTGATTTCTCCTTAAGACATCTATCACTTCTATCATATGAATCTCTTGCTCTTCCTTACTTTCAGAATAGATAAGAATGTCATCCATGAAGACCACAACAAACCTATTCAATTGCTCTTGGAATACCATACTCATCAAATCCATAAAATAAATTGAAGCATTAGTCAACCCGAATGACATGACCAGCCACTCAAACAATCCATCTGATGTATGGAAAGTAGTTTTCTAAATACTACCTTCAACCACCCAAAATTGGTGTAAAAATAGTTGCAAAATCAAGCTTAAAGAAAACCTTTGCCCCAACTAACTGATCAAAGCGGTCGTCAATGCAAGGCAATGGATAATGTGTTTTCTTCATTAGCTTATTCAATTCTCGATGGTTGACGTATAATCTTGGGGTACTGTCTGTCTTAGTGGCGATAACGATAGGTGCTCCCTATTTTGAGATACTCACCCAAATAAAAACTTTCTGGAATAATTCCAAAACTTGGTTATTCAATTCTTTCCTTCCTTTGGAGCCACATGCCTAAGAAGCATCATAATCGGCCTTGCATATTTCTGGAGATCAATATGAAATTCAATTTCTCTTCGGGGAGGGAGACCAAATACTTCTTCGAACACTTCCAGATAATCCTTCACTACTAATATAAATGATAGCTCTTTTTGTGAAAGGCTTAGTGAATACAAATACGTCTCCATAATAGAAATATCGGCCTCATAACTCATAATAAAATCAAGTCCTTTTCTCTTCCTTAATCGAACCATACTCCTATCACAATTCAACACCATCCTATAGTAAGACATCCAATCCATTTCCAAAATCAAACCATACCACGAAAAGGTTAGTACATATGCATCACAAGGGAATTCCAAACCACAAATGGCCAACTGTAGGTTATGACATATCATCAATAAATGGGTCGATCCCTAGACAGGATTTGACACCAACATGGGTTCAAGCATAATGTCAGGTTTAAGGGCTAAAATATCGTATAATGCACTTGGTATGAATGAATGAGTGCACCAGTGTCAAATAAAGTACAAACAAGAGAATTAGATAAAGTCAACATGCCTTCCATCTAAATTATTTCCCCTTCTCCTGAGCCATTGGTGGTGCTTTACTGGAGGTAGGACTGGCATCCGAAGCATATGCCTTATCTATCTGACCTCTGCTTTTCAAAGCTAGGCAATCTCTCTTCATATATATGAAGTGATCACAATTGTAACACTTTACTTTCCATTGAGCTGGGCCTTACAATCCTTTGCAAAGTGTCCCATTTGGTTATAGTTATAACACTTAACCTTCGAAAGATTTATCCTACAGTTCTTGGCCATGCGTCCCACCTTTTGACATCTACTATGAGTAATCACCTGTATTTTGCCTTGTCCTCAATGTGGTCCATTTCCTTTGTGCTTACCTTATTGTAGGTCCTCTCCTTCCCTAGCTTGATCCTTAACCAAAGTTCCATTCGAAGACTTCAATAATGCTACCTATACTAATCCCTCAATTGTAGCTCCATATGGTACCTGATTTAATTCAAGATCCCTCAGAGGTGAATTCAAACCCTTTGTAAACTTGAATGCCTTCTTCTTCTGGTTGTTTGCTTACTCAAATCCAAATCTAGCCAACTTATTAAACTAACTTACATACTCTCCAACCATCATTTCTCCTTGCCTAAGATGAATAAACTTCTCTAATAACAAACCCCTCTCACCAACAAAAAAGGAACTTCGTCTAAAATCTTGTCTTGATCATCCTTCAATTAATAGTATCGTCATATGCATCTACTATCACCATCTCCCATTAATATGTTACCTTACCTTGCAAATGCCAAAGTCTAACAGTCTCTCAGTAATATCACCAATCCTAATAAGTTGGAAATCTTCTTATAATTATTAAGCCATGCCCAACTCATCGAGTATTGTTCCATCCTAACAAAAGGCTTCACACCAAGGTTGGAGAAATCCCTACACAACTTAGGAAAGTCAATAATTGGTGGTGCTATGATTAGAATCAGACCTTGGTTGATAGCAGTAGTGGTGTCTATGTTTTCAGTGGAGTTAGCACTAGCTTAGCACATTGTTTGGATATAGTGTCTGATCTATATTGTAATATTAACTCCTAGAATATCCCATACATCCACTCGGGTGCTAGTCCCATCCACGATCTCTTTCCCACCAGCATTGACTATTGTTAACCCACCTTTGGCCAAGGCAGTAGATAGGCGAATTTAACCCAACAAACTTCACGACTATCAAGGCCATTAGTGAGAGCGATAATTGTAAGGTCCATAAATCAATTGCAGGTAATGATATGAAGCGCCAATCAACCAATACCAAAAGATAGAATCTCCAGGTACGGATTAGTGCCTTGCCTAGGTAGGGGATCGGTACATGTCCTCAAATTTTGTCCCAAACTGGTTGAGACCGGTATAAAGTGACAAGTAAGGCAACATGAGGCTATATTTCAAATCTCAAGTCATTTGGAGTTTGTTTGCACAAGTTATGGGCAAATTACTTCACCTAAAAAGGGATCGGTATAAAAGGGCCGCATATTTCAGCCAAGCAAGTACAACTCAATGGAAAACAATCAATATCTCAAAATTCATAAGTCCAATGCATATGAAATTTTGTAAACAAGATGTGGGGACCTTAGGAAGACTATCCTAGGGATCGCACCTCAAAAGGATGAAGAAGAGGGATCGGTCCTCTTCCCTCTTAGGGATCGGCTAAACCCAATTTATAACAAAGATCGATCAATATCTCAACATCTACACATCCATTTAACATGAAACTTGGAGGACAAGTTAATTACAACATGTGGAATGCCCCATAGGGATTGCATATCATTTAGAGTAAGTTGGAGGGATCGATACCTTTCCCTCCATAGGGATCGGTATTAATCTGTCTTCACAACATATTGCAATAAAGATTGATCAATAACTCGAGTTCTACTAATCCAGTTGGCGTGAAACTTAGAGGCTAAGCATAGTACAACATGGAGAAGCTCCCCTAGGGATTGCATGGCATTTGGAAGAGATTGGAGGTATCGGTACCTATCCCTCTAAAGGGATTGGCAGAAATCATAATTCAAGCAGAACTACTTCACGGAAAATGCGATATCTCACAAACCGTACGTCATTATTGCATGAAATTTGGGGAGTAGGTAGCTAACATCATAGGGCACTCCTCATAGTGATCGCAGCCCATTTGGACACACTAATAAGGATCGGTGCCGATTCCTATTGTGGGTCCTAATGGGCTTGGAAATTTTTGGGTGGCCTCGTCTTGGTCTCTCGAACCTTCTGTCAAAATTTCAGCCCGATCCATACACGTCTTCCCTTATAAATACAACAGGTATGGTGTCAGAAAAAGGAACTTCTTTCTGCTTCTCTTTATCTTCAACCTATGCTACACTCTGCCAATTTTATTCTTGGATTTTGGATTGTAACTGTAAACAAACTTGGTATAATAAAAACGATTATTTGGAAGTGGACGTAGACCGGATTTAGCTGAACCACTATAAATCTTGTCTCTTTTTACTTGCTTTCTAGTTGTTTTAATTTTGTTCTATATTTATTTCTCTTTATATTTCTGTGATTGGATTGGATATTGGTACTTTTATATAATTGGGTGTTGGTGGCCAATTTTGACGCCAAATTTTGGTGCTTTCATTGAGAAAGCTAGCCCCCGCGGATTTGGAGTTCAAATTTGGAATCAATTAGAGAGCTTGGATTTGGTGCAATGGTGAGACAATCAAAAAGTAGACAAGTAGCAGATAGGATCCATCATGAAGGGATTCATGAGGCTTCCTTAGGAGCTAGAACTAATCAAACATCTTTTTACATCACCAAAGATGAAATGGGAACAATGATGGACGTTATGCAGGAATGTATACTTAAAAGACAGGAGGAAATGATGTAGAATCTACTCTGATAGATCAGACATGCTGGAGCCATAAGATCTACTGGAATGCAAAACCAAGGAGTTGGAACGATAAGGACTACTGGAGTTATGGATCAAGGGGTTGAGGCGGCAAGATTTGCAGGAAATCAGAACCGGGAGCATGGAGACGGAGCTATTAGACAAAGGAGTGAAACAGAGTAGCTGGGGCAGTCCTCGGCCATCTTAGAGGGATCGGCATCGATCCCTAAAGACATGGGGGCATGCCCCTGGGTCTGGTCGATCGTGATGTTGGAGGATCTGCAGTCAATCCCATTGAGCTTGGTGTGAATCAAAATTTGGATGCTCGTCTAGAGGAATACGTTCCAGAATTCCCTCGTAGACTCCGGGGGGCAGCTTGGACAAGTTGATAGGAGACTACCATTAGAAGACAATGACAGGTTTGCAGAGATGATCAGGCGAGCTATGCGTGGAGGGTTAGTGAACAAGGATCTAAAGGATGTAAATAGAAGTCCATTTGCTCCTAATATTAGGAATGCTAGGTCTCTACCAGAATTCCAACTACCAACACTGGAAGCTTATGATGGAAAGTCAGATCCAACTATGCATATGATGAGGTATATACGGCACATGGAAGTACTAGGGGCTTCGAAAGAAGTCATGGCACGATGCTTCCCTCTGTACTTAACGGATATTGCTGCGCTATGGTTTAGACAGTTGGATAGTAGTTCTATTAGCATATGGACGGAATAGGTCAAAAGATTTATGAAGCAGTTTCAGGTTCACAATACGAGAACCAAGAATGTGATGATATTGACATCTGTAAAGCAGTTGGTAAGAGAATCACTTAGGAATTTCTTAATCAGGTTCAATGCGGCAGTTGTTTTGGTGGATCGACCAGATCCATCGATGGTTTTGATGACGAAAGTGTCAGGAGTTGTAGATAATTCAGATTTTAAGACATCACTGATATGAGATCCATCGGTGGATCTCGAGGAAATCTACCATGAAGCAGAAAGGTTTCTATGACAAGAAGATGTGAAAGCTGATAAAGAGGCAATGAAAGTTAATACGGTACAGGGTAGAGAACCGCCCGGTGAAAGCTCAGGAAAGGACAAGGGTGAACGGAACATGGATAATAGCTTCGATGGATCAAAGCGATAGAGGGGGGAACCCAAATTCTCTTCTTACTTGGAATTGAATGAAACCCTAGAATGGATATATCTATATACTCGAGGACGCCTTCCGTATCGAAGGCCGACAAGAAGGGAACCCTCCGAACGTGAATGAACACTAGGAAAGTGATGCTTATTCCATAAGCTAGATGGACACAATACAAATGACTGCAAGCATTTGAAGGATATCATTGAGTAACACATGTGGAATGGTTAGTTACAACAATATGTATGGACTTGGGTTGTGGCAGTGGAACAAGAGCAGCCACCGTCCACCTTGAATGAAAATGACACTGGATCGAGGCATCATCAAATTGTCATCAATTGATCGAGACGACATGGAATACGTAACAAACTCCGTAGTAGGACGGATAAGTCGCTTATACATGTACGAGATCAAGGACGGTCCTTAGGCATGCTCTGAGATGATGATAAACTATTGTGCTCGGGTTTGTGAAAATTTTCTTTTCTTCTTGTTTGCTTCGGACTCTTATTTTTCTAGTTTTTATTTGAACTCTGGTTTATTGGTCGTACGGACTCTTATTTCATATTTTGGCAAATGGACTTAGAAATGCTTCAATTTGGATCAATATAAAAGATAACATAGGTTGTGGTTGTGGTCCTGTCCGAAGAGACAGGGTAACAGTCGCAAGGAACGGGTCATTTCGTCGAGCGAACATGAAGAAATAGACTCATGCATCATGGATTAAGTCCTCAACTGGGTGTCGAGGCCGAAGAATAAAACCCAACAAGGTTGTCAGGTATGGACTATGCCTGGCAAGAGGTTAGTCGCTTCGCTCGAACGCGATGGATCGACTTGCTCAGGTCATCGAGTATGGATTGTGCTCAACAATGATCCGGAGAGATCAAGGTCGCGAGGTATGGACTATGCCTGGAAAGGGGTAGGTCACTTTGCTTGAACGCGATGGATCGACCTACTCAGGTCATCGAGTATGGATTGTGCTCGAAAAGGATCTGGAGATATCAAGATCATCAGGTATGGACTATGCCTGACAAGGGGTAGGTCGCTTCACTAGAACGCGATGGATCGACCTACTCAAGTCGTTGAGTATGGATTGTGCTCACAAGGATCCGTAGAAATCAAGGTCATTAGTTATGGAATATGCCTAGTAAGGGGTAGGTCGCTTTGCTTGAATGCGATGGATCGACCTACTTAGGTCGTCAAGTACGGATTGTGCTTGGTAAGGATCCGGTGAGATCGAGGATTTGGATTAGAATAACAACCCGCAGAGGTCATGGATTTGGATATCAGTTTCGAACAACAATGGATATGGCTTTGGATGAATGCGGATTAGGATAAAACGATCCGGAGAGACCGTGGATTTGGATTTGATTCTTGATTAGAAAATACGACTATCGATGAGTTATGAATTTCAGATTTTGGATTTATGGCAATTCAAAGTACACCTTCCTATCGCAAGGCATGTTTTGGGGGGCAAAGTGTTAACCCACCTTTTGCCAAGGCAGTAGACGGGTGGATTTAACCCAACATGCTTCACAATTATCAAGACCATTAGTCAAGAGCGATGATTATGAGGTCCAGAAATCAAGTGTAGGCAATGATATGAAATGACGATCAACCAATATCAAAAGATAGAATATCTAGAATATTCTAAGTACGGATTAGTGCCTCGCCTTGGCAGGGGATCGGTGCCTATCCCTTCCCCTAGGGGATCGATATATGTCCTCAAATTTTGTCCCGAACTAGGTAAGACTAGTATAAAGTGACAAGGAAGGCCCCATGAGGATACATTTCAAATCTCAAGTCTTTAGCAGTTTGTATGCGTAAGTTATGGGCAAATTACTTTACCTAAAAAAGGGATCGGTATAAAAGGATCGACATATTTCAACCAAGCAAGTACAACCCAATGGAAAACAATCAATACTCAAAATCCATAACTCCGATACATATGAAATTTTGTGAGCAAGGTGTGGGGACCCTAGGGAGCCTACCCTAGGGATCGCACCTCAAAAGGATGAAGAAAGAGGGATCGGCCCTCTTCCCTCTTAAGGATCAGCTAAACCCAACTTTATAACAAAGATCGATCAATATCTCAACATCTACCCATCCAATTGACATGAAACTTGGAGGACATGCTAATTACAACATGTGAAACACCCCATAGGAATCGAATATCATTTGGAGCAAGTTAGAGGGATCAGTACCTATCCCTCTATAGGGATCAACTATAATCAGCCTTCACAACATATTGCAAAAAAGATTGATCAATAACTCGAGTTGTACTAATCTGGTTAGGGTGAAACTTAGGGGCTAAGCATAATACAAAATGTAGAAGATCCCATAAGGATTGCATGGCATTTGGAAGGGATTTGAGGGATCAGTACCTATCCCTCTAGAGGGATCGGCAGAAATCAGAATTCAAGTAACACTATTTCATGGAAAATGCAATATCTCACAAACCGTATGTCAGATTTGCACGAAATTTGGGGGGAGCAGGTAGATAACATCATGGGGCACCCCTCATAGGGATAGTAGTCCATTTAGATACACTAATAAAGATCAATATCGATCCTTATTGTGGGCTCCAATAGGCTTGGAAATTTTTGGATGGCCTCGTTTTGGCTCCCGAACCTTCTGTCAAAATTTCAGCCCGATCCGTGCATGTCTTCCCTTATAAATACAACAAGTATGGTGTCAAAAAAAGGATCCTCTTTCTGCTTCTCTTTATCTTCAACCTAGTCTACACTCTGTCAATTTTATTCTTGGATTTTGGATTGTAACTGTAAATAAATTTCAATATAATAAAAAGGATTATTTTGGAGTGGATGTAAGCCGGAGTTAGCCGAACCACTAAAAACTTGTCTCTTTTTTACTTGTTTTCTAATTGTTTTTATTTTATTCTTCGTTTATTTCTCTTCATATTTTTATGATTGGATTGGATATTGGTGCTTCTACATAATTGGGTATTGGTGGCCAATTTTGACACCAACAACTATGTTGGTATTTGTTCCAATTTCGGCCAAATTAATCATTTTCAGCTGTTTATAAAAAAAAGGATTCATTAGCAACTCCCAATATATAGTTAACAAAACTGGAATAGTAAATAGTGTGTGCATATGTGCTTAGTTCCTATATATATAATAGAGAATACAAATACACTCTCTAAATTTGTATGTTCCTAGTTCATATTTAAAGGTATGTTTTGTTCTAATACCAAACTTAGCTTGTAATACCCCATAAATTAATGACAATTAATAAATAATTAATAAAGCACAAAAATGGAATTTGAGAAAATCAAAATTTGTCTATGAAACATGCACCACTATGTTCATAATGATTTTACGAGCAATTTTCATACTTGAAGTTTTGCGATCGGAGTTCAAACAAAGAAGTTATTAGCATTTGAAGTTTTCAAAATGAAATAATTAAAAACAGGAAATAGGAAATAAATAATATTAAATGCGAGACCCCATCGACCGACCCCATCCTTGGTCTGGTTAACCACTAGTGGTCGACCGCCTATTGGATAGTGGTCAATCAAACCTGAAGTGGCGGCTAGAGTTTAACCTTGACGGGATGGCCCAGATTTAATTATTTTAATCTTACGGTTATGATTAATTCGAGTGCCTATAAATACAGGCCTAACCCCTCACTTATCTTCTCTTACTTTCTGATCAAAGTAGTGAAGCTTTGCTATTTTCCTTCTCCACTATTTCTATTAATTATAAAAATTATATATACATATATAATCAGAGAAGGGTAGAAAAAAGAGAAGAAGAGAAGGGCAAATCAATATTGTAGAAAAATGTAAATTTCATTACTATAAATCTATATTCCCCTTAACCCCAAATCTCTTCTAAAATCTATAATTCTAATAGTATGGATATTCTTTTGGATTGGAAAGGAAAAGAAGTCAAGTAAAGGGATGAATTCGGATTTGGGAGATTTGGAAAACTTGAGAGGTGAGTAGGAGATTATATGATTTATATATAACATCGAAATTTACATCGTTGAATTTTATTTAATTATTATGCCTATGCAAGATCAGACGAGTTGTAGGCTTAAAATGAACATATAGGAATATCGCATACATGTTCTTTAAGATAGGTAATTGGTACATGAATAGATTTTTTTTTCTTAATCTGGAAATTTGGAAATCTGTCCCTAAATTTGTTAGAATTGATGTTGAAAAAGTTGTTAGGTTGAAATATGTTAATATTAGTTTAGATTGCCCTAATTTGATTTGGAATGTGAATTTCTATGTTTTAATTTATTGAAAGTGAGGTATAATTTAATTGTATCTATTACCATTTAATTTCCATAAATTATCCAATTCCAAAAATATGTATAAAATGTGCGTGTGAATTTCTATGTTTTAATTTATTGAAAGCGGGTATAATTTAATTGTATCTATTACCGTTTAATTTCCATAAATTATCCAATTCCAAAAATATGTATAAAAAGTGCATGGTTCAAATTAACAAGGAATATACCAAAAAGGAAAGAGATATGTCAAGTATGGATATTCTTCACCATAGTTTGCTCTGTCTATTTCAATAAAAGAAAAAAATATAATTCCTTGTAATTTCATACGGAGCAAATATCTCATTTTTGGATAATTTATGGAAAGTTATAACGTTAATCCTTTTTTGGAAGGATAGCTCTAATGAATTAAAATTTAGATATTAATGTTTTGGAATTCCTTAGCATAGGAATTAATGTGTTAGGAACACACACACACACACACACAGATAACCACACTTACCAATTAAAAATAAAAATAAATTTATAGCATAATATATGTAGATATTCACATTAGTTATAATTAGGATGTCTATTTATAAATCGCGTAGTAAATTATAGGATTAGGATGTAAAACCCATAATTTTTATGATAATTAATTTAAAAGAAAATCAATTAATAAATGATATCGCCATAAAATGAAATTTTTATAAACATCAGAATTTGGTCATGGAACATGTACCATTGAGTTCGTGGCAATTTTCTGATCAATTTTGATATATAAAGTTTTCTATTGGAGTTCAAATGAAAAAGTTATTGACGTTTAATGTTTTGGAATCAGAAATAATTATATATGTAATTAAGGAAAAAAACAATAATTAACTAATATTATTTACAAATAGTTAAACTTAATGGTAGCTTAGACGTTAAGCAAGTGTTAACAGAAAACAAATTATAACAATCGGTTAAACAAATTATAAAACTAAACAAATCAACATAGAAATAAAATTCACCATAAAACAATAGGAATAGTCGACCCAAGATGTTCCCAGGTCGACCAGCAGCGATATACCGTTGCCAGTGTTGAATCGATATTAAACAGAGGCCTAAACGGCTTGGATTTAAAACAGTTTAATCGAAGGACTTGCATTGATTTGAACCCCTATAAATATAGACCTAGACTCCCACTTCCAAACTCATATTTTCTAATGGACGCAGAAGCTCTACCACTTTCTCTTCTCCACAAATTTCTAAATTCCTAAATTAGTTCTATTTATACGCATATATACAATTGGAGAATTCTAGAAGATGATAGAGAAGGGGAATAGGGTCAAATCATATCATCAAAGCTGAGTTAAACTATAAATCTGGATCATAAATATGAATCAAATCCAAATCTCTTTTCTAATCTAGATTTCTAACAGATCTGTATATGCTTATGGGATATATATATATATATATATATATATCCAAACAGGGAGAAATAGGGAGTTAAAATGGAATAGTAGGGATTAGATCCAAAAATTTGAAATGCTAAATGGTGAGTGGGAATATTATATGATTTTGTGTAATATTTGATTTATATCGTTATAGAACTATTCAAATATGCATGAAATGTTAAATTGGTGTTGTAGGTTAAATCTATACGCATGAAATGAAATTGATAACTCCGCTTACATATTCTGCAATAGTTAACTTGATATCTATATATGTTACATGAATGCTTACCTGAAAAATGTTTGGGATATTAGCAGTCCCTAAATTTATTATTGGAAAGAGTAAACCAAGAATTTGTGTTTGATATAATAATTCCATATTTATAAGATTTTAGGGTTTAAGTGATATTTTTATTAATTGGAATTTAGGATGTTGCAACGTGAATTTGGGATATTAACGTTGTTTGAAATGTCAAGGAATGCGCCCAAAAAGAAAGAGATGATAAAATATGGATATTTACCTTATTTTGTACCATCTATTTCAATAACTATGAAAAGATAATTCTTTGCAATTCTAACTCCATACAAAATTTTCTTTTGGATAAGATATAGAAATTTACATTGCTAACTTTAGGATCGATTTCACCCTAGAGGGTGAGTGAATAGGGTGATACTAATAATTATAAAAATTAATGTGGATATATATAAAATAATTGCAGCACAAATAATAGCAGAATAATAAAAGTAGAAATAGAACAGCACAGATTTACCAGCTTTGGCAAAACCCTACCTACGTGCTGCCCCCAAGGTTTCTACTAGAAATTAAGTAGTCAGACGCTTACACATGTAAACTCTCGATACCCGCAATCGACTAACCTAACTCTATGCTCAAAACCCTGCCACAACTTAGCCACTGAGTTGCGAATTCTCGAACTACACCACCGTATTTCATCCCCTAGTCACACGACTAGAAAATTACAAAATTTACAAAAGAAATTACAAATAAATAACAACTCAAAACACAAAACCCTAATTTAAAAATTAAAAGCCCAATGGTAATTATAAAGTCAGCCCTAAGAAACAAAACACTATGATAAAATAAGTCCCCTTTTCTTTTTATATTATCGACCGATTCCTTTTGCTTTCGTTCTGTACTTCGTTCCTCTTTCAAAATTTTAGGGCTTCATGATTTTTTGAAGCAGCCGCTTGGTCGTTGATCGATCTTACTGTCGAACCTCAATTCAGTTTTATGCTTTTTCGATCTTTGTTCTTTGCTTAGCTTTGGCTGCTTTAAATTGTGGCAAGTTCGATTTGAATAAATCTGGTATGCGATTTCCTTTATTACCCTCGTTGATATGCTTTTAACTCGATGGTTGATAATGCCGATGATGATTAGGTTTTATAGGGTTGAAAACCATAAATTAACGTTTGTATTTTTCGAGTTGAATTCTTCTCGTGCTATGCTCGGCCACTGATTTTTTATTTAATGCTGGTGATTAATCCTGACTAGTTTAATTCGTATATTTTCTGTTATGCTTGCTTACCACGGCTTCATGAATTTGAACTTGCTCTGTGAATTTCTTTTCTCCTGTGACTTCGGCCTTTTGAATTTGTGATATTATTTTGATTTCGGCACTGACTTGTTCGATATTATCTAGACTTGTTTGAACTTTGCCTTGGTTACCACGACTTTGATTTTTGCATGATATGATCATTGAATTTGTTTGAAAACCGCTACCCTGATTTTTGTAAAACCTGCTATGTGATTTTTGTTCTGCTACCTTGGTTCATGACATTGTTTTAACTACTTGCTTGCATTTGTTGTTGTATCGTGACTAAAGTAAATATATGTGAGTTGGATTTGATTGCACTTGTTCGATTTGTGCTTGATCACTGTCATAATTTGTACCTGTTCAACCTGCTTCTGTATTGATTTTACTTCATATATACTGCTAGCTTTGGTTGATTGTCTCTATACATATACACACACACATATATATATATATATATATATGTATATATATGTGTGTGATTGTACTTTGGTATTGCAGTCTTGTTCATCACTGCATATATGTTGTTTCCTCTTGAAAACTGCTGTTGAACTTGGTAGCCTTGCATTCCATTTATGTACATGTGCACTGATGTACGTTGAGTAAATTGACTTGCTTGATTCGAAGTCTGGTCTCATGATCACCTCAGTTTTGTATTGAATGTTGTTACCTTTGGTCATTGTTAGACTTGAAGTCTAGGGTGTTCGTGTAGTCTGAATGTCGTAACCATTACATTGAACTTCATGTTGTCTGCATTTGCTTGTGTCCTTCATGATTCACTTGAACTTTGTTTCACTTGAGTTTGTCTTCACTTGTTCCTCTTGGAGTCTTCACTTGGTTATTGTATACATGTATATATGTATGTACTGACTGTTTTGGTTGAGTTCATCCTGGTTTGGATTGTATTGGTTTTCACTACATATTGCTATAGCATATATATATATATACACACATGTTGCTCCTCACTTTGTCATTGCAGTCTGAGTTGCATATAAGCTGGTCTGCATTGTGTTGGTTGCTTCGAATACATGTGCATTTTCTGTTTAGTTTTGATTTGAAGTTACCACTGTTGACATGTGCATTTACTTGAACTTCATCTTGATTTTGGAATTTGTCTGCACTTTGGTTAATGGTCTGGTTCATCGGTGTTGTATGTTGAACTGAGTTTTTGCTGTATTCATCTAAAAGTTTTGCATGCTTTGTTTCCAATTCTGGTGCACATGCCTAAATCTCTGGTTTTCACTACACATGTATATATGTTCAGTTTGGTTGAGCCTTTTACTTTATGCCATTGTCGTGAACTTGAACTGGTTTGTTTCTGACATTGAACTTGTTGCATTTGGACTGGGTTGCCTTAGCATTTAGAAACTCGAGATGCTGTCTTGTTGCAGTCTTGGTTCATACTTGAGTTTGAATGATTGAGTTGTTTTCATGTGTACACATTGAATTTTTGGTCGAGGCTTATTCTAGTCATTAAAACTTGACCATAATATTTTTGTTTTTGTATTGCACCTGAGTTGAACCTAGCTTTGGCTTGGGTTTGACCTTGTGCTCATATCGTGACTTTATTTATATTGCACTTGAGTTGAACCTAGCTTTGGCTCGGGTTTGACCTTGTGCTCACATGTCCCTGCAGTTTTATCAAGTGTACATCGGTGTGCACGACCTTGTGGCATGTACAGTGATACACTGTGCATGTCACAAGTTGTTCGTGTATGATGAATTCATGATGACGAACAACCCAGACAACTGAGGCAAATAATATTTTCAAAACACATTTTATTTTATACTGCAAAAAAATATTTCTTTTTCAATTTTACTACGTCAGTGTTTATTTTGCACATAAATCAGATGCCGGATTCAAGCTGGAATAGAGTTGAAGATAAATACGAGTGAATGAGTGATATGTAGTGAGGTGTTAATGTAAATGATAATTGTATAGTGAAAAATTGTGTTGTAATTTGAAATGTTGTATATATAGTGAGAGCTCAAATTTTTGTACTATTCAAAAATTGTAATAAAAATTTTGTTTGAATAAAATATCTGTTTGAATTTAAATTCTGTGTTATTTATTTTATTCAACAAATATTTATTTAATTATGTGAAAATAAAATAGTACAATAACAAATACATTTAAATGAATATTTATATGTTTATTATCATCAAACAAAAATCATATACTTGCATATTCAACACTAACATTTCCATGGAAGAGACGTAATTCCAATGCATTAAAATGTAACAACCCATCTTTTTGATCCTCAGAAGTTGACGCTAATACATCCACTGTATTCACATGCCGAACATCCAAGTGCTGGAATGACAGATTGTTGGGATGCAAGAAAAGAAAAGACAGAACAAAATCTCACAACGTAAGGAGTAATCTATAATATAACAACGAACTTTACAAAAAGAAAACTTTTATATACTCAATCAGAGTACAATTATGCTATCATCAGCCTCTGGACAGTTATAACAACCCGTCCTTGCAATTTCTGATAAATACAACAAGAATAAAATAGGAAAAGATAAAATACATGAATACGCCTTGGAGGATCCAGTTCGTCTCCTAAAGCTCCAAAGTGTATAGCTAAATCTGGAAAATATGCTCGAGCTAACTCAAGCATTATAAGAAAAATAATGCCCGGATCAGTTTGGTAAAACCAGCGTGAGAAATACAATATAATGGATTCTTATATCTTATAAACCTTTTAAAATTAAAACGGTATTCGTAAGACTATGCCGCACATAATCACGAATGAGTTTTTACCTTATGATAACCAAACCATTTTATAAAAAATCCACCGATATTATAATAATTTCTAGGGTTTAAAGTGAATTATGAATATAGCTAGAATGTTTGCATCTCACATTCCAACATAGTTGGGCATAACTAAGCCCGTACGGCGCTTATTGGAGAATGGATTCCATCAATGACAAGGCTAATGGGGTACTACCTACCTCAGTACACCTCTAGAAAAATGCACCGAGGGCCTCACATGGACCCCCTGCCAACACATGACCGACCCATCCCTTACTAGATACCACCGCATATTTCATCACCCTGATTGCTTTGAAAACTTTTTCAAGAGCTCTCATGCATAACCAAATCCATAAATGTATATATCTAGAAGGGTGATGACAATACCCTAATGGGTGCGACCCATATAGCCCTGGAATATATCCCCTATTTTAGTCATTCCTGGTTGATGAGGCTTGAGGCTACGCTTTAACTTTTATATAGCACTCACACTTGGAATGCTAACACTGCCCTCCAGGCGAAAATGCAATGCCAGCATTCATCCATACAAGTCGTTCAGGATATGAACAAACCGAAGGCACTACTTATACTACATCCCTTTTGGAATCACCCACAGGATTAGTAGCAAGTAGTCCTTACACTTCAAAGAGCTCGGTCTTCGATTCCATCATCTTTAAGATGTTTTAATTCGAATTCTAGAGTTGGTTTGAAGTGATTTTCGGATAATTGATACTTATCCGATCCCTGTCTCTTCAAACCAGCATTCGATAGTTTCGGTAAACTCAACTCTGGTTGTTTTGAAAATAAACAGACAATACATAAGCACGGAGATCACCTTCCAACCGTTTAAGTGGACGGATATCCTTATCATTTCTTCTAAGAGAACACGAGTTTATACGAATAGTAGGATCAACAAAGAAGACTGTACCATATAATTCTCGTGTTTCCTCTAGGCATTTTCAAAGTTAAAACTTGGCCAAGGTTTGATAGTCGGTTATTTAACTATCAAATAAACAATCAACCAAACATAGATTTAATTCCAAATGGGATCTACTAAGCCTTCATTAATTATTCTTTCATCAACTAAAATCTCTTTCAATTATTTTACTTAAAATACCCTCATAAAAGATATTTTCACAAAGCCCTTATACTCCTTCCAAATACTCGAAAAATATTCATATACTTACCTCACCGGTATAATATACTCACAACCCATTATACTTTCAATACTTAGAAAATATATCCATATATTTATCTCAATGGTATAAGTATATTAAGAAAACTTAACAAAGATTTCCTTTTTTCAAAATTAATATTTAAATGGGCTAAAACAAATGTCATTTATAACATTACTTACTATAAACCAGCACTATCCTTCTATGTTAAGCATGGAAAGAATGTTCCATACCACCAAAATTAAGGAGTAATTGCCAAAACAAATCTCATTCCTTTATAAAATTCCCTTTCTATAAGCCTTTTTCATTTTTACAAATACTTTTATAAATCTCCAAATTATTTACAAAACTTCCTTTATAAATCTCTAAAATGATTCATAAAATCCCTTTCTATTTTAAAAAACTCCTTTATAAAAATCCTTTATAAAATATCATTTACCAAATATCATTTGAAATCCCTTTTAAATAAATCTTTTTACTAAGTAAAATCCCTTTTATGAACAAATTATCATTTATAAATACCTTTATTTAATTAATTGATTTCCTTTAAACATCATAGTTGAATAATCAATTAAATTAAAACCTCATTAATAAATAATCGAGTAACTTATTTTAAAACATCATGTATAAACATTTAACCTCAAATTTGTTATAAAATTTAAGTAATTTTAAATCCTTAACTTTACAAATTCGGAAAGAGGCTTAGCGACCACAATGGTACTAAACCAAGTTACCATTTTTAACTCAATTTGAACTTTCAAGTCACATAACTGGTATTTACAAGAGCATGCATATATGCAAATAAAATCAATAAATAACCATCAATCGTTAACATATCTCTTTCCCAATATTAATTTACCAGCATATGAATAAATGTCCAAATTAATATAATATTAGAACGGGGATTTATTCCTCTAAACAAATGTCATCAATAATCTATTCCATTTCATATAGCAGAATAAGGATTCATTCTGTTAAATAGATGTCATCAGTAACCTATTCCATTTAATTATAGTAAAACGAGGATTTATTCTTCTAAATAGATGTCATCAATAATCTATTCAATTTTATTATAGTAGAACGGGGATTTATTCTGCTAAGCAGATATCATCAGTAATTTATTCCATTTAATTTTAGCAGAGCGGGGATTTATTTTGCTTAACAGATGTCATCAATAATTTATTCCATTTTTGTATGGCGACTTAATGGCACAGACAAAGAGAATCCCTTGTATTTAAACCATTCTTTGAAAAGAAAGCCACTTTCTAAACAAATCGATCCTTGGAAATAAAATAACTAAAAATAAAACCTTTACTTAATAATAATTAAAATAATTTCAAACCTTATTTAATAATTAAAACTTACTTAATACATAATTAAGTAATAATTAACCCTGCCTGATTATTAATTAATCAGTTGATTAAACCTAAATTAATTAACAATTAATTAATAATTAAAATTTATTTAAATAATAATTAATTAAATGATTAACCTTTACTTACTCAATAATTAATTAACCTTCGCTTAATTAATTAATTATAATTATCTTAATTAACTAAGTACTAATTACTTTTACTTAACTAGTGGATAAGTACTAATTATCTTTACATAATTAATTAATTAAATAATCATTAAATGCTTGCTTAATTAATAAGTAATAATTGCTTTTTAATACTTATAGTATGTTTGAAAATACTTGTCCAAAAATATTTTTAAAAAAATCACTTTTTAATTTTCACATAAGTGTTCGTTTTACGAACTACACCTATAGCGACCATCGCTATGGATACCATAATTTTAAACTAGTTTAACATACCTAATATCCTTCAACACTTCACCTTTTTATGTTTTTATCTTTCTTAAAAACCTTGTATAAGGATCTTTTTTAAAAACTAAAAGTAAAGTTTTAAAAACTTATAAACTTTTCTAGAAAACAAGTAAATAAAAATAAGCTTTAAAATAAAAGATCTCGATGTCAAAATAAAGCAACTTCAAGTGCTAACTTTCCAAACAACATACAACATCAATATACCTGAGCACAACATACATAAAAAAGTAAACACATCCATTCACCAAGTAAAATCATTACTTTTATCATCACTTATCATGTCGACTTCATTTCCAAGTCTATCACTAACATTCAACCAATCGCATATAATTAAAACACAAGTAAACCATTTTTATAATCAACAACTAACACAAATAATTACTACTAAAATAAAGTTTTAAACTTTGATTTTAAAGTAAGATTTTACTCACCAAAATCTTACGAAAACAAACCAAACTATCACCATGCTCTTAATTGACGCTAGAACTTGGTTTCTCTATGCAAAAGTTGGATTTTTGGAAGCCTCAAGGGAATAAATGTGTAACGACCTGCTTTTCCGTACCATTCAAGCTGACAATAAATCACACACGTCCAACTGAAATCGAACGGAAAGACGGATAGTTATGGGGAAGAAAGAAGAAAGAAGAAGAGAAGAAGAAGAGAAAAGAAAAGAAAACAACACAGAATCTCACATTCACGGCGGAACAACATATAATATAATATAAATGTTTTTTTTTCAAAAGAGAACTGTTATATACATTCATCCATCGGAGTACAATGACAATCACAATTATCAGCCTGGACAGTTATAATAATTTGTCCTCATAATTGCTCATAATTTCAATAATAAAGCAGAGAAAAATAACATATACGAGAATATGATTTTGAAGACCTCCAACTCGTCTCCTGAGCTCCAATGCAACCAAAACAATCTGTAAATATGCTCGGTTTGACCCGAACATTATAATAAAATAACACCGGAGTCAGTCTAGAAATCCAGCGTGAGAAAACACACCCAACTAGATATTAAAGTTTTAGAAAACCATTTAAAAATCAAAAGTATCTCGTAAGACCACGCCACACAAAAACACGGACGGGTTTTTACCTTACGATAACCAAAACATTTCATATGAAATCCTCTAGTATTATAATAGTGTCTAGATACAATTACTTATTAATCATAGCCGAAATTGTTACATTATTAAATTCCAGCATAATAGGTATACCATCAAGTCCGTAGGGGCTTATTGGAGAATGGATTCCATACAATGACTGGGCTACTAAGGTATCGCACGTCACGGTGCATCTCTAAATAAATTAACAACGAGGACCTCACCTAGATCCCCTGCCAAAATAGGGCCGGCCTATCACTTACTGAATAGTACCGAATATGATCACCCCTCCGTTAATGGGCCGCGAACATACAAATGAGAGAAAATAGCGACTCTAGATAAGTATGATCATACCCTACTTAGGAGCGACCCACTTAGCCTTGCTGCATCTCTCTTGTTTTAGTCATTTTCGGTTGACGAGGCTTGAGGCTACGATTACCTTTCAAGAACATATACACTTAGAATGCTCAATGCCCTCCAACGACAATGTGCTGATAGCATTCATCCATACAAGTCCGTTCTGGGACTGAACGAAACTAAAGGCACTCTTCCTACTACATCCATTTTGGAATCACCCTCAGGATTAGTAGCGATTAGCCCTTGCACTTCACATCTCTTTCTTCGATTCCATGCTCTTTAAGATGTCTTCACTTCGAAACGCATTCGTTGGATCAAACTGATTTTCAGATAACATATCCGATCCTGGTCTCTTCGAAACAACGTTCGATAATTTACGATAAACTCAACCCCGGTTCTTTAGGAAATAAACAGTCAAAGATAAAATCGGAGATCACAACTTAAACGTTAGTGGATGGATTTCCTTATCATTGTCCTATGAGAACGAAACGAGATTTATACGCAGAGTACAACGTCATCGAAGATGATTGTGCCATATAACTCACGTGTTTCTCCTAGATATTTCCAAAGTTACCTTTGAGTCCAAATTCGATAGTTGGTTATTTAACCATCGAATAAACAAACATTCAAATCATATATTTCATTTCCCATGGAACCCACTGAGCCTCTCATTTACAAATTTAAAATCACTTTTCAAATACTTGGAAATCACTTCCATATACTTATCTCAACAGAATAAGTATATTCACAAAACATAATATTTTCGATACTTAGAAAAATTTACTTAGTTCATGATCATATTAAAATGATTAAACACAAGTATTCTTTAAACAAAGATATCAATATTCCAAATTTCCTTCTCTTTCTTTAACTATCTTTTGTTTTTATTTTAAAATATTTTCTTAATAAATTTTCAATATATATTTATAGAATTCCTTATAATCTCCAAGTTTAATTTATAAAAGTACTCTTTTATAATCTCCTAACCATCTATAAAATTTCCCTTTTTAATTACTAACCATTTAAAATCCTCTTTTTCACAACCATTCAAAACCTAACTTCTTTTCCAATTATATCCTCTTTCCAAGTTTGTAAAACCCTCTACATAAATCCATTTTACAAAAGAAATTTTTTATAATAATTTATTATTATATATTTTTATTATTATTATCATTTTTAATAAATAAAAATAAAACATTATAAATTTAGCTTTAATCATTTTTAAATAATATAAAAAAATATAACTAAAACATTTTTAATAATATAATAAATAAACTTTAAAACCCTAAGAATTATTTTAAAAACATTAATAATCTTCAAAAACATTATTAATGTGACGACCACCCATGACCCCTGCACCAAATCTAGAGATAGAGCGCTGTAAAGTGTGCCAGGCGACCATGGACGATCGTCAAGGTAAGATTTTAAACAACAGAGTCTATCGTATTACTCACAGCGCATGGACAAAATACAATAGAACATAAGTATAGTGAAGCTTTACAGAACAAAGTGACATCATATAAAACTCCATAATAGCTGAATACAAGCATCCACATAGTCAATACATCAAGCCTCACTACATTTCTCTCAGAGAATACAAAACAGCGGAATATCCAGTACATATAATAAGAAGATAATATGCAACCCTCCAGCTCGTCTTCGATATCAGCATCGTGAGAAGAGAACAGCACCTGTCACCTGCTACCTAGTCTGCCCGTCCCAAAATGGACGAACAGCCCAAGGCAATAAGAATTAAAACATAAAGCCTTGAGTCAGACAACAGTCTTAGTGAGCAGTAAATTAACTAACAACATACCAAAAGAGCATAAAGGAAAAAGGAATAGGAATACAACCCTCCCACTCCAACCTCATTCTACAGTGATAGCCCCCAGACACACACTAAGCAGAAGCAAACATAGCAGAGCATACAATTTAAAGTAAAGCTACTATCACTCGAATCAAGGGCGATGTTTTCCAAGTACCAAGGCCTAAATCAGATAAGCACCCAGAAAATACCGCTCTTGAGTCCGAATGACGATACAACCAAACATCCATGACTCTGGCTATCACTGTTATCATTGCTTCGATATCACCGTTAATTGAATGACCGGCACATTCTTTCAGCCGTCCGTCAAGGGCTAATGGAAACCCCGGTTCTAGACATAACTCCCGCACGTCGTCGCAGCCCGTGCCTAGGACTATCGAATCTGCCCAGAGTACTCGACCATCAACAGTTGGCCGTTGGGACTATCGAATCTTCCCAAACGTACTCTTGCTTAGAGCATGCTAGAACCTTCAACAACGATGCTATCCAAGCCTCCTAGTCATCCTCCTCGACGACTATCCTCATATCCATTCATTATCCTCAACTCGAATCATATCACCGAGTTATCAACATGCTTGGAATGATCCCGTCTGGATTAGACCAAGTCTTCATCATATGATTGCCTCGCTTCATTACATCCTCGCAAAGCCTCATCTCATCATCACATCATCAAATCTATGCATAAGAGCTTCATCATCCCGCTACATATGCCACGAGCAGCTTTCCCAAATTCAAGAGCCTTTCCCTTAGCTTTTGAATCGTCTTCGATCTAAATCTAATCATCAATCATCTAGTTCATAACAAGCAATCAAGTCAAACATCAATCCAAGCAATCAAGCATTCAAATATGATCTAAGTAGACAATTATAACAATAATGGCATTTTCGTAATTAAAGAGTTGAAAGTCCAATAAGCATGAAAACATGGATTATATCTCTACAAACTTGATGAATGAACTTGCATAGGTTAACATATGATAAAATGGATGTAACATTATCATGAACAATGGATCTATATGGATCTACACATAGGATGAAGAAAATGCATGGAAATCTCTATTTTAACACCAAATCAAGCCAACAATCCGATATACTCCTTTGGATCCGTGTGAGAGATAATCACCACTCACCAAATCACCTAAACAATCCAAAAGATATCAACTTCAGATCTGGACAGCGAAGAACTAAGCTAGATCCGACAAGATCTCACTTCAAACGATGAAATCTCTCTTGAAAAGATGAAGATCTTCAATCCAAGCTCTTGAATCTTCAATCTTGATCTTCGATTTGGATGGATGGAAGCACTAGATTAGAGTGGAGAAAAGAAGTGAAGAAGTGTAGAAGTCGAGCTCTCAAAATGGCAGCACTTCGTCGCTTCAAAAATCCGGATCCCAAAAAGTGAGAACAACCCCTCCTATTTATAGCTGAAATCTGTCCTTAAGTCGAAATCTGGCTATCTCCCTAAGTCGCTTCCGACCTAAGCCTCTCCGACCTAAGCCTCTCCGACCTAACAGATGCACAACATAACTCCCCAGCGACCTAACACTTGACGACCTAAAGCAATGCGCTTTCCTTCGACCTACGACTTAGTTGGGTTGCGACCTAACAACTTAGACTTCTACGCGACCTAACACAACATACGACCTAACAGTTAGATCTACGCGACCTAACACTTAAACTATCCTAGCGACCTAACAACTTAGCAACCTACGCGACCTAACAGTGTTATGACCTAACACATAGCCTAACTCTTAAGGTCGCCAACTTGTTAACTCCTTAGGTCGCTAACCCACCCAGTCGACTTAACTTGGTAACAACTTAACCCTTAGGTCGCTTACGACCTTACCACCCAAGCTACCAGACGACCTAACACATAGCGACCTATCCCTAAACTCGGTTACTACGACCTAACTCTAACCTTAAGTCGTCTACAATCATAAATCGGTCAACCCACTAACTCGTCCAACCGACCTAACTTCTATACACTCTAAGTCGTTGCCGACCTAACCACACACCCAGTAACCACTAGGTCGCTAACTCGCCTTGCCGACCTAACACTTAGCTCACCGAAACTCTTAGGTCGCTCCCAATAGTTTCCTTAGGTCGGTCAGTTCTTTAGGTCGTTAACTTCGCCCTGCCGACCTAATACTTAATCAAATCCTAGGTTGCATAACTCTATAGGTCGCTCCAACTAACCCACGACCTAACACTAACTCGCCGAATTCCTTAACTCGGTCACGACTTAGCTCTTAGGTCGTTCACGACCTAGGACTTGGACAAATTTCCCTAAAAATCTGAAATGACTTAAAAATGCAAAAATTCCAGATTTTGACGAACTTGTCAATCCGTAAAAATACGGGTCGTTACATTCTCTCCCCCTTAGGAATTTCGCCCCCGAAATTCCAAGCAATCAAAATTATTCTGTACGCCTACCATCCATAGCAATCAACAAACCATGCATCCAATTCTAACTTAGCGTACAGAATTCTAAAACTTAGAACAAGTTACAATATCGCGAGATGAGACGACACCTTAGGGCCATACCTTGAAGAGTTCAGGATGAGCTGCCTTCATCCTCTCTTCCACCTCCCACGTACAGTCGTTATCATCATCACTCCATTGTATCTTGAGCAACTTAACTACCTTCCTCCTGAGCTGTTTCGTGTCGGTTTCAACGACACGAAGCGGCTTACGAGGTCTTCTATCGACTGGATCAACTTCGAAGTCTTCACAGCTATCAGCAGAAACCACTGTATTCGAGTCGTGCACATACTTCCGTAGATAAGATACATGAAAAACATTGTGCACACCCGACATCTTCTCAGGTAACTCCAACCTATAGGCGAGCTTTCCAATTCGCTCGATAATCGGGAATGGTCCAACAAATCTCGGAGTCAATTTTCCTTTCTTTCCGAATCGAATAACATTCTTCAGTGGAGAAATCTTCACAAAAACCATATCTCCTACGTCGAATTCCAAATCCTTTCGACGCTTATCGGCATAACTCTTCTGACGGTCTTGGGCTGCCTTCATTCGTTGCCGAATGATCTCTATACAATCTGAAGTCTGTCGAATCATCTCTGGCCCAAGTATCAGCTTCTCTCCAGTTTCCAACCAACATGTCGGAGAGTTACACGGTCTTCCATACAATGCCTCATACGGTGCCATACCAATGCTTGACTGGTAACTGTTGTTGTACGCAAACTCCACCAAATGAAGGTGATCTTCCCATGATCCTCCGAAGTCCAAAACACAGGCTCTGAGAAGATCTTCCAAAACTCGGTTGACTCTCTCGGTCTGACCATCTGTTTGGGGATGATAAGCTGTACTCAAACAAAACTCTGTTCCCAAGACTTCCTGGAAGCTCTTCCAAAATCCACTAGTGAACAATGGGTCTCGATCGCTCACTATACTCTTCGGGATACCATGGAAACGAACTATCCACTTAACATACAACTCAGCCAACTTTGATGCGGTCCTAGTCGATCGAACAGGAATGAATCGTGCACTCTTAGTCAGACGATCCACAATGACCCAAATTCCTTCATTTCCCGTTCTGGTTCTAGGCAATCCATCGATAAAATCCATCGACACTTGTTCCCACTTCCATGTAGGAACTTCTAATGGCTGAAGCAATCCGCTTGGCTTCTTCTGTTCGGCTTTTACCAACTGGCAATTCATACATTTGGAAATAAAATTTCCAACATCCTTCTTCATATCTTCCCAATAGTAGGTTCTCTTCATATCCCGATACATCTTATTTCCACCTGGATGAATTGTCAACTTCGAGTGATGACTTTCCTTCAGAACTTCACTCCTCAATTCATCTATATCGGGAACAACTAGTCGTCCTTGCTTTCGAAGCCAACCCTCTCGATCGACCTCGAATCCTTTATCCTTTTCTGGATCCACTCCAGATTCCAAATCACGGATAATCTTGACAAGCTTATCATCTCGCTTTTGACTCTCGCCAATCCTTTCCACAAGAGTCGGTCTTATTGATAAGTTTGCCAACATCTCAGGTTCCAATTCACATCTAGGCCTGAAGTCAAATCCAGCTAAATACTCGAGACCCTTCCATTCTGAAAACATGGCTCCCAATCCTGCATGTCTTCGACTTAACGCATCTGCCACTGCGTTACCTTTTCCCGAAGTATAAGCTATACCAAAATCATATGATGCTAAAAACTCTAGCCAACGTTGCTGCCGAAGATTCAAATCCTTTTGGGAGAAAAGATACTTCAACGACTTGTGATCCGTGAACAACTCGAATCGAACTCCCAACAGATAATGTCTCCACATCTTCAGAGCAAATACAATCGCCGCCAATTCCAAATCATGAGTTGGGTAATTCCTTTCATGCGGCTTCAGTTGTCGGCTGGCATACGCAACAACTTTATCCTTCTGCATCAGCACTGCTCCAAGTCCCGTACCACATGCGTCGGTGTAAACCACCATCTCATCATTCCCACTTGGAATAGTCAAAACAGGAGCACTCGTCAATCGCTCTTTCAGGATTGCGAAAGCTTGCTCACACTTAGCATCCCAACTGAACACTTGGTTCTTCTTCGTCAATCCTGTTAATGGTGCAGCTACCTTAGAGAAGTCTTTGATAAACCGTCGATAATATCCTGCTAATCCAAGAAAACTTCTCACATCAGATGCATTCTTAGGTCTAACCCAATCCTGGATTGCTGCCACCTTAGCGGGATCAACCGCTATTCCACTTCCAGAAATCACATGGCCTAAGAACCTCACTTCACTCTTCCAGAAGTGACACTTCGAAAACTTAGCCTTCAGCTGATGTTTCCGTAAGATTTCCAAAACAATACGCAAGTGCGTCTTGTGCTCTTCTTACGTTCTGGAATAAATCAGAATATCATCCACGAACACAAGTACGAACTTGTTCAACTGATCACTGAACACTCTATTCATAAGATCCACAAAATATGCTGGCGCGTTAGTCAATCCAAACGGCATTACCAGCCACTCAAAGAAACCGGATGATGTCCGAAAAGCAGTCTTCGGCACACTATCCTTAGCCACTCTCAACTGGTGAAATCCCGTTGCCAAATCCATCTGAGAAAACACCTTAGCTTCGTGAAGCTGATCAAACAAGTCATCTATTCTCGGCAATGGATACTTGTTCTTCTTAGTCACCTTATTCAGCTCACGATAATCGACGCACAATCTCAATGACCCATCTGTCTTGGTTGCAAACACAACTGGTGCACCCCACTCGGACACACTACGCCGAATGAATCCTTTCTGTAAAAGGTCATCGACTTGCACCCTCAACTCCTGCTGTTCCCTAGGCGCCATCCGCCTAAGAGGCATCACAACAGGTCTGGCTCCTTCAACTAGATCTATACGAAACTCGATCTCTCTATGCGGTGGCAACCCTTTGACTTCGTCAAAGACATCCTCGAATCCATTAGCGATCGGCACTGATGACAGTCCATCCCGTGGAACAACTAGCGAATACATGAAGCTCATGAAGACGCCTTCCTCATGCTTACATCGTATCACAATCTTTCGCCCTTCCACATTCTCGACTGTCACCTCCAGCCTCTCACAATCAACCTTAGCCGCATACTTCCTAAGCCAGTCCATACCTAAAATAATTCCGAACCCCGCAAAGTTCAGAACAAAACAATCACAAACAAAAGAGCAACCATGACTCGATACAACTAGACCACGGCATAACATACACAAACAAGACGAACCCCCAACTGGATTAGTCACAACCAATGGCCTATCAACAATATCCGGCTTCAAATCTAACCGGCCTACTAGTTCATTACAAACAAACGAATGTGACGCTCCAGTATCAAACAAAACTCTAACTGGAACACCACATAGGAAAAGAGTACCTTGAACAACCACACTCTTTCCTTTCTCTTCAGCAGTAGGAGCTTTCGAAGACGACGGAACAGCTCCTAAAGCATAGGCTTGTACAATCTGCCTGTCCTTCCTTGGTTCTGGACAATTCTTCCTGAAATGCCCCGGCTTGTCACAGTTGTGACACTTCTTCGGTGCCTTCGGATTCTTACAATCCTTCGAGAAATGGCCCTTCTGCTGACAGTTGTAGCAAGTTACCTCGCCTTTCGGCTTCTTCTGACCATCCTTACCCTTCTGCTGCTGCTGCTTCCTCTTCTTGTTTCCACCCTGCTGGGGTTTAGACTCTTCCCTGGTTACAGCAACAACAGATCCATCCTTAGGAAACAGACTCTCATGCCTGAGAGCTTTCTCCACAAGCTTCTCAAATGAATCGTCCAAATGATCCACCAACTGCCTCCCAAGATAACTATCCAAGCCGGTCACAAACTTCTCATTCTTCTGATAAGCAGATTCAATATATGACCGGGCATACTTGGACAAAGCTTCAAACTCAGAAACATACTCAAGAACAGATCTTCCACCCTGCTTGAGCTCTACAAACTTCTTGAACAGAACAGACTTCTGAGCTGTAGAAATGAACTTGGCTTCAAATCTAGCTTGGAATTGCTCCCAAGTAATCTCTTCCTCCGCAGTATTGATGGTAATAGAGTTCCACCAATCAGAGGCTCTCCCTTGAAGCTGCCTTGATGCCAACTTCCTCTTAGTTGCATCATCAATTCCCAAATCACCAAAGATCCTTCTACAAGCATCTATCCATCTCTGAACTTCGATAGTTGATTCTGTTCCAAAGAAAACCTTCCCTCCAAGAGCAGTATAATCCTTGCACAACTTAGCAAAATCCACTGGTTTCGGAGTTTGGACTTGAACTCCAACATCTACTGCTGCCCCCGGAACTGGTATCCTTCTCATGATCGAAGTCATCATAGCTTCGAACATGGCTGCATAATCAGCAGTCTCTTCAGTAGCACGGCCTTCCCTAGCAGCTGGTCTCCCTCTTCGACTCATTCTCAATATCTATAAAAAGGAATGATCAGAACATCTAGAGAAACAACTGCATAAAGGACTCAAACTCTACTAAGCTACTATATTATATATAGTAATCATCCATCAAAATACAATTACGTCTCTCATACGTAGTTACTACAGCGAGCGTTGGGTAAAATCGATTAACCAATGCTCTGATACCAAATGTGACGACCACCCATGACCCCTGCACCAAATCTAGAGATAGAGCGCTGTAAAGTGTGCCAGGCGACCATGGACGATCGTCAAGGTAAGATTTTAAACAACAGAGTCTATCGTATTACTCACAGCGCATGGACAAAATACAATAGAACATAAGTATAGTGAAGCTTTACAGTACAAAGTGACATCATATAAAACTCCATAATAGCTGAATACAAGCATCCACATAGTCAATACATCAAGCCTCACTACATTTCTCTCAGAGAATACAAAACAGCGGAATATCCAGTACATATAATAAGAAGATAATATGCAACCCTCCAGCTCGTCTTCGATATCAGCATCGTGAGAAGAGAACAGCACCTGTCACCTGCTACCTAGTCTGCCCGTCCCAAAATGGACGAACAGCCCAAGGCAATAAGAATTAAAACATAAAGCCTTGAGTCAAACAACAGTCTTAGTGAGCAGTAAATTAACTAACAACATACCAAAAGAGCATAAAGGAAAAAGGAATAGGAATACAACCCTCCCACTCCAACCTCATTCTACAGTGATAGCCCCCAGACACACACTAAGCAGAAGCAAACATAGCAGAGCATACAATTTAAAGTAAAGCTACTATCACTCGAATCAAGGGCGATGTTTTCCAAGTACCAAGGCCTAAATCAGATAAGCACCCAGAAAATACCGCTCTTGAGTCCGAATGACGATACAACCAAACATCCATGACTCTGGCTATCACTGTTATCATTGCTTCGATATCACCGTTAATTGAATGACCGGCACATTCTTTCAGCCGTCCATCAAGGGCTAATGGAAACCCCGGTTCTAGACATAACTCCCGCACGTCGTCGCAGCCCGTGCCTAGGACTATCGAATCTGCCCAGAGTACTCGACCATCAACAGTTGGCCGTTGGGACTATCGAATCTTCCCAAACGTACTCTTGCTTAGAGCATGCTAGAACCTTCAACAACGATGCTATCCAAGCCTCCTAGTCATCCTCCTCGACGACTATCCTCATATCCATTCATTATCCTCAACTCGAATCATATCACCGAGTTATCAACATGCTTGGAATGATCCCGTCTGGATTAGACCAAGTCTTCATCATATGATTGCCTCGCTTCATTACATCCTCGCAAAGCCTCATCTCATCATCACATCATCAAATCTATGCATAAGAGCTTCATCATCCCGCTACATATGCCACGAGCAGCTTTCCCAAATTCAAGAGCCTTTCCCTTAGCTTTTGAATCGTCTTCGATCTAAATCTAATCATCAATCATCTAGTTCATAACAAGCAATCAAGTCAAACATCAATCCAAGCAATCAAGCATTCAAATATGATCTAAGTAGACAATTATAACAATAATGGCATTTTCGTAATTAAAGAGTTGAAAGTCCAATAAGCATGAAAACATGGATTATATCTCTACAAACTTGATGAATGAACTTGCATAGGTTAACATATGATAAAATGGATGTAACATTATCATGAACAATGGATCTATATGGATCTACACATAGGATGAAGAAAATGCATGGAAATCTCTATTTTAACACCAAATCAAGCCAACAATCCGATATACTCCTTTGGATCCGTGTGAGAGATAATCACCACTCACCAAATCACCTAAACAATCCAAAAGATATCAACTTCAGATCTGGACAGCGAAGAACTAAGCTAGATCCGACAAGATCTCACTTCAAACGATGAAATCTCTCTTGAAAAGATGAAGATCTTCAATCCAAGCTCTTGAATCTTCAATCTTGATCTTCGATTTGGATGGATGGAAGCACTAGATTAGAGTGGAGAAAAGAAGTGAAGAAGTGTAGAAGTCGAGCTCTCAAAATGGCAGCACTTCGTCGCTTCAAAAATCCGGATCCCAAAAAGTGAGAACAACCCCTCCTATTTATAGCTGAAATCTGTCCTTAAGTCGAAATCTGGCTATCTCCCTAAGTCGCTTCCGACCTAAGCCTCTCCGACCTAAGCCTCTCCGACCTAACAGATGCACAACATAACTCCCCAGCGACCTAACACTTGACGACCTAAAGCAATGCGCTTTCCTTCGACCTACGACTTAGTTGGGTTGCGACCTAACAACTTAGACTTCTACGCGACCTAACACAACATACGACCTAACAGTTAGATCTACGCGACCTAACACTTAAACTATCCTAGCGACCTAACAACTTAGCAACCTACGCGACCTAACAGTGTTACGACCTAACACATAGCCTAACTCTTAAGGTCGCCAACTTGTTAACTCCTTAGGTCGCTAACCCACCCAGTCGACTTAACTTGGTAACAACTTAACCCTTAGGTCGCTTACGACCTTACCACCCAAGCTACCAGACGACCTAACACATAGCGACCTATCCCTAAACTCGGTTACTACGACCTAACTCTAACCTTAAGTCGTCTACAATCATAAATCGGTCAACCCACTAACTCGTCCAACCGACCTAACTTCTATACACTCTAAGTCGTTGCCGACCTAACCACACACCCAGTAACCACTAGGTCGCTAACTCGCCCTGCCGACCTAACACTTAGCTCACCGAAACTCTTAGGTCGCTCCCAATAGTTTCCTTAGGTCGGTCAGTTCTTTAGGTCGTTAACTTCGCCCTGCCGACCTAATACTTAATCAAATCCTAGGTTGCATAACTCTATAGGTCGCTCCAACTAACCCACGACCTAACACTAACTCGCCGAATTCCTTAACTCGGTCACGACTTAGCTCTTAGGTCGTTCACGACCTAGGACTTGGACAAATTTCCCTAAAAATCTGAAATGACTTAAAAATGCAAAAATTCCAGATTTTGACGAACTTGTCGATCCGTAAAAATACGGGTCGTTACAATTAATATAATAAATATAACTAAACATTTTTAATAATCTTCAAAAACATAATAATAATTTATTTTAGAACACTATAGATAATATAGTAATTAACATACAAAAATAACTTTACAAACATTTGTAATTAGTTATTAATAAAGCCCTTGTATACATACATATACATATATATATATATATATATTTATATAGCAATAATTAAACAATTTTCTTCCAATTTATAATATCAGAAGTTAATCAAATCCAAAATTTCCGAATCTATAGAAGGCTCGGCAATTCCAATGGTACTTAACAAGCTACCATTACCTTCCATTTAACTTCTAAAGTCAAATTGTTGGTATTTACATAATCAAGCATATATGTAAACCAATCCATAATTAATGATCAATTGACACTTAAATAAATGTCCAAATTAATAAAATAGCAGAACAAGGATTTATTCCGCTAACTATTATCATTCAAAGGTAAACCCTTACATTTATTAAACAATGTCTATTTGGCCAAATAGATAACACCAAGAAGTATACTTACATTAACTACATTATAATTTTAAACAACATAATTATATTAATCTAATCAATATCAATTTCTCACCTCATATATGATCCATTACTTAAAACAAGTTTGAATACAAATTTAGAACTCAAATAATCTAATAGCATTTCAAGATGCTATATCGCGATCCTAGATCAAATTCAACCAATCTAATAGCATTTCAAGATGCTATATAGGGATCCTAGACCAATTCAATCAACCAGCAAATTCAACAATTCAGGCAGATATAAATAAATTTAATCTACACAATATTATACTGGTAAATCAGAAAGGTGAGTTTAACTCACCATTATTCCAACGGTTGCTTTTGCGTACAGTATAGGCTATAGTCGAACAACGTTCGACTATAGCTCCAGATTCAGCTAGATCCAAAAGTAACTAATTCAACTCCACCGCATAGAGGACGGCGACAAGATTCCAACACGATTGACGACGTCTCAATCGGACCTTGTATGATTGAGTTATAGAATTTATAAGTTATTGGATTCTAAAATAAAATTAATTACTTAATTACTTTCTTAATTACACATTACCTATAATTACCCCACTAACCCACCCCTCCCTCCTTCCCAAATTCAAATCTCCTGAAGCTCCCTCCACCATAGCCGAATTTTGCTCCGCCCCATTTCCCCTCCGCTCTTTCACTAAAATCAGATCCAACAACTCCGGCAAGCTTCTCATCCTGCAAGCTTCCAGTCTCCCACAACCATGATGTCCCCGACCTTCCATAAAAGATCGTGACCCAAGCCCTTCCAAAACCCGTGACTGAGAATGCCGCACTCCTCCTCGAGGTGTTGCCCTCCACTGAACTCTCGCGTTGAGCTCGCCTTGCCAAGGGAAACCCACCGCCACTAACGTCACAGCCTCTCGTCACCTACACCCCTTTAAATTTGAAGCACTAGTTTTCCTACTACTATGACAAACTATAAAACACAACCAACAACCCTGCGAACTCCAACAACTTAAAGATTTGAAGATTTATGCTATTCATTTGAAGATATCAATTTCACAAACTCAAGGAAATTTATTTTGAATTTTTTTTGTACGTAAATCATGAGATTACAAAAGTTGGAAATAATTGGTTTTCTTTCTCTTTTCTTTGTTTTATGTTGGTGGAGCACGCAGTGTTAAAGAATAAGAAAGAGGAGAAAGAAGTGTGGCTAGCTGTACGGGTTTATTCCTTGATTTTAAAATGGAAAGGAATTTGATTTCATTGAGCTGCAAATTCACTTTCTTGTTTGATGAAAATGGCAAGGAAGGGTACGAGGGAGACATGTTTGTGTACTGCGTGTACGTTGTGTTGATGGCTAGGATAAATATATTACTTACTATTTTATATTGAACTTTTCAGCATTTCACCGCACTGCTTTCCGTTCACGTACGGACTCCGAATCGACAAACAAAAATACGGTCGCGCTTAGAATAGCGATGCGAACCCAAAACAATAATAATATACACTTGTTATTGAATTATGTAAAATCATATAAACACTGCTATTTGATGATAAAAAGTCAAACGAATAATTTTTATATTTTCCAATTTAAAAATTATGGAAAAATCAGGTAAAATAAATTAAAATACGTCGTCATAAATCGAGTCTTTAAAATAAAAATATAATTTCTGGTTATTCATCTGAATCATTTATTTCTGTAAATAAATTAACAAAGAAATTCACTTATAGCATTTAATAATTTAAAAGGAGTTAAATAAATCCATTAAACCCATTAAATAAATATTCAATTAAAATTCCAGATATTTAAATCATTATACAAATAATTATTCCCAATTCAAAAATTCCAAACAATCATATATTTTAATTCAAGTTTTTAAGCTTTATTAACCAATATTTTAATAGATATAATTAATTAAATATTCAAAATTAAATGACAAAAATCCCGGGTTGTTACACTCTCCCCGCCGTAAAAGAATTTCGTCCCCGAAATTGCCAAGGTATGGAAAATGCCTCCAAACCCATTAACATTTCAAACTCAATTAGTTGGAATAAGTTTTTTTTCTAGGTCCTAAAATTACTGAAAATTTCGGCAGCGTCTCCTTTGCGTGAAATGATTGCAACTACAAATTGCCACTATAGGCCTAAATCAATCAAAAAGAAAACAAAAGCAAAGTGGCCTCCCATGCCCATAAAATCATCAATTCAAATGACAATATAAACATGTACCTATTTGTCGGGTAAATAACTCAACTCATAAAACCAAAGGCGTCAAACTAGCCTTTGCTTCCATAAACCTACATCTCAATTTCAAATATATCCAACCAAATAATTTACATTTCCACATGTTAGACTTATAATTATTATAAAGTCCATAAGATGTATATATACCATCCATACACAATATCAAATCTGATCGCTCACTAAATCACACAATTTCACTTCTAAAGTAGTATCCCTCACTCGACTTCACTAGTGCGGACTTCGATCCGGTTCCTTGATTAGAAACCGTTGTTCTCCTTCCACAGCCATATACTATGATAGAAAACGTTGGATTCAAATAAAAAATCCATATTGAGTGTTTGCCATCGGGAATTGAGTGAAAAATCTTTGTTCGGATCGGTGTAAATAACCTCGAAATTGTGTACTCGAATCTGTATCAAATCAATTATGAATAGAATGATCTACGTACACTTACGTATTTACTTCATTTGTTCCTTAATTATGCCAGTTCTTTTAATTTACCTTCACTTAAAATCACAATTAATCATACCAATAGTGTTTCTTTTTATAATAAAATTCCTTTATAAACTATTTATATAAATTATTTTATTTAACTTTACTTAAGTTAAATTTTACCTCATAGTTCAATTTCAAATTTACTTTTCTTGAATAGACCAATTATTTTAATTCACATTTATTATTTCTTGGTATATCCCTTTTAAACTAAAATTATTTATGAACTATTTCATAATTCCATTTTCATTACACACTATTTTTATTTTAACCCATTCCAAAACACATTACTTAAGTTTATTATAAACATTATATAAAACACACTATGTTTGTTATCCATTTTAAACTTAAGTTCATATTCTAAATTAATTCTAGGATTCATTTTTTTTCCAAGTTATTCAATAACTTAGTACTCCATGCCTACAAACATTTTATAAGACTTATCTTCATTAATAAAACATTTCTCTAGATTTTATATTACTTCCAAAGAATAAATATTTTACTTAAGAAATATTACTCAAGTTTCTATTTGCAAAACACTCTTTTATTCTCCAAGGATATATATATACAATAATAGATTTGTTTTTACTTATCATGAATATTCAACAATTTTAAATCTTTTTTTAAAATCTCTATCTCTTCAAGGTTATAAGTTACAAAAACTTATTTCCTTATGTTTTTCACAAAACACTTAGCTTAAATTTCCAATTCAACCTGGAAGTTTTCGACCATCGAAAACAGTCGAAAATTCCATTTCATTTAAATAAATGAAAATTACCTAACAACATCTCAAATGAGATGCAAAATCCATACTATCTTAATGGGTATGATACATGAGTACATAATAATACTTAGCTGAAAATTTCAGAATTTTAAAACCCGGTTTTTTATTTCGAATCATTTTGAAATAATAATAATAATAATATCCATATATTCCATCGTATATCAAATCATATTTTTTGGGAATTTTTAAACATATTGGCTTTACCCAAACTATTTAACAACCAAGTTTTATCACATTAGCAATTTCACACTTTAGAAACTCGAAAATGAACACCGATGATGCTGCAGTCATCACCAGAATTATTTTCCAGCGACCGAAGTGAGCTTAGTGATTTTTAACTCTTTCAAATCCTTTTTAAATATTTCTATTAATAATATCTTCAAAATAATACCATTACTATTTTCCGCAAAAATTTGAAAACAATTTCCAAACACCGGCTTTGAGTTCTAAATTTCTCGGTTTAAATCCGTTTCTAGTTATAAACCATATTTTAATAAAATTTATATTTCAAAACACTCTCCAATAATACTATTATAATTCCTCATAATAATTTGAGAAACCATTTTAAATCTCCAGAATTTAAGTATCCAAATTCTCAGTTTTAAATTCTGGTTTATAATATATATTTATAAATCAAATTTATATAATTTCGCTTCTTATCTAAGATCATTTTCACCATTGTTGTCTTAGTATAGATTATAATGGATAACTTTTATTATAATTTAAAATTAAACTCAATATTATCATCGAACACCTTATAGTCAAACTGTGAAACTAAATTCACAAGGTGTTCATAATTATTTTAACCAACAAAATGTTCATAACTATCCGAGTACAACCAATAAACAATAAATGTTTATTATTTTCTAACCAACACACTATATATAACTATATTAGTTTCAGGAAATTATTATTTTTATATATAAATATAACTTTGGTAAAATTATTTCATTTACCCAATTTCAAAACAATACTGTGTCGATTTGCTTTGTTCAAATGTTTAAAAACCTCTATCGATACAGTTTTTCCATCTACATCAACCAGAGTTCATAAAAACTCAACCGATAAATCAACACAATATAAAACATTTTTTATATCACTAATAAATACGCGCTCTTATGCATACACTCAAACTCATTCTAGGGTCTCACTTACCCTATCTCAAATGAGTTAACCCCACCAAAGCCTAGGTGTTTGCTCAACCTAAGCTCTGTTACCACGTGTAACGACCCGTTTTCCGTACCATTCAAGCTGACAATAAACCACACATGTCCAACCGAACTCGAACGGAAAGACGGATAGTTATGGGGAAGAAAGAGAATGAAGAAGAGAAGAAGAAGAGAAGAGAAACCAAAACAACACAGAATCTCACATTCGCAGCAGAACAACATATAATATAATATAAATGATTTTTTTCAAAAGAGGACTGCTATATATATACATCCATCAGAGTACAACAACAATTACAATTATCAGCCTAGACAGTTATAACAATCTATCCTCACAACTGGTGATAATTTCAATAACAAAGCAGCGGAAAATAACATATACAAGAATATGATTTTGAAGACCTCCAACTCGTCTCCTGAGCTCCAATGCATCCAAAGCAATATGTAAATATGCTCGGTCTGGCCCGAGCATAATAATAAATAACACCCGAGTCAGCCTGGAAAACCAGCGTGAGAAAACACACCAACTGGATTTTAATGTTCTATAAAACTATTTGAAAATCAAAAGTATCTCGTAAGACCACGCCGCACATAAACACGGATGGGTTTTTACCTTACGATAACCAAAACATTTCATATGAAATCCTCTGATATTATATAGTGTCTAGATACAATTACTTATTAATCATAGCCGAAGTTTTATTAAATTCCAGCATAATAGGCATACAATCAAGTCCGTAGGTGCTTATTGGAGAATGGATTCCATACAATTATTGGGGTACCGCCCGTCACGATGCATCTCCAGATAAAATAACACCGAGGACCTCGTCTGGATCCCCTACCAACACAGGATCGACCTACCCATTACTGAATAGTACCGAATATTATCACCTCTCCGTTAATGGGCCTCGAGTATATAAATGAGAGATAATAACGAATCTAGATAGGGAAGATCATACTCTACTTGGGAGCAACCCACTTAGCCCTTCTGCATCTCCCATGTTTTAGTCATTTCCGGTTGATGAGGCTTGAGGCTACGATTACCTTTCAAGAACATTTACACTTAGAATGCTCATTTCCCTCCAACGACAACTGTGCTGATAGCATTCATCCATACAAGTCCGTTCTGGAACTGAACGAAACCGAAGGCACTATTCCTACTACATCCATTTTAGAATCGCCCTCGGTATTAGTAGCGATTAGCCCTTGCACTTCACATCTCTTTCTTCAATTCCATGCTCTTCAAGTTGTCTTCACTACGCCATAGATGGCCTATTGCAACGAAATTACAAGGTGTTGCTAGCTACAATGTAACGATAGCTATGCTGATTTTTGTCTATTGCAACATTCACTTCAATGTGTTAGCATAGATATCAGCAAAATGTTGCAGTAGCTATAAATATATTCAAATTAATAAAATTAATAAAATTTTACACCTCAGCGATCCACACCATCATTTAAAACAAAATCTCAACCGTCAATCCACACCATCAATCCACACCTTAGCAATTTTCATTTCCCGCTTTACTTTTCTTTCTCGTTCCTCTTTATGTGAAAATTAGGGCACGACATTTTTCTTTCTCGTTCCACTCTGTGAAAACTAGGGCACGCGATTCCAGTTGCTTTGATGCTCTGATTGATCGAATCTAGTGTGAGAAACGTTCCTGGTAGCTTGCTCCTTCATTCTCCTTGATTGATTGCTCGAATTGCTTTGACTTCGTCGTCCGGTGCGATGTGATATTATTTGGTATGTTTTCTGCCTTCTGGTTTACTTGATTATTCTCGATTTTGATTACACTCGCACGCTTTTGCCGATGATGAATTGGGATTTATTTATAGGCTTTATTTCCTATAATCTCGAGTTTAATCTTTCTGTTGGACTTTGAGAAATCTGGTATGTTGGATTGTGATGATGTATTGGTATGTTGGATTTTGGTTCACTGGCTTGATTTTGCTTTGTCGATGATGAATTGCGATGTGATATTATTTGGTATGTTGGATTTTGGTTCACTGGCTTGTTTTTGATTTCTAATCTGAGCTTGTTAGCTCCTTTCTGCTGCATTTGTTAAACCAGAACTTGAACCTTTGTTAAACCAGAACTTGAACCTTTGTTAAACCAGAACTTGAACCTTTGTTAAACTTGTTCACATACCTTTGTACCTTGCTGCATTTGTTAAACCAGAACTTGAAGTATTTGTATTCTGCTGTCCTCTAGAAAACTGCTTCACTTGAAAACTTCTGCATTTTGAAAATCAGAACTTTGAAAGTGATCTTTGGTTTTCTAAAACTGTTGACTAATCTGAACATTGAGTTTTGATTTCCACGATATATACAAACATATGTGTGTTGAGCTTCGTTGGTTTTTCTTGGTCTGGACTGAACTGGTACCATGCTAGCCTTGTTCTTTAACATGAACTGATGCTCCAAGTCCTCTGTATATCATATTACTGCCTATGTTTCTCTTGTACATGCCTGATGCATTCACTGTTTTTGCTTGATGGGCTGCCTATGTGTACTGCTGTGTTTCTTGCACTGGCTTGTCTACATTTTGCTGAACCTGGTTCTTGTTTGTTTTGTTGGTTGCTTGGCCCTGAGTTGAATCCAGTCGATGACTCGGGTTTGACCTTGTGCCGTGTCCTTGTATCCATGTGTTGCATTCATGTTTGGCTTATGCACTTATGAAAAGAAACAACCCAAATACCTGAGGCAAATATTATAACAAAAATATTTTCATTTTCTGTTTGAGTTAAATATTATTTTCCAGATTACTGCTTTTGAATTATATGTGACAGGTATTGAAGACTGGACAGCTGGATACAAGCTTGAAGACAGAGTCAAATCAAATGTGCATGAGTGTATGAATGCATGAGCTGAAGACAGGTTTCAAAGAAGGCTCGATCTTCCGAAATCGGATGAATCGGGCGGTGCCCACTTGTTCGCCGGGACTGCGGTGCCCCGGACCCCCGCCGGCGCTGCGCCCGGACCCGCTTCTCGGCTCGCCTTCGGCTCGGCACTCGGCTCGCCTTCGGCTCGGCACTCGGCTCGCCTTCGGCTCGGCACTCAGCTCGTCATATATTTGTCAGTGTCGGTGTCTGTATAAATTGAAACTGCATATGTAATGAGTGAACTGAGTGATGTAGTGAGGATTATCTGTATATGTAAATATCAGTGTTATATATCATTGAATTGTAAAATAGTGGAGTCAGGAATTTGTACTATTTCAAATGTTGAAATAAAATATTTATTTAAATAAATTACTGTTTGAATACCAATTCTATGCAATAGCATTTTATTAAATAAATATTTATTTCTATTAAAAAATCAAATATGCTCTACATTGTGGGCCCCACAAATTCAGAAAGTTAACATCTATAGCAACATTTTGGAATGTTGGTACAGACACCTATGGATGTTGCTATAGACCCAAATATGGTTCTATTGCAACAATATTTCTTATGTTGCCTTAGATAGTCAAAATGTTGCCTTTGAGGTCTGCGGCAACGCGGCAAAATGCAACACCGAGAAAGTGTTGCCTTTGCCCTTTTTTAGCCTACAGCATCATTTTTTGGCACTTCTTGCATCACTTCTTTGGTGTTGCAGTATGCAATCTATGGCGTAGTGCTTCACTTCGAAACGTATTCGTTGGCTCGAAGTGGTTTTCGGATAACATATCTGATCCCAGTCTCTTCAAAACAACGTTCGATAATTTACGGCAAACTCAACCCCGGTTCTTTGGCAAATAAACAGTCAAAGATAAGATTAAAGATCACTTCCTAACCGTTAGTGGACGGATTTCCTTATTATTGTCGTAAGAGAACGAAACGAGATTTATACGCACAGTACAGCATCACCGAAGATGACTATGCCAAATAACTTACGTGTTTTTCCTAGATATTTCCAAAGTTACTTTTGGGTCCAAATTCGATAGTCGGTTATTTAACCATCGAATAAACAAACATTCAAATCATAGATTTCATTTCCCATGGAACCTACTGAGCCTCATATTCACAAACTTAAAATCACTTTTCAAATACTCGAAAATACATCCATATACTTATCTCAATGGAATAAGTATATTCACAAAACGTAATATTTTCGATACTTAGAAAATTTTACTTAGTTCAAGATCATATTAAAATGATTAAACACAAGTATCTTTTAAACAAAGATATAAATATTCCAAAATGCCTTCTCTTTCTTTAACTATCTTTTGTTTTTATTTTAAAATATCTTCTTTATAAATTTTCAAATTCTATTTATCGAATTCCTTATAAATCTCCAAGTTTAATTTATAAAAGTACTCTTTTATAATCTCCTTACCCATCTATAAAATTTCCCTTTTTAATTACTATCCATTTAAAATCCTCTTTTTCACAACCATTCAGAACCTAACTCTTTCCAATTTAAATCCTCTTTCCAAGTTTGTAAACTCCTCTACATAAGTCCTTTTTACGAAAGAAAACCATTTATAATAATTTATTATTATGTATTTTTATTATTATTATTATCATTTTTAATAAATAAAACTAAAACATCATAAACTTAGCTTTAATCATTTTTTAATAATATAAAAGAAATATAACTAAAACATTTTTAATAATATAATAAATAAACTTTTAAAACCCTAAGAATTATTTTAAAAACATTAATAATCTTCAAAAACATTAGTAATATAATAAATATAACTAAGCATTTTTAATAATCTTCAAAAACATTAATAATAATTTATTTTAAAACACTATGGATATTATAGTAATTAATTTACAAAAATAACTTTTACAAACATTTGTAATTAATTATTAATAAAGCCCTTGTATATATATATATATAGTAATAATTAAACAATTTTCTTCCAATTTATAATATCAGAAGTTAATCAAATTCAAAATTTCCAAATGTAGAAAAGGCTCGTCAATTCCAATGGTACTTAACAAGCTACCATTACCTTCCATTTAACTTCTCAAGTCAAATTGCTGGTATTTACATCATCAAGCATATATGTAAACCAATCCATAATTAACGATCAATTGACACTTAAATAAATGTCCAAATTAATATAATATCAGAACAGGGATTTATTCTTCTAACCAATGTCATTCAAAGGTAAACCCTTATATTATTAAACAATGTCTATTTGGCTAAATGGATAACACCAAGAAGTATACTTACATTAACTATGTGATAATTTTAAATAACGTAATTATATTAATCAAATCAATAACAATTTATCACCTTATATTTGATCCATTACTTAAAACAAGTTTGAGTACAAATTTAAAACTCAAACAATCTAATAGCATTTCAAGATGCTATATCGCGATCCTAGATCAAATTCAACCAATCTAATAGCATGTCAAGATGCTATATCGTGATCCTAGACCAATTCAATCAACTAGTAAATTCAACAATTCAGGCAGATATAAATAAATTTAATCTACACAATATTATATTGGTAAATCAGAAAGGTGAGTTTAACTCACCATTATTCCAGCGGTCTCTTTGCGTTCGTTTGGCCTATAGTCGAACAACGTTCGACTATAGCTCCAGATTAAGCTAGATCCAAAAGAAACTAATTTAACTCCACTGCGTAAAGGTCGGCGACACGATTCCAACGCGACTGACGACGTCTCAATCGGACCCCGTATGATCGATTTATAGAATTTATAAGTTATTGGATTCTAAAATAAAATTAATTACTTTCTTAATTGCACATTACCTATAATTACCCCACTAACCCTCTCCTCCCTCCTTCCCAAAATTCAAATCGCCTGAAGCTCCCTCCACCATAGCCGAACCTTGCTCCACCACTTTCCCCTCTGCTCCTTCACTAAAATCAGATCTGAAAACTCCGTCAAGCTTCTCAACCTGCTAGCTTCCGGTCTCCCACAACCACGACGTCACCGACCATCCATAAAAGTTCGCGACCCAAGCCCTTCCAAAACCCACGATTGAGAATGCCGCACTCCTCCCTAAGGCGTCGCCTTCCACCGAACTCTCGCTCCGAGCTCGCCTTGCTAAGAGAAACCCACCCCACTAACATCACAACCTCTCGTCGCCTACGCTCCTTTAAATTCGAAGCAATAGTTCACCTACTGCTCTGACAAACCGTCGAACACAACCAATAGCCCGACGAACTCCAACAACCCAAAGATTTGAAGATTTATGCTATTCAGTTGAAGATATCAATTTCACAAACTCAAGGAAGTTTATTTTGAATTTTTTCTATATGTAAATCATTAGATTACAGAAGTTGGAAATAATCAGTACTCTTTCTCTTTTCTTTGTTTTGCGATGGTGGAGCACGCAATGTTGAAGAAAAATAAAGAGGAGACCGAAGTGTGGCTAGTTTTACGGGTTTATTCCTTGATTTTAAAATGGAAAGGAATTTGATTTCATTGAGCTGCAAATTCACTTTCTTGTTTGATGAAAACGGCAAGGAAGGGTACGAGGGAGACATGTTTGTGTACCGTGTGTACGTTGTGTTGATGGCTAGGACAAATATATTACTTATTATTTTATATTGAACTTTTTAGCATTTCGCCGCACCGCTTTTCGTTTGCGTACAGACTTCGAATTGACAAACAAATATACGGTCGGCTTAGAACAGTGATGTGACCCCAAAACAATAATAATATTGTAACGACCCAAAATTTTTAATTGGTTTAATAGCGTAATTAATTGAATTTTTGTTGAAATTTTAAACAATTGAATTTTGAAATAAAAATTTGATATTTGGAATACGTCTAATTAAACATAGCAATTGGTAAATTTTCATCTGATAATATGGAAGTTTATTTTACTGTGTAATTTTATTTCAATTTAAATCAGTTAATATTTGATGATAATAAAATGTTTTCCAAACCTGAATATTTTTATAAAATAAATTGTAAACCGTCTTCTGAATGAAACATCATATTTTTTTTCTCCAAATTTGGACTTCTATTGCTCCGTTTATCTTATTTTCTGCAAATTAGTAGCATTTTCGGTATCGGATATCGACTTTTGATTGGATGATCGTACCACTAATCTCTGTATACCGTTTTGATCGTCTCGTCGTGCTGATCTCTGCGGTATATTCAATTCTGTATTTTGAAGTCTGGTACATAGTGGGAACCGTGAAATGGATATTCGTATCGGTTCCGTATTTGAGCCGGGTAGTTTTCTATGTCCTTTGGTTATCCACCATGTAAACAGATAGCCGTTGTCATTTATTTCCAGAAATTCATACATATGACTTTTGATTTCCTTGCTTTCAAATCTGAATCGTGGGCACGGTAATAAATTGTTTTAAATTCTTTTCGGCTGGATCATTGGAGACGTTTCCATTTCCCTTCTCACCTTTGCTTTTATTATTTCCATACTTTTCGGTAACCTCCCCCTTCCCCACCGCTTCAATATACGTGTTGTTTTGTTGATTGACAGTTCTTCAAAACATTTTCCTCTTCCACTTTATATTCATTCCGCCATTCTTCAAAACAAACATTTTTTTTTACAATTCTTATATATCGGCTGCCCAAACTCATACCCATCTCCCCTCATTCCAATGCCCCTCTCTGCCACCAATGTCTGCAACCACTTCCCTCCAACCCCAAGCCTCACGTGCAGCAGCCTCACCGAGCCCATCAACCACTTCGTTCCTCCACCTGAAATCTCTGGCCACAACACCTCCCCACATCTCCTCCTCCCTCCATCGCACCAACCCTGACTGAAACCGACGCCAATCCCATACCCTCCACGTCATTAGACAGACCCAAAACCCCGACCACCGTGAACCACCACTCGCCTTCCTCCTCTCCTCCTCCGCTCCCCAGAAACTCTCGCCGAGCACAGCCGTGTGCGACCATCCACCCGAGCCACCAAAGTCGAGCTCAGCCGCATATATATCGAGGTGATATATATTGTCCTTTCCTTTGTCTCTTTGCTAAGAAAAATATACAAATCCATATATATTTAATTTTGTATCAGATTTATATAAACTGTTCGTTTTTGCATAAAAGTTTTACACATTTATATGTATGAACTGCTGGGCCATATAGGTATACATAATTTAATTTATAATAAGTCAGTTATATATTTTCTCTGTTATTTTATATATACAGATTTATGTATGAGTTTTTCAAGTTTTATGTACTAAAATGTTTCATTTTCTCTGTTTGTATGACTGAAGTAAAGATATTATATGTTTATATTACTTATATATATATATCTTTATAAGTATTGTATTTTGTAGAAAATAATATGGTATGTTATATTGCATAAGCTGTACTAGATGATTTATATATATTCGTTTTTAAATGTAGTTTTCATATACGATCTGATTTTTTTTGTAATAGGATAGTACTGATAGAATTTTAATAATATACATTTGTTTTGTAATATTCAAAGTTACATATGTTAGATTTTATAGAGTAGTAATGTCAGCTAGCTATGTATATTTGGTTTTGAAAGAAGTATGGGTATGCCAGTTTTGTCATAAAGGTTGTTGTTTTAATCTATATATATAGGTTAGTTGGTACGCATATGTCTATAATTCATGTTTTTCATTTGTCTACCTTATTCTAATAAACTGATTTCACATTATTTTGTATATATATAATATATTTTAAAAATATCCAGTTTTGTAAATATGGAAATTTATATGCCTGCATTTTTTTAAGTGAATTTCATATCACGTATATACACATATTGTGATGTAGTCTATATAAGTTTATTAATATGAAGTTATATATACATTTTGCACAGTAGCTTATATGATAGGTTATGTATGCAAGTAATCTTCTCCCGCTGTTTATATATATAGTTATAAAGTATATATATATATATTAGCCTGAACAAATGCATTTGCAACCGTATAGAGTGTTATAAATTAGTTATATAGCTTCGGTTACACATATGATTTTATTTTAAGTTGTATAATTATAGATGTATAAGTTTATATAAGTTTATTTAGTGGTGTATATTGTGTTGTATATTTATGCAGTTATACAAGATTGTATATAATGTGTCTAAAGGGTAAACAATATAATATGTTTTTAAAACTTTCACTTTTCTGGTTTATTGTATAAGTTGTTATAATCTTTGATTATATATATATATATTATATAAAGTATGTACAACTTGGTTGGTTGTTTATGTCGGGTCGGTTGAGTTATAATGGTTTTATAACATTTTATGTATATAAGTTTGTAGTGATTTATGATCCATTATATAATATATATAATATGTATATATGTTTGATTTCAATGAATATATATTTAAATTAAGGCTTATTTAAAATGTATATGTATTTTAAATTGAATATTTGGTTTAAGGAAGATAATAATATAATATACATCTCGTCTAAATTTTATATCAAGCTAATTTGAGTCTGATTTGTTTCGTCTATTCCTATTGATTAGCTCTGTTCGTCAATTCATGCACAATCTTGCTTTGATTTAGGACTCTTGCTTGGATCCATAACCCATTTCATTGTCTATTCTCTCTAACCTCGAAGGTGAGAAATCACTCACGATTAATGTTCTTATATTTATTAAATTTTATTTCAATTGAAACGACAATTGAAATATGTTGCTGTTAGTTGTTTAAATTGTTATATATGCTATTATATGTAATTGTTCACCTATGGGATATGACACCATATCCTGTTGTTTATATTATACTATTACTGATGACATATGTATGTTGTTATATTTTATATTATCTGTTATCACTCTGCAAGTTCCCTGTTAGTATAGAATTCACTATGGGTTGAAATGATACAAACCCGAATGGACTTTAGAATAGGAGAAAATCGTTATGGGTTGAAATGATAGACCCAAGCGATTTTCATTTGATTGAATTTGGAATTACGGGTTGAAATGATATCTACCCGTATATATTTAAATCACTGATTGAAATGATAAATATCCGTATCACTTGACCATATGATAGATATATACAAACACCGTTGGTCCATATATATAATTTTTTTGAAAATAAATTCTATGGATTTGGGTAGAAATATATGGTTTTAATAAATGTTGATTTTAAATTATTATATAAATGGTAATGATATATATATAGATTTAATAATAATATTTAATTTAATTAAGACTGATTTAATACATATAATATGGTTAAGTATTTAAATTTATGTTTCAAAATAGATTTCAGTAATAATTTGAATAAGTTAAGGTTGGGAAGATAATTTGAATTTAGTTAATTGTATTCATTAAAGAATTTTATTTAATTAAACCGATTTGAAACTTATTAAAATTGACATTTAAGATATGATTTATAACTTGGGTTTGATTTAAGTAACTTAATAAATATTTCTTGTTTAAATAAATTTAAGGAAATATTTAGTAAAAATGTAATTTAAGGCTAGTTAAATGATATTGAATTTATTAAGTGAATATTCCCTGATTAAATAATAATGAAGTTAAATCAAGAGCTATATGAAACTGTTAAATTTAACTTTGAAATGTTGAATATTAAAGCTTTGAAATATATTGAAAATTTAAATGGTTTATTTTAGAACTGAATTGAATTGATGAATTGAGCTTTGAATAAATTTGGAAGTTGAGTTGATTTGAATCGATTTGTGAGACTTGGGGAAATTTAATACTTTACTTTATAAATTATTCAATCTATATATACTATTTTGGAAAATAGATATATTTGGAATGAAAAGGATATTTGGGTTTCGAAGTATAAATAAATTTGAAATGACCACGGTGTTATAGTGTATATTTCTACATTGTAGATAGTTCCTTGGATCCTTAGAGGATGGTTATCCCAAACATCCTTTAAGTTACTTGTATTTCGGTTGATATTTCACTTGAGTTGGATTTATTGATATAAGAATGTTAATCCTGACTCGAGTGTTTTGTGTTTTGCTTTACGCTCGGGTCAGACCGAGTGATACTGTGACGCCCCACCTCTATGCTCATAATAACAAAGAGTATTAAAAGAAATACTGTCTATTATTACGAAGAATAAGGCTGGATAGGAGCGACCATCCGTAATTGGCCTTATACTAATATTGGTTATCTCGATAGGAGTGGTATATACTTTTTATTTTTCATCTATTATTTATTTACTCCCATCGACATATCCAATTATCAGTATAAAACAAACTACGATAGTTCATAATAGTTTAGGACATTAGATATAACAATAACACAGATAATATAAATGCGGAACACAGATAAAAACAAAAGTCTCATATATATATAACTGATGTCAGTTAATACATAGTTGACACAATACATACGATACAACTACAACTGTCGACTCTAGAAGTTATATATACAAGTACATTATCGACTAATATACATGAATACATATCGTTCTATACAATGACACGACTACTACAAAATGACACTGACAACTTCAGAAGATATGAAAAGTCTTCAAATCCCGAACAGCAACTCAAAGAAGGAAATCTACTACCTGAAATAACTCGGGTCTGACCCGAGTATTACATTCAAAAGAAAATAATACACGGGTCAGTCTAATTCAAACTCAGTTATTAGTGCATAGAAGCAATAATAATCAAACATCAAATAGACAACAGCCACAGAAATCTCGTATATCCAACTCTCGATACGAGAATTGGATAACGGCATATATAACACTTAATAGTGTTAAACAACAAATCAGCAATCCAAATCAGAATACAACTCCAAAACACTGAAATTAACCAACGAAACAATTCAACAAATCGAAACATCAATTTAAAACTGTCAAAACTGATAGGGCTGCAGTACACGCACGCGTGTACTGCCTTGCCACTATCGCAGGAGGTACACAAAAGCTCAGAGAAATCACAAATGATCACAAGGTCAAATCCCGAAATCGGGATTCAACTCAAGGAAGTTCGGAAACAAATCCAATATCTCAAGTGGTCAAGACAGCTAATTTATATACAAGTTGCCTCACCCAACTGTAAAGAGAAAACCACAAGGCAAATTCAAGGAAATTAGAAAACAAACCCAAACGTATTAATGCATTGCAAACCAACAAGGGCTACAACGGCATATAAAAAGAAATTGCAGTCACCAATGAATACGAGGGTCAACTGCAACAAAACTGCAGTCTCCATAAGATCACAAAGTCGAACTGCACAAAAGAAAGCAAGAAACAATCTACACAATAAAACTGCAGTTGAAACAGCAATTAACCAGGAACTAAACCGTCAAACCACGACAACTCAAGTGTCGAACTCAACTGATCAGCATAACCTGGTCAAAATATAATTAACAATGGCATAACAACAATAACAGAACAGTGACCACATAGAGTATACCAGAATGAAAGGAGTATCTTTGCAACAAGCATAGGACAGTGTTGCAAACAACATGAACACGTAATAGGAAGTGAACATGTGAAAATCAGGCTACAGGGGCAAAACAGTATCAAGTGAATGACCCAAATGATCAAGCTACTCTGACAACTAACAGAACTCAATGCACACAGTGGCAATCACAAAAGGCCAACATAGACAACATCAAAGAGACAAGGGTACAAGCTGAATTCTACCTCAAACCAATGCACTAAGAATATAGAACAGTCAGTTCAAACATGTATAAAAGGACCAGTGATAATATGTACAAGTGTAGTGTACAAGGTGAAGCAACTCAACAACAAGATATGCCTGAGCCAAGAAAGCAAAACCAAATCAAATCCTGTAAGCATCAGTGTAAGTCGAGAAAATCATCACAACGACCCAGTCGAAACCAACCAGTGGCAACCATCACAAATTCAATTTTTAAAACAACTGAAGTATAATCGGAGCCCAAGCCGATATACATGAAAAATACTACTGTAACCAACAAAGTCAAAATCGACCAGTTCCTCAACAGTAAAACCCAATTTGAGTTCGCAAATCAAAAGGAGACCGAAGGCAAAATGCAAATGGCCGAGAATGCTCAGTGAAAAATTCAATCAAATGGGTACAGCAAAATTCAAGGGCAATCGAATTATATACTAACGGTAAAGTGAATTAGAAGTAAGTGAATAACATCGCTCCAATCGAAACCAAGGCCGATAATACAAGAACGAGAACGAAATCAACATCAAAATCCAAACAAGCAGAGGAAATCACTAAGCTGAACTAGATGTGAGTAACTGAAATTACTCACCTTTTAGTGCAATCGAAGAAGCCGAGCAAGGCGAGGGAAGTTTCATCGACAAGGCCAGCTACGATCCCTCGATCGAGCTACACAAGTCGTGCGCCCCAAATTCGATCGAACTTCTAATCTTTGACGAAGAGGAATAATTCGAGAGCGAAGAAAACGTGAAGCCGCCATTATACTTCGTGTTTTTATTTTTCTCTCTAGGGTTTTCACGAACGAAAACAATTTTGAATGAGGGTCGGGTATTCGAAATTGAAGGAGAGAGGAACGGTTATACACGATTATCTCCACCACAAAAGAAGTGGATAATTGAATTTTTAAAGCCCAACAATACTTACCCAATTTTTCTCAAGGAATTTCAAACTGATTTAAAACTCCAAAACAATTAGCTAGGAATAGTGATCGTCTAAAGACGATAACAAAATAATTACGGAATCTCGGGTTGTTACAGACTCCCCTCCTTATAAAAATTGCGTCCCCGCAATTTTCATAACTAAGGTCGTCAATAACAATTACTTTTCTAACAAAAACTGGTTAAGCTAGAAAAATAACAGTCAAGAATTCCAATGCCACAGTAATCTTTTAATTTCCAATAAAAGAGATTCACAAATTTTCAACAAAATTTAACTATCAATAGATAGTCAGAAAGCAGCAAAACTGAATAAATGCAATCATTAACGATATTCATTTATCAACAAGATAATTAAAATACAGAGAATCACAAAGCAACAATGTCTAATCATCGATACGATACTCAGAAAACAAATCAACAAATGTCAAATTATCGAAGACGAATATCACAAAACATCAAATTCAACAATTATTCGATTATCAAAAACGATAATCAAATTTCAAATTCAACAAATATTCGATTATCAAAAACGATAATCAAATTTCTCAAATTCAACAAATATTCGATTATCAAAAACGATAATCAAATTTCAAATTCAACAAATATTCGATTATCAAAAACGATAATCAAATTTCAAATTCAACAAATATTTAATTATCCCAAACGATAATTAAATCTAAAATCAACAAATATTTAATTATCTGAAGCGATAATTAAATCTCAAATCAACAATTATTTAATTATCTCAAGCGATAATTAAATCTAAAATCAACAAATAATTAATTATCTGAAGCGATAATTAAATCTCAAATCAACAATTATTTAATTATCTCAAGCGATAATTAAATCTAAAATCAACAAATATTTAATTATCAAAGACGATAATTAAATCTCAAATCAACAAATATTTAATTATCAAAGACGATAATTAAATCTCAAATCAACAAATATTTAATTATCTAACAGCGATAATTAAATCTAAAATCAACAAATATTTAATTATCTAAAGCGATAATTAAATCTCAAATCAACAAATATTTAATTATCTAAAGCGATAATTAAAAGCAACAAATATCCGATTATCAAAAACGATAATCAGAACTCATATCAACAAATATCTAATTATCACAAGCGATAATTAGAAACAACAAATATCTGATTATCAAAAACGATAATCAGAACTCATATCAACAAATATCTAATTATCACAAGCGATGATTAGAAACAACAAATATCTGATTATCAAAAACGATAATCAGAACTCATATCAACAAATATCTAATTATCACAAGCGATAATTAGAAACAACAAATATCTGATTATCAAAAATGATAATCAGAACTCATATCAACAAATATCCAATTACCTGCAGATAATTGGAAACAACAAGTATCTAGAAATCAATTAAGAAGACTAGAAAATCAACATAAAAGCTTGGATCGATCCCATCAGATGGTGAGTTTTTAATTCGTCGCACGTGCATCTCAGAGTGGCCGAAGCCTACCAAGTACTCAACATAATTTTGGCGCCCATCAGATTGACCCGAAGGTCCGTAGAGTGACCCGAAGGTCTAGTACTGGTATTTGACCCGAAGGTCCGCAGAGTGGCCCGAAAGCCCAACTAATGACCCGAAGGTCCAACAAATGACCCGAAGGTCCGCAGAGTGGCCCGAAAGCACACGAAATCATCAAATATTTCAATTAACGAGTCCGGAATTAACCGAAATAGCAAACGCACATGTCCCATACCACGTGTTTTACTAAATCGTTTGATTCTCTTCATCGTTTCCTTGAAAGTGCAAAATTGTGTATTTTGTAAAAATACATTTCACATTCTCAAACGGACAAGTCCGGAATTAAGCGAATCAGTAAAAGAAAGGGTTCATAGTCCTCGATTTTGCTGAAACGTTTAAATCGCTTCCTCATTCTTTTGAAAGCGCGAACTGTTAAAATTTCTGAAAACAATTTTATTTATTTTGTAAAAATAACAATTCACATTCTCAACTGGACAAGTCCGGAGTTAAGAGAAACAGTAAAAGAAAGGGGTCATAATCCTCGATTTTGCTGAATCGTTAAAGTCGCTTTCTCATTCTTTTGAAAACGCAAACTGTTAAAAATTTATAAAACAATTTTCATTTTAAAACGATTTTTCCAATCACGTGATTAAAGCAGCAAATCAGTAACAATTTCGATAAGGAAATTGTACTTCTCAAAATACCGTAAAAACGGTTACAAATCAGCATTGCGGAATAACCGCTTGAAAATCCACTTTTAAAATTTGACGGTTACGGAAGCCAAAGCTACAGTAGTTTTAAAACGTCAAAATCACATCAAAACAATCTACATCAAAATGTAATATCAGTGAATTCTCATTCATCAAAATGCCACAAAACACCGTGCTTCAAACATAGCATTGGTGTAAAATCCCGTTATAAAATAACGGCAACAAATTACGTATCATAACCAAGCATCGGTTCAACGTAAAATAATTGCAATAACGTGCAATTCAAATTTTTGCACGTACTACAAAATGAACAAAGAATCATTCAAATGTATCTTCAATGAAGATAATTTAAAACAGCAAAAATCTAATCAATAGATGATTAGTATAAAAGAAAGCCAGCGGAAATTTCAACAAAAATCACATATCCGCAATTTCTTCGAATCCTCAATTCGGATTCGAAATTCTCGAAGAAACAAAATAATTACAGCTATGTAAACAACAAATGAAATTCATATCAATTTCGTATTTTGATTTTTAAATCAAAAAGATTATCAGCTGTACTCAGCGAAGACAGTTTCACTGTTTCCGCTGCGCACTCGGATAAACAGAACACAAATCAATCAAATCATCAGACCCCAATTTCACTATTATTTTTAAATAAAGTTATTTAAAAATTTTATCAAAATTTCAAAACTTTAGTTTTGACTCAAATCACAGATAAAACATCGACAAATAGTTGTAACATATGTTCCATCCAAGTTATGTTTTATATTATGTCCATAAACCCCAAGCTCGGATACCAACTGTGACGCCCCACCTCTATGCTCATAATAACAAAGAGTATTAAAAGAAATACTGTCTATTATTACGAAGAATAAGGCTGGATAGGAGCGACCATCCGTAATTGGCCTTATACTAATATTGGTTATCTCGATAGGAGTGGTATATACTTTTTATTTTTCATCTATTATTTATTTACTCCCATCGACATATCCAATTATCAGTATAAAACAAACTACGATAGTTCATAATAGTTTAGGACATTAGATATAACAATAACACAGATAATATAAATGCGGAACACAGATAAAAACAAAAGTCTCATATATATATAACTGATGTCAGTTAATACATAGTTGACACAATACATACGATACAACTACAACTGTCGACTCTAGAAGTTATATATACAAGTACATTATCGACTAATATACATGAATACATATCGTTCTATACAATGACACGACTACTACAAAATGACACTGACAACTTCAGAAGATATGAAAAGTCTTCAAATCCCGAACAACAACTCAAAGAAGGAAATCTACTACCTGAAATAACTCGGGTCTGACCCGAGTATTACATTCAAAAGAAAATAATACACGGGTCAGTCTAATTCAAACTCAGTTATTAGTGCATAGAAGCAATAATAATCAAACATCAAATAGACAACAGCCACAGAAATATCGTATATCCAACTCTCGATACGAGAATTGGATAACGGCATATATAACACTTAATAGTGTTAAACAACAAATCAGCAATCCAAATCAGAATACAACTCCAAAACACTGAAATTAACCAACGAAACAATTCAACAAATCGAAACATCAATTTAAAACTGTCAAAACTGATAGGGCTGCAGTACACGCACGCGTGTACTGCCTCGCCACTATCGCAGGAGGTACACAAAAGCTCAGAGAAATCACAAATGATCACAAGGTCAAATCCCGAAATCGGGATTCAACTCAAGGAAGTTCGGAAACAAATCCAATATCTCAAGTGGTCAAGACAGCTAATTTATATACAAGTTGCCTCACCCAACTGTAAAGAGAAAACCACAAGGCAAATTCAAGGAAATTAGAAAACAAACCCAAACGTATTAATGCATTGCAAACCAACAAGGGCTACAACGGCATATAAAAAGAAATTGCAGTCACCAATGAATACGAGGGTCAACTGCAACAAAACTGCAGTCTCCATAAGATCACAAAGTCGAACTGCACAAAAGAAAGCAAGAAACAATCTGCACAATAAAACTGCAGTTGAAACAGCAATTAACCAGGAACTAAACCGTCAAACCACGACAACTCAAGTGTCGAACTCAACTAATCAGCATAACCTGGTCAAAATATAATTAACAATGGCATAACAACAATAACAGAACAGTGACCACATAGAGTATACCAGAATGAAAGGAGTATCTTTGCAACAAGCATAGGACAGTGTTGCAAACAACATGAACACGTAATAGGAAGTGAACATGTGAAAATCAGGCTACAGGGGCAAAACAGTATCAAGTGAATGACCCAAATGATCAAGCTACTCTGACAACTAACAGAACTCAATGCACACAGTGGCAATCACAAAAGGCCAACATAGACAACATCAAAGAGACAAGGGTACAAGCTGAATTCTACCTCAAACCAATGCACTAAGAATATAGAACAGTCAGTTCAAACATGTATAAAAGGACCAGTGATAATATGTACAAGTGTAGTGTACAAGGTGAAGCAACTCAACAACAAGATATGCCTGAGCCAAGAAAGCAAAACCAAATCAAATCCTGTAAGCATCAGTGTAAGTCGAGAAAATCATCACAACGACCCAGTCGAAACCAACCAGTGGCAACCATCACAAATTCAATTTTTAAAACAACTGAAGTATAATCGGAGCCCAAGCCGATATACATGAAAAATACTACTGTAACCAACAAAGTCAAAATCGACCAGTTCCTCAACAGTAAAACCCAATTTGAGTTCGCAAATCAAAAGGAGACCGAAGGCAAAATGCAAATGGCCGAGAATGCTCAGTGAAAAATTCAATCAAATGGGTACAGCAAAATTCAAGGGCAATCGAATTATATACTAACGGTAAAGTGAATTAGAAGTAAGTGAATAACATCGCTCCAATCGAAACCAAGGCCGATAATACAAGAACGAGAACGAAATCAACATCAAAATCCAAACAAGCAGAGGAAATCACTAAGCTGAACTAGATGTGAGTAACTGAAATTACTCACCTTTTAGTGCAATCGAAGAAGCCGAGCAAGGCGAGGGAAGTTTCATCGACAAGGCCAGCTACGATCCCTCGATCGAGCTACACAAGTCGTGCGCCCCAAATTCGATCGAACTTCTAATCTTTGACGAAGAGGAATAATTCGAGAGCGAAGAAAACGTGAAGCCGCCATTATACTTCGTGTTTTTATTTTTCTCTCTAGGGTTTTCACGAACGAAAACAATTTTGAATGAGGGTCGGGTATTCGAAATTGAAGGAGAGAGGAACGGTTATACACGATTATCTCCGCCATAAAAGAAGTGGATAATTGAATTTTTAAAGCCCAACAATACTTACCCAATTTTTCTCAAGGAATTTCAAACCGATTTAAAACTCCAAAACAATTAGCTAGGAATAGTGATCGTCTAAAGACGATAACAAAATAATTACGGAATCTCGGGTTGTTACAGATACAACATTTGAGACTCGCCTTTGGAGTTTGGAGCTTCCTTTGGAGATCCAACTATCGCCTCAGCTTTCAGCTCTTCTAGTTGATTTGTTCAGAGAAGTCATCTATTGTACTGGAGACTTCACTGCATTTGAGATATTATGTTGTATTTTATTTCTAACTCTGATGTTTATATAGTAGCTTCATGAACTACTATTTTATCTATTCCGCTACGTATTATTGTATTACTCTGTGTCTGTGATTCTGTGATTGATTTATTTACTGTATATGCTGAGTTTTGCCAAATTTAAATTAACAATCTAATATTTTGAGTTATTCAAGTCCGACATGTGCGGATGCGAATGGTCTAAAATAACGGGTCGTTACAAATATACACTTGTTATTAAATTATGTAAAATCATAAAAGCACTGCTATGTGATGATAAAACGTCAAATAGATAATTTATATATTTTCCAGATTAAAAATTATGAAAAATCAGGTAAAATAAATTAATAACACGTCATTAGAAATCAAGTCTTAAAAATAAAAATATAATTTCTAATTATTCATCTGAATCATTTATTTCTGTAAATAAATTAACAAATAAATTCACTTATAGCATTTAATAATTTAAAAGGAGTTAAATAAATCCATTAAACCCATTAAATAAATATTCAATTAAAATTCCAGATATTTGAATCATTAAACAAATAATTATTCACAACTCAAAGATTCAAACAATCATATATTTTAATTCATGCTTTTAAGCTTTATAAACCAATATTTTAATAAATATAATTAATTAAATATTCAAAATTAAATGACAAAAATCCCTTATTGTTACAAAATGTGTTCGGCCATGGGTAGTGGAGGCTCGGCCTTGGGATATTAGGGGTGTTTAGGATTGGTTTTTGGAAGAGAGAAGATGAAAGGTAAAAAGGAAATATTTTTAAACAAGTATAAGGGATTTTAAAGTAGAAAAGAGAAGATTTTTATAATTTAAATACTTTGAGAAGCCATTACAATGGGAAGTGGTGCTTTAGAGAGGAGGGAGTAAAAGTTGAAATGAAAATCGAGAATAAAATGGAAAAGGGAAAAAAGAATTAGTTTTATATTAAATGAAATGAGAGAATTACCATTTTTCCTTTAATCCTCTTACCCTCCACATATTTGTGCCAACTCATCAACTCCCCCTCTTCCTTTTTGCACACGCAAGAACCTCACCCCCCCTTCCATCACATCACCTTATTTTTATGTCAACTAAGATGTCACCCTTATGAAAGTATGAAGGATATTAGAATGGACCATGTACTTAAGTTGATTTTCACACTTAAGATTTCAAATGCATCATTTCTTAAGGTCAACTAAGTACTACACACATGAATAAAATGGTGGATAATAGAGTGATACATGACATTTATTCATTTCTATACTTAAGAAATCAAACCATCCTTTCAAATTTTAAATTTTAAATATATTTTATCTTCACTAATTCTTATTTTCATTATATTCTACTTTTCATAAATATGGTTTTCTTAACTTAACCTAACCATTTAAATGTTTGTTTAAAATGTATACAAAGGTTAAATAACTTCTACAGCTTGTTCGATAAAAATTCGAAAATCCTAGAAAAGGGTTTCGGTCACAGTTTCTGTTCTCATCAAACTACCTATTTTAGTAAACAAAATTCAAAAATGAATTTTCTATCATTAGTTATAAATTAAAATAGAGTTATTTAATTATTAAAACATAAATTTAATATTTAAAATTAATGAAATATTCCTGAATCAAATTAATAAAATTTCGGGTCGTTACATTCTCCCCCTTAGAAGAATTTCGACCTTGAAATTTCGTCATGAATACCCAACATTATTCATAAGTCCACACAATGTTCATAGATCCATAAACAAAATCTGATTCAATCTCTACTCAAATGCATAACTTCACTTCCAAACTAGTGTCACTCGCCCAATTCCCTAGTGCGGACTTCGATCAGGCTTCTTGTTTAGAAACCTCCATTTTGCTTAAATAGTCATATACTTATGATATAAAACTTTGGTTCTATATCAAGAACCCTCACCAATATTTCATCGTCAAGAATCGAATTATAGATCCTTATTTAGAATGGTGTGAAACACCTCAAAGTCATGTATTCGAATCTTGGATAAGAAACTATGTTAAAAAGAGAATCTCATTCAACTTACGTACTTATTTTATTGGTTCTCACTAATACCAATTTTTTGCTGTTAAAATTATTTATGAAAACATTTCAATAATCACTACTTAAGTATTTAAAACTTGTATGATACCTGTACATCCTGAGAGTATATACCACTATCCGGTTCAAACTTTTTCATTTTGAATTTATTATGTAAACTCAAAATCTAAGTACTTGGTTTTATTTCAAATCCTTTTTGAAATGAAACTATATATTTAACCATAGATAATGCATATATATGGCCTGAGTAACCCCAAAATGATGTTATGGAACTGGGTACTACCAAATCGCATCTTATATTCCCTTACCAAGCATGGTAATACTCAAGAGAAGTGCTTACCATCCTAACATATCTATTTCCATTTTAGTTATTTTCAAGCCACTCGAACTAGTTATCATAAAAATAATATTTCTATTTCAAAATTCCCCTTTTTGAAACAATACTTTATATATTTCTAAACAAATAGTTCTAACCAGATATCAATTTCCAACTTGCTTTGGGTTTGTTCGGATTTGAACTTGGTTCGATCATACAATGATAAAGAGAATAATTTACTAAGTTCACTACAATGTTCATCAAGGCAAACATCCGACCCGTCACTTAGAAGATTATTCAGATTATCACAAAACAAATCAAGGCTCATTTCCCAAACCAATCCGAAAAAATACTCCTTACTTGAAAATTTCCTTTCCAAAGTAAAAATATTACTAGCTTTTTCCATAAAAATTTGAAATCTTCTTCAAGACTTCGGGATTTAAATCCTTAAAATCTTTTGTTTATAAAACACATTGTTATAAACCAAATTTATATAAAGTCCTTTCTTTATACAAAACATTTCTCATATATTTATTTTAAAATATTCTAACTTTCTTTTAATAAATATCTTTTATAACAATCCAATTTTAGTTTAGCATTAACATCAAACGCCTTATAGTCAAGTTGTAAACTTAATTTGCAAGGTGTTTGTTTCAATGTTCCCATAATTTCTACCCAAAATAGGGTTTTTATTTAGAAAAGAAAATTACTGATAAATCAACAAACACTAGACAATGCTCAAACTTGACGAGCAAGACTAATCAAATCCTAAATGATAATGATTGAATATTATCATTACCTAACAAACCAACACATCAAAAACTAAATTAACTTTTGAAAATTATCCTTTTTTATATAAACTATACACACAGTTAAAATTATTTCATTTATCGATTTAAAACAATACCATGTTGGTTGGTCATGTTCAAATGTTTAGGAATCCCCATCTATAATGTGGGCCAGATGCATCGACCAGAATTCATAAATCACTCAATCGATCGAACTAATAATATAAACATTTTTATATCACTAACAAATACATGCTCTCATATATACATATACACTCATACTCAAACTCATTCTAGGGTATCTCTTACCCTATTTCTGATGAGTTTACCCTACCAAAGCCATGGTTTTTGCTTAACCTTCTGCTTTGATACAACTATAACAACCCGCCTTTTCGATCCTCAGAAGTCGATAGTAATACATCCACTGTATTCACGTGCCAAACATCTAAGTGCCAGAAAGACAGTTCGTTGAGGTGCAAGAAAGAAAAAGACAGAAAATAATCTCACAACATGGTGAGTAATCTATAATATATCAATGACCTTTACAAAAGGAAATTTTATATACATACATCAAACAGAGTGCTATTATCCTATCATCAGCCCTTGGACAGTTATAACAACCTTTCATTACAATTTCTATTAAATATAACAAAAATAAAAAAGTGGAAGAAAAAATACATGAATAAGCCTTGGAGGATCCAGCTCGTCTCTTGAAGCTCTAAAGTATCCAGCTAAATCTAGTAAATATGCTCGGGCTGATCCAAGCATAATAAGAAAAATAATGTCTGGATCAGTCTGGTAAAATCAGCATGAGAAACACAATCAAATGGATTCTTATATGTCATAAAAACTTTTAAAAATAAAAAAGTATCTCATAAGACCACACCGCATATAAACACAGATGGGTTTTTACCTTACGATAACCAAACCATTTTATAGACAATCCACTGATATTATAATAATGTCTAGGGTTTAAAGTAAATTATGAATATAGCTGGAATGCTTGCATCTCGCGTTCCAGCATAGTTGGGCACAACTAAGTCCGTATGGCGCTCACTGGAGAAGGGATTCCATCAATGACAAGCTATTGAGGTACTTCCTGCCATAGTACACCTCTAGAAAAATGTACCAAGGGCCTCACATGGACACCCTGCCAACAAGGACCGACCTACACCTTACTGGATAGTACTGAATATTTCATTATCTCGGTTGCTTTATAACCTTTTTCGAGAGCTCTCATGCACAACCAATCCATAAATGTATTGATGCAGGCCAAGCTATAATTTTCCAAGGCTTAAGTCGTGACCGACTTAACAAAGTTGAAGATGATGCAGGCCAAGTGTTAGGTCATGAGCGACCTAACGAAAGCTTAAGTCGTTCAGAAAAGTTGAGTCGTGTACGACCTAAGATAATGGGAGCTAACAAGGAAATTCGCGAAGAAGTGCTAAGTCATGACCGACTTAAAGAAGCTATGAGTCGTGACCGACTTAATGGAAAACCAAGAGTTAACTTGTTTTTAGGTCGTGTACGACCTAACGAGCTAAGGGGTAGGTCGCTGGAACGACCTAGCAAGATACAACTGGGAAATAGGTCGCCTGTACGACCTAACAGGGTGCTACGACCTAACAAGTCACGACCTATGCTAGGTCGTAGGAAACAGTCACGACCTATGATAGGTCGCAGGAAACAGGAACGACTTAAGATAGGTCGCTGGGTGATCTGGAGAGATAAGTCGCACACTATAAGTCGCGAGGTCTTAAGTCGCGAGGTCTTAAGTCGCGAGGACTTAGGTCGCAAGACTTAGGTCGCGCAGTTTTATGAAGCGCTCTTTTAAGTCGCTGATGAAGCCTGATGCCGTTGATTCTTATGCCGCTTTAATCCAGGCCATTGATTCTGCAAAGTCGCTTGAGATAGATCGCTAATGGAGTATAAGTCGTTTGTTTTAGGTCGCATACGACCTAAGTTGAGTCGTGAGAAGTTGTTAGGTCGGCAACGACCTAAGTGATGTATTTTCTGTTTGTAATTTCTGTTTGTTAAGTCGTAGGTCGCATTTATTTTAAGTCGTCTATTTTGAGTCGCTACTGTCGAGAGTCGTTGGACTTATGTTTGTTGATAATTCGTAAGTCGTGTACTGGGTAAGTCGTGAGTCGGAGGCTATAAGTCGGAAATGACTTAAGTGTTGTAATTTTTGTTTTTTCATGTGTTGTAACTTCTATAAATAGGCCGGTGGTGCCATTTGTAATAGTTTAGTTGATTTGAAATAAAACTCTTGTTTTGTTAGCTTTGTGCTTTCACCAAATTGGTAGTTGAGTGTAATCTCCTATCTCCTCTTTCGGTTAATCGAGTGCGCTCGATTCAACGACTGTAGAAGCCGATTCATAGAATCTAGTGCGCTAGATCAACGTGTGAAGAATCACAGATCTTTGAACCCGGTATCGTGCGCGATCAACGAGTTCGGGATAGCTAGAATTCGGTATCTTCGGATCAACGAATTTGGGCATTTCAGCATTCATCAATCCACCGATTGCTACTCTCATCGATCTACATTGTTTTTGTGTAATCCGCTGCGTCAGAGCTTGTTTTAGCCAATCATAGCTGAATCGAGTCTTGGAGCCGAGAATTTGAAGTTTGAAGTTGTTGTTCATCGTGTTCATCGCAAATTGCAACAAAGGGGGAGTTTACGATCCATTTCATTTTGGATCTAAGTTCGAAAGGTGTTTGAAATTTTGAAGTAGGCAAGTTAGAGCTTCGGCCGAGCTAAGGGAAGCAAAGAAGGTCGTGTACATCACTTTGAAAGTCAAAGCCGAGAATTGGAGAGTTTGTAAATTTTCAAATCATGCCGCCAAGAAGAGCTAATCGTCACCAAAACATGGAAGCATTATATCGAAGGGAAGAGGCTGATGAGATGGAGCAAAGAATTAATGAAAACTTTAGTGAGAAACTTAATGAAGGAATTGGACGATTAGAGAAGATGATGTTAGAGATGAATCAAAATCGGAGAAGGGTTTCACCTGAATCTAACCATGGGGGAAGTAGAGTCTCGCCACATTCCAATCGAGACATAAGTGTTGATGATGATCAAAGGCGTGGGAGGAACGTGAATGATCATGAACGGAGGAATGTAGATAGAAGGGATGTTGGTGGAAGACGTGATGGTAGTAGAGATGTGGGTGGACGAGATAGACAACGATATACATCTGATTTTGAAGAGGAGTATGATGGTGGTAGTATATATTCATGGACGAGGCCAAGGAAGAAATCAGTCGGAGTATGATCACAAGTGGGAATCGGGAATGAAAACTGAAATTCCTGAATTCAAGGGTGGTATGCAAGCTGAAGATTTTTTGGATTGGGTGGCTAATGTTGAAGAAATTTTTGACTTCAAGGAAGTTCCAGAACATCGTAGAGTAAAGTTGGTTGCTACAAGGTTGAGGGGTAGAGCTTTGGCATGGTGGCAGCAAACCAAACTTACACGTGAACGGATGGGGAAGTCAAAAGTTGAATCTTGGGAGAAGATGAAGAAATTGATGAAAGCAACGTTCTTACCTTACAATTATCAGTCACTGATGTATCAACGTTTGCAGAATTTGAGGCAGGGCACGAAGACTGTTAATGATTACGCGGATGAATTTTATCAACTTATTGCGAGAAATGATATTATGGAGACAGAAGAGCAGCTGACATCTAGATTCATTGGGGGATTGAGAATGCAGATCCAGGATATGGTAAATATGTTTGATCCAAGATCTGTGGCAGAAGCACATCAGAAAGCGTTGGCTTGGGAGAAACAGGGACGACGAGGAGGTGGTGTGTTTACTAATTCCAATAATCAAGTGAAGGGTGTTAGTGGGAGTGCTAATGTTTCTAAACCTATCAGTAGACCAGTGGTGAAGGAGGCTGAAAAGACAAAGGTTAACAATGGTTTCAAATGTTACAATTGTCAGGAATTGGGTCATAAAAGCAATGAGTGTCCAAAGCCAAAGAAGAGAACCATGGTTGCAGAAGTTGAAGATGAGGATGTTGATGGAGATTATTCTAGTCCAGTTGAGGAGGACGAACAGGATATTGCGTCAGGAGATGAAGGTTGTAATCTAATGCTGAGGAGATCGTGTTTGGCACCGAAGCAGGAAGAAGCTAGTTGGTTGAGGAGTAATATCTTTCAGTCGACATGCACTATACTGGGGAAGGTGTGTAAATTTGTGATTGACACAGGAAGCTGTGACAATATCGTTTCAACCGAGGCTATGACAAAGTTGAAGTTGATGACAGAGAAACATCCGAATCCATACAAGCTAGCATGGTTGAGAAAAGGAGGAGAGGTGAAAGTGGATAGACGAGTTCGTGTTCCATTCTCTATTGGGAAGAAATACAAAGACGAGATCTGGTGTGATGTAGTAGAGATGGATGTTTGCCACTTACTTTTGGGAAGACCATGGCAGTATGATCGAGCAGTACAACATGACGGTCGGACCAATAGCTACAGTTTTATGTTTGAAGGCACGAAGATTATCTTAGTTCCAAAGAAGAGACAACAAGGAGAAAGTAAGTCGGAAGAGATTGAAGAGATGAAAACTTTATTATCTCTGAAGGAGTTTGTTAAGGAGGTTGAGGAAGAGCCGGAAGTATTCTTGTTGATTGGGCATGAGAGCAGTGAAGAGGTTGAGATTCCAGAAGAAGCAAAGCCAGTTTGAAAGAATTTGAGGATGTATTTCCAGACGAGTTACCGAAGGAGTTACCGCCATTAAGAGACATTCAACATCAAATCGATCTTGTTCCGGGAGCAATGTTGCCACATAGACCACATTATCGAATGAGTCCGAAGGAACATGAAGAGTTGTGGAGGCAGGTAGAGGAATTGCTTGAACAGGGGCGTGTGCAGGAGAGTTTAAGTCATTGTGCTGTACCAGCTTTATTGGTACCCAAAAAGGATGGAACGTGGAGGACGTGCATAGATAGTAGAGCATTGAATAAGATCACAGTCAGATACAGATTTACGATGCCGAGGCTTGATGATTTATTGAATCAAATCAGCGGGTCCGTAATCTTTTCTAAGATTGACTTGAAGAGCGGGTATCATCAGATTCGCATTAGACCAGGGGACGAATGGAAGACAGCATTCAAGACGAGGGAAGGATTGTATGAATGGCTGGTAATGTCGTTTGGTCTATCGAATGCACCAAGTACATTCATGAGGGTGATGAACCAGATTTTCAGGCCATACATTGGGAAATTTGTGGTGGTTTACTTTGATGATATTCTGATCTACAGTGCTAGTACAAAAGAGCATGTTCAGCATTTGAAGAAAGTGTTAATTATTCTTCGTGAAGAACAATTCTATGCTGCTACAAAGAAGTGTGTTTTTATGGCAAGGAGTGATTTATTTCTGGGGTATGTTGTGTCGGAAGAAGGAATACAGGTTGACCAAAGTAAAGTCGAAGCTATCAGAGATTGGCCGCAGCCCAAGACGATAACGGAAGTTCGTAGTTTTCACGGGTTGGCTTCATTCTATCGAAGGTTTATTCCACACTTTAGTAGTGTGATGGCACCTGTTATGGATTGCATGAAGGGTAAACAGTTTGCATGGACAGAGGAAGCAGAGGATGTTTTTGGGAAGATCAAGGAGTTGCTGACGTCTGCACCCATTCTAGTATTACCAGATTTTCAGTTAGTATTTGAACTACATACTGATGCGTCCAAGGTTGGAATTGGAGGGGTGTTGAGTCAGAAGGGGCGTCCGATTGCATATTTCAGTGAGAAGTTATCAGGAGCGAAGATGAGATACAGTACATATGATGTGGAATTTTATGTTGTTGTGCAAGCTATTAAACACTGGAGACATTATCTATTTCAGAAAGAGTTTGTTCTTTACACTGATCATGAGGCATTGAAGCATTTACAAGGGCAAGACAAGATTTCAGCAAGACATGCATCGTGGATTGCATATCTGCAACAGTTTACATTTGTTGTGAAACACAAGTCGGGAGTGACGAATCGTGTTGCGGATGCGTTGAGTAGAAGAAATCATTTGTTAACTACATTGAAGGTTGAAGTGACGGGGTTTGAAGAACTACCAGAATTATTTGTCGATGATCCTTACTTTGCAAAGTTTGTTGATAAAGTTAAGGAGGGGAAGACGGATGAGTTTATGATGGTAGACGGTTTTCTATTCAAAGGAAGTCGATTGTGCATACCTGATTGTAGTTTGAGAATGAAGATTGTGAAAGAGCTGCATGAAGAAGGACATGTTGGGAGAGACCGTACATTGCAATTGATTTCTCAATCTTATTTTTGGCCATCGATGAGGAAAGAAGTGGAGAGGTTTGTGGAGCGATGTCATATCTGTCAGGTTTCAAATGGAACTGCGACTAATGCTGGATTATATATGTCGTTACCTGTACCAGCTAAACCATGGGTTGATGTGAGTATGGACTTTGTGTTGGGATTGCCGAGAACACAGCGGGGAAACGATTCCATTTATGTGGTGGTTGACCGATTTTCGAAAATGGCACATTTTATTGCTTGTAAAAAGACGGCGGATGCTGTTCATGTTGCTCAGTTGTTTTTCAAAGAGATATATCGACTTCATGGATTGCCAAAATCTATTGTGTCGTATAGGGATACTCGTTTTCTGAGTCATTTTGGCTAAGTTTGTGGAAGATGGTGGGAACGAAGTTGAACTTTAGCAGCGCTTATCATCCGCAAACGGATGGACAAACCGAGGTCGTGAACAGATCGTTGGGAAATTTGTTGAGGTGTCTTGTGCAAGATAATCTGAAGAGTTGGGATATAAAACTATGTCAAGCAGAATTTGCTCATAATCATGCTGTAAACCGTAGTATGGGTTTCAGTCCATTTCAGATAGTATATTCAAGCTTACCGAAGGGACCGTTGGATTTAACGGTAGTGCCACAATCAAAGAAGATAGTTAAAAGGGCTGCTGAATTTGTTGATGAGTTGGCTGAATGTCATAGAATCGTTCAAGAACGATTGGAAAAGGCGAATGAGAAGTATAAACGTTCTGCAGATCTGAAGCGAAGAAATGTTGAGTTTAATGAAGGAGATATGGTATATGCTGTGTTAACAAAGGATCGTTTTCCAATAGGCGCTTATAACAAATTGAAAACCAGAAAAATTGGTCCTGTAGAAATCGTCAAACGGATTAATGAAAATGCTTATAAATTGAAGCTGCCGGAGGGTGTGTACACGTCAGACGTATTCAATGTTAAGCATCTCGTACCTTATCACGGGGATGAACGTATTACGAGGGAGGAAAGTGCAAATTCGAGGACGAATTTCTTTCAACCAGGGGAGGATGATGCAGGCCAAGCTATAATTTTCCAAGGCTTAAGTCGTGACTGACTTAACAAAGTTGAAGATGATGTAGGCCAAGTGTTAGGTCGTGAGCGACCTAACGAAAGCTTAAGTCGTTCAGAAAAGTTGAGTCGTGTACGACCTAAGATAATGGGAGCTAACAAGGAAATTCGCGAAGAAGTGCTAAGTCGCGACCGACTTAAAGAAGCTATGAGTCGTGACCGACTTAATGGAAAACCAAGAGTTAACTTGTTTTTAGGTCGTGTACGACCTAACGAGCTAAGGGGTAGGTCGCTGGAACGACCTAGTAAGATACAACTGGGAAATAGGTCGACTGTACGACCTAACAGGGTGCTACGACCTAACAAGTCACGACCTATGCTAGGTCGCAGGAAACAGTCACGAACTATGATAGGTCGCAGGAAACAGGAACGACTTAAGATAGGTCGCTGGGTGATCTGGAGAGATAAGTCGCACACTATAAGTCGCGAGGTCTTAAGTCGCGAGGACTTAGGTCGCAAGACTTAGGTCGCGTAGTTTTATGAAGCGCTCTTTTAAGTCGCTGATGAAGCCTGATGCCGTTGATTCTTTTGCCGCTTTAATCCAGGCCATTGATTCTGCAAAGCCGCTTGAGATAGATCGCTAATGGAGTATAAGTCGTTTGTTTTAGGTCGTATACGACCTAAGTTGAGTCGTGAGAAGTTGTTAGGTCGGCAATGACCTAAGTGATGTATTTTATGTTTGTAATTTCTGTTTGTTAAGTCGTAGGTCGCATTTATTTTAAGTCGTCTATTTTGAGTCGCTACTGTCGAGAGTCGTTGGACTTATGTTTGTTGATAAGTCGTAAGTCGTGTATTGGGTAAGTCGTGAGTCGGAGGCTATAAGTCGGAAACGACTTAAGTGTTGTAATTTTTGTTTTTTCATGTGTTGTAACTTCTATAAATAGGCCGGTGGTGCCATTTGTAATAGTTTAGTTGATTTGAAATAAAACTCTTGTTTTGTTAGCTTTGTGCTTTCACCAAATTGGTAGTTGAGTGTAATCTCCTATCTCCTCTTTCGGTTAATCGAGTGCGCTCGATTCAACGACTGCAGAAGCCGATTCACGGAATCTAGTGCGCTAGATCAACGTGTAAAGAATCGCAGATCTTTGAACCCGGTATCGTGCGCGATCAACGAGTTCGAGATAGCTAGAATTCGGTATCTTCGGATCAACGAATTTGGGCATTTCAGCATTCATCAATCCACCGATTGCTACTCTCATCGATCTACATTGTTTTTGTGTAATCCGCTGCGTCATGTATACATTTGGAAGGGTGATGACAATACCCTAATGGGTACGACTCGCATAACCATGCTGCATATCCCCTGTTTTAGTCATTCCTAGTTGATAAAGCTTGAGGCTACGCTTTATCTTTTATATAGCAATCCCACTTGGAATGCTAAAACTGCCCTTCAAGCGATAATGCAATACCAGCATTCATCCATACAAGTTATTCAGGATATGAAAAAAACGATGGCACTACTTCTACTACATCCCTTTTGGAATCATCCACAAGATTAGTAGCAAGTAGCCCTTGCACTTCAAAGAGCTTCGTCTTCGATTCTATCATCTTCAAGATGTCTTTAATTCAAACTCTTGAGTTGGTTCAAAGTGGTTTTTTGATAATTCATACTTATCTTATCCTGGTCTCTTCGAACCAACATTTGATAGTTTCGGTAAACTCAACTCCGATTCTTTTGGAAAAAAACAGACAATACATGAGAGCGAAGATCACCCCCTAACCATTTAAGTGGATGTATTTCCTTATCATTTTTCCTACGAGAACATAATGAGTTTATATGAACAGTAGTATCAACAAAGATGACTGTACCATATATATATCTCATGTTTCCTATTGATATTTCCAGAGTTAAAAATTAGCCACGATTTGACAGTCGGTTATTTAACTATCAAATAAACAATCAATCGAACATAGATTTAATTCCACATGTGATCCACTAACCCTCTATTAATTAATGATTCATTAATTAAAATCTATTTTAATTATTTTATTTAAAATACCCTCACAAAAGATATTTTTGCGAACCCCTTATACTCCTTCCAAATACTTGAAAATCATTCATTTACTTATCTTGCCGGTATAAGTATATTCGTAACCCATTATACTTTCAATACTTAGCAAATATATCCATATACCTATCCCAACAGTATAAGTATATTAACAAAACTTAAGGAAGATTTTCACTTTTCCAAATTCATATTTGAATAGACCAAAACAAATATCATTTGAAACATTACTTATTATAAACCACCACTATTCTTCAGTGTTAAGTATGAAAAGAATGTTTTCATACCTCCATAATTAAGAAAGATTAATTATCAAAACAAATCTCATTCCTTTATAAAATTCCCATTCTATAAGCCTATTTCATATTTACAAATACTTTTATAAATCTCCAAATAAATTTACTAAACTTCTTTCATAAATATCTAGAATGATTCATAAAATCCCTTTCTAAAATAAAAAAAATTCTTTTAAATCTTCCTCTATAACTCTTTTATAAAATCCTTTATAAAATATCATTTATTAAATATCATTTGAAATCTCCTTTAAATAAATCCTTTTATTAAGTAAAATCCCTTTTATAAACAAACTATCATTTAAAAATACCTTTATTTAATTAATTGAATTCCTTTAAACATCATAATTAATTAACTTTAAAACTTCATTAATAAATAATTCACTAAGTTATTTTAAAACATCATTTATAAACACTTAACCTCAAATTTGTTATAAAATTTAAGTTATTTTAAATCCATAACTTTACAAATTCGGAAAGACGCTTAGCGACCACAATGGTACTAAACCAAGTTACCATTTTAAACTCAATTTGATCTTTCAAGTCACATAACTGGTATTTACATGAGCAGGCATATATGCAAATAAAATCAATAACTAACCATCAACAGGTAACACATCTCTTTCCCAATATTAATTTACTGGCATATGAATAAATATCTAAATTAATATAATATCACAATGATGATCTATTCTGCTAAAAAATGTCATCAGTAATCTATTCCATTTACTTATAGGAGAACGAGAATTTATTCTGCTAAACAGGTGTCATCAATAACCTATTCCATTTAATTATAAAAGAACAGGATTTTATTCTATTAAAAAGACGTCATCAATAATCTATTCCATTCAATTATAAAAGAACAAGAATTTATTCTGCTAAACAAGTGTCATTAATAACCTATTCCATTTAATTATAAAAGAACGGGATTTTATTCTATTAAACAGACGTCATCAATAATCTATTCCATTTAATTATTGCAGAACGGGGATTTATTCTGCTAAACAGATGACATAAATAATCTATTCCATTCAATTATAGCAGAACGGGGATTTATTCTGTTAACAGAAGACATAAATAATCTATTCCATTCAATTATAGCAGAACAAAGATTTATTCTGCTAAATAGATGTCATCAATATTCCATTTTTGTATGGCTACTTACTGGCATAGACAAAGAGAATCCCTTATATTTGAACCATTCTTGGAAAAAGAATGTTGCTTTTTAAACAGACCGATCTTTGAAAATAAAATAATTAAAAATAAAACCTTTATTTAATAATAATCAAAATAAGTTCAAACCTTATTTAATAAATAGAAATTTACTTAATGTATAATTAAGTAATAATTAACCCTACCTGATTATAATTAACCAATTAATTAAACCTCAATTAGTTATAGTTAATTAATAATTAAACCATACTTAGATAATAATTAATTAAATAATTAACCTTTACTTAATCAATAATTTATTATCTTTTACTTGATTAATTATAAATAATTATCTTACTTAATTAATTAATTAAGTACTAATTACTGTTACTTAACAAGTGATTAAGTACTAATTATCTTCAATTAATTAATTAATTAATTAATCATTAAACACTTTCTTAGTTAATAAGCAATAATTTCCTTTTAATGCTTATAGTATATTTGTAAATACTTTTCCAAAAATATTTAAAAGAAAACACTTTTTAACTTTCACAAAAGTGTTCATTTTATGAACTACACCCATAGCGACAATCGCTATGGATTCCATAACTTTAAACTAGTTTTACCTACCTAATACCCTTTAAGACTTCACCTTTTTTATGTTTTTAACTTCCTTAAAAACCTTGTATAAGGGTTTTTAAAAAAAACTAAAGTAAAGTTTTAAAAACTTATAAACTTTTCTATAAAACACATAAGTAAAAAAAGTTTTAAATCAAAGGATCTCGATGTCAAAATAAAGCAACTTTAAGTGCAAACTTTGAAACGGCATACAACATTAATATACATGAGCAAAACATATATACAAAAGAAAACACACCCATTCACCAAGTATAAATCATTACTTTTAACATCACTTATCATGTCGACTTAATTGCCAAGTCTACCACTATCATTAGAACCAATTACATATAAGTAAAACACAGGCAAACCACTTTTATAATTAACAACTAACATAAATTATGACTACCAAAATCATGTTTTAAACTTGGATTTTAAAGTGAGATTTTACTCACGCAAATCTTACGAAAACAAACAAAACTATCACCACGCTCTTAATTGACACTAGAGCATGGTTTCTTTACGCAAAAGTTGGATTTTTAGAAGCCTAATGGGAACAATTGGGTTCGACCATGGGTGGTGGAAGCTCGACCTTAGGCCTTTAGGGGTGTTTAGGCTTTCTTTTTGGAAGAGAGAAGGTGTAAGATAGAAATGAAATGTTTTTAAATAAGTATAAGGGATTTTAAAGTAGAAAAGAGAAGATGTTTAAATTTTTAAAACTTAGAGAAGCTGTTAAAATGGGAAATGGAGTTTTAAATAGGCGGGGGTAAAAGTTGAAATGAAAATGTAAGAATAAAATGGAAAAACAGAATTAGTTTTATATAAAATAAAATGAGAGAATTACCGTTTTGTCCTTAGTCCTCTTACCCTCCACACATTTGTGCCACCTCATCTACTCCCCCTCTTCCTTATTGCACATGCAAGAACCACGTCCCCTCTCCATCACATCACCTCATTTCTATGTCAACTAAGATGTTATCCTTATGAAAGTATGGAGGATATTAGCATGGACCTTGTACTTAGGTTTATTTTTACACTTAAGATTTCAAATGCATCATTTCTTATGGTCAACTAAGTACCACACACATGAATAAAATGGTGGATATTAGAGTGATGCATATACCTTTATTCATTTTCATACTTAAGGAATCAAACATCCTTTCAAGTTTAAATTTTATGTATATTTTATTTTCACTAATTCTTATTGTTTTTATATTGTTACTTTTTGTAAATATGGTTTTCTTAACTTAACCTATCCATTTGAATGCTTGTTTAAAATGTATATAAAGGTTCAATAACTTCTACAACTTGTTGTTCGATAAAAAGTCGAAAATCGTAAAAACGGGTTTTGGTCACGTTTTCTGTTTTTCATCGAACTACATATTTTTGTAAACAAAATTCAAAAATGAATTTTCTATCATTAGTTATAAATTAAAAGAGAGTTATTTAATTTTAAATCTAAAATGAATATTTAAAATTAATTAAATATTTCCAAATTAAGGTGATAAAATTCTAGGTCATTACATAAAATGTAGAAAATCCCAAAGTGCTAAATAAAGAGACATAAATGTGATAAGAACATTGTAGAAGAAAAGATGTGCGATGCCAATATAGATGGGAATTAAATAAAAAGAAATGTAGGTGTAGATAAGAACAAATAAAAGGGTAAGAAGAGAATAGAAATAAAATAGTAAAAAAAAGGGTAAAGAGATAGAAAAGACATTATAAACCTTTAAAAAAAATTAGCCAATAACCTTGAAGTAAGTAAGATATAAATTCATAATGAAGTAAGGACTTATGGTCAGTAGTAAATTTTTGATGCAAAAGGATTAACAAAAGATGAACATATATATATATATATATATATATATATATATGTGTGTGTGTGTGTGTGTGTGTGTTATATACGTAGCCTCAAGTACGCGTTTATGACGGGTGTAAACTATTGAAGTTAATAAAAGATTGTATTATTAGAATGACGTCAGTCATTAGTATGAGTCAAAATGCGAGGTTAGCTATGTTATACAATAGAAATCTTCCCACCGCAAGGGGCTACTAGCAAGTGTGTGTACATTACACTGATGCGAGACATATCCAACCATAGGACCTATAACGACCCAGAATTTTTAACATTACAAGTAGGATTATTTAATTTTGTTTAAATATTCAAATTTGTTTCAAATTTAATAAACAATATGAAAATTTATTTTTAATATAACGACACAATTTTTATTGACATATTTTTAATTTAGTTTATTTGATTTTTCCATACTTTTTAATTTAAAAATATTTAAATTTTCGTTTGATGATTTTTTGGAAAACGACGGTATTTTTGTGCTTCAGAATACGATAACAAGTGTATATTATTATTGTTTGGGATTATCTCGCATTTTTGTATGCGATCGTATTTTTATTTTATCATTCGGGGTTCATACACGAATGAAAAGATGTGCGGCGAGATGCCAGAAATTGCAAAGAAAATATGTCCTAACACTTGAGATAAAAAACTTCAACCCCTACTTTCCTTCTTCTCTATACTGTTCCATTACCCAATTGCTAAAAACTAAAAAATATAGAAAGCCTCTACCTTAAAAAAAGTCCAAACAAATAAAATACTTGTCTAAAAAAATTAAAAGTTTAAATCTTTGAGTTTTATATGGAGAGATCTACCTTATACATGAATTTGGTTGCGTTCGATGGCGAAATGGAGGATGCGATAGTCGGGCATGGGGTTTTGTGAGTTAGGGTTTAGGTTTCTGGAGGTTGTAGTCATCGATTTGCAAATTAGAGTGTGGAGCAGTGTTTGGCGAATGGAGGCGCACCCATGGTTGAAATTTGGTGGAGATGGTGCACAAAAGGGTCGTGCGTCTTGGCGTGGGTGGGAAAGTCTTGCATAGGTAGAATATTGCTTGGCAGGGGAGGAGGAAAGGTCGTCGGGTTGGGTGTGTTGAGATCGCGAGGAGAAAGTTTATAGCGATGTCCGTTTGGGGTTTCGTTGAGTGAAGACTGTGATAGAGAGTGCGTGTACAATGGAGTGTGCACTGTGTCATGTTCTAGTAGGGAAGAGGTTAGTGATTTGGGAAGAAAGGATTTAATTGGGAATTAGTTTTAAAGGGTAATTAATTTAAATAAGGATTAGTGTATAATTTATATAATTTAATTCTCAAATCATATAAATTGTATAACTCTCTCATATGAGGTCCAATCGAGGCGTGGCTTTTTGTGTTGTGCTTGTAATGACGATAACTACATGATGGAAATGGTTCGTTGAATTTTGAGCCAGTGAAATTTTGGGCTAAAATGAAATGTCGTTCAATTTAATTCAAATTAGAACGCCTAAGCATCAGCTGGAATTTCGACGAGTTAAACTCACTTTTTTGGATAATCCATTTGATATGTAGTAGATAAAATATACTATTTGTGTTTGGATAAATTTTTGGCTTGGTTTGGTCAAATATCCACTTTTGAAAAAAGCAATTGACATTTAAATTAAAAATACAGAAATTTAGTAGAGAAATCCGGATTACTCAACATTGTGATTTTTAATTCTAGTTATATACCTGTTGATTTTAATTTCAGTTATATACCTATTATATAGATTTTTAAATGCTGAATTTGATAGTTTGGCCATATTGGATGTGACACTGGCATACGTTAAAAGTTGAACTTTTTTAGTGATAAAGGTAGAATGGCACCGGTTAAGTGCTATAGTAGCTATTGCTCTCGTTATAGTATTTTGAAATACTATTAATTGCTGTTTGGTTTGGAAATGATTTTGATTTGGAGAACGAGGTTTCAATATGATTTTGGTAATTTCCGTTATATTCTTTTTAAATAAGTTTTTGGATTTCTTTATGTCACCTCAACTTTTTATTTGTCCTTTCCAAATATAAGGAAATGTTCTAAGATTATCTTGGGAAGTATTTATTTCCATGGAATAATTATTATAATAATGAATATTTACTTTAAAAGAAAAATAAAGAGTATCATTTATTTTAATCTGGTTATTTTAATCTGATTCTATTTTTAAAAGAAGATAGGAATATTTCGATAAATATTTTATGAAATGTTTATATAAAATGTTGTATAAAAGGATAGATTTATAAATATTAATTGAAAAGTAAAAGATAGTTTTATAAGTAGTGTTTTATAAATAATAGAAAGTTTTATAAATGATTTTCAATAAAAAGGAAATTAATATCATTTTGATAAATTGGGGAAAATTAATTCCATTTGTGAGTTTAGGGTGATAGAGGAAATGATCTTTCATGAAAGTATTTGGTCTTATTTTGGAAACGAAGATTTGTGTTAAGAATATAAGATCTACAAAAATGAGTTTGGATCTATAAAGGATTTTTATAAGGGACTTTTATAAAGGAGCTTTATAATTATAGTTTTAGATTCATTGGAGGTATACGAGTTTCATATTTTTATATGGGGAGATTTATAAAAAGAGTTTTATAAATAGAAATGGACTTATAAAAGGGATTTATAAATATGGAAGAAGTGTTTATTAAAGAAGTTTATAAGTATATTAGGAATTTTATAAAAGGAGTTTGTAAAAGGGTTTATTTATATAAACGAGTTTATTTATATAAAAGGGTTTTATAAATAGAAAGAAGTTTTATAAGAGGAATTTATAAAAAGAATGAGACTCAATTTCCATAAATGATCCTTTTAAATTACGGTGGTATGGAAAATGTTCTTTTCATGCTTAACTCCAAATTCTGAGCTATGGGGATTCATCTCTATCTTGAGAATTAAGAATGTGTATCGAGATAAGTTTAGTTTTCTAACTTGTTCGATTTCATTATTAATCAAGAGATACTACTGTTTGAAGGTGGTAAGTATATTTGGTCTAGTTTTCATACGACCCCTTTACTTACACTAGAAGTGTTTTGGGTTTATTTTTATAAATATTTATGTTACATTTATTTAACCCAAATAATTATGTTTTGGAAGTGTAATCCTTCTTAAGATTTATGAATATACTTATACCGTTGAGATAAGTATATGAGTACGTTTTCTAAGTATTGAAAATGTAGTGTTTTGTGAATATACTTGTACTGTTAATATAGGTGTATAAGAAAGTTTCTAAGCTTGAAAGTGAAATGTTTTGTAAGTATATTTATATAGTTAAGATAAGTATATGAATATTTTTCAACTATTGGAAAGAGTTTGAGAAGATTTGTGAATATATCCTTGTAAAGGTATTTTGATACAAGATTTACAAAGTGGTTTAAATTAATGAAAAATTAATTAAGGAGTCTTAGTCGTCACTTTGTGCTTAACCGGTGTTATTTTCCTTATGGAATTATATCTTTGGGTGAATATTTTGTTATTTGATGGTTAAATAATCGACTACCAAATGTTGGTCAGTTTCTAAAATTATCGTTGTCGGTTCGGATACTCCGGGATCAGATAATTATCCGAAAACCACTTTGAACCGGCATAAGCGTTTGAATTGAAGACATCTTAAAGATGATCGAATTGAAGGTAGAGTTCTTTGAAGTGCAAGGGCTGCTTGCTATTAATCCCGAGGGTTGTTCCAAAATGGATGTAGTATAAGTCATGCCTTCGGTTTGTTCATATGCAGAACAACTTGTATGGAAGAATGCTGGCATTGCGTTGTTTCCTGGAGGGTAGTGTTAGCATTCCAAGTGGGATTTGCTAAAAGGGTAAAATGTAACTGTAACGACCCATATTTTTACGGATCGAAAGATTGTAAAACAGTTGTCATTAGGTTGTAATGTTGTTAAGTCGTTCAGAATTTAGGTCGACTAGAGCTTAAGTCGTGTAGAAGTTAGGTCGTCTGGAGGTTAACCCGTGTTGTAGCTTAGGTCGTCCGGAAGTTGGGTCGGGTGGTAGCATAGGTCGTGTGGAAGGATAGGTCGTGGAGCGACTTAAGGGTTTAGACGACCTAAGGAAACTAGCGACATAGGTGAGCGACTTAAGGAGTTGGCGACTTAAGGAATTGACCAACTTAAGAAGGTTAACGACTTAAGGAGTTGGCGACTTAAGGAATTGACCGACTTAAGAAGGTTAAGACTTAAGGGGTTAAGCGGGTTAACGACTTAAGGAAGCTAGGTCGTTCGAGCGACTTAAGGATTATGGGATAAGTCGTTAATGTTTAGGTCATGAGACCCTGTGTGTGTGTAGTTAGGTCATGAGACGACCTATATCAGGTTGATGTTGTAGTTAGGTCGTGTAGCGTTAAGTCGCAAGGTCGCTAAGTCGCACATTAGTGTTGAGTCGTTAAGTCGCAAGGACGTTAAGTCGTTAAGTGTTAAGTCGTTGAGTGTTGAGTCGTTGAGTGTTAGGTCACGCGTATGTGTTAAGTCGCGCAAGTGTTAGGTCGGGGAATCTGCTAAGTAATAGGCCGGAAGGTTTGTTAAGTCGTAGGATTTGCTGAGTCGTAAGTCGTGGGGTTTCAAGAGTCGTGGACGACTTAAGGGGTGGACGACTTAAGGAATTTCCAGCCTATAAATACACGGTTCTATTTCACTTTTTGGGATCCGGATTTTGAAGCGACGAAGTCCTGCCATTTTGAGAGCTCAAGTGTTGCACTTCTTCACTTCTTTTCTCCACTCTAATCTTGTGATTCCTTCCATCCAAATCGAAGATCAAATCGAAGATTCGAGAGCTTAGATTGAAGATCTACAACCATCGAGGAGAGATTTCATCGTTTGAAGCGGAATTTTGATAGATCAAGTTAGATTCTTCGCTGTCCAGATCTGAAGTGTGTTGCTTTTAAGGTGTTTAGGTAATTTGGTGAGTGGTGATTATCTCTCACACGGATCCAAAGGAGTATATTAGATCGATGGCTTGATTATGTGTTAAAAATAGTGATTTCATTCATTTTCGTAAACTTAAGTATAGATCCATTGTTCATGATGATTTGACATCCATTTTACTACATGTTAATCTATGCAAGTTCATTCATCAAGTTGTAGAGATATTGCTCATGTTTCATGCTTGTTAGATTTGGACTCTTTATTTACAAAATTGCCATTTTAGTTATAAATGCTTTTATATCTTGTTTGCATGATTGATTACTTGGATTAATGATTGATTTGATTGATTGTTATAAATTAGTTGATTTATGATTTGATTTGGACAAGTTGGTTGAAGATGATTCAAAAGCTAAGGGAAAGGCTCTTGAATAAGAAAAGCTGCTCGTGGCATATGACGCGGATGATAAAGCTCATATGGATAGGTTTGATGAGGATGTGAGATAGCCTTGGTTAAGTCCAGACGGGATCATTCCAAGCATGTTGATGACTCGGTGAAATGGTTCGAGTTTGAGGATAATGGTTGGCTCGAGAGGCGCTTGAGCTAGTATGAGAATAGTCGTCGAGGAGGATGACTAGAAGGCTGAGATTTCATCGTTGTTGAAGGTTCTAGCAGGCTCAAAGCAAGAGTACGCTGGGCAGATTCGATAGTCCCAAAAGACTATAGTCATTGGTCGAGTACTCTGGGCAGATTCGATAGTCCTAGGCACGGGCTGCGACGACGTGCGGAGTTCTGTCTAGAACCGGGGTTACCATTGGCCCTTGACGGACGGCTGAAAGAATGTGCCGGTCATTCAATTAACGGTGATATCGAAGCAATGATAAAAGTGATAGCCAGAGTCATGGATGTTTGGTTGTATCGTCATTCGGTCTCAAGAGCGATGTTTTCTAAGTGCTTATCTGATCTTGGTTTAGGCCTTGGGGGGTTGTGCTTGGAAAACATCGACCTTGACTCGAGTGATAATTGCTTTACTTTAAATGTCTGCTTTGCTATGTTTATTTCTGCTTAGTGTGTCTGGGGGCTATCACTATAGAAAGAGGTGGAGTGGGAGGGTTGGATTCCTATTCCTTTTACCTTTATGCTCTTTTGGTATGTTGTTAGTTAATTTACCACTCACTAAGACTGTTGTCTGACTCAAGGTTTTATGTTCAACTCTTATTACCTTGGGCTGTTCATCCACTTTGGGATGGGCAGACTAGGTAGCAGGTGACAAGTCTTGTTCTTAGTTTCCAACGATGCTGATGACGAAGACGAGCTGGAGGCTTGCATATTATTTTCTTACTATATGTACTGGATGTTCCGCCGCTTGTATAATTCTCTGAGTGATATGTAGTGAGGCTTGATGTATTGACTATTCAGATGTTTGTATTCAACTATTATGAAGCTTAATTGATGAGATTCTATTTTGTGAAGCTTCACTATATATATTCTCTATTGTATTTTATCCATGCCCTATGAGTGATACGATAGATTCTGCTGTTTTAACTTACCTTGGTGATCGTCCATGGCTGCCTGGCACACTTTACAGCGCACTGTTTCTATGTTTTAGTGTAGGGGTCATGGGCGGTCGTCACATTTGGTATCAGAGCTTTGGTTAATCGATTTTACCCAACGCTCGCTGACGTAACTACGTATGAGAGGCGTAATTGTATTTTGATGGATGATTACTATATATAATATAGTAGCTTAGAAGGGTTTGAGTCCTTTATGCAGTTGTTTCTCAAGGTGTGCTGATCATTTCTTTTATAGATATTAAGAATGAGTCGAAGAGGGAGACCAACTGCTAGGGAAGACCGTGCTACTGAGGGGGCTGCTGATTATGCTGCTATGTTCGAGGCTATGATGACTTCGATCATGAGAAGGATGCCAGCTCCAGGGCCATCAGTAGATGTTGGAGTTAAAGTTCAAACTCCAAGACTGGTGGATTTTGCTAAGCTGTGTAAAGACTATACTGCTCTTGGAGGGAAGATTTTCTTGGCAACAGAGTCAACCATTGAAGTCCAGAGATGGATAGATGCTTGTAGAAGGATCTTTGGTGATTTGGGAATCGAGGATGCAACTAGAAGGAAGCTTGCATCAAGACAGCTTCAAGGGAGAGCTTCTGATTGGTGGAACTCTATCACCATTGATACTCCGGAGGAAGAAATTACTTGGGTGCAATTCCAAGCCAGATTTGAAGCTAAGTTCATTTCTACAGCTCAGAAATCTGTTCTGTTCAAGAAGTTTGTGGAGCTCAAGCAAGGTGGAAGACCAGTTCTTGAGTATGTTTCTGAGTTTGAATCTTTGTCCAAGTATGCCCGGTCGTATATTGAATCTCCTTATCAGAAGAACGAGAAGTTTGTGACAGGCTTGGACATTCATCTTGGGAGGCAGTTGGTGGATCATCTGGACGATCCATTTGAGAAGCTTGTGGAGAAAGCTCTCAGGCACGAAAGTCTGTTTCCTAAAGAAGGATCTGTTGTTGCTATGGCCAAGGAAGAGTCTAAACCACAGCAGGGTGGAAACAAGAAGAGGAAGCAGCAGCAAAAGGGTAAGGATGGCCAGAAGAAGCCGAAGGGCGAAGTGACCTGCTACAATTGTCAGCAGAAGGGCCATTTCTCCAGAGATTGCAAGAATCCAAAAGTGCCGGTGAAGTGTCACAACTGTGACAAGCCGGGGCATATCAAGAGGAATTGTCCAGAACCGCGAAAGGACAAGCAGATTGTGCAAGCTTATGCTTTGGGGGCTGTTCCATCATCTTCAAAAGCTCCTACTGCTGAAGAGAAAGGAAAGAGTGTGGTGGTTCAAGGTACTCTTTCCATATGTGGTGTCCCAGTTAGAGTGTTATTCGATACTGGGGCATCGCATTCTTTTGTTTGTAATGAACTTGTCGGCCGGTTGGGTTTAAACCGGATATCGTTGATAGACCATTGGTTGTGACTAATCCAGTTGGGGGTTCATCCTGTCTGTGTATGCTATGTCGTGGTTTGGTTGTATCGAGTCATGATTGCTCTTTTGTTTGTGATTGTTTTGTTTTTAACTTTGCGGGGTTCGGAATTATTTTGGGTATGGACTGGCTTAGGAAGTATGCGACAAAGGTTGATTATGAAAGGTTGGAGGTGACAGTCGAGAATGTGGAAGGGCGAAAGGTTGTGATACGATGTAAGCATGAGGAAGGCGTCTTCATGAGCTTCATGTATTCGCTGGTTGTTCCACGGGATGGAATGTCATCGGTGCTAATTGCTAATGGATTTGAGGATGTCTTTGATGAGGTCAAAGGGTTACCGCCGCATAGAGAAATCGAGTTTCGTATCGATCTAGTTGAAGGAGCCAGACCTGTTGTGATGCCTCTTAGGCGGATGGCGCCTAGGGAACAGCAAGAGTTAAGGGTGCAAGTTGATGATCTTTTACAGAAAGGATTCATTCGGTGTAGTGTGTCCGAATGTGGTGCACCAGTTGTGTTTGTAACCAAAGCAGATGGATCGTTGAGGTTGTGTGTGGATTATCGTGAGCTGAATAAAGTGACCATAAAGAACAAGTATCCATTGCTAAGAATAGATGACTTGTTTGATCAGCTTCACGAAGCTAAGGTGTTTTCTCAGATGGATTTAGCTATGGGATTTCACCAATTAAGAGTGGCAAAGGATAGTGTGCCGAAGACTGCTTTTAGGACACCATCCGGTTTCTTTGAGTGGCTGGTAATGCCGTTTGGACTGACCAATGCACCAGCATATTTTGTGGATCTTATGAATAGAGTGTTCAGAGATCAGTTGAACAAGTTCGTACTAGTGTTTGTGGATGATATTTTGATTTATTCCAGAACTGAAGAAGAGCACAAGACGCACTTGCGTATTGTTTTGGAAATCTTATGGAAACATCAGCTAAAAGCTAAGTTTTTGAAGTGTCACTTTTGGAAGAGCGAAGTGAGGCTCTTAGGCCATATTATCTCTGGAAGCGGAATAGCGGTTGATCCCGCCAAGATAGCAGCAATCCAGGATTGGGGTAGACCTAAGAATGCATCTGATGTGAGAAGTTTTCTTGGATTAGCAGGATATTACCGCCGATTTATTAAAGACTTTTCCAAGGTGGTTGCACCATTAACAGGATTGACGAAAAAGAACCAAGTATTCAGATGGGATGCTAAGTGTGAGCAAGCTTTCAGAATCCTGAAAGAGCGATTGACAAGTGCTCCTGTTTTGACTATTCCAAGTGGAAATGATGAGATGGTGGTTTACACCGACGCATGTGGTACTAGACTTGGAGCAATGCTCATGCAGAAGGGTAAAGTTGTTGCGTACGCAAGTCGACAACTGAAGCCGCATGAAAGGAATTATCCGACTCATGATTTGGAGTTGGCAGCGATTGTATTTGCTCTGAAGATGTGGAGACATTACTTATTGGGAGTTCGATTTGAGTTGTTTACAGAACATAAGTCGTTGAAGTATCTTTTCTCCCAAAAGGATTTGAATCATAGGCAGCAACGATGGCTAGAGTTTTTGGCATCATATGATTTTAGTATAGCCTATACTCCGGGAAAGGGTAACGCAGTGGCAGATGCGTTAAGTCGAAGACATGCAGGATTGGGAGCCATGTTTTCAGAATGAAAGAGTCTCGAGTATTTAGCTGAATTTGACTTCAGGCCTAGATGTGAATTGGAACCTGAGATGTTGGCAAACTTATCGATAAGACCGACTCTTGTGGAAAGAATTGGCAAGACCCAAAAGCAAGACGATAAGCTTGTCAAGATTATTCGTGATTTGGAATTTGGATTGGACCCAGAAAGGGGTAAAGGATTCGAGGTCGATCGAGAGGGTTGGCTTCGGAAGCAAGGACGACTAGTTGTTCCCAATATAGATGAATTGAGAAATGAAGTTATGAAGGAAAGTCATCACTCGAAGCTGACAATTCATCCAGGTGGAAATAAGATGTATCGGGATATGAAGAGAACCTATTACTGGGGAGGTATGAAGAAGGATGTTGGAAATTTTATTTACAAGTGCATGAACTGCCAGTTGGTAAAAGCTGAGCAAAAGAAGCCCAATGGATTGCTTCAGCCATTAGAAGTTCCTACATGGAAGTGGGAGCAAGTATCGATGGATTTTATTAATGGGTCACCTAAAACAAGAACGGGAAATGAAGGGATTTGGGTCATCATAGATCGTCTGACTAAGAGTGCGAGATTCATTCCTGTTCGATCGACCATGGACTGCATCAAAGTTGGCTGAGCTGTATGTTAAGTGGATAGTTCGATTTCATGGTATTCCGAAAAGTATAGTGAGCGATCGAGACCCATTGTTCACTAGTAGATTTTGGAAGAGCTTCCAGGAAGTTCTGGGAACCGAGTTGTGTTTGAGTACAGCTTATCATCCCCAAACAGATGGTCAGACTGAGAGAGTCAACCGAGTTTTGGAAGATCTCCTTAGAGCATGTGTTTTGGATTTCGGAGGATCATGGGAAGATCATCTTCATTTGGTGGAATTTTCGTATAATAACAGTTACCAGTCAAGCATTGGTATGGCACCGTATGAGGCATTGTATGGAAGACCGTGTAACTCTCCGACATGTTGGTTAGAAACAGGAGAAAAGTTGATACTTGGGCCAGAAATGATTCGACAGACTTCGGATTGCATAGAGATCATTCGGCAACGAATGAAGGCAGCCCAAGACCGACAGAAAAGTTATGATGATAAGCATCGTAAGGATTTGGAATTCGACGTAGGTAATATGGTTTTTGTGAAGATTTCTCCACTAAAGAATGTTGTTCGATTCGGGAAGAAAGGAAAATTGACTCCGAGATTTGTTGGACCATTCCCGATCATCGAGCGAATTGGAAAGCTCGCCTACAAATTGGAGTTACCAGAAAAGATGGCGGGTGTGCACAATGTTTTTCATGTATCGTATCTACGGAAGTATGTGCACGACTCGAATACAGTAGTTTCTGCTGATAGCTGTGAAGATTTTGAAGTTTATCCAGTCGATAAGAGACCTCGTAAGCCGCTTCGTGTTGTGGAAACTGACACGAAGTAGCTTAGGAGGAAGGTATTAAGTTGCTCAAGATACAATGGAGTGATGATGATAACGACTGTACATGGGAGGTGGAAGAGAGGATGAAGGCAGCTCATCCTGAACTCTTCGAGGTATGACCATAAGGTGTCGTGTCATCTCATAACATTTTAACTTGTTCTAGTTTTAGAATTCTGCATGCTAGGCTAGAATTGGATGCATGGTTTGTTGATTGCTATGGATGGTAGGCATGTGGAATAGTTTTTGATTGCTCTTGTTTGTTTGGAATTTCGGGGGCGAAATTCCTAAGGGGGAGAGAATGTAACGACCCATATTTTTACGGATTGAAAGATTGTAAAATAGTTGTCAATAGGTCGTAATGTTGTTAAGTCGTTCAGAATTTAGGTCGACTAGAGCTTAAGTCGTGTAGAAGTTAGGTCGTCTGGAGGTTAAGCCGTGTTGTAGCTTAGGTCGTCCGGAAGTTGGGTCGGGAAGGTTAACGACTTAAGGAGTTGGCGACTTAAGGAATTTCCAGCCTATAAATACATGGTTCTATTTCACTTTTTGGGATCCGGATTTTGAAGCGACGAAGTCCTGCCATTTTGAGAGCTCGAGTGTTTCACTTCTTCACTTCTTTTCTCCACTCTAATCTTGTGATTCCTTCCATCCAAATCGAAGATCAAATCGAAGATTCGAGAGCATAGATTGAAGATATACAACCATCGAGGAGAGATTTCATCGTTTGAGGCGGAATTTTGATAGATCAAGTTAGATCCTTCGCTGTCCAGATCTGAAGTGTGTTGCTTTTAAGGTGTTTAGGTGATTTGGTGAGTGGTGATTATCTCTCACACGGATCCAAAGGAGTATATTGGATCAATGGCTTGATTATGTGTTAAAAATAGTGATTTCATGCATTTTCGTAAACTTAAGTATAGATCCATTGTTCATGATGATTTGACATCCATTTTACTACATGTTAATCTATGCAAGTTCATTCATCAAGTTGTAGAGATATTTCTCATGTTTCATGCTTGTTAGATTTGGACTCTTTATTTACAAAATTGCCATTTTAGTTATAAATGCTTTTATATCTTGTTTGCATGATTGATTACTTGGATTAACGATTGATTTGATTGATTGTTATAAATTAGTTGATTTATGATTTGATTTGGACAAGTTGGTTGAAGATGATTCAAAAGCTAAGGGAAAGGCTCTTGAATAAGAAAAGCTGCTCGTGGCATATGACGCGGATGATAAAGCTCATATGGATAGGTTTGATGAGGATGTGAGATAGCCTTGGTTAAGTCTAGACGGGATCATTCCAAGCATGTTGATGACTCGGTGAAATGGTTCGAGTTTGAGGATAATGGTTGGCTCGAGAGGCGCTTGAGCTAGTATGAGAATAGTCGTCGAGGAGGATGACTAGAAGGCTGAGATTTCATCGTTGTTGAAGGTTCTAGCAGGCTCAAAGCAAGAGTACGCTGGGCAGATTCGATAGTCCCAAAAGACTACAGTTGGTGGTCGATTACTCTGGGCAGATTCGATAGTCCTAGTCACGGGCTGCGACGACGTGCGGAGTTCTGTCTAGAACCAGGGTTACCATTGGCCCTTGACGGACGGCTGAAAGAATGTGCCGGTCATTCAATTAACGATGATATCGAAGCAACGATAACAGTGATAGCCAGAGTCATGGATGTTTGGTTGTATCGTCATTCGGTCTCAAGAGCGATGTTTTCTGGGTGCTTATCTGATCTTGGTTTAGGCCTTGGGGGTTTGTGCTTGGAAAACATCGACCTTGACTCGAGTGATAATTGCTTTACTTTAAATGTCTGCTTTGCTATGTTTATTTCTGCTTACTGTGTCTGGGGGCTATCACTGTAGAAAGAGGTGGAGTGGGAGGGTTGGATTCCTATTCCTTTTACCTTTATGCTCTTTTGGTATGTTGTTAGTTAATTTACCGCTCACTAAGACTGTTGTCTGACTCAAGGTTTTATGTTCAACTCTTATTACCTTGGGCTGTTCATCCACTTTGGGATGGGCAGACTAGGTAGCAGGTGACAGGTGTTGTTCTTAGTTTCCAACGATGCTGATGAAGAAGACGAGCTGGAGGCTTGCATATTATTTTCTTACTATATGTACTGGATGTTCCGCTGCTTGTATAATTCTCTGAGTGATATGTAGTGAGGCTTGATGTATTGACTATTCAGATGTTTGTATTCAACTATTATAAAGCTTAATTGATGAGATTCTATTTTTTGAAGCTTCACTATATATATTCTCTATTGTATTTTATCCATGCGCTGTGAGTGATACGATAGATTCTGCTGTTTTAACTTACCTTGGTGATCGTCCATGGCTGCCTGGCACACTTTACAGCGCACTGTTTCTATGTTTTAGTGCAGGGGTCATGGGCGGTCGTCACAGTAACCTTTAACCTCAGCAATCAGGAATGACTAAAATAAGGGTATGTTGCAAGGCTACGTGGGTCGCACCCATTAAGGTATTGTCATCACCCTTCTAGATTATTTTTATTGATTCGGTTGTGCGTGAGAGCTCTCGGAAAAAGGTTGCAAAGCAACTGAGATGATGAAATATTCAGTACTATCCAGTAAGGGGTAGGCCGGTCTTGCCATGAAGGAGGTCCATGCGAGGCCCTCGATACATTTTATTTAGAGATATACTATGACAGGTGATATCCTGGTGCCTTGTCATTGTTGGAATTCATTCTCCAATAAGTGCCTTTCGGACTTAGTTTTATACCTATTATGATGGAATTTAATTAATGTAACAAATTCGGCTATGATTCAATATTTATTTTAAACCTTCGACGTTATTATAATATCAGAAGATTTCCTAAGAAATGGTTTGGTTATCGTAAGGTAAAAATTCAACCATGTTTATGTACGACGTGGTCTTACGAAATACCTTTAGTGTGAAAGGTTTTATAAATTTAAGATCCATTTGAGGTGTGTTTCTCACACTGGTTTAATAGACTGATCCAGGTGTTATTCTCTTATAATGCTCGGCTCAGACCGAGCATATTTTTAGATTCAGTTATGGAAGCTTTGGAGCTTCAGGTGACGATCTAGATGCCTCCAAGACGTATTCACATATGTTTTATTTCTGCTGCATGGGTTGTTTATATCTATCAGCAATTGTGAGGATAGTTTGTTATAACTGTCCAGGCTGATGATAGATTTGTGTACTTTGATTTGATGTATGTATGTTACAGTTTTCCTTTTGCAAAGATCTGTTGTATATTATATATTACTCGTCACAATGTGAGATTATGTTCTGTATTTTCTTTCTTTTTCCCTCAACAATCTGTCTTTCTGGCACTTGGATGCTCGGCATGTGAAGACCGTGGATGTATTGGTGTCAACTTTCGAGGGTCGAAAAGGCGAGTCATTACAAGTGGCATCAAAGCTTAGGATGAGCGAACGCCTACACTTTGGTGGGGTAGACTCATTAAAATAGGCAAAGTGATACCCTAGAATGAGTTTGAGGGTCTGTCTATATATATACGAGCATGTAATTGTTAGTGCTATAAAAATGTTCTATATTGTGTTGATTTATCTGTTCAGTGATTTATGAATTTTAGTCAATACAGACGAAACAACTGTATCGATAGGGTTTTCTAAACTCTTGAACAAGACAAACCGACATGGTAATGTTTTAAATTGGGTAAATGAAATAATTTTACCTAGACTATACTTTATATATATATATATATGTAAGATTTTCCTTTTCGAAATTGATATAATTATTTATGAAATGTTTGCTTGGTAAGAAATGATAATATTTAGTTAATATCATTTATTATTTGATTATCATGCTCATCCAGTTTAGGAGCATTGACTATTGTTTGTTGATTTGGTTGTTTGCGCTCATATGGTTTATGAGCATTTATTGTTTTGGTTAAATATAATACGAACACCTTATGAATTAAGCTTAATAATTTGACTATAAGGCATCCAGATGGTAATGTTTGGTTAGAACTAAAATTTTATGTTAATAAGAGTTGTTTATTGCAAATCTAGACGTTAATAAATATTTATAAAATGGTTTTATAGAAGAAAATGAAATTATATAAGTATGATTTACGAGTAGAGCTTATAAATAAAATGGATTTAAAACTGAGAATTTGAAAACTTAAAAACCTAGTGTTTTGGAAAAAAATTTCGAAGGCTTTGATAAAATAATAATAGCTTTATTTAAAAGTATTTGCGTATAGAAATATTATAAAAAGAATTTAAAAGGAAAAGAGAAAGCTTTGAACTCCACTTTGGTCATTGGAAAATAATTCTACTGATGACTGTAGTATCACCGGCGTTCATTTTTGAGTTTCTAAATGAGGGATTGCTACTATAGAAATTGGTTATCGAGTTGTTTTGGTAAAACATATTTTGTTTTAAACTTTGAAAGTATCATTTGGTATACAAAAGGATATATGTATGTTATTATTATTTTCAAAATGATTTGAAATAAAAACTCAGTGTTTAGTTCTAAAATTTTCAGTTTAGTGATATTATAGACTCATGTATCATATGCATTAGGATAATTTGGTTTGTGCATCTCATTTTGAGATGTGTTACTTGGTAATTTTCATTTATTGAAATGAAATGGAATTTTCGGTGATTTTGGACAGTCGAAGCTTCCAAGTTTGTTGAGAAATTTAAGCTAAGCATTTTTGTGAAAATATCAGAGAAAATAAGCTTTTGTAACATATAAATTTGTGGAGATAGTAAGATTTTTAAACAATTTTAAAATTTGTCGAACATTCTGGTTAAGTAAAACAAATCAAAATTTGTATATATACTCTTAAGATACAAAAGAGTGTTATACAAGTATGAACTTTAGTTTTTCAAAAAGTGTCGATAAACATAAGTTGTGATTTATAAAATATTTATGATAAACTTAAGTAATGGTTTTATGAAATGGTTCATAAATGGATTTTAGTATTAAAGGAAATATACTAATTAATAATGAATGTGAATAAAAATAATTTGGTATAGTCAAGAAACCAGTTAAATAAATACGTAAGTTGTATGTAGATCATTTTATTCGCATGACCGTTTTATCCAGATTCGAGTACATGATTTCAAGGTGACTTACACCGGTCCGAGCAAGTATTTTCCACTCGATTCTTGACGGCAAACACTTGATACGGAGATTTTATTTGATTCTGGAGTTTTATATTATAGTTTATGACTACATAGGGAGAACAAAGGCTTCTAATCAAGGAGCCAGATCGAAGTCCGCAATAGGGAAGTTGAGTGACCGATATTAGCTCGAAAATGAAATTTGAGTGATCGAGCAAGCGATCCGATGGATATTGCGTATGGATAGAATATGTTCATAGTACAGGCTTTAAATAAATTGTATGTTTTGACTTTTAAAATGCAAGTTATATGGTTCATTGGCAATTGTAAGTGAGTTGCAGGTATTTGGAAGCATAGGCTAGCTTGCTGTTTTTGGTTTCATGAGTAGAGTTTGATTGCTCAATAAATAGGTACAGGTTTATATTGATGTTAATGATTTTATGGACCAGATATGAAAGGCCATTTTTGAGCTTTTATTTTCTTTTGTTTGTTTGGGCCCACTATGGCAAGTTGTAGTTTTTCCGATTGAGCCACGCAAATAAGGTGCTGTCAAAAATTCTCAGTAACATATGAGATTTTAAGATGTTAATAACCCATTTTGAGTATAGGAGTTTTATAAATCTAAGGGTGTGAAGACATTTTCTTCCTTTTGGAATTTCGGGGACGAAATTCTATTAAGGGGAAAAGAATGTAACGATTCGAAATTTCTAACGTTTCAAATAGGAATATTTAATTTTGTTTAAATATTCGGATTTGATTCAAAGTTAATAAATAATAAGAAAATTTATTTTTAATATAACAACTTGATTTTTATTGTTGTATTTTTAAATTATTTTATTTTTCCATAATTTTTAATTTGAAAAATATTTAATTTTCGTTTGACGATTTTTCTACAAACGACGGTATTTTTGTACTTTTATAGAATGCGATAACTAGTGCATATTATTATTGTTTTGAGGTCGTGTCATATTTTTATGTACGATTATATTTTTGTCTTGTCATTCGATGTTCGTACGCGAATAAAAATTTGTGCGGTGAGATGATGAAAATTGCAAAGAAAATATATACTAACATTTGAGATAAAAAAATTCAACCCCTACTTTCATTCTTCTCTATACTTTTATATTGCCCAATTGGTGGAAACCCAAAAATATAGAAAGCCTCCACCTTATAAAAAAATCCAAACATATAAAATATTTGTCTAAAAAATTAAAAGTTCAACTCTTTGAATTTCAAATGGAGCTATTTACCTTATACGTTAATTTGGTTGTGTTCGGTGACGAAATAGAGGATGTGATAGTTGGGCGTGGGGTTTTGTGAGCTCGGGTTTATGTTTTTGGAGGCTGTAGTGTAACATCCCCTGTCTGGAGGTCCAAAGCTAAGCGCTAAAGATCCTGCAGTCATCCACAATATTAACTTCCGGTGATCAAATACGGTAATGTTAATGGTATCCATAATATCAGAAGCACTTGAATATGAAATAAAATCATCACAGATTAAAACACTTTTCCGATTACATTTCAAAACAATATTTCATACCCAAGTTCCATAATCCCAAACGTTTCCTAGGTTCAGATCAAATATAATTATTACATAAATACGCCAAGAGCGACATATGAAGATGCCCCCTTGGTTGACTAGAGCACTAAATAGTCATAACAGGCTTAATACAGCACAGTAGAAATAAAACATAACAACTCCAAAATATAGCTAGCATCAGCCTCCTACTCGTTTTCGGAAGCTTTATTCGTCCACCTACTAAAAAAGGAAATCCTCAACCCTCAGCCTACTCAAATCAATTTTTAGCACCTGAGAGTTTAAGGGGAAAAACATAAAACTTCGAATCAGTCATAAAGCCTGGTGTGAATAATACTATACATCTCGGTTATATGATATTAAGTGAGACCACGCCGCTTAACGGAACGGGTTTCCCCTCACTAATATCCTTTTAAAACATATCTTTTGCAAATCTTAATCCTGCAACCAAAACTGGTTAATAATAATATCAATATCATGAATGCTTACAAATCAGGTAACAAATGGACTATCTGTCCGAACACTATAGTTTTGTTTAGCTAACTACTAACCTTTGGCTGACTCTGGCCTACCAGACAAAATAAAAAAATAATCTAACTTCTGTTATACACTCCTCTTCTGGATGGTCTGTCCCTAACTTAGTTCCCCCAAGGTCAGCTGATCCTAGTGGTTTTGTGGGCTCACCAATAACCAATAACCTATGACAAAGCCCTGCACACTGGAATTTTGGACTAAATTAGCTAGGGGCTAATAGCTAATGTATAGGGCATGAAACTATACATGTCCCATCTGGTATTTTAATATCTGAGTCATTTTACTTAGGGTCATCTACCCATAAATTTACCTTGAAAACATTTTCTCTCAAATTGATTTAAACCTTTAAATCATACTTTAAACAAGGAAAATATACTCTATGCTTTACTCAAATCACCTTACCATGTTATATATAATTTACACAAAACTTTGTTGATGAAAACATTTAAACCTTTGAAAGTACCCCTTTCGAATCCATTGAAAGTACCCCTTTCGAAACCAAGTAAGTACTTTGCTTTATAACGTTAGGCCGAAAGGCCAAAACATACCTTTCGAAACCATTCTTAATAAGCCTTTCTAAAACATTGAAAAACCTTTCTTTCGAAAGCTTTAAAAGCTTATACATCCTCTTATCGAAACACTGTAAACATTGCCTTTCAAGAACATTGGAGCCTTCCATTTAAAACCTTTAGAAACCATTGGGGAACCACCCCTTCGAAACCTTTATTTAAACCTTTCGAAAGCACTAAATCCTTTTCATAAAATCGAACCTTTTGAAAGCATTTGGGTTCAAATAAAACATGTGGAATAACCTTTCGAAAACATTCAAAACTATTCCTTTCTAAAAAATTTGGTTTAACCTTTAATCGAAAAAGGGCTGTAAAACATCTAAGTTGAAAGCACTCTTTCGAAAGTTATTTCCTAAGTAAAGAAGTGATGGTATCAAAACCAACACTTCGAAAGCATTGGAGAAATGGCTAAGTTTTAAAAACAAAGTAACCCTTCTGAAACCATTTGCTTTGAAAGGTGGAAAGCAGCAGCAAGGGGTTTCGACCTCTTCGAAAGCATTTACTTAAAACAAAAGCGCAACCTCTTTCGGAACCATAACTCAAAATCATTTAACCAAGTCGAAAGCTATTTCTTTTAAACAAAGCAAAGCTTCGACCCCTTTGGAACCGCTTGTTTCGACCACATACCTTTCGCCTATGTCCAATTTGTTGCGTACCAAGTCTCTGATACCATGCGCATTGGTTTCGATGGCGATGGAGGCGAAAGTACTTGGTCGAAAGCTGGGTGCCGAAAGTGGCGAAACATGTAAAAAGCCTGTATAATCTGATTTTATTCTTATCAACTAACCTACCTTGTTTATCAAAACATGATTGGTTGCTAATTTCTTTTCTAAAAGTACTGCCAGAATTTCAGAAATAACAAATTAATTATTTACAAAATGCCCCTTCTCCTTTTATAAATATATAAAACATTTAAGTCCCATACCTTAAATAAATTTATATATTTATTAAAACACGTATGAAAAATCAATAAAAATTTCCATAAATCATTTTTAATATGTTTTCTAACATATATTAATTTCTGACCCAAAACATACATATTAGCCGTAATTGATTTTAAACCCAAATAACCATTTTCTTCACTAGAAAATTAATATTAAACCCACATTAATTCAGAAAATTATGAAAATTGAAACCCATCTCTAAAATATCATTTCTGACCTTATTCTAAAATCACGAGGCATTTGGATGTCATTTAATAGGGTTTTCACATTAAAACATATCATAAAATCTATATGAAATAGCATAAATCATCAATAAGCATATATATATATATATATATATATATATATATATCCATTTTAACAATAAAAAACATGGAAAAATAATTTAAAAAATATTCGAATCTGATCTAGAAACCAAAAACATCAAAAATACGAGATGTAACCTATCATTTACCTTTAGCTTTATTGTTAAGGAGTTGAAATTTGATCTTGGATTAAGTTGATTAGCTTCTTCCCCTTGATTTAGCTTATCTTCCCCGTTTTCTTCTTTAATGGTGGTCAGCCTCTTATTTTGTATTAGGTTGTGAAAATGAACGTGTAAAATGAATGTGTACAAGGATTTAGGGTATATGGTTATTACTTATTCCTATATTGCCCTTGCCTACTACCTTAACTTAATTCATTTTAATTCTCTTAGTTCATTAGTTCAAATAGGCATGGCTACCCCTTAGATTATACAAATCTCAATCCCTTAATCATCGCATTATTTTATTTAATTTAACTAATTAAATATCCTAAATAATGATAATCAAAATTAGGGTCGTTACAGACTCCCTTCCTTAAAGAATTTCACCCTCGAAATTTCGATAAGGTATACATACAAATCAATCATAAAAGTAAAACATACCATCCAACAAATCAGGATAAGCATCTCTAATCCTGTTCTCAATCTCTCAAGTACAGTCTCTCTCATCGTCGCTCCACTGGACTTTAACTAATTTGACTGTCTTGTTCCTTAGCTTCTTCTCATCTCTCGCGACTATACAAACTGGCTTTCTAACTATAGTCAAATTCGGCTCTACTACTAAGTCTTCTAACACAGTTGGTGCTATAGTAGTCTCCGAGTCTCTAATACACTTTCCTAGATGAGAAATATGAAAAACATCGTGGACTCCTGCCAAACTGTTTGATAACTCTACTCGATATGTGAGTTTCCCGATCCTCCCTACAATAGGATATGGACCAACAAATCTCGGTACCAATTTCCCAGATTTCCCGAATCGAATTACACCTTTCATCGGTGATACATTGACGAAAAAATGATCTTCTACTTAGAACTCTAAGTCCTTCCATCTTCTATCTGCATAACTCTACAGCCTAGTGTAACAACCCGTAAATTCTATAATTATTTAAAATAGAATTTTATTTGAAACTTTGATTCTTAATTATTTTAAAATGGATAAATTTGGAATTTTAAAATATATTTTTGTGATTTGATGTGAAATGTTCTTCCAAATTTGATAAAATAAAGATTTTTCTGAAAATTTAAATTTTGGTCAACTTTGGTCAAAGTTTGACTTCCTGTTGAAAATTTTAAATTTGGAATTTGAAATTTTGTTCTTTTTTTATGAAGCTGGATTTGATTCTAACCTTTTTCCTACTTTTCGTTTCGTAAAATTCTGATTTTTACTTCTCCAAATTTGCAGTTTTCAGCGTATTACACGCAGTTATTTGCATGGTTTATTTTCTCTTTTGTTATTGGGCTTAGACTAATGGGCTAGGTTATTCTAAAGGTCACCTATTTTGTCTATTCATTTGAAAAGTCATCAGTTGAGAAACTGTACGTACAAAATTATGTCCTGACTCCTCTTTCTCATTTCTCATCTCCTGCTCAGAAAAATATAGTAAGTTTCTTCTTCCTCCTCTCAATTTTCTCTATACTTTTTTCCCTTTTCTCCCTCCTTCCTCCTCAAAATTTCGGCCATGCCTTGCCATCTCCACCTCCTTTCTTTTCCCCAATCAAAGCTGTCCTTCTCCTCTCCATAACCATCACCTTTCCACTATCCAGTTGCCTAACCCTAGCCTCCCCTTTCCCAAACCCTAACCCTAGCCTTGCCTGGACCATGTAGGCTGAATCCCAAAACCCAAACCTTGCCTTCCTCTAGCCCTGTAGCCACAAACCATAGCCTATAGACCAAACCCTAACCCAAATCTAGTTCAGGCCGAACCAAAACCCCCTATGGCGAACCCAAACACCACCTATAGCCGAGCCTATTTGCCCCTTAGGCTAGCCCTCTCATGTATTTTACAAAATATAATTTTCTACTTTTATTTTCCGATGTAAATTTATTTATTTACATATGCATTTTATTTATTTTTCTAAGTTTTGGATTTGAATTCTCCTCCCACTCAAGCTTGTTCGTGATTGTCGTGCTTATTCGTAGTTGTTGTGTTTGTTTGGAATCATTTTCTCTAGCTAAAGAAGGTGAGTAATCACGCTTGACTACATACTTATATTTTGGTGAATTGATGTCATTTGGATGGTATTGATACATATATGCGAGTTAGTAATTTCTTATATGATTTTATTATGTTATTCCATCTTGTGTTATACCTGTTATTATCATATGCTATGATATGTTATTTATTATTCTATTCTCACACTGCAAGTTCCGTCACTATGGGTTGAAATGATACATACCCGAACGGTCTTTAGATTAAGGAAAAATTGTTATGGGCTGAAATGATAGGCCAGAACAATTTTTATTTGACTTAGGATTGCGGGTTTGAAGCGATATAAACCTAGGAATTTAATAATTTCGGATTGAAATGATACATATCCGTATCACTTGACCATAGGTTAGAAAAGTTTATACAGACCCTGGTTGGTTCTAAAATATTTTGCAAAAAAAAATTTATTATTAAGTATTTTGAATTTTAATATCTGGATTTCGACTAAAATTTTAATGTAATGATTGCTATAAAATTTCATACATTTATTTACATGTGTTAAATTTTTACAAGAAATAAATGGTTAGAAATGTAAATTTTGGAATTTAATTTACAATATGAAGGTTAACTGAAATTTTATAATCCAATTTGACTTAATAATATTATTTTATTCTAACCTAAAAATGTAAGCTAAAACGTACATTTGACATGTAAGTTTTAATTTATGTAATATTGGTTAAAATGATAAATGCTCTTTATTGTAATAAAAATGTAAGTTAAAACATACTTTTGACATGAAGTTTTAACTAATGTAAGATTGGTTAAAATGATAAATGCTCTTTATTGTAATAAAAATGTAAGTTAAAACGTACATTTGACATGTAAGTTTTAATTTATGTAATATTGATTTAAATGATAAATGCTCTTTACTGTAATAAAAATGTAAGTTAAAACGTACATTTGACATGTAAGTTTTAATTTCTGTAATATTGGTTAAATGATAAATGCCCTTTACTGTAATAAAAATGTAAGTTTTAACTAATGTAAGATTGATTAAAATGATAAATGCTTTTTATTGCAATAAAAATGTAAGTTAAAACGTACATTTGACATGTAAGTTTTAATGTATGTAATATTGGTTAAAATGATAAATGCTCTTTATTGTAATAAAAATGTAAGTTAAAACGTACATTTGACATGTAATTTTTAATTTATGTAATATTGATTTAAATGATAAATGCTCTTTATTGTAATAAAATTGTAAGTTAAAACGTACATTTGACATGTAAGTTTTAATTTATGTAATATTGGTTAAATGATAAATGCTCTTTACTGTAATAAAAATGTAAGTTTTAACTAATGTAAGATTGATTAAAATGATAAATGCTCTTTATTGCAATAAAAATGTAACTTAAATCGTACATTTGACATGTAAGTTTTACTTTATGTAATATTGGTTAAAATGATAAATGTTCCTTACTGTAATAAGAAAATGTAAGTTAATAGTGTATTGTTAACATGTAAGTGGTAATTAATGTAATGATACCTTTTAAATGATTAAAACAATTAATGTTCTTTACTGTAATAATAAAATGTAAGTTAATAATATACCTTTAACTTAACATAAGGAAATTCAGCTTTAAATTGGAAATTTCAGTAATAAAGTTTATTTAACTAAAAGCATGGTTTAGTTAATGTCCAAATGAATTAATTAGTGTAATAAAATAGAAATGATAAATAACTATGTTAAAAATTGTAAGCATATAAATATTTTGATTTTATGAAATGTTAAAGTGGGAGGTATTACATTCCAAAAATGCTATGATTCCTTAAGGTACATTTCCAAAATGCTATGATTTCTTAAGTATCGATTTTCCCAAAATGCTATGATGACTTAAGGTTATGTTTTCGGAATGCTACTTCTAAAATGAAATGTTTTCGAATTGCTATGATTTTAAAGTTGCATATTTAAAGTGCTATGATTTCTGAATTTTTATGATTTCGCAGTGTTATAATTAAATGTATAAATTTTGAAAGTGTTACAACTTTTGAGTGAACATTATTTTGAAAGAATAATGATATTGGATTTATGTGATTTTGAAATGAATATGTTTTGATATGAAATATAAACCATTGAAATGAAATACCACGGGTTATAATAACGTTTGGTTGTTAAAGAGATCGGGATCGGAAATTGTCATACTCTCTTCTAATTCTGAAAACCACTTTAACAACTATGTACGCGGTGGAGATTCCAGAATGAAGTAGGTGGTTGATGACGTTCTATTTGAGGTATATACATGGACCTAACTCCCGTTTAAGGTGGCTAAAACAGTAGCAATCGACGGGCCAAGTGAGGTAGCTCCTCCGATCGGACACATTCCTTCGATTGCCATTCTATTACTTTGTGATTGATTTGGTGCGTACCTTTGATTTAGGAGTGTGGCTCGAGGTGGGCGGTAGTTGCTGCTATGCGTTACCACCAGCCCGGAAGTGTAATTGGTATATCTACCCTGGCATTGCCTAGTTGTGCCGTGTCACCAACCTTATCGAGACATATACGAGTTTGTTTTGTACCATACCTACGGAGTGCCCTTTGACGACGCCCAGTATGGGGGAGATTACGATACTGTATAGACTATGTGAATATATAAATGTGTTAAGGGGGATATAGGCAACGCCTTAACGCTATTTTAATAGTTTACTTTACTTTAGACATTATTATAATAGCGTATATTACTACATAGTAGATAGTTTAACGGATCCTTAAAGGATGGGCGATCCCAAGCATCCTTTAAGTTACTGATCCATTCCTATTACAGTTCACTTGAGTTGAATTACATTTTATAAGTGTGTATGTCCGGACTCGAGTGTTTTGTGTTTTGTTTTACGCTCGGGTTAGCCTGAGTATCACAGCTTTGGATTCATCTTTTGGAGCTAGAGATCTGCTGGAGATTTAGCTATTTATCTATCTGTCATTTCTATTTCAGTTATTTCCATTTAGCTTTGTTTATGTATTAGTGAACCTATGTATTTGGATTTTCTGTTGTATCTATTTTCAGACTCTGGTATTTTGTATTTGTTTTGGGACTTTGTATCTAGTAGCTTCATGAACTACTATGTTTATTTTATTACGCTGCGAGTTATTCTGATATTTTGTGTTTGTGATTCTGTGATTGATTTTATTTGCACCAAATTTTATTAACAATCTGTTGTTTTGAATTATTCAAGTCTGACATGTGTGGTTTTATTGTCGATTTGAATGGTCCAAAATGGCGGAATGTTACAATTGGTATCAGTGCTTTGGTTTTTAGGCAAACCTTAGCCTGCGGGGCAAAAACTCATTAGAGATAGGGTAGAAGTACCCTAGAATGAGTAAAATCGGTCTAAGAATCATTCTTTGTGAGAGAACATATTTTTAAGTATAAAATGATTTTAAATGATTTTAAAGGATTATTTTGGATATAAAATTTTATTGTTTTAAAATCTAATTTTCTTAGAATTTCCTTCCTTTCGAATCCACCTTGTTTTATTTTCTCTCTGGATTCTTCTCTTGGTGATCTTAATTCAACTCCTATGTTAAAACTCTATCCCGATGTATTTGGTGAAGTCACTTCTTTACCTCCTAAGCAGGAAATCGAATTCCATATTGATCTTATTCATGGAGCTCGACCTGTAGTTCTTCCTCCCAGAAGAATGGCACCCCGTGAGAAGGTTGAGTTGAGGAAGCAAATTGAGGACTTGTTCTCCAAGGGTCTGATCAGACCTAGTCATTCCGAATAGGGAGCAGCTGTGGTTTTCGTCACTAAGTCCGATGGTTCCTTAAGGATGTGTGTTGATTATAGGGAGCTGAACAAGCTCACTATGAAAAAAACAGATATCCTATGCCTCGCATAAATGATATGTTCGATCAGCTATATAGAGCTACTGTGTTCCACAGGTTTCCACCAGCTCAGAGTTGCCGAGGAAAGTATTCCCAAAACTTCTTTCCGTATTGAGAATGGTTTCTATGAATGGTTAGTTATTCCTTTTGGTTTGACTAATGCCCCAGCTTTCTTTGTTGATCTTATGAATCGTGTTTTTCGTGATGTTCTCAACAATTTTGTTCTAGTCTTCGTCGATGATATTCTTATTTTCTCTAAGTCTGAGGAGGATCATGAATCCCATTTGAGCTTTGTTCTTAGGACTCTTAGGAGTCATCAGTTGAAGGCTAAATTCTTGAAATGCCATTTCTGGAAAGATGAAGTCCGATTTCTTAGACATATTGTTTCTGGTAATGGAGTTTCTGTTGATCCAGTTAAGATCACTGCGATCAATGTAAGTCTATTCTTCTCTTCTTTCTTTGTAACTTGGTTATTCAATCTCTTTCTCTATAGTTCTTATTTTTCCCTATTCTATTTAAGGATTGGGAAATTCCTAGGACTCCAACTGATATCCATAGTTTTCTGGGCCTTGCCGGTTATTATCGGAGATTCATAGAGAATTTTGCTCGGATTGCTGCACCTCTCACTGCTTTGACTCGTAAGAATGCTAAGTTTAAATGGAATGATAAGTGTGAAGCTGCGTTCAATGAGTTAAAGGGCAAGCTTACTTCCACACCAGTTCTTACCGTTCCAAATGGAAAGGAGGGATTAACGGTATACACTGATGCTAGTCGAGATGGTTTGGGAGCTGTTTTGATGCAGGATGGGAAGGTTATTGCTTATGCCAGTCATCAGTTGAAGACCCATGAAGCCAATTATGCTGCTCATGATTTGGAATTGCTTGTCGTAGTTTTTGCTTTGAAACTTTGGAGACATCATCTTTTGGGAACTAAGTTTGAGCTCTTTACGGATCATCAGTCTTTGAAGTATATTTTCACCCAGAAGGATTTGAATCAGAGACAAGTTAGGTGGCTTGAGTTCCTTGCTTCTTATGACCTCGACATCAACTATACCCTAGGGAAAGCTAATGTTGTAGCTGATGCTTTGAGTCGGAAGAAGGCGATGTTGTGTCAGCTTGTTGTTTCTTCTCCTCTTATGGATCGTATTGTTGCTAAGCAGGATGAGGATAATATGCTTAGGCTTATTAAGGAGAATGTTCGTAGCAGGATTGGTGGTAGTAGCCATGATGGAAGTGATGCTCAGATCGATGATAGAGGGATATTAAGGATTAATAATCGGATTTGTGTCCCGAATGTCGATGGATTGAGGTAAGAGTTACTTCGGGAAAATCATCGATCCAGACTTTATATTCATCCGGGTGTGAGAAGATGTATCAGGATATGAGGAAGCTGCATTGGTGGAATGGTATTAAGCGTGATATCTCCCTTTTTGTCAGTAAATGTGCGACTTGTCAGCAAATTAAGGCTGATTATCAGAAGACCGCTGGATTATTGCAACCCCTTGAGATTCCCAATGGGAAATGGGAACAGGTTTCTATGGATTTTATTGATCGATTACCGAGAACTAGGAGAGGTAATGAGAGTATTTGGGTAGTTGTGGATAGATTGACCAAGTCAGCTCATTTCATTTCGGTCAGATCTAACCGCTCACTTCGAGTTTGGTTGACATTTATATGAGAGAGATTGTTCGTCTTCATGGTGTTCCTATTAGTATTGTTTGTGATAGAGATCCCATCTTTACCAGTCAGTTTTGGAGAGCTTTTCAGGAAGCTTTAGGTACTCACCTGAATCTGAGCACCGCTTACCATCCACAGACCGACAGTCAAACGGAAAGAGTGAATCAGATTCTAGAAGATCTTCTTCGTGCCTGTATCCTTGATTATGGAGGATCTTGGTAAGATCATCTCCATCTCGTTGAATTCACCTATAACAATAGTTATCAGGTATAATCTCAAATTTTCTGTAAGGTTGTCTTAAATATTTATCTACCTTATTCCATCTTTTGAATTCAGGTTAGTATCGAAATGGCTCCATTTGCTGCTCTTTATGGACGACCTTGCAAATCTCCATCTTGTTGGATTGAGTCCGGTAATCATTTGGTTCTTGGTCCTGATATGATTCTAGAGGCATCTGAGAAGGTTGAGGAGATTAGGAGGAAGATGAGGATTGCTCAGGATAGGCAGAAGAAGTATGCTGATAGGCGTAGGAGGAGTTTGGAGTTTTCTGTTGGTGATTAGGTTTTCCTTAAGGTCTCTCCATGAAGGAATGTGATTCGATTTGGTCGAAGGGGGAAGCCTGCTCCTAGGTTCATTGGTCCTTTTCGCATCTTGGAGAGAGTTGGTTCTTTAGCCCACCGTTTGGATTTGCCTGAGAAACTTTCTGGAGTGCATAATGTATTCCATGTTTCGCACCTTCATCGGTATCTTCATGATCCATCTTTGATTGTTCAGCCTTCCGCTTTCGAGAGTTTGGATGTTGAGCCAAACCTTACTGTAGAGAGGAAGTCACTTCGTATTATCAATAGAGGTACAAAGCAGCTGAGAAGGAAATCTATCAACCTAGTCAAAGTGTAGTGGAGTACTGATGATCGGGATTGTACTTGGGAGACGGAGGAGAGCATGCGTGCTTTGAATCCGGAACTGTTTGTTCCAGGTACTATTCGTTAGTCTATCTATATTTTTCTTTCCTTGCTTTTCCTGTGTCTCGTTCCTTTTCGAGGACGAAAAGTTTTTGAGTGGGGGAGAGTGTAACAACCCGTAAATTCTGTAATTATTTAAAATAGAATTTTATTTGAAACTTTGATTTTTAATTATTTTAAAATGGATAAATTTGGAATTTTAAAATATAGTTTTGTGATTTGATATGAAATGTTCTTCCAAATTTAATAAAATAAAGATTTTTCTAAAAATTTAAATTTTGTTCAACTTTGGTCAAAGTTTGACTTCCTGTTGAAAATTTGAAATTTGATATTTGAAATTTACTCTTTTTTTTATGAAGCTGGATTTGATCCTAACCTTTTTCCTGCTTTTCGTTTCGTAAAATTCTGAATTTACTTCTCCAAATTTGCAGTTTTCAGCGTATTACACGCAGTTATTTTCATGGTTTATTTTCTCTTTTGTTATTGGGCTTAGACTAATGGGCTAGGGTATTCTAAAGGTCACATGTTTTGTCTGTTCATTTGAAAAGTCATCAGTCGAGAAACTGTACGTACAAAATTATTTCCTGACTCCTCTTTCTCATTTCTCATCTCCTGCTCAGAAAAATACAGTAAGTTTCTTCTTCCTCCTCTCAATTTTCTCTATACTTTTTTTCTCTTTTCTCCCTCCTTCCTCCTCAAATTTTCGACCATGCCTTGCCATCTCCACCTCCTTTCTTTTCTCCAATCAAAGCTGACCTTCTCCTCTCCATAACCATCACCTTTCCACTATCCAGTTGCCTAACCCTAGCCTCCACCTTCCCAAACCCTAACCCTAGCCTTGCCTGGACCATGTAGGCCATACCCCAAAACCCAAACCTTGCCTTCCTCAGCCCTATAGCCACAAACCATAGCCTATAGACCAAACCCTAACCCAAATCTAGTTCAGGCCGAACCAAAACCCCCTATGGCCGAACCCAAACACCACCTATAGCCGAGCCTATTTGCCCCTTAGGCTAGCCCTCTTATGTATTTTACAAAATATAATTCTCTACATTTATTTTTCTATGTAAATTTATTTATTTACACATGTAGTTTATTTATTTACACATGCATTTTATTTATTTTTCTAAGTTTTGGATTTGGATTCTCCTCCCACTCAAGCTTGTTCGTGATTGTCGTGCTTATTCGTAGTTGTTGTGTTTGTTTGGAATCATTTTCTCTTGCTAAAGAAGGTGAGTAATCACGCTTGACTACATACTTATATTTTGGTGAATTGATGTCATTTGGATTGTATTGATATGTATATGCAAGTTAGTAATTTCTTATATGATTTTATAATGTTATTCCATCTTCTGTTATACTTGTTATTATCATGTGCTATGATATGTTATTTATTATTCTGTTCTCACACTACAAGTTCCTTCACTATGGGTTGAAATGATACATACCCGGACGGTCTTTAGATTAAGGAAAAATTGTTATGGGCTGAAATGATAAGCCTAAGCAATTTTTATTTGACTTAATAATGGTATTTTATTCTAACCTAAAAATGTAAGTTAAAACGTACATTTGACATGTAAGTTTTAATTTATGTAATATTGGTTAAAATGATAAATGCTCTTTATTGTAATAAAAATGTAAGTTAAAACGTTCTTTTGACATGAAGTTTTAATTTATGTAATATTGGTTAAAATGATAAATGCTCATTATTGTAATAAAATGTAAGTTAAAACGTACATTTGACATGTAAGTTTTAATTTATGTAATATTGATTTAAATGATAAATGCTCTTTATTGTAATAAAAATGTAAGTTAAAACGTACATTTGACATGTAAGTTTTAATTTATGTAATATTGGTTAAATGATAAATGCTCTTTACTGTAATAAAAATGTAAGTTTTAACTAATGTAAGATTGATTAAAATGATAAATGCTCTTTATTGTAATAAAAATGTAAGTTAAAACGTACATTTGACATGTAAGTTTTAATTTATGTAATATTGGTTAAAATGATAAATGCTCTTTATTGTAATAAAAATGTAAGTTAAAACGTACATTTGACATGTAAGTTTAATTTATGTAATATTGATTTAAATGATAAATGCTCTTTATTGTAATAAAAATGTAAGTTAAAACGTACATTTGACATGTAAGTTTTAATTTATGTAATATTGATTAAAATGATAAATGCTCTTTACTGAAATAAAAATGTAAGTTTTAATTAATGTAATATTGATTAAAATGATAAATGCTCTTTATTCTAATAAAAATGTAAGTTAAAACGTACATTTGACATTTAAGTTTTAATTTATGTGATATTGATTAAAAAGATAAATGTTCCTTACTGTAATAAGATAATTTAAGTTAACAGTGTACTGTTAACATGTAAGTGGTAATTAATGTAATGGTACCTTTTAAATGATTAAAACAATAAATGTTCTTTACTGTAATAATAAAATGTAAATTAATAGTATACCTTTAATTTAATATAAGGAAATTCAGCTTTAAATTGGAAATTTCAGTAATAAAGTTTATTTAACTAAAAGCTTGGTTTAGTTAATGTCCAAATGAATTAATTAGTGTAATAAAATAGAAATGATAAATAACTACGTTAAAAATTGTAAGCATATAAATATTTTGATTTTATGAAATGTTAAAGTCGGAGGTATTACCTTCCAAAAATGCTATGATTCCTTAAGGTACATTTCCAAAATGCTATGATTTCTTAAGTATCACTTTTCCAAAAATGCTATGATGACTTAAGGTTATGTTTTCGGAATGCTACTACTTCTAAAATGAAATGTTTTTGAATTGCTATGATTTTAAAGATTGCATATTTAAAGTGCTATGGTTTCTAAACTTTTATGATTTCGCAGTGTTATAATTAAACGTATAAATTTTGAAAGTGTTACAACTTTTGAATGAATATTATTTTGAAAGAACAATGATATTGGATTTATGTTATTTTGACATGAATATGTTTTGATATGAAATATAAACCATTTGAAATGAAATACCACAGGTTATAATAACGTTTGGTTGTTAAAGAGATCGGGATCGGAAATTGTCACTTTTTCCAATTTCGAAAACCACTTTAACAACTGTGTACGCAGTGGAGATTCCAGAATGAAGTAGGTGGTTGATGACGTTCTATTTGAGGTATATACGTGAACCTAATTCCTGTGAGTTAGCTTAAGGTGGCTAAAATAGGAGCAATCGATGGGCCAAGTGAGGTAGCTCCTCCGATCAGGACACATTCCTTCGATTGCCATTCTATTACTTTGTGATGGATTTGGTGCGCACCTTTGATTTGGGAGTGTGGCTCGAGGTGGGCGGTAGTTGCTGCTATGCATTACCACCAGCCCAGAAGTGTAATTGGTATATCTACCCTAGCATTGCCTAGTTGTGCCGTGTCACCTACCTTATCGAGACATATACGAGTTTTTTTTGTACCATACCTATGGAGTGCCCTCTGACGACGCCCAGTACGGAGGAGATTACGGTACTGTATAGACTATGAGAATATATAAATGTGTTAAGGGGGATATGGGCAACGCCTTAACGCTATTTTAATAGTTTACTTTACTTTAGACATTATTGTAATAGCGTATATTACTACATAGTAGATAGTTTAACGGACCCTTAAAGGATGGGCGATCCCAAGCATCCTTTAAGTTAATGATGCATTCCTATTACAGTTCACTTGAGTTGATTTACATTTTATAAGTATGTATGTCCTGACTCGAGTGTTTTGTGTTTTGTTTTACACTAGGGTTAGCCTGAGTATCACAGCTTTGGATTCATCTTTTGGAGCTAGAGATCTGCTGGAGATTTAGCTATTTATATATCTATCTGTCATTTCTATTTCAGTTATTTCCATTCAGCTTTGTTTATGTATTAGTGAACCTATGTATTTGGATTTTCTGTTGTACCTGTTTTCAGAGTCTGGTATTTTGTATTTTTTTTAGACTTTGTATCTAGTAGCTTCATGAACTACTATGTTTATTTTATTCCGCTGCGAGTTATTCTAATATTTTGTGTTTGTGATTCTATGATTGATTTTATTTGCCCCAAATTTTATTAACAATCTGTTGTTTTGAATTATTTAAGTCTGACATATGTGGTTTTATTGTCGATTTGAATGGTCCAAAATGGCAGGATGTTACACTTAGACCGAGCTTCCTTCATCCTAGCCCGAAACAACTCAATCTTCTCTGCAGCTTCTCTAACTAAATCCGAACCAAGAACCAACCTATCCCTGGTCTCTAACCAACATACTGGAGGTTTGCATGGCCTTCCATACAAAGCGTCAAACGGTGCCATCCCTATACTAGCCTGATAACTATTGTTATACGAAAACTCGACTAAATGTAGATGATCTTCCCATGATCCTCCAAAATCTAACACACAAGCTCGTAACAAATCTTCCACGACTTTATTAACTCTTTCCGTTTGCCCATCGTCTGTGGATGGTAAGCGGTACTCATCTTGAGATTGATTCCTAAAATTTCCTATTGACTTCTCCAGAACTCACTAGTGAATAATGAATCTCTGTCACTTACTATGCTACTAGGAATCCCATGCAGTCTAACTACATTCTTCATAAATAACTTAGCCAAAACAGGTGTTGTCCTAGTTGACTTAACTGGAATTAAATATGCACTTTTGGTTAACCTGTCTACTGCGACCCATATACTTTCATTTCCTCTATTAGATCTTGGTAACCTGTCTATAAAATCTATAGAAGTAGAATCCCACTTCCATACTGAAATATCTAATGGCTGAAGAAACCCACTAGGCTTCTGATGTTCGGCCTTTACCTGTTGGCAGTTCAGAAACTGCTTTACCCATAAGCCTATATCCTTCTTCATAACTTCCCAAAAGAAACTCCTCTTCATGTCCAGATACATCTTAGTTCCTCCCGGATGAATAGTGAACTTCGAACGATGGCATTCTTCCAAAAATTCCTTCCTAATCTCTCCCGCATTCAGAACATACAACCTTCCTTTCTTTCTCAACCACCCATTCTGGTCAAGACTAAAATCTTTTAAGATTTCGCTCCCTATTCCATCCCTTAACTTCCTAATCCGTTTAACTAATACTGGATCCTCCATCTGTTTAGAAGAAATCTTTTCGATCATCGTCGGTCGAACTTCTAAATAGGATAACACTACCGTTTCTCCACTAGATCCAGCTTCAGATCTCCACTATACCCTACATGTCATCAACACTTCCAAATATTTCCACTCAGCTACCATTGCCAATACCACATTTTGAGGTTTCTGCTAAGTGCGTCTGCAACCTTTTTGCCTTTTCCTAGTGTGTATTCAATTCCAAAGTCATAAGCGGCTAAAAATTCTAACCACCTCTGCTGTCTCATATCCAGCTCCTTCTGAGAGAATAAATACGTCAATGACTTATGATATGTATATAACTCAAATCTTTCTCCCAAAAGGTAATGCCTTTGTAGGATCGATTTCACCCTGGAGGGAGGGGGTGGGTGAATAGGGTGATAATAATAATAATAATAATTAATGCAGAAATATATGAAATGATAGCAGCACAGATAATAGCAGAATAATAAAAGCAGAAATAAAACAACACAGATTTACCCAGCTTCGGCAAAACCCTGCCTACATGCTGCCCCCAATGTTTTTACTAGAAATTAAGTGATCAGACGCTTACACACGTAAACTTGCGACACCCGCTATTGACTAACCTACTCTACGCTCAAAACCTTGCCACAACTCAGCCACTGAGTTGCGAACTCTCGAACTACACCACCGTAGTTCGTCCCCTAGTCACACGACTAGAATTTTATAAAAGTTTTAAAAGTAAATTACAAATAAAAATAACTTAAAACAAGAAACCCAAATTTAAAATTAAATCCCAAAACTGTGACGAACCGTAATTTCGATGATTTAAATATGTTAATATAATGAGATTTTGGTAATATAATATTGAAAGAAATAAAATTGGTGGTTTAAGAATGAAATAATAATTAGAATTAAAGGTATTAATGTTAATATAAGTTTACTATTAACAATTTGAATGAAACCCCAATAAATGAAATAATGCATATGTTATACTTGGCTATAAATGGAATATATGAAAACAAATGTAAGTTAATTATTAATAACCTGAATGGGGTTCCAACCAATTGAATTTATGTAAATGTTATAACTAGGTTATAAGCTTAACATGAGAAAACCAATGTAAATGTTTAATTGTGTAATGAAAGGGTATAATAAATGGTAATTGAATAAAACTAGTATTGTGTAAAGAATTATAATAATTGTTGTATTAATGTGTGCATAAATTTATAATGGGATATAAAAGGTAATTTATAATTTAAAATGTCGACTTATTGATAAAATAGTGTGTAATGAATGGAAATGGAATAAAATTAGTGTGATGAAGGAAACTGTAACATTTGCTGTAAGTAATAAACTTATAAATGCAATTAAAAGTAAATAGTGACAATTATTATAAGTTACCTGTTTATTTAGTAAGTTGAATTGAAATTGAAAATCAAATTTTGCAATTTAATGAGATTAAAAAAAACTACGTTAATTGAAATTAGATGAATTAGAAATTTTTTTATGTACTAAGATATAAACCAAGATAATTATACCATAAGATGAAATTGATTGAATAATAAATGGAAAGCGAATTAAAATGAATTATTGGAAATTTAATTTATAATCTCTAAATATATTGAAATTGAAATTTAAAACTTTGAAATTGGTGAAATATGCAACATAAAAATTTTACGGAAATTTGTTACAAAGAGTTATAAATTACTAAGTAAGCCAAAATGATAGGAGTTGTAAATAATTAAAAATTTGGATTGAAAGTGATTTAACTAATTTATTTAATTAACTAAAAGGTAGCCATTTTGGCAACTGTCTCGGATTTCGACGAAACCAGTTTCATCGGATCCGTAATAGTGAATTATTGTAGGATTTCAAGTTTCGTAATGATCGGACTTGTCGTTTGATCGTACAGACTCAAAATGCCTAGAAATTAATTTAATTGAAATCAATTGAAATCAATTTGAAATAAGCTGAATTTTGACATAACTTCTTCATATGATGGAATTAGTAATTCAAACCTATTCCATTGAATTTAAAATCATCAAAAACATCTATTTTGATATATGGAATGACCCATTTTCGTTCCAGAGACAGAACGAGCTTTTCGGGTCGTTTATAGTTCGACTTCTAATCAAATCGTGTCCATTCATCTCTATTTCTGACCTACCTATAAATAACCTATTATAAACCCTTGTGTTTCTCAACTCAGTTTGTTTGTACGTACAATTCCATTTGCTTCTCACTTTCCAATGGCAGACAAACAAATTCCGAATTCCAAATTCAATTCCAATTCAAAATTCAAACTCCTCCAAACCCTATCAAATTATATACCATTTTGAAGCTCTCGACGAGAGCATCTCAAATCTTTGGTTCGTTTTTCAATTCGATGCACCGTTTTTTCAGAAATCGAGAATGAACCTCTGCCATTCATTTTAGGGTTTTGACGATCCAACGATGGATCGTCGTCCGATCGACGATCAGAGGGTGTTGCAGCAAAGAGGAGGCTTAGGGAAGTCGATCTATGTGGTTACTTCGCCTTAATAGTTTGTCGAAAGACCATAATTAGGTGATGTTCGGGCCAATTCTCGAACGACAGTGGGGCCTCGTGCCGCGACCGGAGGTGGCCGCGACCTTGGAGTGGGGTCGGCGTCGGCTTGGTAGTGGAACGAAAGTGATAGATCACCTCAGATGTGGTCGGTGTGGCAGCGCTTGGTGGCGGCACTGCGCGAGTAGGGAACGAGATTGCGGGTTTCGCTGTAGTCTAGGGTTCTGTCGCGTATAGCAGGAGGTGACATGGATTTCTTTTGTTTTTTCTCATTGGCTAATTTTATTTTATTTAAATTTGAATTCTAACGTTCTAATATTCATAACTTTTACATACGAGGTCCAATTCATGCATGGTTTCTTACATTGGGATTATATCGAAATTCCGGACGTTTTGACACTGGTTTGGATGAATTCCGAGTCTGTTCAAATTTTGGGTTTAAATTGGATTTTAAATTCAATATAAATTCAAAGGTGAGTGTTTTAACCCACTCACAACTTCTAAAATTTCTTATGTTTGTTAAATTAAATTCGTGATGAGATTGGAAATTTATTTATGATTGTTTGGTATATTTTGAATCGTCATCTCAGTTAATTTGAATTTATTTGAATTAAATCGTTATTTAATTTATTATTGAATACAAATTGCTAGTTAAATACCTATTATTGATCATTAGTTCTATATTGATATTTATTGATTGATTTGGATGATGATTGTGATGGATGTGTGACTGTTGATATTGGATTAATGGATGTTTTATTTTATATCGTTATAAACTGCAAGTTCACTATGGGTTGAAATGATACATACCCGAATAATCAATAAACTAAGGTAAAATCGTTATGGGTTGAAATGATAAACTCGAGTGATTTTATGGATTTTATTATTAATTCGGGATTGCGGTTTGAAATGATATATAACCGTAACATTTTAAATTTCGGATTGAAATGATAAATATCCGTATCACTTGACCATAGGGTAGAAAATTATATACGGACACCGGATTGGTTAAATTTAATGATTTTGAACTTCTTAATTTTTGAATTAATTAAATGATATGTTGAAATAAAATTTGATGTACATAAATTGAAGTATGATTGGAAAATCAAGTTTATGATGAAATGTGAAATGGTTTAAAAGGACTTGCTTTAAGAAATTAAATTGGAAGTTTAAAGTTAATGTAACGACCCCGAATTTTAATTACATTTAATTTGATAATTAAACAAATTTTTGAATAAAAAATTGTGAAATTTATTGATAAATCGATTCGAGTTTCCCGAATTCAAATAAATTTGTGTATAAATCATTTTAAACTTTAAATATTATTGTATATATGTAATTTGGATTTAAATCTTAAATAAATAGTTTAAATATTAAATATAAAAGTATATACATTGACACAAGAAAATAAATAAATGATTTAAATTTAGAATTGATGGTTAATAATAATTTGGATTTATTAATTAAATACAAGATAATAAATATTAAAGTAAAATAATAATAAATATTTAAACTAGAAATAGGAATAAATGTAAGATAAATTATAGAAAATCTATATATATATAGTAAACGAATTAGCTAAATTTAAATAACATATAAAAAATAGAAAAATTACTTATATTATAAAATAATAAGACTAAAGAAAAATATATAAGTTAGAAATAAAAATGAAGTAACACTTAGAGAAAATCTAATGACAAATTAAGATAGAAGTTCATTTACATTTTAAAGTAATGAAACAAGTAAACATAAAAACAAGTAAGTTAGAAGCCACCAGACTTTTCTCTAATGCAATGTATAATATATAATGAAAGCAAATAAAATAAGATAAGTGGTACAACAAATAAATGCAGCCTGTAGAGTTAGAAATGCAAGGCAAGAAAGTATAAAGTAAAAAGATAAAATATCTATGAACACTTACCAAATGAAGAAACAAAACATGCAAATTATACTTATGCATTGTACAACCGAAGAAGAAAAAAAATTTATATTGTATAACATAATTTATGCAAGGTACTTCAGCCCCCAAACAAGTATATCTCAGCCTCCAATTGAAGAAAATATCCCTGATCTCTTTTGTACAAACAAATTATAACACTTGTACAACACTTCATATCAGCTTAAACAAATATATTTATCCTGTGTACTTCCTTATGTATCAACTTTCTCATTTCAGTTCGTTTCATTCCAAACTGAGAAAACTAAAATATATCATCTCAAAACTTAAACAAAATTACAATACAAATCGATACAAACAAGCAAGATTTCAACTTTGCAAAGTTTAAAAAGACTTCAACTTTCAACTGGAAGTTCAAAGCTTGATTCAAATGAAAAAGAACTCTGTTTCTTTCTGGAAAATAAGGTGAGCAAACTCCTATTTTTAAAAGCTTAATTTGTTTTGATATCTTATTGTATGTGATCATCCTTGAGATTTGATGTGAAATCTGCTTGTATAGATGAAAATAACTGTGCATGTCTATGCATACGCAAATATACATTACTCTGTTGAATTACAGGTTTAAATCCCCTAAACTAAATTCAATATCTCCTCATATAATCAATGTTAGGTCTTGATCTCTAAAAAAAAAGATGATTGTAATAGTGTAACGTCATTTCTAGAAATAATTTCAAGTAAATATATTGAGTAAATATTTCGAAAAGAAAAAAATACAGTGAAATCTCAAAACCATGTTAAAATTCGACTTCAATGATTTCTTGTTTCCGGTATATAATCTGATTCGTTATCAATATCTATGATTTTTAAAAGTAAAATAAGGATTTTTAAGTTGGTATTTTGGGAGAATCGAATGATGAACGGGGATTGGGTTTTTATCAATTCCTGGCGATCGAGGGTTCTAGGGAAGTCGAGTTCGTTGCTGGGGTAGGCTCGTTGGTCGAGGAACTCGAGAAAATTGGTTGGAGAATTATAGTTTGCCGAGGTGGGTGGGCGACGGTGATATAGGGTTTTAGAGGTGGTTTTGTTTTGTCTAGGTTGGCGAAGCAATTCGAAGTCGACAATGAACTATCTGCGATCGGACCAAGTGGAAAAGAAGCGTGGAACGTTGACGAAGCTTTGGACACGATTTCAAGGCCTCTAGTGGCCTGAGGCGCCGGAACGAGGTGGCCTTAGGTGGTTCAGTTCTGTTCTGGCTGAGTCAGGTTGTTCGATTTTGTTTTGATGATTTTATCATCACTTTGATGATCGGAATGGGTTCGAGTATCGATCGTCGATATGGGGAGGTGGTCGATGTTGGTCGGAGGAGGTTGGAGCCACGGTGCATGTGCACCGTGCACTATGCTTTTCTGATGATTTTTGGGTTGTGTGTCAGGTTGATGGTTTGGGAAAGAAGACGAAGTCGAACTCGAGTTTGTACACGGGTAAACGGGGTTCTGGCATGAGTTCGAGCTCGTGTGTTTTTAGGTTCATGCCGGGTTAATACTTAAACAAAAATTTAAGTTGAAAATAAAAGTATACGGGTTGTTTTTTAGGAAAACTCAAATTAATCATGCATTCGTCTCGGGGAATACTCGAGTAGTTCTCGGGATTGTTAGAAAAGCAGTTTTTTTCAACTTTTAAAATAAACTCAAAATTTAAACCCTTTTTAAGTCATATTTTTAAAAATAATTATTTTATCTGGAAATGGGATTAGCAAAGGTTTAAGTTAGTTATTTTGGAAATAAGTTTTAACTTAATAGAATTATGACATTGTTTATTAATTAATTATTCTAAATAAATAATGGAATTACTTAAGATAAATTTATATTTTGATTAACCTTGATTTCTTGAATAAATTAATGTGTTAATAATGATAACTGGTAAGGTTATTAATTTAAGATTTTGATATCAATGAAGATAATTAAGAATAATCACTTATTGTAATTAATTAAAGGTAATTAATTAATGTGACAAATTAATTAAGGAAATTAATTTGAGAATAATTAAATAAATTTAAAGGTTAATTAATAATTGAAGTGATTAAGGGATGATTATTAATTAAGGATTAATAAATTAATTATTGAAGTTAAGAATGATTAATTAAATGATAATTAATTTATTTATTAATTGAGGCTAATTAATTTATTATAAAAAGTTAATTAATTAAAATAAAATTGTAATTAGTTAATGTTAATTAACCAGGATTAGTGACTAATCTGATTTAATTTAATCAGATAAATAAATCGACCTTACCTATGGATGATTGGATTCTATTGGATGATTTAATCGGTTGATATCCCCGATATGTGATACTGTGTGGTATGAATTATTCTGATTTGAACTGTGAACTGTGATGTAATTTATTCATCTGTGATGTAACTTATTTATCTGCGATAGATTTATATTATCTGTGAATCTGTGAATGAAGATAAGCGTTATAATTTATACCGCTTATCAACTATAAGTCTGTATTTTGATCTGTGATGATTGAATGATGTTGCACTACTGTGTGAAACCCCTGGACCATACCATACACACACAAATATGGATTTCACGTGGAAATCGGTTAAGTCACAGATGATTTAAATCTAATGTTTTTGAAATTGGAATATTAATTTCAATTGATTTTGGAAACGGATTTGGGTTAAATGTTAAAGCTTTTGAAAAGAAGTTTTAAAGATAAAAGTTAATTTGAATAACTTGGTAAAGTTTCCAATTTAAATAACCTAATTTGAATTTGAATTCAAAATTTGGAATTGAATTCCATGTCTGGAAATTACGGCTAAGATGTTATAAATGTGTTTCTATGAATTTAAACCATTTTGAAAGTATTGTTTGAGAATTTGAATTTAACCCAAAAACTTTAACTCGTATAAAGAATTAGATTTTCCGAAATGAAAACTGTTTGTTTTCAAATGATAAAAGCTTTCATATAAGGAATGAATTTCCAATTGGTGTCAATAGAATTTCAAGTTTGAATTGAAAAAAATGGTTTTCCAAGTTATGAGTGAATTCTTTTTGAAAGCTATGAATTGAATTTGTTATTTTTAACAGATTTAAAATGGTGATTTGTTTAAACCATTCGAAATGGAATTGTTTTGAAAGCTATAGGTTAAATCTTTGATTTAAAGATTTAACGAGTTAATCAAATTGAAATGGAAATCGATTTGAAAATTTATGAATGAATCTTTGTGAAACTGAGTGAACTTTGTGAGATGAATCTTTTTTGTAAAAGATTAAAATGGTAATTTGTTTATACCATTTGAAGAAGAAATTTGGATAATAAGTTGTGACTTAATTGAAATCCCAATATCCATATGTTTTTTTTAAATATTGCGCTCATTATTCGGTTTAACCGGGAGAGGACCTTTGTGTCGTATAACCCATTCTGAATAATGATACGTCGTATATGGATGGAATTTGAAGACCGGTGGTGAAGACCGGGTATTTGCGAGAACGATAGGATAACCTATCGATTGTCTCTGCACTGAGTTGCTCCGGTATAGAGATTCTCTAAGTGATGGGAAATCTGATCGGGATTGTGAATACCCAGATTGCAAGGGCTTCTTCGAAAGTGCCTTCGGTTCTGTTCGAACTCGGAACAGACTTGTATGGTTACATGTCTGACATTACATTTTGAGTTATAAAGCAGATTCCTTTCAAATACATTTCTGTTGGTGGCAGAGAATTTATTCTCTTAGCTTAACACCCTTCTCTGAGACGTACGAGCTCAGAGGTTATGTAGTTGAAGGTTATCAACGATATACTCCCAATTTGGTAATGTGGCATGCTGAGTGTTGCTGTGTGTTGATTATTTTTTGATCATTTGTTGATCAAAGCATGGCTTTGTGAAAAAGCGTAGCTTTGTGGACGAGACCTCATCGAACCTCACAGACCAGAAATGGTCGAAACAAGAATGATGCGGCAAGGTTATGAGGGTCGCGCCCTTTAGGGTATGTCATTTCCTTCTGGAAAAGGGTGGTATCATGGTATGGAGCCCAGATACTTACTCATGTGGACACACTATATTTATTACTGTGTGATGTTGGTTATCGAGCGCTCGGATAAAGGTCCCAAAGGACCGGGAGGTGGCATATTCGAGAAGTAGTTACCTAGTTACAGAGGTAACCTGGCCTTGTGTTGGTAGAGATCCGGTTAGGTTCTCGGGACGTCCATCCAGAGGCGTACCCATTGACAGTGGGAAGTTCCTTAGCCCGACCATTTGTTGGAAATCTAAAGAAACAATACGAACCTTGTACGGTTTTAGTTGTATAACCTGCTATGGAATGTGGCGGTAACCTACTATTGAACATAGTAGCTATAGTAGGCATACAATAATGGTTGTATGTTGGCTAAGATTAATATTATACTTTTGAAATGTTTTCCACTATGCACTAATAATAACATCAAATCGAATGATTTTGCGTAGTAAACATGTTTGACTATCATAAGAAGAAATCTCCTCCAATTCTGCGTTTGCATTGTGTGTGTGGCGGGAGGTCTTATGGTAGTTTTATTTTCCAAAAGCATTGCGGGTTTCAATGTTTAAAATTCTTTTGTTGTTTGTTTAAAGATAAACTGTTTTTGTTGCTCACACCAGTCCCATGATTGACTCAGAGTTTATTGTTCCCTTCCTAAACTCTGGGTGCCCACGATTTTCCACACGGGCAGTCTAGAGTTGGGTTTTTCAGATATTCAGGTTTAGTAGATTATCTGGAGCTAGTTCAGTTCTTGGAGTTCATGACCGCACTTTCTTCTCTTGGTGGTTCGAGCTTGATATTGGAGTTGTTGGAGTCATTCTCTATTGTAGATCATTTGGAGTGATTTTTTCCATTGTTGTTATTTCCGCTGTAACATTGTATCATATCTCTGATATTGCTGTATATTATTGATATCATTATTGTATATCATTCTGGATATTGTATTCATTGGGGTTGTATATGATATCATTTATTTCTTTATTCCGTTGTGTTGTTATACTTAATGGTGTTATAAGCTCCAGAGAGCCAGATTCGACGTTTGGATCTACGGCACTTGAGTACAAGTGAAGTACGGGTGCCGATTTTCGAAGGCCGAGTCCGGGATCTTCACAGTTAAACTTATAAGTATAAATGAAATTCTATCGAAATTAAGTTATTGAAGTTGTTTGAAAATAACTTTGAAATATTTTGAAATTGGAGTAATCCGAATTGATATTTGAACATGGATCGAAACAATATGAAATTCAATAGTTTATTGAAATGTTAAATTGAAAGGTTTGGAATTTGGTTTGTTGACTTGGAAATTGAAAATCGTCCATATGTGTTGAAATGAAATGAATAGTTTAATTTGATATTAATTCCAAATTCATATTTTAATATAAACTGTTTTAAAAATATATTATTTCACAATTTCTAATTATTAAGATTTCAAAGTATTAAACTATTTTAACCTATATTAATTATATTAAATCATTTTAACCTATTTTAAACCATTTAATTTATTTAAACTAATTAACCTGTTTTAACTTATTTTAAATCTAATTAAACTATTTTAAAGCTATTTAATCTATTTTAAGTATATTTAATCTATTTTAAATCTATATTAATTATTTATAACTATTTTCTTCTAAATTCCAAACTAAGTAAAATGGATGGGTTTATATTCAAAATTCTCGATTTTTTTAAGTGAATATGGTTAATGATGTTATAACCTAAGTTGGGATTTAAATAAAATATTTGGTTTAATATGATATTTTGAAATGAGAGTTTAGCCTATTTTGGAAATATGACTTTTGAAAGGAAATATAATTTCGAACTATGATTTCAAATGTGATATGATTTCAAAGGCGAATGTGATTTCGGAAGTAAGTTATGATTTCGAAAGGGATATGATTTGAATTGAATATGATATTTTGATATAAATTATGAAATGATTTTGGAAATGTAAAAGAACCATCCGGTGTGTAATAAGCGATTGGTTGTTAAAGAGACCGGGATCGGATATTGTCATACTCACTGCTAATACCGAAAACCACTTTGACAACTGTGTACGCGGTGGAGATTCCAGAATGAAGTAGGATGGTTGGCGACGATCCTATATGAGGTATATACGTGGACCTGAATCCCATGAGTTAGCTTAAGGTGGCTAAAACAGGAGCAATTTGACGGGCCAAGTGAGGTCATTCCTCCGATCGGGCACATTCCTTCGATACTATATTCTGACTTTGCGATTGATTTGGTGGCCACCCTTGATTTTTGATTTGGGAGTGTGTTCCGAGGTGGGCAGTAGTAGCTGCTATGCGTTACCACCAGTCCGGAAGTGTAATTGGTATATCTACCCTGGCATTGCCTAGTTGTGCCGTGTTACCTACCCTATCGAGACCACTACGAGTTTGTTTTGTACCATACCTATGGAGTGCCCTCTGATGACGTCCAGTACGGACGGGATTACGGTACTGTATAGACTATGGGAATATATAAAAATGTGTGAAGGGGGAAATGGGTAACGCCTTAATGCTATTTTAATAGTTTATACTGTAGACATATTAGAATAGCGTATTGTACTACATAGTAGATAGTTTAACGGATCCTTAGGAGATGTGAATCCTGAACATCTCTTAAGTTACTGCACTCACGTTAAACACTGGATAGGAGATGTCAAACCCCGTAAACATCTCTAATGTCGTTCCACTCATTGTTACTTACCGTGATTTAAATCACATAAGGTCTTTTAGTTCTGACTCGAGTTTTTTTTCTTTTCAATTCACTCGGGTTAGCCTGAGCATTTCATGATTTGAAGACCTTATTTCTGGAGGACGAAGATGAAGATTTGTACTACTATTATTTACTATATTTATTCCACTGCATTCATACTGTTTCACTGCATTATTTGTGTATCTCTGATATGTGTAACTCTGATTTTGTATTGTATAAGTATAATCAAATGTTTTGTATACACCTTCATGAACTGTTATTTGATTATTATATTTTGTCATTCTGCTGCTAGATTCTGTTTTTTCTTATTTACTCCATAACAATCCGCCCTTCTGTATGGTTTGAGTTGGCACGTGTGTCTACTTAAACGTACAAAAAGGCGGGATGTTACAGTTGGTATCAGAGCTTTGGTTTAGCGATAACTTTAGCTTTGTGGGGACTGACTCTTTAGAAATAGGGTAGTAATACCCTAGAATGAGTCGTTGAGTGTATATATATAAGAAAGCGTATTTGTTAGTGTTATAAAAGTTTTTTTATTGTGTTAATTTGTTCCGTTTTGTATTTATAAATTCTGGTCGGTGCATAGGACGCTATGACATCGATAGGGATTTCTAAACACTTAGTAGGGAAGACCGACATAATATTTGTTTTGAAATATAGGTAAATGAAATAATTTTGCCTATTATATTTTTGTATATAAAATAATAAATTTTATAAATAATATATTTGATTGTAATATTTTTGTTTGTTAGGTAGTGAACTTTATAGGCATTGGTTGAAAATAAGCTTGTAAATAAAATGAATATAAACCGAAATTTGGGAACTTAATTTTCGGGATTTTTGAAAATTTCTTTCAAAGGGTTTGGAATATAATATTTGTATAATTTAAAAGTATTTCTGATATAATATCTCAATATAATTTGAAGGAAATGTTTTAAAGAAATTTTGGAAAAGGAATAAGTTCTGTACTCCCCTCTCTATCGCTGGAAAATAATTTCGGTGATGAGTGCATGCATCATCGACGTTCATTTTCGAGTTTCAAAGTGGGAAGAATGTTGTAGTAGTTTTACTGCACAATTGTTTTGATAATCTTAATTTTGAACTCCAATTTTGATTTGATATATATAAAGGATATGATTATATATATATTTCGAAATAATTGATATTGAACCCGGCATTTAGTTCTTTAATTTCTATAAATTAGAGGTTTTAATTATTGAAAATGAAATGGAATTTAACTATTTAATAATTGGAACTTCTAAATGAAAATAAGAAATTAAATGCTAAGTTATAAATGAAATATATAAGGAATTTGAAATTTGTAACTTGTGAACGAAAAGAATATGAAAATAAGAAATGATAACTATTGAACCTTAAGTTAATTAAAATATGTAAGTTAAACTTGTGTAACTTTCAATTGCATTCTTAAAGACATATATATATATAACTTACCAATTATAAAAAGTTTAAATGTTAAAAGAACGTGTAATGGAAATTTTACAAGTAAAACTTATGTAATGGAAGTGTTCAATGAAATTTACTTTTATAAATAAGAAATTTGATATGAAAATAGTTATAAACTTGAGTTAAAATTGTAATACTACTAATTAAATGAAATAGAAAATGAGTACGGTAAGTAAAGGATTTTGAACTTAAGTTAATATTGAAACTATTTATAATTAAAGTAAATAATAAAATGAATGTAATGCAACAAAAGAAATTGACATGATATGAATAAATGAAAATGAATTTTTGTAAGTAATAAAGGAAAAATAAATGAAATAAACACTGAATGAATGAAAGAAAAATGAACAACAAATCTTGTGAAAAGAAATTAATAAGAATAAACTTAAATAATGTTAGAAATATGTTGTTTGTTTGGTTTATGAATTGTTTGGGAAATGATACTTTTAATTGTTTGGATGTATGAATAATCTATTGAGTTTTATCTAAGACTGTTGAGTAAATGGTATACTTAGTTGTTATTTGTCATTCTATGTGATTAAAAGTGTCTTAACCCGAACAAACTATTTGTTTTGGTTGATATGGATGGATAATTGATTTTATTAATTTCATATGATGATTGTATGCTGTGGTTGCCAGTGGTTATTGTTTATATTGATTTGTTTGTAGTAGGTGAAACAACTTTGAAAATTTTCATTTTATATGATTATTAACTCTTTTTGGATTATATAAGGGAAATACAGGTTATGGAAGCAATTGCCACTGCTTTTGGTTTCATAATTAAGCGTTGTTTGCCCGACAAGTAGGTACGTTCTCGCATTACGGTTTTCTAGCGATATGATATTGTTTTCCCGATGTTGGGATATATTATTTTGAAAATTTTGATATATACTATTATTATTGATATTATTATTTTCTCCTGAGCCTCTCCGTACAAAGGAGACTCTGTCGAAAGTTTTCCTGAATTTCGGACATAGAAAATTTTGAGAAATGTTTTCCAAACTTTATTAATTTGAGTATAAAAGGATTTAATTGTTATAAATTGATACATTTTATTTAAATTAATAAATTTTGTAAATTTATTTGTTTATAAATTTAATATTTTGAATAAGATATATTGATTTCTAAATTCCTTCTTTTTCCCTGCCTTTTCCTTTTTGGGGACGAAAAGTTTTGAGTGGGGGAGAGTGTGACGACCCATAATTTTTGATGATTTAAATTTGTTAATATAATGAGATTTTGGTAATATAATATTGAAAGAAATAAAATTGGTTGTTTAAGAATGAAATAGTAATTAGAATTAAAGGTATTAATGTTAATATAAGTTGACTATTAACAATTTGAATGAAACCCCAATAAATGAAATAATGCAAATGTTATACTTGGCTATAAATGGAATATATGAAAACAAATGTAAGTTAATTATTAATAACCTGAATGGGATTCCAACCAATTGAATTTATGTAAATGTTATAACTTGGTTATAAGCTTAACATGAGAAAACCAATGTAAATGTTTAATTGTGTAATGAAAGGGTATAATAAATGGTAATTGAATAAAACCAGTATTATGTAAAGAATTATAATAATTGTTGTATTAATGTGTGCATAAATTTATAATGGGATATAAAAGGTAATTTATAATTTAAAATGTTGGCTTATTGGTAAAATAGTGTGTAATGAATGGAAATGGAATAAAATTAGTGTGATGAAGGAAACGGTAACATTTGTTGTAAGTAATAAACTTATAAATGCAATTAAAAGTAAATAGTGACAATTATTATAAGTTACCTGTTTATTTAGTTAGTTGAATTGAAATTGGAAATCAAATTTTGCAATTTAATTAGATTAAAAACAAACTATGTTAATTGAAATTAGATGAATTGGAAATTTTTTATGTACTAAGATATAAACCATGATAATTATACCATACGATGAAATTGATTGAATAATAAATGGAAAGCAAATTAAATTTAATTATTGGAAATTTAATTTATAATCTCTAAATATATTGAAATTGAAATTTAAAACTTTGAAATTGGTGAAATATTCAACATAAAAGTTTTACGGAAATTTGTTACAAAGAGTTATAAATTACTAAGTAAGCCAAAATGATAGGAGTTGTAAATATTAGTCCTTGAGATGATAGTTTTGATGACAACAACCTTAGAAAAAATTATAAAATATAAATACTAACATTACAAGTTTAGATATATATGTATTTGCAGGATCTAACCATGCAGGTATCAAGAATGAAGACTGTACAGTATATAGATGCAAGATACAAAGATAGAAGACTCATGAGTATTAAGATTATCAAGAGTTCAAGAGTTCAAGGTTAAGTTTGTTTTATTAGGAATATTTGTTAAAACTTGTAGAAAAGCACTGGCATCTTAATATCCAATTTATTAGTGGAATGGAATCCACTTCGAGCCCGTTAAAGGGATGGAACCCTAAGTAGGATGGAACCTACGAAAATCTAGTGGGACATTGTTTTGTATCCACTAATTTTAATTCAAAATGTTTTTACAAAATTGTCTTGTTTTCAAAATGATTTCAAAACTTTCCTTTTAAAAGATTCAAAACTCTCTATCCTGATTTTAAATAATTTTAGCCTCAAAACATCTTTAATTTCAAAGTCAAAATACTCCTGATTTCAAAATGTCTTTTCAAATAATATATTTAACTTTTAATATTTATACTTAGATTTAAATATAAAATTATAGTTAAATTATGTATTTATTGTTCTTTATATTTACTTATGAATTTCAACTATATTCAAGTATATTTATAAAGTTTTAAATAGTTTTTATATAAGATAAATATTGTTTTTATAGAAATTCAAAATATCATTTTTGGCTGAGGGATGTCGACATGCCCCTAGGTAGTATGTCGACATAGTGACAGTTGAAGTTCAAATTCAAATTTCCAAAGAAGTGTCTATTCACCATAACTCTTCATGAATGGTCATGGCTGTTGGTTTTCTATAATAGGGGTCAGTTTCAACGAATTTTTAATCACTTTTTTCTGGTTTTCACTCCTCTTCATCTTCCACATTTCTTATTACAAAATCATACCATTATTCTGCCGAAATCAACATCGAATCATACTCGATTACTTCTAGTTTGATTCTACATCACTATCTCTACAAGGTTCTCAGTGCTATTCAGAGTTATAGGTTTCTTTGTAATATATAAGCGAGAAAAGGTGTGATTGTAGCCTTGTAAATCAATCAAGCGAGAAAAGGTGTGATTGTAGCCCTGGAAATCAATTGGGTGAACTTGTTGCCCGGTAAATCAAGTATCCCTACCTAGAGGATTGGTATTCTGGAGGGTATACCTCGTAGCTTTGAAATCGAGGGTTGTAATTGCTGAATTGCTTTTTGAAAGGAAATCCGTACTTAGTTGTGCGGGACTGGATGTAGGGTAACTCCGAACCAGTATAAAATCCGGTGTGTTCTTTCCTTTACTGTTTTTACTTTATATTTGCATCTATGTTTGATTCTGTGTTCATATCTGTGTCTAATTAGTGTATACATTGTTAATAAAGTTAAATAAACTCAAAAAGATTAACAAATTTCTTAAAACACTATTCACCCCCCCTCTAGTGTTAATTCTAGCCTTAAGATCCTTAATCCGCGTTTCTCACATTTGGTATCGGAGCATTGGTTTTCAAAAGTTTCATAATCTGATTTTTTGAAAAGTTTTCAAAATGGCTACGAACACTGGTATTGTTTCTAACACTTGTTCATTTGTAGAAGGCAGTCTACTACCAGAACACCACTTTTTAATGGCAGTAACTATGCATATTGGGCATGTAGGATCAGAATATATTTATAATATGTAGGATTAGATACTTGGAATATTACACAAACTGAATATTCTGAACCCACAACTAATTTTGCACAGTGGACCACTGGCAAAAGACTGTTGCACAAAATAATTCTAAGGCAATGAATATTCTTTTTTGTTCACTTGAAAGAAATGAATTTAATAGAGTGTCAGTTTGTAAGTCTGCATATGAAATTTGGAAAACTTTGCAAGTAACTCACGAAGGAACAAGCAAAGTTAAACAGACCAAAATTTCCATACTCACAAATCAGTTTCAGTTATTTAAAATGAATACTAATGAGTCTATTTCAGATATGTATAGTCGATTTCAAGATATTGTGCATTCTTTAATATCTTTGGGAAAGGAATTTTCGGAAGAAGATCAAGTCAGAAATTTTTTGAATTCTCTCACTTCAGAATGGGATCAAAAGACACATGCAATTGAAGAGGCAAATGACATCAGTACTTTAAAGATAGAAGAATTGATTGGAAATCTAATGTCGTTTGAAGTTCAAATGATCGGGAGAAGAGAAAGCAAAGCATCTGAAAAGAAATCAATGGCATTCAATGCATTGACCGATGGATCAGACTCAAACAGTGACAATGATGAAGAGATAACATTTATGACCAGAAATTTTAGGAAATTTCTGAAGTACAGAAAATTGAATAGTTCCAAGAGAAACAACTTTAAGAATTCCGACAATCAGACTACAGTACCAAACTTTATCAAATGCTTCAATTGTGACGAATCAGGTCATATAAAAAAGAACTGTCCGTATCCAAAGAGGCAGAATCCTCCTATGAACAATGAACCAACAAAGAAATGGAAGCATGCATTTACTGCTACTCTAGATGACTCAGACTCGTCCTCAAGTGATGATGATCAGAAGACGGATAATTCGAATTTGTGTTTCACTGCAGGTCACGACTCCGATGACTTCAAAGAAACGGACGCAGAAAAAGGTACACGTTTACAATACAATTGGTTGAAATTGCTTGCATAAAATTAGTTGCTTGATTGTTTGATTGATTGATTTTGAATTGATATGCTATTTGAATTTTAAAATTTATTTTCTATATTTACTATTATTTTATTATTATTTTTTATTATTTTTGACACATTCTGAAATATATTATAAGTAAAACAATATTTCAGAAATATAGATATTAATAATAATATTTATATATATGTATATTAGATATCTTAGAAAAATCATATCATGAAAATTCACAGGCACATGTCGACATGGCCCCTACCACGATGTTGACATGCCTACCTGAATTTGAATTTCAAATTTTGAATTCAAATGTTTGAATTTCCCTCTACCTTTTCACTTCATTTATTTCTCTAAAAAGATACCTGTTGACCAGAGAATATGTCCTTTGAAAGTCTATTTATCCACTATCTTTTATCATATCTTTTTTCTTTCATTTTCAAATTCAAACTATCTCTTCATATCTTCAAGCACTCTACTCTCTACTCTAATGGCTTCTTCAAGTAACCCCTCAACCATGAGAATTTCCAGAAAAATCAAAGAGCAATTATTCAATGATCCGGAGGCAATTAAAGCATACATCAATTATGCTAATTATGCCAAAGTCCATCCCGGAAAATTTGCTATTTTTCAAGATTTTTCTTCTTATGAAATTGATTCTCTTTTCGCAAACAATGGTGTTTTAAGTCTTATTGACTCTTCTCAAAACAATTTTGTTTGCTATCCTAATCTTGTCAAAATCTTTTATGCTAATCTAAACCGTGGTTTTTATAATGGAAATGAGAATGAGATTTGGAGTAGTGTCAAAGGAACTCAAATTGTTTTGAATTATGATCTTTTGGGTACCATTCTTAATTGCAAAAGCACGGGAATGGATCTTTCTAGTTTTAAAATCAATGAACATGATCGTGAGACATTTCATCATATTTTTGAAGGAGATGAAAATTTTGAATTTAAAAACCGAAACTTTCGTCCTAAAGCAAGGATTGTTAATCTTCTTTTGCAACATACTTTAACCCCAAGATCGGGAAACTTTAACAATCCTATCTCAAAAGTGTGTAAAGCACTTTTTGGTATTTTTTGAAATTATGACATCAATTGGGCGCAAGTTATTTTGGATGAACTTCGTCCTAAAAATTTTGAAATGGGAGAAAACACTTTATATCATGGAATTTATCTTACTCGGATTTTCAACTATTTTGGAGTGGATTTCAAAGGTGAAGAATTTGTCTCTAGAAAAGTTTTTAATATCTCAAACATTTCTCTCATGAAAATCCCATATGTTTTTCAACCTTATGAGACTCTTACCGAAAAGGAAGAGCGTTTGGCTCATGAAGAAATGGAAGAGGAAGAAGAAGAAGAAAGGGATGAAATGGAAATAGAAGAAGAAGAAGAAGGTGAAACATCCTTAGAAAGTATTAAATACCCTTCCAATCCATCCAACAAAACCCTTCTCAAAAACCAAAAGATTATTATGGAGAATCAACGGATTTTAAAACGATCCGTTAGTAAAAAGTTGGATAACATGTCTTCAAAGATGAACAAGTTGTTTTCAAAAGTCAGCAAGAAACTTGGACTATCTTCATCATCTTCATCTTCTAACTAGTTTTATCTTTTAGTATCTTATTGTATTTGTCTTAGTTTGTTTTATTTCGAATGTTCATGTAGTTCCTTATGTTTAATCATTGTATTATCCAATTATGCAATGAAATTGAATTTCCTTCCTATTATCTAGCTTATTTTATATCTAGAATAAATGTTAATATATTATATAAATATATATACATCATTATTCACAAGATAAAATTATCATCAATTTTCACTAAAGTATGTCGACATACCCCCCTTGATCATGTCGACATGTACTGGTCAGAAGTGACTATTGATTTTGAATTTGAAATTTGAATAACTTCCAAATGTCTATTCATTTCAAACGAATTTCTACACCTATATATACCTCTGTCTTCCAAAAATCTTCACTGAAATTTATTTCTAATTATCTATATCCTTCATTTCTTTCTCTAATTAAATTATGGCCAATCCTATTCATAATCTATCTGAAAATCTTGAAGAAACACTCAATTCATTCAAGAATATTCTCTCTATCATCCTCCGTAATCAGCGTCACTTAGAATTAAGTCAAATGCAGATGATCAAGGAACAAGAGAGACACTTTGATGCAATTCGATGGATGATCTCCTCCCTGCACAAGGATGATAACGAAGCACATCCTCCCGTTTCTCTATCTGTTGATAATGAAAATTGGGATGCCATCAAACAAAGCCCTATCTTTGGAGAAGAAGGATGGGTTGATGTTCCTCGTAACGTTTAATTTTCTTTCTTTGATTGAATTGTTTGAATTAATTTGTTTGATTTGGTTTGGATTGATACTTTGTGTGGATTGATTTCATTTGGTTTAAAGTTTGCTGTGTGAAACATGTATATATATACATTAAAATGAATATAGTCTTAAGTTAAAGTTATTATGCTTATATGTATCATTATTTCTTAATCTATATATATTCCGTTGTATAGTTTATCAATGCAGGTACTAAAGTCCAAGAGTAAGGGGGAGTAAATTTTTTTGTTGATGACAAAGGGGGAGAAGTATAAAATAGGGTAGTTAGGCATAGATTAAGGGGGAGTTGTTAGTTTTAGGGGGAGTTATTAGGATAGAAGTGATATTTTATAAACAAAGGTTGTCATCATAAAAAAGGGGGAGATTGTTAGTCCTTGAGATGATGGTTTTGATGACAACAACCTTAGAACAAATTATAAAATATAAATACTAACATTACAAGTTTATATATATATGTATTTGCAGGATCTAACCATGCAGGTATCAAGAATGAAAACTGTACAGTATAGAGATTCAAGATACAGAGATAGAAGACTCATGAGTATCAAGATTATCAAGAGTTCAAGTGTTCAAGGTTAAGTTTGTTTTATTAGGAATATTTGTTAAAACTCGTAGAAAAGCACTGGCATCTTAATATCCAATTTATTCATGGAATGGAATCCACTTTGAGCCCGTTAAAGGGATGGAACCCTAAGTAGAATGGAACCTACGAAAATCTAGTGGGACATTGTTTTGTATCCACTAATTTTAATTCAAAATGTTTTTACAAAATTATCTTGTTTTCAAAATGATTTCAAAACTTTCCTTTTAAAAGATTCAAAACTTTTATCCTGATTTTAAATAATTATAGCCTCAAAACATCTTTAATTTCAAAGTCAAAATACTCCTGATTTTAAAATGTCTTTTCAAATAATATATTTAACTTTTAATATTTATACTTAGATTTAAATATAAAATTATAGTTAAATTATGTATTTATTGTTCTTTATATTTACTTATGAATTTCAACTATATTCAAGTATATTTATAAAGTTTTAAATAGTTTTTATATAAGATAAATATTGTTTTTATAGAAATTCAAAATATCATTTTTGGCTGAGGGATGTCGACATGCCCCTAGGTAGTATGTCGACATACTGACAGTTGAAGTTCAAATTCAAATTTCAAAAGAAGTGTCTATTCGCCATAACTCTTCATGAATGGTCATGGCTGTTGGTTTTCTATAAATAGGGGACAGTTTCAACGAATTTTTAATCACTTTTTTCTGGTTTTCACTCCTCTTCATCTTCCACATTTCTTATTACAAAATCATACCATTATTCTGCCGAAATCAACATCGAATCATACTCGATTACTTCTAGTTTGATTCTACATCACTATCTCTACAAGGTTCTCAGTGCTATTCAGAGTTATAGGTTTCTTTGTAATATATAAGCGAGAAAATGTGTGATTGTAGCCTTGTAAATCAATTAAGCGAGAAAAGGTGTGATTGTAGCCCTGGAAATCAATTGGGTGAACTTGTTGCCCGGTAAATCAAGTATCCCTACCTAGAGGATTGGTATTCTGGAGGGTATACCTCGTAGCCTTGAAATCGAGAGTTGTAATTGTTGAATTCCTTTTTGAAAGGAAATCTGTACTTAGTTGTGCGGGACTGGATGTAGGGTAACTCCGAACTAGTATAAAATCCGGTGTGTTCTTTCCTTTACTGCTTTTACTTTATATTTGCATCTGTGTTTGATTCTGTGTTCATATCTGTGTCTAATTAGTGTATACATTGTTAATAAAGTTAGATAAACTCAAAAATATTAACAAATTTCTTAAAACACTATTCACCCCCCCTCTAGTGTTAATTCTAGTCTTAAGATCCTTAATCCGCGTTTCTCACAGTAAATAATTAAAAATTTAGATTGAAAGTGATTTAATTAATTTAATATTAATTTATTTAATTAACTAAAATATAGCCATTTTGGCAACTGTCTCGGATTTCGACGAAACTAGTTTCATCGGATCCGTAATAGTGAATTATTGTAGGATTTCAAGTTTCGTAACGATCGGACTTGTCGTTTGATCGTAAAGACTCGAAACGCCTAGAAATTAATTTAATTGAAAACAATTGAAATCAATTTGAAATAAGCTGAATTTTAACATAACTTCTTCTTACGATGGAATTAGGAATTGAACCCTGTTCCGTTGAATTTAAAATCATCGAAAACATCTATTTTAATATATGGGATGACCCATTTTCGTTCCAGAGACAGAACGGGCTTTTCAGGTCGTTTATATTTCGACTTCTAATCAAATCGTCTCCATTCATCTCTATTTCTGGCCTACCTATAAATAGCCTTGTAACGACCCAAATTTTTTTTAATGGTTTAATGACGTATTTAACTGAATTTTTGTAAAATTTTAAATAATTGAATTTTGGAATAAAAATTTATTATTTGGAATACGTCTATTTAAACATAGCAACTTGTAAATTATCATCAGAAATTTTTGAAGTTTATTTTATTGTGAAATTTTATTTTAATTTAAATCGGTTAATAACAGTTGAATTTAAAAGTTTTCCGAAACCTAAATATGTCAACATGAGAAAATTTATTTAGAACACTCTGAATCAGACTGCGAAATTAGTTTTGCGAAATTCAGATGTTTCTAGCTCCGTTTGGATTTTTCCGTACGGAATAGCAGCATTTTCGGTACCGATTATCGACTTTTGATCGAATGATCGTACCACCAATATCTGTATACCATTTTGATCGTCTCGTCGTGCTGATCTCAGCAGTATATTTATTTCAGTATTCTGAGGTCCGGTACGCGACGGAAACAATAAACTGTTCGTTGTAACGGTACCATAATTCTACAATCTCCTTCGGTTTCAAAATTCGAAACGTTCTGTCCAATCAAACCATTAATTGCTTTAATTATTTCTAATTTGACCTATGACTGTTATTATCCCCTATGTCACTTTATAGCACGTTATCTGTCCTTTTAATTCCTTCTGAAACGTTCAAAAATACATATATATATATTTTTGCACATACAGTTCTCCTCTTTTCAGATCTGCTCGCCCTTCTCTTCTTTCTACCTTCTGGTGCTTCATTTTTCTTTCTTTCCCGAGTCAATCTTGCTCGTGCCCAAGCAATAAGGCCTCCCCACCCGAAGTAAGCTCATCTCCTGTGATGACCCAGATTTTTAACGATTGTTAATTAGTAATTAATGGAATTAAATCATTTGAAATATTGATATTGATTAGTCAAACAAATAAATTTCTAACGATTAAAAAATATCTGAATCAATATATTAATTTAAAAGTATATAAATTTGGAACTGGTACAATATTAGGATATACACATAAATTGATTTGATGATTACAATAAATATATTGTTTTAAATACTTTAGATAAATGTTTTAATTTGTTTTAAAACCTATTCTAACTCTAGTTTGGATTTATATTTATTAATAAAAGAATTTCTTTCTTTCCTTTTTAAAATGTATAGCTTAAAAATATATATAAGTTTTAATTCAACTTGTCAAATGATAGTTTTGTGTATATTATAAATAAGTAATTTGAATAAAAGAAATAATTTCTTTTGGTTCACTATTTAAATTTGATAAACGAGCTTTTATAATATAAATAAATAAGATATTCATATAAAAATACAATACGGTAATACGAATAACAAATGGTTCGAATATGAATATGCAGGCAAGAGAATTTCCAATATATATATATATATATATATATATATATATATATATACAAAGTAAAATGAGTGCTACCTATATAAACAAGTGATTTTCTTTAAAAAAAACAACTTAACATCTATAAACAAACTAACAACAACAATAACCATAACAAAATTTTAAATTAAAAACTTAAGTTAAATATTCTTGCAGGCATTGAAATCACCTAGTACAAGATAATAGGTTAAGGCAAGTAAATTTTATACTCTATAACAAATACATGGGCAGGCCGAGACCACTTCAACACATACGAATGAAATAAGATAGTATGCTAAGTTTAAGTTAAACAAATATAAACATAGATAAGGTTGTAAGCATATACGAATTGGATTGTAGGAGAAGCAAATGTATAAAATATCTATGTACACAAGTACATTTGCATTTAATGTTTTCACCCTAGCACACAACAAAGTCGGTTTGATAATACTTTCAGCCACCAAAGAAATGAAAAAAATCTCTGAAATTTGTACTTAAACAGTAAACAAATTGGTATACTTGTTTATTTATCAACCAATTCATTTTATTTCGTATACAAGAGTTTTGTAATTCCAGTTTTTAAACAGAGAAAAGCCTAAACAAAATTTAAACAAATACAAACCTGGAAATAGACTAGAAGCAAAACACTTCAGTTTCAAATTTAAGTTGGAAGCATCTTAACTAGAGCAAGGTTCCAAACAAATTTATGTTCGAGTTTTAAAGCCATTTCAAAGTTTCAAAATCCCAGTCTCGAGCATTCCAGTTTCAAGCATTTTTGTTTCCAAACATAAAGGAACAAGCTCTGTTTAAATGCAAGGTGAGTGATCTGTCCTAGTTTCCTCTTCTTTTATTTTTTAGAAATGCCAGTGAGTAAAAATTTGGGAATCTATAATATTTTTAAAACTAGCATGTGATGATCTTAAGTAGTGATCTGAATTATATTGTGCCTGTTGTTTAAAAGTAATGAATGCTGGAATATGCGAATTATAGATGATATGGTGCTATATGATCATATACATAGATGAATATATCAATGTATGTCTCATTTATATCTAAGCTGTGCATGAATATGTCATCTCTGTTGTTTTTTTTAGTACAGAGTTCAATCAAGATAAAAAAATTTACTTCATCTTCACTAGTCTCTGGTAGGCATTAATCTTCAACAAATAAGTTAGTTTAAACATAAATTATGATCTAAATTCTGTTTAAAGCTTGATAATGAACTTGTGACTCTGTAAATTTTTTATTTTACAGTAAAAAGTTAATTCTTGGATAAATTCGAATATCGTAAAATATTAATTCGATTTTATAGCTTGAATCAACATTCAAAAACAAGATTTTTCAAACAAAAATGGTAATTTTTAATGGAGTATTCCGAGTGCAGTTCATATTCGAACAAAACATGCAATCTGATCATTTTCTGATGATCGATTCAATTTTGGATGATGAAACTTTGGGCGAAGTAGGTTTATTCATCAAGGACTCCAGAAAAATTGTCAAATTTTTTTTCCTATTGCATGAATTGAAGGGACGAGGCCATTTTAGGGTTAAATGTTCGAATTTGATGTGGTTAGGAAACGAGACGAGTTCGTCTCCTCTGATTGACCGAGCTTCTCGATACTCGGCGGAATGCAGTAGGGGGTAGTGGCAAACCTTAGGACGGAAGATTTGGATTTCTGGAGGCCAGAATCAGCCTGACGAGGTGATGTTTGGTTGTCGAGTTTGGTCCAGGGAGCTCTGACGAGTTCGATTTTGTTCCTGTGCTCGATTGAGGATGGTGGATGGTCTGATGGCCAGAACACATGGTCGTCGACTTGTTGAGGGTGGACATGGGTGCCGGAGTGTCGCCGGTGATGGGTGCATGTGCACCAGTTATCTGTGCACGGTGTCATTGTGGGAACGATGATATTTCTACAAGTTGGTCTCGGGGGAAAAGGGTATTTGGACTCGGGTTTGTCTCGTGTTAGAGAGTGGGTTAACTTTAACAGTAAAAAAAGAAGAAAAAAAGGGTTTTAAACTCGGGATAAAGGTTGGAGAAACTCGGGAATCTGTTGGAGTAAACCCTGGGTTTGCCTCGGGTTATAAATAAATTGTTAACAAGTTTTAAGATTAACATAGTTAAGTTTAAAATTAATTATCTGTAAACTATTTTAAATAATAATTGATTATTAAATGTTTGATAATTAAAGTTGAAAGTATTTTAAATTATTAAGTTGATCCTTAAGATGTTTAAAGGCTTAATTAAGTAAATAATTTAGTAGTTTTAATTTAAAGGTCGAGAGTTTTAAATTTTTATTTAAACTTAAAGCATTTAAGTTAATAGGATTCAAAGGTTAATGATTGAGGTTAATAAACTAAGTAATTGATGATTAATTATTGGTTATTAATTAATAATTGAAGAGAAATTAACCTATGAGATAATAAAAGATGTAATTAAAGAATAATTAATCAAGGGGAATTAATTAAGATGGATGATTAGAGAATGATTGGTTAATTGAATTCTAATTAATTAATGTTAAGTCAGTAGGTTTAAGGTAATCCAAGTAATTAAAAATGCTAATTAATTTAATTGGAGATTAATTAAATTAATTAGGAATTTTGTGTAATAAACCTTGCTTATGGATGACTTAATGATATTGGATGACTCGGAATGTGAATATCCCTGATATTGAGTTATGATGTACAATGATATGATATGATGGATTGAATAGTAATAATGTGGAGTATCAATTGATAATTAATTTTTTTGTGTGACTATGATACCTTGTTGATTTGTATCCACCTAAACTGAAATTAGAAATGACATTGAAATCGAAGAGACCGGGGTCGGGTAATTAATAAATACCCGAAACCACTTCGACTGGTAATCAAATTCCTATAAATTTGATATGTAAAGTTAAACAGGCTGGAATGGAATAAAGTAACATGGACATTTAACCTAAGAACTGATGTGAGTGATAAATGATTGACTATAATAAAGGAAGAACTCGTTAAAGGTACGAGTTACCCTGGTATTCACATATGTTATAGCTTGGTATTTCATGTTATATGGGTTTACTCACGCTGGTTTCCAGCCTGACCCGAGTGTTACTTTGATGTAATTCTCGGGTCAGACCGAGTATTATAGATTTTCAGGTAAGGACGTTCTGGAGCTCAGGGGTGGCGAGCTGGATGACAGGACGTATGGAGTGTTCCGCTGTGACTATTATTTCTGTTTATCTGAGATATATTTGATTTGTATATGCTCAGTGATTGGGTATAAGTATAACTCTGATGTATTAAAATGGAATTGACAGATATAGATTCTTTGTAACTGTTATTTTATTTGATATTATATTTTATCCGCTACGAATGTGAGGATCTGTGTTATGTTTCTGTTTCTTCTTCTTCTATCTCGTTCTTCTTTTCATGACTATCTGGAATTTTCGGATTCGAAAATTCCGGGTCGTTACAGTTGGTATCAGAGCGAAGGTTAAGCGAAAACCTTGGCTCTGGTGGGAATTACTCATTTAGTAGAGTCCGTAGTACTCTAGAATGAGTTGTATATATATATGAGAGCGTACTTGTTATTTTCGTATATAAAGATTTTAAATGACTTTAAGTAAGGATATATTTTGATATATATAAAGCAATGTTTCTTCTAATAAATATTAAAGTAATTGGTTGTTAAAAATTATTGGAATTAAATAAAATAATGAGAATTAAGTCGTAATAGTAATATAACCAAATTGAAATTGAATAAAGATAAATTTGAAATGGATCCAAACTGAAATTAAAATCCTGAATTGGTGGAAATGTTTTCAGGATAAAGATGATAATGAATTGGTTTCCGGATATGACAATCTTGTTTATTATCATAAATGGTTGTTGTATTTAATAGTGGGATGTGTTTATGAGTAAGCAAAATAAAATGTGTTAAGGATATAAACTTAAGTATAACTTGTAAATTAGAACGAATTTAAATTGTGAAGTTTAAACCTAAGTTTAGAAACATTTGAATTGTTTCAAAGTGTTAAAAGAAAAGAATAAATAATATTGTTCATAATATACTTGAATGTGATCTTATTTTAAAATAAGAAGTTGTTTGAAAACTTAAAAAGAGATCTGTCATAAATTAAAACCGAAGGTGGTTTAAAATTTAAATGTATAGCCTGGTAGGCTAAGAAATAAATATGTATATATGGATACAAAGATGGTTTGAAAGTAGACTCTAAATGTTGAGTTTTAAATTTGGGAAATGAGGTGTGATATCCAAGGTAATAAGTTTTTGAACTTGTAAGATTTATTAATGTGAAGTTTAAAATTTGAAGTGGGAATTCAAATTTGAATAGGTTTGACGAGATTTAATTGAATTTAACTTAAGGGAAGTTAAATAAGTTTGAAATAAACAACCTGAATTGGAAATTTCAAGATGAAATTGAGGTTTAACTTAGAAAAGTTAAATGGGTTGATTTGGTAGGGAACTATATGTGATCTCAGATAGGATTGAGATCTGGAATGGATAGTGGATGATGAATGTTTTAAATAAATTGGATGATAGATTGGGGTAATATCTATCCCAATATTGAAATTAAACCTTAATTTTAAATTACTTAAGTAATTTTGATTTTAAAGATAAAAATTAAACTTGAGAAAATGGGATAGCTTTGAACATTAAGATTTGAATGTTTAAAATGAACATGTAAGCTGAAATGGTTAAGGATTGGTTCCAAGATTGAATTTGGGTAATAAATTGAATTTCAAAGATTAAATTGTTCTAAAAGGGGTTTGAATTATTATTTGAACCTAGGAATAAGTTTATGTAGAAGTAAAGGTAAATTAAAATGGAATTTTGAAATTTGAACTCAGAATTAAATGGTTAGGCTGTTAAATTAAAAGTAAAGGTAAAATTTGATTTATGAGATTAAATCAACATTTGAAAATTTAACTCGAATTTATATAATTCGAGATGGTTTAGAATTGAGATTCAAATTGAATTAGTCCAAAATGGAATTTGATTTGAATTGTGGATAATTCAACTTGAATTGGGACTGGATCAATTTAATGGGAAATTGATTGAAATGGATATTGGGAAGTTGAACAGTTTGGCTCTGGATTATTTTCAAAATAAATTATTTTAATACAAATATATTTTTCCAAACTATTTACTATACAATCTTTCTTCTTAAACCCCAAACTATCTTATACTTATTTTACAATTACCTTTGGAACTATTAAGCAATTTTTCAATTATTTTATAAACTAATTACTATTTTCCAACTACTTTATAACTAGTCACTATTTTACAACTATTTTGCAATTATTTTACTATTTTTCAACTATTTACAATTACTTAACTATTTTGCAGCTATTTTACAAACTAATAATTATTTTTCAACTACTTATCTATTTTTAAAAATTTTCCAAGCTATTTTCTGAATTTAAATTGGACAGAGTTCGAACTGTTTATGATTAAATATCCATTTGAGATAAGAATTGGGGTGGGAACCCAAATGGGATTGAAGCAATTGTGAATAAGTGAATGAAAGTAAAGTGAATGTGAATAGAAAGGAAATTGATCTGGGTAATAATCAATAAAGATAAATACGTAGGATGTACGTATATATTATTCTATTCGCATAGTGATTTGATCCAGATTCGAGCACAGGATTTCGAGATAGTATTATCGATCCGAGTTGGGATTTTTCGCTCGATTTTCGACGGCGAACCTGGATATGGATTTTTGATTGGTTCTGGATATTCTCTATCATAGGTGTGACTATGCAAGGAGAATGACGGTTTCTGATCAAGAAACCAGATCTGAGTCCGCACTAGATAGTCGGGTGGACGATACTAGTTCGGAAGTGGAATTGTGTGATCGAGTGAGCGATCAGATTGATATTGCGTACGAATGATATGTGGACATCGTACGAGTTTCAATAAAATTGATAATGAAAATTTGTGGATAAGCATTGTAAACGATTTTTGAAATTGAAAGTATATTTTATGAAATATATAATGAAGTAAAGTGGGAATTGAATATTTCTATGATTAAAATTTACTTTATGAAAGCAAGCCATATGGAGAATGACTTTACAAAAGAGTAATCAAAATTTGAATATTGATTTGGAATAAACAAAGTTATATATCTTTATTATATATGGTAAACTCCCCTTATTGAATCTATTGCCAGAAGAAAAAGATTTTCGAAAATATTTGAAGTATAAAAAGTGAATTTATACAACTACAAATTGATTCAAAGATTTTTCAAACTTTTATATACATATGTATTTATAAAAAGGATTTTTGAAAATGATTTTGAGGAAAAGTTTTTGAAACCTATGGATTTGGAAAGGCTTTTGATTTTGGGAAAAATCAATATTTGAATTTGGAAAGCCTAATATGAGGATTATCGATTTTGAGAATCGATTTTGTAAAGGAGCTTTATATGTGATTCATACTTGGTGTATGATTTGGAAAATACTATATGTGTATAGTATAAAGTGTTTTGAAAGTGGCTCTGGGGAAAAAGGCGCTCCCTTGAATGAACTTCTCAGGAGTGCCACTGAGTGGTACTTCCTTGAGCCTCTAAAGGGGAGGTTCTAAAGTTGATCCTGTGAGGAGTCCGGACAAACTAGTTCTTGAGGATTATTTGGTAGCGAAAGTCGATGGCGCTGATGCCTACAGAGGCATTTGGGTTATGCTATGACGACAGTGTAACTCGATGTCGCTGCGACCTACTGTGTGGGGACCATAGCGAAAATCGTGTGGAGGATGAGTGCTAACAGTCTACACTTGATTCTGTCGGGATGGCAGCGCAACATCGGTAGACTGCGGTCTATGGTCAAGTGGAGGAGTTTCATTCTTTTGGCAGCGAAATTCGGTGGCGCTGATGCCTACAGTTATATGGGTCTTTGCTGTGATAGCAACGTATAGCCCGGGTATAACTGCGATCTGTAGCGGGTTCCATGGCGTAATCGAGTGGTGCGGAGACCTACAGTTATCTGTGGATTTTGCCGGGACGGCAACGTAACCATCGGGTTAACTGCGACCATGGATGGGGGTGATGATTTCCAGAGCGTTTTCTCAAAAGATATTTTCCCTATTTTCAAAATTGTTTTCGATATTTTCAATGAAATTATTTTCCAAAGTATTTTCACTGGGTGTTGGAAACGGGTTTACCGAGTACTTATAGATTTTCAGTCCTACGCCTGATCAACGTATGACCGAATTTCTGTGAGAACGAGGATGGACTTGTTGAAACATCGAGTTATTAAAGTATTTTTATAAAACGACTTTAGAATAATATTATATAAATATTAAAAAAATGTTTTAAAATGATCAAGAATATGTATTTGATTTTAAGCATTTTAATAATTCTGGCTTCGTTCTTTTCGAGGACGAAAAGTTCTAAAGGGGGAAGGAATGTGATGACCCAGATTTTTAACGATTGTTAATTAGTAATTAATGGAATTAAATCATTTGAAATATTGATATTGATTAGTCAAACAAATAAATTTCTAACGATTAAAAATATCTGAATCAATATATTAATTTAAAAGTATATAAATTTGGAACTGGTACAATATTAGGATATACACATAAATTGATTTGATGATTACAATAAATATATTGTTTTAAATACTTTAGATAAATGTTTTAATTTGTTTTAAAACCTATTCTAACTCTAGTTTTGTAATAACCCGCTTTTCCGTACCCCTTGAATAGACACTAATCTCCATCTATTTACTCAAGGTGAACGAAAAACCGAACCATTAGGGTTTTAAAAGAAGAGGTAGAAGAAAAGATAGAAGAAAAGAGAAAGAAGAAACAAAAGAACAGAACAACATTAGAACACAAAAAAAAACAATATCAGAATCTCACATATCGCAGCGGAACAATATATAATAAATAAACACTAGTCTTTTAAAACAAAGAGCTATATCAGTTTATACATACATCAATCATCAGAGTCATATACAACAATGGACAGTTATATAAACTTGTCCTCATATAGAATACACAGCGGAATAAATATATCAGATACAAATACTACGTCTCGTCCTCCAGCTTATCTCCAAAGCTCCAGAATATCCAGAATATCCTGATAATATAACTCTAGGCTGCCCGTGTGGAAATTGGTGGGCACCCAGAGTTTAGAAGGGAACAATAAACTCCGAGTCAGTCATGGTGACTGGTGTGAGATCGTAAAACAGTTATTCTTTAAAACACAACAGGAAAATTTTAAAGTTAATTCGAAATGCTTTTGGAAAATGAAACTACCATAAGACCCCCCACCACACACACAATGCAAACGCAGAATTGGAGGAGATTTCTTCTTATGATAGTCAAAGATGCTTACTACGCAAAAATCAAATCATTTTTTTTTTTGATATTATTATTAGTGCATAGTGTAGAAAACATTTCGAAAGTATAATATTAATCTTAGCCAACATACGACCAGTATCGTATGCCTACTATAGCTACCATCTAAACAGTGGTGACCACCGTACGTAAATGGAAGGTTCTACAACTAATACCGTACAAATCACGTATTGGAGTTTGGATTTCCAACAAATGGTCAGGCTAAGGAACTTCCTTTCCTCCTGCCGATTGGGATCGCCTCTGGCTGGACGTCCCGAGAGACAAACTGCTCTCTGCCAAACAAGGCCGGGTTACCCCTGTAACAGGTAACTCACGAATATGTCATCACCCGGTCCTTTGGGACCTTTATCCGAGCGCTCGATATCCAACATCACACATCATAAAGAAAGTGTATCCACATGAGTAAGTATCTGGGCTCCATACCATGATACCACCCCTTTCCAGAAGGAAATGACATACCCTAAAGGGCGCGACCCTCATAACCTTGCCGCAACATTCCTGTTTCGACCATTTCCGGGTTGTTGAGGCTCGATGAAGTCTCGTCCACAAAGCTACGCTTTCTCAAAAAGCCCTGCTTCGGGTCCAACAAAATGATCAACCTATGATCATTAAGATATAAGATCAAACAAATGATCATATCACAAATGATCAAACACTGATCATTTCACAGCAACACTCAGTGTGCCACGTTACCAAATTGGGATATATCGCTGATAAATTTCAACTACATAACCTCTGAGCTCGTACGTCTCAGAGAAGGGTGTTAAGCTAAGAGAATAAATTCTCCGCCACCAACAGATATGTATTTGAAAGAAATCAGCTTTATATCTCAAATTGTAACGTCAGACACACAATCCATACAAGTCTGTTCCGGGATCGAACAGAACCGAAGGCACTTCTCATGAAGCCCTTGCATTTCCGGATAATTTCCAATCACGTCAGGACTTCCCGTCACTAAGGGTGATAAAAACCTCTAAACCGGAGATCAGCCGATGTAGAGTAACTCGACGGTAATCCTTCCGTTTTCAAAAATATCCGGTCTTCAACACCGGTCTTCGAATGCAATTCATAACGACGTATCACGTATTCGGAATGGGTTATACGACCCCATGGTCCTTTCCCGGTTAACCCGAATAGTGAGCGTTTATTCAAAAATAAGTGTGGCATTCAATTTCATCCAATTCACAACAAATACCTATCTAAAGGTAATTATTGATAGTCGGTTATTTAACTATCAATAAAGATGCGTAACATCATCAGATTCCAAATAATTTTCCCAAATTATTTCATCTTCAAAAATATCTTTTACTAGATATAAAATTTCCACACTTAATCATTTGAAAACAATTTCAAATCAATTTCCACATTTCAATTTATCTTTAAAAGATAAAATCTCAAAACAGTTCATTTCATATTGGAAAAGCAATCCCATACTTATTTAAAAATAAGTATTTCACAAATCATTTATTTTCAACATTTGAAAATATTCGATATACTTAAATCAATATTAAGTATATATTCATTCTTTAAGGAAATCATAAATTTCAACATCTATTTGAGTCAAAACGAATGTTGCGTAAAACATCGTTACGACGACTCAAAATCACTAGTATAGGGATTCGGATTTAGATAGATGTGTAAATCCCAATACTATATAAAATATTTCCTTCCGGAAATCATTTACTATAACAACAGTGTTATAGTCCATCATTTCCTTATTCTTCGAAAACGTCTATTTCAACAAGAACTGCGGAAATCTCTGCTTTCGATTTATAATACATTTTAAAACATCTTTAAAATGTTTAACTTCATTTTTCAATATCACTTTCCCAAAACAGTATCCATTTTACTTAACAATATATTCACTGTCCAAAATCGTGAATATACTTCACTAACCTCATTTCAATATTTTCTACCCATTTTTATTTCAATAATTATCCACTATCCAAAATCGCGGATATATCTCCTTTATTAAACTTCTGTGTTTAACCTATCAATTTCAATTGATTTTGGATTTATAAAACAATGTTTATAAATTTCACCTTTTATATTTTATAACAACTTCGATTTGTAAATCTCCTTTATTACAAATTCGATCAATATTTCATTTGTAGGCAAAAATCCAATTTATAAGTTAATTCCTTATAAATCTTCTATTCTACAATTTCATTCATTTTAACTTCACAATTTATACATCTATAAATTTCATATCTTCACAATCTTAAAATTCTATAAGATTCATATCTTCACTTATAAAAACTTGTTTTAAAATTCCAAAAATTTCAATTGATAAATATATCAATTTTTCTGTACATCTTTTATAATACTTTAAAAATCTCAATTTAACCCATTTTACAATTAAATCAACTTTCATTTCAAAAATCACACTTTGGTTATATTTCACTAAAAATCTTAACTTTTATAACTTTAAAATTCTAGACGTTTATTTTTCTGAAATAAATCAATTCAAAAATTCGATAAACGTCTACTTTTCAAAAATCACTTTAAAAGATCTTTTTAAAATAAAAGTCGTTATTTTTAAACTTCAAAACTGAATCCGATGATGTCACAACACCAATCAGTCCATCACAACAGTCAAATATCATATATCAATATGATAACAGAATATATCAAAATATCTGTAAATAATCAATACGGTGAGGAATCCAGTCGGATCCCTCCAACCTGTTTCCCTGCATCCACAGATGTTAGCACAATACCAATTCCGCTCCAGTACGGAATTATCGCGGTATATAGGTTTTTATAAATCCGCTTACTAACGGCGCAATAGGGTCTCATCCGCTATACGAGGCGGGAAATCATCAATCCAATATATACATATGCCAATATGTATATACTGCTATATATATAGATATATCCTATCATATCTAATAGCACATTCAAACAGTCAATCATCAATCAATAACTGTAAAAATTCCACATTCAATTTGAGTGAGAAGATCTCACCTTAGCTTTTATTTGCAATCCACTTCCATTTTGACCATTTCTCCATTTTTAACCTTGTACAAACAATTTATACAATTTATAAATATTCGAACAATCGAATAATCAACTTTCATTTAAAACTTGACTTAACTAATAATTAGTTTTAAACCAATTCCTTTCTTTAAAAATCTAGTCTTTATAAACTCTATGTTGTTTTAAAATTCCTATACTTTCAAAATCCTATATATATACATATATTTACTGTCTCACATATATGTATACATTTATTTAATTGAAAACAGATTTATCTTCATTTTACTGTAAAAACTTTTCTGTATATATACATTCAAAAATATTTTACTGTGCATTTAAAATCAAATCAATCTGTATATATATATATATATATCCCAAACCAGACAATTTAATTAAAATCAGAAAATACCTTGTTTCCTTACCTTTACGACCCTGACAACAACCTACAACTTGGCTACACTCGAACCACCCAAATGACAGCAACTTCGAGCCGCTACAGCAACTCCAAAACCAACGAGCTCACCCAAAACCTTCAACTTAGCATCTTCCCAGAACCGACGATGACCACCATCACAACTCGCAAAATTGAGACCACCCATCCACCACGCAGCCTCCCAGATCAACATCGGCCATCAACAACCGTGACTCCAGGACTCGACCACGCCGTGCATTCCAAAATCGCCTCAAGTTGCCACGCGATTAAATCGCGACCTCCCTCGCGAGCGCGAGTGCACGCTGCTGCCGAGCTCAACATCGAGAACCCTTCCCAGTCGAATCGCTCGCCTCGACTTCGCATGCCCTAGCTCGAGCGCTCGACCCCATCAGTGAAACCCTAGTCGCGAGCTTCCCATCGAGTTCGAGTCACCTGCTCGCGAGCCTCTCTTCAGTACCCCATCGCGCACCTCCTTGTTTGAGAAGAAAGGGCTTCATTATTTTCTTTTGAATAAATGAGGCGCTGCTCGTTTTTATTTTTCGAACTGAAGACTGAGATATAACGTGGCCATGGATTTGATTTCATTTTGAAATTTCCGTTTGAATGAAAATTTGAAGTGGACGCCATTTTATTTCTTTCGTTTGTTTTGAACGAGATGATGAAGCGTTCTGCTGTGAAACGAAATAAAGGGGAGGAAATGATGTTTACGTGTACGAGTGGAGACAGTGATTTGAAGGAAAGGCAGCTGGATGTTGGGTTGTAGGAGAATAGATATATATCTATTTAATTTAAATTTCAATTCAAAACGTCCGATAAATGCAACTCAAAATCTCAACCTCCAATCGAGGCGTGCCGCTAGGCGTTCGTAATGTTATACGCCTATTCCGAATGCGATGGAAAAGGTTTCGAGTCCAAATTCACTCGTATGGAGAAGATAGCTTTTCGGACCAGTTATAATATTAAATCTTCGATTTAATTTCAGCGCGTTTGCTTATCGTACGGCCAAACGATCACTCCAAACATTATGAAAATTGAAATCCGATAATAATACAATATTACGGATCCAATGAAACTGGTTTCGTCGAATTCCGAGACTGCGCCTCGGACGGCTATTTTTAAATATCGATTAAACGATACAATTTCAAAACTAAACAAATCATTTCCAAATTCGTTTCTGAAGCTTCTGTTATCTTCAGTATAATCAATACAACTTTTACAAACCTTTGAAATATTTTAAATCGGCTTAAAATTGAAGATTCAAATTTTTATCCAGTTTCAATAGATTAAATCCTATGATTTAATCGTCAATTTCAAAGTTATATCGGGGATTCAAATTAAATCATCGTTCAAATATTTAAAATTAATTAAATATTCTCAATTTAATTTGTTGGAAATTCAGGGTCGTTACAGACTTCCCTCCTTAAAAGAATTTCGTCCTCGAAATTACAAGTTAGGAAGAAAGGTCCTTAACTCGTCTACTATCTTTCACAATCTAATAGTTTTATCTAATTTTCAAAACGAATCTTTCTATTAAAGATTCGTTATTATCTCAACTAACTTTCCAACTTAAATTTTAAGTTTCAAACAACATTGTTTAACTTCTAAATTCAAATTCGAGTTTAAATTCAAATTTAAACTTTCAAAATTTTCTCAAAAATTTTCTAACGCCCTAAATTTCCGAAAAATTTCGCCAGCGTCTCCTTTGCGCGGCTAATACGGTACGACTACAAAACGTCCCTACGGACTCTCAGATTTCAAAAAGAAAAAGAAAAAGCCAAGCGGCTAGAGAGAAATCATCAAAACTCATATTATAATTCAAATACGTACCTTTTGTCGAGCAATTCAAATTATCTGTGAAATCAAATTCAATTCCCTTTATACCTGTATATCTACTAGCCATAATATCTAGTTGCATATATTCAAACCATTTCGTACATTCAATTACAATTCCAGTTTCATTCACTTTTGTTCATTTCCAAAATTTGATTTCAATTTACCCTTTGGTTAAACCTACTGTCATTTAAACTGGATTTCCAATTCGAATTCATTTTACTTTTCTTCAAATTTTATCGATTCAACTTCATTAACACTTAATGAATTTATATACAATCAACTAACAATCATCAAACAATCAATGCATATTCAACATAACCATTATTATTTGATTTCCATTCAATTTAATTCAACACCTTTAATTTCAATTGACTTACATTCAATTTATTCAGTTTCTTCAATGAATTAACATTTACATTCAATTGATTCATTAGTTCAATAGCTAATCCATTTCACATTTCATGTTGAAGTTCATTTATATAACTCAAGTTCATATTCATTTAATTCATTTTGATTATTTACTTCGACACCAAAATCAATTCCAATCAACACTTAAGTTATATCCCATTAAACATCGTTTGTTTAACTTAACTTACATTTCCACTTATAAATCCAAAATTCAAATTTCAATCCTATTTAACTTTTACCAAGGTCAAATTTCTTCACTTATTCAAAATTCATATTAAATCCAGATTTCATATTCCACAATCTCAACTTAGATTTAATTGATTCACTTATACTTACTTTAATTCAACTTAAAATTTCTTAAGTTAAATTTATTCAATCTAAATTCACAACAAATTGTATAAGTTATCAACTTAATAATATTTCATAAATATGGTATCCCAGAGTCTTACCAACATTTCAAAAACCATTTTTGAAAACAATTCAAATCATCCTTTGAATTTCCAAAACAAAAAACCCAAATTTTCCAAACACTTTCCATTTAAAACAATTTGGCAGCAATTCCTCTTTTGGAAACCCGAAAATGAACACCAGTGATGTCGCGATCATCATCGGAATTATTTTCCAGCGACCGAAAAGAGTTTAGAGCTTTTCATCTCTTCAAAAGACTTTTCAAAACCTTTGAAATTCATTTTCAAATCAAAAGATTTAAACTTTCCAAATCTACCAAAATTTTCAAATTCTTTTCAAAACATTTCTAAATACTTCTCTGGAGTTCCGTTTCAAATTACAAATCACATTTATAATTTATATTCTTAAATTTTACTTGTATATGGATTTATTTCTTAACTTTGGAGTTACGATTTCAATTTCTTATTCAATTTCAATGATAATGATTTACTATTATTACTTCCTAACATCCATGCAACCATATACTATAGTACTTCATAGAAAAACATTTATTTTCTATACAAAAATAGTTTTGGGTAAAATTATCTCATTTACCCTATTTAAAACAATATTGTGCCGAATTGTTCTATATAAGTGTTTAGAGATCCCTATCGATAGAGTTGTACGGACAATACCGACCAGAATCCATATACCACTCAACAAACCAATCATCACAATATAAAACAATTTTATATTCACTAACAAATACGCACTCGTATCTATTATTACACTCAACTCATTCTAGAGTACTACTGACTCTATCTCTAATGAGTAACACCCAACAGAGCAGGGTTGTCGCTTAACCATATGCTCCGATACCAAATGTAATAACCCGCTTTTCCGTACCCCTTGAATAGACACTAATCTCCATCTATTTACTCAAGGTGAACGAAAAACCGAACCATTAGGGTTTTAAAAGAAGAGGTAGAAGAAAAGATAGAAGAAAAGAGAAAGAAGAAACAAAAGAACAGAACAACATTAGAACACAAAAAAAAACAATATCAGAATCTCACATATCGCAGCGGAACAATATATAATAAATAAACACTAGTCTTTTAAAACAAAGAGCTATATCAGTTTATACATACATCAATCATCAGAGTCATATACAACAATGGACAGTTATATAAACTTGTCCTCATATAGAATACACAGCGGAATAAATATATCAGATACAAATACTACGTCTCGTCCTCCAGCTTATCTCCAAAGCTCCAGAATATCCAGAATATCCTGATAATATAACTCTAGGCTGCCCGTGTGGAAATTGGTGGGCACCCAGAGTTTAGAAGGGAACAATAAACTCCGAGTCAGTCATGGTGACTGGTGTGAGATCGTAAAACAGTTATTCTTTAAAACACAACAGGAAAATTTTAAAGTTAATTCGAAATGCTTTTGGAAAATGAAACTACCATAAGACCCCCCACCACACACACAATGCAAACGCAGAATTGGAGGAGATTTCTTCTTATGATAGTCAAAGATGCTTACTACGCAAAAATCAAATCATTTTTTTTTTTGATATTATTATTAGTGCATAGTGTAGAAAACATTTCGAAAGTATAATATTAATCTTAGCCAACATACGACCAGTATCGTATGCCTACTATAGCTACCATCTAAACAGTGGTGACCACCGTACGTAAATGGAAGGTTCTACAACTAATACCGTACAAATCACGTATTGGAGTTTGGATTTCCAACAAATGGTCAGGCTAAGGAACTTCCTTTCCTCCTGCCGATTGGGATCGCCTCTGGCTGGACGTCCCGAGAGACAAACTGCTCTCTGCCAAACAAGGCCGGGTTACCCCTGTAACAGGTAACTCACGAATATGTCATCACCCGGTCCTTTGGGACCTTTATCCGAGCGCTCGATATCCAACATCACACATCATAAAGAAAGTGTATCCACATGAGTAAGTATCTGGGCTCCATACCATGATACCACCCCTTTCCAGAAGGAAATGACATACCCTAAAGGGCGCGACCCTCATAACCTTGCCGCAACATTCCTGTTTCGACCATTTCCGGGTTGTTGAGGCTCGATGAAGTCTCGTCCACAAAGCTACGCTTTCTCAAAAAGCCCTGCTTCGGGTCCAACAAAATGATCAACCTATGATCATTAAGATATAAGATCAAACAAATGATCATATCACAAATGATCAAACACTGATCATTTCACAGCAACACTCAGTGTGCCACGTTACCAAATTGGGATATATCGCTGATAAATTTCAACTACATAACCTCTGAGCTCGTACGTCTCAGAGAAGGGTGTTAAGCTAAGAGAATAAATTCTCCGCCACCAACAGATATGTATTTGAAAGAAATCAGCTTTATATCTCAAATTGTAACGTCAGACACACAATCCATACAAGTCTGTTCCGGGATCGAACAGAACCGAAGGCACTTCTCATGAAGCCCTTGCATTTCCGGATAATTTCCAATCACGTCAGGACTTCCCGTCACTAAGGGTGATAAAAACCTCTAAACCGGAGATCAGCCGATGTAGAGTAACTCGACGGTAATCCTTCCGTTTTCAAAAATATCCGGTCTTCAACACCGGTCTTCGAATGCAATTCATAACGACGTATCACGTATTCGGAATGGGTTATACGACCCCATGGTCCTTTCCCGGTTAACCCGAATAGTGAGCGTTTATTCAAAAATAAGTGTGGCATTCAATTTCATCCAATTCACAACAAATACCTATCTAAAGGTAATTATTGATAGTCGGTTATTTAACTATCAATAAAGATGCGTAACATCATCAGATTCCAAATAATTTTCCCAAATTATTTCATCTTCAAAAATATCTTTTACTAGATATAAAATTTCCACACTTAATCATTTGAAAACAATTTCAAATCAATTTCCACATTTCAATTTATCTTTAAAAGATAAAATCTCAAAACAGTTCATTTCATATTGGAAAAGCAATCCCATACTTATTTAAAAATAAGTATTTCACAAATCATTTATTTTCAACATTTGAAAATATTCGATATACTTAAATCAATATTAAGTATATATTCATTCTTTAAGGAAATCATAAATTTCAACATCTATTTGAGTCAAAACGAATGTTGCGTAAAACATCGTTACGACGACTCAAAATCACTAGTATAGGGATTCGGATTTAGATAGATGTGTAAATCCCAATACTATATAAAATATTTCCTTCCGGAAATCATTTACTATAACAACAGTGTTATAGTCCATCATTTCCTTATTCTTCGAAAACGTCTATTTCAACAAGAACTGCGGAAATCTCTGCTTTCGATTTATAATACATTTTAAAACATCTTTAAAATGTTTAACTTCATTTTTCAATATCACTTTCCCAAAACAGTATCCATTTTACTTAACAATATATTCACTGTCCAAAATCGTGAATATACTTCACTAACCTCATTTCAATATTTTCTACCCATTTTTATTTCAATAATTATCCACTATCCAAAATCGCGGATATATCTCCTTTATTAAACTTCTGTGTTTAACCTATCAATTTCAATTGATTTTGGATTTATAAAACAATGTTTATAAATTTCACCTTTTATATTTTATAACAACTTCGATTTGTAAATCTCCTTTATTACAAATTCGATCAATATTTCATTTGTAGGCAAAAATCCAATTTATAAGTTAATTCCTTATAAATCTTCTATTCTACAATTTCATTCATTTTAACTTCACAATTTATACATCTATAAATTTCATATCTTCACAATCTTAAAATTCTATAAGATTCATATCTTCACTTATAAAAACTTGTTTTAAAATTCCAAAAATTTCAATTGATAAATATATCAATTTTTCTGTACATCTTTTATAATACTTTAAAAATCTCAATTTAACCCATTTTACAATTAAATCAACTTTCATTTCAAAAATCACACTTTGGTTATATTTCACTAAAAATCTTAACTTTTATAACTTTAAAATTCTAGACGTTTATTTTTCTGAAATAAATCAATTCAAAAATTCGATAAACGTCTACTTTTCAAAAATCACTTTAAAAGATCTTTTTAAAATAAAAGTCGTTATTTTTAAACTTCAAAACTGAATCCGATGATGTCACAACACCAATCAGTCCATCACAACAGTCAAATATCATATATCAATATGATAACAGAATATATCAAAATATCTGTAAATAATCAATACGGTGAGGAATCCAGTCGGATCCCTCCAACCTGTTTCCCTGCATCCACAGATGTTAGCACAATACCAATTCCGCTCCAGTACGGAATTATCGCGGTATATAGGTTTTTATAAATCCGCTTACTAACGGCGCAATAGGGTCTCATCCGCTATACGAGGCGGGAAATCATCAATCCAATATATACATATGCCAATATGTATATTGTAACGACCCGATATTTTCAACCATTCGCATCCATTATAAGTGTATAGGTAGACACTCATGCCGGAGTTGAATTGCTCAAAATACCGCGTTGTAATTAAAATTTTGCAAATCTCAGAATATACAGTAAATAAATATAATCACAGATCACAGACACAGAGTAAAATAATGCAGCGGAAGTAAAAGAAATAGTAGTTCATGAAGCTACTATATAAATATATCAGAGTACATAAGATACAATAGAAGAAATAGAGTACAACGGAAGTATAAATAAGATAACCAAGTACAAGCTGAACAGAGCAACATAACTGAAGTCGATAGAACAAGACTAGCAGATAATCTCCAGCGATTCAAATCTCCAGAAGGTGGAAATCCAAATCTGTGAATACTCAGGCTGACCCGAGCGTAAAGCAAAACACAAACACTCGAGTCAGGACAATATATACTTATATAATATAAACCAACTCAAGTGAACTGTAATAAGGTACAAGTAACTTAAAGAATGCTTGGGACCGCCCATTCTTTAAGGATCCGTTAAACTATCTACTATGTAGTAATATTCGCTATTATAATAATGTCTAATCAGTAAAGTATAATCATATAGAAAATAGCGTTAAGGGGATGGAGAACCTTAACGCGGTCGGATCTTAAAATCATAATCGTAGTAAAGCTCGATATGGTAGGTGACACGGCACAACTAGGCAATGCCAGGGTAGATATACCAATTACGCATCCGGACTAGTGGTGACGCATAGCAGCCACTACCGCCCACCTCGAACAACACTCCCAATCAAGGGTGGCCACCAAATCAATCACAAGTAATAGAATGGTATCGAAGAAGTGTGTCCGATAAGAGGTGCTACCTCCTTGGTCCGTCAATCGCTCCTGTTTTAGCCACCTTATGCCAACTCACGGGAGTTGGGTCCACGTAACATACCTTAAGAACGTCGCCACCATCCTACTTCATTCTGGAATCTCCACCGCGTACACGGTTGTCAAAGTGGTTTTCGGTATCGACAGAGAGTATGTCCATATCCGATCCCGGTCTCTTTGCCAACCAATCGTTATTATAACCCGTGGTTATAACTTTTAAAAACAATACTTTACTTCAAAATAAGATATCATTTCAAAATCATGTCTTTATCAAAATAAAGATTTATCATTTCCAAATCATTTCAATATTCTAAAATATCGTATCCTTTCAAACTTCTTTTCAAATCATTTTAATACATCAAAATATTATATCTTTTCAAACTTTATTTCAAATCATTTTTATATATCAAAATATCATACCTTTGATAGTTATACTTCGAAACCAAAATCATTTTATTTCAAAACTATGTTCATTTCAAAACAACATCATTTCCATTTCAAACATATATTCACCTTTCAAAGAGTCTATACTTTCAAAGTTATAACTCTTTTGAAACAAAACATTTGAAATCATTATACTTTGAAAATCACAGCATTTCGAAATCATATATTTAAAATCATCTTTTAATTCTATACATTTACAAACTTATTAAATTCAAACCATCAAATTTCAATTCAATTACAGTTTACCAACAAACCGTTTCAATCTTATCAATTCCCAATATAGATTAAATCCACAAAATACAATATTCAATCTTTAGTATATTTCAAAACTTTAAATCTCCCACATTTCATAAATCCAATATCATTTAAATAAACTCAATTAATATATACTTCAAATATTCATTTATCAAATAAATTAAATAAGTCAGAAATCAAGTATCATTTCAAACTCATTTCACAATATCAAAATATTATTCAAAACACCATTCATTTTTATTCATTTAAATACCATTTAAATCCATTCATTTTATTAAATTTAAATACCATTTTAAACTCACATTAGAAATCAAATTCTTCCACTTAAATATCTCTTCATTATCTTTAGAAATTTAACATTTAATTTCCCAAAATTATATCATTTTCCAGAGATTATTTTTCATTAAAATTAATTTAAAACAACAAAATATAGTTTCCGTAGCACTTATAAAATGCTACGTAAAGTTATAGTTTAAAACAGTTAATTAACAAAAGACAGCGTTAAATGCTGTAATAGATTTCTTTTAAGTTTCAATTAACTTACATGTTAAGTTTAACCACTATAGCACTTACAAAGTGCTATAATAGCCTTTATTTCAAATTAACCTTTTAGTTCATTTAAAACACTACAACATTTACAAAATGCTGTAATATCCTTTACATTACATTTCAAAATGCTGTTAAATCATATTCAGAGTTTTATTTACAATTCCACAAATAATTAACTTTTAATATAAATCATTTTAACTTATAAAATCATATATTTCACATTTAACACAATCATTTAAATACCTTTATTTCTATGATTTTATAAAGTCAAATTTCCATACAAAAATCAAATTTAATAACAATTAAATTTTCATTTCTTTAATTAAATTATTAACTTAATAACTAAGTTTAAATTTCCAAAAATATAGCTTATTTCCATTTATTTTACTTAATTAAAATTTCACTTTTAAACAAATTTCACAAAATTCAATTTAAGTTATATTTCCAAATTCAGCTTAAATGTTCATTTATTCCATATTTTAATTTATACAAAATCATTAACACCTTTAAAACATTATTATTACTTAATAAAAATCATTAAATTCATCTTTAAATCAAATTTGTCATATTTTCTTACTTTACAAAAATTCCATTTATAAACAAAATCATAAATTCCAAAATTAACTTATATTTCAAATTCTACTTCACCATTTACTTAATTCACTTATTTAATTTGTAGAAAATCACAAATACTTTATAGAAATCATTTAAATGAAATTTAAATCAAAATACCATAATATTTACATTAAAAAAAGTATTTTAAAAATTTCAGAAAAATATATAAACCACGGGTCTGTATATAATTTTCTAGCCTAGGTCAAGTGATACGGATATGTATCATTTCAATCCGCAGTTTACAAAGAAAAACCGGGTTTTATCATTTCAAACCCGCAATCCCAAGTAATATAAATAAATAAATAAAAACCGTTCAGGCCTATCATTTCAGCCCATAACGATTTTTCCTTATTCTAAAGTCCGTTCGGGTATGTATCATTTCAACCCATAGTGATTCTAATCTACAGGGAACTTGCAGTGTGATAAACTGATATAAATAAACAGAATAGCATGAGATAATAGTAATAGATGATATAACATATGTAATAACAGGGGTAAACATTATATGATCATAATATAACAGTTACAACAGGATGATATAATTTTACAGATTCAAATGGTGTCAGTTTACTAGTTATATAAGTACACATTGTCTGGTGAGAATTACTCACTTGTTCAAGCTGGAGATGACAACCACAAACGCACAACAAAGATTTCCAGAGGCACGAGAGCACGATAATTATTTGAGTGTGGGAGAGCCAAAGCTAATTGCCTTGTCACATTCAAACCAAACAATTACAAACAACATAAGATTTCAACCCAAAAATTCAATAAACAATGCTAGAAATGGATGCATAAACAAAGTCAAAGTGTTTGCACTTGCTTCCTACCACCTATGCTTCAGCTCCAGATCTGAAATGGCACGGCTAAAGGCATGGTTTGGATCAGGTATGGTCTGGAAAAGGTGCGGCTACAAGGTGATGAAGGTGAGTGGAAGTTACAAGGTGTTGAAGGCAATGGAATACCAAAGGGTTTCAAGGCAAAGTGTGGCTTTTGTTGCACCATAGGGTTCGGCCCCTTGCTGATGTGGCTTGGCCATGGTATGTGGTGGTCAGGTGGTGGCTGGAGTGTGGGCCAGAGGTGGTGGAAGGTCAGGTCAGAGGTGGTGGTGGTGGAGGTAGTGGTGGCAAAAGGTGGTAGAAGGAGGAGATGACAATTCTAGGTCATAAGTGATAGTTTGTGATAGTTTTTGGTGGATTTTGTGTAGATCTTGGACTTGGATTGGTTAGGCCTGAGGAGGAGGATTGCTAGGATGGGTGATGGTCAGAGGAAGGGGGTCGTGGTGGTCGGCCAAAGCCTGGAGGAGGAGGAACCAAACTATGAAGGTAGAGAGCATATGCAGTTTCAATAGAAAAAAACATAGAAAACAAGGAAGAAAGAAGGAATTTTTTACCCAAAATTTTGAATCCATGGCCGTGATTTTTTTGGAGGAGAAAGAGAAGTGTTTGCGTGAAAAAATGAAAAGAAGTCGCTGAAAAGAATAGGGTATGCATGGCCAAAAACATTGAAGAGAGGAGTTGAGAAAGTGAAAGGTCGGGAGGTGAAAAGCCATAGGAATTTCAGTAGTTTAAAACTTTTCATATTTCCTCTAATTTCTTTTTAAGTTTTATATAACTGAAATATATATATAAACTCAGATAAAATACGAAAATTTAGTAAATAAACAAAAATAAATTAATTAATTATAAATTATATAAAATTTAATTAAGTAAAACAGCAAAAATTGCAACTAGTCTTGAAAATATGAAAAATAAATGCAATGAACTTTGGAAAAAGTTTATGGACTTGTAAAACATTTATAAACAAAGATAATAACATAAAATAAAAATGCATTCACAAAATGAATAAATAAATTTTAATTAAATATAATTTAATTGAAGAAAATAGCAGAAAAATAGAAACTAGCCTTTAAAAAATAGAAAATAAATTCAATACGCTTTGGAAAAATTATAAAATCACTTTAAATTATTTAAAAGACAAAATTATACATAAAATAAAATACTAACACATATTAGAACAAAATATGACAAATAAAATATAATTTAAAATAGACAATATTGCTAAATACATCAGTTTACACACAATATTGAAATATACATAACTTTCACAATTTAACTCCGTTTCCAACGAAACGAAAAGCTGTATCCATGGAATTGAATCTATTTTCATAATAAAAGATAAAATTTAAGAATTTGAAATATTTAAATTTAAAGTTCAAAAGTCAAAGTTTGACCAGTTTCAATAGAAATTCACTTTTCAGTGAAATATCCAATTTATACTAGTTTGAATTAAATCACTTAATAGTCAACATTTATATTTAAAATGAAATGTTTGAAATAGAACAAGTTTAAAATAATTTAAAATAAAATAAAGTCAAAATTTAAAATATAGGCCAAAATCTAGCGTTGTTACATATATACTGCTATATATAGATATATCCTATCATATCTAATAGCACATTCAAACAGTCAATCATCAATCAATAACTGTAAAAATTCCACATTCAATTTGAGTGAGAAGATCTCACCTTAGCTTTTATTTGCAATCCACTTCCATTTTGACCATTTCTCCATTTTTAACCTTGTACAAACAATTTATACAATTTATAAATATTCGAACAATCGAATAATCAACTTTCATTTAAAACTTGACTTAACTAATAATTAGTTTTAAACCAATTCCTTTCTTTAAAAATCTAGTCTTTATAAACTCTATGTTGTTTTAAAATTCCTATACTTTCAAAATCCTATATATATACATATATTTACTGTCTCACATATATGTATACATTTATTTAATTGAAAACAGATTTATCTTCATTTTACTGTAAAAACTTTTCTGTATATATACATTCAAAAATATCTTACTGTGCATTTAAAATCAAATCAATCTGTATATATATATATATATCCCAAACCAGACAATTTAATTAAAATCAGAAAATACCTTGTTTCCTTACCTTTACGACCCTGACAACAACCTACAACTTGGCTACACTCGAACCACCCAAATGACAGCAACTTCGAGCCGCTACAGCAACTCCAAAACCAACGAGCTCACCCAAAACCTTCAACTTAGCATCTTCCCAGAACCGACGATGACCACCATCACAACTCGCAAAATTGAGACCACCCATCCACCACGCAGCCTCCCAGATCAACATCGGCCATCAACAACCGTGACTCCAGGACTCGACCACGCCGTGCATTCCAAAATCGCCTCAAGTTGCCACGCGATTAAATCGCGACCTCCCTCGCGAGCGCGAGTGCACGCTGCTGCCGAGCTCAACATCGAGAACCCTTCCCAGTCGAATCGCTCGCCTCGACTTCGCATGCCCTAGCTCGAGCGCTCGACCCCATCAGTGAAACCCTAGTCGCGAGCTTCCCATCGAGTTCGAGTCACCTGCTCGCGAGCCTCTCTTCAGTACCCCATCGCGCACCTCCTTGTTTGAGAAGAGAGGGCTTCATTATTTTCTTTTGAATAAATGAGGCGCTGCTCGTTTTTATTTTTCGAACTGAAGACTGAGATATAACGTGGCCATGGATTTGATTTCATTTTGAAATTTCCGTTTGAATGAAAATTTGAAGTGGACGCCATTTTATTTCTTTCGTTTGTTTTGAACGAGATGATGAAGCGTTCTGCTGTGAAACGAAATAAAGGGGAGGAAATGATGTTTACGTGTACGAGTGGAGACAGTGATTTGAAGGAAAGGCAGCTGGATGTTGGGTTGTAGGAGAATAGATATATATCTATTTAATTTAAATTTCAATTCAAAACGTCCGATAAATGCAACTCAAAATCTCAACCTCCAATCGAGGCGTGCCGCTAGGCGTTCGTAATGTTATACGCCTATTCCGAATGCGATGGAAAAGGTTTCGAGTCCAAATTCACTCGTATGGAGAAGATAGCTTTTCGGACCAGTTATAATATTAAATCTTCGATTTAATTTCAGCGCGTTTGCTTATCGTACGGCCAAACGATCACTCCAAACATTATGAAAATTGAAATCCGATAATAATACAATATTACGGATCCAATGAAACTGGTTTCGTCGAATTCCGAGACTGCGCCTCGGACGGCTATTTTTAAATATCGATTAAACGATACAATTTCAAAACTAAACAAATCATTTCCAAATTCGTTTCTGAAGCTTCTGTTATCTTCAGTATAATCAATACAACTTTTACAAACCTTTGAAATATTTTAAATCGGCTTAAAATTGAAGATTCAAATTTTTATCCAGTTTCAATAGATTAAATCCTATGATTTAATCGTCAATTTCAAAGTTATATCGGGGATTCAAATTAAATCATCGTTCAAATATTTAAAATTAATTAAATATTCTCAATTTAATTTGTTGGAAATTCAGGGTCGTTACAAGTTTGGATTTATATTTATTAATAAAAGAATTTCTTTCTTTCCTTTTTAAAATGTATAGCTTAAAAATATATATAAGTTTTAATTCAACTTGTCAAATGATAGTTTTGTGTATATTATAAATAAGTAATTTGAATAAAAGAAATAATTTCTTTTGGTTCACTATTTAAATTTGATAAACGAGCTTTTATAATATAAATAAATAAGATATTCATATAAAAATACAATACGGTAATACGAATAACAAATGGTTCGAATATGAATATGCAGGCAAGAGAATTTCCAATATATATATATACAAAGTAAAATGAGTGCTACCTATATAAACAAGTGATTTTCTTTAAAAAAAAACAACTTAACATCTATAAACAAACTAACAACAACAATAACCATAACAAAATTTTAAATTAAAAACTTAAGTTAAATATTCTTGCAGGCATTGAAATCACCTAGTACAAGATAATAGGTTAAGGCAAGTAAATTTTATACTCTATAACAAATACATGGGCAGGCCGAGACCACTTCAACACATACGAATGAAATAAGATAGTATGCTAAGTTTAAGTTAAACAAATATAAACATAGATAAGGTTGTAAGCATATACGAATTGGATTGTAGGAGAAGCAAATGTATAAAATATCTATGTACACAAGTACATTTGCATTTAATGTTTTCACCCTAGCACACAACAAAGTCGGTTTGATAATACTTTCAGCCACCAAAGAAATGAAAAAAATCTCTGAAATTTGTACTTAAACAGTAAACAAATTGGTATAATTGTTTATTTATCAACCAATTCATTTTATTTCGTATACAGGAGTTTTGTAATTCCAGTTTTTAAACAGAGAAAAGCCTAAACAAAATTTAAACAAATACAAACCTGGAAATAGACTAGAAACAAAACACTTCAGTTTCAAATTTAAGTTGGAAGCATCTTAACTAGAGCAAGGTTCCAGACAAATTTATGTTCGAGTTTTAAAGCCATTTCAAAGTTTCAAAATCCCAGTCTCGAGCATTCCAGTTTCAAGCATTTCTGTTTCCAAACATAAAGGAACAAGCTCTGTTTAAATGCAAGGTGAGTGATCTGTCCTAGTTTCCTCTTCTTTTTTTTTTAGAAATGCCAGTGAGTAAAAATTTGGGAATCTACAATATTTTTAAAACTAGCATGTGATGATCTTAAGTAGTGATCTGAATTATATTGTGCCTGTTGTTTAAAAGTAATGAATGCTGGAATATGCGAATTCTAGATGATATGGTGCTATATGATCATATACATAGATGAATATATCAATGTATGTCTCATTTATATCTAAGCTGTGCATGAATATGTCATCTCTGTTGTTTTTTTTAGTACAGAGTTCAATCAAGATAAAAAAATTTACTTCATCTTCACTAGTCTCTGGTAGGCATTAATCTTCAACAAATAAGTTAGTTTAAACATAAATTATGATCTAAATTCTGTTTAAAGCTTGATAATGAACTTGTGACTCTGTAATTTTTTTATTTTACAGTAAAAAGTTAATTCTTGGATAAATTCGAATATCGTAAAATATTAATTCGATTTTATAGCTTGAATCAACATTCAAAAACAAGATTTTTCAAAAAAAAATGGTAATTTTTAATGGAGTATTCCGAGTGCAGTTCATATTCGAACAAAACATGCAATCTGATCATTTTCTGATGATCGATTCAATTTTGGATGATGAAGCTTTGGGCGAAGTAGGTTTATTCATCAAGGACTCCAGAAAAATTGTCAAATTTTTTTTCCTATTGCATGAATTGAAGGGACGAGGCCATTTTAGGGTTAAATGTTCGAATTTGATGTGGTTAGGAAACGAGACGAGTTCGTCTCCTCTGATTGACCGAGCTTCTCGATACTCGGCGGAATGCAGTATGGGGTAGTGGCGAACCTTAGGACGGAATATTTGGATTTCTGGAGGCCAGAATCAGCCTGACGAGGTGATGTTTGGTTGTCGAGTTTGGTCCAGGGAGCTCTGACGAGTTAGATTTTGTTCCTGTGCTCGATTGAGGATGGTGGATGGTCTGATGGCCAGAACACATGGTCATCGACTTGTTGAGGGTGGACATGGGTGCCGGAGTGTCGCCAGTGATGGGTGCATGTGCACCAGTTATCTGTGCACGGTGTCATTGTGGGAACGATGATATTTCTACAAGTTGGTCTCGGGGGAAAAGGTATGTGGACTTGGGTTTGTCTCGTGTTAGAGAGTGGGTTAACTTTAACAGTAAAAAAAAAAGAAAAAAGGGTTTTAAACTCGGGAAAAAGGTTGGAGAAACTCGGGAATCTGTTGGAGTAAACCCTGGGTTTGCCTCGGGTTATAAATAAATTGTTAACAAGTTTTAAGATTAACATAGTTAAGTTTAAAATTAATTATCTGTAAACTATTTTAAATAATAATTGATTATTAAATGTTTGATAATTAAAGTTGAAAGTATTTTAAATTATTAAGTTGATCCTTAAGATGTTTAAAGGCTTAATTAAGTAAATAATTTAGTAGTTTTAATTTAAAGGTCGAGAGTTTTAAATTTTTATTTAAACTTAAAGCATTTAAGTTAATATGATTCAAAGGTTAATGATTGAGGTTAATAAACTAAGTAATTGAAGATTAATTATTGGTTATTAATTAATAATTGAAGAGAAATTAACCTATGAGATAATAAAAGATGTAATTAAAGAATAATTAATCAAGGGGAATTAATTAAGATGGATGATTAGAGAATGATTGGTTAATTGGATTCTAATTAATTAATGTTAAGTGAGTAGGTTTAAGGTAATCCAAGTAATTAAAAATGCTAATTAATTTAATTGGAGATTAATTAAATTAATTAGGAATTTTGTGTAATAAACCTTGCTTATGGATGACTTAATGATATTGGATGACTCGGAATGTGAATATCCCTGATATTGAGTTATGATGTACAATGATATGATATGATGGATTGAACAGTAATAATGTGGAGTATCAATTGATAATTAATTTTTTTGTGTGACTATGATACCTTGTTGATTTGTATCCACCTAAACTGAAATTAGAAATGACATTGAAATCGAAGAGACCGGGGTCGGGTAATTAATAAATACCCGAAACCACTTCGACTGGTAATCAAATTCCTATAAATTTGATATGTAAAGTTAAACAGGCTGGAATGGAATAAAGTAACATGGACATTTAACCTAAGAACTGATGTGAGTGATAAATGATTGACTATAATAAAGGAAGAACTCGTTAAAGGTACGAGTTACCCTGGTATTCACATATGTTATAGCTTGGTATTTCATGTTATATGGGTTTACTCACGCTGGTTTCCAGCCTGACCCAAGTGTTACTTTGATGTAATGCTCGGGTCAGACCGAGTATTACAGATTTTCAGGTAAGGACGTTCTGGAGCTCAGGGGTGGCGAGCTGGATGACAGGACGTATGGAGTGTTCCACTGTGACTATTATTTCTGTTTATCTGAGATATATTTGATTTGTATATGCTCAGTGATTGGGTATAAGTATAACTCTGATGTATTAAAATGGAATTGACAGATATAGATTCTTTGTAACTGTTATTTTATTTGATATTATATTTTATCCGCTGCGAATGTGAGGATCTGTGTTATGTTTCTATTTCTTCTTCTTCTATCTCGTTCTTCTTTTCATGACTATCTGGAATTTTCGGATTCGAAAATTCCGGGTCGTTACATCTCCTTCCTCTCTTCGCCTCACCATTGAATCACAACAAGGCCTCGGCCACTGGAGTCACCGAGCATCACCTCCCATCGGCCTCCCCGCGCCGAAGTCGTCCCTCCGACCTAGCACAGTAGACGCCACGGCTTCACCACACCTACTTCCTTCTCACCTTTTCTTTTGTCGAGCCAGACCAAACTTATTCCGCTGAGCATCTCCCATTGCACGCATCTTCTCTGGTTTCATATATAGGTAACATATATAATAATATTAACCACATATATATATAGTTTGTATAATAGAATTATTTACAACCTGTTAGTGGTATACATAAGTTTCGGCCTGTATATATATATTTATATATTAGTTCTCTGTACATGTTATCAAACTAGATAGAGATATTAGTTATATATATTATGATTTCAGTGTTATAATTTTGTACAGTGTATATATAAATAATTTATAATATAATACATGGTTTCGAAAATATATTTTAATAGTTTATTTGTATTTGAACTACAGTGCATGATTTGTAGTCTACATATTTATATATATGTTGTTATATAAATTTCAGACGAGTTGCTGGTTATATATAGAGAATTACTCAGTACATATATATTTTATCTAATATTATTGTATATATATACTTGGGGTTTTGGGTAAATTGTAGTTTATATAAGCAAATTGTTGGAACAATATATAGATGCTTACAATATATTTTAGAAAAAAAAAGTATATATATATATATATATATATATTGGCTGATTAAGGGCACAGGTTATGTTGTCTATATATTTTAATAAGATGTGTTTTTCAAATCTATTGCATATATATAGATAAACATAGGTTATGGTTTAACATATAGATCTGATGTACGTATATATATATATATATATATATATATATATATTGTTGTTGTATATAATATATTATGCTTCCGTATAGGTTATATAAATTTCATAACTTATACTGTTTTACTATTCTAGTTATTTCAGTTTATATAATTTAAGTTTGGAATTTACGTTTATGTAAGTATAAATTACTTATTTCAAGTGCTTCCTTCCTGGTTATAATATGAAGACTTTTGTTTCCTGTTGATAGGCCGAAGTCTATGTATATATGTTATACTTTTTTTTAAGTCTAATACATAAAGGTTTGTAAATATATGTAATATATGTGTAGCTCATAAAATAAGCTTACTGAGGCTGTGAATATTTGTTTGAAAGTTGATTTTTAAGGCAAAGGTGGGTTCCGAATCAAAGAAAATTTAGTTTTATTATATTTACATTATATATTTATATTTATGTCAGTTGTATTGATAAGACTTTTACAAGTTTATATTAAGTGGTATATAATACGTACATCCCAGTTATATGTCACATAAGTTATGCTATATTTTCGAAACAGATTTGATAATAAAATGTAAGTGCTACATATATAAACTGTACTTTTATATAACCTATTTTGTTTGCTCATTTTGTGTCAATTCTAGCTTTGGCCTTTTAATGGGTATGTTCTATATAATATAGTTTTTGGCTGTTGAATATACAAGTTTATATAAATGTATAGTGAAGGTTGTTGTTTTTATATTATATATATAAAATTTTATACGATACATATTGTATATAAAGTTTATAACAGTTTAAAAGTTATTTCAGAATTTAGATGTTGCTGGTATCTCCTGTAGCTTATGATATGATGTTATAGGGTATGTATGTTTATATATATCATATAATCTATATTATTGTAGGGCGTGATGGGATATATTTTATTTATATCAGTGTTGCACAATATGATTAGTTGTATTTATATATTATATATGTTAAATATAGGTATGTACACCCTGTGTACCAAAGTATATATATTTCCTGTTTAAATGTTTTATTGTGTGTGTGTATTTATTTATTTATTTATTTAAAACCTTACTATGTAGATATGTTGTTTATATGGGTTTTATTTAAAAACAATGATTTTGAAATATATATATATATATTTAATATAGTTTGTGTTTAAATTTATTTTGATTTGAAAATAAATAATATATATATATATATATATATCTTGTTTTGAATGTATGTCTAAAATCGGTTTAGAGAGAAGTTATAACACATTTTTGTATTGATTATATCAAGACGATTCTGATTCGTTTCCATTAATCCCTATCTTTCAACTTACTTCGCTTTGAGATTTGTTGTTTGGATTTGGTTGATTGTCAAGATCGTGATCCAATTCATAGCTCAGTTCCTTGTCAAAACTATCTAGCCTCGAAGGGTGAGCAATCACTCACGATTAATATTCTTATATTTATTAAATTTGATTTTAATTGAAACGACAATTGAAATATGCTGCTGTTAGTTGTTTAAATTATTATATATGCTTATACCTGTAACTGTTCACCTGTGGGATATGACACCATATCCTGTTGTTTATATTATATTGTTATAGATGATATATGTTGTTATATATTTATCTGTTATCACTCTGCAAGTTCCCTGTAGTTTAGAATTCACCATGGGTTGAAATGATACATACCCGAACGGACTTTAGAATAGGAGAATTTCGTTATGGGTTGAAATGGTAAACCTAAGCGATTTTCATTTGAATTGAATTTGGGATTGCGGGTCGAAATGATATCTACCCGTATATATTTAAATTATGGATTGAAATGATAAATATCCGTATCACTTGACCATAGGATAGGAAATTATATACAGACACCGTTGGTCCATATATAAATATTTTGAAAATAAATTCTCTGGTTTTGAAAAGAAATATATGGTCTTAATAAATGTTGATTCTTAAATTTTAATGATATATGTAGCTTTAATGATAATATTTAATTTGATTAAGATTGACCTAATACATATAATATGTTTAAGTGTTTAAATTTATATTTCAAAATAGATTTTGGTAATAATTTGAATAAGTTAAGGCTGGGAAGATAATTTGAATTTAGTTGAAATTGTATTCAATAAAGAATTTTATTTAGTTAAACCGATTTGAAACTCATTGTAATTGAGATTTAAGATATGATTTATAACTTGGTCTTGATTTAAGTAATTTAATGAATATTTCTCGTTTAAATAAATTTAAGGAAATATTTAATAAAAAATGTAATTTAAGGCTAGTTAAATTAATATTAAATTTATTTAGTGAATATTCCCTGACTAAATAATAATGAAGTTAAATCAAGATCTATATGAAACTATTAAATTTAACCTTGAAAATGTTGAATATTAAAGCTTTGAAATATATTGGAATTTAAATGGTTTATTTTGTGATTCAGATCTGTATTTGAAATCAATATAATTTGAATTTGTTATTTAAAAGCTGAATTGAATTAAAATGGGAAAATTTAGATTGAATTAAATTTGAATGGGAAAGTCGAGTTGATTTTGAAGCGATTTTTGAAAATTGAGGAAATTACAAATACTTTACTTTATAAATTATTTAAAATAAATATACTATTTTGGAAAATAGATATATTTGAAATGAAAATGATTTCTTGGTTTTGAAGTATAAATAAATTTGGAATGGCCACGGTGTTGTAGTGTATATTTCTACATTGTAGACAGTTCCACGGATCCTTAGAGGATGATTATTCTAAACAACCTTTAAGTTACTTGATTTCAGTTGATATTTCACTTGAGTTGGATCTATTGATATAAGAATGTTAATCCTAACTCGAGTGTTTTGTGTTTTGCTTTACGCTCGGGTCAGACTGAGTGATACAACATTTGAGACTCACATTTGGAGTTTGGAGCTTCGTTGGAGATCCAATTATCGGTTCAGCTTTCAGCTTTTCCAGTTGATTTGTTCAGAGAGGTCATCTATTCGTACTGAAGACTTCACTGTATTTAAGATATTCTGTTGTATTTTATTTTTAACTCTGATGTTTATATAGTAGCTTCATGAACTACTATTTTATCTATTCCGCTGCGTATTATTGTATTACTCTATGTCTGTGATTCTGTGATTGATTTATTTACTGTATATGCTGAGTTTTGCCAAGTTTTAAATTAACAATCTAATATTTTGAGCAATTCAAGTCTGACATGTGCGGATACGAATGGTCCAAAATATTGGGATGTTACAGTTGGTATCAGAGCTTTGGCTCTAGGCAAAACTTAGCATATATAGTAAATTTATTTACAGAATCACTTACGTTCGAGTTTGAATCTCTTCCTTTTGACTCGTTTTCCTTTGAACTTTGGAACATTCCTTGCGGTTCGAAAATTCATTCTTGTCTCTCCCTATTTGTATTCTTTTGATTCTGGAGTATCCCATAACTCCACTTCGAATGATCTCTATAAGAATAGGCGATCCCGCCAATCTTTGAATGATTTATAAAGGGGTGAAACTCCTTTACAATTGGCATTGATTCACCGAAGATTTATATATCCCTCTATTTGGATGTTGCTATCTCTTTTATGCCGAATTCTATCTCTGGCAATCGAATGTCGATTTGCCTCAGAATTCTGCACCAATCTTATTTTGAAGTCACGGTTGACCCTAGGGTCATTCATGATTTATAAAATATATATATCTTGTATTTTGTAATTTAGTTATCTCATCTTCATTCGAGCTTATCTTCGAATTAGAATTCTAATTGATTAGAGTCCCTCTAATTTGAATTTCTATTTTGTTTGAAATCCATTTTAGAATCATCCTTTGAAAAATCGGGCTTGTTTGTATTTTAGAAATTGTTTATCTAACGAAATTATTATTCAGATAAGTATGATTATATTTTATATATAAAAGTGAAAATGTTTTCGATAAGAATTATATACCTTTTTAAAAAACAAGAATTTGAAGTTTCGAAAGGATTTGAAAATTTGAAAGTTATATAAGAAATTGATTTATATAAAAATGATTTATAACTGAAGGGTTTGAATTTGAAATTTGAGAGATTGAACTCCGGCATTTTGAAATTGATTTTAAGATTTGAAAATATATAATAATACGATTTAAAGGTATTTTTCCGAATAAGAAATGTTTCAAATGACTTCAAACGAATTCCAATGGTTTCGAGGAAATTTCAAAGAAGCTTTCGAGAAAATAGAAGTCCAGAACTCATTTATGTTGCTGGAAAATGATTTCGGTGATGAGTGCACGCATCATCGACATTGATTTTCGAGTTTCAAAGTGGGGGAGAGGCCACTTTAGTAGCTTTGCTATGCAAGTGATTTTGTGAAACCAATTTTCGATTTCGAATTGCGAAGTATGATTTGATATTCGAAAGATATATGTATATATATTTGAAATGATTTGAAGTGAGCCGGTGTTCAGTCCTTGAGTTTCGGATTTGATTGATATAACCCTATCTTTTGGAATCGATGTACTGATTTGCTGGTGATTTCCAACTCTTGGATTGAAATATGATTTCTTCGACTATTTTGAAGGTTCGAGCACTTCCAAATCAAGGTCAACTTTTCCAAGCTAAGTAATTTTGAAAAGTATAAAGTATATAAGTTTGGTATGTATGTTTAAAGTATGTAGTAATATGATTTAAATAAGTTTGAAACTGTTTTGTTAAGTTAATGAATAAGACTATTTTGAATTATACTAATATGAAATTTAGTTTTAAAAATATTTTGAATAAAATTTAGTTTTAAATGTTTTAACTTAGTAACATCTTTTATAAAACCATTATATATGTATATGTAGAATGATGATTTTCAAAAGGTTTTAAAGGGATGGTTATGAACTTAGTAATTGATTTTGAGAAAAATATTTGGTTTCGAAAATAGATTGGAATTTAAAACCCAGTATTTATATAATGATTTTGGAAATGAATTGTTTGACCTAAATTATGTCGATTTGGAAATTTGAATTATTTTCTAAACTTATGATTTTGAAAACTTTGAAACCAAAGATAATTGATTTGGAAGAATGATTTGGTGAAATTGTATATGTTTTTGAAACTGAACTGATATTAAAACAAATTGAAATCTGAGAACCTTATTTTTACTAAATACCTGATTTGGGAGTTATCGAACTTATATAAAAATTTGGTTTGTATAAGTATGATGTTGATTCAAAAAATATGGATTTGAAAATGTACTCAATTTGAAAAGTGAAATCTTATATAATTGAAGTCTATATAAGTGTGATTTGATATACTTTTGATTTTGGAAAGGTATTTGATTTGAAAATTAAATCTTATATATAATGGACTTTATATAAGTACGATATTTGAAAGTGATTTGAAAAGGTACTATATGATACATATTTTCAAAGTAAAGATATGGAAAGTGTCTTCTGCTTGATATCCGCTTTGTGGCCACATTGTGGATTCATTCTATCGATATTCTCTGATTTTTGGTTTTCCGGATATGATACTCGAGTTTCCATTGAATTCCATGGCGTTACCCATGGTCTTACGAGCGCGACTGCATAGCGCAACTGCCTGGCTGAGATGGCCTAGGGGTACGGATTGTTTCCTGGGGGATCCAGGCGTAACCATTGTGTATCCTGCATCTATGTAGGTCGCATTAGTAGCGAAACCGCCTGGCTGAGATGGCCTAGGGGTATAGATTGTTTCCTGGGGGATCCAGGTGTAACCATTGTGTATCCTGCATTCTACTAGTCATCATGGCGTAACTCGCAGGGCTGAGAAAGCTTACGGATATGGATTGTTTCCTGGGGGATCCAGGCATAACCATTGTGTATCTGTGAACCATGGTCAGACAAAGGTTTTGGTTGTTTTGTTTGGATTGTACTTTCCATATCTGTTTTAAAAAGTTTTCCAGTATTTTCACTGGGTGTTGAAACAAGTCTACTAAGTACCTGGAGAATTCTAGCTTTGCGCCTGATCAACGCACTGCCAGAGTCTGCAAGAACGAGGATAAACTTGTTGAAACATTGAGTTATAAAAGTATTTTATTATAAAGGTATTTTCAACAAAGGAATTCAATATTAATATTTGAAATTGAGATTCTTATGGTTTGAATTAATTATTCATGCCCGATACTATTCTTTTGAATCTACCTTATCTGCTCAGCTTTATTTATTCACCTATATTCTTTTTTCCAGATCCTCCTTCTTTTCCTTGTTGACTATATCCTTTTTAAATATTGTTTATTTATATACTACATGGTTTGAAAGAAAATTATTAATATTTTGGAAGTTATTAAATAAATAAAACATATTTAAAGTAAATGATTATTGATTTATTAATAATATTTGAAAGGTATCTTGAGATAAAATGTATAAAATTTATGAATTATATAATTAATGTTTTCAACAGTTTCTTTGTAAATATTAGTAATGATGTAAATAATTGTTTTCAAATCGTATATTTATAAAGGTGTTGTATAAACATATAAAGGGTTTTTATAAAGGAAGCAAGAAATTTTACAAAGGGGTTGAAAGTTTTAAAGTATTAAAGATAATTGAATTGCAAATGAAGTTTTCAAATGAATATTTCAAGTAAAAATTTATATGGTTTTAAATTAATTGTTTAATCTTGACTTCCAATCTACTTTTATTTATGGTTGTTCTATTCTCCTACCTCCTTCCTTTTCGGGGATGAAAAGTGTAACGACCCTGGATTTTATATACATTTAAATTGATATTTAAATTATTTTTTGAATAAACCTGTGAAATTAATCGATTAATTGATTGCGAGTTTCCCCGAATTCGAATAAATTCTGTATGAATCATTTAAAATTTAAATATTGTAAATATATGTATATATGTGAATATATATGTATTTGAGCATATATGAGTAGATTTGAAATAATATATGTATATATATTTTGATTTGAATTTAAATTGTAAATAAATGGTTTAAAAATGAAAATATATAAGATATATAAAGTATAAAATAAATACATTGGATAAAATCTAATAACAAATTAGATAAATGTATATATATATATGATAAATCATAAACTATAAAGTCAAACAACGTATTAATAAATTATGTAAAATATTAAGTGAATACATTAGAGAATTTTAACAACATAATAATTATAGGATGTCAGTTATATTACAAAGCAAAAGAAAAGAAAGTATATAAATATACTTAAGTATGAAACAAGAACCAAAGTATATGTGTGCATGAAGTATAAAAACAAGCCTGGCAAAAGAAAAAGAATATATTCATGTACAAACTGAAAATATGAACATGTAAACCTATAAGAAATATGAAACAAGTAAATATTTAATATATTCAACTATATAGAGATAAGTATGTACAAAAATAAATATCTATGAAGCTTATCAAAGAAGACAAGTTGATAAATAACTAGCAATTAATACAAGATCTTTAGCCACCAAAACAAGGTTACATCAGCCACCAAGAAAACAGGCTAGTCAACAAATAAACAAGAAAAATCTCTAATGCAATGTATAACATAAAATTAAAGCAAATTTGTACAAAGGAAATTAATGCCATATATCTTCAGCCGAAATGGAAAATATATATTGTACATACAAAATTTTAAAAAAAGTATTGTAAACAAGATAAGGTACCAAGGCATTTAGTGCCATCATCTCTAGCACAAGATATCTCATTTCAGCCTCCATGTATAAAAAAAATCTCTGGCCAAACTTTAAACAAAATATATTCAGTACAAATGAAGAAAAAATCTCTGATTTCTTGTACAAAACATATTATCATCTTGTATACTCTGTAAACTTCTTCTACATATCAATTCTTTTCATTCCAGTTTCGTTCACAAAGATAATTAAGCAAACCAGAAAAAAAAATAGAATTCAAAAACAAGAGTAATTTAAAGTCTTCGAACCTGGAAACATTTCAAAACCTGGAGATGAAGATCAAATCAATATCAAGCAAAGTTTTCAGATTTAAAAACTAAAAGCACTGTCTCTATTCTTCCTTTGGAGATCGGTTTGTAAACTCACTTCTTTAACCTTGGATTTGTTTAAATTTTATTTGGTTTGCATGTGATGATCTGGGAAGTTGTGAATATATATATATATTTATGCCTGTATGTATGTATAATCTGTGTGCATATATCTGGTAACAGGAAAAGGCCTCTGTTAGATAATTTACAGGTTTAAATTTTAATTCAAAATTAAATTCTATTTGCTCTGATCATCTTTAGCTAATGATATTAAAACAAAGTATGTTTAAAATCATCATAACTAAATTTTAAAAATAGAATTTCAAGATAATATGAAATAGTTTTGTCTGGAAGTACGAATACAGTGGAAATTCAAAGTCTATCCAATTTTCAACCTGCATGGATTCAAGATTCAATTACATCATCCAAATCCATTTCGAAAACAAGGATTTTTAAAACTAAAATCAGGATTTTTAGTTTTGAATTGAGGTAGTATTTCTAAGATGAACGGAATAGCTATTTTCATCATTTTTCGGCGATGAATGTGGTGCTAGGTGTTGGGCTTGAGGCAGGAAGTGGTTGGTGGAAGGGGGATCATCGGAAAAATACTCGCAAGTTTTCTAGATGATCGTGGCAATAGCGCGACGATGAACTAGGGTTTAAGCTTCAGTTTTGTTCGACGAAGATGACGCGGCAATTTCATTGTCTATGGTGTATCGAGTTTGATCGCACCGAGGGGGATAGGTTCGTGGTTGAGTGGCGAGGCTCTAGACGCGAGGGCGTGATGACCGGTTGTCAGAGGTGAAGGCACGAGGTGGTTTTATGGTGACTGGTTCTGTTCCAAGTCTGGGTTTCGAGGCTCGATCTCGATTTTGGGTTCGACTCGAAGTTTGGTTAGTCGTAATCGAGTAGGGAGGTCGGGGTCGACTCGCTGGCAATGATGGGGTTGATCGGAGTCGCTCCGATTACGTGTACATGTGCACGAATATCATCGGTATCAGGTGGTTGTCGAAGATCAGGGAAGAAGAAAATGGCTCGAGTTCGAGCACGAGAAAACGGAGGATCGACTCGAAGGAAATTTGAATATGCGTTGCTCGGGAATTTTTATGGGTTGGCTCGGGTTGTTGCTCGAGTATTCCTGACGTTGGCTTGGGTTTTTATGATAACAAGTTTTAAAATTTAAACTAAGTCAAGTTTAAAACCATTTCTTAACCAATTCTTTTTAAATAATGATTGTCTAATTTAAGTTGGGATTGGTTAAAGGTTATAAAGCAAATTATTTTTACTTAATTAAGTTAAAAGTGTTTTAATATATATATGAGCTTTATTATAAAGTGTAACGAACTGATTTTAGCGGGATCCGAAAATCGACATCAATACGTCCACTGTATCAAATGTCGCCCAATCGAATGCCGGAAAACCGAATTGTTAGGGTTAAAAGAAGAGGTAGAAGAAAAAGATAGAAGAAAAGAAAGAAAAGCAACAGAAACAATATCAGAATCTCACAGTCGCAGCGGAACAACATTATAATAGATAAATGAATAATCTTTAATCAAAAGAACTATATCAGTTTATTACATTACATCATATCAGAGTGTACAACAACAATATACAACACAGCATATCAATGGACAGTTATATAAACTTGTCCTCATACAGAATACACAGTGGAATAATACATAGTATAGGTGATACGTCTCGCCATCTAACTCGTCACTTGAGCTCCATAGCATCTCCTGAATCCAGAATAACCTGATAACCTAACTTTAGACGGCCCGTGTGGAAATTGGTGGCCACCCAGAGTTTAGGAAGGGAACAATAAACTCCAGGTCAGTCATGGGACTGGTGTAAGAACTAAAACAGTTATTTATCTTTAAAACAAACAACATGATAATTTTAAAGTCAATTCGCAATGCTTTTGGAAAATGAAACTACCATAAGGCCTCCCGCCACACACAATGCAAACACATAATTTGGAGGAGATTTCTCCTTATGATAGTCAAAGATGCTTACTATGCAAAACAAATCATTTTGGGATATTATTATTAGTGCATAGTGAGGAAAACATTTCGAAAGTACATTATAAATCATAGCCAGCATAGGTACCATGATAGTATGCCTACTATAGCTACCATGTTAAATGGCAGGTTCTACAACTAAAACCGTACAAGGCTCGTATTGTTTCTTTGGATTTCCAACAAATGGTCAGGCCAAGGAACTTCCCATTGCCACATAGGTATGCCTCTGGAAAGACGCCCCGAGAACCTAACCAGATCTCTGCCAACACAAGGCCGGGTTACCCCTAACTGGGTAACTACTGACACGAATATGTCATCCCCCGATCGTAACCGATCTATATCCGAGGATCCTCGATTCCAACAACCACAAAGTAATAAATTTGCAGCAACAACATAGGTTAAGTATCTGGGCTCCATACCATGATACCACCTCTATCCAGAAGGAATGACATACACTAAAGGGGCGCTACCCCGTAATAACCTTGCTGCATCCTTCCTGGTTTGACCATTTCCGGGGTGTGAGGTCCGACGAAGTCTCATCCACAAAGCAACGCTTTGGTACAAAGCCATGCTTTGGGTCAAACAAATGATCAAAGTAATGATCACAAAGATAAATGATCAAACAAATGATCATATCACAAATGACCAAACAATGATCATCAAACAGCAACACTCAGCATGTCACATTACCAAATTGGGAATATATTTCTGATAACCTTCAACTACATAACCTCTGAGCTCGTACGTCTTAGAGAAGGGTGTTAAGCTAAGAGAATAAATTCTCCGCCACCAACAGATATGTATTTGAAAGAAACCAGCTTTATATCTCAATTTGTAATGTCAGACATACAATCCATACAAGTCTGTTCCGGGCTCGAACAGAACCGAAGGTACTTCAAAAGAAGCCCTTGCAATCCGGATAATTTCTATTCACGTCTGGACTTCCCGTCACAAAGGGTGATAAAATCTCTATATCGGAGATCAGCCGATGCAGAGTCATTCGACGGTAATCCTTCCGTTTTCAAAAATATCCGGTCTTCAACACCGGTCTTCAAATGCGATCCATTTCGACGTATCACATATTCGGAATGGGTTATACGACCCAAAGGTCCTTTCCCGGCTAACACGAATAGTGAGCGCAAAATTTTGAAAATAAGCGTGGCATTCAAATTCAAGCAAATCACAACACATACCCATTCAAGGTAATTATTGATAGTAGGTTATTTAACTATCAATAGGTCTGCACAACATCATCAGATTCCAAATAATTTTCCAAATCATTTATTTTCCAAAAATATCTTTACAAGATATATAATTTCCACACTTCAACCATTTGAAACCAAATTTCAAATCACTTTCAATTTATCTTTAAAAGATAAAATCTCAAAAACATTTCACTTCATATTGGAAAAACATTTCCATACTTATTTACTAATAATTAATTCACAAATCTTATTTAATTTCAACATTTGAAAATATACAATATACTTAAATCAAAATTAAGTATATATTTCATTCTTTAAGGAAATCATTTTCTTAAACACATCTATTTGAGTCAAAATGAATGTTACGTAAAACATTGTTACGATGACCCAAAATCACTAGTATAGGGGTTCGAAATTAAGATAGATATATAAATCCCAATACTATACAAAATATTTCCTTTCAGAAATCATTTACTATAACAATAGTGTTATAGTCCACCATTTCCTTCTATTTCTCGAAAAACGTCTATTTCAACAATGAATGTTGAAATCTATGTATTCGATACTTAATGCATTTTAAAAACATCTTTAAATCGTTTAAATTCTTTTTCAAATATCACTTTCCCAAAACATCTCCGTTTTATTTAATAATATATTCACTGTCCAAAATTGTGAATATAATTCGTTATCCAAATTCAACATTTCTACACATTTTTATTTAAAGGATTATCCACTGTCCAAAATCGTGAATATACTTCCTTTAACAAGCTATAATAATTTACTTATCAAAATAAGTCAAATTTTAGATTTATAAAACAACGTTTATAAATTCCATTTATATTTTATGGCTACTTCAACTTATAAATTCCTTTTATTAACCAATTCAATTTATAACTCAATTTTATACCAAAAATCCATCCTATAAGTTAAACACTTATAATTCATTTATTTACAAAATCATTCTTTTAAGACTTCACAAATTATAAAACTTTTAAATTTCATTAACTTATGAATTCCAATTATACTCCATTTTAACACTTACAAAAAAACTCATTTTATAATTCCAATATTTTTAATTTATAAATATCAATTTTATAAATCTTTTATATAAACCGTTTGAAATAAATTCAAAAATCTCAATTTAAACCATTTTATAAATCAATCAACTATTTATTTCAAAAATCACACTTTGGTTATATTTCATAAAAATCATAATTTTTATAACTTTAAAATTTTAACGTTATTTATTTAAGATAAATCAATTCAAAATTTTAATAAAACGTATAATCTAAATAAAATCACTTTAAAAATCCTTTTAAAATCAAAGTCGTTATTTTTCAAACTTCAAAAATGGATCCGATGATGCAACAGCACCAAATAATCAATCACGGCATCCAAACATCATATATCGATATGACAACAGAATATATAACAATATCTGTAAATAAATCAATACGGTGAGGAATCCAGTCGGATCCCCCAACCTGTTTCCCTACATCCACAGACGTTAGCACAATACCCATTCCACTTCGAGGTGGAATATCGCGGTATATGGGATTTATAAAATATTATCCGCTATTATGCGGCGCAATAGGGTCTCATCCGCTATATAGTGCAGGAAATCACAACTCCAATATATACATATTCAAATATATATATTGTTATATATTACTATATATAGTATCACATCCAAATAGAAATCAATCAATAAATGCAAATCCAACTTTCAATTTGAGTGAGAAGATCTCACCTTTGCTTTTATTTTGCAATCCATTTTCAATCCAGACTTGTTTTCTTGATTTATAGACCTTGTATAAACAATTATATGATTTTATTAATATTCGAACAAATCGAATAATTATTTATCGTTTAAATAAATTTATTTTAAATCTGATAAATTAAATTTTTAACTAATGATTTATGTCAACAAATAATTAAATTTTAAACGAACTCTCCTTTATAAAAAAAATCTTTTAGTGACTAAAATAATTAAATAGGCTAATTAAACAAATTAATCACCCAAGTAAAATATTTTTAAACGAACTAGCAATATTTAAAATGCAGAGGTATGTATTTATTTTAATTTCCTTCTTTGTAATTTCTTATCCCAAAATGACTTATATTTATTTTAAAAACCTAATCTTTATATTGTTTCAAAGTCCCATATACATAAAACTTCTATCTTGCCTAAATATATATATATATTCTTATTCTAAAGAAATAAATTCATCTTCTTAACATATAATTTAAATTTTAAAACAGAAAAGATATTAACTCTACTGTAAAAATATTTTTCCTTTCTGTTTCCTATCTATATAAAAATCTGCATATTTTCTTTGAGTGCTAAAAATCCTATTTTTAAACTTTACTGCTTTGTTTTGTTTTATTAAAAATACAAATACATTCGTAAAATAAACAAAATCTGAATTTAAATTCTGTATGTATACAGATGCCCTTCTCAGTTAACTATATTTTAAATTTTAAAAATAGATTGATAATTATACCTCACTGCTCGAAAAATTCTACCCAGCATTGCGCGTTCCTCGCGAACACCCAAGCACTACCACGCATCCTCGCCCAGTCACCGAGTCTGCCTCCTCCTTCACCAAGTCGTGGCCGAACCTAAGTCGTTGATGCTCGAGATGAAACTCCCCCTCGCGATCCCATGTTGTTGCCGAAACTCTCAAATCCATCGAACAACTCCACCTGCCCGTCGCTCGCCATTGCCGCTGCCTTGCCCTCCGCCTCACCATCGCGGCCTCGATTTGGAGTTTGCCTATCGGCCTCGCACACGATTTCGATCGATTCGAACTGAAATACGAAGAGAGGAAGACTCGATTTTGATTAAACAATTTGATTTGAAAAATAGAAGAAGGCGGCCATTATTATCTGAAATGAGCAGATTGATTTTTAAAGGAGGAGGGAGTTTCTTTTGTGAAGGAAGGGGAACGAGATTTTAACTTTGATTTCGAACAAGAATTTTATTAAACGAAGCTCGACCATTTTTATCTCTGGCAATTTGATTTCGATTTGAAGTTTAAAGACAGCGGCCTTGCTTTGCACGATCTCTTCCCCGTGATCTTTGGCGTGATTTTAGGCGTATCTAACTGGAGATAACATGCTAATGTTGACTAAATTTAAAATTTAAATTTAAATCGAATTCGATTTAACTTCAACGCGTTTTTATGTCGCACGCTCACATAACAATTCCAAATGCTACGAAATTTGAAACCCGATAATAATTCAATATTACAGACCCAAGGGAACTGGTTTCATCGAATTCCAAGACTGTGTCTCGGAAGGCTATTTTTAAATATCGATCAAACGATATAATTTCAAAACTGAACAAATCATTTTCAAACTCAATTCCAAAGCTTCTATTATCTTCAGTATTATCAATATGAATTTTACAATCCTTTGAAATATTTTTAATCAGCTTAAAATTGAAGATTCAAATTTTTATTCAACTTTCAATAGATTAAATTTTAAAATTTAATCGCCAAATTCATTCTGAAAATTTGAAATTCAAGTCAAACCATCATTCAAATATTTAAAATTAATTAAATATTTTCAATTTAAATTATTCAAAATTCTGGGTCGTTACAATCTTCCCCCCTTAAAAGAATTTCGTCCCGAAATTACAAGTTAGGAAGAACGATTCTTAATCCGTTTATTATTTTTCACAATCCAAATAGTTTTATCAATTTTTCAACCAAAATCTTTTTACTAGAGATACATTATTAATTCAACTAGCATTTTCCAACTTCAATTATAGGTTCCAAACAACATTGTTTTCTTAATAATTCAAATTTAAACTTTCAAAATTTTCTCAAAAAATTTCTAACACTCAAAATTTTCAAAAAAATTTTGCCAGCGTCTCCTTTGCGCGGCTAGCTCGGTACAACTACAAAATGCCACATCGGGCCCCCAATTTCAAAAAGAAAAGAAAAGGCCAAGCGGCTGGACAAGAAAGTCATCAAATTTCATATTGAAATTCAAATACATACCTTTTTCGAGCAATTCAAATTTTCTTCGAAATCAAAATTCCAATTTTCCTTTGTAACACCTATACATCCTACTAGCAGTAGTATCCAGTTACAACATTTAAACCATTTTGCCAATTCCATTACACAATTTTCAATATATGCTTCTTATACATTTTTACTTCACTATTGAAGTTACATATCTATTTTCATTCAATTTTGCATTTCAATTTCATTTGAATTTAATTCACAATTTCAATTTAATTTGGATTTAGTTTACTTCTGAATATTGAATTTCATCAACTATCTTTCATTCACAACTGCACTATTTTAAATTAGTTCCAGTTACTAATTCATTACAAATTCCAATTCATTTTATTCAAATTTGTTTTCAACATTCAGTTTTATTCTTTTGTTCATTCCCAAAATTTATTTTCAATTCACTATTTTGGTTTATAACCACTTATATTAAACTGGATTTCCAATTCCATATGAATTTTAATTCATCTTTCATTTATAATTATTCAATTCATTTTAATTAGTTTTACTTACTAATTTTATTTTAGTATTTCGCTTTATTTATCACAAATCAAATCCAATTTCAATTCTATTTGCTTACAAATTCGAAATGAATTTCAACATTCAATCTCACTTTCATTTAATTGATTCACTTGTACTTACTTTAATTTAACTCCATCCTTTAAGTTAAATTTATTCTATCAAAATTCAAATTGTATAAGTTATCAACTCATTTATTATTCCCATAAATATTTTAAATAGGATTCCAGAGTCTTTTCAACCTCTTCAAAACCATTTTTGAAAACAATTCAAATTATCCTTTGAATTTCAAAAACCAAACCCAAATTTTCCAAACAACTTCCATTTAAAACAATTTGGCAGCAATTCCTCTTTTGGAAACCCGAAAATGAACATCGATGATGCTGCAGTCATTACCGAAGTTATTTTCCAGCGACCGAAAAGAGTTTAGAGCTTTTATCCCTTCGGAATACTTTTCAAACCTTCGAAATTCATTTTCAACTCCAAAAAGGATTTAAACTTTCCAAATCTCCAAAATTTTCAAATTCTTTTCAAAACATTTCCAAATACTTCTCTGGAATTCCGTTTCAAATTACAAATCACATTTACAATTTATATTCTCTAATTCTATTTGTATATGGATTTTATTTCTAAACTTTGGAGTTACGATTTCAATTTCTTATTTAATTTCAATGATAATAATTTAATACTATTACTTCCCAACAACCATGCAACCATATACTGTAATAATTTACAGAAAATCATTTCTTTTATATACAAAAATAGTCTTGGTTAATTACCAAATTTTAAAACAATACTGTGTCGGTTTATCTTTTTTAAGAGTTTAGAAACTCCTATCGACACAGTTAGCTAGACTGTACCGACCAGAATCTATAAACAATCAACCGATAAGTCAACACAATACAAAACAATTTATATTCACTAACAAATACGCGCTCATATCTATTATTACACTCAAACTCATTCTAGAGTACTGCTGACTCTATCTCTAATGAGTAATTCCCAACAGAGCGAAGGTTATCACTTAGCCAAATGCTCTGATACCACGTTGTAACGAACCGATTTTAGCAGGATCCGAAAATCGACATCAATACGTCCACTGTATCAAATGTCACCCAATCGAATGACGGAAAATCGAATTGTTAGGGTTAAAAGAAGAGGTAGAAGAAAAAGATAGAAGAAAAAGATAGAAGAAAAGAAAGAAAAGCAACACAAACAATATCAGAATCTCACAGTCGCAGTGGAACAACATTATAATAGATAAATGAATAATCTTTAATCAAAAGAACTATATCAGTTTATTACATTACATCATATCAGAGTGTACAACAACAATATACAACACAGCACATCGATGGACAGTTATATAAACTTGTCCTCATACAGAATACACAGCGCAATAATACATAGTAGAGGTGATATGTCTCGCCATCCATCTCGTCACTTGAGCTCCATAGCATCTCCTGAATCCAGAATAACCTGATAACCTAACTTTAGACTGCCCATGTGGAAATTGGTGGGCACCCAGAGTTTAGGAAGGGAACAATAAACTCCAGGTCACTCATGGGACTGGTGTGAGAACTAAAACAGTTATTTATCTTTAAAACAAACAACAGGATAATTTTAAAGTCAATTCGCAATGCTTTTGGAAAATGAAACTACCATAAGGCCTCCCGCCACACACACAATGCAAACGTAGAATTTGGAGGAGATTTCTCCTTATGATAGTCAAAGATGATTACTACGCAAAACAAATCATTTTGTGATATTATTATTAGTGCATAGTGAGGAAAACATTTCAAAAGTACAATATAAATCTTAGCCAGCAAGGTACCATGATGGTATGCCTACTATAGCTACCATGTTAAATGGCAGGTTCTACAACTAAAACCGTACAAGGCTCGTATTGTTTCTTTGGATTTCTAACAAATGGTCAGGCCAAGGAACTTCCCATTGCCACATAGGTATGCCTCTGGAAAGACTCCCCGAGAACCTAACCGGATCTCTGCCAACACAAGGCCGGGTTACCCCTAACTGGGTAACTACTGACACGAATATGTCATCCCCCGATCGTAACCGATCTATATCCGAGGATCCTCGATTCCAACAACCACAAAGTAATAAATTTGCAGCAACAACATAGGTTAAGTATCTGGGCTCTATACCATGATACCACCTCTATCCAGAAGGAATGACATACACTAAAGGGGCGCTACCCCCTAATAACCTTGCTGCATCCTTCCTGTTTTGACCATTTCCGGGGTGTGAGGTCCGACGAAGTCTCGTCCACAAAGCTACGCTTTGGTACAAAGCCATGCTTTGGGACAAACAAATGATCAGAGTAATGATCACAAAGATAAATGATCAAACAAATGATCATATCACAAATGACCAAACAATGATCATCAAATAGCAACACTCAGCATGTCACATTACCAAATAGGGAATATATTGCTGATAACCTTCAACTACATAACCTCTGAGCTCGTACATCTTAGAGAAGGGTGTTAAGCTAAGAGAATAAATTCTCCGCCACCAACAGATATGTATTTGAAAGAAACCAGCTTTATATCTCAATTTGTAATGTCAGACATACAATCCATACAAGTCTGTTCCGGGCTCGAATAGAATCGAAGGTACTTCAAAAGAAGCCCTTGCAATCTGGATAATTTCTAATCACGTTCGGACTTCCCATCACAAAGGGTGATAAAATCTCTATATCGGAGATCAACCGATGCAGAGTCATTCGACGGTAATCCTTCCGTTTTCAAAAATATTCGGTCTTCAACACCGGTCTTCAAATGTGATCCATTTCGACGTATCACATATTCAGAATGGGTTATACGACCCAAAGGTCCTTTCCCGGCTAACCCGAATAGTGAGCGCAAAATTTTGAAAATAAGTGTGGCATTCAAATTCAAGCAAATCACAACAAATACCTATTCAAGGTAATTATTGACAGTCGGTTATTTAACTATCAATAGGTCTGCACAGCATCATCAGATTCCAAATAATTTTCCAAATCATTTATTTTCCAAAAATATCTTTACAAGATATATAATTTCCACACTTCAACCATTTGAAACCAAATTTCAAATCACTTTCAATTTATCTTTAAAAGATAAAATCTCAAAAACATTTCACTTCATGTTGGAAAAACATTTCCATACTTATTTACTAATAAGTAATTCACAAATCTTATTTAATTTCAACATTTGAAAATATTCAATATACTTAAATCAAAACTAAGTATATATTTCATTCTTTAAGGAAATCATTTTCTTAAACACATCTATTTGAGTCAAAACGAATGTTACGTAAAACATTGTTACGACGACCCAAAATCACTAGTATAGGTGTTCGAAATTAAGATAGATATATAAATCCCAATACTATACAAAATATTTCCTTTTGGAAATCATTTACTATGACAACAGTGTTATAGTCCACCATTTCCTTCTATTTCTTGAAAAACGTCTATTTCAACAATGAATGTTGAAATCTATGTATTCGATACTTAATGCATTTTAAAAACATCTTTAAATCATTTAAATTCTTTTTCAAATATCACTTTCCCAAAACATCTCCGTTTTATTTAATAATATATTCACTGTCCAAAATTGTGAATATAATTCGTTATCCAAATTCAACATTTCTACATATTTTTATTTAAAGGATTATCCACTGTCCAAAATCGTGAATATACTTCCTTTAACAAGCTATAATAATTTACTTATCAAAATAAGTCAAATTTCGGATTTATAAAACAACCTTTATAAATTCCATTTATATTTTATAGCTACTTCAACTTATAAATTCCTTTTATTAACCAATTCAATTTATAACTCAATTTTATACCAAAAATCCATCCTATAAGTTAAACACTTATAATTCATTTATTTACAAAATCATTCTTTTAAGACTTCACAAATTATAAAATTTTTAAATTTCATTAACTTATGAAATCCAATTATACTCCATTTTAACACTTATAAAAAAAATCGTTTTATAATTCCAATATTTTTAATTTATAAATATCAATTTTATAAATCTTTTATATAAACCGTTTGAAATAAATTTAAAAATCTCAATTTAAACCATTTTAAAAATCAATCAACTATTTATTTCAAAAATCACACTTTGGTTATATTTCATAAAAATCATAATTTTTATAACTTTAAAATTTTAACGTTAATTTATTTAAGATAAATCAATTCAAAATTTTAATAAAACGTATAATCTAAAAAAAATCACTTTAAAAATCCCTTTAAAATCAAAGTCGTTATTTTTTAAACTTCAAAAATGGATCCGATGATGCAATAGCACCAAATAATCAATCACGGCATCCAAACATCATATATCGATATGACAACAGAATATATAACAATATATGTAAATAAATCAATACGGTGAGGAATCCAGTCGGATCCCTCCAACCTGTTTCCCTGCATCCACAGACGTTAGCACAATACCCATTCCACTTCGAGGTGGAATATCGCGGTATATGGGATTTATAAAATATTATCCGCTATTATGCGGCGCAATAGGGTCTCATTCGCTATATAGTGCGGGAAATCACAACTCCAATATATACATATTCCAATATATATATATATATATATATTGTTATATATTACTATATATAGTATCACATCCAAATAGCAATCAATCAATAACTGCAAATCCAACTTTCAATTTGAGTGAGAAGATCTCACCTTTGCTTTTATTTTGCAATCCATTTCAATCCAGACTTGTTTTCTTGATTTATAGACCTTGTATAAACAATTATATGATTTTATTAATATTCGAACAAATCGAATAATTATTTATCGTTTAAATAAATTTATTTTAAATCTGATAAATTAAATTTTTAACTAATGATTTATTTCAACAAATAATTAAATTTTAAACGAACTCTCCTTTATAAAAAAAATCTTTTAGTGACTAAAATAATTAAATAGGCTAATTAAACAAATTAATCACCCAAGTAAAATATTTTTAAACGAACTAGCAATATTTAAAATGCAGAGGTATATATTTATTTATATTCCTTCTTTGTAATTTCTTATCCCAAAATGACTTATATTTATTTTAAAAATCTAATCTTTATATTGTTTCAAAGTCCCATATACATAAAACTTCTGTCTTACCTAAATATATATATATATTCTTATTCTAAAGAAATAAATTCATCTTCTTAACATATAATTTAAATTTTAAAACAGAAAAGATATTAACTCTACTGTAAAAATATTTTTCCTTTCTGTTTCCTGTCTATATAAAAATATGCATATTTTCTTTGACTGCTAAAAATCCTATTTTTAAACTTTACTGCTTTGTTTTGTTTTATTAAAAATACAAATACATTCGTAAAATAAACAAAATCTGAATTTAAATTCTGTATGTATACAGATGCGCTTCGCAGTTAACTATATTTTAAATTTTAAAAATAGATTGATAATTATACCTCACTGCTCGAAAAATTCTACCCAGCATTGCGCGTTCTTCATGAGTCCTGGCCTTGCACTAGGTCGCCACCAACTCCTCCTCGCGAACACCCAAGCACTACCACACGTCCTTGCCCAGTCACCGAGTCTGCCTCCTCCTTCACCAAGTCGCAGCGAACCCAAGTCGTTGATGCTCGAGATGAAACTCCCCCTCGCGATCCCATGTTGTTGCCGAAACTCTCAAATCCATCGAACAACTCCACTTGCTCGTCGCTCGCCGTTGCCGCTGCCTTGCCCTCCACCTCACCATCGCTGCCTCGATTTGGAGTTTGCCTATCGGCCTCGCACACGATTTCGATCGATTCGAACTGAAATACGAAGAGAGGACGACTCGATTTTGATTAAACAATTTGATTTGAAAAATTGAAGGAGGTGGCCATTATTATCTGAAATGAGCAGATTGATTTTTAAAGGAGGAGGGAGTTTCGTTTGTGAAGGAAGGGGAACGATATTTTAACTTTGATTTCGAACGAGAATTTTATTAAAGGAAGCTCGGCCATTTTTATCTCTGGCAATTTGATTTCGATTTGAAGTTTAAAGACAGCGGCCTTGCTTTGCACGATCTCTTCCCCGTGATCTTTGGCGTGATTTTAGGCATATCTAACGGGAGATAACATGCTGATGATGACTAAATTTAAAATTTAAATTTAAATCGAATTCGATTTAACTTGTAACATTCCCCCTTTTGACCGCCTCCAGTCGGTGATTAAACCAACTCGAAACGTTCAAAAAGACGAATTGTTATTTAGTTTATAAGGTTTAAACAGAATCAGCCACAGAAACACAGAATAAAACAATGAATTTAAAACAAATGAGAATTTATTTCATTACTATAAATCTTTTTATATACATCAGAGTTTATACAATTTAATACTGATACAGCAGAATATCTTAAAATACAATTTTCTTCTGAAAACTAAAGTGATTCTTTACTCTCTCTCTAACTTCGCTGCTTGAAAATCTTCAAGCTGTAAAAATACTCGGTCTGACCCGAGTATTATATTCAAAAGAAAATAATACACAGGTCAGTCTAATTCAAACCAGTTATTAGTGCATATAAGCAATAATAATTTAAATAGACGACAGTCACAATAATTCTCGTCTATCCGACTCTTTTAACAAAGAAATCGGATAACGAAAATTTTAACACTAAACAGTGTTAAACAATAAATCAACAGATTTAAATCATCAACAGAGATAAACAGTGTTATTGGCTGCCGTACACGCACGCATGTACGGCCTCGCCAATACGGCATAGAAGATCAATGCAACACGACGCAAAGAAATATCAATTCAAAACTGTCGATTTTTGGGTGGCTGCAGTGCACGCACGCGTGCACCGCCTCGCCACCACCGAATATAAAGTCACCACAAGGAACAAGGGTAAAACTGAAACTCAAGTGAAGACAGTGGTAAATCACAGACAGCGTGAAACAGTGATAACAAAATACTTCAGTATGAATGCAGACTATAATGTAAAGGAGACTGAGTGAATTATCTACAAGATCCGAGACCATCCAACCAAGAATATCATGATGCAGATCAAAGAATGACAACATGAACAAAATCAAATGATAACAGTTAAATGTACCTAGGGATCACTGTCTACATGAGTTAGTTCAACATGCAAAAGAAACTGGCGACTAATACACGTCTAGATGAACTAAGACGTCATCAACAGTTCAGGCAAACAAGTCAGAAGATGGCAACTCCAAATGAACCAGTAATAAATCAAACTTATGATCATGTATAAGTCTACATGTATGGTGTCAGGTGAAACTCTTTTCATACAGAGTGAAGATTATTAGACTGAAATATCAAATGCATGAATGCAGGCAACATCAAAGTCAGGCTCAAATCCAATTGAACTAGACTACAGTGAAGGCAACTACTGAATGTAATTCAAATACACTCAAGTCAAAAATCACAGATCAAAGTTCGAGAAATTCCAGAGTGAGAGCAATCAGGAGTAGCTCAAGTCAACATATATAAAATGAATAGTAATAAGGCGCAAGTTCCAGTGAAGTTCAAGATGCAGTGACACTCAGCATATAGGCATATGTTACAATGCAGCCTAGTAATCAAGGACTGAAGTGAGGAAGAAACCAAACCAAGTCAGTAACTTCAAAAGAAAAAAAAATGCAATTCAAACATACATATATACATATCAATTTATGTATATACATACGTGACTGCATACATATGTATGAAGACTAGAATGCAACTGGGTGCAAACAGTTTCCAAAACATGAATGTACGAATAGTACATTTATATTTAATACTGTAACTGGACAGTATTAATTTCATAGATTAGAACAAACTTAGGAAAACAGTGCAACATTTATGGGGCAACACATACGTATATCCATGTATGGTCACACACTCAAATGCATGAAGCATTACGAAGGAAATTCAGAAATCAAGTGAACATCCAGCACAAAGGCTACAGACATCAAAAATCAAATTAGTTAATATGATCAAGAAACAAGTCCAGCAACGACCAAGAAAAAGGCACAGTGCAGTTTCAATGCTGCAGGGCTCAAGTATACATGAATACACATATAAGGTGACACAACGGTATATCGAAACATCAGAGTTACAAAACTCGAAGCCAAGTGATAAAATCCAGTTTAAAAAGGTCATGGTGATACATGAATTGAAGCACAGAACATAATTCACGTTACTGCCTTTCTCAATTAAAGCAACAATTTGAATACCAAAGCACCATCTCTTTAAGATTAAAATATGTATAGGTGATAAAATATATTCATGTAAAAGGTACCAAACCATTGTATGGGCATGTACAGTGAATAAGAATAAATCAAAGCATGTACAGGCAATAAAAATAAAATCAAAGCAAAAGTGTTAAAAGAAAAAAAAAACATGTTTTTACTTTGCTCTGAAAAGTGTACAGAATAAAAAATCATAAGCCGACACCATGGTGGCCAACAGAGTCAAATGAAATTCAAGGAATTAGCAACACACAAAATCATAGTGACCGAAGTCATGGAAGCATATCGAGGTCAACGAGAAATTCTCGATACCAAAAATGGCCAAAGACAATTTGAACACCAACATATACTTACGAACGAGCATCCAAACGAAAATCGAACACGAATAACTTGAGCTGGAATTAGATGTGAGCGGTTATCCACTCACCTTCGCTTGAAGTGGTCGCGAGCAAGGAACGGAAGTCGAACGAACGAAAGCCCCAATTTTTTCTGAAGCCCTACGTTTCCAGATCGAAGAATGAAGCCGCCATTCTTTATCTCGTCGCCATTTTTATTTCCACCTTCGATTTTTTTTCCTTAGGGTTTGTGAATGAGAATGAAAGGGGATCGGGTATAGGGTTTTAAACGAGACAAAGGGTATGGGCTGATATGGGTTGGGTATGGTATAGGGTATGGTTTTTATTTTATTTTCTTTTTAAATCAAATTTTGTTTTTGTTTAATTTTGTTGTTAAAATCTAAACTATATGTATATATTCATTCGTACAAATAAAAATTTAAATAAAAGAATTTCAATCGATTTACAAATTGCAAATTCTAACAGAAATTAACAATTCGATATTAAATTGTTAATTGACGAAGATTTTATCGTTATAAAAATTTCAACAATAAACAGCAAATATCTATCAACTTTAATCGTTTATTGATGATTATAATTTTGGGCAAAACCCTAGTTGTTACAGAAATTCAAATTGAATTCAATTAAATTTTATACGCGTTTATACGTCGTATGTTCACAAAACAATTCTGATAAATACGAAATTTGAAATCCAGTAATAATTCAATATTACGGACCCAATGGAACTGGTTTCGTCAAATTCCGAGACTGTGCCTCGGAAGGTTATTTTTAAATTCGATTTCAAACGATACAATTTCAAAACTGAACAAATCGCTTTCAAATTCAATTCTGAAGCTTCTATTAACTTCAGCATTATCAATATGAATTTTCCAAGCCTTTAAATTATTTTTAACCGGCTTAAAATTGAAGATTCAAATTTTATTCAACTTTCAATAGATTAAATTCAAAAATTAAATCGCCAATTCATTCTGATAATTTGAAATTCAAGTCAAATCATCGTTCAAATATTTAAAATTAATTAAATATTTTTCAATTTAAATTGTTCAAAATTCAGGGTCGTTACAAACTCCCCTCCTTAAAAACTTTTCGTCCACGAAAAGGAAAGGTTGTTAAAATTTCATCGATATTTATACTCTAGTAAAAATTTTCTAAGCTTAGAACTTATTACAAATAAATGAATATAGGATTCATTTCATTTGTTTAATCTCACTAGTTTTGTTTATCTTCTCTTTTGTTCATTGATTTTCTAAAATCAAAACACAAAAGTCTTTTACCAAAATTTCTCTATTTATAACTCAGATTCGAACTTTAAAATTCGTCATGTTAGAGATTTATATAATATATCTCTTCCAAAGCTGTGGACTTTCAAAACATTACAAAGATCCTCTTCCTTAGTTCATTAGGTAGGAATTTTGAAACTTTAATTTCAAACTATTGATTCGCTATTTACAGTTTGAAAATACTTGCTAACTCGAAATTTAACAAGTCCATCTTCGTTCTCACAGACATTAGGCATACGCTGGCCAGGCGCAGGTCTAACAATCTCCAAGTACTAAACATACTTGCTTCAATTCCCAGTGAAAATACTCTTAAAAATTCTTTTTAAAAAATGGATATGGAAAGCACGTTCCCCCATGGATTACAGTTCCACCCGGCGGTTACGCTACTATCCCAGTAGAGTCGCTTGTGGCTGTAGATTTCACATCTCTTAAATTTCGCCATGGTTGTCGCCATAGATTGCAGTACACACGGCGGTTACGCTACTATCCCAGTAGAGTTGCTCGTGTCTGTAGGCATCACGCCCCTCAAATTTCGCCTGGCATTAGATTGCAGTTTACCCGGCGGTTACGCCACTATCCCAGTGGAATCGCTTGTAACTGTGGGCATCTCGCCCCTCAAATTACGCTAATCATCAATCAAATCTAATCTCATCGCGATGATCTATCGCGAAGGATTTCTGATTCAAATAGTCCTCTGACTAAATGTAAATTCTACGTAGCTACGAATTTCAAATGGACACTCTTCACGAGTTCCAATACCTTCTCCAATAATAAATGGAAGGTACTTTTCCATATCCTCAATTTAGAAAACATAATACTATACATATATAGTACTTCATTTCACATTTCGTACATATCATACTCATGTAAACCTACATAAGACTTCCATAACAATGTCTTTCTAAACTGACGGTTTCAATTCACCGCATTCATATATATATAAGTTCTAAAAACTTACATATTCCATATTCATAATAAAATAGAGGATTTCAAAATTTTCCTCTAAGTCGATTTGGAAATTTAAGGTTATCTCAAACCTAATTCATATTCATAATTCCAATTCATTATCGACTTTCACATTCGATTTGGATTTCACGCTTACATCGTCAATTCTCAACACAGAATTGATGTCTATCGATATATAACCTCTGAGCTCGTACGTCTCAGAGAAGGGTGTTAAGCTAAGAGAATAAATTCTCCGCCACCAACAGATATATATTTAATAGAGATCAATTGCTATGTCATCAATTCACAATGTTAGACATACAATCCAAATCATCATCTGAAATTCAAAGCTCAACTTATATTGTCTTTGATGTCGAAGTTAAACTCAATTTTAACTCAACGATTCAATCTTTTTGAAAAATTTCAAATTGAACTAATTGTTCAAATTCTCATTTAACTTTTCAACTTCGACTTCAAAAATGAATTTCAAATCATTTATTCCTTACGGAATATATTCACAACATTTCACATTTGGAAAATACATTTCCATACTTATTTAAAAATAAGTAATTCACAAATCCATTTATTTTCAACATTTGAAAATATTCGATATACTTTAATCAAAATTAAGTATATATTTCATCTTTAAGGAAATCATTCTCTTTCACATATTTATTTGAGTTAAAACGAATGTTACGTAAAACATCGTTACGACAACTCAAAATCACTAGTATAGGGATTCGAAATTTAGATAGATGTAACAGCCCGCAAATCCGTACCCCTTGAATTGACATTAATTTCCATTAATGAACTCAAGAAGAACGGAAAACCGGACCATTTGGGTAAAAAGAAGAGGTAGAAGAAGAAGAAAAATAGAAAACAACAACAGAATCTCACATACGCAGTGGAATAAAATATAATAGGTAATAACAGATCTTTACACAAAAAGAAATCTATTTCTGTTTACATATACATCATCCAAATACATCATCAGAGTACATCACATCAATATCATACAACTGGACAGTAATCATAACTTGTCCTCACAATCTGAATACACAGCGGAATATATAACTCAAATACGAAAGTACGTATCGCCATCCAGCTCCATAGCATCATTTCCTGTAATCTATAATACTCGGTCTGACCTGAGCATCATATAAAACAATACCCGAGTCAGTCTGGAATACCAGCGTGAGAAAATCACACTCAATTGATTATTAAAGTTTCAAACCCTTTGAAAACAAAAGCATCTCGTAAGACCACGCCACAAATAAACATGTCGGGTTTTTACCTTACGATAGCTAAAACACTTTTTATTAAATTCCTCTGATATCATAAAAGTGTCTATATACAAATACTTATTAAAATAGCTGAAATTGTTACATTATTAAATTCCAGCATACTAGCCACAAAAGTGGGTAATTCAAACAAATACCGTACAAGGCACGTAGGAAGAATGGATTTCCAACGAATGACTAGGCACTGGGGTACCACCTATCACAGTACCTGGTCTAGATCAGCGTACCGAGGAGTACGCCCGCTCCCCTGCAACACAAGGCCGGAACCATCCCTTACTGGATGATCCCGAATAAAATCACCCCACGGTTGGGATCAGCAACCGCACCACTAAGCCGAAATAAAAAGGGACATCTAGACAGGGATGACCTTACCCTCCAGTGGGAGCTACCCACGAAGCCTTGCTGCATAACCCCTGATTTTCAGTCATTCCCGGTTGATGAGGTTCGAGGCTAAACGATACCTTTTCAGAACATATCCCTTAGAATGCCCATCGCCCACCTGACGATGTCACGAAAGCATTCGTCCATACAAGTCCGTCCCGGGTCCGAACGGAACCGAAGGCACTACTCCTACTACATCCATTTTGGAAATATCCTCAGGATTAGTAGCGACTAGCCCTTGCACTTCACTGCTCCATCTTCGACTCCGAAATCGTTACACGAAACATACAAACCGGATCGAAGTGGTATTCGAGTCTCCAGACCTAGAATCCCGGTATACGGAAACCCGATCCCGGTTTCTTCGAAACGATCAGCGCATTTGGCCAATATTGATAGTCGGTTATTTAACTATCAATTTACATCCACAAGCAACCATCACACAATTAAATAATTTCCCACATTATTTATTTGTCCAAATATCTTTCCAAGATATATTTCCGAATTTTCAAAACTCATTTGAAAACAATTTCAAAACAGTTTCCGCTTACGGAATACATTTCCAAATATTTATTTCCTCTGAAACACCAAGTACAAAACTCTTAGATTTTAAATTAATCTTAAAACACTTTACTATAAATATACTTAATAATATTGAAATTTTAAAAAAAACTACTTTAATACCTTAACAAAATACATACTTAAGAAATATTTAAAATGAAACCACTTTACAAATATAAACTAAATTTCTCTTTTTAAAATATAATACCAAATTACTTTTATATAATTACTACAATAATAGATCTTTGAAAATACTACTTTAGGCTTTAACATTTAGAAATAATAGATTTTCTAAAATATGCTTTTTAAACCATATTAAAACTTTTAACTTATATTTAAAATTGCTTTGGAAAAACATACTTGGCTATCCAGATAAATACACTTCTCTTCACATCTTTTAATAATAAATCAACATTTATTTTTAAACCAATTCCTATTCCTTTTATAAATTCCCACCTTGAATTTTATATTTCAGATATCCTCTGATATTCCATTTTACTTTATAAACCCAGTTTATATCTCCAAAATCTCATTTCTCTTTAAATTTCAAATCCCGAAATATTTAAATCAAATTTATAATTGATTTCCCAATTTATTTTACTTTGAAATAAATTTCTTTACTTAATCCATTTATTTCCAAATTCATTAACTTCCAGATTTTATTATGATTTAAAATCTTTAAATCGAAACACAAGTTTCAGATTTCCTAAATTCTTTCTTTCTTTTTAATTACATTTAAACATTGAATTAAAATAAATTTTTATCCCTTTAAATAACATCACATAATTCTTCTTTAAATTCAACATTTCTCTATTTATTCAAAAATTCCTCTTTTCCATATTCAATTTATTTGAATTCACTAGAATTACTTAACTAAATTTTACTCTTTTATATTTTTCCAAAAATCCAATTCAATTGCTTTTGATAACTCATTATACTGGGAAATTCAATCCAACCAGATTATCACAGGATAACAACAATCATATCACAGAATATTTAAACAAAAATTAAATATTTTGAGGAATCCAGTTGGATCCCTCCAACCTGTTTCCCTGCATCCACAGACGTTAGCACAATACCAATTCCACTTCGAGGTGGAATATCGCGGTATATGGGTTTATAAAATATCATCCGCTATTATGCGGCGCATAGGGTCTCATCCGCTATATAATGCGGGAATATCAATTCCAATATATACATATGCCAATATATATATATTGGTATATACTACTATATATATATATATCATATCAACCAAATCAACCATTCAATCAAATATTTAAATTTAACCATTTAAATTTAAATCTAACTGAGTGAGATTAACTCACCTTTGGTTTTGTTGCACAACCCACTTCTTCCTCAACTTGATTTCTTGTGATTATTGACCTTACTGGAAAACAAGAACGGTCCCTCTACCACGAACACCATCGAACGGTGATTCTTCCCTTGTCGAGCTCGACTTCGATTCGATTCTTAGGCAGGCCTGAGCTCGACTTCTGACACCCCACGAAACCCTCCCCAAACTGAACTGCGGCCACTACTCCAGTCAACCCCAAAATCACGAATGAAAAGTGCCAGCGGCCTCGCAAACCCCAACGCGATCGACCCCCTTGCTTGACTTGAACAGTAGCCTCGCGAATCACCACCCTCAGAACGAACTCGCAAACGAACAACCCAACCTCGGCCTTCACGGCACGCTAAGCCCTCCTCTTCTCACCATCGCGACCCGCGATTCATTCACACCTTGCCCACGTGCCTCGCTTGGATCGCCTCATCAGCTCGAGCGCCCCCAATAACAAGAAGCCTTCGTCTATCGCTCAAGCTCGAGCTCTCGTGCAGGCGATACAAGACTTCGAAACGATCTCGAATTACAGAGGAAAAGACGAAGTGGAGGTTCAGCCGTTTCCCTTTTTTTTTTCGATTGCCCCCTCTTTTTTTTTTCTTTTCTGATTTCCTGGATTATGGATTCGAGAGGAAGATAGGTGATTTCATTTTTACCTTTACTGTGAAGTGTTCGGTTGAAAACAAAAAGGTGAGGACGCGTGTTCTACCAGTTGAACACGTGTTTAAATTAATATACGAATCTACATCTAATTACTTAGGCAAGAAGAGAACGTTGCCAGGAAGGACACATGCTCTGAATTTCTATACGTTTATATACCGTATGCTTACACAACAACTCCAAACGCTCCGAAAATTAAAATCCGATAATAATACAATATTACGGATCCAATGGAACTGGTTTCGCTGAATTCCGAGACTGTGCCTCGGACGGCTATTTTTTTATATTCAATTTCAACGATATATTTTTAAAACTAAACAAAACTCTTTAAAATTCCATTTTAAAAGTTCTATCATCTTCAGTATTAACAATATAAATTTTCTGAACCTTTGAACTATTTTTAACAGGCTTTAAAATCAAGATTCAATATTTTACCCAATCCCGATAATTAAATTTAAAAATTAATTATCCAAAGAAATACTGTATATTTGAAATTAAAGTTAAAATTTAACCTTCGGATATTTAAAATAAATTAAATATTCATATTTCAAATATACAAAAATTCCGGGTCGTCACATTCCTCCCCCCTTAAAAGAATTTCGTCCTCGAAATTACTAGTTAAGTGGAATGATCCAATCCCCGTTAATTATTTCCTAAATTCAAACAGTTTTAACAATACCCAAACAATCTTTTATTAATGATACACTAATCATCTTTTAACTTCCCAAACTTATTCATAAGTTCAACCCATATCACCTACTTATCAATTCAAATTTAATTTTGAATTCAATTTTGAATTATCAAAATTTTCTCAAAATTTTTCTAACTCCCTAAATTTCCGAAAAATTTCGCCAGCGTCTCCTTTGCGCGGCTAGCTCGGTACTACTACAAAATGGCTCTACGGCCTCCCAATCTCAAAAAGAAAACAAAAAGCCAAGTGGCTGGATCAAAAACCCAATCAAATTTCATACAGAAATTCAAATACATACCTTTTTGTCGGGCCATTAAATTTTATCTTCTAAATCAAAAATCCCAATTTATCCATTGCTTTTATACACCTGTATATCCTACTAAGCAATAATATTCAATCACAATCCCAAAGTCATTTTATACTTTTCTTTACAAATTTTCAATATTTGCTTTACTTAAGCCCGTACGATGCACATATATCATCCGTACGCAATATCACATTCGATTGCTCAATCGATCACACAATTTCACTTCCGAACTAGTATTGTCCACCCGACTTCCTAGTGCGGACTCAGATCTGGTTCCTTGATCAGAAACCGTCATTCTCCTTGCATAGCCACAAACTATGATAGAGAATATCCAGAATCAATCAACAATCCATATCCAGGTTCGCCATCGAAAATCGAGTGAAAAATTCCAACTCGGATCGATATATCTATCTCGAAATTCTGTGTTCGACATCTGGACCAAATAGCTATGCGAATAAAATAATATACGTACATCTTACGTATAAATTCCAATTGATTACCAATTATATCAATTCTCTTTTATTCACATTCATTTTGATTGTTATCCCCTTATTCACAACTATCCCATTTCACAACTTCAGTTTTAGTCTTCATTCAACTATTCACTTAGTATATATATTTTTTATTTTTCCATTCCAAAATTACTAAGTATACCTCCAATACAAATTTTCTTAAGAATTTCATTCTTCAATTCTTAAGTTCATATAAATTTTCTTATACTTATTTACTACTTCACCACCGAAGTGTATATATTCAAATTGAACTCCCATTTCATATGAATTCCAACTTACTTCAATTTACTACTTCATTTCCAATTTTTTCCTTAAATTCAATTCATCTCCAACTTCCAAAAAAAATGAATTTTATTTAGCTCGAAAACAATCCAAGTTAATTCATTCAATAACTATTTCTCAACTTATTTAAACCACTCCTCTGTTGAGTTCAGTTTCCATTCAACATTTACTTAAGTCAATAACTTAAGTTTATTTTCCATTAACCAACCCTTTTAAGTTTTATTTCCATCTTTCATTTGATTCTTATTTAATCAAATTCCATCCATTTATTTATTTTCACTTATTCAGATTCCATTCGAAATCCAAACCATTACTATTTTAATCCAATTTCATTAATTCCCAATTCAATTTCATTAACTAATTTATTATCTCATTAGTTCCTCCACTGGTTAAGATTAAATACTTTCTTTTTAATTCCTAATATCACTTCACTTAATTATCTTAAGTTCAATTTATTTTATAATTCAAGTTTGGATTTATTTAAAAATTAAGATTACTCATCTTAGTCGTTTCCATTTGATAATTGCAATTTCAAATTATAACTCTTAATGGTTCAGAGTAATGGATTCCCATTTATGATTTACAATTTCATTTTTATTCATAAGTTTTAACTTACTTGCTAAAGATCTATGACTATTCATTTAAGTCCATTTTCATCTTTATACTCAAATTCCAAATTATTACACTTAAGAACTTAAGAATATGAATTTCTTTACACAATTATAAGCATTTTACATTACCTTTATATCCAATTCAATTCGACTTCAACTTACTTACATTTAATTCAATTCCAAATCTCAATTTTTATTTAACTTATCTTAAGTTAAATTCAAATATATTTTATTCACCTTCATATACTCGAATTAAATTTTAATTCCAGGATACAAATTTTATACAAGTTTTACAATTCATTCACCTTCAAGTTCTCTAACTCTTTTATCTACCAACTTATATTACTCATTGAGTTATTTCCATCTCATAATTATAATCCCAGAATTAAATTTTCATTCCCTTCTTATTTCAATCAACTTCATTCTATACTTTATATTGTTGATTCATTTAAATTTCCACATTTAAATTTTAAATAGAATTTCCAGAATTCAATTGCCCAGTTTTATTTCAAAACCATTCTGAATCCATAAATAACTCACACACCTGGTATATCACATCAAATCCCAATTTCCAAAACAATCTGCTTTTACCAAACAATTTTCCCTTTGAATTTCAAAACCAACCCAGTTCACAATCATTTCCAATTTTAAAACAGTTTGGTAGCAATTTCTCTTTGGAAACTCGAAAATAGACATCGATGATGCTGCAGTCATCACCGAAATTATTTTCCAGCGACCGAAGGAGAATTTAATGCTTTTATCACTTTAAAACATTTTAAACATTTTTAAAATCCCAAATTCCCACCAGATTTCAATTCAATTTCAAAAATATTAATGAAATAATATCACCATTATTTCCCCAAAACCTTTAAAACTATTTTTAAATCCAAAGGAATTTAAACCTTTCCCAAAACTTCAAATTCAAAATCCATTCAATTTTATATCCAAACATTACTCTGGAATTCTATCACATTTTATTTCAAGTTATAAGTCACATTTACAAATTTCATTTGTTTATGAATTTATCTCCTTTGACTATAAATCACATTTGTAATTCACATTTGTATATAAAGTTTATTTCAATTTATAAATTTCATTTATAGTCTATATTTCAAATTCCATTTTGTTATATAAATTTATTCTTCAACTTAGGTTATAAGTTTTCAATTTCTACTCAATAATGAGACTAACTCATTATTGTCATTTTCTAACAACCAAGCATCCAAATATATAACTATAATAAATTTCAAATAATTATTTCTTTTATATACAAAATAATTTGGGCAAAATTATTTCATTCACCCTATTTAAAACAATATTGTGTCGAACTGTTCTATTCAAGTGTTTAGAAACCCCTTCGATACAGTTGTCCAGACTGTGCCGACTAAGGTTCATATGCCACTAAATAAATCAACCAACACAATATAAAACCATTTTATATTCACTAACAAATACGCGCTCATATCTATTAATACTCTCAAAATTCCCACCAGAGCCAAGGTTATCGCCAACCTAAGCTCTGATACCAAGTGTAACAGCCCGCAAATCCGTACCCCTTGAATTGACATTAATTTCCGTTAATGAACTCAAGAAGAACGGAAAACCGGACCATTTGGGTAAAAAGAAGAGGTAGAAGAAGAAGAAAAATAGAAAACAACAACAGAATCTCACATACGCAGTGGAATAAAATATAATAGGTAATAACAGATCTTTACACAAAAAGAAATCTATTTCTGTTTACATATACATCATCCAAATACATCATCAGAGTACATCACATCAATATCATACAACTGGACAGTAATCATAACTTGTCCTCACAATCTGAATACACAGCGGAATATATAACTCAAATACGAAAGTACGTATCGCCATCCAGCTCCATAGCATCATTTCCTGTAATCTATAATACTCGGTCTGACCCGAGCATCATATAAAACAATACCCGAGTCAGTCTGGAATACCAGCGTGGGAAAATCACACTCAATTGATTATTAAAGTTTCAAACCCTTTGAAAACAAAAGCATCTCGTAAAACCACGCCACAAATAAACATGTCGGGTTTTTACCTTACGATAGCTAAAACACTTTTTATTAAATTCCTCTGATATCATAATAGTGTCTATATACAAATACTTATTAAAATAGCTGAAATTGTTACATTATTAAATTCCAGCATACTAGCCACAAAAGTGGGTAATACAAACAAATACCGTACAAGGCACGTAGGAAGAATGGATTTCCAACGAATGACTAGGCACTGGGGTACCACCTATCACAGTACCTGGTCTAGATCAGCGTACCGAGGAGTACGCCCGCTCCCCTGCAACACAAGGCCGGAACCATCCCTTACTGGATGATCCCGAATAAAATCACCCCACGGTTGGGATCAGCAACCGCACCACTAAGCCGAAATAAAAAGGGACATCTAGACAGGGATGACCTTACCCTCCAGTGGGAGCTACCCACGAAGCCTTGCTGCATAACCCCTGATTTTCAGTCATTCCCGGTTGATGAGGTTCGAGGCTAAACGATACCTTTTCAGAACATATCCCTTAGAATGCCCATCGCCCACCTGACGATGTCACGAAAGCATTCGTCCATACAAGTCCGTCCCGGGTCCGAACGGAACCGAAGGCACTACTCCTACTACATCCATTTTGGAAATATCCTCAGGATTAGTAGCGACTAGCCCTTGCACTTCACTGCTCCATCTTCGACTCCGAAATCGTTACACGAAACGTACAAACCGGATCGAAGTGGTATTCGAGTCTCCAGACCTAGAATCCCGGTATACGGAAACCCGATCCCGGTTTCTTCGAAACGATCAGCGCATTTGGCCAATATTGATAGTCGGTTATTTAACTATCAATTTACATCCACAAGCAACCATCACACAATTAAATAATTTCCCACATTATTTATTTGTCCAAATATCTTTCCAAGATATATTTCCGAATTTTCAAAACTCATTTGAAAACAATTTCAAAACAGTTTCCGCTTACGGAATACATTTCCAAATATTTATTTCCTCTGAAACACCAAGTACAAAACTCTTAGATTTTAAATTAATCTTAAAACACTTTACTATAAATATACTTAATAATATTGAAATTTAAAAAAAAAACTACTATAATACCTTAACAAAATACATACTTAAGAAATATTTAAAATGAAACCACTTTACAAATATAAACTAAATTTCTCTTTTTAAAATATAATACCAAATTACTTTTATATAATTACTACAATAATAGATCTTTGAAAATACTACTTTAGGCTTTAACATTTAGAAATAATAGATTTTCTAAAATATGCTTTTTAAACCATATTAAAACTTTTAACTTATATTTAAAATTGCTTTGGAAAAACATACTTGGCTATCCAGATAAATACACTTCTCTTCACATCTTTTAATAATAAATCAACATTTATTTTTAAACCAATTCGTATTCCTTTTATAAATTCCCACCTTGAATTTTATATTTCAGATATCCTCTGATATTCCATTTTACTTTATAAACCCAGTTTATATCTCCAAAATCTCATTTCTCTTTAAATTTCAAATCCCAAAATATTTAAATCAAATTTATAATTGATTTCCCAATTTATTTTACTTTGAAATAAATTTCTTTACTTAATCCATTTATTTCCAAATTCATTAACTTCCAGATTTTATTATGATTTAAAATCTTTAAATCGAAACACAAGTTTCAGATTTCCTAAATTCCTTCTTTCTTTTTAATTACATTTAAACATTGAATTAAAATAAATTTTTATCCCTTTAAATAACATCACATAATTCTTCTTTAAATTCAACATTTCTCTATTTATTCAAAAATTCCTCTTTTCCATATTTAATTTATTCGAATTCACTAGAATTACTTAACTAAATTTTACTCTTTTATATTTTTCCAAAAATCCAATTCAATTGCTTTTGATAACTCATTATACTGGGAAATTCAATCAAACCAGATTATCACAGGATAACAACAATCATATCACAGAATATTTAAACAAAAATTAAATATTTTGAGGAATCCAGTTGGATCCCTCCAACCTGTTTCCCTGCATCCACAGACGTTAGCACAATACCAATTCCACTTCGAGGTGGAATATCGCGGTATATGGGTTTATAAAATATCATCCGCTATTATGCGGCGCATAGGGTCTCATCCGCTATATAATGCGGGAATATCAATTCCAATATATACATATGCCAATATATATATATTGGTATATACTACTATATATATATATCATATCAACCAAATCAACCATTCAATCAAATATTTAAATTTAACCATTTAAATTTAAATCTAACTGAGTGAGATTAACTCACCTTTGGTTTTGTTGCACAACCCACTTCTTCCTCAACTTGATTTCTTGTGATTATTGACCTTACTGGAAAACAAGAACGGTCCCTCTACCACGAACACCATCGAACGGTGATTCTTCCCTTGTCGAGCTCGACTTCGATTCGATTCTTAGGCAGGCCTGAGCTCGACTTCTGACACCCCACGAAACCCTCCCCAAACTGAACTGCGGCCACTACTCCAGTCAACCCCAAAATCACGAATGAAAAGTGCCAGCGGCCTCGCAAACCCCAACGCGATCGACCCCCTTGCTTGACTTGAACAGTAGCCTCGCGAATCACCACCCTCAGAACGAACTCGCAAACGAACAAGCCAACCTCGGCCTTCACGGCACGCTAAGCCCTCCTCTTCTCACCATCGCGACCCGCGATTCATTCACACCTTGCCCACGTGCCTCGCTTGGATCGCCTCATCAGCTCGAGCGCCCCCAATAACAAGAAGCCTTCGTCTATCGCTCAAGCTCGAGCTCTCGTGCAGGCGATACAAGACTTCGAAACGATCTCGAATTACAGAGGAAAAGACGAAGTGGAGGTTCAGCCGTTTCCCTTTTTTTTTTCGATTGCCCCCTCTTTTTTTTTTCTTTTCTGATTTCCTGGATTATGGATTCGAGAGGAAGATAGGTGATTTCATTTTTACCTTTACTGTGAAGTGTTCGGTTGAAAAAAAAAGGTGAGGACGCGTGTTCTACTAGTTGAACACGTGTTTAAATTAATATACGAATCTACATCTAATTACTTAGGCAAGAAGAGAACGTTGCCAGGAAGGACACATGCTCTGAATTTCTATACGTTTATATACCGTATGCTTACACAACAACTCCAAACGCTCCGAAAATTAAAATCCGATAATAATACAATATTACGGATCCAATGGAACTGGTTTCGCTGAATTCCGAGACTGTGCCTCGGACGGCTATTTTTTTATATTCAATTTCAACGATATATTTTTAAAACTAAACAAAACTCTTTAAAATTCCATTTTAAAAGTTCTATCATCTTCAGTATTAACAATATAAATTTTCTGAACCTTTGAACTATTTTTAACAGGCTTTAAAATCAAGATTCAATATTTTACCCAATCCCGATAATTAAATTTAAAAATTAATTATCCAAAGAAATACTGTATATTTGAAATTAAAGTTAAAATTTAACCTTCGGATATTTAAAATAAATTAAATATTCATATTTCAAATATACAAAAATTCCGGGTCGTCACAATAGATGTATAAATCCCAATACTATACAAAACATTTCCTTTCGGAAATCATTTACTATAACAACAGTGTTATAGTCCACCATTTCCTTATATTCGAAAACGTCTATTTCAACAATGAATGTTGAAATCTATGGTTTCGATATTCAATGCCTTTTAAAACATCTTTAAAACAATTAACTTCGTTTTAAAATATCATTTTCCCAAAACATGTCCATTTTATTCAATAATATATTCACGGTCCAAAATTGTGAATATACATCTTTTTAACAAACTATAAGAATTTACTTATCAAAATAAGTCGGTTTCGGATTCATAAACAACGTTTATAAATTCCATTGCTATTCATAAAGACTTCAATTTATAAAAATTGCTTCATTAATCATTCCTACTATAACTCAGTTTTATATCAGAATTTTAATTTATAAGTAAATTACTTATAAATTCTTTTATTTTGCAACTTCGATTCATTTTATAACTTCACATTATAAAACTTTTAATTCTGAAATTTTTCATCCACTTATGAAATCCACTAATATTTCATTTTTAACACTTATACAAATCATTTTATAATTCCAATATAATATCAGCCTTTTCAAATTTTCTATTTAAACCGTTTATAATAATTCAAAAATTCCAATTTAAACTATTATATAAATTTATCAGTTTTCCATTTCCAAGATAATCTACTAGTTCTTTAGTAAATCATTCATCGACTTGGTTTTCAATTTAATCACATTTGATTCATTCACATTGGATTTTCTACTAACATTCATTCATATTCAATTAGTTCACATTCACTAATTCATATTCGAGTTAGTTTGCTTTCAATTCAAATCAAATTTGATTCTCTTTAAATTTACTTATCTTTCAATTTGAATTCAATTTACATTAATTCAATTTCATTAATACTTAATGAATTCTATACAATCAACTAGCAACCAATGCACATTCAATTTAACCAAATTTATTTACTTTGCTTACATTCAATTTGGTTCAACACACTTAATTTCAATTGGTTTATATTCTAATTCAGATTGAATTTTTATACTCACCATATTCACAAATTCACTTTTACAATTAAAGTTGAATTTCCTTTATATAACTCAAATTCATATTCATTCTTTACTTTATTAATTCATTTTGATATCAAATTCAATTTGATTCAATATTACTTAAGCCATGTTTCATTTTATCTTCACTTGCATTTATTTTCACCATAAAACTTAAGTTCGTCTCTAAGTTATTTGAAATTCTATTTTATTTAACTTTTACTAAAGTCAAATTCATATCACATTTCAAAATTCAGATTTTGTTTTACTTAACAAAACCGTTTAACCATTTAAAAACTGGTTTTACTTAAATTTTCTCATTTTATAAGTTAAACAACTTATAAATTTAAACTTTCCAATTCATATCATATAATCACTTATCTTTTAAGTTTAAATTTCCATCTCAATAATTTATCTAATCCAGTTCAATTTATTTAACTTCCTTTAGTTAAATTTCAAATCATATATTTATTAATACTAATTCAATTCAATTTAACTATTCTTTTAGTTAAAAATCTTTATTTTCAACAACAATTTTATACTTCTTTAGATTTGAAAAACATTTTCTGCTTAAAGTGTTTCTCGTAACTATTCATATTAAACATCATAAACTAAGCTTTGTGTAAACCAAAGCTCTGATACCACCTTGTAACATTCCCCCTTTTGACCGCCTCCAGTCGATGATTAAACCAACTCGAAACGTTCAAAAAGACGAATTGTTATTTAGTTTATAAGGTTTAAACAGAATCAGCCACAGAAACACAGAATAAAACAATGAATTTAAAACAAATGAGAATTTATTTCATTACTATAAATCTTTTTATATACATCAGAGTTTATACAATTTAATACTGATACATCGGAATATCTTAAAATACAATTTTCTTCTGAAAACTAAAGTGATTCTTTACTCTCTCTCTAACTTTGCTGCTCGAAAATCTTCAAGCTGTAAAAATACTCGGTCTGACCCGAGTATTATATTCAAAAGAAAATAATACACAGGTCAGTCTAAATCAAACCAGTTATTAGTGCATATAAGCAATAATAATTTAAATAGACGACAGTCACAATAATTCTCGTCTATCTGACTCTTTTAACAAAGAAATCGGATAACGAAAATTTTAACACTAAACAGTGTTAAACAATAAATCAACAGATTTAAATCATCAACAGAGATAAACAGTGTTATTGGCTGCCGTACACGCACGCGTGTACGGCCTCGCCAATACGGCATAGAAGATCTGTAACGACCCAGAATTTTGAACGAATTAAATTGAGAATATTTAATTAATTTTAATATTTGAACGATAATCTAATTTGAATCCCGAATTTAAAATTGAATTTGGCGATTAAATTATAAAATTTAATCGATTGGAAGTTGAATTAAAATTTGAATTCTTCAATTTAAAGTTGAAGAAAAAAATATTTCAGAAGCTTTTAAATTTCGTATTGATAATTCTGAAGATAACAGGAGCTTCAGAATCCAATTTCGAATTGATTTGATCAGTTTTGAAATTTATATCGTTTAACCGATATTTAAAAATAGTCATTTTTTTCAAACTGTCTCGGAATTCGACGAAACCAGTTCCATTGGGTCCGAGATATTGAATTATTATCGGATTTGAAATTTCGTATTTTTCGGAGTTGTTATGTGAGCACACGATAGGTAAAAGCATTGAAATTAAATCGAATTCGATTTAAGTTTAAAACTTGAAATTGTCGACGTCAATTACTTTCTTCTCCTTGAATCACGCCCAAAAATCACGGGGAAGAGATCGTGCAAAGTAAGGCACGCACGTTCTCCTGCTAAATCACGTCCATCTCATTTCTTATTTGATAAATTCTTTCGTCTTCTGTAAATTGAAATAAAATGGCGAAAGCAAATTCGCTCGTTCGAAAACAAAAAAATAATAAAGATGGGCGCGCTAATTCCCCTCCTCTAAAACCAAATCCCCAATTGATCTTCCCCTTCAGCTGAATCGAATCGGAAAGAAAAAAAATGGCGAAAGCAATATGGTGCCGCTTCCTTCTTCGCGGGTCTGAAGTTGCCCTCCAGTTCAAGTTCGAACTCGAGGTGGGGGCGATCGAAGTCCTGAGGTCGACGTCGTATTATCAAGTGGATCGTCGATTGACAGTTGAGGCTGGGGCTTCGTGAGCTCGATCGCGTGACGAGGCGAGGAGGGTCGGCGAACGTGGGTCGCGATGGTTTCGAGTGGCGCTCGCGAGCGAGTACGGCGGCATGTCAGGGAGGAGCAAGTCGATGTGGAGATGTCAGTGGGAATTCGAGCGAGCTGAAGCTGGCGTTATTCGATTTAGGGTTATTCTCATGGTCGAGAACCGCGAGGTATTCGAATTCGTTTTATTTTCGATTCAATTTGATTTGAAAAAAAAAAATTATATGTATACAGATTTTTTTTAATATGTAAATCTAGGTACGACATAATTTCCTTAAATTTAATTTTAGAGAAATAAATATAGGTAGATAAAAAGAGGAATATATATATAGATGAGATTTTTAAAAGAAAAAAAAAATTATATAAGGAAATGTTTAAACAGGAATTTTATTTTAGCAAAGTATGGATTTGGTGTGTAAGTGTGAAATTAACTTATTTAGTTATTTTTAATTACTAAGAATTTTTATTAAAGGAAATTCAGTTTTAAAGTAAAATTTTAGTTAAACAAATTTATTTAAAGAAACTGGTTTAAAACAAAATCAATTGAATTTAATAAATTGATAAAGATACCGTATAAAATAAATGTTGAATTCAATTTGTTGAAATGAGAATGTAATGGGTCAATTTATTCGAACATTAATAATTGTATAATTTATTTATACAAGGTTAAAGTCGAGAAAACAAAAGAAGGATTAGAGTGGAATGCAAAAAAAAAAGCTAAGGTGAGATTTTTCTCACTCAAATTGAAAAGTGGAATTTTCAGTTATTGTTTGATTTTCTGTTTGGATTGTTGATATTAGATATTTTAGGATATATCTATTATATATATAGCAATATATACATATTGGCATATGTATATATTGGATTGATGATTTCCCGCCTCGTATAGCGGATGAGACCCTATTGCGCCGTTAGTAAGCGGATTTTTATAAAAACCCATATACCGCGATATTCCACCTCGAAGTGGAATGGTATTGTGCTAACGTCTTTGGATGCAGGGAAACAGGTTGGAGGGATCCAACTGGATTCCTCAACTGTATTTATTTATTTACAGATGTTGATATGTATTCTGTTATCATATGATGATATATGATGTTTGATGTTGTGATGGACTAATTGATGCGTTGCATCATTGGATTCAAATTTTGAAATTTAAAAATAACGATGTTGATTTTAAAAGTGAAATTTTAAAAGTGATCTTTGAAAATATACGTTTATTTAAATTGTTGAATTGATTTACTTTAAATAGATAAACGTTAAAACTTTTAAGTTATAAAAGTTAAGATTTTGTGAATTTTAACAAAAAAGTAATTTCTTTTGAAATAAAGAGTTAAGAAATTTATAAAATGGTTTAAGTTGAGATTTTTGAATTATTAAACCAATGTATATAAAAGATGTATCAAATTGATATTTATCAATTAAAGTTATTGGAATTTTAAAATGAGTTTTATAAGTGATGAAATTTATAATTATAAAATGTGAAGATATGAAATTTATAATTATAAAATGTGAAGATATGAAATTTATAATTATAAAATGTGAAGATATGAGATTTATAATTATAAAATGTGAAGATATGAAATGTATAGAATTATAAATTGTAAAGATATGAAATTTATAGATTTATAAAGTATGAAGTTGTAGAATGAATGATTATAAGAAATTTACTTATAAATTGGATTTTTGCTTTTAAATGGAATATTGATCGGATTGTTAATAAAGAAGATTTATAAATCGAAGTTGTTATAAAATAAAATTAGAATTTATAAACGTTGTTTTTTATAAATTCGAAATCAATTGAATTTGATAAATTAAATATAGAAGATTGTTAAAGGAGATATATTCGCGATTTTGGATAGCGAATTATTATTGAAATAAAATGTGTAGAAAATAGTGGAAAGTAATTAGTGAATTATATTCACGATTTTGGACAGTGAATATATTGTTAAGTAAAAAGTATATGATTTTGGGAAAGTGATATTTGAAATGAAGTAAATTGTTTTAAAAGATGTTTTAAAACGTGTGAACTATCAAAATCATAGATTTCAACATTTATTGTTGAAATAGACGTTTTCGAAAAATAAGGAAATGGTGGACTATAACACTGTTGTTATAGTAAATGATTTCCAAAAAGAAATGTTTTTAATGTAGTATTGGGATTTATATATCTATCTAAATCCGAATCCCTATACTAGTGATTTTGAATCGTCGTAACGATGTTTTACGTAACATTCGTTTTGACTCAAATTGATGTTGTTATAGAAAATAGATTTCTTTAAAGAATGAAATATATACTTAATTTGATTTAAGTATATCGAGTATTTTCAAATGTTGAAAATAAAAGATTTGTGAAACACTTATTATTAAATAAGTATGGAATGTTTTTCCAAAATGAAATGAAATGTTTTTGAGAATTTATCTTCTTAAAAATAAAATGAAATTGAATATTTGAAAACGATTTGAAAATCGTATATCTGTAGATATTTTGAAATTTTAAATTCAATATGGAATTTATAAAAGAAAGGGAAACTGTTTAGAAAAATAAACGTTGATTTATTTTTGAAGTGTGGAAATTTTATATCTAGTAAAAGATATTTTGGAAGATAAAAATAATTTGGAAAATTATTTGGAATCTGATGATGTTGCGCATCTTTATTGATAGTTAAATAACCGACTATCAATAATTACCTTGAATGATATTTGTTGTGAATTGGATGAATTTGAATGCCACACTTATTTTTGAATAAGCGCTCACTATTCGGGTTAGCCGGGAAAGGACCATGGGGTCATATAACCCATTCCGAATATGTGATACGTCGTTATGAATTGCATTCGAAGACCGGTGTTGAAGACCGGATATTTTTGAAAACGGAAGGATTACCGTCGAGTTACTCTACATCGGCTGATCTCCGGTTTAGAGGTTTTTATCACCCTTAGTGACGGGAAGTCCTGACGTGATTGAAAATTATCCGGAAATTGCAAGGGCTTCGTGAGAAGTGCCTTCGGTTCTGTTCGATCCCGGAACAGACTTATATGGATTGTATGTCTGACGTTACAATTTGAGATATAAAGATGATTTCTTTCAAATACATTTCTGTTGGCGGCGGAGAATTTATTCTCTTAGCTTAACACCCTTCTCTGAGACGTACGAGCTCAGAGGTTATGTAGTTGAAATTTATCAGCGATATATTCCCAATTTGGTAACGTGGCATACTGAGTGTTGCTGTGAAATGATCAGTGTTTGATCATTTGTGATATGATCATTTATTTGATCTTATATCTTTGTGATCATAGGTTGATCATTTTTGTTTGACCCGAAGCAGGGCTTTGTAGAAAGCGTAGCTTTGTGGACGAGACTTCATCGAGCCTCACACCCCGGAAATGGTCAAAACAGGAAGGATGCGGCAAGGTTCTAGGGAGTAGCGCCCCTTAGTGTATGTCATTCCTTCTGGATAAAGGTGGTATCATGGTATGGAGCCCAGATACTTAACCTCTGTGGTTGCTGCAAAATTTATTTCTTTGTGGTTGTTGCGAATCGGGGATCCTCGGGAAGATCGGTGACGATCGGGGGATGGCATACGTGTGTCAGTAGTTACCTATTTTTGCAGAGGTAACTCGGCCTTGTGTTGGCAGAGATCCGGTTAGGTTCTCGGGTCGTCTATTCCAGGGACGTACCCATCGTGGAAAAGGAAGTTCCTTAGCCTGACCATTTGTTGGAAATCCAAAGAAACAATACGAGCCTTTACGATTTCAATTGTATAACCTGTCTCCTCAGGAGGCAGCTATAGCAGGCATAATATAATGGTACTTATGCTGGCTAAGATTTATATTATACTTTCGAAATGTTTTCCACTATGCACTAATAATAATATCAAAAATGATTTGATTTTGCGTAGTAAGCATCTTTGACTATCATAAGAAGATATCTCCTCCAAGTCTGCGTTTGCATTGTGTGTGTGGTGGGAGGTCTTATGGTAGTTTCATTTTCCAAAAGCATTGCGAATTGACATTAAAAGTTTTCCTGTTGTTTATTTTAAAGAATAACTGTTTTACGATCTCACACCAGTCACCATGACTGACTCGGAGTTTATTGTTCCCTTCTAAACTCTGGGTGCCCACAAATTTCCACACGGGCAGCCTAGAGTTATGTTATCAGGATATTCTGGATATTCTGGAGCTTGGAGATAAGCTGGATGGCGAGACGTAGTATTTGTATCGGATATATTTATTCCGCTGTGTATTCTGTATGAGGAAAAGTTTATATAACTGTCCATTGTTGTATATTGACTCTGATGATTGATGTATGTATAAACTGATATAGTTCTTTGTTTTAAAAGACTAGTGTTATCTATTATATATTGTTCCGCTGCGATATGTGAGATTCTGATATTGTTTTCTGTTCTGATGTTGTTCTGTTGTTCTTCTTTCTTCTTTCTTCTCTTTTTCTTCTATCTTCTTCTTCTTCTGCCTTTTTCTTCTTTCTTAAACCCTCACTATTGGAGTTTCCGGCACTCGATTTCTCGACAGTCGATAAAGTGAGTATCGATGTTGAATTTTCGAAAGTCGAAAATTTTGGTTCGTGACAAAGTGGTATCAGAGCATATGGTTAAGCGACAACCCTGCTCTGTTGGGTGTTACTCATTAGAGACAGAGTCAGTAGTACTCTGGAATGAGTTGAGTGTAATAATATATACGAGCGCGTATTTGTTAGTGAATATAAAAATGTTTTATATTGTGTTTGCTTATCCGTTGAGATGTTTGTGAATTTTGGTCGGTATGTGGGACGCCATATTATCGATAGGGATTTCTAAACACTTAAACGAGGCAAGACGACATAGTATTGTTTTAAATGGGGTAAATGAAATAATTTTACCCAAAATTATTTTTGTATAGAAAGGAAATGGTTTTCTATGAATTATTATAGTATATGGTTGCATGGATGTTAGAAGTGATAATATTAATCTATTATCATTGAAATTGAATAAGAAATTGAAATTGTAACTCCAAAGTTAAGAAATAAAATTCATATACGAATGAAATTTAAAGAATGTAAATTATAAATGTGAATTGTAATTTGAAACGGAATTCCAAAGAAGTTTTTGGAAATGTTTTGAAAGGAGTTTGTAAATTTTGGAGATTTAGAAAGTTTAAATCCTTTTTGATTTGAAAATGAATTTCAAAGGTTTTGAAAAGTATTCTGAAGGGATAAAAGCTCTAAACTCTTTTCGGTTGCTGGAAAATAACTTCGGTAATGACTGCAGCATCACCGGTGTTCATTTTCGGGTTTCCAAAAGAGGAATTGCTGCCAAATTGTTTTAAATGGAAGTTGTTTGAAAATTTTGGAATTTTGTTTTGGAAATTCAAAGGATAATTTGAATTGTTTTCAAAAATGGTTTTGAAAGATTGAATATAAGTTGTATAACTTATAAAATGAGAAAATGAAAGTGAAATAAATGATGTTTAATGGGAATATAACTTAAGAAATGATGAATGAATTTGATTTTGGGTATCAAAATTTATTACTGAAATGAATATGAACTTGAGTTATATAAGTGAAATTCAACTTGAAATGTTGTAACGACCCGAAAATTTCAACCGTTTTAATAACGTAATTTGTTGAAATTTTGTGAAATTTTAAACGATAAAATTTTGAAATAAAAATTTGATATTTGAAATGCGTCTAGTTAAACATAGCCATTGGTAAATTTTCGTCCGAAAATATGAAAATTTATTTCGCGCGTAAATTCACTTCAATTTAATCAGTTAAAAAGCGATGAAAATAAAATGTTTTCGGAACCTAAATATTTTTACATAGAAAAATTCTAAACCATCTTCTGAGCAAGATGTCAGTTTGTCGTTTTTCCAAATTCGGACATCTTTGGCTCCGTCGATCTTATTTTTCAGCGTTTTTCTTGCATTTTCCGCTATTATAAAAATTTGAATTTTTATAATTCAATCGTATCATTGATATCTATATACCGTTTTGAGCGTCTCGTCATGCTGATCTCTACGGTATATTCAACTGTCAATTTCGAAATTCAGTACACGACGGAATCGGTAGACGAATCAGCCGTATCGGTTCCGCATTCTGAGCCTTTTTGGTTTCTACCCTTTCAATTGTCCACTTTGAGGAATCTAACAGCCGATGGCCTATATTTATTATTATTTCTTGGAAACTTATGTTGTGACCTTTTATTTTCCAATCGCATGGTTTCATTGCCTTCTTTTTTTACTTCAATGCGGTGGCTCCTCTGCTTGAAATTAACAAGCCATTCATAATTATATGTTGGCATTGACAGCACACTTTTGTCATTCCCAATTTCACCAGTTCACCAACTTTACATTTTCCCACGTCCATTCATTCATTTGTCTTCCACCTTCCATTTTCATCACCAAGCAGCTCAATTTTCCTCTGATCCAACCTATTCCACTACCTCTTCCTTATAAAAAAAAAAAATTATATAAAGGACCAAGTTGTTGAAGCTGCTCGTTCTCTATAAGCAAAGCCAAACGTACAGCCCCTCAACGAGATCCATCCACCGTCGTAGACATCTCCTCCGCCACCACTGTCAGCCACTCGTGCTCCACAACTCTATGCGAACCAGGCCAACCCGAGCAACCTCCTTCCCTATGACCTACATCCACTCTACCGCCTTGTCCTCCAACCCTCTGCCTTCGACCGGACCCCACCATCGGACCCAAACCCCGAGACCACCCTCCACCACTCGACTGCCTGCCGAGCTACAGCCGCCTAGCCTCCTTCGTCCTTCCCTGGCAGCAGCGACACCCCTTTCCATGATGGCCACGCAACCATCAAGCAACGCCACAGCCAAAGCCCATCATCGACCAACACATCACCGGCCTCTGCCCGCCTACACCCCTTCCAACCAAACGCCACCGGGACCCGCTCCAGCCTACCACCGGCCATGCACTGCGCCTTCCACCTATAGCCTTCTCATTCATTTGAAATTTGTGAGTATATATGTATATAGAATAGTTTTATTAAGTATTCTAATATTTACATGTATATATAACAAATTTTATTTTTATTATATGTATATATATGACAGCTTGTTAGTATTCAAAGTATTGATATGTACGTCGTTGGTAGAAAGATTATATCTTTGCTTTGGGTTTTGAAATATATCACATTTTAAACGTATATATAAGTTTCAAGTTCTCAAAAGCTACTGTACAATCTATAAAGTATGTTAATAACAGGCTATTGCTAGTCTAAGTATATATTTATTCATTCACGTAACTGTTCGGTTATGTATTTATTTTGTAGATTTATTTATATTATATGAAACTGTACTGTTGGTATCTATTGTAAAGTATTGAGATGCCGACGTAGGAAATATATGTTATATTATAAACATTTAGTTGTGCATATGCTATGATTTATAAGATCTGCAGATTTAATACAGGTTGATATTTAAACTTTTAAATATATATTGATTCACAATTTGGTACGTCATGTTTCTAGTTACATTATGTTTAGTTTTGTGTAAAGTTACAAAATTTATATTATAATATATAAGATGTTGCTGTCTTTTTATATATAAAGTAAGTTGAAATGTATATGCATCTTGTTTACAATAAAAAGAACATACTCAAAGTCTGTTAGTTTATAAGCTATAAAGTATAAAAGTTTTGATAGGTTGTATATATATTTGTATATAAGGTATGCTGAGATTTTATTTAAGAATACACATATATAAGTGTTGATTTAGGAATATAATATCTAAGTTACAACATGTTACTTTACATTTTTTTTTTACATCTAGTATATTCATAAGCTTTGAAGTCGTATATAGATTTTTGTAGATCGAAAAGTTATTTTGTTTATTATTTGTCTTATAGTCATTACTGACTCTTTTATTTTATATATAATCTTTTAGTAGTCGGTTTAGTTAGAAATGGGCGGGTAAATTTAGTATTGGTTTTGAAACATATTATTAAGATTTTTATTTTTAATTGGAGTTAGTATTAATTTTAAATGTATGAGTATTTATTCTCATAAATTCCTTATCTATCAGCTCTGCCGTCAAATCCGTATCTTTCTAGCTTTGTTTTGGAATTCGTGCCGGGATTCGTAGCTCATTTCTGTATCTAACCTCTAGCCTCGAAAGGTGAGCAATCACTCACGATTAACGTTCTTTTATTTATTAGATTTGATTTCAATTGAAACGACAATGGAAATATACTGCTGTTAGTTAATTACACTGTTATATATGCTATTACCTGTATCAGTTTACCTGTGACACCTGACACCATTATCTGTTAATTATTTATGCGATGATAATACAGTTTGGCTGATAATTGATTGATTGTTGATGTTTATATTAGACGTTAAATCGTTAATGTTAAAAATGATAAATAGTATGAAATTGAACTTGATATAGGATAGTTAAATGTTAAATTTGATTAACTGATATTGGTATGTTGTTAAATTGATGATGTATGAAATTGTAAATAGATGACAAGTGAAAAACCGTAATGTAATAATCTTTAATCTACATGAAATGATAGTGTAGATTCTAGAAATAATTATATTAATTCGTACAAATAACAATGCGAATTAATACGGTTATTTCGGGATTATTTGAATTGATTATTGGATTGATATTGATTGCTATTATTGCTTGTTTATTTACTTTGACACCATCCCAGTTATCACACTGCAAGTTCCCTTTGATATGTTCTGATTTTGAATTGAATTGGAATCGGGTTGAAATGATAAATACCCAAAAAAAATTGAATTTTTGACCTAGGATAGAAAATTAAATAAAAACCTGATTGGTCAATAAATTTGATTTAAAAATAAAACGAAGATTTTATTTGAATAAAAATATGATTTTGAAATGAAGTTGAAATTTGAATTTTTAATGAAAGGAAAATGTTAATATTTAATAATCTGAAATAAAATGTTAACAATGAAATTGATGGAAGAATGTTGTTAAATTTGAGAAATGATTGAATTAAAATTTGAAATGATTTAATAATATAGTTTGAAATTATTTGAAATGATTTAATAATCATAATTAAGTTTGAAATTATTAAACTTGGAAATGATTTAATAATTAAGTGAAAATTATAATTAAGTTGGAATTATTAAACTTTGAAATTATGTAACAATGAAGTTTGAATTATTTAATAATTAAATAAGTTTGAATTATTTAATAATTAAATAAGATTGAATTATTTAATGATTAAATTTAATTGAAATTCTTTAATAAGAAAATTGAACTTTTGAATAAGTGAATTTTTACTTCGTAAATAAATGAAATTGAGTTCTTTATGAATTAAGTTTTGGAAAATTATTTAAGTAAGTAAATAGGTGAAATTGAATTTCTTTAACAAGAAATGAAAATGTGATAATTTTGGAATTAATGTAGGACTTGTAATGGAAAGAATTTGATTTGACGAATTTAATTTAATTCAAAATTGTAGATTTTGATTTAATGAAGTTGAACTTAAGAATTGATTTAATGAATTGAAAATTTAATTGAAATTGTTTTGAATGATAAAGTAATTTAACGAATATTGAATAAAATCGATAAATGAGTTTAAATTGATTTGAAAGTTAAATTAAATTTATTTAAATGGTTTCGGAATGAAACTTATATACGACCTTGAATCAATGTTTGAATTGTTTTAAATAAAGATTGAAATTGAATATAGAAATGTTGAAATTAAAACGTAAATTATTGGAAATTGGTTTTTGAAAGACAAATAAATTGTTGGTTTACGAATTCTATTTGAAATTGAATTGTTTTGGTTTTGAAATAAATAAACGACCAATCGGTGTAATAATTACGAAAGTTATTAAAGAGACCGGAATTCGGTTATGGATATACTCTCTATCTAAACCGAAAACCACTTTAATAACTATACGCGGAGTGATGATCCAGAATGAAGTGGTTGGAAATGATGTTCGTGATGATTGAAGAAAGAGAACGATAATGGATAGCCTTGACACTTGTGTCAAATTGGAAATGACTAAAACAGGAGCTGTGCCGGGCCAATGGAGGATTGATACCTCAAGTGGACACACTTCTTCGAACTACTTATACTTATTGTCGATTGGTGCACCCTTGATTTTGGGAGTGTTGTTTCACGGTGTTGCGGGCGCTGCGGCGTTGCGTTCTCACCAGCCCGGATCAGGCGAACGGTAGTATCACTACCTTGGGTATAGCCTCATGTGCCTTGTCATACTAGTATTCCATTTATGCGCGACCACTACGAATTTGTTTTGTACCTTGAGTATATGGATTGCCCTCTGGTGACTTCCGGTTTTGGGGAAACTACGGTCTTGTATATGCTTGTGGGAATAAAAATGTGTTAAGGGTGGAATGGGCCATGACTTAACGCTATTTTGATATCTTTTTATATTACTGATAGACATTATCTACTTAGCGTATATTACTACATAGTAGATAGTTTGACGGATCCTTAAAGGATGGTTATTCCAAACATCCTTTGAGTTACTTGTATTTCAATTGCTATTTCACTTGAGTTGGATTTATTAATATAAGAATGTTAATCCTGACTCGAGTGTTTTGTGTTTTGCTTTACGCTCGGGTCAGACTGAGTAGTTCAGCTTTCGAGACTCACCTTTGGAGTTGGAGCTTCGCTTGGAGATTCAGCTATCTATCCAGCTTTCAGATATTCGATGATTCCAGTGATGTATTCTGATCTGTATCTGTTACTCTTCCGTTGTATCTAGTTTAACTCTGATGTATCGTATTACTCTTCTGTTGTAAACTCTGATGTATCTTATATATTCATATAGTAGCTTCATGAACTACTATCTCTTTTATTTCCGCTGCACTTATTACTCTGTGTCTGTGATCTGTGATTTTATTTACTGTATATGTTCAGTATTGCCTAATTTAAATTAACAACGCGGTATTTTGAGCAATTCAACTCCGGCATGAGTGTCTACCTATACACTTATAATGGATGCGAATGGTCCAAAATTTCGGGTCGTTACAGTTGGTATCAGAGCTTTGGTAGCTCTAGGCAAAACTCGACATATATAGTAAATGTATTTACAGAATCACTCTCATTCGAGTTTCAATCTCTTCCTTTGACTCAATTTCTTTGAATTTTGGAACGTTCCCCTCGGTTCTGAAATTCATTCGTGTCCTTCACTATTCGTCTTCTTTTAATCATGGAGCACCCATAACTCCATTCTGAATGATATCTATAATAGATCGGCGGTCTCGCCAATCTTCGAATGATTCGTAAAGGAGCAAAACTCCTTTATAATAGGCATCGATTTACCAGAGATTTCTGTATCCTCGGTTTACGATGCTATCTATCTCCTGCTATACTCGAATTCTATTTCTTGAGATCGAATGTCGATTTACCTCGGAATTCAGCATCGATCTTATTCTCGAAGTTACGGACGACCCGGTTAAGGTTGTCCGTGAATTAAATAAACTCATCCATCTCCTGATTCTGTTAATTGAATTATCTTATCTTCTGTTTCAAACTTATTTTCGAATCAAATTTCTCTTTGATTTAAGTCCATCAAAATTTGAAACCCTATCCTTATTTTGAAAATTCATTCCTGTATCGTCGAGCAAAGAAATGTATTTGAAAATTAATATTTAAAACATTTTAAAATATATTGTGTTGTTTGAGTTGTTGATGTTGATTTGGGTTTCCGATCGATTCGTCTGATCAACGCTATCGATAGGATTTCCAAAACACTTGAACAGAGCAAACTGACACAATATTATTTTCAAATTTGGAAAATGAAATAAATTTGTTTGATTATATTGTGAAAATATAAGTAAAAATTTTCTGAAATTTAATAAGTTAGTTAAATTGTTTGTTGAAATGATAATATTTGATTATCATTTATTGTTCTAAATAAATTTATAAATACGGTTTATAAATTGATTTGGAATTTGAAATGAATTTAATTCAGAAATTTGAGAAATTATTAGTTTCCGGTGATTTCGAACTTTGGTTTTTAAAATCTTAAGTATATATTATTGGAAGTATTTCCGAATAGAAATCGTTTTCAAAGAATTTTAAAATGTTGAAATCAGTGCTCTTCTCTTTGTCGCTGGAAAATAATTTCGGTGATGACGGCCGCATCATCAATTTTCATTTTCGAGTTTCGAAGTGGAGAAACCATTCTGTAGCTTTGCTACGGTTTTGTTTTGAAAAAATATTTTGATTTGAATTTCTTTAGTATAATCCGATTTCTATGTATATATATATGGGTATCTTATTTTAAAATTTTAATTTGATTTGATATAAATATATTATTTATATCTCTAAGTTGTTTAAAGTTAATCGGAAATCTAATTCTTAAATTTGGTTAAAGGATGATTTTAATTATAAATAAAACTAAAATTTGGAATAAATATTTAGACTTGAATAATTGAATTGGGAAAATTTTATATTGTTTAACTACATTCTAATACAACTTACCTAACTCATTTAGAAGTTGAAAATGTAATTGGATAATATATAAGATAAATTGAATTTATAAATAAAATTTGAGTGGTTATAATAAATGTTATACACTTAAATTTTAATTATAAAATGTTAATAGAGATAAATAGAATAATAAGATAATTGAAAAATAAATTTTGTTTTGAAGGTAAATTAATAAATTGAAATTAGATCAACTTTTGAAAATACCTTAAATTTTAACCAATTATTGAATATAAATTAATTTAAATTTAAATTTATATGGTTTAAATATATGTAATAAGATATATTAAGTGAAATAAACTTAACAATAATTTGGAATAAAGAAGAATTTAAAATTGTTGAAGAAAATATGATAATAATAAAAGACTATTCAAATTTATGGTTTTAGAAATTGTAAATTTAAGATAATTGGATAATAAGATAATGAATTTAGAAATAGTTGAGATTGATTTTAGTGAAATCAAGTGGATTAAATCAATTATTGAATATCAATTAATTTAAATTTGAATTTATATGGTTTAAATTAATTGTTATTTTGTATTTCAAATCTGTTTTCTTTCTGGTTGTTTCTATTCTCCTACCTCGTTCCTTTTCGGGGACGAAAAGTTTTGAGTGGGGGAGAGTGTAACGACCCGAAAATTTCAACCGTTTTAATAACGTAATTTGTTGAAATTTTGTGAAATTTTAAACGATAAAATTTTGAAATAAAAATTTGATATTTGAAATGCGTCTAGTTAAACATAGCCATTGGTAAATTTTCGTCCGAAAATATGAAAATTTATTTCGCGCGTAAATTCACTTCAATTTAATCAGTTAAAAAGCGATGAAAATAAAATGTTTTCGGAACCTAAATATTTTTACATAGAAAAATTCTAAACCATCTTCTGAGCAAGATGTCAGTTTGTCGTTTTTCCAAATTCGGACATCTTTGGCTCCGTCGATCTTATTTTTCAGCGTTTTTCTTGCATTTTCCGCTATTATAAAAATTTGAATTTTTATAATTCAATCGTATCATTGATATCTATATACCGTTTTGAGCGTCTCGTCATGCTGATCTCTACGGTATATTCAACTGTCAATTTCGAAATTCAGTACACGACGGAATCGGTAGACGAATCAGCCGTATCGGTTCCGCATTCTGAGCCTTTTTGGTTTCTACCCTTTCAATTGTCCACTTTGAGGAATCTAACAGCCGATGGCCTATATTTATTATTATTTCTTGGAAACTTATGTTGTGACCTTTTATTTTCCAATCGCATGGTTTCATTGCCTTCTTTTTTTACTTCAATGCGGTGGCTCCTCTGCTTGAAATTAACAAGCCATTCATAATTATATGTTGGCATTGACAGCACACTTTTGTCATTCCCAATTTCACCAGTTCACCAACTTTACATTTTCCCACGTCCATTCATTCATTTGTCTTCCACCTTCCATTTTCATCACCAAGCAGCTCAATTTTCCTCTGATCCAACCTATTCCACTACCTCTTCCTTATAAAAAAAAAAAATTATATAAAGGACCAAGTTGTTGAAGCTGCTCGTTCTCTATAAGCAAAGCCAAACGTACAGCCCCTCAACGAGATCCATCCACCGTCGTAGACATCTCCTCCGCCACCACTGTCAGCCACTCGTGCTCCACAACTCTATGCGAACCAGGCCAACCCGAGCAACCTCCTTCCCTATGACCTACATCCACTCTACCGCCTTGTCCTCCAACCCTCTGCCTTCGACCGGACCCCACCATCGGACCCAAACCCCGAGACCACCCTCCACCACTCGACTGCCTGCCGAGCTACAGCCGCCTAGCCTCCTTCGTCCTTCCCTGGCAGCAGCGGCACCCCTTTCCATGATGGCCACGCAACCATCAAGCAACGCCACAGCCAAAGCCCATCATCGACCAACACATCACCGGCCTCTGCCCGCCTACACCCCTTCCAACCAAACGCCACCGGGACCCGCTCCAGCCTACCACCGGCCATGCACTGCGCCTTCCACCTATAGCCTTCTCATTCATTTGAAATTTGTGAGTATATATGTATATAGAATAGTTTTATTAAGTATTCTAATATTTACATGTATATATAACAAATTTTATTTTTATTATATGTATATATATGACAGCTTGTTAGTATTCAAAGTATTGATATGTACGTCGTTGGTAGAAAGATTATATCTTTGCTTTGGGTTTTGAAATATATCACATTTTAAACGTATATATAAGTTTCAAGTTCTCAAAAGCTACTGTACAATCTATAAAGTATGTTAATAACAGGCTATTGCTAGTCTAAGTATATATTTATTCATTCACGTAACTGTTCGGTTATGTATTTATTTTGTAGATTTATTTATATTATATGAAACTGTACTGTTGGTATCTATTGTAAAGTATTGAGATGCCGACGTAGGAAATATATGTTATATTATAAACATTTAGTTGTGCATATGCTATGATTTATAAGATCTGCAGATTTAATACAGGTTGATATTTAAACTTTTAAATATATATTGATTCACAATTTGGTACGTCATGTTTCTAGTTACATTATGTTTAGTTTTGTGTAAAGTTACAAAATTTATATTATAATATATAAGATGTTGCTGTCTTTTTATATATAAAGTAAGTTGAAATGTATATGCATCTTGTTTACAATAAAAAGAACATACTCAAAGTCTGTTAGTTTATAAGCTATAAAGTATAAAAGTTTTGATAGGTTGTATATATATTTGTATATAAGGTATGCTGAGATTTTATTTAAGAATACACATATATAAGTGTTGATTTAGGAATATAATATCTAAGTTACAACATGTTACTTTACATTTTTTTTTTACATCTAGTATATTCATAAGCTTTGAAGTCGTATATAGATTTTTGTAGATCGAAAAGTTATTTTGTTTATTATTTGTCTTATAGTCATTACTGACTCTTTTATTTTATATATAATCTTTTAGTAGTCGGTTTAGTTAGAAATGGGCGGGTAAATTTAGTATTGGTTTTGAAACATATTATTAAGATTTTTATTTTTAATTGGAGTTAGTATTAATTTTAAATGTATGAGTATTTATTCTCATAAATTCCTTATCTATCAGCTCTGCCGTCAAATTCGTATCTTTCTAGCTTTGTTTTGGAATTCGTGCCGGGATTCGTAGCTCATTTCTGTATCTAACCTCTAGCCTCGAAAGGTGAGCAATCACTCACGATTAACGTTCTTTTATTTATTAGATTTGATTTCAATTGAAACGACAATGGAAATATACTGCTGTTAGTTAATTACACTGTTATATATGCTATTACCTGTATCAGTTTACCTGTGACACCTGACACCATTATCTGTTAATTATTTATGCGATGATAATACAGTTTGGCTGATAATTGATTGATTGTTGATGTTTATATTAGACGTTAAATCGTTAATGTTAAAAATGATAAATAGTATGAAATTGAACTTGATATAGGATAGTTAAATGTTAAATTTGATTAACTGATATTGGTATGTTGTTAAATTGATGATGTATGAAATTGTAAATAGATGACAAGTGAAAAACCGTAATGTAATAATCTTTAATCTACATGAAATGATAGTGTAGATTCTAGAAATAATTATATTAATTCGTACAAATAACAATGCGAATTAATACGGTTATTTCGGGATTATTTGAATTGATTATTGGATTGATATTGATTGCTATTATTGCTTGTTTATTTACTTTGACACCATCCCAGTTATCACACTGCAAGTTCCCTTTGATATGTTCTGATTTTGAATTGAATTGGAATCGGGTTGAAATGATAAATACCCAAAAAAAATTGAATTTTTGACCTAGGATAGAAAATTAAATAAAAACCTGATTGGTCAATAAATTTGATTTAAAAATAAAACGAAGATTTTATTTGAATAAAAATATGATTTTGAAATGAAGTTGAAATTTGAATTTTTAATGAAAGGAAAATGTTAATATTTAATAATCTGAAATAAAATGTTAACAATGAAATTGATGGAAGAATGTTGTTAAATTTGAGAAATGATTGAATTAAAATTTGAAATGATTTAATAATATAGTTTGAAATTATTTGAAATGATTTAATAATCATAATTAAGTTTGAAATTATTAAACTTGGAAATGATTTAATAATTAAGTGAAAATTATAATTAAGTTGGAATTATTAAACTTTGAAATTATGTAACAATGAAGTTTGAATTATTTAATAATTAAATAAGTTTGAATTATTTAATAATTAAATAAGATTGAATTATTTAATGATTAAATTTAATTGAAATTCTTTAATAAGAAAATTGAACTTTTGAATAAGTGAATTTTTACTTCGTAAATAAATGAAATTGAGTTCTTTATGAATTAAGTTTTGGAAAATTATTTAAGTAAGTAAATAGGTGAAATTGAATTTCTTTAACAAGAAATGAAAATGTGATAATTTTGGAATTAATGTAGGACTTGTAATGGAAAGAATTTGATTTGACGAATTTAATTTAATTCAAAATTGTAGATTTTGATTTAATGAAGTTGAACTTAAGAATTGATTTAATGAATTGAAAATTTAATTGAAATTGTTTTGAATGATAAAGTAATTTAACGAATATTGAATAAAATCGATAAATGAGTTTAAATTGATTTGAAAGTTAAATTAAATTTATTTAAATGGCTTCGGAATGAAACTTATATACGACCTTGAATCAATGTTTGAATTGTTTTAAATAAAGATTGAAATTGAATATAGAAATGTTGAAATTAAAACGTAAATTATTGGAAATTGGTTTTTGAAAGACAAATAAATTGTTGGTTTACGAATTCTATTTGAAATTGAATTGTTTTGGTTTTGAAATAAATAAACGACCAATCGGTGTAATAATTACGAAAGTTATTAAAGAGACCGGAATTCGGTTATGGATATACTCTCTATCTAAACCGAAAACCACTTTAATAACTATACGCGGAGTGATGATCCAGAATGAAGTGGTTGGAAATGATGTTCGTGATGATTGAAGAAAGAGAACGATAATGGATAGCCTTGACACTTGTGTCAAATTGGAAATGACTAAAACAGGAGCTGTGCCGGGCCAATGGAGGATTGATACCTCAAGTGGACACACTTCTTCGAACTACTTATACTTATTGTCGATTGGTGCACCCTTGATTTTGGGAGTGTTGTTTCACGGTGTTGCGGGCGCTGCGGCGTTGCGTTCTCACCAGCCCGGATCAGGCGAACGGTAGTATCACTACCTTGGGTATAGCCTCATGTGCCTTGTCATACTAGTATTCCATTTATGCGCGACCACTACGAATTTGTTTTGTACCTTGAGTATATGGATTGCCCTCTGGTGACTTCCGGTTTTGGGGAAACTACGGTCTTGTATATGCTTGTGGGAATAAAAATGTGTTAAGGGTGGAATGGGCCATGACTTAACGCTATTTTGATATCTTTTTATATTACTGATAGACATTATCTACTTAGCGTATATTACTACATAGTAGATAGTTTGACGGATCCTTAAAGGATGGTTATTCCAAACATCCTTTGAGTTACTTGTATTTCAATTGCTATTTCACTTGAGTTGGATTTATTAATATAAGAATGTTAATCCTGACTCGAGTGTTTTGTGTTTTGCTTTACGCTCGGGTCAGACTGAGTAGTTCAGCTTTCGAGACTCACCTTTGGAGTTGGAGCTTCGCTTGGAGATTCAGCTATCTATCCAGCTTTCAGATATTCGATGATTCCAGTGATGTATTCTGATCTGTATCTGTTACTCTTCCGTTGTATCTAGTTTAACTCTGATGTATCGTATTACTCTTCTGTTGTAAACTCTGATGTATCTTATATATTCATATAGTAGCTTCATGAACTACTATCTCTTTTATTTCCGCTGCACTTATTACTCTGTGTCTGTGATCTGTGATTTTATTTACTGTATATGTTCAGTATTGCCTAATTTAAATTAACAACGCGGTATTTTGAGCAATTCAACTCCGGCATGAGTGTCTACCTGTACACTTATAATGGATGCGAATGGTCCAAAATTTCGGGTCGTTACAAATGTTAAGTGAATTAGCAATTGAATAAATAAATGTATTGGATGTTAATCAATCTAATGAAAGTAAATTGATATGGAAGAATGAATGTAAGCGTAAATTCATCAAAGCTAATTGAAAGGTGTTGAACCAAATTGAATGCTAAAATTTATTTTGAAATTGTAAGTAAGTAAGACTGAATTGAATTCAGATTTGTGGAAAACAAAGTGAACTATTAAACTAAAATTAGTAAGTGAAGCTAATTGAATGAAGTGAATAAATGAATTAGAATCTGTGATAAATTAGTAAATGAAACTAATCTAAAATAGTGCAGTTGAATGAAAGATAGTTGATAAACATTCAATATTCAGAATAGAAGGTAAAATTTAATTGAAATGACCCTCCTATTTCCACACTAATTTCATTAGTGATTTTTTTTAGAGATGATATATAGATATATCATCCATTACAAATATATTTCCCAGGGTCATTTTCTTTCTCTAATAAACAAAATATATCCAGGATCTTTCACAATATAAAAATATTGTTTTAATTCTAAATCATTTTTAACATACATATATGAAGATATCTATGTTATATTCTACTTGAATCAGAGCATGATAATAAGTAGAAATCCTTTTAAATCTATTAAAATGTGATAAATTCCCTTTTTAAAAGATTACTTATTGTATCCTGATTTTTGACTATAGTGTCCAATGGAAATATGTACTTTAGGCTGTTATTATAATTAAGAAATGATCAAGCAATAATCAGTGGAAAGCAAGCTTATAATATAGATGATTGTCTTAAAGTCTGGATAGTATCAAACTCAGGTTAAAAGAAAGTGGATCATAAGTGAACACAAGCAACATCTAGGCGTAATGGAAACGCGCCTAACTTATACATGAGAGGTCACGAGTTTGAGTACTATGCTGGTTGGTTCAAACACAATTTTTGTTTTTCTTTTTATTTTCTCCTGTATGGTTTGAAATCTGATACCTACCTATACCTGCCCATATATACTCAATTTTTACTTATAATCTATCATACAAAACAATATTTCTTGCTTTATTATTTTTGAAACCCTTTCCTACAACTGTTCTAGGAATTTATATTTATATTTTTGCCCAATATCAACATGTACACAGATATACATGTACATGTCAGTGTCTTTGTTCATTTTCCAGAAAACTGAGCTCAAATGTTCCCTTGCTTCATTGATTTGAAGTGAATCATTTGGCCTGACCTATGGTCTAACCATGTGGTTAATCTGGCCATTCTTTTGTTTGCATTTTACAACCCAGAATATACACAAAACATTGATACCTCTCCTTTTCAAAAGCATGTTTATATATATTTGTATGAATCAGACACCTTGTGATCAGATATATATCATTCTTCCTAACCATAATTCTCTTTTAAAAATACATCTTCAGAGTATATACACTTTTTCTTGCATTTGGACATATATCCATATCATGAATTGAAAATATAGCAGTTTAATCCTTTTCTGAGTTTTCCCAATATAATTTTCTACATATCTATTTTTTTTTTGAAAGGACTCAGGATTAACTGAAATCATCATAAAATGATTATGCTTATAAAATCCAGGTTTTTCCCTCTAAATCAAAACAACTTTAGCAAATAGGTTTTCAAATCAGTTTAACATCAATATCCTTAATACATACCAAATCAGAAATAACCAGAAACAACATAGCACATGTCTCTTACAAGTTCTTCCTACTTAATACATTTAGATAGCCATATCAATCAGGGAATACATGCATGAATTAACACATTCTAGCTTTTATTTCTAATTATCTTAGCATCCTCTATTCCATATCTTTTTAATCTTGCTTACTTAGCTCCATCACAACCTGCAAAAGCATTAGTGGCTGCCCCATTATAAATGAGACACCCCCATGTGCCATGAGCAATAAGGGTCAGATCTATGATCTGGTGTGAGCATTTCTAACATATCCATGATATTAAGCTAAGGATACAGCATAAATATACTTTGCATACTTGACAGGTATTATCATGTACAATACATAAGAGCAAACATATGCATTAAAACAACTTTTATCTGGAACTACTAAGGTTGCCTTTTCTTCTTCTTATAAATTCCTGGCCTCATCTGCTATAAGGAATCAAAGGGACACATTGCCATGAACTAATTAACATCATGGCACAAAGATCTCAGGACTTAAACAAGCCATGTGCCAACTTGTCTACTTCAAATAGGACAAGCATTCCAGCAGCCTTCTTGGCACAAAATCCTTAGTTATATCACTAAGTGTATTTATGTTCATTCTATCAATGATAGCTAGGTGTACAAACCACCTGTACACATGAAGCATACTAGTTACCTTGCAGACATAATATTGCAAGCAAGTTAAAGGTTACTTTCTAGAGGTATAACACCCCAGTCATTTCATCTCACATTATTTAGCATATAAACACCCTATTCAAGCATATACCAGAATGTTTGCAACTGAGAATAAATGCATGGCTCTATTGGGTTTATTTTGATTTTGCAAGCAACTATGTTTAGCCAGATTTTTAATCTTGTTTAAACATAGTTTTTAGGCTTGTAAATTTCTGTTTGGTTTAGGGCTCAGCACTTATAGAGAAAGACTCCATTGCACCCTTAACCAATTATTTCAAGCCTCAGCACCATACCAATGTATATGCAGCTCATAGTTTTCTTTTTTTCATTCTTTGTCTTAAGCCATGATTCAGACTAGTTACAAATACTCTATTATATGTTCTTTAAGGTTTTGGTATAACATACAGAGATGAAAATAGAACAACAAAGTTATACATCCAGCATAGCAGATCATATCTCATCAAGCATTCATGAAACCATCAGTAGCCAACATAGTTTGTAAATCAAAACATGCAAAATATAGCATATAAAAGCTTGGCTGCCTAATCCCAGGTCTTAATGCCATGTATATGAGTGAGGATACTCACCTAAATGCTTACACAAGCTTAAACCAGAAAACCCCTCAAATCTTTAGCCTTATCTTCCTCTTCTTCCTTAGGTTAATTAATTAGTGAGAGAGCAGTTTTCTGGTTAGGCTCTTGGTTTAAATAAGGGTTCTATCTAGGGTTTTGGGTGATGCAAAATCCCTATTTTAGCCCAGACCAGAATCATGCATTTGGCATTGCATATTCCCTCCCTCCTAACCCTTAATGTCCCGGCCAATATTTTAAAACAAGGCTAAATTGTGCCCATTTTCTTTTCTTTTCAGAAAGTGATTACTTTAAGTATTTTTATTATACTTACCTCAAACATGATAATGGTGTGACTTTCTATTTTCTGCCTATGTACATTTGCTTTCTTGCACTTTGGTTCTTACTGTTTTAGTGATTCCTTTATTAATTTTCTGCTCAAATAATATCTGGATATATATATACATTTATACAACTATGGGTGTTAATTTAACTTTAACCTTTTATTTGCAGAAAACATGTGCATACTTATGTGCATTTCTACACCTATTATTCAAATAAAATTTCACTTATTCATTATAAATCAATGTTCTCTTCTGTCTTAATTTTCAGACAAGTCATACATATGCATATATATAGATATATATATATATATACACACATCCTCAGGAATTTTTAATATTCATGTCTAGGCCTATATTTCCTTTATTTAAAACATTTTATCTAAATGTTTTCCTTCCTTGTTTTATCATTCAGGAATTCTGGATTTTCTCTTAGTGCCATAACTAGTGTGCACGTGCACACATGCACACAACCTTGCACCACTGAAAATCCCACCTATATAATAATTCTGATTTCCCCCCAGAATTTTAATCATTTATTTAAAAGAATTTTCCTCAAAATCTTGGGGTATTACAATCACCCCTTCTTTTAGGAATTGTGCCCTCACAATTTGCAACATATTCTTTGAGTACTCCTACTTTCTTAGGGAAAAATTATTCAAATATGCATGAGCAAATCAATTAGTCACTGTCTATCATACATATCAAACTTTCTTAGTAATCTAAGAATTTACCTTTTAAATTTGCAAAGAGCCTAGGGTAATCCATCCTGATTTTATCCTCTAGCTCCCAAGTACAATCACTAGGATCTATACTCCATTGAATCTTTACAAGCTTCAATGTCTTGTTTCTTAATTTCTTTTCTTCCCTTGCCACAATTCCCACTGGCTCTTTCTCATAGATTAGATCTGGATTAATCTGAACTTCAGTAGGCTTTTCTAAGATTTCCTCCTTGTCATGCACCCATCTCCTTAGTTGTGACACATGAAACACATTGTGCATTGCACTCATCTTCTCTGGAAGCTCCAGCTTATAGGCTAGTGAGCCTATCCTCTCCAAAATCTTGTATGGTCCAACATATCTGGGTCTGAGTTTCCCCTGCTTGCCAAATCTCAAGACTTTCTTCATTGGTGAAACCTTAATGAAGACATAATCACCTACTTTGAATTCCACTGACTTCCTCTTTGCATCAGCATACTTCTTTTGCCTATCTTGAGCTACTGCCATCCTCTTTCTCACCAGTCCTATTTTCTCTGTGATGTCCTTGACATATTCTGGCCCTAGGATAGCTTTCTCTCCTGCCTCAGCCCAACACATAGGTGATAGACATGGCTTTCCATATAGGGCTTCAAAGGGTGCCATTCCAATTGTACTTTGGTGGCTATTATTGTATGTGAACTCAGCCAAATGGAGGTGGTCCTCCCAATTTCCTCCAAAGTCTAACACACATGCTCTAAGCAAATCCTCTAAAATCTTGTTTACCACTTCTGTTTGCCCATCTGATTGGGGGTGATAAGCAGTGCTTAGGCACAATTCACTCCCCATAGCTTCTTGGAAGCTCTTCCAGAATCTTGAAGTGAAGATTGTATCCCTATCACTCACTATAGTTTTAGGAACACCATGCAATTTTACCACTTCTCTCATAAAAGTTTGGGCTAACCTAGGTGCATTTCTGTCTGCTTTTACTGGTATGAAGTGGGCTACTTTCGTCAGCCTATCTACAATCACCCAAATACTTGTATTTCCCCTCTTGGATCTAGGAAGACCATCTATGAAATCCATAGATATGTCTTCCCACTTCCACTGTGGTATGCTAAGTGGCTGCAATAACCCTGAAGGTCTTTGGGTCTCAGCTTTTATTTGTTGACAAACCATGCACTTAGCAACATATCTAGCTACATTAGACTTCATTCCCTTCCACCAATAGTCCCTTTTTAAGTTTTGGTACATCTTGGTGTTGCTTGGATGTATGGAATATTTGCTCCTATGGTACTCATTAAGGATTTCTTCTTTCAATTCTATGATGTTTGGGACACATATCCTACCCTTGTACCTTAAGTATCCTTTTACATCAATGTGATAATCCTTCACTTCCTCCTTCTTTAATAGGAGAGACCTCTTTTCTGCTAAGTCTTGATCTTCTTCTTGCATCTTTGCCACCTTCAAGGCCAAATTTGATTGTAAAGTAATTAAACTTAACCTTCCTTTACTCCTTTCTTCCTCAATTATCTCCATACTTATCCCACTGCTCTCATCTATTTCCAAATCAGTGAGCATGGTCAAGTCTCTAAACTCCTCCATCATCAACATGGCCACTTTTGCATGCTGCCTACTCAATGCATCTGCCACTTTATTAGCCTTGCCTGGTGTATAAAGTATATCTAAGTCATAAGCAGCAAGAAATTCAACCCATCTGTGTTGTCTCATATTCAAATCTTTCTGTGAAAAGAGATACTTTAAGGCCTTGTGATCAGTGTATAAAATGAACTTTGCACCTAATAAATAATGCCTCCAGAGCTTCAAGGCATATACTACTGCTGCCAACTCAAGATCATGAGTTGCATATCTAGTTTCATGGGGTTTTAGTTGTCTAGATGCATAGGCTATGACCTGATCTTGCTGCATCAACACAGCCCCTAGCCCTGATCCACATGCATCTGTATATACAACTAATCCCTCATTGCCTTCTGGTACTCTCAACACTGGTGATTTTACCAAAGCCTCCTTGATCTGGGTGAAAGCTTGTTCACACTTATCAGTCCATATAAACTTTTGGTTCTTCCTAGTCAGGTTAGTGAGTGGCATTGCTATTTTAGAAAATCCTTGTATGAACCTCCTATAGTATCCTGCCATCCCCATGAATGACCTAACTTCACTAACATTGTTAGGCTTCTTCCATGCTTGGATTGCTACTATCTTATTGGGGTTTACAGAAATCCCTCTAGCAGAGACAACATGTCCAAGAAAATGTACTTCCTCTTGCCAGAACACACACTTAGAGAACTTTGCTTTCAAATCTTTTTCTCTTAATCTAGATAAGACCAAATGTAAGTGGTTCTCATGTTCCTCTATTGTTTTAGAGTAGATTAGAATGTCATCTATAAAAATCAGAACAAACTTGTCTAAGTAATCTCTGAATATCCTATTCATTAGGTCTACAAAGTAAGAAGGGGCATTTGTTAGCCCAAATGGCATAACCAGAAACTCATACAATCCATATCTTGTGTTGAATGCTGTATATTTAACACTTGATTCCTCAACCTTCATCTGATGAAATCCAGATGCCAAGTCTAGCCTAGAAAACACTTTAGCTCCACTGAGTTGATCAAAGAGATCATCTATCCTGGGTAATGGGTATTTGTTTTTGATGGTTACTTTGTTTAATTCTCTATAATCTATACACATTCTTAAAGTACCATCATGCTTTTAAACAAATACTACAGGAGCACCCCAGCATGAATTACTTGGCCTTATAAACCCCTTGGCTTCTAATTCTTCCAGCTGGTTCTTTAGCTCCTTTAATTCACTTGGCCCCATCCTTGTAGGCTTTTTGATAACTGGGCTAGCCCCAGGCATAAGGTTAATCTGGAATTCAACAGGTCTATGGTGTGAGACACCTTTTACTTCCCCAAATACATCCAAGTATTCTTTGACTATGGGGATTTCATTAATAGCTATTTCCTTGGGATTATTTTCTGATTCAATTAAATGATTTAGACTATTTTCTTTGATAGGTTCACATAGAATTGTAACCCTTTGGCCTTTAGAATTTTGTAGTGAAATGGTGGATGCATCTAGGTCAATTATGGCTTTGAATTGTCTTAGCCAATCTGCCCCTAATATAACTCCTATATTTGGGAAATTTAGAACATATAAATTGGAAACAAATGTGTTTCCCCCTATGTTCAAATTCACATCCACACAAATCATATCTAATACACTAGAACTTCCTAAAGGGCTTTGTATTAACAGAGGTATTTCAGCCAAATTGCAGTTCATTTTCAACCTTTTAACTATTTCATGGGAAATGAGTGAGTGGGTTGCCCCGGTATCATATATTACAGCTAAAGGTATGGTACAAATAAATAGTGTACCTTCCACTTGACCATGGTTTTCAGCATTAGCCTCAATTATGGCCTTGCCCCTACCTTCCAGGTTTGCCACTTTCCCTTGTTGCTTGTATTCTGGGCAATTTCTTTTCATATGCCCTTCCTTCCCACATAGAAAGCATTTGAAAGCTCCCCCTTTAAGCTCTGGGCATCTTGGCTTAATATGGCCTTCTTTCCCACAATGGTTGCAAACTATTTTTCTTTTGTCTTCATTGGGTTTTGCATCTACTGCCTTCTTACCATCTGCCTCTCCTTTCTTCTTATCATAAGGATGGTACTTCCCTTTGTTCTTCTTGTTGCTATTGTTTTTGAAGCTCCTAAACTTATCTCTTTCCTTGTCATGCTGCTCAATCTTCAGAGCCAAATCTATCACTTGATCAAAAGTTCTTTCAGCATAAGGTAATATAGCCTTGCTAAGCCCTGGGTTCAATCCCTTGATGTATCTATCATTTTTGGATGCTTCATCAGCCACTAACATTGCCCCATAGGTTGACAATCCCTCAAACTTCTGGGTGTATTCTGTGACATTCATAGTCCCCTGTCTAAGTTTGATGAACTCCTCAAGTAAAGTGGTTTTTGCTGAGGCTGGTACAAACCTTGCCTCCAACATCTCCTTAAATTGATTCCAATTAATATCATTTTCATTCCGGCCAGCTATGATCACCTCCCACCAACTCAAAGCTGCACCTTTTAATTGCCTTGAGGCCACTTGCCTCTTCCTTTGGTCATCTAGTTGCATATCAGTGAAGATCCTCTCTAATGTCCTCAGCCATGCTTGAATCTCCATTACACTTTCAGTTCCTTCAAAGCTCTTGCCTCCCAAGTTGGTATAAGTCTTCACTAACTTGGAGAGCTCCTCATATGGGTTCTCAGGTCTGTGCCCAATTCCATCTCTCAAAACTCTCACAAATTCCTGCATGTCAAGCATTTGTGGTGTGCTAGATCCTCCTTGATGATGAGACCCTCTTCCTACCATATTTCTAAAAGTATATGTATTTCATCTTATTAGTTTATAACACTTAGCTTTAATTTTAAATTGGTTGTATCTTTCCTATTTAATCATTGTGTATGTCACATGCACACACATACATACATTCAGGGAATACTTATAAACAGTCAAATATACAAACAAACCTAGTATAAACATAAACATACAAACATTTTGCTATGTTAATTAAAACATAGCTCTGATACCAAATGAAATGACCCTCCTATTTCCACACTAATTTCATTAGTGATTTTTTTTTAGAGATGATATATAGATATATCATCCATTACAAATATATTTCCCAGGGTCATTTTCTTTCTCTAATAAACAAAATATATCCAGGATCTTTCACAATATAAAAATATTGTTTTAATTCTAAATCATTTTTAACATACATATATGAAGATATCTATGTTATATTCTACTTGAATCAGAGCATGATAATAAGTAGAAATCCTTTTAAATCTATTAAAATGTGATAAATTCCATTTTTAAAAGATTACTTATTGTATCCTGATTTTTGACTATAGTGTCCACTGGAAATATGTACTTTAGGCTGTTATTATAATTAAGAAATGATCAAGCAATAATCAGTGGAACGCAAGCTTATAATATAGATGATTGTCTTAAAGTTTGGATAGTATCAAACTCAGGTTAAAAGAAAGTGGATCATAAGTGAACACAAGCAACATCTAGGCGTAATGGAAACGCGCCTAACTTATACATGAGAGGTCACGAGTTCGAGTACTATGCTGGTCGGTTCAAACACAATTTTTGTTTTTCTTTTTATTTTCTCCTGTATGGTTTGAAATCTGATACCTACCTATACCTGCCCATATATACTCAATTTTTACTTATAATCTATCATACAAAACAATATTTCTTGCTTTATTATTTTTGAAACCCTTTCCTACAACTGTTCTAGGAATTTATATTTATATTTTTGCCCAATATCAACATGTACACAGATATACATGTACATGTCAGTGTCTTTGTTCATTTTCCAGAAAACTGAGCTCAAATGTTCCCTTGCTTCATTGATTTGAAGTGAATCATTTGGCCTGACCTATGGTCTAACCATGTGGTTAATCTGGCCATTCTTTTGTTTGCATTTTACAACCCAGAATATACACAAAACATTGATACCTCTCCTTTTCAAAAGCATGTTTATATATATTTGTATGAATCAGACACCTTGTGATCAGATATATATCATTCTTCCTAACCATAATTCTCTTTTAAAAATACATCTTCAGAGTATATACACTTTTTCTTGCATTTGGACATATATCCATATCATGAATTGAAAATATAGCAGTTTAATCCTTTTCTGAGTTTTCCCAATATAATTTTCTACATATCTATTTTTTTTTTGAAAGGACTCAGGATTAACTGAAATCATCATAAAATGATTATGCTTATAAAATCCAGGTTTTTCCCTCTAAATCAAAACAACTTTAGCAAATAGGTTTTCAAATCAGTTTAACATCAATATCCTTAATACATACCAAATCAGAAATAACCAGAAACAACATAGCACATGTCTCTTACAAGTTCTTCCTACTTAATACATTTAGATAGCCATATCAATCAGGGAATACATGCATGAATTAACACATTCTAGCTTTTATTTCTAATTATCTTAGCATCCTCTATTCCATATCTTTTTAATCTTGCTTACTTAGCTCCATCACAACCTGCAAAAGCATTAGTGGCTGCCCCATTATAAATGAGACACCCCCATGTGCCATGAGCAATAAGGGTCAGATCTATGATCTGGTGTGAGCATTTCTAACATATCCATGATATTAAGCTAAGGATACAGCATAAATATACTTTGCATACTTGACAGGTATTATCATGTACAATACATAAGAGCAAACATATGCATTAAAACAACTTTTATCTGGAACTACTAAGGTTGCCTTTTCTTCTTCTTATAAATTCCTGGCCTCATCTGCTATAAGGAATCAAAGGGACACATTGCCATGAACTAATTAACATCATGGCACAAAGATCTCAGGACTTAAACAAGCCATGTGCCAACTTGTCTACTTCAAATAGGACAAGCATTCCAGCAGCCTTCTTGGCACAAAATCCTTAGTTATATCACTAAGTGTATTTATGTTCATTCTATCAATGATAGCTAGGTGTACAAACCACCTGTACACATGAAGCATACTAGTTACCTTGCAGACATAATATTGCAAGCAAGTTAAAGGTTACTTTCTAGAGGTATAACACCCCAGTCATTTCATCTCACATTATTTAGCATATAAACACCCTATTCAAGCATATACCAGAATGTTTGCAACTGAGAATAAATGCATGGCTCTATTGGGTTTATTTTGATTTTGCAAGCAACTATGTTTAGCCAGATTTTTAATCTTGTTTAAACATAGTTTTTAGGCTTGTAAATTTCTGTTTGGTTTAGGGCTCAGCACTTATAGAGAAAGACTCCATTGCACCCTTAACCAATTATTTCAAGCCTCAGCACCATACCAATGTATATGCAGCTCATAGTTTTCTTTTTTTCATTCTTTGTCTTAAGCCATGATTCAGACTAGTTACAAATACTCTATTATATGTTCTTTAAGGTTTTGGTATAACATACAGAGATGAAAATAGAACAACAAAGTTATACATCCAGCATAGCAGATCATATCTCATCAAGCATTCATGAAACCATCAGTAGCCAACATAGTTTGTAAATCAAAACATGCAAAATATAGCATATAAAAGCTTGGCTGCCTAATCCCAGGTCTTAATGCCATGTATATGAGTGAGGATACTCACCTAAATGCTTACACAAGCTTAAACCAGAAAACCCCTCAAATCTTTAGCCTTATCTTCCTCTTCTTCCTTAGGTTAATTAATTAGTGAGAGAGCAGTTTTCTGGTTAGGCTCTTGGTTTAAATAAGGGTTCTATCTAGGGTTTTGGGTGATGCAAAATCCCTATTTTAGCCCAGACCAGAATCATGCATTTGGCATTGCATATTCCCTCCCTCCTAACCCTTAATGTCCCGGCCAATATTTTAAAACAAGGCTAAATTGTGCCCATTTTCTTTTCTTTTCAGAAAGTGATTACTTTAAGTATTTTTATTATACTTACCTCAAACATGATAATGGTGTGACTTTCTATTTTCTGCCTATGTACATTTGCTTTCTTGCACTTTGGTTCTTACTGTTTTAGTGATTCCTTTATTAATTTTCTGCTCAAATAATATCTGGATATATATATACATTTATACAACTATGGGTGTTAATTTAACTTTAACCTTTTATTTGCAGAAAACATGTGCATACTTATGTGCATTTCTACACCTATTATTCAAATAAAATTTCACTTATTCATTATAAATCAATGTTCTCTTCTGTCTTAATTTTCAGACAAGTCATACATATGCATATATATAGATATATATATATATATACACACACATCCTCAGGAATTTTTAATATTCATGTCTAGGCCTATATTTCCTTTATTTAAAACATTTTATCTAAATGTTTTCCTTCCTTGTTTTATCATTCAGGAATTCTGGATTTTCTCTTAGTGCCATAACTAGTGTGCACGTGCACACATGCACACAACCTTGCACCACTGAAAATCCCACCTATATAATAATTCTGATTTTCCCCCAGAATTTTAATCATTTATTTAAAAGAATTTTCCTCAAAATCTTGGGGTATTACATTAATTCAAATGGAATTGAAATGTAAAGATTGAACGAAATTGAATGTGCAACTTCAATAGTAAGCTAAAAATGTATAAGCAGTTTATATTGAAAATTTTGTAATAGAATTTGCAAATTGGATTGAATGTGTAACTAGATATTATGGCTAGTAGGATATACAGGTGTTATAATGGAATTGGGATTTTAAATTTGAAGATAATTTGAATTGCTCGACAAAAAGGTAAGTATTTGAATTTCTATATGAGATTTGCTGATTTCTTGTCTAGCCGCTTGTCTTTTTCTTTTTCTTTTTGAAATCTGAGAGTCCGTATGGACATTTTGTAGTCGTACCGTATTAGCCGCGCAAAGGAGACGCTGGCGAAATTTTTCGAAAATTTAGGGCGTTAGAAAATTTTTAAGAAATTTTTGAAAGTTTAAATTTGAATTTGAATTTAAATTTGAATTGTTAAGAAAACAATGTTGTTTTGAAACTTAGAGTTAAAATTAGAAATTTAGTTGAAAGGATAACGAATCTATAGTAGAGAGATTTGTTTTGATGAATTGACAAAACTATTGGATTGTGAAAAATAGTAGACGAGTTAAGGACCATTCTTCCTAACTTGTAATTTCGGGACGAAATTCTTTTAAGGGGGTAAGTCTGTAACGATCCAGAATTTTGAACGAATTAAATTGAGAATATTTAATTAATTTTAATATTTGAACGATAATCTAATTTGAATCCTGAATTTAAAATTGAATTTGGCGATTAAATTATAAAATTTAATCGATTGGAAGTTGAATTAAAATTTGAATTCTTCAATTTAAAGTTGAAGAAAAAAATATTTCAGAAGCTTTTAAATTTCGTATTGATAATTCTGAAGATAACAGGAGCTTCAGAATACAATTTCGAATTGATTTGATCAGTTTTGAAATTTATATCGTTTAACCGATATTTAAAAATAGTCATTTTTTTCAAACAGTCTCGGAATTCGACGAAACCAGTTCCATTGGGTCCGAGATATTGAATTATTATCGGATTTGAAATTTCGTATTTTTCGGAGTTGTTATGTGAGCACACGATAGGTAAAAGCATTGAAATTAAATCGAATTCGATTTAAATTTAAAACTTGAAATTGTCAACGTCAATTACTTTCTTCTCCTTGAATCACGCCCAAAAATCACGGGGAAGAGATCGTGCAAAGTAAGGCACGCACGTTCTCCTGCTAAATCACGTCCATCTCGTTTCATATTTGATAAATTCTTTCGTCTTCTGTAAATTGAAATAAAATGGCGAAAGCAAATTCGCTCGTTCGAAAACAAAAAAATAATAAAGATGGGCGCGCTAATTCCCCTCCTCTAAAACCAAATCCCCAATTGATCTTCCCCTTCAGCTGAATCGAATCGGAAAGAAAAAAAATGGCGAAAGCAATATGGTGCCGCTTCCTTCTTCGCGGGTCTGAAGTTGCCCTCCAGTTCAAGTTCGAACTCGAGGTGGGGGCGATCGAAGTCCTGAGGTCGACGTCGTATTATCAAGTGGATCGTCGATTGACAGTTGAGGCTGGGGCTTCGCGAGCTCGATCGCGTGACGAGGCGAGGAGGGTCGGCGAACGTGGGTCGCGATGGTTTCGAGTGGCGCTCGCGAGCGAGTACGGCGGCATGTCAGGGAGGAGCAAGTCGATGTGGAGATGTCAGTGGGAATTCGAGCGAGCTGAAGCTGGCGTTATTCGATTTAGGGTTATTCTCATGGTCGAGAACCGCGAGGTATTCGAATTCGTTTTATTTTCGATTCAATTTGATTTGAAAAAAAAAAATTATATGTATACAGATTTTTTTAATATGTAAATCTAGGTACGACATAATTTCCTTAAATTTAATTTTGGAGAAATAAATATAGGTAGATAAAAAGAGGAACATATATATAGATGAGATTTTTAAAAGAAAAAAAAAATTATATAAGGAAATGTTTAAACAGGAATTTTATTTTAGCAAAGTATGGATTTGGTGTGTAAGTGTGAAATTAACTTATTTAGTTATTTTTAATTACTAAGAATTTTTATTAAAGGAAATTCAGTTTTAAAGTAAAATTTTAGTTAAACAAATTTATTTAAAGAAACTGGTTTAAAACAAAATCAATTGAATTTAATAAATTGATAAAGATACCGTATAAAATAAATGTTGAATTGAATTTGTTGAAATGAGAATGTAATGGGTCAATTTATTCGAACATTAATAATTGTATAATTTATTTATACAAGGTTAAAGTCGAGAAAACAAAAGAAGGATTAGAGTGGAATGCGAAATAAAAAGCTAAGGTGAGATTTTTCTCACTCAAATTGAAAAGTGGAATTTTCAGTTATTGTTTGATTTTCTGTTTGGATTGTTGATATTAGATATTTTAGGATATATCTATTATATATATAGCAATATATACATATTGGCATATGTATATATTGGATTGATGATTTCCCGCCTCGTATAGCGGATGAGACCCTATTGCGCCGTTAGTAAGCGGACTTTTATAAAAACCCATATACCGCGATATTCCACCTCGAAGTGGAATGGTATTGTGCTAACGTCTTTGGATGCAGGGAAACAGGTTGGAGGGATCCAACTGGATTCCTCAACTGTATTTATTTATTTACAGATGTTGATATGTATTCTGTTATCATATGATGATATATGATGTTTGATGTTGTGATGGACTAATTGATGCGTTGCATCATTGGATTCAAATTTTGAAATTTAAAAATAACGATGTTGATTTTAAAAGTGAAATTTTAAAAGTGATCTTTGAAAATATACGTTTATTTAAATTGTTGAATTGATTTACTTTAAATAGATAAACGTTAAAACTTTTAAGTTATAAAAGTTAAGATTTTGTGAATTTTAACAAAAAAGTAATTTCTTTTGAAATAAAGAGTTAAGAAATTTATAAAATGGTTTAAGTTGAGATTTTTGAATTATTAAACCAATGTATATAAAAGATGTATCAAATTGATATTTATCAATTAAAGTTATTGGAATTTTAAAATGAGTTTTATAAGTGATGAAATTTATAATTATAAAATGTGAAGATATGAAATTTATAATTATAAAATGTGAAGATATGAAATTTATAATTATAAAATGTGAAGATATGAGATTTATAATTATAAAATGTGAAGATATGAAATGTATAGAATTATAAATTGTAAAGATATGAAATTTATAGATTTATAAAGTATGAAGTTGTAGAATGAATGATTATAAGAAATTTACTTATAAATTGGATTTTTGCTTTTAAATGGAATATTGATCGGATTGTTAATAAAGAAGATTTATAAATCGAAGTTGTTATAAAATAAAATTAGAATTTATAAACGTTGTTTTTTATAAATTCGAAATCAATTGAATTTGATAAATTAAATATAGAAGATTGTTAAAGGAGATATATTCGCGATTTTGGATAGCGAATTATTATTGAAATAAAATGTGTAGAAAATAGTGGAAAGTAATTAGTGAATTATATTCACGATTTTGGACAGTGAATATATTGTTAAGTAAAAAGTATATGATTTTGGGAAAGTGATATTTGAAATGAAGTAAATTGTTTTAAAAGATGTTTTAAAACGTGTGAACTATCAAAATCATAGATTTCAACATTTATTGTTGAAATAGACGTTTTCGAAAAATAAGGAAATGGTGGACTATAACACTGTTGTTATAGTAAATGATTTCCAAAAAGAAATGTTTTTAATGTAGTATTGGGATTTATATATCTATCTAAATCCGAATCCCTATACTAGTGATTTTGAATCGTCGTAACGATGTTTTACGTAACATTCGTTTTGACTCAAATTGATGTTGTTATAGAAAATAGATTTCTTTAAAGAATGAAATATATACTTAATTTGATTTAAGTATATCGAGTATTTTCAAATGTTGAAAATAAAAGATTTGTGAAACACTTATTATTAAATAAGTATGGAATGTTTTTCCAAAATGAAATGAAATGTTTTTGAGAATTTATCTTCTTAAAAATAAAATGAAATTGAATATTTGAAAATCGTATATCTGTAGATATTTTGAAATTTTAAATTCAATATGGAATTTATAAAAGAAAGGGAAACTGTTTAGAAAAATTAACGTTGATTTATTTTTGAAGTGTGGAAATTTTATATCTAGTAAAAGATATTTTGGAAGATAAAAATAATTTGGAAAATTATTTGGAATCTGATGATGTTGCGCATCTTTATTGATAGTTAAATAACCGACTATCAATAATTACCTTGAATGATATTTGTTGTGAATTGGATGAATTTGAATGCCACACTTATTTTTGAATAAGCGCTCACTATTCGGGTTAGCCGGGAAAGGACCATGGGGTCGTATAACCCATTCCGAATATGTGATACGTCGTTATGAATTGCATTCGAAGACCGGTGTTGAAGACCGGATATTTTTGAAAACGGAAGGATTACCGTCGAGTTACTCTACATCGGCTGATCTCCGGTTTAGAGGTTTTTATCACCCTTAGTGACGGGAAGTCCTGACGTGATTGAAAATTATCCGGAAATTGCAAGGGCTTCGTGAGAAGTGCCTTCGGTTCTGTTCGATCCCGGAACAGACTTATATGGATTGTATGTCTGACGTTACAATTTGAGATATAAAGCTGATTTCTTTCAAATACATTTCTGTTGGCGGCGGAGAATTTATTCTCTTAGCTTAACACCCTTCTCTGAGACGTACGAGCTCAGAGGTTATGTAGTTGAAATTTATCAGCGATATATTCCCAATTTGGTAACGTGGCATACTGAGTGTTGCTGTGAAATGATCAGTGTTTGATCATTTGTGATATGATCATTTATTTGATCTTATATCTTTGTGATCATAGGTTGATCATTTTTGTTTGACCCGAAGCAGGGCTTTGTAGAAAGCGTAGCTTTGTGGACGAGACTTCATCGAGCCTCATACCCCGGAAATGGTCAAAACAGGAAGGATGCGGCAAGGTTCTAGGGAGTAGCGCCCCTTAGTGTATGTCATTCCTTCTGGATAAAGGTGGTATCATGGTATGGAGCCCAGATACTTAACCTCTGTGGTTGCTGCAAAATTTATTTCTTTGTGGTTGTTGCGAATCGGGGATCCTCGGGAAGATCGGTGACGATCGGGGGATGGCATACGCGTGTCAGTAGTTACCTATTTTTGCAGAGGTAACCCGGCCTTGTGTTGGCAGAGATCCGGTTAGGTTCTCGGGTCGTCTATTCCAGGGACGTACCCATCGTGGAAAAGGAAGTTCCTTAGCCTGACCATTTGTTGGAAATCCAAAGAAACAATACGAGCCTTTACGATTTCAATTGTATAACCTGTCTCCTCAGGAGGCAGCTATAGCAGGCATAATATAATGGTACCTATGCTGCCTAAGATTTATATTATACTTTCGAAATGTTTTCCACTATGCACTAATAATAATATAAAAAATGATTTGATTTTGCGTAGTAAGCATCTTTGACTATCATAAGAAGAAATCTCCTCCAAGTCTGCGTTTGCATTGTGTGTGTGGTGGGAGGTCTTATGGTAGTTTCATTTTCCAAAAGCATTGCGAATTGACATTAAAAGTTTTCATGTTGTTTATTTTAAAGAATAACTGTTTTACGATCTCACACCAGTCACCATGACTGACTCGGAGTTTATTGTTCCCTTCTAAACTCTGGGTGCCCACAAATTTCCACACGGGCAGCCTAGAGTTATGTTATCAGGATATTCTGGATATTCTGGAGCTTGGAGATAAGCTGGATGGCGAGATGTAGTATTTGTATCGGATATATTTATTCCGCTGTGTATTCTGTATGAGGACAAGTTTATATAACTGTCCATTGTTGTATATTGACTCTGATGATTGATGTATGTATAAACTGATATAGTTCTTTGTTTTAAAAGACTAGTGTTATCTATTATATATTGTTCCGCTGCGATATGTGAGATTCTGATATTGTTTTCTGTTCTGATGTTGTTCTGTTGTTCTTCTTTCTTCTTTCTTCTCTTTTTCTTCTATCTTCTTCTTCTTCTGCCTTTTTCTTCTTTCTTAAACCCTCACTATTGGAGTTTCCGGCACTCGATTTCTCGACAGTCGATAAAGTGAGTATCGATGTTGAATTTTCGAAAGTCGAAAATTTCGGTTCGTGACAAGATCAATGCATCACGACGCAAAGAAATATCAATTCAAAACTGTCGATTTTTGGGTGGCTGCAGTGCACGCACGCGTGCACCGCCTCGCCACCACCGAATATAAAGTCACCACAAGGAACAAGGGTAAAACTGCAACTCAAGTGAAGACAGTGGTAAATCACAGACAGCGTGAAACAGTGATAACAAAATACTTCAGTATGAATGCAGACTATAATGCAAAGGAGACTGAGTGAATTATCTACAAGATCCGAGACCATCCAACCAAGAATATCATGATGCAGATCAAAGAATGACAACATGAACAAAATCAAATGATAACAGTTAAATGTACCTAGGGATCACTGTCTACATGAGTTAGTTCAACATGCAAAAGAAACTGGCGAGTCTAGATGAACTAAGACGTCATCAACAGTTCAGGCAAACAAGTTAGAAGATGGCAACTCCAAATGAACCAGTAATAAATCAAACTTATGATCATGTATAAGTCTACATGTATGGTGTCAGGTGAAACTCTTTTCATACAGAGTGAAGATTATTAGACTGAAATATCAAACGCATGAATGCAGGCAACATCAAAGTCAGGCTCAAATCCAATTGAACTAGACTACAGTGAAGGCAACTACTGAATGTAATTCAAATACACTCAAATCAAAAATCACAGATCAGAGTTCGAGAAATTCCAGAGTGAGAGCAATCAGGAGTAGCTCAAGTCAACATATATAAAATGAATAGCAATAAGGCGCAAGTTCCAGTGAAGTTCAAGATGCAGTGACACTCAGCATATAGGCATATGTTACAATGCAACCTAGTAATCAAGGACTGAAGTGAGGAAGAAACCAAACCAAGTCAGTAACTTCAAAAGAAAAAAAATACAATTCAAACATACATATATACATATCAATTTATGTATATACATACGTGACTGCATACATATGTATGAAGACTAGAATGCAACTGGGTGCAAACAGTTTCCAAAACATGAATGTACGAATTGTACATTTATATTTAATACTGTAACTGGACAGTATTAATTTCATAGATTAGAACAAACTCAGGAAAACAGTGCAACATTTATGGGGCAACACATACGTATATCCATGTATGGTCACACACTCAAATGCATGAAGCATTACGAAGGAAATTCAGAAATCAAGTGAACATCCAGCACAAAGGCTACAGACATCAAAAATCAAATTAGTTAATATGATCAAGAAACAAGTCCAGCAACGACCAAGAACAAGGCACAGTGCAGTTTCAATGCTGCAGGGCTCAAGTATACATGAATACACATATAAGGTGACACAACGGTATATCGAAACATCAGAGTTACAAAACTCGAAGCCAAGTGATAAAATCCAGTTTAAAAAGGTCATGGTGATACATGAATTGAAGCACAGAACAGAATTCACGTTACTGCCTTTCTCAATTAAAGCAACAATTTGAATACCAAAGCAACATCTCTTTAAGATTAAAATATGTATAGGTGATAAAATATATTCATGTAAAAGGTACCAAACCATTGTATGGGCATGTACAGTGAATAAGAATAAATCAAAGCATGTACAGGCAATAAAAATAAAATCAAAGCAAAAGTGTTAAAAGAAAAAAAAACATGTTTTTACTTTGCTCTGAAAAGTGTACAGAATAAAAAATCATAAGCCGACACCATGGTGGCCAACAGAGTCAAATGACAATCAAGGAATTAGCAACACACAAAATCATAGTGACCGAAGTCATGGAAGCATATCGAGGTCAACGAGAAATTCTCGATACCAAAAATGGCCAAAGACAATTTGAACACCAACATATACTTACGAACGAGCATCCAAACGAAAATCGAACACGAATAACTTGAGCTGGAATTAGATGTGAGCGGTTATCCACTCACCTTCGCTTGAAGTGGTCGCGAGCAAGGAACGGAAGTCGAACGAATGAAAGCCCCAATTTTTTCTGAAGCCCTACGTTTCCAGATCGAAGAACGAAGCCGCCATTCTTTATCTCGTCGCCATTTTTATTTCCGCCTTCGATTTTTTTTTCCTTAGGGTTTGTGAATGAGAATGAAAGGGGATCGGGTATAGGGTTTTAAACGAGACAAAGGGTATGGGCTGATATGGGTTGGGTATGGTATAGGGTATGGTTTTTATTTTATTTTCTTTTTAAATCAAATTTTGTTTTTGTTTAATTTTGTTGTTAAAATCTAAACTATATGTATATATTCATTCGTACAAATAAAAATTTAAATAAAAGAATTTCAATCGATTTACAAATTGCAAATTCTAACAGAAATTAACAATTCGATATTAAATCGTTAATTGACGAAGATTTTATCGTTATAAAAATTTCAACAATAAACAGCAAATATCTATCAACTTTAATCGTTTATTGATGATTATAATTTTGGGCAAAACCCTAGTTGTTACAGAAATTCAAATTGAATTCAATTAAATTTTATACGCGTTTATACGTCGTATGTTCACAAAACAATTCTAATAAATACGAAATTTGAAATCCAGTAATAATTCAATATTACGGACCCAATGGAACTGGTTTCGTCAAATTCCGAGACTGTGCCTCGGAAGGTTATTTTTAAATTCGATTTCAAACGATACAATTTCAAAACTGAACAAATCGCTTTCAAATTCAATTCTGAAGCTTCTATTAACTTCAGCATTATCAACATGAATTTTCCAAGCCTTTAAATTATTTTTAACCGGCTTAAAATTGAAGATTCAAATTTTATTCAACTTTCAATAGATTAAATTCAAAAATTAAATCGCCAATTCATTCTGATAATTTGAAATTCAAGTCAAATCATCGTTCAAATATTTAAAATTAATTAAATATTTTTCAATTTAAATTGTTCAAAATTCAGGGTCGTTACATAACTTCAATGCGTTTTTATGTCGCACGCTCACATAACAACTCCAAATGCTATGAAATTTGAAACCCGATAATAATTCAATATTACGGACCCAAGGGAATTGGTTTCGTCGAATTCCAAGACTGTGCCTCGTAAGGCTATTTTTAAATATCGATTCAAACGATATAATTTCAAAACTGAACAAATCATTTTCAAACTCAATTCCGAAGCTTCTATTATTTTCAGTATTATCAATATGAATTTTACAATCCTTTGAAATATTTTTAATCAGCTTCAAATTGAAGATTCAAATTTTTATTCAACTTTCAATAGATTAAATTTTTAAATTTAATCGCCAAATTCATTCTGATAATTTGAAATACAAGTCAAACCATCATTCAAATATTTAAAATTAATTAAATATTTTCAATTTAAATTGTTCAAAATTCTGGGTCGTTACATAAAGTTTATTTTAATAAACTTAATAATGTAATTAAGAAGTTAATTAAGAAGGGATGTTTTAATTGTTAATTAACTTAAAAGTTTAAATTAATTCATTTGTTAATGATAATTAATTCCAAGGTATATTAAATAAAGATTCTTAATGGTAATTAAGTAATGAATTAAGATAAAAAGGTTTATCTTTAAATTTATTAAGGTGGATAATTAAAGGAATTATTAGTTGATTAATTAATGAAGATGATTAATTAAAGGATTAATTACTTAATTAACTAAGGATAATTAATTAATGTGATTAATTAATTTATGTAATTAATTATTAAAGGAGAATTAATTTATGATTAAATTAATTTATTTATAATTGAAAGATAATCACTTAATGTAATTAATTAAGGTGATTAATTAATGGATAATTAATTAATGATTAGTGGTTGATTAATCAAATGTTTAAGCAATAATTAATAAAGGATAATTAATTAAATGGTAATTAATTAATGGTTAATTAATATGTGTAATTAATTAAATGATGATTTGAAATTTGAGTTAATTATTTGTAAATTAATTAAAGGATTAATTAATAATGGAAATTAATTAAGATTAATTTAATAATAAAAAAATTAATTAATTGGTTCATTTATTAAGAATGATTAGTTAATAATTAAAGGTTAACTAATAAATTTTGAAAGAAAGATTTTCAAATAATTTGTAATCAACTTATGATAATTAACCCGGATTAATAGTTGAAACATCTAATTTAAATTAATCAGTTGATTAATAAATTCACTTGTGAATGTTTGGACTTAACGGAATGATTGAATTGCTTGATATTCTGATCTGTGATGTTTTGTGATATATTCCGATTTGTGTGTAATCTTTACTGTAGTTCATTTATCTGGGATGAATGTAAATTATTATCTGTAATATTTATATATCTGTGATCTGTGATCTGTGAATGAAAAGATAAGCGTTATCGTTATACCGCTTATCAACTATATTTCTGTATTTTGATCTGTGATGATTTATTGATGTTGCACTATTGTGTGTGAAACCCCGGACTACACCATACACACACAAATATGGATTTCAAGTGGAAATCATTTAAGTCACAGATTTTCTTTTGACAATTTAAAAAAAAATTGAATTCTTGAATCCACATAGTTTTGGAAATTTGAATTAAGAGCTTTGTAAATGAGTTTCAAATGTAAAAGTTATTTTAAATAATTTAATAAAACTTGGTATCTTAATAATTTGATTTAAATTTGAATTCAATATTTGAAATTGAATTCAATGATTTGGGAAACTGATTGTTTCCAACCGATAAAAGCTCTTATTTAAAAAATGGATTTCCAATTTGAATTAAAAGAATTTCAAATTTGAATTGAAGATGGTTATCCAAATTACGAATAAATATTTGAAACGTGTTTTTGAAAACTATCAGTTAAATCTTTGTTTTCAAGATTTAATGAGTTAATCCAATTGAAATGGAAATTGATTTGGAAAATCTATGAATGAATCTTTTGTTTAAAAGATTAAAGTGTGGAAATTGTTTAAACCGTTGAAGGTTGTTAAAAAGAATCTTTTCGTTTTAAAAGATTAAAATGGTAATGTGTTTAAACCATTTGAAAGAAAACTTTTGGATAATCAGTTGTGACTTAATTGAAATCCATTATCCATATGTTTTTAAATATCGCGCTCATTATTCGGTTCAGCCGGGAGAGGACCTTTATGGCACAACCCATTCTGAATAATGATAAGTCGTATATGGATTACATTTGAAGACCGGTGTTGAAGACCGGGTATTTGCGAGAATGTTAGGATGACCTATCGATTGTCTCTGCACTGAGTCGCGCCGGTATAGAGATTTCCTAAGTGATGGGAAATCCGATCAGGATTGTGAACACCCGGATTGCAAGGGCTTCTTCGGAAGTGCCTTCGGTTCTATTTGAACCTGGAACAGACTTGTATGGTTACATGTCTGACATTACATTTTGAGATATAAAGCAGATTTCTTAAAAATACATTTCTGTTGGTGGCGGAGAATTTATTCTCTTAGCTTAACACCCTTCTCTAAGACGTACGAGCTCAGAGGTTATGTAGTTGAAGGTTATCAGCGATATACTCCCATTTTGGTAATGTGGCATGCTGAGTGTTGTTGTGTGTTGTTCATTTATTGATCATTTGTGATCAAAGCATGGCTTTGTGAAAAAGCGTAGCTTTGTGGACGAGACCTCGTCGGACCTCACAGACCGGAAATGGTCGAAACAGGAATGATGCGGCAGGGTTATGAGGGTCGCGCCCTTTAGGGTATGTCATTTCCTTCTGGAAAAGGGTGGTATCATGGTATGGAGCCCAGATACTTACTCATGTGGACACACTTTATTTATTATGTGTGATGTTGGTTACCGAGGCCTCGGATAAAGGTCTCAAAGGACCGAGGAATGGCATATTCGTGAGTTACCTAGTTACAGAGTTAACCCGGCCTTGTGTTGGCAGAGAGCCAGGTTGGTTCTCGGGACGTCCCGCCAGAGGCGTACCCATGTGGCAGTAGGAAGTTCCTTAGCCTGACCATTTGTTGGAAACCCAATTTTCCAATACGAACCCTGTACGGTTTTAGTTGTAGAACCTGCTATTTACTTATGGTGGCGCCCCACTGTTTAGATGGCAGCTATAGTAGGCATAGTGTGAAATGCCTATGTTGGCTAAGATTAATATTATACTTTTGAAATGTTTCTGCACTATGCACTAGTAATAATATCAAAAGAGTTTTGTTTACGTAGTAAGCATGTTTGACTATCATAAGAAGAAATCTCCTCCAATTCTGCGTTTGCATTGTGTGTGTGGCGGGAGGTCTTATGGTAGTTTCATTTTCCACAAGCATTGCGGATTTCAATGTTAAAATCCTTTTGTGTTGTTTTAAAGATAAACTGTTTTTGTTACTAGCTCACACCAGTCCCACGACTGACTCGGAGTTTATTGTTCCTTTCCTAAACTCTGGGTGCTCATAATTTTCCACACGGGCAGTCTAGAGTTGGGTTTCTTTTTCAGATAATCGGGTTCAGTTGACATTGGAGCTAGTTCAGTTTTGGAGATCACGACTGACATTGCTTACCTTTATCTTTTGTGATGATGGTTCGAGCTTGATATTGGAGTGGTTGGACTCAGCCTCTCTGACTAATCGTTTGGAGTTATCTCTTCTGATATTTCCGTTGTATCATTATTTATCTCTGATATTGTTGTATCATATTGATATCATTGTTGTATATCATACTGGATATTGTATTCATTTGAGTTATATATGATATCATATATTTCTTTATTCCGCTGTGTTGTTATACTCAATGGTGTTATAAGCTCCGGTGAGCCAAATTCGGCGTTTGAATCTACGGCATTTTGAGTACAAGTGAAGTACGGGTGCCGATTTTCGAAGGCTGAATTTTGGATCGCTACAATTTGGTATCAGAGCTGAGGGTAAAATTTTAGCTCAGGAGTATAACACATTAAGTAGCTCATTAGAGATAGGGTGAAGTATACCCTAGAATGAGTATCCTTAAGATATCCGTTCGAATGCCTCAGTAAATTCTCTTGCTATTTACTGATAGTAAGTATGAGTGCGAGAAGAGGATGAGATAGGTGACAGGGGAATACAACTATAAATGGTCAATACCCTGTAACAACAGTGGAAACAAATTTTCTCTATCAATCTCTTTTGTTCGTCATCTGTTTTCAATTCTTCGATGATTTCTGGTAGATCCAGGAAGAGATTCGATATATTAATATGGGATGTAAACTCCAAATAAGTCAGTCGGAATTGTTTGTTTGGATGAATTGGTTGCTATGGTTGAAAGGTATACTTTAGTTTTAAACTAAAAGTTTTGAAATTATATCTATCTATTCTTTGGGTCCTAATATATTCTACGGATGGTTAGTTATCCTTTTGAACTGACTAATGACACTGCATATTTCGTAGATCTGGATAACCCGAGTATTTTGTGAAGTGTTAAAACAGATTCGTTCTTGTATCTATTATTGATATTCTGATTTGGTAAGCCAAATGCAGAATAGATATTCGGTTTGATTTGATGAAATATTCTTCATCTATCCTTGTGTCTCCTTGGCAATTTCGAGGACGAAATTCTTTTAAGGGGGGAAGTCTGTAACGACCCCGGATTTTATATACATTTAAATTGATATTTAAATTAATTTTTGAATAAACCTGTGAAATTAATCGATTAATTGATTGCGAGTTTCCCCGAATTCGAATAAATTCTGTATGAATCATTTAAAATTTAAATATTGTAAATATATGTATATATGTGAATATATATGTATTTGAGCATATACAAGTAGATTTGAAATAATATATATGTATATATATATTTTGATTTGAATTTAAATTGTAAATAAATGGTTTAAAAATGAAAATATATAAGATAGATAAAGTATAAAATAAATACATTGGATAAAATCTAATAACAAATTAGATAAATGTATATATATATGATAAATCATAAACTATAAAGTCAAACAACGTATTAATAAATTATGTAAAATATTAAGTGAATATATTAGAGAATTTTAACAACATAATAATTATTGGATGTCATTTATATTACAAAGCAAAAGAAAAGAAAGTATATAAATATACTCAAGTATGAAACAAGAACCAAAGTATATGTGTGCATGAAGTATAAAAACAAGCCTGGCAAAAGAAAAAGAATATATTCATGTACAAACTGAAAATATGAACATGTAAACCTAGAAGAAATATGAAACAAGTAAATATGTAATATATTCAACTATATAAAGATAAGTATGTACAAAAATAAATATCTATGAAGCTTATCAAAGAAGACAAGTTGATAAATAACTAGCAATTAATACAAGATCTTTAGCCACCAAAACAAGGTTACATCAGCCACCAAGAAAATAGGCTAGTCAACAAATAAACAAGAAAAATCTCTAATGCAATGTATAACATAAAATTAAAGCAAATTTGTACAAAGGCAATTAATGCCATATATCTTCAACCAAAATGGAATATATATATTGTACATACAAAATAAAAAAAATAGTATTGTAAACATGATAAGGTACCAAGGCATTTAATGCCATTATCTCTAGCACAAGATATCTCATTTCAGCCGCCATGTATAAAAAAAATCTCTGGCCAAACTTTAAACAAAGTATTTTCAGTACAAATGAAGAAAAAATCTCTGATTTCTTGTACAAAACATATTATCATCTTGTATACTCTGTAAACTTCTTCTACATATCAATTCTTTTCATTCTAGTTTCGTTCACAAAGATAATTAAGCAAACCAGAAAAAAATAGAATTAAAAAACAAGAGTAATTTAAAGTCTTCGAACCTGGAAACATTTCAAAACCTGGAGATGGAGATCAAATCAATATCAAGCAAAGTTTTCAGATTTAAAAACTAAAAGCACTGTCTCTGTTCTTCCTTAGGAGATCGGTGAGTAAACTCACTTCTTTAACCTTGGATCTGTTTAAATTTTATTTGGTTTGCATGTGATGATTTGGGAAGTAGTGAATATATATATTTATGCCTGTATGTATGTATGTATAATCTGTGTGCATATATCTGGTAACAGGAAAAGGCCTCTGTTAGATAATTTTCAGGTTTAAATTTTAATTAAAATTTAAATTCTATTTGCTCTGATCATCTTTAGCTAATGATATTAAAACAAAGTATGTTTAAAATCATCATAACTAAATTTTAAAAATAGAATTTCAAGATAATATGAAATAGTTTTGTCTGGAAGTACGAATACAGTGGAAATTCAAAGTCTATCCAATTTTCAACCTGCATGGATTCAAGATTCAATTACATCATCCAAATCCATTTCAAAAACAAGGATTTTTAAAACTAAAATCAGGATTTTAGTTTTGAATTGAGGTAGTATTTCTAAGATGAACGGAATAGCTATTTTCATCATTTTCCGGCGATGAACATGGTGCTGGGTGTTGGGCTTGAGGCAGGAAGTGGTTGGTGTAAGGGGGATCATCGGAAAAATACTCGCAAGTTTTCTAGATGATTGTGGCGATAGCGCGACGATGAACTAGGGTTTAAGCTTCAGTTTTGTTCGACGAAGATGACGCGGCAATTTCGTTGTCTATGGTGTATCGAGTTCGATCGCACCGAGGGGGATAGGTTCGTGGTTGAGTGGCGAGGCTCTAGACGCGAGGGCATGATGACCGTTGGTAAGAGGTGAAGGCACGAGGTGGTTTTATGGTGACTGGTTCTGTTCCAGGTCTGGGTTTCGAGGCTCGATCTCGATTTTGGGTTCGACTCGAAGTTTGGTTAGTCGTAATCGAGTAGAGAGGTCAGGGTCGACTCGTTGGCGATGATGGGGTTGATCGGAGTTGCTCCGATTGCGTGTACATGTGCACGAATATCATCGGTATCAGGTGGTTGTCGAAGATCGGGGAAGAAGAAAATGGCTCGAGTTCGAGCACGAGAAAACGGAGGATTGAATCGAAGGAAATTTGAATATGCGTTGCTCGGGAATTTTTATGGGTTGGCTCGGGTTGTTGCTCGAGTATTCCTGACGTTGGCTTGGGTTTTTATGATAACAAGTTTTAAAATTTAAACTAAGTCAAGTTTAAAACCATTTCTTAACCAATTCTTTTTAAATAATGATTGTCTAATTTAAGTTGGGATTGGTTAAAGGTTATAAAGAAATTATTTTTACTTAATTAAGTTAAAAGTGTTTTAATATATATATGACCTTTATTATAAAGTTTATTTTAATAAACTTAATTATGTAATTAAGAAGTTAATTAAGAAGGGATGTTTTGATTGTTAATTAACTTAAAAGTTTAAATTAATTCATTTGTTAATGATAATTAATTCCAAGGTTTATTAAATAAAGTTCTTAATGGTAATTAAGTAATGAATTAAGATAAAAAGGTTTATCTTTAAATTTATTAAGGTGGATAATTAAAGAAATTATTAGTTGATTAATTAATGAAGATGATTAATTAATGGATTAATTACTTAATTAACTAAGGATAATTAATTAATGCGATTAACTAATTTATGTAACTAATGATTAAAGGAGAATTAATTTATGATTAAATTAATTTATTTATAATTGAAAGATAATCACTTAATGTAATTAATTAAGGTGATTAATTAATGGATAATTAATTAATGATTAGTGGTTGATTAATCAAATGATTAAGCAATAATTAATTAAGGATAATTAATTAAATGGCAATTAGTTAATGGTTAATTAATATGTGTAATTAATTAAATGATGATTTGAAATTTGAGTTAATTATTTGTAAATTAATTAAAGGATTAATTAATAATGGAAATTAATTTAATATTAAAAAAATTAATTAATTGGTTTATTTATTAAGAATGATTAGTTAATAATTAAGGGTTAACTAATAAATTTTGAAAGAAAGATTTTCAAATAATTTGTAATCAACTTATGATAATTAACCTGGATTAATAGTTGAAACATATGATTTAAATTAATCAGTTGATTAATAAATTCACTTGTGAATGTTTGGACTTAACGGAATGATTGAATTGTTTGATATTCTAATCTGTGATGTTTTGTGATATATTCTGATTTGTGTGTAATCTGTACTGTAGTTCATTTATCTGGGATGAATGTAAATTATTATCTGTAATATTTATATATCTGTGATCTGTGAATGAAAAGATAAGCGTTATCATTATACCGCTTATCAACTATATTTCTGTATTTTGATCTGTGATGATTTATTGATGTTGCACTATTGTGTGTGAAACCCCGGACTACACCATACACACACAAATATGGATTTCACGTGGAAATCAGTTAAGTCATAGATTTTCTTTTGACAATATTAAAAAAAAAATTGAATTCTTGAATCCACATAGTTTTGGAAATTTGAATTAAGAGCTTTGTAATGAGTTTCAAATGTAAAAGTTATTTTAAATAATTTAATAAAACTTGGTATCTTAATAATTTGATTTAAATTTGAATTCAATATTTGAAACTGAATTCAATGATTTGGGAAACTTATTGTTTCCAACCGATAAAAGCTCTTATATAAGAAATGGATTTCCAATTTGAATTAAAAGAATTTCAAATTTGAATTGAAGATGGTTTTCCAAATTACGAATAAATCTTTGAAACGTGTTTTTGAAAACTATCAGTTAAATCTTTGTTTTCAATATTTAATTAGTTAATCCAATTGAAATGGAAATTGATTTGGAAAATCTGTGAATGAATCTTTTGTTTAAAAGATTAAAGTATGGAAATTGTTTAAACCGTTGAAGGTTGTTAAAAAGAATCTTTTCGTTTTAAAAGATTAAAATGGTAATGTGTTTAAACCATTTGAAAGAAAAGTTTTGGATAATCAGTTGTGACTTAATTGAAATCCTGAATCCACATAGTTTTGGACCTTTGTGTCACATAACCCATTCTGAATAATGATAAGTCGTATATGGATTACATTTGAAGACCGATGTTGAAGACCGGGTATTTGCGAGAACGATAGGATGACCTATCGATTGTCTCTGCACTGAGTCACGCCGGTATAGAGATTTCCTAAGTGATGGGAAATCCGATCGGGATTGTGAATACCCAGATTGCAAGGGCTTCTTCGGAAGTGCCTTCGGTTCTGTTCGAACCCAGAACAGACTTGTATGGTTACATGTCTGACATTACATTTTGAGATATAAAGCTGATTTCTTTCAAATACATTTCTGTTGGTGGCGGAGATTTTATTCTCTTAGCTTAACACCCTTCTCTGAGACGTACGAGCTCAGAGGTTATGTAGTTGAAGGTTATCAGCGATATACTCCCAATTTGGTAATGTGGCATGCTGAGTGTTGCTATGTGTTGATCATTTATTGATCATTTGTGATCAAAGCATGGCTTTGTGAAAAAGCGTAGCTTTGTGGACGAGACCTCATCGGACCTCACAGACCGGAAATGGTCGAAACAGGAATGATGCGGCAAGGTTATGAGGGTCGCGCCCTTTAGGGTATGTCATTTCCTTTTGGAAAAGGGTGGTATCATGGTATGGAGCCCAAATACTTACTCATGTGGACACACTTTATTTATTATGTGTGATGTTGGTTACCGAGGACTCGGATAAAGGTCCCAAAGGACCGGGGAATGGCATATTCGTGAGTTATCTAGTTACAGAGGTAACCCGACCTTGTGTTGGCAGAGAGCCAGGTTGGTTCTCGGGACGTCCTGCCAGAGGCGTACCCATGTGGCAGTAGGAAGTTCCTTAGCCAGACCATTTGTTGGAAAACCAATTTTCCAATACGAACCCTGTACGGTTTTAGTTGTAGAACATGCCATTTACTTATGGTGGCACCCCACTGTTTAGATGGTAGCTATAGTAGGCATAGTGTGAAATGCCTATGTTGGCTAAGATTAATATTATACTTTCGAAATGTTTCTGCACTATGCACTAGTAATAATATCAAAAGAGTTTTGTTTACGCAGTAAGCATGTTTGACTATCATAAGAAGAAATCTCCTCCAATTCTGCGTTTGCATTGTGTGTGTGGCGGGAGGTCTTATGGTAGTTTCATTTTCCACAAGCATTGCGGATTTCAATGTTAAAATCCTTTTGTGTTGTTTTAAAGATAAACTGTTTTTGTTACTCACACCAGTCCCACGACTGACTCGGAGTTTATTGTTCCTTTCCTAAACTCTGGGTGCTCATAATTTTCCACACGGGCAGTCTAGAGTTGGGTTTCTTTTTCAGATAATCGGGTTCAGTTGACATTGGAGCTAGTTCAGTTTTGGAGATCACGATTGACATTGCTTACCTTTAACTTACGTGATGATGGTTCGAGCTTGATATTGGAGTGGTTGGACTCAGCCTCTCTGACTGATCATTTGGAGTTATCTCTTCTGATATTTATCTATTATATGTTGGTATCAGAGCATTTAGTTAAGCGATAACCTTGGCTCTGTTGGGTGTTACTCATTAGAGATAGAGTCAGTAGTACTCTAGAATGAGTGTGAGTGTAATAATATATATGAGCGCGTATTTGTTAGTGAATATGAAATTGTTTTGTATTGTGTTGACTTATCGGTTGATTGTTTATAGATTCTGGTCGGTGCAGTCTAGCTAACTGTATCGATAGGGGTTTCTAAACTCTTAAACGAGATAAACTGACATAGTATCATTTTAAATTGGGTAAATGAAATAATTTACCTCGATTATATTTTGTATATAAAGGAAATAATTCTTTCAGAATTATTAAAGTGTATATAAAATTGAATTGTTTGGTTGTTGAAAATGTAAGAATATATATGGGTTAATAAAAGTAGTTTGAATAATCTAAATAAAAACAACAATTGTAAAAGAATGAAGTATATAAGCAAATGAATTATTAAGTATAGAATTATAATTAAGATGATTTACAATTGTGAAATAATCTTGTATAAGTAAAGTAAAATAGTGAAATTATATGAGAAAAGGATTTATAAATGTGATTTATAAATAAAAGGGAAATTTTGAAAGAATATTAAGCACTGAATTCATTACTGTCACTAGAAAATAATAAGGGTGATGACTGCAGCATCATCAGTATCATTTTCAAGTTTCTGTGTGATGGATTTTCTACCATAGTAAATTGAAAATTGAAGTGTTGTTGTGATAAACAAATTTGAAATTAAAATCCAAGTTGTAATTGATAAATATAAGTAAAACGAGTTTTGAACTTATAATATGAGATAATAAAGTTTAACTTTAGTAAAGTTAGAGAATTTGAGTTAGCATAGTAAATATATGATGTGAATTTAACTAAAGGAAGGTTAAATAAATTGAATTGGATTAGATAAGTGATTATAATATGATTTGGAAAGTTGAATAATAAGTTGTATAACCTATAGAATGAGAAAAGGTAAGTAACACCAATTGTTAAAATGGTTAAACAATTCTGTTAAGAAAAACAAAATCTGAATTGGATTTATAAGTGGAAATTTAAGTTAAGCTAAACAAATAATGTTTAAAAGGAATATAACTTAAGTTGTATAGTGAAAGCAAATGTAAGTGGAAATTTGAAATGGAATATAACTTAAGTGATGTTAAATGAAGTTGATTTTGTTGTCGAAGTGAAATAACAAAGTGAATTAAATGGATGTGAACTTGAGTTATATAAAGGATATTCAACCTTATTTGTAAAATGAATTAGCAATTGAATTGAACTAATGGATTGAATGTTAATCAATCGAATGTAAGTAAATTGATATGGAATAATGGATATAAGTGTTAATTCATTAAAAGCTAATAAATTGGAAATTCAATGAAAGCCAATTTAATATTAAACCAATTGGAATTAAAAATGTTGAACCAAATTGAATGTGAAGTAAAGTAAATTGAATGAATTTGGTTATGTTGATTATGATTTGGTGTTAGATGATTGTTAGTTGATTGTATAGAAATTCATATGTAATTGAATTAATCAAATGGAAAGCTAACGTATGAAAGCTATGTAATTGAATCCAAATTGAAAGTGAACCAACTTGAATTTAAATTAGTGAATGTAAACTAATTGAAAATGAAGAAATGAATGTCGTTGTATAGGAATTGGTTGTAAATAATTACAAGTGATGTTGAAATTATATAAGTTGCTTATAAACCTTGTTTAGTATGCATTTCTTTTAATATGCATGTGTTGTAGTTATTTAAAAGAGTAAAATGTTAATAACTTCATATATGTGGCACTTACATATTTAAACTGAGTAAGTACAGGTACCGGGGCTACCGTTTGGCGGGATTTGGTTGCGCTAAAATGCTTAATAAATAACTGCTTTGCTTAAAAATGCTAAAAAGGTACGCCTATGCAATAAAAATAGGAAATATGAACTGTTTTTCTGCTTTTTCGACCGTGTGGGTCAATATATATATATATATATATATATATATATATATATATATATATATATATATCTATTGTGATTTTGTAAAAGCTCCTCCGTACAAGGGAGACTCTGGCAAAATTTTCTAGAAATTTTGGGAGTTAGAAAATTTTAGAAAAATTTTGGAAATTTTTTGTTAATGTAATGTCAATTTCTAAATTGTAATGAAAATATAGGAATTGAACTAGAAAATGGAAAACATTGTTTTGGTTGAAGTTAAAGGTTTTGAAAAAAGGTGAATATAAAATTTTCACTAAGTGGATTTTTTTTGAAAAGTTAATGAATTTGGGGCATTTTTCTTACTTGGCAATTTCGAGGACGAAATTCTTTTAAGGGGCGAAGATTGTAACGACCCAGAATTTCTGTCATTTGAAATTCGTATATTTAATTGATTTTAAATATTCACAAATGAATTTGTTAAGATGAATGAATTAAATTTCGAATATAGTGATTTAATTGGATAATTAAATCGATAATTTAATATTTGAAATTCCAGAAATAATTGAAAATTGGGTTTAATGTGTATAAAAATGATGTATAAAGTTGTATTAAATCATATTTGAGTTAGGACAATGTTAGTGAACTTTTAAAATTGAAATTAAAAGTTAATTTGTAAAAAAATGAATATTTTAATATTTAATTGACGAGTGAAAATAGCCATTTTTCAAACAGTCTCGGATTTCGACGAAACTAGTTTCATCGGATCCGTAATATTATATTATTGTAAGATTTCAAATTTCGTGTCAATCGGATTTACGGTTTGTCCGGGGCAAGCCAAAATGCATAGAAATCGTTTTAATTGATTCAATTTAAATTTGATCGTTTAACTCCGTAACTCGCACATATCACCGAATTAGCTCCCGAAACACGTTCCATTATGTTCGAAACGCGGGTAAAACCCTAGGAACGCCAGTCACCACGTAAGATTTGGAATTTGTTTGAAAATACTTGTTAAATCGGAAATAATATTAAAATAATATTAATATATATGTGTATATTGTATTCTTCAGCAAACCCTAACCTATTTGGAGCTGGCCATCATTGCTTGTATCTATGGCAGAAACTCTACAACTTTTATCTTAAATTTTCGATCAACCCACGCGTTATTTTCAAAAACTTTCAACTAGGAAAACGTGAGGCTCGACGAGATCTCGAGATCCAATGGTCGAGATGGGTTATGGTTCGTCGTAGGCGAAGGAATCTCGCCGCGTTCGTACTCGCTTCGGGAGCGAAATTCGAGGGTATGGGTTAGCCGACTTCGTCGGGGCTTGGGGCGGCGGTAGAGCAGGCCGTGGGCTTCCGTTTGGCAGTGGCCGATCGATCTCCGATCGAGTAAAGAAGGGGCGGCGGCGAACCCTAGTTCACGTGATTGGGTTCGAGCATTTCCTGTACGCGTGCATGATGAAGAAGATGAAGCAAGTGCGGCCTGGATCTTTGGTCTGGGAATCAACGGTTTTGATTGGCTCTGGTATAATAAAGGGAATTGTTTATAAATTATATATACAAATCTTTAAAACTGAATGTCTCTTGCATACTTTATCAGAATTCGACGAAACAAGGGGCACTGGAATCGCAGCGACGAGTGCTACGTAGTGAAGCAGATTTGGGAACGATTAAAGCTTGTGAAAATTTTAGATTAAATCGAAGGCGCTCGATTTAATTTGAAATTGGAACGCTCAGCGTTTTAAACTCAAGGTGAGAACTTCTCACTCAATCGAAATTGTTTCGATTTAAATTTTAAATAGTTAAATTTAAAATTGCTTGATTGTGTGCTTGGATTGATGGTTGTTATTTATTGGATTGAAATAGACCCTATACGCTGCATATTAAGCGGAGGTTATTATATTAAACACATATACCGCGATATTCCACCTTGAAGTGGAATTGGTATTATATATGTATTTGGAGTTGATTTCCCACATTATATAGCGGATGAGACCCTATTGCGTCGCATAATAGCGGATGATATTATATAAATCCCATATACCACGATATTCCACCTCGAAGTGGAATTGGTATTGTGCTAACATTTGTGGATGCAGGGAAACATGTTGGAGGGATCCAACTGGATTCCTCAAACATTTGAAATTATTTCATATGTTGTATGTTGATTATTTATAATCTCCGTGTGATTATCTTTGTGATTGAAATTGTTGAAGGCTATAGGTTAGTCGAATCTATTTTTGGTATCCTTGGATACCGAAAATAAATAAAAATTGGATTTTTAAAATTCAAGTTGAAAGTTTATTTTAAAACTTATTTTTGAGAATTGGATAAATTAAAAAGGAGTTTTAAAAAGATAAAGTTATTTTTGAACCATATTGAATAATTTCAAATTACGGAGAAAAGGCTTAATAAATGGATTTCGAAAATATTATTTATAAGTTGAAGAATTTATTTAAAATTTGGATTTTTAAATAGATTTGAAGAGATAAAGAAATTTATTTTAAAAAGGAAATAACTTTGGAAATTTATAAGGAAATTTTATCGGTATTGGTAATTAATTAAGAATAATTAATTGAGTATTAATTTTTAATTAAGGGTTAATTAATGATCAATTAAAGGATAACTTATTAAATGTTTTGGTAATTAATTGATTATTAATTTACCATAACTAGCAAAAATTTATACGTAGAAATTTATCTGACTTTAAATTAATCAGATGATTAAATTAATCCTACTTATGGATGTTTGGATTATATTGGATGTTGAATTGTTTGATATCTCTGATATGTGATGCTTTGTGATATATCTTGATTTGTATTATGATCTGTAATTTTTTTATCTATGATATATATATATATATATATCTGTGATCGGTGAATGAAAGATAAGCGTTATACTTTATACCGCTTATCAATTGTATTGTTATATTTGATCTGTGATGGTTGAATGTTGTTGCACTATTGTGTTAAACCCTTGGACTACATAATATATACACACACAAATGTGGATTTCACGTGGAAATCAGTTAAGTCACAGATTTTTAACAATTCTAAAGATTAAATTTTTGAGTCAAAAATAGTTTTGGAATTGGAATTGGAATTGAAAGTTTTTTAAAATGAGATTCAAAAATAAGAGTTATTTTAAATAACTTAATAAAAATTAGAATTTAAATCATTTGATTTAAATTTTGAATTCAATACTTGAAATTGAATTCAATAATTTGGGAATTTTTTTTTAAAAGATTATGCAAGTATAAAAGGTGTTTATATGAGTTTTTTAACCATCTAAAATATGGTTTTGGAAATTTAAATTTAAATCCAAGTTTTATACTTGGATGGCTTTAACCTGTGTAATTGTAACCAGTTTTTCCCAAAACGAAAACTATCTGTTTTCAAATAATAATAGCTTTCATAAAGTGAAAAGATTTCCAATTTGTATCGAAACATTTCAAGTTGAAATGAAATTATGAATAGTTTGGAAAAACTATGAATTAACCTTTGTGAAGATGATTAAGCTTTATCTTGAAATCAAAGAAGATTTTAAAAGGTCTATCTTTTATATTATAAAAGACTTGAATTGTGAATAGTTTTGAAAGCTATAAGTTAAATCTTGATTTAAAGATTTAATGGGTTAATCCAATTGAAATGGGAAATGATTTGGGAATCTGTGAATGAATCTTTGTGAAACTGGGTGAACTTTGTGAAGTAAATCTTTTTGTTTAAAGATTTAAAATGGTAATTTGTTTAAACCATTTAAAGGAAAGGATCTGGGTAATAAGTTGTGACTTAATTGAAATCCCTATATCCATATGTTTTAAATATTGTGCTCACTATTCGGTTTAGCCGGGAAAGGACCTTTGTGTCATATAACACATTCCGAATAAGTGATATGACGATATGGATAACATTTGAAGACCGGTGGTGAAGACCGGGTATTTGTGAAAACGATAGGATGACCTATCGATTGTCTCTGCACTGTTAGCTACGGTATAGAGATTTCCTTTGTGATGGGAAGTTCGATCAGGATTGTGAATACCCGATTGCAAGGGCTTCTTTGGAAGTGCCTTCGGTTCTATTCGAACTCAGAACAGACTTGTATGGTTACATGTCTGACATTACACTTTGAGATATAAAGTGACGCAGCGGATAATTCAAAACAATGTAGATCGGTGAAAGTAGCAGTCGATGGATTGATGAATGCTGAATTGCCCGAATTCGTTGATCCGAAGATACCGAACTCTAGCTATCTCGAACTCGTTGATCGCGCACGATACCGGGTTCAAAGATCTTCAATTCTTCAAGCGTTGATCAAGCGCACTTGATTCCGCGAATCGGCTTCTACAATCGTTGAATCGAGCGCACTCGATTATCCGAAAGAGGAGATAGGAGATTACACTCAACTACCAATTTGGAATGAAAGCACAAAGCAATCAAAAGAGAATTTTATTCAAAAATCAACAACCTTTACAAATGACTTCACTTGCCTATTTATAGGCTACAACACACCAAAACAGAAAAAGTACAAGTCATAAGTCGGCAACCGACTTATCAACCTTGCCGACTTAACATAAGTCGCCTTATTTACAACACAGTTCAGAAAGCTTAAAAATATTACAAGTACTAAGTCGGTTCCGACTTATCAAATCCTTCGACTCAACATAAGTCGTACACGACTTAAGCCCAAGTAGTTACAACATACCGACTTACAACAGAAAATACAACAGACAACTCCTTAAGTCGTTGCCGACTTACAACTCTACACGACTCAACTATTAACGACTTAAGAATAGCGGTCCAGATTAACTCGGCATCAAGATCAACGGCAACAGCTTCAGCAACTTAAAACATGCGGCATCTCAAAAGAACCAATGGTGGAGGTTAACTCGGCAGAGGAATCAACGGTATCAGGGCTTTCGCGACTTAAAATTTCGACCGACTTAAATAAGTCGTAACTCGGTGCCGACCTATCTCTTTTCTTAAGTCGGGGTCGACTTAACACTTGTGCCTTGTAACTCGGTGCCGACTCATCACCTTCCTTAAGTCGGTGCCGACTTAACTCCGCTTCGTTAAGTCGTAACCTCGAAGCAACTTCCCCTTTGTTTTTCCAGTTGAGTCGGAGACAACTCATCACCGCCTCCTTAAGTCGGTTACGACTTATGCCTTCACCCCAGTTGAGTCGGTCACGACTCATGCCTGTTTTCTTAACTCGTAGATGACTCATAGCTCCTTCCATAAGTCGCCTACGACTTATGCCTTCATCTCCGGTCTGAGCTACATCATCCTCCCCATGTTGAGAGAAATTCGACCTCGAATTTGCACACTCGTCATCCCCAACAAACTCATTCCCATGATATGGTACGAGATGCTTAACATTGAATACGTCAGACGTATACACATCATCCGGCAGCTTTAGTTTATAAGCATTTTCATTGATTCGTTTCACAACTTTCACCGGACCAATTTTCCTGGCTTTCAACTTGTTATAAGCGCCTATTGGAAAACGATCTTTTGTTAATACTGCATAAACCAAATCTCCTTCGTTAAACTCAACATTTCGTCGTTTCAAATCTGCAGCTCGTTTATATTTCTCATTTGCTTTCTCTAATCGTTCTTGAACGATTTTATGACACTCCGTCAGCCCTTCAACAAAATCAGCAGCTTTCTTAATTGTCCCCTTTGAGTGTGGTATCGTTGTTAAATCCAACGGTCCTTTCGGTAAGCTTGAATAAACAATCTGGAATGGACTGAACCCAGTACTTCGATTCACAGCATGATTATGAGCAAATTCTGCCTGGCATAACTTCACATCCCAACTCTTTAGATTATCTTGAACAAGACACCTCAACAAGTTTCCCAACGATCGATTAACCACCTCAGTCTGTCCATCCGTTTGCGGATGATAAGCACTACTAAATTTCAGCTTCGTTCCCACCATTTTCCACAAACTCAACCAAAAATGACTCAGAAATCGAGTATCTCTATCCGACACAATAGATTCTGGCAATCCATGAAGTCGATAGATCTCCCTGAAAAACAACTGAGCAACATGAACAGCATCTGCCGTCTTCTTGCAAGCAATAAAATGTGCCATCTTCGAAAATCTGTCAACTACCACATAAATGGAATCATTACCACGCTGCGTTCTCGGCAATCCCAACACAAAGTCCATACTCACATCAACCCATGGTTTACTTGGTACAGGTAATGGCATATATAAACCAGCATTAGTCGCAGTTCCTTTCGAAACCTGACAAATATGACAACGCTCCACAAACCTCTCCACTTCTTTCCTCATCGATGGCCAAAAGTAGGATTGTGAAATTAACTGTAAGGTACGGTCTCTTCCAACATGCCCTTCTTTGTGTAACTCCTTGATAATCTTCATTCTCAGACTACCCTCCGGTATGCATAATCGACTTCCTTTAAAAAGAAAACCATCTACCATCAAAAACTCATCCGTCTTTCCCTCCTTAACTTTATCAACAAACTTCATGAAGTAAGGATCTTCAACAAATAATTCTGGCAACATTTCAAACCCCGTCACTTCAACTTTCAGCGTAGTCAACAAATGACTCCTCCTACTCAAAGCATCAACCACTCGATTTGTCACCCCTGACTTGTGTTTAACAACAAAAGTAAACTGTTGTAGATAGGCAATCCACGATGCATGTCTTGCTGAAATCTTGTCTTGCCCTTGTAAATGCTTCAATGCTTCATGATCAGTATAAAGAACAAATTCCTTCTGAAATAGATAATGTCTCCAGTGTTTAATAGATTGCACAACAGCATAGAACTCCACGTCATATGTACTGTATCGCATCTTCGCTCCTGACAACTTCTCACTAAAATATGCAATTGGACGTCCCTTCTGACTCAACACCCCTCCAATCCCAACCTTGGATGCATCAGTATGTAGTTCAAACACCAACTGAAAATCAGGTAATACTAGAATTGGTGCAGACGTCAGCAATTCCTTGATCTTCCCAAAAGCACTCCCTGCTTCCTCTGTCCATGCAAACTGTAACAGGTGCCATCACACTACTAAAGTGTGGTATAAACCTTCGATAGAATGAAGCCAACCCGTGAAAACTACGAACTTCCGTTATCGTCTTGGGTTGCGGCCAATTTCTGATCGCCTCAACTTTACTTTGGTCAACCTGTATTCCTTTCTCTGAAACAACATACCCCAGAAATAAAACACTGTGCGTCATGAACACGCATTTCTTTGTAGCAGCATAAAATTGTTCTTGTCTCAGTACCATCAACACTTCTCTAAGATGATTCAAATGTTCCTCTGGACTCCCACTGTAAATTAGAATATCATCGAAATACACCACCACGAATTTCCCAATGAACGGTCGAAAAATCTGATTCATCACCCTCATGAAAGTACTTGGTGCATTGGATAAACCAAATGGCATGACCAACCATTCGTATAGACCCTCCCTGGTTTTAAAAGCAGTCTTCCACTCATCTCCTGGTCTGATACGAATTTGATGATATCCGCTCTTCAAATCAATCTTCGAAAATACAGTAGCTCCGCTTATTTGATCTAACAAGTCATCCAACCTCGGCATCGGAAATCTATATCTCACAGTAATCTTGTTCAATGCTCGACTGTCAGTGCACATTCTCCACGTCCCATCCTTCTTGGGTACCAATAAAGCTGGTACAGCACAAGGACTCAGACTCTCCTGCACACGCCCCTGCTCAAGCAATTCCTCTACCTGCCTCCGCAATTCTTCATGTTCCTTCGGACTCATTCGATAATGTGGTCTGTGTGGCAACACAGCACCTGGAACAAGATCTATTTGATGTTGTATGTCCCTCAACGGTGGCAACTCCGTTGGTAATTCCTCTGGAAATACGTCGTCAAATTCTTTCAAAACTGGTTTAACTTCTTCAGGAATTTCAACTTCTTCACTGCTCTCTCGCCCAATTAACAAGAATACTTCTGGTTCCTCCTCAACCTCCTTAACAAATTCCTTCAAAGATAATAAAGTTTTCAGCTCTTCGATTTCTTCTGACTTACTTTCTTCTTGTGATCTCTTCTTTGGAACTAAAATAATCTTCGTGCCTTTAAACATAAAACTGTAGCTATTGGTCCGACCGTCATGTAGTACTGCTCGATCATATTGCCATGGTCTTCCCAATAATAAGTGGCATACATCCATCTCTACGACATCACACCATATTTCATCTTTGTATTTCTTCCCAATAGAGAATGGTACACGAACTCGTCTATCCACTTTCACTTCTCCTCCTTTTCTCAACCATGCTAACTTGTATGGACTCGGATGTTTCTCTGTCTTCAATTTCAACTTCGTCACAGCTTCGGTTGAAATAATATTATCACAGCTTCCTGCGTCGATCACAAACTTACACACCTTCCCCAGAATAGTACATGTTGACTGAAAGATATTACTCCTCAACCAACTAGCTTCCTCCTACTTCGGTGTTAAACACGATCTCCTCAGCATTAGGTTACAACCTTCGTCTCCTGACGCAATATCCTGCTTATCCTCCTCAACTGGACTAGAACACTCCTCATCAACATCCTCATCATCAACTTCCACAATCATGGTTCTCTTCTTTGGCTTTGGACACTCACTGCTTTTATGACCCAATTCCTGACAATTGTAACATTTGAACCCATTGTTAACCCTTGTCTTCTCAGCCTCCTTCACAACTGGTTTTGCAATAGCTTTTGAAACATTCGAGCTCCCACTAACTCCCTTCATCGGATTGTTGGAATTTGTAAACACACCTCCTCCTCGTCTCCCTTGTTTTTCCCATGCCAACGCTTTCTGATGTGCTTCTGCTACAGATCTTGGATCGAACATATTAACCATATCCTGAATCTGCATTCTCAATCCTCCAATGAACCTAGATGTCAGCTGCTCTTCTGTCTCCATAATATCATTCCTCGCAATAAGTTGATAGAATTCATCAGCATAGTCATTAACTGTCTTTGTGCCCTGCCTCAAGTTTTGCAAACGTTGATACATCAAAGATTGATAATTGTAAGGTAAGAACGTTGCTTTCATCAACTTCTTCATCTTCTCCCAAGATTCAACTTTTGACTTTCCCATACGTTCACGTGTAAGCTTGGTTTGCTGCCACCATGCCAAAGCTCTACCCCTCAGCCTCGTAGCAACCAACTTCACTCTACGATGTTCTGGTACTTCTTTGAAGTCAAAAATCTCCTCTACATTAGCCACCCAATCTAGAAACTCCTCCGCTTGCATACCACCCTTGAATTCAGGAATTTCTGTCTTCATCCCCGACTCCCATTTGTGATCATACTCAGAATAGTTTCTTCCTTGACCTCTTCCTTGAATACTACCACCATCATACTCCTCTTCAAAATCAGACGCATAATGATATCGATTCTGACCACCAACATCTCTACTACCATTACGCCTTCCACCATCATCCCTTCTATCGACATTCCTCCGTTCACGATCATTCACGTTCCTCCCACGTCCTTGATCATTTTCAACACTTCTGTCTCGATTGGAATGTGGCGAGACTCTACTACCCCCATGGTTAGATTCGGGTGAAACCCTTCTCCGATTTTGATTCATCTCTGTCATAAGCCTCTCTAACCGGCCAATTCCTTCATTAAGCTTCTCACTAAAATTCTCATTGATTCTTTGCTCCATCTCATCAGCCTCTTCTCTTCGATATAAAGCTTCTACGTTTTGGTGACGATTAGCTCTCCTTGGCGGCATACTTGAAAACTTCACAATTCTTCAACACTTCAAATTCAAACACAATTCGGACTTTGATTCAAAATGAAACGGATCGAAAACTTCCACTTTGTTGCAAATCTCGATGAACACGATGAACACGACTTGTCAAATCACAAATCCAAACTTCAAACTTCAAAAGTATACACGACCCACTTCTTCAAATTCTCGGCCGTGATGAACACAAGCTCAAATCTTCAAATGAATAGGCTCCAAGTCTCGATCTAACTATGATTGGTTAGAACAAGCTCTGATACCAAAACTGACGCAGCGGATAATTCAAAACAATGTAGATCGGTGAAAGTAGCAGTCGATGGATTGATGAATGCTGAATTGCCCGAATTCGTTGATCCGAAGATACCGAACTCTAGCTATCTCGAACTCGTTGATCGCGCACGATACCGGGTTCAAAGATCTTCAATTCTTCAAGCGTTGATCAAGCGCACTTGATTCCGCGAATCGGCTTCTACAATCGTTGAATCGAGCGCACTCGATTATCCGAAAGAGGAGATAGGAGATTACACTCAACTACCAATTTGGAATGAAAGCACAAAGCAATCAAAAGAGAATTTTATTCAAAAATCAACAACCTTTACAAATGACTTCACTTGCCTATTTATAGGCTACAACACACCAAAACAGAAAAAGTACAAGTCATAAGTCGGCAACCGACTTATCAACCTTGCCGACTTAACATAAGTCGCCTTATTTACAACACAGTTCAGAAAGCTTAAAAATATTACAAGTACTAAGTCGGTTCCGACTTATCAAATCCTTCGACTCAACATAAGTCGTACACGACTTAAGCCCAAGTAGTTACAACATACCGACTTACAACAGAAAATACAACAGACAACTCCTTAAGTCGTTGCCGACTTACAACTCTACACGACTCAACTATTAACGACTTAAGAATAGAGGTCCAGATTAACTCGGCATCAAGATCAACGGCAACAGCTTCAGCAACTTAAAACATGCGGCATCTCAAAAGAACCAATGGTGGAGGTTAACTCGGCAGAGGAATCAACGGTATCAGGGCTTTCGCGACTTAAAATTTCGACCGACTTAAATAAGTCGTAACTCGGTGCCGACCTATCTCTTTTCTTAAGTCGGGGTCGACTTAACACTTGTGCCTTGTAACTCGGTGCCGACTCATCACCTTCCTTAAGTCGGTGCCGACTTAACTCCGCTTCGTTAAGTCGCAACCTCGAAGCAACTTCCCCTTTGTTTTTCCAGTTGAGTCGGAGACAACTCATCACCGCCTCCTTAAGTCGGTTACGACTTATGCCTTCACCCCAGTTGAGTCGGTCACGACTCATGCCTGTTTTCTTAACTCGTAGATGACTCATAGCTCCTTCCATAAGTCGCCTACGACTTATGCCTTCATCTCCGGTCTGAGCTACATCATAAAGCAGGTTTCTTTCAAATACATTTCTGTTGGTGGCGGGGAATTTATTCTCTTAGCTTAACACCCTTCTCTGAGACGTACGAGCTCAGAGGTTAGTAGTTGAAGGTTATCAGTGATATATTCCCAATTTGGTAATGTGGCATGCTAAGTGCTGCTGTGTGATGATCATTTATTGATCATTTGTTGATCAAAGCATGGCTTTGTGGAAAAAGCGTAGCTTTGTGGACGAGACTTCGTCAGACCTCACACCCCGGAAATGGTCAAAACAGGAATGATGCGGCAAGGTTATGAGGGTCGCTCCCTTTAGGGTATGTCATTTCCTTCTGGAAAAGAGTTGTATCAGGTATGGAGCCCTGGTATTTAACCTATGTGGTTACTCCAATCTCATTTACTGTGTGATTGTTGTTTTGTTGAGGCGCCTCGGATAAAGGTCCCAAAGGACCGAGGGGTGGCATACTCGAGTAGTAGTTACCTAGCGACAGAGGTAACCCGACCTTGTGTTGGCAAAGATCCGGGTAGTTTCTCGGGGCGTCTATCCAGAGGCGTGTACCCATTGGCAGTAGGAAGTTCCTTAGCCTGACCATTTGTTGGAAATCCAATTCCCAATACGAACCTTGTACGGTTTTAGTTGTAGAACCTGCCATTTACTTATGGTGGTCACCACTATTTAGATGGTAGCTATAGTAGGCATAGTTCGGAATGTCTATGCTGGCTAAGATTAATATTATACTTTCAAAATGTTTTTCTGCACTATGCACTAATAATAATATCAAATGATTTTGCGTAGTAAGCATGTTTGACTATCACAAGGAGAAATCTCCTCCAATTCTGCGTTTGCATTGTGTGTGTGGCGGGAGGCCTTATGTTAGTTTCATTTTCCCAAAAGCATTGCGGATGCCTTTTACTTTCTTTGTTGTTGTTTTAAAGATAATAACTGTTTTAAGTTCTCACACCAGTCCCATGACTGGCCTGGAGTTTATTGTTCCTTTCCAAAACTCTGGGTGCCCAAAATTTTCCACACGGGCAGCCTAGAGTCAGGTTATCAGGTCATTCTGGATTCAGGACATGATGTGGAGCTCAAGTGGCGAGCTGGATGGCGAGACGTATCACTTGTATATGATATTATTTATTCCGCTGTGTATTCTGTACGAGGACAAGTTTATATAATTGTCCAGTGTTGTATTGTGTGTATATTGACTCTGATGATGTAATGTACAAACTGATATAGTTCTTTTTCTAAAAGATTATTCATTTATCTATTATATGTTGTTCCGCTGCGATATGTGAGATTCTGATATTGTTTCTGTTGTTTCATCTTTCTTTATTTCTGTCTTCTTCTACCTCTTCTTTTTAACCATAACAATTCGGTTTTCCGGCATTCGATTGCTAGGCAGTTGATACAGTGGACGTATTAATGTCGATTTTCGGAAGTCGAAAATCCCGAAGCGTTACATATTATTTGATTTCGTCCTGATAATTTTAGCTCGGTCATTCGATTATGATTGGTTGCTTGTGATTGATCCTGAACGATTCAATTTCGAATATTTTTCTGATGTCCTTGCTTGATTACCACGGCTTGTTTGGTTTTCTTATTTTTCGTTCATACGTGTTACATCTGGCTTTGGATTTGGTTCCATTCTTTATGGTCCTTTGATTTCGGCCTTTTGAATTCCTTTAGATAATCTGGAAGTTTTTGACATGTTCAATTTACTGTATATACTTCTTTTTGAAAATGTTTGACTCATGGCTTGATTTGTGTTCTTTCATCTCTGCCTTGACTTATCGAACTGTAACTGGTTATCTGTATAAGTATATATTTATATATGTGTGTTGGTTTCTCTTGGAGTCTGAGTTGTTGCATCATGGAGTCAGCTGTCTTGGTTTGATCTGGACTTGGAATCGTTCTTCATTTGGATGTTGTGAGTCTTGTATCACTTCAGTTTTCTATGGCAAACATTTTGGTCTCTCCATATATATACATACCTGTATGTATATATGTGTATGATGGCTATGCATTTGTTGAACTTGCTGTTGCATTATTTTAGCTCATTTTGGATTGTATGTTTGAAGTCTAGGTTGCATTGTACTTTGTGTGTTCATGCTGAAAGTATTGCTTCATCTGCTTCGCGTCACTTGTGCATTTGATTTTTGCACTTGTATTTGGTTCTATAGCTTGTTACATTGAGTCTAATATTGTCAGGGTCGAAATGTAAGCAGCCTTGTCTCTTTGTAGTCTGGTCTAGGTTGCATCCATTCCATGTTCATTTGCTTGTATCGACTGGTTCGATAGTTTCACTTAAATCTGGTTTGGTTTGCATATGACCTTCATGTGTACATTTGTGTTTGTACTAGGTTGTACATTTGTGTGTTGAATGTGTGGTTTCATGTCTTCAAAACTGTTCTATGGTTGGCCTTGGTTCTTGTTACATGTGCACTGCCTATATATATGTATACATGTGTGTTTGCATATGTATATATGTATGCTTGCCTGTGTTGCTCTTATCAATTTATTGCATTCATGTTGCCAGGTTCATTTGCTCTGATTTCTTGAATCTGAACACTTGAATTATTTGCATTGAGTTGATGACCTTCTGCTTCACTATTGGTCTTCACACTCACCCATGTTCACAATTGTTATGCTCTGTCCACTGTTTCATATATATCACTATCTGGACTTGTGACTGCACCTGATGTATGTGTGTGTCACCACTCTTGCACTGTCCTGATGCCATTGATATTTGAGTTTGGTTGCTTATGTATGCACTGTGTATATACATGTGCTAGTTGCTGTTTTTGGACTTGCATTCTTGTACATTTGGTGTGATGCGTTCTGAACTATATACATGTATATATGTAGTGCATCACTATTATCTTTGCAGTCTGCACTGAAATGCTGTGCACTGCATATTTATTTGTTGCTCCATTGTTTTGCACTTGACCATTTGTATATGGTCTATATGCTGTTTCATTTAAACTGTACCGTTGAGGTTGGTTGTTCATGTCTGAGTTTGAATGGTTGAGTTGTTTTCATGTGTACACATTGAATTTTTGGTTGAGACTTGTTTTATGTTGGTTTTGGATTCTTGTTGCATGAGAACTTGTACTCGACAATTTTGTGATGTATTTTTATTGCACTTAAGTTGAATCCACCCTCGGTTTGGGTTTGAACTTGTGCTCATCTCTCCCTGCAGTTTTATCAAGTGTATATCGGTGTGCACGGCCTTGTGGCATGTATAGTGATACACTGTGCATGTCACAAGTTGTTCGTGTAGATGAATTCAAAATAAATGATGATGAACAACCCAAATAACTGAGGCAAATAATATTTTCAAAAACACATTTTATTTTACACTGCAAAAATATTTCTTTTTCAATTTTACTGCGTCAGTGGTTATTCTGCAGATAATTCAGATGTTGGATAAAAATTGGAATATGGTTGAAGAACAAATAAGAGCGAACAAGTGATATGTAGTGAGGTGCAAATGTATGTATAGTGAAAAATTGTATTATAATTTGGAATTGTAATGTAATGGAAATTGTGTATATAGTGAGAGCTCAAATTTGAACTATTCAAAATTGTAATAAAATATTTGTTTGAATAAAATATCTGTTTGAATTTAAATTTGTGTTATTTATTTTATTCAGCAAATATTTATTTAATTATGTGAAAAATAAAATAGTACAATAACAAATACATTTAAATGAATATATATATATATATGTTTATTATCATCAAACAAAAATCATATACTAGCATATTCAACAGCCTCGACACCTTCAAAGCAAAAATTACCGTAGTTAACTCCAAATCGTGAGTCGGGTATCTCACCTCATGCGGTCTAAGCTGTCAAGATGCATAGGTAATCACTTTACCTCTTTGCATTAACACAGCTCCTAACCTAGTTCCATAAGCATCCGTATATACTACTAAGTCCTGATTCCCATCCAGAACAATTAACACAGGTGCATTAGTCAATAAGTGTTTTAGCCTCCGGAATGCCTCCTCACACTTATCGATCCAAACAAACTTCACATCCTTTCGCGTTAGCTTGGTCATCGGTGTTGCTATTCACAAGAAATCCTTATGAATTTTCGATAATACCCAGCTAATCCAAGAAAACTCTTTATCTCAGTCACTATCTCGGGTCTCTTCCAATTATTCACCGCCTTGATCTTAGTCGGATCTATAAACAACCTATTCTTTGAGACTACATGACCAAGAAACTTCACTTCCTTCTTCCAGAAATGACACTTCAAAAACTTCGCCTTCAGCTGATGCTACCTTAGCATCTCAAGCACCACTCTAAGATGAACTTCATGCTCCCTATCCAAGTGCTCTCGAAAAACTCAGTTCATCAAATCTACAAAGAATGATGGCACATTAGTTAGTCCGAACGACATCACTAACCATTCGTACAATCCATATCTAGTTCTAAACACCATCAAAGGAATACTACCCTCTGCTACTCTAAGCTGATGGAAACTTGTTGCTAAATCCAACTGAGAAAATACCTTGGCTCCACTCAACTGATCGAACAAATCATTAGTTCTAGGCAACGGATATCGATTCTTTATCGTCTTCTCATTCAACTTATGATAATCGATACATAACCTTAACAATCCGTCTGGATTCTTAGCAAACACTACGGTTGCTCCCCAAGGTGAACTACTTGGCCTAATAAAACCTTCCAAATCCATCAACCGCACCTTTAGCTCCCTCATCTCGGTAGGTGATTCTGCTTGGTGGTCTACTCACTGGTTCTACTCCCGGCACCAAATCTATCCGAAACTTAACGGCTCGTTTCGATGGCAGTCCTACTACAGGTTCAAAGACATCTGCGAATTCTCTAACAACGAAAATGCGATTCAACTCGTCTTCTACCTCCACAACACCCAACAAAGCAATAACCTCAAAACTAGAGTTTTCTACGGTATATACAATCCGATCATTACAGTTAGGGTGCCTAAGTGATATTTCCCTATCATGGCAAAATATCCTAGCATCGTACTTACTTAACCATACCCAAAATAATTCCAAACCCTACGAAATCAAACACATGCAAACCGCAAACAAAGGTATGACCTAACAAATCAAACTCTAGGTGGTCACACTTCATCCCAAGTGCCACATACCCTCCTATCGGATTTGCAACCCTTAAGGAAGTAACTAAGTATGAGGGTTCTAGGTTAAGCTTATCTACCAAACAATGAGATATAAAAGAATGCGATGCACCAGTATCAAATAGAACATTAACTGACATATCATGAATTAGAAGCGAACCTCCCAACACAGCTTTTCCTTTTTCCTCTACTGTTGGCCTTAAGGTAGCTAGCTCCAATGCATATAATTTGCCCTTCCTATCCTTAGCGGGCTCCTTGCATTGGTTCTTGTAATGTCAAATTTGATCGCAATTGAAGCACCTGATATTCTTCTTCCCGATCACCTTCTTTCCCACTCCATAACGACATTCATTAGCGAAATGCCCTTTCTTATCACACTTAAAGTAGACAACCTCCGACTTCCCCTTCTTTGTGGCTCCACCCTTCTGAGCTCCGTTCTTATAGATGAACTTCTTTTTCTGACTCGGCCCCACTTGGACTTCCTTTGCCTTCTTTTTCTCTAGAAAAGCAAGCATCTCCTCATTCCTCAAATCCATTCCCACTATGACATCACATGGGTCCCTGATATGCGATGACATTTCCCTAGCAAGCTCAGACTTCAACCCCCTGACGAACTTCTCGTTCCTGTTAATCATAGTATCCACCAGAGCATAACCATACCTTGCTAGCTCCTCGAACGTCGTCATGTACTCAAGCACAGTCATGTCTCCCTGCTCCAATTTAGCAAACTTTCCGAGCAGAGCAAACTTAGCAATCTCCAACATAAACCTATCTCCAAACCTCACCTTGAACTCAACCCATGTAATTATGTCCTCATTAACTCCAACTGTAATGCTGTTCCACCAGTACAACGCCGCTCCTTGTCACTATCTCGAAGTGAGTCTTCTCTTCTACTCATCATTGAGTCCTAGATCAGCGAAAATCCTCTCGTAATAAAGCAACCAATTCTATACTTAGATTGCGTCTTCAGTACCAATAAATGGCTTTCCTCCCAACCGAGCATAATCCCTACTCAGAATAGCATAGTTATTGGCCATTGGAGCATCTTGGTTTCCTCCTCCAACTACTCCAGTAGAAACTCCCGCCTGCATCATGTTAACAAAGAACTGATACATTGCTCCCTTGTCAACTTGCGGGACTCCAGCACCCATATTTCCAGCTTTTGCCTGACCTTGGTTCCTTCTCGTATTTGGTCTAGCATTTCCATTTGTAATGGTGCTTCCCCCTCTAAGATTAACTCTTCCACTTCTATCATTCATATATGTATTCAAGCCCCGTAATATCCAAAAGAATAGCCTAAGAGAGATAGGAGAATTAAGATATAGTGTATTCTTATATATAGCAAATACAAGTACGTTACTATAGCATTATCCCATGCCCCGATCTTATCTCTAATTCCTTAGGATTATGTTTCAAAAATCATTTTAGTTTAAAGTTTTTCATAAACCTATGCTTTGATACCAAGTTGTAACATATCTTATCTGGAAGCCTAAAGCTAAGCGCTACAGATGCTGCAGCCATCTATAGTATTAATTTTCGGTGACCAAATACGGTAATGTTAATGGTATCCATAATATCAGAAGCCTTGAATATGAAATAAAATCATCACAGATTAAAACACTTTTCCGATTACATTTCAAAACAACATTTCATACCCAAGTTACATAATCCCAAACGTTTCCCAGGTTCAGATCAAATATAATTATTACATAAATACGCCAAGAGCGACATATGAAGATGCCCCCTTGGTTGACTAGAGTACTAAATAGTCATAACAGACTTAATACAACACAGCGGAAATAAAACATAACAACTCCTAAATATAGCTAGCATCAGCCTTCTGCTCGTCTTCGGAAGCTTTACTCGTCCACTTACTAAAACCTGAAAACCCTCAACCCTCAGCCTACTCAAATCAATTTTGAGCACTCGAGAGTTTAAGGAGAAAAACTTAAACTTCGAGTCAGACATAAAACTTGGTGTAAATAATACTATCCATCTCGGTCATATTATATTAAGTGAGACCATGCCGCTTAGCGAAATGGGTTTCCCCTTACTAATATCCTTTTAAAACATATCTTTTGCAAATCTTAATCCTGCAATCAAAACTGGTTAAAACTATAATATCACTATCATGAATGCTTATAAATTAGGTATCAAATGGACTATCTGTCCGAACACTATAGTTTTGTTTGGCTAACTACTAACCTTTGGCTGACTTGGGCCTACCAGACAAAATAAACAAATAATCTAATTTCTGTTAGATACTCCTCTTCTGGATGGTCTGTCCCTAACTTAGTTCTCCCAAGGTCAACTGATCCTAATGGTTTTGCGGGCTCACCAATAACCTATCTCTCCTCTATAGATTCCTTTATGTGTGTAACATCATTTTAGTCTTACCTGTGACAAAGACCTACACACTAGAATTTTGGATAAAATTAGCTAGGGGCTAATAGCTAATGTATAGGGCACGACCCTATACCAGTCCCATCTGGTATTCTAATATCCGAGTCATTTTACTTAGGGTCATCTACCCATAAATTTTCCTTGAAAACATTTTCTCTCAAATTGATTTAAACCTTTAAATCATACTTTAAACAAGGAAAATATACTCTATGCTTTACTCAAATCACCTTGCCATGTTATATATACTTTATACAAAACTTTGTTGATGAAAACATTTTAACCTTTGAAAGTACCCCTTTCAAAACTAAGTAACTACTTTTCTTTATAACCTTAGGCCGAAAGGCCAAAATATACCTTTCAAAACCATTCTTAATAAACCATTCGAAAACATTGAAAAACCTTTCTTTCGAAAGCTTTGAAACCTTAGCCATCCTCTTATCGAAACACTATAAACACTGCCTTTCGAAAAAATTGGAGTATTCCATTTAAAACCTTTCAAAACCATTGGGGAACCACCCCTTCGAAACCTTTATTTTAAACCTTTCGAAAGCACTAAATCCTTTTCATAAAATCGAACCTTTCAAAAGCATTGTGCTTTAAGTAAAACATGTGGAATAACCTTTCGAAAACATTCAAAACTATTCCTTTCGAAACCATTGGGTTTAACTTTAAATAGAACAAAGGGCCATAAAACAACTAAGTCGAAAGCACTCTTTCGAAAGCTACTTCCTAAGTAAAGAAATGATGGTGTCGAAACCAACCCTTTGAAAGCATTGAAGAAATGGCTAAGTTTTAAAAACAAAGTTACCCTTTCGAAACTATTTGCTTCAAATAGTGCAAAGCGGCAGCAAGGGGTTTCGGCCCCTTCGAAAGCATTTACTTAAAACATAAGGCGCAATCTCTTTCAGAACCATTCCTTAAAATCATTTAACCAAGTCGAAAGTTATCCAAGTTGAAAGCATCCTTTTCAAAATCAAAGCAGACACATTTTCTTTTAAACAAAGAAAAGCTGCGACCCCTTCGGAAACCCTTGTTTTGACTACATACCTTTCGCCTATATCCAATTCGCCGCGTACCAAGTCATTGAACCATGCACGTTGGTTTCGATGGTATTGGAGGTGGAAGTACTTGGTCGAAAGCTTGCAGCTGAAAGTGGCAAAACATGTAAAAAGCATGTATAATCTGGTTTTTAACTTTTTAAACTAATTCTTTTCAACTAACCTGCCTTGTTTGTCAAAACATGATTGGTTGCTAATTTCTTTTCTAAAAGTACTACCGAAATTTCAGAAATAACAAATTAAATTATTTACAAAATGCCTCTTCTCCTTTTATAAATATATAAAACATTTAAGTCCTGTACCTTAAATAAATTTATATGTTTATTAAAACACTGAGGAAAAATCCATAAATATTTTTAATATGTTTTCTAACATATATTAATTTCTGACCAAAAATATACATATATTAGCCGTAATTAATTTTAAACCCAAATAACCATTTTCTTCACTAGAAAATTAATATTAAATCCACATTAATTCAGAAAAATAGGAAAATTGAAACCCATCTCTAAAATATCATTTCTAACCTTATTCTAAAATCGCAAGGCATTTGGATTTTATTTAATAGGGTTTTCATATTAAAACATATCATAAAATCTATATGAAATAGCATAAATCATCAACAAGCATATATATCCATTTTAATAATAAAAAACATGGAGAATACTTTGCAAAATATTTAGATATGATCTAGAAACCAAAAACATCAAAACTATGAGATGTAACCTATTTTTCACCTTTAGCTTTGTTGTTGAGGAGTTGAGATTTGATCTTGGATTAAGTTGATTAGCTTCTTCCCCTTGATTTAGCTTATCTTCCCTTTTTTCTTCTTTAATGGTGGCCGGCCTCTTGTTTTGTTTTAGGTTGTGAAAATGAATGTGTAAAATGAGTGTGTATAAGGGTTTAGGGTATAAGGTTACTACTTATTCCCACATTTCCCTTGCCTACTACCCTAACTTAATTCATTTTAATTCTCTTAGTTCAGTAGTTCAAATAGGCACGACTACCCTTAGATTATACAAATCTTGATCCCTTAATCATCACATTATTTTATTTAATTTAACTAATTAAATATCCTAAATAATGTTAATCAAAATTAAGGTCGTTACATGTAGTCAAAGATTTGTGCATTGGAGTGTGGAGCGGTGTTTGGCAAATGGAGGCGCACCCACGGTGGAAATTTGATGGAGATTGGTGCAAAAAAGGGTCGTGCATCTTGGCATAGGCGGGAAAGTTGTACCCAAGTCGGATTTTGCTCAGGAGGGGCGGAGGCAAGGTGGTTGGGTCGGGTGTGTCGATATCGCGAAGAGGAAGTTGCAAGCGATGTACATTTGGGGTTTCGTCGAGTGAAGGCCGTGATAGGGTGTGCGTGTACAATGGAGTGTGCACTGTGTCATGTTCTGGTGGGGGAGAGGTTAGTGATTTGGGAAGAAAGGATTTAGGTGGGAATTAGTTTAAAAGGGTAACTAATTTAAATAAGGATTAGTGTATAATTTATATAATTTAATTCTCAAATCTGATAAATTGTATAACTCTCTCGTACGAAGTCCAATTGAAGCAAGACTTTTTACATTGCACTCATAATGGCAATAGCTACATGTTGGAACTAGGTTCATTTAATTTTGAAGCAAGTGAAATTTTGGGCTAAAATTGAACGTCGTTCGATTTTCTTCAAATTAGAACATCTAAGCGTCCGTTGGAATTTTAATGAGTTAAACTCGCCATTTTGGATAATCAATTTGATTAGTAGTAGATAATTTATACTATTTGTGTTTAGATGAGTTTTTGGCTTGGTTTGATTGAATATCAGCTTTTGAAAAGCGATCGACATTTAAATTTGAAATACAGGAATTTAGTAGAGAAATATGGATTTCTCGTTATTATGATTTTTAATTCCAGTTATATATTTGTTGATTTTAATCTCACTTATATACCTGTTGTATAGATTGTTAAATGTTGAAATTTGATAGTTTGGCTATATTGGATATGACACTGACATATGTTAAAAGTTGAACCTTTTTAGTGATAAATGTAGTATTGGCACTGGTTAAGTGTTATAGTAGCTATTAGCCTAGTTTTAGTATTTTGAAATACTATTAATTGTTATTTGGTTTGAAGATGGTTTTGATTTGGAGAATGATGTTTAAATATGATTTTGGTAATTTTCATTATATTTTATTTAAAATAGTTTTTGGACTTCTCTATTTCACCTCAACCTTTTTATTTGTCCTTTCTAAATATTTGGAAATGTTTTTGGATTATTTTGGGAAGTATTTATGTTATCTAGCCTTTTGACCAGACATTATTCGGACAGATTAGACGAGCCAAACATAGAGTTATCAAGGCAGGAAGCCTAGAGATAGCCCAAGAGTTCAAAAACCAAACACAAACAAAGTCACAAGGTCAATGCAAAGACAACCTAGCCAAGATAATCACAAAAACACCCAAGTGGAGGGTCAGTACCGACCCCACTTATAGGTCAGTATCGATCCATATTTTCTTCCCTAAGGATGCTCATCCTCTACCTATGCCATAAACTCGATGCCAAAAGCCTACTTCGGGTGTTGTTTTGTTGATCCATACAATTCTTCATCGATCTCCATGAACTCTTGAATCAACAACTCTGTTCTTCCATGACTTCATCATTTGGACTCAAAAACAAGCTAATATTGGTGCAAACAACTATGGAATCATGAAGCTACCATAAGACGATCCAACATGAAGTCTTGAAGGCAGTCAATTTGGCAATATTATGTGTCGGTATCGACCCCTACCCTTGGAGTTGTATTCACCTATACAAGCTAATGAGGTGGCGACCTATTTTCATGGAGAATTAGTCTAAAGCATGGAAAATGATTTGGAGATATTTTGTGCGAGATTTTAGGCTCCCTACCTCTATAAATAAGAAGGTAAGGCTCATTTTTCAAGATCTTTTGGCTCTTGTTGTTCTCCACTTTTAATTCTTGTAACCACTATCGGAGTTGTACTGACCCGTAAGAACTTCTGGGTGTTTATATCATTTTTGGTTCAAACATTTTGGTGGCTTCACTGAGAAATCATATACTCAAGCAACTTGGATCCATCGTCTACTATTGGATTACTTAATTCCGGTTGATAGATCTAATTTTACTACCTTATTTTCTACTATTAAGATTTTTTTGTGATCTAAGAGAAGTTATTTGCAATAGCCCCATCAAGAAGAGACCGTTCTACCAATTCCAAAGTGACCACTGAAATTAAGAACCATAATGCTTAGCATGTGGATAATGCTACTAAACCAGAGCAATTGGAGATCCAAAATCCAGCTGAAGTCGTGAACATAATGGATATGGATAGGATAATAAAGTAGATGGAAGATAGATTCTAGGCTAGTCAGAATGAGATGAATCCAACAATGCAACAAAGCTTCAGACTGCTAAATGAACTAACTCAGAATAGCCGTATGAGGAGTAGAAGAGATTCCAGTTTAGAGTTCAGAAAGTTCATCACCATTCGAGCAGAGACGGAGGGACAGGAAGCAGAAGAAGACTCAGAATGCTGCTGGAACATCTTAGCAAAGAAGAGGACAAACTCTAGCCATAGGTTTGTGGATCGGTACCGAACCAAGAGCACGGGTTGATACCAACCCATTCAATGGTGGGCCCAAAGCTCGTCATTTGGAAGGCAGTGTGGATTTGAATTCTGGAGGCGCTGTTGATGATCAGAATCTGGAGAATCATACTTCTATTGATGATACAACTCACGGGAATCACACAGAGGGGACTGCCGGACGAATGGATCTCTCGGAGTCTGGAGAGCCTAGGTATTGAAAACCTCCCCGAGAGCGTTTGTCGGGTTGAACACTTAGGGTAGAACTCGATTACCGCTGTTCAATCGAGCCTGTAGACCTAGAGTATTTAGAATATATGGTCAAGGGACTTGTAAGTGAAAATTTCTTCAAAAGAAATGATGAGTAGGGTGCCTCTCCTAGTTAGAATCCATTTACTGAAAACATCCTACACGAAAGATATCCTCGAAGTTTCGCAATGCCAGTTATGCCATTGTACGAAGGAGCAATGGATACTAAGCAGCATTTGAAGAGATATGAGTGGCATATGGATTCAGCTAGAGCTTCCGATGATATGAAATACCATTGTTATTTAATTTTCCTAGAAGGAGTAGCTATGAAATGGTTCGCTCGACTTCCGCTAAGGTCCATACCATCTTTTGTTGAGTTGTCGAAGAAGTTTAGAGAACAACTCTGTTTACATACTTCACGTCTAAAACATGTCATGTCTTTGTCAAATCTCTTCTAAACCAATGGAGAGTCGCTGAAGGATTTCTTGAATCAATTTCACAAATTCATGATAGAAGTTACAGATCCAAAGGACGACATAGTGCTGATGCGCTAATCAAGGGAATTCATCCCCAAATGAATTTTGGGGAATGGTTAGAAAGGGAACCCCCATCGATGATGGATGTTTCTATAGAAAGGCCAACGAGTACTTACGCTTGGAAGAGTCATGCATACATCCATAGAGAGCTAAGGCTGGGAGTTCTATTGGAGTAGTGTAGAGCAATGTTGTTGTAAAGCAATCTGAATGAAGTTTTGGAAATGTCAATGTGAATGTTGGCAATAAGAACGATAGTTGAAAGCAGAATGGTGATAGGGCAAAGAAGCAAACGCCTGACAAAAGGAATCATACTAGGACTTCTAAGTATGACAGCTATACTATAACAACCCAAAATTTAAGCTATAATAATTAATTAACGAACCAATTAAACAATAAAATAAGTTGGTGAAATTGTTAAAATCGAGCTAGGGGAGTTGCACCATTGGGTCCGTGGTGATTTTCTGATAAATTTCCATATATAACTTGTCGAAATCCGAGTCAGTATGGAGAAGTTATGAGAGAAACAAGAAACCGGAATTAAATAAACAAAAACTAAAAGAAAAAAAATACAAGTGCTTGGGTCGACCCATGTTATGGTCAGGTCGACCTATAGTTCGACCCCCAAAGATCGTAGGTCAACCGACAAAACTTCCTGGATGCAAAAACATCCAGGTACGAGCCGAACACCATAAAATTTGATTTTTGGTTAATCTTGTGCATTCGTAGCTGCATCCAATGGTTCCTAGTGAGCCTGTGACGTGGTTGCACCAGATTTACTCTTCAAATCCGACGGCTTGAGATCCCTAAGACACACTATAAATAGAACCCTATGCCTAACTATTTTTCTCATTTGGATTTTCTCCCAATTGGGTTCTTTGCCTGAGGCTGAACCCTAAGTAGAAAAAATTTCTAGGGAGGAAATCTTCTTAATAAAAATATTCTACACCCTAGAAGCGGATCCAAGAAGGCCTAGGAATAGAGCTAAGGACCAAAGGTGACTGTTTTGTAATTATTTTAGATTTGTAAGCAATTTAAAATAATAGGGTTATCAATAGTTATAGTTTTTCTACAATTTTGAGATAGTTTTTATGTAAGTTTATTTACAGTCAGTTTTTTCAAAAGTTCTTTTCAGTCTATTTTTATTCAGCTATTTTATTCGGTTATTTACAATTAACTGCAGTTATTTACAGTAATTTACATCTGTTTTAAGTTGGAATTTAGCCTTTAAATGTTAGTTTCTTTTTTTATAGATTTAATCCTTTTTGACGCGAATGAAATATTAAAAAGAGAAGAATTCGCAAATATTTATTAAAATAGAATAACACTAAATTTATAGAAATCAGATGTGAAATGAGAAAAATAGAAATAAAAATAGAGATGGACTGAAATAGGCAAATTTAAGATATTTGCAAGCATAATTATAACAAGTGGTTATAACTAAAAAGGAAAAACAGAAGAGTAACAGTTGCAAGAACAATTATAACACGTAGGTTATAATTAGAAAGAAGAGATAACAGAAGAGGCTTATTTTAAAACTTAGATCTTGGATTAAGTTAATAAGCAAATATAGAAGTAGGGCCCGTACCGGAAGCATTCCCCTTTAGGTCTAGGACTGATGGTTTCACACGTAGGTGAGGCTGGGACACGCTTATGCTGATTATACTAAATAAGTGGCCAATAGATAGAGGCTCAAATCTGGGGATTTCGGCAAGGGGCACAAAGCTAGAAGATTTTTTGTTAGGACCAGTACCAGCAGCATTCTCTTTCAGGTCGAGGACTGATGGTCTCACACGTAGGTGAGGCTGGGCATGCTTATGCTGATTAGGGTAAATAAAGGGTCAAATAGGGGGCGACAGTTAGTTTATACCGACAATGACCGAGCGTGCGGCATCGATTAGGGTAAATAATTCGCAACTGCATCCTAAGCTCTAAAGAGGTTTCTTTTGTTGTGACCAATAGGATTGGTTCACAGTGGCACAACAGAGATAGGAAAGGCCGATCAATGGGTGGGATTAGGATTTCAGCCTAATCAAGTTAGCAGTTCATATAGGATTATGATTTCAGTTAATCACAGTAGTTTAAGACAAGTGCAAACAATCAAACAATCAAAGCAACCAGTCAAACAGAATCAGGAATAGTATTTTATCCGAGTTTTATCTTTTCTGTATTTTCCTTTCAAGCTAGAACTGTTGCTTAGTCTATTATCTTTATCTTGCTTAGAAATAATAGTAATTACTTTCACTCACCAGACTTATTGTCTGGCCCACTCCTCTATTTCCCTTTTTCCCCCTATAGGCCAGAAGAGTTGAGGATAGTTGATTCAGGTTGCTTGGAGATTCATTTTCGGAATTTTCCCATTTTAGATGTATTCTTCTGCTTTTCATCTTTTTCATTTGGCTTATGATGGATTGCCACTTGTGAGAGGGATTATTATTATTGTTATCTTTATACTTTTATTTTATGAGACTGAGATGTATTTTCATGAGACATGAGACATTTTAAGTTTTTGAGATATGTTATGTTTTTATGAGTTATTTTAGATGAAGTTTAATTTTGAATGATAAGTTGTTATTTAAATGTTTCCACTGTTTTTACTTATTTACCTTGTGAATCTTAGTCTATGTGATGCTTTAACTAAACCTATAATGCACCACATCCTTTGGTTTGCCCTTTTGGGAATACTAAGGGGTGTGGGGTGTTTCATTTGGTATCAGAGCCTAAGGTTACAGGATTCGTAAAAACTTGTTTTAAAAGTAAAGTATTTTTAAAAGGTAACATATTTTCAAACTAAAAGTATTTTTCAGAAAGAAACTCTTATTATAGAAATAGTTTTCAAGTATAAAAGAATTTTTATATAAATCCCCTCAAAGTCCATTTCAACCTTCTTTCGATTCTTTCGAGCCTAAATTTTCTTTTCTTTGCATAGTACGGCGGATGCCCCAAATCTTCCAGAGGGTGTCCAAGTCCCTGACTGGTTCCGTAGATACCTCCAAGCTACGGCACCAGAAGTGCAAGGGCAAGCGCCCAATGCCGCACCGGTGGGTTGAGGACCCGTTAATCCACATGCAACAACCAATTTTTCTAAGCTATGCAAGGACTTCGCTAGTCTAGGAGGCAAGACGTTTTCTGGCATAGAGAATTTCGTAGAGGCACGAGCTTGGTTGAGGAATTCAGAGCAGATTGGCAGCTGAAGGGAGAGGCTTCTTACTAGTGGGAGGTTGTAGAAATGGAGGGTAGAGGGATTGGTTGGTTTGGATTTCGAGAAAGCTTTGAGAGAAATTTCTTGTCACAAGCTGAGGAAAGCATGCAGTTGGAGAAGTTCATTAGTTTGAAGCAGGGGAGTCTTTCGGTGAAAGAGTATATAAATCAGTTTAATGAGTTATTGCGGTTCGGGATGGAGCTTGTTAATACACCGCATAAGAAGGCTACCAAGTTTGCTAAGGGTTTGAACCAGCCCCTCCAAGGGTTGGCATTGACACATGTACCTATGGGAGCGACGTATGAATCACTTGTGGAAATGGCTCTCATATCAAATGTTGCTAAGGAAGAAGAGGTTAAGGAGGTTCCTAAATAAGAAAACTCTAAGAAGCAGTGGTGGAAGAATAAGAAGGATAAGGACAAGAAGAAAGGAGGAGGACCTCAAAAGGGATAGATCAAGAAGGGTGAGAAATGTCAAAATTGTGGATTGGTTGACCTTACTCAAAGGACTGTAAGAAGGACATGATGAAGGGGAGGTGTTACACTTGTAGGCAGCTTGGACACCTTAGAAGAGCTTGTCCTCAAAAGACGGGGCAGAGAGCAGGCGCACCTACGACGCAAGTACAGGCTTTGGATGCAGCACCTTCTAGTAGTGGACAAGATCGAGGTAGGAAAGTCTCTGTAGATGGTTTGATCTCTATTTTAGATTTTCCTATTCGAACTCTTTTTGACTTCGGAGCATCGCATTCTTTCATTTCTAATTCCTTCGGTGATTGTTTGCACTTAGATATTTCTCTAGTTGTAGACCCTATAGTTGCTTCAAACCCTATAGGAGGATCGTCACATTTATCCATGATTTGTAGTGGTTTGAAAATTTTTATACTAGGTGTAGAGTTTGATTGTGACACCGACGTATTTGGATTTTGGGGATATGGGATGATTTTGGGGATGGACTGGTGCGATATTGGACTGCGAGAGGAGAGTCGTTAGGTTAGAGACATGTATCGGACGGACTCTCGGGATTTCTTACGACCCACAGGGGTCAGTCATGTTGAGCTTCCTTTATTCCCTTGATTCATCACTAGGAGAGTTAGATTCATTCTAGTTGTTAGAGATTTCCCAGACGTTTTTGTGGAGGTTAGGTGGCTACCCCCCAAGAGATAGAGATCGACTTTAGGATCTATTTGAATGACAATGCTAAGCCAGTGGCATTGCCCGTGAGACATATGGCTCCTAGGGAGAGGAAGGAGTTAAGTAAGCAGATTGGTGAGCTAGTAGAGAAAGGCTTCATCAAATGGAGCATATCTGAGTAGGGGGGCATCAGTCGTCTTCGCTACAAAGGCGGATGGTTCCCTTCGACTTTACGTAGACTATAAAGAGTTGAATAAGCTCACGAAGAAGAACTGTTACCCACTTCCTAGGATGGACGATCTTTTCGATCAGTTGGTTGGATCTTCAGTATTTTCACAGCTTGACATAGCCACTGGATTTCATCAGCTTAGGGTCGCTAAAGATAGCATCGATAAGGTAACATTTAGGACACCCGATGGATTCTTTGAGTGTTTGGTTATACCATTTGGGCTGACCAATGCCCCAGCCTATTTTGTAGATCTGATGAGCCGTGTTTTTCGAGATGTCCTAAATAAGTTCGTTGTAGTGTTTGTGGACGACATTCTGGTGTTTTCCAAGAGTATGGAAGAGCATGTTATTCATCTTGAGGAGGTTCTTCGTACACTTCGTGTTCATCAGTTGAGGGCAAAGTTCTCGAAGTATCACTTTCTGCGTGAGGAGATGTGTTTTTTGGGGCATGTAGTCTCAAGAGAGGGTTTAACTGTGGATCCTGCTAAGTTAGTGGCGGTACAGGATTGGAAGGCACTAAAGAATGCTACCAAAGTTAGAAGCTTCCTAGGTCTGGCTGGTTATTATAGGAAGTTTATCAGAGATTTTGCTAAGATTTCGACATTTGAGGTTAAGTCTAACCTGATAGATTAGATTGGCTCAAGGCAGGGAGAGGATTCAGAGCTTATGAATATTCTGGATAGGATTAGCAGAGGAGAGTTATCTAGACATCTCTAACGCTATTCCATCGATAGAAAAGGGTGGCTAAGGAGAGATGGAAGACTTTGTGCCCCCCGTACTAGTGATTTGATGGGAGCAGTTCTAACAGAGGTACATCATTCTCGGATGACTATTCATTTGGACGGTGATAAGATGTATGGGGACATGAAGAGACTGTTTTATTGGAGTGGCATGAAGAAGGATGTAGCAGAGTTTGTGGCTAAGTGTCTTGGGTGCCAAAGAGTTAAGGCGAAGCAGCAGAGGCCTGGCGGATTGCTTCAACCATTGGATGTACCCGAATGGAAGTGGGATAGTGTTTCGATGGACTTCATAGATGGTTTACCCCAATCTAGGAAGGGGAATACTAGTATTTGGGTGATTGTAGATCGTTTGACTAAGAGCGCCCATTTCATTCCGGTCAAGAGTAAGAGGACAACACCTTATTTGGCATCCATATACGTTCGTGAGATAGTCCAACTTCATGGAGTTCCCTATAGCATAATGAACGACAGAGACCCTATCTTTACTAGCGAGTTTTGGAGGAGCTTGCAAGAGGCTTTAGGGACACAACTTTGATTGGCCTATCACCCTCAAATGGATGGACAAACAGAGAGAGTTAATATAGTTCTTGAGGATTTTTTGAGGATATGCATTATTGATTTTGGAGGAACTTAGGAGGGGCATCTTCTTTTAGTGGAATTCACTTATAACAATAGTTTTCAGGCTAGCATTGGGATGGCTCCTTTTGAAGCCCTTTATGGAAGACCATGCAAGTCGCCTTCGTGTTGGTCAGAGTCTACAGAAAGATTGCTACTTGGTCCCGACATGGTTAGAGAGACTTTGAAAAAGATTGATTTTATTAGAAGAAGAATGAAGGCAGCCCAAGATAGACAAAAATCCTATGCAGATAAGCGGAGAAGGGATATTGAGTTCAAGGTAGGAGATTTGGTTTTTATTAAGGTGTCTCCGCTAAGAAAGGTAGTGAGGTTTGGATCAAGTAGGAAACTTGCTCCCAGATTCGTAGGACCATTCCCCATTGTGGAAAGGGTAGGGAAGATGGCGTATCGGATAAAGCTACTGGAGTGGCTCACGGGAGTTCATGGTGTTTTTCATGTCTCACACTTGAGAAAGTGCTTACGTGATTCAACAAAAGTAGTGGAACCTAGCCAACTTGAGGAAGTTGAAGTGGAGAGAGAAGCGTCGGTTTGTCGCATTCCTACCAAGATCGTTGGGCAAGATATCAAGAGGCTTAGAAATAAGGAAGTCCCTTTGGTTAAGGTGCAGTGGGGAGATAGTATTGAGGATGCTACGTGGGAGGCCGAGGAGAAAATACGTACCTATTATCCGCATTTTTTTGATGGTACGTATTGAATTTCCTATTTCCATCTATAGCTTTGAATAGGTTCTTTCCTTTAGTATCCTTTGGGAGGGTAGATCTTAGGATTTAACCTATGGATGGTAGGATTGAATGTAAACCTGTTACTAGAACATGTTATGTATGATGGACGCTAGTGGTTGCAAGTGTTTGCTAGTGGATGCTAACGGACGCATATACACACACTGGGCACTATTATCTCTTAGAGATCGGCCTAACTAGGCCACTAAAGTATATGCATATGGATGTGTGTGCACTTGCATTTTTATTTCATGGTTGCTATAATGACCGATTAGCATATGATTGTTGCATTTAGATGATGATTGTAACACGCATATAGAACTATCAGTTGTCATTAGGGAATTTGCATTCATTTGGATACATGGCATGGACATGAGTGCATAAAAAGGAGGACGACTGAATCAGTAGACCACATAATCTTTTGCATTAGTTAGGGACATTGACACTACACTATTGCATATATCATAAATTGCATTAGAAAGCTTAAGGACAATGTATGTAATGTGTAACGACCCGTATTTTTAACACTTTAAAAATACGAATTAAAATGAAAATTTTGGATAAAAATCCGAAGGAAATAAAATTTTGTGTTGTTAAATGTGAATTACAAGTTAAAATACAAAACTGAATTCTGAAATAACTTATTTGTAAATTAAATATGGATGTTAACTTGTAGTGAATGTAAATAATGAATTGAATTTGATTATAAACCAAATTGGTTATGATTGTAAACAAAGAATAAATAAAATGGTAGATTTAATAATGGAAGTTTATGTTATTGAAACTAATATAAATAAATGTAACTTAATATTACAGTTGATTGAAAGCAGATAATAACTGAAACTGTAATTCGATAAAGATGTTAACTTATAATTGAACGTAAGTAAAGATTTAAATTTGAATGTAACTAGTAATTGAATTGAATTGAATTTGATTGTAAACAACGAAATAAATAAAATGTTACATTTAATATTGAAGTTATAATATGGAAATCAATGTAAATGAATGTAATTTAATATTACTGTGAATTTAAATAAGATGATAGCTGAAGAAAATGAAAGTAAATGAATTATAAACTATTGATAATAATGTATAAGTAAATGGTTGATTCAATAATGAAAGTGTAAATCGAAATAAAAGAATTCATTTGGAATTAAAAAACTTGAATTTGAATTACAATATAATTGAACGCTGAATCTAATATAATCTTTTATATTGGATTTATAATGAAAAACTGCATTGTAAAAGATTGTTAATTACTGTGAAATTAAAAATGGGATTTGTGAACAATTGAAATTTGATTTAAAAGTTAATAATTTAAAATTGGGAATTTAATATTGAAATTAAACAATCGAATAATTTATTTTTCGAATATTGGATTTAATTAGACAATTAAATCGATAATTTAATAAGTTAAATTTCAGAAATAATTGAAAATCGAGTTGAATATGATTGAAAATGATTTGTAAAATTTTATCTTATCATATTGGAGTTATAGTAATGTTATAGAACTTTTAAAATTGAATTTAAAGTTAATTTGTGAAAATTGAATATTTTTAATATTTAATTATCGACTGAAAAATAGCCATTTTTCGAACAGTCTCAGAATTGAACGAAACTAGTTCCATTGGATCCGTAATAGTTTGTTATTGTCGGATTTCAATTTTCGTAGCAATCGGAGTTATCGTTTGACCGTGGCAGCTCGAAACGCATCGAATTGTTTTTAATATTAATTCGGCGAGAGAAAATAGTCATTTTTCAAAAAATCTCGGATTTTGACGAAAACAGTTTCATCGGATCCATAATGTCATATTATTGTAGGTTTTCAAATTTCGTGTCAATCGGATTTACCGTTTGTCCGGGGCGAGCCCAAACGCACAGAAATTTGATTAACCGATTTAATTTTAAATCGATCGTTTATTGCCGTAACTCGCACAGATGTTCGAATTAGCTTCCGAAACCTGTTCCATTGTGTTCGGAACGCGGGATAAACCCTAGAAACACCGGTCACCACGCGAGATTTGAAGTTCGGATTTGGAGTGAATAGTGTTTTTCGGTAAATTTCTATAAAAGGAACCCTTTATCATTTCATTTGAAAACATCAGCCCTAGGGTTTCATAGCCGCCACTTTCAAATTCAATGGTCAGAAAATTTCGAAAGTTCTTTCTCATTTTCCTCCCATTCCATCAACAATTAGCAAATTTCGTCAACTACAAAGTTGTAGAGGACGATGAGAGCTTCAAATCCATACAGAGATGATCGAAAACGGAGCAGCGAATCAACGGGAAATCGAGCTCGAAGTCGCTGCGTTTTTTACGCAAATCGAGGTGATGGGGGTAGCCGAGTTCAACCACCTCCTGGCCGTGGGTAGCTCTTGCGTAGGCGCTTCTAACGTGGGTCTCCGATCAACTTCTCGTCGAGTGATGGTGGAGAAATCGTCGGTCAAAGGTTGGAAGGAATGGGTTGAGATTGTACGTGCTTTTCACGTTTTGGAGAAGATGGAAGGAAGGGCCCAGATCTGCAGTAGAGAAAATGGAGGGCTGAGATTGAAAGTAGGGTTTGAAAAAAATATGTGTATATATTTATATATATATTTAAATTCGCAAATGTTTAAAATGCATAACTTTTTCATACGAGGTCCGATTAGAACGACACTTTTTGCGTTGTGGTCGTAATGACGAGAGCTTCGAAATGAAACTGGTTTGGATGGATTTGGAGACGGTGGAAATTTGGGCTAAAGTTGGGCGTCGTCCAGTTTTAGTTCCAAACCGGAATGTCTCGACGACAACGGAAAATCAAGGTGAGTGTTTTATAACACTCACAACGTACTGAATATCTTTATGGTAGTTAAATTTGAGATTATGAAGTGATATGAATTTATTTGTCGTTGTTTGATAAAAATTTAATTGTCATATAGATTGTCGTGTGAATTCACCGTTGAAAATTTAAATTGACAGTAAATTGAAATTAGGATTTAATTGAAATCAAATTTCCCGATATTGATAACTATGAAATTACCGTGAATTGTATTGACTATTGGATGATTTATTTCGATGGATGCTATTGGTTGATATTTAAATGTTTGGATGTTTATTTGCTTATATATATCCTGTTATACATGCACATGACACTGTGATTGGTTTAAGTAATATATATTCATCCCTGACATTTAATTGAAATAACTAACCACTTGGCCATAGGTTAGAGAATTATATACGGACACCGGGTTGGTTAAATTAAATGATTTTAAAAGTTGTTTTGAAATTATTTAAATGAATTGATTTTAAGAATAAAAATCCTATTTATGGAAATTGAATTATTTTGAATTGAAGCTCGAGATGTTGGAATTTAAACTTGGTAAATGAAATTGTTTAATTATTCGAAGTTTATATTTTTAAGAAAAATTGAAATATGGCGTAAAGTTTCGAAAGTCGATTTGTTTTAAAAGATTGGACTTTTAATCGAACTCTGAATATTTCTAAGAAAATTTATATGAAATGATATTTCAAGTTTGAGTTTGGAATTGAAATGAAATATTGAGGCAAAAATGATTTTTGAAATGAAATCGTATATTTTGAGTAAATATGATATGATTTTGGAAATGGATTTATTTGAAGTGAAAGTGATATCGTATTGATACGATTTTGAAATTTTAATGAGATATTGAGGCGAAAATGATTTTGAAATGAAATCGTATATTTTGAGTAGATATGATGATTTTGAAATGGATTTGATTTTTGAAGCGAATATGATCTTTTGATATCAATTATGAATTGATTTAAAATGTAAAAGAGCCATCGGGGTAATAATACGTAGTTATTAAAGAGACCGGGATCAGATATGGACATACTCTCTGTCGATACCGAAAATCACTTTAATAACTAATACACGCGCAATGTTGATCCAGAATGAAGTGGATGGTTTTGGTGAACGTGTTGATTTGAAGAAAGAGAACGATTTTGGATGACCCCTGACATGACTAAAACAGGAGCCGCGTCGGGCCATTGAGGATCGCCATCTCTAGCGGACACACTCCTTCGTTACCATGTCTATTACTTTTGTGATTCGATTTGGGTGCACCCCTCGATTATGGGAGTGTTGTTTCGCGGTGTTGGGGTAGTAGCTGCTATGCCCAACATCAGTCCGGATCACGCAACTACTAGTATCCTAGTTGGTATTGCCTCATGTACCTTGTCATACTGATTATCCTATTCGCGACCACTACAATTTTGGTTTGTACCTTTAGTATATGGATTGCCCTCTGGTGACTTCCGGTTTTGGGGAAACTACGGTCTTGTATATGCTCTTGGGAATATAAACTGTGTTAAGGGTGGAATGGGCCATGGCTTAACGCTATTTTAATACTTTTACTTTAATGTAGACATATTATAATAGCATATTGTACTACATAGTAGATAGTTTAACGGATCCTTGAGAGATGGAAAATCCCGTAACATCTCTTAAGTTATTGCACTCACGTTGACACTGGATAGGAGATGTCAAACCCCGTAAACATCTCTGACACCGTCACACTCATATTTTCTTATTCGATTTGACTTACATGAGATATTTTAGTCCTGACTCGAGTGTTTTGTCTTTTCATTACGCTCGGGTCAGCCTGAGCATTTCAGATAAGGTTGAAGATCTATTTTGGAGGACGAAGACGGAGTTTGGTATTACATCATTTGTATTCTACTACCATATTATTTTTCCACTGCATTATTGTACTATCTCTGATATGTATGTAACTCTGATTTATGATGTATAATAATAATCAAATTTATTTATTTAACAGCTTCATGAACTGTTATTTTATTATTATATCTTGTTCCTTCCGCTGCAAGATTCTGAGTTTGCTTCTGTTCTTTCTTTCCTTTTCTTATTTAACCCCAATAACCATTTGCCTTTTTGAACGGTTTGAGTTGGACATGTGTGGATTATTGTCGACTTGAACGGTCAAAAATGCGGGCTGTTACAGTTGGTATCAGAGCTTTGGTTTAGCGATAAACCTTGGCTCTAGTGAGGAATAACTCATTGAAATAGAGGTAAACTATATGAATGAGTTGAGTGTATATGAGAGAGCGTATTTGTAATTTTGATATAAAAATGATTTTATATTGTGTTAATTTGTTCCGTTGAGTATTTATGAATTCTGGTTGGTACTTGGGACGCCAAGGCATCGATAGGAATTTCTAAACACTCGAATAGGACAGATTGACATAATATTGTTTTGGATTATATTCTATATATAAAAGACTTATCTTGAAAATTTATAAATTTTGATTGTATTGGTTGTTAGGAGATGATAATATTAGATTATCATCGTTTATTGTTGATTAGTCAATATTTCTAACTATTGACTATTGGATGATTTTAAGAAATGAAACTTGTAAATATGATTGACAATGAATATAAATGGTAAATAAAATGAAATAAAAATGAATTTAAATTAAGATGGAGAATTTAAATTCCGGTGTTTTGAAAATTTATTAACAAAAATTTGAAATGTATAATCTAAGTATTATATGATAGTATATTCGATTAGAAATTGTCTTCAAAGGATTTCAAATGAAGTAAGTGTTATACTCCCCTCTTGACCCTAGAGAATGATTTCGGTGATGAGTGCACGCATCATCGACGTTTATTTTCGAGATTCCAAGTGGGGGAGATCACTTAATAGTTTTTCTAAACCCTGTTTTGATTAAAATTGAATTTATTTTGTATTCTCTATAGTATGATTTGATATATAAATTATATAAGTATATATTATTTCAAAACTTGATTTGAAATGAAACCGGGATTGGAATTCTTGAGTTCTTTAATAATTAATGATTTTTCTTTTAATGGTTGAAATGAATTAATACTTGAATCATTACGGAACTTCTGAATTGCGAAATGAGAAATGAACCTAAGAGCTAAGTGAAATATCAATTGAAGTAGAAATCCTTAGAATTAGGAAATTATGAATTTAAAATAAAATTGAAACTGTAAAACTCGCATAGTATTAAATTTCATTCTATAGCATAAATATAACTTACCAAAATATTTAAGAAGTTCAAAAATGTTATATGAATTGTTAATTGGATAATATACAAGTATAGGTTTGAATAATGAAATATGCATTTAATTAATGGTTTGCAAATATAAATAAAATTGTTAGTAAATAATTGGAATTTAAATTAACATTTAAAGGTGATTCACAATTATGTTAATATAAAATGGAAATACTATATGTGAATGTAAATGTGAAATTAAATTATAGTGAAATTTAAGTAATGACTTAAGAATTAATTAATTGAAAATTCAACTTTGAATGAAAAGAGGTTGTATGTTGTTTAACTACATTCTATTTGCATAACTATAACTTACCAAATACTTAAAAAGTTTAAAATGCTAATAAGGATAAGTAGAGGAATAATATACCAGTGTGAGAGTGAATAATAAAATGCGAAGATCTATTGATAGTTGTAAATATAAAAGAAATTTAAGCTGTAAAATGAATGATATATACAAGTGAATGAATAAAATTTAAAATTAATGAAATATAAAATTTGTAAATGGAAACTAATTAAAGTTGAATATAACTAAATGTCAATAAACTTGGAAGTGTATGAAATAAAAAAATTTGACTTGGAAATGTATAATTGATTTAGTGTAGATTCTGGATGGATGGTAATGTTTGATATGCATTGGTTGTTTGATGGATGGTAATTGATTTAGTAGAATTCATTAGTGTTAATGGAATTGAATAAACAGAATAAAATTTTAAAATAATTAAATTCAAATTTGAAGCAAAGTGAAATTAAATATAATTGAATCCAATTTAAATTGAAGCAAATTGACTTGAATTTAAAATGTGAATGAAACAAACTTGAATAAATCGGAAACAAATTGAATGTAAACGTATTTCATGGATAAATAAGAAAATAAACGACTTTGTGTTTATGATTGTTTCTTTAGAAAATTTAAAGTTTGATGGTTTGTACTTTGAAATAATAAAAGCAAAATTTTGGAAAAAAATCCAAAATTGTCTAATATATGCTGAAACGAAAACAACCATAACTTTTAAATGGCTGGACGTAATTCAACGATATTAGACTTTTCGGAAAGCTTAGAAACTGTAGCACGACTTTTGTTTAGACTGTCTTGAGAAATTCCTTAATTTACTTAGTTAAAAATTTGAATATTCTCGCTGGCCTGTGTAAAAGGGAAGCAAAATCAGTAGCATATACTCTTAGTATTTTTGACATAACTTTTTACTGGTGTATCGGATTTTGATGATCTTGCACTTTCTGGAAAGCTTAGAACTTACGCTAAAACTTTTGTTTTAAGCATTTGGTGTTTTGCTGTCGTTTAGAAGGTCAAAAACGTGACCAAACATCGCTGACCTGCGTAATTCATTGCCAGGCTGAGGCGTATCTATTTAGTAAAATGGTCGTAACTTTTGAACGTAAGGTCCGAATTCAATGATTTTGGACATTCCGGAAAGCCTGAAACGAATGCAATAACTTTTGTTTAGATTCCATTGTCAAATTTTATCATTTAGGTGACCAAAAACTGAGATTCGTTTACTGTCCTAGAATTGGGATTTCAGTTTTGAAGCTAAACATGTTATATGTGTGTTGTTTATGATAAGTATATCGATCTATCTTTATATGCATGGTTCTAACTTGGTTATTGAGCATTTTAGTAGGTAGCAAAGGGGTTGCGCTTCGCTTGTGGAGCTCGCTTCTGCGCTTAATGCAAAATGTAAGTTAAAATGCTAATAAACGCTAAATAAAAGGTATGTTCTCGGATTACAGTTTATGTTGTGGTATATTATTGTGTTCCCCATGTTTTGGGATGCCTCATTCTTGTAATGAGATGTATATCATGCAATTATTACCACTGTGAAATTTTTTGGTCCTAGCCGAGCAAAGGAAGTGCTGCCGAAATTTTTCAAAAATCCGATAGTTAGAAAATTTTGATATTTTAAAAATCCTATAACTAAATTTTGCAAATAAGTAGAATATTTTGAATGAATTATATCTAAATGATGGTTTCCCCTTCTCCGTTCCTTTTCGAGGACGAAAAATTTTAAGTGGGGGAGAATGTAACAACCCGTATTTTTAACACTTTAAAAATACGAATTGAAATGAAAATTTTGGATAAAAATCCGAAGGAAATAAAATTTTGTGTTGTTAAATGTGAATTACAAGTTAAAATACAAAACTGAATTCTGAAATAACTTATTTGTAAATTAAATATGGATGTTAACTTGTAGTGAATGTAAATAATTAATTGAATTTGATTGTAAACCAAATTGGTTATGATTGTAAACAAAGAATAAATAAAATGGTAGATTTAATAATGGAAGTTTATGTTATTGAAACTAATATAAATAAATGTAACTTAATATTACAGTTGATTGAAAGCAGATAATAACTGAAACTGTAATTCGATAAAGATGTTAACTTGTAATTGAACGTAAGTAAAGATTTAAATTTGAATGTAACAAGTAATTGAATGAATTGAATTTGATTGTAAACAATGAAATAAATAAAATGTTACATTTATTATTGAAGTTATAATATGGAAATCAACGTAAATGAATGTAATTTAATATTACTGTGAATTTAAATAAGATGATAGCTGAAGAAAATGAAAGTAAATGAATTATAAACTATTGATAATAATGTATAAGTAAATGGTTGATTCAATAATGAAAGTGTAAATAGAAATAAAAGAATTCATTTGGAATTAAATAACTTGAATTTGAATTATAATATAATTGAACGCTGAATCTAATATAATCTTTTATATTGGATTTATAATGGAAAACTACATTGTAAAAGATTGTTAATTACTGTGAAATTAAAAATGGGATTTGTGAACAATTGAAATTTGATTTAAAAGTTAATAATTTAAAATTGGGAATTTTATATTGAAATTAAACAGTCGAATAATTTATTTTTCGAATATTGGATTTAATTAGACAATTAAATCGATAATTTAATAAGTTAAATTTCAGAAATAATTGAAAATCGAGTTGAATATGATTGAAAATGATTTGTAAAATTTTATCTTATCATATTGGAGTTATAGTAATGTTATAGAACTTTTAAAATTGAATTTAAAGTTAATTTGTGAAAATTGAATATTTTTAATATTTAATTATCGACTGAAAAATAGCCATTTTTCGAACAGTCTCAGAATTGAACGAAACTAGTTCCATTGGATCCGTAATAGTTTGTTATTGTCGGATTTCAATTTTCGTAGCAATCGGAGTTATCGTTTGACCGTGGCAGCTCGAAACGCATCGAATTGTTTTTAATATTAATTCGGCGAGAGAAAATAGTCATTTTTCAAAAAATCTCGGATTTCGACGAAACCAGTTTCATCGGATCCATAATGTCATATTATTGTAGGGTTTCAAATTTCGTGTCAATCGGATTTACCGTTTGTCCGGGACGAGCCCAAACGCACAGAAATTTGATTAACCGATTTAATTTTAAATCGATCGTTTATTGCCGTAACTCGCACAGATGATCGAATTAGCTTCCGAACCCTGTTCCATTGTGTTCGGAATGCGGGATAAACCCTAGAAACACCGGTCACCACGCGAGATTTGAAGTTCGGATTTTGGAGTGAATAGTGTTTTTCGGTAAATTTCTATAAAAGGAACCCTTTATCATTTCATTTGAAAACATCAGCCCTAGGGTTTCATAGCCGCCACTTTCAAATTCAATGGCCAGAAAATTTCGAAACTTCTTTCTCATTTTCCTCTCAATCCATCAACAATTAGCAAAAGTCGTCAACTACAAAGTTGTAGAGGACGATGAGAGCTTCAAATCCATACGGAGATGATCGAAAACGGAGCAGCGAATCAATGGGAAATCGAGCTTGAAGTCGCTGCGTTTTTCACGCAAATCGAGGTGATGCGGAGAGCCGAGTTCAACCACCTCCTGGCCGTGGGTAGCTCTTGCGTAGGCGCTTCTAACGTGGGTCTCCGATCAACTTCTCGTTGAGTGATGGTGGAGAAATCGTCGGTCAAAGGTTGGAAGGAATAGGTTGAGATTGTACGTGCTTTTCACGTTTTGGAGAAGATGGAAGGAAGGGCCCAGATCTGCAGTAGAGAAAATGGAGGGCTGAGATTGAAAGTAGGGTTTGAAAAAAATATGTGTATATATTTATATTTATATATATATATATATATATATATATAAATTCGCAAATGTTTAAAATGCATAACTTTTTCATACGAGGTCCGATTGGAATGAAACTTTTGCGTTGCGATCGTAATGACGAGAGCTTCGAAATGAAACTGGTTTGGATGGATTTGGAGACGGTTGAAATTTGGGCTAAAGTTGGGCGTCGTCCAGTTTTAGTTCCAAACCGGAATGCCTCGGCGACAACGGAAAATCAAGGTGAGTGTTTTATAACGCTCATAACGTACTGAATATCTTTATGGTAGTTAAATTTGAGATTATGAAGTGATATGAATTTATTTGTCGTTGTTTGATAAAAATTTAATTGTCATATAGATTGTCGTGTGAATTCACCGTTAAAAATTTAAATTGACAGTAAATTGAAATTAGGATTTAATTGAAATCAAATTTCCCGATATTGATAACTATGAAATTGCCGTGAATTGTATTGACTATTGGATGATTTATTTCGATGGATGCTATTGGTTGATATTTAAATGTTTGGATGTTTATTTGCTTATATATATCCTGTTATACATGCACATGACACTGTAATTGGTTTAAGTAATATATATTCATCCCTGACATTTAATTGAAATAACTAACCACTTGGCCATAGGTTAGAGAATTATATACGGACACCGGGTTGGTTAAATTAAATGATTTTAAAAGTTGTTTTGAAATTATTTAAATGAATTGATTTTAAGAATAAAAATCCTATTTATGGAAATTGAATTATTTTGAATTGAAGCTCGAGATGTTGGAATTTAAACTTGGTAAATGAAATTGTTTAATTATTCGAAGTTTATATTTTTAAGAAAAATTGAAATATGGCGTAAAGTTTCGAAAGTCGATTTGTTTTAAAAGATTGGACTTTTAATCGAACTCTGAATATTTCTAAGAAAATTTATATGAAATGATATTTCAAGTTTGAGTTTGGAATTGAAATGAAATATTGAGGCAAAAATGATTTTTGAAATGAAATCGTATATTTTGAGTAAATATGATATGATTTTGAAAATGGATTTATTTGAAGTGAAAGTGATATCGTATTGATACGATTTTGAAATTTTAATGAGATATTGAGGCGAAAATGATTTTGAAATGAAATCGTATATTTTGAGTAGATATGATGATTTTGAAATGGATTTGATTTTTGAAGCGAATATGATATTTTGATATCAATTATGAATTGATTTAAAATGTAAAAGAGCCATCGGTGTAATAATACGTAGTTATTAAAGAGACCGGGATCAGATATGGACATACTCTCTGTCGATACCGAAAATCACTTTAATAACTAATACACGCGCAATGTTGATCCAGAATGAAGTGGATGGTTTTGGTGAACGTGTTGATTTGAAGAAAGAGAACGATTTTGGATGACCCCTGACATGACTAAAACAGGAGCCGCGCCGGGCCATTGAGGATCGCCATCTTTAGCGGACACACTCCTTCGTTACCATGTCTATTACTTTTGTGATTCGATTTGGGTGCACCCCTCGATTATGAGAGTGTTGTTTCGCGGTGTTGGGGTAGTAGCTGCTATGCCCAACATCAGTCTGGATCACGCAACTACTAGTATCCTAGTTGGTATTGCCTCATGTACCTTGTCATACTGATTATCCTATTCGCGACCACTAGGATTTTGGTTTGTACCTTTAATATATGGATTGCCCTCTAGTGACTTCCGGTTTTGGGGAAACTACGGTCTTGTATATGCTCTTGGGAATATAAACTGTGTTAAGGGTGGAATGGGCCAGGGCTTAACGCTATTTTAATACTTTTACTTTAATGTAGACATATTATAATAGCGTATTGTACTACATAGTAGATAGTTTAACGGATCCTTGAGAGATGGAAAATCCCGTAACATCTCTTAAGTTATTGCACTCACGTTGACACTGGATAGGAGATGTGAAACCCCGTAAACATCTCTGACGCAATCACACTCATATTTTCTTATTCGATTTGACTTACGTGAGATATTTTAGTCCTGACTCGAGTGTTTTGTCTTTTCATTACGCTCGGGTCAGCCTGAGCATTTCAGATAAGGTTGTAGATCTATTTTGGAGGACAAAGACGGAGTTTGGTATTACATCATTTGTATTCTACTACCATATTATTTTTCCGCTGCATTATTGTATTATCTCTGATATGTATGTAACTCTGATTTATGATGTATAATAATAATCAAATTTATTTATTTAACAGCTTCATGAACTGTTATTTTATTATTATATCTTGTTCCTTCCGCTGCAAGATTCTGAGTTTGCTTCTGTTCTTTCTTTCCTTTTCTTATTTAACCCCAATAACCATCTGCCTTTTTGAACGGTTTGAGTTGGACATGTGTGGATTATTGTCGACTTGAACGGTCAAAAATGGCGGGTCGTTATATAATGGATAATGGTTGAATATGTGGTTGTGGAATTTGGATGAAAATATTTATTTCATTCTTTTGTCCCTGGATATTTCGGGGACGAAATCCTTTAAGAAGGGGAGAATGTAAATACCCAAAATTTGAGCTATAATAATTAATTAAAGAATTAATTAAACGATAAAATAAGTTTGTGAAATTGCCAGAATCGAGCTACGGGGGTTGCACCATTAGGTCCATGGCGATTTTCTGATCAATTTCCATATATAACTTATCATAATCTGAGCCAGTATGGAGAAGTTGAGAGAAATAAGAAATCAGAATTAAATAAACAAAAATGAAAAAAAATACAAGGGCATGGGTCGACCCATGCCATGGTCAGGTCGACCTATAGGACAACCCCCAAAGATCATAGGTCGACCCGCAAAACTTCCTGGACGTAAAAACGTCCAAGTATGAGCCGAACACCTTAAAATTTGATTTTTGGTTAATCCTATGCGTTCGTAGCTGCATCCGACAGTTCCTAGTGAGTCTATGACGTGGTTGCACCAGATTTAATCTTCAAATCCGACGGCCTGAGTTCCCTAAGCCACACTATAAATATAACCCTAAGCCTAGCTATTTTTCTCATTTAGATTTTCTCCCAATTGGGTTCATTGCCTGAGGCTGAACCCTAAATAGAAAAATTTTCTGGGGAGGAAATCTTTTTAATAAAAATATTCTACACCCTAGAAGCTGATCCAGGAAGGCCCGGGAATAGAGCTAAGGACCACAGGTGAGTGTTTTGTAATTATTTTAGATTTGTAAGCAATTTAAAATAATAGGGTTCTCAATAGTTGTAGTTTTTCTACAATTTTGAGACAGTTTTTATTTAGTGAATATTAGGCTCAGGTCCCTAATAAGTTTCAAAATACACAAAAACCCTAGTAAAAAAAGTATGTAAATTAGGTCCCTAGAATGAAGTTACTAAGTAATTGCATATAGTTATGCAATTATTCACTAAATAATTGCAGACATTTATGCAATTATATCCAAAAGGTGCATAAATTTATGCAATTTTTTCGGTGAATAATTGCGGAAATTTCTGCAATTTTTTTGGTGAATAATTGCGGAATTTTCCGCAAATTTTTGAAAAAATTGTATAAATTTCCGCAATTTTTTCAAAAAATTGCGAAAATTTTCGCAATTCTTCAGTGAATAATTGTGGAAATGTCTGCAATTTTTTGATATAATTGCATAAATGTCTGCAATTATTCACTGAATAATTGCATAAGTGTATGCCATTATTCGGTAACTTAATTCTAGGGACCTAATTTACAAACTTTCTTTTACTGGGGTTTTTGTGTATTTTAAAACTTATTAGGGACCTGTGCCAAACTGTCCCTTTTATTTAAGTTTATTTACAGTCAGTTTTTTCAGAAGTTTTTTTCAGTCTATTTTTATTCAGCTATTTTATTCAGTTATTTACAGTTAATTGCAGTTATTTACAGTTATTTAAATATGTTTTAAGTTGGAATTTAGCCTGTAAATGTTAGTTTCTTTTTTAGAGATTTAATCCATTTTGACGTGAATAAAATATTGAAAAGAGAAGAATTCACAAATATGGATTAAAATATAACACTAAAAATAGAAATAAAAATAGAGATGGACTGAAATAGGCAAATTTAAGATATTTGCAAGCGTAATTATAACAAGTGGTTATAACTAAAAAGGAAAAACAGAAGAGTAACAGTTGCAAGAACAATTATAACATGTAGGTTATAATTAAAAAGAAGAGATAACAGAAGAGGCTACAAGAGTTTGTGTGCATTAACTAGTTATACCTATAGGATTTTAATTAGACCATTAACTAGCTATACCATAAGATTCCTAATGGTATAGCTAGTTAATGGTCTAATTAACGTTCATTATTTTAAAGTTTTTGGTAGTAAGTGTTTTATTCTTAATACAAAAGATAATTTAGATAAATTTGAACCTAAATCGGACAAAGGTATCTTCATCGGATATTCTAATAGAAGTAAAACATTTAGAGTTTATAATTTAAGAACTAACACTATTGAAGAAATAATGCATGTATCTTTTGATGAAAATTTTAAAGATAGTGTACAAATAGAAGATGAAGAAGATTTTGTAACTTTAAATAATGAACCTAATGAAACTAATTGTGAAATAATTTAACCTAATAAAAGAATTAGGCTATTAAAAGATCATCCTATAAAAAATATACTAGGAAATATTGAATCAGTTGTTAGAACTAGAAATCAACTAAATAACATGAGTAATGTAGCTTTTATATCAACTATTGAACCTAAAAATCCAAAGGAAGCATCATCTGATGATTCATGGATTCTTGCTATGCAAGAAGAATTGAATCTGTTCACCAGAAATGATGTTTGGGAACTTGTTCCTAGACCTAAGGATAAAATTATAATTCGAAAAAATGGGTTTATAAAAATAAAATGAATGAACTTGGTGAGGTCGTGAGAAATAAAGCTCGATTAGTCGCACAAGGTTATTGTCAAGAAGAAGGAATAGATTTTGATGAAACCTTTGCACTCGTAGCAAGATTAGAAGCCATTAGAATTCTACTTGCTTTTGCAAATTATAATAATTTCAAATTATTTCAAATGGATGTTAAAAGTGCTTTTCTAAAATGGATTTGTTAAAGAGGAAGTTTATGTTGAACAACCTCCACTCTTTGAAGATGAAAGATTTCCAAACCATGTTTTCAAACTTAAGAAAGCTCTATATGGTCTGAAACAAGCTCCTAGAGCATGGTATGACAGACTAAGATCTTTTTTATTACAATCAAATTTTGAAATTGGTAAAATAGATAATACTCTTTTCATTAAAAGAAATAAAAATGATATTCAACTAGTACAAGTTTATGTAGATGATATTATTTTTGGTTCAACTAATCATGAAATGGATAAAGAATTTTCTGAAATAATGACAAAAGAGTTTGAGATGAGTCATATGGGTGAACTTACTTTCTTCTTAGGTTTACAAATAAAACAATTAGATAATGGTATCTTTATTAGTCAAGAAAAATATGCCATGGATCTTGTAACAACCCTCATATTTCATGATTATATATTTAACTGTTTTATTTAAATATAGCATCGTCAATCGGATTAAAGTCCGAAATTTTACTTTTTGTAAACATTCGAATTGGGACTCGAGACCACTTCCATTGAGTCCAAAATAGAGTTTACAACTTTTTTGAGTATAAACATCGATATGTTTGGAGTTGAGTAGAATTTTGCCATTTTTCTATTTTGGGCTTTGGGTTGGGTTTCAGCCCACTAACCCAACATAATACCCTAACTCCACTCAACTCCTCTTCATTCATTCATTCCATTTCCTTACACTTTCAAGATAAAGAAAAATGGGGTAAAGAATGGGAAATAGAAATTCCTAAACCCTAGTTTGTTTAGGAAACTCAAATTCAAGTTCAAAATCAAGGAGAAGCTTAGGTAAGCATCCTCTTCATCTTCTCCATCTCTATCTCTCTTCAATTTACAGAAATTCCTATAACCTAGCTTAGGAAAAACTTCACCTTTGATAATAGATTGAAGATTCTAGAGGTATATTGAAGAGGAATTGGTCTTGCTTTGTTTTAAAGCTTCTCATTCGTTGTCTTTGAGTTTTAAAGGTGAGTTCTTTAACTCACATCTATGTCTATAACTTTCATTGTTGTTAGGTATGAATTCCTGACATCTATTCATGTTCATTTGCTTTTGATTTGAATTGATTTGGTGAATTTTCCAATTTTTGGTTTTGAAGTCCAATTTTATGAAAATTCTACAATGGATGTTTGGACATGATATTTGGGGTGTATCGAAGAGCCTATAAGGCTGGGTTGTCGCTTGGCATAAATCCCTAGTCTTCGTTGCTCGTCCGATCACTCCCGAATCGTTTTGGCCATCCTGGCTTAGGCAAACTGTTGCCCAGACCAGGTGACCAGACGTTTGGTTATCAAGTCCAGAAGTCTGGTTATTGTCCCTAGAGAAAAATATATAAGAATGCAGAAAGAAAAATGGCAGAAACTCAGACCAGACGTCTGGTCCAAACCAACCAGTTGTCTGGGAAGTCTTTCAGACGTCTGGGATAGTCTACCAGACATCTGGAAGGTACTGAAAATTTCCAAAACCTAAATCCAGGCGTTTGGATTCTAAACCAGGCGTCTGGAACTGTTTATTTTGCCTATTTTGGCTGTTTTTAGTGGATTTCCAATTTTAATCGATTTTTGTTGATCCGGTTAGTTGTTATCACTTATTATCGACTTTGATGACTTCTTTCTTTGGATTTTTGGGAATATCCATTTGATGGGTTTGGTATCGATTTCTATGGTTTTGATTCACGTCTTCGAATGTGAATTTTTGGTGATTGATTGTTTCTACAATCATTTCTGTGATTTGTCACTTTAAAATACAAAGTTTTTATACTAGTAATAAATACTCAAACTCTTTCATTAAAATGATGTCTACATTATTTTAATATAAAGCTCGCTTTTAAAACCGTTTTCCAATCTATTCGTATATACAAACATTTACCTAATTCGTATGATAAATCTAATTAAATGGCTTAGCAAAACAAGTGGTATGAAACGCTTGCGTTTACTTCGTCGGTTAATTCTTGGACTTGTTCGATTGAACTCTCGTGACAATTTTCGAGTGGAAATCTACAATCTGTTCGTAAATATTTAAGTTAAGCTAGTGGTTATGGGACATGAAGCCTAACTCATTTATTTACTAGCTTAGTGTAATTTACACTTATTTTCGAGTGGAAGTCTACAATTTCTTCGTAAATATTTAAGTTAAGCTAGTGGTTATGGGACATGAAGCCTAACTCATTTATTTACTAGCTTAGTGTAATTTACACTTGTCGATCATTGATGATCATTTTGTGATTTAGACTAGCGATGTGCGATGTCTCTTTGTTTGTGTGGGGACTAAACCCCGTTTGTGGAGCTTCGGCTCAAATTGGTGGGATATCGACCCATGGTCTTCGGGCCATTTGTGGAGCTTCGACTCAGATTGGTGGGGTAGCGACCCATGGTCTTCGGGCCGTTTGTGGAGTTTCAGCTCAAACTTGATGGTTAGCGACCATGGAATAGAGTTCCGTTTGTGACAAACGTGTTGGGAAGTTTTCATGCTCCCGTTTGTGATAGGCCTTCCCTTTTTTGTGATTTCTGAATTTCTAGTTGATGATTTCTAGAATTTGTGTTTCACCGATTTTTGTGATTGGCATTGATATGTTTTGTCAATATTAGTGTTTTGGTGAATAATTTAAAGAATACGACATTCTTTTTAGTGTTTGAGAATATTTGAGATATTGTATGATTTTTGTTGTTACCTTATGTATACTTGTCACGATATGGCATTTTTGTTATCATACTTTTTGTCATATCTCTTATCCTGTCTCATTTTATATGATATTTATATCTAGACTGATGCGTTTATTTTTTTTCTTCTTAAATAATACTCGGGTCGGACCAAGGTATTTCAGGTGCTTATGCTTGACTTCTTATCAGGGTTCATCATCTGATTTTTGGCTAACTACTTTGGATTAGTAGTTTTTGTGGTTATACATTCGAGATAGAGACTCCTTGATGTATACTTATTCTTTTGTCTAGCACTTGTACCTATTCTTTTGTGATGTAGTGGATTTTGTATGACCACTACTTTGATGTACACTTCTATGTGTTATATTCATATCTGTTTTCGCCTTTGTGATATGAATATCTGTGACTGATTTGTGTTATGTTTATTTCTATATTTGTTTCCAAAGCCCACATAGCCACTGTTTGATAGCTTTGAGTTTGTATTTGATATGTCAGATTTCCTCTTGAAATGAAATGTAAGTTATATTATCTGACATATCGGTACTTGCACAAAGCAATTACACAGATGGTCACTCCTCAATAGCCTTATTATTCATGCTAGTCGACGGCATTACCCCGTAGTATCCTTGGCTAGTGTGAGTATAAAGTTGGGGCATCACATCTTGGTATCGGAGCCAAACTTCGGAACAATGTAGAATAATCTAGCAAGGATCATTATCCTAAGTCTTTCTTAGGAGTCGTGCGTTAGGATTTAATTCGAGTCATTGGACCCGTTCTATCCTATTTTCTTTTATGATGCCTTGTTTTATCAATCTAGTTTATTAGAATTCATTCTGAGAATAACATTTTTCCTCTTCTTTCTTTCTTTCTTAAAGAAGATAAATGGTTAGACCTGGCCGTCCTAGCGCCGGTCAATCTAGTGCTACTCCTCAGGATTGAGTATTCATGTCTGCCCAACAACTTTTGGATCTTGTAAAGAACCAAAGGTTTATCTGTGCTTTGAGTAAGAACCCTAAAAAGGTTTTACCTCTGAAATTAGAAGTTCCTTTCAACCAGTTTGTGATTATCCTATTCGAGTTCTTTTTGATACGGGTTTATCTCGTTATTTAATATCAAAAGAACTTGTTGATTCTTTTTCTTCAAATATTATAGGCTTGATGACTTCATTGAGAATTGCGAATCCGGTTGGTGGAACCGCAACACTCAGTTTACTTAGTGAAAAATGTCAAGATTATTTTATGTGATTATTCTTTTCGAGCCGATTTGCATGTTATGTGCTACTTAGGTTTCAGAAATTATTTTAGTAATGGATTGGCTTAATCGATATGAATCGCACATCCTATGTCCCAAGAGGACTATCCATCTTCGACATCCTCAATCTGTTAAGCAAATTTCTATTGTTCTTAAAGATTTTGATTTTCAAATTCAGTGGCATCATTTTATTCTTTAAACCCACATGATGAGGAAAATGTTATTTCTCTCATTCAAGTAGTTTGTGAATTTTTCGGTATATTTGAGCTTGTCTTAGGATTACCACCTAAGCAATCTATTGAGTGGTGCTAAGGTCTTTTCAGCTTGACCTTGCCACTAGTTGTCATCAGCTACGAGTTGTGGAGGGTAGCATTCCACTTACCGCATTCCGCTCTCATTATAATTCTTATGCGTGACTCGTGATGTCATTCGGTTTGTTCAGCTTACTTCATCCATCTTATGAATCGAGTATTCTGCGAATATCTCGATGAGTCTATCTTTGTATTAATTGATTATGGATGAAAACAACAATTTAAAATTTGCAAATCTTTTAATAAGATATATTTATAAGTATAATTGGATTTTGTTCTTAAAACGAGCAAAGAATATTTGTACATTTTATGACATGTTTATCATATAGAAGATGATTTTGTGTTATTTTGCCCATTGAGTGCTTTAAGAATTCTGGTCGATGCGCCTGATCAACGTTATCGATAGGAATCTCCTAAACGCTATGTTGAGACAGTCAGACACAATAAATTGACTTGTAAAAAGTAATTTTTTCTAAAAAGATGATTACATAAAGTTAATTATAATTTTGAATGTCTTAGTTTTTCGGGAAAGAGGATCATTTAAAAGAACTCCTTTCCGATACTCCTATTCTTGTGATTTCCGAAGGGAACCAAGACTTTATTGTTTGTACCGATGCTAGTCGTATTGGTTTTGGGTGTCGTTCTCATGCAAAAAGGGAACGTGTTATCACATATGCTTCTTGACAATTAAAGCCTGCCGAGACTAGATATGCCACTCATGATCTAGAGCTCGCGGCTATTTTTTTCACCCTTAGAATTTGGCGTCGTTATCTTTTGGGAGAGAAATTTGTTCTCTACGCCGATCATAAATCTTTGAAGTATTTATTTTATCAAAAGAAACTTAATTTGCGTTAACAATGTTGGCTCGAGTTCCTTGCATCTTATGATCATGATATTCTCTATACTCTCGAAAAGGGAAATCGTGTTGCCGATGCCCTTAGTCGTAAGCAACAAGCGGTTGTTTCAATGATGATATCCGAATGGAATGATCTCGAGACTTTATCCACTTGTGAGATTCGAGATCGTGAATCCAATTTATGTTCATCTCTTGTTTTGTGTAGCCTTAAGGCTCATCCTTCTCTTTTAGACCGGATCCTTGAAGCTCAAAAGCAAGATCCCGAATTGACTTTTCTTAGCCAAAGTTGTAGGGATCAAAATAAGGTTGATGGTTTGAAAGATTTTGAAATCGATGCTCGTGGTGGCATTCGAAAGTTTGGTAGACATATTGTGCCAAACATTTGTGATCTTCGTAAAGACACTTTAGAAGATTCTCATCGTTCTAAATTTATCATTCATCCCGGTAGTAGTAGAGACTTTATTATTAGGATGGAATGAAATCTGATATTGCTAAATTTATTAAGTGTTGCATGACTTGCCAACTCATAAAGGCTGAGCATTAAAGGCCCGGTGGGTTATTGCATCCTTTGGACATTCCCGTTTGGAAGTGGGATCGAATTTCCATGGACTTTATTGACGGTCTTCCCCGTTCTCGTTCGGGTCATAATAGCCTATGGGTGATAGTAGATGGACTTACAAAATACGCCCATTTTATTCCCGTTCGATCCAATCGGACCGTACCTCTTTTGGCCAAACTCTATGTCAAAGAAATTGTTAAATTGCATTGAGTTCCTACTTCTATCACTAGCAATCGTGATCCATTATTTACTAGTGGATTTTGAAAAGGTCTTCAAAAAGCTTTGGGAACAAAGCTTAATTTTAGCACCGCTTATCATCCTCAGTCTGATGGACAAACCGAGCATGTGAATCAAACTCTTGAAGATCTTCTTCGTGCATGTGTTCTTGATTTTGGTGGAAGTTGGGAAGATCATATTTCTCTTGTTGAGTTTTCCTATAATAATAGCTTCCAATCTAGTATTGGTATGGCACATTTCGAGGAACTCTACGGAAGGCCGTGTCGATCTCCTTCGTGTTGGCTTGAAGCCGGTGAGAAGCTGGTTTTAGATCTAGATTTTATTCGTGTTTCACCTATGAAGGGTGTTGTGCATTTCAGTCGATCGGGAAAGTTAGCACCTCGATATATTGGTCCATTTCCCATCACCGAATGTATTGGTTCCGTGGCTTATCGCCTTTTATTACCGGCTCAGTTTTCTGCTATTCATGACGTATTCCACGTCTCTCAACTATGGAAATGCCTTAGGGATTCCGATTCTAGTCTTGAGCCCGGTGTAATTGAAGAAATTAAAGTTTCACCAAATTTGACTTATGAGCAACATCCTATTCGTATCATTGCTTCAGAGGTTAAATGCCTTCGAAATAAAGATGTTCCTCTTGTGAAATTTTAATGGTCCTCAAATCCTAAGGATTGCTCTTGGGAATCCAGAGAATTCATCGAGCGAACACATCCGAACTTACTCTCTCGTGCTCCTTAAGGTGAAGTTCTCATTTCAAAATTTCTTCTTTTGTGTTGTTATGCCTTAGTATGGCTGTTACTTTTTAATTTCCTCTTAAGTATTGCGAGGATGCAATTTCTTTAAGGACGGGAGTCTGTAACAACCCGCATATTTCATGATTATATATTTAAATGTTTTATTTAAATATAGCACCATTAATCGGATTAAAGTCTAAAATGTTACTTTTTGTAAACAGTCGAATTGGGACTCGAGACCACTTCCATTGAGTCCAAAATGGGATTTACAACTTTTTTGAGTATAAACATCGATATGTTTGGAGTTGAGTAGAATTTTGCTATTTTACTATTTTGGGCTTTGGGTTAGGGTTTCAGCCCACTAACCCAACATAATACCCTAACTCCACTCAACTCCTCTTCATTCAGTCATTCCATTTCCTTACAATTTCAAGCTGAAGAAAAATGGGGGAAAGAATGGAAAATAGAAATTCCTAAACCCTAGTTTGTTTAGGAAATTCAAATTCAAGTTCAAAATCAAGGAGAAGCTTAGGTAAGCATCCTCTTCTCCATCTCTATCTCTCTTCAATTTACAGAAATTCCTATAACCTAACTTAGGAAAAATTTCACCTTTGATAATAGATTGAAGATTCTAGAGGTATGTTGAAGAGGAATTGGACTTGCTTTGTTTTAAAGCTTCTCATTCGTTGTCTTTGAGTTTTAAAGGTGAGTTCTTTAACTCACATCTACGTCTATTACTTTCATTGTTGTTAGGTATGAATTCCTCACATCTATTCATGTTCATTTTCTTTTGATTTGAATTGATTTGGTGAATTTTCCTATTTTTGATTTTGAAGTCCAATTTTATGAAAATCCTACTATGGATGTTTGGACATGATATTTGGGGTGTATCAAAGGGCCTATAAGGCTGGGTTATTGCTTGGCATAAATCCCTAGTCCTCGTTGCTCGTCCGATCGCTCCCGAATCATTTTGGTCATCCTGGCATAGGCACACTGTTGCCCAGACCAGGTGACCAGACGTCTGGTTATCAAGTCCAGACGTTTGGTTATTGTCCCTGGAGAAAAAATATAAGAACGCAGAAAGAAAAATGGCAGAAACTCGGACCAGACGTCTGGTCCAAACCAACCAAACGTCTGGGAAGTCTTTCAGACGTCTGGGATATTCTACCAGACATCTGGAAGGTTTTTGAAAATGTCCAAAACCTAAATCCAAACGTCTGGATTCTAAACAAGACGTCTGGAACTGTTCATTTGGCCTATTTTGGCTGTTTTTTTGTGGATTTCCAATTTTAATCAATTTTTGTTGATCTGGTTAGTTGTTATCACTTATTATCGACTTTGATGACTTCTTTCTTCGGATTTTTGGGAATATCCATTTGATGGGTTTGGTATCAATTTCTATGGTTTTGAGTCACATCTTCGAATGTGAATTTTTGGTGATTGATTGTTTCTACAATCATTTATGTGATTTGTCACTTTAAAATACAAAGGTTTTTATACTAGTAGTAAATACTCAAACTCTTTCATTAAAATGATTTCAACGTTATTTTTAATATAAAGCTCGCTTTTAAACCGTTTTCCAATCTATTAGTATATACAAACCTTTACCTCATTCGTATGAGAAATCTAATTAAACGGCTTAGCAAAACAAGTGGTATGAAACGCTTGCGTTTACTTCGTCGGTTAACTCTTGGACTTGTTCGATTGAACTCTCATGACAATTTTCGAGTGGAAATCTACAATCTGGTCGTAAATATTTAAGTTAAGCTAGTGGTTATGGGACATGAAGCCTAACTCATTTATTTACTAGCTTATTGTAATTTACACTTATTTTCGTTTGGAAGTCTACAATTTGTTCGTAAATATTTAAGTTAAGCTAGTGGTTAGGGGACATGAAGCCTAACTCATTTATTTATTACCTTAGTGTAATTTACACTTGTCGATCATTTATGATCATTTTGTGATTTAGACTAGCGATGTGCGATGTCTCTTTGTTTGTGTGGGGACTAAACCCCGTTTGTGGAGCTTCGGCTCAAATTGGTGGGGTAGCGACCCATGGTCTTCGGGTCGTTTGTGGAGCTTCGACTCAAATTGGTGGGGTAGCGACCAATGGTCTTCGGCCGTTTGTGGAGTTTCAGCTCAAACTTGATGGTTAGCGACCATGGAATAGCGTTCCGTTTGTGACACACATGTTGGGGAGTTTTCATGCTCCCGTTTGTGATAGGTCTTCCCTTTTTTGTGATTTCTGGATTTCTAGTTGATGATTTATAGAATTTGTGTTTCACCGATTTTTGTGATTGGCATTGATATGTTTTGTCAATATTTGTGTTTTGGTGAATAATTTAAAGAATATGACATTCTTTTTAGTGTTTGAGAATGTTTGCACGAAAAATGGACAAACACCTCAAAGTCGTATGATTTAGTAGATCTTATGTTGTTCTTAGTGATTTGGGTGATTTATGCAAATATATGAAAAACAGGGGCTAAACTATAAAAAGACACGCAGATTTATAGTGGTTCAGCCAGAATGCGCCTACGTCCACTTTATATGTTATTTCTCTTCTCTTGTTTAGATTACAAGTACAAAGCTTTGATACAAGTAAAAGAAAGTTGTTTGAAAGTTCTCTCCGTGCTTGAGCTCTCAAACTTGTCCGCCATTGTTGTACCCCTGCCCCTCTATTTATAGAGTGAGGCTGGGAGCAAGGGTCTTGGATGTATACAGCTGCTGGTGGGCTTGGGCTGATGCAGTCTGGCCTGGCAACCTTGGTTCGGTATAGCTCTGGTCCAGTTGTAAGTAGACGGAATTTGGTTCGGTAGGACTTCGGTAGGACTTGGTCCGGCGGTGGGAGGAGATGGTCCTTGATTCGGCAGTGTTGGTCCGGAGGTGAAGTGATCCGGTAGTATTTGGTTCGGTGGTTGGTTGGATCGGTGGGGACGTGGAGTGGTGTTGATTCGGCAGTGTTGGTTCGGCGTTGAGTTGGCGATATGGTTCGGTTGTGTTGGACCGGTAGTGGATGGATACGTGGTCCGGTAAGTTGGTGAGGCATGGCCTCGGGGGTTTGGCTCGGTGATGATGTTACACCGGTCGAGATACACCCAACACTTGCCCCCCAAAGCGGGGTATGGGCATGTACATGGCGTGCTTAGTTTGAGGTTGGTCATCCTCATCCGGTCCTGTATGCCGAACCAGTCGGTCCGGTTGTTCGCCTTCGGCTATAAGTAGGAGGCTAGGGCCTCCGATACTTCTTACCAAATAAGACAGCCGAGCATTGACTTCTTGCCGAATCAGGAGTGTCGCCAACGTGTTCAACCGAACCAAAGCTTTAGCCGAACCAAGGTGCTTTGCCGAACCAAAGCTTTAGCCAAACCAAAGTGCTTTGCCGAACCAAAGTGTTAACCGAACCAAAGTGTTTCTTTTCACCTTTTAACTTTTAATTTAACGCGTTTCTTGAATTATGGATCAATGTAAGCTTGTGACACTTGTTCTCTATCCCAGGGGTGAGCGAGGTGTCCAAGACTTCAGATGTTCGTCACCGCCTCGAACAATACAAGCTTCTCAGAGCTTTCTCCCAACCCAAGCCTCCGACTGGTCGTCCTGGAGATGTAGTAGGTTACCGCCCTCTTCTTGGGGTTATTGAAGAGGATGCTTGGAAGAGGAAGAGGAGTCGCCCTTTGCTTGAATCTTCACCCAGTCCTCAGACCCCAACTCAACCTTCTCAGGATACCACCGAGGAGCACTTCATACCTTCTCCGCATCCGTCCGAACATCCCACTGTCATCCCGATAGAACACCCTAGTTTGGTTCGCAACCCATTTGCCGGCCACCCGGATCTGGATCTGAGTTCTCAGGATATTTCATTTGACAAGGCCACCGGTGAGCATCTTCTTCCCCGCAATCCCATGGTACGGGTGCTTGATGAGGCTAAGTCCTTAGATCTCGATTTACTTACTACTCGGATAGTTACCATGGGAGACGAGGCCAAGGCTAATATTGACCGGGTGGCGGAGGAGACCAGGAAGCTGATGGGGCATCATGCCCAGCTGGTTAAGGCTGGAGAGGAGATTGGGAGTGCCAACATCCGACTACGATTGATGGTTTCGGACCAGGCCAAACAGCTTGCTGATCAGGCCATTCAGATTTCTCAGTATGAGGCTGCCTCCAGGCGGTTGAGGAAGACTATGGAGGAGGCTAGTAAGGCGGAATTGTGGAAGATGGAGGCTGCCTACAAGGAGCGGGTAGATATGGCCATCTCGACAGTGGACGAGGTTCGGAGGGCGGAGCTTGAGCAGGTAGAGGAGCTGTCGGGGAGGCTTGAAGCTGCAGAGCTTGCTCAGGTCAGGCTAAAAGAGGAGATGGAGGCGATGAGGAGGTCCCTTCAGGCTGACTGCTCGCGATACCGACTGGAGAGGGATGCTGCCGTTGCAAGGCTATCGGTCTCTGAGTCTCGTATGAGGGAGTTTGAGGAAAATGAGGGGATGATGGATGATATACTGCAGGATATGTACTTTCGCACTTGGAAGCAGGGCAGCTTATCTTGGATGGACGACTACCCTCGGGTTATGGCTAGGATTTACCTCAGGGCTTTAGAGGAGGCCAAGGCTGAGGCGGATAAGGAGGGTGGAGTGGCCTTTAGGATGGATGCGGTTACCGCTCAGTTCACCAAGGAGGAGAAGGTAGCGGTGAAGGAGGGGATGCGGTTGTTATCGGTTGAGGAGGCAGGTGTGGAAGTAGGGGATGACGACCAAGACGATCAAGGGGAAGTTGCTGGTAACCTCTTTTTCATTAGTTTCTTCTTTCATTAACTCTGTTGCTTATCACTAATGATTTCTCTTCTTGCCTGATCAGGCGGTCAACATCAACAAGACAAGGGTAAAGATCCAATGCAGCCAGCTCCCTGATTCGACCTGGATGTTTCTTTTGGTTGACTCGATACTGTTACACATGTTGGTTTTAAAACAGTAGCATGGCTTTCAAGTTGTAATGGTGCTACTTGTAATAAGAGATTTGATTTCTGGCATGTAACTCTTAATCTTATGATAATTTCGTTATATATGGACGTTTTTTGTAGTCTTAACGTGCTGAATGAGAAATATAGATATGCATGTGCTTGTGATTCAGTGGTATTTGATGCTAAGTTCCTACTTAAAGTATAATTTAATATTTTGTAACACTAACGTGATGTGCGAATAAACTATAACTATGTTTTTAGGCACACAAGAATAAAATACCGTCCCTCCTGCTTTGGTTGTAGACGGCGGCTTTGAATGTTTAGCGTGACTGAGTATAAAATGTGGTCGAGTGTCCGGCCATCCGGTCTTATTTGCGAATGCCTCCTATTCTGTGACCTGTGCTTTAGGGATCGTTATAGAGGATAGGAGGAAAGTTTTTAAAACAGAATGGAAATATAGGAAATAGTAAAAACTTCCAATCACGGAAGGCCGTCGATGTGCTTAAGTTCATGGCAAACGGGTTTTGTAGTCACTTTCCCTAGCTGTGGGTCTTGGAGACATTTGTCACCCATCTTACGCCTCCGCGGGGAGTTAATTCTTTTTTTACCACAGCCGCACTTAAGACATATCGGAGCCGAGATCGCGCACAGTAACTACCCGAGCCATTATGGCCCGTAATCGTGGGTATTATTCGATTTACTGTGGCCGGCTAGCGTGGGTGCCGATCGTCAACCGTGAACTGCCCCTGGCTGGCCACACCTTATGTTGGGGCTTATAGTCGGTTCACAGTTGCCGGCGAGCCGAACGCCGTATTGAGCTACCTCGGCTATAGTCGGCCTTCTCGGTGGCTTATAATCGGCTCATTACAGTTGGCTTTAAGGGCCGTCGCGATCAATGAGTTAACCCGCAGCAGAGGGATGCTGGAGCAAAAGTGTCTCATTGGCGAGGGCATAGATTCGCATAGTACCTGTCAGGTCTTGTCCAGGTGAAGTTGCGCTGTGGAGTGCTTTGAATTGAAATGCTGTATGCATAGGATATTGTTCAACAGAAAAGGATAAGGTTAACAAGCAGCCAAGATATAAAGGAACAAGTTAAAAAGAGACAAGGTTTTTTAAAGTGGTTCGGCACGAAAATGCCTACGTCCACTGATTCTCTTTGTTAATTCACTTCATATGGGCAGTACAAGTTAAGAAAAGTATCAACGGAGGTGTTGGATGTTCCATGCCCTCTGGAACACCTCTCTGTCCACTGTTGACAAAATATAGGCTCCATTGTGGAGATCTTTATGAATTACATATGGCCCATCCCAGATTGGATCTAGTGCCCCAGGGCGAGGGAAGATTCGCTTGAGGACAAGATCCCCTTCTTGTAAGGTACGATGCTTGACTTTGGAGTTGTATTGTGTTGCTACTTTTTCCTTGTGGGCTGCCGCTTTAAGGACTGCATCATTTCTTCTCTCCTCAACTAGATCCAAAGACATGTGAAGGAGTTCTTCGTTCTCTTCTGGGTTATAGTGGATCCTATGGTGGGAGGGCACGATGGTTTCAACCGGGAGCATAGCCTTCGATCCGTATGCCAAAGAGAAAGGAGTGTGCCCCGTTGATGTTCTGAAAGATGTGCGGTAGGCCCACAGTGCCGTGGGGAGCTCATCCACCTAAGCGCCCTTTGACTTTTCGAGTTTCTTTTTGATCAGAGTTTTCAGAATTTTGTTGACGGCTTCGACTTGTCTGTTTGCCTGGGGATAAGCTATGGATGAGAAGCTTTTGTGAATTCCGTGCTCTCAGCACCAGTGGGCGAATTCTTCGCTGTCAAACTGAAGTCCTGTTTGCACAAAAAATGGACAAACACCTCAAAGTCGTATGATTTAGTAGATCTTATGTTGTTCTTAGTGATTTGGGTGATTTATGCAAATATATGAAAAACAGGGGCTAAACTATAAAAAGACACGCAGATTTATAGTGGTTCAGCCAGAATGCGCCTACGTCCACTTTATATGTTATTTCTCTTCTCTTGTTTAGATTACAAGTACAAAGCTTTGATACAAGTAAAAGAAAGTTGTTTGAAAGTTCTCTTCGTGCTTGAGCTCTCAAACTTGTCCGCCATTGTTGTACCCCTGCCCCTCTATTTATAGAGTGAGGCTGGGGGTAGGGGTCTTGGAGGTATATGGAAGCTGGCTGGCCTGGGCTGACGTAATCTGGCCTGGTGGAGCTGGTCCGGTTTACTTTGGTTCGGTGGTAGGAGATGAGTGGTCCGATGAAGCTTGGTTCGGTGGTAGGAGTACGGTGGACCGGTGAAGCTTGGTTCGGTGGTAGGAGTATGGTGGACCGACGTACTTGGCTCGGTGGTAGGAGTATGGTGGATCGGCGTACTTGGTTTGGTGGGAGGAGGTGAGTGGACCGGTGTACTTGGTTCGGCATTGAGGTGGGAAGCAGGTTGGTCCGGTGGTATTTTGGAGGTGGCTGGTTCGGCATTGAGGTGGGAAGCATGTTAGTCCGGTGGTACTTTGGAGGTGGCTGGTTCGGCATTGATTTTTGGACCGGTCGAAATACAACCAACACTTGCCCCCCAAAGTGGGGTACGTGCTCGCATGTGGCCTACTTTTTTCCTTCCATTCGATCGCTGAATGCCGATCCAACTGGTCCGGCATCCTGTATTTGCCTATAAGTAGGGGCTGTATACTTTTGTTATTCCCTTCCAATCCAAGACAACCGAACCAGACATTCATACCGAATCGAATCAGGTGATATAGCTTTCTCTCGCCGAATGGCCTTTTTAGACAACCGAACGAATCCGGGTATTTCGAGTGCCGAATGAACTGTCGTTCTTGGATTACCGAGCATCTTCATTTGGATCACCGAATGAACCCTATACGGGGAATTCCGAATGAACCTCGAGACTCCGAAATACCGAATGAAATTTTACACTCACTTTACCGAATGACAATGGGAGTTTAATGAACCCTATACGGGGAGTGCCAAATGAACCTCGAGACTCCGAATACCGAATGAAATTTTACATTCACTTTACCGAATGACAATGGGAGTATGAGCATTTTGATTTTATGAGTGAAATTCCATATTACACACTTACTTGTTTACATCCTCTGTTCTAACAATGTGTTTTTTCGGTGTTGTAGATAATGTCTCGCAAAGCAGAAACTCGATCAGACAAAAAGAAATCCGAGGGCGAAGGGGGGTCCTCCACCGTGCCACCAGCTCAGTTGAATCCAGAACGACGTGGGCCCACTCCGAGATCGTTAGTGGACGGGTACGGTCCTCAGGAGCTTCTCAACTTGCCTCCTGATTGCTTCCCTAGCTCACTCAAGGGCGAGCAACTTGATGTTATATCTCGCTCTTTCGGGATCGATCGAGCGTGCATGTTATTGCCAGCTGTGGGAGCGATGCCGTATGATCCTCCTGAAGGATATTTTGCCTACGGCAGATACCATTGTATGTGTGGTGCCATCCCGCCTCTCAACGCCTGGGTAATCAGCTTTCTTACATATCTAAAGGTGGCTCCATTCCAGCTTCAGCCCAACTCTTATGTCATTCCGGTGAGTCTCTTCGTCATCTTCCAAAGGAGATATGGGCGTCCTCCTTCCAACCGGGAGATCCGGTATTTGTACAACTTGAGAGGCTACAAGAAGGGGTCTCCCTACATCAGCTTGGAATCTGCCGTATCCTTTAAGCCCGTCCTAGACTTATACTCAAAGTTCAGTATGTTTAAGAAAGAATGGTTCTTCATCAGGGATGACTCTGTTTCCATTCGTCGCTTCACCTCCGACTGTAAGTGTGAAGCTTTATTTATAATCTCCGTTATAACTGCAGTGCTTTATCTTACGTGCTTTTATTTCTTGCTAGCGACAGGTGGTTTTGCGGTTGTGGAGAATGATCGCCTGGTTCAGATGGCAGCAGAGATAGAAGCAATTACTGGGAGAGATAGGTCGGCTGCCTATCTGATCAGGAACGCCACACTCTTGGAGTACAACTTGATCCTTCCACAGCAGTCCGTGGTCAAGAAGAGGGACACAGTTGAAGAGAAGGCTGCCCAAGCTAAAGAAGGGGCCGCGTCGAAGAGCAGTAAAAGGAGGCCCTTTTCGAAACATCCGGTTGCTGGGCGGAAGAAGCTCAAAAGGTCTGACGGTCCCTCTCCCAGCACACACCCAGATGTTCAGGAGGAGGAGAAAGGTGAGGACAAAGGAGGTGAGGCTGAGGGCAGAAGTGACGGTGATCGTCATGGTGATGATGGTGGCGATGGACAGGGTGGTGATGGCCCCAGGGCTTTGTCTTCTGGGCAAGTAGGCGAAATGCAAGAGTGGACGGTGACGCTTTCCGTCAAGCCTTCGAAGGTTTGGAGGGGACGGAGAAGTCTAAGAAAGCCGATAACGTTGGGACCGGCATCGATCGATCTTCCGGGAGCGCCTCTACTGAAGCAACTTCGGCGGTTCAAGGTGAATTTCACCTTACTCTTTTAATTCTTGAATAATGGCTCAATACATGTTGATGACACTTGGTTTACATATCAGGAGTAGGTAAAACGGCCAAGGCCTCAGATCTTCGGCACAGTCTTGAACAATACAAGCTCTCCAAAGCTTCCGCCAATCCGAAGCCTTCGACCCACCATTCCGGGGATGTAGTTGGCTACCGTCCTCTTCTCGGGGTTATTGAAGAGGACGCTCAAAAGAGAAAGAGGAATCGCTCCCTATCCAAGCCTTCACCTGGTCCCCAGCCCCCCATTCAGCCTCTTCATGATACCACGGAGGAGGATACTGAGTTCACACCTTCTCCGCACCCGTCTGGAAATCCTACCGTTACTCAGATTGATCGTCCTGGCTTGGCTCGTAATCCATTTGCGGGTCATCCTGATCTGGATCCAAGTTCTCATGATATTTCCTTCGATGGGGTTACCGGTGAGCATCTTCTTCATCGCAACCCTATGGTAAAGGTGCTTGATGAGGCCAAGTCCCTGGACCTCGATTTGCTTACTACTCGGATTGTTACTATGGGGGACGAAGCTAAGGCAAACATCGACCGGGTTGCTGAGGAAACCAGGAAGTTGATGGGGCATCATGCCCGACTGGTCAAGGCCGGGGAGGAAATTGGGAGTGCTAACATAAGATTGCGGTTAGTGGTTTCTGACCAGGCCAAGCAACTCGTTGATCAGGCCATCCAGATCTCTCAGCACGAGGCCGCCTCTGGACGTCTAAAGAAAACCATGGAAGAGGCCAGCCGGGCCGAACTGCGAAAAATGGAGGCTATTTGCAAGGAACGGATCGATATGGCCATTGCCATGGTGGACGAGGTTCGGAAAAGTGGATCTTGAGTAGATAGAGGAGTTATCTGGGAAGCTTGAGGCTGTAGAGCTTGCTCAAGCCAAGTTGAGGGAGGAGATGGAGGCGATGCGGAAATCCCTTCAGGCTGACTGCTCGAGATACCGATTGGAGAGAGATGCTGCCGTCGTAAGGTTGTCGGATTCCGAGGCCCGGGCGAGGGAGTTTGAAGAGAACGAGAGGCTAATGGAGGGGATGCTCCAGGATATGTACTTCCGTACTTGGAGGCAGGGCAACTTGTCCTGGATGGATGATTATCCTCGGGTTATGGCTAGGATCTATCTTAGGGCTCTTGAGGAGGCCCAGGCTGAGGCAGATAAGGAGGGTGGCGTGGCCTTTAGGATGGATACTGTTACTGCCCAGTTTACTAAGGAGGAGAAGGTGGCGATGAAGGAGGGCATGCGGTTGCTTGCAGTAGAGGAGACAGGTGTGCAAGCGGAGGATGATGATCAAGTTGATCAAGGAGAAGATGCTAGTAAGTCTTCCTTTCTAGTCTTTCCGTTAACTTGGTTGCTTATTACTAACGAATTCTTTTTCTGACCGGACAAGCGGGCAACAGGACAAGGACAAGACTCCGACCCGGCCGGCTCCTAGATTAGACCTGGAAAATTCTTTTTGTGGACTTGACATGGCTGCATATGTTAGTCTTAAAACAGTAGAGTAACTCTTAGGTTGTAATTTTTGCTACTTGTAATAAATAGCTCTATTCTTGATGTGTAATTCTTTAACTTAAGCTGGTTTTGTCATTTTTTGAAAGTTTTTTGCTATTTTGACATGTCGTATGAGAAATATAGCTATGCATATTCTTGTAATCAAATCGTGTTTGATGTCAGGTTTTTGCTTAAAACATAATTTCATGACTTGCAATGTTAGCATGAAGTGTGAATAAATTATAGTCACGTGTTTACAGATGAAAGAAGGAAATACCGCCCTTTATATCTTGCTTGTAGATGGCAGTTTTGAATATCCTGTGTGACCGAGTATGGGATGCGGTCCAGTATCTTGCTGTGAGCATCCGCTTCCATTAGTGAACGTCTCCGGTTATGTGTCCTGTACTTCAGGGATTGTTATAAAGGATAGGAGAAAAGTTTCTTAAATAAAATTGAAATATGTGAAGTAGTAAAACTTCCAATCACGGAAGGCCTTCGATGTGCTTAAGTTCGTGGCAAACGGGCTTTGTAGTCACTTTCCCTAGCTGTGGGTCTTGGAGACATTCGTCACCCATCTTACGCCTCCGCGGGGAGTTAATTCTTTTTTTACCACAGCTGCACTTAAGACACATCGGAGCCGAGATCGCGCACAGTAACTACCCGGGCCATTATGGCCCGTAATCGTGGGTATTATTCGATTTACTGTGGCCGGCTAGCGTGGGTGCCGATCGTCAACCGTGAACTGCCCCTGGCTGGCCACACCTTATGTTGGGGCTTATAGTCGGTTCACAGTTGCCGGCGAGCCGAACGCCGTAATGAGCTGCCTCGGCTATAGTCGGCCTTCTCGGTGGCTTATAATCAGCTCATTACAGTTGGCTTTAAGGGCCGTCGCGAGCAATGAGTTAACCCGCAGCAGAGGAATGCTGGAGCGAAAGTGTCTCATTGGCGAGGGCATAGATTCACATAGTATCTGTTAGGTCTTGTCCAGTTGAAGTTGCGTCATGGAATGCATTGAGTGGAAATGCTATACGCATAGGATTTTGTTCAACAGAAAAGGATAAAGTTAACAAGCAGCCAAGATACAAAGGAACAAGTTAAAAAAGAGACAAGATTGTTTAAAGTGGTTCGGCACGAAAAGGCCTACGTCCACTGATTCTCTTTGTTAATTCACTTCATATGGGCAGTACAAGTTAAGAAAAGTATCGACGGAGGTGTTGGATGTTCCATGCCCTCTGGAACACCTCTCCGTCCACTGTTGACAAAATATAAGCTCCATTGTGGAGATCTTTATGAATTACATATGGTCCATCCCAGATTGGGTCTAGCGCTCCGGGGCGAGGGAAGATTCGCTTGAGGACGAGATCCCCTTCTTGTAAGGTATGATGCTTGACTTTGGAGTTGTATTGTGCTGCCACTTTTTGCTTGTGGGCTGCTGCTTTAAGGATTGCATCATTTCTTCTCTCCTCAACTAGATCCAAAGACATGTGAAGGAGTTCTTCGTTCTCTTCTGGGTTATAGTGGATCCTTTGGTGGGAAGGCACAATGGTTTCTACTGGGAGCATAGCCTCCGATCCGTATGCCAAAGAGAAAGGAGTATGCCCTATTGATGTTCTGAAGGATGTGCGATAGGCCCACAGTGCCGTAGGGAGTTCATCCACCCAAGCGCCCTTTGACTTTTCAAGTTTCTTTTTTATTAGAGTTTTTAGAATTTTGTTGACGGCTTCGACTTGTCCGTTTGCCTGGGGATACGCTACGGATGAGAAGCTTTTGTGAATTCCGTGCTCTCGGCACCAGTTGGTGAATTCCTCGCTGTCAAACTGAAGTCCATTGTCTGATATGATTTTGAGTGGGACTTCGTACCTGCACAGAACATTTTTTATCAAGAAGTTAATAACTTTTGTTGAAGATACTTTATTCAGAGGTTCTGCTTCCACCCATTTGGTGAAATAGTCGACTGCCACTATAGCATATTTGGCCCCGCCTCGGCCCATTAACAGTTCGTCGATTAAGTCAATTCCCCATACTGCAAAGGGCCAAGTGTTGGTCATTTGAGTAATCTTAGTTGTTGGTAGCCGCGGAATCTTAGCAAACTTCTGACATCTGTCACACTTTTTAACGAAATCCAAGGCGTCCTTGCTTAAGGTGGGCCAGAAATATCCATATCGGAGTATCTTTTTTGCTAATGTTTGCCCTCCGGTGTGATCTTCGTAGCTTCCTTGATGAACGTTGGATAAGATTTCCTTGGCTTCCCTTCCAGCGACACACCTTAACAACGGGTTAGAGAATCCGCGCCGATAGAGGATGTCTCCTTGTATTGTGCAGCGGGAAGCTTTCCTCAAGATTTTCTTGACTTCGTTACGCCCGTTGGGTAGTGTGCCGCTTTGTAAGTAGTCTCGGATGGGAGTCATCCAAGTTGCTTCTTCGGTTGCAGCTATCAGATTCACTTGTTCAAAACTTGGGGTCAGTTGCTTTGAGATGGTTACTGCTCCGAAGATGGCGATGTCACTCATACTTGCTTGCTTTGCCAATTCGTCGGCCTCTTGGTTCTCTTCCCGAGGGATGTGTTTGACTAAGTAGCGGTCCAATTGGTTGAGAAGTAACTTGGTCTTCTTTAAATATGCTATGAGTCGTTCTTCTCGAGCTTGGAATTCTCCTAGTATTTGATTAACAATAAGTTGAGAATCGCTATGAAGACACAAAGAATTGGCTCCGATTTCTATGGCAAGTTCTAATCCAGCTATCACTGCTTCATATTCTGCATCGTTATTGGTGGCAGCGAACTCCAACCTTATAGCATAGTGCAGCTTATTTCCCCTGGGAGTGATTATTACCACACCTGCCCCCGAGCCTTGTTCGTTTGATGCACCATCCACAAAGAGATTCCACCTTATGTCTTTTGCTATTTCCAATTGCTCCTTATCTTCGCTGGTAGTGAATTCTGCAATGAAATCAGCCATGGCTTGTCCCTTGATGGCGGTGCGAGGGTGATAGGTGATATCATACTGACTTAGTTCAATGCACCATTTAAGTAGTCGCCCAGAAGTGTCGGGACGATGGAGTACCTGCCTCAGTGGTTGATCGGTCAGAACTTTGATGGAATGGGACTGGAAGTAGTGACGCAGTTTCCGTGATGTGATTAGTAAACAGTATGCTAGCTTCTCAAGTTTAGGATATCTGACTTCTGCCCCCGTAAACCTCTTACTGACGAAGTAAACTGGCTGATGTGTGCGGTTGTCTTCCCTTACCAAGGCAGCGCTTAGGGCGTGAGATGACACAGCAAGGTATAGGTATAACTCTTCGCCTTCGCTTGGAGTCGAGAGTACCGGTGGTTTCTGGAGGTGTTCGATTAAGTTAAGGAAAGCGGTTAAGCATTCGTCAGTCCATTCGAACATTCCTTTGTCTTTCTTTAGAGCTTCGAAAAAGGGGACGCACTTGTCCGTTGCTTTGGAGATGAATCGGCTCTGGGCGGCCACTTTTCCATTAAGGCTTTGCATTTCCTTTCGAGTGGAAGGTATCTTGATATCCCTTAGCGCTCAGACTTGTTCAGGGTTTGCTTCAATCCCTCTGGCATGGACGATGAATCCTAAGAACTTTCCTTATGATACTCCGAAGGAGCATTTTAGAGGATTCAACTTCATTCCATACTGGCAAAGTATTTGAAACATCTCGCCTAGGTGGCTTACATGATCTTTGGCTTTCCTTGTCTTTACCAGCATGTCATCCACATACACTTCCATAGTTTTCCCTATTAGCCCTGCAAACATCTTGTTGACGAGGCGTTGGTAGGTGGCTCCTGCATTTTTAAGTCCGAAAGGCATTACCTTATAGCAGTATAAACCCCGGTCAGTGATGAAACTAGTGTGGTCTTGATCGGGAGCATGCATAGGAATTTGGTTATATCTTGAGTATGCGTCCATAAAAGATAAGAGCTCGTGCCCGGCTGTGCTGTCTACAAGTTGGTCGATTCGGGGAAGTGGAAAGCAATCCTTTGGGCAGGCGTCGTTTAGGTTGGAGAAGTCAATGCATGTCCGCCACTTCCCATTAGCCTTCTTTACCAGCACCGGGTTAGCGATCCATTCCGGGTAGATGGCTTCTCGTATGAAGTCATTGGCGAGTAGATTCTTTACTTCTTCATCGAGGGCTGCTGATCGTTCTGCCCCCATACTTCTCTTTCTTTGTTTTACGGGCGCCCTGGTAGGTTCAATGTTTAGTACGTGGCATGCTACGTCAGGAGGGATTCTGGTCATGTCAGCGTGTGACCATGCAAATACATCCAAGTTGTGGCGGAGAAAGTCGATGAGTTGCTCCTTCAACTCTGCTTTTAGTTGGGACCCAATTTTCAATAGTCTACTCGAGTCGTGCTTGTCTACAGATACAAAATCCATAGCCTCTGCAGGCTCGGCGGTGGCCTCCTCCTCTTTGTCCCTGGGATCTAATTCATTGAAAGGGTCGCTGGTATATCGAAGAGGAGGGGCTTTCTTTAGTTGCTATGCTTCTAGACTTTTCGTGCAGAGAGCAACCTCTACACCCTTCCCTTTATCCTTCCTGAGGTTGTTGCGAAGTTCGGTCACATAGCAGTCTCGAGCAACGTCCTGGTCTCCTTCTACTTCCCCTACTCCATTGTCTGTTGGAAATTTCATCTTTAGGTACCATGGGGCTAGGACAATTTGGAAAGTCAGACAAGGCTGGCCTCCCTAAGATGGCGTTGTAAGCCGAGTGGTTTTCTATTAGCACAAACGTCTGTTTTCGTACAATGGAGCGGGGATGGCTTCCAATTTCAACGAAGAGGTCCAGTTGCCTGACAGGCATCTTCGCATCTCCAGTGAAACCGTGTAGTGGTTTATTGCAGGGAGATACATCCTTCATTGATAGTTTCATTTTGTCGAATGCATGTTTGAACAGGATGTTTACTAAGCTTCCAGTGTCTACTAGAATTCGGTAAACTTCGGTGGGACCGAGCCGGGCAGAGATAACCATGGGATCCATGTGAGGGTATTGCCTTCCTTCTAGGTCACGCTTACCGAATGTGATGTCATCACTTTCTTTCCGCTTTGGGTGGCGCTCTTCTATAACCGAATTGACACAGTCTTTATTGTCTCTGAGCGACTTTCCATGTCTTTCCATCTCTTTCCAGCTTCTGTCTGCGATGTGCGGTCCTCCCGAGATGGTATGGACCACTATCTTCTCTTGACTAGAGCCGCTAGTGTTGCGGTTTCCTCTGCCGATCTCCGGTGAGGGTAGCCTTGGGTTCTCATTGGCAGGAGCTGGAGTCCTGTCCTGACCTTTTACATAGCGTTCCAGCTTCTTCCTTCTGATGTGTTCTTCAATCAAGTCCCGGAGATGATGGAACTCATTAGTATCATGCCCATGAGATTCATGGAAGCGGCAGAACTTTCCAGACTTCTGCGCGTTATCTGATTCCTTCTTGTATGGTGGGCGTTTGTATCTAACTTCGCCTTGGGTGGCAAGGAAGATGTTTTCGACGGTTTCGTTCAAAGGAGTGTAAGTGTCGAATCTTGGTCCTGGCCGATATAGGCGCTTTTCTCCCTTCTTGCCCCCAGCATTGTCTCTGGAATCATTTCTTCGAACGTCCCTTGCCACAGCAGGGGCATTGCTGTGAGTTGCCTTACTTTGCTGTCCTGACTGCCCCTCAACGGCAGCATCCTCAAGCCTCATATATTTCCCGGCTTCATGGAAGAAATCGGGTAAAGTAGCTGGTTTTTCTTTTGTCAACCTTCTATCAAATTTAGTGTCCGGATGCACACCACTACAGAGGGCCATTAGGATAAGCTTCTCATCGGCATCTTGGACTGCGGCTGATGCGGCATTGAATCGGTTAGGTATTGCTGCAGTTTCTCTCCAGGTTTCTGTTTGATGCTGGATAAGGAATAAGCGTCCTTAGGTTGTTCCACATGAATGCGGAACTGACTGATAAACTTTTCTTTCAACATTTCCCACGAGTTGATGGATCCCTGGGGTAGATGACAGAACCAGGAGGTAGCGAGATCTGCTAAGAAGAGTGGAAAGCATTTGCACAGTACTCCCTCTGTCGCTCCACTCATGAGCATATGTTGTGTGTATCTCTGTAAGTGTACAACGGGGTCGGAGGTTCCTTTGTAAGGTTCCATTGTTGGCATCTTCCATTCTCGGGGGGTGATAACAATTTCGATATTGCGGGCGAAAGGGCTGGTTACCCTAGCGCCTATCCCTCTATCTCTTTGCTCCCATTGGACGCACTCTCTGAATAAGCGTGCCATCCTTTCATCAGAACTTGGAGCAGATAGAAATGAGTTTGGTTCTGTTCTGTGGGATTGATTCCGTCCAGATGACTTGTAGGGATGGTATCGTCTATCATTCCTCATATTTTCCAGTGGCTGCCTTTGATCTTCTAGGAGCATGCTAGGGTCAGCTACAGTTGGCCCTTGCCTTGATCTTCCCCTGCTGGGTTCTGATCTAAGCACTTCCTCGGGTCCAACTTCGGGCTGGACTCTAGCTCGGCCCCGTTCACTGGCGTTTCCGTGGTTAGGCAGTATGACAGGCTCAGCTACAGTTGACCTTCGCCCGGTACCTCCCCCGTTGGGTTCGGTACCAAACGTTTCCTCAGGCCTAACTTAGGGCTGTACTCGATCTCGGCTCCTACCATGGCTACTTCTGCCGTTAGCTCCTTCGAAGAAGGAAGATCTTTGTTGTCTCTGAGATCCTCCAAACTGGGACTCGCCCCATGATTCAGTGTTGTGATTGGACTCTTCAGCATCCCTTAAGCGTGACATGAGATGATCCACCAAGGCTTCCTGCTGGGACGTGAAGCGGTTAGTTACTTCAACCACAACCCTGTCTAAATCTGCCCTAGTAATTGCTGCGGGCTGTTCTGTGGCAGGAGTGGTCGGATTAGCCTGTCCTTCATTTGTTACTGCTGCTGGAGGAGGACGATTTACTTGATTCGTGACAGCTGGATCTGGAAGACTGCTGGATGCGATGTTTTTTCCTTTGTTAACATCTTTTCTCTGTTTGGGAGGCATGTTTTCCAAGTGGCGAACGATGCTGTTAGGAAAAATGTTAAGTGGATGAAGCTGAAGCTTCGAGCTTCTAGTTCTCAGTGAAAGCACCAAAAATGTTTGCACAAAAAATGGACAAACACCTCAAAGTCGTATGATTTAGTAGATCTTATGTTGTTCTTAGTGATTTGGGTGATTTATGCAAATATATGAAAAACAGGGGCTAAACTATAAAAAGACACGCAGATTTATAGTGGTTCAGCCAGAATGCGCCTACGTCCACTTTATATGTTATTTCTCTTCTCTTGTTTAGATTACAAGTACAAAGCTTTGATACAAGTATAAGAAAGTTGTTTGAAAGTTCTCTCCGTGCTTGAGCTCTCAAACTTGTCCGCCATTGTTGTACCCCTGCCCCTCTATTTATAGAGTGAGGCTGGGAGCAAGGGTCTTGGATGTATACAGCTGCTGGTGGGCTTGGGCTGATGCAGTCTGGCCTGGCAACCTTGGTTCGGTATAGCTCTGGTCCAGTTGTAAGTAGACGGAATTTGGTTTGGTAGGACTTCAGTAGGACTTGGTCCGGCGGTGGGAGGAGATGGTCCTTGATTCGGCAGTGTTGGTCCGGAGGTGAAGTGATCCGGTAGTATTTGGTTCGGTGGTTGGTTGGATCGGTGGGGACGTGGAGTGGAGTTGATTCGGCAGTGTTGGTTCGGCGTTGAGTTGGCGATATGGTTCGGTGGTGTTGGACCGGTAGTGGATGGATACGTGGTCCGGTAAGTTGGTGAGGCATGGCCTCGGGGGTTTGGCTCGGTGATGATGTTACACCGGTGGAGATACACCCAACAGAGAATATTTGAGATGTTGTATGATTTTTGTTGTTACCTTATGTATACTTGTCACACTATGGCATTTTTGTTATCATACGTTTTTGTCATATCTCTTATCCTATCTCATTTTATATAATATTTATAGCTAGACTGATCCGTTTATTATTTTCTTCTTAAATAATACTCGGGTCAGACCGAAGTATTTCTAGTGCTTCTGCTTGACTTCTTATCAGGGTTCATCATCTGATTTTTGGCTAACTACTTTAGATTAGTAGTTTTTGTTGTTATATATTCTAGATAGAGACTCCTTGATGTATACTTATTCTTTTGTCTAGCACTTGTACCTATTCTTTTGTGATGTAGTGGATTTGTATGACCACTACTTTGATGTACACTTCTATTTGTTATATTCATATCTATTTCCGCCTTTGTGATATGAATATCTGTGACTGATTTGTGTTATGTTTATTTCTATATTTGTTTCTGAAGCCCACATAGCCACTGTGCGGTAGCTTTGAGTTTGTATATGATATGTCAGATTTCTTCTTGAAATGAAATATAAGTTATATTATCTGACATATCGGTACTCGCACAAAGCAATTACATAGATGGTCGCTTCTCAACAGCCTTATTCTTCGTGCTAGTCGACGGTATTACCCCGTAATGTTCTTGGCTAGTGTGAGTATAGTGGTGGGGCATCACAGATCTAGTGAGTAAATTTGGTATGACTACTGCGAGTGGAAAACCCACTCCCATGGCAACTAATGAAGCTTTAAATAAAGAAGTTCTTTCAAAAGATGTAAATAAAAAACTATATAGGGGAATGATTGGATCACTACTCTATATCACTACGAGTAGACCTGATATCATGCATAGTGTTTGTCTCTGTGCAAGATACCAATCTCAACCCAAAGAAACTCACTTAAAAGCTGTGAAACGTATCATAAGATATGTTAAACATACTTTTGACTATGGTTTATTTTACCCTAAAAATGATTCATTTGTATTAATTTCTTATTGTGATGCTGACTATGCTGGTTGCGAATCTGACCGAAAAGGTACAAGTGGAACTTGTCACTTTTGGGGCATTCTCTGGTTTCATGGTTTAGCAAAAAGCAAAATATTGTTTCTTTATCAACAACTAAAGCAGAATATATATCTGCTGCTTTGGCTTGCTCCCAAGTCATTTATATGCAACAAACTCTAAAAGATTTTGGATTAACAATTTCAAAATCACCAATTATTGTGATAATTCTAGTGCAATAAATTTTTCTAAAAATACTACTCATCATGCTAGGACTAAACATATTGATATCAGACATCATTTTCTCAGAGATAATATAAGTAAAGATATTATTTCTCTTGAATATATCAACTCCAAGAATCAAATTGCTGATATTTTCACCAAACCCTTAAATCAACCTATACTTACTAAATTAAGAAGAGAACTAGGTATTTGTTCAATAACTGAGATATATAATATAGATATAGTAACATATATATACAAGAAAATCAAATTTTTCATAAGGATGTCGACATACCTCTACCACCCATGTCGACATACAACGGCAAAATTTATAAAATTTGATTTTCCCACTAAAATCGGTTTAGTAGTTATATAAACCTATGTATTTCAAATTTTTCTGTCTTCTCACTTTCCTTTCTTTGAAATAAAACTTCTGTAAATTAAAACTAATGGCCTCCTCCATTAAATCAAACCAAATTGACACCATTTCTTTCCCTTCTCCTCATTCTGGTCCATTCCAACGCATTACACTGGCACGTGTGATAAAGATTGAAGAATCTATGAAGGATGCCATGCAAATGTTGACTGAATTTCAAGTTGTGCAACTAAGGATGGCAAAAGAACAAGAAAAGCAAGGCAAAATTCTTTGGAATTTACAAAAATTACTAATGGATAATCACGCAAATCCTATTGTGATTGAAGAAGATTCTCCTAACATTCATGTGCATAATCCTTTAGAGCACAGTGAAGAGGAAGAAGAAGAAGAGGAAGAAGAAGAAGAAGAAGAAGAGGAAGAAGCACCTATGGAAGAAGACGACAACGTGGTCTGTGTAGGCGAAGTCTGTTTTGACAAAGATGGGAATTTGGTTGAACAACATGGAAACTTTTAGTTTCATTATCCAAATTTTTCGATTCACAAATCTCCGATTGTCAAAAACTCTCGTTAGTATTGTTATTCTATAATTTATATACTAAAATATATTTGTATGTTTATGTTTCATATATACATGTAAATATAACATCATATATAATAAAATATTTGTTTCACTTATTATACTTCCTTATTAATATTTAATTTAAATAGTATTAGATTAAGGGGGAGTTTAGGATTAGTTTTTGTTGATGACAAAGGGGGAGAAATATAAAATAGAGTAGTTAGGCTTAGATTAAGGGGGAGTTATTAGTTTTAAGGGGAGTTATTGTGAAGGAGAAGTATATTTCATAAACATAGGTGGTCATCATAAAAAATGAGGAGATTGTTAGTCCTTGAGAAGGATGGTTTTGATGACAACAACCATAGGACTTGTTATAAAATATAAATAGTAACATTATAGTTTAGATATATATATATATATATGCAGGATATAAACATGCAGGTACCAAGAATGAAGACTATACAGTATAGAGATACAAGACTGATGAATTTAAAGATCAAAGATATCAAGATTGAAGACTCATGAGTATCAAGAAATCAAGTTATCAAGAGTTCACAATTTTAATAGTACAAGATAAGTATTGAGTCTAGAATTATGTTAAAACTTCTTGAAAGCACTTACATCTTTATTCGAAATTTATTCGTGGAATGGAATCCACTTCGAGCCTGTTAAAGGGATGGAATCCTAGTGGGATGGAACCCACGACAATATCTAGTGGAACATATAGTGGTCCTATTTTGATATCCACTAATTTTATAAAAATGTTTTTCAAAAATATATCTCTTATTTTAAATGTTTTCAAAACCTCCTTTTCAAAAAGACATCTCTCTTGTTTGAAATATTTTAGCCTCACAACTATCTTTATCATTTTTAATATTTTGATTTCAAAATTTTCATTGATTTTAAACTATCTCTTGTTTTAAATATTTAGCTTTAAACTATTTACTCAGATTTTAAATCACTTTATAGATTAAGATTATATATATTAAAAATTACTTTCTAAACTCTTTTATATGTTTAAACAAATATAATTCCAAAGTTTAGAAATCGTTTTGACAAATTATAAAAACCAATTTTAATAAGAAAATCAAAATAACCAATTTTGCCTAGAGCATGTCGACATCCCTCAACCCCTCATATCGACATGGTGCTCATTAAATTCAAAATTCTAATTTTCAAAAGAAGTGTCTATTCGTCGTATCCTTTCACGAATAGATATGGCTGTTGATTTTCCTATAAATACCAGTAGTTCTAAACGAATTTATCATCAGATTTCACTTGTTTTCTCTTCTCTTCATCTTCCAAATTTATCCTAAAGAATCCCAAACTATACTCTGCCGAAATACCAAGTGAATCAAACTTGATTATCTCTTGTTTGATTCTCTGCCACTCTCTCCATAAGATCTCAGTGCTATTCAGAGTTATAGGATTATTTGTAAATCAAACTGTTGAGTAAAAGGTGTGGTTGAGCCTTGAAATCAATTGGGTGTGATTGTAGCCCCGGAAATCCGTACGTTTGTACGGGACTGGATGTAGGGTAACTCCGAACCAGTATAAAATCCTGGTGTGTTCTTTCCTTTACTGCTTTTACTTAGTATTTGCATCTGTGTCTGATTCTGTGATTATATATGTGTTTGTGAATTGCATTTGTTGGTGTTTAAATTGAATAAAATTCAAAAAGATATAAAAAAGTCCATAAAACACTATTCACCCCCCCTCTAGTGTTATTCCATCCTTAAGATCCATAATCCGCATTTCTCACAATGACATCATCGCTTACATCACTAATTGATTTTGTTGGTGATAAACCATGAAAATATTTTTAATTGCTAATTAATTACATATTAATATATTAGACAAGTACAACAAGTTCGAACAACTTCTATCAAGCAAAAAGCTATTTATCGATAAAACAATTTTTGATCGCATTATCGATATTTCTTCAAAGTGTTTATTTTTGTAAACATTTTTCAAAAACAAGTTTACCATATTAGTTATTAATTAAAAGGGTTTAACATGGTTATATAATCCATCTAATCACATTAAATCCAAGATTCAAATATTTAAGTAATTCAAAAATATAAATATAAAGTGTTTGAAATTCCAGGTCTTTACCAATATCGTCTACATTCAACTTGGTTAGTCTATAAACAAAGTTCTTGGTTTATAAAAACATTTACTATTAGCCGATAATGAGATGCCCTAGCTCCAAAGACGTAAATATTAGAGGGAGTTTACCGTTCGATAGCTCGGTCCAATGGGCATGGAAGGACCGATCTCTCATATAAACTACTTTGGTTCAACATGGATACGTTTCAATACCTGAATACATCTGAAGTAGTACATATCTCGTCTTAACACAAGGCAATATAAATGAGTTCTAGAATTGAACAACTCACATATCAGGAAATCATATAAGTAAAGGTTGACACATGCATTGATATCATCGTGGAAATGAAAAAATATATATCAAAACTTGTCTGATAAATGGACTACCTAAAACACATCACTTAAAACTCGAAAGGTTATGTATACTCCAAAAACTGTTGACTTCAATTGTCCATGTAAAGATTCTTCTTGCAATTAACCTTGAAAGATGTCCAAAATGCTTGAATAAACTCATCTTCATCATATCTATGAATAAACTGGATAGTTATATGGATCTTGACTTCCAGATGATGGTTGCTGAAATCAAGCCTCATAGAACTCCAACATAATACATATATCCTAAGGATGACCCTCTAATCAAAACAAACCGATGTCCAATAGGAAGCTAACCTAGAAATCCAACTCTGTAGTCTGACCCAAGGCATTGTTATATACATAACAAACCTCGAGTCAGGCTAGAAACCTAGGTGTGAGTATAATAGTGCTTAATAATAGCATACAAGTGTGATGTCGGGTATAAACATGTGACATAACGATCAGATATGACGATGTCATCACACCAAACAATATCTTTGATGTTCACGTAAATGTGCATGTATTTACATGCATATTTTATCTCTTTTTATTTAAATAAACATCATATTTGGGCATTTGTACATGTTAAAACCAAAATTCAATTATTTTCAAACCATCATATTTTCATCTTCATTCAGGGGCAAAATGGTCATTTTTGTGCAAGTGTAAATTTGAGAATTTTTACTTGGACATTTATTATGATTTTTATATGAATTTGGATGCATATGGAAGAAGCTTATATGAAGATACATGCATGCACAAATGAATACAAAGGAAAGAAGAAGGAAATAATTCAAAGTGAAGATCATGGAGGACCCCACCTACCCACCTACCTTAATGTACAAATTAGAGGCTAATGAACATGCTTATGGAATTAATGGCTTCATGTACACTTAAATGATGATTAGTACAAGCTAATGATTACTTGGCCTCCACACTTCCTAAGGGGTATTTTGGGAAGCCCCCTAAAAATAGAATTAGGGTTTTATGCATGAATAAATAACCCTCTTATGTACATGAAACTATCATCTACTCTTCCATTTTACTTAGGTAATTAAGAGATCAAATTGTAAGCTCAATGTTATATGAAATAAAAATGGCTTCCAAACCTCTTTTTTCTCTCTTGTCTGCATGCGTTTCTTTGTTTTTATGTTAATGCTTCTTTCTATGCTCTCTTTCTCTTAATGTTCATAGCTTAGATTTACATTTATGCACTAGTCTAATCAATTTTCTTCTAGTAGTTAATCTTTTTTATTGTTTATTCTCTATTTGCTTCATTTTCAATGTTGAAACTTACATGTGTTGGTTTGATAACACAAATGAGTAGCTAAATCCCTTCAATTTAGGGGTAATGAAGCTCTCAAATATTATGTAATTTCAACATTTTTTATGATTTATGATCTCTTTGTTTGTGCAAGTCAATTTTGATGCAAGTTTATAAAAGTGAGTTTGATAGCTTATATTGCTTATGCAAATGAGCTATTCTTATTCAACATAAACACAATTTGCATCATCATTTGCTAATCCATTTTTGATTGTGAAATTAAAGTAAAAATGAAATTTGATGATCTATATTACTTGTTACAATAGTAAATAGATCATACTTAAAATAGCTTTTGCTTTGGCTTCATTTTCATGAGAATTATAAGTGGTTAATTTGTTGTATTATAGTTTGATGGTTTGAGTTATGTTAATTAATAACATAAACAAACCATACTTATGATAAAGACAACAATATTTCACTTAATATCAAAACTAGAGATCACAAATTGTTTGTTTGTTGATTTACAAAAATATGAGAGTGGATTTGCCTCTAAATTATTCTCTAGTTCAATAGTTTTTTAATCAAACTTTTATTCTAGTTTAGCTTCATTTTATTTCTAGTTAACAATTTCTCCTACATTTGGTCTAATTTGATTGAATAGATTTTTAAACTCTAACAATTCTCTGCAGATCGACCCGTATTCGCCACGTACTACAAAGTGTACGTCGTGCGCTTGCGGTAAATTTTAATTTGAAATTTATCGACGGTTTTCCAATCCGATAGAAATTCCGTCGATTATCAAGTTTTTGGCACCGTTGCCAGGGAGTTGTTTTGATTTTATTTTTCTATTCTTCGAATTATTTTTGTTTGATTTTTGTGTGTTGTTTGTGTGTTGTGTGTGATTTTTGTGAAATTTTGTTTGTGTGTATGTTGTTCTAGTTGTTTTGTTTGTTTGCGTTTCCATATTTAAAAAGAAAAAAAAACACAATTTCTAAAAAAAAATTCATTTACATTTTTCTTTTACTTACTTCTACATCTTTCTTTTTTCTTTTCTTTTTAATATACGTTTACAAAAAAAACTGCACAGTGCATTTTCTGTTCACTGTGCACATCACTATGCAGTGCAACGCTTCAACTGATCACCCATCACCCTTCAACCTGCTGCCGACCATCTACTGACGGCAACATCCCCATAGTCATAACTCAACCACTTCAATCCCACTGTGCCATTCACCTTGCCACCCTTGTGCATATTCCACCGCCTTGCTCCTCTGTTCAAAACTGTGCATACATTTACAAACTGTCAAAAGTCCCTTCACCACTGCAACTCAAAAACATAACAACTTCTACATCTACATTCACAACCAACAGCCACAAGCAACATCACACTTGACCATCACCTGACCAAACACTTGCTGTCTCCTTCCATAAAAACTCACTGTCATAACATCCTATCTCCATACAATTACCAAACCACCCCATACCCCATACTACAAACCATCAACAAATACTGTCAACCAATACTACTTCTGTTCACTTCTTCCATCCTCAAAACTGCCTCACACCCTTGCCTTGCAATACATTACTCATCACTACCACAGTTTCATCCCACTGCTACAACTCCTAGTTCAACCCACAATTCAACATTCTCTTCAACCTCCTCATTTACAACCTGCTTTCAGAACGTCCATCTCCTCCCACCTAAAATCTTCCAACCAGTCTACTACCGAACATCAAACTGTCACATCAACATCCATTCATCCACCTCTGTCTCCCTTACAAAACTTCTCCACCACTTCCTCACATACAACGCAGTCACCTGAGACCTCAACAACAACTTCACTGCCTTGATTAAACTGCAGCCATACCGTCCATCAACCACCACATAAAAACCCATACTGTCCCTTCTGACCATACAACACCACTGTACTTCCAACATTCCACTTCAATTCATCATCTCCTAACCCAATCTACAAACATCACTATCCTCTGCCATTACCATCCCTCTACAACATCACTGTCGACTAACTTTCACAACAACTTCAAACCACATCACAATATTCACCCTTCACAATTTACATACCTCCTCAACATAAACAAACCTTCACTACATATCACATACAAGTTCATCCCCTACAAAGCAACCTCCACCACTTCAAACTGACTGCCACTCAACAAAAGAAACTATAGCAACATCACCACTTCACCAAACCACCATACATACATTTCAGTCAACCCGTACCAAACAACCTCCCACTGCAGATCATTACTTGAGCCTCAAACAAACATAACGGCTACTGTCCAGAACTCCTACTGACTAATACCATAGAACACTGCTACTGTCAACCACGTCAATCACCTGAACTGAACTGCACCCCTTCACCACTGTAGTCCATCACCAACATTCAACAACCTCTGCTACAAACCACCCCTACCATCACGTACTCGAACCAGCAGCCTCACTGCCACAACACGATTTCCACCCCTGTGAGCATCGAACAACACCCCAAATCAACCAAAATAAAACCAAAAACCCACGATCAATCCCCAGACCACTCCTCCTACTTCAACCGCTACTCCTAAGCAACCACCGCGATCGCGACCAAACAACACAAAAATCCCTTCGAAGTCGCAAACTCTCTGTCACCCTGCCTCGACCATCTCAAATAACCTGAATCGAACCAATAAGTTTATTCGCGAACTGTTAAGTTGTGAAATTATTTTGATTTGTGAATTTTGATTTATGTGAGTTGCTGATTTTCTGTTGAATTAGGGAGGTTGTTTTGACAATTTAATGTGCAATTGTATAAATTGCCTGCCTGTAGTTGTTTTTGTGAAGAATACAAATAAATTTAGTTGGGCCGGGTTTGCTTTCCTTTTAGGCTGAGTAATTTTGTTTTTGTCTTTTTGTTGATAGTGTCTTATTTTGTTTTGTTTTAAATTTTTTACAATTTGTTTTTAGTGTTGCTTAATTTGTTTTTAATTTTTCTTTGTCTTGTTCTTCAAATTTTTTTTTAAGTAATCTTCACATTTAAATTTTTTTTCTTTTTCAAAAAAAAAGAGAGAAGCCATTGAACATACCTATTTTCACTTGTTTTCAAATTGTTGTTTATTTTGTTTTGATTTCCATTTGTTTTAGCCTTAAAAAAAACAAGTTCAACTTTGTTTAAATTTCATTTTTCATTTGTTTTCGCTTGTTTTACTTTTCATTTATTTTATTTTCAATTGTTTTGTTTTTCGCTTATTTTGTTTTTCATCTTTGATAAACATACTAAAAATAATAATAATAAAAATTATTGAATATATCTTGTTTTTCATTTCAGGTTGCCAAAGCAGAAATTCAAAAGGAAGAAGTGCTTGCCCAAATAAACTGCTTTGCCTTGCTAAAAAATTGCCGCTAAAAAAATTTGCTAAATAATCTGCACGCTCTAGTATCGTGCAATTTTCCCTTGTTTTTATTGCATTGTTGGTTGCTTGCATTTGCATATATATAAATATATATATGTATGTATATATATATATGTATGTATATATATGTATGTATATATATATATGTATGTATGTATATATATATATATGTATATATATATATGTATATATATAATTCAAAATCCAAAAACAAAAACAAACTTCATTTTAGTTGCATTTTAAATTCATGTTTAATTTTTGTTTTGCATTCATCTCATCTTGTTTTATCTTCTAAGGGCAATACCCCAATTCACATAAGGTGAGGGATTTCATCACACTTTCCTTAGCCCACAGACGCATTTCATCGTAGAATTTGACTAATAATAAAGGTTAGACATTCGACTTAAGGGTGTCACGAGCTCATCTAGGGCTTAATTGTATCTTCACAATTGTTTTCTTTGATCAATTTTATTTCTTGGTGTCTAGGCTACGGCAGAATAATAACCAGTTATAAAAATTACGGTGATACGTAAATATTATACTGGTTGTTCCTCTAAAGGTACTTAAACCTTCGGCTGCATTGCTACGGTGATTCGTGGGCACCGATAACCCCTGTCCGTTACTTGGTTGAAAAATATTTTCGTTGATTTAAGACAAAGTGTGATTATACAATTTGGGTTAGGAGCTACTAAGGACAGAAAACTGTAATTAAGTCCTTTGCATTCATTTAGTTGCATTAGTTCATGCATATATAAAAAAAATCAAAAATCCAAAAAATTGTTAATTTTACTTAACTTAGTTTTTAATTCCAAAAAAATCCTTTTTTTTCTTTCCTTTGAAAATTTTCAATCAAAAACAAAAATAGAAAAAAATATATAAAATCCTTCGAAAAAGAAAAAAAAATTAAAAATTCAAAAAAAAAATTAAAAATTCAAAAACTAAATTTCATTTTCTAAAAAAATCCTTTTGGTAAATATTTGAAAATTAAAAAAAATACAAAAACAAAAACATATTAAAAAAAATTTGAAAAAAACCAAAAAAAACAAAAATCAAACTTTTCTTTTGAAAATAAATTTCATTTGGTAAATATTTTTCTTTAAAAAAAATACAAGAACAAAAACAAAAACGATTTTTCACCTCATTTTTCAAATCTTCTTTCATTTTCTAAACTCGACTCTAACTTCTTTCTCCTCTTGACTTTCACTTGTGCATAAGTATTTGGACTCGTGACACAATAACAAATCGTTGGACTCGCGACTCAACAACTAACCGTTTAACTCGAATAGACGATCCTCCCGAAATGGCGAATGAGAATGCCCCTCGAACTTTTATGGATAGAATCTTTCCCGATAGAGTTTCTGTTCCATCTTGCATCACATTACCCGCCCCTACAGGTAATCATTTCGAAATTCACTCGAACCATATTGCCACACTGCCGAATTTGGCAATTTCGAGCACGATGACCCCTACATCTTTTTGACGAAATTTGAACAAGTTTGTGCAACCATTAAACTCCAACAACTTTCCGATGACGGAACCAAACTTCGATTAATCCCATTCGCTCTTACAGATTACGCTGAAAAATGCTTGTACAGCTTACCATCGAACTTGATTAAAACGTGGGAAGAATTCATAAAAGCTTTCTTAAAAAAATTCTACCCCTTGGAAAAAACGAGTAGAATCCAAATGAAATTGTAAATTTTCATCAATTCAATGGAGAACCATTCGAAAAATATTTTGAAAGATTCAAAGAGCTTTTGATAAAATGTCCACACCATAACTTTGAAAAATGGACGATTTGCCAAATCTTATACAATGGACTCGAAAATAGCTCACGTACTATGCTCGAATCAATGTGCCAAGGCAACTTTCTTGACCAACATCACGACAATGCTTGGGAATTTCTTGAAAACCTCGTCGAAAAATCATCCCAATGGGAACGTTCGAACGAAAAACCAATCTACTCACGATCGAGCGCACAATCGGTAGGATCTTTGGAAGCTAAGATCGATGCAATGATAAAAAATTCGATAACATTTTCTCGTTGAATCAAATGAACCAAGCTTCCCAACCGATGTGTTATAAATGCAACGATCCTAATCATATAGTCGATCAGTGTCCCAATTCTGTCGAATAAATCAATGCTTCCAATAAAGCCAAAAATTACCTGTTTTCTCCAACGTACAACCCTGGTTGGAGAAATCATCCGAATTTTGCGTGAAACCAAAACAATCCCAACACGAATATGATTCGTCCCAATTATCAAGCATTTCCGAATAATGCTTCGAATCCTCCCTTTCAACCCAACAATTTTCAACCAAACTTTGCGGGTCCGTCTCATAATCAACAGCAACAATCATATTTTCAACCAAATTCAGCTCATCCTCCCCAAGACGATAAACGTTTAACTTCACTTGAGAAAACTTTTGAAACGTTCGCTAAAGCAACTAATCAAAGCCTTCAATCAAACAGAAATTTGCAAAATTTATTGACTTAATATAGGCAAAACACGAACCAATCAATTGCAAAACTCGAAATGCAAATGAGTCAATTAGCCACGTCTGTGAGCGAACGTGAATGAGGAACATTCCCAAGCCAACCCATTTCAAATCCCAGAAATCAAAATGCAAATTCAAATCAAGCCCATGTTGTTCAAGATAGTAATGTCACCCAATTGAATGCTATCACAACTTTACATTCCGGTAAACAAATCGACAATCAAGTCGTTAATCCAAACGATTTACCGGAAACTTCTCTCGACACTTCTAAAACAACGAACGACTCAGAACAGAACGTGGAGCCAAATGTTGAACCAAATGCTAACCAAAATTCTTCTTCCTCTACTCGAGTAGACCTGCCTACCGAGTATCATGTTCCATTTCCACATCGTCTTTGACCAAAGAAACACTCGGACCAAATGGAAAAGATGTTGGAAATTTTTAAACAAGTCAGAGTTTACATTCCGCTTCTTGACATCATTCAGCAAGTCCCTACATACGCGATTTTCCTTAAGGACTTGTGTACTTAAAAGCGACACACTCAAGTGCCCAAAAACATCTTCTTAGCCGCCAGTTTGAGTGAAGTCTTGTCCAGATCCATGCCCGTAAAATACAAAGATCCTGGCTGTCCTACGATTTCATGTACAATTGGAGCCAAGACGATTAACAAATGTCTGATAGACTTATGCACAAGTGTCAATTTGATTCTATACTCCGTGTATGAACAATTAGGCTTAGGTGAGCTCAAACCCACAAAAGTAACGCTTTAATTCGCCGATCGATCCATTAAGAAGCCTGTGGGAGAAATCGAAGACGTGCTCATTCAAGTAGGGCAATTCATATTCCCCGTTGATTTTATCGTTCTCGAAACACAACCCATGTCAAATCCCGCAAGTCAAATTCCATTGATTTTAGGACGACCATTCTTAGCCACCTCAAATGCCTTAATCAATTTTCGTAACGGATCGATGAAAATTTCTTTTGGAAACATGACTTTGGATCTTAATATTTGCAATCTTAAAAGACAATCGAATGGCCTTCGTGACCAAACATTTGAAGTTAGTGCCATTTACGAAAACTTCGAAAACGAGACACTTGATCTTGACGACGAATGCGAGGTCGAGTACGAAAAATTGTTTCACGAAATTCCCAACGAGATTGAATACACTCTTCCCTTTGAATCGCTTCCAGTTGAGTCTGAATCTCAACCCAACTCTTTGATCGAAAAACTCCCGAAGTTGGACCCAAACCGCTTCTCGATCATCTTAAGTACGTATACTTAGGTGATAACAAAACGTTGCCCATTATAATTTCCGCAACTCTTTCTCTTGACCAAGAAGCTTCTCTTCTCTCTATTCTTTCAAAAAACAAGGAAGCGATTGGATGGTCCATCTCCGATATAAAGGGAATTAGTCCCGCTTTTGTTCAACATCGCATCCATTTAATCAATGATGCCAAGCCTATTCGTGACGCGCAACGAAGGCTTAATCCAAAAATGAAAGATGCGGTGCGTGATGAAATTCTTAAACTTCTCGACAACGGAATCATTTACCTAATCTCCGATAGTTCATGGGTTAGCCCAATTCACGTTGTACCAAAAAAGTCTGGCTAACCGTTGTCAAGAACGATTCAAACGAACTTATTCCAACTCGTACTCAAACGGGTTGGCGTGTTTGCATTGACTATCGAAAACTAAATGCTGCAACATGAAAAGATCACTTCCCTCTTCCCTTCATCGACCAAATGCTCGAATGTTTAGCCGGCCATGAATTCTACTACTTCCTCAATGGTTATTCCGGCTATAACCAAATTCCAATCGCTCCGGAAGATCAAGAGAAAACGACTTTCACGTGTCCATTCGGTACCTTTGCTTATCGACGTATTCCATTCGGACTTTGTAACGCTCCTGCGACTTTCCAACGATGCATGGTTGGAATCTTTTCCGACATGATTGAATACTTTCTAGAATTTTTTATGGATGATTTCTCAATCTTTGGCGATTCATTTTCCCAATGTTTACATCATCTCGAATTGGTTCTAAATCTATGTAAAGAAAAACATTTGACTTTGAATTTGGAAAATTGCCACTTTATGGTCAAACAAGGCATAGTCCTTGGACATATCATCTCAAATAAAGGCAATGAGGTAGACAAAGCGAAAATCGATGTCATTGCAAATCTACCCATTCCCAAAACTGTTAAGGACATTCGATCATTTCTTGGACACGCTGGCTTTTACCGACGCTTTGTGAAAGACTTTAGCAAAATTGCTCGTCCTTTGACGACTCTTCTTGGAAAAGACGTTCCTTTCGATTTTAACTCCGATTGTATCTCTTCTTTTGAACGTCTTAAGAACGAACTCATTTCTGCTCCAATCATTTGTGCGCCCAATTGGGATCTTCCTTTCGAAATAATGTGTGATGCTTCGAACTTTGTCGTTGGTGTTGTCTTAGGACAATGCATCAACAAGATCCTTCACATGATTTACTACGCGAGTATGACTTTGAACGACGCTCAACTCAACTACAGAACAACCGAAAAAGAGCTTCTAGTTATCGTTTTTGCTCTCGAAAAATTCCGACAATACTTGATAGGGTCACACATTACTGTGTACATGGACCACTCTGCACTTCGATATCTCTTCGCTAAAAAGGATGCCAAATCCCGCTTGATTCGTTGGATCCTTTTACTTCAAGAATTTGACCTTACAAAAACAAAAAAGGATCCGATAACGTCATAGCCGATCACTTGTCTTGTCTTCCGAACGCACCATCTTCTTTGCCAATCAATGAAAACTTCCCCGATGAACAACTCCTTTAAATAGACAAATGCAAATTCATGTCCCAAGTGAAGTATTTCTATTGGGACGATCCATACTTGTTCAAATATTGTCCCAACCAAATCATCCGACGTTGCATTCCGGATAATGAGATTAGGAGTGTTCTTTTATTTTTCCACGATCAAGCGTGTGGTGGACATTTCGGTCCTCGAATAACTGCAAAAAAGTGCTTCGGTGTGGTTTCTATTGGCCTTCTCTTTTCAAGGACTCGTTTGAATTTTGTAAAACTTGCGATCGATGTCAAATGCTTGGATGAATTTCTCGATGAGATTTGATGCCTCTAAACCCCATTCTTACAATCGAAATCTTTGATGTATGGGGTATCCACTTTATGGGACCTTTTCCCAATTCTTTTGGAAACTTGTATATCCTTCTCGCTGTCGATTATGTTTCAAAATGGGTCGAAGCCATTCCTTGCAAAACCAAAGACCATAAAATTGTTGTGAAATTTCTCAAAGAAAACATCTTTTCGAGGTTCGGCACACTTCGCACAATAATCAGTGATAACGGGACTCATTTTTGCAACCGTTCTTTTGAAACTTTAATGAAAAAATACTCGATAACCCACAAGTTATCCACTCCATATCATCCTCAGACTTGTGGCCAAGTTGAAGTTTCAAATCGATAAATAAAACAAATCTTGGAGAAAACTGTCAATAAAAATCAAAAAGATTGGTCTCAGAAATTGACCGACGCGCTTTTGGCTTACCGTACTACTTTTAAAACTAACCTTGGGATGTCCCCATTTCGTTTAGTTTACGGTAAAGCTTTCCATTTACCCGTTGAAATTGAACACAAAGCGTTGTGGGCAATTAAGAACTTAAACTTTTTATCTTGAGAAAGCTGGCGAAAACCGAAAACTACAACTCAACGAACTAGAAGAACTTAGGAACGACGCGTATGAAAATGAGAAAATTAACAAAGAAAAAACCAAAGTTTTTCATGACAAGTCAATCCTAAGGAAAATTTTTTTGCCAAACCAAAAAGTTCTTTTATATGACTCAAGACTTCATTTATTTCCTGGGAAACTTAAATCGAGATGGACCGGACCATTTGTGGTATGAACTGTTTTTACACATGGTGCCGTAGAAATAGAAAACCCCAGGGATGAATCGGTTTCCAAAGTCAACGGTCATCGTCTGAAACCCTTCTTAGAATTGCCAAATACCCAAGAGGAGGAGCTCATGAGCCAAGCTACTTCTAGTAAGAATGTTAACCCTCTTTTGTAAATATGTACATAGTTTTCCCCGTTACACTCATAATATCATGCATTGACTATGGGGACATAGTCAAAATTAAGTGTGGGAGGAGTCACATTTTCAGTTTTTAGTTTCATGGCATTTTTGAATTTTCAATTTTCTTTTAACTTAAAAAAATCTCAAAATTTAAAAATCTCAAAAACATTTTCTTTTTAGCATTTTTATTTATTTTTGAGAAAACACTATGGGATAAGTATAAGTTTTGGTTAATAAATTGAAAGTTTTGAAAATTTATTTGTCTTGACAAAAGTAAAAATAAAGTTTGATTACAAATAACAATGGTTTAACTAGTATATAGGAAGGTTCATATGTGTTAATTATGAAGTATGTTCTAATTGAAAATCTTTGTTTAAAAAAATGGTAATTTAAAGTAAAGGATATAACATTTTTATCTTCTAAGTTAAATGGTGCTAAGATGATTTGCAAAACTCTCTCTTTCTTCAAAAAAAAGAAAAAAAGCATTTGTATATATGTATATATATTTTTTTAACACCTAGAGTCATGTGTTCACACTCGTGTGTTCACTCGCCATGCTCTGTACCCTTCTCACGTAAGCCCGAATGGTAGTGCATGATCGGTATATCTGGCCTCAGTTTATCTAAGTTAGGTGTATATAAATAAAAATTCTTTTTAATAACACCTACAGTCGATAAGTGTTCACACTTGTGTGTTCACTCGCCACGTCCTATATTCCCCTCACATAAGTCCCCAAGGAAGTGCACGGGTAATATATCTGGCCTTAGTTTACCTAAGTTAGGCATATGTAGATATTGTTAATATCAATAAAATTTTCAAATAAGAGAGAGAAAGCAATTGAAATTTGAGCACTATTTTTACTTATTTGATTTAACTTGTTATTGAAAAGAAATGAAAATACCACTTTAATAAACTTTGATAATCAACTAAAGATCCATTTCATAGTTACACTTTGTGATCAACCGAAACAACGAGTTAAACTATTGTCTATTTGCTATGATAACTTGATTTTTGTTGGAAATTTTGATAAGTAAATGACTTAAAATTTTCAAAACAATGACCAAAACATATATTTAACTTACGAGTGTCGAATTAAAAGTGAATCCTTCATTTGTAAATATTTTCAAAACCTGCATTCATCCCATTTTAATAAATCTTGCATTTTGTAAATATTTTCACTTTGCATTTGGATTTTGTGGGTAGTATCTGCTGAAAACCCTCACGAGACAACACTCGTCCTAATGGGGACACCCAGAGGTTTAACGGCTTATTGCATACGCTCAATGCAATCGTGCTCCCTACGAAAACGGATTTATCTTAGTTTTCCTTTATATAAGGACGAATAAAAAGATAAGTGTGGGGGTATTTGATGTGCACGTAAATGTGCATATATTTACATCCATATTTTATCTCATTTTATTTAAATAAACATCATATTTGGGCATTTGTACATGTTAAAACCAAAATTCAATTATTTTCAAACCATCGTATTTTCATCTTTATTCAGGGGCAAAATGGTCATTTTGTGCATGTGCAAATTTGAGAATTATTACTTGGACATTTTTGATGATTTTTATAGGAATTTGGATGCATATGGAAGAGACTTATATGAAGATACATGCATGCACAAATGAATACAAAGGAAAGAAAAGGGAAATAATTCAAAGTGAAGATCATGGAGGACCCCACCTACCCACCTACCTTAATGTACAAATTAGAGGCTAATGAACATGCTTATGGAATTAATGGCTTCATGTACACTTAAATGATGATTAGTAGAAGCTAATGATTACTTGGCCTCCACATTTCCTAAGGGGTATTTTGGGAAGCCCCCTAAAAATAGAATTAGGGTTTTATGCATGTATAAATAACCCTCTTATGTTCATGAAACTATCATCTACTCTTTCATTTTACTTAGGAAATTAAGAGATCAAATTGTAAGCTCAATGTTATATGAAATAAAAATGGCTTCCAAGCTTCTTTTTCCTCTCTTGTCTACATGCTTTTCTTTGTTTTTATGTTAATGCTTATTTCTATGCTCTCTTTCTCTTAATGTTCATAGCTTAGATTTACATTTATGCACTAGTCTAATCAATTTTCTTCTAGTAGTTAATCTTCTTTTTTTTGTTTATTCTCTACTTTGCTTCATTTTCAATGTTGAACTTACATGTGTTGATTTGATAACACAAATGAATAGCTAAACCCCTTCAATTTAGGGGTAATGAAGCTCTCAAATATTATGTAATTTCAATATTTTTATGATTTATGTTCTCTTTGTTTGTGCTTCATGAAAGTCAATTTTGATGCAAGTTTATACAAGTGAGTTTGATAGCTTATATTGCTTATGCAAATGAGCTATTCTTATTCAACATAAACACAATTTGCATCATCATTTGCTAATCCATTTTTTATTGTGAAATTAAAGTAAAAATGAAATTTGATGATCTATATTACTAGTTACAATAGTAAATAGATCATACTTAAAATAGCTTTTGCTGTGGCTTCATTTTCATGAGAATTATAAGTGGTTAATTTGTTGTATTATAGTTTGATGGTTTGAGTTATGTTAATTAATAACATAAATAAACAATACTTATGATAAATACAACAATATTTCACTTAATATCAAAACTAAAGATCATAAATTGTTTGTTTGTTGATTTACAAAAATATGAGAGTGGATTTGCCTCTAAATTGTTCTCTAGTTCAATAGTTTTTTAATCAAATTTTTATTCTAGTTTAGCTTCGTTTTATTTCTAGTTAATAATTTCTCCTACATTTGGTCTAATTTGATTGAATAGATTTTTAAACTCTAACAATTCTCTGCGGATCGACCCGTATTCGCCACGTACTACAAAGTGTATGCCGTACGCTTGCGGTAAATTTTAATTTGAAATTCATCGACGGTTTTCTAATCCGATAGAAATTCCGTCGATTAACAATCTTATCCACATTTCATCAAAAAGGTTTTAACACAAGTGTCATGGCACTAATCATCGTGACTCACAGTTGCAACTCTAATCAACTGGAATATCATAATCTATTCATATTATACGATTTGCTTTAAGTTTAAATTCATGTATACTTTTTTCAGATCTTCAGAGTCTGATTTCATTGTTTACCATAGTACGGTCTTTATCAACCATATATCTAAACAAATAATAGTTTCATGCATTCATTGTTTACCATAGTATGGTCTTTTTAACCTACATATATAAACAATGTTTATATATTTTACGAGGTCGGTAAATATAAAGGAGAGTCATAATGTATCAACCCGCAAATTTTGAAAATATTTTAAATGAAAATTCATTTGAAACTTTGAATATAATTATTTTAAAATTTGATAAATTTGGAAATTAATGTAATATTTTGGGATTTGATGTGAAATGTTCTTCCAAATTTAACAAAATAAAGGTTTTTCTTAAAATGCAAATTTTGGTCAACTTTGGTCAAAATTTGACTTTCTGTGAAAATTTTGAATTTTGAATTTTTAGCTTTTACTTTTTTTTATGAAGATGGATTTAATTCTAACATTTCCTTTGTTTTTCGTTTTGTTAAATTTTGATTCCTACTTCTAAAAATTTACAACTTTTGGCGTATTACACGTAGTTATTTCCCTTAACATTTGTCTTATTTACATTATGACTTTGGGCTTGTACTAATGGGATCGGAATTCCTTTAGTAGATGAGAAGCCACATGATTGAGTAGCCTATATAATATCCTATGGTTTTGCTAGACCCTCGTTTTTCAATTGTGCCTCCGCAGGAATTGATGTAAGTTTTCTTCTTCTTCCTCACCTTCTTCTTCTCTAAAATTTTGTTTTTCTCTACAATTTTCCTCCTCCTCTCCTCAACAAATTTCGGCCATGCTTGTCTCTACAACCATCTCCTCTTCTCTTTCCTTTTTCCCTTTCCTCTTCACCAATTTTGGCCTCCACCTCCTCTTCCTCCAACCAAAAAAAACCCTATAGCCAAACCCCTTCCTTTTTCCCCCTTACCTTTTTCATTTATTTCGGCCATCACCACCATCCTCCTCTCCAATTGCCAAACCCTAACCCTAGCCTTGCCATAGCCTATGGCCGAACCTAAAACCTTGCAAAACCCTAACCCTAGCCTTGCCATAGCCAATGGCCGAACCTAAAACCTTGCCAAACCCTAACCCTAGCCTTTCCTTGACCATGTAGGTCGAACCCTAAACCCAAACCTTGCCTTCCTCTAGCCTTGTAGCCACAAACCCTAGCCTATAGACCAAACCCTAACCCAAATCTAGTTTAGGATGAACCAAAACCCCCTATGGCCGAGCCTAAACCATCATGGCCGAACCATTTGACCCCTCTGGGCCGAGCCTATTAGCCTTTAGGCTAACCCTTCTCATGTATTTTGCAAATATAGAATTTTCTACTTTTATTTTCTATGTGAATTATTTGTTTACGCATGGAATTTATTTCATTTTTTTCAAAGCGTTGGATTTGGATTCTCCTCTCACTCAAGCTTGTCCGTAATTTATTGTGCTTGTTGTAGTCGTTGTGTTGCGTTTTGAATCACTTCTCTAACCAAAGAAAGGTGAGTAATCACTCTTGACAACGTACTTATATTTTGGTGAATTGATAACAATGGAATTGTATGGATTTGTATATGCAAGTTGAGAATTTCTCCTATGTTAATATTATGTTATTTCATATCATATTTTACCTGTTATGATCATATGCCATGATATATTGAATATTGTTATGTTTATTTCATATTCTGTTCTCACACTGCAAGTTCCTTCACTATGGGTTGAAATGATACATACCCGAATGATTTTTAGATTAAGGAAAATTGTTATGGGCTGAAATGATAGGCCTGAGCAATTTTATTTGACTTGGGATTGCGGGTTTGAAATGATATAAAACCCGAAAAATTAATAAATTGCGGATTGAAATGATATATGTCTGTATTTACTTGACCCTAGGGTAGAGAATTTTATACAGACTCTGTGGTTGATTTAAAGGATTTTCTAAAAATTATTAAGTATTTTGGATTTCTATATATGAATCTCAACTAAAATTTAATGTAATAATTTCAGTGAATTTGTTTACATGAGTTAAAAATTTTATAAAAAGAAGAAAAATAGTTGGAAACGTAAATTTTGGAATCTAATTTACAGAATGAAGGTTAATTGAAATTTAACAATCCGATTGACTTAATAATGGCATTTTATTCTAACCTATAAATTGTAAGTTTTAATTCATGTAATAGTCATTAAAATGATAAATGGTTTTTTTTTTGTGGAAAAAAATGTAAGTTAAAACGTACATTTGACATGTAAGTTTTAACTAATGTAAATGGTATAACTTGGGTAATAAAAATGATAAATGATATTTACTGAAAAGAAAATAAAGGGTAAGTTAATAACGTACTTTTAACATAGCATAAGGATTTCAGCTTTAAAATTTGACATTATAGTAACAAAGTTATTTAACTAAAGGTGTGGTTTCTATAATGAAAAAATAGCTAAAATTAGAGTAATATACTAGGAATGATATAATGACTATAATAAAAACTGTAAATATATATACTATTTGATTATATAAACTATTGTAACAATTAAAAACTGCTGCGATTTCCTTACTGTAACAATTCTGCACTGCAACGGATTCTTACAGTAACAATTATGCACCATTGTGAATTCTTACAGTTACATTTCTGCATTACTGCAAATTCTTACAGTAGCATTTCTGTACTTCGGCGTTTTCTTAAAAGTGACATTTCCTGAATGCTACAAAAATTTTCTAAAGGGTTATAGTTCTGAACGTTATGGTTCTAAAGGATACATTTTTAAAGCGCTATGATCTATAAATTTTTACGTTTCAAATGGGTTATAATTAAATGAATTTAGAAGTGTACGACTTTGGAAAATGAATAATACTTTAAAGAATAATGATATGGAATTTATATGATTTTGAAAGGAATATGTTTGATATGAAAATATAAACCATTTGAAATTTTAAATAACCACGGGTTATAATAACGTTTGGTTGTTAAAGAGACCGGGATCGAATATGGGCATACTCTCTGTCGATATCGAAAACCACTTTAACAACTGAGTACGTGGTGGAGATTCCAGAATGAAGTAGGATGGTGGCGATGATCCTAAAGGTATATTTATGTGGACCTAACTCCAGTGAGTTAGCATAAGGTGGCTAAAACAGGAGCAATTGACGGGCCAAGTGAGGTAGCTCCTCCGATCGGACACACTTAATCGTTAGCCATTCTAATACTTTGTGATTGATTTGGTGCGCACCTTTGATTCGGGAGTGTGGATCGAGTTGGGCGGTAGTTGCAGCTATGCGTTACCAATAGTTCGGAAGTGTAATTGGTATATCTACCCTGGCATTGCCTAGTTGTGCCGTGTCACCTACCCTAGCGCGCCTTCTACGAGTTTTTTTTATGTCGTACCTATGGGGTATCCTCTGGCGGCCCCAATTTACGGGGAGTTACGGTACTGTATAGACTATTGGCATTATAAAAATCTGTTAAGGGGGAAAATGTAACGCCTTAATGCTATTTTAATAGTTTACTTTACTTTAGACATTATTATAATAACGTATATTACTATATAGTAGATAGTTTAACGGATCCTTAAAGGATGGGCGATCCCAAGCATTCTTTAAGTTACTGATGCATTTCTTTTACAGTTCACTTGAGTTGATTTACATTTTATAAGTATGTATGTCCTGACTCGAGTGTTTTGTGTTTTTGCTTTACGCTCGGGTCAGCCTGAGTTTCACAGCTTTGGTTTCATCCTTTTTGGAGCTAGAGATCCACCGGAGATTTAGCTGTCTACCTGATATTTCCATTCCAGTTATTTCCACTCAGCTTTTGCTTTTGTAGTAGAGAACTTATGTATCTAAACTTTCCGTTGTATTTGTTTTCAGACTTGGGTATTATGTATTAGTTTAAGACTATGTATCTAGGAGCTTTATGAACTCCTATGTTTATTTTATTTCCGCTGCGAGTTATTCTGATATTCTGTGTCTGTGATTCTGTGATTGATTTTATTTGCCCCAAATTTTATTAACAATCTGTTGTTTTGAATTATTCAAGTCTGACATGTGTGGTTTTATTGTCGATTTGAATGGTCCAAAATGGCGGGATGTTACACATAACTTAACACTCTACTTTGAATTCCCAACAGAAATACTCATTGGTAACCCCTTTTAGATTCACCCTATACAAAGACTAACTGCCTCGGTAAGCCCATGTGGTCTTTTTCACCCACTGCTTACGACCAGTTGTAGGTGCACTTCACACGATTTCATAGTTGCACTGCCCTTCTGGCATCTGAAGACTCATACATTTTATGTGCTGTAAACACCTACCCAACTCCATCTTAAGGTGCTAGCTCCTGTGGCATTACCTCTCCAATATCATACTATTTATCATATTGTTCATGCAATAGATGTTGAACTATATGACAAGGGACAAAGTCATTACGATTTGGGTTACGATTCTCGGATCGGTCCACTAGGATGGATTTAAGCAGTCTAGTAGTCAATACCTCATGTTGTTTTCATCAAATATTAAATTTCATCTTTTGAAAAACATTTGGTTCCCTAAAACATCATTATTTCCCGAAACAAGGTTATATCCCAAATAAATGTCATGTTTAATTTATGTCGATCATCACACATGAGTGTATTCAAACATTTTTATTCAAGCACGATAATTCATTCAAATCAATACAATTAGGATATTATAAGTTTATATCAATACATCATGGGTGAACCCTATACTTGTATATCTAGAATCGAATAAGGAATTAAAATCACACAATAATCAAAATATCCAGTTCATCCATTGACACTTGTATTTCAATTATACTTGGCAATTTATTATATAAATATATTTCATTCAATTTTCAAGGCTGTATTATTTAATTTATTTAAATTTAATCGAACAAATTTCCATTGAGTTAATCATGAGTATAATAAACTATGAGTAAACTAGACGACTGATATCACGAATTAAATTCTAGTAAATTCTTTGTTTACCCAGTTTAAACTCATATTTCATTTTATATTAAATATACTCATCTTTTCCAAAATATAAAGTTATATTCTTTGTTTTTCTTTCTTTTAAAATATGGTAAATCCATTCAAATTCAACTTAGTATTTTTTAATATCACTTGATATTCAAATAAAAAATTAAACACTTGTATATATATAATAAATGAATTTAAATTCATTTATAAAATATTTTCCATAATATTACAAACAATTTTCCAAAATTCTTTTTATAGGAAAGCTTATATATTTAAACTATTTATCTCTAATGGTTTAAATTCAAATTCAAATTATGTCAAAATTAAATTAATATTTATTTTATAAAAGCTTTTCCAATCTTTAAATCCATAAAATATTCATCTTATTCAAGCCAAATTCATTTGGAATTATTTTAAATAAAATTTCACCCTTTTAATTAATTTTAAATTCAAAATAAAATTAAATAATTCCAATAAAAAAATTAATGAATTATATATTTTTTTAAACCATTTACACACATGTATTCAAGAAATTAGACAATTTTTTCAATTAAATGGTGTGTATTGCATTGCATAATGTATCATCATACATGTGGACACACATTTTCCAAAGAAATAAAGTGAATTATCTTTTATGATTTCATGTGTGTGTACACATATATATGACATATGTATGTGTGTGTATGTATATATATGAGGAGCAGTTATGACACAAAATAAAATACAAAACTAAACATAATAAGTATTGTCCGTTGAATCCTTTTGTCTTTACATGAGTGGTGCAATTCATGAGGAGATCTAATTATCAAGATCTCTTATGTTTCATTTTGTGTCTACATTTCGTATTCAAACAGAATTTTCCATACATACATGCATACATGCATACATACATACATACATACATACATATATATATAGACAAACACGTGTGTATATATATACATATTATATTATTTATCTAATTTTTTCCTCTTCCTATGCACACGAAACATGCGCACAGGTTCTTGTATCTCTTATTATTTTTTGGACTATGCTACGAAGCCCGGAAATAGTGGTACGGAAATATGCGAAATGTAAGTCAATAGGTGGAATTCAAGAGAGCAAACATTTCTGTGGCTCAAATCATTACCGCACTCATTCGGGCCTGTTTCAGCTCGGGACCTTTCTCCTAGCCACATTCATTCTTTTTTTTTCACTTTTCCTTCAAACGTGCATGCACACATGTCCATTTTTCCTACCACTACCACTTTCTCTTCTTTTCCTTTGCTGCCACCTCATCACTTCTCCCATCTTCTTTAATTTTCAAATTCCACTACATTAATGCATAGATACATGCATCAAAACCCATACAAAACTACACCACTCCCAACCACAACACAACACCATGATCCCCCCTCATTCATCTCTATATTAATTTGTCACTTCATTTGATTACCTGCAACCTATCATAGGAAATTGCACTACTATATTTTCCCTTTACATCCAGGACTCGTGTATATTATGACGCTTAGAGCATTCTTAATCATTTATTCCAGTTTTCCTTCAATGCTACTGTACAATTTTTGAGCCTTTATTAAGTGAAAAACTATTAATTTTCTATATCAATTTCGTGTATTTTGTATTTGGACTAAAGATCATGTTTTTCCATAAAAGCTACAACTTTTTTTTCAAAATTCTTTTGATAACTACTAGTTATTCAATCACAACATGCTCAGCATAGATCTTGAAAGCTTATTTTATCTTCGGAGATTCTTCAGTAGATGCTGGAAACAACAATTACATTGTCTCTCAATGTAATGACCCGTAATTTTCGATAATTAAAAATAGTTGATTTAATAAGATTTTGTGATGCAATGTTGGGAGGAATAAAAATTTATGACTACATAATAAGAATATAACTGGAATCAAATGAAATGATATTAATTTAAGGTAATTGATAACTACTTTAAATGTAATTCAATTAATTAAAAGGTTTAAGAAGGTTATAATTGGTTAAAGAGTGTAAATTTATTGTAATCATGAATGTATTAATTTATAATTGAATTAAAAGAACAATTGATAATTTAAGTGTTGTATTAATTAAATAGTATGTAATAAATTGTAAATTGGAAGAAATTGAATGTTGTTTGAATAACTATAACATTTGTGTGTAGGTAACAAACATACAAATGTGACTAAAAGTTAATGGTGTCAATTATTATATGTTATCTATTTATTTAACCTGTTAAATTAAATTGGAAATCAATTGCAGTTAATTCACTTAATTAGTGCAGTTAATGTAGATTAAACTGATAATTGTAGAATATTAATTCAATAATATGTAACCAATGTAAATTTTATTCATAATATGATAGTTGATTGAATAAAAAGAACTAAAATCAAGTTTGATCAATTTATTGGAATTTAAGCTATAATAAAATGGATTTATTGCAATTAAATGTAATTAAATATTACGTGAATAGGAATTAAGATGAAATTGAGGAATATTAAAGTACTAAGATATAAACCAATGTTAATTATACCCATAAGATGATAATCGATTGAATAAAAAGATTAACAATCAAATAAATGAATTTATTGAAATTTAAATTTATAATTACTGAATTATTTGAAATTGAAATTAAATACTGTAATTTGGGCAATATTGAATATTGAATTGATATAGAAATTTGTCTTAAAATATTTTAAAGTACTAAGTAATCTATAATGATAGAAACTGTAAATTTTTAAATTTGAATTGAAAAAGTGATTTAATTAATTTAATATTAATTTATTTAATTAACATGGAAAATAACCATTTTGGCTACTGTCTCAGATTTCGACGAAACCAGTTTCATCGGATCCTTAATGGTGAATTATTGTAGGATTTCAAGTTTCGTAGCGATCGGACTTGTCGTTTGATCGTATGGACTCGAAACGCCTAGAAATCCATGTAATTAAAATCAATTTGAAATAAACTGATTGTGAGCTAACTTCTTCATACGATGGAATTTGAATTTGAAACCTATTCGATTGAGTTTAAAATTATTGAAAACATCTATTTTGATATATGGGATTACCCATTTTCGTTCCGGAGGCCAAACGGGCTTTTCGGGTTGTTTATCGTTCAAACCCTAAACCAATCTAGCCCATTCGTTTCTATTTCGGATCTGCCTATATATAGCCTATTATAAACCCTAGGTTATTTCTTATTTCTGATTTCAGTACGTACAACTCCATCTATTTGCTTCCTATTCCTTTCAATGGCTGCAAACCCTAATTCAATTTCAAATTGCAAATCAAATTCAAATCCAAAAATCAAACTTCTCCAAACCATATCAAAGTATATACCGTTTCGAAGCTCTTGAAGAGCGCAACTCAGATCTGCAATTCATTTTTGTCATAGAGTTACCATTTGTCCAGAAATTGAAGGATAATTCTTGGCTATTCGTTTGGGGTTTGATCAACGACGATGGATCACCAATTTGAGGATATACAGTATTGTAGAGAGGATCGAGGGGAGTTCATCTGTGTAGTTCGTTTGGCGATTGGACGGTTGGATCGAGGGGAATTTTTGGATTAGGGCTTTGAAGTAATGGTGGCGGCTGGGATTTTGACGTCGATTTGTGGCATCGCGATGGGTCGTGTGGCCCCTGGTAGGCGTGCCTGGCACGGTGGAGATGGGGGCCGAGGGTTCTGGCGACGTCGGCGTAGGTGGCGGCTGTTCATATCGCGACCGTGCTAGGGTTTCGTGGCATCTTTACCACTTCCGTGAGGGGAAACGAAGGTAATGTGTTTATTTAAATAATCTATTTTATTTATTTTTAATTTTATCGTATAACTTCTAAATTTTATAACTTTTACATACGAGGTCCAATTCATACGCGGTTTGTTTTGCTAGGATCGTATCGAAATTCCGGACATTTTAATGCTGGTTTGATCGAATTTTGATACCGTTTGAATTTTGGGCTTAAATTGGATATTAATTCGATTTAAAATCAAAAGTGAGTGTTTTAACTCACTCACAACTTCTAAAATTTCTTATGTTAGTTAAATTAAATTTATGATGTGATTAGAAACTTATTAATTGCTGTTTGGTTTGTTAAATTGTCATTTCTGGTTAAATTTGACTTTTAACGCATATAATTATCGTTAAATTTAATATTGAATTTTTATCGTCAATTCAATACCTGTATTGACTATCAGTTATCTATTGATGTTCATGGATTGATTTGGGTGATGATTGTGATGTATGTTTGATTTGTTGATATTGGATGACTGGATGTTGTATTTTATATTGTTATAATATTGCAAGTTCCCTATGGGTTGAAATCATACATACCCGAATGATCTATAGATTAGGGAAAAATAGTTATGGTTGAAATGATAGACTCGAGCGATTTTATCGATTTTTTATATAATTCTAGATTGCGGTTTGAAATGATATATAACCGTAAAATTGTAAATTGCGGATTGAAATGATAAATATCTGTATTACTTGACCCTGGGGTAGAAAATTATATACGGACACCGGTTTGGTTAAATTAAATGATTTGTAAATCTTTAAATTTTGAATTTAGTTAACTGGTATTTTGAAATAGAAATTGATTTATATAAACTGAATTATTTTAGAAACTCCAAGTGTAAATGTTGAAATTGGAATTGATTAAAATGAATTGTTCAAAGAATTTAAATTATAATTTCAAAGTTGAAGTGGCAAATATAAATGTATTTATTTGAATTGAGTTATTGAAAGGTTTGAATATAACTTTGAAATCTATTTAAACTAATTTAAACTATTTTAATAAAATTAACTATTTTAACCAATTTAAAACTATTTTAATTTATATTAATCTATTACAACCTATTTAATCCAATTTAACCTATTTTACCTATTTTTAAACTAATTAAATTATTTAATCTATTTTTAATCGATTTAATCTATTTTAAATTTATCTAATCTATTTTAAATCTTTTTAATATAAATTAAATCTAGTTAATCTACTTTAAACCTATTTAAATCATTTTAAATCTAATTAAATCAAATTTAAATATATTTAAAACCATTTTTACTATTTAAATTATTTGAAATCTATTTTAAACTATTTTTAAACTATTAAAACCATTTATGACTACCTAAACTATTTTCTAAAATTCTAGACTGTAAGTTAAAGTATTAGTGTTTAAGTCCTTGATGATGATACAAACTAAGTTGGGAATTGGAATTGATACCTCTTTGTGAAATGACTTATTTGAGGGAATAAGATCATTTGAAATGAAGAATTAATTAATATAACTTATCGATAATTTCAAAGTGAATATGATTTGAAAGTGACTATGATTTTGGAAGTGAATATAGTTTGGAAGTGAATATGATTTCAAAAGAGATATGATGTGAAATCTAATATGATTGTTTCCTGGGGATTTGACCAGGCAACTAGTACTCGGCAATAAGTGCTCGGCATCAGAGAGTGACCGGCATCAAGGAATGTTCGACGAAGCACTGTCCATCCAGGAGTGTTCAGCGAAGCAACTGACATCCATGAGTACTCGGCATAGTACTCAGCATCCATTAGTGTCCGGCGTCCAGTAATGTTCGGCGAAATACTCAGCAGTGTTCGGCGTCAACTGGCACTCAACGTCAACCACTGCTCGGCATCAAGGCTGCTCGGCATACAAGAGCACTCGGCATCGAGACTGTTCGGCGTGCAAGAGTACTCGGCGTCAAGGCTGCTCGGCATACGGGAGTACTCGGCATCCCATGGTGTTCGGCGAGGCACTTGACAACCAGGAGTGTTCGGCGAGGCACCCAACATCCAACGAGTGCTCGGCAACAAGTGTGCTCGGCATCAAGACTGCTCGGCATACCAGAGTGCTCGGCAACGAGAGCGCTCGGCGTCAAGATTGCTCGGCATACGAGACTGTTCGGCATACATGAGTACTCGGCGTAGTACCCGGTGGGATTAGAAGTACTCGGCGTAAGGGCACTCGGCGTCTAGAAGAGCGTTCGGCTTCAACTGACTAACACCCTACACTTCCCAAACATCAACCACCTCGTTCGGCATAGACGGGACCGTTCGGCGTCAGAGCGTTCGGCACATCTGTGGTTCGGCATACAGCGCTCACTATACTCGGGCTGGAGTGTTCGGCCAACAGCCCACTTGGGAAGTCCAGCCCATCTTTGCCTATAAATAGAGGGGCAGGGTCACAGTGAAAGGGATCCTTTTTTGGAGAGAAGACGGGGAGACTCTGCCATTTCCAAGACTCATCTTCTCTACTTAAACAACTTCATTCAAGCATTTGATTCACGAATTGTATTTGTAATCTACAATAAGGAAGATCAATAAAGTTTAACCTCAAAGTGGACGTAGGCAATTACGCTGAACCACTATAAATTTGGTGTTCTTACTTTCTGCATTTAAATTAGTATTGTCTTCTCTGTTTAATTTACTTTCATCATTTATATCTCTACACAATCTTTCTGAACGAGGTTAGTGACCAATTTTGGTGCTAACACTTTGGTGCTTTCACTGAGAATCGAATTCTCAGACCTCAGGGATCTGCTTTGAAGCTACTGGATTGAACAAATCCCCCAAAGAAGATCCGACTTACTGATAGGACATCCGTTGATTCTACTCAGAGTTCATACCGATAACTCTACAATGGCAAGACCACGTACCAGGTCAGCTTCTCTTAATGCGGATGCCCGAGAGACTGCTAGCGTGCAACAAGCAGGACCTAGCAATCAACCGGCGATCCCGAGTGCAGGGATTGCCGCTCAAGAACAGACTCCAGTTGTCACCAGAGTAGAGTTCAATGACTTGATGAGAGAACTTAGGGAAAGCAGGAGACAATTGGGAGAACAGATGCAAGCTAATGCCAACCTGATGGCACAACTCACTCAACAGCAGCAACAGAATGCTGGGGGCAATCCTGCTGCTTATTCCTCATCTGACAGCTCTACTTCTTCTGATGAACCACCCAGGCGTAGACGCCGCAAGACTGAAGCTGCAAGGGCGGATGCTGCTGTTTGAACAGCTGGAGACCGCGACCAAGCCAGAACTGGGAGCTTCAGAACCGGAGTACAGATGGAGGATGGAGCTCCAGATCATCAAAATGCTAACAATGTTGAGCCTCAAGACGCACGATTGGCAGATCGCCAGGAAAGGAGGCATCAGCATGGACAGGCGCGTAGAACTGACTCCAACCTCCCAGCTTCCATACAGACACCCGATCTGATAGCCATGATCAGGCAACTGATGAAAGAAAATCAGGGCTTATCAAATGACGACTGGGGAGTGTCAAGAAGTCATACTCCGTTCATGGATGTTGTGCTGCAAGCGGCGTATCCCAAGAAGTTTAGCATGCCAACTTTTCCTGCATACGAAGGAAAGACTGACCCCAGACAAAATGTAATGAGGTATGAATGGATGATGGATTCAGCTAGAGCAAATGATCCCACCAAGTGTAGGTGCTTTCCGATTACTCTATCTGGGATCGCTACTATGTGGTTCACCCGACTTCCTCCGCGATCCGTATCAAGTTTCGAGGATTTGGCAAAGAAGTTTATTGAACAATTCAGGATACACACTACACGCCCGAAGGACGTGATGTCTCTGTCAAGTGTAATCCAAAATCCCGGAGAGTCGCTGAAGGAGTACTTACAAAGATTCCACGTTGCGGCAACTGAAGTCAGTAATCCCAACGACCATTCAATCCTAATGGCTGTAATGAGAGGTGTAGATCCGGATTCTGAATTTGGAGACTGGCTGGCAGGAAAACCTCCGGCTACGCTAGAGCGTTTCTACTCCAAGGCACACCAGTTCATAAGAAGAGAGGAAGCTAGGTGGGTACGACAAGATAAGGCACCGGGACCCGCCCAAGAGTCAATCAAGAGCAACATTGCTGTGAAGCAATCTGGAGACAATTCGGGAAAGGTCCAAGTCAATGTCCAGAGTAAGCCTGTGCAGCCCAAAGAGTCCGGAGGAAGAAGTCAAGGAAAGAGGAAAGAAGCGGGAAAGTGGAAATCGAGAATTCCAAGCTACAACGAGTACACTCCGCTAAAAGTCCCACTTGAGAACATTTACCTATCCACCTGCAATACTTTTCAGTACAGAAAACCACGTCCAAAAGAATCAACTGAAGAACAGAAGCGGACTGGGAAATATTGCCGCTTCCATGAAACTTATGGACACAACACGGAAGAATGCAGACACCTGCGTGACGCTATCGAGAAATTGATCAGACAAAAGAAGTTGCAAGAATTTGTAAAGGATCCACAGGAAGGAGGACAGGGAACGTCCAACCCAGGTCGTGCACCAGCTCCACGTCATCCTGAGGAGCCTGCTCGGACTGTTGGAAGACTGGTCATAAATACAATTATCGGCGGACCTCATCCCGCAGATAAGAACTGGCAAGAGATGGAACGATATGCAAGCTCCTTGATGCATGCAGATTTTGAGTGCTGTTCGAACGTAGAGGACGGGGCCCCTGCTAAGCAGCAGCGCGTGATGACAGACGATATTGTGTTCAGGAACAGAGACGCTGATCAGGTAGAGGCTCCGACCATCGATCCCATGTCATATCTGCAACGATCGGACCAGCATATGTAAAAAGAATTTTGATTGATTGTGGAAGTTCAGTCAACATCATCTTCAAGAAGGCCTATGATCAGATGAAGCTAGAGACAAAAGACTTGAAACCATCCAAAGTTCGTATCCACGGCTTTAACGGCGCTGCGACTGATGCAGTAGGATATGTCGAGTTACCAGTTGAACTGGGACAAGGCGAGCGTCGGAGGGTACGAATTCTACCCTTTGTAGTTCTGGATGTGGACTCTCCGTATAATGTTTTCTTGGGTCGGCCGGCCCTGGCTGAATTTATGGCGGCACTAGCCCCGTGGTGCTTGACTTTGAAGTTTCCGACTGACAAAGGAGTAGGCATTGTTCACGGTGACCAAGCAGCTGGTCGTTCTTGTTATGTGGCCGAGCTCCGAGAGGCCCACCGGAGGGAGAAAGGAAAGGTTGCGGACAATCCCGTCCGCATCCTCAATACGAATAATTGACAAGTAGTGCCCGAGCCCTGGCTCGGGCATAGTTCTCGGATCTACGGAGATATAGATCCGAGAGACGACGATGAGAAACCCAGGGAAGAGAAGGCGGCACCGGCTAAATTAACAATTGACATTTCAGTTAGCCGTGACGACCCTTCGCGAATACTGAAGATCGGATCACAGTTAGGCCCCGCAATGACTGAAGACCTTAGCGACTTCCTCCGGGCAAACCTTGATGTTTTTGCCTGGACGCATTCTGATATGTGTGGGATTTCTCCCGCCATCACGAGTCATATGTTGAACATAGACCCGAAATACATCCCAGTCAAGCAAAAAAGGAGAGGAATGGATCCGGAGAGATCCGCCGCTCTTGGAGAGGAGGTGGAAAAACTCAAAGCAAATGGGTTCGTCCGCGACGCCCTCTACCCGGAGTGGGTCTCCAACCCCGTGCTAGTAAAGAAGGCGAATGGGAAATAGAGGACTTGCGTAGATTATTCCGACTTGAACAAAGCATGCCCTAAGGACAGTTTCCCGTTGCCTAGGATCGATCAGTTGGTCGATTCCACAGCAGGACATGAATTATTGTCGTTCATGGATGCGTACTCAGGATACAACCAAATCCCAATGCATATTCCGGACCAAGAACACACCAGCTTCGTTACAAATGTCGGGCTGTATTGCTATGTAGTGATGCCCTTTGGATTGAAGAATGCTGGAGCAACTTACCAACGTCTGGTGAATCGAACGTTCAAGGACCAGCTGGGCAAAACCATGGAAGTCTATGTGGATGACATGCTCGTGAAGTCACGACGGTCAAACGACCACATTCAAGACTTAGCTGAAATGTTTAACATACTCAGGTTTTATGGAATGAAGATCAACCCACTGAAGTGTTCTTTCGGCGTTGCATCAGGGAAGTTTTTAGGATTCATCGTCAACGCTAGGGGAATCGAAGCCAACCCAGAAAAGATCCAAGCCATTCGAGATGTACAAGCGCCCAGGACTATAAAGCAGGTACAGAGCTTGAACGGAAAAGTAGCTGCGCTGAGTCGATTTATATCCAAGGCAACTGACAAGTGCATCCCGTTCTTTGACATAATAAAGAAAGGAAAGAGAAATTTTGAATGGACGTCTAGCTGCGAGGAAGCATTCCGGAATCTGGTAAGGCATCTGGAGAGCCCACCAATGCTATCTAAACCAGTTGACCATGAGATGTTGTACGTTTACTTGGCTATATCCCCTCATGCGATAAGCGCAGCTTTGGTTCGTGAGGAGGATCGAGTCCAGAAGCCGGTATATTATGTTAGCAAGCGTTTAACGGGGGCAGAGAAGAATTACCCTAAAATCGAGAAATTGGCTTATTGCTTGGTGATTGCATCACGCAAGCTGCGCCCATACTTTCAAGCGCATTCAATCGGTGTTTATACCGATCAACCCCTGAGGCAGGTACTTCAACGACCGGAAACTTCTGGAAGATTGCTAAAATGGAACATCGAGTTGAGCCAATTTGATATCGCGTACTTACCACGGAGAGCCATCCGAGGGCAAGCGTTAGCGGACTTCATCGCTGAATTTACCATACCCATCAAACCGGACGATCACGACATCATTCCCCCCATTCGATGGAAATTATACACTGACGGTGCATCAAACGACCGTTGCTCCGGCGCGGGCGTAGTTCTTATAACTCCGGAAAACCGATCAATCTGTTATGCCCTGAAGCTCGATTTCCCGGCTACGAACAACGAAGCTGAATATGAAGCACTGATCGCTGGCTTGAAGCTCATCAAAGAACTCGGGATCGAATCAGTCGAAATCTTTTGTGACTCGTAGTTGGTGGTTTACCAAGTACGAGGAGACTACTAAGCAAAAGGACGAAAGCTTGCTCCGTACCGAGTTCAGGTCCAAGAACTACTATCAAATCTTGAGCGTTATGACATTTCACATATCCCGCGAGAACAGAACAAAGAAGCCGACTTGTTGGCTAAGTTCGCAAGTACCGACGATGCTCAACAAATGGGATTGTATCCCGTTGAAGTCTTGCATGCCCCGAGCATAGACGAGATGAAAATCGATCGCGTGTTGGAAACAGAAATCAAGAAGGATTCGTGGATAACCCCATTCAAACTGTACCTGACAACTGGGGCTTTACCAGAAAGAAGAAGCGAAAGACGACAGGTCCTTCGGAAGGCTGTGCGGTACGTAATGCAGGGTGGATCCATGTACCGAAAAGGATTCTCAGTCCCATTATTACGGTGCATCGCTCATGATGAAACAAAGCGAGTCTTGAGGGAAGTTCACAAAGGGGAATGTGGCGACCATACTGGGGGGCAAACGCTAGCAAAGAAGATCCTCCGCTATGGATATTACTGGCCCACCGTAAACCGGGATGCCGCGGACTACGCAAGAAAATGCGACAAGTGTCAAAGATATGCAAAAATCCCGAGGGCTCCATCAACGGAACTCACACAAATGATCAGTCCTTGGCCGTTTGCGATCTGGGGAATCGACATAATCGGCTCTTTGCCTCTATCCAAAGGTGGTGCGAAATACGCAATAGTTGCAGTCGACTATTTCACGAAATGGGCTGAGGCAGAACCTTTGGCCACTATCACCTCTAAGAAGGTCATTAACTTCGTTATACGAAACATTATATGCCGCTTTGGCCTTCCACGCACCATCATTACAGACAACGGAACGCAATTCGAAAGTAGGGAGTCCAAAGAGTTCTGTTTAAAGTACGGCATCGAGAAAAAGTTCGCCGCCGTTGCACACCCAAAAGCTAACGGACAAGTCGAGGCCGTTAACAAAATAATCAAGTCCATACTAAAGAAGCGTTTGGAGAAGGTTGGAGGCAAATGGGTAGATGAACTCCCGACAGCATTATGGGCGTATAGAACTACCCACAAGTCCGCGAGCGGCCACACTCCATTCGCCTTGGCATACGGCTCTGAAGCCGTCATACCCGTGGAACTTGAAGTTCCATCGCACCGAGTGACATACTATGATCCCAAGACGAACCAAAATCTCTTGCTGGAATCACTGGACTGCATCGATGAAAAGCGGGAAGAAGCTGAATTAAGGGCGGCGGCGCACAGACATCGAGTCAAGCGTTACTATGATGGAAGAGTCCGCCCAAGAATCTTTGATGTGGGAGATCTCGTTCTAAAACGAGTCTTCCCGGTACCATCACGCATGAATCCCAGCTGGGAAGGTCCATACGCCATTGAACGGAAGCTTGGAGAAGGAACATTCAAGCTAGCGACCGTTGATGGCGCGACACTCCCCCGAGCATGGAACAGTGAACATTTGCGACACTATTACATTTAGCATGTTTCCCTTTCTTGTTATAGGCACTATTGTTTCCTGCATGTTTCCGTTCAATAATGACTTAGTTTCCTTTTAAAGTTGTAATCGAGCGATTTAGTTGATTTTCATTAATAAAGGCTTGAAGCCACATTTTCTATGAAGTTTCTATATCTCTTAATTGGATGATAAATTACATTATCCTGCGCGACATACAGACTCGTACAAACGATTCCAAATCTCCGAATCCCCAGAGCGCAGATCGGAGTACTCTAAGTCCCCAGAGCGCGGACTAGAGTACAAACGATTCCAAATCTCCGAATCCCCAGAGCGCGGATCGGAGTACTCTAAGTCCCCAGAGCGCGGACTAGAGTACAAACGATTCCAAATCTCCGAATCCCCAGAGCGCGGATCGGAGTACTCTAAGTCCCCAGAGCGCGGACTAGAGTATAAACGATTCCAAATCTCCGAATCCCCAGAGCGCGGATCGGAGTACTCTAAGTCCCCAGAGCGCGGACTAGAGTATAAACGATTCCAAATCTCCGAATCCCCAGAGCGCGGATCGGAGTACTCTAAGTCCCCAGAGCGTGGACTAGAGTATAAACGATTCCAAATCTCCGAATCCCCAGAGCGCGGATCGGAGTACTCTAAGTCCCCAGAGCGTGGACTAGAGTATAAACGATTCCAAATCTCCGAATCCCCAGAGCGTGGATCGGAGTACTCTAAGTCCCCAGAGCGCGGACTAGAGTATAAATGATTCCAAATCTCTGAATCCCCAGAGCGCGGATCGGAGTACTCTAAGTCCCCAGAGCGCGGACTAGAGTATAAACGATTCCAAACCTCCGAATCCCCAGAGCGCGAATCGGAGTACTCTAAGTCCCCAGAGCGCGGACTAGAGCATAAACTATTTCAAGCCTCCAAGTCCCCGGGACATAGAGTCAACAAGAAGTCCAAGTACTCGAAAGATGTGGAACGAGAGGTACGCCATGTCCAAAGATGTTTGAACTGCACAAGAATGGACTGGGAGATAATGCAACTCGTAAGAACTCGAGTTATGGCTACAATTAGTCCGCAAACCAAATAAAGACAAGAGAATCATTCAAACAAAAAGGAAACTAAAACTTTATTCAATAAGTCCAAAATGAGGATACATGATCACTCCTACAAAATTCAGACCTCTCTATACAAACTACAAATCATGGGAGATAAAAAACGATTACAAAACTTAATCAGGAAACTTGTTGAACAAGTGCATCGATTATTTCTTCGACTTCTTCTTCTTGTCTGCCTTTGGTGTTTCCGACGACTCCTCTCCCTCACGCTTTTTCTTGGACTTTTTGCTTGCTAGAGAGACGGAGTCAGGAGTAGGAGACGGAACATCTAGCGGTTTGGACCTGCCCCGGAGAATTATTTTCAAAGGTCTGTTCCGCGGGTCAGTGAGTTCCAGTACTTCAGATTCAACTTTGACTTTGACCTTTTTCTTCTCCTCGTCGGCGAGACGATCCTTCATGCTCGTCTCTGAAGTATGTTCAGAGGCGCCAGTGATTTTAACTTCATCGCTTCCTTCGGCAGGAGACGAAGTATCAAGTTTGTCATCATCAAGCACCCCGATCACTTGAGCGTCTGGACTGGGAGTTATCCCTGCGTGAGCAACGTCGCTTGTTTTCCCTGCTTCCTCCTTGGCGTCATTGCTCCTCGGAGTTAGCTCGGCGTTAGAACAACCTGCATGAAAATATAAGAAGTGGGCATTAGCACGAATAACCATTGCTGAAAAATGACGGGATCTCTTCGACTTCTAGAGAAAGAAGAATTTCCTACCAGGATCCGGTTGGCTATCGGTGGCGCGCGGGGTTTCACCCTCCAGGATAGGTGACAGCACATGAACGCCGAGCCCGGGATCTTCGGGATCATAACTGGCATGCTGCTCGAATGGATCAAGCGCCGACCGACCGGCCGATTGAGCAGCATAAGGAGCGGCGATATGAGGAGTAGTAGCGTCGGCCTCTGACGAGCCAGCCTCGTCGTTCTTCTCTTTCGAAGGGGAAGAGCCTTTGCCATAAAGAGCCAATGCTGCAGATAAATCTGATGGCTCATTCCCCCTCAGGAACTCCTTCACCAATGCATCCTCGTCGATCTCTTCGGAGCCTGACTCGACTTTCTTGATCTTTATCAGAGTTTCCCATGCCTCAACCAGGGATTCGTGGTAGCCGTCGCCCAAGAATGTTAGGTTGCGGTGCATAAGGACGCGAGCTCCGTACTCGGCGATCAGCGGGTCAAACATACTCTTGACCTCTTCCCTACCGGCCTCTGCGGCCGCCTCAAGGCGAGAATCAAGCTCCTCCACGGCCATTCTTTTGCCCTCCTCACGGGCCTCATCCTTCATTTTCTCGACCCCGGCAAGTTCGTTGTCGAGCTTTGTCTTCAGGAGTCGGGTAGCAACAATCTCATCACAATATCGCTGTGATTCTTCATAAGCAGCTATTTTGTCTTCTTTCTCCTTGGAGAGTTGTTCTTTCAGCTCTTTGACTTGAGTAGCGAGCGCGTCCCTTTCTTTTTGGACAGAGTCTTTTTCTAGGGCAAGGGCGCCGCTGCGCTGAACTGCTTCGTCAAGCTCCTTTTTGTGAGCCACCTCTAAGCAAGCAACTGCCTCAGCAGTATCTTTCGCACCTTGTTCAGCGACTTCTAGCTTTGACTTATACGAAGCAAGCTCTTCGTCTTGGAGTTTGATGATTTTCTTATCGCTGTCGGCCTCCAGATTCAGATGGTCAATCTCATGTTGACGCTCGACAGATACTTCCAAGATCTTCTCCACCAAGTGCATGAATGCGTCATGTTGAACATAGACGTCATTGTTGCAGGCAATGGCACTTTGCTTCACGTGCCCAGGAATGTGATGGATGGCTGGGAGGAATTTCAAGCCGTCAAAACAGATTTTCGGAAACTTGGCCTTAAGGTCGACCATCTTTTCCGCAACAGTTGGGTCCACGGCAGGAGTAGGAGGAGGAGGCTTAGAGAATTCCGTTCTTTTACGCTGCTCTCGAACTTGCCTCGTACTCGATGAACTGGAATGTTGTTCTCGAGCAACATCAGACTGGTAACCCTTCTGCAAAGACTTCTCTTTATCCGGCTCAGTTGGAGGAGGAAGATCGCGGGACTGGGAAGATTGAGAGTGTGCTTTCTTGCGGTGAGACGACTCGCGCAGACGATTGTCCCTATCTTCGTAATCACCTCGGTCCCGGCGTCTACCTGAACCGGAATCCCGTCCGGAGTGATGGAATATAGAAGACCCCTGAAGGCGATCAAGTCCGTGTGAGCGGCTCATATCACCTGCAAAGAAGGGAGATAACAACGAGTTAAGGAGAATTCACGAATTAAAAAGACTTGAAGTATATTATGGAATGCGCATGTGCGTGTGTGTCCTAAGTGTTCCCCCCCCCCTGACGGACCCGTTCGTTTATCTTTGCTAATCGGAGTATTGTCTCTTTGAGCCGGGAGTTGAACTCCTACATTGCCTCTAGCGGGCGAAGAGAATTTGAGAGCTTCAGGATCATCGAACCCGTAATTAAGTATGTCTTCGGGAATAGAAAGGTTCGATAGACCTCTCAAGGAACTTTCCAGATGCTGCGAAGAAGCCTCTTTCTCAGGAGGGGTAGGCGTAACTTTTGAGGTGCCACCAACTTTCTCCTTTTGAACCGTGTATTTCAACTTCTTCTTTCCCTTCGAAGGGGAGGATGATGTCTCAATATCCTGAACTTCGATTGCCGGATTCCAAGCGGGACCCACGTTCTCGCCCTGAGTTTCGGGGGCATCATCCTCTTTGCGCTCGCCTTCTTCATGCGTGTCGGGAGCACGACGCGACGACGGTCCGGCAAGTTTTTTCCCTTTACCAGATGAAGGTTTGGGAATTGTAACACCTTCTGGAAGGCTGATCCGACGACCAGGGGCTAGCAAGCCGAACCCCGATAGCGATTCATTTGAAATGATAGCTCGGATATCTCGATCCTCGGCCGGAAGAGCTCTAATCGCATCGACAGCATCAGAATATCCTCAGCCTTCCGGGCGTGGGCTGATACCTGAAAAGATGAAACAGAAAGTTAGGAAAGACATGCTCGGGTTAAATACGAATAGTAACTCGGCAGAGAGACTTACTGCCTTCAACCCATCTCCTAGCGAAACCGGAAGGGCAGCGCACATAGAACCATTCCTGTTTGTACAGGGCGAATTTGCTACAGGCCCCTGTCAAGATCTGGCACTTGTGGTATGGCTCGAGGAACATGAAGGAAGGGCTATCTTTCCGTCTCTTGAACATATAAATGTATCGGATATCACCGGGGGTTGGAGGTCTGGAGAAGACGGCCATGAAAAGTAAATAAGTCCCATATAGAAATGCATGGCCATTCGGGTGCAGCTGCGACGGAGCTATGTCTATATACTGCAGCACATCCCGGAGAAATAAATTGAATGGAGGCACGCTGCCCATCCAACACATGAACTTGTTGCAGGCTGTGTACCCGACTGGGGGCAGATGAGGACGGTCGTGTCTCGAAGGAACTAACACGTCAGCAAAGGGAATCCCGTGAATGGAACATATCCGTCGCAGAGCGGCCTCGTTGATCTTCGAGGCTTGAGAATCGATCGGATTGTCCAGTAAGATGGTTGACTCCAGAGCATCGGGCGCCAAGTTATGAGCGGGAGAGATTGACGGGTTGGAAGCATCTGCGGCTCCTTGCCTCGATGACGGCCCAGGCCTGTTGGATATGGTGGCGGAGCTAGATTTTCTCGACATCCCGAATAAATAACTAAATGCTTGAGAAAGCTATACTTGAAAAACGTTAAACGTTAGAATTAGCAACACGAGTTTTCCCCCCACGTGGTGTGTGAACTAGTGCAAGCAATTGTGTACAGACAATAAGAATGTTTTAAAAGATATAATAATTAGCTTCGAATCATCGCCTTCGAAGACCGTCATCGCTGACCGTCTCAAAAAGCCCGCCTTGAGGTGATTACAGTTCCAGATTCAAAAGACATATGATTTCTAAAGTAACCGGCCTAAGTGTAGTATGACATTTATACTGTTCGGCATTTAAGTAATGTTCGGCATTCAAGATTATTCGTCCTAAGTATAGTGTTCGGCTGTGTTTGGCTCGGTTTAAAGAGTGTTCGGCAATTGTATTGTTTGGCATGTCAATTGATCGGCATTTAAGTAATGTTCGACATGTCGACTGTTCGGTCTGGGTTATCATTCGGCTAAAAGTGGCTCTCCACCACGATGTCAACTTCACCCTACACCATCTCCGTCTGCGGCGAACGTCAGGGACAGATTGCTCGGCGAAGACTACACCGTTCAGCATCCCATCTTTCTTTTCCTTCCATTCTTGTTCGGCGCAAAGGAGCTAGCCCTAACTAGACAACTCCAAGCATGCGAGCCATTTCTGCTCGACGCTTATTATACGATCATGGAAAGGTCATGTTTCCCATGAAAACAACCTAAGTCTTGTGTTGAAGTAATCTAAATCACAGAAGGATTGATACCTAATTCGTTGATCGAAGTTGAGAATGGATTATATAGGCTTTATATCTGGTAGGATGGGGAGAGTTGAAAGTCTCTAAGGAATGGCTGAAAAGAAGGCGTAAAGGGAAAAGAGATGGTGAGGACCTGGTTATATAGAGGGAGGTAGAAGTTGAAGAGGCTATACCCGGTAGAACCGGTCAACACCGAAGGGTTCGGCATCGTAGCAGTATGACGTTCGGCACACGAGGTACGTCCGGCTTCGAGCATATCGTTCGGCATCTAAATCTCGTTCGTCTTGCACCTCCTTCGCTAGCACTCTCGAGAAGGTACCTCCGAGGTAGATTGTACCAGATTCAAAGCGCATCACGTTCGGCCACGCAATACACTTTGGGGGGCAAGTGTTTCCTGGGGATTTGACCAGGCAACTAGTACTCGGCAATAAGTGCTCGGCATCAGAGAGTGACCGGCATCAAGGAATGTTCGGCGAAGCACTGTCCATCCAGGAGTGTTCGGCGAAGCAACTAACATCCATGAGTACTCGGCATAGTACTCAGCATCCATTAGTGTCCGGCGTCCAGTAATGTTCGGCGAAATACTCAGCAGTGTTCGGCGTCAACTGGCACTCAACGTCAACCACTACTCGGCATCAAGGCTGCTCGGCATACAAGAGCACTCGACATCGAGACTGTTCAGCGTGCAAGAGTACTCGGCGTCAAGGCTGCTCGGCATACGGGAGTACTCGGCATCCCATGGTGTTCGGCGAGGCACTTGACAACCAGGAGTGTTCGGCGAGGCACCCAACATCCAACGAGTGCTTGGCAACAAGTGTGCTCGGCATCAAGACTGCTCGGCATACCAGAGTGCTCAGCAACGAGAGCGCTCGGTGTCAAGACTGCTCGGCATACGAGACTGTTCGGCATACAGGAGTACCTGGCGTAGTACCCGGTGGGATTAGAAGTACTCGGCGTAAGGGCACTCGGCGTCTAGAAGAGCGTTCGGCTTCAACTGACTAACACCCTACACTTCCCAAACATCAACCACCTCGTTCGGCATAGACGGGACCGTTCGGCGTCAGAGCGTTCGGCACATCTGTGGTTCGGCATACAGCGCTCACTATACTCGGGCTGGAGTGTTCGGCCAACAGCCCACTTGGGAAGTCCAGCCCATCTTTGCCTATAAATAGAGGGGCAGGGTCACAGTGAAAGGGATCCTTTTTTGGAGAGAAGACGGGGAGACTCTGCCATTTCCAAGACTCATCTTCTCTACTTAAACAACTTCATTCAAGCATTTGATTCACGAATTGTATTTGTAATCTACAATAAGGAAGATCAATAAAGTTTAACCTCAAAGTGGACGTAGGCAATTACGCTGAACCACTATAAATTTGGTGTTCTTACTTTCTGCATTTAAATTAGTATTGTCTTCTCTGTTTAATTTACTTTCATCATTTATATCTCTACACAATCTTTCTGAACGAGGTTAGTGACCAATTTTGGTGCTAACAATGATATTTTGATATTAAGTATGAATTACTTTTGAAATGTAAAAGAACCATCCGGTGTGAAATTAGCATTTGGTTGTTAAAGAGATCGGGATCGGATATTGTCATACTCTCTGCCAATATCGAAAACCACTTTAACAACTGTGTATGTGGTGGAGATTCCAGAAATGAAGTAGGATGGTTTGGCGAACGATTCCAGTATAAGGTATGACGTGACCCTGACTCCCGTGAGTCAGCTTAGATGTGACTAAAATAGGAGCCACGCCGGGCCAAGTGATTTTGATTATGGGAGTGTGTTCCGAGGTGAGCGGTAGTAGCTGCTATGTGTTACCACCAGTCCGGATACACAATTAGTATATCTACCATGGCATTGCCTCGAGTGCCGTGTTCACATGCCCTAGCACGCCTTCTACGAGTTTGTTTTGTACCATACCTATGGAGTGCCCTCTGTGTAAACCTCCAATTTACGGAGGAGCGTACGGTACTGTATAGACTATGGGAATATATAAAATGTGTTAAGGGGGATATAGGTAACGCCTTAACGCTATTTTAATACTTTTACTTTACTGTAGACATATTATAATAGCATATTGTACTACATAGTAGATAGTTTAACGGACCCTTAGGATATATGCATCCTGAATATCTCTTAAGTTATTGCACTCATGTCAAACCCCGTAAACATCTCTGACGCCGTCACACTCATATTTACCATTGATTTAACTTACATAAGATCTTTTAGTTATGACTCGAGTATTTTGTCCTTTCAATTCGTTTGGGCCAGCCTGAGCATTTCAGGGTTGAAGACCTTATTTCTGGAGGACGAAGACAAAGATTTGTACTATTATTATTTATGATATTTATTCCACTACATCATGTTGTTTCGCTGCATTTATTTATTTATTCTTGTTGTTTGTAACTCTGATTTTGTGTTGTATAAGTATAATCAAATTTATTTGTAAACAGCTTCATGAACTGTTATTTGATTATTTTATTTTGTCATTTCGCTGCGAGATTCTGTATTTGTTTTATTTCTTTCTCTTTTTCTTATTTACCCCATAACAATCTGCCCTTTTGAATGGTTTGAGTCTGACGTGTGTGTCTGCTTAAAACGTCCAAAAAGGCAGGTCATTACAGTTGGTATCAGAGCTTTGGTTTAGCGATAACCTTAGCTTTGTGGGGTTTGACTCATATTAAATAGGGTAGTAATACCGTATAATGAGTCGTTGAGTGTATATATATGAGAGAGCGTATTTGTTATTGTTATAAAAGGTTTTTTTATATTGTGTTAATTTGTTCCGTTTTGTATTTATAAATTCTGGTCGGTGCATAGGGCGCTATGACATTGATAGGGATTTCTAAACACTTAATAGGACAGACCGACACAATACTTGTTTTGAAATATAGGTAAATGAAATAATTTTGCCTATTATATATTTTTTGTATATAAAATAACAATTTTATAGATGATATATTTGGTTGTAATATATTTGTTTGTCAGGTAGTAAAATTTATAAACATTGACTGAAGATAAGATTTACAAATAAAATGAATATAAATCGAAATTTGAGAACTTAAGTTCCGGGATTTATGAAAATTTCTTTCGAAAGATTTTGGAATATAATATTAATATTATTTAGAAGTAGTTTATGATATAAATATTTCAAGATGATTTGAAAGAAATGTTTTAAAAAGAAATTTGAAGGAAATAAGTTTCTACTCCCCTCTCTATCGCTGGAAAATAATTTCAGTGATGAGTGCACGCATCATCGACATTCATTTTCGAGTTTCGAAGTGGGAAGACTGCTATAGTAGTTGTACTGCACATTCGTTTTGATAAACCAATCTTAATTTTTAAGTCCTGAAGTTTGACTTAATATATATATATATATATATATAAGTTATGGTTATATATATTATTTTAAATAATTGAAATGAAACCCGGTTGTTTAGTTCTTAAGTTTCTATAAATTAGAAATTGAAATTAGTGTAATAAATGGAATCTTGACTATATTAATATTTGGAAACTTCAAAAATGAAAATAAGAATTTGATTTCAAAATGATCAATGAAATAGATAAGAAACTGAAATTTAGAGAACTGTAAATAAAAGGGAAATGAAAATAAGAAATGGTAAATATTGAACCTTTTATTAACTAAACAAATAAGAGAAAGTGTGTAACTTTCTATTGCGTTCTAAAAGACATATACATATAACTTAGCAAATTATTAAAAGTTGAAATGTTAATAAGAATATGTAATAGAATATTATACAAGTAAAACTTGAAAGAAAAACGAAAAATTTCAATGGAATTACTTTTATAAATAAGAATTCTGATGTTATAAATTATTATAAACTAAAGTTAATAGTTTGAAAGGCTACTAGTTAAATGTAATAAAAGTGAAAATGTAAGAAAAATGATTATAAACTTAAGTTAACATTTAAATTATTTATAATCAGATTGAATGGTAAAGGTGAATACTATAAGTAAATAATTATAAACTTGAACCAATATTGAAACCAGTAGAATTAAAATGAGTACTATATATAAATTGAATGATTATAACTTCAGAGAACCTTGGAAATGATTTAGAAATGGAGTTAATATTTAATAATACTATATATGGAAGAATGAGTGTGAAAAAAGGGAAATAATCTATAAATGGTAAATTGAATCTTAAAGGAACTTATCTAATAATGTAAAATCGAATAATTGAAATAAAATAACTTGCTTAAGCAATGAATGTAAAGTAATAAAAGGAAAGAAAATGGCACTGTATGAATAAAGGAGGAATGAACTTTTATAAGTGATAACGAAGGTAAATTAATGAAAATGAACATTATATGTATGAAAAAAGGAAAGTAAACGATGAAAAAAGAAAAATGTGTTAGAAACTGGAGTGTCTACAACACACTGTTAGATCTTGAGGCTATTCAGACACTAGAAGTGGTGAAATGTGTATTAACTACTTACTTATGAATATAAAGAAGTAATCAAAGAATAAGTAAGTAATAAAGTAAAATGCAGTAATGTAAATAACACCCGGATTTTTATACTGGTTCGGATTAACCAATCCTACATCCAGTTCTGCACTCTATCGTGGAGAATTCCACTATAACCGCTTGCTTTCCACGGGTGGCAAGAACACCTTTACAATCTTGGTTTCACGGGCTACAAGACACACCCTCTTGATTTTACAGGCTACAAGAACACCTTCTCCTTATCACCAACAACAAACTATGGCAAGTAGTCGTATCTTCAATACAGATTCTTGCAGATTCCGTAAATTGATCCTATAGACCTCCAATGGCAATATATCTTTGAATTCTTCGAGGAATAGGATGAAATCAGAGAGAGAATGATGTGAATTCAAGTACAACTCTCTGATATTGTGTGGCTTGCAAATCAGTGAAGAATTGGAGTGAAATAGTATCAATTTGCAAGGAAATTTGAAGAGTATGCAATGGATTTCTTTTGCAAATGTTTGGAGAAGAAGGAGTAAGAGAAAATGAGAATTCTTGATGTTAAAATTCGTTTTCAAAGGCCTTTATATAGTGGTTGAAGAGACATGTCTTTGGTGAAGAGGTGGAGGGTAATGTCTCTTCATTTGAAATTTGAAATTCTGAAAAACGGCTAGCATGTCGACATCCCCCTACCTAGTATGTCGACATGGGTATGTTGCAAAATGAACAGCAACACTAATAAGTGTTGCGAATTTTCAGCATTTCAAATTACCTTATATTTATGGATTTTTGTGATTCGGTTAAGGTCAATGATTGATGATCTTCAAGTATAATTGCCAAGAGATCCTTAACAAGATATTCTAAGGTTCAACCAACTCCTCATCACTTTAAACACCTTTGTCCTTCAGCATTCTTCTCTAAATTGGTTTTGTTCTTCAATTGCTCTGATTAACCTTCTTCTATACTGTATTCTTGATTATCTCTGTAAATGTCTCCATAATATATCTGATATGACTGCATAACTCGGAGATACGTTAGTAGTAATATTTATGTGGTTGTTATCATCAAAATCAATACGTAAGGTATTAACAAAATGAAAATCAAACTAAATTGTAAATGTGAAGTAAACTGAAATAAAATGTATACTATACTCCAATAATGAATTCATTTATGACCAAACAATTGAAATGGATATAACTGAAATAAGTAAAGAATGTAAATTAATGAATTAAGTCTTACACGAATGAATGAAAATTTTAAAATTTGTAAGTAATGAAAGTAAATTTAAGAAAATCATTGTTTGAGAAAAATGAATAAACAATAAATGATGTAAAAAGAGAAATAGAGTAAACTTAAAAATGTATTGGATTCTTTGTTTGTATTGGCTTTGTGATTGGTTAGGAAAGGATACTTCTATTTTGTATAAAGATGTATAAATAACCTATAAAGTTTTATCCATGACTATTGAGTGTATGGTTTACTTAGTAATTTATTTATCATATTATATGATTTGAAGTTCTAAACCCGAACACACCATTTGTCTTGGTTGAAATGGATGGATGATTATTTTCTTTGTTGAAATAATATTTGTACTGTTTGTTTGCAAGTGATTGTTGTTACGTTGTAGTGGCTTGTTTTGTTATTAGTTGAAAACAACTTAAATGCTTCTCTTTTATACATAATTATTGACTCCTTTGGATTATATAAGTGAAATACAGGTATGGAAGCAATAGCTACTGCTTTTGGTTTCATAAATTAAGCGTTGTTTGCCCGACAAACTGGTACGTTCTCGGATTACGATTTTATGGCGATATTATATTATTTTCCCGCTGTTGGGTTATAATATTATTTTGAAAAATATGATATATATTGTTATTATTGATATTATTATTTCTCCCAGACCTCTCCGAACAAAGGAGACTCTGCTAAAATTTTCCGTAAATTTTTGACTTAGAAAAATTTTGTGAAATGTTTTCCAATTTTTTTGTCCACTTGAATATAAAAAGATTTAATTGTTATAAATTGATATATTTTATTTAACTTATTTAATTATGTAAATAAATTGTTTATAAATTTAATATTTTGAATAAGATATATTGATATCTAAATTGCTTCTTTTCCCTTCTTTTTCCTTTTCGAGGAGGAAAAGTTTTGAGTGGGGGAGAGTGTAATGACACGTAATTTTCGATAACTAAAATAGTTGATTTAATAAGATTTTGTGATGCAATGTTGGGAGAAATAAAAATTTATGACTAAATAATAAGAATATAACTGGAATCAAATGAAATGGTATTAATTGAAGGTAATTGATAACTACTTTACATGTAATTAAATTAATTAAAAGGATTAAGAAGGTTATAATTGGTTATAAATTGTAAATTTATTGTAATCATGAATGTACTAATTGATAACTGAATTAAAAGAAAAATTGATAATTTAAGTGTTGTATTAATTAAACAGTATGTAATAAATTGTAAATTGGAAGAAATTGAATGTTGTGTGAATAACTATAACATTTGTGTGTAGGTAACAAACATACAAATGTGACTAAAAGTTAATGGTGACAATTATTATATGTTACCTATTTATTTAACCTGTTAAATTAAATTGGAAATCAATTGCAGTTAATTCACTTAATTAGTGTAGTTAATGTAGATTAAACTGATAATTATAGAATATTAATTCAATAATATGTAACCAATGTAATTTTTTTTCATAATATGATAATTGATTGAATAAAAAGAATTGAAATCAAGTTTGATCAATTTATTGGAATTAAGCTATAATAAATGGATTTATTGCAATTAAATGTAATTAAATATTACGTTAATAGGAATTAAGATGAAATTGGGGAATATTAATGTACTAAGATATAAACTAATGTTAATTATACCCATAAGACGATAATTGATTGAATAACAAGATTGACAATCAAATAAATGGATTTATTGAAATTTAAATTTATAATTAATGAATTATTTGAAATTTAAATTAAATACTGTAATTTGGGCAATATTTAATACTGAATTGATATAGAAATTTGTTTTAAAAGATTTTAAAGTACTAAGTAATCTATAATGATAGAAACTGTAAATTTTTAAATTTGAATTGGAAAAGTGATTTAATTAATTTAATATTAATTTATTTAATTAACGTGGAAAATAATCATTTTGGCCAATGTCTCGGATTTCGACGAAACTAGTTTCATCGGATCCGTAACGGTGAATTATTGTAGGATTTCAAGTTTCGTAGCGATCGGACTTGTCGTTCAATCATACGGACTCGAAACGCCTAGAAATCAATTTAATTAAAATCAATTTGAAATAAACTGATTGTGAGCTAAATTCTTCATACGATGGAATTTGAATTTGAAACCTGTTCCATTGAGTTTAAAATTATCAAAAACATCTATTTTGATATATGGGATTACCCATTTTCGTTCTGGAGGCCAAACGGGCTTTTCGGGTTGTTTATCGTTGAAACCCTAAACCAATCTAGCCCATTCGTTTCTATTTCGGATCTGCCTATATATAGCCTGTTATAAACCCTAAGTTATTTCTTATTTCTGACTTCAGTACGTACAACTCCAACTATTTACTTCCTATTCCTTCCAATGGCTGCAAATCCTAATTCAATTTCAAATGCAAATCAAATTCAAATCCAAAAATCAAACTTCTCCAAACCCTATCAAATTATATACCGTTTCGAAGTTCTCGAAGAGCGCAACTCAGATCTACAATTCATTTTTGTCATACAATTACCGTTTGTCTAGAAATTGAAGGATAATTCTCGGCCATTCGTTTGGGGTTTGATCAACGACAATGCATCGTCAATTTGAGGATATACAGTATCGTAGAGAGGATCGAGGGGAGTTCATCTGTGTAGTTCGTTTGGCGATTGGACGGTTGGATCGAGGGGAATTTTTGGATTAGGGCTTCGAAGTAACGGTGGCGGCTGGGATTTTGACGCCAATTTGTGGCGTTGCGATGGGTCGTGTGGCCCCTGGTAGGCGTGACTGGCACGGTGGAGGTGGGGGCCGAGGGTTCTGGCGACGTCGGCGTAGAAGGCGGCTGTTCATACCACGATTGTGTTAGGGTTTCGAGGCGGCTTTACCGTGTGCGTGTGTGATTCTTGCGTGAGGGGAAACGAAGGTGACGTGTTTATTTAATTAATCTATTTTATTTATTTTAATTTTAGTGTATAACTTCTAAATTTAATTCATGCGCGGTTTGTTGTGCTGGGGTCGTATCGAAATTCCGGACATTTTGACGCCGGTTTGGTCGAATTTTGATACCGTTTGAATTTTGGGCTTAAATTGGATTTTAATTCGATTCAAAATCAAAGGTGAGTGTTTAAACCCACTCATAACTTCTAAAATTTCTTATGTTAGTTAAATTAAATTTATGATGTGATTAGAAACTTATTGATTGCTGTTTGGTTTGTTAAATTGTCATTTCTGGTTAAATTTTACTTTTATCTCATATAATTATCGTTAAATTTAATATTGAATTTTTATCGTCAATTTAATACCTGTATTTATTATCAGTTATCTATTGATGTTCATGGATTGATTTGGGTGATGATTGTGATGTATGTTTGATTTGTTGATATTGGATGACTGGATGTTGTATTTTATATTGTTATAATATGGTAAGTTCCCTATGGGTTGAAATGATACTTACCCGAATGATCTATAGATTAGGGAAAAATTGTTATGGGTTGAAATGATAGACTCGAGCGATTTTATGGATTTTTTATATAATTCGGGATTGCGGTTTGAAATGATATATAACCGTAAAATTGTAAATTGCGGATTGAAATGATAAATATCCGTATTACTTGACCCTAGGGTAGAAAATTATATACGGACATCGGTTTGGTTAAATTAAATGATTTGTAAATCTTTAAATTTTGAATTTAGTTAACTGGTATTTTGAAATAGAAATTGATTTATATAAACTGAATTATTTTCGAAACTCCAAGTGTAAATGTTGAAATTGGAATTGATTTAAATGAATTGTTCAAAGGATTTAAATTAAAATTTCAAAGTCGAAGTGGAAAATATAAATGAAATTATTTGAATTGAGTTATTGAAAGGTTTGAATATAACTTTGAAATCTATTTAAACTAATTTAAACTATTTTAATAAAATTAACTATTTTAACCAATTTAAAACTATTTTAATTTATATTAATCTATTACAACCTATTTAATCCAATTTAACCTATTTTACCTATTTTTAAACTAATTAAATTATTTAATCTATTTTAAATCTATTTAATCTATTTTAAATTTATCTAATCTATTTTAAATCTTTTTAATATAAATTAAATCTATTTAATCTACTTTAAACCTATTTAAATCATTTTAAATCTAATTAAATCAAATTTAAATATATTTAAAACCATTTTTACTATTTAAACTATTTGAAATCTATTTTAAACTATTTTTAAACTATTAAAACCATTTATGACTACATAAACTATTTTCTAAAATTCCAGACTGTAAGTCAAAGTATTAATGTTTAAGTCCATGATGATGATACAAAATAAGTTGGGAATTGGAATTGATACCTTTTTGTGAAATGACTTATTTGAGGGAATAAGATCATTTGAAATGAAGAATTAATTAATATAACTTATCGATAATTTCAAAGTGAATATGATTTGAAAGTGACTATGATTTTGGAAGTGAATATAGTTTGGAAGTGAATATGATTTCAAAAGAGATATGATATGAAATAGAATATGATATTTTGATATTAAGTATGAATTACTTTTGAAATGTAAAAGAACCATCCGGTGTGAAATAAGCGTTTGGTTGTTAAAGAGACCGGGATCAGATATTGTCATACTCTCTGCCAATACCGAAAACCACTTTAACAACTGTGTACGTGGTGGAGATTCCAGAAATGAAGTAGGATGGTTTGGCGAACGATTCCTGTATAAGGTATGACGTGACCCTGACTCCCGTGAGTCAGCTTAGATGTGACTAAAACAGGAGCCACGCCGGGCCAAGTGAGGTCATTCCTCCTATCGGGCACATTTCTTCGATACCATTCTATTAATTTGTGATTGATTTGGTGGCCACCCCTTGATTTTGATTATGGGAGTGTGTTCCGAGGTGGGCGGTAGTAGCTGCTATGCGTTACCACCAGTCCAGATACACAATTAGTATATCTACCCTGGCATTACCTCGAGTGCCGTGTTCATATGCCCTAGCACGCCTTCTATGAGTTTGTTTTGTACCATACCTATGGAGTGCCCTCTGTTTAAACCTCCAGTTTATGGAGGAGCGTACGGTACTGTATAGACTATGGGAATATATAAATGTGCTAAGGGGATATGGGTACGCCTTAACGCTATTTTAATACTTTTACTTTACTGTAGACATATTATAATAGCGTATTGTACTACATAGTAGATAGTTTAACGGACCTTTAGGAGATGTGAATCCCGAACATCTCTTAAGTTATTGCACTCACGTTAGACATTGGATTGGAGATGTCAAACCCCGTAAACATCTCTGACGCCGTCACACTCTTATTTACCGTTGATTTAACTTACATAAGATCTTTTAGTTCTGACTCGAGTGTTTTGTCTTTTCAATTCGCTCGGGTCAGCTTGAGCATTTCAGGGTTGAAGACCTTATTTCTAGAGGACGAAGACGAAGATTTGTACCATTATTATTTATGATATTTATTCCACTGCATCATGTTGTCCCGCTGCATTTATTAATTTATTCTTGTTTTCTGTAACTCTGATTCTGTGTTGTATAAGTATAATCAAATTTATTTGTAAACAGCTTCATGAACTGTTATTTGATTATTATATTTTGTCATTTCGCCGCGAGATTCTGTATTTGTTTTATTTCTTTCTCTTTTTCTTATTTACCCCATAACAATCTGCCCTTTTGAATGGTTTGAGTCTGACGTGTGTGTCTACTTAAAACGTCCAAAACGGCAGGTCGTTACACTCAAAGGCATCGACTTTGCCTTTGCTCGCTTCCAACAATTTTCCCATATATAGTACGTATATTTGTGTTACTTGTTTTTTCATTTTCTTGCCCCAACCTAATTTGGCTATGGCTCCGCCTCCTCAGGCCACCAGCGACCAAACTGAGATCACCATTTCATTCAGCTATGAAATATGGTCATATCATTACCTTGTGTTCTAACCCTAATGCATCCGTTCAGGCACGGACATGCCACAGCCATTTAAGTCATTTCCAAACTCCACGGTTTTAAGTGATATTAACCATCAAAGTTTATAAAATAGATGGTTTTATATATATTACAAAGGAAACATTACAGTACACTACTTTGTGTATTTTCTTACTGACTAGTGTTAATAAAAATAAAAAATGGAGCAAAGAAACAAAACGCTGGTTTAGAAAGACTATATATATATAGCATCTGTTTTATCTCATTTTTGCTACAACTAAAATCTCCCCGATAGTAGCCACAAGTTTCGAATAAAATAATAAACTTTCTCTCTCTTTCCACTCCACTTTATTATTTTATTCTGAAATTTTGGCTAATATCGAGGAGATTTGATGTGTAGCGAAAATGAGATGTTGTCAATCCTTGCTACACACACTCACTCTCACTCAGGTGCAACAAAAAGATTTTACGATCATTTTTACAATAGCGATGAGCAAGATAAATGAAGTAATGAAATATACTCACTTTGAAGTAACATATGATGCTGAAGGTGATAATGGTGAAGAAAACAAATGGCAAGAGTGCTTTTGGGTTCTATAGAGATGGAGTGGAAACAGGGAAGATTGGAGGGGTTTATATAAGTTAGGGTTTGGTATACTCAAAGTTTAAGTATACACATAGGTTAAAAGAAAATGATTAAAAAGATAAGGAATGGAAGTTATGGTTTAAGAAAATCTGATCACATATTTTAATAAGTCCGAACCCCTAACCGATTTATAACCCAGATTGACATTTGAACTTCGATTAAATTCTGCTTAATGTTTCAATCTAAATTTTATCTTATATTCATAACGATTTTTCTTTTATTAAAATGTTATTTTTCAATTTTCAACAATTGTAAAATAAATTTTATATTTTCAACATAAATTTTAAAATTTTACATATATTTTTTATTTTCCAGAAGTAATTTTCAAAACAACTTTTGGATTTCAAAATTTTAATTCATATCTCAAAATTGAATTTTCAATTATAAATTTTCAATTAAATTCCAAAATTGCTTTTATTGAATTAAATTTAACAAAATTTCTCAAGATCATTTTCTAACCTCATTTATTGTTTATTTTAACTCTATATCAAAGAATATTTTTCAAGAGTTAAATTCCATTTTTATTTTGAATTCTTTTCAATTTAAAATTTCGATAATTTGGTTATTTATTTAAAAATTCCATATAAAATTACAAAATAAATATTATTGTAATTGGTAAACTAATGAGATGTTACAATAACAATTATCATTAACCATACTACTCTCATCGGATATTTTGACTTTATGTTGACTATAGTTGACCATAATACTAAGTCATATAATCGAGGAGGCAAATTCTCTATTGAATAGTATTTCACTTCCAGTGTTTCAACTAAGATCCAACTATAGTCGTTCAATAGAAGCAATTCCATAATTTAACTATAATCAAAGTGGAGTGTCCACATTAAAGTTCAACGGTATAATAAATAGAGAGAACAATGAAATATCATCAATTCAAGATTTCTTATTTGTCCTTAGTTTTTATTAACCAAAGAAAACTATCAAATGAGTCATTTCATATATATCTATTAACTATTAGTATGTAACTCCTTGGTGCCTCCAGCGGTCGTGAGTAATACAGTGCCAAACAGTTAAAGAGTGTTACATCCTTTGGTCTCAATGGATGTATCAATATCCTTTCTCGAAACATCTTGACCTAGGAATATTTAAAATAAAATATTATTTTATATCATGACTAATTACTCACGATTGCAACTGCTTATATCTACAATCACATAATATTTCATTCAAGGATTTTCCTATTTAAATACACTAAATTAAGTACTTAATTAATTATATCACTATAATAGAAAGTATATAATAGAAATCAAATACCATCATTATGAACAAGATCGGCCAAAGAGTTAGATATATATAACAAATTACATTATTGCCCCAAAGGCATACCCATAATTCTATCAATCACCCACTTGCACTTAGGGTCAATTATGGAATCTTAATCCTATTCATCTTATTAGTTTTCTCAAGACGATAAAGCTAGTCACTTAGTGAATGGATATGCTATGTTATTTTAATTATTTACTCCGTCAATTAAATCTTTTCGATGCTACTAAACTACCTTTATCATGTGGAAATTTTCAGAGTATGTTTCTTGACTTCTGGTGAGCTCTAGTTTCTTTTACGATGTACTGCATCATTGTTATCATGTTACAGTATCATGCAATTCTCAAAATTTGGAATCACCTCTCAAAATTTGTAATCAACCCCTCGCTCAGTTATAAATTTGTTCATACACACACACCCACGCACGCACGCACACACAAATATGTATGTATTTAGACACACATGCATATAATGGTTTTATTGTTCCGCTTATTCATGGCGATGTACATAGCCTATTTGTTGAATCATCCACAACCTCTTCTTTGGAACATTACCGACTTGTTTTTGTAAATAACCGAGAATACCTTTAATTACCATTCAATGATCCTAATCTGGATTTGATACTTGCTTTATGTATCAAATACATAAGCGAAATGCGATATTGTTGATAATTGTGACGCCCCACCTCTATACGCACACTAATAGAGGACAATACTGGGTAATGCCGTCAATTAGTACGAAGAATAAGGCTGTTGAGGAGTGACCATCTGTGTAATTGCTTTGTGCTAGTACCGATATGTCAGATAGTATATCATGCATTTCAGTTCAAGCGGAAATCTGACATATCCAATACAAACTCAAAACTACTACACGGTGGCTATGAGGCCTTCGGAAAAAATATAAAACACGCATAACACAAATCAGTCACAGATATTCATATCACTACGGCGGAAACATATATGAATATAACACATAGAAGTGTACATCAAAGTAGTGGTCATGCAAGATCCACTACATCATAAAAGAATAGGTACAAGTGCTAGACAAAAGAATATGTATACATCAAGGAGTCTCTATCTCGAATGTATAAAAGCAAAAACTACTAAGCTAAAGTAGTTAGCCAAAAGTAAGAAGCTAGCCCCTGCTAAGAAGTCAAGTGGAAGCACCTGAAACACCTCGGTCTGACCCGAGTATTATATAAGAAGAAAAAATAATAAACGGATCAGTCTAGCTATAAATATCATATGAGTTGAGAAAGGATAAGAGATACCACAAAAATGTATGATAACAACAATGCCATACTGTGACAAGTAAAACATTCGATAACAATAAAAATCATACAATATCTCAAATCTCGTCAAATATCCAAAAAGAAGATCACATTCTTGAGCTTATTCACCAAACCCCAAATATGGACAAAACATATCAATGTCAATCGCAAAAATTGGAGAAACACAAATTCCAAAAATCAACAATTAGAAATCCAGAAAACACAAAGGGGGAGGCCAATCACAAATGGGAGCATGAAAACTCACCAACACGTGTATCACAAATGGGACGCTATCCCATAAAATGAGCAGAAGCTCCTCCTAACAGGGTATAGTCCCCCTTTGCGGACTATGAGTCGAAGCTCCTCCTATGAGCCGAAGCTCCTCCTAACAGGGTATAGTCCCCCTTTGCGGACTATGAGCCGAAGCTCCTCCTAACAGGGTATAGTCCCCCTTTGCGGACTATGAGCCGAATGCTCCTCGAACAGTCAAAAGACCATGGGTTGCTACCCTACCAAATTGAGCCGAAGCTCCATAGAATAAGTGTAAATTACACCAAGCTAGTAAATAAATTAGTTTAGCTTCATGTCCCATAACTGAAAGTCTATACGGGGTGGATCGTGTAGTGTATATGCAAGTATATGTGGCAAAATATATGATGCAACTAAAACAATATTAATCTAAGTAAATAAGAATAATCACACTAGAGATTTTATACCGGTTCGGACCTCCCGTCCTACGTCCAGTCCTGAAGCTCCTCTTCAGAATTTCCTTTCACCAAATAACCCTCTCTTCACCTGGAGGAACAGGTTTACAATATAAGAGATTCTTTGTCAACTGTGTGTTCTCTATTACACGGATTTTGACTATATAGTACAAATGCTTCCAATATATAACTAGAGAGTATTGTCTATGAGGAACTGTATATTTGGAAGAGTAGAATACAAGTATAGATTGCTAGAGATCAAGAGTATATGATAGAGTGTATAATCAGAGAGCATAAGTAAGTAAGGTTGTCAGGTGTATTCTTTCTCTTGATTCCTGATGCTATATATAGTGGTAGAGAGATTCCTTGAGTATTTGCATCCATTAACAAGTGTTCTATGGTCGCTTCTGATGGTGATGAAGAGTTGCAGCGAAGAGAAGCGAAGGTGTCTTTTCAATTGCGGTAGTTGTAATTTGAATGTCAACAACCGAGTTCAGTTTCAGATGTTTGGAATATGTCTCAGACGTCTGGCTCTTTATATTTTTTTGTATATAGTAGCCTTTCAGACGTCTGAGTACATTAACTAGACGTCTAATTCTGTCTGGTTTGTAATCCAGAAGATTTATTCAGACGTTTGGCTAGTGCACCCAGACATCTGATCTTGTGCATGTTGCTTTTCTTGTATCTGTGTTATTGCTCTTCTGATTCTATCGACTTGTAGCCTCTTAATACGTTCTTTGAGCCTTGTTCTTGTCTCTCTAGTGATGTTGTTCTAGCAAGTTCCTGTATATATACATATATATGTACATTTGATTTTCATTGTATAGTTGTTGTCATTAAAACCATGGATTTGATTTCCTAACAATAACCATTGGCTTAACTTAAATATTTACGAACAAATTGTAGATTTCCACTCGAAAATACAAAATGATCATCATTGGTAAAAAAGAAGTGTAAATTACACTGAGCTAGTAAATAAATGAGTTTAGCTTCATGTCCTATAAACACTGGCTTAACTTAAATATTTACGAACAAATTGTAGATTTCCACTCGAAAATTGTCACGAGAGTTCAATCGAACAAGTCCAAGATTTAACCGACGAAGTAAACACAAGCGTTTCATACCATTTGTAATGCTAAGTCGTTTAATTAGATTTCTCATACGAATGAGGTAAAGGTTTGTATATACTAATAGATTGGAAAATGGTTTTAAAAACAAGCTTTGTATTAAAAGTAACGTTGAAATCATTTTTGTGAAAGAGTTTTAGTATTTACTACTAGTATAGAAACCTTTGTATTTTAAAGTGATAAAACACAGAAATGATTGTAAAAACAATCTATCACCAAAATCCACATTCGACAACGTGAATTCAAACCATAATAATCGATATCAAATCCAATCAAATGGATATTCCCAAAATTCCATAAATGAAGTCATCAAAGTCGATAACAATTGACAACAACTAACCGGATCAACAAAAATCGATAAAAATTGGAAATCCACTCAAAAACAGCCAAAATAGGCAAAACTGCACAGAACCAGACGTCTGGTTGAAAATCCAGACGTTTGGATTTCCATCCAGACGTCTGGATTTTATTCCAAACGTCAAGTTTTTGTCTTTGCCTTTTTTCTTTTTCCAGGAACCCCTTCCAGATGTCTGGATTTTTCAACCAGACGTTTGGATTTCCTTCCAGACGTCTGAATTTTCTTCCAGACTTCTGGATTTTCTTCCAGACGTTTGGATTTTCCTGCTAGGAAAAAATCAGCCTAGCCCAAAAAGGGCAAAAATCCAAACCGAAGGTGATCGAACAAGCGATGGAGGCTAGGGAATTATGCCAAGCGACAACCCAGCCTTATAGGCTCTTCGATACACCCTAAACAACATGTCCAAACATCCAAGATAGGATTTTTTAAAGATTTGACTTCAAAACACCAAAATTTGGAACATTAATCAAATCAATTCAATTCAAATCAAAAGCAATGAACATGAAATAGATGTTAGGAATTCATACCTAATAACAATGAAAGCTATAGACATAGATGTGAGTTCAAGAACTCACCTTTAAACCCAAAACAACAATGAATGAGAAGCTTTAAAACAAAGGAAAGATCAACCACTCTTCAACTTCAACTTAAGAAGCTCCAATCTAAGCTCATAAGCAAATATTTTCTAAGTTAGGGTTTAGGAATTTCTGAAAATTGAAGAGAGATTGAGATGGAGAAGATGAAGAGGATGCTTACTTAAGCTTCTCTTTGATTTCTAGAACAAGAACTTGAATTTCCTAAGAAAACTATGGCTTAGGAATTTTAATTTCCCATCTTTCCCCCATTCTTTCCTTTAGCTTGAGTATTAGGAAATAATAGAATGAATGAAGAGGAGTGGGAGGAGTTAGGGTATTAGATGAGTTGGTGGGCTGAAACCCAAACCCAAAGCCCAATAGAAAAATAGCAAAATTCTACTCTACTCCAAACATATCGATGTTTATACGCAAAAAGGTCACAAATGCCATTTTGGACTCAATCGAAATGGTCTCGAGTCCGGATTCGACCGTTTACGAAAAGTCACGTTTTGGACTTTTAAATTCAACTAATGATGCTATATATAAATAAATCATTCAAATATATTATCGTAAAAATATGCGGGTTGTTACAGACTCCCCTCCTTAAAGAAATTGCGTCCTCGCAATACTTAAGGAGAAAATAAAAGGTAACAACCATACTAAGGCATAACAACACAAAAGAAGAAATTTTGAAATGAGAAGTTCAACCTAAGGAGTATGAGAGAGTAAGTCTGGATGTGTTTGCTCGATGAATTCTCTAGATTCCCAAGAGCAATCCTTAGGATTTGAGGACCATTGAACTTTCACAAGCGGAACATCTTTATTACGAAGGTGTCTAAACTCCGTAGCAATGATACGAATAGGATGTTGCTCATAAGTCAAATTAGGTGAAACTTCAATTTCTTCAATAATACCGGACTCAAGAATAGAATCAGAATCTCTAATGCATTTCTGTAGTTGAGAAACGTGGAATACGTCATGAATAGCAGAAAAGTAAACCGGTAATAAAAGACGATAAGCCATGGAACCAATGCATTCGGTGATGGGAAATCGGCCAATATATCGAGGTGCTAACTTTCCCGATCGACTGAAACACACAACACCCTTCATAGGTGAAAAACGAATAAAATCTGGACCTAAAACCAGCTTCTCACCGGCTTCAAGCCAACACGAAGGAGATCGGCACGGCCTTCCGTAGAGTGCCTCGAAAGGTGCCATACCAATACTAGATTGGAAGCTATTATTATAGGAAAACTCAACAAGAGAAATATGATCTTCTCAACTTCCACCAAAATCAAGAACACATGCACGAAGCAGATCTTCAAGAGTTTGATTTACCCGCTCGGTTTGTCCATCGAACTGAGGATGATAAGCATTGCTAAAAGAGAAGGATGAGTCTCAAGGATACATAAAACAAGAGATGAACATGAATCAAATTCACGATCTCGAATCTCACAAGTGGACAAAGTCTCGAGATCATTCCATTCGGATATCATCATGGAAACAACCGCTTGTTGCTTATGACTAAGGGCATCGGCAACATGATTTCCCTTTCCGAGAGTATAGAGAATATCAAGATCATAAGATGCAAGGAATTTGATCCAACGTTGTTGACACAAATTAAGTTCCTTTTGAGAAAATAAATACTTCAAAGATTTATGATCGGTGTAGAGAACAAATTTCTCTCCCAAAAGATAATGATGCCAAATTCTAAGAGCGAAACAATGGCCGTGAGCACCAGATCATGAATGGCATATCTGGTCTCGACAAGCTTTAATTGTCTAGAAGTTTAAGCGATAACATGTTCCCTCATGTATGAGAACGACACCCAAACCAATACGACTAGTATCGGTATAAACAATCAAGTCTTGGTTCCCTTCGGGAATCGCAAGAATAAAAGCATCGGAAAAGAGTTCTTTTAATTTCTAAAAAGCAGCTTCTATGCTAAATCATTTATTACATGATCCGCTTTCCCAAAAAGCTAAGACATTCAAAATTATAATTAACTTCATGTAATCATCTTTTTAGAAAATTTTACTTATTACAAGTCAATTTACTGTGTCTAACTGTCTCATCATAGCGTTTAGAGATTCCTATCGATAACGTCGATCAAGCGCATCGACCAGAATTCTTAAAGCACTCTATGGGCAAAACAACACAAAATCATCTTCTATATGATAAACATGTCTCATAAAATTTTTACGAATATTCTTTGCTCGTTTTAAAAACAAAATCCAATTATACTTATAAATATCTTATTAAAAAGATTTGCAAATTTTAAATTGTTGTTTTCATCCATAATCAATGAATACAAGGATGGTCTCATCGAGATATTCGCAGAATACTCGATTCATAAGATGGATGAAATAAGCTGGGCAAACCAAATGACATCACGAGTCACTCATAAGAATCATAACAAGTGCGGAATGCGGTAAGTGGAATGCTACCCTCCGCAACTCTTAGCTGATGAAAACCGGTGGCAAGGTCGAGCTGAAAAGACCTTAGCACCACTCAATAGATCGCTTAGGTGGTAATCCTAAGACAAGCTCAAAACTACCGAAAAATTCACATACTACTTGAATGATAGAAATAACATTTTCCTCATCATGTGGGTTTAAAGAATAAAATGATGCCACCGAATTTGGAAATAAAAATCATTAAGAATAATAGAGATCTGCTTAACAGATTGAGAATGTCGAAGATGGATAGTCCTCATTGGACATAGAATGTGGGCTTTATAATGGTTAAACCAATCCATTCCCAAAATCATTCCGAAACCTAAGTAACGCATAATATGCAAATCGGCACGGAAAGCATAATCACATAAAATAATCTCGACATCTTTACAAAGTAAACTGAGTGTTGCGGATCCACCAACCGGATTCGCAATTCTCAGTGAAGTCATCAAGCCCATAATATTTAAAGAAAAAGTATCAACAAGTTCTTTTGATATAAAAGAAGGAGATGCACCCATATCAAAAAAATTCGAATTGGATAATAACGAAACAAAATAATGCCATCAAGGATAGAATGAGAAATGCCTTGACCAAGAGAAGTGTTACTATAAGCTTGCGCAACATTCAGCTTACCCTCTTTCTTGTTTGGAAGTTTGGGGCATGAAGATAAAAGATGGCCTGAACTTTTGCAATAGCGACAAGTAAGGGGCTTCGGACACTTATTTGCATAGTGGTCCTTAGAACTACAATTGTAGCATTGTCCACGACTAGAGGTAGGAGTCTTTGCTACCGAAGTTTCTTGCTTCCCTTTCTTGTTGGGATTGAAACTTGGCTTTGATACCAAACTGTGATGCCCCACCTCTATACTTACACTAACCAAGGACACTACTGGGTAATGCCGTCAATTAGTATGAAGAATAAGGCTGTTGAGGAGCGACCATCTGTGTAATTGCTTTGTGCGAGTACCGATATGTCAGATAATATGACTTGCATTTCATTTCAAGAGGAAATCCTACATATCAAATACAAACTCAAAGCTACCACACAGTGGCTATGTGGCCTTCGGAAACAAATATAGAAATAGGCATAACACAAATCAGTCACATATATTCATATCACTAAGGCAGAAAAAGGTATGAATATAACACATAGAAGTGCACATCAAAGTAGTGGTCATATAAGGTCCACTACATCACAAAGAATAGGTACAAGTGCAAGACAAAATAATATGTATACATCAAGGAGTCTCTATCTCGAATGTATAAAAACAAAAACTACTGACCTAAAGTAGTTAGCCAAAAGTCAGAAGCTAGTCCCAGATAATAAGTCAAGTGGAAGCACCTGAAACACCTCGGTCTGACCCGAGTATTAATTAAGAAGAAAAATAATAAACGGATCAATCTAGCTATAAATATCATGTAAGATGAGGGAGGATAAGAGATACAACAAAAATATATGATAACAATAATGCCATACTTTGACAAGCATACATTTGATAACAACAAAAATCATACAATATCTCAAATCATCTCAAATATCCAAAAAGAATATCACATTCTTTATTTTATTCACCAAACCTCAAATATTGACAAAACATATCAATGCTAATCACAAAAATTAGTGAAACACAAATCCTAGAAATCATCAATTAGAAATCCAGAAAACACAAAGGGGGAGGCCTCTCAAAAATGGGAGCATGAAAACTCACCAACACGTGTATCACAGACGGGTCGCTATTCCATGATCGCTAACCATAGAGCCGGTGCCACGACGTAGTACAACGAAACGCTCGAGGAACGTGAAACTCAAATAATCCGGAACAACGATGTAGTACAGCGTTACGCCCGATGAACCTGAAACTCCAACAAGCCGGAACAACGACGTAGTAGAGCGTTACGCCCGATGAGCCGAACTCCAATATGCCGGAACAACGACGTAGTACAGCGTTACGCCCGATGAACCTGAAACTCCAATAAGCCGGAACAACGACATAGTACAGCGTTACGCCCGATGAGCCCAACTCCAATAAGTCAGAACAACGACGTAGTACAACGTTACGCCTGATGAACCGAACTCCATAAAACCCATAGGTCGCTAGCCTATAAAAAATGAGATGAAGCTCAACGGAACGGGGTATAGTCCCCCACGTGGACAAAGAGACATCGCACATCGCTAATCTAAATCATAAAATAATCACCATTGATCAATAAGAAGTGTAAATTACACTAAGCTAGTAAATAAATGAGTTTAGCTTCATGTCCCATAACCACTGGCTTAACTTAAATATTTACGAACAGATTGTAGATTTCCACTCAAAGATTGTCATAAGATTTCAATCGAACAAGTCTAGGAATTAACCGACGAAGTAAACGCAAGTGTTTCATACCATTTGTTTTGCTAGGTCGTTTAATTGGATTTCTCATACGAATGAGGTAAAGGTTTGTATATACTAATAGATTGGAAAACGGTTTTAAATACGAGCTTTGTATTTAAAAGTAGTGTTGAAATCGTTTTTGTGAAAGAGTTTGAGTATTTACTACTAGTATAGAAACCTTTGTATTTAAAAGTGAAAAATCACAGAAATGATTGTAAAAACAATCTATCAACAAAAATCCACATTCGACGACGTGAATTCAAACCATAAAAATCGATATCAAATCCAATCAATAGGATATTCCCAAAAATACATAAATGAAGTCATCCAAGTCGATAATAATTGACAACAACTAACCGAATCAACAAAAATCGACAGAAATTTGGAAATCCACTCAAAAACAGTCAAAATAGGCAAAATTGAACAGTTCCAGACGTCTGAAATTGCTAACCAGACGTCTGAACCACTAACCAGATGTTTGGTTGGATTTCCAAACGTTTGGATTTTGCCTCTGCTTTTTTTTCTTTTTCCAGGAACCAATTCCAGGCGTCTGGATATTTCAACCAGATATCTGGATTATCAACCAGACGTTTGGATTTTCAATCCAGACGTCTGAAATTTTCCGCTAGGCAAAAATCAGCCTAGCCCAAAAAGGGCAAAAATCCAAACCGAAATGCGACCGAACGAGCGACGGATGCTAGGGATTTATGCCAATCGACAACCCAGCCCTATAGGCTCTTTGATACACCACCAAAACATGTCAAAACATCCAAGATAGGATCTTTAAAGATTTTGACTTTAAAAACCCAAAATTGGAAAATTCACCAAATCAATTTAGATAAAAAGAAATTGAATATGAAATAGATATTAGGAATTCATACCTAACAACAATGAAAGCTATAGACATAGATGTGAGTTCAAGAACTCACCTTTAAACCCAAATATAGAAATGAGAAGCTCTAAAACATGCAAAGATTGATTTCTCTTCAACAATACCTCTAGAATCTTCAATCTATTATCAAAGGTGAAGTTTTTCCTAAGTTAGGTTATAGGAATTTCTGAAAATTGAAGAGATATTGAAATGGAGAAGATGAAGAGGATGCTTACATAAGCTTATCTTTGATTATAACTTGAATTTGACTTCCTAAGAGAAACTAGGGCTTAGGAATTTTAATTTCCTCTTCCCACCATTCTTTCTAGGGCTTGAGAGTGTTAGGAAATGTTATTAATGAATGAAGAGGAGTTGGAGGAGTTAGGGTATTAGATGAGCCGGTGGGCTGAAACCCAAACCCAAAGCCCAATAGAAAAATAGCAAAATCCTACTCAACTCCAAACATATCGATGTTTATACTCAAAAAGGTCGCAAACACCATTTTGGACTCAATGGAAGTGGTCTCGAGTCTGAATTCGACCGTTTACGAAAAGTCACGTTTTGGACTTTTAAATTCAACCAACGATGCTATATTTAAATAAATCATTTAAATATATTATCGTAAAAATATGCGGGTTGTTACAGACTCCCCTCCTTAAAAAAAATGCATCCTCGCAATACTTAAGAAGAACATAAAAAGTAACAACCATACTAAGGCATAACTACACAAAAGAAAATTTTGAAGTGAGAAGTTCACCTTAAGGAGCACGAGAGAGTAAGTCTGGATGTGTTCGCTCGATGAATTCTCTGGATTCCCAAGAGCAACCCTTAGGATTTGAGGACCATTGAACTTTCACAAGAGGAAGATCTTTATTTCGAAGGCGTTTAACCTCCGTAGCAATGATACGAATAGGATGTTGCTCATGAGTCAAATTAAGCGAAACTTCAATTTCTTCAATAACACCGGACTCAAGAATAGAATCAGAATCTCTAAGGCATTTCCGTAGTTGATAGACATGGAATACGTCATGAATAGCAGAAAATTGAGCCGGTAATAAAAGGCGATAAGCCACGGAACCAATGCGGTCGATGATGGGAAATGGACCAATATATTGAGGTGCTAATTTTCTCGATCGACTGAAACGCACAACACCCTTCATAGGTGAAACACGAATAAAATCTAGACCTAAAACCAGCTTCTCACCGGCTTCAAGCCAACATGAAGGAGATCGGCACGGCCTTCCGTAGAGTGCCTCGAAAGGTGTCATACCAATACTAGATTGGAAGCTATTATTATAGGAAAACTCAACAAGAGAAATATGATCTTCCCAACTTCCACCAAAATCAAGAACACATGCAAGAAGGAGATCTTCAAGAGTTTGATTCACCCGCTCGGTTTGTCCATCGGATTGAGGATAATAAGCGGTCCTAAAAGAGAAGGATGAGCATCAAGGTTACATAAAACAAGAGATGAACATGAATCACATTCAAGATCTCGAATCTCACAAGTGGACAAAGCCTCGAGATCATTCCATTCGGATATCATCATGGAAACAACCGCTTGTTGCTTACGACTAAGGGCATCGGCAACACGATTTTTCTTTCCAGGAGTATAGAGAATATCAAGATCATAAGATGCAAGGAATTCGAGCCAACATTGTTGATGCAAATTTAGTTCCTTTTGAGGAAATAAATACTTCAAAGATTTATGATCTGTGTAGAGAACAAATTTCTCTCCCAAAAGATAATGATGCCAAATTCTAAGGGCGAAAACAATGGCCGTGAGCACCAGATCATAAATGGCATATCTGGTCTCGACAAGCTTTAATTGTCTAGAAGTTTAAGCGGTAACATGTTCCCTCTTGTATGAGAACGGCACCCAAACCAATACGACTAGTATCGGTATAAACAATCAAGTCTTGGTTCCCTTTGGGAATCGCAAGAATAAAAGCATCGGAAAAGAGTTCTTTTAATTTCTGAAAAGCAGCTTCTATGCTAAATCATTTATTTCATGATCCTCTTCCCCGAAAAGCTAAGACATTCAAAATTATAATTAACTTCATGTAATCATTTTTTTAGAAAATTTTACTTATTACAAGTCAATTTACTATGTCTGACTGTCTCATCATAGCGTTTAGGAGATTCCTATCGATAACTTTGATTAAGCGCATCGACCAGAATTCTTAAAGCACTCAATGGGTAATACAACACAAAATTATCTTCTATATGACAAACATGTCTCTTAAAATTTTACGAATATCCTTTGCTCATTTTAAAAACAAAATCCAATTATACTTATAGATATATCTTATTAAAAAGATTTGCAATTTTAAATTGACGTTTTCACCCATAATCAATGAATACAAGGATGAACTCATCGAGATATTCGTAGAATACTCGATTCATAAGATGGATGAAATAAGCCGGAGGTTTCGTCAAACCGAATGACGTAACGAGCCATTCATCAGATCCGTAACGAGTACGGAATGATATCAAAGGAATGCTATCCTTTGCAATACGAAGTTGAAGAAAACCAGTGGTAAGGTCGAGCTGAAAAGACCTTAGCACCACTCAATAGATCGCTTAGGTGGTAATCCTAAGACAAGCTCAAAGATACCGGGAAATTCCCAACTACTTGAGTGAGGGAAATAACATCTTCCTCATTAAGTGGGTTTAGGTAAGATGATGCCACCGAATTGGAATCAAAATCATTAAGAACAATAGAAATCTGCTTAACAGATTGAGAATGTCAAAGATGGATAGTCCTCTTGGGACATAGGATGTGGACTTAATATCGATTAAGCCAATCCGTTGCTAAAATCATTTCCGACCTAAGTAGCGCATAACATGCAAATCGGCTCGGAAAGTATAACCACATAAAATAATCTCGATATTTTTACAAAGTAAACCGAGTGTTGCAGATCCACCAACCGGATCCACAATTCTCAGTGAAGTCATCAAACCAATAATATTAAAGAAAAAGTATCAACAAGTTCTTTTGATATAAAAGAATGAGATGCACCCATATCAAAAGAATTCGAATAGGATAATCACGAAACAAAATAATACTATCAAGGATAGAATGAGAAATACCTTGGCCAAGAGAAGTGTTACTAGGGGCTTGCACAACATTCAACTCTCCCTCTCTCCTACTTTGGAGTATGGGACATGTAGATATAAGATAGCCCGAACTTTTGCAATAATGACAAAAAAGAGGTTTCGAACACCTATTAGCATAATGGTCCTTAGAACCACAATTGTAGCATTGTCCACGACTAGAGGTAGGAGTCTTTGCTACCGAAGTTGCTTGCTTCCCTTTCTTGTTGGGATTAGGGCCTTTGAACTTAATATGCCTCTTCTCATTGATGTTGAAGTTTTGTTTGGCATCCACAACTTCAACATCACTTTCTTTATCGGCCTCTTCAAGTTGAAGAGCGATCTCAACAAGCTGATCGAAAGAATCATCCAGTTTCAGAAGTAAAGGCCTTTTGAGGTTCTTATTCAACCCATAGGTAAACCTCTGATTTTTCTTCAATGGCGTATTAATATACTCGACCCCATATTTAAAGAGAGATTCAAAAGATGCGACGTAATCCATCATAGAAGATTCACCTTGAACAAGGTCAATAAACCATTGAGCTAAAGTTACTTTTTCATCTTCCGGCACAAACTTCAACTCGAACCTTTCTCGAAATTTCTCCCAAGTAAGATCTGCTTCAATAGTTTCCGAAATCAAAAGCTCATACCAATCTAATGCTCTTTCCTGGAGCATGCTAGAAGCCACTTGGACTCGATGTAGATCCACAAGATTCATGCGAGAAAAGATGTGATCACATGATCTAAGCCAAGCTTGGATTTCTATAACGCTTTCGGAACCCTTGAATGGTCTTCCACCCAAATTGGTATAATCTCTGCACAAGCGTGCAAACCCAGATTTAGGATGAGTAGGCTCTGGAATGGGTCCGGCAGCTTGGGCATTCTTTACAAAACCTAAAAGCTACTGGGCAGACATAAATACGCCATCCTGAGGAGTAGCATTGGATTGACCGGCGCTGGGATGGCCAGGTCTAACAATTTATCTTCTTTAAGAAAGAAAGAAAGAAGAGGAAAAAGGTTATTCTCAGAATAAATATCAAACAAACTTGATTGATAAAACAAGGCATTATAACAGAAAATAGGATAGAACGGGTCCTAAGACTCGGATAAATCCAAAGGCACGATTCCTAAGAGAGACTTAGGACAATGATCCTTGTTATAATATTCTATATTGTTCCGATCATTCATCGTTGTTTTGGGTTTAAAGGTGAGTTCTTGAACTCACATCTATGTCTATAGCTTTCATTGTTGTTAGGTATGAATTCCTAACATCTATTTCATGTTCATTTGCTTTTGATTTGAATTGATTTGGTTAATTTTCCAAATTTTGGTGTTTTAAAGTCAAATCTTTAAAAATCCAATCTTGGATGTTTGGACATGTTGTTTGGGGTGTATCGAAGAGCCTATAAGGCTGGGTTGTCGCTAGGCATAGTTCCCTAGCCCCATCGCTCGTTCGATCGCCTTCGGTTTGGATTTTTTCCCTTTTTGGGCTAGGCTGATTTTTGCCTAGCAGGAAAATCCAAACGTCTTGAAGAAAATTTAGACATAGAGAAGGAAATCCAGACGTCTGGTTGAAAAATCTAGACGTCTGGAATTGGTCCCTGGAAAAAGAAAAAAAAGGCAGAGGCAAAATCCAGACATCTGGAAATCCAACCAGACGTCTGGTTAGTGGTTCAAACGTCTGTTTGGTAATTTCAGACGTCTGGAACTGTTCATTTTTGCCTATTTTAGCTGTTTTTTAGTGGATTTCCAAATTTTATCAATTTTTGTTGATCTGGTTAGTTGTTGTCAATGATTATCGACTTTGATGACTTCATTTATGGATTTTTGCGAATATCCATTTGATTGGATTTGATATTGATTTTTATGGTTTGAATTCACGTCGTCGAATGTGGATTTTTGGTGATAGATAGTTTTTACAATCATTTCTGTGATTTGTCACTTTTAAATACAAAGGTTTCTATACTAGTAGTAAATACTCAAACTCTTTCACAAAAACGATTTCAACACAACTTTTAAATACAAAGCTCGTTTTTAAAAACCGTTTTCCAATCTATTAGTATATACAAACCTTTACCTCATTGTATGAGAAATCCAATTAAACGACTTAGCAAAACTAGTGGTATGAAATGCTTGCGTTTACTTCGTCGGTTAATTCTTAGACTTGTTCGATTGAAATCTTGTGACAATCTTCGAGTGGAAATCTACAATTTGTTCGTAAATATTTAAGTTAAGTCAGTGGTAATGGGACATGAAGCTAAACTCATTTATTTACTAGCTTAGTGTAATTTACACTTCTTATTGATCAATGGTGAACATTTTATGATTTAGACTAGCGATGTGCGATGTCTCTTTGTCCGCGTAGGGGACTATACCCCATTCTGTCGAGCTTCGTCTCATTTTTTATAGGCTACCAACCTATGGGTTTTATGGAGTTCGGTTCATCGGGCGTAACACTGTACTACATCGTTGTTCCGGCTTATTGGAGTTGGGCTCATCGGGCGTAACGCTGTACTACGTCGTTGTTCCGGCTTATTGGAGTTTCAGTTTCATTGGGCGTAACGCTGTACTACATCGTTGTTCCGGATTATTTGAGTTTTGGGTTCCTCGGGCGTTTCGCTGTACTACGTCGTGGCACCGGCTCTATGGTTAGCGACCATGGGATAGCGACCCGTTTGTGATACACGTGTTGGTGAGTTTTCATACTCCCATTTTTGATAGGCCTCCCCCTTTGTGTTTTTTGGATTTCTAATTGATGATTTCTGGAATTTGTGTTTCACCAATTTGTGCGATTGGTATTGATATGTTTTGTCAATATTTGAGGTTTGGTGAATAAGCTAAATAATGTGATATACTTATTAGATATTTGAGATGATTTGAGATATTGTATGATTTTTTTTGTTATCAAATGTATGCTTGTCAAAGTATGGCATTATTGTTATCATATATTTTTGTTGTATCTCTTATCTTGTCTCATCTTACATGATACTTATAGCTGGACTGATCCGTTTATTATTTTTCTTCTTAAATAATACTCGGGTCAGACCGAGGTGTTTCAGGTGCTTCCACTTGACTTATTATCTGGGACTAGCTTTTGACTTTTGGCTAACTACTTTAGCTCAGTAGTTTTTGTTTTTATACATTCGAGATAGAGACTCCTTGATGTATACATATTCTTTTTTCTTGCACTTGTACCTATTCTTTTGTGATGTAGTGGATCTTATATGACCACTACTTTGATGTACATTCCTATGTGTTATATTCATATCTGTTTCCGCCATAGTGCTATGAATGTCTATGACTGATTTGTGTTATGCTTATTTCTATATTTGTTTCCGAAGGCCACATAGCCACTGTGTGGTAGCTTTGATTTTGTATTTGATATGTCAAATTTCCTCTTGAAATGAAATGCAAGTCATATTATCTGACATATCGGTACTCGCACAGAGCAATTACACAGATGGTCGCTCCTCAACAGCCTTATTCTTCATACTAATTGACGGCATTACCCAGTAGTGTCCTTGGTTAGTGTGAGTATAGAGGTGGGGCGTCACAGCTTGGTATCAGAGCCAAACTTCAGGACAATGTAGAATAATCTAGCAAGGATCATTGTCCTAAGTCTTTCTTAGGAGTCGTGCCTTAGGATTTAATTCGAGTCATAGGACCCGTTCTATCCTATTTCCTTTTATGATGCCTTGTTTTATCAATCAAGTTCGTTTAATATTCATTCTGAGAATAACCTTTTTCCTCTTCTTTCTTTCTTTCTTAAAGAAGAGAAATGGTTAGACCTGGCCATCCCATTCTCATTCTTTTATATCAAAAGAACTTGTTGATACTTTTTCTTTAATATTATGGGTTTGATGACTTCACTAAGAATTGCGGATCTGGTTGGTGGATCTGCAACACTCAGTTTACTTTGTAAAAATATCGAGATTATTTTATGTGGTTATACTTTCCAAGCCGATTTGCATGTTATGCGCTACTTAGGTTTCAGAAATGATTTTAGCAATGGATTGGCTTAATCGATATTAAGTCCACATCTTATATCCCAAGAGGACTATCCATCTTTAACATTCTCAATCTGTTAAGCAGATTTCTATTGTTCTTAATGATTTTGACTCCAATTCGGTGGCATCATCTTACCTAAACCCACTTGATGAGGAAGATGTTATTTCTCTCAATCAAGTAGTTTGTGAATTTTTCGGTATTTTTGAGCTTGTCTTAGGATTACCACCTAAGCGATCTATTGAGTGGTGCTAAGGTCTTTTTAGCTCGACTTTGCCACCGGTTTTCATCAGCTACGAGTTGCGGAGGGTAGCATTCCACTTAGTGCATTCCGCACTCGTTATGATTCTTATGAGTGACTCGTGATGTCATTCGGTTTTTCCAGCTTATTTCATCCATCTTATGAATCGAGTATTCTACGAATATCTCGATGAGACCATCCTTGTATTCATTGATTATGGGTGAAAACAACAATTTAAAATTGCAAATCTTTTTAATAAGATATATTTATAAGTATAATTGGATTTTGTTCTTAAAACGAGCAAAGAATATTCGTAAAATTTTAAGAGACATGTTTATCATATAGAAGATGATTTTGTGTTGTATTTCCCATTAAGTGCATTAAGAATTCTGGTCGATGCGCCTGATCAACGTTATCGATAGGAATTTCCTAAACCCTATGATGAGACAGTCAAACACAGTAAATTGACTTATAATAAGTAAAATTTTCAAAAAAGATTATTACATGAAGTTAATTATAATTTTGAATGTCTTAGCTTTTCGGGAAAGAGGATCATGAAATAAATGATTTAGCATAGAAGCTGCTTTTCAGAAATTAAAAGAACTCTTTTCCGATGCTTTTATTCTTGCGATTCCCGAAGGGAACCAAGACTTGATTGTTTATACCAATACTAGTCGTATTGGTTTGGGTGTCGTTCTCATACATGAGGGAACATGTTATCGCTTAAACTTCTAGACAATTAAAGCTTGTCGAGACCAGATATGCCATTCATGATCTGGTGCTCACGGCCATTGTTTCGCTCTTAGAATTTGGCATCATTATCTTTTGGGAGAGAAATTTGTTCTCTACACCGATCATAAATCTTTGAAGTATTTATTTTCTCAAAAGGAACTTAATTTGCGTCAACAACGTTGGATCAAATTCCTTGCATCTTATGATCTTGATATTCTCTATACTCCCGGAAAGGGAAATCGTGTTGTTGATGCCCTTAGTCATAAGCAACAAGCGGTTGTTTCCATGATGATATCCGAATGGAATGATCTCGAGACTTTGTCCACTTGCGAGATTCGAGATCGTGAATCTGATTCATGTTCATCTCTTGTTTTATGTAGCCTTGAGGCTCATCCTTCTCTTTTAGCACCACTTATCATCCTTAGTCTGATTGAAAAACCAAGCGGGTGAATCAAACTCTTGAAGATCTCCTTCGTGCATGTGTTCTTGATTTTGGTGGAAGTTGGGAAGATCATATTTCTCTTGTTGAGTTTTCTTATAATAATAGCTTCCAATCTAGTATTGGTATGGCACCTTTCGAGGCACTCTATGGAAGGTCGTGCCAATCTCCTTCGTGTTGGCTTGAAGCCGGTGAGAAGTTGGTTTTAGGTCCAGATTTTATTCGTGTTTCACCTATGAAGGGTGTTGTGCGTTTCAGTCGATCGAGAAAATTAGCACCTCGGTATATTAGTCCATTTCCCATCACCGAACGCATTGGTTCCGTGGCTTATCAACTTTTTTTACCGGCTCAATTTTCTGCTATTCATGACGTATTCCACGTCTCTCAACTACGTAAATGCCTTAGAGATTCCGGTTCTATTCTTGATTCCGGTGTTATTGAATAAATTGAAGTTTCGCCTAATTTAACTTATGAGCAACATCCAATTCGCATCAGTGCTACGGAGGTTAAACGCCTTCATAATCAAGATGTCCCGCTTGTGAAAGTCCAATGGTCCTCAATCCTAAGGATTGTTCTTGGGAATCCAGAGAATTCATCAAGCAAACACATCTGGACTTACTCTCTCGTGCTCCTTAAGGTGAACTTCTCATTTCAAAATTTCTTCTTTTGTGTTGTTATTCCTTAGTAAGGTTGTTACTTTTTATTTTCTTCTTAAGTATTGTGAGGATGCAATTTCTTTAAGGAGGGGAGTTTGTAACAACCCGCATATTTTTACGATAATATATTTAAATGATTTATTTAAATATAGCATCGTTAGTTGAATTTAAAAGTCCAAAACGTGACTTTTCGTAAACGGTCGAATCCGGACTCGAGACCACTTCCATTGAGTCCAAAATGGCATTTGCGACTTTTTTGAGTATAAACATCGATATGTTTGGAGTTGAGTAGAATTTTGCTATTTTTCTATTGGGCTATGGGTTTGGGTTTCAGCCCACCAACTCATCTAATACCCTAACTCCTCCAACTCCTCTTTATTCATTCTATTATTTCCTAACACTCTCAAGCTAAAGTAAAATGGGGGAAAGAAGGGGAAATTAAAATTCCTAAACCCTATATTACTAGGAAATTCAAATTCAAGTTCTAGAAATCAAAGAGAAGCTTAGGTAAGCATCCTCTTCATCTTCTCCTTCTCAATCTCCCTCCAATTTCAGAAATTTCCTATAACCTAACTTAGGAAATATTTGCTTATGATCTTAGATCGGAGCTTCTAGAGTTGAAGTTGAAGCGTGGTTGATCTTTCCTTTTTTAAATGCTTCTCATTCATTGTTGTTTTGGGTTTAAAGGTGAGTTCTTGAACTCACATATATGTCTATATCTTTCATTGTTGTTAGGTATGAATTCCTAACATCTATTTCATGTTCATTTGCTTTTGATTTGAATTGAATTGATTTGATTAATTTTCCAAATTTTGGTGTTTTGAAGTCAAATCTTTAAAAATCCTATCTTGGATGTTTGGACATGTTTTTTGGGGTGTATCAAAGAGCCTATAAGGCTGGTTTGTTGCTTGGCATAATTCCCTAGCCTCCATCGCTCGTTCGATCGCCTTCGGTTTGGATTTTTGTCCTTTTTGGGCTAGGCTGATTTTTGCCTAGCAGGAAATTTCAGACGTTTGGATTGAAAATCCAGACGTCTGGTTGAAAATCCAGACGTCTGGTTGAAATATCCAGACGCCTGGAATTGGTCCCTGGAAAAAGAAAAAAAAGCAAAGGCAAAATCCAGAAGTCTGGAAATCCAACAAGACGTCTAGTTAGTGGTTCAGACGTCTAGTTGGTAATTTCAGACATCTGGAACTGTTCAATTTTGCCTATTTTGGTTGTTTTTGAGTGGATTTCCAAATTTTATCGATTTTTGTTGATCCGGTAAGTTGTTGTCAATTATTATCGACTTTGATGACTTCATTTATGGATTTTTGGGAATATCCATTTGATTGGATTTGATATCGATTTTTATGGTTTGAATTCACGTCGTCGAATGTGGATTTTTGGTGATAGATTATGTTTACAATCATTTCTGTGATTTGTCACTTTTAAATACAAAGGTTTCTATACTAGTAGTAAATACTCAAACTCTTTCACAAAAACGATTTCAACACTACTTTTAAATACAAAGCTCGTTTTTAAAACCGTTTTTCCAGTCTATTAGTATATACAAACCTTTATCTCATTCGTATGAGAAATCCAATTAAACGACTTAACGAAACAAGTGGTATGAAACACTTGCGTTTACTTCGTTGGTTAATTCTTAGACTTGTTCGATTGAAATCTTGTGACAACCTTCGAGTGGAAATCTACAATCTGTTCTTAAATATTTAAGTTAAGCCAGTGGTTATGGGACATGAAGCTAAACTCATTTATTTACTAGCATAGTGTAATTTACACTTCTTATTGATCAATAGTGATCATTTTATGATTTATACTAGCGATGTGCGATGTCTCTTTGTCCACGTGGGGGGCTATACCCCGTTCTATTGAGTTTCATCTCATTTTTATAGGCTAGCGACCTATGGGTTTTATGGAGTTTGGTTCATCGGGCGTAACGCTGTACTACGTCGTTGTTCCGGCTTATTGGAGTTGGGCTCATCGGGCGTAACGCTGTACTACATCATTGTTCTGGCTTATTAGAGTTTCAGGTTCATCGGGCGTAACACTATACTACATCGTTGTTTCGGATTATTTGAGTTTCAGGTTCCTCGGGCGTTTCGCTGTACTACGTCGTGGCACCGGCTCTATGGTTAGCGACAAGGGGATAGCGACCCGTTTGTGATACACGTGTTAGTGTGTTTTCATGCTCCCATTTTTGATAGGCCTCCCCCTTTGTGTTTTCTGGATTTCTAATTGATGATTTCTGGAATTTGTGTTTCACCAATTTTTGCGATTGGCCTTGGTATGTTTTGTAAATATTTGAGGTTTGGTGAATAAGCCAAAGAATGTTATATTATTTTTGGATATTTGAGATGATTTGAGATATTGTATTATTTTTGTTGTTATCAAATGTATGCTTGTCAAAGTATGGCATTATTGTTATCATATATTTTTGTTGTATCACTTATCCTATCTCATCTTACATGATATTTATAGCTAGACTGATCCATTTATTATATTTCTTCTTAAATAATACTCGGGTCAGACCGAGGTGTTTTAGGTGCTTCCACTTGACTTATTATCTGGGACTAGCTTCTGACTTTTGGCTAACTACTTTAGCTCAGTAGTTTTTGTTTTTATACATTCGAGATAGAGACTCCTTGATGTATACATATTCTTTTGTCTTGCACTTGTACCTATTCTTTTGTGATGTAGTGGATCTTATATGACCACTACTTTGATGTACACTCCTATGTGTTATATTCATATCTGTTTCCGCCTTAGTGATATGAATACCTGTGACTGATTTGTGTTATGCTTATTTCTATATTTGTTTCCGAAGGCCACATAGCCACTATGTGGTAGCTTTGAGTTTGTATTTGATATGTTGGATTTCCTCTTGAAATGAAATGCAAGTCATATTATATGACATATCCGTACTCGCACAAAGCAATTACACAGATGGTCGCTCCTCAACAGCCTTATTCTTTGTACTAATTGATGGCATTACCAAGTAGTGTCCTTGGTTAGTGTGAGTATAGAGGTAGGGTGTCACAATAATACTACATGTACGATAATTTCTATTACCAATGCATTAGAAATTCATCTTACATGCTCCATATTAAAAAATTTAATATGATGTCTATATATCATGTGGCATAGTCCCAACGTCCTTTTCTACTGATTATAAAAGATCTTTTCAAATGCTATATTAAGATTAAATTCCCAAATCAAAATAATTTTAACACTGGTATATCGTTAATAATCGGAAGTTTATCGTTTTCTTATATTTAAGAAATATTTTAGTACATTTGATGTTCTTTCTTATAGACACACTCTTCCTCTACATTTGATTGAAAATCAAAAAATTTGATTTCTATCAAAATATTGGTTGACTTTGATACTCGTCGAATGGTACTTTTATATTAATTCTTGAATCATATCTATAATCTACAAACTTATTATCGCTCTCACTGACCTTGAGACACTTAGGTTGTTATGTGCAAACATTCTATTCTAAATATCATTATTTAGAATTTTTTTTCAACATAAATGCCCCAAAACTCAAATTTACATTGGCAATAATTTTGCAAGTAAAACCAAATTAAATTAAGCACATTGAATGACAAATCTATTACGCTAATTCCAACAATAGAAATTTACAATGTTATTTGTAAGAACCCAAAAAAAATTCGTTTGATTTTGAATATTTAATTAATTTTAAATATTTAATTAATTTTAAATAGTGAAATAATTGGTTTCAAAAGTTTATAACTTGAATTTCAGCGAGGCGCTGTCTACAGTTCTTCCGAGTCTACAGATTGGGGTTTTTCATTCCAGATCATTCAAATTTCCAGTTCTTCCAAGTCTGCAGCGTGGCGTTTCCTTCTCAGATGGTGTTGTCTTCTAGTATCATTGGCGATGAGTTGCTTCATAGATTTTTTAGGCAATTCTAACACCTCAATACCGGGCAGTGGCCTTGCCGGAGCTCGATATTGGGGTGTAATGGGCGGTGGCCTTGCCGGAGCTCGATATTGGGGTGTAATGGGCGGTGGCCTTGCCGGAGCTCATTCTAGGGGCACCTGAGTTCTTATCATTTTTATTTGTACTATGATTAGCTACCTGCCAGGCATGTTGGCAGCACCTTGTCTTCTATGATATATACATATTTACATGTGTGCTCTCCTATATTCTAGAGGATCACACATTTTTCTCAAAAAAGTTTATAACTTGAATCCAAATATAAGGATTGTTTAAAATATTTGAATTGTGAATTAATATTTGAATAGTGTTTCAAATAACTGGATTTTTAATTGAATATTAATTTAATTGTTTTAGTGATCTTACTTAACTCCTTTTAAATTTATAAATATTAACGACGAATTAATTTTGTAAATTTATTAATAAATCAATTATTAATTAAACGACCATATTGTTAATGATGTATTATTAATTTAATTTATTTTATTTTTCCATAATTTTTAATTTGAAAAATATTTAAATTATCGTTTGATGATTTTTCGACAAACAATGGTTTTTTTGTGATTTTACAAAATTGGATAACCAGTGTATATTATTCTTGTTTTGAGGTCACGTCATTGTTCTGAGCATGACTGTATTTTTATTTTATCCTTCGAAGTTCATATGCAATCCAAAATCTATGCAACAAGATGTCAGAAAATTGAAAATAATTATAACTCAACACTTCTATAAGTTAGTACACCACGTTCTCTCATTATCTACGCTACTTAATGTACAACACTTCTATAATACTTAATGTACGAAATATATCCAATATACATCACATAAATATACATACAAGAAACAATACAATATAAGATGATAACAACTATACTGAATTCTAGCCTCCTTTATGCCCAAAACACAAGCTGGTCCCACTGTCCCTAAACCTGAAATGTCTCGGACTAACCTAATTATTACGTAAATAACATACAGGTCATATTATGTCTAAAATGTTGATGTCATAATATGATATCAGCTGGTATGGTATAACAAACATATCATCACCCAAATAAATATATAAAAATATGGGTGAAATGGAATAATGTTTAGTGGTGAAACATTCAAATATACTAACATCATCAATACAAGAATAATCATCATCAATGCAAGAATAATCATCTAGCATAATTAGGCTAGCTCACAGCAATGTCCAAGTATAACTCTCAAATAATAATGAGGTTAACTTTCCTAGGCTTGTCGTACTCATAAGATGTGACAAGTAAGCAAACATATATTAAAACACACAATTGGTGATACATGCCTATAAAGTATAGTCGACGACACACGCCTAAGGAATAATTGGCAACACATGCCAATGATTGGTAGTTGGTGAAACACAACAAGGAAAGATAATAGGAGACTTATGCCAAAAAGAAAGGTATTCAGTGATACACACCTGAGAAGGATACGAGGATTGATCATTCACTGGACATAGTCTTAGGTATAATCATAGCTCATCTCAGGTGATAGTATAAGTATATGTCTATATTTCACACACACCAAAATTAGATGGGAGACTGATAGCGCACACACACTTGCTCTAGAAGACTCACACGTGTCTATCGGACATAGATCCTACAGTCTTAGTTACCTCAATAGACTCCGTGACTCATATCCAACAGTGTACTCGACTACGCGAGGACTCGATCACTACCCTACACATGCCCTAAAATAGTAACAAACTGCTGGTCTAGGTGACACAAAGGGGCAAACGCATATACCAACACACAGTAATAGGACAACACATAGCCTCTACTAAAAAAGAAAACATGTCACAGATCTGGTGCACGACCACTGCAATCAAGCCACTAGGATGGATACTAGTCAATCTGGTCCACTCCCGCACCATAAAGGGAGTTGGACAATGATAGACATACACATAATATACATAGATATTGGCTGACACACAGCCAAATACATGTACTGACACACAACTCTTTACATATGCTGACATATAGCGAAATACATGACTCACCGCAGCAAGCCCCATCATACATAACAAATCCCTGTATGAGTGTCATTCACGAGCATAGAATGACCAAATAAATAACACAATGGCATACGACCTCGTGTTACTAATTCGTTTACAAGCTCAAATATCACACTCACTCGTGCAGATAATGAGTCTAGAGAATAACCAAAAAAGCATTATCGAAAGTCCCATACGAGATAGTAGTACTAATCTGTTTATTCAGATTTCTCGTTACATAGAATTATAAAAATCCATGACTTATAAATTCATTTATTTAGAATATATAAATATATTAACTTGTAAAAATATATCTATAATTACTAGAATATTTATAGATTTTAAATCTTTAAAACGCTAATTTCTCAACCTTTCATATATTTAAATAATAATTTAGTATTCTCAAATAACTTTTGAAAACTCATTTTTATTCTTTAAAACTATTTTAAAAAAATTATAAAGTCTAATATTACTCATAACAGTCATTCCATAATTTTCTATAATTTAATACTATTTTTAAATAAATTTTATAATCTTCGAATGAATTCCTTTATTTCCAAATTTATAAATATATTTATTTAAACTTATGTTTATATTAAACTTCATGAAATATGCTTCGAAAATTATAAAATATTATTATAAACCATTTCATATTTTTTCAATAATTTTATAGGAATTTTATAGATTTATTAAAATCAAAAACTAAATTTTCATTAAATAATCAATATCTAAATTAAGTAATTGTTGGACGTGTTTTCACCGGACCAGGGCCACCGGACCAACACTGCCGAGTCAAGGCCAGGAAGGCACTGCCGAATCAAGGTCATCCACTCACCGAACCAACCATTGTCGAACCAAAGCTACTCCAACCCTCACCGGACCAACCACTACCGACCTACCATTGCCGAACCAAACCAACTCCAACCTTCACCGAACCAAGGCGTGCCGAACCAACTTTGCCAGGCCAGATCACGTTAACCCAGGCCCACCAGCAGCTATATACATCCAAGACTCCTACCCCCAGCCTCACTCTATAAATAGAGGGGTAGGGGTACAACATTGGAAGACAAGTTTGAGAGCTCAAGCACGGATAAAACTTTCAAACAACTTTCATATACTTGTATCAAAGCTTTGTACTTGTAATCTGAACAGAAAAGGAGAATAACATATAAAGTGGACGTAGGCACATTCTGGCCGAACCACTATAAATTTGTGTGTCTTTTACAGTTTAGTCCCTACTTTTTATATATTTGCATAAATCACCCAGATCACTAAAAACAACATAAAATCAACTAAATCATACGACTTGGAGGTGTTTGCCCATTTTTTGTGCAAACATTTTTGGTGCTTTCACTGAGAGGATGTGAGCTTGAAGCTTCAGCTTCTCCCACTTAACCTTCTTCCTAACAGCGTCGTTCATTGCTTGGAAAACATGCCTCCCAGGCAGAAAAAAGACGTTAACAAAGGAAAGAACATCGCAACTAGCAGTATTTCAGATCCAGTGGTCACAGATCAAGTAAATCATCCCATTCCAACAGCAGTACCAAATGAAGGTCAGGCAAATCGGACAACCCCTGCCATGGGACAACCGGTAGCAATTACTAGGGCAGATCTAGACAGGGTTATGGCTGAAGTGACTAACCGCTTCGCATCCCAACAGGAAGCCTTGGTGGACCAACTCATAGCACACTTAAGGGATGCTGAAGAGTCCAACCGCAACACCGAATCATGGGGTGAGTCCCAGTCTGGAGGATCTCGGAGGCAACAAAGATCTTCCTTCTTTGAAGAAGCTAACGACAGAAGCGGCCATGGTAGGAGCCAAGACCGAACTCAGTCCGAACGCCGACCCGAGGAAACGCTTGGAACCGAACCCAACGGGGGAGGTACCAGGCGAAGGTCAACTGTAGCTGAGCCTGTCATGCTGCCTAACCACGGAAACGCCAATGAACGGGGCGGAGCTAGAGTCCAGCCCGAAGTTGGACCCGAGGAAGTGCTTAGACCAGAACCTAGCAGGGGAAGATCAAGGCAAGGGCCAGCTGTTGCTGACCCTAGCATGCTCCCAGAAGACCAAAGGCAGCCACTGGAAAATATTAGGAATGATAGACGATACCATCCCTACAGGTCATCTGGACGGAATCAATCCCACAGAGAAGAACCGAACTCATTTCTATCCGCTCCAAATTCTGATGAAAGGATGGCATGCTTGTTCAAAGAGTGCGTCCAACGGGATCAAAGAGACCGAGGGATAGGCGCGAGGGTAACCAGCCCTTTCGCCCGCAATATCGAGATTGCCATCACCCCCCACCCCCGAGAATGGAAAATGCCAACAATGGAACCTTACAAGGGAACCTCTAACCCCGTTGTACACTTACAGAGATACACACAGCATATGCTCATGAGCGGAGCAACAGAGGGAGTACTGTGCAAATGCTTTCCACTATTCTTAGCAGATCTAGCTACCTCCTGGTTCTACCATCTACCCCAAGGATCCATCAGCTCATGGGAGATGTTGAAAGAAAAGTTCATCAGCCAGTTCCGCATTCATATGGAGCAACCAAAGGACGCTTATTCCTTATCCAGTATCAAACAGAAACCTGGAGAGAAAGTGCAACAATATCTAACCCGATTCAATGCCGCAGCGGCCGCAGTCCAAGATGCCGATGAGAAGCTTATCTTAATGGCCCTCTGTAGTGGGGTGCATCCAGATACTAAATTTGCTAGAAGATTGACAAAAGAAAAACCAGCTACTTTACCCGATTTCTTCCAGGAGGCTGGGAAATATATGAGACTTGAAGACGCTGCCACTGAGGGGCAGTCAGGGCAACAAAATAAGGCAGCTCACGGCAACACGCCCACTGTAGCAAAGGACGTTCGAAGAAATGACTCTAGAGACAATGCTGGGGGCAAGAAGGGAGAAAAGCGTCTATATCGGCTAGGACCGAGATTTGACGCTTACACCCCTTTGAATGAAACGATCGAAAACATCTTCCTGGCCACTCAAGACGAAGTTAAATACAAACGCCCCCGCACAAGAAGGAATCAGATAACGCAATTAAGTCTGGAAAATTCTGCCGCTTCCATGAATCTCATGGGCATGATACCAACGAATGCCATCATCTCCGGGACTTGATTGAAGAACACATTAGAAGAAGGAGACTAGAACGCTATGTAAAAGGTCAGAACAGGACTCCAGTTCCTGCCAAAACCCAAGGCTACCCTAACCAGAAATAGGCAGAGGAAATCGCAACACTAGCGGCTCCAGTCAAGAGAAGATAGTGGTCCATACCATCTCGGGAGGGCCACACATCGCCGACGGAAGCTGGGCAGAGATGGAAAGGTACGGAAATTCACTTAGAAATAATGAAGAATGCGTCAATTCTATTATAGAAGAACGCCACCCGAAGCGGATAGAGAATGGTGACATCACATTCAGTAGGCGTGACCTGGAGGGAAGGCAGTACCCTCACACGGATCCCATGGTTATCTCTGCCCGGCTCGGTCCAGCCGAAGTTTTCCGAATTCTAGTAGACACTGGAAGCTCAATAAATATCCTATTCAAGCATGCCTTTGACAAAATGAAGCTGTCATTAAAGGATGTTCTTCCCTGCAATAAACCACTACACGGTTTCACAGGAAATGCGAAGATGCCCCTCGGGCGACTGGACCTCTTCGTTGAAATTGGAAGTCATCCCCGCTCCATTGTGCGGAAACAAACATTTGTGCTGATAGAAAACCACTCGGCCTACAACGCCTTCTTAGGAAGGCCAGCCTTGTCTGACTTCCAAATTGTCCTGGCCCCATGGTGCCTGAAGATGAAATATCCAACGGACAATGGAATAGGGGAAGTAGAGGAAGACCAGGACATCGCTCGAGATTGCTATGTAACTGAACTCCGCAATAACCGCAGGAAGGATATAGGGAAGAGTGCAGATACTGCCCTCTGCACGAAAAGTTTGGAAGCATAGCAACTAAAGAAAGCCCCTCCTCTTCGATATACCAGTGACCCTTTCAATGAATTAGACCCCAGGGACAAAGAGGAGGAGGCCACCGCCGAGCCTGCAGAGGCTATGGAATTTGTATCTGTGAACAAACATGACTCGAGTAGACTATTGAAAGTCGGGTCCCAACTAAAAGCAGAATTGAAGGAACAACTCATTGATTTTCTCCGCCACAACTTGGATGTATTTGCATGGTCACACGCTGACATGACTAGTATCTCCCCTGACATAGCATGCCACGTACTAAACATCGATCCTACCAAGGCGCCAGTAAAATAGAAAAAGAGAAGTATGGGGGCAAAACGATCAGCAGCCCTCGATGAAGAAGTAAAAAACCTACTTGCCAATGACTTCATACGAGAAGCCATCTACCCGAAGTGGATCGCCAATCCGGTACTAGTAAAGAAGGCTAATGGGAAGTGGCGAACATGCATTGACTTATCCAACTTAAATGACGCATGCCCGAAGGATTGCTTCCCACTTCCTCGAATCGACCAGCTCGTGGACAGCACGGCCGGGCACGAACTCTTACCTTTTATGGACGCATACTCAGGATATAACCAAATTCCTATGCATGCTCCCGATCAAGACCACACTAGTTTCATCACTGACCGGGGATTGTACTGCTACAAAGTAATGCCTTTTGGACTTAAAAACGCAGGAGCCACTTATCAGCGCCTCGTCAACAAGATGTTTGCAGGGCTAATAGGACAAACTATGGAAGTTTATGTGGATGACATGCTGGTAAAGTCAAGGAAAGCCGATGATCACGTAAGCCACCTGGGCGAGATGTTTCAAGTACTTCGCCAATATGGAATGAAGCTGAATCCTCTAAAGTGATCCTTCGAAGTATCATCAGGAAAGTTCCTGGGATTCATCGTCCATGCCAGAGGAATTGAAGCAAACCTTGAAAAAGTCCGAGCTCTGAAAGATATCAGGATACCTTCTACCCGAAAATAAATGCAAAGCCTAAATGGGAAGGTGGCCGACCTGAGCAGATTCATCTCTAAAGTAACTGAAAAATGCATCCCCTTCTTCGAAGCTCTAAAGAAAGATAAAGGAAAGTTCGAATGGACTGACGAATGCTTGACAGCTTTCCTTAACTTAATCGAACACCTCCAGAGACCACCAGTACTCTCAACTCCGAACAAAGGCGAAGAGCTATACCTATACCTTGCTGTGTCATCTCATGCTCTAATCGCCGCCTTGGTGAGAGAAGACAAACGCACACAGCGGCCAGTATACTTTGTAAGCAAGAGGTTTACAGGGGCGGAAGCCAGATATCCTAAACTTGAGAAACTAGCGTACTGTTTACTAATCACATCACGGAAACTGCGTCACTATTTCCAATCTCATTCCATCAGAGTTCTGACCGATCAACCGCTAAGGCAGGTACTCCATCGTCCCAACACTTCTGGGCGACTACTTAAATGGTGCATTGAACTAAGTCAATATGACATCACCTACCATCCTCGCACCGCCATCAAGGGACAAGCCATGGCCGATTTCATCACCGAATTCACTACCAACGAAGGTAAGGAGCAATCGGAAATAGCGGAAGACATCAAGTGGAATCTCTTTGTGGATGGAGCGTCAAACGAACAAGGCTCGGGGTCAGGTGTTGTAATAATCACTCCCATGGGAAATAAGCTACACTATGCTCTAAAGTTGGAATTCGCTGCCACCAACAACGATGCAGAGTATGAAGCGGTGATAGCTGGATTAGGACTTGCCTTAGAGGTTGGAGCCAATTCTTTATGTCTTCATAGTGATTCTCAACTTATTGTAAATCAAATACTAGGAGGATTTCAAGCTTGAGAAGAACGACTCACAACATATCTAAAGAAGACCAAGCTGCTTCTCGATCAATTGGACCACTATCTAATCAAACACATCCCTCAGGAAGAAAACCAAGAGGCCTACGGATTGGCAAAGCAAGCTAGCATGAGAGACGACACTATTTCTGGAGCAGTGGCCATCTCAAAGCAACTGACCCCGAGTTTCGAGCAGGTGAATCTGATAGCTGCAATCAGAGAGGAGACTTGGATGACTCCCATCCAAAAATACTTACAAGATGGCATACTACCCGACAAGCGTAACGAAGTCAAGAAAATCTTGAGGAGAGCTTCCTGCAACACAATACAAGAAGGAACCCTTTATCGGCGCGGCTTCTCTAACCCCTTATTAAGGCGTGTCGCCGGAAGCGAAGCAAAGGAAATCTTATCCAACATCCATCAAGGAAGCTGCGGAGATCACACTGGAGGGCAAACTCTGGCAAAGAAGATACTCCGATATGGATATTTCTAGCCCACCTTAAACAAAGACGCCTTAGACTTCGTCAAAACATGTGACAGATGTCAGAAATTTGCTAAGATTCCGCGGCTACCAACAACTGAGATTACTCAAATGACCAGCCCTTGGCCCTTTGCAGTATGGGGAATTGACTTGATTGGCGAACTGCCAATGGGCTGAGGCGGAGCCAAATATGCTATAGTGACAGTCGACTATTTCACCAAATGGGTGGAAGCAGAACCTCTAAATAAAGTATCTTCAGCAAAAGTTATTAACTTCTTGATCAAAAATGTTCTATGCAGGTACGGAGTCCCATTTAAAATCATATCGGACAATGGACTTCAGTTTGACAGCGAGGAGTTCGCCAACTGGTGCCAAGAGCACGGAATTCACAAAAGCTTCTCATCCGTAGCTTATCCCCAGGCAAACGGACAAGTCGAAGCCGTCAACAAAATTCTCAAAACTCTAATAAAAAAGAAACTCGAAAAGTCAAAAGGCGCTTGGGTGGATGAACTTCCTACGGCACTGTGGGCCTATCGCACATCTTTCAGAACATCAATGGGGCATACTCCTTTCTCTTTGGCATACGGATCGGAGGCTATGCTCCCAGTTGAAACTATAGTACCTTCCCACCGTAGAATCCACTATAACCCAGAAGAGAACGAAGAGCTCCTCCACATGTCTTTGGATCTAATTGAGGAAAGAATAAATGATGCAGCCCTCAAAGCAGCAGCTCATAAGCAAAAAGTGGCAACGCAATACAACTCCAAAGTCAAGCATTGTAGCTTACAAAAAGGAGATCTTGTCCTCAAGCGAATCTTCCCGCGCCCCGAAGCGCTAGATCCAATCTGGGACGGACCATATGTAATTCATAAAGATCTCCACAATGGAGCTTATATTTTGTCAACAGTGGACGGGGAGGTGTTCCAGAGGGCATGGAACATCCAACACCTTCGTCGATACTTTTCTTAACTTGTATTGCCCATATGAAGTGAATTAACAAAGAGAATCAGAGGACGTAGGCATTTTCGTGCCGAACCACTTTAAAAAACTTGTCTCTTTTTAACTTGTTCCTTTATATCTTGGCTGCTTGTTAACTTTATCCTTTTCTGTTGAACAAAATCCTGTGTAATGGCATTTCCATTCAAGACACATCACGGCGCAACCTCACCTGGACAAGACCTAACAGGTACTATGCGAATCTATGCCCTCGCCAATGAGACAATTTTGCTCCAGCATCCCTCTGCTGTGAGTTAACTCATTGCTCGCGATCGGCCCTTAAAGCCAACTGTAATGAGCCGATTATAAGCCACCGAGAAGGCCGACTATACCCGAGGCAGCTCATTACGGCGTTCGGCTCGCCGGCAACCATGAACCTACTTTAAGCCCCAACATATGGTGTGGCCAGCCAGGGGTAGTTCACGGTTGACGATCGGCACCCACGCTAGCCGGCCACGGTAAATCGAATAATACCCGCGACTACGGGCCATAATGGCCCGGGTAGTTACTGTGCGCGATCTCGGCTCCGATGTGTCTTAAGTACGGCTGTGGTATAAAAGATAAACTCCCCGCAGAGGCGTAAGATGGGTGACAAATGTCTCCAAGACCCACAGCTAGGGAAAGTGACTACAAAGCCCGTTTGCCACGAACTTAAGCACATCGCAGGCCTTCCGTGGTTGGAAGTTTTACTATTTCTCATATTTCAATTTTATTTAAAAAACTTCCCTCCTATCTTCTATAACAATCCCTAAAGTACAGGACACGAAACAAGAGACGCTCACTAAGAACTCACAATCGGATGACGAGTCAATCAACTGCATTCCATACTCAGTCGTATGAGACATTCAAAGCAACTGTCTACGACCGAAACATGAAAGGCGGTACTTTCTTCCCTTACAAGTAAATACATAGCTATAATTTATTCGCACATCACACTAACATTGCAGAATACGAAATTATATTTTTAGCAAGAACAAAGCATTCAAATACGACAGAATCAGCTTAAGTTAAAAATTACATACCAAGAATAAAGTCGTTTATTATAAGTAACATAATTACAGCCTAAAAGTTACGTTACTGCTCTGAGACTAACGTAGACAGCAATGTCAAGTAAACAAAAAAAATATCCAGGTCAAGTTAAGGAGTCGGCTGCATCGGAGCTTCACCCTTGTCCCGCTGGCCCTCCGAAATCTCCTTAACCGCGGAGTGGGAACTTTCAGCATGTTGGCCAGAGATATTTGGTGCTCCAGAGGTCCTGCCTGTCCGATCAAGGAAAGAATTCATTAATAATAAGCAACCAAGTTACGAAAAGCTAAAAGGGGAGACTTACCAGCATCTGCTCCTTGATCATCATCCTCCAACTGCACACCAACCTCCTCAGCAGGAAGCAGCCGCATACCCTCTTTCACCGCCACCTTCTCCTCCTTGGTGAATTGAGCCGTAACCACATCCATTCTAAAGGCCACGCCACCCTCCTTATCTGCATCGGACCTAGCCTCCTCCAGGGCCCTGAGATAAATCCTGGCCATGACTCAGGGATAATCATCCATCCAAGATAAGTTGCCCTGTTTCCAAGTGCGAAAGTATATATCCTGAAGCATCTCATCCGTTTTGCCCTCATTCTCCTCAAACTCCCTTACCCAGTCCTCAGAAGCCAACAACTTTGCAATGGCGGCATCCCTCTCCGATCGGTATCGCGAGCTTGGTTTGAGCAAGCTCTGCGGCTTCAAGATTCCCGGACAACTCCTGTATCTGCTCGAGATCCGCTTTCCGAACCTCATCCACCGTTGCAATAGCCATGTTAATCCATTCCTTACAAGCAGCCTCCATTTTCCGTAGCTCTGCTCTGCTAGCCTCTTCCATGGTTTTCTTTAGTCGCCTGGAGGCGGCCTCATGCTGGGAGATCTGGATGGCCTGATCAACGAGCTGCTTGGCCTGGTCGGAAACTATTAACCGCAGTCGAATATTAGCACTCCCGATTTCTTCTCCGGCCTTGACTAGTCGGGCATGATGCCCCATCAGCTTCCTGGCTTCCTCAGCAACCCGGTCGATGTTTGCCTTAGCTTCGTCCCCCAAAGTTGCAACCCGAGTGGTAAACAAATCAAGGTCCAGGGACTTAGCCTCATCAAGCACCCTTACCATAGGGTTACGAGGAAGAAGGTGCTCACCAGTAACCTCATCGAAGGAAATATCGTGAGAACCCGATCCAGATCCGGATGACCCGCGAACGGATTACGAGCCAAGCCAGGGTGATCTATCGGGATAACAGTAGGATTTTCAGACAGGTGCGGGGAAGGAATAAGCTCAATATTCTCCTCCATGACATCCTGAAGAGGCTGAGTCGGGGGATGAGGGCCAGGTGGAGATTCAAACAAGGAGCGACTCCTCTTCTTCTTTTGGATATCCTCTTCGATAACTCCAAGAAGAGGACGGTAGCCGACGACATCTCCAGGGCGGTTAGTCGGAGGCTTTGGCTTAGTAGAAGCCCTTAGAAGCTTATATTGTTCAAGGCGGTGCCGAACATCCGATGTCTTGGCCACTTTACCCATTCCTGGGACAAAAACCAAGTGTTACAAGTAGACGTTGAACTATAATTCAAGAGATATATCAAGATAAGAAAAGTAAGGAGACACTTTTATTATACAAACCCTGGGAAGGAGTGGGATACTGCAATAAGTCATGGATCTCATTCCAGGACGGGAGCTGACCATAAAATATTCCTAAGTCCTTATCATAAATGGAGTCTGCAGAAGTCAAAAATTCACCTTGAGTCGCGGGGGTTGCCTCAACTAGAACACTCTTGGAATCTGAGTCGGCACCGGGTCCGGCCTTGTCAGCTTTCTTAGGCCCCTCTACCAGAGCCGTTTATCCCTCCAGCCCTTCGAAAGCTAGGCGAAAAGCATCGTCCGTCCACTCCTGGATCACACCCGTTGCTTAGAAGACAAAGCCCCAGCACCATCACCACCCTATCCATCACCACCATCATCACCACTCTGTCCATTGCCTTCTCCACCACTACCACTCTCCGCCTCACCTCCTTCACCCTCGGCTCTTTCCTCCTCCTCATCTTCCTCCTTCGGAACGTCTGGACATGTGCTGGGGGAGGGTCCATTGGATTTCTTAAGTTTCTTCCCCCCGGCAATTAGATGATGTGAGAAGGGTTTCCTTTTACCACTCTTCGCCGTAGCCCCTCCTTTAGCTTTGGCGGCCCTCTCCTCAGCTGTGTCTCTCTGCTTGACCACAGACTGACGTGGCAGAATCAGGTTGTGCCCCAGAAGAGTAGCATTCCTGATCAAATTAGAAGCAGCCCTCTCCCTTTCCGGAATGGCTTCTCTTTCCTCAGCCATCCGAACTAGACGTTCGTTCTCTACAACCACAAAGCCACCTATCGCTAGCAAGAAATAAAGCACGTAAGGAGGAGTATTGCGGTCAGAACAAAAATTATAAATGAGTTTCAACTTACAGCCAGAGGTGAAGCGGTGGAAAGAAACAAAGTCATCCTTGACAAAAAACCATTCCTTTTTGAACATACTGAATTTCGAATATAAATCCAGGACTGGCTTAAAGGACACAGCCGACTCTAAGCTAATATATGGAGACCCCTTCTTGTAGCCTCTCAAGTTGTACAAGTACCGGATTTCCCGGTTGGAAGGAGGACGCCCGTATCTCCTCTGGAAGATAAGGAACAGACTCACCAAGATGGCATAGGAGTTAGGCTGAAGCTGGAAAGGAGCCACCTTCAAGTATGTGATGAAACTGACTATCCAAGCGTTAATAGGTGGGATAGCACCGCACATGCAGTGATACCTGCTATAAGCAAAATATCCTTCAGGAGGGTTATACGGCGTCACTTCTTTCCCCGACAGCATCATATGCGCCCTATCGATCCCAAAAAACCTAGATATAATATCAAGCTGCTCATCTTTGAGGGAGCTGGGGAAGCAGTCAGGCAGTGAGTTTAAGAGCTCTTGAGGACCATACCCGTCTACTAGCGATCTCGGGGTTGGTCCTTGTCGTTCTGGTTCTGCCTGGACTAGGGGCACCATGGAGGACTCTCCTTTATCCTTGGATTTCTTCCTGTCAGAACGAGTTTCTACTTTATGAGACATTATCTGCAACACGAGAAAACACATCGTCAGAACAAGGGATGTAGACAGACAAATTCAACACATAAAAAACATCATTCGGTATCCCGGGTCTTAGAGTTCATCCGTCATCCATGTTCCCCAAGTACCATTCGGTAGTCCCGGTCTTAGAGTTCATCCGGCATCCATGTTCCCCAAGTACCATTCGGTAGTCCCGGTCTTGGAGTTCATTCGACACTCGTGTTCACTAAGTGACATTCGGTAGTCCGAGTCTCAGGGTTCATTCGGCTATCACACTCCCTAAAAGTCCATTCGGCAGAAGGAGAACTCACCTGATTCGGCAGGTATAGGCTTGGTCCGGCTCTTTCAAATAGTTATGAATAACAGAAGCTTGAAGCCCATAATTATAGGCAAGCAGGGGACTATCGGACCTGTTGGTTCGGCACTCAGGCCGAACGGAGTGTCCAAACTGAGGAAAACAAAGCGCGACATATGAAACCATATGCCACACTTTTGGGGGGCAAATGTTGGACATGTTTTCACCGGACCAGGGCCACCGGACCAACACTGCCGAGTCAAGGCCAGGAAGGCACTGCCGAATCAAGGTCATCCACTCACTGAACCAACCATTGCCGAACCAAAGCTACTCCAACCCTCACCGGACCAACCACTACCGAACCAACCATTTCCGAACCAAAGCTACTCCAACCTTCACCGAACCAAGGCGTGCCGAACCAACTTTGCCAGGCCAGATCACGTCAGCCCAGGCCCGCCAGCAGCTATATACATCCAAGACTCCTACCCCTAGCCTCACTTTATAAATAGAGGGGTAGGGGTACAACAATGGCAGACAAGTTTGAGAGCTCAAGCACGGATAAAACTTTCAAACAACTTTCATATACTTGTATCAAAGCTTTGTACTTGTAATCTGAATAGAAAAGGAGAATAACATATAAAGTGGACGTAGGCACATTCTGGCCGAACCACTATAAATCTGTGTGCCTTTTATAGTTTAGTCCCTGCTTTTTATATATTTGCATAAATCACCCAGATCACTAAAAACAAAATAAAATCAACTAAATCATACGACTTGGAGGTGTTTGCCCATTTTTTGTGCAAAAAGTAATCAAAATTAAATATAAAAAATTCATCATAAAATTATATATTTACTTTATACAATTCCTCACAATTATTTTCAATGAAATTAATGTATTTAGTAGTTAAAATACACACACACAAAATAGCATAATGTGGGACTTGAACCTAGGAGGCTTCGTAGAAGAGTACACACCCGTATAAGCAAACCACTCGTATTTATGTAAACGATTGCACCACAGATCGACATCTAGCGGTCGACCAATTAGAGCTTTAAGGTCAACATGTCATTAATGTTTATTATTTTAATACTGTATCAGGTCGATCGCCAATGGTCAACACCTTCCCTCGAGTGGTTGACCGCTCAAGGGTGTAGGTCAACCACTGGTGTCAAACCCGGAGCATTTTTCTCCAGATTTGTCCCCTTTGATTGTCGTTTGTATGACTGCCTTTCTTCCTTGTTGATCCTAATATTAATGCACACCAAAACAATAATTCAACCATCCAAACATATACCATAACAATTCAAAAATAATATAGCAATGATGTGGGTTTTGTAGACAGTGAATGAAGTGATGGGTACTAAATTTAACAGTGAGCAAAGCAAAGTACAAATCAATATCAATTTACTAAAACCATATATAGAAGGAACACAATATACATTACATTATGCATAGATTTGTGAGTGGAATTCACTCACCTTGGCTATGGCAGCTCCAAGCTCTAAGTTTTCTTACTTTTCTCCTCTTTTAGCTTTTACTGTAAAATTTCTCGAATCCAATACTTAAGCAAAATCCTAACTTTATCATGGAAATAGGTGTAGCTTGGTGTTGAGATGAATATATTTTAATTTAGGAATTTATAAGAATTTATTTGATTTTAGATGGAAGAGGGTTTCAAAATATTTTTGCATCATGAATAGGAGAGATAGAAAAGAACGAGGGAAAGGAGCTAACGTGGGGAATTAATAGGAAGATGGTGGAGAATTCTAGCTTATGGAAAAATCTAGTCAAAGTAATATTGGGTTTTGGTTTAAATATTTGGTCTTTAGGTTTCATAAAGGCTAAAACGATTATTTTCCTTCTTATTTACATTTGGAAAACTAGTTTCTATACAACACTAACCATTAAATTTTTTTAAATAAAAATCAAATTTACTTTACTTAAGTGATAATATTACATAATAAATTTTTTAGAATTTATCTACCCAAATTCTTTTATTTTAGTTAATCATATCAAATTCACTATATTTAGCCCCCTTTAATTAAAATTCCTTTATTAATCCAAAATTAATTCAAATTCCCACCTAAGAATTATTACTAACATAAATCAATATTCCTCATATATTATTTAATTTTACAAAAATATTATTTCCATATTTGAACTCAGTTTATTTAGATTACTTCTTGATTATATTTTGAATATCTTTATTAAATAAATTCCAAAACTTCTTATTTAAATTAATAAAAATTTCTTTTCTTTCTAATAAACAAATTTCTAATCTTATTTATTATTAACATTAGTCATTACAAAATACTTAAATCGCTTTTAATACAAATTAATATCATTACAAATTTAAAATATCAATATTTGCAAAATAAATACATTCACTATTTATTAATAATTCACAACTTTAAAAAAATTTATTTCAAAATGATTTGCCATCAAATCCAAAATCATTCACATTAAATCTTTTAAAAACCCATTTCAATTAATTAAAGCATTGTTATTAATTTTAATAAATTGCTTCTCAACATCGGGTTGTTACAGACTTCTCCCTTAAGAAAATTATGTCCTCGAACTTTCCTATAGGGAAAATTGATAACAAACTAAAATCATTAGCTTTGCTTTACCTATCTATAATTAAATCCTAACATCCAATCATCACAAATAAACAGTACAAAGCTTATTTAGTACAAGTTTAATTGTTAAATCTCTTGGTGGCTTCTAAAATTAACAGGTTATCATCCCTTTCCCAACGTTAGTGGTCATGGGATAGGAGTCTAACAACTCAATTGGGATGATTCCTATGCATCACAACCAAATATATACAATCTAAATGTTAGAACTCTCATAATATTTTGGAGTAAACTATATGGTATGAATATATCCCGAAAATTCACAACACTCCATTATAGTATACAAAAATATTCATTATAAATTCATGCCATTACATTAACAACAATGCTTTGTAAATAAAAAATTCTTTAATAAGTTATAAAATGTTAAAACATCTTACTGTTTGTTGCTTTCAAAGATAATGATGTAAAATAGTTTGTAAATCTAATCTCTTCAAACTCTTCTTACTTTACAAATCTTTTCCGCAACCTTTCTAATATATATATAGGACCCAAATATTTACAAATATTAAAATTTAAAACTCTAGAAAACTCTTAAGTTTACAAAACAGGTCCTCCTCTTAAAACCACAATTTCGTAAAGCAATTTCAAAATTTCTTAAGCACTTGAAACAAAATTAATAGCTTATTCTCATGACATTTCTAAAATCACAAATCATTAAACATAGCTTAACTTAAAATTATAATCAATAGCTTCAAAACTTAATTCATCCATATTTACAAATAAAATTAAAATCATCTTCCAAATTACCTTTTATTTCAAAAGTTCAACTTTCTGAAATATATTCTTTTACTTGCAAAACATAATCTTTCCTATAATTCAAAATTCATTTACAATTCTTTAATGAATTTTTTTAATATAGCACCTATAAATAATACAATAGTCGTCTGTAAGGGATTCTTTCAATTTCATAAAACTTTACTTCAAAGGTTAAAACTTTCAAAAACTTATTTTATTTTCAAAAGAGTAATTTTACTAAAACTAAATTAATTTTTTTCCAAAATTTGTTTCCAAAATACCAAAAACCTTTATTAATAATTGAAAATATTATACCCAAATTTTCCTTTGAATAATTCTCTAAAACTCAATTTCTACTTCATACAATACTTAGTTTATTATAAAATTATACTTTACCACAAAACTCGCAAAAATCTAAATTATATTCTAAATATTCATGAAATACTATTACAATTTCAAAATTACTTCTCCTAATTTCATAAAATTTCTCCAATTATCTATTACACTTTCTTTTTAAAACATTTCTCAAAATGCTAGTTATTCATGAATAATTTCTTAAAACAGTCAACTCTTCTACTTAAGCTTTTTAATGCCATATAGTTTTAGAAATCATTTTTAGGTTAAGTATCTGAATATACAAACATATATACATATATATGTATATATATCACTATGTTTCATATCATGATATACTCACACAATTCATTACAAATAATCAGTCAACATGGCAGACATACAATCACAACATCACATACCAAACAATTACAAATTCTAATATATAAATATACTGATAATGCCTTGCCATGAATATCTAGCGGCTTACTTCATCGACTGGCTGCAGTGTTGATCGTGTAATCAACATAGCCTCGCCATCGACTTTAGCTATCCACCAATGCTCAATGGCTGCAATCGTCATATATATATACACATATAAAATTATCTTTATTATTTGTATACAATTCTTTTTACAAATAATTCTTCTCTACTCTCGTAACTAAATATTTATTAAAACATCTTTTCTAAAAGAATACTTTATTTTACCATAATAGTACTTATACTCAAACATAAATTTCTAAATCGAAACAATTTCTAAACTTCAAAATTTCATACATAATAATTTACCAAAACATTATTTCAAAATATGAAACAAAGTACTTTTTTCATTTCTTAAATCTTCACTTACATCCTTTTCAAAATATTTTCAAAAATATTATTCATACTTTCTTTAAATTATTTATTTTATTTGTAACAACCGTGTATTTTACAATTATTTTTAAATTGATTTCCAGATTTAAAAGCTTTATTTATGAAAAAAATAAATTTTGTTATTGTAAATATAAAAACTTTGATTTTGTATGTGGATTAGAATTCCAAATATGACTAAATTTAATATTTCCAGAAAAGTGAATTTTGGTTAAAATAGTAAAACTTTGACTTTTAAATTTAAATTTTAAATATTTGAAATTATAAATTTTATCTTTTATTATGAAAATAAATTTAATAACAGGAATATTGTTCGTTTCGTTGAAAACGGAGTTAAAATGTAAAAGTTATGTACATTTCAATTTTTAGTATAATTTGTTTTATTGTGCAATTTTGCCTATTTTAAATTTTATAAATCATATTTTCTTTCTTATATTTTATTTTAATATGTGTCAATATGTTTATTTATGTGTATTTCCATCTCTAAATATTTTAAAAATGATAATAGAATTTTTCCAAAATTTACTATGATGATTTCCTATTTTTAAAGGCTGTTTTCCTATTTTCTTCATTAGAAATTATATGTAAATTAAATTTTAAATGTTTATTTTGTGAATATATTTTTATTTCATGTTATTATTTATGTTTAAAAATATATTACAAGCTCATATGAATTTTCTAAAAATTTATTCTATTCAATTCCAAATTTTCTAGACTAGTTTACTATTTTAGCTATTTTCTTAATTTAACTTTATATAATTGATAAATATTTATATAAATTATTATATTTTGATAAAATTTCGAAATTTTATCTGGGATTATTATTTTTTCCAGAAATATAAAGTTATAAAAAGGGAATTAAAGATATATGAAGAGTTTGATACCTTTTGTGTGCTTAGCCCTTTTGAATTCTACCGTTTCTTTTCAATCAATACATCTTTTATTTTATTTTTTGCCATTCTTTTCCTCATTCATTTTCAGCCGACTCCCTCATCTTATTCACGAATTTTCAAAGCTCCAAAACCCTAAAAAAAATCATGGCCTCCATCTTGCAAAAAAATTTGGTAATCTCCCTTTTTTCTTTCTACTTTTTTTTCTTACTTTTCTATGCAATTTTGCCTTGATCTCTTCACATGTTTGCTTGGCCTAGCCTCTACCACCTTCATCCCCATCATCACCTCCTCCATCTACTACAGAAAACACTCCCTTCCCTCTGACCAAGACAGGCCATGACCTTCCACTTGAAGCCATCACCACAAAACTCCACAAAACATTGCCTAGAACACACATATCATCACCTACCCTCCATATCTTGCTTTGGCCACCCCCTTAGCCGCCGCCACCACTTGCTACATGACCTTTGGCTGCTGCTACTCATCACATAAACCTCTGCCCAGACCTGTACCAGATGATGGTCGAGCCATTTGACCCATAGACCGAGCCAAAAGTTGAACCAAACTCCACTATGTTGCCTAGTCTCTTGATATTCTTGTGTTGTAACTTCCTCCACATGTTCTAGCCTTTATGCCATGCATTCCTATGATCAAACCTGAGACAAAGTCATGTCAAACCTGACCTAAATAAACCCCTAGGCCATGCAAAGCATTGTAGAAAACAAGGCAAAAGATTTGACAATCAAATCTCTTTTCATTTCAAAGTTATTTCATTTTAAAGTCGTACTGAATTTTGTTGTTTTGATTGGTTGTTTTGGGTTATGCACAAGAGTTGTAGCTTGAATTCGCTCTCCACTCAAGTCCGTAGTCTTGTCATCGTGCTTTTGTTTCCATTGTGTCGTTGGTTTTGATATCTCCAGTACAAACAGGTGAGTTATTCTCACCAGACAATATGTACCTATATAAGTAGTAAATTGACACCCTGCGAATCTGTAGAAATATATTATCATGTTATATATGCTTATATTATTATCATATGATGTTCACACCTGTTATATCATATGTTACTGTTATTTAATGTTATTCTGTTATTTATATCTGTTATCACCATTGCAAGTTCCCTGTAGACTAGAATCACTATGGGTTGAAATGATACATACTCGAACGGACTTTAGAATAGGGAAAAATCATTATGGGCTGAAATGATAGGCCTGAACGATTTTTATTTAATTTATTTTAACTTGAGATTGCGGGTTTGAAATGATAGAACCTGGATTTTTCTTTTTTAACTGCGGATTGAAATGATACATATCCGTATCACTTGACCTAGGTTAGAAAATTATATACAGGCCCGTGGTTATTTTATAAAGTGTTTTGGATATTTTTAAGTATTTTAAAAATTATAAATTTATGAAAGTTGATTTAAATATATTTTGAAATGTTTTAAAATAAAGAAATTATGATTTTTTTTTCTATGTGTTAAAAATGTAATTAATGAATGGTTTAACTGGATTTTTGAAATATAACTTAAGTTGGAAATTTGGAATTTTGGTTAAAAATGATATTTAAGTTATATAAATAAAATGGATATTAAATTTTATTTGGAAATGGTAAATATGATAATTTGATTAAATTTGAATTTAAGTGATTTATTAAAGTATTATTGATTTTTCTATGAATTTAAGTGGTTAAATAAATGAATGTTTAAAAGTGATCTTTTAAAATATAACTTGACTAGGAAATGTGAAATTTGGTTTTAATTAAAGGTTTAAGTTAATTAAATAAAATTGGAAATTTTGTTAAATTGTGAAATGGTAATTTAAATTTGAAGTGTTAAGTCTATTTGTTGAAATGTGAAGAATTGGAACTTTTACACTTAAACTTATTAAGTAAATTGTTGAAAATTGGATTTAATTATAAGAAATTTATTGTGAAAAAGATATATGTTAAATGATATGTAAATGAACATTATAAACGTTAAAATATGATTTTTAAAATGTTTATGTGTTTTAAATTGAAGTTATTTAATTGCTGGAAATACACTAACACATGAAATCTACTTTTAATAGCATTCAGAAATGCTATAGATTCTGTTTTGAACTAAAATTGTGTAAAAAGAGCTATTACAGCATTTCTGAAATGCTGTAGTTGCTATAGTTGAATTTATAGGTTAATATTGAACTCAGGCCTATTATAGCATTCTCTGGAAATGCTATAATGGTCTGCAGTCTTTGCTGAAACCAAATTTAACCCTTGTTTTGAAATCTGAACTACCGCAGCACTTCTGAAATGCTGTCTTTTCTGTTTTGAACTATAATTCAACTAAAACTGAGTTTTAACAGCAGTTTTAAGTGCTGTCTTTGCTGAATTAAAAATGTTTCCAAATATAACTTATAGCAGTTGTTTTTAAATGCTGTGAAATGCTGAAATTTTAATAATTAGGGTTTTTTGACTTAGTAAACGAACTCAGAATGGTTTGAAACTTTGGAAATTGAATACTTGATTTGAAAATATAATAATTACACTTTTAAAAGGTTTAAATGAATTATTTTGATTGGAATATAAACTATTTAAAGGTGATTTGAAATGATAGTAAATGAACGATATCTTTGAATTTAAAAGGTATTTAAAGTTGAATATTTGGATTTGAACTGATAGGATATTTTATTTTATTAAAATGATTTGAAATGAAGTTTTGTAAGGATATGATATTTTATTACATTAAAGTGATTTGAAATGAAGTTTTGAAATGATATGAAAATTTAAATATATGGAAATGGTTTGGAATTGATTTAATCTTTATTTTGATAAAGATATGGTTTGAAATGATATTTTATTTTGAAGTAAAGTATTGTTTTTAAAAGTTATAACCACAGGTTATAATAACGTTGGGTTGTTAAAGAGACCGGGATCGGATATGGACATACTCTCTGTCTTACCGAAAACCACTTTGGCAACTGTGTACGCGGTGGAGATTCCAGAATGAAGTAGGATGGTGGCGACGTTCTTAAGGTATGTTACGTGGACCCAACTCCCGTGAGTTGGCATAAGGTGGCTAAAACAGGAGCGATCTCGGACCAGTGAGGTAGCACCTCTTCTCGGACACATTTCTTCGATATTATACTCTTACTTGTGATTGATTAGATGGCCATCCTCCGATTTGGGAGTGTTGTTCGAGGTGGAACGGTAGTGGCTGCTATGCGTATCCATCAGTCCGTGTGCGTAATTGGTATATCTACCCTCGCATTGTCTAGTTGTGCCGTGTCACCTACCATATCGAGCTTTACTACGATTATGATTTTAAGATCCGACCGCGTTAAGGTTCTCCATCCCCTTAACGCTATTTTCTATATGATTATACTTTACTTATTTAGACACTATTAAAATAGCGAATATTACTACATAGTAGATACTTTAACGGATCCTTAGAGGATGGGCGGTCCCAAGCATCTTCTAAGTTACTTGTACCCTTATTATAGTTCGCTTGAGTTGGTTTACATTTTATAAGTATATATTGTCCTGACCCGAGTGTTTTGTGTTTTGCTTTACGCTCGGGTCAGCCTGAGTTATTCACAGATTTGGATTTCCACTCGCTTGGAGATTTGAATCGTTGGAGATTATCTGCTTGTCTTGTCCTATCTATTTCAGTTCCGTTGTTCTACTCAGCTTGTACTTGGTTATTTTATTCAGACTTTTGTTGTACTCTATTTCTTCTGTTGTATCTTATGTAACTCTGACATATTTAGATAGTAGCTTCATGAACTACTATTTCTTTTACTTCCGCTGCATTATTTTACTCTATGTCTGTGATCTGTGATTATATTTATTTACTGTACATTCTGAGATTTTCCAAATTTTAATTACAACGCGGTATTTTGAGCAATTCAACTCCGGCATGAGTATCTACCTATACACTTATAATGGATGCGAATGGTTGAAAATATCGGGTCGTTACAGTTGGTATCAGAGCTTTGGCTTTGAGGCAAAACTTAGAATGTATGGTAAATTTATTTACAGAATCACTTTCGTTCGAGTTTGAATCTCTTCCTTTTGATTCGATTTACTTTGAATTTTGGAATGTTCCTTGCGGTTCCGAAATTCATTCGTGTCCCTCACTATCCATCATCTTTTGATTCTGGAGTATCTCATAACTCCACTTCGAATGATCTTCATAGTGAATTGGCGGTCTCGCCAATATTCTAATTTTCTTGTAAAGGGGTGAAACTCCTTTTCAATTAGCATCGATTCACCAGAGATTTATATCTATCCTTGGTTTAGATGCTAATACCTTTTGTTATTCCAAACTCTATCTTTTAAGATCGGATGTAGATTTACCCCAGAAAAATCCACACTTGATCTTATTCATTAAGTCACGGTTGACCCGGTTAAGGTTGCCCGTGATTTATCTGAGCTTATCCATCTTCATATTTTGTCAATTAATCATCTTGTCTTTTGTGTCCAACCTATCTTCATAACATTTTTAAAATTGTACTAGTAAATCTATGTTTTGTTTTATATATTGTGTTGTTTGAGTTGTTGATGATGATTTGGGTTTCCGATCGATTCGTCTGATCAACGCTATCGATAGGATTTCTAAAACACTTTGACAGAACAGACTGACACAATATTATTTTAAAATTGTTAATGAAATAAATTTTGATATATAGGTAAATTTATGGAACTTAATAAATTGATTTAAATTGATAATTTGAAGTGATAATACTTGATTTATCATTTGTTGTTCTACAAATGAATTTATAAATAGTTGTTTATAAATTTATTTGGGAACTGAAATGAATTTAAAACAAGAAATTTAAAGAATTTAATTTCCGATGGTTTCAAACCTTGTGTTTAAAATTTTTAAAAGGATATTATTTAAAGTATTTTGAATAAAAATTTGTCTCTAAAGGATTTTAAAGTTTAAAAATTTAGTGCTCTTCTCTTTGTCACTGGAAAATAATTTTGGTGATGACTGCAGCATCATCGACATTCATTTTCGAGTTTTGAACTGAAGAGACCGTTCTGTAGTCTTACTACAGCTTTGTTTTGAAAGATTTAATTTATTTGAATTTCTAAATACGATTTGATTTATAATATATATATATATATATGATTTAAATTGATTTGACATATTATGTACATATATTTATTTATCTCTAACTGGTTTGAAGGAAACCGGAAAATTAATTCTTAAATTTCATCTTGAAGAATAATTTCAATTATAAAAAGAAAATCAAAAATTTGGATAAATGATTCAAACTTGAGATAATTGAATTGGAAAGTTTTATTTGTATAACATACAATTTCATTCCAATATAACTTACCAAAATTACACAGAAGTTGAATATGAAATTGGATAATATACAATATAGAAAGGATTTTTATAAATAAAATTTGAGTGGTTATAATAAATGTTATACACTTAAATTTTAGTTATAAAAGATTAACAGAGGTAAATAGTGAAAAGGGATTTAAAGAGATTTTATTTAAATAACTTATAATAATCAAATTTGATTTAATATGGAACCTTAAGTCTAACCTAGGAATTTTAATAAAAGTTATTTCCTGAAATGAATATGTTGTATAATAAATAATGTATGTTTGAATAGATAAAATAAAATACATTTGAATTGGACATTTTGTAATAAAGTTTATTTAACTTGAAATCATAGTTTAATTGATGTCTAAATGAATAAATGTGTAAAGAAATTTGATTGTTATATTTGCTATGATAAATATTTTATTTATGAAATAGATATGTCTTTAAAAAATGAATAATTAGGATTTAAATAGTTAAAATGTATTCTAACATCACTAAATTTGATAATTGAGAATTTGGTTTTCAAATGGAATTTTAAGTGTAACTTATTAAAGGAATATCTATTTATGAAATGGGTATTTTAAATAAAGTGTTAGGTTATGTGTTAAATTAAGAGCTAAGTAAAATAGTGAGCTTTTGACTTAATAAACGAAGTATAGTTTAATTTGGATATTCGATTCATAAAAGTTTGTTTTAATAAGTCATAAGTTAAATGATATCCAAATGAATATTTCTGGAATTAAACTGATTTGAAGTACTAATATACCTACTGTAGCATTTTATAAGTGATGCTGTTTTGAAAATACAGTGTTTTGGAAATTTTTAAAATTGAATGAACTTAGAAATGTTACAACTTTAAAATGAATATTGTTTGATCTTGGATTAAAATGGTTTAAATGAAGATTATTTTTAAAAGGTGTTATGATTTTCTAAGTATTATGTTCTTTTTTAAGAATAACATTTCCAAAGTGTTATGATTTTTAGTAGTATGATTTCCAAATGATAAACATCCCTAAATTGTTATGATTTCAAAGCATTATTGTTTCAAATTTATTATCTTATTTTGTTTTTTTAAAACTATCTTTTGGTTGTCCTTATTTCTCTTATCTTGTTACAGAATGGGAAGGCTATTGCTTATACCAGTCTGTTTAGAAATCTTTTATAATCTTTGAAATCTTTGTTACTCATTTTGGAATCTGAACACTGTTTTCCATCCATGGACCGTCGCTTAAGTGAAAAGGGTGATTCAGACTCTAGAGAATCTTTTTCGTGTTTGTGTTCTTGATTTGATCACCTCCATCTTGTTAAACTTGCCTATAACAATAGTTATCAGGTGTAATTCCAATATTCTTATCATCTTGTCTTAATTCTATTCATTCTATCTTTTAGGTGCTTTCCTGTACCTCGTTCCTTTTCAGGGACGAAAAGTTTTGAGTGGGGGAGAGTGTAACAACCCTGTATTTTACAATTATTTTTAAATTGATTTCCAGATTTAAAAGCTTTATTTATGAAAATAATAAATTTTGTTATTGTAAATATAAAAACTTTGATTTTGTATGTGGATTAGAATTCCAAATATGACTAAATTTAATATTTCCAGAAAAGTGAATTTTGGTTAAAATAGTAAAACTTTGACTTTTAAATTTAAATTTTAAATATTTGAAATTATAAATTTTATCTCTTATTATGAAAATAAATTTAATAACATGAATATTGCTTTTCATTTCGTTGAAAACGGAGTTAAAATGTAAAAGTTATGTACATTTCAATTTTTAGTATAATTTGTTTTATTGTGCAATTTTGCCTATTTTAAATTTTATAAATCATATTTTCTTTCTTATATTTTATTTTAATATGTGTCAATATGTTTATTTATGTGTATTTCCATCTCTAAATATTTTAAAAATGATAATAGAATTTTTCCAAAATTTACTATGATGATTTCCTATTTTTAAAGGATGTTTTCCTATTTTCTGCTATTTTCTTCATTAGAAATTATATGTAAATTAAATTTTAAATGTTTATTTTGTGAATATATTTTTATTTCATGTTATTATTTATGTTTAAACATATATTACAAGCTCATATGAATTTTCTAAAAATTTATTTTATTCAATTCCAAATTTTCTAGACTAGTTTACTATTTTAGCTATTTTCTTAATTTAACTTTATATAATTGATAAATATTTATATAAATTATTATATTTTGATAAAATTTCGAAATTTTATCTGGGATTATTATTTTTCCAGAAATATAAAGTTATAAAAAGGGAATTAAAGATATATGAAGAGTTTGATACCTTTTGTGTGCTTAGCCCTTTTGAATTCTACCGTTTCTTTTCAATCAATACATCTTTTATTTTATTTTTTGCCGTTCTTTTCCTCATTCATTTTCAGCCGACTCCCTCATCTTATTCACGAATTTTCAAAGCTCCAAAACCCTAAAAAAAATCATGGCCTCCATCTTGCAAAAAAATTTGGTAATCTCCCTCTTTTCATTCTACTTTTTTTCTTACTTTTCTATGCAATTTTGCCTTGATCTCTTCACATGTTTGCTTGGCCTAGCCTCTACCACCTTCATCCCCATCATCACCTCCTCCATCTACTACAGCAAATACTCCCTTCCCTCTGACCAAGACAGGCCATGACCTTCCACTTAAAGCCATCACCACAAAACTCCACAGAACATTGCCTAGAACACACATATCATCACCTACCCTCCATATCTTGCTTTGGCCACCCCCTTAGCCGCCACCACCACTTGCTACATGACCTTTGGCTGCTGCTACTTGTAACGACCCAGAATTTTGAACGGATTAAATTGAGAATATTTAATTTATTTTAAATATTTGAACGATAATTTAATTTGAATCCCCGATATAAATTCAATTTTGGCGATTTAATTACAGAATTTAATCTGTTGAATGTTGAATAAAAATTTATATCTTCAATTTTAAGCTGAAGAAAAATATTTTGAAAGCTTTTAAAATTCGTATTGATATTTCTGAAGATAACAGAAGCTTCAGAATCGAATTTAGGAGTAAAGTGTTCAGTTTGAAATTTGATCGTTCGAACCGATATTTATAAAATAGTCATTTTTCAAACAGTCTCGGAATTCGACGAAACTGGTTCCATTGGGTCCGTAATATTGAATTATTACCGGATTTCAGATTTCGTATTTATCGGAGCTGTTATGTGAACGGACGGCACACAAACGCGTTGAAATTAAATCAAATTCGATTTAAATTAATTTTTAACAATTGTCAACATCAGCTGAAAATCTTTCTCCATCAACACGTTTCAAAATACTGCTTCGACACTCAACCCATCCTTCTCCTTTCTTTCCGCCAGAAATCACGCTCCTTTACATTTTAAAAAAAAACTTCACGTTCAAAAAGATAAAAACGAAATCTTCTTCTCGTTTATAAATAAATGGCTGAAGCCCTTCTCCTCTTCAAAAAGATAAAACTAAAACTAAAAAAAAAAGGGGAGATAGCGAAATCAAATCGCGACCAGTAATTCGCGACCCAAAATCGCGAGGTGGCGATTTCGTTGGCTTCGTCATCTGGAGGGGAGGCGCGCGTGCGCTCGCGCACGTGAAGCAAGGTCGAGTCGTCTGAGGTAGCGCGCGCACGTGGTTTTAGGGGGGATCTAGGATTGAGGTGATCGCGATTTAGGTGGGGAAGGTGACGCACGCGACGCCGTGGGCACTCGAGCACGGTGGCATGGGTTGGCTTTCGCGATTCAATGAGGCGTTGGAATTTGGGGCACTGGCACGAACTTCGGCAGTGTCTCGAGATTGGATTTGCGACTTCGTGGGTGAGGCGGCGTACGAGCAAACAGACGACGATGATTTGGGGGTCGCGTTCAATGATGGAGCGGCAATGGGAGATGGCGACGAGGGTGGACGGGCCTGGAGTCGAGCTCGATCACTCAATCGCGATAGCAATTTGGGGTAGTAGCTCGCATGCGTATTTTGGGTCGTCATTGTGCTCTTCGTTCACGGGGCAGTCTGGGTTTGGGTACTCTCGGATTCGAACCTTTCCGTGAGGTATATTCGATTCGATTCTTTTTGTATATTTAAAAATGTATTAACACATATGTATGTAAACATTTTACAGAAGAAGAAAATTTGTTTAAATTAAAAGTGATAACTTTTAGAAATCAAAGTTGAAATCAATTTGGTAATGGAAAATAAATTTGTTAAAAGAAATTGAATTGAATTAAAGATATTTATTTTAAGTAAAATTTTGGTTGAATAGATTTATTTAAAAAGAATAAGTTCGAATTATAAACTTTTATTTTGAAAAGAAAATTTTGTTTACAGTTTAAAATGGTTTAGTTAAAATATAATTTTTTGTTAGTTAAATTTATTTGGGAAAGTGAAATGCATTTGGGAAAAAGAAAAGGAGAATAACTAATGGAAATATTAAGTGCTGTAAAGTTAAACCAAGTTGTAAATGTATACAGTTTACGATTAAGAAAATTTGTTTAAAACTAAATTTTTAGTTGAATTAAAATGTTAGTTTCAAATGGAAAATATTTTATTGGTTTGAGAATTAAATCAGATAAGATAAAAACTTTTGGTTAAGTAAATAGATTAAACGATAATTTAATTGTTGGATTTAAATCGAGTATTAATAGAATTGTATAAATTATTTATACCAGGTTAAAAATCGAGAAAATGAAACTGAAATGGAAACGGATTGCCAATAAAAACTAAGGTGAGATCTTCTCACTCAGATTTGAATTTGATTTGCAGTTATTGATTGATTTGTTTGAATGTGCTATTAGATATGATAGGATATATCTATATATATAGCAGTATATACATATTGGCATATGTATATATTGGATTGATTGATTTCCCGCCTCGTATAGCGGATGAGACCCTATTGCGCCGTTAGTAAGCGGATTTATAAAAACCTATATACCGCGATAATTCCGTACTGGAGCGGAATTGGTATTGTGCTAACATCTTTGGATGCAGGGAAACAGGTTGGAGGGATCCAACTGGACCCCTCACATGTATTTAATTCATTTCTATTGTGATATGAATCTGTGAATGATTATAGTGATGCTATAAATCATATTGATATCTGGAATTTGTTTGAAAGCTAAAATTTAGCTGAATAGATGTTTTGACATCATTGGATTCCAAAAATAAACGAAATTGAATTTTTGGAAATCAAAATAGAAATTTCTAAATGAATTTGATTTTAGAAATTTAATAAATTCGAAGAAAGGAATTTTAAAGTATAAAAAGTTAATTTTTATAATCTTATCGAATTTATTTCCAGAATAAAGTGAAAATGTTAAATAAATGAATTGCGTATAATAGTGATTTTAAATTGAGGAAATTAATTTAAAATCTGGATTTCTAAATAAATTGAAAGAAACGATTGAAATTTATTTTTCTTAAAAAGGAATTTATTTAAAAGAAGATAAGTTGGAAATTCAGTTTGAAATTTAATTGGTACATTAAAATAAGTTGTGAAATCAATGTAAAATGAATTCAATAAGGAATGTATTTAGTAGTGCTAAATAAAATTTGAAATCAATCTGTAATTGATTTAATATTTAGAAATGAATTTTTGAGAAATCAATGTGGAAATTTTATTCGAACGTTGAAAATAAAATTAGAAATCAACATTGAAATTGATTTGGTATTGAAGCTTTTATAAATGGAATTAAAATTTATAAAAGTTGTTTATGAACCCAAAGTCACTTATTTTGATAAGTTAAGTATAGAAGTTGATAAAAAAAAGGTTTATAAGTCGAAGTTGTTATTAAAAAGAGAAATAGAATTTATAAACGTGCTTATAAATTCGAAAATAGATTGAATGCGATAAAAATGTGTAGAAATGATTGAAATGGGGTTAAGTAAATTTTATTCACGATTTTGGACAGTGAATATATTGTTAAGTAAAATGGATTCATTTTTTGAAGAAGTAATATTTTAAAAAATGAAGTTAAACATTTTAAAGGTGTTTTGAAATGTGTTGTGAATCGAAACCATAGATTTCAACATTTATTGTTGAAATAGACGTTTTCGAGAAACTTAAGGAAATAGTGGACTATAACACTGTTGTTATAGTAAATGATTTCCGGAAGGAAATGTTTTATTTAGTATTGGGATTTATATATCTATCTTAATTTCGAATCCCTATACTAGTGATTTCGAGTCGTCGTAACGATGTTTTACGTAACATTCGTTTTGACTCAAATAAAGGTGTTAAAAGAATATTTTCCTTAAAGAATGAAATTATACTTAATTTGATTTAAGTATATCGGATATTTTCCAAGTGTTGAAAATAAAAGATTTGTGAAATACTTATTACTGGGTAAGTATGGAAATGTTTTCCAAAATGAAATGAAATGTTTTGAGAATTTATCTTCTTAAAGATAAATTGAAATTGAATATTGAAAACGATTTGAAAATCGAATATCAGTAGATATTCGAAAGTATAAATTCAATACGGAATTTATAGAAGAAAGCGAAGTTGTTTAAAAATAAATATTGATTTATTTTTGAAGTGTGGAAAATTGATTTGAAATTGTTTTCAAATGGTTAAGTGTGGAAATTTTATATCTTATAAAGATATTTTTGAAGAATAAATAATTTGGAAAAATTATTTGGAATCTGAGGATGTTGCGCATCTTTATTGATAGTTAAATAACCGACTATCAATATTTACCTTTAGATAGGTATTTGTTGTGAATTGGATGAATTTGAATGCCACACTTATTTTTGAATAAACGCTCACTATTCGGGTTAACCGGGAAAGGACCATGGGGTCGTATAACCCATTCCGAATATGTGATACGTCGTTATGAATTGCATTCGAAGACCGGTGTTGAAGACCGGATATTTTTGAAAGCGGAAGGATTACCGTCGAGTTACTCTACATCGACTGATCTTCGATTTAGAGGTTTTATCACCCCTAGTGACGGGAAGTCCTGACGTGATTGAAAACTATCCGGATATGCAAGGGCTTCATGAGAAGTGCCTTCGGTTCTGTTCGATCCCGGAACAGACTTGTATGGATTGTGTGTCTGACGTTACAATTTGAGATATAAAGCTGATTTCTTTCAAATACATTTCTGTTGGTGGCGGAGAATTTATTCTCTTAGCTTAACACCCTTCTCTGAGACGTACGAGCTCAGAGGTTATGTAGTTGAAATTCATCAGCGATATATCCCAATTTGGTAACGTGGCATACTGAGTGTTGCTGTGAAATGATCAGTGTTTGATCATTTGTGATATAATCATTTGTTTGATCTTATATCTTTGTGATCATAGGTTGATCATTTTGTTTGACCCGAAGCAGGGCTTTTTGTAGAAAGCGTAGCTTTGTGGACGAGACTTCGTCGAGCCTCACACCCCGGAAATGGTCGAAACAGGAAGGATGCAGCAAGGTTCTAGGGAGTAGCGCCCCTTAGTGTATGTCATTCCTTCTGGATAAAGGTGGTATCATGGTATGGAGCCCAAATACTTAACCTCTGTGGTTGCTGCACAGTTATTATTACTTTGTGGTTTGTTGGAAATCGGGGATCCTCGGGAAGATCGGTGACGATCGGGGGATGGCATACGCGTGTCAGTAGTTACCTATTTTTGCAGAGGTAACCCGGCCTTGTGTTGGCAGAGATCTAACCGTAACGTTAGATTCTCGGGTCGTCTATTCCAGGGACGTACCCATCGTGGATAGGAAGTTCCTTTGCCTGACCATTTGGTGGAAATCCAAAGAAACAATACGAGCCTTGTACGGTTTTAGTTGTAGAACCTATCATTCACTTATGGTGGTCACCACTGTTTGGATGGTAGCTATAGTAGGCATAAGTGCGGAATGCCTATGCTGGCTAAGATTAATATTATACTTTCGAAATGTTTTCTACACTATGCACTAATAATAATATCAAAAATGATTTGATTTTGCGTAGTAAGCATCTTTGACTATCATAAGAAGAAATCTCCTCCAATTCTGCGTTTGCATTGTGTGTGTGGTGGGAGGTCTTATGGTAGTTTCATTTTCCAAAAGCATTTCGAATTGACTTTAAAATTATCCTGTTGTTTATTTTAAAGATATAACTGTTTTACGATCTCACACCAGTCACCATGACTGACTCAGAGTTTATTGTTTCCCTTCTAAACTCTGGGTGCCCACCAATTTCCACACGGGCAGCCTAGAGTTATATTATCAGGATATTCTGGATATTCTGGAGCTTGGAGATAAGCTGGATGACGAGTCGTAGTATTTGTATCTGATAATATTTATTCCGCTGTGTATTCTGTATGAGGACAAGTTATATAACTGTCCATTGTTGTATATTGACTCTGATGATTGATGTATGAAAAAAAAACTGATATAGTTCTTTGATTTAAAAGACTAGTGTTTATTTATTATATATTGTTCCGCTGCGATGTGTAAGATTCTGATATTGTTTTCTGTCTGATGTTGTTCAGTTGTTCTTTCTTTCCCTTCTTCTTCTCTTTTTCTTCTATTTCTTCTTTCTAAAACCCTCACTATTGGAGTTTCCGGCACTCGATTGCTCGACAGTCGATAAAGTGAGTATCGATGTTGAATTTTCGAAAGTCGAAAATTTCGGGACGTGACAAAGTGGTATCAGAGCATATGGTTAAGCGACAACCCTGCTCTGTTGGGTGTTACTCATTAGAGATAGAGTCAGTAGTACTCTAGAATGAGTTGAGTGTAATAATAGATACGAGCGCGTATTTGTTAGTAAATATAAAAATGTTTTATATTGTGTTTGCTTATCCGTTGAGATGTTTATGAATTTTGGTCGGTATGTGGGACGCCATATTTCCGATAGAGATTTCTAAACACTTAAACGAGGCAAGACGACATAGTATTATTTTGAAATAGGGTGAATGAAATAATTTTACCCAAAACTATTTTTGTATAAGAAAAGAAATGATTTTCTATGAATTATCATAGTATATGGATGTTTGGTTGTTATAAAATAATAACATTGAATTATTATCATTGTTATATGAAATGGAATGGGAAATTAAAATAATAACTAAAGATTTGGAAATAAATCCATTTAACGAATGAAAGATAAAGAGATGAATTCACATACAAATGAAATTAAAGAACGTAAATTATAAATGTGATTTGTAATTTAAAATGGAATTCCAGAGAAGTTTTTGGAGATGTTTTGAAAAGAATTTGAAAATTTTGAGGATTGGAAAGTTTAAATCTTTTTGATTTGAAAATGAATTTCAAAGGTTTTAAAAAGTATTTTAGAGAGATGAAAGCTCTAAACTCTTTTCGGTCGCTGGAAAATAACTTCGATGATGACCGCGGCATCATTGGTGTTCATTTTCGGGTTTCCAGAAGAGGAATTGCTGTCAAATTGTTTTAAAATGGAAGTCGTTTGAAAAAATTGGGTTTGGGTTTTGAAATTCACAGGATAATTTGAATTATTTTCAAAGTAGTTTTGAAAAGGTTGAAAAGACTCTGGAATTCTATATAACAATATTTATGAAATATTATGAAATTGATGACTTATAAAATGGTTGAAATTTGATTTGGAAATGAGATTCCAATTGGAAATGAAAGAATCAATGAAGGAGTTTCAGAATGAATGAATAAATTGCAACTGTAAGTGCAATGAAAGTTTAAATGACAGTAGATGAACGAATTAAATTCAATGATTATAAAAGAAAAGTAAATTGAATTCAAATTGAAATCCAGTTTAATATAAGTGATTGTAAACCAAAAATAGTAAATTGTAAATAAATTTTGGGAATGAACAAAAGAATAAAACTGGAAGTGGAAGTTGAGATTCATTTTGAAGTTGTAAGAAATAAATTGAAATTGAAAAATGAAATGAGACTTGAATCAAGTGGAATAAAATCCAAACCTGAGAAAAATGAATAAGGATTGAATCCGAATAAACTGCTTTGATAATTAATTGATTCATGAAATGGAAGTTGAATTAGTAAATTTAAAACTTGAATTGTGTGAAATGAAATGAAGTTTTGAGATTAGTTTGAAGTGAACTAAAGTTAATTGATAAAATTCAATATCCAGAAGTAAACTAAATCCAAACTAGATTGGAATTGCGAATTGAATTCGAATGAGGAATTGAAATGTGAAATTGAATTCAAATAAAATCTGAAATGTAAAATTGAAGATAATGGATATAACGTCAATAGCGAATTAGAGATGATATAAGGAGTTTATATTGAAAATTTGAAATAGAATTTGCAAATTGGATTGAATGCTGTAACTAGATATAATGGCTAGTAGGATATACAGGTATAAAGGGAATTGAATTTGATTTCACAGATAATTCGAATTGCTCGAAAAAGGTATGTATTTGAATTATAATATGAGTTTTTGATGATTTCTCTCTAGCCGCTTGGCTTTTTCTTTTTCTTTTTGAAATCTGAGAGTCCGTAGGGACGTTTTGTAGTCGTGCCGTATTAGCCGCGCAAAGGAGACGCTGGCGAAATTTTTCGAAAATTTCGAGTGTTAGAAAATTTTTGAGAAAAATTTGAAAGTTTAAATTTGAAATTTGAATTTAAATTTGAGTTTTGAAGTAAAGCAATGTTGTTTGAAACCTATAATTGAAGTTAGAAAGATAGTTGAAATGATAACGAATCTTTAGTAGAAAGATTTGTTTTGATAAATTGATAAAACTATTAGATTGTGGAAAATAGTAGACGAGTTAAGGACATTTTTTCTTGACTTGTAATTTCGAGGACGAAATTCTTTTAAGGAGGGAAGTTTGTAACGACCCAGAATTTTGAACGGATTAAATTGAGAATATTTAATTTATTTTAAATATTTGAACGATAATTTAATTTGAATCCCCGATATAAATTCAATTTTGGCGATTTAATTACAGAATTTAATCTGTTGAATGTTGAATAAAAATTTATATCTTCAATTTTAAGCTGAAGAAAAATAGTTTGAAAGCTTTTAAAATTCGTATTGATATTTCTGAAGATAACAGAAGCTTCAGAATCGAATTTAGGAGTAAAGTGTTCAGTTTGAAATTTGATCGTTCGAACCGATATTTATAAAATAGTCATTTTTCAAACAGTCTCGGAATTCGACGAAACCGGTTCCATTGGGTCCGTAATATTGAATTATTACCGGATTTCAGATTTCGTATTTATCGGAGCTGTTATGTGAACGGACGGCACACAAACGCGTTGAAATTAAATCAAATTCGATTTAAATTAATTTTTAACAATTGTCAACATCAGCTGAAAATCTTTCTCCATCAACACGTTTCAAAATACTGCTTCGACACTCAACCCATCCTTCTCCTTTCTTTCCGCCAGAAATCACGCTCCTTTACATTTTAAAAAAAAACTTCACGTTCAAAAAGATAAAAACGAAATCTTCTTCTCGTTTATAAATAAATGGCTGAAGCCCTTCTCCTCTTCAAAAAGATAAAACTAAAACTAAAAAAAAAAGGGGAGATAGCGAAATCAAATCGCGACCAGTAATTCGCGACCCAAAATCGCGAGGTGGCGATTTCGTTGGCTCCGTCATCTGGAGGGGAGGCGCGCGTGCGCTCGCGCACGTGAAGCAAGGTCGAGTCGTCTGAGGTAGCGCGCGCGCGCGTGGTTTTAGGGGGGATCTAGGATTGAGGTGATCGCGATTTAGGTGGGGAAGGTGACGCACGCGACGCCGTGGGCACTCGAGCACGGTGGCATGGGTTGGCTTTCGCGATTCAATGAGGCGATGGAATTTGGGGCACTGGCACGAACTTCGGCAGTGTCTCGAGATTGGATTTGCGACTTCGTGGGTGAGGCGGCGTACGAGCAAACAGACGACGATGATTTGGGGGTCGCGTTCAATGATGGAGCGGCAATGGGAGATGGCGACGAGGGTGGACGGGCCTGGAGTCGAGCTCGATCACTCAATCGCGATAGCAATTTGGGGTAGTAGCTCGCATGCGTATTTTGGGTCGTCATTGTGCTCTTCGTTCACGGGGCAGTCTGGGTTTGGGTACTCTCGGATTCGAACCTTTCCGTGAGGTATATTCGATTCGATTCTTTTTATATATTTAAAAATGTATTAACACATATGTATGTAAACATTTTACAGAAGAAGAAAATTTGTTTAAATTAAAAGTGATAACTTTTAGAAATCAAAGTTGAAATCAATTTGGTAATGGAAAATAAATTTGTTAAAAGAAATTGAATTGAATTAAAGATATTTATTTTAAGTAAAATTTTGGTTGAATAGATTTATTTAAAAAGAATAAGTTCGAATTATAAACTTTTATTTTGAAAAGAAAATTTTGTTTACAGTTTAAAATGGTTTAGTTAAAATATAATTTTTTGTTAGTTAAATTTATTTGGGAAAGTGAAATGCATTTGGGAAAAAGAAAAGGAGAATAACTAATGGAAATATTAAGTGCTGTAAAGTTAAACCAAGTTGTAAATGTATACAGTTTACGATTAAGAAAATTTGTTTAAAACTAAATTTTTAGTTGAATTAAAATGTTAGTTTCAAATGGAAAATATTTTATTGGTTTGAGAATTAAATCAGATAAGATAAAAACTTTTGGTTAAGTAAATAGATTAAACGATAATTTAATTGTTGGATTTAAATCGAGTATTAATAGAATTGTATAAATTATTTATACCAGGTTAAAAATCGAGAAAATGAAACTGAAATGGAAACGGATTGCCAATAAAAACTAAGGTGAGATCTTCTCACTCAGATTTGAATTTGATTTGCAGTTATTGATTGATTTGTTTGAATGTGCTATTAGATATGATAGGATATATCTATATATATAGCAGTATATACATATTGGCATATGTATATATTGGATTGATTGATTTCCCGCCTCGTATAGCGGATGAGACCCTATTGCGCCGTTAGTAAGCGGATTTATAAAAACCTATATACCGCGATAATTCCGTACTGGAGCGGAATTGGTATTGTGCTAACATCTTTGGATGCAGGGAAACAGGTTGGAGGGATCCAACTGGACCCCTCACATGTATTTAATTCATTTCTATTGTGATATGAATCTGTGAATGATTATAGTGATGCTATAAATCATATTGATATCTGGAATTTGTTTGAAAGCTAAAATTTAGCTGAATAGATGTTTTGACATCATTGGATTCCAAAAATAAACGAAATTGAATTTTTGGAAATCAAAATAGAAATTTCTAAATGAATTTGATTTTAGAAATTTAATAAATTCGAAGAAAGGAATTTTAAAGTATAAAAAGTTAATTTTTATAATCTTATCGAATTTATTTCCAGAATAAAGTGAAAATGTTAAATAAATGAATTGCGTATAATAGTGATTTTAAATTGAGGAAATTAATTTAAAATCTGGATTTCTAAATAAATTGAAAGAAACGATTGAAATTTATTTTTCTTAAAAAGGAATTTATTTAAAAGAAGATAAGTTGGAAATTCAGTTTGAAATTTAATTGGTACATTAAAATAAGTTGTGAAATCAATGTAAAATGAATTCAATAAGGAATGTATTTAGTAGTGCTAAATAAAATTTGAAATCAATCTGTAATTGATTTAATATTTAGAAATGAATTTTTGAGAAATCAATGTGGAAATTTTATTCGAACGTTGAAAATAAAATTAGAAATCAACATTGAAATTGATTTGGTATTGAAGCTTTTATAAATGGAATTAAAATTTATAAAAGTTGTTTATGAACCCAAAGTCACTTATTTTGATAAGTTAAGTATAGAAGTTGATAAAAAAAAGGTTTATAAGTCGAAGTTGTTATTAAAAAGAGAAATAGAATTTATAAACGTGCTTATAAATTCGAAAATAGATTGAATGCGATAAAAATGTGTAGAAATGATTGAAATGGGGTTAAGTAAATTTTATTCACGATTTTGGACAGTGAATATATTGTTAAGTAAAATGGATTCATTTTTTGAAGAAGTAATATTTTAAAAAATGAAGTTAAACATTTTAAAGGTGTTTTGAAATGTGTTGTGAATCGAAACCATAGATTTCAACATTTATTGTTGAAATAGACGTTTTCGAGAAACTTAAGGAAATAGTGGACTATAACACTGTTGTTATAGTAAATGATTTCCGGAAGGAAATGTTTTATTTAGTATTGGGATTTATATATCTATCTTAATTTCGAATCCCTATACTAGTGATTTCGAGTCGTCGTAACGATGTTTTACGTAACATTCGTTTTGACTCAAATAAAGGTGTTAAAAGAATATTTTCCTTAAAGAATGAAATTATACTTAATTTGATTTAAGTATATCGGATATTTTCCAAGTGTTGAAAATAAAAGATTTGTGAAATACTTATTACTGGGTAAGTATGGAAATGTTTTCCAAAATGAAATGAAATGTTTTGAGAATTTATCTTCTTAAAGATAAATTGAAATTGAATATTGAAAACGATTTGAAAATCGAATATCAGTAGATATTCGAAAGTATAAATTCAATACGGAATTTATAGAAGAAAGCGAAGTTGTTTAAAAATAAATATTGATTTATTTTTGAAGTGTGGAAAATTGATTTGAAATTGTTTTCAAATGGTTAAGTGTGGAAATTTTATATCTTATAAAGATATTTTTGAAGAATAAATAATTTGGAAAAATTATTTGGAATCTGAGGATGTTGCGCATCTTTATTGATAGTTAAATAACCGACTATCAATATTTACCTTTAGATAGGTATTTGTTGTGAATTGGATGAATTTGAATGCCACACTTATTTTTGAATAAACGCTCACTATTCGGGTTAACCGGGAAAGGACCATGGGGTCGTATAACCCATTCCGAATATGTGATACGTCGTTATGAATTGCATTCGAAGACCGGTGTTGAAGACCGGATATTTTTGAAAGCGGAAGGATTACCGTCGAGTTACTCTACATCGACTGATCTTCGATTTAGAGGTTTTATCACCCCTAGTGACGGGAAGTCCTGACGTGATTGAAAACTATCCGGATATGCAAGGGCTTCATGAGAAGTGCCTTCGGTTCTGTTCGATCCCGGAACAGACTTGTATGGATTGTGTGTCTGACGTTACAATTTGAGATATAAAGCTGATTTCTTTCAAATACATTTCTGTTGGTGGCGGAGAATTTATTCTCTTAGCTTAACACCCTTCTCTGAGACGTACGAGCTCAGAGGTTATGTAGTTGAAATTCATCAGCGATATATCCCAATTTGGTAACGTGGCATACTGAGTGTTGCTGTGAAATGATCAGTGTTTGATCATTTGTGATATAATCATTTGTTTGATCTTATATCTTTGTGATCATAGGTTGATCATTTTGTTTGACCCGAAGCAGGGCTTTTTGTAGAAAGCGTAGCTTTGTGGACGAGACTTCGTCGAGCCTCACACCCCGGAAATGGTCGAAACAGGAAGGATGCAGCAAGGTTCTAGGGAGTAGCGCCCCTTAGTGTATGTCATTCCTTCTGGATAAAGGTGGTATCATGGTATGGAGCCCAGATACTTAACCTCTGTGGTTGCTGCACAGTTATTATTACTTTGTGGTTTGTTGGAAATCGGGGATCCTCGGGAAGATCGGTGACGATCGGGGGATGGCATACGCGTGTCAGTAGTTACCTATTTTTGCAGAGGTAACCCTGCCTTGTGTTGGCAGAGATCTAACCGTAACGTTAGATTCTCGGGTCGTCTATTCCAGGGACGTACCCATCGTGGATAGGAAGTTCCTTTGCCTGACCATTTGGTGGAAATCCAAAGAAACAATACGAGCCTTGTACGGTTTTAGTTGTAGAACCTATCATTCACTTATGGTGGTCACCACTGTTTGGATGGTAGCTATAGTAGGCATAAGTGCGGAATGCCTATGCTGGCTAAGATTAATATTATACTTTCGAAATGTTTTCTACACTATGCACTAATAATAATATCAAAAATGATTTGATTTTGCGTAGTAAGCATCTTTGACTATCATAAGAAGAAATCTCCTCCAATTCTGCGTTTGCATTGTGTGTGTGGTGGGAGGTCTTATGGTAGTTTCATTTTCCAAAAGCATTTCGAATTGACTTTAAAATTATCCTGTTGTTTATTTTAAAGATATAACTGTTTTACGATCTCACACCAGTCACCATGACTGACTCAGAGTTTATTGTTTCCCTTCTAAACTCTGGGTGCCCACCAATTTCCACACGGGCAGCCTAGAGTTATATTATCAGGATATTCTGGATATTCTGGAGCTTGGAGATAAGCTGGATGACGAGTCGTAGTATTTGTATCTGATAATATTTATTCCACTGTGTATTCTGTATGAGGACAAGTTATATAACTGTCCATTGTTGTATATTGACTCTGATGATTGATGTATGAAAAAAAAACTGATATAGTTCTTTGATTTAAAAGACTAGTGTTTATTTATTATATATTGTTCCGCTGCGATGTGTAAGATTCTGATATTGTTTTCTGTCTGATGTTGTTCAGTTGTTCTTTCTTTCCCTTCTTCTTCTCTTTTTCTTCTATTTCTTCTTTCTAAAACCCTCACTATTGGAGTTTCCGGCACTCGATTGCTCGACAGTCGATAAAGTGAGTATCGATGTTGAATTTTCGAAAGTCGAAAATTTCGGGACGTGACACTACTCATCACCCAAACCTCTGTCCAGACCTGTACCAGATGATGGCCAAGCCATTTGACTCATAGACCGAGCTAAAAGTTGAACCAAACTCCACTATGTTGCCTAGTCTCTTGATATTCTTGTGTTGTAACTTCCTCCACATGTTCTAGCCTTTATGCCATGCATTCTTATGATCAAACCTGAACCAAAGTCATGTCAAACCTGACCTAAATAAACCCCTAGGCCATGCAAAGCATTGTAGAAAACAAGGAAAAAGATTTGACAATCAAATCTCTTTTCATTTCAAAGTTATTTCATTTTAAAGTCGTATTGAATTTTGTTGTTTTGATTGGTTGTTTTGGGTTATGCACAAGAGTTGTAGCTTGGATTTGCTCTCCACTCAAGTCCGTAGTCTTGTCATCGTGCTTTTGTTTCCATTGTGTCATTGGTTTTGATATCTCCAGCACAAACAGGTGAGTTATTCTCACCAGACAATATGTACCTATATAACTAGTAAATTGACACCCTGCGAATCTGTAGAAATATATTATCATGTTATATATGCTTATATTATTATCATATGATGTTCACACCTGTTATTACACCTGTTATATCATATGTTACTGTTATTTAATGTTATTCTGTTATTTATATCTGTTATCACCATTGCAAGTTCCCTATAGACTAGAATCACTATGGGTTGAAATGATACATACCCGAACGGACTTTAGAATAGGGAAAAATCGTTATGGGCTGAAATGATAGGCCTGAACGATTTTTATTTAAATTATTTTAACTTGGGATTGCGGGTTTGAAATGATAGAACCCGGATTTTTCTTTTTTAACTGCGGATTGAAATGATACATATCCGTATCACTTGACCTAGGTTAGAAAATTATATACAGGCCCGTGGTTATTTTATAAAGTGTTTTGGATATTTTTAAGTATTTTAAAAATTATAAATTTATGAAATTTGATTTAAATAGATTTTGAAATGTTTTAAAATAAAGAAATTATGATTTTTTTTCTATGTGTTAAAAATGTAATTAATGAATGGTTTAACTGGATTTTTGAAATATAACTTAAGTTGGAAATTTGGAATTTTGGTTAAAAATGATATTTAAGTTATATAAATAAAATGGATATTAAATTTTATTTGGAAATGGTAAATATGATAATTTGATTAAATTTGAATTTAAGTGATTTATTAAAGTATTATTGATTTTTCTATGAATTTAAGTGGTTAAATAAATGAATGTTTAAAAGTGATCTTTTAAAATATAACTTGACTAGGAAATGTGAAATTTGGTTTTAATTAAAGGTTTAAGTTAACTAAATAAAATTGGAAATTTTTTTAAATTGTGAAATGGTAATTTAAATTTGAAGTGTTAAGTCTATTTGTTGAAATGTGAAGAATTAGAACTTTTACACTTAAACTTATTAAGTAAATTGTTGAAAATTGGATTTAATTATAAGAAATTTATTGTGAAAAAGATATATGTTAAATGATATGTAAATGAACATTTTAAACGTTAAAATATGATTTTTAAAATGTTTATGTGTTTTAAATTGAAGTTATTTAATTGCTGGAAATACACTAACACATGAAATCTACTTTTAATAGCATTCAGAAATGCTATAGATTCTGTTTTGAACTAAAATTGTGTAAAAAGAGCTATTACAGCATTTCTGAAATGCTGTAGTTGCTATAGTTGAATTTATAGGTTAATATTGAACTCAGGCCTATTATAGCATTCTCTGGAAATGCTATAATGGTCTGCAGTCTTTGCTGAAACCAAATTTAACCCTTGTTTTGAAATCTGAACTACCGCAGCACTTCTGAAATGCTGTCTTTTCTATTTTGAACTATAATTCAACTAAAACTGAGTTTTAACAGCAGTTTTAAGTGCTGTCTTTGCTGAATTAAAAATGTTTCCAAATATAACTTATAGCAGTTGTTTTTAAATGCTGTGAAATGCTAAAATTTTAATAATTAGGGTTTTTTGACTTAGTAAACGAACTCAGAATGGTTTGAAACTTTGGAAATTGAATACTTGATTTGAAAATATAATAATTACACTTTTAAAAGGTTTAAATGAATTATTTTGATTGGAATATAAACTATTTAAAGGTGATTTGAAATGATAGTAAATGAACGATATCTTTGAATTTAAAAGGTATTTAAAGTTGAATATTTGGATTTTAATTGATAGGATATTTTATTTTATTAAAATGATTTGAAATGAAGTTTTGTAAGGATATGATATTTTATTATATTAAAATGATTTGAAATGAAGTTTTGAAATGATATGAAAATTTAAATATATGGAAATGGTTTGGAATTGATTTAATCTTTATTTTGATAAAGATATGGTTTGAAATGATATTTTATTTTGAAGTAAAGTACTGTTTTTAAAAGTTATAACCACGGGTTATAATAACGTTGGGTTGTTAAAGAGACCGGGATCGGATATGGACATACTCTTTGTCTTACAGAAAACCACTTTGGCAACTGTGTACGCGGTGGAGATTCCAGAATGAAGTAGGATGGTGGCGACGTTCTTAAGGTATGTTACGTGGACCCAACTCCCATGAGTTGGCATAAGGTGGCTAAAACAGGAGCGATCTCGGACCAGTGAGGTAGCACCTCTTCTCGAACACATTTCTTCGATATTATACTCTTACTTGTGATTGATTAGATGGCCATCCTCTGATTTGGGAGTGTTGTTCGAGGTGGAACGGTAGTGGCTGCTATGCGTATCCATCAGTCCGTGTGCGTAATTGGTATATCTACCCTGGCATTGCCTAGTTGTGCCGTGTCACCTACCATATCGAGCTTTACTACGATTATGATTTTAAGATCCGACCGCGTTAAGGTTCTCCATCCCCTTAACGCTATTTTCTATATGATTATACTTTACTTATTTAGACACTATTATAATAGCGAATATTACTACATAGTAGATATTTTAACGGATCCTTAGAGGATGGGCGGTCTCAAGCATCTTCTAAGTTACTTGTACCCTTATTATAGTTCGCTTGAGTTGGTTTACATTTTATAAGTATATATTGTCCTGACTCGAGTGTTTTGTGTTTTGCTTTACGCTCGGGTCAGCCTGAGTTATTCACAGATTTGGATTTCCACTCGCTTGGAGATTTGAATCGCTGGAGATTATCTGCTTGTCTTGTCCTATCTATTTCAGTTCCGTTGTTCTACTCAGCTTGTACTTGGTTATTTTATTGAGACTTTTGTTGTACTCTATTTCTTCTGTTGTATCTTATGTAACTCTGACATATTTAGATAGTAGCTTCTTGAACTACTATTTCTTTTACTTCCGCTGCATTATTTTACTCTGTGTCTGTGATCTGTGGTTATATTTATTTACTGTATATTCTGAGATTTTCCAAATTTTAATTACAACGCGGTATTTTGAGCAATTCAACTCCGGCATGAGTGTCTACCTATACACTTATAATGGATGCGAATGGTTGAAAATATCGGGTCGTTACATTATTAAAAACAACAATTCTTCATTCTCAAAAGTATTATCCCTACTTTAGAATATCCTTCATACCATTTAAATCTTTTCAAAACATCAAATTTTACTTTCTTCGGATATCACTACAAAATATTAACTTTACTTTATATTTTAAAATATTTTACTTTCTTTCAAAAATATTTCATTTCTTTATAAATATTTACCAAGCATTTCAAAACTTTTCCAAACTTTTCAAAATTTTCCAAAAATTCATGTCCATATGTCTCTTTCTAGTGTTTAGGTATCTCTATCAATAACGTTGATCAAGCGCATCAACTAGAATTCTTAAAATACTCAATAGACAAATTAACACAAAATCAACTATAGAAATTTCATCGAGTAAATCCTTTTATATACTTGAAATAATTTCCATATGAAGCTAACTATTTAGGAAAAATTAAACATTTATCTAATATCATATAAAAAATTATATTTTTTAATTGAAAAGATTCTAATTAAAAAATATACTCGCTTTCAATAAAACATTTTTTTTCCAAACAATATATATATACACACACACATACGTATACTATAACCAAAAAGACTTTTAAATCAAAACATATTCTCGCTTGTACTAAAAAATTATAATTAATCTTTAAGAATAGAATTAAAATAATTTATTTACAAATTCTAATCAGCACTAATCAACTATCTACAATGTAAACAAGAAAGCCTTTAACTTAATTATAACCACACTTTAAATTTTTATATAAAATATATAGTTTATCTTATGTGAAAAGAGTTTTGATTACACCTAACACTAAATTCACAACTAAAGACACAACTAGGTTCCAAATATCAAAAATTTAAGCAGATAATCGCTATGAGAAATGATACTTATCAAACGCCATATTCAAGGAAGATCCACCAAACAAAACATCAACAATCAATGTGATCACACAAAGGAAATCAAACATTCATCAAGCCAATCAATAAAACCAAATAAACTATTTGCTCAGCATAAAGGGATCTACCATGTTCTACTGTGCAATCTGATCCTTAAGAATTAGATTACTCTATTAAAGCCAATAGAGGACTAATATTATCAACTTAGTCGATGCTACAAGTCGGATCAACAAATTCTACCTTCACACCCTTATGAACTACTTTATATCTCATATAGAGATTTACACTTATAACAGTGGAAGTAATATATAAATATATATATAGTATAAAAATACAAATACGTCCCTCGTGATTATCCGATAATCACCGTATAATAAGTAATAAATATACTCCTATTATCCTTTACTACAGGGTAACTTCCCAACACACCCAAGGGTATAGAGACTATAAGTCTCATCTAGGTCAATGACTTGTGTGAAATATATTCAATGTATTGTTCTAAACCTGCTCTGATACCAAAGCTAAAACACCCCCACCTCTATGTCCATACTATCCAAGAGTATTACTAGGTAATACTGTCAGGTAATACAGTAAATGAGGCGATATGGGGTACACATGTGAATATTCCCTTGGGCTATCACTGATATGTATTTAAACAGCAAATAAATAATTCATCTATACGTATACAGTATCAATACAAAGCAATAAACACATATGCCTCCAAGATATAATAATACATAATGTATAGAAAATAATAGAGAATGCAGAGTCAGAATTGCAACGATAATATATAATACTTAATGTATGAAATATATCTAATATACATCACATAAATATACATACAATAAATAATACAATATATGATGATTACAACTATACTGAATTCTAGCCTCCTCTATGCCCAAAATACAAGCTAGCCTAACCAGAAATGTCTCGGACTGACCTTAATATTACGTAAATAACACATGGGTCGGACTATGCCTAAAATGTTGATGTCATAATATGATATTAGTTGGTATGGTATAACAAACATGTCATCACCCAAATAAAAATATCAGAATATAGGTCAAATGAACTAGTGTCCAGTAGTTCAACATTCTACTAACATCATCAATACAAGAATAATCGTCAAACATAATTGGGCTAGCTCACAACAATACCCAATTAGAACTCTCAGATAATAATGAGGTTGACTTTCTTGGGTCTGTCATAATCATAAGATGTAACAAGTAAGCAAACATATATCAAAACATACAATTGGCGACACATGCCTGTAGTATAGTCGGCGATACATGCCTAAGGAATAATTAGCAACACATGCCAATGAGTGGTAGTTAGCAACACACACCAAGGAAATATAATAGGTGACACAAGCCAAAAAGAAAGGTATTCGGTGAGAAGGATACGGGGATTGATCAAACACTGGACACGGTCTCACGTATAATCATAGCTCATCTAAAGTGATAGTATAAGTATATGTCTATATTCCACACACACCAAAACCAAATCGGAGACTGACAGTACATACACTTCTCTAGGAGACTCGCATGTGTCCATCTAACATGGCTCCTACAGTCTTACTTACGTTGACGGACATTGTAACTTCTATCCATCAGTGTACTCGACTAAGAGAGGACTCGGTCATGACTCCACATATGCCCCTGAAATGGTAACAGACTGCTAACCTAGGTGACATAAAGGGGCTAATGCATATACCGACACACGGTAATAGGCCGACACACAATCTCTGCTAAATAAGAAAATACGTCACAAATCCAGGGTGCGACCACTATAATCAGGCCGCTGGGATGGATACTAGCCAATCTGGTTTGCTCCTACACCATAAAGGGAGATAGACATACACGTAATATATATAGATATTAGCCAACGCACAACCAAATACGTATGCCAAAACACGGCTCTTTTCATATGCTGACATATAGCTAAATACATGACTCATCGCAGCGATCCCCATCATACATAACAAATTCCCATATGAGAGTCATTTTTGAGCGAATAATAACCGAATAAATAACACAATAACGTCTGATACCACCGCGTGTTACTATTTCGTTTACTCAGAGCTCACATATCACACTCGCACATTCAGTTATCTATATAATGAGTCCAGAGAATAACAAAAAAAAGTATTATCGAAAATTCCATACCTGGCGGTATTAATAATCCATTTATTCAGATTTCTCATTACACATAATTATAAACATCCATGACTCACAAATTCCTTTACTTAGATTTCAATTTTATAAAAACATATCTATAATTAATAAAATATTTATAGATTTCAATTTTTAAAATACTATTTTTTTTACTTTTTATATATTTAAATAATAATTTAATATTCAAAAATAACTTCTGAAAACTCATTTATGTCCTTTAAAACTTTAAAAATAGCTTATAGAGTCAAATATTACTCATAATAATCAATCCATAATTTCCTATAATCTAAAACTATTTCTAGATAAATTTTATAATCTTCGAATGGATTCCTTTATTTTCAAATCTATAAATATATTTACTAAAACTTAGGTTAATATAAAAATTCATGAAATATTCTTTGAAAGTTATAAAATATTATGTAGAAACCATTTCATATTATTTCTAGAATTTTATAGGATTTTTATAGATTATTAAAATCAAAAACTAAATTTTCATTAAATAGTCAATATCTAAATTAAGTAATTAATAATCAATATTGACTAAAAGATTTCATCGTATAATTATATATTTACTATATATAATTCCTCACATTTAATTTCAATGCAAATATAATTTATTTACTATTTAAAATGTAAACACACAAAATAACATAAAGCGGGACTCGAACCAAAGTGGGTTGACAGATGAGCATATACCCTTACCACCAGACCACTTTATGTAAACGGTTGCACCACCTATCGACATGTAGTGGTCGACCAGTTAAAGGATTGGGTAACATGTCATCAACATATTTTTTAATTGTTATCCCGCCTTTTGGCAAGGCCATGATACCAAGAACTTAACTAGAAACCGAGGACAGCCAGTCTCGAAGATCGGTTATACGCAGGCTCACTATGGATATCGACAAATTTTGTTTGAGTCCGGATCGAGCTACAATTGACAAGACAAGACAAGAAAAGCTGTGAAAGCCAACGTTCCAATTTTCGAGTCAATCCGAGATCATATGCTCAAAATATGATCGATGTAAGCCAATAAAATCAACTCACTCACATCCATCATTTCGCATCGATCAGGCCATGTCCATCATTTCACAATGGTCGATTTCGTATTCATCACGCATCCGTCTATTCGTATCCATCGCCATGCGACCGCCCTGTTTGTATCCATCGAAAACAGTCTTCTTCGTATCCATCAGTAGACAAGCTCACTTCGTATCGATCAGCAGCAAGAGTGTCTACTTCGTATCCATCTGGACCCTCCTACTTCGTATCCATCGACTGCGACACGAATGTCCAATTCGTGTCGATTAAGCTTCAAACGTGCTTTGTATCGTTCAACCACAGATCGATACGAAATCATAACACCCCATTGATACGAAGTGGAATGCAGTCGATCGATACAAACAGAACAATGCAGTCGATCGATACGAACAGAACAATGCAGTCGATCGATACGAACAGAACAATGCAGTCGATCGATACAAACAGAACAATGCAGTCGATCGATGCGAACAGAATATTTCAATCGATCGGTACGAACAAGGCCAAGTCATATCGATACGAACGAGGCGTAAACCTTGGAAGTACTCGATCGATTCGGCATAAAATGTGGATCCACCCTAGTTTATCGCTCCACATCAACAAGCAAGCACGCGTCATTGATCGACGCGAAGGAGATGGAGGCGAAGGTATCGATACGAACTCATATCCATGTTGGAGAGCCCAATTTGCATCGATCATAACTCAAAATCTACAAGTCCAAATGCCACCAAATTTTCACAGGAGCTTACGTACAACCTAAAGAATGTTCATGCCCAATTTCGACTCGATTGGACCAAATCTTGATCGATACGAAATTCGTTCGTATCATCACAAACCGAGTGCAAATCATGTGGGATCGATCGCGTGGGCCCACCCACGTGCCAGAAGAGGTCTCCGGAGATCTGACCGAGATATTTGCAGCCTACGCCTATATATAGCATCCCAGAGCCAACAGAAAAAGGATCTTTTGGCTCTTTGACATCCAGACTCTGCCGAAACCATTGTTGCACTCAAAAATCACTGTTGTACTCGAGATTTATTGTTGTAATCCGCTGTAACCAGCAAGAAAAAGTTAATAAAAGTCAATCATTTCATAGTGGACGTAGGCAACACGCCGAACCACTCTAAATCTCTGTGTTCTTTTGCTGTTTTTCTGAGTATTGTCTGGAGTGTTTGCTAGATAATCCTCTTTTTACATTTACTTTCTTCATTTTATCTCTTCAAACACTTCCGAAGAGTGTTGTGCCCAATTTTGGTACAAACACTTTGGTGCTTTCACTGTGAAAACGAAGTTTTTCTCCTGCTCATTGGATCTACTATTAATATCGGATTGCACAAATCTAAGAAGAAGATCCAGATTTCAAAGACTAAAGTTCTTCCATCCTATTCAGATTTGCATCAAGTCTAGGAAAGAGCTTCGCTCTACACCATGGTTAACACAAGGACTATCTCAACTGCCATAGATCCAGAAGGATGGGACAAACAGAATCCCGTACAACTGCCTCCAACTGACCAGAATGCTGCCGGACCATCAGATCCGCAAGGCACCAGGGAAGAATTCCAAATGCTAATGCAAGAACTGGCTCAGAGCCGTCAACAACTCTGAGCTAATGCGGAACTGACCAACCAACTGAACTGTCAACGACGAAGGAGATCCAGGAGGGATCAGGCTTCCTATTCCATCCACCGAAAATTCAGCCTCTTCCGATTATCATCATAGATCTACGCGCCCGCGACTGGACGAAAGTTACACACAGGCCATTGGGCATCAGCATACATTGAGTCTTGGGCAACCGAGAGTTGGCCCATTAACCAGCCACCAGACTGGACCTTCCTCCCGAGGAGGCGCTACCCCATACCATATTACTGACAACCGCACTACCACTGCTACTAATTTGGAAGTTAACGCTCGAAACCAAACAGATCCGACCCATCGCCAATGCAACCGTACTCCTGAGCCTTACGTGCCCGAAGACGTAGAACCAAGGAGGCGAGACATGGACCGTCGACAACGACCGGCCCCTCCTCGCATTGTGGAACCCGACCACACCTTGGCCCAACATGCTCAAAATGCCCAGATGCCCGACATTCCGATGATGATCCGTCAAATGATCCCAGAGAGTCAGGGCCTTAGCAATGACGACTGGGGAATCTCCCGGAGTCATACCCCTTTTACTGATGAGATAATTTATGCTGAACCACCTCGGCGATTCAGGATGCCGACTTTACCCATTTATGAAGGGAGCTCTGATCCTAATCAACATATCCTGAAGTATGAATGATTGATGAATGCTGCAAGAGCTGATGATGGAGTTAAGTGCCGAAGCTTCCCGATCTCTCTAGGGGGCATAACAACTATGTGGTTTACTCGTTTACCACCTCGATCTATCTCTTGTTTTGATCAGTTGGCAACAAAGTTTATTTAGCAATTTCGCATGCATGTCGCGAGACTGAAAGATGTTAATACTTTGTCTAGTGTCACTCAAGCTCCTGGAGAGACACTCAATCATTATTTAGAGAGATTTCATACTGCATGCGCTGAGTTCAGCAACCCTAATGATAACCCCATTCTAATGGCATTGACTAAAGGGACTGATCCCGATTTTGAGTTCGGCAACTGGTTGGCTGGAAAACCTCCTGCGTCATTGGACCGTTTCTATTCCAAGGAAGCCAAATTCTTGAGAAGGGAGGATGCGAAACAGTCTAGGAAAAAGAATGACGCAGGGCCTAGTATGGAAGGAATTCAGAGTAATGTTGTTGTTAAACAATCCGGGGAGAGCTCCGGAAAGGTACAATTGAACATTCAGAATAAACAAAATCAACAAAAAGGCAATGGTAATCAAAACAGGAAACGGGATCAGAATCGTGGTCCACGACGTAGAGCTCCTATGTTTGATAACTACACTCCTTTGAATACGTCGCTGTAGAATGTGTATTTACAGACCTGCAATACTATTCAGTATAAAAAACCTGCTCTGAAACAGTCATCGGAGAAACAAATTCAGACAGGGAAGTTTTGCAGATTCCACGAAAGCTACGGCCATAACACAAATGAGTGCCGTCATTTGCAGGATCTCATTGAAAAGTTGATACGTGAAAGGAAGTTGGAACAGTTCGTGTAGGCGCCGCAATCTGGAGGTGCGGGCCTATGGAATCGGAACCATACACCGAATCAGGCAAGACAGGAGAAACCAGCTCGTACTGGCGGGTGGTTGGTGATAAATACCATTAGTGGTGGTTCTCATCCAGCAGACCGAAGCTGGAAGGAAATGGAGTCGTATGCCAGTTCTATTAGGCATGCGAGGTTTGAGTGTTGTAGTAGCATGGAAGATGGGGCTCCGACCAAGCAACAAAAGATGATGACTGACAACATCGTCTTCCGAGACAGAGATGCCGATAGGATCGAAGCCCCAACCATCGATCCACTTGTCATATCAGCTCAAGTAGGTCCTGCTTGGATGAAGAGGATCTTGGTAGACAATGGAAGTTCTGTGAATATATTGTTCAAGCGAGCCTATGACCAGATGAAAATGGAGACTAAAGATTTGAAACCTTGTCAGTACCGTACCCATGGTTTTAGTGGGAGTGCAACCATACCCATTAGAGTGGTGGAATTGCCAGTGGAGTTAGGAATTAGACAACGCCGGAGAGTCCAGATACTGCAGTTTGTTATTTTGGATATAGACTCACCATATAATGCTTTCTTGGGCCGACCGACCCTAGCTGAGTTCAGGGTTGTTATTGCCCCATGGTGTTTGACTCTAAAGTTCCCCACCGATCGTGGAGTTGGAGTCATTCAAGGAGATCAGGCTGCTGGACGAGCCTGTTATGTTACTGAATTGCGCGAGGCGCAGCGAAAAGAGAAAGGAAAGGGCGTAGAGGAATCTCTCTGCATCCGTTTTGTTGATAATTGACAATTGATGCCTGGGCCTAGGCCTGGGCACCCCAACCAATTCCAAAGAGACCTTGACCCGAGAGACACCGAAAGTGAAGACGAAATCAAAGACAGTCAAGCTTCTCCGGCCGAACTGAGGATCGATGTCCTGATCGACGATGATGACGATTCCAAAATGATAAAGATTGGATCTCAATTAAGCCAACAAATGCAAGAGGAATTGGTTGAATTTCTCCAGGCAAACCTTGACGTGTTTGCCTGGATGCATTCTGACAAGTGTGGGATCTTGCCGGACATCGCAAGCCATGCATTGAACATTGAACCGCGGCACATCTCGGTCAAACAAAAAAGGCGTGGTATGGATCCAGAGAGATCTACCGCCTTTAAGGAAGAGGTAGACAAGCTTAAATAGAATGGATTTATTCGAGATGCATTATATCTGAAATGGGTGTCAAATCCTGTGCTTGTCCGAAAGCCAAATGGGAAATGGAGAACGTGCATTGATTACTCTGATCTGAATAAAGCCTGCCCTAAAGATAGTTTTCCACTTCCTCGAATTGATCAACTCGTAGATTTAACGGCCAGGCATGAACTCTTATCCTTCATGGATGCATATTCCGGCAACAATCAAATACCAATGCACTTACCCGACCAGGAGCATACCAGCTTCGTAACTAATATGGGACTTTATTGCTACAAGGTTATGCCTTTTGGACTCAAGAATGCTGGCGCAACTTATCAACGGTTAGTTAATCGAATGTTCGCCAATCAAATTGGGAAAACCATGGAGGTATACGTGGACGACATGCTAGTCAAGTCTTGATCCTCCACTGACCACGTCAAGGACCTAGAGTCAATGTTTAATATTCTCCGAGAATACAGAATGAAGCTTAATCCGTTGAAATGTCACTTTGAGGTCGCATCAGGAAAATTCCTTGGGTTTACCATCAACGCTCGAGGAATCGAAGCCAATCCCAAAAAGATCTGGGCAATCAGAAATCTTGAAACTCCGAGAACTATAAAGCAAGTCCAGAGCCTCAACGGGAAAGTAGCATCACTAAGCAGGTTCATTTCAAAATCTACTGACAAATGCATTCCCTTCTTCGATCTGATCCGAAAAGGGAAACAAAATTTTGAATGGACTACGGAATGTGAGGGCGCATTCCGAGCACTAATTCAACACCTCTCCACACCACCTATTCTATCAAAGACTATTGATCATGAGAAATTGTACATTTACTTGGCGGTATCAGAAAATGCAATCACTGCTACCCTAATTCGGGAGGAAGACCGAATACAAAAGTCGGTCTACTACATTAGCAAACGGTTAACCGGAGCTGAGAGAAACTATCTGAAGCTAGAGAAGCTGGCTTATTGTCTTGTTATTACCTCAAGGAAGCTCCGTCCATATTTCCAAGCTCATCCTATCACCGTTTACACCGACCAGCCGTTACGACAGGTCCTTACACGGCCTGAGACGTCTGGTAGGTTACTCAAATGGAATATCGAGCTAAGTCAATTTGACATTACTTACACTCCAAGGCAAGCCATTCAAGGACAGATCCTAGTAGATTTCATAGCCAAAATTTTGCTATCCCAAAGGACCTGCCCAAAACCAGTGAATCTCCCATGTATATCTGGAAGCTGCATACTGATGGTGCATCAAATGACCAGTGCTCGGGTGCTGGAGTTGTACTTGAAACCCCCGAAGGTCGATCTATATGTTATGCTTTGAAGTTTGATTTTCGTGCTACCAACAACGAAGCTGAATATGAGGCCCTGCTTGCCGGATTGAGACTAGCCCGAGATTTGAGAATCATTGCTGTGGAGATTTATTGTGATTCGCAATTAGTTGTGTGTCAAGTTCGGGGGGAGTACCAGGCGAAAGATCGAAGACTAGCTACTTACCTAGCTCGAGTCCAGGAGATACTTAATCAGTTCGATTATTATGCCATCTCTTGCATCCCCGAGAGCGAAATCAAAAAGCCGATTCATTAGCAAAGTTAGCCAGCGCAGGTGAGGCACAACAAATGGGACTCGTTCCCATGGAGACATTAGCTTCCCCGAGCATCGACCGAATGAAGACGGATTGGATATTTGAGGTTGTTCGTGATAGGGAGTCATGGATGACTCCGTTCAGAAATTATCTCGAGCACGGGATCCTGCCAAAGCGCAGGAGTGAAAAGAGACAGATTCTTCGAAAAGCTTCGCGGTTCACTATTCAGAATGGAATCATGTATAGAAGAGGATACTCTGTTCCTTTACTCTGGTGTATCGCTCATGACGAAATCAAACGCGTATTGCATGATGTGCATGAAGGGGAATGTGGCGATCACACCGGGGGGCAAGCCCTTGCCAAGAAAGTGCTCGGATATGGATACTATTGGCCAACCGTAAATCGCGATGCGTCGGACTACGCTAGAAAGTGTGACAAATGCCAGAAGCACGCTCGGATTTCGAGGGCCCCACCTACCGAGATAACTCAAATGTTCAGTCCATGGCCGTTTGCGGTATGGGGAATTGACATTATTGGCCCTTTACCTCTAGCCAACTTAATTGGAAATCGAGGACAGCCTGCCTTGAAGATCGGTTATACGTAGGCTCACTATGGATATCGGCGAATTTTGTCCGAGTCCGGATCGAGCTACAATTGACAAGACATGACAAGCAAAGCTGTGAAAGCCAATATTCTAATTTTCGAGTCAATACGAGTTCATATGCTCAATATACGATCAATGCAAGCCAAGAAAATCAACTCACTCACATCCATCATTTCGCATCGATCAGGCTGTGTCCATCATTTCGCAATGGTCGATTTCGTATCCATCACGCATTCTTCTATTCGTATCCATCGCCATAGGACCGCCTTGTTCGTATCCATCGAAAACAGTCTTCTTTGTATCCATTAGCAGACAAGCTCACTTTGTATCGACCAGCAGCAAGAGAGTCTACTTCGTATCCATCCGGACCGTCCTACTTCGTTTCCATCGACTGCGACAAGAATGTCCAATTCATGTCGATTAAGCTTCAAACGTGCTTTGTATCGATCGACCACAGCGAAATCACAACACCCCATCGATACGAAGTGGAATGCAGTCGATCAATACGAACAGAACAATGCAGTCGATCGATACGAACAGAACAATGCAGTCGATCGATACGAACAGAACAATGCAGTCGATCGATGCGAACAGAATAATGTAATCGATCGTACGAACAGGGCCAAGTCAGATCGATACGAACGAGGCGTAAACCTTGGAAATACTCGATCGATTCGGCATAAAATGTGGATCCACCCCAGTTTATCGCTCCACGTTAATAATCAAGCACGTGTCTTTGATCGACACAAAGGAGATGGAGGCGAAGGTATCAATACGAACTCGTATCCATGTTGGAGAGCCCAATTTGCATCGATCATAACTCAAAATCTACAAGTCCAAATGCCATCAAATTTTCACAGGAGCTTACGTACAACCTAAAGAATGTTCATGCCCAATTTCTGCTCGATGGGACCAAATCTTGATCGATACGAAATTCGTTCGTATCATCACGGACCGAGTGCAAATCACGTGGGATCGATCGCGTGGGCCCACCCATATGCCAGAAGAGGTGTCCTGAGATCTGAGTGAGATATTTGCAGCCTACGCCTATAAATAGCATCCCAAAGCCAACAGAAAAAGGATCTTTTGGCTCTTTGACGTCCAGACTCTGCCGAAACCATTGTTGCACTCAAAAATCACTATTGTACTCGAGATTTACTGTTGTAATCCACTGTAACCAGCAAGAAAAAGTTAATAAAAGTCAATCATTTTATAGTGGACGTAGGCAACACGCCGAACCACTCTAAATCTCTGTGTTCTTTTGTTGTTTTTCTGATTATTGTCTAGAGTGTTTGTTAGATAATCCTCTTTTTACATTTACTTTCTTCATTTTATCTCTTCACACGTCTAGAGTGCCCAATTTTGGTACAAACATTAATATTGTGTCAGGTCGACACCTTCCCTTGTGTGGTTGACCGCTTATGGGGATGGGGTCAACCGCTAGTGTCAAACCTGGAGCATTTTGCTCTAGATTTTCCACCTTCAATCGTCATTCTTTCGATTGCCTTTCTTCCCTGTTGATCCTAATATGAAGGCACACTAAAATAACAATTCAACCATCCAAACATATAAATAACAATTCAAAAATGTAGATGGTGAATTCATGTCCTTTCATCTACCCTTCCCTTACCTTCCTTCTCTTCCGTCATTCCTCCCTATCACTCCAACTCTTCTATCCCTCTTCCTTATGCTCCTCTTAACCCTCCTCTCGTTGTCCTACCTCTCTCCTCTCCTTCAGTCCCTCTATCGTCTTGTTTCTCTGGATATTCCATTGGCCAAGTTCTGTCTGTGATTGATTCCCATATCTCTCATACCTCCAAACCTTAGTCTTCTCTCTTTAAAACTCTTCCCCGTAATACTGGTACTTACGTCCCGAAGCACTTTGACTTAAACTATGATGGTGCAGCTCTTGCTCCCCCTTTGGAAGTAATTAATGAAGGTATCACCTACTAGCAAGATTATTTGGTAGGCTTCTTCTTGGATGAGAAAATCAACTATATGGCTGTTGTTTAGTACCTTAAAAAATTCTAGAGATAGAAAGGTTCTTTTTATGTCAAGTGTTATGGTGCTAATTACTTTTTCAAATTTAAATACAAGGAAGATAGGCTAAAAATTTTGCACCTTGATCCTCTTTTTATTCATGGCCAAATGTTCATAATCACAACATGGAAGCCGACATTTGGTGTTGTTCAAGCCCAGTTCAAAAATGTACCCATTTGAGTGCATTTCTATAATATCCCTCACCTTGCTTGGACCTTGCTTGGCATTAACTGGCTGGCGTGCCATCATGGAAGATTGATTTGTTTCAATGAGGCTACTAGAAAACATGTGAGACTAGAATATGCAAAGTGTCTTATCGAGATCAATCTAAACAAAGAGCTGTCTGATTACATCTTGGTTGGAGAAGGTGATTGTTAGGAAAGTCTATATGGAATATGCCAGGAAACCATTGATATGTGTTCATTGCAAAACATTTGGCCATGCTACTGGTAGTTGTGACATGCACTCCTAAGAAAAATGCACAGACTCCTTAGTGGTGCACCACTCCCATACTGGTTCAGTCTTACCCACTAATACTCCTAATTTTCCCGTTCATAAATCTCAACAGTTTGCTAAGCCAGTGCCTTACACTAAAGGGAACCCATCAGACAAAATTGGAAAAAGAAAACTCTACTTGATAAAAATCCTAACTGTTAGCTTACCTGAAAATGATACATGTACCGATATTGAGGTAGTGGAGGAAGCCCTGTTCATTCAAGACTTTCAAAATGACACCATAGCATTGATTAGTGCCGATGCCAGTAAGATCACCAATCTCAACACAAAAATAATCTTTTCTAACCCCTTTTCTATCTTGGAAGACTTAGAGGATGGGAAGCTTGATCCTGCTATTGGCTATAACCTTTATGTCTCCTCTCCACCTATCTTTCCTGATACTAATGACATCTCTTTGCATTCTGGTTCACCTTCCTCCTCTATTCTTCTCCCTAACTTTGATAAATCTCCATCCTCCTCTCCTTCTATTGATGTCCTAGCCCTTATCGTCAATTCTCCTGGCCACTCCTCTATTGTGCACACTGATATTGTACACATTGATAAGGTGCACACTGATATTATGCACACTCTTATGCCTACCTTTTCTAATTCCTCCTCCGGTCCATATTCTAAACTTAAACCTCCTAATGATATTCCCCTCTTCCCTCCTAATAAGCAAATTCAAACTCCTGTCTCAGATTCTCACTCTGGCCCTTCAGCGACAGACATAATTAATCCCTCCAGCAGACAGATCTTCAAAAATAAAACCAACTGTTCTGATAGGATGGACATAAACTTAGGCATTGATTACTCTTCTGATCTAGTTGTCCCACAAATCTCCAAACCTGCAAAAGCAGCCTTCAAAGCAAGTCCTATGATTACTAGGTAATCTGCCTCCAAATTCATATATTCCTTATGATGGACAATATTGGATGTTGGAATATTAGAGGAGCTTATGATATTTCTAAGCTCTATGAAATTAAGAATCTTATATATGAAAACCATCCCCAACTTATTGCAATATGTAAAACTAAACTTAACCTAGAATTAATTAACAAAAGTGCAAATTACATTACCTCTAACTAGTCTCATATCCATAATCTCGATCAGGCTCCCTATGGTCGTCTCCTCATCTTTTGGAACCCCTCCATTTATCACCTCTCTTCTTATTCTACCCATAGGCAGTATATTCATTGCAACATTGCTCATTTAGCTTCTAATCTTACCTTCCTTATTTCCTTCATATATGCTAATAACTTCAAATGCTCAAGACAACTTCTTTTTAATCTTCTTCCTTCCCTTTCTAATCCTAACTTGCCTAACCTTTGTTTGGGGGATTTTAATAGTATGTTGTCTTCCTTTGAAAAATCTGGTGGAAACCCCCTCACTCTCTCTGACATCTTCCCCTCAATGATGCTATCTTACAAGCTAATCTTTCCCAAATTCCTAAGTCTGGATCTTTTTTCACCTAGAACAACAGTAGTAGATCGGGGAATAGAATTTACTGCAAATTTGATAGATCTATCTAGCCTAACCTTGTCTCCCACTTTCCTCCCCCAAATCAATCTGACCACAGTCCCATCATTTTATCTTGGGGAATGGCAAACATTAAAGGTCCTTCTCATTTTAATTTTTTAAATATATGGACTAATGATTCTGAATTTATGTCTCTTGTAGCACATATATGGTGCATTCCTATTTTTGGCAAGAATAGTCTAGCAATAAGTTTGGCAAAGGCAACCTATTGTCTAATAAGATAAGGAATGATCTCCAATCTCTCCAAGTCTTATTATCATCTAATCCTAGTGATACATCTCTTGCTAACATGGAGCTCTCTCTCTCTCAAATCAACTAGTTGTTGCTATGAATACAGAATTAGCTATGCTCAAGCAGAAAAATAAGGTCCTATGGGATTTGAATGGTGATAGGAATTCCAAACTCTTCCACTCTTCTCTCAGGCATAAAAGGTCTACCACTATCATTCACTCTCTATAGGACTAGCATGGCTCTTTAGTCTCCTCTCCAAAAGATATTCAAGCTGCTTTCCTCAATTATTACTCAGGTTTATTGGCTGATCATGATGACTCTCCTCTTGATATGTCTTCTCTTCTCCAAATTAACATCCCTTATGTTTCTAACTCTCAAGCTGAATGCCTTATTCAATGGATAACTAATGATGAAATCAAGCATGTTATTTTTCAATGAAGCTAGACAAATCTGCTGGCCTTGATGGATTTTCTATGCACTTCTTCCGAACTTCATGGAACATCATTGGTTTTGACTTCTGTAATGGTATCCTTCATTTTTTTTAAATCCAATGTTTTACTTTAAAGAATTAATCATACTAAACTGGCACTTATTCCTAAGGTGGAGTTGCCTCAAAATGTATCTCAATTTCGTCCAATTGCATGTTGTAACATTACCTACAAGTGTTTTACAAAAATCTTGTCCTCTAGACTGAAGAACTATCTTAACTCTATCATTTCCCCTAACCATGCTAGGTGCCTACCCGGTAGAATGATCACTAATAACATACTTATGTCCTAGGAGTTAATAAAGGTTATAAAGAAAAAACATCTCCCTTTGTTGTGCTCTACAACTTGACATACAGAAAGCTTTTGATATGGTCAGCGGGTCTGCAATTATATCTATTCTATCTAAAATAAATTTCCCTCGTCCCTTTCATCATTTGTATGCACGCCTAAATTTCACTGTTAAGCTTTCACTTTTCTTAAATGGGGAAGTCTTCGGTTATTTTTTGTAATGTCCCAGAATTTTTAACGTTTCGAATAAGAAAATTTAATTTATTTAAATATTCGAATTTGATTCGAATTAAATAATAATAAGAAAATCAATTTGTAATAAAATGACTTGATTTTCGATGAAATTTTTTTAATTTAATATATAGGATTTTTCCATAATTTTTAATTGAAAAATAATTAAATTTTCGTTTGCGCGTTATGCGGCAAACGTCGGTATTTTTGAAACTACATAGAATAAGATAACTAGTGTATTTTATCGTTGTTCTATGATCGGCTTGCATTATTGTGCTCGATTGTATTTTAATTTCTATCATTTGAGGCTTGTACGTGAATGTGATATTGTGTGACGGTGTACCGCCAAACTTCAAAAAGCAAAATATACGCAATTACATACACACGTATACATGTTTGCTGCTATGTTGTTGCCTTGAAATATGGAACGTGTTTTGTTTCATAATCATTTTGTTAGTAGGATTTTCATTATAAAAGAAACATGGACATGGACACATTTTCTAACACAGATATATGTGCACAATTTCCATTTCACATTTCATTATATTATGCACATACATCACCATTCTTTCCATACCTTTGCCATATCCTTCCTCCATGCCACATGCCACAAACCTTCACCATTCTTCCTTGTCCCCCTTAAACTTGCACATGTTCTTATCGACTTTTTTTACACAGCCTAGAAGTATTTTATCCTATTTATATGTACACAAGAACACACAAACATAAGAAAAACATAGCCATAAATAGAGTTCTTCTCCATATTTTTGTTTGTTATAATATTCAAATAAACCTCCTCTTCAAACATCAAAAACCAATATCTCCAAAACCGTTGACAATTGGCTGAAGTGATTAACTAGAGAGTTATTAGGAATAACCTCTAGTATTTTATAAAATTAGTCCCTTGGCATATCCTCGAGTGTGGTGGTGGAAATTAGATTAACCATGGCTGTTCAAAATTTGTGTGATTCCGACTGCGGTGAATTGGAGATCGGAGTACACAGTCATGTTTGTCTTGGCAAGACATGATTTTTAGAGCTTGTCACTCGATTTTAGGGGGTTGGAATTGACTGTGGTTGGTGATTGATCATTTTCCAATCAACTTGGGATTTCTGACGAACTGGTGGTCAAGGGGAACAATGGAGGCGATTGAAGGCCGTGTTGGGACAAGGCGGAGGCAGTGGTGATGATTTCCGATGAATAGTTGATAATAATGTTTTGTTATTTATTGTTTGTTTGGTTATTTGAATAGTGGTCGACCAGTTTATGAGCAATTAATCTCCATACGCATAGGTTGGGTAGACCATAATTACAGATGCATTGAATACGAACATCTTGTGAATAGAATCCCATAATTTGATTATAAGGTATTTGATAAAAATATTGGTTAAGGTAATGTTTCATAATGAAAAGATGTTTATCTTTTAAGTGAAATGGTTTCTTTTCGAAAGAAAAAGGAAATATTTTGGAAACAAATATTTGCAAAGGAAATGGTTATAATAAAAGATGTTTATTAAAAGGAATGGCTACTTGTCTTTTGGAATGAAATGGTTTTCTTAAAGAAATGAAAATATTTGAAAATAAGTATTCTGAAGTGATTTTATATAAAAGTGATTTATATAAAGATATTTATAAAAATGTTTTTTATAAATAAAGAGAATTTCAAGGACTAAAACCTCGGTGGTTTTTAATTGGCTTTCCAAAGATTTTGGAGAAATAAAAATTACTATGTTTGAGTGTATGTGCGATTATTAGTACAAAATAATTTGTCACTTCGGGAAACAAAAATGATTGTTTATGTTACCGATGATTCAGGTAAACCATAACGAAAAGGTGGGCAAGAGGGTTTTTGTAACACTAGGTATAGTCCATTCTTAGTGTAGAGGGATATCCATATTTATTTATTTTGGAGAAGCTGCGACCTAGTTGCCTTGTTATTAAGAGAAACCTCCTGATCTGGTTGCATATATTTTGATGTGCTTTTATAGTAGAGTATTTTAAGATTTCCAAATAAATATATCAAATACAACATCGTATTATTATACAGAGTATTTAATGTCGTTTTCAAAAGTGATTGTTTTTAAATCTCAAAGAAAACTATGATTTGATACAAAAAATATACATATATATATATATTATTTCAAAAGGATTTGAAATAAAACCGGGAATTTAGTTCGAAACGATTATTTTCGAAAAGGATTATATTTTGAAAATAATAAAGTTAGTTAGATTTCAGAAAATCTAAATGTGTAGATTACGCCAAAGTCGGTAGTTTGGGAATTACGTATATGTTTGTGCATCGTAGGCTCTTGTGGCCCTATTTGTGTTAGAAGAATTATGTTGGCTTAATCCTGTATCTAATTGGGTATCTAATTAGATAGGGGTACGTAGGCAGTCACAAGTGACAGTGATGCAGCCCTAATAATAATATATCTTTTTCCTATTTGTTGTTTGCTATTTATCATGCGATGTTGTATCTTTCATGCTTATCGTTTTATTCCATATTGACATGTTTATTGAGTGTGCCGGAATGGCTATTGATGTCTCTCTTATTAGAGTTGTGCGGCGGTAGATTTATAGTATTTGAGTACGATATGTATTAAAGCACACTCTGTATAATAAATATTAGAACTCTGATAAGTTGTATTATTGAATTTGTATCCTATACATTTAGTAGTGTTATATATTTATCAAATTATATTATGTATTAAATTGATAGTTTTAAATTAGTTAGTTTTAGAATGAACGGGTTTACGGCAGTTGTGACTGATCCAAAAATATGGGCCATAACAGTTGGTATCAAAATATAGGATAGGTGCTTAAGTAAAATTTAACCTAAGGTTAGTCAATCAACTTGGGAATTTTAATTGAAACTACCTTAATTGGATAAATAAAAATGGATAGGATAAGGCACTGTACCTCCGACCGGGGTTATTAGTGATATAATTTTTGGTGTGCTTAACTTTTGTTAATTGTTTGTCTCTCATTATATTTTTCCATCTATGGAATTTCGAGGACAAAATTCTTTTAAGCAGGAAAGAATGTAACGTTCCAAAATTTTTAACATTTCTAATGAAAATATTTAATGTATTTAAATATCTAAATTTGACTGAATTTAATAAATAATAAGAAAATAAATTTGTAATAAAATGTCTTGATTTTTGTTGTTTTATGATCGTCTCACTTTATTGTGCGCGATTGTATTTTTATTTCTATCGTTCGCAGCTCATACGTGAACGTGATATTGTGTGATGGTGTACCGCCAAACTTTAAAAAACAAAATATACACAATTACATACATACACGCATACATGTTTGATGCCATGTTGTTGCCTCTAAATATGGAAACATGTTTTGTTTCATAATCATTTTGTTTGTACGATTTTCATTATAAAAGGAGCATGAACGTGGACATATTTTCTAACACTCAAATACGTACACAATTTCTCTTTCACATTTCTTTATATTTTCATGCACATACATCACCATTCTTTCCATACCTTTGTCATATCCTTCCTCCATGCCACTGCCATACATGTTACCATCCTTCCTTGTCCCCCTTACACTTGCACATGTCCTTATTATCTTTTGTTTACTTAGCCTAGAAGTATTTTAGCCAATATATGTGTACACAAGAAACACATAAACATAAATAAACACAGCTATAGACAGAGTTCTCTATATTTTTGTTAGCTGTAATATTAGAATAAACCTCCTCTTCAAACTTCAAAAATCAATATCCCCTAAACTGTTGACAATTGGCCGAAGTGATTAATTAGAAAGTTATTAGGAGTAGCCTCTGATATTTTATAAAAATAGTCGCTTGACATTTCGTCGAGTGTGGTGGTGGGAATTGTAGATTCACCATGACTGTTCAAAACTTGTGTTATTCCGACTGCGATGAATTAAAGATCGGAGTGCGCGGTCATGTTTGTCTCATCAAGTCATGATATTTAGAGATTGTCACTCGATTATAGGAGGTTGGAATTGACTGTGGTTGCTGATTGATCATTTTCCGATCAACTTGGGTTTTTTGACGAACCGGTGGTCGAGGGGAGTAATGGAGGTGACTGGAGACTTTGTTGGGGCAAGGAGGAGGCAGCGGTGATGATCAAAGGAGGTCTGGGTCACTGTAGCGACGCTGGTGCTCGAATTAGGGTTTTGGGCTGGTCATTTTTCATACTCAGTTATGGAAATGGTGGTGGCGTTGGAGGGCATCAAGCTTGGTAATGGTTGGCTTGGAGGTGAGGTTGTAGGTGGCAGTCATGATGGTTGGAGCGGTGACGACTGTAAGTGGTAGGAGCATCAGTGGTGGGATGTCGTATGAGATGGGCTCGAATTCTTGTAGCAGGCATGCATTCTTATTTTATTTGGGGAGATGCTCTGTTGCTTTGGGGTATGCGGGTATGTAGGTAGGTGTGGGGTTTGGGCCGTGAGTCTTGGGCTTTGCCAGTATAAGGTTGGGTAAGGTTTATTAGTAATTTAGTCAAATTAATTAGTAAATTAAAAAGTTTTAACTTTGAAATTTAATAACTTACCCATACAAGGTCCGTTTATCCCATGGATTATTACATTAGATTTGTATAAACGAGTAGAGCACATTAGTATAAGTTATTGACACATTTGGTGAAGTATAAAGAATTGATAAAATATTAGTTATTGAATTTAATTACAAATAACATAGTTAAATAACTATACATCGTTTGTGACATCTGTTTAGCAGAATAAATCCCTGTTCTGCTATTATTTCAATTTGGACATTTATATATATATATATATATATATATATATATATTGTCTTTCTTTAAACTTGGTTAATAATTTTATTGCCAATGAAATTGTTTAGGCTCAAAGCCCATAAATACAAAATCGGCCATATACACAAAAATAAAGGCAGCTAACAAATATACAGACAAGTAAGTTTAAACTCGAATAATTCCATTTTCATCGACTCTAAATTTCCAAAAGAGGCTTCATGGTGGATCCCAAAAGTCTCGTTGATTTCCTGAGCAATCTTCCTTCCACTTCATCCTCTCCAGCAATTGTCTTTCTAGTCCCGTTAGGCTGGTAAGCTTCCTTTTGTTAATCCGACTAACTATTAAGCTCGTATCCCAGTTAATTTGGGAATTGACTAATTGCGCTTCCTTTCTTTTGTTTTTGAAAGCCATGTGGTTCCTTTCTCTCCAGAGATGCCATATGGTAGCTGTGAAGCTAAGTTTGAGTATTTCTTGCATCAAGTATGAACAGTTGCTCCAGTTGTTCAGGTAAAAGATCTAATCTTTCAGCGATTTAACTTCATTCGAGAGAAAAAAATTCATTTTTTGTAGACCCCATACAGTTTTGCTATAAGAACATTTGAAAAATAGATATGCGTGACTTTCATTTTCTTCATTGCATAGATTGCATGTAGTTTCCTCAATTATCCCCCAATTGTGCAGACGGTCTTTAGTAGGAAGCCTGCCTAGAATGGCTTTATATGTTGTGTGAGCCATCTTAGGATTAACTAATTTGCTCCAAACAATTTTATACCAGTCTACAATCTAATGTCTGCTCCTCGTCTCTTCCCATACCTTCTTGAATAAAAAATGACCTTTATTAGAGTTTTTCATACACCAAGCATCATCTATTCTACCACTGTATATTGGCATACTTTGTATCTCTTCTTTAAAGTTCCTAGTAATAAGTTGCTTATCACTTTTCCACCTACCTCCTTCTATAATGCTTGATACAGTACAACTAGGATTACCATAGTCTAAGAAACCTTCCCATCCTACTCTATCAATCAGATTTTGATTATTTAACAAGGGATCTTTCCAAAGGTCAGTTTTATGGCCATTAGCTATTTTCCTTTCAATGAGAGGCTTTAGGTCTTCTTTGAATTTCAAGATATTTTGCCAAATAACTAATGCATTATTGTTTGTGGAGTCTGTCCAAAAATTGTCTTTGAAATACCTTGCTCTCATCCATTTAGGCCATACGTTCTCAGATGTTAATATATTCCAGGCCATTTTGATACCATAAACCTTTTTTAGTTCAAAAAGGTCTTTTAATCCAACTCCTCCTTCTTTCTTCGATTTGCATAGGTCTTTATAGATAATTTTATGCAATTTCCCCCTCCATATAAAGTCTACGCAAACTGAGTTAATCTTACCCAGTGAGCAATTTGGTATTTGAAAGGTTTGAAGCCAAAATCTAACTTTAGATGTGATCACTGTGTGGACTAACTCAATCCTACCTGCAAATGATAAAAACTTGGACTTCTAGCCTTATAATTTCTCTCTAATACTATCTATGAGTTTACCACATTCTTTATCTGTAATAGTGTTTGTTGACAGTGGTATCCCCAAATACTTGACTGGCAACTCCCCTTCAGAGACTCCTATTCTACATAGATAAATTTGTTTCTCTTTGCAATGCTTATTGAAATAACACTTTATTTTCCCCTCATTGAGTTTCAGACCACCAAACAGATTAAGTAGATAGAAAATGTTTTTAAGAGTATCAATTGCATGCATGGAGGCTTTCATGAAAATAATAAGATCATCAGCATAAATTAGATGTGTTACCTTTTGTTCAATTTATATATATATATATATACACACACACACACAAGTTCTTCTGATTCATGTGTTATTATTCAATTTATTGAATACTTGATAATAATGTTTTGTTATTCATTGTTTGCTTGTTTTTTTGAATTGTGCTTGGCTAGTTTATAAGCAATTAATCTCTATATGCATGGTAGGGTAGACCATAATTACGGATGCATTTAATATGAACATCTTGTGAATAGAATTTAACAATTTTACTATAAGGTGTTCGACAAAAATATTGGTTAAGGTAATTGTCGTAATGAAAAGATGTTTATCTTTTAAGTGAAATGGTTTCTTTTGGAAAGAAAAAGAAGATATTTTGGAAACAAATATTTGTAAAGGAAATGGTAATAATGAAAGATGTTTATTAAAAGGAAAGGATACTTGTCTTTTGGAATGAATTTTTTTAAAAGAAATGGAAATATCTAAAAATAAATATTCTGAAGTGATTTTATATAAAAATGATTTATATAAAGATATTATAAAATGTGTTTTATAAATAAAGAGAACTTCAAGGACTAAAACCCCGGTGGTGTTCAAATGGCTTTCCAAAGATTTTGGAGAAATAAAAAATACTATGTTTGAAAGTATGTGTGACTATTAGTGCAAAATGATTTGTCACTTTGGAAAACGAAAATGGTTTGTTATGTTACCAATGATTCAAGTAACCCATAACTAAAAAGTGGGCAGAAGGGTTCATGTAACTTGGGGATAGTCCGCTCTTAGCGTAGAGGGAGATACTTATTTATTTATTTTGGAGAGACTACAACCTAGTTGCCTTGTTATTGAGAGAAACCTCCTGATCTGATTGCATATATTTTGATATGCTTTTATGGTATAGTATTTTGGGATTTTTCAAATAAATATATCAAATACAATACTACATTATTATACATAGTATTTGATGCCTTTTTCAAAAATGATTGTTTTAAAATCTCGAGGAAAAGTATGATTTGATATAAAAAGATATATATATTATTTCAAAAGGATTTGATATTTAACCGGGAATTTAGTTCGAAGAGATTATTTTTGAAATTATATTTTGAAAATAATAAAGTTAATTAGACTTCAGAAAATCTAAATTTGAAGATAAATCCTAAGTGGATAATTTGGGAATTGCATATATGCTTGCCCATCGTATGCTCCTTGAGTCCAATTTATGGTAGGAGAACTACAATGACTTGATCTTGTATATAATTGAGTACCCAATTAGATAAGGGTACGTAGGCAGTTGAAGTGGTAATGACACAGCCCCAATAATAATATATCTTTTCCTGTTTATTGTTTGCTATTTATCGTGCGATGTTGTATCTTTCCTACTTACCATTTTATTCTTCATTGACATGTTTATTGAGTTTGCAAGAATGGCTATTGCTGACTCTCTCATCAGAGTTGTGCAGCTGTGTATCTATCGTATTTGAGTATGGTATGTATTAAAGCGCACCCTGTAGAATAAATGATTAGAACTCTAATAAGTTGTATTATTGAATTTTTACCTTATACATTTAGTAGTGTTATATATTTATCAAATGATAATGTGTATCAAATTGGTAGTTTTAAATTTGTTAGTTTTAGAATAAACAGGTTTTCGGTAATTTTGAATGGTCTGAAAATCTGAGTCGTCACAGTTGATATCAAAGCACAGGATAGGTGCCTAAGTATAATTTCACCAAGGGTTAGTCAATCAACCTAGGTATTTTAAATGAAACTATCTTAGTTTGATAAATAAAATTGGATAGGATAAGGCATCTTACCTCTGACTGGAGTTATGGGTGATATAATTTTTGGTGTGCTTAACTTTTATTAATTGTTTGTCTTTCGCTATATTTTTTCATCCTTGGAATTTCGAGGACGAAATTCTTTTAAGGAGGAAGAATGTAACGACCCGAATTTTTTAACTTTTCTAATGGGAAATTTAATTATTCGAATTAGATTAGAATTTAATAAATAATAATAAAATCAATTAGTAATAAAATGATTTGATTTTTGATGACGTATTTTTAATTTAATATATACGATTTTTCCATAATTTTTAATTGGAAAATAGTAAATTTTCGTTCGACGCATTTTGCAGCAAACTTTAGTATTTTTGAAACTTCACAGAATAAGATAACCGATATATTTTATTAAAGTTTTATGATCGTCTTACATTATTGTGTGCGACTGGATTTTCATTTCTGTTGTTCGCGATTCATACGCAAACATGATATTATTTGACGGTGTACCACAAAACATTAAAAAAAACAAAATATATGCAATTACGCACATATACGCATACATGTTTGCTGCCATGTTGTTGCCTCGAGATGTGGAAACATTTTTTGTTTCTTAATCATTTTGTTTGTAGGATTTTCATTATAAAAGGAGCAGGAACATGGACACATTTTCTAACATACAAACATGTAAACAATTTCCATCTTACATTTCTTTATATCTTTAGGCACGTACATCACCATTCTTTCCATACCTTTGCCATATCCTTCCTCCATGCTACTGCCTACACGTTCACCATTCTTCCTTGTCCCCTTTAAACTTGCACATGGTCTTATTTGTAACGATCCATAAAATTTAATAATTAAACAACTAAATTTAATAAGATTTTAGAATTTAATATTGGAAGAAATTAAAATTTATGATTTATTAACGAGAAAAATAATTAAAATATGAATTACTAATGTTGTTTGAATATTATTGACAACTATTTTAATGTAATTTCAATCAATTGAAATTATTGCAAAGTTAATTTGGTTATAATTGTAAATATGGAATAAATTAAATGTTGGATTCAATGTTGAAATTATATGTTATTAATTGATATAGGTTTATTACAGAAAATGAAATCAATTAATTGGTATGTAAACTTATTAGCTTTGTTTGTAACAATAAATTCAGAAATGTGTTTGAATTACTAATGTGTAATAATTGTTTTAATTATTATTTTATTATTTAATCCGTTGAAATAATTTGGAAATCATGTGAATTTAATATAATTAAATATTGTCGTTAATACGAGTTAAGATGATAACTGTAGAATATGAATGCAATAAAATGTAAACTAATGTTAATTATATTCACAAGGCAATAGATGATTCAATAATAAGTGTGAGAATCAAAATAAAAGAATTTATGGGAATTTAAATTATAATAAAATTGGTTTTATTCCTATTGTAATTTAACATTAAAATTTATGTAATATTTAAATATTGGATTTAACATGGAAAATTTATTTATAAAAGATTATAATTTCTATGTAATCAAGAATGATAAAACTGTTAACTTTTAAATTTGAATTTAAAAGTAATTAAATAAATTTAATAATAATTTATTTAGTTAATGCGAAAATTAGCCATTTTGGGCAATGTCTCGGATTTTGACGAAACTAGTTTCATCAGATCCGTAATAGTGAATTATTATAAGATTTCAAGTTTCGTAGCGATCAGACTTAACGTTTGATCATTTGAGCTCGAAACATGTAGAAATCGATTAATGGAATTTAAATGAATATAATTTGATTTTAAAAGCAAACTTCTATATACGATGGAATTAGGATTTGAAATTAGTTCAATTGAGTTTAAAAATATCAAAAACATATATTTTGATATATGGGATGACCTACTTTCGTTTCGGGAACGAAACGGGCTTTACGGGTCGTTATTATTGTTTCGACCCAATTCGATATGTCCATTCGTTCTTATCCATCTGTCTATATAAATAGATTTTTTTCTCTAACCCTAGTAGCCTTTCATTTTATTTCTGTATGTACTTCTCATCTGCTCCTTCTTCCTTTCCGATGGCAGAAACCCTAATTTCAATTCCAATCAAAACCCTAATTCCCAAATTCAAAATCAAATCGAAAATTTAAGCTCATCAAATCCTATCGAATTATATACTGCCAGAAAGCTCTCAACGAACGCTATCTACATCAGCAATTCGTGTCTGCAATCGAATCATGATTTGGCAAGAAATTAGCGACCTTTCTCAGTCATCTGTTTCTAGGGTTTCGCGATCGATGGTAGATCGTCGATTATACGACGATCGGAGGGTACCATGGCATAGAGGGCGACGAATGGAGGCAATCTATGGTGGTCATTCATCTGAAGTGGCTGTGATTCACCACGATTGGGCGCCAAAGGTTGGCAGCGGCGAATATCTCAGGCAACGCCAATGGAGGCTGCGACTTCAGGGAGAGGGCGGCAAGCTAAGGGAAAGACGATGGTGGCGTTGGATCTCGGCATAATGGGCTCTAGCGGCATGCAACAGTGGTTGTTCATCGGCGGCTGATGGTTTTGGAGCGTGCGTGGGAGACGAGCGACTAGGGTTAGGGTAAGATAAATTTACAATTATGCCCTTTTATTTAAATTAATTTAAATTTGAATTTTTAAAACTTCTAACTTGAATAAAATTTTCATACGAGCTCATATCTACACGTAGTTTCTTGCATTGGGATCGTATCAGAATTTCGGACGATATGGAACTGGTTTGGTCGAATTCTAAGGCTATTTAAATTTTGGGCTTTATTTGGATTTTAAATCGACGATAAATCTAAGGTGAGTGATTAAACCCACTCACAAATACTAAACCTTCTTATGTTAGTTGAATTAAATTTATGATGTGATTAGAATTTTATTGATTGCTGTTTTGTAATTTAAATGATCATTTAAGTTTAATTTGAATAAAATTGACATTTAAATTAATATTGAATTTAAATTGTTAGTTAATTACCTGATAGTGATAACCAGTTAATTGTTGTGATTTATTAGCTGATTTGGATGTTGATTCTGATGGATGTTATTTGTTAACATTTTGGATGATTGGATGTTCATATCCCTATTATCACTATGGGTTGAAATGATACATACCCGAATGATCTTATAGATTAGGGAAAATTGTTATGGATTGAAATGGTAAACTCGAGCGATTTTATTGATTTGGAAATTATTGATTCGGGATACGGGTTGAAATGATATATACCCGGAAAATTTAACTATTTTGGGGCTGAAATGATACATACCCTATCACTTGACCATAGGGTAGAAAACTATATACGGACACCGTTGGTCGGTTTTAAATTAGTTTCTAAATAGGAAAGTATGGTTGATTTATAAATTTGATTTTTCTAAATTTAATTTAATGATTTTATTTAAAATTTATATTTGGAAAATAATTTATTTTATATGTTTTAAAGCTTCAAATTATAAGTTAATATATGGTCTTAAATGTAAATTTAAGATTTTAACTTATAATTTTATTTAGTTTTAAATATACATTTTAAATATTTTAAAATTTAATTTAGTAAAATATTTAATATAGTTTTAATATATATTTTCAATTTAATTTAATATAATAAATATAGTTTTGATTCAAAATAACAAATATAGACTTTTATAATAACTTTAACAGATAAAAGATTTTTGTAAAAGATTTTAGAATTTTGTAAAAGGTTTGTAAGGAATTTATAAAAGTTTTGTAAGAGATTTTATAATGGATTTTATAAAAGGATTTTTATAAAAGATTTTTTTATAAAAGATTTATAATGGTTTTATAAAGAAGTTTATAAAGGTTTAAAGGAATTTATAAAGGGTTTTATAAAAGAACTTGTGTAAAGGGATTTGGAAGCATTTTAAAGGAATTCTGTAAACATCTCTGAAGTCGTTACACTCATATTTATTTGCTGTTGATTTAACATGCATAAGATCTTTTAGTTCTGGCTCGAGTGTTTTGACTTTTCATTATGCTCGGGCCAGCCTGAGCATTTCAGTGTTGAAGACTTTATTTCTAGAGGACGAAGATGGAGATTTGTATACTATTTATATATATATATATTCCACTGCATCCTGTTGTTCCACTGCGTTATCCTGTTATATCTACTGTATGTATAACTCTGATAGTATTGTAAAAGTGTAATCAAATGTCTTTGTAAAACAGCTTCATGAAATATTTATTTGATTATTCTATTTTTTCATTCCGCTGTGAGATTCTGTGTTCTGTTTTTCTTTCTTCTCTCTTATTTTCTTATTTACCCCATTAACAATCCTCCCTTTTGAATGGTTTGAGTCTGACATGTGTGGTTTATTGTCGATTTAAACTGTCTAAAAAGGGGGTTCGTTACAGTTGGTATCAAAATTTTGGTTTAGCGATAACCATAGCTTTGTGGGGTTTGACTCATTAGAGATAGGGTAGTGATACCCTAGAATGAGTTGTTTGAGCGTATATATATATATATATATATATATATATATATATGAGAGAGTGTATTTGTTAGTGTTATAAAATTGTTTTTATATTGTGTTAATTTGTTATGTTTAGTATTATAAATTCTGGTCGGTACATAAGACGTTATGGCTTCGATAGGGATTTCTAAACACTTAATAGGGCAGACCGATACAATATTGTTTTTGAAATATAGATAAATGAAATAATTTTACCTAGTATTATATTTTGTATATAAAAGAATAATTTTTATAGTTGTATGTGATATGTTGTTTGTTAGGAGGTGAAATTTTATAAATATTGGTTGTAAAATTGGATTTACAAATAAAGTAAATATGAATTGGAAATTTGAGAACTTAAGTTCTGGAGTTTTGAAATTGGTTTTCAATGATTTCAGAATATAATATTAGTATTTTTTGGATATAAATATTTTCAATGTGATTTGAATGAAATGTTTTAAAAGAATTTTAAAAGGAAATAAGTTCTGTGCTCCCCTCTTCTGTCGTTGGAAAATGATATCGGTGATGACCGCGACATCATCGATGTTCATTTTTGAGTTTCAAAGAGGGAAGACCACTGTAGTAGCTTTGCTACACATTTGTCTTGATAAACAAATTTATTTTATTTTCTTAAATATGATTTGATATATATAAAAGATATGAATATATATATATATATATATAATTTCAAAATGATTTGAATGAAACCCGGTATTTAGTTCCTAAAATTTTCTGATAATTAGTGGTTTTCAGTTATTGTAATAGAATGGAATCTTGACTATTTTAATAAGATTTGAAACATCCAAATTGAAATCTGAATTAAGAGATAATTGTTTAATAAAAATATAAAGAGATTGGAGATTTGTAACTTGTAAATTTAAAGATAATGAAAATTAAGAAGATGTAAACTATTGAACATTGTTGTTAACTAAAATGAATAAGATAAATTTGTATAACATTTAATTACATTCTAAAAACATATACAAAACTTACCAGAAATGTTTAAAAGTTCAAATGTTGATATGGATATGTAATAGAATATTATACAAGTATAAGCTTAATAAAAAAAATGCTTCAAAGTGAATATATGTTTATAAATGAAAATTTAAGATGTTACAAGAATATTATAAACATAAGTTAATATTTTGAAATGCTAGTAATTAAATTAAATAGAAGAAAAAATGAATACTGTTTAGGTAAATGATTATAAACCTAAGAAAATGAATGAAATAATTCATTGATGAATAATGATATTAAATGGATATCAAAGGTATAAGTAATTAATAAATGTGAAATAAACTACAATGAAATGTAAATAATACTTTAATAATGAATTCATTGATGATTCCAAATATTGAATGGGAAATAAATTGTGTAAGTAATGAAGGTGAATTTATGAAAAATAAGCATTGTATAAACGAATGAAAATAAATGAAAAGTAAATAATGAGGTGAAAAGAAACCAATAGAATAAAATATGTAAATTGTGCGTAAATCATTTTATTCGCATAACATTCTGATTCAGATTTGAATACAAGGATTGTAGTAATTCACACCAGTTTGAATTAGGATTTTTCGCTCGATTCTTGACAGGGAATAATTGATACGAATTTTTGATAAGAATTTGAAGTTTTCTATCATGGCTAATGGCTATGTAAGGAAAATGGAAATTTCGAATCAAGAAATCGGATCAGAGTCCACACTAGAGTGGTCGGATTAACAATACTAGTTCGAAAGTGGAATGTGTGTATTCAAGCAAGCGATTAGAATTGGTATTGTGTTAAATCGTGCAAATTTAAGTAATACTTCAATTATTTATTGTTTGGCTCATGGGATGTTTGGAAAATGATACTTCAAATTGTTTAAGGTTGTATGAATAGTCTATTAAGTAATTATCTAAGGCTGTTGAGCGTAAGATACGCTTAGCGGTTTATTTATCATCCTTGTACGATAAAAAGTTTCTAAACTAAACAAACCATTAGTTTTGGTTGCTATGGATGTGTGATGGATTCTTTTGTTGCATATGATGGTCGTGCCGTTCTGTTTGCATATGTATTGTGTTGATTTGCTTTTGTTACTAATTGAAACAACTAAATATTTCTCTTTTACAAAATTCTCACTATTTTGAATTATATAAGTGGAATGCAGGTTTATGAAAGCAATAGCTACTGCTTTTGGTTTCATAAGTAAAGTTGTTTGCCCGACAAATAGGTACGTTTTCAGATTACGATTTTGCAACGATATTTTAATTGTTTTTCCCATGGTTGGGATGCTTTATTATTGAAATATGATATATATATATATATATATTGTAATTATTGATATTATTAGCTTTCCGAACCTAACCGTGCAAAGGAGACTCTGCCAAAAAAATTCGTAAATTTAGGACTTAGAAAATTTTTGGTGAAAATGTGGTTATTTTCAAAGTTTCTTATTTCCTTCTTGTTTCTTTTCAAGGACGAAAAGTTTTGAGTAGGGGATAGTGTAACAACCCGTAAATTTTAATAATTAAAACTATTAAATTTAATAAGATAGAATTTAATATTAGGAGAAATTAAAATTTATGATTTATTAATGAGAAAAATAATTAGAATATGAATTAATAATGTTGTTTGAATGTTATCGACAACTATTTTAATGTAATTTTAATCAATTGAAATAATTGTAAAGTTAATTTGGTTATAATTGTAAATATGGAATAAATTAAATGTTGGATTCAATGTTGAAATTATATGTTACTAATTGAAATAGGTTTATTATATAATATGAAATCAGTTAATTGGTACGTAAACTCATTAACTTTGTTTGTACACAATAAATTCAGAAATGTGTTTGAATTACTAATGTATAATAATTATTTTAATTATTATTTTAATATTTAATACATTGAAATAATTTGGAAATCAATGTGAATTTAATATAATTAAATATTGTTGTTAATATGGGTTAAGATGATAACTGTAGAATGTAAACGCAATAAAATGTAAACTAATGTTAATTATATTCATAAGGTAATAGTTGATAATAATAAGAGTGAGAATCAAAATAAAAGAATTTGTAGGAATTTAAATTATAATAAAATAGGTTTTATACCTATTGTAATTTAAAGGTAAAATTTATGTAATATTTAAATATTGGACTTAACATGGAAAATTTATGTTTAAAAGATTATAATTTATATGTAATCAAGAATGATAAAATTGTTAACTTTTAAATTTGAATTTAAAAGTGATTAAATCAATTTAATAATAATTTATTTAATTAACGTGAAAATTAGCCATTTTGGGCACTATCTCGGATTTCGACAAAATCAGTTTCATCGGATCCATAATAGTGAATTATTATAAGATTTCAAGTTTCGTAACGATCAGACTTATCATTTGATCCTTGGAGCTCGAAACGCATAGAAATCGATCGATGGAATTTAAATTAATATAATTTGATTTTAAAAGCTAACTTCTATATACGATTGAATTAGGGTTTGAAACTAGTTCCATTGAGTTTAAAAATATCGAAAACCAATATTTTGATATATGGGATGACTTACTTTCGTTTCGGGAACGAAATGGGCTTTACGGGTCGTTGTTATCGTTTCGACCCAATTCGATCTGTCCATTCGTTCTTATCCATATGTCTATATAAATAGATTTTTTTTCTCTAAACCTAGCAGCCTTTCATTTTATTTCTGTACGTACTTTTCATCTTCTCCTTCTTCCTTTCCGAGGGCAGAACCCTAATTTCAATTCCAATCAAAACCCTAATTCCCAAATTCAAAATCAAATCGAAAACTCATCAAGCCCTATCGAATTATATACTGCCAGAAAGCTCTCGAAGAACACAATCTACATCTGTAATTCGTTTTTGCAATCAAATCATGGTTTGGCCAGAAATTGGTGGAATTTCTCAATCGCCTGTTTCTAGGGGTTAACGATCGACGGTGGATCGTCGATCAAAGGGTACCATGGGGTAGAGAGCGACGAATGGAGGCGATCTATGGTGGTCGTTCATCTGAAGTGGCCGTGATTCGCCATGATTGGGTGCTAAAGGTCGGCGGCGGCGAACGTCTCAGGCAACACCGTTGGAGGCCGCGACTTCAGGGAGAGGGCTGCAGGCTGAGGGGGAAGAGATGGGGGCGTTGGATCTCGACGTAGTGGGCCCTAGCGGCGTACGGCAGTGGTTGTCCATCGGCGGCTGATGGTTTTGGAGTGTGCGTTGGAGACGAGCAGCTAGGTTAGGGTATGGTAAATTTACAATAATGTCCTTTTATTCAAATTAATTTAAATTTGAATTTTTAAAACTTCTAACTTGAATAACATTTTCATACGAGCTCGGATTTGGACGCGGTTTCTTGCGTTGGAATCATATCGGAATTTCGGATGATTTGGAACTTATTTGGTCGAATTCTATGGCTGTTCAAATTTTGGGCTTTATTTGGAGTTTAAATCGACGATAAATCTAAGGTGAGTGATTTAACCCACTCATAAATACTAAACCTTATGTTAGTTGAATTAAATTTATGATGTGATTAGAATTTTCTTGATTGCTGTTTTGTAATTTAAATGGTCATGTAAATTTAATTTGAATAGAATTGCCATTTAAATTAATATTGAATTTAAATTGTTAGTTAAATACCTGATAATGATAACCAGTTAATTGTTGTGATTTATTAGCTGATTTGGATGTTGATTCTGATGGATGTTATTTGTTAACATTTTGGATGATTGGATGTTCATATCCCTATTATCACTATGGGTTGAAATGATACATACCCGAATGATCTTATAGATTAGGGAAAATTGTTATGGATTGAAATGGTAAACTCGAGCGATTTTATTGATTTGGAAATTATTGATTCGGGATACGGGTTGAAATGATATATACCCGGAAAATTTAACTATTTTGGGGCTGAAATGATACATACCCTATCACTTGACCATAGGGTAGAAAACTATATACGGACACCGTTGGTCGGTTTTAAATTAGTTTCTAAATAGGAAAGTATGGTTGATTTATAAATTTGATTTTTCTAAATTTAATTTAATGATTTTATTTAAAATTTATATTTGGAAAATAATTTATTCTATATGTTTTAAAGCTTCAAATTATAAGTTAATATATGGTCTTAAATGTAGATTTAAGATTTTAACTTATAATTTAATTTAGTTTTAAATTTACATTTTAAATATTTTAAATTTTAATTTAGTAAAATATTTAATATAGTTTTAATATATATATATATTAAATTTAATTTAATATAATAAATATAGTTTTGATTTAAGATAACAAATATAGACTTTTATAATAACTTTAATAGATAAAAGATTTTTGTAAAAGATTTTAGAATTTTGTAAAAGGTTTGTAAGGAATTTATAAAAGTTTTGTAAGAGATTTTATAATGGATTTTATAAAAGGATTTTTATAAAAGTTTTTTATATAAAAGATTTATAATGGTTTTATAAAGAAGTTTATAAAGGTTTAAAGGATTTTATAAAGGGTTTTATAAAAAAAAACTTGTGTAAAGGGATTTGGAAGCGTTATAAAGGAATTTGCGTAGAGGTTTATGAAATGGGGAAGAGTTGTAAACTATTTTGGAAATTATAAATAGCTTTACAAATGGTTTTAAAGCATATAAATAGTTTATAAATGGGTTAAGAGAGATTTATAAATTATTTTCGAAATTGATTGAAAGAAATCTTCCTCGGTATTTATGAATATATTTATACTTTTGGAATAAGTATATAGATATCTTGATATGAAAGTATAAACTGTTTTTTGGATTTATTATTAATAAATGTTTTATAAAATGACCACGGTGTGAAAAATATAACGATTGGTTGTTAAAGAGACAAGGGTCGGATATTGTCATACTCTCTACCAATTCCGAAACCACTTTAACAATTATGCCCGTGGTGGAGAATCCAGAACGAAGTAGGATGGTTTGGAGAATGCTACTAATGTGAGGTAAGAACGTAGCCCTGCCCCCTCGGGTCAGCTTGATATGACTAAAACAGGAGTTATCCCGGGCCAAGTGAGGTCGCTCCTCCTATCGAACACGCATCTTCGATACCATATCTGTTACTTTGTGATTGATTTGGTGGCCACCTTCAATTTGATTATGGGAGCGTGTTCCGAGGTGGGCGATAGTAGCTGTTATGCGTTACCACCAGTCCGAGCGTGCAAAACGGTAGAATCCTACCTTGGGCATTGCCTCGCATGCCTTGTCATATGCCTTATCGAGCCCACTACGATTTTGGTTTGTGTCGTGCCTATGGAGTGCTCCTTGATAGCCCATCGGTTTGGTGGAGTTTGCAGTACTGTATAGACTACGACATTTATAAAATGTGTTAAGGGGGATATGGGTAACGCCTTAACGTTGTTTTAATACTTTACTTTACTGATAGACACTACCTATATAGCGTATATTACTACATATAAATAGTTTAACGGATCCTTAGGAGATGGGAATCCCGATCATCTCTTAAATTATTGCATGTACGTTATACACTGGATAGGAGATGTGAAATCCCGTAAACATCTCTGAAGCCATTACACTCACATTTACTTGCTTTTGATTTAACTTACATAAGATCTTTTAGTTCTGACTCAGGTGTTTTATCTTTTCATTACACTCGAATCAGCCTGAGCATTTCAGTGTTGAAGACTTTATTTCTGAAGGACGAAGACGAAGATTTGTATACTATATATATATATATATATATATATTCCACTACATCATGTTGTTCCGCTGCATTATCCTATTATATATGCTGTATGTATTACTCTGATTGTATTGTAAAAGTGTAATCAAATGTCTTTGTAAAACAGCTTCATGAACTATTTATTTGATTATTATATTTTGTCGTTCCATTCTATTTTTATTTTTCTTTCTTTTCTCTTATTTTCTTATTTACCCCATTAACAATCCTCCCTTTTGAATGGTTTGAGTTTGACATGTATGGTTTATTGTCGATTTAAACCGTCCAAAAAGGTGGGTCATTACATTATGGACTTTTGTTTACTTAGCCTAGAAGTATTTTAGCCTATTTATATGTACATAACAACACATAGACATATAAAATACACAGCCATAGACAGAGTTCGTCTCCGTATTTTTGTTTGTTGTAATATTAAAATAAACCTCCTCATCAAACTTCAAAAATCAAAACCATTGATAATTGACCGAGGTGATTAACTAGAAAGTTTTTAGGAGTAGCCTTTAGTATTTTACAAAAATAGTCGCTTGGCATTTCATCGAGTGTGGTGGTGGAAATTTTCGACTAATCGTGACTATTCAAAACTTGTGTGATTCCGACTACGATGAATTGAAGATCAGAGTACGCTGTCGTGTTCGTCTCGGCAAGACATTATTTTTATAGCTTATCGCTCGATTTTAGAGGATCGGGATTGGCCATGGTTGGTGATTGATCGTTTTTTGATCAACTTGGGTTTTTTGACAAATCGGTGGTCGAGGCGAGTAATGGAGGTGACCGAAGGCTGTGTCGGGGCAAGGCGGAGATAGTAGTGATGATCGAAGGAGGTCCAGTTCACTATAGCGGCGCTAGTACTCGAATTAGGCATTTGGGCTTCTCATTTTTAGTGCTCGGTTATGGAAATGGCGGCGGCGTTAGAGGGCGTCGAGCATGGTCGGGGTTGGCTTGGAGGTGAGGCTTGGGGTGGTAGTCATGATGGCAGGAACGACGATGGCTGTAGGTGGCAAGAGCATCGGTGGTGGGATGTTGAACAATATGGATTCGAATTCTTGTAGCAAGTGCGCATTCTTATTTTATTTGGGAAGATGCTCTGTTGCTTTTAGGTATGTGGGTTTGTGAGTAGGATTGGGGTTTGGGTCGTGAGTCTTGGGCTTTGCAAGTATAAGGTTGGGTAAGATTTACTAGTAATTTAGTTAAATTAACTAGTAAATTGTAAGTGTTAACTTTGAAATTTAATAATTTATCCATATGAGATTCGTTTTTCCTATGAATTCCGATACTAGATTCGTATAAACGTGTATATCCCAATAGTACAAGTTATTGACACCTTTGTTGAAGTATAAAATATTGATAAAATATTAGTTATTGAATTTAGTTGTAAATACCATAGTTAAATAATTATATTTCGTTTATGACATATGTTTAGCAGAATAAATCCAAGTTCTTCTATTATATAAATTTGGACATTCATTTATATATACCAGTTAACTCTGATTTATGTATTGTTATTCAATTTGTTGAATAGTTGATAATAATGTTTTGCTATTTATTGTTTGTTTGGTTTTTTGAATTGTGCTTGGCCAGTTTATGAGCAATTAATCTCCATATGCATGGGTAGGGTAGATCATAATTACGGACGCATTGAATATGAACATATTGTGAATAGAATCTCACAATTTGACTATAAGGTGTTTGAAGAAAATATTGGTTAAGGTAATGTGTCATAATGAAAAGATATTTGTCTTTTAAGTGAAATGGTTTCTTTTAGAAAGAAAAAGAAGATATTTTGGAGACAAATATTTGTAAAGGAAATGTTTATAATAAAGATGTTTATTACAAGGAAAGGGTACTTTTCTTTTGGAATGAAATGTTTTTGTTTAAAGAAATGGAAATATTTGAAAATAAATAATTTGAAGTGATTTTATACAAAAGTGAATTATATAAAGATATCTATAAAAATGTGTTTTATAAATAAAGAAAATTTTGAGGGCTAAAGCCCCAGTGGTTTTAAATGGCTTTCAAAAGATTTTGGAGAAATAAAAATCACCGTGTTTGAAAGTATGTGTGATTATTACTGCAAAATGATTTGTCACTTCGAGAAACAAAAATGATTTGTTATTTTACCGATGATTCAGGTAACTCATAACTAAAAAGTAGGCAGAAGGGTTCATGTAATCCTTGGTATAGTCCACTCTTAGTGTGGAGAGACATACTTATTTATTTTTTTGGAAAGGCCGCAACCCAGTTGCCTTGTTATTGGGAGAAACCTCCCGATCTGGTTGCATATATTTTGATATGCTTTTATAGTAGAGTATTTTAGAATTTCCAAATAAATATATCAAATACAACACTGTATTATTATATAGAGTATTTGAGGTCATTTTCAAAAGTGATTGTTTTTAAATATCGAAGAAAGGTATGATCTGATATAAAAGATATATACATATATATATATATATGTATACACACACACTATTTTAAAAAGGATTTGAAATAAAACTAGGAATTTAGTTCGAGGAGATTATTTTCGAAAAAGATTATATTTTGAAAATAATAAAGTTAATTAGATTTTAGAAAATCTAAATTTTGAGATTAACCTTAAATGGGCAGTTTGGGAACTGCATATATGCTTGTGCATCGGCTCCTTGAGTCCTATTTGTGGTAGGAGAACTATGTTGGCTTGATCTTGTATCTAATTGGATATCCAATTAGTTTTGGGTATGTAGGCAGTCACAAGTGGTAGTGACGCAACCCAAATAATAATATATCTTTTTTCTATTTATTGTTTGCTATTTATCATGTGATGTTGTATCTTTTCTGCATACCATTTTATTCCCCATTAACATTTTTATTGAGTTTGTAGGAATGGCTATTGTTGTCTCTCTCATTAGATTTGTGCCGCTTTAGATTTATAGTATTTGAGTATGGTATGTATTAAAGCACACCCTATAGAATAAATGATTAGAACTCTGATTGTATTATTGAATTTGTATCATATATATTTAGTAGTGTCATATGTTTATCAAATGATATTGTATATTAAATTGGTAGTTTTAAATTTGTTAGTTTTAGAACAAACGGGTTTTCGAGTTTTGACTAGTCCGAAAATCCGGGTCGTCACAGTTGGTATCAAAGCATAGGATAGGTGCCTAATTAAAATTTAAGTAAAATTTCACCTAGTGTTTAGTCAATCAACTTAGGAATTCTGAATGAAACTAACTTAATTTGATAAATAAAAATTGATAGGATAAGGCATCGTACCTCCGACCGGGTTATGGATGATATAAATTTTGGTGCGCTTAACTTTTGTTAATTGTTTGTCTTTCATTATATTTTTTCGTCCTTGGAATTTTGGGGACAAAATTCTTTTATGGGGGAAGAATGTAACGACCCGAAATTGTTAACGTTTCTAATGGAAATAATTAATTTATTTAAATATTCAAATTCGATTCGAATTTAATAAATAATAAGAAAATTAGTTAGTAATAAAATGACTTGATTTTTGATAACGTATTTTTAATTTAATTTATATGATTTTTCCATAATTTTTAATTGGAAAATAATTAAATTTTCATTTGACACATTTTGCGTCAAACGTTGGTATTTTTGAAACTTCATAGAATCAGACAACCAATGTATTTTATTTTTGTTTTATGATCAACTTACATTATTGTGTGTGATTGTTTTTTTATTTCTATCATTTGGGGCTCATACGCGAATGTGATATTATATGACGGTGTACCGCATATTATAAAAAACAAAATGTATGCAATTATACACATACGCATACATTTTTGCTGTCATGTTGTTGCCTTGAAACATGGAAACATGTTTTGTTTCATAATCGTTTGGTTTATAGGAGTCTCATTATAAAAGGAGCATGAATATGGACAGATTTTCTAACACACAAATATGTACACAATTTACATTTTACATTCCTTTATATATTCACGCACGTACATAACCATTCTTTCTATACCTTTGCCATATCATTCCTCCAAGTCACTGCCACACACATTAACCATCCTTTCTTGTCCCCTTGCACATGTTCTTATTGAATTTTATTTATCGGGCTTAAAGTATTTTAGCCTATATATATGTACAAAAGAACACACAGACATAAAAAGACACATCCATGGACAGATTTCTTCTCCAAATTTGTGTTTCATGTAATATTAAATAAACCTCCTCTTCAAACTTCAAAAGCCAATATCTCCAAAACCGTTGACTATTAGCCGAAGTGATTAAGTGGAAAGTTGTTAGGAATATCCTCTAGTATTTTATAAAATTAGTTGCTTGGCATTTCGTCTAGTGTGGTGGTGGGAATTATCGATTAACCGTGACAATTCAAAACCTGTGTGATTTTGACTGCGATGAAATAGTGATCGGAGTACGCATTCGTGTTCATCTAGGCAAAGGCTTGAATTTTAAAGCTTGTCGCTTGATTTTAGGGGTTGGGATTGGCCATTCAAAATGATTTGTTATTTTACCGATGGTTAGGGTAACCCATAACTAAAAAGTGGGCGGGAGGGTTCATGTAGCCCTGGGTATAGTCCACTCTTAGTGTAGAGGGATATAGGAGATGCTGCAACCCATTTTCCTTGTTATTAGGAGAAACCTCCCGATCTGGTTGCACGTATTTTGATATGCTTTTGTAGTACAACATTTTGGGATTTCTAAATAAATATATCAAATACAACACTGTGTTATTATACAAAGTATTTAATGCCAATTTCAAAAGTGATTGTTTTTTATTCCCAAAGAAAAGTATGATTTGATCTAAGATATATATATATATATGTTTGCGCCAAAATTGGTCACAAACCCCGAATGTCGTGAAAGCACCAGTGTATGAACACAAATCAGCAAATATTCAAACACAAATCTCGGATTTAAGCAAACAGAATATCACAATTCAGGAATAACAGACAGGACACGAAGTTTATAGTGGTTCGGCTATCTCCGGCCTACGTCCACTTCAAAGATTTATCTTGTTATTGATTATCCTTACTGATTACAGTTGATTATAGTGATTACAATGAAGAAATCCGAGTTTAACAACGATGATGAAGTGTAGAATTGAATCCGGTAGAGTCTGGGCGCTTCTGAATCCCGATCCCCTTTTCTGAATGACCTGGGGGTCTATTTATATGTGTAGGAGGCTGATATTTCGCCTAAATTCCAGGAGACTACTTCTAGCACGTGAGGGGGGCCCACAGGCCCAACCTCAGGAAATTGGGGCCCGCTCCGGGATCGATTCGAGCTCCATTCGAATCGATCAAGAAATCATCCAATGGGGCTGAAATTTGGTGAGAACCTTCTTCAATATGTATGCAAGCTCCTGTAAAAATTTCGTAGCATTTGGACTTATAGATCTCGAGATATGATCGATTCAAGATTGTATTTTCGGTTGATATGCTCGATTCGAATCGATCCTCTTCGAATTGATAGGGTCGAATTGATGGCCTGGTGAGCGAAGGTGTTGACATGGCGCGTGCTTCCCGGGTTGATCCAGTTTTTGCTCCGAGTTTTACTGAGTCGACTCCGTGTTTTTCGACGCTTTGACTTGGTGGGTTCGAGGGAATGGATTCGAACAGATGTTCATTCGTATTGATCGCAATATACGATAGTCGATCGATACGAAGTCGTTACAACAGGATGGATTCGAAGCAGGGTCACTGGATGGATTCGAAGGACTTCAAGCTGAGGGATACTAAGTGGAGTAGCTTCATGGATTCGAAGGAATTCAATTTGATGGATACGAACCAGATGGGTGTGAGGTCTCTGCCATTCTGATCGATGTGGAGGCGATGGATTCGAACATAGCTCCTGCCGATGGATACGAAGATGTTGGTGCGAAGTCCATGGATTCGAACCAAGGCGTGATGATGGGTTCGAAGGTGAGGCCACTTCCTCCAATTTGCATCGATCATAACTTGATCATACGAACTCGGATTAACCTGAAATTTGAAATGTAGCCTTCTCTAGCATTGATCACCATCTCCAATCGATTCCGTCCCGATCGGAGCCCGGTCAAATTTTGACGTCATCCATTGCAGCCTTGTTTCCAATTGAACTCCAATCCTGGTATCCATCATTCCTTGCCAATTTGTTGATATTCCAGCCTTGACCAAAAGGTGGGATAACATTTGCCCCCCGAAACATGCCTTATGATAATAAGGCGTGTTTTGAATAATTCCGTATCCGATATCCAAAGTCCATAGCCAATTCCATGTCCATCCGAAATCGAAGACCAAGCCTTTGATCCATTCTTATCCAATAGCCAATAGCCGAATCCAGGACCTCTCCGGGTCGGTATCCAAATCCATAACCTCCCTGGGCTCTTTCCAAGCGCAATCCACACCTGACGACCGTGGTCCAGTGTCCCTGGACGTTGAGCTAACCTCTCCAGGTTCTTGCCAAATGCAATCCACACCTGACGACCGTGGTCCAGTGTCCCTGGACGTTGAGCTAACCTCTCCGGGTTCTTGCCAAGCGCAATCCACACCTGACGACCGTGGTCCAGTGTCCCTGGACGTTGAGCTAACCTCTCCGGGTTCTTGCCAAGCGCAATCCACACCTGACGACCTTGGTCCAGTGTCCCTGGACGTTATATAATGCCATGGCTTAAGTCCTAAGCCAAATCATGGTCGCTCTGGACCCTTGTTGAGCATAGTCCATACTCAACGACCTAAAAATGATAATTGATAATACAGGGCCTAAGTCTTAGGCCGAATCCTGGTCTCTCCGGACCCTTGTCGAGCATAGTCCATACTCGACGACCTGAATGAGTCAGTTTACCACGTTCGGGCAAAGTGACTCATCCCTTGCCAGGCATAATCTATACCCGACGACCTTTTATCAAAAACCAGATGAAAATCCACTCAAAATCCAATTCAAAATCCAAATCAAACCAAAAAATCAGAAATCCAAACCGACATCCAAAAGAAAATCCAAACCAAAAACAAACAAAACTCCAAAAACCAAACCAGAAAAATGAGTGTCCAATCCAAAAACAAAAAACAGATTTCGCAAACCATAGCTTTGCGGTGTATCGTCATTCAGAGCATGCCTAAGGGCTATCTCCGTCCCCGTACATGTGTAAATGACTTAGTTGCTCGCCAATGGTTTGTTACTTATTTCATATTATCTTGGTCAATGGATAACCAATCGACCGTCATTCCTGGGCCTCACATCATCATGGTTTGGGATAGGCGATGGTTGCTCTTGCTCCACCGCTGCATTCCGTACCCCAACATACTGCCTCAATTGTCCATTCCTCACATGCTCCTTAATTATGTTCTTTAAGTGCCTGCAGCTGTTGGTATCGTGTCCGTCCAAATCGTGGAAGAGACAATGCTTTCCTGATGCCTTCTCCCGCTCGGATGGTTCTCTCCTAGCCGGCCTCCGGTAAGGAAGGCGATTCCGGGTTTCCATGTATATCTGCTCTAGTGTCTCGTTTAATCCTATGTATGCGGAAAACTTTGGATCGTTCCATCGCTTCCTGGCTTTTCCTGAATCGTCGTCCAGCTTCCTTTTTTCTTTATCTTTATCCGAGTTTCCGTTGGGTGGTCCTCCACCCTCAGTCACATTCACCTCCTTTAACTTTAAGTCCATACATGCGTCTTCTTGTCAAAGGAATCTTTCAGCTTCATGAAAGAATTCCCCTAGATCCATTGGTGGGTCTCGTATTAAAGATACCTTAAAATCTGAATCCTCTCTGACTCCCGACACTGCCACCATCAAAACCATTGATGGATCCGGCCGATCCACCGAAGCTACCACCGCATTGAACCGAGTTAGAAATGCTCTAAGCGATTCATCCGTCCTTTGCTTTACCGATGTTAACGTCATCACGTTCTTAGGTCTTTTGATATGAACCCGAAACTATCCCAAAAACCTATCCACCAATTCCCTCCAAGTCCTGATAGATCCTTCTTCCAGCTGCCTAAACCACATTGCAGCTAGATCTGTCAAATACAACGGGAAATATCTGGCCATCACTTCCTCCGATGCCCCCAGTATTTCCATGTGTCTAGTGTATCTCATCAAGTGATCAGTCGGGTCAGACTTGCCATTATATGCTTCCATGCTAGGTAACTTGAACTTAGGTGGATTCTGAGCTACCCTGATTTCCCGAGCGAACGGACTCCTGTTCACTCCTTCTAAATCTTTATTGGTCAAGCCTCCACGCATAGTTCTCCTAATAATCTCAACTAATCCAGCATTGTCCGTCAAAGGTTGCCCCCCATGTTCCCGAGGGAACTCCGGTACATATTCTTCGTGTGGCTCATTAGCAGCAACGTTGGCCCTAGCCTGTTGAACTCCTTCCAAAGGTTCTCCTGTGTTGGATCCTGCGGGCCTGCCCCCAAGTCCTTGTTGATTGTCTCCTGGCTCTGTATTCTGTCCTCCATTGGGTTCGGCAACCCTAGTTCCTTGTTCCACATTTGCAGTCGCTATAGTTGGTCCAAGGTTCTGTGTTCCTGCAGCTCTCATCTGCTCGAAGAAAGTCTGCATCATATCCTGTTGACTCTTCAGCAACCTCTCATGTAATGAATTTGTCATAGCTTCCATTTCTTCTCTGGTAAGGTAAATCGAAGCTTGTCCTTCTCCAGCTCCGGAGGATGCCTCCTGACTTCCTCCTTGTTGACTTCTCTCAGCTCTTTGTCTTGTTTGTCGAGTCATTGTCGAGTCAATCTGAATCCTTCAAACTTTCAAATCTAAACTTTGAATCTGGTGTAGCGGGTGCTAGTTCTTCTCAGTGAAAGCACCAAAGTGTTTGCGCCAAAATTGGTCACAAACCCCGAATGTCGTGAAAGCACCAGTGTATGAACACAAATCAGCAAATATTCAAACACAAATCTCGGATTTAAGCAAACAGAATATCATAATTCAGGAATAACAAACAGGACACGAGGTTTATAGTGGTTCGGCTATCTCCGGCCTACGTCCACTTCAAAGATTTATCTTTTTATTGATTATCCTTACTGGTTACAGTTGATTACAGTGATTACAATGAAGAAATCCGAGTTTAACAACGATGATGAAGTGTAGAATTGAATCCGGTAGAGTCTGGGCGCTTCTGAATCCCGATCCCCTTTTCTGAATGACCTGGGGGTCTATTTATAGGTGTAGGAGGCTGATATTTCGCCTAAATTCCGGGAGACTACTTCAAGCACGTGAGGGGGGCCTACAGGCCCGACCTCAGGAAATTGGGGCCCGCTCCGGGATCGATTCGAACTCCATTCAAATCGATCAAGAAATCATCCAATGGGGCTGAAATTTGGTGAGAACCTTCTTCAATATGTATGCAAGCTTCTGTAAAAATTTCGTAGCATTTGGACTTATAGATCTCGAGATATGATCGATTCAAGATTGTATTTTCGGTTGATATGCTCGATTCGAATCGATCCTCTTCGAATCGATAGGGTCGAATCGATGGCCTGGTGAGCGAAGGTGTTGACGTGGCGCGTGCTTCCCGAGTTGATCCAGTTTTTGCTCCGAGTTTTAGTGAGTCGACTCCGTGTTTTTCGCCGCTTTGACTTGGTGGGTTCGAGGGAATGGACTCGAATAGATGTTCGTTCGTATCGATCGCGATATATGATAGTCAATCGATACGAAGTCGTTACAACAGGATGGATTCGAAGCAGGGTCGCTGGATGGATTCGAAGGACTTCAACTTGAGGGATACGAAGTGGAGTAGCTTCATGGATTCGAAGGAATTCAATTTGATGGATACAAACCAGATGGGTGTGAGGTCTCTGCCATTCTGATCGATGCGGAGGCGATGGATTCGAACATAGCTCCTGCCGATGGATACGAAGACGTTGGTGCGAAGTCCATGGATTCGAACCGAGGCGTGATGATGGGTTCGAAGGTGAGGCCACTTCCTCCAATTTGCATCGTTCATAACTTGATCATACGAACTCGGATTAACCTGAAATTTGAAATGTAGCCTTCTCTATCATTGATCATCATCTCCAATCGATTCCGTCCCGATCGGAGCCCGGTCAAATTTTAACGTCATTCATTGCAGCCTTGTTTCCAATTGAACTCCAATCCTGATATCCATCATTCTTTGCCAATTTGTTGATATTCCAGCTTTGACCAAAAGGTGGGATAACAATATATATATATATATATATAATTTTAAATGGATTTGAAATAAAACCAAGAATGTAGTTCGAAGAGATTATTTTAGTAAAGAATTATATTTTGAAAATAATAAAGTTAATTAGATTTTAGAAAACCTAAATGTGAAGATTAAGTCTAAGTAGGTAGTTTGGAAATTGCTAATATTTTATGCTTCGTAAGCTCCTTAAGTCCTATTTGTGATAGGAGGAATATGTTGACTTAATCCTTTATCTAATTGGATACACAATTAGGCAGGGGTACGTAGGCAATCACAAGTGGTAATGACGCAACCCCAATAATAATGTCATGTTTATTGCTAGCTATTCATCATGTAATGTTGTATCTTTCCTTCTTACCATTTTACTCTGCATTGACATATTTATTGACTTTGCAGGAATGACTATTGCTATCTCTCTCATTAAAGTTGTGTAGTAGTAGATTTATAGTATTTGAGTATGGTATGTATTAAAGCACACACCCTATAAAATAAATGATTAGAACTTTGATAAGTTGTATTATTGAATTTGTATTCTATATATTTAGTAGTGTTATATATTTATCAAATGAGGGTTTTTAATTAAATTTGTAGTTTTAACTTTGTGAGTTTTAGAACGAATGGGTTTTCAGCAATTTTGACTGGTCCGAAAATCTTGGTCATCACGTTTTTCATCTTCCAGAGGTATCAGGTAGGGAGATCCTATCCCCTTTTATCTTTTTATTTCTGTCATGGAGCTTCGCAGTTCTCCAATCGATCAATATATTCATGATAAGCTTATCGAGAGACATCCAAAATACAGTGTGCATAATATCTCATCATTAATGTTTGCATATGATTTGCTTCTATTTACTAAACCATTTGTCCACTCTATCACTAATTGTTTGAAAGTTCTTGATGTCTTTAGAACTATGACTAGCCTTCAAATCAATATTAAGAAGTCTCGTATTAGCATTGCTTGATTATCTGTATATGTACCATTTTTGGCTTCAGCCTATGAACTCTAATGCTTCCTATCTTGGAGTTCCTTTGTGTTCCTCTAGAAAATCAACTGCACAATGCCTGCCTCTTTTTGAAAAAAAATAATTGCTAAATTATCCTTTATGCCTAACACTAAGCTCTTTAAAGCTGCTAGATTAGTCATCATCAAAATCATTGCCACTCCCATGTGAACATACTATCTTAGGATCTTCGCCATTCCTTAAGCTCGTAACAATGTTGAACAGAGCTTTCAACCACTTCTTGTGGCATGGTAACCCCTTCTCTAATAAGCTCATCCTTATTGGCTTTAAGAAAATTCAAATTCCATTCAGATTTGGAGGACTGGGCATCACTAATATTAAGGTCTGGAACCATGTTGCTGCCTCTCAGCATCTCAAAAGAATTCTTACTAAGGATAACGGCTTATGGGCCTTATGGAATATTCATTATAATTTAAAAAATGAGAACTTTTGGACCATGAATATTCCACGTGATCTAGTTAGTTTTGAAGATGTATCCTTAGACTTAGATTAGTCTTTCTCCCTATGATACAATGCAATCAACATAAGTCTTTTTGGCATGCTCCTTGGAGTGGTCCTGGCATCATTCTTTCCTCCATTATTGATTACAACTTGCATGGCCTTACTGGGATTCATGATGCTGCTCAAGCTTTTGACTACATTTATGATAGAACTGTCACTCTTTCTTATTCCAGCTCCTCATATGTCAGAGCCTTGTGGAATAACATTCAATGTACTTTTATCCTCTTTGATTCTATGAGTCTAAGGTGGAATGGCAAAGATACTCACTCCATTGCTGCTGTTTACAGATCAATGAGCACTTCTAGATTCACAGTCAGTAATTGTTCACCAAAATCTGGAAAGTTGGGTCTAAACCTAGAGAAAATCTATTGTTATGGAAAATTATTAATATTGTAGTTCATTCTCAAGACAACCTTTTGCATAGACATATTGCTAATTCATCCCTCTGCTTGCTATGCTCTCGGGCTCCAAAAAATGTCTTGTCTTTTCTTCACTTGCTTATTTGTTTATAAATTATGGAAAAAGATATTACTGCACTTTAATTATGCTTCTCCTTCTAGTTATCATGTCATTGAGTGGATTACCATTTATCAGGCTACCAGATGGAAATCTTATAGTCCTTCCAGATTGCTTCATTGATGAAGAGATTGACAACTGTCGTATGGGAGGAAAGGAATGCTAGGCTTTTTAAGGGATCTAAATGCTCTATTACTACGTTATTTAATACAGTAGTTATGTGTTGAGTGTGTAGTTTAGGGTTTTAAATTCAAATAATTCCTTCTTGGTTATTACTTGAATTTATTACTATATTCTATGCTCAATGTTGTAGTACTGTGTTATGTTTCTTTCTTTTTTCTTTTTATTAAAAGCGGATGGCCCCTACAAAATTGGCTTGCTTTGCAAAAAAACAAAAAAAATGAAGTGTAGGGTACTGGAATTAACAGTGAGCAAAACAAAAAACAAATCAATTCCAATTTACTGAAACCATCTATAGAGGCAACACAATATACATTACATTATGCACAAATTTGTGAGTGGAATTCACTCACATTGATTATGGCAGCTCCAAGGTTGCTCACTTTTCTCCTCTTCTAGCTTTTACCGTAAAAATTTCTCGAATCCAAAACTTGAGAAAAATCCTAACTTTCTCATGGCAATAGGTGTAGCTTGGTGTTGAGATGAATGTATTTTAATTTAGGAATCTATAAGAATTTATCTGATTTTATTTCAGTTTTAGATGGAAGAGGGTTTCAAAATATTTTTGCTTCATGAACAAGAGAGATACAAAAGAATGAAGGGAAGATGCTAATGTGAGGAATTTATAGGAAGATAGTATAGAATTCTAGCTTGTAGAAAAATCTAGACAAAGTAATATTAGGTTTGGGTTTATTTGTTTGGGCTTTAGGTTCAATAAAAGCTAAAATAATTATTTTCCATTTTATTAACATTTAAGAAACTATTTTCTATACAACACAAACCAATATAAAATTTTCAATAAAATATTATTTACTTTACTTAAGTGATAACACTGCATTATAAATTTCTACGCAATTTATCTTCCACAATTTTTTTTATTCTAATTAATCATATGAATTCACTATAATTAGCCTACTTTAATTAGAATTCCTTTATTAATCCAAAATTAATTCAAATTCCCACCGAAAATTATTACTAATGTAAATCAACATTTCTCATTTATTATATAATTTTACAAAAATATTATTTCCATATTTAACTCAGTTTATTTAGATTACTTCTTAATTTTATTTTGAATATTTTTATTAAATAAATTCCTAAACTCCTTATTTAAATAAAAATAAAATTCCTTTTCTTTCTTATAAACAAATTTCTAATCTTATTTATTATCACCATTAATCGTTATAAAATACTTCAATCACTTTAATACAAATTACTATCATTACAAATTTAAAATAGCAATGTTTCCTAAAACAATTACATTCACTATTTATTAATAGTTCACAACTTTTAAATATTTGTTTCAAAATGATTTGCTATCAAATTCCAAAATCATTTGCATTAAACCTTTTAAAAACCTATTTCGATTAATTAAAGCATTATTATTAATTTTAATTAATTGCTTCTCAACACCGGGTTGTTACACCTAGTAGTACTTCTTCACTCGGATATCTTATTAACGGTGTCACCTAGTTCTCCACGTTATTGATAGCTGCAATTATGTTCACCTCCTCGAAGCTTGGGATTTACACGTCACAATGGGTACCGATTCCAACAGAGGCCCAACTCCTAAACTGCAACTTTGCCATCTCATTCACATCTTGATTCTCTTCCCGTGGAATCTATTTGATCACGTAGTGCTCCATTTCATTAAGTAAGATCTTCACCTTCTACAAATAGGATTTCAAGTTCTCTCCCATAGCTTGGAATTCTCCGAGTACCTGATTCATGATTAACTGCGAGTCACTGTGCATGCACAATGACCTAATTCCTAGCTCTTTCACTATTTCTAACCCTACTATTACAGCTTCATCTTCTGCTTCATTGTTGGTTTTCTTGAACCCTAATCGTATTGCATAGCTTAGCTTCTTTCCTTCAGGTATCAACAAAATTACTCATATGCTGGAGTTGTGCTTGTTTGATGCTCTATCCATATACATTCGCCATTTAAGTGCTTCTTCCTCCTAGGATTCCACTTCGTCATCTCTAATGGTGAACTCCACAATAAAGTCTGTCAGGGCTTGCCCTTTGATTGTTTTTTGTGGATGATAGGTAATCTTATACCGACTCAACTCGATACTCCACCTGGTGAGCCATCCCGAGGTATCGGGTCGGTGTAGGACTTGTCTCGGCGGCTGATTGGTTAACACTTGGATGGGATGCAACTGGAAATAATGTCTCAACTTCTGGGATGCAATTAACAGGCAATAGGCCAACTTCTTCAGCTTAGGATATCTAAACTCTGGCCTCGTGAAGCATTTGCTCACAGATTATAGTGGACATTATGCTCAATCTTACTCTCGAACCGGCTTGACACCTAGGGCGTGTGATGACACTGCCAAGTATAGATAGAGGTCTTCTCCTTTCACCGGCGTAAAGAGAACCAGAGGCTTTTGAAAATGTTCCAACATGTAAAGAAATGTGTCCAGACTTTCTTCCATCCATGTAAAATTGCATTTCTTCTTCTTATCTGTAACCTTCAATATGAACCTTCTTAATGCTGCTACTTTTCAATTTAGACTCTGCATTTCCTTTTGAGTTTCTTGAACTTTGATTTCCTTCAAAGCCTTGATTTGTTTAGCTCGATTCCTCTAGCATGCATGACGAATCCCAAGAACTTCCCAAAGGATACCCTGAAGGAACATTTTAATGGATTGAAATTTATTTCGAACTTTCGTAGAATCTGGAACATCTTATCCAGATGTAAGATGTGGTCCTTAGCCTTTCTTGACTTCACCAGCATATCGTCGACATAAACTTCCATATTCTTTCTGTTCTGGCCTGCGAACATCCTATTGACTAAACATTGGTATATCGCACTTGCATTGTTAAGTCCAAGCGGCATGGCCTTGTAGCAATAGAGTCTTAGGTCAGTAACAAAGCTAGCATGTTCCTAATCCAGGACATACATCGCAATCTGGTTGTATCCTGATTACGCGTCCATGAAAGATAAGAGCTCGTGTCCCGCTGTTCTGTCTACTAATTGGTCGATCCTTGGAAGCAAAAAATAGTCCTTGGGACAAGCATCAATTAGGTTGGAGAAGCTAATACACATACGCTTTTTTCCATTGGACTTCTTAACCAAAACCAGATTTGCAATCCATTCTGGGTACCGAGACCCCCGGATGAAGCCGTTGGCTTACAAGGTCTCCACTTCTTCATTAAGAGCCGCCGACCGCTCTAGTCCAATGGTTCTTTTCTTTTGCTTTACTAGGGGTTTCCTATGATAAATATTCAATGCATGACATTCTATTGAGGAGGGAATTCCACTCATATCCATGTGAGACCAAACAAATATGTCCTGGTTATCCCACAATAATCCCATTAATTGCACCTTTAGTTCCTACTCTAGTTTGCATCCAATATTCATAAGTTTTGTCGAATTCTTACCATCTATCTCTACAAATTCTATCACCTCTCTAGGCTCAGCTGTGGCACCCTCTCCTTCATCTCTCGAGTCAAGTTCATTATAAGGATCACTGGTGAACCCGAGTGGGGGCCCTTTGTTTAATTATTATGCGATAGAATTCTTGGTGTAGAACACGACTTCTACACCCTTTCCTTTCTCTCACTGTTTGTTTTCTCTGAGTTCCGCTACATGGCACTCCCTGACAGCATCCTAATTTCCTCCCACCACTCCTACAACATTGGTTATAGGGAACTTCATGGTTGAGCAGCACTGAGCTACCACTGTGCGAAAGTCAGATAAGGTTGGGTGCCCTAAGAAGGCATTATATGCCAAGAATCCATCCATAAGATGAAAGTCTATTTTCATATCGCTGATTGGGGACAGTTTCTTGTCTTAACAAATAGATCCAGCCTTCCTAAGGCCATCGTGCCCTCTCCTATGAAACCATGTTATCGCCGGTTGTGGGGTATGACGTCTTCCATGGACAACCTCTTCTTATCGAATGCATCCATGAACATAATGATTACTAAACTCCTATTGTCTACTAAAATCCAATGCACCTCGATCGGGCCAAGCATTGCTGAAATTACTAATGGGTCTGTATGCAGGTACTGGTTTCCCTATAAGTTAATGTCGTTGATGGTTATCTCATCTTGTTCTCGATGCAGGGCTTTGGCTTTTTGTTCCTCGCCTATAGCATACATGTAAGCCTCTTCGTTCTTTAATGACTTTGCATATCTCTCCATTTCTATCCACTTTTATCAGCCACATACAGTCCTGCTATTATGGTACTAATCACCAACCTCCTATATTTTTCATGATTGGCGATGGATCCTTCACCTTTATTTCCTGGTGGGAGCTATCTCAGGGCCTGCATCTAAGGACAAGGGGAGCATCCGGATTCTTGACGTGCTGCTCCTACTTTCTCTTCCTAAAGTGTTCTTCAGTTATATCCTGTAAATGATGACATTCATCAGTGTTATGCCCATGGGATTCATGAAACCTATAGTACTTTCGTGTGTTCATCTCGGCTTTGGTTTCTTCCTTCAGTGCAGGCTTGTGGTATTTGAGTTCTATTTGCATGGCGAGGTATTTTTCTATAGTATCATTCAAATCTGTATAAGTATCAAAGCCAGGCTTGAATCTCCTTGTCTTTGTTTTAGTTACCAAGAGTTATTTGGGTTGTTTTTCTTTTTCTTCGTACTCCCACCTTCATTATCTTTAACCATAGCGTTCACGCTAATAGATGCTTCTGATGGCTTGATAGTAGCTCCAGACTGCCATCCCATTATAGTATCCTCTAACTACATATATTTTGCTGCTTTATAGAAGAAATTTTAAAGAGTGGCCATCTTCTCCTTAGTCAACCTTCAAGCCATCTTCATGTCAGGATGAACACAACCACATAGTGCCATGAGAGTCAATCGTTCGTCGACATTCTAAACGCTAGAGGCCGCAACATTAAAACGAGTCAAGTATCGTCGTAGAGTCCACCCATTGTTTCACATCTGACAAAGAGTACGGTCCTTGGGTTGCTCTATATGAACCTGAAATTGGCTAATAAATTTTTCTTTCAACATTTCCCACGAGTGGATCGAGCTCGGGGAAAGGCAACAGAACCACATAATCGCCAAATCCTACTTAAAGAGAGGAAAGCACTTATATAAAAAAATTATATTGTTCCACTCATTAACATATGATGCGTATAGCATTGCAGATGCACTATAAGATCAATTAAGCCTCGGTAAGGGTACATAGTGGGCATTCGAAAGCTCCTAGGATTTCGAGCAGTCTCCATCTCCATAGAAAATAGGCTACCGAGTCTTTCTCCAATTCCATGCTCTATCTGCTCATGGTGAAAGCACTCTCTTATAATTCATGCCATACAATCTTTCGGTTAGGGAGATAGCAGAGCTGGGTTGACCTCTCCTGTCGAGGCAAGAGGCTTCTTTCGTACCTTTTATGATGACTTGCCATGCGATCTCGGCTTCGTTCCCTGCTTCGGGATCGCTCCCAGTGATAAGTGTGCATTCCATCAATTGCTACTTCTGCAAGACTAGAGAGCGTTGCCTAGATCGGGAAGGTTCAGCCTTGCTACCCCTAGTTTGTCTCTTTCCCCGTATGATTCGATGCACTGTACCGTGTCCTTGGGCACAACGTCCTACTGAACCCTTACTCAACCTGCTTACTTGATGTTTGCTCATCCTACTCCTCAATTTTTTGATCTAATTTACCATTAGAGTATGACCTCCTCCTTCTTTCAGACCCCTGGGATCTGGTCCTTTCCCTTGTCTCAGTGTTGTGTGCGGCTGGTTGCATCTACCCCAAGCGTGTCATGATCTAGTCCATAATAAATTATAGTTGGGAAGTGGAATAGGTATCAAGGTCCTGTCACAACTCTGTCTAAGTCATCTCCAGTGATGGTGTCTGGTGATGAGGTACTAGATGAATGGTTGTCTTATTCTGTAATAACTAGGTTAGCATCTCCGCTATTTCCACCAGTCTTGCTTTTAGATTTAGAAGTCATGTTGAGAAGTTCCCAGCGAAAGCACCAGAAATGTTTACATTAAAATGAAGTATTAAATTCAATTGGAATCGAATGCAGGAAAAGTGAAGTATACTCAGATTTATAGTAGTTCAACTGTAACTAGCCTACATCCAATGTTCCTTCTTATTACTTTTCTTACATTTGATCTTGTACATGTGTTTGAATGTAAAATACAATGATTTATTGATTGATATTGAAATCTAAGAGCTCTGTTCAGCTATTCTTGTTTATCCTAGTTTCCCAGCTCCAAAAATTATCCCCATAGCTACTTAAAGCTTGGATATTTATAGGACTACGAAGGTGGTATGATTATGCCAACGAATTAGGCAATTTCCATGTATAACCTGTGTAACATCCCCCACTTGGAGGCCCAAAACTAACGGCTACGGATGTTAAAGTCATCCATAGTTATTAATCCTAGGCGACCAAATATGGTAATGTTAGATACATTGATATAACAGAAACATATGGATATGGAAAAAAATTTAAATCAGTAAACAACTTTCACATTCCATTTCAAATCATTTCAAAATCATTACATAATCCTAGATTCGAGAGAAATGTTTAAAGAAAATATAATTGTTACAACATACGCCAAGAGCGACATATGAAGATGCCCCCTTGGATGATCAGAGTCTAAACATAGGCAATTAAACAACTTTGCTTTTACAACAAAACACAGTGGAATAAAAATAGAAAAGAACTCTTATTATCTAGCTTGCCTCCTGCACGTCTCCGGAAGCTTATTCGCCTAAAGAGGTACCTGAAAACCTCAACTCTCAAACTACTCAAAGTTAATTGAGCACCCGAGAGTTTAAGAGGAAAACATAAACTTCGAGTCAGACATAAAGCCTTGTATGAATAATAACCGACCATCTCGAACCATTTAGATATCTAGTGGGACCATGCCGCTTAGCGGAACGGGTTTTCCCCTTACTAGTATCTTATCAAAAACTTATAATGACCGTATATTGTGCTCCTGCATCCACAATGGTTAAAACATAACAATTCAAAATATTATGATGATATGCAAACAAGTAAATTATTCTGGATATCCCATCATCATTCATTCCGACTATCTGTCTCAGTTATAGTTTCTAGGGTCACTATTAATATGTTAGTTTTCATGGGCTTACCAATAACTATTTAAAGCTTATAGACGCCCTGTCCGGTCTCATAGTTATCATAGGATCACTAAGAGCCTATTTGCCCCTGCCTATAACTTCATTGTTTCATAGGTTCTCCCTGAACCTATTGGTATCTCCAATAATTCCCTCTTATCATAGTTTTCATGGGTTGAATATTAACCTATTGACTTCTGTCAATAAGTTAATCCGGATATAGTTCTCATGAGTTGACTACAAACCTAATGGCCTTTGCCAATAACTCTTTCTAATCATAGTTTTCATGGGTTTACTATGAACCTATCTATCTGACAACTTCTTTACTCAATATTTAGGCATCCTATATTCTGTTCTATCTGACCTCCTAGATGCAATTTAACTCATACAGGAGTTTACTCAATTTATATTCACTACTGGGTCAACCTAGCTGGTTATTCGGCCCTTTCTTCCCAAAATACAGTTATGGGTCTATTTTACAGCGAATATGTATATTAGAAGAAGCAAACATTATAACATAATAACACCAACATCTATTGTTTAATATCCTTGAAATCATTTTCATATAAAACATGGTTAATACCTTTAACCTATTACTTATCAAAGAAAGTTTCTTCAAAAACTCCATACTTAAAAACCATTTCAAAACTTATTTATTTTGCCATGGTTTTCCTTTAAAAATGAGATTAGGTTCTTTGTTTTGAAAACTAAGGCTTTCGAAACCTTAAACGTTTACTTTCGATACTATTGGATAACCTTCTTCGAAAGCATTCAAATCTTCTTTTCAAAACACTACGCATATGCCTTTCAAAACACTTTAAAACATCTCTTTCTAAACCATCAAAACATACCTTTCGAAAGTATTAAAGCATTACTTATTAACTCATAGAAGCATAGCTTCGAAACCATTTGAAAGTACCCCTTTCAAAACCATTTGAAAGTACCTCTTTCAAAAGCATTGGGTTTATCTTGAAAAATATCATTTAGGTCAAAGCGAACAGAAACGAAAGTACGCCTTTCGAAACCATTAACCTTCATATAAAAGAATTTGGGGAAAACTGATGGCTTCGGAACCATCCTTTTGAAAGCTCAAATCATTTAAGTAAAACATTTGAAGGATAGCTTCGAAACCCATTTCGCAGCCATTGCCTTTGAAACCATTAAACCCTTTCGAAAGCTTTAGGAAGTGGCTTGTTACATTTACAAAACAAAAGCTATATTTCGATCTAGTTGATGACTTGAATCCATTCGAAAGGCATAAGGTCGGCAGCAGGATTTTGACGGGGTGGAAACTACCTTTTCGAAAGCATTGAATTTAAAGACAAGGCAACTCTTTCGAAAGCTTCACTTTAAACAAAAAGGCGGCAACATATTCAAAAGCAACTTCTTCAAAAGCTACATTAAACCCTTTCGAAAGCATTCTTTTGGAAACAAGGCAAGCGCATTTCTTTGGATAATAAAACGACGACTTCATCCTTCGAAAGCTGGGTTTCGACTCCATACCTTCCGCCTTTCTCCAATCCACTACGTACTAACTTGTTGATACGTTGTGTATTGGTTTCGACATGTTTGGTTGAGGCGGAAGTATAGGGTTGAAAGGTAGCATCTGAAAGAGGCGAAACATAATTTCTAGGTAATGACTGTTATAATGCCTTTTAAGTAATTTCTTTTTAACTAACCTGCCTATTTGTAAACATTTTATTGGTTGCCATAAACTTTTCAAATTGTTTCCAAAATAAAACTGCCACAATTATTTCAGATCTAATTAACATAATTTAGCAAATAAGTCATTTCTTAAGCAAAACAAATAAAACATTTAAGTCCTCTACTTCAAAATAATTTAATTTTCCATAGTAAATTACTTAGGAAAAATCCTCAAAAATCATAGAAATTCACTTTTAGTATGTTATCTAACATATATAAATTTTAGACCCAAATTCTTCATAATATAGCCGAAATTAATTTCTAAACCAAATTGTTCATATTCCATTAAAAATTCATAATAAATTTTCCATAGTTTGGCAAATTATAAAAATTAAAACCCATCTCCAAAATAATTTTTTACATAACATATGAATTCCTCGTTGAATTTGAAACGCAATATGAACGATTTTAGCCTTAAAACTATATATAGCATTTACCAAACAAACTTGTTTGAATATAACATATCATGAAATCCAAACATATCATCATCAAAAATCATCTTAATGGATTTAAACTTAAACCCGAAATCAAATGATCATTAAAAACCGAAATAGAGATGGTTTTGATTATTATTCACATCTTTATTAGGAAAAGGAAGTTGAGATTTGATCCTTGATTAATTCCTCTTGCTTGATTGCTTAGCTTAAATTTTATTTTCCTCTCTTTCTTCCCAAGGTAATGGTCGGCTTTGAGCTTTTGATTTACGTTTTTGAGTTTTGGAAAATTAACGTGCAAAGTAAAAGGAAACGATTGAAAGTATTAAAGCATATCATCATCATCATCAAAATGAACGTTCAAATGCTTGGATTACTTTGCACGTTAATAAGTAATCCAAGCATATCATCATCATCAAAAATCATCTTAAAGCATTACTATTAACTCATAGAAGCATAGCTTCGAAACATTTGAAAGTACCTCTTTCAAAACCATTTGAAAGTACCTCTTTCGAAAGCATTTGAAAGTACCTCTTTCGAAAGCATTGGGTTTATCTTTAAAAATATCTTTTGGGTCAAAGTGAACATAAATGAAAGTTCCCCTTTCGAACCATTAACCTTCATATAAAAGAGTTCGGGGAAAACTGATGACTTCGGAACCATCCTTTCGAAATCTCAAATTATTTAAGTAAAACATTTGAATGATAGCTTTGAAATCCATTTCAAAGCCATTGCCTTCGAAACCATTAAACCATTTCGAAAGCATTAGGAAGTGGCTTAAACATTTATAAAACAAAAGCTACCTTTCGATCTAGTTGATGACTTCAATCCATTCGAAAGGCATAAGGTCGGCAGCAGGGTTTCGATTGGGTGGAAACTACCCTTTTGAAAGCATTGAATTTAAAGACAAGGCTACTCTTTCGAAAGCTTCACTTTAAACAAAAAGGCGGCAACATATTTGAAAGCAACTTCTTTGAAAGCTACATTAAACCCTTTCGAAAGCATTCTTTTGGAAAGAAGGCAAGCGCATTTCTTTGAATAATAAAACGAAGGCTTCAATCCCTTCGAAAGCTGGGTTTCGACTCCATACCTTCCACCTTTCTCCAATCCACTACGTACCAACTTGTTGATGCCTAGTGTATTGGTTTTGATTTGGTTGGTTGAGGCGGAAGTATAGGGTCGGAAGGTAGCGTTTGAAAGAGGCGAAACATAATTTCTGGGTAAAGACTGTTTTAATGCCTTTTTAAGTAATTGCTTTTTAACTAACCTGCCTATTTGTAAACATTTTATTGCTTGCCATATACTTTTCAAATTCTTTCCAAAATAAAACTACCGCAATTATTTCACATCTAATTAAAATAATTTAGCAGTAAGCCCTTTCTTATGCAAAACAAATAAAACATTTAAGTCCTCCACTTAAAAATAATTTAATTTTCCATAGTAAATTACTTAGGAAAAATCCCCAAAAATAATTGAAATTCACTTTTAATATGTTATCTAACATATATAAATTTCAGACCCAAATTCTTCTTAGTATAGCCGAAATTAATTTCTAAACCCAATTGCTCATATTTCCTTTAAAAATTCATAATAAATTTTCTATAGCTTGGAAAATTATAAAAATTAAAACCCATCTCCAAAATAATGTTTTACATAACATATAAATTCCTCATGGCATTTGAAACACAATATAACCAATTTTAGCCTTAAAACCATATATAACATTTATTAAACAAACTTGTTTGAATATAACATATCATGACATCCAAGCATATCATCATCAAAAATCATCTTAATGGATTTAAAATTAAACCCAAAATCAAATGATCATTAAAAACCGAAATAGAGATGGTTTTGATTATTATTCACACCTTGATTAGGATAAGGAAGTTGAGATTTGATCCTTGATTAATTCCTCTTGTTTGATTGCTTAGCTTAAATTTGATTTTCCTCTCTTTCTTCCCAAGGTAATGGTCGGCTTTGAGCTTTTGATTTACGTTTTTGAGTTTTGGAAAATTAACGTGCAAAGTAAAAGGAAATGAGGTTTTAAGGTAATGGGATTATGGTGCAGCAATTACCTATTAAGACCTAGCGTTAATTGTTTTCTTATTAGTTAACATATGAAACCTTTCATATCCCATTTATTTAATTAAGATCAGCCTCTAGTTTAAATTTTCAAATCTCAATCCCCTTATCACTCTAATATTTACATTATTCTATTTAATTTATTTAATTAAATCTCCTGAATAATGTTATTAAAAATTAAGGGTGTTACAGGCTCCTCTCCTTAAAGAATTTCATCCTCGAAATTCAGTAAGGACTAAATACTAAACACAACAACCGTCTGTAACAGCTCGTAACTACCATACTAGCCTACCTAACTAGAAATTGTATATATAAATCAAATATAGAAGATACCCTCTTAGTAGATCAGGATAAGTATCTTTAATCATGTCTTCTGTTACCCCAAGTATAGTCCTTCTCGTTGTCGCTCCACTGAACTTTCACTAACTTGACTGTCTTGTTCCATAACCTTTTTTCATCTCTCGCTACAACCCAAACTAGTTGTCTAACAAAAGTCAAATTCGGCTCTACTATCAACTCTTCCAACTCTGTCGGAGGAATAGTAGTCTCTGGATCATGCACATACTTGCGAAGATGAGACACATGAAACACATTATGGACACCTGACATATTGCTCGGCAACACTACTCTATATGCGAGCTTTCTGATCCTCTTTATAACTTGGAAAGGACCAAAATATCTTGGTGCCAGTTTCCCTGATTTTTCAAATCGTACCACACCCTTCATCGGTGATACCTTAATGAAAACCCTATCCCCAACTGAGAATTCTAGGTCTTTATGCCTCTTAGCTGCGTAACTCTTCTATCTAGACTAAGCTTCCTTCATCCTTTCTCGGATCAACTCAATCTTCTATGTCTCCTCTCTAACCAGATCTGGACCTAAGACTAATCTGTCTCCAGTCTCCAACCAACATGCTGGTGATTTGCATGGCCTTCCATACAAGCTTCAAAAGGCGCCATTCCTATACTCGTCTGATAACTATTATTATAGGAAAACTCCACTAAGTGTAGGTGATCTTCCCAAGATCCACCAAAGTCCAATACACAAGCTCTTAGTAAATCCTCGAGTACCTTATTGACTCTCTCTGTCTTCCCATCCATCTTAGGGTGATATGTAGTACTCATTTTAAGCTTGGTACCTAATACATCTTGTAGAGTCTTCCAGAATTCACTAGTAAACAAAGCATCTTTGTCATTGACTATACTACTAGGAATTCCATGTAGTCTAACTATGTTCTTCATGAACAACTTAGCTAAAACAGGTGCCGACCTGGTTGACTTAACTGGAATGAAATGGGCACTCTTGGTCAACCTATCTACTATGACCCACATACTTTCATTTCCTCTACTTGACCTTGGCAACCCATCTATAAAATCCATGGATTTCGAATCCCATTTCCAAACTGGTACCTCCAGAGGTTGAAGCAATCCACTCGGCTTTTGATGTTCAGCCTTCGCTTGTTGACAGTTTGTACACCGCCTAACCCACAAGCCAACATCCCTCTTCATACCTTCCCAATAGAAGCTCCTCTTCATATCTTGATACATCTTGGTCCCTTCGGGATGAATCTTAAATTTGGATCGATGACATTCCTTAAGAACTTCTTCCCTTAAGTCCTCAACATTCAAAACACACAACCGTCCCTTCTTTCTCAACTATCCTCTCTGATCAAGACTAAAATCTCTTAGATCATCGATCTCAGTTCCAACCTCAAGCCTTTTAATCTTCTCGGGTAATAACGGATCCTCTTTCTGCTTAGAAGCAATACTTTCGATCAGCACTGGTCGAACTTCTAAACATGACAACATAGCTGTACTCTGACTAGAACTAGCAGTCGATCTTAACTGCACACTACAAGTAGTCAAAGCTTCTAAATCTTTCCATTATGCTAACATAGCTAACACCATATTCTGTTGTCTTCTACTAAGAGCATCCACTACCTTATTTCCTTTCCCAGGTGTATATTCCATACCAAAATCATAAGCTGCTAATAACTACAGCCACCTCTATTGTCTCATATTCAGCTCCTTCTGAGAGAATAAATATCTTAAGGACTTATGATATGTGTATAGCTCAAATCTCTACCCTAAGAGAAAATGCCTCCAAGTCTTTAATGCGAAGATCACCACTGCCAACTCCAATCATGAGTAGGATATCTTACTTCATGCGGTCTAAGCGGTCGTGAAGCGTAGGCAATAACTTTACCCTCTACATCAACACAGCTCCTAATCCAGTCCTACATGTATCGGTATACACCCCAACCCTTGGTTTCCATCTAGAACCACTAACACGGGTGCGTTGGTCAACAAATGCTTTAACTTAAGAAATGCTTCCTCAAATTTGTCGGACCAGAAAAACTTCACATCGTTCCTAGTTAACTTAGTTAAAGTCGTCGCTATCCGTAAGAAATCTTTAATGAATCTCTGATAATAGCTAGCAAATCCAAGAAAACTTCTAATCTCAATCGTCGTCTCCGGTCTCTTCCAGTTATTAACAGCTTCGTTCTTATCTGGATCGACTGCAAGCCTTTCTCTGAAACCATGTAACCAAGAAACTTAACCTCTTTCCTCAAGAAATGACACTTGGAAAAAATTTCCTTCAGCTAATTCTGCCTCAGCGTCTCAAGTACTACTCTAAGATGATCTTCATGCTCTCTTTAATCCTTAGAGTATACTAAGACGTCATCTATAAACACCAACATGAATTTGTCCAAGTACTCTCGGAAAACTCGATTCATCAAATCTACGAAGAATGCTGGTGCATTCATTTAACCCGAATGGCATTACTAACCACTCGTACGAACCATATCTGGTCTGAAATGCAGTCAACGGAATGTTGTCCTCTGCCACTCTTAACTGATGGAAACCTGTTGCCAGATCCATCTGGGAAAACACTCTAGCTCCACACAACTAATCAAATAGATCATCAATTCTTGGCAAAGGATACTTATTCTTAATCGCCTTTTCGTTCAACTTACGATAGTTGATACACATCCTCAATGACCCATCCAGTTTCTTCATGAACACCATGGCCGCTCCCCAAGGCAAACTGCTTGGTCTAATAAATTTCTCCCTTCTTGATCCACTAGTTGCACCTTCAATTCCTTCATCTCGGTTGATGTCATCCTGCTAGGTGGTCTGCTAACAGGTTCAGTTCCTGGCACAAGATTTATCGAAAACTCAATAGCTTATTTCGGTGGTAGTCCTATAACCGACTCAAAAACATCTGCAAACTCTCTTGCTACTCGAATCGTACTTAACTCTTCTTCTACTTCCATAGCTCTCAACAAAGCACAAGCACTTCGGTCAGAATCCTCCACTGAGAATATAATTCAGTAATGACAATCAGGGTGTCTCAACGATATTTACCTATCCTGGAAAAATATCCTAGCATCGTATTTACCCAACCAACCTATACCCAAGATGATCCCGAAATCTACGAAATCAAAAACATACAAACTGCATGCAAACTTATGACCTAACAAATCAAGTTCTAACTGGTCACATCTCATCCCTAGAGTTGCATACCCTTCTATCGGATTCGCAACCCTTAAGGAAGTACCAAAGTATGTGGGTTCTAAGCATAACCTATCAACCAAACACTAAGATATAAATGAATGGATGCACCAGTATCAAAAAGTACCCTAACCGGTATACTCTGAATCAAAAGCGTACCTTCCATCACAGGCTTTCCCTTCTCGGCAGTGGTTGGCCTAGCTGAGGATGGTCCAACAGCAAAGAGTTCCCTTATCTGCCCTGACTGGTTTTGGACACTGATTCTTGTAATGCCCAACCTGGTTGCAGTTAAAACACTTCACACTCTTCTTATCTACGGTCTTCTTCCTCTTGCATGTCCAGCATTCATGAGCATAATGACCCTTCTTACCACACTTGAAACTAACTAAATCAGCCTTTGCCTTCTTGGCAACCTCTCCCTTCTGGGTTCCATTCTTCTTAATAAACTTCCTCTTCTTCCCCCGAGAACCCTGGGTCTCGGCCGGCTTTTCTTTCCCATGAATAGCCAACATTTCCTATGCCGGATTACCATCTTCACAACAACATTACAAGGCTAACGAAGATGTGGCAGGGTCACCCTAGAAATCTCGGGCCTCAATCCCCGAATAAACTTCTCATTCCTCTTGATAATGGTATCAATGGTAGCATACCCATATCAGACAGCTCATCAAACTTAGTGGCATACTCAATTACCCGACATCTCTCCCTGCACCAAATCCATGAACTTTCTCAACAATGCTGACTTAGGAACTTCAGACAAAAAACTCTACTTGAATCTCCTTCGAAATTCTACCCAAGTTAACTCTTCCTCAGGAACTCCAGCGGTAACACTACTCCACCAATGGAGTGTTGCTCCCTGCAGCTGCCTAGAGGCTAGTCTCCTCTTTTGCTCATCATTCAATCCCAAGTCAGCGAAGATTCTCTCACAATGCAACAGCCAATTCTCAACTTCTATGGAGTCCTCCATTCCCACAAATGGCTTCCCACGAAGGCTGGTCTAATCTCTGCTCAACTTAGCATAGTTGTTCCCAGTCGGAGCCACAAATTCTTGATCAATTGAGGAACAATATTACCATATGAAAATAGTTTATATAGATTTCAAAATTTATAAAAATATATATACCTATAAAATAATCTATATTACCATTTAAAAATTCAATTTTAAAAATCTTATATATATAAAATAATCTATATTAAATTTACTTCACTTTGATACCAAGTGTAACAGCCCGCAAACCCGTACAGGCGCTTAGGGAGAATGGATTTCCAACTAATGACTAGGCACTGGGGTACCACCTGTCACAGTACCTGGTCTAGATCAGTGTACCGAGGATTACGCCCAATCCCATGCAACATAAGACCGGAACTACCCCTTACTAGATAATTCCGAGTAAGATCACCCTGCGGTTGGGATCAGCAACCGCCCACTAAGCCGAAATAAAAGGGACATCTAGACAGGGATGACCTCACCCTAATGGGTGCTACCCACTTAGCCTTGCTGCATAACCCCTGATTTTCAATCATTCCCGGTTGATGAGGCTCGAGGCTAAGCATTTCCTTTATAGAACATTTCACTTAGAATGCCCACCATCCACCTGACGATGTTCCGAAAGCATTCATCCATACAAGTCCATTCCGGGTTCGAACGGAATCGAAGGCACTACTCCTGCTACATCCATTTTGGAATCATCCTCAGGATTAGTAGCGACTAGCCCTTGCACTTCACTGCTCCATCTTCGACTCCAAACTCGTTTTCCCCACGAAACGTACAAACCGGATCGAAGTGGTTTCCGGGAAATTAATCCTGATCCCGGTCTCTTCGAAACGATCAGCGCATTGGCCAATATTGATAGTCGGTTATTTAACTATCAATTAACATCCACAAAACATCCAACAAAAATAAATAATTTCCCAAATTATTTATTAATCTCAAAATATCTTCGCAAGATATATTTCCACTTTTCAACCCTTTGAAAACAGTTTCAAACCGTCTTCTCTCATGGAATAAATTCCCAAATATTTTCTATTTCCACTGAAATCACCAAGTACAATAATTTAAAACACTATATTATGAAATATGCTTTAAACATTTAAATTAAAAACTACTTTAATACTTTATTCAAAGATATATGCTTAAAGAATATTTAAAATAAAACTACTTATAAAATATAACACTAAATTTTATCCTTTCTAAAACAAAATACTACGTCACTTTTAATAATTACTACTGTAATAAAGTTGAGAAATACTTACTTCAAAATTTAATCATTTGAAAAATAATAAATTTTCTAAAACACACTTTGAAACACTTTAAAACCTTTAACTTATACTTAAAACTTTGCTTTGGAAACATACTTGGCTATTCAAGGAAATATGCTTCTCTTTCACATCCTTTAAAAATAAATCACTATTTATTTTAAACAACTTTACCCATTCCTTTAATAAATTCCCACCGTGAATTTATTCTTCCAAATATCCACTGATATATTAATTCACTTTTAAAAACCCAGTTTATAAATTTGATGGTCTCGTCCATCTTTTAAACACAGTTTCAAACACTTTATCAAATTTCAAATTGATTTCCAAATCAACTCCATTTTTAAAATAAATTCTTTTATTACCCAATTTATTTTAAAATTCCATTAATTCCATTAATTCCAGATTTGACTTCTTATTATGATTTAAAATATTTTAAACTGAAAATATTAATTTCTAGTTTTCCAAAATCCTTCTTTATCCCTTTAAATAAATTCAAACCTTGAATTAAAATTAAATTCTTTATCTCTTGATATAATATCACTTAAGTTCGAACCAGTATAAAAATCTTTTGTGTCATTTACTTTACTGCTTTTACTACTTACTTACTTATTCTGCACAAGTAGTTTATCCATATTACACGATCCTATAGCACAGACACTCTCACCAAGTGGTGGTTGTAACATCCTGAAATTTTCAACCATTCGCATCCATACAAGTCAGATTTGAATTGCTCAAAATATCAGATTGTTAATTTAAATTTGGAAAAACTCAGCGTATACAGTAAATAAATAATCACAGAATCACAGACACAGAGTAAAATAAAAATAATGCAGCGGAAACAAAAGAATAGTAGTTCATGAAGCTACTATATATATATAAATATATATATAACAGAGTTAAATAAGATACAACAGAGGTCTCGAATACATAGATGTCTCAATACAATAGTCAAATACAAGATCTGAATACATCATTGGAATCAACTGAATAACTGAAAGCAGAATCGATATAGCTGGATCTCCAAACGAAGCTCCAACTCCAAAGGTGAGCCTCGAACATTGAGCCACTCAGTCTGACCCGAGCGTAAAGCAAAACACAAAACACTCGAGTCAGGATTAACATTCTTATATCAATAAATCCAACTCAAGTGAAATATCAACTGAAATACAAGTAACTCAAAGGATGTTTGGGATAACCATCCTCTAAGGATCCGTTAAACTATCTACTATGGAGTACAAGATGCTATTATAATATGTCTATAGTAAAGTGAACTATCAAAATAGCGTTAAGGCTTTACATTTTCCACCTTAACACATTTGATATATTCCCATAGTCTATACAGTACCGTAATCTCCTCCTTACTGGGCGTCGCCAGAGGGCACTCCATAGGTATGGTACAAAACAAACTCGTAGTAGTCTCGATAGGGTAGGTGACACGGCACAACTAGGCAATGCTAGGGTAGATATACCAATTACACTTCCGGGCTGGTAGTAACGCATAGCAGCCACTACCGCCCACCTCGAGCCACACTCCCGAAATCCAAAGGTGCGCACCAAATCAATCACAAAGTAATATAATGGCATACGATGGAGTGTGTCCGATCAAAGGAGCTACCTCATTGGCCCGTCGATTGCTCCTGTTTTAGCCACCTTATGCCAACTCACGGGAGTTGGGTCCACGTATATACCTCATATAGGATCGTCGCCACCATCCTACTTTATTCTGGAATCTCCACCGTGTACACAGTTGTTAAATTGGTTTTCGGTATCGACAGAGAGTATGCCCATATCCGATCCCGATCTCCTTAACAACCAAACGTTATTATAACACCGCGGTCATTTCAAAATAGTTTATACTTCAAAACCAAAATATCATTTCCATTTCAAAAAAAACCATATCAATACGATATCATTTTCACTTCAATATATCATTTCCAAAAATCATATCACTTTCCAAAGTTATAAGGCTTTCAAAATCATAAGTCTTTAAAAATCAAAACACTTTGGAAATCAAACCTTGGAATACTTTGAAATCATAGCTTTAAAATCATAACATTTTGGAATCCTTAAAACTTTCCTCTTAAACATTTTAGATATTAGAAACAGTATATATAATAAAATAGTTTATAAATAAAAATAGTTCAATAAAATAGTTATAAGTAAAATAGTTTATAATAAAATAATTTATAGTGAAAATGATTTATATTATAATAGTTTATGTTAAAATAATTTATAAAGTAAAATATAAATAGTTTTAGATATAGTTTAAAATACTTTATATAAAAATAGCTTCCTCAAATTTCACAAATTGATTCAAATTCCAAAAATTCAAATTTAATCAAATCTCAAATCATCAATTTCAATTCGATTCAGTTTCTCAATAAACCATTTCAAATTATCGATTTCAAATACATATTTGAACCATAAAATAAGCCATTTCAATTTCAATATATTTCAAAGTTTTAAATATCCAACATTTCAAAACTAAATTCGATAATTTCATTTATATATCAAATTCACTTTACTATTATTTAGCTTTGAAATATTTACTTAATCGTTTCCATAACATCTAAATACAACTTCAATTTACAAATTTAAATAAACAAAATATCCCGTTTAAATTTATATAAGTCTGAAATATTCATTTAAGTCACTTTTAATCAAATTCAAGTTATAAAACATATCTTTAAAATTTCAAATTTAATAAATTTCAAATCAAACTTATTTAAGTAAAATTCTTAAATAAATAAAATTTCAAATCAATTTCAAATTTATCTTTCCAACCTGGATCATTATAAACTCTATATTTGAAAATATAGATATTAAATAAATATTTAAACATATTATATATCAATTTTATTAAATCAACTTTAATAAATCTTTAAAATCAATATTTATTAAAACCATATATTTCTTTTCAAAACCATAGAAATCATTTTCAAAATATTTATATATAGACCGACGGTGTCTGTATATAATTCTCTACCCTATGGTCAAGTGATACAGATGTTTATCATTTCAATCTGCAATTTAAATACATATATACGGGTATATATCTTTTCAACCCGCAATCTCAAATTCAATTCAATGAAAATCGCTTGGGTTTATCATTTCAACCCATAACGATTTCCTCCTATTCTACAGATCGTTCGGGTATGTATCATTTCAACCCATAGGGAATTCTATACTAACAGGGAACTTGCAGAGTAAGAATAGTTATGATAACAATATAATAATCAGTAACAGGCATATATCATCAATATAAATAACAAATAATGGTGTCAGATGTCACAGGTGAACAGTTACAGATAATAGCATATATATATAACAATGTAATAACTAATAGCAGCATATTTCAATTGTCGTTTCAATCGAAATCAAATTTAATAAATATAAGAATATTAATCGTGAGTGATTTCTCACCTTTCGAGGCTAGAGATGAACGAGACTGAGATGAGTTACGAATCCAAGCATGAATACCAAATAAAAGCTAGACAGATACAGATTCGACGGACAAGCTGATAGATAAGGAATTGACGAAATCAAATCAGAACTGGATCGATGATGATAAATAGTATAAGTGAATTAATATAGATATACAATGGATATATGTATACAAAATCATGTTCTAATTTCAAACACATATTAATAAATATATATATATGTGTGTGTGTGTGTGTGTGTTTCAAAAATCATTGTTTACACAAAAATTCAAATATTAAAGTTAACATATTTATATATATATATCTAAAGTAAATTTTTGTATCCGTACATTAGAACTTAACAAATTAACATATATATTTATATAAATTATATAAAACACATAACCCAGAACATATATATATATATATTATATAACAACAGATCAACTTATACTATATACTTAATATATATAAAAAACAACTTATATTATATATTAAACAAACAACTTTTATAACTTTTATAACTTATAACTGAGTAAACAACATAACTTAGTTACAACAATTATTTGAAAGGAAAACCATATAGACATAACATTCATATAATACAATACTGTTATGAAGTAAAATATATATTTACAGTACTGTATATATACATACCAACAAACAAGTCAAAATGCATATAAACACCATCATAATATATATAACTAATATATATATATATACAGCATATAACTTCAGTCACCCAGGCATACACAGACAATATATAAACTCAAATCAATTTTATATCAACTTTACCTAGAATATATATATACAACAGCCAAGTGAGCAAAGGCTGAGAAGAACAAGTAGAATATATAACTTAACAACTTTATATATTTACAAAGTTGACATTAACAGATATTTTCAAAATAGAAAACAAGACAATACCCTCAAAGTTTCATCTGAACAAAATATATAAATCAAAATATAGAAAACTCCAAAGTAACTGCCAAAGACAGGACAAAACCAAATATATATATATATATATATATATATATTTATGAACCAAACCAAAAAAACACAACTCATTTATAATATATATTTTCATAAACTTATAAAATGAGATGGACTAGTATACAAATCTTAGTTTAGTTATAGATATGGATATATATATATATAGGCCGATGCTGTCAACTTTGCAAATCATAAAATACTTAACATATGATATATCCAATGACCTATATATATATAAACAACTACAAGATATAAAACATATATATATTACTTATATTATACTACATAAACGCAGCAGTTGCCAGTCAAAATGTGAAAGCAATCTTGTGTGTGTATATATATATATATATGCTTTCGAATATAACTATGTTTTAAACTTCTTATATATAATTATATGTTTATATATAACACAGAACTAATACACTATATATCCAAATTAACAAATACATAATCATATATACTAGTAGGAAGCCCGTGCCGATGGCACGAGTGTAAATTTTGTATTTATTACTTATGTGGTGTTATCTATTAGGTTGTTGATATAGAAATCTGTTGAGTGTATAAGATGAAATATCAATTTGACTTTGCATTTCTTTTGAGATAGAAAGTTCAATTAATAATACGCAGATTATAATAAGAGCCTACTTATAAAGAATTTAAAGAGATTAAATAAATGTATGAAAAGCACAAAAATAATAATAGTTGATATTCAACATTTTCTAATGTTTAGCAAAGTAAAAAAGGAAACAATCCAAAGGGCAACTCTTTTCTAAAAATACTAACCAATTAGAAAGAAAAAAAGTATCATATAAATGGAAACAAAGTTATAAGCAAACAATAAAGTTATACACAAACAATATGCAACTTAGAACATTCAATGGAAAAAAGTGCTATGCTAACAAAAATACGAATTTAGATTCCAATCATTCCTTATTTCATCATTGACCCGCAACTGCTGTTATAATACCTATGGCTGCAGCAGATTTAGTGACTTGCAGCACCATTCTACTTCGCCCTCGGCGAGTATGCAGTGACAGTTTAGTAGCCCCCTTTCACACTAATTTCAGTTCAATTCATTACTAAGCTTCCATAATTTTACCTCATACAGATTGCAGCAGCTACTACTTTGCCAGTGCCTTCATACCAAGTGTCTTAATTATTCAATATCAACTGTACTATAATTTGTATGCCTAACTATATATAATCTTCAGTCTGTTATGTACGTAGATATAAATTCTTTAAACTTCCATGTATAATACTATATTACCTAAAGAGAACATACATGCATTAGCTTATATTATCTAAAGAGAACAGCATGATCAAATTCATTCAGACTTCAAAGTAGTTGGATGTAAGACAAACAACATACTATATTACCTAAAGAGAACATACATGTATTAACTTATAATGGTGAACCTAAGGAAAAATACAGTAAATACAACATAAGTATAATTATCGGTGACAATTACAATATTTGAGATGAAATTAGCAAGCATCTCTTTCCAGATATTAGTTAATAAGTGTTTCATGGCACTTAACAACTGAATGAGTAAATCAATTTACTGAACTGAATGGTATTTGAAATATTATCATAATGTTACATTTATCATTGTTGTCTACTTTTGAACATATATAACTGCTTCATAAATTATGGTAAGAAAATTGTTCACTTTTACCATGTGTATATACTTAAGGATGTTGATACCGGTGGTATCTATGTAGTAAAAGTAGGAAATTTCTTTTGCATTGATTCGTCGCTTGAATCCTTACGAAGCAGCAAATACCATGATGGACCAATGTTGAAGCACTAAAGACCAAGATAATGGTATGTCCCATCAATATTCACATACAAAAAATTTAACTGAATATAAAATTGCAAAGGTGAAAATATAATATACTAAACTATAAATTTTAAGCAAGCAAAATAAAGAAGTGAGTTCACAATTAGAGGAACATGTGATATTTTAGTAATTATTAATTAGGTCAATACCTTAAAGTAAACATGAGCATTGATTGAGATGCAATTGATGTATGTCTGTCAGTGTATATCTTTCCAGATGCTATTTCTATGCGGAAGTGCTATTGTATGCCGCTTAAGGTAGAAAGCCTAATTTGCTGCACATATATACCATGAATCAAATCCAAAACAATAGCATCTTTGATATTGTTATACATGAACACAAATATAGCATGAAAAAAGCATTATTAGAAAATAAATTAACATCATTAGTAGAAAATAAATTAACATCATTAACGATGGATCTCTTTGTGGTCCTAACAGAGTTTCTGAACCATGTAAAAAAACAGATATATTCATATAGGCAAACAAAATGAAGAAGTGACTGAAGTTTCTAATTGCAGGAATATATGATATATTGGAATTATTTATTTGGTCAACACCTTAAAGTATACATTAACCAGGATGCAATCTATGTATGAATACTTAAACGGTTGGTGCATATACATATATCTTGAAGCTATTTTGATGGGGATAGTGCTTTTGTGTGATGAGGCAACTTAATGTATGAAATCAGAACACCAAGTATGTAGCTAAGGTAGAAATCCCATTTTGCTGCACATTCATAGCATGAATTGCATTCTAAACAATAGTATCTTTGATGCTATCATGCATGAACAAAGATATATTATGAACTAAAAGCATTATTATAGAAATTAAATTAACAACATCAAAGGTGGATCTCTTTGTGGTCCTATCTAAGTTTCTGTAACATTGTAAAAGAATTATATATATTCATCTATATATGTCACAAAAGGTAATCAATATTTTATGAATATCAATGAGTTTAGTTGTCCGTTATATTTCTAAATATCATGTTTATCTCTAAGACTCTTAACAACATATTATAAAACCACAAAACTATTATGGGAAAATTATTATTTAACCAAAAAAAACCCCAACACTTCTCAAATTTTACACAGTGCAATGCAGATCAAATAAAGAACCACTTCGAATAAAAGTCCACCTTTTGGCATGCCTTGATTTTGGTATGATGTCTTTTTGACTATTATTCAGTGCATTTGTTAATATGTTTAATGTCACATACCATAAATGTATAATTAACCTTGCAGTATAATTAAAAATATTCCCCCTTTATACATGCTTATTTCTTAATATAGGAATCGAAAGAATCCTTTGACCTTTCATATTTTTGTATCAAACAAAATTTTTGGTTGTTCAGTATCTATAACAGAGAATAGTATATGGTACTAATTAAATATTTTGTAATGACATAAAAGAATAGGCATGCGAACACGGTTTTATGACATTGTTTTCACATTGATTTGTTTCCATTTTAATTTCAAGTCATAAAAATAGCAATTAATCAATTTGTATTAAGCCGAGGAAGTAATAAATATCCATTTTTATGGGAGTAAATGTTAATTAAGAACTTATTCATATGGATTTGTATGGAGCAAAATTATTACTTTTTACATAAATATCAGCATACTTCAAATGCATGTCAACCACCAAAACATGAGTGCGGCAATGGTGAATTCAGCACTCACGTCCCATGATATTTCTATGGCAATGAATGTAGATTTGAGATTTCAATTAGTGAATACAAAATTGACAGGAGAGGATACCATTTGAGATTAAAAAAAAACATAAAATGATTTTAATGGATCATTTATGAAATGAAAACAATGGTTTTAAATACTATATATTGCCAAGAGATATATCAATGCTATTAATACAAACCATGTAGATAGAAAGAATTTTCTTATCATAAAGGTAATATCTGAAACTGATATAACAATCGATATAGGAATTTAATGGTGTCCATTTTATTTTTTACATAGCCGAATAAATCAAACATTGACAGTAATTAAACTTTTGAGAAAATATGACACACGGTTTATATCACATCTACTGTATACATCTTAGTATGAATGTGTTTAACTAAACACCAACCATTTCATGCCATAAATAAATTGCTAATCAACTTCCATCATTATGATTCCTTACATACATGGTTTCTTTTGCATTATCCTTCCAACTTTATAGCTTTTGAATTAAACAATATTTTTGATTGTTCATCAATTAGGACAGACAATAGTATGGGCTAAATTTTTCGGCATCAAGTTCTAAAAAAAGTAATCATTAATATATGAGAAAAAATGGCATAGATATCATATTTTGTTTAAAGGATAAGCAAACGATAAACAGTAATTTTCCACTATCACTGTGTACCTGGAAATGTTTAAGCATCCATAAGATACTATTTGCCTGTTATGGGAGTCTTCTTGCATTAAAATAACACCTACATGAAGTCATATGTATAAGATATGAAAAAATTGCATTGATTATTTTCTAGATGTCTAAGATAAATATAATATTGGACTACGGTGACCCTCTATTTTAGTAACCTATTGATGTAAAGTACGGAAACATGTACAGTCTAAATTATTTATTCAATGAAAATGGTGATGATATAATAAATTATTGTGGAAAATACTTACATGGAACTTAAACTGGGAATTTGCTCTCTCTACTTCTTTCATCTTTGTCCACCAAAAATTAAAGAATGTAGAACCCATTAATCCACAAGTTTCAGATGTTCAATCAACCCAATATTAGTTGATTCTTAAATATATGATGAGATTGTCAGTATTACATCTCAAAAGACAGAACACAGGAAATGTAAATGGATATGATGAGATTATTCAAGATCTAATTAGCTAGCAGTTGGCACGTAACAGAAAACCAAAATACCCATAAGAAATCGATGAAACCTCTGAATCAAATTATAAAAAAAGATATGAGTAAAATAAAATACCCATGAAACCTGGAGGAGACGAACAGAAAGCACTGCTTTCTCTATTATCATCTGTTTTCGGTAGATCCAAAATTAGGTTTTGAGGAAATATAAAGCGAAGAAGAAAAACGTGGGAGGAGGAATGAGGATTTTTGGAGAGGTTGGTAATTGAAGAAAGTAGAGTGATCTGCTAACTTGGGAAGAAAAAACCGAAAGAGTAAGTTTGAACAGATCGTGGTTCGTGGATAACCAGAGACGTGGAGGAACAGCATTAACGGCGTTAGTTATATTTCCTATGTGGATAAATATTAGCCATTTGATATTTTTATCAACAATAAATCTCAGCCCTTCTTTGTCTTTTCCGTTAAACCTGCTCTGTTTTGTTATATAGATATAAACAATATTTTATACGAAAATATACAATATATAACGAGCCACATATATATAGAAGCATACGCATACTTTTATACAATATATATATATATACACACTCCCACAGAAAGTAGATAACTTATATAAATATAAATACTCACAAGAACCCAAAGCTACATGGGTATATGCACAAGGTGGACACGAAGGCTGCTGGGGTGCTCGGCGTACGGCCGAAGGTGGAGGGTGAAGTGACCGATCTGGAGGCTAGGGAAGAACGAAGGGTGATCGGCTGATGGTTTGGTGACGTGGCGGGTTCGAGAGTGGCGGAGCAAATGGAGGGTTGGGAGGCTTGGCTATTGAGGTGGTGGGGCCTGCCTCGTGGTTGCTACTCACATGTGGTCGGAGTGATCGCATGAGAGTGTTATGCGAGAGGAGAGATCGGTGACGAGACAAAATGCAGAGGGAGGAGGAGACACTAGATATACCAGAGTTTGTTTTATATAAATTTTGCAAAATAGAAGAGCAGACGTAAGAGGGAAGGGAAGAGGAAGGAGCAGGATTCTGGGGAAGAGGAAGGAGCAGAGAACTATTGAACTGATTGAAATATTGAACCAGTGGCAACCAAAAGTCAAGCACAAGAATCTAGTAAATATAGATGCAAACAGCTGGGATAATTAAAGTCAATGGCTATAGTGTTATCCACGATGAGCAAATGAATGGTCACGAGAAGTTTAAAAGCAAAAAATTTGGAACTGATATGGTTGACCATTTCGCGGTTTCTACAACCTATCGGACCCCGAAACTCTCAAACAAATAGACTACGAAGATTAGCACGACGAGAAGATCAAAATGGTATAAAAATATCAGTGGTATGATCATCCGATCAAAGTCGATAATCGGTACCGAAATTGCTGCTATTTCACCGAAAATAAGATCAACGGAGCAATAACAGTCCAAATTTGGAGAAACGAAATATGACGTCTCACTCAGAAGATGATTTACAAATTTTCTATAGAAAAATATTCAGGTTTGGAAAACATTTCATTATCATCGAATATTAACTGATTTAAATTGAAATAGAAATACACAAGAAAATAAACTTTCATACTATCTGATAAAAATTTTACCAGTTGCTATATTGAAGTAGACGTATTCCAAATATTAAATTTTTATTTCCAAATTTTATTATTTAAAATTTCACAAAATTTAATTAATTAAATCAATAAAACCCCTAAAATTTTACGGGTCATTACAGTGGTGATGTAGTTCCCACCGTTCGATGGAAGCTATACACTGATGGAGCATCCAACGACCGTTGTTCTGGGGCTGGCGTTATTCTTGTAACTCCCGAGAACCGATCAATTTGTTATGATTTGAAACTTGATTTCCCTACGACGAACAGCGAAGCTGAGTACGAAGCATTGATTGCGGGCTTGAAGCTTACCAAAGAACTTGGAGTGAAATCGATTGAAATCTTTTGTGACTCACAATTGGTGGTGTACCAAGTACGGGGATATTATCAGGCAAAGGGGCAAAGGCTTGCCCCATAGCTCACTTGTGTTCAAGAACTGTTGGCGGACCTTGAATACTATGATATTTCGCACATTCCGCGCGAACAAAATGGGGAAGCCGACTCGTTGGAAAAATTCGCAAGTACTGATGATGCACAACAGATGGGCTTGGTTCCCGTCGAAACCTTACATGCCCCGAGTATATGCGAAATTGAAGTAGATCTTGTATTAGGAATGGAAACTGAAAGGGAGTCGTGGATGACCCCGTTCAAAGAATACCTACTACATGGAACCTTGCCTGAGAGAAAGAACGAAAGGCGACAAGTCGTTCGCAAGGCCTTGCGGTATATAATGCAGGGTGGAATAATGTATCGGAAGGGATTCTCAATTCCTTTACTTAGGTGCATCGCCCACGACGAGATAAAACGAGTCTTAAGAGAAGTTCATGAAGGAGAATGTAGCGACCATATTGGGGGGCAGATGCTAGCCAAAAAGATCCTCCGCTATGGATATTATTGGCCGACCGTGAATCGGGACGTCGTGGACTATGTAAGGAGGTGCGACAAATGTCAAAAGTACGCAAAAATCCCGAGGGCACAGCCGAATGAACTCACACAAATGGTTAGTCCATGGCCATTTGCAATATCGGCGATCGATATAATCGGCTCCTTGCCTATCTCCAAAGGTGGTGCGAAATATGCAATTGTCGCGGTCGATTATTTCACCAAGTGGGCAAAAGCGGAGCCCTCAGCTACAATCACCACCAAAAAGGTCATTAATTTTGTTGTACGTAACATTATATGTCGTTTTGGCATCCCACGAACTATTATTACTGACAACAAAACTCAATTTGAGAGTAGAGAGTTCAAAGAGTTCTGCCAAAAATATTGCATTGAGAAAAGGTTTGCAACAGTCGCTCATCCCAAAGCAAATGGACAAGTTGAAGCCGTAAATAAGATAATCAAGTCTATCTTTAAAAAGCGTTTAGAGAAGGCTAGAGCCAAGTGGGTGGATGAGCTTCCAACAGCACTCTCGGCCTACAGAACCACCCACAAGTCCGCAACTGGCCATACTCCATTCGCCTTGGCATACGGTACTGAAGCTATTATACCCGTGGAACTTGAAGTTCCCTCTCACCGGTTGACTCAGTATGATCCTAGAACGAATTAAGATCTTTTACTGGAGTTGTTGGACTTGGTCGACGAGAAACATGAAGAAGCTGATTTAAGGGCGGCTGCATATCGACAACGAGTCGCCCGATATTATTATGAAAATGTTCGACCGAGAACTTTCGATGTAGGTGACCTTGTTTTAAAGCGAGTTTTTCCGGTCCCGTCGCATATGAATCCCACATAGGAAGGTCCCTACGGTATCGAACGGAGGCTTGGAGAAGGAACCTTCAAGCTAGCGACTGTCGATGGCATGACACTCTCTAGAGCATGGAATAGCGAACATTTGCGCCGTTATTATACTTAGTCTATTTCTTTTGCATTTTAGTAGCGATTGTTTCTAGTATGTGTTTCTATTGTTGTTCTCTGTTTTCGACATGTAATAAGACAATTTGGTTTGTCTCTATTTTTTACAATCAATAAAGGCTTGAAGCTATTTTTATGAACTATTGATGTTCTGTGCGTTATAACTCCATGGCAAGGTGAAATTGAATTAATCTATCTAGCGTATGAATGCACACACAAAATTAAAGGTCGATTAATAAACGATTCAAAAAAATCTCTAAGTCCCCGGAGCGCGGACTAGAGTACTCTGAGTTCCCGGAGTGCGGACTAGAGTATAAATGATTCAAAAAATCTCTAAGTCCCCGGAGCGCGGACTAAAGTACTTTGAGTCCCCGGAGTGCGGGATAGAGTATAAACGATTCAAAAACTCTCTAAGTCCCCGGAGCGTGGACTAGACTACTCTGAGTACCCGGAGTGCAGGCTAGAGTATAAACGATTCAAAAAATCTCTAAGTCCCCGGAGCACAGACTAGAGTACTCTGAGTCCCCGAAGTGCGAGCTAGAGTATAAACGATTCAAAAAATCTCTAAGTCCCCGGAGGGCGGACTAGAGTACTCTGAGTCCCCGGAGTGCGGGCTAGATTATAAACGATTCAAAAAATTCTAAGTCCCCGGAGCGCGGACTAGAGTACTCTAAGTCCCCAGAGTGCGGGCTAAAGTATAAACGATTCAAAAAATCTCTAAGTCCCCGGAGCACGGACTAGAGTACTCTGAGTCCCCGGAGGGCGGACCAAAGTATAAATGATTCAAAAAATCTCTAAGTCCCTGGAGCGTAGACTAGAGTACTCTGAGTCCCCAGAGTGAAGACTGGAGTATAAACAATTCAAAAAAAATCTCTAAGTCCCTGGATCGCGGACTAGAGTACTCAAAGTCCCCATAGTGCAGATTAGAGTATAAACGATTCAAAAGTCTCCAAGTCTTGTGAAAACGGATTGGAGTTCGCATAACCCACAAGACTCTGGATTTCAATCACAGATTAAATTATAAGCTAAGCGATGAAATTCTGAAAATACAAAGAAGCAAAACTTTATTCACTAATCAAAAAAGAAATTTCATTACAACTTCTCCAAAGTCCGGAGCCAAAATCTATCTACAAAAAAAAGGGGAGGAAAACAACTGCATGGTACTACATTACTTAAGTCGAGCAAAATTTAGCGAGGCAACAGTTACTTCTTCGGTTTTCTTTCCTTTATTGGTTTCTCTGAGGTTTCCTCATCCGAGCGCCTCTTTTTGGACCCTTTGCTTCCGAGCGACGAAGTACTTGAGGGAGGAGGAGGGATTTCCAAAGGTATGATCCCACCAGGGAGAATGACCTTCAAGGGCCTATTTAAGGGATCGTCGAGTTCCACCACCTGAGATTCTTTCTTGACTTTGCTTTTCTTTTTCTCCTCCTCCTTGATTTTCTTTTTCATGCTGAGCTTGGAAGTATGCTCAGAAGCGCTTGTGATTTCGACCTCGTCGTGTTCATCTACAGGTGAGGGATCTTCAAGTTTATCCTCATCTAGCGCTCCGATCACTTGAGCATCAGGACCAAAGGTATCTTCGGTGTGAGGTGCCTCAGCCTTCTTCTCTTCCTGCTTCATGGCGACATCGCTCCTTGGAATCGGCTCGAGTTCAGAGTGACTTGTATGAGTCCGTGAAAAACAAATGTTAAAATACATTCATCACTCGCCAAAATCGATGAATTTCAAAACTCTAGAAAGTGAAGCTACATACCAGCTTCTAACTAACTCTCGGTGGTCCTTGGAGTATCACCCTCAGGGATTGGAGATAAAATGTGAACACCAAGTCCGGGCTTCTCCGGGTCATAACCAACGTGCTGCTCGGGAGGCCCAAGTGACGAACTATCAGTCAATTGAACGGGAGGAGGAACCGGAGACCCAGTGACGGATAGGCCAGCGTTATCTTCTTTACCCTCCGGTGACGGAGAGTTTCTTCCAAAGAGAGCTCTCGCCGTGGATAAGTCTGAAGGCTCATTTCCTCGGAGCACTTCCCTCACGAGAGCCTCTTCATCAATCTCTTCAACACCCAGCTCCACTTTTTTAATTCTAATCAAATTTTCCCACGCTTCAGCGAGTGACTCGAGATAATTCTCGCCCAAGAAAGACAAGTCACGATGCATGAGGACTCTTGCATTAAACTCGGCAATGAGCGAGTCGAATAAACATTTGATTTCTTCTCTTCCGGCTTCGGTAGCTGCCTCAAGCTGAGAGCTGGCCTCTGTGAGCACTATCTTCTTGCCCTCTTCACGAGCTGCTTCTTTTAGTGCTTCAACCTTGGATAGCACTTCGTCAAGTTTTGTCTTTAGAAGCCGTGTTTCAACGATCTCATCCCAGTATCTTTGTGACACTTCCTGCGCTGCAATTTTCTCTTCTCTCTCTTTAGATAGAAATTCCTCTAGTTCTTTGACCCATCAATTGAGAATGTCTCTTTCTTTTTGGATAGAGTCTTTCTCCAAAGCCAGAGCTCCGCTGCGTTGGACTGCCTCATTAAGTTCTTTCTTGTGAGCGACCTCCAAGCAAATAACTGCCTCAGCTGTCTCCTTAGCATTTTTCTGGGCAGTCTCGAGCTGAGATTTGTATGAGGATAGTTCCTCATCTTGACTCTTAATGATGTCTTTGTCATGAATAGCTTCGAGTTTGAGGCGATCAATCTTGTGTTGGCGTTCGATGGAAACCCTTGAAACTTTTTCTACCAAGTGTACAAACACATTGTGTTGAAAATAAACGTCATTGTTGAAAGAAATGGCACTCTGTTTAACATGTCCGGGGATAGGATGAATCGTGGGGAGAAATTTCAAGCCATCAAAACATATCTTCGGTAATGTAGCCTTGATCTCAGCCAAGTTTTCCGCTGTCAACGGATCGTGTGCGGAGGCTGGAGGGGTCTGCCTAACTGGAGTCACAGATTTCTTATAAGGTTCAAGGGGCTGCTTGGTACACGACGAGCCAGAATGTTGGTTGCGAGGAACTTCAGACTGGGATCCCTTCTGAGTAGATTTCTCCCTACTATGATCCGAGTGAGAGGGAGGGTCGTTTGGATATGAAGAATGGCTGCAAGTTCTCCTTCTGGAAGACCACGACTCTCTAGGACGATAATCTCTATCACCGATGTCGTCCCTGTCTCATCGTTTGCCTGATCCAGAATCTCGACTAGAATGGTAGAAGATAGAGGATCCATGAGGTGGTCAATGCCGTGTGTACGCCCCATATCACCTGCACACAAAACCAAATGAGGGCGAGTTAGTAGAAAACACATTATGAGTGAAATTCAAGTGCAGGGTGGAGTGTAAGTGTTTGTGTGTGTCCTAGTGTTTCCCCCCGACGTACCAGTGTTATTCGCTTTACTCATTGGAGTTTTCTCTCCCTGATGACGAGTCTGAGCGCCTTCATCACTCCTCGCGGGCGAATTAAGTCCCATTGCCTTGGGGTTAGTAAAACCATAATCCAGTATGTCGTTAGGGATGGTCAAGTGAGCTAGGCCCTTTAATGAGCCTTCTAAATTCTGGGAAAACGATTTCTTCTCAATCGGAGTTATCGTAACCTTTAAGGTTCCGTCGACTGTCTTCTATTTCAGCTTGTAAGCTAGACTCTTTTTCTTCTTTGAAGGAGGCAGTAGTTCATCAGCACCGGGTGCATCAGACGCTGGCACTTGACCGGAACTTAGGTTTTCATCGATCGCCTCTGGCATCTCGGTTTCTTTGATTTCATCTTCCTTAGTTGTATCGGGGCCCCCCTGTAGGGGACACCGAAGGTCCGGCTTGCTCTTTGCCTTTTTGCGTAGCGGATCTGGCTGTAGTGGCGCTGATTGGAAGGCTAGTTTGACGGCCCTCCTCCGGTAATCCCAACTTCGAAAGCAGTTCATTGGAAATAACAGATTTAATATCCCAGTCTCTCACATGAATAGCTCGAATGGCCTCGACGGCCTCAGAATACCCAGCACCTTCAAATCGTGGGTGGATACCTATAAGAGTCGGAAAAAGTTCAGAAAGGATGCACTTCGAGCCTTAGACAATATTAGTCTAAAAATGAAACTTACTCCCTTCTAGCCATCTTCTCGCAAAACTAGGGGGACAGCGTACGTAAAACCACTCTTGTTTATACTGGGAAAATTTAATCCACGAACCCGTCAGGATTTGGCATTTGGATTGTGGCTCGAGAAATATGAAGGATGGACTGTCGGAACGTCTCTTGAAGCGGTAAATATAACGGATATCCTCGGGAGTAGGCAGTCTGAGTAAGAGGCTCATAAAGAGGACGTAGGTACCATGAATAAACGCATGGCTATTAGGGTGTAGATGTGCCAAAGCAATCCCAATATACCGCAACACTTCACGGAGGAATGAATTGAAAGGTGGCACACTTCTGACCCAGCACATAAATTTGTTGCACGTAGTATATCCGACTGGGGTCAGGTGAGGGCGATCTTGTCCTGACGGAACCAAAAGGTCATCAAAGGGGATTCCATGGATTGAGAAAAACCGACGAAGAGCGGCTTCACCAATTTTGGAGGCTTGTGAATCAATGGGGTTATCCAGGATAACAACTCCGTCTACGGCATCAGGAGCCGAGCCTGTAACTACGGCAGGTGGATCCGGAATGCCAGGTGTGGGAGTTAACGGTGGATTCGAGGTTCCCACTGCCTCCTGCCGAGAACCTAGCTCAAGCTTGTCAGAAATAGTAGCGAAGCTTGACTTTTTGGACACCTTCAACGAGCGTTTAGTATGGATAGATACCTGTTTAAGCTATACTTGAAAGAAAATCGATATCAGATATAACGGCAGTGTATTCCCCCATGTGGTGTGTGAACTAGTGCGACGACTCAAACATGAGTGCAGAGAAACTAAAGTTTTAAATACAAGTGTGGCGTGATTTAAGTTGCTGTCCTTGGAGACCGTCATCGCTGACCATCTCCGGCAGTTTATCATATGACCGGTAGTAGAAGTCTTATAATCAAACATTGGCATCATAGAGTGTGAAGGCTGTTATTCACATTTGTTGGGTTAAATTTGCATTTAAGATTGTTCAAACTATGGGGTAGTTAGTACAAATTAGGTCTTTGGGCTTATGTGCTTTGATACTTGTCATTGTCCATTATGCTATGTTTGGTTGTGGAGGTAAGTTATCCAAATGTATGTTATGTTCGAGTTGGAACAGTCTTGGTTGCCAATGCCGACCCAGACATGCCAACCCATTGTCTTATAGGATGACCAAACCGTCCACTCTCCTCTCTCTATCTCTCTCTCTCTCTTTGATCACCGAACCATCTTTCTCAAACTATACCAAGCCACTATCCCTAACTCCTAAAACCGTCTATACCGAACGACCCTCTAAGCATAGACAAATGATCCACTATCCTACAGAATACTGACCCACTCACTCTTAAGTCACCTAACGGCCTCACCATAGCATATGCCGAGCCACTCCCTCTCAATAGTTTCGACCTACTCTGTTACTAAACTCCTAACAACCCAACACTACTAGAATAAGCTACCGACTGTTCTCCCTCGATCGTATGACAAATAGGATCCTACAACCAATACACCAATTCCTATAAATCACCGAGCTTTATTCTTCTCCATATCGCCGACTTTGAAGTTAGGGCTAATTGTCTCCAATTCAACCCTCTCTTCGCCGACTCCTACTAACTCCTATTTGGGAACCCATGAACTCGGACATTACATGAGACTCTGAACTTAGGGAGATAAAGTAAGTGAGAGATTCGTACCTATATGCAAGATTTGGGGCTATGAAAACTGTTTGGTTCGGGTCGAGATTTGTTTGGGTTCGCTGGCGACAAGAGTTACAAAGTGGGCGGCCTGGATTTGAGAGGAAGAAGGATTGAGTGGTAAGTAAGGCTTGGAGGAAAAAAGTTAGGGGGCTTGTAAAGGAAAAATAGAAGTGAGAAGAAAAAGCAGGGGTGTGGGCCTTTATATGTGGAGAAGGGGAGGTGAACGGGCCTTACCCTGTGGAACCGGTCAGAACACTTCGGTGTTTCGGTGAGTGAACATGCCGAATGACATCGGGTAGACCGAACATGTGGTTCGATGTTCATACGCCGACCCATCCACTATAAAAAAAAGGAAGGCATAAATAAATGAATATATATATATATGCGCACATAATGTTAGGAAAATCCACCACGATTCAGCCTTCGAGAGGTTGTATACACCCAGCTTTTGAAAAGTTAAAAATAGGATTTAAACGACAGACGATTATCTTTCTAAATGAGCTAGCTTTTGAAAGCAAGAACTGATTGCTGATTCAAAGCGCGTCATGTTGATTCACACAACGCACTTTAGGGGGCAAATGTTACCCGACCACGTGGCCTAGCTACAAGGCGATAGCTGCAAAGGCTGTGATCAGAGAACTCAAGTCACGACAGGAATGGAAGTGTGAGGCTCAATATGACTTGACTGGGTCGGCCTGTATATGTGGTTCGGTGGTGGACATTCGGCCTACCCAGATCGGTCTGAGCAGGTCGGTCAAGATATCCAAGGAGAGCTGGATCGGCACAAATGGCTTGACAAGGATGGTTTGGCACGTAGTGGTTCGGCCTAGGTAGCTCAGTGTAAATGTGGGTTGGCATACCTGCATGGCTCGACACTTGGTGGGTCGGCCTCAAAGAGATTGGTTCATCTGGCTCGGTGCTTAGTGGGTCGGCCTCAGAGGGTTTGTTTCAGATGGATCCGTCGTGTTGGTTCGGCCTTGGTGGGTCGGTTAAGGTAGATAAAGTAGAAGTGGGTTGGCCATAGTAGTTAGGTCAGTGTGATGCGACCGGCATTCCTTCGCTTCGACTCAAACCACCACTTGCTTTGTGTTACGTGAGAACAAACTTCGAGTCACTGGCGAGAAAACCCGAGATCGGCCAAAGTGGGTCGGCAACCACCGTTCGGCATTGGAGGGTCGGTATGCTTTGATCGATGCACAGGAGTTGTCAACTGTGGGTTGAAGTATCTTCGTCATGGGCCTGCACAAAGGAACCAGCCTATCTTCGTCTATAAATAGAGGGGTAGGGGTATAGTTGAGGGGACCTTTTTTTTGGGAACTCAAGAGATACTCTGCCATTTTTTGTACTCACTTCTTTTCCATTCAAACTTGCATGCAAGTTGTTTGTTTACGGATTGTATCTGTAATCAAGAAATTGGAAAAGTAATAAAGAACATATTCAAAATGGATGTAGGCAATTACGCCGAACCAATATAAATCTGGTGTTTCCTTTTCTGTTGTTCTTTTTGCACTCAATTGTGTTATTCCTCTATTTTAATTTACTTTCTTCATTAATTTCTCTACACAACTCTGTTCAAGGGTGTTAGTGACCAATTTTGGTGCTAACACCTGAGTAATGTTATTAAAAATTAGGGGTGTTACAACTTGCTTAGTTCGGCAATTTCCATGTATAAAAGATGTGACTACAAATTTCCATATATAACCTACACGGTTTGACCATAAAAACTTGGTTCAGTGTTGATTGGTTCGGTGAAATGCATATGGACACCTTGCTGGTGATGTTCTTGCATTTCTTCCCCTGGTTCAACCTCTTTTAACTTCCTCTGGTTCAGTTCTCAAGTCATGCCATTCATGGCTGACAATTAGTCTACTAAACAGGAGTTCCTGTTTGGTACCTAGATTACCCAAAGGGGGTTTCCTCTTTACGCTTCCTTTGTTTATCTCAACCCCTTGTGCCTTACCATTCTACCCTTCCTTTGCCTTCACTAGGCCATCTTCCAAGTCTTTATCCCATGGGAGAAACCACCCATAACAATACATTAATGAATCGTATTAACATTTCAACTAAATGTTTAATTTGGGAATGCATAAAATATATATTCAAACATACAACAACATAAATGATCTAATATAAACATGTGTATGACTACATACACATTCAGATATTTGGATTTACATCTATTTTATATACATATATGTTATAATTACATATACATGTAATATTCTTACAAGCGTATTCGAAATATAAATGCCTAAGTATATACATATGTTGAATATATACAATATATCTATATGATTTGTATACATATTGTTAGTACCGTATATATTTAATTTAGACATGTATATACATATATATGTGATGCTTATTGCCACTTATATTTTATACACACACACACGTTTATGCAAGCATGAAAACAATTCACATGAAACCGACATTTCAAAATAAGAGAGAATTTGAAATCAAAGATGGGAAGAAAATTTATATCATATATAATCTAACCAAATATGAATTAAAAAGGAAATATCATGAAGTGAAAATTTATAGTTTCTTTCTTTTGCAAACACCAGTTATATAATTAATTTAATATGATATAAATTCCAAATTAATTACAACAAAACATAATAAATTTAAAATTGCATACAATCAATATATAAGAAAATTAAAATTTCACAGTTTAATGTATTGACCCTAATGTCATAATTGGATCCAAAACATTGGACTCATACTTACATAAATATACATATAATAAACTAATGTTTAATTTCAAAATATAAAGTTGAATTAATTGGAAATAAATAGACCAAACAAAATATTTTAATTTGGACGTTGGTTTACAATTTCAAAATACAAAGATGGATTATTTATATAATATATATAGACACATGTATGTATATGTATACATATGTACACAACATAGTCTACAAAAATTAGATACATGTTAAAAGGGAATAAACTGTAATATGAGTAGTTATTCATTGCAATAAAACAAATTTACAACACGATACAATCTCATATCCAACACACACAAAATTTGTTTCAGATCTCAAGTGAACAAAACATAAACTGCTTAGTTAGACAAAAGTTAATTAATTATGATAATAGGTGAAAATTTTCTAATGAATCAAGCCTACGAAAATTAATTATTTTAGTTCTAAACTAGATATCGACGTTTAATTAAAACCAAACACAAATAGAATTCAAATTTAATCATTATACATAGAAGAAATTTTAAAATCAACTGTTAATAAGTAGCTATGATACACGTATATGTGAACAACATCATTTTTGAACATCCTAAATAAATTATAAATAAGAGAAAGATAACAAAAAACTTTACTCTTTGTTACACTTCAAGTTATGGCTTCCCCTTAGATTTCCAAGTAAATCTGCACCCTGCTTTGCAAGAGAAGGATGTACCACCTTTGCTTTAATTAAACTAGATGTTTGACTTGATTTTTTTTGGAGGGAAAATTTCGGCCATGCCATTGAGGGAGAGGAGAAAGAAAAGGTTTCGGTAAGAAAGAATGAACGAAGAGATTTATTTTAATGGGATAAAAGGAACTTTTCCCGTTCTCTTCATTCAACCTCCTTATTTTATTCCCCTTTAAATTTTGAGATAATCAATCCCTTCATGCCCTCAACCTATAGTCAGCGCTAGTTTTCTCAAATGATGGGCAAAGTTTCCAAAGACCCTCCATGTAATTAATTATTATTTACTTTTTAAACCTAGTTCCAAAGGTATACTGATATCGTATATTGATATATGGAATTGTAAAATTTATGCATGCATTTAAATACTTACCAACAACATTATAAACATCAAATAAATTATTAACAATTAATAATTCACAAATATTAATTAATTTAAATAATTTATAACATTTTATAAATGAACTAAATCATGTTTTTTTATGGATAAATCATAAATGCGGTTGTGCGACTTAGAGGTGTGATTTCAGCTAGTGATTAATGTTGAAAAACTCAAATTTTAATATTCACATGTCATTTTAGCTAGTGGTGTGATAGTATAGATGAATTCATCTCTTATAGGTCTTTTGGGTAAAATCAAATTTCATAATTTCTTAAGCGGTACAATCTACTAATGATAATTTACATCAATTCTCTTTGCCAACACAATATCATATTAGGACTAATGGAATTTGGTTTTGGTCAAAATTTCAATATTCTTCACGTTCAACTTGGTTTTTCCATAACAAGTCTTTGGTTTAGAAATAACATTTATTATTTGCAAAAATAAGATTTATTATTATCCGTACTAGTCTGGCCATAGATTTTGACTTTGAGTTGACTATAGTTGACCGCGATACTAACCTCATATGACCGAGGAGGAAAATTCTCTATTGAAAAGTGTTTCACTTCCAATGTTTCAAATCAGAACCAATTATAGTTGTTTGATGGATGCCATGCCAGGATCATGTCATAATCAAAGTGGAGTGTCGACATTAAAGTTCAATAGTATACTCAAGTCGAGAGAACTTTGTAATATCGTCACTTCAAGATTTCCTGTTTGATCTTAGTTATTTTTAAGTAACATGAAACTCTAAAAATGAGTCATTTCATAGATATCAATTAACTATCAATCTATAACCCCTTGGTGCCCCCAGTAGTCAAGAGTAATATAGTGCCAAACATTTGGAGAGCAATAAATACTCTAGTTGTAATGACCCACTATTTTGAACCATTCAAATCGACAATAAACCACACATGTCAAACTTGAATTGTTCAAAACAACAGATTGTTATTTATATTTGGCAAAACTTAGCATATATAGCAAATAAATCAATCACAGAATCATAGACATAGAGTAATACAACAATATGCAGTGGAATAGATAAATAGTAGTTCATGAAGCTACTACAAAAACAACAGAGTCCAAGACAAAAGACAATAGAAGTCCAAATACATAGAAGTCTCTAATACATATGCAAATAACAAGTCTGAACAGAAATAACTAAATGACTGAAATAACAGAATAACTGGAATGTTGAATAGATAAGATAGATCTCCAAGCCAAGCTCCAAGCCTTAAAAGGCGAGTCTCAAATGTTTTAATACTCAGGCTGACCCGAGCATAAAGCAAAACACAAAACACTCGAGTCAGGATTAACAATCTTATGCAAGTAAATCAACTCAAGTGAAATGTCTAAATGAAATGCAATAACTTAAAGAATGTTTGGGATTTCCATCCTTTAAGGATCTGTGGAAGTATCTACATACATAATACAATACGCTACATAAATAATGTCTACGGTAAAGTAAAATATTAAAGTAGCGTTAAGGCGTTACCCATATCCCCCTTAACACATTTTATATATCCCCGTTGTCTATACATTACTGTAAGCTCCACCAAACCGGTGGTTTACCCAGAGGGCACTCCATAGGTACGGTACAAAACAAACTCATAAAGGGCGCGGTAAGGCATGTGACAAGGCACGCAAGGCAATGTCAGGGTAGGATTCTACTGTTTGCACTCCCGGACTGGTAGTAACGCATAGCAACTACTACCGCCCACCTCGAGACACACTCCCAAATCAAAGGTGCACCCAATCAAATCACAAGTAATAGAATGGTATCGAAGAAGCATGCTCGATCGAAGGTGTGACCTCACTTGGCCCGGTATAGCTCCTGTTTTAGCCACATCGAACTGACTCGCGGGAGTCAGGGCTGCGTTAATACCTCATACAGAATCGTTCGCCAAACCATCCTACTTCATTCCGGAATCTCCACCATGTGCATAGTTGTTAAAGTGGTTTTCGGTATTGGCAGAGAGTATGACAATATCCGATCCTAGTCTCTTTAACAACCAAATGCTTATTTCACACTAGTTGGTTCTTTTACATTTTCAAAACCGATTCATAATTTATATCAAAATATCATATTCACTTAGAAATCATATCACTTTCGAAATCATATTCACTTCAAAATCATATCACTTTCGAAATCATATTCACTTCCGAAATCCTATTCATTTTCAAAATCATAACCACAAAATAGGTTAAACCATCATATCAAAATATTCGCATTTTAAATCAATTAAATCTAAATCATAATAGTTCCAACTTTAAACATTTTGAATATTGAAAGTTGTTTATATATTAGAATAGTTATACATTAAAAATAGTTTATATTTAAAAATAGGTTATATATTGAAATAGTTTATATATTAGGAATAGTTTAAATATTAAAATAGGTTATAGATTGAAATAGTTTTTATATATTAGAAATAGTTTATATATTAAAATAGGTTATAGATTGAAATAGTTTATATATTAGAAATAGTTTATATATTAAAATAGGTTATATATTAAAATAAATATATTAATTTAAATATTTTAAACATAATATATTTTATTTTTATGAAATTTTATTAAATTAAATCTTATATTATAAAAGAAAAAAAAAGTAAATAAAGTTATAAGTAAAACCTTAAAATTTACATTTTAAAACTTACTTATAAATTTAGAATTCTTAAAACATATAATTTTAAAATCTAAATTTTACATATATGTTTTAAAATAAAATCTTTATATTAAATTTAAAAATCATTTTCCTTTTTTTTTCAAACACATCTTTTCAAAATTTAAGAAATCACTTTAAAAAAACAGACCAACGGTGTCCGTATATAGTTTTCTATCCTAGGGTTAAGTGATACAGATATTTATCATTTCAATCCGCAATAATTTCAAATTTACGGGTATATATCATTTCAACCCGCAATCCCAAATTTCCAAAATCAATAAAAATCGATTGGGTTTATCATTTCAACCCATAACAATTTTTCTCTATTCTAAAAGATCTTTCGGGTATGTATCATTTCAACCCACAGGGAATTCCTAAAACTAAGGGAACTTGCAGCATGATTTGCATAAAATAAATAACATAACACAAAATCATACATAACAATTTACATAAGATGACACATAACTTACATAATGAATCACATAACATAACATATTACTTATATAACCAATTATATACAATAATAAATAATTACATACAAACTACATAATATAGCATATATGCATATTTAACATGGAAGGTGACATAAGATTCCTACCATAACATAACCCAATATGCAACCATTTTTAACATATTAATTTAGGTGATTTCCAACATAACACATATATACATATAAATTTTATTTTTCTTTATTTTTCTATATTTTTATTTTCCTTTTTTTCACACATAAATTTCACATAACATATTAGTGACAATTTCCATCACAAAAGTGTCAACCTTTAAATCAATATAACATTTTCCTTTTTTTCCTTTTCAACATAGTAATTTCATATTAACATCATGAAGCATATTAATAACCATATCATCACATCTATTTTATTTTTATTTTATAAATAAACAACATAATATTAATAACAATTTCATGTCAAGAATAACAAGTGAACATAGGTGAACATATGTCATATCAAATCATAACCAAACTATGCAAAAGTTCTAAACTATTGCAACATTCCATTAACATATCAATTGTATTCATGCACCTAGCATAAGATTATAAATCATGAGTGAATAGCTCACCGTTCTAGGCTAGGAAAAATTTGACAAACTAAGCTATGAATTTGAATCTTAATTCAAAAGCAAAGCAAGCTAGAATCAATGGATCTCCAAAAGAAAATATGTAACTTTGTTTTTTTTTGAAATAGAAGAGAAAAGAGACAAAGAGGGCTCGGCTATGGCTAGGAGAAGAGGGGTAGGGTTTTGGCTTTGGGTGGTAATTGGTGGCCGAAATAAGGAGGAGGAGATGAGGGCTTGGATGGTGGAAGAGAGGGCGGTACAAGGAGGAGGAAGGAAGGATTGAAGGAGAGGAGGAAAGAGTTTTGATTTGTGAGGTTTTGGAGATTTGAGATCTAGAACTTCTGTAAATTTTGAGAGGAAGAAGGAAGTGTGTTGAGAAAGTTTTCTGAAGAGAAAATTATGTATGTACAAGTTAGTCAAAAGGAAACAAATGGTTGTAGGCATAGGAATAGACACAAGTCTCTTGGTATGGTTAGAGTCTCTTGGTTAACCAAGCCCCATTAGGAATAAACCAAACCCATTAGGACTTAGCCAAATTTAACAACTAAACACCACAAACTTATGTCAGTTTTTCATAGAAATTCAAATATTTAGAGCAATAGAAATTTGATTTTGACGAAACGAAAAGTGGAGAAAAGATCAAAATTCAGTCTAGTATCATATAAAAAGAATAAAATTTTAAAATTCAAATTTAAAATTTTCAACCAAAGGTCAAATTTTGATTAGTTTGATCAAAATTTAAAATTATAGAAAATTTTCTACTTCATTGAATTTGGAAAAATATATTACTCAATGTTCCAAAATTTGTTCTTTAATTTTAACCTTTAAATTTTATTTAAATTCAAATAAATTTTAAGATTGACTGAATTGAACCTCCATTTTATTAACATTGGTTTATCGTCATTCAAATGTTCATTTTATTCAATTCAACATAGGTTGCTTATTCTTGACTGAATCAATTGCCATTTGTTTCTCTTTACCTTAATTAAAAGATTTAATTCCAATTAATTCAATACTAAATTTCCAATTGAATGTTGGTTACACACTAATCATTTTATTTTCAATAAACAATTCAAACAAAGTTTTATCCTTTTATTTCGATTTACATGTTCTTTATATTACATCAAATTTTTCTTTCAATTAAAACATATGTTCCTTTTTATTTCCTCAAATTCCTCTTTTATTTTAATTCAAACATATGTTTCTATTATTACGTCCATTAATTACAATTAATGTTCTCTTTCCTTTTATTTGAAAGATTTCAATTACATTTAATTCCATTGATTACAAAATAAATTCCAAAGCGGATTAATCAATGGGATGAGGAATAAATCAATTGTTACAACTTAGTAATTTATATTTATTAATTTTTTATTTTTTTGAGAAAAATGTGTGATCCTCTAATAAAAGAGGAGAGCACACATGGAACGCTATATATATAACAAAAAGATGGAGCTGCCAACATGCCTGGCAGGTGGCAAGTCTAAAAACTAGAAATGAAAAAAAAGAAGAAAAAAAATAAAAATAAAATAAAATAAAGAAAAAGATACCCCTCAAATGAGCTTCGGCAAAGCCACCGCCCATTACACCCTAATACCGAGCTCCGGCAAGGCCACCGCCCAATACTAGGGTGATAGAGGTTTCTAAAAAACAAGTCTCACAAGAGAGAAGATCCAAAGCGAAGAACTCCAATAGGAGGACCAAAATGAAGAACTCCACACTGAAAACCTGGAGTAACCGAAGAGAAAAGCCAGATGCAATCCGAGTCCCTGAGAAGAGCTATCCTGAAAACCTGAATAAAACAGAAAGCAACCCTGCAAACCAGATAAGGAAAAAACCAGCAACCAACCTAAACCATACTTGAAACAAAACTAGGAAAACAAGTTAGAATGAATCACATATATGTATATAAATAGAATTTATATACATATATGTGAGAATAAAAACCAAAGAGTGAATTAAAGCAAGGATAAACTAGAAACAAAAACAAACAATACTAAAAGAATAAAAGGAAAAAGGAGATAAAATAAAAAATAAAAGAAAAAACAATACAAGAAACTATTTTATGGGCCTAATATAGAAAGAGAATTATGTTGCATCATGTGAACATTATTTAAATCAAAATAGGGATTAATAAAAGTATTATTAGAAACAAAATTATTGATGTTAAGATTGAATATGTTAATATTATTTCTATCCTTGTTAAGGTAATCCTTAAAGCAATTATTTTTGGCTAATTTATATTTGGGATTAGAAATCCAATTTAAGCAGAAATTTGAAATTAAAATTATCAAATTATTGTAATGTTGATTTTTATTATTAAAAATCCTTTGATTTCTTTCAAACCAAATGTACCAACAAGAAATAGTGAATAAAGTATCGAGCAAGTATCTAAAATCCTTATTGAACATAAATCTAAAAGAGTTCCAATAGAAAAAACAATCAGAAACTCTAGAACTAATATAAAACTCAAAAATATTAAGGCTCTTTATAAGAATAAAATGAGTATCCATGCATTCGTAATAAATATGATTAATATCTTCAGAGTATGTGTTGCAAAAGTAACATTTATTACCAATGCTAATATTTTCCTTTTTTAAAAATTCAATAGTGTTTAATTTACCATGAATGATGAGCCACATATGAATCTTTGATTTTGGAGGAGCATTTGACTTCCAAATAAATTTAAAGCAATTGATAGAAACCCCCGAAAAGTTAATAAATTTGTAAAATGAATTAGAAGAATATTTCTTACTCTTATCCCACTCCCAACTAATACAGTCATTATCATTGACAATGTTATAAAGATTTAGTTTAGCATAAAGCAAGTAAAGTTGTCTAAGGGTAGAGCCTACTAAAATACAATTAAAATTGAAAATCCAAGGAGGGTCACTTTCAGAGTTGAAAACATCAAAAATTAACGTGAATTTAAAGTTACAAATTTCATTGAATCTTTGAACTCATTCTTGAGAGGAGTAGAGGAAATCCAACTATCATGCCAAAAAGATATATTATTACCAGAATGAACAATAATATTTATACCTAAGTTGAAAATATCACTATATTTTAAGATTGATTTCCAAAAATAAGAATATTATATGCTAACATATTTAGAATATTGTTCATCTCATTCTTTAGTAACTTTTATTGTTACAATTGATTGAAATTACATTATTATAGTTGTCAATTACATTCAATTAAATTATATTCTAATACGCATTACCACCTTCCATTTCATTAAAGATTAGTTGTTTTAGAATTTTATCTAAGATTATGTTTTATATTCCAATAAATTTATTATTATTATTATTATATTACAGTAATAATTGAAAATTATTTATTTTTAACCATATTCTAGTCAATAATTATAATTAATATTTTTAAATTTGTTTCAATTTACAAGTCGTTACACTGGTTGAACGGATGTATCAATATCCTTTCTAGAAATATCTTAACTAGGAATGTTTAAAATAAAATATTATTTTATAGTATGATTATTTGTTCACGATTGCAACTATCCGCAACTATTATCACTTAACATTTCATTAAATGATTTTTCCTATTTATATACTTTAAATTAGTCACTTAGTTGTATCATTATATAAAAAAGTATATAACAAGTACCTTTATTATGAACAAGATTGGTTATATTGTTGATATATGTAACAAATTACATTATTGCCCCTAGGGCATTGTTAGCGCCAAAATTGGTCACTAACACCCAAATCCAAGCGAAAGCACCAAATACCAGTCACAGCTCACATATAGTATATATGTGGTGAATATTAATATGGAGAACGACAAGAAATTAAAATGAAAGCAGTAGAGAACAACAGATTTTATAGTGGTTCGGCTAACTTCGGCCTACGTCCAGTCCAGAAGTTTCCTTTTTATTGATGTTAGAATCGATTATAGTTAAAAAATGGCAGAGTTTCCTTAGTTTTAGAAAAGAGAAAGTAAGAGAGTCGAAAGGAAGATCCCTTTTTCTGAAGTCCTACATGATGTATTTATAGGAAAATCCCGAGTTACTGGGCTTCCTGAGTAGTCCGGGCCCATCAGGACCATAGCCGAGCCAATATCCTTCATCATGACTGACCCACACTACCAGGCCGACCGACCTATGCCGATCCACTCCATACTCTAGTATGCCGATCCACACCACCAGTGACCGAGCCACACCACCAGGTCGTCCACACCACCAAGTCACCGATCGGCACTTGCTAAACCAACCACGCCGAGCCACATCCCACGAAGTCGACCTGAAGCAACAACTTCTTGGACACGAGGCTGCCGAACGATGTCATGCCGACCCACTTTATATCCCACTGAGATACCGAGCGACAACCTGAAGCGAAGGACCTTAGGACTCGAAGCAACTGAGCCCCATTCTGTACCGAGCCAGTTCCTTCCATTCCTACCGAGCCACCCCGACCAAACCACAATGCCAAGCGACAACCAAGGCTGACTCTTGATCTAACTAGGCCGAACCACCTTCCATGATGAGCCACCAACACGGCCGAGCCACCAATGCCGAGCCACCCATGCCGAGCCACCTAAAAGACTCGAAGAAATCATCCATACAACTCGAAGCTCGACTCCATACGACTCGAAGGAAATCCAGGGCAACTTGCGACTTATCGAAACCCAAGTTTCGAGTATCCAATAACCTTTGTCCATCGACTATGCCGAATCCCGACTATAGATCCATGATTATTATTCATGCTTGATCATCCATCCACCTAGTTGACTAAATTTGTCATGAACCAACCTCGACGAACGAGTAGTCAATTTAGTCAAGTCCGCCTATCTACGGCCTTGCCAAAAGGTGGGTTAACACTTGCCCCCCCTCCCAAACATGCTTTGCTTTGAAAGGTGTGTTTTGAATAGCCTCAAGTCTGATATCCGAAGTCCGTATGTTATCCACATCCATACTTTCCGATTCGTAATCCAATCCATTTTATCCAAGTGCCATCGCTGTATCCTTATCCGAATTTACGACTGCTTTGAGTCGATATCCGATTCTGAATCTAATGACCAAACCCTGACCCAATTCCATAGCCATCCGAACCCGTCAACCGAGTTTTATTCCATCCATAACCTATAGCCAAATCTATGATCTTTCTCGGTCGATATCTGAACTCGGGACAGCTCTGGGCCCTTTGCCAAATCCAGGACCTCACCGGGTAAATCTATCCTAAGCCGAAATCCAAATCCATGACCTCTTCGGGTTTAACTTTGAATCAGTAGACCTCGCTGGGTTGCGTTATCCTATTCCAGCCTCGACCCTCCGGTCAAGGGCTTGTATATTTTTCGGCCTCGACTCTCCGGTCGAGGACTTCTTATATTCTCCGACCTCGACTCTATGGTCGAGGAGTTTATATTCTCTGGCCTCGACTCTACGATCGAGGACTTTTATACTCTCCGGCCTCGACTCTCCGGTCGAGGACTTTATATTCTCTCCGGCCTCGACTCTCCGGTCTAGGACTTTATATTCTCTGGCCTCGACTCTCCGGTCGAGGACTTTCTATTCTCCGGCCTCGACTCTATTCTCCGGCCTCGACTCTCCGGTCGAGGACTTTGTATTTTCCGGCCTCGACTCTCCGGTCAAGGACTTTCTATTCTCCGGCCTCGACTCTATTATTCGGCCTCGACTCTCCGGTCGAGGACTTTGTATTCTCCGGCCTCGACTCTCCGGTCGAGGACTTTGTATTCTCCAGCCTCGACTCTCCGGTCGAGGACTTTATATTCTCCGGCCTCGACGCTTCGGTCGAGGGCTTTGTATTCTCCGACCTCGACTCTCCGATCGAGGACTTTGTTTATTTCTTCGGCCTCGGCTCTCCGACCGAGGTCTTTGTTTATTCTGTTTGAGTCCATTCCGTTGCTCTCCGGCAAAGGGACTCGTAATTCGTGATTACTGTCCTGTCTCTCCGGTCGGGACGGTAATCGCTTGGCCTGCATTATTTATTGAATTAGTCCAATCCCAATCATTACAGAATTCAATTATCAAAGCAAAAGTTCGTACAGCAAAGGGTATTAAATGTCCAAAGTACCAAAGAAGAAACCGGAGTTTGCAGAAAAACAGAAAGAAAACAGGATTTCATAGATCCAAGCAATATTGTTTTTCGTCTTCCCAGAGCACGCCTAGGGACCGTCCTCGATCCCGTACGTGTGTAAGTGACCTAGCCATATTACTTTGAGTTCTATTACTTATTCAGAACCATAAATCCATTCAGTTGATAACAAGCCGATAGTGACTAGATCCAGCACCCCTTCGTTCGAGGTAGGCGGTGGCCGCTCCCGTTCTACTGCTACAGCTCGATTCCTTATGTACTGTTGTAGGTGACCATTCCTTACATGCTCCTCCACGATATCTTTCAAATGCCTACAATCGTTTGTGTTGTGCCCATCTAGCTTATGGAATAGGCAATGCTTTCCTAACGCCCGCTCGTACTCCGATGGTTCCCTCCTAGTCGGTCTTCGATATTGGAGGTGCCCCCGAGTATCCAAGTAAATCCTTTCCAAAGTCTCATTCAAATCCGTATAAGAAGAAAATTTTGTTTCTCTCCATTTCCTTTTTGAGGGGTTACCATTGTCACTCATTTTCCTTTTGCCCTTATCGTCCTTGTTTGGTTCCTCCCTGGGCGGACCTCCACCTCTAACAGCATAAGCTTCAGCCTCTCTCCCTTCTCTTTCGGTCTGCGTGTCCTCCTGCCTCAAGAATCTCTCTGCTTCATGATAGAACTCTCCAAGATCCATTGGGGGGTCCCGTTCCAACGATATCTTAAAATCTGAATTATCCGCAGTTCCAGAAACTACTGCCATTAAAACCATCGACGGATCGGGTCGATCCACTGAAGCCACCGCCGCGTTGAATCTGGTTAAGAAATCCCTAAGAGACTCTCCCTTCCATTGTTTCATCGATGTCAAGGTCATTACGTTCTTGGGTCTGACTATATGGACCCGAAATTGCCTCATAAACCTTTCAATCAGCTTTGTCCAAGTGTCAATAGAACCACTCTCTAGTTGTTTGAACCACATAGCTGCGATATCCGTCAAATACAAAGGGAAGCATCGAGCCATGACCTCATCCGATGCCCCCAGTACCTCCATATGCCTCATGTACCTCATCAGGTGAACTGCGGGATCCGTCCTCCCATCATACATCTCCAACGTTGGTAGCTTAAAATCCGGTAGGTTCCTGGCTTGCCTGATAGTAGGAGTAAAGGGACTCCTATTCACATCCTCCATGTCTTTATTTACCAATCCACCTCTCATAGCTCATCTGACCATCTCCGCTAATCTGTCATTGTCACCAAGCTGTAATCCTTGTCTGCTGCCTCCGATCTGCCCCCCGAGTTCACGAGGGAATCCTGGCACATATTCCTCATCACGTACACCTATATTCCTATTGATGTCGGGTTGCACAGCATCGTCAGGTATCCCTCCATGGATAGGTCCAGCATTACCTGTTGGTATGCCCCCAAGTCTTGGTCCATACGGGTTAATAGTTGTTCGCTGATCAGGGGCTGCTCCCTGCTGAACCACTCCATCTGCTTGCTGGTTAAGTGCTTCTGATCCAGCTCCACGGATCTGAGCTCCTACAGTTCCTACTTGTCCAAATTGTCTGAGAAGAGTCTGCATCATCTCCTCTTGTCTTTTCAGCATCGCTTCCATCTCGTCTCTGGTGATGTAGATGGATGCTTGACCTGCTCCAGCTCCAGAGGAGGCCTCTTGACTTCCCTCTTGATTGCTTCTTTCTATCACTTGCTTCCTTGTTGGTGGCCTAGCCATTGCTTTCCAAGAATCCAAGTTCCTAAGCCTTTAAATCCAAAGTCCAAGCTTTAGAATCCCTGAGTGCTAGCTCTCAGTGAAAGCACCAAAATGTTAGCGCCAAAATTGGTCACTAACACCCAAATCCAAGCGAAAGCACCAAATACCAGTCATAGCTCACAGATAGCATATATGTGGTGAATATTAATATGGAGAACGATATGAAATTAAAATGAAAGCAGTAGAGAACAACAGATTTTATAGTGGTTCGGCTAACTCGGGCCTACGTCCACTCTAGAAGTTTCCTTTTTATTGATGTTGGAATCGATTACAGTTACAAAATGGCAGAGTTGCCTTAGTTTTAGAAAAGAGAAAGTAAGAGAGTCGAAAGGAAGATCCCTTTTTCTGAAGTCCTACATGGTTTATTTATAGGCAAATCCCAAGTTACTAGGCTTCCTGAGTAGTCCGGGCCCATTAGGACCATAGCCGAGCCAATATCCTTCATCATGACCGACCCACAATGCCTTGCCGAATGACCTATGCCAATCCACTCCATACTCTAGTATGCCGATCCACACCACCAATGACCGAGCCACATCACCAGGTCGTCCATTTGCCGAACCAACCACGTTGAGCCACATCCCATGAAGTCGACCCGAAGCAACAACTTATTGGACACGATGCTGTCGAACGATGTCATACCGACCCACTTTATATCTCACTGAGATACCGAGCGACAACCTGAAGCGAAGGACCTTAGGACTCAAAGCAACCGAGCCCTATTCCGTATAGAGCCAGTTCCTTCCATTCCTACTGAGCCACCCCGACCGAACCACAATGCCGAGCGACAAACAAGGCTGACTCATGATCTAACTAGACCGAACCACCTTCCATGATGAGCCACCAACACGGCCGAGCCACCTATGTCGAGCCACCCATGTCGAGCCACCAATGCTGAGCCACCCATGTCGAGCCACCTAAAAGACTCGAAGAAATCATCCATACAACTCGAAAGCTCGACTCCATACGACTCGAAGCAAATCCAAGGTGACTTGCGACTTATCGAAACCCAAGTTTCAAGTATCCAATAACTTTCGTCTATCGACTATGCCGAATCCCGACTGTAGATCCATGATTATTATCCATGCTTGATCTCCATCCACCCAGTTGACTAAATCTGTCATGAACCAACCTCAACGAACGAGTAGTCAATTTAGTTAATCCACCTATCTATGGCCTTGCCAAAAGGCGGGTTAACAGGCATACCCCTAACTCTATCAATATCCTTTCATATGGGTCAATTATGGAATCTTATTCCCATTCCTTTAATCGGTTTTCTTAAGACGATCGAGCTGGTCACTTAGCGAACATATATGCTATGTTGTTTTAATTATCAACTCTATCAATCAACTCTCTTCAACGTTCATAACTACCTTTATCATGTGAAACTTTTCGGAGTATCTTACTAGACTTCTAGTGATTTTTAGTTTCTTTTGCGATGTAATGCAGCATTGTTATCATGTAACAATGGCATGGAATTCTCAACATTTGGAATCACCCCTCTCTCAATTATAAATTTTGCATTTATATACACACATTGCTATTATTATTCATGTTATTCAAGGTGATGTTCATAGCCTATTGCTTGAATTAGCCACAACCTCTTGTTTGGAATATTTCCAACTTAAAGCTTCTTAACTAAGATTGATCATGGATTTAGGATTAACATCTATACTCAAAATCACTTATGAAGTTCGATCCGAACACTCCTTTATAAGGAATTCTTTGTTTCTTAAAGTAGTTCTCTAGTATTTCATTAATACTCGAGAATACCTTAAACTACCATTTAATGATCTTAATTGGGGTTTTCTACTTGCTTTATGTATCAAATGCATAAGAAAAATGCGATATTGTAGAAAACTCCTCATGTACGATCGTTCCTATTATCAAGGAACCTATCTTACATGCTCCATATTAAACATTTGAACATTTGCCTTTATGGCATTTTGGACATTCCCAACGTTCTTTTATATATATTATAAAAGATCTTTTCAAATCCTATATCGACACTAAACAACCAAACTAAAATGATTTTAACATGGGTATATAGTTAGTAATTATATTTTTTGTCATTTACTTATAGTTTTGGAAATATTTTAGTACACTTGATGTTCTTTCTTACAAACACACGATTCCTCTACATTTAGACTAAAAATTACACTTTTTGATTCCTTTGCCAAAATAATGCTTCATGGTTATGCCCGTCAAATGATACTTTTGTGTTAGTTCTTGGATCATTCCCAACACCCACAAACTTAGTATCGCTCCCATTAATCTCGAGATACGTTGGTTGTTATGTGCAAATAGTCTATTCTAAATCATTATTTGGAATTTTGTTTCAACAAATATGTCCCAAAACTAAAAATCAGATTGATGATAGTTTTGTGATTAAAATCATAATTAACTTAAGCATATTAACTGACGAATCTATTATGTTAATTTCAAAATTTGAAATTTATAATGTTATTCTTATCAACATTGCTTACTACATTCTAACTGCTTTAGTCTTCTTCTCAAGGACACATTTGCGATAAATGAATCATATCTCTTTGGGTATAAATATCAAAATCATATTATGATAGTGTATTTGGAATCCATTTGGGATTTGCACAACGTGCCGTATGACCGAGTAATTACTCTTAATGGCTATTTAACAATTAAGAAAATTATTTTTTCAACATTTCTATGAAACTCATGGTTTATATTTAATGTCCATTTACACCCAATAAGTTTTGGCATTCTAATGAGTGGTGTCTATTTTGGCTTGGTTATTTCATTTCATCTTACGTAATAAGTTTTATCTTTGGATCATATCCAAATCCATTTACTACTAATAATTTCAAAAGGAAATTACTGCGCCATGAAGTTAGATATTCCTAAACAACAGTTCTTTCTTAGTATAATGGAATAGGCGTTTGAAAGTGTTTTATGAACATCCTTTATGTGTATACATAAATGATTCAGTTTTGAATTTACAAAAATTTATGTTCATAACATAAGTTGCTCAATCAATATTCGCCTTCCCTAAACTACTTTGGGCGGTCCACCCAAGATCCGTCATAAACAAATGTTACATGCAGCCTCAAGGCTTACACAACTTATCACCTCCTTAACCTAGGATATATAGGGGTTTCTTATAAACTCTTTTCTTGAACGATCCCATAAACTATGCTTTAGATGAACTTAAATTTAACCTATGTAATAACTCTTAAGTATATATCCTAACAAAAAGAAGTTAACTTGTAATAACCCATCTTTTTGACCCTCGAATGTCGTCACCAATACATCTACGGTATTCACGTGCTGAGCATCCAAGTGCCGGAAAGATGAATTGTTAGGGTAAAATAAAAAGGAAAGGAAATAGAACAAGAAAGAAGAGAATACAATATCAGAATCTCACTAGCAGAATGATAACATATAATATCAAAAGAATAGTACAAAGGGTTACTTCGATATAGAAATTTTGAAGTTACAAAACCGAAGTACGATCATTGTCCTAGACAGTTATAACTGCATGTCCTCACAATAATGATACATCAAATAATAATACAACGGAAATAAGAATACTACGGTAGGTGAAACATCTAGCTCGTCTCCTCGAGCGCCGATGAAAATTAATGAAAATCCGCCTTTCTCAAACTACCCAAAAGAGCACACAAGGAATTTAGGGAAAAACAAAAGCCACGTGTCAGATATAAGTCTTTAATGAGAAACTCGAGAAATATGTAGCTAGCATATAATGGTATTTTTGAGATCGCATGGAATGCCATAATAGTTATCCCCCTCAAAAAAACTACCATCTAATAAGTACATAAGGTGATATATTAGATAATGTCTAGGATGAAGAATATAAATATTATAACATGGCTCGAATGGTTACACTGGTTACATTCAACATCATATTTAGAGCGCAATCAAAATCGATAAGGAACATTGGTATAAACGTTCTTCCATGGAGATACTTTGATGGAGCCAGGTCCAATCTCCTACATAAGGGTCAGAAAGTACCTTTCGAGCGTCGTATATCTCTAGAAAAAATACACCATTAAGGTCAACACAAGAGGCCTATTGTTTGAACATGAACATGTACAACATGAACCAAATATTATCAGCTTCCATAGACCAACAATCAACTCTAGATATGGATGACGTGGGTCAGCTAAACCCCAGGTTGTGCATCCTACTTTGTTTTTATCCATTTCCAATATCGAGGTTACGTTCGGCATCTTTCACACGAGTCTTCATCATTCAAACAAAACACGAATCTCCAATTGGGTTCCTACACCTCGAATAGATCTCGAAACCACACATGCATTCCAACATCTCTGGTAGATTCACTTCTCAGAGAAAGAACACGTATCTAAGTCTTGAAGTTGTTTTCGATAAGTAAAACACTTACTGATCCCCGTCTCTTCAAGACTGAATTGACGAATTTGGTCATTCAATAATAAGGAGAACGATCGCATATAGAAACCAAGTCTCGTATATTTATCATGTTTCCGATATTTTTATCTCACACCATCACTCGATCAAGAGTGAAACCAATAGGCTAGAGCTCTATTGCTCATATCCCTACACGAGCATCAGTCTTAATTCCCTTAGATAGACCAGCCTACTTCATCGGCTTTTAGTGCTAAGTATACGACTAAATGTTTTCCATAAACGAGTAAACATACAAAGCACGATTAAGTCGCACAAAGCACGATCAAGTCACATATGCGACTTCTAATGCCCTTTTTGTTTAATTAATCTTTTATTGATTAAAACTTATTGTATTAGTAAAACTAATTTTGTCTAATAAAACATTGTTTATCAATTTCTACTGTTCGTTTGTACTCTTTTCAATACTTCAAAAAGTATTTATATACTTATCTCAAATGGTACAAGTATATTCACAAATCATTAACAACATACTTTAAACCTTTGCTTTTTCTATCTTTTTCTAGAAGATTCCTTACTAAAAGTTTCCTTCAAAATATCCCTTTTAAAGCTTTAAGTACTTTCACAAATCCATTTCAAAAGTTTTAAGACTGATGTTACTTAAACATTGCCACTACAAATCCAAAACCATTTCACTTATGCATATCTTTAAAACTTTCCTTTAAAGATCTATTTTACATTCATAAGTATAATCAAAAGGGTTAAAAATGAATGTAATTAACACATTGTCACAACAAACCCAAAATCATCCCATAATTGTATTATCTTTAAAAACTTTCTTTTAAAGATCTAAGATAATATTTAGTTAAGTTCGACAGTCGACTAAGTGATTGTGTAGTTAAAAATGATCGCTTATAGAATTCACGATTCATATACTTAACTCTTTTTCGACATTCAAACTTAACTATTCCTCATACAAGAGTGAGGCCTGGTAAGTTAGAGCAGTGTTGTATCAAAGCTTTACCTAGGCACTTCATTCTTGAATCTTACAAATAGATAAATCTACCTCGTTGGCTTTCAGTGTTAAGCATAGTATTTATGACTTTCATAAATGAGTTAGAAAACAATATATTAACACATTTCCGACATTCCAAATTTAACTATTCTTTGGCCAAGAGGAAAACCGGTAGGTTAGAGCTCTATTGGTCCGTCCCTACTCGACATCAATCTTAACTCTCAAATAGAGAAGCCTACTTCGTCGGCTTTTAGCGTTAAGAAAAGTTAATTAATTTTCAAATAAATAAGTAAACAACAAAATCAACATGTTTCCGACATTCCAAATTAACTATTCCTTGTTTAAGAGGGAAGCCCGGTAGGTAGAGCTCCATTGCTCATATCCCTACTCGACATCAACCTTAACTCTTAGAAATAGAGAAGCCTACCTCGTCGACTTTTAGTGTTAAACCTAGTCAATTACCTTTTTCAAAACTTATATATACTTTAAAAATAATTGTAAATAGGTTTTAAATATCTGTGTAAAATATTACTTGAAAATAACTAATTTATGATTTGATGAAAAACAGGTTTTATATTATAAAACCTCTTTACTTTGAAAATACATATATAATTATTAAAAATATATTTAAAATTCAAATCAGCTTTAATATACTTCAAAATGGGTTAGAAAAAATTTCTAAAATGATTATGTAAAAATACCAAATTTAAATATCATTTTCAAACACTTAAAACCATAAACGACTTACTGCAGCATTTATAAATGTTGTTAAAAGACTTTGTTAAAAACAACATTGAAAAACACGATCTTTAGGACTAGTTTTAATCACTTAAACAAATGATTTAAGACTTGAAATTTTTATAGTAAGTACTATCCTTAGTGTCCTTAAAAATAATGGAAAGAAACCCCAAGAATACCTTTCTATTTATTTATAAAAATTCTCAAAAACAGGCTATATTTACAAAGTGTATTTATAACTAGGCCTGTCAATGGTACGGGTTTTGGCCCGAAGTTGGTCCGACCCCACCATATAAATGCGGGTATGGGTTTAAATTTTACAATCTAGGCCCGACCCAGTTACTATTAGGGTCAGCTACGATTTAGTCAAAACCCAACCCGATTTGGATCTAACCCGATTATTAGTTTTCTGTAGTTTCTAAGCATGTGTACATATTTTATTTTTTTACCATTTTGTTTGGGTACATGTAGATGTTTTTGCGTAATGTTATTGTAAACTTGGTTAGGTCACAACCCAATTTGTATGTTAACAATTATTTGTCTAAAATTGCAGTTTTAAGGTATGGTTTTAAATAAATATTTTGGGTTAAGTATACAGGTATTACCCGACGGGTTAGGCTTAGAAATTGGTTTTGAAATACCCATCGGGTTAGGTCGGGCTTGGGTCCGGGTTTTAAGATACCCGGACCGAAACCCGCCCGTTGACAGGCCTATCTATAACCACATTTTTGTTCTAACTTTCACAACTTTGGTTCACAGATTTTATAACTTTCCAAATCATTTCTTTACTGTCCAATACACCAAAACATATGAAGGGAATGACCAAATCAAATTATTTCAAGTTAAGATCATAAATATCCAATTTACATAAGTTAAAGTTAAGGGATATCGAAGTGCATTTATAACGACTATTCGCTTCAAACACTTTCAAACATACTTCAATTCAACAAACAAATCAAATAACCATTTAAACATCAAGTCAACGCCACGCCACATGTTCAAATCAAATAACCATTTAAACATCAAGTCAAGGCCACACCACATGTTTAAGAGGTAATAGAAGTGACGTTATACAATATAAAGTTGTCATTTGCTTTCAAAAGCTTGATGGGTCCAAAGTTTATAACTTAAATTACTTAATGTGACTTTAACTTTATAATTCAAGCACAGCATATATATACAATATATACAAACAAGATAGTGAGATAACTCACTTAAATCCAAGCCAAACACAAGCACAAGGCCACAAGAATCAAAGAACCACTTCCTACCATCACCAAAAGCTTAAAGATCCAACCTTTAGCAGTTTTAAACCAAGGCAACACCTCCCCTCCTCCTTCATTGCTCACGGCCCATCCAATATCCTCCCCCTTCCTCTCACCTTCTCCCACATTTTACTTGGTATTCATCCTCCCATGATGTTTTAGGCCCGTGGCAACAATTTAGAAGAGATTGGAGATGATTTGGTTAAGACTTGTAAAGGTTAGAGAAGAATTAGTGGATTAGTGCTTAAGCACTTCCACCGTTTCTATTCTCATACTTTATTTCAAGATTTAGTGAATTTGTGATTTACTTCAGAGATTAAGAGTGTATCTATAGGTTTCTAAAAGAGTTTATTACCATCTTCTACCTTCCATGGAAGGTCACAAAGGAGTCTCCCTCTCACATGCATCTTTACACCTTTCTTTTAGTTAGAGGTCAAGTCTTACATAAAAACACATTTTCATAATATCTTTGATGACGTCATCTATGACATCATCTAAAATAATTATTTCTATAAATGGTAAAAAGTTTTTTTTTCATTTCATTGAGTTCCTAAGGAAATAAATTCATGTAAAAAAAATTTGAACAACATCTGACGGTTAAAAAGCTGTTTATCGATAAAACAATTTTCGATCGCATTATCGATATTTTTTCAAAGTATTTATTTCTGCAAACATTTTTCCAAAATAATTTTGCCATCATTAGTTATGATTTAAAAGAGAGTTGGCAAGCTTAAATCATTTTAATAACATTAAATCCAAGATTCAAATATTTGAATAGTTCAGATATTTAAATACAAAGTGTCCGAAATTCCGGGTCGTTACATTCTCCTACACTTAGAACATTTCATCCTCCAAATTCAAACATGAGCAACCAAAGAAACAATCACATAGAAATACTTAATAGCATTCAAAACATTAGAAGACATAGCTCACAGGATGTCCAAGTTCAGAAACCCTCTCATCGCACACGGATGAAAAACAATCTACTAAGTGTACCTTATGCTCAACAACCTTAGGTAATTACTTAGTAGTCAATTCATGTTACCTCATAACAAATCAAAGTTTCATCACCTAAACTATCCATAAGCCAATCAAAACATAGTATTCAAATATACTAAAGCCTGTACGATGTACATGGATCATCTGTACGTAATATCAATTTCGATCACTTGCTCGATCTCATAAATTTTGCTTCCCAACTAGTATAGATCACTTGACCTCTCTAGTACGGACTCCGATCTGGTTCCTGAATTAGAAACCTTTGTCTTCCTTGTGTAGCCATATAGTATGATAGAAAACAATAGGATCATATCACAAATCCATATCAAGTGTTCGCCATCAAGAACTAAGATCGATGTAAACCATCTCGAAATCTCGTACTCGAATACTGGATCACGAACAGTCACGTACAACTTACATATTTATCCTATTGGTTTCTTAATTGTACCAACATCTTTTTAACAATATTCATTTACCCTAATAGTATATCTCTTCAATACTAAATAATTTATCCATCATTTCATAAATCATAACGTCAAGTTTGTAAACATTTCATGACTAAGTTCATACTCGTATATTACTCCACTACATCATAAGAGTATATACAAAACATCAAACTTATTGTACTTATCATGAATGTTCAACAAATTTAAAACTTGTTTTAATTTACTACCTGCTCAATTCAAGTGTTATATAAACTCAACTTTTATATTTTCAAAAACACTTAACTTACATATCATATCATGATGCACATACCATACAATCCTAATGCATAGGCTATATGTATCCATAAAAGTGCTTAACAAAGTTCAATAATTTATTAAACACACTTTACCCAAAAAAGGAAAACATGAAAATTTTCCACATTTATTCTAGGCTATGCCACTACCACTCCAGCACCCTACATAGCACATATATAAAACTTTTGTACACAAAAAGTTTATACCCAATTTCTTTTAAAGAAACACTTTTAGAACTAAACACCGGGTTTTATTTCAATCATATTGAAATAGTAGTATATACAAATTTCATTTGTATAACAAATAATACTTTCAGAATCAAATCGGAATTTGTTTTACAAAAACAATCCTGTAGCATTCCACATTTAGAAACCCATAAATGAATGCCGATGAAGCTGAAGTCATCACCAGAATTATTTTCAAGCAACAAAAGTGAGTTCAGTACATCTAATTCATGCCTTTTAGACTTAACCAAAATCATTTCAAATAGTATCGAATACTTCATAAACATTACTAAGTACCATGATCTCAGTATCACAAACTAATTTCCAAAATGTTTACTTTTAAATAATACTACTTTTACTTTTCTAAAATCTTGAGAAAACCATTTCGAAGACACCGAGATTTGAGTTCTCAAAATAATAGTTAAATCCTTCTTATTTATAAATCATGTTTTATAAACCATACTTATATAAAATCACTTTCCTATATAAACCTTTCGCAAATATTTATTTTACAATATATTGTATCTTTCTCATATTAAAATAAACACCTTTTACTAAAGTTAACTTTCAACCCAATATTATCACTGAATGCCTTATAGTCAAACTGTGAAACTAAATTCACAAGGTGTTCGTTTCAATGTATCCACAAATACTGTCTACCCAACCCATGTAGTTGAAGATAAAACTGCTCATAAACTGGTCGAGCACAGATCAACAATAAACAAATGATGGTTAATGCCCATAAAATGGTCGAGCATAACTAAGCTAATTAACAAGGGATAATAGATTAACATCATTAACCCCTACATTAATTAAACTATACTTTGGGAATTCATTATATAATTTGTCTTATATAAGATCTTTAATTTCCTTTGTTATAGTTACCTTTAAGGTATACATTTATAAAAATTACAAATACGCTTTCATATATATAATACACTCAACTCATGCTAGGACATTCCCTTACTCTATCTCTTAATGAGTTCTACCCCAACAAAGTCAAGGTTTTCGCTTAACCTTTAGCTCTGATACCAAGTGTAATGAACTGCCTTTTTGACCCTCGAATGTAGACACTAATAAATTCACGGTACTCACATGTCGAGCACATAAGTGCCAGAAAGATGAATTGTTAGGGTAAAATAAAAAGAAATAGAAATAGAACAAAAAAGATGAGAACAAAATATCAGAATCTCACTAGTGGAAAGATAACATATAATATCAAAAGAATAGTATAAAAGTTTACTCCGATATAGAAATTTCAGAGTTAAAAAATCTAAGTACTATGAGCAGCCTGGACAGCTATAACTGTCTGTCCTCACAGTGTCGATACATCAAATAGTAATGTAGCAGAATAAGAATACTACAGTAGGTGAAACATCTAGCTCGTCTCTTCGATCGCTAATGAACATCAATGAAAACCTATCTTTCTCAAATTACTCGAAAGAGCGCACGAGGATTTTATGAAAAAAAACAGAAGTCATATGTCAGACATAAGTATGGTATGAGAAACTCAAGAAATATATAGCTAGCATATAACAGTACTTTTAAGACTACATTGAATGCCATAATGGTTATCCCTTTAAAAGAACCACCATCTAATAAGTACATATGGTGATATATTAGATAATGTCTAAGGTTAAGAATAAAAATATTATAACATAGCTGGAATGGTTACATTGGTTACATTGAACAGCATATTTAGGGTACAATCAAAATCGATAAGGAACATTCACATAAAGGTTTTTCCACGGAGATCCCTCCGGTGGAGCCAGATCCAATCTCCTGCACATGGATCAGAAAGTACCATCTGAGCATCATATATATCTAGATAAAATATACCATTAAGGTAAGCATAAGAGGCCGATCGTCCAAACATGAACATGAACAACGTGAACCAAATATCATCAACTCCTATCGACCAACAATTGATAAGTGTATCAAGATATGGAGTTTATAATACCCTGATGTGGGTCATCTAAACCCTAGGTTGTGCATCCTGCTCTATTTTTAGCCATTTCTGATGTTTAGGTTATGTTTTGCATCTTTCACACTAATCTTCATCACTCTAAGAGAAAACTAATCCCTAATTAGATTCCTACATATCAAACAGATATCAAAATCACACATGGATTTCAACATCTTGAATAGATCCAGTGCCAAGAGATAGAACTGATGTGTACATAAATGTGCATATTTTTACATCCATATTTACTAATTTAATTAAATAAATAATCATATAGGTTATTTTAACATGTTTAAACCAAAATTTCAATTGTTTTCAAATCATCATTTATTCATCTTCATATAGGGGCAAAATGGTCATTTTTGTTTGTGAATTAATTTGATAATTTTCACTTGCACAATTTATTTTTATTTGTAGGAATTTGGATGGAAAAAAGAAAGAGGCTTGCATGCACAAGAGAAGGAAACAAAAGATTGAAGAAATAAATCAACTCATGCAACATGGAGGACCCCACCTACCCACTTACCTTGATCTACAAATAGGAGCTAATGCACATGTTAGTGGAGCTTAAAGTTACATGCATACTTAATGGAGGATTAATTAGAGGCTAATGATAACTTAGTGGCCACACTTCCTAGAGGGCAATTTAGGTAGTCCCCAAAAATATGATTAGGGTTTCAAAATATGTATAAATACCCCTTATGTTTCATGTAACAAGCTCTTAGCCTTCTCTTTAGTTAGTTTACTTTTAGGCTCAAAAATATACAAAAACTCTCTTTTCTTTTTAATGGCTTCTTAACCTTCTTTCATGTAATTTTCTTTTTATGCAATTTAATTTCATGCTCTTTTAATTCTTGTTCTTTATTTTATGCAATTAGTATAGTTTATTTCTTGCAAGTAGAGTAGATTTATTTCATGCAAGATTAGTTAGCTCTCTTTTTCCACTTATTTTTGTTCTATGTTGCAATTTACATTTTTTGACATGATAACAAATATGAGAAGCTAAACCCCTTCAATTTAGGGGTAATGAAGCTCTCTTAATCATGTATATTCAACATAGTAAATTCATTTGATCTCTTTTTGTGCTTAATGAATGTTTTGACATGGTAAATATTTTGTTGTTTTAACTTTGAATTTGATAGCCTATATTGTTGACACCAAATAGGTTATACTTAAACAAAAATAAACACAAATTACCTCTTCATCTATATATGATTATGGTAACGAAGTGAATTTTAAAATTAGAATTTGATGGTCTATATTACTAATCAATATTGAATAGATCATGCTTAGAATATATTTTATTTTCAAGTTCATTAACATTTTCATGAGAATCAACAAGTGGTTTAGTATGTATGTTAAAGTTTGATGGTTTATATTGGGCTAATTAATAGCACAAATAGGCCATACTTATGATAAACATATCAACTAAATTCACTAATGACCAAAAGAGAGATCATAATATCATTTTGTTGATTTATGTGATCATGAGAAGGAAATTACCTCTAAATTGCCTTTTACTCTCATATTTTTATCCACTTTTAGTTTTTGTTAATTTTTAGAGATTTTTAGCTTAACACAACTTCAAATCTTGGTTTAATTTGATTGAGTTGAAATTTTAAAATCAATACAATTCCTTGCGGATCGACCCGTACTCGCCTCGTACTAAAATTGTACGTTGTGCGCTTGCGAGTATTTTTAATTAAAATTTTATCCGTGATTTTCTAACTCATAAAAAATCATCGTCAAACAAGTTTTTGGCGCCATTGCCGGGAAATTAATTTGGTTTTATTTCTATTCTTCGAATTATTTTTGTTTGATTTTTGTGTGTTTTCATTTTGTGTGTTAATTTGCATTTAAAAAAAAGGGTTGTGTATGTGTTTGTTGTGTGATTTGATTTGTGTGCTTGTTTATTGTTTTTGCATTTGCATTTCTATTTTAAAATATATATATATATGTGCACAATTTCATTTGAAAAAAAAATTATTTCATTTCATTTTCTTTTACAATTTTGCATTTAAAATTTCATTTTTTTTTTGTATTTTGCATTTACATTGCTACCACCCTACTGCACAGAGCAATCACTACTTGACTGCCATTTCAAACTCACACTTCTTCCCTTCCCCTGTTAACCAAGCCCATGTTAACATTGCACAATTCTTCCCTGTAACATCGCACATTTCTTGCATCTACCACCTGAAATACCATAGTTGTTCACATAACTTCACCTTTTCCAATCAACATACATATCTTTACTTCACTTCACAAACTCCTCCAGCATGCCTTTGCCATCACTGTATATAAAAAATACCATTCTCTGCCTCGCACCCCAAACAACCACAACTGAACCAACTACAGCTGCAACTACTGCAGCCACCTCACCCATACCACTACTGCAGCTACATACTTCTGCCTAAATAACAGTCAACCACCTTTTTCCATATCAACCACCACTATAAACAGGCACACTGCACCTTTCACTTCATACTACTCATCATACTTCAACTTCCACTGCTGCTTTCACCACCTATCTGATCATTTCCTCCCAGAATCACTCTTTCAACATTACTGCCTGCCATTTGCATAACAACTCGCTCCATAACCAATAGCTCATATACATTGCATTCAAATACTTCCACTATTCCACTTGTTACCCATTGTTACCCAACACACCTCTTACATACAAACGGCAGCTCCACAGTTACCCACTGTTCCTTACAACATATACCACTCTGCCAAAACCACCCATATACACATTGCCCCTATCAACTGAGCTGCATTGTTTCTCTGCCAACCCCCTGCAGTTCATAATACATCAACACTACCCACCATATCAAATAATCACAACTGCCTTTACAGTAAACACACAAGTGATCAACAACCTGCCTTCATTTATGCCTTCCATCCACTCTGTCAAGCAACTACAAGACAACATCTCCTTCAACCAATCAACTCAACTCTGCTGTTTCATCATAATCCCGACTACAACATTGTCATTTCATCATCTTTGAGCATCTCCGCAACCACCTACATGCACTACCCCTTCATCACCCCTGAACAACTGACCTGCCTTCACCTCTCATTTCACCACCCAGTGCTCTTACTGCCACCTTGTATTCACTGCTGCCACCAAACACTACCCATTCTCCGCCCTAAAACCTCCAAACATCAACACAGCAATACCCATTCTCTGTCGCCGCTACCCGTGTCACTTCTGTACACACAACTGTCAATACAACAAGTCACTCAACTGCCTATACAAACCATCAGCCAACAAACAACATCTGCATCCACCACATCCCATTGATCACTCCAAATAAACGACTTCTCCTCTCCACCTGCTAGTACTTCAACTCTCAACCCACAGTCACAACCACTATACTTCAATTTACCCATACCTTCTCAAATTGAGGATTGCCCTTAATTGAAAAACACCCTTCCCAAATCCACGACCTCTGAAATCCATACTCAAACCCGAATCGAACTCCCCAAATCCCCAATTACCGCCTCGACCTGAAATCCACAACCACGATCATTTCCTTAGCTCGTTATTGAAGTTCGCCTTTTTTTCCTCTTTTGCTGATTTCAAAAAAAAATTAAGAGAGAAGGGAAAGTGATTTGTGTTTAATCGGATTTTGAGTTGTTTAGTGTGTAAGCGGGTCGAGAATTGCTTTGGGCTTGGCTTGTTTGTTTAGTTAAAAAAACAAAAACAAAAAAACAAAAAGAAAATGAAAAAGAAATTCTTGCTTTGAGTTTTCTTGTATGTTGCTTTCAGTATTGCTTTGAGATTTCTTGTATGTTGTTTTGCTTTAAGTTGCAAATAATTTCTTTTAATTTCCTTTTCTCACTTAAAAAAAAGTTTGCTTTCCTTTAGTTTTGTTTTGTTTTATCCTTAAAAAAAAAATTTGTTTTGTTTTGGTTTTAATTTGTTTTGTTTTAATTTGTTTTAAGTTCCACCATTATATATTTAAAAATACAATAAACAAATAAACAAGTTATTTTCATTTGTTTTGTTTTAGTTTCATTTTCTTTAGTGTCTTCTTGGATATTTAAAAAAAGTTTATTTGCTTTTGTTTACATTTTAACCTTATAAAAAAATTCCTTGTACAAATTTTCAGGTAGCAGATTTCAGGCAATCGGGATTGCAAAATGAAATTGCTTGTCAAATAATTGCTCAACTCTACTTGCTTGCTTAAAAAATAAAAAATAAAAATTTACCGCTTTAAAATAAAACTGTTAATAGTTTTGCACGCTCTGCTATCGTGCCCTCATCTCTTGTTTTTATTTGCTTGGCATTGTTGGTTGCATGCATTTTAAAAAAAAATCCGAAACAATAACAAAATCAAAATTCATTCGTAGTTGCATCGTTAACTCACATTTAATTTCTGTTTTGCATTCGTATCATCTTATTTTCCTTTTTAAGGGCAACACCCAAATCCACATAAGGTGGGGGATTTTATCCCCCTTCCTTGGCCCACAAAAATGCATTTCATCATAGAATTTACTAATAATAACGGTTAGACTTCAGACTTAAGGGTGTCGCGAGCTCACCTAGGATTTAATTGTATCTTGACAAGTTATCTTCTTTGAACAATTTATTTTCTTGGTGTCTAGGCTACGCCAGAGCAATAATCGGTTATAAATATTACGGTGATTCGTAAATATTATACTAATTGTTTCTCTAATAGTACTTAAACCTTTGGTTGCATTGCTACGGTGATTCATGGTGCACCGATAAATCATGTCCGTTACTTGGCTGAGAACTATCTTACTGGATTAAGACAAACTATGATTATACAATTTTGGGTTAGGAGCTATTTAAGACAGCAAATTTTTAATTAAGACCTTTGCATTCATTTGGTTGCATTAGTTCATGCATATTTAAAAAATAATCAAAATCCAAGACTAAAAAATTGTAGATATTTCTTTACTTAGTTTTTAAAACCTTTGAAATTTTTCAACCAAAATCAAAAAAAAAATTAAGTTAGGTTTTTTTTAGAAAATAACAAAAAATCCAAAAAAAAATATAATAATCTTTTCAAAAATAAAAAAATTTCAAAAATCCAATTTCCCTTTCGAAAAATAAATTCTTTTTTGTAAATATTTTTCCTTTATTAAAAAAAAGTTTTTGAAAATGTCTGAATTTCCCTACTCGCGAGAATTTTACAATAGTTGTGAAAATCAATATAATCCATATAGTTTCACATCAAACCCTTATGGATATTTTAATGACAACTATTGTACAAACAATTCGAATTTGGCACCACAAAATTTTCAAAATGATGACCAACCCTCAATTCTTGAAAATAGCATTGAAACGATTTCGTCTTTACTTGAACTCTCAACACAAAATAATCAAAGGATAAATGATTTGTGTAATTCATATTTGCGCAATAACTCAAGTCAAGGATTTCAAAATAATCAAAATTTGAATTCACTTCAAAATTCAAATGATTTCGATTATAACCCATGCCAATTCAATTTCGAACTTCAAAATGAATTTCAAAATCAGAATGAAAATGGAAACAACTGTTTAAATGAATTTGGCAATGGGAATAATTTCAATTATGGTGCAATGGACAATTTTTGTTCTCAACAATTTCAAATTAAAAATCCTCAAATTAATAATTATAAATTGGATTTTGTTGAGCAAATGGACGAAATTCACAAAGATCACACGAATTTGTTGTTTAAAACCTACATGAAACAACGTGAGCAACAAAATCAAATCCCAACGTGTGATGAGTCAAATAATAATCCACCATTTACCAAAATTGATGATTTTCAAATAACAGCTTTTGAAATTGAAAACGATAATTTTAATGAAGTTGTTGAAAATGTGATAATTGAGTTGGATTTCAATTCATTTGAGAGTGTGGAACCGAATTTAAAATTCGATGTTCCTTTTTCCGATTTTGAAAAATTGAATGCAACAACTTTAGATTTTCAAATTAATGCATGTAATGAAGTTTTCGATAATCCAACAAAGGAAGACGAATTTAGTGAACATAATTTTTTTGGACTTCTCAAAGATGAGTTGTTGAATTCCGAAGGGGAAGATTTAAATCACCATTTTGATTTTGAAATCGATAATTTTGAAGAATTTCTTGATGATTAGTTTGAATTTCAATTTGATGAAAATAAAGTTGAACTTCAACCAATTTTTCTATTAACCCCAAAAATCGTCAAAAATAATACAACACAAACAATTTTTAATAAAACGACATTCGTTTTTCCAAATCAACATTCAACATTGCAATTTTCTATGATTTGGTTTTCTGTGCTTAAGCTATGTCTCTCAAACTTGACGAGACAAATGAATTGGTCTTTGAAAGACCGTTTTATTTACTCTTTAACAATTTATTTTCTGATATCGTGTGAATAATAACCGTTTCATTTTCATGTAAAAATAGGTCATATTTTTATTTTATTTTTCTCCTTTCACTTGGGTTGACTATGGGGACATAGTCAAAATCAAGTGTGGGGAGGGAGTCTCATCTTCTTTTTGATTTTTCATGGTTTACCTTTTGCAAAACTGGAAAAAAAACAAAAAAAATCCCAAAACAAATTTTCTTTCTAGCATTTGCTTTATTTTGAAGAAACGCTGTAGGATAAGTATAGGTTTTTGGTTATTAAATTAAAATTTTTGAAAATTTAGTTGTCTCGACAAAAATTAAAATAAAGTTTGATTACAAGTAACTCTAGTTTAACTAGTATATAGGAAGATTCGTGGGTGATAATTATGATGTATATCCTAATTGAAAATCCTTGTTTAAAAAAGTGGTGGATTTAAAGTAAAGAATATAACATTTTTGATCTTCTATGTTAAATGGTGCCAAGATGATATTGTAAAACTCTTTCTTCATAAATATATATATGTATGTATGTGTGTATGTATAAAAGAAAAAAATTATATATATGTATATATTTTATTGACACTTGGAGTCATGTGTTCACACGCAAGTGTGCACACTCGCCATGCTCAGTACCCTTCTCACATAAGCCCGAAAGGCAGTGCATGATCGGTATATCTGGCCTCAGTTTATCTAAGTTAGGTGTATGTATATAAAAATTCTTTCATTAATAACGCCTATGGTCGATATGTGTACACAGTTGTGTGTGTGTGTACACTCAACATGCTCTGTATTCCCCTTACATAAGCCCGCAAGGCAGTGCATGGGTGGTATAACTGGCCTCAGTTTATCCGAGTTAGGCATATGTAAATACTGTTAATATCAATAAAATTTTCAAATAAAGAGAGAGTAAGCAACAGAAATCCAAGCACTATTTTAACTTATTTTAACTTGTTATTCAAAAGAAATAAAAATTCAACTTTGAAAAACTTTGATAATCAACTAAGGATCCATTTCATACTTGCACAATGTTATCAACCGAAACAACTAGCCAAATTATGATAACTTAATTTTTGTTGAAAATTTTGATGAGTAAAATGACTAAAATTTCATGATGATGACTAAAACTTATATTTAACTTATTCGTGTCAATTTGAAGTAAATTCTTAATTTGTAAACATTTTCAAAAACTTGCATTCATCTCTTCGTAAATAAATCTTGCATTTACGAATTTTTCATTTTGCATTTGGATTTTGTGGGTATAATCCGTTAAAAACCCTCACAAGACAACACTCATCCTACTAGGGACACCTAGAGGTTTAACGGCTTGTTACATACGCTCAGTGCAATCGTGCTCCCTACGAAAATGGATTTATCTTAGTTTTAGTTTATTCGAGGACGAATAAAAAGATAAGTGTGGGGGTATTTGACGTGCACGTAAATGTGCATATTTTTACATCCATATTTAATCTAATTTAATTAAATAAATGAGCATATAGGGTATTTTAACATGTTTAAACCAAAATTTTAATTTTTTTTAAATCATCATTTATTCATCTTCATATAGGGGCAAAATGGTCATTTTTGTGTGTGAATTAATTTGATAATTTTCACTTGCACATTTTATTTTTATTTTTAGGAATTTGGATGGAAAAAAGGAAGAGGCTTCATTAAAATATGCATGCACAAGAGAAGGAAACAAAAGAATGAAGAAATAAATCAACTCAGCAACATGGAGGACCCCACCTACCTACTTACCTTGATCTACAACTAGGAGCTAATGCACATGTTAGTGGAGCTTAAAGTTACATACATACTTAATGGAGGATTAATTGAGGCTAATGATAACTTGGTGGCCACACTTCGTAGAGGGCAATCTGGATAGTCTCCAAAAATATGATTAGGGTTTCAAAACATGTATAAATATCCCTTATGTTTCATGTAATAAGCTCTTAGCCTTCTCTTTAGTTAGTCTAGTTTTAGGCTCACAAATAAACAAAAACTCTCCTTTCTTTTTAATGGCTTCTTAGCCTTCTTTCATGTAATTTTCTTTTTATGCAATCCAATTTCATGCTATTTTAATTCTTGTTCTTTATTTTATGCAATTAGTATAGTTTATTTCTTGCAAGTAGAGTAGATTTATTTCATGCAAAATTAGTTAGTTCCCTTTTTCCTCGTATTTTTGTTCTATGTTGCAGATTACATTTGTTAACATGATAACAAATATGAGAAGCTAAATCCCTTCAATTTAGGGGTAATGAAGCTCTCTTAATCATGTAAATTCAACATAGTGATTTCATTTGATCTCTTTTTATGCTTAATGAAAGTTTTGATGTGGTAAATATTTTGTTGTTTTCACTTTGAATTTGATAACTGTTAACCCGCCTTTTGACAAGGTAGCGTACAGGCGGATTTAACCCAAACGACTGCTCGATTATCGAGGCTGGAATGTTAGGGACTTGGTTCAGATGAATGGATGGACAATCAATTGCGGATAGTAAACATGATTATAAGGCCTGGATACAGCATAGTCGATGGACAAACAACACAGGATACTTGGAATATGGATTTCGACAAAGGATGGGTTGCTCAGAGTTTGGTTCGAGTCATTATGTGGATTGCATTGGGTCTTCATGAGGTTTGCTTTGAGTTAGGGAAGTGCTTACTTCAGGTCAGTGTTTATGGCTTTGGAGCCAGCAAAGGAGAGGTCGGTATATGGAGGGTTCGACATTGCTTCGGGTCGGCAATGGTGAGACTTTGGGTCGGCAAAGGCAAGGCTACGGGTCGACAATTGGATGGGGTCGGCAATTGGTCATAAGGATCGGCATACAATTAGGAGGGGTCGGCATTGCTTCGGGTCAGTGGTGACTATTCTTTGGGTCGGCATATGGGCAAGGGATCGACATAGGAGCAAGGGGTCGGCATATTTGAAAAGGATCGAATTTGGAGCTAACTTCGGGTCAGGGAGGCATTTTCTTCGGGTCGGTGTGGTAAGTGCTTCGGGTTGGCAGAGATGTAACTTCGGGTCAGCATTAATGGATCAAGCTTGGGGTCGGCTATGTTCTACTTCGGGTTAGATACGAGCTTGCTTCGGGTTCTGCTTCGAGTTTTACTTCTGGTTGGTGTAGATTGACGAGTTGGGCTCGACGGTCACTATGGTGGGCCCATGTAAGTAAGGAGGCCCTATAACTAGGGTTTTGCATGTAAATACAGGAGGCGTGGCTTCAGAAAAGGGATTCTCATTCTACTTCCTTTCATCTTCTTCTACAAAAGCTACTTTGCCATTTTTGTTTCAGAAATTTCGGATTGTAACTGTAATCAGATTTCAGTATAATAAAAAGGAAATTTCTTGAGTGGATGTAGGCCGGAGTTAGCCGAACCACTATAAATCTTGTCTTTTTTACTGCTTTCATTTTAATTTTGATTGTTCTTCATATTTATATCCACTACATGTATTCTATCTATGATCTGTGACCGGATATTGGTGCTTTCACTTGCAATTGGGTGTTTGTGACCAATTTTGGTGCAAACATTTTCGTACCTTCACTAAGAAAGCTAGCACTCAGGGATTTGGAAGCTTGGATTTTGGATTTGAAAGCTTAGGAACTCGGATTCTGGAAGCTATAGTTAGGCAATCAACGAGGAGACAGATGACAGAGAGGAGCCATCAAGAGGGAAGTCAAGAGGCTTCCTCTGGAGCTGAAGCAGATAAGGCATCCATCTACATCACAAGGGATGAGATGCAGACTATGATGGATTCCATGCGGGAACGGTTGCTGAAAAAGGAGGAAGAGATGATGCAGAATCTCTTCAGGCAAATGGGAACAACTAGGACACATAACCTAGGAAATGGACCAACCACAGCTGCTGATAATGTAGAACAAGGAGTCGAAGCTGCAGAAATCTTTGGAGGTCAGTTCCAGAACCAGAATCGAGAACGTGAAGGAAATTAGCAAATGCCTTGGGGCAAACCCTCGGTATCGGATATTGGGAGGCCCATGAATAAAGCTCAACAGGCCGGGGCCAACGCAAACGTGAAGCGTACTACCCAGAGTACCCTTTGGGACATGTGGGGCAGGGTGGAAACGTATATAGGGGGCCACCCCCGGATGGAGACGAGCGGATGGCTGGATTAATAAGAAGGATTATGAGAGGAGGGCTACCGAGCAGAGGCTTGGAGGAAGTTAGTCGGAGTCCGTTCACTCCGAATATCAGAAATGCAAGGAACCCTCTAGAATTAAAACTACCAACACTGGAGGCCTATGAAGGGAATTCAGACCCAACTATGCATGTAACCAGATACATTAGGCATATAGAAGTGTTGGGGGGCATTAGAGGAGGTTATGGCAAGATGCTTCCCTTTATACTTGATGGATTTGGCTGCGCTCTGGTTCAGGCAACTAGAGAATGGATCGATCTGGACATGGGGCGAACTAGTGGAACGCTTCGTGAGACAGTTCAGGTTCAACGTTATGTGACCAAAGAACGTAATGACATTGGCATCGGTGAAGCAAAGGACAGGAGAGTCCATAAGGAATTTTCTAATGCGGTTCAATGCAGTCGTGGCTTCGGTGGATTGCCCGGATCCATCAATGATTTTGATGGCGGCAGTAGCAGGAATTGCAAAAGGCACTGAGTTCAAAGATTCATTGACATGGGATCTACCTTAGGATCTTGGAGAGTTCTACCATAAGGCGGAAAGGTTTATATGATTAGAGGATGCACACGCCGAAAGGCAGGAGGTGAACGCCGCGCAAGGCGAAGGAACGTCTGGAGAAGGACGTGTGATGGATAAAGGAAAGCGAAAGCAGGACGATGGATATGACGGTTGTAACAAACGGAGGAGAGACCGGGAACCCAAATTCACAACATAAACAGACTTGATGGAGAATCTGGAATGAATTTACTTGGAAACACGGGGGAGACTCCCCTATCGAAAACCACCCAGAAGGGATCCCACAGAGCGGGAGCGTAGGAGCGGGAGGTACTACCTATTCCATGAGTTGGAAGGGCATACCACAAAAGAATGCCACCACTTGAAGGACATGGTGGAAGAACACGTTAGGAGTGGCAGATTGCCACAGTATGTGAGGAATCAGACAACAGAGGTAGAACACGAGCAAGTACCGCCTACACCAAACAGGAATGATCCCAGATCGGGGTCACGAATCGTCATCGGCTAATCGTGATGGCAAGGGCCGAGTTCAGGATTTAAACTTCGATCATCAAATAATATTTCTGGTTTTGTTTCTAAAAAAATAAAGCGGCTATTCCAATTTCACATGCAAGGAAACCGGAGCAATTCCTAGGCATGCTCTGAGATGGTAATAGACTGCTCTGCCTGTAGAGGCAGCATTTGGCTTTTTCTTTTTTTATTGAACATTTGGAATTTGGATTTAATAAATGTATTTGTATTTTGCGAAACAAATCCCTAACCGGAGAGTTAAGGGATGGATACTAGAAGTCGGTTGGGAATTGATTGCTTTGTGAACCTGTCCGGAGAGATAGGGACCGCCGGAGTGCAGGAAGTGAGTCGCTTCACCAGAGAGAGACAGGATCGGCTCACTTGACGTTGTTTCCATTCACCGAAGAGTGATTGGATCGGGGTTCGACAAGAGGCCAGAGTAACTGCAATCAGTCTAGGACTTAGGCCATGGCATCGCTTAATGTTCAGGGATACTGAACCGGAGTGTAGGGAATGATGCCGCTTCGCCGGAGAGCGACAGGATCGGCTCACTCGACGTTTCCCCTTCACCGGAAGTGATAGGAAGGGATCCAGCAAGAGCCCGGAGAGGCTATAATCGGTCTAGGAGTACCAGGACATCGCTATATGCAACAACAGAGCCGGAATGCAAGGGATAGGTTGCTTTGTCGGAGCGTGACAGAATCTGCCTATTTAATCGTTAAGTTTGGATCGAGCTTAGCTAGGGTCCAGAGAGGCCGTCGATGATCTGGAGAGACCTTGGGATTCGGTTATTGGCTTCCAAGATGCGAAATGGATATTGACTTGGCTTTGAACAGCTAAGGATTTTATTAAGGACCCAGAGTGGTCCCGGATTTAGATATCGACTCGCAACAGTTGCGGATTTAGCTATCGGACTTGGATGGAATTGCTTGGTAATGGATTGAATTATGGATTGGACAATACAGATATAGATTGAATATGGACTTTGGATGCCAGATTTAACGCTATACAAAACACGCCTTCCGATCACAAGGCATGTTTTGGGGGGCAAAGTGTTAACTCGCCTTTTGGCAAGGTAGCGTACAGGCGGATTTAACCTAACCACCTGCTCGGTTATCGTGGCTGGAATGTCAGGGACTTGGTTCAAATGAATGGATGGACGATCAATCACGGATAGTAAACATGATTATGAGGCCAGGATACAACATAGTCGATGGACAAACAATGCAGGATACTTGGAATATGAATTTCGACAAAGGATGGGTTTCTCAGAGTTTTCTTCGAGTCATCATGTGGTTTGCTTTGAGTCTTCATGAGGTTTGCTTCGAGTCAGGGAAGTGCTTAGATCGGATCAGTGTTCAAGGCTTTGGGGTTGGCAAAGGAGAGGTCGGAGGGTTCGGCATAGCTTCGGGTCGGCAATGGTGAAACTTCGGGTTGGCAAAGGCAAGGCTTCGGGTCGGCAATTGGATGGGGTCGGCATTTGGTACGCTTCGGTTCGGCATTCACCCAACTTCGGGTCGGCATCTGGGGTAACTTCGGGTCGACAATTGGTCACATGGATCGAAATACAATTAGGAGGGTTCGGCACATGGAGGGATCGGCATTGCTCCGGGTCAGTGGTGACTATTCTTCGGGTCGGCATATGGGAAAGGGATCGACATAGGAGCAAGGGGTCGGAATATTTGCAAAGGATCGAATATGGAGCTAACTTTGGATCGGGGAGGCATTTTCTTTAGGTCGACGTGGTAGGTGCTTCGGGTCAGCAAAGATGTAACTTCGGGTCGGCAATTATGGATCAAGCTTGGGGTCGGCTATGTTATACTTCGGGTCAGATACGAGCTTGCTTCGGATACTGCTTCGAGTTTTACTTCAGGTCGGCCTAGATTGACGAGTTAGGCTTGAAGGTCACTATGGCGGGCCCATTTAAGTAAGGAGGTCCTGTAGCCGGGGTTTTGCCTATAAATACAATAGGAGTGGCTTCAGAAAAGGGATTCTCATTCTGCTTCCTTTCATCTTCTTCTACAAAGCTACTCTGCCATTTTTGTTTTAGAAATTTCGGATTGTAACTGTAATCAGATTTCAGTATAATAAAAAAGAAATTTCTGGAGTGGACTTAGGCTTGAGTTAGCCAAAGAACTATAAATCTTGTCTTTTTTACTGCTTTCATTTTAATTTTGATTGTTCTTCATATTTATAGCCAATACATATATTCTATCTGTGATCGAATATTGGTGCTTTCACTTGCAATTGGGTGTTTGTGACCAATTTTGGCGCAAACAACAGCCTATGTTGTTGACACCAAATAGGTTATGCTTAAACAAACATAAACTCAAATTACCTCTTTATTTACATATGATTATGGTAATGAAGTGAATTTTAAAATCAGAATTTAATGGTCTATATTACTAATCAATAGTGAATAGATCATGCTTAGAATAGATTTTATTTTCAAGTTCATTAACATTTTCATGAGAGTTAACGAGTGGTTTAGTGCGTATGTTAAAGTTTGATGGTTTATGTTGGGGTAATTAATAGCACAAATAGGCCATACTTATGATAAACATTTCAACTAAATTCACTAATGACCAAAAGAGAGATCATAATTTCATTTTGTTGATTTATGTGATCATGAGAAGGAAATTAGCTCTAAATTGCCTTCCACTCTCAAATTTTTATCCACCTTTAGTTTTTGTTAATTTTTAGAGATTTTTAGCTTAACACAACTTCAAATCTTGGTTTAATTTGATTGAGTATAAATTTTAAAATCAATACAATTCCCTGCGGATCGACCCGTACTCGCCACGTACTAAAATTGTACGCCATGCGCTTGCGGTTATTTTTCATTAAAATTTTATCTATGGTTTTCTAACTCATAGAAAAACCGTCGTCGAACAAGAACATGTATCTCAGTCTTGAAGTGATTTTTGAGAAGTAAAATACATACCGATCACGGTCTCTTTAAGACTGAATCGACGAATTTGGTCATTCAATAATAAGGAAACGATCGCATATGGAAATCAAGTCTCGTATACTTATCATGTTTCTGATATTTTCATCTTACACCATCACTCGATCAAGAGTGAAGCCAGTAGGTTAGAGCTCTATTGCTCATATCCCTACAAAAACATCAGTCTTAATTCCCATAGATAGACAAGCCTACTTCAAAGGCTTTTAGTGCTAAGTATACGACTAAATGTTTTCCAAAAACGAGTAAATATACAAAGCATGATTAAGTCACACAAAGCATAATTAAGTCACATAAGCGACTCTTAATCCCCTTTTTTGTTTAATTAATATTTTATTATTTAAAACTTCTTTTATTAGGAAAATTTCTTTTATATAACAAAACACTGTTTATCAATTTCTACTGTTCATTTGTACTCCTGTCAATACTTCAAAAAGTATTCATATACTTATCTCAAATGGTATAAGTATATTAACAAATCATAAACAAGATTTCTTGCGTTAAACCTTTGCTTTTTCTATTTCCAAAAGATTCCTTACTTATAATTTCCTTCAAAATATCCCTTTTAAGGCTCTAAGTACTTTCACAAATCCATTCAAAAAGTTTTAATACTAATGTTACTTAAACATTGACACTACAAACACAAAACCATTTCACTTATGCTTATCTTTAAAACATTCTTTTAAAAATCTATTTACATTCATAAGTATAAGCATTAAAGGCAAATGTAATTAACATATTGTCACAACAAACCCAAAACCATCCTACTCTTTATTATCTTTAAAAACATTCTTTAAAAAATCTAAGATAATATTTGGTTAAGTTTGATAGTCGACTAAGCGATTGGCTAGTTCAAAATGATCGCTTATAGAAATCACGATTTGTATACTTAACTCATTTCTGACATTCTAACTTAACAATTCCTCATCCTAGAGTGAAGCTAGAGAAGTTAGAGTACTGGTTGCATTAAAGCCTTATCTAGACACTTCATTCTTGAATTTCAAAAATAGATAAATCTACCTCGTCGACTTTCATTGTTAAGTATAGTATTTATGATTTTCATAAACAAGTTTGAAAAAAATATGATTAATAAGTTTCTAACATTCTCTACTTAACTATTCCTCGGCCAAGAGGGAAACTGGTTGGTTAGAGCTTTACTGCTCCGTCCCTACTTGACATCCTCTCACAAGCTAACTTCGTCGGCTGTTAGCATTAAAAAAAGTTAATTACTTTCCAAACAAATAAGTAAACAACAAGATTAACATGTTTCCGACATTCCAACTTAACTATTCATTGTTCAAGAGGGAAGCCCAGTAGGTTAGAGCTCTATTGCTCATATCCCTACTCGACATCAATCTTAACTCTCGGAATTAAAAATGTCTACCTCATCGGCTTTTAGTATTAAGCCTTGTCAATTACCTTTTTCAAAACTTATATATACTTTAAAAATACTTTTAAGTAGGTTTTAAATATCTATGTAAAATATTACTTGAAAATAACTAATTTATAATTTGATAAAAAAACATGATTTATATTATAAAACCTTTTTACTTTGAAAATACATATATAATTATTAAAAAATATTTAAACTTCAAACCAACTTAGTATACTTAAATATGGGTTAGCAAACATCTCTAAAAAGATTGTAGAAAAATACAAAATTTAAGTATCATTTTCAAACACTTAAAACCATAAGCAAATTACTGCAGCATTTATAAATGCTGTTAAAAGTCCATGTTAAAAACTACATTAAAAAACACGATCTTTATGACTAGTTTTAATCATTTAAACAAATGATATAAGACTTGAAATTTCCATGGTAAGTACTACCCTGAAGGTACTTAAAAACCATGGATATAAACCCCTAAGGATACCTTTTCATTTATTTATAAATATTCCCGAAAACAGGTTATATTTACAATGTGTATTTATAACCACATTTTTGTTCTAACTTTCGCAACTTTGGTTCACAATTTCTATAACTTTCCAAACCAATTTCTTACTATCCAATGCACAAAAGTATGTGTAGAGAACAACCAAATCAAATTGTCCCAAGTTAAGATCGTAAATATCATATTTACACAAGTTAAAGTTAAGGGATATCGAAGAGCACTATAACGACTGTTCTCACTTCAAACACTTTCAAACATACTTCAATTCACCACACAAGTCAAACAACCATATAAACATCAAGTCAACACTATGCCACATATTTAAGAAGGTAATAGAAGTGATATTATATAATATAAAAATTTCATTTGCTTCAAAAGCAAGAGTGTTCCAAAGTTTATAACTTTAATTATTTAATGTCACTTTAACTTTATATTTCAAACACAACATACACACACACACACATATAAACAAGATAGTGAGATAACCACTTTGTTACAAGCTAAACATAAGAAAAAAGCCACAAGAATCAAAGAATCACCTTCTACCATCACTAAAAGCCTAAAGATCCAACCTTCACACTTTTAAACCGAGGCAACACCTCCCCTCCTCCTCCATTGCTCATGGTCTATCCAAGATCCCCCCCTCTTCCTCCCACCTTCTCCAAATTTTCACTTGAAATTTATGCCTTTCATGATTTTTTTGGCCTATAGCCAAAGTATATAAGGGATTGGAGATTATTTGATTAAGACTTGAAAATGTTAGAGAAGAATTGGTGGATTAGTGCTTAAAGCACTTCCTCTATTTTTATTCTCATACTTCATTTCAAGCTTTATTGAATTTGTGATTTACTTCTTAGCTTAAGGGTGTATTTATTGGTTAGTGTAAGAGCTTATTACCACCTTCTACCTTCCATGGAAGGTCACAAAGGAGCCTCCCTCTCACATGCACCTTTACACCTTTCTTCTTTTAATTAAAAGTTAAGTCTTATCATAAAAGTTCATTTTCATAATATCTTTGATGACACCACCTATGACATCATCAAAAAAAATTATTTCCATAATGGTAAAAAGTTTTTATTTCATTTCATTGATTTCCTAAGCAAATAAGTATATGTAAAACAAATATGAACAACTTCTGACGGTTAAAGAGCAGTTTATCAATAAAATGATTTTCGATCACATTATCGGTAATTTTTCAAAATATTTATTTTTGTAAAAAAAATTAAAAATAAGTTTACCATCATTGTTTATGATTTATAAAGGGGTTAACAAGCTTATTAAATCATTTTAATAACATTAAATCAAAGATTCAAATATTTAAATAGTTTAGATATTTAAATGTGAAGTGTTTGAAATTCCGGGTCATTACATAACTCAACTTTACTCGCTATCAATAATTCTTTATCCAACAAAGTCTGATTATTCCTTATCAATACCTCATTATTTATCATCGGGAGGAGTGACTTTAAGATTGAATCTTATTTGTTGTTAGGTACTTTTGAAACCCTTTCCAATACACTTATTTAGTCGATCAAATCGAATATTTATTTTCTTTCCATGTTATGTTTTTCTACTTCCATTTTACATTCAATAAACTTATCAAAGATACACTTAATAAAACTATAATAATGGTATTTGTTTTAATAATAAAAGTGATGCATTGGAAAACATGGAAGTATCTAAAAAAATTGCAGTTATTTTAGAATTGTGGACTAGGTAATAGTTTTGAGAAATAATTCTTTAACCATATGATTATGAATCATATGGTACTAGTGAATTATATCTCAAATGAAAAAGGGAAAAGGATCGTTCAGTGGGAGTGCATAATTTGGTGAAATCTTGGAAGTGATACAAATTGATGTATGTAATCGCAAGTTTAATAATACTAAAAATAGTTCCTCATACTTTGTTAAATTCAATGATGAACTATCATAGACATGAACATGTATATTGGATACAAACGTAGTAAACCTATAGTAAGCCCATAGAATATAAAATGAAAATAAATAATACAACATGCATAAGATATTTAATCTCAAAAGTCACTCCTCCCTATGATACATAATGATGTATCGATAAGAAGTAATTGGATTTTGTTGAATAAAGTACGATTGATGATGAGTGAAATTGACTTAACTTCTTTCGCTAAGGTTATGTACTTAAGAGTAGTACATAAGGTTAAAATTAATTTCATCTAATACATAGTTTATAAAATCATATAAGGTAAGGATTTATAAAAAATTTAAAATATCCTAGGTCAAGGAGTTGACAGTTTGTGCGAGTCAAATGACTATGCGTAATAATTGTTTGTAATGGATCCTATATAGACCACCCAAAAGGTGTTTGGGATTGATCAATATTAATTGATCAATTTATGTTTTAAACATAAGTTTCGTAAACTAAAACAAAATCAGTTTTTTATATATGTAAAGCAATTCATAAAATGTTTATGAATACCCATTTCACTGCACTAAGAAATAATTATTCTTTCAAGAAATACCAACTTCATGGCGAAGGAATTTCTTTTATGAATTATAGGTAGTAAAATGGATTTGGACACAATCCAAAGATAAAACCGATTACGAGGGATGAAATGAAACTAATCAAATCTAAATGAACACAATGCATTAGAAAGTTAAATGAGTATTATCGCAAATTAAAGAGAGATTATGAATTTCTTATCAATGTCGATAATAGATATTCCTCGGTTGCTAATAATACCATTAAGAGTATTGACTCTGCCATACGGTATGATGTGCAAATCCAAAATGGATTCTAAGTACATTATCAAAATATGACTTTGATAGTTATACCCAAAGGGATATGATCCATCGGCCACAAATGTGCCTTCAAGAGAAAGACTAATGCAATTGGAATATAGCAAGCAACTTTGATAAGAATAACATTGTAAATTTCAATTGTTGAAATTAGCATTAAAAATTCCTCATTCAACATGCTCAAGTTAATTCATATTTTACTCACAAAAGTATCGTTTGGTATGACTTTATGTTCTGGTATATATGTTTAAATAGAAAATTCTAAATAATAATTCAGAAAAAACAATTTGCACATACCAACCAAAGTGTCTTGAAGTCAGTAAGAGCGATACTGATTTTGTAGGTTTTTCGCTTGTGATCCAAGAACTGAAACGAAATATCGTTTGATGAGCATCGAGGTTGAATAGGTATTTTGATAAAAATATCTAATAGATTGATTTTTCAGTCAAAATGCAGGGGAAGCGTGTGTTTATAAAAAAGAATATTAAAAAGGGATATAGATATTTCTAAATTATAAGTAAACAACATGCTGCTAATTATTCATGACGTACATATGTTAAAATCAGCTCTAATTTAGTTATTTAATTCTCGATATAGGATTCGATAAACATCTTTTATAGTCGGTATAAAAGGATGTTGGGAATGTCCCAAACAATATGCACATAAAACATATTAAAATGTTTAATATGGAACATGTAAGGTGAATTCCTTATGCATTGGCGATAAGGATAATCATATATGTTGTATAATCTATAATTTTGTATTTAGCTTATATTTGATACATAAAGCAAATAATCTGAATTAAGATTGCTAAATGGTAGTTAACAGTATTCTCAAGTATTTTCGAAATATTACAGAATTATTTATAGAAAACAACAAGCTTCTTATGAAGAAGTATCCAGACTCAAACTTCATATATGATGTCGATTATAATATCCCAATATTAAATTCATGTTCAAACCTTAATTATTAAGCTTTAAGTTGGAAATGTTAACGAAAGGTTATGGGTAATTCAAAAAAGGCTAGGTACGTCGCCTTGAATAGAACTACAATAAAAGCAATGTATAAATATAAATGCATATATTTGTAAATGAGCTAAGAGTGATTCCAAGTATTGAGAGTTCTACATCATTATTATGTGATAGTAGTGTAATAATAAGAGCTTACTAGAAGTCGAGAAACATACTCTGAAAAGTTTCACATGATAAAGACGGTTTGTCAGCATCAGAGGAAGTTGATTGACAAAGTAGATAACTAAAATAACATAGCAGATCCATTCACAAAAAGACTGGCGTGATTGGTTCTCATCAAAATGATCAAAGGGATGAGATAGGGATTCAATGATTGGCTTTAAGTGTAAGTGGGAGATTGATAGAGTTAGGAGTGGTTACTAACTATGAGTTTTGTCAATTATAGTAGATAAGTCTTCTCTTAGGAGCCTTGTTGGTCTAAGTGTTAGATCAAGGTAGCTACAGGGAAAGTCTGAAGGGCACAATTACGGCTATTGGCTATGGATTGACCAAGTGATGAGTCAGGTCTAGCCGTAAGCACTAAGCTTTTGGAGAAATTGAAACTAAGACCGGAGATCAGTTCAATTGAATAGAGTAATAGTTTGATGGTAGCGATGGAGGGCGGTTCTAAAGAAGCTAGCAAGATGGTGTCATTAGTGCATTGGAAAGAGTTTATTACTATTGGGACGACATTATTACTAGGACAAGAAACTAGTCCTAAAGAGTTGGCAAGATTAATCATATTGGCAAAGATGTCCACCACAAGATTGAATAAGATGGGAGATATAGGATCCCCTTGTCGAAGTCCCCATAATACATCAAAAAGATTCCCTCTAACACCATTAATACAGATAAATGAGGTGGAAGTTGAAAGGATGCTTTTAATCCATGACACAAATTTTGGAGGGCAGCGCCTATGAGAAAGCACAAAATAAATGAAGTCCCAGCTGATAGTATCAAAGGCTTTAGAGAAATCCAGTTTGATTATCAAGCATTTGACATCATTCGAGTGATAGTAGCTAATTGCTTCCTACAGTGCAGTAGCTTGTGTAAAAGAGATCTAGAAAAAGTAAAAGCAGATTGCTTTGGGTTAAGCAAAGATGCCATAAGAGGTTTCACTCTATTGGCAAGAACCTTCGTGATAAGCTTAAAAATGGTATTCTCGAGGCTAATGGGTCGAAAGTTAGAAGTATGAGAAGCTCCTTCAAATTTGGGGATGAGAATAATGTTTGCATACTTCAGTTTAGAGATGAGAATAGGTTGTGAGTGGAATTCATCTAAAACTCTTACAATATCGAATTTAAGAAACTCCCAGTACCTTTTGAAAATAGGTGGAGGAAACCCATCGGGGCCTGGGGCCTTCTCACTAGCCATGTTTGCAAGCACATCCTAGATTTCATCTATTTCGAACACTATAATAACCTCCTCAGGAATTATTGGAGGCTGTGGGAAAATGGCTGACCGGTCAGTAATGTCCGGCTAAGCAACTTTTTTGTGCAGAAGTTTTTTAAAGTAATTTGTAAATATCTGAAGGATTTCTACCCCATCCTCTGCCTATCTCCTATTGTCAAGAATGTTGAGAATTGCATTAGATCTATGTCTGCCATTTGAGATCCTGTGAAAATACGTGGTATTGAGATCTCCCTCCTTGATTCACTAATCTCTGGATCTCTATTTCCAAGCCATTTCTTCTTTCCGCGTGATGCATTAAAGTTCAGATTCAAGCTCAATGAGGAGGGATTTATCATCATCATCCAAAGGGGAGGACTCTTCCTTAATGTTTAGATCTAGGATCTAGTTCTACGAAAGCTCCTTTTTGACTTTGATAGAACCCCAAATACCAGCCTACCAATTCTTCAAAGCCTTCCTAAGCAGCTTGGGCTTAGAAACTAAAACCTTAATAGCAGATCTAGACACATGAAAAGAAGACCATAGGTGCTCCATCATGCCATCAAAACCAGGCTCCAAGGTTCAAAAAAATTCAAATTTCCAAGGGGGGTGATGAGAACTACCATCACCGGAGTCAAAAAGAATAGGACAGTTGCCCAAGGTAATGGAGGGAAGAAAACATTAAGAAGAGAAGGGGAACATGTCCTCCCATGATATGTTAATAAGAATCTGTCAAGCTTAGTAATAGAAGGGGAAGAATGTTTGTTGGATCAAGTAAAAGCATGATTATTTAAAGGGAGGTCGATAAGATTTTCCGAATCAAAAAAAAAATCTTTAAAAGTTTCCATATCAGGGGATACCTTGCTAGTGTTTCTTTTACTATGGAAGCGAGTAATATTAATGTCACCACCTAATACCTAAGGGTCGTTAATATATGAACAAAAATCTAAACAATTACCCCAGAGTCTACATCTTTCATTGGTGGAATATAGACTATAGATACATGCCACAAAATATAAGATTACCGAAACTTTATGTTTAAGGATAACATGAAGAACGTTTTCAAATGACAATGTCTGAATCAGTGACCACTTAGACTCGTCCTGACAAGTAATAAGCCGCCTTCTAAACCCAATGAAGAATGTTTATTAATTAATTATATATATATATATATTACTTTTTATGCACATGAATAAAAAAATTCTAAATTCGATTGACAGAGACTTCGAGATTGATGAAATTTGGGTTCCGTTATCTAGTATGGTCGCTGATAAGGCGCGGGGGCCTGATGGCTTCCCGCCTTCATTCTTCAAGCAATACTGGGTTCTTGAAGTTCAACATCCTCAAGGTTTTCAATGGGTTTTATTCATGCCTAGACCTAATTTCCATGCTCGGCTATGCTACATCATATTAATTCCGAAATTTGAGGGTGCCTCATCAACTTCTGACTTTCATCCAATTAGCCTTTGGAATACTGTCTTTAAATTGATAACCAAGATCTCTCCAATCGCCTTCGGTCACTTATGGATTCCCTTATTAGCCAATGGCAGTCTTCTTTCACCTCAGGAAGATCTCTGACAGATAACGCGGCTATTGCGCAAGAGGCTATCAACTATTCCCACTCTAAACGCATCAGTTATGCCTTCATAAAGTTGGATTTTTCGAAGGCTTTTGAGTCCATATCATGGGATTTCAACCTAATTGTTCTTTCGCATTAGGGATTCCAGATAAATTCATCATCTAGATCAAGTGCATCCTTTCCACATCCTCCTCTATTTTTTGTGTAATGGCATAAAAAGCAACATCTTTGTCTCGTCTAGAGGCCTACGCTAGGGTGACCGTATCTCCCCTATGCTATTCAACCTTACAGTAGATACCTTCGCTAGACTTGTGGACCTGGCTTGTGAAGAAGGTTTGTTGGACTGTCTTGCTAGAAATGTTTTTCCCTAATGGCCTTAACTCCTTTCAATTTGCGGATGACACCATCTTCCTCTCACTTCCTACCCCATCAACTTTTGCTACTTTAAAGCATCTCTTATATTGTTTTGAGATTGGCTCTAACCTTAAAATCAATTTTTCCAAAAGTGATGTTTATGTGTCCGACCCCATCCACCCCATGGGCCCTTTGGTTGCTTCCTCTTTGAATTACCAATATAGCACCTTACCAATCCCATACCCTGGCTTGTTGTTGAGGCCTTCCAGGCCCACTCACTTTGACTGGTCAATTATTCTAGAAACGATATCAAGAAGGCTGGCAAGTTGGAAGGGTTTGTCTTTATCAAGAGCCGGCAGGCTGATGTTGGTGAATTCGGTCCTTTCTACAAATCCCACTTACTGGTTCTCATTCAATAAACCTCCAAGCTGGGAAATTAGAAAAACTGACTCCATGCGGCAATTCTTCTCATGGAAGGGATCCCCTTCTATTTTTTCAACAAACCGCCTGATAGAGTAGGATAGAGGTGCCTTCCTAAGAAGGATATGGGTTTGGGATTTATAAATCTATCGATATTCAACAAGGAACATGTAACAACCTGAATTCGCTTCTTGGTTTTGATGCTGGCCCGATATCTGCATGCGACTATCCTTTTGGGTCATGCCCACTAAAACAAGTACTAGGACATACGAATATCCTACTCCAAACATCAACCTCTTTTGACTGCCTACAATGGTCCTGCCATGCAAAAAGCAGTCAAGGCATACACTTTTGATGGAACACCCACAGACCTGCCTCTGGAGGACTGCTTCGCTATGCCTACCCCAGAGGGCCATCCTAGAGTACCCTCACGTCCCATTGAAGCTCGTACTTTCTTCTAGCCTAAAATAACAAAGTTGGACGTGCTTCTTCCATGCTGAAATCTATGATGAACTGCTTCGTTAGGCCCTTCATCCTTTGGGCTGCTCCAAACGCATCTTATTCTTTTATTAGACCCTAAGTCTAATCTTTTATTTTGCGTTTAATTTACTTTTCTTATTCTGTTGGCTACTTATTTACCCTAATTAGCATAATCTTGTCTCTGCCTCACCTAACTATTGTGAGACCATCAGTTATTGACTGAAAGGGAATCCTATTGGTATGGGCCACTTCTATTATCTTGCTTATTAACTTAATCCCAGATCTAAGTATATTAAAATAAGCCTTTTCTGTTCTTTCTGCTTAATTATAACCTATGTTATAATTTTACTTGTAATTGTCTCTTTTATTCTCTTTTATAATCTATATGTTATAAATATAATTACAAGTGTCTCTTTTCTACTATAGTCTATCTTCTTTTATTGTGATATTGAATTCTCTTTAATTCTCTTATGTTATATGACAATCTTGGCTTGGGACTACGTCCGATTGTCACAAATTTACTTATCATAATAATTGCTTTACTTTTATTCTATTATCTGTGCAGTAAATGCAGAGATTCTAGTCTTGTCTAATAATTAACTTGATTCCTACTTTAATTCCTTTAATTCTTCACTTTAATTTCTTATATTCTAGGAAGTAGTTCTATTCTATTTGGTTGGTTACAAAAACTGTGCTAAAAATCCATTTCCATATTTTAATACCAAATAATGCTATAAAAAATAATCCATAATGCAATATATCTCTTTTATTGTTGCTTTACTTGTTAGATAATGTAAAATGCAGTAGTTTCTCTATTTTACACTAATTTCCTTTTTCTTTCTTTTATTCTTGCAATTCCGTTTATCGTTGTCTTTTAAATATTAGACTATAGAAATGTATTCTCTTTTCTAAACCAACCAATTAATCTATCACTTACTTCCAAATCAAGTTATTAGATTTTCCCTTTTTATTTATTTTTCCTCGTTTTAGCATAATTTACTGCAAATTTCTATTTTTCTCTTTTTATTTCAGTTTTTCTTATTTTACGTCTAATTTCTATAAATCTAGTGTTCTTTCTATTCTAGTCCGTGTTTGCGAATTTTTCTCTTTGACTAATTTATTCGCGTAAAAAGGAATAAAAAGAAGCTAACATTTATAGGCTAAATTTCAATTTTTAAAATAGATGTAAATAACCGTAAATTTCTTAATTTTAGGCTTATGCCTTTCTCTAACTTCCAAGCCTAATATTAATTAAATATAAGCTTTCTTATACAATTTACCGTCTCAGCATAACTAATTAACAGAATTAATTACTAAAAGAAATACTGAATAAAATTATTTAACGGGAATCTAACGGTAATATATTATAAACGTAAATGATATATAATTAAATCCACTCACATGTTGTCCTTAGCATTAAATATTTATCTTCTAAAATTACTAGGCCATTTTACAACTTCTCTCCTTTAATTTGTTGCAATTCCTCTATTTTGTTCACATATATTTTATTTGGATTTATTTGGTGAAGATTTATGAGAAATAGGAGAAAAGAATGAAGAAAGAAGCCATTGTTTACTGTAAGAGATGATGAAAGTGACAGCTGATGGAACGAATTACATTACATTCTCTCTTAAATAGATGCAGCCCACCAATTATCTAATTAATCCTCTACTTAATTGATCCTTCAATTAATTTTTATGTGCAGCAATATACTGCCTATATGTACGAATTTAAATCTAGGTCAACTATTATTTCTTTTCCTTATTAATTGACATTTTCTATTGATTACGTTACAACCCTAATTAATAGCTCTATTAATAGATTAACATGTCACCTCTATTAGTTAATTTCCTTAATTAATATTTTACATATTGTAACGTTTCGTTAATTGGCATGTCAATTAATTCCACCATTCAATTAACATATATATTTAATATGCATATATATTTTTATTCAGATTTGAATTTGAACATTTATTTGTTACATTTATATGTAAACCTCTTTAAATTCTGGGATCTGACATATATATACACACGTTATATATTAATCTCCAATACTAATTCACATATTAATCAATTGCACTTTTTAGCTGATTCTATTTGCAATGTTAATTATTCCCTTTATTTTTTTTCCTCTTACATCTAATTCTCTTAATAATTTATATTCATTACAAACATAATAAATTTGTTTCTACTTTTATAAATATCCTATGAATTAATTGCAAATGTCTATAATTGATAAAATTTCCATGTTTGCATATGTAATTGTTTCTGATGCTAAAACTTCAAACGGCAATAACTTCTCCGTTTGAAGTCCATTCTGAAAACATTGTATATGGAAGTTGATCAGAAAATTATCACGAACACAATGGTATAAGTTTCGTGATCAAATTCCAACATTAGCAAAAATTCATTTTTCACTGTTTTCATAGTTATCAATTAAATTTATTTTTAATTATATAAAAATGCGGGGTGTTACAGAACTTCTTAGAAAATAGGGTTGGGCTTTGCTTTCTGGATATTCTAAACCTTGGGCAGAGTGGATCAGAGCCTTCTACTGCAATGGTGATTTCAGCCTCTTTAATTATGGCACCCCTCTAATTCAGGCCTCCTCCTTCTATAAGACTATTATCTCTACTTGCTTCGAATTGCACATAAGCACGATCATTGAGTTGGGTAATGGGAAGCGATCTGCTTTGTGGAGTGATCCTTGGCTTAATGGCATAGCACTCTGATCCTTATTTCCAGTCTTTGTGCCATTGCCTTGGATAAGGAAATCACGGTACATAATGCATTTCGAGATGGCAGCTGCAACATCACCTTCTCCATTGTTCTTCAGGGCCATCTGCTTCTTTCTACGACATCTCTTTTGGCGCTAACTAATCAGGTTTTCTTGAATCAGGATACTGACTGCTACAAGTGGAGAAGAACTAGGAATGGCATCTACTCAGTGAAATCTCAATATAACTTATACAACTTCCCTGTTGTGTATTATGACTGCAGTCACCTTTGGTGCAAGCGAGCTCCTCCAAAATACGAAGTGCATATGTGGCTTGTTATTCCCAAGAAGCTCAATACAACGCATTCGTTGGCAGCTAAGAATGTTACAGTTGCTCACTCTTGCTTTCTCTGTCATAGTAATTGCGATTCCACTAATCATATTTTGTTCGATTATGACTTCTCATTCTAGGTATGGTCGCTTTGTATTACTAATTTAAACATCGTCAACCAGAATTTGGAGCTCCTTTGGCATAGCCATTGGGAGTCTTCTCATCTAGATTCCCTTCAGGCTCTCCTTGCCATAGCTTTTGCCTAGGCATGTTGGGTAGAAAGAAATGGGATATGCTTCAATAATCATGACTGGAATTATTTTTCAGTTGCTACTAAAATCTTATCTATCTACTCTATTTGGACTGGGACTCCCAGCGGACCGCTTCGCTTCTTTCTGACAGGTGTCGTTGGTCGCAAATCGGCAGGCGGCAACAGCTTTGCTACCTAATTGGGATTTAGACCTCCATGATGATTCTGATGCAGTGTTTTATTTTGGTACCTATAGTATATTTTGCATGTACATTTGACTATCGCTGTATGAGAGGATGAACTATGTTTATGTTGTGACTGGTAGTATGAACTTTTTAACTATCGACTAGGCCTGTTAGTCGGATATTATATCCTAGTTTATGTTATGGACAGTTATGCGTCCATGGTCGCATATCCTTTTAATTAAACATATATATATATATTTGTATTATATATAAATTCAAAATGTATTATGAATATATTCAATATACAGAAAAATAAATATGAATTAATATATATATATATCTGTATATTTAAATTTATAAAAAAAGGTTATATATATGCACACATAAATATGACTTTTTAAATTATTTGTTTAAATTTGGATTTGAATTTTAAAGGATATTTTAAACCTAGATCTAATTTTAAATTTGAATTTTTAAAAGGATTTAAATTTTGAATTTAAATTGTTATGATAAATATATGCATAATCATTTTAAATATAAATACATATATATGCATATTTAGTTATTTTATATTTATGTGTGAACATATGCAAAAATGTTCAATATTATAAATATATTATATAACTGTAGACAACAAATACGTATATGAAGGGGCTAATTTATCCATTGCGGTGTAAATCTCAGCAGTTGGATACAGGCATGTTAAACCATGCACACTTTATATGTTACACATGCACGTACATGTGCATTTGATACACGTGTACATATAATATATCATTTATATAATCAAATATAATCTTTTATTAATTAATTAAATAAAATAATAATTTTATTCGAAATTCATTTAGATTGGATCTAAATTACTTTAGATTTCATAGGCTAAATAAGATCCCAAATGATAAAAAAAATTGAAATTTACTCATTTAACCCGCTGCTTGTTGGTCCAATTCCAACAAAGTGCATACGTACCAACATGCGGGATCGCTTTCTTTTGCAATTGTGTGTTTGTATAATAGGAGGGTTTACAACTGATCAGGATGTGATCTACCTTACACTCTCAATCCACTGCTTTGGTGAAGACATGCCTTTGCTCACTTAAACATTCACTTGAGAGGAATCCACCCATTCCTCAAAAACCACATATTCTAGAGAGAATAACATCACTATCATATAAAGACAGCCTACACTTACTGTTTCACTCCAAATACATTTTAATATCATTAGCTTATTTGTGCCAAACTCTTTTCGCAAATTAATACAGACCTAACATAAACTACTTTATAATTTACATCTTGTGCTATTTTAAGTTAAACACCATATGAACACCATCGAGGAATTGACCACCCTATCTCAAACACTTGACTTACACACAAAAATTTGAGTAACCAGGATCTGCCTCTTGCATGCAGCCAAAAATGTTGAGCACCAGCTCTTCTAGGAACTTCAACATTTTTATAACTATTTTATCCTAACCATACAAACTATTACATGTCACCAAAATTTCTTATCGTACGAAAAATTGTTGTTTGAAATATGAGTAAAAATCGATGTTACTAGTAATCTATTTTTTCCAAATGTTTTTATACAGGCCGACAACTTGGACATAGAGCTGTTAACATCTAATAGTTTCTCTTGTATCAAAACAAGTTTTCTCATATCAAAACCCAAAATCGACCATTTTACTCGAGATTTTTCATCTCTATGCAAATCTGTCTATCCAACACCAAATTCACTGAATTACACCAAAGTACATGTAACGACCCCTTTGAAATGAACCTAAATTCCAACCCAGAAAAGACCCATCAAAACTTAGACCCATTCCAAAGCTGGCTGTTGGTCGGTAACAAGAACAATACAGAGCTGTTTATCTACACATTCAAATCTCACAATGGAAGGATAAAATATAATAACAATAACGGTACCCATTTTATTATAAATTCAAAATGTCATAAAACCCATAATACAAAAACCAATAATGGCTACATATCCATGGTACATCATATTTAAAATACAACGGTTTCAAATGGGTACATCTCAAAATAACGTGAATAGACAAATAAATAGACTGCCACAAGGTTACTCCACGTCTTCACCTTCAACATCGTCATCTTTCCTAACATGTATTATAATGAGGAGGGAGTCAGAACAACATATGTCTAGTAAATAAAAATCTCGAGCCTTACTATAGTAGTGCGTGGGCAGTATAATTTAAATAGTAATACGCCTTTCGCAATTTATCTACATCCTAAGTCTTACCAAATACAAGTCCAAAAAGGCTTTCCAAATATAAGCCCATATCCATCTCGCTTTTAACCTAATAACCCATATCTAACGTCAATAATGTTCTAAGAAATAGTGCCCAAGTCACTTAATACTTTTTTAATGGAAACTAGGCAAACTCTAACCATTGAATACCTTATTTAAGGCAAGTCCCCATCATTTAATACCTATCCTAAGGCAAACTCCTCTCTGGTAACTATCTAGCTAACATTACATGGAATCTGTTCAGCTACTTAATACTTCATATCAAAGCGGGCCCTTTCTTGAAATATCCTTTACCGTGCCTGACCGATTACACCAACCATTTACTACTTTCTATGTAGGGAAGAGGTGGGCCCCCATACAACCACTTAATACCTTTAATCCCTAAAGCGGGTCCTTCGTATTATGACCCATACCCTATGGTGACGTCTCACATTAGTCCAACTATTTGTAAGTACTGGTAGGCAGATTAGGTTGGCAGATTTACCCTACAGAATTTTAGGACTAACCTCGTGTTATCTGTAGTTACTTATTTTAGGCAATGTCTCATATCAGTCCCAAATTCGCAATACTGGTTACCAAATTAATTAGGCGGACTTCCGTGTGCTTTTTAGTGACCTCGAATCCCTATAATTTAGTCATAATCTATAACAATCTCTACATACATTATCACACATCGCACTGCATCTATTATTAAGGCCTTATACGAAATCTTTCTTATTTCACCTCTACTATTAATTACTTTCCTAAGGGGGATTCAATAATAATTAATAGCCTATTAACTATGCAATTAATACGTTATAATTATATGTCATTTACGCTAATATACATACATACATACATTTATATATATACACACAAACATGCGCGCACCTAGGAATTTCTAAGCATGTGGAGTTAACGCCTTAAACTAACATGTAAATGTTAACTCTTTCAAAATTATACAAATCTCATTTCCATATTATCAATATACCATAAATCCAATATCCAAAAATCCAATCAATAAGCTTGTAAACAAAATAAAATTCAAACTTAACCAATTATGATAAAACAATGGAATAAATTAATAAACTTATAATTTCAATTCCTTTTTACGCTCTATTCAACTTCTTTTTACATGAAATTAGACAAAGGGAATTTCTATTAAAATTTTGAAAATAAGCGGTGCAAACTACGAATAAGAATTTGTACCTTACATACCATTTCCTAATTAAAACCCTAGATCAAATCCAAAGAAAAAGAATAAGAAGTGGAATAGAAAGAAAAAACACTAAAATTGCAAATCGACATAATACCCATTATTTTAATATAAATAATTGAGGTTCCAACCTAGAATTGACATTTCGCTTTGGGGGAATTTTATGGTTTTTTAATATGATGTTTTTATAAACCAAAACTCCCTAAGGCATATTTCAAATCCAAACTATAATCATTTACTAAAATAGAAAGACTAAGATTTCCACACACGGTAGGTCTTTAGCATTGCCTTCTTTGGATTTGACACGCCTTAAATGAACTCTTTTAGATCTCTTCTTTTTTATATATGCAATAAGAGATTTTGTTTATATAGATTAGATTCAGAAACTATGGATTGGAGGAGAATGGAATTAGAAATAAAATAATAAACATTTAGAATTTGTCACTTGAAACCCTAAAGAATCCTTTTTTGAATCTGAAGAGAGAGACTAATAGAGCTTCCTAGACTCCCCAATTAATTTGTGAATGAAAGTGAGGGGCAAGGCTCTTATTTATAGTGGTTAGAATGCGCCAAAACAATCAGATTTATGTTAGTTTAAAATAATAAAAATCCAGACGTTCAAAGTGTTAAAACCCTAACCGCCACTAGCATCCACCGATCGACCACCTATACCCTATCGGTCGACTGTTACGTTGTTTTGGGAAAAAAATTTCATATCTTTATTTTTATTTATTTTATTGCTTAATTATAACTTATCGTTATTGTTAATTTTAATGCTTACTTAACCCCCAAGTCTAATTGTTGTTAACTTTCAAATTCCAAATTTAAGAATTATTTAATTATTTGGCTTTGAATTTCATTTTAAATTATTTTAAATCTGAAAACTTCAAACGTCCATAAATTTTTCATTTGGGCTCCTTTTGTAGAACATTATATATGATAATTGATCAGAATTTCACCACGAATGCTACGACGAAACTTTCATGGTCAAATTTTGAATGTTGCAAAATTTCCATTTTCAGTCTTATCTTATTTAGTTAATTTATCTAATTTATTTATAAATTTTTATGGGGTGTTACATTCTCTCTCCCTTAAAAGGATTTGTCCTCGAAATCTTTCCAAGGAGCGAACATCATAACGTGTAACAAGTAAGCTCAATCCTAGGGTGAGTGTATGATCGTTGCATATAAGCATGTATGCAAAATACCTTGAACATGCATAAATTTTCTATGTGGGTGCAAAGTGATGGTGAAAAGTGTAGCAACCATCTCCTATATCTAGTCTAGCAACCACGATGCAACCAAAATCTAATTTTGAAGAGAAAAGTTTGCCAGTGAAAAGCTTAGGATGAGAAGTCCTCATGCTTTTTACCTGGTTTTCCCCCTATTGTACTCGACCCAGCTTAATTTCTTAGTTGTGGAGCTTTCTAGTTCCATGCTCCATAATGTGTGCGATGGCATGGGATGTTCTTGGCTCTATCTCAATATCCCTCAATTGATCAGGCTCCACAACAGTAGTTGTGCCATGAAGACATTTCCTTATGTGTGTAATGTGAAAAACGTCATGGACTACTACTAACTAATCCAGTAGCTCTATGCGGCAAGAAAAATTTTCTACTCTTTCTAAAATATGGAGGGGGCCAACAAATCTTTGATGCCAACTTTCTCGACTTTCCAAATCTCACGACCTTCCTAAGAGGGGAAACTTTGATAAAGACCATGTCCGCTACTTCAAACTCTAACTCTTTTCTTCGCTTGTCCATATAGGATTTCTAATGATCTTGTGTGGCCTTCATTCCCTGCCTAATCAATTATTATTTTCTCTTTGACATGTCAAACACCTAGTGGCAAATTCTGTCACCTTCTTCTACATCCATGTCCAATAGAAAACTCTATGCATATCCCTATTCATCTTATTTCCTCCAAGATGAATGGTCATCCCTGAATGGTGTCTCTCAGTAAGCTAAAATTTATTTTTCCCAAAATCCTAAATCTTTTAGGATTAAAGAATATTTTATTCCTAGTTACTAACCTAATTTCATTATTAAATTCCAATCTTACCTACAGTTTATTACTAGTCAATTATTCTTATGAAATTTCCTTATTTACGTTGCTTCTCAATATGCATATGTTCATCTAGCGGTTTAATCTCATCCATAAAGTCAACAATGATAAAACGGAGATACATCTTATACTGTATCTTATGCTTTTCTAATAACTAAGGGAGACAACTAGCAATTACAATTCAAAAACTCTAAAAGGAATTTTTCGTGGAAGTTGTCATTTATCATTAACTGGTGTTAATAATATTGGGGCCCTAATACTCCTTACTAAATTAAGATGAACATTCTTAGCATGTCATTCCACTTTCTGCTTCCTGGTTTCTAATAAATGTGGTCCACCATTTCTTCAGTTAATATATCCATAATAACTGATCATTAACGTCAAAACTGGACCATCTCTAATCAATCCACACTTAAATCCCTTTAATCTTTTTACCAGTTTCAAAATCCACCTATTATGCCGATTTAATACCATATTAAATTCTATTTAATACTCTATTAATTACAAATTTATTGCCTATTACAGATGTCTATTAAATTTGTAATTAATGCCCATCAAGGCTAGTTCTATAATAACTAATAAGAATACCGTTGTAGATTACGCTATTTATATATTTCTATTTATATACGTTAAGCACAGTTATACATGTGTGTGTGTATTTCTTATTTCTAATCGTTAATTTTTAAACTAGAACATTTCTTTCCATATTTTAAATTATCAAAGCTATCCTTTTAAAAAGGATTACTGTTATAAATTCCATAAATTAACCAAGATGAGATCTTTGCTTCATTTGAAATTAAAAGGAATTATTTCTTTTCATTTAATGAAATAGATAGTGTAAACTACGGAAAAGAATATCCATACTTTACACATCTCTTTCTCTCTTTGGTATATTCCTTACTAATTTAAATGTTGTACTTTTATACATATTTTTGAATTGGAAAATTTATGGAAGATACACGGAAATCGCCCCAAATAAATCAAAACATAGAAATTCACATTCTAAGTCAACTACGGCAACCTAACTTATAACCCAATTATAAATCTAGAATATCTTTGCAATTTTACCAACATTTTACCATTAAATATTTGGGACTGATTTAAAATTTCTAGATCAGGTCATACATATTATTCCTATTTTATTCATATGCTAAAACTTTTACCCTTTCATACCTTGATAATGATCCATATCTACTCCATAAAAAAATTTCTTTGGTTTAGTCCTTACCATTCTTAAAACTAAAATTTCATAATTATAATGTACCTTATCCATAACATTTATGCTTAAAGATATAGACTTGGAAACCCTTTTTGTCGATTTCAAAAATTGCTTAGTTCGTAAAAGGGGCAATAAAAATTTTTCCTTTTTCTAGCCAACTTTTCCTTTTTAAGGACTTTCTCCAACAGATATTTATTTCTTTAAATGTTGGACTTTTAATTCAAAACATTTAAAACTCAATTATTAAATCAAAATATTATTAAATCAAAAACTCAAAAGTTACTTAATTCCATAAACGAGCAAAATAATTTTCCTTCGTAGAAACCTTCTACAACATAAAAAATAATTTTCAGTAAATAATTTTTATACAAATAAATTTATTACATTAAATTTGAAACAGCATTTACTACTCCTTGAAATTATGTCCTATACTTATAAAAGTTCATTAACTAACATTTTAAGGATGTATTATTATTACCTTTTAAATTTAGTTCCTTTTAAATCTATTATAATGATTATAATTTCAATAGCATTCCAAAAAAACAGATATTCCATTATTAGACATTTATTATTTCAAACATAATTCTAGTTACAAATAATTATTTTAGTAGACCACATGCATGCCAAAGTTCTAATTTCAAGTTGTTATATTTCCCAAAGAAATACATCAATGTATATTGCTTTATTACTCAAAATGTACTGTAACTTAACTAAATACTTTTTATAACTTTGTTTAAGTCTTATTTAAATTCCTATAATCTTTCGCAGTCCTCTTCTTATCAATCCCAATTATTTCATTACCATTCAATAGTATTTTATTCTTATTCAAACAAATTCTATATAGAAAAATGAATATATAAATTTCTCGTCCTTAAATAAATGCTTTTCCTTATAAACTTCATAAAATTATTCCAACTCGTTTATTAGTTATCATCATTTAAATCCATCCTTTAAAAAAACATCTTTTATAACCTTAAACAATTAAAAGTGGAGTAGACAAGGATAAATTCTACCCTGTTAATTTCTAACTAGATTACTGATCATGTTTTATATAAATTTCTAATGTTATTTCTATCCAAATCTCTTAATATTACATTTATTTATATTTCTCCTAACTAATTGGTCCTATGTAACAACCTTAGTCGAGATTACCGAGAATTAAAATTTAAAATATAATTCAATTAATTTCTATTTTTATATATTTCTATTTTTATAACTAATACAAATACCGTTTTTGATTATGCTATTTATCTATTTCTATTTTTATATGTTAAGCGCTATTATACATGTGTGTGTATGTATTTCCTATTTCTAATCATTAATTTCTAGACTAGTACATTTCTTTCCACATTTTAATTTATCAAAACTATCCTTCTAAAAAGGAATACTGTTATAATTTCCATAAATTAACCAAGATGAGATCTTTGCTTCATTTGAAATTAAAAGTAATTATTTCTTTTCTTTTAACGAAATAGACAGTGTAACTACGAAAAGGAATATCCATACCTTACAAATCTCTTTCCCTCTTGGTATATTCCTTATTAATTCAAATGCCGCACCTTTATACATATTTTGGAATTGGAAATTATGGAAGATACACAGAAACCGCTCCAAATAAATCAAAACATAGAAATTCACATTCCAAGTCAACTAGGGCAACCAAACTTATAACCCAATTATAAATCTAGAATATATTTGCAACTTTACCAACATTCTATCATTAAATATTTGGGACAGATTTAAAATTTCCAAATCAGGTCATACATATTATTCCTATTTTATTCATATCCTAAAACTTTAAACCTATCTTACCTTGATAGTAATCCATAACTACTCCATAAAAAAATTTCTTTGGTTTAATCCTCACCATTCTTAAATTTAAAATTTCATAATTATAAAGCACCTTATAAATAATATTTATTTTTGAGATTTATTTCTTTGAAAGTTGAACTTTTAACTCAAAACATTTAAAACTCAATTATTAAATCAAACTATTATTAAATTAAAAACTCAAAAATTGATTAATTCCATAAAGGAGCAAAATAATTTTCCTTCGCAAAAACCTTTTACAACATATAAAATAATTTTCAATAAATTATTTTTATATAAATAAATTTATCACATTAAATTCGAAATCAGCATTTACTACTACATGCAGTTATGGCCTATACTAATGAAAAGTTCATTGATTAACATTTTAAGTATGTATAATTATTATTTTTTAAATTTAGTTCCTTTTAAATCTATTACAAAGATTATAACTTCAATAACATTCCTAAATAACAGAGATTCCCTTATTAAACATTTATTATTTCAAACATAATTCTTGTTACAAAACAATTATTTTAGTAGACCATATGCTTGCCAAATTTCTAATTTCAGGTTGTTATATTTTCCAAAGGCACACATTTTCCAAAGGTACACATCAACATTTATTGCTTTATTACTCAAATGTACTATCACTTAAATAATTACTTTTTATAACTTTGTTTAAGTCTGAATTTAAACTCCTATAATCTTTCACAATCCTTTTCTTATCAATCCCAGTTTATTTCATTACCATTCAATAATATTTTATTCTTATTCAAACAAATTCTAAATTGAAAATTGAATATATAAATCTCGTCCTTAAATAAATCCCTTTCCTTATAAACTTCACAAAATCAACCTAACTCATTTATTAGTTATCATCATTTAAATAATTTTTTCCAAAAACATCTTTTATAACCTTAAATAATTAAAAGTAGAGTAGACAAGGATAACTTCTATCCTATTAATTTCTAATTAGATTATTGATCATGTTTTATATAAATTTCTAATGCTATTTCTATCCCAATCTTCTAATATTACCTTTACTTATATCTCTCCTAACTAATTAATCCTATATAACAACCCTGGTCGAGATTACCAAGAATTAAATTTTAAAATATGATTTAATTAATTTTAATTAATTGAATAAATTTGGGGAATTTATGATTATTATGTTTCCAAATTTAAAAAAGACTTGGAATGAGAATAAATTGAGAATTTATTGAATTTTCCTTTTTGATAATATAAGAACAATTTGGAGAAAATGAATAAATAAATTGTATGGAAATAATTTCATTGATTAAAATATGATTTCTCAATTAATGGTTTATCTTATTAAAAATACGGAGAATAACTTTTTATTTTAAAAAATTGTATTTAATTTGATAAAATATTTCAATATTAGAAAGAAAAAAAATAAGATTTTGACATGTTATTTAGTTTGGGAAAGTTGTAGAAATCAATGTTAGTTAACTTATAATATTGTTTAAATCAAATTAGTGTTTATTATTAAAATGAAACAATTCGAATTAGCAACACTTTTGTTTTAGGAAAATTAGTAACACTTGGCTAACAGATCTATATATTAACTCATTTAGCCCATACTAGAGAAATAAGAAATGAGGACGTACGTATATTGTTTCTCATTCTCATTTCAACACGGAAACTAGAAAATCAAAAATACTCTAGGTCCAAAAACCCTAGTTCCCAAATTTCCAAATTAAAGATTGAAATCAAAGGGCTTCTGTTTAATTCTAGTATATATTGATAAAAGGTAATATCTTCTATCTTTCTATACGTCTAATTAGGGATTAAATTCAGTTTTAATTTCTGATTATGATCATTCCCATCCAATCTTTGATCATAGCCTAGGTTGAAGTTGAAATAGGAAGACATAGGAGGTTTTAAGCTAATATTTTCCATTTCGGGTTTGTTTAGGTGAGTTTATCTCACAATTTCTAGTCTAAGATGAATGTTTGTTGCTCTTATATGTATTTGGTTGAATCTCTAGTGAATATGATCTCAATATATTGATGAATCCTTTGTCTATTTGAATTTGATTCTCTGTTTGTCAAAAACCTGCTTATGAAATCATGAATTTCATTCAATTATACATGTATATATGATTGCATGTTTACTAGTTTAGTACCCTAGATCATTAGAGAAGCAACACAGGAGAAATGAGCGGAATCCGATTGTCGGAGAGCCACCGGAATCGCCTGAGAGTCAGCCCAGGCGAGTCAACCGGTGAATCGATATTCCCTACCAGTGCATTGGTCGCAGCCGGGACTTAACTCCCAGGCTGTGTTCTGGTCTTCAATCGACCCATTCGCCACTTGTTTACCCAGTTGATTACTTGAGATTGATTGCTTTATTTTGGTGTTGCATGTCATATTAATTTATTGATATTTCCATATTTTGATTGTGAATTGATGAATTCATTTTGATTTTTTATACCATAAAGTTATTCTATGAATCTTAGGAGTAAGACTCAGTCTTGATGCACATTTTCAAATCGAATTCATAAAAGACTGATTTCTAAATCAAACCATTTTATAAAAATCTTTTTAAGCCCAAATCTAATTTCTATATAAATAGTTTTAGATATATATATATGGTGTTATTCTCTTTGAAAATGGTTTTGAAAAAATGATTTGGAGCAATGATTTGAAAAGTGTACATGTGTGTGTGTGTATTTATATATATATATATATATATATCTATTTCTGCTATAAATCAATATTTTACCAAAAATTATTTTAAAGTGAAAACTTTTATAAAAATTGCCCGACATTGATCGAATAAGGAATTGATTTAAATGGTTAAATAAAACGAGTGGTATGGAACGCTCGCATTTGTTTTACTAGTTAATTCTTGGACTTGTTTGACCAAACCTTTGCTAACACAAGTGGAGTTTACAATTGTATAGTAAACATTTGAGTAAACCCTTGTGGTATGGGACATATGGTTGTTACCTATTTGGTTGCTATATGAAAGTATTTAACACTTTTATCGACGATTGACTCGCCTATTTTGGAGCCTATAGGTCTCATAACTATCTTGATGTTTATAGGACTTGTTCCTAATTCCTATATTGATGTTTATTGGTCTCGTACCTATCTTGACGTTTATATGTCTCAAACCTATTTCAAAGATTGTAGGACTTTTTCCTATCTTGATGTTTATAGGTCTCGTACCTATGTTGATGTTTACAGACTTATACGTCTATCTTGGAGTAACATGCATGTAGGTAAATTTATTTCACCAATCTTCGAATTTGGCACCTTTCCCCTTTTTGGGAGATTTCTGGATTTCTATTTGTGAGATTCTGAATTTGATGTCGTTGAATTATCACCAAATCATTTCGGTGATTTTTTTATTTTAATAAGTTGTCTTGAGTTTTAAAATTTGGTGATTTAAAGTTATTGATGTATGATTGATATTTGTTGATATATGACTATATTTGAGATCGAGTTCACTTTATCTATCATTCATTTTTGCTAACTCATTTATCTTAGTCTAGACTGACCCATTTATTATTTTTATAATGCTCAGGTCAAACCGAGATGTTTTAGGTCCTCTAGCTTGATGCTTTAGAGTGGATGTCCTATCTGTTAACTAGTAGTTACTTTGGTCATCTATGTATATATGTGATGTTATGTTGTATCTTATGTCGAGCTAGACTCCTTTTGTGTACATATTCATATTTTGAGATGTAACACCTTGTATATGTGTAGTCTACATCATGTATCTATTTTGGGTCGATTCAGACTTGTATCTATTTGTATTCTGCTGTATTTGATCTGTGATTCTGTGATCTGTATTTATTATATGTTGTTTTGGATTTTATTATAGCGACCATAGTTTTGTTTTAAGCCTGAATTATATACGTTGATTCCACTTGATTAATGAAATGTATAACATATTAATCGATGTATTGATGCTCGTTTAAAGTAAAATTCACGGATGGTCGCTCCTAACCAACCCTATTCTCTGCACTAGCCGACAATATTACTTTGTAATATTCTTTGTTAGTGTGGATCTCTAGGTGGAACGTCACAGCTTGGTATCAGAGCTGAGCTCAAAATAAATTTTGATATTACGGATACCAATCATGGTCTAGGCAAGTCTTAGGAATCATCCCTTAGGTTTCTATGATAGTATATCCTTTTGTGTTTATCTTTAAAATTACCAATATCGAATCATATAACTCTTGAATAATCTTTTATCTTATCTTATTCCTTTTAGAATCTTACATGTCTAGTGGTAGACCACCTACACGTTCTGTTGATGGGCAGTCCGGTGGCCCACCTTCGGACGGAGTGTTTATGTCTGCCGAGCAGATCACAAAACTTGTTAGGAATACTCATCCTTCTGGACCTCCTCCGGATCTTTCTGTTCGCAAGTAGAGTTTTGCACGCATGTGCAGTGACTTTGCGCATCGTGGTGGTAAGCCCTTTAGAGGTTCTTGGAGTGTGATTAAGGTGCATGCATGGCTTCGGACATGCAAGCGGATATTTTCTTGCATGGAACTTTATGATCGGCATAGAGTTCACATAGTGTCTAGTCAGCTTTAGGAGAGCGAGCGTATGAGCTTCTTATTGCAGAGGTGGACGAGTCTACCTTATTTTAGGAGCAGTTTAGGAAGCATTTTGAGTTGAAGTTTATTCCTGAATCTAAGAAGGCCTCGTTGGCTAAGAGGTTTATTGAGTTGACGCAAGGGAAGTCTTCTGTAGCGAGGTATTTGTCGACCTTCGAATCCTTTTCCAAATACGGGGTCGAGCACATTAGTACACTACTAAAGAAGAATCAGAAATTTATGGAGAAGTTAAGAAAGCATCTTGGGAAGGTGGTGTTGTTGTAGTTGAAGGTTTCTTTTGAAGAGTTAGTTGATTCAGCCCTTAGGCTTGAGGTGGTTGAGAAAGATACCAGCGAAGAAGATGTAGCGGAGAAGAAGAGCTTTCATCCTAAGAAGAAGAAACCTTTCTACAAGTCCAAACCTTTTCATCCTAATAAGATGATTAAGAAGAAAGGTTCTAGTTCCACTCTAACTCAACCATCTTGAGGAGAATGCTACAATTGTGGTTCCAAAGAACATTTCACTAAGGATTGTTAAAGCTCCAATTTGTCATTATTGCAAAAAGGAGAATCATCTAATTGCATCTTGTCCTTGAGCGGTTAAAAGACTCACTTCTAGAAAGCTTAGTATTGTGCAAGCTTCTGGTGGAGCTTCTTACCATCGAGGTATATCTTCTTCTATTCTTGAAAGTGTTTTTTTAGAATCTTCTTATTCGGGTTCTCTTCGACACGGGTGCATCCCACTCATTCGTATCAAAGGAACTATTGATGCTTTATCTTTAGATGTTGTATGCTTAGTGACTTCGCTGAGAATTGTAAACCCGGTTGGTGGGTCTGCAAGCCTCAGTATGCTTTGTAGATATGTTGAGATTATCTTATGCTGCCATTCTTTTCGTGCCGATCTTTATGCGATGCATTATCTTGGATTTGGAATGATTTTGGGAATGGATTGCTTAACCATTATGAAGCCCATATCCTATGTCCCAAAAGAACTATTCACCTTCGACATCCAAAATCTATTGAGCGGATTTTTATTATTCTTCATGATGTTGACGATTCTGATTCGGTAACATCCTTAATTTCTCTTGAGTCTCATGAAGAGGATGATATCTCCAGAATCCCTATTGTTTGTAATTATCTTGATATCTTTGAACCCGTTTTGGGGTTGCCTCCCAAGTGGGCTATTGAGTTCCGAATTGATCTTATCCCTAGAGCTCAACCAGTAGTCGTCCTCCCTATCGAATGTCTGTCGAGGAGAATGAAGAGTTGAGAAAGCAGTTGTCAAATTTGGAGGCAACGCAATTTATCCAGTCTAGTTCTTCTCCTTGGGAGCTTCCATCATGTTTGTGAAGAAAGATGATGGTACTATTAGGCTTTGCATAGATTATTGCAAGCTTAATGGGCTTACAATTAAAAATAAGTATCCCTTACCTAGGATCGATGATCTTTTTGATCGGCTTTGTGGTGCCAAGGTCTTTACCCGGTTAGACTTAGCAACATGTTTTCATTAGCTTCAAGTAGTAGAGGTAGCAAACCTCTGACTTCATTCCATACGCATTATGGTTCTCATGAGTGGCTCCTTAACCCTTCGGGTTAACGAACACTCCAATTTATTTTGTTGATATCATGAATCGTGTTTTTGAAGAGTTTCTTGATCGATTTGTTCTTATATTCGTTGATGATATTCTTGTTTATTCTAAATTCGAGGAAGAGCATGGGGAGCATCCTAGGATTGTTTTGGAGATACTTAGTAGGAATAAGTTGAAAGAAAAATTTTCTAAGTGTCATTTCTGGTATAGCCAAGGGAATTTTTTGGGGGCATGTAGTTTCTGAGGAAGACATTTCTGTTGATCCATTGAAGATTGAAGCTATTCGGAATTGGAAGAGGCGTGAGAAAGTATCGAAGATTCGTAGTTTACTTGGATTGGCGAGTTAGTACCGTCATTCATAAAGGACTTTCCAAGATCGTCTTACCTCTTACTTCTTTGACTAGGAAAGGAGTTGAGTATATTTGGTCTGATAAGTGTGAAACTTTTTTTTAGAGGTTGAAGGAACTCCTCTCCAACACTCCTGTTCCTGTGGTTCCGGATGGGAACTAAGATCTTGTGGTCTACACGGATGCTAGTAAATTTGGTTTGGGTGCTGTTCTTATTTAGCGAGACCATGTTGTTGCTATTGCTTTGAGGCAGTTGAAGCCAAATGAGGTTAGATGCACTACTCATGACTTGGAGCTCGCAACTATTGTCTTTGCTTTAAAGATTAGGCATCATTATTTGTTGGGTGAGAGATTTGTACTTTATACTGACCATAAGGTCGTTAAAGTAATTATTTACTCAAAAGGAGCTTAACATGCGACAACAGAGATGGTTCAAATTCCTTACTTCCTACGATATTGATATTCAGTACACTCCAAGGAAGGGGAATAGAGTAGTGAGTGCCCTTCGTCACAAACAGCAGGTTGTTGTCTCTTTAATGTTAGCTGAGTGGAAGGATCTAGAGATTTTATCATCTTGTGAGACTAGAGATCGTACTCCAGATTCTAGTTCTTCCATCTTATTATTTAGCATGGAGGCTCGTCCGAGTCTTTCGGATTGGATTGCAGAAGCCCAAAAGTGTGACCCTAATCTATCTCATCTTTTTCAGCAATGTGGTGGTGTCTCCTAAAGTGATGAGTTGCGAGATTTTATTGTTGATGCTCGTGGTTGTCTTCGTAGGATGGGTAGGCTTGTAGTTCCCGATGTTGGTGAACTTAGGAGAGATATTCTTGAGGAGTGGCATCGCTCCAAGTATATTATTCATCTCGGTGGTAGTAAGATATATACTGATATGAAGCGTCTTTATTATTGGGAAGATATCAAGCGGGATATGATGGAGTTTGTGAAGCATTGCTCTTTTCGTCGGCTTGTTAAAGTCGAGCATCAGCGTCCCAATGGTCTTTTGCAACCATTGGAGGTCCCGATGTGGAAATGGGACCAAGTATTATGAGCTTACTTTCATAAGTTCATTTTTGAATCCTCTTTTGTGTTGATCTTGTAATGATCTTAATCTTGTTCTTCCTTTTTCCTTTTTAGGTTTCTATGGATTTCATCGATGGTCTTACTCATTCGAGGGTAGGCTATGATAGCTTGTGGGTGATTGTTGATCGTTTGACCAAATCAGCGCACTTTATTTCTGTTAAGTCCAATCGGGCTGCTTCTTAGCTTGCTAAGATCTATGTTAAGTAGATCGTACGACTTTGTGGCATCCCTAGTGCCATTATATGTGATCGAGATCCCTTGTTTACAAGTGGATTCTGGAAAGGTCTCCAGAAAGCTTTGGGTTCGAAGATTAATTTCAGCACTGCCTATAATCTGTAGACAGATAAGCAAATGGAGCGATTTAATAAGATACTGGAAGATTTATCATGTATTCTCGACTTCGGTGTGAGTTGGGAAGATCATATCTACCTTGTTGAGTTTGCTTACAACAAAAGTTTTCGATCTATTATCGGCATGGCTCCATTCGAGGCCCTTTACAGAAGGCTGTGTCGATCACCTTCTTGTAGGCTCTAGTCTGGGGAGAAACTCATTTTAGGCCCGGCTCTATTCGTGAAGCTTCTAAGAAGATCAATCTCATTCGACAGAGAATGAAAGAGGCATAGAGCAGGCAGAAATCCTATGCGGATAATAGGAGGAAAGCATTAGAATTCTCTATAGGAGATCAAGTCTTCATTTGCGTATCTCCATTGAAAGGTGTGATGTGGTTCAGTCGTTCTGGGAAGTTGGTTTCAAGATATATTGGACCATACCCGATCACTGAACGTATCAGCCCTGTTGCTTATCGGATATCTCTTCCAGTCCAGTTCTCCGGAATTCATGATGTATTCCATGCTTCTCTGCTTCGAAAGTGTCATCGCGATTCAAACTTTATTCTTGAGCTAAGAATTCTTGAGGAGCTTGAGGTTTCACCCAACCTTACTTATGAGCAGAAACCTATCTGTATTGTTGCATCAGAGGTTAAATGCCTTCGGAATAAAGATGTTCCGCTCGTTAAAATCCAATTGTGTAAAAATCCAAAGGACTATTCGTGAGAGATGAGAGTTTGTCGAGTGAACGCATCCTAAGTTATTTTCTCGTGCTCATTAGTGGTAAGACTCTTGCTTTGAATTATTTCATGCTTATGATTTTATCCTCTTTGGTATTCTAATGTTATTGACTTTCCCTTAAGGAAAGTTGCGGGGATGCAATTTTTGTATGACGACAGTTTGTAACAACTATTAGACGACGAATTTTCTATCGATTAGAAAATCGACAAAAGATATAATCGTTATAAAAATCACAAGCACACGGCGTACAATCGTAGTACGTATATGAGTACGGGTCGATCCATAGGGAAAGAATTAAATTCTAATAATACCCAATCAAATTAGCCCAAAGTCTTTAAAATTGTTTTAAACTAGAAAATTGTTGAAATTAAGCTAGAGAAAAAGTGGATAAAACTATGATATTAAGGAGCAATTTAGGGGCAAATCCACTTCCAATCATTCATATAAGTCAACACAAAATTCATTTATAATCTCTCATTAAAATATTAAGTAGAAATGATTGATGTGTTTATTATAAGTATGGTTTATTTGTGCTATTAATTAGCACAACTTAAACCATCAAACTCTAACACACCATTCAAACAATTTATCAATACTCATGAAAATGGCATGAAATTAAAAATAAAATCTATTTTAAGTATGATCTATTTACTATGAATTAGTAACATAGATCATCAAATTTTGATTCTATTTTGACTTCCATTATCAAAATCACTTTGGTAAATGGTCAAATAGTTTATGCTTACAATGGAAAAAGCATAGCCTATTTGAAATGTCAACATAGACTATCAAATTCGCTAAAAAGAGACATAAACCACCATCATTCAAAGTTTCCATTAAGAACAAAAGAGAGATCATAAATGAAATCATTATGTTAATTTAATATGTTTCAAGAGAGCTTCATTACCTCTAAATTGAAGGGGTTTAGCTACTCATATTTGAATACATGCTAACATAAAATGATTTCAACAAAAAAAACAAGGAAAATGAGAGCTAATTACAAGAAAAGAGAGCTAACTACTTGCATGAAATAAAACTAAACTAATTACAATAATAAAAACTATGCCACTAACATGAAATAATTGGAGCATAAAGTAAATAAGAGAGTCTAAAATAAAATAGCAATAAAAATAGGCATGAAATAAAATTGCATGATAGTAAAGAGCAAGGCTAAGAAGCCATTAAAGAAATATTTTATTTATTATTGATTTGTGGCTACAATATTGCATCAAAAGAAGAAGATCATTACATGAAACATAAGGAGTATTTATACATGCTTAAAACCATAATTCATATTTTAGGGGACTACCAAAATTCCCTTTAGATAGTGTAACCTCCAAGTAAGCATTAGGGAATTAATTAATCCCCACTAACATGCCTTTAAGCCTCCATTAACATGTGCATGTGCTTTAAATTATGGACCGTTAGTTAGTGGGCATGTGGGCTCCTCCATATTGCATGAATTCTTTTATTTTCATTCTCCATTTGCTTTCAACATATGTGAATGCATACATCCATGAAAGCTCTTCATATTTTCACTCAATTTCCTACAAATAAAACTGTGCAAATAAATTTTCTCAAAATTAATTCATACACCAAATTACCATTTTACCTCCTAATGAAGATGTATAAATGATGATTTGAATACAATTTGAATTTTGGTTTGAACATGTAAAATACCTTAATATGCTCATTTATTTAATTAAAAGAAGATTAAATGTGGAAGTAAAAATATACTTTTTTATGTGCACATCAAATACCCCTTACTTATCTTTTTATTCGTCCTCAAATAAACTAAAATTAGAATAAATCCGTTCTCATAGGAAACACGATTGCATTGAGCGTATGCAACAAGCCATTAAACATCTAGGTGTCCCTAGTAGGAGGAGTGTTGTCTCATGAGGATTTTTAGCGGATACAACCCACAAAATCCAAATGCGATATGCAAATTCTAATGCTACTACATGATACAAGTTTTCGAAAATATTTACAAACGAAGAGTTTACTTTTAAATTGATACGAGTAAGTTAAATATAAGTTTTGGTCACTATTAGCAAATTTTAGTCCTTTTACTCATTAAAACTTCCAACAAAAATTAAGTTATCATCACAATTAGACTTTAGTTTGGCTAGTTATTTCGGTTGATAACATAGTGCAACTATGAAATGAATCCTTTAGTTGATTATCAAAGTTTTGAAAAGTGGCATTTTTATTTCTTCTGAATAACAAGTCAAATCAAATAAGTGAAGATAGTTCTTGGGTCTCAATTGCTTGCTCTCTCTATTTTGGAAAAGTATTAACATTATTAGTATTTACACACCTAATTCAGATAAACTGAGGCCAGATATACCGATCATGTGAGAAGAGTACAGAGCGTGGCGAATATACACACTTGCATAAGAACACATGACTCTAGGTGTTTATTATTTTAATTTTATTTAAATACACCTAACTTAGATAAACCGAGGCCAGATATACCGATCTTGCATTGCCTTACGGGCGTATGTGAGAAGGGTACATGTAACATCCTGCTATTTTGGACCATTCAAATCGACAATAAATCCACACATGTCGGACTTGAATTGCTCAAAATATCATATTGTTAATTTAAATTTGGCAAAACTCAGCATATACAGTAAATAAATCAATCACATAATCACAAACACAGAGTAATACAATAATGCAGCGGAATAGATAAATAGTAGTAGTAGCTCATGAAGCTACTATGTGAATAACAGAGTTTGAAATAAAATACACGGAATATCTCAAATACAGATTGATGACATCTCCGAGCAAATCAACTAGAGAAGCTGAATCGATAGTTGGATCTCCAAGCGAAGCTCCAAACTTCAAAGGTGGGTCTCAAATCCTGCATCACTCCGTCTGACCCGAGCGTAAAGCAAAACACAAAACACTCAAGTCAGGATTAACATTCTTATATCAATAAATCCAACTCAAGTGAAATATCAATTGAAATACAAGTAACTTAAAGGATGTTTGGGATAACCATCCTCTAAGGATCCATGGAACTATCTACAATGTAGAAATATACACTATTAACAACCAAACGTCATTATAACACCGTGGTCATTTCAAATTAATTTATACTTCAAAACCAAAATATCATTTCCATTTCAAATATATATATTTCCAAATTATAGTACTTTCAAAACTAAATTTATAATTTCATATATATATTATTTTAACTTCATTATTATTTAGTTTGAAATATTCGCTTAATAAATCCATTATCATTTAAATAACCTTAAATTACATTAAACTAAATATTCCCTTCGATTTATTTAAAACTTGAAATATCCATTTAATCACTTTAAATCAAAACCAAGTTATAAAATCATATCTTAAAACCCTCAAATTCAATAAGTTTCAAATCAATTTAATTAAACAAAAATTCTTAATTAAATACAATTTCGAATATATTCAATTTTATCTTCCCAACCTTAACTTATAAAATCATTATAAAGATCTATTTTCAAAATAAAATTTTAAATAAATACTTATACATATTATATATTAATTAAATCATGCTTTATTAAATTAAAACTTATTATTAAATCTACTTTATATTAAAACTTATTTATATATATAAAATATTTCAATATTAAATAAAACCATATATATTTCCTTTCAAAACCATAGAAATCATTTTAAGAGATTTATATATAGACCAACGGTGTCTGTATAAATTTTTCTATCCTATGGTTAAGAGATACGGATATTTATCATTTCAATCCGTAATTTAAATATATACGGGTATATCATTTCAACCCGCAATCCCAAATTCAATTCAATGAAAATCGCTTGGGTTTATCATTTCAACCTATAATGATTTTCTCCTATTCTACAGATCGTTCGAGTATGTATCATTTCAACCCATAGTGAATTCTATACTAACAGGGAACTTGTAGAGTGAACAGATATGATAATAACATAACATGCATATATCATCAATATAAATAACAGATAATGGTGTCAGATGTCACAGGTGAACAGATACAGATAACAGCATATATATGGCAATGTGAATAACTAACTGCAGCATATTTCAATTGTCGTTTCAATTGAAATCAAATTTAATAAATATAAGAATGTTAATCGTGAGTGATTGCTCACCTTTCGAGGCTAGAGAGATGAACGAGAATGAGATGAGTTACAAATTCGAACACGAATTCCAAAGCAAAGCAAAGCAAGATTGGCATGAATTCAACGATCAAAGCTGATAGATAAGAATTTATGAGAATAGGATATATATATAATTTAAAGAATAATATTTACTCTTATTAAAATAAATTAAAAAATATATATACACATATATATATATATACTGTTATCTTTATAACCCATGTACACAAACTGCTACATTTACCTACACAAAAGCAACCAGATCATGTATAAAACTAATATAAGATTTACATACTTAAAAACATATATAAGCTACAGATTTTGACTTGCATAGACCCACTTCATAAAAAAAACAGAACAGCGGCCTCTTCTTTATAATGTAATATGTATATAATATTACTTTTAATATCGTCTCTTCCACCACATAACAGTGTTATATATTTATAGGCTTACAAATTAAAAGTCAAAATTGTTAAATAAATATATATGCCTTATAATTTAAAAATCTTTATACATTTTGAAATCAAATATAGATCTATATAATATATTAAAATACTTACGTGTGTGAACATCTATTTGTACTAGCAAATATATTTATATAAGAGCCTACAACGTACTTTATATCCTTACTTACTTTATATATAAGAATAGAGCTAGCTGGCAACTTATAATATAATCAGATGTATAAAATAGTACTTTATAAAGCAAAAGAACAAGATCATGAGTCTGCAAGTTATAGTTTTTTTATAAAGATCCAACCGAATATATATTATTATACTAAATAAAACCTTGCCTATATTATTATCACACTGTTTCAATCAAAACTCCAATATATATGAGTTGCAGGGTAAAGGTCTTATATGTAAACCATATATATATATATATATATATATATGTTTATACGTTACTTACTGTAAACAATAAACTAACATATTAAAACTATTACTATATATATATAATTTATAAACTAACGTATATGTTCTATAATATACATGCACGCACTAAAGCTTTATTATATAAATTTTAAAATATCTATCTATATATATATATATATATATATATATATACAAATCAAATCTGGGTCCCTTTTGTAATGTTAACAAAATACATACCTGCCATTTCAAACGTGTGCATATATGTAATTCATATATGTAAAAAATGGAAGAAGGAAAAAGGTTGGCGTTTGGATGGGAGAAGGTGATGCCAAGGTGGAGAGGGGATGTGCGCTCGGGCTGGCGCTTGCTGCTTGGTTGTCACATCCCGAAATTTTCGACTTTCGAAAATTCAACATCGATACTCACTTTATCGACTGTCGAGCAATCGAGTGCCGGAAACTCCAATAGTGAGGGTTTTAGAAAGAAGAAATAGAAGAAAAAGAGAAGAAGAAGAGAAAGAAAGAACAACTGAACAACATCAGACAGAAAACAGTATCAGAATCTTACACATCGCAGCGGAACAATATATAATAGATAAACACTAGTCTTTTAAAACAAAGAACTATATCAGTTTATACATACATCAATCATCAGAGTCAATATACAACAATGGACAGTTATATAAACTCGTCCTCATACAGAATACACAGCGGAATAAATACTATCAGATACAAATACTATGTCTCGTCATCCAGCTTATCTCCAAGCTCCAGAATATCCAGAATATCCTGATAATCTAACTCTAGACTGCCCGTGTGGAAATTGGTGGGCACCCAGAGTTTTGAAGGGAAACAATAAACTCCGAGTCAGTCATGGTGACTGGTGTGAGATCGTAAAACAGTTATATCTTTTAAAAACAACAAGATAATTTTTTAAGTCAATTCGAAATGCTTTTGGAAAATGAAACTACCATAAGACCTCCCGCCACACACACAATGCAAACGCAGACTTGGAGGAGATTTCTTCTTATGATAGTCAAAGATGCTTACTACGCGAAAGAAACAAATTCTTTTTGATATTATTATTAGTGCATAGTGTAGAAAACATTTCGAAAGTAGAATATAAATCTTAGCCAGCATAGGTACCATTATAGTATGCTTGCTATAGCTGCCATATTAGATGGCAGGTTCTACAACTAAAACCGTACAAGTCACGTATTGTTTCTTTGGATTTCCAACAAATGGTCAGGCTAAGGAACTTCCTATCCACGATGGGTACGTCCCTGGAATAGACGACCCGAGAACCTAACCGGATCTCTGCCAACACAAGGCTGGGTTACCTCTGCAAAAATAGGTAACTACTGACACGCGTATGCCATCCCCCGATCGTCACCGATCTTCCCGAGGATCCCCGATTCGCAACAACCACAAAGAAATAAATTTTGCAGCAACCACAGAGGTTAAGTATCTGGGCTCCATACCATGATACCACCTTTATCCAGAAGGAATGACATACACTAAGGGGCGCTACTCCCTAGAACCTTGCTGCATTCGTCCTGTTTCGACCATTTCCGGGGTGTGAGGCTCGATGAAGTCTCGTCCACAAAGCTATGCTTTCTCAAAAAGCCCTGCTTCGGGTCAAACAAAATGATCAACCTATGATCACAAAGATATAAGATCAAACAAATGATCATATCACAAATGATCAAACACTGATCATTTCACAGCAACACTCAGTATGTCACGTTACCAAATTGGGATATATCGCTGATAAATTTCAACTACATAACCTCTGAGCTCGTACGTCTCAGAGAAGGGTGTTAAGCTAAGAGAATAAATTCTCCGCCACCAACAGAAATGTATTTGAAAGAAATCAGCTTTATATCTCAAATTGTAACGTCAGACACACAATCCATACAAGTCTGTTCCGGGATCGAACAGAACCGAAGGCACTTCTCACGAAGCCCTTGCATATCCGGATAATTTTCAATCACGTCAGGACTTCCCGTCACTAAGAGTGATAAAACCTCTAAATCGAAGATCAGTCGATGTAGAGTAACTCGATGGTAATCCTTCCGTTTTCAAAAATATCCGGTCTTCAACACCGGTCTTCAAATGCGATTCATAACGACGTATCACATATTCGGAATGGGTTATATGACCCCATGGTCCTTTCCCGGTTAACCCGAATAGTGAGCGATTATTCAAAAATAAGTGTGGCATTCAAATTCATCCAATTCACAACAAATACCTATCTAAAGGTAATTATTGATAGTCGGTTATTTAACTATCAATAAAGATGCGCAACATCATCAGATTCCAAATAATTTTCTCAAATTATTTTATCTTCAAAAATATCTTTTACTAGATATAAAATTTCCACACTTAACCATTTGAAAACAATTTTCAAATCAATTTCCACATTTCATTTTATCTTTGAAGATAAAATCTCAAAACAGTTCATTTCATATTGGAAAAGCATTTCCATACTTATTTAAATAATAAGTATTTCACAATCATTTATTTTCAACATTTGAAAATATTCGATATACTTAAATTAATATTAAGTATATATTCATTCTTTAAGGAAATCATTTACTATAACAACATTTATTCGAGTCAAAACGAATGTTACGTAAAACATCGTTACGACGACTCAAAATCATTAGTATTGGGATTTGAATTTTTTAAGATAGATATATAAATCCCAATACTATATAAAAAACATTTCCTTTCGGAAATCATCTACTATAACAACAGCGTTATAGTCCACCATTTCCTTAAATTTCTCGAAAACGTCTATTTCAACAAGAACTGTTGAAATCAATGTTTTCGATATTCAACACATTTTTAAAACATCGTTAAAAACAATTTAACTTCATTTTTAAAATATCATTTCTTCAAAAATGAATCCGTTTTATTCAATAATATATTCACTGTCCAAAATCGTGAATATATCTTCTTTAATAATCTTCCATATTTAATTTATCAAATTCAATCTATTTCGAATTTATAAACACGTCTATAAATTCTATTTCCATTTATAAAAACTACAATTTATAAATCTTCTTTATTAACTAGTTCAATTCGTAACTCAATTTTTATACTAACGGTCCACCTTATAAGTTAATACTTATAATTCATTTATTTTCAAAAATCATCCTTTTAAAACTTTACGATTGTAAAGTTCATCCCTTTATAAATCATTTTAACATCATTTCCATTTTAAATTCACATTCCCTTATTTCAATTGGATTCATTTTTCCAAATATTCACTTTTGAATCTAAAATCGGATTTCAACTTAATTTCTAATTCTACTTTAACTCCAAATCAATTACAAATTGATTTCCAAATTTATTTTCACTACTAAAATAAATTCTTATTCTTTTCAAATTATTCAATATCCTGTTTTTAAATGGATTCTTTAAATTGAAGTCATTTTACATTTACTTCCCAAATCGTTTCAATTTACCAAGTAAATTTCTAATCGGATTTCCAACTTATCTTCTTTTAAATAAATTTCTTTTTAAGGAAATAAACTTCAATCGTTTCTTTCAATCTATTTTAAAAATCCAAATTTTAAATTAAATTCTTCAATTATAATCACTATTTTACGAAATCCATTTATTTAGCATTTTCACTTTATTCTGGAATTAATTCGATAAGATTATAAAAATTAACTTTTTATACTTTAAAATTCCTTTCTTCGAATTTATTCAATTCCAAAAATTGATTCACTTAGAAATTTCTACTTTGATTTCAAAAATTCAATTTCGTTTATTTTTGGAATCCAATGATGTCGAAACATCCATTCAGCTAAATTTTAGCTTTTCAAACAATTTCCAGATATCAATTCAATAACAATAATAATCATTCACAGATTATCACATCACAGTAGAAATAAATTCAATCAATGTGAGGGGTCCAGTTGGATCCCTCCAACCTGTTTCCCTGCATCCAAAGATGTTAGCACAATACCAATTCCGCTCCAGTACGGAATTATCGCGGTATATAGGTTTTTATAAATCCGCTTACTAACGGCGCAATAGGGTCTCATCCGCTATACGAGGCGGGAAATCATCAATCCAATATATACATATGCCAATATGTATATACTGCTATATATATAGATATATCCTATCATATCTAATACCACATCAAATAGCAACAATCAAATCAATCAATAACTGCAAATTTAAATTTTTCTTCGAGTGAGAAAAATCTCACCTTAGCTATTATTTTGCAATCCATTTTATCTTTTCAGCTTGTTTCTCCATTTCAGCCCTTGTATAAACAATTTTATAAAATCGATTAATATTTGAAATAAATCGAAAATTAAATCTACCATTTTACAATTTTAATTTAACTAAGATTTTCAGTTAACTAATAATTTGATTTTCTTTTATGTACTTTTCATTTCAAACATGATAAAAACAGTACTTAATTTCATTTAAAAAAATTTCTCTTTATACAACCTATTTCAGTTATAAATTTTATAAAAATTATTTTCTAACCTATATACACACATATATATACATTATATTAAAATTTCCTTTTAAATAATTTCAATTAACTAACAATTTGATTTTGAACTAATAGTTTTAATTTTGAACCAATTCCTTTTAATAAATAAATTTAACTTAAAAATTAAATTCAAAACAAATTTCCCAAATTATTTTTATATTAAAAGAAAAAAAAATTGAACAAGTTAATTCTTTTTTTCTGACTACTTTAATTACTGTTTTAAATCAGACTATCTTATCTTTATGTTCTTTTGAAACTATTTATATATATATAAATATACTTATAAAAATATTCTTTATAGATTTCCAAAAATTACTTTACAGAAACTTTATCATCATTTTTTTCCTTTTCTTCGAATTTCCTTAAATTTTAAATTTGAATATATATATAAGGGTAAGTTAAAACGAAAACAAAAATAAAATCGAGTACCTCACAGTCGACCTTCCAAACTCCTGTCGAATCAAGAGTATCACGACTCGATGCCATCGCCGAAACCCTCAGCCACGTACGCGAACCCACGCCCCAATCCCAATTGCCATCGCGAAACCATGCTGCCCACTGCCTCGACTCGAAATCAATCGCCGCCACCAACCACCAAGTCGCTGCTCCCTTCGACGTCGTACCATCGCGACGAACCCCCAATCCCAGTCGCCTCCATCGAAATCCCTAGATCGAACTGCCTTCCTCGATGTCCCTTCGACTATCCCCAATTCGAGAACCCTGCCTCGACGCCTCCTACTGCTCGACAGTCGAGCTCCAGTTCGCACTCGAGACGCTACGCCTCCTCCCTTGGACGCGCGCGCCACCGTACCACGACGCCGTTGCCTGACCTCTCGCGCACGCGCGCTCGAACGCGAGACTTCCCCCTTTCGTTCGCGACTTAGAACAACCGCCCACCCTCAGTTCGATTTGATGATGATAACGCGATTGCTTCACGTGCTTGAGCACTGAGTTCGAACGAGATTTCTTTGGTTCTATCTTCGGTCGCCATTTTTATTTTGTTTTTTGAACGTGGAATTGGTTTTGAATCTGAAGAGGGGAGAGTGGTAATTTAAAAATTGAAGAGGGATGGGTTGCACGATAATTTCGTTGTCTTCAGCATGAACAACGGGCCGTGCTTTTAGGCGTAAACGCAGGGAAGACGACGTGCTCACATTTGACCAGTTTTAAAATTTTAAATTTAAATTGAACTCGATTAAATTTCAATGCGTTTTCTAACCGTACGGTCACAAAACAACTCCGATAAATACGAAATTTAAAATCCGATAATAATACAATATTACGGACCCAATGGAACTGGTTTCGTCGAATTCCGAGACTGTTTGAAAATTGACTATTTTATAAATATCGGTTCGAGTGATTATTTTCAAAACTGAACAAACAGTTCGAAATTAAATTCTGAAGCTTCTATCATCTTCAGTATTATCAATACGAATTTTAAAAGCTTTCGAAATATTTTTCTTCAGCTTAAAATCGAAGATACAAATTTTTATTCAACTTCAATCGATTAAATTTTAAAGTTAAATCGCAAATTTCAAAGCTATATCGGGGATTCAAATTAAATTATCATTCAAATATTTAAAATTAATTAAATATTCTCAATTTAATTTGTTCAAAATCCTGGGTCGTTACAAACTTCCCTCCTTAAAAGAATTTCGTCCTCGAAATTACAAGTTAGGGAAAAAGGTCCTTAACTCGTCTACTATTTTTCACAATTCAATAGTTTTATCAAATTTTCAAAACAAATCTTTCTACTAAAGATTCGTTATCATTTCTACTAACTTTCCAACTTCAATTTCAAGTTTCAACAGTATTGTTTTACTTCAAAATTCAAATTTAAACTTAAATTCAAATTTTTAACTTCCAAATTTTTCAAAAATTTTCTAACACTCGAAATTTTCGAAAAATTTCGCCAGCGTCTCCTTTGCGCGGCTAATACGGCACGACTACAAAACGTCCCTACGGACTCTCAGATTTCAAAAAGAAAAAGAAAAAGCCAAGCGGCTAGAGAGAAATCATCAAAAACTCATATTAAAACTCAAATACGTACCTTTTTCGAGCAATTCAAATTTATCTGTGAAATAAATTTTCCAATCCCTTTATACACCTGTATATCCTACTAGCCATTATATCTAGTTGCATATATTCAAACCATTTCGTACATTCAATTACAAAATTTCAATATAAACTACTTATATCATCTTTTATTTCACTATTGAAGTTATATCCATTATCTTCAATTTTACATTTCAAATTTTATTTGAATTCAATTTCACATTTCAATTTCTCATTTGAGTTCAATTCACAATTCCAATCTAATTTGGATTCAATTTACTTTCAATTCTGAAATATTGAATTTTATCAATTATCTGTCATTTACAACTGCACTATCGTAAATTAGTTCCAATTACTAATTCATTCGTCTTCAATCTGAATTCCATTCCAATCAGATTTCGAATATTCTATAAGTTAACAACTTATTTACATCTTGATTTATACAATCATTTATACATTCACCTTCACAATTCCATTTTATTAAGGAATTTTATTTTCAATTATCTTCTTGGAATTCTATTTTCATTTATAAATTCATTTACAATTCATATTCATAACCTTTGTTCATATATGAATTTATTTCCTTATACTTTCAATTCATATTTATAGATTTCATTTGTTAATGAACTTTAATTCCAATCACAATTACATAATTTACATTAACAATTTCTATTTGTATAAGTTATCAATTCAATCATATTCCATAAATATTCTTATACAGTATTCCAGAGTCCTTTCAATCTTTCAAAACCATTTTGAAAACAATTCAAATTTATCTTTTGAATTTTCAAAACAAAACTCAATTTTCCAAACAACTTTCATTTAAAACAATTTGGCAGCAATTCCTCTTTTGGAAACCCGAAAATGAATTCTAATGATGTGGCCACCATCATCAGGATTATTTTCCAGCGACCTAAAAGAGTTTAGAGCTTTCATCTCTTCAGAATACTTTTCCAAAACCTTCGAAATCCATTTTCAAATCAAAAAGGATTTAAACTTTCCAAATCTCCAAAATTTTCAAATTCTTTTCAAAAACATTTCCAAAACTTCTCTGGAATTCCGTTTCAAATTATAAATCACATTTATAACTTATATTCTCAAATTTCATTTGTATATGAATTTTATTTCTTAACTTTGGAGTTATAATTCCAATTTCTTACTTAATTCCAATGGGAATAATTTAATATTATTACTTCTAGCAACCATGCAACCATGCAACCATATACTGTAATAATTTACAGAAAATCATTTCTTTTCTATACAAAAACAGATTTGGGAAAAATTATTTCATTTACCCTATTCAAAAACAATACTGTGCCGAATTGTTCTATTCAAGCGTTTAGAAACCCCTTCGATACAGTTTTGCAAGACTGTGCCGACGAAGGTTCATATACCACTCAATAAACCAATCATCACAATACAAAACAATTTTATATTAAATAACAAATACGCACTCATATCTATTATTACACTCAACTCATTCTAGAGTACTGCTGACTCTATCTCTAATGAGTAACACCCAACAGAGCAGGGTTGTCGCTTAACCATATGCTCTGATACCACTTTGTCACATCCCGAAATTTTCGACTTTCGAAAATTCAACATCGATACTCACTTTATCGACTGTCGAGCAATCGAGTGCCGGAAACTCCAATAGTGAGGGTTTTAGAAAGAAGAAATAGAAGAAAAAGAGAAGAAGAAGAGAAAGAAAGAACAACTGAACAACATCAGACAGAAAACAGTATCAGAATCTTACACATCGCAGCGGAACAATATATAATAGATAAACACTAGTCTTTTAAAACAAAGAACTATATCAGTTTATACATACATCAATCATCAGAGTCAATATACAACAATGGACAGTTATATAAACTCGTCCTCATACAGAATACACAGCGGAATAAATACTATCAGATACAAATACTACGTCTCGTCATCCAGCTTATCTCCAAGCTCCAGAATATCCAGAATATCCTGATAATCTAACTCTAGACTGCCCGTGTGGAAATTGGTGGGCACCCAGAGTTTTGAAGGGAAACAATAAACTCCGAGTCAGTCATGGTGACTGGTGTGAGATCGTAAAACAGTTATATCTTTTAAAAACAACAAGATAATTTTTTAAGTCAATTCGAAATGCTTTTGGAAAATGAAACTACCATAAGACCTCCCGCCACACACACAATGCAAACGCAGACTTGGAGGAGATTTCTTCTTATGATAGTCAAAGATGCTTACTACGCGAAAGAAACAAATTCTTTTTGATATTATTATTAGTGCATAGTGTAGAAAACATTTCGAAAGTAGAATATAAATCTTAGCCAGCATAGGTACCATTATAGTATGCTTGCTATAGCTGCCATATTAGATGGCAGGTTCTACAACTAAAACCGTACAAGTCACGTATTGTTTCTTTGGATTTCCAACAAATGGTCAGGCTAAGGAACTTCCTATCCACGATGGGTACGTCCCTGGAATAGACGACCCGAGAACCTAACCGGATCTCTGCCAACACAAGGCCGGGTTACCTCTGCAAAAATAGGTAACTACTGACACGCGTATGCCATCCCCCGATCGTCACCGATCTTCCCGAGGATCCCCGATTCGCAACAACCACAAAGAAATAAATTTTGCAGCAACCACAGAGGTTAAGTATCTGGGCTCCATACCATGATACCACCTTTATCCAGAAGGAATGACATACACTAAGGGGCGCTACTCCCTAGAACCTTGCTGCATTCGTCCTGTTTCGACCATTTCCGGGGTGTGAGGCTCGATGAAGTCTCGTCCACAAAGCTATGCTTTCTCAAAAAGCCCTGCTTCGGGTCAAACAAAATGATCAACCTATGATCACAAAGATATAAGATCAAACAAATGATCATATCACAAATGATCAAACACTGATCATTTCACAGCAACACTCAGTATGTCACGTTACCAAATTGGGATATATCGCTGATAAATTTCAACTACATAACCTCTGAGCTCGTACGTCTCAGAGAAGGGTGTTAAGCTAAGAGAATAAATTCTCCGCCACCAACAGAAATGTATTTGAAAGAAATCAGCTTTATATCTCAAATTGTAACGTCAGACACACAATCCATACAAGTCTGTTCCGGGATCGAACAGAACCGAAGGCACTTCTCACGAAGCCCTTGCATATCCGGATAATTTTCAATCACGTCAGGACTTCCCGTCACTAAGGGTGATAAAACCTCTAAATCGAAGATCAGTCGATGTAGAGTAACTCGACGGTAATCCTTTCGTTTTCAAAAATATCCGGTCTTCAACACCGGTCTTCAAATGCGATTCATAACGACGTATCACATATTCGGAATGGGTTATATGACCCCATGGTCCTTTCCCGGTTAACCCGAATAGTGAGCGATTATTCAAAAATAAGTGTGGCATTCAAATTCATCCAATTCACAACAAATACCTATCTAAAGGTAATTATTGATAGTCGGTTATTTAACTATCAATAAAGATGCGCAACATCATCAGATTCCAAATAATTTTCTCAAATTATTTTATCTTCAAAAATATCTTTTACTAGATATAAAATTTCCACACTTAACCATTTGAAAACAATTTTCAAATCAATTTCCACATTTCATTTTATCTTTGAAGATAAAATCTCAAAACAGTTCATTTCATATTGGAAAAGCATTTCCATACTTATTTAAATAATAAGTATTTCACAATCATTTATTTTCAACATTTGAAAATATTCGATATACTTAAATTAATATTAAGTATATATTCATTCTTTAAGGAAATCATTTACTATAACAACATTTATTCGAGTCAAAACGAATGTTACGTAAAACATCGTTACGACGACTCAAAATCATTAGTATTGGGATTTGAATTTTTTAAGATAGATATATAAATCCCAATACTATATAAAAAACATTTCCTTTCGGAAATCATCTACTATAACAACAGTGTTATAGTCCACCATTTCCTTAAATTTCTCGAAAACGTCTATTTCAACAAGAACTGTTGAAATCTATGTTTTCGATATTCAACACATTTTTAAAACATCGTTAAAAACAATTTAACTTCATTTTTAAAATATCATTTCTTCAAAAATGAATCCGTTTTATTCAATAATATATTCACTGTCCAAAATCGTGAATATATCTTCTTTAATAATCTTCCATATTTAATTTATCAAATTCAATCTATTTCGAATTTATAAACACGTCTATAAATTCTATTTCCATTTATAAAAACTACAATTTATAAATCTTCTTTATTAACTAGTTCAATTCGTAACTCAATTTTTATACTAACGGTCCACCTTATAAGTTAATACTTATAATTCATTTATTTTCAAAAATCATCCTTTTAAAACTTTACAATTGTAAAGTTCATCCCTTTATAAATCATTTTAACATCATTTCCATTTTAAATTCACATTCCCTTATTTCAATTGGATTCATTTTTCCAAATATTCACTTTTGAATCTAAAATCGGATTTCAACTTAATTTCTAATTCTACTTTAACTCCAAATCAATTACAAATTGATTTCCAAATTTATTTTCACTACTAAAATAAATTCTTATTCTTTTCAAATTATTCAATATCCTGTTTTTAAATGGATTCTTTAAATTGAAGTCATTTTACATTTACTTCCCAAATCGTTTCAATTTACCAAGTAAATTTCTAATCGGATTTCCAACTTATCTTCTTTTAAATAAATTTCTTTTTAAGGAAATAAACTTCAATCGTTTCTTTCAATCTATTTTAAAAATCCAAATTTTAAATTAAATTCTTCAATTATAATCACTATTTTACGAAATCCATTTATTTAGCATTTTCACTTTATTCTGGAATTAATTCGATAAGATTATAAAAATTAACTTTTTATACTTTAAAATTCCTTTCTTCGAATTTATTCAATTCCAAAAATTGATTCACTTAGAAATTTCTACTTTGATTTCAAAAATTCAATTTCGTTTATTTTTGGAATCCAATGATGTCGAAACATCCATTCAGCTAAATTTTAGCTTTTCAAACAATTTCCAGATATCAATTCAATAACAATAATAATCATTCACAGATTATCACATCACAGTAGAAATAAATTCAATCAATGTGAGGGGTCCAGTTGGATCCCTCCAACCTGTTTCCCTGCATCCAAAGATGTTAGCACAATACCAATTCCGCTCCAGTACGGAATTATCGCGGTATATAGGTTTTTATAAATCCGCTTACTAACGGCGCAATAGGGTCTCATCCGCTATACGAGGCGGGAAATCATCAATCCAATATATACATATGCCAATATGTATATACTGCTATATATATAGATATATCCTATCATATCTAATACCACATCAAATAGCAACAATCAAATCAATCAATAACTGCAAATTTAAATTTTTCTTCGAGTGAGAAAAATCTCACCTTAGCTATTATTTTGCAATCCATTTTATCTTTTCAGCTTGTTTCTCCATTTCAGCCCTTGTATAAACAATTTTATAAAATCGATTAATATTTGAAATAAATCGAAAATTAAATCTACCATTTTACAATTTTAATTTAACTAAGATTTTCAGTTAACTAATAATTTGATTTTCTTTTATGTACTTTTCATTTCAAACATGATAAAAACAGTACTTAATTTCATTTAAAAAAATTTCTCTTTATACAACCTATTTCAGTTATAAATTTTATAAAAATTATTTTCTAACCTATATACACACATATATATACATTATATTAAAATTTCCTTTTAAATAATTTCAATTAACTAACAATTTGATTTTGAACTAATAGTTTTAATTTTGAACCAATTCCTTTTAATAAATAAATTTAACTTAAAAATTAAATTCAAAACAAATTTCCCAAATTATTTTTATATTAAAAGAAAAAAAAATTGAACAAGTTAATTCTTTTTTTCTGACTACTTTAATTACTGTTTTAAATCAGACTATCTTATCTTTATGTTCTTTTGAAACTATTTATATATATATAAATATACTTATAAAAATATTCTTTATAGATTTCCAAAAATTACTTTACAGAAACTTTATCATCATTTTTTTCCTTTTCTTCGAATTTCCTTAAATTTTAAATTTGAATATATATATAAGGGTAAGTTAAAACGAAAACAAAAATAAAATCGAGTACCTCACAGTCGACCTTCCAAACTCCTGTCGAATCAAGAGTATCACGACTCGATGCCATCGCCGAAACCCTCAGCCACGTACGCGAACCCACGCCCCAATCCCAATCGCCATCGCGAAACCATGCTGCCCACTGCCTCGACTCGAAATCAATCGCCGCCACCAACCACCAAGTCGCTGCTCCCTTCGACGTCGTACCATCGCGACGAACCCCCAATCCCAGTCGCCTCCATCGAAATCCCTAGATCGAACTGCCTTCCTCGATGTCCCTTCGACTATCCCCAATTCGAGAACCCTGCCTCGACGCCTCCTACTGCTCGACAGTCGAGCTCCAGTTCGCACTCGAGACGCTACGCCTCCTCCCTTGGACGCGCGCGCCACCGTACCACGACGCCGTTGCCTGACCTCTCGCGCACGCGCGCTCGAACGCGAGACTTCCCCCTTTCGTTCGCGACTTAGAACAACCGCCCTCCCTCAGTTCGATTTGATGATGATAACGCGATTGCTTCACGTGCTTGAGCACTGAGTTCGAACGAGATTGCTTTGGTTCTATCTTCGGTCGCCATTTTTATTTTGTTTTTTGAACGTGGAATTGGTTTTGAATCTGAAGAGGGGAGAGTGGTAATTTAAAAATTGAAGAGGGATGGGTTGCACGATAATTTCGTTGTCTTCAGCATGAACAACGGGCCGTGCTTTTAGGCGTAAACGCAGGGAAGACGACGTGCTCACATTTGACCAGTTTTAAAATTTTAAATTTAAATTGAACTCGATTAAATTTCAATGCGTTTTCTAACCGTACGGTCACAAAACAACTCCGATAAATACGAAATTTAAAATCCGATAATAATACAATATTACGGACCCAATGGAACTGGTTTCGTCGAATTCCGAGACTGTTTGAAAATTGACTATTTTATAAATATCGGTTCGAGTGATTATTTTCAAAACTGAACAAACAGTTCGAAATTAAATTCTGAAGCTTCTATCATCTTCAGTATTATCAATACGAATTTTAAAAGCTTTCGAAATATTTTTCTTCAGCTTAAAATCGAAGATACAAATTTTTATTCAACTTCAATCGATTAAATTTTAAAGTTAAATCGCAAATTTCAAAGCTATATCGGGGATTCAAATTAAATTATCATTCAAATATTTAAAATTAATTAAATATTCTCAATTTAATTTGTTCAAAATCCTGGGTCGTTACATTGGTGGCGGAGGTCAGGGGCTCGGCTTGGGTTCTCTGGTGGCGGAGGTTGGCCGACGAGGTGAAGGCGGACCCTTGGTAGGGAGATGGGTCGGCAAAGGAACGTGAGGTCTGGGAGGAAAAAAAGAAAGAAGGAGATGAAAGTAGGGGAGACTTGGGAAGGGAGTGAGCAAAATAAAAAAAATGAACAGGAGGGGAGCAAGTGTTTCTTCAAAGAACAAATATAAAGATAGTGGATTTCAAATGGAAGGAGAAGGGCTTCAGGAAACATATTTTATTTATGTGAGTGAAGAAAGGATGGAAGTGGAAAGGAAAAAAATAAAAAAAATAAAAAGTAAGAGCAACGGTCACCCTGGTATTAAGCTGAATAATTAAAGCAATTGATTATTGGGTGGCAGTCACGGTTAAAATTTGAAACGCAAAAGAAAACAAAAGGTCACGGATCCGGTACTGATATGGTTACCGGTTTCACGAATTCCGCTGTTTACCGGAATTTAAAACACAAAATTGAATATACCGCAGAGATCAGCATGATGAGACGATCAAAACGGTATACAGATTTTAGTGGTACGATCATCCGATCAAAAGTTGATATCGGTACGAAAATGCTGCTATTTCGTCGAAAATAAGATCGACGGAGCAATAACAGTCCAAATTTTGAGAAACGAAATATGACGTCTCACTCAGAAGATGATTTACAAATTTTCTATGTAAAAATATTCAGGTTTGGAAAAATATTTTGTTACCATCAATTTTTAACTGATTAAAATTGAAATAGAATTACACAATAAAATTTACTTGCATATTTTCTGATGAAAATTTACCATTTGCTATATTAAAATAGACGTATTCCAAATATCACATTTTCATTTAATTTCGCTATAAAACTATTAAAATTTCCGGGTTGTTACACTGACACCGATATACATTGCTATCCCGTACGGAAAAATCCAAACGGAGCTAGAAACGTCCGAATTTCGCGAAACGGATTACGCAGTCTTATTCAGAGTGTTCTAAATAAATTTTCTCATGTTGACTTATTTAGGTTTCGGAACACTTTTAAATTCAACTGTTATTAACCGATTTAAACTGAATTTCTAGCGACTGATAGAATATCTATATTATTCGATGAAAATTGGCCATTTGCTATGTCTAGATGGACGCATAGCAAATATCAAATTTATATCATAAAATTCTGTTATTTGTTTCAAATGGTATATTTCAGTTTATTATGTTCAATAAAATTCACCTTTATTTAATTTCAAAATAAACTATATTTCAAATTAATATAATTGAATTTTCATTGGTTTAAAATTTCTAGTTCCTTAAATAAAATGCTAATATTAACTAATGTAGTATTAAACTCTTGATTTCTCAATTTCTGAATCATTTAACTAATTAATCTTATTAAATTAAAATTCATTTTTTTTTCTTTTTATGTAAAATACAATTATACTAAATTTTATTAACAAATCAATTTCAATAAGTTGATATGTAAGATGAACAAAACCATGACTAAAATTTAAATAGGTTTGAATACATAATTATACATTTATTGTTTACAAATAGATTAGAAGTTAATTTACAATTAAAACTCAATTCCAGTTAATCATACATTTATTTCATGCTTTACACAATATTAAATCTATCCAATTAAACTTTTATTAAACCATTCGTTTGAAATCACATAAAATAGTTGTCACTTTATTAAATCAAAATCAGATATTATAATTCAAAGAAAATTTTATTTAAAATCATAAATTTTTAATTTCTTACTGTATTAAATTCTAAAATTGAATTTCTTCTTTCTCGAAAAAATACGGGTCGTTACAGTTAAGAGCGTGGTGAGTGTACACACTTATGTGAGAACACATGACTCTAGGTATTTCTTATTTTTTTTTGTAAAAACTCTTTTTTTTAAAAGAGAGTTATGCAAAATCATCTTAGCACCACTTAACTTAGAAGATCAAAAATGTTATCGCCTTTACTTTAAACCACTTACTCTTTTAAAAAAAGATTACAATTAGGACATACTTCATAATTATCACCTATGAACTTTCCTATATACTAGTTAAACCATAGATACTTGTAATCAAACTTTTATTTTTATTTTTGTTGAGATAAGTAAATTTTCAAAAATTTCAATTTAATAACAAAAAACATATACTTATGTATAGTGCTTCTTCAATAGTAAATCAATATGCTAAAAAGAAATTTTGTTTTGGGATTTTTTTTGTAAAAACTCTTTTTTTTATTTTTTAAGAAAGAAAATGAAAAAATAAACCATGAAAAATCAAAATAAACACTAGACTCCCCCCACACACTTGATTTTAATTATGTCCCCACAGTCAATACATGATATAATGAGTGTGATGGAGAAAAATATGTACATATTTACAAGAGAGGATTAAAATTTCTTACTAGATGTAGTGTAGCTCATGAAAAATCATGAGCTCCTCATCTCGATCACTTGCCAACTCCAAGTAAGGTTTTAAACGATGACTGTTGACTTTAAAAATCGATCCATTCTTAGGGTTTTCTATTTCTATGGCATCGTGTGGAAAATAGTACGTACCACGTATGGTCATGTCCATCTTGATTTTAATTTTCCAGGGAACAAATGAAGTCGAGAGTCATATAAAGAACTTTTTGATTTGGCAAAAATGTTTTCCTTAGGATTGACTTGTCATGAAAAACTTTTGTTCTTTCTTTGTAAATTTTCTCATTTTCATACGCGTCATTCCTAATCTCCTCTAATTCATTGAGTTGCACTTTTCTGTTTTCGGCTGCTTTTTCAAGACAAAAGTTTATGTTCTTAATCGCCCACAGTGCTTTATTTTCAAGTTCGATGGGTAAATGGCACGCTTTACCATACACTAGCCTAAAAGGAGATATCCCAAGATTGATTTTATACGTAGTCCTATAAGCCCAAAGTGCACCTGCCAATTTTTATGACCAATCTTTTCGATTTTTATTTACAGTTTTCTGCAAAATTTGCTTGATTTGGCGATTGGAAACTTCAACTAGACCACAAGTTTGAGGATGATAACAAGTGGATAACTTGTGGGTTATCGAGTATTTCTTCATTAGAGTTTCAAATGAACAATTATAGAAATGGGTTCCATTATCGCTTATTATTATGCGAGGTGTTCTAAACCTCTAAAAGATGTTTTCTTTTATGAATTTCACAACAACTTTGTGGTCATTTGTTTTACAAGGAATGGCTTTAACCCATTTAAAGACATAATCAACAGTAAAAAGAATGTACAGATTTCCGAAAGAGTTGGGAAATGGTCCCAAAATCAATACTCCAAACGTCAAAGATTTCGATCGTAAGAATGGGGTTCAAAGGCATCATGTTTCGTCAGGAGATTCTTCCTAACATTTGGCAGCGATCGCAAGTTTTATAAAACTCAAATGCACCTTTGAAAAGCATAGGCTAGTAAAAACCACATTGAAACACCTTTTCCGCAGTTTTCTTTGGACTGAAGTGACCACCACAAGCTTGGTCATGAAAAAACGAAAGGACACTCTTGATCTCACAATCCGGGATGCAACGTTGAATGATTTGGTCGGAACAATACTTAAACAAGTATGGATCATCCCAATAGAAGTACTTGACTTGGGAAAGAAATTTATATTTATCTTGTTTCGACCAAAATAAAGGAGTTTCCTTAGTGACTAAATAGTTCACTATATAGGCATACCATGGATTGATGGAAACGGAAAGGAGTTGTTCATTGGGAAAGTTCTGGTTAATCGGTAAAGAAGGTGGTGTTTTTGGAATACGTGATAGATGATTGGCAATGATGTTGTTGGATCCTTTTTTGTCTTTAATCGTAAGGTCAAAATTCTTGGAGTAAAAGGATCCAATGGATCAAACGAGACTTAGCATCCTTTTTAGCGAAAAGGTACCTAAGAGCGAAGTGGTCGGTGTAAACAGTAATGTGTGAGCCAATCAAATAAGGTCGGAATTTTTCAAGCGCGAAGACTACCGCTAGAAGCTCTTTTTCAGTGGTCGTGTAATTGAGTTGAGCATCGTTTAAAGTCATGCTAGCGTAATAAATTGTAACATCCCACCTTTTTGTATGCTTAAGCAGACACACGTGCCAACTTAAACCATACAGAAGGGTGGATTGTTATGGGGTAAATGAGAAAAAGTGGAGAAATAAAAGGAACAAAATAGAATCTTGCAGCGGAACGATAAAATATAATAATCAAATAACAGTTCATGAAGTTGTTTTACAAAACATTTGATTATACTTATACAATACATATCAGAGTTACACATACCAGAGAATGATAGTTAATGCAGCGGAATACAATGGTGTAGTGGAATATAATAAATAGTAGTAATAAAATCTTCATCTTCGTCCTCCAGACATAGGGCCTTCAAATCCTGAAATGCTCAGACTGACCCGAGCGAATTGAAAAGACAAAACACTCGAGTCAGAACTAAAAGATCTTATGTAAGTTAAATCAATGATAAATATATGAGTGGAACAGCGTCAGAGATGTTTACGGGATTTGACATCTCCTATCCAGTGTCTAACGTGAGTGTAGTAACTTAGGAGATGCTCGGGATTCACATCCCCTAAGGATCCGTTAAACTATTTACTATGTAGTAATATTCGCTATTATAATAATGTCTAATATAAAATAAACATACTTTTAAATAGCATTAAGGGGTTACCCATATAGCCCTTAACACAAAATAATGCCAATAGTCTATACAGTACCTGCATACCCCGAGAGGCTACGAGAAGATACTCCATAGGTACGACACAAATAGAATCTCGTAGTAAAGCTCGATATGGTAGGTGACACGGCACAACTAGGCAATGCCAGGGTAGATATACCAATTACGCATCCGGACTGGTGGTGACGCATAGCAGCCACTACCGCCCACCTCGAACAACACTCCCAAATCAAGGGTGCGCACCAAATAAAATCACAAGTAATAGAATAGTATTGAAGAAGTGTGTCCGATCAGAGGTGCTACCTCCTTGGCCCGTCGATCGCTCCTGTTTTAGCCACCTTATGCCAACTCACGGGAGTTGGGTCCACGTATATACCTTAGGATCGTCGCCACCATCCTACTTCATTCTGGAAACTCCACCGCGTACACAGTTGTCAAAGTGGTTTTCGGTATCGACAGAGAGTATGTCCATATCCGATCCCGGTCTCTTTAACAACCAATCGTTATTATAACACCGTGGTCATTTAAAAATATATATACTTTTAAAAACACAATCATTGCCCTTTCAAAACATATTCTTTATTTCAAAATAGTATATACTTCAAAAACCAAAAAAATTATTACCATTTCAAAACTATATCCTTTACTTCAAAATAGTATATACTTTAAAACCAAAATATTTTTGCCATTTCAAAACATATCCTTTACTTCAAAATAGTATATACTTTAAAACCAAATTCAATAATATATCATTTAAATAAAATCCAAATTTTCAATCACTATTCTTACTTTTATTTATAAAACTCGAAATATTCTTTAAAACCATTTTAAACCCAAATCACATAATGCAGTCATATTCTAAATCTCAAAATTTCAATCGGTTTCAAATCAATATATTCAAAGATAATTCTTAAATAAATTCTATTTCAAATAAATTCATTTTCAAACCATATTACTTTCAAAGTTATAACAATTTCGAAAACCAATACTTTGAAAACAATAATAACTTAATTTCAATAAAACATTTCAATTTTGATATATTTCAAGTCTTAAAATATTCCAAAATTCCCAACCAAATCTGATAATCTTATATATACCTTAATTCAATTTACTATTATTTAGTTTAGAAATATTTATTTAATAAATTCAATATCACTTAAATAAAACTCAAACTTGAAATATTCGTAAATCAAACTTAAAACATCATCAAGTTACACATAGCTTAAATTTTAGAATTTAACTATATATAAAATAATATTTATATAATATCAAATTTTAATATTTATTAAACCGTATATTTCTTTCCAAACCATAGAAAATCACTTTAAAATATTTTATATATAGACCACGGTGCCTGTATATAAAATTTTCTATCCTATGGTCAAGTGATACGGATATTTATCATTTCAATCCGTAATTTTAAAAATAAAAGTTTACGGTTATATATCATTTCAAACCACAATCCCGAATGAAATGAAAATGCATAATCTTGCAGTTTATACAATATAAAATATAGCATCCATTCATCAAAATATCAATAAACAACCATTTACTACAATCATCATCCAATTTAAACAAAACATGAATATAAAGCATATAAAATATAACAGGCATCAACGAATAGTTTATATTCAATAAAAATTAATAACTATTTGACTGGCAGTTTATATGCAATAATAAATAAATTTAACTGTCAATTTATATGCAATAATAAAATTAAATAACAATTCAATTTAAATAAATGCTATCTAACTGAGATGATGATTAAATATATGCCCAAACAATCATAGATAAATTTTAAATCACATAAAAATTTAATTTAACAAACTTAAGAAATCTTAGAAGTTGTGAGTGGGTTAGAACACTCACCTTTTGAATTTAAATTGAATTTAAATTCAAATTAAACCCAAAAAATTTGATAGTCTCAGAATTCGGCCAAACCAGCTTCATCAGGTCCGGAATTTCAATACGATCCTAACAAAAGAAACCGCGTCCAAATCCGAGTCCGTATGCAAAAGTTATGAAAATTTGAAGATTGGAAAATTCTGGTCCTGAGTCGACTTCGAGTTCAACCCAGTCCGCCGCCTCAAATACCCGGTGCTTGCTCTGAGTTTTTGCCAAAACGACCCGGAGACCCGAGTCATTTTCTTCGTTACCCAAAGTAACTCCAAGGTTTTTCCCCCTGAAACCCGAAGCGCGACTCGTGCTGCAGGTTTGCAAATTTTTTTTTTTATTATTAAATTGGATTTTGGATCTAGAGTTGTTTGTTGCCATTGAAGAAGAGGTGTACAGAAGTTTCTGTACGTATAGAAATGAGGAATAGAGGCTGCTAGGGTTTATAACAGCCTATTTATAGACAAACTGAAATAGAATGGATTTAAAGCTATTACATTAATTTTTCTCATATTATTTTTATTTCAGAAAATGTAGTAATTAATTTCATTAATATACATTAAAGTACAATTAATCCCAATTGATTCCCTTATTAATTATTAACCCAAATAAACGGGTAACTTGTAATGAATTCATTGACCAATTTATTAGGTAATATTCAAATTGTTACGTATTACTTCCCTAGTTAAACTTTTGAATTGATTCTCCAATTCCCAAATTTATATTAACGTAACCTTTCTTTTAGATTTGTAGCAATGATTTCCAATTCAATTGAATGAATTAAATATATATGTATACTCATAAAAATTTGTGGTCACACCCTTAATCACTTTTTATAAGCTTATTATTTCCACTCCTATAATCATCATTTATTATATATATATATTAATTAATTAATTCAACATTTAAGTTTGTTTTCCTCTATCAAATTTATTACCCAGTATACATTTACTCTATTCCAACAAATTGGAATTCCATTCAATTACTATAAACAATCATTTTCCTATTCACCCTTTATTTTTAAACCACAATCATTTCGTTTATTACCTTAAAATATGTTTACGTTTCTATAAATTTCCATTTAATTACATCAATCAAAATTTATATTCATTCATTATCGTCAAATAGATGGATTTATCATTTGATTCAAACTATTACATTAATATTTTCTTATTCCATCTTCATTTCAATTAACGAAAAATTTAACGTTTAATTCTACTTATTTCAATAAACCCAATCATTTAACCTTAATTTTAAATAAATAAATCCTAATTTCCATTCATTTTCATAAATTGGTCTTTTATTAAATTTATTAATTATTGACTTAAATTAGCAAAGGCTATATCTAGGCACATTAATATTTCCCAAATAAATCCACTTTATTACATTTAAATTAAATTCCTTTCATGTAATTCTAATTTATCCTGTCATCTACAATTCATTATGTATTATTACATCAATGTATATAACCTTTAATCCATTTCCAATTCTACCAATTTCAATCAATTAGAACTTCACCATTGCTTACATAAATTTGGATTGTACTACACTTATTATATTTTTGCTAAATATATACATTAATTACAATTAAATATTCTCTGTAACTTATTTCTTGGGTTCATCCCTTTTTATTACCCAAATTACTATCTTATATTAAGTTTACGTTTCTATTTTAAATTTTATATTCAATTATAACCTAATAGTCGTTTCAAATCAATTGGATTGTATTCAATTTGGTTATTCATCAACTGCCATTTACACTACAACCTTAATTTACAGAGTTACTATAAATAAATATTATGGCATTGGTTAATCAAATGTTTGCTTTAAATTACTTATTTTAAATTTTATGCTCAAGAGCAACAATTAACACTTTCCATTATTATAACAATATTAATTCACAAATTTACATTCCCATCAGTTTCTTATATTTAACTTATAACCAAGTTTGACAATTCACATTATTTCCATTAATTGCAATTTCATTTTAAATTGTTAATTTTAATTACACTGCTACATTTAGTTTCTAACATTGAGTGTATTTGTTTTTATTATATTCCGTTTATAGCTAAGTCATAATATTTGAATTTCAATTAAATTGTAACGTTCATTCAAGTTAGTTAAATATTAACTTGCATTAACACGTTTCCTTAATTTACAATCAACTACCGTTTCAAGGTTTTATTACATTAATTTAATACTTTCCTTTACTCCGCATATACAATTACATTCGGGTAAAATCCTTTCACTACTTTCATTCATTCAAATTTCAATTTCTTGCAATAACTCATTTATTATAAATTTGCATACCAAAAATTTTAGGTTCCAATAAATAGGATTTATTCAATTCAACCTTTTTGAATTAGGTCTATTTTAATAAATAAAATATTTCATAGGTTAATTCTTAACATTTACTTCATTTACAAATGATAACAATTATATTTCTTTGTAGATTTAATTCCAAAATCTTATTTATATGACAAATTTAATTAACGAAATTCACGGGTCGTTACACTCTCCCCCACTCAAAAATTTTCGTCCCCGAAAAGGAAAAGTAGGGAAAAGAAGAATTAAGAAATCAATATATCATATTTAAATATTAGGTTTATAAATAAATAAATTTTACAAAATTAATTAATTTAAATAAAATATACCAATTTATAACCATTGAATCTTTTTATACTCAAATTAATAAAGTTTGGGAAAAACAATTTCAAAAATTTCTAAGTCCAAAATTTACAGAAAATTTTGGCAGAGTCTCCTTTGTACGGAGAGGCTCAGAAGGAAATATAATATCAAATATAAGAATATATAACTTAAAATTTCAAAAATAATATATCCCAACACGGGAAAAATAACATAATACACTAAAACCGAAATCCGAAAACGTACCTATTTGTCGGGCAATCAAATGCTTATTTATGAAACCAACTGCAGTAGCAATTGCTTCCATAACCTGTATTTCACTTGTATAATCCAAGAGGTTAACAATTATATAAAATGAAATATTTGGAGTTGCTTAAATCAATAACAATAGTCAATCATAGCAACCATCACTTGCAACAAGCAAACAACCATCACATAAGTCAACACACATCAATCATTCATTCATATCAAACACAATAAATAGTTGTTCGGGTTCAAAACTTCAAATTGTACGGAATGAAAATAAACTACTAAGTGTACCCTTTTACTCAACAGTCTTAGGCAAACTAAATAGATTGTTTATTCATCCAAACAATTGTAAAGTATCCTTACCCAAAAACAACCATAAATTAAACAAACAACAAATTCAAACAATAGATCAAGTTCATTATTATTAATTTCATTCCATATATTGTCGCTTGATTTCCTCTTTATACATATAATGGTTTATCCTTTTTTTTCTTCTTCAGTATTCATTTTTCTGCTTATTTTATTAATAAATAGCTTCAATCATTTACTTAAGTTTATTATCATTTATTTATAATACTTACATTCCTATTATATTTTATCATAGTACATTTTAATTATAACTAAAGTTTATAACCATTTCAACATCAAATTCTTATTTATTTACCTCAAATTTATTACTTGTATAATATCCATTACATCTTCTTATTAACATTTCAACTTTTTATATCCTTTGGTAAGTTATATATATGCTTTAAGGATGCAATAGAAAGTTACCCAAGTTTATTTCTATTTCTTGTAATTTACTAAATGTTCAAAAATATTATTCTTTGTTTCAAAGGTTACAGTTTCAAATTACCTTTAATTTCATTCATGACCTAGCATTAAATTCCTTATTTTAATTAAAGACTCCAATTATTAATCGGTTACAATTTCAACCTTCTTGTTATTTCATTTATAACCTATCCTTTAATTTCTTTTTATTTAAACTTAGCATTAAATCTCTTATTTCCTTTAGAGGTTTCAATTATTAATTACTTACGTTCAAATTCACTACAATAACTGAAACTATTAATTAATGGAAACTTAAGAATTTAAATACCGGGTTAATTTCAAATCATTTTAAAATAATAGATAAATGTATATACTTACAACTATATTTCTAATTATACTTAAAACAATTTAAAATTTGTTATCAAAACAAATCTGCAGTAAACTACTACAGTGGCCTTCCCACTTCGAAACTCGAAAATGAATGTCGATGATGCGTGAACTCATCACTGAAATTATTTTCCAGCGACAGAGAGGGAAGTACAGAATTTATTTCTTTCCAAAGTTTCTTTAAAACATTTTTTTTCAAAGTATATTGAAATATTTATATCAGAAATTACTTCTAATAATATTATCATTATATTTCAAAATCATTTAAAAGGAAATTTTCAAAAATCCCAGGACTTAGATTCTAAGTTTCCAATTTTTATTTATTTTACTAATATTTATAGATTACACTACCTAACAACCAATATATGCAACCAAATATATATATATATATATATCATTTATAAAAATTTATTTTATATATAGAAAATATAATAGGCAAAATTATTTCATTCACCTATATTAAAAACAAATATTATGTCGGTCTGTCCTATTAAGTGTTTAGAAATCCCTATTGATGTAGCGTCCCATGCACCAAACAGAACTTATAAATAAAAAACGAAACAGATTAACACAAATAAAACCTTTTTATAACACTAACAAATACGCTCTCTCATATATATACACTCAGCGACCCATCATAGGGTATTACTACCCTATTAGTAAAGAGCCAGACCCCACAAAGCTAAGGTTTATCGCTAAACCTCGCTCTGATACCAACTGTAACATCCCACCTTTTTGTATGCTTAAGCAGACACACGTGCCAACTTAAACCATACAGAAGGGTGGATTGTTATGGGGTAAATAAGAAAAAGTGGAGAAATAAAAGGAACAAAATAGAATCTTGCAGCGGAACGATAAAATATAATAATCAAATAACAGTTCATGAAGCTGTTTTACAAAACATTTGATTATACTTATACAATACATATTAGAGTTACACATACCAAAGAATGATAGTTAATGCAGCGGAATACAATGGTGTAGTGGAATATAATAAATAGTAGTACTAAAATCTTCGTCTTCGTCCTCCAGACATAGGGCCTTCAAATCCTGAAATGCTCAGGCTGACCCGAGCGAATTGAAAGACAAAACACTCGAGTCAGAACTAAAAGATCTTATGTAAGTTAAATCAATGATAAATATATGAGTGGAATGGCGTCAGAGATGTTTACGGGATTTGACATCTCCTATCCAGTGTCTAACGTGAGTGTAGTAACTTAGGAGATGCTCGGGATTCACATCCCCTAAGGATCCGTTAAACTATTTACTATGTAGTAATATTCGCTATTATAATAATGTCTAATATAAAATAAACATACTTTTAAATAGCATTAAGGGGTTACCCATATAGCCCTTAACAAAAAATAATGCCAATAGTCTATACAGTACCTGCATACCCCGATAGGCTACGAGAAGATACTCCATAGGTACGACACAAGTAGAAACTCGTAGTAAAGCTCGATATGGTAGGTGACACGGCATAACTAGGCAATGCCAGGGTAGATATACCAATTACGCATCCGGAATGGTGGTGACGCATAGCAGCCACTACCGCCCACCTCGAACAACACTCCCAAATCAAGGGTGCGCACCAAATAAAATCACAAGTAATAGAATAGTATCGAAGAAGTGTGTCCGATCAAAGGTGCTACCTCCTTGGCCCGTCGATCGCTCCTGTTTTAGCCACCTTATGCCAACTCACGGGAGTTGGGTCCACGTATATACCTTAGGATCGTCGCCACCATCCTACTTCATTCTGGAAACTCCACCGCGTACACAGTTGTCAAAGTGGTTTTCGGTATCGACAAAGAGTATGTCCATATCCGATCCCGGTCTCTTTAACAACCAATCGTTATTATAACACCGTGGTCATTTAAAAATATATATACTTTTAAAAACACAATCATCGCCCTTTCAAAACATATTCTTTATTTCAAAATAGTATATACTTCAAAAACCAAAAAAATTATTACCATTTCAAAACCATATCCTTTACTTCAAAATAGTATATACTTTAAAACCAAAATATTTTTGCCATTTCAAAACATATCCTTTACTTTAAAATAGTATATACTTTAAAACCAAATTCAATAATATATCATTTAAATAAAATCCAAATTTTCAATCACTATTTTTACTTTTATTTATAAAACTCGAAATATTCTTTAAAACCATCTTAAACCCAAATCACATAATGCAGTCATATTCTAAATCTCAAAATTTCAATCGGTTTCAAATCAATATATTCAAAGATAATTCTTAAATAAATTCTATTTCAAATAAATTCATTTTCAAACCATATTACTTTCAAAGTTATAACAATTTCGAAAACCAATACTTTGAAAACAATAATACCTTAATTTCAATAAAACATTTCAATTTTGATATATTTCAAGTCTTAAAATATTCCAAAATTCCCAACCAAATCTGATAATCTTATATATACCTTAATTCAATTTACTATTATTTAGTTTAGAAATATTTATTTAATAAATTCAATATCACTTAAATAAAACTCAAACCTGAAATATTCGTAAATCGAACTTAAAACATCATCATGTTACACATAGCTTAAATTTTAGAATTTAACTATATATAAAATAATATTTATATAATATCAAAATGTAATATTTATTAAACCGTATATTTCTTTCCAAACCATAGAAAATCACTTTAAAATATTTTATATATAGACCACGGTGCCTGTATATAAAATTTTCTATCCTTTGGTCAAGTGATACGGATATTTATCATTTCAATCCGTAATTTTAAAAATAAAAGTTTACGGTTATATATCATTTCAAACCGCAATCCCGAATGAAATGAAAATGCATAATCTTGCAGTTTATACAATATAAAATATAGCATCCATTCATCCAAATATCAATAAACAACCATTTACTACAATCATCATCCAATTTAAACAAAACATGAATATAAAGCATATAAAATATAACAGGCATCAACGAATAGTTTATATTCAATAAAAATTAATAACTATTTGACTGGCAGTTTATATGCAATAATAAATAAATTTAACTGTCAATTTATATGCAATAATAAAATTAAATAACAATTTAATTTAAATAAATGCTATCTAACTGAGATGATGATTAAATATATGCCCAAACAATCATAGATAAATTTTAAATCACATAAAAATTAATTTAACAAACTTAAGAAATCTTAGAAGTTGTGAGTGGGTTAAAACACTCACCTTTTGAATTTAAATTGAATTTAAATTCAATTTAAACGCAAAAAATTTGACAGTCTCAGAATTCAGCCAAACCAGCTTCATCAGGTCCGGAATTTCAATACGATCCTAACAAAAGAAACCGCATCCAAATCCGAGTCCGTATGCAAAAGTTATGAAAATTTGAAGATTGGAAAATTATGGTCCTGAGTCGACTTCGAGTTCAACCCGGTCCGCCGCCTCAAATACCCGGTGCTTGCTCTGAGTTTTTGCCAAAACGACCCGGAGACCCGAGTCATTTTCTTCGTTACCCGAAGTAGCTCCAGGGTTTTTCCCCCTGAAACCCGAAGCGCGACTCGTGCTACAGGTTTGCAATTTTTTTTTATTATTAAATTGGATTTTGGATCTAGAGTTGTTTGTTGCCATTGAAGAAGAGGTGTACAGAAGTTTCTGTACGTATAGAAATGAGGAATAGAGGCTGCTAGGGTTTATAACAGCCTATTTATAGACAAACTGAAATAGAATGGATTTAAAGCTATTACATTAATTTTTCTCATATTATTTTTATTTCAGAAAATGTAGTAATTAATTTCATTAATATACATTAAAGTACAATTAATCCCAATTGATTCCCCTATTAATTATTAACCCAAATAAACGGGTAACTTGTAATGAATTCATTGACCAATTTATTAGGTAATATTCAAATTGTTACGTATTACTTCCCTAGTTAAACTTTTGAATTGATTCTCCAATTCCCAAATTTATATTAACGTAACCTTTCTTTTAGATTTATAACAATGATTTCCAATTCAATTGAATGAATTAAATATATATGTATACTCATAAAAATTTGTGGTCACACCCTTAATCACTTTTTATAAGCTTATTATTTCCACTCCTATAATCATCATTTATTATATATATATATATATATATTAATTAATTAATTCAACATTTAAGTTCGTTTTCCTCTATCAAATTTATTACCCAGTATACATTTACTCTATTCCAACAAATTAGAATTCCATTCAATTACTATAAACAATCATTTTCCTATTCACCCTTCATTTTTAAACCACAATCATTTCGTTTATTACCTTAAAATATGTTTACGTTTCTATAAATTTCCATTTAATTACATCAATCAAAATTTATATTCATTCATTATTGTCAAATAGATGGATTTATCATTTGATTCAAACTATTACACTAATATTTTCTTATTCCATCTTCATTTCAATTAACGAAAAATTTAACGTTTAATTCTACTTATTTCAATAAACCCAATCATTTAACCTTAATTTTAAATAAATAAATAAATCCTGATTTCCATTCATTTTCATAAATTGGTCATTTATTAAATTTATTAATTATTGACTTAAATTAGCAAAGGCTATATCTAGGCACATTAATATTTCCCAAATAAATCCACTTTATTACATTTAAATTAAATTCCTTTCATGTAATTCTAATTTATCCTGTCATCTACAATTCATTATGTATTATTACATCAATGTATATAACCTTTAATCCATTTCCAATTCTACCAATTTCAATCAATTAGAACTTCACCATTTCTTACATAAATTTGGATTGTACTACACTTATTATATTTTTGCTAAATATATACATTAATTACAATTAAATATTCTCTGTAACTTATTTCTTGTGTTCATCCCTTTTTATTACCCAAATTACTATCTTGTATTAAGTTTACGTTTCTATTTTAAATTTTATATTCAATTATAACCTAACAGTCATTTCAAATCAATTGGATTGTATTCAATTTGGTTATTCATCAACTGCCATTTACACTACAACCTTAATTTACAGAGTTACTATAAATAAATATTATGGCATTGGTTAATCAAATGTTTGCTTTAAATTACTTATTTTAAATTTTATGCTCAAGAGCAACAATTAACACTTTCCATTATTATAACAATATTAATTCACAAATTTACATTCCCATCAGTTTCTTATATTTAACTTATAACCAAGTATGACAATTCACATTATTTCCATTAATTGCAATTTCATTTTAAATTGTTAATTTTAATTACACTGCTACATTTAGTTTCTAACATTGAGTGTATTTGTTTTTATTATATTCCGTTTATATCTAAGTCATAATATTTGAATTTCAATTAAATTGTAACGTTCATTCAAGTTAGTTAAATATTAACTTGCATTAACACGTTTCCTTAATTTACAATCAACTACCGTTTTAAGGTTTTATTACATTAAACAATTTAATACTTTCCTTTACTCCGCATATACTATTACATCCAGGTAAAATCCTTTCACTACTTTCATTCATTCAAATTTCAATTTCTTGCAATAACTCATTTATTATAAATTTGCATACCAAAAATTTTAGGTTCCAATAAATAGGATTTATTCAATTCAACCTTGTTGAATTAGGTCTATTTTAATAAATAAAATATTTCATAGGTTAATTCTTAACATTTACTTCATGTACAAATTATAACAATTATATTTCTTTATAGATTTAATTCCAAAATCTTATTTATATGACAAATTTAATTAACGAAATTCATGGGTCGTTACGTAAATGATATGAACGGTTTTATTAATGCGTTGTCCTAAGATAGCACCAGCTGCAAAGTTAGAAGCGTCACACATTATTTTGAAAGGAAGATCCCAATTGGGTGAGTAAATGATGGGAACAGAAATGAGTTCATTTTTAAAACATTCGAAAGCAGAAACACAATCAAAATTAAAGTCAAATGGAACATCTTTTCTAAGAAAAGTCATCAGAGGTCGAGCAATTTTACTAAATACTTTCACAAAGCATCGATAAAAACCAACATGTCCAAGAAATGAACAAATGTCCTTGATAGATTTAGGAATGGGTAGATTCGCAATTACGTCAACTTTTGTTTTATCTACCTCAATGCCTTTGTTTGAAATGACATGCCCAAGGACAATGCCATGTTTGACCATGAAATGACATTTTTCACAATTTAACGTTAAGTGTTTGTCCTTGCATCGATTTAGAACCAACTCGTGATGATGTAAGCACTTGGAAAAGGAGTTTTCAAAGATGGAAAAATCGTCCATAAACACTTCCAGAAAGCGTTTGATCATGTTAGAAAAGATGTTGACTATGCATCTTTGAAAAGTAGCAGGAGCATTGCAAAGGCCAAATGGAATGCATCGATATGCAAAGGTGCGAAATGGACATGTGAAAGTCGTTTCCTCTTGATCTTCAGGAGTGATTGGAATTTGGTTATAACCGGAATAACCATCAAGAAAGCAATAGAATTCATGGTCGGCTAATCGTTAAAGCATTTGGTCGATGAAAGGAAGAGGAAAGTGATCTTTACGTGTTGCATCATTTAATTTTCGATAATCAATGCAAACTCACCAACCTGTTTGAGTACGAGTCGCAATGAGTTCATTAGCGCCGTTCTTGATAACAGAAAGTCCAGAAATTTTAGGCACAACATGAATTGGGCTGACCCACGAACTATTAGAAATGGGTTATATGATTCCGTTATCGAGGAGTTTAAGAATTTCATCTCGAACCACATCCTTTATTTTTAGGTTAAGCCTTCGTTGCGCATCATGAACATGCTTGGCATTGTCAACTAAATGGATATGATGTTGAACAAGAGCGAGACTAATTCCCTTTATATCGGTGGTCGACCATCCAATTGCTTCTTTATTTTTTGACAGAATTGAAAGAAGGGAAGCTTCTTGATCGAGAGAAAGAGTTAAAAAGATTATGATGGGAAATGTTGTCGCCTAAGTATGCGTACTTAAGGTGATCAGGAAGAGGTTTGAGTTCCAACTTAGGGGGTTGCTCAATCAAAGAATTCGATTGAAGTTCTGACTCAACAGTGAGAGGTTCAAACGGAAGCGCGTTTTCAATTTTGTTAGGCTTGTTCGTATTCAGTCTTGCATTCATAGTTTAGGTCAACTGTTTTGTTATCAAAAAAAATTGAATGGAGCTAACTTCCAACGTTTGGTTACGGGGTTCGTTCGATTGATTTTCAAGATTGAAGATGTTAAGATCCAAAGTCATGTTTCAAAAAAAAAATTCAACGAACCATTTCGAGAATTGATTAGAGCATTTGAAGTAGCCAAGAAAGGTTGGCCTAAAATCAATGGAATTTGACTCATCAGATTATTCATGGGTTGTATCTCAATGATGATGAAATCGATGGAGAATATGAATTGACCAATTTTGATGAGTACATCCTCGATTTCTCTCACGAGTTTCTTTATCGAACGATCGACAAATTAAAGAGTTACTTTTGTCGGTTTTAGTTCACCCATACCAAGTTATTGGTAAACCGAATAGGGAATCAAATTGACACTCGTGCCCAAGTCTAGTAAGCACTTATTAGTCGTCTTGTCTCCTATCGTGCACGAGATCGTCAGACATCCAGGATCTTTGTATTTTACGGGGATTGACCGAGACAAAACTTAACTAAAACCAGCAGCTAAGAAAACTTTCTTGGGTACATGAGTGTGTTGTGTTTGAGTACACAAGTGCTTTAAGAATTTAGCATAAGTTGGGACTTGTTGAACGATATCAAGAAGAGGAATGTTAACTTTGAGTTGTTTAAAAATTTCCAACATCTTTTCCATTTGATCAGAATGTTTCTTGGGTCGAAGGCGGTGTGGAATGGAATTCAATACTCAGTGAATCGGTCTACTTGAGTAGAAGAAGAATTTGGATTGGCATTTGATTCAATGTTTGGCTTAATATTTTTTTCAGAATCGCTTGGTTTCAAAGTGTCAAGAGGATCTTTCGGTAAATCGTTTGGATTGACCACTTGGTTATCGATTTGTTTATCGAAACGCAAAGTTGTGATAGCATTCATTTGGTTCACATTGTTGTCCTGAACAACATGAGCTTGATTTGAATTCATGTTTTGATTTCTGGGATTCGGAACTGACTGACTTGAATGCATGCCTCGTTCACATTCACTCACAGAATTGGCTAATTGATTCAATTGCATTTCAAGTTAAGCAATCGATTGACTCGTATTCCATATGTATGAGATTAACAAATTTTGCAAATTGTTGTTTGATTGGAGGCTTTGAGTGGTTGCTTTAGCCAAAGTTTCAAGACTTTTCTTAAGTGAAGTCAATCGTTTATCGACTTAGGGAGCAAAAGATTGTTGCGGTTGATTTTGAGACGGACCCACAAAATTTGGTTTAAAATGGTTGGGCTGAAAGTGAGGATTCAAAGAATTATTCGGAAATGCTTGAAAATTGGGACGAACCAAATTCGTGTTCGAATTATTTTGGTTCCATGCAAAGTTAGGATGATTTCTCCAACCAGGATTGTACGTTGGAGAAAATGGGTCATTCTTAACCTTATTAAAAGCATTGAGTTGTTCTATCAAGTTAGGACACTGATTAGCTTTGTGATTCGGATTGTTGCATTTATAACACATTGGTTAAGAAGCTTGGTTCATTTGGTTAGATGAGAAAACGTTGTCGAATTTATTGATCATTGCATCGACTTTAGCTTCCAAAGCCAACGAGGATCCTATCGAGTGTGCGCTCGATCGTGAGCAAATAGATTTTTCGTCAGAACGTTCCCATTAAGATGACTTTTCGGCCAAGTTTTCAAGGAATTGCCAAGCATCGTCGTGATGTTGGGCGAGAAAAATTGCCTTGGCAGATAGATTCAAGCATGGTTCGTGAGCTATTTTCAAGTCCATCCTATAAGATTTGGCAAAGAATTCTTTTTTGAAATTATGGTGTGGACATTTTATCAAAAGCTCTTAAAATCTTTCAAAATATTTTCTGAAAGGTTCACCCCTAAATTGATGAAAATTCACAATTTCGTTTTGGATTTTGGTCGTTTTTTCCAAAGGGTAGAAATTTTTTAAGAAAACTTTAACGAATTCTTCTCAAGTTTTGATTGAGTTTGACGGTAAGCTGTACAACCATTTTTCAGCGTAATCAGTAAGGGCGAATGGAATTAACCGAAGTTTGATTCCTTCAACACATAATTGTTATAGTTTAATGGTTGCACATACTTGTTCAAATTTTTTTAAGAAGATGTAAGGGTCATCGTGTTCAAAATTGCCAAATTTCGGGAGTGTGGCAATATGATTGGAATGAATTTTGAAGTGATTACCTATAGGAGCGGGTAATGTGATACCAGAAGGAATAGAAACTCTATCGGTAAAGATTCTATCCATGAGACTTTGGGGAGGATATTCGTTAGCCATCGTTGGAGGATTGTTTCTTCGGGTTAAATAATCTGTTGTTGTGTCACGAGTTTAGGTACTCATGCACACATGAAAAAGTCAAGGAGAGAAAGAAGTGAGAAAGAAGTGAGAATCAAGTTTAAGAGAATGAAACAAGGTTTAGAAAATGAAATGAAGAGAAAATTTGTTTTTTTAAGTAAAGTTCATTTTTCTTTTGTTTTGCTCTTCAAAAAAATAAAAACAAAATTTATGGATTAGAAAATCATCGAAAATATAATCGTTATAAAAACCGCAAGCGCACGTCGTACAACCGTAGTACGTATTCGAGTACGGGTCGATTCATAGGGAAATTAGATTCTAATAATACTCAATCAAATTAGCCCAAAGTCTTTAAAATTGTTTTAAACTAGAAGATTGTAGAAATTAAGCTAGAGAAAAAGTGAATTAAACTATGATATTAAGTAGCAATTTAGAGGCAAATCCACTTTCAATCATTCATATAAGTCAACACAAGATTCATTTATAATCTCTCATTAAAATACTAAGTAGAAATGATTGATGTGTTTATTATAAGTATGGTTTATTTGTGCTATTAATTAGCACAACTTAAACAATCAAACTCTAACACACCATTCAAAACTCACTTCAATTTTGAATATCGAATCTGCTCAACTTCCAGTCATTTATCTGGGTCTTCCTCTCAGCTGTACTAGTCTCAAGACAGCTGATTTTAACAAACTTATAGATAAAATTAAGAAAAGGCTGTCTACCTAGAATAATATGTTATTAACTTTCTCGGGTAGGTTAGAACTAATTAAGACTGTCATATACCCTATGATCTCCTTCTGGCTTCAAATTTGTCAAATGCCGATATGCGTCAGTAAGAAAATTGATTCCATATGTGCCAATTTCCTATGGGGCAGCAAACAACACAAAATTAATTGGAATCAAGTATGTATGCCTAAGGCAGAGGGTGGGCTGGGCTTAAGAAATATTCAAGATATACAAAAAGCTAATTCCATTAAATTATTGTGGAAATTACTGGAGAATAAAAGCTTATGGGCGAAATGGATGACAAATCGATATTTTAAAGATAAGCAATTTTGGAATATTATGGATGATCCCACTGCCTCTGCTACCTGGAAATCCATTCTCAAAGCAAGGGATAGCAGCAAAGGACTGATTGGTAAGTGTATTGCTAATGGACGAACCACTAGTCTTTGGTTCGAACCGTGGATACATGGGGAGTCATTGGTGCATAAACTGGGGTGGCAAAGGATGGTCTACGCTGGTAATAGAAAACACCTAGTGTCTACTATGATCAGAGACCATGATTGGCATTTTGGAACTGTTGAATTACCAAACGACATATGCAACATGGTGAAAAGTATCAATATTGACAAACATAGTGAAGAGAATTATTGGTGGTGGCTACCATCAAATAGTGGTGAATTCTCCTTTAAATCAGCCTGGGATAGCATTCGAACGAAATCAAGTTTTGTAGATTGGCATCATCATATATGGAATAGCATTTGTTCTCCTAAAATGTCTGCTTGTACATATTTTGTTGTTCTCAACAAACTGAATACGCTGGGTAGAATTCATACGTGGAACAATTCTATCGCAACTACTACTTGTGCTCTTTGCAACAGTATGGAGGAAAGTCATAGCCATCTATTTTTTGAATGCGATTACTCAAAACATATTTGGAATGAAGTCTGCCAACATATGCATATTAACTTACAACACCATTATAACTTGCAAGGCATTTTAACAAGTATTTCTCATAATCAGAATAGTAGCAAACAACATATGCAGAAAATTGATGCATGTATTATGGCTACTGTGTGGCATCTATGGTGTGAAAGAAGTAATCGAATATATAATAAACAAACTCTCCCCTTCAAGGTCAGATCTGAACTTATAGCTACTGATGTTAAAATTATGATATACAAGTTGAATAGTAAATAAAGAAGGTACCGCCTTGCCACTGCCTCCGGCTTCAATCGGTTGGTCTGAGTTTTTCGCCTCGAAGCTGCCATTCGACTGCCATGGTTTTGCAAGACGCCGCCATTGCTTTTTCTTCAGCCGTAGTTATATTTGGGAATTAATGAACTGTTGTTTATTTATGATGTGGTGGGTGAGATTGAAAGGGGGATGTGAAGCTGTTGTTCCCTGTTTGGGCATCACTTCGGTCGAGCTTATTGCGTGACTTTTGGTTATTTTTGTCCGCATTTTTGTGTTTTTTGTTTTGTCGTCAGTTCAGTTTCCTTTTTAGTCCGTTGTTTGAGTCATCTCAGGTTATGATATTGTAGTGTGGTCAGTACGAGTGATTTGTTAGCGGTTTTTTTCACTTGTTTGATGTTGTTCCTACATGTTTTGTAACCTGTTGTTTCTAATAAAAGTACCCATTTGCTTCAAAAAAACATAAATTGTAACATCCCGTATTTTTAAGCCATTGAATTTGAACATTTAATTCATTTTAAATGTTAATGTGGATTCTTAATTGATATTGAAATGAATAGATTCAGATTCAATCAATGAAATAAGCTGTAATTTTTAATTATAGTAATTTCGGGTTGAATTTGATTTATGGAAAAATAATAATTTAATATTCGAAATTGGGATAAAAAGGTGAATTTGGGGTAAATGATTATAAAAATGGTGTTTAAATGTATTTTTAGGTTCGATTGGTTATAAATAATATTGTTGGATTTTTAGATGAATTTTAAAGTGAATAAATTAATATTTGGGATTTTATATTAATTTAAAAATGAATTTAATATTATTAAAATGCAGTTTAATCAGATCTTGGTCCGGAATGAGCCAGAATGATTTTTAATGTGATTATAAATTTTATATGATTTATTGTTAAGTTAATAAAATTTTAAAAGTGAAATTTTAAGCGTTTTCGTCAATTTTGGGAATTGCCCGATTTAATTGACGAGTTAAAATAGCCTTCCGGGGCGCAGTCTCGGAATTCGACGAAACCAGTTCCATTGGATCCATAATAGTTAGTTATTATCGGATTTCAATTTTCGTAGCGATCGGAGTTGTCGTTTGACCGTGGCAGCTCGAAACGCATAGATATCGATTTAACCGATTTAATTTTAAATTGACCGTTTAATTCCGTAACTCGCACATACGATCAAATTAGCTTACGAAACCTGTTCCATCGTGTCCGGAACGTAGAAAAACCCCAGGATAGCCTGTCGGAACATGAAATTTGGAGTTCGGTTGTAAATGTTCATTATTATTAAATTTAATATTAAATAAATAATGTTATACGTATATATTCACGTTTAAGGAACCCTAACCCTAAGACATTTTCCTCAGCCGCCATGATATACTCTAATGGCCGATATTGTACGTCGTTCATCCACCTTTTTCTCCTAATCCTCAATCCGATTTCAAAAAATTTCAACTGGAAAGTCGAAGGGGATGTCGAGCTCTTCTAGTTGAACGGTGGAGATCGATTTTAGCGTGACGTTGAGGGAGTTGTTGTGCCGCGTTCGCCAGGGGATGGGGCTCGTTTTTCGCCACGGGTTTAGCGTCGAGTTCATCGTGCTCTCGGCGATGGGTGTGCATCACTTGGGGCTTCCGTTTGGCGATGGTCGATCAATCTCTGGACGAGCTATAGGGGGGCGGCGGCGAACCCTAATCTCGGCGAGGATGGGTTTTGTTTGTTCTGTAGCATGTCGCGTGAAGGAAGATGAAATAGGCTAGGGGCGGGCTGCGTTTTCTATGGTATATGTCTTTAAAAGGAAAAATTAATTAGAAATTGTTTTTAAATTAATTTCAAAACTTTGTAAAACCATAATGAGTTCATACGCTATCAGATTGAGGCGATTTTGGAAGCGTTGGAATCGCAGGAACGCGTGCTACGTGATGGTGTAGATCTGGAGTCATTCCGGGCAAGTAGGAATTTGGGTTAAATCGGACGTCGTCCGGTTTAATTTAAATTTCGAACGCTCGCCGAAACTCAAAGTGAGTTTTTCTCACTCACATCTGGATGCTAGGCATTTTAAATAGTTAATATTTAAATATCTGTGTGGATGGCTGAATATAATTGTTATTATCAGTCTGGATTGATATTTATATTGTGATGTGCTAATATTTGTGGATGCAGGGAGAAACAGGTTGGAGGGATCCAACTGGATTCCTCACAATTGTAGCAATTATTTTATAATTGATAGTGATACCTGTTTATATGATGTGATTGATAAATCTGGAAATTTAGTTGTTCTGTGACATTGTTGTATAAAGTATAATCACAGAATTTAATTATGAATGGATAAATTGTGTTTTTACAAAATAAAATGAATTGTTAAATTTAGAATTTCAAAGAATAAAATTTGAAATCGGATTTGAAAGGAAAATGTAAATTGGGCCAAATTGGGATTTTGAATATAATGAGAAGTTTATGAAATGGGTAAATGGAAAGTATAGTTTTCTGGAAATTAAATTTATGAAATTATAAATTGTTTAAAATAACGATGTTTATTTTAATAATGACTGATGTTATCCGGAAATTAAAAATATGTTTAAATGGAGTTGTCAACTATAAATTAACAAGTTTCAAAAGAAAATAGAATAATTTGAAATGCCGTATTTCATTGGGAATTTATTTAAGTAAATGGTAGATATGGTTTTCAGTAAGAAATTCTCCGATATTGTTTATTTAAAAAAAATGATTTAAATGGTATATTTAAAAGTGAAATTCCGGATATGGGAAATTGGGTATGAACTTCGGATGAAGTCATAGTTAAATATGGGATTTGGGATTTATGTTGTAAAACATAATTGACTTGAAATAAATCAGTGGATTTATATGAAAGAGTACTTTGGAATGTTTTGAAACGGGAAAGTGTTTCCCTGGGAAAACCAAGTAAATGTTTATAAAAAGATTTTATTTAACTAAGGTTAAGTTTTAAATCGTTTTAAAAGTATTTTTAAGAAATCGTTATTTTTAAAGAAATAAATTAATAATTTTTAATACCGTAATAATTTGGGAGTATATTAGCAATTATTTTTACAAATGGATTTATTTAAAAGTTGGTTTTAGCTTAAGCTGTTAAAATTAGTATTTTTCTTCTTATAACGCTATTTTGAATTTAGTTAAACTAAACCCTTATTTTTAAATCAAAGTTTATGTGTTAATAACTAGTTTTCTTCACATATTTTAAATTTATATTTTGAGTAAATAAATAGAAGTAATTTTCATATTTTAAAGTATATTTCAGTATAAAGTATTTTTAACTGTTTTAAATGCAAATTGTTTTATACTTGGTTATTCCCGATGGGAATAAAGGGTAAAAGATTTACCTTGTAAAGGAAGAGTGGAAAATTGTTTTCAAACGAGTTTTGAAAATGTGAAAATATATCTTTGAAAGATATTAGAAGCAAATAAATAATATGGAGATTATTTATTGTGTGATGGATGTGTATGGATGTTTGTGAACATTAATTGATAGTTAAATCACCGACTATCAATATTGGCCAAATGCGCTGATCGTTTCGAAGAGACCGGGATCGAGTTTCCGTATACCGGGATTCTAGGTCTGGAGACTCGAATACCACTTCGATCCGGTTTGTACGTTTCGTGTAACGTGTTCGGAGTCGAAGATGGAGCAGTGAAGAGCAAGGGCTAGTCGCTACTAATCCTGAGGATATTTCCAAAATGGATGTAGTAGGAATAGTGCCTTCGGTTCCGTTCGGACCCGGGACGGACTTGTATGGACGAATGCTTTCGTGACATCGTCAGGTGGACGATGGGCATTCTAAGGGATATGTGCTATAAAGGTATCGTTTAGCCTCAAGCCTCATCAACCAGGAATGACTGAAAATCAGGGGATATGCAGCAAGGCTTCGTGGGTAGCCCCCACTTGAGAGTAAGGTCATCCCTGTCTAGATGTCCCTTTTTATTTCGGCTTAGTGGTGCGGTTGCTGATCACAACCGTAGGGTGATTTTACTTGGAATTATCCAGTAAGGGATGATTCCGGCCTTGTGTTGCAGGGGAGCGGGCGTACTCCTCGGTACTGTGATCTAGGCCACGTACTGTGACAGGTGGTACCCTAGTGCCTAGTCATTCGTTGGAAATCCATTCTCCCTACGTGCCTTGTACGAGTTTTGTTTGTATTACCCACGTTGTGGCTAGTATGCCGGAATTTAATAGATGTAACAATTTCGGCTATTTTATAAGTATTTGTAAATAGACACTATTATAATATCAGAGGATTTTTATAAAAAGTGTTTTAGCTATCGTAAGGTAAAAACCCGACATGTTTATTTGTGGCGTGGTCTTACGAGATGCTTTTGTTTTCAAAGGATTTTTGAAACTTTAATAATCAATTGGGTGTATTTATGATGCGCTGGTATTCCAGACTGACTCGGGTGTTATTTTATTATAATGCTCGGGTCAGACCGAGTATATTACAGGATAGGTTGCTATGGAGCAGAAGAAGAGCTGGAGTCGAGGCGTATTATTCGTACTTGTTTATATTCTGCTGCTATGATTGTTGTTAGTCATGTATCTCATTATGGTTGGTTGTATTGATATACTCTGATGATGATGTATTGTATATAAACATATATAGTTTTGATTTGTGTAAAGTTCTGTTCTATATATTATATTTTATTCCGCTGCGACTGTGAGGTTTTGATGTTGTTTAGTTCATTCTTCTTCTTCTTCTACCTTCTTTCTTTTCCTACAATCTGTCTTTTCCGGCGTTCGATCGTCGGCATATTATACTGTTGAGTATTTTGTGTCGATTTTTGAGGGTCGAGAAGGGTGGGTCGTGACACTTGGTATCAGAGCCAGGTTGGCGACAACCTAGGCTTTGGTGGGAAATTTCTCATTAAATAGAGTCAATAGTACTCTATAATGAGTTGAGTGTAATAATAGCTATGAGAGCGTACTTGTTAGTGGATATAAAATTGTTTTTGTACTGTGTTGACTTATCGGTTGAGTGTTTATGAATTCTGGTCGGTACGGGAAGTACAACCGTATCGATAGGGGTTTCTAAACTCTTAAACTAGGTAAACCGACATAGTATTGTTTTTAAAGTGAGTAAATGAAATAATTTTACCCAAAATTATATTTTGATATAAAGAAATAGTTTTCTAAATTATATATATTGGATGTTTGTTTGGTTGTTTCTTCTATAATCAAATAAAAAATTAAAACATGATCTAAAATTTGAAATGATATATATAAGAAAATAAGAAGTTAAAATATTAAAATGGTTTATAACCAAATGGAATTGACTGGATATGTTTTAAATAAGAAAAGTAAAAATTAAAATTTGATTTAAACTAGAATTTTGACCCCGGAAATTTTGAAAGGGATTTCAAATGGAATTAAACAAAGTTTTGGGAGTTTGACTTTGTGGAAATGTTAGAAATGTTTTCAAAAGCATTTGTAAGAATGGAGTATATTTTGGGGAAATATTTTTGAATAGAAATTGTTTTGAGGTGGATTTTGGAAGTGGAAAGCATTGAACTCACTTCAGTCGCTGGAAAATAATCCTGATGATGCTGGCCACATCATTAGAATTCATTTTCGAGTTTCTAAAGTGATGGATTGCTACCAAAATAGTTTGTTATGACATTGTTTGGACTTGTTTGGGAAACAAGTGATTTTGGAATTTTCAGAAGGAAAATTGTTTGGTAAAAGCAGTTTGTTTTGGAATTTGGTATTTGATTTGAATATCAAAGAGAAATGTGTTGATTTTTATTTCAAATTGGTTTTGAAATAAATCCGGGTAAATTGAATTCTGGGAATTCTATTTTAAAATAAAAATGTGAAAGTTGAAATGATTCAACTATATAACTTGTAAAGGAAAGTTGATTTAAAGAAGAATTGAGTATATATGGAATGTAAATTTACTTTGAATAAATGAAGGTGAATGGAATATATCTGGATTTAACTTATGATAAGTTAAATAAAATTAAGAATTTGAAATTGAATTAAATCTAAATGAATTGGAATTTAAAGGAAGTTGATATAAAGGTGAAGTGTAAATGCTTATGATTGTGCAAATGAATTCATATTCTTAAGCTATTAAGTGTTAAAATTTGACATTGTGATTATAAAAATGTGGATTGGTTTGAAATGAGCAATATAAACTTACAAGTAAATAAGTTGGAGAACTTGAGAATGAAGATTTGATTTTAACTCAAGTAAAATGGAATTATAATCACAAATGGAAATAATAAATGGAATGGTGAATTCGAACTTAATTTTAAATGGAATGCAAAGTAAGGTGAAACAATTATAAAATATAAAAGAGGTAAGTGAACTGAAGTTAGTAAATAAGTTGAACTTGGATATGGAGAATTAAGATTAAATTGAATTTGGTCTAACTTCGACTAAGATGGAATTAAGCTGAATATTAAAATTTCTGTTGTGTTATGAATAAGAATGAATGTAATTAAATTCTTATTTAAAGTAGTAAAGGAAATGGTTTAAATTTCAGGTGGGCTAAATAAAATTTAGATGAACTTGAATTAATTCGGGAAAGGAATTAAATTGAAAATGCATATATAATTTAGTTAACCTTGAATTAAAATGGAATAAGAATTTAGTTTAATGGAAATTTAATTTAGTTGAGGTGATGATGAATGAAGTAAATGTTTACTCAACTAAATCCAAAATGATTGTTTGAAAATAAATCTTGTGTAAGCTAAATTAAATGGAATTTGTATTGCAATAAATAGGATTTTGATAGTTGGTCAAAGTTTGAAAGGTAAATAAAATCCAGTTTTGGGATGGAATTTAAGTTTGGCAATAAATGTTGGAAGTGAGAATGAGTAATGTAATTAGCTTATAATAGTGATGGTTTGAATTGTAAATAAAATTCAAATGAGAGAAATAATTTAAGTGGTCTCTTTGTTAATAAAATAAATTTGTACATGGATTTAGTAAATAAACAAAGAGCATTAAAGTTGTAAATGAATTGAAATTGATTGGATGAGAATCAAATGGAAATGAAATAAAATCGATATAAGAAGATAATGAAACTTTTGTGAAAGAACTTAAGTAACTTGGAAGAAAAACAAAATGAGTGTGAATGGGCTTTATTAAGTAATCTTGAATGCAAATTGTTAAATAATAAAGTAGAAATACATGTGTAATTGTATCAATTAATTATTGAGATGAAATAAATATGTAAGGAAATATTGAATTTAACAATTGCATTCGGAAAAGAAAATACTTGGATTGTGAACAATGCAAAATTTAATAAAATTAATACACATCCAAGTTGAAATTAATTTTGAGTGGTGATAAGCTTAAGTGGTAATTATTTTACTTGAATGATATGAAATTGGCATGTATTTGGAATTGAGTTGTTTAGCAAGCTATTGAAATTGATTTTTGAATAAATTGATATAAATTGATATGGATTGATCCAATTCAAAGAGTTTTGTATATGAATGCAAGTGAATTGGTTTAAATGACAAGTGGAATTGGTTTTGAATAAATTGGAATGGATTGAAATATTGTTAAGTGATTTTGCATATGAATGGAAATGGATTATAAAAGAAATGCAAATGTTTCAAGTTTAAAATAAAATTTGATTGCAAATCAAATTGAGAATGTAAGTTAAAATAAAGAAAATGTAAGTATATCAAATTTAAGAATAAGAATTTGATTGTGAATCAATTTGTAATTGAATTGAAGTAAATTGATGCAAGTGATACGCATGTAATCAAATTGATGTAAATATGAATTGAGAATATAGTAAACTTGAATGTGAATCATTTAAGTGAAATAAAATGAAGTTGGACTTGAACAAGTAATTTGAAAGGTGATTGAAATCTTTGAATTGTTAATAAATTATGGTTAACATTGTTAAATTATGAACTATGCTTGGATTGGTTATGCAATGAATATGTTTGGTTTGCATTTGTATTGGAAATGTTGTTAAAATGCTCATATTGGGAAACTGATGAGTTTGTTGAGTTTAGTACAGGTACGGGAGGCGTTCGAGAGAGTTGGAGCGCGTATATGCGTTATATTAGCCGCTCGCTGTTAAAATTTGCCTAAAAGGTACGCCTACGCAAATATAATTGGGAAATGATATATATATTGTGATATATTTTGGTTTCCGGCCATGTGAGCCGATGTATATATATTTGTGTATCCTGCGATATCGTAGAAGCTCCTCCATACAAAGGAGACTCCGCCAAATTTTTCCAAAAATTTTGGGAGTTAGAAATTTTTTTGGGGTTTTGGAAAATTTTTTATTAACTAGTAAAGTTATTTGGAAACAATGTTGCCACAAAAAGCTTTTGAATGTAAATGAAGCAAATGAGTGTGGGATTGGGCTGAAGGGTTTTGGAAAGTGAATATAAGCTTTTAACTAAGAGAATTGGGTAAGTAAATGTGTTGGGAAGTATTTTCTACCTTAGCAAATTTCGGGGACGAAATTTTTATAAGGGGGGAGGAATGTAACATCCCGTATTTTTAAGCCATTGAATTTGAACATTTAATTCATTTTAAATGTTAATGTGGATTCTTAATTGATATTGAAATGAATAGATTCAGATTCAATCAATGAAATAAGCTGTAATTTTTAATTATAGTAATTTCGGGTTGAATTTGATTTATGGAAAAATAATAATTTAATATTCGAAATTGGGATAAAAAGGTGAATTTGGGGTAAATGATTATAAAAATGGTGTTTAAATGTATTTTTAGGTTCGATTGGTTATAAATAATATTGTTGGATTTTTAGATGAATTTTAAAGTGAATAAATTAATATTTGGGATTTTATATTAATTTAAAAATGAATTTAATATTATTAAAATGCAGTTTAATCATATCTTGGTCCGGAATGAGCCAGAATGATTTTTAATGTGATTATAAATTTTATATGATTTATTGTTAAGTTAATAAAATTTTAAAAGTGAAATTTTAAGCGTTTTCGTCAATTTTGGGAATTGCCCGATTTAATTGATGAGTTAAAATAGCCTTCCGGGGCGCAGTCTCGGAATTCGACGAAACCAGTTCCATTGGATCCGTAATAGTTAGTTATTATCGGATTTCAATTTTCGTAGCGATCGGAGTTGTCGTTTGACCGTGGCAGCTCGAAACGCATAGATATCGATTTAACCGATTTAATTTTAAATTGACCGTTTAATTCCGTAACTCGCACATACGATCAAATTAGCTTACGAAACCTGTTCCATCGTGTCCGGAACGTAGAAAAACCCCAGGATAGCCTGTCGGAACATGAAATTTGGAGTTCGGTTGTAAATGTTCATTATTATTAAATTTAATATTAAATAAATAATGTTATACGTATATATTCACGTTTAAGGAACCCTAACCCTAAGACATTTTCCTCAGCCGCCACGATATACTCTAATGGCCGATATTGTACGTCGTTCATCCACCTTTTTCTCCTAATCCTCAATCCGATTTCAAAAATTTTCAACTGGAAAGTCGAAGGGGATGTCGAGCTCTTCTAGTTGAACGGTGGAGATCGATTTTAGCGTGACGTTGAGGGAGTTGTTGTGCCGCGTTCGCCAGGGGATGGGGCTCGTTTTTCGCCTCGGGTTTAGCGCCGAGTTCATCGTGCTCTCGGCGATGGGTGTGCATCACTTGGGGCTTCCGTTTGGCGATGGTCGATCAATCTCTGGACGAGTTATAGGGGGGCGGCGGCGAACCCTAATCTCGGCGAGGATGGGTTTCGTTTGTTCTGTAGCATGTCGCGTGAAGGAAGATGAAATAGGCTAGGGGCGGGCTGCGTTTTCTATGGTATATGTCTTTAAAAGGAAAAATTAATTAGAAATTGTTTTTAAATTAATTTCAAAACTTTGTAAAACCATAATGAGTTCATACGCTATCAGATTGAGGCGATTTTGGAAGCGTTGGAATCGCAGGAACGCGTGCTACGTGATGGTGTAGATCCGGAGTCATTCCGGGCAAGTAGGAATTTGGGTTAAATCGGACGTCGTCCGGTTTAATTTAAATTTCGAACGCTCGCCGAAACTCAAAGTGAGTTTTTCTCACTCACATCTGGATGCTAGGCATTTTAAATAGTTAATATTTAAATATCTGTGTGGATGGCTGAATATAATTGTTATTATCAGTCTGGATTGATATTTATATTGTGATGTGCTAATATTTGTGGATGCAGGGAGAAACAGGTTGGAGGGATCCAACTGGATTCCTCACAATTGTAGCAATTATTTTATAATTGATAGTGATACCTGTTTATATGATGTGATTGATAAATCTGGAAATTTAGTTGTTCTGTGACATTGTTGTATAAAGTATAATCACAGAATTTAATTATGAATGGATAAATTGTGTTTTTACAAAATAAAATGAATTGTTAAATTTAGAATTTCAAAGAATAAAATTTGAAATCGGATTTGAAAGGAAAATGTAAATTGAGCCAAATTGGGATTTTGAATATAATGAGAAGTTTATGAAATGGGTAAATGGAAAGTATAGTTTTCTGGAAATTAAATTTATGAAATTATAAATTGTTTAAAATAACGATGTTTATTTTAATAATGACTGATGTTATCCGGAAATTAAAAATATGTTTAAATGGAGTTGTCAACTATAAATTAACAAGTTTCAAAAGAAAATAGAATAATTTGAAATGCCGTATTTCATTGGGAATTTATTTAAGTAAATGGTAGATATGGTTTTCAGTAAGAAATTCTCCGATATTGTTTATTTAAGAAAAATGATTTAAATGGTATATTTAAAAGTGAAATTCCAGATATGGGAAATTGGGTATGAACTTTGGATGAAGTCATAGTTAAATATGGGATTTGGGATTTATGTTGTAAAACATAATTGACTTGAAATAAATCAGTGGATTTATATGAAAGAGTACTTTGGAATGTTTTGAAACGGGAAAGTGTTTCCCTGGGAAAACCAAGTAAATGTTTATAAAAAGATTTTATTTAACTAAGGTTAAGTTTTAAATCGTTTTAAAAGTATTTTTAAGAAATCGTTATTTTTAAAGAAATAAATTAATAATTTTTAATACCGTAATAATTTGGGAGTATATTAGCAATTATTTTTACAAATGGATTTATTTAAAAGTTGGTTTTAGCTTAAGCTGTTAAAATTAGTATTTTTCTTCTTATAACGCTATTTTGAATTTAGTTAAACTAAACCCTTATTTTTAAATCAAAGTTTATGTGTTAATAACTATTTTTCTTCACATATTTTAAATTTATATTTTGAGTAAATAAATAGAAGTAATTTTCATATTTTAAAGTATATTTCAGTATAAAGTATTTTTAACTGTTTTAAATGCAAATTGTTTTATACTTGGTTATTCCCGATGGGAATAAAGGGTAAAAGATTTACCTTGTAAAGGAAGAGTGGAAAATTGTTTTCAAACGAGTTTTGAAAATGTGAAAATATATCTTTGAAAGATATTAGAAGCAAATAAATAATATGGAGATTATTTATTGTGTGATGGATGTGTATGGATGTTTGTGAACATTAATTGATAGTTAAATCACCGACTATCAATATTGGCCAAATGCGCTGATCGTTTCGAAGAGACCGGGATCGAGTTTCCGTATACCGGGATTCTAGGTCTGGAGACTCGAATACCACTTCGATCCGGTTTGTACGTTTCGTGTAACGTGTTCGGAGTCGAAGATGGAGCAGTGAAGAGCAAGGGCTAGTCGCTACTAATCTTGAGGATATTTCCAAAATGGATGTAGTAGGAATAGTGCCTTCGGTTCCGTTCGGACCCGGGACGGACTTGTATGGACGAATGCTTTCGTGACATCGTCAGGTGGACGATGGGCATTCTAAGGGATATGTGCTATAAAGGTATCGTTTAGCCTCAAGCCTCATCAACCAGGAATGACTGAAAATCAGGGGATATGCAGCAAGGCTTCGTGGGTAGCCCCCACTTGAGAGTAAGGTCATCCCTGTCTAGATGTCCCTTTTTATTTCGGCTTAGTGGTGCGGTTGCTGATCACAACCGTGGGGTGATTTTACTTGGAATTATCCAGTAAGGGATGATTCCGGCCTTGTGTTGCAGGGGAGCGGGCGTACTCCTCGGTACTGTGATCTAGGCCACGTACTGTGACAGGTGGTACCCCAGTGCCTAGTCATTCGTTGGAAATCCATTCTCCCTACGTGCCTTGTACGAGTTTTGTTTGTATTACCCACGTTGTGGCTAGTATGCCGGAATTTAATAGATGTAACAATTTCGGCTATTTTATAAGTATTTGTAAATAGACACTATTATAATGTCAGAGGATTTTTACAAAAAGTGTTTTAGCTATCGTAAGGTAAAAACCCGACATGTTTATTTGTGGCGTGGTCTTACGAGATGCTTTTGTTTTCAAAGGATTTTTGAAACTTTGATAATCAATTGGGTGTATTTATGATGCGCTGGTATTCCAGACTGACTCGGGTGTTATTTTATTATAATGCTCGGGTCAGACCGAGTATATTACAGGATAGGTTGCTATGGAGCAGAAGAGGAGCTGGAGTCGAGGCGTATTATTCGTACTTGTTTATATTCCGCTGCTATGATTGTTGTTAGTCATGTATCTCATTATGGTTGGTTGTATTGATATACTCTGATGATGATGTATTGTATATAAACATATATAGTTTTGATTTGTGTAAAGTTCTGTTCTATATATTATATTTTATTCCGCTGCGACTGTGAGGTTTTGATGTTGTTTAGTTCATTCTTCTTCTTCTTCTACCTTCTTTCTTTTCCTACAATCTGTCTTTTCCGGCGTTCGATCGTCGGCATATTATACTGTTGAGTATTTTGTGTCGATTTTCGAGGGTCGAGAAGGGCGGGTCGTGACATAAATCGTCAAATTTTGATTCTATTTTGACTTCCATTATCAAAATCACTTAGGAAAATAGTTAGATAGTTTATGTTTACAATGGAATAAGCATAGCCTATTTGAAATGTCAACATAGACTATCAAATTCACTAAAAAAGAGACAAACCACCATCGTTCAAAGTTTCCATTAAGCATAAAAGAGAGATCATAAATGAAATCATTGTGTTAATTTAATATGTTTCATGAGGGCTTCATTACCCTTAAATTGAAGGGGTTTAGCTACTCATATTTGAATACATGTTAATATAAAATGATTTCAACATATAAAAAAAAGGAAAATGAGAGCTAATTACAAGAAAAGAGAGCTAACTACTTGCATGAAATAAAACTAAACTAATTACAATAATAAAAACTATGCTACTAACATGAAATAAGAGGAGTATAAAGTAAATAAGAGAGCCTAAAATAAAATAGCAATAAAAATAAGCATGAAATAAAAATGCATGAAAGTAAAGAGCAAGACTAAGAAGTCATTAAAGAAACATTTTATTTATCATTGATTTGTGGCTACAATATTGCATCAAAAGAAGAAGATCATTACATGAAACATAATGGGTACTTATACATGCTTAAAACCCTAATTTATATTTTAGGGGACTACCAAAAATGCCCTTTAGATAGTGTAACCTCCAACTAATCATTAGAGAATTAAAACCCACTAACATGCTTTTAAGCCTCCATTAACATGTGCATGTGCTTTTAATTATGGACCATTAGTTAGTGTAGGAAATTATTGACAAGGATAAAATTTCTTAGCGTTTTAGCCTCAAGGACAGACCTTTAATATTTTAGTCTGAATGACAACTTTCTTTAGGTATCAGATTTTAGTTATTGGTAGCAATTTTTAGGTATCAGTTTGTAGTTATCGGTAGCAGTTTTTAGGTATCAATTTTTAGTTCGGTAGCAGTTTTGGAAGAATGTTTGTCCTTATGAATAAGTTTGGAAGAATGTTTGTCCTTATGATTAATTCTTAAGAGAATATTTGTCCTTGTGCTTAAAATATTGATGTCATGTCCTTAAGGCTAAAAATATACAAATTTTTGTCCTTTAAATTAATTCGCCCTAGTTAGTGGGCATGTGGGCTCCTCCATGTTGCATGAATTCTTTTATTTCCATTCTCCATTTTCTTTCAACCTATGTGCATGCATACATCCATGAAACCTCTTCATATTCGTACTCTGTCTCCTACAAATAAAAATAAAAAGTGCAAATAAATTTTCTCAAAATTAATTCATACATAAAATTACCGTTTTACCCCCTGATGAAGATGAATAAATGATGATATGAAAACAATTTAAATTTTGGTTTAAACATGTAAAATACCCTAATATGCTCATTTATTTAATTAAAAGAAGTTAAATGTGGAAATAAAAATATACATTTTTATGTGCACATCAACAACCCTAGTCGAGATTATCTAAAATTAAAATTAAAATTTTATTTAATTAATTTTATTTAATTAATTTTAATTAATTAATTAATTAAATTTGGGAAATTTATTATCATTGTGTTTTCAAATTTAAAGGGGGTTTAGAATAAGAATAAATTGGGAATTTATTCAATTTTCCTTTTTGTAGTTAATTCTTATACTTAATAATATAAGAACAATTTAGAGAAAATAAATAAATAAATTGTATGGAAATAATTTCATTATTTGAAATATGATTTCTCAATTAATGGTTTACTTTATTAAAAATTAAAAATACATAGAATAACATTTTATTTTAAAAAGTTGTATCTAATTTCATAAAATATTTCAATATTAGAAAAAAATGATATTTTGACATGTTATTTTTTGGGAAAGTTGAATAAATCAATGTTAGTTAAATTAGAACATTGTTTAAATCAAATTAGTGTTTATAAAGTGTTAAAATAAAACAACACAAATTAGCAACATTTTTGTTTTAGGAAAATTAGTAATACTTGGCTAATGGATCTACATATTAACCCATTTAGTCCATACTAGAGAAATAAGAAATGAGAACGTACGTATATTGTTTCTCATTCTCATTTCAACACCGAAATCTGAAAATAAAAAATACTTCAGTTCCAAAAACCCTAGTTCCCAAATTTCCACATTAAAGATTGAAATCAAAGGGCTTTTGTTTAATTATAGTGTATATTGATAAAAGATAATCTCTTCTACCTTTCTATGCATCTAATTAGGGAATTAGTTCGGTTTTAATTTCTGATTTTGATCATTTCTATCCAATCTTTGATTATATATTAGGTTGAAGTTGAAAATGGAAGACAGGAGGTTCTAAGCTTCTTCCATTCCGGGTTTGTTTAGGTGAGTTTATCTCACAATTTCTAGTCTAAGATGAATGTTTGCTGTTATTATATGGATTTGGTTGAATCTCTAGTGTATATTATCTCAATATATTGATGAATCCTTTGTCTATTTGAATTTGATTCTCTGTTGCTGAAAACCCGCTTATGAAATCATGATTTTCATTCAATTATTCATGTATATATGCTTGCATGTTTGCTAGTTCAGTACCCAGATCATTAGAGAAGCAACATAGGTGAAATGAGTGGAATTCGATCGTCGGAGAGCCACCGGAATTGCCTGAGAGTCGGCCCAGGCAAGTGAATCGGTGGACCGATATGCCCTACCAGTGCACCAGTCGCAGCCTGGCGACTTGGACTTGACTCCCAGGCTATGTTCTGGTGTTCTTCAATCGACACGTTCACCACTAGTCTTCCCAGTTGATTCTCTGAGATTGATTGCTTGATTTTGGTATTGCATTTCATATTAGCTTCATTGATATTTCTGGATTTTGATTGTGAATTGATGGATTCATTTTTAGAGTTGTTCTATGGATCTTGGGAGTAAGACACACTTTTGATGCACATTTTCAAATTGAATTTATAAAAGGTTGATTTCTAAATCAAACCATTCTATGAAAATCTTTATAAGTCCAAATCTAATTTCTATATAAATAGTTTTAGAAATATATATATAGGGTTATTCTCTTTGAAATGGTTTTAAAAGAATGATTTAGAGCAATTATTTAAAAAGTGTACTTATATATATACCGCTATAAATCAATATTTTACAAAAAAATTATAAAAATTGCACGACATTGACCGAATGAGGAATTGACTTAAATGGTTAAATAAAACGAGTGGTAAAGAACGTTCGCGTTTGTTTTACCGGTTAATTCCTGGACTTGCTCGATCGAACATTGCTACACACAAGTGGAGTTTACTATTATATTGTAAACATTTGGGTAAACCCGTATGGTATGGAACGCATGGTCGCTACCTTTCGATTGATATATGTAAGTATTTAACACTTTTATCGACGAGTTATGACTCACATTCGGAGTTAATAGGTCTCGTACCTATCTTGATATTTATAGGTCTCGTACCTATTTCGGAGATTATAGGACTTGTTCCTATCTTGATGTTTATAGGTCTCGTAACTAAGTTGATGTTTATAGACTTATACGTCTATCTTGGAGTTACATGCATATAGGTGAATTTATTTCACCAACGTTGGAATTTGGCGCCTTCCCCCTTTTTGTGAGATTTCAAGATTTTTATTTGTGAGATTTCTGGATTTGATGTTGTTGAATTATCACCAAATCATTTTGGGGATTTTTGCTTTTAATAAGCTATTTTGAGTTTTAAAATTTGGTGATTTAAAGTTATTGATGCATGTTTGATATTTGTCGATATAAGACTATATTTGAGATCTAGTTCACTTTATCTATCATTCATTTTTGTTAACTCATTTATCTTAGTCTAGACTGACCCGTTTATTATTTTTATAATATTCAGGTCAGACCTAGATGTTTTAGATCCTTCAACTTGATGCTTTAGAGTGGATAACCTATTTGCTAGCTAGTAGTTATTTTGGTCATATATGTATATATGTGATGTTATGTTGTATCTTATGTCGAGCTAGACTCCTTTTGTGTACATATTCATATTTTGAGATGTAACACCTTGTGTATGTGTAGTCAACATCATGCATCTGTTTTGGATCGGTTCAAAATTGTATCTATTTGTATTCCACTGTGTCTGATCTTCGATTCTGTGATCTATATTTATTATATGTTGTTCTCGATTTTATTATAGCCACCGTAGTTTTGTTTTAAGATTGAATTGTGCACATCGATTCCTCTTGATTAAAGAAATGTATAACATATTAATCGGTGTATCGATGCTCGCTTAAGTAAAATTCAGATGGTCGCTCCTAACCAGTCATATTCTCTATACTAGCCGACGATATTACTTTGTAATATTCTTTGTTAGTGTGGGTCTTGGGGTAGGGCGTCACATCCTACTTCGGTTGTTATTCTCCATATTTTCCTTATATAGTAATGTTCCTCCCATCCTAGTTATTTTTATCCTTCTATTCTCTATTCCTTATTTTAATGAAGTTCTATTTCCATTTGTTCCCTTTTAAGAGAGAATTAAAAAAAAGGATCTTCCAAATTAATGAAATAAAAGAAAAATCATCAAGTCCAACCTACGCTCTACTTTACATTTATTTCAAAAATGAAAAATCCATTTATCAAAAATATTTAGACCAGACTCAATCAATTTTTAAACTAAGAGTTTCAAGAATGAAAAATATTTTTTAAGTTAGAACTCTTTTAACTCAACAAATATAAAAATTATGAATTTTTAAATTTCCTTACTCTTTCAAAATAACAACTTTCTAATAAATCATATGAAAAACCTATTCAAAACGTTTTAAGTCCAAAATCCTTTTATCAAATTCTTTCACATAGGGTTGGATTTAGGAATGACTTTGATTGTCCTTTCTATTTCTTCTTCCTTACTCAATCTTTATAAAAATCTGATTATCTCCTTGCAGTGATTAATGTACACCTTCTTGCGGGAACTTGCTCCACTTGTTTTAGTTATATCATTCTTTACTTTCGAATGTTTACGACACATAGGTTCTTATCTCCCATCTATTTTTATGTATTGGGCTAGGTCACTAATTTTTAACTGGATATTTAAGGCTGTATAATTTACCATAATGATGATTATACTACCTTATAATATTTAATTATTACCTAACATGTTTATTTACTATTTCTATAAATGTTAATTATCCGTAATAAATGATTATTATTCTAAGGGACAATTTTAAAAACATTTATTTATTCAATCAAATTTTACCTATTATGCCTCCATTATCTTTCCATAATTACTCCAATAATCTCTTTAATTTGTCCATTTATATCCTTAATAAATTCTTATAACTCCCTATTTATTGCCTTGTTAACTATGGAGTCGCAATCTTTTCCACCAACATTGCCTAAGATAGTACTATATACTGAAGTAACTATTTGCCTAATGTTTTTGCATATATTTAAAATAAGTATATATATAGTAGAATTTTTGAAAAATACTTTCAAAAATAATAAGCATGCCTCTCATACGTATACCTATTCCCGTTGATCGGGTAACTTAAGCTCTGATACCAAATGTAACAACCCGCCCTAAAATGAACCTAAATTCCAATCCAAAAAAGGCCCATTGAAACTTAGATCCATTTCAAAGCTGACTATTGGTTGGTAACAAAAGCAATACAGAGTTATTTATCTACACATTCAGATCTAATAGCGGAATGATAAAATAAATAACAACAACAGTACCCATTTTATTATAAATTCAAAAATTTGGTAAAAACCATAACACAAAAACCAATATTAACCATTACATATCTGTGGTTCATCATATTTAAAACACACAGTTTCCAATAGGAACATCTGAAAATAACATGAATAGTTAAATAGATAGACTGCCACAAGCTTACTCCACGCCTTCGCCTTCAACATCATCATCTTTCCTAACATGTATTGTAATGAGGAGGGAGTCAGAACAACATATGTCTGGTGAATAAAAATCTTGAGCCTTACTATAGTAGTGCTTAGCCAGTATAATTTAAATAAGAATATGTCTTTCGCAATTTATATACATCCTTCTTCCCAAACATAAGTCCAAAAAGGCTTTCCAAATATAAGCCCATAGTCATCCGCTTTTAACCCAATAACTCATATTTATCATCAATAATGTCCAATCAATGTAAGAAGTAGTCCCCAAGTCACCCAATACCTTTTTAATGGAAACTAGGCAAACTCTCACCATTTAATACCTTATTCAAGGTAGGTACCCGTCATTTAATACTTATTCCAAGGCGGACTCCTCTCTGGTAACTATCTAAATGACACTGCATGGAATCTCTTCAATCACTTAATACTTCATATCGAAGCGAGCTCTTTTTCGAGATATTCCCTACCCTGCCTAACCCATTACCCCGACCATTTACTACTTCCTACATAGGGAAGAGGCGGGCCCTCACACAACTACTTAATACCTTCAATCCCTGAAGCAGGTCTTTCGTATTATGAACCGTACCCCACATTGACGTCTTACATTAGTCCAACTATTCGTAGGTACCGGTAGCTATATTAGCTGGGCAGATTTACCCTACAGAATTTTGAGACTAACCTCGCGTCATCTGTGGTTACTTGTTATAGGTGATGTATCACATCAGTCCCAAAGTCACACTGTTAATAGCCAAATTAGCTGGGCAGACTTTCTATGCTTTTACAGACCTCGCATCCCTATAACATAGTCATAATCTATAACATTCTCTACATATATTATCACACATCTCACCGCATCTACTATTGAGTACTTATAAGAAATCTTTCTTATTTTGCCTCTACCATTAATTACTTCCCTAAGAGGGATTTAATAATAATTAATCGCATATTAACTATGCAAGTAATACGTTATAATTATACATCATTTATGCATATATATATATATATATAATGCGCTAAGGAATTTCTAAGCGTGCAGAGTTTAGGCCTTAAACTAATGTGTAAATGTCAACTTTTTTAAAATTCTACAAGTCTCATTTCCATATTATCAATATACCATAAATCTAATATCCAAAAATTCAATTAACAAACTTGTGTACGAAATAAAATTCAATCTTAACCTATTATATTAAAACAATGGAATAAATCAATAAGCTTATAGTTTCAATCCCTTTTTAAGCTCTATTCAACTTCTTTTTACATGAATTAGACAAAGCTAATTTCTATTAAAATTTTGTAAATAAGCGGTGCAAACTATGAATAAGAATTCGTGCCTTACACACTATTACCTAATTAAAACCCTTGATCAAATCCAAAGAAAAAGAATAAGAAGTGGAATAGAAAGTAAAAGCATTAAAACTGCAAATCTACACAATACCCATTATTTTAGTATAAACAATTGAGATTCCAACGTAAAATTGACATTTTGCTTTGGGGGAATTTTTTGGGATTTTTAATTTGATGTTTTTGTAAACCAAAACTTCCCAAGGCATATTTCAAATCCAAACTACCCTAATCAATTACTAAAATAGAATGACAAAGGTTTCCACTCACTGTGTAGATCTTTAACTTTGCCTCCTTTTGGATTTGACGTCTTCACTGAACTCTTTCAACTCTCTTCTTTTTTATATATACAATAAGGGATTTTGTTTATATATATTAGATTCATAAATTGAGGGATTGGAGAAGAATAGAAATAGAAATAAAGTAATAAACATCTAGAATTTGTTACTTGAAACCTTAAAGAACCTTTTTCTAGATCTGAATAGAGAGACTGACAGAGCTTCACTAGACTCAAAAAATAATTTGCGAATGAAAGTGACGGGCTAGGCTCTTATTTATAGTGGTTAGAATGCAACAGAACCATCAGATTTAGCTTAGTTTAAAATAATAAAAATCCAAACGTTCAAAGTGTTAAAACCCTAGCTGCCACTAACCTCCATCAGTCGACTGCCTCTGCCCTACCAGTCGACCACTAGCGGTCAACCGGTCCTAGGGGAGCAGTAGACCGTTACATTGTTTTAGCAAAAGAATTTCGCGTCGTTGTTTATTTTTAATTTATTCCTTAATTATAACTTAACGTTATCGTTAATTTTAACATTTAACTAACCCCAATTCTAATTGCTGTTAACTTTAAATTCCAAATTTAAGAGTTATTTAATTATTTGAATATGTATTCCATTTTTAATTATTTTAAATCCGAAAACTTCAAACGTTGATAACTTTTCCGTTTGTGCTCCATTTTCAGAATATTATATATGAAACTTGATCAGAATTTTTCCATGAATGCAACAACATAACTTCCGTGGTCAAATAATGACTTATGAAAATTTTTCATTTTTAACTTTATTTTATTTAATTAATTTATCTATTTTATTTATAAATTTTTACAGGGCGTTATAGTACACCAAGTATATAGATACCTCATAGCAACTTAAGTTCGTATACTTAGACCGTCAATTTTCATCATTTACAAGAGCTTTATATGTCGTGGCACTTTGCTTGTTCATAATCTACTCACACTAAAATAGATATAACACTATCGATATGATACATGACCATTTTAAAGTTCAGTTCACCCTAATCATCCTATTTTCAACCGTCGTGTATCGTTCACTTGTTTTTTAAAATTAAACTGGTGTTTTACCACTCCAAAATATACAAAAACATCCCGCACATAATTTACACATATGAAAATTAGCTCCTTTATCCTCAAAATATAGGCAACCCCAACGATCTAGCCATCATAATTGCCTCTACAACAATTACAAGATCGACTATGACCACCATAGTTAACCGTCTACGTTTAACTTTCGTGCATTAACTTTTTAGCAAATTTCTGAAGAAATCCTAAGGTCGTTTGATTTGTCTTTTTAGTTTTGGATTTTCATCCAAATAAAAATACACATGGTACATGTGTTTTGAAAGACAATTAATGTATAAAATGAAGTTAAAGATACAAAAAATAAAACAATTTTATTTTATTTTCCGTTTTGGAGAATAACGAAAGCATGGAAAATAATTCATCATCTCTAATGTTCCTTCATCGTCATAATTACTTATATTTTTAAATTTCTCCTCTGCTCACTTCATATTTTGTAATGTGTGTTGAAAACACAAAACCTAAAATGAAACCAAAATGATCGTAAATATTTTGGTTTCAAAAAATCAAACTAATTTAACCAAGAAAAGTAAAATGCAATTTGGAGCTTCTTTCTTCTTTCTTTCTTTTCCCTTCAAAAAGTAGGATGACAAATATTGGACAATATACATGATGATCAAGGTACTCCAAACCTAAAACCGCTTCAGCAGTAGATTTATCTGTAAATTCAAACGGCACAGTCCACGTTGTTTTTTAATATAATTATGTTTGTTATTTCTACCACACGTAAATTGTGACACATTTTTTTTAATTTACAGTAATCGTAGTAATAAATGATGGAATATGTTGTGAAATGACGACTTATCAACCATTACATCCTTCTCTTTAAAAATCGCCTTATTGTTATATTTAGTACATGGCGTCATTATTCAATGCTCAACTATTTTATTAATTCATTTTTCATTTGTTAACTTTAGTTTCCCATCTACATACATCCTTCTACTTGAATATCACCTTACTATTTATTTGGTACATAGCTTCATTATTCAATGCTAGACTATTTTATTAACTCATTTTCCATGTCGATAATACATACACCATTCTCTGTACAACTCGCCTTACTATTTTATTTGGTACATGCTTTCATTATTTAATACTTGACTATTTTATTCATTCATTTTCCACATGTTATTTCCTATTCACCGATATATATACACATCCCACTCTTTGAAAACGAGTAACAGAGGGAGGAAACGACCAACAGTTTACTTTCTCTCACTCTCCATGTATTTTCTTTCTCTACGTTCCGAAACTGATTACTTTACCTTACAATAAAATATTTTGAATTTTGTTGCGTACTTTTTTTGCTAGTAAAAGCATCAGCATTTCATTTCTATTTTGTTGGATTTTGTAGAGTTTATCATTGGGGAAGAGAAGAAGGATATCGTTGGGTTATTTTGTGAAGAATCTCAATAAAGGTATGGTTTGGACGATCTCTTTAATTTCTAATGTATATACATGGAGTATAATCTAAATCCATAATCATGCGATTTTATTTTATTTTATTTTATTGGTAAATATAATGTAATATTAGACGTTATTTGAGAAATAGATCTGCTTTCGAACAGGGTAAACCTTTCAAGCTAGAATTACATTTAGGAATATAAGAACTTTCTTAGAATCCTAGATCATTGGTTAAACTAATGAATACGAAGCAGATTCTCCTTGTTTTGACTTAAAAACCTTTCTTCTTCTCTATCCAGCTAGCAATATTCCTTTCACACCCTAGTTTAATAATATTAGTTCAAACAGTTTTTGTAAAGTATCTTCCGTGGAATACAATTTTGTCTTATTTCATACATGGTAACGTTAAGAACCACCGTTAGTGGCTATTTTTCATTCATATCTCCTCTTTCTTGAATTTCTCCCAATTTTTTTTTCTTTTTTTTTTCTCCTCTAATTAACCTAGGTATGTTATATTTGGTTAACCATTTCTTCCTTATTCGACAGTTTGTTTTGTGTTACTTCAATTGAGAAAATATCTTATTTGACTTCACATCTCATTGATGAAAACAATGACCTTATCTTGTCATTTATTACCTTTAAAATTTTATATTTTTACTTATTTTCTTCATTCTTTTTATTGCTGTGTGTAACTATCATTATTGTCAAAGTTGAATAAAGGCCTTTGAACTTTATAAATATGATGGAAACTACGTTTCTGTGTATATACATAATCAACTTTTCTTTTTTCATATAAGAAAATAATACTCCTGTTAGTGTAAGTTTGATCATTTCATTTTGCTGATTTGTAAGCATTACTTATTAGTTCTCTGGATATTGTATTGTTCTGCTATTGACGCAACCTGTTTGCTGAAATGACAGATTATAGAAGGAGCAATTACAGTGAAGTGGTGGTCATGACTTCTGCAAATTCTCATGAAAATGAGATTGTTGTCAAACATGAGGTATTTGCCTTAACCATTTTACTTTATTGGAAAGAAATAATTTATTGATATTAAAATCAACTAAATAAGTACTTTGTTCTTGCTTGAATTATCAGGGAAAATTCATTGCAATGGTGGTTTGCTGGCTTCTTGGAAATGGGTCTCTTTTTGCTTGGAACAGTATGCTAACCATTGAAGATTACTACTCCAAGATCTTTCCAGTATAATTTCTTCTATTTACAGTCTTCTCTTCATATGAATTGAGTATAGTACCGCTTTTACATGAATTGAATGAAACACTACAGAAATACCATCCAACGAGAGTGCTTACACTTGTATATCAACCTTTCGCATTTGTGACTCTCGCCATATTCCTATACTATGAAGCAAAGGTCAACACAAGAGTTCGAAATCTTATTGGGTTCTCTCTTTTCTTCCTAAGTTCGGTCTTGCTCATCATTGTAAGTACATTATCTTCTTTGCTTGTGTAAAAAACTGACCGGTAATTAGCATTAAAATTTTAAATTTATGAAAATAGATAGATGTAGCTACTTCGGGTGGAGGAGGAATAGGACCATTCCTCGGAGTTTGCATATCAAGTGCAATATTCGGAGTTGCTGATGCTTTGGCTCAAGGTGGAATGGTTGGTGACCTTTCTTTGATGTGCCCCGAATTTGTTCAGGTTCTTTATCTTTATTTCTCTTCATTCTACAAACATGCATATATGCTCATATCATATCGAGAATATAATAGTCTAACCTTTTACAGTCCTTCTTTGCTGGTTTGGCTTTATCGGGTGCTTTTACCTCTGCCTTGAGATTCATTACAAAAGCCGCTTTTGACAACTCTGAAAATGGTCTCCGCAAGGGTGCAAGTATGTGAGAAAATCTCTATTCTTTCATCTTTTTTCGTAGCTTCTATTTGAATTTGGTTAACCAGTGTTCCTGGGTTAATTTTCAGCATTGTTCTTCGCACTATCAGCATTTATCGAGTTGCTCTGTGTACTTCTATATGCCTTTATATTTCCCAAGCTTCCCATCGTTAAATACTACCGAGCAAAAGCAGCTAAAGAAGGATCCAAGACTGTTGCTGCCGATCTTATTGCTGGTGGAGTCAGTGCACAAAACCCACAACATGTTTGTACTTAACTATAAGCTACTTTTACAATCAGCATTTCATTTTATATCTATATATAAAAGAAAAGAAAACCTGATAATACTACTTTAAAAATCTTGTTTAGTTACAGGCAGAAGAAGATCCAAAGCATCCAGAGAGATTAAGCATAAAACAGCTGTTGCTAGAAAACTTAGATTACTGTATTGACTTGTATTTGATTTATGTTTTGACACTGTCCATATTTCCTGGCTTTTTATCCGAAGACACTGGAACTCACAGCTTAGGATCATGGTAATATTTATTATTATAACCCTATTATCGTTATTATTGCTAGCTACATATAGTAATTTTGATTCATTCATGCATAATAGGTATGTTCTAGTGTTGATTGCCATGTACAACATATGGGATTTGATCGGGAGATACACGCCTTTGATTGAGTTCATAAGAATAGAATCAAGAAAAGGGCTGATGCTTACCATCATTTCTCGTTTCTTGTTTATACCTGCATTTTACTTTACAGCAAAATATGGAACTCAAGGCTACATGATAATGCTTACATCTTTGCTTGGGTTGACCAATGGTCATTTAACAGTATGTGCAATCACTGCAGCACCTAAAGGTTACACGGTAAGCATTGTTATACGGAAGAGAAAAAATAAGTCTGTTATGACACGAAAAAGTTGACTGTGTTGTAGCTATTAATCAACAAATTTAGCATTGCATTCCCACTGCTTGAGAATGAACACAATAGTAAATTTGTCAATTAATGTGTTATAACATGGTTGAATTTCTATTGTACTTTGGTTTCTGTTCTCAACTATCTATGGGCATATAAAAAAATATATGTGTTCATATTGCAGGGACCTGAGCAAAATGCACTTGGAAACATTTTAGTTTTGTTTCTCCTTGGAGGACTATTGTCGGGAGTAACACTCGATTGGTTGTGGCTTATTGGCAAAGGCTGGTAATGCAACACTTCAAGGAAATCATAAATTCAAGTGCTGTAGTTAACTTGTATATCACCTAAATGCAAGAGTGGTAATAATTTACATATATAGGATCGACATTTGCTACATTTAGTTTTTATGTTATTTGTATCGATCTTTTGTATCTTTTCATTGTGTTTTTATATAGCAAGATGAAGTAAAGTTTGAAACAAAGATGCCTGAGAGTTGAAACACTTGAAACACTCTATGTATAGAAAAATATATGTGTTGATCCACCTATCGTTACCGATTACTTGGCAGAGAGGACTCTCATTTGATTTATGTGTGAAGTAATTAAGACGTTTAAAGAGTTGACTCTGCGACATAGACAATAAACTGAAACAAGTTGAAAATGAGGGAGGGCATGAGATTTTATTGTAAAGTCTGTACCATAGATGTTGCTTATATCGAAACAAGAGTGGAAAGAGAGAATTTTCAACAGCTAGCTCAAATTCCCGCTGAGGAATATTCTAAACTGATGGCTTGAAAAGGGTTGGTGTGATAAAGATGGGAAAAAAAATATTCATTGAAAGTGACGAGGTGGTTACATGGAACGGCTAAAAATAAAGATAACACAAATATTAAAATTTTGTTCTACGTCATTGTCAAATATGGGGGGCCATGCCCCATGCCCCATGACCCAGATTAAGAGCATCTCGGACTGTTCTGAGGTTCAAAAATGCATTGGTACGTTTTTCCAACCGAAATTGAAACGAACGCCTAAATGTCACTGTGTCAGATGTCCGTCGTTGAAGAAACATCCATGTCCAATTTTTGGACCGTTTGTATCAAAATTGGACGCAACACTCTTCGGAAGTTTTTGAAGAGATAAAATGAAAAAATTAAATGGAAAAAGAGGATTATCTAACAAAAACTCCAAAAACAAATAATGAAAGCAATAAAAACGCACAGAAACACAAAAATTTAGAGTGGTTCGGCGTGTTGCCTATGTCCACTATGAAGTTGATTGTTTTATTGATGTTTCTTTGATGATTACAATTGATTTCAGCGGGTTACAGCGGATAATAATGGTTTACAGCAGTGAAATTCGTTAGTGGTAGCAGCTATGGAGTTTAGATCTGGATCCGGCAGAGTCTAGGCGTTGGAGAATTCAAAGAAGAAGAATATCCTTTTTCTGTTGGCTCTGGGGGTCTATTTATAGGTGTAGGAGGCGGATATCTCGCTCAGATCTCGGGAGACTACTTCTGGCACGTGAGTAGGCCCGCGCGACCAAGCCCGTGAAGTTTCGGCCCGATCCGTAATCGATACAAACAGATTTCGTATCGATCAAAATTGCGTCCGATGGAGTCGAAATTTGGCGTGGACATTCTTTAGCATGCACGTAAGCTTCTGTGAAAATTTCATAGCATTTGGACTTGTAGATTAGGAGATATGATCGATACGAAATGGTGATATTCGGTAGGCTGTTTCGTTAGTATCGATCATTTCGACTCGATGACTTCGAATCGATGGCGGCATGTGCTAGCAGGTTGACGTGGCGCGCGTCCTTCGCATCGATCTGTAGCATACCCAGTTTGAATCGATGAAGACAGTCTAGTTCGAATCGATGGACGTTGGCTTGTTCGCATCGATGAAGGTTGCATAGTTCGTATCGATGAAGGTTGCATAGTTCTTATCAATGAAGGCTGCATAGTTCATATCGATGAAGGCTCCTTGGTTCGTAGCGACTATTGTGCTTTGCTTCGCATCGATGGAGGCGTGCATTTCGTATCGATTGGTGATCGATCGATACGAAGAGAGCTTTTGAGATTGAGCGATGCGAAACAGATGAAAGTGTTTGTTGCCGATGGATACGAAGTAGGAGTTTTCGGATGGATACGAAGTGGGCATTGGATGATCGAGTCGAACTGTGGCTTGTCGATGGATGCGAAGTCGATCGAGTCGAACTGTTGCTTCCTGATGGATGCGGATCGATACGAAGTGGACATTGACCGATCGAGTCGAACAGAGCTTTCCCTGATGGATTCGAACTCGATCGATTCGAAAAGCGGCCACCTGATGGATTCGAATCCGAGACTGTTTCTCGTCCAATATTGCATCGATCATAACTTGAGCATATGAACTCGGATTGACTTGAAATTTGGAGTGCTGACTTCCATGGCTTTGCTCGTCGTGTCTTGTCGATCGTAGCTTGATCCGGACTCGGACAAAATTTGTCGATATCCATAGTGAGCTTGCATATAACCGGTCTCTAAGACGAACTGTCATTGGTTGCTAGTCAATTTCTTGGTGTCACGGCCTTGCCAAAAGGCGGGATAACATTTGCCCCCCAAAGTACGTCTTGTGGAAACATGATGTGCTTTGAAATGCTGCAATTTTCATTCTGGACAGTTATCGTCTTTTCGCTGAAAGTTGTAATCTTTGACTGACTTCCTTGGTAATCTGAGGTGTTAGCTGTTAACTATCGTACCCTGTATTGCTGCAACTGATTGCTGTATGCTGGTGATTAGCTGTTTGTTGTTGTAATCGTTATCAGATAAGTATCCAGTTCCTGTGGATATTGAAAATTGAATATTAGTCCGACATATATGCGTATATGTTAATTTGACTTTCGTTAACGTTTGCACGTTCACGAGTCGTTGTCAGTTCATCTCGTTTCGAATTCCGTATTGATCCTCTCCTGAACCGATGTGAAATCCGAATTGTAACAACGTTCGACGGTTGTTTTTGAATGTTCCTTCGTATCGATCCTCTCTTGAATCGATGTAAAAGGTTGGAACATTATCTTTGTATCGTTATGCATCGTATAGATGGATGCGAGATTAGCATTTCGAATCGATGGATGTGGGGTTCGATGGATACGAAGCGGTCGTTTGTATCGATGGAGTTCAATGCCTTCAGAACAGCCCTTGTTGTATATTTCGAATCGATGGACCTGGTGTCATTGGATACGAACAGACAATTCGTATCGATGGGTACTGGCCTCTGAGAGCTGTGATTCGATGGATTCGAACTGCACAGTTCATATTGTTGCACTAGGGATAGAGTCGAAAGTGATCGATACGAATAAGGGCTTTGCATCGATGGATTTGGTGACGACTTCGTATCGATACGGACTCGAGTTCATGGATTCGAACAGTTGTTTCGAATCGATCCCATGGTGACATTTTGCAACCGATCGATTTTACTGGAAGGCGAATCATTTCTCCCTTCACATTCGAGTCCATATAAATACTGTGTGTGAGAAATGCGGATTAAGGATCTTAAGGCTAGAATTAACACTAGAGGGGGGGTGAATAGTGTTTTTAAGAAATCTGTTAATCTTTTTGAGTTTATCTTAATTTGTTAACAATGTATGCACTAATCAGACACAGATATGAACACAGAACCAAACACAGATGCATATATAAAGTAAAAGCAGTAAAGGAAAGAACACACCTAATTTTATACTGGTTCGGAGTTACCCTACATCCAGTCCCGCACAACTAAGTAAGGATTTCCTTTCAAAGCCAATTCAACAATTACAACCCTCGGTTTCAAGGCTACGAGGTACACCCTCCAGAATAACAATCCTCTGGGTAGAGATACTTGATTTCCGGGGCAACAAGTTCACCCAATTGATTTCCAAGGCTACAATCACACCTTTTCTCGCTCAATTGATTTTCAAGACTACAATTACACCTTTTCTCGCTCGATTGATTACAAAGAAGTCTATAACTCAGATTAGCACTTGGATCTTGTAGAGATAGTGATGGAGAATCACACTAGAAATAATCAAGTATGATTCGATGTTGATTTTGGCAGAGTAATGGTATGATTTTGTATTAAGAAATGTGGAAGAAGAAGAGGAGTGAAAACCAGAAAAATATGATTAAAAATTCGTTGAAACTGGCCCCTATTTATAGAAGAACAACAGTCATGTCCATTCGTGAAGAGTTATGGCGAATAGACACTTCTTTTGAAATTTGAATTTTGAAGCCAACTGACACTATGTCGACATGGGGTATATGGGTATGTCGACATCCCAAAGGGATTTTTGGTGTTTTGATTTTCTTTGAAAATTACCTCTATTTTATATTAAAATTATTTTAAACTTTATAAATATACTTAACTATAGTTAAAATACATAATTAAATATAAAGAAAAATATATACATAATTTAACTATAATTTTATATTTAAATCTAAGTATAAATATTTAAAAGTTAACTATATTATTTGAAAAGATAGTTTAAAATCAGGAGTAATTTGACTCTGAAAATAAAGATGTTTTTTAGGCTAAAATTATTTAAAATCAGGACAGAGAGTTTTGAATCTTTTAAAAAGAAAGTTTTGAAATCATTTTGAAAACAAGATAATTTTATAAAATCATTTGAATTAAAATTGGTGGATACAAAACAATGTCCCACTAGATTTTCGTAGGTTCCATCCTACTTAGGGTTCCATCTCTTTAACGGGCTCAAAGTGGATTCCATTCCACGAATAAATTGGATATTAAGATGTCAGTGTCTTTCTATGAGTTTTAACAAATATTCCTAATAAAACAAACTTAACCTTGAAATCTTGAACTCTTGATAGTCTTGATAATCTTGATACTCATGAGTCTTCTATCTCTATATCTTGAATCTCTATACTGTACAGTCTTCATTCTTGATACCTGCATGGTTAGATCCTACATATACATATATATAAACTTGTAATGTTAGTATTTATATTTTATAATCTATTCTAAGATTGTTGTCATCAAAACCAACTCCTCAGGGACTAACACTGTGGACTTAGCCATTTTCCACCTTTTACTTTTCTACTCTTGCGCTTTGCTTTCGTATCGCTCCAGAGACTTGGAAAAAGAAAAAACTGTTCTTGTCTTCGAATTGATTCAGACTCTCAATTACTCGAACCAACTGCCAGATTTAGGTAATCCATTAAGCGAATCCAACGCGTAAATGAAGAGACTCGATCTTTAACATCAAATCACCCAGAGTCGTGGTCGATCCTCGCATAGTTGATGTTGGATTCGGGTTGGATTGAAGTTGAGGAAGGTCATGGCGTTTATGCCATTTGGGGAAGAGGAAGCGAGGACCGATACGAGGGAGTCGATCGAAGATTCTTCGGCCTTCGCTTCATGTCGATCTAGAGTAGGGGCTTCGAGATGATGAGATGGAGGCCTTTGTATCGATCGATGGCTGAGCTTTTGCATCGAATCGAGTGCTTCGAACATGTGGATCGATACGAAGGGGTTGCGTCTGATCGATTCGAAATCCAGAATTTTCGATCGATACGAATTATGCGCCAGGGGATCGATACGATGGTGACCCAATTGATCGATACGAAATGGTCGCCCTGGATCGATTCGAAGTCCTTAGCCTTAACCGATTCGAACTCCCACATGGATGAATATGAATTGTCGCTACGAACCGGACTTTAATGATCGATACGAATTGAACCTTAAAGGACTTGTAATTTCTTGCACACTTGAACAACCGACTTCGATGAGCTTCAAACTTGCATAATTAGACTTAATCGTTAGAATGGCACATCTGACTGTCTTGCGAAGCTCGTCGATGGAACTTTAATTTAACAAAACGATAACAAACTTTAACTTGGATTGATTGCCAATATCTGGATGGCACGGTTGTGACGGTCAACGATGACGGTCATTCCGACTAAATTTCGAAGTCTCGTCGTTTACATGCTTTCTCCAATTATGTAGAACTTCTCAAGTGACATACAGTACTGCACTGCACAACACACTCACAAACTTTACACTTGGGGATGCACGAGTGTTATTGTCTGTTTAACAATGATTTTTCATAAGCTAGTTAGTCATGGAACCTTCAAGTTCACAGCAGCAGGAACTCCCAAGTTCAATTCCTTCAACCATCGAGATACCGGTCATCGAGGCCGAAGTTATAGATCCAGCTCCGGACGAGTTTCCAAACGCCTGGTTCATCTGCAATCCACAAGATTCCGTGCCGTCTGGCATCTCCGAAGATATGCTGGGATGGATTTGTTTAAGGCATGGCTTGTCGCTTGACGACGTGTTACTGCCTGGGCCAAATGACATGCCACATGCTCCCCCGGAGGGGTTTACTGCTTTCAACCATCATGCTTGTACGGCGGGAAAACTTCCTCCTTTCAATCAATATATAAGGGAGATGCTATCATTCCTTGGAATAGCTCCATCCCAGCTACACCCCAACGAATACGCCTTGTTGAATAGCACTTTCATTCTGTTTATGGAAATTTTCTTTCGACCACCAAAGCCGATCGAGATTAGATATCTATTTAACATTAAGAGTCGTGGAGACAGCCCTTCTTTCACCTTCTTGGAAGCGGTTAGGAACTGTCAAATAGTAACTGGGTCCTGGGGAAGGCTGAGTTACTTTAAAACTGAATGGTTCTACGTTTGGTGCCCCCCTGGATTCGCTAGGCGATGGTTGGATAGACGTAAGAGTTGCAATCTTTCTCTTGAATTATCGAGATAATAATAACCGACCTCAAAACTGACATACTTCTCTTCTTTCACAGCCGCAATCTCACGACCTGATGGTGGATATTTTAGAGAGCTAGTTCGGATCCTTCAAGCGGTTCCGGGTGAAGAGAGGCACATTGACTTGGTTCTAACCGACAGAAACTTGAGAATTGTCGGGCTGATTGTACGTAAGCAAAGCATACGGCTGGAAGGGACACTTAGAGCGGTCTCGAAGAAGCGGTTGAAACGAAAAGCGCCCGGAGTCGTAATAGCTGAAGAAGTTGATCCGGAGAGAACGCCTACTGATAACGAGCTCCAGGCTGGGCCTTCTTCCGATGTCCAGGATTTAGGAGGAAGGAGAAAAAGCAAGGCAGTTGCTCACAAGCGTTCTAAATCCGTGAGATTAAAATCTGTGGTTATGTCCTTGGCCATCCCGGGGATTAGAATTTCGGAGGCTCCTCCCCCGCAAGTAGAGAATCCTTTTGAAGGGCTTGTTGATATTCCGATTCCGGATTATGTGTCGTCTCAACACGACACCGGGATGGAGGAGCTTGATAATGCACTTGAACTGAGCAGGTCGCTTGCTATGAGTGCGGCCGACATTTCCGGTTGGTCGAGGGGTTGCACATGCATACACTTCACCACACTACATGATTCATAACTGTAAACCGTCCAATCCCGAGAGATCGCTAACTTTTCCTTCGTTTCTCATTTTCAGGTACGATGTCCGGAAGAGGATCAATGCTTGGGAATCTTCGCTCGGATCAAAAATATTCTACCTATTATGATTCCCGCAGGAGAGACTCAGATAGAGACCGTGATCGCGGGTACTCTAATCAAGAGAGGTATGAGCGGGACAGGGACAGAGAATACAGACACCAATCTAGATCTCGCTCTCCTCCTCTTAGACTTCCGTCTCCACCTCCTGTTCTTGTTCCACATCCGCCAGAGCCTCCACGACACAGACCGTCTTCTCAAACTTCGAGGTCTGAAACTCAACACCAGCGAGTTTAAACCGTGCCCCCCATAATTGCAGAGCAGGCCATTACTGAGCCCATGGGGGAAGGGGCTATTAAAATTGCTCAGTTGAGGAAGAAGTTTCCGAACATATGTTTCGACGACTACGTCTTTCCACCTCACTTAAAGAGAATCCCATCTGGTGTGGAAAACACGATGCATGATTACATTCATGACGTCTACACCTAGTATAGAGAGTGGGTAAAGGCTGCAGAGAAAGCTTCCAAGTTGGCCTTCGAGCGGGCTAAAGCTATTGAGAAGATGGAGTCCGAACTCGCCAAAAAGGACCGGATCATCCAGGTGCTCAACACCGAGGCCGAGTCTTCTCGGATATCTAAAATTGAGGCCACCAAAAAGGCTGACGAAGCGACCGTGGCGATGGAGAGGTTGAGGCAGACACACGTTGCCTTGGTGGAAGAGATGGGCCAACGGAACACCACAGTCACCGCCGAACGGGATGCGGCGGTTAAGGAACTTAACGAGCTTAAGGCCAAATTCGCTGACATGGCTAAGGAAAGGGATGATGCGAACAACGCAGCCCAGGAGGCGTGTGAGCAGGCTGTCTTGCTCCGGGGTGAAAGGGACGCGGCCGTGGCTAAGGTCCGCGTGGTGGAGACTGAGGTTGAGAAGAAAGTGAAATCGGCCGAGTCCATGCTAGAGGCTGATATCGAAGACCTTTTGTTGTTTACAACGCTAACGTGCTGAGGCATAGGGGTCTAGCCTGGCTCGATGATTATTCGGCACATCTATACAACGCTTGGGGCCGATTAGTTGAAGAAGAGATGGAGGCGCATCTGGGTGAGTCTGTAGATGAATTTGAACTTGAGAATCGCATTCTGAATGAAGATGAAAGGAAGATTCTTCATGAGTCAATGATTCTGCATGAAAAGGAAACGCTCGGCGCCCAGCACTTCAAAGTAGGAGAGGGTTCATGGGTTGACAATCATGAGGCAAGTCTTGAAGTTCCAACGTCAACTCAGCCCGAGTCCTCGTCTACGGTCAATCCCCAAGATGTTCCTGCCTACAATCCGGATCAGTCGCAGATGTCTCCGGCTACAGTGCAAGTTACTGAAGCCGTTCTGCCGCCTACAAATCAAACTGAGGAAGGTATTTTGAACATTCCACACATCTGCCTTAAGTCAGAATCTTTATTCGAAATTAAATTCTGACAGTTCTCTTATTCTTTGTCCAGTGATCGATGCTGCACCTGTCGGGCCTCCTGTTACTCAAGAATCTTATCAGATGCAGGAGGCTATTGTTACCAAAGCGATCACTGTAACTACAACTGCCCCACTTGATGATACACAGGGAAGCACGCTTGTGTTTGATGAGCAGCTGATGGAAGAACTCTTTCGCCGTCATGGCGATCCTCTTGCCGACCTGCCATTTGTTATTGGTGGAGGCGCTCCTGCTACAAGTTCTTCAATGCCAACTACTGATGCCCCCAGCGGGGCTCGAGCGGTTACTGAAGAGGAGATGTTTGCACAAATCGACGCTGAAATGGAAGCAGCGGCTCATGGTGGCAGTTTTGGAGGTGGGATGGCAGCACTGGGACCAGCTCCGCTTATAATGATATCACCTAGTGGAACGGTTTTCGACACCAGTGTGCCCATTCCACCTTTCGTATTCGATCCTGTTCCTCCGACTCCGCCTGCAGGAAGCATTCCTATTCATACGAGCTCGGAGGAGGATGTTGAGATCATGCCCCCGCCTGGAGACCGACCACAGAAAAGCAAAGCCTCAAAGAGGAAGGGTAGTGGCGGTTCTAGCGGGTCTACGCCAAAAAGGAAGCCGAGGAAGAAGAAAGATTAGAAATGCTTCCCTGGTTTATTTTGGTTTTCATTTTGTTGGCCGTGTATAGATGCGGGTTCGGCCCCTGCTAGTAAGAATTTTTTGGAACAAACTTGTACACGAATTTCTTTCATAAATAGTAGAAATGAAACTTTTCTTTTTTAGCTTCTTGTGTATTTGCTTATGTGTTTCAATGTTTGAAATGCACTTGTAAAGTTCCAGCTTCCGAGTCAAGTTTGTCTTTTTCCACCAAGTCTGGAAACTACGGACATGGTTCGCGACTGGGAAGTGAGTTGAATTTTGACGTCGCACCGCTTCAGTCAATGGTCGATGCTTAAGTCCTGCCCCCCAGTCTAGAGGGTGAGTTGTAGAACATCAGTCAGCGATTGCTTCTTACTTACAACATGTTAAGTCTAGTGTCTCTGAATGGATGTTTGAGACAAGCAGAGACCGAGAGGTTTATCCACGCTTGTTTGATTGTCGACGATCATATCCGCACTCCGGGGATTCTCATTTGTTTATTGGCGGTTGGTCACACCGGCTTAAGTTTAAATCACACGTCCGCGCTCTAGGGACTCGGAATCGACATTTATACTCCGACTCGCACTCTGGGAGTTCGGAGTTGATATTTATACTTCAATTCACGCTCTGGGAACTTGAAGTTGATGTTTATACTCCGTTTTGCACTCTGGAAATCCGGAGTTGATGTTTATACTCCGACTCGCACTCTGGGAGTTCGGAGTTGTTGTTTATACTCCGTTTCGCACTCTGGGAATCCAGAGTTGATGTTTATACTCCGACTTGCACTCTGGGAGTTCGGATTTGGTAAGTAGACGGTCAGTCACATCTGCTGTATGTTTTTGGATTTCGCTCGCACTTTGGGAACGAAAGGTGTACCAGGATCATGGATGGTCGGATTACTTCCACCCTGAGTTAACAAGTGAGGTCGTTAGATGGACGGGTCCACCCTCCTCAAACTTGGTTCAGATACAAACGAAGTCGTTAGGCGGACGGATCCACCCTCTTCGTAGACGTATTTTAATACTCCAGTTCACGCTCTGGGAATCAGGAGTTAAGTGAGGGATTGTCGTGTATCAATCCGTTTTTGACTTTGATGTGATGGCTTGTCCCCAAGCTCGGGTTTCACTTAGCGAGTGACCGGTTGCATTACAGTCACTCCCTATTTGAATAAATTCTACCGTATGGTGAAACTTAGCTCTCCGTGCATAGTGATGATCATATGAAGCATTTCAAGTAAATCACAGCTCTGGCTCGAAGAGATTGCATTTTATTGCTGAAATAAGAAAATATGGAAAAGTCAGTTGCCTTATTACAAATTCTAATTTCGAAATGCAGAAACAAATTGCAAAATGGAAAATAAACTAGATGAATAAACATAGCCCATAAAGCCATAAATGGAAAATGGCAAAGTCAGTACGTCACACGATGAGAAGGTACTTCTACCTCGACCGGAATAACAGCTTCTGAACCATAAGAAAGAGAGAACGAAGTTTGACCGGTCGCGGACTTGTGGGTTGTTCGGTAAGCCCATAAAGCCATAGGAAGTTCATCGACCCACTTGCCCCCGACCTTTTCCAGTCGTTTCTTCAGAATGGACTTTATAACTTTATTGACCGCTTCGACCTGTCCGTTCGCTTGAGGGTGTGCAACTGCAGAGAATTTCTTTTGGATATGAAATCGTTTACAGAAATCTTTGAATTCAGCACTGTCGAATTGGGTTCCGTTGTCCGTAATAATGGTGTGTGGGAGACCGAATCGACAGATGATGTTGCGGACTACAAAGTTGATTACTTTCTTCGTCGTTATGGTAGCAAGAGCTTCAGCCCACTTTGTAAAGTAATCAACTGCGACGATGGCGTATTTCGCACCACCTTTTGCCAGAGGTAGAGTACCAATGATGTCGATGCCCCACATTGCAAACGGCCATGGGCTGACCATTTGCGTTATCTCGGTAGGAGGGGCTCTAGGAATTCGAGCGTGCTTCTGACACCTGTCATATTTCTTTGCATAATCCGACGCGTCGCGATTCACGGTAGGCCAGTAATATCTGTATCGAAGTATTTTCTTGGCAAGTGCTTGCCTCCCGGTGTGATCGCCACATTCTCCCTCATGTACATCGTGCAATACTCGTTTAACTTCATCGTGAGCGATACATCGGAGTAAAGGAACAGAGTACCCTCTTCTGTACATGATTCCGTTCTGGATGGTGAATCGTGAGGCCTTCCGAAGGACTTGTCTCTTTTCACTCCCGCGCTCCGGCAGGGTTTCGTGCTCAATGTAATTTCTGAGTGGAGTCATCCATGAATCCTTTTCGGGGACGGTTTCGCTTACCCAGTCTATTTCTGCCCGGTCAATGCTTGGGGAAGATAACATCTCTACGGGAACGAGTCCCATTTGCTGAGCTTCACCTGTGCTGGCTAACTTCGCCAATGAATCGGCTTTTTGGTTGCATTCTCGAGGTATACAGTAAATGGCATAATAATCAAACTTATTCAGTACTTCCTGAACTCGAGCTAAGTAAGCAGCCAGCCTTCGATCTCTCGCTTGATACTCTCCCCGTACTTGACACAAAACTAACTGTGAATCACAATAAATTTCCACAGCGATAATTCTCAAATCTCTAGCAAGTTTCAAACCAGCTAAGAGGGCTTCATATTCAGCTTCATTATTAGTCTTATGAAAATAGAACTTCAAAGCATAACATATAGATCGGCCTTCGGGAGTTTCAAGTACAACACCAGCGCCCGAACACCGGTCGTTTGATGCACCATCAGTATACAACTTCCAGACATATTCGGGAGATTCACTGGTTTCGGGCAAGTCCTCTGGAACGGTAAATTCAGCTATGAAATCGGCTAGGACTTGTCCTTGAATCGCTCGTCTTGGAGTGTAAGTAATGTCGAACTGGCTCAGTTCGATGTTCCACTTGAGTAACCTACCAGACGTCTCAGGCCGCGAAATGACCTGTCGTAACGGCTGGTCGGTGTAAACAATAATTGGATGTGCCTGGAAATATGGTCGGAGCTTCCTTGATGCAATAACAAGGCAATAAGCCAACTTATCTAGCTTCGGATAATTCCTTTCAGCTCTAGTCAATCGTTTGCTGACGTAGTATACTGAATTTTGTATCCTGTCTTCTTCTCGAATTAAGGCAGCGCTGATAGCGTTTTCTGATATCGCCAAGTATATGTACAACTTCTCATGATCAATAGGCTTTGACAGGATAGGTGGTGTGGATAGATGCTGAACTAGTGCTTGGAAAGCGCCCTCACACTCCGTGGTCCATTCAAAGTTTTGTTTTCCTTTTCGGATCAGATCGAAGAAGGGAATGCATTTGTCGGTGGACTTTGAAATGAACCTGCTCAATGCTGCTACTTTCCCATTGAGACTCTGGACTTGCTTTATAGTTTTCAGAGTTTCAAGATTTCTGATTGCCCAAATCTTTTCAGGATTAGCTTCGATTCCCCAAGCGTTGACGATGAACCCAAGGAATTTTCCGGATGCAACTCCAAAATGACATTTCAGTGGATTGAGTTTCATTCTGTATTCTCGAAGTATGTTGAACATAGTTTCTAGGTCTTTAATATGGTCGGTGGAAAATCGTGACTTCACAAGCATGTCGTCTACATATACTTCCATGGTTTTCCCGATTTGATTGGCAAACATCTGATTGACCAATCATTGGTAAGTAGCCCCGGCATTCTTGAGTCCGAATGGCATAACCTTGTAGCAATAAAGTCCCATATTGGTTACGAAGCTGGTATGTTCTTGATCGGGTAAATGCATTGGTATCTGATTGTAGCCGGAATACGCATCCATGAAGGATAAGAGCTCATACCCGGTTGTTGAATCTACTAGCTGATCAATTCTGGGAAGCGGGAAACTGTCTTTGGGACAAGCTTTATTCAGGTCGGAGTAATCGACACATGTTCTCCATTTTTCGTTCGGCTTTCGGACAAGCACGGGATTCGACACCCATTCAGGATATAGCACATCTCAAATGAACTCGTTCGCTTTAAGCTTTTCTACTTCTTCTTTAAGGGCGGCAGATCTCTCTGGATCCATACCACGCCTTTTCTGTTTGACTGAGACATGCCACGGGTCAATATTTAGAGTGTGGCTCGCGATGCCCGGCGAGATCCCACACATGTCAGAATGTATCCAAGCGAATACGTTAAGATTCGCCCGTAGAAATTCAACTAATTCCTCTTGAGTTTGTTGGCTTAGCTGAGACCCAATCTTTATCATTTTTGAATCATCGTCATCGTCAATTGGGACATCAATCGTCAGTTCTGCTGGAGATGCTTGACTTTCTTTAGATTCTCCTTCGTCTTCAGTTTCTCTTGGGTCAAGATCCCTTTGGAATTGGCTGGGGTGCCCGGGCCTAGGCCCGGGCGTTAATTGTCAATTATCGGCAAAGCGGACGCAGAGAGATTCCTCTATGCCCTTTCCTTTCTCCTTTCGCTGCGCCTCCCGCAGCTCGGCAACATAACAGGCTCTCCCAGCAGCCTGATCTCCTTGAATGATTCCCACTCCACGATCAGTGGGAAACTTTGAAGTCAAACACCACGGGACAAGGTATGGTCGGGTTCCACAGCGCGAGTCTGGACCGGACGCGGTCGACGGTCCATGCCTCGCCTCCTTGGTTCAACATTTTCTGGGACATAAGGCTCTGGAGTATGATCTCGTTGGCTACGATGAGGATTAGCTTGGTTTCTAGCATCAACTCCTTGTTCGGTAGTGGTGGTAGTAGAAAGGTTGCCTGTGACATAGTAAGGAGCAGCACCTCCTCGGGATGAAGGTCTGGTATAATGACTAGTGGATGGTCCAGTTCTGGGTTGTCCTAGATTCGAGGCAGGTTGGTGTCCCGTGGCCTGGGTGTAGCTTACATCCAGCCGTGGGCATGTGGATCGGTGATGGCCATCAGAGGAGGCTGAACTCTCCGTAGAAGAATAAGAACCTTGATCTCTTCTGGATCTTCTGCGCCTTTGGCGATTCAGCTGGTTGGTCAATTCTGTGTTGGCGCGCAGTTGTTCAGTTAGCTGTTGCTGACTCTGGGTCAATTCTTGGAGCAGCATCTAAAACCCTTGTCTGGTAACTGGGCCTGATGAATCTGAAGGTCCGGTGGCATCTTGGTTGGATGGAGGCAATTGCAGGGGATTATGTCGGTCCCATCCTTCTTGATCAACAGCTGTAAAGGTAGTTCATGTACTTACCATGGTGAATTAATGAAAGTCCTTTCCTAGATCTGATGCAAATCTAAATAGAATGGAAGGGCTTCAAAGTCTAAGATATGGATCTTCTTCTTGGATTTATGCAATCCGGTATCGATAGGAGATCCAAGGAGCAGGAGAAAAATTGGGTTTTTTCTCAGTGAAAGCACCGAAGTGTTTGTATCAAAATTGGGCACAACACTCTTCGGAAGTTTTTGAAGAGATAAAATAAATAAATTAAATGGAAAAAAAGGATTATCTAATAAAAACTCCAAAAACAAATAATGAAAGCAATAAGAACGCATAGAAACACAAAAATTTAGAGTGGTCCAGCGTGTTGCCTACGTCCACTATGAAGTTGATTGTTTTATTGATGTTTCTTTGATGATTACAATTGATTTCAGTGGGTTATAGTAGATAATAATGGTTTACATCAGTGAAATTCGTTAGTGGCAGCAGCTATGGAGTTTAGATCGGGATCCGGCAGAGTCTAGGCGTTGGAGAATTCAAAGAAGAAGAAGATCCCTTTTCTGTTGGCTCTGGGGGTCTATTTATAGGTGTAGGAGGCGGATATCTCGCTCAGATCTCGGGAGACTATTTCTGGCACGTGAGTAGGCCCGCGCGACCGGGCCCGTGAAGTTTCGGCCCGATCCATGATCGATACAAACGGATTTCGTATCGATCAAGATTGCGTCCGATGGAGTCGAAATTTGGCGTGGACATTCTTTAGCATGCACGTAAGCTTCTGTGAAAATTTCATAGCATTTGGACTTGTAGATTAGGAGATATGATCGATACGAAATGGTGATATTCGGCAGGCTGTTTCGTTCGTATCTATCATTTCGACTCGATGACTTCGAATCGATGGCGGCATGAGCTAGCAAGTTGACGTGGCGCGCGTCCTTCGCATCGATCTGTAGCATACCCAATTTGAATCGATGAAGACAGTCTAGTTCGAATCGATGGACGTTGGTTTGTTCGCATCGATGAAGGTTGCATAGTTCGTATCGATGAAGGTTGCATAGTTCGTATCGATGAAGGCTGCATAGTTCGTATCGATGAAGGCTCCTTGGTTCGTATCGACTATTGTGCTTTGCTTCGCATCGATGGGAGGCGTGCATTTCGTATCGATTGGTGATTGATCGATACGAAGAGAGCTTTTGAGATTGAGCGATGCGAAACAGATGAAAGTGTTTGTTGCCGATGGATACGAAGTAGGAGTTTTCGGATGGATACGAAGTGGGCATTGGATGATCGAGTCGAACTGTGGCTTGTCGATGGATGCGAAGTCGATCGATTCGAACTGTTGCTTCCTGATGGATGCGGATCGATACGAAGTGGACATTGATCGATCGAGTCGAACAGAGCTTTCCCTGATGGATTCGAACTCGATCGATTCGAACAATGGCCACCTGATGGATTCGAACTCGATCGATTCGAACAACGGCCACCTGATGGATTCGAACCCGAGACTGTTTCTCGTCCAATCTTGCATCGATCATAACTTGAGCATATGAACTCGGATTGAATTGAAATTTGGAGTGCTGACTTCCATGGCTTTGCTCGTCGTGTCTTGTCGATCATAGCTTGATCCGGACTCGGACAAAATTCGTCGATATCCATAGTGAGCTTGCATATCTCTAAGACAAACCGTCATTGGTTGCTAATCAATTTCTTGGTGTCACGGCTTTGCCAAAAGGCGGGATAACATGGACAAACGTCCAATAATTAGAAACTTGTAAATAGACGTTTGTTCCACGAGAGCGGTTGAATAAGCATCCAGCACAATTACAAATTTTGAACTAGAGCTAAATACAACCAATTACAAAATATATGTTGAAGCAAGTTTTGGGGGTAGATTTTACATTTTGTAAGTTTTTTTTGGAGATGCTCTATGCTACTTAATTGCAAACTCTTCGGACACCGTAAAAGCACGGTACTACTAACTGCACTATCCGCATATGGAACTCATACATAACATAATGCTTACATCAAAATCAGACAGAGTGCGTTCGATGCAAAAATTATAAAAGACCAAAGATTAAATAAAAATTTGTAGAAGGTGGAAATTTGATTTTTACTTATAAAGCTAATAGAATTAGTTCAATTTATTTTAATTGTAAAGTTAAATTTGTTTGAGAAAACTATATATTAATAAGTTTTATTTGCGTTTTTTTTCTATTTCAAAATGTTATGTGTTTTCTATATTTGCTAATTAATTAATCATTAATTATTAATCTTTTTACTAATTATTAATTATATACTTACCAAACTAATACAGCTAATAAAATAACATATCCTGAATTTTATATGCAGATCTAATTTTAATGTTCAAACGGTGTCCGGAAATGTTTTTTAACATGGACATGCATTGGTGGGCTCTTCTAAAATTTTCTTTCTTCCACTTTCCACCAATCTCATTACCTCACAATTAACACTCCCCTTTGTGTAATTTCAAATTTTGCGCATAGAGAATTCTACGAGCAAAGGAGGAGGAGATTTGAGAATTGAATTCCAGATGTTTTTGGTGTGAATCAATTACTACCTTATATTAATCGATAATCGACCAATTAAAAAAGCATACAAGAAAATGGTTAAAGGAAAGATCTATGAGAAACTAATAAATGGAATAAGAAAAATCAAGTTGGAAACAATTTTAAAAATTGAAAAATAATACAAAAGTAGCAAAACTATAAATAAACAAGGGAAAGTAGGACCACAAAATCAATTTGTAACGTTAATCATAACGTGACAAGATTTATGCAGAAACTCCTAGATGAAATAACAAAAAACAAGTTCAAAAAGATTGGGAAGAGAATGGAAACTAATGTAGAAATGGTAAAGGAAAAATACATGAATAGAAATGAGCAAGGGAGGAAGTTGGAAAAATCGATTTACAAAAAGGTGTGTGTAAAAACTAAAAAAAAATAAGGAAAAATTGATTTTAAAAGTGTAAAAGGAGATGGAAGATAATGTAAAAATAACATAAGTTACTAAAAATAAACAAAGGAAAAAGTATGGCACAAAAACTGATTTACAATGTAGTCAAGATGAAATAATTCATGTAAAACTAAAAGTGAAATAAGAAAAAATAAGTTGAAAAGGTTTTAAAAGAATGAAAATAACATTGAAATAGTAGCGTGTGTGTGTTTGTGGTGTTTTTGGCCTCAGATGTCGCTGTAGATTTGAGAAGAATTTTGATCGTAGAGTGTAGATGACAAGTATATTTGTAGGAAAACTCTTAATCAATTTATAGCATGATGGTCTTAAAAGCGACAGAACCGTGGATAAAAAATTTGATCAAAGTAGAAAATAAAGAAAAAAATAGGTATAGTCTTCTCCTTATAATTCTCTATCTTTTCATAATCATATTGCACCATAGTAGTGTCGATTTCTATTGGAACTGGACCAGCCGCAGTGGAAATTATGGGTGAATTTCAGAAAATTTACCCTATTGGATCTTTATTGGGCCTATGAAGTCTAATTTAATTAGAACATTTCCAAATTTTATTTAAATAAAATCATTTATTTTATTTAAATTCAAATATATTAAGATATGAAATTAATTTTATTTGATTTAGTTTATACATAAATGTATTATATACATATATGTGTGAGTGCATGTGTAACATAATAATCCATGCAAGGTATAATATGCCCATATGTAGATGTTGGGATTTACACCGCAACAGACATATTAGCTCATTTTGTATGTCATGTATGTTGTCCAAATATGTGCATGTATATGTGTTACAAAATACGCACACACACACACACATGTATGTATAAATATATTATATATAATATATGAACATAAAACATTTATATATAGATAAATATATATATAGAAAGAGAGATAACAATTATTAAAAATTATTTATAATTCAAAATTAACTTAGTTTTGCAAATATAATAATTTTAGTATTTTAATTTGTAATATTATGAATAAAATGATGTTTTCATCCATAAATAATTAACATAAAATAATATATTGATGAAAATTCAAATTTTACAGTTTTGGAAAATCTAGGATCATAATATAGAGATTAGAAAAAATCTGAAGATTTTTCAAGTTGAAATATTAATTTTAAAAACAAATACATTGATTTCAGCAATAATTATTTAATATAAAATAATATATTATTAAAAATTCAAATTTTAAAATTTCAAAAATTCTAGGATCATGAATGAAAGGTTACAAAAAATTTAAAGTATTTTTTAATTAAATTATTATTTTTAATAAATCATAAATAGTTTTTCCGAAATAATATTAATTATTAAAAATAATAAACTTTATTGAAAAATCCTAAATTTTTTCTGTAAGTTTCTGGAATGATATAATATTTTTTAAAAATATAAAATTGAACTGATAGTGTAATAATTATTTTATATATAATAAACAATTCAAAATTCAATAAATGTTAATTTAAAAATATGAATATATGCATGATAATTAATTTTCGAATTTGTAAATTCATATTATATATAAATAAGTGTGTTAATTTTTTTAAATCATATATATATATATATATCTTATATATGCATATATGCTATTATGAAAGAGAAATATACACTAATATGTGTGTGTGTGTGTGTGTGTGAATTTATTAATAAATATATATAAAACAATTATTAATGAAAATAATTGATTTTGTACAGTAAACAATATTTGTCTATACATAAGTCAAATGTATAAAAAAAAATTATGCACATAACCAAACTGATTTGTGACAACTACATCTACTTACAAAATCTCACCTAACTAAACATATAGTAGCAATATATTTAAATAGATATGAAATTGCTCATTATAGGATCATAGAATATAATTTAATTACTGTAATATGAATTAAAATTACCAATTTAATGATGCATTTGAATCCACGTTGAAGCAATGACTTCCCATCCTTTTACTGTTCTTGATTCGTCAGATTGTAAGTCCGGAATTATCGACCTCTAACCATCGAATAATATTATTTTAATTTGAAATATATTTGAGAATTTTGGAGTGGATTGAAAGCTATGTTTTAACCAGCAATGTAGAAGATAATGGCGGCCAAAAAAAGGTTAGTTTTATTTTAGCGATACATACATACATACATACATACATATAGGGTTGTATTAGAGGGAAACGAGGAAAACCATTTTACCCATTCTCACTTGATCTCAACCCATTATCTCCAAGCCAATTCTCTATGTTTTAGCCACCCCTAGACCTTCCCAAAACTGAAATTTTGCAGCCCTAATATGGGCCTTAAAATCATCTAAGCCTAAGCCAAAATACTATGCAATTAAATCTAATTTAATTGCTTGTCGATATTGTATATCGATCGATATTGTATATCGATCGATATATTTATAAATCTTATAAATATATATAACATTATTTATTTCGCAAATCATATTCAAATTTTATAATTAATATTTCATGAATATTAATTAATTTAATTAATTTATAACAATTATAAACTAATTAAATCGTTCGGTCTTAAGGGAATTCATTATTTCGGCTGTGTAACTCTTGGGTGTAAATTTGGTCAGCGATTAACATCGAACTATTCTAATGTTAAAGTTTACACGTCACTTAGTAGGTGGTGTGACATTATTTCCAAATTTATCGCTTACTCATTTTCGGTAAAATCCAATTTTAGCTTAATAAGCGTTGCCCGGTTATGACATTTGTTTACACCAATTCTCTTCGTCAAAACTATATCACTTTGGACTTATGGAATTTAGTAATGGTCAAAATTCCAACTTCATCCATATTCAACTTTATAGTCCAAATACAAAGTGCTTGGTTCAATAATAACAATTATTATTAACCTAAATGCTCTGGCCAGAGACTTTGACTTTGAGTTGACTTGAGTTGACTATGATACTAACCGCATATAACTAAGGAGACGAATCCTTTCTTGAATAGTGCTTCACTTCCAATACTTCCGCTCGACCCAACTATAGTCACTCGATGGATGTCATGCCATGATTTGGTTATAATCAAAGCGGAGCTTTCATATTGAAGATCCACGGTATTCTCAAGTCGAGAGAACTGTATAAATCGGTCAAATCGATATTTTCTGTTTGACCTTAGTTATATTAACCAACAGAAAACTATCGAGTGAGTCATTCCGTAGTTATCCAATAACTATTAGTACGTAACCCCTAGGTACCCTCAGCAGTCATGAGTAATACACTGCCCAACAATTGGAGAGCGTTACGTACTGTAGTCTCAATGGATACATCGATATCCAGTCTCGAAGCATCTTGACTAGAAACATTTAAAATGGTATATTTGTTTCGTTGTGATAAATTACTCCTAGTTACAACACTTTGTAACTACTATCACAAAATATACCATTTATGGATTTTTCTATTAAATATACTTTTAATTAAGTTAATTAATTAATATAATCACATTATATCAAGTATATAATAGGAAGAAAATACCTTTTATTTCAAAAAAGATTGGTCAACGAGTTAGATATATGTAACAAATTACATAATTTCCCCTAGGGCATACCCCTAACTCTATCAATCTCCCACTTGCACTTGGGGTCAATTATGGAATCTAATTCCAACTTCTCCAATCAGTTTTCTCAAAACCAATTAAGTCGGTCCCTTAGTGAATGGGTATGCTATTATGTTTTAATTATCTATTTTGTCGATTAACTCTTTCTGACACTGATAAAATGCCTTTATCATGTGGAAAAATTCGAAATATGTCTTTCGACTTCTGGTGAGCTTTAAGTTCTATCATGACCAATTTCATGACATTGTTATTTGATAACAATATTATGGGATTCTCAACATTTGGAATCACCTTTGGCTCAATTATAAATTTATGCATTTATATCTATATACATTGGTTTATTGTAGCGCTATTCAAGTTAATGTTCTCAGCATTTTGTTGAATCGACCACAATCACAATTATTTTGAAACATTTTCAAATTAAAGATTTTAACTTGAATTTTATCATTGACATGTTATACTCAATATCACTTATAAAAGTTTGTGTCCAAATGTTCCATCATAACGAGTTCGTTGTTTCTATAAACAATTCTCTAGTATTTCATATATACGCCAGAACAACTCAAACAACCATTTAGTGATATCAATTTGGATTTTATATTTTCTCCATGTATCAAATACATAAAAAAACACAATATCATACACAACATAACCTGTATGATAATTCCTATTGCTAATGCATAAGGAATCCAACTTACATGTTTTCTTTTTAATAGGGTGCTTTTGTATATCGTTTTGGGACAATCCCTATATCTTTTATACTCACCATAAAAAACATCATTTACAATCCAAAATTGAATATTAAAACAACTAAAGTTGATTTTAATACAAGCATATTGTTAAAATCAACAACGTGTTGTTTACTTATAGTTTAGAAATATCAATGTACCTTTTAACGTTCTTTCTTATGAACACACGCTTCCTCTGCACTTTGATTGAAAATCAAACTATTTGATATTTCTATCAAAATACTTATTCAATCTTGATGCTTATAAATGATACATTCGTAACATTTCTTGAATCATATCCAAAGACTCACAAACTCAATATCGCTCCCACTGACTTTGAGGCATTTTTGGGTAATATGTGTAAACGGCTTACTCTAAATCATTATTTAGAATTTTCTGTTTCAATACATAAGTACCAAACACTAAGTCTTATCGATCGATAATTTTGTAAGTAAATCCGAATTAACTTGAGCATGTTGAATACCGAATCTGTTATGCTAATTTCAATAACTGAAATTTGCGATATTATTCTTATCAACATTGCTCATTTAATTTTAACCACATTAGTCTTTCCAATAAAGACACAATCTTGGCCGATTGATCACATCTCTTTGGTTACGACCACCAAAATCATATTTTGATAATAGCGTACTTGGAATTCTTTCAGATTTGCGCATCATACCATATAGAGTCAACAATCTTAATGGTTTAATTGAACAACCGAGGGTAATTTATATTTTCGACATTAATAAGAAACTCATAGTTTCTCTTCGATGTACGAGAATACTTATTAGACATTCTAATGCTATGTGTTCATTTAGGTTAGTTAATTTCACTTCATCTTATATAATCAGTTTTATCTATGGATTAGATCCAATTCCATTTAACTACCAAAAATTTCTCAAAGAAATTCCTTCACAATGAAGTTGATATATCTTGAAACAACAATTGTTTCTAAGTGCAAATAGAATAGGGATTCATAAACGCTTTATGAACCTTTTTATTTATAAAACTGATTTTAGTTTACAAAAATTATGTTCAAAACATAAATATGTCATTTGATGACAGGCCTTTCCAAAAACCTTTTGGAGATTCATACAAGATCCCTAATGAACAATTATTACGTGCAATCTTTCGACTCGCACAACATGCCAACTCCTTAGCCTAGGATATGTTGGAATTTCTTACAAACCCTTATCTTATATGATTTTGTAAACTATTGTTTAGATGAAATAATATCAACATTGTGTACTAATCTTAAATACATGACCTTATAGAAAGAAACTAACTCAACTTCACTCACAATTAATCGTATATTGTCCAACAATGTTTGATTACTCCTTATCGATGCATTATTATGTATCACATGGAGGAGTGACTTTTGAGATTGAATCTATATTTATTTTTAGGTACATTTGGAACTCTTTCCAATATACTCACTTATTCGACCAAATCAAATCACTTTATTCTATTGCATATTATTTTATTTGCTTTTCTTTTATATTATATGATTTTATCATAAACTTACTACATATGTATCTAATACACATGTTCATGTTGGTAATTAAATCATCGATGAATATAAAAAAGTATGTGGAACCCTTTTGGTATTAATAGACTTGTGATTGCATACATCAATATATATATTAATTCAAAGAGTTCATCAACTCTTATGATGCTCCCACTGAATGGGTGCATAGCCATTAATTGTTTGAGATATAATTTACATGTATCATATGATTCATAATCATATAGTAAAATTATTTCTCAAAATTACGGCTTAGTCTATAATTCGAAAACAATTATAAATAATATTAAATACATATGTATTTTTGTTCCATTACTTTTACTATGAAACCACATTCCATAATATAGTTCTATTTCATAATGAATATTCATAATACTCATATTGAAATATAGTTATATCGATTTTTCAATCAATACCAAAAATAAACATTATTTCACAAATAATGTTCGGTACATTTTACGAAAATAATTTTCATAATTTGATACAATTATTAGGTGCTATATATCATGCTCCCACTATTTCTGCCATTACTATAATAGCATATTAAATTTAGAGGTCCACTATTCACTTAATATTGTTAATATTGTTTACTTATTTTATATGCCGCAACCAGTTTATAGTGGAGAGTTCTTTAATCAAATATCTTGAACTCAAAGAAATAAATGTTATAGAAAACAATTTTCTATATGAAAATACATTTCGGAATAAAAATCATATTTCATATTCCAATATTAAGTATCAATTATTATTACAATTCTTGTTTCCAATGTTTCTCTATGAAGCAGAAGTTACTATTCATTCTCTTCATTCCAACTTTACCTTAAATTACATCTATTATTATACATTCGTTTTTCTTTTAAATGGTCAAACTATTCAAAAGAAAACCTTACTATAATATCATAACAAACTTTTACAAAAGCGCATTCGATTCTTCTTAACATTTAAGACATCAAATATGTTACACTTTATGTAAACCGATCAAGATCACATTTCAACGATTGAGTTCTTATATGTATCTCGTAGTTTATGGTCCTGTGTTACATTAACACAATATGATTCTTTTGAAATCATTCAAGTTGAATACATGATCTTAAAATACTGTTTATTGGCTTACTTCGAATGAACTAACTTCATCGAAATGTTGTACCCCACAAACTATGATTGCTCACCATATAACATTTATATGTGAAAGTGCATGGATCAAATATCCATAGTCTTGAATTGCATTTAGAGTTCAAAAACTCATAAAATGCAACACACAGTCTAAACCAAATAAACATATAAGTGACCAACTTATGAATGTATTAAGTAGTTGAAATTAGGCACTTGCATGGGTATAGAAACATTATATAACATGCAATTAGGATTATTAGATATATTATATTTCTATTTGTCAACTTTCAATTCATTTTGTTTATATATGTTAATTGACAAACGTTTTATAAATCGTATTAAATCCACAAATTTATCATTGTAGATAATTATAACATTACATAGCATATGTTCTTACAATATTAGAAAAGTTAAATGCTACTATTTTATTTTTCTAATAAGACTCCCACTAGTCTTTACATTTCTGTTTGGTGGCGGAGAATTTATTCTCTTAGCTTAACACCCTTCTCTGAGACGTACGAGCTCAGAGGTTATGTAGTTGATGGTTACCAGCTTTATATCTCAAAGTGTAACGTCAGACATACATCCATACAAGTCTGTTTCGGGTTCGAACAAAACCGAAGGCACTTCCAAAGAAGCCCTTGCAAATCCGGATAATCCTTAATCACGTCCGACTTGAAACGAATGAGTTATGCTGTCTCAAACATGGACTCAGGCCATGTTTGAAATAGTTCAAAAACCAAAAATGTACAGGCCTGAAACCATCTTGGGTTCAAATTCCAGGCATGAAACAGAGAATCAAATGGCATCGGATTGAGCTAAAAATTGGTATGCATGTAGTAGAAAAGTTTGTCTTGCAAATAAAAAAAATTATGCAATTTGGATAAAATATAAGAAAGTTATGATGTCTCAAACTTGAACCCGCAGCTTGTTGTAATTCAGTGTTTAAAACCTTGTTTTAGTCCAACTTTGAAACGACGCAGATTCTTCGTTTCAAATCGAATTTGAGTGATTCTTTTTGCAGATTGAAGTAGGAGTGTTGAATTACATTTCTGCAAAATTTCAACTCATTTTGACACTGTTAACTTGTTCAAACCTACTGTCGAATATTGAGTCGCAGCTTGTTTTAAACGGATAATACTTGGTGTAATTTCCATTATTTCAATGTTTTCTTGATATTTCTTTCTGGATTTCATACACAGGTATTATAATGTGTTTTAAAAATGTTTTTCAAATAAATGGGCTTTTGAAATTATTACTATATATTATTTTTTTAGTATAAAAATTATATACTCTATAATAAGAGAATTTCAAAGGCAATTTCTAAAGCGATTTCGAAACGTTCCAAAAACTCGTTTTCTTCAACTTAATTTCTATATAAAACACACAATTTTGCACTTCGAGCGAAGAGGGAGGAGAATTAAATGATTAGATAAAACGCGTTCTATGAACACGTGCGTTTATCATTTTAGTTAATTCCTAATCTATTTGTTTGATCGTTTTGACCTTTTTCTCTAAACCCTAAGATGAAACATAGAAGTCTTACAACTTCACTAGTGGATTTTATGACTCATTTGTTTTGGTATTCTGACCTTGAGTTTGCTCAACAAATCATAGCCCCACAAACGATGGATAACTCCTTATCGGTTGTATCACATACAACTCCTAACCCATTTTTCCTTGTTCTAATCTCATTTCGACCTTGAGTTTGCTCAACAAATCGAAAGAGATTATTCACTTATACATACCATATCATGATGGCCTAAGTATAATATATGTACCTTGAGTTTGCTCAACAAATACATATAGTTATCTTACCTCATCTGTTCAATATATTAATAATACTACGCATAACATCCCTAGCTTGAGTTTGCTCAACAACTAAGGAGTATGTAAGTAATTTATTAATATATATATATATATATGGTAGAGGACAACATTAGATTGAAGATTCATAATCTTTAATATATATATTGAGTGATATCCACTTATAGAATAATATATTTCTTATGAAATACCCCAGCGATTCAAGTGTCAAACACATCAGAAATCATGGTACATGTACATTTACATATGTATTTATTTCTCAAGTCTATTTGGGTTTCTTTAATATTCCACATTTAGTTTATAGACATATCATATAAGTTTTATTGTTATATAACTTTTATATTTCATATTACTTATATGTAGTCTCACGTATAAAATATCATTAATTAAATCTTTTCTAATTAATTTTAATCAATTAACTATTTAATTAATTTTAATCAATTAACTATTTAATTAATTTTAAATTAGTATTCCAATATAACTTTTATATTGGAGATATCTACTATAGCATTTATAGTGTATGCTATAACCTTTATAGTGTAGCACACATATATCATATATATGTGTATTTTATTTAGTTAATTAACCTTTAATTAATTTATTCAATTAAACAATTTTTATTAAAATTTATTAATTTCAAAATTTATCTTGTATACATACATGTATACTTATGTTATCTTAAACATTTTAAAATAACATAACATATATTAACATATATAATACATGCATATATGCATTAATTAATTATCATATTTAATTAATTTATTTTATTAATCTTATTAATAAATTTAAATTTTGAAATTATTATATAAATATTTTCAAACATTTCAAAAATATCATTATCCTTTCAAACATTTTGAAAACTTATGTAGTATTATAATTTTTATAATAAACATGTTTTATTTTAAATTTAACCATTAAATTTAAAATCTTTAACATTAATTTTCAAAACGATTTTGAAAATAAGCACAAGGCCCAAATTAAGTTGTGCCTTTTCTATTAGGAGCAACCTTTGGGCTCACTTCATCTTTCGGGCCAGGCCGGTAACCAGATAGGACAGGGTGCTTGATTACCCAATTCCAATCCTAGACATTACCTTTTTTGATACCGTACTAAGTGGGCAAGCTTAATTGGTTAGCCCTAATATGACTAATTTAGACCGCATAGGCTATTGGGCTCTGATACCATTGTTGAAAATAGACCAGCCCGCAGCGGAAAGTTATGGTTGAATTTCAAAAAATTTACCCTATTGGATCTTTATTGGGCCTATGAAGTCTAACTGAATTAGAACATTTCTAAATTTCATTTAAATAAAATCATTTATTTTATTTAAATTCAAATATATTAAGTTATGAAATTAATTTTATTTGATTTAGTTTATACATAAATATATCATATACATATATGTGTGAGTGCATGTGTAACATAATAATCCGTGAAAGGTATAATATGCCTATATGTAGATGTTGGGATTTACATCGCAACAGACATATTAGCTCATTTTGTATGTCATGTATGTTGTCCAAATATGTGCATGTATATGTGTTACACACACACATGTATGTATAAATATATTATATATAATATATGAACATAAAATATTTATATATAGATAAATATATATATAGAGAGAGAAAACAATTATTAAAAATTATTTATAACTCAAAATTAACTTAGTTTTGCAAACATAATAATTTTAGTATTTTAATTTGTATATATTATGAATAAAATAATGTTTTCATCCATAATTAAATAATTAACCTTAAACGATATATTGATGAAAATTCAAATTTTACAATTTTATAAAATCTAGGATCATAAAATAGAGCTTTGAAAAAATCTGGAGATTTTTCAAAGTTAAAATATTATTTTTAAAAACAAATACATTGGTTTTGACAATAATTATTTGATATAAAATAATATATTTTTAAAAATTTAAAATTTAAAATTTTAGAAATTCTCGGATCATGAATGAAAGGTGATGAAATTTGTTTTAAGAATTTTTCAGTTGAATTATTATTTTTAATAAATCATAAATACGTTTTCCGAAATAATATTAATTATTAAAAATAATAATATTTATTGAAAATATCCTAATTTTTTTATATACGTTTTGGGAATAATATAATATTTTTAAAAAATATAAAATTGAATTTTTAGTATACTAATTATTTTATATATAATAAAAAATTCAAAATTCAGTAAATGTTAATTTAAAAATATGAATATATGTATGATATTTAATTTTTGAATTTATAAATTCATATTATATATAAATAAGTGTAATAAAAATTTTAAATCATATATATATATAAATCTTATATATGCATATATGCTATTATGAGAGAGAAATATACACTAATATATATATATATATATATGAATTTATTAATAAATATATATAAAAAAATTATTAATGACAAAAATTGATTTTGTACAGTAAAAAATATTTGTATATACATAAATCAAATAGTATAATAAACAAATTTTGCACATAACCAAACTGATGTGTGCCAACTACATCTACTTACAAAAGCTCACCTAACTAAACATATAGTAGTAATATATTTAAACAGATATGAAATTGCTCATTATAAGATCATAGAATTTAACTTAATTACTGTAATATGAATTAAAATTACCAATTTAATTATGCCTTTGACTCCACGTTGAAGCAGTGACTTCCCATCCTTTTACTGTTCTTGATTCGTCAGATTGCAAGTCCGGAATCACCAACCTCTAACTATCTAATAATATTATTTTAATTTAAAATATATTTGAGAATTTTTGAAGTGGATTGAGAACTATGTTTTAACCATCAATATAAAAGGTAATGGCGGCCAAAAACAGGTTAGTCATTATTTTAGAGATACATATATATATATATATAGATATAGATATATATATATATATATATGGTTGTATTAGAGAGAAACGAGGAAAACATTTTTACCCGTTCTCACTTGACCTCAACCCATTACCTCCAAGCCAATTCCCTATGTTTTAGCCACCCCTAGACCTCCCCAAAACCGAAATTTTGCAGCCCTAATGATGGGCCTTAAACCCATCTAAGACCAAGCCAAAATACTATGCAATTACATCTAATTTAATCGCTTGTCGATATTATATATCGATCGATATATTTATAACTGTTATAAATATATATAACATTATTTATTTCTCAAATCATATTCAAATTTTATAATTAATATTTCATAAATATTAATTAATTTATAACAATTATAAACTAATTAAATCGTTCGGCCTTAAGGGAATTCATCATTTCGGCTGTGTAACTCTTGGGTGTAAATTTGGTCAACAATTAACATCAAACTATTCTAATGTTAACGTTCACACGTCACTTAGCAGGTGGTGTGACATTATAGCCAAATTTTTCGCTTACTCATTTTCGGTAAAATCCAATTTTAGTTTAATAAGCGTTACCCGGTTGTGACATTTGTTTACACCAATTCTCTTCGTCAAAACTATATCACTTTGAACTTATGGAATTTGGTAATGGTCAAAATTCCAAATTCATCCACATTTAATACAAAGTCCTTGGTTCAATAATAACAATTATTATTAACCTAAATGCTCTGGCTAGAGACTTTGACTTTGAGTTGACTGTGATACTAACCGCATATAACTAAGGAGACGAATCCTCTCTTGAATAGTGCTTCACTTCCAATACTTCCACTCGACCAAACTATAGTCACTCGATGGATTCCATGCCATGATTTGGCTATAATCAAAGCGGAGCTTTCATATTGAAGATCCACAGTATTCTCAAGTCGAGAGAACTGTGTAATTCAGTCACATCGATATTTTCTGTTTGACCTTAGTTATATTAACCAATAGAAAACTATCAAGTGAGTCGTTACATGGTTACCAATAACTATTAGTACGTAACCCCTAGGTGCCCCCAGCAGTCATGAGTAATACACTGCCCAACATTTGGAGAGCGTTACGTACTCCAGTTTCAACGGAACATTTAAAATGGTATATTTGTTTCATTGTGATAAATTACTCACAGTCACAACACTTTGTAACTTCTATCACAAAATATACCATTTATGGATTTTTCTATTAAACATACTTTTAATTAAGTTAATTAATTAATATAATCACATTATATCAAGTATATAAGAGGAAGAAAATACCTTTTATTTCGAACAAGATTGGTCAACGAGTTAGATATATGTAACAAATTACTTAATTGCCCCTAGGGCATACCCCTAACTCTATCAATTTCATCATGTTTAAACCCTAAAACCGATTGCATTTAAATTTGGTGATTTAACCAGTTTCAATTGAAATTTATTATATGAATGGATTATAATGATGTCATGAATACAATGGTAAGCCTATTTTGCAATATGAATCCTAAAGCTTTGATTGTAATTCTTGACAAATAGGAAGATAAGGAAATATTATGTTTTTGTGCTAAATGTGCACATTCTTGATTCTCTGGTCATTTGAATAAGTTGTTGCATTGTAATAGATAGATTCCTGATGTTTCATTTGACATAGTAACGGGTATCTTTAAATTTCAAAATATGGAACACTTTAACGAGTTGGGCAAAATTTTACAATTTTAAATGCTTGGTAATATTGTTGTTTAAAGGTTAACGTATGTTCAGTTTCATATTATTCTCACAAGAACTTATTACTTCATTTGAGATTTTATATATGTAAATTTGGAGACTATAAGCGGTAATATTTTATCGTCATCTAGAGGAATGATGTTGTTCCATTTTCTTAGAAGTAAAAAATTGCCGATCAGCATGTTAGCCTTGCCCGGTTCCAGTCAATCTACGTAACAATGGCAAACGAACACATCAAAGATACCACCGCCCGCTTTTCTAAGTCGGCCGGCACAACTCAAAACAATATAAACAACCAACTCGTTCGACTAGACCCTACTCAAAAGCAATCAGCCCTTGATTTTCAACTTAGAAAAATATAAAGGCTCTTGAGTTTAGTAACATTGTAATCTTTAGTACTTTTAATTTCTAGTTATTCTCCTGTAATTCCTTGTAATTCGAAGAGACCAATATAATAAGAAATCTTCACAGTGAACATACATAAACTTAGTCGAACCACTATACATCTTGTGTCATTGTATTTTAATTGCTTATTTACTTCTCATTTTCAATTTATATGCCTAATGTTAACAAGTAACATTTGCTAATATGAATGCATCATCATAATTTTGGGGTAAATGAATAGAGAACAAGGCTGGATGCTAAGACGATAGTAAACTTCAGTCCTCCAGCCCTTCTAGCGGTTGATCTAACTCATGCCCAGCCTACCATCCTTAGCACTTACAACCTCGTTAATACCACCTAGGAAAGGGTGATGCTTGAAACCTCGACCGGCGTAGCTCTTGTTCACAACAGGGGAATGCATGTTGCACGTGAGCCAAATCATACTATTAATAATTATGGACATAGAATTGACCATGTATAGAGAATGAAGTAATCATCATCCCCCTTCAGCGGAATGACCATCTGCTTTCGAATGCCTTTAGGTGATAGATGGAGCTCCAGACATGAGATTCAATCGTCTTAGTAGTGGTGCTCAAGCCATCGGCAGAGAGCATAAAGCCCTCTTGGCACATTCCCATTCCCATAAAGATGGAGCTATCCTAGGGAAATGCGAGCCAGACAATCATGACCGCCAAACAATCTGCTTGGGGGTAAAGTACAAGTTAAGAATATGGAAAGAGCTTCAAAAGTAGTGACCATCCCTAACTGATTTCTATCAACGGGTGAATGACATCATGCGAATGAAAGATGCTAATCTCTCAAACAATGAAGATAAGGCTGACGCTCTTACAGAGCCGGCCCCGTGGAAATGCCGATCGTTGAAACAATGGTCAATAGAATAACGATAAAAGACATGCAAAAGACGACACACAATACAAGCCCAAGTAAACTAACTCTGCCTCTTTGAATCGGGGTACGGAATCTATAAGTCTTACAACCAGGGAGCGGGTGTCATACCAAAGACTGCCTTCCATAAGAGGTGGAAGAAGGTACCAACCTCTCGACAATGGCAAGTATTGTAAGTTCCACCGAATCAATGGTCACCCCACTGAAGAGTGTCATATACTGAAGAATGAGATCGAGAGGCTGATCTGAGAAGGAGTGCTTATAGACTATATTTGACACCAAGTTGACCAAAGAACGACTTGTAATAACCAATCGACCCAACCCCTACAATCCAACAATAATGTCACAGCTATAACTGACATTCTAACAATCTATGGAGACCTACATGTGGCTAGAAGAAACCGAGGAGCACAGTTCCGATGTCAAAGAGAGGTGGGATCAGCTAAGTAAGTGTATTTGTTGGAACACTAAGCACGTAAAACACCCAGGCTAAAGGCGGATTAACTCATCACAATTACTATCGAGGATAAAAAGTCGTCTTTAACCCTATAACGACCTCATAGTTATTACCATTATAATGACAAATTCAAATGTACATAGAACTTTCGTGGATGTGGGTAGTTCAGTCAATGTCATGCTCAGACATGTTTTCGAGACACTCAAGCTTCCTACCTCCAGTCTCACCCCATGTACCTTAACCATCTATGGCATTGGAGGTGTCAGCATTGTCCCAATAAGGACTACTTCCCTCATGGCTACTGTTATCCCACCTTTTTACCAGACAGTATACGGACGAATCCGACGAGTTAAACTTTGAATTTATCAAGGAAAGACGCCTGGAGAGATGATCATGAAGCCTAAAATCCAAGTACAATCAAGACCATAAGGTAAGTATGTGCTCACTCCAAGAAATCAAGAACCGGGAACCACCAAAGTTAGGGATCAGTACTGATCTAACCCCATGGGTCGGCACCGACCCATATTCCTTGGCTCGGTGAGGCCCATCTTCTTCCTATGACCATCCTTGACGCTAGAACCCTATTTCTAGTGTTGTTTAGTTGATTCCATGGAACTCTATATCAATCTCTACGAACTCCTGAATCAGCAACTTCATTCTTCTATAATTCTGTTATTTGGACTCTTAGACTAGCTATTATTGCTGTAAACAACTATGGAATCACGAAGATAACCTTAAGACGAGCCGAAGCGAAGAGTTAAAGGCAACCAATTTGGCAATATTATGGGTCGGTACCGACCCCTAACCTTGGAGTTGAACCGACCCATCCAACATGATGATGTGGCATCCTACTTTTGTGGAGAACTGGTCTATAGCAAGAAGAATGGTTTGGAGATATTTTGTATGAGATTTTAGGCTCCCAACCTCTATAAATAAAAAGGTAGGGCTCATTTTTAGGATCTTTTGGCTCTAACTCTTCCTACTCTAATTTCTTATAACCCATGTCGGAGTTGTACCGACCCGTAAGATGATCTTCCTGTAATCAGCAAGATAAGCAATAAAAATCATTAAGTGGACATAGGCCGGAGTATGCTGAACCACTATAAACTCTCTATGTTCTTTCTTACTCGTTTTTCATTTATTTTCTTCATTTTTATTTCTCTGCTTACTTTCCTTGGGTGTTTGTGCCATTTTTGGTTCAAATATTTTGTATTTTCACTGAGACAACTTGAACTCACTAATTCAAGACTTAGGAAGATTCTAAATGGCTAGACAATCAACTAGAAGGACTGTTGTTGGAGAAAATCAATCAAGGGGCAGCCAAAAGGCGTCCTTGGGAGCAAACCTCCCATGAATCTACATAACAAGGGATGAGATGGAAACTATGATGAATGGATTGTAGGAAAGGATGATGGCACATAAGGAAGAGATGATGGAGAATTTTTTCAAGAGGATATAACAGATGGGAATAGCCAGAGTTGCTACAAATCAGAATTAAGGACTTGAAGCCGAAGCATATTATTTGGGAGTGGGATAGAACGACCCAGGACAAACCCCAAGCCGAATATACAGTTCGGTACTGACCCATAAGCACGGGTAGGTACCAACCCCAAAAAACTCGGGGCATGGCTCATCTTGGCCTTGGAAGGAATGATGTACATTTTGGAGCTGAAGCGGAGCGTTTGAATGTGGATCAGAATGCAGAAGCACAACCGGAGGAGTATGTACCAGAGTTCCCTCGCAGAGTCATGGGGTAGGCTAAGAAGTTAACTTAGAGTTCCTTTGAATGACGATGATAGACTTGCTGAGTTGGTGAGACGAGCTATGGGGGGTGGATTGCCTAATCAAGGCATGGAAGATGTGGATAAGTGTCCATTCACTCCAAATAATCGGTACGATAGGAATCTGCCTGATTTTAAGTTACCAACATTGGAAACGTATGATGGAAAGATGAATCTAACGGTTCATTTGATGAGGTACATTCGACACATGGAGGTGTTGGGTGTGTCAGAAGAAGTCATGGGGTAGTATTTCCCTTTATATTTGTAGATTTACCACCACAATGGTTTAGAAAGCTGGAAAACGGATCCAATGGTACATGGGCCGAGTTAGTAAACAGATTTGTGAAGCAGTTACGGGTCCATGTATCATGACCTAGGAATGTAATGATGTTAGCAAGCATGAAGCAGAGGGCTGGAGAGACCCTTAAGAGTTTTTTAACAAGGTTTAATGCGACGACGATCGTAGTTGATAAGTCAGACCCTTGAATGATTCTGATGGCGGCGGTTTCAGGAATAGCCTCTAAGATGGATTTCAAGATTGCACTGGAATGAGATCCTTTGAGGTATCTTATAGAGTTTCATCACGAGGCTAAAAGATACCTGCGTTAGGAGGACACAAAGGCTGATAAAAAAGAAATTAATGTTGTGGATGGCGAAAGACCGATCGGAAAAGGATCTGGCAAAGGCAAAGGAAAGCGAAAGATGGATAACAGCTTTGATGGATCAAAGCGGCAAAGGAGGGAACCAAAATTCTCTTCTAATATGTACTTAAATGAAACGTCGGAGCATATATATTTGGATACCAGGGGCAAATCCCCTACCGAAAGTTGGCAAGGAGAGAGCCGACTGATCGCGAAAGGACGTCTAGAAAATATTGTCTATTCCATGAGTTGGATGGGCACAACACAAATAACTGTAGGCATCTATGGGATTTGATCGAGGAACAAGTTAGAGATAACTGATTACAACATTATGTGAGAAACCGAGCTATAGTGATGGAACAGGAGCAGCCATCAACCGCAGTGAATGGAAACGACCCTCCATCAAGGTCAAGGATAGTCATCTCTTGATCGGGATGGCTGGAAATTAGGTTTGGTTCCCGCACTCTATTTCTCATTTTCAATAAACCATGCAATAATACAGTCTAGCCACTTACTTATGTAGTAGATCTCGAATGGTCCCTAGGCACGCTCTGAGCTGGATGCTAGATTGTAATTCCCGATGAAGAAGTTATCTTGATGTTAGATTTTATGTTGTTTTTTATATTTGAATTTTATTATTGAGACCCACTTGAACATGATGGTTGACATTAATCACTATAAAGTCTCATCCGGAAAGATAGGACTGGAGTGCAAAGTGCAAGTCCCCTCGCCAGAGTGCGAGAGGATGGACTTGTACGATATTGATCGCTTTAAGTCTTGAAAAATGGGACCGGAGTGCAAGATGTAAGCCCCCTCGTCGAAGAGTGAACAAAGGAGCTTGCTTGTCATTGAGTCCGCTTGCTGGAGAGCGAGAAGATTGGATTCAACAAGGGTTCTGAGAGATATGGATTTGATTATCGGTCTCGAATTGCCATGAATTTGATTATCGGCCTCGAATGACCATGGATTTGATTATCGGTCTCGAATTGCCATGAATTTGATTATCGGCCTCGAATGACCATGGATTTGATTATCGGCCTCGAACGACCATAGTTTTGACTAATGGTTCAGAAAGACCATGGATTTGATTATCGGCCCCGAACGACCATAGTTTTGACTAATGGTTCGGAAAGACCATGGATTTGATTATCGACCCCGAACGACCATAGTTTTGACTAATGGTTCGGAAAGACCATGGATTTGATTATCGGCCCCGAATGACCATGGATTCACTTGCCGATTCCAAACGACCATGACTTCAATTAATGATCCGGAGAGATCGCAGATTTAACTATTGGCCCTGAATGACCACGAACTCAATTAACGAATCGAAGAGATCATCTACTTTACTTGAACAATAAACTATCCTAGAGAGATCGCACACTAAATTAACTATAAAACGATCTGGTGAGATCGCATGTTTAAAATTGGACATTAAACGATTCGGTGAAATCGTTCATAAAACTGAATCTAATACTATCCAGAAATATCAAATATTAGAACATATATTGATTTGATATAAGGATTTGAATGCATTGAAATTAGAACGAACTGATAAATCCCCGAAGAACATGGGACGATTTTGATATGCAATAACTCTGAATGAAATCAGAATGTTAATGATGTTAAATTCTGGATGATCATGGGATGGTTTTGATGTGTGATGTAATGACTCCGAATGAAATCAAAATTATGATGATGTGTAGATTACACCTAAGGAAAGTCCAGAATTTTAGGCTATAACGAAATTGGAACGACCCATGATTGACAAGAGAATCCAAAGGAACTGGATGATACACCAAGATTGAATTAGCCAAAGAGCTCAACTATCGGGGATTGACATCACATTTGTTCTTGAGCAAAGCACACCTTCCATTCACAAGGCATGCTTTGGAGGGCAAGTGTTATCCTACCTTTTGACCAGGCAGTATACGGATGAACTTAATGAGTTAAACTTCAAAGTTATCAAGGCAAGATGCTTGGAGAGATGACCACGAAGTCCAAAATCCAAGTACGACCGAGATCACAAGGTAAGTATGTGCTCACTCCAAGAAACCAAGAACTGGGAACCACCAAAGTGAGGGGTCGGTATCGACCCAACCCCATAGGTCAGCACCGACCCATATTCCTTGGCCCGGCAGGGCCCATCTTCTGCCTATGATCCCTCCTTGATGCTAGAACCCTATTTCCAATGTTTTTTGTTGATTCCATGCAATTCTCTATCAATCTCCATGAACTCCTGAATCAGCAACTTTATTCTTCTACAATTCCATCATTTAGACTCTGAAACAAGCTATTATTGATGCAAACAACTATGGAATCATGAAGCTAACCTCAAGATGAGCCGGAGCGAAGAGTTGAAGGCATCCAATTTTGCAATATTATGGGTCGATACCGACTCCTACCCTTGGAGTTGTACCGACCCATCCAAGCTAATGATGTGGCATCCTACTTTTATGGAGAACTGGTCTACAGGAAGGAGAATAGTTTAAAGATATTTTGTTTGAGATTTTAGGCTCGCTGCCTCTATAAATAGAGGAGTAAGGCTCATTTTTAGGATCTTTTGGCTATAACTCTTCTTACTATAATTTCTTATAATCCCTTTCGAAGTTGTATCGATCCATAATGGAAGTTGTACCAACCCGTAAAATTTTGCCTATAAACACTAGGATAAGCAATTAAAATCATTAAATAGACGTAGGCCAGAGTACGCCGAACCACTATAAAATCTATGTGTATTTTTTTACTCGTTTTCATTTATTTTCTTTACTTTTATTTCTCCACTTATTTTCCTTGGGTGTTTGTGCCATTTTTCGTTCAAACAACCACTTTGGTTAAAGAACCCCTTGCTATGAAGATATATGTGAACTTCGTAGTAGTTGATTGCCCATCTGTTTATAACCTACCAATAGTATGACCAACCCTCATGGAGCTAAACGTGATTGTCTCATATAATCAGCTCATCATGAAGTTCCCTGTCAAAGATGGGGTCGGTGAAATCCTGGGTGATCAACAAAAAGCTTAGGAGTGTTACAGAACCTCCCTCAAACAAGAAAGGAAGGGTGTCCTTATGCATCAGCAAAGGCATGCAACGCTCAGTGGAAAATCACTCAAGAAACCCTCGAGATAGTCAGTGCTTCGGTTCATGCCGAGACTATCCCAACTTACGAGCAGGGGCATCCACGTCGACAACAACCTCCGTAAGGACACACGAGCCCTCAACGCTATTGTCTAAGCGGGGGCCTAGGTAACGTACCTGACGAAGTCACAACTATCAATGACCTAGGAAAGTGCTCGAACTAGTCGGTGTTCCTACTTGTGTCGGGACCATCCCTAACTCTATAGAAACCATTGCCAAAAGTGTGTTACCTAGAAGTAGCCTTGAGCTTATAAGCACTCTGCTTCATGTCAAAACCACTCAAAGTAGTGAAGCTACACCAAATGGCCACGTGTCACCCAAGAGAACCCTCGAGCTACTTAATGCTTCAGTTCGTGCCAGGACCGCCCATCACTCTGAAGAATAGGATGGCAAATATCTTTTCTCTTGGCCCCTCCTCAAAGAACAAAAGAGTTCATCATAACATGGAATGAGCAAGTCATGCCTCGTTAGTAAGTGGGGACGTCCAACAAACCACGCTCCAACAGACACAGGAAGTAGTGGTTTCCATGCTTGTTTCTAACGAGTTTAATATCAAATCCTCGTTGTTTGCAGGGTCCAACTATCCTGATAGTTTTCCACCACCATAGAAGGATGAGTAACGAGGGCAACATGAAAACCACGTTATGGACAGACGTCATATTCATAAGGACCATGCTCCTATCAACCGTTATTAATCTATGTACCACGCTAGGCTGGAACGACATAAGCATACGGACTACGTTTCTAAGATGTTGTAAGCATATAGACCGTGCTTCTACCCGATGATGACTTACAAATAAACAAGAACCATAACACAGTAGTTCACAAACACAGCACTAACGTGAATAGAAGCACAAACACAATAGTTCGCAAACACAACACTAATTTGAATATAAGCACAAACATAATGGTTCACAAACAGCAGCAAGGCAAGCAGGAATGAAAGTATAACATAGTAGTTTTCATACAAGAATAGAAGCATAAACACAGCACTAACACAATCGTTCTTTTACAAATAAGTTCCACAACCAAAATACTACAACAACAAGAAGTTCCACAGCCAATATAATACGACTATAAGAAGTTCGACAACCAAGTTACTATGACAACAAGAAGTTCCACAACCAAAATACTAAAACAAACAAAAAAATAACTTAAAACCACTTGCTCAAACTAAGCATCCATTTTAACAAAACGAGCCTAAATCTTTTTAGCTTTAATTATGGCTTTGAGGATTCTATCAAGATGAGTCAAACGTGAAGTCTTCGATTACGATGAAGCCAATGTTATTTCTTCACTAAACACATCATTAAGTTCTTCATAGCTCTACAATGTGAATTGATAATATATTAGTATTGCAAAAAGTAAGTATAAATGAAAAATATTAACTATTATCATGTATAAATGATCGTAGAAAGGTCGATTGCTATGTCGAACAATTTGTTCATTAACCAGATGGACTCTTAAAATGGTACAGAGATAATAATAATTAAAATAATCACTTGTCACTGTTTCATTTGATTCACGTAGAGGAATGGAACAACACTGCGCAATGACAACATGATTTGACCACTTACTCCATATACTTTTTACAAACTCATAAAGTACTTTATATGTTGAAGCAGTAGCGCCGCGATGAGTTTTTTTGCTTGTTGATTGAATAATAGGCCATGGAATATTTTTAACCCTACCAAATTGCTGCAAAACACGAGTGGGATGATACAGTTCTACTACATTTAGGCACAACAAACAACTTAAATACCAAGCAATTTGTGAAAGAAGGATGGAATTCTCTTGCATACATGTAAGTGTCAAAGACTATCTAAAATAATATTTAAAACAAAATAAATTGAAGTTATTATAATTAAGTTAAAAAGACACATTCCGATGATTCAAACTTAAGAACACGAGGAACATGCCTCATGTTCTTAAATATTATCAAGATAAACTCTTAGTTCTTTATATGATGCACAATGATCATTTTCTGGATCCTAATGAGTTGCTCTTGGTAAACTTTCATTGTAAATTTTAGTTGATGAATGCAAATAGGGAAAATGGTTGTATATCCATGATTCCAACAATCCAAGAAATCCAGCTACCTGTTCACTTATACTCTACTCGCATGACTAAGTTGTCTATATAGCCGACATAGAGTTACAAAATCTTAAGAATAGTTAAAAACTTCATCCAAATCGCCAGTTTGATTTAAGTAATGTACATACACATGAGATTTACTTTTATACATGAATAATGTATTGCCTACTAAATGCAAAAGATATGCATGAGCAACTTGTTTGATTTTTTCTTCTTCTGATCATCGCAAACTCCGTCAAATATTTCATACAATTTAGTATAAGTCAATTTATATCCAACACTGTCCTTTATGATAATTGTTGCTTTAATATCACTTATCCCCAAATTGTTGACAACCGAATTATTATATCATTTCAGGAACTATCATATGTTTGTATTGGTAATCCTTCAACCGGAATATGCAGTAGAGAGGCACATTGTCTAATGTTATAATCATTTCACCGAATGGTCAGTGAAAAGTATTTGATTCAGGATGCCAATGCTCGACAAAACAAGATATAAGTACTCTATTAACCGAGCTATAACAAGTCTGCACTGGAGAAAATAATCCCGAAGATTTAAATATCCTTTAGAAATTATTGCATCACGTAAAATTTCTCAATTTGAAATCGTTTTACCATGATTTACACATAAAAGAGTATCACGTTCCTAGAAAATAACTTAATATTATATTATGATATTTTGATAAAATAATTTATTTAATAGAATTTTGTAAAATATACCTTGCCATTCCATATCAATTAACCAACATGAGTATCGTAATTACTAATCACGTCTGTAGTTTTCGATCCACCGAAAATTGTTTGTGTATTATGTATGCCACTAGAAGCATCAATGCCTTCATGTGTAGGTTACTCTTTAATATGCTGTGTAGGTTGCTCTTCAATATGATGCTCTACATTTTGCTCCTTCATGTTTTGCTTAATATTTTGCTTTTGAATATCATGCTCGTCCCAATTTTGTTCCTTCATTTGATTTCTATTTTTGGTTTTCTTGCTTTCACTCATCGATTTCTTTCGAAAATCGTTAGGGGAATGCGTACTGGCTTGTTAAAGGATTCTACAACGACCAATTAATCAACCTCAAGTAAGTAAAGGAGCGGAAAATTTTTTAACAAACCAGAGTATCAATAGGTTTCATTAATAACCACGTTTTTATGATTCTTCTCTATGTAATGAGACTGGGTAACATATCTTTCATGTCAATTTGAAGATGGAATGCATAACATTCAATGCATCTTTCTCCTCACAAAAGAGCAAGTATTGGATGCTTAAGGTTCAACCTTCTCTTGAGAAATCTATATTTAAACAAATATAACTCCTTATATTCTATGATGCGGGACTATTTCCAATCCCGCTTCCTCTTTCCTTTATCTTCTTCTCCTAAAGCAAAATTACTTGCACAAATATTTTATAAAAAAAATTCACTAACAAGTAGTTCAAAGCAAGATTGTGGACTACTAAAATACATTGACTGATCACGCAACTTATATTTGATTTAGCGACTTACTCTGTAAATGACTATGAATGCTTGCTATGGTAAATCAACTGAAGCTGATGTCCCACTGTAGTCTTAAACCCAAATGACGATTGGTTGATTATAGTTTTGTACGAATTCTTATAAATTGTAATTGACCAAGCATCTCTATATCACAAAACTTGTTTTAAAATGATTAATTAACAATCATTTAAATCAAATTCCACAAATATCTCAAATTTTCGATTGAGTTGTTATCCCTTGATTCCCTTATGAAATATATATTTCTATAGAACAACAGAATCAATCAAACCATATTTGACACAATTAAAAACATAAAATTATACTTCGTACACGGTACACACATAACTATATTCTCTCTATATCATGCATTCTCTATGGATGTGACTATGATATTAGTATCTAGTAATTTTTCAATTTGGAAGGCATAATTTACTGGTGTTTGATTTTAAAAGGATATCGATGAACCTGCAACTGCTAAGGAAGCTTTAGATAAAAAAACAATAGATAGAAGTTGAGGTATAACACAAACTGATGATTATTGAAATTTTATTGTATAAATCTACTTGTAAATGTAATAACCTTTAAATCTACTTGTAAAAAACTTGATGATTATTCTTTCAATGTATAACCAGGGGCGGCCTGAGAGATTTGGTTACCACAGCTCATTACCATAACTTTACCACCTTCTCCACCATGCCACATTCCCATATTTTAATATCATTGCATTATATTTTTTTATAAACTATTGTCTTGACCCAGTGGGTTGCCTTTTGGATCGGCTCAGAATATAACACCTAATATAAAAACATATAACAAAAGGCAAGTACCACTAACTTAAGTGACAAGTGGTATAACGTTTTAGATTGAGGTCCTAAAGGTCATTAATTCGAAGCTCGGAAACGTCAAAATTCTAGTTGTGCTTAAGTAAAGTAGCACTCTTATTATAAAAACATATTTAAGAAGAAAATTTTAAAATAATAAAAACCAAATTGAACTAAATATATGACTTAAAATAAGAACTTATCGAAGAAGAAAATTTTATGTGGCCTACCCCTGTCATTTGATAAATATAGGATAAATTTTAATATTAAATTTGAAAGAAAAACTTGTTTCGATTTTAGGTCTCTTTGAAAATTTATAATAAAAATAAGTTTGTTTTCAACGGCTTGACATTCTATATGTATGCACTATGTGCAAGCACAACCTGAAAGATAATTAAAAAAATTGTGCTTCTGCACTTTCATAGTTTGCAAGCACAAACTATAAATTTGTGTTTGCAGAAAAACCTAACCTGATTAAATAAGTATATTTTTATAATAAGTTTTTAATAAGATCAACTTAGAATAAGTTTTTTCTCAAGCCTGATACTAAAATCCGTCCATAGATATAAGAGAAAAGGACAGACAAAAATAATATACTTACGTATTAATAGAATTATGTTGCTAAATCCTTGGAGATTGCATGAATTAGGCCAACGTGTTCTCCTCTTCTTCAAATTTCAGTATTTTGGTTCACGGTGTTGCACCATCCCATAGAATAGTGTAGTGAAAACTTTGTTTTGCGGAAGCTTTTCTCAATAGATCTTTTATCATCCAAATCTCAAAGAGATAAAATTTAGATAGAAAATAAACGGACATGAAATCAAAAATCAATGCACAAGAGATTCCATCCAATCACCTTTTTATTGATTCACCAAAATTTGTTTACAATTACTTGAACAAAATAAAAGTAAACAAAATACAAATTGAACCAATAACCAAATTGAGAAAGGGAGTCTTGATCTCTATGGCTAAAATTGTTGAAGGAGAAGAACAAAGATGGAAGAAGAGAGAATTAGTAAATAGATTTTCACATATTTTACACTCTTTCTTCTAGTCTCTACTTATAACATCAATTACTTAATGTCCAAGTTAATATTAGATGACAAAAAAAATTGATTAGCCGATTAGAGAGAGAAATAAACATAATCAAACATGCCTATTAATTAGGGAAAACAAAATCTTCTCTTTCTTTCGTTTGCATATTTAATTCCTTCTATTTATGATTTTGTATCACCAAAATTTAACATTCCACCTTGATGCAAAATCACATATCTCCAACATATCAAGCATGCCATCTCTAGATCTATCGCAACTTCCTATATCTCAATCATATCAAATTACAAACCTCTATCACTGCCTACAAGTGATGCATCTCTCACCATGAGGTGCACCACATCAATCGGTCTCAAAAGCGTTTGCAATACCACAAAGATCTCCATACAGTCTTTGTGGATTTTCCTACTCGACACTAGTCTACAACTCGATCTAAGCTCATTACATGATTACTATCGATCCCTCGAGCATCATCACCCTATCTAAAGTATGATCCTCAACACGATCATCATAAGCAGTGAACACATTAGCCTCTCCACATGACTATGGACTAGGCTCTCCAACTGTCACTCGCTTCTCATAGATGACTACATGACCAACCAAACTATAAAGGTTTCCTTCTTCCAATACTCCTCTCATCCCTACAAGACCACCCTTCTTCACTTTCAAAACTCCACCTCGAGTCTCGTATGTGCAACCACGGCGATCCAACTGACTGAGTGAAATAAGATTACGTGAATTAGAAGGAACATGCCTCACACCCGAGACTTCTCTAATCACACCATCATACATATGAAACTGGATAGATCCAATACCACAAATTAGTAGCTCTTCTCCATTAGCTGTCCTAACCATGCCGACACTCTTCTCATAAGAAGAGAAACTATTCACATCTCTACAAATATGAAAACTGGCTCCCGAATCCATCTTCCAAGGCTTCTCTTCACTAATGAAGGCATCACAAGAAGTATCACTATCGCTACCTTCAGCTATGCCCGTTCGTGTATCACTATCACTGTCACTATGTATAACCTTCTTTTGATCTCTCTTATATGCTTCACACCTATTGCGCATATGACCTTTTTTATTATAATAATAACAAATGATATTTTTTGACATACCTTCACCATTAGCGACTTTCTTCTTCGGACTTGTATCCTTCTTCGAGTCATTTGCTACCATAATCTCATCTTGAATTAATTTCACGCATGACCCTTTTCTTCTAAGCTTCTCATTCAAAAAACTATTTCGAACAGTTTCCAGTGAGATAGTTCCATTAGCATTGGAATTACTCGTTGAAACAAGCAAAGTTTTCCAACTTTCTGAAAGCGAACTCATCAATAAAAGAGCATGTAACTCATCATCAAATTTGACATTCATATTTGCCAATTGATTTATTACATCTTGAAATTTGTCCAAATGTTATGCAACAAATTTCTCTCCATCTAATCTCAGTTGAACCTACTTTCGAACAAGAAAAGCCTTATTTGTAGCACTCTTCGACTCATACAAAGATATCAACTTGTCCCACAAAGCCTTCGCGGATTCAGAACTAGCCACATGATGGAAGACTGAATCATCGAGATACTGACGAATCAACGTAATTGCCTGCCTATCCATCTTCTTCCATTTTTCCTCCTCTACATTAGAGGACTTCTTCCCATCTCCATCAATCGGATTATGAAGATCGTTGAGGTACAAAACATCTTCCATCCTAGGCTTCCAAATATCCAATTTTTTCCATCTAAAATAGCCATCTTTGAAAAAGAAATCACATCTGACATCTCTATAATTTTTCAAGTCCAAAATTACTCTAAGCTTTGCAATGACCTTGCTCCGATACCAATCTGTAGTGAAAACTTTGCTTTGCGGAAGTTTTTTCCAATAGATCTTTTATCATCCAAATCACAAAGAGATAAATTTGGATAGAAAATAAACGAACATGAAATCAGAAATCAATACATATGAGATTCCACCCAACCATCTCTTTATTAATTCATCAAAATTTGTTTACAATTAATCGAACAAAATAAAAGTAAACAAAATACAAATTGAATCAGTAACCAAATTGAGAAAGGAAATCTTGATCTCTATGACTAAAATTGTTGGAGGAGAAGAACAATGATGGAAGAAGAGAGAATTATCAAATAGATTTCCACACATTTTACACTCTCTCTTCTTGTCTCTATTTATAACATCAATTACTTAATGGCCAATTTAATATTAAATGACAAAAAATAAATTGATTAACCAATTAGAGAAAGAAATAAACATAATCAAATATGTCTATTAATTAGGAAAAAAAAAATCGTCTCTTTTGTTCATTTGCATATTTTTATTTTCTTCTATTTGTGATTTTGTATTACCAAAATATGACAAATAGCATGTTATAAACAAAGTGAGACATACGTAAGTTTGAACTGAATTTTATTGGAAAAAATTCAATAGTGCTAGTGTAATAGGTTTGACAGGTGAAATGAAGGTCAACACGGAAAAAAAAAGTGAAGTAAAAGATTCAAAATCTCAATCTCCTAAGGTTCTAAATATGGTTCAACCATAGATTTGACCACTTAAAAGAAGATATCTAGCCACTAAGCTTTTATCATATAAACTACACCTTCTTACAAATCAGTTACATGTTTGCGTTGCAGGTGATTAAACGAATGCAAAGAATCTGAGTGCTTCTGCGTTAGTTAGTTATTTTTATCACTAGGATACAAACATCCTAAATTTCTGCGTGAAGCTGATTTTCTGAATCTTGAATACGAACAAAACAACGATACGTCGATGTCGTGATCTTAAGTCGTGATACCCATGATGTACGTATTGAAGCATACACAATCGTGTCTGTACATTGTGTTTCTCGTTATCTTACCTCGATATAATCTTCACAGTCCAAGATTCCTACTTTTTCTTAACGTTAATCCATTGTAATCTCGATTCTCTTTTCTTGTTTTGTAATAATTTTTAGTATTGTAGAACTGTGGTAGACTCTACAATAATCCTTGCTTTGATATGTATATATACACATGCATGTTACTCAATATTCGACAACAAATTAAACTGTCCACCATGGTTACAATCATGCTTTTCTTATTGCTAACTTTCAACCTCGCCAGCATCCGCCACCTCATTGAGAAGCACTCCGATTCATCTAAATATATGAATGGTATAAAGAGTATATTGGGGGATAAGAATATCATCCATTTGCAAAGTCAAACGGAATCAAACAAGCGTACGAAATTGGCAAAGGGAGGAATTTGCTGCAAATAAGAGATGGAAAGAACGGTTAGATTGGTCAATACGATACCGGTGCCTGAATTTGAGGGTGTGGCAATGACTATAATCTTTCTACAGTTGATGTGTGTCAATGTGTGCAAGTTTTCAAAGAATAATGTGTCAATGTGTACACTGGTCTTAAAAGAATAATGTATGGAGTAATGAAGTTTCACACTCTTTGTTTTCATATTTGTCTAAGTATGCGGAAGAAATGGAACAAGTATTATTTTATTTTGAGCAATGTTAAACGCAACAAACAGAATAAGTATAATTTTATTTTGGAGTTAAGTTCGTCTGTTTGTGCATGTTGAGCATGTTTTATGATAAAGAAAGGGCAAGTTTATTTGCCAAATAAAAGAAAGAGGCTACAAGGGGAGTCGAAAAAGAAAGTTGGAAAAGAAGAAACGTGATCAGAGCAAAAAGTTTGCGGTATTTGAACAAAATTAAAATGATTGATGTAAAAGGAAGTAATTAATTTATGAGCTATAACATCAAAAGGTGAGTAATTTGAAATATTAGATCCTAAGATTAGTAATTCATAGCATAAACTAATAAAATGCCAAATACCTTGATTGATCATGTACCATATCTTGCTTTAGTTTTTCAACTAAAGCTGGTTCCAGCTGTAGCATACGCTTGAATCTAATTGATGATTGACTAATGATAGTTTTATAGGAATCTTTGTAAATCCCAACTGACCACCATCTATATTATAAACTTTGTTTAAATCATGATTAGCTAACTATAATTCATGTGGATTTTAAATCTTACAGATCTCTCGGATTCTTATTTTAGTTCTTCTTTTGATTCTGACGTAAAAAAGTGACACAGTGGAGCAAGAGATTCAACCAACCTATATTAACCATAGTCATCATAACCAGAAGATGATTCATGATCAAAGGTTATAACAGTTGAATTGGTCGAATCGTCAGGACCGAGACATATTAGTTTTGTAATTAATCTACTTTAAAATTATTATATTTGAAAAATACAAGTTGTTTTTGGAAACAGTTATTAAAGTTCATAAAAACATGACTAACCTTGTCATGATTTCGCATCAACATTATACACAGTGCACGCATATCACCAATTGCAGGGCAGGAAGCTCAAATTGTTAAGTGGAATCCTAAGCTATTTAAATAAAGTCAATTGACAAGTTATAAAAGTCCCACGTCGTTGAAGGCTTGAGGATTCATACCACTTTGTTATTATATATAACTGGTCATTGTATAGGTAAGGCAATTATACAGGTTGTAGCTCAAGTTGTGGGCTGGGGCCTAATAAGATTGGACTGGAATAAAAATAATATTATTTGGTTGGTTGTTCTCTTCAAAAATCAGATTTTTTAGTGGTTGGACCAGGTTTGGACGGTCGTACTGCATAATTGCATTATGCGGTTTGATTAGTCTCCGGTCAAGCTCACTGGCCATTGGTTTTTGTGGTTGGACCGACGGCCCAGTCCCCACTGAGAGCTGTCTACATATACTTAACATGCTGTAAAGTTTACGTCTGCGTTTAAAATCATTTTGGTGGATATGTATGTTGTAACGTCTATGTCAATTACGTCCGTATTCGAAATCATTATTTCGGATATGCATACTATGTTCGCATTCTTTGAAAATATTGAACATTCACATCAGCAGATGTGGATGAATATCAAATAATTATTTTATCCATCAATGATCAATAAATCAAGTAACATAAATAAAAAAAATTGGTTTAACTTAAATTATTTCAATCATATTAATTATAAAACTGTGAAAAAATAATAATAAACGGTTTTGAGCCATTAATATGCATTAAATGCATATAATATATACTTCATATTTGATAATTAATAAAATAATAAATAAATATACTAAAACATGCATAATATGAACTATAATCTTGACAAAAACAGAACAGATAATTTTCAAATGTGCATTTTTGTATCCACGTTCATTTTAAGGAATATCACGCAATTATCCGCTTTTCGGATAGAACGTAGACTTAATTCTCTCTATATATGTTTGAATAATTCAACATGGGAAATTCTATTTAGTAGCCCTCCAAAAATTAAAAAAATCTGTAAATCCAAAAAATAACTTAGTAGCCCCCTACTATTTTCAGAACTACCTTTCACATCACGCAAAACGTGAAAAATTGAATTTTTTCTTCACTGATTTGGAAACTAGGGTTAGAATTTTTTCTTCATTGATTTAGAAACTTAGTAGTAAAAATTTGAATTTTTTCTTAGTAAAGTCTGTAAACCCAAAAATAACTTAGTAGTGAAAAATTGAATTTTTTCTTCACTAATTTAGAAACCCAATTCATATTTTCTTCAGAACTACAATTAAAAAAGTCTGTAAACCCAAAAAATAACTTAGTAGTGAAAAATTGAATTTTTTCTTCACTAATTTAGAAACCCAATTTATATTTTCTTCAAAACTACAATTAAAAAAGTCTGTAAACCCAAAAAATAACTTAGTAGTGAAAAATTGAATTTGTTCTTCACTGATTTAGAAACTAGGGTTTTGAAGAAGCGATGGTTTAGACTGTACGAAACCGACGTAAGAAGATAATGGAATTGAGAAGAAAGAAAATACACACATTTCTAAGGGTATTTTAGTCTTTAAAATTTTATTTATTTTAGGGGGCTACTAAGTGATTATTTGTGTTGAAATAGAATTTGCTATTCAACATAGTGGGACCACATATTTTAATATTTGAATGTACGAGCTATCTTGTGATTAAGTCTGAACATGTGATTTATTTTGAAATGAATATATTAAGACTTAAGGAGTATATTCGTCGTATAAAATTATGCCGCGTGACAGTTTTGGTTTGTTAAAGGGCCGAACTGAAAAAATATCACAATGCTATTTGTATGGGGTTATGGTCCACAAATTACACAAGTCTTATCGTATTTTTTCTACCCTCTTCTACAGAGATCTTCCAGATCTAAGCTTGTGTCAATTTGGAAAATTATAACCAAGTTAATCTTCTCTTCAATACCAACTATGGATTTAGATATGTCTTCCGCCGATCTATTTAATTTTATATAGTTGTTTCATGATTAAATCAAAGTGGGTTAGATATTTAGATCTGAAATATTGAAATCCTAACAAGTGGTATTAGAGTCATTCATTATTGATTTTATGATGAAAATTTTGATTCGGTTATTTGAGGAAAATATTAAACTTGTGTTCCATAGATCTCATTAAAAAAATGTTGGGTTTGACTTCAGATCTCAATGGATTCAGCACCTGTTAATTACCTATTAGGAAAATAATAGTTTCTGGAATCCACAAAACTTTTTTTGGTAACTGGAACTATCTATGATCAGTTTTTTTGGGTATATGAAAACACTGTGGCTGCACAAATTTAATTGTCATAAGGATTATGTCGTTGATATTACCATGTTGATTTTTTGATATCAATCGTTATTACAAACATTTTGCATTTATATGTTATTATGGTTATTAAACCATATTTATGGCAAATATATATAAATAATGAGTTTGATGTAATAATAATACTAAATTCAAATATTTGGAGTCTCTTTGCAAATTAATTTTAAACATCATACATTCCAAGTGAGCTAATTGAAATAACATTTCACCAAAGTGACCTCTCACATTTTAGTTGTTCATTAAAAATATTTGATATTTATGTGTATTTATTCATACGGATATTAGTCTGCCCAAAGAAAGACTAATATTTGGCCGATTAAATACGCATATGTGATGATAAATAAGTGACAATTACGAGGTTTTACAAGTGAATAATTAATCAGCCCAAAGGAATGTTATTATTTGACTTGAATTTATTGTTAATATTTGATCATTACAACTAGAGTACCACTTACAAGTAATACTACTGTCGAAAGACTTTATATTAATGTTGTGCTAGTTACCTTGAGAAGGGACTTACCAATTATTTGAATTTACTGTGGTTGATTTATAATGTAAGCATATTTGATTGATTCTTATGTTAAATTTACAGCTAATTTGACTACGATATCTGCCAATCTTAATAACATTCTTATTCAGACTGGAACAAACTTTAAAAATTGGAAAGAGAACATATTGCTTGTTCTTGACTATATAGATCTTGACCTTGCACTTAGGGCGGATGCACCCACCCCTCTTATGGATGAAAGTTCTTCTGATGTTATAAAGAACTTTGAGAGGTGGGATCGTTCAAACCGCGTGAATTTAATAATCATAAAGCGCGGTATTCCGGTGGAATTTGGGGGTGTGGTATCTGAAAAGTTAACCAATGCTAAAGAGTTCCTTGCTGAGATTGAAAAACGTTTTGCTAAAAACGATAAGACGGAAACAAGCATGCTTTTGCAACGCTTGATTTCCATGAAGTACCAAAGTAAAGGGAACATAAGGGAATACATTATGGAAATGTCTAATATTTCTTTAAAACTTAAGGCACTTAAGCTTGAGCTTTCGGATGATTTGCTCATGCATTTTTGTATTAATCTCTCTTCCTTCACAATACAACTAGTTCAAGATTAGTTATAATTGACAAAAGGAGAAATGGTCTCTTAATGAGCTCATTTCATATTATGTGCAATAAGAAGAGAGATTAAAGCATGGTAAGACTGAAAGTGCTCAATTTTTTAATTTACAAGCCTTATACCCAAAGACAAATCCTACTTAAATCAACCATTGCATCAGCCGAATAAGAGCCCGGGAGGGGATGGTATTGGTTGCTCAATCCTAAGCCTTAATTTAAGCACCATTGCCTTATACACTAAACAGTCTTTATCTATTCAATAGGACATCCCTTAGACCATTGGTTAATAAAAAGCAACATGGGTCTGATACTATTATTGGGATCAGGAAGCTAAGCACAGTGGAAGAAGGGGTTGATTTAAAAAAAATAGCTTCTTTAAATTTTGTAGATTTAGATTTGAATTTAATTTTATTATTTTGATTCAAAGTATTTTAGTTGCAATTTTACATTATTCTACATCCAAGACTTTTGATTTTTATTTTTAATTTATTTGTTGTTTATTATTATTATTTGTATTCGTTCATAAAGTTTGGTAAAAAAACAATTATTCATCGATCACACAATAAAATACATATAGATAAATATATGCTCACATATATTTATTTATAATAAACAAAAATATACATGATATATATAAACATAAAGCTACTGGATTTATACTTTAAACAAAACAATGTATATGTACATATGCAACATATGTTCCTAAATGTTACATATCAAAATTAATACATGCATGTATTCATTTGTACAATTAATTAAATATCGATTGTGTATTCATATATATATATATATATATATATATAACTGCTAATATCAGAATAAAATCTTGTCATAATTGAGCTTCTAGTTTTACTTTCAAATCTTTCGTTTTTACAAAATGAAACTTACCAAAATACTAGATTTATATTTCCTTTTGTATTATTACTCAAAATGGAATACACACACACATATATATGTATTTAGTATTTTTAATGTAATATTGAATTTTCTTTGTTCAACCTAATATATATATATATATATATATATATGTGTGTGTGTGTGTGTATGTATATGTATGTATATGTATATGTATGTATGTATGAATCCAAAGTAATTTTCGAAACTTGCTTCATTTAAAACTTCCCTATTTTATTTAAAATTATTCCATTTAATCAATCACGTGTGTGTGTATCAAAGTAATTTTTGAAGCTTACTTCATTTAAAACTTCCCTATTTTATTTAAAATTATTCCATTTAATCAATCAAAACTTACCAAAAGTAATTACCGTATATTTTATTCTTCATTCTAAATGTGCATGTGTAGTCTACATATACACATAAATAACATATAATAAAACTTTATGTGTATGTATATGTGTGCATACGCATATATGTATGCATATATATGATACATATACAATCCAATTAAAACATTCTAAAATTTACGTTTTATTTTATGCCATCAATTGTTCAATCTGATTATCCAATCAATACATGTAAACATTAATTCAAAACAAACAATATGCGTAACTTAGAAATTGTACCTAGATATAAAACTTGAGCTAACATCTTGGATCTCTAGAGTTGATTCCAAGCAAAGAGTCCTATTTATGCTTCAAGAGAGATGTGCAAAATCTTTTCTTTACGTTGTAGATCTAAATTGGTCTTATAATTGTATGAATATGTTTAATGGAGGCTTATAAGAAAACCTTAGTTTTTCTTTTTGTTTCTACTCATGTCTTAAGTGGTGGCTAAGAGTGATATTTATAGGGTTTCCAAAATCCTAACTCTAGCCTTAATGGACTCTTAGCCCAATACAAAACACAATGGGTTACTAAAGCAAAGACACATATTGTAATTAACCAACGAATTAAAAACATTTGATATATAATAATGTATATATAAATTTAACCCACCCTATTAAATTAAATAGTGGCCGAAACTATATTTAAAATATATTTTAAATATTAGTTTAATAATTGTTTAATTATTTAAATTCTTGTAGATAATTATAATCCAGTTAACTAAAAAATATATTTTCCATTCAGAAATAAGTCAGAATATTTAGAAAAAACAAGGAAATTTAAAGCGTAAAACTTAATTATTTTGATTGAAAATTAGAAACTAAATATATAACAGTTACATAATTAATCAATTAATTTTAAACCCTAAAAAATAACTAAATTAAACCATTATATTTATTTAGCTCTATTAATTATTTATAACAATTTATATATCCACGTATTCATAAATTTTATAATAGCCAAACTCTAAAAATCACGATTGTGTAACCCATAAGTATGACTTCGACCCTTAGTGATATTCAAATAATTTGAGCACTAAAGTCTTATATACTTTGCTGTGGCACACCGGTGGACTCGATGTTAGTTGATTACTTATCATCTAGTTTTAAAATCCAATTTTATAATTAATAATGCGAACACTCTTAAGAAACGATATAGTATGCAAGTATATTCATTTGTCAAAACTGTATCACTAAGACATTTAGAGTTCAGTCAATAGCCAATACTCTAATAATGTCCTTAGTTAATTATGAAAGTGACTTCGAAGTCACTTGGTTCAAGCTGATAACAATTATCGATTAACTTTAATGCTTTGATCAAAGACTTTATGACTCCATGTCGACTTCTAATTACGGTGACATGAACCCTTAGTACTGAGGGAGAACAGATCCTATCTTGGGCAGTGATTCCCTTCACGTGTTTCAGCCACACCCAAAACTAGACGTAACACAAACATGTAATGTGTAATTATCTAGAATCAAAATATACTTTCACACATGTAAGATCGACAATATTCCCAAGTCAAGGGATCACTGCACATCCCCACATGAGATATTCTATTTGACTTGTATACTTAAACCTATAGAACACTCCTAATGAGTCATTCTATGATTGTTCCAAACAATTTCGAGTACATAACCTATTTGTATTCCAAACAATCATGAGTAATACAATGTCCATCATATGCACAACGTTGCGTACGCTAGTCTCGCAGGTGTATTGATATCCCATTCTCAATGCACTGTCGACTAGGAAATTTTAAGGTCAAGTATTTATATTATTATCGGTCTATAATTCGTGTTTACAAAAACTTTTGCAAAATATAATATTTTAAACACTTTACCTATGAACTTCTAAATGTATTTTAAACATTAAATAAACGACATAGTATTGAAATAAAAAACTGAAAGCATACTTTATTTTTAATAAGATCATTCACAAGAGTACAACAATATAATAAAAATTACATAATTGCCTCTAAGGAACATCCTAAACTCTATCACGCTATCTTTTTCTAATTTGGTCCATGCATCACTATTTGATTATACCTTGAGTATGCAACCATGAAAGACAAAATATCATGCCTAAGGGTTACATCCGCGAGCTGGCCGATCCTTGGCGATGGAAAGTTGTCTTTGAAAAATGCTTTGTTGAGGTTGGAATATTAATTGATACGAGTTCTCTATGCATTGTTCGATTTGCGCACTAGCACTGCATTTACAACCCATTCAAGATACTTAGATTCTCTTATTATAATACATCACAAATTTATCCTCCTTAAAAAAACCCTTACTGAAGTAGTAAGGAAAAGGAGTACAACAATCCAACGAGATACTATATAGTACAAATAACCATAATATACAACACTTCTACAAACCAATACAATAAAAATACACCACCCTTAATTCAAACCCCACCCATTCAGCCCATTTATGAAACAAGAAACTCTAAAACCTAATCGTCATTACCCATTATCTGATAACTCCACAACCTATTGTTCAAAAAATTCACCTCCTCGTCAGTAGAATGGCGATGTTCTATCGTTCATACAACCTGATAAATCACATCCTTCTCCAATAACATAGCTCGCTGAAGTTTACCCGAATCCTTTAGCTCAAAGAATCTCCTATTTTGCTCCGCCCATATGTGGTATATTGTAGTAACCAGTGCCACAAAAGCAAAACACTGTTTGATGTTTCTGTCTTTGAATGTCAAAGTGAAAAATCGAATTTCGTTCTTTAGGTCGTCGGAGGGAAAAACACCCAGTTTCAGGTTGATGTTAGTTAAAAGGTACTTGCTAAAATTATAGTGGAAGAAAAGATGGTTGTGAGATTCATCGTCTTGCCAGCATAGTGAGCATCGACTGTCAAGTTGCAAGCCCCAATTTGATAGTCGATCCATTGTAGGTAATCGTTTAATTACTACCTTGTATGCACGTAGCAACATTTTTTTACACTCATTTTATTCTAGATAATAGGATACCAGTCTATAGTTGAATTTTTTGTACGAACCTCATTCCTATCCAATAGATCCACAAGCGATTTATGATTTATCCAAGGGTCAAACCATAGATACGTTGTGTTGCCATCAACTATCACTTTGTTAAGCATTCTGATTGCAGTATCTCTATGTCATAATATACGCTTCATAGTCACCGAATAATTATTATTAATTTGAGTAGACTTGAAATTTGATTGCATTAAGTACTTATTTTTTATCCACTCGGTCCACAAGGTTTATTTGGTCAATAGATTCAAAGTTAGTTTAAGAATGGATGTAGTTCTCAGATCTGATAGTTGTCGTAAACCAATCCCCCTTCTTTCTTTGGTCTACAGAGAATATGCCAAGCTATTTTATGTACCTTGCCACTCCAAAAAAAGTTAGCACACAAGGCCTCTATTTTATTAATGATAGAAGTAAGAAGATGGTAAATAAGTAGCAAATATAATACAATAGGGATGATAACACTCTGAATCAACTTTGCTCTGCCCACAGTAAAAAATTTACTATCCCAATTATCTAATCATCGTAATTTTTTACATCAATAGGGTAAATAGAGTTGCACTAATGTAATCAGAAGATAGAGGCACACGCACCTAGATATTTGACATGTAAATTACCTTCTGCCATGTCTACAATTTGTAATATTTCATTCTTTTGGGGAACTGTTTTGATGAAATAAACTTTAGATTTCAATTGCTTAACATGAAGACCTATGGTATCTCTCATATCAGTTAAAGTACAATTAATTTCCTGAGCATTAACAGTAGCAGCCTCTAGCAAAAAACATAATGTCATCCATATATAGTAAGTGAGAGATTGTAGGTAGAACCTTAGAAATAGGGTCAACTAACCCATATAAAACAACATCCTCCATTTTCAAAGATAAGAATTCTATTGCAATGCAAAGCAAGTATGGAAATAGGTGATCACCTTGATGTAAGCCTCTATTTGATTCCAAAAAACCATGAGGGCAACCACCTACCAAAATAGAATACGCGAAGGTTCTGATACACTCATATATATGGTTAATTACAGTGATAGGGAAGCCTAAAACCGCCATCATATGCCAAATAAATTCCCTATTCATCATATCGTATGCTTTCTAATGATCTATCTTCATGCACATTTTTGGCTTTCCGGGTTTTTTAAAGTCTCTTATAAGCTCATCAGCTAGCAAATATTCTTCCCAAGATTTCTACTTGGGAGAAAGGCTTATTGATTATCTGTAATCTATTACTTTATACTAAAGCAGGAACCTTGACACGCTGACGTGGACTCCTTTTTCTTTTCCCATTTCAAAATAACAATCCACTGTTCGCTTCTCTGTTTTTTCCGCTTTCAGTTACTTATCCATTTCCTCTTTTTTTCCACCTGCCGTTCCACATCTCAACTGCTGCACCACGTCCCCACTCCCTTCTCTTCCCCCTTTCCACTTTCTTCCCCTCTTTCCTCCCTAAAACGTACTGTCGAATTTATCCTCCTCCACGCCTCATCTTCCGAATTATCACGATCTTCCTGCCGAGTGCCCAACATAATACCGCCTGCTCTTCCCCCATCCTCCTCCTTGCCTCTCCGACGGATGAGCTTCCTTTCTTGCTATATTCGAACTTCTGTTTTCCTGTGGTTCGCCTGATTTCTTCTCTCCGCTGTCGTCTTCCGCCTGTTAAATTCCGACTTTGTCATTTTTCGGCTCGATTTGTTCACCATTTGTTGACGATTCGGTAAGCAGCAATTCGATGCTCATAACTAATTTGTGGTTTATGTTACTTTGGTTGCGTCTAATTCTAAAACCATCTTACTTTCTGCCTATGCCTTTTTCCAATCTTCAGTCGACCTATTACAAATTTGCAATCTACTTTCTCCGTTTGTTGACAATATGTTGCTACCTTCTTTATTCATGTTTCTTCGGTTTCAGCTTTTTGTAATAGTTCATAAATTTTTATTTGCACAGCTTCTCAAACCGCAGTCTACTGATGCAATGGTTTCACTTGCTGTGGTGGTGCTCGCAAAGCTTTCTTGAACGATTTGAGTTGGATATCTTCAAATTACCAGGTGGCTTTTGATTAAAATGTTTTTCCTTCTCAAATGTTTTTATATTCATCTCTATCATCTTCATATTCGGTTTTTGTCTGGTAGAATAAAAAAAACATAATAAGCTTATCATAGGTACAATTTTAACATTTTCTCATACCTCATTGCTTGATTTGAATTAATAAAAGAGGGATTACATGAAATTTTGTTTACTAGCCAAATCACTCGTGTTATTGCATTGTACTCGCTTTCCTAAATATGCATATTGTTGTTCATGTTCAATCTGTGCTAGCAGCATCTGCACCGTTATATAATAGCATCCTTTAATTCTACGTCAACTCATTACAGCATATAATTCTGCGTCAACTCATTCTACCATAGTTTAGGCTGACCTCTGTTGTTGACGTACTTTTTCATTTATGATAACTGTCATATAACAGATATTCCTTTTTATATTCTATTTAATAGATTGAATATGAAAAACAACAACCAATTATAGCTATTTATGGTGTTCTTTCTAATTAATCATTAACCATCGACCTCTGGATTACTTGAGTACAAATCTTTCTTCAATGTTTACTCATGCAACATTTTGCAAATTTACATATTTAATGGGTCTGCTCACAGTTCACAGATACTAAACGAACCTTTTATACAAGTGGTTATTTCAATCGATATTTCCTTAAAATTTCGCTTAATTTTAAAACAATGCAATGCATATCACAATTGATAAACACTATAAAACAATGTCATTACCCAATCCCAGTCAAACATATACTTTAGATTTCATACGCACAACTAATTTTCAACGTTAATTCAGATGTAAATTCATGTAAAAGAGGAAGTTTTTGTTTAACATGACACCTTACATACATCATAATGCTCACACCATTGATACTTTTCTTAAATGTACATTACATGTTTCTTCAAATCACTTCAATGATTTGTTCAACCATATGGCCTCCTTTATTGGTTTTTTCTCACTTTAATATGCAAAACCTTACGTGAAGTTGATAAGATGAAATTTACAACTGGCTTAGCGTAAATTGCTATTTTCCCAAATGTACATGCTGATCAATGGGATAACTATTAACCCCTTTTTTTTGGCTCTAGGCATTCATCCATCAGATATCATTTTTTTTTACAAAAAAAAATTGATTTTATTATGTTCACCCTTTGGATATGGCTGAACACATCCATGATTCAGCAACGTCTTGACATTTTCTAACCTTAACATTAACTACCACTGTTAGTGCGTAAGTTACTGCTAATGTGTGGTTTTCTGAAAGCATGTTCACGTAACATTTGAATAATTACCCATGTTTGAGGTTTCATGGCTGATATGCGTAAGTTGTGATGTAATGTCTAACATATAGACTGATTTGTGTTGTTAAAATATAAAATGCTACTGTGATATACAATGCTACATACCTATATTTTGGCTTAACTTTCTATATTTGTGTTGTAATTTGTTATCTATAAGTTCTATTGTTTTAAATCTTTGTATTTTAACTGCTATGTTATATGACTAATTTGTAGTTCATTAATTACTGTATTGTTTTACCACTGCATATAAACAAAGGTACTTTCTAGGTATCACTTAATCACTTCTGTCCTTTATTTACAATTATGTATGACAACTTTGTAGCTTTGTATTTGTTTTCTTATTTCAACACACTATACTTAAAATCCGGTTGGTTTTGTATGATTACTTTGTGCTATTCTATGGTTCATTTAATCTTAAGTGTTGCAGTATTCAAGGATAGCATTGCATTGTGAAAGTACTTAAATTTGTCATTGACTCCTGATTTCAGGAGGAAGCAATATGCTGATGTCTTTTAGTAAGACATTTATAATATACTATAAAACCAAACTATTACCCAAGTATCAGGTTGACATCAGAAGATTAGATTAGTGCGCACAACATAATTCCAATATTAGCGGTAGCATCTTCGGGCATTCACATATTATAACTGCATGTTAGAATAAACAAATGATGTTTCAATTTGGATGAACACTGCACTTCCTCGGCCTTATGGTCTAACCACGTATAACCACTACTATTGCTTTATTTAAACCCCTTTTCTTTTCCACCTGTAGTGCTTTGCTAAGCGCATTCATCGTATCCGAAGGACAGGTTGGGTGGTTGTTTTTGATGTCAGGCAGCAGCATATCACACACTCTTGATGATCAGCTGACTGCAGCATCTACTGGAATCAAAATTCGAGAGAAAAAGCAAAAAAATTAATTTCTACCGTTTTCTGATTTCATATTTATGGTGCATTTATGTTTTTCTATCTGTGTCTACTACTGTTCCGTTCACTGTAGCCGTCGACTCTATTTTTTTTTCCAGTAACTCAGTTTGCACTTTTTTTTTAACCATACTTCAGACTGTACGACATTTAATTCGTTTGCTTCCGTGCGCAATATATATGTGATTATTTTTTAAGATCTCAGCTCCGACTTATACTACTACTTATAAACATCATTGTTACTGGCATTATCACTATAATTTCACATCATGTCTGTGCTGTAATATGAATTCAATTTCCACTGACCACTAACATGTATATAAAATACGTGATCACTTTTCCGTACTACCTTCACATTTCTGCTACGAGGATTATAATTCACAGATTATAACAATGCCCGTGTGCGAAGCACGGGCTACTCACTAGTTAAATATGGTAGAAAAAACTTTATTCTCTTGCAAATAATTTGCAACAATCTTATAAGCAATATTAGCACATGCAATAGGTCTATAATCTAAAATGATTTGGGGCTTATCTTTTTTTGGGATAAGAGTCGGGTATGGATGATTAATCCCCTTTGCTAATTTGTCTTGTTGAAATATTTTAATAATAACTAAATATAGTTCTTCTTGCAGCAGGTCATAGTGAAGTTTGAAAATTTTGGCTGAGAAGCCATCTGGGCTCGGGATTTTTGCATCATGAATGGACCATAATGCTGATTTAATTTCTCTAATGGTTACTAGTGCAGATAAGTATCCCTTTCCTTTAGAATTTATGGTCATTATATCTTCTACGTGTGGGAAAGATGTCGAGTTCAAACCATTATATAACCATGAGTAATAGTTTACAAATTCCTGAACTATTGCTTCTGGATTGTATATATACTCCCTAGAAATTGAAAGTAAGGCCTGAAATTGATTTTTATGTAACCTCTTTGACATTCAAGAAAAAAGGACTTTGAATTTGAGTCACCCTCTTGAAGCCATAAGGTTTTTCTTTTTTGAATCATTTCTTCATGCTAGAGATGCATTTGTTTTTTTAACTCCACATTAATTTGAAGCATGTTGTCATATAAAGTAGAGTTTTCGGGATCATTATCAATTTGTAAGAAAACTTGGTTATAGGCCTCTTATAGCTGCTTGACTACATCAGTTTTTCGAACATGCTTATACCAAATTTTGAGGTTGTCTTTTACTTTTCTGAGTTTTGCAATATACTTGTGATTGAAATCTCCCAATGTGTAGCTAGCAATCCCTCTTGTACACTTTGTAGATAGCCTTCAATATTGCACCGAGTATTAATATACCTAAAAGGTACATTTTTGGTTTGAAGCTTATTGTCTTTGAAAGTGATTAAAATTGGGGTGTGGTCGCTTATGATAGTTGGCAGTGCAATAGTACTTAAACTAGGAAAAAGTTGCATGAATTCTTGATTTGCCAAAACTTTGTCTATGCTGCTGGCCATGCCTCATTTTCTCCAAATGAATTTGCAACCCTGTAAATAGCATTCAACAAAACCACATTATAAAAGACAAATTTTAAAACCATTAAGATAAGAAAACGGTATAGGCAATCCTACCTTATCTTTTGGGTTTAAAGAATTATTAAAGTCCCCAAGTACAATCCAAGGTATATGAATCAAAAAAGCATCATGAATAAGCTGTCCCATAACTTCTCTCTTTCAGAGTAGGTATTACTGGCATAGAAAAAAGTAACGGTGCAGTAAAAACCACTAGTATTAGTTAAAACAGCTGTGATATGATGATAACTTTTAGCTGAGATGTGAAACTCTAAGTGTCAGCGTCGATGATGACAAAAATCCTACCCTTAGTCCCCATGTCAATATTATCAACGGAGGACCAATGTGACCAGGCACGGTTTTAGGGCTAGGCCAGCTAGGCGGCTGAATAGGGCAACCCCCTCTAGAGGGGCAACAACAGGGGAGGAGGAGGAGCAAAAGCTGGTTGTCCAATAAACTGTTTTACATAAAAGGGGCAGCACTATTTTAGACGGATGGGCTGCTAAGGTTGGTTGGTTGTGCTTCAACTTCTTTAAGATGAGGTAGGTGGTTCAAGTCCTGCACATGAATAAGATCTTTACTTTTTTGCATCCTTCCTTTTCTGCATGGCTGCTTTATATTTTCTCAACTTTTGTTCTATTGAATATTATTTACTTCCTTTTCTGCATGGTTGCTTTATATTTTCTCAACTTTTGTTCTATTGAATATTATTTATCTTTGAACCATTTTGACTTGTTTTGGGCAATAAGATTATATTTGCCTAGGGCAACCCAACTCTTCAAGTCGGCCCTGAATGTGAGGGTAGTTTGGACATAAACTTTTAAATTCCAGAATCTAGTAATTTAGTCTCATACAAAGCTATCAAAGATAGTGCATGAGATTGTGTAGAAATTTGAGTACAGATAGCATTTTGCTATCTATATTCAAACCTCTTACATTCCATGCACAAATAGTCATTTAATAGTAGTATAGCCCATAGTTTGCCTTTTAGGAGGAGCAATGGTTAATTATGCTTTTATCTGATGCTTTTTCTTGTAATTCATATTAGCCTCAAGCAGGTGGATACATTTTCTGAAGTGGAAATTATCCATAAGGGCCTCTTTAGCAAGTGGAATCAGTTTCTAGGACAAACAACTGAAATAATTACTTTCAATGACAAAACGTAAAATAATTAGTTTCTAGGGCCTAAAAACCTATGAAATTATGTCCTTGAAAGTAATTGGACCGCTGACTTTGTCCTTGAAAGTAATTATTCTACTGATTTTAGCCTTGAAAGTAATTTCTTTGAATGTGTGTCCTAGAAACTAATTGGACTGCAAAGTTTGTCCTTCTGGTGAAATGCCCCTTTTCTGAAACACTCTCGGGTTTTCCAATTTCATCAAAATGTTGTGCAATTTAATCAATAAACTGCCGTTGTTCCTTGATATTTCTTGTGTAAGTGAAAACTTTTTTGAATTAACAGATTCTTGTTTCTAGTTGATATTTGGAGTAGAAAGATGTACAAATTGTGGTTCTGGATGATTCAGGTTCTCTAAAGTAGTGGTTAAAGCGGTAGTTGATTTTTCATGGCTTGTATTTGTTGTAGAGGGACCAGCCTCGTCAATAACTAAGCAAGAAATTGGAAGTATGAAGACTGTCCTCTTTACCTTTCTATAGCTGTTCTGTTAAATACAAAACAGGAGTAGTTTTTGAGTCTGTAATGGTTGTACATTTTGCATACTCTTCTACTTGTTTAAAGGGGAAGAGGACTCCCCAATGGCCTAATCGGAAGTTGCATTAATGTCTGTATGTATTTTTTTATGATTTTTAATTTTCGGTTGCCAAGTAGCAAGAAATGCTAGTTTACAGTTTTGCGTATTATGACCATAAACTTTGCAATTTATACATAGTTTTGGTTTATATTATATGAGACATGAATATTAATATTCTCTCCATCGTAGTTAACACCTTGAACACTTGTAGGATATGTAAAATCGGAGGCAATTTCAACTAAAACTCTGGCGTAACTCAGGCTAATTTCTTTAGGTGTGTTGTTATCCATTTTGATTAGTTTTCCTAGGGTACTCGCTGTTCTGCTAATAGCATCTTTATTCCAATATTTTAAGTGTAAATTATGCAATTTTATTTAAAGTGGAATAGATGAGAAATATTCTCGTGTTAGTTTCAAACCCGGCTTCCACATCTTTAGTATAATAATTCTGGAATTAAATGTGTACGGCCAGATTTGATTATCCTTGTGCAATCATCTTCTTGTTCGAATATGATAATAATAAATCCACTTTGTTTACAAAAAATATCAACGGTACCTTTCGATTGCCAAACTTTATCCACAGATCTAAAATTGATCATATAGTGGCATACTTCCTATTACGTATGCAACAATTGAATTATGCCACTTTGATTCGGCATCATCTCTGTTTGATTCTGAAATTTGAAATCCGGACTTGCAATTTTCAACGTGAGGGGGTATAAACTGAAGGTCCACGTCATGTTGATCAGCATCTTGCTGGGTTGCTCCATGTTTGCACCAAAAATGGCACAAACACCAAGTATATATCAGATCAAAGCACCATTTTTAGTAAAAATAAAGGAAAAGGTAGAAAAGTATAAGGAGACATGGGAATTTTTATAGTTGTTCGATGTAATCTCTGGCATATGTCCACTTTAATTTTTGTTATTAGCTTTTCTCTCTTTGGATTACAACTAATTTTATCAGATCTCAGCGTAATCTAACGGATCTCAGATTTACAATAGAATTTCTAGAGTATTTGGGGGAGAAGATAGAAGTGAAGAAGAAGCAGAGTCCCTGATCCAAAGTGAAGGAAAATGCTCAGGAAGAAGATCCCCTTTGGTTGCAACTAGGGTTTTTATTTATAGAAGAACAAATATATTAGGTTAGGAGTCCAGTTGCACTAAGGTCCAAGAGATAGCCCAATGTCATTCAAGAGAACTTAAAGGCACACAAGTCAAGAGTATAACTTGGTACTGAGTTATCTGACTTGGTGCCGAGTTATTTCCTCACGTGCAAGTTGAACCTTCTCATTTTCTCTACTCTTTTATCTTCTGCTTGACGCATTTGAAGCTTTTTTCTTTGACTTTTGCTTGATTCTAGTGATCTTTCTAGTATCACTTAAGTTATCTTGCTTTCTCGGTTTTCTTCTCATCGACCTTGGATTTGATCGTTCAAACTTTAGGAAAACGACTTGATCACGAGTAATTGGAGTGTTATAGGAAATGTATAGAGTTTGGGAAGCGAAACGGGAAGAAAATATAGGTCAATGCCGACCTATATGACTTGGTGTCGAGTTATACCCTTAGTCCCAATTTGAATGAAACTTTTCTAGGTTGCTTCTCTAGCTCTTCTAAGTGTACTCCTAACTTTCGAGTTGTTTCGTCCTTGTTTTGACCTTTTGAGTCCAGTTGAAATATGTTTGGCTAAAAAGCGGATTAACACTCTATGAACAGCCTTTGCCCATTAACACCGCCAGGTCGCTGATGGTGGTGGTTGGTGCGGTAAATCTAGGGGTTTGGGTGGAGGATCATCTTGTGTAACCAAGATAAATATCCATTTTCTTTTGTTTTTTATGTTATATACACACACACACAGATATATATATATATATATATATATATATATGATATTAAGACCGATTTAAATGTGCCAATCCTATGCATATGTATGCATATATAGACATATATATACAATGGATACAAATCCCAAAATCAGCACGTGTGTCTACACATATATCTTACACTTGTTATGTCACTATCATCTTACATTACCATATTATATATAAATTTCATTTATTTTATTCACCATATTGTGATTGTTGCATTAGTCTTATGTTACATTATCATGACATACATATGTCTTCCTTTGCAACATACACATTATATGTACATGTGACCTTTTACACACCCGAAGGTGATAAAACAAAACTCCTAAATACACACATATCACATTTATGATCTGTTAGTTTATAACCCATAATTTACAATATAAACTTTCACATACCTAAATGATAGAGCATAAAACATCTAAAAATTTACAAACACACACATATACATACATACATACTTAAATACATACATATATATATATATACACACATACATAAATATATATATATATATATATATATATATATATATCTGAGTGTATATCACACATATAATATGTCTTGAGTGTGATGTATATTTTAATTTATCATGTCATTTTATGAATATATATGATATATTCAAAATAAATATTAAATAAACTTAATTAATATGGTCAGCTATATAGATTTATCTAATGCTAATTAACAAATTTTATAGGTCTATTAAGATCCAAATTGGGATTTTTTTTTGAAGTGTACCCATTTCACTCACTACAAACGGATAAGATCCATCCCTTATAATTTTTTAAGAACCCTTACGGTCATAAAGAAGGTTAGGGGAAAAGAATGTAAAGTTAGGAGATATATACAACATATGATTAACAACGTGTTATTTATCATTTTGGGGACGACAATTTGTTGAGAACCCTCAAAGTTGTAGTAATATGATAAATAGATTCTAATACCCACTAGAAGAATTTATTATATTCCCACATCTCTTTTAAAGTTTTCAAGAGATGTAAAATCTAGTGGAGCCTCATCAGAAAATATAATAAATCATTCTAATAAGGTTAAGAACATTTGTAATCTAATATATCCTAAAAATTGCACATAAAAATGGCAATTATAAAGCTATTCTTAGAGGAAAACATAGTAAACGGTGAAAATACAAGGACTGGTTAAGAATATCAAGATCACACTCAAAACAAAAAACTATCGCAAGTGGTTAGTGCTGAAACTGTGAATAAATATAAAGATGACGCCACCTTTGATGAAGAATCAATTTACGGAACTTGGTCGATTGATTATGGCCTTGCAGAATGCTATGTGATGTTTACCATAGGCACGGAGCTTCAATGACAACATGAGGATATGAAAGTTCGTACTGTATTTTATTACCTACAAAAGTTGAATGGTGAACAATCTCATGCTACTAGTTATGATATCTCATGAAAATTGTTTCATGCAAAATGGGTATGGGAACTCCGGTTCAATATCATTTCTCGATATGATTGGGTACATCTAAAGATTGGTTGAATTAGTAACTAAACTTAATCAAGAATTATGAATTGACTTGGTATTTGGATCACTGACTCCGTAGTTTGATCCATTTATATTGGGTATTTAATATGAATTCATTGAAGTGTACTAACGTAGATCTCCTTAACATGTTCAGGATGATTGAGATGACTTTCATAAAGAAATCTTGTGTTGTGCTTGAGATTAAAGGCACTTCCTCATCAATAGATTCGATGAAGAGAAAACAAGGCCGGAGGTAGTAAAAGGTAAAGGAAAGGGTAAAGATGACAAGGGTGAATGTCACTATTACTCAAAATGGGCTACTGGAAAAGGAATTGTCCAAATTATTTGAAGATATTGAAAGATAGTAAGAAATCTAATTCCTTTCTAAAGGTATTTTCCGTGTAGAAAAATATTTATCCATAAGTGATTCTTCTTGGGTTTTAGGTACCAAACCGGAACTTACATGGGATTAGTGGCAAAATGCCTATATCAAAGGGATCTATGGAACCTAAGTTGCTAATGGTGCTAATATTGCTATTATAGCCATGAGAGTGTACCATGTGAAGACTGTTTTTTTTTGAACAAAAAGAAGGGTAATTTATCACAATAAAAAGGAAGTACTTAAAGCAAGATCAAGGTGTGCAAATAACATTACAGAGAGGAGCAAATTGTTCACAAATAAGGCACACCTCGATAAACAAAAACAAAACGAATAAAAGTTCGTGCATTCGCGTAAATATAATTGAAACCACGTGTGGATATTTCTATCTTCATTATCTCAAGTCGAAAAAATCTGAAGGAATCATGGCGGTTGTCTCATATCTTCCCTAAGCGAGTTTTGAGCTTCCATCTTCCTGCTCTCCATAAGTAACTTATGCTTTATTTGCTTCTCTTTTTTATTTTCAAAAGCATATATTATAGAATTAATCTCTGCAAGAATAAGCTTGGCTTTGTTTTCCTTTGGAATCGAGAAATTTTTTTATATTCTTTGGCATCTTTTTTTCCAAATTAAACTTGTTATAGTAGTGATGGAGAACCTTGAAAGGGTTTCAAGCTTTTTGTTGTTCTTACTAGTGAAAGGGAGTGCGGATTAAGGATCTTAAGGCTAGTTTAACACTAGAGGGGGGGTGAATAGTGTTTAATGGATTCTACGACTTATATGGACTAAATTAAAATTATGACACAAACAAATGCAGAACTTAATCACAGAACCATCACAGAATCAAACACAGATGCAGAAAGTAAATAAAAAGCAGTAAAAGGAAAGAACACACCGGATTTTATACTGGTTCGGAGTTACCCTACATCCAGTCCTGTACCAAGGCAGAACACCTCATACAGATTTTTATTATACCAAAGTCGAGATTACAATCCTCAGTTTCTAAAGGCCTTGAGGTACCCTCCTGTCTCACGAGTCCGGGGCAAACTCTCTTGATTTACGGGCCACAAGATTACCCAATTGATTTCCAGGCACAACCACACCTTATAGAGAGACTCGATAAACTTTTGATTACAAATTGATCCTATAACTCTGAATAGCACTTTGATCTTTTGAGAGAGGGCAGAGAACCAAACAAGAATGAGATTCTAATTTGATTCACTTGAGAATTCGGCAGAATTTCGGCACGATCTTAAAAATATGAAAATTTTAGAATATGGATTTGTAGAGAAGAAGAAGTGAAGAAAATAAGAAAATAGTTAGTTAAAAAATTCGTTTGTGAAGGCTATTTATAGACCAGTAACGGTCATAACCATTCGTGAAGAGATTTAAACGAATAGACACTTCTTTTGAAAATTGAAACTTTTGTAATTAACGGCCACCATGTCGACATGGGGTATCCCATGATGTTGACATCCCTTAGTTAAAAAACAATGTGAAGTTTAAAACAAGAGTTTTTTTTAAAAAAAAACAAAGAATATTTTAAGGCTAAAACATTTTTTTGATAATCATTTGAAAAGATAATTTTTAAGGCTAAAACATTTTGAAAAGCAGTTTTGAAAATCATTTTGAAAAACCATTTTGATGTAGTTTTGCAAGCTTCTTCCTGTAGAATATCTCATCACATCAGCACTCGAGAACTTGTACAAAACCAGGATGTTCGTGGGTTTGTAAGCCACTTGTCGTAGGTTTGTAAGCTACTTGTCGTGGGTTTGTAAGCCACTAGGAAGATAAAAATGGGTTCCATCCCAAATGAAATATGGAATGAAGATTTCCGTGCTATTATGAGTTTTAACAATAAACTAGACACTTATCTTGAAATCTTGATCTTGTTACTCATGAGTCTTCAAACCTGATTTCTTCATTCTTGATCTTTATACTGTACAGTCTTCAATAATCAATACCTGCCTTATATATATCCTGCATAATAACATTCATATATATCTAGACAATAGTGTTAGTATATAAGTTATAATAAAATAAGTTACAAAGGTTGTTGTCATTAAAACCACTATCTCCAGTTCCTAACAATCTCCCCCTTTTTGATGATGACAACCTTATAAAATATACTTACCACTTCGATCATACCATAACTCCACCTTACACCAACAACTCCCCCTTACTCCAAGCCTACTATTTTATATTACTTCTCCCCCTTTGTCATCAACAAAACAATAACCTATAAACCTTGAACTTAATAGAAAATGAGATAAACAAACATATGATATAAGAATAATAACTATGTATGAGTGAAATATAGCATCCTAAGTTAAATGGAATTCAAGATTTTATACACCAAAGATTGTTTTTAGAAGAACATTAATTAAGATAATATTTTATATACAAATTAACAAACTAATATACAAACAAGAAAGAAAAAAAAACGAAAAACGCTTAACGAGGATCCTTATCTATTGGTGATTTATGGACCGAACAATTTGGATAGTGGAGTCAAAAGTTTCCACATTGTTCGACCAAGTTCCCATTAGCGTCAAAAGGACCTCTCCAACGCAAATCACGCCACCATCTTCGTCCATATGAACATCCGGATTCGGCAGAGGATGTTCTTCTTCTTGATCCTCTTGTGGTTCTTCTAGAGGCTCTTCTTCTTTAGAATCCATGGCTTGTGACGATTCTTCGATGACAATGGGATTGGCATGGTTATCCATAAGGAATTTTTGTAAATTCCTAAGAATTCTGCCTTGCCTATCTTGTTCTCTAGCCATTCACAGTTGACTCACTTGAATTTCCGTCATCATTTGAAGCAAATCTTTCATCTTCTCTTGTAATTTGATGACTCATACGTGTGTGGAACATTGAAAAGGACCAGAATGAGGAGAAGTGGGTGAAGAAGGTTCATTATTAGAAGAGGAAGCCATTAATTTACTGTTTTAGAAGTTTATTACAGAGAATAGAACAGAGAAAAGGAGTAAAAGTCGAAATATATAAATATATAACCAAATAACTAATTTTAGAGGGAATTTTAAATTTGAAAATCTCGGCCTGTATGTCGACATAGGGGGATGGGTCATGTCGACATGCCCAGTTCAATTTTTGAGAAATTTTTATTAATATTAATTCTTAACTATACTTGTATTATTTATAATTTATATTTCAGTTAATGAACATATACCTAATTCTCTTCTAAATTTGGTAAAGTTTTGTTCATTTAATGGTTTGGTTAATATATCAGCAATTTGTTTTTCAGTATTAATATATTCAAGAGTTATGACTTCTTTACTTATATTATCTCTAAGAAAATGATGTCTAATATCAATATGTTTTGTTCTAGCATGATGAGTTGGATTTTTAGATAGGTTTATTGCACTAGTATTATCACAATAAATTGGTGATTTAGTTATAGTTAATCCAAAAACTTTTAAAGTTTGTTGCATATATATAACTTGAGAACAAGCCAAAGCAGCAGATATATATTCTGCTTTAGTTGTTGACAAGGATACAATGTTTTGCTTCTTACTAAACCAGGAAACCAGAGAATGTCCTAGAAAGTGACAAGTTCCACTTGTTCTTTTTCAGTCTGATTTACAACCAGCGTAATCAACATCACAATATGAAATTAAATCAAATACATCATTTTAGGGTAAAATAAACCATAATTTAAAGTATGTTTTACATATCTTAAAATTCTTTTGACAGCTTTTAAGTGAGTTTCTTTAGGTTGAGATTGGTATCTTGCACAGAGACAGACACTATGCATGATGTCAAGACGACTTGCTGTTATATAAAGCAATGAACCAATCATACCCTTATATAATTTTTGATCAACATCTTTTGATTTATCTTCTTTACTTAAAGCTACATTAGTTGTCATTGGAGTTGGTTTCCCACTAAAAGTGGTCAATCCAAATTTATTAATTAAATCCTTAGCATATTTTTCTTGACTAATGAAAATTCCTTTATCTAATTGTTTGATTTGAAGTCCTAAGAAGAAGCTTAGTTCTCCCATATGACTCATTTCAAATTCTTTAGTCATTATATCTGAAAATTATTTATTCATTATGTTATTAGTTGACCCAAATATTATATCATCTACATATATTTGTACTAATTGAATATCATTTTTGTTTCTTTTAATAAAAAGAGTTGTATCTATTTTACCAATTTCAAAACCAGATTGTAGTAAATAAGATCTTAGTCTTTCATACTAGGCTCTAGGAGCTTGTTTCAGACCGTATAAAGCTTTCTTTAATTTATATACATGACTTGGAAATTCATTATTTTCAAAAAGTGGAGGTTGTTCAACATAAACATCTTCTTTTACAAAACCATTTAGAAAAGCACTTTTAACATCCATTTGATATAACTTGAAATTATTGTAATTTGCGAAAGCAAGTAGAATCCTGATAGCTTCTAGTCTTGCTACGGGTGCAAAGGTTTCGTCATAATCAATTCCTTCTTCTTGACAATAACCTTGCACGACTAAACGAGCTTTATTTCTCATGACCTCATTGGGTTCATTCATTTTATTTTTAAACCCATTTTGTTCCAATTATACTTTTATCCTCGGGTCTAGAAACAAGTTCCCAAACATCATTTCTGGTGAACTGATTCAATTCTTCTTGCATAACAAGAATCCATGAATCATCAGATGATGCTTCCTTTGGATTTTTAGGTTCAATAGTTGATATAAAAGCTACATTACTCATAATATTTAGTTGATTTCTTGTTTTAACTATAGATTCAATATTTCCTAGTATATTTTCTACAGGATGATCTTTTAATAGTCTAATTCTTTTATTAGGTTGAATGATTTCACAATTAGTTTCATTAGGTTCATTATTTAAAGTTACAAAATCTTCTTCATCTTCTATTTGTACAGTATCTTTAAAATTTTCATCAAAAGATACATGCATTGTTTCTTCAATAGTGTTAGTTCTTAAATTATAAACTCTAAATTCTACTTCTATTAGAATATCCGATAAAGATACCTTTGTCGGATTTAGGTTCAAATTTATCTAAATTATCTTTTGTATTAAGAATAAAACACTTACTACCAAAAACTTTAAAATAAGCTACTATGGGTTTCTTATTGTAAAGTAATTCATATGGTGTTTTATTAGTTAATGGTCTAATTAAAATCCTATTTAATATATAACAAGCTGTAGCGACTGCTTCAGCCCAAAAGTTTTTAGGTAAGTTACTATCAGAAAGTATTGTTCTAGCACACTCTTGAATCGTTCTATTGTTACCTTCTACCACTCCGTTTTGTTGTGGAGCTCTTGGAAAAGAGAAATTATGAGTGATTCTTTTTTTATTACAGAAATTCTTAAAATTTTCATTTTCAAATTCTCCACCGTGATCACCACGAATAGTTTTTATTTTTAAAGAAAATTGATTTTGAATTCTTTTAGCAAAATTCTTAAATAATTCAAAAGCATCACTTTTAAGTTTAAGAAAAATTGTCCAAGTATATCTAGAATAATCATCTACAATTACAAAAACATATTTATTGTGATTAATTGATTGAACTTGAGATGGACCAAATAAATCTAAATGAAGTAATTCTAGAGGTTTAGAAGTAGAAATCATATCTTTTAATTTAAATGAAATTTTCTTAAGTTTTCCTAATTGGCAAGCATCGCATATACTATCTACTTTAAAGTTTAACTTGGGAAGACCTCTAACTAAGTCAAGTTTTGATAACCTAGATAACAGTTTGAAATTTAAATGACCAAATCTTTTATGCCAAATCCAAGGGTCACTTGTATTAGCCAAAAGACATAAGTTATCATTTGAAACTTTCATACTAAGGATGTAAATGTTTTCTTCCTAATTCCTTCAAAGATAATATATGACTTATTATCTTCGATGTGACACTTATCTTTTCCAAATTTAATTTTAAATCCTTTATCACATAGTTGACTTATACTAAGCAGATTATGTTTTAAATTCCTAACTAGCAAAAAATCAGAAATAAGAGGAGTTTTAGAATTACCGACATTGTCGATGCCAATCACATATCCTTTCGAGTTGTCTCCAAAGTTGACCAATCCACCATCTTGATATACAATGTCATTGAGTATCTTGGGATTTCCATTCATATGCCTTGAACAACCACTATCAAGTATCCATTTATCTTTCTCAATTTGCACAGTTTGTCCATTGGTTGTTGATTCTTCAAAAGCTATGTAACATGTATGTTCCTCCATAACAAACCAATTCGGTAGATAACTTGATTTTTCATAAAAACTATATGCAGACCTATGATACTTTGATGAAATGCATAAATTCAAACTAGTATTAACAAAATTTTCTAAAAATGCCATTTTCAACATTTCAAGTTTCAGATTATGAAAACTATGAAAACCTTTGCTCTGATACCAATTGAAAGGGAGTGCGGATTAAGGATCTTAAGGCTAATTTAACACTACCTTTGCTCTGATACCAATTGAAAGGGAGTGCGGATTAAGGATCTTAAGGCTAATTTAACACTAGAAGGGGGGGTGAATAGTGTTTAATGGATTCTACGACTTATATGGACTAAATTAAAATTTTGACACAAACAAATGCAGAACTTAATCACAGAACAATCACAGAATCAAACATAGATGCAGAAAGTAAATAAAAAGCAGTAAAAGGAAAGAACAAACTAGATTTTATACTGGTTCGGAGTTACCCTACATCCAGTCCTGTACCAAGGCAGAACACCTCATACAGATTTTTATTATACCAAAGTCGAGATTACAATCCTCAGTTTCTAAAGGCCTTGAGGTACCCTCCTGTCTCACGAGTCCGGGGCAAACTCTCTTGATTTACGGGTCACAAGATTACCTAATTGATTTCCAAGCACAACCACACCTTATAGAGAGACTCGATAAACTTTTGATTACAAATTGATCTTATAACTCTGAATAGCACTTTGATCTTCGAGAGAGGGCAGAGAACCAAACAAGAATGAGATTCTAATTTGATTCACTTGAGAATTCGACAGAATTTCGACACGATCTTAAAAATATGAAAATTTTAGAATATGGATTTGTAGAGAAGAAGAAGTGAAGAAAATAGTTAGATAAAAAATTTGTTTGTGAAGGCTATTTATAGACCAGTAACGGTCATAACCATTCGTGAAGAGATTTAAATGAATAAACACTTCTTTTGAAAATTGAAACTTTTAAAATTAACGGCCACCATGTCGACATGGGGTATCCCATGATGTCGACATCCCTTAGTTAAAAAACAATGTGAAGTTTAAAACAAGATTTTTTTTAAAAAAACAAAAAAAAAGAATATTTTAAGGCTAAAACATTTTTTTGATAATCATTTGAAAAGATAATTTTTAAGGCTAAAACATTTTGAAAATCAGTTTTGAAAATCATTTTGAAAAACCATTTTGAAGTAGTTTTGCCAGCTTCTTCCTGCAGAATATCTCATCATATCAGGACTCGAGAACTTGTACAAAACCAGGATGTTCGTGGGTTTGTAAGCCACTTGTCGTAGGTTTGTAAGCTACTTGTCGTGGGTTTGTAAGCCACTAAGAAGATAGAAATGGGTTCCATCCCAAATGAAATATGGAATGAAGATTTCCGTGCTATTATGAAGTTTTAACAATAAACTAGACACTTATCTTGAAATCTTGATCTTGATACTCATGAGTCTTCAAACTTGATTTCTTCATTCTTGATCTTTATACTGTACAGTCTTCAATAATCAGTACCTGCCTTATATATATCCTACATAATAACATTCATATATACTAGACAATAGTGTTAGTATATAAGTTATAATAAAATAAGTTACAAAGGTTGTTGTCATCAAAACCACTATCTCTAGTTCCTAACAACTAGAAGCGAGCATATCTGCAATAATTTCAAAAATATTGTAGCTTTTATGTGTGTTAATGGTAAGCTTTCCTTTGATAAAATCCCAAATGGACCTGGAATAGTCACAATTAAAAAAGATATGATCTTTGTCTTTCTTATGCTACTCACATAATTTACATGTGGGATCTAAAGTGTTATTCCATTTGCTGAGCATATCAAAAGTTTGCAACTGATTCATACAAGCCAAAAAGATGTTTAAAGAGAATTTTAGAATTGTTGGCTTTCTCCTAATAAAATCAGTCCATTTAAAGAAGTTTTCAGGCAATGAAATAGCGCTGTAAGTTAATTTGAGACAAAAATCTCCATTCTTGCTTCCAGTGCATATCCAGTAGTTGTTTTCTCTATTTGTAAAATTTTTAATATTATGAATAGAATCATAAACCGTGGGAGGCAAACCCTATAGCTCAGGAGTCTAGAGCTCGTCTCTAATGATGTCAACAACCAAGGAGTTGGGGCCTCCACAATAAACCATTTGTTGCCAAACAAGAATAGAAATCAGATTGTTACGGTGAATCCATGGATCGAACCAAAGATTTGGGTAATTACCATTAATTATATTTTTATATGAGCTGCTTACAGTGCTGTCTCGCTCTTAGTATAGTTTTCCAGGCATACGAAGCATTACTACCTAAATTCATAATCCAGAAGTCTTTCTCAAGTAAATAATGAAAAAGTCTCAAACTGGGTGTATATAGTGTGGAACTATAGGCATTAGTCAGCAAGGCAAAATGGGAAGATTTCATAAAAAAATCCATTATGAAATACTGCATAGATCTTTAATTTACGTTACCATGAAAATCTAGTTACCCTAAAATTATATTTAATACCAATTTAATATGGTTAATATTTTGTTATTTAAAAATAATTATATTTTTGTTAATTATATGTTGAAAATCTATATTCACATGTAATATATATAATAAGGGTGTCATAGGGCATATAAAAATTCAATAACCATATATATACATATGTATGTATGTAACATACATACATATGTATGTACGTACGTATGTATGTATGTATGTAACATACATACATACATACACACATACATATATATAGATAGTCGTATATATATAGATATAAATTCAATAAACATACACACACATACATTGTTTTAATCTAAAAATTACTTATTGGTTTGGCCTATAATTATTTATAATATATATATATATATATATATATATATATCAATGAAATGGGCTTGGCCCAAATAATTTTATTTTAATTTAGGAACTATATAAATATATTTTTAATCTTATATTCAAATTCCAAACTGTAGTATGAATTAATTATTTTATTAAAATGGATTCATCGTTACAAAGTCGATTTTTGCAATAAAAAAAGTTATACATGTGTGCGTGCGTGCATGTGTATATATATATATATCTACAAATATTTATTTAAATTCTAAATTAAATTTTAAATTAATACTTAATTTATTTAATCTAATAAATAATTGATTTATAATATATATACATCCACACATAATATACATATATGGTTTCGCAGAAAAGGTAAAAACTATTTTTTTAAACAAACTATAATTATTATATGCACACACACACTTGTGTGTATGTAAATATTTTAGAACATATATTTATTAATAATGAAATAATGTAACATTTTCAGAAAATATTTTAACTATGAATAAACTATGGGTGTAAAAGGTTTATTTAATAATTATATAGGTTGTATTTTATAGATAACTTATGATTTTTTTATCATGCAAAATAATAGGTATATATATTAAAATATACATTTACATAAAATTTGTATTTTTTTATTGGTCAAATATCATGAACAAAAACATTAGTAAATTTAAAATAGTGTTATTATTTACGTTGATATAGCCAGTAGATAACATGTCATATTGCGAGCTATTTCCTCCTTAGAGTCTGTAACGGCCTACTATTTCGAACCATTCAAATCGACAATCATCCACTCATGCCAGACTTAAATCGCTCAAAACAACAGATTGTTAATTTATATTTAGAAAAACTTAGCATATACAGTAAATAAATCGATCACAGAATCACAGACACAGAGTAATATAACAATAAGCAGCGGAATAGATAAATAGTAGTCCATGAAGCTACTATATGTACAGTCGCACCGATCGGATCACAAGGATCAAATCACAAAGTAATAGAATGGTATCAAAGAAATATGCCCGATCGGAGGTGCGACCTCACTTGGCCCGGCATGGCTCCTGTTTTAGCCACATCTAGTTGACTCACGGGAGTCAGGGCTGCGTTAATACCTCATACAGAATTGTCGCCAAACTATCCTACTTTGTTCTGGAATCTCCACCACGTACACAGTTGTTAAAGTGGTTTTCGGTATTAGCAGAGAGTATGACAATATCTGATCCCGGTCTCTTTAACAACCAAACGCTTATTTCAGACCGTGGTCATTTTATTTCAAAATAGTTCATACTTCATATTGATATATCATATACATTTCAAAGTCATATCTCTTTTGAAATCATATACACTTTCGAAAGCATATCACTTTCGAAATCATATCACTTTCCAACTTACACAGTTTAAAAATTGAAAATAGTATATATATATATATTAAAATAGTTATAAATTAAAATAGTTTATATTTAAAATAGGTTATAGATTTAAAATAGTTTATTCAGTAAAATAGTTTATATATTAAAATTGATATATATATATATAAAATTGTTTCTTCCAATTTCACAAGTCAATTCAAATCAACTTAAGTCCCAAATTATTCAATTTAAATCAGTCTCAGTTCAACAATTTCAAATTAAATTATAATTCTATATAAAACCATTTTAAATCCATATCGATTCCAAATCCAGGTTTGAACTACAGTCAAACCATTTCCAATTCAATAGACTTCACAGTTTTATATTCAACATTACAATAACTTAATTTGATAAATTTCAACTTTAATTTTTTTTAATTTGAAAACATTCACTTAATCATTTTAATATGTTTAAATAAAATCTCAAATTACAAATTTAAATCAACATTAAATATCTAACTTCAATTATATCTAATTTGAAATTATTCACTTAATCACCTTATAAAATCAAGTTATTAAGTTATAAACATCATATCTTTAAAATCTTAAAATCAATAAGTTCAAGTCAACTCTTATTTAAATTAAATTACAAATCAATTCTTATTTAAATTCAATTATTAACCAATCTAATGTCAAATCAACTTTAATTTATCTTTCCAACCTTTATTTATTAAAGTTATTACAAAATTTATTTTTAGATATTAATATAAATCTTAAATAATTATTTTAAAACATATTATATATAATAACTAAATTAAATTTTATTACATTAAATTTTATTAAATTAAATTTTAATATATTAAATATTATTAAATTAAATCTTATTATAATTTAAACTATTTAAATCTTATTTTATATATTTTAAAAATAATAAAGTTATAAGTAAAATTTTATAATTTAAAATTTCAAACTTAACTTGTAATTTTAAAGTTTCCAAAACATATAATTTTAAAATCTAAATTTTTCACATATATAAAATAAATATTATATTATATTTAAAATCAATATTTCCCAAACCCTATATATTTTCCTTTCAAAATTTCGAAAATCATTTAAAATAGACCAACGGTGTTCGTATATATTTTTCTATCCTGTGGTCAAGTGATACAGATATTTATAATTTCAATCCGTAATTTAAATTTAATATTTACGAGTATATATCATTTCAACCCGCAATCCCAAAATTTCAAAATCAATGAAAATCGCTTGGGTTTATCATTTCAACCCATAATGATTTTCCCCTAATTTATAAGATCGTTCAGGTATGTCTCATTTCAACCCATAGGGATTTCTATATATACTAATAGGGAACTTGCAGTGTGATAATATAAATAGAATAGAATGACATACATGTCAGTGACAAGCATATATGGTCATAATTAACAATTTAAACAAGATATATATATAACAGGTAATGGTGTCATATGTCAATTGATATAGATAAACAATTGCAGATAATAACATATCATACTTGACAATTAAATAACTAACAATTCTAGTTTAACAACATATTTCAATCGTCATTTCATGTGAAATAAATTTACTGAATATAAGAATGTTAATCGTGAGTGATCGCTCACCTTTCGTAGCTATGGAAACAACAAGAATAAGATGCAGATGGACACGGTTAAGCATGGATCGACAATAGGACATCGACAAAGCAAAGCAACTAATAGGTGTATCATGGACAGCGACGAACAAAGCAAGATAAGGCGAACAGGAGAATTCGATGAAAACGAATATATATATATATATATATGTATGTATGTACGTATGTATATATATGTACGTATGTATATATATAAGTCATTACAAAATTTACTTTAAAACATTTATATAAATTGTAAATAAATATTTAAACATATTATATATATATACCTATATTCCATAATCAATATCAAAATAAGATCTTTATGTTTACATTCCAAAATCATCATTTCTTACAACACCTACATTTAAAAATCAAAGTGTATATATATTTTATAAAAAAAATTACCGTTTAAAAAAAATCCATACTTCTTTATATACATACAAAAAGGAAGGCTTGCTGCTAGATGTACAATATCAAATATCTATTATAACATACATATGTAATATATATGTAATAAAAAGAAAAAGAAAATAAAGTATCAATATATATAACAGAACATACTCATATCTTGCTAACATATAACAGTGAGCTGCACATAGGCTTTTGGTCAGGCATGGCTAAACATCGGAGGAGGGCGAGGGCTGATCGCAATGTGGACAAGGCCGGGTGATGTGGAGGCACGTAGGGTTCTGGGTCCAAACACACAAGGATGAAGTTGCCAATTGAGATGGCAAGATGGGATCAAATTTATTACAAAGATCAACCGAAATAGAGCTATGGGATGCTCTAGTATCAAGAAGAACACGAACAGAAAAGGCAGGAATGGATTTTAGAACAATGGGGGAATTCTAAACAAATCCTAATTCAGGAGGATCCTAACGAAGATTTCAAGCTCGAACGAAGATGATTCCGCAATTAATTTTTTTTATTCTATATGCTAAGTTTTGCCTAAAGCAGAGCTCTGATACCAACTGTAACGGCCTGCTATTTCGAACCATTCAAATCGACAATCATCCACTCATGTCAGACTTGAATCGCTCAAAACAACAGATTGTTAATTTATATTTGGAAAAACTTAGCATATACAGTAAATAAATCAATCACAGACACAGAGTAATATAACAATAAACAGCGGAATAGATAAATAGTAGTTCATGAAGCTACTATATAACAACAAAGTCTGAAATAAAATACAACAGAAATCAGTAATACAAAGAAGTCTCGAATACAAATCAACTGACAAGTCTGAATCATAGACAACTGAAATACTGAAAGCTGAATAAACAAATATCTTCAAGTAAAGCTCCAAGCCCCAAATGTGAGCCTCAAATGCTGTGACACTCAGTTTGACCCGAGCATAAAGCAAAACACAAAACACTCAAGTAAGGATTAACATTCTTATACCAGTAAATCAACTCAAGTGAAATTTCAACTGAAATACAAAATAACTTAAAGGATGTTTGGGATTTCCATCCTCTAAGAATCCGTTAAACTATCCACATATATAGTACAATATGCTACATAGATAATGTCTACAGTAAAGTAAACTATTAGAATAGCGTTAAGGCGTTACCCATATCTCCCTTAACAGATTTTATATATTCCCATAGTCTATACAGTACCATAATTCCTCCGTAAACTGGAGGGCTATCAGAAGGCACTCTATAGGTATGGTACAAACCAAACTCGTAGAAGGCGCGATAAGGCATGTGACAAAGCACGCGAGGTAATGCCCAGGGTAGGGTTCTACCGTTTTGCGGATCCGGACTGGTGGTAACGCATAGCATCTACTACCGCCCACCTCGAGAAACACTCCCAAATCAAAGGTGCACCCAATCAAATCACAAAGTAATAGAATGGTATCGAAGAAATGTGCCCGATCGGAGGTGCGACCTCACTTGGCCCGGCATGGCTCCTGTTTTAGCCACATCAAGCTGACTCACGGGAGTCAGGGCTACGTTAATACCTCATACAAAATCGTCGCCAAACCATCCTACTTCATTCTGGAATCTCCACGACGTACACAGTTGTTAAAGTGGTTTCGGTATTGGCAGAGAGTATGACAATATCCGATCCCGGTCTCTTTAGCAACCAAACGCTTATTTCACACCGTGGTCATTTTATTTCAAAATAGTTCATACTTCATATTGAAATATCATATACATTTCAAAGTCATATATCTTTTGAAATCATATACACTTTCGAAATCATATCACTTTCGAAATCATATCCACTTTCGAAATCATATCACTTTCAAACTTACACAGTTTAAAAATTGAAAATAGTGTGTATATATATAAATAGTTATAAATTAAAATAGTTTATATTTAAAATAGGCTATAGATTTAAAATAGTTTATTCATTAAAATAGTTTATATATTAAAATTGATATATATAAAATTGTTTCTTCCAATTTCACAAGTCAATTCAAATCAACTTAAGCCCCAAAAATTCAATTTAAATCAATCTCAGTTCAATAATTTCAAATTAAATTATAATTCTAAATAAAACCATTTTAAATCTATATCGATTCCAAATCCAGGCTAGAACTACAATCAAACCATTTCCAATTCAATAGACTTCACAGTTTTATATTCAAATATTACAATAACTCAATTTGATAAATTTCAACTTTACTTTTTTTAATTTGAAAACATTCACTTAATCATTTTAATATGTTTAAACAAAATCTCAAATTATAAATTTAAATCAATATTAAATATTTAACTTCAATTATATCTAATTTGAAATTATTCACTTAATCACCTTATAAAATCAAGTTATTAAGTTATAAACATCATATCTTTAAAATCTTAAAATCAATAAGTTCAAGCCAACTCTTATTTAAATTAAATTACAAATTAATTCTTATTTAAATTCAATTTTATTAAATTCAATTTTACTATATTAAATATTATTAAATTAAATCTTAGTATAATTTAAACTATTTAAAACTTATTATATATATTTTAAAAATAATAAAGTTATAAGTAAAATTTTATAATTTACAATTTCAAACTTAACTTATAATTTTAAAATTTCCAAAACATATAATTTTAAAATCTAAAATTTTCACATATATAAAATTAATATTATATTATAATTTAAAATCAATATTTCTCAAACCCCATATATTTTCCTTTCAAAATTTCGAAAATCATTTAAAATAGACCAACGGTGTTCGTATATAGTTTTCTATCCTATGGTCAAGTGATACAGATATTTATCATTTCAATCCGCAATTTAAATTTAATATTTACGAGTATATATCATTTCAACCCGCAATCCCAAAATTTATAAATCAATGAAAATCGCTTGGGTTTATCATTTCAACCCATAACGATTTTCCCCTAATCTATAAGATCGTTCGGGTATGTATCATTTCAACCCATAGGGATTTCTATATATACTAATAGGGAACTTGTAGTATGCGAATATAAATAGAATAGAATGACATACATGTCAGTGACAAGCATATATGGTCCTAATTAACAATTTAAACAAGATATATATATATATTTAAAATAAATATTATATTATAATTTAAAATCAATATTTCTCAAACCCTATATATTTTCCTTTCAAAATTTCAAAAATCATTTAAAATAGACCAACGGTGTTCGTATATAGTTTTCTATCCTATGGTCAAGTGATATGGATATTTATCATTTCAATCCTGTCACATACCGAAATTTTCGACTTTCGAAAATTCGACATCGATACTCACTTTATCGACTGCCGAGCAATCGAGTGCCGGAAACTCCAATAGTGAGGGTTTTAAAAAGAAGAAAAAGTAGAAGAAGAAGAAAGCAGAAGGAAGAGAGTAGAAAAAGAAAAGAAGAACAACAACAGAACAAGAGCAGAACAGAAAACAATATCAGAATCTCACATATCGCAGCGGAACAATATACAATAGATAATTACTAGTCTTTTAAAACAAAGAACTATATCAGTTTATACATACATCAATCATCAGAGTCAATATACAACAATGGACAGTTATATAACTTGTCCTCATATAGAATACACGGCGAAATAAATACTATCAGATACAAATACTACGTCTCGTCATCCAGCTCATCTCCAAAGCTCCAAAATATCCAGAGTATCCTGATAATCTAACTCTAGACTGCCCGTGTGAAAATTGGTGGGCACCCAGAGTTTAGAAGGGAAACAATAAACTCCGAGTCAGTCATGGTGACTGGTGTGAGATCGTAAAACAGTTATTTTTCATAAAGAAAATAAAGCAAATTCGCAATGCTTTTGGAAAATGAAACTACCATAAGACCTCCCGCCACACACACAATGCAAACGCAGAATTGGAGGAGATTTCTTCTTATTATAGTCAAAGATGCTTACTACGCAAAATCAAATCATTTTTGATATTATTATTAGTGCATAGTGTAGAAAACAGTTCGAAAGTATAATATAAATCTTAGCCAGCATAGACATTCCGAACTATGCCTACTATAGCTACCATCCAAACAGTGGTGACCACCATAAGTGAATGGCAGGTTCTACAACTAAAACCGTACAAGTCTCGTATTGTTTCTTTGGATTTCCAACAAATGGTCAGGCTAAGGAACTTCCTATCCACGATGGGTACGTCCCTGGAATAGACGACCCGAGAACCTAACCGGATCTCTGCCAACACAAGGCCGGGTTACCTCTGCAAAAATAGGTAACTACTGACACGCGTATGCCATCCCCCGATCGTAACCGATCTTCCCGAGGATCCCCGATTCGCAACAACCACAAAGAAATAAATTTTGCAGCAACCACAGAGGTTAAGTATCTGGGCTCCATACCATGATACCACCTTTATCCAGAAGGAATGACATACACTAAGGGGCGCTACTCCCTAGAACCTTGCCGCATCCTTCCTGTTTCGACCATTTCTGGGGTGTGAGGCTCGACGAAGTCTCGTCCACAAAGCTACGCTTTCTCAAAAAGCCCTGCTTCGGGTCAAACAAAATGATCAACCTATGATCACAAAGATATAAGATCAAACAAATGATTATATCACAAATGATCAAACACTGATCATTTCACAGCAACACTCAGTATGCCACGTTACCAAATTGGGATATATCGCTGATAAATTTCAACTACATAACCTCTGAGCTCGTACGTCTCAGAGAAGGGTGTTAAGCTAAGAGAATAAATTCTCCGCCACCAACAGAAATGTATTTGAAAGAAATCAGCTTTATATCTCAAATTGTAACGTCAGACACACAATCCATACAAGTCTGTTCCGGGATCGAACAGAACCGAAGGCACTTCTCACGAAGCCCTTGCATATCCGGATAAATTTCTAATCACGTCCGGACTTCCCGTCACTAAGGGTGATAAAACCTCTAAACCGGAGATCAGCCGATGTAGAGTAACTCGACGGTAATCCTTCCGTTTTCAAAAATATCCAGTCTTCAACACCGGTCTTCGAATGCGATTCATAACGACGTATCACATATTCGGAATGGGTTATACGACCCCATGGTCCTTTCCCGACTAACCCGAATAGTGAGCGATTATTCAAAAATAAGTGTGGCATTCAAATTCATCCAATTCACAACCAATACCTATCTAAAGGTAATTATCGATAGTCGGTTATTTAACTATCAATAAAGATGCGCAACATCATCAGATTCCAAATAATTTCCCGAATTATTTAATTTCCAAAAATACCTTTACTAGATATATTATTTTCCACACTTAACCATTTGAAAACAATTTCAAATCAATTTCCACATTTCAATTTATCTTTAAAAGATAAAATCTCAAAACAGTTCATTTCATATTGGAAAAACATTTCCACACTTATTTAAAAATAAGTGTTTCACAAATCATTTATTTTCAACGTTTGAAAATATTCGATATACTTAAATCAAAATTTAAGTATAAATTCATTCTTTAAGGAAATCATTCTTTTTAACAACATCTATTTGAGTCAAAACGAATGTTGCGTAAAACATCGTTACGACGACTCAAAATCACTAGTATAGGGATTCGGATTTTAGATAGATATATAAATCCCAATACTACATAAAGCATTTTCTTTCGAAAATCATTTACTATAACAACAGTGTTATAGTCCATCATTTCCTTATTTCTCGAAAACGTCTATTTTCAACAATAAATGTTGAAATCTATGATTTCGATATCTAACACGTTTTAAAACATCTTTTAAAACAATTAACTTCATTTCAAATATCACTTTCCCAAAACCATATCCATTTAACTTAAAAATATATTCACTGTCCAAAATCGTGAATATACTTCACTAACCACATTTCACTATTTTCTACACATTTTTATTTCAATAATTATCCACTATCCAAAATCGCGGATATATCTCCTTTATTTAACTTCTATGTTTAACTTATCAATTTCAATTGGTTTTGGATTTATAAAACAACGTTTAGAAATCACGTTCATACTTCATAACAATCTCAACTTGCAAAATCTTTTTTATTAGCCAAGTCTATTCATATTACATCTAAGTGCAACACTCTAATTTATAAGTTTATCACTTATAAATCTTTTATTCTACACATCTATTCAATTTATACTTCATAATTTATAAATTTCATTCACTCACGAATTTTTATTCCATCTTGTTCTAACACTTACAAAGCTCGTTTAAAATTCAAATGTTTTAGATTTATAAATATCGACTTTTTAAATCCTTTAAATAGACCGTTTAAATACTGTGAAAAACTCAATTTAAACCATTTTATAAATAAATCAACTATTTATTTCAAAAATGACACTTGGGTTATATTTCACAAAAATCTTAATTTTTATAACTTTAAAATTTCAAACGTTTATTTATTTAAAATAAATCAATTCAACAATTCAATAAAACGTATAATTTCAAAAATCACTTTAAAAATCCTTTTAAATTAAAAGTCGTTATTTTTACATTTCAAAACTGAATCCGATGATGCAACAACACCAATCAGTCCATCACAACAGTCAATATCATATATCAATATGATAACAGAATATATATCAATATCTGTAAATAATCAATACGGTGAGGAATCCAGTTGGATCCCTCCAACCTGTTTCCCTGCATCCAAAGATGTTAGCACAATACCAATTCCGCTCCAGTACGGAATTATCGCGGTATATGGGTTTTATAAAAATCCGCTTACTAACGGCGCAATAGGGTCTCATCCGCTATACGAGGCAGGAAATCATCAATCCAATATATACATATGCCAATATGTATATATTGCTATATATAGATATATATCCTACTATATCTGATATCACATCCAATAGCAATCATATCAGTCAAATCAATAACTGTAAAAGAAAATCCACTTTCATTTGAGTGAGAAGATCTCACCGTGATTTTAATTCTGATTTCAACGTTTGTTTCGAATAAAATTAAACGCGCGTTTAATTTTACCCGAAATTCCAACTAGCTCCAAACGACTCCAATCCAATTTCATCGCGTAGTATTCGACGATACGAAGCCAACGCTTTTCGTTTCGAAATTTTCCGACCTCGCAGCAAAAAGATATGCAATTTTAAACATTGACGGATTTAATTTTAAATTAAAAATTACAAATTATTTTCAAATCTAAACCTATGCAACATCTGGCCGTTCGTTTCCTATGTCTAGATCCCAGCCATACGCACGTTCTTCTTCCCCAGGCAAAGAAAATCGCGACCAAACCCATCTTTGCCGCCTCCAAACCCTAATGACGCGACCACCTACCGACCTCCAGACCTCATCATACCACTGCCAATCGAAAGCCCATCGCCATGCCTTCCTTCACCGTGAGTATGGCCAAGCTCGGTGGTCCCATGCCCTCTAGAAACGCGTGTGAACGGCAACACTTCAAACTCGAATTGCCATTGATCCAAAGCTTGAATCTCGATCTTGACCGTTGAGAATATAGAGCTTGATACGCTCTACAAAGTTGTAGTTAAACGTTTTTGAAATTAGTTTGTGGATTAAGAGAAGATCGACGAAGAAGATGGTTGCTTTTCGGCCATTCATTTCGTTGGTGGCGGCCTGTAACCCTAGGCTGGTTTATTTTGCAAAATGAAAGTGAGGGGGTGCTTTTATAGAAAATTTCACGATTTACTATTCATCGAATTTTTTCGAACTCCGATTCGAGCGTGCCGGCTGACGTTCGTAAGGTTTACCCCGCGTTCCGAACACAATGGAACAGGTTTCGAAAGCTAATTCGATCGTCTATGTGAGATATGGCAATAAACGATCAATTTAAATTAAACCGATTTAAATCGATTTCGAGGCGTTTTAATTCGTACCGGACAAATGGTAAATCCAAAAATTACGAAATTTGAAATCTTACAATAATATCATATTACGGATCCGATGAAACTGGTTTCGTCGAAATCCGAGACTTTTTGAAAAATGACTATTTTAACTCGACGATTTAAAATTAAAACGATATCGATGCGTTTCGAGTTGCCACGGTCAAACGATAACTTCGATTGCTACGAAAATTGAAATCCGATAATAACTAACTATTACGGATCCAATGGAACTGGTCTCGTCAAATTCTGAGACTGCTCGAAAATTGGCTATTATTACAGTCGATAAATTAAATATTAAAATATTCAATTTTTATAGATTAACTCCAAATTCGATTCTAAAAGTTCTATAACCTTTCTATAACTCCAGTATGATTTAATATAACTTTATAAATCATTTCCAGCACATTAAACCCATATTTCAATTATTTCTGGAATTTCAATCATTAAATTATCGATTTAATTGACCAAATTAAATCCAATATTCGAATAATAAATTATTCGACTTCTTAATTCTACTTATTAATATTTAAAATAAATTAAATATTCGAATTTTAATTATCAAAAATTCTGGGTCGTTACAGACTTCCCCCTTAAAAGAATTTCGTCCTCGAAATTACAAGTTAGGAAAAAAAAATGGTCCTTAACTCGTCTACTATTTTCCACAATCTAATAGTTTTATCACTTTTCAAATGGATCTTCCTACTAAAGATTCGTTATCATCTCAACTAACTTTCCCGACCTTTCATAGTTTTCAAACAATATTGTTTAACTTCAAAATTCAAATTTAAATTTAAATTCAAATTTTTAAATTTTCAAAACTTCTCAAAAATTTTCTAACGCCCTAAATTTCCGAAAAATTTCGCCAGCGTCTCCTTTGCGCGGCTAATACGGCACGACTACAAAACGTCCCTACGGACTCTCAGATTTCAAAAAGAAAAGAAAAATGCCAAGCGGCTAGAGAAATAAGTCATCAAATCTCATATTCGAATTCAAATACTTACCTTTTGTCGAGCCATTCAAATTTATCTTCGAAATTAAATTCCAATTCCTTTATACCTGTATATCCTACTAGCCATAATATCTAGTTGCATATATTCAAACCATTTCGTACATTCAATTACAAAATTTTCAATATAACTGCTTATATTATCTCTAATTCACTATTGAAGTTATATATTCAATTTCGTTCAATTTTGCATTTTCAAATTCATTTGAATTCAATTTACACTTTCGATTCTATTTGGATTCAGTTCAACTTCTGAATATTGAATTTCATTGATTAACTTTCATTTACAACTGCTTATTTTAGATTAGTTTCAGTTACTAATTCATTACAATTCTAATTCATTTATTCACATTCGTTTTCAACATTCAGTTTCAATTCCAATTTTATCTTCATTTATAATTATTCAATTCAATTTATTGCCTACAAATTCGAAATGAATTTTAACATTCAATTTTATTTTCTCGCATTCGCCATTGCAACTTTATTTATTTGTTCACAAATTCTTTTATTTCAATTTGAACTTTCATTTCAATCAGATTTCAAATATTCTATAAGTTATCAACTTATTTTCATTTCGATTTATATAATCACTTATATATTCATATTACAAATTTCATTCCTTTATGAATTTTATCTTCAAATATTTTTCTGGAACTTTATTTCAAACTATATATCACATTAATATTTCATATTCACAAATTCTATTCATATATGAATTCATTTCTTTTAAGTTAGATTTTTATTTAAACTTAAACTTTACAAGTTATCGACTTCATAATATTTCATAAACATTTTCATATAGCATTCCAGAGTCTTTTCAACATTTCAAAGCCATTTTGAAAACAATTCAAATTATCCTTTGAATTTCAAAAACAAAACCCAAAATTTTCAAACAACTTCCATTTAAAACAATTTGGCAGCAATTCCTCTTTTGAAAACCCGAAAATGAACACCAACGATGCCGCGGTCATCATCGAAGTTATTTTCCAGCGACCGAAAAGAGTTTAGAGCTTTCATCTCTCAAAAATACTTTTCAAAACCTTCGAAATTCATTTTCAAATCAAAAAGGAATTTAAACTTTACAAATCTCCAAAATTTTCAAATTCTTTTCAAACATTTCCAAAAACTTCTCTGGAATTCCGTTTTAATTTACAATTCACATTTATAATTTACATTCTCAAATTTCGTTTGCATGTGAATTTATTTCTTAACTTTGGAGTTATGATTTGAATTTCTTATTCAATTTTAGTGATGATAATTCACTATTATTACTTCCTAACATCCATGCAACCATATACTGTAATAATTTACAGAAAAATCATTTCTTTTATATACAAAAATAGTTTTGGGCAAAATTATTTCATTCACCCTATTTAAAACAATACTGTGCCGAATTGTTCTATTCGAGTGTTTAGAGATCCCTATCGATAGAGTTGTACGGACAATACCGACCAGAATCCATATACCACTCAACAAACCAATCATCACAATATAAAACAATTTTATATTCACTAACAAATACGCACTCGTATCTATTATTACACTCAACTCATTCTAGAGTACTACTGACTCTATCTCTAATGAGTAACACCCAACAGAGCAGGGTTGTCGCTTAACCATATGCTCTGATACCACGCTGTCACATACCGAAATTTTCGACTTTCGAAAATTCGACATCGATACTCACTTTATCGACTGCCGAGCAATCGAGTGCCGGAAACTCCAATAGTGAGGGTTTTAAAAAGAAGAAAAAGTAGAAGAAGAAGAAAGCAGAAGGAAGAGAGTAGAAAAAGAAAAGAAGAACAACAACAGAACAAGAGCAGAACAGAAAACAATTTCAGAATCTCACATATCGCAGCGGAACAATATACAATAGATAATTACTAGTCTTTTAAAACAAAGAACTATATCAGTTTATACATACATCAATCATCAGAGTCAATATACAACAATGGACAGTTATATAACTTGTCCTCAAACAGAATACACGGCGGAATAAATACTATCAGATACAAATACTACGTCCCGTCATCCAGCTCATCTCCAAAGCTCCAGAATATCCAGAGTATCCTGATAATCTAACTCTAGACTGCCCGTGTGAAAATTGGTGGGCACCCAGAGTTTAGAAGGAAAACAATAAACTCCGAGTCAGTCATGGTGACTGGTGTGAGATCGTAAAACAGTTATTTTTCATAAAGAAAATAAAGCAAATTCGCAATGCTTTTGGAAAATGAAACTACCATAAGACCTCCCGCCACACACACAATGCAAACGCAGAATTGGAGGAGATTTCTTCTTATGATAGTCAAAGATGCTTACTACGCAAAATCAAATCATTTTTGATATTATTATTAGTGCATAGTGTAGAAAACAGTTCGAAAGTATAATATAAATCTTAGCCAGCATAGACATTCCGAACTATGCCTACTATAGCTACCATCCAAACAGTGGTGACCACCATAAGTGAATGGCAGGTTCTACAACTAAAACCGTACAAGTCTCGTATTGTTTCTTTGGATTTCCAACAAATGGTCAGGCTAAGGAACTTCCTATCCACGATGGGTACGTCCCTGGAATAGACGACCCGAGAACCTAACCGGATCTCTGCCAACACAAGGCCGGGTTACCTATGCAAAAATAGGTAACTACTGACACGCGTATGCCATCCCTCGATCGTAACCGATCTTCCCGAGGATCCCCGATTCGCAACAACCACAAAGAAATAAATTTTGCAGCAACCACAGAGGTTAAGTATCTGGGCGCCATACCATGATACCACCTTTATCCAGAAGGAATGACATACACTAAGGGGCGCTACTCCCTAGAACCTTGCCGCATCCTTCCTGTTTCGACCATTTCCGGGGTGTGAGGCTCGACGAAGTCTCGTCCACAAAGCTACGCTTTCTCAAAAAGCCCTGCTTCGGGTCAAACAAAATGATCAACCTATGATCACAAAGATATAAGATCAAACAAATGATCATATCACAAATGATCAAACACTGATCATTTCACAGCAACACTCAGTATGCCACGTTACCAAATTGGGATATATCGCTGATAAATTTCAACTACATAACCTCTGAGCTCGTACGTCTCAGAGAAGGGTGTTAAGCTAAGAGAATAAATTCTCCGCCACCAACAGAAATGTATTTGAAAGAAATCAGCTTTATATCTCAAATTGTAACGTCAGACACACAATCCATACAAGTCTGTTCCGGGATCGAACAGAACCGAAGGCACTTCTCACGAAGCCCTTGCATATCCGGATAAATTTCTAATCACGTTCGGACTTCCCGTCACTAAGGGTGATAAAACCTCTAAACCGGAGATCAGCCGATGTAGAGTAACTCGACGGTAATCCTTCCGTTTTCAAAAATATCCGGTCTTCAACACCGGTCTTCGAATGCGATTCATAACGACGTATCACATATTCGGAATGGGTTATACGACCCCATGGTCCTTTCCCGGCTAACCCGAATAGTGAGCGATTATTCAAAAATAAGTGTGGCATTCAAATTCATCCACTTCACAACCAATACCTATCTAAAGGTAATTATCGATAGTCGGTTATTTAACTATCAATAAAGATGCGCAACATCATCAGATTCCAAATAATTTCCCGAATTATTTAATTTCCAAAAATACCTTTACTAGATATATTATTTTCCACACTTAACCATTTGAAAACAATTTCAAATCAATTTCCACATTTCAATTTATCTTTAAAAGATAAAATCTCAAAACAGTTCATTTCATATTGGAAAAACATTTCCACACTTATTTAAAAATAAGTGTTTCACAAATCATTTATTTTCAACGTTTGAAAATATTCGATATACTTAAATCAAAATTTAAGTATAAATTCATTCTTTAAGGAAATCATTCTTTTTAACAACATCTATTTGAGTCAAAACGAATGTTGCGTAAAACATCGTTACGACGACTCAAAATCACTAGTATAGGGATTCGGATTTTAGATAGATATATAAATCCCAATACTACATAAAGCATTTTCTTTCGAAAATCATTTACTATAACAACAGTGTTATAGTCCATCATTTCCTTATTTCTCGAAAACGTCTATTTTCAACAATAAATGTTGAAATCTATGATTTCGATATCTAACACGTTTTAAAACATCTTTTAAAACAATTAACTTCATTTCAAATATCACTTTCCCAAAACCATATCCATTTAACTTAAAAATATATTCACTGTCCAAAATCGTGAATATACTTCACTAACCACATTTCACTATTTTCTACACATTTTTATTTCAATAATTATCCACTATCCAAAATCGCGGATATATCTCCTTTATTTAACTTCTATGTTTAACTTATCAATTTCAATTGGTTTTGGATTTATAAAACAACGTTTAGAAATCACGTTCATACTTCATAACAATCTCAACTTGCAAAATCTTTTTTATTAGCCAAGTCTATTCATATTACATCTAAGTGCAACACTCTAATTTATAAGTTTATCACTTATAAATCTTTTATTCTACACATCTATTCAATTTATACTTCATAATTTATAAATTTCATTCACTCACGAATTTTTATTCCATCTTGTTCTAACACTTACAAAGCTCGTTTAAAATTCAAATGTTTTAGATTTATAAATATCGACTTTTTAAATCCTTTAAATAGACCGTTTATAATACTGTGAAAAACTCAATTTAAACCATTTTATAAATAAATCAACTATTTATTTCAAAAATGACACTTGGGTTATATTTCACAAAAATCTTAATTTTTATAACTTTAAAATTTCAAACGTTTATTTATTTAAAATAAATCAATTCAACAATTCAATAAAACGTATAATTTCAAAAATCACTTTAAAAATCCTTTTAAATTAAAAGTCGTTATTTTTACATTTCAAAACTGAATCCGATGATGCAAAAACACCAATCAGTCCATCACAACAGTCAATATCATATATCAATATGATAACAGAATATATATCAATATCTGTAAATAATCAATACGGTGAGGAATCCAGTTGGATCCCTCCAACCTGTTTCCCTGCATCCAAAGATGTTAGCACAATACCAATTCCGCTCCAGTACGGAATTATCGCGGTATATGGGTTTTATAAAAATCCGCTTACTAACGGCGCAATAGGGTCTCATCCGCTATACGAGGCAGGAAATCATCAATCCAATATATACATATGCCAATATGTATATATTGCTATATATAGATATATATCCTACTATATCTGATATCACATCCAATAGCAATCATATCAGTCAAATCAATAACTGTAAAAGAAAATCCACTTTCATTTGAGTGAGAAGATCTCACCGTGATTTTAATTCTGATTTCAGCGTTTGTTTCGAATAAAATTAAACGCGCGTTTAATTTTACCCGAAATTCCAACTAGCTCCAAACGACTCCAATCCAATTTCATCGCGTAGTATTCGACGATACGAAGCCAACGCTTTTCGTTTCGAAATTTTCCGACCTCGCAGCAAAAAGATATGCAATTTTAAACATTGACGGATTTAATTTTAAATTAAAAATTAAAAATTCTTTTCAAATCTAAACCTATGCAACATCTGGCCGTTCGTTTCCTATGTCTAGATCCCAGCCATACGCACGTTCTTCTTCCCCAGGCAAAGAAAATCGCGACCAAACCCATCTTTGCCGCCTCCAAACCCTAATGACGCGACCACCTACCGACCTCCAGACCTCATCATACCACTGCCAATCGAAAGCCCATCGCCATGCCTTCCTTCACCGTGAGTACGGCCAAGCTCGGTGGTCCCATGCCCTCTAGAAACGCGTGTGAACGGCAGCACTTCAAACTCGAATTGCCATTGATCCAAAGCTTGAATCTCGATCTTGACCGTTGAGAATATAGAGCTTGATACGCTCTACAAAGTTGTAGTTAAACGTTTTTGAAATTAGTTTGTGGATTAAGAGAAGACCGACGAAGAAGATGGTTGCTTTTCGGCCATTCATTTCGTTGGTGGCGGCCTGTAACCCTAGGCTGGTTTATTTTGCAAAATGAAAGTGAGGGGGTGCTTTTATAGAAAATTTCACGATTTACTATTCATCGAATTTTTTCGAACTCCGATTCGAGCGTGCCGGCTGACGTTCGTAAGGTTTACCCCGCGTTCCGAACACAATGGAATAGGTTTCGAAAGCTAATTCGATCGTCTGTGTGAGATATGGCAATAAACGATCAATTTAAATTAAACCGATTTAAATCGATTTCGAGGCGTTTTAATTCGTACCGGACAAATGGTAAATCCAAAAATTACGAAATTTGAAATCTTACAATAATATCACATTACGGATCCGATGAAACTGGTTTCGTTGAAATCCGAGACTTTTTGAAAAATGACTATTTTAACTCGACGATTTAAAATTAAAACGATATCGATGCGTTTCGAGTTGCCACGGTCAAATGATAACTTCGATTGCTACGAAAATTGAAATCCGATAATAACTAACTATTACGGATCCAATGGAACTGGTCTCGTCAAATTCTGAGACTGCTCGAAAATTGGCTATTATTACAGTCGATAAATTAAATATTAAAATATTCAATTTTTATAGATTAACTCCAAATTCGATTCTAAAAGTTCTATAACCTTTCTATAACTCCAGTATGATTTAATATAACTTTATAAATCATTTCCAGCACATTAAACCCATATTTCAATTATTTCTGGAATTTCAATCATTAAATTATCGATTTAATTGACCAAATTAAATCCAATATTCGAATAATAAATTATTCGACTTCTTAATTCTACTTATTAATATTTAAAATAAATTAAATATTCGAATTTTAATTATCAAAAATTCTGGGTCGTTACAAATCCGCAATTTAAATTTAATATTTATGAGTATATATCATTTAAACCCGCAATCCTAAAATTTCAAAATCAATGAAAATCGCTTGGGTTTATCATTTCAACCCATAACGATTTTCCCCTAATCTATAAGATCGTTCGGATATGTATCATTTTAACCTACATGGATTTCTATATATACTAATAGGGAACTTGCAGTGTGAGAATATAAATAGAATAGAATGACATACATGTCAGTGACAAGCATATATGGTCATAATTAACATTTTAAACAAGATATATATATATATATATATATATATATATATATCTTATATATAAAGCAAATACTTCCCTTAGTGAAGCCTTTTTGGGATTGACAAAACTGCCCTTCATTCGAAGACAAGAAAGTAAAAATGTAGCTGGACTTCATGGGGTATGGTTGTAATTGCCTTGACCCAAAATACCCGTAGTCCAACTTCTAAATAATAAAAAACTACCTGAATATTTCTGTCTTTTCAAAAAACTGCTCATCCACGTTTAGCAAACATCATTATCACACGATTCAGCAATTGCCACATTTTCTTCCCTCATTTTCTTTCATCTTTCCTCTCATTTGAAATCCCCTCTCCTTTCACTTTGCTTATTCGAAACATCATCGACTCACTTCCTTTCGCCACCTCCACCTAATCGGCAAGCAGCTCTACATCACTGTCCTTAACATCTCCTACACCAAACTCTCTGCCTCCACACCTCATTTCCTCACCTCCCCCTAATCGGTAGCAATCGAGGATATTTATGTCATTGCTCTTCCCACGTTTGAACCATTTTCCCATTTTTCTACGATCCTCTTATTTGCTTCTCCAGTGGCTTCTAAAGCGGTCAAGGAATATGAAAGTGACGTTCGAAAGCTGGAGGCTTTGTTCTCTAATTGAATCCATTGGCCAAGGAATTCGTTTCGTTTGCTAAAATATTGAATGCAGATACTCCTCTTTCTGTTGATTCGCTGGATCATTATTATAATTATTAAGATAGCATGGATTCCGAGCATGATGTTTTTGGAAATCCTGAGAATTATCAGAGGGTAAATTGATTTATTTTTTGTATAAGTAATTGAATTTGGGATTCTAATATAATTGAAATATTATAATTTTATGTATATACACGGTTTGGACAAGGGTTTATTTGCAGGTAGGAGAAAAGAGCTTAAGCACGAAATTGTGATATTGGTAGAAGAGTAGAATCTCGCTTAAATGTATCCCATCAACACAAGATTTCAACTTTCAGAATTGGTACTCATCTTGATTACTATCAGATCTAGACCACCAAAGATTAGTACTTGATTATTTTAATTTGATTTGATGCTTTTTTTTCAGTTTTTTTTCCTTCAGTTTCTCCGTGATCTGCATCTAATATGTTTCTCAACTGTTGTGCTATAGCAGTAATGGTAATTAATTTTGTTTCCAGTGAAATGTTCTTGGTTGTTATCAAGGACAGAGAGTGGCAATATTATTCATTAACCTCCACTCAAAAATTCACAAGTGTTCTTTAAATATTATTTATGAGGTAGTTAACTAGAAACATCATTTATGCTCTCATCATAGTTGTAATACTATTCATTTTTATTTATATTTCAGACTCCATGTTGCATTCATGGGTGAATAGTAAATATTTATTGATCTGCTTTAAAAGTGGAAGTGGATGAACTTCTTTGACAGATTCGGTTATGTCAGGTAATCATGATTTTCTCCTATTGAATTTGACCATGTAAGAGTGGATAAACTTGAGCTTTATCATTTCTAACTTTCATAGTTGCACCGGTTCAGTTTGAGTTGATAAATTGACTATTTTTCCTTATACTATTTCAGCACATCTTCAATTTAATTGCAATGGTAATTGAGGGGTTGGTACTTATTTGGTTATCAACTTCTAATCAAAAGATCGCTAAAATTTCTTGAATTATTTTTATGGCACGTAACTACATTCTATTATGTAAATTTGGTGGTGGGCATAATTACATTCTGCAATTGATAAATCATTACTAATAATGTGTTAGAAGTGCAAAGCTAAACATTAACTTGGTTATATCTCAAGTCTGTCAATGCTAGATAAGTTTTGTTAATAAGGTAGACTAAAACAGTAGTTACCAAACTCATTGTTTGAACCTGGGATATACTTCTTTGTTGGTACATGCATTGTGTCAACTCTAATTGTTCAAACGTATAATAATATAACTTCACTGCCTATTTCTTTCTTCCTGTCGATTATTAATAGTAATTTTTTATGCTCAATTATAAATTTAATTAAAATTTTAGACATATGAACTATTTGTATGAATGTATCAATCTTTTGTGCTGCTGCCATCTCAATTGACCTTTCAATGGGTACTTTTCCATTAATGGGTGCATTTAATTCATTATGCATCCAAATTTGTATAAGATTCATATTTATATATCTACACACACAAAACACCTTTGTGTATGGATATATAAATATGTATGTATGTATTAGTACAACAAACATTTTTTTTTAAACTACTTGATTTATTATTACAAGTTACTATTTAGAACTAAGTACTTTCAAATGTTATTATACAAGCACAAAGAGCATAATTTCTCTCCCAACTTAGTAGCGAATAGTTAGTAAGTTGGTGTTAGACATTGAGAAACCCTTAAAGCCCCTAATATCATTTTGCTTTCTATTCAAAGTGGGTATTTGATGATTTTTGGATTGTTATTATTTTTTATGGCTACTACGTTTTATTTATAACGCTGCTTACATTTTTCTAAAGGTTGTATAACAAATTAGAATTACTGTCAATCTAGAACTACTAATATCTATTGAAAATGATGATTAATTATGACAATTGATTTGATTAATTACTGCAATTAATAATAAATGCGAGGAATCCAATAATGTAAGTAATCATGTTAATATTTTTGACAAAATGATGCAATAGTTAACCAAGGATATTTCCATGTATGTAATATGCTCATATAGCAGTTTTTGTACTTACAGGACAATAGTGAGAAAAGGAAGTGAGAGAAAAGGATTATTAGCTTTTAAAGTCTGTACGCTATCAAAAATGAGATCAATGTAGATGGCAGGGCCAACAAAATTAAATTCTACATACACTATATCGGTTCTTAAAATTATACTGTTAATTTACCATTCAGAGAGCAAGAAGGACGAACAGGAAAAAGGAATTTAAGAGAGAGTGCTTAATATGGAAGGAGAACCTACTGTATTTTCTGAACCAGAAGGTTTTGTACATTATTACTTGCCATCTAACCATTGAATCAAAATCTTATATATTTTTGTATGTCTAATTTTATAACACTATCTTTTGAGGTGATCATCAATCAATTTGAGAGACATATGTGTACATTCTGATTTTTTATTACAGTATCTATAAAGATGATTCCCATTTGGTATTTACAAAAATGAAAAAGTTGATTTCCACTTAAAATTGATATTAAATTATAGTTTCAGTAAAAAATATGATGGGAGAACCTACATTTCCATGTTTGATACAAACGTTCCATTTACATGTCCATCGACCGTGGATGCATTCTGAAAGTAAGTATCCAAAACATGCAACATTACATGTATGTCAAAGTCATTTTATAAAATTCAACATACCACACACACATTGTTTCTTAACACCAGTTCCTTCTGCGCACGTGCATCGCACGTGCCAACCTACTCGTATATATATATATATAACAAGTAATGTTGTCATATGTCAATTAATATAGATAAACAATTGCAGATAATAACATATCATACTTAACAATTAAATAACTAACAATTCTAGTTTAACATCACATTTCAATCGTCATTTCATGTGAAATAAATTTACTGAATATAAGAATGTTAATCGTCAGTGATCGCTCAACTTTCGTGGCTATGGAAACAACAAGAATAAGATGCAGATGGACACGGTTAAGCATGGATCGATAACGAGACAACGACAAAGCAAAGCAACTAACAGGTGTATCATGGACAGTGACGAACAAAGCAAGATAAGCCGAACAGGAGAATTCGATGAAAACGAATATATATATGTTTGTCTATATATATATAAGTCATTACAAAATTTACTTTAAAACATTTATAAAAATTGTAAATAAATATTTAAACATATTATATATATACCTATATTCCATTATCAATACCAAAATAAGATCTTTTATGTTTACATTCCAAAATCATCATTTCTTACAACACCTACATTTAAAAATCAAAGTGTTATATATTTTATAAAAAAATCACTATTTAAAAAAAATCCATACTTCTTTATATACATACAAAAAGGAAGGCTTGCTGCTAGATGTACAATATCAAATATCCATTATAACATACATATGTAATATATATGTAATAAAAAGAAAAAGAAAATAAAGTATCAATATATATAACATAACATACTCATATCTTGTTAACATACAACAGTGAGCTGCATATAGGCTTTTGGTCAGGCACGGCTAAACAGTGGAGGAGGGCGAGGGCTGATGGCGATGTGGACAAGGCCGGGTGCTGTGGAGGCACGTAGGGTTCCGGGTCCAAATATGTGTGCGACTGTACATAATCCTTTTTTTTAAAATCAAAGCACAGCCGACGCTAAAGAGAAGAGGGAATGGAGGCTTGCTTTCAAGTGGATGCGGCTCAAGCTGGGGAATTTGAGACTTGCTTGCGGCGGATCTGGAGTGGCGTTCTAGGCTGTGGCATGGGCTTACAGGAGGCGGGCTGTCATCTTGTAGGAATGCAGAGTGAGGAGTTGTGTGCTTTGAAGAGTGAGGCTGTTGAGGCAGTCGCGTGCAGGTAAGGAAGGAGGAGTACCGGACGGTGGTGGCGGATGAAGGCAAGGGTCGGGTATTGGGCGTGGAGATGGATCTGGGTATATGGGTTCTCGGCAAATGAAGTGGAGAAGGTGGTCACGTGGTTTCGGTGGGGCGGGTCTGTAGTGTAGGAGCAAAGGCGGGCTTCGGCTATCAGGTAGGCAGGTCAGAGGTTGTGGTCGGTGGAGTTTGGTGAGCTGGAGCGTTGGTCACGGCTTGAGAACAAGAAGGTGATCATGTTCTCTATATATAATGTTATATACTAAATTTTCTAAAACGTGAATCATAAAAGAAGAAAGGAAGGTTGCAGGCTTCAGAATATACATGCCTTTATATTTTAGGTCTCTTTACATGCAAACGTAATTTTTTTAGAAGGGGAGAGGCCGAAGTTAAAGGAGATGATGGGCGAAGGGGATGGGCTTACTAGTGGCTGTAAGAGGGTGATGGCAAAACCATAGGAGGAGGAGCAAACTTTTTATATCTTATTAACTGAACGAAAACAAAGAAGAAGACTAGAAAAATAATGTGAACGAACGAGAATATAAAATCTAACGATGGGAATTAAAAAAGTCAATATTAAATTCAGGAAATAATAAAAGCAATGGTTGTTCATTTTCAACCGGTAGATAGATGAAAGGAGACACGGAAAAACAAAAGGTACAAAAACGAGTATCGATACGGCTAACCGTTTCGCAGGTTTCGCCGCGTACCGGACGACGAAATGCATAAATGAATATACTGCGGAGATCAGCACACCGATACGAACAGAGTGGTACACAGATATCAGCGATACGATCATCCTATCAAAAGTCGATATTCGCTGCCAAACTGTTGCTTATTTGCCGAAAATAAGATAAACGGGGCTAGAGAATTCCAAATTTGACGAAATGAATTATGACGCCTCACTCAGAAAATAGTTTATATTTTTATTATATACAAATATTCAGGTTTTAAAATATTTTATTTTCAACAAATTAACTGATTTTAAATTGAAATTGAAGATTACACAACAGAACTAACTTTCATATTTACCAATGAAAATTTGTCATTTACTATGTTTAAATAGACGTATTTCAAATATCAAATTTTCATTTCAAAAATTTATTATTTATTTTTCATGAAAATTTTAGTTAAATTATGTTATTAAAATTGTTAAAATTACCGGGTCATTAAACTCTCCCCCACTCAAAGCTTTTCATCCTCGAAAAGGAACGAGATAGGAGAATAGAAACAACAGGGAAGAAAGATAGATTCGAAATACAAAAAACAACCATTAATTCAAAACTATGTAAATTTCATTTTATTTTAAATTGATTTATATTCGACTAATTTGGTTTAAATCCATTTTATTTAAATCAATAAATAGTCATTGTATTCACATTTGGTTGATTTCAATTCAATGTATTTCCGTTCAATTGATTTTCTATCAATTAACATTTGTTAAAAATTCTCCTTCAAAACAAATTTTATTTAATTTAACTCATTTATAATTCAATTTATTCACTTAACAATTCTTATAACATAGATTATGTGTATAAACAATTATTATAACAATTCAATTTATCATTAAAATTTTATTTATATAACCCTTTAACAAAACTTCTTTTTTGGACATCTTATTGCTTACATTTTATATTTTACATTCAATTACATATTCTTACTAAATTCACACTTTTTTCCAGGTAAGTTGCATATGTTTTAGAATGCAATTGAGTATAACACAAATTAATTTTATCCTAGTTCATCTGTTTCAAGTTGTTTCAATCCAATTTATCATTTAAACCATTTCGAAATAAATATATACATATATATATTTTATCAACCAAATCATACTCAAGAAATTCAAATCAAATCCATTTTCCAAAACAAAAGTGTAGCAAAGCTACTAAGTGGTCTCTCCACTTTGAGACTCGAAAATGAATGTCGATAATGCTGCAGTCATCACCAAAATTATTTTCCAGCGACAAACGAGGAGAGTACAGACTTACTTCTTTAAAAATTCTTTGGAAAAATTTCCATTCGAAAATACTTTCAAATAACACATTTCAAAATTTTAAAACCCAAATTTTAGAATAGCAACGGAAATTTAATTCTCAAATTTTTAATTTAAGTTCATTTCATTTTCAAATCAAATTTATAAACCATGTTTTATGATTTCATCTTCTTACAACATACATTAATAGTTAAATGGTTTAGGAATGTTGACAAAAAAATAAATGATAATCTAGTATTATCATTTCTAACAACCAATTCATTTAACTATCGAATTTCAGAAAATTATACTTTTATATATAGTATAATCATAATAAAATCATTTCATTTACCAATTTTGAAAAGAATATTGTGTCAGTTTGCTCTGTTCAAGTGTTTTGGAATTCATATCGATAGCTTTGGCCAGACGAATCGATCGAAACCCAAAATTCAAACTTAACAACTCATATAACACAATATAAAACATTTTATATTAATTACAAATACACTCCTTCATAGGATGATTCGAGAATGGATGTTAAAACAAGGATAGAGATTCAAATTAGAGGGACCTTAATCAAAAAGAATTTCAACTAAGAAGATAGGCTCGAAAGTAAAATAAGATAATTGAATTATAAAAGAGGGAAGATGGATAGACTTATAAAATCGTGGGTGACCTTAACCGGGTCTATCGAGACTTAGAAAGATAAGAATATCATCAACGAAAACCAGGACAAACTTGTTGAAAACATCGCAGAGAACGCGATTCACAAGATCGATGAAGAAGGCAGGAGCATTGGTTAATCCAAAAGGGATGACTAACCATTCATAAAAACTATTCGTCCGGGAGAAAGGACAACAGGTCGTGCTCCAGGAATAGGGTCGATGCAGAATTCAATTTCCCGCTTAAGAGGGAGGAGTGTCTTCACCAAAACGTCGGGATAATTCCAGACTGTAGGAGTGGAGTCAAGATCACTAGGTTGAGAACTGTGCAGTTAAAGCGCTCGGCGGATTCAAAGCGGTGGAGGTGCAAAAAGTCATAGCGGGGATACAACGAGGATATAGCGGGATATAGCAGATGGCTTTAAAATAGCATATAAAACTCGTACTTAATATTTTTACGAATATATAAATGGTAATTAAATGAAAAATTATCATTCAATTGAATTATAACTAATACATAAATACTTTTTAAATAAAAACATGTGCGAATATACTTTAAATAAACGTAAAACTGTTATATAACATAATTGAATTTAGTAGAATATTAGAGTATTTTCATTTCTGAAAATATATCAAAAATTAAATCAAATAAATTAGTTTCATTATTTTTATAATGTATAAATTGAATTTTTCAATTCATTTTATTAAAGAAGATATAGCGGGAATAGCGGAATATAGCGGAAATAACGGGATATAGCGGAAATAGCGGGGATTAAAGCGGAAAGGCTATATTGTGGGGCTATATGGAAAAATCGTAGCGGTAGAAACCCGCTATGAGATATAGCGGGGTTATAGCGAGGTAATAGTGGGGCATTAACTGCACAGGTTGAGAATCAAGCGAAGAGTTAAAACTGCTAAAAAAATCTTGAGGCATTAGACATTCGATCACAAAAGAATACCCTAGTCGTTTACTAGAGAACGGTTCGGGCTTAGCAAGAGATAATAGCATCAAAACCGAGGACATAGAAATCTCTGGTAAATCGATGGCTGTTGGAAGGAGTTTCACCCCTTTACGAATCATACTAAGATTGGCGGGACCGCCAATGGAATTAATCACACACAAGGATGAAGTTGCCAATTGAGATGGAAAGATGGGCTCAAATTTATTACAAAGATCAACCGAAATAGAGCTATGGGATGCTCCAGTATCAAGAAGAACACAAACAGAAAAGACAGAAATGGATTTTAGAACAAAGGGGGAATTCTAAACAAATCCTAATTCATGAGGATCCTAACGAACGACGAGGATTGTGGTTATAGTTGTTTGTTAATATGGAGTTTAGCACAGTGGTTGTGTTTACTTTATCATGTAGAAAAATTCACATATGAGTTTAAACTTTAGGTGGTGCTTTAATTTTCCAAATAGGTTTGAATTAGTGTAGAATTTAAGTTCCTTAAGAGATAAAAAATCTATATATTGATTTAGAGGTGTAACTTCCCTTTTTATCCCAACACCAGACTAGGCAATTAGAACTATCTCCCATATAAAGTCTTTAATAATATTAATAAGTCTTTGGAATTGACTAAATACGTTCCCTACAAGATTTTGATTGAACTTGATATTCCATTTAAAAACTTTGTTTGGTCTAAAAAGGTTCACAATAAGGTCATTCTTGTTGTTAGAAACTATATAAAGACAGGGAATTCCAATTTCAAGGCAATAGGGGAGGCCCAAAGACCATTCAAAAATGAAGTTTTATTTCCCCATTGAGTATTAAACTTAAGACTGAAACAGATTAAAGAAAAAATTTCCAAAAGAAGGAGAATTTTTATTATTAGGTTTGTACAAATTTTTTGAACATTTACAGTAGATCTTATAGATGTTGGAGAGTCCTTCTTAGAAAGAACGGTTATATGCTACACTAAAACATTTCCACACTTGCAATTTCCATACTAAATGTTTTTAGAACGATATCCATGTACATCGATTGGGAAAATACCAACATTATTTTAGATCCATCTCTATACATCTCTAGGCGTAACATGTTTCACTAATCATAACATTTGTACATCATTACCAGTCAATAGTAAATCGTCAACATATAAAACTACAAATGTTATAGCAACATTTATTCTTTCCTATATACACGTGCTTCCTTTGTGTTTCGAATAAAACCAAGCCATTTGATTACCTTTTCAAAATATTCATTCCCACTTCTTGATGCTTGCTTAAAACCATAAATTGGTCATAAGAGTCAACATGCCTTGTCATCACTCCCATTTACCCCAAAACCCTCTGGCCGATCCAAATAAACAATATCTTCTGGATCACCATTTAGAAATGTTTTTTTAACATCCACCTGCCATGTGTCTTAGTCATAACAAGAAGCTACTACAAGTTGTATCTGAATTGATTTAAGCATGACGACTAGAGAATTTTTTGTTATAATCAACACCTTAAATTTGATGGAAATCTTTCGCCACCAACCTTGCTCGGTAGGTATTGACCTTTACATCTATGTTGATCTTTTTATTAAAGTACCATTAGCACCCGATGGGATTTACGACTATGGGTACTTTTTTTGAATTCCAAACTTTGTTCTTGTACATGAGACCATTTTTGGATTTCATTGAATCAAGCCACAAGGTAGAGTCTTTACTCTTTAAGGCTTATCAATATGTGAGGCGATCATCATCTTGAATGACACAATCCTCTTTCTCATTATTGATGAGAAAAATATAGTACCTCTCTAGCATTCGAGATTCTCTACTTGACATTCTAATATGTTGTGTCTTGTATACATGTTGAATTAGTATCTTAATATTCAGTTTCTAAAGAAGTTTCTTTGATCTCATCTAAGTCTATCAAACCACCATTAATTTTTCCAGATAAAAATTACTACTCCAAAAGGTAGTGTACCTTATGACAAACACTTTTGTTCCTTAATATGATAGAATATGTATTCAAAAAAATTTCTAGGATACCATATAAATATGCATAAAACTGATCTTGCTTCAAGTTTACTGGGGTTTAAATTCTTAACATAAGCTGAACCCATGCCTTAAAAAATTTGGATGGGGTTTCCTACTAGCAGATAATTTATATTGTGTCTCAGGCATAGATTTAGATGGTATAGAGTTTAACATATATGTCTTTCAAGCACATGCACCCAAAAAGAAAGAGAAAACTCGGTATCGTTCATCAATGATCGAACCATGTCTAACAAAGAACCATTTCTTCTTTTTGAAACACCATTGCATCATAGAGTATGAGGAGGAGTGACTTGAGAAAGAATCTCACTCCCTTTTAAATGCCCTTGGAGCATATATCTAATCCAATGTACCCATCACTTCGATCGGATTGAAATATTTTAATTTTCTTACATATTTGGCTTTCAACTTCATTCTTATATTCTATGAATTTATCATAGACCTCCGATTTGTGTTTCATAAGATGCATATATTCATATGTAGATAAATCATTAGTGAATGTGATGAAGTATGCGGATCCTCCTTTGGTTGTTAGAAACATAGCCCATATACATCTATATGTACTAGTTCTAAGAGTTCAGCAACTATTTCATTTGTCTCAATGAGTGGGTGCTTAACCATTTCCCTTCAAGACACAACTCATAGGGTATCAAATGATTCTAATCAAATATGAGAGAAGACCTTCATTTCTCAACTTGTCCAGTCGTTTCTAACTTAATTGGCCTAGTCTACATGTCATAAGAAGCTATCATTTATTTTAGATGCATTATTATTTTCAACAAAAAATACATAATCATGGTTAAGAGCATAAATCTCATCTTTAATAAAAAGTAGTTAATATCGGTATTAGTAACATATCGGTTAAGGAGCGATATGTAGTATTTTAAAATGTCGGGATATTAACAAGGAGATACCGGGTAATATCGACATGTTCATTAGCAAGTTGTACAAATTATGCTGATGATAAAAAATGTAAACATCCTTTTTTGACTCTTTAAATAGTTGTTAAAATGTTTAGAGGTATACCTACATAAGGAATTTGCATACACGTTGAATTTTTTACTGTAATATGAGATATTCAAGTACTTTTTCAGCTTATTGGCGATATTTGACTACCTTAGTTGCTATTTATGTTAAATATCGATGTAATATCGCTGATATATTAGAAAATATTAGTGATATATCATTCAAATATCACCAAATGGTATTTTATATGTTATTTTATAGAATATATCGCTTGAAGTCTGATATGTGATATATCAGTGGTACTATCCGATATTAATTACTTAACTTTAAGAGTACCAAAACATACAACTTTGTTTTCATAAAACATCCATAATATTAGCGTTGCAAATAAAACTATAGCTATCTACCATCAAATGAGAAACAGAGTATTCCACTAATAAAATTATTACAAAATAAAGTTATATAAAACAAGATTATGTCCACTAGTAAGCTTCGCATGGTAATCTCCCTCTGCTATAGCAACTACAATAGCTTTATTATTAACTAAAAATTCCACGGTCTCTTTTGCTACGGGCATTCTACTCATAAGTCCCTATAGTGAATTACATATATGAGTTCTAGATCAAATATCTAAAAATCAAGAAGAAACACTTATATATAAACATTTTTATATAAGAAGAATACCTTTAGAAGCAGAATTAGATTCCTTCTTTTCTCTCAGCATCTTTGAATATTCCAGATAAATCCTACCCAATGTCTCTTTTTCAAGCAATAGGGACATTCACCCTTCTTTTCTTTACCCTTGGCTTTAAATTTACCGCCCTTTGACTTACAGTTTCGTTTTTTTGAACTATTTGAAGTGGAAATACCCTTTATTTCAAGCATAAAACTCGATAAAACTAAAGATATTTAAAGTTTCCACTCCAAGTTCTCTAGCAAGTTTGAGGCTGGTGGTCGAGGCTTCATACTTAGCTTCGTTGTTTGCTACAAGGAAATCAAGTTTCAGGGCGTAGCAGATCGATCGTTCCTCAGGAGTCATTAACACGATTCCTGCACCATAACACTGATCATTGGATGCTCCATCCGCGCACATTTTCCATTTATTGGTTGTTTCTCCACTACTCTTTGAGTAGTCATCTGATGCAGTGAATTTAGATATGAGGTCTGCTAATTTCCGTCCTTGGATAGCTCTTCGAGGGAAATAAGTGATATCGAATTGGCTTAGTTCGATATTCTATTTAAGTAGTCTTTCAGACGTCTCAGGTCATTGTATGACACTAGCATTTGTAGCTTCAGGTCGATATTCAATGCATGGCTCGTGATAGTCGGTGAAATCGCACATGCATGTCAAAATGGGTCCAAGGGAACATATCATCATTTATTCAGAGAAATCCATCTAATTCTTTTATCATCATTCCACTGAGTTGTGATCCAATCTTCTACACCTATGAAGGGTCACCATGGCTGACTGTAATGTCGACTGTCAGCTCAGCGGGTGCAATCTCAGATTCTTTGAGTTCAGATATATCTATTTTGCATAACATTCAATGTGAAATATGGTTGGGATGGTCCATGTTGATGGTTTCTCTGGTCGAATCCTAGAGTCTTGTCAAGAGTTATTAAGTCTGATAGTGAAGGGCTCAGAATGCTTTGATCGATTATCTGCAAATGGCCAAAGATCAGGCTTAGAAGCACGTTGAAGAAAATGTCGAGTAGGGGTCAGCCTCGAGTTGCGTGAAGCTGCACAGCTAGATCTTGCTTTGAGTTTGAATTTTCTTGCATATTCGAGTAACGCACTTTCCATTCAATGCATTCATGATCCTTTACCCGTCCTTCGGGTTGGAGTGATAGTCAGTTGCATACGAGCTTAGGCATCAATTTAATGATTCTATCTCTAGGCATTCTTTCGGTCGTAGCCTAGCTATCGTAGCCAGTCTTTGGATGATCACGCTTCTGCTCCCAGTCTCGGGTTGACAAATGTACCGCGTGGACGGTTGAGTCTCGTCCTAGCTATGTTTATACTCCCACCAAAACTCCAAAGACATAGAGTTGATCGGTGAATAGTCGGTTCACATTCGTCGTGCTTCTCGCTCGTGCCCCCAAGTCTGGGGTATATACCGATAAGTAGGAAGGCCAGCAATGCCCACTTTAGCTTTACTCTCTTTCCCGTTGAATCATGGGATCAGGTCAGTTAATGGAAGGCTGAGTCTCGCCTATCCTGGATTGTATTGTGGTTTTTCATTCCAAGGGTAATACTTTGATGGCTCGTCGGTTTCTGGGCATAAGTTGAGTATTGGATGGTCAGCCATGTCAACTTTGGTTCATATTCTGTAATCACTCGGGGTAAAGTGGGCTCAAGTGCAGTCGGGTCATGCTCATCCAATTTCATACTCCTCCTGATGGATCGAAGGAGGGTGCTGGAGAATTAATGACTAAGTCTTTGCGATTTACTCTCCTTTCCACACTCTGGTGGTCATAGTTTTTCAAGGGACATTCGGGTCACATTCGTATGTGCTTAGCGTGGATCGATATTGACCATCAATCTGAGGTACGATATAGTCGGTCGCCCGTAGTTTTGGATGCCATTCGCTTGGTTCTGTATTGAGGCCTCCTTGCAGTCGTTGCCTTAAGTTGTAAAGAACGCCAAGCTAGAGCTATAATGAGCTGTTGTATTCAGCTTTCAGTGATTTTTACTCCTGTCCCTAGCATTGATTTTTCTAGGCCACAAGTCAGATGGTCGAAATCCATCCTTAGCGAGTAAATACTCCTTATGTCGATTTCAGGCCGAAGTTTGCGGAATAGAGAACAGTCGGAATCCACTCATCTATTTATCGATGTTTATACGCCACTCTGCATTCTGGTGACTTAGAGTTATTCTTCCCCCGGTCGACTCGCGCCCAATTTTCGTTCATGCTTTGATCCACTCTCTGGGGACTTATAGATTTGTCGAATGGTTTATGCTCTAGTCCACAGTCAAGGACGTAGAGATTTTCGTCAAGTCGTTTATACTCCGGTCTGCGCTCTGGGGACTCAGAGTACTCTAGTCCGCTTCAGGGACTTAGAGGTTCTTCTCAAATCATTTATACTCTAGTCCGCACTCTGGGGACTCAGAGTATTCTAGTCCGCTTCAAGGACTTAGAGATTTTTCTCAAGTCTTTTATACTCTAGTCCGCGTTCTGGGGACTCAGAGTACTCTAGTCCGCTTCAAGGACTTATAGATTTTTGTCAAGTCGTTTATACTCTAGTCCGCACTCTGGGGACTCAGAGTACTCTAGTCCGCTTCAGGGACTTAGGGATTTTTCTCAAGTCGTTTATACTCTAGTCCGCGCTCTGGGGACTCAGAGTACTCTAGTCCGCTTCAGGGACTTAGAGATTTTTCTCAAGTCGTTTATACTCTAGTCCGCGCTCTGGGGACTCAGAGTACTCTAGTCTGCTTCAGGGACTTAGAGATTTTTCTCAAGTCGTTTATACTCTAGTCCGCGCTCTGGGGACTCAGAGTACTCTAGTTTGCTTCAGGGACTTAGAGATTTTTCTCAAGTCGTTTATACTCTAGTCCACGCTCTGGGGACTCGGAGTACTCTAGTCCGCTTCAGGGACTTAGAGATTTTTCTCAAGTCGTTTATACTCTAGTCCGCGCTCTGGGGACTCGGAGTACTATAGTCTGCTTTAGGGACTTAGAGATTTTTCTCAAGTCGTTTATACTCTAGTCCGTGCTCTGGGGACTCAGAGTACTCTAGTCCGCTTCAGGGACTTGGAGATTTTTCTCAAGTCATTTATACTCTAGTCCGCGCTTTGAGGACCCAGAGTACTCTAGTCCACTTCAGGGACTTAGAGATTTTTCTCAAGTCATTTATACTCTAGTCTGCGCTCTGGGGACTCGGAGTACTCTAGTCCGCTTCAGGGACTTTGAGATTTTTCTTGAGATCAGTCGTATTTCCACCCATTTGATTTGTACTCATTTACCGTGTCGAGGCTAATGTTGTCGAATGAATGGTCGAACCGCGTTTGCTTATGGAATGGGACTATGCCCCCAGCATCATGGACGAAATTTGAAAAATGGATGGTCGATTCTCCTCCGCTTGGTGATTGTAGCTCTTCCAATCAAGTCAAGGAAGGAGGTATATGGTAGATGGTTGGATCACATCCATGCTGGGGTTGGATAATCAAGTCTCGCACAATTTGCTTCGTATCTCTTTCTAGAAAATGAAGATAATGGATTATTGAGTAGACTAGGTAAGTTGCATATGTTTCAAGGTGTAGTCGCGTCCATGTATTGAGAGCGATGGTTAACGAGTAGGCAGTCTATCACAGCTACTTCAAGTCGGGCTTTCGAACCACCTTTTGTGTTCAGGGTAGGATTTGATGTGTAGATGATCAAATCATGTCCGCTCTAGTTAGATCCCAGCATCACTGAGCTTCAGGAGAGGCATATGTATTTTATTGAACTTTACTTTATGACCCGAGGAGTGGATGATCGGGCCACATTCATTCCAAGCCATGCTTAGGCCACCAAATCAAATATGGAGGTCAATGAATAGACGATCAATCATGTACGCTTTGTATTGGGCTCTGACTATAATGAGCTTTTCAATCTCTAGTCCTTGGCCCCAAATCAAAGGCACATGGTTGATGATGAGCGATCGAATCATGCTGGTCTTGATGAAACTCCACAAATCCGATCAAGGTCTGCATGGATTGGTTGGCGGCCAACTCTGAGTACATGGTCACCTGCATTGTTTTGAAAGTAGTTTAGTTCAAGTTGGTTGTAGTACATAGAACAATTGAAATAGAAATAGAAATAATTCAAAGAAGATTGGATTAAATCTCATTGATGAGTGAAGCGGCATCGTGTGCTCGTTATTAAACTTTGCCCCTAGCTCCTTTCAAAGGGATGTCGGCCATCAGCTGTCCAATTGATAATCAAAGTTCTTTATTGATAGGCATCGGATGTTCACTTCCCACCATTCTGCAGGATTTGTACATACTGTTGAAGCTTTCCTTCCCAGATCAGCCTTTCGATCACACCTCGGAGGTGTTTGTAATCGCCAGTGTTAGGATCAGTGCGCATCTTGGAATATACAGCATTCCCCTGATTTTCTCTGGGCTTCGGCGGACTCTCTCGAGGTTGGTTTTCAGTACCACTCCGAGTCGCGAGTCTCCAAGTAGAGGCTATCGATTGAATCTTTCAAAGAGCATATGAGTCGAATTTTGATATCTTGGTTCGTCTATTGGAATCTGAGTCCTTAGCCAACGATACTGTATTTATAGTTTTCCTAGTCCGCTCCACTCCTCCTCACTTTGGTTTTGATACATTTTATAACAGAAACGATCCATGGTCGTAGGAGGTTCTCCACCTAACTAGCTGCTAAAATATATTTGGAGGTTGACTCCCTTCAAACACGATCAGTATGATATCCTTGTTAGCATTTGGAACAAATTTCTTGGAGTCAAACATTGGTTTTCTTGGAGTCATCTTGGCGTTTTCCCAGAGTCATATCATCTATGTTCTCCAAACTTTGGGAGTACCGTTTGAGTAGCGGTTGCTTGTCTGTTCCCTTGTTGCCATTCAGAAGCTGCCGCTTGATCCTCTATGCCCTGGTCGGTCATAGGATGCAAGGGAAGTGGATAGAATGTTCCTTCATTAAGTTGAGTTTTGAATTCACTACCCGAAGAAAAAAATGTAGAGCCTTTTTCTTAAATTAAGGTCGTACCCGAAAAGTTTTTTTGAAAATAGGGGTCGTACCCGATCCATAATTTTTTTGGGTATAAGGGCCGGTCGGATGTTTCGGTATATTTGATACTGGGTCGACATGCTTGTAATGCACAATAATAGAAGGTGGTTCGGTGTTAGAGTGTAGGCATGGTGGATGGGCCAAGAGTGGCTCGGCCAAGGCGGTTCGGCCAAGGCGGATTGGCCAAGAGTGGTCGGCCAAGGCGGTTCGGCCAAGGTGGTTCGGCCAAGAGTGGCTCGGCCAAGGCGGTTCGGCCAAGGTGGTTCGGCCAAGAGTGGCTCGGCCAAGGCGGTTCGATCAAGGCAGTTCGGCCAAGAGTGGCTCGGCCAAGGTTGTTCGGCTAAGGTGGTTCGGCCAAGAGTGGCTCGGCCAAGGCGGTTCGGCCAAGGTGGTTCGACCAAGAGTGGCTCGGCCTAGGCGGTTTGGCCAAGGTGGTTCGGCCAAGAGTGGCTCGGTCAAGGCGGTTCGGCCAAGGCGGTTCGGCCAAGGCGGTTCGGCCAAGGCGGTTCGGCCAAGGCGGTTCGGCCAAGGTGGTTCGGCCAAGAGTGGCTTGGCTAAGGCGGTTCGGCCAAGGTGGTTCGGCTATACGGAGTATGTGGGGCGATCGGTATACAACAGTTTTGGAGCGGTCGGCATACGCCTTTTATGGAGTGGTCGGCATACGCCTTTTATGGAGCGGTCAGCATACGCCTTTTCTGGGGCGATCGGCATATACACATTTTCCGTGGTGAGGGTTCGGCCATATGAGAGATTGGCTGAATTGCTTTCGGGGGGGGGGGGGTGTTGGCCTTCATTCAACTTGAGTGCAAACTTCAACATCCAATCCCCAAAACTTGCGTACATCAGTGAATCCAATCCCATGGCTAATAGCTTCCTTTAGATCTCTTTCAAATTGAGTAGAATAGGAAGTTTGCTGGCAAACAACTTGATCTATCTCGCGAATATGGAAATCCACTAGTAGACGATGAGATCCAATCCACCTGAGAATTCAATTCCCAGTGAAAGCACCAAAATGTTAGCACCAAAATTGGTCACTAACACCCATGAATAGAATTGTGTAGAGAGATTAATGAAGAAGTAAATTAAAGCAGAGATGTAACACAGTTGAATGCAAAAGAACAACAGAAAACTACAACACCAGATTTATAGTGGTTCGGCGTAACTGCCTACATCCACTTTGAATAGAATCTTTATTACTTTTTCAATCACTTGAATACAGATACAATCCGTAAACAAACCACTTGAATACAAGTTTGAATCAAAAAGAGGAGAGTATAAAAAATGGCAGAGTTTCCCTGGAGTTCTCCCCAAAGAAGGTCCTTTCAACTGTACCCCTGCCTCTGTATTTATAGACGAAGATAGGCTGGACTCCCTTCGCAGGCCCAGGAACAAGGTACTTCGGCCCATAGTAGGCGACTTCTGTGTACCAAGCCAGGCATACCGAACGGTGGTCGCCGAACGTTGTTGGCCGAACGGTGGTGGCCGAAGGATGGTGGCTGAACGATGGCATGCCGAACGATAGTGGCCGAACGATGGTGGCAGAACGATTGTAACGATCTCGTTTTTGAGTCAAATTTAAAATTGGTAATTAATATAAATTTTGGATTTAATTGAAGTTTTCAAATTAAATAAGAATATATGTTTGTTTTATATAATAAATAGATTATAAATGTAATTTTAAATTCAAAAATAAATATCTTTAAAAATAAAATTGGATTTGAAAATACTATGTTTAAAATTTATAATTTTTTGTTTCTAATTATAATATAATTATTTGGAAGTTATATTTTGAAATTAATATAATAATTTTCTAAAAGTTAAATTTGAACATTTTCAACACTAGTACTATGTGTATAAATCTAAGTATAATAACTTAAGTTTAATTTTAAAATTATATATAACTAAATGTGATTTGTATGTATGTATATATACATTTAAAAGTATAATAAACAAAGTTTAAAATAGTATTGGTTATAAAGATTAGAACATTTTCTTTTAAAAATATAGTTTGTAAATATATAAAAGTATAAATAAGAAAACATAAAACATGATTTATAAATTAGAATAAAATAAGGGTTTAAAACTAAATTTTAAATTTAATGAAACCAGGGATTTAAACATAAAAATACATACTTGTAACACTTGTACATAATTGTTTTAACATGAATAACACTTGTCAATTAATTGTGTTATGAAATAAACAAGTGGCAAAATAAACTTTTCTTTTTAATTTGAATTTATAAACATGCATAAGAAAAAAATAACCAGGCTCAGTTTTCTCAAATCTGGAAAACAAAAGCAAAAGCTTTCTTCAAATCTGGGAATTAAAACAAAATAAGAAAAGCAAAGATCAATAGCCTGTTTCAATTTCAACCAGATTAAAACAAAAGTTCAACCTGAAGCAAAATTAAATAGCAGATTCGAAGTTTGAGTTCAACTCAAACCTGAAAGCTTTCAACTTGAAGTTTGAACCTGATCTCAGAGCAAAGATCAAGCAATCAAAGCAAAATCAAGGTTCAAATGCAACAAATCAAGTAAAAAATCAACATTAAGAAGATTTAACTCAACAACAAGCTTCTGTTTCAAATTAAAGTTCCAGGCCTAAGCATAAGTATTGTTCTCTGTTCAAACATCAAATCCAGGTGAGCAAACTACCTATATAAAATCTGGAATATGTTATGTCTGGTTTATATATGTGATTGATACTTGAAAATGTGCTGTGAAAATGCTTGCATGCATGTATATTTTGTGTGCACAGGCAAGATATATCTCTGTTTCAAGTTACAGGTTTTAAAAACCTGTTCAAAACTCAAAAATCTAATCCTCTAATCTCTCTTAGGCTTTGATGTTCGAATGGAATGTGTTTGAATAAACACAACCTTAAATTTAAAAATATTATTAAAGGTTATCAACATATAGATTTGCTAGAAATAAGAAATGTATGAGAAAAATCAATTCAAGTCAAAAATAAATGGTTACAATTTCAAGTTTTAATCATAGGATCAGATTCGTTTTACAAAATAATGAATTTTGATGTTGAAATCATGATTTTTAAGCAATTTGATGTTGAGAAATTTTGAGTTGAATGGAAAAGACATTTTTGTCAAAATCCGTCGATAGGCAAGTTTATATTCGTCGTGCTTTAGTCAGAAGGTGGTTCGAGTATCGGTGATCACAGGAAAAATGATCGAAGTATTTTCAGATCATCGGAGTAACTGGACGACAGCAATGTAGGGTTTAAGGTCCAGTTTGGGTTGCTGTTGAATTCGCGGCTGGTTCGTCATCGTCGAAGCACTGGGATTTATCACACCTGGGGGTAACGTCGCATGGGTCTTCGGCGAATCTATGGTCGTGGTTACGTGGCCTCTGATGTTCGGTATTGTCATCGGCGAGGCGTTTTGGGTTGGCTGGGTTTGAGTGCCTGGGTGATCGAACTACTCGATTTCGATTCTCGGTCGAATTTGATGATATGGGTTTTTGTGATGATGGAGTAGATGATTGGTGACGTGTGGGTGGTTGTGGCTCTGGTTGGAGGTGACCAGAATGGTTGTACACGTGCGCGGTATATCATTTGTGTCTGGGTTGTTTTATGGTTTGAGAAGATGAAGATATTCTCGGGTTTGATTGCATGCATTTGAGTGTTTGACTCGAAGAAGGTAAGGCTGTAAGTTGCTCGGGGATTTTTAGGGTTGGCTCGGGAATTTTGAAGTTTGTCTCGGGTCTGGAAATTGAGGGTAAAAATAGTTTTAAACTTTTAAAACAAAATCAAATTTACTTAAAAACAATTTCTTAAAACCATTTCTTTTGTAAATGAGAAATGTTTATCTAAGTTGGAACTAGTTAAAGGTTTTTTAAACTAAATTATTTTAAACTAACTAAGTTTTAAAAGTGTTTAAGATACATATAACCTTTATTTTAAAGTTTATTTTAAATAAACTTAATAATGTAATTAAGTGATTAAGTAAGTATAATTACTTTGTGTAATTAAATTAAAGCCAATTACTTTGTGTAATTAAATTAAAGCTAATTACTTTGTGTAATTGATTAAAGGTTGATTAATCAAGTGATTAAAGAAAAATTAAAGGATAATTAATTTATATGATTAATTAATTAAGGTAATTAATTTGAGAATAATTAATTTAAGGTTAATTAATTAATAAATGATTAAAGGATAATTTAATAATTAAAGGTTAATTATTTAATAATTAAAGGTTAATTATTTAATAATTAAAGGTTAATTGATTTAATAATTAAGGATAGTTAATTAATAATTAAAGGTTAATTAATTTATTATTAAAGGTTAATTAATTAAAGAATAATTAATTCAAATGGTTTGTAATTAATTAATATTAATTAACCAGGACTAGTAATTTATTCATAAGTAATTAATCTGGTTTAAGTAAATTATAATCAGATAATAAATTGATCTTACTTATGGATGATTGAATTGTGTTGAATGCCTTGAATTGATTGATATCTCTGATGTGTGATGCTCTGTTTTGATTTGAGCTGTGATGAATGTAATTTATTTATCTGTGTTGAATTTATTTATCTATGAATCTGTGAATGAAGATAAGCGTTATATGATTATACCGCTTATCGATATTGTTGTGCTTAAATCTGTGATGATTGATGATATTGTATTGTTGTGTGTAAAACCCCTGGACTACACCACAAACACAAATATGGATCTCACGAGGAAATCGGTTAAGTCACAGATATTTTGAATTTAATATTATTTTATTCAAAATGGTTTTAAAAGTTGAATTTTGAATCCAAATGGTTTTAGAAATAGAATTGGGTTGAATTTGAAAAACTTTTGAAAAAAAGTTTTAAAGATAAAATTATTTTGAATAACTTGTTAAAGTTTTGAAATTTAAATGGTTTGATTTGAATTCAAGATTTTAAAATTGAGATCTATGAATATATGTTTGGAAATGATGGTAAAAAGGTTATACAAGTTATATAATGTATTTATATGGGTTTTAAACCATTTTAAAATTATTATTTTGGGAGTTTGAATTTAAACCAAGTTTATACTTTAAAAGATATAACTCGTGCATATTTGATCGGATTTTTCCGAAATGAAAAGTATTTGTTTTCAAATGATAATGGCTTTCATATAACGAAAGAACCTCTAGTTTTGTTGAAAGGATTTCAAGTTTGAAATGAAAATTGTTTTGAAAGCTATGAATGAATCTTTGTTAAAGATTAGTGAACTTTGTTTTCGAATTTAAAAGGATCTTAAAGGTGTATCTTTTGTATAAAAGATTTGGAAATGAAATAGTTTTGAAAGCTATGAATGAATCTTTGTGAAAGATTGGTGAACTTTGTAAAGTGAATCTTTTTGTTTAAAAGATTAAAGTGGGAATTTGTTTAAACCATTTGAAGGAAAGATTTTGGCTAATAAGTTGTGACTTAACTAAGATCCCATATATCCATAGTTTTTGAAAACATGCGCTCGTTATTCGGTTTAGCCGGGAGAGGACCTTTGTGTCATAAAACCCATTCCGAATAATGATACAACGAAATGGATAGCATTTGAAGACCGGTGGTGAAGATCGGATATTTTTGAAAGCGAAAGGATTACCTGTCGAATGTCTCTGCACCGACTAGTCCCCGGTATAGAGATTTATATTAGCCTTTGTGATGGGGAGTGTGGACGTGATTAGGGATTATCCGGATTTGCAAGGACTTGTTTGAAGTGCCTTCGGTTCTGTTCGAACCTGGAACAGACTTGTATGGATGTGTGTCTGACGTTATACTTTGAGATGTAAAGCTGGTTTCTACCAAATACATTTCTGTTTGGTGGAGGAGAATATATTCTCTTAGCTTAACACCCTTCTCTGAGACGTACGAGCTCAGAGGTTTTGTAGTTGATGGTTACTAGTGATACATTCCCAATTTGGTAATGTGGCATGCTGAGTGTTGCTGATCATCGGTTGATCGAAGCATGGCTTTTGTGAAAAGCGTAGCTTTGTGGACTAGACTTCGTCGAGCCTCACACCCCGGAAATGGTCGAAACGGGAAAGTTGCGGCAAGGTTATTAAGGGTCGCGCCCTTAGGGTATGTCCATTTCCTTCTGGATAAAAAAGTGGTATCATGGTATGGAGCCCAGATATTTACTTATGTTGATTTTGAAAGTGGTATCATGGTATGGAGCCCAGATACTTTACTTATGTGGTTGTTGGTTGTTGGGGCCCCGGATAAAGGTTGGTAACGACCGGGGGTGGCATACTTGTAGGTGTTACTTCCGGGCAGGGGTAACATGGCCTTGTGTTGGCAGAGATCCGGGTAGGTTCCTGGGGCGTCCCTCCAGAGGCGTTCCCATTCGGAAAGGAAGTTCCTTAGCCTGACTATTTGTTGGAAATCCAAAGAAACAATACGCACCCTGTACGATTTTAGTTGTATAACCTGCCATGGACGGTGGTGGTAACCTGCTATTGAACATGGTAGCTATAGTAGGCATACTACGAAATGTGTATGCTGGCTAAGATTAATATTATTCTTTCGAAATGTTTTCTGCACTATGCACTAATAATAATACCAAAAGGATTTTGCGTAACAAGCATGTTTGACTATCATAAGGAGAAATCTCCTCCAATTGTGTGCTTGCATTGTGTGTGTGCGGGGAGGCCTTATGGTAGTTTCATTTTCCAAAAAGCGTTATGGATCTTTTATTTCCCTTTGTTTCTTTTGTTAAAGATAAAACTGTTTTTGTTTGCTCATACCAGTCCCATGACTGACCTACAGTTTATTGTTCCCTTCCTAAACTCTGGGTGCCCACAATTTTCCACATGAGCAGTCTAGAGTTGGGTTTTTCAGATAATCAAATAGTAGGTGTAGATTCGATAGCATCCAGCCTTTGGATTTGGCGATAACATTTGTTTCACTTCAACAGTTACCGACCTTGCTTAATACAACGTGATGGTGGTTCGAGCTAATGGTTTGGAGCTTTGGATTAGGATGCAGTTTTATATTCTTTCTTTCTCTCTTGGAGATCAAATTGGAGATTTTCTTTCCGTTGTTGTTCTTTCTGTTGTTGTATCTATCTGTGATAGTGTTGTTCATATCTGTTGTATTATATTGTATTAGATAGTGTATCAACTATTGTGTATCGATGATATATTCATTCATTTTCTGCTGTGTTGTTTACTTAATGTGTTATAAGCTCTGGCATACTGGACTTCTGCGTTTGAATTTTCGAGCGTAGAATCCGGGATGTCACAACGATGGTATGCTGAACGAAGGTGGCCGAACGATGGTTGTCGAACGAATCTGGCTGAGCGACCTCTTCTTGGACGCCTAGATTGAGCCACTCGTTTTCCTATTCTTGACCGAGCGATATTTGCCGATCCTCCTTTGACCGATCCATACATACCGATCCATACCTATCGAGCCGCACATTCATGCCGAACCATATCGATTGCATCAAACCCTTATATCCCCAGTCTCCTCTTGGCCAGAATCTTGTCTAGTGCTAACTATAACTTCTACAACCGTCGCTTTGTAGCCGGGCCAAGTAGCCAAGTAACACCTATGACACCTGACTTGGATTGAAATGATATATATCCATCCCTGAAATTAAAATTAAAATTTAATTTTACTGATCACTTGGCCATAGGATAGACAATTATATACAGACATCGTTGGTCGATTTTAAATTGTTTTCTAAAATTGTAAGGTATGTTTTGGTTTATTAAATTTGATTTTAAATTTTAAGTTAAAGACTTTATTTAAAATTTATATTTTAGTTAATATAAGTTGTAAAAATCTAAATTTTAATATTTTAACTTATAATTTTATTTAGTTTTAAAATATATAATTTAAATAATGTAATATAATAAAAACACTTTAAATTTTTAATTTAATAAAATATTCAATATAGTTTTAAAAGATTTATTTTAAAATTTAATTTAAGATAATAAATATAGACTTTTATGATAACTTTAATAGATAAAAGATTTTAGAATTTTGTAAAAGGTTTTGTAAGGAATTTATAAAAGTTTTGTAAGAGATTTTATAATGGATTTTAGAGAAAAAAATTACAAAAGATTTTTATAAAGTATTTTTGATGGTTTTATAAAGGAGTTATAAAGGTTTTAAAGGATTTTATAAAGAGTTTTATAAAAGAACTTGTATAAAGGGATTTGGAAGCATTTTAAAGGAATTTGCGTAGAAGTTTATGAAAAGGGGAAGAGTTGTAAACTGTTTTGGAATTTATAAATAGCTTTATTAATGGTTCTTAAGCATATAAATAGTTTATAAATGGTTTAATAGAGATTTATAAATTATTTCAAAATTGATTGAAAGAAAATCTTCCTTGGTATTTATGAATATATTTATACTTTTGGAATAAGTATATGGATATCTTGATATGAAGGTATAAACTATTTTCTGGATTTTTTTTGAAAAGGCCACGGTGTGAAATAAGCGTTTGGTTGTTAAAGAGACCGGGGTTGGATATTGTCATACTCTCTACCAATTTCGAAACTACTTTAACAACTGTGCACGTGGTGGAGAATTCAGAACGAAGCAGGATGGTTTGGCGAACGCTACCAGTATGAGGTAAGAACGCAGCCTTGACCTTCGGGTCAGCTTGATATGAATAAAACAGGAACTATGCAGGGCCAAGTGAGGTCGCTCCTATCGGACACGCTTCTTCGATACCATATCTGTTACTCTGTGATTGATTGGTGGCCACCCTCGATTTGATTATGGGAGTGTGTCTCTAGGTGGGTGGTAGTAGCTGCTATCTGTTACCACCAGTCGGGGAGTGTAAAATGGTAGAATCCTACCCTGGGCATTGCCTCGCGTGCCTTGTCATATGCTTTATCGAGCCCACTATGATTTTGGTTTGTGTCATACCTATGGAGTGCTCCCTAATAGCCCACCAGTTTACGGTGGAGTTTACAGTACTATATAGACTATGATGCTTCAATAAAATCTGTTAAGGGGGATATCGGTAACGCTTTAACGCTATTTTCAATATTATACTTTACTGATAGCCACTACATATATAGCGTATACTACTACATATAGATAGTTTGACGGATCCTTAAGAGATGGAAAAATCTAGTAACATCTCTTAAGTTATTGTACTCTAGTTATACATCTGATAGGAGACGAAAATCCCGTAACATCTCTGACGCCATTACAGTCATTTTCCACGTGATATTGATTTGACTTACATGAGAATATTTTAGTTCTGACTCGAGTGTTTTGTCTTTTCATTACGCTCGGGTCAGCTTGAGCATTTCAGTATTGAAGACTTTATTTCTGGAGGACGAAGACGGAGTTTGGTATATTATATTATTATAAATTTTTCCACTGCATCATTTTGGTATGTCGTTGTTTGTACTCTGATTGTTATAAAAATTGTGTAATCAATATTGTAAAATAGCTTCATGAACTGTTTATTTGATTATTATATTTTGTCATTCCGCTGCGAGATTCTATGTTTTGTTTTCCTCCTTTCCTTTTATTTTCTTATTGAACCCCATTGATAATCTACCCTTTTGAATGGTTTGAGTTAGACATGTGTGGTTTATTGTCGATTTAAACCGTTCAAAAAGGTGGGTCGTCACAGTTGATATCAGAGCTTTGGTTTATAGGTACCTTAGCCTGTTTGGGGTTTAACTCATTAGAGATAGGGTTATTAATACCTTAGAATGAGTCTGAGTGTGTGTGTGTGTGTGTGTATATGTGTGTGTGAGAGAGCATATTTGTTAGTGCTATAAAAATGTTTTGCATTGTGCTAAATTTGTTCTGTTGAATATTTATAAATTTTGGTCAGTACATAGGACGCTATGGCATTGATAGAGGTTTCTAAACACTTGAATAGGGTAGACGGACACAATATTGTTTTGAAATAGGTAAATGAAATAATTTTACCTAGTATTATATTTTGTATATATATATATATGTATAATTTTTCATAAACTTATATCGTTATTGTGGTGTGTTGTTTGTTAGGAAATGATAATATTCAATTATTGTCATTTATTGTTTGGTTAGTCATGGTTTTTAGAAACATTAACTATTGTATGTTATAAGAAAATTTAATTTAATAAATATGGTTTATAAAATATGATTTATAAATAAAATGAATTTAAATGGAAATTCGAGAACTTAAATGCTGGTGCTTTGAAAATTTTTGAAAATATATTAGTATTATTTGGAAGTAGTTTCGGATGTAAATATTTTCAATGTGATTTGAAAGATACATTCTAAAGAATTTTTAAAAGGAAATAAGTTCCGTACTCCCCACTTCTGTCGTTGGAAAATAATTTCGGTGACGATCGCGACATCGTCGATTTTCATTTTCGAGTTTCAAAGTGGGAAGACCACTGTAGTAGCTTTGCAACACATTTGTTTTGATAAAAAATCTTATTTTTAAATTTTTAAATATGATTTGATATATATAAAGATATGAGTATGTGTGTGTGTGTGTGTGCGTGTATTTCAAGATGATTTGAAATGGAACCCAGTATTTAGTTCTTAAGTTTCTATAAATTAGGGATTTCAATTATTGTAATGAAATGAAATTTTAACTATTTTAATAGTTGGAAACTTCTAAAATGAGAAATAAGAAATTAGAAGCTAAGTTTTTAATGAAACTGTAAAGAAATTGGAGATTTATCACTTGTAAATTAAAAGATCATGAAAATTAAGAAGATGTAAACTACTGGACATTTTTGTTAACTAAACTGAATAAGATAAATTTGTATAACATCCAATTACATTCTAAAAAATATATAAAACTTACCAGAAATGTTTAAAAGTTGAAATGTTAATTATGAATATGTAATAGAATATTATACAAGTAAAGGCTAAATAACAAAAATGCTTCAAAATAAACATATGTGTATAAATAAAAGAATTAAGATGTTAAAAGAAATGTATAAACATAAGTTAATGTTTGAAATGCTAATAATTAAATGGAATAGTAAAAAGTGAATACTATTTCAGTAAATGATTATTGTTATCCCGCCTTTTGGCAAGGCCGTGACACCAAGAACTTGACTAGAAACCAGGGATAGTTCGTCCTGAAGATCGTTAATACACAGATCTATTATGAATACCGGTAAATTTTGTCCGAGTTTTGATCGAGCTACAATTGATATGAAAGGACCAGCAAAGCTATGAAAGCCAACGTTCCAAATTTCAAGTCAATCGGAGTTCGTATGCTCAAGATATGATCGGTGCAAACCAAGGAAATCAACTCACTCGCATCCATCATTTCGCACGATCGAGTCGTATCCATCTTTTTGCATCGATCGGTTTCGTATCCATCACTTACACTCTACTTTGTATCCACTTGGCCTGGTTCTACTTTGTATCCATCACAATTTCTCGGCTTCGTATCCATCAATTGGAGCCAATTCGTATCGATTCCAATTGCACAATTCGTATCGATCGATCAACGATCGATATGAATGAACCATCGAACGATTGATACGAAGTAATACCTTCTATCGATACGAAATGACCTCCAGCTATCGATACGAAATGGCCCTCAGCCATCGATACGAAGTAACCTGTGAGCATCGATACGAATAGAGCCTCAAGCGATCGATACGAAGATAACACGTAAAAATGGTAGAACCGGTCAATCGGCCTAAAAAGTGGATTGATCCAAGAATTTAGCGCTACATCATCATGCAGGCACATGCTCAGATCGATACGAACAGAGCGATGTGAAGCAGATCGATGCAAATTCAATAGCCTTTAATAAATTCAAACTTGCATCGATCATAACTCAAAATCTACAAGCCCAAATGCTACCAAATTTTCATAGGAGCTTACGTACATCCTCAAGAATGTTCATGATCGATCTCGACTCGATTGGATGAAGTATTGATCGATACAAAGTTTGTTCGTATCGATCACAGATCGAGTGCAAAGGACATGAGATCGATCGTGTGGGCCCACCCACGTGAGAGAAGAGGTCTTCCGAGATCTGGGCGAGATATTTGCAGCCTACGCCTATAAATAGCAGCCTAGAACCTACTGAAAAGGGACTTTTGGCTCTTCCACGTCCAGACTCTGCCGAAATCATTATTGTACTCGAGTTTTACTGCTGTAATTCATTGTAACCAACAAGCAAAAGTTAATAAAAGTCAACCATTTCATAGTGGACGTAGGCCATACGCTGAACCATTCTAAATCTGTGTGTTTCTGCACATTTTTCTTGATTAATTTTGGTGTGTTTGTTGGATCTGCCTCCTTTTTCATTTATATTCTTCAGTTTATCTCTTCAAACACATCCGAAGGGTGGTGTGCCCAATTTTGGTACAAATACTTTGGTGCTTTCACTGAGAGAACCTAGTTTTTCTCCTACTTGTTGGATCTACTATCGATATCAGATTGCATAAATCTAAGAAGAAGATCCAGATTTCCAGATTAAAGTTCTTCCATCCTATTCAGATTTGCATTAAGTCTAGGAAAGAGCTTCGCTATCCATCATGGTTAAAACTGGGACCACTTCAACCGCTGCAGATCCAGAAGGACGGGACAAACAGAACTCCATACAACTACCTCCTGCCGATCAAAATGTTGCCAGACCATCAGATCCACAAGGCCCTGTCACCAGGGAAGAATTTCAATTGCTAATGCAAGAGCTTACTCAAAGCCGTCAGTAGCTTACTTAGCAGCTGCGTGCCAACGCAGAACTGACCAATCAACTAAACCGTCAAAGACGAATGAGATTCAGGATGGATTAGGCTTCCTATTCATCCACCGAGAGTTCAGCCTCTTTAGACTACCATCATAGATCCACACGTCCACGGCTGGATGGGAGTTATACTCAAGCTACTTGACATCAGCATACACTGAATATTGGGCAATCGAGAGTTGGCCCATCAACCAGCCATCAGACTGGAGCCTCCTCCCGAGGGAGTGCAGCCCCATATCATATTACCGATAACCGCACTAATACTGAATTGGAAGCTGATGCTCGAAACTGAACGGATCCGACCCACCGCCGACACAACCATACTCCTGAGCCTTACATCCCAGAAGACCTAGAACCAAGGAGGCAAGACATGGAACGTCGACATCGATCGGCCCCTCCTCGCATTGTGAAACCCGACCTCACCTTGGCCCAACATGCTCAAAATGTTCGGATGCCGGACATCCTGACGATGATCCGTGAAAGTTAGGGTCTTACTAATGACGACTGGGGAATCTTCCGGAGTCATACTCCTTTTACTGATAAGATACTCTATGCTGAACCATCTTGACGATTCAGGATGCTGACTTTACCCGTTTATGAAGGGAGCTCTGACCCTAATCAACATTTCTTGAAGTATGAATGGTTAATGAATGATGCACGAGCTGATGATGTAGTTAAGTGCCGAAGTTTCCCGATCTCTCTAGGGGGCATAGCAACTATGTGGTTCACTCGTCTACCACCTCGATCTATCTCGTGTTTTGATCAATTGACGACAAAGTGTTTTGAGCAATTCCGCATGCATGTTGCAAGGACGAAAGATGTTAATACTTTGTCTAGTGTCACTCAAGCTCCTGGAGAGACACTCAGACGTTATTTGGAGAGATTTCATGCCGCATGTGCTGAAATCAGTAACCCCAATGATAATTCAATTCTGATGGCATTAACTAAGGGGATTAACCCCGATTCTGAATTCGACAACTGCTTGGCTGGAAAAACCCCCTGCATCATTGGACCGTTTCTATTCTAAGGCAGCCCAATTCTTGAGAAGGGAGGATGCGAAACAGTCTAGGAAGAAGGATGATGTGGGACCTAGTGTGGAAGGAATCCAGAGCAATGTTGTTGTTAAACAAACCGAGGATAGTTCCCGAAAAGTACAGCTGAATATACAAAATAAACAGAATCAACAGAAAGGCAATAGAGATCAAAATAGGAAACGGGATCAGAACCGTGGGCCACGATGCAGGGCTCCTATGTTTGACAATTATACCCCTTTGAATACGTCATTGGGGAATGTGTATTTGCAGACCTGCAACACTTTTCAGTATTAAAAACCTACTCCAAAACAATCATCGGAAAAACAGATCCAGACAGGGAAGTTCTATAGATTCCACGAGAGCTATGGCCATAACACGAATGAGTGTCGTCACTTGCAATACCTTATTGAAAAGTTGATACGTAAGAGAAAGTTAGAGCAGTTTGTGCGGGCACCGAAGTCAGGAGGTGCGGGCCCATCGAATCAGAACCATGTGCCAAATCAGGCAAGACAGGAGGAACCCACTCGTACTAGCAAGAGGTTGGTGATAAATACTGTTAGCGGTGGTCCACATCCAGCAGATCGGATCTGGAGGGAAATGGAGTCGTATGCCAGTTCTATCAGGCATGCGGGCTTTGAGTGTTGTAGTAATTCGGAAGACGAGGCTCCAGCCAAGCTACAGAAAATGATGACAGACGACATCGTATTTCGAGATCGAGATGCCGACAGGGTCGAAGCCCATACTATTGATCCACTTGTTATATCAGCCCAGGTAGGTCCTGCTTGGACGAAGAGGATCTTAGTAGACCGTGGAAGCTCAGTGAACATACTGCTCAAGCGAGCCTATGACCAGATGAAAATGGAAACAAAGGATTTGAAGCCTTGCCAGTCCCGTATTCATGGCTTCAATGGGAGCGCAACCATACCCACTAGAGTAGTTGAGTTGCCAGTAGAGTTGGGAATTGGAGAACACCGGAGAGTCCGGATATTACAATTTGTTGTATTGGACATAGCCTCACCATTCAATGCTTTCTTGGGCCGACCGGCCCTAGCTGAATTTAGGGCAGCTATTGCCCCTTGGTGCCTAACTTTAAAATTCCCTACCGACAATGGAGTCGGAGTTGTTCAGGGAGACTAGGCTGCTGGATGAGCCTGTTATGTTATTGAGCTGCGAGAGGTGCAGCGAAAAGAAAAAGGAAAGGGCATAGAGGAATCTCTCTGCATCCTCTTTGCTGAGAATTAACAATTGACGCCTGGGCCCAAGCCCGGGCACCCCGACCAATTCCCAAGGGATCTTGACTCAAGAGATAATGAAAGTGAAGACGAAAGTAAAGATAGTCAAGCCTCCCCGGCCGAACTGATGATCGATGTTCCGATCGACGATAACGATGATTCTAAAATGATAAAGATTGTATCTCGGCTAAGCCAACAGATGCAAGAGGAATTGGGTGAATTTCTCCGGGAAAACATCGACGTGTTTGCTTGGACGCACTCTGACATGCGTGGGATCTCGCCGGACATCGCGATCCACACATTGAATATTGACCCGCGGCATGTCTCGGTCAAACAAAAAAGGCATGGTATGGATCCAGAGAGATCTGCCGCCCTTAAGGAAGAAGTAGAAAAGCTCAAATCAAATGGGTTTATCCGAGATGCATTATATCCAGAATGGGTGTCAAATCCTATACTTGTCCAAAGCCAAATAGGAAATGCAGAACATGTGTTGACTACACAGACTTAAACAAAGCTTGCCCTAAAGATAGTTTTCCACTTCCCCGAATCGATCAGCTCGTAGACTCTACAGCTGGACATGAGCTCTTATCCTTCATGGATGCGTATTCTGGCTACAATCAAATACCCATGCACTTGCCCGACAAGGAGCATACCAGCTTCGTAACCAATATGGGGATTTACTGCTACAAAGCTATACCTTTTGGACTCAAGAATGCTGGGGTAACTTATCAACGGTTAGTTAATCGAATGTTCGCTAACCAGATTGGAATAACCATGGAGGTATACGTGGACGACTTGCTAGTCAAGTCACGATTCTTCACTGATCATATCAGAGACCTGGAGTCGATGTTTAATATCCTCCAAGAATACAGAATTAAGCTCAACCCATTGAAATGTCACTTTGGGGTCGCATTAGAAAAATTCATTGGGTTTATCGTCAACGCTCGAGGAATCAAAGCCAATCTCGAAAAGATCTGGGCAATCAGAAATCTGGAAACTCTGAGAACTATAAAGCAAGTCCAGAGCCTCAACGGGAAAGTAGCAGCATTGAGCAGGTTTATTTCAAAATCCACTGACAAATGCATTCCCTTCTTCGATTTGATCAGAAATGGGAAACAGAACTTTGAATGGACTACGGAATGTGAGGGCGCATTCCGAGCGCTAATCAAACACCTCTCTACACCGCCTATTTTGTCAAATCCTATTGATTACGAGAAATTGTACATTTACTTGGCGGTGTCAGAAAACACAATCAGTGTTGCCTTAATTCGGGAGGAAGACCGAGTACAAAAACCGGTCTACTATATTAGCAAACGACTAACCGGAGCTGAGAGAAATTATCTGAAGCTAGAGAAGTTGGCGTATTGTCTTGTTATTGCCTCAAGGAAGCTCCGTCCGTATTTCCAGGTTCATCCTATCACCGTTTACACCGACCAGCCGTTACAACAGGTCCTTACGCGGCCTGAGACGTCTGGTAGGTTACTCAAATGGAACATCGAACTAAGTCAGTTTGATATTACTTACACTCCAAGGCGAGCCATTCAAGGACAAGTCCTAGCAGATTTCATAGCTGAATTTACCATCCCAGGGGACTTGCCCGAAACTAGTGAATCTCCCAAATATATTTGGAAGCTGCATACTGATGGTGCATCAAATGACCGTTGCTCGGGTGCCGGAGTTGTGCTTGAAACTCCTGAAGGTCGATCTATATGCTATGCTTTAAAGTTTGATTTTCATGCGACCAATAACAAAGCTGAGTATGAAGCCCTACTTGCCGGATTGAGACTTGCCCGAGATTTAAAAATCATTGCCGTTGAGATCTACTGCGATTCGCAATTGGTCGTGTGTCAAGTTTGGGGGGAGTACCAGGCCAAAGACCAAAGACTGGCTGCTTATTTAGCTCGAGTCCAGGAGATACTAAATCAGTTCGATTATTATGCCATCTACTACATACCTCAAGAGCACAATCAGAAAGCCGTCGTTAGCAAAGCTAGCCAGTACAGGTGAGGCACATCAAATGGGACTCGTTCCCGTGGAGACATTATCTTCACCCAGCATCGATCAGATGCAAACAGATTGGGTATTTGAGGTCATTCTCGATAAGGAGTCATGGATGATTCCGTTCAAAAACTATCTCGAGCATGGGACCCTACCAGAGCGCAGGAGTGAAAAGAGATATGTTCTTTGAAAAGCTTCACGATTCACCATCCAGAATGGAGTCATGTATAGAAGAGAATACTCTGTTCCTTTGCGTCGGTGTATCGCTCACGATGAAATCAAATGTGTGTTGCATGATGTGCACGAAGGAGAATGTGGTGATCACACCGGGGGGCAAGCTCTTGCCAAGAAGCTGCTCCGATATGGATACTATTGGCCAACTGTAAATCGCGATGCATTGGACTATGCCAGAAAATGTGACAGATGTCAGAAACATGCTCGGATTCCAAGAGCCCCGCCTACCGAAATAACTTAGATGGTCAATCCATGGCCGTTTGAAGTATGGGGCATTGACATTATTGGTTCTCTACCTCTGGCCAAAGGTGGTGTGAAATACGCCATCGTTGCAGTTGATTACTTTACCAAGTGGGCAGAAGCTGAGCCCCTTGCTACCATCACACCGAAAAATGTGATCAAATTTGTTGTACGCAACATTATCTGTCGATTTGCTCTCCCACACACCATCATCACTGATAACGGAACCCAATTCGACAGTGTTGAATTTAAGAATTTTTGTCAACGGTTTCGCATCCCAAAGAAGTTATACACAGTTACACACCCTCAAGCAAATGGACAGGTTGAAGCTGTTAATAAAGTTATAAAGTCTATTATAAAGAAACGACTGGAAAAGGCCGGGAGGCAAATGGGTCGACGAACTTCCTATGGCTTTATGGGCTTATCGGACAACCCACAAATCCGCAACCAGCCACACTCCATTTTCTCTTTCATATGGTTCAGAAGCCGTTATTCCAGTCAAGATGGAAGTACTTTCTCACCGCGTGACGTATTATGATCCGAAGATAAATGCTATATTACTTGCCGAATCTCTTGATTTATTGGATGAGAAGCGCGAAGAGGCTGATTTAAGGGCAGCCGCATATCGAAGTCGATTCGCCCGATTATACAATGCCTAGGTCCGTCCCCGAACCTTTGAACTCGGCGACCTCGTCCTCAAGAGAATTTACCCGGTCCCTTCACATATGAAGCCAACCTGGGAAGGGCCATATGTTATTGAACGAAAGCTCAGAGATGGCACATTCAAATTATCGACCGTTGACGGTCTCACTCTGCCGAGAGCCTAGAACAGCGAGAGTCTTCGTCGCTACTACACATAACAGGCTCTGTTTATTTATTCAGTCTACTTTCCATTTGCAATTTGTTTATGCATTTCGAAATTTGAATTTGTAATAAGGCAACTGATTTTGCCGTATTTTATTATTTCGGCAATAAAATGCAATCTCTTCGAGCCAGAGCTGTGATTTATTTGTAATGCACCATGTAGCCATCACCATGCACGGAGAGCTAAGTTCCATCATATGGTGGAATTTATTCAAATAGGGAGTGACTGTGATACGACCGATCACTCACTAATTGAAATCCGAGCTCGGGGACAGGTCATCACACCGAAGTCAAAAAAGGATTGATACACGACAATCCTTTAATTAACTCCAGATTCCCAGAGTGCGAACTGGAGTACAAACTTACAAATGCGATCTCGAAGAGGGTGGATCCGTCCACCTAACGACTTCGCCCGTACCTTGACCAAGTTTGAGGAGGATGGACCCGTCCATCTAACGACCTTGCCTGTTAACTCAGGTCGGATGTGAACTGACCATCCACGATCCTGATAGATTCGTCGTTCCCAGAGTGCGAACGAAATCCTAAAGCCTAAACAGATGTGACTGACCATCTGTCAGCCAACTCCAAGTTCCCAAAGCGCGAACTGGAGTATAAACATCAACTAACTCCAGATTCCCAGAGTGTGAACCGGAGTGTCAACATCAACTAACTTCAGATTCCCGGAGTGCGAACTGGAGTACAAACGTCAACTAACTTTGGATTCCTAGAGTGCGAACCAGAGTATCGACATCAATTAACTCTAAGTCCCCGGAGCACGGATTGGAGTTTAAACATAAACTGGACATGAATCGATCACCCGCAAACTAATTTAAGTCCTCAGAGTATGGACGAAATGCTAAGTATCAAGCGGATGTGACTGACCACCCATAAAATAACTTAAGTCCCCGGAGCATGGACATATTCTTGAAACTTAAGCAGGTGTGACCGACCGCCGACGTACAAATCTAAATCCCCGGAGTGTGGATGCAATCGTCGATAGATGAGCGAGTGTGATTCGACCACTCGAATTTCCTTATCTCAACATCAATTCAACGACGTTAAGCTCGCTGTGTTGAAGGCAAAGTACAATTGCTAACCGATCTTTACAATTCGTCCCTGAAACTGAGGGCAGAACTTAAGTGCAAATCATTGACCGAGACAGTGCAGCATCGAAGTCCGGCTTAACGTTCGGTCAAGACCCATAGCCGTGATTTCAGGACTTAACAAATAAATTCAGACCAGTCCAAAGGTCGAAACTTAACAAGTGTACCGGACTGGAGTTAAAATGCTGAAACACTTAAGCAAATAAACGAAAATTGAGTTGAAGACAAAATGGAATTTTATTTCAACTATTTGAGGAAGAAAATTAAGTACAAGTTTATCCCAAATATCCTACCAGTAGGGGCCGAACCCGCATCTATACACGACCAACAAAAGCTAAAGAAATTCCTATCTACTCAAAAATGTGCCGAAGAGACGTATTTACTCTTTTTTCTTTCTCGGTTTCTTCTTCGGTGTGGACCCGCTGGAGCTGTCACTTGGTTTTCTCTTTTAGCCCTTGCCTTTCGGCGGCCGATCTCCAGTCGGGGGCATTATATCAATTTCCTCCTCCGAAGTCAAGTGTATTGGAATGCTTCCTGAAGGCGGAGTCGGAGGGACAGGATCAACAATAGGAGGCGGGATAGGCACACTTGTCTCAATGACCGTTCCTCTTGGAGATATCATCCGTAAAGGGGCTGGACCAGGTCCCGCCATTCCACCTCCAAAGCCACTGCCCCGTGCGGCTGCCTCCATCTTAGCGTTGATTTCAGCTATAATTTCCTCTTCATGAAGTGTTTGTGCATCACCGGGGACTCCCGCAGTTGGGGCCAAAGAACTTGTCATTGGTGCGCTTCCACCCATAACGAACGGCAAATCGGCAAAGGGGTCACTATGATGATCGAGAAGTTCCTCCATCATCTGCTCATCGAAAGTAATTGTGCTTCCCTGTGCTTCGTCAATTGGTGCGTTGGTCATTGTGGTGGTCGCTTTAGTTATAATGATGTGATTCTTTAGTTGCAGGAGGTATGACCGATGTTGCTCCGATCACTGGATAGAAACAAAGGAAGGACTGTTAGTAATTATTTCAAGCAACGCTTCTGATTTGGGATAAGCATAAAAATGTTCAAAGTACCTTCCTCAGTTTGGCTCACGGGTGGCGGATCAGCTTCAAAGACTTGCTCGCGGGCTGGAGATAACTGCAATTGATCCGGGTTATAAGCAGGAACGGGCTGAGGATCAACCGCAGGTGTGGATTCAGGCTGAGTCGGCGCAAGAGTTTCGGAACTTATATCAAGATGCTCGACACCAGAGCCTTCTCCAACCTCCGAGTGTTTAATGCCAAGTTTCTCCTTTTCGTATGAGATCGCCGTATCATGGAGAACTTTCCATTCATCTTCGTTCAACACCCGGTTCTCGAGCTCGAACTCATCAACCAATTCCGCTTGTTGCCTAATTTTTTCGTCCTGCATCAACTGGCCCCAAGCGTTATATAGATGTGTCGGATAATTGTCGAGCCAGGTTAGATCCCTGTACTTCAGCACTATGGCATTGTACGTAATTAGAAGATCTTCAATATCGGCCTCTAACCTGGCCTCTGCCATCATAACTTCCTCCTCAACCTTAGCCTCGGCCTCCCAAACTTTAAGTACGGCCGCATCCTTTTCATCCCGAAGCACCACCGCTTGTTCGCACACCTCCTGGGTTACTTTGTTCGCATTATCTTTTTCTTTAATGATTTAGAAAATTTGGCTTTAAGCTTATTGAGTTCTTTCAGAGCAGCGTCCCTTTTAGCTGTAACTGTGGTGTTTCGGTGGCCCATCTGCTCCACCAGAGCGAAATGCGTTTGTCGCATTCTTTCCATAGATTGAGTCGCCTCATCAGCTTTTTGGGTGGCCTCTATTTCAGATTTCCGAGAGGATTCAGCTTCATCATTGAGCACTTGGATAATACGGTCTTTTTGGGTGAGGTCGGTTTCTAACTTCTCAATTATCTTCGCTCGCTCAAAAGCCACCACCGACGCTTTATCTGCGGCTTTCATCCACTCCTTGTATTGGGTATAAATATCATGGATATAGTCGTGCATTGTTTGTTCAGCCTCAGATGGGATTTTCTTTAAGTGAGGAGGGAAGATAAAACCGTCAAAGCAAATGTTCGAAAAATCTTTTCTCAACTGGGCAATTTTAATCGCTCCTTCCCTGGTAGGCTCAGTAATGGCATGTTCGGTGACAAGAGGAGGTTCAGCCTCGGTTCTATGACGTTGTAGATAGGGCCTGGGAGCTTGGGAAGATGGTTTTTGACGTGGAGGCTCCACTGGTTTTTTTCCATGACCCGAGGATTGTGTGGGAGCTCGAGGAGGTGGAGAACGCGATCAGGATCGATATCTATATTCTCTGTCTCTACCTCTATCCCTCTCATAACGCTCTTGGCTAGAATAACCGCGATCGCGGTTTCTATCATCCTCCCTCCAGCGGGACTCATAATATGAACTCGATGATTGGCGCGCCGAACGGAGAATTCCAAGCATAGAATCTCGCCTACTCATCGTATCTGTAAAGTAAAAGAAAAACAGAGTTAGTGATCACCCGAAGCAGACAACTTAAGACTGGAAACCATGTAGTGCCGTGAAGTGTATATGTATGTGCAACCCCTCGACCAACCGGTAATGTCGGCCACACTTGTGGGAAGAGACTCGCTTAAATCTAGAGCACTTTGAAGCCCCTCCAATCCAGTGTCGTGTTGAAGTGACACATAGTCCGGAATCGGAATATCAGCAAGTCCTTCAAAAGGGTTCTCTACTTGCGAGGGAGGAGCCTCCGAAATTCTAACACCGGAGGCTGGCAGGGACACAATTACGGATTTCCATCTCGAAGATTTGTGACGCTTGTGTGCTACTGCCTTGCCCTTTCTCCTTCCCTCTGAAACCTGAAAACTGTTAGAAGGCCCGGCTGTGGGTTCATCATTCGTGGGCATGTATTCTTCATCGGCCTCTTCAGCTATTACAAACTCGGGATCTTTATGCTTCACCCGCTTCGTCAGGGCTGCCCTAAGCGCTCCTTCATGTCTTATGCTTTGTTTTCGCTCGATTAGCCCAACAGTTCTCAAGTTTCTATCTGAAAGCATCGACTCAATTTCCCTCATTTCACTTGGCACTTCTTGAAGGACCCGTACTATTTCTTTAAAGTGTGCGCCTTCAGGTCGCGAGATTGCAGCTATAAAAGAAAGAGGATATTAGTTTCGACATCAACTATGGTTATCTCGTTAACCATTGGAAAAATTGCAACACTTACGTCTGACCAACCATCGATTAGCAAACCCTGGAGGGCATCGGATGTAGAACCACTCTGTCTTGAAATAACTAAGTCTGGTCCAGGATCCGACCACCACTTGGTAGTTCCTAACTACCTCTAGAAATGTGAACGAAGGATTGTCTCCCCGACTCTTAATGTTAAACAAATATCTGATCTTGATCGGGGTCGGGGGGCGAAAAAGATGCTCCATGAATACAATGAATAGACTGTTCAGCAGCGCGTATCCATTGGGATGTAATTGCGAGGGGACAATTCCGGAAAAAGCCAACACTTCCCGAATGTACTGGTTGAATAGGGGAAGTGTTCTAGCAGTGCACGAATGTCGATTGAAAGTAGTAAACCCTTCCGGGGGAGAATGCGGTCTGTCATTCGGTCTCGGTAATAAGACGTCGCCCAACGGCAGACCGTGCCTTAGGCATATCCGCCCCAACATATCTTCGACGACGTTGGATGACATTGAATCTTGTGTGCTTGCAATAAAGGTTGCTCACGGAAGCTCGTCCGAAGCTGGATCTATTACTTCGGCTGCGATGGCCGGGATCTCTATTGTCAAAGAAGACAAGCTTTGAGGCTCCTGTTGTTGCGAACTTGTAGGTTCCATAACTAGTCAACTCAGTAAAAACCATCATTAGATGATAATAAGCCCGTTTGTTCCCAGTGTGAAGTGCATGAATGTGTTATGCAATGCAGTGCTACATGATACTTAAGAAATTCTACGAAATTGAAGGAATGTTTGAACGACAAGACTTCGAGATTCAAACGGAGTGACCGTCATCACTGACCGTCACCACCGTACCATCCAGACTTTAGAGACCGATCTGAGTTAAAGTTTGTTAAAATTCAGCCAAGTTACAGTTCCATCGACGAGCTTCGAAGGGTAGTCAAATATACAGTTTAACAGTCAAACCCGGTTATGCAAGGCAGAAGCTCGTTGGAAGCAAGTGTTCGAATTTTGCATGAAGTTCGTACCCGTCAAAGGCAAAACTTAGATCATTCATTAGAAAGACCTTGGCTTCGTATCGGTCCGAGAACATTCAGTTCGTATCGATCAAAGCCAATGACTTCGAACCGATCCAAAATGATCGTTCGTATAGATAAAAAGCCAATTATTTCGTATCGATAAAAAGACACCCATTTCGTATCGATCATTTAACATCAATTTCGTATCGAGCCAAAGTTATCAATTTCGTATCGATCAGACGGCTCAACTTCGTATCGGTCAAAGAGGCACCAACTTCGCATCGATCAAGATTTGTTGGCTTTGTATCGATATCGATCCGAAGTGATCGATACTAAGTTGTCATTCCACAATCGATACGAAATTTGAGGCAGGAGATCGATACGAAATTTCCAATTGAGACCGATACGAAACAAAGCGTCTTCTTCCCCAATCCATCGATACGAAATTAAGGCAACACTTCATCTTCTCCAAAACCACTCAAATGACATCTCCTCCCTCCTCAACCTCATGACGATCACTTCTGGCCACCACTTCATCAGAACCGGTCATGGAAGTAAGTGGGGCGGCACGGAATTTCAAGTCTCATCGTTTTTCGATACAAGCTCATGTTTTAATTACCTAGTTTTGGTAACTAGGTGGAAGGATTGGAAATCAGTTCGATTTGAAGGCAAAAGCGGTTTCTCAATTCTATGATGTCTGGAGGGATACGAAAGCAAAGCAAGAAAGTGGGCAAAAGTGAAAAATATTCTAAGTACAGAGCCTTATATACTAAGGAAGTGTCCATTCGTCTCCCAATCACTGTGACCGGTTGAAGCAGTTCTTCCTCTAATCGATACGAAGAGAGCCGTTCGTATACCTGAACCATCTATCTGAGGCAACATTTATTCATAACCATCAAACAATCGATACGAAGCGCGAACTATACTCTGAAGACCGATTGAACTAAGTTGAATGCTCACCTGGTGACAATTACAACAACGAACAACAGTTAGCTATCATGCAACACTCAATTACAACAGTGCATAATACAACAATTGGCGGTTAATAATTCGTTATTTGTATTACTAAAGATCAATCAAACGTTACATCTTTCGGCGAAAAGACAACGACTACTCAACGAATCAGATAGAACTTTTTAGAATGATGATTACAGCTTTTCAAAGCACGTCATGTTCTCACAAGACATGCTTTGGGGGGCAAATGTTATCCTGCCTTTTGGCAAGGCCGTGACACCAAGAAATTGATTAGAAACCATGGATAGTTCATCCTGAAGATCGTTAATACACAGATCTACTATGAATACTGGTAAATTTTGTTTGAGTCCGGATCGAGCTACAATTGATATGACAGGACCAGCAAAGCTATGAAAGCCAACAATCCAAATTTTAAGTCAATCGGAGTTCGTATGCTCAAGATATGATCGATGCAAACCAAGGAAATCAAATCACTTGCATCCATCATTTCGCATCCATCGGGTCGTATCCATCTTTTCGTATCGATCGGTTTTGTATCCATCAAGCATCTATTGTTTCATATCCATCATGTACACTCTACTTTATATCCACTTGGCCTGGTTCTACTTCGTATCCATCACATTTTCTCGATTTCGTATCCATCAATTGGAGCCAATTCGTATCGATTCCAATTGCACAATTCGTATCGATCGATCAACGATCGATACGAATGAACCATCGAATGATCGATACGAAGTAATACCTTCTATCGATACGAAATGACCTCCAGCTATCGATACGAAATGGCCCTCAGCCATCGATATGAAGTAACCTGTGAGCATCGATACGAATAGAGCCTCAAGTGATCGATACGTAGATAACACATAAAAATGGTAGAACCGGTCAATCGGGCTAAAAAGTGGATCGATCGAAGAATTTAGCACCACGTCATCATGCAGGCACGTGCTCAGATCGATACGAACAGAGCGATGCGAATTCAACACCCTTTAATAAATTCAAACTTGCATCGATCATAACTCAAAATCTACAAGCCCAAATGCTACTAAATTTTCACAGGAGCTTACATACATCCTCAAGAATGTTCATGATCGAACTCGACTCGATTGGACGAAGTATTGATCGATACGAAGTTCGTTCGTATCGATCACAGATTGAGTGCAAAGGACATGGGATCGATCGTGTGGGCCCACCCACGTGAGAGAAGAGGTCTTTTGAGATCTGGGCGAGATATTTGCAGCCTACGCCTATAAATAACAGCCTAGAACCTACTGAAAAGGGACTTTTGGCTCTTCCACGCCCAGACTCTGCCGAAATCATTGTTGTACTCGAGTTTTACTGTTGTAATTCATTGTAACCAGCAAGCAAAAGCTAATAAAAGTCAACCATTTCATAGTGGACGTAGGCCATACGCCGAACCACTCTAAATCTATGTGTTTCTACGCGTTTTTCTTGATTAATTTTGGTGTGTTTGTTAGATCTGCCTCCATTTTCATTTATATTCTTTATTTTATCACTTCAAACACATCCGAAGGGTGTTGTGCTCAATTTTGGTACAAACAATTATAAACTTAAAGAATGTTGAATTCATAAATAGGTTTAATATTAAAAGAAATACTAAATATATGAAGAAATAAATGTGAATTAAAAAGTAGAAAACTTAAGTGTGAAATGATTTATTAATGAATATTAATATTAATTGGAAATCAAGTTATACAAGTAAATAAATGGGAATCAAGCTGCAAAGAAACTTATGTAAAACTTTAAGATGTATTTATTGATGTTCTAAATATTGAATGGGAAATAATCTATGTATGTAAATGAATGTAAATTAATAAGAGGTAACCTTATATGAATGGATGAAACTAAATGAAAAGTAAATGATGAAAAAAAAGAAACCAATAGTATAAACTTACATAAAATTTAAAATTCTTTGTTGTTCGGCTTATGGGATGTTTGGGAAATGATACTTTAAATTGTTTAAGGTTGTATGAATAATCTATTAAGTAATTACCAAAGGCTGTTGAGCGTAAGGTACACTTGGTAGTTTATTTATCACCCTTGTACGATGAAAAGTTTCTGAACCCGGAGAAACCATTAGTTTGGTTGCTATGGATGTATGATGAATTCTTTTGTTGCATATAATGGTTGTACTGCTTTTGTTCGCATATGATTATTATATATCGTATGTTGCTTGTGCTATAGGTTGAAACAACTAAAATATTGTTCTTTTTACATAATTTAACTCTTTTGGATTATGTAAGTGAAATATAGATTTATGGAAGCAATAACTACTGCTTTTGGTTTCGTAAATAAAGTTTGTTTGCCTGACAAATAGGTACGTTTTTGGATTACGATTTTGAAATGATATTTTATTGTTTTTCCCATGGTTGGGATGTTTTATTATTGAAATATGATATATATATATATATATTGTAATTATTGATATTATTATTTTTCTGGACCTATCTGCGCAAAGGAGATTCTGTCGAAATTTTTCGTAAATATAAGACTTAGAAAATTTTGTGAAAGTTGAGTTATTTTCAAAATTTTGATTAAACTTAAATATGGAAATTAATTGTTTATAAATTGATATTTTGAATAAAATTATATCAAACCTCTTGATTATTTCTTGTTCCTTTTCAGGGACGAAAAGTTTTTAGTGGGGGGGATTGTAACAACCCGTATTTTTGATAATTAAAAATATTAGGTTTAAGAAGATTTTGGAATTTAATATTGTAGAAACTAGAATTTATGATTTATAAATGGAAAAAAATTATTAGAATATAATTTAGTAATGTTGATTGGATGAAATTGACAACCGTTTAATGAAATTCCAATTAATGGTAATAATGGAAGTTAATAAGGAAGAAAATTAAAGGTGTATTAAAAAGAGAAATCAATGTTAGTTGTTTTGGTTGGTTTTAATATGTAATAGGAAACCATATATTTTATACATATATTTTGTTAGTAAACAATAAAATTGATAAATGTGTTTAAAGTACTGAAATGTAAATATTGTTTTATTCTCATCTTATTATTTAATCAGTTAAAATTAATTTGGAAATTAATAAAATTAATGTAATGGAAATATCGCAGCTAATATGGTAAAAGATGTTAATTGTAGAACAATGAATATAATAAAATGGAAACTTATGTTAATAAATAAATTACATAAGGAATTGATGATTAAATAATAAGAATTTAAATCAAAATAAAAATTTTGTTTGGAATTTAAATTATAAGGAATGGATTTATTACAGTTGTAATTGAACGCTGAGATTAATGTAATATTTAAATATTGATTTTGGCATGGAGAATTGTATTGTGAAAGATTATTAATTTCTGTGTAATCAGAAATGATGAAAATTGTTTGCTTTTAATTTAAAATTTAAAAGCGATTAAATTGATTTTAAAATAATAATTTATTTAATTAACGTGGAAAAATTGGCCTTTTGGGCACTGTCTTGGATTTCGAAGAAACTAGTTTCATCGGATCTGTAACAGTGAATTATTATATTATTTCAAGTTTCGTAGCGATCAGACTTATCGTTTGATCGTGCGGGCTCGAAACGCGTAGAAATCAATTAAATGAATTCAATTAAAATAATTTGATTTAAAAAGCTAACTTCTATATACAATGAAATTAGGGTTTGAAACTAGTCCCATTGAGTTAAAAATATAGAAAACCTATATTTTTATATATGGGATGAACTACTTTCGTTTCGGGAATGAAACGGGCTTTTCGGGTCGTTGTTATCGTTTCGACCCAATTCGATCTGTTCCATCCATTCTTATCCATCTCTGTCTATATAAATAGATTTTTCCTGAAACCCTAGCAGTCTTTTATTTCATTCTCATGTACGTACTGTTATTTTCATCTGCTCCTTCTCAATGGCAGACTTGTCAAAACCCTAACTTCAATTTCAAATCAAACTCTAAAATTCAAACTCCTCAAACCCTATCGAATTATATATCATCACGAAGCTCTCGACGAACATAATCTACATCTGCATTTCGTTTTTGCAATTGAGTCTCGATTTGGCCAGAATTTGGTGAAGAAGTTTCGGCCGTCCATATTAGGGTTTTGTTTTCAATAGTGGATCTTCATCGATACGATGGTAAGAGGTTACCATGGCGTAGTGCTTGGCGAATGGTGCTAATCTATGGTGGCCATTCATCAAAAGGTGGCTCGAAATCGCCAGAAATTGAGGGAAAAGGGGGCGGCGGCGCTGGTCCACCAGGGCGGCAGAGATGGTCGCGCAACCATGGCACAGTGCGGCCAGGGCTGGGGTTTGATCGGGTGATCGTGGCTTGCTGATGGCGCAACGTCAAGGTGAAAGGCGGCGGCTGTTGGTCTGTCTCGTGTTCGAGGCATCGTTAGGGTTGCAAAGGTTAGGTTATTTGCGATTTTGCCCTTTCCATTTATTTTAATTTTAATTTAAATTTTAAAACGTTCTGACGTATATAACTTTTGCATACGAACTCGAATTTTGATGCGGTTTCTTCCGTTGGGATCGTATTGAATTTCTGGACGATATGGAACTGGTTTGGCTGCATTTGGAGACTATTGGAATTTGAACATTCTTCTAGATTTGTATTCGACTAAAAATCAAAGGTGAGTGTTCAAACCACTCACGAAATACTAAAATATTTTGATGTTCATTAAATTGAAATCATGAAGTGATTTAAATTTATTGATTGTTGTTTGATGGTTTAAAATTGACATTTCTATTGAATTGCATAGATAGTGTAATTTAATTTGGGAGTTAAATTGAAATTGATATTTAAATTGAAATTGGAATTTAATTTGCTAGTTAAACACCCAAGAAATTATAACTAGTAATCTGTTATGATATGTGACTGTTTTGGATGTTGATGGTAATGGATGCCTAATGAATTATATGTTAGATGTTTGGATGTTTGTTTATGCTAGTCTGTTCCTGTTATTCAACTAGATGTTTAATGCTGATTTATTCTTGTTATTCACCCTGGATGTTATGAGCATCAAATAAATCTAAAATTTAATAAATTTAGAAATAGGTTGAAACGATATATACCTATGACACCTGATTTGGATTGAAATAATATATATCCATCCCTGAAATTAAAATTAAAATTTAATTTAATTGATCACTTGGCCATAGGATAGAAAATTATATACGGACACCGTTGGTCGATTTTAAATTATTTTCTAAAATTGTAAAGTATGTTTTGATTTAATAAATTTGATTTTAAATTTTAATTTAAAGATTTTAACAAAATTATATTTTAGTTAATATAAGTTTTAAAAATCTAAATTTTAAGATTTTAACTTATAATTTTATTTAGTTTTAAAATATATAATTTAAATAATGTAATATAATAAAAACACTTTAAAAAAATTAATTTAATAAAATATTCAATATAGTTTTAAAAGATTTATTTAAAAATTTAATTTAAGATAATAAATATAGACTTTTATGATAACTTTAATAGATAAAAGATTTTAGAATTTTGTAAAAGCTTTTGTAAGGAATTTATAAAAGTTTTGTACGAGATTTTATAAAAAAAATTTATAAAGGATTTTTAATGGTTTTATAAAGGAGTTATAAAGGTTTTAAAGGATTTTATTAAAGGTTTTATAAAAGAATGTAACAACCCTAGATTTTGGCCTATATTTTAAAAATTTTGACTTTATTTTATTTTGAAACTATTTTAAACTTGATCTCGTCCTGGACAAAAAAGTCTTTGTTCAGCATGAGGTTAGATTAGAAGATTTAAAGGAAATTAACTCTAAGGAGGACAAAAGTAGCTGTATTTTTGGGTTATTAGAGACTTATCTTGTTTAAGTGCTGTCTTGAGGAAGTGTTGCTGTTTCCATTGTTTTGTAAGAAGTTCAGATCTGTTTTGTGAAGCTCAGATCTGACTTATCTTGTTCAAGTGCCGTCTTGAGGAAGTGTTGCTGTTTCCATTGTTTTGTAAGAAGCTCAGATCTGTTTTGTGAAACTCGGATCTGTTTTTTGAGCATCAGTGAATGATTTAGGTTGCTATGAATTTCTGGTATCCCTGTCATGGTCACAAAATCAGCTTCAGTCTGAAGACATGAGATCTAAATAGAAGATAGTTTCAGATTTTATACTTACTTCGTTGCTTCTGGTTGGATGTAGATCTCCTGTTAGTTGCTTCTCTTTGAGTGGTTACTGCTGATCTTCTCTTCGAATGCAAAGGAAGAAGTTTGCTCCTTGATGTCTGCCATTTTCGTTCTTTTTAGTTTGTTCGTTCTGAGAAGAGTTATGAAGTAATTGAAGTGGTCGTATTGCCTTCTTTAACTTTGAGAAGAATCCCGAACTTTCTGGGTGTTTTCTGTTTTGGTGGGCTTTGGGCTGATTAAGTTTGGGCCTGTCTTGTTTATTTTGTAGTCGAGTTAGCTATGCTTTGGGCCTGCATTTGGCTCTTGTATTTTGTTTTTTGGATTATAGTTTTAATAGAAAAGTTTGAACCCGTATTCAAAAAAAAGAAACTATTTTAAATTTGTTTGATTTCAAACATTTCATTTTTAAAAATAAATGTTAATTATTATGTGAACTATAATTTCAAACTAGTATAAATTGGTTATTTTACTGAAAAGTGAATTTTTGTTCAAACTGTTCAATCTTTGGCTTTTAAACTTCAAATTTTAATTTTTTTTAAATCTTAAATTTTATCTTTTATTATGAAAATAGGTACAATAACATGAATACTGCTTTTCGTTTCGTTGGAAACAGAATTAAATTGTGAAAGTTATGTATATTTCAATATTGTGTGCAATTTGATTTATTTAACAATTTTGTCTATTTAAATTTTTTTAAATTATATTTTCTTTGTCATATTTTGTTTTAATATGTGTAAATATGTTATTTTATGTCTTTAAATATTTTAAAGTGATAAAATAATTTTTCCAAAGCTTATTGAATTTATTTTCTATTTTAAAGGCTAGTTTCTATTTTTCTGCTATTTTCTTAATTTAAATTATATTTAATTAAAATTTATTTATTTACTTTTGTGAAAGCATTTTTATTTTATGTTATTATCTTTATTTATAAATATTTTCTAAGTCCATATAAATCTTTCAAAGTTTATCCTGTTTATTTTCAAATTTTCAAGACTAGTTTTTCATTTTGTACTATTTTCTTATTTTAATCATATATAATTAATATTTATTTATTTATATTTTGTATATTTGTTATATTTTCTAATTTTAACTGAAATTATATGTATTTTTAGATATTTAAACTTATAAAAAGAAATTAGTGGAAATATGAAAAGTTTTAAACTCTTTATATTCCAGAGTCCTTTTACCTTCCGCCTTTTCATTTTCTCAACTCCATTCTTTATGATTTTTGGCCGTACATTTCCTTCTTTCTTTCAGCTGCATTCTTCACTTTTTTTCACGTGAAAAACATTTCTCAAAACACAAAAAAATCATACGGCCATTGTTGTAGAGTTTGGGTAAATTTCATCTTCTTTTCTTCTTTGTTTTCTTTGTTTTCTATTGATTTTTGCAACTTGTTCTCTACTTCATGACTTGGCTCCTCCTCAACCAGATCTAGGCTGACCTCCACCACCCCTTTCTCTGATCATCAGCCACCCTAGTCCACCTCCTCCCCAGGCCGAGCAACCCAAAGGCAAAGATCAACACAAAAATCCAAAAACCCATCACATACTATGCAAACCAAGCCTAGAATTGCAACATCACCTTCCATCACCTTCTACCACCTTTAGCCACCACCACCTCCACCACCACCACCTCTGGCCTGACCTCCACCCTCTTCCATGTCACCCACCACCTCTTGGAGCCACTGGCCGTGACCCATAACTTCTGGCCGTACCAAACAAGAGCAAACAAATGATGTATGTTGCATAGTTTTAGCCATGTACACCTAGTTTTATGCACCTAGACTTCACCACTTTGTTAACACATGCTAGGCCGACCTTTAGGAACCCAAACCAGATCCAAACCATGCCTTTAGCCGTGCCATTTCAGATCTGGAGCTGAAGCATAGATGGTAGAAAGTAAGTGCAAACACTTTGGCTTTGTTTCCTGCATTCATTTCTAACATTGTTTATGTATAATTTGAGTTGAAAACTCATGTTGTCTATATTTGTTTTGTTTGAATGTGACAAGGAAATTAGTTTTGGCTCTTCCAATCTCAAATCATTGTCGTGCTTTCGTGCCTCTGGAAATCCTTGTTGTGTGTTCCTTGTAAAGACCCGCAAATCCGTCTTTCAAAAACTCGACACTGATACGTCCACTGTACCAAATTGTCGAATAATCGAATGGCGGAAACGCGAAACTTTAGGGTTTAAAAGAAGAGGTAGAAGTAGACAGAAGAAAAGAAAGAACAGAAAAACAGAAACAGAAACAATATCAGAATCTCACATTTCGCAGCGGAATAATATACAATAGATAATCAATAATCTTTAAAACAAAAGACTATATCAGTTTATACATACATCAATCATCAGAGTTACAACAATACACATCACTGGACAGTTATATAAACTTGTCCACATACAGAATACACAGCGGAAATAATAAACAAATACGATATTACGCTTCGCCATCCAGCTCATCTCCAAAGCTCCAAAATATCCAGAATATCCTGATAAAATAACTCTAGGCTGCCCGTGTGGAAAATTGTGGGCACCCAGAGTTTAGAAAGGGAACAATAAACTCCGAGTCAGTCATGGTGACTGGTGTGAGATCGTAAAACAGTTATTTTCGCAAAGAAAATAAAACAGATTCGCAATGCTTTTGGAAAATGAAACTACCATAAGGCCTCCTGCCACACACACAATGCAAACGCAGAATTGGAGGAGATTTCCCCTTATGATAGTCAAAAATGCTTACTACGCAAAATCAGTTGATATTATTATTAATGTCTAGTGTGGAAAACATTTCGAAAGTATAATATCAATCTTAGCCAACATACAACCATTGTTGTACGTCTACTATAGCTACTACGTTCAGTAGCAGGTTACCGCCACATTCCATAGCAGGTAATACAATTAAAAACCGTACGGGGTTCGTATTGTTTCTTTGGATTTCCAACAAATGATCAGGCTAAGGAACTTCCTTACCGAAATAGAAACGCCTCTGGAAAGACGCCCCAGATCCTAACCGGATCTCTGCAAACAAAGGCCGACGCTACCTCACGTTGTACAGCTGTAACTAGGTAACTAACACACTGACGCTACCTCACGCTGTATAGCTGTAACTAGGTAACTAACACACAAATATGCCATCCCCCGGTCGTAACCAACCTTTATCCGAGGATCCTCAATCACAAAGCAACAGCCACAAAATAAAATCAACATAGGTAAAATATCTGGGCTCCATACCATGATATCACCTTTTATCCAGAAGGAAATGGCATATCCTAGGGGCGCTACCCCTACAAACCTTTGCCGCAACATTCCTGTTTCGACCATTACCGGGTTGTGAGGCTCGACGAAGTCTCGTCCACAAAACTACGCTTTTTCACAAAGCCACGCTTTTTCACAAAGCCACGCTTTGATCAACCAATGATCAACAGCACTTCGTGTGCCACATTACCAAATTGGGAATGTATCACTAGTAACCATCAACTACATAACCTCTGAGCTCGTACGTCTCAGAGAAGGGTGTTAAGCTAAGAGAATAAATTCTCCGCCACCAACAGAAATGTATTTGATAGAAACCAGCTTTAAATCTCAAAGTGTAACGTCAGACACACATCCATACAAGTCCGTTCCGGGATCGAACGGAACCGAAGGCACTTCCAAAGAAGCCCTTGCAATCCGGATATTCACTAATAACATCCGGACTTCCCATCACAAAAAGAGTGATATAAATCTCTATACCGGAGCAACTCGATGCAGAGACATTCGACAGGTTGTCCTTTCATTTTCACAAATATCCGGTCTTCACACCGGTCTTCAAATGCAATCCATTCACGACGTATCACTATTCGGAATGGGTTATATGACACAAAGGTCCTCTCCCGGCTTAACCGAATAATGAGCGTTTGTTTTAAAAACAAATCAAGTGTCATTTCAAAGGCAAATATTGATAGTCTGTTATTTAACTATCAACAACATTCACAACAATCAATCAATTCAAATAATTTTTCCCAAATTATTTATTTCAAAATATCTTCAAAAGATATATACATTTTCCACACTTCACATTTGAAAATTAATTTCAAATCATATTTCACACTTCACATTTGAAAAATCAATTTCAAATCATATAATGGTCCATTTAAACCAATTAGATAAATGCTTATCGATTTATTTCAAATTTACATTTCAAATTTGTAAATTTATTTCCACACTTCATCACTTTGAAAATCCGATTTCAAATCATATTTTCCACATTTTAAAAATAAATCAATATTTATTTTTAAAACAAATTTCTGTTTCCTTTACAAATTCTATTCGGAATTTACATTCCCAAAAATCCACTTTTACACGATTTCCAAATCGTTTTCCAAATATTCATTTTCAACACCAAATCAACTTCCAAATTGATTTCTAAATTTTATTTCCAAATACCAAATCGAATTCCAAATTGATTTCTGAATTTACTTCAACACCGAATCACATTTCAAATTGATTCTAATTTTAATCCCAAAGACCAAATCATTTTTACAAATCGATTTCCAAATTTATTCTCAATACAAAAATCAATTTTTCATTCAAACACCAAATAAGTTTTCATGTCGATTTCTCAAAGATTTATTTCAAATACCCAATCAATTATCAATTTAATTTCAAACAAATTTATTTCCTTTTAAATAAATTCTTTTATTTTTCCAAACCATCTAAAATTCAATTTTACTTTCAGAAATCCAATTTCATTTATTTCTGGTATCCAACGATACCAAAAACACATTCGGCTAAATTATAGCCTTCAACAAAATCAATCACAGATATAATCATACACAGATTATAAATAATCAATCAAACAACATATGAAATCAATTCAAATGTTTTGAGGAATCCTGTTGGATCCCTCCAACCTATTTTCCTGCATCCACAGATGTTAGCACAACACCAATTCCACTTCGAGGTGGAATATCGCGGTATATGGGTTTTATAAAATATCATCCGCTTACTAACGGCGCAATAGGGTCTCATCCGCTATACGAGGCGGGAAATCAATCAATCCAATATATACATATGCCAATATGTATATATTGCTATATATATATATAGATATATCCTACTATATCTAATATCACATCCAATAGCAGTCAAATCAACCAATAACTGCAAAATTAAATTTCATTTGAGTGAGAAAAATCTCACCTTTGCCCTTTTTATTTGCAATCCATTTTCATCCCAGAGTGTTTTCCTTCATTGCATTAGACCTTGTATAAATATTCAAGATTTATTGTTATTTAAATTGATCGAACACTTAATTGTTGTTTAATAACTTAATTAGCTGATCGTTTTACTTAAACCAATTTTCTTTTCTTTAATAATCTATTTAACTTTCCCATTTTAGACTCCTCAAAAATTTATTTTCTAACAGGTAAATACTGAATCAATTCAAAGATAAATCTATAGACTCTACTGTCTAACTTTCCAAACTTGTATTTGTTCATATGTATGGTAAATTTATTTATTTTTTTACTGTTTCACCATATTTGTACATATGTTTAAATCAAATTACTATTGACTTAACAATAAAATTAAAAACTGCTTAACATCAAATTTTCATTTTCATTTTCATTTTTTTCCTCTTTGCTGTATACAAATAGTAGTAATTCTCTACTGTTTAAAACTTTTATATATATATATATATATATATATTAGATTTAAACTTGAAATAAATTTGAAAATATACCTTTGCAATTAGCCTAAATCAATCTCGACCATATGCAGTGCCGCCGAAGATCGCGACCAATCCTAGATTCGCGACTTCAATTTCCCCCTTACGACTCAAGCTTCATCTCGAGCTGCCAGTGCCAGTGTCGCGCCTCGACTTCGAGTCGCCCCCTGACCATCCCATCGCAAAATCGAACACATACCACCCTCTGAGAATCATCGCGAGTGAACTCTCCTCAGATCATCGAACTCCACTCCATCGCCCTGCCGACCTCGTCGCCGCCTCGATACATATCGTGTTCAAACGAAACGCGCCCCCTACCCTGATTTTCGATTCGCCCAAAATCACCAGCCGCAGCCCCTTTTTTTTATTATTATCGAACGAATTTCGTGGATTCGAGAGGAAGAGAGGGACGAGCTCGAATTGAAGAAAATGCGGGATTCAATTACTTTGATTTCAAAAAAGTTCGAGCAGAAGGTAAGTTACAAGGGGAATTCGTGACTTAAAAAGAAGAGGGGGCTACGGCCATTGATTTTATATCTTCGTTCAGCTTTGCTTTTAAAAATGGTTGCTGAGCATTTTCTTTTCCTTTCTTTTTTTAAAAGTAACGAGGGAGACAAGAGAACACGAATGATGTCGCGTGTACGAGTGGAGACAACATGGTGGCTGGTTGTACGTATTGTCGGAATAAGAATAAACAAATAAAATTTTAAATTGTTTTCGAATCGTCTCGAATTTGCAGCTTAAATTTCCGACCTCCCAATGAGACGTGCCGCCAGGCGTTCATAATGTTATACGCCTATTCCGAACACAATGAAAAAGGTTTCGAGTCCAAATTCGCTCGTATGGAGAAGATAGCTTTTTGGACCAGTTATTAAATTAAATTTTCGATTTAATTTCAACGCGTTTGCTTATCGTACGACCAAACGATCACTCCAAACGTTATGAAAATTGAAATCCGATAATAATACAACATTACGGATCTAATGGAACTAGTTTCGTCGAATTCCGAGACTGTGCCCCGGAACGCTATTTTTAAATTCAATTTAAACGACAAATTTTCAAAACTGAACAAAACAGTTTAAAATTCAATTCCGAAGCTCCCATTATCTTCAGTATTATCAATATGAATTTTACAATCCTTTGAAATATTTTTAATCAGCTTTAAACTGAATATTCAAATTTTTACCCAGTTTCAATAATTAAATTCAATAATTAAATCGCCAGATTCATTCTGATATTTGAATTTCAAATTAAACTATCATTCGAATATTTAAAAATCAATTAAATATTCTATTTCAAATGTCAAAAATTCAGGGTCGTTACAATCTTCCCCTCTTAAAAGAATTTCGTCCCGAAATTACAAGTTAGGAAAAATGGTCCTTAACTCGTCTACTATTTTTCACAATCCAATAGTTTTATCAAATTTTCAAAATAAATCTTTCTACTAGAGATTCGTTATTAATTCAACTAATTTTCCAACTTCAATTATAAGTTTCAAACAACATTGTTTAACTTTTCAATTCAAATTCGAGTTTAAATTCAAATTTTAAACTTCCAAAATTTCTCAAAAATTTTCTAACACTCGAAATTGTCGAAAAATTTCGCCAGCGTCTCCTTTGCGCGGCTAATACGGTACGACTACAAAATGTCCCTACGGACTCTCAAATCTCAATAGAAAACAAAATGCCATGTGGCAAAATCAGAAACTCATCAAATTTCATACTGAAATTTAAATACATACCTTTTGGTCGAGCAATTTCAAATTATCTTCAAAATTTAATCCAATTCCATTTTCCTATCGCCTTTACAACCCCTGTATATTTTACTGAACAATAATGTCCAAATTCACTTATTGGATTTCCTAATACCAATTTACTTAAGAATTTCATTCATTCATTTCTTAAGTGCAATATAAGTATCACATACTTCTTATATTTGTTTTCACTTCATTAACAAAGTTATATATTCATTTCCATTCAACTTTGCATTTTCAATCCCATTTGAATTTAATTTACTATTTCAATTCAATTTGAATTCATTTTATCTTCAGATTTTCATTCAGATTTTCATTTCGAATTTTACTTGAATTCGATTCATCTTCTAATTTCGAATATTGAGCTTTATTCACTTTTATCTCAATTCCCAATTTTAAATCTTTTGTCGTTAGTCAAAAATTTCCAAAAATTTCAAATTTTTTTCTAACTCCAAGTGAAAACACTTAAAAATTCTTTTAAAAATGGATATGGAAAGCATGTTCCCCCATGGATCACAGTTACTCGGCGGTTTCGCTACTATCCCAGCAGAATCACTTGAAACTGTAGATTTCACATCTCTTAAATTTCGCCATGGTTGTTGCCATAGATCGTAGTTCACACGGCGGTTACACCACTATCCCAGTGGAATCGCTTGTAACCGTAGGCATCTCGCCCCTCGAATTTTGCTATGACATCTAGATCGCAGTTCACACGGCGGCTGCGCCACTATCCCAGTGGAATCGCTTGTAACTGTGGGTATCACACCCCTCGAATTACGCTAGCATACATCGTGATCAATCAATATGATCACATCCCGATCAAATGGATACTCATACTGAGTTCCAACACCTTCACAATTTTTTTTCAATGGAAGGTACTTTTTCATATCCTTAGTTTGGAAAACATAATATGTCATATATGTATAGTACTTCATTTCCAATTGATTCCATTCAATTTTAATTGGCATTCCATAAATCAAATCTCATTATAAACCATTCAAATCTATTCCATCTACTAATTTAATTAGTATATTCACTCATCCATTTAAAATTTCAAATTTCCATATTCAATTCGTCTCGAATTTATTTTATCAATAACAAGGAAATTTCAATTTATTTTTCTTACTTACCTGAATTCATATACAAATTCAAACCATTTCATTCAACTCACAATCCAATTTTGATTTACTAACTCAACTTCCAATTCACTATTTCATGAATTAATAATTTATCAAGTTAGTTTACTTGAATTCAATCCATTTCATTTTATTCCTCCAAGTTTGGATTTTATTCAACTCGATTCAAATCAATTTTCATTTCATTATTCAATTCCAATTCATTTAGTTTAAATTTGAATCTCATTCCAATCAAATTTCAATATTTCATAAATTATCAACTTATTTACATTCCATTAATGAATTTTATTTTCAAATATTTCTCTGGAATCCCATTTCAATTTGTAAATTACATTTACAATTCACATTTCCAAATCTCATTCGTATATGGATTTTATTTCCTTATCCTTCCAATTCATATTTATAAATTTCATTTGTCAAATAAATTTATCCCCAAATCTTTGGTTATATCATTTTATTTCTTATTTGTTTTCATATAACAATGATAATAATTCAATATTATCTCTTCCTAACAACCAAGCAACCATATACTATAATAATTCATAGAAAATCATCTCTTTTCTATACAAAAATAGTGACGCAGCGGATATATCAAAACAATCTTCAATCGATGAAAATAGCAATCGGTGGATTGATGGATACTGAAATGCCCGAATTCGTTGATCCGAAGATACCGAACTCTAGCTATCTCTGACTCGTTGATCCGAAGATACCGGGTTCAAAGATCTTCAATTCTTCAAGCGTTGATCAAGCGCACTTGATTCCGCGAATCGGCTTCTACAATCGTTGAATCGAGCGCACTCGATTAACCGAAAGAGGAGATAGGAGATTACACTCAACTACCAATTTGGAATGAAAGCACAAAGCAATCAAAAGAGAATTTTATTCAAAAATCAACAACCTTTACAAATGAGAGACTCGGCCTATTTATAGGCGTTTTACAACTCACACAAAAAAACAACAAATTTACACAAGTCCTAAGTCGGTTCCGACTTATCAACGTCTCCGGCTTAACATAAGTCGTACACGACTTAAGCCCAAGTAGTTACAACATACCGACTTACAACAGAAAATACAACAGACAACTCCTTAAGTCGTTGCCGACTTACAACATACCGACTTACAAACAGAAAATACAAACAGACCCGCTTAAGTCGTTGCCGACTTAACAGCTCTACACGACTCAACTAGTAACGACTTAAGAACAGCGGTCCAGATTAACTCGGCATAAAGATCAACGGCAACAGCTTCAGCAACTTAAAACATGCGGCATCCCAGATTTACGACTTAAGAAATCCACGGTAGAGATTAACTCGGCAGAGGAATCACGGCTCAGGCCTCTGCAACTTAAGATGGTACGACTTAACTAAGTTGTAACTCGGTTCCGACTTATCGTTTGACTTGTTAAGTCGTTTACGACCTATTACTTCAACAGTTTGCGTTGCCTTCTCTCTGAGTAACTCGGTAGGTCGTCTTGGCGCCTTAAGTTCTTTGATAACCCGTACCTCTTCACGAGTTATGTCTTCCACTCTCTTAAGTCGGTCACGACTTAAGTCCCCCATCATGTTAAGTCGGTCACGACTTACACTTATGTCTTCTGCTTCCTTGAGTCGGTCACGACTCATGCCTTGAACTTTGTTAAGTCTGTCTTCTGCTTCCTTGAGTCGGTCACGACTCATGCCTTCGCCTTCCATAAGTCGGTCACGACTTATGTCTTTTGCTCTGATAAGTCGGTTACGACTTATGCCTTGGGAAATTATAGCTTGGCCTACATCATCCTCCCCAGGTTGAAAGAAATTCGTCCTCGAATTTGCACTTTCCTCCCCCTCTATATGCTCATCCCCGTGATATGGTACGAGATGCTTCACATTGAATACGTCGGATGTATACACATCATCTGGCAGCTTCAATTTATAAGCATTTTCATTAATTCGTTTCATGACTTCCACCGGACCAATTTTCCGTGCTTTCAATTTATTGTAAGCGCCTACTGGAAAACGATCTTTCGTTAAAACTGCATAAACCAAATCACCTTCATGAAATTCAACACTTCGTCGTTTCAAATCTGCAGATCGTTTATATTTTTCATTTGCTTTCTCCAATCGTTCTTGAACGATTTTATGACATTCCATCAGCCCCTCGACAAAGTCAGCAGCTTTCTTAACTGTCTTCTTTGATTGTGGCACTACCGTCAAATCCAACGGTCCCTTCGGTAAGCTCGAATAAACAATCTGGAATGGACTGAACCCAGTGCTTCGATTCACAGCATGATTATGGGCAAACTCTGCCTGGCATAACTTCACATCCCAACTCTTCAGATTATCTTGAACAAGACACCTCAACAAGTTTCCCAATGATCTGTTAACCACCTCAGTCTGTCCATCCGTTTGTGGGTGATAAGCACTACTAAACTTCAGCTTTGTTCCCACCATTTTCCACAAACTTAGCCAAAAATGACTCAGAAAACGAGTATCTCTATCTGACACAATAGATTCTGGTAATCCATGAAGTCGATAGATCTCCTTGAAAAACAACTGAGCAACATGAACAGCGTCTGCCGTCTTCTTACAAGCAATAAAATGTGCCATTTTTGAGAATCTATCAACCACCACATAAATGGAATCGTTACCACGCTGTGTCCTCGGTAATCCCAATACGAAGTCCATACTCACATCAACCCATGGTTTAGTTGGTACCGGCAACGGCATATATAAACCCGCATTAGTCGTAGTTCCTTTCGAAACTTGACAAATATGACATCTCTCAACAAACCTCTCCACTTCTTTCCTCATTGATGGACAAAAGTAGGATTGTGAAATTAACTATAAGGTACGGTCTCTTCCAACATGCCCTTCTTCATGTAATTCCTTGATAATTTTCATTCTCAAACTCCCCTCCGGTATGCACAATCGATTCCCTTTGAACAGAAAACCATCTACCATCACGAAATCATCCGTCTTTCCCTCCTTGACTTTATCGACAAATTTTGCAAAGTAAGGATCATTAGTCAATAAGTCTGGCAATATTTCAAACCCCGTCACTTCAACCTTTAGTGTGGTCAACAAATGACTTTTCCTGCTCAAAGCATCAGCCACACGATTTGTCACCCCTGACTTGTGTTTAACAACAAAAGTAAACTGTTGCAGATATGCAATCCACGATGCATGTCTCGCTGAAATCTTGTCTTGCCCTTGCAAATGCTTCAATGCTTCATGATCAGTGTAAAGAACGAACTCCTTCTGAAATAGATAGTGTCTCCAGTGTTTAATAGATTGTACAACAGCATAAAACTCCACATCATATGTGCTGTATCGCATCTTCGCTCCTGACAACTTCTCACTGAAGTAGGCAATTGGACGTCCCTTCTGACTCAACACCCCTCCAATCCCAACCTTGGATGCATCAGTGTGCAGTTCAAACACTAGTTGAAAATCAGGTAGCACTAGAATTGGTGCAGAGGTCAAAAGATCTTTGATTCGTTCAAAAGCAACCCCGGCTTCCTCCGTCCATGCAAACTGTTTACCTTTCATGCAATCTGTAACAGGTGCCATCACACTACTAAAGTGTGGTATAAACCTTCGATAGAATGAAGCCAACCCGTGAAAACTACGAACTTCCGTTATCGTCTTGGGCTGCGGCCAATTTCTGATCGCCTCAACTTTACTTTGGTCAACCTGTATTCCTTTCTCTGAAACAACATACTCCAGAAATAAAACACTGTGTGTCATGAACACGCATTTCTTCGTTGCAGCATAGAATTGTTCTTGTCGCAATACCATCAACACTTCTCTAAGATGATTCAAATGTTCCTCTGGACTCCCACTGTAAATAAGAATATCATCGAAATACACCACCACGAATTTCCCAATGAACGGTCGAAAAATCTGATTCATCACCCTCATGAAAGTACTTGGTGCATTGGATAAACCAAATGGCATAACCAACCATTCGTATAGACCCTCCCTGGTTTTAAAAGCAGTCTTCCACTCATCTCCTGGTCTGATACGAATTTGATGATATCCACTCTTCAAATCAATCTTCGAAAAGATAGTAGCTCCACTTATTTGATCTAACAAGTCATCCAACCTCGGCATTGGAAATCTATATCTCACAGTGATCTTATTCAATGCTCGACTGTCAGTGCACATCCTCCACGTCCCATCCTTCTTGGGTACCAATAAAGCTGGTACAGCACAAGGACTCAGACTCTCCTGCACACGTCCCTGCTCAAGCAATTCCTCTACTTGCCTCCGCAACTCTTCATGTTCCTTTGGACTCATTCGATAATGTGGTCTGTGTGGCAACACAGCACCTGGAACAAGATCTATTTGATGTTGTATATCTCTCAACGGTGGCAACTCCGTTGGTAATTCTTCTGGAAATACATCGTCAAATTCTTTCAAAATTGGTTTTACTTCTTCTGGAATCTCAACCTCGTCACTGCTCTCACGCCCAATCAACAAGAATACTTCCGGCTCTTCTTCAACTTCTTTAACAAACTCCTTTAAAGTTAATAAAGTTTTCAGCTCTTCGATTTCTTCTGACTTACTTTCTTCTTGTGATCTCTTCTTCGGAACTAAGATAATCTTCGTGCCTTTAAACATAAAACTGTAACTATTGGTCCGACCGTCATGTAGTACTGCTCGATCATATTGCCATGGTCTTCCCAATAATAAGTGGCAAACATCCATCTCTACGACATCACACCAGATTTCGTCTTTGTATTTCTTTCCAATAGAGAATGGAACACGAACTCGTCTATCCACTTTCACTTCTCCTCCTTTTCTCAACCATGATAACTTGTATGGACTCGGATGTTTCTCTGTCTTCAATTTCAATTTTGTCACAGCTTCGGTTGAAATAATATTATCACAGCTTCCTGCGTCGATCACAAATTTACACACCTTCCCCAGAATAGTACACGTTGACTGAAAGATGTTACTCCTCAACCAACTAGCTTCTTCCTGCTTCGGTGTTAAACACGATCTCCTCAGCATTAGGTTACAACCTTCATCCTCTGACGCAATATCTTGCTTATCCTCCTCAGCTGGACTAGAACAATCCTCATCAACATCCTCATCTTCAACTTCTACAATCATGGTTCTCTTCTTTGGCTTTGGACACTCACTGCTTTTATGACCCAATTCCTGACAATTGTAACATTTGAAACCATTGTTAACCCTTGTCTTCTCAACCTCCTTCAACACTGGTCTACTGATAGGTTTAGAAACATTAGAACTTCCTCCAACACCCTTTGCTTGATTGTTAGAATTAGTAAACACACCACTTCCTCGTCTCCCTTGTTTTTCCCAAGCCAACGCTTTCTGATGTGCTTCTGCCACAGATCTTGGATCGAACATATTAACCATATCCTGAATCTGCATTCTCAATCCCCCAATGAATCTAGATGTCAGCTGCTCTTCTGTTTCCATAATATCATTCCTTGCAATGAGTTGATAGAATTCATCAGCATATTCATTAACTGTCTTTGTGCCCTGCCTCAAGTTCTGCAAACGTTGATACATCAAAGATTGATAATTGTATGGTAAAAACGTTGCTTTCATCAATTTCTTCATCTTCTCCCAAGATTCAACTTTTGACTTCCCCATCCGTTCACGTGTAAGCTTGGTTTGCTGCCACCATGCCAAAGCTCTACCCCTCAGCCTCGTAGCAACCAACTTCACTCTACGATGTTCTGGAACTTCTTTAAAGTCAAAAATTTCCTCAACATTAGCTACCCAATCTAGAAACTCCTCCGCTTGCATACCACCTTTGAATTCAGGAATTTCTGTCTTCATCCCCGACTCCCACTTGTGATCATATTCAGAATAGTTTCTTCCTTGACCTCTTCCTTGAATACTACCACTATCATACTCCTCTTCAAAATCAGATTCATAACGATGTCGATTCTGACCACCAACATCTCTACTACCATTACGTCTTCCACCTTCCTCCCTTCTATCGACATTCCTCCGTTCACGATCATTCACGTTCCTCCCACATCCTTGATCATTTTCAACACTTCTGTCTCGATTGGAATGTGGTGAGACTCTACTACCTCCATGGTTAGATTCTGGTGAAACCCTTCTCCGATTTTGATTCATCTCCGTCATAAGCCTCTCTAACCGGCCAATTCCTTCATTAAGCTTCTCACTAAAATTCTCATTGATTCTTTGTTCCATTTCATCAGCTTCTTCTCTTCGATATAAAGCTTCTATGTTTTGGTGGCGATTAGCTCTTCTTGGCGGCATGATTGAATACTTCCCAAATTCCAAAACACTTCAAATTCAAACACTTTTCGAACTTTGATCCGAAATGAAACGGATTGAAATCTTCCACTTTGTTGCAAATCTCGATGAACACGATGAACACGACTTCTCCAAATCACAAGTCCAAACTTCAAATTTCAAAAGTATGCACGCCCCACTTCTTCAAATTCTCGGCCTCACTTGCTTACCACGGCCAAACTTCAAAATGATTAGGCTCCAAGTCTCGATCTAGCTATGATTGGCTAGAACAAGCTCTGATACCAAACTGACGCAGCGGATATATCAAAACGATCTTCAATCGATAAAAATAGCAATCGGTGGATTGATGGATACTGAAATGCCCGAATTCGTTGATCCGAAGATACCGAACTCTAGCTATCTCTGACTCGTTGATCCAAAGATACCGGGTTCAAAGATCTTCAATTCTTCAAGCGTTGATCAAGCGCACTTGATTTCGCGAATCGGCTTCTACAATCGTTGAATCGAGCGCACTCGATTAACCGAAAGAGGAGATAGGAGATTACACTCAACTACCAATTTGGAATGAAAGCACAAAGCAATCAAAAGAGAATTTTATTCAAAAATCAACAACCTTTACAAATGAGAGACTCGGCCTATTTATAGGCGTTTTACAACTCACACAAAAAAACAACAAATTTACACAAGTCCTAAGTCGGTTCCGACTTATCAACGTCTCCGGCTTAACATAAGTCGTACACGACTTAAGCCCAAGTAGTTACAACATGCCGACTTACAACAGAAAATACAACAGACAACTCCTTAAGTCGTTGCCGACTTAAAACATACCGACTTACAAACAGAAAATACAAACAGACCCGCTTAAGTCGTTGCCGACTTAACAGCTCTACACGACTCAACTAGTAACGACTTAAGAACAGCGGTCCAGATTAACTCGGCATAAAGATCAACGGCAACAGCTTCAGCAACTTAAAACATGCGGCATCCCAGATTTACGACTTAAGAAATCCACGGTAGAGATTAACTCGGCAGAGGAATCACGGCTCAGGCCTCTGCAACTTAAGATGGTACGACTTAACTAAGTCGTAACTCGGTTCTGACTTATCGTTTGACTTGTTAAGTCGTTTACGACCTATTACTTCAACAGTTTGCGTTGCCTTCTCTCTGAGTAACTCGGTAGGTCGTCTTGGCGCCTTAAGTTCTTTGATAACCCGTACCTCTTCACGAGTTATGTCTTCCACTCTCTTAAGTCGGTCACGACTTAAGTCCCCCATCATGTTAAGTCGGTCACGACTTACACTTATGTCTTCTGCTTCCTTGAGTCGGTCACGACTCATGCCTTGAACTTTGTTAAGTCTGTCTTCTGCTTCCTTGAGTCGGTCACGACTCATGCCTTCGCCTTCCATAAGTCGGTCACGACTTATGTCTTTTGCTCTGATAAGTCGGTTACGACTTATGCCTTGGGAAATTATAGCTTGGCCTACATCAAATAGTTTTGGGCAAAATTATTTCATTTACCCTATTTAAAACAATACTGTGTCGGTTTATCTTGTTTAAGAGTTTAGAAACCCCTATCGATTACAGTTGGCCACCCTGCACCGACCAGAATCTATAAACAATCAACCGATAAGTCAACACAATACAAAACAAATTTTGTATTCACTAACAAATACGAGCTCATATCAATTATTACACTCACACTCATTCTAGAGTACTACTGACTCTATCTCTAATGAGTAATACCCAACAGAGCAGGGTTGTCGCTTAACCGGATGCTCTGATACCACTTGTAAAGACCCGCAAATCCGTCTTCCGAAAACTCGACACCGATACGTCCACTGTACCAAATTGTCGAATAATCGAATGGCGGAAACGCGAAACTTTAGGGTTTAAAAGAAGAGGTAGAAGTAGACAGAAGAAAAGAAAGAACAGAAAAACAGAAACAGAAACAGAAACAATATCAGAATCTCACATTTCGCAACGGAATAATATACAATAGATAATCAATAATCTTTAAAACAAAAGACTATATCAGTTTATACATACATCAATCATCAGAGTTACAACAATACACATCACTGGACAGTTATATAAACTTGTCCACATACAGAATACACAGTGGAAATAATAAACAAATACGATAGTATGCTTCGCCATCCAGCTCATCTCCAAAGCTCCAAAATATCCAGAATATCCTGATAAAATAACTCTAGGCTGCCAGTGTGGAAAATTGTGGGCACCCAGAGTTTAGAAAGGGAACAATAAACTCCGAGTCAGTCATGGTGACTGGTGTGAGATCATAAAACAGTTATTTTCGCAAAGAAAATAAAACAGATTCGCAATGCTTTTGGAAAATGAAACTACCATAAGGCCTCCTGCCACACACACAATGCAAACGCAGAATTGGAGGAGATTTCCCCTTATGATAGTCAAAAATGCTTACTACGCAAAATCAGTTGATATTATTATTAATGTCTAGTGTGGAAAACATTTCGAAAGTATAATATCAATCTTAGCCAACATACAACCATTGTTGTACGTCTACTATAGCTACTACGTTCAGTAGCAGGTTACCGCCACATTCCATAGCAGGTAATACAATTAAAAACCGTACGGGGTTCGTATTGTTTCTTTGGATTTCCAACAAATGATCAGGCTAAGGAACTTCCTTACCGAAATAGAAATGCCTCTGGAAAGACGCCCCAGATCCTAACCGGATCTCTACAAACAAAGGCCGACGCTACCTCACGTTGTACAGCTGTAACTAGGTAACTAACACACTGACGCTACCTCACGCTGTACAGTTGTAACTAGGTAACTAACACACAAATATGCCATCCCCCGGTCGTAACCAACCTTTATCCGAGGATCCTCAATCACAAAGCAACAGCCATAAAATAAAATCAACATAGGTAAAATATCTGGGCTCCATACCATGATATCACCTTTTATCCAGAAGGAAATGGCATATCCTAGGGGCGCTACCCCTACAAACCTTTGCCGCAACATTCCTGTTTCGACCATTACCGGGTTGTGAGGCTCGACGAAGTCTCGTCCACAAAACTACGCTTTTTCACAAAGCCACGCTTTTTCACAAAGCCACGCTTTGATCAACCAATGATCAACAGCACTTCGTGTGCCACATTACCAAATTGGGAATGTATCACTAGTAACCATCAACTACATAACCTCTGAGCTCGTACGTCTCAGAGAAGGGTGTTAAGCTAAGAGAATAAATTCTCCGCCACCAACAGAAATGTATTTGATAGAAACCAGCTTTACATCTCAAAGTGTAACGTCAAACACACATCCATACAAGTCCATTCCGGGATCGAACGGAACCGAAGGCACTTCCAAAGAAGCCCTTGCAATCCGGGTATTCACTAATAACGTCCGGACTTCCCATCACAAAAAGAGTGATATAAATCTCTATACCGGAGCAACTCGGTGCAGAGACATTCGATAGGTTGTCCTTTCATTTTCACAAATATCCGGTCTTCACACCGGTCTTCAAATGCAATCCATTCACGACGTATCACTATTCGGAATGGGTTATATGACACAAAGGTCCTCTCCCGGCTTAACCGAATAATGAGCGTTTGTTTTAAAAACAAATCAAGTGTCATTTCAAAGGCAAATATTGATAGTCTGTTATTTAACTATCAACAACATTCACAACAATCAATCAATTCAAATAATTTTTCCCAAATTATTTATTTCAAAATATCTTCAAAAGATATATACATTTTCCACACTTCACATTTGAAAATCAATTTCAAATCATATTTCACACTTCACATTTGAAAAATCAATTTCAAATCATATAATGGTCCATTTAAACCAATTAGATAAATCCTTATCGATTTATTTCAAATTTACATTTCAAATTTGTAAATTTATTTCCCCACTTCATCACTTTGAAAATCCGATTTCAAATCATATTTTCCACATTTTAAAAATAAATCAATATTTAATTTTAAAACAAATTTCTGTTTCCTTTACAAATTCTATTCGGAATTTACATTCCCAAAAATCCACTTTTACACGATTTCCAAATCGTTTTCCAAATATTCATTTTCAACACCAAATCAACTTCCAAATTGATTTCTAAATTTTATTTCCAAATACCAAATCGAATTCCAAATTGATTTCTGAATTTACTTCAACACCGAATCACATTTCAAATTGATTCTAATTTTAATCCCAAAGACCAAATCATTTTTACAAATCGATTTCCAAATTTATTCTCAATACAAAAATCAAATTTTCATTCAAACACCAAATAAGTTTTCATGTCGATTTCTCAAAAATTTATTTCAAATACCCAATCAATTATCAATTTAATTTCAAACAAATTTATTTCCTTTTAAATAAATTCTTTTATTTTTCCAAACCATCTAAAATTCAATTTTACTTTCAGAAATCCAATTTCATTTATTTCTGGTATCCAACGATACCAAAAACACATTCGGCTAAATTATAGCCTTCAACAAAATCAATCACAGATATAATCATACATAGATTATAAATAATCAATCAAACAACATATGAAATCAATTCAAATGTTTTGAGGAATCCTGTTGGATCCCTCCAACCTGTTTTCCTGCATCTACAGATGTTAGCACAATACCAATTCCACTTCGAGGTGGAATATCACGGTATATGGGTTTTATAAAATATCATCCGCTTACTAACGGCGCAATAGGGTCTCATCCGCTATACGAGGTGGGAAATCAATCAATCCAATATATACATATGCCAATATGTATATATTGCTATATATATAGATATATCCTACTATATCTAATATCACATCCAATAGCAGTCAAATCAATCAATAACTGCAAAATTAAATTTCATTTGAGTGAGAAAAATCTCACCTTTGCCCTTTTTATTTGCAATCCATTTTCATCCCAGAGTGTTTTCCTTCATTGCATTAGACCTTGTATAAATATTCAAGATTTATTGTTATTTAAATTGATCGAACACTTAATTGTTGTTTAATAACTTAATTAGCTGATCATTTTACTTAAACCAATTTTCTTTTCTTTAATAATCTATTTAACTTTCCCATTTTAGACTCCTCAAAAATTTATTTTCTAACAGGTAAATACTGAATCAATTCAAAGATAAATCTATAGACTCTACTGTCTAACTTTCCAAACTTGTATTTGTTCATATGTATGGTAAATTTATTTATTTTTTTACTGTTTCACCATTTATGTACATATGTTTAAATCAAATTACTATTGACTTAACAATAAAATTAAAAACTGCTTAACATCAAATTTTCATTTTCATTTTCATTTTTTTTCCTCTTTGCTGTATACAAACAGTAGTAATTCTCTACTATTTAAAACTTTTATATATATATATATTAGATTTAAACTTGAAATAAATTTGAAAATATACCTCTGCAATTAGCCTAAATCGATCTCGACCATATGCAGTGCCGCCGAAGATCGCGACCAATCCCAGATTCGCGACTTCAATTTCCCCCTTACGACTCAAGCTTCATCTCGAGCTGCCAGTGCCAGTGTCGCGCCTCGATTTCGAGTCGCCCCCTGACCATCCCATCGCGAAATCGAACACATACCACCCACTGAGAATCATCGCGAGTGAACTCACCTCAGATCATCGAACTCCACTCCATCGCCCTGCCGACCTCGTCGCCGCCTCGATCCATACCTTGTTCAAACGAAACGCGCCCCTACCCTGATTTTCGATTCGCCCAAAATCACCAGCCGCAACCCCCTTTTTTTATTATCGAACGAATTTCGTGGATTCGAGAGGAAGAGAGGGACGAGCTCGAATTGAAAAAAATGCGAGATTCAATTACTTTGATTTCAAAAAAGTTCGAGCAGAAGGTAAGTTACAAGGGGAATTCGTGACTTAAAAAGAAGAGGGGGCTACGGCCATTGATTTTATATCTTCGTTCAGCTTTGCTTTTAAAAATGGTTGCTGAGCATTTTCTTTTCCTTTCTTTTTTTAAAAGTAACGAGGGAGACAAGAGAACACGAATGATGTCGCGTGTACGAGTGGAGACAACATGGTGGCTGGTTGTACATATTGTCGGAATAAGAATAAACAAATAAAATTTTAAATTGTTTTCGAATCGTCTCGAATTTGCAGCTTAAATTTCCGACCTCCCAATGAGACGTGCCGCCAGGCGTTCGTAATGTTATACGCCTATTCCGAACACAATGAAAAAGGTTCCGAGTCCAAATTCGCTCGTATGGAGAAGATAGCTTTTTGGACCAGCTATTAAATTAAATTTTCGATTTAATTTCAGCGCGTTTGCTTATCGTACGACCAAACGATCACTCCAAACGTTACGAAAATTGAAATCCGATAATAATACAATATTACGGATCTAATGGAACTAGTTTCATCGAATTCCGAGACTGTGCCCCGGAACGCTATTTTTAAATTCAGTTTAAACGACAAATTTTCAAAACTGAACAAAACAGTTTAAAATTCAATTCCGAAGCTCCCATTATCTTCAGTATTATCAATATGAATTTTACAATCCTTTGAAATATTTTTAATCAGCTTTAAACTGAAGATTTAAATTTTTACCCAGTGTCAATAATTAAATTCAATAATTTAATCGCCAGATTCATTCTGATATTTGAATTTCAAATTAAACTATCATTCGAATATTTAAAAATCAATTAAATATTCTATTTCAAATGTCAAAAATTCAGGGTCGTTACATTCGTGGTCGTCATCTTCAGCTTAAACAAGTGAGTAAATCTCACCAGACTAATATGTACTTATATAGTGATAAACTAACATCACTTGAATCTGTAAATGCATATCATCCTGTTACAACTGCTATATTATAACCATATGATGTTCACACCCGTATTTACACCTGTTATACCATATGTTACTATTATCTCATGCTATTCTGTTTATTTATATCAGTTTATCACACTGCAAGTTCACTGTAGATTAGAATCACTATGGGTTGAAATGATACATACCCGAACGGACTTTAGAATAAGGAAAAATCGTTATGGGCTGAAATGATAGGCCTGAACGGTTTTTATTTATTTATTTATATTACTTGGGATTGCGGGTTTGAAATGATAAAACCCGGTTTTTCTTTGTAAACTGCGGATTGAAATGATACATATCCGTATCACTTGACCTAGGCTAGAAAATTTTATACAAACCCGTGGTTTATATATTTTTCTGAAATTTTTAAAATATTTTAAAAATGTAAATATTATGATATTTTGATTTAAACTTTATTAAAATGATTTCTATAAAATAATTGTGATTTTCTACAAGTTAAATAAGTGAATTAAGTAAATGGTGGAGTAGAATTTGAAATATAAGTTAATTTTGGAATTTATGATTTTGTTTATAAATGGAAATTTTGTAAAGTAAGAAAATATGAAAAATTTGATTTAAAAGATGAATTTAATGATTTTATTAAGTAATAATAATTTTTAAAAGTGTTAATGATTTTGTATAAATTAAAATATGAAATAAATGAATATTTAAGCTGAATTTGGAAATATAACTTAAATTGAATTTTGTGAAATTTGTTAAAAGTGAAATTTTAATTAAGTAAAATAAATGGAAATAAGTTATATTTTGGAAATTTAAACTTAGTTGTTAAGTTAAGAATTTAATTAAAGAAATGAAGATTTAATTGTTATTTAATTTGATTTTTGTATGGAAATTTGACTTTATAAAATCAAAAGAATAAGGGTATATAAATGATTGTTTTTAAATGTGAAAATATATGATTTTATAAGTTAAAATGATTTATATTAAAAGTTAATTATGTGTGAAATGTAAATAAAACTCTGAATTTGATTTGACAGCATCTTTGAAATGTAATGTAAAGATATTACAGCATTGGAAACTGCTGTAGTTGTTTTAAATGAACCAAATAGCAAATTTGAACTAAGGGTTATTATAGCACTTTGATTAGTGCTATAGTTGTTAAATTTAACTAAAATTTTAATTGAAACTAAATTAAGATATTACAGCATTTTAAATGCCGTCTTTTGTTAATGAACTGTTTTTAAACATAACATTTCGTAGCATTTTCTAAGTGCTGCGAAAGTTGAATTTTCTTTGTTTAATAAATTCAAATGAATAAATGATCTTTGAAAAAGATTAAATTTTGGAAATTAAATATTTAATTATTAAATATAATGAATTGACTTTAAATGATTTAAATGGAATAGTTGATTTGGGAAATACAACTATTTTGAAATGTGATCAAATGTTATTTAAATTTAAATTAATTAAATGATGTTTTGAAATGATATTTTGATATTTTGAAATGAATTTGAAATGATATTAAATCTTGGAATAAATAATTGAAGTTTATATTAGTATGAAAAATATTTGGTTTACTTGTAATTTGAATCTATTTAAAAGATATTGGACTTATGAAATATAGGATAATAAAGCTTTGGAATTTATTTTATAATTTGAATAGTTATTTTGTGGATTAAACCTATATTTGAAATTTATAAGATTGGAAATGGTCTATGGAAATTTATTTGAAATAAATGATTTAATTGAATTGAAACTTTGGAAATTGAATACTTGATTTGAAATATAATACTTGCACTTTTAAATGAATTTAAATGAATTATTTTGATTGAAATATATACTATTTAAAGGTGACTTGAAATGATAATAAATGAATGATATCTTTGAATTTAAAAAGGTATTTAAAGTTGAATATTTGGATATGAACTCAAATGATGATTTGAAATGAAGTTTTGAAAGGATATGATATTTGATATATTAAAGTGATTTGAAATGAAGTTTTTGAAAGATATGATATTTTGATATATTAAATGATTTGAAATGAAGTTTTCGAAATATATGATATTTTGATATATTAAATGATTTGAAATGAAGTTTTTTGAAAGGATATGATATTTTGATATATTAAAATGATTTGAAATGAAGTTTTGAAATGATATGATATTTTAAATATATTGAAATGGTTTGGAATTGATTTAATCTTTATTTTGATAAAGATTTGGATTTGAAATGATATTCTATTTTTAAGTATAAACTGTTTTTAAATTGATAACCACGGGTTATAATAACGATTGGTTGTTAAAGAGACCGGGATCGGATATGGACATACTCTCTGTCGATACCGAAAACCACTTTAACAACTGTGTACGCGGTGGAGTTTCCAGAATGGAGTAGGATGGTGGCGATGATCCTAAGGTATATACGTTGACCCAACTCCCGTGAGTTGGCATAAGGTGGCTAAAACAGGAGCGATCGACGGGCCAAGGAGGTAGCACCTCTGATCGGACACACTTCTTCGATACCATTCTATTACTTGTGATTGATTTGGTGCGCACCCTTGATTTGGGAGTGTTGTTCGAGGTGGGCGGTAGTGGCTGCTATGCGTCACCACCAGTCCGGATGCGTAATTGGTATATCTACCCTGGCATTGCCTTGTGTGCTGTGTCACCTACCATATCGAGCTTTACTACGATTTGTGATTTCTCCCGTAGCCTGTGGAGTATCGAGGGTAGCTCCCATTTTGGGAGTATGCTAATACTGGATAGACTACTGGGACTATTACGTGTTAAGGAGAATATTGGGTCACTCCTTAATGCTATTTAAAAGTATGTTTATTTTATATTAGACATTATTATAATAGCGAATATTACTACATAGTAGATAGTTTAACGGATCCTTAAAGAATGAGCGATCCCAAGCATTCTTTAAGTTACTTGTATCTTTATTACAGTTCACTTGAGTTGGTTTACATTGTATAAGTATGTATGTCCTGACTTGAGTGTTTGTATTTTTATTTACGCTTGGGTCAGCCTGAGTTATTCACAGATTTGGATTTCCGCTCTCTTGGAGATTTGAATCGCTGGAGATTATCTGCTTGTCTTGTCCTATCTATTTCAGTTCTGTTGTTCTGTTCAGCTTGTACTTGGTTAGCATATTGAGACTTCTGTTGTATTTTATTTCTTCTGTTATATCTTATATAACTCTGATATATTTACATAGTAGCTTCATGAACTACTATTTCTTTTACTTCCGCTGCATTATTTTACTCTGTGTCTGTGTCTGTGATCTGTGATTATATTTATTTACTGTATATTCTGAGATTTGCCAAATTTTATTTACAACACGGTATTTTGAGCAATTCAAATCCGACATGTGCGGATGCGAATGGTCTAAAATATCGGGTCGTTACAGTTGGTATCAGAGCTTTGGCTTTGAGGCAAAACTTAGAATGTATGGTAAATTTAATTACAGAATCACTTTAATTCGATCTTGAATCTCTTCATTTTTATTTGATTTCCTTTGAATTTTGGAACGTTCCCTGCGGTTCCAAAATCCATTCTTGTCCCTCACTATTCATCTTCTTGTGATTCTGGAGTATCCCATAACTCCGCTTCGAATGAGCCTTATAGTGAATTGGCGGTCTCGCCAATACTCTAATGACTTGTAAAAAAAGAAACTCCTTTACAATTAGCATCGATTCACCAGAGATTTATACCTATCCTTGGTTTAGATGCTAATATCTTTTGTTGTTCCAAACTCTATCTCTTGAGATCGGATGTAGATTTACCCCAGAAAAAAATCCACATTTGATCTTATTCATTAAGTCACGGTTGATCCGGTTAAGGTTGCCCGCGATTTATCTAAGCTTATCCATCTTCCTATTTTGTTATTCAATCATCTTGTCTTTTGTTTCCAACCTATCTTCAAACATTTTTGAATGGTACTTGTGAATCTATAATTAATGTTTTGTTTTATATATTGTGTTGTTTGAGTTGTTGATGTTGATTTGGGCTTCCGATCGATTCGTCTGATCAATGCTATCGATAGGATTTCTAAAATACTTTGACAGAACAAACTGACACTATATTATTTTAAAATTTGGTTAATGAAATAAATTTGGATATAAGTAAATATTATGGAACTTAATAAATTGATTTAAATATATTATTTGAAATGATAATACTTGATTTATCATTCTATAAATGAATTTATAAATAGTTGTTTATAAATTTGATTTGGGAACTGAAATGAATTTAAATCAAGGAATTTGAGAATTTAATTTCCGATGGTTTCAAACCTCGTATTTAAAGTTTTAAAAGGATATATTATTTAAAGTATTCTGAATAGAAATTTGTTTCCAAAGAATTTTAAAGTTTTAAAATTTTAGTGCTCTTCTCTTTGTCGCTGGAAAATAATTTCGGTGATGACCGCGGCATCATCGATGTTCATTTTCGAGTTTCGAAGTGAAGAAACCATTCTGTAGTTTTACTACAGCTTTGTTTTAGGAAATTTGATTGATTTGAATTTCTAAAATATGATTTGATATATAATATATATAGATATATGATTTAAATTTGATTTGACAAATTATGTACATACATTTATTTATCTCTAAATGGTTTGAAAGGAATCGGACATTTTATTCTTAAAATCTATCTTAAATAATAACTTCAAGTATAAAAAGAAAATAAAATTTTTGAATAAATATTCAAACCTGAAATGATTGAATTAGAATGTTTATAGTGTATATTAATTTTAGAAAATTTTATTTATATAATACAATTGCATTCAAATATAACTTACCTTAAATTTTAGAAGTTAACAATGTAATTAGATAATTTACAATATAAAAAGTTTTTATAAATAAAATTTGAGTGGTTATAATAAATATTATACACTTAAATTTTAGTTATAAAAAGATTAATAGAGGTAAATAGACTAAAAGGTTAATTGAATAATTTACAATATAAATGATGTTAAGGGAATTAGGAATAAACTAAAACAGTTATAATAAGTGTAAGTATATTTAACATAGGTGTTAAAATATATTGAGAGAAATAAATTTAATTTTAATTAGGAATAAAGAAGAATTAAATTTATTGAATGTTATACACATAATTTTAATCAAATCCATGATTTTTGAAATCTTTGGTTTAGGAAAATTAGATGATAAGATAAAGAAATTAGAGATAGTTAAGATTTATTTAACTTATGTAAAATTAATCATCAATTTAAGTTGAAATTTCCATGGTTTCTAACTTATTATCTTCTTTTGTTTTCAAACTATCTTTTAGTTATCCTTATCTTGCTACAGACTAGTGTAGACATTTTTTTTCTATAATCTTTCTGTTTAGAAATCTTTCTATAATCTTTGATAGTCTTTAGTACTCATTTTGAATCTGAGCACTGCTTGCCATCCACAGACCGTCGGTCAAACAGAAAGGGTGAATCAGATTCTCGATGATCTTTTTCGTGCTTGTGTTCTTGATTCTGGAGAATCTTGGGAAGATCATCTCCACCTTGTTAAACTTACCTATAACAACAGTTATCAGGTATAGTTTTAATCTTCTTGTCATCTTGTCTTAATCCTATATCATTCTATTTTTTTTCTGTGCTTTCCCGTACCTCATTCCTTTTCGAGGACGAAAAGTTTTGAGTGTGGGAGAGTGTAACAACCCTAGATTTTGGCCTATATTTTAAAAAAATTGACTTTATTTTATTTTGAAACTATTTTAAACTTGTTTGATTTCCAACATTTCATTTTTAAAAATAAATGTTAATTATTATGTGAACTATAATTTCAAACTAGTATAAATTGGTTATTTTACTGAAAAGTGAATTTCTGTTCAAACTGTTCAATCTTTGGCTTTTAAACTTCAAATTTTAATTTTTTTAAAATCTTAAATTTTATCTTTTATTATGAAAATAGATATAATAACATGAATACTGCTTTTCGTTTCGTTGGAAACGGAATTAAATTGTGAAAGTTATGTATATTTCAATATTGTGTGCAATTTGATTTATTTAACAATTTTGTCTATTTAAATTTTTTTAAATTATATTTTCTTTGTCATATTTTGTTTTAATATGTGTTAATATGTTATTTTATGTCTTTAAATATTTTAAAGTGATAAAATAATTTTTCCAAAGCTTATTGAATTTATTTTCTATTTTTAAAGGCTAGTTTATATTTTTCTACTATTTTCTTATTTTAAATTATATTTAATTAAAATTTATTTATTTACTTTTGTGAAAGCATTTTTATTTTATGTTATTATCTTTATTTATAAATATTTTCTAAGTCCATATAAATCTTTCAAAGTTTATCCTGTTTATTTTCAAATTTTCTAGACTAGTTTTTCATTTTGTACTATTTTCTTATTTTAATCATATATAATTAATATTTATTTATTTATATTTTGTATATTTGTTATATTTTCGAATTTTAACTGAAATTATATGTATTTTCAAATATTTAAACTTATAAAAAGAAATTAGTGGAAATATGAAAAGTTTTAAACTCTTTATATTCTAGAGTCCTTTTACCTTCCGCCTTTTCATTTTCTCAACTCCATTCTTTATGATTTTTGGCCGTACATTTCCTTCTTTCTTTCAGCTGCATTCTTCACTTTTTTTCACGAGAAAAACATTTCTCAAAACACAAAAAAATCATACGGCCATTGTTGTAGAGTTTGGGTAAATTTCATCTTCTTTTCTTCTTTGTTTTCTTTGTTTTCTATTGATTTTTGCAACTTGTTCTCTACTTCATGGCTTGGCTCCTCCTCAACCAGATCTAGGCTGACCTCCACCACCCTTTTCTCTGATCATCAGCCACACTAGTCCACCTCCTCCCCAGGCCGAGTGATGCAGCCCAGAGACGTGAAGTCATAAGTTGCAAGCGACCTAACCTATTATTGAGTCGTACACGACCTAACGAGCCACCAGGAAAGGAGCTACGACCTAACGGGTTCGAGAGTAATGAGCTAAGACTTTGGAATAAGTCGTTGGAGGTTGAAGTCTTAGGTTGCTCACGACCTAACAAAATTTTAGGTCGCTCACGACCTAGCAAAAGCGGCACGCGGGTTACTGGATTCAAAGTGATGGAATGCAGACGAGCTAAAAGGTTACGACCTACTTTAGGTCGCAGAGATATGTTACGACCTATGTTAGGTCGCAGGAAAAAGGAACGACCTATGTTAGGTCGCAGGAAAATGGAACGACCTAAGTTAGGTCGCGAGAAGATGAGGAGAGATAGGTCGCTCGCTATAAGTCACGAGGCCTTAAGTCGCGAGGACTTAGGTTGTGAAGACTTAGGTCGTGAAGCCTTAAGTCGTGAAGACTTAAGTCGCGAAGTTTTCTGAAGCCGCTTATTTTAGATCGCTGATGGGGATGCCGTTCATTTTTAGGTCGTGTGAGTTGTGTAACTCGTATGTATTTTAGGTCGTGTTGTTTTAGGTCGTTTCCGACCTATGTGATGTAAAGCGTTGTGTTGTATTTGCTTATGTCGTGATGTTTTTAAGTCGAGATGTTTTTAGGTCGTGATGTTTTTAGGTCGTGATGTTTTTAGGTCGTGGCCGACCTAAGTGTTATGTTCTGTTTAGACGTGTTGAGTTGTAGCCTATAAATAGGCATGTGTGGTCATTTGTAATAGTTTAGTTGATTTGAAATAAAAACTTTGTTTTGTTAGCTTTGTGCTTTCACCAAATTGGTAGTTGAGTGTAATATCCTATCTCCACTCTCGGATAATCGAGTGCACTCGATTCAACGACAGCTGAAGCCGATTCACGGAATCTAGTGCGCAAGATCAACGTGCGAAGAATCGCAGATCTTTAAACACGGAATAGTGCGCTATCAACGTGTTTGGGATAGCTAGAATTCGGTATCTTCGGATCAACGAATTTGGGCATTTCGGTATCTTCCAATCCATCGATCGCTACTTTCATCGATCTACATTGTTTTGATTAATCCGCTGCGTCAGTTTGGTATCATAGCTTGTTTTAGTCAATCATAGCTAAATCGAGTCCTTGGAGCCAATTATTTGAAGAAGTTTGAAGAGATCAAGTCGAGCCGAGCAATATCATTCAAGGCCGAGAAGTTATTGTTCATCGTGTTCATCGCAAATTGCAACAAAGTGGGAGTTTTCGATCCATTTCATTTTGAATCTAAGTTCGAAAGGTGTTTGAAATTTGGAGTGGAGCCGAAAGTCAAAGTTTTGAAGAATCAACCATGCCACCGAGAAGAGCTAATCGTCACCCAAACGTAGAAGCTTTGTATAGAAGAGAAGAAGCTGATGAGATGGAGCAAAGAATTAATGAAAACTTTAGTGAAAAGCTTAACGAAGGGATCAGACGATTAGAGAAGATGATGTTAGAGATGAATCAAAATCGGAGAAGGGTTTCACCTGAATCCAACCATGGGGGAAGCAGAGTCTCACCACAATCCAATCGAGAAAGAAGTGTTGATGATGATCAAAGATGTCGGAGGAATGTAGATAGAAGGGATGTTGGTGGAAGACGTGATGGTAGTAGAGATGTTGTTGGTCAGGATTGACATCGATATACATCTGATTTTGAAGAGGAGTATGATGGTGGAAGTGTTCATGGACAAGGACGTGGACAAGGAAGAAATCAGTCGGAGTATGATCACAAGTGGGAATCTGGGATGAAGACTGAAATTCCAGAATTCAAAGGAGGTATGCAAGCTGAAGAGTTTTGGACTGGTTGTCTAATGTGAAGGAGATTTTTGACTTCAAGGAAGTTCCAGAACATCGTTGAGTGAAGTTGGTTGCTACAAGGTTGAGGGGTAGAGCTTTGGCATGGTGGCAGCAAACCAAACTTACACGTGAACGGATGGGGAAGTCAACGGTTGAATCATGGGAAAAGATGAGGAAAATGATGAAAGCCACATTCTTACCTTATAACTATCAGTCGCTTATGTATCAGAGGTTGCAAAACTTGAGACAAGGGACGAAATCTGTGAATGACTATGCTGACGAATTTTATCAACTGATTGCAAGGAATGATATTATGGAGACAGAGGAACAATTGACAGCTAGATTTGTTGGGGGGTTGCGAATGCAGATTCAGGATATGGTTAACATGTTTGATCCCAGATCTGTAGCGGAAGCACACCAGAAGGCGTTGGCTTAGGAGAGACAGGGAAGACGAGGAGGTGGTGTGTTTACAAATTCCAACAATCCAGTGAAAGGTGTTAGTGGAAGTTCTAATGTTTCAAAATCTGTTGCAAAACCAGTTGTGAATGAGGTTGGGAAGATGAAAGTCAATAATGGTTTCAAGTGTTATAATTGCCAAGAAATGGGCCACAAAAGCAATGAGTGTCCAAAGCCGAAGAAGAGAGCTATGATAGCAGAGGTTGAGGATGAGGATGAAGAAGCTTAATGTTCCAATTCACCACCTGATGAGGAGGAAGAAGAAGAGTCAGGAGACGAAGGTTGTAGTCTGATGATGAGGAGGTCTTGTTTGACACCAAAGCTAGAGGAGGATTGTAGTTGGTTGAGGAGCAATATATTTCAGTCGACATGTACTATTATGGGGAAAGTTTGCAAATTTGTTATTGATGTTGGAAGCTGTGATAATATAATTTCGTCAGAGGCTGTGAAGAAGTTGGCATTGAAGACTGAGAAACATCCGAAACCGTACAAGTTGGCTTGGTTGAGAAAAGGCGGGGAGGTGAAGGTTGGACGAAGGGCTTGTGTGAAATTTTCAATTGGAAAGAAATACAAGGATGAAATTTGGTGCGATGTGGTAGATATGGATGTCTGTCATTTGTTGCTGGGGAGACCGTGGCAGTATGATAGGGCGGTGCAACATGATGGGCGTACCAACAGTTATAGCTTTATGTTTGAAGGCACAAAGATTACACTAGTTCCAAAGAAGCGTCAACAAGAAGAGAACAAACTAGAGGAGATTGAAGAGCTGAAAACTTTATTATCCTTGAAGGAGTTTGTTAAAGAAGTTGAAGAGGAGCCTGAGGTGTTTTTGTTGATTGGACGAGAGAGTCATGAAGTGGTGGAAATACCAGAAGAAGTAAAACTAGTACTGGAAGAGTTTGACGATGTATTTCCAGAGGAGTTGCCAACGGAGTTACCGCCGTTGAGGGACATTCAACATCAAATTGATCTTGTTCTAGGAACTGTGTTACCCCACAGACCACACTACAGAATGAGTCCAAAAGAGCATGAGGAGTTGCGAAGGCAGGTGGAAGAATTGCTTGAACAGGGGCGTGTGCAGGAGAGTTTAAGTCCTTGTGCTGTACCGGCTTTATTGGTACCCAAAAAGGATGGAACGTGGAGGAAGTGCACAGATAGTAGAGCATTGAATAAGATCACAGTCAGATACAGATTTCTGATGCCGAGGCTTGATGATTTATTGGATCAAATCAGTGGGTCCATAATCTTTTCTAAGATTGACTTGAAGAGTGGTTGTCATCAAATTCGAATTAGACCAGGAGACGAATGGAAGACAACATTCAAGACGAGGGAAGGATTGTACGAATGGCTGGTTATGCCGTTTGGTCTATCGAATGCACCAAGTACATTCATGAGGGTGATGAACCAAATTTTCAGGCCATACATTGGAAAATTTGTGGTAGTTTACTTTGATGATATTCTGATTTACAGCGCTAGTACGGAGGAGCATGTTCAACATTTGAGAAAAGTGTTAATCATCCTTCGTGAAGAACAATTCTATGCTGCTACGAAGAAGTGTGTTTTTATGGCGAGGAGTGTTTTATTTCTGGGGTATGTTGTATCAGAGGAAGGGATACAGGTGGATCAGAGTAAAGTAGAGGCGATTAGAGATTGGCCACATCCCAAGACGATAACAGAGGTTTGGAGTTTTCATGGGTTGGCTTCGTTTTACAGAAAATTTATTCCACACTTTAGTAGTGTGATGGCGCCTGTGACTGATTGTATGAAGGGTAAACAGTTTGCATGGACATAGGAAGCAAGGGATGCTTTTGGGAAGATCAAGGAGTTGCTGACGTCTGCACCAATTCTAGTATTACCAGATTTTCAGTTGTTGCTTGAGCTACACACTGATGCGTCAAAGGTTGGGATTAGAGGAGTGTTGAGTCAGAGGGGACGTCCGATTGCATATTTCAGTGAGAAGTTATCGGGAGCAAAGATGAGATATAGTACTTATGATATGGAATTTTATGTTGTTGTACAAGCCATTAAACATTGGAGACATTACTTATTTCAGAAAGAGTTTGTTCTTTACACTGATCATGAGGCGTTGAAGCATTTACAAGGGCAAGACAAGATTTCAGCGAGACATGCATCGTGGATTGCGTACCTACAACAGTTTACTTTTGTTGTCAAACACAAATCTGGAGTGACGAATCGTGTTGCGGATGCGTTGAGCAGAAGGAACCATTTGTTAACTACAATGAAGGTCGAAGTGACAGGGTTTGGTGTGCTACCAGAAGTAATTGTTGAAGATCCTTACTTTATGAAGCTTGTAGATAAAGTCAAGAATGGGGAGATGGATGAGTTTATGATGGTAGATGGTTTTCTGTTCAAAGGAAATCGATTGTGCATACCTGATTGTAGTTTAAGAATGAAGATTGTAAAGGAGCTACACGAAGAAGGCCACGTGGGTAGAGACTGTACACTGCAGCTGATTTCTCAATCTTATTTTTGGCCGTCGATGAAACGGCAAGTCGGAAGGTTTGTGGAAAGATGTCATATTTGCCAAGTTTCCAAGGGAACAGCGACGAATGCGGGATTGTATATGCCGTTACCTGTGCCAGTTAGACCATGGGTTGATATCAGTATGGATTTTGTTTTGGGTTTGCCTAGAACTCAAAGGGGAAATGATTCTATATTCGTTGTGGTGGACAGATTTTCCAAAATGGCACATTTCATCGCTTGTAAGAAGACAGCTGATGCCATCCGGGTTGCTGAGTTATTCTTCAAAGAGATATATCGTTTACATGGTTTGCCGGAATCCATTGTTTCTGATCGGGATACTAGATTTCTAAGTCATTTTTGGCTAGGTTTGTGGAAGATGGTGGGAACGAAATTGAAATTTAGTAGCGCTTATCATCCGCAGACGGATGGACAGACCGAGGTTGTGAACAGATCATTGGGAAACTTGTTGAGGTGCCTTGTAAAAGATAATCTAAGAAGTTGGGATGTGAAGCTATGTAAAGCAGAGTTTGCTCATAATCATGCTATAAACCATACTACGGGTTTCAGTCCATTTCAGATAGTGTATTCAAGCTTACCAAAGGGACCATTGGGTTTAACGGTAATACCACACTTGAAGGGGACAGTTAAAAAAGCTGCTGATTTGGTTGATAGCTTGACGGAATGTCATAAAGTCGTTCAGGAACGATTGAAGAAAGCGAATGAGAAGTCTAAAAGGTCCGCAGACTTGAAGCGAAGAAATGTTGAGTTTAATGAAGGAGATATGGTATATGCTGTGTTAACAAAGGATCGTTTTCCAGTGGGCGCTTATAACAAGTTAAAAGCTAGAAAAATTGGTCCTGTAAAAGTTGTGAAACGAATTAATGAAAATGCTTATAAATTGAAGCTTCCGGAGGATGTATACACTTTTGACGTGTTCAATGTTAAGCATCTCGTATCGTATTATGGGAATGAACAATCTGATGTGGAAGAAATTACAAATTCGAGGACGAATTTTTCTCAACCCGGGGAGGATGATGCAGCCCAGAGACGTGAAGTCATAAGTCGCAAGCGACCTAACCTATTATTGAGTCGTACATGACCTAACGAGCCACCAGGAAAGGAGCTATGACCTAACGGGTTCGAGAGTAACGAGCTAAGACTTGGGAATAAGTCGTTGGAGGTTGAAGTCTTAGGTCGCTCACGACCTAACAAAATTTTAGGTCGCTCACGACCTAGCAAAAGCGGCACGCGAGTTACTGGATTCAAAGTGATGGAATTCAGACGAGCTAAAAGGTTACGACCTACTTTAGGTCGCAGAGATATGTTACGACCTATGTTAGGTCGCAGGAAAAAGGAACGACCTATGTTAGGTCGCAGGAAAATGGAACGACCTAAGTTAGGTCGCGAGAAGATGAGGAGAGATAGGTCGCTCGCTATAAGTCGCGAGGCCTTAAGTCGCGCGGACTTAGGTCGTGAAGACTTAGGTCGTGAAGCCTTAAGTCGTGAAGACTTAAGTCGCGAAGTTTTCTGAAGCCGCTTATTTTAGATCGCTGATGGGGATGCCGTTCATTTTTAGGTCGTGTGAGTTGTGTAACTCGTATGTATTTTAGGTCGTGTTGTTTTAGGTCGTTTCCGACCTATGTGATGTAAAGCGTTGTGTTGTATTTGCTTATGTCGTGATGTTTTTAAGTCGAGATGTTTTTAGGTCGTGATGTTTTTAGGTTGTGATGTTTGCTAGGTTGTGGCCGACCTAAGTGTTATGTTCTGTTTAGACGTGTTGAGTTGTAGCCTATAAATAGGCATGTGTGGTCATTTGTAATAGTTTAGTTGATTTGAAATAAAAACTTTGTTTTGTTAGCTTTGTGCTTTCACCAAATTTGTAGTTGAGTGTAATCTCCTATCTCCACTCTCGGATAATCGAGTGCGCTCGATTCAACGACAGCTGAAGCCGATTCACGGAATCTAGTGCGCTAGATCAACGTGCGAAGAATCGCAGATCTTTAAACACGAAATAGTGCGCTATCAACGTGTTTGGGATAGCTAGAATTCGGTATCTTCGGATCAACGAATTTGGGCATTTCGGTATCTTCCAATCCATCGATCGCTACTTTCATCGATCTACATTGTTTTGATTAATCCGCTGCGTCACCGAGCAACCCAAAGGAAAAGATCAACACAAAAATCCAAAAACCCATCACATACTATGCAAACCAAGCCTAGAATTGCAACATCACCTTCCATCACCTTCTACCACCTTTAGCCGCCGCCACCTCCACCACCACCACCTCTGGCCTGACCTCCACCCTCTGCCATGTCACCCACCACCTCCTAGAGCCACTGGTCGTGACCCATAACTTCTGGCCGTACCAAACAAGAGCAAACAAATGATGTATGTTGCATAGTTTTAGCCATGTACACCTAGTTTTATGCACCTAGATTTCACCACTTTGTTAACACATGCTAGGCCGACCTTTAGGAACCCAAACCAGATGCAAACCATGCCTTTAGCCATGCCATTTCAGATCTAGAGCTGAAGCATAGATGGTAGAAAGCAAGTGCAAACACTTTGGCTTTGTTTCATGCATTCATTTCTAACATTGTTTATGTATAATTTGAGTTGAAAACTCATGTTGTCTATATTTGTTTTGTTTGAATGTGACAAGGAAATTAGTTTTGGCTCTTCCAATCTCAAATCATTGTCGTGCTTTCGTGCCTCTGGAAATCCTTGTTGTGTGTTCGTGGTCGTCATCTCGAGCTTAAACAAGTGAGTAAATCTCACCAGACTAATATGTACTTATATAGTGATAAACTGACATCACTTGAATCTGTAAATGCATATCATCCTGTTACAACTGCTATATTATAACCATATGATGTTCACACCCGTATTTACACCTGTTATACCATATGTTACTATTATCTCATGCTATTCTGTTTATTTATATCAGTTTATCACACTGCAAGTTCACTGTAGATTAGAATCACTATGGGTTGAAATGATACATACCCGAACGGACTTTAGAATAAGGAAAAATCGTTATGGGCTAAAATGATAGGCCTGAACGGTTTTTATTTATTTATTTATATTACTTGGGATTGCGGGTTTGAAATGATAAAACCCGGTTTTTCTTTGTAAACTGCGGATTGAAATGATACATATCCGTATCACTTGACCTAGGCTAGAAAATTTTATACAGACCCGTGGTTTATATATTTTTCTGAAAATTTTAAAATATTTTAAAAATGTAAATATTATGATATTTTGATTTAAACTTTATTAGAATGATTTCTATAAAATAATTGTGATTTTCTACAAGTTAAATAAGTGAATTAAGTAAATGGTGGAGTAGAATTTGAAATATAAGTTAATTTTGGAATTTATGATTTTGTTTATAAATGGAAATTTTGTAAAGTAAGAAAATATGACAAATTTGATTTAAAAGATGAATTTAATGATTTTATTAAGTAATAATAATTTTTAAAAGTGTTAACGATTTTGTATAAATTTAAATATAAAATAAATGAATATTTAAGCTGAATTTGGAAATATAACTTAAATTGAATTTTGTGAAATTTGTTAAAAGTGAAATTTTAATTAAGTAAAATAAATGGAAATAAGTTATATTTTGGAAATTTAAACTTAGTTGTTAAGTTAAGAATTTAATTAAAGAAATGAAGATTTAATTGTTATTTAATTTGATTTTTGTATGGAAATTTGACTTTATAAAATCAAAAGAATAAGGGTATATAAATGATTGTTTTTAAATGTGTAAATATATGATTTTATAAGTTAAAATGATTTATATTAAAAGTTAATTATGAGTGAAATTGTAAATAAAACTCTGAATTTGATTTGACAGCATCTTTGAAATGTAATGTAAAGATATTACAGCATTGGAAAATGATGTAGTTGTTTTAAATGAACCAAATAGCAAATTTGAACTAAGGGTTATTATGGCACTTTGATTAGTGCTATAGGTGTTAAATTTAACTAAAATTTTAATTGAAACTAAATTAAGATATTACAGCATTTTAAATGCCGTCTTTTGTTAATGAACTGTTTTTAAACATAACATTTCGTAGCATTTTCTAAGTGCTGCGAAAGTTGAATTTTCTTTGTTTAATAAATTCAAATGAATAAATGATCTTTGAAAAAGATTAAATTTTGGAAATTAAATATTTAATTATTAAATATAATGAATTGACTTTAAATGATTTAAATGGAATAGTTGATTTGGGAAATACAACTATTTTGAAATGTGATCAAATGGTATTTAAATTTAAATTAAATAAACGATGTTTTGAAATGATATTTTGATATTTTGAAATGAATTTGAAATGATATTAAATCTTGGAATAAATAATTGAAGTTTATATTAGTATGAAAAATATTTGGTTTACTTGTAATTTGAATCTATTTAAAAGATACTGGACTTATGAAATATAGGATAATAAAGCTTTGGAATTTATTTTATAATTTGAATAGTTATTTTGTGGATTAAACATATATTTGAAATTTATAAGATTGGAAATGGTCTATGGAAATTTATTTGAAATAAATGATTTAATTGAATTGAAACTTTGGAAATTGAATACTTGATTTGAAATATAATACTTACACTTTTAAATGAATTTAAATGAATTATTTTGATTGAAATATAAACTATTTAAAGGTGACTTGAAATGATAATAAATGAAGGATATCTTTGAATTTAAAAAGGTATTTAAAGTTGAATATTTGGATTTGAACTCAAATGATGATTTGAAATGAAGTTTTGAAAGAATATGATATTTTGATATATTAAAATGATTTGAAATGAAGTTTATGAAAGATATGATATTTTGATATATTAAAAGATTTGAAATGAAGTTTTCGAAAGATATGATATTTTGATATATTAAATGATTTGAAATGAAGTTTTTTAAAAGGATATGATATTTTGATATATTAAAATGATTTGAAATGAAGTTTTGAAATGATATGATATTTTAAATATATTGAAATGGTTTGGAATTGATTTAATCTTTATTTTGATAAAGATTTGGATTTGAAATGATATTCTATTTTTAAGTATAAACTGTTTTTAAATTGATAACCACGGGTTATAATAACGATTGGTTGTTAAAGAGACCAGGATCAGATATGGACATACTCTCCGTCGATATCGAAAACCACTTTAACAACTGTGTACGCGGTGGAGTTTCCAGAATGAAGTAGGATGGTGGCGACGATCCTAAGGTATATACGTGGACCCAACTCCCGTGAGTTGGCATAAGGTGGCTAAAACAGGAGCGATCGACGGGCCAAGGAGGTAGCACCTCTGATCGGACACACTTCTTCGATACCATTCTATTACTTGTGATTGATTTGGTGCGCACCCTTGATTTGAGAGTGTTGTTCGAGGTGGGCGGTAGTGGCTGCTATGTGTCACCACCAGTCCGGATGCGCAATTGGTATCTCTACCCTGGCATTGCCTTGTGTGCCGTGTCACCTACCATATCGAGCTTTACTATGATTTGTGATTTCTCCCGTATCCTGTGGAGTATCGAGGGTAGCCCCCATTTTGGGAGTATGCTAATACTGGATAGACTACTGGGACTATTACGTGTTAAGGGGAATATTGGGTCACTCCTTAATGCTATTTAAAAGTATGTTTATTTTATATTAGACATTATTATAATAGCGAATATTACTACATAGTAGATAGTTTAATGGATCCTTAAAGAATGAGCGATCCCAAGCATTCTTTAAGTTACTTGTACCTTTATTATAGTTCACTTGAGTTGGTTTACATTGTATAAGTATGTATGTCCTGACTCGAGTGTTTGTATTTTTAGTTACGCTCGGGTCAGCCTGAGCTATTCGTAGATTTGGATTTCCGCTCTCTTGGAGATTTGAATCGCTGGAGATTATCTACTTGTCTTGTCCTATCTATTTCAGTTATGTTGTTCTGTTCAGCTTGTACTTGGTTATCATATTGAGACTTCTGTTGTATTTTATTTCTTCTGTTATATCTTATGTAACTCTGATATATTTACATAGTAGCTTCATGAACTACTATTTCTTTTACTTCCGCTGCATTATTTTACTCTGTGTCTGTGTCTATGATCTGTGATTATATTTATTTACTGTATATTCTGAGATTTGCCAAATTTTATTTACAACACCGCATTTTGAGCAATTCAAGTCCGACATGTGCGGATGCGAATGGTCCAAAATATCGGGTCGTTACAAAGAACTTGTATAAAGGGATTTGGAAGCGTTTTAAAGAAATTTGTGTATAAGTTTATGTAAAAGGGAAGAGTTGTGTTATCCCGCCTTTTGGCAAGGCCGTGACACCAAGAACTTAACCAGAAACCAAGAACGTTTCATCCCGAAGATCGGTTATACACAGATTCACTATGGATACTAACGAATTTTATCCGAGACCGGATCGAGCTACAATCAACAGGACACGACATGCAAAGCTATGGGAGCCAACGTTCCAAATTTCAAGTCAATCCGAGTCCGTATGCCCAAGATATGATCGATGCAAGCCAAGGAAGTTGGTTCGTTCGAATCCATCTGTTCGTCTCCATCTACACGCCTCCATCTGTTCGTAGCCATCTGTCCGCGTCCATCAAGCTTCATCTGTTAGTATCCATCAATTGTCTGTTGTTCGTATCCATCACGTACACCCAACTTAGTATCCATCAATTGGAACCAATTCGTATCGATCCCAATTGCACAGCTCGTATCGATCGATCAATGATCGATATGAATAAAAACATCAAACGAACGATACGAAAATGACCCCCAGCTATCGATACGAAGTAACCCATTAAGCGATCGATATGAACTGAACGATGACAATCGATACGAACAGAACGATGCAATTGATCGATACGAACATAGCTATTGTGGTCGATACGAACAAGGCTGTTGTGATCGATACAAACAGGGCTATTATGATCGATACGAACAAGGCTTAGATATTGGATACGAGGGAGGAAGCAGTCAACACGGCATGAAAAGTGGATTGATCCAAGAATTTAGCGCCATGTCAACTTGCAGGCACGTGCTTGGACCGATACAAACAGAGCGATACGAAGGGCATCGATACGAAAGAAACCACTTTCGAAAAGCACAAGTTTGCATCGATCATAACTCACCATCTACAAGTCCAAATGCCACCAAATTTTCACAGGAGCTTGCGTACATCATCAAGAATGTTCAGGATCGATTTCGACTCGATTGGACCAAATTACGATCGATACGAAATTTGTTCGTATCGATCACAGATCAAGCGCACACTGCATGGGATCGATTGCATGGGCCCACCACGTGCCAGAAGAGGTCTCCCGAGATCTGAGTGAGATATTTGCAGCCTACGCCTATAAATAGCAGCCCAGAACCTACAAAAAGGGATCTTTTGGCTCTTTGACGTCTAAACTCTGTCGAAACCATTGTTGCACTCAAAAATCACCGTTGTACTCGAAATTTACGGTTGTAATCCGCTGTAAAGAGCTAGCAAAAGTTAATAAAAGTCGATCATTTCATAGTGGACGTAGGCAACACGCCGAACCACTCTTAATCTCTGTGTTCTTTTGCTGTTTTTCTGATTATTGTCTGGGGTGTTTGTTAGATAATCCTCTTGTTACATTTACTTTCTTCATTTTATCTCTTCAAACACTTCCGAAGAGTGTTATTTCCAAATTTTGGTACAAACACTTTGGTGCTTTAACTGAAAAAAACCAGTTTTTCTCCTGCTCATTGGATCTACTATCGATATTGGATTGCATAAATCTAAGAAGAAGATCCAGATTTCAAGTTATAGTTCTTCCATCCTATTCAGATTTGCCTCAAATCTAGGAAAGAGCTTCGCTATCCATCATGGTTAACACATGGACTACCTCAACTGCCGCAGATCCAGAAGGACGGGATAGAAAAAACCCCGTACAACCACCTCCAGCCGACCAGAATGCTGCCGGACCATCAGATCCACAAGGCCCTTTCACCAAGGAAGAATTCCAGATCTAATGCAAGAACTGACTCAGAGCCGCCAACAGCTCCGTGCTAATGCGGAATTGACCAACCAGCTAAATCGTCAAAGACGAAGGAGATCCAGAAGGGATCAGGCTTCCTATTCATCCACTGAAAGTTCAGCCTCTTCTGGCTACCATCATAGATCCACGTGCCCACGACTGGATGGAAGTTACACACAGGCCATTGGGCATCAGCATACATTGAGTCTTGGGCAACCGAGAGTTGGTCCATCAACTAGCCATCAGACTGGACCCTCCCCCCAAGGAGGCGCTACCCTGTACCATATCACTGACAACCACACTACCACTGCTACCGATTTGGGAGTTGACACTCGGAACCGAACGGATCCGACCCACCGCCAACGCACCCATACTCCTGAGCCTTATGTCCCTGAAGACGTAGAACCAAGGAGGCGAGACATGGACCGTCGACAGCGACCGGCTTGTAACATCCCACTATTTTGGACCATTCAAATCGACAATAAATCCACACATGTCGGACTTTAATACTTCAAAACAGTGGATTATCAAGAAAATTTAGAGCAAATAAAATCAAACATAGAATCACAGACACAGAATATCAGAATAACTCGCAGCGGAAATAAAATACCATAGTAGTTCATGAAGCTACTATATACAAACTCTCAAAACATATACAAAATTCTCATAGTAAAATAGATACAGTAGAATTTAGGATACATAAATCAATAATACAGAGACAAATACAGAATAGGAACTAACTGGAAGAAGTAGACGAATAGATAGACAGATAAGCTCCAACAAAACTCTAGCTCCAGAAGGTGAATCCAAAGCTGTGATTCTCAGGCTGACTCGAGCGTAAAGTAAAACACAAAACACTCGAGTCAGGACATACATACTTATACAATGTAAACCAACTCAAGTGAACTGTAATATAAATGCAAAATAACTTAAAGGATGCTTGGGATCGTCCATCCTTTAAGGATCCGTTAAACAATTAAGAAGAAATAAACGCTATCATAGAAATGTCCATATTAAAGTAAACTAATGCAAAAAACAGTGTTAATGTGACTAGGGAAGCGTAGAGCTGCAGTAATCGCTCACCACTAGCCACACTCTCAAATTAAAGATGTGCATCCAAATAAATCACAAGGAAATAAAATGGCATACAGAGAAGTGTACCCGTGGTTATAGATTTCAAAAATGGTTTAAAATTCTGAATTAAAATCATTCATTTAAATCATTAAAAGTGAAATCATTATACCTTCAAATCAAATATTAAATTTCCAAAATTTTAACCCTTTCTGAACTCATTTATTCACTTAAATACATTAAAACATTAAAATTCCAACTTTCACAGCATTTAGAAAATGCTGCGGTAAGTTATATTTGAAAACAATTCAATTCAGTAAAGACAACATTTTTAAACTGCTGTAGTAGTTCAGTTTCATTTGAAAACAAGTTCAATTCAGAAAAGACAGCATTTATAAACTGCTGCAGTAATTCAGAGTTCAATTTTAAAAATTTAGTTCAATTCAGCAAAGACAGCACTTATCAAGTGCTACTGTAGCCTTTTTATTTGTTTCAGATTTTAGTTTAATTCAGCAACCACATCACTTACAAGGTGCTGTCATAGCCCTTAGTTAATTTTAGCCTTTTAGTTCACTTCTGCAACTACAGCACTTACAAAGTGCTGCAGATTCTTATTAGTCTAGATTTTAGTTAATTTTCAGAAACGATAGCATTTCTGAAGTGCTGCTAAAGGCATTTCCAGATTTACAATAGAATTTCAGTAACAAATAAACTTCAATTTAAACCATTTTAATTATATAAAAATCATATTTTTTCCATTTTAAAATGGTCATTTAATTACCCTTTAACTTATGATTTTTATAAAGTAAATTCCACAAATAAATATCAGATTTTCATCACTTCACTTATTAAATTCAAGTGTACAATTTTCCTATTCTTTACATTCGCCTAACACTTTAATTTAATTTATCATTTCACAAATAAAACTTAATTTCCATTTTATTTTCTTTTACTTAAACTTCCATTTTAAAAACCAAATCTCACAATTCCAAGTCAAGTTAAAATTCCAAATTACCATTTTAAGCATCTATTTGTTTAACATTTTATATTCATAGAAAAATCAATAACACTTTAATAAATCATTTTAAATTCCAATTAAATCAAAATGTCATGATTTACATTTTTAAAATACTAAGAAATGTATAAAATAACCACGGGTCTGTATACTATTTTCTAACCTGTCAAGTGATACGGATAATATATCATTTCAATCCGTAATTTTACAAAGAAAAATCTGGGTTCTATCATTTCAAACCCGCAATCCCAAGTTAATAAAAATCACTCGAGCCTATCATTTCAGCCCATAATGATTTTTCCCTATTCTAATGTCCGTTCGGGTATATATCATTTCAACCCATAGTGATTCTATTCTACAGGGAACTACAGTGTGACTAACAGAAATAAATAAATAGTAAAATAAAATAAAATATAACAGATGATGTGACAAGTTAATAACAGGGTTTAACATCATATAATTTACATCACAGGCAGGTATAACATGATATAATAGTTTACACATTCACTTGTTGTCACTTCACAATTATATAAGTATGAATGTCATGTGTGAATACTCACCTTTTTACGCTAGAGTTTGCAAATAAAACACACAAATGAAAATCTAGAAAGCATGATAGCACGACTAGATTTGAATGGACGGAGAGCCAAGATGTTAATCTTGTATTCACAAATAAAAAAAAGCAAAATAAATATACCTTTATAATACAAAGATCAATTGAACAAGAATGGAAATAGAATTAGACAAATGACTTCACAAAGCTTTTAAACCGAATTTGCTTGATCACAACTCACATATGCTCGGCTATACATGTTATTTGGTTCAGCCACAACATTATTTCAGGTGGAATGGATCTGGTTTGGACTGGAAATGCAAGGCTAGGCTTGAGAATGCAAAGGGTTTGAGTGTTACAAAGTGAGGAAGGTCTAAAGGCAAGGCTAGAAAGGGTTTTGGAAAATATTTTATTTATTCATGTTTGGAATTATATTTCACATACAAATCAAAATTTATATTTAAAGTAACAAAAAATAAATAAAATAAAGTTTTTTTAAAATCAAGAAATTCAATTTAAAAAATAATTACAAAATACTGGGTTGTTACACGGCCCCTCCTCGCATTGTGGAACCCGACCACACCTTGGCCCAACATGCTCAAAATTTCCAGATGCCCAACATTCTGACGATGATCCGTCAAATGATCCGTGAGAGTCAGGGTCTTAGCAATGACGACTGGTGAATCTCCCGGAGTCATACCCCTTTTACTTATGAGATACTCTATGCTGAACCACCTCGGCGATTCAGGATGCCGACTTTACCTGTTTATGAAGGGAGCTCTGATCCTAATCAACATATCCTGAAGTACGAATGGTTGATGAATGCTGCATGAGCTGATGATGCAGTTAAGTGCCGAAGCTTCCCAATATCTCTAGGGGGCATAGCGACTATGTGGTTTAACCGTTTACCACATCTATCTATCTCTTGTTTTGACCAGTTGGCAACAAAGTTTAGTGAGCAATTTTGCATGCATGTCGCAAGACCAAAAGATGTTAATACTTTGTCTAGTGTCACTCAAGCTCCTGAAGAGACACTCAGACGTTATTTAGAGAGATTTCATGATGCATGCACTGAGATCAGCAACCCTAATGATAACTCCATTCTAATGGCATTGACTAAAGGGATTGATCCCGATTCTGAGTTCGACAACTGGTTGGCCGGAGAACCCCCTGCATCATTGGACCGTTTCTATTCCAAGGCAGCCCAATTCTTGAGAAGGGAGGATGTAAAACAGTCTAGGAAAAAGGATGACGCATGGCCTAGTATGGAAGGGATTCAGAGCAATGTTGTTGTAAAACAAACCGGGGAGAGTTCCGGAAAAGTACAGTTGAACATACAGAATAAACAGACTCAGCAAAAAGGCAATGGGAATCAGAATAGAAACGGGATCAGAACCGTGGTCTGCGACGTAGGGCTCCTATGTTTGATAATTATACTCCTCTGAATACGTCGTTGGAGAATGTATACTTATGGATTTGCAATACTATTCAGTATAAGATACCTGCTCCTAAACAGTCATCAGAGAAACAGATTCGAACAAGGAAGTTTTGTAGATTCCACGAAAGCTATGGCCATAACACGAATGAGTGCCGTCACTTACAGGATCTCATCGAAAAGTTGATAAGAGAGAGAAAGTTGGAGTAGTTTGTGCAGGCGCCGCAGTCTAGAGGTGCAGGCCCATCGAATCAGAACCAAACACCGAATCAGGCTAGACAGGAGGAACCCGCTCGTACTGGCGGGAGGTTAGTGATAAATACTATTAGTGGTGGTCCTCATCCAGCAGACCAAAGCTGGAAGGAAATGGAGTCGTATGCCAGTTCTATTAGGCATGCAAGCTTCGAGTGTTATAGTAGTTTGGAAGATGGGGCTCCGGTCAAGCAATAGAAGATGATGACTGACAACATCATCTTCCGAGAGAGAGATGACGATAGAATCGAAGCCCCAACGATCGATCCACTTGTCATATCAGCTCAAGTAGGTCCTGCTTGGATGAAGAGGATCTTGGTAGACAGTGGAAGTTCTGTGAATATATTGTTCAAGCGAGCCCATGACCAGATGAAAATGGAGACCAAAGATTTGCAACCTTGTCAATACCGTATCCATGGTTTTAATGGGAGTGCGACCATACCCGCTGGAGTGGTGGAATTTCCAGTGGAGTTAGGTTGGAGAATGCCGGAGAGTCCGGATGTTACAATTTGTGGTGTTGGGTATAGACTCGCCATATAATGCTTTCTTGGGCCGACCGACCCTAGCTGAATTCAAGGCTGCGATTGCCCCATGGTGTCTGACTTTGAAGTTCCCCACCGATCATGGGGTTGGAGTCATTCAAGGAGATCAGGCTGCTGGACGAGCCTGCTATGTTGCTGAGCTGCGAGATGCACAGCGAAGAGAGAAAAGAAAGGGCATAGGGGAGTCTCTCTGCGTCCGCTTTGTCGAAAATTGACAATTGACGCTTGGGCTTAGGCCTAGGCATCCCAACCAATTCCAAAGAGATCTTGACCCGAGAGATACCGAAAGTGAATATGAAAGTAAAGACAGTCAAGCTTCTCCGGCCGAACTGACGATCGATGTCCCGATCGATGATAGCGATGATTCTAGAATGATAAAGATTGGATCTCAAGTAAGCCAACAAACGCAAGAGGAATTGGTTGTATTTCTCCGGGCAAACCTTGACGTGTTTGCCTGGACACATTCTGACATGTGTGGGATCTACTCGGACATCGTGAGCCATGCATTGAACATTGACCCGCGGCACGTCCCGGTCAAACAAAAAAAGGCGTGGTATGGATCCAGAGAGATCTGCCACCCTTAAAGAAGAGATAGATAAGCTTAAAACGAATGGATTTATTTGAGATGCATTGTACCCGGAATGGGTATCCAATCCTGTACTTGTTCGAAAGCCAAATGGGAAATGGAGAACATGTATTGATTACCCAGACTTGAATAAGGCATGCCCCAAAGACAGTTTTCCACTCCCTCAAATCGATCAACTTGTAGACTTAACGGCTGGACGTGAACTCTTATCCTTCATGAATGCATACTCTAGCTATAATCAAATACCCATGCACTTGCCCGACCAGGAGCTTACCAGCTTCGTAACCAATATGGGACTCTACTGCTATAAAGTTATGCCTTTCGGACTTAAGAATGCTGGGGCCACTTATCAACGGTTAGTTAATCGAATGTTCGCTAACCAGATTGGGAAAACCATGGAGGTATACGTGGACGGAATGCTAGTCAAGTCACGATTCTCCACTGATCACATCAAAGACTTGGATTCAATGTTTAATATCCTCCGAGAATACAGGGTGAAGCTTAATCCATTGAAATGTCACTTTGGGGTCGCATCAGGAAAATTCCTTGGGTTTATCGTCAACGCTCGAGGAATCAAAGCCAATCCCGAAAAGATCTGGGCGATTAGAAACCTTGAAACTCCGAGAACTATAAAGCAAGTCCAGAGCCTCAACGGGAAAGTAGCAGCACTGAGCAAGTTCATTTCAAAATCTACTAACTAATGCATTCCCTTCTTCGATCTGATCCGAAAAGGGAAATGAAATTTTGAATGGACTACGGAATGTGAGGGCACATTCCGAGCACTAATTCAACACCTCTCCACACCGCCAATTTTGTCAAAGCCTATCGATCACAAGAAATTTTACATTTATTTGGCGGTACCAGAAAACGCAATCAGTGCTGCCCTAATTCGGGAGGAAGACCGAATACAAAAGCCGGTCTACTATATTAGCAAGCTACTAACCGAAGCTGAGAGAAATTATCCGAAGCTAGAGAAATTGGCTTACTGTCTTGTTATTGCCTCAAGGGAGCTCCGTCTGTATTTCCAGGCTCACCCAATCACCGTCTATACCGACTAGCCGTTACGATAGGTCCTTACGCGTCCTGAGACATCTGGTAGGTTACTCAAATGGAATATCGAGTTAAGTCAGTTTGACCTTACTTACACTCCAAGGCGAGCCATCCAGAGACAAGTCCTAGCAGATTTCATAGCTGAATTTACCATCCTAGAGGACTTGCCCGAAACTAGTGAATCTCCCAAGTATATCTGGAAGCTGCATACTGATGGTGCATCTAATGACCATTGCTCTGGTGCAGGAGTTGTACTTGAAACTCCCGAAGGCCGATCTATATGCTATGCTTTAAAGTTCAACTTCCATGCAACCAATAACAAAGCCGAATATGAAGCCCTACTGGGTGGATTGAAACTTGCCAGGGAATTGAAAATCATTGCTGTGGAGATTTATTGTGATTCACAATTGGTCATGTGTCAAGTTCGGGGGGAATACCAGGCCAAGGACCGAAGACTGGCAGCTTACCTTGCTCGGGCTCAAGAAATATTAAATCAGTTCGATTATTATGCCATCTGCTGCATACCCCGAGAGCGCAATCAAAAAGCCGATTCATTAGCAAAGTTAGCTAGCACAGGTGAGGCACAACAAATGGGACTCGTTCCCATGGAGACATTAGCTTCCTCGAGCATCGACCGATTGGAGACAGATTGGATATTTGAGGTTGTCCGCGATAAGGAGTCATGGATGATTCCATTCAGAAATTATCTTGAGCATGGAACCCTGCCAGAGCGCAGGAGTGAAAAGAGACAGATTCTTCGAAAAGCTTCACGATTCACAATTCAGAATGGAGTTATGTATATAAGAGGATACTCTGTTCCTTTACTCCGATGTATCACTCACGATGAAATCAAACGAGTGTTGCATGACGTGCACGAAGGAGAATGTGGCGATCACACCGGGGGCAAAGCCCTTGCCAAGAAAGTACTCAGGTATGGATACTATTGGCCAACCGTAAATCGTGATGCATCGGATTACGCCAGAAAGTGTGAAAAATGCCAGAAGCATGCTCGGATTCCAAGAGCCCCACCTACCGAAATAACTCAGATGGTCAGTCTATGGTCGTTGGCAGTATGGGGCATTGACATTATTGGCTCTCTACCCCTAGAAAGAGGTGGTGTGAAGTACGCCATCGTAGCAGTTGATTACTTTACCAAGTGGGCGGAAGCTGAACCCTTTGCTACAATCACAACAAAGAAGGTGATCAATTTTGTAGTGCGCAACATCATCTGCCAATTTGGTCTCCCACATGCTATCATCACTGATAACGGGACCCAATTCGACAGTGTTGAATTTAAAGACTTCTGTTAACGATTCCACATTCAAAAGAAATTCTCCGCAGTCGCACACCCTCAAGCGAATGGACAAGTCGAAGCTGTTAATAAGTTATAAAGTCTATTCTGAAGAAACGACTGGAAAAGGCCGGGGGCAAATGGGTCGATGAACTCCCTATGGCTTTATGGGCTTACCGAACAACCCACAAATCCACGACCGGCCACACTCCGTTTTCTCTTTCTTATGGTTCAGAAGCTGTTATTCTAGTCGAATTAGAAGTGCCGCCTCATCGTGTGACATACTATGATCCAAAGACAAATGCTATATTACTTACCGAATCTCTGGATTTATTGGATGAGAAGCGTGAAGAGGCTGATTTGAGGGCAGCCGCACACCGAAGTCGAGTCGCTCGATTATACAATGCCAAGGTCCAACTCCGAACCTTTGGACTCGGCGATCTCGTCCTTAAAAGAATTTACCCAGTCCCTTCGCATATGAAGCCAACCTGGGAAGGGCCGTATGTTATGGAACAAAAGCTCGGAGATGGCACATTCAAATTATCAACCGTTGACGGTCTCACTCTTCCGAGGGCCTGGAACAGAGAAAGTCTTCGTCGCTACTACACATGACAGGTTCTGTTTATTTATTCAGTCTATTTTTCATTTGCAATTTTTTTTGCATTTCAAAATTTGAATTTGTAATAAGGCAACTAATTTTGCCGTATTTTCATATTCCAGCAATAAAATGCAATCTCTTCGAGCCAGAGCTGTGAGTTATTGAATGCGTCATACAACTATCACTATGCACGGAGAGTTAAATTCCGCCCGACGGTGGAATTTATTCAAATAGGGAGTGATTGTAATACGATCGGTTACTCGCTAAGTGAAACCCGAGCTCGGGGGCAAGTCATCACACTAAAGTCAAAAAAAGGATTGATACACGACAATCCTTTAACCAACTCCAGATTCCCAGAGTGTGAACTTGAGTATAAACTTACAAATACGATCTCGAAGAAGGTGGATCTGTCCACCTAACGACTTCGCCCGTATCTTAACCAAGTTTGAGGAGGATGGATCTGTCCATCTAACGACCTTGCTTGTTAACTCAGGGTGGATGTGAACCAACCATCCATAATCCTGATAGATTCGACGTTCCCGGAGTGCGGATGAAATCCTAAAGCCTGAACAGATGTGACTGACCATCTGTCGGCCAACTCCAAGTTCCCAGAGCGCGAACTGGAGTATAAACATCAACCGACTCCGAATTCCCAAAGTGCGAACCGGAGTGTCAACATAAACACCAACTCCAAATTCCCAGAGTGTGAATTGTAGTATAAAAGTTAACTCTCAATCCCCAGAGAGTGGATTGGAGTTTAAACACAAACTGGATTGGAATCGACTGTCCGTAAAACAACTCTAAGTCCTCAGAGTGCGGTTAATGTATAAATGCAGATCGGGTGTGACTGACCACCCATGAAGATGACTTAAGTCCCCGGAGCGTGGACGTATCCTTGAAATTTAAGCAAGCGTGACCGACCGCCGACATACAGATTCAAATCCCCAGAGTGTGGATGCAATCGTCAATAGATGAGCGAGTGTGATTCGACCACTCGAATTTCCTTGTTTCAGCATCAATTCAACGACGTTAAGCTCAATGTGTTAAAGGCGAAGTACAATTACCACCTGATCTTTACAATTCATCCCTAAAACTGGGGGAAAAACTTAAGTACCAATCACTGACTGAGACAGTGCAGCATCATAGTCCAGCTTAACGTTCAGTCGTGACTCATAGTTACGATTTCGGGACTTAACAAATAAATTCAGATCCAATCCACGGGTCGAAGCTTCACAAGCGTACCGGAATGGAGTTCAAATGCTGAAACACTTAAGCAAATAAACAAAAATTGAGTTGAAGACAAAACGGAATTCCATTTCGAATATTTGTGGAAAAGAATTAAGTACAAGTTTATCCCAAAAATCCTACTAGTAGGGGCTGACCCCGCATCTATACACGGCCTGCAAAAACTAAAGAAATTCCTATCTACTCAAAAATGAGCCGAAGAGACGTATCTACTCTTTTTTCTTCTTCGGTTTCCTCTTCGGTGTGGACCCGCTGGAGCTCTCACTCGGTTTTCTTTTTGAGCCCTTGCTTTTCGGCGGCCGATCTCCAGTCGGGGACATTATATCAATATCTTCCTCCAAACTCAGATGTATTGGAACACTTCCTAAAGGCGGAGTCGGAGGAACAGGATCAACAGAAGGTGGTGGGGCAGGCGCGCTCGTCTCAACGACCGTTCCTCCCGGAGATATCATCCGCAAAGGAGCCGGACTAGGTCCAGCCATTCCACCGCCAAAACCGCTGCCCCGCGCGGCTGCCTCCATCTCAGCGTTGATTTCAGCTAGGATTTCCTCCTCGTGAAGTGTTTGCGCACCGCTGGAGACTCCCGTAGTTGGGGCCAAGGAACTTGTCATTGGAACGCTTCCACCCATAACGAACGGCAAGTCTGCAAAAGGGTCACTGTGATGACCGAGGAGTTCCTCCATCATCTGCTCATAAAAAATAAGTGTGCTCCCCTACGCTCCATCAGTCAGTGTCGTGGTCATTGTGGTGGTTGCTTCAGTTATAATGGCCTCCAGCATAGGATGTGGTTCCTGAGTTGTAGGAGGCACGACCGGTGTAGCTTCAATCACTGAATAAAAGCAAAAGAAGAACTGTTAATAATCACTTCATGTATGCTTCCGGTTTTGGACAAACATTCAAAATGTTCAGAGTAACTTCCTCAGTTTGACTCGTGAGCAGCTGAACGGCCTCAGAGATTTGCTCGCTAGCTTGAGATAGTTGCGGCAGATCCGGGTTGTAAGCAGGAACGGATAGAAAATCAACCACGGAAGTCGGTTCAAGCTGAGTCGGCACAAGAGTTTCAAGACTTGTATCACAGTGCTCGACACCAGAGCCTTCTCCAACTTCCAAATGCTGAGCGCCGTGATTCTCCTTCTCATATGAGATCATTGTATCTTGGAGAATTTTCTGCTCATCTTCATTCAGCATTCGGTTTTCAAGCTCAAATTCATCAATTGATTCACCCTGATGCACAGCTTTTTCATCTCCTACTAATCGGCCCCAGGCGTTGTATAAATGTGTCGAATAATTTTCAAGCCAGGCTAGGTTCCTATGCTTCAAGACGTTAGCATTATAAGTAATGAGTAGATCCTCAATATCAGCCTCTAGCCTGGCCTCCGCCATCTTAACCTCATCTTCAACCTTAGCCTCCACTTCCCGGACCTTAGCCGTTGCCGCATCCCGTTCGCCCCGAAGCACTACGGCCTATTCACATGCCTCCTGAGCTGCTCTATTTGCATCATCCTTCTCCTTGGTGATTTCAAAAAATTTGGCTTTGAGCTCATTAAGTTCTTTCAAAGCAACGTCCTATTTGGCTGTGACAGTGGTGTTTCGGTGGCCCATCTCCTCCACCAAAGTGAAATGCGTTTGTCGCATTCTCTCCATTGATTGAGTCGCCTCGTCAGCTTTTTGGGTGGCCTCCATCTCAGATTTCCAGGAAGATTCGGCTTCATCATTGAGCACTTGGATAATGCGGTCCTTCTGAGTGAGTTCAGTTTCTAGTTTCTCAATTGCCTTTGCCCGCTCGAAGGCCACTGCCGATGCTTTGTCTGCGGCTTTCATCCACTCCTTATACTGTGTATAAATGTCATGAATATAGTCATGCATCTTGGTTTCTACTTCCGATGGAATTTTCTTTAAGTGAGGGGGGAAGTTGAAGCCGTCAAAACATATGTTCGGGAAATCTTTTCTTAACTAGGCAATTTTGATAGCCCCTTCCCCAGTGGGCTCAGTGATGGCTTGTTCAGCAACAGTGGAAGGTTCGGCTTCAGTCCTACAACACTGAGACGCAGACCTTGGAGCATGAGAATATGGTTTTTGGCGTGGAGGCTCCGGGGGATGTGAGCTGTGAATAGAAGGTTGTGTAGGGAGTCGGGGAGGTGGAGAACGCGATCGGGATCGGGATCGATATCTCTGTTCTTTGTAATCTCTGTTTCTATCCCTCTCATAATGTTCCTGACTAGAATAACCGCGATCGCGGTTTCTATCATCCTCCCTCCGACGGGACTCATAATACGAGCTCGATGATTGGCGCGCTGAACGGAGACTGCCGAGCATAGAATCTCGCTTATTCATCGTATCTGTAAAGTAAAAGAAAAATAGAGTTAGTGAATTCTCAAAGCAGGCAACTTAAGGCTGGAAACCGTGTAGTGCCGTGAAGTGTGTATGTGTGTGCAACCCCCCGACCAACCGGTAATGTCGGCCGCACTAATGGGTAGAGACTCGCTTAAATCTAGAGCACTTTGAAGCCCCTCCAATCCGGTGTCGTGTTAAAGTGACACATAGTCCGGAATCAGAATATCGGCAAGTCCTTCAAAAGGATTCTCTACTGGCGAGGGAGGAGCCTTCGAAATTCTAACACCGAAGACTGGCAGGGACACTATTACAGATTTCCATCTTGAGGATTTATGACGTTTGTGTGCAACTGCCTTGCCTTTTCTCCTTCCCTTTGAACCCTGAAAACTGTCAGAAGGCCCGGCCACGGGTTCGTCGTTCGTAGGCATGTGTTCTTCATCACCTTCCTCAGCAATTACGACCTCGGCCGCTTTGCGCTTTACCCGCTTTGTCGGGACCGCCCTAAGCACTCCTTCAAGTCTTGTGCTTTGTTTTCGTTCAATTAACCCAAGAATTCTTAAGTTCCTACCGGTGAGCACCGACTCGATTTCTCTCATCTCGCCTGGAACTTCTTGGAGAATCCGTATTATTTCTTTAAAGTGTGCGCCATCAGGTCGAGGAATTGCAGCTATAATGGAAAGAGAGTATTAGTCCCAATACCGATTGCAACTATATTGTTAACTACTAGAAAAGTCGAAGCACTTACGTCTAACCAACCATCGACTAGCAAACCCTGGTGAGCATCGAACATAGAACCACTCAGTTTTGAAGTAGCTCAATCTAGTTAAAGCACCAGTCACAACTTGACAGTTCCTAACCACCTCCAGAAATGTGAAAGAAGGGCTATCTCCCCGACTCTTAACATTAAAAAGGTAACTGATTTCGATCGGAGTCGGGGGTCTGAAAAGATGCTCCATGAATACAACGAATAGACTATTCAGCAACGCGTATCCATTGGGATGTAACTGTGATGGGGTAATTCCAAAGAAGGACAACGCTTCCTGAATATATTGATTGAATGGAGGAAGCGTCCCGGTTGTACATGAATGCTTGTTGAAGGCAGTAAACCCTTCTGGGGGAGCATGCGGTCTATCATTCGGTCCCGGTAATAAATCGTCGTCCAACGGTTGACTATGCCTTAGACATATTCGTCCCAGCATATCTTCAGAGACGTTGGATGGCACAGAATCTTGTGGGTTCATGATAAACCTGGCACCAGGCAGCTCGTCCGGAGCTAGATCTATAACTTCGGCCGCGATGACCGGAATCTCTATAACTAAGGGAGATGAACTCTGAAGCTCCTGTTGTTGTGAGCTTGTAGACTCCATAACTAATCAACTTATTAGAAACCATCATTAGATGATAATAAACCCGCGTGTTCCCCGGTGTGAAGTGTTTGAATGTGTTGTGTAGTGCAGTGCTACATAATACTTGAGAAATTCTTTGGGATTGAGAGATGTTCGAACGACAAGACTTAAAATTTCAACCAGAGTGACCGTCATCGCTGACCGTCACAACTGTGCCATCCAGACTTTGTAGATCGATCCAAGTAAAAGTTTATTAAGTTTTTCAAGTTACAGTTCCATCGACGAGCTTCGAAAGGCAGTCAAATATGCAGTTTAATGGTCAAGTCCAATTATGCAAGGTCAAAGCTCGTCGGATTCGAATGTTCGATTATGCAAGATTTCGTATCCATCGTGGTTCAGACTTGGATCGATCGCCAGAACCCCCATTCGTATCTATTGCGAAGGAATAGAATTCGTATCGATTACCTTAAAGCAAGTTCGTATCGATCCAAAACCCTTTACTTCGTATCGATCACAGGCTGCGTCTCCATATCGATCGGTAGAACCATCGCTTCGTATCGATCACAAAGTTAATTTTTTGTATCGATTACTTTGGATCGATACGAACCCCCACTGTCTCTAATCGATATAAAGCCGCTCCCTTCCTCGATATGAATCTCCACTATTTTCAATCGATACAAACTTCGATTAGTTTTTTCGATCGATATGAATCACTCCTCCTCAACCGATACGAGCGATCCTTTCGTATCCATCCATCCTTCCTCTCCAAAATCAGTCAGATGCCATATCCTCCATCCTCGACCTTGCTCTGGCCCATCTCCGGCCTCCACTTCACCATAGTCGGTCACGAAAGCAAACAGAATGGCAAAGATTTCGAGTCTCATCGTTTACACGTTGGATTCGTTCAATGGATTACCTAATTAGAGCAGTTGGTTCGAGAGATTAACGAATTAAATGGCTCGAAGACGAAGGCAATTTCTTTTTCTCTTTTTCTCTGATCGATACGAAGGCGGTATGTGAGAGTGAAAGCAAGTGAAAAATTTTCTAAGTAGAGAACATATTTATATGAACACGAAACCAAGAAGAAAAAACGATTCATCTCCCAGTCATTTCAACCGGTTTCAACAAGTTTCTCCTCAAATCGATACGAAGAGGGCTATTCATATCCATCAATTCGAGTCTTATCGGTATGAAACTTACAACGAAGCCTTACTTGAACCACTGGATTCCACCGATACGAAGCGCTTATTTCTTATCCACTTTTTTCGAGCCTACAGAAATTCGAGTCCATCTGAAATGCATCGATACGAACTGCTTTATTCGTATCCATCAACGTATAGCTCATGAAGACTCGTATCCACCGATACGAATAATACCCGGAGGACCAGCTGAACTGTTCGTATCCATCGTAAGTCCCTCGATACAAAGAACAAACATTACTATGAAGACTAATTCATCTATTCGCATCCATTAAATATCTATCGATGCGAATTGGCATCTTCCCATCCATCAAACATCGATGGGGAATGGCAAGTTCGTGTCCATCATTATGAAGACCGTCTGGGTTCCTATCCATCGATACGAAATGATTCAAAGAACCAACTGATTCGTGTCTCTTGCCATCGATACAAAGAACTTCTTCTTATAACTTTTCACATCGACCCAGGAGAGGATCGATACGAAGAGATACTCTAAAATAACCATCAAGCATTATTACAACTCGAATTTCACACCAATTCAGGAGAGGATCGATACGAAATTCAATACAAAAAAAATCCTGACAACGACTCGTGAACGTACGAACGCTAACGGGAGTCAGGCTAACGTACATTCATGTATAATGGATTAACGTCCAATTTTTAAAGTTCGCAGGAATTGAATACTCGTTTGATGATGATTACAAGAACAGTTTGCTATCATTCAACACTCAGTCACAACAGTACACTGTACAACAACTGGAAGTCAACAGTTCATGATTTATGTTTCTAACGAATCAATCAAAGGTTACATCTTTCGATGAAAAGACAACAACCGTTCAGACAAGTAAAATGGAAATGTTCAGAATGAAGATTGCAACTTTTCAAAACACGTCATGTTCTCACAAGACGTACTTTGGGGGGAAAAATGTTATCCCGCCTTTTGGCAAGGCCGTGACACCAAGAACTTAATCGGAAACCAAGAACGTTTCATCCCGAAGATCGGTTAAACACAGATTCACTATGGATACTAACGAATTTTATCTGAGACCGGATCGAGCTACAATCAACATGACACGACATGCAAAGCTATGGGAGCCAATGTTTCAAATTTCAAGTCAATCCGAGTCCGTATGCTCAAGATATGATTGATGCAAGCCAAGGAAGTTGGTTCGTTCGAATCCATCTGTTCGCATCCATTTGTTCGTCTCCATCTACTCGTAGCCATCTATCCGCGTCCATCAAGCTTCATCTATTCGTATCCATCAATTGTCTGTTGTTCGTATCCATCACGTACACCCAACTTCGTATCCATCAATTAGAATCAATTCGTATCGATCCCAATTGCACAGCTCGTATCGATCGATCAACGATCGATACGAATAAAAACATCGAACGAACGATACGAAATGAACCCCAACTATCGATACGAAGTAACCCATTAAGCGATCGATACGAATAGAATGATGACAATCGATACGAAGAGAACGATGCAATTGATCGATACGAACAGAGCTATTATGGTCGATACGAACAAGGCTGTTGTGATCGATACGAACAAGGCTATTATGATCGATATGAACAAGGCTTAGATATATTGGATACGAGGGAGGAAGCAGTCAACACGGCACGAAAAGTGGATCAATCCAAGAATTTAGTGCCACATCAATTTGCAGGCACGTGCTTGGACCGATACGAAAAGAGCGATACGAAGGGAATCGATACGAAGGAAACAGCTTTCGAAAAGCACAAGTTTGCATCGATCATAACTCACCATCTACAAGTCCGAAAGCCACCAAATTTTCACAGGAGCTTGCATACATCCTCAAGAATGTTTAAGATCGATTTCGACTCGATTGGACCAAATTACGATCGATACGAAATTCGTTCGTATCGATCACAGAACGAGCGCACACCGCATGGGATCGATTGCGTGGGCCCACCCACGTGCCAAAAGAGGTTTCCTGAGATCTGAGCGAAATATTTGCAGCCTACGCCTATGAATAGCAGCCCAGAACCTATAGAAAAGGGATCTTTTGGCTCTTTGACGTCCAAACTCTGCCGAAACCATTGTTGCACTCAAAAATCACTGTTGTACTCGAAATTTACGGTTGTAATCCGCTGTAACCAGCTAGCAAAAGTTAATAAAAGTCAATCATTTCATAGTGGACGTAGGCAACACGCCGAACCACTCTAAATCTCTGTGTTCTTTTGTTGTTTTTCTGATTATTGTCTGGAGTGTTTGTTAGATAATCCTCTTTTTACATTTACTTTCTTCATTTTATCTCTTCAAACACTTCCGAAGAGTGTTGTGCCCAATTTTGGTACAAACAAGCTGTAAATTGTTTTGGAATTTATAAATAGCTTTATAAATGGTTTTTAAGCATATAAATAGTTTATAAATGGTTTAATAGAGATTTATAAATTATTTTGAAATTGATTGAAAGAAAATCTTCCTCGGTATTTATGAATATATTTACACTTTTGAAATAAGTATATGGATATCTTGATATGAAGGTATAAACTGTTTTTTGGATTTTTTTTAAAATGGCCACGGTGTGAAATAAGCGTTCAGTTGTTAAAGAGATCGGGGTCAGATATTGTCATACTCTCTGCCAATTTCGAAACCACTTTAACAACTATGTACGTGGTGGAGAATCCAGAATGAAGTAGGATGGTTTGGCGAACGCTACCGGTATGAGGTATGAACGCAGCCCTGACCTTCAGGTCAGCTTGATATGACTAAAACAGAAACTATACCAGGCCAAGTGAGGTCGCTCGTCCTATCGGACACGCTTCTTCGATACCATATATGTTACTTTGTGATTGATTGGTGGCTACCCTCGATTTGATTATGGGAGTGTATCTCGAGATGGGCAGTAGTAGCTGCTATGTGTTACCACCAGTCCGCGAGTGCAAAACGGTAAAATCCTACCCTGGGCATTGCCTCGCGTGCCTTGTCATATGCCTTATCGAGCCCACTGCGATTTTGGTTTGTGTCATACCTATGGAGTGCTCCCTGATAGACCACCGGTTTACGGTGGAGTTTACAGTACTGTATAGACTACGATGCTTATATAAAATGTGTTAAAGGGGATATGGGTAACGCCTTAACACTATTTTCAATATTATACTTTACTGATAGAAACTACATATATAGCGTATACTACTACATATAGATAGTCTGACGCCATTACACTCATTTTCCACATGATATTGATTTGACTTACATGAGAATATTTTAGTTCTGACTCGAGTATTTTGTCTTTTCATTATGCTCGGGTCAGCCTGAGCATTTCAGTGTTGAAGACTTTATTTCTAGAGGACGAAAAAGGAGTTTGGCATATTATATTATTAGAAATTTTTCTGCTGCATCATTTTTGGTATGTCGTTCTTTGTACTCTGATTGTTGTAAAAATTGTGTAATCAAACGTATATTGTAAGACAGCTTCATGAACTGTTTATTTGATTATTATATTTTATCATTCCGCTGCGAGATTCTGTGTTTTGTTTTCCCCCTTTCCTTTTATTTTCTTATTAAACCCCATTGATAATCTACCCTTTTGAATGGTTTGAGTTAGACATGTGTGGTTTATTTTCGATTTAAATCGTCCAAAAAGGTAGGTCGTCGCATTTCAAACTTATTTCGCTTTCATCCCCTTCCAGACACATGTTTCTCGAAACACCACTATTGTTACTTTCTGTGAAATTTGTAATTATCGAAGGGGGAATTATATTTTAGGAAGGGTGAAAGCATATTTAGAAACTTATAGAAGGGTGTTTGACAAAACATGCCATAAATTATTGCATTAGACCTTTAACTAAGGTTATCAAGTATAATTTTGGTACATTAAATCATATTTAATATCAGTTTGATATGATGAATGTTTTTCAATTGAAAATTATTTTTTTAGATTTATATAGTTAAATTTGAACATCATATATTCATATGTAGTATATATAATAAGGGTGTCATAGGGTTTATAAACACTAAATACCCTAATATACATATGCATACTATCATATGTATGCATGTATGTATGTATGTATTTTGAATATGTGTATGTGTACATATGTGCTTATTGTAATTAATTTATAACCACATGATATATATATAGATATATACATATCATTGAGCATGCAGTATACATTATACATGTGTTATATCATGTAAAAAAAATTTAAAATACTAAGCATTCGACCATAATATATTTTATAAATTTAAGTATTTTATAAACATTAAATTTTATATGTTATATATATATATTAAATTTTTAACTAATTTATTAGTCTTGGTCCATAATTATTTTATAAAATATGTTATGATATATCTGTGTGTGCCAATGTGGGGTGTGTGTATTAATGATATGGGCACGACCTAATATTTTTTTTGAAATTCAGCATTTGTATAAATATATTTAAATCTTAAATTCCAATTATAATATAATTCAATTATTTTATTAAGATGTATTCTGAATTACAAATTTTTATAATACATACATATATATATACGTTTAAGATATATATCTAAATATTATATTCAAATTTAAGTTGATACTTAGTTTATTTGATCAAATAAATGATTAATAAATTATATATATATATACTGATACAATTAGGGGTATGTTCTAGTGACAATTATGTAATATGTTACATACATCTAACTTAATAACTAATCTAGTTCAAAATAAAAGGCGTTTTATATCTATTTTATACTTGTTATTTTGTGATATAATTAATTAAGTAAATAATTTAAAGTATATTAAATAGAAAAATACTTAAATGATATGTTATGTGATAGTAATTATAATATGTTGTAATCATGAGAAATTTATCACATTAAAAATAACATATTGATTTAAATATTTCTAATCTAAATGTTTCGAGATGGGATATTGATACATCCGTTGAGACTAGAGTGTGTACTACTCTCTAAGTGTTAGGCAGTGTATTACTTATAACCCCTGGGGTAACGAGGTGGTAGGTATAGATAGTTATTGGATATATATTGAATGACAAACTCGAGATTGTTATGTAGGTTAATATAACTAAGCTCAAACAGAGATTCTAGAAGTGGCGATATTACATATTTCACTCGACTTCAAATACTATTTAGCTTCAATGTGGATACTCCACTTTGATTATAGTTAAATCATGACATGACATCCATCGATCGACTATAGTTGGATCTGATTTGAAGCATTGGAAGTGAAACATTATTTAATAGAGAATTTGTTTTTTCTCAGTTATATGAGGTTAGATCAAGGTCAACTGTAGGCAACCCAAAATCAAAGTCTCTGGCTGGAGCAATATGGTTAATTATTATTATTATTTATCCAAGGACTTTATGTTTAGATAAGTCAAGTTAAATGTGGATTGATATTGGAATTTTGACCAAAACTAAATTCCATAAGTCTTATTGTGATATAGTGTTGACGGAGAGAATTGGTGTAAATAATCGTTACTACTGGGTAGCACTTATAATAAGTAAAATTTTATTTTACCAAAATGATTTGTAAGCGATAAATTCATTCAAAATGTTACACCATTAGCTAAGCTGACGAGTGAACGTTAATATTCAAGTTGTTTAATATTAATCTCTTACCGAATTTACGCTATTGAGTCGCAAAACCATAATGATGAATACTCTAAAAAATAACATGATTTAATTAATTTATAACCATTGTAAATATGTTATGAAATGTTAATTATTAAATTTTATTTGATTTTTTTGAATACCAATAGTATTTAATAAAGTGCATACATAAAAGTTAAATGCACGTATCAGTATATGATATTGATAAAATATTTAAATTTAATTTAATTAGATAAACTGCTAAATGGTTTTGTGAAACCTTTGAGGCCCACATGTCTTCTTTTATGGCTGGCCATTCATGATGATGAATGGGAAGAGGATTTGGTGAGATTTATTAAGGAATTAAAAAGGAGAGGTTTTAAAGGAGGGAGTTGAAAGATTTCAATGTTTCCTTTAAAACAAATTCTCTTTCATTCACTCCACGTCATTCTTCCTGATAAATTCATTATTTTCACTTTCTCTCCACCTCTCCCTTAATGAAAAAATCATCATGGCCTCCATGACTTAAAAATCACAAAATAAAATCATAAATTTTAAAGGTGGTTTTTATCTCTCGATCCTTGCAAAATCCGAAGTTTGATTCAGTTGAATCTAAGAGCTTTGTTCTTCATTCAAGATGCTAATTTTGGCTATATCTTAAGATAAAATTCAAAATTTATTTATTCTTATGTTAATCGTGTTAACTAATCTAGATCCCATTTTATGTTGTGCCTCATTTATATGTTCATTATATTGATATATTTCAGATTCTTCATCTCATTTGATTATTTGTTTATATTATTTGTATATTTTAGATTTGAATCTTTTATAATGAATTTATATATGCCTAAGTTGTTAAAAAAAATTGTTTTTGTTTTACAAATTATTGTTTAATAATAAATTTAAAAAACTATTTTGATTGAAAACTATTTATAGTTAAGTGTATGTGTACATATATGTTACATGGTTATTTAAACGGTTTTTATTGAAGTCAATTGTGATTATTTAAACTCACCTTTAAAAGTGAATACATATGTTTCTTGTTGTTGTTTTGAATATAATTTTTTGAATGTTGTTTACATAAGTATAAAAATTATTTCAATTTAAAATCAGCAAGTGGACTTTCATATAAAATTATAAACCATATGATTCCTACCTAAGTTGAAAGTTAGATTTAAATTTGTTAGAAATTTATATACATATATATTGGATTACAAACTTTATAAACATATGTTGTTTTAATTATTAAAATATAGCTTGCAATTATTTATATATATATGGATATATGTGTGTGTATGTCATTATAACTCAAATTTATAAAATGGACTTTTGTGTAAAACTATTAAATTTGATTAAAAAAATTTCTTAATTAAAATTGATTTACAATTGTTAATCTTAGTTTTCAAAACATATTAAATAGCCAAACTTAATTTTAGTATATATACATATGTATGTATATAACAGAGTGTGTGTATTTTAAATCAAAACCGCAGACAACAAAGACATATATAAAGGGATAAATGAGTCTATTGCTATGTAAATCACAGCACCTACATACGATCACATTAAACATGTACTGTTTCATTTTCACATTTTATACTGTAGTATATTTAGATATACTCACAATATATACGAAGTATAAATTTGATAATAAATTCCATTTAATAAATCAATCAATTTAATTAAAGAGAGCGAAATGAAATATTCCTCTTTCTAAATAAAAAAAATCTTCCCTTAATTAATTGTATAAGTTAAGAGAGATAAATGAAAGGTTTTATTCTCTAAATTAAATTAAACAAGTAACAGTTACACAGACATACACACAAGAGTATATTTGACTTACTCTATTTTATATAAACATCATATTGATTAAGATATAATAATTAAAACTTCTTTTTAAAATAAGATTTTGTTTAAATCAAATATTAGATTGGATCAATCTTTAGACTTCATAGGCCTAATAGATCCAAAACAGAATTTTTTTTAAATTTTACCTATTTCACTTACTTTTGACTAGTCCGGTTCCTTTACATAAGTTTTCCTAAAAAGAAAACACTTTTTTCTAAACGAAGTACAACTATTATATATATATATATATGCGTGTGTGTGTGTGTGTGTGTCTATGTATAAATATTTTGAAATGTAAATTTATTGAAAACAAAAAGGATGCATTGCTTTAAGAAAATATATTAACTATAAATAAACCATGGCCACGAAGTCCACTTAATAAATATATATGTTGTATTTCATAAATAAATTATGTATTATTTAATTTGCATAACACATACACACACTAATATATACATGCACACACACACACAAACACACACATACACACATTGAAAAGAGGGTTCTTTATTAATAATGTATAAGAAAAAATAGTGAGATTCGCCTCCTTAAGAAAAAACCTTACCATCGTAGTACGGAAAAAGCGAATGACATCTTATATTATACAACTTTAGTACAACAAATGAAAACATACAACTTCGAAAAAAACAAAAATACAGGCTCATAAGAATCAATAAAACACCACCACTAGCATAGACACACCCATCTGGCCCAATACACAAACATAAACCCGAAAACAAAGCAAGTGCGTCGCAAATTATCCAGGATCATTAACCTTAATGCCCTATCTAAGAAAAAGCTCCATATCTTCCCTTGAAATTTTCCAATGGTGGAAAGCATAGAACATCTGCAAACGAACGTCAATCTCTAGCAGCTTAAATCGCTGATCCACTAAACATCTCATGTTCTCAAACCTTCGGCGATTCCTCTTAAGCCATATATAGTGAATGAGTGTAGACGCTGCCGTAAAGGCTAATCCTACCTGACTGATGTCATCCATAACTTAGTTGTGAAACTAGAAATACGATCTTGAAAGCTTCGAGCAAGATCTAGATGAAAGTCCAACTTCGTCGACAAGACATCCTACAGATAAGTAGTGTATTCGCAAGTATTAAAAAGATGATTGTGGTCTTCATCATATTTATTACACAGAACACATTGTTTGTCATTAGAGATTTCCCAACTAGTTAATCTGTTAATTGTAGGTAAATGTCCTAGACATACCATGTATGCCATATAGGAAAACTCCCTGGCTGTTTTACTGTGCCATGTGAGGTTGAAATCTAAATTTATTGCTATTGATTACTTGACTTCATTCCAAACTTTAGCAAAAATAAAATTATGATGCTGGGCAATTTGCCAATGATCTTGGGATTGATCAGATTGTAATTTCACCTGGTTGATTAAAGCCGAGGCCTCCCTGGTTTCTGGTAATAGCTGAGGTTGTAGATATCGATCCTGTATTATATGGCTTACTTTGTAGTTACTAGTATAACAAATGTGGATTCTACTCCATCCAATTAAATCAACCATAAATTTGTAGTTTATCTAAGGATCAAACCACAAATCCATGTGTTCACCATTAACAATAATATATATATATATATATGGTTTTTCGTTGGTTGTGTACGATCAATAAAAAAGCATAAGTTTTAAAAGAGTGTAGTTATCTACCATGATCTAGCCCGTAGATCACACGTTATATTGCAAGCTATTTCCTCTTCTCTTTTCTACTCCTAGCTTAGCTTGCAAGGCCTAGCTATATGCTTTGAATTTCTCTAATGAAGACTAGAGTTTATGTTTAGAATTGCATAAAAGAATGAGGAAATAAGGTGGTATTTATAGTGTTTAGAAGGCTAGAAAATATTTAATATATTTTCACATTTTTCTCCTTGATAAATTATTTATCAAATATCCTTTTCAAACAAAACAAAGCTCCCCTATTTTTCTCTTATTACTGCCTTTATACATCACATATAAAAAATTTAGGCTTAACTAATAACAATTATTACTTACTTTAATATTTAGTTTAGCCCACTTATTTAATAAAATCAATATATAAAATTTATTCTAATCAATTTTAAAGCTTCAAATAAATAAATAAAAACCATAGCAAATTAACATAACATTTATATTAATTTTTCTCCATTTTCATTTATAACATTTATAAGTTAAGTTAAATTCAGAAATATGCTTACAAATATTATTGTGTGGCTCCTTGGTGAAAACTTAGCCATGTAATATTTAATTTATATATTAAAGTTCGTGTAGACTTTACTAAAGCATGGTAGTGGACATGAGTTCAATTGATTATATATTATTTAGGTGAAATCATATTTCTAATCGTTTAAGGCTACACCCTATGAAATGGTTTATTTTGCTTTATTTCTTATCATCATTACAATATAACCGAGATATGAGTTTTTTTTATGCTCAAAATATCTAATAATATACATAGCTGGTTGCAAAGTATAACGTTAAACCCTTGGTTCAATTTGATAAAATTTATCGATTAATCGTTCTACTATAGCTAGTGATTTAAACTTTAAGTTGACTACCAATTACAATGACACTAACCTTCTACAATGAAGGAGACGAACCCACTTTTGAGTAATGTTTCACTTCAAGTGGTTTAATGAATATCCAACTATGGTAGTAACCCGAGCATCATGTCATGGTGATTGACTAAAGTCAAGTACAATATATATTTAAAATCTATGGTATCTTAAGGCTTAAGACAAATGCATATCATTATATGAGATCCTTTATTTTGACTTAGTTGTAATTAACCTATAGAAGAGTCTTGATGAGTCTTTCTATGATTTTACCAAATAATCATAAGTACATAAACCCTTGGTGTCTCCAATGGTCATGAATAATTTACCATCAATCATAAAGGGAGTGATACGTACACTAGTTATAGTGGATGTATTGATATCCTATTCTCTAAATATCTTGACAAGGAACATTTGAGGATAAGTATTTTATATGCATGATCCAATACTCACGAATGCTACATTTGCAACTACAATCGATTAAATACTTTCTTCTAAGGATTTTCAACTTTGTATATATCCGATGTTTTAAGAACATTACTTATATCATAATATAACAAAACATATAATAGAAAAAAACCAAAAACATACTTTGTTTCTAATAGAGTTTGGGGCATGCCCTAGGGGAAATTATGTAATTTGTTCATATATCTAACTCGTTGACCAATCTTGTTCGAAATAAAAGGTATTTTCTTCCTATTATATACTTGATATAATGTGATTATATTAATTAATTAACTTAATTAAAAGTAGATTTAATATAAAAATCCATAAATGATATATTGTATGATAGTAGTTACAAAGTGTTGTAACCGTGAGTAATTTATTACAACGAAACAAATATACCATTTTAAATGTTCCTAGTCAAGATGCATCAAGACTGGATATCGATGTATCCGTTGAGACTGGAGTACGTAACGCTCTCCAAATGTTGGGCAGTGTATTACTCATGACTACTGGGGGCACCTAGGGGTTGCGTACTAATAGTTATTGGATAACTATGGAACGACTCACTAAATAGTTTTCTGTTGGTTAATATAACCAAGGTCAAACAGAAAATATCGATGTGACTGATTTACACAGTTCTCTCGACTTTAGAATACCGTGGATCTTCAATATGAAATCTCCACTTTGATTATAGCCATATATGGCATGGCGTCCATCGAGTGACTATAGTTGGGTCGAGTGGAAGTATTGGAAGTGAAGCACTATTCAAGAGAGGATTCGTCTCCTCAATTATATGCGGTTTGTATCACGGTCAACTCAAGTCAACTCAAAGTCAAAGTCTCGGGCCAAAGCATTTCGGTTAATAATAATTGTTATTATTGAACCAAGGACTTTTTATTTGGACTATAAATTTGAATGTGGATGAGGTTGGAATTTTGACCATTACCAAATTCCATAAGTCCAAAGTGATATAGTTTTGACGAAGATAATTGGTGTAAACAAATGTCACAACCGGGTAACGCTTATTAAACTAAAATTCGATTTTTACCGAAAATGAGTAAGCGATAAATTTGGCCATAATGTCACACCACCTGCTAAGTGACGCGTGAACGTTAACATTAGAATAGTTCGATGTTAATCGCTGACCAAATATACACCCAAGAGTTACACAGCCGAAATGATGAATTCCTTTAAGACCAAACAATTTAATTAGTTTATAATTGTTATAAATTAATTAAATTAATTAATATTTATGAAATATTAATTATAAAATTTGAATATGATTTGAGAAATAAATAATGTTATATATATATATATATATTTATAACAGTTATAAATATATCGATCAATATACAATATCGACAAGCGATTAAATTAGATTTAATTGCATAGTATTTTGGATTGGGCTTAGATGTTACATATGGGCATATTATACCTTTCAAGGATTATTATGTTACACATGCACTCACACATATATGTATATGATACATTTATGTATAAGCTAAATCAAATAAAATTAATTTCATATCTTAATATATTTGAATTTAAATAAAATAAATGATTTTAGTTAAATGAAATTTAGAAATGTTCTAATTCAGTTAGACTTTATAGGCCCAATAAAGATCCAATAGAGTAAATTTTTGAAATTCACCCAAAACTTCCGCTGCGGGCTGGTCCAGTTCCAACAATTTCAATAAAAAATCACTTATAAGAATTATGTAATAGTTACATAATTTACCCTATGGCACACTCTTAACTCTATCATATAAGAAATGAAAAATGACATTGTTACATTTATAGGTTTACATATTAACGACATACTACTGATTGATAATGACATACGCATGTTGTTTGCACAAAAATTGGACAAACACCTCAAAGTTGTATGATTTAGTAGATTTTATGTTGCTCTTAGCGATTTGAGTGATTTATGCAAATATATGAAAAGCAGGGGCTAAATTGTAAAAAGACACGCAAATTTATAGTGGTTCAGCCCCTACGTCCACTTTATATGTTATTTCTTTTCTCTTCTTTTGATTACAAGTACAAAGCTTTGGTACAAGTAAAAGAAAGTTGTTTGAAAGTTCCTTCCGTGCTTGAGCTCTCAAAACTTGTACCCATTGTTGTACCCCTGCCCCTCTATTTATAGAGTGAGGCTAGGGGTAGGGGTCCAAGATGTGTATAGTTGCTGATGGGCCTGGGCTGATGTGATCTGGCCTGGTACGTCTTGGTTCGGCATCGCTTGGTTCGGAGGTGGTTGGAGTGTAGAATGGACCGGTTGTAGGTGATCCGGTGCTATGTGGCAATCGCTTGGTCCGGTTTGGGGGTTGGTCCGGTAGGAACATGGGAAGTGCAGTTTGGACCGGTAGTTGCTTGGACCGGTGGTGGGATGGTGAGGTTGGTCCGGTGTGGAGATGGTTCGGCATGGGCTGGTCCGGCTATGGAGTTGGTTCGACGATGGTTGGGTAGGAGTTGGTCCGGTGGAGCTTCGACTCGGTTATGCATGGAGGAGTTGGTTTGTTTTACTTGGAGGGTGGCTGGTTTGGCTCTTCCGGTCCGGGGGTGAGAATTCACCCAACACTTGCCCCCCAAAGTGGGGCGTATGTTGGCATACGGCCTACTTTGTTCCTTGGTCGTCCTCATTCGGTCACTGAGTGCCGGACCATCTGATCCGGTGTCCTTTGTTTGCCTATAAGTAGGGGTGGTACGCCTTCGTCATTCCTTTCCAATCCCAGATAGCCGAACTAAATATCTCTACCGAATCAAGCTCTCTGCCAAATTGCTTCAGAAACACCGAATCAGGTACTTGACTTTCCTTTGCCGAATGAAACTCGTATGTTGTACCTAATGAACTTTAGCTGTGAGAATGCCGAATGGACCTTTGAGAGTGAGAATGCCGAATGAACCTTGTAAAGTATGGTCGCCGAGTGTGTTTAGGCGTTAAGTGCCGAATGAAGTCATACACTTGAATAACCGGATGAACTCAGAAATATTGAATTCCGAATGAAAATGATACCGAATGAAACTGATACTGAATATGTTTTTACCGAATGACGTCATATACTTGTTTACATCTTCTGTTCTAATGATGTGCTTTTCCGGTGTTGCAGATAATGTCTCGTAAAGCGGAAACTCGATCAGACAAAAAGAAATCCGGGGGCGAAGGAGGTTCCTCTGCCGTGCCCCCAGCTCAGCCGAATCAAGAACGTCACGGACCAACCCCAAGATCGCTAGTGGACGGGTATGGCCCTCAGGAACTTCTGAACTCCCCGCCCGATTGCTTTCCTAGCTCCCTCAAGGAGGAGCAGCTTGATGTCATTTCCCGATCCTTTGGAATCGATAGGGCGCACTTGCTATTGCCTGGGAGAGACGTTATGCCGTATGATCCTCCTGAAGGGTACTTCGCCTACAGCAGATACCACTGCATGTGTGGTGCCATTCCTCCTCTTAACGCTTGGATAGCCAGCTTCCTCACATATCTAAAGGTGGCCCCATTCCAGCTTCAACCCAACTCCTATGCTATACTGGTGAGCCTCTTCGTCATTTTCCAGAGGAAGTATGGTCGTGCTCCTTCCAACCGAGAGATCCGGTATCTATCTAATCCGAGGGGCTATAAGAAGGGGTCCCCATACATTAGCTTGGAGTCAGTTGTGACCTTCAAGCCGGTCTTGGATCTGTATTCCAAATTCAGCATGTTCAAGAAGGAATGGTTCTTTGTCAGGGACGACTCCGTTTCAATTCGGCGCTTTACTTCTGGATGTAAGTTGATGCTTTTACTTATAATTTCCATTACGATTGCGATGCTTCTTCTCATACTTTCTCATTTTTGCTAGCGACAGGTGGCTTTGCGGTTGTGGAGACTGACCGCCTGGTTCAGACGGCGGCTGAGATAGAAGCTATTCTCGGGAAATATAGATCATCTGCCTTCCTGATCAGAAATGCGACCCTTCTGGAGTATAACTTAATCCTTCCACAACAGTCAGTAGTCAAGCCGAGGGAAACGGCGGAGGAGAGGGCGGTTGTTCAGACTAAGGGAGGTGTTATGGTAGAGAGTAGCAAGAGGAAACCTTTCACAAAACCTCCAACCGTCGGAGGTAAGAAACTCAAGAAGTCGGACGGTCCCTCCCCCAGCAATTGTCCACTTACCCAAGAGGAGGAAGACATAGAGGAGGAAAGAGGTGAGGGTGGAGATGGTCGGGAAGGTGATAAAGGTGGCGATGGCATCGGGGCCTTGCTTCCTGGGCAGGCGGGCGAGATTCAGGAGTGGACGGATGATGCGTTCCACCAGGCTTTCGAGGGGCTGGACGAAGATCCGGCTTTGGTAGAGAAAACCGGGACAGCGGACAAGGCCGGGACCGGTGCAAGCGAGTCTTTTCAGACCATTCCAGCCAAGGTGGCTCCGACGACTCAAGGTGAACTCTTGACTCCTGCATGCTTCATTAATGATAGGGACTTAGGAATATTTTATGATCTGCTCCCGTCCTGGAATGAAATCCAGGACTTATTGCAGTATCCTACTTCTCCCCAGGGTTTGTATAACAGACGTGCTTTCTTTCTTCTTTTAACTTGTACTTTACCGCGTTTCTCAAATCATATAGTGATGTAAGCTTGTGACACTTGTTTTTCATATCAGGAGCAGGCAAGACATCCAAGGCCTTAGACCTTCGGCACAGGCTTGAGCAATATAAGCTTTCCAAAACTTCTGTCAAGCCGAAGCCTTCGACCCACCGCTCCGGGGATGTAGTCGGCTACCGTCCTCTTCTCGGGGTTATCGAAGAAGGTATTCAGCAGAGAAAGAGGAGTCATCCCTTATCCGAACCTTCGCCCGGTCCTCAGCTCCCGGCTCAACCTCTTCATGATATCACGGAGGAGGACAGCGAGTTTGCACCCTCTCCGCACCCGTCCGGAAACCCTTCCGTTACTCATATCGATCGTCCTGACTTGGCTCGTAATCCATTTGCGGGTCATCCTGATCTGGATCCAAGTTCCCACGACATTACCTTTGACGAGGTTACTGGTGAGCACCTTCTTCCCCGCAATCCCATGGTACGGGTGCTTGATGAAGCTAAGTCCTTAGATCTCGATCTACTTACCACTCGGATAGTTACCATGGGAGACGAGGCCAAGGCTAATATTGATCGGGTGGCGGAGGAGACTAGGAAGCTGATGGGGCATCATGCCCGGCTGGTTAAGGCTGGAGAGGAGATTGGGAGTGCCAACATCCGACTAAGATTGGTGGTTTCGGACCAGGCCAAACAGCTCGCTGATCAGGCCATTCAGATTTCTCGGCATGAGGCTGCCTCCGGGCGGTTGAGGAAGGCTATGGAGGAGGCTAGTAAGGCGGAACTGCGGAAGATGGAGGCTGCCTGCAAGGAGCAGATAAATATGGCCATCTCGACAGTGGATGAGGTTCGGAGGGCGGATCTTGAGCGGGTAGAGGAGCTGTCGGGGAAGCTTGAAGCCGCAGAGCTTGCTCAGGTTAGGCTGAAGGAGGAGATGGAGGTGATGCGGAAATCCCTTTAGGCTGACTGCTCGAGATACCGTTTGGAGAGAGAAGCTGCTGTTGGAAGGTTGTCGGCTTCCGAGGCCCGGATGAGGGAGTTTGAGGAGAATGAGGGGATGATGGATGAAATGCTTCAGGACATGTACTTCCGAACTTAGAAGCAGGGCAACCTGTCCTAGATGGATGATTATCCTAGGGTCATGGCTAAGATCTATCTTCGGGCTTTGGAGGAGGCTAAGGCCGATGCGGATAAAGATGGTGGCGTGGTCTTCAGCATGGATGCGGTCACTGCTCAGTTTGCCAAGGAGGAGAAGGTGGCGGTGAAGGAAGGTATGCGGTTGCTTGCCGCTGAGGAGGTAGGCGTGCAGGTAGAGGATGACGATCAGGATAGTCAGGAAGCAGGCGCTGGTAAGTCTCCCTTTTTAGTTTCTCCATCGACTTGGTTTCTTATTGCTAATGAATCCTTTCTCTGACTGGACAGGGGGTCAACAGGACAAGGATAAAGCTCCACTGCAGCCGGCCCCTTGATTATACCTGGAAAAACTCTTTTTGTGGATTCGACAGGGTTGTATTTGTTAGTCGAAAAATGGTAAAGTAGCCTTTAGGTTGTAATATTCTGCCACTTGTAATAAATAGTCTTATTTTTGACGTGTAATTCTTTAACTTAAGCTGATTTTGTCGTCTTTTGAATGTTTGCTGTTATTTTGGCATGTCGTATGAGAAATATAGCTATGTATATTCTTGTAATTAAATTGTGTTTGATGTCGGGTTCTGGTTTAAGACATAATTTCATGACTTGCAATGTTAGTGTCTGGTGTGAATAAATTATAGTCATGTATTTGTACATAAAGGAAGAAAATACCGCCCTTCATGTTCTGTTTGTAGATGGCAGTTTTGAATATCATGGAAAGCAGTTGAATGCCCTGCCATCCGATTGTGAATCCCTGCATCCATTGGCGAGTATCTCCAACTCTGTATTCTGTACTTTATGGATTGTTATAGAGGATAGGAGGAAAGCTTTTTAAGTAAAATTGAAATATGTGAAATAGTAAAACTTCCAATCACGGAAGGCCTTCGATGTGCTTAAGTTCGTGGCAAACGGGTTTTGTAGTCACTTTCCCTAGCTGTGGGTCTTGGAGACATTTGTCACCCATCTTACGCCTCCGCGGGGAGTTAATTCTTTTTTACCACAGCCGCACCTAAGACACATCGGAGCCGAGATCGCGCACAGTAACTACCCGGGCCATTATGGCCCGTAATCGTGGGTATTATTCGAATTACTGTGGCCGGCTAGCGTGGGTGCCGATCGTCAACTGTGAACTGCCCCTGGCTGGCCACACCTTATGTTGGGGCTTATAGTCGGTTCACAGTTGCCGGCGAGCCTAACGCCGTAATGAGCTGCCTCGGCTATAGTCGGCCTTCTCGGTGGCTTATAATCGGCTCATTACAGTTGGCTTTAAGGGCCGTTGCGAGCAATGAGTTAACCCACAGCAGAGGGATGCTGGAGCAAAAGTGTCTCATTGGCGAGGGCATAGATTCGCATAGTACCTGTTAGGTTATGCCCAGGCAAAGTTGCACCGTGGAGTGCTTTGAGTGGAAATGCTATACGCATAGGATTTTGTTCAACAGAAAAGGATAAAGTTAACAAGTAGCCAAGATATAAAGGAACAAGTTAAAAAAGAGACAAAGTTTTTTAAAGTGGTTCGGCATGAAAAGGCCTACGTCCACTGATTCTCTTTGTTAATTCACTTCATATGGGCAATACAAGTTAAGAAAAGTATCGACGGAGGTGTTGGATGTTCCATGCCCTCTGGAACACCTCTCCGTCCACTGTTGACAAAATATAGGCTCCGTTGTGGAGATCTTTATGAATTACATATGGTCCATCCCAGATTGGGTCTAGTGCTCCGGGGCGAGGGAAGATTCGCTTGAGGACAAGATCCCCTTCTTGTAAGGTACGATGCTTGACTTTGGAGTTGTATTGCGCTGCCACTTTCTGCTTGTGGGCTGCTGTTTTAAGGACTGCATCATTTCTTCTCTCCTCAACTAGATCCAAAGACATGTGGAGGAGCTCTTCATTCTCTTCCGGGTTATAGTGGATCCTACGGTGGCAAGGCACAATGGTTTCAACTGGGAGCATAGCCTCCGATCCGTATGCCAAAGAGAAAGGAGTGTGCCCCGTTGATGTTCTGAAAGATGTGCGGTAGGCCCACAGTGCCGTAGGGAGTTCATCCACCCAAGCGCCCTTTGACTTTTTGAGCTTCTTTTTTATCAGAGTTTTCAGAATTTTGTTGACTGCTTCGACTTGTCCGTTTGCCTAGGGATATGCTACGGATGAGAAGCTTTTATGAATTCCGTGTTCTTGGCACCAGTTGGCGAATTCCTCGCTGTCAAACTGAAGTCCATTGTCTGATATGATTTTGAGTGGGACTCCGTACCTGCATAGAACATTTTTGATTAAGAAGTTAATAACTTTTGCTGAAGATACTTTATTCAGAGGTTCCGCTTCCACCCATTTGGTGAAATAATCAACTGTCACTATAGCATATTTGGCCCCGCCTCGGCCCATCGGTAGCTCGCCGATTAAGTCAATTCCCCATATTGCGAAGGGCCAAGGGCTGGTCATTTGAGTAATCTCAGTTGTTGGTAGCCGTGGAATCTTAGCAAATTTTTGGCATCTGTCACACTTCTTGACGAAATCTAAGGCGTCCTTGCTTAAGGTGGGCCAGAAATATCCGTATCGGAGTATCTTTTTTGCTAATGTTTGTCCTCCGGTGTGATCTCCGCAGCTCCCCTGATGGATGTTGGATAAGATTTCCTTGGCTTCTCTCCCAGCGACACACCTTAATAACGGGTTAGAGAATCCGCGCCGATAGAGGATGTCTTCTTGTATTGTGTAGCGGGATGCTTTCCTCAAGATTTTCTTGACTTCGTCACGCCCGTTGGGTAGAGTGCCACTTTGTAGGTAGTCTCGGATGGGAGTCATCCAAGTTGCTTCTTCGGTTGCAGCTATCAGATTCACTTGCTCAAAACTTGGAGCCAGTTGCTTTGAGACGGTTACTGCCCCGAAGATGGTGATGTCTCTCACACTTGCTTGCTTTGCTAATTCGTCGGCCTCTCGGTTCTCCTCCCGAGGGATGTGTTTGACTAAGTAGTGGTCCAATCGGCTGAGAAGTAACTTGGTCTTCTTTAGATATGCTATGAGTCGTTCTTCTCGAGCTTGGAATTCTCCTAGTATTTGATTAACAATAAGTTGAGAATCGCTGTGAAGACACAAAGAATTGGCCCCGATTTCTATGGCAATATCTAGTCCAGCTATCACTGCTTCATATTCTGCATCGTCGTTGGTGGCAGCGAACTCCAACCTTATAGCATAGTGCAGTTTGTTTCCCCTGGGAGTGATTATTACCACACCTGCCCCCGAGCCTTGTTCGTTTGATGCACCATCCACAAAGAGATTCCACTTGATATCTTCTGTTATTTCCAATTGCTCCTGATCTTCGTTGGTAGTGAACTCTGCAATGAAATCAGCCATGGCCTGTCCCTTAATGGTGGTGCGAGGGTGATAGGTGATATCATACTGACTCAGTTCAATGCACCATTTAAGTAATCGCCCAGAAGTGTCGGGACGATGGAGTACCTGCCTCAGCGGTTGATCGGTCAGAACTTTGATGGAATGGGACTGGAAGTAGTGACGCAATTTCCGTGATGTGATTAGTAAACAGTATGCTAACTTCTCAAGTTTAGGATATCTGACTTCTGCCCCAGTAAACCTTTTGCTGACGAAGTAAACTGGTCGTTGCGTGCGGTTGTCTTCCCTTACCAAGGCAGCGCTTAGAGCGTGAGATGACACAGCAAGGTATAGGTATAATTCTTCGCCTTCGCTTGGAGTCGAGAGTACCGGTGGTTTCTGGAGGTGTTCGATTAGGTTAAGGAAAGCGGTTAAGCATTCGTCCGTCCATTCAAACTTTCCTTTATCTTTCTTTAGAGCTTCGAAAAAGGGGACGCACTTGTCCGTTGCCTTGGAGATGAATCGGCTTAGGGCGGCCACTTTTCCATTTAGGCTTTGCATTTCCTTTCGGGTGGAAGGTATCTTGATATCCCTTAGCGCTCGGACTTGTTCGGGGTTTGCTTCAATCCCTCGGGCATGGACGATGAACCCTAAGAATTTTCCCGATGATACTCCGAAGGAGCACTTTAGTGGATTCAACTTCATTCCATACTGTTGAAGTACCTGGAACATTTCGTCTAGGTGGCTTACGTGATCTTTGGCTTTCCGTGATTTCACCAGCATGTCGTCCACATATACTTCCATAGTTTGTCCTATTAGCCCCGCAAACATCTTGTTGACGAGGCGCTGGTAGGTGGCTCCTGCATTTTTAAGTCCGAAAGGCATTACCTTATAGCAGTACAAACCCCGGTCGGTGATGAAACTAGTGTGGTCTTGGTCGGGAGCATGCATAGGAATTTGGTTATATCCTGAGTATGCGTCCATAAAAGATAGGAGCTCGTGCCCGGCTGTGCTGTCTACAAGTTGGTCGATTCTGGGAAGTGGGAAGCAATCCTTCAGGCAGGCGTCGTTTAGGTTGGAGAAGTCGATGCAGGTCCGCCACTTCCCATTAGCCTTCTTTACCAGTACCGGGTTGGCGATCCATTCCGGGTAAACAGCTTCTCGTATGAAGTCATTGGCGAGTAGAGTCTTTACTTCTTCATCGAGGGCTGCTGATCGCTCTGCCCCCATACTTCTCTTTTTTTTTACAGGCGCCTTGGTAGGATCAATGTTTAATACGTGGCATGCTATGTCGGGGGAGATTCCGGTCATGTCAGTGTGTGACCAAGCGAATACATCCAAGTTGTGGCGGAGAAAATCGATGAGTTGTTCCTTCAATTCGGCTTTTAGTTGGGACCCAATTTTCAATAGTCTACTTGAGTCGTGCTTGTCTACAGATATAAACTCCATAGCCTCTACAGGCTCGGCGGTGGCCTCCTCCTCTTTGTCCCTAGGGTCTAATTCATTGAAAGGGTCGCTGGTATATCGAAGAGGAGGGGCTTTCTTTAGTTGCTATACTTCCATACTTTTTGTGCAGAGGGCAATCTCTACACCCTTCCCTTTATCCTTCCTGTGGTTGTTGCGAAGTTCAGTCACATAGCAGTCTCGAGCAACGTCCTGGTCTCCTTCTACTTCCCCTACTCCATTGTCCGTTGGAAATTTCATCTTTAGGCACCATGGGGCTAGGACAATTTGGAAATCAGACAAAGCTGGCCTTCCTAAGAAGGCGTTGTAGGCCGAACGGTTTTCTATTAGCACAAATGTCTGTTTCCGTACAATGGAGCGGGGATGGCTTCCAATCTCAACAAAGAGGTCCAGTTGTCCGAGAGGCATCTTCGCATTTCCAATGAAACCGTGTAGTGGTTTATCGCAGGGAGATACATCCTTCATTGATAGCTTCATTTTGTCGAATGCGTGTTTGAACAGGATGTTTACTGAGCTTCCAGTATCTACCAGGATTCGGTAAACTTCGGCAGGACCGAGTCGGGCAGAGATAACCATGGGATCTATGTGAGGGTATTGCCTTCCTTCTAGGTCACGCTTACCGAATGTGATGTCATCACTTTCTTTCCGCTTCGGGTGGCGTTCTTCTATAACCGAATTGACATAGTCTTTATTGTCTCTAAGCGACTTTCCGTACCTTTCCATCTCTTTCCAGCTTCTGTCTGCGATGTGTGGCCCTCCTGAGATGGTATGGACCACTATCTTTTCTTGACTAGAGCTGCTAGCGTTGCGGTTTCCTCTGTCGGCCCCTGGTGAGGGTAGCCTTGGGTTTTCATTGGCAGGAGCTGGGATCCTGTCCTGACCTTTTACATAACGTTCCAGTTTCTTTCTTCTGATGTGTTCCTCAATCAGATCTCGGAGATGATGGCATTCGTTGGTATCATGCCCGTGAGATTCGTGGAAGCGGCAGAACTTTCCAGACTTCTGTGCGTTATCCGATTCCTTCTTGTATGGTGGGCGTTTGTATCTAACTTCTCCTTGGGTGGCAAGGAAGATATTTTCGATGGTCTCGTTCAAAGGAGTGTAAGTGTCGAATCTTGGTCCTGGCCGATATAGGCGCTTTTCTCCCTTCTTGCCCCCAGCATTGTCTCTGGAATCATTTCTTCGAACGTCCCTTGCCACAGCAGGGGCGTTGCCATGGGTTGTCTTATTTTGCTGTCCTGACTGCCCCTCAACGGCAGCATCCTCAAGCCTCATGTATTTCCCGGCTTTATGGAAGAAATCGGGTAAAGTAGCTGGTTTTTCTTTTGTCAACCTTCTAGCAAATTTAGTGTCCGGATGCACACCACTGCAGAGGGCCATTAGGATAAGCTTCTCATCGGCATCTTGGACTGCGGCTGCTGCGGCGTTGAATCTGGTTAGGTATTGCTGCAGCTTTTCTCCAGGTTTCTGTTTGACGCTGGTAAGGAATAAGCGTCCTTAGGTTGCTCCACATGAATGCGGAACTGACTGATAAATTTTTCTTTCAACATTTCCCACGAGCTGATGGATCCTTGGGGTAGATGACAGAACCAGGAGGTAGCAAGATCTGCTAAGAAGAGCGGAAAGCATTTGCACAGTACTCCCTCTGTCGCTCCACTCATGAGCATATGCTGCGTGTACCTCTGTAAGTGTACAACGGGATCAGAGGTTCCTTTGTAGGGTTCCATTGTTGGCATCTTCCATTCTCGGGGGGTGATAGCAATTTCGATGTTGCGGGCGAAAGGGCTGGTTACCCTAGCGCCTATCCCTCGATCTCTTTGCTCCCGTTGGACACACTCTCTGAATAAGCATGCCATCCTTTCATCAGAACTTGGAGCAGATAGAAATGAGTTTGGTTCTGTTCTGTGGGATTGATTCCGTCCAGATGACTTGTAGGGATGGTATCGTCTATCATTCCTCATATTTTCCAGTGGCTGCCTTTGATCTTTTGGGAGCATGCTCGGGTCAGCTACAGTTGGCCCTTGCCTCGATCTCCCCCTGCTGGGTTCTGATCTAAGCACTTCCTCGGGTCCAACTTCGGGCTGGACTCTAGCTCGGCCCCGTTCACTGGCGTTTCTGTGGTTAGGCAGCATGACAGGCTCAGCTACAGTTGACCTTCGCCCGGTACCTCCCCCGTTGGGTTCGGTACCAAACGTTTCCTCAGGCCTAACTTCGGGCTGTGCTCGGTCTCGGCTCCTACCATGGCTACTTCTGCCGTTAGCTCCTTCGAAGAAGGAAGATCTTTGTTGTCTCTGAGATCCTCCAGACTGGGACTCGCCCCATGATTCAGTGTTGCGGTTGGATTCTTCAGCGTCCCTTAAGCGTGACATGAGATGGTCCACCAAGGCTTCCTGCTGGGACGTGAAGCGGTTAGTTACTTCAACCACAACTCTGTCCAAATCTGCCCTAGTAATTGCTGCAGGCTGTTCCGTGGCAGGAGTGGTGGGGTTAGCCTGTTCTTCATTTGTTATTGTTGCTGGAGGAGGACGATTTGCTTGATTCGTGACAGCTGGATCTGGAAGACTGCTGGATGCGATGTTTTTTCCTTTGTTAACATCTTTTCTCTGTTTGGGAGGCATGTTTTCCAAGTAGCGAACGATGCTGTTAGGAAAGCTGTTAAGTGGATGAAGCTGAAGCTTCGAGCTTCTCCGTTCTCAGTGAAAGCACCAAAAATGTTTGCACAAAAATTGGACAAACACCTCAAAGTTGTATGATTTAGTAGATCTTATGTTGCTCTTAGCGATTTGAGTGATTTATGCAAATATATGAAAAGCAGGGGCTAAATTGTAAAAAGACATGCAAATTTATAGTGGTTCAGCCAGAATGTGCCTACGTCCACTTTATATGTTATTTCTTTTCTCTTCTTTTGATTACAAGTACAAAGCTTTGGTACAAGTAAAAGAAAGTTGTTTGAAAGTTCCTTCCGTGCTTGAGCTCTCAAAACTTGTCCCCATTGTTGTACCCCTGCCCCTCTATTTATAGAGTGAGGCTAGGGGTAGGGGTCCAGGATGTGTATAGTTGCTGATGGGCCTGGGCTGATGTGATCTGGCCTGGTACGTCTTGGTTCGGCATCGCTTGGTTCGGAGGTGGTTGGAGTGTAGAATGGACCGGTTGTAGGTGATCCGGTGCTATGTGGCAATCGCTTGGTCCGGTTTGGGGGTTGGTCCGGTAGGAACATGGGAAGTGCAGTTTGGACCGGTAGTTGCTTGGACCGGTGGTGGGATGGTGAGGTTGGTCCGGTGTGGAGATGGTTCGGCATGGGCTGGTCCGACTATGGAGTTGGTTCGGCGATGGTTGGGTAGGAGTTGGTCCGGTGGAGCTTCGACTCGGTTATGCATGGAGGAGTTGGTTTGTTTTACTTGGAGGGTGGCTGGTTCGGCTCTTCCGGTCCGGGGGTGAGAATTCACCCAACACATGTTATAATCAGTGAAAGTTTAATTGTCTAATAATTTATCAATGACATATTTGGGTGAAACATCCTATATACTAGGAATAAAGATATATAGAGATATATAATAAAGGATATTGGGATTGTCTTAGTCGATGCACATAGATACCATACTAAGAAGATTTAGTACGAAAATTCCGAGCATGGAAATGTTCTAGTGCGGCATCGAATTGTTATTTCAAAAAGATATAGATGAGAAAAGACAGCTTGTGGATAGGATTCCTTATTCTTCGACAATATGATCAATTATGTATGTTATGCTACATATTAAGCTGCATGTCGCCTTTGCACTTTGTGAGTCAGTTGATATCAATTAAATCAAAGCGAAAATCATTGGACAACCATTAAGAGCATTCTTAAGTATTTGAGAAATACTAAAAATTGATCGATAACATACATAAACAAATAGCTCCTTATGAAGGTTGACAATAACAAATCATTCCTAAGCTCAAGTTTACCCTTGATGAAGGGTTTTATGATGGAAATGTTGCAAGTAAGAAGTTATGGCAGAATCAACCATGAAGGCTATGTACATCGCTTTAAATAATACTTCCAAAGAAGTAACGTAGAAGAGAAAATTCACTAAAGAGGTAGGAGCGATCCCAAGCATTAAAGGTTCAATGCCTATGTAGTGTGAAAATTATGCAGCAATACAGATTGCTAAGGAATAAGGAACTCATAGGTGTTGAGTCACATTCTCTGCTAGTACCACATGATAAGATAAATCACAGGTGATAAAAATGTGGTGGTCGAGAGAGTACACACTAAAGACAACATCGCAAATCTATACACTAAGGTCCTTTCTCTATTCATTCTAGAAAGAGTGAATGAAGTATGGGCATGAGGCACCATAATCGACCCCAAATACATGTAGGTGATTGATAGAGTTAAGGGTGTATTCTAAGGACAATTATGTAATTTGTTATGTAACACAACTCTTGTAAAGGAAAATCATTTGAAATAATTCTTTTGGTTTTGTATATAATTGTATATGTTGTTATATTGTAACATAAGTAATATTTTAATATGTTAAATAATTACAAGTGGAAAATGTTTAGGAAAAGTATTTAATCGATTACAATTGCAAATATGTTATTGAATTGGATTGTTAAATATTTGTCCTTAAATTTTCCAAGACAATTTGTTTCGAAAACGAGATAATAACAATCTATTTAGACTGATGTACATAATACTCTCCATGTGATAGACAGTGAATTACTGATGATCATAGAGGACACCAAGGGGTTACGTATTTGTGGTTGTTTAAAAAATTATAAAGTGACTTGCCGTGATTCTTCTATATGTTAATTGTAAAAGAGTAAGTTTTATGGCCCGGAAGCAATTATGTAATTTGTTACATATAATTAACTATATAGTCAATTTTATTCATAATAAAGATGTTTGATTTATATTATATAATTTGTTATATTGTGATATAGTTAGTTAAGTAATCAATTTTAAGTATATTAATAAGAAAATCCTTAAATAAAATTTTATGAGATTGTAGCTACAAATATTTGAAATCATGAGTAATTAATCACAATATTAAATAACATTTTATTTTAAATATTCATGCTCAAGATGTTTTGAGAAATGATATTGTTTTATCCATTGAGACCAAAATGCGTAACGCTCTCCAAATGTTGGACGATGTATTACTCATGGCTGCTGTGACCACCAACGGGTTACGTACTCATAGTTATTGAATAATTATGAAGCGATCTATTCAAAAGTTTCATGTCGGTTGATAATAGCTTGGTCAAATAGAAAATCTCAATGTGATGATATTACAGAATTCCCTTGAGTTTAGAATAATGTGGAATTTCAATGTATATACTCAACATTGATTATAATTAAATCAATGCATGACTTCCATCAAACGACTATAGTTGGGTCTGAGTTAAAGCATTAGTAATGAAGCATAATTCAATAGAAATTTCATCTCCTCGGTTGTATGAGGTCAGTATCACGGTCAATTGTAGTTAATTCAAAGTCAAAAACTATGGCTAGGGTAGAACGATTAAAAATAAATGTTATTATTAAACCAAGGACTTTGTTCACGACTTGTCAAATTAAATGTGGATAATATTGAAGTTTTGACCAGTACCAGACTCCATGTATCCTAAAGTGATACGGTGTTGACAAAGAAAAAGTGTGCAAACTATTATCACTATTGGTGTGAGAAAATCCAAAAATATTAGGCCTCATATAATAGTATCTTTTTAGACCTACTGGGTCACCAAAATAGTTTTTCCCTTAAAAGAACCAAAATCATCTAGGTAAATAAGGTGATACAATAGACAATGTCTAGGATGTAAAATACAAATCATAAAATAGCTGCACTATTTTCATTTCACATCAGAACAATATTAAAAGTACAACAAAACCTGCTAAGGTTCGTTCACATATGGATTTCCGTTCGAAGTATCCATAGTACATCGATGCCATCCTCCTAATAAGGGTCAGAAACTACCTTTCGAAACCATGTATATCTCTAGATAAAATATACCACAAAAGAAAACATAACTGGTCCATGCCCGAACATGTGATACTGAATACCATCAACTCCTACGTGCCATAACCAAAAGCATCTCTAGATATATTGAGTTGATGTACCCTTAGGTTAGCTAAACCCGTTGGCTATGCCCAAACTCTTTTTTTGTCATTACCGATGGTGAAGTCACGTTCACTATCTCAACGCACGAGTCTACAACACTCAAACAGATCACGAATCTCTCTCTGGATCCTAGCATCTCGAACAATTCATGAATCTCTCCATGGATTCCAGCATAAGCCGTCTAATGAATGCTAATGTTGACCTCTCCCTTGGACTTAACCTTAGGATAGACAGTTCAACTCTATAGCATTTGTTTGAAACATTAATGTTGACCTCTCCTTTGGACTTAACCTTAGGATAGACAGTTCAACTCTATAACATTCTACTCCACAACCGCTTTCGAAACATATAAATTGTATGTTGGTTTTGAAGTGGATTTCGGTAAGTAATACATAAGTATACTTATTCAATCCCAGACTCTTCAAAACTAAATCGATGAATTTCCGGTAAACTCGATTCTGGTTCTTTTAGAAGTAAGCGGATATAAAGGAGTTCTCCCTGGAGGATCTTTTATATTTATACGTTCTTAAAGTGAGAGATGTTTCATACTAATGAGTCCTCCATAGGAAAACCATATAAATCCACGAAGCTTTCATATACTTCCTATGTTAATTTTGGTCAATTTCAAAAATAATGAAAACAATCACATAGGGAAATCAGGTCTCATATACTTGTTTTCGACCTTCTCAACTTACTATCCCTCAATCAAGAGTGTAGCCCGGTAGGATAGAGCACCATTTTCTTCTAAGCCACACTCGAACATCATTCTTAACTCTGAGAGATAGAACAAATCTACTTTGTCGGCTCTTAGTGCTAAGTACAGGAGTAAATACTTCCCATAGATGAATAAATATACAAAGTACTATTAAGTCACACAAGCGACATCTAATCCCCATGTTATCAAATAATACTTCTTTGTAAATAGTTGTATATATAATTAAAATATCTTTAGAAAAGATATACACATGTATACTAACATTTCGCTATTTGTTTCTACTCTTTTCAATACTTTGAAATATATTCATATACTTATCTCAAAGGTATAAGAACATTCACAAATCGCTTAGTAAGATTTTATACTTTAAAATATAATCAAAAGGGTTAATAAAAAATGTTACTCAAACATTTTCACTATAAACCCATAACCATTTTACACTTATCATTATCTTTAAAACATTTTCTTTAAAGATCTAAGTATATCAACATTTATTTTACAAGATAGTATACTTATAACAAATTCTCAAAAAAATTATTATAACTAAGTGTTATAACCAAAAACCACTTATCTTTTACAAGATATTAACTTACTATCCAAACTTAAACATATAAATACTTTTAAAATACTCATAAATATGTTTTAAATCTCTTTATAGATTGTTACTTAAAAATAACTAATTTAGAATATAACAATAATTATAAAGAAAAGCATGTTATGCATATATAACCCTTTACTTTAAAAATTCTTAAATAATTACTAAAAATATATTTAAACTTGAAACCAATTTTAAAATACTTTAAAACCTGCAATTAAACTTCCATAAAAAGATCTCATAAAAATAATTAAACTTTAAACAAGTTTAAAATCACAAAAGTATCTTTAAACAACACAACACCAAACAGTCCCATAAAAACCCAGAAATGTACCGTGGGTCAAAGACATCATTTTTAAGTGTTGTAAAAGATACATGATAAAGAGCATATGGATAAAAGCATGAAAGTTGTGGCCAAGTTTCTCTATCCAAATTAATCATTTAAGACCTGAAAACTTTACATTAAGAAGTATACCTAGAGTACTTAAAAACCATGTAAACGAAGCCCTAAGGATATTTCCAAACTGTGTAGTTAAAGAGCTTAGCGGTGGAGGCATAAGAGGTTATAGCAAGGATAAAGCGGGGATATAGCGGAAAATAGCGGAGGTGCAAAAAGTTAAATTATATATGAAACCAAATATTTAAAGTTAATTTGTTATCTTTATCACACAATTTGTATAGAAAAAAGAAATATTTGTTAATCTTATATAACAAAACTAAAGAATATCATAGTTTATGCAGACTAGATTTGGTGACTACAATAGGTTTCTAAGTTATATTGAGCACTTATGCCTTAAAATTAGGTCTTTAACCTAACTTTGTTGATTCAATTTAAAAGAATACCATTCAAATCAACCATTGTATATTAATGTTGCTAAAGCGGGTGCTAAAATAACCTGATTTAGCAGGTGTAGCGGAAAATATTGGGGCTTAAAGCGGATCTACTGTTTAATAACAGTAAACTGAAATAGCATAGCGGTTGGAGAGCGCTGTAACATCTCATATTTTTATAATATTATTTAGGATATTCAATTGGTTAAATTAAATAAAATAATGTGAAGATTAATAGGTTAAGATTTGATTAAATTAAGGGTAGTCGTGCCATGTTAAAAGTTAATAAAAATGAAACAACATGAACTAATGTTTTAGGAAATGAGTAAGGGCAATACGGGAAATAGGAGAGGCTTATACCCTAAACCCTTAGGAAAGGAAACTCACGTTCAGTTCATTTTACCAAACTAAATACTCTTAAGGCCGGCCACCATTTCCATTCTCAAGAGAATATAAAGCTAGGATTCAAGAGAAGGAAGTTAATCAACTAATTCAACATCAAATCTCACATCTTTTAATCTCAAAGCTAAGGTGAATAATTACTTCATCCCATTTTTATGGTTTTTGGTTTTAAAATTAGATCCAAAATGATTTTGCAAGTATATGCCATGTTTTTGATAATTAAAGTTATATATATGCTTGTTGATGGATTATATATGTTCATGTTAGTTTTTTGATATGTTTGACATAGAAACCCTATTAGATTACATCCAAATGCCTTGAAAATTTAAACATATGTCAGAAATGATATTATAGATATGGGTTCCAAATTTCATAATTTTCTGAATTAATGTGAATTTTATATTAATTTTCTAATGAAGAAAATGATTTATGGGGTTATAAATTATTTACGGCTAAAATATAATTAATTGGATTTGAAAATTTTATATGTTGGAAAACATATTAAAATAGATTTTTCGGAACTTTTCTAGATTTTTCCTAAAAGATTTGATGAATATATAAAATTATTTAAGGTATGAGACTTAAATATTTTATATATTTAATTAAGGAGAAGGGGCATATTATAAAATAAAATCATTATTTAATTCTGAAATTAGTGGCAGCACTTTTCTGAAAGGGGCATTTCACCAGAAGGACCAACTTGGCAGTCCAATTAGTTTCAAGGACACACATTCAAAGAAATTACTTTCAAGACCAAAATCAATAGAATAATTACTTTCAAGGACAAAGTTAGCAGTCCAATTGATTTCAAGGACATAATTTCATAGGATTTAGGCCCTAGAAACTAACTATTTTACGTTTTGTCCTTGAAAGTAATTATTTCAGTTGTATGTCCTAGAAACTAATTCCACTTGCTAAAGAGGCCCTTGTGGCTAATTTCCACTTTCTAAAAAGTATTTTACTAACCAATAAGAATTTGACAAACAAAGGCGGGTTAGTTGAAAAGTTATCTCTTTTAAGTTAAAAACAAGAAAATCATGTTTTTAGCATGTTTCAGCCATTTTGGCATCAAACCTTCCGATCCAGACCTTTCGACAAGGTCGAAGGGATCAAAGCTTTCGACAAGGTTAAACCAATGCATATGGTACCAAGTTGCTTGGTACGTAATGAATTGGACAAGGTCGAAGGGTACTTAGTCGAAAGGTTAGTTGCCAAAGGTGTTAGAGTATGTTTGTATTAAGACAAAAGGATCGCCTGCTTTGCTTTCGAATAAAAGTTTTCGATTTGGTTGCTTTTGACTAGGTCAAATATTTAAAATGAAGTTTTAAACCTTTCGACAAGATCGAAAGGTTACTGCCGCTTTCCAACTTTTCAAAGTTGTTGCTTTCGACAAAGTCGAAAGGTTTACTTGTTTTTAAAACCAGCAACTTCTCCATACTTTCAAAAGAGAGCTTTTGACTTAGTTGCTTTACCCTTGTTTTTCTAATAGAAGTATAACCCAAGCTTTCGAAAGAGTTGTTTTAAAGGCTGAAGCCTATTGTTTTAAAAGTTAAGTTTTAAGCTTTCGAAGGGGTTGAAAGCAAAACTTTCGACAAAGTCGAAAAGTATTTTAAAGAAGGATGTCTAAAGTTTTATTGCTTTCGAAAGGTTTGAGTTTCAATGATTTCGAAAGGTTTGAGTTTCAATGGTTTCGAAAGGTTAGAGTTTCAATGGTTTCAGAAGGTTTGGAGTAATGTTTCGAAAGGTTTGATGTATGGTTTCGATAGGTAAGGTTTTGGCCTCTTGGCCTAGATAATAAAAAGGGTTTTACTTGGTTTCGAAAGAGATGCTTTCTAAAGTTTAGAAACAGGTACTTTCAAATGTTTGAATGTTTTCATCAACTAAGGTTTGAGTAAAGTATATATATAACATGGCAATGTGATTTTGAGTAAAGCATAAAGATTTTAAATTTTCCTTGTATAAGTTTGATTTAAAGGTTTCAAATCATTTTGAAATTGTTTTCAAGGAAAATTATGGGAGTGGATCCCTAAGTGAAAATGACTCATATATTATAATACCAGATAGGACCGGTATAGGATCGCGTCCTATACATTAGCTACTAGCCCCAGCTAACCATTGTCTAAAATTCTAGTGTGTAGGGCTTGGTTACAGGTAGACTAAAATTATGATTACACACCGAAGGGAATATATGTTTGTATGCAGATAGGTTTTTGGTGAGCCCGAAAAACCATTAGGATCAGAAAGACCTAGGAGATGATTAAGCTAGGGACAGACGTCCAGAAGCGAAGTATTTAACAGATAGTTAAAGACAGACTTCCCAAAAGAGGGATGTCTAACAGGTGTTAGATAAATTTTGTTTATATTGTCTGGTAGGCCCGAGTCAGCCAAAGGTTAAAAGTTAGCCAAACAAAACTTATGTGTATGAACAGATGGTTCATTATTACCTGATATTTATGTATGATCACATAATGATGCTTTACCGTGTTTAATCAGTTTTGGTTGTAGGAAAAGGTTTTGCAAAGGTATGTTTTAAAAGGATGTTAGTGAGGGGAAACCTGTTCCGCTAAGCGGGATGGTCTTACTTAACATATTAAACCGAGATGTATAGTATTATTCATACCAGGCTTTATGTCTGACTCGAAGTTTATGTTTTCCCCTTAAACTCTCGGCTGTTCAAAATTAATTTGAGTAGGCTGAGGGCTTAAGGTCTTTTCAGGTTTTAGTAGGATGACGAATATGGCTACTAGGGCATGCATGAGGCAAACGAAAACTATTTAGGAATTGCAGTTCTTGTTTTATGTTTTGTTGAATTTTCGCTGTGTTTGTATTAAGTCCATTATGACTATATGACTCTGATCATCCAAGGGGGTATCTTCATATACCGCTCTTGGCGTATTTTGTAATAAGTATATTTGATCTGTGTCTGGGAACGCATTGGTGTTATGTATTGAGAATGTGAAACATCCAGTTTTGAGATGTAATGAAGTAAAAGTTGTTTGAAATTTGTGTTTTGTTTCATATTCAAGTGCTTCTAATATTGTAGACACCATAAACATAGCCGTATTTAGTGACGGAAGGTAATACTATAGATGACTACAACATCTGTAGCACTTAGTTTTGGGCCTCTAGATAGGGGATGTTACAGCTTGGTATCCGAGCATGGTTTATGAAATACTTTAATTAAAAAATGGTTTTTGAAAAACATAATCCTTAGTAATTAGAGGTAAGATCGCGGTATGGGATAACGCTATAGTAATGTACTTGTAATTGTTATATATAAGTATACGCTATATCTCTAGACTCCAATCTTAGTTAGGCTATTCATCTGTATCTTATGAGACTTGAATACAGATATGGAAGGAAGAAGAGGCAGAGTTAATCTTGGAGGAGAGAACACCACCACTAATGGAAATGACTGACCAAATGTTAGAAGAGGTCCAGGTCAGGCTCAAGCTGAAAATGTTGGGCTGGGTTTCCCCAAATGGATACGGGAGCCATGTATCAGTTCTTCGTAAACATGATGTAAGTCGGAATTGCAGCTGGAGTTGTAGGATGGAATACTGCTGGAGGAGGAGTTTAGGAAGCTCCAATAGTCAACCATTTTGCTAACTTGAGTAGAGACTATACCAGGCTTGGAGGGAAGCCGTTCATTGGAACTAAAGATGCGATCGAGGTGGAAAATTGGCTGCTGCATTGCGAGAGAATTTTTGCTGACTTAAGGTTAAATGACGAGCAGAAGAGGATATTAGCTTCAAGACAGCTTCAGGGAGCCGCTCTATTTTGGTGGAATACTGTTGTAGCCGGTGCTGATGAGGAAACCATGACTTGGGCAGATTTTAAGAGAAGGTTTCAAGAAAGGTTTATGTCGGTGATGGCGTAGTCGGCACTGGTTAGGAAGTTTGCTGAACTAGAGCAAGGGGAAATGTCTGTTTTAGGGAATGCAAGAAGATTTGAAGAGTTGGATTGGTACAGGTATGCCTTGGTTGATACAGTAATCAAGACGAATGAGAAGTTTATAAGAGGCTTGAAGCCGGAGTTGATAAGTGCTACCTTGCCGCACCTAAGAGATCTAAGTGATGTAGTGGTAGAAATGACGCTGAGGTAGGAAGAGGCGTTAGCTTGTTTGAAGAAGAAAATGAAGGAGGTCCAAGTGGGACAAGACCAGAAAAGAAACATTTTCCATAAGAAGAATGCTCAAAAGGGAGGAGCACAAAAGAAGGAAAAAGCTAAGGTGGTTTGTTATAAATGTGATAAGAAAGGACACTATGCTAATGAGTGTCGTGCCAGAAAAATAAAAGGGAAAGAAGAAGTTGGAAAGAAGAATGTTCGATGCTTTAATTGTGATCAGATCGGCCATTATAAGAACCAATGCAAGGAGCCTGCTAAAGAAGGAAGGGGGAAAGTTTATGCATTGGAGCCCGCAACTTCAAGGCCAGTTGTGTAGGAGAAAGGGAAGGCTGTTCTGGGAGGCTCGCTACAGATTCATAGTATGTCTGTTAGCGTTCTGTTTGATACTGGTGCATCACAACTTTTTATTTCTCGATGTTTGGTAGATAAGTTAAACCTAGAACCCTCATATTTAGTTACTTCCTTAAGGGTTGCAAATCCGATAGGAGGGTATGCGACACTTTGGATGAGGTGTGACTATTTAGAGTTTGATTTGCTAGGTCATACTTTTGATTGTTGTTTGCATGTGTTTGATTTTATGGGATTTGAGATTATCCTTGGGATGGATTAGTTAAATAAATATGATGTTGGGATATTTTTCCATGATAGGAAAATATCACTTAATCATGCGGATTTTAGTGATTGGATAGTTTATACCGTAAAGAACCCTAGTTGCGATGAATGCTTTATTGGGTATCATGGAGTTGGAGGATGAGTTGCATCGAGTCTTTGTGGTTAGAGAATTTGCCGATGTGTTTGAGCCAGTGGTTGGGTTGCCACTGAAACGAGCCATTGAGTTTCAGATTGATTTAGTGCTTGGAGCAGAACCAGTGAGTAGGCCGCTAAGCAGAATGACACCTATAGAGATGAAAGAGTTGATTTTGCAATTGGTGGATTTGGATAGCAAGAGTTTTATTCGACCGAGTAGTTCGCCTTGGGGAGCTGCCGTAGTGTTTGCTAAGAAGCCGGATGGATCGTTGAGGCTATGTATCGATTATCGTAAGTTGAATGAGAAGACGATAAAAAACCGATATCCATTGCCGAGAATCGACGATTTGTTTGGTCAGTTAAGTGGAACCAAGGTATTCTCTCAGCTAGTTTTGGCGATGAGATTTCATCAGCTTAGAGTGACAGAGGATAGTAATCCTTTAACGGCGTTTAGGATAAGATATGGATCGTACGAATGGCTAGTTATGCCATTCAGACTAACTAATGCACCGGCATTCTTTGTAGATTTGATGAACCGAATTTTCCAAGAGCACTTGGATAGATTTGTGTTGGTCTTCATAGATGATACTTTGATAAACTCTAAGGATGAGAAGGAGCATGAAAATCATCTTAGAGTTGTGCTTGAGACGTTGAGGGAGCATCAGTTGAAGGCTAAGTTTTCGAAGTGTCATTTTTGGAAGAAGGAAGTGAAGTTCCTTGGTCATGTAATCTCAGAGAGAGGGTTGTCTGTAGATCCGACTAAGATCGAGGCCATAAATAGTTGGAAGAGACACGAGACAGTGACCGAGATAAAGAGTTTTCTTGGATTGGCCGGATATTATCGAAGGTTTATAAAGGATTTTTCATGGATAGTGGCACCGATGGCTAAGCTTATGCGAAAAGATGTGAAGTTTGTATGGAATGATAAGTGTGAGGGAGCATTCCAGAGGTTGAAACACTTATTGACCTATGCACCGGTGTTGGTGGTCTCGGAGGGGAATCAGGATTTGGTTGTTTATACTAATGCGTATGGAACTGGATTGGGAGCTGTGTTGATGCAAAGGGGTAAAATGATTGCTAATGCTTCTAGACAGCTCAGTCCATATGAAGTTAGGTATCCAACGCATGATTTGGAATTAGCTGCCATTATATTTGCTTTGAAGGTGTGGAGGCATTATCTTTTGGAAGAGTGATTTGAGCTTTATACGGATCATAAGTCGTTTAAGTACTTGTTCTCTCAGAAGGAGCTGAACATGAGACAGCAGAGATGGTTGGAGTTTATTGCTGCTTATGATTTTGGAATTGAGTACACACCGAGAAAAGGAAAAAAGGTAGCGGATGCACTTAGCAGGAAACATCAGAATGCGGTATTGGCTATGATTGTTGAGTGGAAAGATTTGGAAGCATTATCAGCTTATAGAGTGCAGTATAGATCCGAGGCAGGTTCTAGTGCAGGAAGTGCTGTATTGTCTTGTTTGGAAGTTCGACCGGTAATGATTGAGAAGATAGCTTCTAAACAGGAAGAGGACCCAGTTTTGGTTGAACGGATTAGAAAGTTAAGGGAAGGAACAGAGAGCGATGACCTAAAGAATTTCAGTCTTGACCAAAAGGGGTAGTTAAGAAAGAAAGGAAGGTTGTGTGTTCCAAATATAGGAGACGTGAGGAAAGAAGTTCTAGATGAATGCCATCGTTCGAAGTTCACTATCCATCCAGGAGGAACGAAGATGTATCAGGATATGAAGAGAAGTTTCTTCTTGGAAGGTATGAAATGGGACATTGGTTTATGTGTTAAGCAGTGCTTGAATTGCCAACAGACAAAGGCTGAACACCAGAAGCCAAGTGGATTGCTTCAACCGTTGGAAGTTCCGTTGTGGAAATGAGATTCTATCTCTATGGATTTTATTGATGGGTTGCCAAGGTCTAGTAGGGGAAATGAAAGCATATGGGTCATAGTGGATAGATTGACTAAGAGTGCCCATTTCATTCCAGTAAAGTCAACTAGGATGGCACCTATTTTGGCAAAGTTATTTATGAAGAATGTGGTTAGACTACACGGAATTATTAATAGTATCATCAGTGATGGAGATTCTTTGTTTACTAGTGAGTTCTTAAACAGTCTACAGGAAGCATTAGGAACCAAGCTCAACATAAGTACCGCTTACCATCCACAGACTGATGGGTAAATTGAAAGAGTTAACAAAGTCTTGGTGGATTTGTTAAGAGCTTATGTATTGTATTTCGGGGGGTCATGGGTAGATCATCTCCATTTAGTCGAGTTCTCGTATAATAATAGTTACCAGACTAGTATTGGGATGACACCGTTTGAAGCTTTGTATGAAAGACCATGCAAATCTCCCGTATGTTGGTTAGAGACCGGGGATATGTTGGTTCTTGGTTCGGATTTGGTGAAAGAAGCCGCAAAGAAATTTGAGTTGATCTGAGCTAGGATGAAAGAAGCTCAGTCTAGGCTGAAAAGTTATGCAGACGGAAGAAGGAAAGATTTGGAATTCTCTGTTGGAGACTATGTGTTTATTAAGGTTTCACTGATGAAAGATGTGATTAGATTCGCAAAGTTAGGAAAGTTAGCACCTAGATACGTTGGACCTTTTCGTATTGTTGAGAGGATCGGGAAACTCGCTTATGGAGTAGAGTTACCGAATAGTTTGGCAGGAGTCCATGATGTGTTTCATGTATCTCATCTGAGAAAGTGCATAAGGGATCCAGACACTAATATAGAGCCTACTGGGTTAGAATATTTAATGGTGGAACCAAACTTGACTACTGTTAGGAAGCCTGTCCGATAGTCGAGAGAGATGAGAAGAAGTTGAGAACAAGACAGTCAGATTAATAGAGTTCCAGTGGAGTGACGATGCTAGAGACTGTACTTGGGAGACTGAGAGCAGGATTAGAGACTCTTGTCCTGATTTGTTTGATGGTATGTTTTACCTTTAATTGTTTTGTTGTGTACCTTATCGTAATTTCGAGGACGAAATTCTTTAAGGAGGGGAGTCTGTAACACCCCATATTTTTATAACATTGTTTAGGATATTCAATTGGTTAAACTAAATAAAATAATGTGAAGTTTAATAGGTTGAGATTTGATTAAACTAAGGGTAGTCGTGCCATGTTAAATGTTAATCAAAATGAAACAACATGAACTAATGTGTTAGGAAATGAGTAAGGGCAATATGGGAAATATGAGAGGCTTATACCCTAAACCCTTAGGAAAGAAAACTCACATTCATTTCATTTTACCAAACTAAAAACTCTTAAGGCCGACCACCATTTCCATTCTCAAGAGAAGATAAAGCTAGGATTCAAGAGAAGGAAATTAATCAACTAATTCAACATCAAATATCATATCTATTAATCTCAAAGCTAAGGTGAATAATTACTTCATCCCATTTTTATGGTTTTCGGTTTTAATATTAGATCTGAAATGATTTGCAAGTATATGCCATGTTTTTTATAATTAAAGTTATATATATGCATGTTAATGGATTATATATGTTCATGTTAGTTTTTATGATATGTTTGGCATAAAAACCCTATTAGATGACATCCAAATGTCTTAAAAATTTAAATATAGGTCAGAAATGATATTTTAGATATGGGTTCCAATTTTCATAATTTTTTGAATTAATGTGGATTTATATTAATTTTCTAGTGAAGAAAATGATTTATGAGGTTATAAATTATTTATGGCTAAAATAATAACTAATTGGATTTGAAAATTTTATATGTTGGAAAACATATTAAAATAGATTTTTTGGAATTTTTCCAGATTTTTCCTAAATGATTTGTTGAATATATAAAATTATTTAAGGTATGGGACTTAAATGTTTCATACATTTAATTAAGGAGAAGAGGCATTTTATAAAATACAATCATTATTTAATTCTGAAATTAGCGGCAATACTTTTCTGAAAAGTATTTTACTAACCAATAAGAATTTGACAAACAAATGCAAGTTAGTTGAAAAGTTATCTCTTTTAAGTTAAAAACAAGAAACCATGTTTTTAGCATGTTTCAGCCATTTCGACATCAAACCTTCCGATCCAGACCTTTCGACAAGGTCGAAGGGTATCAAAGTTTTCGACAAGGTTAAACCAATGCATATGGTACCAAGTTGCTTGGTACGTAATGAATTGGACAAGGTCGAAGGGTACTTAGTCGAAAGGTTAGTTGCCAAAGGGGTTGGAGTATGTTTGTTTTATAAGCCAAAAGGATCGCCTGCTTTACTTTCGAATAAAAGCTTTCGACTTAGTTGCTTTCGACTAGGTCAAATATTTAAAATTAAGTTTTAAAACTTTCGAGAAGGTCGAAAGGTTACTGCCGCTTTCCAACCTTTCGAAGTTGTTGCTTTCGACAAAGTCGAAAGGTTTACTTGTTTTTAAAACCAGCCGCTTCTCCATACTTTCGGAAGAGAGCTTTCGACATAGATGCTTTACCCTTGTTTTTCTAATAGATGTATAACCCAAGCTTTCGAAAGAGATGTTTTAAAGGCTGAAGCCTATTGTTTTAAAAGTTAAGTTATAAGCTTTCGAAGGGGTTGAAAGCTAAACTTTTGACAAAGTCAAAAGGTTTTAAAAGAGGATTTTCCGCATGTTTTAAATTGAACCCAGTGAGTTTTCGAAAGGTTTATATTTTAAATGGTTGAATGCTTTCGAAAGGTTTTATTTCCTGAATGGTTTCAATGGGGTCGAAGGCAAAGCATTCGAAGGGATCGAAAGCCAAGCTTTTGATGGAGTCGAAAGGTATCTTTCGAAGGGGTCGAAAGGTAGCTTCCGACAAGGTCGAAAGGTTCTATTTTCTGAATGGTGTTGAAAGGTATAAAATGGAAGGTTTTCCAAAGGTTTTCTAAGGCGATATTTTAAAGTATTTTGAAGAAGGATGTCTAAAGTTTTATTGCTTCCGAAAGGTTTGAGTTTCAATGATTTCAGAAGGTTTGGAGTATGGTTTCGAAAGGTTTGATGTATGGTTTCGAAAGGTAAGGTTTTGGCCTCTTGGCCTAGATAATAAAAAGGGTTTTACTTGGTTTCGAAAGAGATGCTTTCAAAAGTTTAGAAAGAGGTACTTTCAAATGTTTGAATGTTTTCATCAACTATGGTTTGAGTAAAGAATATATATATATATATATATATATATATATATATATGTATAACATGGCAATGTGATTTTCAGTAAAACATAAAGATTTTATATTTTCCTTGTATAAGTTTGATTTAAAAGTTTCAAATCATTTTGAAATTGTTTTCAAGGAAAATTATGGGAGGGGATCCCTAAGTGAAAATGACTCATATATTACAATACCAGATGGGACTAGTATAGGATCGCGCCCTATACATTAGCTAGTAGCCTCAGCTAACCATTGTCCAAAATTCCAGTGTGTAGGGCTTGGTTACTGGTAGACTAAAATTATGATTACACACCGAAGGGAATATATGTTTGTATGCAGATAGGTTTTTGGTGAGCCTGAAAAACCATTAGGATCCGAAAGACCTGGGAGATGATTAAGCTAGGGACAGACCGTCCAGAAGCTAAGTATTTAACAGATAGTTAAGGACAGACAATCCAGAATAGGAGTGTCTAACAGGTGTTAGATAAATTTTGTTTATATTGTCTGGTAGGTCCGAGTCAGCCAATGGCTAAAAGTTATTCAAACAAAACTTATGTGTTTGAACAGATAGTTCATTATTACCTTATATTTATGTATGATTACATAATGATGCTTTACAGTTTAGTTTTGGTTGCAGGGAAAGGTTTTGCAAAGATATGTTTTAAAAGGATGTTAGTGAGGGAAAAACCATTCCACTAAGCGGGGTGGTCTCACTTAACATATTAAACTAGAATGTATAGCATTATTTATACCGGGCTTTATGTCTGACTCGAAGTTTATGTTTTTCCCTTAAACTCTCGGGTGCTCAAAATTAATTTGAGTAGGCTGAGGGGTTAAGGTCTTTTCAGGTTTTAGTAGGATGACGAATAAGGCTACCGGAGGCATGCAGGAGGCAAACGGATAGCTATTTAGGAATTGCAGTTCTTGTTTTATGTTTTGTTGAATTTCTGCTGCGTTCGTATTAAGTCCATTATGACTATATGACTCTGGCCATCCAAGGTGGTATCTTCATATACCGCTCTTGGCGTATTTTGTAATAAGTATATTTGATCTGTGTCTGGGAATGCATTGGTGTTATGTATTGAGAATGTAAAACATCCAGTTTTGAAATGGAATGAAGAAAAAGTTGTTTGAAATCTGTGTTTTGTTTCATATTCAAGTGCTTCTAATATTGTAGACACCATAAACATAGCCGTATTTAGTCGACGGAAGGTAATACTTTAGATTACTACAGCATCTGTAGCACTTAGTTTTGAGCCTCTGGATAGGGGATGTTACAGCTTGGTATCCGAGCATGGTTTATGAAATACTTTAACTAAAAAATGGTTTTTGAAAAACATAATCCTTAGTAATTAGAGGTAAGATCGCGGTATGGGATAACGCTATAGTAATGTACTTGTAATTGTTATATATAAGTATACGCTATATCTCTAGACTCCAAACTTAGTGAGGCTATTCATCTGTATCTTACGAGACTTGAATACAGATATGGATGGAAGAAGAGGCAGAGTTAATCTTGGAGGAGAGAGCACCACCACTAATGGAAATGACTGACCAAATGTTAGAAGAAGTCCAGGTCAGGATCAAGCTGAAAATGTTGGTGTTGGGGTTCCCCAAGTGGTTACAGGAGCCATGTATCAGTTCTTCGTAAACATGATGCATTTCAAAACCGCACAGTTTCAAAATAATATTGAAAATTCCCAAACATGTAGAACTGTCCATATAGCGACCTTTCTCACTTTCTAACTTTTTAAACTTTTTTCTATCATTTCTATAATTTTTCAAACCTTTTTCTTGCTGTCCCATACACTATTATAAGTGTAGAGCACAACCAAAATATATTCTTTCATAATATATTTACATATCACCAATTTAAAGCAAGTTAAAACACAGGTGTTACAAAGTGCTTCTATAGCGACTTTTTGGCTTCAAACATTCACACACGCGCGCGTGCACATACACACACACTCTTCTATATCACACACCAAACATGTAAACATAAGGTCTAGGCTACGATACATCTTTTAGAGGGTAATAGAAGTAAAAATATCATATTTAAAGTTATCATTTGCTTTTCAAAGCAAGAGGGGTCCAAAACTCATAACTTGCATTTTTTTAACTTTATATTTGCACACAACATATATAAACACATTATATACTTTTAAATGGCGGGTAAACTCACCCAAACAAAGCCTACAACCAAGCAAAAGCATTAGAAATCTATAACTTCTTACCACCATCAAACAAGCCAAAGATCCAACCTTTGCTTCAGTTTTGCACTTGGCCACCTCCTCTCCTCACTAAATGTTCACGCCCTCATATGGATCCCCCATTGTGCCTCCTACCTTTATCATTTGAGTTTCTATTCCTTGTTTCTATAATGTGCTAAGGCCTTTGCCAAAGTTTGGAGGAGATTGGAGTTCATTTGCATTGATTAAATGAAGAGAGCTGAGGATGAAGACTAAATGTCTTCTTTGTTTATAATTTGCAAAACAAATTTGAGAACATAATGAAGTGATTAAATATACTTTTCCAAGAGGTTATCATCACTCCTTAACCTTCTATGGCCAGCCAAACCCACTCCCCCTCCATATTCTATGCTTTACACCTCACTCCTCAATTACTTCACTCCTAAGTCTTCCCAAAATTCCCTTCCTCCAAAATATCTTCTATGATATCATTGCTTACATCACTAATTTTAATTATAAAGAAAAAATATTTTAGTTGCTAATTAATTGCACATTAATATATTAGGAATACGTAAAAAGTTTGAACAACTTACATCAAGTAAAAAGTCATTTATCGATAAAATGACTTTCTATCACATTATCAATATTTCTTCAAAATTTTTATTTTTGTAAACATATTTCAAAAAAAAGTTTACATTAATTAGTTATTAATTAAAAGGTCATAAATCTAATTTAAATCACATTTAACAAAGATTTAAATATTTAAATATATCAGATATTTAAGTATGAAGTGTTTGAAATTCCGAGTCGTTACAACTTGCTTTGCTGAACCACTCTATATTCAGTGTTATTTACCTTTAAGCAGTGAATTTAACTCCTTATTTTTTCACTTTAATCCTAGTGTTAGTAAGTAACCTTTGCACATTAGTCTTATTCCGAGGTTAGCTAAATCTCTAATCAGCATTTTGGCACTAGAAAGAGGGCCGTCCCTAAAGCTCTCACCTTTTCACACTTTTCTAGTTCACAAAAACTCGATCTGACTTGTTACCATGGACAATATTCTAACACTCAAAGTTAACAAATCCAACAGGCACAAATCCAACAAAAACACTCTCATCGGTGATGCCCACCTCAATCCAGGCATCAACGAAGAAATATAGCATATCGTGATGCTACAACTATCAAATGTAGGTCAGTTGACCCGTGAAGTTCATGGCTCGAGGGTGCAGCAGGATGCTCAAGCCACCGTAAAATTTGGACCACCAGCCCCTTCGACAGCCGATTCGGTCGACTAGCCTACTCCCAGGCCCATGCCTCCCGATGGTTATGAACTCCTGAACACTAGTGAAGCCTAGGATAGGGTGGTACCCGAAACACCGGTTATGGGCATTCATGTCCAACCTAGAAGGTACGTTGTATGCATACTTGGTCGGATCATAGATATGGCTTTGCCTATAGGGCCAAGTCATCGTCGTTCCCTTTAAGCAGAATGACCACCAAATTTTGACCGCCCATAAGCTTCTGCTTCGGACTATCTTAATGTGGTCACCCTACGATCAGTAAGGCATGCATGCTCTCTTGACACACTCCAGGTTCCATAGTGGTATGGTCGGATATAGACAGAGAGAAGAGCAGTCTATGCATTCTAGATTGGCCTCTATGCATAGGGGAGATCTCCTGCTCATCATCATCGTTCTCCGTCTCTTCATCGATCTCCTACTCTACCAAGGTGTAGGTTGAGCCCACAGCCTATGGCTGGCCAGAAAATCCTACAACAGTCCAATGCTAGACTCACGGAAGAAATTCATATTCTCCGCCAACATCTTAATAGAATGCAAGCCCACAATGATGGGGATGAGGCATTCTCAAATGACGAGAATAGGGAACCATTCTCTGATTAAGTCCTGGATGCTTACATCCATCGACAGTTTGCTTTGCCATCCATTGACAACTATGATGGGAGTAAAACCCACCCAATTACATCACAACATTCAACTCCAATACCTGTGTCGGCTATCTCTCTGGCTCTGCAAAGTGTTTGCTCTTTCCCTCTGTGACAACCTGCACCTCCTAAACTCTCCCTATGTTATCTCTTCTCCTTAGTCTCCACTACTACCACATCCCACTAATTCAAAGCCTCTCCTTGTAAATTTCAGGTGGCAAGCTGTCTCCTAATGTCATCTCCAAGGCCTATCAGTTTGAAAATCCTCTCACAAGTACAAATCCATGCTTTTGAGTCCACATACGACTTGGTCTCCACATATGGCTTACCTCATAGACTCACAAAGTCCTTACACAGCTGAGCGAAATTGGCGGCATGTGGATGGCCAAGGACTACACCTGGTGCCTTCTCTGTGGGTCCCCTATTAGGGTTAAGCTCATCGATGGAACTATTTCGAGACGTTCACGCCTAGAACCTCAACTGCATCACCTATGCCGTAACCAACGAGATTGCTCATTCTCTCTATCTGTGATTTAGGAATTATTAACAACTTTTCTATAGATAGTATTAGCAAGAATAAGTGATAGCATTTTTCATATTATTATTATATAAAGCCTTTGAAAAAACATTTTACTTACACACACACACACACACACTCTTTAAAAATCTATTTCAAAATATTTTTCAAAAGACTTATTGGAGAACTCTTTTTTTCAAAATATTTCAAGTACGTTTTCTCAATACGTACCTAGCTCCTAAAAAATCTAAATCTATGCTCTGATACCACATGTGGCAACCCTCACCCTCGAGCACAACGATCTAAAGCATAAGGTGACTTTCGAACTCGCGTCGTGCCAAGTAGTATGAGCTAGCAGGGTTTTTTAAAACATCAAAGAGACTAAGGTTATAAAGGATAAAATCTAAGATATTCTGCCCTTTCAGATCTCATAGCGGTAGGTAGTAAAATATAAATATAGAAAATATCATCTTGGTAAAATATCCCAGAAAAACACGGTCTCAAAATATATGTAGTCCAAAAATCTGAAGTTTTACAAAATAACTGCTCATAGTCTGAAAAGTACTAAATACGATAAATAGTTACATGGAGAGTGATAAAGAGTAATAAGAGGTGCCAACACCAAGCCCACTCTTCCACATATCTAATCTGGGCCGATCACCTACTGCCCTGTCCTTTTGTGATAGGAAAAAAAGGAAAGGAGCGGGTCAGATAAAAGTCTGGTGAATGAGTTACATCATTAATATATGGTGATCATATGCAATTGTCTTCATTTATAATCTATGTGACCTAGATTGTCTTACTTGTATTGTGTATTACTTACTAGTATTGGACATATTAACCTATAGAATATAGTCCTAAATATGTCTACACCAAATGCCTTATGAAGGTTCACACTTAGGGTCGAACGATTAATCCAACCTCACATCAGCTACGGATCAGACTAATAACCTCTAAGACTACTCCTAACATAAGATTGCATATAAGATCTCCCTTGGGACTACATTTCCCAAACTATGACTATAATGTATCGTACTTACGCATTGATAGGAGCCCACAATGTTGACTCGCCCCGAAGACATCTTGAGGTCGCTACATCCGTGTCCAAGCTCAATGGTAATGTCACGCCATGGCATCGTGTTGAGCATTCACCAATAGTGTCACGTCCTATTTGCCATATGCACCGAGGAACCTTCCATTAGTGCCGCGCAACACACTTCTCCAAGTATCCACTAATAGTGTTGCGCATCCATCGAGGAACCTCCTATGAGTAATACCGGAGATTGAATCGCCTTTGTTGAACGAATAATGTCTAGGCCAAATTGCTCAAATACACTATCTAACTAGTCCTGTAACGTCCAATAATCGAGAATTAGGGAACTGATTTCCCTAATAATACACTAACGTATATATTATATAAATCTATAAACCTGGGCCCTTGGCTGAGGTTCAACCCCGCTTGAAATTCGATGACCAGTCAACCGTCGGCTACTATAGCAGTCAACCGACTATAGCAATCCTGTCGACCGGTCGATTTAGTTTATGTTAATTAAATTTTTTTCTTTCATTTATTTAACAATTAACTTCATTTTTCAATCTATTTTTATAATCTTCAATTTTCAAAATTCTTAATTTCAGTTTCCAACTATTTCATAATTTCATAAGTGTTTTTGTCATTAAATCAAATTAACTCAGATCTAGTATCAACAGGGGATCGATATGTCAGTCTATATTCAATTTAACAAAAAGGGTGTGTTCAACCTAAATCAACTTATATCCAAACAAATTTTTACTTTAACTAAATTTAGATCACACATGATCATATTCATATAGTTTAAATTTCTATCAAATTCCTAGTCTATTATAATTACTATATAAACAATATTTCTGATTTATTTAAACCAATTCTGGATCAAATAGGGTATAAATAAATTCAATTACGTACAAATCAACATAATTATTAATGAACCCTCTCATCTCTAGTAGGTTATTCCCTCTTTTACCCACCTAGAAACCCTCTGCTTGATTCGTTGATCTCTCTCCTTCCTCGATTTGACTATCCTCTCCTTCTTTGCAATCTTTGATTTTAAATTTTAAATTTTTTTATTTTTAAAAGACAAACTAATTTAGAGACAAGAAGAAAGTTTTGGAAGAGACAGAGTTTTGGTACAAACAGAATAGATTAGGGTTCTGGTGTGAGATTAACATTGTATTTATAAGGGTAGAAATCAACCTAAATCATAAGGTTTAATTATATAAAATCCGAGCCATTCGGTCTAGGCAAAGACTAGCCAATAACCTACAATCGGTCTACCACTTGGTGTTGGATGGTCAACCACTAGGGGTCGACCGGTCCAAACCGGGGTGTCGACTAGTTGATGTTCCTAATTTAAAATTCATTACCATATATTTATATATTAATTATATTCGATTCTGAATCTTTAAACTTTAATAACTTTTTCCTCACGAGCTTTGATTACAAAAAATTATTTTTGAAAATTATCCATAATAAATCGCTATGAATGCAATGGTGCGAGTTTCGTAGCCAAATTCAGACATTTGCAAAAGTTCCACTTTTACCCATATTATAATTAATTTAATTTCTTTTATTAAAATTTTATAGGGTGTTATACCCTCCACCATTTCGGGGCCGGCCTCCCACTGTTTTTTGCATCTGCGTTTGGGATGTATCTGCTTCTGGGCCCAATTAAGCACAGATTTCAAGACTCGTTTCTTCATGTCCCTTACCCGTGTCATGTTAGCTAGTGAGCTAGGCAATATCAGGCAAGGTACTTCTAGAAGATTGTAGTCGTATGTTAGCCGCTTCAAAAAATAATCCACCCGGGCCAGGGGTGTGGACGTGAGTAGCTTGGTCGTGGCCCTATGTTTAAGGGTCAGATACAAGTACCGAATGTGGAGGGAGCTACAAAAGCAGCTGGCTTCATCCCTAACTGACTTCTATCAACGGGCGAATAACATGATGAGGACGAAAGACGTAGATCTTCTAAATAGCGACATTAAGGAAAGGCCTCCTGCCCAATCGATCCTCATAGCAACAACGATCGCCGAAGCAGCGGTCGTCAAGTGGATGCCTAAAGACATTCATAGGCCGATCCTCTAAATAAACCCTGGTAAAGTAATTACTCTCATTTGAACGGGGAAATCACTACAATCTATCTCACCACTAGGAACCAGACTGCAGTTTCAAAGGTGTGCCACCACCAGGGATGGGAATCAGGAGGAACCTAGCTGCAATGGCAAGTGCTCCGAGTTCCATCAAATCAAAAACCACTCTACAGTAGACTGGCGTGCACTCAAGGATGAAATCGAAAGACTCATCCAAGATGTAGTAATCTTGAAGTTTATTCGACGTTAGGTTGAACAAAGAGCAAACTATGAAAAATGGCTGAACAACCCCATCATCCCAATAGTGATAGTGTCTAAGTTGTCACCGAGGTCCTGACCATGTGTGGTGGATCATATGTGGCCAACAGCAGCCGAGGGCCCAATCTCGATCTCAAAGGGAACTTGGCACTACCGGGCATGTTTATTCATGGGAATTACGAAATCCATGGCCCCCCAACTAGGATCAGAGTGACAATTCAGCATCATGGCCAAAGACAAAGAAGTAATCCCTACCTCCCTCAATATCCCATGGCCATAACTCTTGCGTTAGCCAACTCTAATATGCATCGGGACTTCATCGATAGTGATAGTCTGGTCAACGTTATATTCAGGAATGTCTTTGAAGCTCTCAGGCTGATGCAAATCGTGAATAGAGAAGATACCCGCCTCACCTCATGCGCCCTGTAACACTCCATAAAAATAATAAGAAAATAGTAAATTAATAAGGCTAAAAAATGAAAATTTTGAAGATGTTGGAATTTGACTTGAAAGTTGTGTCGTTGCGATCATGGTGATTTTCGGATCAATTTTCATATATAAAATTTTGAAATCGGAGCTCAATTAGAAAAATTATTGACATTTGAAGTTTTAAAATTTGAATTAATTCAAATGGAATTCAAATTCAAAATCTAATTAATATTAAAATTTGAAATTCAAATATTAACTGTAATTAGATACTTGGGGTTTAAGTAAACGTTAAAAGAAATCATTAACGTTAAATATTAATTAAGAAATTAAATGGAAAAAATAAAAACGTCCCTAATACAACCTACCGGTCGATAGTCTACCTTGGGCCGGTCGATCGCTTGGGGAACTGCGGTCAACTAGTATAGTGGTGGAGGCTTGGGTTATTTTAGGTCAAGAACGGCCAGGATTTTATTATTTTGAACCAACTTAAATCAATAGCTCTGGTGCTTTCTAAACACCGTAAATAAGAGCCTAGCCTCCTCACTTTTATTCAAAAATTTAGGAACATAAGCGGAGCTCTGTCTATTCTTTCTTCCATATGGTTTAGAAATTTCTTAAGGTTTTCAGTTAAGAGATTTTAGATGTTAATATTCAATTTCTAATTCTATTCTCCTCCAATCCTAGAAATTCTAAATCTAATATATATACAACCCCTTGTTGTATATTTCTAAAGTAAGAGATCTGGAAAGAGATTTAATAAGCAGGCATGCTCAAATCCAAAGGAGAAAGCTAGGAAATATCTAGAGTAGAAATCTTAGTTTTTCTCACTTTAGTAATTGTATAGTATAGATTGGATTTGATATACACCTTGGGGAATTTTGGTACATAAAACCTTCAAATTTAAACCCCCAAAATTCTTCCAAAGCGAAATGTCAATTCTTATGTTATTGGGATCTCAATTATTTTATATTAAAACTGTAGAATTTGTGTAGTCACTGCAATTTTAATATTTTACATTCTATTCCACTTCTTATTTTATCTTTTGATATGATTGAGGGTTCTAAAAGGTAGGAGTTTGTGTGTAAAATACGGATTCTCCTATTCATAATTTACACTGCCTATTTGCATAATTTAAATATGAATCTCTTTTCCATGTTATATATGGAAATTGAATAAAGTATAAAAGGAATGAATTGTAAATTATATTAATGTTGATTCTACTATTTTAATATAAAATAAGTTTGGTAATTGATTACATTTTTGAATAAAAATCTATTGTTGGACTAAGAATATTTGCTAATTTGTATGTTATGGTATGTAGTTAGACTTGTATAAATGGAAGTTTTGACATTAACGATTAGTATAGGGCGTAACCTTCACACGTTTAGGAATATTTTAGTTATGTATTTATAAATATATATTAGTGTATGAATAAAGTATATTTAATAACGTATTAATCATATAATAAATAGGTTAGTAATTAGCATTAAAACCCCATAGGATGGAAGATATGTATGATTATAATCAGTGGAAAATTAAAGGATCATTCTTTATAGCCTTAGTAGAATGCGGTTAGGTATGAGGTAGTATGGTCAGGGAGTGTAAATTATGACTAAGTTATAAGGATGCGAGGTTAGTCAAATTGTCAAAAGCAAATAGAAGTCTGCCAAGCTAGTCTGGCTACTAGCAGTGTGACTTTGAGGCTAATGTGAGACATCGTCTATAATAAGTACCCACAGAGGACACGAGGTTAATTCTAATTCTCTAAGGTAAGTCTACCCAATTAATCTGGCTACCAGTGCCTACAAATGGTCAGACTAGTGTGAGATGTCACACCAGGGTTATGGAACATAATACGTAGGATCTGCTTGGGGATCGTAAGTAGTAACTGGCTGTTATAGGGTCCGCTTCCTTCCAAATTAGGAAGTATTAAATGGACGAGGATAGTGTTTAGGCATGGTAGATGAAATATTGGAAAGGGTCCTCTTTGGGTTTGAGGTATTAAGTGGCTATTCTAGAGTCCGCCTCTTCCAAAAAGAAGTATTAAATGGCCCGATGAGATTCTATGCGATGTTAGCTAGATTGTACCAAAGAAGGGCCCGCCTTGGGTTAGGTATTAAATGATGGAGACCTGCCTAAGAGATAGGTATTAAATGGTCGGTCTCTTTCTAATTTCCATTGAACAGGTATTAATTGGCATGGGTACTTTCTCTCATATTATTAGGACATGATTGACGGTAGATGCGTGGATTAGGAATGACCTTAGGCCTACAGTTGAAAGTAAGTTATAAAGATTGGTTAGAAAAGTGTGAGTTATAGGATTAGACTGGGAAAGCCTTCGAGCTTACAGTTGAAGGTATTTATAAGAAATATCGTTAGGATACGTAAAATATATTCTTATCTAAATTATACTGCCTAAGTACTATTATGGAAAGACTCGAGATTTTATTCACCATACATTGTTGCTCTGACTACCTCCTCATTACAACACACATTAGGAAAGACGATGTAGACCTAAGAGATGAAGGCAGAGACAGAGTCTTGTGGCAGTTATCTATCTACTTATGTTTTTGTTATATGTTGATGTACCCATTTCAGACATAATATTATTGTATTTTGAGATATTGTACTATGGATATTGAGATGTTGTGTTTTGTTATAAAACTTGAATTTATATAAAATAGGTACTATTTCTAACATTATATTTTATCCTTTCCGCCGTGTGATTTTAATAGCATCAGTAGATAGCTCTGTGTATTGATTTCACTAACCAACAGCCAGCTTTGGAATATGTCTAATGCTCGATGGGCCTTTTTCTAGGTCTAAAATTAGGCCTGTTTCGAGGTGGATTGTTTCATTTGGTATCAAAGCTTAGGTTGCCTGATCAATGGGTATAGGTATACATATGAGTATGCACTTGTTATTTTTTAAAGTACTTTTCTAAAACTCTATATATATATATATTATACGTCAATTTTATAAATCATGACTATAGAAGTAGTTGCGATCATATGCCGAAAGGACGGACGAAGCAACCATGAGTTGGACCAATAAATAGAGTTAAATATATACACTACCCCGATTACCTCACAAAGTGTAGGTCATACTGTAAGGCATTAACCAAGAAGAGCATGAGCATGATATATAGAAAAATCTTGGAGGCTGGATGGTACTTGACTCCTTTATCGAGCCTAGGCTGCCTTATGATTGTGGATTTTGATGGACTGTCAATAGAAGATGCACATTTCATCTAAACAAATGGGAAGTAAGAAACTATATGCTGCAAGCATCCAAAATTAAGGTATGAAGAAGGAGTGGAGAAAGTCCCCGCAAGAAGGTGTGCACTAATAACCACTAGAAGATGGCCAGAATTTTGATGGAGAAGGGTTAAGAAGGAGTGGGAAGAGGGAAGTCCAAAAGTAAGGACAATAAGAGTCCAATTTCGAGTCTGACCTCATGTGAAAAAATTTAACAAGAAGATTTTGAAATTTTCTTGAAATGCTTTGAATGAGTTTTTCAAAGGATTTATCTATTTTTAAAAAGTAAGAAAAATTTGGAATTTCTTAGTTTAAAATTGGTTGAGTCAAAACTTTTGGTTTAAAGATTTTTGACAAAGGGATTTTTCATCTTTGAAATAAATGGAAAATAGAGCATAGGTTTGGCTCGATGATCTTTCCTATTTTTTAAAATTTTGAAGTTTAATTTTAAAAATTCTTTTTAAGGGGTGGGTAAATGGAAATGACACTTGATTAAATTAGGGAATAGAGAATATAAGGTAAGAATGCCCGATAACTAAGATAGGAGGAACATTCCCATATAAGGAAAATACGGAGCATAACAAGCTGAAGTAGAAGCCATTTAGGTAGGAGAAATATAAATAGTTGCAATATTGGGATATTTGGATAGAAATAGCATTAGGAATTTATATAAAATAGGATTAGTAATCTAGTCAGAAATAATATAGGAGAAAAGTAATAGGAATAAGATAGAAAGAATGAATAAATTCCATAGAAATGTAGTAATTTCCCATTGATTTTAGATAAACGCTTAGATAGATGCAGCAATTACACGTATCTTTTAGAAGTCCTTGTCATATGCTATTAAAATCTCCATCAAAGGTGGAAGCAGAGATAACATGTGTAATAAGAAAATAATAGGATTGAATTATCCTTGTCTACTCCACTTTTCATTGTTTAAAGTTATAGAAGATGTTTTTTTTAAAAGGGTTTGGTATGATAATTGAGTTTTAAATGTTTTGAGTTACAAATCCTACTTTCAAAAGAAGTAAATCTCTATTGTAGAAGGTTCTTAAAAAGGTAAAGTTGGTTACAAAAGGGAAAATTTTTCATGGCTCCTTTTTAGAGACCAAGCAATTTTTGAGTTTGATAAAAAGGTTTCTAAGTTTATATTTTTAAAGATAAAAGTTTGGATTATGTACTTTATGATTGTGAAGTTTTAGTTTTATGAAAAACAATGAAACCCAAACCAAATTTTATATGGAGTAGATAGAGATGACTGTCTAGGTAAGACAAGGTAAAGGTTTAGGCTATGAATAAAATAACCATGGATGCTCGTAAGGTAGCAACAAGGAATCCCCGTTGAATATAAGGAATATTGGCATGAATCTAGGAAGGTTTATTAGAGATGTGCGAAAGCCATAAGAAGAACCCGCAAAGGAATAAGAAATGATATCAAAGTACAATTTTGCAAGTCCTTGGATGTACTCGCACGAAGGATCAAGTACGTAGAGGAAGTAAATACTAAAGTTTGAGGATACCTTTAAGAGATTGTAACTTAGAGAAACGATTCGGGAAGTGAGTAATAAGATGACAAACAAACATAAAGGGTGTTGGTTTACTCAAGGTTGAAGAAGGCGGGATAGGTGGTAGGAAAGTTATTTCACCAAACCAATTTTCTAATGAGATATTTTAAATGTTCAAAGTTCATATTCCTTACCCACCGTAGTATGTGAATGCATAATTTATACCATTTTCGGTTGTAATAATTAAAGTAATGGATGGACCTCATTTATTAGGAACCAAAGAGGTAAGTTAAGACATGTAGATTATAGTTGAATAACTTACTAGAAATATCCACCTTAGTTTAGTAAGGAGTTTTAGGGCCACCAGTTGATGATGAGTGACAACTTCCAGCAAAATTTTCATTTATGGTTTTTGGGTTGTAATAGTTAGTTATCCTCTTAGGTTATTGGAAAAGCGTATGATAAGATATGAGAGATGTTCCAGTTTTATTACTATGTTGATGGTTCGGATGAGCTTCGACCACTATATAAATATATATTGAAAAAAAGTGTAAGTAAGGAGATCTCATAAGGATACTTAACTAGTGGTAATAAGTGTTTGTCTCCAATTTCAATTTCCACCAACCAATCAAAACACTCTAGGCTATTTGGCGGTAATGGAGGTCAGGCTAGCATTGGTAGATCGCATTGGGCTAGAGCAAAAGAATGATGTGGCGATACCGGACATTTTGGGCAAGTTAAGTACAGGAGAGTAGTTTTTCCATGTTAGTAGATATGCAATTGACGAAAAAGGATGTTTGAGGAAAGATGGACGCCTTTGTGTCCTTAAGGTTGAGAATGTTTTAAAAGAAGTGCTAGCAGAATGTCACCATTCTAGGATGACCATTCACCCTGGAGGAGATAAGATGTATAAGGATATGAAGTGAATTTTCTATTGGGTAGGAATGAAGAAAAGGGTAGCTGAATTTGTCTCTAGGTGTTTGACATACCAAAGGATAAAAGCTGGCCAAGGAAAGCCCAAATGATTGTTATTTCCATTAGAGGTGTTGATTTAGAAATGGTAGCATATATCAATGGACTTTATATATGAGTTGCTAGGAGTCAAAAAAGGCAAAAAAAGCTATTTGAGTTATAGTAGATAGACTCGCTAAAAGTGCTCATTTTATTTCCGTTAGTAGTAATAGGACTGCAACATCTTTAGTGCAATTTATATTAAGGATGTGGTTCGACTGCATGGAATCCCAGTTAGCATTGTTAGTGATAGGGACCCCTTATTCACATATCATTAGCAAATTTTGGAGTAGTTTGCAGTTAGCTTTAGGAACCTCATTGAATCTTTGAACTGCTTATCGCCCATAAACCGACAGTCGAATTGAAAGGGTAAATAGAATTTTAGAAGACTTGATGAGAGCTTGCATCATGGATGTCAAAGGATATTGGGAACAACACTTACCTTTAGAAGAATTCGCGTACAATAGTAGTCACAAAACGACAATTAGCATGGCACCCTTTGAAGTATTATATGGAAGGCCATGCAAATCGCCAAATTGTCGATGGGAAACCATCGACAAAATTCTACTCTAACTAGATTTGATTCACGAAACCTCGTAGAAGATAGAGTTGAATAGGCAACGAATGAGACCGCATAAAATAGCAAGAAGTCCTAAGTAGACAAGCGAAGGAAAGAATTGAAGTTTGAGGTAGGAAACATGGTGTTTGTTAGAGTTTCCTCTCTTAGGAAGGTTATGCGATTTGGTAAATTAGGAAGTTTGTACCAAGGTTTGTGGGGCCTTTCCCATTTTAGAAAGAATAGAGAAACTTGTATATCGAGTAGAGCTACGATATAAGTTGATGGGAGTCCATGACGTATTTCATGTTTCGCACTTGAGGAAATGCCTTCATAGCACAACCCCTATGGTAGAGTCGGACAAGTTAGTAGATACTAAGACAGAGCCAATAGCAGCCCGTGCCACTGCACGCATAGTGGAGCATGGAACAAGGAAGCTCTGCAATAAAGAAATTAGGTAGGTTCGAGTACAATGTGGAGATAATCCAACGGAAAGCACATGGGAAACTAAAGAGAAGATGAGGATTTCTCAACTTGACCTTTCTCTAGCAAACTTTTTCTCTCTAAAATTAGGTTTTGGTTGCATCATGGTTGCTAGATTGGATGGTTGGGGATAGTTGCCACACTTTTTACTATCATTTTTACATTTTTTGTAGAACTTTATGCATGTTTAGGATGCTTGCATACATGCCTATATATCATGACCTTGCCTACACGCCAGGATTGAGCTCACCTATAGTATGTCTGCATACATGATCACATTGCACTTTTTGGTTGAGTAGATGGTTATGTAGATAACATGGGTGTATAACATGGATACTTAGTGCGTGTTACACTATTTGTCCCCTAGGGATTTCAAGGATGAAATCCTTTTAAGAGGGGAAGAATGTAATACCCTATAAAAATTAATAGAAAATTGATTAACAAATTAATAATAAAGCTAAAAAATGAAATTTTTTAAGATGTCAGAATTTGGCCATGAAAGTTATGCAGTTGTGGTGATTTTCTGATCAATTTTCATATAGAAAGTTTTGAAATTGGAGCACAAACAAAAAAGTTATTAATGTTTGAAGTTTTTGAATTTAAAATAATTCAAATGGAATTCAAATTCAAACTATAATTAATATAAAAATTTGAAATTTAAAAATTAATGGTAATTAGACACTTGGGGTTTAAGTAAACGTTAAAAGAAAATGTTAACGTTAAAAGTTAATTAAAAATTAAACGGCAAAAATAAAAACGTCCCAAATATAATCTACCGGTCAATCGCCTTCCTTGCGTCGGTCGATGGCTTAGGGAAGGTCGGTTGACCGGTATAGTGGGGGTGGCTTGGGTTATTTTAGGCCACGAATGGACCAAATTTTATTATTTTAAACCGACTAAAATCTGACAGTTCTAGTGCTTTCAAACCACTATAAATTAGCCCCATCACTTTTATTTACAAATTTGGGAACGTAAGTGGAGCTTTGTCGGTTCTTTGTTCCATACGAGCAGAAATTTCTTAAGATTTTCAAGTAAGAGATTTTAGATGTTAATATTCAATTTCTAATTCTATTATCATCCAATCCTAGAAATTCTGAATCTAACATATATACAACCCACTTGTTGTATATTTCTAAAGGAAGAGATCTGGAAGAAATTTAACAAGCAGGCGTGTTTTAATCCAAAGGAGAAAGCTAGGAATTATTTATGAGTGGAAATCTTTATTTTCTCATTTTAGTAATCTATACTATTATATTATTACCGAGTTGCATTTCAAGTGCTCAGAAACCCCTATGTTATTTTGGTAAATGAACAATCTCATCTTATATTTGTTTATTTTCCTTTCCTGCTCTTCGCTTCATCCTTTTTGCGTAAACTAAAAATAAAAGCACTAGGTTTTAGGCGATACTTCCGCTCATTTTCTTCCAACACGGAGCACTAGGTTTCAGGTGGTTCTTCCGCACGATTTCTTCCAACACGGTTACCTGAGTACAATCCTATAAAGCTATCAGCATCAGTATAGCATGGATCTGCATTCATTGTGCTACCCACAAGAGATAACTTAGTTATCGACATCGGGTGCAACGGCTGCTATCGAGATGAGTACAAAGTTGATCTTCCTTCGACCTACTTTCGATACTAATTTCAGTTTGATTTTTGTTAATACTTTTAAGTTTCAACTAAAATTTTGATGAAGTCTTATTTAGGTTCTTTTATACCTAGGTTTCAATTTAGATATAAATGAAAGATGCGTCTGTCCTTGGAGATTTTATTTACTTTTGCAATTTTGATGGTAAGTTCCTATCAATTTCTAGAAGTTATTTCATTGATACTTTTAGTCTATTTATCTTTTTTGGTAGGAAAAAATGTTTAATATCTTTTTTACTCACAATTGCAAAGAATTTGAGAATCCTATAGGAATATATATACACTTTTAAGGTAGGCAAATAACAAAATAAAGATTTTGATTTCCTGTTGGGACATAAGTATAGTTTGTGACAAGAAATGACAAACGTAAAGTGTAATTACATTGTAAACATATGTTCTGAATATAATTACTTTAAAGAATTGGTCTACAAATCCCTATTATGGCTTTTTCTGCATTCAAAAGATGATAAAAGTGATAAAACTATACTTAATTCTTTTATTTCCTATAGTTTCCTCTCTTTTTATGGTGGAGGCGTTAATTATTTTCTGCTAAGTTTTGGTTTTATTGTCATTTTGACATTATAATACTTTTTTCTATTTTTTTGTTTCTTTAATTATTGCAGATAATGTCTTTAGATAATCTGTAAAACCATGACTTCTGTTCCTCATAGCCACTCTTTCCTTCTTCTGCGGTTAGAAGGTGACTTAATTCTTATACTGTTTTTTTTTTCTTTTGGTTTTTCTTTATTTCTAATTGGACCATGGCAGCTAATATGTGTTATTTGTATGCCTTTTATTTAGGGAAAAACACTTACACTTTTTGTTTCAAGGATTTGGTACTTCATGGAGTTCAAATAGGGTTTTTTTCAATAAAAAGATAGGTTATACTTTTCTTTACTTCGTTTATGATAAATCGAATCCTTAAGGAAAAGTATTTGGATAAATTGAGGATGCTGTCGTTTTGTGTTGGATTAATAATTTGATTTGAAATAACATATAATAGTCCTCTCGAGCAGCTGAGATCCCATATCTTGATCTAATTCGTTGGATGAAAATATTCAAACCTTATAAAATGATAGCGTGAAGGTTTTAAATCTTCAAAGTCCGATAAACAATAACTCCTTATAAGATTATATTGCTTATTATTCCCTTTAATTCCTTTTAGCCATAGCTAGGATCAAATATGCATGCACATTATCTTTTCGAGCCTTTATGCAACTGAATTTTCAGTCCTCTTATTTGAAGAGAGAAATTTGAATTTCAATGCAATTTCATAAGGTGAAAGGTGCATGATAAGAACATACTTACGGTATTCACTCATTTTACATGTTAATTTAAAAGCTTTAAAATTGCCTTTAGATTTTATGTATTAAAGTTTTTTTTCTTTAAAATGGTACTTAGATACAACATATCACTACGACAACATAACACACATCATATGTCAATATATGTTCGAATCACGCTATGCAAGTTTCGAACTTGTGACCTCTCGCACCAAAGTCGAATCACTCAACCACTGGGACAATGGTGCTTGTCATGTATTGAAGTTAATTAAAAAACCTTTTTAATTGTACATATTGATTTCTACCAAAATAGTTGTGTTAGGGGTCTTCATTGTATATTCTAAAAAAATTTCATGTTTAACATTGCATGTTAAAAAAATAGACTTGAGGCGTTCACTAAATTTACATGTTGATTCAAAAGCTTAATTGATTTTATTTTTTGCTTAAATGCCTTTTTAGTTTTACATATTGATTTCTTCCAAGATTGTTTGAGTTTTGTATTTCCATTTTTAGTAATTTATGGTTATGAATAATAATAATATTTTGGGATTTAATGATATTGAATTTCTAATGATTGTAGCTTTCATGAAAATGTACTTTTGTTGATTTAACTCAATTGTAAGTTAACTTTTTAATTTTTATGATTATGATTGTTTTATAGGATATTCTCCAAACTTTGCCTTGCATAATTAATTTAAAGAATTTGTTTAAATTATTGAGATTAAACTTAAATAGCTTTCCTATTTTACATATTATTTTTTTTACAAAATAGTCTCAAGTATTGTACTCTTTAGGCCTAAACCATGTTTGTAACCAATTTAACTTACAAACCATTATGTTTATGATTTACTGGTAGTGAATTCTTACTTACTATAATTGGTGACGCCGATTTTACCTATAATCTCTTCAAAAAAATTATGCATATTAACTACAAATCTATGTGTTTTATATTGTTGGTGCAATTGGTACTATAAATCTTATGTTGTGATTTAGTTTTCCTACTACTAGGATAGTGAAATATTTTGTTTCTTTACCCTAGCTTAAAGAAAATTATACCCGGCTAGAGACAATATATCTCTTAATATGTGAGAAGCCAGACAAGGACTTGGGAAAATATTTTGTTATCCAAATTGAGTGATATGATAGTTAAGGATTCCTCAACATCCATGGCAGCAATAGTCGAGCCAACACAATCGTGGAGCAACTTTCTGAAAGCAAAATTCTTTATCGTCTAAAATTTCTAGCAATTTAACTTTATCTGGGAAAAGGTTGACTCAACCAAGCATTTTAGGCAAAAATAACTTATCCCACTTCTCCAAAATAATTTCATAGCTTTCCATAATTTCGTATAATTTACATTTACAATCAATTAATAATGTTAGTACGATAATTGATTTGCACCTTTGTACTTCCTTTGTAATAAAAAAATGTGCTTGGGTGTTGTGAATTATAATGAGATTTGATGTGTTAACTTGGTATGAAGGGTTTATATAGTTAGTTGCAAGATAAGATAATAGTTTATTTTAAGGGTATTGCATTCAAAAACAAAGAATTTGAACCTTTTTGTTGGATCAGTAAAGACCGCCTCAGATCTAACTGCATGCATTTCTTTTTGTCAAGCTTCATTTGAATTCGATGGAAGTTGTTTGGGTCAAGTTCATGTTTATGGAGGTATGACCTATACCTATAGTGCCTCAGCCAAACTATACTAGTGTTGCATTAGCATATAAAAATAAATTTTAAATTTTAACGATGTAAGTTTGGGATTTTAACATATTTAACAGTGTTAAAAATATGCTGGTAACCTCATTTAATTCTAATCTTGTTATCCCATGTTCTATTAAGTTTCTCTACTGTATCCTTGGTTTTTTCTTCACATATAACAACGCAAGTTAAAAATATTGATATATTTAGGGTATTCACAGAATTATTGAATTTAAAATTTGCATTTTACATATTGATTTTGAAAGCATAAAAAAGGATTTTTTATTTTAATTGCTGAATTTAAATTTGAAATCTTTTAATTTAACATAATAGTTTCTTTTAAAATAGAATTTAATTTGTATTTTTTTAGGAAATCTACAATTATGAATGATAAATCCTAACATATGTAATGGTATTATATTTTGGTCGATTATAGTTTTCGTAGAAATGTACTTCATGCCGATTTAGCTAATTAGTTTTTTTGTTCATATGAATTTTCTCGACAATAATTTTTTTTGTTTTTCATATTTATTTAATTTTCGAAAAGATGTATTATCCAAATTTTGTCTACCATTTTTGAATTTAAAAACTTTATGTTAATACATATGGAAATTATATTTAACTTGCTTTCCAATTTGACATCTTTTTCCGCATTTTTTACATAATGGTTTTAAATTTTGTTTTGTTTAGGCCTAATTAGTAGTGCTTTTAAAACAAAGTGGTTTTAAACTTTTATTGATTGAATAGTACTGAATTCCTACATATTGGACTTTTTTCTTACTTATAATAAATTTCATTTATTATGTATGGTTCAATATAATATTTTGGGTTAAAATTCTCATTATAATGTTTCAGTTGATTTTTTTACTCATATTGAACTTTTTGTGTGTGGTTAAGTATGGTTTCCACTTATGATGCTTTAGTTATAATGTTTTAGTTGACTTTCTTTTCATTTTAGGGAAGTGTTGAGTAGTCTTTTTTGAATATGGGAACAAATTTAAAGGAAAAGCACTTGAAAAAATATATATTGACATGTGTATGTATGAATTTTTAAAGGAAAGTGAAGCATTTATTATTGATTAGTGTCTTTTTAGTCACCACGTGCCTTAACTTGCTAAATAGTTTAAGAGCTTAAGTTGCAAGCACTCAAGAATAACTAGGAAATTCCAAGTTTCGTCTTTTGATTTGTCACCATTAAATATATTTTTTCAGATCGTTGTCATATGCCTTCTTTGAACTAATTAATGTTCCATGATGCGCATTGTTATATTGGACCTAAAAGTGGCATGTTATTGGATTTAACTTAATCATTGTATGGTTGTATTATTTCATATTTATCTCTTTCTGTCACTTTGTGTTTATCGTACTAAAGGGTACATCCAGCCTTGGTACGTGGTTGGTAGTAGTTAAAATGTTGATTATGCAAAGTACTATTCAGGAGTGATACTAAACTTTTCTACTAATATAGCTCTTTTCTCTATCTTTTTTATTGTAACTTTTTATTGGAAAGTAGAGTGGAATATAATATGTGGATATATATATATATATATATATATATATATATATATGGAGAGAGAGAGAGAGAGAGTAGTAGCTTACTATCTTTTGTTCATGGTAATTAGAGGGTCACAATGATAGGTGTTACAAAGTATTAGAGTGGACAATTTAACTTAAGCTATATATTGATTTGAGATTTTAGCAATGAATATAACCAATGTTAGTCAAAATTTATGTTATTTCTATTGAAACACAGTACACCTTTTTGCTTTTCACACATGTGTGCATGTATGTAAATAGAAAATGACCCAATGTTGAACTTTTATTGTTAATTTTAGCATTTTGGAGAACTAAAATTGAAGTTATGATGTTATGAATGAACAACTTTTATAAACTGAAGCTATGGCGTCGTTAATCTATTGCAATAATCATTGATGTTTTAGTATACATTAAGGTTATAACTGCTACATGAAGAAGATTCTCTAGATTAGTGCTGTTTTAAAATTAGAGATTTAGCATTTTGTAATTAGACTGCATTTATTATATGAAAGAAACATCATAAAATATTTGTTATGCTAGCTAGCATCTATATTTAGTCATAATCACTGACAATTAATTACTACCATCTTATATGTTAATCCTGCAATGCTTTCATCCTAGCTGAGAGCTATTTGAAGAAATTGAAGTGCAAACTCTACTGCAATTTACTAATACTGCTTTATTAAAAGATAAAAAAATTTAAAGGGTAATGAATTTTGTTTTATATCTAATTCTTTTTTGTATGTCATGGCCAGACAAGCCTATACAAAAAGGGGGACACAAAAATTTCTGTTTTTTAACACTTAGTTTACTGCTTAATTATATTTTTAAAAATAAATTGGTTCTAGATTTTTTGTCTGATAGTGATAACATCAAAAAATACATAACTTTAGGTCCTAAGAAAAATTTGAAACTAAATCAACATTATTGCAACTTATTTTTACCACTAATGGTATAAATGGTGTTAATGGTATGATAGTCTTCATATAAAAAAAAGTTTGTTCCATTTACAATTTTTTTTCAGCAGCAGGTTAACTTTTGTCACTGAAAACTATAAATAATGATATCCTAAACTGCAGTTTATGAAATCTTTTAATCTATTATCAGAATATAAATCATCTCTAACAACTTACCAGTCTGCAAATTCTCTCATCTTAGTGTTTAGTCAGTATAATATATTATGTAGTTATCTTCATTTAATGGAAGTTGTTTTATGATACTTCTATTTATTTGAAGCTTTCAACTTAGGCATATCTAGTCTATATTTAGGAAGTGCTTATTCCAACAATGGTTTATTATGCAGTGTGTAAACTAATTTTCAATTTAGTACCCATTATTGTGTGTAGTAACATTCTGCTTGCAAATGTACTGTTAAATCCAATAAGCTGCTCTGACTGCTATTATAGGTTTTGTAAAGTCAGAATTTTCTCCCTTTTTTTCAAATTTAAATTTGTTTTCTATCTAAGTAACTATATTATGTTAAGACACACTATATTCATTGTTTTCATTTATTCAAAGTATAGCTTTTCATTGTATCGTATAGGTACAGTTACAGATGAATATGGAACCCCTAAATGTATACGATTATATCAAGTATTGTCCATGACTAAATCCACATTTCAAATATTAGTATTATTTGATTTTTAGCGATTTAAAAATTATTTTACCCTCTTCATAAGGGAAGATTATTTAGAAAAAGATATTCATGTTCCAAAATGAGAAAATTTTAAGCTTTATATAATAAAGATAAGAAGGATGTTCTTTGCATCAGAGTAATAAGATCTATTATGATGCTTAACTAAACTATCACTTATGCATAATCCGATGGCTTATGACTAAAAATTATAGTCGACGGTCCCTATAACATGAATTGTCTTCTTATTTTGTTCGAAGGAGTACTCTTTTACGGTAGGCTGAATTTTGGCTAAGAGGCTGCATCACCTCTTTCCATGTTTGAAACCTTTTTTTTAACTATGAAATTTTTTACAAAAATTATTCATTCGTAGGTTGCACGGTATGCAATCCGCCTACAGCAAACCTCCAAACAACTTACACCCATGGTCATTTATCCTCTTCTAGAATTAAATAACAGAGCACCATTGAAGACTAGAAGAATGGTCCTGCTATACATTGAAACAAAAAAAATTAGATTCAGTAGTTTGTACTGTCCATGTCACATCCTCAAAATATAATATATAAATCAAGAGCTGACCGAGGACTGCATAACTAAATGTATGCATGGTAAGTTTATTAGTATATATCATTGATTCTACAAGAAAAGAGTCACAAGTCCCTATTTTTGATGTTGTTGTACAAAAAATCCCTACAGTGAATATGTAAATTTGGTCCCTGTTTTTCAAAAATAAAAAAACGCAAAGTGTGTTGCACTTTTCTGACAGAAAATGCAAGATAACTTGCACTTTTCTAATTTTGAAATATTTTTCGAAAATTTTGAAAAGCGCAAGTTTAACTTGCACTTTCTATCAGAAAAGCGCAAGCTAGTTTGCGCTTTCTAATTTTGAAAATTTTAAATTTTTGAAAAGCGCAAGGTAACTTGCGCTTTCTATCAGGAAATCGCAAGCTAGTTTGGGCTTTCTGATTTTGAAAATTTTGATATTTTAAAAAGCGCAAGCTAACTTGTGTTTTCTGATTTAGAAAAAACAGGGACTTAATTTACATACTTATTTCTACAAGGACTTTTCTTGTAACACCATCAAAAATAGGGACCTTTCGTGCAAAACCCCTTGATTCTATGTGTGCAATTGATCCATGAACATAATTTTTTTACTGCATATTTCAATAATTAATTCTATGGATAGATATAAACAGCCAAAAATGATCTGCATTCCATATTTCCATGTTGACGACATGCACCATCACTTTAATGATTCACTTCTCGGTATTGAGGATGCGAAATGCTTTGTAATCCGCATGACTGTACAAAATATTTGAATGAAGGCAGTGCTATTATTCATATACTGATCTCCTATGAAAACAATTTATCAGCAGCCATCTACTTGGACTTGAATTTTATTCTCTTTCCCAGATTTATTCATACACATTGATGCATGTTACAACTAACACTCCTTTTTCCCAATTAAGACATAACAATCTCATATAACGAACAGAACAAACCTGATTCAAACATCAAATTAACTATCGAAGGTTCAAAAAAGAAACACATTTAGTCATTAGGATAAATAATTACTGACATTTCGCTAATGATAAAGCAATAGCAATGTTTTTTCTAGTATTCACATCAGCGGTATCAATTGTTGATAGCCTGACCGTGATGGTCATGATCTATGTAATCGGCTACATCACATGAACCTTACCATCCCTTTTGCCTTTGCTGCTACCTCATGCTTCCCAGGGATAGAGGTATGCATTGGAAGTATTACCTTTAAACTTTATACATATTGTTGCTATTATAGCAACATTGAACACATCACCATTTCTCAAACAAGTATTACTGCATGTAATATACACTCACTGTGTGTAGGTTCCAGTTTACATGTCTGCCCAGTTTGTTAGGGCAGTGGCTACTGCTTTCTCACTCTGTCTTATTTTTAAGCATGCTTAAGGTAAATCAGTATTCTTTGAGTGTCAAGCTACGTAGCAATATTATGAACACAAATTAAAGAACCATGTCAATGATGTGCATGCTAGGATTGATGAACCAAAATTCATTTAGAGTTCAGCTTCATAGCCAAAAATTACGTAATTATGGAGCTTATCATATTGATCTCATTTGAACATATTCCAAAAATATATTAATCATATCACGTAATATGTGCTTATATTTTGAGAGGAGTTATGTCAAAACTATACAAGCTAATATGACGCTCGATGAAATTGAAGAGAGATTTTTCATTTATTTCTACTTGATTTATGCTAGAATCATTTCCAACTATGTAAAAATTTATAAAACCAAGTGTAGATGAAGTAGAATGTTAGATTTTTGTCCTTCAACCATGTGTGCAAAAAAAAAGTTATAACAATGCGACATAATTATCTATCACCTCACATCCTATACAAGGAGAAAATTTGCTCTAGCCTTAACGATGAAAGATGATGCTTAGACATAGTTCATATTCTTATAATAACTCATTATGCCTTCGATTTTGTTAGAACCCTACTATTCAGGAAAATGGAAGTGCCTCCATCAATATCTTGAATATTTTTACATGTGAAGTTTTAGATGATTAGACATGCATGTTATTTCTATTTATTTCTTTTTTCAAAGCAACCAAATTTTCTTCATAGCTTCGACCAGAATACAAGAAATAAAATTTCCTGCATGATGGAAAATACATGTGCAATTGTCAAATTCGATCTCTTTTGGGTTTTGAAAGTTTCATTCATATTTCTTAGAAAAAATATTTTGATATGCATTAACTACTACCACCAACGGCAATATACTAAATCATTATGCTGTTTGGAGTGTCTATACAGATTTATTTATTTATTTATTTTTTTTCCAAATAAAAGTATATAATCAAAAAGAGAATAAGAGCCATTCTCCGGGGCTTACAGAAAAGGCTAGCATCAAGCGACACCACCCAAAGACCCAAATTTTAAAAAGAACAAGAAAAACCAAAAATACAAGACTCAGCGGGAGCTATTCCGCCCTGAATGTAGAAAGGAACAGCGAAAAAAAAGACCACCAGCAAACCACCAACCCGTCTTTACCATACGGAAAGACCAGACCTCCAATCAGAACCACAGAAGCGATTGCAATGCAAACAACCAACACTGAGAAACCAACACAGACTACCTCCAGGATAGGAGACTAATACTGGCCCACCGGATCGACCAGAGCAGATAACCCTGGCCAGAGGAGAAGGAGACGGAACCACGGGCTGAGCTCTGCGCAGTGTAAGCAAGACAAATCCAAACCACAGAAACCACTACGAAAAGGCCAGGCGAGGAGCTACAGCGTCCCTGAGAAGGAAAAAAAGACCCGCTCGACCTTTCATGAAGAAACCAGCCAAAACCCACCAGGCAAGCACAAGTGAACGCCTAACAGTGAAAAACCGCGCAAACCTGAACAGAAGCTAGCAAACACATCAAAGTAAAAAGAGGGGGGGAGAGGGAATAAGGCGGTGTGTGAAAGGCACCACCTAACTGAGAAGACTCAACCAACTCCAAGTCTGGCGGCCGACTGCACGCAAGTGATCGATAGCAGTCCAACTAACCGCCGGGATCTTTGGCTCATTGGACCCTTGAAAGGTCTACCCCGAAATGCCAAGAACACATCATTCCTCACGCGATGGATGATGGAAAGCGGATCCATAGGAACGTTGTCGAAAATGGCCTTATTTCTTGCGCACCAGACATGCCAGCAAACAAGACACGGGATAAGTCTGAACACAATAGCCCGAAGGGATTTCCCTGAATTCCCGACCCACCAGGAAGAAAGAATATCAGAGGACATGCCAGTACTACTCCGAGCCCCAACCAGGTTACCGAAGTAATTCCAGCAAGCTTTGGCAGTGAAGCCTTCGAAAAACAAATGGCTCAAAGATTCCCTTTCCCCGTTGCCGCAGCAATGACAGCGGGACACCAAAGGAATGCCGATAAGTTGGATGTTAACGTCTAGTGGCAAACCATCGTGAAGAAGGCGCCACATAAGCAAAGAAACCTTGGGTGGAGTCCGAGTATCCCAAATGAAAGAGAATACATGACGGATAGGGGAAGGAACTCTGATAGAGGACCAGGCTTTCAGAATGGAGAAGGAGTCCCCATCCCAACCTGTCATGCCGCCGTGTGCGTCCGAGAGAGCTTTAACCGACTGCATATGCTTCCAGGTTTCACTAGCAAAAGAAGGAGAGCCGGAGAAGTTAGCTCCCTCAAGTCTATGATATTTAGCACGGAGGAAAGAAGCCCAAAGGGAGTTGTTTGCCCCAAACCGATGCCACAGTTTACACGCAAAGGCCTTGCAAAGGTCGGTAGGGTTACGAAGCCCTAAACCGCCTTCAGATTTGGGGCGACAAACCGTGTTCCACGACACCCAATGGTGCCGTCGGTTGCTTTCCTTGTTACCCCAGAGGAAGGAAGAGGCCAAGGACCGGTAAGAACGGAAGAAAGAGGCAGTAGGGGTCATAGTCGCGAAGATATGAGTACCCATGGAATCCAAAACCGATTTGATGAGAACAAGCCTACCGGCCTGAGACAGAAGAGACGCATTCCAGCGTAAAATCTTTCCCCTCACTTTGTCAAGCAATGGGTCGAAAAGAGCATTTAGTTTCCTGCCCCGATAAAGGACAATACCAAGGTAAGGAAGCGGAAGGGAAGCTTCCTTGAAACCAGAGGTAGACTCGATCCAAGCAGCACTAGCGGGAGACAAATCCTTAGAATGAACGAAGCAGCATTTGGAGGGGTTAACAAGCTGACCCGAGGATCTCTCGTATTGATGGATAAAACTAAGGAGCCTCCTAACAGAGGAACGGCTGCCGTTAGATAAAATAACAATGTCATCAGCGAATGATAACGAAGAAATAAGGGGACAACCCCTAGGGATACCGAATCGTTGGATTTGACCATAAATGGTTAAGGACTGAAGACCCCGAACAAACGCCTCAGCCGCAATCACAAATAATGAAGGCGAGAGAGGATCCCCCTGACGCAGGCCCCTCCCTGCTTTGAAGTACCCATGGGCGGAGCCATTGATGAGAACAGAGAACCAGGCGTTGGAAATAAGTCGCCAGACCATGTCAATCAACCCCTCCGGAAACCCAAAGGTCCGAAGGACCTTGATGACGAAGAACCAGGACATGCGATCGTAGGCCTTAGCCATGTCTAGTTTAAAAACGACATTGGAACCCCTAACTTTCCGATCAATTTGAGAGATCAGTTCCTGGGCGAGGAGGACGTTATCAGAGATAAGACGACCTCTAACAAAGCCTGCCTGAGAAGAGGAAATGATACGTTCAAGGAACGGCGCCAAACGGGTGGCCAGAATTTTCGAGATAACCTTGTTAGAAAAGTTACAGAGGCTAATGGGACGAAAGTCCGAGCACGCCCGAGGGTTGTCGCACTTCGGAATGAGAATCAAATTGGTAGAGGTCCAACCGGAGGGAAGATTTCCCCCCGCGAAGAAAGATTGAACAGCCAGACAAAAATCCGCCTGGATAATAGACCAAGTAGTCCGATAAAAAACACCATTAAAGCCGTCAAGACCACTGGCACTGTCCTTGCTCAGAGCAAATGCACAAGAACGGATCTCCTCAGGGGCCGGGATGTCCGTTAGCAAGGCGCCCTCTGAGGGGAGAACTAACGGAGGAATGAAGGCCAAAAGGGCTGGGTCAGTAACAGAAGCTGAAGGGGAGCCCAGGAAGGATTGGAAGTGGGAAAGGATGACGTCTTTCACTTCCTCGGGCTCAGAGGCCAAAGTTAGATCAGGGCGCAAAATTTCACGGATTGATAAAAGACTATTCTTCTTAAGAATAGAAGAGTGGAAAAATTTGGAATTCGCATCACCGTGGATAGCCCACTTGACCCTTGCCTTTTGACGGAGGTAGTCATTCTCGACACGAAGTTCGGAGGAGAAAGAAACTTGGGCAAGGTCCCACGTCTCCTTGTTTGAGGCGGAAGGAAGGTCATCAAACAAAGATTCGGCAACGATTAGAGCCTCTTCGGCAGATCGAACGCGATCGAAAATGTTCCTAAAAACTTCAACGTTCCACACCTTAAGGCAAGCCTTGAGACGCAATAGTTTGCGCCCAAAAGCCGAACAGGGAGAGGCAGAAACAGGGGATCTCCAAGAGTTAGAGACCACTTGAAGGAAAGAGTGGTGGGTCCTCCACATGCTTTGGAATCTAAAAGAAGAGGGACCCGAGGTCGAGAGAGGAGAGCACCGAAGTAACATGGGAGCGTGGTCCGAGAAGGACCGGTGGAGATGAGAAATAGAGAAAGAGAAAGGAAGCCGAAACCAATCCTCCGATCCGAAAACCCGATCCAGTCTAGAGAGAATACGATTCGGGCCTTCTTGGTTGTTGGACCAGGTGAAAGCCGATCCGACGAAGGGGATTTCCGAAAGGCTAGAGGAGACGATGAACGAGTTGAAATCAGCCATTGCCCCTCGGTTTATGGCCGCCCCACCCCTCTTCTCCTCCTGGGTAGCAACGATATTGAAGTCTCCGCCAACCACTGATGAGGAGAAGCCATACGAATCGAGAGCAAGAATATCAGACCACAGAGCCTGACGACCCAAACGATCACATTTGGCGTATACAGCCGAAAAAATAAAGGAGGGAGCAAAAAAGGAGGACGAACAAATCACAGAGAGGAGCTGATCGGAGTTGAAAAGGGGTAGAATCACAAACGATTTGGACCATAAAATCCAAATCTTGCCCGAAATGTTTGCCGAGCCACCGCCGAATCCTAGGGAAATAATAATTCGGGGAAGGTTCGCCGGCTCAATCATGGGCTCCAGGATCGCAACCAACCCAATAGAGTGCTTCTTAACAATGCGCTTTAGCCTAGCTAGAGACGCGTCGTTGCCAACTCCACGAATATTCCAGAAAAGAAAATTCGCCATGAGAGATGAGGGCCAAAAGCGAGGCGACCGGGTTGAACACACCCTAGCCTCAGACCAGATACAGAGAAAACCGAGCCGATCGGTCGATCTGCTCGGACGCCGCTATAGAGCGTGTGCGAATGGTGCGAGGAGTGGAGATGGCTCTCCGCGGCCTACGCCGAGACGAACGCTGAGGAGGGACGGCCGCCTCAGCCATCGCCTCTCCCCCTGACCCTATCGAGGAGAGCGAAGAAGGGCTATCCGATAAGGATGAAGGCGAAGAGTTCCTAGTCAAACAAGCCAGCCGCTCATTTAGGAGCGCAATCTCTGCCTTGCTCATCAGAGGAATGGAGATGGAGATAGAGCACGAAGAAGAAGAACGAGAGCACTCCGGAGAGCAGTGAGATGACGAGGAAACCTCCCGGTCTAACAAAATAGAATGAGACCGCACGCAAGACGGGATGCGATCCACACAATATAGCCAATCGCACCCGACAAAAGAGGACATATCACCACCTGCTACGGTGTTAATCGACGGACCGAGCAAGGAGACAAAAGCTGAATCAACCGGAGATCTAGAACGACCTAGGGAGGAGGAGACCGACACGAGATCGGCGGAATCAGACGCAGATGGACTACACAAAAATGTAGGAGAGCAAACAGGTTGCTTCCCATGTTGCTGTTGGACTCCTGCCTCTGCCGGACTGTCACTAATCAGACAGCCCCGCGTATAGGAAAGGAGTCTCGACTCAGCCCCGATGCCTCGATCGCCCATGCAAAATGGGAGTGGCTGGCAAGTATCCAAACTGTCCGTATAACGGTCGACAGCGATCGCTATACGACCAGCCGAAGGAAAGCACCCGCGCCGACTACATCGGGTCTGAGCCATCCCTTGGCTGTCCCAAAAAGGCGCAGCCAAAGAAGACCCAAAGCAAACAATAAAACCAGAACACTCCAAGAACGATACAAATGGAAAATCGAATTGGCAGCTAAAAGGGAGACAACAATCGACTTCCAAGAGGGCAAGCCAAGATCGAATAAGAGCTCGAGCGGAATCGATGTAGCATAGGGAGTGCTGCATCGACACCAAGGGAGCGCAGGCGAGCCCAGACAGGGAGCCATCGGGAGAAGATGAAACCCTGTTTTGAGAGCTGACCTCGCATGCAAAAGAGAGATTAACAAAGCTCAGCCTAGAAGAGAAGGCCACATGATCCAAACGCCCAACAACCAACAAACAAACATCTAAAAAAACGAGAAAACTAACAGAGGAAAGAGCGAAACAAACCTGCCTTTCCAGCGAGCCACCACGGAGCAAATATAACGGTCTTATTTCTAATGGCGACCTAATTTTAGTGTTAGGAAATACAAGGTTGGTAATATCTTATAAAATTTAAACACTCGAAGATGTGCAATTATTATAAAACCAATTGAATGATAATAAATCTTAACCACATTAGATGAAATATTATTATTCACTTTACCTCTATGCTTTTTTTACATTAACTATAAACTTTATCGTTGAACTAATAAGAAAACCTTTGTAACTGTTTTGATTTACAGACCTAAACTGATTGAAAGTAGGTTGACGAACGAGTGAAACAAATTTCCTTTCTAACCGGTTCATTTTAGGTGCTGTATTTTGTTGACTAGGCCGTTGGTTTCAAATTTATGTTTGCAAGTACTTCTTACAATAGGCTCTGTTGATGTGCTACTCTGGCTCTTGCATAACAGGATTGTTACAGTGTAACTATAATAAATTATTATTTTTTTGGCTTGATCTCAAAATATATAGACTTTTTCCTTACAGGAATTTAGCTTTCCATAGTTTCCATGGGGCCTGATGAACGTTAAAAAATTAATTTCATGATGTTCTTAACTTTTTAGCATCTTGAATACTATGGCTTGTTTAGTTGATTTCATGGTAGGTGAACTTTTGTAATCACTTCTTCATTGGAATATTATGTTATGACTACTGTTTTTTGTATTCAAATTAGCTCTTTCGTTTGATAATTTATAAATCTATGACATTTTTAAACAATTTGTTTTCATGAACTTGTAGTAATTTTTATTATTTTATGTTCAAAAAATAGTATAACGTTTATTATTTTATGTTTGAAAAATAATAATATGGGATTATTTTCGTTCTTAATTTTCATGAAGAACTAAGGATGATTATATATATCATGGTTATAGAATATAGTGATATATTAAGTATTAGTATAATTTGCAATGTCATATGCATTATACTATTAATTAATAGTTTACCCAATCCTTAGAATGACATTGAAATGCTAAAGGTATTTTCACATTGTGAACTGATATCAAAATAACAATCATTCCTTTTGAAAGTGGTTTGTTTGGGCTTAAGATTTTGTTTGCTTAGCAGCATAGAAATAAACAGACGTAAGCTAATCCAAGGTTGAATGAATGGTTGGTTGGTAAGGAACAATGTGGTAGCTACCATTCTGCATGCTTAGGTCAAAGTACAACCAACCAAACTTAATGTACATAACATTTATTTTTACCTTGGCTTAATTCATTCCTGTATGTTCCACTTTTGAAATTCAACATAACATTAATCGATAGTTTTGATGTAAAATTGATTGCCTATGTTTAGTTGTAGTAAATTCACCCACTGTACATTTGTTATTTATCCATTCAAAAAATTATTTATACAGGTAACTTAATTGACCCACTGTTAATTCACCCGTTTCTGTTATTTTCTACATTTTTTATCTATCCAGGTAGCTCTTCATGTTATGCACAAGCTTTACAAACATGAACAAAATAAAACCTGCTATTATCCTTCAACTTAAATTTACCAACCCGAGGCGTAGAAAATACTATCACTATAGCTCAACTTTTTCAATCTATCATCATTCAAAAAAATTGTAAAACAGAGTTTTCTAACATTGGATTACGGTTTTTCCTTTGTTGTAATAGTTTTCATGCCCGTAGGTTTCCCATAATTTTATCTAACCAATGTAGAAATTATTTATGCCTAATTTATACTATATTGACTACGTCATCTGATAATGAAAGATATATACAAGTATATGGGATATTAATTTAAATTTTAGTGCAAGCTTACTTTTTCCGGTAGGATTTTTTGCTTCTTAGCCCTAGTCTACATCAGTGGTTCCTAGTTTTTTAAATATAATTATGTTCATGTAATTATGTGCCGCTTCTAAGAACTTTATACTACACTGAAAACTAACCTAATGTACATTGATGTCAAAGATTACACTTAGTGTACCGACATCCGTTTCTTCTATATGTACTAAATCTATTATTTATAGTTGAACAAGGACTCATTAGGCTACAATGTTGATGTCAGGTTTTAAACCTTTGTTCTAAAATTATTGTTGTGCTGAAACCTGCACATTTAATATATTAAGTATTTATAATTAGAGTTGAAGGTTGACATGCTAAAATGTACCATACATTACTCTTTCCCTGTATATTTCACTATGTTTCATTTAAATATCACTAAATTATGAATATCCTATACATAAACGTCAACTTTTCTACATTAATTACGCAGCACGCTGATAATAAGAAAATGAATAAGGAAAATAAGGTACTAATAAGGCAATCTACAAGTCTAATATTCAAATTTTATACATGTACAAATTTTCTTGCATACCCGTTTACTCAATTTATCTAAAAACTGTATAACTACAATATGTTCATCACATCCGTGTGCGAAGCACGGGTTCACACTAGTTGTATATTATAGGTTGGATTTGATATATGCCTTGGGGGAATTTTGGTTAATTAAAACTTCAAATTAAAACCCCTAAAAATTCCCTCCAAGCAAAATTTCAATTCTTATGTTATTGGGATCTCAATTATTCTACATTAAAATGGTAGATTTTGTGTAGTTATTGCAATTTTAATATTTTACATTCTATTCCACTTCTCATTTTCTCTTTTGATATGATTGAGGGTTCTAAAAGTTAGGAGATGGTGTCTAAAATACTGATTCTCCTATTCGTAGTTTACACCGCCTATTTTCATAATTTAAATATGAATCTCTTTTCCATTTTATATGTGGAAATTGAATAAAGTGTAAAAGGATTGAATTGAAAATTCTATTGATGTTGATTCTATTATTTTGATATATAAAATAAGTTTGGTAATTGATTCTATTTTCTTATGCAAGTCTATTGTTTGGCTAAGGATATTAGCTAATTTGTATATTATGTTATGTAATTAGACTTATATAAATGGAAGTTTTGACATTTAACAATTAGTATAGAGCGTAATCTTCGCATGTCTAGGAATATTTTAGTTACATAGTTATAAGTATATATTAGCGTATGAATAACGTATATTTAATAATATATTAATCGCGTGATAAACAGATTAATAACTAACATTAAAACCCCATAAGATGGATGATCATAATCGATGGGAAAATAAAGGATCTTTCTTTATAGCCTTAATTAGTAGAATGCGATGAATTATGAGGTAGTATGGTCAAGGAGTGTAAATTATGACTAAGTTATAGGGATGCGAGGTCAGTCAAAAATACACGGAAGTCTTCCTAGCTAATATTGCTACCAATAGTGTGACTAATGCTGATGTGAGACATCGCTTATAATAAGTACTCATGAAGGATACGAGTTTAGTCCCAATTCTATAGGATAAGTCTGCCCAGTTAATCTGGCTATTAGTGCCTACATATGATCAGACTAATATGAGGCGTCACATGAGGGTTACGGGTCATAATATGTTGGACCTGCTTCGAGTTTAGGAGGTGGTAAGTGGCTGTTGTAGGGTCCGCCTCCTCCTTGATTAGGAGGTATTAAATGGTCGGGGATAGCATTTAGGCATGGTAGATGGAAATCTCACGATTCGGGTTTGACGTATTAAGTGGCTATTATAGGGTCCACCTCTTCCAAAAGAAGTATTAAGTGGTCTGATGACATTCCATACGATGTCAGCTAAATTGTACCAAAGAGGGGTCCTCCTTGGGTTAGGTATTAAACAAAAGAGACTTGCCTAAGAGATTGGTATTAAATGGTCAGAGTCTGTCTAATTTCCATTGAAAATGTATAAGTGGCTTGGGTACTTTCTCTTACATTGTTAAGAAATTATTGACGGTATATGCGTTGGATTGGGAATGATCTTGGGCCTATGATTTAAAGTAAATTATAGAGATTGGTTAGAAAAGTGTAAGTTATAGGATTGGACTGGGAAAGCCTTCGGGCTTACAGTTGAAGGTATTTATAAGAAATATAGTTAGGATACGTAAGACATATTCTTATCTAAATTATACTACCCAAGTATTATTTTGGAAAGACACGAGATTTTATTCATCCGACATTGTTGTTCTGACTCTCTACTCATTATAACACTGGTTAGGGAAGACGATGTGGATCTAGGAGATGAAGGTGGAGATGGAGTCTTGCGGTGGTTATCTATCTACTTATGTTTTTGTTATATGTTGATGTACCCATTTCAAACATGATATTATTGTATTTTGAGATATTGTACTACGGATATTGAGATGTTGTGTTTTGTTATGAAACTTGAATTTTTAAAAAATGGGTATTGTTTCTGATATTATATTTTTATCCTTTTCGCTGTGAGATTCTGGTAGCATTAGTAGATAGCTCTGTGTATTGATTTCATCAACCAACAGCCAGCTTTGAAATGAGTCTAATGCTCGATGGGCCTTTTCTAGGTCGAATATTAGTCACGTTTCGAGGTGGGTTGTTAGATGCTCTACCCATTTATGGCTTTAGGGGTGTAGGCATTGTTTCGATGGGCACTCACTTGTAACAAATTTCATCCAAGAGCCCTCACTGCAAAGATTCGGGTAAATTTTGTAATAATTGATTGCCCGTATGCATATAACATGTTAATAGGACGACCGACACTTATTTAGTTGGATGCCATTGCCTCATACAACCGTCTTATCATGAAGTTCCCCATCCGAAACAGTGAAGGAGAAATTAAGGGCAATCAATAGAATGTAAGGGAATGTTACGGAACTTCCCCTAGGTAAGCAAAGAATGGTATTCTCCTGCTGCAACAAGAACATTCAATAATCAGCAGTGGTTTTCTTAACAGGTCCAATGGGCCAACCAACACCCTGGTTCTTGCTAAACCCCATAACCCTGAAGCATTGGCGGCGACTCCTGCTCTCTCATAGCCGACAGCCTCGTTTAAGAGTCGGGGGCATCATAACCTCAATTTTGACCCATCATTATAGATAAATTCCTAGTTGTAAAATAAAAAAGGGAATAATATGTACATATATGTGAACTTTTCGATTTACAAGTCTTTTTGAGTGGGCTGTGTATAACCTGCCTCACAATCATGCAACTCACTTACACTCGAATGTCTGAGCTAATCAATGCGCTCCTTCTAGCGCCAAAATGTTAGATCCCATCGACTATTCTTCAATAACCGTTGGTCTTATCTCTTCTTATATATCCTCCCTTCTACTCCTTTTTTCTCCCAACGCACCCCAAAATCGAAAATTCAACCCTAACTGTAACTTCATTCAATTGAATTTTTAGGTACAAACTTTGCAGTCCAATTAGTTTCTAGGACACACATCTACATAAATTAATTTCAAGGCCAAAATCAGCAGAATAATTACTTTTAAGGACAAAGTCAGCAGTCCAATTACTTTCAATGACATAATTTCATCAGTTTTAAGGCCTTAGAAACTAATTATTTTGCATTTTGTCCTTAAAAGTAATTATTTCAGTTGTGTGTCCTAGAAACTAATTGCATTTGCTAAAGAGGCCCTTGTGGCTAATTTCCACTATTTTCTAATTATTCTTATTTCAATATTTTCTATAATGCGTACACATATATATTCCTATTTTTTTTTTTAAATAATGCATAATGTTGCACTCTTCCACCGATTCTTCAACGTAAACTATCTTCCATTGAAATCCATAAAGAACTCTTTGTATTAATGATATATGCTTAGTAAGTGTTGCCACTAATGACATTCTATGTTGCTTCAACATCACAGGCTACGCAAATCAATGTCTGCTAACTAGAAAGAGGAAGGTCCAAATTCCAACGTGTTTAGAAAAATTGTTGAAAATCAAGTCGAATATTCATGGTCAAGATGTTTCGAGAAAGGAAATTGTTTCAGCCATTGAGACCAGAGTGCGTAATGCTTTTCAAATATTGGGCAATGTATTACTCATGGCTGCTGGGGGCATCAAAGGGTTACATAAAAGTAGTTATTGAATAACTACGAAGTGACTTGTCCAAAAGTTACCTTTCGGTTGATAACAACTAGGTCAAACGGAAAATCTCGGTGTGATGATGTTACAGAGTTCTCTCGACTTGAGAATACTATGGAACTTCAATGTGTATACTCCACATTGAATATAGTTAAATCAATGCATGACATCCATCGAACGACTATAGTTGAGTCTAAGTTAAAGCATTAGTAGTGAAATATATTGCAATAGAGACTTCATCTCCTCGATTGTATGGGGTTAGTATCATGGTCAATTGTAGTTAACTCAAAGCCAAAATCTTTGGCCAGAGTGGAACGATTAATAATAAATGTTATTATTGAACCAAGGGCTTTGTTTATTAACTAGTCAAGTTAAATGTGCATAATATTTGAGTTTTGATCTGTACCAGACTCCATACTAAAGTGATATGGTGTTGACGAAGAAAAAGTATGCAAATTATTATCACTATTGGTACCGCTTAAGATGACATTAAATATGATCTTTACCAAAAATATCTATAAGTATGAATTTTGAAAATTGTAACACTACTCGCTTTGCTGAACCACTCCATATCTCATGTTATTTACCTTTCAGCTGTGTATTTAACTCCTCATTTTTTCACTTTAATCCTAATGTTAGCAAGTAACCTTTGCACGTTGGTCTAATTACAAGGTTGGCTAAATCTCTAGTCAACCGAAGCTTACGGTGGAAAATCACAAATTCTACTCAACATTAAATAAATATACTACATTTACCTTCCCTTTTTCTTCCTTTCTTTGTATTAAGATGTAAAGATAAAAGGATGGTGGAAAGACAGAGTGCACTATCTTGCCATTTCAACTTCCTAGGTATTCACAAAGACAATTTTTGTGTACATTGCTTGAAAATCATGCATAAATTTGCATACGAAGGAAATCAAAATGAACAAGGTGTAGAAGAAGAACAATGCTACTATAATGTAAATGGGGTTGACAAATTCTATTAACACCCCTTTAATTTTATGTATGCACCCTATTAAATAATTGAAAATTTTCAAATATAAAATAATCGATCTTTACTTTTTAAATATGTCTTTACTCAAAACATAAAGTAGTCACGTTGTTCTTATGTGAATTGTTTTTGATTTGATGTGGAAGCATAACGACTTAAGCTGGCTATGAACATGTTTAACAATCAAACATGGAAAGCCACAGTATATATTTTCTTTAACATTGTTGCATATCGATGTTGTCTCTTTTTGAGCACACACAAATTCATCATGTTGTTGTATGAAACTACACAAAATGATCCAAAATGAGAGACACTAAATCATGAAGCAGATTTAAATTAAATCACCACACTTTCATTTTTTTTCTTCTCTCCCGTTGATTTCCTTTTTAAAAAGGACAAATTTTATTTTAACCTAATTTTCAAAACTTACTGCACTTTCAAGCTAGTTTTAAAATTATTTGCATAAATAGGTTGATTTTTGCCATGTTAATGTTGGTGTGACAGTCACTTCAAGAAAATAAGCCTATGGATGCGCGATTAGAATTGCACCCCTATTTTTTTTACTCCGTCCTAACTGGCAGTTGCGTCTATAAGGAGGGCGCAACTGACAATTGCTCGAGTGTAAATAAAATATGGATTCAATTCACAATTGTGTCTAGAGGCTGATGTTTTTTTTAGGAAACATAACACGTAAGGGTTGAAGTGGTAGATATTAGCATATAATTGCAAATAATTTCAAAAGTAGCTTAAAAGTGCAATTAGTTATGAAAATTAATCCAAATGAAAATTTATTCTTTTTTGTAAGATAAGTAGAAAGCAAAAAATGAAAGATAGTTGGAAATGGGAAAATGATATTCGTGAAACTTTACTGGGCGGGAAGAGGAATAAAATGGAATTCAATTATTTTACTTGAAACTATGGGGTGGGTAAAGCAATTATTGGGGTAGTAATAGACCTATCAACCGTTGTCAAACGTGCTAGTATATAAGATTAAGGTGTTCATCCTTAGATTTTTAGTTAGTATTTTATGGTTCCATTTTTTTTGTTTCCAGTTAAATAGAATCATTGAATGAAAAAAATATAAATTCAGGCCCATCTGTACTCCTGGACTATCTCGCATCTCTCATTTTGGAGCTCGCAGCCCATTTCTTTTAAATTTGTACGTTTGACACGTTAAAAATGGAATATGGCACATGGCTATCTTGCCACCTTCCAACTAAGCGGGGGAGAATGGACCATTGGTCATGGCACGTCCGACGTGTTAGATCTCAGTAACTATTCTTTAATAACCGTTGGTCATATCTCTTCATATATATCTTCCCTTCTTCTCCTTTTTTCTTCCCAGCACATCCCAAAATTGAAAATTCAACCTCGATTCTAGCTTCATCCAAAAGATTTTTCAGTATTGTCTAATGCTAGTTATAGTTAGCATTATATTCAATTTTTACACTATACAAAATGCTAGTTATATCAAGCATTATATTCAGTTTTATACTATACAAAATGCTAGTTATAACTAGCATTGTCCTTCAGCTTAAAAAATAAACTTGTTGTCCTTCAACATAATTTTTTTTTCTAAGGCTCCATTTGTTTAAAGTGCTGAATTCTGAATTCTGATTGCTGAACTCTAAAGTCTGAAAGCTGATCGCTGAATGCTGAATTCTGAATAACCATTTCTTGTTTGTTTTCATTCAGCATTCAGAACAAAAAATAACATTCAGCATTCAGAACAAAAAATAAACACTAAAAAAGTTCTGAATTATTTTGTCTGAATAGATATATTTATTCAGAACATTGATAAAAAACAAACAACATAGAAGTTCTTATTTTTAAATCAGAACTTAGATTCAGAACTTATTATAAAAAACAAACGCAGTCTAAGTTTTTCCTTGTGTGTATTTTCCTGTTTCTATAATATATATATTTTTCATAACTTTTTTATCTTTTCTAGACAAATTGCATACGGTCATCCTCTTCCATCGATTCTTCAGCATAAACTATCTTCCATTGAAATGAGAACTCTTTCTTTTATTGACATATGCTTAGTAAGGCTTGCTACTCATGACATTTGATGTCACTTCAACGTCACAAGCTACGCAAATCAAGATCCGCTAGTAAGAGAGAGGAAGATCCAAATTTCAACGTGTTCAGCAAAATTATTGAAAATCGTCTTAGAACTAGATTCCCTTTGGACGATTGTAAGGACTGAGAACTTGCACTGATCTTTGTGAATGAGTCGAAACGTTATCAACTTGCTCCTTCTATGATAAACAACGAAAATGAACTTTGTCTTCTTCTAAGTTTTTTACGAGGAAAATTCCAAATGAGATTGATATGTGTGTGTATACGTGCGTGCGTGCACGTGTACCCACACACACATATATCAACTAAGGGCATTGTTATCGACACTTCAAAATTGTTATGAAGGAGATTTTAGGTTGAAATTCGATGAAGGTGCATCAAATTTAAGTCTGAAATTCAATGGAATATGCCGAATTTAAGTTTGAAGTTCGATGAAAGTGTGCCGAATGTAGTGTAAAAAAAATTTCGATGAAAATGCATCAAATTTTAGGACCCGTTTGGTTTTATTTTGTATTTTGAGTTTTGTGTTTTCAACTTGCACTAAGAAATGATAAGAAATAAGAGAACAAGATTTATAATTCTTAGCCGTTGGGACGACCAACGGACAACGAAAGAGTTTGATTGTTCTCCGTACTTCTGTTATATCTCGAAACACGAAAAATAAAACAAACTTGTTTTCTATTTTATATGTTAATTTCATTTTTCAAAATTGTTTGTTTTTCAACTAATAATACAACGGATGCGTTTTTGTATAGACGAAAACACAAAACTAAAAACGAAAAGCTAAACGGGACCTTATTTTTTGATCATATTCATTTTTGGAGTATCAACGTCAACCACCCTCAAATTATAGCATCTAAAAGGATAATCTAAAACAATCTGAAACAAAATAGAAATAAAGACGCTTTCGCAGTAAAAAAGCCCCTTCCTAACGCATTTGTTTACTCGTTTCCTGTTCCCCTTCACGTTTCCAAAAAAAGGGCACCTCTTAATTTTAGGAGAAGAGTTGCATAAACCCTAGAATTAATGTTGGGAATCCACAAATGTTTGATGGACACTGCTTTCCTCAGTTCAAAAGTTTTCCAGTTAAGGTTAGCGAGTCTCACATTGATACATATCTTCACAAATAAATTATGCGATTTTATTTGATTGTTCCTACAACTATATATTGAATTCTATTGATATCACCGGAGTAGGAATTAAATAGGTAGCGAGGCCAACTCAATCAGTCTTAGCTTGAGTTTGTATGCAATAAGAAGTCGGTATTAAGAGTGTGGTTACAATTTAAAATTTGTACTTATCGAGCGTTTTCACAGTGTAATATGCATTAAAAACTTAAAAAAAGTATAAGCAAATGCTTAATGCTAGCTATGAATAATCACCAAACACTTAGGTTGCTTTTGTTGAGGATAGGAAGTCTGGTTGCTGATTATTGAATGCTGTTTAGTTTTAAATATTTGTTTATAACCAAAACTTTATGAGTATTTAATATGCATTACATACTTTAGTCTGCACTACAAAAGTGTTTACTGCTTAACAATTAAATCTAATCAAAAAGAGCAAGGCTAAACGCACAACATGAATCATAGCCCAGTTGGCATATCAATAGACCGTACACGGTTGGACCATGAGCAGACATTTTAGCAGTACATCCCATAAGCGCTGCCTTAACATAATTTAGATTACGATCGTACGTATCGTCATTTGTATATTTCAGAATGCTGCATACCTCAATTTCTATACTTATATATGAGTAAGCTAACAAATTAAGCAAAACTGTTGTCATAATTATAATAGTTGGTACCGTAAGAGTAGGGTTGTTATGGTAACAGTAAATTTATCATTACCATACCATTACCAGCCAATCGGTTAGCATTTTCGAGTGAAATCGGTATATCAGTTTAATCGGTATGGTAACGGTAAATTTACCATTTCTACGTTAAATCATCGGTAACATTTCTTTAATACCAGCGGTAACGGTAATTTTACCAGTCAATTTATAATACATGTATATTCATGTAACATGCTTTATTATAGGCATTTAAAACCAAACAAATGATTAAATTTAGTTTATTAATCAGGTGAAATAATGATAAATACATTTAATTTCTTTCTCATTTATGTCTTTTATAAAGTAACACTATAAATTGTATAGTGAATCACCGTTATGGTGTGAATACGTGTTACTTTACTAACCTTTTTTTAGACAAACGGTAATTTACCATTATCAGTGTAACGGTTACCAGATTATCGGTATACCAGTCTTCAGTATACCAGTCTAACGGTAAGCAATTTTCACTTATCAGTAAAAATGGTACGATAACTGTATTTGTGAAATGGTAACGGTAATCATTACTGTAACGGAACTATGTGTGAGCATTTATTTTTATTTTGTTGTGAGTTGTACGTAGCAGCTAGATAGGTAGTGTTATATTGACATAGGCCACTGTCCACATATTGTTTGGTTTATAACACGAATTATGTATGTTGGATTTTTGTAAGGTTAATCTAACGAGACATGCTGTCAGTTTGTTAAAAGTAGATGTGATTTTGTTTTTATACTAGTTTATGCCGCCAGAAAGCATCTAGGGGTACTTAAAGCTTGACCTACGCGTTCAGTATGTTTTATAATATTGCATTATGTTGTTTTAATTGAAAATAGGAGTTCATGCTCTTGGGTTAATATTCACATTACATTTGCATATACTTGCTTAAGCTTCTTTCTAAATCACTCAAAAAAAAAAAGCCTTCATGTCAGTACATAGTTACCCACAATACGCTGCCGAACTCCAGCTCAATTCAAATTTAACTAAAATGGTTATTATCACCGTTAACTTTTATACATGATGCATTAAAATTCGGTCGTCCAGTATATAGCAGTGTCAATCATAACATGTTACCCAAATAAACCAAAGAGTAAAGCTAAGGTTGCCATGATTTTTTATTTCCACAATCATATCTTATTAACACTACTAGAAATGGAGTAAATAGCAACTGATTTCGTCATTCTATTTTCGACGGCAGACATTTTAAGTAATTTAATTTATCACATTATTATAACTTATCAATTATAGAAGTTTAAAATTATTTTAAAAATACTAATTTAATTCTTAAAAGTTAAAAAAAAATTATGATGGTTTATGATTAATTAAATTAGTATTTTCAATAATCTTTTGCTGTGCAATTCGATATTTAACTTTATTGAAAATCGAACTCAAATGATCAATCTATACAACATTCGGTCCGTCCATTATACAACTTCGGTGAAATTTATGATGTATAACAGTTTCATGAATTTAAATATATATTTTAATCATTGTGTAACTATTTATGAACTTTTAAATGTATTTAACATTATAAATTCATATAAAAGAAAATATTCGATAGAAAAATAATTTTTTTGAATCTTTTGTCGTTGCATCATATTTTGAACCTACATCCAAAATATGATAAAAAAAAGTAAGCGTCGATCTTGATTCTCAAATTTATAGTCGTTCGTCTACATTTAGACTAAAAACCTTTCGTTCGAAGGTCAATCGATCTTCAAACGAGATGAAATTCGTATCACATATATTTTATAATGTATTTATCCAATCCGTATGGCTAGAATCGAAAAAACGAAAGAAAAAAAATTAGACTCAAAATATATCATTTTTCAAGGAGTTGTATAAAACTTTGTATATATTGTTAGGACAACTTCTATGAAAATGACCCGTTTGAAGTCTAAATTTTTTCTGTTTGTTTTTTAAATCTAACAGTATGGATTTGATAAATACATAATATTATATATATGGTTTGAATTTCATCACGTTTGACCTTCACACGAAAGGTTTAAGTCTGAATGTCGACGAACGATTATAAATTTGAAAATCAAGATTGATATTTTAAATCTGTTTATTTTCCTTTCATATCTTAAATACCTGTTGAAAGCCGTCGGAAACTATCGAAAATTAGCCGTCGACGACCGTCGGCAGCCGTCGGAATATCACGAATATGACTTCAATCGAGCTCGTTTCTTCCTCATTTTTCAGATTCTCTAAACCCTCAAACCCAATTTCTAAACCCTTATATCTGTCCCGAGTCGTTGCAATCCATCAAGATCCGTAGTAATCTTCATCAAATTGGATTCTTCAATCTTCTACATCTTCAACCCATCAAAAATTAGATATATTCTTCCTCTAAACTAATATTTCAAATTGTGGTAAAAGTAGTGTTAATTTGCATAGATTTATTGATAATAGCATATTGATTGGTTATAATTTTGTATTGGTTGATCTGAAAATGTTAATTAGGGTTATTAGTGTTAAATTGTAATTACAAATTCGGATTAATGTTAAATACGAAAATTAATGTATAATTAGGACTAATTTGGATTGATTAGTTTATGTGTAACATAATTTAGTGTTAATTAGTGTATGTGTTAGCTAAAATGTCGGCAGAAACAATTTATTTACCTAATCCCTTTATTAGTTTATACAGTTAATTATATGTACATTTAGTTTATGTGTATGTGGTATTATAAACAAACTAACAAATACGTAAACTAAGTTAGTGTAAAATGTTGATTTTTTATTACTGTATGATAAATTCAAATTAGTTTTAGCTAAAATGTTGAAAAAAACAGTTTTTATTAGTTTTTAATTGTCAATAGATTCAAATAATGGATTAGTGTATAATGTTAATATAAACAAATTAGCGTATAATGTACTTTATTTTTTGAATCTTTTAGGTTTTTTGGCCATGTCTAACGTGTATTGTATATGTTCGTTATATAGATATTCGATTTTATGACAACATCAATATTCATTTGATACAGTATTTGTTCCGTTTATCTCTGTATTGGACAAGTTACAAACACAGTATAATAATTATATTTCGTAAATGATTTGCGAAATATAATTATTATCGTATTTGTAATGAGAAGTAGAATGACCTACTATCAAAAGTAAAAAATAATAATGTGAAAATATAATATTATATTTATAGTTTGTTAAGATTGAAAATAAGATATTATAAAAAAGTAAAAAGAATAATATATGGTATAATGAATAAAACATTAAAATGTAGGAATGAATTGAAAAATAAAATGTCAATAAAAATAAAATCATAAATTTTTTCGAATCTTACTATAGGTTTTTTAAATTTCAATCACATTTTTTAAAATAGAAAAAATGATCAATTAAGGTGGATGTAATGAACGAAAGGGAATGAAATGCTCAATAAAGGATCTGAATCGAAGTCGTGCCTGGCTCTGACGTTATCGTCTGAAGCGTTGCCAAAAAAAGTGAAGCTGATGCCTGAACGTCGTGTTAAAAACTTGAAGCGACGCTGGAGTTTGGATATAAGATGCTTGGATATGATGACACGATGCCACACTTGAATATGACGAAGGCTAGAATTTTGAATCTGGAGCGTGTAGTTGTTGATTGAAACTCTGGTGAAAACTGAATTATGTTTGCGTTGCCGATGTATTGATGAGACTAGATGATGTTTGTCTGTGTTGTATGTACTGCAGAGATACGGTAGGTTGATGTCTGAGTTGTGTATGTAGTGATGTTTTGCTGCCTGACCGAGTTAGTTTGATGATGTGGTTGTTGGAGATGAATTGAAGAAGAATGAGTTTGTGTATGAATTTGGACGATGATGGGTGATGAAACCGTGCTTGCAAAGAGTAGGTTTGGGTGCTACTAGTTTAGGTGCTTTGTGATGAGGGAATGTTGGTTGTGATGCTTGCTATAAGGTTTTTTTGCCAGGATCAAGATGACGGATGGAGGTGGATAATAAGATATGGTTGTGTTGTTGCTTCTATGGCTGTGTACCTTCTTTTATTTTATGGAAATCCGATTGGTTATTGAGATGAACAACTTCAGATAAAGAATCTCCCTAAAGTGTAGCACTGCAGTTTGAACGAGCTTAACATATATGTTGTTTGAATAATTCAATATATTAGTTGTTAGAAAAAGTAATTCTCTTGAATAATAGCCCATGTATTTTATCTCTTGTTATGATTTGGAAGATTCTTTTACACATAGAAGCTTTGTACCAGCATTATTTCCAAATGGGTATGGCATGCATAATCTTGTTTTTGTACTTGAAGCCAACATGGAAAACTCTTATTTTTCCATAAATACACAACACTAAACAAACACATTAAGTACAAACATATGTTATAATTTACGAATAAAGTGCAAATGTATTTGATATGTGATATAAGCACATCATACATATGAAAGATAATAGACGACGAGTTGATTGAAGATAAATTGTGCTTTGTTAATATCTTATATGAAACACACTATATAAAAAATCAAATACAAATATATGTTTGTTATCATTAAACAAGATGTATACTCCACAATCTTTTCCTTTTGATGATAATAAACAATAAGTTAATATTTGATAAGTGCAATACGTGTTGAGTTTGCACATGATATTATAGCAAACAAAATCATAGTTTAATGTCTTAATATGTATAACAAACCCCCATATTCATATGCTTTCCTAACATACGTGGATTATGTGTTTGTGAATAAAATATTAAACAAAATATCATTTCTTAAAATATTAACAATGAATTCACAATAAGACAAAATCTTAAGGCCCGTTTGGTTTGTAATTTTCAATTTTGGATTTTCGCATGATAAAATGCATTGGATTTTCAAAAACGATTAATCCGAAATATAGTTTTGACATATAATATTGAAAACATTTTTTTTCCTCCATTTCCCTTTTCTTCTTTTTTCCCCCTCCACATGGCATCCACGTCCTCCATTCTTTTCCACGCCATCCTCCTCTTCCACGCCTTTTTGAATACATATTGAAAATGCAAAAATCAAAATTCCATTTTCAAACAAAACAAGCCCCTAATCTCTCTTCCCATTTTGTTTCCATTAATTCCATAAACATCAACTTACCATAGTAAGAAAATGAATAGTAAATATTGAAACATGATCAAAATATGACATTAAATATTTAATGAAAAATCAATCATAAATCATAACAACTATATTAAATATGACATATCCCATGATTAGGAAGATGATGACAAAATAAGTATGGTTATATGCAGTGTGATTCAAATGATAATAAACTCAATAAGTATAGTTTTTCCCAAGCTCATTATAAACGGATCTAAACTTTGTAATGAATTTTGGGCTGAAGCGGTAGTGACATTCGTGTTTCTCTTCAGCATATCTTCGACCAAGGCAGTTCGAGACATAACTCCTTATGAACTATGTGGGATCGAAAGCCCAAGGTAAGTTATGTACATTTTTTTAGTAGCAGTGCTTACTCTTTGGTTGATTCTAATGATCATTCTAAGCTTGATAAAAAGAGTGAAAAATGTATTTTTGTTGTATATTTCAATGAAACCAAAGGATATCGGTTGTAACGACCCAGAGTTTTGAACAAATTAAATTAGGAATATTTAATTTATTTTAAATATTTGAACGATAATTTAATTTGAATCCCGATATAACTTTGAATTTGACGATTAAATTTTATATAATTTAATCTATTGTAAGTTGAATAAAATTTGAATCTTCAATTTTAAGACGAAGAAAAATATTTCAAAAGCTTTTAAAATTCGTATTGACAATACTGAAGATAATTAAAGCTTCAGAATCGAGTTTGAAAGTGATTTGTTCAGTTTTGAAATTAAATCGTTTAAATTGAATTTAAAAATAGCCGTCCGAGGCACAGTCTCGGAATTCGACGAAACCAGTTCCATTGGGTCCGTAATATTGTATTATTACCGGATTTCAAATTTCGTATTTTTCGGAGTTATTCTGTGAGCGTGCGACACATAAACGTGTTGAAAATTAAATGGGATTCAAATAAAAATTTAAATTTATATTAATTAACATCAGCACGTTCTCTCCTTCACTCACGCCTACATTCACGCAGAGATCACGAACGAAATCGTGCAGGCCATACTTCGATCAATTTTAAAAATCTCGTCCCTCCTTTCTCTGTAAATTTAAAACCCCTCTTCTCTTTTCAATCTCGTTCAAATTCGAAGAAAACAAATTAATGGCCGCCCTCAAAGAAATCACAGAACTCGTTCAAAACTGTAACCTCTCCCTCTTTAAAATCAAAACCCAACTGCTCGTTCAAAATCGATTATTGGGGGAACTCGAGGCTTCATCAATTCGCGATTCAAGGGCACGAAGGCGAAGTCATTTTTGGGGATCGCGTTCGTTCGCCGCGAGCTGGCGATGAGGCGGGTGAGCGATTCAAGTCGCGAGGCAGTCGAGGGTTGTGGAGAGTGGGTTTTCGCGAACTCGAAGTCGCGGGGTGAAGGGCGAATTCGTGGGCGAGGCGAACTCGGCAAAAGCGATGGGGGCAGGCACGGGCTCGTACACGCGAAGGGAAGAATGAATGGCGAGTCGCGGCGTCGGCAATGGTGAGGGCATGCTGGAGGCGAAACTGTATCGGCAACAAAGTGGAGTTGTTTCGCGATTACTGGTCGTGACGTTGTATCTATGGAAGGCAGCAAGGTAGTCGAATTCGACTTTGGTCGAATCTGGGTGGAGTTCGAATCATTACGGAAAGGTATTATATTATTTTTTTTAAATTCAAAGTAAATTAAAATACTTCAGGAATAAAACTATCTCTGTTTTAAAGATATATTCATGGAAGAGATTTTTATTTGGAACGGAATAAATATATGTTATGCAGAAATACATATACAGATTTAGTTTTGAACGAAAGGAAATGAACTTGTTTAAAATTATATATATATGAATTTTAAATGTGTTAAAATTATGAAAAGTTAGATTGTCATTTATATAAATTATTTCTTTTAAGTATATGTATATAAGATTTTAAAACAAATATACAACTTATTTTAAAATAAAAATGAATATTCCAGTGCGTGTTTGAAATATATACATGTATAAATAATTTGAAGAAATTGTAAAGGAGGTTGTCCACTATTTTTTGATAATTAGAAATAAATTTTATCTAAGATTTTAAGTTAGTAAAATTTTGAAATTATTAAAGGGGATTAGTTAAAATAAATCATTGGTTAATAAAATCTTATTTAAAAGAAAAATTTAATTTGTTCGATTTTATTTCGAATATTAATAAATTGTATAAAATTGTTTATACAAGGTTAAAATCGAGAAAACAAAACTGGAATGGAAAATGGAATGCAAAATAAAAGGCTAAGGTGAGATCTTCCTCACTCAAATAAAATTTGAATTTACAGTTATTGATTGATGATTGCTATTGGATGTGATATTAGATATAGTAGGATATATCTATATATATAGCAATATATACATATTGGCATATGTATATATTGGATTGATTGATTTCCCGCCTCGTATAGCGGATGAGACCCTATTGCACCGTTAGTAAGCGGATATTTTTATAAAACCCATATACCGCGATATTCCACCTCGAAGTGGAATTGGTATTGTGCTAACGTCTGTGGATGCAGGGAAACAGGTTGGAGGGATCCAACTGGATTCCTCAACTGTATTTATTTATTTACAGATATTGATGTATATTCTGTTATCATGTTGATATATGATATTGAATGTTGTGATTGACTAATTGGTGCTGTTGCATCATCGGATTCAAAATTTTGAAGTTTAAAAAAATAATGATTTTAACTTTAAAAGAGATTTTTAAGTATACGTTTTATTTGAAATTTTGAATTGATTTACTTTAAATAAATAAATGTTATAAATTTAAAGTTATGGAGATTATAATGTTAGTGGAATATAACCAAAGTGTCATTTTTGAAATAAAAATCGATTTATTTATAAAATGGTTTAAGTTGGGATTTTTGAATAACTATAAACGATTTGTATAAAAAGATTTATACAAATTGATATTTATAAATCAAATGTTGGAATTATAAAACGAGTTTTTTATAAGTGTTAAAATGAAGTATAAATTGGATTTCGGCATTTTAATTGAGATTTTTGAACAAGTATGAATGGTTAATAGATGAGATTTATAAATAGTATAAAAGTAGTTCGGTTATGGTTGAAAATAAGGTTATAAATGAAATCTTATAAGTAATAAGATTTAAAATCTGTGAAGTTTAAAAGAACGATTTCTTTTAAAATAAATGAATTGTAAGTTATTAACTTATAAGATGGACCTTTGGTATATACATTGAGTATAAATTGAATAGGTCATTAAAGAAGAGTTATGAATCGAATTGTTAATAAAGGAGATTTATTAAATTGAAGTTGTTAGATAATAGAAATAGAATTTATAAACGTTGTTTTATAAATTTGAAATCAATTGAATTTGATAAATTAAATGTAGAAGGTTATTAAAGGAAATATATTCGCGATTTTGGATAGCAAATTATTCTTGAAATAAATGTGTAGAAAAGATTGAAATGTGGTTAGTGAAGTATATTCACGATTTTGGACAGTGAATATATTTTTAAGTAAAATGGATATGGTTTTGGGAAAGTGATATTTGAAATGAAGTTAATTGTTTTAAAGATGTTTTCAAATATATTGAATATCGAAATCATAGATTTCAACATTCATTGTTGAAATAGACGTTTTCGAGGAATAAGGAAATGATGGACTATAACACTGTTGTTATAGTAAATGATTTTCGAAAGGAAATGTTTTATGTAGTATTGGGATTTATATATCTATCTTAAGATCCGAATCCCTATACTAGTGATTTTGAGTCGTCGTAACGATGTTTTACGTAACATTCGTTTTGACTCAAATGATTTCCTTAAAGAATGAAATATATACTTAATATTGATTTAAGTATATCGAATATTTTCCAAGTGTTGAAAATAAATAGATTTGTGAAACACTTATTTTTAAATAAGTATGGAATTGCTTTTCCAATATGAAATGAACGTTTTGAGAATTTATCCTTGTAAAGATAAATTGAAAGTGAATATTGAAATCGATTTGAAAATCGTATATCAGTAGATATTTTTGAAAATATAAATTCACTATGGAATTTATAAAGGAAAGGGAAACTGTTTAGAAAAATAAACGTTGATTTATTTTAGAAGTGTGGAAAATTATATCTAGTAAAGATATTTTTGAAGATGAAATAATTTGGAAAATTATTTGGAATCTGATGATGTTGCGCACCTTTATTGATAGTTAAATAACCGACTATCAATAATTACCTTGAGTAGGTATTTGTTGTAAATTGGATGAATTTGAATGCCACACTTATTTTTTAATAATCGCTCACTATTCGGGTTAGCCGGGAAAGGACCATGGGGTCGTATAACCCATTCCGAATATGTGATACGTCGTTATAAATTGCATTCGAAGACCGGTGTTGTAGACCGGATATTTTTGAAAACGGAAGGATTACCGTCGAGTTACTCTACATCGGCTGATCTCCGGTTTAGAGGTTTTATCACCCTTAGTGACGGGAAGTCCGGACGTGATTAGAAATTTATCCGGATATGCAAGGGCTTCGTGATAAGTGCCTTCGGTTCTGTTCGATCCCAGAACAGACTTGTATGGATTGTGTGTCTGACGTTACAATTTGAGATATAAAGCTGATTTCTTTCAAATACATTTCTGTTGGTGGCGGAGAATTTATTCTCTTAGCTTAACACCCTTCTCTGAGACGTACGAGCTCAGAGGTTATGTAGTTGAAATTTATCAGCGATATATCCCAATTTGGTAACGTGGCATACTAAGTGTTGCTGTGAAATGATCAGTGTTTGATCATTTGCGATATGATCATTTGTTTGATCTTATATCTTTGTGATCATAGGTTGATCATTTGTTTGACCCGAAGCATGGCTTTGTAGAAAGCGTAGCTTTGTGGACGAGACTTCATCGAGCCTCACACCCCGGAAATGGTCAAAACAGGAAGGATGCGACAAGGTTTTAGGGAGTAGCGCCCCTTAGTGTATGTCATTCCTTCTGGATAAAGGTGGTATCATGGTATGGAGCCCAGATACTTAACCTTTGTGGTTGCTGCAAATTTATTACTTTGTGGTTTGTTGCGAATCGGGGATCCTCGGGAAGATCGGTGACGATCGGGGGATGGCATACGCGTGTCAGTAGTTACCTATTTTTGCAGAGGTAACCCGGCCTTGTGTTGGCAGAGATCTAACCGTAACGTTAGGTTCTCGGGTCGTCTATTCCAGGGACGTACCCATCGTGGATAGGAAGTTCCTTAGCCTGACCATTTGTTGGAAATCCAAAGAAACAATACGTGACGTACGGTTTTAGTTGTAGAACCTATCATTCACTTATGGTGGTCACCACTGTTTGGATGGTAGCTATAGTAGGCATAAGTGCGGAATGCCTATGCTGGCTAAGATTTATATTGTACTTTCGAAATGATTTCTACACTATGCACTAATAATAATATAAAAAAGAATTGATTTTGCGTAGTAAGCATCTTTGACTATCATAAGAAGAAATCTCCTCTAATTCTGCGTTTGCATTGTGTGTGTGGCGGGAGGTCTTATGGTAGTTTCATTTTCCAAAAGCATTGCGAATTGACTTTAAATCTTCTGATTATTTTAAAGAATAACTGTTTTACGATCTCACACCAGTCACCATGACTGACTCGGAGTTTATTGTTTCCCTTCTAAACTCTGGGTGCCCACCAATTTCCACACGGGCAGTCTAGAGTTATGTTATCAGGATATTCTGGAGCTTTGGAAGCAAGCTGGATGGCGAGACGTAGTATTTGTATCTGATATATTTATTCCGCTGTGTATTCTGTATGAGGACAAGTTTATATAACTGTCCATTTTTGTATTGAGTTGTATATTGACTCTAATGATTGATGTATGTATAAACTGATATAGCTCTTTGTTTTAAAAGACTAGTGTTTATTTATCATATATTGTTCCGCTGCGATGTGTAAGATTCTGATATTGTTTCTGTATCTGATGTTGTTCTGTTGTTGTTCTTTCTTTCTCTTCTTCTTCTACTCTTTTCTTCTTCTTCTACCTTTTTCTTCTTTTTAAAACCATAACTTTTCGGGTTTCCGACATTCGATGGCTCGGCAGTCGATAAAGTGAGTATCGATGTCGAATTTTCGAAAGTTGAAAATTACGGGATGTTACATTTGGTATCAGAGCATATGGTTAAGCGACAACCCTGCTCTGTTGGGTGTTACTCATTAGAGATAGAGTCAGTAGTACTCTAGAATGAGTTTGAGTGTAATAATAGATACGAGCGCGTATTTGTTAGTGAATATAAAAATGTTTTATATTGTGTTTACTTATCCGTTGAGATGTTTATGAGTTTTGGTCGGTATGTGGGACGCCATATTATCGATAGGGATTTCTAAACACTTAAACGAGGCAAGACGACATAGTATTGTTTTAAATAGGGTAAATGAAATAATTTTGCCCAAAACTATTTTTGTATAGAAAAGAAATGATTTTCTATGAATTATCATAGTATATGGATGCTTGTTTGTTAGGAAAGTGATAATATTGAAATGTTATCATTATATGAAATTGAATAAGAAATTGAAATCATAACTCCAAAGTTAAGAAATAAAATTCACATACAAATGAAATTTAAGAACGTAAATTATAAATGTGACTTATAATTTGAAATAGAATTCCAGAGAAGTATTTGGAAAGGTTTTGAAAAGAATTTGAAAATTTTGGAGATTTGGAAATTTAAATTTCTTTTTGATTTGAAAATGAATTTCAAAGGTTTTGAAAAATGTTCTGAAGGGATGAAAGCTCTAAACTCTTTTCGGTCGCTGGAAAATAACTTCAATGATGACCGCGGCATCGTTGGTGTTTATTTTCGGGGAATTTCCAAAAGAGGAATTGCTGTCGATTGTTTTAAATGGAAGTGGTTTGAAAAATTTGGGTTTTTGTTTTGGAAATTCAAAGGATAATTTGAATTGTTTTCAAAATGGCTTTGAAATGTTGGTAAACTCTGGAATGCTATATAAAGATATTTATGAAATATTATTAAGTTGATAACTTATACAAATTGAATTTTGATAGAATAAATTTAACTTAAAGATGAAGTTAAATCAAAGTAAGTATAAGTGAATCAATTAAATAGAGTGAAAAGATTACTTAAAGAAAATTTATTAAGTTGAAAATAAATTTCGGAAATGAACAAAAGAATAAAAACTGGAATTGAAGATGAATGTTAAACTTTGTTTTGAATTTGTTAGTAAAAAAAAAAAAATTCAATATTCAGAATAGAAGATAAAATTGAATTCAAATAGAATTGAAATTGTAAACTGAATCCAAATTAGATTGGAATTGTGAATTGAATTCAAATGAATTTGAAATGTAAAATTGAATGATAATGAATATGTAACTTCAATAGTGAAGTAAAAATGATATAACAAGCATATATCGAAAATCTTGTAATAGGATTGGCAAAATAGTTTGAATATTGTAACCAGATATTATGGCTAGTAGGATATACAGGTGTTATGAAGGAAATTTTGATTTCAAAGATAATTTTGAATTGCTCGACAAAAGGTAAGTATTTAAATTTCAATATGAAATTTGATGATTTCTTGTCTAGCCGCTTGGCTTTTTCTTTTCTTTTTGAAATCTGAGAGTCCGTAGGGACGTTTTGTAGTCGTGCCGTATTAGCCGCGCAAAGGAGACGCTGGCGAAATTTTTTGAAAATTTAGGGCGTTAGAAATTTTTTGTAAATTTTGGAAGTTTAAATTTGAATTTGAATTTGAATTTAAATTTTGAAGTAAACAATGTTGTATGAAAACTATGAAAGGTTTAGAAAGTTAGTTGAAATGATAACGAATCTTTAGTAGAAAGATTTGTTTTGATAAATTTGATAAAACTATAGGATTGTGAAAAATAGTAGACGAGTTAAGGACCTTATTTCCTAACTTGTAATTTCGGGACGAAATTCTTTTAAGGAGGGAAGTTTGTAACGACCCAGAATTTTGAACAAATTAAATTGGGAATATTTAATTTATTTTAAATATTTGAACGATAATTTAATTTGAATCCCGATATAACTTTGAATTTGACGATTAAATTTTATATAATTTAATCTATTGTAAGTTGAATAAAATTTGAATCTTCAATTTTAAGACGAAGAAAAATATTTCAAAAGCTTTTAAAATTCGTATTGACAATACTGAAGATAATTAAAGCTTCAGAATCGAGTTTGAAAGTGATTTGTTCAGTTTTGAAATTAAATCGTTTAAATTGAATTTAAAAATAGCCGTCCGAGGCACAATCTCGGAATTCGACAAAACCAGTTCCATTGGGTCCATAATATTGTATTATTACCGGATTTCAAATTTCGTATTTTTCGGAGTTATTCTGTGAGCGTGCGACACATAAACGTGTTGAAAATTAAATGGGATTCAAATAAAAATTTAAATTTATATTAATTAACATCAGCACGTTCTCTCCTTCACTCACGCCTACATTCACGCAGAGATCACGAACGAAATCGTGCAGGCCATACTTCGATCAATTTTAAAAATCTCGTCCCTCCTTTCTCTGTAAATTTAAAACCCCTCTTCTCTTTTCAATCTCGTTCAAATTCGAAGAAAACAAATTAATGGCCGCCCTCAAAGAAATCACAGAACTCGTTCAAAACTGCAACCTCTCCCTCTTTAAAATCAAAACCCAACTACTCGTTCAAAATCGATTATTGGGGGAACTCGAGGCTTCATCAATTCGCGATTCAAGGGCACGAAGGCGAAGTCATTTTTGGGGATCGCGTTCGTTCGCCGCGAGCTGGCGATGAGGCGGGTGAGCGATTCAAGTCGCGAGGCAGTCGAGGGTTGTGGAGAGTGGGTTTTCGCGAACTCGAAGTCGCGGGGTGAAGGGCGAATTTGTGGGCGAGGCGAACTCGGCAAAAGCGATGGGGGCAGGCACGGGCTCGTACACGCGAAGAGAAGAATGAATGGCGAGTCGCGGCGTCGGCAATGGTGAGGGCATGTTGGAGGCGAAACTGTATCGGCAACAAAGTGGAGTTGTTTCGCGATTACTGGTCGTGACGTTGTATCTATGGAAGGCAGCAAGGTAGTCGAATTCGACTTTGGTCGAATCTGGGTGGAGTTCGAATCATTACGGAAAGGTATTTTTTTTTTTAAATTCAAAGTAAATTAAAATATTTCAGGAATAAAACTATCTCTGTTTTAAAGATATATTCATGGAAGAGATTTTTATTTGGAACGGAATTAATATATGTTATGCAGAAATACATATACAGATTTAGTTTTGAACGAAAGGAAATGAACTTGTTTAAAATTATATATATATGAATTTTAAATGTGTTAAAATTATGAAAAGTTAGATTGTCATTTATATAAATTATTTCTTTTAAGTATATGTATATAAGATTTTAAAACAAATATACAACTTATTTTAAAATAAAAATGAATATTCCAGTGCGTGTTTGAAATATATACATGTATAAATAATTTGAAGAAATTGTAAAGGAGGTTGTCCACTATTTTTTGATAATTAGAAATAAATTTTATCTAAGATTTTAAGTTAGTAAAATTTTGAAATTATTAAAGGGGATTAGTTAAAATAAATCATTGGTTAATAAAATCTTATTTAAAAGAAAAATTTAATTTGTTCGATTTTATTTCGAATATTAATAAATTGTATAAAATTGTTTATACAAGGTTAAAATCGAGAAAACAAAACTGGAATGGAAAATGGAATGCAAAATAAAAGGCTAAGGTGAGATCTTCCTCACTCAAATAAAATTTGAATTTACAGTTATTGATTGATGATTGCTATTGGATGTGATATTAGATATAGTAGGATATATCTATATATATATAGCAATATATACATATTGGCATATGTATATATTGGATTGATTGATTTCCCGCCTCGTATAGCGGATGAGACCCTATTGCGCCGTTAGTAAGCGGATATTTTTATAAAACCCATATACCGCGATATTCCACCTCGAAGTGGAATTGGTATTGTGCTAACGTCTGTGGATGCAGGGAAACAGGTTGGAGGGATCCAACTGGATTCCTCAACTGTATTTATTTATTTACAGATATTGATGTATATTCTGTTATCATGTTGATATATGATATTGAATGTTGTGATTGACTAATTGGTGCTGTTGCATCATCGGATTCAAAATTTTGAAGTTTAAAAAAATAATGATTTTAACTTTAAAAGAGATTTTTAAGTATACGTTTTATTTGAAATTTTGAATTGATTTACTTTAAATAAATAAATGTTATAAATTTAAAGTTATGGAGATTATAATGTTAGTGGAATATAACCAAAGTGTCATTTTTGAAATAAAAATCGATTTATTTATAAAATGGTTTAAGTTGGGATTTTTGAATAACTATAAACGATTTGTATAAAAAGATTTATACAAATTGATATTTATAAATCAAATGTTGGAATTATAAAACGAGTTTTTTATAAGTGTTAAAATGAAGTATAAATTGGATTTCGGCATTTTAATTGAGATTTTTGAACAAGTATGAATGGTTAATAGATGAGATTATAAATAGTATAAAAGTAGTTCGGTTATGGTTGAAAATAAGGTTATAAATGAAATCTTATAAGTAATAAGATTTAAAATCTGTGAAGTTTGAAAGAACGATTTCTTTTAAAATAAATGAATTGTAAGTTATTAACTTATAAGATGGACCTTTGGTATATACATTGAGTATAAATTGAATAGGTCATTAAAGAAGAGTTATGAATCGAATTGTTAATAAAGGAGATTTATTAAACTGAAGTTGTTAGACAATAGAAATAGAATTTATAAACGTTGTTTTATAAATTTGAAATCAATTGAATTTGATAAATTAAATGTAGAAGGTTATTAAAGGAAATATATTCGCGATTTTGGATAGCGAATTATTCTTGAAATAAATGTGTAGAAAAGATTGAAATGTGGTTAGTGAAGTATATTCACGATTTTGGACAGTGAATATATTTTTAAGTAAAATGGATATGGTTTTGGGAAAGTGATATTTGAAATGAAGTTAATTGTTTTAAAGATGTTTTCAAATATATTGAATATCGAAATCATAGATTTCAACATTCATTGTTGAAATAGACGTTTTCGAGGAATAAGGAAATGATGGACTATAACACTGTTGTTATAGTAAATGATTTTCGAAAGGAAATGTTTTATGTAGTATTGGGATTTATATATCTATCTTAAGATCCGAATCCCTATACTAGTGATTTTGAGTCGTCGTAACGATGTTTTACGTAACATTCGTTTTGACTCAAATGATTTCCTTAAAGAATGAAATATATACTTAATATTGATTTAAGTATATCGAATATTTTCCAAGTGTTGAAAATAAACAGATTTGTGAAACACTTATTTTTAAATAAGTATGGAATTGCTTTTCCAATATGAAATGAACGTTTTGAGAATTTATCCTTGTAAAGATAAATTGAAAGTGAATATTGAAATCGATTTGAAAATCGTATATCAGTAGATATTTTTGAAAATATAAATTCACTATGGAATTTATAAAGGAAAGGGAAACTGTTTAGAAAAATAAACATTGATTTATTTTAGAAGTGTGGAAAATTATATCTAGTAAAGATATTTTTGAAGATGAAATAATTTGGAAAATTATTTGAAATCTGATGATGTTGCGCACCTTTATTGATAGTTAAATAACTGACTATCAATAATTACCTTGAGTAGGAATTTGTTGTAAATTGGATGAATTTGAATGCCACACTTATTTTTGAATAATCGCTCACTATTCGGGTTAGCCGGGAAAGGACCATGGGGTCGTATAACCCATTTCGAATATGTGATACGTCGTTATGAATTGCATTCGAAGACCGGTGTTGAAGACCGGATATTTTTGAAAACGGAAGGATTACCGTCGAGTTACTCTACATCGGCTGATCTCCGGTTTAGAGGTTTTATCACCCTTAGTGACGGGAAGTCCGGACGTGATTAGAAATTTATCCGGATATGCAAGGGCTTCGTGAGAAGTGCCTTCGGTTCTGTTCGATCCCGGAACAGACTTGTATGGATTGTGTGTCTGACGTTACAATTTGAGATATAAAGCTGATTTCTTTCAAATACATTTCTGTTGGTGGCGGAGAATTTATTCTCTTAGCTTAACACTCTTCTCTGAGACGTACGAGCTCAGAGGTTATGTAGTTGAAATTTATCAGCGATATATCCCAATTTGGTAACGTGGCATACTAAGTGTTGCTGTGAAATGATCAGTGTTTGATCATTTGCGATATGATCATTTGTTTGATCTTATATCTTTGTGATCATAGGTTGATCATTTGTTTGACCCGAAGCATGGCTTTGTAGAAAGCGTAGCTTTGTGGACGAGACTTCATCGAGCCTCACACCCCGGAAATGGTCAAAACAGGAAGGATGCGGCAAGGTTTTAGGGAGTAGCGCCCCTTAGTGTATGTCATTCCTTCTGGATAAAGGTGGTATCATGGTATGGAGCCCAGATACTTAACCTCTGTGGTTGCTGCAAATTTATTACTTTGTGGTTTGTTGCGAATCGGGGATCCTCGGGAAGATCGGTGACGATCGGGGGATGGCATACGCGTGTCAGTAGTTACCTATTTTTGCAGAGGTAACCCGGCCTTGTGTTGGCAGAGATCTAACCGTAACGTTAGGTTCTCGGGTCGTCTATTCCAGGGACGTACCCATCGTGGATAGGAAGTTCCTTAGCCTGACCATTTTTGGAAATCCAAAGAAACAATACGTGACGTACGGTTTTAGTTGTAGAACCTATCATTCACTTTTGTGGTCACCACTGTTTGGATGGTAGCTATAGTAGGCATAAGTGCGGAATGCCTATGCTGGCTAAGATTTATATTGTACTTTCGAAATGATTTCTACACTATGCACTAATAATAATATCAAAAAGAATTGATTTTGCGTAGTAAGCATCTTTGACTATCATAAGAAGAAATCTCCTCTAATTCTGCGTTTGCATTGTGTGTGTGGCGGGAGGTCTTATGGTAGTTTCATTTTCCAAAAGCATTGCGAATTGACTTTAAATCTTCTGATTATTTTAAAGAATAACTGTTTTACGATCTCACACCAGTCACCATGACTGACTCGGAGTTTATTGTTTCCCTTCTAAACTCTGGATGCCCACCAATTTCCACACGGGCAGTCTAGAGTTATGTTATCAGGATATTCTGGAGCTTTGGAAGCAAGCTGGATGGCGAGACGTAGTATTTGTATCTGATATATTTATTCCGCTGTGTATTCTGTATGAGGACAAGTTTATATAACTGTCCATTTTTGTATTGAGTTGTATATTGACTCTGATGATTGATGTATGTATAAACTGATATAGCTCTTTGTTTTAAAAGACTAGTGTTTATTTATCATATATTGTTCCGCTGCGATGTGTAAGATTCTGATATTGTTTCTGTATCTGATGTTGTTCTGTTGTTGTTCTTTCTTTCTCTTCTTCTTCTACTCTTTTCTTCTTCTTCTACCTTTTTCTTCTTTTTAAAACCATAACTTTTCGGGTTTCCGGCATTCGATGGCTCGGCAGTCGATAAAGTGAGTATCGATGTCGAATTTTCGAAAGTCGAAAATTACGGGATGTTACATCGGTTATATGATCCAAAAACTAAAAGCTCATTATTCGTCGAGATATTGTATTTGATGAAAACAGCTTCTGGAATTGTGAAGTAGAACAAAATCAGTGTGAGCCATTCGTTGAGGATATAGTTCAACCAACACAAGTGAGATTGAATCAAATAACATCCACACTTTTCCCATCAGCAAACTCATTGAGAAGAGAGTCAACAAATGAAGACAATGAAAACTCAAATTCTGGATATGGTCTGATTTTGATACTCCTCCCAGGAAGTATCGCCCATGAAGTATCGCTCCTTAGCTGATATATATGAGTTATGCACTTTCGCTTTATTAGGTGCAGACTCTATGAACTATGAAGAAGCATATGGAATTGAGGAATGGAAGCGCTCTATGCAAGAGGAGATTAAAGCAGTTGAAACAAAATGACACATGAGAGTTATTAGTAGATTTACCACATGAGAAGAAAGTGATCGGTCTCAAATGGATTTGTAAAGTGAAATGCAGTGCAGATGGAACGATTCAAAAGTATAAAGCAAGGCGTGTTGCCAAGGGTTATGTGCAAAAACAAGGTATTGACTTTATTGATAATTTCTCACCAGTTGCAAGATTCGAGGCGATATGAACTGTTTTGGCGGTAGCTGCTCAAAATAGATGGTTCATATTTTAGTTTGATGTCAAGTCTGCATTTCTGAATGGTTTTCTAGAAGAGGATGTATATGTGGAAAAGCAGGTTTTTATTGTTGAAAGCAAGGATCGGAATTCCGTTTTCCGTTTCCGTTCCGATCATTTGATAATTTTAAAATTTCGGTTCCGTTTCGAAAATTCCGAAAATTTCGTTCTAAGTTTGGTTTGCAAATTCTGGTACTTTTATTGTAAATATTCAATAGTAATACAAATTCATGGTCATTTTCCAAATCAGGAAAATAGTTACAGGAAAGAAGTTGCAAAAAAATTTAGTTTCAGGGACAATAAATTTGTTTTTTAGTCTGAATGACACATTTTAGTGTGAATTGAAAATGATAGTTGCAACTATCATTCAGTGATTTACACTGAAACGTGTCTTTCATCCTAAAAAGTAAGCTTCTTATCGCTGAAACTAAATTTTTCTCTAACTTTTTCTCTAAGCCTAAAAACCCTTTTTCAAATTGGCAAATTCTATTTCAACACATATAATTACTTAGTAGCCCCCCTAAAATAAATAAAATTTTAAGATTAAAATACCCTTAAAAAGCTACGTACTTTCTTCCTTGTTAATTCTGTTATCTTTTACGTCAGTTTCTTACTGTCTAAACAACCACTTTTTCAAAACCCTAGTTTCTAAATCAATGAAGAAAAAATTCAATTTTTTACTACTAAGTTATTTTTTGGGCTTACAGACTTTTTTAATTGTAGTTCTGAAGAAAATATGAATTGGGTTTATAAATCAGTGAAGAAAAAATTCAATTTTTCACTGCTAAGTTATTTTTTGGGTTTATAAATCAATGAAGAAAAAATTCAATTTTTCACTGCTAAGTTATTTTTTGGGTTTACAGACTTTTTTAATTGTAGTTCTGAAGAAAATATGAATTGGGTTTATAAATTAGTGAAGAAAAAATTTAATTTTTCACTGCTAAGTTATTTTTTGGGTTTATAGACTTTACTAAGAAAAAATTCAATTCACTACTAAGTTTCTAAATCAGTGAAGAAAAAATTCTAACCCTAGTTTCTAAATCAGTGAAGAAAAATTTCAATTTTTCATGTTTTACGTGATGGGAAGGTAGTTCTAAATATGGTAGAACGCTATTAAGTTATTTTTTGAGTTTACAGACTTTTTTAATTTTTGGGGGGCTACTAAGTAAATACTCGGGTTGAAATAGAATTTGCCTTTCAAATTATATACAAGACACAAAACATACGACTTATAACAAATTTAATATCAAAATCCATTTCTTTGAGTATCTAATGAATTATAGTCAATGTTGTCTTATCACCACTGACCGTTGATCAATTACCTGAAGCTATAAGTAATTTCCAAATAAAGTTCATACAAATTATTTTGTCAGCCCAAACCATCAATTAGCTAATTTCAAATTACTTGAAAAAAAGCAACTACTTACCTAGAAACAAAGTAATAAAAAAAAGCAATCACTAAACAGCCCAGCCAACGAAGTGACCACTTTAAATTTATAGCCCAGCCCAAGTTAGAAATCCTCTCATCCAAAACATCGCTCGTTCTGCTTCCTATTTTGACCGTGTGCCCTAAAATTTCAAATCGATGAAGCCAAAAAAAATATAGGCGATACATGCTAAATTCCGAAGCTTTGTTGTTGATTGTCCCTACTTCGAATTGCTCTTACTTCGACGGTAAGTTTTCTTTTCTTTTTTTTAAACCCTAGAATTCGGAACGGGATTTTCCTCTTAATCCGGTCTGGTGGACGTCTGAACCGCAACGAAACCACCAGAATTCCAACGTGCCGGCCGAAACTTTGAACCATGGTTGAAAGTCAAAAAGAGAAAGTGTACAAACTGAAAAAGGCATTGTACAGATTAAAACAAGCTCTGAGAGCTTGGTACATCAAATTAGATAGTTATTTTCATCAACACGGGTACAATTAAAGTGAAAGCGAGCCAACATTGTATTTGAAGGTGACTTGTGCTGGTGAAATAATTATTATTTGTGTATATGTAGATGATATAATATGCACTTCATCCTCTAAAACGCTTACCGGGGAATTTAAAAGGAACGCGATGAAGGAATTTGACATGTCCGATTTAGGACTACTTTACTATTTCTTTGGCATACAGGTTTGTCAAGCAAATGAAGGAATATTCATACATCAAAAAAGCTATGCTTTGAACTTACTTAAGAAGGTCAACAAGACAAATTGCAAGCTTCAACTCCTATGAACACAAGTGAAAAGTTATTAATAAATGATAAGACACCGAAGACTAACCAGAGGTTTTTAGAAGGTTGGTAGGATGATTAATGTCTTACTCACACTCGTTCCGATATAATGTTTCCAGTTAGTTTAGTCTCAAGATCTATACACAACTCTTCAGTACTTCATTTTGGTGCAACCAAGAGAACTCTCTGTTATATTAGTGCACTACTAGAAAGGCTTCAGAAAGCGACATAGCCTAGCGACGGCTAGCAACGACTAAAAAAAGCGGCCGTTGCTAGCCGTCGCTAGCTTATCGCGTTATACAAACCTACTGTCGAGAGAAAACATTTTCATTCTCCCTCTCCCCAAATACCCTTAGATCCGCCGCCCCCTGCCACCAGCCGCCGCCCTCCGCCACCAGGAGCCGTCGCAACCTTCCGTCGCTAATTTCAACCTCTCCAAACTTGCCGGTATCTCATATTTTCCATTATCTTTGTTTAATTTAGGTTTAAATTAAATTAGTTGATGATTTAGAGATTTGGAATTGGATGATTTAGGGGTTTGGAATTGATGAATATATGTTATTAGTTTATGATATATAGTTTATTATTTGAATTGGGTATATAATGGTAAACCTAATTTAGAAAATTAGTTGATTATGTGTTTGAAAATGGTGATTATTGCGTAATAGGTGATGATAATTAGTGTTGATTTGGTGGTATTAATTAGTGAATTTATTGTTTACTATGTTGTTAAAAATTATGGCTAATTTAAAATCCAAAAAATAGTCCATGATTATTGAATAATATGTTTATTGATAAGTTTACAGGAATGTTTGTTATACTGTTGTAAGTGCTAACTACTTATTTATTTCACACAATCGTTAATTAAAATTTATGTAGTTAAACAAAAGTTAAAATACGCTTTAAAATTTTAGATTTAACTAATAAATATTTAAATAGTTAAATGAATTATAAAATAGTTTTTGTAGTTGTTAAAATAGTAACTCATAGTTCCATTTGTGAGATGAGGCATATTTTCCGAGTTACTGAAAGTTCCCATGGATTTTGATTCATAATTAAACGAATTCTATTTGGCTACATTACTAAAAAAAATTAAGATCATTATTTCACTAAAGACCACTAATACTTCAATATTAATATTTTTTTTAATTTGTGCTTTATTTATGTGAACCCCTTAGAGAATTTTTGGCCCCGTCTGATAAGTGTTGTATATGATCGTTATATGGATATTCGTTTTTCCACAGAACGGACATCTATATTCATCTGATACAACATTTGTTGGATTTGTCCTAGTATTTGGACAAGTTAAAAACACAATAAAGTAATCATATTTTATAAATCATTTTAGTTTAAACGGTTCAGAAAATTTCGATGGCACTTCCTTTTTTCCCTGTGTACACGCATTTGTGTACGATACAGGGAATAAAGGGAAGTGCTGCCGAATTTTTTTAGAATCGTTTAACCTGAAATGATTTATAAAATATGATTACGTTATTGTGTTTGTAATGGAAAGTAGGATAACCGGCCGTCAAAGTAAAAAAACAATAAACTTAAGAATTGAAAATTTGAATGCAGTATTTAGTTGAATTTGTTAAAATAGTAAAGGGTTATATATGAATTTTTACAAGACTTTAATATGAAGTGTGTTATTCAATCTTCTAACCTACATTTTACAAATTAGGAAATATGTTCGATTATTTTCTCGATCGTAGTTGGATGTATGAACCTCGAAAAGGTATGAAAGGATCAATAAAAGAAGTTTCTGTAACGGTGTACACGTATTTATTAGATTTGCTCAATCTAATAATCGAAATAACGTAGACATTCGTTGTCTGTGTAGTAAGTGCAAACATCTGTAGCATTGGAAACTAGATGTAGTAGAAGTACATTTGTACAAATTTGGTTTTGTGCCGAATTATTACTTATGGGATCGTCATGGAGAACTTGTTCAACCTACACCTAATCCTGTAGTGTTAGAGGACGATAATACTATGACCAGTCCTATAGAAAACATGGTGCAAGATGCTGCACGATCAATGTTTCCTTCCTTTGACCAAGGTGATGATGGGAACGAAAATGTTGACGAAGAGCCGACCGTGGAAGCTAAAAAAATTTATGATTTATTGGATTCTGCTAAGAGGCCATTGTGGGATGGATGTACAAGCGGAACCGAATAACTTGAGTATGTACTCAACGTTTACACAGTAGAAACCTGTATGTCATGAACTTCTTATTCACTTGAGTTTATTACCAATAACTTGAGTTTTCTTATTGTTATTGTATGCCATGAACTTCTTATTCACTTGAATTATTTCACAGGCTCTTAATTTCCAAAGGTCATATAGGAGATCCATAGATGAGGAAGAGATAGTTCGGATGCAAACACAATTGGATGAGCCCAATGATTGGCGGAAGAGTCAATTGGGGACGCAGATAGATGAGCGTATTGCTGCCTTCTATCAAGAGCATGGGTCGATGCCCGGGGAAGGAGGTGCAGATGCTACTGCTGCTGATGATGATGCTTAGTTGGTTTGTTTTGATGGGTACGCTTTATATATATATGTACATATTATGATGGGTTTGACATTTGGTACTTTGGATGTTGTGATTGATACTTAGTGTTTTGGTGGATTTGGTATTTTGGTTGTTGTGATTGATGTGGTTTGGTTTGGTGGATTTTCATATTTGGTTATGTTGATTTTCTTATATGTTTTTGTTAATATATGTTGGAATATGCAATATTTGATGATTTGGTTGTGTTGATATTGATTATATGGTATGATGGAATGGTATTATATGTGTGGAATGATGGAATTATATTATTCGGATTGATTGGGATTGAGGGTTGAAGGTGCTGCAATGTGGCAGCAAATATATTCCAGGTTTGCAACGGCTAGCGACGACCCTTTGGTCAAATATAGCGATGGCTAGCAACGGCTATATTGCAACGCTTTGCAACGGTTTGCATCAACAACCCGGGAAACCAACAACCCCAACGGTTGCTGCCACATGGACACTTAGCCGTTACAAGCCGTTGAAAAAAGAACAACGGAGCCATCGCTAAGGCCGTCGCTTTCTTCAGTTGCAACGAGATATTTTGCAACGGCTATTAGCGACGGCTAGCAACGGCTATTAGCCGTCGCTAAACAGTGCTTCTTTTGTAGTGGTGGAACAAGCAACTTTGGAATTTGGTATAAACCTGTTTATGATTCCAATTTAGTTGATTTTACTGATAGTGATTGGGCTGACTTTGTTGATGATCGAAGAAGCACGAACGGTTTTGTGTTTAGTCTTGGATCTATCTGGAGCTAGATCATGGCTTTCAAATAAGCAAGTAATAATAGTTTTATCATCATCCTAAGCTGAGTACATGGCAGCATCATCAGCAGCATGTCAAGCCATTTGGATGGGTAGAATATTGAATGATATGCATCAAGTACAAGCAGAAGCTACAGAAGTTTACTGTGATAATAAAGCCTCTATTTCAATGACAAAAAACCAATGTTTCATGGAAGGACAAAGCCCATCGAACTTCGTTATCATTTCATTCAAGAAGTAGTTGAGAAAGGAACTATTACCATCAAGTATTGTAACACAAATGATCAAGCTGCTGATGGGTTCACCAGGGCTCTTTCTTACTCAAAATTTCTGAAGTTCGGATCTTTGCTAAATGCTTCCAGTTTTGCATCAATGGGGAGTGATAAGAATTGATGTAGAATATGGCTATGTAGCATGTCCGTGTTTAATTTTTTCTTAGGATGTCCTAGTCTACTGTGGTAGTGGCATGAGCATAGGACATGTTTATTTTGTTTTTGATCAATTAGTACACGCACTACAACAAAACAACCATATTACAACCTTTTCTTTACAACTTGCACAAACTGGCAGTTGTAATAGGTAATTTATAACAACTGTTTATATGTAGCAGTTGTAACAAATTTATTTGTTCAGCAGTTGTAATATATGTCTGTAACAACTGTTTATTTGTGTCAGTTGTAAATATTTATCTATCACAACTGTTTTTAACAGTTGTCTGCCTGCACTACGAAAATTTACAACTTCCCTCTTTTATTTTCTTCGGCCCGCTCAATGCTTTCGTGTAAACTAAAAAAGTGGTCGCAAAATTTCATAAATCTAAACCCTAACCCTATCCCACTCTACCTGCAATTGCTATCCACCGAAGTAAATCATGCTTGCTAGAAATCCTCTTCCAAACCCTAACCCTTTACTCTCTGTCATTTTCTCGCCTCCGTGGCCGCATCTTCATTGCTACACGCGTTCGCTCGCTTCGCCACCGCTGCTACCCGCGTTTGCTCGCCGTTGTTATTGGTCGCCTTCGACGAAGTTGTGGTATGTTGCTATCCTACGATTTTCTTGATTTTATTTGGTTCTTAGTTATTTGTTGATTGCAATTAAAGGCGTTTGAAAGAATTCATTTGAGAAATTAAAGGAGCTTTGGTTGCAAAGTGCTAAAGAGGTCTAAATCAACTCTGCAATTACTATAAATTATTCATGTATAGTTAGTTTTTTTAATCCGGATTTACCGACAAGAAGTTTACAAGATTTTAACTACAACCGCTAGTTTTTGGAACAATATATAATAGGTTATAACATAGACTCATGCGTGGATTCGGATCTATCAAACTGTAGAGTAGTGTGGAAAATAGGCAATGATGCATCGCAATTACACAACAGTATTTGAAGAAGGAAGTGGTAATAAACTTATATGAAAAGTAAAATAAATAAATCCAGTGGAATTAAGGAGTTCTTAAGCTTAAAAATGTTATAGCAATGAATGATTAATATCTGGCACACATTAAAAAAAAAGATCAAACTTGCAGTTCTTATTAAAAAAAGGCTGATATATATATCATGTTGTATTCATTATAAATTCATATGTATAGCATAAATGTACCGTGAACTGATGATGATATGCAAAATTTTATGGTAAGGAAGGACTACTTATATATTGACCTACAGATCAAATGCTGTTGACAATAATAGACCTACAGATCAAATGCTGTTGACAATAATAGCCTCTGTACACCTTCTTATGTCTAGAAAATACAACCCAACCTAAAACAAACAATTTATCACTTCTTCATTACGATGCTGTAACGAAAAGGACCAACCCGAAAGTGCATTTGTTAAAGGAACTCTCACTTTTAGCACTAAATTATCAATTATTCTTTTAAAATAATAGTAAAAATGGATGAAGCTACTCTAATACTATAAACACATGGTCTGAAGGTGTTTGCATAACTTATTTGAATACTTTTAGTTTTGTTTCTCCATCCTAGAAGAACTTCAATTGTATGATACTCAATCTTTTCAAGAATCAACCTGTAATCATATAAAGTTATGAGTGATATATATTTAATTGAATTCTGCCTATAAACAATATGGTTGGTTTGCGGTTGTACATGTACCATGTTAAACGTGTTCTTGTTTCCTATTTCATTGTGTATTTCTATATTTTGAACTGAAGTGTTTATTTAGACATATCTTTCGAACGGTTTATCCGTTTTCGACGATCTTGACCATTCCGGAAAGCCTAAAACATAACCCATAAATTTTGTTTGAAGTGTTGCACAAAATTTTGATGTTTACATAGCCAAAACATGGGTTTTTAATGTTGGCCTGTGCACTGTTTTTCCAGGATTATAGTGCTATCGTATTTTGGCCATAACCTTTTAATCACTCAACAGATTTTGATGATTTTGTATTCCCTGGAAATATCCTACATTAATGAATGAATTTTTTTAAGAACTATGCCAAATTTCAACATTTGCTATGCGAATATGTCGTTCTAAGGTAGCAGACCTGCATTTTTAAAATTATTTTAGAAGTTATTATAGTTGGTAAAATCAACATAACTTTTAATATTTTTGTATCTTTTATTGATGTGAGCGTTATTTTGGAAAGTTAATAGGCTATATAATAATTCACTCATTGATTATAACAATGCATGGGTGTCACTGAGTAAAATATTTTTATTCCCATATTTTTCTATATTGAGTGCCAATTACTTTGACTATATGTGCCAATCTCAGATGCATTTTTTTTCTCTCACTATCACTGGAAGGAAACAAAAAACCGTATTAATAAAAAGGCAGAAAAAATTAAATAAATATTCGATTTATTCTCATCATATCAAAACTTGTATAAATTCTGACTGTCTAACTGACATCTTCTGCTTACCAGCTTTGTAATTTGTGTTTATTATTATTCTAAGACAGCATTTACAACAAATAAGTTAAGTATATAAACATATATTAATATCAATCAAATTTCCTAATTTGGTTGTCAACTTGGAATGTGTGAAGAGCAAGTCAAAATTTTTGTAGCAAATGTACAGATAAACAAACGTAGCAAATGTAGTTTGTAAAATCTGAAATATATAGGAATGACTTTACTAAAAACTCTAAAAGTAAATGTACAATAAGGAAGCAAATGTAGCTTTCAAGAATGGCAGCCTCTTTTGCAAAAAATCTTGAAATGGAAAAACACTTTCTTCAGTTATGCTTAATAGAAGTCGCTAATCTTGTGACAAATTTAATAATATTGCTAAAAGCATTTCTGTTTTCATTTCATGTTGAAGACCATTGAATATATTTTTCATTTTTAATTTGTAATAACTCATTCTATGTAATTTATTCGTACTGTGCAAATAATAAATGATATTAACAATGAAATGCAAACTTGTGAACTAACAAACTATTTTTTCCAATGTTAGTGCATAGACTAGCATAAAAAATGTGTTACTAGTTTCTTGATGAAGTACATGTAAAGAATGGACTATTTAAAACTTACTAGTTTCCTTTGCCGTGTAGTTACTAGTTTCTTTTGCATGTGCGTCCAATCGGATCCACACAAGCTATGGACAAAACATAGGTTAACCTACCAAGGTTTTGTAATTTTTGATTAGTTATTTCATACTTATGACTATTTAGGGTTGACTAAGGACATGTTTAATTTTTGTAGAATGACAGAGGAATATAGGCAAGCCGTTCGGAATTTCGTACATAAGCATTTAGAAAGTGAGGGTAATCCAAAATAAATTATTTTTCCATGTCGTCAATGTAGGAATCTTGTTTGGCATTCTCCAAGAGATGTTGTGACATATTTGGTGTTTTTTGGAATTGATCCAACATATAATGTATGGATCTTTCACGGAGAAGCACGTCATTCATGAAATGAAGCCGATGAAATGACAGATACATACAGAATGTATTTAGATGCAGAAATTGGTGACGATGAGAATGAGTATCATGTTAACGATAAACATAGGGAACGAACTAAGAAAATGTTGGAGACAGCTGAAATTCCTTTATATCCTGGTTGTACAAGCCATACAAAGTTGTCTTCTACAATACTTCTTTATAAACATAAGGCTCGAAATGGTATAACCGACACAGCATTTACGGAACTTCTTAAGCTTCTTAGGGATATGCTGCCTAAGGAAAACAAGCTTCCTGATTCTACATATGCAACAAATAAGTTGATTAAATCATTTGGTTTAGGTTATAGGAATATACATGCATGCGTAAACGATTGTTGTCTATTTAGAAAAGAGCTTGCACATTGTGATTTTTTCCCCACATGTGGCAAATCTCATTGGAAAAAGAACAAGACAAGCGAAGATGGAAAGCAAGCCAAAATACCTGTGAAGGTTTTGAGATACTTTCCACTCATACCAAGGTTGAAAAGAATGTTCATGTCGCTGGAGACCTCAGAACAATTAAGATGCCATAGCAGTAATAAAAGAGAAGATTGCAAACTGCAACATCCTGTAGATTCCTCTCAATGGTCTACAATTGATAGAATGTATCCTTCCTTTGCAACCGATCCACGAAATTTAAGGCTCGGTCTTGCAAGTGATGGTTTTAACCCTTTTGGTGATTGGAATTCAACATATAGTTGTTGGCTAGTGTTTCTTGTTGCTTATAATTTCCCTCCGTGGCTTTGTATGCATAAAGATAATATAATGCTATCTTTATTAATTCCCGGACCACGGCAACCAGGAAATGATATTGACATATATCTGCAACCACTTATTGAAAATTTGAACAAATTATGGAATAAAGGGGTAAAAGTGTATGATGCATACGATCGCAGCGAATATAGATTAAATGCAATTCTGATGTGGACAATAAATGATTTTCTAGCTTATGGAAATTTAGCAGGTTGCACTGTAAAAGGTAAGAGAGCATGTCCTATTTGTGGCATTAATACATGTTTAATATGGCTACCATTTAGTAAAAAATGTGCATACTTGGGTCATGGACGATTTCTTGCACCTAATCATGAATACCGTCACCGGAAACACTTATTTGATGGAACCATAGAAAATAGACAAATGCCTCTAATACATACTGATACTCAAATCTTCGATGATGTCAAAGATATTGTGAATGAGTGGGGGAAAAACAAAGGAAGAAGAGAGAGACAGTAGGAAAAGAAAACGGGGGGATGTAAAGAAAAAAGGAATCCAAATGTGGAAAAAGAAATTCATTTTTTTATTTGCCTTATTGGAAGGTAAAATATAGCTAAAAATAAAATGTCTTTTTATTTTTTTAACCATTTCTAGTAATTAGTATTTTACTATCACTCTATTATACACATTTTTTGGGTTTTCGTAGGCACTTCCGTTGCGTCACAATCTAGATGTAATGCATGTCAAGAAAAATATTTGCGAGAGTATTCTCGGTACATTGCTTGATATCAAAGGAAAATCAAAAGATGGAATTAGTTCACATTAAGATTTAGAAGCAATGCGTATAAGGAAGAAGTTGCATCCTATAGATGTTGGAAGTAAAGTATTACTTCCTACTGCCCCGTGCACCTTAACAGACCAAGAAAAAGAGATCTTTTACGATAGGATGAGGAATTTGAAGGTGCCTGATGGGTATAGCTCAAATATTGGGAAATGTTTTGCAAAACATGACAAAATTTCAAGTCTTAAGTCTCATGATTATCATGTTTTGCTGCAACAACTATTGTCTGTAGCATTGAGAGGGCTATTGCCTGTAGGTACAAGGACTGCATTATTGCGACTATGTTCATTTTACAATGACATATGTCAAAGAGTGCTTGATAGAGATAAATTAGAATCCATGGAAAATCAAGTCGCATTAACACTATGTGACCTTGAGAGATTCTTTCCTCCTTCTTTTTTTGACATCATGATTCACTTGACAATACATTTGGGGAGGGAAGAAAGAATTTGTGGACCGGTATAATACCGGTGGATGTATCCATTTGAGAGGTATATTTTTTATGAATACTTAATGTAATTAATTAATAAAACATGCACTTATGAAAGCATTTTATGCTTATATCTTGATTGTAGGTATATGATACTGAAGGGTTATGTTAAAAATCAAGCCCGACCCGAAGGATGCATAGCTGAGCGCTATTCTTCTGAAGAATGCATTAAGTATTGTGCTAGATATATTGACGATGGGTATAAGTTTGGAGAAATAAAAAATCAGAATGAAGTGCAGCAAAGTGATTCCATACTCAATGGACGTCCAATTCCAAAGGAAAACCCATCTTAGTTTCCAAGGAAGTAATTGATGCTGCTCATCGATATGTGTTGTTCAACACCGATGAAGTGGAGCCGTACATAGAGTAAGTATAAGTTCAACTCGATTATTCTATATGAACGCAATTAAATTTTAACTTATATATTTGCGATCCAGAATGCACAAAGAGGAGTTGAAACATTTGCACCCTCGACTGTTACAAGACGATGTGGAATTTTCAAAACTACATTCAGAGACTTTTAGTTGTTGGTTTGGAAAAAAGGTTGGAGTAGTTATATTTTCTTTCTTTAGAACAATTAACCTTCATATATGCACATATTTTTGTCATATATCGTTATAAACAAAATTATATATATCCAGGTTAAAGATGAGAAAAATGTTTCAGATGTTGGCGAAATAATAAAATGGCTTTCATATGGGCCTCGGTCACGAGTAGTTTCGTATACTGGCTATATTGTCAATGGACGGCGTTTCCATACTAAGGATTACGAGAAGTCTACACAAAATAGTGGTGTTTCCATTGAGGCAAATACTATTCGTGCAGACGGGTCCGTTGAGAAAATTATTTATTATGGCATCTTGCATGAAATTTTGTTGTTGGACTACCGTCTATTTCAAGTTGATTTGTTTAAGTGTGATTGGGCAAATATTTATCGTAGAGTTAAGGTTTAAGATGGATTTACATTATTTAATTTACATCAATTCCAAAATCAATTTGCAAGCGATCCTTTCATCTTAGCAACACAAGTTGTACAAGTGTTCTTCTCTAGAGAAAGTAGTTGTTCAAATTGGTATGTTGTTTTGAAAGCACCTCCTAGAGGTTTTCATGAATTGGAAAAATATGAGGAGGAGGAAAACTCAACTAGTAAACCACTAGATGAGTCACTACTTAATGATAGAGATGTTGATAATGGGGACGAAAGTTACATAAGGAAGGATTGCGATGGCATTTTGGTATGAATAAAGCATTCATTTGTTTTATATGTAGTCATATTCCTTAAAATGTTTAGTTATGTAGTTATATGTCTCATTATATATAGTGTAAACACAAAATAAATACCTTTGTTCTAAGTTAGGTTAAAAAACTAACAATTAAATATTAATTAATTACCTTTCTTCATTTCTGATTTCAAAAGTGCATCTCTTTTTTGAAAGGTAAACCCATAACTAAATTTCTCTTCTAATCGAAAAGAATACAACTTATCAAATCACATATTGATTTACTTGAGTTTTTGATAGAAGTGTGTCAAAGCAATTTTATATTGTATCATACATGGTTGTTTAAATATTTGTCTGATATCATAGTCTTTACATATAAAAAAAATCCTATAATTAGTAATGATGTTAATTTTCTACATGTTATGGTTTTTTTCCAGGTTGATCACATAGTAAAAGAAGCTTGAACTTGTTGCATCCATGGGTAAGAACGAGCAACATTAAGAAGAGGTAACCATCTTGAATAATATTACCAACTGAATTTTGTCCTGGAGAATATTTTTCTGTTTTAGATATTACATTCTTATATTGCATTATTCGACAGTTTTAAAGGACTAAATCCCAAATTTAAACAAGGGTTTCAAAAGTGGGGTTCATTACATGAATATAAAAGAATATTACATTCATGTATGATGTATCAAAGAAAGAACATAACATAGTTATCCATTTAGTTTATTTAGTTAGTTTATTTTGTAGCTCAATATTGTTCAATATATTCTTGTGCAAGCCCATGACCAAGTAATAATGTTTGTGTATAATACATTGCTTTAACCTGCGGTTTGTAGATGCCATTCACTTCAAATTGACATATGCAATCCATGACCCATCAATTTGTATTATATAAATACAACTACTATATACTATATATCCATCACACAATCACATATGATCATGAAATCCAACTACAACAACTAAAGTCAAAGTTTCTCAATCAGACATGCTTCGGCCCAGTTTGATTTTATGCTGACTAAACAAAAACACTTTTCATCTTCCTCAAATTAATCATCCCTTTGCTTACAAAACTGCATCATTTTTTGTGGTAATTTATTTTTGTGGAAAAAAATGATGTTCAGTTTGATGTATTTCTTATACATTTGACTCCATAAGCTCGATTATATCCATGGTTGAGTGTTAAAATTTTTAGAGCTCATGCTATAGTTTCAGTTTCAGTTTTTTATTTGACTCATTTCATTTCATGCCTGAGTGTTAAAAATATTTATCTCAATCCCAACTATACCCTTACTAATGCTATATTTGTTCAAATAATTTCAAAGCTCGAAGCAAGCAAAGAAAAGATCAAAGAAACAAAGTCCGGCTGCACTTGCAACTGCTCGTGGTCTAACTGAAGCTAATGGTGGTATTAAAATCTCTAAAATTAAAGATGTTGAAGTTGAAGTTTCTTGTACTCTTAAGGATATGAATGCTAATGTTAGAAAATCTCCACGCAAGCATGGTGAAATTCCTCCACCCATCATTCCTTGCCGTAAGTCAACCCCTCTCCAAAACTTCACTACCACACACTCATCCAATCCTCTTGATTCAACTCCCCTCCAAAAAATCATTACCATACACTCGTCCAATCCTGACCATTCAACTCCCCTCCAAAACATCATTACCACACACTCGTCTATTCCTCATGATTCAACTCCCCTCCAAAATGTCATTACCACACGCTCGTCCAATCCTCATGATTCAACTTCCCAAAGGTCTGCTTCACCTACGAATTTAGATCGTTCCTCCGAAGAGGTGAACATGGTAAAAACTAAAAGAAAAAGAGGAAAAACAATGATGAGATTATTTTCTTTAACACCGAATGAGAAGGTAGAAATTGAGTTCAATGACCGAAATCAGCCTATTTGTCCAAATTCCAAACATTTATCATCATATATTGGGACTTTAGCAAGGGAGATGGTACCCATGACCATTAGCAATTGGAAGAAAGTCGACGACAAATTGAAGGCTGATCTATGGACATGTATTCAGGTATTACAAATAGTACTGTACTAAATTTAACTTCTTTAGATAACATGGTAATTTTGGATTCTTCGTTAAAATGTGCTTGAAGGTTAGTTTTGTTAGTTTTATTCGTTAAAATGTGCTTGAAGGTTACAATTGAATTCAAATAATCATTGATAACACAGTTCATACTGTACAGGCAAGATTCAAGTTGGATGACATACATCAACATATGTTCCTTCAAATGTTGGGACTGCGATGGAATGAGTCAAAGTCACGGCTAGTTAAAGCTATAAAAGTTGCAGCAAAGAGTCCCGATGCTTCCAACAAATTAGGCATGTTAAAACCAGATAATATTAAGAGTGCTCAAGAATGGAATGATTTTGTCAACGAGAAATTGACAAAAGAGTTTGAGGTAGTTGGTTTTATTTTGGTGGCTACTGTTGAAATTTTTTCATTTCAATTTATTATATATAATTTTATTGAATTTCTCTTTTGTAGATGACGGGCAATAAATACAAAACCATACGAGGAAAGAATACAATTCCGCACACTATGAGTCGAAAGGGGTACGCAAGACTTGCAGAAGATATGGTAAGAAAAATAACTTATAAAATTCATTTGTTATGAGTATAAAAAATATTCATCCAATACGGTTTAGTAATTAGTTTTTAAGTTCTTTTTGCAGAAAAAAGAAAGTGGTTGCTCATCGGATATTACTAGGGAGGATTTATGGTGCAGAGGCCACATAAAGAAAAATGGAGAACCATCAAATTCTATCGTCGGCGATTACATGGTAAGAATACATATATATTACATCTAATTATTTCTCCGTTTTCCATTTTGACTTCATTTTATCCTTTCTTTAATCCAATATATGAACCTTACATGAATGGATATTTTTTAATTTGTAGACAAAGATAAAAGGGTATAAAAACACTGATCCGAGTTCTCAAGAAACGGTATCGCTGGAGGAAGATGGAGTGTCGACGGTTTTTGGTCGTGAACATAGAGGTAGAATAAGGGGACTAGGTTTTGGAGTTACACCAACTCAGTTTGCAGTTCACACGAGTAGTTCAAAAAAAGTACATGCATTGGAAAATGAAATTACTACCTTGCGGGCCCAAATGAAAGAGCTCTCTGATTTGTTTATGGCTGTAAGTTATTTTGATTCACTTTGTTAGAGTAATTGATATGCGCTTAAAAATTTATTAATGCAAGTAACATTTTTTTAAACAGAACATCAATTGTAAACAAAATGTGGCGGAAGAGCCAGTGACTCCTCGTGGCAATACGCCTCAGGTATTTTTTTATTAATTGAGTATAAAAGTATTGTTTGAAATCATCAACTAGCATGTTAATCTTTTATTACATTCAGTTATCACCATGCTAATGTCCATCGACACACCCCAGTGCCATTTACAACTGGAATGCCACAATTCAGAAATCATAATTCCGCGATTGATTAATAGGTTTAGGATTTTGCGTTTTCTGTTGTTCGAGTGTCGGTGACTGGTAGAGGCAGGGTTTGGTTCGTGGGTTTGATTTGTCAGTTTAGGCTGTCATGAATTTGATTCTTGGATCGTAGCCAAAGTGGTTAACTTTGATTGGGAATATGGTACTGTTATATATTGCGATTGAGGTGATAGTCGTCAATTAGTTTGTGGTTTGAGGCGAGTGGCTGAGGTCGTGGATTGCGTGATAAGTAGGGATGGTTGCAATGGGTTATGATTGGCAGTTAAACTTGTAGCATGGTAGTCAAATGTAGTCAAAACTTATAGAACTGATTGGATTTCAGTTGGTTATTCGGTGGTAAGAGGAGGAGATACTGCTGTAGGATGAAGGAGCAGGGAGTTGGTTGCCGAGTTAGGTGAACTTGGGAGGGGAATTTAGTTGAGAGGATTGGTTTGGGTAATGTTTTGGCTTCTGGTTGGTGATTGGATAGTGGAGAAGTGGAGGCAGTTGAGAGGATTGGTTTGGGTGTTTTGCAGTTTTGTGTTCAGGTGAGGTTGCAGTGATTGGATTGGAATATGGATATGAAGGGGTGGGAAGGATATTGAATAAAGAGCAATTGCATGCGTACGGAGATATCAGACACTGTGGATATTGAATGCTTGGCCTAAACTCTTTGAATATATTATTGCATGCTTAATTCAACATTTCAGATTTCCTACTTATCAAAAGGTCCTGCATAAAGTTTTTTTAAACTAAGAAGTAAAGAGAGAAAACAAACTTTGCATAAAAAAATTACTAACTCAATCGGTTTGAGGTCCAAAAATTAAAAAAAAATGAATTGAAAAAAAAACGGCGATTGAAAACATTGTCGAAAAATAAAATGCAAATTGAAAAATATGAGGTCGCGAATACGAAGTAGGCGATCGCGAGTTGTAGATGGAAAAAAAGGGATGGAGTTTGATAATTGGTGATTTGCCGAGGAGGAGATTTGCTTATTGGTTTGGGATTGAGTGGCACAGTGGCGTATGTTGGTTGGAAGGTCGACAACTGCTTTGCTGAGGGAAGTGGTGATTATGAGGGAGGTTGAGGATTCTGGGTGAGGGCGTTTGAGGATCGTGCATTTGTTGTACGAGATGCATAAACTTCAGTTTGAGGTTGAAGGTGGTTGCGATGATCAGTAAAGGTGGTTGATGGGTTTTGGAGTTTTGAGGTCGAGTTAATATGTCTCCACAATGTGATATTATGACAGAGGTGTAGAAGTTGTGCCGCAGTGGAGTGTATTATGATAGAGGTGTGTTAGGCAGAGGAAGGTGAAGGGGTGATGACTGGTTGAAGTGATGCAGAGTAGTGATGGATGATGTTGTTGGTTGAATTAGGGGAAGGCAGTAGTGGATTGTTGATAGTTTTAAGGGGATGAATTCAGGTTACTATGTAGTTGAAGGTGTTTCTATGCAAAGTTGTATGATGAAGTGGAGTTTAGTAGAGGCAGTTGATGCTCATGGAAGTGTGGTGATGTGGAAGGAAGTTTATACAGAGGAGGTTTGAGGCAGTGGTGCAGTGATGTATGATGAGTGTTTGTTGGCTGAAGTTGCAAAGGAGGTAGGTGATAGCAATGCTGTGGAGTTTGTTTTGGTTTGTAGAAGAGGTTGTTTGTGTTTGTAGTGGAGGAAATAGTGGCTGTAATGGAAGCAGGCTTCAACTGTAGGTGAATTGGATGGTTTGGTATGTAATTGTGAATTGGATGGTGGTGGTTGTTGTTATGGTGGGTGAGGCAGTTATTTTAGTTGTGGTTCATGTGCAGGTTGAGGATAGATGGAAGAAGTTGATGGACAAGAGTTTTGTTTGGTTTGTGGGAGGTGATTGTTGCTGTGGCCTTGATGGCAGAGAGTTAAGGCAGTGAAGTGGAATGGATGCATTCATGAAGGTGGTGCAATGTATGGTGGCGGCATAGTTTGTGGATGGCAGAACTAGGCAGAGGTGGTGCAATGTTTGTTCGTACAAATTAGATTCATGTTCTAAAAGAAAATCGAACGAATTCGGATGGACGTTTTTCAGCTATGGGCTCGAACGGAAATCAGACATTCGTACAACCTTAACAACCCTACTAACACAGCCTATATCCTAATATACACTCTTACACAGAGCCACTTATAATTCCTCACATATGAAAGGAGCAGCTCCACCCAATTTTTTTGTTAATACATGTATGTATTTTGTTATCGATATTTTTATATTATATCTCATATAGAACTATTTATTAGAGTGGAATGTGTGTATACTGTATGTATATACTTTTTTTAGTGGTTATGTGTGTGTTTACCTATATATGTGCCTAGGTTGGCATTTCTTTTGTTCCTGAGTATTTATGTTTTTATACTTATATGTGTTGGGTATGTTTGAACGTCAGTGCATGTGTATTTATTTCTGGGTAGGAAATTGGTAACAGGCGTAAATAAGTAAGTAGATGAATAAGTCAGTGCGTGTGTTTAAATGTCTCGTATATTTTATTACTCATTCTCATATATATTTAATTAAATTTATTCATACAATATTGTTTGAATGTTATCCCGTTGCGAAGCTCTTCTCTTTACCTTATCGTATTCCCTTTCTAACTTTCAGAACATCCAAGATTTCGAAATTCCGATTAGAAACGCAAAAGTTATGCCGAAAATACTATTCAGCCAATGGAATTTTCTATGCGTATTTCCTCTCGGATTTTCACATTTGACAGCAAAAAAGAAGTTCCAAACGGACTCAAAACTCGATGAAAATTTGCAGCAACTTGAACTTGAGAATGTTCATGAGATTCAGTAGGTGGATTTGGTTTGGTACATGATAGTGGTATTCTTCCATTTTAATTTTGGTTTGGTACGAGAATCAATGAAAATTTCAAAGCTTTTCCACGTGCATGCATCTTCCTACCATGCTGTTTTTAAAAGTGAATGCATCTTCCATTTTTAAACGTGGAAATTAGACATTGTTTCCTTGTTTTAAACAGGAAAGTAGAAATTCATTTTCTGAATTTCAATGTTTTCAAACTGCGGCACCGAAAGTAAATATTCGTTTCAGTAATTTAGGTAAGAATAGGAGGAAGTAATTCAGGCAATTAACGCTGAAATGTTATAATCCTAATTAATACAACATCGGAGTTTATGATTTTGTTTGCAGTCACATCGGAGTTTTCAATTTTGTTTACACTTTGAACTTATAAATTAAATGTTTATGATTTTTGTTTGTAGTCACATCGGAGTAGCAACAACGTTTCAAATGGTGGTAATATACAAGTTCAGAATCAATCTAGAAAGTGCAAATTATTGGGTTGGCAAAGAAATGTTGTCGTAGAAGCAACAATTGCATCTACTGATCCTACAGTTTTAGTGCATCATATACCACTTGGAGCAGATGCTTGGAAGGTTTGGATTGATTCAGTGGTGGAGCCCGAAGCTATTTTATATAGGCCTACTTCGGATATCTATACTATTGGACAAGCAGTTGGGACGACTGTTGCTTGGCATAAGGAATTTATTTCCTTTAATTATTATGTATATGTACTCTTACTGAAATATGTTATGGATTTAGTTATGTTTTGTATTGAACTTATGAATTCATAAATGGTGTAAACTCGAATTGATTTCGATTTTCTTGAATGCAAATGGTTTGTGTTGTTTCAAGTAATTTGCATGATTGTGTATAATATTAACGAAATATTGGTTTTAGTAATGATATTAAGAAATTTATAGCAGCTGTGAAAAGATGATTATAGTTGTTTGTAGCAGTTGTAAAAGTATATGTTGCAACTGTCATTGTTAGTTGTATTTCATCCTTCTACAACTGCAAGCGGTAGTTGTAAAAAGCCTTTTACAAGTGCTAAAAGCAGTTGTAACTAGTCATTTACAACTTGCATGTTGCAGTTGTAAATGGTTTTCCGCAGTGTAAATAAGTTTTCTACAACTAGCAGTGGCAGTTGTAAAAGACCTTTTGCAAGTGCTAAAAGCAGTTGTAACTAGTCATTTACAACTAACATGTCGCAGTTGTAAAATAAGTTTCTACAACTGCTTCTGCAACTGTTTCCGCCAGTTGTAAAATAATTCGGATCTATTACAGCCGCGAATATAACGACTGGCGGGTGCTAGTTGTAATAGACATATTACAATTGTTTTTGGCAGTTGCGAAAAGGTATTTTTGTTGTAGTGACGAGTCTGTATGTTTTCTCTTCTATGAAGTTAAAAAATAAAAAGGAACTTTTCTGCCTGTTTAAGCTTCTGTGCTTTAACTTGTTTATTCTCATACAAATATTTCAATGCAACACAAATCAATTCACTGTCTTAATTAATACGTTGCAGCAACTGTATTGATAATTGTGCTATATGTTTATTTCCCTAGCTAAGCTGATGCATATCTACAGTTACAATTTAAACAGCAGACATACCGAGAATCTGAGATCAATCTGGGAAAGGTTAGCAATGCTCGTAATAAAAAGAGAAGCCATCAGTACTTAGCAGTATTTGTTGGGGAATTTTGCGGTTCGAGACGAATTTGATGGCGATTGCAATGAAGATAATGTTGTACTTCCGACTTCAAGGATCTATGGAATAGATTCTTTCAGACAATAGTTCAACCACCAGGTACAAACGGGTTATCGAACTATCGACTTTCAGGATTCAATGAAGCCCTATAATAGCGTAATCGGATTCAAAGTTTGCACGCCTTTGATCCGACCAAGAACACTTTAGCAAAGTTTCTGATGATGCAATTTGTATAGAATAGAATGAAAAGAAAGAAGGGAGTAATTCTACGACGATTTCTGAGTGTGCAACACCTGAGGGGCGTCACAAAAACAAAGCAATGGAGACGGAGTTATGGCGTCGCAAAACTGCACTGAGAGGAAGAAGAAGATGATTCAGAAAATTCGTTTTGAAATGTTTCTGGGCGTTTCTATTTATAGATCTGAAGAGGTGCCTATTCGCGAAATGTCACAACCGTTTGCAACGGTTCGCAATTCAAACGTCGCGTCCATTCATATTTCCCGCCCTATATTCAATTTCAGAAATTCCGGTTTTCGGTCCTTAACGGGCTGAAATCTGGCCCGTTACTGTTCATATATGATCCAAAAATATTTTCGGATCCGAAACCCGTACCCGACCCGGCCTGGTTCGGTCGGACGGATGGCGGCGGCGCGCGTGTGGTGTTGCATGACTTCTCTCCTCACAACAAAGCAAACATGTGGGAGCCCCAAGGCCCCAACATCCACATGAAAATACTTTATTTATACATATATATTGTATAAGATTCTATCATGTGGGACTAACTTCTCTTCTTCCTCTTTACTTCTTCTCTTCCAAATCAAAACCCAAAGCCCTAATAAAATGTTTGAAAATTTTACAACAATCTCCCCCAATTTTCAAAATAAATTAATAAATAGGATGGCTGAATCACTAGAGTGATTTCGTACATACCCAAGTGGGATCAAGCCTATGTAGTTCTAAGATCAAGTTTTGCATCATCGTAAAAAACAACACATAAATAAAAGGTATCTTTTGGATTTGAACCTTTACTTAGTGTAAACCATTCAAAGCCTTATCTAGATTCTATGGTGAACGAATCTTGAACCAAGTATCCATAATGATAAAACCGGAACAATCACACATGTTGATTTCCTTAGGTAAAGTGTTCTGTATTGCTCAGCACGTTAATGGCCATGTGCTTAAATCCTGGTTCATGAGTCTACTTAGAAAGCGGTCTTACTTTCCTAGGAAACGGCCTGATTTCCATACTCATATAGGTAAGTCTCTTAAGGTGTTTCTGCGATTCACCTTTTAAAGTTTCTAGACTTATTAAGGATATATATCCATCCTTTGTTCTTGCAGAATCCAACACTAAATATTATGGGATTATCGATTTAGTGTTCCATAATCATTCTCTTAACTTGTTGGTACCCATTGAACTTTGTCTATCCTTTTCAAGACATAAGTTGGGTTTCTGTTAAGGATGATCAACCTTCATTCACAGACCTTAGTCCTATTTCTTGTGACTTTATAGAAACCATTGCCTTTGGAAGACTCTTCGTAAGTGGGTCAGCCAAGTTTTTCTTCGTTTCTATGTAGTCAACAGTTATAACTCCTCTTTTGAGTAACTGTCTCACCATTTGATGTCTTAGATTCACATGTCTAGACTTTCCATTATATGTCTTATTAGACACATTGTATATCGTTGCTTGATTGTCACAGTTAATCAAGACTGCTGGAGATGGCTTCTTCCATAAAGGGATTTCCATTAATAAATTCCTAAGCCATTCCGCTTCTTTACATGCATCTGCTAATGCAATCAATTCTGACAACATTGTTGAGTCAGAAATACAGTCTGCTTCTTGGAAGCCCAAGACACAACAGCGCCTCCTAATGTAAAGATCCATCCAGTCGTAGACTTGGATTTGGATTCTACATTGTTTCAGGTTGCATCACTATATCCTTCGATTACAGCAAGATATCCTTTATAAGATAAACCATATTCAATGGTTCCTTTCAAATAAGCTAAAACTCTGGAAATAGCTTTCCAATGTTCGAAACCTGGATTACTCGTAAATCAACACAATACACTTATAGCATGTGCGATGTCTGGTCTAGTGCAATGCATAGCATACATAAGACTCCCAATAACACTGGAATACTCTAGTTGAGAGATAGTACGTCCAGTGTTCTTTTCTAATTTAATACTAGGATCTAAAGGAGTTGGTACTGGTTTGTCATCGTAATGACCATACTTTTGTAGGAATATCTCTATGTAATGAGATTGAGTTAGTAATAACTCCCCCTCTTTCCTAATAATTTTAATTCCTAAAATTACATCAGCCTCTCCTAGGTCTTTCATATCGAATTTAGAAGACAGAAACTTTTTAGTTTCATTCACACATGATATATTGGAACCAAATATTAGCATGTCATCAACGTATAAACATATTATAACACTACCGTTGTTATCTGATTTGCTATAAATACATTTATCAGCATCATTAACAATGAATCCATATGACAGTGCAACTTTATCAAATTTCTCATGCCATTGCATGGGAGCTTGCTTCAGGCCATAAAGAGATTTCACTAATTTGCAAACTTTATTTTCTTGGCCTGGGGTTTTGAAACCTTTAGGTCGTTCCATATATATCACTTCCTCTAAATCTCCATTTAGAAAAGCAGTCTTTACATCCATTTGATGTATGACTAATTTATGAATTGATGCAAGTGCAATTAAACAGCGTATTGAAGATATGCGAGCAACTGGAGCATATGTATCAAAGTAATCTACTCCATGTCTTTGCTTATATCCCTTAGCAACTAATCTGGCTTTAAACTTATCAATGGATCCATTTGTATTCAACCTTTTCTTGAATATCCATTTACATCCTATAGGTTTAGCACCAGGAGGTAAATCAGTTAAAACCCAAGTTTGGTTTAACAGTATGGAATTCATTTCATCATTGATAGCTTCTTTCCAGAAATTGGAATCTCTGGAACTCATAGCCTCAGAATAAGTTTTGGGATCGTCATCGACGTTTATTACATATTTAGTCACATTAAGGACTTCGTCCTTACTGCCTTCTACAAGATATGTAATGAAGTCAGGACCATAGTCCTTCTCTATTCTCGCTCTTTTACTTCTCATTGTTCAGTACTATTATCTGGTACTGATACTTCCTTGCTGTTTTGAGCATGAGCATAATCATCGTCATTGATATCATTAGCCATACTAGGTTCTGGACTAGATGATCTCAATGGGATCTCAACAGTTTGATTTTCAAAAAATTCTACATCTACAGATTCTATAGCTTCTAGGGTGTCAAGAATAAGGAATCAATAAGTTATACTATTAAGTGAATATCCTATGAAAACACATTTAAATGCTCTATTTCCTAACTTTGGTCATTTAGGGTCTGGTTTTCTAACATATGCTAAGCAACCCCAAACTTTAAGTCTAGTTAGGTTAGGTTTCCTATTAAACCATAATTCATAAGGGGAAATATTATTCTTTTTAAGTGGTATTCTATTTAAAATATAACATGCAGATAACATAGCATCACACCATAGGTTATAAGGTAAATTAGAACTTATGAGCATGGCATTAACCATTTCTACTAAAGTTCTATTCTTCCTTTCAGCAACACCATTTTGTTGTGGTGTATATGGGGCAGTACATTGGTGAACTATACCTTGTTGTTTACAAAACAAGGTGAATTCATTTGAGAAATATTCACCACCACGATCTGAATGTAATATTTTAATTTTAACTCCTAATTGTGTTTCGACCTCTGCTTTGTAAATTTTGAATTTATCAAAAGCCTCATCTTTAGTTTTCATTAGATATATATATATGCATATCTAGTATAATCATCAATGAATGTTATATAGTATTGGTTACCACCATAAGTGATATGACTTTTTAAGTCACCCACATCACTATATACCAAATCAAGCAAACCAGTTTTCCTTTCTACGGATTTAAAGGATTTTCGGTGTATTTTTGCTTGAACACATATTTCACATTTAGAGATGGTATTGAAATCACAATCAGAAATTAATCCTAATTTATGTATATTTTTAATGGAATTATAATTAACATGTCCTAATCTACCATGCCATAAATTAATAGAATCAACAATATAAACAGAAGATTTCTTTATTAGATTCAACTTAATCATGCCGTTACAAGAGTATCCTTGTCCAATGAATCTACCATTCTTAGACAACACTAGCTTATCAGACTCATACACCATCTTGAATCCTCCTTTGTTAAGAAGGTATCCAGAGACCAAATTCTTACACATATCAGGTACATAAAATACATTTACTAATGTAGGAACTTTTCCAGAGGTGAAAAGAAGTTCTATAGTGCCTTTTCCCAGAACTTTACTTGAACCTTATTTGCCCCAGTAACTTCGTCGGCTTCTCCTTTATTTTCTTCGTAACTCTTAAATAGATTACGGTCTTTGCAAATATGAATGGTTGCTCCAGTATCGAATCACCAATCATTATCATTGCCGCTAACGGAGTTCGCCTCTTGCACTACAGCCACAAGCGAGTCTTCGACCACATTGACTTTTTGTTGTTTCTTCCGCAGACGGTAGTCTCGGGCATAGTGGCCAGGCTTGTTACAAAAATAACAAGCACCTTTCTTTTTGTTGTTGGTTTTGGAATGATTTTTCTTCTTAAACTGTGTCTCATTCTTTGGCTTTAACGAATCAGTAATTTCAACATTATTTGCCTTAGAATGGGATTCAGTTTGCGGATTATCATCTAGATCGCGTTTGCGAGAGTCTTCTTCAATACGAAGATGACGTTGTAAACTATCTAAATTATAATCCGTTTCCGCATGCTTCATCTTTTTCTTATAATCAGTCCAACTATGCGGAAGTCTAGAAATTATAACTCCAACAACAAAAGATTCAGGGAGATCAATTCCAGCATCTTTAAGTTGATTCACCAACAATAAGATTTCGCTTACTTGTCCAATTATGGACTTATTGGTGACCATTTTGAAATCCATAAAATTGGAAATAAGAAACTTTTTATTACTTGCCTCGGATATGCGGTACTTATTCTCCAGTGCAGTCCAGAGTGCCTTCGCTGTTTCCAAGGTTCTATGAGCATTGTAGACTGGGGTAGATAGTGCATTCAGAATATGGCCTCTGCATAGAAAATCGTCCTCTTTGCGCTTTGCACATCTAGCCTTTAGAGCAGCATCATCGTTATCAGTTTCCTCCGGGATTTCTTCCAAGTTATCTTCCAAAATGTAGAACAACTTGACGGTGACCAAGAAAAATTTCATCGTCTCTTGCCAACGAGTGAAATTGTCACCATCAAAACGCTCTAATCGAGATAGATGCTGATTCATAACTTGTAGAGCGCTCGAACCTTCCATGGCTGAAGAAATATTGTCTGAAATTTGTTGGGAAATTTTTTGGTTCGAGACGAATTTGATGGCGATTGCAATGAAGATAATGATGTACTTCCAACTTCAAGGATCTATGGAATAGATTCTTTCAGACAATAGTTCAACCCACTAGGTACAAACGGGTTATCGAAATATCGACTTTCAGGATTCAATGAAGCCCTATAACAACGTAATCGAATTCAAAGTTTGCACGCCTTTGATCCGACCAAGAACACTTTAGCAAAGTTTCTGATGATGCAATTTGTATAAAATAGAGTGAAGAGAAAGAAGGGAGCAATTCTGCGACAATTTCTGAGTGTGCAACACCTGAGGGGCGTCACAAAAACAGAGCAATGGAGACGGAGTTATGGCATCGCAAAACTGCACTGAGAGGAAGAAGAAGATGATTCAGAAAATTCATTTTGAAATGTTTCTGGGCGTTGCTATTTATAGATGTGAAGAGGTGCCTATTCGCGAAGTGTCACAACCGTTTGCAATGGTTCGCAATTTAAACGTCGCGTCCATTCATATTTCCCGCCCTATATTTAATTTCAGAAATTCCGGTTTTGGGTCCTTAACGGGCTGAAATCTGGTCCGTTATTATTCATATATGTTCCAAAAATATTTTCGGATCCGAAACCCGGTCCGGCCCAAGGTGGGAGCCCCAAGGCCCCAACATCCACACAACAAAGCAAACATGTGGGAGCCCCAAGGCCCCATCATCCACATGAAAATACTTTATTTATACAAATATATTGTATAAGATTCTATCATATGGGACTAACTTCTTTTCTTCCTTTTTACTTCTTCTCTTCCAAATCAAAACCCAAAGCCCCAATAAAATGTTTGAAAATTTTACAACAGTATTTACTATTTAGTTGAGCATCCATAGAGTTTGGTCAGTCACACTCTAATGTTTTGTATTGACGCAGCGTGATAAGCGAATTCGACGATGTCAATCGAATCCGTCCGGGATCCAATCCGATTAGCGGAATTAATCGGTGAATTGATGCAGAATCGATGGATTGAAAATACCCAAGTGCCCAAATCCGTTGATCTCGCGAGATACCGGACTTTAGCTATCTTCGACACGTTGATCGCGCACGATGCCGTGAGAGAAGATCTACGATTCTTCGAACGTTGATCTAGCGCACTAGATTCCGTGAATCGGCTTCAACAATCGTTGATTCGAGCGCACTCGAATATCCGAAGGTGGAGATAGGAGATAACACTCAACTACCAATTTTAATGGTGGCACAAGAGAACACAAAAGAAATTTTATTCAAATTGACTAACTTTTACAAATGACACTACCCGCCTATTTATAGGCTTACAACACTCATACACGACTTAAGAAAAAATACATCTCAACAGTACAATGATTTTAAAACACCCAGCCGACCTAAAGAACAACACACGCGACCTAAAATCAACAACAACGACCTAAACAAAACAATCTGCGACTTAAAGAAGCCCGTTCGCGACCTAAAGAAAATCAGTAGCTTGCAACTTATCCTCAACGACCTAACTTCAACGACCTATCACCAACGACCTATCAAAGCTCGCGACTTAGGGTTATCACGCGCGCGACCTTCTTCTTCCTTCTGCTCTCGCGACCTAGGGTTATCACGCGTGCGACCTTCTTCTTCCTTTTGCTCTCGCGATCTAGGGTTATCACGCGCGCGACCTTCTTCTTCCTTCTGCTCTCGCGACCTAGGGTTATCACGCGCGCGACCTAAGGTAATTCGCTCATCTTGATTTCGCGCTGCATCATCCTCCCCTGGTTGGGAAAAATTCGTCCTCGAATTTAAAAGTTCTTCCCCATTGGGTTGTTCATCTCCATAATAAGATATAAGATGTTTAATATTAAACACGTCAGAAGTATACACATCCTTTGGCAGCTTCAACTTATAAGCATTTTCATTGATCCGTTTTATAATTTCTACTGGACCAATCTTTCGGGATTTCAACTTGTTATAAGCACCCACTGGGAAACGATCCTTCGTTAACACAGCATACACCCAATCACCCTCGTTGAACTCCACACTTCTTTTCTTTTTATCTGCAGCTCGTTTATACTTCTCATTCGTCTTCTCCAAACATTTTTGAACGATTCTATGACAATCTTTCAACTCATCAACGAAATCTGACGCCCGCTTAATCACTCCTTTCGGTTGTGGCACTACCGTTAAATCCAACGGCCCCTTTGGCAAGCTTGAATATACAACTTGAAATGGACTATAACCAATGCTTCGGTTAACAGCATGGTTATGAACAAACTCTCCCTGACACAACTTCATATCCCAACTTTTCAAATTATCCTGCACAAGACATCGCAACAAGTTTCCCAATGATCTATTCACCACTTCCATTTGCCTATCTGTTTGAGGATGATAGGCGCTACTAAAATTCAGTTTCGTTCCTACCATCTTCCACAGACTCAACCAAAAATGACTTAGAAATCGCGTATCTCGGTCAGAAACAATGGATTCAGGTAGCCCATGTAGTCGATACACTTCTTTAAAGAACAATTGAGCAACACGGACTGCATCATCGGTCTTTTTACAGGCTATAAAATGTGCCATTTTCGAAAACCTGTCCACTACAACATATATTGAATCATTTCCTCGCTGAGTTCTGGGCAATCCCAAAACAAAATCCATGCTGATATCAACCCATGGTCTAGTAGGCACGGGTAATGGCATATACAATCCCGCATTCGTCGCTGTCCCTTTGGAAACTTGACAAATATGACATCTCTCCACAAATCTTTCAACCTCTTTTCTCATAGAAGGCCAAAAATATGATTGCGAAATCAACTGCAATGTACGATCTCTTCCCACATGACCCTCTTCATGCAATTCTTTCACAATCTTCAACCTCAAGCTACAATCCGGAATACACAATCGATTTCCTCTGAACAAGAATCCATCTTTCATCACAAAATCATCAGAACTCCCTTCTTGCACCTGATCCAGCACTTTCGCAAAATAAGAATCTGAAATAAGCAACTCTGGCAACAAATCAAATCCCACTACTTCCACTCGCATAGTTGTCAGCAAATGATTTCTACGGCTCAATGCATCGGCAACTCAACTCGGTTAGTAACTCCTGATTTGTGCTTCACAACGAAAGTAAACTGTTGTAAATAAGCAACCCACAAAGCATGCCTTGTTGAAATTTTATCTTGCCCCTGCAAATGTTTCAAAGCCTCATGGTCAGTGTATAGCACAAATTCTTTATGAAATAGATAGTGTCTCCAATGCTTTATGGCTTGGACTATAGCATAGAATTCCAAGTCATAAGTACTGTATCTCGTTTTAGCTCCCGTCAGTTTCTCACTAAAGTAGGCAATAGGATGACCCTTTTGACTCAACGTTCCCCCAATTCCAACCTTGGACGCATCAGTATTTAGCTCAAAGAGTAACTGAAAGTCCGGGTATCTAAGAATGGGCGTTGTGGTCAAGAGTGTCTTGATTCTCTGAAAAGCAGAATCAGCCTCTTCAGTCCAAACAAACTTCTTCCCTTTCATACATTTCGTAACTGGTGCCATCACGCTACTGAAGTGTGGAATGAATCTTCGATAGAATGATGCTAAACCATGAAAACTCCTCACTTCTGTTATTGTCCTAGGCTGTGGCCAATTTCGAATAGCTTCAACTTTACTCTGATCAACTTGAATACCATCCTTCGACACAATATAGCCCAAGAATAGAATACTTGTAGTCATGGAGGTACACTTCTTCATTGCAGCATAAAATTCCTCACGTCGTAAAACCAACAACACTTCCCGCAAATGTTGTAGGTGTTCTTCAGTGCTTCCACTGTAGATCAAGATGTCATCAAAATATACCACTACGAACTTCCCGATAAATGGTCGAAAAATCTGGTTCATGACTCTCATGAATGTACTCGGAGCATTTGACAAGCCAAACGGCATCACCAACCATTCGTACAGACCCTCCCGAGTTTTAAAAGCAGTCTTCCACTCATCACCCGGTCTAATACGAATCTGATGGTATCCACTTTTCAAGTCAATCTTCGAAAACACAACAGCACCGCTCAACTGATCCAACAGATCATCCAGTCTCGGCATTGGAAATTGACATCTCACCGTAATCTTATTCAATGCTCTACTATCTGTGCACATTCTCCACGTTCCATCCTTCTTTGGCACCAACAAAGCTGACACTGCACAAGGACTCAAACTCTCCTGAACACGCCCTTGTTCTAGTAATTCCTCCACCTGTCTTCTCAACTCCTCGTGTTCTTTTGGACTCATCCGATAGTGCGGTCTATGAGGCAATGCAGCACCTGGCACCAAGTCAATCTGATGCTGTATGTCTCTAAGCGGTGGTAACTCTTTCGGCAACTCCTCTGGAAACACATCTGTGAATTCCTCCAAAACTGGCTTCACTTCCTCTAGAACTTCAGTAACTTCACTGCTTTCATGCCCAATCAACATAAAAACTTCAGGGCTCTCATCTACCTCTTCCACGAACTCCTTCAAGGACAACAAAGTCTTCAATTCCTCAATCTCCTCTAGCTTGTTCTCATTCTGCTGTCGCTTCTTCGGAACTAAAGTGATTTTCGTGCCCTCGAACAAGAAACTGTAGCTATTTGTTCGACCATTATGCTGTACCTCCCGATCGTACTGCCAGCCTTCCCAACAGCAAATGGCAAACATCCATGTCAACCACGTCACACCAAATCTCATCTTTGTATTTCTTCCCAATAGAAAATGGAACATGAGCTCGCCTCTCTACCTTCACTTCTCCTCCTTTCCTCAACCAAGCAAGTTTATAAGGACTAGGATGCTTCTCCGTTTTCAACTTCAACTTCCTCACAGCTTCCATTGAAATGATATTATCACAACTCCCAGCGTCAATGACAAATTTACAGACCTTCCCCAAAATAGTGCACGTTGACTGAAAAATGTTACTCCTCAACCAACTCGACTCCTCTTCCTGCTTCGGGGTTAAACAAGATCTCCGTAGCATCAGATTACATCACTCGTCTCCCGACACCTCTTCTTCCTCCTCATCACGGTGTGAATTGAGATCTTCTTCTACATCCTCATCTTCCACTTCAGCAATCATAGTTCTCTTCTTCGGTTTCGGACATTCGTTGCTCTTGTGACCCACTTCCTGGCAATTATAGCATTTGAAATTGGTGTTGACTTTTGGTTTAGCCACTTCTTGAACAACCGGCTTACTCGATGCTTTAGGAACATTAGAACTACTACCCGCTCCTTTGTTCTTTCCTGTAAAACTTGGAAACACACCTCCCCCACGTCTACCTTGTTTCTCCCAAGCCAACGCCTTTTGATGTGCTTCTGCCACAGATCTAGGGTCGAACATGTTCACCATATCCTGGATCTGTGTTCTAAGTCCACCAACAAACCTAGCGGTCAACTGTTCTTCTGTCTCCATAATGTCATTTCGAGCAATCAACTGGTAGAACTCATCTGCATAATCAGTAACAGTCTTCGTCCCTTGCCTCAGGTTCTGTAATCTCTGATACATCAGTGATTGGTAATTGTAGGGCAAGAAGGTAGCCTTCATCAACTTCTTAATCTTCTCCCAAACAACAATCTTTGACTTCCCCATCCACTCTCTAGTAAGTTTGGTTTGCTGCCACCACGCCATAGCTCTTCCCCTTAACCTAGTAGCAACCAACTTCGCTTTACGATTTTCCGGAACCTCCTTGAAGTCAAAAATTTCCTCAACAAAAGCTAGCCAATCAAGAAATTCCTCAGCCTGCATACCTCCCTTGAATTCCGGTATTTCAGTTTTCATCCTGGACTCCCATTTGTGATCATACTCCGAATGATTTCTTCCTTGACCTCGTCCTCGTCCTCGTCCATGAACACTACCACCATCAAACTCCTCTTCAAAATCTGATGCATATCGATGTCGATCCTGACCACCAACATCTCTACTACCACTATTTCTTCCACCAACATCCCTTCGATCTACATTCCTCCGATCACGATCATTCTCATTTCTATCACGATTTCGATCATCAACATTCCTATCATAATCTCGATCCACACTTCTATGATCACTATCAACACTTCTCTCTCGATTTGAATGTGGTGAAACTCTACTTCCCCTATGGTTAGATTCAGGTGAAACCCTTCTTTGATTTTGATTCATCTCCAACATCATTCTCTCTAATCGACCAATCGCTTCATTAAGCTTCTCATTAAAGTTTTCATTAATTCTTTGCTCCATCTCATCGGCCTCTTCTCTTCCATACAAAGCATCAATATTGCGATAACGGTTAGCTCTTCTCGGAGGCATGATCACTCTTCAACAAATTCCAACAAAAACTTCACTTCGATCTAAAATCTTCAAATCAAAACTACCCACTTGTTGAAATCTTCAAAAATCACCAAATGAACAAATCACTTCAAAATCTCGAGAACCCAATTCTCCAAATGATGCAAATCTCGCACAAACTCCAAAAATCTACGCAAACTCCTTGCGATCTAGCTCTGATACCAAATGACGCAGCGTGATAAGCGAATTCGACGATGTTAATCGAATCCGTCCAGGATCCAATCCGACTAGCGGAATTAATCGGTGAATTGATGCAGAATCGATGGATTGAAAATACCCAAGTGCCCAAATCCATTGATCTCGCGAGATACCGGACTTTAGCTATCTTCGACACGTTGATTGCGCACGATGCCGTGAGAGAAGATCTACGATTCTTCGAAAGTTGATCTAGCGCACTAGATTTCGTGAATCGGCTTCAACAATCGTTGATTTGAGTGCACTCGAATATCCGAAGGTGGAGATAGGAGATAACACTCAACTACCAATTTTAATGGTGGCACAAGAGCACACAAAAGAAATTTTATTCAAATTGACTAACTTTTACAAATGACACAACCCGCCTATTTATAGGCTTACAACACTCATACACGACTTAAGAAAAAATACATCTCAATAGTACAATGATTTTAAAACACCCAGCCGACCTAAAGAATAGCACACGCGACCTAAAATCAACAACAATGACCTAAACAAAACAATCTGCGACTTAAAGAAGCCCGTTCGCGACCTAAAGAAAATTAGTAGCTTGCGACTTATCCTCAACGACCTAACTTCAACGACCTTTCACCAACGACCTATCACCAACGACCTATCAAAGCTCGCGACTTAGGGTTATCACGCGCGCGACCTTCTTCTTCCTTCTGCTCTCGCGACCTAGGGTTATCACACGCGCGACCTTCTTCTTCCTTTTGCTCTCGCGACCTAGGGTTATCACGCACGCGACCTTCTTCTTCCTTCTGCTCTCGCGACCTAGGGTTATCACGCGCGCGACCTAAGGTAATTCGCTCATCTTGATTTCGCGCTGCATCATGTACCATCTCTACAGCGAAGATATGATACGGACTAAAGCCTAGATGACATCCCAGAAGGCCATAGACGTTTGGACCATGCACACACTTTCTATACATACGTCAGTCATAGTGCTACATAGCTCAATTCTATACTTAGATACGAGTATGTATGTGTTGATAACAAATTTAGCAGACTACTGTATTAAGTAGAAGTGGCATCATTTGGAAGGTACGAATTAATTGTATTTGTTGTAGTAACTATATTAGGGCGGGTATGTTTGAAATGGAACAGGCTGCCGGCCACATATCCTTTGGTTCATGACACAAGGCATGTATGTTAGATTTTGCAAGAGCAGGCAAATAAAACATGCAGACAATTTCTAGAATGTCCTCATGTTTATATTTTTGTTTACGTTGCCAGGAAAGCATATAGTGGGCAATTAAAATATGGATTCAATCACTACAAGGAAAACAGTGTATTCCAACGGAGCCTTACAATGGCCTCCAACATCCTTGACCAACGGCTTCCAACGTCTTCCAACGTCCAGTGTTTTATCGTATAATTTATTAGTTAAAAACTGCAGGACGTTGGTAGCCGTTGGAAGCAGCCGTTGGCGGCCGTTGAAGGACGTTGCAAAACCGCGAGCAAAACAGAAAACCTGCTTCTCCTTCCCCCATTCGGCTGAACCCAATTTCCCCACCAAAATTCCCAATCTTCCTCCAATTCCGCACCCCCCAAGCTGCTCCGACGATCAACGGCCCCTCCGACGACTCCAAGCCTCCCTCTCGTCCTCTCTAACTCCCTAATCTCTCAAGAAAAGGTATAAACCCTAATTCCTATATTTAATTAAATTTGTTAAATTAGTGTATTAAATGTTTGTATTGCCTTATTGTATGTATAATCTAGTTTATTGAGGCATAATTTATGTTATTAACTTATGTATTGCAAGATTATATATATTTAAGTTTGTGTTAACAATAGAATAATGTGCATACAATTAGTTTTAGGTTTGTTTGGAAACGTTAGTTGTTAATGAGCATACAATTAGTTTATGTATTTTAGAAAATTTAAAAAATGATATTTTATATTCATGAAACCCTTAGAGTGTCTCTCAGCCCCGTCTGATAAGTATTGTATATGATCGTTATGTGAATATTCGTTTTTTAACAGAACGGACATCTATATTCACCGTATACAATATTTGTTGGATTTGTCCCTGTATTGGACAAGTTACGAACACAATAACGTAATTAAATCTCGTAAAACATTTCATTTTAAATGGTTCATAGAATTTCGACAGCGCTTCCTTTATGTTCCCTGTGTACACGAAATGTGTACTGTTCAGGGAACTAAAGCGAAGTGCTGCCGAAATTTTGTTGAATCGTTTAAATTGAAATGATTTACGCGATTTAATTACGTCATTGTATTTGTAATGGGAGGTAGGATGACCCATCGACAAAGTGTCAATTCACCAATAATATTGTTTTAATAAAATGTCAATTTTTTAAATTTATATCATACTTTTTAATTATATACGTAGGTAAATGGACAATTATTTTATTGATCGAAGCTGGATGTACAAAAAAAGAAGGATTGAAAATGGAGGCTCAATAAGTGAACAGTTTAATAATGGTGTTTGCGTATTTATTGATTTCGCTTTGAGTAATAACAGAAACGACGAAGAAATCCGTTGTCCATGTACTAAATGCAAAATGTTAAAGCATTTGATACCAGAAATGGTTAGAGTTCATTTGCGTCAATACGGTTTCGTGCCGAACTATTTGGTTTGGGATCGTCATGGAGAACCGTTAGCATCTACTCATGTACAAGCTGAGGAGGCAGTGTGTACTGAAATTGATACGATGAATCTCGTAGAACATATGGTTGAAGATGCTGCACGGTCAATGTTTCCTGTTCCTCAATTAATTGATGACGATGGTAATGCTGAAGAAGAACCAAATATTGGGGCAAAAAATATATATGATTTATTAGATGCCGCAAAGTAACCCATTTGGGAAGGCTGCACAAGCGGAACCCAATTATCAGTAACTGCTGAATACATTGTGATGAAATCTAAATACAACTTCACAAGAGCTGGATTTACAGCTGTTGTACAAGCTGCGAAATGGCATATGCCTCCTAATAATTTTATGTGCGAAAATCATTATGAAGTAAAAAAAATGATGTCAGCTTTTGGTTTACCGTATCATAAAATAGATACATGTCTAAACGGTTGCATGCTGTTTTGGAAAGAAGATATCAACCTTAGAAATTGTAAAATATGTAATCAAGAAAGGTACAAATCAAGAAAGAAAAAATGAAAGGAAGTCCCGTATAAACGTATGCATTATTTACCAATTACTCCTAGACTTCAAAGGTTATATGCATCTTCTATAACTGCGCAACATATGAGATGGTATAGTGTTAGAACACGGGAAGAAGGTACGTTAACACACCCAGCTGATGGGGAAGCATGGAAGCATTTTGACCACAAATATCCTGATTTTGCATCCGAGAGTCGTAATGTTCGACTTGGTTCTAAATATTCATCATGGCCTATAATTGTCACACCTTATAATTTACCTCCATGGATGTGTATGAAAACTCCATATATGTTTCTCACAGTTGTCGTCCCTGGTCCTAATGATCCGACACAAGGAATCGATGTTTATTTACAAATTTTGATTGAAGAATTAAAAACACTATGGTACGAAAGAGTAGAAACATACGATATTTCCAAAAAAAAAACTTTCGCATGTATGCTTCTTTGATGTGGACAATCAGCGATTTTCCTGCTTATGCAATGCTTTCAGGTTGGAGTACGGCTGATCGTCTAGCTTGTCCATACTGCATGGAAGATACACGAGCATTTTCTTTACCTCATGGAAAGAAAATTTCATGGTTTGACTGTCATCGATGTTTTCTTCATATTAATCATCCTTTTAGAATAGATAAGAAAAACTTTACAGCTAATAGACACGAAACTTTGAGACCACCTACGGTTTGGTCAAGCGAAGATATTTATGAACTTGTAAAGGATTATCCAAAGATACATGAAACCGGAGAACAAATTAAAATTCAAGGTAAATCATCGATTCATAACTGGTGCAAACAAAGCATATTTTGGGAGTTGCCTTATTGGAAAAATCTCCTGATTCGTCATAATATTGACGTGCATAATGAGAAAAATGTGTTTGATAATGTTTTTAATACAATTTTGAATGTCAAGGGGAAGACGAAAGATGATTTGAAATCAAGACGTGATATCGAAGTAATATGTAATCGTCCTGAGCTTCATATAAAGCCAAATGACACAAAAAAGCCAAAAGCTTGCTATGAGCTAGACAATAATCAAGTTAAAGTACTTTTAAAATGGGTGGAAGGACTAAGATTCCCGGATGGTATATCTTCTAATATTCGTAGATGTGTCGACTATAAGAACAATAAACTTAGCGGGATGAAAAGTCATGATTGTCATGTTATGATGGAAAATTTATTACCCGTCGCTTTTAAAGAACTATTGCCCGTAAAAGTTTGGACTGTTGTAATAGAACTTACTCTTTTTTATAAAGAGATTTGTTCTACTACATTAAAAGTTGATCGTCTAAGTAAACTTGAGGAAGAAATCCCGATATTGCTCTGCAAAATGGAAAAAGTATTTCCTTCAGGTTTTTTCAATGTTATGGAACATTTACCTATTCATCTTCCATTAGAAGCACGTCTTCGAGGGCCTGTGCAATATGGATGGATGTATCCATTTGAAAGGTATTTAAATCATCTAAAAAAAGTGAGATAGAAAGCTCGAGTTGAAGGTTCGATTTGCAAATCATACATCGAAGAAGAAGCTTCGTTTTTTTTCTCTCATTATTTTAGTGACCATGTGAACATATCATTTGAAAGTGCTACGTGTAATGATGAAGGCATTGATCAAGATGATTGTCAAACGACCTTATCAATTTTTAAAAACAAGGTCGGCCTGCTGGTGCTTGTGTGGAAGTATGGTTGGATGATAGAGATTATCATGTTGCACACACATATGTTCTTCTCAACTGTGCTGAAGTTGCACCGTTTGTTAGGTAATTTACTTATATATATATATATCATCAACACGTGTGTATACACAAATATATGCACACACGTGTATCTTAATCATAATGCAACATTTGTTATTATATTGCAGTATTTACGAATCACAACATCCTAACGGCGATATCGGCAAAGAATTCGCTTCTTGGTTTTCTAAGTACGTTTTTGATACAACAAATTGTGTTGTAGACGAAGGATTGAAACATTTAGCTATGGGACCAAAAAGGATAGTGAAGACCTATCCAATATTCTTTGTCAATGGATATAAATTTAATACCAAAGAATACGGTGCCGAAAAATTAACTAACAATACTGGTGTATTTGTTAAAGGTAGTGATGATCCAAATGATCATATACATGAATTTTATGGCATGCTAACCCAGGTTTTGCAATTGACGTATTTCACACGACCCGCGGAAGAAGTATTTTTGTTTAAATGCAACTGGTTCAGCAACGTTCCAGGTTCTGGAATCAACGTGCACCCAAAATATAATCTTATAGAAATAAAACATACTTCGCGTTATTATAAATACGATCCTTTTGTACTTGCCAAACAAGCTCTTCAAGTTTATTATGCTTCTTATCCATCTCTAAGAAGAGATAAAATAGATTGGTCGGGTGTTTTTAAAACAAAGGCAAGGTTTACATTTGATGGACGGAATATTCCCGAAGAACAAGCTTACCAAGCAGATATCGAGGAAAATAGAGGAATAATAATAACCGACGATCAAACAGATTTTGGACCTCTAAACGATGAATCAAATGCATTAATTGAAGCATTTGAGAGTACAGAGGAACAAAATATAGAGTGCGAAACAGAGTCTGAATCCGAAAATGACGAGGACTGATCAACTATCTACATTTTGAGAAGGTAAATTTATATTTTTTTAATTAAACAATATCCTGTTTTCATTAAAAATGAAATGGTATGCTAATATATGATATGTATCACATCTCGTTTTTACGTTACGCCATACTGTATGTTTTACATATAGTCATTTTATTTTATGTTATAATGTTTGTTTGTAACATGTATTATATAGGTATGTCGTCACGTAGACATACCGGTGGACATTCTGGGTCTCCCTCTTCCTCACAGAGAGGGCACGCTCGTCCGGACGGTGGTGATGGCGGTGGTCCATCACAGGAGCTACGGCGTCCTGTGGTGTGGCTAAAGCCAAAAGCAGATCAAAGGTAAGTATTAAATTTCAAAATTAAATTTCATTTTCGTACAATCTATTCTGAAAATATATAGTAATCATGAAATATTAATTTTATTTCTCTATTTAAACATAGTGGTTTCTCTTTGGAGTCGACTCAAGTAGTTCTATCTATATCTCGACGGGCGTACATGAGTCGTATGACCGAATGTTGGCCTAAGTGGACATTGATTCCAGATAATGTTAAAGAGACTATTTGGCAGGATTTTTTGGTATGTCACTTTAATATATTAGGAACATGTTATATCAATTCATGTTTACATTATATATAAAAGCTGTATAACTCTTATTTTGTCAAACGTGCAGGCGGAAGTGGATCTTCAGGACGCTGATATTTTAGTCGTATATCGCCACTGGTGCAGCAAAGTCGCAAAGAACTACCGGGAAACAGTAAACAACTTAAAAACAGCGGGAAAGAAGCCTCAGTGGATGAGCGCAGCTGTGTGGGATGATTTTGTGACATGGTGGGGAAACGAGGAGTTTCAGGTAAATTTATCATATGTTTAATTTAAATTCTTCTACGCAAATACTAACTAGAAATGATAAACAATTTTTGTTTTTAAATTAAATTTACACAGGCAGTCGGAGAGGAACTCAGCCAATAGGAGCAAGAACCCTGTCACACATCGTGGTGGTTCCAAGTCATTTCAGCATCACCGAGAGGACTTGGTATATTTATTAATTACGATAATAATTTAAAGATTTTAAGTTCTAAGTTGTAGATAACGTAAACATATATATATAATATATATGTATATGGACATATTTCAGGAGAGACAGCGTGGTGGTGCTTCTGTGAGTTACTGGGATGTTTTCACGCATACTCATGCGTTGAGTCAGGTCGACGAAGCAGGCACCATTTCATACTCCTGGGATCACGATGCCAAAGCGCAGTCCGCATATGTAAGTAACATAATGACTTAACACTTATATAAGTTAATTAAAATAATGTTATCTAAATTCAACTTATTTTGCATAACAGCAAAAGTTTCAGCAAGCTCGGACTTCCATTCTCGAGGGCTTTGGGCGCGACGAGTTGACCGCCGATGAGGAGGACGCTATTTTTGAGTCTGTCATGAATCCAGCGGCACATGGCAGACGCTATGGTATTGGGAATCAATCGGTAATAACTTTAACTTAAATTTTAAAATAATTATTCTGAACCAACTGTTGCACATTGTGATGGATTATAGTAAACAGGAATTACAGTTATTAAACATTGATAATTTAAATTTTATTTACAGGTTAAGACAGCTCAGATTGAGTATCAGAGGGCTCAAGATAAGGAGGAGATTGCACAGCTCAGAGCCCATGTCGCCACGCTCGAGGAATGCAATATCCGCACCGAAGCCACGACGGAGGAGCTGAACAGGCGTCTTACGGAGTTTATGGAGCAATACGGCCGGTTTCCGTCTTCTGGTGGTTCTGGAGGAGAGTGATTTCAGGTATGATTTGATTTGTTTTGCTATGGACATGTATATTTGGAGAGTGTGAGGATTTGATACATTCTGATGTTTTGGATGTTGGTTTGGATGTGATTTTTGAGATGTTGACGTAGTAATTTGGTTATGGTTGGATGTTGATGTTTTGTTGGATGTTGATGTTGGATTGGACGTTTTGTTGGATGGTTCTTGTTGTTTTTATTGATTTGTATTGTGTATATTGATTAGTATATACGCTTATTACTTGGATTTACTATTATGATTGATTATATGTGAGATATGCTATTGTATATGTGCTCGAAATTGAGCTTTTATGAGATATACGATGTTGGAGGTGGCTGAAAGCATGCATTGTTGGTTCTGTTTAAAAAAACACCCAGATTTCCAACGTCCACCAACGACTTATTGACACATTTATTCCAACGGCTTTCAACGTCTTCCATCGGAATTTCCAACGTCTTCCAACGTCTCTCCAACATACAATTTGGTCAACATCTTCTACCACCTGGACAAATTGAACATTGGAAGACGTTGGTATAAGTGCGTTGGATTCGTTGGTGGACGTTGGTCGCCGTTGAAATGTATACCAACGGCTTTTCCAACGTCTACCAACGGCTTTCCAACGGCCGGCCGCCGTTGGAATCCATTGTGTTTTTTGTAGTGAATGTGTTTAATATATTCCACTATACTATTCTTGGATGATGGTTTAATATTGTGTTATGCTGTTTTAACTGGAAGCAAAAGTTCATGCTCTTAGCGTATTGTTAATTCTAACCTTTGTAGAATTTGAATTTTATTGTAGAAGTTTAAAATCCTAGTAGTGGTTTCCACTTGTGATTTTAAATTTCGCTATGCATAAGTATATCCATCATACTTAACTAACTATGGTACACGATTTCCTTGTTTTCCAAATCTATGTGGTGATATATATCTCAATATCTAGGCTAGGGCCGGGTGATAGTGATGTGTTTAGACTTTGTGCTAGAAGTATGACATTTTCTTCTGTCTTTAAAATATGCATCTGTATCGTAGAAATAAAACCATGTCAATATATACCATAGAAATGTTCTCCACTGACCATTATTAGTTATACGTACTTTTTTTTTAATAAAAGAATATATAACTAACTGGAGAAAAAACGCCTTTCTCCGATGGCTTACAGGAAAATAAGAAACAAAGAAAACAGCAGGACTGTACAACACCAAAACCGCTAACAACCAGCGGACAAGCAAAGCTAAGACAACAATAATAGAAACAAAAGGAGATAACAACAACACCACACGAAGAAGCAGCAGAAGAAGGAAAAACCAGACCACCACCAACCACAAACCCGCCTTGACCAAGAGGATAAGGCCAGACCACCAAACACAAACCCACCTAGTCCAAGAGGATAAGGCCAGACCACCAAACCAACCCAAAAAGAGAGCTACCAGCAAGGCGCAATAAAAGGAGGACCAGGGATTGCCCACTTCAAAATAGAGAGCCAGACGCGATGAAGACAAAACTCCCAGCCAAATGAATCGAATACCCTGGTAGGAGACGGAGCCAAGCTGAGCAGCCTAAAAGTGACCACCGACCACTCACCAGCAAAAATCAGAAGAAAGATCACCCGAACTAGTCATAGAGCATGAGAGAGCCACCAAAGAACTAGCAGAAAAAGGGACCCGGTCCGCGATACTAGTCTACTAGTTCACGACCCCGGCCAAAAGATAGCCAAAGAAACCTGTAACTGTGAAACTAACAAACACATTAAATACCAATAGGAAGGGGGGGGGGACAGAGCGACATGAGCCGGTAACAGTCGGAAACAGAGATCAGCCTATTCCCAACCGAGCTTGAGACACTACACACGAGATAGAGAGGAGACCAACAAGACGCTCCGCTCGGGAACTCAAACGGCCCCTAAAAGGTCTACCACGGAAAGCGAGATATACGTTGTTCCTCACACGCCGAATAATAGAGGGGGGGGGTCCATTCGAGTGTTCTCGAAGGTTGCCTTATTCCGCGCGCACCAGAGGTGCCAGCAGATGAGGCATGGAATCAAGCGGAAAACGATAGCACGAAGAGTCTTACCAGCGTTCCCAGACCACCATGAGTTACGGAGATCTGAGGGCGAGTTGGCCGACCGACTAATGCCAAGAAGGTTTCCAAAGTAATTCCAGCAACATCTGGCAGAATAACCACTAAAGAATAAATGGTTCCTGGATTCGGAGTCCCCGATGCCGCAGCATCTGCATCGAGAAACGAAAGGAATACCGATAGATTGGAGGTTCTCGTCAAGAGGCAATCCATCATGGAGAATACGCCACATCAAAGTGGAGACTTTAGGTGGAATACGAGAGTCCCAGATGAAGGAAAAAGCAGGGCGAATCGGTTCTTGGGTTCTAATCGAAGACCAAGTTTTCAGAATGGAAAAGGAAGAACCATCCCATCCTGAAGATCCACCATGAGAGTCAGAAAACTGTTTCACTGACTGCATGTGTTTCCAGGTCTCACTAGCAAAAGACGGAGAGCCCGAGAAATTTGTGCCCGCAAGACTGCGGTATTTCGCATGAAGGAAAGATGCCCAAAGGGAGTTGTTAGCACCAAATCTGTGCCATAATTTACAGGCAAAAGCTGCGCAAAGGTCCTTTGGGTGGCGCAGACCCAGTCCCCCTTTATTTTTGGGTCAGCAGACCACGTCCCACGACACCCAATGGTGTCGACGGACACTGTCCTTGTTGCCCCAGAAAAAAGAAGAAGCCAGAGATCGGTACGAACGAAAGAAAGACGAGGTAGGGGTCATAGCCGCGAAAACATGAGTTCCCATCGAGTCCAATACGGACTTGATAAGAACAAGTCTTCCAGCTTGAGAAATAAGAGAAGCGTTCCAGCGTAAGATTTTTCCCCTTACTTTATCAATCAAGAGGTCAAAAATAGCATTGATCTTTCTTCCGCGGTACAGCACAACACCCAGGTACGGAAGAGGGAGAGAGGCCTCCTTGAAGCCCGAAACCGACTCGATCCAAGAAGCTCGAGCGGGGGGCAAATCTTTCGCATGAACAAAGCAGCTTTTGGCGGGGTTGACTAACTGGCCCGATGCCCGCTCATATTGATGAAGAAACATGAGGAGCCGCTGGACAGACGAGACACTGCCATTAGAGAAAATAACAACATCATCAGCGAAGGATAGGGAAGAGATTAGGGGGCAACCCCTTGGAATCCCGAAGCGCTGAATCTGGCCGTAGATAGTTAATGATTGGAGACCGCGAACGAAAGCCTCTGCCGCGATCACAAAGAGAGAAGGCGAGAGAGGGTCTCCTTGACGTAAACCCCTACCTGCCTTAAAGTATCCATTGGCCGAACCATTGATGAGCACCGAAAACCAACAGTTGGAGATGAGCCTCCACATCAAGTCAATAAGTTGTTCGGGGAAGCCGAAGGCTCTTAAGACCTTGATGATGAAAAACCAGGACATACGATCGTAGGCCTTAGCCATATCCAGTTTGAACACAACATTAGAACCCCTGGACTTCCGGTCGATCTGGGAAATAAGTTCCTGAGCGAGAAGGACGTTATCAGTAATCAACCGTCCTTTGACAAAACCCGCCTGAGAAGGCGAGATAATTCGTTCAAGGAAGGGAGCCAAACGAGAAGCCAGAATTTTAGAAATCACTTTGTTCGAAAAGTTGCAGAGACTGATAGGCCGGAAATCCATACAGAACCTCGAATGCTCGCATTTTGGAATAAGGATGAGGTTGGTAGAAGTCCAACCAGAAGGCAGGGACCCTCCAGAAAAAAAGGACTGGACAGCAAGGCAAAAATCCTCCTGAATAATAGACCAGGCATTATTAGTTATACGTACCTTGACAGCCACTAAGTTATGTAGAAACATAATATTTCACTTCATTATTTTCACTGCATGCACGCAAACATAGGATCATAAAATGTAATCAACCCTAACCAAACAAAAACTCAATCAAAAATCGGATAAACATTAAAGTGCAATTAACTTTGATCATAACCAAGATAAACACCAGTCGCTGTGGTAAGATGGGCTCCTTTGGCATTTGGACATGCATTCTCTAGTGCGGATATTATATTTATAGCATAGGTTAAGCACTCATCACTTCCTAAATTGCATGTAGTAGAACCATAAATGCCTGGATCCGTAGTCGATGCACTAGTATAACCCAGCTTAAGCTGGCCTTTTACGTAATCTAAATTATGGTTGTATGAATCTCCATTTTCGTACGTGTTGCTGCTACAATATGCTGAAGCTTCATCTGAGTAAGCAAGCATTGAGGATGAGTTTATCGAAAACATTATTATGCTTACAAGTAGCATTTTCTGTGATATCGTAACCATTTTTCGTCAATTTGTTTACCTGTGCTTTACTTCAAATGAGATATTAATAGGCAATTGCCGACTGTATATTCTTTGGTTTGTAACTAGATGCTGATACGTCGGATTTACCAACAATAGATATATTGAATTAGATTTGCAAACTTGCTTTCCTATTGTACTGTCATTATTTTTCTAGAATGTTACTAAAAAGTTGTCACCATTATGTCTCATGATATTTCTTTGTGTGTTATGTTATCAGTATTATTCTGTATGTGTTATATTTAGCGCGCGCACATAGTCTATGATGTAGGTTTGTCATCTAAGCAAAAGCGGCACAATATATAAATACGGGTGTGTTTGTGTTTATATGTGTGTATATTTGTGTATGTGTATGTATATGTATATATATCTTATATATAAAGCAAATACTTTTTTAGTGGAGCCTTTTTTAATATTCCGAAATTACCCTTACTCATGAGCCGCTTGAAACCTATTAGTACAAGGGTACTTTTTTTTACTTTATTACCCTTTTCTCACGTTCAGTCCCACGTCCCACACTACTCCACTTTCATTATTTGTTCTTTCTTTATTTGTACCTAGGAATATGAGATCAGAACGTCAACCGAACTTCATTTTGAAAGAAAACTGCAACAATTATTATAAAAATTACAAAAATGTTTCGTGTTGGAAAAGAAAACAGAAGCTCACTACAACAAAAACACCCTATTACAACTGCAATTTTACAACTATCAGAAAATGCCAGTTGTAATAAAGGTTTTTTACAACGTTTTTTTTAGAAAGTTGTAATAAACTTATTTTCAATAACTCTTTTATTTTTCCAGTTGTAATAGATGCCTATTACAACCTTTCTTATTTGCCAGTTGTAATAGATGCTGATTTTAACAACTTTTCTTCTTTGACGGTTGTAACAGATTCCTATTACAACCATTCCTTTTTGTCAGTTGTAATAGATTCCTATTTTATCAACTCTTCTTGTTTGCTAGTTGTAATAGATGCCTATCACAGCCTTTTACATTTGCTCGTTATAATAATTAATAATTATAATTAAATAATAATACTTAATAATTGATACCTAAATAATTAATACAAAAATTAATAATAAATAATAATCACTATTAAATAATAATAATTAATAATTAATTAGAAATATGAAATAATTAATATTAATATTATTATTCGATAATTAGGTATTAATAATAATTGTTATTATTAAATAATTAATAATTAATTAATTAGAGTTAAGTTATAATTAATATTAATAATTAATAATTAAGAAGTATAATTAATAATTAATATAATAAGTATTAAATAATCAATCATTAACAAATAAAAATTAATTTTAACTATTAATATTAGTATAATAATTAAGAAGTGTAATTAATAACTAGTATAATAATTAATGGATAATAAATAATAATAATTATTAAATAATTAATAGTTAATAAATAATAATTAATTTTTAATAATTAATATTAATAATTAAGAAATAATAATTAATATTAATAATTAAGAAGTAATATTTAATATTTAGTAATTAATTTTTGAGAATTAATAATTAATATTTAGCAATTACAACGTTTTTATCAAAAAGTTGTATAAACTTATTTTCAACGGCTCTTTTTTACCAGTTGTAATAGGCATATTAAATATTAATAATAACTAATATTTTATAATTAATATTTAATAATTAATTATTGATAATATTAATATTTAAGAATAATTAATATTTAATAATAACCTTACAAGTTAATAATTACTATTAAATAACTAATACTTAATAATTAATAATTAAAAAATAGTAATTAGTTTTTAATAATTACTATTAAATATTTAATAACTAATAATTGGTAACATATACATAATAATTAACTTTTAATTATTAATATTCAATTATAACTAAGAAGTAAAAGGTAATTAATAACAATAATTAAGAAGTAATATTTAGTATTTTAATAAAAATTATTTTTCAACAAATTCATATTATATTAATATAAATTTTCGCCTATTAATTCTAACTTATAATATTTATTTTTACAAATTTTGATTATGACTCATGCAAAATTGGCGGCAAGCCATGAAATGTAAGGGCAAAAACTTGAAATTTAAGCGGGAAGAGTGAAAAATTGGCTCCAAAATAATCCATGTGTTATATTACTCCCAAATCAGACTTCCAATTCCAAATCCAAATTCTCAGTCCAAATTTCGAAATCAAAATCTCAAAAGTCTGTTCGTGAATCTCAACCCAAGCAAATCTGCTAATCTCAATTCCAAATCCAAATGCAATATTATGACTAGAAACTTGTGCGGCTTTGAACTTCGAATGAGGTGAGTTGCGGAGGTGCGGAGGTGCGGAGGTGCGGAGGTGCTACAGGTTACGGAGTTGGTTGGTTTGGTTTTAGACAGTGTATGTTTCAGGCAGGAGCAGGAGTTTTGGTTATTAGATTTGGTTGTGGTAGAGTCGGGTTTGGTTTTTTAGGAAGGTTGTTGCTTTGAATTGTGTATTTTCTTGTTGAAGGCTGTGGGTGGGTTGTTGAAGTGGATTCGGGATCGATTGATGGGTTGGATTTGGATGATGCTGTACCATAAACTCGCATTCATTTTAAAGCAACTCGGTACATTATAACATTATGAATACTAAATTAAGAAATATATAATTGATAGTTCTCAATGCTTTATGTAACAATTATTCTAATTTGCCAATAATGCAAAATGTAGATCGAGTATCTAGAAGAATGGTTGAATATTGATAGAGATGAACATAACCTTTTATCCAGCTTGAGTAAAGCATTGAAGGCTGTCACGCTTCGTCTTCTAATTGTCAATGGAGCAATGGTTTGTGAACTAAGTGCCATTATTTATACAATATTATTATTTCATTGTATTAACTAAGGTTGAATTGCTATTGACAGATAAATGTTCACGATTTAAGAAATGCTATTGGATCAGCAGTAGATGTTATGCAAGCAACTGGAGCTTCGGTGTCTTCTTTACTGCCAAAGGTACTTGGACGCAAATTTCAAAACCTGTAACATATAAAAATTATATGAATTTGTTTACGTAGTGTACATAAGAATTGCAGGTGGAAAGAACGGATAATCTGATGTCTGAAATTTCTAAGGCAGTTGCACATGAGGGAGTTTTGCTCGAGCAGTCTAAAGATTTGCTATTAGTAGTTGCAAGAATGTATGTACGTATATAGCATATGTGTAACTTTTTTTTAGATACGTTTTATCTGTCATGTTGCTTAAAAAATATGATTATGTAGGTGAGGTAGTGTAGTTTGAGAAATCAGATACTACAATTTGTGACTTGTTCATCCATTTCATTTTGTTTTGTTTATTTGGATTTAATTGGATAATTTTTATACTATCTGAACTTCTTTTATAACCTATCAGTCAAAATTCAAGTAATCTTGGTGTGGCTAGACAGTGATTCCACTTCAATAATAATGTTGTTAGTTTCACGATTGCATAATTTGTAGTTTAATATGTACGATTGTGGCTTCTTAATTTGTCGAAAAAAGAGCGTAGTATAACTCCTTATAGATTGAATAGTGAAGTTTATATCTCAATCTTTTAGGTAGTACATTTAATTTTATTTAGTTTCAATTGTTCATTTACAATAAATCAATCAATGAAAAGAAGTGGATTGTTGAGATGGATTCATGTGGTGTACGGAAAGCTGAAAAAATAAGACGGTCATGTATACTTAGTTTTGTACTGTTTCCCTTATTTGCATTGAAACAGTGCAAGCACTATCCCAATTTGCACTGGGATGGTGCAATTACACTATGGCAGTGCAAACCGTGAGAGTTTGTCCAGTTAGTTTGGACTATTCTAATTGCCTTTTCCCATAATGTTTTTTATTGGCTGTTTTGATCTTAAAAGTTTAAAACTTGGTTATTATGTATGTTTTTTATTTTTATTTTTCAGATGAGTCGAAAAAAATGGTGCTGTTAAATTTGTTATGAAGAAGCCATGTTTGTTTGGGGAGCAAATAATGCTGGTTGGTCATGATCCATCGTTAGGTTGTTTGGATATGAAGAATGTTATTCCCCTTCTCATCTGTAAGGATATGGGACACATCTAAAAATGTTGTTTATGAAGAGTGGAGCAATGATAACAGTCAAAGATTAACTGAAGAGGAGGAGGAGGTTATAGATGAGGTGAAGTCATCAGTTAACAATAAGGAGGTTTTAGAGAAACTGTGATGTTGTATGATTTATAGATTGTATTTTAAATATAAAGTTGTGATGTCTTTTCAATGAATAGATTATGATGCCTTTGAATTTATATCAATTTTTCTTTTTTGCTTATCTGTTTCTTGCTGTAATTGAAAAATGTGTTTAGAAATTAATTTTTTTATTTTGCATTTTTTTACCACAACTGTCAATCGCAGTTGTAAAAAATTCTTTAACAGCTGCCATTAACAATTGTAAAAAAAATTTTACAACTGCTGAAAGCAGTTGTGAAAGAGTTTTTTACAACTGCAATAGGCAGTTGTAAATAATTATTTTACAATTGCCGAAGATTCTTGTAGAAAAATATAGACCTATTACAACTACGGATATAACGATAGGCGGTCGTCCGTTGTAATAGACCTATTACAACTGTTTTTGGCAGTTGTGAAAGGGTGTTTTTGTTGTAGTGGCTCTTCTTCCAAAGTCTCTTATGAGACCTCAAACTCCATAATCTTGGTAAACTTCATTCGTAATCATTTCCAATTTATCCTTTTTTTAATTTGATTTGTGTTTTGATGCCTTTTGCAGGCTATCGATTAGGTAATTACAACAGATCCGATGATTCTCAACCCTCACCTTCATACGAGGAAAACTATCCCGCATCTGATAAGGTTTGTTGTTGTGATTAGTAGTTTTCAGACCTTAATTTTGTTGAATATCGATAGAAGGTTTTGTTTTTTTACATCCTCCTTTAGTTTACCATATAATTCGTAACCAAATCGATAGTTAGATGTTAAGTTTGGTTTTTACAGCCAGCGTAAGGCGACCTCAGTGGTCGTGAAGCCATTGGAACCTCTACGTCAAGCGGTAGCGGACTGCATTCTGCAGCAACCAACAGTTTGTTGCCTTCTGAATCTTCTAAAACTCTCAAGTTTAATCCTGTATCTCTTATTTAATCAATTTGAATTCAATAATTTAGTATTTATACAGTTCCTTGTTAGTATATGGTTTTATTTGTGCGTTCGAGAATTTAGGGCTGCTAGAGTTCATTGGTACAAAAAGATTGAAAAATTCGTACAAATTTATAAAATGATATCATGAGTAATTTGTCTTACTGAGTGGTTTAGGTCTTTTAAATATATGAGGTTTGTATACTTAACTTGATTTACCTAAAAGAGGCATTTAACTATGACATTCTATAAGAATGCTAAGAAGATAAGATAGGATATCAATTTTGAAAGAAATTTTGATATTTTTGAGTAATCGCACCAAGTTAGACTAACCTAAAAGAAGCATTTACGTAGGACTATATATCAATAAAAGCCCACTATATCACTTGAGGCGTTCTCAAAAGATAAAATAATTTAGAAATTTTTTCACATCTGAGATAACTATGACCTTAAAACTAAGTTCATAATACCCTCTACCACAAAATTCACACGAAGCTTCTGCAACTGAATAAAAACAAAACAGGACAGAATCAGTGAGAATAAAATTGTTACAACTAAATATTTCAATGTCAAACGAGGATTATTTCTTTTTACTTTAAGAAATTTTGCTTCTAGCAGTATTGTCTAATGCTGAATTTCTATTTCTAATTTATTCTCAAGTGTTTAACACACCGTAACGATATCAATGTCAAATATTTGTTTCCTTTTATGCATACATTTTCTACCTATATCATAACACAACTCCAGGAAATAGTAAAGATAGAATTGGGATTGAATGTTCAATGTTAATGGAACTAGGGCCCAAAGTGTTAATTTGTTATAATACTTTAGTTTATACCGACACGAGTCTCTGTCTACCTCTGAAATTCGTAACATATCACTATAGTCGTAGTGGATGTTTAGGTACCTGTGGTTTTTGGGAATTCATGACCAGGCCCGGCCTTGGCCCAAGGCCACCAAGGCGGTGGCCTGGGGCCTCCGATTTTTTAGAGCCTCAAAATTTTAAAAATAGATATATATATATATATATATATATAATATGTTACTCTCTAGTAATTAAAAGGTTGGTTAGCTCAGTGGTAAGTGTTTGTTATTATGATGAAGAAACTAGAGTTCGAGTGCCACTGTGACCAAATTTTTTGCTCTGAAATTTATTCTATTGCTCTTTCATAAAAAAATTGCCTTGGGCCTCTAAGTGCTCAGGGCCGGCCCTGTTCATGACTTTCCTATTAACGCACTGAATTTAACATTCCAAATTCCAATAGCATATAATTTTATATACATATTTTGCAAATTAAAGTATACTACGTGTGTACAAACACTGTTATATGATATGATAAATATAAAAAAAGGGACAACTATCTCAGCCTTTTGTGTGTATTAGATCTTTAAGCCATTGTCCTAGGATCTTTTGTGCATATTGAGAAGGTTATTCCTCGCTATATACGTTTTTTATGACCTATAATTCCTTTTTTGAATGTGCTTGAACCACATTAGATAAATGTATGAAACTTGGTAGTTTAAGCTTAATGGTTTTGTCTTCCATGCTCATTTATGTGATGTATAGGTTTCTATTTCATTTTGGATTATCGAATTATTGATTATTTGTGTCTATACATTAATTTTTTTATATTCTTATGAGAAAACCTAACATGATTTATTGTTAGAATGAAAATATACATGCCTTATGGCTTTAAAGTAGCACATAATATTTGATTGTCTGCTTTATCATTCCATGCCTTATCTACTTTATATCCCATTACAATAATAGAAATGACATTTAGAATCTTGCAACAAATGGAAACTAAAATTTAGATCACTGTATTGCTCATCCAGCATTTTTTTATTAAATATTTTATTATTTATTAAATGGTACATGCAGGCATACTCACTTAACATACACATACTTAGTCCAAAAAAGTTAGTATCATTTTGATTGAAAACTCACTCAGTTCACATGTACTTTCTTACTATGTTTTATCATACTTGACATAAATAATTCTTGATACACTAAAGAGGAAAGATAAAATATAACTATGAACGGGGTGCTGAAAGCTTAAATCTCAACTTCTATGCATGATTAATGAAATACTGAACTTGCAACTTAACAGTTGTGGGGATAGTTGTTAGTGGATGATTTTAGATGCATGATTTACAAATGCAGTCATAAAGACATTAAATGCATTGCTTTTTTATTCATGCTAGCAAGAAAGCTTTATGGAACTAAACTTGACAAATAATATCATTGTAGTATGTTCAAAATTTCTGATCAAACTGCTAACATATATTGTTGGATTTATGTATTTGACCCGTAGGCCACAATATTTTTACATGTTTAATTTGTTACAATAGCGTCAATATGATGAATTGTTAATGGAGAGGACATAATAATGAAAGTATAGAGCCTAGGTGTACAATTCAGTATGACAAGTTTTTACCATGGGCCACGGCCACCCAATTTCCCAATTATGTCCTAAAGAGATTGAACATGAATTACTGAAATATATGGTATGGCAGGCCTGTACTGACTAGAATCTATAATTTTGAAGGACGGCATAGTTTGGCTGATCCTTTAGACTCATGTTTCCTCTTTCAGCATTTACTATTTAGTCATGCAAGCAAGGTAAATAATGCTGAAAGATGGTTGGCGTTTCACAACAGTAATATTATTATAAATCAGTAGAAATACAGGATAACTGTCATTATTTGAGACCAGAATAAATGCAACTATCGAACAATTTAAACTTTTTTCTTTTTTACTATAACCTTACTCTATATTATTAGTAAATTAAAAAAAATTTAAAATTTCTTTTTCTTCATTTTGGGTTTTCCTTTTCTACTTCAAATTTTCTCCAAGGGATACTAACTTGGTGCTACGTGAATTTGAAAAATGTAGTATATATTGAAGCGTATTCCTGGTCCGAAGGATGCCACCTAAATATGAAGCAATGTTGTAGGTTTGGTGGGTCTGGCTTGCATGTCAGTTATGAACAAGCTTGAATGGTTGATTCATTGCTGAGTTTTTGAAGGTGTTAATTAGTTCATGCTTTAGTGGACTGAGAGAGCCAAAGTTGGATATGTTTGTAGTACAACTCTGAGTTTGAGTTTGTATGACAGGAGAGTAATTAATAATGATGTTTGTTTGATTCAAAAAGGAAAAAAAGAAAAGCAATAATCTTATTCATTCGGTAATATCTATTTAGCACATGAGAATGAATGCGTTGAACTTTTTACATGTGCAAGTTTTACAAATATTCATCGCTTTGCTACAAATTCTTTTATTCCCACTGCTACTGAACTTATTACAACCATTAAATTATTTTAGACAGTATATACCCAGTTTAGCTTCTCATGCGCGCACGCACTGCTTAATTAAAGTGAAGTTGTTTATTATTTTGCAATTTAGGCTCTTCTTTGTTATTGTTGACGAATTGTAATTCGATGCTTACTATCTCAAAATATATATAAACCCATGATTTACATTTGAAGTGCACTAAAAACATTTAAGGTGTGTGATATCAGTATCTGCTAATGTATCTTCACAGTAAATTTTAATACAAATAGTATATATCTCTGCCGAAACAATTTTCTTATGAAGCAACAGATAATAGATAAGGCAGCAACGATCCAATTTACTACCCATTTTCAATAACCATAAATATTTATGTACGTCCATTGGATGTGCCATTGTACTGAATGCAATTTATTTCCTTTGGTTGCCAGAAAACCAATAAGTTAATACAATAATAAGATGATCTAACAATATAATTATTTTTATTTCGTTTTGGGTTATCAAATTTTTGATTATTTGTGTATATACGTTAAGTTGTTTATATTTGTTTATAGGGATAAAAGATTCAAAAGAATTTGCAGTGGAGTTCTTTGATGAATTAAGCAATGGCGGTTGAAAATAGAGAAGATACTATAGGAAAGGAAATAATATGGAGATTCAGGTTGGTCATCTATTCATGTCATTTGGTTAACAGTGACCTGGAAGTTTAGTCTCTTCCCATGTCCAATAAGTAAACGAGTCAAATGCATACGGAACATCTACTAATTTCATCCATGTCTTTATAAAGAGCAATGATGCATGAGTTCTCAGTGCCTACAATTCCCAAGGAACAAACTGACTTGCTACATTAGCTATTAACCAGTGTAACATTTACCAAAGTGCATAGCCAAATAGCAACACATGTAGACTACGGTAATATCTGAAGGAAGCAGTCATGCACTAGCAAAAGTTACAAAACTTACTTTTGTCTCTTTGTATATGGAAAGTTTGGAAAACATCTTTATGAGCACAGAAATGACTAAATATGTATATGCTTGCAATGCTTTTCATTTACTATTCATACAAATCTTAACAAACCTACGATCAACAAGAACAATTCTATATATTTTACTATGGTGGTTGAATAACTTTTTAAAAGAGAGATTATGCAAGTTTTTAGGTTTCAAACTATAGGAAGCGCTAATTTTAATGTTTGTTGCATTTACAAGATATTGATATAATAGTTAATTACGTTCATTCTCCTTTTTATTATTTTCTAAAATAACTTAGTCACGTTAATGTTTTGGTATATGGTTGATTTGTGAATGTTTATACGTCAAAACATACAACATTACGTATACTTCAAATTCAAGTTATAAAATCCAAGAAAATCTACAAATGATTGCTTTTAATACCGGTAACTTCTGCACACGTGCATCGCACGTGCTGAAGTACTCGTATATATATATATATATATATATATATATATGTGTGTGTGTGTGTGTACTTGTATAGCGTTCAACAACATTCTAAACAGTGCAACATCTGGTATGTAAATGTGTGTATATTTGTATAGCGTTCAGCAGCACCCTAAACAGTGCATCATCTCAAATGCTTTCGATTTCCACCACAAGCTCTGAATTAAATAACAACACTAGCACTAGTGTGAAGAACGTTCCTAACATACACATACTTAATATCTTGCATAACTAATTTTGATGGTCAATTTGCATTGGAATAAAGTAAATTTTTTTCCTAAGGATGATAGGTTGATCATATTTGCAAAAGTCATCGAATTCCGACAATTCTAGATACTCGAAATTAGGATGGAAAAAAGATCATCAGGCAAAAAAGCCTAGATATGGCAAAAAAGCCTGGATGCGGATCCCTTCTCATACATGTGTGTAAAGCCTTCTGTAATAATGCCGGTTATTATCAGCGAAGAAATTTGATAAGGTTTTTTTATAAGACAAATACTACAAAGTTTCAAAAAGAAGAAGCACATCTATACTTGTATATGAGGAAGTGTTCTGCAACATCCTTTTTGTACTAAGATTTTTTAAACTACATAATTAAACGAAATCTATAGATATGTTTTTACATCAACTCAAGGTATCTTCAGGCATTTTTTTGTATGATCCTAACATTCAAAATAATATTTCAAACCGACTGTTACATAAATGTTTTAGCGAGAGATATTGACTCAACATTTTAAATATGCTACAAGTTTCTAAATGATTTTATTTTCGAACGTGATTTTTTTTTGAGTAAAGAACGTTCCTGATCTAAAGGAGAGCATTCAAATAATAGAATAAAATATAGCAATCAAAATGCTACCAACAAGTCTGATAGCACTACACCCATTATGAATCAGGTGTAACACACTTCCATTTCTATTTCCATTTCAGTCATTAATTAAGCAATTTATACCATTGATGTCATTTACATATGAAATATATTTCATTATCATGTTATTATTCTCTTATATAATGATGTGTATATATGTCACAGGTTTATCATAATGTCATATAGAGGTAGGAGCTCTTCACGTTCATCAGGAGGCGATGGTGGTGGCTCATCGCAAGAGTCACAGCGTATAGTAGTTTCGTTAATCCCTAGAGCAGATGGGTAAGAATTAAATATTCTTCAGCATCTTATTTTTTTATGATATACGTACGTACTTATCTGTATCGTATTTAAAAACAGGGGGTTCGACCTACTTCCCTCGAAGGTTGTGCTGGATGTCTCTAGAGCTTCTTATCGTAGTAGGATGAGTGCTTGCTGGCCGAAGTGGGATAACATCCCTCCTCACATCATAGAGTGTATATGGCAGGATGTCCTAGTATGTATATTTTTCTGTTTTCCATTTTTCGTTTTTGTCGTTTTTCTATTGTTTATCGTTTACAGTGTAATCTTTTTTTTACTTTTCATCGTGAAACACAGGCTGAGATAAACATCTAGACTGACGATATGCTGCTGGCACGAGGATACTGGATGAAGAAGATGCGCAAGAACTATAGGGACACAATATCTGAAATTAAGAAATCTGGTAAGAAACCACGGTGGATGAGGGAGAGTGTATGGCAAGCATGGTTGGGATACTGGGAAACGGGCGAGGCGAAGGCAAGTATACTAAATTTTTTTGAATTATTAATTTGACGTGATCGAAAAATAATGTATCAAATTTTGAATGTACAGGCAGAGTTGGATAGAAACTCTACAAACAGAAATAAAAATCCCATCACTCATCGCGGAGGGTCGAAGTCATTTCAGCAGTATCGGCAGGAGTTGGTAAATTTACTGAATGACAATTGTAAATAGTTTATGCTATATAATTTTAAATGTATAATAATTGTATGTAAAAATCAACTTCAAGAAGCTGAGGCGCATGGTCCCGTGGGCTATATGGACGTGTTCACTTGTACGCATGCTGTCGAGCATGTAAATCCGGACGGAACTATTTCGTATACATGGTAGGACGATAAATCCAGCAAGAGCCATGTAAGCATATTTCATTTTATGCAGTATTAGTAATTGTTCTACTTGTTAAACTATAATGAAATAAGATATGATGTTATTAATTTGTTAATGCAGGAAAGTTTATAGAGCAGCACCAGAAACTCCTTGCTGATACGGGTCGATAACAGCTGACGACTGATGAGGAGGATGCTATTTTTGAGTCCGTTATGGATCCAGTAGAGCATGGCAGACGATACGGATTTGACAATCAAGTGGTAAATAATTTATTTTACTGCTAATTTGATATTTAAGTCAAAATTCTATGTTGGAATATATAATTTTATCTTGAATACTTCAAATATGCTATTTGGACCTTTTCAAAACAATAAACTTGAATTTTATTCATTTACAGAAATATGCACATACACTTACAGAGATCACACAGCTAAATTTAATATTTATTGCAGGCCAGCAGTCAGAGACGGGATCGGCGGAATAGAGCTCAGAGCGATCTAGCCGATATAGAAGAATTGCGGACTAAAGTGTCCCAACTGGAGGAGCAGAATCGCCAAAAGGCCATGTAGACCACATAGTTGTTAGAGTACATGCAGCAGTTTGGTGGCCGCTTCCCTTCCTCGGCTGGCTCTGGATCTGGAGGAGATTGATTAATTGCTTTCTTGCTTTTTCAGGTATGATTTTTTTAGTTTTGTATGATTTGGTAGACTATGGATGTAGCTGTTGATTTTTGTATGATTATGTTTAATACACTTGGTTGTGTGGTTGTATAATGATGTGGATGTTGATGATTTTGTGTATGTATGACATGGTAGAACACTTATTGTTAGGGTTGTTGGAATGGTTATGTATATTATGTATTTTATTTTGATGTAATTTGATATATTTGTGTGTTTGATTAATTTTGTGTAGTTTGGGTTTTGATATTTGGTTGGTATATTGTATACTGGATTATGCAGTATTGGTGTAATAGTTTTTGGAAGAGAAATGTGTATGGAAGGCTATATTTGCAGCAGTAATAAAAAACAGCAGATTTCCGACGGCTTCCGATAGTTTCCAGGTAGACAGTTTCCGACGGTTTCCAACGGATTCCGACACGTGTCGGGATCCGTCGGAAGCCGTCGGAAACACGTACGGCACCCTCTGTCGGAAGCCGTCGAAAATACTGCTCCCCGACGCCGTATATTCCGACGGCCGCCGACGGCTTTCGACGGCCGCCGACGGTTTTCAACCGTCAGAAATCACTGTTCTCCTTGTAGTGTAGGTGGCTAATTAATATGGTTTATATAGTGTAGGAATTTCCGAAAATTCTTGGTCATAAAAGCAATCTCTTCATCATTATCGCTGTCTGAATCTGATCCTTCTGTTAGTGCATTGAATGCAATTGATTTCTTTTCTGATGCCTTGCTTTCTCTTCTCCCAAGCATTTGAACTTCAAACGACATTAGGTTTCCGATCAATTCTTCAATCTTTAAGATGCTGATGTCATTTGCTTCTTCGATTACGAGTGTCTTTTGATCCCATTCTGGAGTAAGAGAGTTTAGGATTTTTCTTACTTGATCTTCTTCGGAGAATACTTTTCCCAATGATATTAGAGAGTGGACAATATCCTGGAATCTACTATACATATTTGGAATAGACTCATTAGGATTCATTTTGAATAATTGAAACTGATTTGTGAGCATGGAGATTTTTGTATGTTTAACTTTGCTTGTTCCTTCATGAGTAACTTGCAAAGTTTTCCAGATTTCATATGCAGACTTACAAACTGACACTATTAAATTCATTCCTATCAAGTGAACAAAACAAGATATTCATAGCTTTAGAATTATTCTGTGCAACAGTCTTTTGATCAGCAGTCCACTGAGCAAAAGCAGTTGTGGGTTCAGAATATTCTGTCTGTGTGACATTCCAAGTGTCTAGTCCTATAGATTGTAAATATATTTTCATCCTACATGTCCAATATGCATAGTTACTACCATTAAAAAATGGTGGTCTGGTAGTAGACTGACCTTCTACAAATGAACTAGTGTTGGTGGTAATAGCAGTATTAGTAGCCATTTTGAAAATTTTCAAAATTCAGATAATGAAACTTTTGAAAACAAAGCTCTGATACCAATTGTTAGAATGCGGATTAAGGATCTTAAGGCTAGAATTAACACTAGAGGGGGGTGAATAGTGTTTTAAGAAATTTGTTAATCTTTTTGAATTTATCTTAATTTGTTAACAATGTATACACTAATCAGACACAGATATGAACACAGAATCAAACACAGATGCAAATATAAAGTAAAAGCAGTAAAGGAAAGAACACACCGGATTTTATACTGGTTCAGAGTTACCCTACATCCAGTCCCGCAACACAAGTACAGATTTCCTTTCAAAAACAATTCTTACAAATACAACCCTCGATTTCAAGGCCACGAGGTACACGGCTCCAGATTCACAGTCCTCTGGGTAGAGATACTTGATTTTCGGGGCAACAAGTTCACCCAATTGATTTCCAAGGCTACAATCACACCTTTTCTCGCTTTATTGGTTACAAAAAGTCTATAACTCAGATTAGCACTTCGATCTTATAGAGATAGTGGAGAGAATCAAAACCAAAAATTATCTAGTTAGATTCGATATTGATTTCGGCAGAGTAATGGTGTAATTTGTAAATAAGAAAGTGGAGAAGAAGAAGAGAAGTTAAATCAGAGAAAAAAGTGATTAAAATTCGTTGAAAACACCCTTTATTTATAGTAGATCAATAGCCATGTCCATTGGTGAAGGGATGTGGCGAATAGACACTTCTTTTAAAAAACAATTTAACTGTCACCATGTCGACACGGGTACATGTGACCATGTCGACATGCCCTTGTATTTTTTGGTGATTTGTTTTTCTTTGAAAATAATTTCTATATTATATTATACTTATATTTAAACTTTAAAATATACTTATATATAGTTATAATACATAAATAACTATAGAGAACAATATTAAAATATATATAATAATTTTCTTATACTTTTATATTTAAATCTTAAGTATAAATATATAAAACAGCTAAATATATTAATATCAGAATTATAGTTTAAAAACTTAGGATAATAATTTAAAATTAAGGATATTTAAAACTAAGGATATTTTTTAGGCTAAAATATATTGAAAAACCAGGACATATGATTTTGGTTTTTAAACAAGAATATTTAAAATCATTTTGAAAAACAAGCTATATATATTTTGAAAATCATTTTGAAATAAAAGTAAGTCGATACAAAAAGATGTTCCACTAGATTTTTCGTAGGTTCCATCCTACTTAGGGTTCCATCCCTTTAACGAGCACGAAGTGGATTCCATTCCACGAATAAAATAGATTTTAAGATGTCAGTGCCTTTCTATGAGTTTTAACAATATTCCTAACTATATAACTTATCTTGGAAACTTGAACTCTTGAAATTCTTGATACTCATGAGTCTTGAATCTTGATATCTTCAATCTTTGATCTTGAATCTTTATACTGTACAGTTCTTCATTCTTTAGTACCTGCAAACATATCTATATATATCTACACAATAATGTTAGTATTATATATTTTATAATCTAATTCTAAGTAAGGTTGTTGTCATTAAAACCAACTCCTCAGGGACTAACACCTTCTTCTTCCTCATTCTCAGCATGAACGTTTTCATCCAAAAACCTCCAAATCCCTCCTCCAAGCTTCCAATCTTCAATTTTGAGCTTCTGGTTCATCCACGGTTGCCTAATTAAACTCTATTGCTCTCAATCTCAGGTATAATATCTTATTTTCGCCAAAAATCTAATTTTTACCCTAAATCTAGATTTGTATAAGTTGATAAATTAGGGCTAATTAGTGATTGCAATTGTTTCCAATAGCGTAATAACGGTTTATAGCATCCTATGGTATATCTATTTCATATGTTATCGTGAAATTTTAAAGAGTATGTATAATTTGTGATTGTGTGTGTACATGTAAACCATTGTATATGTGTTGTTTCTACCATTGTATTGTGTTAATTGGAATAAGACATGAGTTGTATAACATCTTGACTTGTATAACAATAATAAATGCACGAGTCTAAAAACATTTGACTGTATTGGAAAATGACAACAATATTAAAGCAGCCTTATTCGATAAAATACGCGGAACAAATGTGGTAAATTAATAATTTTTTGAAATGTATAAAATTAGTAAATATATATTCTTTTCTATAAACTATTTTTGTACGTCCCTTAGAGAGTTTTTGGCCCCGTTCGACGGGTGTTGTACATGATCGTTATGTAAATAGTCGTTTTTGTCATAAAACGACCATTTATATTCATATGGTACAATACTTGTTGGATTTGTCCCTGTATTGGACAAGTTATAAACACAGTAAACAATTACATTTCGCACATTATTTCGTTTCAAACGGTTCACAAAATTTCGCCGTCGCTTTTCTTTTTTCTTTCCTGCGTACATGCATTTGTATACATTGCAGGAAACAAAAGGGAAGAGCTGCCGAAATTTTGTTGAATCGTTTAAAACGAAATAATGTATGAAATGTAAGTGTTTACTGTGTTTGTAATGGGAAGTAGGATGACTAGCCAGGAAAAATGATAACTATAAACCAACATTTCTATATTGTATTCTTAAGTGGGGTAAAATTGACGCGTATAAGTTTTTGTATCGATACATTGAAAAATAAAATGTGAATTTGTAATATGACCAATATTTATTTTTGAATTTGTGACATATTTTTTCAAATAGAAAAAATGATCGATTTTTTTGTTGATCGGAGGAGATGGATGTATCAAAGAAGGGGGTTGAGAGGCTCAATAAAAGAAGATTTTTATAATGGTATAAACGTATTTGTTGAATTTGCTTTAAGTAATAATGAAAACGATGTAGAAATTCGTTATCCGTGTATTAGGTGTAAACATTTGAAGTATTTGTTACCCGATATTGTGAAAGCCCATTGTGCAAAAATGGTTTCGTACCGGAGTATTATGTTTGAGATCGTCATGGAGAAGTTGTAGCAAATACTTCTGCAGAGTCTGAATTAGACATTGCGGGTAATGAAATTGTTATGAAGAACCGTATAGAAAATATGGTTGAAGATGCAGCACGATCAATGTTCCCTACGGTTAAAGTTGACGACGACGACGAAAATGTTGAAGAACCAAATATTGAAGCAAATTTTTTTTATGATTTACTGGATGCTGCTAAGAAACTTCTTTGGGATGGTTGTAAAAGCGACACCCAACTATTAGTAACCGTAGAATACATTGCGATAAAGTCAAAATACAACATCACCGAAGCCGGATTTACAGCCGTTGTACAAGCTGCAAAAAGACATATGCCGCCCGATAATTTAATATGCGAAAATCGTTATGATGTTAAAAAACTTATGTCGGCATTTGGTTTACCTTATCAGAAAATAAATACATGTTTAAATCACTGCATGTTGTTTTGGAAAGAAGACACCACTCTTAAAAAGTGTAGAATATGTAACGAGAAAAGGTACAAACCAAGAAAAAAGAAGGGACAGGAAGTTCCATACAAACGTATGCATTATTTGCCCATCACTCCTAGGCTTCAAAAATTATACGCATCTTCTGTAGCTGCATTTCATATGAGATGACATAGTGTGAGAACAGAGGAAGAGGGTACGTTGACACATCCAGTCGATGGAGAAGCATGGAAGCAGTTCGACAAAACTTATCCCAATTTTGCAGCGGGGAGTCGTAATGTTAGACTTGGATTATGTACGGATGGTTTTTCACCATTTTCTCAATTTGGTGCTAAATATCCACCTTGGCCCATTATCATCACACCTTATAATTTACCTCCGTGGATGTTTATGAAAATGCAACATATGTTTTTTACTGTTGTCGTTCCTGGCCCCGACGATCCGACACAAGAAATCGATGTTTATTTACAACCGTTGATTGAGGATTAAAAACACCGTGGAATGAAAGAATAGAAACAAACGACGTTCAAAGAAATTGTTTTTGTATGTTTGCTTCTTTGTTGTGGAATATAAGTGATTTTCCTGCCTATGCAATGCTTTCAGGATGGAGTACATCCGGTCATCTAGCATGTCTATATTGCATGGAAGAAACACGGGTGTTTTCTTTACCGAATGGTAAGAAAATTTCATGGTTTGACTACCACTGATGTTTTCTCCATGTTAATCATCCCTTCAGAGGAGACAAGAAAATTTTTTTAGCTAATACAGTAGAATCCAAACAACCACCAACGATATGGTCAAGCGAAGACATATACGAACTTGTAAGGGTCTATCCAAAGATATATGAAACTGGAGTACAAACAGAAATTGCAGGCAAATCGACTATTCGTAATTGGTGCAAACAAAGTATATTTTGGGAGTTGACTTATTGGAAACATCTTCTGCTTCGTCATAATATTGATGTGATGCACAATGAGAAAAATGTCTTTGATAATGTTTTCAACATAATTTTGAATGTCAATAGGAAGACTAAGTACGATTTGAAATCAAGATGTGATATACAAGAATTATGCAAATGTCCTGAGCTTCATATGAAACCAAATGGCAGTAAAAAAACCCAAAGCATGTTACGAGTTAGATAATAATCAAGTTAAAGTTGTGTTAAAATGGGTGGAAGGATTAAGATTTCCGGATGGGATTTCATCAAATCTTCGTAGATGTGTTGACTTTAAAAACGGTAGATTGAGCGGAATGAAAAGCCACGACTGTCACATAATGATGAAATTTTTATTACCCGTTCTATTCAAAGAACTATTGCCGTTAAAAGTTTGAAAGGTAATAACGGAGCTTAGTCTGTTTTACAAATAGCTTTGTTCGACTACTTTAAAAGTGCAACGTTTACGTAAACTTGAAGAAGATATTCCTATATTGCTCTGTAAATTGGAGAAAATATTTCCGCCAGGTTTTTTAATATAATGGAACATTTACCTGTTCATCTTCCATCTGAAGCACGACTTCGAGGTCCTGTGCAATATGGATGGATGTATCCATTTGAGAGGTATGTATTATATTACCTATTAACTTAATTACATTCGGAAGTTAAAGTTAATGTAAATTAATTTTGCATAGATACTTGAATCATCCGAAGAAAAAAGTGAGGTAAAAAGCACGAGTTGAATGTTCGATATGTAAATCTTACATCGAAGAAGAAGCTTCGTTCTTTCTCTTTCACTTCAGTGACCATGTGAACATATCATTTGAAAGTGTTCATCGTAATGATGAAGGCGATGAACAAGAGTCCTCTCAAACAATGTTATCTGTTTTTAGACAACTTGGTCGACCTTCTAGGAAATGTGTAGTATTACGGTTAGACGATAGAGATCTTCATGTAGCACACACTTATATTCTTCTAAATTATGCTGAGGTTGCACTATTTGTTAGGTAATTTGAAATAATAATTTATAATTTATTCATTTCCATAATGCATGCGCGTGTAGAATTTAATGCAATATTTTATTCATATATGCAGTTTTTATGAAAGTGAACATCCGCACGGAGATCTCAGTAAAGAATTTTATGATTGGTTTTCAAAGTGCATTTATGAACCGAGAAATTGTGTTGTTGACGAAGGTTTGAAACATCTTGCGTTGGGACAAGAAAGAAATGTCAAGACATATCCAATATATTTCGTCAATGGATATAAATTTAACACCAAAGAATACGGTGCAGAAAAATTAACTAATAACATAGGTGTATTTTTTAAAGGTAGTGATGATCCAGAAAATCACATAAATGATTTTTATGGCGTTTTAACACAAATTTTGCAACTGGCATATTTCTCACGACCCGTGGAGGAGGTGTTTTTGTTTAGATGCAATTGGTTTAGCAATGTTCCAGGTTTTGGAATTAATGTGCACAAGGATTATACTCTTATTAAAATAAAGCACACATCATATAATCACAAGTACGATCCTTTTGTACTAGCCAAACAAGCATTGCAAGTTTATTACACTCTTTATCCGTCTCTAAAAAGAGATAAAGTAGATTGGTCGGCAGTTTTTAAAACAAAGGCAAGATTTACGTTTGATGGGAGGAATATTCCAAACGAACAAGCTTATCAGGCAGATCTTAAGCAAAGCAACGAAATAATAATTACAGACGATCGTACTGATTTTGGACCTCTGAACGATGAATCAAACATTTTGGTAGAAGCATTCGAGAGTAGGGAGGAAAATAACATAGAATATGAGACCGAATCTGAATCAGAAGATGATGAGGATTGATGTAAATGATGAGATTTATTTTCCTAGTTATGTAATTATGCAATTGATGCAATTGATGAGAATATGCAATTGATGTAATTATGCAATTGATGTAATTATACAAGCGATGTACTTATGTTGAATTCTTGGTGTATTACGAAATTGATGAGATTTATTTTGCTAGTTATGTCATTTATGAAACCGAATCTGCTTATCGTCATTTACACCTTTTAAGTCATTACCATTTCTGTCATTTATTTTGCAATTTATGTTAAAAATGCAAAGTATTTTGCTTATCGTCGAAATATTTGATCCAATCTGGATCGGGTATACTTTGCACTTTATGTACTTTATATCATTTATGTCATTTAACTATAAAATATATTTCATTATCATATTATTATTCCCTTTTAAAATGATGTGTCTGTGGCAGGTATCATGTCGTCCAGAAGGAGGTGTTCTTTTCATTCTTTAGGAGACGATGGCAGCGGTCCATCGCAACCACCACAACGACCTATTGTGTCTCTAATATCTAGAGCGCAGGGGTAAGTATTAAACTTTTTTCAGCATCTTAAATATTTTGTGTACGATATACTAATATGTATCATATTTAACACAGGGGGTTTGAGCTACAGCCATCAGCTGTGGTTCTATCAGTTTCGAGAGAGGCGTATAAGGGTAGGATGTCAGCTTGTTGGCCGAAGTGGGATAATATCCCTCCCCACATCCTGGAGTGTATTTGGTAGGATTTCATTGTAAGTATAATCTTATGTTTTCCATTCTTAATTTTTTTGTTGCTTATTTATTGTTCACATTTTATTGTTTAATTTTTGGTTGCTTGTTTATCATGAAACGCAGGCCGCAGTGGACATACAATCAGATGACCTACAGCTGGTACGACATTACTGGATGCAAAATATGAGGAAGAACTACAGGGATTCCATGTCGACAGTGATGCATAAAGGGCAGAAGCCAAACTGAATGGGGACGAGTGTGTAGAAAGGGTGGATGGCACATTGGGATAGTGACGAGGCGAAGGTAAGTGCACTAAACTTTTATTAATTATTTGATTGATACGTAAACACTAAAAATATTTGGTAAGTAAATAATGTATTAAATTTAAATGTACAGGCAGAGTCGGAAAGAAACTCTGCAAATAGGAACAAAAATTCCATCACTCATCAAGGAGGGTCAAAGTCGTTCCAGCAATATCGCCAGGAGCTGGTAAATTTATTAAATGTGAATTGTAAATAGTTATTATGCTATATAATTTTGAATATACAATAATAGTAAATAATAATCAATTTCAGGAAGCTGAGGCGCAGGGTCTCGTGTCGTATATGGATGTGTTTAGCCGTACTCATGCCATCGAGCATGTAAATCTGGATGAGACAGTTTCATATACATGACACGACGATAAATCGAGAAAGAGCCATGTAAGCATATTTTAGTTTATGTACTATTAGTAATTGTTTTAATTGTTAAAGTATAATGAATTAAGATATCATGATATTAATTTTAATTGCATTTTTATTTGTTCATGCAGGCAAGGTTTATGGAACAATGCCAGAAACTCCTGGAGGATACCGGTCGAGAGCAGCTGACGACGGATGAGGAGGACATTATTTTTGAGTCAGTCATGGATCCACCATCATGGAACAGGCACAATGACTTTGGCAATCAAGTGGTAATGAATAATATATTAAGATATAACAATTTAATAATCTTTTAGTTCTAAATAACTTCACATCGCTTTAGTTTCAGTAATAAGTTTATAGATATAACAATTCACACATTATGTTGTAACTTTGATAGTAAGATTATAGACTAAATTAAATAAGTGTTGCAGGCCAGTAGACAGAGGAGATCCAACCAAACGGCCAGAGCTAATATCGATCTTGCAGAGATCGAAGAGTTGAGAGCTAGGGTAGCGCAGTTGGAAGAGTAGAACCATCGCCAGGCCAACGAGATGACACAACTGCTGGATCAGTGTATTGCTGAGTACATGCAACAGTATGGTGGCCGCTTTTCATCCTCTGTTGGTTCAGGAGGTTCTGTAGCTGATTGACCGGAGTGATAGGTATTTTATTTTTTGTTTTGTGTCATTGTTTAGTAAGTTTGGATGATACGTTAAGTTGGTGAAATTGGATTTGAAATGTTGCGTATATTGTTTGATGATACATTTGGTGGTAGTAATTTTGACATTTGGGAGTTGATGGTGAGGAGTTGGTGAAGGATTGATGTGTATATTGTACAATTAGATGTATGTAAATTATAGTAGCGAAGTTTGGTTTGATTTTATATGAATTATGCTTGATTTATTTCTTTATGATATTTGATTATCTTTGTATGGTTTGATTTCATATTGAATATCTGAGTTGGATATATTATGTTGGGTGAAATATATTGTTTATGGATTGTGGATGGAAGGCGAAAGTGCAGCAAAATTTCAGAAAAACAGTGCTTGGTTTTTCGATGGCTTCCGACGGCTTGTAGGCCAAAAATTATCAACGGTTTTCGACGGATCGAGACGACACTTTTCCGACGGCTCCCGACGGCTTTCGGTACACAACGTGATCATCCACGTGTCTTCCGACGGCCGTCGGAAGCCGTCAGATGGCCATCGGAAAAACAGTCGACGGTGTTTGTCGGAAGACGTCGGAAAATCTGTTCACCGATGGATTTTTTGCAGCGATTATTTTCGGCGACTCCTGACGGCTTCCGACGGCCGCCGATAGGCAGGAGCCGTCGGAAATTGACCTGCTTCTTGTAGTGTTAAATGTTATGACTTAGAAATAAAAATAAAAATTAACTACACATGATTTCAACTCAAAAATATGACTAAATATTTGTGCAAATATTTTTAATGTGTTAAAAATATAAAATTTGTTAAAAAACAATTCATACACGAAATGTGTGCCATTATCATGCACGAAACGCGTGTTATAATGCCCGTGTGTTGTGTATGAGGTAGATTCAATGACACCCCTATTTATTTACAACCATATCATATTTTGATTTATGCTATTCAAAATACTACCAAATTTAGAGATTTTTAATCTATATTATCAATATTATCTTTAAAAAAAGGACTTGAAATTTCCAGCCTCATCAAAATTTTTAGTCGGCCACTAATACATATACTTTAACCGTTGATTTGGAAAAGCAATTTCGATATGTCAAAAATATTTAAACAAGTCCAATTTTTATGAAGATTATCTTAGGTATGATATAAACATATTCATAAAATTTTGTAATTTGAGATAGTGTAATAAAAAACATGCTAAAGGGAGAAGAGGAGTACCATGAAATCATTCTCTATCAAATCTCAACTACATTATCCAAATTAAGGAATAATAATAAACCATCACATTTTTATGCTTGTTTGGTTTCAGATCTGATTGGTTTTGATTCATGATGATGTTATGATATGCCATATTAGATTTGTACCATTTTTTAGTTAAATACTGAAATATTGGAATTTTTTGAAATTATTATGATAGGTTTATGATTAAAACCTTAGTTTATGATCCTCAAATGATTTGATTTTTGGGTATGCTGTGTAAAACATAATTTTGGAAAAGATTTTTTAATTTTATAATTTTATAATTTTCCAAATTAATAGGAATATTTTATGAATTTCCTAAGAAAGAAAGGGCATTTATTTCGAGTTTTAGTTATTAAAAAATAAAATTAGGATTTTGATCCCGAAATTTTTGTACGTGATAAAGAATATGTTAATTCGGATTTTTGGTGGATTTTGAGAATTTTTCCCATGTAATTATGATTTATTATGAATTTAATAAGCTAGAAAAGCTTATAATCATTATTAAATAATAAATATTGATTAAGGGGTGCTAAATGAATTTTTGAAGAGGTAAGTAGGTTGTGGCAGTTTTTCTAAAGAGAAGTTTGATAATGATTGTTTTAACCAACAGAAAATTGACAAGGGTTATGTTATCACCATTATTAACCTCGAAGATATGCGACATGAAACATAAATATGATGCCGCCTTTTAAGATGGAAGTAATATCGTGCTTTAACAATATCGTCCAATACCGCATATGATCAATAATGCATACTGCCGATGCCACTTCTCTTTGTTGCCACCTCCCATCTACATCGCATCTCCCCAATGTCGTATCCTTCAAGGAAGTGATAATATTGAATGCAATCAATACCATAAGCCATAAACGTACGTGAACATGATCTATGCCGCATCTCGTTGATGCCGCGTTTTATCAATGTTGTCTTTCACTTGTGAAGATGGAATGCACACCACTCCAATGATACTTCCATAAGGTAATGCCACTCATTAGCAATAACATCGATGACCAGTGCTACGTCCTATTAATGGTGTGTTTCATCAGCATTTAAAGAACACTACATATGTTGACATCGAAAGCCATCAGTATCCACAGAAGTTATCAAGGCCAATGTTATACCAATCCATGTCGCTCCATATTGATGTCGCCACAGATCACCCTCATGCCAAACACCACTTCGATTTGGTACTACTATCAACCAATGGAGAGTACCAATCATCACAATGAAGCTATTAACATCGAGATTCATTGATGCTGCATGCCTTCATTTATGAGACGTCGCCGAAGCCCTGCCCCACACTTAAGGATGCCAAAGGAAGTTGTCAAGCAAAATTAGCATCATGCAGCATTAAACTAACGAGACCAAGCATGCTGAAGCCATGCGCCATGTCGCATTTTCTCCCCTATAAGTGATACATTTGATTGTTTAACTTGTTTTTGTAGCAGTTGTCTCTGACTATTTGATTATTAATATTCATATGTAAATAATCTTTATCTGATAGCGAATAAGCTTCATTGGGAATAGTGCTGGTAGAGCGGTAGCTCTATCGATCTATAAAAGGTAAATAACAAGTTTCATTCTTTGTATTTCTAATATAAGCAACATTATAATTTACCAGATTTTGTCTACTTCCCATGTAGGATATCATCATATTACAGTGCTGGAATGGCCTCTTACAGGGAGATAGCTTGTGGAGTTGCTGTCTAGTCCCAATACTTACATTTTTGAACTGAAAGCATTATAGCGAAGTTGTCTGATGCCCTTGGTTCTACTTTAGGGAATTTCCGCTATGTAAGAAATCTTCAACATTTTCCTTATAATTGTCCAGTTTTCTGCTATCCGAGTTTGATGTTTCAATGAGTCTTGTTGTTTGTTTGATTTTCTAATGAGAGTCTAATATTTTGAGTTGATGATTTTCCATAATTGAATGCTGCTATTTTCTTTATTGTGATGGAATCTTTGGTTCCTTTCTCTTCAAATATGATATAAGGCAGTAGTCAGCTTTTTAGAAGCTTTACTGAATTCCTTTGATTTAACTTTGAAGTTGCCTTGGATACACTGTGTGCTTTCTCTAATGCTTTGAATAGATTCAAAATGATTGAGCTTTAAAACACTTTTGGCTATAAACCAAATGTGTTTTGAGTATAAACAGTCAAAAACAAATGGTCTTCACTTTCAGCATCATTTTTGCAAAGTAAACACTTGTTTTCTGCATTTTTAGACCATTTGGCACATCTATCTTTAGTTGGAAGCCTGTTCAGAAGGGCAAAATAAGACATTTTTTGGACAATTTATTTTATTACATATTACCTTGTGCCAATTAACCACTGCTTCCTCTCCCTTGATGAATTTCCACACTTTTTTGAAAGAGAAATTGCCTTTTGTGTTCAATTTCCAAATCCATGTGTCTTTTTGAAGATTTTGATCTATTGAGATTTTTTCAATTGCTGATTTGAAGAACAAAGCAGCTTATTGATTGCTTGTTCTCCAATAATGATTTTGGATGATGCTTTGAACTTTTTCATTAGCTCCACCTAAGAAATACATATTGTTTTAACCAAGTAGACTTATAAGTGATTTTCCAAAGATCCATGGATCAAACCATAAACTGGTCCGACTTCCATCTTTAAATTTTCTTTCCAATAATTTTTTACCAATTTCTCTACAGTCAAGAATATTTTTCCAAGTGAAAGAATGATGATTTCCAACACTTGTGGTCCAGAAATTTTTGTTTTTAAGATATTTTGCTTTGATCTACCTTGCCCACAAAGATTTACCATCAATAAATTTCTAAAGTAATTTAAACTTTGCTGCTTCTCTTAAGTCTCTGATATTTCTTTAGCCTAAGCCAACTATTTTCCTAGGTGTGCAAACTTTTTCCCAAGCGATTTTATGTTGTTTTCCTTTCCAAATAAAGTTGGCACATATTTTCTCAATTTTGTGGATTGTTTTTTCTAGAATATTATGAGCTTATATCCAATACATAATAATTTCAATGATGACAATATGGGTTAGTTCCAATCTACTAGCTAGAGACAGAATTTTACTTGACCACCCTTCAAGCCTGCACTGTATAATATCATATAGCCTTGTGTAACCTCTGTCATTAATCTAATTCATACTTAGAGGAAGACCCAAATTTTGACTGGCAGACTTTCTTCTTTAAAATTTAAAATGTTTAAAATCTCTCTTTGCATGTGCATCCTTTGTTGAAATAGATTTTTCATTTGCATTCATTAACTTTCAGACTAGCATGTGCATTCAGTTTTCCAAATATCTTCACTATTATTCTAGTACTTTGAGTATCTGCATTTGTAAACAATAATAAATCATCAGCATATAAAAGATGTGTAATAGGGGGTCTAACTCTATTTATTGATTTAATGTTCCCTATAATTGTTCTATTTCGATTAGAATGGAAAATATTCCATAACAATAGTGAGTAGATAAGGAGATAGTGGATCACATTGTCTAATTCCTCTATTGCTATGTATAAAACCCTTAGGGGAGCCATTAAGCTACATGGAGTATGTAACATTGTCAATACATTCTTTCATAAGAGCACAAAATTTTCCATTAAACCCCATCAGTTGCATCATGTGTATTATAAATTGCTTATTCATTTTATCAAAAGCTTTGTGTAAGACAAGCACCATTGTCCCAGTGGTTAAGTGATTCGACTTTGGTATGAGAGGTCACAAGTTCGAAACTTGTATAGCGTGATTCGAATATTTATTGACACATAATTTGTGGTTTGTTGTCCCAGTGACATGTTGTATATAAGTACTATTTCAAAAAAAAACTTTGTGTAAATCAATTTTAATACGCATAAGAATTTTATTTTGAATACTAAAGTTTCCAACTTGCTCATGGGCAAGTAAAGTGTTTTCAGCTATAAGTCTACCAAGAATAAAAGCATACTCATTTTCTGCAATCAAAAATTTCAAAAATACTTGAATTCTGCTGCATAATATGTTAGATATAATTTTATATATAAAATTACAATAAGCAATGGGCCTATAATCTTCTAAACCAATAGGAATATTAACTTTTGGAACCAAAGTTAGGAAGGTATTATTGAAACTTGCTTTCCAAATTTAAAAAATTCAGAAATGACATCAACTATTGATTTCAGCCAATGAGTTTTATAAATCTTTTCTCCAGATCCATCAGGACCAGGACTTTTATCATTATTAGCATTAAAAATAATATTTTTAATTTCTTCCAATCTAACAGGGGCTAGAAGAATGTCTTGAAAGGCTTCCCTCTCTACATCATTTACATCATTGAAATGACCAGGAAAATTATCGGCATACTCATTAGTGTTAAATAATTTAGTAAAGTAATTAATGGTTTCCCTCTCTACATCATTTATATCTTTAAAACATTTCCATTTACATCCATCAGTTTTTCAATATCATTTCCCATTTTTTCTGCTGGACATTTTAGTATAAAAATTTTTACTAGCTTTATTTCCATTAGTCAGCTAGTCATATTTTGCTTTCTGCCTTAAATTAACCGATTGCACTTGAAGGGAGGAAGTTATCTTATTTTGTGCCTAAAATAAATTGTTGACAACATTACCGTCTGAGCAATCATTGTCAAGAGCATTTTGTAATCTCCCATGTTAAACTCTTGTCATTTTTGACTCATTTTTAATTGTATTATTATTTCAGCTTTTGAGATATCCATTAGAAATTTGCAAAATTTATAGAATTTGTACTGGGCAGTGCCCTAAATTTTTATGGATAAACTGTTTTTGATTACATCTTTGTAACCCTCTTCATAAACCCAACCATTCATAAATCTGAATGGGACATTTTTCTTAGTCAAAGTATTTTTAGTAAGAAAATTTGGACTAGGGTATGATCACTTGTTGTCTGAGGCAACGCGAAACACTTGTAATCTGGAAAAAACTTGTAAAACTTTGATTTATCAGTATTCTATCGAGCTTGCAATGAATATTTTTATACTTTCCAGATTTCCATCTGAATCTATTTCCTATTAAATTAGCTTCTACTAACTCAGTCCTGAGCATGAACTTATTGATAAATTCCAGTTTTTTGAAAGGAACAGGATCACCCCCTCTTTTTTCAAATGCTTGCATAGTATTATTAAAATCTCCCAAATTTAGCCATGGGTAAGTAATTTTTTTATTTAAAAGTTCAAGTTGATTCCAAAGAGAAAATCTCTCTTTTTCAAAATTAGATGCATAATAAAAGTGATTTCAATATGAAGTCCCCCTTTATTTATATATGAACAATGAATTTATTGAAAATTAGAGATTTTACTATTTAAATTCCATATATTAACATCCTATAAAATCATTATTCTACCATGACCCCACATTTGATTATTATTTAAAATATTCCAATTGGAGAGATGTTTACAATGATAATTGGCAATTTTAAAATTATCTAATTTGTGTTCTTGTAATCCTATAATACTAGGCTTTTCTATGAAAAGCAAATTAGATAAATCTAACTTTCTTTCAGCGGAATTAAGCCCTTTAACATTCCATGCAATAATTGACATAATGATAATAAATTTAAGAAAAATATTAAAAGGATACACAAAGGATATTTTAGTAGTCATAGTGATACACTGTAACTATCATCAACGTCCTGCACCGTCAGCTTTTGGAATTTTCTTTTACATATTGTTTTGCTTTTTTACTTTCAGCCGCTCTTCCCATTTTTCATTTTTGATAATATACGTCTTCCTGAATTCCACGTCTTCAGCATCCTCAGCTTGCTCTATAGATGTAATATCGTTTAAACTTTTGATTCTTATTTTCTTTTTTTCCTTTTGCTTATAGTAAAGGAGGAAGATGTCACTAAGTTCACTGTAATTTGAATGACTTTTTTAGATATAGTCTTCCTTGTCTGAGGAGTGAGAGTACTTGGCAATAAAGAGACATCAGTCTTCTCAGGACAAGTTGATAACTCTAGATTCTTGACTGGACAAGAATCAACATTCATATTGACTGATGTTGTAATCAAACTTAGGATTTACTTGGGAAGGGAGATCTCAATGACTTGTGTAGTATTTTCTTTCTCTGAGATTGAATCTTCTTTTATTTTTTCCTTCCAAACTTTTTTAGTGACACAATTTTCAACTGTATGTCCAAAACAAACACATGCTTTACATCTTGGAGGGATCCATTCATCTTCAATTTTTTGCACTAAATTATCTCCATCATACATTGTTATGTACACTTCATCTGGCAACTCAGCATTGGCTTTAATTTCAACAAGAATTCTATCATAACATAATCTTGTTTCCTTTGATGTTTTTTCATCTAACTTTAAAGGAATACCAACTACACTTGCAATTGCACTAAAATCATCCTTGTCCTATAATCTTAAATTGAGTTTAGGTAACCTTATCCAAATTGGCATAGTATTTAATAAATCCCTATCAAGATTCGGTTTTTTATTCTATCTTTTCAATATAATAAGTTTGTCATTGATGAGATAAGGCCCGCCTTTTAATGTTTTTTCACGGTCTTCAAAATTCGAAAATCTAATGATGAAAAACCCATTATATCAAGTACAAATTTCAAATTTACCTGTGTGATTCCAAGCGCGAGAGATAAAATCCTTGAAATGATGATAAGGTGGACGATTAGCGAAAACGTATGCTATTACTAAAAAGCTCCACTTGTTCTCAGTCCTTTTATCAACCTCTTCTTTCACAGTGATAATTTTCTTTTTGTTGATATTGATTGAAGCAACAAAGTTTAGATCAAAATTAGAAGTTAATCCACCTTTTTTAAGCAGTTCTGCCCATGATGATGCCTTGTTCTGATTTGCGTGTATGGGTTCTGTACGAGTAGGATTGCTATTTGCAGCATTTCTTACTTCAGGCCTTGGTCTGAAAGCATTTCTTGCTTCATGCGCTGGTCTGGCAACATTTCTTGATTGAATAAATTGCTTCTTGGAACAAATCTTGCTTCAGATTTGAATCTTTAAGGAACAGACCCAGTTTGAATTGTTTTGTTAGGCTAGAAACTGATTTTTGATCATTACGGTTGTTCTTCCTTTGGTTCTGAACCCTTTGAAATCCATCTTTATCAATATCAACAGATTTTTGGTTATGCTGTGAATGGAGATTGTGATCTGACAAAGGAGGAGAATTAAAAGAAGAAAAAGAAGAGAAGTTCCTATTCTAATCACGATTTGCAACAAAGATAAGGCTATCTTGGATGTTCATGGCAGCCATGGCTGCTCTTTTATTTGATCTTTAAATAGATATTCTTATGATATTTTCTACTCTTTACCAATGACTACTCGTATGAGTTGGGTATACTTTCTTACTTGCTTACAAGTCAGAAGCTTATGAAAAGTTTCAGTAGTTCAAGGCCTTATTAGAAAAGGAAAATGTACATGTTCTAAAACTTCTTCACACCGATGGAGGAGGGGGTGGAGGTTCATATTTACTAATTTCAAAATTTTTTGCAAAAAAAATGACATTCGAAGACAGCTAACAGTAATAAAAACTCCAGACATAATGGTGTGATCGAAAAGAAGAACCGTAGACTTCTGTAGAGATGGCACGAAGCTTACTTAGCGACATCCGTGTTCCTCCTCAGCATATCTTCGACCAAGGCAATTCGAGACATAACCCCTTATGAAGCTTGGTGACATCGAAAGCCCAATGTAAGTCATTTACATTTTTTTGGTAGCATTGCTTACTCTTTGGTTGATTCTAATGATCGTCCAAAGCTTGATAAAAAAAAGCAAAAAATGTATTTTGTTGGGTATTGCAATGAAACCAAAGGATATCGGTTATAATATTAATATGATTTTGAGAAAAAAAACATTTGATTTATTGCAATGATTTGTGATTTTATAGAGAATTGATAAAGTTTACAATAGCCATGTACAAAGTATTTATACAGGCAATATTACAAAAGTATGCCTTATTGGGCCGAAAGCAAGCCCATAGCCCAAACACCGAATACACTGGGAGAAATGAATACAGGCAGAAGCGAAGCATATCGAAGCATTTTACACCCCCTTCCAACCTAGCTCTCCTGCTAGGTTTTGCGATTTTCTCCAAAGAATGCGCCGCCACCAAATTACATTAAAATAACTCTGATCTGATACAAATTTGAGATCTTTCCTCTTTACGTGAGTGGCTATGTGAACTTCAGCAGGCTCGAGGGCATTTTGTAAGATGTTCTTGCAAAATGTTCTCGCTGCCTTCAGATTGTTGCAATTCAGAGCTCAAAATTGTTAAGACTCATGAGATCTTACCACTGAAAGTGAAAGATTAATCTTTTATATAGCACATAGATCTGAAAAGACATGATGGCTCCTTGGTGACAAGAGTCAGAGTTGATGTTTGATTATGGTCTTGCTTGGGAGATTTTCTCCCTCCTTGGCTCAAAGCAGTGAGCAAGGTCGTGTCTTTCCTGACTGTCAAGGTTTGTAACACATAGCTTTTCTCCGAGACGAGTAAAGTTGGCCTTTGACAGTGGCTTTGTTAGAATATCAACGACTTGGTAAGTTGCAGGTATGTTTGAGACCATAAATTGCTTTGTTCAACTTGCATACAAGTCTTTCATTTCCTCTTTGTCCGAATCCATAGGGCTGCTCCATATAAACTTCTTCCCGCAGAACACCATTTAAAAATGCATTATTTACATCTAGTTGCTTTATGTTCCAATTTATGTATAAGGCAATACTGAGAACAATTTTGATAGTGGAAGGTTTCACAACTGGGGCAAAGTTTCAGTAAAATCAAAACCATTTTGTTGTGAGTAGCCCTTTGCCACTAATCTTGCCTTATATTTAGAAACTGAACCATCATCATTTCTTTTTTAATGTATATCCATTTGCATCCTACTATATTTTTATCAATAGGCCGAGGAACAAGATCCCATGTCTTGTTCTTCATAAGAGCATCATATTCTTCATTCATAGCTGCTTTCCATTTTTCATTTTGTATAGCCTGACTATATGTGCTTGGCTCCATTTTCTAGAGCTGTATTGTATAGCTTTGGCTTGAATATACCACTTTTTACTCTGGTGATCATGTGATGCCCAGTTATTTCAGTGATGTGTTGATGACCACTATTATTCATTTCTGTTTCTTATTGCTCCTTAGGTGATAGTGAATCATCTAATGGCTGACTTGAACTTTGTCGCACTTGATTGTCTGACTATTGCATTTGAGATGATATGTTAGGTGATTCAGTTTGTTCATGACCTAGTTCCGAAGAGGACACCGTGTGTTGTGAACATCGATTGCCTTGAGTTCCTTCTCTAGTAATATGAGCTGGCTTGTCATTCACCATAGGTATGGATAATAAAGGACACTTTGCATTATAAACCTTCTGGGATGTTTTGATTACTGAGTTACTAAAAGGAAACACTTGTTCATTAAAAACAACATGTCTAGAGATAAACATTCTACCATTACTAGATAAATATTTATAGCCTTTCTGGTTTGCTGCATAGCCTAAGAATGTACATGGTGATGATCTGAAACTTAGTTTATGAGAATTGTATGGTCTGAGATAGGGAAAACATAAACACCCCAACACTTTTAAACTGTGATAGTCTGGTTTAATATTGTAAAGAACTTTTGATGGACACTTTAGTTTTAAGACTTTTGTAGGCAGTCTATTAATTAGAAAAACTGCAGTAGCAAATGCATCAGGCTAGAACTTGAGTGATAGTGATGCATTTGCTAGCAGTGTTAGACATGTTTCCACAATATGCCTATGCCTTCTTTCAATCAAACCATTCTGTTTAGAAGTGTATGGACAAGTTGTCCTATGTATAATACCTTTCTTTTGAAAATATTCCCTCAAGGGTAGAAATTCTGTACCACCATCTGTTTGTAGTACTTTTAGCTGGCAATTTGTTTGTTTTTCTGCCTGTGCTATGAATTGTTGTACTGCATTGCATGTTTCAGATTTTGTTTTCAAGAAATCTATCCACACATATCTTGAGTATGCATCAACAAAAGAAATATAATATTTATACCCATAGTCAGTCAGTATAGATGCTGGACCCCATAAATCAGTCGCAACTAGTTCTAGTGGTTTGTTGTAACTGACTTTGGAGTCCATAAATGGTAATTTGTGACTCTTGCCCATTTGACAATAAGTACAAATATATGGAGTTGAAATATTGTTAAAGGAGATATTATTTTCATTCAACACATGTTTAACAATATTTGCATGGGGATGACCAAGCTTACAATGCCAAGTATCAAAAGTCTTATAGTCATTCACAAAATTGATTTTAGAATTATTACACCATTTTTCTTTACATCCAGATATTCTTGAATTAGCAACATTGAAAGTATACAACCCCTTAACTTCTCTACCCTACAAGAGAATTTCTTTTGTTAGAGTATCTTTGGCTAGACAATATCTTGGGACAAATTTAAAAAATACATTATTATCTTTGGCAAATTGTGACACGCTTAACAGATTTTTCTTGACAGATGGTACTCTCAATAAATTGTGCAAGTATAACTGTTTTTTTCCTATTATATATGCACTTCCAGTGTGTGTAATTTTTACAGACTTACCATTACCCATAAGTATTGATTGTGTACCTTTATATTCGTTGTTGCCAAGATTTAAGTTCCCCAAACTGCTAGTTACATGATTTGTTGCGCCAGAATCAGAATACCAATTATCATCATGAATGTCTTTAATTTTTGCATTGTCATTGCTGTTGCAGTCACTTTGACCTTTGATTTCTTGTTGAACATTTATCATATTTGCACCAAGGTTGTAATTTCTTGCACTATTGCCATTTTGCTGAGATGGGGTGTAGTTGATATCAAATCTAAAGTAACATTTGTTTGCAGTGTGACCAAGCTTCTCACAAATCTGACATCTAGGTCTGTTGTTCCCACTGTTATTGTACCATCTTCCACTTCTTCCTCTTGATTTGGAGGACTGACCACCCCTCTGGTTATTGTACTATTGATTTCTGTTGCTGGGTGCTTTTTCTTGATTCTTGAGTTTACTGTTAATGGTAAAGTTCACAGACATGTCTGATATAGTTGGTTTCTTTTGTTCCAATCTACCTTCATGAGCAAGAAGTGTAGAGTAGACATATTGAATTGATGGCAGTATTTTTTTAGATGATATTACAGCTACAGCTGCCTCATATTCATCATCTACTCCTCCTAGAATTGATAGAACATGTTCAGTATCACTGACCTTGTGTCCTGTAGATGATAAAAGATCACAAAATGTTTTTACTTTCACAAGATAGTCTCTAATTGACTCGTTTTCTTTTTTGACATTTTGCAATTGCCTCCTGTAGTACATAATCTTGGCTGCTGACTGAGTGCTAAAAATCTGCTCTATTGTGGACCAGATCTCATGTGATGAGTTACATCCAACTAACTGGGGAAGTAGATTAGCACTTATAGATGATATTAGCCAAGAACTGACTAAATTATCTTGTCGTTGATGTATTATGAATTCTTGATTGCTAATAAGCTTCTCATCCTTATCTGCAGTTAACTTTGGTGGTGTGATTACAGTGCCTTGGACATATTCCTCCAGACCATATGCTTTGATTGCAGATTCAATTTGAAACTTTCAAAGTAAGAAATTGGTTTCATCAAGTTGAATAGACAGCAACTGACATTAAGGCTTGATTATCTCTTTCAACAGTTCTTGAGTGGGATTTGTACTGGCATTGGTTGGGGTGCTAGAGGTGGTAGAGATGTCTTGATCTCCTTCAGCCATTGATATAGGAATCAAGAAAAATGATTATAGGAGGATTGTTGCAGAAAAGATGCTGAGCAGCCAGGTAATTCTTGGATGATGAGGAAGATCTGACAAGAGTTCCTAGGCGAGACACAGCAAGAAGATTAAGCAGTGAGTAAACTGATCAGATAGGTTAATATCATGATCTTGAGACAGGTATGAACAGAATGATCAAAACAGAAAAAGAAGATGATGAGAATTCTCTTAATTCTCAGATGATTCGAAAGTGCAGCCTGATCTTGAAGTGATGATATTAGATCTGATCTTGATCAATGGCATGGCATTTGCTGTTAGGCATATAATGCTCTGATACAATAATATGATTTTGAGAAAAAGAATATTTGATTTATTGCAATGATTTGTGATTTTACAGAGAATTGATAAAGTTTACAATAGCTGTGTACAAAGTATTTATACAGGCAATATTACAACAGTATGCCTTATTGGGCCGAAAGCAAGCCCACAGCCCAAACACTGAATACACTGGAGAAATAAATACAGGCAGAAGCAAAGCATATCGAAGCATATCTTTAATTTTACAATGATCCAAAAACTGGGAAGCTCATTATTCCTCGAGATGTTGTATTTGATGAAAACAGCTTCTGGAATGGTGAAGTAGAACAAAATCAGTATGAGCCATTCATTGAGGATATAGTTCAACCAACAGAAGTGAGATTGAATCAAACAACACCCACACTTCTCCCATCAGCAAACTCATCGAGAAGAGAGTCAACAAATGAAGACAATGAAAATTCAAATTCTGGATATTATCTGATTTTGATACTCCTCCCAGGAAGTATCGCTCCTTAGCTGATATATATGAATCATGCACTTTCACTTTTTTAGATGCAGACTCTTTTAACTATGGAGAAGCATATGGAATTGAGGAATGGAAGCGCTCTATGCAAGAGGAGATTAAAGCAGTTGAAAAAAATGACACATGGGAGTTAGTAGACTTACCACATGAGAAGAAAGCAATCGGTCTCAAATAGATTTATAAAGTGAAATGCAGTCTAGATGGAACGATTCAAAAGTATAAAGCAAGGCTTGGTGCCAAGGGTTATGTGCAAAAACAAGGTATTGACACTATTGATAATTTCTCCCCAGTTGCAAGATTTGAGACGATACAAACTATTTTGGCAGTAGCTGCTCAAAATAGATGGTTCATATTTAAGTTTGATGTCAAGTCTGCATTTCTGAATGGTTTTCTAGAAGAGGATGTGTATATGGAAAAGCCGCAGGGTATTATTGTAGAAGGTTAAAAGGAGAAAGTGTACAAACTCAAAAGGGCATTGTACAGGTTAAAACAAGTTCCGAGAGCTTGGTACAGCATATTAGACAGTTATTTTCATCAAAACGGGTACAATAAAAGGGAAAGTGAGCCAACATTGTATGTGAAGGTGATTAGTGGTGGTGAAATAATTATAATTTGTGTATATGTAGATGATATAATATGCACTTCATCCTCTAAACACTTACCCGGGAATTCAAAAGGAACATGATGAAGGAATTTGACATGTCCGATGTAGGACTGCTTTACTATTTTCCTGGCATACATGTTTGTCAAACAAATGAAGTAATATTCCTACATCAAAAAAGCCATGCTTTGAAGTTAATTAAGAAGTTCAACATGATAAATTGCATGACCACTTTAACTCCTATAAACACAAGCGAGAAGTTATTAATAAATAATTAAACACCAAAGGCCAACCAGAGGTTTTTAGAAGCTTGGTAGGAGGATCGATGTATCTAACTCACACTCGTCCCGGTATAATGTTTCCGGTTAGTTTAGTCTCAAGATCTATGAACAACCCTTCAGTACTTCATTTTGGAGCAGCCAAGAGAACTCTCCGTTACATTAGGGCAATCAAGCAACTTCGGAATATGGTATAAACCTGTTTATGATTCCAATTTAGTTGGTTTTACTGATAGTGATCGGGCTGGCTTTGTTGATGATCGAAGAAGCAAGAGCGGTTTTGTGTTTAGTCTAGGATCTATCTGGAGCTAGATCATGGCTTTCAAAGAAGCAAGTAGTAGCAGCTTTATCATCATCCTAAGCTGAGTACATGGCAGCATCATCAACAGCATGTCAAGCCATTTGGATTCAAAGAATATTGAATGATATGCACCAAGTACAAGCAGAAGCTACAAAGTTTACCGTGATGACAAAGCCACTATTTCAATGACAAAGAACCTAATGTTTCATGGAAGGACAAATCACATCGAACTTCGTTATCATTTCATTCGAGAAGTAGTTGAGAAAGGAACTATTATCATCAAGTATTGTAGCACAAATGATCAAGCTGCTGATGGGTTCACCATGGCTCTTTCACTACTAGAGAAACAGTGTATTCCAACAGCGATGTTCGAACGGCCTCCAACGGCATTTCTAACGGCTTCCAACGGCGCGTTGGATTTTGACGTAACCGTCTAAAGCCGTTGGAAACTGTTGGAATGAAGCCGTTTGCGGCCGTTGGAAGCCGTTGGAAAATTTCCTGCATATCTCACCGAGACCAGACCTGCAACTCATTATCTTCTTCCCAATTAACATTTTCACCCAATTCCCCCATTCCACCACCTCCTAACCTGCTACCGCCGCCCCAAACACCATCCCAACCACCTCCGACGCCATCTAGAAGCTGTTCCAGCCCATCTCCACCGTTCTAGCTCTCCAAATCGGTAATTTTGCTAAACCTAATATTTAGGGTTTTTTGATTTAGGGTTTAATTTTGAATTGTGATTGATTCCTACTTGTTACTGTATGCATATTACATCATGTTATCCCCTAATTGCAACTATTATCCCATAATGAACAAGTTATTACCGATTGAAAATTTTGTAATTTAGGATATTGCATTAGTTTATGTTGATTTGGTTAGTATTGAACGTATGTGTGTGATAGAGTTTATTGCATTTGGAAGCCGTTAGAACGGATATTGCATTTGTGCGAACACGAGTTTTGTATTTGTGCGAACACGCGAATTGATTTAGTGTATAAATGAATTTGTAATAAATGAATTTTGTGTACAAATTTTGTGTATAAATGAATTTAGTACTTATGTAATAAAACAGTAAAATATAAACCAATATTAATTAAACGAGTTATATATTTAAATTTAATATAAACAAATATTTAAATCCTTAGATATATTTGGCTCCGTCTGACAAGTGTTGTATATGATCGTTTTAGGAGATATTCGATTTTTCCACAAAACGGACAACTCTATTCATCTGATACATCATTTGTCGGATTTGTCCCTGTATTGGACAAGTTACAAACACTATAAAGTAATTATATTTCGTCAATCATATCACTTTAAACGGTTCACAAAATTTCGACGGCATTTTCTTTACGTTCCTTGTGTACACACATTTGTGTACGATACAAGGAACACGGGGGAAATGCTGCCGAAATTTTGTGAAATCGTTTAAAATGATATGATTTACAGAATATAACTACTATTGTGTTTGTAATGGGAAGTAGGATGACCGACCATCAAAAAAGACACATAAGTGGCAATGAATCAATAGTTGTTTATTTAAAATAAAGTTTGTAGAAAAAATATAAAATTTAGTACATGTTTACTAAATTAGTAAATAAAATTTAAACAAAATATAAAATGAACGATTTATAATTTTTTTACTTTATCATAGGTTTTCAAGTAGGAAAAATGGTCAATTACTTTAATGATCGGAGCTGGATGTATCAAAGAAGGGAAATTAATGGCGCAATAAGTGAACATTTTCTGAAAGGGGTACCAGTGTTCATCAAATTTGCTATAAGTAATATTGCAAACGATGAAGAAATTCGTTGTCCATGTAGTAGATGCAAATTGTTGAACTATTTAGTACCGAATATAGTTAAGGTTCATTTGCGCCAATACGGTTTCGTACCCAATTATTTGTTGTGGGATCGTTATGTAGAAATTGTAGCCCCTAATAATCAAGAACAGTCGGTGGAGGTCATTAGTGATGAAGTTAGTACGAATCTCATAGAACATATGGTCGAAGATGCAGCACGATCAATGTTCCCTACCGTTGAAATTGATAACGACGATGTTAACGTCGAAGAGGAACCAAATGTTGCAGCTAAAAAATATATGATTTATTGGATCATGCTAAAAACCTTTTGGAATGGATGTTTGAGCAGCTCTCAATTATCGGTAACTGCAGAATACATTGCAATGAAATCAAAATACAACCTTACAGAAGCTGGCTTTACGGTTGTTGTTCAAGCTGCTAAACGTCATATGCCACCCGATAATTTAATGTGCGAAAATTATTATGAAGTGAAAAAACTTATGTCATCTTTCGGTTTGCCATATCAAAAAATAGATACATGTTTAAAGGGTTGCATGTTATATTGGAAAGAAGACATCAATCTTATAAATTGTAAAATATGCAATCAAGAAAGATACAAACCGAGGAAAAAGAAGGGAAAAGAGGTTCCGTACAAGCGTATGCATTATTTACCCATCACCCCTAGACTTCAACGGTTATATGCATCATCTGTAATAGCGCATCATATGAGATGGCACAGTGTGAGAACACCTCAAGAAGGTATCCAATGGAGAAGCATGGAAATATTTTGACAAAAAATATCCCGATTTTGCAGCGGAGAGCCGCAACGTTTGTAACGACCCAGAATTTTGAACGAATTAAATTGGGAATATTTAATTTATTTTAAATATTTGAACGATGATTTAATTTGAATTCCCGATATAAGTTTAAAATTGGTGATTAAATTATAAAATTGAATCTATTAATTGTTGAATAAAAATTTGAATCTTCAATTTGAAGTTGAAGAAAAATATTTTGAAAGCTTTTAAAATTCGTATTGATGATACTGAAGATAATAGAAGTTTCAGAAATGAATTCAGAAGTGATTTGATCGGTTTTGAATTTTTATCGTTCGAGTCGATGTTTGAAAATAGCCGTCCGAGGCGCAGTCTCGGAATTCGACGAAACCAGTTCCATTGGATCCGTAATATTTTATTGTTATCGAATTCCAAATTTCGTAACATTTAGAGTTGTCGTGTGATCGTACGACAAGCAAACACGCTGAAATTGGAGTTCGAGATATTTTGAAAAAAAAGAAAAAAAATATATAAATAAACAAAAAGAAAAAGGCACGTTCAAATCACACGTTCTCTTCCCTAACTTCAGCCTAAAATCACGCAGAGAATCACGAAGCCAAATCGTGCCGGCCATGCTTCGTTCGACTTTAGCGTTATCTCGTCCCTCTCTGTTAATTTTAATCTCGAGCAGTTCAAAGAAAAAAATTAATGGCCGCTTATTCTTCGTCCCTCTTCCATCAATTCAAAGCGAAAACACTCTCGTTCAAATTTTAAAACGGCAACCGAGTTCGAGCGACTCGCGCACGCGAGGCATTGGAGGCGCGATCGAAATCTGGACAGTGACGAGTTTCACGAAGCTACAGTCGAGGCGGCAACACCTGGAAGCTCGCGAAGCAAGGGGGTGTCGCAGAAGCGTCGTCGTTCCCCGATGGCAGCGATGTCGCGATGTGATGGCGAGCAGCGCGATTGGAGCTTCGCGAACTCGAGCTCGAGGCGAGATTTCATCGCGTAGAGCTAGGGTTCTCGAGTGCGAAGGGGACAGGCAGCGACGTGGGGATGAAAGCAGTGGCAGCAGCGTTCGCGAATGGGGATGTCGCGATTTCGATTTCGCGTGGGCTTCGCGAGTGGAAGGAGGAGGGCGACATCTTGAGGCGATGTTCAGGTGGAGTTGTTGGAGTCGATTGCAAGTTCGACTGAGTGAACTCGCGACATAGGAGTCGTGGCAGTGGCGATCGGCAGTGAAGTGAGGTATATTGATTTTTATTTTTGATTTAATTCAATAAACATTTATATATACATATATATATAAAAAAAATATATACAGCAAACAGAAAAATAGTTTACATATATATATATATATATATTTTTATATACAGTTTAGAAGAGTTATAGTAATAAAATTTCTATTTATGTTATTTATAGAAAACGTATATATATTTAGACAAGATTTCGAAGTATAAATTCTGTTCGATTTAATATGTATACGAGAAGATAAACTGCTGTTGTTATATAGAAAAAAATAATAATAATAAATATTCATGCAAATCAATTTGATAATTGTTGAAGTTAAATTTTTTTTTAAAGACAGGAATATTATTTTCAGAATGTGAAAAGTTATTTAAAGGAAGATTGGTTTAAAATAAAATCTTGGGATAATTAAAATTACCAAACGAAAATTTAATCGACCGATTATTTTGAATATTGATTAATTTATATAATTGTTATACAAGGTATAAATCAAGAGAACAATCCAATTTGGAAATGGGATGGCAAAATAAAAAGCTAAGGTGAGATCTTCTCACTCAGATTTAAAAATTGATTGCAGTTATTGATTGTTTGATATGATTGCTATGTGGATGTGCTATTAGATATAGTAGGATATATCTATTATATATATAGCAATATATACATATTGGCATATGTATATATTGGATTGATGATTTCCCGCCTCGTATAGCGGATGAGACCCTATTGCGCCGTTAGTAAGCGGATTTATAAAAACCTATATACCGCGATAATTCCGTACTGGAGCGGAATTGGTATTGTGCTAACATCTTTGGATGCAGGGAAACAGGTTGGAGGGATCCAACTGGACCCCTCACATTGATTGAATTTATTTCTACTGTGATGTGATAATCTGGGAATGATTATCGATGTTATTGAATTGATGTCTGGAAATTGTTGAAAGCTAAAATTTAGCTGAATGGATGTTTGATATCATTGGATTCCAGAAATAAACGAAATTGAATTTTTGGTAATTCAAGCAGAAAATTTTAAGTGAATTGATTTTTAGAAATTGAATAAAATTTGAAGAAAAGAATTTAAAAGAATAAAGGTTGATTTTTAAAACCTTATCGAATTTATTTCCAGAATAAAGTGAAAATGTTAAATAAATGAATTTCGTATAATAGTGATTTTAAATTGAAGAAATTAATTTAAATTTGGATTTTTAAATAGATTGAAAGAGACAAAGAAATTTATTTTCTTAAAAAGGAATTTATTTAAAAGAAGATAAGTTGGAAATTCAGTTTGGAATTTAATTGGTAAATTGAAATAAGTTGTGAAATCAATGTAAAATGATTTCAATTTGAAGAATCCATTTCAAAACAGAATATTGAATAATTTGAGAAAAATAAGGAATTTATTTTAGTAGTGATAAATAAAATTTGAAATCAATCTGTGATTGATTTAATATTTAGAAATGAATTTTTGAGAAATCAATATGGAAATTTTATTCAAACGTTGAAAATAAAATTTGAAATCAATATTGAGATTGATTTGGTATTGAAGCTTTTATAAATAGAATTAAAATTTATAAAAGTTGGTATAAACCCAAAGTCACTTATTTTGATAAGTTAAATATAGAAGTTGATAAAAGAAGGTTTATAAGTCGAAGTTGTTATTAAAAGAGAAATAGAATTTATAAACGTGCTTATAAATTCGAAAATAGATTGAATGTGATAAATTTAATATAGAAGATTATTTAAGAAGATATATTCACGATTTTGAATAGCGAATTTTTATTGAAATAAAAATGTGTAGGAATGATTGAAATGGGGTTAAGTAGATTTTATTCACGATTTTGGACAGTGAATATATTGTTAAGTAAAATGGATTCATTTTTGAAGAAGAAATATTTTAAAAATGAAGTTAAACAGTTTAAAGGTGTTTTAAAATGTGTTATGAATCGAAAGCATAGATTTCAACATTTATTGTTGAAATAGACGTTTTCGAGAAATATAAGGAAATGGTGGACTATAACACTGTTGTTATAGTAAATGATTTCCGAAAGGAAATGTTTTATATAGTATTGGGATTTATATATCTATCTAAATTTCGAATCCCTATACTAGTGATTTTGAGTCGTCGTAACGATGTTTTACGTAACATTCGTTTTGACTCAAATTGATGTTGTTATAGAAAATAGATTTCCTTAAAGAATGAAATATATACTTAATTTGATTTAAGTATATCGAGTATTTTCAAATGTTGAAAATAAAAGATTTGTGAAACACTTATTATTAAATAAGTATGGAATGTTTTCCAAAATGAAGTGAAACGTTTTGAGATTTTATCTTCTTAAAGATAAATCGAAATTGAATATTTGAAAACGTTTGAAAATCGAATATTAGTAGGTATTCGAAAAATGTAAATTCAATATGGAATTTATAAAGGAAAGGGAAACTGTTTAGAAAAATAAACATTGATTTATTTTTGAAGTGTGGAAATTTTATATCTAATAAAGATATTTGGAAGATTAAATAATTTGGAAAATTATTTGGAATCTGATGATGTTGCGCATCTTTATTGATAGTTAAATAACCGACTATCAATAATTACCTTGAGTAGGTATTTGTTGTGATTGGATGAATTTGAATGCCATACTTATTTTTGAATAAGCGCCCACTATTCGGGTTAGCCGGGAAAGGACCATGGGGTCGTATAACCCATTCCGAATATGTGATACGTCGTTATGAATCGCAATTGAAGACCGGTGTTGAAGACCGGATATTTTTGAAAACGGAAGGATTACCGTCGAGTTACTCTACATCGACTGATCTTCGATTTAGAGGTTTTATCACCCTTAGTGACGGGAAGTCCTGACGTGATTGAAAATTATCCGGAAATGCAAGGGCTTCGTGAGGAGTGCCTTCGGTTCTGTTCGATCCCGGAACAGACTTGTATGGATTGTGTGTCTGACGTTACAATTTGAGATATAAAGCTGATTTCTTTCAAATACATTTCTGTTGGTGGCGGAGAATTTATTCTCTTAGCTTAACACCCTTCTCTGAGACGTACGAGCTCAGAGGTTATGTAGTTGAAATTTATCAGCGATATATCCCAATTTGGTAACGTGGCATACTGAGTGTTGCTGTGAAATGATCAGTGTTTGATCATTTGTGATATGATCATTTGTTTGATCTTATATCTTTGTGATCATAGGTTGATCATTTTGTTTGACCCGAAGCAGGGCTTTTTGAGAAAGCGTAGCTTTGTGGACGAGACTTCATCGAGCCTCACACCCCGGAAATGGTCGAAACAGGAAGGATGCAGCAAGGTTCTAGAGAGTAGCGCCCCTTAGTGTATGTCATTCCTTCTGGATAAAGGTGGTATCATGGTATGGAGCCCAGATACTTAACCTCTGTGGTTACTGCATTATTATTATCTATGTGGTTTGTTGCGAATCGGGGATCCTCGGGAAGATCGGTGACGATCGGGGGATGGCATACGCGTGTCAGTAGTTACCTATTTTTGCAGAGGTAACCCGGCCTTGTGTTGGCAGAGATCCGGTTAGGTTCTCGGGTCGTCTATTCCAGGGACGTACCCATCGTGGATAGGAAGTTCCTTAGCCTGACCATTTGTTGGAAATCCAAAGAAACAATACGAGCCTTGTACGGTTTTAGTTGTAGAACCTGCCATTTAATATGGTAGCTATAGCAAGCATACTATAATGGTACCTATGCTGGCTAAGATTTATATTCTACTTTCGAAATGTTTTCTACACTATGCACTAAAAATAATATAAAAAAGAATTTGATTTTTGCGTAGTAAGCATCTTTGACTATCATAAGAAGAAATCTCCTCCAAGTCTGCGTTTGCATTGTGTGTGTGGTGGGAGGTCTTATGGTAGTTTCATTTTCCAAAAGCATTGCGAATTGACTTTAAATCTTCTTGTAGTTATAAAGAATAACTGTTTTACGATCTCACACCAGTCACCATGACTGACTCGGAGTTTATTGTTTCCCTTCTAAACTCTGGGTGCCCACCAATTTCCACACGGGCAGTCTAGAGTTAGATTATTAGGTTATCTAGATATTCTGGAGCTTTGGAGATAAGCTGGAGGACGAGACGTAGTATTTGTATCTGATAGTATTTATTCCGCTGTGTATTCTGTATGAGGACAAGTTTATATAACTGTCCATTGTTGTATATGACTCTGATGATTGATGTATGTATAAACTGATATAGCTCTTTGTTTTAAAAGACTAGTGTTTATTTATTATATATTGTTCCGCTGCGATGTGTAAGATTCTGATATTGTTTTCTGTTCTGATGTTTTTCTGTTGTTCTTCTCTTCTTTCTTCTACCTTCTTCTTCTTCTGCCTTTTTCTTCTTTCTTAAAACCATAACTTTTCGGGTTTCCGGCATTCGATTGTTCGGCAATCGATAAAGTGAGTATCGATGTTGAATTTTCGAAAATCGAAAATTTTGGGATGTTACAACGTTAGACTAGGGTTATGTACAGACGGCTTCTCACCGTTTTCTCAGTTTGGTTCTAAATATTCATCTTGACCTATAATAATCACACCTTACAATCTACCCCCGTGGATGTGTATGAAAACTCCATATATGTTTCTCACAATTGTCGTCCCTGGCCCTGATGATCCGACACAGGGCATTGATGTTTACTTACAACCGTTAATCGAAGGGTTGAAAATATTATGGTATGAAGGAGTTGAAACATACGACATATCAAAGAAGAAAATTTTTCGGATGTTCGCTTCTCTGTTATGGACTATTAGCGATTTTCCTGCATATGCAATGCTTTCGGGTTGGAGTACGGTCGGTCGTTTTGCTTGTCCTTATTGCATGGAAGAAACACAAGCATTTTCCTTACCGCATGGGAAGAAAATTTCATGGTTTGATTGTCATCGATGTTTTCTTCATATTAATCACCCTTTTAGAAGAGACAAAAAAACTTCATAGCTAATAGGCACGAGACCCTACGACCACCAACGGTTTGGTCAAGCGAGGATATATATGAACTTGTAAAATTATCCAAAAATACATGAGACTGGACAACAAATTGAAATTTAAGGTAAATCGATGTTTCATAATTGGTGCAAACAAAGTATATTCTCGGAATTGCCTTATTGGAAAAATCTCTTAATCCATCATAACATTGACGTGATGCATAACGAAAAAAAAGTATTTGATAATGTGTTTTATACAGTTTTGAATGTGAAGGGCAAGACTAAGGACGATTTGAAATCTAGACGTGATATAGAGGAAATATGCAATCGTCCTAAGTTTCATATGAAGCCCAATGACAGTAAGAAACCCAAAGCATGCTATGAACTAGACATCAACCAAGTTAAAGTACTCTTAAAATGGGTGGAAGGATTACGATTTCCCGATGGAATTTCCTCTAATCTTCGTAGATGTGTCGACTATAAAAATGGAAGACTGAGTGGAATGAAAAGCCATGATTGTCATGTAATGATGGAAAATTTGTTACCCATCGCTTTCAAAGAATTGTTACCGGTAAAAATTTGGACGGTAATAACAGAACTTAGTTAATTTTACAAGGAGCTTTGTTCAACTACGTTAAAAGTTGATCGTCTACTTAAACTTGAAGAAGAAATTCCTATACTGCTCTACAAACTGGAGAAAATATTTCCTTCGGGTTTCTTTAATGTAATGGAGCATTTACCTATTCATCTTTCATATGAAGCACATCTTCAAGGTCCTGTGCAATATGGATGGATGTATCCATTCGAAAGGCATGTTACTATACTGAGTATGTAAATGTTAATTTAATTTTAAATAGAAGTTAATACTTAACCGAAATATTTTTATTAGGTACTTAAATCATTTAAAGAAAAAAGTGAGACAAAAAACTCGAGTTGAAGGTTCTATTTGCAAATCATATATCGAAGAAGAAGCTTCTTTCTTTTTCTCTCATTATAATGATCATGTGAACTTATCATTTGTAAGTGTTCCGCGTAATGATGAGGCCGTTGAACAAAATTCTTCTTCTGAATTAATATTATTTATTTTTAAACAACATGGCCGACATGCTGGAAAATGTGTGGAAGTATGGCTAGATGATAAAGATTACCATGTAGCACACACATATATTCTTCTTAATTGTCCTGAAGTTGCACCATTTGTTAGGTAATTATCACCTTCCAAGTTTTGTTAAATTTAATACTACACGTGTAAATAAATAATAATGTAATATATCTTGTTTGTGTTTGCAGTATTTTTGAATCACAAAATCCAAGCGGCGATTTAAGCAAAGATTTCTGTACTTGGTTTTCGAAATACGTTTCTGATCCCACAAATAATGTGCTCGATGAAGGACTGAAACATTTGGCGTTTGGACCGAAAAGAAAAGTTAAAACTTATCCAATATTTTTTGTTAATGGATATAAATTCAACACCAAAGAATACGGTGCTAAAAAATTAACAAACAATACTGGTGTATTTGTTAAAGGCAGTGATGATCCTAATAATCATATAAATGATTTTTATGGCGTGTTAACTCAGATTTTGCAGTTGACATATTTTACAAGACCCGCGAAGGATGTTTATTTGTTTAGATGCAACTGGTTCAGCAATGTTCCAGGTTCTGGAATTAACGTGCATCCAAATTATAATCTTATAGAAATTAAACATACCTCGCGTTATCAAAAGTACGACCCTTTTATACTAGCCAAACAAGCCCTACAAGCTTATTATGCCCCTTATCCATCTCTAAAAAAGGATAAAGCAGATTGGTCTGCGGTTTTTAAAACCAAAGCAAGATTTACGTTCGATGGACAAAATATTCCAAACGAACAAGCCTATCAAGCAGATCTGGAGGAAAATGTTGAAATAACAATTACAGACGATCAAACTGATTTTGGACCTTTAAATGATGAGACAAATGTATTAGTCGAAGCATTTGAGAGTGTAGAGGAAAATGACATAGAACACGAAACCGAGTCTGAATCAGAAAACGACGAGGACGACTGAGTAATATCCGATAATTTTTACAATTATTCACATTACATTTATCTCTGATTAATAATGCATTTATCCAAAGTTATACAATTTTAATGCCAACAAGTGTATACTCACACACTCAACACATACACACAACATGACACATTTGTAGCATATTGTATTACATTTTTTAATGGTTCGTCATATCATAATTATTATGAATTGTATATGTATGTATATGGCAGGTATATTATGTCTGGCTCTGGTTCTGGCTCTCAGCGACGTGGCTCTTCCCAACAGATTGGAGAGAGTAGTGGTGAGCCATCAGCTCGTCTAGTCGTTTACTTGCAGCTAAAGGCTGATCAGGCGTAAGTATCATAATTAGCAGCATAGCAATTTAATTTTTTGTACATGATATATCTATAATTGTCTAAAGTTCTATTTTATATTTAACGCAGTGGGTTTGATTTGGAGCCATCTAAAGTGGTTCTGAACATTTCTAAGCAGGCGTATATGAGCAGGATGAGCGATTGCTGGCCTAAGTGGAGCAAGATCCCCGATGATGTGAGAGAGACCATTTGGCAAGATTTTCTAGTAAGTTTATACCGCTTTACAAAATGATTAATTAAATACAAATAAATAATTAGTAATATTTTCTCATTGTACAGGGCGTAGTAGATTTGCAAGAGTCTGACATCAACATAGTTCAGCAACATTGGAACTGAGAGATCGCTAAGAACTATAGGGAAAAGATGTCAGAGATTAAAAAAGTGGAGAAGAAACTAAAGTGGATGAGCGCGGCTGTATGGGATAAGTGGGTTGACTGGTGGAACTCTGAGGAGTTCAAGGTAAATCTATAATGAATCTCAGTAATTATTTTAACGTTTAATAAATAATTATTCATTGTAAATTTGCAGGAGGAGTCAGAAAGGAACTCAGCAAACATGAGCAGGAATCCAGTAACTCATCGTGGAGGCTCCAAATCTTTTCAGCATCACCGCGAAGATTTGGTAAATTTATCTATTATCACATTTGTATATTGATCAGTTCAGTAATTAGTTATGTGAAGTTAAATTATCCAAATTATCAATTGCAGGAACGAGCTTATGGACATCCCGTTGGCTTAGTGGACTTATTTGCTCACACCCACGCATCTAGGCAAGTAGACGAGTCTGGCAAAATCATATATCAGTGGGGTGATCAGGATAAGGCGACTGAAGCATATGTATGCATTTTTTAATTTCTAATACTTACATCGATAAGTTTATTAATTACTAGCTATGTAAAATAAAAATTACATTCTACTATTTTTTAACTGAAATTGTTTTTTTTCATTATAGTCAAGGTTACAGGAGGCACGGGCTTATGCGCTTCAGTGGTCTGGTCGTGATGAGTTGACACAGGAGGAGCAAGGTAACATATTTGACGCTGTTATGGATCCGACGCAGCGGAGTAGACGTTATGGCTTCGGGAACGTAACGGTAATTAATCCTTTTACATATGTACAACAAATTAACGTTTAGATATATAGTGTTATAATATTTTATATGCGTTTCCAACCCTTTTGCTATTATTTCTATTTGCAGGCTCGACAAGCTCAAAAGGCCCAAGACAAAGAAGAAATTAAGGAGCTTAGAGCTATGATTGAGCAGCTACAGGAGGAGAATCGTCTGCGAGCTATACAGATGGAGCAGCTGAATCAAAAACTTGTGGTGTATGTGCAGAATCATGGTACCTTTCCTTCGTCGTCTGATGCTTCCGGAGGCGACGACGAAGATGCTTGAGGAGGTATGCTTTTTATTGTTTGTGATTGAACGATGTATATATTGACTTGGAGATGGTTATAATGTGTTTTAATGTTGTATATATTGGTACGGAGTGGGTAAGAACGATATTTTGATGGTATGTACGTGGTTTGTTTACATGTTTTGTTGGTATTTACATTGATGGTAGGTTTATGATGTTTGAATGGTTTGGTTTGTTTATATTGGTGTTTAATTGATTGATGTGTGTTGTTTATATTGATATTGATATATATGTGTGGAATGGATTTGAAATGTATTGGAAATGTATTGGAAATTTATTGGAAATGGAATGGATTGGAAATGGTGTGGCTGGAAGGTTAATAGGCTTGCTGTTGTTAAATTTTGTGTTACTATATGATGGAGAATTGAAGGGGATGAATGTAGCTTGGTGTCAGAGAAGACGGTTCGCAAATCGGAGTCCGAAGGAAGAAGATAGGAGGGATGAAGCTAGTGTTCTGCTGTAGGTCAGACGTCTGGTTGAGAGGGCCAGACGTCTGACGAGGTTTAGGCTGTTGCCAGAAACATTTCGCAGACGTCTGGTCCCTCTGGCCAAACGTCTGGTTCTGCCTGTGCCAAATAGAACCTGGCCTTAGACGTCTGAGGTCTGAGACCAGACGTCTGGTTCTGCTTGTGTTTGCCAACCAGAACCTGGCCTCAGACGTCTAAGGTCTGAAACCAGACGTCTGAAGCGGCGTTTATCTGTTTTTCTGGGCCGAGTCTTTGAGCTGTTTTGTGATTTGTTGAAGGGCAAAGTGGACTTTCGCCAGGGTTTTCTCCATTAGTATATATACTCTATTCAGGTTTAGAAGAAGGGAGGCTGATCATCTCTATTCAAGGGTTTAGTCCTCCATTAATTAGGGTTTTAGGCAAAACTCTATTTCTTCAATTCTAATCTCCTCAAACAGATATTCTTATTGAATAGATCATTGTAATCAATCTCTTGTACTCTTCTCATTTGGTGATAATAAAAGATCTCTCTCAAAGTGGATGTACACTAACGCGACGTTAGTAGAACCACTATAAATCGGTGTGTGATTTATTGCTTTCGTTATTACTTGTTATCATATATTGCTTGTGGTGTTATTGTGATCGTGTTTGGATTTGGTTTTATTGAATTCTTCAAGTGTTTGGTTGTTTTGCACTATCTATCACGATCTAGCTTTTCCGCGTGCATTTGGGGATTTGAGTTTGAGCGGTCTCGATCGAAATCCACCATAACATTTGGTATCAGAGCTTTGGAGTTGGTAGGTGGTTGTTGAAATGCCGGAAACGGAAACCTCTGAAAATTCAATGGTTAGTCCAAGTAGTATAGCGCCGTATGTACGTGGGTCGTATGTGGCGTCGGGATCGCAATTGGTTATCGACAAGTGGAATGGCGATAATGATTTTGAAAAATGGCAATGGAAGATGAAAGCGGTTCTAAGGAGGAATCAGGTACATCGAGTGGTGTTTGATACTCATTTGTTGCCGGCGGACATCTCGGATGTCGAGAGAGAGGAAATGGAAGAGTGGGCATTTACTACACTTCAACTTGCAATGGGAGAGAATGTGATCTCCGAAATTAGTGGTGAGACCACCGCTAAGGGAATTTGGAACAAGTTGGAAGAATTGTATATGAAGAAGTCTCTAACTAATTGTTTTATCTTGTTGCGAACGTTTTTCACCTATAAGATGAAAGAAGGAAGTTCGCTAAAGGCACATTTGAATGTGTTTGATGATTTGCTTATGAAGATGAAGGCAGTAGATTTAAAGATTGAGGAAGAGCAAAAGGCAATGATATTGTTATGTTCGTTGCCAGACCGTTATACCGGTTTCTCAAATATCTTGATCTATAGCCGGGATACATTGACGTTAGATGATGTCAAGACGGGTCTTCTTAGTGAGGAATTGAGAGATCAAATGAAGGAGTTGAGTGTTGGTGGTAGTAGTTCCGGTAATGGTCAAGGTTTGTTTGTGGAGAAGGAAAGATATGTGAAGAAGGACAACCGGGGGTGTTCTAAATCAAGGAATCCTGGTTGGAGAGGAAAATCAAAGGAGAGGAAATGCAAGTTCTATATTTGTAAGAAACACGGTCATTGGAGAAATGAATGTCTGGACAAGGAGAAGGGTAAAAGGGAAGTAGCATCTTCATTTGTAGCGGTGGAGAGAAGTGTTGGTGAGGAAGACATAGATGTGTTGACGGCGGTAGCATCGGATGTTTCCGGTAGTGAGTGGGTGCTCGACTCGGGGGCGTCGTATCATATGACGCCTAATAGGAATTGTTTTTTCTCTTGTTGCTAAAGAGGGAAATTCAATTATTATGGAAAATGGTGCTATGTGTAGGTCTCAAGGCATTGGTTCCATGCAAATTCGAATGTTTGACGAAGTGGTTCGTAATCTCACTAATGTACGCTATGTTCCGGGACTTCGAAAGTCTCTTATCTCTTTGGGGCAATTGGATTCTCTTGGTTGTAAGATCACTATTGAGAGTGATTGTTTACGGGTTTCGAAAGGGGCACTTGTGGTCATGAAAGGTGCTAGGACTCAAGGTGTTTATTTGCTTCGTGGAGAGACCGTAGAAGGTGAAACTTGTGTAGGTGTTGATAGTTCTTGTAGCTTGGATGCGACAAGGTTGTGGCATTTGAGGTTGGGTCATAGCTCAGACAGGAGTTTGGAGATTCTTCGGAAGAGGGAGATGATCAATGGTGAGAGTTTCAACAAATTGGAGTTTTGCGAAGAGTGTGTCTTAGGGAAGAAAACAAAAGTATCATTCGGTGAAGGAAAACATGATTCAAGAAATGTTCTTGAGTATGTGCACACGGATGTATGGGGACCGGCACCGGTAGCTTCTTTGGGAGGAGCAAGATATTATATTTCCTTTATAGATGATTTTTCTCGTAAAGTTTGGGTGTATGTAATGAAGGCTAAGTCGGAGGCATTTGCAAAGTTAAAAGCATGGAAGGCTCTTGTTGAGAATGAGAGTGGTAAGTCTTTGAAGGTTCTTAGGTCCGACAATGGAGGGGAGTATGTTTCCGGAGAATTCTTAGAGTTTTGCAAGCATCATGGGATCCGGAGACATTTTACTACACCGGGAGATCCGCAATCAAATGGAGTTGCGGAGAGGATGAATCATACTCTACTAAAGAAAGCTCGATGCTTGAGATTGACATCGGGTTTGTCTAAGGGATTTTGGGCCGAATCTTTGTCAACCGCGGTGTATATCATTAATCGAATTCCTTGCTCGGCTATTGATAACAAAATTCCGGAAGAAGTGTGGAAGGGAAAGAGTATTGACTTGAGCTATCTTCGTGTCTTTGGAAGTCCGGTTTATGTGCATGATCCACGTAATGATAAGCTTGAACCAAGAGCTTTCAAGGGGGTTTTGCTTGGCTATACGGATGGAGTGAAAGGCTATCGGATTTGGAATCCGAAAACGAAGAAGGTGACAAACTCTCGTCATGTTACTTTTGATGAGTCGGCATTGTTCAAGGAGAATGAGAGCTCATCAGATATTCCGGTCTTGTTTCGTGATGAATCGAAGGAGAAGAAAATTATTCCACCATTTCATCCAAGTGGTAGAGGTAAAGTAGTTGAAGATGCTTGTGAAGAAAATGCGGTTGATGTTACATCACAAAGTCCACATGGTGCCTCTAGTAGTGTTGGTGATGTACACGAGCCTAGAGAAGTTTCGGTTCAAGGTGGAGCCGACAGGGGTTTGGGTGAAAATATTGCTACTCGGGTTGGTCGTCGTCCCATAAGACCACCCGAAAGATATGGTGGTTGGAACTATCTTAGTTTTTGTGATAAGTTGGACTATGCACTTCATGTAGTCCAAGATGAGCCTTTGGACCTTGATGACGTCATGAATTCGAGTGATAGCTCGAAGTGGATTTGTGCCATGGAGGAAGAGATGCAATCATTAATGAAGAATCAAACTTGGGATTTGGTTCCGCTTCCTAAAGAAAACCGTGCTATTGGGTGCAAATGGATATACAAGGTGAAGGACGATGGAAGATACAAAGCTAGGCTAGTGGCTAAGGGGTTTGCACAAAGGAAGGGTATAGAGTATGATGAGATATTCGCACCGGTCGTGCGCCATACTTCAATACGGATATTACTTGCCGTAGTTGCTATTCATGACTTGGAGTTGGAGAAACTTGATGTGAAGACCGCCTTCTTGCATGGTGACTTGGATGAAGACATCTACATGGAGCAACCGAAAGGTTTTGTTGTGGATGGTAAGTCAAATTTAGTTTGCAAGCTGAAGAAATCACTATATGGGTTGAAGCAATCACCTAGACAATGGTACAAGAGATTTGATCATTTTATGCTTGAAAACGGTTTCAATAGAAGCATCAAGGATGTTTGTGTGTATTTCAAGAAGTTGGGAAATGATTGTTGGGTGTATCTACTCTTGTATGTGGACGACATGCTCATTGCTTCGAAGGACAAGAATGAAATCAACAAGTTGAAATTGCAATTAAAGTCGGAATTCTAAATGAAGGACCTTGGAGAAGCAAAGAGGATATTGGGCATGGAGATAGAAAGGAATCGAAAGCATTTTGAGTTGGAATTGACTCAAAAGGAGTACATAAAGAAAGTGCTTTGCCGGTTTAGCATGGAGAATGCAAAGTGTCAAATACACCTTTACCTTTGCATGTGAAGCTTTCGAGTAAAGGGTCACCTATCTTAGAGAAAGACAAGGCTTATATGGCAAAGGTGCCATATGCAAGTGCGGTTGGTAGTTTAATATATGCTATGGTGTGTACAAGGCCCGATATAGCAAATGCCGTCGGGGTGGTTAGTCGTTTTATGTCTAATCCGGAAAAATCGCATTGGGAAGCTGTGAAGCTTATATTGAGATACCTTAGAGGCACATCATCTCATGGTCTTGTTTTTGGCGGTAGTAAGACGATGGATTGCAAGTTGGTTGGTTATTGTGATTCAGACTACGCTGGTAATAGGGATCGAAGAAAATCAACTTCCGGATATGTCTTCACACTTGGGGGTACAGCCATAAGTTGGAGATCTAGATTGCAGACCGTAGTTGCTTTATCCACTACGGAGGCAGAGTTGATTGCCGCAGTGGAGGCGGCAAAGGAGGCACTTTATTTGAAGCGATTGTTGTGTGACTTGGGATTCGGGCATGATAGTATTGATGTTCGATGTGATAGCCAGAGTGCTATTCACTTGGCAGAGAATTTGGCATTTAGCTCACGGACTAAACATATTGAGGTGAGAGAGTCATTTCAAGTAGCCATGGATGAGGATAAGCAAGTATATCTTCGGAAAGTGCACACAAAACATAACGCGGCGGACATGTTCACTAAGGCTTTGCCGGTTGGGAAGTTCGAGCATTGCTCGGACTTGATTCGCTTGGAGAAGTGATAGGTGCCACGGGGTGGCACGGTTGAGAGAGATACTTGTGTAGATGAGGAAGAGTATTGATAGGAGATTGTCGTTCTATCTTCTTGGTGTAGTGCTAGTGTACACTCCTAGTGCTCTTGTCTTTGGTGAGACGGTGTTGGATGTTTTCAACATTTCGTTGGCGGGTGGGGGCTTTTTGCCTGAACTCGTTGATGGAGTGCAATGGGGGGTGGCTGTGCCGGAACCCGTTGGAGAAACATTCATGCTCGGTTGAAGGTAGAAGTGTTGGTAGTTGGAGCTATCGGTTGTTGATGGTATGGTACCATTGGTTTGGAGATGGATATAGTGTCAAGGTGGAGTGTTAAATTTTATGACACTATGTGATGGAGAATTGAAGGGGATGAATGTAGCTTGGTGTCGGAGAAGACGGTTCGCAAATCGGAGTCCGGAGGAAGAAGATAGGAGGGATGAAGCTAGTGTTCTGCTGTAGGTCAGACGCCTGGTTGAGAGGGCCAGACGTCTGACGAGGTTCAGGCTGTTGCTAGAGACATTTCGCAGACGTCTGGTCCCTCTGGGCAGACGTCTGGTTCTGCCTGTGCCAAACAGAACCTGGCTTCAGACGTCTGAGGTCTGAAACCAGACGTTTGAAGCGGCGTTTATCTGTTTTTCTGGGCCGAGTCTTTGAGCTGTTTTGTGATTTGTTAAAGGGCAAAGTGGACTTTCGCCAAGGTTTTCTCCATTAGTATATATACTCTATTCAAGTTTAGAAGAAGGGAGACTGATCATCTCTATTCAAGGGTTTAGTCATCCATTAATTAGGGTTTTAGGCAAAACTCTATTTCTTCAATTCTAATCTCCTCAAACAGATATTCTTATTGAATAGATCATTGTAATCAATCTCTTGTACTCTTCTCATTTGGTGATAATAAAAGATCTCTCTCAAAGTGGATGTACACTAACGTGACGTTAGTGGAACCACTATAAATCGGTGTGTGATTTATTGCTTTCGTTATTGCTTGTTATCATATATTGCTTGTGGTGTTATTGTGATCCTGTTTGGATTTGGTTTTATTGAATTCTTCAAGTGTTTGGTTGTTTTGCACTATCTATCACGATCTAGCTTTTCCGCGTGCGTTTGGGGATTTGAGTTTGAGCGGTCTCGATCGAAATCCACCATAACAGCTGTTGTACAGCAAAATGAACCCAGATTTCCAACGGTTTCCAACGGCTTATTGGCAATTTTATTCCAACGGCTAGTAACGGTTTCGCTATTAACCGTTGGTCGCCGTTGGAATTGCCGTTAAAAAAATATCCGCTGGTTCTGTTGGAAGCCGTTGGAAAGCGTTGATTTTATTCCAACGGCCGCCAACGGCTCGTAGCCGTTGGAATAGCCGTTTAATCTTGTAGTGTTTCTTACTCGAAATATCTGAAGTTCGGATCTTTGCTAATTAAATGTTTCCAGTTTTGTATCAGGGGGAGTGATAAGAATTGATGTAAAACATGGATATGTAGCGTGTCCCTATTTAGTTTTTTCTTAGGATGTCCTAGTCTACTGTGGTAGTGGCATGAACATAGGACATGTTTATTTTGTTTTTGATCAGTTAGTATACGAGTCTGTGTGTTTTCTCTTCTATGAAGTTAAAAAATAAAAAGGAACTTTTCTGCCTATTTAAGCTTCTGCACTTTATCTTGTTTGGTCTCTACAGATATTTCAATGCAACACAAATCAATTCATTGTCTTAATTAATACGTACGTTGCAGCTATTATATTGATAATTGTGCTATATGTTTATTTCCCTAGCTAGAGTAGGCAAATAAAACATGCAGCCAATTTCTAGAATGTCCTCGTGTTTATACTTTAGTTTACGCTGCCAGGAAAGCATATGGTGAGCAATTTAAAATATGGATTCAATGTGTTTAATATATTCCACTATACTATTCTTGGATGATGGTTTAATATTGTGTTATGCTGTTTTAACTGGAAGCAAAAGTTCATGCTCTTAGCGTATTGTTAATTCTAACCTTTGTAGAATTTGAATTTTATTGTAGAAGTTTAAAATCCTAGTAGTGGTTTCCACTTGTGATTTTAAATTTCGCTATGCATAAGTATATCCATCATACTTAACTAACTATGGTACACGATTACCTTGTTTTCCAAATCTATGTGGTGATATATATCTCAATATCTAGGCTAGGGCCGGGTGATAGTGATGTGTTTAGACTTTGTGCTAGAAGTATGACATTTTCTTCTGTCTTTAAAATATGCATATGTATCGTAGAAATAAAACCATGTCAATATATACCATAGAAATGTTCTCCACTGACCATTATTAGTTATACGTACCTTGACAGCCACTAAGTTATGTAGAAACATAATATTTCACTTCATTATTTTCACTGCATGCACGCAAACATAGGATCATAAAATGTAATCAACCCTAACCAAACAAAAACTCAATCAAAAATCGGATAAACATTAAAGTGCAATTAACTTTGATCATAACCAAGATAAACACCAGTCGCTGTGGTAAGATGGGCTCCTTTGGCATTTGGACATGCATTCTCTAGTGCGGATATTATATTTATAGCATAGGTTAAGCACTCATCACTTCCTAAATTGCATGTAGTAGAACCATAAATGCCTGGATCCGTAGTCGATGCACTAGTATAACCCAGCTTAAGCTGGCCTTTTACGTAATCTAAATTATGGTTGTATGAATCTCCATTTTCGTACGTGTTGCTGCTACAATATGCTGAAGCTTCATCTGAGTAAGCAAGCATTGAGGATGAGTTTATCGAAAACATTATTATGCTTACAAGTAGCATTTTCTGTGATATCGTAACCATTTTTCGTCAATTTGTTTACCTGTGCTTTACTTCAAATGAGATATTAATAGGCAATTGCCGACTGTATATTCTTTGGTTTGTAACTAGATGCTGATACGTCGGATTTACCAACAATAGATATATTGAATTAGATTTGCAAACTTGCTTTCCTATTGTACTGTCATTATTTTTCTAGAATGTTACTAAAAAGTTGTCACCATTATGTCTCATGATATTTCTTTGTGTGTTATGTTATCAGTATTATTCTGTATGTGTTATATTTAGCGCGCGCACATAGTCTATGATGTAGGTTTGTCATCTAAGCAAAAGCGGCACAATATATAAATACGGGTGTGTTTGTGTTTATATATATATATATATATATATATATATATATATATATATATATATACATATACATATATATATATACATATACATATACATATATATACATATACATATACATATATATACATATACATATATATATGTGTGTGTGTGTGTTTTTTTTTATGTATATTTGTGTATACTTGTATAGTGTTCAACAACACCCTAAACAGTGCAGCATCTGGTATGAATATGTGTGTGTATTTGTATAACGTTCAACAACACTCTAAACAGTGCATCATTCCAAATGCCATTAATTTTCACCACAAGCACTGAATTAAATAATAACACTAGTGTGAAGAACGTTTCTAATATATACGCACTTAATATATTGCATAACTAATTTTGATGGTCAATTTGCATTGGAATAAAGTAAATTTTTTTCCTAAGGATGATAGGTATATCGTATTTGCAAAATTCATACTCGAAATTAGGATAGAAAAAAAAAACCATAAGGTAAAAAAGCCGGGACGTGGATCCCTTCTCATATGTGTGTGTAAAGCCTTCTCTAATAATGCTAGTTATCATTAGTGAAGAAATTTGATAAGGTTTTTTTACAAGGCAAATGCTACCAAGTTTCAAAAAGAAGAAGCACATCTATACTTGTATATGAGGAAGGGTTTTGTCTGTACTCCTAAGATTTTTGAAACTATATAATTAAATGAAAATTTGTAGATATGTTCTTACATCACTCAAGATCATCTTTAGACTATTTTTTTTGTATGATCCTAACATTCAAAATAACATTTCAAACCGATTGTTACATAAATGTTTTAGCGAGGGATATTGACCAACATTTTAAATATGCTAGAAGTTTCTAAATGATTTTATTTTCGAACGTGATTTTTTTGAGTAAAGAATGTTCCTGGTCTAAAGGAGAGCACTCAGATAATAGAATAAAATATAGCAATCAAAATGCTACCAACAAGTCTGATAAGCGACTAATTACAATGGTTTGTATGTGTCAAAATTATCATCCTCACATACCAAAATGATCGACAAAGAAATGATAAGTTGCATGCCAATGTGTGGAAAGAATAATGATGCTAAACAATTATTGTGTAATTAATGGTACATACAAGACACAATAAGAGAAGTCTCCTTTGAAACCGTAGGGCGTGCGCACGCGTGTGTATATTCCTAGTTTTTGTAAAAATGTAGTCCTTAGACCTAGAAAAAAGAATATAAAAGTAGAATTAAGTATCCCGTTTGGGATGAAATACATATATTTATAATAGAATAAGTAAATTCTAAGTAAATGGGATTTTTGAATATCTCAATTGGATAAATTCAAACGAATTCATTTGTTCCTTTCGATAAAAATCCAAAAAATCCAATTGGTACGCGCACGAATTATGACTAAGAGTCTACTGCACATCTCTTTCGCTACGTAAAAAATTGGTACGTGCACGAATTTCATTTGTTCCTTTTGGTAATACGCTATTTCAAATCAAATGTAACTTTGAGAATGTTCAATCTACACTCTGAATATCATGTCCATAAAAAATGAGATCATTTTGAAACTCGTAACATGTTCAAAATGTTAAGGCGAATATCAACTGTTAAAACGCTGATTTAATCGTTGATTTGAAACATGATTTTGAACGTGTTAACATTATTCGGATAAAGCCAAATTTTGTAGAGATGATCTTGAGTTATGTAAGACATATCCACAAATTTTCATTTGATTTCGAATTGTGTAGGCCAAAAAATAAGAGGGGTGTATATGAGGTGTAGCGGAGAGAGGTATAGTCTTATACACACACACACACATATATATATATTATCAAATCTACAAATATTATCAACAACACCATAAACGCGACCCTACAAATATTATCAAATCTTAATATCATTTAAAAATAAGATCTAAGAAATAAATTTCTTTCACCAATTCAAACACTACAATATTATCTACTCTTAATAATATCATTTAAAAATAAAATCTAACAAATAAACTTCTTTAGAAATTCGTTCTTTATTAATTAATAATAGAAATAAATACTCAAACTAACAAATAATTAGATGTTACAACTTAGAAATAAATATTAAAACTAACTACACATAATTTCAACGCAAAAATATGACTAAATATTTTTGCAAATATTTAATGTGTTAAAAATATAAAATTTGTAGAAAAACAATTCATACGCGAAACGCATGCCATCATCATGCACGAAACGCGTGTTATAGTGCTAGTGTGTTGTGTATGAGGTAGATTCAATGATACCCCTCTTTATTCACAACCATATCATATTTTGATTTATGTTATTCAAAATGCTACCAAATTTAGAAATGTTTAATCTATATTATCAATATTATATTAAAAAAAAGGACTTGAAATTTCCAGCCTCATCAAAATTATTAGTGAGGTGCTAAAACATATACTTTAACCGTTGCTTTGGAAAATCAATTTCGATATGTCAAAAATATTTAAACGTGACCCAATTTTGTGAAGATTATGTTAGGTATGATATAAACATATTCATAAAATTTTGTAATTTAAGATAGTGTAATAAAAAATATGCTAAAGGGAGAAGAGGAGTACCATGAAATCATTCACTATCAAATCTCAACTACATTATCCAAATTAAGGTGAATAATAATAAACCATCTCATTTTTATGCTTGTTTGGTTTCGGATCTGATTGGTTTTGATTTGTGATGATGTTATGGTGTGCCATGTTAGATTTGTACCATTGTTTTGTTAAATAATGTATTATTGGAATTTTTATGAAATTTTTATGATAGTTTATGATCTAAACCTTAGTTTATGATCCCCAAACGATTTGATTTTTAGGTATCTTGCATAGAACATAATTTTGGAGATGAATTTTTAATTTCATAATTTTCCAAATTAATAATAATATTTTATGAATTTTTTAAGAAAGAAAGGGCATTTATTTCGAGTTTTAGTTATTAAAAAAATTAAAATAATGATTTTGGTACCAAAATTTTTACATATTAAACAATAAGTTAATTCTGATTTTTGGTGAATTTTGAGAATTTTTCCTATGTAGTTATGATTTATTATGAATTTAATAAGCTAGAAAAGCTTATAATCATTATTAAATAATTAATATTGATGAATGGGTGCTAAATGAATTTTTGAGGTAAATAGGTTGTGGTAGTTTTTCTGAAGAGAAATTTGATAACGATTGTTTTAACCAATAGCAATTGACAAAGGTTATGTTATTACCATTATTAACCTCAAAGATATGCGACATGAAACATAAATATGATGCCGCCTTTTAAGATGGAAGTAATGTCGTGCTTTAATAATATCGTCCAATACCATATATGATCAATAACGCAAGCTGCCGATACCGCTTCTCTTTGTTGCCACCTCCCATCTTCGCATCTCATCAATGTCGTATCCTCCAAGGAAGTGATGATATTGAATGCAATCAATGCCATAAGCCATCAATGTACGTGAACATGATCTATTCTACATCTCCTTGATGCCGCGTTTTATCAATGCTGTCTTTCACTTGTGAAGATGGAATGTACGCCACTCCAATGATACTTCCATAAGGCAATGCGACTCATTAGCAATACCGTCAATGACTAGTGCTACGTCTTATTGATGGCGCGTTTCATCAGCACTTATAGAACACCGCACATGTTGACATCGAAAGCCATCAGTATCCACAGAAGTTATTAAAGCAAATGTTATACCAATCCATGCTGCTCCATATTGATGCCGCCCTAGATTAGTATCGCACCATGCCAAACACCACTTCAATTTGGTACTGCTATCAACCAATGGAGAGCACCGATCATCACAATAAGGACATCAACGTCGAGAGTCATTGATGTCGCGTGCCTTCATTTATGAGATGACGCCGAAGCCCTGCCCCGCATCTAAGGATGCCAAAGGATGTTGTCAAGCGAAGTTAGCACCGTGCGGCATTAAACCGACGAGACCAAACACGCCGAATCCATGCGCCATGTCGCATTTTCTCCCCTATAAATATAGACCTAGGGGTGCTATGAAAGGGACGAATCATTCTTATTTCTCTTCTTACAATTTAAACTTTATAACCCTAAATTGATTTGGTGATTCATAGCCGATTGTTGCACTTGAACTATTGGACTTTGTATCTTTGACATTATATTGAATAAAAACAAGATTTATCGAGTTATGCCTTACTTTCGAGTACCAAAGCATATATGATTTGTTAATCAAGGATTACTTCAAATTCCAAAAGTACGCATATTCTTGATTTCTACCTTTGCATACAATCGACTATACGAATTTATTTCATAAGCATATGATCCTACATGACTTTGCATATGACTTCACAATGGACTTAAGCTTGTTCGTTCACTCCTCTTAAGCCTTAACTTAATCAAGTGTCGCCTTGTGCTAACACTTGTTGAGGTTACATTTAGACTCTCTAATTTCCATCATTTGCCAAGGTTCACATTCTTGCACTTTTTGGGGTTGACGAAGAAGTTCATTAACATTTTGGCATTAGAGGGAGGGCTCGAACTTCCGTCTCCGTTAAAACCTTAAGAGGAACTATCCTAGCTTGCATATTTAAGGTTTAGAGGACTTGCTCCTACCAAATATATCTCATTCCAAGCTAACCAACCTTTGATTTTTAACACCAATTAATCGTATTAACTAAGTTTTTCTTAGTCATGCCAACTAATCTCTAAACAAGGATCCTCCAAGCCTTAAATGACTAAGCCAACTTAGCAAATCGTTAAGAATCCCCAATTTCATGAAGAACAAGTGCTAAGGCTCATTGCATTATGAGTTATGGAAGAGAAGAAAAGACAAGTGACTCCATACAATGCAGGAAAATTGAGTTTGAATCCCTTTCATGTGGGGCTAACGCCGATCTTTGCCTTGGGTATGCAATACAAAATGGATAGCATTTTCTTGAAAATGAGGAAATAAATTCACCTCAAAGCCAAGGGGACCATTTTTGAAAGGAAAATAGAAAGGGACTTCGAATGGTTCGCTAGAAAATGGAGGAGTGTGCTTGATCGATCATACAAACTAGTGCAGCATAAAGCTCCCTAAAAAGAAAACTAATCATCGAAGTTGAAGAGTTCGTCTCAAACAATAGAGAAATCAAGTACCAATCGAAAGGACCATCCTCCAAAAGGTCACAACTTCCCATGAACTACACCCTCACTACTTTTTATGAGAACATCTATCTCCTGACTAAGGGCAAACTCAACTACTGGAACTCGCAAAAGAAATGTCCAAAAAACGAAAGGAATCTCAGAAGAATATATTGTTGTTATCATCGGGCCAATGGATATAGCACAAACCAATGTTAAAGGTTGGAAGGCTTGATCAACAATTTCCTAGGACATGGAAAGCTGAATGAATTTGTACAAAGATGTTAAATCAGCCATCAATAAAGTAAGATCTTCTGAAAAAATAAGTGTACCTACATGGTTGAGGAGTAAAATTCTCCTAAAATAATGGAAATACCTAAACCACTACTTAAGATGGTAGTAAGGAGGCAAAGCCTTTGTCCCCGCCAAGATGGCCTGATCAAAGCACCTCCTAGAGGGAGGTTGGAGTAAGCCTTTGGTTCCGTCTTAAAAGGCCTACCCAGAGCATCTGCAAGCCTTCAACCTCTGCCTACGCGACCTGGTTGAAATTCTTCCTAGAGGGTGGATGGGTAAGCCTTTGGCCTGTTCAAAGCGCGAACCAGTCTTTAGTGCCATCATCAAAGGCCTCACTGAAGCGCCTCCTAGAGGGAGGACGGGTAAGCCTTTGGCCTGTCCAAAGCACCGGATAAGCCTTTAGTACTGTCTCAGCGGCCTTACTAAAGGGCCTCATAGAGGGAGGTCGGGTAAGTCTACGATTCAGCTAAAAGAAAGCAAGCCAAATGCACCGGACAACAGACCTAAATCATTACTTAAGACAGTGATAAGGGGTCCGATCCTAGTAGAGATCATTACCTAAGATGGTGCTAAACAAATCTATCAAAATCAGAGCCGATTAGCACTCCAAATCAATCGATCTTCTAGAGGAAGGTCCATCAAATATGAGCCATTTGTGCTCCACAATAGACATAATCTTCGGTTGCCAAATGGATTTTCTGGTCCTTTTATTTTCATTAATACCAGAAAGGTTTTTTGGCCTTCTATTTCCTAATAAGGATTTCTAGTCTTCTGCCGAAGGAAGATTTTTGGCCTTTTATTATTAATACCAGACGGGTATTCTAGTCATCCCTATTAAATGATAGATTGGTTTTCTGGTCTTCTTTATTACCAAATAGGTTTTCTGGTATTCCTTATTAATTACCAAACGGGTTTTTTGGTTTTCTTTTTGTGCTATAACCAGAAAGATTTTCTGGGTTTCTATTCAAATTATTATCGGAAGGATTTTTTGACGGCGGAGCTTCGCTAAATCAGTTTCCAATTCAAATTTAAATTTATTTAACGGGAACCTCCATTACTAAACAAGCTGCTAAATATTTATTAATGGAAAGGCGAATTTTTATATCAAGTTCTAAAAAGCTCAATTAGCAAGGTTCTTAGTTTTCTTCGTAAGTAGAATATCCATTTATACATCAGAAGCTCAAAATTTCGGAAAGCAAGATATTGATCGTCAAGCAATTTCAAATGAGAACAATATCCAATCCAAAGCTACATACTTTACATCCGAGGTAACATTCATTCAAATACAAATTCATTTATGATCGAATACATTAAATACAAAGTTACAGGTACATAAATCAGACAAAAGAAGGTCCATGCAATATGGCGAAGGTCCATGTCCAAAAGCTCTTTGGAAGTTACATGTACATAATTCAAATACAAATTCATTTATGATCTAATACATCTAAAGCTCGAGGCTCTGTATTGTCTTGTCCAAATCCTTAGCAATTAAAGGACCGGTAATATGGCGAAGGTCCACATCCAAAATCTCTTTGAATTCATTTTCCTTCATTTGAATAATATCTGCATCATCAACTAAATCAATTTGATTTTTCAAAACATGTTGGAGAGCCTTGTCGGCTCCTCTCAAAGTTGAACCATGCTTTTTAACTTTTTAATCTCTTGTTTAAGAGTATATTTCTTATGTTCAAGCGTTTGAACTTTGCTTTCATATTAATTAAGACGTTGAGATACTTTTTCGTTCCACTTATTACTGAAAATTGAATGCATTCGAATTTAATTTGTCTGGTCCATTTGGAGATCACATCATCACTTAGACCCTGAGATGGATTCAATAAAGTAGGAAATTCTTGACAACCAAAAGGTTGAGATCTCGTTGTCCTTCTAGGAGTAGGAGTAGGAAGACTGGAATCGCCATCATTGACGATGAGTTCTAGGGATTAGCAAGATACTTGACTCTTCATTAACTCCGCTTCGAAGTCAGGCAGAGTTTATTCATTCTTTCAACTCTGGAATTCCTTTATCTTCTCCTTAATCTCCTCTCCTAAGCTAGAGATTCATTCCTTTAGACCTTTAAAGGTCAATTTCAGTTGGAAGTATTCCTATGCCATTCTTGTGCCTCTAGAGTATTTGAAAATCGTGAAGCTGAAGCATCTTGCGAAGACCGCCTCTTTTCAATATCAGCTATTAGTCTATCTTTAATTTCAATCACTCGCAAGAAAACATCTAAAGAATCAAAAGCGTGCACTAAATGGGTTTCCTATCAAGAATAAGTAAAACATGAATTAATACATGAAAACCAAGTTCTTTTATTAGTAACAACAAAGGGTTACAAATGATGACGAAATTTGAGTTACATCACAATGCTATTTTCAAACATTTAATTAACTCTTAAAGTTTTGAAGAAGTGGGTTTGTCCTTTTTAAATGACCCAACAAATAGGGTAAGAGTAGAGTCAAAAGAAGTTTTAATCCCTTCGGGGGTACTAACGGGAGGAATCGATGATAGTCTCATTCCCTAATTGGAGAGCTAGCATGACTACATATCAGTTTGGCATGATAAGTTTGAATTTCACTCGGTAATTTGTCCTTTTCACCACCCAAGAAGTCGAAGCAAAAGTGAGGAAACTGCATGTAAACTTTTTGTAGTTTTCTAAGAAAACAGTGTTCTGCTAACTGCGATGTCTTGAGAATTAAGGATATTTCTTTAAAATCCTTCTTTAATTTGACAAATTCACTCAAGAGTTCCATGAGAACATGATCGCTTGTGATTTATTTAATATGTATGATATGTTAAAATTAGACTAATGATAAAAAAACTAAAACGATAAAGTTCATAAGCTACTCGGGTTACATATTACAATTATACAATCATTCGGGTTCATACAAGATTAATTTCTTGTACAGTTCAAAAATAAATATCTTCCTATTATAGTTGAGTTTTTGGGGGAAGAGAACGACAAGAAAGAGAGATAAAAGTAACTCTTGGGAGATTCCAACATGACTCGGGATAAAGAGGATCAGACCCTGTTCATCCAAGTATCTGTAATGAAAGCACCTAAGTAAACCCCCGTAGTTGTCGCTCAAATAGGAAAAATCAACGAATACCCCCTAGAGTAAAGTTTGTAGAGAAATTATTCCAAAGCACTCCTATCGTTAATCAACATCCAAAAGAGCGTCATTAGCTCTACATTCTCCACTTAGAGTTTCTCCCAATGAAGGTATGCCTTCTTCATCTGTGGAGCAACTTGCCTCTCTTTGAAAATTCTTAATTTTGATGCGTTGGTTGCGAGATTCTTGTATTTCTCAGACAACTCATTATACTCTTTCAGTTGTCTATCCAACTCTCTATTCAATCGATCTATTTCCATTTATTTTTTAAGCATAACTTCATAACGATATTTTGGTTTTATCCTTAACTAAAATAATTAATGTATTAACTAAGAACTTCTTGAGAATTTAAAACATTTAAATAAAGAAATCCATACCTAAGAGAGCGGAATGGAAGATGCAGGAGTCTGCTCCTTCCCTTTGGGTTTGTGGCTTTGAGGAGTATTGTCTTTCTGAAGGGAATTCTTTAATGGAAGAATCAAGGGTTGCAATGGCATCCGCACTAGGAGTTGTCAAATCTGGGTCAGCGTTTCCCGACCCATCTTTCTCATTGGCAGCCTAATGGGCCCTTTCCATCGCCACCGTTATTGTCATCATTATCATCATTGTTGTGACTATCGTTATTATAACCATCATCGTCCTTGCCTTCGTCATCATCCTCCTCCTCATCATCATAATCTGTTTCTTCATCCATTAGAGGGTCATCAAAGGTCAGCAATTTCTTGGCATCAATCTCTTCCTCATCCTTAGAAGGTCCCTCTCCAGGTGCTTGATTTTTATTCAACATCGCATCAAATTTCATTGTAAACTTCTAATTCCAAGCTAGAAGGAGAGAAGGGAAATCCAAATTTGGGCATTTATGGACATTGTCGACATATGCTATAAAAAGTGCTTTCTTATAGGAACTCTCGATAATAGTATCAAGAGTCGTCCAAAGAAAATGTAACACCTTCTGCTTTGCATCGTTAATTAAGCTGGTTGATTTGTTCAAATGTTTTCTTTTCTTTCGTAACTTTTTCTTCAGTATTTCATTCTCCTCCACAAGTTTAGCCTCCTTCATACTGGCCTTCTCAAGCCCTATCTCTAAAGCTTTTACTCTATCATCTAAAAAGTCCGTCTGGTGTTTCTCTCTTTAGTAAGAGAAGTTTCTTCTTCCTTGAGTGAGGTAGCTAGTTTTTCTTTTTCTGTTGCAGTTTCATCTCTTAGTGTTGAAATTTCAATAATATAACCATTGAGCAAAGAAATCGCTTGAAATGAATAACAAGTATGAATCAGAATATTACATAAAAGGTTAATAGCCTGAAACAGTTAAAACAATGAACATACATATTGACAAGAATTGCTTAAGGATAGCAAAGTGATGACTTTGAGAATAAGATGAGGGCTACGATGGCTTAAGAGTAGCAAAGGATGGAGACTGAATGACCAATTGGAGAAGGTCACCAAAACCACTAACAGGGGTTGGAGATTGAGACTTGGAAGGAAGTGTATCTTTTGAAGAAAAACACAGTCCAAGCTCCTCACAAAAATGATTTAAAGCCCTAGGAGAACCTGGAAAATTAATACGAAGAAGCGGATCCTTAGAATGCTCCGCTTCATTCAGCTGTTGGGCTTTTTCCCCAAAAGTGTTAAGTTTTAAGACCCCAGGGCTTGGGCCGATATCCTCAAATGATTCTTCATCCATAATAACAGGGGTCTGTGTGCCCCAAACTTTAGGCTTCTTGTTGGGAGTTGTGGCAGCAACGAAACCGTCGCTTAATTTCCTTTTTATGGATTTGAATGACCTAGCAATGATGTCCTTGAAAGATTGAGACTTAGGAGTTTGGTTCAAGGTAGAAGTACCACCTTTACCCTCCGTTTCTTGGAGAGCGTCACTTGCAATCTCCTTCTTTTTGGAAGCATTGGTTAGGGCAGATGAGCTTGAATAAAAAAGAAAAGCTTATAAGAGGTTGCCACAAGAGGTTTCGTATAAAATACAATGATATCTTACTAAGCGTCTCGGGCTGAACTGAAGAATTAGCAGTAAAGGATTTTGATTTGCCCATGATTAAAGATCATTTTCCTCATGCATTATATTTTACCATTGGAGGCTCTCCCAAAATTGTATGATGATCTTAGATAATGTAAAGCTGAAGGATTTTTGTTGGAGTTAACAGCGTAAGCTTGTTCCCCATAGTATCTAATGCTTAGGTCAATTCTGCATAATCTCCTGATCAAAAGAACTTAGTTTTATTGAAACCGAATCTGAAAGAAAACATTTATTAATAAAGAATAACAAATATATAGTAGTAGGAAGAGACAAGAAGCATATTGATAGTAGAGAATGTTCCTTTGATGTTAGAAAAGCACTTAACGAAAATGAATTGCGTCTCCCATCCTCTCATCTTGTTAACGCTCTCGGAAATCATACTTTTTGGGTGGGGATGGATCTGGTACAGTTGATGATCTTGTTGTTCACCAATCTTGGAAGGATAAGCAATTGAATGAAGAATTTCAGCATCAAGGGAAGGGAGTCCAGCCTCCCAAGCCAAGACTTCCAAGCAAGTCGGATATGTGTAAGAATTTGGCGAGAACTGAATTGGTGCAATATCCAGATGTTCGAGGTATCTTAGAAGAAAGCAGGGAAAAGGAAGGTAGCCTATGTGCCAAATATGTATTGGAGTAAAAGTGAAATACCCTTCTGACGGATTGTAAATATTATCTGCAGGACCAGTAGGAATGGCTGTAATTCCCTTACTTCCAATTTATTCCAGAATAGAATCCACCTCGGCTTGGATTGTGATGTTTGATGGATTTGAAAGATTATCCACCTTCTTACAAACAGAGAGTGAGGCCTTAGAGCCTGCACTACTTTTCTTAACAGATGTCTTGCTTGGCTTTGAGCTTTCCATCTATCTGCCAGGTGATATTATTCCAAAATTTAATAAATGATAATGTTTATATTATATGAAAGAATCACTACATGCTGAAGTCAAAATTTATTTTCTAAATGACTTATCTATTGTCTAAGTGATGGAACCAAGATGCTTAAAGTATATGTTAGTCACAAATTAATAACCCTTAAATGACACATGTCGAGTCTATTGAGATATTTAAACTCTAACTTTAATAAAGGAATTCCATGGAAAAACTATATGAAGATTAAATAAGAATAGATATGCGATGTCAATAAGTCCATATTGACTGATATATCAATGTCAAATGTCACGTAGCTTATATTATAAAGCACCAGTAAACACTGCAACTATAACTAATATTGAAGTGATGAGGTTGTCAACATTAGTGATAACGACGACATGAGTTGATAATATGCTAATTAGTTAAACGACTTGTAGTACGTTGAACCAGCAACGTCGTAAGCAATGATATCGAATACAGCTTAATTTATAATATTAAAGGTGGCTACAGAATGATGGCAACGAATAGTAAGACTGTCGGTAACAAAAATTTAATCGACGACGACGTCGTTTATAATTAAGTGATGTCATGTATAAATTGTATACACTTTCTCAAAACAATAAGTGGTTGTCGCATCTCATCTTAGTGGCTAACGTTATAAGAGTTCCGTGCTATCGATGTGATAGTTTAATAAAGAACTTTATTGATGCCAAGTGTCATACTAGTATTGCAACATTGTTTTTAATTAACATCGAATCTACTGATGTCACATCTAATCGATATAGGTGCTTTAATAATAGTAACCTCTATAACTCTAAATGGGTTGCCACGTTTCACTTTCATAACAGTTTTGTACCGAAAACATTAGCTAATGGGAAATAGGTCAACAAAAGATTTATTGATGTCGAATATTATACCAATATCGTAAAAACATTGGTTACGAGGTAACATAGGGAAAGATGAGTCGATGCTGAATATCATGATGATGTCGTGAAATATCAAGGTCGGCGTAAAGTGAATCCTTATTGGATATTGAGTCTCATAAGCTATCGATTCTTTGTTAATCAAACTACACCCAGATTCTCGTCGCCAGCAACCTCAAATTTCATTTAGATAACATAAAAACTCGATGTTAATCTGATTTATAAAACAAACGACAGTCGACTAATTGATAAGCTGAACACTAACATCAAAACTATCCAATTAAACTCTAAATGTCAATTCGAAGTCGAAAAAGCCCTAAAAGTGATTTTGTGTAAATTCCTTAAGTCGAATTAAATAGAATAATCGGAATTACATATCATACCTAAATGATGAATCGAGCAATCAAGAGTTGGAAGTTTTTGGTTTCTTTTGAAAATTTGATTTCTACCTTGAGCTTATAAATTACAGGTAAGAGAAGAAGGAGAAGAGACTTGGCTATTTATATAAAGGAATATGTGTATAGGAGCTGTTGGATTGATTTTAAATAGATGGCTAGATCAGGGAAAGATGACCAATAGGTGGCAAAGGATGGTGCCGAAACTATTAACTTGAAAAGTCAATGCTTCCTCTATACTAGGGGCAAATGTTATCACCGTTATTAACCTCGAAAATATGCGACATGAAAAATGTAAATAATGATGCCTTTCAAAATGGAAGTAATGTCGTGCTTTAACAATATCATCCAATGCCGTATATGATCAATAATGCACGCTGCCGATACCGCTTCTCTTTGATGCCATCTCCCATCTACATCGCATCTACTCAATGTCGTATCCCTCCAAGGAAGTGATGATATTGAATGTAATCAATACCATAAGCCATCAATGTACATGAACATGATCTATGCCACATCTCATCGATGCCGCATTTTATTAATGCTGTCTTTCACTTGTGAAGATGGAATGTACGCTACTCCAATGAAACTTCCATAAGGTAATGCACTCATTGGAAATACCGTCGATAACCGGTACTACGTCTCATTGATTGCGCATCTTATCAGTACTTATAGAACACCACACATGTTGACGTTGAAAGCTATAAGTATTCACGGAAGTTATCAAGGATAATGTTGTACCAATCCATGCCACTCTATGTTGATGCCGCCCTAGATCACTGTCCTGCCTTGCCAAACATCGCTTTAATTCGGTATTGCTATCAACCAATGGGGAGAGCACCGATCATCACAATAGAAGTCATCAACCTTGAGTGTCATTGATGTTGCGCGCCTTCATTTATGAGACGCCGAAGCCCTGACCCGCACCTAAGGATGCCAAAGTATGTTATCAAATGAATTTAGCATCGTGCATCATTAAACTGATGAGACCAAGCACGCCAAAGCCATGTGCCATGTCGCATTTTCTCCCCTATAAATATGGACCTAGGGGCGAATCATTCTTGTCTCTCTTATTATAATTTAAATGTGATGCCCTACCCCAAGACGCACACTAACAAAGGATATTGCTGGGTAATACTGTCTGTTTGTGCAGAGAATAGAGCTGGTTAGGAGCGATCATCCATGAATTTTGCTTTAAGCGAACATTGATACGTCGGTTTGGGTGTTATATTTTTTTCTCAAGTGGAATCAACGTATGCAATCTCGGTTTAAAATAAAATTACGATGACCATAATAATAATCCAAAACAATATATGAAAATTTCAAATCACAGAGTATATACAACGGAATACAAATAGATACAGGCTGATCAAATCGAATAGATACATAATATCAAATACAAGATTGTGGTCAAAACGATCCATATAATACATCCATACTACATCTCATGAAACAAATATGTACACAAAAGAGTCTAAACTCGATATAAGATACAACACTACATGGATATGTACCCATATACAAGATGTAGGTAAGATGAATGATAACTAGATAGCCGAAGTGAATCCTCTCTAAAACTATCAAACTGGAGCACTAGAATTATCTCGATCTGATCGGAGTATTATAAAATAATAAATGGGTCAGTTTAGACTATAATGAATGAGCTCGCAAGAATGAATGATAGATAAAGTGAACTAGATCTCAAATATAGTCATATATCAAATATCAAACCTGCACCAATAACTTCAAATCACCAAATACTGAAACTCAAGATAGCTTCTTAAAAGCAAAAATCCCTAAAATGATTTGGTGATCACACACATAACATCAAATTCGGAAATCACATATAGTCTCACAAAAAGGGGAAAGGCGCCAAACTCCAAGATTGGTGAAATAAATTCACCTGCATGCATGTAACTCCAAGAAAGACGTATAAGTCTATAAACATCATGATATGTACGAGACTTATAAACATCAAGATAGGAAAACAAAACCTACAGTCTCTGAAATAGGTACGAGACCTATAAACATCAAGATAGGTACGAGGCCTATAGACATCAAGATAAGAACAAGTCCTATAAACATCAAGGTAGGTATGGGACCCATAAACATCAAGATAGAAACAGGTCCTATAAACATCAAGATAGGTGCAAGACCTATAGAACTCCAAGGGCGAGTCATAAACTTGTCGATAAGTGTCACATACCCACGAATATTAACCAGATAAATAACGACTATGTGTTCCATACCACATGGGTTTACTTAAACGTTTAATATAGGTTAGTAAGCTCCACTCGTGTGTATAAATGGCTCAATAGAACAAGTACTGGAATTACTTGGAAAAATAAACGCAAGCGTTTCATATCACTCGTTTTATTAATCTGCTTAAATCGATTCCTCATTCGATCAATGTCGTGCAATTTCATAAAATAACATACTTTGAAATCCTTCTCGAAAAAATTGTATATTCATACTTAAAATGATTTGAGAAAACGGTTTGGACTGAAAATCATTCTTTTGACAACTCTAGTTGAAAACGTGTGAAGGAAATTATGTGTTGCGCCATGGACCCATAGAGCAATTCTATGGTATAATAAACTTCAAGATGAATCCATAAATTCATAAAATAAGATTCGGAAATAACATTGAAATCGGCATAGAAAACAACACCAAATCAAGCAACTAGGTTCAAGCGATCACACGGGCGAACGAAGGAGCAAATGGAAACAAATGAAGCCCGAAACGAAGTAACCTGGGTCTCAGCCCAGGTCATGACCGGTGCACCACTTGGCACGCCTAGGCTGAGCCCTAGGCGTCTCCGACGGTGCTCCGGTTACCCGTTGGTGGTTGTTTCTTCGCTGATTTTCGCCGTGATCACCTATAATAAAATGAATTAGCTAAGATGTGAGCATAAAAACAACTATATGGAATCCAATTCATGATTATATGAAGGGTTTTCATCAAGCAGAAACCAAGTTTCTTATGACACGAAAATCAACACAAAATTGAGATCAATTCAACATCAATTCATCTATAACAACAAGTTTATGACTCGATAAGCATTCATCTATAGGCTAGAAGTGTGAGATTAACTCACCGAATTGAACTTGAATGGATAATTTGAACTCAGATTCCACTTAGCTAAAAACTTTTAGCTACAACCTAGGTTTGATTTTGAACAATTTCAAAAGCATGAATTACAATTGTGATCAAAGCTGAGATTAAAGACCCAATAGATGTAAGATATGATGGTAGAGGTTACCTTAGTTTAACGTCTTCTATTAATAATCAAAAGCCTTTTTATTTAAGCTTGATTTGGGGATTTAATCTAGTTTCTAAGGTTTGCAAATAAGCTTAGTTTATTTTCAGATTTCTAATCATGGTTGAAATAAGAAAGTGATGAAGGAAAACAAGAGTATGTGATTATTATTCACCTTCTACATGGGTCTAATGGGTATTCTATAACCTAATAAGAAAATGTTTACTAATTGCTATTGTTTTCTCTCATAAAACACTAATTGATACTCAACTACGTTTATGGAAGCATAGATTAATTTTTCTCAAATTTTACCAGAGCTCCAACATATCAAAAATTCTTATTTCTATTAATATTTAGATATTTTGTAAAATTAAATATAACTTTTGAAATTAAAATCTATTCTCATTATTTCTTAACAAAACAAACTATTGATTATAAAAAAATATCATTTTAAACAATAAATCACAATATTAACATTTTATTAAATTTACAACATTTGTTCTAATAATTTGAAGTGGGAAATATTTATCATAAATCTCCATTTAAAATAAATAAGTGAATAAACCTTGAAAAAATTTCACATTTTAAACTACCAAATTATTTCCAGATATTTTATTCACTCATTTTCTCGAAATTACCCTTATATTATTATTCATAAGAATAAAATTACATAATTTGTTGTTTCTTTAAATTCTCAATTCATCCAATATTACTTAGAAATCCTTTTATAAACTTCCTTATTTATTTCAATCCAAATCCATACTAAATTAGGAAATAAAATATTTATAAATATAATTTCCTTAATTTTATCTAAAAGAAATTAGTTATGATTAATTTAAATCATATTTTAGATTTAATTCTAATCTCGAATTGGGTTATTACAGACCCCCCTTACAAAATTTGCATCCCCGCAATCTTTTTAAGGAAAAAGTCTATAACAAATCACAAAGAATGTATTTTCTCAAAGGAAATCGAGTTATGAACGAGAGATAACTCAAAACAAGAGACTCATCACAACAGAAATCAAGAAATTATACAGGATGCGTCCGCTCGATGTACTCTCTAAGTCCACAAGAATAGTACTTAAGCTCATTGGGCCATTGGACTTAGATAAGCAAAACGACTATATCTCGAAGGCATTCCACGTTCGAGGTAACAAAACGAATTGAGCTCTGATCATAAGCTAGATTTTTGTGAGGTCTCAAGTGCAATAAGGATTCTATGCTATGCTAAGCACATAATCAGAATTTCTAAAGTGTTTGCAAGACTAAAACATAAGAAGGTCACCACATATGCCAGAGAACTGGTCTGGAAAAGAAACTCAGTGAGCAACAGAACCACTACACTCAATGCTTAGGTAGGGTTCCATATATCAAAGAGCTATCATCCTAAATTGGCTGAAATACCAGTCATCCAATCAAGGAAGAAACACGAATACAGATTTGATCTCCAATAGAAATCCCAAGGTCTCTCTAAAGGATTCACAAATAGAGTCGGGACTTAAGATCAATTTCTTTTCCCCTACTCAAATCAACAAGAGAATGATCGATATCTCCCAAATAAAGTCTTGAGAGAAGCCATACCGACATAGGATTGGGATTCCTTTATAGTCTTACACTACAACTTTCATACCAAAGAATCCCAATCATTTTGCTTTGCTAAATATTTATTTCCCAAGTAAAGAAACTTTCTCTAGTTATTTCTAAACTTAGTGTTAAGTTTTGAAAATTTGAAGATTTTCCAAAAGAGGTTTTTGTAGTTAAAGCCCTTAAAGTTCAACCATTACTTTTACCTATGCACTTCACCTTTATTGCATAGTATGTATACGAAACAATATGATCCTCCAATTAGATTTTATCTTATTCAAAAATTTACTAATTAAATTTTCCATTTTCTTTTGAGACAGAAATAAAAGAATTAGCTTCCCTAAGAAATTATTATAATAACCAAGTCTTCAAAATTCATTTTCCATTAGAAATGATTTACATGAACTCCTTCCTTAATTTTCCAAATTCCATTTTTATTCAGAAATAAAATTTCCAAAAATATTTCCAAATTCCTGATTATTTTTATTTTGAAATAAATCCTTTCCTTGGTGTAAGTTTGAAACTTTAGACACTACATGATTTAAGGTTGAATCAATATACATACATACAATACACACACACACACACACACACACACACACACATATATATATATATATATATATATATATATATATCCTACAGATTCAATTCACTAACCTCTTTTTAGGAGTATATTCAATTTCCTCTTGATATCTTAATTAATATCCAATAGATAAGTAAATCCATAAGTCATTTCCACAAATCGTTATTTCAAATACAATTAGAGATGGCATCTTAACTTATATATCTCTTAACCCTAGCTTAAGCATTCATAATTTGTTTCCAATTGATTTCAAATAAAAGAATCATGCTTCTCTTTAGCTTTTGCTCATTTAGCTATTTAAGGATTTACACTTTTGTGTTTATACTTAGATTATAATGGTCTTTCAAAGCCTATCCAAAGCATACCTCTTAAGGATCTATCAGGCCCCCGGCCGAAAACCAAAAGGAAATATACTCTAAAGTGCCAAATACTATAGCTTTTAGTAATCACTAGAATTTAACCAAAATATTCCATACCGCTTGGTGAAATTTAAGTATTTGCTAGAAACTAGTAAATTTCACTTGTTATAGATACCATTGAAAAACCTAAACTATATTCCCTTAAGGATCTATCGATCCCATCGAACACCGGAAGAGAATACAATCCTAAAGCGTTAAATACTTCCTAATAGAAATTACAAGAATTCAAGGCATCCCATACTACCCGGTGAAATTCTAGTTTTTACTAATAGGATAGCAAGTTCTAGTCAAACATTCTATTCAATGAATTATACTATATTCGATGAAGCATTACCTAAGAGCATTTAAACCATTTGGTAACACTAAGTCGATTATTAGCACTTTCCCATATTATAGAACTAAGGATCTCAAAACTTTTTCCTTATAAGGTTAAAATTTAGAAATCTAATAATATACTCTTTCATGTAGAAAATGAATTTTAAATTATTATTTTTTTGATATTTTTATTCTTTCTATATTATAGAAATACCCATATATTTCCAAAACTTAATATATAATTATAATATACACCTTGTATGCACATCCAAATATCATTTTATTTTAAACCACATGAGTTTCAACATGTTTTTACTCCTTCTTGTATTAACATATTTCAAAAAATATGATTTTCCAAAACACTTATTTTAACAAAAGTGTATGTCCAATTGTCTCGTTTGAATGTTTAGGAATTTTTATTGAGTACATTGGCCAGACACCCACGACCAGAATCCTTAAAGCATCCAACGGGAAATCTAACACCTATGTATATATATATATATATATATAGACACACACACTTCAAAAGTAATCCTCTTTTAAAATGAAGTATACTTATATCTTCATACACCCTGGTTTAGACATATAATAACAAGCTTATAATCATTACCATTTAATATTTCATAGAAAACTCATAGGATGATGTTTCCTAATTGGGTGATGATTTCATTAAAACAATTATTAATCAAACTCTTGCTTTAGAGTAATAATAAATCATTTATTATTATTCTAATTGGTATTAAATACCCAAACTTATCTCCTTTTTTGATTAATTTTTATAACTACAAGATTTGATCCTTGTTTATTTTATACCCATGAAATTCAATTTCTCTTGCGGTGATTTCTAATATGAAGATACCACAAGATTCATTTATTAACCTTCAAATAAAACTCTAATTATCAAGGAATATTTCTTAATTGGATTAGAATTATCACTAGGAATCTTATGCAAACAGACATCCAATCAACTAATCAAATCAATCCCAAATCTATTGGATAATGTGCTTAGCGAAAACATCCATATGCTTCCGCCACGTGACATTGATCATAAAAAGATTGACCGCAAACTTCAAGGTTTGCTGGTCGGACAAAGTACTAAGTCTCAACTGGCTCGCGGGATTGCCCAATCCTAGAACAAGTGACTTAGCCGCTAGCCAACTACACCTTCAGAATAGGTATGATTGGACTAAAGATTACTGAGAAATCACATTATTTGATAATAGGAACTTCAAAGTGTGAAAACGAAGGAAAATGTTTTTAGAATCCCAAAAGACACTTTCCTATTCTAAAAGGAATGATTCCTACTATCTAACCTAAGAACCCCTATTGGACGGTCTCTAAGTCTCACCTAGGTCAAGATTTATGTCCGTAATATCATATTTTGTTCTAACTCTGCTTTGATACCAAGCTATGATGCCCCACCCCATGACCCACACTAATAAAGGGTATTACTGGGTAATACTGTCTATTAGTGTAGAGAATAGGGTTGGTTAGGAGCGAACATCTATGAATTTTGCATTAAGCGAACATTGATACATCGATTTAGGTGTTATATGTTTTCTCAAGTGGAAACAATGTATGCAATCCATGCTTAAAAAAAATTACGATGACTATAATAATAATCCAGAATAATAAATGAAAAGTAAAAATCGCTGAATACAACATTATACAAATAGATACTGGCTAATCAAATTGAATAGATACATAATATCAAATACAAGACTATGGTCAACATGACCCGTATAATACATCTGTACTACATCTCATGAAACAAATATATACACAAAAGAGTCAAAACTCGATATAAGATACAACATTACATGGATATGTACACATATACAAGATGTAGGTAAGATGAATGATAATTAGATAGCTGGAGTGAAATCCTCTCTAGAACTATCAAACTGGAGCACCCGAAATATCTCGGTCATACCCGTGTATTATAAAATAATAAACGGTTCAGTCTAGAATATAATGAATGAGTTAGCATGAATGAATGATAGATAAAGTGAGCTAGATCTCAAGTATAGTCATATATAGAAAATATCAAACCTGCACCAATAACTTCAAATCATCAAATACAAAAACTCAAGATAGGTTCTTAAAAGCAAAAATCCCCAAAATGAGTTGGTGATAACACACATAACATCAAATCCAAAAATCACAAATACAAATGCAGAAATCTCACAAAAAGGGAAAAGGCACCAAACTGTAAGATTGGTGAAATAAATTCACCTACATGCATGTAACTCCAAGATAAAACATCAAGATCGGTACGAGACCTATAAACATCAAGATAGGGACACAAGTCCTATAATCTCCGATGTAGGTATGAGACCTAAAAACATTAAGATAGGTATGGAACCTATAAACATCAAGATAGGAACAAGTCCTATAAACATCAAGGTGGGTACGAGATTAATAAACATCAAGATAGGAACAAGTCCTGTAAACATCAAGATAGGTGCAAGACATATAGAACTCCAAGGGAGAGTCATAAACTTATCGATAAGTGTCATATACCCACGAATAGTAACCAAATAAATAACGACCATGTGTCCCATACCACACAGGTTTATTTAAATGTTTATTATAGATTAGTAAACTCCACTCGTGTATATAAATGGCTCAATCAAAATAGTTTGGGAATTAATCGAAAAAATAAACGCGATCGTTTCATATCACTCGTTTTATTAATCTGTTTAAATCGATTCCTCATTCGCTCGATGTCGTGAAATTTCATAAAATAACTTACTTTGAAATCCTTTTTGAAAGCATTATTTTATAAACTAGAAGATATACATATGTATATGTTAAAAAGCCCTTGCTAATATATATATATATATATATATATGTATATATATATAAGTACAATTTTGAGCCACTGTTCCAAATTAACTATAAAGCTGTTATTATTATAAACAAATATAATATATATATATATATATTCCAAATATCTTTGTAGAAAATATATTCATACTTAATATAATTTGAGAAAACGGTTTGACTTGAAAATCATTCTTTTGAAAACTCTAGTTGAAATCATGTGACAGAAATTGTGTTGCATCATGGACCCATAAAGCAATTCTGTAATATAATAAACTCCAACATGAATTCACAAATTCATAAATTAAAATATGGAAATAGCATTGAAATCGGCATAAAAAATAGCACCAAAATCAAGAAAATAGGTTCAAGCGATTACACGGGCGAATGGAGAAGCAAATGAGAACAAACGGAGCTTGAAACAGAGTGACCTTGGTCTCAGCCCAGGTCATGACCGATCCACCGGTTGGCACGCTAGGGATGAGCCTCAGACGTCTCCGGTGGTGCTCCGATTGCCCGTTGACGGTGGTTTCTTTGCTGATTTTTTACCCTGACCTCTAATAAACTGAATTAGCTGACATGTGAGCATAAAACCAACTACAATGGAATGCAATTCATGATCATATGAAGTAGGTTTTCATCAAACAGTAAATCAAGTTTCATATGACAAGAAAATCAATACAAAATTAAGATCAATTCAACACTAAATTTATCCATAACAACACAGCGATAAGCATTCATCTATAAGCTAGAAGTGTGAGATTAACTCACTGAATTGAACTTGAATGGATGACTAGAACTCGAATTCCACTTAGTTAAAAACTTTTAGCTTCAACCTAGTTTTGATTTTGAACAATTGCAAAAGCATGAATTACAGTTATAATCAAAGCTGAGATTAAAGACCCAATAGATGTAAGATATTATGGTAGAGATTACTTTAGCTTTACATCTTCTATTAATAATCAAAAGCCCTTTTATTTAATCTTGATTGGGGATTTAATCTAGTTTCTAGGGTTTGCAAATAAGGTTAGTTTATTTTTATATTTTTGATTTTGGCTGAAATGAGAAACTGATGAAGGAAAACAAGAGTATATGGATATTCACCTTCTACATGGGCCTAATGGGTATTCTACAACCCAATAAGAAAATGTTTACTAATTGCTAGTATTTTCTCTCACGAAATACTAATTGATACTCAACTATGTTTATGGAAGCATAGATTAATTTTTCTCAAATTTTACTAGAAGCAACATATCAATAATTCCTATTTCTATCAATATTGAGATATTTTGTAAAATTAAATATAACTTTTGAAATTAAAAGCTATTCTCATTATTTCTTAATAAAATAAACAATTGATTATAAAATAAACCTCATGCTAAAAACAATAAATCTCAATATTAACATTTTATTAAATTTACAACATTTGTTCTAATAATTTGAAATGGAAAATATTTATCATAAATCTCTATTTAAAATAAGTAAGTGATTAGACCTTGGAAAAATTCACATTCTAAATTACCAAATTATTTCATATATTTTATTCACTCATTTTCCCAAAATTACCCTTATATTATTATTCATAAGAACAAAATTACATAATTTGTTGTTTTTATAATTTTTCTCTATTCATCCATCATTACTTGGAAATCCTTTTATAAATTTCCTTATTTATTTAAGTCCAAATCCTTATTAAATTATGAGTAAAATAATTAAAAATATAAATTCCCCAATTTTATCTTTATGATTAATTTAAATCTTAATTCCAGGTAATCTCGACCAGATTGTTACATTAAACTTTGTAACCGTAAATTGATTTGGGGATTCATAGTCGATTGTAGCACTTGAACTATTGGACTTTGTATCTTCGACATTATATTGAATAAATCAAGATTTCTTGAGTTATGACTTACTTTCGAGTTCCAAAGCATATATGATTTGTTAATCAAGGATTGCTTCGAAATCTGAAAGTACTTATATTCTTGATTTCTATCTTTGCATACAATCGATGATAAGAATTTATTTCATAAGCTTATGATCCTACATGACTTTGCTATGACTTCCCAATGGACTTATACTTGCTCGTTCACTCCTCTTAAGCCTTAACTCAACCAAGTGTCACCTTGCGTCAACACTCGTTGAGGTTAAATTTAGGCTCTTTAATTTCCATTATTAGCCAAGGTTCACTTCCTTGCATTTTTGGGGTTGACGGAGAAATTTGTTAACATTTTGACGCTAGAAAGTGGGCTAGAACCACCGACTCCATTAAAAACCTAAGTGGAACAACCCTTACTTGTATATTTAAGGCTTAAAGGACTTTCCCCTACCAAACATATCCCATTCCAAGCTAACTAACCCTTGATTCTTAACACTAATTAATTGCATTAACTAATTTTTGCTTAGTCATGCCAATTAATCGTGTCAAAATCTCTAAACAAGGATCCTCCGAGCCTCAAATGACTAGGCCAACTTACAAAATCACTAAAAATCCCTAGCTTCATGAAGAACAAGTGTTAAGGCTCGTAGCATTACGAGTTATGGAAGAGAAGATAAGACAAGTAGCCCCATACAATGTAGAAAAATGGATTTTGAATCCCTTTCATGTGGGGCCAACACTGATATTTGCCTTGGGTAGGCAATACAAAAAGGATAGCATTTTATTGAAAATAAGGAAATAGATTCAACTCAAAGCCAAGGGGACCATTTTTGAAAAGGAACTAGAAAGGGACTTCAAACAGTTCACTAGAAAATGGAGGAGTGTGCTTGATCGGTCCTACAAAACTAGTGCAGCATAAAGCTCCCTAAAAAGGAAACTAATCATCGAAGACGAAGAGCCCGTCTCAAGCAATAGAGAAATCAAATACCAATCGAAAGGACCATCCTCCAAAAGGTCATGACTTTCTAAGAACTACACCCTCACTACTTCTTATGAGAACATCTATTTCCTAACCAAGGGCAAACTCAACTACTGGCACTCGCAAGAGAAACGTACAAAAAATGAAAGGAATATCTAAGGATTATATTATTATTATCATCGGGCCAATGTACATAATACAAACCAATATCGAAGCTTGGAAGGCTTGATCAACAATTTTCTAAGACATGGAAAGCTGAATGAATTTGTACAAAGATGTTAAACCAGCCATTAAAAAAGTAAGATCTTCTGAACAAAATAAGTGTATCTACATGATAGAGGATTAAAATTCTCCTAAAATAATGGAAATGCCTAAACCACTACCTAAGATGGTAGTAAGGGGGCAAAGCCTTTGTCCCCGCCAAATCACTATCGTGCCATATTGATGCCCTAGATCACTTCGTGCCATGCTAAACAGTGTTTCAATTTGGTATTGCTATCAACCAATAGAGAGCGTCGGTCATCCCAATAAAAGCCATCAACGTCGAGAGTCATTGATGATGCGCGCCTTCATTTATGAGACATTGCCGAAGCCCTGTCCCGCACCTAAGGATGTCAAAGGATGTTGTCAAGCGAAGTTAGCATCGTGTAGCAATGCTGACGAGACCAAGCATGCCGAAGCCATGCGACATGCCATATTTTCTCCGCTATAAATATGGACCTAGGGGTGTTATGGAAGGGGCGAATCATTCTTGTCTCTTTTCTTACAATTTAAACTTTGTAACCCTAAACTAATTTGGGGATTTATAGCCGACTGTAGCACTTGGAATTATTGGACTTTGTATCTTCTTCTATATTATATTGAATAAAAACAAAAATTCTCGAGTTATGACTTAATTTTGAGTTCCAAAGCATATATGATTTGTTAGTCAAAAGATTGCTTCGAATTCCAAAAGTACTCCCATTCTTGATTTCTATCTTTAAATATAATCGACTATACAAATTTATTTCATAAACATATGATCAGACTTGACTTTGCATATGACTTCACAGTGGACTTAAGCTTGCTTGTTCACTCCTCTTAAGTCTTAACTCAACTAAGTGTCGCCTTATGCCAACACTCGTTGAGGTTAAATTTAGGCTCTTCAATTTTCATCATTTTCCAAGTTTCACTCCCTTGCACTTTTTGGGGTTGACGAAGAAATTCGTTAATGGGTTAAGAATTAGTGAAAAAATTGCTTTTAATAGCAATAAAATAGTTTTTATGATAATTACGATATTGCCATATTACCAATATCAGTGTCGAACCCTAGCGACATTTGCATGAATGGATGCATACTATATCAACTATGTCGGTATGGAATGAATATGTTCAGGTTAAAGTCATATGTGGCATTAAATCAATTTTAATGTGGCTATCTCATAACGTATCAAAGCAATCCCGACCACCCTTATTTCTTTATTTTAAAATCTACAACATACGGCATTGATGCCGCAAGTTTTCAGCATGGTTTTAGATAATGCCGCATACTTCCTATTTGATGCCATAGCTTAAGGCAACAATGCCGCAAGTAGTAGTTCCAACATTAATTACTCTAGACAGTAATGTCGCTAGTATATAATATAACAATGATGTCGCCCGTTATCAATTTCGGCATTATTATTATTGCGGCATAGCAGCCCAGTTTTATGAATTCAATGTCAATTGTTTTATGGCATTGATGTCAAAATCCATCAATGTCGACATTACTGTTTTAAACCACCCGATGTCAATGGTTTTATGACATTAATGTCGCATGTCATCAACGTCGGCTTCTACGTATTTTACGTATAAAAGGCTATTTTTAATAGGTTCGGCGACCTATAAATTTCTAAGTTACGACAACATTGATTTGGGAATTATAGCCTTATATTTTTATAAAATTTGAATTATTTAAAATTCTTTCATATGAAGGGATGCGACTTCCCATGTCTTCCATATTAATGCCGCAAGTTTTCAACAATGAACATATTTTAAATCATTGCATTATGCTCTATAATGAAGAGGTGCGACATTCTCATATTAATACCGAAAGTATACATAGCAGTACTAAAATGGATTATAAATTGACATGAGAAAATTGGTAAAGTAATGGACCATATTTTCCTTATTTCAAATATGAATTAAAAGGATTAACCGTATGTAACGATAAATGTTTTCAAGAAATAAATTATTGTTAACACAAGTTTTGATATGAAATTACTAAAGAGAGTTATTACTTAAGGTTAAGTAATTATAAGATGCCAATTAACTGAACATATTCGAACAAGGGATGCTATATATTCTTGTTATTATTTGATTAGTTATTTTGCATGATTATTATTGTCATACTCGCATCATCATAACCTATAACTGCATTTTGGTATATTTAAGGGTAGAATAACCAGTTATGTTGACCTGTTAGTGAACATAATCAGATTTAACTCTTGAGTGAGTAGAATTGCATCTAAGAGATCATGTACATCAAAGGTATGGGATGCCCAGACTGATCAAAAGATTAGAATTTGAGATATGATATTGGAAAGGTCCAATAGGTTCCTAGTGATCCCCTGAAAACTATGGCTTGAGTAATGTTATTGGAGATATCAAATAGGTTCCCAATGATCCCATAAAAAATATGATTTGAATGTATGGTATTGGAAGAATACAATAGGTTCATAGTCATCCCTTGAAAACTATGATTTGAGAATGTTATTGAAAAATCTCAATAGGTTCGTAGTGATCCCATGAAAACTATGATTGGAAATTGTTGTTGGTGGAAGCCAATAAGTTCTTGATGACCCCATGAAAACCATGATTCAGGACATGTAGTCCTAAAGAATTTTGATAGGTTATTAGTCAGCCCATGAAAACTAACAAGTTCATAAATTGACAGATGAGTCAGACTTACCCCATTGCATACTTGCACATGATTATGTTATTATGTTTTAACCATTGTTGATGCAGGAGCAAACACATGGTTGATATGTTGATTAAGATACTTGTGAGGGGAAAACCCATTCCGCTCAACGGTGTAATCTCACTAGATATCAATTTGGTTTGAGATGGTAGGTTATTATTCACACCAAACTGTTTGTCTGACCCAAAGTTTTTGTTTTTCCCCTTAAACTTTCGAGTACTCATTTGAGTAGCTCGACGGTAAGGGATTTCAGGTTTCTAATTAGACGAATAAGCTACCGAAAACGTATAGGAGGCAAGCTAGCTATATTAAGAGTTTTATTTAATTCGCCGTGTAGTTTATTTTGTTTAAATGGATGTAATGAAAAAAATTATAACCGTCGATTAGTTGTACACTCTAATCAACCAAGAAGCATCTTCGTATGTCGCTCTTGGAGTATTTTGTAATAATTATATTTTCTCTGAATGTGTGATCGAGCAGGATTATGTAATGAGTACGATATCTTATTTGTGAAATGAAATGTGATAACTTATTATTAATTTGTGTTTGAAAATTTCATTTTCATGTGCTTCTGATTATTGATATGATTAACATTGTCGCATTTTGTCATGGGAAATTATTATTATGGATGACTGCAGCATCCGTAGCACTTAGTTTCGAACCTCAGAATATGGGATGTTACAAGTTGGTATAAGCGCATAGGTTTATGTGAAACTTGACAGAATTTTGAACTTAAAAGGGTTTTGAAAACATAATCCCATGAATCAAAGAATAATATTGGGATATGAGATAACAACTATAGTAACGTACTTGTATTTGTTATATATGTATGTATTCTCCCCTCTCTTAGATCGTTCATCTATATCTTATTAAGGCTCGTATGCAGATTACGAGTAAACAAATTATGGAAAAATGAAACAGAAGAGTGATCTAGGTGGAGGAAGCATTATAACTAATGGAAATGTTCGACCCAACACTAGAAGAAACCAAGGTCGAAGGCAAATGCTTACCAAAATGCAAATGCTAATGTAGGTGCTGGAACCCCCTAGTATATATGGGGACTATGTATCAGTTCTTTTTCAACATGTTGCAAGCTGGAGCTGCTGTCGGTTTGGCCAGAGGGAATGTTGCTGATGTGGACGAAGCTAATCCCGTCATGCCAGTTAGAAATAACTATGCCAAGCTAAACCGTGATTATACTAGTCTTGGAGGGAAGCCTTTTCTTGGAACTGAGGATACAATTAAAATGGAGAACTGGTTGTTGCATTATGAGAGGACTTTTACTGATTTGGTCAAAATGATGAGCATAAAAGAAGATTGGCTTTAAGGCAGTTGCAAGGAGCAGCATTATACTGGTGGAATGAGGTAACCTTTAGTGCACTTGAAGAGGAACCGACTTGGGTTGAGTTTATGAGAAGGTTTGAGGAGAGGTTCTTATCTGAAGTAGCCAAATCAACCTTACTTAGGAAGTTTATCGAATTAGAGCAAGAAGAGATGTCCATACTGGAGTATGCTACTAAGTTCGATAAGTTGTCTAGATATGGATATGCCATCATTGATACTGTGATTAAGAGGAATGAGAAGTTTATCCGGGGTTTGAGGTTGGAGATTGCAAAGGCGACTATGCCACATCTCCGAGATCCGAGTAATGTAGTGGCGGAAATGGCTATAAGGAATGAGGAGATGCTTGCGACTTTTAGAAAGGAGAAGTTTGTGGAGACTCAAGGTTCTTAGAATAAGAAGATAAAGTTCTTCAAGAAGAAGGGAGCTCATAAGGGTGGAGCTGCAGTGAAAGGAAAAGCTGACCTTATTTTCTTTAAGTACGACAAGAAAGGACATTTTGCTCACGAGTGTCGAACCTGTAAGAAAAAGAAGGTTGTAGAAAAGAAAGGTGTGAAGTGTTTCAACTGCGACCAGATAGGGTACTACAAGAATCAGTGCCCAGAGCCGGCTAGAGATGATAAAGGAAAGGTATTTGCTTTGGAACCGTCTGCATCATGGTCGACTGCTGTGGAGAAAGGAAAGTCTATGATGAAAGGTACGCTTTTGATTTGTAGCATACCAGTTAGAGTATTGTTTGATATAAGTGCACCACATTCTTTTATCTCTCAGTGTTTGGTAGATAAGTTAGAATTAGAACCATCATGCCTTGTTACTTCGTTGAGGGTTGTGAATCCATTAGGAGGGTATGCAACTCTGAGGATGAGATGTGAACAGTTAGAGATTGAGTTGTTGGGTCATGCTTTTGCCTGTAGTTTTTATGTGTTTGACTTTGCAGGTTTTGAGATTTATTTTGGGTATGGATTATTTGAGTGGATATGAGGCTAGTGTAATGACTCGAATTTTTCGCGTTCGAAAATCGACATCCATACTTCACATTGTACTCGAATGCCGCAGATTCGACCGTTCAAATCCGATTCGCCGGAGCTTATAACACAGTTAAGTATGACAACACAGCGGAAGAAAAAGAATATATCAATATATATATAACATTGATACAATGACAAATACAAAAATATGATACAATATGATACAACAGATATCAATATACATCAGAGATATGATACAAGAAATAGCAGCGGAAAGAAAATAGATAACACCGGCAGCAGATAGAATATCTCTAATAGAATGCTCCAATCCATAGCTAGCGGAAAGCAAGGTCAGTCGTCCAAGGACTGACTAGCTCCAGATAATCTACTCAACCTGAATATCTGAGAAACCCAACTCTAGACTGCCCGTGTGGAAAATGGTGGGCACCCAGAGTTTAGAAAGGGAACAATAAACTCCGGATCAGTCATGGGACTGGTGTGAGCAACAAAAACAGTTTATCTTTAAAACAAACACGAAAGAATCTTAAACATTGAAATCCGCAATGCTTTTGGAAAATGAAACTACCATAAGAACTCCCGCCACACACACAATGCAAACGCAGAATTGGAGGAGATTTCTTCTTATGATAGTCAAACATGCTTACTACGCAAGCAAAACACTTTTGATATTATTACTAGTGCATAGTGGAAAACATTTCGAAAGTATAATATAAATCTTAGCCAGCATAGGCATTTCACACTATGCCTACTATAGCTACCATCTAAACAGTGGGGCGCCACCATAAGTAAACGGCAGGTTCTACAACTAATACCGTACAAGGTTCGTATTGGAAGATGGATTTCCAACAAATGGTCAGGCTAAGGAACTTCCTATGCCACATGGGAACGCCTCTGGCGGGACGCCCCGAGAGACAACCTGCTCTCTGCCAACACAAGGCCGGTTACCCCCTTCCCGGGTAGTAAACCTGAGATATTCCATCCCCGGTCCTTTGGGACCTTTATCCGAGTGCTCGGTAACCAACATCACACATAATAAATAAAGTGTGTCCACATGAGTAAGTATTTGGGCTCCATACCATGATACTACCCTTTTCCAAAAGGAATGGTCATACCCTAGGGAAGCTACCCCTGAAACCTTGCCGCATCTTTCCTGTTTCGACCATTTCCGAATTGTGAGGTGTGACGAAGTCTCATCCACAAAGCTACGCTTTTTCACAAAGCCACGCTTTGATCACAAATGATCAATAAATGATCATCACACAGCAACACTCAGCATGCCACATTACCAAATTGGGAATATATCGCTGATAAATTTCAACTACATAACCTCTGAGCTCGTACGTCTCAGAGAAGGGTGTTAAGCTAAGAGAATAAATTCTCCGCCACCAACAGAAATGTATTTGAAAGAAATCAGCTTTATATCTCAAAGTGTAGTGTCAGACATACAACCATACAAGTCTGTTCCGGTTTTGAAACAGAACTGAAGGCACTTCCGAAGAAGCCCTTGCAAATCCGGATAATTTCTAGTCACGTCCGGACTTCCCATCACAAAGGGTGCTAAAATCTCTATACCGGGGATCAGCCGATGCAGAGACAATCGATGGTAATCCTTTCGTTTTCGAAAGTATCCGGTCTTCACCACCGGTCTTCAAATGCTATCCATATAGGTCGTATCATTATTCGGAATGGGTTATATGACACAAAGCTCCTTCCCCCGGCTAAACCGAATAACGAGCGCAATATTTAAAACATATTGATAATGGGATTTCAGTTAAGTCATAACTTATTACCCAAAACTTTCTTTTCAAATGGTCTAACAAATTACCATTTTCAAATCTTTAAACAAAAAGATTCATTTTAATAACCTTCAACGGTTTAAACAATTTCCACACTTTAATCTTTTAAACAAAAGATTCATTCACAGATTTTCCAAATTAATTCCCATTTCAATTGGATTAACTCATTAAATCTTTAAAACAAAGATTTAACTTATAGCTTTTAAAACTGGTTTCCAAAGATTCATTCATAGCCTTTCAAAACAATCCTATTTCAAGTTGGATTAACTCATCCGGTCTTTGAATCAAAACATTTCATATCTTTCAAAACATTTCAATTCCATTTCAAACTTGAAACCTTTCAACATAATTTAGAAATCCTTTCTTAAAATGAAAGTCATTATTATTTGAAAACAAGTAGTCTTCGTTTCGGAAAAATCTAGTTATATTTACACGAGTTAAAACCCTTGAATTAAATTCAAATTCCCAAATCAATACCTTTAAAATGGTTTAACCCATATATAACTTGTACAGCATCTTTAATCCCTAGTTTCAAATCATAGAATTCAATTTCAAATTTGAATTCAAATTTAAATCAATTTTTTTTTATTTCAAGATATCCAAAATATCTTTAAAACTCCTTTCAAAAGCTTTTCATATTAAACCCCAATTTCCAATTTCAAAATCAATTGAAATTAAAATTTCAATTTCAAAAGCATTAAATTTAAATCATCTGTGACTTAACCGATTTCCACGTGAAATCCATATTTGTGTGTGTATGGTGTAGTCCAGGGGTTTCACACAGTAGTGCAACATCATCAATCATTACAGATTTAAGCACAATAATATCGATAAGCGGTATAATCTATAACACTTATCTTCATTTACAGACTCACAGACAAACAATATAAATTCATCGCAGATAAATAAGTCACATCACAGATGAATAAATTACATCACAGTTCACAGCTTAAATCCGAATAATTCATATCACAAAGCATCACATATCAGGGATATCAAACAATTCAAACATTTAATAGAATCCAAATATTCATAAGTAAGATCAATTAATTGTCTGATAAATTCAAATCAGATTAATTACTTATGAATTACTAATCCTGGTAAATTAACATTAATAATTTACAAATCATTTTGATTAATTATTCTTTAATCATTTATTAATTAACCATTAATAATAAATTAATTAACCTTTAATTATAATTCATCAACCTTTAATTATTAAATAATTAACCTTTTATTATTTAATTCACCATTTAATTAATTATCTTTAATTACTTACTTTAATTAATTACTCCTCAATTAATTATCATTCCTAAATCACCTTCATTAATTAATTAACCTTTAATTAATTATTCTCAAATTAATTACCTTAATTAATTAATCACATTAATTAATTATTCTTTAAATTAATTAACCTTTAAACACTTGGATTAATCAATCTTTAATCATAAATTATCCATCCTTAATTACTTTCATTTAGTAATTATCTTAATTATTTACCCTTTAATCATTACTTAATTAGTTCACTTAATCACTTTATTAATAAATTAACCTATCATCATTATTACTTTAAAATAAACAATTTTAAACATTCACTTAAAAAAATTAAATCTTTGAGAAACTTGTTTAAAACCTGATTTTTAAATTATCTTTTGAAAATCTGGTTATGCTTCTTATTAAACTTTAAAAGTTAAAACTGTTTCTATATCAAATTTTTTTTTTCAGACCCGAGTTTCTCTCCGTGCAACACAACAAATTTCCCGAGCATCTCGCGTTTCCACTTTACTTCGAGACCAACTCTCATTTTCTCGAGCACGTCCCCGAGACCCATCCTTCTTCCCCAAATTCAATCAACCCAGACACATGAACGAGAACACGTGCACGTGCACCGTTGACCGCCACCATTCCGATCGAGTCGCCTCCCACCACCAAGTCGATGTTGGCCATCTCGTACCAAACGACCACCCAAATCGATGATCTCATGCCAGAATCGAGATCGAGACATCGAGCACATCAGGTACCCAAAACTTGATCGCCAAAAACCATCACGTAACGCCACCTCAGGCCACCAGGGTCGTCGCCACTTCATCCACAACTTCGTCACAACGTAATGCCACTAACCCCCTCGGTCCGATGACCTGAATTGCCTCGACCACAACAAAACACCTCTATCTACTTCATTGGCAAATCTGGGTTGTTAAACCCTACCTCAATCAATTCCTATCGCCATGGCGATTTACAAATTCAAACGCCATTTTTACAAGCCTCGGCAACCCCCCAACAACCTCCAGCAGCAACCACGAGCTTCCACCATTTTCCACTCGACAGAAAATGCCCAAAAATCAAAAATCGATCAACCCAAAAATGCTCTCTCAAATCATAACTAAAAATTTAGATTTTCATCTTAAAAATCATGCTTTACAGATTCGATTCTTGTTATAAACTTAAATCAGGAATTTACAAGATTTGATTTAACATGATTTTAACCTATCTATTGTAAATTCTTGATTTTGAATTAATTTTTCAATAAATCCACCTGAATTTATTTTTAAAATTGATGTTACATAGTTACAATTATTTTTCATTCACAAATCATAGCCTAAAAAGATTTAAGGGGGAAGATGTTGATTTTTAAACAGGTTTGAAACCTGTATATTTAGAACAGAGACCTATATATACTTTTAAACAGACATGCACAGATTGTTTTCACAGATATATACACATCAACCATATTAATCCAGCCATGCAAACATTCATTCATACTTATAACTTCAATGATTATCACATATTCAGGTTATTAAACAATTTAAAGGGTTTAAATCAAAGTTTACTCACCTTAAACATCTTGTTTCCAGAAAATTTGAAGTTGAAAGTTAAAGCTTTTTGAATTTTGAGTTGAGACTGGGTTGAAACAAGCTGAAGACTTCCCAAATTTGCAAAGTTGAAAATCTGGGTTGCTGAAATCTTCTTGATCCCAGGCCTTCTTTGATTGTTTTGATGTTTTTATTTGAGATATTTGTTTTGTTAACAAATGACATTCACTTCAGTTTTGCTTAGTTCGTTTGAATGGAACGAAAATGGGATGAAGTGTTGATATGTATAAAATGAAGTTTGCAGAAGATATATGGTGTACAGGTGATAATGTTGTTTGTACAAGTGATGTTATTTTTATTGCTTTGTACAAGTATAAGCGGGGAATTTTCTTTGTGTATGGAGGCTGATAGGCATTTTCGAGTTGACCAATGTTATGCTAGCATTTATTATGTTGTACAAATTTGTTTATATTTTTTCTTCCTTTCATTTCAGCTGTACAATGCTTATGTGTTTGATGTGTGTTTAGTGTTTGATGATAACAAACTATATATATCGTATTTTAGATGTGTTTACAGATTATACACATACAGGAATAACAGAAATTTTATCAACACAGAATTTGAATTCAAACTGAAATTTTATTCAAACAATTTGTTTATTACAAATTTTGAATGGTACCAATTCTGACTCACTATAACTGTACAATTTCTTAATACATCACAATTTGATTTTACAGTAACAATCCTCACTACATCACTCATACACTCAGTTGTTTGTCTGCATTTGCACTGTCCAGTTCCAGTATCTGTCTTGTTTCCTGTGTACCTGTATAATTGACAAACTACAGCAGTAATCTGAAAAGAAACGAATTTAATTTGCAAAAATATAAAATTTGTTTTTTAAAGCTGTCTCAGATATATGGGTTTAACATCATCATCTTTGATTGTGTAATATCTGTGCATATCAGTATTCATATCAGGGACAGGTAATTACGAGTGGCTGCAGTACACACGTATGCACTGCCTCGCCAACTCGAGTGCACAAGGTCAAATCAATATCAGATTCAACACAAGTGCAAATGGACTCGACCAAAATCAAGTAATGTACACATGAATGCTATAGCTCAACTACAGCACCACTGAATCAGCAATCAAAGAAATGCTCAACAAGGCAAAGCAGCCAACATGCATGAATGCAGAACCTACTCTAGACAGAATGACAACATACATGCAAGTATACAGTGAAATGAGAAACAGCAAAGCATCATCGATGAAGCTGCATGTTGAAGACAAGTAGTTCAAGTCTACAACAATATTAAACAGTACAACAGAGCATGTACAGGACAGCAAATAATAAAATCAAGTTCAGAAACTCAAAGGCAACAGACTCAAGTGACCAGAGTAGCTCAAGTACAAACTTCAGCAAAACAGCAATGTCAAAAACAGGCGAAACAGCAATGTCAAAAGCAGCAAGACCACCAACATAAATATGAAGTGCATCAGACAACATAGTGGGCCAGACTAAGACATCAATGATCAGGGAATGTGCAACAGGACAACATCAATGATACAAGTCAGTTTGCAAGCAGCAGTACCATCAAGCCTCAACAACACAAGTATGTGCATGAATTCGACAGTGTATGAATTCGAAAGCATCAACAACAAATGACAAAGTGCAGCAATGAGGCATGATGAATACAGGAATGAATACAACAGAAGTGCCGAAGTGCAGAATGAACAATATCAGAGAAATAAAGTCGACTGTGTATGTATGAAGTTATCAAAAGTCGAAAGTAAGGAAGAAATCAAATATTGCATTCGTATCTTTGAAAAAGTCAAAACTTTATAATAGGAAAGCTTCTGGATTGACTAGTTTAAAATCACAAAATCGCACGTTCGAAATCGAAACTGTGCTCGTGAAGGAATTTCCAACAAATATATCGGAGCTTAAAACAGGAAAGTTTCAACAACGTGAAGAACACGTTGATCAAATCAGACGTCTATATAAAGGACCCAAAATCATCATTGACGAAGGTGTGGTGAAGAGCAGAGAAAATAAACCCAATCATCACCAACATAAGACTCAAGCAATCAAAGAAGAATCGAGCGAGAATCTCATACCAATTTCAGATTGAAGAAGCCGTAGCTACAAACTAGAATCGCCAGAGACGACAAGCCGAAATCCTAATTTAGAGAAATTCATCGAGAAGCCAAAGCTTCAATTCCAGACTAAACGAAGACGTCAAGCCAGAGCTACAAAGATCGACAAAGCCGATGCCCCAAATTGCAGTAGGGAAAAACCCAAAACTCCAAAGCTACAGAAAGTCGCCAGTGGATTAAACAAGGGCAAAGCCCTAAATTAGTCGAACAATTGTTGAAGAAGCCGAAGCTCCAATTCATACGAGAATCGCCGAAAACCCTAATTATTGAGTCACCATATTTTTCTCAAGGGAACGGGCTAATACAAGATAGAAGAAGCGGGCTGAAGCAATTTTAATAGGGCCGACATTATTGAAATAAAAAAAGGGGAAGTGGGCCGGTCTAGTTTTAATTAGGGGTTTAAATTTCAGTTTTAAAGTTTTATTTGGGCCAGTTTTATTGATTTAATTTTTAGGCCAAATTCATTTAAGGGCAAAGGTATTTTTAACTGTCGATTTAAACTTTGCCCTGGGATTCAAACTGTATTCTGTATTTTCAGTTTGTATTGTCAAAGTCCAGTCAGAGTGAATCACCACCTAGGGTTTAGGTGTTGTCAGATTGTCTAGTTAGGGTTAGTTCAGTGAGCAGGGAGGCTGCGAGTTTGCAAAGCTCTATAGGCGGGAGCAGAGTTTGCGAGTAAACGAAACTCTATAGGCGAAGCAGGGTGTGCGAGTCTGTAGGAGTGTTTGTGAGCGGGAGCGAGTGTCTGCGAGTCTGTCAGAGTGTTTGTAAGCGGGATACTGTTTAACTCTAATAGAAATCTGGGAATGCAGCAGTAGGCAGGGGTTGCCGAAGCTGGGTAAATTCTGTGTGTGATTTACTTTACTGCATATTTATTTATCTGCTGTTTACTTCCGCGTTTAATTTGAAATTTTTTGCAATAACCCTATTCACCCCCCCTCTAGGGTTAATCTAGATCCTACATTATGTCCTTTTGTGTCTTCATATGTTTGAATACTTGAACATATTTGTCTATGTTTACTTGTTTCATATACAAGATCTCGGCTGATAAGATTTTGGGTGGTGGCTACATTAATTTACTTGTACAAATTTACATATAATTATCTATATACTATATCTTCTTATGAATATACTTTGTTTGTATCAATACATTTTTTTATTTTGCTTGTACATAAATATTTAAACTAATGTCTTCTTTGATAAGCTAGTGCATGTATATATTGTGTTTCTTTTACAAGTGTTTCATACTTATACAATATATGCTTGAATATATTTTTATTTTTCTTTAATCTTATTATTTTGTAATATAAATTTTTTTCTGTTTTAAATTTGTTGTCAAAATTTGAGCTAATGTTTTCCTTTATATTTCTATTATAATTTATCTTTTATATATTGATTTCTATTCCTAATTTAATTATTATTATTTTACTTCATATTTATTGTCTTATATTTATTTTATAAATTCAAACAATTATTAACCATCAATTCCAATATTTATTATTATCATTTATTATTAAACCATTTATTTCTAACCCATTTATTTAAGTTTTAAATTCAAATCAAACATATACATATATATTCAATCTTTACTCATATATGCCCGTATACATATATATTCACATAAATACATATATACAATATTTGTAAATTTAAATGATTTATACAAAATTTATTTTATTTCGGGGAAACTCGCATCACTTCATCGATACATTTCACAATTTTAATTCAAAAATTCATTTATTTATCAATTTAAATTTATATAAAATTTAGGGTCGTTACAGCTAGCATATTTTTCCTGGATAGGGAGATATCATTAAGACACCCTAATAGCCGCGATCGAATTATATAATCAGTTGGGAACTCGAGTTTGGATGTTTATGCTTTGTTCGGCACAATAGAAGTAGAAGACGAAATAAATTGGGATTTTGTTGTAAAAGAGTACGCAGATGTGTTTGAACCTGTTATAGGACTACCACCGAAACGAGCTATTGAGTTTCAAATAGTTCTTGTACTTGGAGCTAAACCCGTAAATAGTCTGCCTAGCAGAATGATACCTACTAAGATTAAGGAGTTAATGGTGCAGCTAGTGGACGTAGAAGCAAAGAATTTTATTAGACTAAGCAGTTCATCTTGGGGAGCAACCGCGATGTCCGTAAAGAAACCGGATGGGTTATTAAGATTGTGTACCAATTATCGTGAATTGAATGAGAAGACGATAAAGAATAGGTATCCTTTGTCGAGAATTGATGATTTGTTTGATTAGTTGAGCGGAGCCAAAATATTTTCCCAGTTGGATTTGGGAATAAGGTTCCATCAATTGAGGGTGGCAAGGGATAGTATTCCTTTGACGGTGTTTTGAACAAGGTATGGTTCGTATGAGTAGTTAGCAATGTTATTCAGATTGACTAATGCGCCTGCTTTCTTTATGGACTTGATGAACAAAATTTTCCAAGAGCACTTGGATAGGTTCGTGTTGATGTTCATAGATGACATTTTGATCTATTCTATGAATGAAAGAGATTCATCTTAGAATATGCTTGAGATGTTAAGGCGGCATCAACTAAAAGCGAAGTTTACAAAGTGTCATTTCTGGAAAAGAGAAGTGAAATTTCTTGGTCATGTAGTTTCAGAAGAAAGGTTGTCTATGGATCCAGCTAAGATTGAAGCTGTAAATAATTGAAAGAGACCCGAGACAGTGATCGAGATAAGAAGTTTTCTTGGATTTGCTCGCTATTACTGGAGATTCATTAAGGATTTCTCTCGAATAGCAGGATCTTTGACTAAACTAACCAGAAAGGAAGTAAAATTTATTTGGTCAAGTAAATGTGAGGAACCATTCCTTAAATTAAAGCATTTGTTGACCAATGCGCCTGTGTTAGTTGTACCAGATGATAATCAGGATATGGTGGTGTATACCAATGTGTGTGGAACAAGATTAGGAGCTGTGTTAATGCAAAAAGATAAAGTAATTACCTACACTTCTCGACAGCTTAGACCACATGAAGTTTGGTACCCGACTCATGATTTGGAGTTGGCTGTTATAATCTTTGCTTTGAAAGTGTGAAGACACTATCTTTCGAGAGAAAGATTCGAGTTGTATATGGATCATAAGTCATTGAGGTATTTATTCTTTCAGAAAGAGTTGAATATGAGACAACAGAGATTGCTGGATTTTTAGCAACATATGATTTCGGTATTAAATATACGCCAAGGAAAGGAAATAGAGTTGCTGGTGCACTTAGCAGAAAACATCAGAATATGGTGTTAGCTATGTTGATAGAGTGGAAAGGCTTAGAGGCATTGACTACTTATAGTGTGTAGTTAAGATCAACTGCTAGTTCTAGTCAGAGTACTGCCATATTGTCATGTTTAGAAGTTCGACCAGTATTGATCGATATGATTTCTTCTAAGCAAAGAGATGATCCATTGCTAGTTGAAAGGATTTAAAGATTGGAGGGTGGAACTGAGATTGGTGATTTAAAGGATTTTAGTCTTGACCAGAACAGGTGGTTAAGAAAGAGGGGACGATTGTGTGTTCCGGATGTTGGTGACCTAAGGAGAGAAGTTCTTAGGGAGTGTCATTGATCAAAGTTTACTATTCATCTTGGAGGAACTAAGATGTATCAGGATATGAAGAGAAGTTTCTTGTAGGATGGTATGAAAATGGATATATGGTTATGGGTAAGGCAGTGTTCGAATTGCCAACAAGTGAAAGTTGAGCATCACAAGCCCATTGGATTGCTTCAGCCTTTAGATATCTTAGAATGGAAATGGGATTCTCTATCTATGGATTTCATTGATGTGTTGTCTAGGTCAAATATGGAAAATGAAAGTATTTGGGTTATAATAGATAAACCGACCAAGAGTGCACACTTCATTCCCATTAAGTCGATAAGGACGACACCTGTATTGGCTAAGTTGTTTATGAAGAATATTGTTCGATTGCATAGGATTCCTAGTAGTATAGTCAGTGACGGAGATACTTTGTTTACTGGTGAGTTCTGAAAGAGTCTACAAGAGGTATTAGGTGCCAAGCTTAAGATGAGTACCGGTTATCATCCATAGACGGATGGGCAGACAGAGAGATCCAATAAGGTACTTGAAGATTTTTTGAGAGCTTGTGGACTAGATTTTGGTGGGTCATGGAATGACATTTTTCACTTATGATTTTTCCTATAACAATAGTTATCAGATTAGTATAGGAATCATGCCTTTCGAAGCTTTATACAGAAGGTCATGCAAAGCCCCTGCATGTTGGTTGGATACCATACACAGATTGGTTCTTGATCCAAATATGGTAAAAGAAGCCACATAAAAGATTGAGTTGATCCGAGTATGGATGAAGGAAGCTCAATTTAGGTAGAAGAGTTACGCGGATAAGGGGTGTAAGGATTTAGAATTCTTAGTTGGGGACCATGTTTGTGTTAAAGTATCACCGATGAATGGTGTGGTATAGTTTGGAAAGACAAGAGGATCGAGAAACTCACTTATAGAATGGAGTTACCGAACAGTTTGGTAGGAGTTCATGATGTGTTTCATGTTTCTCATCTAAGAAAGTATGTGCATGATCTAAAGACTACTATTACTCTAACTGCATTGAAAGATTTAATAGTGGAACCAGATACGACTTTTGTTAGGCAACCTATACGAGTTGTGGCAAGAGATGAGAAGGGGTTAAGGAACAAGAAAGTCAAGTTAGTAAAAGTCCAATGGAGTAACAACGAGAAAGACTGTACTTGGGACACAGAATATAGGATTAAAGAGACTTATCCTGCATTGTTCTGATGGTATGTTCGATATTTTTTGTACATAGACTTTTTGCTAATCAGGTAGGCTAGTATTGTTGTCATGTGATGTTATAGATGTTTGCATGATTGATATGATTGTTATTATCCTTAATGAAATTTCGAGGATGAATTTTTTAAGGAAGGGAGCCTGTAACACCTTTAATTTAGGTTAACATTATCCATGAGATTTAATTAGATAAATTAAATTAAATAATGTGATGTGTAGTAAGATAAGGAGGATGAGATTTGATATTTAACAAGGTTGGGCCTTAACTAATCAACTATTAAGATTGTTTTAAAACTTAATATATAAAAGAATATATGAGGATGACAAATTAGGAATAAATCTACCTTTTATCCCTTAAACCCTCCCTCTCCCATATCATTCTCATTTTTACAAGTACAAAACAATCAAGTTAATGAACAAGAGGTCGGCCATTAAACAAGAAGAATAGAAGAAGAAAGCTAAGGAAATTTCAAGGAAAAAAATCTAGGGAAATCATTCTCTATCAAATCTCAACTACATTATCCAAATTAAGGTGAATAATAATAAACCATCTCATTTTTATGCTTCTTTGGTTTCGGATCTGACTGGTTTTGATTCGTGATGATGTTATGATGTACCGTGTTAGATTTGTACCATTTTTTGGTTAAATAATGAAATATTGGAATTTTTATAAAATTATTATGATAGGTTTATGATCAAAACTTTAGTTTATGATCCCCAAACAATTTGTTTTTTGGGTATGTTGTGTAAAACATTATTTTGGAGATGGTTTTTAATTTCATAATATTCCAACTTAATAGGAATATCTTATGAATTTCTTAAGAAAGAAAGGACATTTATTTTGGGTTTTGGTTATTAAAGATAATTAAATAAGGATTTTGGTCCTGAAATTTTTATATGTTAAAGGATATGTTAATTCTGATTTTTGGTGAATTTTGAGAATTTTTTCCACGTAATTATGGTTTATTATGAATTTAATAAGCTAGAAAAGTTTATAATCATTATTAAATAATTAATATTGATAAGGGGTGCAAAATGATTTTTTGAAGAGGTAAATAGGTTGCGGTAATTTTTTTGAAGAAAAATTGATAAAGATTGTTTTAAATAATAGAAAATTGACAAGGGTTATGAGTTAGTGAAATGTAAGAGTTAGTGAAATGTAATTGCTTTTAATAGCAATAAAACAGTTTTTATGATAATTATGATATTGTCGTGTTACCAATATCAATGACCAAGCCTAGCGACATTAGCATGAATGGATGCATACGATATCAACTATGTCGATACGGAATGAATCTGTTCAAGTTAAAGTCATATGCAACATTAAATCAATGTCGACATAGTTAACTCATAACGTATCAAAGCAATGCCAACCGCTCTTATTTCTTTGTTTTAAAATCTATAATATACGACATTGATGCAGCAAGTTTTCACCATGGTTTTAAAAAATGCCGCATATTTCTTATTTGACGCCATAGCTTAAGGCAGCAATGCCACAAGTAGTAGTTCCGACATTAATTACTTTAGGCAGTAATACCGTCCAGTATATAAAATGGCAATGATCTCGTCTATTATCAATTTTGGCATTATTATTATGGTGGCATAGTAGCTTGGTTTTTATGAATTTAATATCATCTATTTTACGACATTGATGTCAGAAGTCATCAATGTCAACATTACTGTTTTAAAGCACCCGATGTCAATGGTTTTACGACATTGATATTGCATGTCATCAATGTCGGCTTCTTTGTATTTTTACGTATAAAAGGCTATATTTAATAGGTTTGGAGACCTATAAATTTCTATGTTACGACAACACTGATTTTGGCATTATAGCGTTGTATTTTTATAAAATCTTGTTAGTCCCTGAGGAGTTGGTTTTGATGACAACAACCTTAGAATAAATTATAAAATATAAATACTAACATTACAAGTTTATATATATGTATATGCAGGATCTAACCATGCAGGTATCATGAATGAAGACTCTACAGTATAGAGATTCAAGATATAGAGGTAGAAGACTCATGAGTATCAAGATTATCAAGAGTTCAAGATTTCAAGGTTAAGTTTGTTTTATTAGGAATATTTGTTAAAACGCATAGAAAGGCACTGACATCTTAATATCCAATTTATTCGTGGAATGGAATCCACTTCGAGCCCGTTAAAGGGATGGAACCCTAAGTAGGATGGAACCTACGAAAATCTAGTGGGACATTGTTTTGTATCCACTAATTTTAATTCAAATGATTTTTCAAAATTATCTTGTTTTCAAAATGATTTCAAAACTTTCCTTTTAAAAAAGATTCAAAACCCTCGATTCCGTTTTTAAATAATTTTAGCCTCAAAAACATCTTTATTTTCATAGTCAAATTACTCCTGATTTTAAACTATCTTTTCAAATAATATATTTAACTTTTAAATATTTATACTTAGATTTAAATATAAAATTATAGTTAAATTATGTATATATTGTTCTTTATATTTACTTATGTATTTTAACTATAGTTAAGTATATTTATAAAGTTTAAAATAATTTTAATATAAAATAGAAGTTATTTTAAAAGAAAATCAAAACACCAAAAATCCCTTTGGGATGCCAACATACCCATATACCCCATGTCGACATAGTGTCAGTTGGCTTCAAAATTCAAATTTCAAAAGAAGTGTCTATTCGCCATAACTCTTCACGAATGGACATGACTGTTGTTCTTCTATAAATAGGGGTCAGTTTCAATGAATTTTCAATCATATTTTTCTGGTTTTCACTGCTCTTCTTCTTCCACATTTCTTAATACAAAATCATACCATTACTCTGCCGAAATCAACATCGAATCATACTCGATTATTTCTAGTGTGATTCTCCATCACTGTCTCTACAAGATCCAAGTGCTAATCTGAGTTATAAACTTCTTTGTAATCAATCGAGTGAGAAAAGGTGTAATTGTAGCCTTGGAAATCAATTAAGCGAGAAAAGGTGCGATTGTAGCCTTGGAAATCAATTGGGTGAACTTGTTGCCCCGGAAATCAAGTATCTCTACCCAGAGGATTGTTATTCTGGAGGGTGTACCTCGTAGCCTTGAAACCGAGGGTTGTAATTGTTGAATTGCTTTTGAAAGGAAATCCGTACTTAGTTGTACGGGACTGGATGTAGGATAACTCCGAACCAGTATAAAATCCGGTGTGTTCTTTCCTTTACTGCTTTTACTTTATATTTGCATCTGTGTTTGATTCTGTGTTCATATCTGTGTCTGATTAGTGTATACATTGTTAACAAATTAAGATAAACTCAAAAAGATTAACAGATTTCTTAAAACACTATTCACCCCCCTCTAGTGTTAATTCTAGCCTTAAGATCCTTAATCCGCATTTCTCACATTTGGATCAGAGCTTTGTTTTAAAAAGTTTCATAATCTGAATTTTGAAAAGTTTTAAAATGGCTATTTTTGAAAAATCTGTTAAAACTAGTTTAGAATTGTTTAAATCATCATTGTTCCATGAGTCTGCATATGAATGTTATTCAAATCCTAGTTGTCTACCCAAATTTTATAATGTGCAGGAAAGATGCTTTATGGGTATCAAGGAATCAATCCACAATGGACAATCTGTGCAGATCAAAAGGAATAAGTGGATACTTGATAGTGGATGCTCTAGACACATGACTGGTAATCTGGATATGCTGAATAATATTATATACAAAGACGGAGGACTGGTTAACTTTGGAGACAACACGAAAGGATACGTGATTGGCATCGGCAATGTCGGTAACTCTGAAACTCCTATTATTACTAATGTTTTGCTAGATAAGAATCTGAAACACAATCTGCTAAGTATAAGTCAACTTTGTGATAAAGGATATAAAATTAAATTTGAAAAAGATAAATGTCATATTGAAGATAATAACTCAACCATAATATTTGAGGGAACTAGGAAAAAGAATATTTATATTCTTAGTATGAAAGTTTAAAATGATAACCTATGTCTTCTGGCAAATACAAGTGACCCTTGGATTTGGCATAAGAGATTTGGACATTTGAATTTCAAACTCTTATCTAGACTGTCAAAACATGATCTAGTAAGAGGCCTCCCTAAAATGAATTTTAAAGTAGATAGTTTATGTGATGCATGTCAATTAGGAAAGCTTAGAAAAAGTTCTTTTAAATTAAAAGATATGATTTCAACTTCAAAACCCCTTGAGTTACTTCATCTTGATTTATTTGGTCCATCTCAAATTCAGTCAATAAATCATAGTAAATATGTTTTTGTAATTGTAGATGATTATTCTAGATTTACATGGACAATATTTTTGAAATATAAAAGTGATACTTTTGAATGTTTTAAGAACTTTAAAAAAAGGTTTCAAAATCAATTATCTTTAAAATTATAACTATTCGTAGTAATCACGGTGGTGAATTTGAAAATGAAAAGTTTGAGGAATTCTACAATAAGAAGGGAATAACTCACAATTTCTCATTTCCAAGAACTCCACAACAAAACGGAGTAGTTGAACGTAAAAATAGAACGATACAAGAGTGTGCGAGAACTATGCTTTCAGATAGTAATCTACCAAAACACTTTTGGGCAGAAGCTGTTGCTACCACCTGTTATATTTTGAATAGAATTTTGATTAGACCTTTAACTGATAAGACATCTTATAAACTTCTTCATGGAAAGAAACCTAAGGTATCATATTTCAAAATTTTTGGAAGTAAATGCTTTATTTTAAATACAAAAGATAATTTGGATAAATTTGATCCTAAATTCGACAAAGGAATCTTTATCGGATATTCTAATAGAAGTAAAGCTTATAGAGTTTTTAATTTAAGATCTAACACCATCGAAGAAACAATGCATGTTTCGTTTGATGAAAATTTAAAAGATTTTGAAATTATAAATGATGAAGAAGATTTAGTTACTCAAAATCAGGAATCAACCGAAACTAATAATGAAATTAATCATCCTAATAAAAGGATTAAACTTTTAAAAGATCATCCTATTGAAAATATAATAGGAGATATGCAATCTATTGTTACAACTAGAAATCAACTAAGTAAAATGAGTAATGTATCATTTATATCAACTATTGAACCCAAAAATCCTAAAGAAGCATCAACTGATGATTCATGGATTTTGGCTATGCAAGGAGAATTAAATCAATTCACTAGAAATGAAGTTTGGGAACTTGTTCCTAGACCTGAAGATAAAACTATAATTGGAACTAAATGGGTTTATAAAAATAAAATGAATGAACAAGGTGAGGTCGTTAGAAATAAAGCACGATTAGTCGCCCAAGTTTATTGTCAAGAAGAAGGTATAGATTGTGACGAAACCTTTGCTCCTGTAGCAAGATTAGAAGCCATTAGGATTCTACTTGCTTTCGCAAATCATAATAATTTCAAATTACTTCAAATGAATGTTAAAAGTGCATTTTTAAATGGTTTTGTAAAAGAAGAAGTATATGTTGAACAACCACCACTTTTTGAAGATGAAAATTTACCAAACCATGTGTACAAACTTAAGAAAGCTTTATATGGTCTAAAACAAGCCCCTAGAGCCTGGTATGATAGACTAAGATCTTATTTATTACAATCAAATTTTGAAATTGGTAAAATAAATAATACTCTTTCTATTAAAAGAAATAAAAATCATATTCAACTAGTACAAGTTTACGTAGATGATATCATTTTTGGATCAACTAATTTTGAAATGAATAAAGAATTTTCTGAAATAATGACAAAAGAGTTTGAGATGAGTCATATGGGTGAATTAAACTTCTTTTTAGGATTACAAATAAAACAGTTAGATAATGGTATTTTTATTAGTCAAGAAAAATATGCTAAAAAACTAGTTAATAAATTTGGTTTGACTACTGCGAGTGGAAAACCTACTCCAATGGCAACCAATGAATATCTAAGTAAAGAAGATCTCTCGAAAGATGTAAATCAAAAGTTGTATAGAGGAATGATCGAATCATTGCTCTATATCACTACTAGTAGACCTGATATCATGCATAGTATATGTCTTTGTGCAAGATATCAATCTCATCCTAAAGAAACTCACTTAAAAGCTGTAAAACGTATCATAAGATATATTAAACACACCTCTGATTATGGCTTATTTTATCCTAAAAATGATTCATTTGATTTAATATCATACTGTGATGCTGACTATGCTGGATGTAAATCAGACCGAAAAAGTACAAGTGGAACTTGTCACTTTTTGGGACATTCTCTGGTTTCCTGGTTTAGTAAAAAGAAAAATACAGTTTCTCTATCAACAACTGAAGCAGAGTATATTTCTGCTGCTTTGGCTTGTTCTCAAGTAATATATATGCAACAAACTTTAAGAGATTTTGGATTAAATATCTCAAAATCGCCAATTTATTGTGATAATACTAGTGCAATAAATTTATCTAAAAATCCTACTCATCATGCTCAAACTAAACATATTGATACCAGACACCATTTTCTCAGAGATAATATAAGTAGAGAAGTAATTACTCTCGAATATATAAATTCTGAGAATCAAATTGCTGATATCTTAACAAAACCATTAAATGAATCTATATTTACTAAATTAAGAAGAGAATTAGGTATTTGTTCTATAACTGAAATATAAAATATAAATGACAAGTATAATTAATAATTAATATTAAAATAAATCATAGAGTTAAAATATAAGGACCATGTCGACATCCCCTAGGAAGACATGTCGACATATAACATTTTTATCTTTTTAAAAAAAATTCCCACCAAATTTCAAAAATTTAGTTATATATTCTTCCCTATTTCGAATTCTTATTCATTCTCTCTGGTTTCTCTTCATTTTCTATTCTGAAATATATAAAATAATGGCATCTTCCTCTAAATCAAACTTAAAACCACCTTTCTTATTCCCCTCTCCTACTTCTGGTCCATTCCAATGCTCTACTCTCGCACATGTAACTAAATTGGAGGAGTCTATGAAGGATGCTCTTCAGATGTTAACTGAAATTCAAGTGACTCAACTTTGTATGGCGAAAGAGCAAGAAAGGCAAGGCAAGATTCTTAGGAATTTACAAAAATTCCTAATGGATAACCATGCCAACCCCATCTTGATCGATGAAGACTCTTCACTCAATCGAGAATATGAGGTCAGCGACGAAGAAGAAGAAGAATCTATGGAAGAAGCATACGAGGAGGGTGATGACCAAGTAGTATGCGTTGGAGAAGTGTGTTTCAACAAAAATGGGAATCTTGTTGAACAACGTGGAAATTTTTGTTTCCACTATCCAAATTGTTCAATTCATAAATCTCCTATGTTCAGAAACACACATTAGTTTCTTCTCTTTCTTTCTGTTGTTATTTGTGTTTTTATGTTTTTCAATCGCAAATGTAAATACAACCATATTCATAATAAATAAACTCGTGTTCTTATATGTGTTAGTATTATTGTGAATTCTTAGTTAGGATAGTTGATAGTTTAGGATTATATTTTAGTTAAGTACTGATTATGTATGATAACACTATCATTATAATCACAAAGTAATGTTGTCTTAGTTTCAGGGGGAGTTATATAGAGTTATATAGTGTTGTATGGTTTTTGTTGATGACAAAGAGGGAGAAATATAAAATAGGGTAGTTAGGCATAGATTAAGAGGGAGTTGTTAGTTTTAGGAGGAGTTATTAGGATAGAAGGAATATTTTATAAACAAAGGTTGTCATCATCAAAAAGGGGGAGATTGTTAGTCCCTGAGGAGTTGGTTTTGATGACAACAACCTTAGAATAGATTATAAAATATAAATACTAACATTACAAGTTTTTATATATATATATGTAAATGCAGGATCTAACCATGCAGGTATCATGAATGAAGACTGTACAATATAGAGATTCAAGATATAGAGGTAGAAGACTCATGAGTATCAAGATTATCAAAATTATCAAGAGTTCAAGATTTCAAGGTTAAGTTTGTTTTATTAGGAATATTTGTTAAAACTCATAGAAAGGCACTGACATCTTAATATCCAATTTATTCGTGGAATGGAATCCACTTCGAGCCCGTTAAAGGGATGGAATCCTAAGTAGGATGGAACCTACGAAAATCTAGCGGGACATTGTTTTGTATCCACTAATTTTAATTCAAATGATTTTTCAAAATTATCTTGTTTTCAAAATGATTTCAAAACTTTCCTTTTAAAAAAGATTCAAAACCCTCGATTCCATTTTTAAATAATTTTAGCCTAAAAAACATCTTTATTTTCAGAGTCAAATTACTCCTGATTTTAAACTATCTTTTCAAATAATATATTTAACTTTTAAATATTTATACTTAGATTTAAATATAAAATTATAGTTAAATTATGTATATATTATTCTTTATATTTACTTATGTATTTTAACTATAGTTAAGTATATTTATAAAGTTTAAAATAATTTTAATATAAAATAGAGGTTATTTTCAAAGAAAATCAAAACACCAAAAATCCCTTTGGGATGTCGACATACCCATATACCCCATGTCAACATAGTGTTAGTTGGCTTCAAAATTCAAATTTCAAAAGAAGTGTCTATTCGCCATAACTCTTCACGAATGGACATGACTGTTGTTCTTCTATAAATAGGGGTCAGTTTCAATGAATTTTCAATCATATTTTTCTGGTTTTCACTGCTCTTCTTCTTCCACATTTCTTAATACAAAATCATACCATTACTCTGCCGAAATCAACATCGAATCATACTCGATTATTTCTAGTGTGATTCTCCATCACTATCTCTACAAGATCCAAGTGCTAATCTGAGTTATAGACTTCTTTGTAATCAATCGAGCGAGAAAAGGTGTAATTGTAGCCTTGGAAATCAATTAAGCGAGAAAAGGTGTGATTGTAGCCTTGGAAATCAATTGGGTGAACTTGTTGCCCCAGAAATCAAGTATCTCTACCTAGAGGATTGTTATTCTGGAGGGTGTACCTCGTAGCCTTGAAACCGAGGGTTGTAATTGTTGAATTGCTTTTGAAAGGAAATCCATACTTAATTGTACGGGACTGGATGTAGGGTAACTCCGAACTAGTATAAAATCCGGTGTGTTCTTTCCTTTACTGCTTTTACTTTATATTTGCATCTGTGTTTGATTCTGTGTTCATATCTATGTCTGATTAGTGTATACATTGTTAACAAATTAAGATAAACTCAAAAAGATTAACAGATTTCTTAAAACACTATTCACCCCCCCTCTAGTGTTAATTCTAGCCTTAAGATCCTTAATCCGCATTTCTCACAAATCTGAATTATGTTAAAAGCATTGATATGAAGGGATGTGATGTCCTGTGTCGGCCATATTAATGCCGCAAGTTTTCAATGATGAACATATTTAAATTCATGGCATTATGCCCTATATTGAAGAGGTGTGATGTCCTCATATTAATACCAAAAGTATACATGGAAGTATTAAAATGGGTTATAAATTAACATGAGAAATTAGTGAAGTAATGGATCGTATTTTTCTTGTTTTAAGTATGAATTAAAAGTATTAATCGTATATAATGATAAATATTTTCAATGAATAAATTATTGTTAGCGCAAGTTTAGATATGGAATTACTAAAGAGAGTTGTTTTTTTTTGCAGAGTAAGCGGGGTTGAAAACTGGGCCCCTACCAGATTTATTGAAAATAAAAGAGAGTACAAACAAAAGAAAAGAAAAAATACAGACCAAAAAAAGAAACGATGCTACGGTATCCATGGTTCGATTTGATGGTCCAAAAATTCATGCTTGCTTGCTCTCATACCATCTAATATTTCATACTTAAGAGCAGCCCAAAGCACAAGCATAGTCCTGCATTTTCCTTCAAATACCCTTTTGTTCCTCTCACCCCACACAAGTTTCATCAATTTTTTAAGAATGAAGAAAAAGTATGATCTTCTCACATTATTCCACTTGGTTGCAGTTAAAATCAGGGACCACTGTTCAGAGAAGAGAAGAGGAACAACAACTATCCCGATCTTGATCATCATATCACTCCATAGCTCGAGAACTAAGGGGCATTCAAAGTATATGTGTTGAGCAGTTTCAGCATAGGCATCACACAAGATACTAAAGAGAGTTGTTACTTAAGGTTAAGTAATTATACGATGCTAATTGATTGAACGTATTCAAACGAGGGATGTTATATGTTCTTGTTATTATTTGATCAGTTATTTTGCATGATTATTATTGTCACACTCACATCATCACGACCCATAACTTCATTTTGGGATATTTAAAGGTAGAATAACCAGGTAGGTTGATCCATTAGTGAGTATAATCAGATTTAACTCTTGAGTGAGTAGAATTGCAATTAGGAGATCAGGTAGATCAAAGGTATGGGATGCCCAGACTGATCAAAAGATTACAATTTAAGATATGATATTGGAAAGGTCCAATAGGTTTCTAGTGATCCCATGAAAACTATGGCTTGAGTAATGTTAGTAGAGATATCCAATAGGTTCCTAGTGATCCTATGAAAGCTATGGTTTGAATGCATAGTATTGGAAGAATCCAATAGGTTCATAGTCATCATGTGTAAACTATGATTTGAGAAATGTTATTGGAAAATCCTGATAGGTTCATAGTGATCCCATGAAAACTATGATTGGAAAGTGTTATTGGTGGAAGCCAATAGGTTCTTAGTGATCCCACAAAAACTATGATTGAGGGCAAGTAGTCCGTAAGAATATTAACAGGTTATTAGTCAGCCCTTGAAAACTAATAGGTTCATAGTGGCCCTAGGAAAACTATAAGTTGAGATAGATAGTCAATTTTGTAAGAATGAATGAACTTAGGGTAGATATAATCCTAAATTGATAGATAAGTCAAACTTACTACATTGCGTACTTGCACATGATTATGTTATTATGTTTTAACCTTGTGGATGCAGGGGCACGGTATATGGTTGTTATGTTGATTAAGATACTAGTGAGGGGAAAACCCGTTCTGCTTAGTGGCTTGGTCTCACGAGATATCTATTTGGTTTGCGATGGCAGGTTATTATTCACACCAGACTATTTTTCTGACCCGAAGTTTGTAACGAACCAGATTTTCGACCCTCGAAAATCGACATAATACGTCCATTGTATCACATGCCGAACATTTAAGTGCCGAAAGCACTGATTTGTTAGAGTGAAAGAAGAAGGTAGAAGATAAAAGAATACTAAACAACATAGAATCTCACAACGCAGCAAATAATATATAATACAACAATGATCTTTACAAAAAGGAAACATCTTTGTTCATATATACAACATTAGAGTACCCTAGACTTATCCTAAATTTGGACAGTTATAGAAACCCGTCCTTATATTGACAAACATACAGACTCTATAATATAGCGGAATAAAAATATACGTGAATACGTTTTGACCATCCAGCTCCTCTCCAACTCCAATGTATCCAGCTAAACCTGCGAAAACATGCTCGGTCTGACCCGAGCATTACATGGAATAATGCCCGGGCCAGTTTGGTAAACTAGCATGAGTAAAACTTGATAACAAGTAACAACCAAACTGATTTCTACATTTGAAAACTTTTCAAACAAAGGGTATCTCGTAAGACCACACCACATACATAAAAACGGATGAGTTTTTACCTTACGATAAGCAAAACATTTTATATCAAAATCCAATGATATTATCATAGTGTCTAGGTTTAAAGTAAATAGATAAAATAGCTGAAATGCTTGCATCTCACATTCCATCATACTAGGCTTTATAATAAAAAACGTAAGGCACGTATTGGAGATTGGATCCCAACAATGGCAAGGTAAGGGACTACCTTCCGATGATACACCTCTAGAAAATGCATTGATGCTAATACAGAGCCGGCTGTCCCTTTAACATGGCAGACCGGATTATTTCACCCCCTTGACACCGAGGCCTTATACTACCACGGAGTTTGCACACAAACCAACTCTGAAAGGGACATCTAGAATGGGGTGACCGCTATTAATGGTAGCTAACCACATAGCTCTAATGCATGCCCTATTTTTTCCATTCCACCCAGTTGTGAGGCTTGAGGCTATGTTTTACCTGTCTAAATAGCAATCCATCTTGGAATGCTAACACTGCCCTCCAAGCGTCAATGCAATGCCAGCATTTATCCATACAAGTTCGTTCGCGGTCTGAACGAAACCGAAGGTGCTAACTCCACTACATCCATTTTGGGATCACCCTCAGGAATAGTAGGAGTAGCCCTCGCACTTCAAAGAGCACCATCTTCAATCATCATCAATATGTTTTCCACTCAAACATACATGTTGGTTCGGAGTGGTTTTCAGATATATAAATCCAATCCCGGTCTCTCCATACCAACAACCGATAATTTCCAGTTGACTCATTCCCGGTTCTTTTGGAAGTAAGTATTCAAGTCCTCACCATGGAACTCGAATTTACATTCATACTTCCTAAGTCAAATTATGTCAAATTTGATAGTCGGTTATTTAACTGTCAAAATGAACAAACATCCAATCATTGTTTAATTTCCATATGGGATCCACTAAGCCTTTATTAATTCTCTTTAATTAATAAAACCACTTTATAAAACTTGATCAAAAGATCTTTTCAAAACACTATTTCCAAACCCCTTACATTTCCTTTATACTTGGAAAACATTTATACACTTATCTCAACGGTATAAGTATATTAACAAAACATTTTTCTTTTCATGCCTTGAAACACAAAATTATATACTTATCTTATCAGTATAAGTATATTTACAAACTTTTCAATTTTTTCTTTTTTTCAAATCCCATATTAAATAACCAAACATTTTTTCCAAATAAAACATCCCCTTTATCCTTTATTAAAAATTCCCTGTTTAAAAGCTCATCTCATATTTCAATTAACTTATAACTCTCAAAATAAAGTTATAACCCATTTTTATAAACCCTTAAGTTAATTTATAAACCTCTTTCCAAATCTATGAAATGATTTATAAACCTTTTTCCTATTTTTAAAACTCTTTATATAAACCTTTCTGTGCTCCTTTATAACATATCCTTTATAAATATCATTTACAAAACATCATTTGTTAAACACCTTAATAGCCCTTTTTGTTAGTAAAAACCGCTTTCTATAAACAGTTATCATTTATAAATACCTTTATAAGAATTATATAACTTGAAAAACTATTTATAAACCCAAAGCCTCAAATTGATTAAAGAATTTAAGTAAATTCAAAACCATACTTTATAAATTCCAATTGAGGCATAACACTCCCAATGGTACTGATTTAAGTTACCATTTTATTTCAATTGAATTCCAATTCACTTAACAATTATTTACATAAGCAACATGATGTAAATACAACTCATATCCAAATCAGGGAATAACATGTCAATATGAACTAACTATCATATACGTGTCCAAATAACATAATAGCAGGAGGGTGATTTGTCCTTCTAAAAAGATGTCCAAACAATTCAATCAATTAATAGCAGAACGGGGATTTATTCTGCTAAACACATGTCCAAACAATCCAAACAATTACCCTATAGTAGAATGGTGTTTTATTTTCTAATGAATGTCAATGCAACACAAACAATCACATTCTAACTTATTCACAGTTGTTTGTCTATTTAATATTATGGACAAGAGATCCTTTGGTTAAAATCAAACCACTTAGAAAGAACCCAACTTAAAACATAACCGATAAAGTTTAAAATAACTTTTAGTAATTAATTAAAGTTTAATTGAATCTTAAATAATCAAAATCAAATCATAATTAAGTCTTAATTAATTAGAAGTAAATTAATAATTAAATTTTAAACAAATAAACATTTATTTAAAATTAATCCCCGATTAAGTAATAATTAAGTAAATAATTAATCTTTAATTAAATAATAATTAATTAAATAATTCAACTTTAATTAAATAATAATTAAACTTGATTACATAAAATAATTACCCTTATTAACTTAATTAATCATTAATTAAACTTCTTAATAATTTACATAATTATCACCAATTAATCAGTAATTACTTAACCTAATTACTAACTAATTAATAAATAATTATCCTTAACTAAAAAATTAATTAATTATTAAACATACTTAATCAAGTTATAATTAACTTATGTGTTGCTAATTACGTTTGAAAATAGGTTTTCAAATCATTTTAAAAGAAACTTTAAAGTTAGAAGTCAAACTTTTCTGAACTGCATCCATAGCGACTATCGCTATGGATGCAATAACTTAGAATTACTTCTCTAAGTTACCATCTAAAATTTTAAACTTACTTTGGATTAATTTTTTAGTACATAAGGAAAAGGTTTTTGAAAACCTTAACTCGAGTTAGAATTTAAACAAAACATTTACTAACTCAAAACTAGTAAACAATTAGATTTTCAAAATGGATCTCAAGTCCCTTAACAACTTAAGTTCCTATCTTCTATACCAATCAACCATAATCTGAGCATATATGAAAGATACCAAATCACATCATCATCATATTGTAGTAAAATCACCGCATTCATATCCAAACACATCACCTAACCATCAATCTCAAATCAAATGCTAAACTACAAGTTAGCACATACACAAAACATCCAAGCCATATCATAATCGAAACACAACATCATATATATATATATGTATATAACCATATAACCATATAACCAACAAATATAAAAGGGTAAGATATTTCCCAAAAAGTTAAGAATTTACTCGCCCAAAGCTATCCAAATTCTCGCTAAATTAGAGTATGACATAGCACTTCCATTCCTAAGTAACAAGATGGAGTCTTGAACACTAAACGCACTAGGTAGGCTCGGCCTTGAAGGGAAGAGGAAGCGAGACTTGTTTTGGTAAGGTGGAGCGTCTTCGGATAAACATCGGGTTCTCAATAATAAACCCAAAAATATGTCATTTTGCAAATGATATTAGGGCTACCTACTCATGGAATTTCGAAAAGTACTCAAAGAGAAAGTTATTGGAATTTATTTTTTCTATCATTTAAAAAAAAGAATCACTCATTGCCGATTTGATTTGAAGATGTTATGGTCCAAAGAAGATGGACCATTTTCAGAATTTAAATTCTAAGCTCAAAATTGCTTTGTAAAGAATTGGTATTTTGACATAGCTATGATAGAAATTTAAAAAAGTGGTCAACTAGAATGTTGTAGCCATAAAAATTTCACATGGTTTAAAAACAAAGAAAAACTCCATTTGAGTTAGAAACGAAGAAGAAAAGGTTGGTGGAAAGAGGAGGAAAAATGAAGAAGATTTTGAGTGGATTTTGAACAAGTTTTTCTAAGGATTTCCTTTTTTTCTCCTTTAAGGCTAAAGAAGAAGTCATGAAAACTTTAATAAGGAAGAAGAAGAAGAAGAAAGAAATGAAAGCAAGGAGAAAAGAAAGAGAATATGTGGGTATATATAGGCAGAAAATGAATTAAATAATATAACTTGCCAGAATTATATCTAGCCACATCACAAATCTTTTATAATATATATATATATATGATTATGTTTAGTCACATCACTCTTATATATATATATAATTATGTTTAGTCATATCACTCTTATATATATATAAAATTATGTTTAGCCACATCACTCTTTTATACATATATAATTATTATGTTTAGTCACATCACTTTCTTTTATATATATATATATATAAGTTTAATTATTAATTAACTATTACAGATCTAAGATGTGACAATACTTAATATATATATTTATATAAAATGTTTATTATTTTTAAAACCATGTCTTGTCACATCACTTACTAATCCAAATTAATATAAGATAATTTATTTCTAAGTGTATTATTGTCTAGCTAATTAACTCTTATATATATGTATATATAGTGCACAAAGACAAACAACGTTCCTGACAACTTTCTGGTGTCGAGAGGTCGAAATTTCGAAAAACGTTCTTCGGTCACATTTTCTGTTTTTCTGCGAACTATTTAATTTGGTAAACAAATTTTGAAATGATTTTATCATCATTATTAATTTATTAAAATGAGTTTATTTTCATTATAAAACCTATATATTGAATATTTAAAACTAATTAAATATTCACTAATCAAAGAAGTGAAATTCCAGGTCGTTACAAAGTTTTTGTTTTTCCTCTTAAACTCTCGGATACTCATTTGGGTAGGTCGGGAGTAAGGGATTTCAGGTTTCCAGTTAGACGAATATCTTCCATAGATGTGCAGGAGGCAAGCTAGCTGTATTAGGTGTTTTATTTAATTTGTTGTGTAGTTCATTTTATTTGAATGGACGTAATGACAACAATTATAATGGTCAAGTAGTAGTAGACTCCAATCTACCTATGGGGCATCTTCATATGTCACTCTTTGAGTATTTTGTAATAACTATATTTTCTTTGAATGCAAGATCAAATGAGATTATGTAATGAATATGATATTTTATCTATGAAATGAAATTTGATAACTTGTTATTAAATTGTGTTTGAAAATTTTCATATTCACGTGCTTCTGATTTTTGATATGATTAACATAGCCACATTTTGTCACCAGGAATTAATACCACGGATGACTGCAGCATTTATAGCACTTAGTTTTGAGCCTTTAAATATGGGATGTTACAGAAGAGATGAGAGATCAAATGAAGCTAATGAGCGGAAGTGTAGAATCCAGTAGTAGTCAAGTGCTGTTTGTTAAGAGAGGAAGAAAGGAGAAGAAGAAGAATAATAATTTCAGCGGGCATTCCAAATCAAGGAAGCCCGGAAGTGGTTGGAGAGGCATGTCTAAAGACAACATGTGTCATCATTGTAAGAAGTATGGCTGCTGGAAGAAAGATTTTCCAGATTGGAGGAAGAGAAATTAAATGGATGGTTCTTCATCTTTTGCAGTGGAGAAGGTTGTTTCTGATGATGTGTTGATTGCATCTGTTTTCTATGTATCAGACCATTAGGTGTTGGATTCAGGGGCATCTTTCCACATGATGCCTAGGAAGGAGTATTTTGTTATTATGAGACTAAGGAGGAAGTGCTATATTGATGGGGAATGATGCTACTTGCAAGTCATTAGGAGAAGGATCAGTGCGTATTCACATGTACGATGGTGTGATGTGCACTATCACTGGAGTCTGTTATGTTATAGGTTTAAGAAAATCTCTTCTATTTTTGGGTCAGTTAGCATCTTTGGGTTGCTGGATTACGATAGAGTCGGATAGCTTGAAGGTGACACGTGATGCTATTGTATTGATGAAAGGAGTAATGGTCCAAAACCTTTATCTTGTGAAAGGATCTACAGTTCTTGGAGAGTCGTGTGTTGAAGTTGATAGCATACGAGCTTTGGATGCCACCGGGCTTTGGCATCTTAGACTGGATCATGTTACCAGAAGCGCTTGAAGCTACTTCGTAGAACGAAGATGATCAAGGGTGAAAGCTTCAACCGTTTAGAATTCTGCCAGGAGTGTGTATTAGAGAAGTTGACGAAGTTTTTTTTTATGTTGGTAGACATGAGTTCAAAAGAAATGTACGACGGAAGATAGATCCGACGATTCATATGATGGGATACATCCAACATATGGTGGTGATTGGTGCTTCTGAGGAGGTAATGAGGTGGTGATTCCAATTATACTTAACGGATTGGCTACAATGTGGTTCAAATAGTCGGAGAATGGGTCCATAAGCACATGGACCGACTTAGTGAGCAAGTTCTTGACACAGTTCAGAGTTCACATCTCACAACCAAGGAATGCACTTACGCTCTCAAACATTAAACAATGGCTTGGAGAGTCCTTAAGAAGTTATTTAACAAGATTCAATGCGGTGGCAGCTGCGGTCGACAAGCCGGATCCGTCAGTTATCCTAATGGCAGCAATTTCTGGAATCGCGAGTAAGACTAATTTCAAAGCTGCATTGAAAAGGGATCCACCAATGGATCTTGTGGAATTCTACTACGAAGCTGAGAGATATTTGCAGCAGGAAGATAATGAAACTGAGGATGAAGATGTGGATGTTGAAACAATGTTGTGGAGGACAGGGGACCGTCCGGAGTTGGAACTGGAAAAGGAAAAGGGAAAAGGAAAACCAATGACGACTTTGGGGAGCCAAAATGAGGAAAGAAGGAGCCGAGATTATCTTCATACACTGACCTGACTGAAACCCCAAAGAAGTTATACTGGGATACTAGGGGGCGGATCCTCTACCGGAGGTGACCTAGGAGGGAGCCCATTGATCGAGAGAAAAGATCTGAAAAGTTTTGTATCTTCCATGAGCTGAATGGGCATAAAATGAATGAGTGTTGACACCTTGTGATCTGATAGAAGAACTGGTTTGGAACAACCAGTTGCCACAGCACGTGAGGAACAGAACTGTGCAAGAATAGCCACCATTCACGGCAAATGCATCAAGAAACGCCCAGGGATTTGAGCCAAGACAAATTATCCCATGATCGGGGTAGATGGGAGTCGGATCTGGCTCCCATGCTTTTCTTTTTCGTTTCTTTTTCTGAACTTTTCTTTTGGTATTTAGACAATAATAAACTCAGGCTGCTTACACATGTCTAGGATACCGAACGGTCCCTAGGCGCGCTCTGAGTCAGATGCCTAAGATGACTATTTAGGACAATAATAACCTTGGATAGCTTACATGTGTATGAAACCCAGATTGGTCTCTAGGCATGCTCTGAGTCGGATCTCCGAGGTGAACATTGAGGACTTCTGCTTGTTTTGATTCCCTCTTGTCTGATTTCCACTTGTTTGTTTTGATTTGAATATTTGAATTTTGAAAACTCCACTTTGATTGTGATGACAAATATTGATTTCCTTGAGTCCCGACACGGGACCGAAGTGCAAGGTGCAAGTCCCTTTGTTAGAAAAGCGAGTGGATGAACTTGTATGATATTTATCATCTTAGAGTCCCGACACGAGAGCGGAGTGCAAGGTGCAAGTCCCCTTGGATGAACTTGTACGATATAGATCGCCTTAGAGTCTCGACCAGAGAGACGGGACCAGAGTGCAAGAAGTAAGCCCTCTCACCAAAGAATGAGCGGATGGGCCTATTTAATTCCTTTTAACTTAACAAACAAACGATCCTAAGAGATCATCCTCCTTAACTTAAACATTAAACCAAACATTAAACGAGATAGATCAAACCGATTTGAATTAATAAAAGGATTTGAATGCCTTATCAATAAAATAAAATTGATAAATCCTGGATGAACACAGGATGATTTCGACATTTGATGTGATTGTGATATATGATATAATGTGATTTTGATATATAATATGATTTTGATATATGATGTTATAACTCTGAATGAGAGTCGGAATGATAATAATGTAAATCTCGGATGGACACGGGATAGTTAGAGATGTGTGATGTGATAAGTCCGAATGAAATCGAAATGATTGTGATGTATAGATTACACCAAGGCAGAGTCTAGAGTCTTAGGCTGTAACATGTTTGGAACAACTTGTGATTGGCAAGAGAATCCGAAGGATCTGAACAAATCACCAAGGCTGAAGCAGCTAGAAGGCTAAACTATCAGAAGCCGAATATAAGAACTTGTTTTTTAGCAAAGCACACCTTTCTTTCACAATGCGTACTTTGGGGGGCAAATGTTTACCCGCTTTTTGACCAAAGCAGCTATCTTAAAACAGACCTAGAAAACTCATATGGAGTCGGATTGACTTGAAATTTTGGAAGAACACTTAAAAGACAAAAAAGAAGGCACTCACCATAAATGGGCTTGATTGGATAAGGATAGATGGATCGCTAGTGACCTAACTAGATGGATCGCTAGCGATCCTTGTAGACTGGGTCTCACCACCTGAAAATTTTAAGGTAGGTCCCAGAAACCCTCTAGAGTGTACCTCCAAAGGTTCGTCTGATTTCGTTAAGTTTTGAACAAGTTATGGATGATTCTTATGAACCAGATGACCATGAAGATGGATGATCAAACAAACTCCAAACGACTTGATATTTGGACAAGACATTCAAATAAATGAAAGGAAGGCAACCCAAAATGGCAAACTCAAAAATAGTTTAAGGCATGGATCATTAGCGATCCATCACCCATGGATCGCTAGTAATCCATCATGTTAGCTCAGGTCGTCTTGAATTTTTTTGGACTTCTTCCTAGCACTGAGTAGAGGCTTCTGACAAGTCTGCCTTGGCCCAACTGCTCTGCTACCCCTATAAATACAATCCTACCAGCAATACAAAGAGGATCTTCTGGACTGGCTGCTGGAACTCTGCAGAGATTATTCTTCACTCTTCTTCACCTACATAACAGTCATATAGGAGTTCACTGTGATTCTCCAGTGAACTCTTGCATTTGTGACTTATTCTAATCTCATCAACTTATAACCGAATCCAAATCGTAATAGCAGTCATTCGATAATAAAGCTTATAAAGTGAACGTAGGCTTCGTTAATAGCAGAATCACTATTAAAATCTTCTTGTCTCTTTACTATTTCTGCTCCTTTTACATTAATTTTCTATATTATTGCTCTGTAAGAATAGGACTGGTGCTTTCACACTCAATTTAGGGTGTTGATCCATTTTTTGGGTTAACACCGCACATTTTGTGGTTGTTGCTAGACTGTCATACAAGAAAAAAGTTGCTCTCCTTCATAAGTTTGCTTCGTCCTTTTCAATTTTGTTTCGATAATAACAATTTCTCTGCTAGTGAGTTGGATTTTTGCATTTTTGCATTTGAAGTAACAACTATTTGTTTCATGATTTGATCTTTTGCAAATTTTGAAAAAATGATTTGGTTTGCTAGATTGATTATTTGAATTTTTGTCATAGTTTTTTGACTTGCTTTCTTGTCCTCTTCTTTTGGCACATGCGCTGAATGATCCTCCTTTGCCTGTGTACTTGATCTTCCTCTTTCTTGAGAAAATCCCCTTCTGTCTTGTTGCAATCTAGAATTATTACTAGAAAAAAAATCATCTTCGACTCAAATGCTTGCTCAAGTGATTAGTTCGATAATCTATTAATTCTTTCTTTGTGTGCTTGAAGAGAACTCATCAAATCATGACAAGTATAAGTAGATAAGTCCTTGGATTCTTCTATGTCAGGTAGCAACAACATAATCATATTTTGGTGGAAGACTACGAAGAACTTTATGGACAACTTTCTTTTCTTCTATTGCATCTCCAAGACTTCTAATTTGATTTACGATTTTCGCAACTCGAGTTAAAAAGACTTGCACTACTTCATTATCTTTCTTTGATAAATTATATCTCTCCAAAAGAGATTGAAGCTTGATAGATATTACCTTGTCATTGCCATGAACCCTTCTTTCAAAATATCCCAAGCTTTCTTGGCTCTTTTCACACCATGGATTCTAGGATATATGTCTTGCTCAATCCTTGCTGAATAAATCTGAGAGCGCTTGCATCTTTTTATTTTTACTTTTCTTGTACTCTTTTTGTTGATCATTTGTCCATGCTTCATTATTTTGTTCATTTGGTTGTTGTGGTGGATCTGCAAAACCATCGTCCACAATTTTCCACAAATCCTGAGAAAAAAATATTATCCCATTTGACTGCTCCAGTAATCAAAATGCTCTCTTTCAAATACGGAAACTTGATTAGGAGTATAGAAAAACATGGAAGGAGGAATTTGATTTGATGTCATTTTTTTTTACTTTACTTTGTTTGAGCGAACCTTGGTTCCGATACCACTAATTTGTTAGTGAATAATGATAGTAACAAGAATAAGAATATGGGTTGCAGATTAAATTTTTCTTCACACTTCAGTTTTCGAATTACATGGATATAAATATATGTAAAACTCAGCATGAACCTAGCTGTTCATATGAAGAAACGCATCTTTTCATATTTTTAAATATCCTTGCATTTTCACATTCATGCACTTCCAGATTCATGATTCTTCTATTCATAAATTTTAGAGTTATTAATTAATTGCAAATTATATTTTAACACTTTCATCTGGTAAAATTCGACAGACTAATGTTTCATATGCATCTGGATTTTTAACTATTGCAGTGATTGAACCTTCAGAAAGTTCTTCTTTCATGTATTTGAAATAATGATTGCAGAATGTCCAGTCTTTGCACTTATATTGCAGCAAAATATAGGAATGTAATTGTAAGACTCTGTTAAGTATAAACTGAACGCATCATAACAGAAAGCAGATGTGATTAAAGTTTGATATATTCATTAGTAATATATATGTGTGTGTGTGGGGGGGTTTTTTTTTGTTGATAATCTGTATTGAAGGACACAGGAATGAACCGAACCCATTAAATATATTGATAGCCATAGTATGAAATCTATATACTTTCCATTTCATAACAAAATGTTATAGATCTTGCTCTAACTACTATCAATGTTGCTTTCCACTAGATTAGTATCTGAATTCAATCTTTGAAAATCCTACTTTTTAGACCATAGTTTGTAATGATGTTTTTATGCTATTAATATGTTATCTGTTGTTTGAGTATTTGATTAATATTAAAAGTTAAGCATGTATAAATGTAAAGAAACTGAAATAATGACATTTGTCAAAAATTACTTTTGCCGATATGTTTGTGAGTGTTAATAGACTAGAGTTTTGAGTTGGTATCCTTTTAATGCTACTTATGACTTGGTTCTACTTTCTTGTTGATATGTTTACTTTGTTTCGATTGGATATGTGTTTCCTTTTTTTAAGGGTTCCATATGCAATCTTATGGGTTCAAATCATCGAATTATTATTTTAAATAATCAATCCATTATCATATGGTTCAGGAAGCCTGTCTAGATCAGTTGGTAGAGCACCAGGCTCTTAGTTTTGTGGTCCATTGTTCGAGCCCCATGGTGGAAGTTTAACTGATTTCCACTTCGTTGAAATTATGCTCAGTTAATCCATTGTGATGCCTAATTCAAACTATGCACGGTATGTGAAGCAAACTAAATACTGTGCCTACTTGTTAGGCCGAAAGACACATTTTAATGTAAATGACAGTTGCAACTATCATTTTTTTAAACTAAAAAGTGTTATTCAGACTAAAAAACAAACTTGTTGTCCGTGAGATTAAAACTTTTTGCAACTTCTTTTCTGTGTCTATTTTTCTGTTCAGCATAAATTATCGAAAATAAGGAAACAAGGTCTGTATGCTAATAGAAAAAAGTGAATATTAGGCTCAGGTCCCTAATAAGTTTCAAAATATACAAAAACCCCAGTAAAAAAAATGTAAATTATGTCTCTAGAATTAAGTTACTAAGTAATTGTATATAGTTATGCAATTATTCATTGAATAATTGCAGACATTTATGCAATTATATTCAAAAATTGCATAAATTTATGCAATTTTTTCGGTGAATAATTGTGGAAATTTCCGCAATTTTTTTGGTGAATAATTGCGGAATTTTCCGTAAATTTTTGAAAAAATTGCGGAAATTTCCATAATTGTTTAGTGGATAATTGCAGAATTTTCCACAATTTTTTGAAAAAATTGCGGAATTTTTCAGTGAATAATTGTGGAAATGTCTGCAATTTTTTAATATAATTGCATAAATGTCTGCAATTATTCACTGAATAATTGTATAAGTGTATGTCCTTATTCGGTAACTTAATTCTAGGGACATAATTTACAAGTTTTTTTCACTGGGGTTTTTGTGTATTTTGAAACTTATTAGGGACATGTTCCAATCTGTCCCTAAAAAGATCTAGTAGATTCCTTGGTGATGACCCCATGTGCAAAGTCATTGCTTATTTTCCTACTCTGCCTTATTTACATTTTCTACACATTGATTTATGTTTATATGAAAAAAGTTCTAAGATTAAGGCTTTTTAAAACACTTTTCATGCAGTTTATTTTATCTGGTTCTACAAATATATTATGCTTTTCCATCAATATGATGATTGCTTAACGAAATTCCAGAATATTGTGGCTTAGCGCTTGTAATTTTGTTATCTAATCACGTATCTTTATCTTTACTATTAATAAAAAGAATTCAATGACTAAGATTTTCACGGAGTTCTTTTGAAATTCTGAAAATAATCTATCACTCATCAAGGAAGCTCACTAATGTTTTGCAATCTCCACGACCATCCTCTTTCCGACCATCCATCAACGGTATTTCACTATTAATTTGCGATCGACACTGCCAACTAAATTGTTTGAAATAAACGTGTTGTGATCACCAAAGTTTTTTCAGTTATAGCGCAAATTCGTCTATTGATTTTTTTTTAAATAAAAAGTAAATTTATTTAGATATTAGATGCACGTCGATTTACTCTAGTCTATAAAAGAAACACAGAGATACCTTTTGCTATGAAGAAAAGAACATTATGCTCAGCAATATTGCCAATAAAACACACGTTCAGAAAAACAATGGTTTGAGAAATTTCAAATTGATTGCAACTGCAGTGGCTTCTACTGATCGTGATCTTACTGGAAACAAATTGCCATTGTGCATTGTTTAATCTAGGGCTGTCGGTGGATGTCCAAAAATCGAAATCCGTCCTATCTGAAAAACGGATAAATAATCGATATTCGAAAAAACAGATGTGTATGCGGATAAGAAAACATCCGCATCCGAAAATTATCCTCTGTTTTTTTTCAAGGTTACAGTTTAAATTACGACCCGGCCTAGTAGCTCAGTTGGTTGGGAGCAATACCTATAGGGCAGCATCCACACAAAGGGCTTTCGATGCGATACCTCAGGTTCGAACCCCATCACCTCCGCTATTTAGGTTGCCATAAATAAATCTTTTTAGCATGGCAGATTAAACGGGTCTCGGTTAAGTAGGGGGGCAGCTTATCAATTTCTCTTTGGAACTTCGACAAGTTGTTTTCTTAAAAAAAAGATATTTATTTATTATTTTATTAAGTTAGAAATTCATATTATATGCACGGAATGCATATTAACTGTTCAAAGCTATTTGTTATCATCATATTTGTTTATTTTTGACACTTTAATAATCAATGGAATTGAAAAAAGTTTATGTTAAACTAAAATTTTCTATTTATGTTTCTTTATTTATCGATTGTCAATGGATAGGATAATTATCCGATGTTCGTCCGTATCCGCGAATGCGGTTATTCGAAAATGATTTTGAATACAGATACAAATATGGCACTATCTACATCCATTGATAGGCCTAGTTTAGTCGCACTATTTACTAGGATTGTTATAGTGTAGTTAATCAATAGGGTAGTATATGTAAACAGTAGGCTCGGTAATGACTGCGAAAAAATGTACAAGATTCGCTTTAGCATGATTTTCACAAATAATTTTAAAGATTCTTAAAAGGATTTAACTTACATTATTTTATAAAAGAGATATACAAACTTTTATTATTTATGGTGGTGATTGATGGGGTCCTGTGGGTTCTATTGGAAGAGAACCCTGAATTCCACCTATTTTATTTGGAAAATGCTCCATCAACCGGTTGAATGATCTGATTTTTCAACCAGGTGAGAGGGAAGAACATGGGGACCTCTCTGATTTCCTCAAAAATAACCGAAAAAACTGTCTCTCTCCGCACTAAAGATCTGGATATTACCCTGGTTGTTCTAGCATCATTCATTTTATTTTAACATTGGTGTGTGACCAAAATTGCAATATTATTGTATATTACTAATATAGCCCATTAAAGTAAAGTTTCCATTCCTTAACCAAAAAAACATGACAAAATGCACTGTACATTTATAGCTTTGATGATGACAAAAGGAATCATTAAACTAGTATGTTTATTAAGTGATGAGAACTAGACAAATGTTTAAATAACATAATTTTTATTCATTATTCTATCCTCATTGTACCACTTGGTTGTTCAAATTTAAATTGTTTGGATAAGGGGTCAATTTTAGGGGACTCACCTAGAAATTTTTTATTATGGTGAGACGTGATAAATGAAATCAAATAAAACGATTTACTTTTTTATCCTCGTACAAAGCAAAATTCGATAAAATCTCATCGGAAAAAAAAAGAAAAACGATGATGTTCACGAAAACATTTTCCATAGGGTCTGATCGAAAGGAAGTAAAGTAGCGATGGATGATCACCGAAATAATAAGGATAAATATGATTATGATTCTTTTTAAGGGGACAACATTTTTTTAATGCATCCCATAGCAAGTTTGCGAAAATTAAAAAAATACCTCCTTTTAAAATTGGTGTTCCTTTAACAATGCCTTCGTATTATTTTCATATTTCTATTTTGTTCTTAGGCTTTTCAAATATCTATTCACCTTTGGATGTTATTTAAATGTTATGCTACATACTTTCTAATTCAGCAACTTTTTTCTATTTTTTCTGCATTTTTGGGAAGTACCAATGTTAAATAGCCCGCTCATGGTGATTCCAAATCCTGCATATGTTTCTGCTTCAACAATAATGTGCGTGATATGTATCTGTTTAAACAACAATGTGCATCAAAATATCCCTTAGTTACTTGCTTCAGTTTGTTTAATGGAGATCACATAATATGAGTTTATCCATGTGCAGTTTTTTTTCATATACATGTATGTACACACACACATATAGTAGAGTTAGAAGTGTAACCAAGGGGAAATTCTTTAATTTACTTCAAATTATTAACTCTGTAATAAATCATCTCGTTCGAAATAAAAGGTGTTTGATTTCTATTGTATATACCTGTTATATTATGATATATTAATTAAATGATTAATTTAAATATATTTGATAGAAAATCCATTAATAATATATTATATAATAATAAATAAAAGGAGTTGTAATCATGAGAAATTATCACAATATTAAATAATATATTATTTTAAATATTTCTGATCAAGATGTTTTGAGAAAAATATCGATACATTTATTGAGACCACAGTATGTAACGTTCTCCAAATGTTGGGCAGTGTATTATTTATGGCTGGTGAGAGCATCAAGATGTTACATACTAATAGTTATTAAATACTTATAGAATGACTTGTCTAATAGTTTCCTGTATGTTAATAACAACTAGGTCAAACGAGAAATATTGAAGTGACGATATTATACAGTTCTTTTGACTTGAGAATGTCGTTGAACTTCAATGTTGAAACTCCACTTTGATTACAGTTAAATCGTGGCATGACGGCTATCGAACGACTATAGTTAAGTCTGAATTGAAGCATTGAAAGTGAAACACTATTAATGGAGAATTCATCTCTTCAGTTATATGAGGTTATTATCATGGTCAACTGTAGTCAACTCAGAGTCAAAATATCCGGTCATAGTAGTACGATCAACTGTAGTTAACTCGAAGTCAAAATCCTAGGAAGAAGAAGGAGGCGGTGGTCCCAATAGCCACGATAGAGGTGGACAACTGCCCAAGTTTGCTTGAAGGTGGCGCGGAGGTGACAGGGACTAACCTAGGCTTGGATGTAGGAATTGACATGATAGTGTGCAGTAAGGCTGTAGCTGGTGAGTGGGAAACATACGACATGCACTTGTAGAAGTACGCAGACTGGGAAATATAATGGACTACCACTGATCAAAAAAGCTGTGGACGGATGTCTGCATGGCTGAATTTAATATTTCATCATCATCTAATTACACGAGTGTACCATAGACACCAAAGGCAAAGAGGACAGGGGCGTAGACTATGGTTTCGGTCACCCTGGAGAGCACAGGATCTTCCAATGAAACCTTTACCCCATGTTCTGTTGAATAACCTGACCAACACCTTATCCTATAACGCATGCTCATCTGAAGGGGCATGCAATAGCGATAGTGATACCTAGTTCTTCTATGCTCCCCTAGTTAGGAGGGTGGCACATCCAACCTAAGGATAGGTAGAATTTTCCTATTAGCTATAGTCATTTTTTACATGCTACTTATCACAATTTTCTTTTCACTTGTAATAATCTGCATTTCCGAACTCCGTAACTATACAACAAAGTCCTGAAACTGGAGTCGTTGGAAGATAATATATTTTGATATTTAGGGAGAGCATAAGACAAAAACTAAACTAACTATTAACTTTTAGAGTCTTACGGCGAATGTCACATATAATATTATATTACACAAATACGTATATATATATATATTTATTTAATTAGATATTTGATACCACAACATTAGTTTGTACAATCCAAACCCAATCAACTCTACACATTGTCACATCATGTCTTTAAGATACAGATTATTTATAAAAAATTTACATATATTATTTACATAGATACAGATCTTGCCTCTTGGTACATCACGTCTTTAGAATCCGTCAACCTGAATAATATAGAAAGAAAAATATAGGAGTGGGTCAAACATACGTCTGAATGAGTGAATCCAAACCAATATAGGTATACTACTGTGACAGTGATACAACATGATTTAAGCCCAAAGTATAATATCTTATGGTTCTGCCTTGCGTGCTACAGAACGATATTATAATCCCTAAAATTGATCAGGTCTTGAATGCCTACGGTATAGGATCCTCTATATGTAATCCGGTCTTGCCGCCTACGGTAATGGATTACACGTCTACAACAACTATCCGGCCCACCATTTACGATAGAGGATAATGTACGTATTGGACTCACGCCTGGTCCCGCCGCATGCGCTACAGGTCGACTTTTGTTCGCATCAAAACTCTCCTGGACCAGCCTCGTTGCTCTATAAGAGACCGCTCGCTTATATCATGAATCAAAGATCCACCTTGTACGCTATAAGATTCAGGTATTCGTTCATCGTCCTGAAACTATATACACTACATTATCAAACTACAAATCCAAGGCCATACATACTACAATTGTATCTCACCATTATTGTCAAGGTATGCATATGTTTGTCAAAAGATAAAGATACTATGTCCATACATCATCCTTATCAAGCTACACATCCATACGCAATTCGAGCATTCGCCTATCATCCTAAAGCAACATTTTTGAAATTCATACTTCATTGCTATCATCAAACTACGCATCCAAATAGCATTTATACGTGTCAAGTCATCACCATAGAGTCGGTAGAGAATGCCACACAAAAGTTGAAACAACGCATATCGATTCGAGCATTCAAAAACCCGAATTACCCAAAATTGGGTTGTACACCAGTGGACCAATATGCACCACCGGTGCATCGGTGTACTTCCTAAATACACGATTTCCTTACTGTTTTGTATATTTTGATTCCTAGATTCGATCATTTACTTCGTTTCTACTTTCTGAAGGGTTCCATATCATACATTTACATTATCTAACATGATTCTAGGGTAATAACATATTAATAAAGATAAAATTTAGTTTTTATAAGGTTTTGATTCGAATTAGTGTTGAATTGGGTTCTGATAATTTCTTACATACTGAGCACGTACATTTAGTTTCATATTTACATAATTTTGTCCTTTAGGGAATTTCATTTTGTATTTAAATTCTAGGATAGCCTTAAAACATCCTACACCGTTATCAAAGTATTATACAAGAATCGGAGAAGCCTCACTCACAAATCATGCCAAAAAGAACCCAAATTTTCCTGCTGTCCGGAATTTCTAGAAATCCAAATCTTTGAACTAGCCTTTGATTCTTACTTTAGATGATAGAGAATCTCGCCACAATTCCAACGGACTTCGTTTCGTCGACTTTCATTGAGAAATGAGAATTTTATGTTAAGATGAAGGGAGGAGGATAAAGATGGACTCGGTGGTTTCAGAATTAAGAGAGAAATGAATTTTCAGTTGTACATACTTTTAAAATGGGCTTTGGAGGTAAAAATTGAAAAGACATCTAATTTGAATTCGAATTAAAAATCCAGCCTAATTCAGCCCAACTTAGCCCGCTACCCGCACACGAATCCAACCCACTTCATTTAATCAATGATATCTCACTCATACAACGTCCAATTTAAACAAATGCATACTAAATCTTGATCAGAAAAACGATAGCTACGCAATGGTGCACTCTCGTTAGCAAATTCAACTACAAGTAAATATTACTATTTTGCCCTTCTATTGAAATTTACCAAAATACCCTTCAATTAAATTTCAAATTTACCTATTATTATTTATTATTATTATTATTTAAGTTATATATAAAATTTTAGGGCATTACATTCTCCCCTATTAAAAGGATTTTGTCCCCGAAATTTCAAAGGAATGAAAAAAGTAATATACATTCACTTTTTCTTTTACATGCCTATATCACTCGCGTACATGCACAACCATTCAAATAGAGCAATCAATTATATTAAAGCCACTCTAAGCACACACACATAGATATATATATATATATATATATATATATATATCCTTGTTGAAACATTAGCATTCCAAACAAGGCATATAATGAATATGATCATTATAATTGCGAAAATCTAGCGTAATGCAATAAATGCGATAAATGCAACCTATATGAATGCAAGAGTATGGCATAGTAGGCATGATGCTAATAATCCTAGTATAAAAATTGGTAGTTCAATATGAATACAACTGTAATGACATACAAGGTTGTATATAATATAACATCCAATAAACATCGCATACAAGTCCTAACATCAAATCTAAGCAACAAAAACCTAATTTCTAACGAATCATATCAACCAGAAGTACTGGTAAAGAGTTCGAGATTCGAAGCCCGTATCTTCTCTTCAGGCTCCCATGTGCTTTCCGCTGGATCGTCTCCTCATTGCGCTTTTACCAGCTTGATCGCTTTATTCCTCAGCCTTTGAATCCCATGCTCCACTATCCGTGAAGATCATGTAGACTTTCTTTAGCGTCTAATTCCACATCCTCCAACTGAGTAGGCTCCACCACTATAGCTGAATCATGTACACATTTTTGTAAATGTGATACATGGAATACATCATGAACTCCAACTATCCTTTCTGATAACTCCACTCTATTGCTAATCATCCAATACGCTCTAACACATTAAACGGTCCAATAAACATTTGCGTCAACTTGCTCGAACTTCCAAACCTCATTACATGCTTTAGAGGCGATACCTTAATGAACGTAAGGTCACCAGCTTCAAATTCCAACTCCTTTCGCCATTTATCAGCATATGATTCTCTCTATCATGTTCCGTCTTTTCTTATCAACTCTTCTTTTTTAACATATCCTTTATCATATGTGGTCCAAGTATCACCTTATCTATCGACTCCCATCAATACGAAGGTGATTTACACAGTCTTCCGTACAATACTTTAAACGGTGCTATCCCAATGCTAGCCTGATAACTGTTATTATATGTAAATTCTGCTAATGAAAAATGATCTTCCCAAGCACCTCCAAAATCCAGAATACACGCCCTTAACAAATCCTCTAACACTCTATTAACCCTCTCGGTATGTACGTCTATCTGTGAATGATATACTGTACTCAAACTCAACACTATACCCAAGCTATGATTTAGGCTCCTCCAGAACTAACTCATGAAGAGTGAGTCCCGGTCACTCATAATATATGTCGGTATACCATGTAATTTCATCACTTCCCTAATATATAATATAGCTAAAGATGCTATTGTCCTCATGCTTCACAAGAATGAAATTTGCACTCTTCGTCGATCAATCCACCATTACCTAAATACTCTCAATACTGCTTTTCCTCCTTGGCAAACCATCTATAAAATCCATCAAAACACTTTCCCACTTCCACTAAAGAACTTCTAAGACATCAGTAATCCACTTGATTTCCTCTGCTCTACCTTAACTCTCTGACAAGTAAAACATCTCGCTACATCTCTCTTCATCCCTGGCTAATAATAAACTCTCTTTATATCCATATACATTTTGTCGCCACCAAGATGAATGGTCATCCTTGAATGATGACACTCCCTTAACACCTCATCAATTAGCTCTTTCAACTTCGTCGCACACAATCTTCCATCTTGTCTCAAGTATCCTTTCCTATCCTTTGTATATTGCTCCAAATGACTTGACTTCTCACCTTTCCCAAGCTAATCCATAATCTCAACCAACTCTGCATCCTTACTTTGATTCATACCAACCATATCTATTCTTGTAGGTCTAACTTCTAAGGTTGTTAATCCAGGTGTGATATATGTTGGTGGTCGAAAATCAAATCCAAAAATATACTCATGCTTCATTTCCAACACCATAGCACTCAGTGTCTCATGCATCATACTCAATGCATCTGACATAACATTACCCTTTCTAAGGGTATAAGCAATACCGAAATCATAAGATGCTAAGAATTCCATCCACCTCTATTGTCTTTAGTTTAAATCCCTCTACGAGAACAAATACTTTAATGACTTGTGGTCTGTAAAAAGCTCGAATCTCTCTCCTGCAAATAGTGCCTCCACGACTTCAAAGAAAATATAATTGTAACCAATTCCAAATCATGTGTAGGGTAATTCTTCTCATGCATCTTCAAATGCTGACTCGCATATGCTACAGCCTTATCCTCCTGCATCAAGACAACACCTACACCAATACCACAAGCATCCGAATAGGTGGTAAATGGTTTGGTACCATCAATGATAACCAAAACAGGTGCGCTCATGAACATCTCCTTCAATTTGAAAAACGCCTCTTCGCACTCTACATCCCAAACGTAGACAAATTATTTTTCGTAAGCTTCATTAATGGTGTAGATATCTTTGCAGAATCCATCATAAATTTCTGATAGAAACTGGCTAATCCCAAGAAACCTACATACTTCTGAAGCATTCTTTGGAACCTTCCAATCTTTAACCGTTGTTACCTTTCCTGGATCTACCGCTAACCCATTTCGAGATATAACATGTCCTAGAAATCGGACCTCGCTGCTCCAAAAGTGGCACTTCAAAATTTTAACCCTCAACTAATTACTTCTCAGTACATCCAGTACTTCTCTCAAATGCAATTCATGCTCCTTCTTGTCTTTAGAAAATATCACGATATCATCAATAAATACAACCATAAATTTATTCAGCTGCTTCTGAAAGACTCTACTTATCAAGTTAACAAAATAAGCCGGGGCATTAGTCAGCCCAAATGGCATCACAATGCACTCGAATAATCTATTAGGAGTACGAAAAGTAATCTTTGGAATGTTGTACTCAACAACTCTTAAGTGGTGAAAGCATGTAGCATGGTCAAGCTGTGAGAAAACTTTTGCCCCGACAAGTTGATCGAAGTGGTCGTCAACACAAGGGAATGGATAATAGTTTTTTCTTTGTCTTCTTATTTATCTCTTAGTAATCGACACAAAGCCCTAGGGAACCGTTTTCCTTAGTAGCGAAAACGACAGTGCTCCCAACTCAGAAATACTTCGCCTAATAAATCCCTTCTACAACAACTTCGAAGCTTGTTTATCTAATCCCATCTTTCCTTCAAAGCCATATGTCTCAAAGGCATCACCACAGGCCTAGCATCTTCCTCAAGGTTGATCCTAAACTTAATTTATCTATTGGGTAGAAGTTTGGAAACCTCAACAAAAACATTTGAATAATATTTATCTATAGGGATAAACGTCAAATCATCATGTGATAGGTCTAATGAATACAAATACGACTTCATCATAGAAATTTCTGGCTCACATAGAACTATCAAATCATGTTTCCCATGACTACTCAAACGAACAACCCTTCTATCACAATCTATAACTACTCCATACCGAGCCATCCAATCCATTCCCAAGACCAATCTATATCCTGCAAAACTAAGCACATATACATCGCAACTTAACTCTTCATCGTCTACGACCAACTTAAATCACGACAAATAGTAAACAGATGTGTCCATCCCCCAACAGGATTCGACAAATCTCATGCACAAAGTCAGGGGTTATTCCCAATCTTTCCACTAATGCATTGGCTATAAATGAATGCGATGCATCTATATCAAACAAAACTATGGTAGGTAAATCAGATATTAATAACACACCTTTTAGAATTGACTTCCCCTTCTCCTAGGTCATTGGTGCAATGCCAGTAGTGTGTACAATATCCAATGCATAAGAATTAACAATCTAACCATCCTTCTATAATGCTGGACATTCCCTCTTATAGTATCTCATCTAGTTGCAATTATAACACTTAACCCCCTTCAGCTATCCCTGTTGTCCTGAGTGTCCTTATTGTCCTAACATTTTCGACCGATAATCTTTCGCTAAATATCCCATCTTACCACACTGATAACATTTTGTTTCCTTCTGTAGATTCACCCTACAATTCTTAGCTATATATCCAGTCTTATTACACCTTCTACACTCGGTAACTTGATTCTAATTTTGCCCACCTTGTAGTCCTTTGTTCTTATGCTTGTTTTGATCTCCAACCGACACTTGCTCCTTATTCGAATCTCCAATCATAACATTCAACAAAGCCGCATCAACTAACCCCTCAAAAGTTGCTCCAAATGGAACCTGATTCAAACCCAACTCCCTCTGTGGTGAATTCAACCCTTGTCAAATTTCATAGCTTTCTTCTCCTGAGTGTTACCAATTCAAATCCAAACTTTGCTAACTCATTAAATCTATTTACATACCCCCTTATAGTCATGTCTCCCTGCTTAAGTTGAATAAACTCCTCCAACAACATTCCCCTCTCAGCCCCGAAAAAGAATTTCATCTCAAACTTCCTTTTAAAAATCTCCTAAGTAATGGTTTTCTCCTCGTCTTATCTATGACAACCCTCACCAATTCGCTGCCTCTTCCTGTAAGTTCCAAACTGCTAATTGCCTCTTGGTCGCATCATATAAACCCAATAAGCCAAATATCTTCTCATTTTGTTAGATAGGTCTTAGTTTCTACATATGATTTTGTCCTAATACACGGCTTTCCACCTAAGTTGGCAAAATCTTTGTAGAGTTTTGGGAAGTCAACATTCGGTGGTGGAACAGTAACCATAGCTTCGGTCACAACAACTGATTCGGTGGAGGTAGTAGTGGTGCTGGTCCGAGTAGTTGCTTGGAGATACCTACAAAACCAAAGGGGCATATTCATGCCAGGAATCTTAGGGACATCCACTCGGGTACTCGCACCCGTATTGGTATTAACTCCACCAACATTGGTCTTCGTTTCAGTTTCCTTTTAATTATTCATACTTTAATTATTTGTGAATAGGACTCATTAACAACTTCGCATTAGATAATCAAAAAATGGAACAGAATATGGTGTATTTATATTTATTAAATTCGGCCCTAATGTTATATATATATAATAAAATATACAAATACACTCTCTCAATACTTTCCTAATCCTATAACCTATGCTCTAATACCAAATATAACAACCCGCCATTTCAAACTGTAATACCCCGGGATTTTTTTGGAAATAAATAAGGAAATATAATTAAAAGATTAGAATGAACCAAAAAGGAGAAATTTTACAAATGTTGGAACTTGACTATGGGACCTACACCATTGTATCTGTAGCAATTTTCTGGACAACTTCCATATATAACTTGTTGAAATCCGAGCTAAAACGAAAAAGTTATAAAGGTTTGAATAAATAAGAAATTAAATATATAAGTGTGTGTGTGTATATATATATAAGAATGATTAAGGGCCAGGTCGACCCACATTGAGCGCAGGTCGACCGGGGCAGTCGACCCAACCTTGTGTTGATCAGAGGGTCGCGACCTGGAGTTGGTTTGTTTCGTGCATGCAAAATTGTTGCGTGCTCGCCACGGTTTCAGACGATGAATGAGATGATTTTGGACTGGAATCTGACGGTAGTGAGTTGAGATATTCCCCTATAAATTGATAGGTAGGGTTAACCTAAAATTTAATTCTTTCTATTACATCAAAGCTCTACCAAAATAAAAGTCCAAACCTAATTTTCCAAATCAATTTCTTAGCCCCAATTCTATTCTAAATCTCAACCTAAATTAAAATAAAAGGAGATCTAGTAATTGGAGAAGAGGTCTAAGCAAATTTAGGGAGAAAGCTTGTGGCGTTAGAGGTGAACCAAAAACTTAGGACAGAGGTAAGTGGGCACAGAATTAACAAGTTAATTAAATTAATTTATTTTAATTTCTACCCTATGCTGAGTTGACTGTTAATTCTGAGGTTAATCTGCTAAATTATTAAATTGGAATCTGGAATAATGGATCTTTTTATCTAATTGTAATCGATATATGTAAGTTGTAAAACCATAAATCATATGTCAAAATTGAATTTGATACCTATAATTTTCCAGTTGGAATAATGTAAATGCTGCGAAAAATGTAATAAAAATAGAACAAATATATTAGCCCAATTGAAATAAAAATTAAACGGATCAAGGTCGATAATCGATGAAATGGATTGATTTGCTTAATATATGTAAATTGAAAGATGTCTGGATTATAGGTAATCGACCTAAGACTAGCTTAGATCGACTGTCGTAAGTCACTTTAGACTTAGTGGACCGTTTGGGGCCTTGAGCCGATAGTTGAATGAACCTTGTTGTTCTCTAAATTGCTTGATTGGCATAGACATGTTTAGGTGTTCTTATTTAAGGTGGCGGACTTAGTTCGTGTTTCTATCATAGAGTAGGATGTAGAGTGTCATTGAGACATGCGACTTATGTTGCAAAAGGTGTACACAGGTGTTGGGATCAGATTACTGGTCGTTAGTCGAAGTGTTTGGATCAGATTATCGGTCATTAGTCGGGGTATTGGGATTGAAGACTGTGCCGATTATGGACATTCCCGTGGGCCCATATGGGCGTAGACGCTGAAAGCTATGTGGTGCCCAATAACAGCAGGAATTAGGCGTAGTAAATTCCAGGGGTACGTAAGAGGTATTTTGCTGAGGGGTTAGACATGGGTGCATACGATGAGTCACTATGAAAGTTTACATGTATGTTCTTCCTCTTTGGGCCTAATGTGAGTTATAGTGGGATAGTAGTTCCCCAAAACTAGATAATCGTTCATGAGGTACGATCAATTGTTATTCCCATGATGTTAAGCCATTGATCTTTGATACGTGACCTTAGGCATGTGACCTTAGGTGCATGGACACTGTACACATACTCTCTATCACCTAGAGTAGACTTGAAGTTGGTTGTATTTAATTTCCTTGTTAGTTTTGTTCTCACTCACCAGACATATATCCAACCCATTCCATTTTTCCCAACCATAGGTTGACAGAGCAACCATTAACAGATCCATTTCTACCTTTAGATTATCATACCTAGAGTCTAGTTCTATTTTTCCTTTATCATGTATTTCCTCTCAATGCATTTGCTCTTTCAGTACTTTTCTTGTGAGGGATTATTTTTATGATACTCCGATGTTGACATGTACCGATGGTTTTCTAAGACTACCATATTATGATATTTTGAAATCTGGATATTTTGATGCTTTGATATTTTTATACTATTTTCTGAGATTATCCATATATCTGATAATATGTTTCCACTACGATGACGTTTGGATTAGATAGATTATTTCTTCTTTGATATCTTAGTCTGTGATACTACTTTTACCCTAAAGCGATGATCTGAGTTTCTTGATATGGCGGTGTTTGGCATGACGGGGGTTGTCACATTTGGTATTAGATTGAGGTTTAGGATTCCCTAGGGATTAGGCACTTATTGATAAAATGTAATTGAAAATATTTTGAAAAAATGGTTTTTCACGAAGTTTTTCAAAAGGTTTTCCAAAATAGGTTTTGGAAATGTATGCGTGTGTATATATATGTATGTATGTATGTATTTGTATGTATGTATATATATAAGATTTGGAAGAGAATTCTAAATATTTTATATATATGTCGAAATTCCTTTTATTCGTGCCTATACTATCTATGGGGAAAGTTGAAAAATAATTCCCAGACACATATAGTGAGAATGAGAACAAGTCTTAGGGGATATGATGGATCTTTCATCTTTATTTTGGTAAGAAATGCTAGTTAGAGTTTTCTTATACCAACTAGTAGTGAAAATAAACTCTGAATGTAAGGGTGAATGAAGAAGATTAGCACCAGGGGGGCCCATATAATGAGAATGAGATGAAGATAAAGCATAAGAATATGAAAAAGGACTTTATGACCTTAAGGCAATCTCTCCTGTCAAAACAGAAACCCTATTGGTAGTAGTTGTAAGGTCTCATATTTAGTTAATGAAAAATAAAACTTGATTTGACCACCTTTGGAAAGAAGAATGGAAAATTTTATGCATTTAAGGCATTGATAGATAGAAATGGGCTTAAGTAATTAGGTTCCTATTGTCTACTCTAATTTAAGTGATAAACTAATGGACATGTTTTCTAAAAGTTAGAAATTGTAGATATATGCTATTTTTAATAGAAAAGAAGTTGATTTACGATCTTATATAAAATAGTTGGATAAACTCTATGGGATTTGTGTAAAAAGTAAAATTAAAGAATTTGGTAAAAAGTTATTTCAATAACTATTGTAAAGCTTTTGTTTGTTTTAGACACATTGCTGTATTCACCCTTCATGTGCATTTTGCTTTTAGAAAGAGAAATTTTGAAAAGAAAGCAAAAGATGTATGATATTAAAAAAGAAGAAGTTAGTTTATGATTTTCTATAAAATAATAAGACAAACTATGTAAATTTTGTTTGAAAATCTAGATTAAAAGAATTTGACAGAAGGCAAATTTTTAATAATAGTTATAAAGTCTTGTTTTGTCTCTTAGGCACATTGTTCTCCTTACCTTCAATGTGCACTGTATTTTTATACAAAACTTTTGAAAAAAAAGAAGAAAGTTGTTTTTGATTTTAAATAAGATAATCGGATAAGTCTTATAAAAATTTTAAGATGTAAAAGTAGAGAAATGGGTGAAAAGTTATTTTTTCAATAATTGTTTTACAGCTTTTATTTTGTCTTGTATGCACATTGTCGCACTTAACGTCATGTGTATTTTACTTTTTAGAACTTATGGAAAATTTTGAAAAGTCTGTATGGCACTCCATTTAAACCCCTTTTGTGATTAGGTAAAGAGTATGTATTTGAAAATATTTCATAAATGTTTTTGACATACTTTAAAAATGATAATGAAAATAATAATGTGGTAATAATAAGTTCAAAAATACGTTTTGTGAAAATTTCTTATTCATGAAAGGAAAATTTAAAATGATGTGTTTACGTATATTTTTACTAAGTTAAGTTAATCATTTTTGACGATTTGATTAAAAAAAATTAAAAATAGAAGATTTTGATTTAAAATGGTAAAGTATTTTGACTATCACTTAAATTTTAAAAGAAAATAAATAGATTTGGAGTTAGATAAATAATATTAAACATCCCACTAGGATAAGATTGACTATAGCATTTGAAAGAGTTGGAATGATTGGGACAAAGACAAAATGATAAAATGAGAATTTGATGACCTTTCCAATCAACGGTTAAATGCAGTAAGTCAAACTTTTGAAACGGTGAAGAGTAAAAGCCACCATGTATCTTCCCACCCAAGTATGGTTGGAATTATGGGATCCTTGTATAAGGAAGATTGAAAAATTTGATTTGGGTGAACATATTTCCAAGTAAGGAAATAGTAGGGTAAGATTCTTTATTACACCAAGGATGCTGTAGATGCAAAAAGTTTTTTTAGTATAAAGGGTAAGAGGGCCAAGTAGGGTCTACTTCGATCCTTATAAAGAATGTTAAGTAACTAGTAGGTATTTCCTTCATTACATTAAGCAATCTAACTGGAACAGTAAGTGTAGGCTTGACACTATAATAGCGAGGTTGATACCATATAGGTAAGGATGGATTACCTGTATGCTACCGGTAGTTCAGGTATTATGTTGCTCCCCTGAAGGCTATTGGTAGACCAGGTGGACATGAATGAAAAAAATATACCTTTTGGTTTATGTTATTGGTTTATGTCAGTATAGATGTGTTCCACGTATGCCTAATGTAGATCTTCGAATGTAGGGTCGAGTATAACATATATTGGAATATGGAAAATAAGGAGAGAAGTAGTCCCTAAACTAATTAGGACCTCCATAAATAAAATGGTATGGTAAATTCTAGATTTGTAGATCTACATGAGTTGAGCAAATAAAAATGTAGAGTTAGTCTTCCCAGCAAATTTTTGAATAATTGATATGACATAGTAAACACCAAAACAGAAGTTGTTATAAAATGAAATGGGATTTAAGTAACATTTTCATTCATTGGAATAAAGTATGTAGCAATGTAAGTTTCCATAAATTATCTAGTTTTAGTATGAAAGCGTATCGTTTGAAATAAAATTGAATATACCCCAAAAGAAAGAGATGTACAAAATAGGAATGGTCACCGTATTTTGTATTGTCTATTTCAATATTAGCAGAAAAGATAATTCTTTGTAATTCCAAACGTGACATAAATTCTCTTTTAGAAAATTTACGGAAAGTTACAGAGTTCATATTTCTTTTTGGGGAAAGATGTAGTTTCAATGCATTAAAATGCAGAAATCCCTAAGTATAAACAAACTAATGCTTAACATATTTGTTGGATTAAAATGGCAAAGCACCATTTGACATTAGGTTATACCCATCATAGAATAAATGAAATGGACGGAATAAAGTGATAAGAGGTTATGTTTGATAAAGGATCCCATTTATGGATAACAATAAGGAATGGAAAAAGAATTTTTTTGAAAATTCAAAATGCAAAAAGGATATCCTAAATGATAATTTAGTCAAGATTTTGCAATGGATAGTTAATTCAAGAATATGGGTCTCAGTCAAGAAAAAGTATTGTCATAGCACGCATTGAGAATGCGAAAGAAATTTTCATGTAAAAAAGATCAAAAAACATTTTGGGTAAGATTTTAATAAGGTGATAAAAAGATTTTTCTCAAGCATCGCTCAGATTGGAAGAAGATTATTTTTTTGAGAAAATTTATAGAAGGTTGACATATAATACATAGTCATGTGCTTGCTAACCGCACGCGAATGAAGTAACCCTTAAGTGGATATTATTTGGTTAGAATGATCTTAAATTATAACTCTAATGAATTATAAGACTTTTTTTGTTAAGGCTAAAGGGAGATAGACCAAACTTCCATTGCCATAACTTGGAATAGATCCTTGTGTACCATAGACATAATACTTAGGCACCATGATTTTAGAGAGTTTGAGGAACAGTCCAAGTGTAAAGAGAAATGACTTGAGTCGAGCTGAATTTGGAAAATAACTTGTGCTATTTTTTTATTTAGGAAACACCAGTTTGGGCAACCTTAAGGGAAAAGTAAGTATAGCAAAGGGCTAAGTGCAAAGTACCATAGAAAGAGGAAGTGAAATCCACAATTGAGTTATCCCACTTGGTATCTAGGAGTAGAGGTGATTAGGTACACCACTGAAAGAGTTAAGATAGTATGTTGTGCATTAGAGGTTTTATGGAGCTATGGTTAGCAAGAGCATACTCACACTCGAGTTGTTTAGCATGGTGCAAGAAAACACCATTTGAATTAGTAGCAAGAATTGTTTAAATTTACCAATGCACATATGATTGGAATGGAAAGTTTTGGATGGTGGCGAGAGTTGGTTGGTGTAGTTGGGATTCAATTAATGGAAAGACAAGGACTACAACAAAAAGGCAGAAATCAAATACCGACAGGAGGCGTGGAGTAGTCTATGGAGCCGAGTCCATATAGAGTCCGTAGAGCCGAGTCCACGGTAGACAACATGCACGTAGAAACCCCCAAAGAGAGATTGGATATGACCTAATTATAGGAAAGCCGTTATTAGGTACTTGTTGAAGTGTTTATGTGGGGTAGTTACTCTAGTCAGGCCATTTAGCTAAGAAAGCTTAGATTACCTTTGAACTTAGGATTTAGGTGGTATACCCATTAGGTAGAGACCTTTGGATGATAGGAATGGCTGTAAACATATCAATAGGATATGTTATGAGTGATGGATGCTAATGAATGCATATGGATGTATTGGTTGCATTTATGCATTTCTACACATTAGAAAAAAAGATAGACCATATAGGTACACACACTCATATCATATGCATATTGTTTCTTATTTTCTGATTTTTGATTGTTATCCATGGATGTTATGCATATGGATGTCGCGTTTGGATGTATGGTTGAGCATACATATAGAATTATTAGTTTATCATTAGGATCTTGCATACATTTAGATGCATAACATGAGCATACTTACATAAACATGAGGTCGATTGAATCAGTAGACCAACTACTCTTTTGCATTAGTTAGGTTCATATGCATTGTACGCTGCATAATTACATAATTGATTTAGAATTATCAAAGATTATGATTGCCGTGGATGATGAATGAGTATATGGATGTAGATTTGGTTACTGGTTGTTATTTGCATTCTTCCGTCGTTAGGGATTTCAGGGATGAAATCCTTTAAAGAGGGAGAATGTAACACCACGAGATTTTCTCGGAAATAAAACTAGAAGATAAGAATGAAACTATAGAAAGAATTTTTACAAACGTTTGAATTTAACTACGGGACTTGCACTATTGTGTCTGTAGCAATTTTCTGGACAACTTTCATATATAACTTGTTGAAATCTGAGCTAAAATGAAAAGTTATAAAGGTTTGAATAAATAAGAAATTTATATATATATATATATATATAAGAATGATTAAGGGCCAGGTCGACCCACATTGGTCGACCCGACCCTAGGTCAATTGTAGGGTCGCGACCTGAAGTCAGTTCGTTTCGTGGGTGCGAGATTGTTGCGTGCTGGCTACGGTTTTGGATGACGAATGAGATGATTTTGGACTGGGATTTGAGGGTAGTGAGTTGAGATGTTTCCTTATAAATTAATAGCTAGGGTTAACCTAAAACCCAGTTCTCTCCATTACAGCGAAACTCTGCCAAAGTAAAACCCCAAACCCTAATTTCCCAAATCAAATTCTAAACCCCAACTATTCTAAATCTCAACCTAAATTAAAATAATCTAGATATTGGAGGAGAGGCTTAAGCGAATTTAGGGGAGAAAGCTTGCGGTGTAAGAAGCAAACCTAAAGCTTAGGACGGAGGTAGGCGAGCATATATTTAACGGGTTAATTAAATTAATTTAGTTAATGTCTATCCTACGTTGATTTGACTATTAAGATTAATCCATTGAATTATTAAATTGGGAATCTAAAATAACAGACCTTTTTATCTAATTGTAATTGACATATATAAGTTGTAAAACCATAAATCATATGTTAAAATTAGATTGGACACCTATAATTTTCCAATTGGAATAATGTAAATGCTGCGAAAAATGTAATAAAAATAGTACAAATAGATTAGCCCAATTGAAATAAAAATTAAACGGATTAAGATCGATAATCAAATGAAACTGATTAATTTGCTTAAAACAGGTAAATTGAAATATGTCTATATTGTAGGCAATCGACCTAAGCCTATCATAGGTCGACCATCATCAGTCACTTTAGACTTAGTAGACTGTTTGGGGCCTTGAACGAATATTTGTATGAACCTTGTTGTTCTTTAAATTGCTTGATTAGCATAGACACATTTAGGTGTTCTTATGTGAGATGGCGGACTTAGTTCATGTTTTCGTATCATATAGTAGGATGCGGAGTGGCATTAGGATGTGCAACTTATGTTGCAAAAGGTGCGCATAGGTGTTAGGATCGGATTACTGGTCATTAGTTGAGGTGTCGGGATCGGATTACCGATCGTTAGTTGGGGTGTTGGACTGCGCCGATTATGGACATTCCCATCAGCCCGTATGGGCATAGACGCCGAAAGCTAGGTGGTGCCCAGTACCAGCAGGAGTTTGGTGCAATAACTCCCAGCGGTACGTAAGAGGTAATTTGCCGCTATGATTGAGGGGTTGGGCGTGGGTGAATACTATGAGTCACTATGCGAGTTTACATGCGTGTACTTCCTCTTTAGGCATAGTGTGAGTTATAGTGGGATAGTAGTTCCCTAAAACTAGACGATCGTTTGGTGTGGTACAATCTGTTATTCCCATGATGTTAGGCTGTTGACCTTTGATATGTGACCTCAGGCATGTGACCTTAGGTGCATGGACACTATACACACACTCTATATCACCTAGAGTAGACTTGGAGTCAGTTGTATTTAATTTCCTTGTTAGTCTTGTTCTCATTCACCAGACATATGTCTAACCCATTTCATTTTTCCCCCACCACGGTTAGACAAAGCAGCCATTAATGGATCCATTGCTTCCTTTGGATTATCGTGCATGGAGTCTAGTTCTATTTTATCCTTTATCATGTATTTCCTAACAGTATATTTGCTCTATCGGTATTTTTCTTATAAGGGATTATTTTTATGAAACTCTAATGTTGACTTGTACTGAAGGTTTTCTGAGAATACGATATTATGATATTTTGAGATCTAGATATTTTGATGCTTTGAGATTTTTATTATTGTTTTTTGAGATTATCCATGTATCCGGTATTATGTTTCCGTTGTGATGAGTTTGGATTAGAAGATTATTTCTTCTTTGATATATTAGTCTCTATGATACTGCTTTTACCCTATACCAATGATCCATGTTTCTTGATTAGCGAGGTTTGGCATGTCAAGGGACGCAGGTTATCACATGAACTCTGCAACTATGCAATGAAGTGCCAAAGCGGCGAGTTGTTGGAAGATAATATATTTTGATATTCAAAGAGAACACAAGACAAAAACTAAACTAGCTATTATCTTTCAGAGTCTCGTAGCAAATGGTCACACAAAATATTTTTAGTAGAGCTAAGGGGATGAACTGGCCCCTACCAGATGAATTAAGAACATAAGAAATTACATATGATAACCAGTTATCATGGTAATGGTACCGAAAACAAAACAAAAACCTATCGGCCAAAAGCATTTTGGGAATTCATTTCAGAAGCCCAAGACGGCCCAAAATGAATACCCATAAAATTGTAACAGCAAGCCAAATTAATTAAAAATTCTGATTCATAAGAATATGAATAAGCACTACGCCAGTTCCAGATTCATGCGTGCAAAATCTTTTGTTTCTTTCCTCCTAAATAATTGATGTAAATTTCTTTAGCAATTTAAGGAAAAGTTTAGAATTGTGGCATCTCCAACGAGTCACCTTAAAGATATTGTACCATTTAACCTTAGAAATTATTGAAGGATTGTGCAGGTTGAAGTTGCAAAGCATAGCATGCCATACATGATAAGAATAAGAGCATTCAAAGAATAGATTGGAGTTATTCTCTAAAGCAAAATTACATAGAGCACATACAGAAGTGATCTGGAGGCCTCTATGACAAAGGTTATCCATGGTATGATTTTCATTGTTGATTATCTTTCGGAGAAATAAGTTTTCCTTTGGCTTTGATTTGTTGGACTATATTAATTCTAGAATTCCAAGGGAAGCTCGGGTTTATTGATTGCAACGATTTGTAAACATGGCTTATTGAGTGAGGCCTATCATTCCACAAGGGTGGACTATCAAGAGTGATGTGAGATGAATCAATAATACTCCAAGTCTGCTTGATGAGAAGGGAACTAGATTAGGGAAGATTAATGTGATCATCGGACACAAAAGTGCTGACAGTAGCATTATCATGTATGCCAGTGAGATTTCTTAAACCAAAGCAGATAGAATTTGAAAGAATCATACCCTTACTAAACCAATGAGAGTGCCAAAAATGAGTGGCATTTGAAATTCCAGTTTTGAATACAGGAAGCAGCCAAGATCGAGATCGAAGAATATTTCTCCAAAACCAGCTGCAGTCCAATGGGGGGGACAAAGTCCAAAAATATTGATTCTTGATATGGTTATTATGATCCATACTGACAGCAAGTCATCCTTTCTTTGATGGAGTCTGTCAATGTGTATTAAAAATGTAGCTCTATTCCATATTTTTAAATTTGTGATTCTAAGACCACCACACACATGAGGACGTGAAATCTTTTTATATGATATGGGAATTAGTTTCTTAGAGAAGTGGTTTGCATGCTAGGTAGAATGATTAATAGCACCATTGATCATAGAAATCAGCTTAGCATGTAGAATATACAAACTGGAAAGGTAAGTACACATAGCAGAGGCTATTGATTTAGCAATGACAACCCTGCCTGCATTTGACAACTTATTTGAAAGCCATAAATTGAATTTTTTTGCAATTTTATCAAAAATTAGCATACATTGAGCAGTAGAAATTATTGAGGTTGTCAAGGGAACACCAAGATACATGGAATTATCATTTATGTATGGAAAGATAGCAAGAGTTTCCATGTCAGAGATCTTATCAGGATGAATTCCAGCAATCATATTTTTTGATTTGGAAGGATTAATCGTAAGGCCAGAAATCATATAAAAGGAGTGGATCACCTTATTTATGATTGTGATAAACTTGGCATTAGGTTTGGAAAAGATTATTAAGTCATCATCAAATAGGAGAGAGATAATACTGGATTTCTACAACCAGGGTGTAAGCCAATGGCTTTTGCAGAAGACTCCAAGTTAAGCATAATGGTTAAACATTCCATGCTGCAATAAATAAGTAAGGAGATATAGGATGTAACATCCCGCTTCCGAAGGCTTAAAACTATTTGCTATGGATGCGACAGTCATTCATAGGTGTTATTTCTAAGTGACCGAAATCGGAATCTTGAAACTATTGGCAACACAGAAACACACAAATATGAAAAATTTTAAACTTCAACAAAACAGAATTTCTCATTTCTTATGAATTTCAGTTTAAGATTTAATTACATAATCTCAGACGTTAACCACGTTCAGATCAAAAATACATGTACAAAATACGATAAGAGCGATATATGAAGATGTCCCCTTATGATGATCAGTGAACTAATAAATATAACTTTACAATTCTTAGTACATCACAGTGGAAAACACAAAATAGCTCCTATATATCTAACACTACCTCCTGCCCGTCTCCAGAAGCTTATTCGTCCAAAAACCTGAAAGTCTCCCACTCTCGGACTACTCAAATTAATTTTGAGTACCCGAGAGTTTGTGGAGAAACACAAACTTCAAGTCAGACAATAAGTCTGGTATGAATGATCCCCTATCATCTCTTATCATAAATAGATATCTAGTGAGACCACGCCACTTAGCGGAACGGGTTTTCCCATAACTAGTATCCAAAACAAAACATGCAAATCATTTACTATGCCCCTGCACCTAAAATGATTAGTCTTAACATAATATGAAATAAACCCATAAATCATATACATTGGATATCCCATCCACCCATTTATTAGATATCCCATCTAAAAGCAATATATTAGATTTCACATCTAAAATCAATTTATTAGAGTTCCCCTCTAAAATCTTTAAAATGACTATCCGTCAAAACTTTAATAGGACTATCCGTCCCAAATTCATCAAAATAAATGCACATTATCCATCGTACATTGTTTTATAAAAGTTGGTGTAGGCTATCCACCGCACACTCCATAGTTTTCCTAGGATAACTATGAACCCTTGGGTGCCAAATCCCGAGGCTAACCACCTCTGGCAAAACATTCTTTACTTTAGAAATTTGATGTGGGCAATCCACCACACATTCCATGGTTTTCCTAGGTTATCCAAGAACCTAACACTTGGCCAATTAAAATATCATGATCCCCATGATTATTTATTAAAATTCATGATCCCCATGATTAATTATTTTCCCTAGGTATACAACCTGTTTAACCTATTCCCATTGGTAGCCCCAATTTGGTTAAATTAAATAAAAACACATTGATAGCCCCAATGTATATTTTCAAAAGCATATTTCTGTTTGTAACCCCAAACTATTTATCGAAAACATTAAACCCACCCCGGTGTCCCCAAGGTTTTATAACATTCAATTTAAATAAGGATCCCTAATATATACTCAAACAAAGATAAGTATTTTATGTTATAACCCTTCGAAGTTGCAGCTTCGAATTAGCAAAACTTTTCTCAAGAAAAATGGCTAAAAACAACCCTTTACAACCCTTCGAATGAAGTCCCAATCGAAAGCAAATAACCTTTCGAATTTAGCCCCATCGGAAGCCTTCCTTTTCAAAGCATCACAAAATCATACCTTTTGACCTTGTCGGAAGGTTTCTTTTCGACCTATTCGAAAGGTTCTACCTTTCGACCCTGTCGAAAGCCTGGGGTATCCCCCCTTATAAAATCATTTATAAACCTTTCAAAAGCAATGAAACTCAAAACCCTTTCGCAATTATTGAAGGTTACCCCTTCAAAACCATTCGAAATCAAACCTTTCGAAACCATTTAAAAACAACGAAGTGTTGGTGTTGGAACTAACCCTTCGAAAGTATACTTCCGACCTTGTCGGAAGGTTTACCCTTCGATTTTGTCGAAAGGTATTAATACTTTTACTTTAAAAACAATGGGAGGTTCAGAAGTAACCCCTTCTTCTTCCCTTCTTTCCCTTCGGCTTTGTCGAAGGCATCCCTTCGACTTAGTCGAAAGGATTAAAACACCTTTTTGGAAAACATTTTAAAACAATTCTCTTGAAGGTCTAAGCTTTCGAAGATTCCCTTTGAAACCCCCTCTTGAATATATAAATTTTTTAGTCTTTTATAAAATGATAGAGTCGAAGGCTCCTCCTTCAACTTATTCGAAAGCAATTATGTTTCTATTCGAAAGCAAAGGAAGCAGCCTCCCCATCCCTTCTCCCCTCTTCCCTTCGAAACCGTGCCTACCTTTCCACTTAGGCGGAGAGTAATTATTTACCTTCCGTCTTAGATGAAAGGTACCTTTCAACTTCGTTGAAAGGGTAAAAGCGGGCTTGTTGGAGTCGCAGGCAGAACTGGGCCTACTGAAGTGATGGTTTATCTTGCTTGTCTAATTTTGATTGGCTGAGGAGCCTTCTCCTATACTTCCAAATAGTAAAAAGTATACAAAAGTTAATCTTTTTCTTAAAACACTATTCTTCTCCCCCAATTAAATCTTCGAATTGCAACCTTCCCTCCAAATTGACTAATTCGAAGGCAATTTTGCAGTTTAGCCCTCAGGCTTAAATAATTTAATTACCTTAGTAGATCACTAAGGAAAATCCCTAAAAATCACCAAAAATCTGATAAATCATATACTTCAACATATTAAAATTTCAAAGCATATGAAGATCAAAACAACTAGGAATTTAACCAAAACCGAATAAAAACGTGTTAATTAGACCATTAACATTTAAAACACCTATGTCTTATCCAAACAAAGGTTTAAATGGTTACACCCTAACCAAAATCACAAACATGAATTGGGTATAACCCATAACCGATCCAAACATAGAAAAATAAGATGGTAAACATGATTATTCACCTTTATTAGTTGGTTGGAGAATGAGATAATTTCCTAGCTTTAATTCCTTAGCTTTTTCTTCAATTTATGCTCTTCCTGAAGCTTTTAATGGCCGGCCGAAAGTTGGCGAGGAGTTATGAATGAAAAGTGAAAGTTTATTAAAGTGGAGGAAGAGATATATACTAAGAAATGTAGCCCCTTTTCCAAGTTTACCCCTTAGGAAAATTCGTCCTTATATTTAGTTAAGTCTTATTTTAGTTCATTTATTAAGACACGACCATTGGATTTATTAATCTCATCTCCCTAATTATTCATATTATTCTATTTAATTTATCCAATTAAATATCTCAAATAATGTTAATTAAAATTCAGGGGCATTACATAGGATCACCCTGCAAGAGTTTCATCCCTGAAATTTCAGTAAGGACAAAATAACAAGCATATAGCCCAAGCAAGCAAAGCTAGTATAAGCTACTAGCCAAATTCTATATAAACCCTATATAGAACATACCATCTAAAACAGCCTAGGAAAAGTAGCCCTAATTCTGTCTTCTGTGTCCAAGTATAGTCCTTCATGTTGTCGCTCCACTGAAATTTCACCAAACTGACTGTCTTGTTCCTTAGCCTCTTCTCATCTTTTGCCACAACACGAACTGGTTGCCTCACAAAAGTTATATCTGGTTCCACCACTAAATCCTTCAGTGTCGTTGGAGCGATAGTAGTTTCTGGATCATGAACATACTTCCTAAGATGAGAAACATGAAACACATAGTGGACCCCGACCAAACTGCTCGATAAATCTACTCGCTATACGAGTCTCCCAATCCTTTATGATATAGGAATTGGTCCAACATATCTCGGTGCTAGCTTCCTTGTCTTCCCAAACCGAACTACACCTTTCATTGGCGATACCTTGATGAAAACTCTATCTCCAACTGAGAACTCTAGGTCCTTATGCCTTTTGTCTGCGTAACTCTTCTGCCTAGACCGAGCTTCCTTCATTCTTTATCAACTCGATCTTTTCCGTTGCCTCTCTCACCAAATCTTGACCAAGGACCAATCTATTTCCGGTCTCGAACCAACATGCTGGTGATTTGCATGGCCTTCCATAAAAAAGCTTCAAAAGGTGCCATTCCTATAGTAGTCTGATAACTATTATTATAGGAAAACTCCACTAAGTGCAAGTGATCTTCCCAAGAACCATTAAAATCCAGCACACAAGCTCTTAACAGATCTAGCAGTACCTTGTTGACTCTCTCTATCTGCCCATCCATCTGAGGATGATATGCAGTACTCATCTTGAGCTTAGTGCCTAACATACTTTACAGGCTCTTCCAGAACTCGCTACCCACGAGAAATCCTTAACGAAACTTCGGTAGTAACCTACAAGTCCAAGAAAGCTTCTAATCTCACTTACCGTCTCTGGTCTTTTCCAATTGTTAATAGCTTCGATCTTATCCGGATCAACTGCTAAACCTTCCTCGAAAACTACATGACCAAGAAACTTTACTTCCTTGACACTTTGAGAACTTTGCTTTCAGCTGATGTTGACTTAGCGTCTCCAACACTATTCTAAGATGATCTGCATGATCCTTCTCATTCTTAGAATATACCAAAATGTCATCAATAAAAACCAACACGAACTTGTCCAAGTACTCTCGGAAAACCTGGTTCATCAAATCCATGAAGAAAGCTAGCGCATTAGTAAGCCCGAATGGCATAACCAACCACTCGTAAGATCCATATCTGGTCCTAAACGCCATCAAAGGAATACTGTCCTCTGCCACTCTTAGCTGATGGAAACCTGTCACCAAATCCAACTGAGAAAACATTCTAACTCCACTCAACTAATCGAGTAAGTCGTCGATTCTCGGCAAAGGATACCTATTCTTGATCGTCCTCTCGTTCAGCATACGATAGTCAATACACATCCTTAACAACCCATCTGGCTTCTTTACGAATACCGCGGCTGTTCCCCAAGGCAAACTGCTTGGCCGGATGAAATTCTTTCCTTCCAATTCCACTAGCTGCACCTTCAATTCCTTCATCTCGGTTGGTGACATCCTGCCATGTGATCTACTTACGGGTTCAGCACCCAGAACGAGATCTATCTGAAACTCGATTGCTCTCTTCGACGGCAAGCCCGAAACTGGTTCAAACACATCCATAAACTCTCTTGCAACATAAACCTGCTTCAACTCTGCTTCCGCTCCCATGGCACCCAATAACACATAAGCATTTTCATCCGAACTACTTACTGAGTGAATAACTCGGTTACGACTATTAGGGTGCTTTAATGATATTTCCCTCTCCTGGCAAAATATCTTACAATCATATCTATCTAACCATTCCATATCCAATATGATCCCGAAACCCATGAAATCAAAAACATATAAACTGCATGCAAATATATGACCTAACAAATCAAGTTCTAACTGGTCATATCTCATTCCCAGAGTTGCATACCCTCCTATAGGATTCGCAACCCTTAAAGGAGTAATAAGGTATAAAGGTTCTAGACATAAGCAATCTACCAAATAATGAGATATAAATGAATGCGATGCACCGATATCAAATAGTATCATAACCGAAGTACTATAAATCATAAGAATACCTTCCATCACAGCTTTTCCTTTCTCAACAGCCGTTGGCCTAGAGGATGATGGTTCCAACGCAAAGACCTTTCCCTTTCCAGCCTTAGTAGCCTCAGGACACTTGTCCTTGTAATGCCCCATCTGGCCACAGTTGTAGCACTTCACATTCGGCCTCACTGCAACTGTTCTTCCATCACCCAGCGATACTCATTAGCATAGTGCCCCTTCTTGTCACACTTGTAACATACAATATCAGCCTCGCTCTTCTTAGCTGCTACCCCCGACCGGCACCTTTCTTCTTGAAGAACTTTCGCTTCTTACCCTGAAAATTCTGAACCTCAGCTGGTTTTCCCTTTCCAAAAGTAGAAAGCATCTCTTCATTCCGAATAGCCATCTCAACAACAATATGACACGAATCCTGGAGGTTTGGCATGGTTGCTCTGGCGATCTCTGGATTCAACCCCCTGAGAAACTTATCATTCCGCTGAATGACTGTATCCATAGTAGCATATCCGTAACGGGACAGCTCATCAAATTCCATAGCATACTCAATTACCGATTTATCCCCTTGGACTAAATCTGCAAGCTTCCTTAGCAACGCTAACTTGGCAACCTCAGATAGAAATCTTTCTTCGAACCTCCTTCGAAATTCAGCCCAAGTCAGGTCTTCCTCTGCCTCTCCCATGGTAACTTCGTTCCACCAAAATAACGCTGCTCCCTACAATTGCCTTGAAGCAAGTCTCCTATTCTGCATATCCGTCAAGCCGAGATCTACAAATATCCTTTCACAATGTAATAGCCAGCTCTCCACTCCTACTGCGTCCTTGGTTCCCAAAAAAGGCTTCCCTCCAAGACTAGCATAATCCTTGCTCAGCTTGGCATAATTATTGCCAATTAGGGCCACTGGATTAGCTCCTCCAGCATTCCCTACAGCCACTCCCGCAGCTGCTCCAGCTTGCATCATATTCACGAAGAACCGACACATTATCCCCATATCAACCGGTGGAATCTCAGCACCAACATTGGCATTTGCATTTGGGTTTGCATTTGCCTATCGACCCTGGTTGCTCCTAGTATTGGATCGAACATTTCCACTTGTTGCGGTGCGTCTTCCACCTTGATTCACTCTTCCGTTTCCTGCCTCCATATCTTACTTTCCTGCTACTTGAAATCCAATCTTTGTAAGATACAGAAGAACGGTCTATGAGAGTGGGGAATACATACTTAGTTGTTTATAGCAAAGTACACATACATTACTATAATGCACCCAAGCCCAATTATATTTTAGATTCATTAGATTATGCTTTAAAATCTTTTTAGGTTTAAATTCCTTTTAAGTACATAAACCCATGCTCTGATACCAACTTTGTAACATCCCGCTTCCAGAGGCTCAAAACTAACTGCTACGGATGCTGTAGTCATCCATAGATGTTACTTTTGAGTGACCGAAATCGGAATCTTGAAAATATTGGCAACACAAAAACACAAGAATATGAAAAATTTTAAACTTCAACAAAACAGAATATCTTATTTCTTATGAATTTCAATTAAAGATTTAATTACATAATCCCAGACATTAACCACCTTCAGATCACATATACATGTACAAAATACGATAATAGCTACATATGAAGATGTCCCCATATGATGATCAGAGAACTAATAAATATGAACTCTACAGTTCTAGTACATCACAGCGGAAAACACAAAATAGCTCCTATATAGCTAAATCTGCCACCTGCCCGTCTCAGGAAGCTTATTCGTCCAAAAACCTGAAGGTCTCCCACTCTCGGATAATAAGTCTGGTATGAATAATCCCTTATCAACTCTTATCATAAATAGATATCTAGTGAGACCATGCCGCTTAGCGGAACGGTTTTCCCCTCACTAATATCCAAAACAAAACATGCAAATCATTTACTTTGCCCCTGCACCCAAAATGATTAGTCTTAAAATAATATGAAATAAAGCCATAAATCATATATATTGGATATCTCATCCACCCATTTATTAGATATCCCATCTAAAAGAAATATATTAGATTTCCCATCTAAAATCAATTTATTAGAGTTTCCCTCTAAAATCTTTAAAATGACCATCTGTCAAAACTTTAATAGGAATATCCGTCACAAATTCATAAAAATAAAAGCAGATTATCCACCGTACATTGTTTTATAAAAGTTGGTGTGGGCTATCCACCGAACTCTCCATAGTTTTCCTAGGATAACTATGAATCCTTGGGTGCCAAATCCCAAGGCTAACCACCTTTGGTAAAACATTCTTTACTTCAGAAATTTGATGTGGGCTATCCACCGCATATTCCATGGTTTTCCTAGGTTAACCAAGAACCCAACACTTGGCCAATCAAAATATCATGATCCCTATGATTATTTATAAAAACTCATGATCCCCATGAATAATTATTTTCCCTAGGTATACCACCATTTTAACCTATTCCCATTGGTTGCCCCAATTAGGTTAAATTAAATAAAAACACATTGATAGCCCCAAAGTATATTTTCAAAAGCATATTTCTATTTGTAACCCCAAACTATGTATCAAAAACATTAAACCCAACCCGGTGTCCCCAAGCTTTTATAACATTCAATTTAAATAAGGATCCCCCTTACATATTCAAACAAAGATAAGTATTTTATGCTATAACCCTTCAAAGTTGCCACTTCAAATTAGCAAAACTTTACTCAAGAAAAATGGCTAAAAACAGCCCTTTACAACCCTTCGAATGAAGTCCCACTCGAAAGCAAATGAACCTCCGAAGTTAGCCCCTTCGGAAGCCTTCCTTTTGAAAGCATCATAAAATCATACCTTTTGACCTTGTCAAAAGGTCCTACCTTTCAACCTTGTCGGAAGGTTTCTTTTCGACCTAGTCGAAAGGTTCTACCTTTCGACACTATCGAAAGACTAGGGTATCCCCCCTTATAAAACCATTTATAAACCTTTCGAAAGTAATGAAACTCAAAACCCTTTTGCAATTATTGAAGGTTACCCCTTCAAAACCATTCGAAATCAAACCTTTCGAAACCATTTAAAAACAACGAAGTGTTGGTGTTGGAACCAACCCTTCGAAAGTATACTTCCGACTTTGTCGGAAGGTTTACCCTTCGATTTTATCAAAAGGTATTAAAACTTTAAAAACAATGGGAGGTTCAGAAGTAACCCCTTCTTCTTCCCCTTCTTTCCCTTTGGCTTTGTCGAAGGCATCCCTTCGACTTAGTCGAAAGGATTAAAACACCTTTTTAGAAAACATTTTAAAACAATTCCCCTGAAGGTTTAAGCTTTCAAAGATCCCCTTCGAAACCCCCTCTTGAATATATAAATTTTTTAGTCTTTTATAAAATGATAGAGTCGAAGGATCCCCCTTCTACTTATTCGAAAGCAAAGGAAGTAGCCTCCCCATCCCTTCGCCCCTCTTCCCTTCGAAACCGTGCCCACCTTTCGACTTAGGCGGAGGGTAATTGTTTACCTTCCGTCTTAGATGAAAGGTACCTTTCCACTTCGTCGAAAGGGTAAAAGCGGGCTTGTTAGAGTCGAAGGCGGAACTGGGCCTACTGAAGTGATGTTTTATTTTGCTTTTCTAATTTTGATTGGCTAAGGAGCCTTCTCCTGTACTTCCAAATAGTAAAAAGTATACAAATGTTAACCTTTTTCTTAAAACACTATTCTTCTTCCCCAATTAAATCTTCGAATTGCAGCCTTCCCTTCGAATTGACTAATTCGAAGGTAATTTTGCAGTTTAACCCTCAGGCTTAAATAATTTAATTACCTTAGCAAATCACTAAGGAAAATCCCCAAAAATCTAATAAATCATATACTTCAACATATTAAAATTTTAAAGCATATGAAGATCAAAACAACTAGGAATTTAACTAAAACCAACTAAAAACGTGTTAATTAGCCCATTAACATTTAAAACTCCTATGTCTTATCCAAACAAAGGTTTAAATGGTTACATCCTAACCAAAATCACAAACATGAATCGGGTATAACCCATAACCGATCCAAACACAGAAAAATAAGATGATAAACATGATTATTCACCTTGATTAGTTGATTGGAGAATGAGATAATTTCCTAGCTTTAATTCCTTAGCTTTTTCTTTAATTTATGCTCTTCATAAAGCTTTTAATGGCCGGCCGAAAGTTGGTGAGGAGTTATGAATGAAAAAGTGAAAGTTTATCAAAGTGGAGGAAGAGATATATACTAAGAAATGTAGCCCCATTTCCAAGTTTACCCCTTATGAAAATTCATCCTTAATTTTAGTAATTCTTATTTTAGTTCATTCATTAAGACACGGCCATTGGATTTATTAATCTCATCTCCCAAATTATTCACATTATTCAATTTAATTTATCCAATTAAATATCCTGAATAATGTTAATTAAAATTTAAGGGCATTACATAGGACCACCCTACCTAATCCCTTGAATTTCCTTAAAATAGCCAAAGGAGGCTCCATTTATTGATAAGTTATGAAAAGGGGTAGTAATACATGAATATATCCAAGCCACAAAGGGAAGGGGGAAATTCATTTTTCGGAGAATGATGATAATAGTAGACTACAGCACAATGTCAAAAGCTTTTTGCAAATCTAACCTAAGAGAACATCTAGGGGAAATTCTCTTTCTACTACAGCCTTTCATTTGCTAATGGGTGAGAACGATGTTATCAGAGATACTTCTACCGGGAAGGAAAGCATTTTGATTCTTGGAGATGAATGAGTTCATGGCATTTTTCATCCTAGAGGCTAATATTTTAGCAATACATTTATATATCACATTGCAACAAGCAATAAGTCTAAACTGACCAAGATTATCTGATTTATCAACCTTTGGAACAAGGGCTAGCTTAGTTAAATTTATTCCTTTGGACATTTTATTACTTTTGAAAAAAAATTAACAGTAGTAGAATCTAGATTGATAATTTCCTAGCAAACTATTAAAGTTCATTATGAATATGGCTTCTTCAATTTCCTCTAAGTTAACTTCATCAATACACCAAAGACTTTGAGAATTAGAGATACCTGTCATTGGGACATTCAAGAGCACATCCATATCTAGATGAAGAATGTTAGGAGAGGATAGGATAAAAATGAAGTGATCTAATAGTGCATTATTGATGTTTGAAGAGGAGTAACACATTGATCCATTAGAGTCTTTAAGAGCATGTAGTTTCCTATTATCATTCCTGATTTTGAGAGAGTTATGAAAAACAGCAGTATTCTTATCGCCAAGAGTTTCCCAAATATCCTTATATTATTGCTTCATCATATTATGTTCAAAGGTCAAACATTGTTGCAGTTTTTTAGTAAGAATTTTTGCTTTAATGGTCAGTTGAGCATTGAGAGGAGAGCTGATCATGTCAAGATGACAAGACAAGAGGTTAGCTCTATCAGCAGTTGATAATTTAGCACCATTTCCAAAATTTTCATAGATACAAGCTTTTAAAGCCTTTTTCAACACAAAAGTTTACCTTGCAAAACAAACATAGGATTTCCATAAATTTTAGTGTTCCAAGTAGTATTAAGAATGTTAGTGTATTCTACATGCTTAGTCCACTCATTAAAAAATGTAAAAGGAGATTAACTTTTAATAGCATCCGGACCCCCAAGTGTCAAGGAGAGGAGAGTGATCGAAAAGGGAAGGAGGAGGGATATAAGCGTAAAGAGAAGGCCATTTGGATATAGCAGCCAAATTATTGAAAGTTCTATCAAGATTGCAAAGAGTTAATTTTCCAGATCTACTGCAATTATTCCCAAAAAAACCAGATCTAGTGGTAGGGGAAAGGAAAAGATTTGCATTAATTATGGCATTATTTAGAGGAGAAGTGTCTCTTAGAGTTAGAGAAGAGCCTCTAAACTTGTCAGAATGGTGTAGCATACAGTTCCAATCACCATAAACAGATCCAAGGAAGAGAAAGAGACTGAAGTGTAGGAAGTGAGTCAAGCAACTGTTGTCTAGCTGAGAAAGGGTTTTCTGCATATACCTTGGTTATGATAAATTCAGTGAATGAAGGAACATGTAAGATTTTTGAGTGAATAAATTGTTTGTGAAGTAAAAGAGGAGAGATGGTGAATATTTCAGGGTTGTAAAGGATAAGAATTCTCCCGTATGGAGCTTGAGCTAGATTATGAATATATTTCCATGATGGAGCAATAAGGTTTAAAGCTTGAATTGAAAGTGAGTGATTGAGTTTAATCTCATAAATGCAAATCATTTGCAGGTTAGAGGAAGCAATGAGTTTTTAACTTTAAGTTATTTGGTAATATTGTGAGCTCCCCTTATATTCCACATACCAATTTTATCTAACATTGAGGTTTTTGATTTTGTTAGCAGATTTCCTAGTAACAAAACCAATTGAATCTGGTATTGACTTATCCAAAGTTTGTATATTTATTTGATCAATTAAGTAATCAATTCCTTTGTCTAGGTCACATGACTCTCTCTGCTAGAAAATTTAGAAATGGTAACTTTAGAGGAAGAGGAGTGCATATTGAAATGATTTAAGATAGGAGGTGTTGTGGAAGAAGGAATAATTAAATGTTCAGGAGATTTTAGGTGAATGTAAGAAGATGCAGGAGAGGAGGGATTTGAAGGTGAAAGAGGTTTGAGTGGAGAAATGTTTGTGCCAGTGATATCACACAAGTGTGCATGTTTGATAGTAGAGTGGCATCAGGTAAAGGTAGAATAGGGAGATTATGGATTTGAATAGAGGGAGACTGAATGTTAGATTGGGTTGAGGATATGTCAAGAAGTGTTTCAAAAATATTGATTCAATCGAGAGCATTGATATGATCAGATATTGAAATGGGAGATTCATTTGCAGGATTTGAAGATGTGACATGATCATTTGACAAATCATTAATATCATTAATGAATTCTTCTACTTCCAGTATAGAAAGTACACTAAATTTATTGCTATTCATGTTGCATGCAGTTTCTTCTTGTTGACAGTTTTGAAATTTTGAATTATTTACTTGATTATCTTCATTTGCATCTTCCACTTCATTAGATTGCTCCATGACTTGATCAATATTTGATGTGGTTTTTTAGTATTAGTTGTAGTGCTTTGCCCACCTTATCCAATTGCAATGTCTAAAGTGTTTTTCCCATTTAAAACCACTTTTTTGAGAAACCTTTTGCCATTGATGAGTACTGGAAGACTGAACTTTATTGTGTTTGGTTTTCAATGAGCTGGACCATGACTTGAATGGTGCACCATCTTATGAACATTGTTTGGATTGTATGGCACCATAAATGGACCTTTTTAGACTTTCATGCTATCGTTTTGGTTAGCATACATAACACAATCATCAATGGCATGGCCAAAACAACTGCAGGAGGTACGTATCAATGGTCTCCATGAATATTCAACATGAACACACTGATTTTTCTCATCACCCAAAAATATCATATCAGGGAGTTCCTTCTCTGGACTCACTTCAATCAGACATTTAGCATACTCGAAGAACCTTATCTTCTCCATATTTTCATCAAAGAAGACTAGTGTGCCAATGTGGCAGGCCAACCAATTCATGCCTAGTAGTGTCTAAGTTAGGAGAGGAATGTTATACATATGAATCCAAACTGGTACAATTTTAACATTTGATTCAACTGAGACAAAATTAGGGTTCCATTTTGATATAATCATCATTTGACCTTTAATGAAGATATGGTTAGAGCTAAGGACTTTGACTTTATCTTCATCACATGAGAATTTGAAAAAGAATTTGTTGCCATTAGATAAGGCTTGGTAATCTGCTTTTAGCTTCCAAATTTTGGACAGGCGTGATGTGACCGCCATGTAGTTGGCGGAGCCACCAATGAAAAAACCGACCAAAAATTTAGATCATTTCTTTATACCTTCATCACCAACTGATTTAGGTAGGGACAACGGAGTGCTGTTGTAGTTTAAATCAAAGTTCACCGAAATATACTTTCCAGCATTGATTGGTTTAGATTTGAAAAGGCTCGACCAAAGAGGGGAGGAAGAAGAAGGAAGCGAAGAAAGAGGAGGTGGAAGGGAAGAAGGAAGAGGAACAGAAGGAACCGATGGTGATGAAAAAGATTTTTCGAGAATAGGGTCAGGAAGGATCAAAGGAATGGGCAGTACGGATGGAGAGATGGGTGGGAGGAGGAAATGAGAGAGAAATGGATGGGATGTATTAGCGGGAAGAGTCAATGATAAGGGAGGAAGCCATGAATAATTTATTTTTAATTTTGATATAAACGCTCACACAAAATATTATATTACACAAATACATATATATTTAATTACATATATGATACCACAACATAAGTTTGTACAATCCAAACCCAATCAACCCTACATAATGTCACATCATGTCTTTAAGATACATATTATTTATACAACTTTTACATATAATATTTAAAATAGATATAGATCTTGCCTTCTGATACATCATGTCTCCAGAATCTATAAACCTGAATAATATAGATAGAAAAATATAGAAGTGTATCGGACATACGCCTGAATGAGTGAAGCAAATCTAATATAGGCATACTACCGTGACAGTGATATAACATGATTTAAGCCTAAAGTATAATAGCATCCGGCCCCGCCTCACGCACTACAGAACGATATTATACTATCTAAAATTGATCTGATCTTGAACACCTACTGTAAAGGATCCCCTATACATAATCTGGTCTAACCACCTACGGTAAAGGATTACACGTTTACAACAGCTAATGTACTCGCCAACTGTTGTAAAGGACAATATATGTATTTGACTCATACATGGTCCAACCGTATGCGCTATATGTCAACTTTTGTCCATATAAAAACTCTCCTAGACTAGCCTTGTTGCTCTACAAAAGATCGCTCGCTAATACCATAAATCAAAGACCAGCCTCGTGTGCTACAAGATTCAGGTATCCGTTCATCGTCCTAAAACCATATACACTACATTATGAAACTACAAAATCCAAGCCCATACATACTACATTCGTATCTTACCATTATCATCGAGGTATGCATTTTTTGTCCAAATGTGAATACATGATACCATACCTCTTTCTTATCAAGCTACATGTCCATATATGATTTGCATATTCGCTTATCATTCCAAAGCAATGTTTTCGACATCCATACTTCATTGCTATCATCAAACTACACATCCAAGTAGTAGCCATTCGTGTCAAGTCATCACCATAGAGTCACTAGAAAATACCATGAAAAAGATTGAAACAACTCATATCATTCAGACACTCAAAAAATAGAATTACCCAAATCTAGGTTGTACACCGTGGACCGTTGTGACCACCAGTGCACCAGTGCACTTCCCAGATATGTGATTTCCTTACTGTTTTGCGTATTTTGAATTCAAGATTTGATTGTTTAATTTACTTCTTGTTTTTGATGGGTTCCATATCATATATTTACATTATCCAAAATGATTCTAGGGTAATAACATATTAATAAATATCAATTTATTTTCTACAAGGTTTTGATTTGAATTTGTGTTGAATAAGGTTTCTGACAATTTTTAGCCACACTCACCAAACAAGCCAAAAGAACCCTAATTTTCCCACTATTCGGATCTCCCAAAATCTAAATCTATAAATTAGCCTTCGATTCTAACTCCATATGATAGAGGAGTTCTCCACTATTCCAGCACACTTCATCTCATCCAATTTTTTAAGAAATGAGGATTTTGTGTTAAGATGAAGAAAGAGGAAGAAGATGGATTATGTGGTTTTAGAAATGAGAAAGAAATGAATTTTTAGTTTTATGTACTTTCAAAATGGGCTTTGGAGGGAATAACCGAAAGGACGTCTAATTTGAATTCAAATTAAAAACTCGGTCCAATTCTGCTCAACCTGGCCCACCACCCGCACGCGAATCCAACCCACTTCATTTAATCAATGATATCTCACTTATACAATGTCCGATTCAAACAATGAATACTCCATCTCAACCAAAAAAACAAGAGCTACATAATGGTGCGACTCCGGTCAGCAAATTCAATTGTCTACAAAATCACTATTTGCCCTTCTACTGAAATTTACCAAAATACCCTCCAATTAAATTTCAAATTTATTTGTTATTATTATTATTGAAGTTATAGATAAAATTTTAGGGTATTACATCACCGTCCCTTTATTATATTCTAATGATTGCTAACTTAAGGTTTTTGTTGTTCTTTTGTAGTGGTCCAACCGAATTTCATTAGTTTTGATGATGCTTCTCAGACCAACCCAGCCTTTACCTTGATCCCAAAATAGTAGACCGCCGCAACAACCTCCCAGGGGAGTGCCACCCTTTGAGTAATCCACAGGAATCCATTTTCATACATACCCTAGTCTCCTGCCGCATGAGCACATCAATGTCACCACCATATTACCACCTAGGACCGCTGTTGGGCCCTCCACCGGTCTCCTTCTTAAGCGGACAAGGACCGATGAGGAATTGATGATGTCTAGCGAGTACCCATCTTGCCCGTTCTTTTACATGGGGGAAGCTGAGTTGATGGATAACCAGTAAAATCATGTGGAGGTGACTAGCTTTGTCTTTAACTAGGTAAGGACAAGGCCGGGTTGAATGGACTACTCTAGGCGCTTGTTGTGACTTCCATCAGGATGATCAAATAGACACACCATCCGAAGTTGGGTTAGCCTGGGAACAAGTTAGAGGCGGTCCTAGATGTGAACCACCGAGAGGGCTTCCTGGTGAGTTTCCTGTTGAACTTAGCTATAAAAAGTTTTAACTTCTCTTCTATGGTCAACTGTTTTCTTCATGGGCCGAGGTCTGTGCCTTCCGCATTCGACAGGAGGTGGTTTCGCTGAAGTGAACTATTGAGGAGGTGAAGTTGTTAGTATTGGAGGAGAAGACTTGAAGGATGCTGTGAAGAGGTTGGAGGAGGTAGAGAAGAAAGTGGGAAGCGAAGGCGGTAAGGGAAGTCAAGATGGTGGCTCAAACAACTAACAAAGAGGCCAGGGTGGTGATGGAGAAAGCGTTGGGGGAGGAGACCTCCTATCGAAATGGTTGGAGCAGGATATGCAGCAATTGAAGACTTGAATGTAGGATAGGGTGCCGGAGGTTGGTGATCTCCATAACTGCCTTCTTAGCGTCAAAACTACATGACCACCAAGGTCAGCAGGTGGCAGTGGAAATGACAGAGGCAAAGAGAAATGTCTTGCCGACCACTATGTGGAAGAGGTTCTTCTCCTCCAACTTCCATCAGCCATTAGTCATTGACTTCTTTAACACTTAGTAGCTTGGTGAGGTCCGATAGGAGGTTATGATGGATATGGTAAATGCTGTCTGATCTCCTTCACGCATCTTGGAGCCAAAACATATAACCTCGTTGATGTCGACCTCTAGTGCTCCTACTTTGAAGATTCCAAGGGAGACAAACACGAAAATGATTATCATGTCATCGAGCATCATTAGCCTTCATTTGGTAATAATTAGGATTTCGTAATTTTATCGTAGTGGGTATGGCCGTTTGATATTATGATGACGTTAATTAATTATTAATGAAAATATTTTTTATTCAACTGTTGTGCAAACTATGACATTTATTTGTCTATATATATATATATATGAATGTATGCTTGTTTTTGTGTTGTTTTGTTTTTTTGAGCGAGCAGATCGTGTGGTGCCCAAAGATTTGGAGCTGCTTATTTGAGAGCAAATACTTAGGGTAATAAGACATACGTGCATGAATGAATTGTATTGTGTGATAAAGTTACAAAAAAAACAGGATGGGAGTTTTGACCTTAGCGTTGTAGTTTTCTCTCATCTTTGGCAGGTGATATTGATATGCAATATCACCTGCTCATGTGTATACCTCCCAAGTAGCCAGATAGCTTGTTATTTGAGAAATTTGTCCCTGTACTTGGAAATGTTTTTGAACTTTTAATTAGTTTACCTATGTGAGAGGTTTGTTATTCAATGCCTAGCCCTATTATGGTGGGGCCGCTCTAATAACGAGGAGAGCATGCAAGTTTTGGACCGCCAAGTCCTCTACAAGTGGGACCACACCAACTTAGCAAAGTGGGTAGCACTACGAATGCAAGACTCGGAACTACTACATAGGTAATCGTTCTTATCCTTAGACAAGTGCTTCGTTTCACTCGTAAGGAAACGGGTAGCATCACGGATGAAAGAATTTGGACCATTTCGTGAGTGGCCATGCCATTGGTCCATCGATACCTCCGGCGCTGACAAAAGTGTTGTTTGGCTCGCGTTTCCTCACATAGCAATACACCATGGGCGCATGAACCAAGACTATAGCGTGAGTAGCCTTCGCTATCTATTCATTAGTGTCCTTAGCATGAACCTAAGCATTGTTTGATGTGCACTTCTCCATGGGGCAATAAACCACAGACGCATGAATCGAGACCATGACGTGGGTGGTTTGCCATTTATGCGTCGATGTCCCCAAAACGAATGAGAGTGTTATTTTGCTTGCGTATTCTCATGTAACGATACACATGGATGCATGCATCGAGATAATAGCATGGGCAGTCTTCTCCACCTATGCATTGGTTTTCCTTGCACAAAAGTAAGCATTATTCAACTTGCTCATTCTCATGGTTCAGTCTTGTGCCTCCTTGGCATAGGCGGGAGCTTTGTGGAGTTCATGCGCTTTAACAGAGTTTTGTTTCCTTAGTTCGCCCCTAGCACGGGAAGAGGCACTGCATGCACATAACCTCTCGAGATGTTCGCTTGTATTTTCATTATGGGGTTGATTGAAAGAGTTGTAAGATTGAAATACCCTATTTATTTCACAAAAGAGAAACATTACAATAGTTGATCGGCTTGTAGTATGGTGTACATGCTTCCTTACACCCTATAATTTCTGCCTACAAGGAGTAATCAAGTATAATTGGGTTAAAGGATCTTTGGATTCCACATCAGGGGTGCGTTAACGTGTTCTGGGTGTGTGAGATGATATGCCCCATTTGTTAGGGGGATGCTAACTACATTAGCTCCTCCTAATTAGGTTCCAGAATTCCAACGGCTAGGTTCTTTATGTTTGCAAAGACTTGCCATAGGATGAGGTTCCCTATAGTGAAGTTTGGCTACTTGGCCTTGGCATTATAGGCTTTCACAACCTTTTTTTATAAGCTTATGTCTGTAGCTCTGCTCTGAGCTCATTTAAGGCATCAAAGCTCAGTCGCAACAGCTTTAAATCCTATTTAGCGTTGTGAGTGAGGCATTTGGGAGAGTGGACATCCACTTCTACATGTAACATTGCTTCATACTCATAGCTAGATAGAAGAGGGAATGTCCCACTGAGCTTCGACTCAAGATCCTATATGACCATAGTACAAGCAATGGATCTTCTACCAATCTCCATTTGGTTTTGATGAGTTACTTTTCAAGGTTGATTTGATGGCTTTATTGATCGTCTCCACCTGTCCATTTGCTTGAGGTGGGGCCACCAAGGGATGCATTCTCGTTTTCATACCTTTTGCGAAACTTGAGGAATTAAAAATTTTCAAACTGGGTGTCCTTGTTGGTAATGATTTTTTTTGGAAGATCGAAGCAGTAGACAATGTACTCAATAAGAAAGTTGAGGATTTTGGGTATGGTGATCCTAGTGAGGGGTTTCATTTTGACCCATTTGGAGAAGTATTGATGGTGATTATGGCATGATTGTATCTCATTTTTGCATTCAGGATCTTACTAATCAAATTGATCCTTATGTGTCAGACAACCACGGGGAGGTCATATGAATTAACAAATTAGGGGAAAACTCCAGGGATCTTACCGATCCGCTGACAGAATTCACGTTTCTTCATGTAATCCATGGTGTCTTTGATCATTTTTGGCTAGTACTATCCTTGTCAAGAAGCCTTCTTGGCTAGGCTTTCCCCCGGCATGGTCCCTATAAATGCCCTTATGTAGCTTTTCAAGGACCAGATCGAGTTTGGTTTTTGTGATGCAGCGTTGGAGCAGGGTGGAATAACCTCAAATATATCATACCATCCATGGCTATGTAGTTGGGTGCTCGTTAAAGGATTTTTTGGGCTTTCTTTCGTTCTCATCTTATTAGATATTTTAAAAGTGGAGTCATCTCCACTTACGAGATATTTTAAAAGTGGAGCCACCTAAATGTCTTACCGTTCGTCAATGATTTGCTTGTTGGTTGCCTCTTGTTTGAAACATAGGGCATTTTGAATCTTTGGTGGGACCTATAGGTTGGTCGCCTCTAGTTTGCTTGCCACTTTTGCCAATTGGTTAGCATAGGCATTCTCTTCTCTATGTATTTGTTGTAGCTTGAAATAAAAGAAGGTGTCTATTACACAGTTTTTCACTTAAGAAATAATTAGCCTAGGATTAAATACACGGAGTCAACAGATGGGTCAGTGTAGTATCAAGTAATATAGGTCTAAAAGCTACATTACACAAAAACTGCACAAGTTTCAAATACATCACCCATGGCCTAATGAATTCCACACTGAATTGTACAGTCCTGAAGGCTTTACGCTATAATCAATGCAGTTCCTTTTTGAGATACATCGTTAAAATTCAACACCATAATTCCACAACGTTCTTAACGTATGATACACCTTCATAATAACAATCTGCCTTGACTACATAGAGCAATACATTTCATTATCATGATTTTAAAGAAAATCTAATCTCTTCGGCAAACAACAAACCCTTGACAAATGGCAAGCATCAAACGACATCGCGCCTATCTCAACACTTCAATTAAATTATCCCATCTATATCAAATTATCCCGCCAAAGCCAAAATTATCGTGCCTAAACCAAAGTATCATGCCTAAATCCAAGTCATCAATCCACTACACACAATCCAAGCAATACAGATAAAGAACACAGAGCAAGATCTAATGAAAGCAGCTAATTATGTTATATGATGTCGGCAAGCCATGTGATGTCCTTTCATTTATAAAAGGAATGGATTATAGCAATGGAAGGGGATTAAAGCTTTTGTACTTAAAAAAATTATTATTGTAAAGGAGATGGACAAAATCTCCATTGGTTTCTATGCTTGTACTAAAAGAAATATTAAAGATTGAGTGGCTCGACCTGTGGACTTAGGATTTCTTAGCATTTAAACCACATAAATTCTCTCTGTTCTTTACATTTTTGCAATTTCATACTTGTTTTTGTACTATACTTTGTTAAATTTAGTTATAACCCTTTTAGGCATTTTAACAAATACTAAATTGGCCACATCTTAATTGTGTAAGATTTCAGCAACATAATTACTACTTTTCACGGCATTTAATACACATTAATTTGCTAATACATAGTTATTTAAACATACAACAACACATGCATCCAATAACCCTTCATCGAATTCTTAATTCTCCCACTCTTCCTCCAGTCGAAGTGAAACATCATGCCAAAGACAAAAATCCAAAACAACCCAAACTCTTCTAAACAAATAATGAGCCCACCAAAAAATACATCCTCATATACAATCCTATAGGCCCTCAATCTATTCACAACCCAAATAAATGCTAGAATACTAGTGTTGTAACAACCCTACACCTTCGACACTCGACGTACCTGTATAGTGCGATGTAACAGTGCCAGTCTATGTAGGATGATTGTCAAGGGTTGTGAAGTAAGTCAAACAATCAAAGAATTTTTCATATATCTCATAATGCATCGAATAAAATATAATAATCAGCCTAGGCATAAAACAAGTGAGACAGTAATAACTAAATGAACCACAGAATCAGAGTGCATAGGTTCATATAGTTATACAAAAAAATAGTAGGGTTTACACAACTGACAAATAAACTCAAATGATGTTGACGTTAAAAATGGCGCCAACACCCTAAATAGTATGAAAGCACCAAATGTCCAATAACCAACTCTTAGTAGAATGAAGTAGAGGATAAAATATGAAGAACAACAAATCAAAATTGAAAGAAATGAACACAGAAAGTTGTATAGTGGTTCGGCTGACTCTGGTCTACGTCCACTCCAATTATTTTCCTTTTATTATACTGTAGATTACAATTACAGTTCCGATGATAACATAATAATAATAATAACAATAAAGGAAGAAAAGAGCCAGAAAGGAGATCCCAAAATGAGTGCCACGTCCGCTGTGTTTGTAGGGAAAGATGTGCAAATATCCAGCTGAAAACTCACTTATAAGACCTGATGCAGCGCAATCAACGAATTCAATGGAGTTGAATCGCTCCAGGATCTTAGGTCGCTCATGACCTAGTGAAGGTCGCTCGCGAGGTAACACTTTAAGCACCAAGGCATTGGATTTAGGTCGGCCGCGACCTAGTATGATGGTAGGTCGACCAAGCGACCTAATAAGTGGGGTTATACGACCTAACAAGGAACAAAGGGGAATTGAAGCGTGGCAAGGTACGAAGCGACCTAACATTACCGGACCATATTTAAGTCGCAAGCGACCTACTTAGGTCGTTCAATTTGATAGGTCGTTACTCCATAGGTCGCGAGCAACTGCATTGAAATTCCTAAGTCGAAGATTCCTATGTCGCTGAAGCTGTGTTAGGTCGTTACATGTTTAGGTTGCAAGGCTTGATAAGTCGCATTGATTATAGGTCGCTGATTTGTATGCCGCAAGACTATTGAAGCTATGCTATCCTTTAAGTCGCGAGTCTCCTTAAGTCGCTGGAAGAGGTTTCCTTAAGTCGCTCAAGTGTTAGGTCGCGTAAAGCTTTCCAGAAACTATTTTCTTAAGTCGCTGATCTTTAAGTCACTGGAACTTCTGATGCAAGCATTCCTTAGGTCGTTGTCGTCTTGGGTCGCGTTGTATATAAGTTGAGTCGCATTATTGAAAGTCATTGTATTTCGTTATGTTGTAATATGTTGTGTGTTGTACATATTTGTTAACTCGCGTTGTGTTGTAAGTCACGACCAGTATGTCGTAGGTCGTTTGTGTTGTATGGTAGGTCGTAGGTCGCGACCAATGTTAGGTCGTATGCTATGTTAGGTCATGTACTCTATTGAGTCGTGTTGTGTTGTAACCCTATAAATAGGGATGGTGGTGTCATTTGTAAGGTTGGTTGATTTGGAATAAAACTTTGTTTGAGTGCTTTGTGCCTCTTCTTAAATTGGTAGTTGAGTGTTATCTCCTATCTCCACCTTCGGCATTCGAGTGCGCTCGAATCAACGATTGTTGAAGCCAATTCACGGTATCAAGTGCGCTTGATCAACGTTCGAAGAATTGTAGATCTTCTTTCACTGCATCGTGCGCGATCAACGTGACGAAGATAGCTAGAATCCAGTATCTTTGAGATCAACGGATTTGGGCGTTTGGTATTTTTCAATCCAACGATTGCTACTTTCACTGTTTCATACATTTCTGTTATCCGCTGCTGCATCATTTGGTATCAGAGCGAGACTTAGCCAATCATAGCTAAGACGAGCCTGTTGGACCAAGGAGAAGTGTTTGTTCAATTTCAACCGAGCCAAGGAGAAGTGTTTGTTCAATTTCAACCGAGCCAAGGAGAAGAGTAGAGCCAAGTGTTGGAGCTAGAAGCGAGCTTGTTCAAGTTTGTGCGAGATTTGTTCAAGTCGTGAGCTAGGAGACGAACTTATCCAAGTTCATTGGGCGTCAATTTTGAGATTTGAAGTTTTGGAGTTCGAATTAAGTTGTTTGTTTATTTGGGGTGTTTGTGAAATTTCAAACAAGTGGGGAAGTTTGATTCGAGAATTTTTGGATTAAAGTGAAGTTTGTGTTTGGATCTGTTGAAGATTTGATCATGCCTCCGAGATGTGTTAACCGTCATCATAATGTTGCAGATTTGTATGGGAGGGAAGATCCTGAACGGATGGAACAACGTATCGATAAAAGGTTCAATAAGGGTTTCGAGAGAGTGGAGAGAATGAAGTCTGACATGAATCGAAATCAAAGGAGAGTGTCTCCACGTTATGATAGAGAAAGAAGAGAATCATCTTTGTCGATAAATCGAGATCGTGGAGTTGAGACAATCGTGATTATCAGAATGAAGAAAGAAGAGCTTATCGTGGTTACGAGAATGAGCCATATTGTGATTATGAAAGATGTCGAGTAGAGGAAAGAAGAAGTAGAGAGGACGTGCATGGTCATAGAAGAGTCAATGTTCAAAATCGACATCGAAGCTCATCTAATTTTGAAGAAGATAGTTATGGTGATATTGTTCACTTTCGGTATCCAGGTCAAGGGCAAAATCAATATAGGAATGTTGAAGAGAATGGTCATACACGGGGGTCATGGATGGACACAGAAATTCCAGAATTCCGAGGTGGTCTACAAGTAGAGGAATTCTTTGATTGGTTATCAAAGGTTGAAAATATTTTTGAACTCAACAACATGCCTGAAGATCATCAAGTTAAGTTAGTTGCTACAAGACTGAGAGGAAGAGCTATGGATTGGTGGCAACAAACTAAATCAACCAGAGAGAGTATGAGGAAATCCAAAGTTGTCACGTGAGATAAGATGAAAAGGATGATGAAGGCAAATTTCTTACCCTACAATTATCAAGCTCGTGTGAACCAACAGTTGCAGAAGTTGAGTCAAGGGAGTCGAGGAAAGGGTGTGGTTACAAACCCCAGCAATCAGAATAAAGGCGTTAATTGCAGTATAAATGTTTCTAAGAGAGTCAACGAACCAGTTGTACATGGAATCACTAAGACAAATGTTGATGACCGAATTAAGCGCTATCATAATCAGGAGTCTGGCCATAGAAGTATTGAATGTACGGAGCCCAAGAAGAAAGCCTTAGTTGTAGAAGAATGTGAAAACGAGGATGTGGATGATTCTACTGAAAGCGAGCCAGAAAAAGAAGAGGAACCGACTAGTCCATTATCTTTCAGCGAAAGTGTTAAAGAAGCGGAAGGTAGTGCTGAATCGTTGGTTAGGTATGAGGCAAGTGAAAAGCTTAAAACTCCTGAGGAGGTTAAACCAATGTTAGAAGAATTTGAAGAGGTCGGTCCTACGGAATCGTACGAAGAATTACCACCAAAGTTTGACAACGAAGATGAAGAGATCGAGTTAGAGAACAATGAATGTAATTTGTTGATGGAATTTTATTCAACGTCAAGGTATATGGATGTGGAAGTTGATTACTCTTCACCGACAAAGATTGATGTCGATAGTATGGAAGAAGTAATTATGTTCGGAGTTGAGGGAAATAACTTGATGATGGAGGATTCTTGTTTAACACCTGTGCTTATGGATGAGAGTCAGCCAAGTATAAATTCCTTAGTTTCCGAGAAGCCCGAACAAAGTGAGAGTGAAACAGAAGAGAAGGCAGAATCAGATAGTTTATTATCTTTGAAAGAGTTCGTCAATGAAATGGAAGATAATGATGAATTATCAGTGTTGATTGAATCCGAAAAAAGTTCTGATTTTGAGAATCCTGAAGAGGATGAAGTATTTGAAGAGTTTGAAGATGAGGAACTGCCTGAAGAGAGTAGTCTTGTATTTTTAGAAGAGTCTGTCGTAAAGGTGAAAATTAGTAATGAATTGTTTGTATTAACCGGGCAAGGAACGGGTAAAGATCTTGATGTTTTTGAGGAAGTTGGATCAGAATTCGATGAGTCTGAAGTCGAAAATCCTGAGGAATTAACCGAAGACTTACCATCACTACAGGACATTCAGCATCAAACTGAACTAGTTCCAAATGCTATTTTACTGCAGGGATCGTATGATCTTGTGAATCTGAAAGAACATGAAGAGTTGAAAAGACAAGAGGAGGAGAATGATTGTCAGTTGGAGTTATCTGATCATGTTCGCACTGCTGACGATGTCAACGTCAACTGCTTGGAACCGTTTCATGAAAATAAATATGTCATAGGAGAAGCGAGTGGGAATTCATTTCAATCAGGGAAAATTGTTGCAACACATCAAGGGAAGATTCTAAATGATGATACATCTGAACGAGATAAGGAGAAACAAGAATCTGGGCATGAGTCATCACACTTTTTCAGTCGTAACTTCCTAAGTCGCTTCGCGATTTTAAATTTCCTTATATCATCTCGCATTTTCTTCACGATTTGGTTCTATATCACACCTTCCTATTGGCACAAGCATCATGAGGTCATCTCCCTCAGATCACTTCCTTATGCCGCCTGCCTAATGCCGCGTCTGCTTATTGCCATGTGTTCCTTATGTCGAGTTACATCATCAAAGAGTCAAGACAAGATCAATCACAAGAGTGGTTATCACCAGAGCCGCATCAGACCAGATAATGAATGGAAGACAGCGTCTCGAAGAAGAAAAGAAAATGAATTCGGAACGAATTTTTTTCAATCAGGGGAGGATGATGCAGCGCAATCAACGAATTCAATGGAGTTGAATCGCTCCAGGATCTTAGGTCGCTCACAACCTAGTGAAGGTCGCTCGCGAGGTAACACTTTAAGCACCAAGGCATTGGATTTAGGTTGGTCGCGACCTAGTATGATGGTAGGTCAACCAAGCAACCTAACAAGTGGGGTTATATGACCTAACAAGGAACAAAGGGGAATTGAAGCATGGCAAGGTACGAAGCGACCTAACATTACCAGACCATACTTAAGTCGCAAGCGACCTACTTAGGTCGCTCAAGTTGATAGGTCGTTACTCCATAGGTCGCGAGCAACTGCATTGAAATTCCTAAGGCGAAGATTCCTATGTCGCTGAAGCTGTGTTAGGTCGTTACATGTTTAGGTCGCAAGGCTTGATAAGTCGCATTGCTTATAGGTCGCTGATTCGTATGCCGCAAGACTACTGAAGCTATGCTATCCTTTAAGTCGCGAGTCTCCTTAAGTCGCTGGAAGAGGTTCCCTTAAGTCGCTCAAGTGTTAGGTCGCGTAAAGCTTTCCAGAAACTATTTTCTTAAGTCGCTGATCTTTAAGTCGCTGGAACTTCTGATGCAAGCATTCCTTAGGTCGCTGTCGTCTTGGGTCATGTTGTATATAAGTTGAGTCGCATTATTGAAATTCGTTGTATTTCGTTATGTTGTAATATGTTGTGTGTTGTACATATTTGTTAACTCGCGCTGTGTTGTAAGTCGCGACCAGTAGGTCGTAGGTCGTTTGTGTTGTATGGTATGTCGTAGGTCGCGACCAATGTTAGGTCGTGTACTATGTTAGGTCGTGTACTATGTTAGGTCATGTACTCTATTGAGTCGTGTTGTGTTGTAACCCTATAAATAGGGATGGTGGTGTCATTTGTAAGGTTGGTTGATTTGGAATAAAACTTTGTTTGAGTGCTTTGTGCCTCTTCTTAAATTGGTAGTTGAGTGTTGTCTCCTATCTCCACCTTCGGCATTCGAGTGCGCTCGAATCAACGATTGTTGAAGCCAATTCACGGTATCAAGTGTGCTTGATCAACGTTCGAAGAATTGTAGATCTTCTTTCATGGCATCGTGCGCGATCAACGTGACGAAGATAGCTAGAATCCGGTATCTTTGAAATCAACGGATTTGGGCGTTTGGTATTTTTCAATCCACCGATTGCTACTTTCATCATTTCATACATTTCTGTTATCCGTTGCTGCATCAAGACCTCAAGATCAGGCCAACCCCCCTCACCAAAAATGGGCCACACTGGGCCCACTTTTAGGATTCAATGTCGATCCCTGTAGGGGGATCGGTGATGATCCCCAAGATAGGGTAGTAGGGCCCAATGATCCCTCCTAGGGGTCCTCCTCGATGTTTACTTCATGTTTTCTAAGTTGTTCTGTAATGTCGCCTAGGTATAAATTGGAGATATCGATCGATTTCTGTTGAGTTGAGCTGCTGAGTAAAGTGTACATTGCTATAATGATCCGATCTGATCCCCTGCATAGGGGAAGAGATATATACTGATCTCCTACCTATGGAAAGAGATAGGTACTGATCCCCTGCCTAGGGGAAGCATCAATCCATACTTATCCAATTCCGAGAGGCTATTTGTCTGAATCAGCTCGACTATCATCCATAGCCTTGGTTATACCTGATTACCAAACCTAATAATCACCCATCTGAGCTTTCTACCTTGATGATTACAAAATTCGTTTAGTTAAATCCGACTGTATACAGCCTAGTCAAAAGATGGGTTAACACTTGCCCTCCGAGACATGTCTTGCGGTAGGAAGGCGTATTTTGAATTTACCATAAGTTCAAAATCCAAAATCCATCGACATTTAAAATTTCCAATCCAAAATCCAATCCTTTGCCTAACCAAATTATCGTAAGCCGCCCAGTGTTCACCCAATAGTTAGTTTTTGCATGCCGAATCTTCAATCTCTCTGGATTGTTAGTGAAAACTGCGACTGTTCCGAGTCGATAGTCAATTCCAAAACTATTCCAAATCCCTAGCCAAATTCATATCCATCGAAAGTCGGTAACCAAATCCACGATCTCACTGGATTGTTTGCCAAATCTAAAGTCTCGATCTCACCGGATCATTATCCTAAATCCTCGATCTCTCGAGACCGTTATCCAAATCGGTGACCTCATCGGGTCAATATCCAAATCCATAACCTTTTTAAATCCTAAAAGTCGGTAAGCCAATCCGCGATCTCTTCGGATCGTTATCCAAGTTCATGGTCACCCTGGACTGGTCGATGGTCTCTCTAGACCCTTACTAAGCCCAATCCAGTCACTCTATGACGAAAGGGACTGAACGTCGAGTGAGCCAATCCTGTCGCTCTCTAGCAAAGTAACTCATTCCCTGCACTTCAACCCCTTTGGGGCATATAGAAATGTCTTGATCCTCCTGGACCAATCATAGCCTCTCCGAGCTCTTGTTGGACCCCATCCTGTCACTCTTCAGTGAAGGAGGAACAACGACAAGTAAGCCGATCCTATCGCTCTTCGACGAAGCGGCATTACTTCCTACACTCCAGTTCAGTGTCTCTGAACACAACGCGATGTCCTAGCCTTCCTAGGCCGATCATAGTCTCTCCAGACCCTTGCTGGACCCCATCCAGTCACTCTCCGGTAAAAAGGGGAACAGCGATAAGTAATTCGATCTTGTTGCTCTTCGATGAAGCGACTTACTTCTTGCACTCTGGTCCCCGACTCTCCGGTCAGGGACAAAACACGATAAATTCTATACTTACTTCCTTTCTCCGGCCTTGACTCTCCGATCGATGGCTTAATCCATGACGTATGAATCCACCACGTCGCTCTTCAGCGAAGGGACTCGCACCTTGCGGTTATCGCCCCGTCTCTCCGGTCGGGATGACCGCGACATGTTTTGTTCATCACATCAATGCAGATTCAAGTGTTTTAAGATCCATTTATTAAATTTGAATTTTAAACAACTAAAGAACCAGAAAAAAAACTTAGTACTGCCTCTCCGGGCATGGAGGTTCATTGCCATCTCAAAGCATACCTAGGGACCGCTCATGATCCTGTACATGTGTGTTTGTACCAAAAATGGGCACAACACTCTTCGGATGTTTTTGAAGAGATAAAATGAAGAAATCAAATGGAAAAAGAGGATTATCTAATAAAAACTCCAAAAAACAGATAGGAAAATAATAAAAATGCACAGAAACACAAGGATTTAGAGTGGTTCGACGTATTGCCTACGTCCACTATGAAATTGCTCGCTTTATTGATGTTTCTTTGATGATTACAATGGAATGCAGCAGGTTACAGCAGATAACAATGAATTACAGTAGTAAAATTCGTTAACAGCAACAGCAATGGAGTATGGAATTGAATCCGGTAGAGTCTGGGCATTAGGGAATTCCCAGATCCCTTTTCTGTAGGATCTGGGGGTCTATTTATAGGTGTAGGAGGCTGATATTTCACCCGGATCTCGGGAGACTTCTTCTGGCACGTGAGTGGGCCAGCACGACCAAGCCCGTGAAGTTTCGGCCCGATTCGTGATCGATACGAACGAATTTCGTATCGATCATGATTGCGTCCGATGGAGTCGAAACTTGGCGTGGACATTCTTCAACATGTACGTAAGCTTGTGTGAAAATTTCGTAGCATTTGGACTTGTGGATCACCAGATATGATTGATGCAAGTTGGAGTTTTTTCCATCCGCGATCGATACGAACGAATTTCATATCGATCAAGACTTGCTCCGATCGAGTCGAAATTTGGTATGAACATTCCTTAGGTCATACTTAAGCTCCTGTGAAAATTTGGTGGCATTTGGACTTGTAGATCTCAAGTTATGATCGATGCAAGTTTGGATTTCTCAACCGTGATCGATCAATATCTTGAGCATACGAACTCCGATTGACTTGAAATTTGGAACATTGGATCTCATAGCTTTGCTTGTCGTGTCATATCAATTTTAGCTTGATCCAGTTTTGGACAAAATTCGTCGATATCCATAGTTAGCCTGCGTATAACCGATCTCCAAGACGAACTGTCATTGGTTTCTAGTCAAGTTCTTGGTGTCACGGCCTTGCCAAAAGGCGGGATAACATTTTCCTCCCAAAGTATGTCTTGTGTGAACATGATGTGCTTTGAAATGATGCATCCTTCATTCTGAAAAAGTTCTATCTGATTCGTTGAGTAGTTGCTATCTTTTCGTCAAAAGATGTAACCTTCGATTAATTTCCAGTAATATAAATGTTGATTTGTTGACTACCAATGATTATGTAGTGCATTTTTGTAACTGAGTGTCGAGTGCTAGCAATTTTTGTTCACTGTTGTAATTGTCATCAAGTGAGCATTCAATTCCTGTAAATTTTGAAAATTGAATATTAGTTCGTCATACGTGTACGTATGTTAACCTGATTCCCGTCAACGTTTGCACGTTCATGGGTCATTGTCAAGTTTTTTTATTGAGTTTCGTAACAATCCTCTCCTAGATCGATGTGAAATTCGAGTTGTAACAACGTTCGATGGTTGTTTTAAGTCCTTCCTTTGTATCGATCCTCTCCTGGATCGATCTGAGATTTTGGAATGTATGTTTCGTATCGATGGATACATAATATTGGGTCTCGAATCGATGGCTGCAAAAGTAATGCTTTGTATCGATGGAGTCGGACGATCGAGACATAATCTTGCAGTGATGCTTCATGGAGGATATGCCATTTCTCATTCCTTTATTCAATAAGAATCCCCGATTGTGGATAATCTTTGATAGAAGTCATCCATGACTCTTTTTCTAGATATGTCTCCAAGATCTAGTTGATCTTCATATGTCAATGCTGGGAATAATAAGCATTTCAACTGGGACAAAGTCTATTTGTCGCGCATCCCCAGAACTGGCTAGCTTGGCGAGTGATTCGGCCTTTTCATTTAGTTCTCTGAGGATTTGTGTAGTGGTGTAATAGTCGAAGCCAGCTAGTAGCTTTTGGACCCGGTTGAGATAAGGAGCAAGACGTTGCCCCCTAGTTAGATAATCTTCCCTGACTTGGCGTACTACTAACCAGTAATCACATAAGACATGTAAAGTTTCCACTCGTAGTTTTCTTGCAAGTTTTAGCGCCAAGGCTTCTTACTTAGCTTCGTTATTTGTTGTAAGGAAGTTGAGTTTCAGGGCGTAGCAGATCGTTCGTTCCTCAGGAGTCATTAACGCAACTTCAATGTTAGAAAGCCGATTATTGGAAGTTCCATTGGTGTATGTTCTCCATCGGTTGGACGGTTCTCCACTGTTCTTCGGATAGTCCTCTGATGTGGTGGATTCAGATATGAAGTATGCTAATGTTTGACCATGGAGAGCTCTCCGGGGGAGATAAGTGATATCAAATTGGCTTAGCTTGATACTCCATTTGAGTAACTTTTCAGACATCTAAGTTTTCTATTGGACCTATCATAACGGTTGGTTGATATGGACGTTAACGGGGTAATCTTGTCAATAGCCAGCCTTCATCATATACTGGTCTTTGGATTCGTTTCTCTTCACATAGCATTGCGACGCTTATGGCGCGTGTTGACACGGCCCAATTGATATATAAATCTTCGCGATCCAAAGGTTTGGGTAAAATGGAAGGTCTCTTTAAGAGATCTATCAGAGCTGTTTGGTTGTCCTTGGTACATGGGTGTCTTTAACTGTCGGAATTTTCTAGAAATTAGTCTTGATTCGATGAGAATTGATGATGAAAACAAAGAAACTTTCCGATGTAATGGTGAAAGAGCATTTCAAAGGATCGAGTTTCATCCTGCATTTTTTGGAGAGCATTGAATACCTCTATCAAGTCATCGATATGGTCGTTTGATAGCTGTGATCTCACGAGCATATTAACCACATCTACTTTCATCGACCGACCGGTATGATTTTTGAATGATCTGTTAATCATCCTTTGGTAAGTAGCATAAGCGTTCTCAAGTTCAAATCCAGGGATTTCAGCATAGCACTATCAGCCCAGGTCGATAATGAAACAGTTGTATTCCTGGTCTAGGACATGCTTCAGTATCCGATTGTATCTGGAGTTTGCATCCATGGATGTAAGTAATTCATGTCTGATGGTCAGGTCCATCAATTGGTTGATCATTGGAAGTGGAAAGCTGTGCTTTGACATACCCCATGAAAATCTGAGTAGTTGATGTATGTCCTCCACTCTCTGTTTGTTTTTCTTATAAGTAACGGATTGGATACTCACTTTGGTTGGAGGGCATCATGGATAAACCCACTGGTTTTGAGCAGATTCACCTCCTCTTTAAGTGCAACAGACCTCTCCGGATCCATGTCGCATCGTTTTTGTTCACCGAGACATGCCTCGGGTCGACATTTAATGTAGGGTTCTTCATGGCTAGTGAGAGTCCATATGTATATACGATGTTGAGTCCAAACGAACACATCAAGATTCAGCCAGAACAACGCAGTTTACTCTTTCTTCATCATTGTGCAGAGTTGTGATCTGATCTACAATACTCGTGATGGGTTGTAGGCGCTTCATGTGTTTATCTGCAATGGTAAATGATCAGGCTTATAAGGATGTTGAATCAAAGGATTAGTAGAACTTAGCCTTGTACTGCATGCTGCTACATAGCTGGCTCCAGCTTTGAGATTGAATTTACTTGTGTTTCTGAATGATGCGCTTTTCATTCAATGTACTCGTGATCCATTGCTCATCGGAAGGGTCACAATGATGATCAGTTGCCCATAAGTCCGGGTATTGATCTGATGATTCTATCTCTAAGCATCCTTTCAGTCGTAACTTCAAGTTGTTATAAATACTAGGCACGAGCTATAGGATTGAGTAGTCGTATCCAGCTCTTGGATGATCACACTCATGCCCCCAGTCTTGGGTTGATGGATGTATTGTGCAAATGATCGAGCCTAGCTTCTACTGTGTTTATATTGTAGTCCAAGCTATAAGAGCCAGAGTTGTTTGATGAACGATTGAATCATATTAATCTTATCTTCTTGCTCGTGCCCCCAAGTCTGGGGAATATCTCGATAAGTGGAAGGGTAGATAATGTCCACTTCAATTATGTATTCTATCCCATTGAACCATGGGATCGAGTTAACCGATAGAAGGCTGAGTCATGCATATCCTGCATCATGTTCTAGTTCTTTCCTCTAGGCGGAATACAGTGTTATTTTGCCGACATTTAGACATAAGCTAGACTCTGGACGGTCAATGACATTCACTTCGCTGCTCATGTCCCCATACTTTGGACAAAAACTGAAGAGTGAATCGTCCATTCAGATCCAATACAGGATTGATGCTTCCCTTGTCGAATCCCGGGTAAGAGTCAGTGTGCAAATGTTTAGGTTGCACTTGTTTTGAATTTTTCTTTTAATTGAATCATGGTAAAAGTCAGAGAATAAATGGTCACATTGCATTCTCTGGGAGTTAGGAAATTAACTACATCCATTTCGGTTTACATTCTCCCGTCGGAACTTGGGATAATGTCAGCTCAAACGCAGTCAGGTCTTGCCCATCCGGTTTCACGCTTTTCCAAACTGATCGAAGGAAGGCGACGGAGGACGAATGGTCAAGTCACACTCACTCGTGGTTTATTCTTCTATCCATGCTCTATTGGTTAAAGGTATTCGATGGACGTTCGGGTCACATCGATTTGTAGTCGAAGAGGATCGATATTGACCGTTGATTTAACGGCACGATGTATAATGCTTGGACCTCATTTCCCATCGATCCAATGGTATGATATGAAAGGTGCAGATCGATATTGCCCGTCGATCCAGCGGTATGATATAATTGGTTGCCCAGGACTTCGGGCATCATTCTGATTGGTTAGCATTAGGGTCTCCTTGTAGTCGTTGCCTTAAGTTGTAAAGGACGCTAAGCTGGAGATGTAGCGAGTCACCTTTCTCTTCTTTCGGTGATTTGTACTTCTGCCCCCAGTCTTGGGTTAGCAGAGTTAGTTCGTGGATGGTCTAATTGCACCTGTAGTGAGTTTGCACTCCTCATGTCGAGTTCAGGACAGAGTTGGTGAATGAATAGTCGAATCACATTCATTCGTTTGTCTATTCTTGTAGCCACACTTTGGGGATCAGAGTCAGCTGAAGCCTGAAGGGCCATTCATCACACCTATTTGATGTTTATACCCATGTCCACACTCTGAGGACTAAGTTTTTTTTGTAGAAAATGGTTAGACCGCGTTTTCCTCGGTCAATTCCCCTGCCCCCAGTCAAGGGCAATAGTCGAAGTGTGGTCGGTCAAATTACAACAACTTTAGTTTGATGCTTCTCCCACTGAACTATAGGAAGGAATTGATTGGCGGATGGTTAGGTCACATCCGTCCATGTTGCACGCACAACCCGTCGGATCACATGCGAGAGTTAGCAGATGAACGGTCATGCCACGTTCATTTGCGGTTGGATGGTAGTAATATCAATTCAGAATAGGACATCCAGCTAGGTCCGTTTTTCAAATCTACGCCTCCTTGTCGAATCAAGGAAGAAAATTTGTCTTGTAGGGTTCGAGTGCATCCCTATAAATTTACGTTATGGGTCCCGTACTGGGGACAAGAGTTGATGCATGGATGGTTGTGTCACGCCCGCTTAGTGCTGGATGGTCGGATCGCATCCAATTTTGTGTGTTAAGTGTGCCCCCATGTCAGGGGGAGATTGGAAAGCAGACGGTCGAACCACATCCGCTTTTTGTACTACAGAACTTGATGAGGAACCATAGCCGATAGATGGACAGTCGAATCACATCCCTTTTGGTATTCATATTCCAAACCATATGCTTTGAGGACTGGAGTTGGTTGATGGGTTATTAGTCACACCCATTTGGTGTTTATACTCTAGCCTGCGCTCTTGGGACCGAAGTAAGTTGATGGGTGGTCATTCGCACCCAGTAGGTGTTTATACTCCAATCCACACTCTGTGGATTTAAAGCTATTTGATGTTTATAATCCAGTTCGCACTTTGGGAATCTGGAGTTAGTTGATGTTTATACTCCAGTTCGCACTCTGGGAATCTGGAGTTAGTTGATGTTTATACTCCAGTTCGTACTCTGGGAATCTGGAGTTAGTTGATGGGTGGTCAGTCACACCCATTTTAGTGTTTCTACTCCAGTCCACGCTCTGGGGACTTAGAGTTATTTGATGTTTATACTCCAGTTCGCACTCTGGGAACCTGGAGTTTGGTGATGTTTATACTCCAGTTCGCACTTTGGGAATCTGGAGTTTAGTGATGTTTATACTCTAGTTCGCACTTTGGGAACCTGGAGTTTGGTGATGTTTATACTCCAGTTCGCACTCTGGGAATCTGGAGTTTAGTGATGTTTATACTCCAGTTCGCACTCTGGGAATATGGAGTTTGGTGATGTTTATACTCCAGTTCGCACTCTGGGAATCTGGAGTTTGGTGATGTTTATACTCCATTTCGCACTCTGGGAATCCGGAGTTGATGTTTATACTCCGTTTCACACTCTGGGAATCCGGAGTTTGGTGATGTTTATACTCCGTTTCGCACTCTGGGAATCCAGAGTTGATGTTTATACTCCGTTTCGCACTCTGGGAATCCGGAGTTGATGTTTATACTCCAATTCGCACTCTGGGAATTTGGAGTTGGTAAACAGACGGTCAGTCACATCTGTTGCATGTTTTTGGATTTCGCTCGCACTCTGGGAGCGAAACGAAAGGTGTGTCAAGATCGTGGATGGTCGTATCACATCCACCCTGAGTTAACAAGCGAGGTCGTTAAATGGACGGGTCTATCCTCCTCAAACTTTGTGCAGATACGGACGAAGTCGTTAGGCGGACGAATCCACCCTCTTCGTAGATGTATTTTTTATACTCCAGTTCGCACTTTGGGAATCTGGAGTCAAGTGAAGGATTGTCGTGTATCAATCCTTTTTTGACTTTGGTGTGATGGCTTGCCCCCGAGCTCGGGATTTCACTTTGCGAGTGATCGATGGGATCCCGATTACTTTCCATTTATCTGCCCTCAATGGAGGATGAGATTTAGTTTATGGACGGTTGGATCGCGTCCAAGTTCATTTGGATTCCGCTTTTGCCATGCCTAAGGAGTAAGATTAGCGTTCTGGCAAGCTTTGTGCTCGAGCATAGGAAAGGATGGTCGAACTACATCCACTTTGAGTTGTGCATTTTCCCTTAAGTCGGGTGCAAGAATTAGAGAGCGGACGGTCGAGTCATGTCCAATTTATACTTAGCATTCTTCCGATCGAGCCGAGGAAGAGAGTTGAAACGACAGCTTGTGAGGGTTAGCGAGTAGGTAGTCAGTCGTTGATGACTTTAAATTGAGGGTTGGCCTCTGATGAAGTCGGTTTAAGGCATGATTGTTTTGCCGAATTACAGACGCAAACTGGAGAGTGAATGGTCAAATCATATCCACTTTAAACATGTGTTCTCAACTAACCCCAAGTGTCTAATGTAGGATTGGATGCATGGATGGTGACGTCACGTCCACCCTTGGTGTTATTCCAATTTTACTGGGCATCAGAAGAAGCATAAGTATTTTGGCGAGCTTCAAGTACGAGATGGAGAGTGCGTTGTTGGGACACATCACTCTAAGTCTTTCCCAGATCTCCAATTAAATTGCATAGGTGGATGAGTGGATGGTCGGTTGCATCCACTTTGTACTAGAGTCCTGACCTTGTCGGTCTCTTCCGCTTTGATGCCTTGCCCCCAATCAGGGGCATATAGTAGGCGATGAGTGGTTGAATCATGCTTGTCACGATGATACCTTAATGATTTGATCATAGTCCGTGGAGGTTGTTTTGCACCCAATCTTAAGTACTCGGTTACCTACATCATTTGCAAGTAGTTTAATTCAAGTAGGTCATATTTCGCAACGTAAATGAAATTGAAATAGAAATAATTCAAAAGAGATCGGATTAAATCTCATTGATAAGTGAAGCGGCGTCGTATGCTCGCTATTGCACTTCAGTCCATCTCTTTACAGTTGGAAGTCTAACGCAAATGGTTCAATTTGATCAAAGTCCTTGATCGATAGGGGTCTGATGTTCCCGGTCCTTCATTTTATAGGGCTTGCACATATTGTCGGAGCTATCCTTTCCGGAGCAGCCTTATGGCATTGGCGTTCACGGTAGCCATCTAGAGAAGAGGAGTTTTCCGATTTAGAGTATGGAGTAGGTCCCCTCCTTATCTCGCCATTTGATCCTTCATCTGGTTCATCAACTCAATATTGGCCTGGATATGTTGGTGTACTCGTCGGCGGCTACCCACCAGTTCTCTTATCAAAGTCTGGAAATAAGCTCTGGTGATGAATTCATTTATGGGTATTGGCAGCAACTGGCTGTGGGCTTTGGATAAATTCGTTGGCTGCCAACTTCTTCATTCACTTCAACAATATGAGAAGTAGAACTGGTATGTCTAACCGTGATTGACGGTCTTCTCTGAGGAATGAGGGAAGACATCTGCGTTTGATGGCATTCATCACCCTTGGAGAAATCCACGCGCCATTCCCACTTCATAAGGTAGTGTCGGGGGTTGTATTTCCATAGTACACCGACATAGTTAGCATGTTGAATTTTCATTGAAAGTTCTGCATGTAGGATGGTTTCAATGAATAGGTCTCCACTAGGGAAGATTCTCCGATTGTCATTATGACTAGGTCCATTTTATGGCTACGGGGTCTTGTAATACTGGCGAATGATGCGTGCATGATTGTCCAACGTTTGAGTGGTTGGTAACAACGATTGGACGGCGAGTTTGTTAAAATGGGCTAATAGATTGGTGTTTATCCCAAACTTTCATCCAAATATGATACCTATATAGGGTATTAAGGAAGTCCTCTTGAGGTTGTATGCCATGCTTTTAGTCATGTGGATGTGGAATGATTAAGATGCGGACATTTGAAGATGGTTCAGCGGTGACCGGCTATGTTTTGAGTTGGCAGAGTAGACAGTGTAGGGGAGTCGTCATATTAGTCATCGTACCATAGTTGCCAATTCAGGAGTTTAAAAGCTGGTCAATTGGAGGAAGTTGCATTCCACCTTAAAAGCATGATATATTAATCAACTCCGGTTCTTGGCATATTAGCTAAGTTCTCCAGCCTCTGGGAGTACGGTTGAGTAGTATTTCTTTACCCATTCCTTGATTGCAACTCAATAATTGCTACTGTAATCCCCTACATCCCGTCCAGTTATGGAATGATCAATGTTAACGGTAAAAAGTGAACGCTAACACCCGGTGTGTGTAATAGAATCGTGAAAGCACCACCCGTTGGTACGGGAATAGAATATGAGCTGAAAATAGCAGAAAAGCAGTAAATGAACAACAGATTTATAGTGGTTCGGCCCGTAATTGAGCCTACGTCCACTTTATAGTCTTTTATTGCTGATTCGATTACAATTCGATACAAATCACTTGTCAAATACAATATAACTTGATCACACAACAATCTAGACTACTAGCTCAATCTTCGGTGATGAATCTTGCTAAATCCGTATCGGATGAATGGAGTTCTTCACGAAGCTTGTTGTAGTGCCTTGAGAGTTGGAAGATCTTTACTTGTTGAGTGAATTTTCAGTGCAGCGGAGCATGGATGCTTGAAGAAATGAATTGCCCAAAAGTCCCTTCAATGTTGGAAGTGATGGGGTATTTATAGGAGCAGATTTCTGAGCTTTCAATTCGACCAAGTCATGAGTCGTATCCGACTCATGGTAAGTCGTGACTCGTATTCGACTCATGATGTCTCGTGGGCGCCTTATGGTCCATCTTGCGGCTTAGTTGGAAGACAAGTGTTAAGTCGTAGTCGACTCATCAGATCAAAATAGCACAGGCCAGGGCATTGGATTCCAGTTTCGATAGCCTTTAAGTCGTAAGCCTGATGAGTCGTACGCACCATGAGTCGTAAGACCTGATGGGTCGTATGTCCTTGTGAGTCGTATGCCTGATGAGTCGTAGAGCCTGATGAGTCGTACAGACCTTGACTCGCTGAACCATCTGGACCATGAGTCGTAGCAAGCTTATCTCGTAAGTCCATGAGTCGTAGACTCCTTATCTCGTAAGTCCATGAGTCGTACAGCTCATAAGTCGTAAGGCCATAAGTCGTAAGGCCATAAGTCGTTAAATCATAGCTTCCTGTAGGTTGCTTCAGCAGTTAGGTCGTAAGTCGTCGAGTCCCCTTAGGTTTTAGGCTTTTTAACTCGTAAGTCGCTGCTAAAAGGGAGTTAACATTTGCCCCTCGAAGCATACGTCTTAAGTCGTAAGTCGTGTGCTTCGATTTTCCTTAGCTCCCTTCTTGATGAGTGCGCTAGATCGTGACCGACTTAAGATGAGTCGTAGGTCGCGAACGACTTAGCATAAGTCATAAGTCAGATATGTCGATTCACCTTTCTGTCCCAGGGCATAAATAGCTTAGGTCGTTCTCTCTTCTCCTTCACCTGTTTCATTTGTGCTTTAAGTCGTATCTGCCATTAACAAGATCTCAAGCTTTCCAAAGGCGATTTCGACTCGATTTACCTCCAACCACTTCCATTTACATCACGTAAGCGTCTTCTCCTTTTTCCCAATCGCTGACCATTGCTATTGACCTTTCTCCATGAATTCTTCCCTCGGTCCTTGCGAATACTGCTGTGTAGGATATTCATGGAATTAAGGTGGCTTGATATGGATTGTGATGATTTGTGATCTGTAGTGGTTTTAGAAATAAGGTTGACGAAGAAGCTAACCAGTGTTGGGTTAACGGGTTGGATAGTTAAGGGTTAGGAGTTGGACGGATATATGGTTAACGAGTTAGGGATTAAACGAGTCAGGAGTCAGGACTAAATTCTGGATCGACTTATCACTTACAGCAACCAAGCTTTGAGTCGTAGCCGAGTTACGACTTACGACTTAGAGAATTGAAGCCCTTTTTAATCCCCACGACTTATGACTTAGAGAATAGTTAACCCTGGCTCGTAGGAACCATTTGAGTCGTTCGCGACTTAGCACTTGTTCACTTTGCTTGAATGTGTGGTACGATTGGAGAGTTACGACTCAACTTGATTCATGGCATATCTTTTAGACCGTGAACGAGCTAGGACTTAGGAAAATCTGCCCCATGCTAAGTTGTGATTGAGTTAGAACTTGAGCAAATTTCCCACTGCCTTGAATGCTAAGACTTGAGTTGTTTGAACTTTGGACTCTTGAATTTTTTTGCACTCCTTTATAGATTGTCAATAATTCTAACTGCCTGTTATAACATTTACAAAAAACTGGGACGAACATACTGCCACCGACTGCCCATATCGGATGACAGATTAGTTGATAAAGATTAAATTAACTGAACTGTATGAGTGAAATGCTACACAATAACCAACTCAAATGAAGTATTAAAGCAGAATCGTAATGGTTAACTAAAACTGATTTGTCTGCATTAACACTGCACTTGAGCATTAACAAGTTTTGAAATCTCGTAATCGACTGATTGTCAGTTAGTTTAATTCCAGTTATACTTGCTTTTTCTTATTTTCATTAGTTTTGCACAGCACTTTACACTTTTAGGAAACGTGCACCTTCACTTTTGAACATTCGGCTGATTGTGTAGAATGGCATCCCATCAAGAAGATTTGGAATCAGCTGGAGAAGCTTTTCCAATCGCTACTCCGTTGAATGATCCCCCGGAAAGGACTCCTACCACTCTGAGTCATAAAGTCTTCCGTCAACTATGCACCCAGTTTGGCATCGCTGAATCTGACGCTTTGCTTCCTGGAGTAAATGACACTGCTGACAGGCCGCCCCACGGCTTCATCGCAGTGAACCGCCAAATGTGCTTGAGTGGAGCGATTCCCCCGTTTAATGACTGTCTCCGAGAACTTCTCCTTCGATTATCTATCTCCCCTTTTCAACTTCATCCTAATGGCTACGCCATCCTGCTGGGACTGTGTGTGCTTTTTAGGAGAATGCTGGACCGTTTCCCCAGTTTTGGAGAAATTTGCTTTCTATGCTCATTTACAAAGACCAAAGACCATCCCTCTATCACAGTTGTAAGGAGTGCCAGGAATCGTAAACTGATTATTGGTCTTCCCGAAAGCGTTCCTGGGTTTCTGAGCCAGTTTTTCTTTGTTCGTTGTCCCCCGGGATTTTACGCCATTTGGAGAGTGGGAAGTACGATTATCTATCTTTTCCCTGTGTTTTCTAAATTCTTTGAAGTCCAAATTGTCAAGTGTTAACTTCTTTTTCTACTGTTTCAGCACTTCCTTCCCCCTCTAGGGAATCTCGTCACAAGACTACCTTTGAGAGGCTTATGGCCGTGCCGGTTGAGGAGAGGAATGATCAATTTCTATTGAGAGATGAGTTCCTCCACGAATTTGGACTCTTACATCCTTCCCGTTCCACTCAGCCACATGAAGTTCCTGATTCTTCGGCTGAGGAGTCAGATGCCCCCGCTTCTGCTAAAGAACCTTCACCGAAAGAATTTACCGTTGAGACTTCATTGGTGAAGTGTTCTACTCTTACCGACATTGCGGGGTCGTCCAGTAAGTTAGCACTTGCCCCGGTTATTGAAGAGGAGGAAAATCTTCACACTCTTGAAAAGACGGCTGAGGTGGAAGTTGAAAAAGATAATTCTCCCATGCACCATGGTGATGATACTTTCGACAGTCTGAGCGACATCATGATAACCTCTCAGGAGCTCTTTAAAGATGATGTTTCTAAAGTGGTCCCTCCTGTTGTCGAGGCAACTTCTTCTTTGCAACAAACCACAACGCCTTCCACACAACTTATTGCCATTTCTACACCCAAAAGTGGTTTGTAGTCTGACGTGCGTAGTTTGCACATCACACACACTTAGTATTTTGGCACTTTTATGCACTTAGCTTCTTCAACTTGAGGATTTCTAAAACTGGTCTTTTTCTTCAATTTCAGGTTCTCTGATGGGGCGAAGCGGCTCTTACTACAACAAATTTCAGCGCTACGGAAGCCGTGAGGCTTATGACTTTAGGAGTTATATCAGTGCCGTGAAAGAAACTGATGAGGAGAGGGCCGTCATAAAGGCTCATGAGAGGTAAGCTCATGAAGAGCGTCGCCGGAGAGAAGATGAGGAATACTATGGGAGTAGGGACGAGCGACGTGACTCTTCCCGCAGAAGTGACGATCCTTATAAAAGGAAATCTTACGACGATAAGGGGAAGAGTCACACTTCTGATGATTCCAATAAACGGACCAGACTTGGTGAGAAAGACACATCTAACATCTCGGAAAAGACTACCGCTTCTGTTCCTCCTAATACATCTTCCGGTTCTCCTGCCCTTAAGGAGTCTGACATCCAGACCATCATTAATAGGCCACAGTACCAAGCTGGAGATGGTCCTCCCACACTCCAGAGCCGATTTCCGAATTGGTGTCTGAAAGGAGTGCGTTTTGATTTGGATTTGATCCCCATTGATAAGCAGGCGATGCTGAAAAATGTCGATGCTGTGAAGCTTGACATCGAAAGAATGTCTGGATGGCAGAAGCTGGTTGATGAACTTCAAAGGGTCAACCATATGAACCTTGAGGCGATGATGACCATGGAGAATGATAAAACAGAATGGGACAAATGGCGTAAGCAGCATGACGCGGAGATGAAAAGCATTAGCGATGGTTATGGGAAGCTCGAAGCTGAAGTTGAAAAACTTAAAAATGAGCTTGCTACTTCCTCCACTTCTTATTCTCAGAAAGAAGAAATGCTTCAAAAACAAGTTCGAGACGCCCATGCTGCTCAGCGAGATACTGAAGTCAAACTTGAAGCAGAACAGCATGTTACTAGAAAATATTGTGATGACGCTGCTCAACTTCAGGAGAAACTCAGCTCTCGAGACGTAGAAATTGCTAGGCTACAATCCCAGTTACTGAAGGCTGAAAGAGAACGTGATGAAGTTCTCTCTGGTAAAGCCGCAGCCGAAGAATCCCATAAGGCGACCATAGCCACCATTGACGCGACTCTGTTCGACTTTTATATGCATTGTGTCCTGGGGCGTGGGAGCCTTTCATTTTTGGGACCAGAATATGAAGTCACCCTAGCGGAAGTATGGGAGGCAATCATTGACTTATTTGGTGGTGCCGGATATTCTGAGACAGATCTTCAAGCTACCTACTTAAGTGAGAGCGATCGCGCTGCCCTTGCCAAAGGAAAAGAGAAGCTTGTCCGAGTGCGGGCCGAGGCGACGGGAGAGAAGCTTCCTGAGAAAGAAACACCTCCTATTGCTCCTGCTTATATTTCGGCTTTAGCTCATGCGGATATTACTGGCTCTAGTTCTCATTCCACGCCTCCCGCTAAGGTTGACAAAGAAACTGTAACCACTCCTACAGAGGAAGAGGCAATGAAGGACTTCCAAGCTCGGGAGTTTGAGATTGATCTCGCTAAACCGGCTTCTCCAGGTAACTTTGACGATTCACAGTCTTCTTTTTTCTCGGAGAATACTGATTTTGATTTCTTTTATTATGCAGCAGTCGTGCCGGAAACTGCATCAACTCTTCCTTCTTCAACCGTCATTCCTCCTCCTTCTCAAGTTATATCTCTTCCAGCTTCTCAACCAGGTTCACAGGAAGAACCAATAGCAGCCCTTCAAGGTTTAGACGAACCACTTGCTTCCGAAGAACAGAAGGCAGAAGGTCTGGAAGATAGCGAGAAGACCCCGGAGCAGTCTTTTGATTATGACACAAAGCTTTCTACATTTCTTGCTCCGGGGAGTGAGTCTTCTTCCAAGAAGAAGGGCAAACGTGTGGTTTCGAAGAAAGGAAAGAAGAGTTCTTCTGCTGCTGGGGATGAGGCAGAGATTGATCCGGCTGAGTCTCTTTCTCCTTCTTCTCCGATACGGCCTACGAAGCTAATTACCAGGCCGGGTAAAAACTCCAAGGGTGGGAAGAAGGGGAAATGAGTTTGATTTTGCATTTTCTGCTTTTTGTATTGACCGAGGATTGTGCGGATACCGGTCTCCGCTTCTTTTTGTAACCTGTACAATGTAAAAAATTTCTCATAGTGTTGAAATAAATAGATATTTTTCTTGTACAAATCCTTGTGTATGTAGGGATACATCTGTTTTTCATTTGAAGTGTAGAGTAAACGATTCTTTCTATTTGTACAAACTTTTTGTCTGTATTTCAAGAACGCATTTACTCCACTTCTTTATTAGGTGATATTGCAATGAACTTGTGGTATGTTGCTTGTATATTACTTTTATTAATGTAACTGAATTGTATAATGTTGCCCCCATACCACAAGTATATTGTAATATTTCTTGCTTTCACAAGACCGATACTCTTATTTTAGAGAATAACTTTCCACTTTTTCAGGGAAGAATTATTCTGCTTTTAATAGAGTATATCTTGTCTTTGGAGAAATCTTTATTTTCTTTTTCTTCCTGAAGAACACTTCGACTTCTGGGAATGATCACTTTTATTTGTTTGAAAGTGAATTTTCCTGCACAGTGAAATGAGCTTCTGAAGAAGGTTTTGATTTTTGTGCCCCAGTAAAAGGGTTTATTTTTGGTACTTCAAGCAAGGTGAAGTACGCCTCTGAAGAGGTCTTTTGGTCTCCGTAGAGAAGCGATTTTGGTCTCCGAAGAGAAGCAATTTTGGTCTCCGAAGAGAAGCAGTTTTGGTCTCCGAAGAGAAGCAGTTTTGGCATTTCATCTCTGGTGAAGTGGGTCTCCGAAGAGAAGCATTTTGCACTTCTACACGGGTGAAATGTGCCTCCGAAAAGGGCTTTTTAGCATTTCATCACTGGTGAAGTGGGTCTCCGAAGAGAAGCATTTTGCACTTCTACACGGGTGAAATGTGCCTCCAAAAAGGGCTTGTGCCTCCGAAGAGGGCTTGTGCCTCCGAAGAGGGCTTGTGCCTCCGAAGAGGGCTTGTGCCTCCGAAGAGGGCTTGTGATTGCCTGGAAGTTACTTTCTCATGGTCGGAGGGGTCCACGGGACAGGCGTAAGTTGTTTGATTGGATGTTTGTTTGTACAAACGATCGCAACCAATTAACAAGGTGCCCCTTTGGTAGTCCCACCGATCTTTTTGATTGAGGAAAGCTCTCCATTTATTGGCGTGCCTCGTTAGAGGGCTTTGTTGATCCTTGGGAAGGAGCATCAGTTGGTTGGTGTGCCAGGAAGGTTGCGCCTTAGGGGCAAGTAGATCCATGGGATGGACACAAGCTGCCTGATCGGATGCATCACAATCAGTTAGCGAGGGTCTTATTCCTTCTGCTTGGGAAGGTATCCCTTTAGTGGATCTACCTGCTTTCCTGTTGAGAGGCATACCTCCCTTTGGCTGCTTCCATGTTTGCCCGCTCATGTTGTATCATCATCCGCCAATCTGCGATCCTTTATCATCGTTTCCAAGCGCGTGTTCCTTTCTTTTGCAAGTAAATTGCTTTATCCGAAGAAGTAGACTTCACTGGTGAATGAATCCACAGAGTAAACGCAAGTTATTTGGTTGGATGCCTTTTTATATCAACGATCGCAACCAGTTAACGAGGGCTGGACATAGTGGAGCCGTCAACTTTTTATGTGAAGTTCCTCTTGTATGGGATTTGAGTTTGAAATTTTTGTTGCTTGAAATTTGCTTTAATAAATGACTTGTAAGGCTCGCTTAGCTTTGTGATGGGTGAGCTTTGCTTTAATGACCTGCAGTGTTAGATCGATATTTTAGCAATACATTTAGAGTATTTATACATCGAAATATAACAGGCATTTTATAATAGAAAACACAATGCATAGTTTTTCATTATTGAGTCATGCTGATTTCTCAGCGGTTTACAATGCAGAAGTTATACATCTATCATTATCTTTACAAATTCAAGCAATGCAGTTAAGTAAAAATGAATGCTAGTTATTGTTGTTTCAGAATCTCCAAGCTGGTTTTCCATTTGTGCTTGATTCATAGCTTTTGGATTTTTATGTCAGAGAAAGCGAGAGATGCCCCAGTCGCAGTTTTGTGGGTAATTAGTAGTCATCCCAACTTCTGCTTGCTGGGTATGGTCCCCCTGTGATAGCATTAATGACAAGCTTTTCTGAATCTTGCACTGCAGTGTTGTTGTGAGAATCGGATTGATGGGTAGGGTGTTGTTGATCCCGAGTGGATGAGGTTGGATCGACTCCGTTCCTTTTAACGTATTGTTGGAGTTTACCCTGCTCTAGCAATTCTTCAATCACCTTCTTTAATTGGCGACATTGGTCAGTATCATGGCCAGGTTGATTGTGAAATTGACAGAATTTTCCATTACGCTTTGCCCCTCTCGTCATCTCAGGTGGCTTAGGATACCTGACAACGTCCTTTGTTGCAAAAAAGATATTTCTTGGTGTATCAGTTAAAGGAGTAAAGTCCGAAGGATTAAAGCGGCGAGGTTTCTTTTCATTTCCCTGGCTTTTTCCTCCTTCATTCTCCCTTTTCTGACTTTCAGATTCTCTTTTCTTAGGTGGGACATTGTCATTATCAGTCTGGGCAGTAACCACTTTCGATGTTGCAGAAAGGCTTTCAAGGCGAATGAACTCATCGGCCTTTTTATAAAATTTATCAAGTGAGTTCGGTTCCTTCATCTTTAGCCATATCCCAAATTTACTCGATTTATCAATGGCTCGCATCAAATAAGTCAAGATCATGCATGGTTCCGCATTTTCTACCTCGGCTAAAGCTATATTGAAACGGCTCAAGAAAGATTTGATTGATTCTCCGGGCGCTTGTTCAAGGTTAGACAATGACATTATATCCTTAGCTTTTGAAGCATACAATCTGAACTGTTCTTTAAACTTTTGCGTTAAGTCGGAGAATTTATCTACAGACCGAACTGGAAGCTTTGTGAACCAAAGTAAAGCCATACCTTCTAGGTATACCGGAAAGTATCGACACTTGATCTCGTCTGACGCTCTTGCACCGGTCATATGCCAGTCGTACTTGTAGAGGAAATGGTTAGGGTCACTGGTTCCCCTATAAGCTTGGATAGTAGGAGGTGCAAATTTCCTTGGAAACTCCGCTCTTAGGATCCTTTCAGTAAATGGAGTTCTGCTTGGCGCAAATCCCCAGTCAGCCTCATCCTCTTCCCTTTGCATGCTCTCTTTCATGATGCGGCCAACCATTTCAGATAGGTACTCTTTATTGTTCAAAGACACCTCCGGGCAAGCATTAGTTCTTCCCTCGGAAGTTTGCCCGGGCATATGCTCATGACAAGTTGGTTGCGGAATAGAACCATCAGCTTGGAAAGGTGGCATTTCAGGAAGAGTAGTTCGATGATTTTCTGGTTGACGATTTGCCCCGAGCAGAGCAGTTAATCTATCCATCATCAAAGCGTTTTGAGTTTCAATTTGTTGGTATAATCCAGAAACTGCATCATCCAATTCAGCCCTGGTGACTCCAACGGTTGGAGTTGCTTGGTCTGTTATTGGGGAAGCGGAAGTTCCTTCGTGAGCATTTCCGGATCTGATAGGTCTACCTCTTCTTCCAGGAGCCATTATTTCGGATCTGGTTTTTTTTAAGAGAGGTTCTTTTTATGAATCTTTGCGAAGCAACGGTGGATGATCGCCTGAGTTGGGTTCTCAGTGAAAGCACCAAAATGTTAACGGTAAAAAGTGAACGCTAACACCCGGTGTGTGTAATAGAATCGTGAAAGCACCACCCGTTGGTACGGGAATAGAATATGAGCTGAAAATAGCAGAAAAGCAGTAAATGAACAACAGATTTATAGTGGTTCGGCCCGTAATTGAGCCTACGTCCACTTTATAGTCTTTTATTGATGATTCGGTTACAATTCGATACAAATCACTTGTCAAATACAATATAACTTGATCACACAACAATCTAGACTACTAGCTCAATCTTCGGTGATGAATCTTGCTAAATCCGTATCGGATGAATGGAGTTCTTCACGAAGCTTGTTGTAGTGCCTTGAGAGTTGGAAGATCTTTACTTGTTGAGTGAATTTTCAGTGCAGCGGAGCATGGATGCTTGAAGAAATGAATTGCCCAAAAGTCCCTTCAATGTTGGAAGTGATGGGGTATTTATAGGAGCAGATTTCTGAGCTTTCAATTCGACCAAGTCATGAGTCGTATCCGACTCATGGTAAGTCGTGACTCGTATTCGACTCATGATGTCTCGTGGGCGCCTTATGGTCCATCTTGCGGCTTAGTTGGAAGACAAGTGTTAAGTCGTAGTCGACTCATCAGATCAAAATAGCACAGGCCAGGGCATTGGATTCCAGTTTCGATAGCCTTTAAGTCGTAAGCCTGATGAGTCGTACGCACCATGAGTCGTAAGACCTGATGGGTCGTATGTCCTTGTGAGTCGTATGCCTGATGAGTCGTAGAGCCTGATGAGTCGTACAGACCTTGACTCGCTGAACCATCTGGACCATGAGTCGTAGCAAGCTTATCTCGTAAGTCCATGAGTCGTAGACTCCTTATCTCGTAAGTCCATGAGTCGTACAGCTCATAAGTCGTAAGGCCATAAGTCGTAAAGCCATAAGTCGTAATCAAGGAAGAAAATTTGTCTTGTAGGGTTCGAGTGCATCCCTATAAATTTACGTTATGGGTCCCGTACTGGGGACAAGAGTTGATGCATGGATGGTTGTGTCACGCCCGCTTAGTGCTGGATGGTCGGATCGCATCCAATTTTGTGTGTTAAGTGTGCCCCCATGTCAGGGGGAGATTGGAAAGCAGACGGTCGAACCACATCCGCTTTTTGTACTACAGAACTTGATGAGGAACCATAGCCGATAGATGGACAGTCGAATCACATCCCTTTTGGTATTCATATTCCAAACCATGCTTTGAGGACTGGAGTTGGTTGATGGGTTATTAGTCACACCCATTTGGTGTTTATACTCTAGCCTGCGCTCTTGGGACCGAAGTAAGTTGATGGGTGGTCATTCGCACCCAGTAGGTGTTTATACTCCAATCCACACTCTGTGGATTTAAAGCTATTTGATGTTTATAATCCAGTTCGCACTTTGGGAATCTGGAGTTAGTTGATGTTTATACTCCAGTTCGCACTCTGGGAATCTGGAGTTAGTTGATGTTTATACTCCAGTTCGTACTCTGGGAATCTGGAGTTAGTTGATGGGTGGTCAGTCACACCCATTTTAGTGTTTCTACTCCAGTCCACGCTCTGGGGACTTAGAGTTATTTGATGTTTATACTCCAGTTCGCACTCTGGGAACCTGGAGTTTGGTGATGTTTATACTCCAGTTCGCACTTTGGGAATCTGGAGTTTAGTGATGTTTATACTCTAGTTCGCACTTTGGGAACCTGGAGTTTGGTGATGTTTATACTCCAGTTCGCACTCTGGGAATCTGGAGTTTAGTGATGTTTATACTCCAGTTCGCACTCTGGGAATCTGGAGTTTGGTGATGTTTATACTCCAGTTCGCACTCTGGGAATCTGGAGTTTGGTGATGTTTATACTCCATTTCGCACTCTGGGAATCCGGAGTTGATGTTTATACTCCGTTTCACACTCTGGGAATCCGGAGTTTGGTGATGTTTATACTCCGTTTCGCACTCTGGGAATCCAGAGTTGATGTTTATACTCCGTTTCGCACTCTGGGAATCCGGAGTTGATGTTTATACTCCAATTCGCACTCTGGGAATTTGGAGTTGGTAAACAGACGGTCAGTCACATCTGTTGCATGTTTTTGGATTTCGCTCGCACTCAGGGAGCAAAACGAAAGGTGTGTCAAGATCGTGGATGGTCGTATCACATCCACCCCGAGTTAACAAGCGAGGTCGTTAAATGGACGGGTCTATCCTCCTCAAACTTTGTGCAGATACGGACGAAGTCGTTAGGCGGACGAATCCACCCTCTTCGTAGACGTATTTTTTATACTCCAGTTCGCACTTTGGGAATCTGGAGTCAAGTGAAGGATTGTCGTGTATCAATCCTTTTTTGACTTTGGTGTGATGGCTTGCCCCCGAGCTCGGGATTTCACTTTGCGAGTGATCGATGGGATCCCGATTACTTTCCATTTATCTGCCCTCAATGGAGGATGAGATTTAGTTTATGGACGGTTGGATCGCGTCCAAGTTCATTTGGATTCCGCTTTTGCCATGCCTAAGGAGTAAGATTAGCGTTCTGGCAAGCTTTGTGCTCGAGCATAGGAAAGGATGGTCGAACTACATCCACTTTGAGTTGTGCATTTTCCCTTAAGTCGGGTGCAAGAATTAGAGAGCGGACGGTCGAGTCATGTCCAATTTATACTTAGCATTCTTCCGATCGAGCCGAGGAAGAGAGTTGAAACGACAGCTTGTGAGGGTTAGCGAGTAGGTAGTCAGTCGTTGATGACTTTAAATTGAGGGTTGGCCTCTGATGAAGTCGGTTTAAGGCATGATTGTTTTGCCGAATTACAGACGCAAACTGGAGAGTGAATGGTCAAATCATATCCACTTTAAACATGTGTTCTCAACTAACCCCAAGTGTCTAATGTAGGATTGGATGCATGGATGGTGACGTCACGTCCACCCTTGGTGTTATTCCAATTTTACTGGGCATCAGAAGAAGCATAAGTATTTTGGCGAGCTTCAAGTACGAGATGGAGAGTGCGTTGTTGGGACACATCACTCTAAGTCTTTCCCAGATCTCCAATTAAATTGCATAGGTGGATGAGTGGATGGTCGGTTGCATCCACTTTGTACTAGAGTCCTGACCTTGTCGGTCTCTTCCGCTTTGATGCCTTGCCCCCAATCAGGGGCATATAGTAGGCGATGAGTGGTTGAATCATGCTTGTCACGATGATACCTTAATGATTTGATCATAGTCCGCGGAGGTTGTTTTGCACCCAATCTTAAGTACTCGGTTACCTACATCATTTGCAAGTAGTTTAATTCAAGTAGGTCATATTTCGCAACGTAAATGAAATTGAAATAGAAATAATTCAAAAGAGATCGGATTAAATCTCATTGATAAGTGAAGCGGCGTCGTATGCTCGCTATTGCACTTCAGTCCATCTCTTTACAGTTGGAAGTCTAACGCAAATGGTTCAATTTGATCAAAGTCCTTGATCGATAGGGGTCTGATGTTCCCGGTCCTTCATTTTATAGGGCTTGCACATATTGTCGGAGCTATCCTTTCCGGAGCAGCCTTATGGCATTGGCGTTCACGGTAGCAATCTAGAGAAGAGGAGTTTTCCGATTTAGAGTATGGAGTAGGTCCCCTCCTTATCTCGCCATTTGATCCTTCATCTGGTTCATCAACTCAATATTGGCCTGGATATGTTGGTGTACTCGTCGGTGGCTACCCACCAGTTCTCTTATCAAAGTCTGGAAATAAGCTCTGGTGATGAATTCATTTATGGGTATTGGCAGCAACTGGCTGTGGGCTTTGGATAAATTCGTTGGCTGCCAACTTCTTCATTCACTTCAACAATATGAGAAGTAGAACTGGTATGTCTAACCGTGATTGACGGTCTTCTCTGAGGAATGAGGGAAGACATCTGCGTTTGATGGCATTCATCACCCTTGGAGAAATCCACACGCCATTCCCACTTCATAAGGTAGTGTCGGGGGTTGTATTTCCATAGTACACCGACATAGTTAGCATGTTGAATTTTCATTGAAAGTTCTGCATGTAGGATGGTTTCAATGAATAGGTCTCCACTAGGGAAGATTCTCCGATTGTCATTATGACTAGGTCCATTTTATGGCTACGGGGTCTTGTAATACTGGCGAATGATGCGTGCATGATTGTCCAACGTTTGAGTGGTTGGTAACAACGATTGGACGGCGAGTTTGTTAAAATGGGCTAATAGATTGGTGTTTATCCCAAACTTTCATCCAAATATGATACCTATATAGGGTATTAAGGAAGTCCTCTTGAGGTTGTATGCCATGCTTTTAGTCATGTGGATGTGGAATGATTAAGATGCGGACATTTGAAGATGGTTCAGCGGTGACCGGCTATGTTTTGAGTTGGCAGAGTAGACAGTGTAGGGGAGTCGTCATATTAGTCATCGTACCATAGTTGCCAATTCAGGAGTTTAAAAGTTGGTCAATTGGAGGAAGTTGCATTCCACCTTAAAAGCATGATATATTAATCAACTCCGGTTCTTGGCATATTAGCTAAGTTCTCCAGCCTCTGGGAGTACGGTTGAGTAGTATTTCTTTACCCATTCCTTGATTGCAACTCAATAATTGCTACTGTAATCCCCTACATCCCGTCCAGTTATGGAATGATCAATGTTAACGGTAAAAAGTGAACGCTAACACCCGGTGTGTGTAATAGAATTGTGAAAGCACCACCCGTTGGTACGGGAATAGAATATGAGCTGAAAATAGCAGAAAAGCAGTAAATGAACAACAGATTTATAGTGGTTCGGCCCGTAATTGAGCCTACGTCCACTTTATAGTCTTTTATTGCTGATTCGATTACAATTCGATACAAATCACTTGTCAAATACAATATAACTTGATCACACAACAATCTAGACTACTAGCTCAATCTTCGGTGATGAATCTTGCTAAATCCGTATCGGATGAATGGAGTTCTTCACGAAGCTTGTTGTAGTGCCTTGAGAGTTGGAAGATCTTTACTTGTTGAGTGAATTTTCAGTGCAGCGGAGCATGGATGCTTGAAGAAATGAATTGCCCAAAAGTCCCTTCAATGTTGGAAGTGATGGGGTATTTATAGGAGCAGATTTCTGAGCTTTCAATTCGACCAAGTCATGAGTCGTATCCGACTCATGGTAAGTCGTGACTCGTATTCGACTCATGATGTCTCGTGGGCGCCTTATGGTCCATCTTGCGGCTTAGTTGGAAGACAAGTGTTAAGTCGTAGTCGACTCATCAGATCAAAATAGCACAGGCCAGGGCATTGGATTCCAGTTTCGATAGCCTTTAAGTCGTAAGCCTGATGAGTCGTACGCACCATGAGTCGTAAGACCTGATGGGTCGTATGTCCTTGTGAGTCGTATGCCTGATGAGTCGTAGAGCCTGATGAGTCGTACATACCTTGACTCGCTGAACCATCTGGACCATGAGTCGTAGCAAGCTTATCTCGTAAGTCCATGAGTCGTAGACTCCTTATCTCGTAAGTCCATGAGTCGTACAGCTCATAAGTCGTAAGGCCATAAGTCGTAAGGCCATAAGTCGTTAAATCATAGCTTCCTGTAGGTTGCTTCAGCAGTTAGGTCGTAAGTCGTCGAGTCCCCTTAGGTATTAGGCTTTTTAACTCGTAAGTCGCTGCTAAAAGGGAGTTAACAATCAAAATGTTCCTTTATTAAGTTAAGTTTTGAATTAACTATGCGGGTGCTCTGTGCTGCGGCTAAAAAAAAAAATTAGCCTCTTTTTTTGAAATTTGGGTCGTGCCCGAAAATATTTTTTTTTTGAAATTTCGTATCGATCAATTGTCGTATCGATCGAAATTCGTATCGATAATTTTTCGTATCGATCAACTTTGGTATCGATCACCTTTCGTATCGATAACTTTTTGTATCGGTCACTTTTCGTACCGATCGACTTTCGTATCGATCACTTTTCATATCGATACGAATTGGACGCAGATGGATCGATACAAAAACTGTATCTGAGTATCGATACGAATTGGACGCAGATGGATCGATACAAAAACTGTATCTGAGTATCGATACGAAATGCACACCGCAGGATTGATACGAAGTGGTATCTGAGGATCGATACGAAATGCGCACGGCTGGATCGATACAAAGTGGTATTTGAGTATCGATACGAAATGCACGCTGCAGGATCGATACGAAGTGGTATCTGAGGATCGATACAAAATGCACGCGGCTGGATCGATACGAAGGGTATTTGAGGATCGATACGAATTTGACGTGTCTAGATCGATACGAAGTGCGATTGATACGAACAGAGCATTTACGATCGATACGAATAGAGCAGTTGCGATCGATACGAATAGAGCAGTTGCGATCGATATGAACAGAGTGTGAGTATCCATACGAACAGGATGTGAGTATCGATACGAATTGGACGCAGGTGGATCGATACGAATTGGACGCAGGTGGATCGATATGAATTGGAGAGCAGATGGATCGATACGAACTGCGTGTGAGTATCGATACGAATGTTGTCATATTTTCTGGATGTGAATACATGGATACGAAAATGATCATATTTTCTGGATACGAAAATGATCATATTTTCCGGATACGAAATGATGGATACGAAAATGATCATATTTTCTAGATACGAAATGATGGATACGAAATTCACCATATTTTCTGGATACGAAATTCACCATATTTTCTGGATACGAAATGATGGATACGAAATTCACCATATTTTCTGGATACGAAAATATGGGTACGAAATTCATCATATTTTCTGGATACGAAAATATAGATATGAAATTCATCATATTTTAATGGATACGAGAATATGCGTACGAAAATCACCATATTTTATGGATACGAAAATATGGATACGAAAATCACCATATTTTCTGGATATGAAAATATAGATACGAAATTCATCATATTTTCATGGATACGAGAATATGTGTACGAAAATCACCATATTTTCTGGATACGAAAATATGGATACAAAAATCACCATATTTTATGGATACGAAAATATGGATACGAAATTCATCATTAATGTAGTTCCTTTTAGATATGGAGCTATCTGAATAGAATAGAAGAAACCACTGGACGGCAGATCTGGATCTCCTCCTTAGATTTTTGCAATCCAACGATGGTAGTAGATCCACAGAGCAGGAGAAAAGTTGGGTTTTTCTCAATGAAAGCACCAAAGTGTTTGTACCAAAAATGGACACAACACTCTTCGGAAGTTTTTGAAGAGATAAAATGAAGAAATCAAATGGAAAAAGAGGATTATCTAACAAAAACTCCAAAAAATAGATAGGAAAATAATAAAAATGCACAGAAACACAAGGATTTAGAGTGGTTCAGCTTATTGCCTACGTCCACTATGAAATTACTCGCTTTATTGATGTTTCTTTGATGATTACAATTGATTGCAGTAGGTTACATCAGATAACAATGAATTACAGCAGTAGAATTCGTTAACAGCAGCAGCAATGGAGTATGGAATTGAATCCGGCAGAGTCTGGGCGTTAGAGAATTCCCAGACCCCTTTTCTGTAGGCTCTGGGGGTCTATTTATAGGTGTAGGAGGCTGATATTTCGCCCGGATCTCAGGAGACTTCTTCTGGCACGTGAATGGGCCCGCACGACCAAGCCAGTGAAGTTTCGGCCCGATCCGTGATCGATATGAACGAATTTCGTATCGATCAAGATTGCGTCCGATGGAGTCGAAACTTGGCGTGGATATTCTTCAGCATGTACGTAAGCTTGTGTGAAAATTTCGTAGCATTTAGACTTGTGGATCGCCAGATATGATCGATGCAAGTTGGAGTTTTTTCCATCCGCGATCGATACGAACGAATTTCGTACCGATCAAGACTTGCTCTGATCGAGTCGAAATTTGGCATGAACATTCCTTAGGTCATACATAAGCTCCTGTGAAAATTTGGTGGCATTTGGACTTGTAGATCTCGAGTTATGATCGATGCAAGTTTGGATTTCTCAACCGTGATCGATCAATATCTTGAGCATACGAACTTCGATTGACTTGAAATTTGGAACGTTGGCTCTCATAGCTTTGCTTGTCGTGTCATATCAATTTTAGCACGATCCGGATTTGGACAAAATTCGTCGATATCCATAGTGAGCCTGCGTATAACCGATCTCCAAGACGAACTGTCATTGGTTTCTAGTCAAGTTCTTGGTGTCACGGCCTTGCCAAAAGGCGGGATAATAATGTGTAAGTGACTTAGCCGCTTTATTGTAGAGTTTATTATTAATTTAGTTCATGCCATCCCAATCAAGAGATGATGATCTGTGCCCTTAAGCCGAGCCCACTCCGATTTGTTATGGATTATGGTTGCTCCTTTTCCATCTCCGCTGTCCAATTCCTTACATACTGTGGCAGCCTGCCATCCCTAACATGTTCCTTAACCATATCTCGAAGGTATCTGCAATCATTGGTAGTATGCCCATCCAATTCGTGGAACATGCAGTATTTTTTAGACCTACACTCCCACTCCGAAGGATCCCTCCATGCCGGTTTTTGATGGGGGGTTGCCTCCTTGTATCCAAATAAATCCGTTCCAAGCATTCCATCAAATCCGAATAAAAGGAGAACTTCGACCCACATTCTTTCCTTTGCTTTTCGATCCATCACATCCATTATCCATTTTCCATTTACCCTTATCCTTCTTGGACCCTTCTCCAGACGGTCTTACACCTCGCATAGCATTTACTTTTATGCTTCATGGTAACATTCCCCAAGATCCATTGGTGGATTCCGTTCTGGTGTAACTTTGAAGTTTGTATCGTCGGCAATCCCAGATAGTACCGCCATTAACACCATTGATGAATTCGACCGATCCACCAAAGCAAATGCCGCATTAAATTGAGTCAAGAAACTCTTCAGGGACTCTCCTATCCTTTGCCTTAGCGTCGTCAATGTCATCACATTCTTAGGTCGTGAAATATGGACCCGAAACTACATGAACCTATCCACCAGCTCATTCCATGTCCTTATTGAGCCACTCTCCAGCTACCTAAACCAAAGCGCGGCTAATTCGGTCAAGTATAAAGGAACACATCTTGCCATGACTTCCTCTTCCCCCAACACTTCCATATGCCGGATATACCTCATTAAGTGCACTGTAGCATCCGACTTTCCATCATACACCTCTAGTGTTGGTAGTTTGAACTCCGGTGGGTTCCTAGCTTGCCTGATATTCGGAGCAAACGGACTCCGATTGACATCCTCCAAACTCCCATTAGGTAATCCGCCTCTCATCACCCAATGTACCAACTCAGCAATCCTTTCGTTCTCATCCATAACTGGCCTCCAATCCATACCACCAACCTACCGTCCGACTCCGCGAGGGTATTCTGGAACATACTCCTCCGGACGTGCATTCGCATTCCGATCTACATCAACATGCACAGCATCGACCGCTAGTTTACCGAAATCCAACCAACCCGCTCTAGCGGCATGTGCCTAAGCCTTGGGGGTTTGGTACCGACCCCTTTAAGGGGATCGGAGCCGATCTCCTGATGTTGGTCGGGGGCTGCCCTTGGCTGCTGCGCCACGATCTCCTTCCTGTTGACTTTGTTTCAATGCTTTCCGTTCTGATTTTCTACAGCTCCTGCTACTCTAACTCTTTGATCCAAATTGCATGTAGCTCCTACCGCTCCTGCCTATCCAATTTGCCTAAGGAACTTCTGCATTATTTCCTCTTGCCTCTTCATCATCCTCTCCTGCATTGCATCTATCATCGCCTCCATCTCGTTCCTAGTGATATAGACGGAGGGTTGACTAGCTCACGAGGAAGCCTCCTAGATTTCTCCATGGTGACTCCTATCTGTATCACTCTCCTTATAGATTGCCTAACCGTTGCTTCCTAGATCCAAGTATCCAAGCTTCCAAATCTGCGGGTGCAAGTACCTCTCAATGAAAGCACCAAAATGTTGACGTCAAAAATGGCGCCAACAACCTAAACAGTATGAAAGCACCAGATGTCCAATAACCAACTCCCAGCAGAATGAAATATAGAATAAAATATGAAGAACAACAAACTAAAACTAAAAGAAATGAACGCAAGAAATTTTATAGTGGTTCGGCTGGCTCTGGCCTATGTCCACTCCAATAATTTTTCTTTTATTATACTATAGATTACAATTACAGTCCGGATGATAGTCTAATAATAATAACAATAGAAGAAGAAGAGAGTCAGAAAGAAGATCTCAAAATGAGTGCCATGCCCGCTGTATTTATAGGGGAAGACATGCAAATATCCAGATGAAAACTCACCTACAAGACCTCGAGACCAGGCCGACCCCCTTACCAAATATGGGCCACACTGGGCCCACTTTTAGGGATCGGTGTCCCTATAAGAGGATTGGTGTGGCTCCCCAAGATAGAGAAGTGGGGTCCACCATCCCTCCTAGGGGTCCTCCTCGATGTTTACTTCATGTTTCTTGAGTTGTTCTGCGATGTTGCCTAGGTGAAAATTGGAGATATCGATTGATTTTCATTGAGTTGGGCCACTGAGTTTGGTGTCATAATTATTGTGATCTGATCTGATCCCCCACCTAGGGGAAGGGATATGTACCGATCCCCTGCCTAGGGGAAGGGATATGTACCGATCCCCTGCCTAAGGGAAGCACCAATCCACACTTAGTCAATTCCGGGATGTCATTCGTCTAAATTCGCTCGACTATCATCCATAGCCTTGGTTATACTTGATTTTCGAACTAATACTCTCCCCTCCGGGCTTTCTGCCTTGATGATTATGAAATTTGTTTAGTTAAATCTGCCAGTATACTGCCTGGTCAAAAGGCGGGTTAACAAACGACAAACTGCCTCAATATAAAATAAGTCAACACTATCAAGGCACCATAATGTCACGTAATGGAATAAGCTATAAAAGGCCCAAAATATAAATATGAGAAAATGCCACCTCTTGCTAGTCCATCTGCACAACTTCATGTGTCTTCTACACTTATCATCTAGTCTACTTATTTAAGAGTACCCGAGATAATAAGAAGCAAATAAGAAGCAAAGTACTCGGTCAGACAATAGTCTGATGTGAGAGATAAACAATCTCAAAATACTATGAAAACCAATATGGTAAAGGACGGATGGTACAAAGAATCATATCCGACCTGTCCCTTCATCCAAAGAGTCAGCACATAATAATATATTCTAATCTACTGCCATTATAAAGATGTACTACATCCTAAGTACAATGTCGGATGTCTAGGTATCTACATTCGCTATACCTACATTCTATGACATCCCTAGAGTGATAATCAAACATGGAAAACATAACATCCATCAAACAATCTTCGCCATCACTCGTGTGCTTTAATTATATGATAGCTCGTATGACCATTCCTCTACCAGGAATTAATAGAAAAATTCTGGCTTTTAATTGCTCGAACCCCAGCCACACAGATGTTAGAAACTAGATCCCTTCCTCGATACAGATTACACGAATCCATTCCTCGATCTGGGTGCACGTCCTAATACCCAATGAGCATCCTCACATACCCTTGCTTTACAAGCGCACTTAAAAACACTCCAAGTATCAATGATTCCTTCACATGTTTATCCAAGCCCTTCCTCACTCCACTTGTTTCCATTTTTCCATAATAGAACCCTTCCTCTTTCTATTTTCCATAATATAACCCATCACCGTTCCACTTTCCATTGTAGAACCCTTTCTCCTTCCACCCACGAGTCCCCTTCCTTGAAACCGTACTTATGGGTCATAGTTGTGACTCCCATGATTGAGTCGTCGTCATCAAAATGCTTCTTGACATCTCTTAGCAACCATAGAATCCACATATCAAAGTTTCGAAGTCATCATGTCAAAGCTTCACACCTCCACCTCGTTGTATATCATCATGTCGAAGTGCACACCTTCGCCTTGTCATATATCATCATTTTTTATTGTGCCACAGCAACGAAAATCGAAAACCGAACCAATGAACCAACACCTGCAATGCGATCTCCTAAGCATCACTCATATCCCCATAAAATTTTGTTGTCTTGGACTACCTCAAATCATGTCAGTATCGACTGACCCATCATATCGGTGCCGACATGATGTCCTTGGCCAAAATGGCCAAGTACTTCCTCCCAAAAGTCATCTCTATCAACCAGAAGATTTCTTTTATATGACTCGAAGTCTAGCTTCCCTTGACTCCAAGTAATATCGATGCCTACCATGCCATGGTCCATCATATTTTTTTCTAAGTCTAAAGCACCCCATCGCTTCATGCCTTCAGCTTGACCTAAATTTCTCATCATCAAAACCAAAAGCGCAACATGTTATGACTCAAAGCAAGTCACCGCTGACATTATTTTAGGCCACTACCGACCATAATTGATTCCCACCACTGACCATATTTTAACAAGCCTAGGAAAGTCCAAAGTCCATGCGAATTGGTTTGGGGTCTTCTTAGGTTCAAGCAACATCATATTCCAGCCGCATCACGTTTTAAACAACTTTGATGCTAATTTGCACCAAATAACTACCCTAAATGGCTAACAAACACATCAAATAATTCATATAATCATCACATATCATTGCATAACATCCAAATAGCGCATACAATCAATCCAAACACAATTTGAAAGTACATATCTTCCAAGGTCCGATTTTATATAAAAATACCAATATATTGGTAATTGATGGAAAACAAATTAAAATACAAATCCAACTTTTTAAAATTTGTTTCAAGGTGTTATTAACGTCAGATATAAGTCTTAAAATATTTAAACTCTGAAAGTAATAGTGAAAACCACATTTCTACTGTACCACTAAATATAGAACAGTGAGGGAAGTAATATCACTCAATAAATACCAAATTACCCAAATTTCAATGCAAATTTGAGGTAGAACAGCATTTACATAGGTCCCTTGGTAATCCAAACAGTAATCCATTGATTCCCGTTACTAATCATCCTTAATGGCGTGCTTAAGCTAATTAAACTAAGAAAAAATGGTGCTTTTTGATTAAATTCAAATTGATGGAGGTTTGGTTCAGTTTTGAAAATGGGAAGTGATTAGGAATTGTCCCCTTATCCCTAATTAGGCACAAATCCCGAAATGAGTTAGCGGGCCTAGTATGTGCCTAATTATTACTCACTAATTTGGCCAAATACTACCCAAAATTTAAATGGTCATATCTTATAAAGGGTAAGTCAAAAAAGCCATTATGGCCACTTTACAAAAAGAGAAACTATCATAACTTTCCAACCGAAGTGGTTACAACCCCTAGTTTAGCTCAGATCAAAAGTTATAGGCCTTACAAGATTTCTAAGGTTGAAATCATCCAATGAAAATTCTATGGATGAAAAATGTCATTGGCTAACATTTTCCGGAGTTATAGAATCATACGACCTCATATGAATTTAAAAATAATATCTTACGATCCTCCGATATGTAAAATACAGGTCGTTACACTCTTCCTCCTTTAGGAATTTCGCCTTTGAAATACCCAAATCGATTAAGATACAGTCAAACATAGTGTCCCTTCATGCTTAACAACCATAATCAACATGTCAAGCATCAAACATGCAACCTACAATCATAAGCAATCAACAATATAAATACATATATCCTAGCATGTGAGACACTAAACTACCCTATATGATATCGAAAAGTGAGTGTAAATGCGATAAATAGATAATATTACCAAGTAAAGAGCTCTGGATAAGTGGCCATCATGCGTCACTCAGTTTTCCATGTGCAATCACACTCTCTCTCACTATATTATACCCTTACTAACTCCACCATTTTCCTCCTAAGTTGCTTCGTATCTTGTTTAATACAAATGGACCTATAAGGTCTCAAAGCTTCTGGCTTAATCTCGTCATCATCCATTTGATCCGACAAAACAGTCATGCCTGAGCAGTGCACATACTTCTGTGATTAAGCAATTTGAAATACATTTTGCATGCCCGTCATCTTCTAAGATAAGTCGACTTAGTAAGCTAGGTTTCATATCCTCTTCAAAATCGGAAAACGACCTACAAATCTCTCTACCAACTTCCTCCTAGTACTGAATCAAACTACATTCTTTAGCAGAGATCTTCACAAACACCATATCAGTGACAAAGAAATCCAAATCTCTATGTTCTTATCAGCATAGCTCATCTATCTGTCCTGAGCAGTTTTCATTTATTGTCGAATGATCTTGATCTTCTCCGAAGACTTCCTGATCATATATGGCCCAAGTATCCATTTTTCAGCCACTTCCCATTAACATGAAGGAATGTTGCATAGTCAGTCATGCAATGCCTCGAATGGTACCATACTGATGTTAGACTGATAACTATTATTGTAAGCGAATCCCACTAAATGCAATTGATCGTCCCATGAGCCTCCAAGGTCGAGTATGCAAGCTCATAAGAGATCCTCTATTATACGATTCACCCTCTGATCTGGCCATTTGTCTGTAGATGATAAGCTATACTGAGATGCAGCTCTATCCCCAATGCCCGTTGTAAGCTCTTTCAAAATGCACTAGTGAATAAAGAGTCCTGGCCACTCACAATGCTCTTTGGCACACCATGGAATCGCTTTATCCATTTCACATACAATTCGACAAACTTGGATACGGTCCTATTAGACTTAATGAGTATAAATCTACCACTTTTCACCAATCTATCAATTATGATCCAAATGCTATCGTACAATTCTTTGGTCCTTGGCAATCCATCCATTGATTATATTCATCGAAACATGTTCCCACTTCCACTTAGGAAACTCAAGTGGTTGCATCAACCCAGTTGGCGTCTTTTGCTCTGCCTTTAGTAACTGATAGTTCATGCACTTTGAGATGAATGGCTTGACATCCTTCTTCATCCCTTCCTAATAATATATCTACTTAATATCACAATACACCTTAGTACCGTTGGGATGTTTAGTTAATATCAAACGATGGAACTCTCACAGCACCTCATCCCTTAATCCATCAACATCAGGAACAAACAATCTCCTTTCCTTACGGAGCCAACCATCCAGGTCGGGTCCATACTACTTAATCTCATCAAACTCTACTCCTTCCTCTACTATCAACATGATTTTTGCTAGTCTAGCATCATGCTTCTGACTAGCACCAATCCACTCCATCAGAGTAGTTCTGATAGTCCAACTTGCTAACATCTCTGTCTCTGACTCATAACGAAGTCTAAAGTTATAGCCAACGATAAACTCAAGCCTCTTCCACTCTACGAACATTGCCCCTAAACTGGCATGTTTTCTACTTAAAGCATCAGTGAGCGCATTTCCCTTACCAGGCATATAAAAAATGCTAAATTCATAGGATGCTAGGAGTTTCAACCATTGCTGCGGATGAAGCTTGAGGTCTTTTTGGGAGAAAAAACACTTCAACGATTTGTGGTCCATGAATAACTAGAACCTTTCCCCAAGGAAATAATGCCTCCAAATCATCCAAGCAAACACTATTGACATTAATTCCAATTCATGGGTTGGGTTCTTCCTCTCATGCGGCTTCAGCTATCGGCTAACATATGCGACAACAACCTTACCTCCACGCATCAGTACCGCACCTAATCTAGTACCAAAAACATCCATGTACACCGTCATCTCCCATTACCTCACATCATATTCAAAAGTTTTATTTTTCTTCATCAAATTGGTCAATGGTGTTGCTACCTTTGAGAATTCCTTGATAAAACATCTATAGTATCCCGTTAATCCATGGAAACTCCTGGTGTCCATAGTGTTCTTAGGTTGGTTCAAATCTTGAACCACTGCCACCTTCGTAGAATCTACAGTAATGCCTTATTCTAAATGACATAACCCAAGAATCTCACTTCCCTCCTCCAAAAGTGACACTTCAGAAACTTCTCCTTCAACCGATGTCTCCTTGACACTTTAAGAACAATCCTCAAATGTGTCTTATATTCCTCTTCCATCCGAGAATAGATTAGAATATTATTCATAAACATAAGAAGAAAATTATTTAGCTAGTCTCTGAAGTTACGGTTCATAAGATGAACAAAGTATGTCGGTGCATTGATAAGCTGGATTGGCATAACCAACCACTCATAAAATAAAAAAGGTGTAAGAAATTCTATAACATCATACTCTCCTTCGCTATGCTCAGCTGATGAAACCCCATCGCCAGGCCCAACTAAGATAATACTATTTGCACCATAGAGTTGATCAAACAAGTCATCAATACGTGGGAGTGGATACTTGTTCTTTCTAGTCACCTTGTTCAGCTTAGGTAATCAACACACAACCTCAAAGGGCCATCTGCCTTAGTGGCAAACACTATAGGTGCACCCCACTCAGATATACTCCTGCGAATGAACCACTTCCACATCAAGACATTTACTTGCACCTCTAGTTCCCTCAACCCTCTACTTTGGGTGCCATGTGCCTCAAAGGCATAACTACTAGTCTGACATTCTTCACTAAATCTGTGGAAAAATCTCTCTTTCGGTGTGGTGATAATCCAGTCACCTCCTCGAATACATCTGGATACTCTCTAACGACGGGTGTAGATGATAACTCATCATGCGGTACCTTTAGCGAATATAGAAAGCTAACTTAAACTCGTCTTCTGGTAGGCAACCCAACTCTACCTTCCGCTCATCTTTGGCCCCAATTGTCATTGACAGCTTTTCGCAATCCATCACTATCGCATGCTTCCTCAGCTAGTCCAACTCCAAAATAATGCCAAACTTTGCAAAACCCTAAACAAAGCAATCATAAACAATAGATCATCCATGATTCGATAAGACCAAACTACGACAAACCATACATATGTTCGTGGAGCCTCTAACAGGGTTTTCCACTACCAAAGGTTGATCAACAATTATGGATTTTAGTCCTAATCTATCCATCCAGTCATGGGATATGAAGTAACGTGAAGCCCTTGTATCAAATGAAACACGTATAGGAACATCAAAAATAGAAAGCATACCTTTGGTAGTGATGCTCTTCCCCTTCTCTTTCGCCTAGGGAGCATTAAATGAGGTTGGAACAACATCTAAAGCATTTTCCTTCACCATTTTCCTCTGCTTCACCGGTTTAGGACAATCTCTCTACATATGCCCTGGCTTTTTGTGGTTATAACACCTCTTCCCTTCAGCTTTGCAATTCTTTCTCAGATGGCACTTGTCACCACAGTTATAGCAAATATGGTTCTACTTGGCCTTTTTTAGCATCATTGTTCTGGAACTGCTTCCTCTTGTTGTTCTATTTCTTCGTGCCTCCCTCGCCCGACTGCGGCTTTATTTCTTCTTTAGAAATAACAATTGGTTTAGATTTAGGGGTACGGACTTCCATGTCGAAGAACTTTTTCAACGAGTTTCTCAAAAGACTCATTAATTTGTCCTACTAGCTTCCCTCTTAGATAATTATCCTAGCCCATAGTAAACATCTTATTCTTCTTTAGCAAATTGTCGATAAAAGACACATCATACTTCGATAAACATCAAACTCAGCCACATACTCGAAGACATGCAAGTCTCCCTATATTAGGTTCGCAAATTTCCTGAAAAACATCCATTTCTAGGCCGTTGGTATTAATTCTCCTCAAACTTGGTCTTGAATTGATCGTAGGTAAACCGATCCTTGGGCGTAGCAACTTCATAGCATTCCATTAATTCATAGCCTTTCCTTGGAATTGTCGAGAACCTAACCTCATCTACATAGCATCATCCAACTCTAGTTCATCAAATATTCTCTTGCATGTGTCTAACCAATCCTGCACTGCTACAGATAACTCAATTCGTTGGAATGCTTTACTACTAAGTCTAGCAAAATCCTTATTTAAATTTGAAAAATCAACCTTGGGTGCCTACACTTGAGCACCACTATCAGTAGCAACATTCGAAGTAGCCACCGTCCTCATCTTGGTATTGAACATTGTCCGTGAATTGAAATTAGTAGCTCCTAAGCCCACTCATTCCTCTTCAACTCTAGAGATGGAGTTCCTGGCTACATTTCTTGTATGCTGTCTCATTTTTAATCAGAAATAAGAATGATCGGTCTCTCATAAAGGAAAGCTGCATCAATGGTACTTGTGTGTAATGCAAATTATATATATTACTATATAGTCTTGGAAACCAAAATATATAAAAAGTATTCTCTCTTGTATACCCTTGATCCATTAAGGTGATAACTCCTTATCCCTGTTGGATCATGGTATAACTTAGGTCAACTATAAAATCTAAGCTTTGATACAAAATGTGACGACTGCTCTACACCTCCGGCACTCAATGTACCCATAAGGTGCATTGTAACGGTGCCCAGCTGATGTAGGAAAATTTTAAAGGGTTGTAAAGTAAGTAAAACAATCACAGAACATATCGCATATCACACAACACAATGAATAAAATGTAATAATCATTATTGACATAAAACAATCGAGACATTAATAACTAAATTAACCAACATAATCATAGTGCACATGTTCATACAGTTATACAAAACAGTAGTAGAGTGTTTATATAACTGATAAGTAAAATCAAATGTTAAACTATCTTTTTATAAAATAAGCCAACACTGTCAAGGCTCTACTATGCCGCATAGCGGAATAAGTAACGATAAGCCAAAAATACAAATACGAGAAAGCATTGCCTCCGGCTAGTCCATATGCACAACTCCATGTGTCGTCTACACCTACCATCTAGCTACTTATTTAAGAGTACGCAAGATAATAAGAAGCAAAGCATAAAACCTTAAGTCAGACAATAATGTGCAGTTAGCAATAAACAATCTCAAAATACTATGAAAAACGGAAATAGTAAAGAACATATGGTACGAAGAATCATACCTATGTTAGTACCTTAGGTATTGGTTTTGATGATAACAGCTAAAGGACGTTATATAAAATATAAATACTAAAGTTTTATCAAGATATATATAGTGCATGATATTAGAAAAATGTTGATTAAGAAGATTGTACAATATCAAGAATAGATTCAAGATGCTGATATAGAGTTTCAAGAGGTCAAGAATAAAGGCTCATGAGTATGAAGAGTTCAAGATTTCAAGATATTCCAGATAAGTTATAGAGTCATAGAATTTATGTTAAAACCCTGATAGCACTTTCCCGATCTCTCTCACCTTATCTAATTTTTTTAAAATTGTTTTTCAAACATTCTGTTTTCTAAATAATCGTTTCAAAATATTACCCAAAATGATTTTCAATCTCTTACTTATAAAGATATCATTTTTGTGTTTTTAAGTTTATATATATATATATATATATATATATTGAATTTTCGTTTATATTTTAATAAGTTATAATTATACTGATTTTTATATATATTATTAAATATTCTTATTAAGTCTTTTAGAATTATTTTATAAAGTTTTATTTAGTTATATTTTGATTAAAATGTGTATAAACTATATTTAAATGATTCTACAAAGTATCAAATTATTTTACAAAGCAACGAATTTTCAAAATAATATTTTTAAACTGTTTTTCAAAATACAAAGGGATAGTTGACATATCCTATCCATGTATGTCGACATATGGCCGTAAAATTCAAAATTCAAATTTGAATGTAAGTGTATTTTCGTCATACCTCTTCACAATAGACATAACCGTTGTTTCCCTATACATACCAAACTTCCAAACAAATTTTTATTAACTACTTTCTTATTTCTCTCTCCTGTTTTCACTCTCTTGATTTCTAAATCAATTTTAACCAAAACTCTACCGAAATTCAACCAGAATCAAATTCAATTATTACTAATTTGATTCTCCTTCATGTACTATCTGATTTCTCTCGTCTCACTCAAGATCAAAGTGCTATTCAAGAGTTATAGGATCAATTGTAATCAAGATCGAATATCTGAGTCTATAAACTCCATCAAATCATACTCTTATACTTTTTGGTATGCTTGGTATTCCTGAAATCCAAGTAGGTGTGATTGTAGCATGTTAAAATCAATTTGTTGTGCTTAGTAGCCCGTAAATCTAGTGGGTGTGCTTATGACCCAAAAACAAAGTGACTCTACCTAGAGGTCGGGATTCTGGAGGTTGTGTTTCGTAGCGTTGAAATCGAGATTGTTTTTGCATTTACTAGTTGAAAAGATACCCGTATAAGGAATTATGCGAGTCTGGATGTAGGGTAAGTCCGAACTAGTATAAAATCCTTGTGTGTTCTTTTCTTTTTACTTTTACTGCATTTACTTATTTGTATTTTGATTCTGTGATTGTTTTTGTGATTGTTAATTAAATCATTCTAAGTAGAATCTTAATGAATTTGAAATATATATATATAATTCATTAAACACTATACACCCCCCTTTTAGTGCTAATTTAGTCTTAAGAGCCCTATTCCGCTGACTCATATTTGGTATTAGAGCATTGTTTTTCAAACTATTAATCATCTGATTTTTGAAAAAGTTTAAATGGCTATCAACGCTGCTAATAGTAATGTTAGTAACACTCTTAATACATTTGGTAGTAATTCATTTGTCGAAGAACAATCTACTGCTAGACCTTCACTCTTTAACGGTAGTAATTACACATATTGGTCATGTAGAATAAAAATTTATTTACTGTCAATTGGTTTAATCACTTGGAATATCACACAAACGGAGTACCCTGAACACAAGACTAATTTTGCACAGTGGACTGCTGACCAAAAAGCAGTTGCACAAAGTAACTCTAAGGCTATGAATATATTATTTTTCTCACTAGGTGGAAATGAATTTAATAGAGTAGCTATATGTAAGTTTGCATTTGAAATTTGGAGAACTTTGCAAGTTACACATGAAGGGACAAGTAAGGTCAAATAGACCAAAATTTCCATGTTAACAAACCAGTTTCAATTATTCAAAATGAGTCCATATCTGATATGTATAGTAAATTCCAAAATATAGTACACTTACTTATTGCACTGAGTTAAAAAATTTCTGAAGAGGATCAAGTTAGAAAAATCCTTAATTCACTTACTCCTGAATGGCTTCAAAAGACACTTCGAAGAGGCTAATGACATTAGCACTCTAAAAATTGAAGTGTTAATCGAAAATTTAATGTCTTTTTAAGCACAATTGCAGGGCAGGAGAGAAACCAAAGCAATAGAGAAGAAATCTATAACGTTTAATGCAATAACGGATAATCTAGATTTAGACAGCGATGACAATGAAGAAATTACTTTCATGACAAGGAATTTCAGAAAATTTCTAAAATATAGGAAGATGAACAATTTCAAAAGAAATGACAACTAAAATCCAAAAAGCGAAAGTGGAAACGGAAATGGCATTAGATATTACAGCTGCGATGACCCCGGTCATTTAAAAAGAGACTGTCCACATCCCGTTAAACTAAAAACTACACCTAATACCGATTCATCCAGAAAATGGAGAAGAGCCTATACTGCAACATTAGACAATTCAAACACATCCTCTAGTGATAATGAATCAGCTGCAGAAATTGCTAACATGTGCTTCACAACAATACATAGTTCAGAACAAAATGATAAAATAGATCAGAAAAAGGTATGCCTTTAATATATCAAAAGTTTTATTATTTCTTGAATGAATTTTCCTTTTCTTATGGTTGTTTTATTGGTTGTTAGGAATATCCTATAGATTAATAGTAATATTGGTTTAATATTATGTGATTACATTTTAAATATAAATATTTTATATATTTTAATAATAAAATAATAATATAAAATATATTTTAAAATTAATTTTTTTGAAAATATAATAACAATAAATAGATCTATATAATAAAAGAGAATAGTTAAACAAAAATCATTTTTAAAAATTTCGACCTATATGTCGACATACCCCATGAGCATATGTCGACAAATGTAAACAGAATTTGAATTTGAATTTCAAATTCAAAATTTGAATTTCCCTCCATATTTTCACCAACTCCTATGTTCTAAAAAACTGCCTTTTGACCAGAGAACATGTCCTTTGATTCTCTATTTACTTATTCAATCTTTATCCATTCGTTTCTCACTTTCATTTCAAAATTCAAAATTTCATTAACTCTCTTATCTCTTTAAAACTCTTCATCGATGGCTTCCTCAAGCACTCCTACATCTATGAGACTTTCCAAAAGTATCAAGGACTTTCTCTTTCATGATCAAGAGGCAATGAAAGCATATATTAGTTATATGAATTATGGAAAGGTTTCTACGGGAAAGTTTGCTATTTTCAATGATTTTTCTACTTATGAACTTGATTCTCTTTGTTTACAAAATGGAATTCTCGGTTTAATTGATGCTTCTCAAAATGATTTTGTTTGCTATCCACACTTGGTCAAAATCTTTTATGCAAACTTGAAAGGAAAATTTCATGATGGAAGAGAAGGAGAAGTATGAAGTAGTGTAGAAGGAAGTTTAATTGTTTTGAATTGTGAAATTTTGGGTACCATTCTTGGATGTAAATCTACCGGAATGGACCTTACATCTTTCAAAATTGATGATCAAAATCGTGAAGTATTTCACAACATTTTCGTAAGTGATGATAATTTCGAGTTTAAAAACTGAAACTTTCGTCCAAAAGCAAGAATTTTAAATCTTCTTTTACAACATACTATCAGTCCTCGATCGGGAAATTTTAATAATCTAACTCTAAAAGTTTGTAAAATCCTTTTTTCCATTTATGGTCAATATGACATAAATTGGGCTCAAGGTTATTTTGGATGAATTTTATCTCAAAAATCTTTCCAATCATGAAAACGCACTATTTCATGGTGTGTATCTTACCCTAATCTTTAATTATTTCGGTGTTGACTTTAAAGGAGAAGAATTTATCTCTCGTAAAGTCTTTAATCAAGCCAACATTGCTCTTATGAAAATTCCACCCTTTTCCGAGCTATATGAAACTCTTGCGGAGAAAGAAGAAAGGTTAGCTTATAAGAGGAGGAAGAAATCCAAGAAGAGGTGAAAGAGGAAGAAGGAGAAGATATGGATATTAAAGAAGAGGAGGAGGAGGAAGAAACCTCCTTAGAAAGCATTGACTTTCCACTCCAACCAACCAATCAAGACCTTCTCAAGCGTTCAGTTAATAAGAAATTAAACACTATTTCCGATAAAATGGACAAGTTATTTGGAAAAGTGAAACACAAATTTGGGATATCTTCATCATCTTCCTCATCTACATCTTTTTAGCTTATTATCTAGTTGCTTATGAGTGTGTTGTAGTTTAAATTTGGTTTGGACTTATGTATCTTTTCATTTCTTTGTGTTCTATGTAATCCCTATCTAAGTATTAATGAAAATCTATTTCCTTGCTGTTATACATTGTTTATCATCTCTGGAAAACACAACAAGCATAATAGTATAAGCTAAATGCATTAGAATATCAAAACAAAGTGGTTTTGAAATTTTTTGCATATATGTCAACATAACCTAGGCATGTATGTATGTTGACATACAATGGTAATTTTTCAAAACAAAATTTAATTTCGAATATTGAATAGACGGTAAATGTCTATTCATTTCTAACGAATTTCCCCCCTTGAAATACCTGTTTAAACCAAAAAATATTATTTTCTACTCTGTTTCTTCTTCCTTTGCTTTCCTAAACTCTAAAACCAAAATAATGGCTTCTCCTATACAAAAACTAACCGAAAACCTCGAACGAACTCTTGAATCATTCAAGGACATTCTTACTTCCATCCTAAGAAATCAGAGGCACCTAGAATTGAGTCAAATGCAGATGATCAAGGAGCAAGAGAGGCATTTTGATGTAATTCGATGGATGATTTCTGCCTTGAACAAAGAGAACCAACCACCAATCCAGAGTGTACCATCAACAAAGATGATGAAGATTGGGATGCTATCTAAGCGCATCCAATCTTTGGCGCTGATGGATGGTTTAAAGTTCATCAAAATGTCTAGTTTAAATAGGTTTGATTGTATATAAATAATAATACTTGATTTGGTTTATATTTGATTGGATTGCTTTGTGTGGATTTGTTTGAATGTTGTGTGACATAAACTTTGTTTGATAGGATGAATATTTGGATTGATTATTTCATGATTATCTAATTTTACATATCACTTATCATTTTTATATAATCATTCTCACCATCATTTTATACAATTCATATACATTTTGATTAGTATTTTATTTAGAGGGAGTTAGAGTTAGAATTAGAGCAAGAGTTAGTGTTAGAATTATAGTTTTAGTTAGTTATTTTTGTTGATGACAAAGGGGGAGAAATATATAAAACCTAGACATAGATTAAAGGGGAATTTTATAGCTCAGGGGGAGTTATATTATATTATATATATAGAGTTGTCATCATCAAAATGGGGGAGATTGTTAGTACCTTAGGTATTGGTTTTGATGATAACAACTAAAGGACATTATATAAAATATAGATACAAATGTTTTATCGATATATATATATATATATATATATTGCAGGATATTAGACAGGTGTTGATTAAGAAGACTGTATTGTATCAAGAGTAGATTCAAGATGCTGATATAGAGTTTCAAGATTCAAGAATGAAGACTCATGAGTAATGAAGAGTTCAAGTTTTCAAGATATTCCAGGTAAGTTATAGAGTCATAGAATTTATGTTAAAACCTTGATACCACTTTCCTGATCTCTCTCACCTTCTCTAATTTTATTTTAAATTGTTTTTCAAATATTTTGTTTTTTAAATAATCGTATCAAATATTTCGCAAATAATTTTCAATCTCTTACTTATAAAGATATCATTTTTTTGTTTTTAAGTTTATATATATATATATAATGAATTTTCGTTTACATTTTAATGAGTTATAATTATATAGATTTATATATATATTATTGAATATTCTTACTAAATCTTTCAAAATTATTTTATAAAGTTTTATTAAGTTATATTTCGTTTAAAATGTGTATAAACTATATTTAAATGATTTTATAAAGTACAAATTATTTTACAAAGCAAGCGAATTTTCAAAATAATATTTTTAAACTGTTTTTCAAAATACAAAGGGATATGTCGACATATCCTATCCATATATGTCAACATAGTGGCCGTAAAATTCAAAATTCTAATTTGAATGAAAGTGTCTTTTCGTTGCATCTCTTCGCAAATGGACATGATCGTTGTTTCCCTATATATACGAGACTTCCAAATGAATTTTTTTCTCTCCTCTTTTCACTCTCTTGATTTCTAAATCAATTTTTGCCAAAACTCTGCCGAAATTCAACCAGAATCAAATTCAATTATTACTAATTTGATTCTTATTCATCTACTCTCTGATTTCTCTCATCTCACTCAAGATTCCAAGAAGGTGTGATTGTAGCCAGTTAAAATCAATTGGGTGTGCTTAGTAGCCCGTAAATATAATGGGTATGCTTGTGGCCTAGAAATCAAGTGACTCTACCCAAAGGTCGGGATTCTGGAGGGTGTGTCTCGTAGCCTTGAAATCTAGATTGTATTTGCATTTACTATTTGAAAATAAATTCGTATGAGGAATTGTGCGGGGACTGGATGTATGGTAACTCTGAACCAGTATATATCCTGGTGTGTTCTTTCCTTTTTGTTTTTACTGCATTTACTTTTATCTGTATTTTGATTCTGTGATTGTTAATTACATCATTCCAACTAGAATCTTAAAAAATTTGAAAAATATTTATATAATTCATTAAACACAATTCACCCCCTCTGGTGTTAACTTAGCCTTAAGATCCCTATTCTACTGACTCACAACCTAACCTGTGTAGGAACTAGGCCAGTCGAAAGTGGGTGAATGAGTAAATTTCAAAAGCAATTCCATTTTGGATCGTAGGTATTCCTATTCAATCTAAAGATATTTTAGATCCAAACTAAAATTTGTTGTAAGTAAAATCTTTATTTTATTTAAATGTGATAAAAAGTTTAAATCGATAAATATATCAAATATATTCATATTTCTAAAAGGTGTAAAAAGGATATAAATATTAAATCTAAATGTAATCGCATTAAAATCTAAAAAGGAAAAATGAAAATGTGGTATCAACAATTGATTACACTTTCCTCTTTTGCATATGTTCTAATATAATTATGCTTAATCTTTACTCAAAAGAAATGTGGTAATAGATGGTTAACATGACAAATAATATATATATATATATATATATATATATATATATCTCAATTGCATCAACAATAAAATAACAAGCAACAACAAAGAAAATAAATGTATTTACATCAGTTTCCTTAATTTAACCTTATTTTCTACCTTGTTTAATTGATTACAAAATTTGACAAGATCTAAATAATAATAATAATTCTTTAGAAAAAAATAACATAAATTGATTAATACAAACATCATTATCCAAATTCAAAATAAGGAATCAAAGTTTGGTTTGGAAAGTTTTATTTAGAATTAAGATCTAGTTGACATCAGAAGAAAACAAAAACTTAATGAATTCAATACCAACATTAAGAATATATGTATGTATATAATTGTGAAATTAGAAATACTTCCATTTATTCAATATATATATATTTTAAATCAAATAAATTTGTTCAACCATATTTGTAAATGAATAGAAAATTTCAGTAATTTATTCAATAAGTTTTGATATGAACACGAGGTTAATATATTTCTAAATGCCTTATATATACATATATGTATGTATGTATATAGGTATATATAAGATATTTAATTTTATCACTTAAGAATAATACAATTTAAAGAAAAAAAATCTAAAGAAAATTTAGTATCAAAACATGAAAATAAGTTTTGGACAAATATTATTGTACTTCTAGTTTGATTTGAGAACTATGTTTTGGTTACAGATCTATATTTCAAATCTTATATTATATGATTAATCACATGTAAATTACCTTTTAGGAATTAATCTATTTAAATCCTTTAATATAGCTGGCCAAGAATGGTGCCACATGGGCCCTAAAAAAATTTCTAAAACCCTTTATTAATTAATCTATTTAAATCTAATTTAAATATTCTATTGATATCGTATATCGATATGCACGTGTTTAATGTTCATATACACACTTTATTAAAAACTAATGGTATTCAAAATAATAAAATCAAATTTAATGATTAATATTTCATAAATATTAATTTATTTAATTTATTTAAAATTCCACCTAGTATTTACTCTATCTAAATCCAATTTAAACATTCTACCGACATCGTATATCAGTACACACATTTATAACATTGATATACACATTTTTGTTTATTTACTTAATTTACTACGATTATAAATTAATCAAATCATTGTTGTTTATTCAGAGTATTCATCATTTTGGCTGTGCGACTCAAAGGTGTAAATTCAGCCAACGATTAATATTGAATAATTTGAATATTAACGTTCACATGTAGGCTTAACTAGTGGTGTGAAATTTTGGCTGAATTTATCGCTCGCTCATCTTTTGGTAAAATCCAGTTTTACTTATCATAAGCGATGCTTGATAATAACGATTATTTGCACACCAGTTCTCTTTGTCAAAACTGTATCACATTATGACTTATGGTATTTGGTTTTGGTCCAAACTCCAACATCGTCCACATTCAACTTTGTAATTCCAAACACAAATCCTTTGTTCAATAATGACAATTATTATTAATCATATTGCTCTTTCTAAAGGCTTTGATTTTGACTTGACTACAGTTGATGGTGATACTAACCCTATATAGCTAAGGAATAGTGTTTCACTACTAATGCTTCAACTCAAACCCAGCTTTGATGAACGTCAACCCATGATTTAACTATAATCAAAGTGGTGTGTCCGCATTGAAGTTCCAAAGCATTTTCAAGTCATGGAAACTGTGTAACAATGTCACTTCAATATTGTCTGATTGACATTACTTATATAACCAATAGAACTCTCGAGTGAGTCATTCCATGGTTATCCAATAACAATCAGTATGTAACCCCTTAGTGCCCTTAGAAGCCACGAGAAATACACTGCTCAACATTTGGAGAGCATTATGTACTCTAGCCTCAAAGGATGAATTGATATCCTTTCTCGAAACCTCTTGACTATGAATATTTAAAACAATATGTTATTTTCAGTATGATAAAATTCACAAAACTTTGTAATTACTATTGCATAACATATCATGTAAGGATTTTCCACCTATATACTTTGGATTAATTACTTAATTATTTATACCACTATATAACCGATAGAAAGAAAAACACCTTCTATTTTGAACAAGATTGGTCATAGTGTAAGATATATGTAACAAATTTCATAATGCCCCTAGGGCATACCCTTAACTCTCTCGGTCAGCCATTGCCTCCAAAGAGTTAACACATAATAATATATGCTAGTCTACCATCATTATAAATGTGTACTAAATCATAAGTACAATATCATGTGTTTAGGTATCTACATCGACAATACCTACGTCATGAGACATCCCTAGAGTGATAAACAAACATGGAAAACATAACATCCATCAAATAATCCTCACTATCGCTCATGTGCTTTAGGTATATAATAACTCGTATGACCATTCCTCTACCGAGGATTAATGGAAGAATTTCGGTTTCTAGGTGATCGAGCTTCATCCATAAAGATTCTGGAAACTGGATCCCTTCCTTGATTTAGGGTACATGGATCCCTTCCTCGATCTGGGGTACACGTCCTAATACCCAGTGAGCATCCTCACATACCACTACTTTACAAGCACACTTAAAAACACTCCGGGTATCAACTATCCCTTCACACGCTTATTCGAGCCCTTTCTCACTCCATCTATTTCCGTTTTTCCAGAATTAAACTCTTCCTCGTTCTATTTTCATAGTAGATCCTTCATCGTTCCACTTTCTATGGTTGAACCCTTCCTCATTCAACCTACAAGTGTAACGACCCGCCATTTTTGACCGTTCAAGTCGACAATAATCCACACATGTCCAACTCAAACCGTTTAAAAAGGCAGATGGTTATTGGGGTTAAATAAGAAAAGAAAGGAAAGAACAGAAACAAACTCAGAATCTCGCAGCGGAAGGAACAAGATATAATAATAAAATAACAGTTCATGAAGCTGTTAAATAAATAAATTTGATTATTATTATTATACATCATAAATCAGAGTTACATACAAATCAGAGATAATACAACAATGCAGCGGAAAAATAATACAGTAGTAGAATACAAATGATGTAATACCAAACTCCATCTTCGTCCTCCAAAATAGATCTTCAACCTTATCTGAAATGCTCAGGCTGACCCGAGCGTAATGAAAAGACAAAACACTCGAGTCGGGACTAAAATATCTCATGTAAGTTAAATTGAATAAGTAAATATGAGTGTGACGGCGTCGGAGATGTTTACGGGTTTTAGACACCTCTTATCCAGTGTTTAACGTGTGTGCATTAATAGAATACGCTATATACAATAATGTCTATCATAAAGTAAAATATCAAACTAGCGTTAAGCCATGGCCCATTCCACCCTTAACACAGTTTTATTCCCAATAGCATATACAAGACCGTAGTTTCCCCAAAACCGGAAGTCACCAGAGGGCAATCCATATACTAAAGGTACAAACCAAAATCGTAGTGGTCACGAATAGGATAATTAGTATGACAAGGTACATGAGGCAATACCAACTAGGATACTAGTAGTTGCGTGATCCGGACTGATGTTGGGCATAGCAGCTACTACCCCAACATCGCGAAACAACACTCCCAAAATCGAGGGGTGCACCCAAATCGAATCACAAAAGTAATAGACATGGTAACGAAGGAGTGTGTCCGCTAGAGATGGCGATCCTCAATGGCCCGGCGCGGCTCCTGTTTTAGTCATGTCAGGGGTCATCCAAAATCGTTCTCTTTCTTCAAATCAACACGTTCACCAAAACCATCCACTTCATTCTGGATCAACACTCCGCGTGTATTAGTTATTAAAGTGGTTTTCGGTATCGACGGAGAGTATGTCCATATCTGATCCCAGTCTCTTTAATAACTACGTATTATTACACCGATGGCTCTTTTACATTTCAAATCGATTCATAATTGATATCAAAATATCATATTCGCTTCAAAATCAAATCCATTTCAAAATCATCATATCTACTCAAAGTATACAATTTCATTTCAAAAATCATTTTCGCCTCAATATCTCATTTCGATTTCAAAATCATTTTTCGCCTCAATATCTCATTTCGATTTCAAAATCATTTTTCGCCTCAAATTCCACAAAACGATTCACATAAACTCGAATTCCAAAATTTAAAATTTAATCAAATCTCAAATCATCAATTTCAACTCGATTCAGCTTCTCAATAAACCATTTCAAATTATCAATTTCAAATACATATTTGAACCACAAAATAAACAATTTCACTTTCAATATATTTCGAAACTTTAAATATTTCACATTTCAAAACAGCTCATATATTTATATAAGAATATAAGATTCGCTTTAAAACCATTTCGTATTCAAATTAGAGTATACTTCAAATTAAACATCCGTATTAAGTAGTTTACTTAATTTTTGGAATAATTCCAATTCAATAAACTTAGATTAACATTCAGATTTCAAGAATTCATTTAAGTATTATATTCCAAATTAATTTCAGTTCAAATCCGATTCAAATCAATTTTATCTTCAAACTTAATTCAATAGTTTCAATTTAGTCTAATTCACGAATTTCTTTGAATTTCAATTAAATTCCAAATTAATTAAATCTCAATTTCAAATCAATTTTCAATTCCAAACTCAACTTGAAATATCATTTCATATAAATTTTCTTAGAAATATTCAGAGTTCGATTAAAAGTCCAATCTTTTAAAACAAATCAACTTTCGAAAATTTACGCCGTATTTCAATCTTTTTCTTAAAAATCTAAACTTCGAGTAATTAAACAATTTCATTTACCCAGTTTAAATTCCAACATCTCGAGCTTCAATTCAAAATAATTCAATTTCCATAAATTGGATTTTATTCTTAAAATCAATTCATTTAAATAATTTCAAAACAACTTTTAAAATCATTTAATTTAACCAACCCGGTGTTCGTATATAATTTTCTAACCTATGGCCAAGTGGATAATTATTTCAATTTTAATTACAAGGATGGATATATCATTTCTATCCAAATAGATGTCATAGGTATATCATTTCAACCTATTTCTTAATTTATTCGAAATGATTCAGTTTACAGCTTATATGCAATAAACAATATACATGATGATAGCATGATATATCAAAATAAATAAACAACCAATATCGACCAATAGCATCCATCACAACCAATCAACCATAAAGCCAATAACATTCACAACAACTTCATAATTATCAATATCAGGTAATTTGATCGCAATTAAATTTTAACTTCAATTTGACTGTCAATTTAATTTTCAACGGTGAATTCAAATGACAATCTATATGACAATTAAATTTTTATCAAACAACGACAAATAAATCCATATCACTTCATAATGTCAAATTTAACTACCATAAAGATATTCAGTACATTGTGAGCGTTATAAAACACTCACCTTGATTTTCCGTTGTCGCCGAGGCATTCCGGTTTGGAACTAAAACTGGACGACGCCCAACTTTAGCCCAAATTTCCACCGTCTCCAAATCCATCCAAACCAGTTTCATTTCGAAGCTCTCGTCATTACGATCGCAACGCAAAAAGTATCGTTCCAATCGGACCTCGTATGAAATAGTTATGCATTTTAAACATTTGCGAATTTAAATATATATATATATATATATAAATATATACACATATTTTTTTTCAAACCCTACTTTCAATCTCAGCCCTCCATTTTCTCTACTGCAGATCTGGGCCCTTCCTTCCATCTTCTCCAAAACGTGAAAAGCATGTACAATCTCAACCCATTCCTTCCAACCTTTGACCGACCATTTCTCCACATCACTCGACGAGAAGTTGATCGGAGACCCACGTTAGAAGCGCCTACGCAAGAGCTACCCACGGCCAGGAGGTGGTTGAACTCGGCTCCCCCATCACCTCGATTTGCGTGAAAAACGCAGCGACTTAGAGCTCGATTTCCCGTTGATTCGTTGCTCCGTTTTCGATCATCTCCGTATGGATTTGAAGCTCTCATCGTCCTCTACAACTTTATAGTTGACGACTTTTGCTAATTGTTGATGGATTGAGAGGAAAATGAGGAAGAAGTTTCGAAATTTTCTAGCCATTGAATTTGAAAGTGGCGGCTATGAAACCCTAGGGCTGATGTTTTCAAATGAAATGATAAAGGGTTCCTTTTATAGAAATTTACCGAAAAACACTATTCACTCCAAAATCCGAACTTCAAATCTCGCGTGGTGACCGGCGTTTCTAGGGTTTATCCTACGTTCTGAACACAATGGAACAAGTTTCGGAAGCTAATTCGATCATCTGTGCGAGTTACGGCAATAAACGATCGATTTAAAATTAAATCGGTTAATCAAATTTCTGTGCGTTTGGGCTCGCCCCGGACAAACGGTAAATTCGATTGACACGAAATTTGAAACCCTATAATAATATGACATTACGGATCTGATGAAACTGGTTTCGTCAAAATCCGAGATTTTTTGAAAAATGACTATTTTCTCTCGCCGAATTAATATTAAAAACAATTCGATGCGTTTCGAGCTGCCACGATCAAACGATAACTTCGATTGCTACGAAAATAGAAATCCGACAATAACAAACTATTACGGATCCAATGGAACTAGTTTCGTTCAATTTTGAGACTGTTCGAAAAATGGCTATTTTTCAGTCGATAATTAAATATTAAAAATATTCAATTTTCACAAATTAACTTTAAATTCAATTTTAAAAGTTCTATAACATTACTATAACCCCAATATGATAAGATAAAATTTTACAAATCATTTTCAATCATATTCAACTCGATTTTTAATTATTTCTGAAATTTAACTTATTAAATTATCGATTTAATTGTCTAATTAAATCCAATATTCGAAAAATAAATTATTCGACTGTTTAATTTCAATATAAAATTCCCAATTTTAAATTATTAACTTTTAAATCAAATTTCAATTGTTCACAAATCCCATTTTTAATTTCACAGTAATTAACAATCTTTTACAATGGAGTTTCCATTATAAATCCAATATAAAAGATTATATTAGATTCAGCGTTCAATTATATTATAATTCAAATTCAAGTTATTTAATTCCAAATGAATTCTTTTATTTTGATTTACACTTTCATTATTGAATCAACCATTTACTTATACATTATTATCAATAGTTTATAATTCATTTACTTTCATTTTCTTCAGCTATCATCTTATTTAAATTCACAGTAATATTAAATTACATTCATTTACATTGATTTCCATATTATAACTTCAATATTAAATGTAACATTTTATTTATTTCGTTGTTTACAATCAAATTCAATTCAATTCAATTACTTGTTACATTCAAATTTAAATCTTTACTTACGTTCAATTACAAGTTAACATCTTTATCGAATTACAGTTTCAGTTATTATCCGCTTTCAATCAACTGTAATATTAAGTTACATTTATTTATATTAGTTTCAATAACATAAACTTCCATTATTAAATCTACCATTTTATTTATTCTTTGTTTACAATCATAACCAATTTGGTTTAAAATCAAATTCAATTCATTATTTACATTCACTACAAGTTAACATCCATATTTAATTTACAAATAAGTTATTTCATAATTCAGTTTTGTATTTTAACTTGTAATTCACATTTAACAACACAAAATTTTATTTCCTTCGGATTTTTATCCAAAATTTTCATTTTAATTCGTATTTTTAAAGTGTTAAAAATACGGGTCGTTACAACAAGTTTCCTTCCTCGAACCCTTTATTATGAATCATCATCACAACTCCCTCGATCGAGTCATCATTATCGGAATGCTTCCAGACATCTCTCATAGTCGTGGAATCCACATATCAAAGTCCTGAACTCGTTACATCAAAGTGTCATGCCTTTGCCTCATAGTCTATCATCATTCCTCATTGCAACACAATGTCAAATCGAACCCCGAACGAACGCTCACAATATGGTCTCCTAGGCATCACCCACGCGCTCATAAAATTTGGTCATCATTGGATGGCCTTCGATCATGTTGGTACCGACAGAACCCATCATCTCAGTGCCGACATGATGGACCTGGCCAAAATACCAAGTACTTTCTCCCAAAAGCCTCCCTTATCAACCAAAAGTTTTCCTCCATATGACCTGGAGTCCAGCTCCCCTTGACTATAAGCAATACTTGGTGCCAACCATGCCATAACCCATAAAAAAAATTCTAAGTACAAAGCACCCCATCGCCTCACGCCTTCAGCTTGACTCGAAGTTCTCATCATCAAAACCCGAAGTGCAACACGTTATGACTCGAATTAGGTCACCAGCGACATGATTTTAAGCCACCGTTGACCATAATTGATTCGCACCACCGACCATATTTTATCCACTCTAATCGATTCCAAACTCCATGCACTTATTTAGGGTCTTCTTGGGCTTAAAGCAACATCATATTCCAACCACATCATGTTTTGAACATCTTTGATGTCAATTTACACCAATTGACGACCATATTCCAAACAACCCTAAATAACTAACAAACACATCAAACAATTAATAAAATCATCACATATCATCATATAACATCCAAACAGCGCATACAGTCAATATAAACATGATTTAAAAGTATATATTTTCCTAGACCTGATTTATATAAAAATACCCATATGTTTGGTAATTGATTTAAAATGAATTAAAATACAAATCTATCTTTCTAAACTTAGTTTTAAGGTGTCACTAATATCAAATCTAAGTTTAAAATAATTAAACTTCGAAAACCATATTAAAAACCACATTTCAACCATACCAATAAATGTAGCGTAGTGAGAGAAGTAAAATCACATACCAAATACCAAATTACCAAATTTCAATGTAAATTTGAGGTAGAATAGCAAACACATGGATCCTTAGGTTATCCAAATAGTAATCCTTTGATTCCCTTGCTAATCACCCCTTAATGATGTGCTTAAGCTAATTAAAGTAAGGAAAAATTGTGCTTTTTGATTAAATTTGGATTAATAAAGACTTGGTTCAAGTTCGGGAAGTGGGTAAGTGATTAGGAACAGTCCTCTCATCCCTAATTAGGCACAATTCTCGAAATGGGTTAGTGGGCCAAATCTGGGCCTAATTAATTACCCACTAATCTGACCAGTAATTGTCAAAACATCAAACGACCATATCACTTAAACGAAGTCCAAAAATCTATTATAGCCACTCTATGGAAAGAGAAACCATTATATCTTTCCAATGGAATTGGTTTCAAACTTTTTCAGCTCCTATCAAAAGTTATATGCCTTGCAAGATTTTCGGGGTTGAAATCGTATGATGATAGTTCAAAGGACGGAAAATGTCATTATTTAACATTTCCCAAAGTTATGGAGTGATATGACCTCATATGGATTTAAACATAATATTTATGATCCTTGGATATGTTAAATGTGGGCCATTACAGCTAGGTTGGAAAAACTTGTGGCCCAATATCCAACTTAGAGCATGTCTTGCTCTCATAATAGTTCCATAGATCGTTGCCATAATTCACTGGCTACGTAAACTTTTTAATTGGCTTAGAATGACAATTTCATATTGATAATGATGAAGCCAACCCTAAGAACTCAGGGGAAAAGCTCAAGAATAAAATCCAAGCGAACCCTGACATGAAAGCCAAAAAAATTAATATAAACCCACCACTACAGATAAGTATAATAAACATGTTGTGTAGGGAGACGATGAAGCCAGTTCCATCTCTAAGGGCAATGCATCAAAAAATTTAAAAAAATGCTATGGAGATAAGGCATTGAGAGCCTGTGTTGAATAGTTGGCATAACTATGCCGACAGAAAAATGAGAATGGGAGGGGGAAGAGAATTCCTCTCCATTTTTGAAGATATCGTAGATTCAAACTTCCACGATAATTTTAAGGCTTCACCTATCAATAGGTATGATGGATCATCAAACCCAGATGATCGTTTATGCACCTTTGAATATCGCATTGATAGTCCATAGGTGGGAAGATTAGCTTGATGCAAATTATTTTCAGTCCATCTGGTCGGCGAGGATCGAGGTGGTTCTGAAAGTATGGCTATAAGGTGATCTACTCATGAACTCAATTGTCATTAGAATTCCTTGATAGTTCCATTAGAGAAGTACCCCCATACCCTAATAATTTATACTACATTAAGCAAATAGATAATGAAAACTTGCGTAGCTTTATCAGCAAAGTCAAAGCTGAAACTATGCGAATTGGAATCACAAATGAAGAAGCGTTGTTAGTGGAAATACCTTCTGGTATGAAAAGATATGTCGTTCTAGGATATGAAAGCCAGGAAGTCGTGCAAAAGCATGGAGGCTTTTTTTAAAACAGCTAGTAGCTACATCATAGTCAAAAAAACTCGAAAAGCCAAAAACACGCAAAGTGACAAAACTACCTCGCCCAAAACGATTGAAAGAATGGGACAAAGCTTACAACCGGCTAGTTAAGAGGTAAAGGGAGTTTAATTTTTCTCCTCGTACTCCACTCACTCACAGTTTAGGAAAAAATCATCGAAGTCACAAAGACCAAGCTAGCCTATAATTTCCCCAATAAAGGGAAGAAACCTGAGGAAAATGAAGAAGGTGCCTGTTGTCGATTCACAAGGTCAGTGGGCACCACATTAATGACTGCCACCATCTAAAAATTGAGATAGAAAGACTGATCTAGAAGGGCTATCTGGACACTTTTCATCAAACTACGGTAGCCACTACAACATCAAACCAGTCGCCAGACCCACATGCGGATCAAGTGGGGAACTCGTGCATCTTCATAGGTTCCATCCATAGTAGACCTCATCTGGCTGGTAAAATTAAATATTCAATGGACAACCATGTCCAGAAGGCATAAGTTGTAAGTAAAACTATGTATTACATTAAAAACAACATGCTCCAAACATCATCTTTAGTGCTGCTGATTCAGCAAGGGTGGTGTTCCCCTATCTAGACCCTCTCATGGTTATGGTGTAGATATCAAACTGCACCATAAAAAATATCTATAGGTTTTGAAAGCTAAACTGCGTATTAAAGCTACCAGCAAAATTCCTAAAAAACCAAGCCCGAAGCCGATTTACAAAGTCAACAATCCAGTAACAATTCTAACAAGCATAGCCAAAATCTTAGTAACAACCGAAACTGTTCCACTTCATAAATCATTCTATGCAAGCTTACTTATTATGGATCGACCATCGCTATATAGTGCCAACTTAGGAAGACCAATGCTCATAGACATGGGGATAATTATATCTCAAAAGGACCTACTGATGAAGTTTCAGACCCCTGTTGGAATAGGAAGAATTAGGGAAGAACAGCCTTTGGCTAGAGAATTGTATTTTGTAAATATAAACCCCAACAATATAGCTGTTCCTAACTATACTATTGTGTCCTTTATTATATGAAAGAATGATAATGTAGAAAATGATAAGCTAGTTCAAGGAAATGCACCGATATTTCATACTACTGCTGACGTTGAAACAGGTCAATCTACGACTATAATGTCAGCATGAACTAATAAATGAGACCACCTTCACATGATTGGCACAAAAGGATATGCCTCTTTTTAAGCGTAGTATCACACTGAGAGCATCTCCAATCCATATATGATGTATTTTCATCTAAAATCTATGTGGCAAAGGTTACTATACATTTTTAAGAGAATGTGGAAATACATAACATCATGAGTTAAGTTTTTTATCCAATGCAAAAGTGTAGACACACAAAAAAATGCTTAGGTGTAATTTTCTAATAATTAGAAGAAAAAATATTTTAGTTAATATCCACTAGTGGAGAGAAAAAAAAATGACGTGTCATATGGAGTTGAATGTCTAGAAGTAGACATTGGAAAAGACAATGTCAAGTAGTTTTTCAATTACATGAACAAAAAACATTAGCATTGGAGAAAACATTTTAATAGAAAATGTTAAATAATGACGTGGCATTCAAATTACAATGAGTTCACACTAGGGTTGAAGATGCTCTGATGCTGCACAAACTCAAAATAGCACAATTTCTTCAGAACTTGTGGAAGATGAGGTGGACCCAAGGTTAGGAATGAATACCAAGGAATACAATCTAGTAGAAGAACTAGAAGATATTTGGGTAGATTCTACAGATCCATCCAAGTTTGTGAAGATAGATAAAAAATTAAGTATGAAACTACACACCAAGCAAATCAGTTTCCTTAGAAGTCGGCCAACATTTCCGCTTGGACCTTGTAACACACTGTAATTTTTACGATAATTAATCTAAAAGGAAATTAATTAATAAATATAGAGTTTCACAAACGTCTGAATTTGGCTATGAAACCTACTCCATTGGGTACGTGGTGATTTTTTTATCAGTTTTCATACATAAAGTTTTTTTATCAGAGTTCAATGAAAAAGTTATTAAAGTTTGAAGTTTTCAAGTCAGAAATAATTATATATGTAATTAAGGTAATAAAAATAATTAACTGATATTAATTACCATCAGTTAGAGTTAATCGATAATTAACGTTATTAAACATTAAACAAGACTATGATGGAAAGAAATTATATCGATCAGATTAATATGGAATTAAAAAACAAATAAACAACGCACAGAGGAATTTACAAAATAAAGCTGATCGATCGAACCCAATTGATGGTCGGTCGACCACTAGTGGTCGACCTGTAGGGGAAAGCTGACAGCGATTGAGCTGTTAATTCAAGAATTCGACGTGGTCGAATTTAAAATAGTTTAATCCAACAGCTGACATTGATTCAAACCCCTATAAATATAGGCCTAACCCCTTATTTTCCTCTCATATTTTCTGAAGCACGGCGAAGCTCTGTCATTTTCTCTTCTCCACAAAATTCTTCATTTATAAAAATAATAATAGTTTACATACGTATATATAGGTGGAGAATAGTATAGGATGATTGAGAAGGAGAATAGGATTGAATCAAACCATCAAGCCAAGGTAAATTATAAATCCGGACCTAGAATTTAAATAAAATCCAAATTTCTCCTCTGATCTAGATTTCTAATAAGTATATTTATGCTTGCTGTTTATTTATTTAAATAGGGATAAAAGGGAGTCAAATTGAATTATAGGGATTAGATCTGGAGATTTAAAAAGCTAAAAAGGTAAGGGGAAATTATATATTTTTATATAACATTGGATTTATATCATTGTGAATCTATTCCTGTGTGCCTAAAATGTAAATTACAGTTGTAGACTAAAATTGTATAGGTGAATGAATTTATAAACCATGCCTACATATTCTGTAATTGATAACTTGACTTATGTATTACATGTATATGAATTTAGAAAATGTTGGGTAATAGTTCCTGAATTTAATATTAGGTACCAGTAGTCCTTGAAACTTATAAAATTATGTTATAGCTCCAGATCTGTAGAATTGAATGACTTTTTGAAAGTAAAAATGCAGGTTAAGTTATCAAAATAAATTGTGGGGATTTAAGTAGTAGTTTGATTCATTAGAATATAGGGTGTTGCAATGTGAATTTCTATAGATTATCAAGTTCAGGTTTATAAATAAGAGTGTATCATTTGAAATAACAAGGAATACTCCTAAAAGAAAGAGATGTATAAAATAGGGATATTTACCATATTTTTGTACTTTCTATTTCAGTAACTATGAAAAAGATAATTACTTGTAATTCCAAACGTAACACAAATTCTTCTTTTGGATAAGATATAGAATTTACAGTATTAAACTTTCCATTTGGGAAAGTGGTGTAATTCCAATACATTAAAGTGCAAAAATCCTTACGGATTAATGAAGAATTATAAATGTGATAATAATAACGGTTTAAGAGAAGAATATATATATGCAATATAAGCAAGACAGAAATTAAATCAAAATGATAAAAAAGTAGGTAAGTAATAATTTAAAGAAAAGGGAATGAAATAAAGGTTAAAAAGGAAATAAAGATAGAATTAATATAGAGAAAAGGTAAGTAAAAAAGATATTTAGATCTTTTAAATGAAAGCAATAAATGACCTTATATTAAATAGGATGTAAATATATGAAGAAGTAAAGAAATGTTATCAACAATGAATAGTGGAAGCGTAATAATCAAACAAATAAAGATGAGTATACACACACACACACATACATATATATGTAGCCTCAGTTATGCGTTTATAACGGGTGTGAGTTATTAAAGTTAGTAAATAACTTAAATTGATAAGAATGACATAATCCTTAGATTGGGTTGGAATGCGAGGTCAGTGGTGTTACACAATAGAAGTCTCCCCAGCGCAAGGGGTTAATAGCAGTTGTATATACATTATACCGATGTTGGACATATCTAACTGTAGGACCCGTGAAATTATATACTCTTGCGTATAGGTGAAGGAATACCCCAGTAGGGTTCGCTTCAACTTTTCAGTAAGGGTATTTCCATGATTTAGTTAGGAAATTTAAATGGGACGGTGAGCAAAGATCAACTCAATGTTAGTGTGTTGGTACGAAATTAGGGAGCATGAGCTGTACATAGGTCGTGAACACCATCGGTCCTGAGCGATCAACGGGAAAGACGAGGGTTACACCTAATGGGCTACACTTTCTACTAGTGTAGGTCATGCATGGTCATGCACTGCTACACTTGTTTGCTAGTTTGATTGTTAGGAGGCAAGGCTAGAAAACCCTTAAGAGAGGTCTTTCAAAACGAATAGGGTAGTTCATTAGGCTGAGTCTACAATAGTCTATGTAGCTGAGTTCATAGTCTAAGGAGTCAAGTCCTCTATGGTCCATGGAGCTGAGTCCACTACAGTCCGAGGAGCTGAGTCCTCTATAGTCTGTGGAGCTGAGTCCATAGTATGAAGTAGATAAGTAGAAATTCCCTAAGGCAGGGTAGAATATGGCTAAACTATTGTGACATTGTTATTAGGCACTACGAGGAGTTCCTTGGTATGCACGACCATGAGTGTGTGATACTACATTGATGATAGATCCCGATGAGATATTGGGTTACGGATACTAGCGGGGATAGTATCTTGGTCCAAAGGGGGATTGTGGTACTTATATACACACACACACACACGTTTGTAGTTATGGTCTACTTTAGGTAGATGCGGCGTATCGTATGCATACGTGGAGTCGAGATGACTAAGTAAAAGAAAAGGACATAACATGTGATGGATGGCAATCGACAAATGTATATAGTGTATAATTTACTAGTCACCAGAATACTGTTCTTACCCCTCCTCACTACAACCCACGGATAGCTTTAAAGGGACAAGTACTGGTGCAAAGCAGTAACAGTGGAAGGACATGTTTTCATATGCATGCTCGACATTGACAGGACACTAGATATTAGAAGTATCAATCTTGGTCAATAACTATATGATTTATTAGAATTTACTATCATGTTGTGATGGTGCTCTAGTATGCATTTATTTATTTATAGGATATCAAACCAACGATCCGTACGTTGGCGGACTTAGGTTTTCAATTTAGCAAAAATTTAGGCCCATTGGCGTGCGGGTTGTCACATTTGATATTAGAGCTTAGGTTAGTCAATCTTAAGAATTAGGATACGTTGAGTGAACGTGTTTGTATTTTTTCCAATAATGATATATAATACGCCAAATCTTACAAATTTTGACTGTAGAAGTAACTGCAAGCATATTCTGAATAGATGGATACGTCGACTATGAGTCAGAACGATGGGAAATGTTAAAGATGTACACATACCTGATTACTCCATGGGGAATAGGTCGTTTGGAAAGTCATTGACTTAAGAAGAGCATGAGTGCAGCATATGGAAAGTCCTTGAAGCTGGATAGTACGCGACTTATTAGTTAGGCTTCCAATAGCCTAATGGTTGTAAATCCTCATAGAATTGCCAATCGATGATGTACATTAGGCCCGGATAAGGGAAAAGTATGAGTCTATATGTTGTAGATATCTGTAAGCAAGAATTAAATATATTCCTAAAGGAAGGTGTGTAGTAGTCACTTTAAGATAATAACCAGAATTTTAATATTTTAAAAAAAGATAAGTCAATAAGTAGATAAAAAGAAAAAAAGTCCAAAAGAATGGACAAATAAAAATCCATCCGAGTTCGACCCCATATGAAAAAAAATTAATGTAAAAGCTGAAATGATTTTAAGATAAAAGTTAGAAAAAGACATAAACAATATATTTGAAATAATTTTCAAAGGAATTATTTGAAGTTAGAAAAAACCCTATTTTGGAAAGTAAGTAAATATTGCATTTTTGGGGAAAATAGAATATTTAAATTTTGTTTAAATAAAAAGTTTAGTAGAAATCAAAATTTGTTTAATTCGGAAATTTCAGTAAACGGGGTTTAAATAAAAAGTTATTTCTTTTGAAAAAAATAATAGAGCATATATAGCTCATTGAGTTTTCAAATATGAAAAATTTTAAGTTGTGAAATTCTTTTTATGGATGGACAATAGGGAGTGGTACAAGTTTATAATGGGGGTAAATAGAATAGAAAAAGAAGGTTAAAACCCGAGCAAAATTAGAAATAAAGCAGTAGGCGAACGCACTATAATGGTTCAATAAAGAAGACGGTAAATTGGGAGAAAAAGTCGTATAAAGAGAAGCAATTTAAATAAGAGCAGTTTAGATAGAATACAATTAAAAAATAGTAACATTGTGAAATATAAATAAAAAAATACTAGAAAGTTGTATAAAATAATGATTAGTAGTTAGAAATAATGTTAGGGATCATATTAAAAATAATGCTAGTAATCTTATTGGAAACAACATAGGAAATTGAAGGGAAAAAAAAGGAAAATGTATATTTTTCACTGTTGTGCGCATTTATTGGAAGTATCTTTAAGAAGACCCCCTCACATACAATTAGAGACTACATCAAGGATTGGAAGTGGAAATAGAATATGTAAAAGGAAAGTAATACGATGGAAGTGTCCCTTCTACTCTTGTTTATTGTTTAAAATTATAAAAGATGTTTTGGAAACATTGTAAATTTTATTTTTAAAAGAAATGGATTGCTATAAGAATGGAGTTTTTCAAAGAAAAACTTATTAATTGGTTTGGGTTAAAAATTCTTATTTTAAAAAGTAAAAATCCTTTGTTGTTGAAAAAATTGCTTTAAAAGAAGAAGTTGATTTGAAGAAAAAGGGCTTTTAAAAATTTAATGTTAGTTTTAAAAGTTAAGACACCAAGTTATTTTTGAATTTAATAAAAAATTTCCGAGTTTGTACTTTTATAGGTAAAAGTTTTGGGATTAGGTCATTCAAAATTTTTAATTTTTGAAAAAAAAGTGGCAAAAACTAAACCAAAATTTTAATGTGGGTAGATAGGGATGACTCTCTAGGTAAGACGGGATAAAAGATAAAGCTATGTAGGAAATAGCGGTGGTTGCGCATAGAGTAGTAATAAGGAATTCCCGTAGAGTGTTAGAAATATTGGTGAGAACCTAGGAATGTTTTATTAGACATGTGTGCAAGCCATAAAAACCCACAAAGGAATGATAAATGGTATCAAAGTATACTTCTGCGAGTCCTAGAACAAGCTCGCAAGAAAGGTCAAAGATAAAGAAGTAAATAGCAAGGTTTGAGAGTACTATCAAGAGATTTGGATTAAGCGAAGATAGTAATAGTGGGTAATAAGATGGAAAACACACATAGAGGAAGTTGGTAGACTCAAGGTTAAGGAAGGCAAGATAGATGGTGGAAAAATTATTCCGTTAAGTTAATTTGCCAATGAGGTATTCTAAATATGCATAGTTTATATTTCTTACCCACTATAGCGTGAGGATGCACATTTTATCCCATAATTAGCCATGATAATGGAAGTAATAGATGAACCTTAATTATTAGAAGCCAAAAGGAAGTTAAGATATGTGAGTTACAGTGAATGACATATTAGAAAAGTCCATTCAATTTTAGTAGGGTGATGGGGCCACAACATCATAAATGTCAGTTGATGTGGAAGGGCAGCTTCTAACATTTGTTTCTTTTAGGTTTGGGTTATAAGCATTAGTTGTTTCTGTTGCATAAAACGCATACGATATCACGAGAAATGTTCCTTTTGAAAATTGGTTTTCTAGATGGACCGCTATGTTAATTGGAAAACTATGCAAGTAAGGAAATCTCATGTAGACACTTAACTATTCTAAACTAGATAAGTACCAATACTGGTGCAAAATAAATAAATAAAAGGCTAGAAGTTTATAAAATAAATTAGGGAATTTATTAAATTAGCCACTAAAAGAAAAGTTAAATTAAATCCTAAAAGTAATAAAGGTTGGGGAGATAAATTTTGGTGAGCGAAGGACAGGGAAAATTTGTTGCAAAGCCACGGGTCAGTTGCTCTGTGCCTTAAAAACTGAAATTTATAAATGAACTTATGTGCTGGTTGTTATTAAAAGTAAGTTTTCGAATTGACATTTACCATGTAATAGAATAAAATAGAGTCCATTACGGACGTTAAACTATTAGCTAAACCCTGACTGTATAGGATATGGCATGAATTATTTTGAAAGGAAAAATAATAGTATGCTTTTGAGAATTTTTGTTCAAAATCCTTTGATTTTGAAAAATGCTTTTATTTAAAAACTGTGGAATCTTTAAAGGTTTTTCAAATATTTCAAAATTTTAATTCAAAAAGGTTTTGAACTGATAAGAGAAATTTTTTTGACTTTGAAATGCCATATGCTTAACATAGAGAAGAAGTCGATGGGTTAGGAAGTAGGAATTTTGCTGTGCAACGGAAGTGACAGTAAAATAAGGTATAGTGGATGAGAAAGGAAGAAGTTGTTGTGATTATGGAATCTCTTTCTCTATACCTTGTCGATAGATGAACCAAACTTATTTTAAATAAATCTATTTAAAAAAATTTAAAATTTTTAAAATAAATTTCCATATGTGGACTGTACTTGGAAAAGTTAGAAAATGATTGGGGGCAAAAGAGAAGTTCCAAGATGTTGTGGAATACGGTACACCAAAGAAGGATGGAAATACGGAATTCTCCATTTAACCCTTTTTCGGCATAAAAGTATAGGTTTAGAAAACCGCATTTTTAAAATTTTGGATGTTAGAAAATTGTGTGCTAGATATTAGATGGTGGGGATTGGATACAAATGGTTGAACTATACTTTTACTCATAGAAGTGTGAAAATTTTGGATGCGAAAACAAAGATTTTGATTAACAAAATGTCCATACATATAGAACTACCAGCATATATAGGTTGTTTGCATCATATTTTCAAAATTGTTTTAAGAGATACATTCATATAAGAGGCACCGGTTTGGAATTGCTTAGTATGAATATCATATATACTGTGGTACAACAACACTTTTATACGATTGGTTAGTTTAGAATGGTTGCATGCTAGGTCACATGATTCTGTCCTTGAGGAATTCCGGGGACGAAATTTGTTTAAGATGGGAAAATGTAACACCTCGTAATTTTTACGAAAATTAATTTAAAAGAAAATTAATTAAGAAATAATAACATCGAAAAATAGAGTTTTCACAAACGTTAGAATTTGGCTAAGGAACCTGCACCATTGGGTTCGTGTCAATTTTCTGATCAATTTTCATGTATAAAGTTTTCCGATCGGAGTTCAAACGAAAAAGTTATTAACGTTTGAAGTTTTCGAGTCAGAAATAATTATATATGTATTAAGGTAATAAAACTAATTAATTAATATTAATTACCGTCAGTTAGAGTTAATTGATAATTAATGTTACTTAAATGTTAAGCAAGATTAGGGTGGAAATAAATTATATCGATCGGATTAAAAAGGAATTAAATAAACAAATAAATAATGTGTAGAGGAATTTACAAAATAAAAGCCGATTGATCATTCCCAATTGATGGCTGATCAACTGGTAGGGGATAGCGGTCGATCGATTGAGCTGTTAATTTGAGAATTCGACATGGCCAAATGACCTGGATTTAAAATAGTTTAATATAATAGCTGGCATTGATTCGAACCCCTATAAATATGGGGTAACCCCGTACTTTTCTTCTCATATTTTCTGAAGAACGGCAAAGTTCTACCATTATCTCTTCTTCACAAAATTATTAATTCCTAAAAATAGCTATAGTTTACATAGGTATATACAAGTAGAGAATAGTAGAGGATGATTGAGAAGGAGAATGGTGTTGAATCAAACCGTCAAGCCAAGGTAAATTATAAATCCGGATTTAAAATTTAAATCAAATCCAAATCTCTCCTCTGATCTAGATTTCTGATATGTATATGTATGTTTACAGTGTATGTATTTAAATAGGGATAAAAGGGAGTCAAATTAAGTGACATGGATTAAATCTGGAGGTTTAGAAAGCCAAAAAGGTGAGAGAGAAATGATATATTTTTATATATATTCGATTTATATCATTGTGAATCTATTCCAGAAAGCCTAAAATGTAAATTGGAGTTGTAGGCTAAAATTATATACGTGAATGAATTTATAAACCCTGCCAACATATTCCATGGTTGATAATTTGAATTATATATTGCATGTGTGTAAATTTGGAAAATATTGGGTAGTATTCCCTGAATTTATTTTTGGGTATCAGTAGTCCCTGAAACTTATAAAATTATGTGATAGTTCCTGATCTGTAGATTTAAATGACTATTGCAAGTGAAAATGTAGGTTAAGTTATCAAAATAAATTATGGGGATTTAAGTAGTATTTTAATTTATTGGAATATAGGGTGTTAAAATGTAAATTTCTAACTGTGAACAGTCCCACATATTTCATGAAGAAGTTTGGCTACATCTAGTAAAGAAATACTTCTAGGCCATTTACCGCTTTCATTTAAGAACATACTGGAATTTTATACTAGTTCGGAGTTACCCTACATCCAGTCCCACACAATTCCTTGTGCAGATTTCTTTCCAAATATAATGTCGATATTACAACCTCGATTTCAAGGCCACGAGATACACCCTCCTGTCTTCGAGTCCAGGGAAAACTATCTTGATTTAACCAGGCTACAAGATCACCTAATTGATTTACGGACTACAATCACACCCAATTGATTTACAGGCCACAATCACACCGTTTCCAATATCACTTTGATAGATAGAGAGACTCGATACACTTCTTTGATTACAAATGATCCTATAACTCTGAATAGCACTGAGATCTTTGAGAGAGAGTGGTAGAGAATCAAACTAGAGATGATCGAGTTTGATTCACTTAGGATTTCAGCAGAGTTTTGTTAAAATATAAGAGAATATTCGAGTGGAGAAGAAGGAGTGAAGTAATAAAGAAAAACTAACTAAAATTCATTGAAAAAAAACTGGTATTTATAGAAGAATAACAGTCATGTCCATTCGTGAAAGGTTATGACGAATAGACACTTTGAAATTTTGAATTTTAAATTCTACGGCTACCATGTCGACATGGGGGGATGGGGTATGTCGACATGCACTAGTAAATTTTGAAAATTGATTTTTGTTTTTGAAAGAGAATTTCTTTCTAAAACTTGTCAAAACAATTTCTGAAGTTTATAAACCATTTGAATATAGTTTAAACTTATAAAAGAGGTTTAAAAAGTAATCTTAAAAATATATAATCTATAATATAAAAGTAATATTAAAAACTAAGCATAGAATATATTTTTGAGATTTAAAGCTTATAATATTAAAACCAGGAGATAGTTTAAAAACAAGAGATGATTTTGAAATCAAAATATAAAAGATAATAAAAATAGTTTAAGGCAAAAATATTTAAACCGAGAGAGATGACTTTAAAAAGTTTTTGGAAAAAATATTTAAAATAAATCATTTTGGAAATTTCGTAGATTCCATTCCACTAGAGAAGGTCGTGGGTTCCATCCCACTAAAGTGGTTGTGGGTTTCATCCCATTATTAAAGCAAGAAGGTGGATTTCATTCCATAATTAAAATCCGAATAAAGATTTTAGTGCTATTATGAAGTTTTAACATAAATCTAGATACTATTTCTTATCTTGATATCTTGAACTCTTGAACTCTTGATACTCATGAGTCTTCAGTCTTGATTTCTTCAATCCTGAATTCGTTAGTCTTGAATCTCTATACTGCACAGTCTTCATTCTTCAGTACATGCATATATATCCTGCATATACATATATATCTAGACAAGAATATTAGTATTTATATTTTATAATAATTCCTAAGGTTGTTGTCATAAAAACCATCATCTCAGGAACAAACAATCTCCCCCTTTTTGATGATGACAACCTTTGTTTATAAAATCTACTCCTCAAAACTCTGATTCTACTCTAACTCCCCTTTACTCCAACAACTCTCCCTTAAACTACTAACTCCCTCTTAATCTAAGCGCCTATCTAACCTTATTTTCTAATTCTCCCCTTTGTCATCAACAAAAACTAAGCCTAAACTACATAACTCCCCCTTAAACTAATACTGTGGAACTAAATACTAATAACGAAGTATAATTAAGCGAAACATAAATATAATTTATTATATATATGTTGTTATATTACACATAAAAACACAAATATATACAAATACACACAATATAAAGACATCATCATAAAAACAATCTAATGAGATTCTTTGATAATTGGTGACTTGTGAATCGAACAATTTGGGTAATGGAGACAAAAGTTTCCACATTGTTCGACCAAATTACCATCTTTATCAAAACAGACTTCTCCAATGCAAATAACTTTCTCGTCTTCGTCCATTTGCGCTTCTTCTTCTTCGTCGTCTTTCTCTAATGGATTATGAATGTGAATGTTAGAGGAGTCATCTTCAATCACGATTGGGTCCGCATGATTATCCATTAGAAACTTTTGCAAATTTCTAAGGTTCTTGCCTTGTTTCTCTGTTCCTTTGCCATCTTTATTTGCATGACTTGCAACTTAGTCATCATTTGCAGAGAGTCCTTCAAAGTTTCCTCTATCTTCATGACTCGGGCCAGTGTAGTTCATTGAAATGGACCAGCATTATAAGAAGGGAAAGAAAAGGTCGCATTTTGGTTTGATTGAGGAGAGGAGGCCATTATTTTATATTTTCAAAAGTTAATTACAGAGAGCAATGAAGTGGAAGACAGAAGAATTCGAAATATAGAGAATATATAACTACCAAACTAATTTTAGAGGGAAAATCAAAATTTCAAATTTTACCATTGTATGTCGACATGGGGGTAGGGGTATGTCGACATCCTTATGGAAATTTTGACAATTTTATTTTTCTTATTTATTTAAATATATATGTTACTATATCTATAATTTATATCTTAGTTATAGAGCAAATACCTAGTTCTCTTTTAAATTTAGTAAAGGTTGATTGATTCAAGGGTTTTGTCAGAATATTAGCTATTTGATTCTCAGTGTTGATAAATTCAAGAGAAATAATCTCTTTACTTATATTATCTCTGAGAAAATGATGTCTGATATCAATATGTTTGATTCTGGCATGATGAGTAGGATTTTTCGATAAATTTATTGCACTTGTATTATCACAATAAATTGGTGATTTTGAAATATTTAATCCAAAATCCTTTAGGGTCTGTTGCATATAGATAACTTGAGAACAAGCCAAAGCAGCAGAGATATATTCTGCTTCAGTTGTTGATAGTGAGACAGTATTTTGCTTTTTACTAAACTAGGAAACCATAGAATGTCCTAAAAAGTGACAAGTTCCATTTGTATTTTTCGGTCTGATTTATAACCAGCATAGTCAGCATCACAATATGTGATTAAATCAAATGAATCATTTTTAGGGTAAAATAGGCCATAGTCTAAAGTGTGTTTAACATATCTTAGGATACGTTTAATAGCTTTTAAATGGGTCTCTTTGGGTTGAGATTGGTACCTTGCACAAAGACAAACACTATGCATGATATCAGACCTTCTCGTAGTTGTATAGAGTAGCGATCCAATCATTCGCCTGTATAGGTTTTGGTCGACATCTTTTGACATGTCTCCTTTAGTCAAGGCTTCATTGGTTGCCATAGGAGTGGGTTTTCCACTCGTAGTGGTCATACCAAACTTATTAATTAGATCCCTAGCATAGTTTTCTTGACTAATGAAAATACCACTATCTAATTGTTTTATTTGCAATCCTAAAAAGAAAGCAAGTTCACCCATATGACTCATCTCAAACTCTTTTGTTATTATTTCATAAAACTCTTTGTTCATTTCATTGTTTGTTGATCCAAAAATTATATCATCTACATAAATCTGTACTAATTGGATATCATTTTTGTTTCTTTTAATAAAAAGAGTATTATCTACTTTACCAATTTCAAAATTTGATCGTAATAAGTAAGATCTTAGTCTATCATACCAGGCTCTAGGAGCATGTTTCAGACCATATAAAGCTTTCTTTAATTTGTTAACATGATTTGGAAACTTTTTTTCTTCAAAAAGTGGGGGTTGTTCAACATAAACATCTTCTTTAACAAAACCATTTAAAAAGGCACTTTTGACATCCATTTGAAATAATTTGAAATTGTTGTGATTTGCGAAAGCAAGTAGAATTTTAGTGGCTTCTAATCTTACTACGGGTGTAAAGGTTTCATCATAGTCTATTCCTTCTTCTTGACAATAACCTTGCGCGACTAACCAAGCTTTATTTCTAACGACCTCACCTTGTTTATTCATTTTATTTTTATAAACCCATTTAGTTCCTATTATAGTTTTGTCCTCGGGTCTAGGAACAAGTCCCCATACATCATTTCTGGTGAATTGATTCAGTTCTTCTTGCATAGCAAGAATCCATGAATCATCAGATGATGCTTCCTTTGGATTTTTGGGTTCTATAGTTGATATAAAAGCTACATTACTCATCTTGTTTAGTTGATTTCTAGTTCTAACAGCAGATTCTATATTTCCTAGTATATTTTCTACAGGATGATCTTTTAAAAGCCTGATCTTTTTATTAGGATGGATAGTTTCACAATTTGTTTCATTTGATTCATTGTTTAAAGTAACAAAATCATCTTCATCATTTATTTGAACAAAATCTTTGAAATTTTCATCCAAAGATACATGCATTGTTTCTTCAATGGTGTTAGTTTTTAAATTGAAAACTCTGTATGCTTTACTTCTATTGTAATACCCGATAAAGATTCCTTTGTCAGAATTAGGATCAAATTTATCCGAATTGTCCTTTGTATTTAGAATGAAACATTTACTTCCAAAAACTTTAAAATAAGATACCTTTGGTTTCTTATTGAAAAGAAGTTCATATGGTGTTTTATTGGTTAAAGGTCTAATTAAAATCCTATTCAAAATGTAACAAGCTGTCGCGACTGCTTCAGTCCAAAAATTTCTTGGTAATTTACTATGTGAAAGCATAGTTCTTGCATACGCTTGAACCGTTCTATTTTTACGCACTACGACTCCGTTTTGTTGTAGAGTTCTTGGAAAGGAAAAATTATGAGTTATTCCTTTTTTATTACGGAAATTCTCAAAATTTTCATTTTCAAATTCTCCACCGTGATAACTACGAATAGTTTTGATTTTTAAAGAAAGTTGATTTTGAATTCTTTTTGCAAAAGTTTTAAATAAATCAAAAGCATCACTTTTAAGTTTTAGAAAAATTGTCCATGTAAATCTAGAATAATCATATATAATTACAAAAATATATTTACTGATTTATTGACTAAATTTGAGATGGACCAAACAGATCTAAATGAAGTAACTCAAGAGGTTTTGAAGTTGAAATCATATCTTTCAATTTAAATGAACTCTTCCTAAGTTTTCCCAATTGACAAGCATCACATATACTATCTACTTTATAATCCATTTTAGGGAGGCCTCTTACTAAATCAAGTTTTGAAAGTCTAATTAAGAGGTTGAAATTCAAATGCCCAAATCTTTTATGCCAAATCCAAGGGTCACTTGTATTAGCCAAATGACATAGGTTATCATTTGAGATTTTCATACTAAGTATATAAATATTTTTTCTTCCTAATTCCTTCAAAGATAATATTTGATTTATTATCTTCGATGTGACACTTATCCTTTTCAAATTTAATTTTTTACCCCTTATCACATAGTTGACTTATGCTTAGTAAATTGTGTTTTAGATTCCTAACTAACAAAACATCAGAAATAGTAGGAGTTTTAGAGTTACCGACATTGCCGATGCCAATCACATATCCTTTTGAGTTGTCTCCATAGTTTGTCAGTCCTCCATCTTCATATATTATGTCATTCAGTATCTCCGAATTGTCAGTCATGTGTCTCGAACATCCACTATCAAGTATCCATTTATTTTTCTTTATTTGCACCATTTGTCCATTGAGTGTTGATTTATCAAAAGCCATATAATACATGTGTTCTTGCACAACACACCAATTCGGTAGATAAATTTATTTTCTATAATAACAATATGCAGACTTATGAAACAATGATGATATGGACAGTTTTGAACTTGTGTTTACAAAATCTCCAAAAATTGCCATTTTAAACTTTTTCAAAATTCAGATTATGATAACTTTGAAAACCAATGCTCTGATACCAACTGTAGGAAATGCAGATTACGAATCTTAAAGCAGAATTAACACTAGAGGGAGGGTGAATAGTGTTTAATTAATTTTATGAACCTTTTCGAAATCTTTTCAAATTAAACCCAAACAGATGCAATTCACAAACACAGAAACAATCACAGAATCAGACACAGATGCAAATAGAAAATAAAAGCAATAAAGGGAAGAACACACCGGATTCGTATATTGGTTTGGAGTTACCCTACATCCAGTCCCAAACAATTTCTTGTGCGGATTTCTTTTCAAATATAATGTCGATATTACAACCTCGATTTCAAGGCCACGAGATACACCCTCCTGTCTTTGAGTCCAGTGCAAACTCTTTTGATTTAACCAGGCTACAAGATCACCTAATTGATTTACGGGCTACAATCACACCCAATTGATTTATGGGCCACAATCACACCGTTTCCAATATCACTTTGATAGATAGAGAGACTCGATACAATTCTTTGATTACAAATGGTCCTATAACTCTGAATAGCACTGAGACCTTTGAGAGAGAGTGGCAGAGAATCAAACTAGAGATGATAGAGTTTGATTCACTTAGGATTTCGGCAGAGTTTTGTTAAAATATAAGAGAATATTTGAGTGGAGAAGATGGAGTGAAGAAATGAAGAAAAACTAACTAAAATTCGTTGATAATAACTGGTATTTATAGAAGAACAACAGTCATGTCCATTCGTGAAAGGTTATGATGAATAGACACTTCATTTGAAAAATTGAATTTTAAATTCTACGGCTACCATGTCGACATGGGGGGATGGGGTATGTCGACATGCCCTAGTAAATTTTGAAGATTGATTTTTGGTTTTAAAAGAGATTTTCTTTCTAAAAATTGTCAAAACAATTTATGAAGTTTATAAACCATTTTGAATATAGTTTAAACTTATAAAAGAGGTTTAAAAAGTAATCTTAAAAATATATAATCTATAATATAAAAGTAATATTAAAAACTAAGCATAGAATATATTTTTGAGATTTAAAGCTTATAATATTAAAACCAGGAGATAGTTTAAAAACAAGAGATGATTTTGAAATCAAATATAAAAGATAATAAAAATAGTTTAAGGCTAAAATATTTAAACCGAGAGAGATGACTTTAAAAAGTTTTTGGAAAAATATTTAAAATAAATCATTTGAAAATTTCGTGGATTCCATTCCACTAGAGAAGGTCGTGGGTTCCATCCCACTAAAGAGGTCGTGGGTTCTATACCACTATTAAAGCGAGAAGATGGATTCCGTTCCACAATTAAAATCTGAATAAAGATCTTAGTGATATTATGAAGTTTTAACATAAATCTAGACACTATTACTTAGCTTGATATCTTAAACTCTTGATACACATGAGTCTTCGGTCTTGATTTCTTCAATCTTGAATTCGTCAGTCTTGAATCTCTAGACTGTACAGTCTTCATTCTTCAGTACCTGCATATATATCCTGCATATACATATATATCTAGACAAGAATATTAGTATTTATATTTTATAACAAGTCCTAAGGTTGTTGTTACCAAAACCATCATCTCAGGAACTAACACACAATAGTCTACGGAGCTGAGTCCACAGTTCACGAGTTGAGTCCTCTATAGTCCATGGAGATGAGTCCATTATAGTCCGAGGTGATGAGTCCTCTATAGTCTGTGGAGCTGAATCCATAATAGAAAGCATACATGTAGAAAATTTTGAAGGCGAGATAAAATATGACTAAACTAGTATGGCGCCATTATTAGGCTCTACGAGGAGTTCCTTGGTATGCACGAGGACGAGGACGTGATACTGGATTAATGATGGATCCCGATGAGGTGATGGGTTATGGATATTAGTGGGGATAGTATCTTGGTCCAAAGGAGGACTGTGGTACTTATATATTTATATGTGTGTGTATATGTATACTTATGGTCTACTTTGGGTAGATAAGACGTATCGTATGCGTACGTGCAGTCGAGACGACTAAGTAAAAGAAAAGGACATAACATGGATGGAAGGCAATCGACATAAACTAGTGTTATGTATAAAGTGTATAATTTACTGGTTACCAGACGTTGTTATGACCCCCTCCTCATTACAACACACAAGATAGCTTTATATGGACATGTACTGCTGCAAGGCGGGAATAGTGGATGGACAAGTTTCCTAATGCGTGCTTGGCACTGACAAGGACACTAGATATTAGAAGTGTCAATCTTAGTCAGTAACTATATGATCTATTATACTTTACTATTCTACTGTGAGTTATATCGATAGTACTCTGATATGCATTTATTTATTTATTATTTGCATGATACCAAACCAATGATCTGTACTTTGGTGGATTTGAGTTTTAATTTAGTGAAAATTCAGGGCCACTGGGGTGTGGATTGTCATAGACCTATTCAGACATGGTTGGAATCGAACCATCTATAATTTTCCATGAGTTAACATCTATCCAGATGCACACCCAGTAAGGTAAAAGAGGCGTTCACTAGAATAGGAAAGATATAACAGTTTACATGAGGAAGTGAATAATCTAAAAGAAAATGGCTTAATCAGGGAATATTACTACCCCAAATGGATAGCCAATCTTGTTCCAGTGAAGAAACCCAATGGGATTGTTAAACCTAAATAGACTTCACCAACCTCAACAAATCTTGCCTCAAAAGACAACTTTCCTCTACTATGAATAAACCAATTAGTAGATGTAATCAGTGGTCATAGACTACTTACCTTCATGGATAAGTACATAGGATACAACTAGATTGCCAAGTTTGAGCCTGATAAGGAGTGTACCAGCTTCATAAAAGACAAGGTATTATGCTGTTACAAAGTTATGCCATCAGAATAAACAACTTTGGAGCAACTTTTCAAAGATTGGCGAACAAAATGTTTTCAGAGAATATTGGGAGAAATTTGGATGTATACATTAACATATGCTTGTGAAGTCTAAGAAAGCATCAAGCCATGTTCAGGACTTGGAAAAAACTTCGCAACTCTCAGAAAGTTCAACATGAAGCTGAATTCTCTCAAATGCACCTTCACCATTCAGTCTAGAAAGTTTCTAGGGTGCATAGTATATGCTAGAGAAATTGAAGCCAGATTTGAAAGAACGATGAAATTATCAAAATGGAAGCTCTAGAGGAACTGAAAGATGTAATGAGTTTGTATGGAAAAGTAGCATGGTTGAGCAGATTTATCTCATAAGTCACTGACAAGTGCATCCCATTCTTTGATCATATAAAGATGAGAAGAAACTTCGATCGGATCGAGGAATGCAAAATTTCATTTTAAGCATTAAATGATTATCTGGCCATTCCACCCATCCTTTCAAAACCAATCCCACGGAGATTTATTTTTAAACCTAGCTATACTGATCAAGCTATTAGTGTAGACATAGTAAAGGAATATGATGGAGTGCAGTGTTCAATGTACTTCATCAGTAAAAGCTTATCTGGTGTAGAACTGAATTACACCTTGATTGAAACTAGCATACAATATCTTACTATAAGTTAGGAAACTACAGCCTTACTTTCAAGCTATCAAAGTGATGATGACCAACCACTAAAGCAGATCCTTCACAAACTAGACACCTCAGGGTGTCTACTGATGTAGGCTATTAAGCTTAGCCATTATGACATCTTATACTACGAGAATCCAATCCAACGGCAAACCTTGGTAGATTTCATTGTTTAAGCATGTAATAGGCTGAAAAAAATTGAAACAATCAAAGATAAACCTTAGTAGCAGCAGTTGTATATGGATGGTGCATCAATTGTAGAGGGTGTGTGTATTGGATATGTTTTGATCACACTTGATAAAAAAAGTCATACAACGTAGTTCAACTTGATTTCAAAGCAACTAATAATGTGGTTGACTACAAAGCACTTGTTGTTGTGTTGAAAATGGTGCATGTAATGAAGGTAACATGGAGGTATGAATTTGACAGGACTACTTCTAATGTCCAAAGGAGGAGCAAAAAATGCATTTGTGACCATTGACTATTTCACAAAGTGGGTATAAGCATAGCCGCTTGCAAAAATCACAACAAAATAGTCAGTGAACATAATTGTCAAAATATCATAACAAGGTTTGGAGTCCCATACAAGATAATCTCCAACAATGTATGTTGTTTGAAAGCAAAGAGTTTGCTTAACTATGTGAAAGGAATTACAAAGTCAAAGGCTTCTCCTTAACAGCGCATCCTAAGGCAAATGGACAAGTCGAAGCGGCCAATAAAACCATCAAAAAGATACTCAAGAAAAGACTGACCAAAGCAAATGGAAAATGGGTAGAGGAATTGTCTTTAGCGTTATAGGTTTAAAGGACTTGACCAGGTCACACATGGGACACACATTGTTTCTCTGTCATATGGTTATGAAGCATTGCTTCCAGTTGAGGTAGAGGTTACATCTTATAGATGCTTGTCTTATGTCAAAGAGAAGAGCCAACAATTGAAAGAAACTACCATGGACTTTGTCTATGAAAGAAGAGATGAAGATGCTATCAGAGTTGTAATATATAAGCAAAGAATGGAAAATATCTACAACTCTTGAAAAAAAAGTAAATTCCACAAAGGTTATTTGGCATTGAGAAAGGCGATGACTAAAACCAAAGACCCAACGGATGGCGCATTAGGGTCAAACTGGGAAGGATCGTTAGTCATTGGTAATACACTTCCAGTGGCACATATCAGATGTCAAGACCAGATAGAAACTTTGTGCTTAGAGCATGGAATTCTAAACATCTCATGCCATATTTCATTTAAGCAATTGTAAAAGTAATATATGTATCATTATAGTTGTGAGAGTTAGTATGATGATAAGTTGAACTTTGGGATATTAACGACCCGAATTAGCATAAAAACCTTGTCTCCATCAATTTTTTACAAGAGAACTGTATTAAACTAGAGTTAATAAATATAACTCGGTTTAACCAAACTAAACAAGATGTAGAGATATTAGATGCCCCGAACTAGTATAAAAATAATGAACAAGATTAATCAAAGTTGTAAATACATAACTCGACTTATTAGCCAAAAAACAGTCAAACCAGTCTACTAAAAACGGAGTAGACCGATGTCGATGCACACTTGAGGAAAACTTATGTTGCCAAAAATGGTGGTCATGTGACCAAAGTGTCTAGAACGAAGTTTAGAAAAAATGTTACATACAATAAACTGAATCAAGTACAAAAATTGTTGTGCGGTGATATAGCCTAATCCTTTTGAGGGAACTGTGCAAAACCTTCGAAAGTGGCACAGTTACAACTATTTAAATGGATGCACACAATGAAATAAAACATCCCCTATTGCCTATTGAGGCCCAAAAGCAATGGTCCTACCCTTCATAGGAACCCGAACGGACACTAGGTTATAAAAAATAAAACAAACTGTGCATAACAAGACCTATGAAGATACATGTGAAGTACAACAAAATGATGTTTTCAGAGAAAATACTTTGCAAAGTGCATAAAAGTAAAAGAAAAAACTATATTCAACCATATTCATATTTTTTTTACAAATTAAAGTACATATATACGAAATTATTTATACAAATTACCCTATAAACCCTAATTTGAGTCAAAGCTGAGTTCCTCAGCCAATGGTTCTTTTCCTATCCTATCTAAACGTAGGATTATGGAGGAGGCTTTGGGAGCAGGGCATCCCAATCCTCAACCGAGGAAGAACATTGTCAACTGATATTTAAAGTTTCTTAGTCGGGGAATCTTCGGGATGGTTGAGGCTTCTAAGATAATTATAGAAAAATGCTACAGTTCCTAGACATGTGCAGCTCTTGGGTCGTGCGTGGTTCCTATCCAGTGCTCTCTAACCTTCCCTGGAGAGACAACACCTGGCTTGTTATCCAAAAATGACAGGCCTCGGTCGGGCAAGGAAAAAAAATAACGCTGATGGAGTGACCCAACCTAATGTCAGGCATGAAGCACTTGACCTTCCTATTACAAACTTCATATATTAGAAGGGATGATTCAGTCCAAGGAGGTGTTGGTGAAGCAAGATGTACCGGGGCAACAGAGGAAGTTAGCTCAATGGGTTTGTGCCGATGGCCATGATCTGAGTATGGCTACTTCATCCTTGAGGACTTGGATATGGCTATATGTGATGTCCCTTATCGGTCCATCTTGGAGAGAAGCTGCACCTTTTTCTTGGACTTTCCTTGAAAGGAGCCAAATAATTCATCTGTGGTTCAACGCACCGACGCCTTATCTGTACGAAGATTCTCCAGTTCTTCTTCATAAGAGACCATTAGCTCATTGAATTTAGATTGGAAATAACGCACCATATCATTCTTCCGTTTTTGGCCAGATCCAAGTCCATGTCAGTTTGCAATGCAAGAACGGCTGCTAGGAAGTGTTGTCATAAGGCACAAGTGGAAGTGAAGATTCTTCATGTTGAAACTTCTTTGTTATCTCCAAGGATAAATCATCTATGGTTGTTCTAGCTTCTTTAGCTCATCTTCATAAGGAGTTGCATACGAATTTCTCATTTCATTTGCGTTAGCTTCTAACTCTTTCACCTATTTGTTCGATCCCTCCATCTCGGATCATAGCTTTGCAATACATTCATGTTGAGATATGTTAACTTCCTCAATATTGATGCAGCCCAGCCTGATATTTTAGGTCGCAAAAGACCTAGCGGCGTACGATCTACTCTGGATGCTGTAGCGGGATACACTAAATCGCGAATCTTAGGTCGCGAGCGACCTAACGATGAACGAGCTAACGAGATGGATCAAGCATTGGAGGGAAATACGGCGAGATATGCGAAGAATGACCAGCGACCTAGCGAAGCTATGTTTCCCAAGATGAACGACCTAACTGAGTTCGACCTATCGAGCTACGACTTACCAAGCTACCAGATTTCCAGTGTTTGCTGTTTCCTTAGGTCGCCAACGACCTAACTTAAGTCGCTGCCGAGCTTTCTTCAGTAGGTCGCAGGATTTTAGGTCGCTTGTGGATAGGTCGCGTGTGTTGTAAATACTGTAAGTCGTTGCTATGTTGTTTGGTTAAGTCGCAAGGTTGTTGTGATGTTGTTTGTATTAGGTCGCAGATATGTTCGTATGTGTAAGATTTAAGTCGCGCATGATGTTAGGTCGCTAACGACCTATGTTAGGTCGTAGGTCGCGGCACTGTTTAGGTCGGTGAAACTGTGGGTGTGTGAGTTGTAATCTCTATAAATAGCGGGGTTGTGTCATTTGTAATTCTTAGTTGATTTTGAATAAAACTTTGTTTGTGTGCTTTGTGCCACTTCTCCAATTGGTAGTTGAGTGTGATCTCCTATCTCCACCTTCGATATTCGAGTGCGCTCGAATCAACGATTGTTAAAGCCGATTCACGGAATCAAGTGCGCTTGATCAACGTCGAAAAATCGTAGATCTTTAAACACGGTATCGTGCGCGATCAACGTGTTTGATATAGCTAGAATCCAGTATCTTTGGATCAACGGATTTGGGCCTTTGGTATCTTTCAGTCCACCGATTACTACTTTCACCGTTTCATACTTTTCAGTTATCCGCTGCTGCATCATTTGGTATCAGAGCTAGACTTAGCCAATCATAGCTAAGCCGAGTCTTGGAGCCAAGTATTATTGAAGAGTTCAAGCCGAGCCAATTGAGTTTAGGCCGAGCTAGTCGAAGTGCGTGAAGTGTTTAAGCCGTGCATAGTTTGTTCATTTCTATGTCAAGGCCGAGAGTTGAAGTTTTGATAACGCCGCCGAGAAGAGCTAATCGCCATCAGAATGTTGAAGCGTTGTATAGAAGAGAAGAAGCCGAGCAAATGGAACAACGCATCAATGAAAAGTTTGATGAAGGCATTGGGAAGTTAGAGAAACTGATGAATGATATGAATCAAAGTCAAAGGAGAAGGTCACCAGTCTCGAACCATGGAGGAAACAGAGTTTTGCCATCGGTTACGGAAGCGAGGAGGGTGTCGCCGCAATCTTATCAAGAAAGAAGAGAATCTTCAGTTTTATTGAGGAGAGAACATCATGAGTATAGAAATGAAGAGAGAAGAACTCCACGTGAGTTTGAACATGAGCCATACCGTGATGATGAAAGACAAAGTAGAAGAGATATGCGTGATCATAGAGATGTGGATGGTCAAGATCGTTATCGAAGTACATCTGTTTTTGATGAAGATGGTGGTAGATGTAGTGTTCATTCTCGAGATCGAGACCAAGTACGAAATGCATATCGGGATGTTGAAGATGATCGACGATGGGAGTCGGGGATGAAAACTGAAATTCCAGAATTCAAGGGTAGTATGCAAGCTGAAGAATTCCTTGATTGGTTGTCTAATGTTGAAGAGATTTTTGACTTTAAGGAAGTTCCCGAGCATTGAAGAGTGAAGTTAGTTGCTACTCGTTTGAAAGGAAGAGCTATGGCATGGCGGCAGCAAACTAAACTAACACGGGAGAGAATGGGAAAGTCAAAGATTGAATCATGGGAGAAGATGAAGAAATTGATGAAAGCTACTTTCTTACCTTACAATTATCAATATCTTATGTATCAACGTTTGCAGAACTTGAGGCAGGGAACAAAGTCAGTGAATGATTATGCGGATGAATTTTATCAATTGATTGCGAGGAATGATATCATGGAGACAGAGGAGCAGTTGACAGCTAGATTTGTTGGAGGGTTGAGAATGCAGATTCAAGATATGGTGAATATGTTTGATCCCAGATATGTTGCCGAAGCACATCAAAAAGCTCTAGTTTGGGAGAAGCAAGGAAGGAGAGGTGGTGGTGTGTTTACAAATTCCAACAATCCAATGAAAGGGGCTAGTAGTAATGCGAATGTTTCGAAGGCTGTTGCAAAACCGGTTGTTAATGAAGTTGCTAAGACCAGGATCAATAGTGGTATCAAATGTTTCAATTGTTAGGAGATTGGTCACAAAAGCAATGAATGTCCAAAGCCAAAGAAACGAGTGATGGTTGCTGAGGTAGAGGATGAGGAAGTAGAAGCTGAATGTTCTAATTCACTACATGATGAGGAGGAGGAAAATGTGTCGGGAGATGAAGGGTATTCATTGATGATGAAGTGGTCGTGTTTGACACCAAAGCAAGAGGATGATTCAAGTTGGTTGAGGAGTAACATCTTTCAGTCAACATGCACTATCTTGGGAAGGGTTTGCAAGTTTGTCATTGATGTGGGAAGCTGTGATAATATCATTTCTTCAGAAGCTGTAAAGAAGTTGTCATTGAAAACAGAGAAGCACCCGAAACCTTACAAGTTAGCTTGGTTGAGGAAAGGTGGGGAGGTGAAGGTTGGACGAAGAGCTTGTGTTAATTTTTCGATTGGGAAGAAATACAAGGATGAAATTTGGTGTGATGTTGTGGATATGGATGTATGCCATCTGTTGTTGGGGAGACCATGGCAGTATGATAGAGCGATGCAACATGATGGTCGTACTAACAGTTACAGTTTCATGTTTGAAGGTACAAAAATCACTCTAGTTCCTAAGAAGCGACAACAAGAAGAAAGCAAGTTGGAGGAGATTGAAGAACTTAAAACTTTGCTATCTTTGAAGGAGTTTGTTAAGGAAGTAGAAGAGGAGCCTGAAGTATTTTTGTTGATTGGACGTGAGAGTAATGAAGTGGTTGAAATTCCTGAAGAAGTAAAGCCAGTGCTGGGAGAATTTGACGATGTATTTCCTGAGGAGCTACCAACGGAGTTACCCCCGTTGAGAGATATTCAACATCAAATTGATCTTGTTCCAGGAGTTGTGTTACCACATAGACCACACTATAGAATGAGTCCAAAGGAACACGAGGAGTTGAGAAGGCAAGTGGAAGAGTTGCTTGAACAAGGACGTGTACAGGAAAGTTTAAATCCTTGTGCAGTTCCAGCTTTGTTAGTGCCGAAGAAGGATGGAACGTGGAGGATGTGTACGGATAGCAGGGCACTCAATAAAATAACTGTCAGATACAGATTTCCGATGCCGAGGCTTGATGATTTGTTAGATCAGTTGAGCGGGGCTACTATCTTTTCGAAAATTGATTTGAAGAGTGGTTATCATCAAATTTGAATTTGACCAGGAGACGAATGGAAGACAGCATTCAAGACGAGAGAAGGATTATATGAATGGCTGGTTATGCCGTTTGGTTTTTCGAATGCACCTAGTACATTTATGCGGGTGATGAATCAGATCTTTAGACCTTTTATTGGGAAATTCGTGGTGGTGTATTTTGATGATATACTGATATATAGTAGAAGCACAAAAGAACACTTGCATCATCTGAAAGAAGTGTTGATGATACTGCGACAGGAACAATTTTATGTTGCAACGAAGAAATGCGTGTTCATGACGCATAGTGTTTTATTTTTGGGATATGTTATTTCAGAAGGAGGTACACAGGTGGATCAGAATAAAGTTGAAGCAATCAGAAATTGGCCACAACCCAGTACGATAACAGAAGTTAGAAGTTTTCATGGTTTAGCATCATTCTACCGAAGATTTATTCCACACTTCAGTAGCGTGATGGCACCAGTTACTAATTGTATGAAGGGGAAGCAATTTTCATGGTCGGAGGAAGCAGGATTTGCTTTTGAGAGAATCAAGGAACTATTGACGACAGCACCAATTCTAGTATTACCAGATTTTCAGTTGTTGTTTGAGTTACATACTGATGCATCTAAAGTTGGGATTGGAGGGGTGTTGAGTCAGAAAGGACGTCCTATTGCATATTTTAGTGAGAAGCTATCGAGAGCCAAGATGAGATATAATACTTATGATGTGGAATTCTATGCTATTGTTCAAGCTATAAAACATTGGAGACACTATTTGTTCCATAAATAATTTGTTCTATATACTGATCATGAAGCACTGAAACATTTGCAGGGACAGGACAAAATTGCAGCCATGCATGCTTCGTGGATCGCATACCTGCAACAGTTTACATTTGTGGTGAAGTATAAGTCGGGAATTACAAACCGTGTGGCAGATGCATTGAGCCGAAGGAATCATTTGTTGACTACAATGAAAGTTGAAGTGACGGGGTTTGATGTGTTGCCGGAATTGTTTGTTGATGATCCTTATTTTGCGAAGTTTGTTGATGAAGTCGAGAAGGGGAAGACGGATGAGTACGTGTTGGTAGATGGTTTTCTTTTTAAGGGGAATCGATTGTGCATACCAGAGTGCAGCTTACGAATGAAGATTGTGAAGGAGTTGCATGAGGAAGGTCATGTGGTAGAGATCGTACTTTGCAATTGATTTCTCAATCTTATTATTGGCCTTCGTTGAAGCGGGAAGTTGAAAAGTTTATGGAGAGATGTCATATTTGCCAAGTTTCCAAAGGGACAACGACGAATGCGGGATTGTATATGCCCTTACCCGTGCCGACTAGACTATGGGTTGATATCAGTATGGATTTTGTTTTGGGATTACCGAGAACTCAGAGGGGGAATGATTCAATATATGTTGTAGTGGACAGGTTTTCGAAAATGGCACATTTCATAGCTTGTAAGAAGATAGCTGATGCCGTCTGTGTTGCTCAATTATTCTTTAAAGAGGTGTATCGATTGCATGGGCTACTTGAATCTATTGTTTCTGATCGGGATACTAGATTTCTAAGCCATTTTTGGTTGAGTTTGTGGAAGATGGTTGGAACAAAGCTGAATTTAGTAGCGCCTATCATCCGCAAACTGATGGGCAAACGGAAGTGGTGAATAGATCGTTGGGAAACCTGCTAAGATTCTTGTGAAAGATAATTTGAAGAGCTGGGATATGAAATTGTGTCAGGCGGAATTTGCACATAATCATGCTATTAATCGTAGTACGGAGTTCAGTCCATTTTAGATTGTATATTCGAGCTTGCCAAAGGGGCCGTTGGATTTGACGATAGTGCCACAACCAAAGGGAATCGTTAAGCGGGCTGTTGATTTTGTTGACGGATTGACAGAATGCCATAAAATCGTTCAGGAACGATTGGAGAAGGCGAATGAAAAGTATAAACAACTGGTAGATAAAAAGCGAAGGAGTGTGAATTTCAGAGAAGGTGACTTGGTTTATGCTGTGTTGACAAAAGATCGTTTTCCTGTTGGAACTTACAACAAGTTGAAAGCTCGAAAAATTGGCCCAGTAGAAATTTTGAAGAAGATCAATGATAATGCATATCAGTTGAAATTACCGGATCATATTCACACTGCAGACGTTTTCAACGTCAAATACTTAATTCCATATCATGGGGATGAGCTTGTTGTGGAAGAGGAAGGTGCAAACTCGAGGACGAATTTTTCCCAACCAGGGGAGGATGATGCAGCCCAGCCTGATATTTTAGGTCGCGAACGACCTAGCGGCGTACGGTCTACTCTGGATGCTGTAGCAGGATACACTAAGTCACGAATCTTAGGTCGCGAGCGACCTAACGATGAACGAGCTAACGAGATGGATCAAGCATTGGAGGGAAATACGGCGAGATATGCGAAGAATGACCAGCGACCTAGCGAAGCTATGTTTCCCAAGATGAACGACCTAACTGAGTTCGACCTATCGAGCTACGACTTACCAAGCTACCAGATTTCCAGTGTTTGTTGTTTCCTTAGGTCGCAAACGACCTAACTTAAGTCGCTGCCAAGCTTTCTTCAGTAGGTCGCAGGATTTTAGGTCGCTTGTGGATAGGTCGCGTGTGTTGTAAATACTGTAAGTCGTTGCTATGTTGTTTGGTTAAGTCGCAAGGTTGTTGTGATGTTGTTTGTATTAGGTCGCAGATATGTTCGTATGTGTAAGATTTAAGTCGCGCATGATGTTAGGTCGCTAACGACCTATGTTAGGTCGTAGGTCGCGGCCCTGTTTAGGTCGGTGAAACTGTGGGTGTGTGAGTTGTAATCTCTATAAATAGCGGGGTTGTGTCATTTGTAATTCTTAGTTGATTTTGAATAAAACTTTGTTTGTGTGCTTTGTGCCACTTCTCCAATTGGTAGTTGAGTGTGATCTCCTGTCTCCACCTTCGGTATTCGAGTGCGCTCGAATCAACGATTGTTGAAGCTGATTCACAGAATCAAGTGCGCTTGATCAACGTCGAAGAATCGTAGATCTTTAAACACGGTATCGTGCGCGATCAACGTGTTTGAGATATGTAGAATCCGGTATCTTTGGATCAACGGATTTGAGCCTTTAGTATCTTTCAATCCACCGATTACTACTTTCACCGTTTCATACTTTTCAGTTATCCGCTGCTGCATCAAATATTAGCCATGTCTTCAAACTCCCTAAATATCCCAATTTGGGTCGCCCTAACAATTAGTTTATTTTCTTCTGATCTACTCTTTCAACTCTTTAACTCGATCTTCATAGGAGACCATAACCTAAGAAATTGTTTGACCTTTAGCAGAGATAGCGGGGGTTATTGGACTAGAAGTTCCACCAGCCTCGTGTATGACCATGCAGCCCTAATGGTATCCGATGAGAAAAGTCATGGTGTCCTATAAACATAAATACATGAAAAAAAATCAAAATACGAACCAAGTAAGTAATAAAAACTTTTTTTCCATTAAACGTAAAAAGGTTACAAAAGGAATACTTGAAGTTACAATTGAATAAAACTCGAAACCTATTACTAAGATACTAATACCATGCTTACCCGATTCTAAGTCCATTTTAAACCAAATTAAGGTGGGTGATATAGGGAGACAAATCATCCATGGTAATGAATGTTATATGTGCAGCGCGAAGGTACTCAGGGCTTCCTTATCTTGAGTAACCTAAGAAGTTTTTCTCAAGAGCACTAGGTTCTCTTAAGCTATGTAATTTTGTTCTCAAGCTTTTATTCCCTTTAACATATGAGGTTAGTGTTTACCGTGATCCTCCCAGCCATTTGATGTTCTAAATGCATAATACATTTTTAAAGATATTGTTTAAAATTGCTCTCCTCACATGCGGATTCAAGCTGGCGAGTTTACCAATAATTATATATTTTCATAAAAAGTAGATATGAGTTTTTCAACATTATCAATAAAAAAAGAGAAACATAAAATGACATATACGAACTTCACGAGAAAGTAAAACTAAATAGTATAATAAGGAGCCAGGCTAGAGCATGTAAAATGAAGTCAACCAGTTAACAAAATAAAACCTATATATACACTACAAAATTTTCATTAAGTACATGTCAAAAAATTGCAAAAAACAATACAAGAAATCTTCCCTAACCTAGCACTGCCCCAGCCTAACCCCTTCATCATAAAATAAAACGAGAATGAATGAAGTGGAGTTTAGGATATTATGTTTCTATCAGTTGTCCAGTGAAGGGTTGCAGACATGTAAGGTGGAGGTGGTATCATCATGCATCTCTTCATTAGAAGCATCAAAAGCTACAGCGAAGGTAGATAACGTCGCTGCTTTCTTATTCTTCTCCTTAGCCCATTCTTTCTGACAATAATCTCATGCAGCCTTAGCAGTACGTAGTTGCATTATCCAAAACGGAAAGTTGACTTTGGAGACCTCCGCGTCTTCAGCCCTAAAAGAAATGCCTCTTAACTTGGGCATAAATTTGGTAAAGGACAGCTAAAGTGGAATCCTCTAGGGCATGCTCATGCCGATCTTCTATAGAAGCCATCTTTTTCTTCAACCCTTCAACCTCTTCCATAGCTTTCCAAGCAGACTCTTTTGCCTACATAACCTTCTGCATAGCTTGATTTGCTTCAGCTTTCAACGTAGCTTTTGTATCCTTTCAGGATACAAGTGTGGTTTTAAGCCATGCTACTTCCTTCTCCAACTAAGCATGAGAATTCTCTACCATCCCATGCTTGGAACGTACAGATTCTAACACCCCTAGCACTGTTCAAAACGTAAATGCACTTCAATGGCAAAGGCGTCACATTGAAATATGAAACAAAAGTTAAAAATCCTCAACATAACAAATTAAATGCGCCCTTTGAACATTCTTTATGACCTAGAAGTGGCCCATATGAAACCCTTTAAAGATTATTGCATTCGAGATGGATGCTTTTGGCAATGAAAATGGGAGGAGTGGGAGGAGGAAGAGCGCTGACATCATGGATCATAAGGCGTCCCATCATCTCAAGTATGTTTGCTAATGTGCTCTCCTCTAGCAACGAGAGGACGTGCAAGGAGCGGGAAGTGAAGTAATAGGAGCTATGCACTGAGAAAGCTTTGGATGCATGGGCTTCTTAGGGGGTTTTCTCTTATTGCCAAGTCAGTAGACTCCTCCCTAAGACGTTTCGTAATCTCCATACCTTCTTTTGATGATCTAGGCTTTGTGAAAGTAGTGTTCACCCTAGGACGGTGCTGTGAAGGCATGTTGCCTGCGAAAGTTAACCAAAAACATATAAGTAAATAGGTCATAATCATATATGAAATTTTATCTCTTAAAAAAACATAAACAAGACTAGCCAATGGTAAAATGATCTTACAACCTGCTCCAGAGTAAAGGAGAAACTGCATGCCTCCCCTGAAGTTGAAACAAATTCGAATGTAGAAACTAATCATGATAAATTATGAGAAGATCACAAGAAGTTGTGCTGGTGCAGCAGCGACTCGACAAATATTCTCGAGCATTTGAAGACATTAGCATCCGAAGAATAAATGAAATTCCTACGGGCCTCAAATTGCTCTTTTTCTTCCGTAGTAAAGTTAGGTCAGTTAACTAAAGAAAGGAAAGAAAGCAAATTTAAAATAGAGAAATTGAGTTAAGAAAAGGAAAAGGAAAATAAAATAAAGGAAGGTTGAAGTCCTACCATCTTCTTGGAAGGTAGAAAGGAAGCCATCACAGTTCGAAATATAATAGTAACGGTCTACCCACGGTAGGATCTTACGCCGAGATGTTTGGAGACATATTTGAGGGCTTGAACATGGTAAAATAGCTCATATTCTAGTGTAGTATTCTTCCCTATAGAATACAAAATGCACAGCTTGCATCAGGTGCGTGGTGAATCTATGCATAGAGAATGTAGGTGCATAACAAAAGGAAATATGAAAGTGGAGCTTGTTGGATAGGAGAAATGCCTAAGCTATCCAACCATTCCTTAAGTAGTGGGTAAGGAGGTTAAGTACATACCACAACGTATATGCTTAGAAGACAGTGAGATATAGCTTTTAAGGGGTAATTATATGCACCTAGACATAGAAGAGACCCTATAGGCACAATCGCTTATTTCAAAACTGTCAAGAATAAGTAAAATCTGGATACATTTGCAGATGGTAGAAATAAGGTCTGTATGGGTAGTCACAACTTGACTGAAGCTAGGAGAGTCATCATAAGATATGTTCAACTAATATAAAAAGGAAATGATATGAAGTTTTGATGCAGCGCGAGATGAAGATGATGAACGACTTACCTTAAGCCGCATTCCTTAATCGCGCTGCCCTAGGTCGCAAAGGCGAAGAAGCCCGAATCGCCGAAACCCTAGATCGCTCAAGCTTCTAAGTCGCGAATTCCACTAAGTCGTTCCAGTTTAGCTCGCGATCTTCCGTATGTCGCGCTCCAGTAGGTCGAAGCTCCTAGGTCGCTGCCGTGCTCCTTAGGTCGCGAACGAAGTTATGTCGCTGTCAAATTCCTAGATCGCGGAGCTTCTTAAGTCGTTTTCGCTCCTCCTCCTCCTTAGGTCGCGAACGACCTATGCCAAATCCAATAAGTCGCAAACGGCCTATGCCAAATCCAGTAGATCGCGAAGCTCCAGTTCTTCTGAATTTTAGGTCGGAATTCCTTAGGTCGTGGGTCGCGAAGCTCCAGCTTTCCTCCAATAGGTCGCTCCAGCGAAGGTCGCAAACGAAGCTTTAGGTCGCGTCATTCCTTAAGTCGCGAAGTAGTTATGTCGCTGCTTCTTATGTCGCTGTTCATTCTTATGTCGCTCCAGTTAAGTCGCGAGCTTCCTTAGGTCGCTGAAATTCCTTAAGTCGCGAACGAGCTATCTTAAGTCGCTGAAGTTCGTAGATCGCTCCTGGATGCCTGGATGCCGCATTTGTTAAGTCGCTCTGCCAAGTTGTTAAGTCGTTGTTTGTTAAGTCGTTGTTTGTTAAGTCATTTATTGTTATGTCGTTATTTTCTTTTGGTCGCTAAAGTTTGTTAAGTCGTCTGTATTTTTGTAAAGTCGTTTGTACTGTTTGTGATATATTTTTCTTAAGTCATGTGAAGTGTTGTAACGTGTGTTGAGTTGTACTTTCCCTATAAATAGGGGTGTGTTTTCATTTGTAAAAGAAGTTGATTTTTGAATAAAAATTGGTTTGTGCTTTGTGCCACCATTGAAATTGGAAGTTGAGTGTTATCTCCTTTCTCCATCTTTGGATATTCGAGTGCGTTCGAATCAACGAACTTGAAGCCGATTCACGGAATCTCGTGCGCGAGATCAACGTCGAAGAATCGTAGATCTTCTAATGCAGTATCGTGCGCGATCAACGTGTTGAAGATAGCTAGAATCCGGTATCTCGAGAGATCAATGGATTTGGGCATTTGGGTATCTTCAATTCATCGATTCATCTTGTTTCATCAATTCATTTTCCGCGCATTTATCAATTCGTGAGTTGTTGATCCTGTAGACTGCGTCATTTGGTATCAGAGCAAGGAAACGAACTTTTCCAAGTTCTTTGGATTTCAAGTTTGCATGATTTGAAGTTTGTGGAATTCGAATATGAGTTTCCTTGTCCTTTTGTGTTCGTGAAGATTCAAACAAGTTGGAAGTTTTGATTCTGAAAGTTTTGGATCGAAGTGGGAAAGTTGTACAGAGCTTGAAGAGCTTGTTGGGAGCTAGAAGTTTACATCTTTTCGTATTAGAGCTAGAAGCGAGCTTGTTCAAGTTTGTGCGAGATTTGTTCAAGTCGTGAGCTAGGAGTTTGTGCGTAGATTCTGCATCATTGAAAGTTGCGCTAGTTGAAGTGTTCATTTTGAAGATTCCAACAAGTTGGTGAAGTTTGATTCGAAATTTTTTATTAATCGAAGCGAAGTGTGTGTTTGGATTTGTTGAAGATTTGACAATGCCTCCAAGAAGAGTTAATCGTCATCAGAATGTTGCAGATGTGTATCAAAGAGAAGATGCTGAACAAATGGAGCAACGAATTAGTGATAAATTCAATGAGAAGTTTGATGAGGGAATTGGTAGATTGGAAAGGCTCATGATGGATATGAATCAAACTCGACAAAGAGCATCGCCAGGTTCAAGTCAAGGTGGACATAGAATTTCGCCGTCAGTTTCGGGAGAAAGAGACGTGCGTGGTAGCAGAAATATTGATGGTCAGAATCGACATCGACATACGCCACATTATGATAGAGAAAGAAGAGAACCATCCTTGCCGATAAATCAAGATCGTGGATTTCGAGACAATTATGATTATCGGAATGAAGAAAGAAGAGCTTATCGTGGTTACGAGCATGAGCCATATTGTGATTATGAAAGAAGAAGTAGAGAGGACGTGCATGGTCATAGAAGATTCAATGTTCAGACTCGACATCGAAGCTCATCTAATTTTGAAGAAGATAGTTAATAGTATTCACTTTCGATATCCAAGTCAAGGGCAAAATCGATATAGGAATGTTGAAGAGAATGGTCATACACGGGTGTCAGGTATGAACACAGAAATTCCAGAATTCCGAGGTGGTCTACAAGCAGAGGAATTCTTTGATTGGTTATCAAAGGTTGAAAAGATTTTGAACTCAACAACGTGCCTGAAGATTGTCAAGTTAAGTTAGTTGCTACAAGATTGAGAGGAAGAGCTATGAATTGGTGGCAACAAACTAAATCAACCAGAGAGAGAATGGGAAAATCCAAAGTTGTCACGTGGGATAAGATGAAAAGGATGATGAAGGCAAATTTCTTACCCTACAATTATCAAGCTCGTATGAACCAACAATTGCAGAAATTGAGTCAAGGGAGACGAGGAAAGGGTGTGGTTACAAACCCCAACAATCAGAATAAAGGTGTTAATTGCAGTATAAATGTTTCTAAGAGAATCAACGAACCAGTTGTACATGGAATCACTAAGACAAATGTTGATGACCGAATTAAGCGCTATCATTATCAGGAGTCTGACCATAGAAGTATTGAATGTACGGAGTCCAATAAGAAAACCTTAGTTGTAGAAGAATGTGAAAACAAGGATGTGGATGATTCTACTAAAAGCGAGCCGGAAAAGGAAGAGGAACCGACTAGTCCATTATCTTTCAGCGAAAGTGTTGAAGAAGCGGAAGGTAGTGTTGAATCGTTGGTTAGGTATGAGGCAAGTGAAGAGCTTAAAACTCCCGAGGAGGTTAAACTAATGTTAGAAGAGTTTGAAGAGGTCGAGTTAGAGAATGATGAATGTAATTTATTGATGGGATTTATTCAACGTCAAAGTATGAGGATGTAGAAGTTGATTACTCTTCACCGCCAAAGATTGGTGTCGATAGTATGGAAGAAGAAATTGTGTTCAAAGTTGATGGAAATAACTTGATGATGGAGGATTCTTGCTTAACACCTGAGCTTATGGATGAGAGCCAGCCAAGTGTAAATTCCTTAGTTTCCGAAAAAGCCCGAACAAAGTGAAAGTGAAACATAAGAGAAGGCAGAATCAAATAGTTTATTGTCTTTGAAAGAGTTCGTCAATACAATGAAAGATAGTGATGAATTATCAATGTTGATTGAATCTGGAGAAAGTTCTGATTTTGAGAATCCTGAAGAGGTTGAAGTATTTGGAGAGTTTAAAGATGAGATTTCTGAGGAACTACCTAAAGAAACTAGTCTGGTATTTTTGGAAGAATCTGTTGAAAAGGTGAAAAATAATAATGAATTGTTTGTGTTGACCGGACAAGGAACGAGTAAAGATCTTGAGGATTTTGAGGAAGTTGGATCAGAATTCGATGAGTCTGAAGTCGAATATCCTGAGGAATTACCCGAAGAGTTACCACCACTACAGGACATTCAGCATCAAACTGAACTAGTACCAGATGCTATTTTACTGCAGGAATCGTACGATCTTGTGAATCTGAAAGAACAGGAAGAGTTGAAAAGACAGGATGAAGAGAATGATTGTTAGTTGGAGTTGCCTAATCATGTCCACACTGCTGACGTTGTCAACGTCAACTGCTTGGAACCGTTTCATGAAAATAAACATGTCAAAGAAGAAGCGAGTGGGAATTCATTTTAATCAGGGGAAATTGATGCAACACATCAAGGGAAGATTCTAAATGATGATACACCTGAACGAGATAAGGAAAGACAATAATCTGGGAATGAGTCATCACACTTCTTCAGTCGTGACTTCTTAAGTCGCTCCGCGATTTTAAACTTCCTTATATCGTCTCACATTTTCGTTACGATTTGGTTCTATATCACACCTTCATATTGGCGCAAGCATCATGATATCATCTCCCTTAGATCACTTCCTTATGCCGCCTGCCTAATGCCACGTCTGCTTTATGCCATGCGTTCCTTATGTCGAGCCGCATCTTCAGAGGGTCAAGACAAGATCAATATCAAGAGTGGTTATCACCAGAGCCACATCAGACCAGATAATGAATGGAAGACAACGTCTCGAAGAAGAAGAAAGTGTGAATTCAGGACGAATTCTTTTCAACCAGATGAGGATGATGCAGCGCGAGATGAAGATGATGAACGACTTACCTTAAGTCGCGTTCCTTAATCGCGCTGCCCTAGGTCGCAAAGGCAAAGAAGCTCGAATCGCCGAAACCCTATATCTCTCAAGCTTCTAAGTCGCGAATTCCACTAAGTCGTTCTAGTTTAGCTCGCGATCTTCCATATGTCGCGCTCCAGTAGGTCGAAGCCCCTAGGTCGATGCCGTGCTCCTTAGGTCGCGAACGAAGTTATGTCACTGCCAAATTCCTAGATCGCGGAGCTTCTTAAGTCGTTTTCGCTCCTCCTCCTTCTTAGGTCACGAACGACCTATGCCAAATCCAATAAGTCGCGAACGACATATGCCAAATCCAGTAGGTCGCGAAGCTCCAGTTCTTCTGAATTTTAGGTCGGAATTCCTTAGGTCGTGGGTCGCGAAGCTCCAGCTTTCCTCCAATAGGTCGCTCCAGCGAAGGTCGCAAACGAAGCTTTAGGTCGTGCCATTCTTTAAGTCGCGAAGTAGTTATGTCGCTGCTTCTTATGTCGCTATTCATTCTTATGTCGCTCCAGTTAAGTCGCGAGCTTCCTTAGGTCGTTGAAATTCCTTAAGTCGCGAACGAGTTATCTTAAGTCGCTGAAGTTCGTAGATCGCTTCTGGATGCCTAGATGCCGCATTTGTTAAGTCGCTCTGCCAAGTTGTTATGTCGTTTGTTTGTTAAGTCGTTGTTTGTTAAGTCGTTTATTGTTATGTCGTTATTTTCTTTAGGTCGCTAAAGTTTGTTAAGTCGTTTGTATTTTTGTAAAGTCGTTTGTACTGTTTGTGATGTATTTTTCTTAAGTCATGTGAAGTGTTGTAACGTGTGTTGAGTTGTACTTTCCCTATAAATAGGGGTGTGTTGTCATTTGTAAAAGGAGTTGATTTTTTAATAAAAATTGGTTTGTGCTTTGTGCTACCATTGAAATTGGAAGTTGAGTGTTATCTCCTTTCTCCATCTTTGGATATTCGAGTGCGCTCGAATCAACGAACTTGAAGCCGATTCACGGAATCTCGTGCGCGAGATCAACGTCGAAGAATCGTAGATCTTCTAATGCGGTATCGTGCGCGATCAACGTGTTGAAGATAGCTAGAATCCGGTATCTCGAGAGATCAACAGATTTGGGCATTTGCGTATCTTCAATTCATCGATTAATCTTTTTTCATCAATTCATTTTCCGCGAATTCATCAATTCGTGAGTTGTTGATCCTATAGGTTGCGTCATTTGGTATCAGAGAAAGGAAACGAACTTTTCCAAGTTCGTTGGATTTCAAGTTTGCGTGTTTTGAAGTTTGTGGAATTCGAATGTGAGTTTGCTTGTCCTTTTGTGTTCGTGAAGATTCAAACAAGTTGGAAGTTTTGATTCTGAAAGTTTTGGATCGAAGTGGGAAAGTTGTACAGAGCTTGAAGAGCTTGTTGGGAGCTAGAAGTTTACATCTTTTTCGTATTAGAGCTAGAAGCGAGCTTGTTCAAGTTTGTGCGAGATTTGTTCAAGTCGTGAGCTAGGAGTTTGTGCGTAGATTCTGCATCATTGAAAGTTGCGCTAGTTGAAGTGTTCATTTTGAAGATTCCAATAAGTTGGTGAAGTTTGATTCGAAATTTTTTTTTAATCGAAGCGAAGTGTGTGTTTGGATTTGTTGAAGATTTGACAATGCCCCCAAGAAGAGTTAATCGTCATCAGAATGTTGCAGATGTGTATCAAAGAGAAGATGCTGAACAAATGGAGCAACGAATTAGTGATAAATTCAATGAGAAGTTTGATGAAGGAATTGGTAGATTGGAAAGGCTCATGATGGATATGAATCAAACTCGACAAAGAGCATCGCCAGGTTCAAGTCATGGTGGACATAGAATTTTGCCGTCAGTTTCGGGAGAAAGAGACGTGCGTGGTAGCAGAAATGTTGATGGTCAGAATCGACATCGACATACGCCACATTATGATAGAGAAAGAAGAGAACCATCCTTGTCGATAAATCGAGATCGTGGATTTCGAGACAATTATGATTATCGGAATAAAGAAAGAAGAGCTTATCGTGGTTACGAGCATGAGCCATATTATGATTATGAAAGAAGAAGTAGAGAGGACGTGCATGGTCATAGAAGATTCAATGTTCAGACTCGACATCGAAGCTCATCTAATTTTGAAGAAGATAGTTATGGTAATAGTGTTCACTTTCGATATCCAGGTCAAGGGCAAAATCGATATAGGAATGTTGAAGAGAATGGTCATACACGGGAGTCAGGTATGAACATAGAAATTCCAGAATTTCGAGGTGGTCTACAAGTAGAGAAATTCTTTGATTGGTTATCAAAGGTTGAAAAGATTTTTGAACTCAACAACGTGCCTGAAGATCGTCAAGTTAAGTTAGTTGCTACAAGATTGAGAGGAAGAGCTATGAATTGGTGGCAACAAACTAAATCAACCAGAGAGAGAATGGGAAAATCCAAAGTTGTCACGTGGGATAAGATGAAAAGGATGATGAAGGCAAATTTCTTACCCTACAATTATCAAGCTCGTATGAACCAACAATTGCAGAAGTTGAGTCAAGGGAGTCGAGGAAAGTGTGTGGTTACAAACCCCAACAATCAGAATAAAGGTGTTAATTGCAGTATAAATGTTTCTAAGAGAATCAACGAACCAGTTGTACATGGAATCACTAAGACAAATGTTGATGACTGAATTAAGCGCTATCATTCTCAGGAGTCTGACCATAGAAGTATTGAATGTACGGAGTCCAATAAGAAATCCTTAGTTGTAGAAGAATGTGTAAACGAGGATGTGGATGATTCTACTGAAAGCGAGCCGGAAAAGGAAGAGGAACCGACTAGTCCATTATCATTCAACGAAAGTGTTGAAGAAGCGGTAGGTAGTGCTGAATCGTTGGTTAGGTATGAGGCAAGTGAAGAGCTTAAAACTCCTGAGGAGGTTAAACTAATGTTAGAAGAGTTTGAAGAGGTCGAGTTAGAGAATGATGAATGTAATTTGTTGATGGGATTTTATTCAACGTCAAAGTATGAGGATGTAGAAGTTGATTACTCTTCACCGCCAAAGATTGGTGTCGATAGTATGGAAGAAGAAATTGTGTTCGGAGTTGAGGGAAATAACTTGATGATGGAGGATTCTTGCTTAACACCTGAGCTTATGGATGAGAGCCAGCTAAGTGTAAATTCCTTAGTTTCCGAAAAGCCCGAACAAAGTGAAAGTGAAACAGAAGAGAAGGCAGAATCAGATAGTTTATTGTCTTTGAAAGAGTTCTTCAATACAATGAAAGATAGTGATGAATTATCAATGTTTATTGAATATGGAGAAAGTTCTGATTTTGAGAATCCTGAAGAGGTTGAAGTATTTGGAGAGTTTAAAGATGAGATTTCTGAGGAACTGCCTGAAGAAACTAGTCTGGTATTTTTGGAAGAGTCTGTTGAAAAGGTTAAAAATAATAATAAATTGTTTGTGTTGACCGGACAAGGAACGAGTAAAGATCTTGAGGATTTTGAGGAAGTTGGATCAAAATTCGATGAGTCTGAAGTCAAATATCCTGAGGAATTACCCGAAGAGTTACCACCACTACAGGACATTCAGCATCAAACTGAACTAGTACCAGATGCTATTTTACTGCAGGAATCGTACGATCTTGTGAATCTGAAAGAACATGAAGAGTTGAAAAGACAGGATGAAGAGAATGATTGTCAGTTGGTGTTGCCTAATCATGTCCGCACTGTTGACGTTGTCAACGTCAACTGCTTGGAACCGTTTCATGAAAATAAACATGTCAAAGAAGAAGCGAGTGGGAATTCATTTCAATTAGGGGAAATTGATGCAACACATCAAGGGAAGATTCTAAATGATGATACACCTGAACGAGATAAGGAAAGACAAGAATCTGGGCATGAGTCATCACACTTCTTCAGTCGTGACTTCTTAAGTCGCTCCACGATTTTAAACTTCCTTATATCGTCTCGCATTTTCATTACGATTTGGTTCTATATCACACCTTCCTATTGGCGCAAGCATCATGATGTCATCTCCCTCAGATCACTTCCTTATGCCGCCTGCCTAATGCAACGTCTGCTTTATGCCATGCGTTCCTTATATCGAGCCGCATCTTTAGAGGGTCAAGACAAGATCAATATCAAGAGTGGTTATCACCAGAGCCGCATCAGACCAGATAATGAATGGAAGACAGCGTCTCGAAGAAGAAGAAAGTATGAATTCGGGACGAATTCTTTTCGACCAGGGGAGAATGATGCAACGCGAGATGAAGATGATGAACGACTTACCTTAAGTCGCGTTCCTTAATCGCGTTGCCCTAGGTCGCAAAGGCAAAGAAGCCCGAATCGCCGAAACCCTAGATCGCTCAAGCTTCTAAGTCGTGAATTCCACTAAGTTGTTCCAGTTTAGCTCGCGATCTTCCGTATGTCGCGCTCCAGTATGTCGAAGCCCCTAGGTCGCTGCCGTGCTCCTTAGGTCGCGAACGAAGTTATGTCGCTGCCAAATTCCTAGATCGTGGAGCTTCTTAAGTCGTTTTCGCTCCTCCTCCTTCTTAGGTCACGAACGACCTATGCCAAATCCAATAAGTCGCGAACGACCTATGCCAAATCCAGTAGGTCACGAAGCTCCAGTTCTTCTGAATTTTAGGTCGGAATTCCTTAGGTCGTGGGTCGCGAAGCTCCAGCTTTCCTCCAATAGGTCGCTCCAGCGAAGGTCGCAAACGAAGCTTTAGGTCGCGCCATTCCTTAAGTCGCGAAGTAGTTATGTCGCTGCTTCTTATGTCGCCGTTCATTCTTATGTCGCTCCAGTTAAGTCGCGAGCTTCCTTAGGTCGCTGAAATTCCTTAAGTCGCGAACGAGCTATCTTAAGTCGCTGAAGTTCGTAGATCGCTCCTGGAAGCCTGGATGCCGAATTTGTTAAGTCGCTCTGCCAAGTTGTTATGTAGTTTGTTTTTTAAGTCGTTGTTTGTTAAGTCGTTTATTGTTATGTCGTTATTTTCTTTAGGTCGCTAAAGTTTGTTAAGTCGTCTGTATTTTTGTAAAGTCGTTTGTACTGTTTGTGATGTATTTTTCTTAAGTCATGTGAAGTGTTGTAACGTGTGTTGAGTTGTACTTTCCCTATAAATAGGGGTGTGTTGTCATTTGTAAAAGGAGTTGATTTTTGAATATAAATTGGTTTGTGCTTTTTGCCACCATTGAAATTGGAAGTTGAGTGTTATCTCCTTTCTCCATCTTCGGATATTCGAGTGCGCTCGAATCAACGAACTTGATGCCGATTCAGGGAATCTCGTGCGCGAGATCAACGTCGAAGAATCGTAGATCTTCTAATGCGGTATCGTGCGCGATCAACGTGTTGAAGATAGCTAGAATCCGGTATCTCGAGAGATCAACAGATTTGGGCATTTGGGTATCTTCAATTCATCGACTCATCTTGTTTCATCAATTCATTTTCTGCGAATTCATCAATTCGTGAGTTGTTGATCCTGTTGGCTGCGTCATTTGGTATCAGAGCAAGGAAACGAACTTTTCCAAGTTCGTTGAATTTCAAGTTTGCGTGATTCCAAGTTTGTGGAATTCGAATGTGAGTTTGCTTGTTCTTTTGTGTTCGTGAAGATTCAAACAAGTTGGAAGTTTTGATTCTGAAAGTTTTGGATCGAAGTGGGAAAGTTGTACAGAGCTTGAAGAGCTTGTTGGGAGCTAGAAGTTTACATCTTTTCGTATTAGAGCTAGATGCGAGCTTGTTCAAGTTTGTGCGAGATTTGTTCAAGTCGTGAGCTTGGAGTTTGTGCGTAGATTCTACATCATTGAAAGTTGCGCTAGTTGAAGTGTTCATTTTGAAGATTCCAACAAGTTGGTGAAGTTTGATTAGAAATTTTTTTTAATCGAAGCGAAGTGTGTGTTTGGATTTGTTGAAGATTTGACAATGCCTCCAAGAAGAGTTAATCGTCATCAGAATGTTGCAGATGTGTATCAAAGAGAAGATGCTGAACAAATGGAGCAACGAATTAGTGATAAATTCAATGAGAAGTTTGATGAGGGAATTGGTAGATTGGAAAGGCTCATGATGGATATGAATCAAACTCGACAAAGAGCATCGCCAGGTTCAAGTCAAGGTGGACATAAAATTTCATCGTCAGTTTCGGGAGAAAGAGACGTGCGTGGTAGCAGAAATGTTGATGGTCAGAATCGACATCGACATACGCCACATTATGATAGAGAATAAAGAGAACCATCCTTGTCGATAAATCGAGATCGTGGATTTCGAGTCAATTATGATTATCGGAATGAAGAAAGAAGAGCTTATCGTGGTTACGAGCATGATCCATATTGTGATTATAAAAGAAGAAGTAGAGAGGACGTGCATGGTCATAGAAGATTCAATGTTCAGACTCGACATCGAAGCTCATCTAATTTTGAAAAAGATAGTTATGGTAATAGTGTTCACTTTCGATATCCAGGTCAAGGGCAAAATCGATATAGGAATGTTGAAGAGAATGGTCATACACGGAAGTCAGGTATGAACACAGAAATTCCAGAATTACGAGGTGGTCTACAAGCAGAGGAATTCTTTGATTGGTTATCAAAGGTTGAAAAGATTTTTGAACTCAACAACGTGCCTGAAGATCGTCAAGTTAAGTTAGTTGCTACAAGATTGAGAGGAAGAGCTATGAATTGGTGGCAACAAACTAAATCAACCAGAGAGAGAAAGGGAAAATCCAAAGTTGTCACGTGGGATAAGATGAAAAGGATGATGAAGGCCAATTTCTTACCCTACAATTATCAAGCTCGTATGAACCAACAGTTGCAGAAGTTGAGTCAAGGGATTCGAGGAAAGGGTGTGGTAACAAACCCCAACAATCAGAATAAAGGTGTTAATTGCAGTATAAATGTTTCTAAGAGAATCAACGAACCAGTTGTACATGGAATCACTAAGACAAATGTTGATGACCGAATTAAGCGCTATGACTATCAGGAGTCTGACCATAGAAGTATTGAATGTACGGAGTCCAATAAGAAAACCTTAGTTGTAGAAGAATGTGAAAACGAGGATGTGGATGATTCTACTGAAAGCGAGCCGGAAAAGGAAGAGGAACCGACTAGTCCATTATCTTTCAGCAAAAGTGTTGAAGAAGCGAAAGGTAGTGCTGAATCGTTGGTTAGGTATGAGGCAAGTGAAGAGCTTAAAACTCCTGAGGAGGTTAAACTAATGTTAGAAGAGTTTGAAGAGGTCGAGTTAGAGAATGATGAATGTAATTTGTTGATGGGATTTTATTCAACGTCAAAGTATGAGGATGAAGAAGTTGATTACTCTTCACCGCCAAAGATTGGTGTCGATAGTATAGAAGAAGAAATTGTGTTCGGAGTTGAGGGAAATAACTTGATGATGGAGGATTCTTGCTTAACACCTGAGCTTATGGATGATAGCCAGCCAAGTGTAAATTCCTTAGTTTCGGAAAAGCCCGAACAAAGTGAAAGTGAAACAGAAGAGAAGGCAGAATCAGATAGTTTATTGTCTTTGAAAGAGTTCGTCAATACAATGAAAGATAGTGATGAATTATCAATGTTGATTGAATCTGGAGAAAGTTCTGATTTTGAGAATCCTGAAGAGGTTGAAGTATTTGGAGAGTTTAAAGATGAGATTTCTGAGGAACTGCCTGAAGAAACTAGTCTAGTAATTTTGGAAGAGTCTGTTGAAAAGGTGAAAAATAATAATGAATTGTTTGTGTTGACCGGACAAGGAACGAGTAAAGATCTTGAGGATTTTGAGGAAGTTGGATCAGAATTCGTTGAGTCTGAAGTCGAATATTCTGAGGAATTACCCGAAGAGTTACCACCACTACAGGACATTCAGCATCAAACTGAACTAGTACCAGATGCTATTTTACTGCAGGAATCGTACGATCTTGTGAATCTGAAAGAACAGGAAGAGTTGAAAAGACAGGATGAAGAGAATGATTGTCAGTTGGAGTTGCCTAATCATGTCCGCACTGCTGACGTTGTCAACGTCAACTACTTGGAACCGTTTCATGAAAATAAACATGTCAAAGAAGAAGCGAGTGGGAATTCATTTCAATCAGGGGAAATTGATGCAACACATCAAGGGAAGATTCTAAATGATGATACACCTGAACGAGATACGGAAAGACAAGAATCTGGGCATGAGTCATCACACTTCTTCAGTCGTGACTTCTTGAGTCGCTCCGCGATTTTAAACTTCCTTATATCGTCTCGCATTTTCGTTACGATTTGGTTCTATATCACACCTTCCTATTAGCGCAAGCATCATGATGTCATCTCCCTCAGATCACTTCCTTATGCCGCCTGCCTAATTCCACGTCTGCTTTATTCCATGCGTTCCTTATGTCGAGCCGCATCTTCAGATGGTCAAGGCAAGATCAATCTCAAGAGTGGTTATCACCAGAGCCGCATCAGACCAGATAATGAATGGAAGACAGCGTCTCGAAGAAGAAGAAAGTGTGAATTCGGGACGAATTCTTTTCAACCAGGGGAGGATGATGCAGCGCGAGATGAAGATGATGAACGACTTACCTTAAGTCGCGTTCCTTAATCGCGCTGCCCTAGGTCGCAAAGGCAAAGAAGCTCGAATCGCCGAAACCCTAGATCGCTCAAGCTTCTAAGTCGCGAATTCCACTAAGTCGTTCCTGTTTAGCTCGTGATCTTTCGTATGTCGCGCTCCAGTAGGTCGAAACCCCTAGGTCGCTGCCGTGCTCCTTAGGTCGCGAACGAAGTTATGTCGCTACCAAATTCCTAGATCGTGGAGCTTCTTAAGTCGTTTTCGCTCCTCCTCCTCCTTAGGTCACGAATGACCTATGCCAAATCCAATAAGTTGCGAACGACCTATGCCAAATCCAGTAGGTCGCGAAGCTCCAGTTCTTCTGAATTTTTGGTCGGAATTCCTTAGGTCGTGGGTCGCGAAGCTCCAGCTTTCCTCCAATAGGTCGCTCCAGCGAAGGTCGCAAACGAAGCTTTAGGTCGCGCCATTCCTTAAGTCGTGAAGTAGTTATGTCGCTGCTTCTTATGTCGTTGTTCAGTCTTATGTCGCTCCAGTTAAGTCGCGAGCTTCCTTAGGTCGCTGAAATTCCTTAAGTCGCGAACGAGCTATCTTAGTCGCTGAAGTTTGTAGATCGCTCCTGGATGCCTGGATGCCGCATTTGTTAAGTCGCTCTGCCAAGTTGTTATGTCGTTTGTTTGTTAAGTCGTTGTTTGTTAAGTCGTTTATTGTTATGTCGTTATTTTCTTTTGGTCGCTAAAGTTTGTTAAGTCGTCTGTATTTTTGTAAAGTCGTTTGTACTGTTTGTGATGTATTTTTCTTAAGTCATGTGAAGTGTTGTAACGTGTGTTGAGTTGTACTTTCCCTATAAATACGGGTCTGTTGTCATTTGTAAAAGGAGTTGATTTTTGAATAAAAATTGGTTTGTGCTTTGTGCCACCATTAAAATTGGAAGTTGAGTGTTATCTCCTTTCTCCATCTTCGGATATTCGAGTGCGCTCGAATCAACGAACTTGAAGCCGATTCATGGAATCTCGTGCGCGAGATCAACGTCAATGAATCGTAGATCTTCTAAGGCGGTATCGTGCGCGATCAACGTGTTGAAGATAGCTAGAATCCGGTATCTCGAGAGATCAATGGATTTGGGCATTTGGGTATCTTCAATTCATCTATTCATCTTGTTTCATCAATTCATTTTCTGCGAATTCATCAATTTGTGAGTTGTTGATCCTGTAGGCTACGTCATTTGGTATCAGAGCAAGGAAATGAACTTTTCCAAGTTCGTTGGATTTCAAGTTTGCGTGATTTGAAGTTTGTGGATTTCGAATGTGAGTTTGCTTGTCCTTTTGTGTTCGTGAAGATTCAAACAAGTTGGAAGTTTTGATTCTGAAAGTTTTGGATTGAAGTGGGAAAGTTGTACAGAGCTTGAAGAGCTTGTTGGGAGCTAGAAGTTTACATCTTTTCGTATTAGAGCTAGAAGCGAGCTTGTTCAAGTTTGTGCGAGATTTTTTCAAGTCGTGAGCTAGGAGTTTGTGCGTAGATTCTGCATCATTGAAAGTTGCGCTAGTTGAAGTGTTCATTTTGAAGATTCCAACAAGTTGGTGAAGTTCAATTCGAAATTTTTTTTAATCGAAGCGAAGTGTGTGTTTGGATTTGTTGAAGATTTGACTATGCCTCCAAGAAGAGTTAATCGTCATCAGAATGTTGCAGATGTGTATCAAAGAGAAGATGCTGAACAAATGGAGCAACGAATTAGTGATAAATTCAATGAGAAGTTTGATGAGGGAATTGATAGATTGGAAAGGCTCATGATGGATATGAATCAAACTCGACAAAGAGCATCGCTAGGTTCAAGTCAAGGTGGACATAGAATTTCGCCGTCAGTTTCGGGAGAAAGAGACGTGCGTGGTAGTAGAAATGTTGATGGTCAGAATCGACATCGACAAACGCCACATTATGATAGAGAAAGAAGAGAACCATCCTTGTCGATAAATCGAGATCGTGGATTTCGAGACAATTATGATTATCGGAATGAAGAAAGAAGAGCTTATCGTGGTTACGAGCATGAGCCATATTGTGATTATGAAAGAAGAAGTAGAGAGGACGTGCATGGTCATAGAAGATTCAATGTTCAGACTTGACATCGAAGCTCATCTAATTTTGAAGAAGATAGTTATGGTAATAGTGTTCACTTTCGATATCCAGGTCAAGGGCAAAATCGATATAGGAATGTTGAAGAGAATGGTCATACACGGGAGTCAGGTATGAACACAGAAATTCCAGAATTCCGAGGTGGTCTACAAGCAGAGGAATTCTTTGACTGTTTATCAAAGGTTGAAAAGATTTTTGAACTCAACAACATGCCTGAAGATCGTCAAGTTAAGTTAGTTGCTACAAGATTGAGAGGAAGAGCTATGAATTGGTGGCAACAAACTAAATCAACCCGAGAGAGAATAGGAAAATCCAAAGTTGTCACGTGGGATAAGATGAAAAGGATGACGATGGCAAATTTCTTACCCTACAATTATCAAGCTCGTATGAACCAACAGTTGCAGAAGTTGAGTCAAGGGAGTCGAGGAAAGGGTGTGGTTACAAACCCCAACAATCAGAATAAAGGTGTTAATTGCAGTATAAATGTTTCTAAGAGAATCAACGAACCAGTTGTACATGGAATCACTAAGACAAATGTTGATGACCGAATTAAGCGCTATCATTATCAGGAGTCTGACCATAGAAGTATTGAATGTACGGAGTCCAATAAGAAAACCTTAGTTGTAGAAGAATGTGAAAACGAGGATGTAGATGATTCTACTGAAAGCGAGCTGGAAAAAGAAGAGGAACCGACTAGTCCATTATCTTTCAGCGAAAGTGTTGAAGAAGCGGAAGGTAGTGCTGAATCGTTGGTTAGGTATGAGGAAAGTGAAGAGCTTAAAACTCCTGAGGAGGTTAAACTAATGTTAGAAGAGTTTGAAGAGGCCGAGTTAGAGAATGATGAATTTAATTTGTTGATGGGATTTTATTCAACGTCAAAGTATGAGGATGTAGAAGTTGATTACTCTTCACCGCCAAAGATTGGTGTCGATAGTATGGAAGAAGAGATTGTGTTCGGAGTTGAGGGAAATAACTTGATGATGGAGGATTCTTGCTTAACACCTGAGCTTATGGATGAGAGCCAGCCAAGTGTAAATTCCTTAGTTTCCGAAAAGCCCGAACAAAGTGAAAGTGAAACAGAAGAGAAGGCAGAATCAGATAGTTTATTGTCTTTGAAAGAGTTCGTCAATACAATGAAAGATAGTGATGAATTATCAATGTTGATTGAATCTGGAGAAAGTTTTGATTTTGAGAATCCTAAAGAGGTTGAAGTATTTGGAGAGTTTAAAGATGAGATTTCTGAGGAACTGCATGAAGAAACTAGTCTGGTATTTTTGGAAGAGTCTGTTGAAAAGGTGAAAAATAATAATGAATTGTTTGTGTTGACCGGACAAGGAACGAGTAAAGATCTTGAGGATTTTGAGGAAGTTGGATCAGAATTCGATGAGTCTGAAGTCGAATATCCTGAGGAATTACCCGAAGAGTTACCACCACTACAGGACATTCAGCATCAAACTGAACTAGTACCAGATGCTATTTTACTGCGGGAATCGTATGATCTTGTGAATCTGAAAGAACAGGAAGAGTTGAAAAGACAGTATGAAGAGAATGATTGTCTGTTGGAGTTGCCTAATCATGTCCGCACTGCTGACGTTGTCAACGTAAACTGCTTGGAACCGTTTCATGAAAATAAACATGTCAAAGAAGAAGCGAGTGGGAATTCATTTCAATCAGGGGAAATTGATGCAACACATCAAGGGAAGATTCTAAATGATGATACACCTGAACGAGATAAGGAAAGACAAGAATCTGAGCATGTGTCATCACACTTCTTCAGTCGTGACTTCTTAAGTCGCTCCGCGATTTTAAACCCCCTTATATCGTCTCGCATTTTCGTTACGATTTGGTTCTATATCACACCTTATCATGATGTCATCTCCCTCAGATCACTTCCTTATGCCACCTGCCTAATGCCACGTCTGCTTTATGCCATGCGTTCTTTATGTCGAGCTGCATCTTCAGAGGGTCAAGACAAGATCAATCTCAAGAGTGGTTATCACCAGAGCCGCATCAGACCAGATAATGAATGGAAGACAGCGTCTCGAAGAAGAAGAAAGTGTGAATTTGAGACGAATTCTTTTCAACCAGGGGAGGATGATGCAGCGCGAGATGAAGATGATGAACGACTTATCTTAAGTCGCATTCCTTAATCGCGCTGCCTTAGGTCGCAAAGGTGAAGAAGCCCGAATCGCCGAAACCCTAGATTGCTCAAGCATCTAAGTCGCGAATTCCACTAAGTCGTTCCAGTTTAGCTCGCGATCTTCCGTATGTCGCGCTCCAGTAGGTCGAAGCCCCTAGGTCGCTGCCGTGCTCCTTAGGTCGCGAACGAAGTTATGTCGCTGCCAAATTCCTAGATCGCGGAGCTTCTTAAGTCGTTTTCGCTCCTCCTCCTCCTTAGGTCGCGGACGACCTATGCCAAATCCAATAAGTCGCGAACGACCTATGCCAAATCCAGTAGGTTGCAAAGCTCCAGTTCTTCTGAATTTTAGGTCGGAATTCCTTAGGTCGTGGGTCGCGAAGCCCAGCTTTCCTCCAATAGGTCGCTCCAGCGAAGGTCGCAAACGAAGCTTTAGGTCGCGCCATTCCTTAAGTCGCGAAGTAGTTATGTCGCTGCTTCTTATGTCGTTGTTCATTCTTATGTCACTCCAATTAAGTCGCGAGCTTCCTTAGGTCGCTGAAATTCCTTAAGTCGCGAACGAGCTATCTTAAGTCGCTGAAGTTCGTAGATCGCTCCTGGATGCCGCATTTGTTAAGTCGCTCTGCCAAGTTGTTATGTCGTTTGTTTGTTAAGTCGTTGTTTGTTAAGTCGTTTATTGTTATGTCGTTATTTTCTTTAGGTCGCTAAAGTTTGTTAAGTCGTCTGTATTTTTGTAAAGTCGTTTGTACTGTTTGTGATGTATTTTTCTTAAGTCATGTGAAGTGTTGTAACGTGTGTTGAGTTGTACTTTCCCTATAAATAGGGGTGTGTTGTCATTTTTAAAGGAGTTGATTTTTGAATAAAAATTGGTTTGTGCTTTGTGACACCATTGAAATTGGAAGTTGAGTGTTATCTCCTTTCTCCATCTTCGGATATTCGAGTGCGCTCGAATCAACGAACTTGAAGCCGATTCACGGAATCTCGTGCGCGAGATCAACGTCGAAGAATCGTAGATCTTCTAATGCGGTATCGTGCGCGATCAACGTGTTGAAGATAGCTAGAATCCGGTATCTCGAGAGATCAATAGATTTGGGCATTTGGGTATCTTCAATTCATCGATTCATCTTGTTTCATCAATTCATTTTCCGCGAATTCATCAATTCGTGAGTTGTTGATCCTGTTGGCTGCGTCAAGTTTAATTAAAGGGCGACGGTCACTAACAAACTACTATGTAATTAAACTACCTACGAACATCTAAAATAATCCACCTAAACATTTGATCAAACAATTTAATTTAATGTGTCAAGCTAGGCAGTTTATCAAATACGTGATAGGAAACATCAGTGGTTTGGAGAAAACCATGATAGGATTCCCCATATAAAGGAAAATGAACAATAAAGAGAAAGGGGAAAATAATAGAGAATCAGTGAAAACAAATAGAAAAGTACCTATTGTTGTTTACGATTTTAATGTTGGGAAAGCAAGTTGTAATGGAGGAAAGTAAATAGTATATATAGGATTGCGAATGAGTAAAAAGGATGTTTAAGGAGGAAAGTAAATATATAGGAAATTGAGAGAGATCTTAGCTGTAAAAATCAAAATGGTATAAAAACATGAACCGTTGGAAATTAATGATGCAAAAAATCCTTCTCGAATATGAAGCGAATTTCACAAAATATGAAATAGTGTAACTGGCAACATTAAGACATGATGACCAATTATAGCACATTACGTGTAATTAGCATTTAATGAAAAACTGGCTGACCAGACCATGAAAAGCTGGGTGTGAAATTACAATTCTACACTAATATGTATCAGCACAGACTTAGAAGGCAAGCGTTACACTTATTTTTCACTAAAGAAACAATAAGCATAAGATTAAGTTCATGGAGCCAATAGAAGGGCAACATAGTATAGAGTACAATAGGCTAGAAAGTTACATCACACGAGAACTGCAAAAGTTTTAAATACAACATCCAGGCCAAATGAATTTCACCATAAACTGCACAGTTTTGTAGATTTAATGCAACCAATCAAAGCAATCCTTTTCTGAGGTAGGCCATCAAATTTTAACACTAGAATTACCAAACATTCTCAAAGCATGATACACCTTCATAGCATCAATAGAACTTCCCTAACTGCGCAAAGGAGCGTAATTCATTATCATTAGGTATAAAGAAAATCTAAGCTCCTCAGCAAATAACACAAACCCTAGATAGCTGAAAAGAATCAAGCGGCGTTGCACTTATCTCAACACTTCAAATTCAAATTATCCTACCAAAGCCAAAATTATCCCACTAAAGCAAAAATTATCCCACCTAAACTAGATTATCCTGCCTAAATCTATGTCATCAATCCACAATACACAATCTTAGCGATATGAATGAATAATATGTGGCAAGATTTAATGTCGACAATTAAGTATGAGGTATGATATCAACAATCTTCATGACATCCTTTCATCAATAAAAGGAAAGGATATCAGCAGAGAAAGGGGAGTGAACTTTTTGTACTTGGAGAATTTATTACTATAAACGAGAATGACAAAATCAACATTGATTTTTGTGCTTGTACTAAAGGAATTATGAAAGAATGGGTGATCTGATCAATGGAAGTAGGATTCCTTAACATTTAAACCACGTAAATTTTCTATGTTCTTTACTTTTCTACAATTTCATACTTAGTTTAATGTCGTACTTTGTTAAATTTAGTTATAACTCTTTTAAGCATTTTAACAAATAGATAATTTGTCACATCTTAATTGTATAAGCATTTAGGAATATAATTACTACATTTCATAGCATTTTAATAAATGTTACTTTGCAAATTCATAGTTTTATAAGCATACAATAGTATAACTACTTTTATTTGATGTTGTGAGAATGAAAATTCTCATAAAAAGTGCTGACGAGATTTTTGACTTCATCGACATATAGGGCCAAACTTTTGCCATTTGCTTAGAACCGCTCATTTATTTGATTGATGACAGGTGAGGAGTCATTGCATCACTGAATCGCTTAAATTTTAAGTTCCTTTGACCACCTGAGACTGACGAGGAAGGCTTCGCACTCAGCTTCATTGTTGGTTGCATTGAAGCTAAACAAATGCCTTGCCTATTTGGAGTGATGAGGAGCTATGTTGTCCCACGCCCCTTTTCATAAAAATCCACGTCAACATATACTTGCGAGGAGCACTGGTTAATGGGTGCTTTTTTACTTTCGTTGTCCAAACTAGAACATTCTATGATAAAATCAGCCAAGTTCTGCCTTTTAAAGGACGTGGGGGGAGTGAAAGGCAATCTAATAAAGACCAAGTTCCACTGCCCACTTCAGGAGGTGACCTACGGTGTCTGTCTGGCATAATATTTTTTCTAAGGTTAATTGATGAGGACTTTAACATTATGAGCCTAAAAATGTAGGCGGGTTTTGCAGGCAACCACGAGTAAGCAGAAAGACAACTTCTTTAACCTAGTGTATGTTGCCTTTGGGCATAACAACCTTTAGTTAACGTAATATGATGGTCGTTGGACTCGTTCTTCTTCTAGTACTATAATAGCACTGATCGCGTGATCAATGACCGTGAGGTATAAGTAGAGGCCTTCCCTGTTTATAGGCTTGGAGATTACGGGGGTATTGCTAAGTGATGTTTTAGTTCTTCGAATGCCTTGGTGCATTCATCAATCCATGCAAACAACTTCCCTTTCTTTATGATGTCAAATAAAGGGATGCAACAACTAATGGCTTGAGATATGAAGTGGCCGAGTGTAGCGGCCATCCAATTTTGGCTTGGTACTTGCTTGATAGTGTTGGGGATCGACGTACCTTGTAGGGCTGGCATCTTGTCGAGATTCACCTCAATTCCTTTGGCGTTCACCATGTACCCTAAGAATTTGCTAAAGCAAACATAGAAAGGGAATTTCTTGGGAATTAGCTTAATATTATATTTGCAGAGGATGCTAAAAGTTTCAGTGGGATTCTGTACATATTCCCTAGCTTTCTTAGATTTAACCAGCATATCATCGACATAAAGTTCCATCTACCTTTTGATTTGTTCTGCAAACATTTTGTTAATGATTTGTTGATAAGTTTCCCTTGTGTTCCCAAAACTGAAGGGTATTGCTTTATGAAAGTACAATTCATGTTGATTGGGAAAAAACATGTTCCTGATCAGGTCCATGCATGATAATTTGATTATACCCGTAGTGGGCGCCATGAACGTTAGAAATTCATGTCAGCTAGTTGCATCCATGACCTGGTTGATGTGTAATAGAGATAAAATATATTTTGGGAAAGCTTTGTTAAGTTCAGATAATTCAGTGCCCTTTCTCCAAGTCCTATTGGGTTTCAAAACAAGTATAGGATTAGCCATTCATACTAGGTATTCAGATTTTCAGTCGAATCCATTACTGAGGAGCTGCTTTACCTCTTCTTTTAGTGTCATGTATCTCTTCGGTTAGGCGGTCTTTTCTTTTGGTGGATTGGCTGAGTTTTGGGGTTAAATTTAAGGGTGTGGAATATGATGGAGGGAATTATGTCGATCATATCAGCATGCCCCTAAGAGAACACCTCCACGCTTTTCTCGATAAATTATATCAACTCCGCTCTCACCTATGGATCTAATTCTATGCCGATTTGGATGACCTTACTAGAGTCGTCATTGTATATAATGGAAGTTTTGAGTTTCGTAGTTGGACCACTATCTGGCTTGCTGTACCATATGTGGTGATCCTGGGGTCATCATTATCACTTCCCATGCTGAGCTCTATTTCACACTGGTCAAGGGCTCATGCATTCAATGAGGTCCTCGATCGGTACATATGCCTATGCATGAGAGCTGGAGTTTTTCTTTCCCTCAATTCTTATAGATGAGTCTTCCGACGACGGGTGGGAGTTTGTTGTGTTACTTGTTCCGGATTGCCAACTGGGGTGGGATTGCTTATTCCAGCCTACGATAAGCTATCAGGTCCTGTGTAGACTAGCTTGGGAGATCTTAGTTCAATAATTTTGACCCTGGCACCAATGGAAGCGATGTGTGGCTCTCACATTCTTATGAGGGTGAGCTCTCTATGATGTAAAGATGTACTTGTTATGGCTTTAATGAGGGTTCCGACACAGTTCGCAACCTCGCCGGATTCGTGCACTCTCTCAAATGTTTCCATATGAAATATGCTTCTGACATGGATTTGCGGCATAAATTCACTCTCATGCCCTCTCAAAATCATTGAGTTGTGATACTTCAACTAAGAAGGAACCACGAGGGTTTTGCTCACTCTCTCAAATGCTTTAATTTGATTGATGGCCCTGACACGAGCGGAAGCCCTGTGAAGCTCTCATGCTCTCTCGAGGGGAGATAATGTATTGGGCTCATCCCTAGCATGGGCAGGAGCTAGCGATTGCTCCCATACCCTCTTAGGTTGGCCTTTGCAAATCGTTGCCACCTCATGGTGGACCATGAGTACTCCTTTCTTGGCTTATTGTAGAGAGACAATGTATTAGTCTCTGATGGTTTGCTGATTGTTGTAGATGCAGCCACTAACTCCCTTGATGGGGAACTTCATGGAAAGCTATTGATATGCCACGACTGCATCTGGATCTTTTAGTACGGGCCTATATATATAAATCTAATAAGAAGAAAGGTATTCCACCATAACAAAGTTTACCTATATTTTGGGGGAGCGGGGTTCCTTGTCAAAGGTGACCATATGCAAGGTCGAACCTAAAGGGACAATTCAGACCCTGTTGAAGCAGTATATGGGCGGAGCACATGGTGTAAGATCCGATAGTGGGAGCTTGATTTGATCAAAAATATTCTTAATCTTGACATTGAAGTTGTTGCTATCAATGAAGAACTGGTGCATATAGGATCATGCGATCGCTATGGGGGTAGCCAACACCTTTTTTGTCTTCAGCTATGATGGTGATGTCAGCTTCATCTTCCTTTACTCTTAATGCTTTTAGGGCCTGAACCTCTGCTACATATATTTGATTTGTTGGGGTAAGCTCCTTACTACACCGAGCTTGGGTCCTTTTGCTGCTCCCAGACACGCGTGGGTCATCGCATGTTGACAAGATTTCTTGTTGATGAGGCCACATTGTTCTCATCTCCCTATTGAGGTTGGGTGGGAACATTTTGACGCTCAACTCATTGTTCAACCTATAGTCTCACATATTGCATAAGTGCACCTTCTCAGATTAACTGCTTATGAGAACCTGTCACGCTTTCTTTTATTGTTATTTTATTTCATGCCTTCTTTTCTTTAACGTAAGTAGATTAGATCTTTTTATTTTATGCAAGTTAGTTAGTTTTATCTCTCTTTAATTAGTTTTTCATTTTATGTTGTTTATGTTGAAACGATTTTGTGTTGAGATGAATTCAATTATGAGAAGCTAAACCTCTTTAATTTAGTGGTAATGAAGCTCCCATGAATCATATTAAATCAATATAAAATGGTTGAATTTGTAGTCCATTATTTTGTGTTTAATGGAAATTAAGAATGACGGTAGTTTATGTTTCTTTTTTAGTGAATTTGATAGTCTATGTCGACATCTCAAATAGGCTATGCTTAATCCAATATAAACATAAACTATTTGATTATTTTCCTAAGTGATTTTGATCATGGAATTAAAAGTAGAATCAATATTTGATGTTCTATATTACTAATCTCAAAATAGTGGATAGATCATGCTTAAATTAGGCTTTCTTTTTAATTACATGATTCATTTTCGTGAGATTTTAGAAATGGGTTTGAATAGTGTGTTAGAATTTGATGGTTTAAGTTGTGCTAATTAATAGCACAAATAAGCCATGCTTATAATAAACACATAATTCATTTCTACTTAAAACATAAATGAGAGGCTATGGGTTCATTTTTTGTTTGATTTATATGAATAATTGAAAGTGGATTTACCTCTAAATTGCCCCTTATTCTCATAGTTTTATTCACTTTTGTTCTAGTTTGTTTCTACAATTTTCTTAGTTTAACACAATTTCAAAACCTTGGGCTATATTGATTGAGTAATTTAGAATTTTATTCTTTCCCTGTTGATCGACTTGTACTCGCATAAGTACTACGATCGTACGCCGTGCGCTTGAGGTTTTATTATTACATTTTCGATGATATTCTAGTCGATAGAACATTTCGTCGTTAAACAAGTTATTGGCGCCGTTGCCGGGCAAAACCAATCAATTTGTATTTGCTCTTCGGATTATTTTTTCTTTTATTTTTCTCTTCTTTAGTTTAAAAAAACAACCACTAAATCATTTTGTGTTCCATTTCAGTACTGTTTGGTGCATTTACGCTATTTTGTGCATTTCTTCAACATTTTACTGTGCATTCTTAGTTGTTCTTTGTTCTCTGTTTTCTGTTTTCCTGCATGAGTTCACTGTGTGTATTCATATTGTGTTTCATTGTTTTCATTTTGCTCTGTTACACTACATTGCAATTTATAAAAAAAATTCACTGCATTTTTGTGTGTTACATTTCTCTATTCTCTATTTCACAGTTTGATTGTTTGTTACACTGCAATCCAACAATCTCACCATAATACACTACAATTTTTATTTCTGTTTTTTTTATAATCTTCAAACCACTAGTGCAACACTTCTACCAAATCAACTTCAACCCACTACTTGAAACCACTTATTTCCCCTGCATCAAACAAAATTGCCGCCACCACCGTCGCAGCCTAGCCAAACAACCCACCGCAATCCATTATCTAACACCCAAACCTCTTTGAACCACCTTATGTAACCCACCACCACAATCATCCGCAACTTCACAATCTAACAAACACACAACCACCCGAACAACCATCACCAAAACAGAAATCAATCTCCTAACTTCTTTCACCGCTACAACCATAACCTCACTTCCACTCTTCCTCCTTTACATCTCCATTCAACAATCAAAACTAATTCCTACAATCTCCATCTCCTCTCTACAATCACCACTCCTACAACCATCACCTACACAAAAATCAACCACACCATCTCAATCCTGCTTCCTGCAACATCCTGCACAAATAGCAAACCACCTGACTTCAACCACAGTAGTTTCTGTATTGTACACTTCAACGGCGACCAAGAAGAAACCAAACTCACTCGAAACCACCAATCACCGCATATTGCAACCCTTAACCAAGTAAATCAACAACTTGCTGCCTGCTTCACTAACCTTCTTCGTCAAGACAAATCCAAACCACCACTGCACAACACTGCCTAATCAACCTCTATGACCAACCACCTTCAACACCTCCTCCTACATTAACCCACAACTTTCCTCCTACAACCACCAGCAGTCAGAACTTAATCTTCCGTCAACCTCCTACACCTCACCTGTCCCCTATCTATAACTACACCCACCATCACCTTCCTACATCTTGAACGTCACAACCATAAAGCCAGCAACCCATCCCGTTTCCTCCCTACCTCATAGAAAACCATACATCAATCATCACCTATTGCCTCACCGCCTCCATAACTTCCTTCACCCTTCCACTTCCAAAACCCAAAAACCACAACCTATTTAATTCAAAACTGTCATCAAGTCACCCATAATCCAACCAAAAAATGCCACAACTAATCATTCTACTGTTGCACCCACGACCCGAATCACAAACTCTAATACTTAGCAATCCTACCACAAGTAACCTTCACCAGGCTTTCAACCACGACCGAACATCTGAACCTATCGCCTCATCCAAAACTGCCTCTGATTTTCTCCAATGGACCCCACAAAATCTTGCATCTCTATCCTAAAGCCACAACCGTGATTTGTTTTAGTTGAGGATTTCTGAAAAATCGCCTCAACCCAATTTTTTGCGTTTTTATTTTTATTTGAGGAGAGAATTTGGGAAAAAGGAGTTGCATGACCTTGTGAGCTTAGTTGAATATTTTTTTCTTCTTATATTTTGTGTAAATTCTTTAGTCTAAAAAAAGGGGACGGTTTTTATTGTGTGGCGTGGGCTGTGCGTACTTGTGTTGCGTGTGTTAAATTTATTTTGTTTACTTTTGTTACATTTTTATTATGTTTTTTTTCTTAGTTTTTTTTTAAGTTTCTTAAGTTTAGTTTTTAATTTGTGTTAAGTGTTTTTAAGTTTCTCATCAAATTTTTTTTTCTTTCTGCTTTACAAAAGAAATAATCAATTTCCTAAAAAAAATCATTTTGAACACTTTTTAGGTTGCAAATTGCAGAAAACCAAAACGAAAAGAATTGCTTGCTAAAAATTGTTCGGCTTTGCTTGCGCTAAAAAAACGCTGCTTTTAAATAAATAATTCTGCATGTTGTGGTATTGTTTTCTTAACTCATGTTTTTATTTTTCTTGCATTGTTAGTTGCTTGCATTTATAAAAAAACAAAAAAAAATCCAATCTAATTCGTAGTTGCATTGTTAATACACGTTTAATTTCCATTTTGCATTTATTTCATCTTATTTTTTTTCTAAGAGCAATACCCAACTTCACAAAAGGTGGGGGATTTCATCACCCCTTTCTTGGCACACAAATTGCATATCATAGTAGAATTTTTGACTAATAATAATGGCTAGACATTGGACTTAAGGGAGTCATGAGCTCATCTAGGGCAAAATTGTATCTTGACAAGCTGATTTCTTTTAACAATTTATTTCTTAGTGTCTAGGCTATGGTAGAGAAATAATCATTTATAAATATTACGGTGATTCATAAATATTATAGTGATTGTTTCTCTAAAGGCACTTAAACCTTCGGTTGCATTACTACAGTGATTTATGGTGCACGGATAAAGTTTGTCCATTACTTGGCTAAGAACTATTTTGTTGAATTAAGTCAAAGTGTGATTATATAATTTTGGATTAGGAGCTATTAATGACAGAAAATTTGTAGTTAAATCTTTGCATTCATTTAGTTGCATTAGTTCATGTATATATATAAAACAAAAAAAATCCAAAAGTAAAAAAATTCACATTTTCTTTAACTTAGTTTTTAAACAAAAATTCAAAAAAATAGAGGGAATTATGAGTCTATCACAATTATTACCAAGCCAAACTATGAGTCCATTTCCTGCATCAAGAGTATTTTACATTCCCTCTATTTGATCTCCGGATTGAAACTAAATTCTCACAAATCCCATATTCTATTCTGTAGAATATCTAATGATGCTACTGTTTTGCTAACTTCATTCTCTGGAATACAATCAATGCATAATGATATGACATACCTTGGTCTCCCGCTTTGTTCCCTAAGAGTAACAACTGCAAACTGCACCTCTATTTCAAAGGGTAACTGCCATCATGAACCGCTGGGTCAATAAATTCCTATCTCAAGTAGGAAGGCTTGTTTTAATTAAGGCAGTAATTTTCTCTATGATGGTGTATTAGGTCGGGACTTTTATACTCCCCACTAAACTTCTGAAAATGGTTAGAAGTGCCATGTTGAGATTCTTCTGGACTTGAACCTTTCACTCTAGGAAAACATTGTCTTGTTCTTTCTCTAAATTTGAGAAACCAAAGTGTAAATGTGATCTTGGAATATTTAACATTGACACATGGAACAAGGCAGCTTACAGTTATCACTTTAATGCTTTACGCTGTGGGCATGATAGTATATGGGTTGATTGGACTAAGAAGCATAACATAGGAATCAAGCATTTCCGGTCCATGGAAGTCCCCCAAAATTGTAGCTGGATATGGAGGAAGATCCTTAATTTGAGAAGCACATTCATTCGATATATTAAATATTCTCTCTCAGATAACAGTGAAAAGAGTTTTTGGAATGAACCATAGATGGACTATGGTTTGATATTATCTGCTAAATTCTCTCCCCAGCAAATTTTTAAATCTGTAATTAACAGGAATGCTTTGGCTGTTGATTACATTGTGAATGGAAAACTTCTGTAGCCCTACACCAGCAATCAAGTCATTAGGGCTATGTGGAATAGTGTGAATGGTAATTCTTACCCTCCAACAGCTTTTGATTCTCTTTTCTGGAATGGTAAGTCTCATACCATTTCATTGGTCTACGATTTCCTAACAAACTATAATGATATGCCTGCTTTTGTGTGGACCAAAGTGTTGTGGAGTATGATCTCTCCCAGCAATGATAATCTATATGAGGAAGGTATTGATGAAATCCCTCATGACAAAAGATAAGATGACAACTTATGGTATGAGCGTGGATCCCCTGTGTGCCTTTTGCAATTCTCATGTTGAGAGTACACAGCATCTATTTTTTGAATGCTCTTACCTGATGATTTTATGGACAAGGCTGATGGGGAAGGTTGGCAGGAATGATGTGTTTGGTGTCTCTTCACTTGAATGGGACCTGATTAGCAAGGCAACAAAATGGAGGGAAGATGATTGCATTCTTCATTCTAAAGAAATACTTGAAGCTTGTTTGGGAGGAAAGGAACCTACGATGTTTTGATAAGAATTTTAGGAACCAAGTGGTTTTATGGAGTGTGCTGAAGTATGCAATTGAATCTGGGATGAGGTTAAGCAAGCATGCTTTCTCTGATCTTCAGATGGCTATTTGGAAGTAGTTTTCTTGTGTTCCTTCTTTGTTTTTGTCCTATATGTTTACTTTTTTTTCTATAGTTCTCCTTTGTGTGTTTTTTAGTTTGTTTGCGTGGTTTTGAGCATGTTCCGAACCATGTTTTTTTCTCTTTTGTAATAAATCTGGAAGGGCCCAGTCAACCCCGCTAGCTTTGCTAAAAAATAATAAAAAAAAGAGGAAAAAGTCTTTTCAGAAATAAAAAAACAAAACAAAAACATTTAAAAAAAAGAATTTTTTTTAAAACAAATCAAATCTTCCTTTTAAAAAATAAATTCTTTTTGGTAAATATTTTTCTTTTAAAAAAAACAAAAACAAAAGAAAAGAAATTTTCCACTTCATTTCATTCTATAAACCTTGTTTCATTCTCTTAATCTTGATTTTCACATCTTTCTCTCCTTGATCTTTTCACTTGTGCATGAGTACTTGGACCCGTGACATAACGACAAATCGTTTAACCCGAACGAACGAACCTCCAACGATGGCTAATGAAAACCCTCCTCAAACTCTTATGGATAGGATTTTTCCCGATAGAGTTTCAATCCCTTCTTATATCACATTACCCGCCCCAATGGGTTATCACTTCGAAATTCATTCAAAACATATTGCCGCACTCTTGAAATTTGGCAGTTTTGAACATGATGACCTGATGCAGCCCATACCTTATGTCGCCTCCAGCCTAAGTCGCGTACGAACATCACGAGCGAAACCCTTGATCGCTCCATTCTAGGTCGCAAAGCTACGGAAGGTCGCGAAGCCCTAAATCGTGAAGATGCAGCAAATCGCGAAGTTTCCTTTGTCGCGAATCCAGTAGGTCGCTCCGCTTTATGTCGCTCCAGATCCTTAAGTCGCAAAGGCCAAATCGAGAAGCTTATGTCGCTAGTTTTCTTGAATCGCTTCCAGTTAGGTCGCGAAGCAAAGGTTGCGAACTTCCACTAGGTCGCTGAAGGAATTTATGTCGCATTACTCTTGTGATGTTAAGTCGCGAGCGAACATTTCTGATGCCGTGCTTCTTCCTTAGGTCGCGAGCGAAAGATAGGTCGCGAACATTGCTTAGGTCGCTGATGTTAAGTCGCGAGCGAACATTTCTGATGCCGTGCTTCTTCCTTAGGTCACGAGCGAAAGTTAGGTCGCGAACATTTCTTAGGTCGCTGATGGTAAATCGCGTTGTATTTGTTAAGTCGTTTGAGATGATTGTTGTTAGGTCGTTTGTTTTGTAAGTCGCTTGTGTTGTAATTTTCTTAAGTCGTGTGTTGAGTTGTAAATCTCTATAAATAGGGATGTGGGGTCATTTGTAAAAGTGAGTTGATTTTTTGAATAAAAATTTTGGTTTGTGCTTTGTGCCTCCATTAAAATTGGTAGTTGAGTGTTATCTCCTATCTCCACTTTCGGCATTCGAGTGCGCTCGAATCAACGATTGTTGAAGCCAATTCACGGAATCAAGTGCGCTTGATCAACATTCGAAGAATTGTAGATCTTCTCTCATGGCATCGTGTGCGATCAACGTGTAGAAGATTGATAGAATCCGGTATCTTCGTGATCAACGGATTTGGGCGTTTGGGTATTCTTAAATTCGCCGATTTATCATCGTTTCACCGATTATTTCCGCTAATCGTGTGAGATCCTGGACGGATTTGATTTACATCGTCGAATTCGCTTCCTAGGCTGCATCAGTTTGGTATCAGAGCTAGATCGCAAGAAGTTTGCATCATTTGGAAAATTGGGTTTCGAGAATTTGAAGTTTGGAGATCGGATTTGCATTGTTGAGAAGTTTGGTGTTCATCGTGTTCATCGTGAAGTTGCAACAAGTTGGGAGTTTCGATCCATAACATTTTGGATCAAAGTTCGGAAAGTGTTTGAATTTTGCTCGTTGGGATTTTTGCGTGCCGAAGTGAAGTTTGAAATTCCGCGCCGTATTAAAGTTGCGCGCCTTATCGTCTTAGGTCGTGCACGTTGGTTTGCGCCTTAGGTCGTGAACATTTCGCTAAGTCGTTCGGTCGAGGCAGTGTGAAGTTTGAATTTCTGAAGATTTGTTTGAAGTTCAATCATGCCACCGAGACGAGTTCAACGTCATCGCAATGTTAATGCTTTGTATGGAAGAGAAGAGGCCGAACAAATGGAGCAACGAATTAGTGATAAATTCAATGAGAAGTTTGATGAGGGAATTGGTCGATTAGAGAGAATGATGCTTGAAATGAATCAAAGTAGAAGAAGGATTTCACCTGAATCGAGCCATGGGGGAAATAGAGTTTCACCACATTCAGATCGGGAGAGAAGAGAAGATCATGATCGTAGAAATGTTGACGATCGTGATAGGAATGTTGATGAACGTGATCGGAGGAATGTAGATCGAAGGGATGTTGGTGGTAGAAATGGTGGTGGTAGAGATGTTGGTGGTCATGATCGACATCGATATGCATCAGATTTTGATGAGGAGTTTGATGGTGGTAGTGTTCATGGTCGAAATCGAAACCAAGGAAGAAATCATTCAGAGTATGATCACAAATGGGAGTCCGGAATGAAAATTGAAATTCCAGAGTTTAAGGGTGGTATGCAGGCTGAAGAATTTTTAGATTGGTTATCTAATGTTGAAGAGATCTTTGATTTCAAGGAGGTTCCGGAAGATCGTTGAGTGAAGTTGGTTGCTACTAGGTTGAGAGGAAGAGCTATGGCGTGGTGGCAGCAAACCAAACTTACACGAGAACAGATGTGGAAGTCGAAGATTGTTGCTTGGGAGAAAATGAAGAAGATGATGAAGGCTACATTATTTCCTTACAATTATCAATCACTCATGTATCAGAGGTTGCAGAATCTGAGGCAAGGGACGAAGACTGTTAATGATTATGCTGATGAGTTTTATCAACTGATTGCTCGAAATGACATTATGGAGACGGAGGAACAATTGACTGCTAGGTTTGTTGGGGGGGTTGAGGATCCAGATCCAGGATATGGTAAATATGTTTGACCCTAGATCTGTGACTGAAGCGCACCAGAAGGCGTTGGCTTGGGAGAAGCAGGGAAGACGAGGAGGTGGTGTGTTTCCAAGTTCCAATACTCAGAGCAAGGATACTAGTGGGAGTTCCAATGTTTCTAAAGCTGTCAGTAAACTAGTTGTGAATGAAGTTGCGAAGGCGAAGGTCAACAACAGTTTCAAGTGTTATAATTGTCAGGAAGTGGGTCACAAGAGTAATGAATGCCCGAAACCGAAGAGGCGAGCTATGATTGCTGAAGTGGAAGGTGCGGATGTTGATGAAGGTTATTCTAGTCCAGTTGAGGAGGATGAACAGGATATCGTGTCGGGAGATGAAGAATGTAATCAAATGTTGAGGAGATCATGTTTGACACCGAAGCAGGAAGAGGAGGCTAGTTAGTTGAGGAGTAATATCTTTCAGTCGACATGCACTATACTGGGGAAGGTGTGTAAATTTGTGATTGACGCGGGAAGTTGTGACAATATCATTTCTACCGAAGTTGTGAGAAAGTTGAAGTTGAAGATGGAGAAGCATCCAAATCCTTACAAGTTAGCGTGGTTAAGGAAAGGAGGAGAGGTGAAGGTGGACAGGCGAGTTCATGTTCCATTTTCTATTGGGAAGAAGTATAAAGATGAGATCTGGTGTGATGTGGTGGAGATGGATGTTTGTCACTTGCTTTTGGGAAGACCATGGCAGTATGACCGATCAGTGCAGCATGATGGTCGAACCAATAGCTACTGCTTTATGTTTGAGGGTACTAAGATCATTTTAGTTCCGAAGAAGAGACAACAAGGAGAGAGCAAGTCAGAAGAGATTGAGGAGTTGAAGACTTTGTTGACTTTGAAGGAGTTTGTTGAAGAAGTAGAGGAGAGTCCAGAGGTGTTCTTGTTGATTGTACATGAAGCTACGGAATCTGTTGAAGTTCCAGAGGAAGTAAAGCCAATGTTGGAAGAATTCAGAGATGTGTTTCCTGAAGAGTTGCCAAAGGAGTTACCACCGTTGAGAGATATTCAGCATCAGATTGATCTTGTGCCAGGGGCGGCATTACCTCACAGGACACATTATAGGATGAGTCCTAAGGAGCATGAGGAACTGAGAAGGCAGGTGGAGGTGTTGTTAGAACAAGGGCATGTTCAGGAGAGCTTGAGTCCTTGTGCAGTGCCAACCTTATTGGTATCGAAGAAGGATGGGACTTGGCGGATGTGTACGGACAGTCGGGCTCTAAACAAGATCACTATGAGATACAGGTTTCCTATGCCGAGGTTCGATGATTTGATTGATCAGTTAAGTGGGGCTGTTGTGTTCTAAAAGATTGACTTGAAGAGTGGATACCATCAGATTCGTATTAGACCGGGTGATGAGTGGAAAACTGCTTTTAAAACTAGGAAGGACTATACGAATGGCTGGTTATGCCGTTTGGCTTGTCAAATGCTCCTAGTACTTTTATGAGAGTGATGAACCAGATTTTCAGACCCTTTATTGGGAAGTTTGTAGTAGTTTACTTTGACGATATTTTGATCTATAGTGGGAGTATGGAAGAGCATATCCAGCATTTGCGAGAAGTGCTGTTGATTCTACGACAGGAGCAATTCTATGTAGCAACGAAGAAGTGCGTGTTCATGACGCATAGTGTTTTGTTTCTGGGATATGTTCTGTCGAAGGAGGGTATTCAAGTGGATGAAAGCAAAGTGGAAGCTGTCAGGAGTTGGCCACAACCCAAGACAATTACTGAAGTGAGGAGTTTTCATGGGTTGGTATCTTTTTATCGAAGATTCATTCCACATTTTAGCAGTGTGATGGCACCTGTAACCGATTGCATGAAAGGAAAGAAGTTCGTGTGGACCGAGGAAGCAGAATTAGCTTTTGAGAAGATCAAGACACTTTTGACGATAGCACCCATTCTAGTACTGCCGGATTTTCAAATAGTGTTCAAGTTACACACTGATGCTTCGAAGGTTGGGATTGGTGGAGTATTGAGTCAGAATCGAAGACCAGTTGCTTATTTCAGTGAGAAGTTGTCTGGAGCCAAGTTGAGATATAGCACTTATGACGTGGAGTTTTACGCAATTGTTCAAGCTGTGAAGCACTGAAGACATTATCTGTTTCAGAAGGAGTTTGTTCTTTATACGGATCATGAAGCTTTGAAACATTTGCAAGGGCAGGACAAAATTTCAGCTAGACACGCTTCATGGGTCGCGTATCTGCAGCAGTTTACTTTTGTTGTAAAGCACAAATCAGGGGTGACGAATCGTGTAGCTGATGCCTTGAGCAGGAGGAATCATTTGTTGACGACAATGAAGGTTGAGGTGATAGGATTTGAACTATTGCCAGAATTGTTTGAGGAAGATCCTTACTTTGCAAAGATTGTTGAGAAAGTCAAGGATGGGAGTACTGATGAGTTTGTGTTGGTAGATGGATTCTTATTCAAGGGGAATCGATTGTGCGTACCAGATTGCAGCTTGAGAATGAAAATTGTAAAAGAGTTGCATGAAGAAGGACATGTTGGTCGGGATCGCACATTGCAGTTGATTTCTCAGTCTTATTATTGGCCCTCGATGAAGCGGGAAGTTGAAAAGTTTGTTCGAAGATGTCATGTTTGTCAAGTTTCGAAAGGGACAGCTACAAATGCGGGTTTGTATATGCCTTTACCTGTTCCTACAAAACCGTGGGTTGATGTAAGCATGGATTTTGTGTTGGGCTTGCCGAGGACTCAACGGGGAAATGACTCTATATATGTTGTGGTGGACCGTTTCTCGAAGATGGTACAATTTGTTGCTTGTAAGAAGACGGCAGATGCAGTCCATGTGGCATAGTTGTTCTTTAGAGAAATCTATCGCTTGCATGGTTTACCAGAATCTATAGTTTCGGACAGGGATACCAGATTTCTGAATCATTTTTGGCTGAGTTTGTGGAAGATGGTGGGAACGAAGCTGAAATTCAGTAGTGCTTATCATCCACAGACAGATGGACAGACTGAAGTTGTGAACAGATCCCTGGGAAATTTGTTGCGGTGTCTTGTGAAGGTAATCTGAAGAGCTGGGATGTGAAGTTATGTCAAGCGGAGTTTGCTCATAATCATGCTATCAATCGTAGTACGTGTTTCAGTCCATTTCAGATTGTATATCAAGCTTGCCAAAGGGGCCATTGGATTTAACGATAGTGCCACAACCAAAGGGGACAGTTAAGCGGGCTGCTGATTTTGTTAATGGGTTGACAAAATACCATAGAATTGTTCAGGAACGATTGGAGAAGACGAATGAGAAGTATAAACGATCTGCGGATCTGAAGCGAAGAAATGCTGAATTTAATGAAGGAGATTTAGTATATGCTGTACTAACGAAGGATCATTTTCCAGTGGGAGCATACAATAAACTTAAAGCTCAAAATATTGGTCCTGTAAAGATTGTGAAACTGATCAATGAAAATGCTTATAGGTTGAAGCTGCCGAAGGATGTGTACACTTCTGACGTGTTTAATGTTAAACATCTTATACCTTATTATGGAGATGAACACCCCAATGGGGAAGAACTTTTAAATTCAAGGACGAATTTTTCTCAACCAGGAGCGAAACCCTAGATCGCTCCAGTCTAGGTCGCAAAGCTACGGAAGGTCGCGAAGCCCTAAATCGTGAAGATATAGCAAATCGCGAAGTTTCCTTTGTCGTGAATCCAGTAGGTCGCTCCGCTTTATGTCGCTCCAGATCCTTAAGTCGCAAAGGCCAAATCGAGAAGCTTATGTCGCCAGTTTTCCTGAATCGCTTCCAATTAGGTCGCGAAGCAAAGGTCGCGAACTTCCACTAGGTTGCTGAAGGAATTTATGCTGCATTACTCTTGTGATGTTAAGTCGCGAGCGAACATTTCTGATGCCGTGCTTCTTCCTTAGGTCGCGAGCGAAAGATAGGTCGCGAACATTGCTTAGGTCGCTGATGTTAAGTCATGAGCGAACATTTCTGATGCCGTGCTTCTTCCTTAGGTCGCGAGCGAAAGTTAGGTCGCGAACATTTCTTAGGTCGCTAATGGTAAATCGCGGTGTATTTGTTAAGTCGTTTGAGATGTTTGTTGTTAGGTCGTTTGTTTTGTAAGTCGCTTGTGTTGTAATTTTCTTAAGTCGTGTGTTGAGTTGTAAATCTCTATAAATAGGGATGTGAGGTCATTTGTAAAAGTTAGTTGATTTTTTGAATAAAAATTTTGGTTTGTGCTTTGTGCCTCCATTAAAATTGGTAGTTGAGTGTTATCTCCTATCTCCACTTTCGGCATTCAAGTGCGCTCGAATCAACGATTATTGAAGCCAATTCACGGAATCAAGTGCGCTTGATCAACGTTCGAAGAATTGTATTTCTTCTCTCATGACATCGTGCGCAATCAACATGTAGAAGATTGCTAGAATCCGGTATCTTCATGATCAACGGATTTGGGCGTTTGGGTATTCTTAAATCCACCGATTTATCATCGTTTCACCGATTATTTCCGCTAATCGTGTGAGATCCTGGACGGATTCGATTTACATCGTCGAATTCGCTTCCTAGGCTGCATCATGACCCATACATCTTCTTAATGAAATTCAAACAAGTATATGCAACCATTAAACTCCAACAATTATGTAACGATGGAATCAAACTTAGGTTAATTCCATTCCCCTTTACCGATTATGCAGAAAAAGGTTTTTATAGCTTGCCTTCGAACTCAATCAAAACTTGGGATGAATTTGTTGAAGTTTTCTAAAAAATTCTACCTCTTGGAAAAAACAACAAAAATTTGAAACAAAATTGTAATTTTTCATCAATTCAGGGGTGAACCTTTTAGTAAATACTTTGAAAGATTTAAAGAGCTTTTAATAAAATGTCCACAACATTATTTTGAAAAATCGACTCTTTGCCAAATCTTATACGATCGACTTGAAAATCGTTCACAAACCATGCTTGAATCGATGTGCTAAGGCAATTTTCTCGACCAACATCATGACGATGCTTGGCAATTCCTTGAGAACTTGGTCAAGAAATCATTCCAATAGGAACGTTCTAACGAGAAATCTATCTATTCACGATCGAACGCACACTCGATAGGATTTCATTGGCTTTGGAAGTGAAAATCAATGCAATGATCAATAAATTCGACAATGTTTTCTCATCCAATCAAATGAACCAAGCTTCCCAACCATTATGTTATAAATGTAATTATCTGAATCACATCACCGATCAGTGTCCTCATTCGGTAGAACAACTCAATGCTTTTAACAAGGTTAAGAATGACCCATTTTCTCCAACGTATAATTCTGGTTGGAGAAATCATCCTAACTTTACATAGAACCAAAATAATTCTAACATGAATTTGGTTCGACCCAATTTTCAAGCATTTCCGAACAATGCTTCGAATCCTCCCTTTCAACCCAACCACTTTCAACAAAATTTTGTGCTTCCATCTCAAAATCAACCACAACAATCTTTCGCTCCCTAAGACGATAAACGAATGACTTCACTTGAGAAAAGTCTTGAAACTTTGGCTAAAGCGACCGCTCAAAACCTCCAATCAAATAGCAATTTGCAAAATTTGTTAACCTCATACATGCAAAATATGAGTCAATCGATTGCCAAACTCAAAATGCAAATGAGTCAATTAGCCACTTATATGAGTGAACGTGAACGAGGCACATTCCCATGTCAGCTAGTTCCTAACCCTAGAAATCAAAACACGAACTCGAATCAAGCTCATGTCATTCAAGATAGCAATGTGAACCAAATGAATGCTATCACAACTTGGTGTTTCGGTAAACTAATCGATAACCAAGTTGTCAATCCAAACGATTTATCGAAAGCTCCCCTTGACACTTCGAAATCGACAAGTGATTCTGAACAAAATATCGAGTCAAATATCGAATCGAATTCCAATCCAAATTCTTCTTCTACTTAAGTAGACCGGCCTACTAAGTTTCAAATTCCATTTCCACATCGACTTCAACCTAAGGAACATTCTGATCAAATGGTAAAGATCTTGGAAAACAAGTCAAAGTGAACATCCATCTCCTTGATATCGTTCAACAAGTCCCAACTTACGCTAAGTTTCTAAAGGACTTGTGTACTCAAAAACGACACACTCATGTACCCAAGAAAGTTTTCTTAGCTACCGGTCTTAGTGAAGTTTTGTCTCAATCAATTTTCGTAAAATACAAAGATTACGGATGTCTAACGATCTCATGCACGATAAGAGACAAGACGATTAACAAATGCTTATTAGACTTAGGTACTAGTGTAAACTTGATTCCTTATTCAGTTTACCAGCAACTTGGCTTGGGTGAACTAAAACCGATGAAAGTAACTCTTTAATTTTTTGATCGTTCAATAAAGAAACTAGTGGGAGAAATCGAGGACGTACTCATAAAAATCGGTCGATTCATATTCCCCATCGATTTCATCGTCCTGGAAACACAACCTGTGAATAATTCGTTGAATAACTCCTTTCTGTTTTCATCGATCCATGGTATGCCGATATAGCGAACTTTTTAGTCATTAAGCAAACTCCTTCATTTTGGTCGAACCAAGATAAATATGAATTTCTTTCCCTAGTCAAGTACTTCTAATGGGATGATCCATACTTGTTTAAGTATTGTTCTGACAAAATCATTCAACGTTACATCCCAGATTGCGAAATTAAGAGTGCTCTTTAGTTTTGTCATGACCAAGCTTGTGGTGGTCATTTCGGTCAATGGAAAAGGTACTTCAATGCGGTTTTTACTGGCCTACGCTTTTCAAAGATGCATTTGAGTTTTGTAAAACTTATGATCGCTTCCAAATGTTAGGAAAAATCTCTCGACGAAACATGATGCCTTTGAACCCCATTCTTACAATTGAAATCTTTGAAATTTGGGGTATTGACTTTATGGGACCATTTTCCAACACTTTCAGAATTTGTACACTCTTCTTGCTATTGATTATGTCTCCAAATGGGTTGAAGCCATTTCGTGTAAAAAAATGACCACAAAGTCGTTGTAAAATTCATAAAAGAAAACATCTTTTTGAGGTTTGGACACCTCGCACAATAATAAGCAATAATGGAACCCATTTCTGTATTATTTGAAACTCTAATGAAGAAATACTCGATAACCCACAAGTAATCCACTTCTTATCATCCTCAAACTTGTGGTCAAGTTGTAGTTTCAAATCGTCAAATCAAGCAAATTTTGGAGAAAACTGTAAATAAAAATCGAAAAGATTGATTACAAAAATTAACAGATGCACTTTGGGCTTATAGAACTGCGTATAAAACAAATCTAAGGACGTCTCCTTTTAGGTTAGTAACGGTAAAGCGTGTCATTTACCTATTGAACTTGAACAAAAAGCATTGTGAACGATTAAGAACATAAATTTTGATCTTGAAAAAGCTGGTGAAAATAGAAAATTGCAACTCAATGAATTAGAGGAGATTAGGAATGACGCATATGAAAATGATAAAATTTACAAAGAAAGAACAAAAATTTTCGTGAAAAGCCAATCCTAAGTAAAACATTTTCGCCAAATCAAAGAGTTCTTTTGTATGACTCTGGACTTCATTTATTCCCTGAGAAATTAAAATTAAGGTGGATAGGACCATACGTTGTACGTACTGTTTTTCCTCACAGTGCCATAGAAATAGAAAACCCTAGGGATGGATCGATTTTTAAAGTCAATAGTCATCGTTTAAAACCTTACTTAGAGTTGGCAAGTGATCAAGAGGAGGAACTCATGATTCTTCATGAGCCGCACTACGTCTAGTAAGTAAACTTAACCCTCTCTCGTAAATATGTACATATTTTTCTCCCTTACGCTCATTATATCATGTATTGACTGTGGGGACACGGTCAAAATCAAGTATGAGGATACATTTATCAAATTCAAAATGAATTCGATCGCGGAAAGGTTTTGATGTGATCGATTTTTCATAAGGATATTGAATATTTATAGGTAAACGATTTGTTTGGGATAGGGTAATTATGAAACTTTGACCAATGTTTATTTTTTTGCATTTTCTTTCCAAAAACGAAAAATGCCTAAAACAATTTTTAGCATATTGATTTACTTTTGAAGAAACATGATAGAATAAGTATACTTTTTGGTCATTAAATTGAAATTTTTAAAAAATTACTTGTCCCAACAAAAAAATAAAAAGAAAAGTTTGATTACAAATAACTATGGTTTAACTAGTACATAGGAATATAGGTGATAATTATGAAGTATATCCTAATTGTTATCTTTGTTTAAAACAGTGGTTGATTTAAAGTAAAGGCGATAACATTTTGATCTTTTAAGTTAAGTGGTGCTAAAATGATTTTGCATAACTCTCTCTTTCAAAAAAATCATAATAAAAAGAAACACCTAGAGTTATGTATTCACACGTAAGTGTGTACACTTGCCACGCTCTATACCCTTTGCACGTAAGCTCAAAAGGCAGTGCATGATTGGTATATCAGACCTCAGTATATCTGAGTTAGGTATATGTAAATAAAATTAAAATAATAACAATAAACACCTAGAGTCATGTGTTCATACGCAAGTGTGTACACTCATCATGCTCTGTACTCTTCTCACGTAAGCCCGAACGGCATTGCATGGTCGTTATATCTGACCTCAGTATATCCAAGTTAGGTGTGTAAACAATAATAATGTTAATATTTTTCAAAATAGAGAGAGCAAGTAATTGAAACCCAAGCACTATATTCAGTTAATTAATTTTACTTGTTATTCAAAATAAATAAAAATGCCACTTTTCAAAACTTTTATAATCAACTAAAGGATTCATTTCATAGTTACACTATGTTATCAACCGGAACAACTAGCCAACTAGAGTCCAATAATGATAACTTAAATTTTGTTGGAAGTTTTGATGAGTATAAAGACTAAAATTTCTTGATAATAACCAAAACTTATATCTAACTTATTTATGTCAATTTAAAAGTAAATTCTTCATTTGTAAATCTTTTCGAAAACTCACATCATGTAGTTGCGTTAGAATTTGCATATCGCATTTGGATTTTGTCGGTAGTATCCGCTGAAATCACGAAACAACACTCGTACTACTAGGACACCTAGAGGTTTAATGGCTTGTTACATACACTCAATGTAACAGTGCTTCCTACGAAAATGGATTTATCCTCATTTTATTTTATTCGAGTACGAATAAAAAGATAAGTGTGGGGGTATTGATGTATATGTAAAAGTGTATATTTATACTCTCATATTAATATTCTTTTATTAAAATAAATGAGCGTATTACGGTATTTTTACATTTTTAAACAAAAATCTAAATTGTTTTCAAATCATCATTCATTCGTCTTCATTTGGGGGCAAAATGGTAATTTTGTTTATGAATTAATTTTGAGAAAATTTATTTGCACATTTTTATCTTTATTTGTAGGAAATTGAGTGCAAATTGGATGGAACTTCATGGATATATGCATGCACAAGTGTTCAATGCTAAAGAAAGAAGGAAATAAAAGAATTCATGCAAATGGAGGAGCCTGCATGCCCATTAACTAATGGACCATAATTAAATGCACATGAACATGTTAGTGTTAGAACCTTCTATTTTGATGTTTTGATCATGACAACTATATAAGTGTATATTATATGAAAAAACCAAAATTGCAGGAGAAGATACTATTCTACTCGACAATAGATCGAAGACCAAAGATTTCAAAGAGAAGTTTCAATGTTTAAAATTGGTTTGTCTATAGTCTAGTTAGTTGTTAAAATCTCTCCTAAGTGGTATATGCACACATACATGGTTTCAAATCTTATTCAAATTCAAATACACAATTTAAGTTTTAATTATAAAATGTTTATAAACATCTTGCTTTCAAAACTAAGTTCACTAGGCAGAATTCAACAGTTTCAGTCGACTTAACTATGGTCGGCGGTGGACTTAAACGTGCATACATGCACAAGTTATTTTGAAGATTCAGTCGACTTAACACCCTAGTTTAGTCGACTGAATCAAGTGTCTTTTCAAAATAAATTTAAAATTCGAAATGATTTAGAAGACTGAATTTGTTTCCTCGGTCGACTGAATATTTATAACGGCTATTTTCTAAACGGGCGCCACTTTTCAATAAACGAAAACATCTTTTAATTCAACAGTTGTTTCCGTATCTCTTGGCCAAATCTTTTCATGAATGATTACATCTTTTTAACTCTATAAATAGCCTTCAATTCAATTGTTTTAGTAACTTAATTCTCTGATTCTATTATATATTCATGTTATCTAAATTCTGCCATTTGCTTTCATAAAACATTTCAAATCACTTGCACATTCAAGCAAAAATTTATTTGTGATTCAAATTACTTCCAATCTTCACATACTACACTATATACCACAACGGAGAAGATTATAGAAAGGGTGTACTCTAAAGACTCATCCGTGCTATCTACAGAGCACAATCAGTCAAGAAATTTTATTGTGTTGTTGAAGTCCTGTTCGGTTGCTTAGGCGGTAGAGGTCCTATTCGGTTGTCTAGGCGGTAGAAGTCATGTTCGGTTGCTCAGGTGGTGTAATACTTGTTCAAGTGAGGGTTGATAGTTAAATTCCAGAAGGAGTCTAAGACTGGACGTAGAACGGGAGTTCGAACCAGTATAAAAATCCTTGGTGTCATTTACTTTATGATTTACTTTCTATATTCATATCCGCACTAATAGATAAATTAGATTATATTCCATATTACAATACATAGCAACACTTTCATTTGGTATCAGAGCAAGGCTATCTTATAACTGTAACACAGTTAATACACAGATTAATATGGAAAATAACACTAACACAAGTTTTGTTGAAGGTCAATCCACTTCACAACCACCATTCTTTAATGGTTTGAACTATAATTACTGGTCAACTAGAATGAGAATTTTTATGCAAGAAAATGGATATGATACTTGGAATATTACTCAAAATGAATACACTATACCCACTACACCATTTGCAGAATGGTCAAATACACAAAATATTGATGCTACATCAAATGCAAAAGCTATGAATATGTTATTTTGTGCATTAGACAAAAATGAATTTAATAGAGTTAGTGTGTGTACAATTGCTTATGAAATTAGGAGTACTCTTAAAGTCACATAAGAAGGAACTAACAAATTAAACAAAGCAAGATTTCTACGCTTAAAAATTAGTTCCAAAATTTCAGAATGAGGCCAGATGAAACCATAAATGATATGTATTCTAGATTTCAAGACATACATCATTCACTATTGGCATTAGGAGAAAAATTTTTAGATTTTGATATTTTCTCTAAAATTCTAAACTCTTTAACGGATGAATGGGAACGAAAGGTCTTAGCTATTGAATAAACTAATGGCATTTCTACCATCAAACCTAAAGTGTTAATTGGAAATCTGATGTCATATGAAGTAAATTTGCAAGATAAGCGAGATCAAGCATAAGATAAAAGAAATATTGCATTCAAAGCTGAACAAGAAGACTCTTATTCAAATGAAGATGACATGGCATTGATCGCAAAGAATTTAAAAAAGTTATTGAAATTCAGAAAGAACAAGAAATTTGAAAACAATAGAAAAGACAACATTAGTAAACTGCCAGTCTTAAATTTTGAATGCTACGAATGTCATAAGAAGCACCGCATGAAGAAAGACTGTCCTGATAGAAAGAGAGATAGATTCAAAAATATGAAGGACAAATACAAGAAGAAGCAGGCATTCTCAATAACAGGGGATGATTCAGAGTCGTCATCATCATCAGACAGTGATTCTGAACAAGCCAACGTCTGCTTTACTGCTTCAACTGACGATGTAAGTAATCTATCTTTTGATGATTTAATTGGCGTGAACTCATAATTATTAGACAAACTGAAGGAAGTTAAAAGATAGTATAAAAATGCACTAGAAAGATTAAACAGAACTGAAATAAAAGTTGATATGCTAAGAGATGAAAAGAAAATTTTAGAAGAACTTGTTAATATACAAGAATCTTTATCTAATGTTTCTTCTCAACTCACTATGCTATCAAATGAAGTAGAAGTGCAAAAAGAAAAGAATATGACACTGTACAGTTAAAGCGCTCGGCGGATTCAAAGTGGTGGAGGTGCAAAAAGTCATAGCGGGGATACAGCGAGGATATAGCAGGATATAGCGGATGGCTCTAAAATAGCATATAAAACTCATACTTAATGTTTTTTCAAATATATAAATGGTAATTAAATGAAAAAATATCATTCAATTGAATTATAATTAATACATAAATAATTTTAAATAAAAACATGTGCGAATATACTTTAAATAAACATAAAACTGTCATATAACAGAATTGAATTTAGTAGAATATTAGAGTATTTTCATTTCTAAAAATATATTAAAAATTAAATCAAATAAACTAGTTTCATAATTTTTATAATGTATAAATGCAATTTTTCAATTCATTTTATTAAAGAAGATATAGTGGAAATAGCGAAATATAGCGGGAATAATGGGATATAGCGGAAATAGCGGGGCTTAAAGCGGAAAGGATATATTTTGGGGCTATATGGAAAAATCGTAGCGGTAGAAATCCGCTATGAGATATAGCAGGGTTATAGCGGGGTAATAGCGGGGCATTAACTGCACAGATATGACATTAGATTCAGAAAATCATGATTTAAAATCAAATGTCAAAATTCTTGATTTGAAAAACACTAGTCTCAAAATTGAATTACAGTGTATTACTAAAAATGTGACAAATTTCAATAAAGGAAGAGAAAATCTTTCTAAAATTATTAGTAATTCTCAATCTACTAATAATAAGAATGGATTAGGATATAAAAAATCATCAAAACCGAAGAAGAATAATATATCTTATAAAAATAATAATTTGCATAATAATTTTGTGAAAGCAAAATCAAAGGCAAAACTTGTTATTCCAAAGAAAGAAATTAGTAAAACTAGTACTATGAAAATTTGGGAACCAAAAACTAACAATAATCTAATCAGAAACAAGTATATAAAATCTTTCATATCAACTGCTCGTAAAAATAAAGATTTTAAAGGGAATTCTAAACCCTCATGGGTTTGGCTTCCTAAGATCTAACTCTTAGGACCCTAATAAAATGTGGGTACCAACGTTATTTATATATTTTTTGTAGGTACCGACTAAGAAAAGAGGAAAGTGGATACTAGACAGTGGTTGCTCAAAACATATGACAGAAAACAAAGATATGTTGACGAATATTATCTACTCGGATGGAGGATCGGTCACATTTGGAGATAACTCCAAAGGATATATCATCAGCAAAGGTGATGTGAGAAATGACGGTATATCTAACTTACCTCTTATTACAAATGTTTGATTAGTTAAAAATTTAAAACGTAATTCACTTAGTATAAGTTAGCTATGTGATAAAGGTTTTAATATATCCTTTTCTGAAAATAAATGCAATATTTTTGATCAAAATGATAACCTTATTTTGGAAGGAACAAGAGAAAGAAATATTTATATATTAAATATGAAAGTCAATTATAACATAAATATGTGTCTAGTAGCCAAAGATAATGATCCTTGGTTATGGCACAAAAGAATTTGTCACATGAATTTTAAAGCCATTAACAAATTATATAAGAATAATTTAGATAGAGGATTACCAAAAAATGATTTTAAAGTAAAAACTATTTTTGATGCTTGTCAATTAGGAAAATTAATTAAATCTTCTTTTAAATCAAAGAAAATGATTTCTACATTACAACCACTTGAGTTATTGCATTTGGATCTTTTTGAACCAACTCAAACTCAATCTATAAATCATAACAGATATGTTTTTGTAATAGTAGATAATTTTTCAAGATATACTTGGACAATATTTTTGAAAAATAAAAGTGATACTACTGAAAATTTTAAAATATTTTCTAAGAAAATTCAAAATAGTAAAAATTTAAAAATTAAATATATTTGGAGTGATCATGTGGAGAATTCAAAAATGAGTCTTTTGAAAATTATTGTAATAAGAAAGGAATTGTTCAAAAAATTTCATTTCCTAGAACTCCACAACAAAATGGAGTCGTAGAAAGGAAAAATAGAACTATTCAAGAATATGCTAGAACATTATTAAATGAAAGTACTCTACCAAAACACTTTTGGCCAAAAACTATAGCAACTGCTAGTTATGTTTTAAATAGAGTCTCCATTTGACCTCTAACTAAACATACTCTTTATGAACTTTTTAGTGGAAGTAAACCTAACATATCATATTTTAGAGTTTTTGGTTCAAAATGTTTTCTATTAAATACAAAAGATAAGCTTGGCAAATTCGATCCAAAATCTGATGAAGGAATATTCATTGGTTATTCGAAATGAAGGAAAGCTTACAGAATTTATTAAAATAGAACTAAAGTAATCAAAGAAACACTCCATGTGTCATTCGATGAAAATTTCAAAGTTAACTATAAAATAAAAGATGAAGAAATTATTTCTAAATCAGATGACTCAGATGATGATCTTGAAAATAATACTTACAACAATTGATAAAATGATAATAATATAAGATCCCCACCAAGACTTCTAAGAAATCACCCTACTGAAAATATAATTGGAGAAATTCATACCAACGTAAGAACTCGAAATCAACTAAATCAAATGGGTCATGTAGCTTTTCTTTCAAATATTGAACCTAAAAATCCTAAAGAAGCTTCAACTGATGACTACTGGATAATTTTTATGCAAGAAGAATTAAATCAATTTGAACGTAATGATGTTTGGGACATAGTTCCTAGACCAAGTAATTAAGAAGTTATTGGTACAAAATGGGTTTCTAAAAATAAAGCTAATGAGCAAGGAAATATTATTAGAAATAAAGCTAGACTTGTCGCTAAAGGTTATAATCAAGAAGAAGGAATAGACTATGATGAAACATTTGCACCCGTAGCTCGTCTAGAAGCTATACGTATTTTATTAGCATATGCTTGTTTTAATAATTTTAAACTTTATCAAATGGATGTAAAAGTGCTTTCTTAAATGGTTTTATAAAAGAAAATGTATATGTAGAACAACCTCCTTTATTCTCTCATGAAAAATACCCAGATCATGTTTACAAATTAAAAAAGGGTTTATACGATTTAAAACAAGCACCTCGTGCTTAGTATGATCGTCTTAAAAGTTATTTAATTAGTTCTGGTTTTAAAATTGGTAAAGTAGATCAAACTTTATTTATAAAACAAGATAAGAATGATATTTTAATAATTCAAATTTATGTAGATGATATTATTTTTGGTTCCACAAACGAAAATTTATATCAAGAATTTTCAGAAATTATGACAAGAGAATTTGAAATGTCTCACATGAGAGAACTCTTATATTTTCTTGGATTACAAATTAAACAATTAACAAATGGAATTTTTATTAATCAATAAAAATACTATAATAATCTCATAAAATGATTTGGTATGGAAAATACTTTTGCTAAACCTACTCCTATGAGTACTACATTTCATCTCGATAGAGATGAAAATGGAAAAAGTGTTGACTAAAAACTATATCGTAGTATGATTGGTTCATTACTATATTTAACTGCTAGTAGACCTGACATAATGATGAGTGTTTGTCTGTGTGCACGATTTCAAGCAAATCCCAAAGAATCACATTTGCGGGCAGTAAAGCGAATTTTGCGATACTTAAGCAAAACTAAAGACTGCGGTCTCTTTATCCAAAAGAATGTCCTTTTGAGTTAGTATCCTATAGTGATGTTGATTTTTGGAGGATGTCGAATGGATCGAAAGAGTACTAGTGGTACTTGTCACTTTATTGGACAATCTTTAGTATCTTGGTTCAGTAAGAAATAAAATTGCATTTCACTTTCGACGTGTGAAGCAGAATATATCTTTGTTGCTTTGGCATGTGCTCAAGTAATCTACATGCAGCAGACATTACAATATTTTGGACATAATCATTCAAATTCAACAATTTACTGTGAGAATACAAGTGCAATAAAGTTATTAAAAAAATCCAATAAATCATTCTATAACTAAGTATATAGATGTAAGACGTCATTTTCTCAGAGATAATATAGAAAAAGGAAATATTTCATTAGAATTGTTTTCTTTAGAAAATCAAATAGCTGACATATTTACAAAACCTTTAAATGAAATTATTTTTATAAAGTTACGTCGAGAATTGGTATTATTTCTTTACATGACTTATAACTTAAATTTTTTTTTAACTTTGTAAGAAAATCAAAATAAAAATTCTTGTCAAAAATTGTTGTTGCTGGCACTTGAACTTTGGTCGCTGGTAAGGGAGTTTCATGTTTTTCCATTTTGCTATTGTGTTACTTGCTACACTACGCACTATCTTCCTCGCATTTCATAAATGGTTCTTATTTCCTATTCATTTTCTACTTCAAAATTTTTATTGGTTGTAATCGTTCAATTCTTTATAATCTCAGCTTTATATACCTTAAATTAGCCCTTTTTACTTATATATAAAGACTTCTATCTATTCATTTTGTTCATCATCTCTCAAATTTTTCTAAGCTTGAATTTTTTTTATTCTTTTCTTACAAAATATCAACATGGCTTCGCAAAATGAATCAAATCAATCTTCTATCTATTTCCGCACACCCTCCTCAAAATCGTCAAAATCCTCCAACAACTCCACACCGGTTTATATTCCTGTAAAAATCACACCATCACCTACTCATCATACGGGATATACTCCTTAAGGAAAAAGAACTAAACGTACTCTACGATTTGGTTCTCCATAAACAAAGGAGGAAATAGACGATATTCATCATTACCAGAGAGAGACTCTGGAACTGCAGCGTGAACTCTATTACAAACAGAAAGTAAACGCAAAGCGTTTAAGTTTTCTGGCGCAAGTCGCGTTAAAGTTCTACGTGTCTTCATCGAAGGAGAGCATACATCAACCTTTGCCTATTTGTTCTCAAGTTCACAAAATTCTTGGGATCGAAGTCCACAACGTCCTCAGGTGTCATCGAACTCCTGGGAACGTGGTAATGTTTGGTCACCAATCCAACCATTACAGGAAATCACGAAGATTGAACCATACTCCGACGACTCTCATTCTTCAGAAAATTAAATTCTTATGTATATTGATTCTTGTCTAAGTATTGTATGTTTGTATGTTTATATGTCTTTATAATGTTTTTCATATATAATAATTATAAATTTTATCAAAGTTTTAATATTAAATAATTTTTATTCCAAAATTCTCTGCTTCAAAGGTTAGAAAAGCTTCCAGGAACAGTTTGAGTAGACTGACCACTAATATTTAGTCGACTAAAACTTCAAAGTTTACTCTTTTATAATATGAAACCCAGTCGACTGACTTTAGAAATTCAATCGACTGAATTCAGTCATTTTCAGGCTATTTAACGGGGGTTGATTTTTTCTGCATATTAGTCGACTGAATTACAATTTCAGTCAACTGAAAATTCATAGTTCTAAAAATTTTCTAGGTTTCAGTCGACTGATCCAACAATTTAAGTCGACTGAAATATGCAATTTTCAGGAAAAATATCTTGGGTTCAAACCCTGTAATTTTCAACCGACTGCCTCGTTCATTTCAGTCGACTGGATCTTTGATTTTTGGTTTTATAAAAAGCTTTTGGCAAAACTCCTAACACAAATTTTAACCTACCATATAAATATATCTCCTTCTCACCGAAACCCTACCTTATTATAGAGAGAAAACCCTAGCACCCAATTTTTCAAATCAATTTTTTTACTTCAACTTCCATTCAATCTTAATGGCTCAAAGATCTAAACGACCTCGCCAATCAACCGCCGGACCATCAGAAAACCAAATTACGGCTTGGCTACATGATGAAACTGCCATCACTCGATTCAAAGCCACATATAGCTCTAGAATATTTGATGGTTCATTTGTCAACTACTCGGATTGAAATGCCTATGGAATCCGAGAAACGGCGTAAGCAAGTGATCTTGAGAGCTTACTTAGCTTTCGTGCCAACAACATGAAAATCTACCCTCTTCTAATTAAGCTATTCTTTGCTAATATGAAATGGATCACCAAGATCCAAGGAATAAGGATGACTGCATTTGGACTCTTGTTTGCGGCATCCGATCTACCTTCCTCTACAACGACTTGGCCATATTCTTTGATGTCCATACGAAGGCGTTGACATCAATGATGTTGAAGTCAATATGGACAATTGGGATGAGGTCTCTCATCAATTCCTTTCCGATGATATGACCAATCTCAAATCTGTCGCTTTGCGACCAAAGGTGCGGATCCTTCATCTTGCTCTTATCTGCTCCATCCAACCTCGTATGGGAAGCTACGAGGTCTACAAGTGCGACTTCCAAGCGCTTTATGCAATCTACTCCTCCCAAAACATCAATTGGGCTAAGGTTATTCTTGATGAATTCCTCACCGTCAACCACAAGAGGAGCTTCATGGCTATCTTCTATGGAGCTTACATTATGCGGATTCTCCAGAATTTCGATGCCCCCATCCCCAATGCCGATTTCATTACTATCGGTGAGCTAAACACTAACACATTAAGTCTTATGGGCTTGCCAAAACACCCACTGCCTCAAGGGATACTCCAGCCCCACGAGACTCACATTGGCTCCTCCTCCTTCCAACCATCCCATCAAATCGAGGAGGAAGAAGGCGAAGACATTATAGAACTCCGTGGTGATTTTCCTCCCAAGGAAGGTCTTATCACCCTCTCATGGAATCAAAGCAAGCTTAATCAACGTTTGGTTAACGTTGAGAAAATCGTCGTCAAGACCAACAATAAGCTCAACACAAGGGCTTCTGAAACAAGATTTGGGAAAAGATCTCGTGCACCGGCTCAACTTACACTAGTGTAGCCGATAATCCTCCCACTCCTTTCTCATGGACAACATCTAAGGAGGAGAAAGAGGAAGAGGAAGAATCCAATAGTGAGGAAGTGTAGTCTAATTTTTAATGTTTTTCTTTGTTGTTTTTGTTTATGTTTTGCCATGCTGTATCCATGAAAGTGTAATGTTTGTTTTGCTTATGTTAATGTTAATTCAATGTTATGTCGTTCTCATTTTAATTTGCTATCTACAATATCTATGTTTATCTTGAAATTATTCATATTTATCATCCTTTCTTTGGTTAACAATATTCATATTCAACTATACTCTAATGGTTATACAACTAGTATTCCTTTTTGTCGATGACAAAGGGGGAGAAATATGAAGATATGCAGGTAGTTCATTGATTCAAGGGGAGTTTTGTTGTTTTATTTTTTTAATAAACCTTTGAACTTACATAGTTGTTGTCATCAAAAAGGGGGAGAATGTTAGAACCTTGTATTTTGATGTTTTTATCATGACAACTATATAAGTATATATTACATGAACTAACCAAAATTGCAGGAGAAGATACTATTCTACTCGGCAATAGATCGAAGACCAAAGATTTCAAAGAGAAGTTTCAATGTTTAAAATTGGTTTGTCTAAAGTCTAGTTAGTAGTTAATAATTGTTAAAATCTCTCCTAAGTGGTATATGCACGCATACATGGTTTCAAATCTTATTCAAATTCATATACACAACTTAAGTTTTAATTATAAAAAGTTTATAAACACCTTGCTTTCTAAACTAAGTTCACTAGGCAGAATTCAACAGTTTCAGTCGACTGAACTAGTGTCGGCAGTCGACTGAAAGGTGCACACATGCACAAGTTATTTTGAAGATTCAGTCGACTTAACACCCTAGTTCAGTCGACTGAATCAAGTGTCTTTTCAAAGTAAATTTATAATTTGAAATTTTTTGAATGATTCAGAAGACTGAATTTGTTTCCTCAATCGACTAAATATTCATAACGGCTATTTTTGGAATGGTCACCACTTTTCTATGAACAGAAACATCTTTTAATTCAACAGTTGTTTCTGTATCTCTTGGACGAATCTTTTCACGAATGATCACATCTTTTTAACTCTATAAATAGCCTTCAATTCAATTGTTTTAGTAACTTAATTCTTTGATTCTATTATATATTCTTGTTATCTAAATTCTACCATTTGCTTTCATAGACTTTCAAATCACTTGCACATTCAAGCACAAATTTATTTGTGATTCAAATTACTTTCAATCTTCATGTACTACACTACATACCACAAAGGAGAAGATTATAGGAAGGGTGTACTCTAAAGTAATCATTAGAGAATTAACTAATCCCCACTAACATATGCTTTTTCCTTTAAATATCCATTAACATGTTCATGTGCTTTTAATTATTGTCTATTAGTTAGTGGGCATGCTCCATTTGCATGAATTCTTTTTCCTTCGTTCTTTGGCTTTGAACACTTATGCATGCATATATCCATGAAGTTCCATCCAATTTGCACTCCATTTCCTACAAATAAAAATAAAAATGTGCAAATAAATTTTCATACACAAAATTACCATTTAGCCCCCAAATGAAGACGAATGAATGGTGATTTGAAAATAATTTTGATTTTTTTAAACATGTTAAAATACCCTAATATGCTCATTTTTTTAATAAAAGAAGACCAAATATGAGAGTATAAATATACACTTTTACATGTACATCAACCTGCATCATAGTGGGCCTAAAATTTCATTAAATCGAAAACCCAAGTCCACTAAAGTACTTGTACGATACGCCCCATCTTATTTTTATTTAGTTATCTCGACTCCACGTATGCATACGATATATGCCACATCTACTCAAAGTAGACTATAACTACACACATACATAAATAAATATACGTATATATACTTACATACATATACATACATACACACATACATACATACATATATATAAGTAACACTATCCCCCGTTAGACTAAGATACTATCCCCACTAGTATCCATAACTCAGCACCTCGTCAAGATCCATCATCAATGCAGTATCATGTCCTCGTCGTCGTACAAACCAAGAAACTCCCGTAGTGCCTAATAAGGGCATTACTAAAACCAAAGCATCTGTTATCCAAAGCATCAACTCTTGGAATTCCATCTTGCACTCCCTCATCCAAAGCACATCTCTCATCCTTTTGAGCAAATCTCGTCAATGGTGCTGCTATATGAGGAAAGTCCTTTATGAATCTCTGATAGTATCCTACAAATCCTAATATACTTCTTTTTGGAGTAACAACCTTGGGCCTTTTCCAACTGTTCATGGCTTCAACCTCCGAAGGGTATATGGTCAACCCTCCTTCGAAGCAATATAAAATCTCTATCAGAACTTGCATATATCTCTGTATAGTAAAATACAAATACTGCTAATAATATCATATACCCTTTCTTAAGGTGTCTACTATATAATTCCACTTAAACCTTTACTTGGATCTGTTTTTCTTAAGTGTCTCCTAACCTAAGCTCTGACACCAACCGTAGCATCCCTCATTATGAAACCCGAAGATGAAACTTTAGTATGTTGCAGTCATATTTAAATCATCCTTCGACGACAAAGAAGAGATCCGCTATATATGAAAACATTTTAAGTAAACCATGCAGTAATAAATGTTATACCATATAATCATCCGTACATATTCAAACTATTCCCACAGTCGTTTCCATGCAACGATCAAAAATATAATACAACCATAGTTAATGGTGTCATGTCCAACATATGAAGATGCTGACATGAATATGTAATATAGTGTAAACAAAATAATAATTATTACCTAAGACTTCTACTTCATCTTCGGAACTCATCTTTCGTCATCCAAAAGAAACCTACCTCGATTCATAAACTTAGCCTACTCAAAAGAGTACTTATGAGTTTATGGGGAAAACAATGATAAAAACACGGGTTAGACATAAAATTTGGTATGAGCAATATATTATCCTAACATAAAACACTGTGATACTGTGCCGCTAAAGCACAGAACGGGTTTTCCCCTCACCATAATACAACCTTCATTTAACATCTTTAAACTTAAGCATACAACATTAATATCATCCTCAAAGGTTTTATACATGTTATAATACTTTTGTTAGAATAAATAACTATTTCATGAAAGTTGCCATTCAACAATCACTCTCTATTCTTTACTAAACCCGAAACATATTACCTTTGGTTTCCACCAAGGCCTTAGGGCTTCTTCTTTTTCTAAAGAAGAGTCATAGTTTTAGCGTTCGACTGCCACTAGGGCTTTATGCTTTCACTGCTTTCTTGATTCTACAAATTCCACTATGGGTTTCGGTTGCCGCTTTGGCCGTACACCTTTGCTTTCGTGTTTCTGTTACTTAGGCCTTACGCCTATGCTTTTGGTTTTGGATGCCACTAAAGCCTTACACCTTTTCTTTAATGCCACATCAGGCCATATGCCATCTATCGAATCCTAACTTGGTTGCCACATTGGGCATTACACCAACTACTCTTGTATTACGGATGTCACCTTAGGCCTTACTCCATCTCTCGACCATGGTTGCCACTTTAGGCCTTACACCAAAGCTTTTGGTTTCACTTGCCACTAAGGCTTTACACATAGGCTTTCGTGTTTTGGTTTCCACACAAGCCTTATACCTACACTTCCAATTCTTGACTGCCATATCCAGCCTTACACCATCTACTGGATCCTTTCCCTAACCATTCACTTATTAGTTCCTCTTTAGCCCTAGTTCCACCTTCGATATTCGGTTAATACATTTTGGTTTAATCAAACTAGATTCATACTAAGCATTTCTTAGCTTTCATACTTAAGCCTTTGGCCTAGTGGTCTAGTTCATTTACTTTCAGTTCGGCTCTAGTGCCTTTGGTATTGTCTCTCGGTACATGCTAAGAGCTTGCCTTTGCACGTCTAACACTACGTTTACTTGTGTCGACTTCTCATCCATTTGAGTTCATCCTTTATTACCGTTATTTATTATTTTCCCGACAAGTTCAGTATATATAGTGGATCTTGTCTTTTGACTAGTTATTAAATACTTTATCCAAGTAAATTCTTTCCTGGTCCCAACTATTTTCCTTTCAGCACCTATAAATCTCTATTGTCCATGTGTATTTTCACTCAAAAATCACTTATAACATTTCCAAAAAAACTTGAAAAAATATACGTGTCTTTCTTTTCATCAAATTTTCTAAAACTCCCTATTTCTAGCTTTTTCCATAATAAACGATTCTTAGAGAATTTTCTAATTATTTATTTATGGGAAAATTATATAAATCAAACCTATCTCTACTATTCATAACATTGTATTAAACTTTCGAATCATTTAAATCATACAAATGATCATAACTAATTTCGATCATGGGCAATTATGAAAAAAATGGGATTAGAGAATATATTGCTCACTTAGACTTCTTGGTTGAATAACGTTTCTTATTCCCTTAGCTTTTATCCTCTTTGTTTCCTTTTTCTCTTAATTAGGCCACCACCATTAAATGCTTCAAGCTTTTATTTATATTTGAATGTAGCATGAAATGAGAAGAGATTAATGAAATTAAGTGAAAAGGCGTGTAATTACCTCCACATGTATTGCTGGCCCACATTCCCTTTCTCATTTAATTCGTAATTAATTAGTTTCTTTAAGTAACATATTGATAAGTAAATGTATACCTAAATACTTAATACATCATATTACTTTTTGAATTATTATCCTTATAATTAATTCTTTAATTAAGTATTCATTAATTATAGGATGTTACACCTACCTTGGATGGCCCTCCATGCTTAATAATATCAATTTCGACATTTTTAAAATTTGTATTATTGTAATGTAAATACTTTCATCTTGATAGTAGATTCTTCTAGATCCATTGGCAGATCCCTCGTTAATGCCTTTCCAAACTTGGTTTGATTACCAACTCCTACAAAAACTGCCATAAGAACTATAAATGTATCCGGTTTGTGAAGAACAACGGCTGTTGCATTAAACCTAGTTAAATAACTTCATATTAATTCCTTCTATCTGTATTTCACATTTACAGTGTCATTACGCTTCTTGGTCGAGTAATATGAACCCTAAATTGGCTTATAAACCTCTCGACTAACTCATTTCATGTGCAATGGATTCATTATCAAGTTAGCAAAATCATATGGCAGCCAAATCAATTAAGTACAAGGTAAGCAATGACCCATTACTTCTTCTATAGCTCTTAATATTCCCATGTGTTGGATGTATCTCATCATATGTACTCAAGGATTAGTTCTCCCATCATATGACTCCAATGTAGGTAGTTTTAAATTAGGTGGATTCCATATATATCGAATGTTTGGGTTGAATGGTTTCGATTCACATCTTCCAAACTTTGATCTAGGCCTTCTCCTCGAAGTGTCCATCATATCATCTCAGCTATGCAGTATTCCCAATTCTAAAATCCTTGGGGTTCAACACATCTTTGATCAAAAGCTTCTTCATACCTCATGTTTCTTGAATCGACTCTGCCGAGATCTTCTGGTTCATCCTCATGTAGTTGTAATATCACATTCAAGTCTTGGTTCCAAGCTTCCAAGTCGTTCCTCTGATGTATTCTTCTTTAATCGAGTTTTGGGTCAACCCTGCATGGCTATGTGGATAGATCAATACTGATCCCCATGGGTCAATTAGTACCGATTGATTAGGTTAGCTAGAGGCCAAGTTGTGCTACAGCCCTCGTCACATACCCTTGAGCCTCTTGTCCATCTTTCTAGCTTCTGTCCTCCTTTGGCCTTGGCCTCCAACAACTATAGCTACCCTTTATTGCTCAATTCATTAGAACATGTTATTCGATATCTCCTCATGTAGAGTTAATAACATCGTTTGCATATTTGTTGTCATTCTTTCAATCCTATCACTGGTCACAAAATTTTAAGTTGGACTTGAACCGTAAGGCACTTCCTGACTACCCCATGCTCTTATTGATTCCCTCATACTATAGTTTTCCTACTAAAATGGCTTTTCTTCTTAAGTAGATTAGATCCAAATAATTCTCGATGAAAATTTTAGCCTTATTTTTGGGCTGACATTCCCAATCGATATAAGAATAGTGGATAAATGAAAAATATAAGAAATAGATAGTGAAAGGTAAGAGTAAACACAAGAGATATTTATATTGGTTTGGAAAATTGCTAGCGTACTTCCACTTTGATGTTTTTGTTGATTAGGCGGTAGAAATACTAAATTTGTAATGGAATTTCGATATTCATTCTCAAAATATAATAATTATAGCCTCTTCCCAAACAAAAGTTAGCAATAGGTCCCAAAGGTCCCCCTTGTTGAAGATAATACCCTATTTATAATCGAAACGGGCTACTCTAAGCCTGTAAACTCATTAGATCCTGGTTTGACATTGTTAGTCATAAGATCTACAATATTAGAAAAGAGATTAGGTCAATTCTAGACCGATTCTCAAGGCTTGATGGATCAATACTGATCCAACCATGGATCAGTATTGATCCATGGCCTTGGTCCAGAACTTGTGCTTTACTCCAAAAATGATTTATCCTTTATGCTTTAGAGTTCCAAAGGCAAAATGGTCTTTTTGATGGAACAATATTAATTCATCCCCATATCCATAACTTGTCCTTTTCTTCTATGTAGCCTAGAGATCCATTGTGTAAGAGCTAAAGGCCAAATTTGACTTTGTTATGGATCAGCATCGATCCATCCTTGGATCAGTACTCGTCTATGGAATTAATTAAATTTTTCCAGATTTCTTTCCTTGATATTGTAGTCGATCATCTTCAAGTTTAGAGTCATTTCTTCATTGTTTTATAGTCCAATTCCATCGAAATGTCACTTTGGTCAAATGTAGTATAACAAATGAGTTGAAAAATAGGTAAAATGTTGATTCAACCTATATGGATTGGAGATGATATATCTATATAGATTGGTGGTGATCATCCCTATGGATTAGTATGATGGATCAGGTTTATTCATGTAAACATACTAAAGAGAAGAAGGACGATCGATCTGTAACTCCCTCATTTTATGTCAAATTCTCTAAAGATTTGAACCATTCATCTTGTATCATCTTATAGATTACTTCGGCACTCTCCGTTCCTTGCCTATCTAAATATATGAGGGGCTTCTCCTTGGTGGGTCTAACTAGGAAATAGGATGATCCATTATCAAAATATGATATCTTTGTCACAGTAATAGGGATTTGTATGTGGTTTCGACGAACATACATCACTTTCCACTATGGACATTTTTCCACTGATTTGACTCAGTTCTAAGACTATGAAAAATTATTCAATAAAAATATCAATGTATCTTGAACGAATCCTACTTTTATTGTTGGAAGTAGGTGCAACCGCCAAGGTGTTATCACAATATATGAGTAATAATTTTTGGAACTTTATTAACCACTTTAAGCTCTACAAATAAATCCTCAACCATGAAGTCTGCAATCATGCCTCGTAGCAAATAATAAATTCTGTTTCCATTATTGATGAAGTGACTAAACTGTTTCATGCTTTTCCATGATATTGCTCCTCCAACAAGTAGGAAAATATATCCAAAAGTAGATTTTCTCATACTGGTAAAGCTATCCCAATCAAAGCCACTTTTTCCAATCATTTCCAAATGATTAGAGTGACTATAAGCGAGCATATAATCCTTTGTTCCTTTAAGATATCACATTACTTTTTTGGCAGCCATCCAATAGGCTTTATCTGGATCCTTTTGATACCTTTAAGTTGTTTGATATGCAGTTTTTAATGGTCCAATGCATTACCAGATAATTTTTGTAGTCACAAAATAGTTCACAGACTCAAAGTAGGAAAGCAGTTAAAGGAAGTAAATCACACAAAGTTTTATAGTGGTATGGCCAGAACATGCCTGCATCCACTGTCCATCTTATTATGCTTCTTTGATTTGATTACAAATACAAGTTTGATTTGAAAGAGCAAAAACTTAGAGCATCTGGGATAGTTAAGTCTCGGTAGAGTTTTCCCTCTTTTCTCCAAAATTCGGTCACCATTGTTGTTGAGGAGCTCTGGTATTTATAGAGTGGAGTTGTGAAGTGTGGAGGTAGAGACTATAGCTCCCTAAACTTGGTTCGGCATTTTGGACAGGAAGATCTGGTCTGGCATTTGGTTAGGGACTTGCTTTGCTCGATTGCTCTTTCATTCCTTAGCTTGCTCGATCATTACCTGGTTCCTTGCCTTACCTTGGAGACTCTTATTTGCCGGACCAAACGTTTGGTCCAGCATGCCTGTGTACCAGACCAAATATTCGGTCTGGTGTTTGATATGCCATGCCGACCAAACATTTGGTTCGGCATTTCAAAGAGTGCCGGACTGTCGGACCAAATGTCTGGTCGGCATTTTTAGAGAATGCCGAACCAAATATCTGGTCCGACATTTTTAGAGTTCGGCATTTCTGCCTCCTATGTCATATCCCAATTCTGTTTTCCTTTCTTCCCTCTCTTTCTCTCTGCCTGATGAAAAACTGAGCCAACACTTGCCCCTCAAAGTATGTTGTGTTGCTACACAACATGCTTTGTTTGGTTTGGCACTAAGTTTCCTCAACCGGTTCGACAACTCATGACTGTTCGACTTCCCTCCTATTTCCTTTTTAATACCACACCCTTCTCCTTATTTCTCCTTCTTTTATTTTCTGAAATAAAATTCCTTAATCTTCCCCAAGTCGATCGAAGCTTTCAATTCCTGAATTCTTGATTTTTCCGCTTCTCCGCCACTTGAGGTAAGACTTTCGAGGTTTGATTTCTATCCCAAGGGCTTTAAGTTTTTGGCTTTAGGGTAGTTTGGTATTTGTTGTGAGTGTAGAGAGCCTTTGTTCTGAATTGAGGGAAGGAAGTCCTCTGGCCGAGCGATGTGGCTTTGGGGTAACTCGGCGAAGGAGGAATCCATGCCTTGTGATGGTGGGGTGGTCATGAAAGGGTTTTTTGTTGGGTTTTTTTATCAGCAATTGGTGGCAGCAACTCCCTCCATATTTCATGTGGTCTCTAGGTTAAGGCATAAGATGGTTTCTAGGTGGTGTGGTTGTGATCGTGGCTCGGCTGTAGGAGGGTGTGCTTCGGGCCAAGGCAGCTATCGCTCAGTGGGTTTGGTCCGGCATCATGACGTCGTTCGGTCTCTAGGATAGGATGATGCAGGACCGGATAAGTTCGAACACAACGATTATAGGTATGCCAAGCCAAAGGGGGAGATCCTTGGAATGATGGTCTTATTTTCATAGGGTTAGGTTTAGAGTATGGTCTTAGCCGGACCAAACGATAGGAGGCTTTCCATGAGTGTTTAATTTCCAGTTATGATCGCATATCTATTAGGGGTGTTGGACTTATGCTTGCTTTTATTTCCTTGTGCAGGAAAATGTCGTCCGGTCGTGAGCTTCGATCCAAGCATGCGTCATCATAGCCTGCCGGGGTTGGCGCTTCTTCTTTTGATGTCCCCGCCAATCCTCCAAAACAACTTAACTCTGCATATTCCTTGGTGGAGGGCTACGCTCCCAACTAGACGTTGGTGAATCCTTCTGAGTGTTATCCCAGCATGCTGACAATAGAAAAGCTTAATTCCATAGCTACGACATTCAAGATTACCCGTCGGGACATGTTACTACCTGGACCAAATGATAGGGCATGCTTTCCCCCAAAGGGATACATGGCATACAGTAAATATCTCTGCATATGTGGTACCGTTCCTCCGCTTACCCGCTGGATCTCCAATTTCGTGGTCTATCTAAAAGTCGCTCCGCTGCAGCTTCAACCGAACTCTTAGCAATCTTGACATGTCTATATTTGATATTTGTGAAGCGCTATCATAGGCCCCCTACCCACAGAGAGATCAGGTACTTGTACAATGTGAGAAGTTACCGAAAGGGGAGCCCCTTCATCAGCTTAGAGTCGGCTCATAAATTCAAGCTTGTTCTCGACTTATACTCGAAGTTTAGTATGTTTAAGAAGGAATACTTCTTTGTGCGTGGTGATGCCGTCCCTCAACATGCTTTCACTTCTGGATGTAGGTTTCCTCTATATCCTCTTCTAAGTTTTCCATTGACTTGGTTTCCTAATGCTCTGTATTTTCAGGTTGTGTAAAGGCGGTAGAGGACAAAGGTTTGAAGTAGATGGCCAAGGAAATCTTAGCTATCCTTGAGGCTGAGAGGGAAGCCTCGTTCCTGCTCCATGACCCAGCCCTTCGTTTTTACAACCTAATTGTCCCGCTCAATCCGTGTTCAAGATCAGGCCAAACTCAACTGACCGAGCGGTGGGAGCCAGAGGAGAAGAGGAAGATGTTGGAAAAGTCAAGGATCTGGAGGAAGAGGGTGAAGGGGTCGGAGCCCCGAAGAAGCTAAGGCGTAAGCAGAGTGCAGTTTGTCCTCCCCGTTCGGGGAAATGTTTGCACATATGGGATGCTCCTTCTCCTGATGACGAGGAAAATTCTTGTTTGGAGGGTGATAGCAAGGATGAGGAAGGGTCGGAGGGAGATTCTGGGGCGACAAAATCAGAGGCCCATGCATCTCAGGATGTGGAGATTATTGGCAGCGAAGATTTGGGCACGACTCCTTTGAAGAACGCCGAGGCTGTACGGGAGTGGCCCGAGCAGTTAGATCAATCTGAACTAGTACATGGGCCAACTTTTGTCGCCGACCCCTCTTAAGAGAATGTAGTTATGGATGACTTGAGTGGAATGCCAGTTCTCCCAATGCAAAGCGGAGCGGGGGCCAGTGAGATGTTCAGGCTCGCTCTAGGTACTTTTGATTTCTACATGGATTTTGGGGTACTTCTTGAGAATTTTTTGTTTTTAGACGGGTCCCGGTCTCCACTTGCTCCTCAGTCCAATGAAGTCCAGTTCCCATGTGTCCTTCCTCTGAGTGAAGTCCCGTCCCAATATATTCCCCACTTGAGTGAGACCCGTCCTGGCCACTTGATCCAGTCTCCCCTAAGGGTTTGTGGTAGTTTGCAGTGTCCAAGTGCCTTGCATGCTTTGTGTTTATGCTTTCTCCGTTATCTCTGCTCTAAAGTTGTTATACGCTTTGTAGGGAAAAGAAGAAATCCAAAGAGGAAAGAAATGTCTCGGCGACTTGAACAGTTCAAACGAATGAAAGGGGCCTCCGTTCCTTCTAAGACTGCCCCTCAAAAGGAAAAGACCGCACAAGAGAATGTTGAGGAGACTCCGTCGGGCTTGGGTAGAGGAGAGAGCCACGAGACATCTTAGAAACACGCAAGGTCTTCGGACAAAGATACTACCTCCCCTGGCTCTCAAACTTCTTCCCGTCGCCATTGCCAGAATCCGTCTTGTCATGAAGTGCATGAGGCGCCTGGTGACTTAGGGAAGAAAATGTCAACGCTTATTTCTCAGATTTTCGACCACCATTGAGGAATCCCTTCAAGGGTCACCCTGATAACAACCCTGGCTATGTGAGTTGCCATCCAGCGGATTCAGATACCGAGTTCCTTCTGCCTCGAAATCCTCTGGTTCGAATTTTAGATGAGGCAAAAACCCTCGACTTCACCAATCTGACAACGAGAATGGTCCAGACTACTGACGAGACTAGAAAAATTGTCGATTACCAATCCCATTTTGCCATGGCCAGTGAGGAAGTCGGGAGTGCTAATGTACGGTTACGCCTGGAGGTAGAGGATCTTCGTAAAGCGCTTAGGGAGAAGGATGTGAAGTTGGAGGCGGTTGAAGCATCTCGTGCAGCCGAGATAAAGAAAGCCAAGGAAGATGCAATGAGAGAGGCTACCGAACCATGCAAAGCACAGATCGATGAGGCTGTGAATTCAGTGGATGAGGCTAGGCAGAAAGATCTGGAGCAGATCCGCTCTCTTAAGGGTAAGATGAAGAAATCCCAGGAGGTCTCGGCTGAGCTGAAGAAGTTTCAGGGTGAGTGGTGGAAGGAAAAGGATTCGTGCAATGCTGAGATCGATATGCTGAAGGCAGAGTAGGCCCGACTAAGGAAGGACAAGGAGCAATATATGAATAAAGTGGTGTCCCTCCAAACCGAAGTCGACAAGTCCAGAAACTTTTGTGAGACGGTTAACCAAATTCTAAAGGACACCTACTATATGTTCTGGAAGCAGGGGAACCTTCAGCGGATGGACGACTATCCCCAAGTGATGGTAGGGATTCATGCTCGGCTTCTGGAGTAGACAAAGGCTACGGTTGTGCAGGAGGAAGGAGCTGTGTATGACGTTGGGATTGTGAACCGCCAGTTCACGGTGGAAGAGTCCAAGGCCATCGCTAAGGGATAGAGCTGCTGGCGGAGGATGAGGATGATGAAGAGGGTTCAGATTTCGAGGGGCTTGGTGATCCACACAATATTACCGCAAGTATCTCGTCTTTTTACTTTAGCTTCGTCATTTCTTATCTCATACTATAAAACTTATGATCTTTCTTACTTGCATTATGTAGGGATGTCTTCAAGGCAGGTCGGTATACCAAAGGGTGCTAATGGGGCGTCGCAAGTAGAGGTCGAGTCCTTTGAGCGATCCGAGCTTCCGAAGGACATGGTCGGAGGGAGCAGGCCGAGTGATAAGGATGTCCCTCCTGCTTAGTCGAGGAAATTTCCCTCTCTTTTTTTATGTATTTTTGGGAGGATGTGTGGTTGTTCTGCATATGTATATAAACGAAAATTTTTGTACATACAGATTTTAATGTTGTAATATTCGACTTTTGTTCTTTGCATGTTTATTTGGAATGACTTTTGTGATGCGTGATTTTTATAGTCTACCTTGTCAGCTTGTGAACTTCTTACGACTTAGTTAAGCTTTATTGTATTCTGAGACATAGAAAACCATAAACGCATGCTATGTTCAGGGCCGATCGCGAATGATAATTACTCGGGCTATTGTCCGTGTCGTGAGTATTATTCGATTTATCATTGCCGGCGTAAGTAATGTCGATCATCAACTGCGAACTACTCCTGGCTGCAGCCACGCCTTAATCTTGGGGTTTATAATCGGTTCGCAGTTGCCGGCAAGCCGAATGCCAATGATGAACTGCCTAGGCTATAAATAGTGTCTAATCCGTGGTTTATAGTCGGTTCATCATTGTCGGTTTGTGGGTGCCGATCGTCAGTAGTGAACTACCGAGGCTGGTTTTGTGCCTCTTGTCATGGCTATCTTGTTTCCACCAATGCCGGCGAGCGCTTACAATTGCTTGCAGTAGGAATAGTCATCAAATAAACAATTAAATGAAAGAAAGTTTTAAATAAGACAAGTAATGCGAGACACCAAGTTTGTATAGTGGTTCGACCGAAATATGCCTACATCCACTGTCTTTCTTTTATTATTTTAGTTAATACATGCTTCCTTACAGTTCAAGAGAAATAGTGGTGGAGGTGTTGGAGATTTCATGCTTTCCGAAACACCTCCCCGTCTATTGTTGACAGGATGTAAGCTCCATTATGAAGATCCTTATGAACAACAAATGACCCTTCCCAAATTGGGTCTGCTCCTGGCCGTAGGAAGACCCGCTTGAGTACCAAGTCTCTTTCTTATAGCGCTCGAGGCTTCAGCTCGGAGTTGTATTGCCTTGCCACCTTCTGCTTATGAGCAGCGGCTTTGAGGGCGGCATCGTTTCTCTTCTCCTCGATCAGGTCGAGTGACATACTCAAGAGCTCCTCGTTTTCTTTCGGATTGTAATGCATCCTTCGGTGCGATGGGATGACTGTTTCGATTGGGAGCATGGCTTCGGCTCCGTATGCTAATGCGAATGGAGTGTGCCTTGTTGCGGTTTTGTAGGAAGTTCGATAGGCCCATAGTGCAGTAGGCAGTTCGTTGACCCATGCCCCCCTGGACTTCTCTAGTTTCTTTTTGATCAGCATTTTCAAAACCTTGTTTACCGCTTCGACCTGCCCGTTCGCCTGGGGATAAGATACAGCTAAGAAGCTTCGAGCAATCCCATGTTCTTGGCACCAACCGGAGAATTCTTTACTATCGAATTGGAGCCCGTTATCCGATATGATCTTCTGCGGCACCCCATACCTAAACAGTATGTTTCGTATTAGGAGGTTTATCACCTTGGTAGACGAAATTTTGTTTAAAGGCTCTGCTTCCACACATTTGGTGAAATAATCCACTGCCATTATGACGTATCTCGCCCCTCCTCGACCCATGGGGAGTTCTCCGATCAAATCATCCCCAAATTGCAAAGGGATGACCATCTGGATCAAACCGGTAGGTGGTAATCTCGGGATTTTGGCAAATCTTTGGCATTTTTCACATTTCTTAGCGAACTCGGCTGCTTCTTTGTTTAGTGTGGGCCAAAAGTATCCATAGCGGAGAATCTTCCTAGCTAGAGTTTGCCCTCCAGTGTGATCGCCACAACTCCCTCGATGGATGTTATTAAGGATATCTTTTTCTTCATTCTTAGCGACACACCTTAGTAGTAGGTTAGAAAACCGACGACGGTACAGTATGCCATTCTGGATGGTGTAGCAAGATGCCCTCCTTAGGATTCTCTTGACCTCTTTCTATTTAGTTGGTAAGGTTCCATCTTATAAGTATCTGATGATGGGGGTCATCCATGTCTCCTCTCTATTTGCGGTAGTTGTGATTTGGAGACACTCGAAACTTGGTGTGAGTTGACTCATGACGGAGGTTACCCTCAGAATTGGTCTGGTCCTTACGCTCGCCTCTTTGGCGAGGGTGTCCGCCTCTTGATTCTTTCCTTGTGGGATGTGTTTTATTACATAGTAGTCTAGCTCATTAAGGATGGTTTTGGCCGTTTTGAGGTAAGACACAAGCTTTTGTCCGCAAGTCTGGAGTTCTCCAATGATCTGGTTCATAATTAGTTGTGAGTCACTGTGAATACATATCGATTTAACCTCCATTTCTTTCATGATCTCTGGGCCAGCTATCACAGCTTCATATTCAGCTTCGTTATTGGTTGCAACAAACTCTAGTCTTAGTGCATAGCTTAACTTTCTTCCTCGGGGTGTGACTATTATGACTCCTGCCCCCGAGTCAAGCTCGTTTGACGGTCCATCAACGAACATACCCCATTTGACAGTTTCCTCAATTTTTACTACCGCCTCCTCATCTCGCATTATAAACTCAGCTATGAAATCGGTCAAGGCTTGTCCTTTAATAGCGGTGCATGGATGGTAAGTGATGTCGTACTGGCTCAGCTCAATGCAACATTTTAGCAGGCACCCTGACATATCTGGTTTATGTAGGACTAGTCTCAGGGTTGACCGTCAAAACGTTAATGGAGTGTGATCTAAAGTAAGGTCGTAATTTCCTGGACACTATGAGCAGACAGTAAGCCAATTTTTCAATCTTAAGGTATCTAGCTTTTGTGCCCATGAATCTTTTGCAAATGAAGTATACCGGTCTTTGGATGCGATCATCTTCTCGTACTAGTGCGGCGCTTAGGGCATGGGATGATACAGCTAGGTATAAGTAAAGGCTCTCTCCATCCATCGAAGTGGAGAGTACTGGCAGCTTCTGCAGATGTTCGAGTAAACTCTGGAAGGCTGAGTAGCACTCGTCAGTCCATTCAAACTTCCCTCTTTCCTTTTTGAGGGCTTCAAAGAATGGGACACACTTGTCCTTTGCTTTGGATATAAACCTGCTCAGAGCGGCTACCTTTCCATTTAGGCTCTGCATTTCCCTTTGTGTTGCCAGGATATTGATGTCTTTCGAAGCTTGTATTTTTTCAGGATTCGCCTTTATCCCTCTAGCATGTACGATGAATCCCAAGAATTTACCCGAAGACACCCCGAAAGAGCATTTTAGTGGGTTTAGCTTCATTTGGTATTTGCATAATACTTGGAACACCTCGTTTAGGTGGCTTAGATGATTCGCTGCTCTTCTTGATTTGACAAGCATGTCGTCAACATAGACTTCCATGGAGTGACCAATCTGTTTCTTAAACATCTTATTAACCATACGTTGATAGGTAGCGCCGGCGTTCTTAAGCCCGAAGGGCATGACCTTGTAACAATACAGGCCTAGATCCATGATGAAGCTAGTGTGTTCTTGATCCGGCACATGCATGGCAATCTGGTTGTATCCTGAATATGCGTCCATGAATGACAACAACTCATGCCCTGCGGTTCCATCCACCAGTCGGGCGAATCGGGGTAAAGGGAAATAGTCTTTGGGGGCAAGCATCATTGAAGTTGGAGAAGTCAATGCAGGTTCGCCACTTTCCATTAGGCTTCTTCACCATGACCGGGTTGGAGATCCGTTCAAGGTGAATGGCTTCGCAGATAAAACCATTGGCGAGTAGGTTCTTCACTTCCTCGTTGAGAGCGGTTGATCATTCTATCCCCATGCTTTTTTTCTTTTGTTTGATCGGAATCTTGGTTGGGTCAATATTGAGGGAATAGCAAGCTATCTTTGGGGATATCCCTACCACGTCCTCATGGGTCCATGCAAATACATCTAGGTTCTTTCGTAGGATTCCTATCAGCTAGACTTTGAGGTTCAGGTTTAACTGAGAACCTATTTTCAAAAGTCTTGTTTTGTCGTGCTCGTTTACCATCACATGTTCCATAGCCTCCACAGGCTCGGCGTTGACCTCCTCCTATCTATCTTTGGGGTCCAATTCTATGAATGGGTTTCTAGTACACTCGAGAGGAGGGGCCTTCTTTGATTGCAATGCTTCCACATTTTTGGCGCAAAGGACGACCCCACGCATTTCCCTTTTTCCTTCTTCTTGTTTTAGCGAACTTCAGTCACGTAGCAATCGTGGGTGGCGTCTTAGTCCCCTTCCACTTCTCCTATTCCATTATCGGTTAGGAATTTCATCTTCAAGCACCATGGTGCTAATACTATCTGGAAGACTGATAATGCGGGCCTTTCCAAGAAGGCGTTGTAGGTAGAGTGCCCATCCACTGGCACGAATGTTTGCCTCCGGACAACCGATCGGGGGTGACTTGCTAGCTCAACAAACAAGTCTAGCTACCCGAGTGGCATTGTGGACTTCCTGGTGAACCCGTGTAAAGGCTTGTGGCATGGAGATACATCTTCCATTGACAATTTCATTTTATTGAATGCATGTTTGAATAAAATATTCACCAAGCTTCCTGTATCGACCAAAATGCAAAACATCTCTGCCGGGCCGATCCAGGCAGAGATAACCAGGGGGTCAGTGTGTGGATACTGTTTCCCAACCAAATCTTCGTCATTGAAGGTTAGGTCGACTCTTTCTCTCCATTTTGCGACGCGACCTTCAGTTATGGAATGAACGTATCCTTCCATATCCTTCAAGGATTTTCCATACCTCTTCATTTCTCCCCAACTTCCGTCAGCTACATGTGGGCCTCCAGATATGGTGTGGACAATTATCTTTTCTTGGTTAGAGCGGCTCGTGCCTACTCCTTCCTTATTATTCCCTTAAGGGGGTTGCCCAGATCCTTCATGGGCCGGAGTGGGGGAGTTGCATCCTTTCTGTATGTATCGCTCTAGTTTCTGTTTTTGGATATATTCCTCAATGAGATCCCGCAAATGCTGGCATTCTTTGGTGTTATGCCCATGAGACTCGTGGAAGTGACAATATTTCCATATTCTTGTTACGACCTCTAACTCTTATTTGTATGGAGGGCGTTTATATTTCAACTCGTGTTGAGTAGCCATGTAGATATTCTCCACGGTGTCGTTCAGAGGCATGTATGAATCGAATCTTGGTCCAGGTCGGTATCGTCGCTTATTGCCTTTTTCATTTCCAGAGTTGCCTTGGTGGCCACTTTTTCCTTCGCTGTTCTTCTTATTCCCCTCCCCTTGGGGTGGGGCACCCATGTTTCCTTGGACGCTAGAAGCCTTTGCGGGTTGTTAGCTATGTCCGTGGGCCGTCGCGTCCTCCAATCTCATGTATTTTCCAACTTCATGAAAGAAATCCTGAAGAATTAAAGGCTTTTCCTTCATCAATCTTCTCGCGAGCTTTGAATCCAGGTGGATGCCTCCGCACAGTGCCATCAGTGTAAGCCTTTCATCGGTGTCTTGCACTGCTGCCGCGGCAGTGTTAAAGTAGGTAAGATATTGCTGCAACGGTTCTCCTGCTTTTTGCTTTACGTCGAATAGGGAATAGGCATCCTTGGGACGTTCCACATGGATTTGGAATAGACTTATGAATCTTTCCTTCAACATTTACCAAGAGCTAATAGAGCTATGAGGCAGGCAACAAAACCATGTGGTTGCTAAGTCTGACAGGAATAGCGGGAAACATTTACACAACACACCCTATGTTGATCCATTCATAAGCATGTGTTGGGTGTAGCGCTGTAAGTGGATGATTAGATCGGATGTTCCGTTGTAGGGATCCATGGTGGGAATCTTCCATTCCCGAGGAGTAGTTGTCGCTTCTGTGTCCCTAGTGAATGGGCTGGACACCCTTGCTCCTACCCCTCTTTCGAGTTGTTCGCGCATGAGATATTCCCATAAAAGGCATGTCATCCTTTCCTCGGATTCTGGGGCAACCTTGAGAAAAGTGTGGGCTTCCCTTTGATGTTGATGGCGTCTGGAGCCTTGGTTGAGGTTGGATTGACGATGGATGGCTCGAAGCATGACAGTGTCAATCACAGCCCGTCCATGCCTGGTGCCCCCTTGACTGGGCCCAGCTCCTGGTGATCTTTCGGGACCGGCTTCGGGCTGAGTCCTGGCTCGGCTTCGAGTTCTTACATCTTCTTGATTGAATCCTTCATTTGTAGGGGATTTGTTTCATCTATGAGACTCTCCAGATTGAGATTCACCTCGAGATTCTATGTTGTGAGCAGATTCCTCCGTGCCTCTCAAGCGTGTAATGAGTTGGTCCACTAAAGCTTTCTGCTGGGCAGTGAAGTGGTTAGTCATCTCATTCACAACTCTGTCTAAGTCTTCTAGGGTGACAATGAACCTGAAAGTTGAGAGTAGGTGGTTGGGTTTTCTTGATCCTCTTGGATAGGACTAAGTGAACTAGCAATAGCTGCATTCTTACCCTTATCGATGTTCCGCCTAGAGGGAGCCATGTTCTAATGGTGTGTTAAGGCTTGGAAGGAAAGTGGACAGAAGAGTTCTGCTGTCTATGCTGCTCTCAATGAAAGCACCAAAAATGTTTGCACAAAAATTAGGCAAACACCACCAAGTTCGAGTTTGGCTAAGTTACCTTTAAGTTTTTGATATGCAGTTTTTAACAGTCCAATGCATTAACAGATAATTTTTGCAGTCATAGAACAATTCACAGACTCAGAGTCGGAAAGCGGTTAAAGAAAGTAAATCACACAAAGTTTTATAGTGGTTCAGCCATAACATGCCTACATCCACTGTCTATCTTATTAAACTTCTTTGATTTAATTACAAATACAAGTTTGATTTGAAAGCACAAAAACTTAGAGCATCTAGGATGGTTAAGTCTCGGCAGAGTTTTCCTCTTTTCTATAAAATTAGGTCCCCATTGTTGTTGAGGAGCTCTGGTATTTATAGAGTGGAGCTATGAAGTGTGGAGGTAAAGACTATAGCTCCCTGAACTTGGTTCGGTGTTTTGGGCAGGAAGATCCAGTCCGGCATTTGGTTAGGGAACTTGCTTTGCTCGGTTGCTCTTTCATCCCTTGGCTTGCTCGATCTTTACCTGGTTCGTTGCCTTGCCTTGGAGACTCTTATTTGCCCGACCAAACGTTTGGTCCGGCATGCCTGTGTACCGGACCAAATGTTTGGCCTTGTGTTTGATATGCCATGCCAGACCAAACATTTGGTCCGACATTTCAAAGAGTACTGGACCAAATGTCTGGTTAGCATTTTTAGAGAATGCCGGACCAAATATTTGGTCTGACATTTTTAGAGAATGCCGGACCAAATATCTGGTTCGGCATACCGGACCAATTGTCTGGTCCGACATTTTAGTGATTGCCGGATCAAATGTGTGGTTCAGCATTTCTGCCTCCTATGTCATATCCCAATTCTGTTTGCCTTTCTTCCCTTTCTCTCTGTCTGTTGAAAAAACGATCCAACACAGGTCATATGCAAACAACTACATGCACAAGACTACAAACCATAGAAGTATATGGAATATTATTCATATCTTTAAGTTCAACAATGTTGTTAGGACATTGATCCATATTGAATTTATCACTTTTTTATAATGATGTATCTTTAGGTGCATAATTACGCATTCTAAATTTTTCTAAACCTTTGTTAATATAGGCTCTTTGAGGTAATCCTAATGTCCTTCGATGTTTATCTCTATGAGTCGTTAAGCTAATAAATTAAGAGGCATCGCCTAGATATTTCATTCCAAAATTTTGGGATAAATATTCTTTAGTGTCATGTAATAAATTTGTATCATTAAAAGCAAGCAATACACGGTCTGCATAAAGGTCAATTATAACAAATTTGCTCCAACTGACTTTGACATATATACATTCATTTACAAGATTCTCCATAAAACCAGTTTGAAGAATAGTATTATGAAATATAATATTCCATTATTGAGAAGCTTATTTAAATCCATATATTAATTTATTTAATTTACAATACAAATTATCACTTTGTCTGATAGTAAATTATATATGTATTTCAGGAAAACTTCTTCAAGATCTCCATTTTAGAAAGTTGTTTTCACATCCGTTTGTTGTAACTCCAAATCCATATAAGCTACTAATGCCATAACAATTCTCAAGGCATCCTTAGAAGAGATCGGAGAAAAGGTTTCAGGGAATTTTATGCCTTCCCTTTTAATAAACCCTTTGGCTACAAGTTGGGCTTTATATCTTTCAGTATTACCAGATGAGTTTCATTTGGTATTAAATATCCATTTGCTACCAACTACCAAGGCTCCTTTATCTAAATCAACTATTTTCCGTACTTTATTCTTTTTCATTGACTCCATGTCCTCTTCATGGCATCAAGCTATAAAGAAGAATTTTATTTATTAATGGCTTGTGAATATGACTTAGTATCATTCATTGGTCCAACGTCTATGTTGGATTCTTGAAGATAAACTGTATTCTCACTAAAAGTTGCTGATTTTCTAGTTCTTGAATATCTGCTAAACTCTACATTTTCACCTAAATTTATATCCAAAACATTTGGGATTGATGATTCAACGTCAATATGACTTAGTTCCTCATGCATAACCTCATAATAATTCAATTCTTCCACTATTACATCATAATGATTTGGTTCATCACATTGGATTATTTGTTCTTCGGGAACATGTATAGTTTCCAATGTGATAAATAATTCATCAAGTTTAGAAGATGAAGATGGGTTGCTTACTTCCACTATTATAACTTTATGAGGAATTTCATCAAAAGTTGAATCTTTTATGAATTTAGCAATCCTATCTTCTACTCTCTTGGGTTAATTTGTGCTTTGGACAATAAGACCGATAACCTTTAGAGTTTAAAGCATATCCTATAAAATAACCTCTTTGGTTTCTTAAATCAATTTTTTTATGTTAGGATTATATATCTTGACTTCCACTTACATCCTCATTCATGCATATGATTCACCTTGGCTTCTATCCAGTAGAACTTTCAAAAGGAGTTTTGGAAACAACTTTCGATGGAACCCTATTTAGTATATAAACTACTATTTTTACTGCTTTAGTCAAAAAGGATGAAGGTAAACTAGTATTACCGGTAAACTTTCGATGATGTTCTTGGCATTGTATGCCGAGCTATAATACCTTTGCTTTTAAGGAATTCAACAAATAGGCCAGGCTTTCGTCCTTTTTCGGTATAGCTTCCATAATATTCGACACCTCTATCTAATATTACTATCTTTATTTTCGTTCCTATTTGATTCTTTACCTTCACTTCATAAGCCTTAAAAGAATCAAGAGCTTTAAACCTTTTAGCTAATAAATAAATAAAATATATTTGGAATGGTCATCTATAAACAATATAAAATATGGTGACCATTTAGGTAAGGAATCAAAGTAGTACCCCCAAATGTCTATATGAGTTACACCAAGATAGTTAGAACTTTATTTAGAATCCTTTTTTGTTATGCTTGTTTGTTTTCATTTTATGCAATTTATATATACCAAAATCGGCAAAATTCAGGTTTTCTAAAATCCCTTCATTTACCAATATTTTGATTCGATCAATGAAATATGACCTAATATTTTATGCCATAATAAAGAAGAATTCTCTTTAGCAACACTTCTTTTGTTGTAAACATTATAGACATTCACTGATAGTAAATTGTTTTCAAAATTTAAATCTAAATCAATTTTGTAAATACTTTCACGAAGTTTACCAAAACCAATATCAACATCATTTTTTATAAACCTTGAAACCAAGTGCATCAAACTTTAATACATAGCATACATTACATAATTTCGATATGAAAATTAAATTTCTAGAAAATGAAGGTACATAAAATACATTATTCGACTCATTTACCGTTTGAACCAAAAATGACACAAACACCCAAAAGATTATGTAGGGAATAAAAAGTGAAGAAAATAAATAAAAATGACAAGAAAAGAACATAGAGCATTTATAGTGGTTCGACTAATCTTGGCCTATGTCCACTTAGTGATTTTATTGCTTATATCACTGGATTACAGGCAGTTGTTTTTATGGATTGGTATAAATCTGTGGGTGATTACAAGATATTAGAGTACAAAAAGTAAGAGCCAAAATACATCCACAAAAATGAGCCTTGCCCCTCTATTTGTAGATGTAGGAAGCCTAGAATCTCATCCCCACGATCTCCACGTCGATTTCAATGCCATAGACTGCTTCTATAAGAAAATAGGTGGACACCTCAGTAATTATCATGGATTAGTTCCGACACAAGGGCTAGGATCGGTAATAATAATATGGACGATTTGCAGTTCCTTGTCTTGGCTCGATTTATAGTTAGCTTCATGATTCCAAACTTATTTACACCATTATTAGCTTGTTTTGAGTCCAAATGATGGATCTATGGAAGAATGGGGTTGCTGACTTTGTGTGCTCGTGTAGATCGATACAGAATTGCATAGGATCGACAAAATAACACTTGAAATAGGCTTCTAGCATCAAGTAGAGTGTGTAGGAGGAGCTGGGGCAAGTTTGGAGGAAGAAAGTTGGATCGGTACCGATCCAAGATGTCGTATCAATACCAATCCACCACTTGGGTGGATCTTGTCCTCCGGTCTCTCGGGATTGTTTGGTTATTTCCTCCATAGTTTATTTGCATTTGGTTTATGGACTCCTGGGCCATCTGTCCAGGCTTTCTGCCTTGATAGTTTTCGTCTGCTTTGTCTAGTGTATCCAAATATTGCCTGGTCAAAAGGTTGGGTAACACTTGCCCCTTAAAGTTCAACTTGTTTCAAACATGATGTGCTTTAAATTGAGATAAGTCGGGATTGCCGTGAAGGACTCCACTCTATGCTCTGTATGGTTGTTATCCTTCCTGTAGAACGAGTCTGTGAAGAGTTATATTCATAGCTATACGCCGCGAGCCAGCATTTGGTACTATAAATCTGGAAGATGTTCTCACGATTTATCATTCCAAACTCTATAATTTTGAATTGGCTCCTCTCATGGATTTTCCAGGTTTGAATTCGATTTTCTTTGACCCTAGTTGTCAGGGTTGGATATGTACATGCACTTGCACACAATTGCACGTCCTTGTTGAATCCTAGGCATGTGAACATACTTATGTAGGCATGTATTGTTCAACCATCGTCGTGGGTCTTTCTTTTTTTTATATCAAGACTCGATACCTATCTAGGACTTAGAGTAGTCCTGTTCTTTTGCCTAGAGAATTGCATTTGGTGATTTATATAACCCATTATTTCCCTCTTCTCTCCCATTTGCTTTTGTTACCGAGCCAAGCTTGGAGCTCGGCTAATAAAAACCTCGCCTTCCCAATCTAACTCCGCCTTCGCTCAACCCTAGGATCGCCATCGCTCATCTCTGCTTCAACCTGACGATGCTCACCCCGCCCTGGTTGAACTTTAGCCATCGATCCAAACCCACATCTCTACCTCGCAACCAAACCAGATCCTAGACCAAACCTTGAACCATATTAGGTAGGTGATGGCTTGGAATCACGCATGAATGCAGTTAGACTTGGACGTGGATGGCGTCGATGTTGATGGCAATGATTTGAAATCGAAGATAAGAGGGAGTAAGAGGGAGTAAGAGGGCGAAATTTCTCCAAGGGGTTGGATCAGTATAAATCCAACCCTTGGACAAATTTCATGGACTCCTAGTATACATGTGAACTTTTCCTTGTGGACTTGTATCAAATTCATTCTTCTTTGTTTTGAAGCATTTTCAAAGCAAGGCCGATACCATGGTGCTTGTTGGGACAGTCAGCGATGACGGTCACTTTGGGCGATATCTAGAGTTTAAAATGAACTATTGTACAATATCAGCAATCTAAATTGCACAATACTATACGATACCGCACTAGGTCTCACATTAGCATAAGGGGCATAACTTATAATTAATCTGATGTTGATTATCTGTCGAGTTTTCATAAAAAATGGAGCATAGACATTCCAAGCGTCTTGCCACTCAGGCTACAGGCCCATCTACTTCCAGATATGCCGAATCTGATACCGCATCTAGCTCGACTACGGTTCCACTTACACAACAAACTCCAATGCAGTCCATACCTTCGGTTGAAAACCCACAAGCAAATAAACCGCATCCAAAGGTTCCTCAAATGCCCGCAGAAGGTCTTAAAGTAGAAATAGAAGCTGCTCCCGACACTCTCAAAGATGCTATCATTTTAGATGATCTTGTCGATTTCATTGCTTCAAAAATAGAAGAGGGGTCACTTCGAAGAATCTGTGATAAACATAGGATTCTATTTGAGGACATACTAGTCCCTTCCAATCATCAAAGAGCTCACAATCCCTAAAGGGTTGTACTACGTGCAATAGGTATATGTGCTAGGCAGGATGCATCCCACCATTCAATCAATTCCTCTGTCGAGTCCTGAACTTCATGAGATTAGCTCCGACGTGATTACATCCAAACAACTACATATTCCTTTATGGCACATATATTGTCTTTGATCAACATTTGCACCGAGTGCCTAGTGATAAGGAGATTCGGTAAATATATAGTTTCAAGAGCCGAAAAGGAAGCCCTTCTCCGATCTATCTTGAATTGGCTAAGAATTGTAGAGTCATTATCGGTACATGGAATAAGTTGAGCTATTTTAAGAGTGAATGGTTCTATGTTCGCTATCCACATGGATTTGCATGAAGATGGCTATTTGGGCATAAGTTATACTTCATCTATTTGTTGTGAATTCGCAAGCTTAACTCATATTCTTTCAGTAGAGATTCCGGCAAGGCCTAGCGGCGCGGCTCTTGCAGATGTTGTCCGAGTTCTTATGGCACTTCCGAAGGGGGATAAGGATATTGGAGTTCATCTTTCCTATGAGAATCTCCAAGCTCATAATTTGCTAGAAGCGGGTCGTAGCACTAGTCTAATCCAAGTGGCTTCTTATGATGATAGTGATGATGACGACAATAATAACTCGCCTGTAGGTGGCGATGTAAATCCTGACGTGCCTCCAGTCCATAATCCAGGGGCTAAAGTTGAAAGAGGGCAAGAACACATCGAAGAAGGCGTAATCATAAGTGAAGGTGGCAAAGCTACCCACAATGATGTTGATACAGGCCATGAGCCTTCGTTGAGCAATCCAAGGATGACCAATGGTTCGTTCTAAAGAAGAGCCTCATCGTGAAACTTCCTAAAGGACAATCTTCTATGCAGCCCCAACCAGTGACAACTGCGAAGAAAATTCCTTCACTTCCTTCTAAAAATGCCTTTGCTGGTTTGGGGCTGATCCCTACTGAGTTCGGCTTTTTCATCATTGGTAATATGAGCCTTGAGGGCCTTAACTCTCCTTTCCGCTTTAGTGATGACATCATTCCTACCAGCGTGCGAGAGATCACTCCTATGATCAAAGATCTAGAACATGGTCCATCGGGGGGACACTAAGATACTCGTACACACATGCACTGCATTGCACTTGAGTCGCGTCCTCTCTAGTCGATACTAATTCATTCTTGTTTCATTTGCAGGATCCATGGAGAGAAAGAAGATATAATTCAATCTCTTGAGGAAAACATATCCCGACCATATAGGCATTGTCCAAGCATGTACCATTAAGGCAGTGGTCTAGATTCTAAATCCAGCCATTGGTCTAGCCTCGACCGAGGCAGTCGGGATAGAGGCATTTATGACAAAGATTATCCATCGCATGACTCTACTTCCAAACATCATTCCAGGACTAGATCACCTTCACCAGAGGCTAGGATAGGCACTCTTACTATTATGATGACTTGTCACAAGTTAATGCTTCTCGTGCACCCCATCCAGCTTCCATTCCTGTGCAACATTTGGCACCATCCCAATCCAGTCAATCTTCTGACTGTAGGCACCATAAGAGCAGCTCTGAGACTTCTCATCACAAGGCTGGTAAGAAGCCAATTGCTTTGGTTGCCAAGGCAGAGCAACAGCTTGTCGTTTATGCTCAAATGGCTGAACTAAGGGAATAATTTCTAGAAATATGCTTTGACGATCTCATGTTTGTGCCCAATTTGAACAAAATTCCGCCTGAGGTTAGAGATGCAATAGTCACTTATGTATCAGACGCTTACAACCAATATAATGAATGGGCGCAGGTAGCTGAGAAAGTGTCTAAAGTTTCAAGGGATAGGAAACTTGAGATGGAAAATATGAAGCTTTTGGATGCGCAAGATAAAAGGATCATTGCTCATCTCGACGTCGAAGTTGAAAACTTGAGAAAATCACAACCTAAAGCCGAGAAAAGGGCCGAGGATGCTACTAAGGCACTAGAAAATGAGAGGACCAAGAATCATGATGAGATGGAGACTGCACACCATCGAAATCGTGACTTGGTGCTAGAAATAGATGCCCTGACCGCAAAAGTAAGTGAGTTGTCATCCAAGCTTGAGAGCGAGACAAAGGAAAAGAACGATCCTCTCTAAGAAGCTCAAGGGTATTTCTAAGAGCTGGTTACTACTCATGAGGAAATGGACAAGGTGGTTGAACGCGCTAGAGACATGGACGCACTTGTCAAGAGGGATGTTGTAGCCATAGAGAAGTAGACGATCGAGAAGTTTAACCAATGCTCAAAAGGTACAATGCCAATGTACTCAAGTTCCACAACTTAGAGTGGTTCGACTGTGATTACCCTAGAGTTATTGCCCTTGCTTGGGAACAAGTCGTCGAGGAAGAAAGGGAATTCTTGAAAGGTAGTGAGGTGGATCTGGCACAGCTTGAGAAGGAGATCTTAATAGGAGATGAACCCAGGGTGCTAAAAGAGGGCTAGCTTATTCTCCATCCGGAGCTAGCCGATATAGTACAGAAAGACTTAAGTGAAGGCTTTGGATAATCGTCTCAAGAAGCCACTATTGGGGACATATCCGGATCCACCGTCCTTTCTCCTATCCTGGAAGGGAATTCCAATGGCACTCCGACCTGTATGGAACCCAAACTGAAGGAGGTATCTTGTTGACCTCACCGATATTTCAAAGAGTCCATATGTCATCGATTGACGTCACTAATCTCTCATTTTATATCTCTTAAGTTTTAGATCAACCCTAAGTCGCCCCGCTTCTCGACAAAGGTCTCCAGTTGGGACAACAAGCATCAACAACAGAATCGGTGATCGTGACTACTTCAACGACAGTGCCGAGTATCCCGGCTGGTGAGACTCCTAAGCCTAGAGAGCGAATGATAGATTCTCTGTAGGATGAAGGGGCTAGTGAGCTTCAGGGAGATCAAACTGATGATGATATTATTATCACTGGGCCCTTCGAGCCTCTGCAAGGTCCCACCATGAGTACGCTTGAGCGGGAACTTGCCCTAGCCAAAGAGGTCAAGCTAGATAAGATAGAGACCTTTCCTCCTCTTCTATCCATAGCTCTTCCCGGTCAAACTATCTTTGTTCCCATCACACTTCCTCGGCCTAGGAGCACCTAGAGCATGCTTGCTGGATCATCGCAGAGCACTCCATCCAAGGGTAATGGAAGCGGAGGAAGAATAAGGAAGAAATCAGAAGGATCCAATGCGCCATCTTCTGCAGAGAAGAAGGGAGAAAGAAGAGGATCAAGAAGTAATCGTCCGTCTTCTTTGTGTTTTTCGGTTGTATAGTACTTAGGCTCTTTTTAATGTCTGCTTTTGTTTTTCGATGGTTCTGTGCAAATTCGGCCTTCGCTTTTGCTTTCTAGCTTAGGTGTAAATAAAACTTGTACCTTTTTCTTTCAAATATTATTTTGACCGTGAATAATAAAGACTTTGTTTTTTCCAAATCTTTATGTAAATTTGTCTAAGTACTTAAGAAATGCAATTTCCATTATATATATTCGCAATCCATCTCTTTTCATGATTATGGTAAGACAAGTTATTAGCATGTTTCGTCATTCTAGTGAATGTAAAGCAATCATTAAAGTGCCAAACTCTAGGCATTGGTTGGGGTAAACCACTTAGTATAGCAGTTTAGGTATCCTTTTCCAAGATGGTGACATTCGATCGTGCTAAGCTTTAGGCACTGGTTTAAACTAACTACTTAAGAGCATAGTTTGCACATCATCATCCAGGATGTTTACCATCAATCACATCTAACTCTGGACGTTGATTAAAGTTTATATGTAAGATCCCACCTTACGCCGAGCATGGATCTTTCGTCTTGCCTATTTCGGTAAAGATGTTGGTGATTGGACGGCCATGTCATGCCCGTTTTGAATTATACTCCTGCCTCACATTAAGGGTAAGAGTTAGCTGATGGATGGCCAAACCATGTCCTATTTGGTTTATACTCATGCCCCCACATCAAGGACAAGAGTTAGTCGACGGACGGTCAAATCATGTTTTATTTGGTTTATGCTCCTACCCCCACATCAAGGACAAGAGTTAGTTAGCATCCATCTCTAGGCGCTAAGAATGGTTGAACTCCGAGGGTTCGATCATGGACCATAGAAGTTTGGTTGGCATCTAATTCCGAGTACCTGTACACCTACATTATACACATGCAGGTTCATTCGCGTCATTCATATTTCACAACTCTTAAGCTATGTAAAGATAAAGACACGGATTCGAAAAGCCATTTCATTTATTGAAGCCGAAAAGTGATGAGTTTTGTCTTATTACATGGCCTTATCCAGTTATGTATAAATTTATTTTTAAGTGAAATAGCCTGAAAGTTCCATCTACAAGCTTTTGCTCTATTGCGTATGAACCTTCCCTTGTCGAGCCCAAGTTTCCAAGTCCTAGGAGGTTTCGTTTAAGAACTAGGTCTCCAATCTCAAAGGTCCGATTCCTAATCATGGAATTGTAATATCAGGCGACTCGGTTTCGATTTGTAGCTGCTCTCAAGTCCGCTTCGTCTAGTTTCTCATCGATCATGTCAAGAGACTCCAGAAGGATTTTCTCAATCATTCGTGGATTTTAGTAAATCACTCGATGAGAAGGTACTTTCAGTTCAACTAGAATCATAGCCTCTGATTCGTAGGCTAAGGCGAATGGAGAATGGACAGTCGCCGACTTATGGGTCGTCCAATAAGCCCAAAGTGCTAGTGGAAGTTCATCAACCCACCTGCCCTTAGCCTTTTCCAAACGCTTCTAGAGAATGGACTTGATAATCTTATTTACAGCTTCAACTTGTCCATTCGCCTAAGGGTGTGCTACCGTAGAAAATCTCTTCTCTATGCGATATCGGCGATATAAATCCATAAAATCGATGCTATTGAATTGGGTTCCGTTATCAGTAACTATTGCTTGTGGGACTCCAAAACGACTGATGATATTTTGCACCATAAAGTTGATTACTTTCTTTATGGTAATTATGGCTAAAGGCTCCGCCTTAGCCCATTTGGTAAAGTAATCAATTACAACAATGGTGTACTTTGCACCACCTTTAAATATCGATAATACACTGATAATATCAATTCCCTAGATTGCAAATGGCTAAAGACTGACCATTTGAGTAATCTCCATTAATAGGGCTCTTGGAATCTTAGCAAACCTCTAGCACTTATCACACCTTCTTGTGTAATCATTTGCATGTCGGTTGACAGTTGGCTAGAAGTACCCATAGTGGAAAATCTTCTTTGCCAGGGTCTGCCTCCCAGTATGATCGCCACAGGCCCCTTCATGCACTTCCCTCATGACTTGTTTGACCTCATCGTTGGCGACACATCGTAGCAGTAGTACTAAGAATCCTTTCCTGTAAAGTGCTACTTGTTGAAAGATGTATCTCAAAACTTGGCAAAGGAGCTTTCGTCATTCGCTCTTCCTGTCCAGAAGGATTTCCCTTTGTAAATAATTCTATATTGGAGTTATCCATGACTCCTTCTCATGTTTGCCCTTCAAGATCCAGTTGACATCCATATTGTCGATGCTCGGAGTCGATAATACCTCTACCAAAACCAGGCCCATGAGTTGCGCATTTCCAAGGCTAGCCAGCTTGGCCAGTGAGTCAGCCTTCATGTTTTCCTCTTTAGGAATATGCATTATTATGTAATACACAATGTCACTAAGCTGCTCAAGGGTTCAGTTTAGATAAGGAGCTAGCCTCGCTCCTTTCGCTTGAAACTCCTTCCTAACATGACACGCCACCAGTTGGGAATCGCAAAAGATGTGTAAAGTTTTAACTCCCAGTTCCTTGGCAATTTCGAGTCTAGTAATCAATGCTTCGTACTCTGCTTCGTTGTTTGTTATAGGGAAATCAAGCTTCAAGGCATAACAAATTGAACGTTCCTCGAGAGTGAAAAGTACAACTCCAGCACCGAAACAGTGTTCATTCGATGCATCGTCCGTGTACATCTTCCACCTAGCATTTTGTTCACCACTGCTCTCTGGAGTATCATCTCGCGCAGTGAACTCGGCTATGATGTCTGCCAAAGCTTGGCCTTGGATAGTTCTCTGAGGGTGATAGGTTATATCATATTGGCTTAATTCAATATTCCGTTTCAATAGCCTTCCAGAGTCTTAGGTCGTTGCAAGATTGGTCGCAAAGGCTGGTCGATAAGAACTTTGGTTGGATGAGCCTGAAAGTAGGGGCGGAGCTTCTTTGAAGCGATCAACAGGCAGTATGCAAGCTTTTCCAACTTTGGGTAATTTCTATCTGCTCCTGTCAACCATTTACTGATGTAATAGACCGAGATTCCTCTCGAACGAGTGTGGCATTTAATGCACGGACAGCTCACACCACTGGCTCTTCGGCCTGTTTTCAGTGGTCAGTCAGGAATCGAGTTAGACTACTTGCTTCTGTCTCAAACCAACTCAAAGAACCTAATCCTAATCTCAAAACAAAACGTATAAGCCGAGATTTCTTTTGCTGCACTGACATTGCCCGATATATAAACAAGTCCTCATTATCCACCGGCTTTGAGAGAACGGGGGATCTCTCTAAGTGATCCACTAGAGCCTGGAATGCGTCTTTACACTCCTGTGTCCAAGCGAAGTTCATTTTTCCCTTCTTAATCAAGTTAAAGAAAGGGATGCATTTGTCTATAGCTCTGGAGATTAATCGATTTAGGGTGACGGCCTTCCCATTCAAGCTCTAGATCCCTTGATCATCTTCGGGGCCTCAACATTTCTCAAGGCCTGGATCGTTTCCGGATTAGCTTCGATCCTATGGAATTCACAATGAAGCCTAAGAATTTCCCTAATGCAAAGTCAAATGAGCATTTCAAAGGGTTTAGCTTATTCCTGTATTTTCGGAGAACATTGGACATCTCTACCAAATTGTCGATGTGGTTTCCCGAATGTCGTGACTTCACGAGCATGTCATCCCATAGCCTTCCATCAAATGTCTAATTTGGTATTTGAACATCTTGTTTACCAGCCTCTGGTAGGTTACTCCGGTATTCTTTAATCTGAAGGGCATGACTAGATAACAATACAGTCCTAGTTTGGTGATAAAACTGGTGTGTTCTTGGTCCGGGATGTGCATTAGAATCCGATTGTATCCAGAATACGCGTCCATGAACGACAACAGTTCGTGTCCAGCTATTGAATCCACCAGCTGATCAATCCTCTAGTGCAAGAAGCTATCCTTTGGGCACGCCTTATTCAGATTAGAATAGTCAATGCATGTCCTCCACTTCCCATTTGACATTTCACCAAGACCGGATGTGATATTCACTCCGGGTGTAAGGTGTCACGGATGAAGCTATTGTCCTGCAGCTTCTCCACTTCTTCTTTGAGTGCAGTGGATCTCTTTAGACCCAGGCTATGGTGTTTCTAATTTATAGGAATGCATTTGGGATTTATGTTCAATGCATGGCTTGCTATCTCCGGTGATATTCCACACATATCAGCGAGGGGCTAGATGAATACATCCAGGTTCGCTCGGAGAAAACTAATCAACTCCTTCATCATTCTCACACCGAGCTGTGATATGACCTTCAGGACTCGTGTCTGGTCATCTTGGCTAATTGGAAAATTTATCGTTAACACGGCAGGAGCTTCTCTTCCACCTTCTGACCCTTTCTATGGATCCACATCCTTATGGAACTGACAATGCTGCTTGAGCCAAGGCTCAGGCGATAGTTGTTATGTGTCCAAAGCAGAGGGCCCCCTCTACACTTTTCCCTTTCTCTCTTCGCCTTGCCTCCTTTAGCTTGGCAACATAACATTCGTGGCCTAGCCCCTGATCTTCCGGGACTATTATCACACCGTTTTCTATAGGAAACTTCATTGTCAAGCACCAAGGAGCTATAGATACTCTAAACTCAGCTAGGGCTGGTCAGCCTAAAAATGCATTGTAAGCAAAGTAAATATCCAACACCACAACAGGCATGACCCACACTCACTTGCGGCTACCCTCTAAAAGTACCACCTAAAATTCTGTATATCTGACTGGCTCCGTAGTTGTCTCATTAAACACCTGGATTTGAGATTTACATGGTTTTAAGTCCTTGCCCTCCAGAAGCAGCTGGTTGTTGGATTTTTTGAATAGATTGTTCAACGAAGTCCCATAGTCAACTAGCACCTTTCGTACAATAGCAAGGCCAATCATCGCCGTTATAACCAACGGGTCAATCATCGGAGCTTCTACCCCATCAGCATCTCTGTTTCGGAAAATTATGTCATTTATCATGGTTTTGAATTGTTTTGCCGGAGCTTCATCCTCTATAGCAAAGCAGCTCTCATTCTCTACATGTTTTAAAGCACCAACATATCGATCATCTCGTTCCAGCTCTTATCAGCCACATGTGGTCCACCGATGATTATATGTATCACTAAAGGTTTTTCAGGATGCCTAAGCTCTTCACCACTAGGCCTAGCTTGCCTCAGTTGGGAAGAAGACCTAATAGGGTTAGAATTTCTTTACTCGCCATCCTATGTGGATTTCACAAACTGCTGCAACTTCTTTTTATGGATTAACTCCTCGATCATATCACGCAAGTGTCTTCACTCATTAGTGTTATGACCATGCGTCTCATGAAATCTGCAGAACTTGCCAGATCTCTTCTCCTTCTTAATCGACTCCCTCAGACTCGGCTTCCTGTACTGCTCGGTACCTTGCGATGTCGGATAGATATTCTCAATTGAGTTATTCAATTCAGTATAATTATCATACTTAGGAATCCTTGGGCAATTCCTAATATCAGGTTTTCCTTTCTAGCCCTATTGTCATTCTGTTTCTGACCTTCACTCTTGTTGCCAAAATTTACATCCACATTTCCCGAACTTCCTCTAGACTGTTTTATAGCAATGTTGCTCTATATCACTTCAGCTAAACTCCCAGCCTTACCTCTTTGGGAACGATTGTGTGCCTCCTCCAAATGCAAGAACTAATTAACCTTCCAATAGAGAATATGCATCGTCGACGGGGGCTTCATTTCCAACCATCTCCCTAAGTCAATCTCAGGATGAATCCCCCTGATCAATGCCATCAATACCATGTTTTCATTGGGATTTGGTACTTCCGTCAAAACTGTATGGAACAAGATCAAGAAATCCTTTAATGACTCTCCTGCATCTTGGAAGAGGTTTGGTAATGACATCCCATCTTTCGAATGTGGAGTGTGTAAACACTACTAGAATTTTTTTCATGGACATCGGGCCAGGACAGATGTCTATGAAAAAATGTACTGATTTGTTAGTGGCTGATGTTAAAAATAGCCAAAGTTTAGACATCGGTTTATAGCTGATGTCTATACGAATATCCGAAATCAGTTTTTAACTTATTAGTGATGCGTTAATGAATATCATATACATCGGCTTAATATAATTCATTTGGTGTATATCAATTTTATAAGTATAATTTATGATGTTAGTTTGTTTTAAGATCGTTATATCACTCAATAATGTTGACGATTTTATTAATCAGTTTGTACATCGGTTCCATAATAGAAACGATGTATAAATATTCTATAACATCGATTTAATTATCAATAACAATGTACATATTGTTAATACACATCACCTTTTCTTTCCAGTCTGATGTGAATGGTTAATTATTAACATCGGTTTTGTTTGTTTATTTGATTTCCAAGTTGGTGTTTTTTCTAATAGACATAACTTCAATATCTATATTGATGTTAATAACTTTTATTAATATCTATTTCTTACAAGTGGCTGATGTCCATGTTAGTCTTGTTATGCCCGACCGAATAAAATTGTGATTCATCAAATACAACAATATATATCACACACCTATATGCTAACTTTAATAAGAAAAATTGCATTAGATTTCAAAAATAGAGTCATACATCCACATTCAAATTCCATGTACCTAGATTTCCAAAATAGTCGTACATCCACATTCAAATTACATTAAAAAGCTGCATATTGTATGCTATCATATTAACTAGGATAGTTTTAAAAAAAGCTAGAGTTGAACATTCTACGCGATCATGTTCATAATGACACCCACAATTTCTATCTGAATTTCATCAAGATCCTCTTGAGTATATGAGGGCAATTTCTTGAAGTAAGAGGCCACTAATAAAATAAGGAATGCGATATTAAAATTATAATTCAACATATAGAATTACATTTAGTGATGAAAAAAATTCTTGCAATTCACATACGTACCTTAGAGAAAGATTGACTGTCTTCAAATACAATCTCTTTCATGAACCGCATCACATAATAACCACACTCATGCCCACCAGATTGCACCGGTGCATCCTATAAATAGGTCATGAAAGAGCGTTATATTTGTAGCTCTTTTTACCATTTGACCTTTTATCATAATGAATTGAGTATGTTATATTACTCCTAAATTAATTTTAGGAACAATCGACCATAGTTGGTGCACTTTAAGCCTTGTATTTTTTGAATATAATTCCACATATTATAGTGTCAACTGAAATCGGTTACAAATATCATACATTAACATTAGCAACAAGTGGAGATATATTGGCAGGTACATACAATGATGCAAGTGCAAAGTATTGCTTAAAATTTGGACTTTGCAGATTAAACAGGTGTGAAAATGATAGTTTGAAACATCTATACCTGACAGTTGAGTACAATTTTAATTAATGGTAAGGATTGAAAATTTGCATCTGACAATACTTATGCAACTATAAATTATCTTCTAGATTCTCATTCAGCTGTTTAAAGTTTCAAATCCCAAGATTATTAATAATAAATGAACATGGGAATAAATTAATTGACGGCATAAATAATGAAAGTTATTAATGTACTTACACTAATCCGAGTGAACTACGGCATCTTGCCGTTACTCCAACCCATTTCATCATTAAACTCTTTAACAATACTGCACATATATCAAAAAATTGTCTCAATTTTGTGGATCAAAAAATTGTAAAAACTGAAAATCACATAAAAATCAGTGAATGGAATTAGATGCACTTACGCCGCCAAAGTTTGTTGCCAATCTGTGTATTGAGTTACTTTTGGCATGGAGGCCATGAGGAATATCTGACTCTCCTTGATGATGGTTAAAACCCAATGTCCGCTAAATATATACCATTATACAAACACAACCCAGTCAAGAGCCATTAGAAGCTCAAAAATAGCAATGTCAATTGTTAGTAGTAAACATACTCACCCGGGATTGTTTGGTAACAGCAATATGCGGCCGATATTGTCTTTTAATCTTTTCATCATATGGGGTCCAAATTTTTTCGCTTACAATTAAAAGCAAGTCCTGGATCTATAGAAACAAACAAATGCAGCTTCTCTTTTTCACGAATAATGCCATGTAGATACCCGTTGAGAGAATAATCATGTAAACTAAAACATGGCACATTAAAATAATATTAGTGACGAGGGGAAACATGTAGGTTATAGTATTATACTTACGCCATATATGCTTGTAACATCCCACATCCAATGCAATTCATTTGTAGCAGATCCCTCACATTTTATTTCAACATAACGAGTTTTCTCGATACACCAAACACATCCTCGTTTATCGTCATTGATAAAGTGTCAGTCTCTGTCATAAAGGACGTGCAATACATGTACAACAAACGACATAGGTATGACATAGTAGCTGGTAACTCGGTTTTGTCGAACAGCTTTTTCACCAGCTGCTTGGACTTCATCCGTTTTGCCTTACAAGGTTGTTTTCGAATCACCCATTTTTCAGGCCAGGGCACATGAGCCCTAATGACGTCCTTAACCAACAATATGTCGGCCTTATGTATAGGGAAAGGAAGTGTTTCATCACCTTGGAGTTCTCCAACGATTACTACTCTAACACACCCATCCGACATTGGCATTCCATGTATTTTATTGCACTGTGCATATCCTCGCCTTCCACAACAGTACCAAAGGTGACTATGTTTTTGATGGTGTTCAATGAAAATTCACACAGGTTGTCACCCTAAAAAAAGGCCATAAGGATTTGAATAAGAAACTTAAACCATACCAAGGAGGTTTTAGATAGCAACTGATTGTTTTCATCTATTACTAACAATTTCTCAACAAGTTCAGCAAGTATCATAAGAAAATACACGACTGATACATATAAAGATGTTGGACGTACCTTATCAATAGGTCGAGGAGTCGCAAGTATCTCATCACCTGCTGTTATTCCCAGATCCTTCAGGTCAAAGACATCTGAAGGAACGCTGACATGGTGACTACCTTTATCAGATAAAGGTGTGTTCTCTTTTATGTCCACATCAGCTTTCCCTATTGTCTTACGGACTTCATACTCCTTAATTGCTTCATTGATTAATTGGGGAATCATTTCCGTTTGTTGAACAAGCAACTGTTTCATCTTCTGCAACTCCTGATCATGCTCCCTATCATGAGCGAGTAATTCTGCTTTTGTTATGGCAATCCTTCTCTACCTTAGGAGATGAAAGTATGTGGTTGGGGTAACAAGTCAACCAACAGCCCTCACCTTACCCGAGTGCTCCGGATTTCTTAGTGCTTGGGACAACACATCATTAGACCCTTTGATTTTCAGCTCACCTCTCTTATCTTCTCAAATAAGTCATCCTAACATAAGTATGTACCAAAAATTTAGCATGACATAAAATTGTATTTTGATTATAAATGACCATAAATGTAATACTTACTATTTTTCAACCATTGGTTCGAGGTTATCATCCACAATCCTATATTTGGGTATATGGGCTTTCTTCTACAGATAGCCACGACCAATTTTTTCATCACTACCCAAATGCATCTCTTCTATCTACATAATAAAAAATGGTGCAACAAAAATTGAAAAATATTCATAACCAAATCCTTATGGAACAACAACAAGTACGCAAGAACTGTTGCACTCATTTCCCATAATGAAAAATAGAAATTGAAATAAATATAAGCCTTCACGTATTTTTAGGCAACTATTACTGTAGATCTGTTGCTTTATTTCAGCTACAAATCTGTTGCTTCATTTCAGGTACACGAAATATACATTTGAGGTTATTTCATTCATTCAAAATAATGTCAAACGTATAGACAAATACTTAGCAACTTTTCCCCAAAGCCAATATAACCAGATCTAGATGTTCGATGACGATACTTTCTCTTCCTCACTCGCTCACTTTGTTTTCTATGTGTTTCCTACAAATGAAATTCCATGAAATAAGCAATACATTTTTTTCATTACCATTTACCAAAAAATTACAGCCATATTATAAAAAAAGCATCATGCCATCCATTCTTCTGTGCTTCTGGACTTAACAAATTCCTTCCAAGTACCTTTGCCAATGAATGCATACTTCTTCGGAGGCTTTCTTAGTTTACTCTTTTGTCCTAGATATGGCAACACATATTTATTTGTGAGATCGATCTTAAATTGTCACCACTTAATCCCAATGGACGATAACATAACGCATGGCTTTGAGGTAGTAATTTGAATGTGTCCTATGCAAATCATGAGAAAACATAAGAAAACAATACATTGTGTTTCCCACTCTACCAGAGAAGATAATCAAACTAATAAAGGGGCAACTGAAAATTAGTACAGAACACTACACTTACAATAACATTACCTTGATGTCTACCCACAATTTTCCTTTGAGGTAATTGGGCACCTTTGTCCAACGATTAATGTTTATTGGCACCATTCTCCACACAAGCAGCCCAATGTAGGATTGCAGACATGGACGAGTATCTCCATATGGATTGCCCATACTATTGTATGTCAAACGTGTCTTTTTCTTCACAGCTTTCATCACTAAAACCTTGTACATTAGGACAACACCTCTCTTCCCCCGGTTCTTAGCAGACTCATAGCTTGTATCGGTGCCAGTTGAGACATATTGACTGTCTTCATCTGCCATGTTTGATTTATTAAAACCATCACCTTCGATAAACTCCTCATCAACTTGGCTAGACTCATTTTCAGCATTCTTTTTTTAGGCTTTCTTTTTTGTAACATTCGCATTCTTCTTCAATCCCATTGTCCGCTGAAAATGGCACATAAAATAAACCATCAGAAAGAAGAATGAATAACAAAAGACTGTAACTGTAATAAGGATGCATAATAAAGGAATAAAAATTGCAGATAAAAGAAACATAAATCAGGAAGAAGAATGCATAATAACAGAATAAAACTGCAGATAAAAGAAACCAAAATTAGTAAGAAGAATGCATAGTAATAGCTGTGGATAAAAGAAACCAAACCAATAAATCCAATATATTATATAACACATGGTTTAAGGATCCCCTAATAAAAGAATAAAAGAATTCCTACTGCATACTAAGAGAATTAGAAATTTCCTACCTTATCTTATTCCTCATCTAGAGCTTCATTTTGGTCAATCCAAAATCCCTCAACATTATCTCTCATATAGGTCAAATCATCCTCATTCTCATCTTCACCAGAATCTTCATTCTCATTTTCATTGGATGTTGTAGGTACTGTTGCAGAAGATGGATCATGTTCCATGCAAGTGTCGCCTAGATCATCTTCATATACTGAATCACGGTAATCATTGTTTGGAGTCCTAAGAATAACCGACCACTCCGCATTAAGTGGATCTTCTATGTAAAATACGTGCTTCACTTGACTAGCCGAAGCAAACTTGTTTCGCTTATGGCCTTGTCGATTAAGGTTGACTAGGGTAAAACCAAACTCATAAGCTTCTATAACTCCTCTCAAATTCTCTACCCATTGACACAAAAACAAAGCCTTAAAGTTGTAATAATCTAGCTCGCAAATATGTTCAATGACCCCATAAAATGTCATGGCACCGATCATCGAGTTTTTATCCTTAGCACTAGGCACTTGCATCGTATTGGCTACTAAGGTCATGCCACTATGTTGGATGGCTCTACTATTGTCTCGGTCTTTTGTAAAGAACTTATACCCTTTATGGGTAAAACTATAAAACTTGGTTTGCTAGCCATCGATCTCAATGTTTGTGAAACGCATTCAGGATTGGCCTTCAATTTGGCATCTTCCTACATACCAATCATTAAGATAATTTTATTCATTTGTGATCTTGTTACAAGATACTTCCAATCTAATCAGCAAGAATCAAAATGCAACGGACATTTTTTTTGAAACTAATCAGCAAAGGTGCGATTATGTTCATCTAGAAGCCATTTTTTACTCTCTTTTTTCTATCGTATTTCTACACCACAATTTTCTTGTGTGTTCTGCATTCAAAATAGAATACACATGTATGATAACCATGTTTCGTTCTACTACCATTAGAAAATGATTAGAGTTACTAAAATATTACGAATCAAGTTACATACATCATATATTGATCCACCTCATCATTGTTGGATAACACATGTAGGTGTGCTTGGTCTCGATCTTCTTCATCCAGTTGCCTCAATTTAGCTGCCAAAATCGGCCTAGACAAGGTACCTATATTGCTAGGCATTCCAATTTGACCACGATCTTACTTGAAATTCGACCAAAACTGAGTTGATTCTTCAGTAATATAACTCTCAGCTTTGCAACCCTCGGGATGTAAATGATTGCACACATACCCCTTCAACACCTTCATAAATCATTCAAAAGGGTACATCCATCTATAGAACACGTGGCCACATAAACGGACTTCCCTAACTAGATGCACACCGAGATGTGTCATTATATCAAAAAATGATGGAGGGAATATTTTATCTAATTCACACAATGTCACCACCAAATTAGATTGAAGTTTATGTAGCTTCATCTTAGTGCACAATGCATTAAAAAAAAGCATAATCTCATTATAGCTTTCCTAACATGTTTTGGAAGCACTGAACGAATGGCAATGGGAAGCAATTGTCGCATCAACACATGGAAATCATGAGACTTCATTCCATATAGCTTCAAATCAGATATGGGCACCAATTCTTTATATTTGATGAATGACCATCCGAAACTTTCATACACGCAAGAATGTTGTCACTTTTAGCTTCTCTGCCCGTGACAAGGTATAAGGAGCAGTAGGTAAATAGGTCCTCTTCCCCCCTAACTTGTGGAGCCAAATCAAGCTTGACACCCATATCTACCAAATCTTGGCAGGCAGCAACACTATCTTTTGTCTTGAAAGGCATATTAAACAATGTCCCAATCAAGATATGCCTAATGTTCTTTTCGATGTGCATCACATCAAGACAATGACAAACATGCAACCACACCCAATAATCCAAATTGAAAAAGATTGACTTCTTCTTCCAAAACCTAGTTTCTGCATCTGAGTTGTTCTTCAAGTTTGGTTTCCCAAACACATAATTAATGTGCTCAATTGACTTCAACACTTCCTCTCCAGTTTGTGGTATTGGTGCATCAACCCATTCTTGCTCATTATTAAAGGTCCTCCTCTGCTTACGATACAGATGACGACGAGACAAATACTTACGGTGACCTCTGTATGTCATTTTTCTACTACGTGATAGGTGTATGGCAGTAGTATTGTCACTACAGATTGGAGAAGCTTTGTACCCTTTAGTGGTACAACCCGATAAGTTTCCATAAGCAGGGAAATCATTAATGGTCCACAACAACATAGCTCTAAGGGTGAAGTATTCTTTCTTATGAACATCATATACATCACTAACCCCATTCCACAATTTCTGCAAATCATTAATTAGTGGATCTAAGTAGATATCTATATCCCATCCCAATTGCTTTAGACCCAAAATTAGTAAAGATAACAACATAAACTTCCTTTTCATGCATAACCAGGAAGGAAGATTATAAGTTACCAATAGTACTGGCCAGCAACTATATCTACTACACGATTGCTATGTGGATTAACACCATTTGCTAACAACCCTAGCGTAAGATGTCTAGGTTCAGTACCCAATTCACCACACTTATAATTAACTAACTTCCAAGCAGGGGAATCAGTAGGATGACGCGTGTAGCCATCAATATTATGATTATCAGCATGCCAAGTAAGCATTTTAGCTATGTCATGCGTTTAAATCTAGGAATAATTGGAAAATACCATAACACGTTAGCTGGTTGTCCCTCCTTTTCAGTTTGATCTCTCCTCTTCTTCCACCGAGACAGCCCACACGTAGGGCAACATTTTGCATCCGCGTAGTTATTCCTATACAAGATGCAGTCATTAGGACATGCATGTATCTTCTCATAATCAAGTCCTAATTTGGTGATTGTTTTATTGACTCATAGAGTTTGAGACAGCACATTCCCATCAGGGAATAAGGATGAAACGATCTCAAGGACCTCACTAAAACAAGTGTCACTCAATCCAAACTTTACTTTTAATCTGTGGAGTTGAACTAGTGCATCCAATTTAGTATGCTCACTACCATCATATAATGGCCTTTGTGCATCATCAACAAACTTACTAAACTCTACTGAATCATCGTCATAATCACCTTCACCAAATGTTGTTTCCCACATGTCATCATTGTCACAGATTGGGGGTTGCTAGCCGTGTTAAATTGATTATATGCACTATCGCACGAGGTTAAAGGAGGTTCTCCATGCCACATCTAGATATTATACAATGTTCCCCGATTCTTTTAAAAGACTTATGCTTAAATTCATACATTCTACACACAGGCAACAGACTTTCGTAGCATTACTAGCATTTCCCTTAGTAAAACTCAAAAAGGCTTCAAGCCCTACACTATACTTCGTACTAAGCCTATCATCAGTAATCCAAGATTTATCCATTGTAGAACATAAAAAAGAATCTTACAAGAATTATTATAATGCTAAATATATTAGCACGGTATACACAGACATAAGAAAAACATATATAAAGGGCCTATAAGAAATAACCCAAAATAAATACAATCTCCACATACATAATCTGTCTACAGAATCCATCTTGATCAGATTTGAAGCACCACAATGCTAAGTTAAGCAATCTATACAACAGTAAAATTCAGTAGTTCAAAAGGATCACATTTTTCTATAGATATTCTAAAATAAATCCTTATTATCCACTTTTTCCAATGATTATCTAGGGGCAAGATAACAAATATTTCTTTTGCATGAAATAATGTTATAAAGTTATTTCATCATGATTGGAAACCAAAAATACAGAAATAGATGAGGATAAATTAATATTAAAAGAGAATAACTGAAACTGCCAAGGACTCATCCTTCTGGTTCTATGAGAGCATTGTGTACTTGGAAAAACCATAATACTATACATCAAACTCTTATTATAGAAATAGAGATCCAATATTTGAAACCAATGCCCAGAATTGAAGCAAAAAGTGACATAAATATGTAAAAGTAATGAGTGGAAATAAAGAATAGTAAAAATAAAATACCATGTCAATAGTTATCACAACTAAAGCTATGGTAATAGAATAGCCTTTCTTAAAGTATTTTTATGGGATCTTCAATCAAACTTCTAGAGCCAGCCACTCATGTACCTTTTGTTGGAGGGTATCCCAATCAATGATACCACTAAAGTGAAAAACTAAACAATAACCAAAAATAGGATTTGAAGAATTTTACTAACAAATCTTGTGCATTGAGATGCTTTACATCAAATTCTTTCATTACGCCTTTTTTACACCACGGAATCACTAACAAATACTCTTTAATATTGATATGCAGAAAGGTGGATTCATTATCACAAAAGATAACATCCTTAAAGATCATTATTAACAAAAATCTAAACACTAAAAATGAAAAAAAACATTACCTAAATAATTTCTTGATCAATAGTCTGAGTGTGAAGCAAAGAAATAATCTAAGAAATAATTTAATTCAAGAACACAAAACTACTCAATTAACTACATCAAGCATAGAGCATTGAAAAACAACATACACTGCGTATAAGTTGATAACCTGAATAAAAGCCACTATTGCTCTAAGAGGGTGAGGATGGAGAGAGACCAAATCTCAGAAGTAGTGAGGGAGGGAGGAGGGAGGAGGGAGAGAGGAAGAGATAACCCACTCCAACGAGAAACCCGATCTTCCTTATGGATGAGAGGCAAATCGCCGGTCTTCCAATCGGTTGTGTATAAGGGGATAGAGGTCGGTGGGTTGGTTTTTAGGGTTAGGATACGTATTGGAGTATGAAATTGTTATGAAGTGTTAGAGGGAAGTATAATTTTGGTTAATTATTTTAAAGGGAGTATAATTTGGGTGCGTTATCTATAAAAATATTTACACTTAGTTTTTCCCTGCCTTTTAACAAATTTGGAATTACCTTTAAACATCATCCTGAGAATCGATCTGATGTGTATGTTTTATACAACATCGATAATAAAAATAATGATGTTATTAACACTTTAACATCATGCATTTTTCTACTTGATGTAAAAGCTGCGATGTTTATGAACAAAATTCTAGTAGTGAAATGAAATTGCTTCAGAAATTTTCATGTCAACTCAGCGAAAGATGATATGGATCTTGGTGGGGGCCGAGTGAACCACATCGCCGCTACTCCCTTTATGAAAATTAGAAAGCAACAATATCTCTCGGCATCGGATGCTCTAGATGAGTCCATATGCTACTCGTACTTCATTAAGTGCTGCCTTGGATCGGTCTTTCCACCGTACAACGGCATTGTTGGCATTACAAACCTCTGTGGATACTTCACACGTGGAATGTTCTCAACGAACGGATTCCGACTAGGAGAAGTACCTCATTCATCATTGCTTCTGAATTGGTTTTCACTTACAATTCTCCTGACCATATCTTTCAAGTACTCCTAGTCTATAGGTTTGGTTGAGCGATGGTAATCGGGGTCCACCCCGTGTGTTCAGCTCGGCAAATGCTCTTGGGTATTCTCTAGATACCTAGGCTCACCAGACTCTGGGAGATCCATTCGTCTAGCAGTTCCCTCATGTTTGATTCTCATGCGTTGTGTCATTAGTAGTGGCTATTCCAGATTCTGATCATCAACAGCATGTCCAAAGGTCACATCCACGCCACCGTCAGATCAGTACCGATCCGTCCTCTTGGATCGGTACCAATCCACAAACTCGATCAGCGATTTTGTCTTGCTCCTTGATACAAAGTTCCACCCATGTTTTGCATCTTCTTTTGCTTCCTATCCTTTTGTCTTTGCTTGGATGATGAGGAACTTTTAAATTCTAAACTTGAATGGTCTAAGTCCCTCCTACTCCTCCTATGGCTATTCTGAGTTAGTTCATTTAGCAGCCTCAAGCTCTACTGCATCTGTTGGTTCAACTCATTGCAAGTCTCTTGGAATCTATCCTCCATCCACTTCATCATATGATCCATCTCTATTCTGGTCACGATTTCAGTTGGATTCTGGATCTCATTTTGTTCTCGTTGGAAAAATTCATCCTCATGGTGAGTATCTTGGTTCTCAACATCATTAGTGGCTTTGGAAGTTGTAGCACGATCTTTCCTTGAAGGGGCCATGGTAAATAACTTCTCTTAGATTGTTGTAAATATGAATAATAGAACAGTAAGGTTGAAAGATTGGATCTATTTCTTAGATTTGAAAAATCCAATAGTAGATGATGGATCCAAGTAGCCTGAGAATATGAGTTTTAAGTGAAAGCACAAAAATGTTTGAACTAAAAACGACACAAACACCCAAAAGACTATGTAGAGAATAAAAAGTGAAGAAACTAAATGAAAATAAGAAAGAATAGAACACACAGCATATTTATAGTGGTTCAACTAATATTGGCCTACGTCCATTTAGTGATTTTATTGCTTATATCACTATATTACAGGCAGTTGTTCTTACGGATCGGTATAAATCCATAGGTGATTACAAGAAATTAGAGTGGCGAAAGCAAGAGATAAGAGAGATCCATAAAGATGAGCCTTGTCCCTCTATTTATAGATGTAGGAAGCCTAAAATCTATCCTCCACAATCTCCACCTCATTCTCCATGCTATAAATCGGTTCTATAAAAAAATAGATGGACACCTAAGGAATCATCATGGATTGATATCACTCCATGGGCTTGGATTAGTATGATCCATAAATTCTTCATATGGATGATTTTTAACTCCTTATCTTGGCTCGATTTGTAGTTAGCTTCATGATTCCAAACTTGTTTATACCATTATCAGCTTGTTTTTGAGTCTAAATAATTGACCTTTGAAAGAATGGAGTTGCGGACTTTGAGTGCTCGTGGAGATCGATAGAGAATTGCATTGGATCATTTAAATAAAACTTGAAATGGGCTTATAGCATTAAGTAGAGTGAGTCAGAGGACCTAGCGCAAGTTTAGAGAAATAAAGTTGGATCAATACCGATCTAAGATGTTGGATCGGTACCGATCCACCAATTAGATAGATCCTGTATTATGGTCTCTTTTGACTGTTTGGTATTTGCCTCCAGAGTTCTCTTTGCATTTGGTTTCTAGACTCCTAGGCCATTCATTTGGGCTTTCTGCCTTGATAGTTTCCAAGTCTGATTCGTCCAGTATATTCGAATATCGCTGGTCAAAAGGCTGGATAACAATTACATAACCAAAATTTAAAACAAGTTAATGATTTCCTATTTCCTTAACAAGTGAACACATCCCATTTTCCAAATAAATGCCTACTTCAGTGCCCAATGGCTTCCATTAGGTTAGAAACTCCTGGATTGTATTTGCAACATGAGTTGAACAACTTGAATCAATCCACCAAGTGTTATTGAAAATCATGACTAATATTAGATTCATAGCAAACAAATGAATTAAATTACCTTTCTTCTCGAGCCATTTCTTACATTTTATGCATTCTTTCTTCATTTGTACATAACCTTTTATAATAGAAGCACTTGTGTCCTTTGCCTTTTGATTTCATAAGTTGCTTACCTCTAATTTTGGACAATTTGACCATTTTTTTGCTATTAAATTTTGATGATACAATATTTTTATATTAAAGAAGATTTGGAAGGTATTGTTGATTTCGATGATATAATATTTCCAGTTATGGAAGATTTGACATATATTTGAGATAATGACTCAAATATATTGCCACTTTTATAGCATTAAAGAGGGCAACAATTATCTATATGAGAAGAAGAATCATTTTGGGGTGATGAAGTAATCAATTAATTCTCTAATCGGCTGATTAAAAAAACAATCTTATCAGGCGTATGCAAATTGGAGGAAACCAAAAATCAAATAAGTAAATGTTTCTCATATGAATAGGAGAATTGATGAGGCATTGATTAACCATAAATCAGTTGCTTTGATCCTAAGTAATAATCACTATGTAAGGATAGTCATTCTTTAAAGATTAGAATCATCCTCTCAAGTTGTATTTCTTATTCTTCTTCTTACCCTCCATTATCAATCTTGTTAATTTTTTTCCAGAAAGTAATAAAATCTCCTCTTCTTAAAGTGGATGTACAATATCTCACGATAGTAGAACCATTATAAATCCGTGTGTGAACTCTCTATTTTTTAAAATTCTTTTATGCGATTTGTTGTTTGAATTCTCTTGTTGTTTGTTTTATTGCACTACAACACGATCTTATTGCTTCCATGTGCATTTGGGTTGATTTACAGTCGTTTGTGTGAATTTACCCTAATAGTCTGGTATTTGAGCTTTGAAGGTTGTTGTTGAAGCCTAGGGCTAAAAGGTGATCGATAAAATGGTTGGATCTGATGATGGAAGTGAGGAGGCTAAACCTACCCATGAGTGTGCCCCTACACTAGGATTTCTTTTGCAGTATCTGGTTTGTAGTTGGCTATAGAGAAGTGGAAAGGGGATAATGATTTTGAGAAGTGGCAGTGGAAAACAAAGGCAGTGTTAAGGAGAAATCGTGCTCATGAAGTTGTGATTGACACATAATCATTGTCGGTGGATATCTCAGAATTGGAAAGGAAAGAGATGGAAGAATGGACCTTTACTACCCCTAATTGGCCATGGGTAAGAACGTCATCGTAGAGATTAGTAGTGAAACTACCGCTAGAGGCTTGTGGAAGAAATTGGAGGATCTTTACATAAAGAAGTCGCTCGCGAATAAGCTAATTTTGTTGAAAACTTTCTTTACTTATAAGATGTGGGAAGGTACGTCATTGAAAGCACAACTTAACTTCTTCGATTACTTGATGATGAAGATGAAAGATGTTGATATGAATGTGGATGAAGGGAAAAGGCTATGGTGGTACTGTTCTCTCTTCTAGAGCGATACACGGTATTCGCTAATGGCTTGATTTTTGGCAGAAGCACGTTGACCTTAGAAGATGGGAAGATGAGACTCCTGAGTGAGGAGATGAGAGATCAGATGAAACTTATTAGCGAAATTGGAGAAGCTAGTAGTAGTCAAGGACTGTTCATAGAGAGAGGGAGAAAGGAGAAAACAGGGAATAATATCATAGCGTCATCCAAGTCAAAGAAGCCTAGAAGTAGTTGGAAAGTCTAGAGACAACAAATGTCATCATTGTAAGAAGAATGACCAATAGAAGAAAGATTGTCTTGATTTAAGAAAGAAAAATGAAGTGGATGGTTCTTTATCTATTGCGGTGGAGAATGTTGTTTCTAATAATGTGTCGACTGCATCAATTTTCGATCTATAAGACAATTGGGGGCTAGATTCAGGGGCGACTTACCACATGACGCCTACGAAGGAGTATTTTTATTCTTATGAAGGTAAGGAGGGAAGTGTCATATTAATGGGGAACAATGCTACCTACAAGTCACTAGGAAAAGGATCAATAGGTATTCGCATGGATGATGGTGTGGTGCGCACTATCACAGGAGTATTCTTTATTTCAGGTTTAAGGAAATTTCTTCTGTCTTTGGATCAGCTAGCATCTTTGGGTTGTAGGATTGTAATAGAGTCAGATAGCTTGAAGGTGACACATGGTGCTCTTGTATTGATGAAAAAGGTGATGGTCCGGAATCTTTATCTGTTGAAAGGATCTACAGTTCTTCGAGAGTTGTGGGTTAGAGTTGATAGTTCACGAGCTTTGTAAGCTACCAAACTTTGGCATCTTAGATCGAATCTGTTTTGGAGAAGAGCTTAGAGCTACTTCGAAGAAGGAAGATGATCAAGGATGAAAGCTTCAACTATTTGGATTTCTGCCAGGAGTGTGTATTGCAGAAGCAAACAAAGGTTTCTTTTGGTATTGGTAGACATGGACCTAAAGGAGTACTAGAGTATGTCCATACGAATGTTTGGGGACCTATAGCTACAGCTCTATTAGAGGAGCTAAGTATTTTATCTCTTTTATCAATAACTACTCTCAAAAGATTTGGGTGTTCGTGATGAAAGCCAAGTTGGAGTTGTTTGAGAAGTTCATAACTTGGAAGGCACTAGTAGATAATGAAGTCAAAAGGAAGTTGAAGGTGCTAAGATCTGACAATGGCGGTGAGTTTGTTTTTAAGGAGTTTATAGATTTCTATAAGCAACTTGGAATTCAAAGACACTTCACTACACCTGGAGGTCCACAATCAAACGGGGTCATTGAAAGGATGAATATGACTCTACTAGGGAAAGCTCATTGTTTGAGATTGACAACGGGTTTATCTAGAGGCTTTTGGGCTAAAGCTTTATCTGTTGTAGTGTATATTATCAATCGAATTCCATGCTCGGCCATTGCTAAAAATATTCTAGAGGAAAGGTGGAAAGGTACATCCATACATATCAATTATTTATGAATATTTGATAGCCTTGTGTAGGTTCACCATACAGGAAATGATAAGTTCGAGGCAAGATCCTATCAAGGCATATTTTTGGGCTATACATAAAGCATTAAAAGGTATTACATTAGAACCCTGTTGATATGAAAATACTACACTCAAAACATGTCATATTTGATGAGTCTACTATGTTCAAATCAAAGGAAAATCCATCTAATTTAGTGGATTCAGAAGATAAAAGGCCTAAGGAGGTGGAAACAATTCTCACATAGTACAGTCAGAGCTGCAAAAGAAGGTAGAATAATTGTCGTCATTGACACATCACATGAAGGTCCATAAAATTCCTCAAGCAATGATGGTGATGTTCGTGAAGCTAGATATGATTTAGTTCAAGGTGGAGTTAACATAAGCTTAAACGAATATACACCTATTCGGGCCAGCTCTAGAGTTAGAAGGTCACAAAGTAGGTATGGAGACTGGAACTATGCAAATCTTAGTCTTGATGATCAGTTTGACTACGCACTGCGTATAGTGTAAGATGAGCCTTTTGACCTTGAACAAGCCATGAGTTCGAGTGCCAGCCCAAAATGGATGCATGCTATGGAGGAGGAGATGGATTCATTGAAGAAGAATCAGACTTGGAAATTGGTATCACCCCCTCAAGGGAGCCGAGCCATAGGACGCAAGTGGGTATATAAAGTGAAGGACGATAGGAGATACAAGGCAAGATTTGTTGTAAAGTTTGAGCATTTCCCGAACTTGATTCGCTTGCTGAAGTGATAGGTGTCACTTGGTGGCATATGGGGAGAGTGAGTTTCTAGATGGATATGTTTGCTTTCGTTGTGGAGATTGATAGTTCCAACATGAAGAGGGTACTTTCCACACTTTGGTGGCGGGCGTGGCCTTATCGGAGTTCGTTGACAAAATGCAATGGGTGATGGTCATCCCAAAGCCATTCGAAAAGTATCCATGGTGTCTTGTCCGAGAGTTGCTTGGAGTAAGAAGATGTAGGTGGAGTTTGTAGGTTTGAACGCAAATATAGTATCAAGATGGAGATTGTTGAATTTCGATGTTACTATATTTCCATATTAAAGAAGATTTGGAAGATATTGTTGATTTCGATGATACAATATTCCGAATTAAAGAAGATTTGGAAGATATTTGAGAGAATAACTTAAATATATTGCCTCTTTTATAGCATTAAAGAGGGCAATGAATTATCTATATGGGAAGGAGAATTATTTTGGAAGAATGAAGTAATCAATTAATTCCCTAGTCAATTGATTAAGGAAGACATCTTATCAAGTGTATGAAAAATGGAGGAAACTAAAAAATCAAATAGTAAATGTTTCTCATATAAATAAGAGAATTTATGAGGCATTGATTTATAACCATAAATCAATTACTTCAATCCTATGTAATAATCTCTATATAAACATAGTCATTCTTTAGAGATTAGAATCATCCTCTCAAGCTGTATTTCTTATTCTTCTTCTTAGCCTCTATTATCATTCTTGTAAATTTTTTCTTTTTCAGAAAGTAATAAAATCTCCTCTCCTCAAAGTGGATGTACACTATCTCACGATAGTGGAACCACTATAAATTCACGTGCGAACTCTCTATTTATTTTATTTTTTCCATGATTTGTTATTTAGATTCTCTTGTTGTTGTTTATTTTATCACACTACAACACGACTTATTGCTTCTCTAAGGTCTTTTATCTCGAATTCCGCCTTTAGCTTTAGTTTTAACCTGTCAATTTTAGTTTTGTCCTTGGGAGCAATTAGCATATCATTCACATATAAGTTTAAATATATCTAGTTACCAGAATTCATATGCTTGAAATAAATGCAGGCATCTTTAATGCTTCTATCAAAACTAAAAGTAAGCATAAAAGCGTCAAACTTCTTGTACCACTGCTCAGGCGACTGCTTTAAACCATATAGAGACTTTTTGAGCTTGCAAACTCATTCCTTCTTTCCATCCTCTATAAAATCTTTTGGCTACTTCATATAGATGGTCTCCTCTAAGTCTGCATGCAAAAAGACTGTGTTTATATCTTATTGTTCCAACTTGATGTTATGAGTTGCAACAATAGCTAGCAATATCTAGATAGAAGTGTGTCTAACAACTGAAGCAAACACCTTATCATACTTCATCTCCTTCCTCTATAAAGGCACTGGTAGGGAATGATGTAATCAATTAATTTCTTAATCAGTTGATTAAAGAAGGCATCTTATCAGGCATATGCAAATTGAAGAAACTGAAAAATCAAATGAGTAAACATTTCCCATATAAATAAAAGAACCAATGATGCATTGATTTATAATTATAAATCAAATACTTCAATCCTAAGTAACAATCCTTTATAAAGATAGTTATTCTTTAGAGATTAAAATCATCCTATCAAGTTATATTCCTTATTCTTCTTCTTAGCTTTCATTATCAATCTTGTAAACTTACTCTTTTTTAGAAAAATAAAACATCCACTTCCCAAAGTGAATGTACACTATCTCGCGATAGTGGAACCACTATAAATTCTTGTATGAACTCTCTCTTTGTTTATTTTCTTTACCATCGTATAAAGAAGGGTTGCACATTCCCATTGATTGAACTCAACATTAGCAATTATATCAGATGCCTCAGTGGGCTTAAGAGGACAATCTGCATGAAGTAATAAATCAAGGTCCATATAGCCCAATATAAGAAGGATTATATCCTTCCAATTTGGAAAATTGTCACCACATAGCATTGGAACATCATTCGAGATAGGTACTGGAACTATTGCAATTAAAATGAAACAAGTATTACTGTTGCTATGGAAAACTTCATTTTAAAGTAATGACCTTTGACCTCCCTATGGGTAAATATCCTAAAATACATAGATTTCATTACTTGATACTTTATATTAGACATACATCCTTCAAAAGAAAACGAAAGGAGATTCTACTTAGGTCTGTCGTCAGATAATTTCGGATGCGAATAATGTCATATTCGCATCCAAAATCATTTTCGAACATCGGACATCCGTGTTCATGAATGTGGACGAATGTCAAATATTATCTTACCTGTTACAGACCAAAAAATCAAGAAACATAAACAAAAAATTTTGGTTTAACATATTTTTGTTCAATCATATTGATTATGAAGGTATGAAAAAAATGATGATATATTAAAAGCATATAACATAACCAATTAACTTACTTAAATAGGAATTACATATGTTTCATAGTACTAAAATACACATAATATAAACTATCATCTTGACAAAAATTGGATGGGTAATTTTGGAAAGCAGATGTCTTAATATCCGCATCCATGTCCATTTTTTCAAATCGGATATTTATCCAGTTTTGATTACGGATGCAGACAGATTTCAAATTTATCGAGTATCTATTGGCAGACTTAATTAATTCTACTCCTACGGATCTAAGAAAATCTCCTATTATATTTTAACATGTGTTTCGTGCTTAAAATTAATTTATGCAAATATTCACTTTCTTGTAGGCTAGAGTAAACATTCACATAAACTAATTCTAGACAGATATACATAATAATGTCAAATGAATTTATCAATGTTATCTAAATTGCAGATGCCGTGGCAATCTACAAATTAAACAATATTTTATCAGTCACAAAGTTAAGATGACATCTGATTATCCTTGATATGTTCCATGTTATTTATGAACATGAAAGGAGTAAGTATTAAAAAATGCAATGTTCATTAGAATAAATTTTTCTCAAATGGAGCAAGCTAATCTCTTATGCCATGAAAAAAGCATTCAAATGCTCTATTCAAAGCATGGTTTAGTCTTCATAATACAAGAGCTGGAAAATCTCACAACGAGTAGTATAATTTCCAAAACATGAAAATGATGTATGAAGAAGTATATGTATGTAGTAACATCGCTTGGATCCCAATTGCTAGAATTTAAAAATAACTTCTTTGACTTTGTGGTATACATTAGAACTAGAATTGTATTTCATATCATTACTTCAGCATGTACCATACAAAAGTAATATTACAATCAAATACAGAACATACCTTCATCCATGGCTTCTACTTCTTGAATATTGTTTTACTCTTTTGTTTTTACTTCTTGCTCATGTCACACTCACTTTATGATGAGAGTATTAGCTTTTATAATGAAAGTATTGGCTTTCTGGTTTCATTAAGGAATGAATTTTCTTATGTGTTTGGTGTGTGTGAGTAAGGCTCTATTTATAAACTCCTTCCTTCGAGAAGAATGCATCACATCATATGACACTTGTCCTACAAAGAGATAATAACACATGCAAAATATTTCAAGTTTTACACATGCATTACGACAAGTGTCTTTATACTTGCCATTTATGTATTTATACACTTATAATTTGACATGCCATAATATATGCTATGTAACTTGTTAGAGTCATATTGAATTGCATGTTACACATGAATATCTAATTATCATTATTTTTCTTTTCATATTTGATGACTTGATCTTTATAAAATGAAGAACGATGTGTAGATTTTGGGATTTCTATTTATGTTATGTATTTGATTTGATGGCTTAATGTTGTTACAATATGATTACAATGCGGCAATAGTATTTAAAGACAAGGCAAGTGTAACGACCCGCCTTTTTGACCATCGAAAGTCGACATCGAACGCTGCCACTATGTTCCAATGTCGCGCATCCAATCGACAAAAGGGCAGATTGTTAGGTTAAATAAAATGAAAAGAACAGAGAATAGAGAAATACATATTATCACATTTAAACCAACACACTATATAACTATATAGAGTTTTGAAAATTATTCCTTTATATATATGAAATATAATCCTGGGCAAAATATAAATGCCAAAATTTTCAAAAATCTCAATACCATGTCTGTTGGCCTTGGTCAGGTGTTTAGAAACCCCTATCGATACTGTGACATCCCACGTCTCGACCAGAATTCATAAAAAGTCAATAGACCAATTAACATAATACGTTTTTATAACATTAACAAATACACTCTCGAATATATAATACTCTCAAACTCATTCTAGGGTATCGCTTACCCTATCTCTAATGAGCCAAACCCAACCAAAGCCAAGGTTCTCGCTTAACTTGCGCTCTAATACCACTTTGTAAAGATATAGGCTTTTCAATCATCGATAGTGGGTACACCCTTATGCAGTTAATACCCCACTATTATGCCGCTATAACCCTACTACATCTCATAGCGGATTTCTATCGCTACGATTTTTCCATATAGCCCCAAATATAGCCTTTCCGCTTTAAGCCTTGCTATTTCCGCTATATCCCGTTATTCCCTCTATATTCCGCTATTTCCGCTATATCTTCTTTAAAAGAAATGAATTGAAAAATGATATTTGTACATTATAAAAATTATGAAATTAATTTATTTAATTGAATTTTTAGTATATTTTCAGAAATGAAAATACTCTAATATTCAAACAAACTCAATTATGTTATATAATAGTTTTACGTTTATTTACAGTATATTCACACATGTTTTTGTTTAAAATTATTTATGTATTAATTATAATTCAATTGAATGTTCATTTTTCATTTAACTACCATTTATATATTTGTAAAAGCATTAAGTACGAGTTTTATATTCTATTTTAGAGTCATCCGCTACATCTCGCTATATCCTCGTTGTATCCCCGCTATGACTTTTTGCACCTTCCCCGCATTGAATCTGCCAAGTGCTTTAACTGCACAGGTACACCCCCAGTGCAGCTTACAATGGTACCTCTCATTTGCTTTCACGGCTAGCCCCTCGACTGACAACTAACCCATAGGACATGTAGAGGTAAGAGTCATCCATTCGCTACCTAACAAGAAGCGAGAACCTCCTATCATGCAGCACCTCTGTGCCTAAGCAAGTGAGATAACTCAAATAATAGGGATTATATAAAAGTTCTGTGGGACCATGCTGCTAACACGAAACGAATTTTTACCTCACAAGAATAACATCCATACATACAAGAGCAGAAATAAATATCAGGAAAACAAATCCAAATATGTATGAGCATAAGTAATACTATACCAGACTTGAAAGAATGGAAATGAACTGAGTAAAATCCAAACTGAACAGAATGGATAGAACAAGGGAAACAATCCAACTTGATAGAATGGACTAAATAAGGTAACCGTCCAACTTGATAGAATAGACATAATAAGGTAACTGTCCAACTTGATAGAATGAACTAAATCAATATTTAAATGCCATGATGAGGAGTTGGCTTCACTCGTGGCAATTTAATGATAAACAGATTCAGAGATTCGAATCAAATAAGGAAAGGAAAATTTTCAACAAATGACTAGGAAGGTGCATCCCCTTGAAGTATACCTCTAGTAATATACTCCTAAGGTCGGCCACATGTTGTGTGACACTTCTCGGACAAATACCAAGCCAGATCCCTCCAGACCTTACTAAGAATTAAAATATTTCTACATCTAAGTGCACAACCGAATCCAAACTAGATGAGATGTGAAAATACCTTGTTGATTGGAGCAACCCCACATAGCTTGGCTTCCTCTTGCGCTTTGGGTTTAGTCATTTCCGACAAAGGATAACAAAGCACGATTGAGCAACAAATCGTTTTTAAGGTGACAGTACACCATGAAGAATGCTGAATCCGATAATTAATAAATCAACTATCGGGGAAAATTAAAATGATCGTATATAGAAATTATATTTCATATATTTACACTACAACAAAAATACTCTATTACAATGTCCTTTTTACAACGGGCATATATTGCCCGTTGTAATAGACAGATATTACAACGGTCATTTTAGAACCGTTGTAATAGATGCTCTGTCCAACGCCTTTCTTACAACTTGCGTTATTTGCCCGTTGTAATAGAGCGATATTACAACGGTCAGCTTCTGCCCATTGTAATAGATGTATATTTTACAACACTCTCTATATGGCCGTTGTAATAAACTGATGCAGTACATACCTTGATTGGCGAAGTAGTCGAACGACCTAACGAAGCTCGGCAACGACATAACTCCACCGCAATACCATTCCGATCTAACTCCTCACGACCTACCAATCACCACGACATAACTCCAGCTCCAATCGTTCCCGACCCAAAAAGTTCCCGACCTAATTGCCTTCCCCACGACCCAACCCAACCACGACATCACTACCACGACCTACCGAAGCTCACCGACTTAACTCCACCACGACCTAACTCCAAGTTTCGACCTAACAGAAAGCTTCGCCACGATTTAACTCAAATTGCCCCCGACCTAAAACTAATCCGACCTAATTCTTCACCGCAAGCTAAGCCCTATGTCGTTGACGACTTCCGACCTAAGCAACCATATGTCGTTAACGACTTACGACCTAAGCCCTTGTCACTGGAACCACGCCACATGCTTCGACCTAATTCTGAAACACCTCCAGATAAATCGAGCGACCTTATCTAAGTCGCGAACGAATATAACCTAAGTCGCGAAACTCGATTCTATGTCGCGGTAGTACTTCCTTAGCTCGCGAAATAAGTCGAGAGAAGATTTGATAAGCTGGGAGATGAAGATGATAACTTATGAGCTAATGTGATAAGTCGCGAGTGGTTTGATAAGTCATAAGATAATATTGATAAGTCATTGTACAGTGCTGTTTTGTTAAGACGTGTATTACTAAGAGTTGTAATTTCTTTAAGTCGTATACGACTTATATGTGTTGTGTTGTAAATGTTGTGTTGAATGCCTATAAATAGGCGAGTTATATCATTTGTAAAAGGTTGTTGATTTTGAATAAAATTTCCTTTGTTAGCTTTGTGCTTTCATCCAATTGGTAGTCGAGTGTGATCTCCTATCTCCTCTTTCGGTAATCGAGTGCGCTTGATTCAATGATCGTAGAAGCCAATTCGCGGAATCAAGTGCGCTTGGTCAACGCTCGAAGAATTGTAGATCTCTCTTCACGGTATCGTGCGCGATCAACGTGTTAGAGATAGCTTGAATTCGGCATCTTCGGATCAACGAATTTGGGCATTTCAGCATTCATCAATCCACCGATTGCTACGTACATCATATCATCAATTTTTGTATTCCGCCGCTGCGTCATTTGGTATCGGAGCTAGAACGCAAGGAGTTTGCGTAGATTTTTGGAGTTGTGCGAGATTTACATCATTTGGAGAAGTGGGTTCTCGAGATTTTGAAGATATTTGTTCGTTTGGAGATTTTTGAAGATTTCAACAAGTGGGTAGTTTTGATTTGAAGATTCTTAGATCGAAGTAAAGTTTTTGTTGGAATTTTTTAAAGAGTGATCATGCCTCCGAGAAGAGCTAACCGTTATCGCAACATTGATGCTTTGTATGGGAGAGAAGAGGCCGATGAGATGGAGCAAAGAATTAACGACAATTTTAATGAGAAGATTAATGAAGGGATTGGTCGATTAGAGAGGATGATGTTGGAGATGAGTCAAAATCAGAGAAGAGTATCACCGGAATCGAGCCATGGGAGAAGTAGAGCTTCACCACATTCAAATCGAGAGAGAAGTGTTGATAGTGATCATAGAAGCGTGGATCGAGATTGTGATAGAAATGTGACTGATCGAGATCGGAGGAATGTAGATCGTAGGAATGTTGGTGGAAGAAATGGTGGTGGTAGAGATGTTGGTGGTCAGGACCGACATCGATATACATCGGATTATGACGAAGAGTATGATGGTGGTAGTGTTCATGGACGAGGACGTGGACAAGGAAGGAATCAGTCGGAGTACGATCATAAGTGGGAATCTTGGATGAAGACTGAAATTCCAGAATTCAAGGTGGTATGCAAGCTGAGGAGTTTTTGGATTGGGTGGCTAATGTTGAAGAAATTTTTTATTTCAAGGAAGTTCCAGAACATCGTAGAGTGAAGTTGGTTGCTACAAGGTTGAGGGGTAGAGCTTTGGCATGGTGGCAGCAAACCAAACTTACACGTGAATGAATGGGGAAGTCAAAAGTTGAATCTTGGGAGAAGATGAAGAAATTGATGAAGGCAACGTTCTTACCTTACAATTATCAAACTCTGATGTATCAACATTTGCAGAACTTGAGGCAGGGCACAAAGACTGTTAATGATTACGCAGATGAGTTTTATCAGCTTATTGCAAGGAATGATATTATGGAAATGGAAGAACAACTGACATCTAGATTCATTGGGGGATTGAGAATGCAGATCCAGGATATGGTGAATATGTTCGATCCAAGATCTGTGGCGGAAGCACATCAGAAAGCGTTGGCTTGGGAGAAGCAGGGACGACGAGGAGGTGGTGTGTTTACTAATTCCAACAATCAAGTGAAGGGTGTTAGTGGAAGTTCTAATGTTTCTAAACCTATCAGTAGACCAGTGGTGAAGGAGGCTGAGAAGGCAAAGGTTAACAACGGTTTCAAATGTTACAATTGTCAGGAGTTGGGTCATAAAAGCAATGAGTGTCCAAAGCCAAAGAAGAGAGCAATGATTGCTGAGGTTGAGGATGAGGAGGCTGGAGATTCTAATCAATTACCAGTTGAGGAGGAAGAATTGTTGTCTGGAGATGATGGTTATACATTAATGATGAGGAGGAATTGCTTAACACCGAAGCAGGAGGAAGAGACTAGCTGGTTGAGGAGTAACATCTTTCAATCGACGTGCACTATCTTGGGAAGGGTTTGTAAATTTGTTATTGATGCTGGAAGCTGTGATAACATTATCTCTACAGAAGCTGTAAAGAAGTTATCATTGAAGACAGAGAAGCACCCGAAACCGTATAAGTTAGCTTGGTTGAGGAAAGGTGGGGAGGTGAAAGTTAATCGAAGGACTTGTGTTAATTTTACAATTGGGAAGAAATACAAGGACGAAATTTGGTGTGATGTTGTGGACATGGACGTATGCCATTTGTTGTTGGGGAGACCGTGGCAATATGATAGGGTGGTGCAACATGATGGGCATACCAACAGTTACAGTTTCATGTTTGAAGGCACGAAGATTACTCTCGTTCCCAAGGAGCGTCAACAAGAAGAAAACAAACTGGAGGAGATTGAAGAGCTGAAAACTTTATTAACCTTGAAGGAGTTTGTTAAAGAAGTCAAAGAGGAGCCGGAAGTATTCTTGTTAATTGGGCGTGAGAGCAGTGAAGAAGTTGAAATTCCAGAAGAAGTTAAACCAGTATTGAAAGAATTTGAGGATGTATTTCCAGAGGAGTTGCCAACGGAGTTACCGCCGTTGAGGGACATTCAACATCAAATTGATCTAGTTCCAGGAGCTGTGTTACCTCACGGACCACACTACAGAATGAGTCCAAAAGAGCATGAGGAGTTGCGAAGGCAGGTGGAAGAATTGCTTGAACAGGGGCGTGTGCAGGAGAGTTTAAGTCCTTGTGCTGTACCAGCTTTGTTAGTACCGAAGAAGGACGGGACGTGGAGAATGTGCACTGACAGTCGAGCATTGAATAAGATTACTGTGAGATATAGATTTCCAATGCCGAGGTTGGATGACTTGCAAGATCAAATAAGCGGAGCTACTATCTTTTCGAAGATTGATTTGAAGAGCGGATATCATCAAATTCGTATCAGGCCAGGTGATGAGTGGAAGACTACTTTTAAAACCAGGGAGGGTCTATACGAATGGTTGGTAATGCCATTTGGCTTATCAAATGCGCCAAGTACATTTATGCAGGTGATGAATCAGATTTTTAGACCTTTTATTGGGAAATTTGTGGTGGTGTATTTCGATGATATTCTGATATATAGTGGAAGTCCAGAGGAACATTTGAATCATCTGAGAGAAGTGCTGATGGTACTACGACAAGAACAATTTTGTGCTGCAACAAAGAAATGCGTGTTCATGACGCATAGTGTTTTATTTCTGGGGTATGTTGTATCAGGAGAAGGTATTCAGGTGGATCAGAATAAGGTTGAAGCAGTCAGAAATTGGCCACAGTCGAAGACAATAACCGAAGTGAGAAGTTTTCATGGGCTAGCATCATTCTACCGAAGATTCATTCCACACTTCAGTAGCGTGATGGCACCGGTTACGGATTGCATGAAGGGGAAGCAGTTTTCTTGGTCGGAAGAAGCAGGGGTTGCTTTTGAACGGATCAAAGAACTTTTGACGACAGCACCAATTCTAGTTTTACCAGATTTTCAGGTGTTGTTTGAGTTACATACTGATGCATCCAAGGTTGGAATCGGGGGAGTGTTGAGCCAGAGGGGGCGTCCTATTGCATATTTCAGTGAGAAACTATCGGGAGCAAAGATGAGATATAGTACATATGATGTGGAATTTTATGTTGTGGTGAAAGCTATTAAGCACTGGAGACACTATCTATTTCAGAAAGAGTTTGTTATGTACACTGATCATGAAGCGTTGAAACATTTACAAGGGCAAGACAAGATTTCCTCGAGACATGCATCATGGATTGCATATCTACAACAGTTTACGTTTGTTGTGAAACACAAATCGGGAGTGATGAATCGTGTTGCGGATGCATTGAGTAGGAGGAATCATGTGTTGACTACAATGAAGGTCGAAGTGACAGGGTTTGATATGCTACCAGAATTATTTGTTGAAGATCCTTATTTTATGAAGTTTGTAGATAAAGTCAAGAATGGGGAGACGGATGAGTTTATGATGGTGGATGGTTTTCTGTTCAAGGGAACTCGATTATGTATACTGGATTGCAGTTTACGGTTGAAGATTGTGAAGGAATTGCATGAGGAAGGTCATGTGGGTAGAGACCGTACATTATAGCTGATTTCTCAATCTTATTTTTGGCCATCAATGAGGAAAGAAGTGGAAAGATTTGTGGAGCGATGTCATATCTGTCAGGTTTCGAAAGGAACTGCAACTAATGCTGGATTATATATGTCGTTACCTGTACCAACTAAGCCTTGGGTTGATGTGAGTATGGATTTTGTTTTGGGTTTGCCTCGAACTCAAAGGGGAAACGATTCCATTTATGTGGTGGTTGATCGATTTTCGAAAATGGCACATTTTATTGCTTGTAAGAAGACGACGGATGTTGTTCATGTGGCTCAGTTGTTTTTCAAAGAAATCTATCGACTTCATGGATTGCCTGAATCGATTGTTTCAGACAAGGATACTAGATTTTTAAGTCATTTTTGGCTGAGTTTGTGGAAGATGGTGGGAACGACGCTGAATTTCAGCAGTGCTTATCATCCACAGACAGATGGACAAACTGAAGTTGTGAACAGATCCCTGGGAAACTTGTTGCGATGTCTTGTTCAGGATAATTTGAAAAGTTGGGACTCAAAGTTGTGTCAGGCAGAGTTTGCTCATAATCATGCTGTTAACCGAAGCACTGGATACAGTCCATTTCAAGTTGTATATTCAAACTTGCCAAAGGGGCCGTTGGATTTAACGGTAGTACCACAACCAAAAAGAGTGATTAAACGGGCGTCAGATTTCATTGATGAGTTGAAAGATTGTCATAGAATCGTTCAAGAACGTTTGGAGAAGACGAATGAGAAGTATAAACGAGCTACAGATAAAAAGAGAAGAAGTGTGGAGTTCAACAAAGGTGATTGGGTGTATGTTGTGTTAACAAAAGATCGTTTTCCAGTGGGTGCTTACAACAAATTGAAAGCCCGAAAGATTGGTCCAGTAGAAATTATAAAACGGATCAATGAAAATGCTTATAAGTTGAAGCTGCCTGAGGATGTTTACACTTCTGACGTGTTTAATGTTAAACATCTTATACCTTATTCTGGAGATGAACAATCCAATGGGGAGGAACTTTTAAATTCGAGGACGAATTTCTCTCAACCTGGGGAGGATGATGCAGTACATACCTTGATTGGCGAAGTAGTCGAACGACCTAACGAAGCTCGGCCACGACATAACTCCACCGCAATACCATTTCGATCTAACTCCTCACGACCTACCAATCACCACGACATAACTCCAGCTCCAATCGTTCCCGACCCAAAAAGTTCCCGACCTAATTGCCTTCCCCACGACCCAACCCAACCACGACATCACTACCACGACCTACCGAAGCTCACCGACTTAACTCCACCACGACCTAACTCCAAGTTTCGACCTAACAGAAAGCTTCGCCACGATTTAACTCAAATCGCCCCCGACCTAATTCTTCACCGCAAGCTAAGCCCTATGTCGTTGACGACTTCCGACCTAAGCAACCATATGTCGTTAACGACTTACGACCTAAGCCCTTGTCACTGGAACCACGCCACATGATCCGACCTAATTCTGAAACACCTCCAGATAAATCGAGCGACCTTATCTAAGTCGCGAACGAATATAACCTAAGTCGCGAAACTCGATTCTATGTCGCGGTAGTACTTCCTTAGCTCGCGAAATAAGTCGAGAGAAGATTTGATAAGCCGGGAGATGAAGATGATAACTCGTGAGCTAATGTGATAAGTCGCGAGTGGTTTGATAAGTCGTAAGATAATATTGATAAGTCATTGTACAGTGCTGTTTTGTTAAGACGTGTATTACTAAGAGTTGTAATTTCTTTAAGTCGTATACGACTTATATGTGTTGTGTTGTAAATGTTGTGTTGAATGCCTATAAATAAGCGAGTTATATCATTTGTAAAAGGTTGTTGATTTTGAATAAAATTTCCTTTGTTAGCTTTGTGCTTTCATCCAATTGGTAGTCGAGTGTGATCTCCTATCTCCTCTTTCGGTAATCGAGTGCGCTCGATTCAACGATCGTAGAAGTCAATTCGCGGAATCAAGTGCGCTTGGTCAACGCTCGAAGAATTGTAGATCTCTCTTCACGGTATCGTGCGCGATCAACGTGTCAGAGATAGCTTGAATTCGGCATCTTCGGATCTACGAATTTGGGCATTTCAGCATTCATCAATCCACCGATTGCTACGTACATCGTATCATCAATTTTTGTATTCCGCCGCTGCGTCATAAACGTACTACGAATTCTCACGTGGTTTGTCACATGTTTATCAACAACGTGATTAGGGCTGAAGCTAGCTAGCTCTCTCCCCAGACTCGAATTTTTATTGAGATAAAAATGCCATTGTAACTAATTTTCGATTTGTATGCACTTTCGTTTGCCTGTGCGCTGAAGCTAGGGTTTTCGATTTGGGAATTCAAGTGATTCGCAACTGAGACCGGTCTACCACGCAGGTTCAAATTTCAAACAAGAAAACCCTAGAATCTGTGCGATCAGTAGTCTTCAAAGAATCAGAAAACGTAGTCGACAAAAATCTTACTAAAATCCAGGGCTATGATTTTAACAAGGGGGTTGATCTGATGGGACTAATTTCATCCATGATTTCTACTGGATTTCAAGCATCAAATCTGGGTGAAGCAATTGAAGTTGTCAATAGAAGGGTAATTGTGTTGAAAAAATTGCATTTTCAATCATTACTTTTATATTTATGATAGTACATGTTGTTTCTTTTAGCTTACTAACTTTACGATGGATTTGAAACTGATAAGCACACGTACGTTGGGTTATTATAGAAAAGGATCTGGTAATGAAAAATTGTTTTTTATAATGTGTGTAATAAATCAAATTTATGTAGTTATATGTTAAAGATTGAATAAGCAATATATAGATTTGTTTCAATATAAAGATTGATAAGCACACGTACGTTGAGTTTGATTTTATTAGTTTTCTTTCTTTTTAGGCTTAGTTTGTAGGGTCACATTACTATATAGTTTTCATTGGGACAATTATTATAAAAAACTTAAGAACTTAATATACTCTCCTACAGTTTTTTTGACTTTTTTTTGTTTCACTTTGTGTATTGTATTCGATATCTAGGTTGCAATGTGCCACTTTGAGTCAGTTAAAGATGCTGGAAATGTTGCAATGGCAACAATGCACTCTGGTATAAATGTAAGGATTCTCATTGAGGCCCTCTTTTCTGTATCCTTAGTTTCTTAATTTTTCAATTTTTGATTGCTTGCTTTTTATCATTGTTTTCGCTGTAATTTTGTGTTTTTTAAAAATCAAATCTCTTGGTAAGTTCATATAATCAGGTTTATGAGCTGGTTTCATAAAAATTCCTTAGTTGTATATTTTGTAGTGATGTTACTTTAATGCAGTAGATTATGGAACATGAAGTCGTAAATGTGTTAATGGTGATACAGTGTACAAATAGTTACATAACATGGTATGAAAAATTACAAAATAAACCAGACAAAAATTGCTTATCGGAAGATCCAACAATGAGTCAGACTGTTTTGACTAGCTATATATCAGTCTCATGTGAAGTAATGACATTTATGCCTCTCTGCACGTATTGTTGAATGCTTGAAATGGTATATATCAGTTAATAATGCAAAAACATGGTAAAATTTTGGAAACCTTCTTCCGTTACTTATTGTTACGTCTTTAGACAGTTTAGTTATACTTCATGGTACATTTGTACAATACTTTAGACAATTTAATGAAAACTGGCGAATTTGCAAAAGGTTCCCCATTGAATTTATGTTTAATGTGCTTACAAATAGGCTTTCCAACCTCGGCCTTCAATCATCACTATCTTTTTGAACTGCGATTATCATAACGTTATTCATAACTCATATTCTTATTCTGCCTGAATCTTGTTTCTTTTCCGTTTTTCACTAAGTGATTTAAAAGATGGTTGAAGAGGACAGTTAACCCCTTGTTGGTGATAATGGAACAAGAATGGTTATGGTTGGTTTAGCTGGAGAAGACACACCCAAAGCAGTATTTCTAAGCATTTTTGACTGGCCTAGACACCATGGTGTCATGGTTGATCTAAGACAGAAGGATGCTTATGTAGGTGATGAAGCTCAATTCAAAAGAGGTATTTTGACACTGAAGTACCCGATCGAGCATGGCATTGTTAGCAACTAGAATGACATGCGGAAGATTTGGCATCATGCATTTTATGACGAACTCTATGTTACATGTATAAAGCATCATGTACTCTCATTGAAGCTCCACATAATCCCAAGGAAAACTGAGAGAAAATGGCACAAATTATGTTTGAGACGTTGAATGTGCATGCCATGTATGTGAAATACAGTCAGTGCTTTCCTTGCATGCTACTGGGCATACAACTGGTATTGTGCTTAATTATGGCGATGGCATTAGTCACACTGTTCCAATTTATGAAGGATATGCACTTTCGCATGCAATCCTTCCTTTGGATTTTACTGATCGTGATCTCTTGGATAGTTTAATGAAAATATTTTGCAGAACATAGGATCTCTTGGATAGTTTAATGCATAGGTAAAGCATAAGTTTATGGTTATATCTTTTGCTTGGAAAGATTTTGGCAACATAGGATCTATAGGATATATACTATATAGAGTCATAGATAGGTGATTTGTCTAAAGAAATTTATTCCTTTGCTATATGGAGATCCTGAAATGATTCTTGTTTCTTCTTTTGTTGAAACTTTGCTATGATTTTTTGTACAACTCTCTATTAGAGGCTTCCTCGTGAGAACAGGCATTGCTTATTCAGAAAATAGTCTCCGAACACAATGGCACTGATTTTATATATGTGTAAGATTCTGAAGCAAAGAAGGAGCTATGGAAGGTATAATAATTGTTTAATGGATACTTTTACTTTTCTTCAAAAATACAAAATTTACTTATTTGCTGTTATTTTCATGCATTAAATGTGTTACTTTTCTCTCGCAATAATTTCTTGTTTACATTTTTTACTGCGAAACTCCACTGTCATTATTTTCTATAAGGTTAGTACATGCCATTAATAAACCCACGGATTATTGTAGACCTTAGGGTAAAGAGTCAGATAAAAGATTCTTGATTTAGAAGTCATGGAAATAGATCGAATCTTACTGTTTCAGTTGAATAATTTATGCATTAAAGGTGTGGATACATTCCTTAGATGTAAGGACAAACCTTGGTTCTCTAAATTTTCAGAATAAACAAAATTACATGTTGTTAATCGATCAGACTTAGAAATATTAATTTCTATAATCTGTATACCAGTATATCAAATCAATACCGTTGCTTCTATTATCAATAAGTAGGAGTTATCTTTATTTCTGTTAATTTGTTATTGTATATGTCTTCATGCAATTGCTTCTATAAGGAACATGCACGGGTGAACATGGAGTATGTACTAGAAAACTGAAGGTATGTGTGCTTTTCTATGAAATAACCCATTGTACATATTTTATTAGAGGTAGTAGTCAAATAAATCTTCTTCTTTTTTAATTTTTAATTTTTTCTTGCTGATGGCAAGCCTTATATGCAGCCCAATTTGAATGCAACTCTAGTCTCTGTTATTTGTATTGCATTCGATTTTAATTAAAATCAAATCATCACTCCAAATTCTGAATAACTATTTTTATATTATGTCATCTAATTCAGTTTAAAACTACTTTTGAATTATCAGTATCTCGAAGAGGAACATGGTATTGAAACATTAAGAGCAATGAAGAGAATAAAAAATGCATTAGATCCTAATAATATCATAAACCCTAGGAAGCTAATCCCCCTTCACGTATGCTTATGAGGTAATCTTTCTATAGTATTCAAAGACTATTTCACCTAGAATTTTGTTGAGTTTCATGTGTTGGTTATTTACTTGATTTCCTCTTCGTTTGCTTGCTAACGGCATATAGGCAGGCAATATCATATGTGAGCGTAGTTATTGTGGATGGTTTGATGAAAAAAAGTGCAGGCTATTGAGTTGGGAGAAGAACGTAGTTGCAGAGGGGACAATAGCAAGCACTGATCCTGATGCATCGTTACATTTTGTAAAGCTTGGAGCAGAAGCTTGGAAAGTATGGGTGGATGTAGCAGTGGAACCAGAAGCTTTTTTATTTAGGTCAAATTCAGAGATGTCCACTATTAAAGAGGCCGTTGGATCAACCGTCGCGTGGCACAAAGACTTTATATCCTTAGTCTAGTATGATTGTACTTAGAACTTGATATTTATAGCCGACTGTTATGTATTAATGCTTTATGAATTTGGGAGGTAAACTTATCTGACTTTTTGGAGTGTTGGAATTTTATGACTATCTTTTAGTCTTTTCGCATGTGATTTTGGTTGTTTGTGCGTAATATTTATTACTGTTAAATTATCCATTATTTGTATGAATGTGCTACCTATACGTTGCTGTAATTTTTTTTTTAATTTGCATTTTTTCTGCAACGGTCAAAGCGCGTTGTATTATACTCTATTACAACGGTCATTTGCGCCTTGTATTAAAGTCTATAACAACAGTCGAAAACCGTTGTCAAAATGTTTTTCACAACGGTCAGGGAGTGTTGTAAAACATGCTATCCATCTTGTATGATAGTATTTTGCAACGAGCAAAGAAGCTTGTATTACAGTCTATTACAACGGTCGGAGACCGTTGTAAAAATGTTTACTACAACGGTCTTTACAACATTAACTGCCCATTGTAAAATATGGGTGACCTATTACAACATCGCCTATTACAACAGTCCGCTGCCCGTTGTGGAACACATATTACAACGGGCATTGACCGTTGTAAAAAGTCTGTTTTGTTGTAGTGTTACCACTACTCGTTGATTCCAGACAAGTCCTATCTCTCGGTTGAAAACGAAGCCAGGCAAGTTGAGGTAGTGTTACATCTAGGCATCACCATGACGACATTTTTAACCTTCGAGATAGAAACAAGTCCAAGCCTCAACGTTTAGAGTTAAATGCATAACTAGATCCCTTCCATATAAGCGATACCGATTACGGAACTATATTTCCATAATCGAAATCAAACTTTTAACTTTTAAAAGAACTGAACCTGTGCTTGGTTTCCATATTTCCGCATTGGTAAAACACTTTTATAGTTAGTTCCTGATTGTTCTTCTCCCACCGCTCCCTCCCCCTCCCCCCCTTTTTTATTTTAATATGGTTGCTAGTTTTTGTTTCAGGTGTCTATGGTGTTTCCATGGACCGGTTTTCGCTTAGGATGGATTAGCTGGTGATTTCTGTTGTCATATTAGACTGCGCGTTTGGGTTTTCTTCCGCCTTCTCAACAGTCGATCTTTTCCTTTTGTGATTGAGGGCTCTTGCTTCCTCTCTGGTGGTCTCCTATACTATTTTCTGTCTCCACCATTGGGCGGTGGCCTTGCCGGAGCTCGATGGTGCTGGCAGATTGGCGGCTTCCTTGGATCATACCGGGATGTCCACTTTCTTTCCGTGGAGGTTGTGTTGTTTTCTCGGTGTGTGTGTGTGCTGCTCAGATTGGTTTTGCTGCTTCTGTCTGTTTCTTTTGGCATGATAGTGGTTGGTGGCGTATTGGGTGGACTGGCCTACACCTTTTGGTTGTGGCGGGAGAGAGGGTCTACGGGTTGTTTCTGCTTCTTTGGCCTTTTTGTCTGTTTCATCCTGGCTACTTTGAGTCTGTGGGTTGTTTTTATTGCTTGCTTTTTCTTTCATTTTGCTATCAGTTTCTTGGGAGGTATATGTTCTTCATATGCTTTGCCTTTATGTGTGAGCCTCTAGAGGAAGGCATTCTCCTCCTTTTTGCTATTTATATATATATCTTTCTGTTTAAAAAAAATAGTTCCTGATTGTTGAAACATTAAGAGAATAACCTTTCCAAGTGCGCGACCCCGAAGGCCAAACCAACATCAGATCGAATACCCAGAAGATTATCCAATTTAACATCACAATGATCGAGTTCCAATTCATTTTTATAACTTTAAAGCAATATTAATTATCCCAAAAGATAATTAATCACATTTAAAATTTCTTCTAAATAAACAAATCCATCATCTTTAATAAAATAGATAATTATTTCCAAACACTTTTTGTAACATTGATAAATTAACTTTAAAATCTTTATTAAATCAGTTTATTAACTTTAAATCAGTTGATTAAAGCAATTTTATTATATTAGATAGTTTAGTTAAATCACTTTTATTAAATCAATTAACTAATTTTAAATATTTAGTTAATTTTTTTTATTAAATTCAAATAATCATTAATTAAATGAATAATTAATCTCAAAAATCATTAATTAAAATGATAAGTAAATTTTAAATACCATTAATTAAAACAATTAATTAAATTTAAATAAACATAAATTAATTGGATTAATTAAATTCAAACTTCATTAGCTAAAATGATTAATTAAAACATCATTTGTAAAAATGATTTATTTAATTATAAAACATCATTGATTAAAATGATTTAACTAGATTCCAAATATCATTAGTTAAACAATTAATTAAATTTAAAACAATCATTAATTAAATGATTAATTAAATTCAAGTATCAATATTTAAAATGCCTAATTACCTTTAAATATCATTAATTAAAATGATTATAAATTTCGATTATCATAAATTAAAATAATTAATTAAGTTCAATAAATTAATTAAACTCCATTATCATTAATTAAAATAATTAATTAAACTCAAATAATCATTATTTAAAACGATTACTTAAGTATAAAACTTCATTAGCAACAAAAAATGATTAATTAAATCTAAAGATAAACCAATTTTAAACATTATTTATTAAATTGGTTAATTAATCTCAAAATCATTAGTTAAAATGATTAATAAATTTAAATTACCATTAATCAAAATGATGATTTTCAATATTCTTTTTAGCGAAAACACAAGCTCAAGTTCATATGACAGGGTTTTTGGGAATGAAACTGAATAAACGATGGTATAGCAAAAATTACTATAACGACATTTGAACTATTAAATGGAATATCAGAAATTATTTTCAATTAACCATCAATAACAGCATATGGATGTAAATAAATAATTTATGGACGAGAAACCCCCTCTGTGTCTCTCTACAGATTTTTTGCAAAACAATGGTTATGGATAGTATATAGATAATTGTATGGGTTTATAACGATCAAATAATTATGTCATCCATTTTCGAAACGAAAATTCAACCAAACAATCAATCAAACAATTTAATTAAATTTCCAAGCAATCAATAAACGTTTATAATATCATAGATATGCTATAATAAAATTTAATGTGAGTTAAACTCACATTGGTATTTGTTTTCGCCGAAAAGTCCTGATTTTGTACTAAAACCGAACGGTCGTCCGATTTTAGCCTAAATTTTCACTTGCTCCAAATCTATCAAACCAATTCCATCGCATAGCTCTCGACGACACGATTCCAACGCAAAAAACAACGTTCGAATCCGACCTTGTACGCAAAAGTTATTAAAATTACAAGTTTTCAAATTTAAATAATCAAATTAAATCACTAATCTCAATTAATTACCCTATCCAATGCCACATCATCATCTTCCCAAACTTTAATCTTCTCCCTGTGCACGAAATGTCAGTGCATCCTCTGTCCCATGCACGCACAACCCTATCGACGCCTCAGACCACGAAATCCATAACGAACTCCACCATCGAACTTTTCTCGACGCGAGCATTCATCCCTACGCTCGAGCTCGGCTGCACACAACGAAACGCGTCCAACACCATTAGGCCGCGACATGACCAAGGTCGCACCCTCCAAAACTTCATCGTCCCTCGCCATTTCATGGCCGTAGATGCTAAAATCTTCGATGAACACGAATCCAAACTCCGATTTGCAAATCGATGACCAAAATCACCAAAAATCTCAACTCTAGCTTCTAACCCCATTCGACTTCACTGTCGAATTCCAACAACCAACGCAGCACCCTTCATAAAGCATATCAGGGTGACGATCTCATCGAAATGGGATTTTTAAAACTTGTTTCATGATTTTAAGAGGTTTATACCTATAGTTCTTGAATTTTGAAGTTTGAATTTAAAAAACCAAATGTTCTTATTGTTACAGGCAAGATTTTTATATGGAAGAGGAGTATGGGCTGCACGCAACAGGGGAAAGGTGAGAACATGTGTGTATGGCCTTGAAATGATGAGGTATGGATATAAAATAGGATATATGTATATATTTTATATTTAAAATAGGGGCATTTCACTAGAAGGACAAACTTTGCAGTCCAATTAGTTTCTAGGACACGCATCCATAGAAATTAATTTCAAGGCCAAAGTCAGCAGAATAATTACTTTTAAGGACAAAGTCAGCAGTCGAATTACTTTCAAGGACATAATTTCATAGGTTTTTAGGCCTTAGAAACTAGTAATTTTGTATTTTGTCCTTAAAAGTAATTATTTCAGTTGTGTGTCCTAGAAACTAATTGTACTTGCTAAAGGGGCACTTGTGGCTAATTTCCACTTTAAAATATCCAGTCCAACATACCCAAAAATCTCAAACTCCAAACGAGACGTGCCGCCTGGCATTCTATATGTTATATCACTATTTCAGACGCAATGGAACTTGTCTCGACGTCTAATTCGGTCGTATGCAGAAAATAGGTTTTTAGACTCGGTTATTATATTAAATTTTCGATATTAATTTCAACACGTTTCGATCTCGCACGATCAAATGATTCATCTGATCGTCATGAAATTTGACGACGTAATATAATTCACTATTACGGATCCAATGAAACTGGTTTCGTTGAAATTCGAGACTGTGCTTCGGAAGGCTAATTTCAAAGATTTAAATATTTAATTATCGATATTTATCCGGTCTATTTATATTTGTAAATAAATTTATAAATTGAATTCACTAATATTATTTATTGATTAAATGGAGTTAAATAAAATTATTAAATCCTTTTGATTAAAATTTAATTCCATAATTCAAATATTTAATTATTCCCTGTATTTGAATTATAAGTTATTAAATTCACAAATTCAATTATTTTAAATATTTAAAATTAATTAAACGTTTAAAATCAAATGATCAGAATTTTGAATTGTTACAGCAAGTATATCGCTGCACATAGTTTGCGTTAGTATATAAATTCATTGCTTAACTAACCAATCAATCGATAACGCTGATTATTCATGTCATGTATGTTATCTTACACTAGGGCTGTTATGGTAACGGTAAATTTACCATTACCATATCTTTACGAGTCAATCGGTTACCATTGTAAAGTAAAGTCGGTATACCAGCATAATCGGTATGGTAACAGTAAATTTATCATTTTCTACGGTAAAACATTGGTAATATTTTTTCAAAACTAACGGTAACAGTAATTTAGTCCGTTCATAATAAATTGATATTCATGTAAGATATTGTATTACGGGCATTTAGAAGCAAGAAAATAGTTCAATTTATTTCAGTAATTCAACTCAAATGATGATAAACACACTTCTTTTCTATGTCTTCTATTAAGTGACCCAATGGGACATATAATGAAGCATCGTTCAGTGGAAAAATAAATCAACTTATTATTTTTCTAGACAAACGGTAATTTACCATTGCCAGTGTAACGGTTACCAGTTTATCGGTATAGCAGTCATCGGTATGTCAGTCAATCGGTAACGGTAAACAATTTTACTTTACCAGTAAAATGATATGGTAACGGTATTTACAAAATGGTAACGGTAACCATTACCATAACAGCCCTATCTTACATAGTACACAAATCGAAATCCTAAACGCAAGAGTTTAAATCACCCTTTCAATAACGTACATTGCCGCAGGCTAGCCAATTTGAGGTACGAAAGAAGCAAAATAAATTATTGCTAGACGCATAATAATGGCATAAGGAGAAGAGATTGGCATTTCAACCATTTTTTTTTTCAGGCAGTAGTCTTATTAACTGTTTTGTTATTGTGAAGAAAGATGTTATATAGTTATATTTTAGCATAAGCAACATGTTCAACATTAAACAGAAGTCCCAATGGGAGTGTAAACGGTAAATATTCATGCCCTATTTGTCTTTCTACGGATATCATATCTGGAATCGGCGTTTTCTTGTATCTTTCCTCAATGGACCATCCCCCTGTTGGGCTGTTTTAAAGCTCAGTTAAAGCAAAATAATTATATTCTAATGTTTGGATTGGGCTATATATGAATATGAGTGAAGTATGTAGAGAGGCATATAGGCTTAAGCTTGGTATGAGCGCATTTTTTAGCTGAACAGAGAAAATCAAGGTCTAGACTTAGAGTTAGACGTAAACGTTCTGACATCTAAGTTAATTTGATAGATGCAAAATTTTACTATTATAAAACGAGCAATAAATTGTTTTCATCTGCTTAAAGGATAAACCAACGCAGAACCAAATTTCTAGCATATGATATTATAACATATTAAACTCTAAATTATTTGAACCCAGAATTCATAATAAAAATCTGTTTTCACTTTAAAATTTCAACTTTGAGGTCCTATATTGAAACTTGATTGCACCTAGACTTGATCATGCTTTATTGTCGGTTAATAACGTTCATTAATTATGTTTGAAAGAGTACATTATTGGGATCTTGAAATTAAAGTAGTTGGACGTTAAAACATTCTTATCTTCACTGACTAAATAATAAATGCATTAAACATCTGTTTTATCAAATACCAAACCACTCTTCAATTTCATTCGCTGCATACACATTTGGCTTTGTATTAGGCTGTTTGATATAGTTTTAACCCAGATGTTACGTCTTTAATCAGAACTGCTCACCTTTTCAAATTTTATTGGAGGTTATATAATGCAGTCAGTTTTTTAGGTTGCATGAAAACTGCTGCATTAATGCGTTTATATTTAATTTGTCACGTTAGCTTACACGCAAAAACAACACTAAAATTAACTGCTGCCGTAACAACAATAAGAAGGCAGAAAATGCAAGCAAATTAATTAAACAGAGCTGGGGGCCTAGGGCCAGAGACAGAACGGTCATCTACAGAGCTGCCCGAGTTGCCCGAAGAGCATACGGGCAGAATAGAGGTATGAAAAAGTGGGTCAGGCCTCATTACACTTGAGAAAGGCAGACCCAATCATAAAGTAATCGAGTACCAAATCATTTCCTTCCTTGTATTCATTTCTCTCTTCCCCTGTTTGTTTCTTCTGCTTTTACTCTTTCCACTTTTCCATTTTTCCTTTTTTGTATTCTTTTTCTTTTAAAGAAAGCATAGGACACCAAGGCTAACGTGGATGGATGGTTGGGATTAACTCAGGTTTTATTCTTTGTTTTGTTCTCCTTCCATGCACCATTCCATTATATTATTCCTGCTTGTATATGATTCTTTTGTTTATATGTTTACATATGTGCTCTGGAATTGGCATGTTGTTTACATTAAAAATTGACTATCTTTATTATGTTGTTATTAAGATCATAAGCTAGGAATAGAGAGCATTTGATGTTTATAATGTTATGGTTAAGACAAGCTAAGGATGGGTAGGAGTTGACAAAGCTGGACATTCTTCTGTTTGACTATTGACTAGAAGATGACATGACATGGTTGACTTGGACCCACACATGGAAAAGGCTATTGGGGAGGGGGGGCTCATATCACAAGAATGTTTCATACATTTATTTGCATGGGGAAAAGGCAGATATTTAGCACCTCTGTAAACTTAACATAGCCTTTGTGTAGGGTTTGTGAAAACAAGAGTTCATATGGATATGTCATTTCATGGGCCTCACCGCCCTTAATTTTGATAAACTACTTTTTCACAAAGCAATAAAAGCATATCGGAACAACATTTTTTATGTACTCACTTGTCGTCCTTCGAATTAATGAGTTGGAGTAACAAAATATCAAATTGCAGTGGGGTGTCGGTCATTCAAATATTTGAGAATTTTTTCTATATAACTACTGCGACACATGTTACTAAAAAGCTCAAGTAAACATGTGAAGTTGAAGTAGTTCACAAACTCTATACAAGAGTTTGATTATCCTAGTCGAATTAGAATTTTATAATTTTTGCTGCTCTAATTTTTTTTTTTTTTTTTGTACTTTATTCAAGATTCTTTATTGCAAACTATAGAACATTCAAGAAAAATCAAAATATTTACAAGATATGTACGCAATTGTTCATGGGCTTAAACATTACCCAACTCCCCGCCCGGCCCATATACTATAACATAATGATCTAATTACTAATGCCATTATCGTTCATTAAACACAACTTTCCTTTTCTTCTTCCAGCTTCACATTAATGTTGTCCATACCAGCTCTCTCCACTGTTGAACGTGATACATCTCGTGAATCTCCTCAAAACCACTCAAGCGGAGGTATAAATCGGTCGGATCAGACCAGACGAAGACGTGTTTAGTTTCTATCCTAAATGAAATCGAATCGGACACGGACCATATGAGATTTATGCTCGTACAAATTTTGCTTTCCTAATTCATGTTCCAAATGAAATCAAATGAACACAAATGGACGTTTTCTGACCATTGACTGAAATGGACATGGACGAACAATGCTCTTTACATCAGATTTTATACTTTGTAATAGAGTTTCTATTGGCTATATTATTTTTATCGGTATGTACTGAAATATAAGTATTTTATGAATTATTACTCAATCAACCAACCAAATAGTTGTCATGAATATTTTAAAGAACATAATAGATATACTGAATTATAAGAAATTTGAACGAATTCGAACACATACGGTTCGCACGAGATTTTTGCTCGAACCAATTGTGCTATCCTAAACCAAATTAGACGAACACGAATGGACGTTTTCCAGCCGCGGACTCGAACGGACACGAACGGACATTGTTATTTTCATTAGATTTTATAATTTTAATAGAGTTTCTATTAGCTATATTATTTTTATCAGTACGAGTATATAAGCACGTCCAGGTGGACCTGCATCTAATTACAATGTGCATGTATTAATTCAACAATGCATTTTATAACATTTTTCGAAGCATGCCCAAAGTTTTATTTACAGGTATAGTAAACACTTCCTTAATGAGTATGTACCCCAATTCATAATTAATTAGATATATTATATTCAATAAATGAAATGTTATTGGTAGCCGGAAATAGTAAGAATTTAGTAAATAAAATAATAAACTCATTGTACCGACTTGGAGCCCATGACTTGATACCAAGTCGTGTGGTTAGCTGATGAGACGCAAATTACTTAACCAAAGATTGAAGATAAAATAATGCGCACAAAGTTTGAAGGTGTCATAACTCAGTCTCGAGTTGTGAAGCACAACTTAGTACCCATTTGACATTGAAATGATTATCTGACCACGTTCTTCCTCTATAACCTCCAACCGAACATGGGAAGAAAATTTTAGAGTTTACTTCGTTGATATTCGTTTATAAATAAAAGAAGGATTACTTAGAAAATAGACCTTTTTCTGATATCTGAAATAGCAGATTTTACTACGACACTCTGTTAGATCCTTACTTGAGTTGTAAGTAACCGAGTTGTAAAATCGTTGTTGTAAAAGAAAGTAGAAATCAGCAACAAAGCTGATAGTGGATGTATGTTATTGATTTTGGCCGAACCACTATAAATTCTGTATTATACCTCATTTTTTATTGCTTTATTTCCATTTTGATGCAAACACATTGACAATGCTCTTAAGCATGATTTGTTAAGCATCATTTGGATTAATTAAACATGAACAATATTTTGTTATTTGGAAGCCCTTTGATGCCACTTTGGTCCTATTTCATTTATTGTCTCTGACTGGATTAACAAATACACCTAATGTAGGTGACAAACAGAATGTGATATGTCTCGGATAAGAAAACTTGTTTGACTTGTAATTAAGACAATAATAAAATGGAACATCATTAATAGCATATGCATTTACGAAATTGATGGAGGCATCTTCAAATTCTATTTGCTATGTTTTAGTTTTATTTTCTTATTTTATATGTTTAGGCATGTTCATGGTACCTATCATACTTCACCAATAGTATTGCTCTTGAGTTTGTAGCATGCTATAAATATAGAACGCTTTTAGGCTGAAACCCATAATTAAACATCAAGAAAGAAAGAACCAAATAGAAGGATGGCTGTCAATGTTTATATCGTCCTTTTTTCTTGTTATTCTTGTTTCATGTTCTATCATCTCAAGTGCAATGATTGGAAGTGGAAGAGCAGACCTCCAACGCATTATCCATAACAGTAAGCATTATCACTTAGCGGAAAAGGTATATTCTCCTTGGAAAACTGTGATACAAAAACAGGCTATTCTATGAATGTAGTTGTAATATATTAAATACATTCTAATTGTTTTAATTTGTCTCACATCGTCAAAAATACATTAATTGTTGTTGTATATAAGGTCAGGGATGTAGAAAGAAGTTGTTCCAATAACATCTAATTGAGTTGAGATGATGTCGTGAAGTTAATAATACGGCTCATGAATAGATGACATGCAAATTGAGAGACAAATAATTTTAGCTACTATGGAGATGTAAAGAGTATTTTAGAAAATTCAAAAGGACACGGTTGAATTCTATTCATGGAATTCTCATTATTAATAGTAGAGATGTACTGAAGTATAAGCATTATAAATATTTACTCAATCAACCAACCAAATAGTTGTCATAAATATTTTGAAGAACACAATGGATATACCGGATTATAAGAAATTCGGACGAATTTGAACAAATACAAATTGGACGAGATTTTTGCTCAAATTTTTTGTTGTTGTCCTATTAATGTCCTAAATTATTTAAAGAGGCGTTTTTCGACAACAGACCCAAAAGGATATCAGACATTCGTACAAAATTAGCAGTCCTACACTGAAGCATCTCGAAACATATTATGATCTCTTCCCAAATTACAATCAGCTCCAAATGATAACCTTACACCGCACCAAAAGTCATTCCTTTTCGTTCAAAATCACCAGACCTGACATAGATCTGCACCGCTAATTCTCATGCAAGATGTATCTTTGCACCTACGAACTTTTATTGGTGTTTGAAAATAGTTATATGTGATTTTCCATAGTTTGATTATTTCTAGACCAATTTTTGCAATTCTTGTTAGTCTATGTAGGAAATTGTTGCTTTAACATCCAGGAATCTTCTCGAAGCTTCACAATTTTTAAGTTTGTATCTTAATGTATTACTCCCTGTAATAAGTAGTGAAGAAGAGATCGAATGTAAAATAAAATAGTTTACAAAAGTTCATACCAGAGATATCGAAAAGTTAGTGGCCAGACGAGGCATTCGTATGATCGGTTTCAACAATTCAGGTTAATAACTATTAAGAAAATAGTTTGGTAAGCTCATACCCTTTGCATATATATTCATCTTGCATGCTTGTATAGTTTGAAAGCTTTAATTTGGTAGCATGTATCTTAACTAGATCTGAAATTGTTGGCATATGTGTTGAACTATGTTGCTACCAAAAATCATGTCATTCCTCTCTTTCTTGGTCACCCAAATGCAGGTTGAAAAGTGATTTTTGCAATATCACTACTTTTGCATTCATTTTTTAAAATAAAAATAAAAATTTTAATCTCGTTGCGTAACTCAAACTTTTTAATTTATGATGTTGACCATTTTAATTTGATTCCGCACCATTTCCATGTGTAAGCACTGAATTTACATTGAAAGTATATATATGTGTTTAGCATCCTCGTTTTGTTGATTGTAAAGTACACATGTTGGATTTGCTGCGATGTATCTTTGAATAAGTCTGTTTTTGTTGGTTAGATAGTTGTTCATTGCATTGTATACTAAAGTTGCCATTTTTTGGGTATGGATTTTTTGCCACGCAAATTTTAACCATGCCACTGTGTTATATGATTGTCGAAAAGAGTTTCAAACTGATTTGAATTTATATCTACCATTTTTCCTACAAGGCCAAACCCAGTAATCCACCTCTCCATCTTCGTAAATTTTAATGCTTTCGATTTCTACTCTAAGATTGCTAAGGTAACTTCTACAGTCAATTCTCCAACCACCCTCATATAGAATGTCTTTAACTAGTAATCGCTCTCCTTTGGTCCTTTCTATTGTTTGGGCTTTTAATATGTTAACCAGCCGTCCACCCTGCAGCCATGGTTTATGCCATAAAAGTGTTGTCTTTTCGTTGACAACACGCTTATTAAGACATTTGAGTGCCTCTTCTCTGATTTGTAATTGAAACTTCCAAGTCCACGAATCATCGTTCCACATAGCAGTTCCAAAAAGGATCGATCCTTAACGTATTTTATAATTGCCTTGTTTTCCCAAATCCCCTCCCATTAACTATTTTCATATCAATTTGACCCCATGCGAAATTTTTACTTCTTCCAATTTTCTTAGGCTCATACCTCCCTCCTCTTTTCGAACATAAGTGTTTGACTTTGTTTATACTTGTCACCAGCAATTTAAACCCACTACTTAATTATAGGATATATGTTGGACCTTATAAGCTCTACTCTCCCTGTAATGCTTAAAAGCCTTGATTCCCATCCTTCGGTCCTGGATTTGACCTTTTCTATTAACCTCTCATAATCCCGGTCCTTCAAATTAACACTTGATAGAGGTATCCCAAGGTACGTTATGGGAAGTTCCTTTTGATTTATGGCTATAATTGTTGAATATCGTCTTTATTCTCTACTCTGCATCCAAAGAAGATCTTTGATTTTGCACTATTTAATTAAAGCCCGATTGTTTCAATATTTCTATGAACATGTCTTTAATAGCTTTCTGCACCATTTTTATCTGCTTTGGAAAAAATAAAATATCATCCCATAATATGACTCAGTTTATTCCTCATTGTCATTACTAGTCTTATTATACCTAATCTTCTTTAATAAACACAACTTATGGAACAAAGGATATATGCTATTATGGCATATACTATTGATCACCCAAAATGTTTTCAAGTAGTCATTTATACTACCTATGCAAAATTTCAAATGTTAACATAACATCCTAACATATCAATACTTCTCAGTTGGAACAACTTATCAGTTCTATTTTGCAAACTAATTCACAAACAAAATATTATTGAGAAGTGCAGCTTTTATTTTCACTTATATTTCAAACCACGATGATAACATATAATCGTATATAATACTTATGTATTTTGTTCAATATGAATCTTTTTTCATTGATTCAACTTACTTCTATCATAAACTGAAATGTCATTTAATATCCACTATACTCAATGTTGCTATAAATATATTTGAATAGTGTTCTAACAATATATTTTACTAATTTGTTGCTCTACTTAGTAATTTTGCTACTTTGTTGCTCATGCTTATATGAAGGGTACTAAGAGTTCTTATGTTGTTTCCTAACATTTAGAAAGAAAAAATGGCTTCCATACCCATTTGTTTTGTGAAGTAACTTCTCCACTTATGTAGCCTCACTTTTTATCTTTGAATATATCTAATGGTTTCCATATATGATTGCGCATGCTACAACCAAATTCTAACAACATACAAATTTAAGTAAACAAAACACACATCTAATTTTATTTTTGTTGACTATGAATTTAAAGTAAAATGCATTCCAAAATAACTACAATACAAGATATGCTAACCCGCAACTCAAATTTTTTTACCAAAACCATAAATCAACTAAATCAAGGGTCTATTATTTTAGGTTTTCAACATATAACATTTTGAAAAATTATGAAATCAATGATATAAATTCTTAATTAAAAATGACTTACATTTTAGTTAGCAATCAACAAATTAGCTTAATAGTGCTCAGTAGATGGGGCAAGGGGCAACAAGGTACATGAAGTTGAAATTAGGGCAAGTCGACATTGTAGTAGCATGTGGTTATTGGTGACAAGGTAAAAAAATAATGCACAATTGAAGGGAGTTGTCATCATATGGAATTAGAAGTGAGCTGCTATCTATATGTTGAAGGAAATTAGCAATACGTTTTCAACATATGGAGCTGCTTTCTATGGGTTGTACAGTAGTGAGATGTGGGAAGTGAGCGGAGGGGACTTAAGAAATGTGATTTTGATAGTTCATTTTTTTGTTGCCCTCGCCTGATGTTACCCTGATCATTTATCTTTCCTGCCTATGCTTTAGGTCGGGCTTGATAGTGTTAAATGTTATTAGTTTTAAGTTTATGATTTTCTTTAAACAAAATTTGTTAGTTGAAATAAATTCATTTTGTTTATTGAAGTAAATCGTTTTGTTTGATTGATATTGTGGTGTGAGAGGGATAAATATTTGTAAGGATGTGCTACTTCGACCGGCAAAATTGATGATAGGATGTGTAGATTTGGAAACTAATAGAGGAAATTAGGAGGTTTTTAATATTTCAATGATTGTAGTGTTGCCCATCGCTAGATCTTGTTGTAAAGCCGGTTAAATTAACATTAGCATGTTTGAACTTGTAAATCATAACATACATTTTGACCAAATTTTTATTAATTGGAAGAATATGTACAAAACTGACTCAGTTCCAATCATGCGGGTTTTAATTGTGATTTTCCATGCTAAGTAGATATATGAGTGTCTACTAACAACGACAAGAGTAAATAAGCATTAATGTCCTAAGCCATGATAAGTATTCTTACTACTATCACTATTGATCTCGAAGGTATGGCGCATGTCGACATAAGCATGATCTCACATCAACAAGTACTGTCGAAAGTGCGGAGATAAGCCAATGCCAAAAGCATACAATGCCGCCCCTCATCAACAAGGGTTACTAGACAATGTTGCAGGCCATCAATTAAGCTAAGAGTATCAAATACCATTAATGCTTCATACCACTTGTATAGTTGAATGAATGATATCGTATCTCATCAAGGAAGCGGTGATGTTGAAGAATATTATACTAAAAGTTATCAATGTTATAGTGACATGATTTATCATCCATGTTGCCTCTCATTGATGCCGCATTTTAATCAATGTTGCACTTCATCTCTGAAGGTAGAATGGATGCCGCATCTATTTAATATTGCCTCTGGTTGATACCACATATTTTCAATGCCGTTTTGATGTTGCTCATCTTTAATGCCGCTCATCACCAATATTGCCTATCATCAATGCCACCTATTATCGATGTCGTTTGTTATCAATGTTGTCTATTATCAATGCCGCCTGTTATCAGTCTATTATCAATGTCGCTTATTATCAATGTCATCTATTATTAATATCGCTTATTATCAATATCGTGCCTTGATGATGCCATAGTCCACCAATACACTAGAGAATGCCACAAGTCATCAAATCAAAGCAATATCCTTAACGCCATCAAGATGAACCTCAATGCCGTAGAACAAGCATGTCGCATAACATCCATAACGTGTCTTACCACCCCTATAAATACCGACCTAGGGACATAGAGGAAAGGGGAATGATTCTCTCAACTTCTTACATTTTAAACTTTGTAACCATAATTGATTTGAGGATTTTTGCCGATTGCAACGCTCGAACTCTATACACATAAGGCTATGTACATTCAAATATTTCAAAGCATTTAAATAAAGATTTCATGACTTATGGCTTGTTTCGAGTTTCAAAGCACTTGAGATTTTTAATCACAACTTACTTAGAATTCATAAACACTCATAGTCTTGATTCCTATTGGTATAAGATTGTTCTACATTGATGATATGACTTTCACATAAATTTGAGCATAGTTTTAGTATGGACAATTTGTGATATAATCAAGGACTTGAACATACTAAGCCTATTTTCCTAGGCCCTTTCTCAACTAAGTGTCGCTTTGCCTACACTCATTGTGGTCCATAACGGTGAACCAAGCCTTCATTCCACCAAATTTCTCTTTCCTTGCAACATTTGGGTGTTAACGAAGAAATTCGTTAACATTTTGGCACTAGACGGAGGGTTCGAACATCCATCTCCGTTTAATCCATAAGTGGAACTACCTTCTGCATATATAAGGCTTAGAGGATTTATCCCTACCAAGAATATTCCATTAAGGAACCATTCCAAGTTAGCCTACCCTAGATTCTAAACACTATTTAATCACATCGTTTAAGCTTTGCTTACTCATGTCAATTAAATGTGTTAAAATATCCAAACAAGGATCCTCTGAGCCGAGAATGATTAGGCCAACCTACCAAATTACAAGTGATCCTCAGCTTCATGAAGAGCAAGTATTGAGATTAATCGCACTACAAGTAATGGAAGATAAGAAGAGACAAGCTCCTTATAATTTAGAAAAATGGAGTCTAAATCCATTCACATAGGCCAACACCAACTTTGCCCTAGGAAGGAAATGCAAAAGAGATAGCGTCTTTATAAAAATGAGAAAGGAAATCCAACTTAAAGCTAAGGGAACCATCTTCGAAAAGGAAATAGGAAGGGATTTCGATCGATTTACTAGAAGGTGGAAGAGTGTGCTTGATCAATCCTACAAAACAAATGAAGCACAAAACTCCCTTAAAAGAAAATGACCATTGAAGATGGAGAGTTCGCCACAAATAAGAAAAGAGTTAAACGCCAATCAAGAGGATCATTCCCCAAGAGATCACAGCTGTCTAAGAATTACTCTCTTACTACTTCTTATGAGAACATCTACCTCTTAACTAAAGACAAGCTCAATTATTGGTCTTCACAAAAGAAGCGACCAAAGAATGAAAGAGATCTTAGAGGATTATATTGTCATTATCACCGTTCTAATGTGAACGATACGAATCAATGTCAAAGCTTGGAAGGGATAATTAACAATTTGGTAGGACAAGGAAAGCTCAAAGAATTTGTAAAAAGATATTGAACAAGTCAGCAATAAAGAAAGATTCTCTATGTAAGAACGTCTACATGGTAAAGGAGAAAACGAAACTCCTACAATAAATAAAAATCCTTTGTCCCCGCTAAGATAGCCTGGTTAAAGCACCTCCTAGAGGGAGGTCAGAGCAACCCTTTGATCCCATCCGAAAGGGCCTAACCAAAGCTTCTGTGAGCCTTCAGTATCGTCTAATGGCCTTACTGGAGCACCTCCTAGAGGGAGGACAGAGTAAGCCTTTAATCCCATTTAAGATGACTTGGCCAAAGCACCAGACCAGCCTTTAGTACCGTCTCCATGGCCATACTAAAGCGCCTCCTATAGGAAGATCAGGCAGGTCTTTGGTTTTTCTTAAGATAGCTACCCAAAGCGCTGGACAAGCTTTTAGTACCATCTCTAAGGCCTTACTAAAGCGCCTCCTAGAGGGAGGTCAGGTAAGTCTTTGGTTCCCCATGAGGAAAGCTAACCAAATGCACCGGATAAGTGGTTAGATCCAAGATAAGATCATCACCTAAGATGGTGCCAAAAAAAATCAATCGAGCCAATCGAACTCTATCCAAAAGAATGGATCAAATCAATCTTCTAAAGAAAGATCAATAAAAAATGAGTCCTTTGTGCTCCAAAGAAAACTCAATCTTCTAGAAGAAGATCAATTGAGAATGAGTTGTTTGTGCTCCAAATCAAGATCAAGCAATTATGCCTCTAGACAAAAGCAATCTTCAATTGCCAGATGTATTTTCTGGTCTTCTTCTATTATTATCAGAATGGTTTTCTGGTCTTCTATATTTATTGCCAGATGGATTTTATGGTCTTCTTCTATTATCACTAGAATGGTTTTTTGGTCTTCTATAAATATTACCATATAGCTTTTTGGTCATCTATTATTACCAGATGGATTTTCTAGTCGTCTTCTACTATCACTAGAATGGTTTTTTGGTCTTCTATAATTATTACCAGATGATTTTATGGTCTTCTTCTATAATTATTACTAAATGGTTTTATGGTCTTCTTTTATTATCAGGTGGATTTTCTAGTCTTCTTCTATAATTATTACCGAATGGTTTTCTGGTCTTCTGTTATTACCAAGTGGATTTTCTGGTCTTCTATTATTATCAGAATGGTTTTCTAGATGGGTTTTATGGTCTTCTATTCACACTACTGTTAGATGGATTTTCTGGTCTTCTATTAGTGCTAGATAGATTTTCTGGTCTTTTATTCAAACTATTGTAAGATGGATTTTTGGTCTTCTATTATTGCTAGATGCTTTTCTGGTCTTCTATCACTATAAGAAAATTAGCCTTTGGTTGTAGAAATTGGGCATTTATTAGTAAATGCAACTAATAACATTTCACTCTATATTATAAATGCATCAAAAATTATTTCACCATCCCGCGCCTTACCAAAATATTTTGGCCTAAATCTAATAAAAGTAACCAAAGTACATTTGCTCTATCGTTATTCTCTCACACTTAGAAGATTTTCTAAACCTAACGAACAAAATTTCCCAAACCGCTTCAACAAAATCCACCTCGCCCTAGCTTTTCAATTCAACCATTCCTCAATTTTCATTGTCGTTTTAGCACTCCACTCATCTACTCCTCTCCACATCGATGCAGTAGCTCTCTAGCACGATTTTCTCCTCGCGGTGCCCTAAATAGGTATATTCATGTATGAATTTTATAAATTGATTTTGTGATTCTAAATTGTTTGTATTGACCCAGCTGCAGATGTTTACGACTTTAATTACATCTTAAAGTTTACACATAAAACTGTCTGTGATTATCTGTGACTGTTAGTTAGGTTTACGCAGATGTAGAATTTTATGACTTTAATTACATCTTGATTAAAGTTCACGCATGTAATTGTTTGTGATTCTAAAGGGTTAGTAAACATATAAACGTGTAATCTTCCTATAATATCTAGATAAATGACAATCTCATTTTATCAATAACATTTTTGATTTCTATCTTCAGTTTACGCATATAACATTCAAAAGACGAAAGTAATTGTCTAGATGCCAAGTGAAAATTAAAACAACTTTTGAAAAATAAAACCAACCTTTTCTAATGAAAGTATTTATCATTTTGCTTTACTAATGAAATTCTCTCCTTGCCTTTCTCTTTTAACCTTAAAAAACATAGAAAATGGTTGAAATTAATAATTGTAAGCTACAAGGGTTTATAAACTTCTTTAAATTAAACAAACTAACTAAAATAAACAACATACTTGATCTTAAGATGACTAGTAGTTAGATGGTAAAGTTATTATACTGCAAGTTTTTATTTAAAATTTTCATTTACTAATCGGTTGATTTATTTTTCAATACAAAACGAACAATACAGCTTAATGAAATTTTTATACATTTATTAAAAATCTATTGTTAACAGTATGAACAAATAAAGATAAGTAAATCCTATTTGAGTAATGGCAAACCTGACCCTGGCGTGATGTAACAAATGTTAATAGTCCATAAAGTATATATTCATGCTTCTTCACGGTAAACCATGTCTTAAAGAGGTGGAGGGGGGTCTCAAACTTCCCACTCCTTATAAATTGCTTCATCATGTGTGTTTATGTTGTTTCTATGCTTTGATTTACTACTCTTTATTTTCACTATTTTGCGATGAATTCACATTTATCTCTTTCTATTTCAGGTTTGTAGTTCTGAAAATTCTCCTGTTTCTTCCACCCCAAAGTACCATGCTTACACTTAGAATGTGATTTTTGCGATGTCTCTTTCTTGTACCACATTAGTTGCATTGAACCCAAAATTATTATTTCAACCACTTTGGTTGCCTTGGACCAAGGCAAAGCCAGATTATAGATTTTTGGTTTCCTATGCCAAGATTAAAATTAGTTGCCTATGTAACAAAATAGAAGTTTATTTTTAAATGATTCTTCTTAGAAAAATCTCTATGATTAACTTTTTGTTTATTTTATTCCTTATTTTGAATGTAAATGAAAAGGCAAAAAACAACAATTGCAAAAGTTAATCATCTAGTTTAGAAAATATAGCATATGGGCTGTGTATATGAAACTGATGCAGATTCAACAAAAATGAATCTTATTAGAGCCGATGGGCTATGTGCATGAAACTGATGAGATGCAACAAAATAGAAAACTAAAATAAAGACTACTAGGTTCAAGCACATAGCCTAAAATAAATTAATACATGTTTGCTGCCTTGAAGAAAAATCTAGAACTAGATTCTATTGCAAAACTATTAAACATGTAACAATTTGCTAGCTACCTTAATTACATAATTCATTTGAGTACAAAAACAGTTTAAATGCATTCATCCACTAAAGGAATTGTATGGAATATACACAAGTAATATCGGTCAACTTGCGGCCTTTTGTTTGTCATATTGCAAAAGAATAATATAGTTACATCATCTTACTTAATTACACTGTTCAGTAATTACCTAACTATAATCATTAGTAATTAATTACAATGTTCAGCACTTACACACTAAAATTTGTTAACTGTAATGTTCAATAAGTAAATAACATTATAAACATTTGTTTTTTCACATAATTATAGTATGCATCTTATGTGATCGTACTGACTTGGTCTTTTACACTGTTTGGATCCGATATTGAATTGAACATTTTAATCTATAGTAGATTCATACTATAGATGAATAGGGAGTTTTGTTTATTCCAAGATCTAGAAGTTCATTAAATTTGCAATTTTTTATTAACATGGATTAATTTAAGTTTTCACATATTGGGACTCCCAACTGTTCTCAATTAGCATTAGTTTAAACTTCAGTTCTGTAAGTGTCCTAACTGTGATTTATCCATTATGTAGATGTCACTATTTTTAGTTAGCACTCCTACATAGTTTAACATTACACTGAACCTTAGGCAAAAAAATTTGGTTTTGGATTATGGTTCAAATACAAAATAATACAATAAATTCGTATTTAAGAAGAAAATAATGAAAAACTCACTAGAAAAAGGAGTCTACTGCACTCCCATGGTGCAGACTGATAGTTGCACTATGGATGTTAAATATCAAGTCATCAGTTAATACATGTTTAGCTGCCTTAAAAGAAATCCATTGATTTAATAAATAGATCTTTTAATTACTGTAAGATTGATGATCAGAAACAATTTGTGTTTACACTCCCTAACTTAAAGTTGCAGACATACGTTGGAGTGTCTTGCATTGTGTTTGGGTAATGGACGCATATTGAAAAGAAAAATAGTCCTACATCGTGAAATATAATGGAGGTGGTGTGGTATATATATGAGTTTGGTCGCATGTAATAATAAGAGATTCCTTTTGTTAAAAGGTGTCGACCAAACTCATATGTTGCCTCCACGTAAGGATGTGCGAACTGGATTTCAACATGGTATCAGAGCCGATGATAATTCCTGGGACAGTGGACAATGCACAAGAGATCTGTAAATCGTGGCGGTTAGCAGTGTAGGCTTAAGTAGTCAAACTTAAGGTGGAGCTTGACCATGGTACGTTGGATCTGGTAGAATGACACATGAACAAAGTCTCAATATGGTGCAGGCATCGTGTTGGCGTATTGGAAGATGCATATACGGATGCGAGCCAATGTGGAGATCTGTTGGGGTGTCTCGCCTTGTATTTGGGTAATGGGCGCATATTAAAAAGAAGAATAGTCCCACATCATGAAAAATAATGGAGGTGGTGTGGTATATATATGAGTTTGGTCGCATATAACAATAAGGGATTCCTTTTGTTAAAAGGTGTCGGCCAAACTCATATGCTACCCCCATGTAGGGATGTGCAGACTGGATTTCAATAACATATACCCAACATTCTAAAGTTATTTTTCACTTTTCTATATTATGTTTGTCTTATTCAAAAGCAAGTATATAGTTATCATACATAAATTATACTGTTTTTGGATTTGAACTTCCAAAAAATATATTTTAGGAATCGGTTATTTTAACAACTGAACTACAGTGACGTATTGTATAATCCGGGCTATGCCCTTACGTGTGTGTTGTGTTTGTTTTTTGGCTTGTCTTTTTTCTGTTGAGCTTGTTGTAGTTGCATATTCAGTTGCGGCCAGTTCTAGTTGTTATAACTTCAATGCTATTCAACTTATTACATATCTAGATGTAACAGGTTAACATATTACATACCTGGATGCAATATTACGTGCCTAAGTGTAATAACTTCAATGTGTATAGTTAGTTTTTTGATTACAAACAACCAATTTCTACGTCAAAGTGTGGAAACTTATTTGCCTTTATGTGTCGATGATGGAAAAAGATTGGATTTTTTTAGAAAGGTGATAATACAATGCTTAACTTAATATGTATTTTGAGAATTAAAATATGTAATCTAATATTAAACCTTAATGTTTTTCTGTTTTTAAATTTTTTCATAGAATTAGCATAGATTACTGACAAGGAGCATTGAATTTCGTGCATGCTGCAAAGAGAAATGTAAGAAATGTAGAAAAATTATGCCCTGCAAAGATTGTTAGAATCTTAGTCGTCATGATGACCACATCATCGTTGAACATTTAATTATGAAAGGAATGGATCCTAGATACATGAGTAATGTATGGTATAACCATGGCGAAGAGATAAATATAGAGAAGAAAACAAAGTCGTTTGACGTATATGATTTATTCAAGATGATTCACTATGAAGATGGATATTTTTTGAATCATGAATTTTTTGATGATGATAAAGACTAATATTTTTAGCTATTATTAATACGGGAAATATAACATATTTTCTAAGAAAAGATTGAGTTTTGGCTCTCACGCTCAATTTTTTATTTTATGGGCACTTTCATATCTTTTTTTTAATGTAATGAGCCTATCCTCCCTAGTTCTGTTTGTATGAAAACATATAAATAACACAAATAAATAAAGTGCAGCCGGTTGGGTCCAAGTGTATGGCTAACCCAATAACGAAAGTTTGATTATGTTGATTCTCAAAGAAAAGATGATGAGTTACTTAAGAACTTGGAAGGTGCAGAAGCTCCATTGTATCCTGGTTGCACAGGTCACACAAAATTATCTATCATCGCCATCTTATATAATCTTAAATGTGGGACTGGTTGTCTGATAGTGAGTTTGATAAGCTTTTAACTATGCAACGTTTATTTTTTCCAAAGGATAACGTGCTTCCCAAAACCTTATATGAAGTAAAGAAATTTCTTAAAGCATCCGACATGGATTTTGAAAAGATACATGCTTGTGAGAATGACTATTGCCTTTTCAGAAAAGAATAAAAGATTTAGATACTTGTCCAAAATATTGTTCTTCGAGATGGAAGAAAAATCAAGATACTGAAGAGATTATGCAAGGTGTTCTAGTTAAAATGTTGAGATGCTTTCCAATAATTTCGAGATTTAGAAGAATGTATAGATCTCAAAAGATGGCATTCTAATAATAGAAGCAACGATGGAAAAATGCGTCATCCCGTGGATAATATGACATGGAAAATGGTGGATGAAAAGTATAAATATTTTCCATATGATCCACACAATCTTTGATTTGGTCTCATTACAGATGGATTCAATCCATTTTCCATGTTGAGTTCGAAATATAGTTGTTGGCTGGTAATGTTTGTGACATACAATCTCTCGCCTATGTTGTGTATGAAGAAGGAAAATATTATGTTAACTTTACTTATTCCAGGCCCAAAGCAACCCAAGAATGGTATTAATGTATATTTGGCGCCTTTGGTGGAAGACTTGCATCATTTGTGGTGTAATGGGGTTGATGCTTATGATGCATTCAGTAAAACAATGTTTAAATTGAATGCAATTTTGCTGTGGATGATTAATGATATTCTGGCTTATAGAAATCTTGCTGAATGTCGTGTGAATGGGGAAAGGCTTGCCCATTATGTGGTGTCAATACCCATTCTTGTTGGTTGAATCATAGTCAAAAGAATGTCTACATGGGTCATAGAAGATTTCTACCAATTTCAGGTTCACGGAAGAAACAAAAGGCATTGTTCGATAACACCATAGAGAAAGGTAATGCGCTTAGAATTCTAACTGGGAGAAACATTTATGCATTGTTGAAGGATTATCCAAATGATTTTGGAAAAGAAAAAAAAAAGAAAGGTAAGAAGAGAAAGTGTGCTCATGATACAGAAATTGAATATGATAAGATTAACGATCCTACAAAAATAAAGCTATAAAGAATTGGTAAAACTCAACTTGAATTCTTATTAATCACCAGCATCCTTATTTATAATACATACCCAAGACTCTATCTTATGGTAACTCTAGAATTGCGGAAATAGCAGGAAATCTTCCAAAGATATATCCCTTATTACATACCACTCATAACATCTAATCATATTAATAAGAAACAGCAGGAAATCTTTCGAAGATATATCCCTTATTACATACCACTCATAACATCTAATCGTATATTCTAAATATAGCATAATATCCTAATCATATATCATAATATATAATCATATATTCTAAATATATCTCAATACCCCCCTCAAGTTGGAGCATGATATTCAAAAATTCCCAACTTGGAGAGAAGAAAATCAAATTGAGCCTTGCCGAGAGCCTTTGTAAATATGTCCGCCAACTGTGACGATGTCGAGACATGAGTAGGAGATATCAAACCTTCATTGATCGCATCACGAACAAAGTGACAATCAACCTCGATGTGTTTCGTTCGCTCATGAAAAACATGATTCTTTGCTATATGTAACGCCGATTCACTATCACAAAATAATTTAATAGCTTTAGGATGATGTACACCCAAACTCAACAACAACCCTTTTAGCCACTTCAATTCGCAGGTAATTGCAGCCATAGACCTATATTCGGCTTCCGCGGAAGACCGAGATACCGTATGTTGTTTCTTTGTCTTCCAAGAAATAGGAGATTGACCAAGGAACACAAGCCAACCTGTCAACGAGCGATGAGTAAGAGGACAAGCCGCCCAATCCGAATCACACCATCCTTCCAAGGTCAACTCACTGTCAGCACGGAGCCAAATACCCTGACCCAGAGTCCCTTTCAAATAACGCACAACCCGGAGAGCCGCTTCCCAATGTTTAATTTGAGGTGCTTGCATAAATTGAAACAAAATATAAACTGAATAAGCCAGGTCCGGTCGAGTAACCACAAGATAAATCAAACGACCCACCAGTCGTCGGTATGATTCAGGATCTGCTAGAAACTCTCCAGTTGCAAGACCTAGCTTATGATTTTGTTCTATAGGAAACCCAATCGGTTTTGCCCCAAATAAGCCTACTTCAGAAATAATATCCAAAGTATATTTGCACTGACATAAAAACAAGCCTGATGAACTATGGGCAACCTCAATCCCTAAAAAATATTTGAGATTTCCAAGATCTTTCATTTTAAAACAATCACTAAGATAAGCTTTGAATAGGGTAGGCGCAGCAGAATCATTCCCAGAAATAACAAGATCATCAACATAAATTAAGACATTAATCTGAACACCGCCTTTAGTAAATGTAAAAAGAGAATAATCTGAACAAGACTGAAGAAAGCTATACCCTTTCAAAGCCGACACCAATTTTGAAAACCAACATCTTGGAGCTTGCTTTAAGCCATACAATGACTTACGTAACCGACACACCAAAGCAGGATCCGAACTCTCAAACCCGGGAGGTAATTTCATGTATACCTCCTCATTAAGATCACCATGTAGGAACGCATTATGAACATCCATTTGACGTAGTTCCCAATTCTTGGATGCCGCTACGGCTAGAAAAACACGAACTGTAGTCATCTTGGCAACATGAGCAAAAGTTTCGTTGTAGTCAATTCCTTCTTGTTGGTGATTACTCAACACTACTAATCTGGATTTGAGATGCTCAACATCTCCATTTGACAAATATTTGGTCTTATGCATCCATTGACTACCAAGAGCACATTTCCTCGGAGGAAGATGCTCCAAGGTCCATGTGCCGTTGTCTTCTAGAGCCCGTATCTCATCCTTCATCGAACGGCGCCACTCATCGGATTTCATGGCTTCTTTAAATGATTTAGGGTCCTTACCCTTAATTACAGCTGTAAGAAATCTCCGATAATTTACAGAAAAATTGTCACAATTTATGTAATGTGCTAGAGGATAAGGAGTACCTGAGGAGTGATTGGAACGAGGAGAATCAGAAGATGGACCATTAGCAAAAACCGTATGTGTCACAAAATCTCGATATAGAACATTTGGGAACTTTTCCGGAAGACCACGACCCATTTCCTATGGACTAGTAGACTGATCCGAAGCATAACCATGCGCAGACCTAGCAGACCCATCTAAAGACTGATCATCAATATGCATAGTGGGTCGTTGTTCCGGCCCAGCGGTCGTTGGTTCTGGAATAATGGCATGTGCATCAATTTGAACTTTGTCCATGTGATTATACCCATTATCATTAATCAAAAGATCAACATCCTCATCTTCATAAATTATTTCAGCAAAATCTTGATGAATGTCATGGTCATTATTCTCACTAGATATTATACAGACATCTTCCGTACACCCAAACGGGAACACCTCCTCTACAAATTTCACATCTCTAGACACGAAAAATTCCTTTGTATCAAGATCAAATAATTTCCACCCCTTCTTACCGAATGGGTAACCCATAAAAATACACTTTCGACTCCGACTTGCAAATTTATCTCCCTTAGTCTTTTGATTATGAGCAAAGGACAAGCACCCAAAGGTTTGAATAGCACCAAAAGAGGGTGGTTTACCAAAAAGTATCTCAAAAGGTGTTTTATTTTGTAACATGGAAGAGGGTGTACGATTAATTAAATGAGCGGCAGCAAGAACACATTCACCCAAAAATAAATAGGCAAGTTTGCTTGAAAGCGTAATTCCCTTCCCACATTCAAAATATGTTTATGTTTCCTTTCAACTCACCCATTTTGTTGTGGAGTACCCACACACGAAGTTTGAAAAAAAATTCCAGTTGCATTAAAATAATCAATCAAACAATTAAACTCAGTTCCATTATCACTTTGAATGACCTTAATTGTTTGAGAAAACTGCCTATCGACCATAGCAACAAAGGACATAAACATTTGAAACACCTCTAATTTGTCAAGCAACAAATAAATCCAAACTGCTCTCGAAAGATCATCAACTATTGTCAAAAAATAACGGGCCTCACACGACGAAACGTGTCGATATGGACCCCACAAATCACAATGCATTTTCTCAAAAATTCTAGAAGCTTTATTGTCACTTAAAGGAAACTTGTCTCTAGAATGTTTAGCACGCATACACACTTCACACCCTTTTTCTAAACTATCTTTATTATTTTTGACGTGAGGAATTAACTTAACTACTTTTTCGGAAGGATGCCCGAGCCGACGATGCCACAACTCCAAATTTGATGTTGCTTCAACTGTTGACACAAATTCCGGTTTGCTAAAGTAGTACAGTCCATCTCTCCTAACTCTCGTTCCAATCAGCTCCTTCATTTGGTCCTGTATAGCACAAATATGAGAATCAAATTGGATAATAGTTCGTAAATCATCATTAAGTTGGGAAACAGAAATTAAATTGCAACTCAAACTTGGAACATAAAGTACTCCGGTGAGAGTAATTTTGTCCGACACACATACGGATCCCACCAAAGTAGCAATCACTTTTTCACCATTTGGAAAACCAACAGAACACTCAAGGTTTTGTGTGTCGAATATCCACGAACGTTGCCCTGTAACATGATGGGTTGCTCCAGTATCGATAATCCATGAAGCATCATCAAACCTACCACTCGATCGATTTTCGGGATTTTTACTATTACCAATCACGCTCGAAATAGCTTTCCACTGCTCACTTGTGAATAATTGATCTTCACCATCAGCCATGGCAAATTATTCTTGAAGAAAAAAATCGTTCTTTGGCTCTGATACCATGAAGAATTGGTAAAACTCAACTTGAATTCTTATTAATCACCAGCATCCTTATTTATAATACATACCCAAGACTCTATCTTATGGTAACTCTAGAATTGCAGAAACAACAGGAAATCTTCCGAAGATATATCCCTTATTACATACCACTCATAACATCTAATCATATTAATAAGAAACAGCAGGAAATCTCCCAAAGATATATCCCTTATTACATACCACTCATAACATCTAATCATATATTCTAAATATAGCATAATATCCTAATTATATATCATAATATCTAATCATATATTCTAAATATATCTCAATAAGCTATCAAGGTGGAAAAAAAGATCGATTTTCTTTGATTTGCCATATTAGGAAGTTAGTGGTTAATTTATTTACTTTTCATTGTCTTAATAGAAGAAAGATATAGTAATGCATTATACTTTTGGTTTTGTAGGAAATTTTATTACATCATAATTTAGATGTGATGCATGTGGAGAAAAACATTGGTGAAAGCTTATTGGGCATGATGTTGCATGGTAATAAATCAAAAGATGGAACCAACTGTAGAAAGGATTTAGAGGATTAGGAAATTTGACATGAGCTTCATGCACAACCTCGTGGGAATATATATATTCCACCGGCTCCATATATGTTGTCAAATTCTGAGAGAAAAATATTTCGCAAAAGATTGTACGATTTCAAAGGACCAGATGGCTACTATTCAAATTTGAGGAATTGGATTTCGTTGCAATATCGCAAAATTGGTGGTCACATGATACCATGTATTAATGCAACACTTATTGCCGGTAGCATTGAGAGGATTAATAGCAAAAAGGCAAGAAATACAATAATTCGCTTACGTTCTTTTCTCAACAAATTATGTCAACTTGTTCTTGATAGAGAGAAGGTAGAATAAATCAATATTGAGATTATTGAAGTAGTATGCGAGCTCAAAAAAAAATTTCCACCATCTTTTTTTGATATAACGGTACATTTGTTAATTCATCTTGGAAAAGAAGCACTAATGTATGGACCAGTTTATTTTCGTTGGATGTACCCATTCGAAAGATATATGAAGACACTTAAAGATTATGTAAGAAACTATGCACAACCAGAGGGATGTATTGCAGAATCCTATCTTGCATAAGAATCCATGAGGTTTTTCACTGAATTTTTGAAAAATCAGAACATATAGAGGAGAAAGAAGCTCAAAATAATGATTATGAAAGCAGTGTAATACTCAAGAGACGTCCGATTTCAATGTCCAACATAGATACATTTTCAGTTAATGAGAAAGAAAGTTCTCATTTAGCCATATTAATGAATATGGCTATAGTGGATATTTATACAGTAAGTTTATGTTACATTGTTTTAATTATTTTGATGTGTTCTTAATGCTAAATATAACTTATAATCACTTGTTCTATACTAGTTTGCATTTGGAGGAATTAGAAAATTCAGACCTATGCATGAGAAAAAATGCGACCTTACTTTGTGTAACACATACAAAAAAATATATTTTCCGATTGGATTAAAAGGAAGGTTAGTTAGATTCTAAATATATTCTCATTTGACTACTAATATTACTCTAAAATATTCATGATAAATGGAATTTTTTGTAGATGCCTATTAACTTCAAGGATCATAATGACATGTTAAGATGGAGTGCTTTTAGTCCGAAGAATGATGCCTCATCTTACAAAGGATATATCATCAATGGGCAACGTTTTCATATAAAAGACGTAGAGAGAGAAACTCAGAATAGTGGGGTAACTTTTGATGTGACTACTATGTGTAGAGCAAGTGCAAAAGATATGTCGCAAGTGGTTGATGTGGTCATTTATTATGGAATATTGACAGATGTAACTTTATTAGATTATCATTTGTTTTATATTCCTATTTTTAAGTATCGTTGGGCATATAAAGGAAATAGAGTAAAAGTTAATGATGATGGGTTCGCTCTTGTTAATTTACATTAAGCATTATTTTCAAGATATCCATACATACTTGCGTCTCAAGCAAGACTAGTATTTTATTCGCGAGAAAATAATGTTTCTAACTGGTATGTTGTAATGAAAGCACCATCAAGAAGTTTTGATGATCTAGAGACACATGACTTCGTCGAGGAAGATATCCAAGTCATGGAAGATTGCAAAATAACTGAAATGGATGATGAAGATGTTAGATATGTTAGAGAGGATTGCGAAGACATACTTGAGTAGATTATATGTTCTACTTAAACATGGTTATTAATTTTTTAGTGGTGTTGTAAAATGAAGATAAGTTGTCGACTATTAGTTTTCAATAATTAATCTGATAATTAACACATAATGAAGGATTTGATGTTGATAAGGTAGAAACAATAAATACCATTCATCACTTGGTATTAGATTCATTATTTATAGAAGATAATAGTTTTATATATCAGCCTGATTATGATGTCTTTACATAGGTTAAAACATTTGTAAAAAAAGAAAAAAATTAATGCATTTGTAACTTATTTATACTAGCTGATGCTATTCATAAATCAATTGATATTAACTTGGTATTCAAAGGATGCACGTTTAATATCAAGACTTAACTACTTAAAGATCACGTCATCGAGATAAAAGACAAACACAAGTTACCTATACTTCTAGCCTTAATTTAAAGGGTGAACAACATAAAATATCATCAGTTCTTATAGCTTAAAAAGAAATAATGAATTCAACTAAATATTAAACCGGACAGAATTTTAATTGGTCTACAGTTTGTATTATAACTTGAATTATATTATGTTCAATGTATAATTGCAAATATAGTGCGTTGTTTTTATTTGCTTCACTTTTATATGCCAACAACATTAGTATTTCTGGTTTTTATACTTTACCTTCTCAGAACTTTCATACTTCCTTAATTCATTCTCTTGTTTGTATTTTTCTTATACCTGTGAAGAGGAATATGCTTACTCTTTTCCATGATTATATCAATTTATTTATCCAAAATTAACATGATAAAAAGATATTAAATGGTCTTCAAAGTACTTAGATGCACTTTTTAAGAATTACAATTCAATTTCTGGAAATTTGGTAAAAAAAATGGCATGTCATTGAAATTGAGTGGAAATATGTGGTTAAGATATTTGGACTCCTAATTGAAGTTTGCGTAATAGACTCGCAACCAATTTAAGATTACCTTCAGTTTGTAAAACTTTTGTTGAAAAATATCTCAAGGATGAGAAAATGAATAAAAGTGTTATTGAAGGAGAAATTAGAAAGATTTTGAAGAATGAAGATGGTGAATCTTGTAAAGACGTAGTTAGATTTATTATACTACATCCTATTGTACCATTCCTTTACTCAAGAAAAAAAAAGTTTGTTTTTTTTATTTCTAAAATGAAAAGCTATATTGTATAAGTGATAATACAAGGTGTTTTTTTACAGGTAGCAATTAATAAGTGAATTATCATCAACCTTGGGCTATCATTTCGTATTTTCAAATAGAAGAATACAACTAACCAACTTCATTGTTATTTGGTAAGTGCTTCTTGAACTTCTGGTTTACAGTAAAAATCTACTACTACTGTGTTGTAAATTTACATCTAAAATTTTAATTATCTTTTACCAATATAATATTTTTTGTAAATATATTCATAGTGTAATAGATTTTAAAACTTCCTTTGAAAAAAAAAATTAGTGAGTATTTTACTTGTGTAACTAAAGGGAAACATCAATGGTTATTTGAACCATGTAATAGTAAGTTAACAGTCATCAAATAAGAATTCCACTTGAGGTATGTTAACAAAATTTTAGTACTTAAAATAACTAATACTTGGTACAATTTTGTTCACACACTACAGTACCAACAAAATACTTGGTTTTACTATAATGAGTGAAATCACATTAAATAAACTAATTCTCATTTATAAATAGTATTGTTAGGATGTGTTTTAGAAAATCTGTAAAGGCACTATCTAAAAGTTGTGAAAACTTTCCATACTACTATAAATGATATATACATTATCTGTCAAAAACTAGTAGAGGAATGATAAATTTCTTATCATGATTTGAGCTAAATATATTGAAATAAAATCCTATGATCATATGAAGAAACAAAACTGCATTTATCATTTAAAAAAATTACCGTACTTAAATATTGCCTTGATGTTTTGCATTTTTAGCTATTTGTAAAAAAATAATAATTAAAGATGAATAAACGATCAACATTTTATTTGATGTTTGCAATTTTCAACAATTGTTTTGTTCACATCTTAGTTTGTAAAGTAAAAACTAAACTAAACAATGCATTAACCAAACAATGAACCAGTTTTGTAAATAAATCAATCTGTGCATTAAAATAACAGTCTTTTTACCATTTTAGTGACCATTCTAGTTCTCTTCAAAATAAGTTACTTGCCTTAAAATACACACACATGCGCATACTACTTCCTGTTGCACTGGATTCAACTTTATATGCCTGATTTAATGCACTACATCTCAGTTTAATGCACATTGCAGTAAAACCATACCCTAGAAGCACACCATTTAATCTCAACATTGATTAAATGCACATTGTAGTTAATGCACTACATCTTAGTTACATGCCTGAGTTAATGCAAATTGTAGTTAATGCCTGAGTTTAATGCACATTGCAGATATATTCGTACGGACAACTTATCATATGGTCAACTCATCTTTTTCTATCAAGTATATTTGTATGGACAACTTGCTTGAGTTAATTTATGTTTCATTCTCGATTTACTTTATTATCATAAATCTAACCAATAGTGTATTTTGTTTCATTTACAGAAAAGAGATGTTTCTAAGCTCTGTACATAATCGCAACCAGAGAAAGATTGAAGAGGAATCCCGGAAGTATAATTCAATACGGAAATATAATTCAAATGGTAGACTTAAGAAGCGAGACGGTGTTTCCAATAAAGGGAAAGAACAAGCAGTCAATGCTAAGAAGCCAGCCGGTGCTTGCAATGAAGACCAAGAATGAGCATTTAATGCTAATAAAGCCAGCCAATGCTTGCAATGAAGGCGAAGAAAAAGCACTACATGATACAAAGCAAATGCAGTATAAAGAAAGGGCTTCGTCAGGTGAAGAAAGACTCCACTCAGAAAATGAAATCCCTTTAGACCCAAATGATGATGGTGATATGGAAATTGAGAGAGCAAGTGAAGCTGAAACTGCAAGTAAATCTTGGAAAAGAGGCAGTAGTGGTCCAACAAATGCAAAAGGACTCCCGCTAAACAGTCATGACCGAATTGAAGTTAATTTCAATGATATAGCCGTACCAATAGGGCCAAGGTTTGTATATTTATCCTCTTTTCTTAGACCACTTGTACAGGAGCACGTTCCGTTCACACTTGATGATTGGAGGCTTCTAAGTGATTAGTTAAAAGTTGTTTTGTGGCAATCGATTCAGGTATGGATAAGCAAGTAACAACACTCGGCTATATTGGATATAAGGTCAATTTATTTATTTATGCATTTACTCATATTGATGCCAGTACAAAGTCATATAGTTTGAGAATGCGAATTGGTAATGATCAATATGAAACAAAAAATCAAATCAAATGCATGTAAAATTATAGTAAATACACACATGCCGAGAAATAAATGCATCAAGTTATATTGAATGTATACCATTTAGTTAAATTTTTATTGTATTCATGTTATGTTAAAAACAAGGGACCATATTCATGTTTCTAGTGTTATGACCAATTTACTTAAAACATGTATTATGACAATGGATAAAACCAAATCAGACTTGATATCATATTTCCAGTGTTATGATCAAGCTACAAGAACCATACTTTAGTACTAAAAATAACCAAATTGTAGTTTTCTCTATTGACCTTTGCTTGATAAACTAGTTATGATGCTCGATATATTTGTCTGGTTATATCATAGTTTGCCTTAATAATCTTCTGATCGCTCCATAATATATTTGGTCTGAAAGCATCAGCTTCATTATCTGATGTCATGTTCTCAAAGTTATTTGGACTAATAAAAGAATAAATAAGTAAATCATATAAAATCTGAAAATTTTCATTTAATTCTTGAACCAAACACATGTTTGTCATAATACATCAAGTTATGTTGAGAAACCTAGTTCATTGTCATAATACATGTTTTCATGTATTGTTGCATATTAGATTTAAACTGGAAGAGGATTGGCAAAGAAAAGTCGTATTTCAATAAATGGGAACAATTTGATGATCCTCACAAAGAAAATTGGTTCGAAAAATAAATAAAGTGGAGAATGAAGAGGAAAGACATAAACTGAAACCTACCAACATCAAAAGCATGAACGAACGGAGAAAATTTGTGAATGCGAAAACAAGTCTGGAGTTTAAGGTAACAATAAGATATTTTTACAACAAAATGTATTTGTTATGTTATAATTTATTTCAACCGTGTCCCTGATGTGAAATTTATGGTTATGTTATGGATCTAGTTAAAATTTGTAGTATACATTTGTTATAGTAGCTTATATCATATCGTTTATTATAACCGATGCCCTTCTACTCATGAAATTTTAATTAGCTTGATTTGTGAAGTCAAAATCTCATTAAGCCATGTTTAAGTCTAGTCAATAAGTTACACTGCTATTACTCATCTCTGTTTCTCAGGCTGTTGTTCTAAAATTTTTGGTCTTTATTACATGTGAAGTACTATTGTAACATCTTTCCCTGATTTTGGAAGAATGTGTACTTCAAAATCAGTTTTATGCAATATGTTGGGGGTTGCAAGTTTTGTAAAGCAACCATTTTTAACATTTTTGGTAAACTGATACCGTGGTGTAACAATACTCCCTTGATCGTAGATGTTTCTGAATATTAATAATAGAAGTGTTGTAGCTATATGTATATAATACCCGAGTTTATGCTTTGCAAAAAAAGTCCGAGTTTCTTGTATAGCACATATAGTTATCTGGTGTAATATCCAAATTTAATCCCCACTCATCACCAACCAAGGCTGAACTTTTGCTTCCTCCCTCTTCCATTATTTCAGTTCTTTCCAATGTCATATTGTTTCTAACAAGATTTAAACTCAGCCATGACTAACATTAGAAGCCAGTTGAAATCATGGTATAAGCAAGCCTAATTTAGGTAGAGATGAAGTGGTTTAGTGGTGTGGTACCAGTGATAAAAACTTGCTTTTGTTTAAGTTTTATTTTTTTGGAGACAGTACTTTTAGTATGAAATATTTAAAAATGATGTTTTAAGTGGTTTTATTAACACAACATGTATGTGTTTGTTAGTTGATTAAAGTACGGAAAGATGCTTCCTTTTAAATATGTAAACGTACCTTGGAAGTGGTCTAACATGATTGCATAATTCTATAGATAATGAGTGCATTGTATTTGATACATTGCTTTATAAAGTAACATATTTGATGCTCATTTGTACTTTTAAAATGTTGCATGAATCTCCTATGCATTTTTGTTGATGTTCTGACGGTCTCTGTCTATTTTTCTAATTCATATGTTGCCAGTTACATGTCTAATTATCACTATAATTATTGGCTGCTATACGTATCCAAATGATCATCATATTTTCAGAATTGCATTCTTTCTTTTATATATTATTTTTAATTTTAACATTACATTTACATTTGAAAGAAAATGTAATGTACTTATTATTTTATAATTACAATAAAATCATTGTTCACGAAATTCATCATGTTATTTATAAATTCACCATGAGTAAATGTTATGTATACTGCATTCACTTATTTGATTACACAATTTAAATTCACTTATTTTAGTACATCAACTTTTTATACTTCTGGTTACTAAATTCTAACACCTTCCAGTAGTTTAAGAAACAAAGTGAGAAATATTCTACCCTTAGGGATAAACAACTTCCACACACATCTGGTCTTAAGGGAATGGCTAGATTGACCGAGGTCATGGTTAGTTAATTATGTGTAGCATTATTTAATAGTATTTACTACCTGTTAGTTTATTATTTAATGTTATTCTAAATTTAGAAAAACCAAAGTCCAGATCTAGGGTCGTAACTAGAGTTGATGTTTAGAATAAGTCTCACATTCAAAAAAATAGTTAACTGGTGACCGTGGAAGCTGTAAATACTATTGTAAGAAATTTTTATTTTATTGGTATATTAAAAATTGTCTGAAACTATGATAATTTTACCATCGTACATAATCTTTATATATTATTTATTTAGGAGGAGATTAAAAAATTAGATAGCCTATCATGGTGCAGCTCATCACAGAATGCCAAAGGAGATGCTCTTGCACATGTATTGTGACAAGATAAACTAGGATGGTGAAGGGCACTGGGAAGGGGTTGCATCTTAACCAAGCAACTTTGTCTTAGTCCCGAGATAAACAACTATCTCAGTGTCAACAGCAAATAGCAGAATTGAAGAATATGGTACAAATGCTGGTGGACAAGAAGGTAAACTTTTAAAAGTAATTTATATATGTAAAAATAAGGATATTTCATTTTCTTACAAATTGAAGAACAATAAAAATATGTAAAACAATTACTAAACTAATTGCCAATAAGATGAATGAATAGAGATGGAGTTTATTTACATCATAAAATAAGAGAATTATTTCATTCAAAATTTGATTGATGTAATTATATGATAATATTATAATTTATCAACCAATAAATAGCACAACCAAAAGTTGATTATTACTCATCTCATACATTAATCACTCCCCAATATTTTACTTCTTCCTACCATATTTTAATTAATGCATTGAATCAAGATTCACTTTTAGTAGAGTAAAAATGCTAAGCACGGTACTTGATTTAGCTGGTATAAATTATTGTAATGGTTAATGCTAGAACAACTATATCAGTCCATAATTCAGCTGGTTATTCATGCTGGTTCTTTAAGAATACGAACAATGTAAACTAATTGCCAATATAATTAATAGCTATTTGTGATTTAGTTGAGCACATCCACTTAAGTGCTCCTAAGATTAAAATATCTTAATATTAGTGCTTTGATACAGGGTAGAGATAGTTCGAAAGAAGAAAGCACACCTTAATTGGCAAAAAATAATTATATTACTGAAGAAACAACATTTGAATTTTGGTTTTTGATCCAGTAATTAATATATTTTTCAGTTGAATAATTGTAGAGCGATGACAATGTATGTTCATTGTTGAATTGGGATGGAACTTTTGAAGTTGTTGTCGAAGGGAGAGTGTTGTCCATTAACCAAAATGAGGTTGTCAGTGGCATTCGTATTAGACTAAATGCTAATAGCATTGTTGTAGATTGCATGGATAAACCAGATGCTTATTTATGGAGGCCTACACAAGATATGTCACTATTAGCAGACACTGAGAATAACATAGTCGTATGGCCAACTAATTGCATTAAGAATGCGCTGTGAGGACACTTGAATGAAGTTAGTATGGTAAATTTTACAATTCACAATAATCTCATGGGTCTTCCACAAATTTAGAAATATGTCATGTACAATATTTTCACTTAAATCACTAAACTCTTGATTTAACTTCTCCTTTTTAGAGTAACAGCAGCACCCATGACCACAAATGCAAGATTTATGGTTGGAATGATGGTGAGGAGGTAGTTATCGAAGGAAGAATCTATGCCGGCGATCTATAACATATTGTTAACGGTATTTCGATGGGTCTGTCTACCGTTGTGATTTGGGTGGACAATGTAAAGAATGAAGATGCTTACTTGTGGTGGTCGATAGTTGATATGTTGTGCATTAGAGATGCAGTTGGTAGGAAAGTAGCATGGCCACAATCAAAAGTTGAAGTTGATAAAGAAAATGGAAATGAGAATGGAAATGTTATGACTTCTCCCCTAAGAACCACACCCATAATCTTGAAGAAACCATAACAACATTTAAGTAAATATTCTACAGTTTATATTATGAAGTTTTTTCTTATGAATCAGTTTTTGCACCATTATCTTCAACTTCATCTCCATGTTTTTCTTTTTACTTTTTTGTTTCTTTTGTTTGAAATTGAATTTGAACTTGAACAATTTAGGAGAGTTTATTTCACTATAGTTATAGTTGGGACTAGAGATGTTTGGTTGAGTTGTTTGTATGGAGAGTAGGGAGAATCAACTACCAATTTATGGAAGAGACCATGTTCAGTTTAAAGTTAGATTGAAGCTTGAATTTAGAAAATAAGTATAAACGGTCTTGGTCAGTGATACATGATAAATGATGGCATGCAGACCAGTCCTTCTTTTTATCATTTATGATGAATATAATTGTGATTCTTGTGTGCCAATGTTGTTACTTTTTTTATAGGTTTGTTTTACAAACGAATGAATGACATACCTAGAATAGCAAATAGGTGTGAATTATGTTGTGATTTCAATACGAAATCACATAGAAAAAAGGTAATAAAGCATGTTTATTTTAGCACTTTAGCACGTGATTTAGGGCAACTGCATTATTTAATAATAATGCATAAAAAAACAAAAGCCTAATGCATTGCATTATCTTAGGATGTACGAAAAATATAAATATTATATATATATATTCAGTATTTATGTGTATGTAAATATTCTGCATAATAATCTCTTTCTTCGCCAGCCAATTGCAAAGTTGAAAAAGGATAATAAATGCAAGTTAACTAATGTGGGTGAAACAAACGAAGTAGTGGCTGAAGGAACTATCGCTTTAGTTGATCCAATAACGATGGTCCATTGTCATCCATTGGGACATGATGCTGTAAAAGTTTTTATTGAAATTATGAGAGTTCCAAATACAGTGCTATGGAAACCTAATCAGTGTTGACGTGCATGGAAGATGCCTTTGGTACCACCATAGCTTGGCCGATTGCAAAGGTCATTGCGGAAACAAAATGAAAGGTATGTAATTGGTTCTATTAGGTAATATACTTCAGCATTTGATGCCTTTCCTTATGCAGAACATTTAACATTAATGCATATAATACTTTGCTAAGTAATTTCATACCTGAATTTGAGATACTCTTTAAGTTATAACTATCGCATGGTTAGCTGGAGTATAAAAAATATGTTATGATCTTTATATTTTATCCCATATGGTGAATTCATTAGTGTTTTATTCTATTGCCCAAAGTCAACGTGTCTATTTGAATTAAAGCGGTCGAGCTGTTTAATTGTGCCATAACCTGTCGTTGGAAATGAAGTACTATTTAAATGTAAGAAGAATGCTAGAGAAAATCGCTTGGCAACTAATGCCCTTTTACTTGCCCTATCATTGGTTGTTATTATGATAGTGGGAACACATATATTACAGAAAACTATAATAGAAAATACGCCAAAACCCGAGCCGATCATTAAGTAAATTATACAATCGCTTTCAGTAGTTATTGTGGTTAGCCATAATGGGAGCATAGGAACCAAAGTGGTGGAGTTGGGTTGAGTTACAGAATGAAATATGAAAAGTTTGAAAGAGAAAAAAATGGCTTATTACGTTTAGTTGGCCTAACAATTGTACACTTGTCAGTAGTGATGGTTGCATACATTAGTTTCTGTTTTGAGTTTTGCAATTGTAAGCATTTATATGTAAATATGCCAGAACTAGTAAATTAAGTACTTATACTGATATTCGGTTTTTTGCTTTACCGGTTTTTATGGCGCACTACATATTACTTTGCTTTTATCTATCATGAAGTCATGAAGAGATCGACTCACAAATAAGGTTTCTTAGTTGTTGTACAATGCTTTTGGTCATAGCTTCTGCGACATGATATTCATTTTTGATTATTTTGTTATGGTAACCTTGGACCGCATCAAGCTTTTAATCTTAACTACGTCTGCAGTAGCATTTCAGTTCCCTCGTCTTTGTTGTTGTTTAGTCGTTAATTATTATTATTTCTCGGTAGTAAGGGGATATGAATCGCTATGTAGTTTAGAAATTAGTACTTGTTTTGTAGACGCTTACTTATGTTCAAGAATCAGAGCCTGATTTAGTAGTTCTTAAATTTATTAGAGATTGTTGTTAACAGTTCAACATACCATTATCGATGGTTCTTTCATGAAAATGACCACTCATTCAGCCTTTTGTTTTATTATTACCTATTATAAAATAAATCATTATTTAGTGCAATAATTTTCCCTAGGTTTCAATTTTCTCTGGGTTTGAATAAAGTCTCAGTATTGATTATAACTTGAGTCTCATTGTTGATTATTAACTGTCTATAGGTAGATCAGCATTTCCAAAGAAATGATTAGCAACAACACTAGTTGTTTATGGGTTAGGTAGTTCGTCGTTTATTGTAGTTCAGCTGTTTATAGTACTTAAGCTGCAACACTATTATGACATATTGCTTATGGTAGTTCGGTTGTATAAACTTCCTTATGTACAGTTAACTTCTTGTCTTGAAACTACTGTATCTATATACGGTTATGTACTGGTAGTATTTATGTTAGTGTAGTTGTTTATGTACTTTATGGTTGTTTGAATGTGTTTATGTTTGAATGTGTGTATGTGTTTGTGGCAGTTTATGTATTACGTTATAATATAAGCTATGAACAAAGTGAATTGGAGGGTGAATGAGCTAGTAGAGCATGTGGAAGATGAACAAAACATTAAAAAAATTAGCAGCATTTAGAAAACACAACAGAAATATCATGCAATAAAAAAGCGACCAAAACATATGGTGGCAGAAAAAACGCTCAAAAAATATATAGTATCGATGAAACACTACAAGACATATATGGTAGCATTTAATAAACACATTTGTAGGGTTTGGGAATAAACTGCGCCATATATTAGAGTGTTTAGAAAACACAACTAAAATATTTTACAGCAGAACAGTTCCTTTTGGTGGCATTTTCGAAATGCTACAATAAATAATGACAATAGCATTTGACAAACGTTGCAATAAAGGAATTTATAGTGGCGTTTAAAAAAATGCAGCTATAAATCATGGATTTTTAGTTCGGTGTTCTTTTGCGGCGTTCTCTAAAACGCTGCCGTAAGCTATGGTAGGGTTTTTTGTGCACCACCAAAAATATATTTCTCGTAGTGTATTCACGCTATTGCCAGATAGATTTTTTGGTCTTTATCCTGATGAATTTTATGGTCTTCTATTATTGTCAGATCGATTTTCTGGTCTTCTATCATTGCCAGATGAATTTTTTGGTCTTCAATTCACACTATCGCCAAATGGATTTTCTAGTCTTCTGTTTATATTATTATCATATGATATTTTGGTCTCATATTGTTTCCATGTAGTTTGCTGATTCCCTTTTCAGATGGCCTTGTAATTACTCCAAGATGGGGCTGCATTAAGTCGACTCTCAATTCAGATTGAAATTCAGATTTCTTGTTAAAATAACGGGAATTTCCGTTGCTAGATAGGCTATCAGACATCTATTAATGAAAAAGCAGATTATTACATTAAGATCAAAATCTATGGTTTTCGTCCCACTAAAATTCTAAATGCTCAATTTGTAAGGTTCCTGGCTCCCTTAACAAGCAGGTTATTGATCTCTACATTAAAGGCTCGAAATATAAAAGACAGATTATGCAAAAAACAACAACTATAAAGCATCATATTGCACCTGGTAAATTAATTGTCAATCTCAAACAAAGGCAAAAAAATAGATTATCTACTATTCGGGTATGCGTTTATTTACAATTTACATGTTAAATATAAAAACCATAGGTACATGAATTGAACTAAAAAAGGATCCATCAAAGACTTACAAGCAATTCTTTGTTAAAGGGCAAGCCTTTGTTCCATCCTCTTCAGATCTTCAGCAACAGATGAAGAGTCGATAATGTGGTAAATAGCCACATCCAAAAGCTCTTTGAGTTTCTTCTCTTTTCTTCGAATAGTGTTTGCATCATCAACTGAATCAATTTGAGTCTTCAGTGCACGTTGAGAGTCTTATTTGCTTCTTGTAAGGTTTGAACCATGCTTTTTAACTCCCTAATCTCTTGCTCGAGCATATGCTTTTCACACTCAAGCCTTTTAACCTAGCTTTCATAAACATTGAGATGTTGAGAAACTTTTTCATTCCATTTCTTACTAAAAAACTATATGCAGTCGAATTTGACTTGTCCATCCCAATTGGAGATCACTTCATTACTTAGGCCCATAGGTGAGTTTAACAAGGTAGGAAATTCCTTGCTAATCAAAAATTGAGATCTTGTCATTCTCACAGGAGTAGAAGTAGGAAGACTGGAATCATCTCCACTAGCAATAAGTTCCAAAGATTGGCAGGACACTTGACTCTATAGAATTCAAGGTCATTTATCCGTTGATGTAATTTATCCATTTTTGCTTCAATCTCACCTAAAGGTCCAGACCCTAGGACCATGTCTATCTTCTTTTTCAACTCTTGAATTCTTTGTCTTTTTTGATAATTTGAACCTCTAAGCTAGAGTTCATTTCTTTGAAGCGTCTAAACATTAATCTTAATTAATGGTATTTTCTATGCCACTCTTGCGCTTCTGGATTTATCGAAAACCGTAAAGCCAAAGCGTCTTGAGAAGAGCACTTATTTTCAATATCGGCTATTAGTCTATCTTTAATATTGTTTAGCCGAGAAATAACATCTAAAAGACCAGATGTGAGCGTTAGCTAGTTTTGCTATTCATAATAAATAAAAAAGGAAATTAATACATGGAAAGTAAGCTTTTTCAAACAATAAAGAAACCCAAACTACATCGCAACTCAATTTTTAACATTCGATTAACTCCTAAAGTTTTGAAACGGTAGTTTTGGCATTTTCAAATAACCCAGATAAAGTAAGGGTAGAATCGAAAGAAGATTTAATCCCCTCCGGGGTATTAACTGGAGGAAATCGATGATAGTCCCATTTCCCAGCCAGAGGGCTAGTATGACCACATATCAGTTTTGCGTGATAAGTTCGAATTTCATCGAATAGTTTATCCTTCTCATCGCCCAAGAAGTCGAAACAAAAGTGAGGAAATCGCATGCAAACTTCTTGTAAATCTCTAAGAAAGCACTGCTTTGCTAACTGGGATGTTCTGAAAATTAAAGGCTTCTCTTTAAAATCTTTCTTTAACTTGATAACTTACTCAAAAGTTCCATAAGAATAGGGCTATTGGAAGTTCCTTAATCTGTATAATATAAGAAAATCAGACGAAAGATAAAGAAACTAATGTGATAAGGTTTTGAATTATACATTACAATCATACAATCATTTGGGTCTGTACAATATCGATCCCTAATAAAATTCAAAAATAAATCCCTCCTTGCTATATTTAATTTTATCGGGGGAAGGGAATAAGGAGAAATTGGAACGGTCACCACCCTTGGAAGGTTCTAGCAATTCCCAGGATGAGGACCAGACCCATGTTCATATAAATTTCTTTTATGAAGATGCCTTATTAAATCCCCACTATTCTCGCCTAAGTAAGAGAAGTCGACAAAGTTGCCCCTGGACTAAAGTTTATAGAGAAACTCGACTAAAGCATTTTTGTCACAAATTAACATCCAAAAGAGAGCCATCAATTCCATATTCTCTTTAATAATCATGTCCCGATGGAGGCGAGTTCTTTTGAAGTAAAGGGTGGCATGTTTTTCCTTAAAATATTGTAACCATGCAGCATCACCAGAAAGGCACTTATATTTGTCAAATAAGTCATTGTATTCTTTAACAAGCCTTACATTTTCCCTACTAAGATGACACTTCTTATTCACACTCTTTTTCTAAAGAATCTCGTAATAGTATTTGTCCTTTTTCTTTAACTGAAATAGTAAGCTTATTAATTGGAGGCTAATCGGTTAATCTTAAATATTCAAATGACAAGTTCCATACCTGAGAAACTGGGACTTGAGAAGCAGGTGCTTGAGCTTTTCTTTTGGGGGTGGCTGGGAGGAGTGCTATCTTTTGGAGTAGTCTTTCTTTGTGGTGTCTTGAGGATCAGGGAATTTGGTGAAGCCCGCATTATGAGCAGTCGAATCTAAGTTAGGATCACCTGATCCATTCCCCCATCTTGTGGATCTGAAGGACTATTTCCATCTCCATCACCACCATCATCGTCGTGGCTTTCATCGCCATTATTATCATTGCCATCCTCGTTATCCTCTCCCTCCTCAGAATCTTTCTCCTCTTAAGGCAGGGGGTTATCAAAAGTTAATACCCTTTTAGAATCAATCTTCATCTCAACAGGAAAATCTTCTTGAAGGGACCCCTGAATTTTCCCCAATATTAGCTAAACTTCCTTTTGAATTTCTCATTCCAATCTGGGAGAGAAGGAAAGTCTAAATCTGGACACTTTTGGATGTTGTCGCCATATGCCATAAGCAAAGCCTTTATGAAACACTTTTAAGTAATCTTGATGAGAGCTTTTTTAAGAAAAAAGAGAACTTTCTCCTTTGCATCCCTAATAATGTTGTTTGAGTTGGTTAGGGGCTCCTTATTCCTCGTTAGCTTGTCTTTCAGGGATTTATTCTCTTTAGCCAGCTCGACCTTCTCTTTGTTGGCCCTTTCAAGATCCGCTTTTAGTGTTTTTACTTCCTTCTCAACTAGCTTGGCTTTCTCTTTATTGGCCTTTTCAAGGTCTACTTTTAACGCTTCCACCTCTTTCTCTAGTAATTTCCTATCATTTTTCTCCTCATTGAATGAGGAGATGAGTTTCTATTTTTCAGTAACAGCTTCATCCCTTGCCGTCACAATATCGATTATACTATGATTAAGTGAAGAGACCTGTGCTTTGAGCTTGGCAACTTCACTAGAAGGCCTTTGAGAAGCCACTTGAAGAAGAAACATATGCTTTCCCACCTAGGATGTATAACATGCCTAAGTAAGAATGGGATCTTAAGGGCTAAAAACTAATCAAACAAAAGGAAATACAACACATACCGACAAGATTTTTTTAAGAATAATAAAAGATGATCCTTTGAATAAATTGAAGTTTGCGGATCCAAGGAAGGAATACATGGAGATTGGATAGCCAATCGAACAAGATAATAAAAAAATTGCTACAGGAGACCGGGCCTGGGCCTCTGAAGGAAGAAGATAATTTGGAGAAGGAGACAGAACAAGATTAGCATATAAGTGGTTAAGAGTTGTCGGAGAAGTAGGAAGACAAATCCTAGGGAAGGGATCTGGAGAATGGGCCACCTTAGTTGATTTTTAACTTTATGCCTAAGAGATTCCAAACTGACAACATCAGGGCTTGAGTCAATATTCACATGTGCCTTCTCTTCCACAATAACATGAGTATAATCACCCACTAGCTTAGGCATTTTTCTCAGGGAGGAGGTGGAATATCAGCAAGATCATTGCCACTCGCTTTTCTTTTAACCGCCCCTTTTGCCTTATCAATAAAATCCACAATAGGAGCGTGTTCACTTGATTTGGTTAATACAGGAGTATCTTTTTGGCCTTTTTATATTTGGAAGCAACAATGAGAGCAGAAGACCTAAAGTCAAAGAAGTTTATAAGGTAATAACATCGGGAATTCCATATTAGTTATAATACAAACTTACCAATGGGCTGAAGTTGAATTGGGGAGGAAGTAGAAAAAGCATTAAGGTTATGATGACCAACGACTGTTTCCCTTGGGCTTTTCCTTTCATCGTCGGAGGTTCCTCGAGTATTATTTGATTGTCTAGAATCAGCGAGCAGTGATGAAGATTCGCTTCCGTCAGAAGTGTAAGTCCATCACCTATACTCTTTAATACAAGACTCGGGGAATTGATAGTGTCGCTATCAGAGGGCTTAATTGCTTAGGAGCCGGAACTAAGGGAAAACTTCTGATGTAAGAGAATGTCAAATATAACATAAGTAATAGGAAATAGAAACTTACTTGTAATAGAGAAAGTTCTCATAATCTTAGAGTAACATTTGACGTAGAAAAACTGAGTTTCCCAGTCCTTAGTCTTGTTAATGGCATTGGTGATTAAGCTTTTCGGAAGAGGACGAATGCGATGTAGTGGATTATCTTGTTGCTCGCTTATTTTTGCAAGGCTAGCTATGGTATGAGGAATCTTAGCACTAAGAGAGGGAAGCTTGGCCTCCTTGGAAAAAATTTCCAAGCAAGTAAAATAAGTGTATGAATTGGGAGATAATTGAATTGGAGTATTGTTTAGGTGCTCCAGGAATCTCATGAGAAAGTCAGAGAAAGGAAGGTATCCTGAGTGCCATAAGTGTATTGGGGCAAAAAAAAACCTTCTATAGGGTTGTCAATTCTTCTAGAAGGACCAGTAGGAATAGCTTCTATGCCTATGATACCAAACTGTTTAAGAATGGAGTCCACTTCTTCTTGGGTAGTAAAATATGTCTGGTTAAGAAGATGATCCCCTTTCTTAGTAGATGGAGAAGCTTTAGGGCCCTTATTGGATTTCTTGGTTCACTTTTGGGATGTCTTTTTGCCTTCCATTAGCCTGCTATGTGATATTATTCCAAATTAGAAAATTACTAGATATTTTATGAAATTTAGAATGCCCATGATATAAAATTATTACATGTTAAAACAAGGAAATGCTAATTGATTTGCATGTTGCCTAGATTATGACAACAAAGTGTTAAAAGTCTAAAGCCCCACACAATATTTACAACAAGTCAATGACCATTGCATAGTCAATGTTGAACTCATGGAAATCTTAAACTTTTAAGTCGATTAAGAGTATATAAATAAATGTTAGACTTATGATAAGAAATTAAGCCCGTTGATATTTAAAAGAAACTGAAAGTAAGAATTATCATGAGAATATCCTAAGTATTATGTTGCATCAATAAATCCATGTTGAATAGGTGAATTAATGTTGAATGTCACATTAGTTACACTATAAAATTATAATGTAATGTCGCAGCCATGGTCAATGTCGGAATGATAAAGTAACCGACACCAATGAGTAATATCAACATTATTCAAAAGCGCTAAATGTATAAGTAGATTATAAAATTACAATGACAACTATGTTGTAATTTAACAATGTCATAAGAGTATTGGAAATGATTACCAAAGAAGGAAAATAACATATAGCAAGGTTATCAATGTCGTACATATTCCCATAAATCAATATTGAATATAAATGACAGTGCTTTTCGTCAATGTTGACTTCATGTATGTCACATCAATAGTTAGTGGCCGACATAAACTATCTCATGACAATATCTCTTATATTTCTGGATAGGTCGCCACACCTCTTTTCGATTACTGACGACATAAGGGTTTTATACTAAGCTTTCTGAACTTTGGATTTGATTATCAGAATATAGATAAAGAGAAAACTTAATTGATACTGAATATTAGAATGATATCGTAAAATATAAATCTTGAAGTAAAACAGGATAAATTAACCATTATCGAACATCCTAGTAATGTCGTAAAACATCAGTGTTGGTATAGAGCAAGGCAATATTGGGTTTCGGGTTTTATAGACTATTCATCTCATCACTAAACTAGAAATGTACAGGCTTCCGAATCAATATTGCCTAACTTTTAATTAATCTAAAAATTGTTCAAGCAACATAGAAATTCATCGCTAGTTCAATCTATAACCACAATCAATCATTAATCTAAACAATAATATGAATGTTAACCTCAAAATCATGTAATTAGTCCCAAGTGTCAGTTCAAAATCGATAAAACCCAAACAAAACCCTAATAATGATTTTGGTATAAAGCTTCTTAATTCTAGCTAATCGATGCGATTAGAATTAGTAATTGTACCTTAGTAATGGTTCGAACACCCAATATTTGAAGTTTTTAATTTTTGTGAATTTAAAAGCTTTCTCGCTTAATTTTGAAATGCAGGTAAAAGAGAGGAAGAGGAAAAGTCTTGATTATTTTATAGTGGAGAGGAAGAAGAGCAGTCGCCATTGATTAATTTTAAATGGACGGTTGGATTTGCATAGAATACTAATGGGCGGCAAGCGCTAATTTTGAGATTATTGACTTGAAAAGTCAATGCTTCCTTTACACTAGGGGGAATGTTACTACTATCACTATTGATCCCGAAGGTATGCAGCATGTCAACATAACCATGATCTCACATCAACAAGTAATGTCAAAAGTGTGGAAATAAGCTAATGCCGAAAGCATACAATGCCGGCCCTCATCATCAAGGGTTAATAGACAATGTCGCATGCTATCGATGAAGTTAACAACACATACCACTTGTATAGTTGAATGAATGATGTTATATCTCATCAAGGAAATGGTGATGTTGAAGAATACTATAACGAAAGCCATCATTGTTATAGTGACATGATTTATCATCCATGTCGCCCCTCATTAATGCTGCATTCTAATGAATGTCGCACTTCATCTCTAAAGGGGGAATGGATGCCGCATCTAGTTAATATCACCTCAGGTCGATACTACATACCTTCAATGCCATTTCCCCTCTGATGTCGCTCCTCTTTGATGTCGCTAATCACTAATACCGCCAATCATCAATGCTGCCTAATATCGATGTCGCTTGTTATCAATGTCGCCTGTTACTAATGTCGCCTGTTATCAACGCCGCATGTTATCAATGCCGCTTCTCGTCAATGTCGTCTGTTATCAATGTCGCCTATTATCAATACCATTCCTTGATGATGCCATAGTCCATCAATACACTATGCCACAAGTCATCAAATCAAATAAATATCCTTAGCGCCATTAAGATGAACCTCAATGCTGTAGAACATGCATGCCACATAAAATCCACGCCTTGTCTTATCACCCTATAAATACCGACCTAGGGGCATGTAGGTTGGGGGAACGACTCTTCTCTCAATTTCTTACATTTTAAACTTTATAACCCTAAATTGATTTGGGGATTTTTTCCGATTGTAACACTCAAACTCTGTAAGCATAAGGCTATGTACATTCAATTATTCCATAGCATTTAAATAAAGGTTTCATGACTTATGGCTTGTTTCGAGTTAAAAAGCACTTGTGATTTTTAATGATAACTTGCTTTGAATTCTTGAACACTCATAGTCTTGAATCTATTGGTATAAGATTGTTCTACATTAGTGATATGACTTCTGCATAAATTTGAGCATAGTTTTAGTATGGACAATTTGTGATATAATCATGGACTTGAACATACCAAGCCTATTTTCCTAGGTCCTTTCTCAACCTATTGTAGCTTTTGCCAACACTTGTTGAGGTCCATAAGGGTGAACCAAGCCTTTATTCAACCAAATTCCTCTTTCTTTGCAACTTTTGGGTGTTAACGAAGAAATTTGTTAACAAGTATATTATAGGACAAATTTATTCTAAATGCTTTGAAATACTAATCTAGGAATTAGAATATGCCTATTTTTTAAAACTTAATGCCTAAAAAACTATTCTCAAAATCAAGTTTCATGAAACACCCATATCAATATTTTAGCAAAAATGTGCAACGTAGACAACAAATATTTACAATTCTATCAATACATTTTTTGTAAAATGAATATTTGCGATGTTGTTACCCGATAGTTGAACCGGGTGATGTCTCGATGAATCTGGACTTCCAGGTGATTTAGAAATGAATCAAGGAGCTAAAGAGTTGTCAAGAATGATTAAGAGATGAAGTATAAAAAATTTGGTTAAGGTTTGCATAAAGCAAATCATGTCGGTACCGAGCTATTTTATGAGGTGGGGCCTACATTGAACTATAGATGAAGTTGCCTTGTACTTTGAGGAATAAGACAAAGACTCATATAGAACAAATCATGCCGGCACTAATATGTTTGGAAGGGAAATTTTTCCAATAAAGACTCGAAGCTTGAAGACTTGAACAAGTATGAAGAAATTTGAAGAAACAAGATGACAACACATGTCAGTATCGACATGATAATGTCGGTACCGCGTTGTTTTGACTTACAAGTTTTACTCATTCTTTATGTTAAAAGCATAGATCTTACTTTTTGCATGTTCTTCTATGAGCTAGCGACTTTGAGGGGTGGATTCGACTATAAATGTACATCCTTGAGCAATGAAATAAGGAATTTTCCTTCTCTTTAATCCTTACATCAAAGTTCTGCAATTTTTTGCTGTCAACTTATTAGAACTATACTTGCTATTTAAAATTGGTTGTAATTGCAAAAATCAATCAGAATAGAGATAATATTGATGTAGGAAATCAATTTAAGGTCGAACTACTCTAAAAATCATGTGTTTCCTTATTTTAATTTTATTTTTTTATATGGAATCATCTCTTCTTTCCTTGATTTAGGGTGTTATGTCAATTTTTAGCATAATATTTTTGGTTCTTTCATAAAGAAAGAAGATTTTCAAGAGTAGATATGTGTTTTAACTTTTTATTTGAAGAATCTAAAAGATAGATATATATCTATTGTTGAATGTATGATAAGGAATGGCTCCAAGGAACGCTGCACCAAAGTTCGAGGTTGTTGAAGGAGACCATGAAGGCTCACAACATAATGAAGAAACAACTCAACTATAGAATGCTTTACCAGGACCTTTATCTCAACAGGAGATAGTAACAAAGGTTGAATTGGTTAGGATAATGGTTGAGATGAATAAAAAGATGCTAGAAAGCCCGAATGCCATCATGGAAAGGATGGAGAAAAGTTTTGCTATAATGTCCCAGCTACCTCAAAGGTGTAGAAGAATCTGTAGGGATTCATCATCTTCAGAATCCAGGGAAGAAAGTTCATCTTCATCAAATCAGAAATGAAGAGATGGCAAGCAAATAATGAAGAGGAAGGATGCTGAGGAATAAAGGAGGTAGAACGCAAAAGATGGAGCAAATTGGGCAAATGCAAATAATGTCAGTATATAGAGAAATCAAGTCGATGTCGAGTTGTTTAACGATGACGGTTCCAAGAGGTCTAGGGAGGCGCTCAATTTTTCTAACAGTGAAGAGGAGCTGCAGGATGCTGGTGATGATGAAGGATGAGTTACCGGTGCTTGCATTGATGGTTTCCAAAACAATGCTACGGAACCAGCTAGGCATCGACATTAAGGGTCGGGACAAATGGCTTTCCCAAAGATAGGTGTTTTTAGACGTCCTGTAATGAACCAAGAGCGTTTGGGAAGTCAAACGCTCAGGGTTATTCTTGATGATCGTCGTCCAGCCGCCCAAAGCAGCGAGGAGTATATTGTTGATATGGCTAAGTGATTGTTGAACTAAAATAACATAACAATGATGAGTGAGGTTCATTGCTGAGTTGGACTATATTCATCTAAAACATCCTAGAAGCGAAGTATACAAAGAAGTTCATGATGTTGACTATGTCATCCTATGATTGGATGACTGAACTAAAACAACATTTATTGATGTATGTGTGGCATATGGACAACACTCATGCAACGAACGTTGTTAGATGTAGATGTTTTTCGATATTTCCTAGATGGAGATGCGACAATGTGGCTAACTCGGCTAGCACCAAGGTCCATATCATCATTTGACTAATCGAATAATAAGTTTATGGAGTAATTTAAGGTCCAGACTGTGCGATCGAAGGATGTGATATCATTGTCTAATGTTCATCAGAGTTCCAAAGAGACTCTGAATAACTTTTTAAACAAGTTCAATGTTGCATTTACTGAATTCTGAAATCCCAATGAGGAGAACGTGTTGATAGCATTAATCAATGTGATCATCGGAGGATGGATTTTGGTAGGAAGCTCAACAGAAAGCAGCCATCTACCATGGAAGAGTTATGCCAAAGGCATTCTAATTTCTGCGCTTTGAAGAAGCTGATTTGGCTGTCGGTTTGGCTGTTAACGGTTAAGAGGTGCTGAGCAATGCAATGTAGAGCGATGTTGCTATCAAACACATTGGTGATACTGTTGGAAATGTTGCACTAAATGTTGAAAATAATAATAATGCTAAGAGAAAGGAGCAAGGTATTGATGGAAGGAGGCAAGGCACTAAGAAACGCATTAGGTACACCAGACAAGGAGATTATATATGCTTGACTGATACAAATGAAAATATATACCTTGCTACACAAGGTACCTAGCACTACAAGAAACAGCCTCCGAGGGAGGTAATCGATGAAGAAAGATATTTGGGGAAACATTGTCGCTTTCATGAGACCCATGGACACAACACGAACAAATGTAGGCATCTGAGATATGACATTGAGGATTTGATACAAAATAAAAAACTGCAAAAATATTTCTGGAGCCCTAAAGCTAGCGGGAAGACGAATAACAAACCCTAAGGGTAGCCTGCCCAAGGGACTCATGTTGGGTCCAACGAAGAAGGATCAAGATAGGCCATGAGAGCAATTTTGATTAATACTATTTCTTGGGGCCCACATCCAGCGGAGAAAATTTTGAATGAAATGGAGCGCTATGACATCTTGTTTAGGCATGTGTCTTATTAAATGTGTTTCCCCATAGAGGATGGGACTCCACCAAAGAGGCTAAGGAGCCATGGTGTGCATTGTTTTGTCGGTTGATTTGGGAGTTTGTGACGGAAAGATTGTGCGGGTGTAGATGTTTGTTGTGGTGGATGGATTTTCAGCTTATAACGCTTTTCTAGGCTGATCAACCCTTATTAATTTTCTAATAGTGCTTGCTCCATGGTGTCTAATGATGAAATTTCCAACTGGGAATGAAGTAAGGGAAATTCGAGGTGAAAGAGCACAAGTCAAGAGTGCTATGTTGTTGAGTTCAATGAGGTGAAGCTACGTGAAAATGGAAAGGAAACAAAGAAGCCTCTGTGTAACAAATCTTCCGAGGCATAGAAACTCCATCTAAGCCCTGGCTCAGGTCCAACATTAATTTTTATGAATCAATGGACCCACAAAAAGTGAGAATGGAAGTGCGGGCAGTAACAACTGAGCTATCAATTGACATTCCATCATGGAGAGGTTCTTATGGTCAGATCTCAACAAGGCCGGAGTTGAGGAAGGAGTTATTAGGGTTTCTCCAAACAAACACGGACGTGTTTGCTTGGATGTATTTGGTATGTGGGGAACATTAGAGATAGCATGTCACACATTGAATGTGGACTCAAGATACCCTCCAATGAAGCAAAAGGGGCACAATATGGAACCAGAGCTATCCGTTGCGTTGAAAGAAGAAGTGGATAAGCTTAAGGCAAATAACTTAATCTGCGATGCGTTATACCCGAAATGGGCATCGAATCCTATGTTGATTAAAAATGCGAATAGAAAATAGCAGACATGCATTGATTATTCGGACCTAAATAAATTATGCCTGAAAGACTGCTTCCCCTTGTCACCGATTGATCAACTTGTATATGAAATAGTCGAACATGAAATACTATCTTTCATGGATGTATACTCTGGCTACAATCAAATAGCGAAGTACGTCCCAGTTCAGGAGCATACAGGTTTTATCACCGATTTGAAGCTGTATTGTTATCAAGTCATGTCGTTTGGTCTAAAGAATGCTAGAGCTACTTACCAATGACTAGTGAACAAAATGTTTAAACCATATATTGGACGAACAATGGAGGTCTATGTGGAAAATATGCTTGTTAAGTTACAACGATTGGTAGATCACATGGTCAGAAATATTTGTGTACTCTGAAAGTTTGGAATGAAGCTTAACCCACTGAAACTTTCTTTTGGAGTTGCATCAGCCAAGTTTTGGCTTTCATTGTAAACTCAAAGGGCATTGTAGCAAATCTGGAGCAAATTAGAGCATTAAGAGAGGTTACTACTCGAAGAAGACGAGAGAGATGCAGAGCTTGAATGGAAATGTTATGACATTGAGTAGATTCAGCTTGAAGGCGATAGATAATTGCTTATCATTCTTTGATGCCGTCAAGAAAGAGAAGGAAAAGTTTCTCTAGATGAAGAAGTGGCAGGATGTTTTCCAGAATCTGTTGAATTATACTGAGAGACCACCGGTGTTATCAATGCCTTTGGAAGTAGAAGGATTTTTCATTTACTTAGTAATGACTGCTCACAAGCTAAGTGCATCTTTGGTATGTGAGGAGAGCTTAATCTAGTGGCAACTGTACTATATCAGCAAACGATTTATTGGAGCAAAAACGAGTATCTAAAGTTGGAGAAACTAGTGTACTATTTGTTAATAGGTGCAAGGAAGTTAAAGCCACACTTCCAGGCTCATCCAATTAAGGTGCTGACTGATCAGCCGCTGAGACAAGTGTTACATCGACCCGAGACTTTGGAGAGATTGATAAAGTGGAATATCGAGTTCAGCCGGTATGATATACCATATCATCCTAGGAAGGCGATTCGAGGACAAGCATTGGCATATTTCATTGCCAAATTCATCGTTTAGGATGATGAAATGGAAGAAGGATGGGTTCAGCTTTCTCATTGCGAATTGTACATGGATGGAGCCTCTGATGAGCATGACTCCGAGGAAGGAATTGTTCTCATGACCTAGAAGGATGAAGTATTTGTTGCGCGTTGAAGCTAGAGTTTCTGGCGATAAACAATGAAGTCGAATAAGAAGCGTTCATTGCGAGGCTTAAGATAGCGAAGGTACTGGGAGTCAAGACATTGCATGTATTCAACGACTCTCAATTGGTGGTCTGTTAGGTGAAAAGGATTTTCAAGCTGAGAGAGCGAGATTTTCCCTTTATCTGGAAAAAGTGTGGGAATTACTAGGCGATATTGAACATTACATGATCCTAGAGAAGAGAATGAAGACACTGATTCGGGGGCTAAATCGACAAGTTATGAGGATCCACAATTTTGGGTATCATTCTAGTTGAGACTTTGACAACTCCAAGCACTGATAAGATAGACATTGATTGGACCTTGGATGTTGAGGAAGAGAATGAGTCGTGGATGACTCCAAGTAAAGTATCTTTGCTAAAGGGGACTCTCCCAAATGAAAGAAACGAACAATGAAAGCTCATGTGTAAGGTACCCCAGTTCCTTATGCAAGGAGTGCTATATACAATAGGATTCTCAATACCCTAGCTGAGGTGCGTCTCCAAAGATGAAGCTAAGAAAAATATTACAGATGTGCACGAAGGTTGTAGTGGCGATCATACCGTGGAAAGACATTTGCAAAGATGGTTCTTCACCATGTATACTTTTGGCTGACAGTCGGTCGAGACACGACCAACTATTCTAGAAGATGCCATAAGTATCGGAGGTTTGCGAAGATACCAAGAGCCCTATCTACTGAGTTTACACAAATGATTCCATGGGCATTTGTAGTATAGGGGTGTGCTACCAATGTTGAGAGGCGAAGTGAAAAATGTGATAATAGCTATGGACACTTCACAAAGTGGGTTGAAGCGAAGCCACTTACAATGATAACTTTAAAAAGGCGATCAACATTTTAGTGAAGAACATCTTCTGCAGATTTGGAGTTCCAAAAAGGATAAGCACTAATAACGGGACTCAATTCGAAAGTGTCGAGTTCAAAGAATTATGAGCTTGGTATGAAAGTGCGAAGGGTTTTTCAACAATAACACACCGGTAATTTAATGGACAAGTGGAGATGATGAACAAGATTATCAAATCCACTACCAAGAATAGATTGAAAAAAGCCAAGGGAAATTAGGTTGATGAGCTACCACTGGCATTGTAGGCTTATAGGATAACCCACAATTCCGCGACTGACCATACTCCATTTGCTTTAGCTTATAGAGTTGAGGCCATGATATAGATTGAGTCAGAAGTCCCTTCTCATGGATGATTGCACTTTTGATCCCAATACGAACTAGAAACCCTTGCTTGTGTCCCTCAACTTAGTTGAAAAAAGTGATAAGAGATAGATCAAAGGGTTGGTGCTCATCAGATAAGAGTGGCATAACAATTTAATGCCAAGGTTAGAAATTGTAACTTTGAGATAGAAGACCTCATTTTGAAATAGGTCTTTCTCAGTATGGGAGCACTTGGTTCGAATTGGGAAGGTACCTACGTGATTGCACACTTTCAAGCTGTCAACTATTGATGGGATCCCAATTCCGCGGGCATGGAGTTGCGAACACTTAAGGGAAATTCCACTTAAATTCTTTTTTACGAATAAACATCTTGTTGACTAGGATTTGATGCAATAGGAAGAGATTTCCATTCTTTCATTCATAAATAATTTGGCTTTTTGAAACAATGGAACTGTAGTCTTAAAGTCTAACTTTGTGATCCGTTATTAGTGGAAAAATAAGACATTTTGTATTTTGAAAAATCAAATGTCTAGGTGCCTGGGGATAGGTACTAATGAAATCCTTCAACCCATGATCGGGTCGTGGGAGTATAATCTCACTTGGATCGATTAGATGATTCGTCCTCACGCATCTAAGATTTTACTAATTCCCAAAGATAGGCAAGGTCAGTAATTGATGCCTAGAGACAGGCATCAACGACATCGGATCCTAGAGATAGGAACCGATATAGAACTATATCTTTTTGCATATGTAACTTTGTTTACAGTCCAATGCGATATGATTGGATGATGATAAATGAAGTTGGTTAGTGAAATGCTTGTGATCAACACCTATAGATATACGAAATTGAGGATAGGGGCCCAGAAACAAGCATCCAGGACCTCGATTCTCGGAGAAAGGAGTCGGTGTAGAATTGGATCTCGTGCAGGTATGACTTCATTTGAAGCCAAATGATATACATTACACTGAAGATAAGCGAATTTGACCTATAATAAACAGTTTCCATCAATCAAGTAAGAAATGGTTGACTAACGATTAACAAAGCTAAGTAACAGAACAATATCGAATAGAAGAAATTTATTTATATATATAGAGTTATAGTAAATAAAGGCATTGCATAAATCAAAAACATAGAAATGTATGATATACAATTAATTGATACAAATGATTATATTTATACATACATGCAGGTATATAGGCAAGAGAAATTAAAGATGTAGAAATGTAAGTTAGGTGAAGGTTGAACATCAAACAACCTTTTATTTACATCATATTTAAGTAAAAAGTTAAGTGGGTCGCTCACGCACAACAACGGCTTATACACATGAAAATGCCAATAAGGAAACCAAAGGATAGAAATAACATCTTCATATGAATGCAAGAATCAATCATTCTTCTTGCCCCACTTGTTTCCTTTGAAGTCTAATAGACACGGTGCTTCTTATCCTTCTCTTCCTCCATTTCCTTGGATGAATCTTTATTTGGAGTGCTTTTATCGGAATGTGAAGTTTCCTCTTTGGTGGTCCAGTTAATAGGCCGATCGGATTGGTAGAAGTGCCAACAGCGGGAGCAGAAAGCGGCTTGCCAAGACCAGTAAGGGGCTTGATGTGAATACTTAAGCTTGGAAGAGATGCGGATGTCGGAGGAAGAGGCGTCTCTATGCTCATTTCAAGATTAAGTTTGATTTTGGATATGTCAATTGCCAGCCTCTTCGCCATGGATGTTATTTTGACTCCTTCTCACTGATGATCGCCACTTTATCGTCAGTAAAGATGTCAACGTCCTCTAGCTCCTCTAGTGCCCCTATCTTTTCGGAGTCGGTACTAGGCCCAGAACTGGAAGGTCGATACATTGGGATGAACATTGTGGTGATGGCAGTAGACGTAGTCATATAACACTAAGGCTCGAGGCATGCATAATTGGTGGGGAAGGTGACAATATAAGCTGCTAACCTGTAAGATTACCGATATAAAGGTAGAGATTAGAGATGTCCTCGAGTGAGAATAAAAGCTTCTAGAAGACCAAAGAGGCAAGAGATATTCCTTGAGCAGTCGAGACTTCTTTTGGAGGAGTGAAGGTCGAAGCATTAGATTGTAACCCTCAAAAGAAACAGTGTCAAAAGCGGCAGTTACAGGTGTCTTAGTTGTAGTGACCTGAAGAATTGTGGCTGTTGTTTGTACCAAAAATGGGCACAACACTCTTCGGGAGTTGTTTGAAGAGATAAAATGAAGATTATAAATGTAAAACAGAGGTTATCTAACAAAAACTCCAACAAACAGAAATGTAAAATGCACAGGCAAGCAATTTAGAGTGGTTCGGCGTATAGCCTACGTCCACTATGAAGTTTTGATGATTTTATTGATTCTCTTTCAATGATTACAAGCGGTTACAGCCATGAACAGCGGATTATAGATTAGAATTCGAAATTGACAGCAAAAGTAGGATGCAAATCTCAATCCGGCAGAGTCTGGACGCTTCAGAGAAAAAAGATCCTTTTTCTGTTGATTCTGGGGATCTATTTATAGGCGTAGGAGGCTCAGATCTCGCCTAAACTTCGGGAGACTTGGTCTGGCACGTGAGGGGACCCACGCGATCGTTTCCAGAAAGTTTCGCCTCGATCTGTGATCGGTACGAATCCATTTCGTATCGATCAAGATGATGTCCAATTGAGCTGAAATTTGGCATGGACATCCTCCAGTGTGCATGCAAGCTTCCCTGAAAATTTCATTGGATTTGGATTAATAGATCACAAGATATCATCGATACGAACTGAGATTCCTCATAGGCTGTCTGGTTCGTCTCCATGAATTCGACTCCATCTGTTCGCCTCGCTGACTGCACGTGATCTTGAAGTGAGGTGGCGCGCGCGCTTCGTCTCGATCCGGTCTTTGCGCCGCATTGACTGCTTCGACTCCAGGCATCTCGCCTTGTTTACTTCGATGGACGACACGTCACCCTAGTTGGTTGACCCATTGGATGTGAACAAGTCATGGGTCGCGGGTTCGAAGCAAGGCTCTGTAGTAGATACGAAGTGGACATGGACTGATGGATACGAAGTAGACGTTGACTGATGGATACGAACAACCCTTTCTCTCATGGATACGAGGCAGACACTAGCTGATGGATACGAAGTACTTCATCTGATGAGGGATATGAGGTCCATCGATACGAACTCGATGGATTCGAACTAAGCCATTCCTGGTCGATACGAACTCATGGGAGTTGGCCGATATGAAGTAGGGGATCTGCCGATGGATTCGAAGTTGATCGATACCGAAATGATGGATTGGAACTAGAGCCTGGAGATGGAAACGAAATCATACATAGTGATGGATACGAAAATGGGTTTTTCCTTTCACGTTGACTCGATCATAACTTGAGCGTACGAGTCCGGATTGACTTGAAATTTGAGGTGTTGATTTCTATGATCTTTCTTGTCATGTCCTATCAATTGTAGCTCATTCTGGACTCAGACAAAATTCAGTGATATCCATGGCGAGCTACCCTTGTTCTCTAGTCGGTTTCTTGGTGTCCTGGCCTTGCCAAAAGGCGGGATAACATTTGCCCCCCAAAGTACGTCTTGTGAAAACATGACGTGCTTTGAAAAGCTGCAGGTCTTCTTACTCTGAACAGTTATTGTCTTTTCGGTGGAAGCTGTGACCTTCAACCGTTCTCCTTGATAATGTAAACTATCGACTACCGACTATTGTACCATGTATTTGCTGCAACTGATTGCTGTATGCCAATGGTTACCCGTTCGTTGTTGTAATCGTTATTGGATGTGTTTCTGATTCCTAAAAATCTGGAATATCGAATATTAGTCCGACATTCATGCATATATGTTAGTCTGACTCTCGCTGACGTTCACGAGTCATTGTCAGTTTATCTTATATTGAATTCTGTATCGATCCTCTCCTGAACCGATGCGAAATTCGTTGTAACAACGTTTGATGGTTGTTGTTTTTTTTTGATTGCTCCTTCATAACTATCCTCTCCTGAATCGATGTGAAGGGTTGGAATGTATGATTCATGGAGGATATGCCATTTCTTATTCGTTCGTTCAATAAGAATCCCCGATTATGGATAATCTTCGATAGGAGTCATCCATGACTCCTCTCCTAGATCTAAGATTTAGTTGATCTTCATATGCCAATGCTTGGAATAATAAGCATTTCAATTGGGACAAAGTCTTTTTGCCATGCATCCCCAGAACTGGCTAGCTTGGCCAGTGACTTAGCCTTTTCATTTTCTTCTCCGAGGATGTCTGTAGTGGTGTAATAGTTGAAGTCAACTAGTAGCTTTTCGACCCAGTTAGGATAAGGAGCAAGATGTTGCCCCCTAGTTGAATAATCTTCCCTGACTCGGTATACTACTAACAAACAATCACATAATATATGCAAAGTTTTCACTCTTATTTTTCTTGCAAGTTTGAGCGCCAAGGCTTCATACTTAGCTTTGTTATTTTTAGCAGGGAAGTTGAGTTTAAGGGCGTGGCAGATCGATCGTTCCTCAATAGTCATTAACGCAACTTCGACATTAAAAAAGCCGATTATTGGAAGTTCCATCTGTATACGTTCTCTATCTGTTGGACGGTTCACCACTGTCCTTCGGATAGCCGTCTGATGTGGTGGATTCAGGTATGAAGTATGCTAATGTTTGATCATGGAGAGCTCTCCGAGGGAAATATGTGAAATCAAATTGGCTTAGCTCGATACCCCATCTGAGTAATTTTCAGCCATCTAAGGCCGTTCTTGGACCTATCATAACGGCTGGTCGATATAGACGTTAATAGGGTGAGCTTGTCAGTAGCCAGCCTTCATCATATACTAGTCTTTGGATTCGCTTATCTTCACATAGCATTGCGACGCTTATGGCGTGTGTTGACACGGCCCAATTAATGTATAAATCTTCGCAATCCAAAGGTTTGGGTAAAATGGAAGGTCTCTTTAAGCAATCTATCAGAGCTGCTTGGTTGTCCTTGGTACATGGGTGTCTCTAATTGTCGGAATTTTCTAGAAATTAGTCTTGATTCGATGAGAATTGATGATGAAAACGAAGAATCTTTCTGATGTAATAGTGATAGAGCATTTTAAAGGATCGAGTTTCATCCCGCATTTTCTGGAGAGCACTGAATACCTCTCTCAATTCATCGATATGGTCGTTTGATAGCCGTGATCTCACGAGCATATTAACCACATATACTTTCATCGATCGACCGATATGATTTTTGAATGATCTGCTAATCATCCTTTGGTAAGTAGCATAAGCGTTCTCAAGTTCGAATTTAGGGATTTCAGCATAGCACTATAGGCCCAGGTCAATAACGAGACAGTTGTATTCCTGGTCTAGGACATGCTTCAGTATCCGATTGCATCTGGAGTTTGCATCCATGGATGTGAGTAATTCATGTATGATGGTCAGGTCCATCAGTTGGTCGATCATTGGAAGCGGAAAGCCATGCTTTGTCATACCCCATGCAAATCTGAGTAGTTGATGTATGTCCTCTACTTTCCGTTCGTTTTTCTTATAAGTAGAGGATTGGATACTCACTTTGGTTGGAGGGCATCATGGATGAACCCACTGGTTTTGAGCAGATTCGCCTCCTCTTTAAGTGCAACAGATCTCTTCGGATCCATGTCGCATCGTTTTTTGTTCATCGAGACATGCCTCGGGTCGACATTTAATGTAGGGTTCTTCATGGCTGGCGAGAGTCCATATATATATATACATCTATATATGAGATCGAGTCCAGGAGAACACATCAAGATTCACCTGAAGTAAAATAGCTGACTCTTTCTTCATCATTGCATAGAGTTGTGATCTGATCTACAATACTCGTGATGGGTTGTAGCACTTCATGTGTTTATTTGCAATGGTAAATGATTAGGCTTATAAGAATGTTGAATCAAAGGATTGGTAGAATTTAGCCTTGTACTGCACGCTGCTACATAGCTAGCTACAGCTTTGAGATCGACTTCACTTGTGTTTCTGAATGATGTGCTTGTCGTTCAATGTACTCGCGATCAATTGCTCGTTGTGAGGGTCGGAATGATGATCAGTTGCCCATAAGTCCGGGTATTGATCTGATGACTCTATCTCTAGGCATCCTTTCGGTCGCAACCTAGAGTTGTTATGAATATCAGGCATGGGTCATAGGTTCAAGTTGTCATAGTCAACTCTCAGATAATTACTCTTTTGCCCCCCAGTCTCGGGTTAGCGGATGCATTATGTGGACGGTCTAGTCTCGTCCTAGCTGTGTCTATGCTGTAGTTCAAATTTTAAGAACCAGGTTTGACTGATGAATGGTTGAATCACATTAATCTTACCTTCTTGTTCGTGCTCCCAAGTCTGGGGAATATCTCGATAAGTGGCATGGTAGATAATGTCCGCTTCAATTTTGTATTTTATCCCATTGAACCACGGGATCGAGTTAACCGATGGAAGGTTGAGTCGAGACTATCATGTATTATGTTATAGTTCTTTCCTCTTGGAGGAATACATTGTTACTTTGGTGACATTCGGACATAAGCTAGATTCTGGACGGTCAATGACATTCACTTCGCTGCCTATATCGCCATACTTTGGGCAAAAACTGAAGAGTGAATCGTCCAATCAGATCCAATGCAGGATTGATGCTTCCCTTGTCGAACCCAGGGTAAGAATCAGTGTGCAGATGTTTAGGTTGCACTTGTTTTCAATTGCTCTTTTAGTCGGATCATGGCAAGAGTCAATGAATGAATGGTCGCGTTGCATTCATTTGGAGTTGGGTGATCAACTATGTCCATTTCGATTTACGTTCTCCCATCGGATTTAGGGATAAAGTTAGCTCGAATGCAGTCATATCATGCTCATTTGGTCTCATGCTCTTCCTGACGGATTGAAGGAGGGCGATGGAGGACGAATGGTCAAGTCACACCCATTCGTGGTTTATTCTTCTATCTGTTCTCTCTTAATAAGAGGTATTCGATGGACACTCGGGTCACATCGATTTGTAGTCGAAGAGGACCGATATTGACCGTCGATTCAATGGTACGATGTGAAAGGTGTAGATCGATATTGCCCGTCGATCTGGCGGTACGATATAATTGGTTGCCCAGAACTTCGGGCATCATTCTGATTGGCTAGCATTAAGGTCTCCTTGTAGTCATTTCCTTAAGTTGTAAAGGATGCTAAGCTAGAGATGTAGCGAGTCACCTTTCTCTTCTTTCGGTGATTTGTACTTCTGCACCCAGTCTTGGGTTAGCAGAGTTAGTTCGTGGATGGTCTAATTACGACAACTTTAGTTTGATGCTTCTCCCACTAAACTGTAGGAAGGAATTGATTGGCGGATGGTTAGGTCACATCCGTCCATGCTGCATGCACAACCCGTCGGATCACAGGCGAGAGTTAGCATATGAACAGTCATGCCACGTTCATTTGCGGTTGGATGGTAGTAATATCAATTCAGAATAGGACATCCAGCTAGGCCCGTTTTTCGAATCTATGCCTCCCTGTCGAATCAAGGAAGGAATTTTGTCTTGTAGGGTTGGAGTGCATCCCTATAAATTTATGTTATGGGTCCCGTGCCGGGGACAAGAGTTGATGCATGGACGGTTGTGTCACGCCCGCTTAGTGCTGGATGGTCGGATCGCATCCAATTTTGTGTATTAAGTGTGCCCCTATATCAGGGGAAGATTGGGAAGTAAACGGTCGTACCACATCCATTTTTGTACTATAGAACTTGATGAGGAACCATAGCCGATAGATGGACAGTCGAATCACATCCCTTTTGGTATTCATATTTCAAACCATGCTTTGAGGACTGGAGTTGGTTGATGGGTGGTCATTCGCACCCAGTGGGTGTTTATACTCCGATCTGCGCTCTCGGGACCAGAGTTAGTTGATGTTTATACTCCAGTTCGCACTCTGGGAGTCTGGAGTTAGTTAATGTTTATACTCCAGCTCGCGCTCTCGGAGTCTGGAGTTTGATGAATGTTTATACTCCGCTTCGCACTCTGGGAATACGGAGTTGATGAATGTTTATACTCCGCCTCGCACTCTGGGAGTACGGAGTTGGTTAATGTTTATACTCCAGCTCGCGCTCTCAGAGTCTGGAGTTTGAATGTTTATACTCCGCTTCGCACTCTGGGAATACGGAGTTGATGAATGTTTATACTCCGCCTCGCACTCTGGGAGTACGGAGTTGGTTAATGTTTATACTCCAGCTCGCGCTCTCGGAGTCTGGAGTTTGATGAATGTTTATACTCCGCTTCGCACTCTGGGAATACGGAGTTGATGAATGTTTATACTCCGCCTCGCACTCTGGGAGTACGGAGTTGGTTAATGTTTATACTCCAGCTCGCACTCTCGGAGTCTGGAGTTTGATGAATGTTTATACTCCGCCTCGCACTCTGGGAGTACGGAGTTATTTGAGGGATTGTCGTGTATCTCCCCATTTTTGGCCTTGATGTGATGGCTTGCCCCCGAGCTCGGGGCGTTCACTTATCGAGTGACCGGTAGGTTCCCGATCACTTTCCATTTATCTATCCTCAATGAAGGATGAGATTTAGTTTATGGATGGTTGGATCGCGTCCATGTTCATTTGGATTCCACTTTTTCCAAGCCTAAGGAGTAAGATCAGTATTCTGGCAAGCTTTGTGCTCGAGCATAGGAAAGGATGGTTGAACTACATACACTTTGAGTTGTGTAATTTCCCTTAAGTCTGGTGCAAGAATTGGAGAGCAGACAGTCGAGTCACGTCCAATTTATACTTTGCATTCTTTTGATCGAGCGAGCTAAGGAAGAGAGTTAAAATGACAGCTCGTGATGGTTAGCGAGTAGGCAGTCAGTCGTTGATGACTTTAAATTGAGGGTTGGACCCTGATGAAGTTGGTTTAAGGTATGACTGTTTTGTCGAATTACAGAAGCAAGCACGAGATGAAGAGTACATTGTTGGGATATCACTCCAAGTCTTCCCCAGGTCTCCAATTAAACTGTATAGGCGGATATGGTCGGTTGCATCCACTTCGTACTGGAGTCTTGACCTTGTCGGTCTCTTTCGCTTTGATGCCTTGCCCCCAGTCAGGGGCATATAGTAGCCGATGAGTGGTCGAATCATGCTCGTCATGACGATACCTCAATGATTTGATCATAGTCCGCGGAGGCTGTATTGCACCCAATCTTAAATACTCGGTTACCTGCATCATTTGCAAGTAGTTTAATTCACGTAGGTCATATTTCGCAATGTAAACGAAATTGAATTGGAAATAATTCAAAAAGAGATCAGATCAAATCTCATTGATAAGTGAGGTAGCGTCGTGTGTTCGCTATTGCACTTCCGTCTAGCCCTTCTCAGTTGGAAGTCTAACGCAAATGGTTCAATTCGATCAAAGTCCTTGATCGATAGGGATCGGATGTTCCCGGTCCTTCGTTTTATGAGGCTTGCACATATTGTCGGAGCTATCCTTTCCAGAGCAGCCTTATGGTGTTGGCGTTCATAGTAGACATCTAGAGAAGAGGAGTTTTCCGATCTAGAGTATGGAGTAGGTCCCCTCCTTATCTTGCCATGTTGATCCTTCATCTGATTCATCAACTCAATGTTAGCCTAGACATGTTGGTGCAGTCGTCGGCAGCTATCCACCAACTCTCTTATCAAAGTTGTGATCGATGATCTTCTCTGAGGAATGAGGGGAGACATCTGCGTTTGATGGCATTCATCGCCCTTCGAGAAATCCACGCGACATTCCCACTTCATAAGGTAGTGTCGAGGGTTGTATTTCCATAGTACACCGACATAGTTAACATGTTGAATTTTCATTGGAAGTTCTGCATGTAAGATGGTTTCAACGGATAGGTCTTGACTGGGAAAAATTCTCCAATCGACATTATGCTCAGGTCCCTTTTATTGTCCAGGGGTCTTGTAACACTATTCAATGACGTATGCACGATTGCCCAACGTTCGAGTGGTTTACAATGCCGATAGGACGGTGAGTTGGTTAAAATGGGCCAATAGATTGGTGTTTATCCCAAACTTTCATCCAGATAGGGGACCTATATAGGGTATTAAGGAAGTCTTCTTGAGGTTGCATGCCCGCCTTTTAGTTATGTGGACGTAGAATTTAAGTTGCGGGCATTTGAAGATGGTTCAGCGGTGACCAGCTATGCTTTGAGTTGATAGAGTAGACAATGTAAGGGAGTTGCCATATTAGCCATCGTACCATAGTTGTCAATTCAGGAGTTTGAAAGCTGGTCAATTGGAGGAAGTTGCATTCCACCTTAGAAGCATGATATATTAACCAACTCTAGCTCTTGGCATATTAGCTAGGTTCTCCATCCTCTGGGAGCATTAGTTGAGTAGTATTTCTTTACCTATTCCTTGATTGCAACTCAACATTTGTTGTTGTGAGCTCCTATGTCTTGTTCAGTCATGGAACAACTAGAAGCACGGATGGAATGTTCCTCCACTAAATTGGTGATTGAATTCGCTTTGCGGGTGCCCGAATTTTTTTTTTTTTTAAATTTCGTATCGTTCCACCCTTGTTCGTATCCATCAAGCAACCTGAAAAGGTCCTTCGTATCGCTCTTGTTCGAACCCATCCTGTTCGTATCCATCCAGAGAATTAGCTCCACAAGCATCGATACGAAATGTGCATGGCTAGATCGATATGAAAGTGGTATATGTTGATCGACACAAATAGGGCGCAGTTGGATCGATTCGAATTGCGGCTGAGTATCGATACGAATTGGGTGCAGTTGGATCGATTCGAACTGCAGTTGAGTATCGATACGAATTGGAGGCAGATGGATGGATACGAAGTATTGCTTCTTGATGGATACGAAGTAGAGCATCCATCTCATGGATACGAAGTAGAGCATCCATATCATGGATACGAAGTACAACATCCATCTCATGGATACGAAGTAGAGCATCCATCTCATGGATACGAAGTAGAGCATCCATCTCATGGATACGAAGTACAACATCCATCTCATGGATACGAAGTAGAGCATCCATCTCATGGATACGAAGTAGAGCATCCATATCATGGATACGAAGTACAACATCCATCTCATGGATACGAAATAGAGCATCCATCTCATGGATACGAAGTAGAGCATCCATATCATGGATACGAAAAACACCATATTTTCATGGATACGAAAAATTGCATTTTTTCTGGATTCGAAAATATGGGTATGGAATTCATGATGAATGTAGTTCCTCTTAGATCTGGAGCAATCTGAATAGAATAGAAGGAACCACTTATGAATAGATCTGGATCTTCTCCTTAGATTTTCGCAATCCAACGACGGTAGTAGATCCATAGAGCAGGAGAAAAAACTGCGTTTGTTCTCAGTGAAAGCACCAAAGTGTTTGTACCAAAAATGGGCACAACACTCTTCGGGAGTTGTTTGAAGAGATAAAATGAAGATTATAAATGTAAAACAGAGGTTATCTAACAAAAACTCCAACAAACAGAAATGTAAAATGCACAGGCAAGCAATTTAGAGTGGTTCGGCGTATAGCCTACGTCCACTATGAAGTTTTGATGATTTTATTGATTCTCTTTCAATGATTACAAGCGGTTACAGCCATGAACAGCGGATTATAGATTAGAATTCGAAATTGACAGCAAAAGTAGGATGCAAATCTCAATCCGGCAGAGTCTGGACGCTTCAGAGAAAAAAGATCCTTTTTCTGTTGATTCTGGGGTTCTATTTATAGGCGTAGGAGGCTCAGATCTCGCCTAAACTTTGGGAGACTTGGTCTGGCACCTGAGGGGACCCACGCGACCGTTTCCAGAAAGTTTCGCCTCGATCTGTGATCGGTACGAATCCATTTCGTATCGATCAAGATGATGTCCAATTGAGCTGAAATTTGGCATGGACATCCTCCAGTGTGCATGCAAGCTTCCCTGAAAATTTCATTGGATTTGGATTAATAGATCACGAGATATCATCGATACGAACTGAGATTCCTCATAGGCTGTCTGGTTCGTCTCCATGAATTCGACTCCATCTGTTCGCCTCGCTGGCTGCACGTGATGAAGTGAGGTGGCGTGCGCGCTTCGTCTCGATCCGGTCTTTGCGCCGCATTGACTGCTTTGACTCCAGGCATCTCGCCTTGTTTACTTCGATGGACGACACGTCACCCTAGTTGGTTGACCCGTTGGATGTGAACAAGTCATGGGTCGCGGGTTCGAAGCAAGGCTCTCTAGTGGATACGAAGTGGACATGGACTGATGGATACGAAGTAGACGTTGACTGATGGATACGAACAACCCTTTCTCTCATGGATACGAGGCAGACACTAGCTGATGGATACGAAGTACTTCATCTGATGAGGGATATGAGGTCCATCGATACGAACTCGATGGATTCGAACTAAGCCATTCCTGGTCGATACGAACTCATGGGAGTTGGCCGATATGAAGTAGGGGATCTGCCGATGGATTCGAAGTTGATCGATACCGAAATGATGGATTGGAACTAGAGCCTGGAGATGGACACGAAATCATACATAGTGATGGATACGAAAATGGGTTTTTCCTTTCACGTTGACTCGATCATAACTTGAGCGTACGAGTCCGGATTGACTTGAAATTTGAGGTGTTGATTTCTATGATCTTTCTTGTCATGTCCTATCAATTGTAGCTCATTCTGGACTCGGACAAAATCCAGTGATATCCATGGCGAGCTACCCTTGTTCTCTAGTCGGTTTCTTGGTGTCCTGGCCTTGCCAAATGGCGGGATAACAGCTGTAGAAGTGACGATCTCTACCCAGGACTCTTTTATAGAATGGTGGCGTCGTCCACACGATCCTAAGAGCTAGCAGTGGTAGGAGTCTCAGTGGGCAGCTGTTGAGCCATTGCGGCTTCTGCTTCCCTAGTTTTCATACCCACTTTCAGGGCTATTAAATCTTCTTCATCGAGGAGCTCGCTCTTCAGCCTCTCCTCATCAACATCACCACTAGATCCTCTGGCCCTTTTGGTAATTTCCTTCTAGGTCTCGACCAATGTAACGGCGTAGCCACCTCCCAACCACTTAAGATTCTTCATTTCAATGACATTCTCAAAAAACAGGAGTAGCGTGGCTTCGGCGTCTTCCCTAGTCTAGGATGCTTGTCCTTGAGATATGCATTTTCCATCTATGCAATGGCCAACTTGATTCTTAAATTTGAAAACTCGCTCTGGGCCTGCTCTCTTGATTCTTTCTCTGCCTATAGATCTGCTTTGAGGTCGTTGATCTATGTTCGGAGTTCAACCTTCTGAACCTCTTGAATCTTGATCTCCTTTTCTAGATTGCTGCTATCGACGTGGACATTTCTCACTTGTTCATTAAGGACTAGGCTCTCAGTCATGTGGGCCTTAACTGATTCAGCTAGTCTTTGATGAGAAAATTTTGTAGACTTAGCCTTTTTCATCTCTTTCTTTTTAGATCTTATCCAAGTCTTTCTTATAGTCCCTGCAGATGTGGGCTTGATCAGCTCTCTCGATATCGAAGCTACGAATGATTAATGGATTAGCTCGGTTAACGTCTGAGAGGCCCTAGCTAGCTTCTTCAATTAAAATAGCAGCTCTGTGCCTCCTAGTGCTTGGCGACGCCTTTGTTCGTGTAGCTTCATGGAAATTCTTTGACATTGCAGTCGAACCTCACCTCCTCAAGGTAGAACTAAGGAAGAGCCGTTTGCACCTTTGTAACAGGGACAGTAGATTGGCTTTTAGGTGGTAGAGGAGGAGTAGCATGGCGTGAAATTATTTATTTTCCAGCGCTATGATTACTGAGAATGAGAACGTCTGATTGATTTGGATTGATGGAGAGCAGTGATGGCATAGTAAGAGGTCTAGATGATGAAGGAGAATCAGAATGGTAACAATGACGGTGCTGAGAAGATTGAGAATGTGAATGTCATTGACGATAGGGGTCATAGTCGCGCCTAGAGTAGTCGTGTGATTCCTTTTCTTCCTCACCGCGATATTGCCTATCTTCAGCTGTACACCATTTCTTATCCTTCCACCTTAGTCTTTTGCTATTTGATTCATATAAGAGCCTCAATGAGGGTAAGAGATCACCAAAATTTGGGAACAGTACTATGTGGTGCCTTCGCGAACTCTCCTTGCGACTATTTTTCCCCATTGTATCTGAAAATAAGGGTTGCATTAGAACTAAACCACTAGATTAAGAACAAGTGTGTGAAGTGTTGGCATGCTGACCCTAGAAGCGTGTGCATTGCTGACATGCCCAAGTAACCTATGGACCATATTCGAGGGATCCTAAGAATGGACTCTCTTTACGCCCTAAGGGGGGGCGAAGTATATTGCCCGATATAAAGCTAAATTTCTGAGGGCTAGATGCTATGATGTCTTAAAAGTACATCCCTCTAGAGGAGAAGTCTGGGAAAATCCCAAAACTACCTAGAGAACCAAAGATATTGTCGAACACACCTTTTGGAGGAGTTGACTCTTCAACAAGGTCTTGATGTGGTTTGAGCTTGAGCTGGGAAGACTTGATGGCTAATCGTTTCAGATTAGGAGGTGAGATGACCAAAGTGCCTTCATGGGAGGTTTTACCAAATGATTCATCCTTAGTGGTGTAGTCATCACCCTTTTCTTCTTCCTCCTCCTCCTTATTCTTTTCTTCATCCTCTTCTTCGTCTCCTCATTTGTCTATATTTCCTCCTCCTCTTATCTCTTCTTCTTCCAAGTTATCAGCTCCTCCATCTTCTTCCTCTTCTACAAGTTTCACTTTGACTCCTTAGTTTTCTTCACTCCCTTGTGCATCATCGTCGGAGTTAGGAGTCGGAGCAGCATGACCGCAAGCAGTCCGATTTGCTCTGGTTGGAAATGGATTAGGCTGGATGCTTCTACTAGTGAAGAGAAGACGGTATTGGCGCTTGTGAGTGTTGATGAAGAGATAGGACATTTTCCTTAAATTTGGATTGACTACCTTCAAGAGCGCCAAAGTATTCGCAGGAGCAAAAGTTTGGATGCATTCGATGATATCTGTTAGGAATATAGAAAGGATATTAGCCATTTGGGAAAAGAATGCCCAAGTGTGATGAAGGTTTTGGATAAGGAAGCTTATGACTAGACAACCAATGGCGGTAGAGCCCTTCAGGGCATCGAGCGAAGATGTATTCAATTTGGAAGTAGCTCCTTTTGTTATGAATCCCCTGGACAACCTTGTAGTAGTTAAAGGCTTCAATGATTAGTAGCAAAGGAGTGTCTTGTACCCTTTTTTAAGTTCGGTAGGGAGGAGAGCTCTTTGAAGATAAGGGGACAACCTAGATGCATCATGAATACGATGTAAAGGGAGCTCAAGCCACTAGGATGTACTTGGGTTGGAGCTAGCTCGAGCTCTTGATGAACGAACTTACGGAATTCATTGAAGGCATTGCACTAGAGATACACATGTATATGTTGCATACGGTATAGCCAAGTAAAGGAAGATGGGCCCTTTGTTTGGGTTTAGGAAGAAGGACTTATCTTTGAAATCCCGTGTTTAAATTAGATCAACCTTAGCTCTTTAGTATCAATATAGAGGCTGCTTGGTCTGGAGGATTATCTAAGACCATTAAGACATGTCGTTTATCTTATAAAATGGCAGGGCCATGAGGTTCGTACGGCTGAAATTCTTTAGTAAACAACCACCTTAATACTGATGGGATAGATGTAGATGTGTGGGCAGTAGATGAGTCAGCTTCCAAAGGTGTTGAAGGGTTGGTGCCAGTTCGAAGACAAGGGGATTGTTTGAGGTTTTCCATTGTATATTAAAAACTTAATGATGGTTGTGGTCGGGTATGATTTCTCTTATTGTTTATTCAATATTAAAAAATGTGTAGCTAATATACAGAATTTAATGGTTGTCGACGTGTGTTGACCAATCATATTCTATACACTGATAGGAGCGGTGCAATGTTTCAATTTATGCGGTGTGTGTCCTATGTCCATAGCACAGTATATGCAAACACTCTATGTAGATAGCCTGCTCGTGCTAGCAACCAGCACTGTTAATGAAACCGTGTGTTGGATTTTACCTGTTATCATAGAATATACGATAATCGAACTGTTGTCCAAAGCGACATGGAGCCATTCTTTATAGGATCACAGGAAGGTGCTAGTCGGTTCATAATGTTGACATATGAGTTTATTGGGCGATATAATTTTCTAGAAAAAAGACTTCTTTAAAGAGCCTCGTCAAATCTGAGACATCCAATCCACTCTCAGGAACAATACTAAGGACTCGGATCACTTTCTTTAAACCATCACCAGTTTTTAGTGCATTCGGTTTGGAAATTCCTTCAGCAAACTCAAGAATGGCCATGAGTTTTCCCTACAAAGGCTCGGGCTTGGCCATGAGTGTGTTAAAGAAAATAGGCAATGGTTTAAAGAAGGTAGAAGACTTGGCTATGAATATGGGTCGAAGGGGGTGGCCACCATGGTGAAGATGTCGGCGGAGCAATGACGAGATGGTAGCAACGTCGATAACAACGCCAAGGCCAAGGCGACAACCAACCTCAAGTTGAGATCTTAAATTGAAGATTGATCGAGATCTGGTGGGGTTCGCCTTAAGAATTCGGTGATGACTTGAATGAAGTAATTTAAGTGACAACGTTGAAGCTTTAACAATGGCGACTAGGTTAAAAGCAGCGGTGTTCTAGTTGAGATGGTGATGTCGGCGTTGAAGTCGATCGTAATTGTGGGCTTGAGATCGCAGTGGAAAGAAAATGTGAATGATGGAATAAAGGTGGACTTAGATATTTTTTCTACTTCCTACTTTTACATGATTCTAGAGAATCATATTAGTAGTGATATGATCATAATAGTACCGATATGATCATGTAGGTACCGATATGTTTTACTTCGTAAAATAGAAGAAAAAAAAAGAGAAAAGAGAAGTTTACCCGATCAAGATATGACGTAGCTTCTGGAAAATTGAAGGTTTCAACTTTTCTATATAAAGAAATGATTCAGCAGCTATATTAAGCAATGAACTGATGTTTTTGGAATGGATGTGATGCTTCAAGACGATAATCACTTGATAGATGACTCTTATGTAGTTATCTTATGATTTCTTGTTCGATCTAAAGCATGTTTTATTTTCATGAAAGCACCTTGGAGGGCGCAAATGTTACCTGACATTTGAATCAGACAACGTCTCGATGAATTTGGATCTTGTGGTAATGTAGGAATGAATTAAAGAACTTAAGAGACGTAAAGAATGAAGAAGAGATAATGTACAAGAAGTTTGGTGAATATTAATTAAAGAGCTTAGGATATGTAAAGAATGAAGACAAGATGAAGTACAAAAAGTTTGGTAAAGGTTTGCACAAAGAAAACTATGTTGGTATCGACACAGATCAATCATGTCGGTACTAAGTTGTTTTATGAGGCGAGAACTACAATGAATTATAGATGAAGTTGCCTTGTATTCTGAGGAAATAGACAAAGATTCATATAAGACAAATCATGATTTGAAAGAGCAAATTAATCAACAAAGGTTCGAAATTTGAAGACTTGAACAAGCATGAAGAAAAGTTGAAAAAAAGACGATAAAACATGTCAGTATCAACATGATCATGTCAGTACCGAATTGTTTTGACTTACGAGTTTTACTCGTTCTTCATGCCCGAAAGCATGGATCTGACTTTCTATCTGTTCTTCCATGAGCTAAGCGACTTTAAGGGGTGGATTTGACTATAGATATCTTTTCTTGAGCAACGAAATAAGGACTTTCCCATTTCTTTGATCCTTATATCGGAGTTATGGATTTTTTGCTGTCATATAGTGTTAGAACAATGTTAACAAGAAAACTTGTCAACACCCCAAAGTAGAGTTGAAAATGTTGGTTTGTCCAAATAGTTTTTTTTGGCTAAGAAGATAAAGTTTGGATCTTATTGCTTCTTTTGATTAACCTTTCTGGATAGGTCTTTGTGATGAAAACTCTTTCTTTTCCAACCTTTCGACCCAATCGAAAGGTTTATATTCCTTTCTTTTGGGCCCTTTGAGCTTTTTGAAGTTGTTTGGTTATCCTTTCAAAACCCTCTTCCGACACGGTTGTAAAATATTGAGGGTTAGCTCTGAGGATTCTAGAAAACGATTGATTTGGATGGGTTTCGACTTCGTCGAAAGCTAAACTTTTAAATGGCTTGGATTAAATCCTGATATCTAAGAAGCTAGGTTTATGGTTTCGACTCCTAACAAAGTAAACATTTAGCAAATGGTGGTTTTGAGCTAAAGACTTAAGTGTGTTAGTAAATGGGAGGTTTCGACTCTCTTGAGAGGTACCCTTTCAATTTTATTGATATAAGCGGAACATAATTGGATCAAATAGTAGCCTCAAAATAGTTGTATAATAACCAATACCAAAATCTTGCTTTCATTTAACTAATGACGTACAATCTGATTAATTTCCCCTAATTTGATTTACAAATTATAGTTAACAAATTTGCAAAATCAAGAAAATACAAGTGTAGAGTGAATGAATTCGGATCCCTTAAACCAGACCCCTAAGGTCTTATTTATAGATGCGGTTTGGCACCTTTCGACCCATAGCTTTCGACCAGGTCGAAAGGTGGCTTTATATACCTTCTGCATCCTTTGATACTTGGGCATCCCTTTGCAATGCTTTAGATTGTGTTTGAATGCTTTCGTCTTCGTCGAAAGGGGTAGACGCACCCTTTCCTTTGTACTGCTTTGTTGTTGCAAGTGTGTAGGAGTAAGAGCTTTCGACTATGTCGACAGATTGTTCTCTGGAGCTTTGAAGGGGTTGATGGTTTCGACGTAGTATGTAGCTTCCAATTGCATGCTTGCGACTTGATACAGAACCTTCCCTGGATGTCAAAGGCTTCGACCAGTTCGAAAGACTTGATTATGCTTTTGAAAGGGTGTTCTGATTAAGGCATTTTTCTGAGTAATTTGAATAAAGGCGAAACCTTTGGTTTCGAAAGGTCTGGTGCGCATGCTGCCTTCGAAAGGTACTCGTCCTCTTATTTGAAATGTCTTCAAGTAGGCGAAAGCATCTGTTTCGAAAGATAGACATTGACACGAAAGGGAGCTTTCGACCACATTGACCCCTTCGAAAGCTTGTAACACATCTGCCTTTTGGCTGTAGCATCCCTTCAAGATTGAAGTAGGAATTTGTGCTAACATTTTCCCCCCTCCCCTCCATGAAGGGATGCTCTTGGAAAGTCAACTCTTTCGAAACCTATTACACTACCCGCCTTTCACATTCATGTGCAAATCCTGACCGTTCATTTAAATCTGATCGTATGGTTCACCATCCATGATGACTTTTCTTATAAAGCAAGTTCTTTCCTTCTCCTCTTTCACTTACCTGCCATTAGAAGAAATCTACAGCAAGCATCAAAGTTTCCAAATTCTTAAATATTTTCTATTTCCAACTGCAGTAATCCAAACCCAAAGTAAGGTTTTAATTATCTCTGTTTAACTTTTCATATTAATATTATATTTTAACCTTCGCTCAATTTGGATTTGTTTGTATGGCCTCTCTTGTTTGATTTCTTACTTTAATTCATTTTTTGAATTCATTTGGAAAGTAATTTTTTAATTTCTAATTTCATAATTATTCTATTTCTTAAAAAGAAAGCGAGGTTCGAAAATAATTTCCGAGGATTTTGAAAATTATTGATCGTGAACTCACGCCTAAATCAACTTTTAGGTTAAAATTGAATTTGGGGAAGAAGGGGATTTTCAATTACTTCGTAGAGAAGCTTTGAGCTGTATGAATTAAAATTTGGTGCTACAATTTTACCTTTTTACCCCTTCGAAAGGGATTGAGCTCGGCGACTTTTATTTCGCTTTCTCAACCCTTTCGATGGAGTCAAAAGGTAGCCGAACGCCTCATTCAAGTGACCTCGTCGAAAGGTCATGTAGTTAATAGGAAGTTGTCTAATGTGTCTTACTTAGTAATTATCTAAGGAACACTTTCGAAAGCACGGTCTTTGTTTTATGGGTTCCGAAACCTTTAGTACATACTTACTTGATATATTTTATAAATTGGATTGATGAAAGCATACTTTGTATAAGTTGGAAATCAAATCATATGTTTCGACTTAGTCGAAACCTACTGTAGTCGACTTAGTCGAAACCTACTGTATTGATTCGAATTTTATTGTTGTTAAGCTTTCGAAACCATATACCCCTTTTCGACTCTGTCGAAACGTTTTGTAACTATTGAGATTCGATCATCATCCTTTACCAACATCGTCGAAACGTCCCAAGTTTTTTATTTTATCAATATGATTCAAACTCAAAACCTTTCGATTTAATTGGCATGTAAGCTTTCGACAGCATTCGTTCTCTCTTAGAAAAATTAAATTCATGGATTTCTACATTTTCAAAAGGTTCTTTTGCCTTAGGTTATTGATTGTTGGTAGCGTATATTTTATTAAAATTTGTTGTGTAGGTTTCAACTACTTCTTTCCATAACAAAATTTCCCTTGAGCTTTCGACACTGTTGAAGGGAACTTGTTGCAAGTCAAATTCTATTTTTCCTTTCGACTTTGTTGAAATCTCAATAAATTACATTTTTCTAACTTTAACATTCTTTCAAGAATATGTAATTTTATGTTTTTGTTTGATATTCTAATTGTTGTAATAGGTTTCCAATATCTTTGAAATAATGTTAATTTCATAACATACTATAATTTCAAACTGAAATGGTTTCACCTGACAGAATCATGAGTTCTCCCAAGAAGATTGAAACCACCTCCAAACAATCCTTAATATCCACCCAGGATGAGGTGGATGCGATTCTCAATGACTTTGGCATTGCTGGGGCGGAAGCCATCCCCCTTCTGAAAATGACACCATTCACAGCCCTCCTGAAGGGTTCTTTACCTATATAGTAATCCATATTTGGCATGGAGGATTCCTTCCCTTCCCCGACTTCTTATCCAAGTTCGTAACCAATCTGGGAGTTGCTCTCATTCAACTATCACCCAATGTATATACCTATCTTCTATCCCTGGAGCTCATGGCATTGGAGTCCGGCATTCCCTCTCTTAATACTGAAGTGTTGAATTATATGGTTAGATTAGTTAAGCTTAGCAACTTGAACAAGCAAATCTTCAGAGCCAATCCCCCCAAAAAGCTAATATCTGAGGGGGTGAACAAATTCACGGACTGGGAAACACAGTTCTTCTTTGTCAAGTGCTTTCCCAACATTAGTGGGGTTTTCTCTTCTCCCCATAAGTTTATTTTTTTCGTTTAGTTTCTTTTCTTTGCTAATCTATGCTTCTTTGTCAGGTGCTTCTGTTAAAGAGGTAAATGAAGAAAATAGGGAAAAAATAAAGTCACTAATCGCCGACTAACTTTGTTGAACCCTTCCAATTTACAAAAGCATTCCCTTCTGGCAACTGGTCAGAGGGTGCTTGGGAAACCTCCTCTCGTCCAACATACATCTCGGAGCAAGCGCTTCCTTTCTTTAGGAGATCCGAAGAACTTCTCTCTGATGTCACCAATTTGTCCTGACCAATATGGTAAGCTTAAATGTAGTTCTTGTAGTTTATTGTTGCGTTACTTCTCAATTTGCTTTACTAACTTTTATTTGTTTGAATTCTCTACAGCTGCTCCTCTGGTTGAACAACCTACAAGTGATCCGGCTCTCCCTACTTCTACTTCTCGTGCATCATCTTTATCTCAGGCCTTTGCTAGGTCGAAGATGGCCGCCAAAAGAAAACTGGAAAAAGCGGTCATGGCGGAACCATCCCCCAAGAAAGCCTAAATTGTAGAAGTTCCTGATTCTCAGCCATGAGAAGAGGGGGAGTTTGTAGACTTTGATAAATCTTTGGAGATTCCTACTATCGAAGTCCCTCTTGAGCCATCCAAGAAGACTCCCTCAAAAATATATCCCTCTCTCGCATTGTCATCTCAAGCTCTCCTAGTGTGATTGAGCAAATGCAGAAAGATTTGGGGACTTTGACCCCTTCTCTAGAGCTGATTCCTTCTAGATCACCATCTCCTATGCCCTTAAGCGATTTTGAAAAGATGGTGCAGTCTATCTTGAATTCTTCATCTTTTGCCTCTATTCACCCGCCCTCCTCTGTTTCTGATCTGGCGGGTGATTACCGGTCCCTTATAAAACAACAACTCTTGGTACGTTTCACTTCGCTTAACTTTATTGTTACTATTTTTCCTTAAGTTCTGGACTTATCTTGCATTTTTTATTTTAGATTTTCAAGAGTTGGCTCTCATTACATGAAAACGCAACAAAATCCTCCGCTGAATCGTCTATGCTCCGAGGAGAAATTTCACATTTAAATAATTAAGTCCATTCCCTGTACGTGGAGAAAAGTGAGGATATGATAGATTTGGAGCGATTGAGGTCTTCTCGTGACCATTCTGAGTCTATTATTTCTGAAGAGAGGAAAGCTCATCAACTCCTTGCTGACGAGAATTTGGCCTTGAAAATGGCCCTTAAAGAATACAAGGACGAAAAAGCTCGGATGGTAGCAAAACAATCTTCTTCAAAGAAAAAGATGAAGAAGAATAAAGATTTTTTAAAATTGGCCATCGAAACTATTTCTGATGCAAAGCAGCGGGTATCTCGATTCCTTAATACCAGTCTTGAAGACATCGTTGTCATCTCTTTTGAAGGTGCTATGATGCTCGCTTATGCCGACAATGTCGATAAGTGCTCTGAATTAAGCTTTCCCTCACTCAACCCTGCTCTTGTCAATAGGGTCATGGATAAAATTAAAAAGATGGAGCAGGGGGTTGAAGTCACGGAAAGATAGGAGATCGACGCTTCCAAAATTCTATCTTTTGAAGTCCCTTCCTTCGAAGTAGACTCCAACGATGAAGGTGACAAAGGTGAAATTGCCGAGGAAGAGGGCGGTAACCATGATGACGATAATGATGATGATGATGACAATGACGATGACAACATTGATGTGGGTCAAGGTTCGAGTGGCGACAGGGGTGGCCACACTGATGTTCCTGAGAAAGATGGAGATGACAATGCAAGGACTTCTGAAAAAGTCAACCCTGATCTATCTTCTCATGAAGCAAGCCCATCTAAACCCCCTGTGGCTTCTAACCCTCAAGAGGAGCCTGATTACATTAATGTAGAAGAATCAAGAGCGAAAGAGCAGGTTTCTCAAGCATCAATTCCCGTCTCTTAGGTATGGGATTCTTTGTTTAAACAGCTTTCACTTTCAAGATAGTAATAGTTTAAATCCTTTATTCTAGATAAGGAAGAAACCTGTTCACCCATATCAAACCAAGCTTGAAAGAAAACAAGCAGAAATACATAGTTTGTACAGAGAGTTAGATAAACAGCTAAAAGAACACAACATTCTTTCGGATAAATATCATAGACTTAACAGGAGTGCGGCAATGTTAGCATCCTTCAAACATCAAGAAGCTGCCCCATGACTGAGGAGAGCTCGCCTTCGATATGATGGTCTTCTAGAAGAGAATCGGGAGTTGATCACACTCTTTTGGATGTTGATTGAGGATAGAAACATTTTGGTAAACTTTCTATATAAATCTTATTGTAGACACTCAACTATAGATTTCTCATACTTAGGTGATTTTAGTGGCGGTCAACTTAGGCGTTTACACAAGAGATACTTGGATGAATTTGGATCTGACCCACATCCTAGAGCATGTTGGAACTTACCACAAGTTAGATCGATTCTCCAAGGCTCGCCTCCTAATAAACTCAAATATTATAAGGACAAGTTTATTTCAGAATTATTTACAAAGTCAATTTTGTATGAACCAGATGAACATCCATAATTATGTAATAATTTTGATTTGTGAATTTTTCTTTAATCTACCTTTTACACATAGCTGTATTTTACTACATTATCAAAGAATGAACGTCCCCTTGGTAGCTTTGTTTCTAAAGATTATCTAAGCAAGTATGTTAAACTAAGAAAAGATTATCTTGCAAAGGCATCAATTTTGAAATCTTCAAAATTAGCCAGATATTGCTTTCTTAGAGGTTTGCAAAAACTTTATATGGAACATCCTCAGCTCCGTTATGATTTTCTTGTAAAGAAAAGAAAAGCTACTTAAGAAAATCCGGACATATCATACCAATTAATATGTGGTCATAATAGTCCTCCTGTCGGGAAATGGGACTATAGCAAATATCCTCCGGTTATTACTCCTGAAGGACTTAATGTTCCTTTTGACTCAACAGTCATTCTTTTTGCTAATTCTTTGAATAAAGTTAGAAATGTAGTTTCCCAACTTTATATGTAAAACAAATGTCTAGTTATACCTTTTATTTTCATTTTTACTTAAGTTGTAATCTTTTATTGTTATAATAGAGAGATGGATTACTAAAGTCTTGACTTTATTTTCCTTTTTCTTTGTTTGTTTAAATAGGAGTTACAACTATCTGCTACACCACTCTCATCAAATTCAACATCACGCTTTATCCATATTAAAGATAGGTTGTTAGCAGATCTTGAAAAGAGGAAGCTCCTTGACGATCCCTTATCTGCTTGTTTCCAGGGCAACACTGAAGCACTAAAGTGGGATAGGATATTTTTCCTTCAGAAAACAATTGTTAGAAATCTTAACGATCAGATCGCCAATCTAGAGGTGGACGTTAAGGGCAAAAATGAAATGATTTCATCATTAAAGCGTCAAATTAAATCAAATCCATCAATCGATTTTGACGCCAAGATGTCTGAACTCTTCCAACAAATAAGCGATTTAGAAATGAAACTAAAAGATAGTCAAGCTCAGCACGGATCATTAGAATTCATTATGGGGAATAATATCTCAATCATCGATTTACCAGTTTCTCCCGCTATTTCATCAGTCACGAAATCTACAAGGTCTACTTCCCTTGCTATCCAGAAGTTCCCCACTACAACTAATCCTCCTCCTGGCTTAGACAAGAAGGTAGTGGGAGATTGGTGTAGAAATGTTAAATTTGAGATGATGAAGTATTTTGATGAACAACAAAGAGTAAGATACTCGGAACGCATAAATGCATATGCAACCAGGATTCAAAAGCTTGAACGTGAAAAGTATTTCCTTCTAAAGTGCATGGCTGATTTAGAAATGGAGAATAAAACTCTTAAAGGTGCAAACAAAGCTTTTAATCGTGCTTTGAAAATCAACATTGAGGCTATTGATGATGAAGACAAGATGAGGAAGAAAGAGAAGAAACTTAAAGAGGTTATCCGCATTGCTATTCATCATATCGTGGATCCTTTAATTACTGAGAATCTAAATAAAGCTGTTCAAGATTTATGAATGATTCTTATTCATGAAATGTATATATTTGTTATGTACACTTGTAAATAATTTCATAAATTATGTAAGTTATGAAAATTTTGTAAATATCACCTGGTTTGTGATCCTTTCTTGTAATGTTGTTTTTGAATCATCTCTTTGATAACTTGTTCCATGACTTCTATATTTGCTGGATCATTCAATCCTTTTTACTGTTCTTCTTTCCTTAAAAAGCACAAAATAAACAATATTTCTTATCGTTAGCTTGAAATATGTATAAAAGTCTATTCATATCATTTGCAGAAATTAATAAAATCGTCATATAATCATATGAAAAGTAATCCAATAATTGGATATGACTAAATGCCTTGAATCCCATCTTTATGAGATTATCAAAAGTCCAATGATAGAAAATCATAGATTCAACCAAAGATTTAATTATAGATGTTTTGAAATCCAACTTTTGGAGATAATCAATAGAAAATCAATAATGGTTGTGTAATAGAAGTCCATAGACCAAGATTCGGGCATTAACGAATGAAATTTAAAAGTTGGAAGGTCCGAAACCTAGATTCGAGTATTTGTGAATGATAACCAGAAGTCCATAATATTAATCTTCTTAATATAGATCTTTAGCCCAGATTCATGCATTAATGAGTGAAGTCCGGTTATAGTTTCAAAATCCAGATTCGGGTATGATGAAGACCATGAATAAAATGATCGAAACCTAGGTTCAGGTATTAATAAGTGAAGTCCCGAATCTCAATAATGAATGACCCGAAACCCAGACTCGGGTATTAATAAGTGAAGTTTGGAAATTCTTCTTTGATGATTAGTTCGAGGCTTCAAATTCTTATTTAAGCCTCGTTTGTAGTTGCTACTTGATCAATTGCTTCTTGAGCTTGGACGCCTTAGTCCACCATTTGACATTCCGCTTTTTGGACTCGGATGCCTTAGTCCGTTGTCTGATACGCCGCTTCTCGGGCATGGGCATCTTAGTCCATAATTTGACATGTCGCTTCTTGGACTTGAACGTCTTAGTCCATTGTTTGATATGTTTCTTTTTGGGCTTGGACGTCTTAGTCCATTGTTGTCTAGTGCGCTTGGTTATCTTATTCTCGAACTGGAACCAAGGACTTACACAACCTCCCTTTAAGAGGCGCCTTGACCTGGCCATAGCGTGGCACGATCAAGGGCTTATTCGGTGCCTTGGCCAGACCAAAGCGTGGAGGGACTAAGGGCTTACTCCGTCCTACCTCCAAGAGACGCCTTGACCTGGCCATAGCATGGCGCGGTCAAGGGCTTGTTCGGTGCCTTGGCCAGACCATAGTGCGGCGGGACCAAGGGCTTACTCCATCCTCCTTTCAGGATGCGCCTTGACCTGGCCATAGCGTGGCGCGGCCAAGGGCGTATCGATGCTTTATCCTGGCCGTAGCGTGGCATGGATAAAGGCTTACACTCCTCCCTCCAAGAGGTGCTCTGCCCTGGCCAACTCAGCGCGGACAGAGGCTTTGACCGTTTAAGCTAATGTCCAAGTGAAAGGAGTATTTCACTCCCAACCATGTAGATTCTCTTTAGTAAAGTAGTTCTTTATTGACTTCATTTAGGACCTATTTACAAACCGATTAATTTTTCCTTATTTGAAAAAGTTAATTATCATTCCTTCAAGCACTCTGTAGTGATTGGTTTCATGTCCATTCATCATATGGTAATAGCAATAGGATCCTCCCAAGTTCCTTTCATATTTAGGCTTTTTCTTTTAGGATGATCAATAATTGAGTTCATCCTTGGTTAACAAGTAGAAATTCTCAATAGATGTTGTTAAGTTGCATTCTTTTGAAAGTCTTGACTTGAAGCTTGTTTCTCGAGGATGGTTTCTAGTTCTTTTATTACTTGGCTCTGGAGTTCCTCCTTTGTCAACTGGTTTTCTTTTTAAAACTCTTTGTAATTCCGGTGTAGGTAGCGTCCCACTTGTTACTTGAACCCATTTGTGTGCAAAGGCGTCGTAATCAGCCATTATTCCTTCTTCGAAGATTGTGCTTTTGGTATAATGTTGAATTGTTTTCCCCATTTGATCAAACAAGTTGTCACTCCCATTTTCCTTTTCTCCTAAGGCAAAGATTGGGGTAGGGACAATATGAAAATGGTTTAAACTCCATTTAAGTGGATCATAGGCTTCAACTTTCTTTTTCCTTATGATCCTTAAAGCCTTCATCCTTAACAGTTGTTCTTCTTGTAGATTCCTATCATTAATCGTTTCATAGGAGAATGCAATTAGATGTGGCTCCAAGGAGCCTTGATTGGATCTTTTGAATTTACCAATCTTGATGAAGTAAGGTCCAAAGTGGGTAAGCTTGGAATCGCATGGTGTTGGATGTTTAACAAGAGCGGAGGTTCATGCCCTCCTTCTAGCGCCAAAATATTAACAAGAAAACTTGTCAACACCCCAAAGTAGAGTTGAAAATGTTGGTTTGTCCAAATAGATCTTTTTTGGCTAAGTACATAAAGTTTGGATCTTATTGCTTCTTTTGATTATCCTTTCTAGATAAGTCTTTGTTATGAAAACTCTTTCTTTTCCAACCTTTTGACTCAGTCGAAAGGCTTATATTCCTTTCGTTTGAGCCCTTTGAGCTTCTTGAAGTTGTTTGGATATCCGTTCGAAACCCTCTCCCGACACGGTTGTAAAATATTAAGGGTTAGCTCTAAGGATCAAGAAAATGATTGGTCTGAATGGGTTTCAACTTCATCAAAAGCTAGACTTTTAAACGGCTTAGATTCAGTCCTGATGTCAAAGAGGAAATAAGCTAGGTTTAAGGTTTCGACTCCTAACAAAGTAAGCGTTTAGCAAATGGTGGTTTGGAGCTAAGGACTTAAGTGTGTCGGTAAATGAGAGGTTTTGACTCTCTTGAGAGGTACCTTTTTGATTTGATTGATATAAGCGAAACACAATTGGATCAAATAGTAGCCTCAAAACAGTTGTATAATCTCCAATTTCAAAATCTTGCTTTCATTTAACTAATGACGTACAATCTGATTAATTTACCCTAATTTTATTTACAAACTAGGGTTAACAAATTTGCAAAATCAAGAAAATACAAGTGTAGAGTGAATGAATTCGGATCCCTTAAACCAAACCCCGAAGGTCTTATTTATAGATGCGGTTTGGCACCTTTCGACCCAAAACTTTCGACTTGGTCGAAATGTGGCTTTATATACCTTCTGTATCCTTTGATACTTGGGCATCCCTTTGCAATGCTTTAGATTGTGTTTGAATGCTTTCGTCTTCGTCGAAAGGGGTAGACGCACCCTTTCCTTTGTACTGCTTTGTTGTTGCAAGTGTGTAGGAGTAAGAGCTTTCGACTATGTCGACAGATTGTTCTCTGGAGCTTTGAAGGGGTTGATGGTTTCGACGCAGTAGGTAGCTTCCAAATGCATGCTTGCGACTTGATACAGAACCTTCCCTGGATGTCAAAGGCTTCGACCAGTTCGAAAGGCTTGATTATGCTTTTGAAAGGGTATTCTGATTAAGGCATTTTTTTGAGTAATTTGAATAAAGGCGAAGCCTTTGGTTTCGAAAGGTCTGGTGCGCATGCTGCCTTCGAAAGATACTCCTCCGCTTATTCGAAACATATTCATGTAGGCGAAAGCATCTATTTCGAAAGGTAGACATTGACACGAAAGGGATCTTTCGATCACATTGACCCCGTTGAAAGCTTGTAACACATCTGACCTTTGACTGTAACATCCCTTCGACTCATTCGAAAGGTTTTCGTTGGTGCTGTCATCTCTTGTTCCTTTTTCCATTTAACCATTTCAGTTTCGACAAGGTTGAAGTAGGAATTTGTGGTAACAAAAAATACTTTTATCAATAGTGTTAGAACAATACTTGTCGTTTAAAACTGGCTGTAATTGCAAGGATCGGTTGGAATAAAACTAATAGTGGACGTGAATAATCCATTTGAGGCCGAAGCTCTCTAAAAATATTGTGTTCCCTTATTTCAGTTTCGTTTTTATTTAGAATCTTCTTGTTTTTATTTAATTTGGGACATCGTGTCAATTTTTGGTACAATAAACATAGATTGTAAATATTTACAGCATAGACTGCAAATTTTTATTTATAAAAAAAATACAAAGTTAGAATGCAAATATTTGCAGTGTAAACTGTAAATTTGGTTCAAAATAATGATAGCCGTCTTGTGAAATTTGGTTTTGAAAAGTGATAAAATGAATTTTGAAATTTAAGAAGGGTGTTTGGAAAAACTTCTCCAAACTTACGCAAAAACAAATTTGTTTTATAACTTAATACAAAAATCTAACACAAAAATCGACCTTTTAGATAATAATAGATGCGTACCAGTGGAATACACATATATTATTTTGTTATTTTGTAGGAACGTATCCTTTGGCCTGCAATTTTTCAAAGAGCAGAGGTAATTGCTCAACAGGGACCATCAGATTTATAATCTGACGACCCTTTGAAATCTGATGCATAGCTACATCCGTGAATTTTTGCAGTTAAAATGCAACTTTCGAGAAGTCATTAAATCCATGGGGAAGCTGGATCCTTAAACATGTATATTTATAGGATGTGCGAGTACAAATTTGATTTTTTTTTTTTTTAATTTTATATTAGGATAAGGTATGTTTTAAGTTTCAGTAAACTACATGTTGTGAATGTGTATCTAATTGCACAAGTATATTGTTGCATTCAATAATTTCCTGTATTTATAATACGTCAAATGGACGTAATTGTCACACAATTGCAGAATTCAAATTTGAATAATTATTTGAGCTGTTGCCTTGTTCATTCGTGGCTAACTATTACTACGTTCAAATTATGAGTGGTTGGTAGACAAATTTACCGTCATCATAAAAGTAATAGTTAAAACCCAAAAAAAGGGATAGGGAGAATAACATAGTGGGGGATGATGTATTATGAGAAAATAATAGAATAGGTATTCTGGATAGCAGCATATAATATAGTATTCTAGCTACCATACATAATGATAGTGTAATCATTCTTTAATTATTCGAAGACATGCATGGAGACCAGCATTTTGGACTCTTATGCCAACAAAAATATAATAAATACAGTTTCCCCTTTTTACATATGATAATGTAATCATTCTTTAATAATGTGAAGGCATAAAAGGACCCTATGCTTTTCCTCTTTTTTCGTTTTTATTTTAGTCGCAGAGGATAAAGAAAAAGGGCGTGTTCGCTACTGATAGAATTTGCTGCCAAACCTGCTGCTCTGCCTTATTATTATTTTCAGAGACCTCTGAAAAGAACCCTTTTTTCAGTATTTACTCCATATGTCTTTATATTTCACTTTTCTTTTCGATGCTTTCGTTTTGCTTCATATCCAAGGAAAGTAAATTTTAATGTTGCTTTACCTCTTTTTTTTTTCCCTCCACCCTTCTTTCTTCTTCTCTTTTGCATTTTGCTTTTCTAAATGCGTGTGTTTTCGTATTCTTCTGCTTTTATGCACTTCATATTAAACCTATGTTTCTCTACAGGGATGTTTGTGGAATCGAGAAACTCTTTAATTAATTAGACGGTGTCCTTGATTTGTCACATATTTGGCAAAGCTCGACCATTTTTAGAACCTAATATTTTTTTTTTTTTTTGGGTTTCAAAGACCTACAGGCTTTTTTTTTTATAAAATAATTATATATATATATATATATATATATATATATATATATATATATATATATAACAAAAAGGAGGAGAAAGCCTTCCTCCGGAGGCTCACAGCAGAAGGCAAAATAAATGGAGCACATATACCTCCCTAGAAAAAAGCAGAAAAAAAATAACCGAGCAAATAAAACAACTCAAAAACACGGGTCAGCCAAGAAGGTAGGCCGAAACCCAAATAAACAGAATTAATATAGAAACTACTCTCCCGCCTCCACCATAAGGTAAGGGCCAGTCCACCCAACAAACCACCACCATCCATCTAGCCCAACGAGCAGCCAGGCAGAAACAACAAGTCAAAATGAGAAATATCCTAGGCATCCGCCATCCTGCCCACACCATCGAGCTCCGGCAAGGCCACCGCCCATAGGTGTGGCCATGAGAAGAAAATAGGATGTCACCATAGAGTGAGCAATAGACCACAACCATAAGAGACGTCGAAGAAAACCCAAGCCCTCAAGCCAGGAGAAACCAGCACTCAAGAGCTAATCCATCCTAAGCAAAAATCGCAGCAAGGAGACAGCAGAAGCACCTGAAACTTAAGCAAGCAGCTGAATTAAAACTAAAGGGGGGGGGAGGAGCGGGGAGGGGAAGACACCTCCCCAAGGCAGAGACCTAACCAACGCCTAGTCTAGCGGCACTAGTAGAGCATGAAATAGACAGAAGTCCAACAAGCCACCTAGAGCGATGACTTAGCGGACCCCTGAATGGTCTATCCCGGAAAGCCAGGAATACGTCATTCCTCACCCGGTGGATAATAGAGTGAGGCTCCATCGAAATGCTCTCGAAAATAGCTTTGTTCCGCGCACACCAGACGTGCCAGCAGATGAGACAATGAATCAAACGAAAAACAATGGACCGAAGGGATTTACCAGAATTACCACGCCACCACGAATTTAGGGGAAGAAGAGGATAAGAAGCCGGACACCGAACACCGACAAGGTTGCCAAAATAATTCCAGCAAGCTCTGGCCGTGAACCCGTCAAAAAACAAGTGGTTCAAAGACTCCGAGTCACCATTTCCGCAGCATCTACAGCGGGAAACAGTTGGAATGCCGATCTTTTGCAGATTCACGTCCAACGGTAACCCATCATGTAGCAACCGCCACATTAAAAGGGATACCTTGGGTGGAATGCGAGAATCCCAAATGAAGGAGAATTCACTGCGGATGGGGGAAGGAGCTCTGATGGAGGACCAGGCTTTCTGAATGGTAAAAGAAGCGCCATCCCATCCTGAAAACCTACCATGAGAATCTGCTAAAAGCTTCACTGACTGCATGTGCTTCCAGGTTTCGCTAGCATAGGAAGGGGAGCCCGAGAAATTCGCACTCGCAAGTCTGTGGTACTTAGCGTGGAGGAAAGACGCCCATAAGGAGTTGTTGGCGCCGAACCTGTTCTACAACTTACAAGCAAAAGCCGCACAAAGGTCTCTGGGATTACGAAGACCCAAGCCGCCTTCATTTTTGGGCCGACAAATCGAATCCCAAGACACCCAGTGGTGGCGACGGTCGTTGTCCTTGTTTCCCCAGAAGAAAGACGAGGCCAGAGACCGGTAAGAACGAAAAAAAGAAGAGGTAGGGGTCATAGTCGCGAAAATATGAGTTCCCATCGAATCTAAGACGGATTTGATAAGAACAAGTCTTCCGGCTTGGGAAAGAATAGACGAGTTCCATCGTAAAATCTTCCCCCTAACTTTGTCAGTCATTGGGTCGAAAACTGCGTTAAGTTTCCTACCCCGGTACAGGATAATTCCAAGATAAGGAAGGGGAAGGGAAGTTTCCTTGAACCCGGAGATAGTCTCGATCCAGCAGGCTCGAGAGAGAGACATATCCTTCGAATGGACAAAGCAGCACTTGGAGGGATTAACGAGTTGGCCCGAGGACCTCTCGTATTGATGGAGGAATCTGAGAAGCCTCCTAACAGAGGAGCGGCTGCCATTGGAGAAAATGACAATGTCGTCAGCAAAGGATAAAGAGGAGATGAGAGGGCAACCCCTAGGAATCCCGAACCGTTGGATCTGACCGTAAACGGTTAAGGATTGGAGTCCGCGAATAAAGGACTCGGCTGCAATAACAAAAAGAGAGGACGAAAGTGGGTCGCCCTGACGTAAGCCCCTCCCAGCCCTGAAATACCCATGGGCTGAGCCGTTAATGAGGACTGAGAACCAGCAGTTGGAAATGAGTCTCCAAACCAAATCAATAAGGGTCTCCGGAAAACCGAAGGTTCTCAGCACCTTGATAACGAAGAACCAGGACATGCGGTCGTAGGCCTTAGCCATGTCCAGTTTGAAGACAACATTAGAGCCCCAAACTTTCCGATCAATTTGGGAGATCAGTTCCTGGGCGAGAAGGACATTATCAGAGATAAGACGCCCCTTAACAAACCCAGCTTGAGAAGGAGAAATGATGCGTTCAAGGAAGGGAGCCAAACGAGTGGCCAGAATGTTAGAAATAACCTTATTGGAGAAGTTGCATAGACTAATAGGCCGGTAATCCGCACAACTCCTCGGACTATCACAATTCGGAATAAGAATAAGGTTGGTGAAAGTCCATCCAGCTGGAAGAATTCCCCCGGCGAAGAACGATTGGATGGCAAGACAAAAATCAGCCTGGATAATAGGCCAAGAGCATCTATAAAAGACACCATTGAAGCCATCAGGGCCACTGGCACTATCCTTGCTAAGGGCGAAGACACAAGCGCGGATCTCCTCCGTGGATGGGATATCCGCAATCGTGGTGCCTTCCGAAGGGAGGACCACTGGAGGAATGAAAGCTAACAGGGCCGGATCGGACACCGAGACCGAGGGAGAGCCCAGAAAAGATTGGAAATGAGAGAGGATTATGTCTTTGACCTCCTCAGGCGATGAAGCCGAAGATCGATCGGGCCTCAAAATCTCGCGAATCGCAAGAAGATTATTCTTCTTCCGAATAGAAGAGTGGAAGAATTTGGAGTTTGCATCTCCGACGACTACCCATTTGACCCTCGCCTTTTGACGGAGGTAGTCATTCTCAACACGCAATTCAAAAGAGAAGGCAGTTTGGGCAATAACCCACGCCTCCTTGTTGACCGCGGAAGGATGCTCGTCCAGCAAGGATTCTGCGTCGATAAGCGCCTCCTCTGCCCTACGGACGCGATCGAAAATGTTCTTGAAAACTTGAACGTTCCAAACCTTAAGGCAAGCCTTAAGACGCGAGAGCTTTCTCCCGAAAGCAGCACAGGGGGAGGCAGAAATAGGGACGCTCCAAGATTCAGAAACCACCTGAAGGAAGGAGTGGTGGGATTTCCACATGCTCTGAAATCGAAAGGATGAGGGCCCAGACAGTGAAAGAGGAGAGCAGCGAACAATCAGAGGGGCATGGTCGGAGAATGAACGATGGAGATGGGCGATAGAGAATGAAAAGGGGAGACGAAACCAATCCTCCGAGCCAAAAACGCGGTCAAGTCTAGAAAGGATACGATTCGGGCCCGCTTGGTTGTTAGACCAGGTGAAGGCAGAACCGACAAAGGGGAGCTCGGCGAGGCCAGAGGAGGCAATGAATGAGTTGAAATCCGCCATTGCCCCTCTATTGATGGCTGCTCCGCCCCGTTTTTCTGCTTGGCTTGCGACGATATTAAAATCGCCACCTAACACAGAAGAAGAGAGACCCAAAGTATCAAGAGCAAGAATGTCAGACCATAGAAACGCTCTCTCCGAGCGATCACACTTGGCGTAAACTGCGGAGAAAAGAAAAGGGACAGCAATGGACGGGGACGTGCACGCCACCGAGTAGAGCTGAGGGGAATCAAAAACAGGTCGAGTCGCAATAGATTTGGACCATAAGATCCATATCTTACCTGAGACATTTGCAGAACCACCGCCAAATCCTAAGGATAAGACAATCTTGGAAATGCCAGCCTGGTCAATAAGGGGTTCCAGGATAGCGACCAGACCAACCGAGTGCTTTCTAACAATGCGTTTAAGCCTAGCCAAAGTTGCATCGTTACCGATGCCACGCACATTCCAGAAGAGAAAGTTCGCCATAGAATCGGGAAAGAAGAGATGAGGTAGAAAAAGGAGGAACAGAACACCACCGTCTGTGAACAGAATAGCACAAACTCAAATCAGATACAGCGAAGATCGAGCAGATCTGTCGATCCGCTCGGACGCCGCTATAGAGCGTGTGCGAATGGTGCGAAGGATAGGAGGAACTCTCCTCTGCCTCCGCCTCGTCGCGCGAGAGGGAGAGGTGGGCGACGCAGAAGGAGAAAAGACGGAGCTAACCGATGAAGACGAATGAGATGAGTTCCTTGCTAAGAAATCTAGACGCTCATTAAGGAGCGCTATCTCTGCCTTACTCATCAGAGGAATGGAGATGGACAGAGGGCAAGCAGAGGAGGGGAGCGAGCACTTCGAAGAGCATCGCACGGGAATAGGAGCCTTACACTCCTCGGGATCGTATGGAAAACGAAAAAGATAAGGGATGCGAACTACTCGCAATCCAACAGACAAGAGAAGCAGTCCGGAGAGGGATGGGTAAAATCACAAAAGGGTGAACCAGAGACATAGGACGAGTCGAAAACAGATGACAAAACAGAGATACCCGAAGGATGACAAGAAGTTAGGGATGGGAGATCGGGGAAAGAGATGACGGGACTATCAGACGAGTAACAGCTCGCCTGGCATAAAAATGTGGGAACGCAACCTAGTTGCTTCCCATGTTGCTGTAGGAGTCCTACCACTGCCGGACTGTCACTAATCAAACAGTCCCGCGCTGTCGGTAGAAATCGCAACTCGGGGGTAACCTCCGAGCAGAACAAAGAAAGCTGGCAATAACCCTTACTGTCCGTATAACGGTCAGAAATGATCGCTATACGACCAGAGCAGGGAGATCGCCCATACCAACCGCTCCAGACCCGAGGCAACCCCTCTTCAATTCGTAGACTAACCGGCATAAAAAAGATAACAAACCAACAGAAAGTCACAGACGACAAAAACAAAGGGTCGTCGCGACTCCCCCTTAGAACCAAACAAGCGAAGCCCCAACACTCGCCTCCAAACGGAAGCCAATGTACGAAACCACCAAAAAAGCAAATGGAAGAGGTCTCGGCCAACGGAGACCTAAAGCTATGAAACTTGCCGACAGACAGAACCCCAGGGCAGAGCAAATCAAAACAAGTTGTACGACTGGGACCTGACCAATAACCCGACAGAGACAGAGTGTCAGGTTTGAGGTCAGGGAGAACATGCATACGCATGTCAAGGCTCAAACCACCACAGAAAACTACAGAGGCCAACAAACAATCAAAACCCAAAGAAGCAGCACACTCAGTGGAATAAAAGGGGACACAAGAAAAACTCACCTGCCTGCAGAAAGAATCACCAAAGCTTCGGATAGACAGTTGACTGCGCAAGACAGAGCCGAAAGTCCAGTACGACGACAAATGCAAGCTCAAACGCGAGCCAGCGGAGAGCTGCTCGGCAATAGACCGGCAAACTCGTGGCAGCAACCGATCTAGAGGCGCGGGCAAGGTGATCAAATCCTTAACCCCACCATCATCATCCGAGCCAAACACGCCAAATAAGCCAGAGTTACCAGTAGAATCCAGCAACCCACCTGAGGCCACCGCCTCAGAGAACGAAAGTCGCGGGGCGAACCGCTGAGAGAGGACAAGCAAGTCAGAGGAGCCAGAGTCAGAGCCAGCATAGCCACAGTCAGACATGGCCGAGAGCGAGCCAAAGCACAACCCGCTGATGGGCAAAGCCGGGCCTCCCACCGCATCCCCGAAGCGAAGTTTCGGTTCAAATCGGGTGATAAAATCCCGTTTACCAGAAGCCTTCGCCACGCAGGGGCAGGAAGACGAAAGTTCCAACACCACATCACTTAGAGACATCGACCCGGATAAGGTTGCATCTCGCACAGAGTAAGAGAAACAAGGCGAGATAGACATAAACAAGCCATCCACCACCAGGAAGTGGAACCGATTTAGTATCGCTGAAGCTCTATTCGAGAAGACGCAAATCTCGACAGAACTAGAGCTAGAAAAGCAAACAGACAACGGCGGAACCACCACTGACAAGAGCGCGGCTGCCACCTCAGCGAAGGAGGGGCAGGCTCTCAAGAAATCGCCTCGGAAGTAAAAAACCCCCAAATCCATTGGGAACCCTAGAAACAAACAGCGCTGCAAAGCAAAGATCGCAACCAGAGTAGGAGGTAACAACCGATTAATCACAGAAAGCACGGAGTAGGAGAAAGAATCAGAAGAAGCAGAAAAATCGCGTTGGGGAGAAGAAACTCAGGAGGCCATTTTTTTTACCGTTGGACTCAATATTTAGAACCTAATCGATTACTAGTTAGTTTGCCATAAAAAATTTATGACAAAATTGTTATATATGGACGTGTATAAGATATGTTTCTTTTCTTATACAAGGACCGCTTAGAACACACCAATTGGGCCGGTTAGTTGAAAACTCTGTTCACTGACTAGCCACAAGCGTTAAAGACCTCTGCCTCAAGTGTTTAGAGGTATGACATTTACAAAGATTCTAAATATCATACGTTCGAGCCACCGATACATTATAATGAGTGTTTTGGTTAAATAAAGTATCACTCCTGTTATAAAAAAACTTAAGAAATCTAATTAGCCACAACGTAATTGGTTAATCAATATATAAAATTAGCGTGTTTCACGAGATCATAAGATCTCACTATTTGGTCAGCACCGTGGGATATGCCTTGGAAAATTAAAAATGGCCAACGCGTTGTATTTTTTAACAAAATAGTAAAAATATGTTGTTTTAGTCCAACACAGCGATTGCATTTTCACATTTAAACTACGTGAACACACCCATTAATCATTATCGAAATTCAACTCATTCTTCATCAACTTCTAGCTTTTTTGTCAAAATGAGAACCAAAAATACAAAAATAAAAATAAAAGTAAACGTGTTCAAGTAAAAGAAAATAATAACATATACTTCGTCATTTCAGAAAAATAATTTTGCTCCTCAACGGTATCAAAACATACTTTCACATTCATATCCATAATTTAAAAGAATATAACGATGCAATTGTATTTGTAACTTACACGATATCAAAATTTTAAACAATATCAACAACGCACTCTTTTTACTCAAAATATGTCCAAAAATGACATGCATCGACCGTAACAACATTCGTTTTCGCACACATATCTTAAAATGCACGTTTGAATGTGTCTTGGCATGCCAAACTCTATTTGGTATGCTTTGATATTTTAAGTACTAATGTTTGAATTAACTGAATTCAAAAATGGAGTCCTTAGACTGTGCGAGTTTAATAGGTGTTTTTAGAGTGAAAATTGAGAGGCGAACTTCGACGTATATGACCATCTTTCTTCGAGATGGCCCACACAAAGAAAGTATGTTTAGAGTAAGGGAGAGCTAATACTTGTGTTTAGAACATGCAAGCAATTGGTTGCATTAGAAATCCTATATGAGATAAGATGACTATTCTCTGCTCATGTTGGAGCATTATTGACATGCGATAGGTTGTATGCGAGCTTAATTTGGAGTAGGTTAGGTGCAAGCTAATAAGCATGTGTGTTTGGTGGCATTTGTTGTTTTCCTTCAAAGCGTGAGGTCAAGCCCGGTCGAACATAGGAGTATTTTGAAGAGTATGATAGGTGAGCTCATGGGGGGTGAGCATGCCTAAATGAGGTAGAGTTTGGGGTAAACCTCCATATATCAATGTTGTACTAAAAAATTGGAAGAATGTTTTCTTTAAGAGTATTTGACATTGTGCGACGCCTAGCAATGAGCATAGATTGAATATTAGAATGTGAGTTCTTCTTTGTATAAATCTACGTATGCGGACGGGTGTTCTCTTATGACATAGGTTGATGATTTGATGCATAGGTGCTTTTGGCATCAAGATTAGGTGATTTGGTGTATAGATACAAGAGATGGATTGTCCCCTCGGTTTAGGTATTTACGTAAGGAAAGGGAGGGCTCCTCCTTCAATGGCGAAGCTTTGTAACTAGGGTGTTTGGTTGCACCAATGACTTGTGGAGACCGATGGGAGGTCCACTCCTTGGTCATGTGCAAATGGTAGGTCCTACCAAAGTTTGATAGAAGGTTCAAATATTTAATTGAGGATGTTGTTAACCCTCGAATTTTCGGTTGAGTGTTAGCCTAACGAGGTGAAATGCATTAAGCGAGCTTAGCCTAAGTGGTCGTTGATTAAGAAGAATTTATTGTTTGGAGGACTAGGTTTCCTCTCTTTGGTACTCTTAGATTAATGGATTTTTGTGGGTATTGGATATTTGGATGGGGGCTACCCATCGTGGGTGAGTATTCAATGGTTGATTGATGGAGCTTATACATAGTAGATCAGTACTATGTAGTGGTATTTACTGTATTTATGTATTTTATTTTTCCAGTTGTAATAGACGCCTATTACAACTTTTCTTTCCTATCAGTTGTAATGGATGCGTAAATTTTACAACTCTTCATTTTTGACATTTGTAATAAATGCCTATTACAACCATTTTCGTTTACCCGTTGTAATGATTAGTTAATAATTATAATTAAATAATAATACTTAATAATTGATAATGAAATAATTAAAAATAAATAACAATTAACTATTATTATTATTAATTAATTAATTTGAAATATGAAATAATTACATTAATATTACTATTACTAATCGATAGTTAATAATTAATATAATAATTAATTAATAATAATAATTATTAAATAATTAATAAATAAGAATTAATGTACAATAATTAGTAATTAAGAAGTAATAAGTAATAATTAATAATTAATAAATCATAATCAATAAGTTATATTTAATAATTAAGAAGTAATATTTAATATTTTAATAAAAAAATTCAAGTGATTCATATAATATTTTAATATGAACGATTAATGTCCTATATTTATATAGTTCCCCTTGATAGTTCTTTGACGATCCCATATTTATGTAGTTCTCCTTGATAGTTCTGTGATGACCCACCTCCTTGCGCGATGTTTTACAATTTCAGAACTTTTTATCAATAAAACGGTCTCCGGCCATTTTATCGATATTTACCAAAATGTATATTTTTTATTATATATATATTTATTCAAAATAAGATTATCAATATCATTTATTATTTAAAACATCATCATTTATGCTTAAAATCTTATTTTTGAATATTTTGAAATTTTTCTTAAGTGATGAATTTATGGGTCGTTACAAGTTTTCTCCTTGTTGCAAAATTTTAACTCTATACTTTTCCTTGTTTAATTTTTACAAAAACAACCACATTTGATTGCATCAAGAGATGACATTTAAAATAAAATGTTATTTTTAGTCATTTAAAAATAAGAATAAAATATTATATTTTTAAAAATATACATGACTGAAATAAAATCCATCTTTTGTCTTTCCCTCTTTAAGTTTCAAGAGGCGGTCATCTTCCCTCTTTAATTTTCAACTGGCGGTCATTCACAAAAATAAATACTCGTATTAGTTTATTCGTTCTATCCCCAAAATACGAAGCCTAACCCTAAATCCCCTTCACCTAATCCATTGTCATTTCCTACTTCACAAAGCCCAAAATCATTACTCCTCGTACCACCACTTCATCGAAGAGTACTTCCGGCAGTCCTCTGGCCTCCATATATCCCTAATTGTCTAAAACCACCATGGCGTCCTCTCTCTGATTTGAAGCGAAGGCGATGAAATTATGGTAGAAAAGGTAACGCTGCCTCTCAATACAAGATAGAAGTTGATCTGCCACGGCGATGAAACAACGGTGATGAAATAACGACAATGAAATCCTGTTGACAAGGTGAAGTCGATCTATCACTCTCTAAAATGATAGAATATTATATGTATGTTGTTTTGTTAATTTAGGTAGCTCATCATCACATGCTGCTAGCAGCTTAATGATGTTCCATGATTATTTTAGTACCTCATCTTATAATGATATATGGACTAGCAGTTTAACATTCAATTAGCAAAGTGTTGTTTCTAATGTTTAACAGGCTCAGCTGCTCTTTTACAATTTGTTCACTGAAATTTGCTACAAAGACCTGCATATGTAATAGCACTTAACAGGTAACTTAAGATACCTTATTTAATATGCTTTCAATGGGGTTGCTTTTTGTATTACATATGCACAGTTTGAAAGATTGCGTTTTTCAGACAACTATTTACATGATGACTAAAAAATGAAAAAAACTAAGACAATTTGGTCTGACTAAGAACAGGACTATGGTTACTATAAGCTTTGAGAATGACCTACACGTATATGCTTTTCAAAGATGAAAATATCAGTATTATCTAAAAGAACTTATTTTTTTAGTCTTAGTATCTTAGTTCTGATTTTATACTTGGTGTTTTCAGTTCAATGTATTTGGGTACTCATTCAAATTAATATGTGGACAGATTGATTTTATTCTATGCTAAAGGAACTACGTGTCATTGTGAACAGATTGATTTTATTCAAAATCAGAAGTGCTGTCCTTTGAGTGAAAATCCCCTTTTGTTGAATTGTTTAGCTTGGAATTTACTTTTATTTTCTTAGGACCTAACAATGATGTATAGATAATAATTGTATCAATCAATACGCCTCAGTTTGGAATTTACTTTTATTTTCTTAGGACCTAACAATGATGTATATATAAGAATAAGAATTGTATCGATCAATACGCCTCAGGTACCGTTTCTACCAGTACAATGCTTGTTTCCTTTGCTTGGTCTGAATATAACAATAGCCTTACATTGCTTTTCCTTTTCCTGGTTTGAAAATTGGTTATGCATTAGGCTTGTAATATACAATTGGTTATTAAGAGAGAGGATTTTGAAGTTTAAGAATTCTCCTTTCAAAATCTCACTTAAATATATGTATATATAGCCACTTGCATCTACACATTTTGCATAAAACTTCCTGCAACAATAGTCTAATGTATTCCTAAAATATTTTTGTCCAGTCGCATCGTGAGAGCAACAATTTGACAGTTCAAGAACAACCTAAATGGGATGCAAGGCAAGCTGAAAATGAGGCAAGAAAATGTAAACTATTGAGTTGGCAAAAGCAAGTTGTTGCAGAAGGAATGGTTGTATCCACTTATCCTACTTATTTGGTGCACTCTAAAAACTAGGACCAGATGGTCGTAAAGTTTGGGTTGATGTGGCGGTGGATCCGGAAGCTTTCTTGTGAAAGCCGAATTCAAAGATGTCGACTTTTGGAGAAGCTGATGGATCAATCATGGTTTGGCATAAAGACTTTGTTGCCTTCGACTAGTGTACTTCCTTAGGATATGCGTTGTTTGGTGATACAAAATTTTATCTTTCTTATGTATTTTGTTTTCTATCGTTGTACTTTGGAATGGTTATGTGGGAATATTGTTTTGATACTGTTTTAGTTGGTGATGTGAACGATTACTTTAAATTGTTTTGTTGGGTATGTATTGTACTTTTGTTGTAGTTCTATGATTATTAATTTTTATGAATGAATCTGGTTTAGTAGGTTTCAGATGTATATTGGTTAGCTTTTGGTAAAATGGTGATTGGTGCATGTAATTATTATTACGAAATGTTTCATTTCCACAACATTTATTACCAGTTGAAAAAAGGTTAATTGCAACTGCAAGTAGTTGTAATAGAATTTATCACAACGGTTTTTTGCAACCATAGAACACCTTTGTGAAAAGCCTCCACTGTTGTAACAGGTCTTTAATAACGGTTTTCCACCGTTGTAATATAGTGATTTTGTAGTAGTGATAGTAATGTCGAATTTTGTTGGGGGATGAACTATTTAGCCATGATTTTCCAAAAGAAATTAGTTATATGTGGTGTCAAATTTTTTGTGACGTGTATGTACTTAGTTTCTTGAGGTATGGACTGATATTGGGGATGGATTGGTTGTCACATTATAGGGCAGTGTTAGATTGTGATAGTAGGGTGATTAAGGTAAGGAGCAGTAGAAGGCATGATTTAGTTCAATATTCTGAGCTAGATAACCCTACACTATTGCATTACTACTATTCCCTAGACCTATCACATGATGAGTTAGCTTCTATCCCAATAGTTTAGGAATTCCTAAATATTTGTGTGGAAGATTCATGCTTACTACTCCAAAGAGAAATTGAATTTTGAATTGATCTCAAGAAGGACGCAAAGCCTTTTGTTATCACTTACGCATATGGCCCTGAAAGATAGAAGGCAACCAGATAAGCAAAGTTTTTGAATTATTGCAAAAAGCCTTTATCCATAGAAGTATTTTGGAGTGGGTGGCACCAGTAGTCTTTGCAACTAAGAACGATGGTTCTTTATGACTATATGTTGATTATCAAAAGTTGAACATGCTGACAAAGAAGAATCATTATCCATTGCCTTATATAGATGATTTATTTGATTAGTTAGTGCAAGCAAAGATATTTTCTCAATTTGACTTAGCCATTAGTTTTTAGCAGTTGAGAGTGGAAAGTGATAGTATAACTAAGAAGCTTTCCATACACCAGGTGCATCGTTTGAGCGGTTAGTCATGCTCTTTAGACTAACTAATGTTCCCATCTATTTTGTTGATTTGATGAGAGGAGTCTTTAGGGAGAAGTTGATTAGGTTAGTGGTTGTTTTTGTTGATGATATTCTTGTTTATTCAAGAAGTGAAGAAGAACATAAGTAGCATTTGAGAATTGTACTTGATGTGTCGAGAAGGCATCAGTTAATGGCGAAATTCTCCAACTATAACTTTTGAAGAAGAGAAGTTTGCTTTCTAGGCCATGTTGTTTCTGAGCATGGATTGTCTATTAATACGAGTAAGGTAAAGGTGGTTCAGGATTGGTGCATACTAAGGGATGCTATAGAAGTTCAGAGTTTTCTTGGTTTGATCGGTTATTATAGGATATTCATTAAGGACTCCACTAAAGTTTCGGTATCATTGCCTAAGCTTACTAAGAAAAACCATATTTTTCTCGTGGAACATAGACCGTGAGCATGCATTAGCTAACCTGAAAGAGTTTTTGACTAGTGCACCTATGTTGATGATTCTAAATGGCACTAAGCCTTTTATTGTATATACCGATGTTTTCAGTACTGGTCTTGGAGCTATATTGATGTAGGAAGGAAGATTAGTAGCATATTCCACTAGACCGTTTATGACTCACGAGATAAATTATTATACTCATGATCTTGAGTTAGCAGATTTTTGCGCTTAAGTCTTGGAGTCATTATTTGTAGAGAAAGATTTGGGTTGTATACAAATCATAAATCTCTAAAAATATTTATTTTCTCAAAAAGACCTAAATCTCAGGTAGTAGAAGTGGATAAGGTTTCTAGCTCTATATAATTTTGGTATTGCATATACTTCAAGTAAAGGGAATTTAGCGGCAGATGCTTTGAATAGGAAACATGCGACATTGAGTTCGATGTTATTATAATGGAGACAACTGGAGTTTATTTCCAAATTTGATTTTAGACCATCATCAAATTTAGTTTTTGGTTTGTTCATAGCTTTAGAGGTTAGACCAACACCTATGGATCACACTGGTCCAGTCAAAGGATTGATGGGACATTGGTAGGTATTATGGATCGGTTGGGTAGAGGAGAGGAGTATTCTCACCTAGATAGATACTCTATTGATTCAACGGGGTATCTAAGCAGAGATGATAGGTTGTGTGTACCAGAGACCAGGGAGTTGATTGATGAGGTTTTATCGAAGTCTTACCCCTCATGGATGATTATTCATCTTGGTGCAGATACGATGTATAGGGATATGAAGAGAGTGTTTTATTGGTCAAGGATGAAGAGGAAAGTTGCAAAGCATATTGTTAGATGCTTAAATTTTCAAAGAGCTAAGGATGAGTAAAAGAAGCCAAGTGGATTGTTACTTCCTTAAATATTCCAAAGTGGAAGTGGAAACATATATCGATGGATTTTATCATCGCTTTCCTAGAATTAAAAGGGAAAATGAGAATATTTGGGTCATTGTGGATCGGTTTACCAAGTGGGCTCATATTCTTAACATACAATTATAACAAAATGACATACATCACACTCAAATATATTACGAGTGTGATAGTCACATGCACGTACTATTGCTCGAATTTCTTGCAAGCATGGAATGGGTCAGTCCGAACAATTCACCTGGTCCGCACAATTTCTCGCAAGCATGGAGTGGGTTTTTTTGAAGGCACGGGCATAGGGCTTGGATTCGCCAGCACCATTATCTTTAGTGTTAGTCCTTGAGATGATGGTTTTCACTACACCAAAACAGGTGATTCCCAACGAGTATAACTGTCGCAAACAGTTTCAGCAACGCTTATTAGCGTCGCTGTATGGGCATCGCAATTTATTGCCAACGCTTATAAGCGTTGGGAAGTTTAGTTTCCCAACGCTAATAAGCGTTGGAAGGTTGTATTCGCCAACGCTTATAAACGTTGGTGTATATTATTTAGCAACGCTTATAAACGTTGGAAAATTAACCATCCAACATTGTTTAATTTTCTATGCTGACGCTTATAAGCGTTGGTAAATTTTAATTGCCAACGCTTATAACGCTGAAATATTTTCATTCTCAATATAGTCAATTATTTTAACATTAATAAACAATTAATAACTAACATGATATGCATTATTATACTACATTCAATAGGAACCCAAAATTTACAATATTCATGATCAAATAACAACATAAATTTCATAGTCAACTACTTCAGAACAATGTCAACTACTTCATAACAAGTACAATACATAATTAAGTTGGTTAATTCAATACATAATCAACTACTTCATAACAATGTCAAATTGGAATTGATGGCATTATTAACTTGATTAGCTACTTGCCTTTCTATCTTTAGGTTGTCATAATCAACTACTTCATAACTTGATTAGCTACTTGACTTCATAACAAGTCCAGCTTCTCTTTCTTTCCGAAGCCTTGGAACCTCGTGTGCTTCAGCATCAAGAAGAAAGAAATTTCCTGTTACAACGAAATTGCAGAAGCTGGTAAGAATCTGAAAACACCTTCAGTTTCTTGTATGGATATACAACCCCCAAAACGTTGAGAAGTTTCTCAACCAAGTTTCTCATCATCCATTAAAAGCCATGAGCCGTTTTCCACTAAAAACACCATTCATTTGCCATCAAAAAAATCACATAATGTTTGGACATTCAACTTCAATTCTCAAATATTGATTTCTGAAGGAAAAAAATTTCACATTGACAAAAATTTAGTGATAAATAATTATCTATAAACTAGTGTCATTATTAAGTAAAGCAACCAGACAATACAACATTAGATTTGAAGCAGGTTTTATGCTAATCCACTTGGAGCAATAAAATATTTTCCTATTGTTTCTAATTTCTACCAATTTTTCAAAGCTATCAAAGTAATCAAAATATATACCCTAAGAGTGTAGTCAGTTTGCAGGCTGCTCTCAATCCCTTCCATTGCGGTTGCCTGCATATTTTCATTATACAAGTAGTTAACTACATTGTATCTACTGCATTGATTTCCTTGTAAGTAACATATGTGTTAAAACTTCACCTTCATGAATAAATCAACCTCTGCTTCAGGGAGAATTCCTTTCGCCTTCTCCCTTCTTGCCAATTCAGTTAAAAGGTCTGCATCATAAATGTAATTATGTTAGATTCATTCGCATTTTAACCAATAGAAATTTTATGTCAGTGTTTTTTAAAAAGGGTATCATACCATATCTAGCACCGACGCCTTGACATCTAGCTGAAAAGTCTAGTGATTCTTTCACTGTCATTTCTCCTACATGTATATCATTTTGACTAATGTATGCTGATGTTTTTTGTGGCCAACCAAGCCCAAAGCAGACTCGGCCAAATTTCTAGCTGAGTTCAACAGAGTTGGCAGTGCTCTGCTTCCAATGTAGCATTTTGCTTCAACGGTCAGATTTTCAAATCTTACTTCTACTGTTGGCAGACTGATTCCAACTCTGTTAACGTAAATAACTTTTGCTGTTATTAATTAAACATACCATAAACTCTCATATATTCTGATAATATGCAAAGCAGGGATTCACCGATAAAATTTAATATATTAAAGGAAAAAAAGAGGAAGAAGAAAACAAGATGTCATATATACAACTAAATATTCCATTTTAGTTCTGCAACTAGGTGTATTTTCTCCAAAGAACATACAGTAACCTAGGAAACAAACATAGAAACTGCAAATGTAAGGGAACTTACAGTTGCATGGGTTATTCCAAGATTCAATTAAGACGCAAGCTGCATACGTTCTTTTCTACCGCCGTGTGAAAGTTGAATAAACAACCATGTGCTAATAAGGTGGACTCCTTTCAGTGGCGTATAGGTGGGATGAATATTATTTCAGTATAATGTTTTGGGATCAGAGACTGATTTTATTGTTTTCCTCGATTGTATAGATATTGGGTGGTTCAGGATCGGTATGACTAGAATGCTTGATCTTCTATCTGACATTTTTGGCTTAAAGACGTCGTTCTATAAATTTTTTGTAGTCAAATGTTAGGAAGAACCAAATAACATAAATATACCCTTTCCATTTTCAGTGTTTAATACGTTGCTACTTTGTTGAGGAAAATCTTGCCTGTGTTTGATATTGTTGTTTAACTAATTTGACGTGATCTACAACCGCCCCACTTATCTTAAAGATAGTAGCATCTTTTGCAGTTGTCTTTTGAAAAATATAATTTCAAATCAATTGAACAAATCTTTTCTAACATTTGAGTTCAAAAGAAATGAAAACGAAAAGCAGGGTTGTTGAAAGTGGGAACTCATGAAGGTAACAGGATACAGCATTTTATGTTGGTTTCTAATATCATAATTTCTCTAACATTGAAAAACAATGGGTCTTATCATTATCAAATATGGTGATTCGTATTTCTTCAATTGCAATACCCCATTTTTTGACAACTGAACACCCATGAAGTTTCATAATTCTGCTTTTAGTTGGTGCCAAACAGTCACTTGATAAAGGAAGCTATATTCAACAATCATCTTTTTAATCCAAGATCACACAAAAAAAGGAGTCAAATTTTTTTTTGTTTAACTTGTTAAAATATCTATGCAAACAATCTCTGAAACTCAAAACAAAATTATGCAAGGAGAAGAGATTTATATGAGCAACAAAAATTCCAGAGATAGAGCAAACAATACTTGTAGCTGGAGAAAATAATAAAAAGGTAGGTTTCACCATTTCTAGCATTGCTGACAATATGCTGGGCTTCCTGCTCTGCAGCTAACAGTTGCTGGATTCCACCTTGACGTGAGTTAGACACCATACTTTACCTATCATTTAATAGGATCTTGTTCAATTGTGGCAGTAAAATAATATGAATAATAACATAACTATAAAACAGTTTCCAAAGTTGGATACAAGTAGTAAATCATAAAATTCAGACTTTAAATTCAAACGGATATAAATCGTAAATGTAAATTCAAAAGATCAATGTTTTAAGGTTTGTACTCCCTTTAAGACTGATTTTGATGCTAGAGTTTCGAAACTTATCATATAAATAGATTAACTACATGTCGTTCTCGCTACCAAATCTAAGCTTAGCATCTCGTAATAAAACATGATCTACTAAGAAAATGTCGATCGTCGTCATCTCGCCTTTCCAGTGCGATTGCCTACGAGATGGAGTCGTCGTCGTCTCGCCTTTCCAGTGCGATTGCCTACGAGATGGAGTCGTCGTCGTCTCGCCTTTCCAGTGCGATTGCCTACGAGATAGAAGTAGTTGGATTCGATATCGATTGACTACGAGATGGAGTCGTCGTCGTCTCGCCTTTCCAGTGCGATTGCCAGTCGCCTGCTTCTTTGATTGAAGACTTGAAATCTTTTGGGGAAAATGCAAATTGGAGCACTTCATTTTACAGATTTTATTTTACAGATACAGCACTTGGAAAATTGGAGAATTGGAGAATTGGGGAAAATGCGAATTGGAGAATTGGAGAAATGAACGTGGCTAGGGTTAAGCGTGATATGTTATCCAATTACAATTTTACCCTAGTATATTTCAATTAACTCCAATTAAACCAAGGCTTACAACGAAAATAAGTGTCGCCGTATTTAAAAGTGTAAATTTTTATTTTTAGTAACACTTATATTGGATAGCGACACTTATTAGCGAGACTAAAATGCAACCCATATAAGTGTCGCCAAATGAAAAAAAAAAAGTGTTGCCAAATGACTGTTTTGGTGTAGTGTTTGATGATAACAACCTTAGAATAAGATTATAAAATATAAATACTAACATTATAGTTTAGATATATATATGTATATGCAGGATTTAACCATGCAGGTACCAAGAATGAAGACTGTACAGTATAGAGATTCAAGATATCAAGATTGAAGACTCATGAGTATCAAGGTTATCAAGAGTTCAAGATAAGTATTGAGTCTAGAATTATGTTAAAACTTCATAATAGCACTGAAATCTTCACTCCATTTTTCTTTTGGGATGGAACCCATTTCTACCTTTTTAGTGGCTTACAAACCCACGACAAGTAGCTTACAAACCTACGACAAGTGTCTTACAAACCCACGAACATCCTGGTTTTATACAAGTTCTCGAGTCTTGATATGATGAGATATTCCGCAAGAAGAAGCTTGCAAAACTACTTCAAAATGATTTTCAAAACTACTACAGAATGATTTTCAAAACTGCTTTTCAAAATGTTTTAGCCTTAAAAATTATCTTTTAAAATAATTTTCAAAAAGATATTTTAGCCTTAAAATATTCTTTGTTTTTGTTTTTAATAAACTCTTGTTTTTAAACTTCGCTTGTTTTAAACTATCTTTATACTTAGATTTAAATATAAAATTATAGTAAAATTTTATATATATTATTCTCTATATTTATCTATGTATTTTATCTATAGTCAAGTATATTTATAAAGTTTAAAATAGTTTTAATATGAGATAAAGGTTATTTTCAAAGAAAAACAAATCATCAAAATTTTCTTTGGGATGTCGACATGCCCTAGTACCCCATGTCGACATAGTTTCAGTTAGATTCAAAAATTTGAATTTCAAAAGAAGTGTCTATTCGCCATAACCTTTCACGAATGGACATGGCTGTTGTTCTTCTATAAATAGGGGTTGGTTTCAACAAATTTTTATATCAGATTTTCTAGTTTTTCACTTCTCTTCTTCTTCCACATTTTCTTATTCAAAATTCTATCATTACTCTGCCAAAATCAACATTGAATCTAACTAGATTATCTCTGGTTTGATTCTCTATCACTATCTCAACAAGATCCAAGTGTTATTCAGAGTTATAGGCTACTTTGTCATCTATCTAGCAAGAAAAGGTGTGATTGTAGCCTTGGAAATCAATCAAGCGAGAAAAGGTGTGATTATAGCCTTGAGTAATCAATTGGGTGAACTTGTTGCCCGAAAATCAAGTATCTCTACCCAGAGGATTGTGATTCTGGAGGGTGTACCTCGTAGCCTTGAAACCGAGGGTTGTAATTGTTGAATTGCTTTTGAAAGGAAATCCGTACTTAGTTGTGCGGGACTGGATGTAGGGTAACTCCGAACCAGTATAAAATCTGGTGTGTTCTTTCCTTTACTGCATTTACCTTATTTCTGCATCTGTTTTTGATTCTGTGATTATATCTGTGTCTGAATATTGCATAAATTTGTGTACAAATCAACAATAACTCAAAAAGATTTAGTAATTTCTTATAAACACTATTCACCCCCTCTAGTGTTCATTCTAGTCTTAAGATCCATATTCCGCATTCCTCACTTTTGGTATCAGAGCAAGATTTTCAAAAGTTTCATAATCTGATTTTTGAAAAAGTTTTTTTTAAATGGCTATGTTTAAGAAATCTGTTAATGCATGTTTAGAAATATTCAGATCATCATTGTCACTTGAGTCTGCATATAATCAATATTCAAATACAAGTTGTCTACTAAGATTGTTTGATGTGCAGGAATCATGCTTTATGGGAGTTGAGGATTCAATCCAGAACAAACAAACTGTGGAGATCAAAAAGAACAAATGGATACTCGATAGTGGATGTTCTAGACACATGACTGGGAATCCAGATATGCTGAATGATATAATATACAAAGACGGAGGACTGGTTAACTTTGGAGACAATTCAAAAGGTTATGTGATCGACATCGACAAAGTCGGTAACTCTGAAACTCCTATTATTACTAATGTTTGCTAGTTAAGAATCTGAAACACAATCTGCTAAGTATAAGTCAACTATGCGATAAAGGATATAAAATTAAATTTGGAAAAGATAAGTGTCACATTGAAGATAATAATTCAACCATAATATTTGAGGGAATTAGGAAAAAGAATATTTATATTCTTAGTATGAAAATTTCAAATGATAACTTGTGTCTTTTGGCAAATGCAAGTGACCCTTGGATTTGGCATAAGAGATTTTGGCATTTGAATTTCAAACTCTTATCTAGACTGTCAAAACATGATTTAGTAAGATGCCTCCCTAAAATGAATTTTAAAGTAGATAGTCTATGTGATGCATGTCAACTAGGAAAACTTAGAAAAAGTTCCTTTAAATTAAAAAAATATGATTTCAACTTCAAAACTTCTTGAATTACTTCATCTTGAATTATTTGGTCCATCTCAAATTCAGTCAATAAATAATAGTAAATACGTTTTTGTAATTGTAGATGATTATTCTAGATTTACATGGACAATATTTTTAAAACATAAAAGTGATACTTTTGAATATTTTAAGAATTTTTCAAAAAGGGTTCAAAATCAATTTTCTCAAAAAATTATAACCACCCGTAGTGATCACGGTGGTGAATTTGAAAATGAAAAGTTTTAAGAATTCTGCAATAAAAAGGGAATAATTCACAATTTTTCATTTCCAAGAACTCCACAACAAAATGGAGTAGTAGAACGTAAAAATAGGATGATTCAAGAGTGTGCGAGAACTATGCTTTCTGATAGTAATTTACCAAAGTACTTTTGGGCAGAAGCAGTTGCTACCGCTTGTTATATTTTAAATAGAATTTTAATTAGACCTTTAACTGATAAGACATCTTATGAACTTATTTACTCAAAGAAACCTAAGGTATCTTATTTTAGAATTTTTGGAAGTAAATTTTTTATTTTAAATACAAAAGATAACTTAGATAAATTTGATCCTAAATCCGACAAAGGTATCTTTATCGGATACTCTAATAGAAGTAAAGCATACAGAGTATTTAATTTAAGAACTAATACCATCTAAGAAACAATGCATGTTTCATTTGATGAAAATTTCATAATTTTTGAAGAAATAAATGATGAAGAGGATTTAATCCTTAAAACCAAGAGTCAACTGAAACTAATAATGAATTAAATCATCATAATAAAAGGATTAAACTTTTAAAAGATCACCCTATAGAAAATATACTTGGAGATATGAAATCTGTTGTTAAAACTAGAAACCAACTAAGTCAAATGAGTATGTAGCTTTTATATCAACTATAGAACCCAAAAATCCAGAAGAAGCATCAACTGATGATTCATGGATTTTGGCTATGCAAGAAGAATTAAATCAATTCACTAGAAATGATGTTTGGGAACTTGTTCCTAGACCTGAAAATAAAACAATAATTGGAACTAAATGGGTTTATAAAAATAAAATGAATGAACAAGAAGAGGTTGTTAGAAATAAAGCCCGGTTAGTCGCTCAAGGTTATTGTCAAGAAGAAGGAATATATTTTGATGAAACCTTTGCCCCCGTAGCAAGATTAGAAGCCATTAGGATTCTACGTGCTTTCGCAAATCATAATAATTTCAAATTATTTCAAATGGATGTTAAAAGTGCATTTTTAAATGGTTTTGTAAAAGAAGAAGTATTTGTTAAACAACCACCACTTTTTGAAAATGATAAATTTTCAAATCATGTTTACAAACTTAAGAAAGCTCTGTATGGTCTAAAGCAAGCTCCTAGAGCCTGATATGATAGACTAAGATCTTACTTGTTACAATCAAATTTTGAAATACGTAAAGTAGATAATACTCTTTTTATTAAAAGAAATAAAAATGATATTTAACTAGTACAAGTCTACGTAGATGATATCATTTTTGGATCAACTAATTTTGAAATGAATAAAGAATTTTCTAAAATAATGACAAAAGAGTTTGAGATGAGTCATATGGGTGAATTAAACTTCTTTTTAGGATTACAAATAAAACAATTAGATAATGGTATCTTTATTAGTCAAGAAAAATATGCTAAAGACCTATTTAGTAAATTTGGTTTGACTACTGGGAGTTGGAAACCCACTCCCATGGCAACCAATGAGTACCTTAGTAAAGAAGATCTCTCGAAAGATGTAAATCAGAAATTATATAGAGGAATGATTGGATCACTACTCTATATCACTGCGAGTAGACCTGATATCATGCATAGTGTCTGTCTCTATGCAAGGTATCAATCCCAACCTAAAGAAACTCACTTAAAAGCTGTAAAACATATTATAAGATATGTTAAACACACCTTTGATTATGGCTTATTTTATCCTAAAAATGATTCGTTTGACTTAATATCTTATTGTGATGCTGATTATGCTGGTTGTAAATCAGACTGAAAAAGTACAAGTGGAACTTGTCACTTTTTAGGGCATTCTCTGATTTCCTAGTTTAGTAAAAAGAAAAACACAGTTTCTCTATTAACACTGAAGCAGAGTATATTTCTGCTGCTTTGGCTTGTTCTCAAGTAATATATATGCAACAAACTTTAAAAGATTTTGGTTTAAATATCTCAAAATCACCAATTTATTGTGATAATACTAGTGCAATAAATTTATCCAAAAATACTACTCAACATGCTCGAACTAAACATACTGATATCAGACACCATTTTCTCAGAGATAATATAAGTAGAGAAGTAATTACTCTCGACTATATCAATTCTGAAAATCAAATTGTTGATATCTTAACAAAACCCTTAAATGAATCTACATTCACTAAATTAAGAAGAGAATTAGGTATTTGTTCATTAACTGAAATATAAAATATAAATAACAAAGTATAATAAAAAATTAAATCAAAATAAATCAAATAGTAAAAATATTGAGAACCATGTCGACATCCCCCTTATACCCATGTCGACATATAACGTTTTTTAAATTTTTTCCCACCACAATTCAAATAAGTGGTTATAAATTTCTCCTATTTCGAAATTTTCTTCATTCTCTCTGTTCTCCTTCTGTTCTATCTTCTGAAATCAATTTATCAATGGCCTCCTCTTCCAAATCAAACATAAAATTAACTTTTTCGTTCCCATCTCCTACTTCTGGTCCGTTTCAACAAACAACGCTCGCTCGTGTGACGAAAATGGAGGATTCTCTGAAGGATACACTTCAGTTAATGACTGAAATCCAAGTGATGAAACTTCGAATGGCCAAAGAACAAGAGAGGCAAGGCAAAATCCTTAGAAATTTACAAAAATTTCTAATGGACAATCATGCTAATCCAATCTTGATTGACGAGTACTCTTCAGGAGATCATGAACAAGAGGAAAGTGAAGAAGAAGAAGAACCAATGGAAGAAGAACATGCTGAAGACAACGACAAAGTCATTTGCGTTGGCGAAGTATGTTTTTACAAGGACGGAAACTTGGTTGAACAACGTGGAAATTTCTGTTTCCATTATCCAAATTGTTCGATCCATAGATCTCCAATTGTCAAAGATACTCAATAGTTACCTCTTTTTCGTTTTTTTCATCGTTATGTGAATATTTGACACGATTTACGAAAATGTAAATATAAACAAATATATATAAAAATAAATATTGTGTGTTTTTATATATGATTCCGATATATAATATATATAAGTATTATATAGGTACTTGGTTAGGAATGTTAGTAGTTTAGGACTAAGTTTTAGGTTTACAAGTAAGTATTGATGATAACACTATCATCATATAGAAAATTAGACTAAGAGTTAGTTTGTTTTTGTTGATGACAAAGGGGGAGAAATATAAAATAGAAGAGTTAGGCATAGATTAAGGGGGAGTTATTAGGATAGAAGTAATATTTTATAAACAAAGGTTGTCATCATCAAAAAGAGGGAGATTGTTAGTCCTTGAGATGATGGTTTTGATGACAACAACCTTAGAATAAGATTATAAAATATAAATACTAACATTATAGTTTAGATATATATGTATATGCAGGATTTAACCATGCAGGTACCAAGAATGAAGACTGTACAGTATAGAGATTTAAGATATCAAGATTGAAGACTCATGAGTATCAAGATTATCAAGAGTTTAAGATTTCAAGATAAGTATTGAGTCTAGAATTATGTTAAAACTTCATAATAGCACTGAAATCTTCACTCCATTTTTCTTTTGGGATGAAACCCATTTCTACCTTTTTAGTGGCTTACAAACCCAGGACAAGTAGCTTACAAACCTACGACAAGTGGCTTACAAACCCACGAACATCTTGGTTTTGTACAAGTTCTCGAGTCCTGATATGATGAGATATTCTATAGAAAGAAGCTTGCAAAACTACTTCAAAATGATTTTCGAAACTACTTCAGAATGATTTTCAAAACTGCTTTTCAAATTGTTTTAGCCTTAAATATTTTCTTTTAAAATGATTTTCAAAAAGATATTTTAGCCGTAAAATATTCTTTGTTTTTGTTTTTAATAAACTCTTGTTTTTAAACTTCGTTTGTTTTAAACTATCTTTATACTTAGATTTAAATATAAAATTATAGTAAAATTTTATATATATTATTCTCTATATTTATCTATGTATTTTATCTATAGTCAAGTATATTTATAAAGTTTAAAATAGTTTTAATATGAGATAAAGGTTATTTTCAAAGAAAAACAAATCATCAAAATTTCCTTTGGGATGTCGACATGCCCTAGTACCCCATGTCGACATAGTTTCAGTTAGATTCAAAAATTTGAATTTCAAAAGAAGTGTCTATTCGCCATAACCTTTCACGAATGGACATGGCTGTTGTTCTTCTATAAATAGGGGTTGGTTTCAACAAATTTTTATATCAGATTTTCTGGTTTTTCACTTCTCTTCTTCTTCCACATTTTCTTATTCAAAATTCTATCATTACTCTGCCGAAATCAACATTGAATCTAACTAGATTATCTCTGGTTTGATTCTCTATCACCATCTCAACAAGATCCAAGTGCTATTCAGAGTTATAGGCTTCTTTGTAATCTATCTAGCGAGAAAAGGTGTGATTGTAGCCTTGGAAATCAATCAAGCGAGAAAAGATGTGATTGTAGCCTTGAGAAATCAATTGGGTGAACTTGTTGCCCGGAAATCAAGTATCTCTACCCAGAGGATTGTGTTTTTGGAGGGTGTACCTCGTAGCCTTGAAACCGAGGGTTGTAATTGTTGAATTGCTTTTGAAAGGAAATCCGTACTTAGTTGTGTGGGACTGGATGTAGGGTAACTCCGAACCAATATAAATTCGGTGTGTTCTTTCCTTTACTGCATTTACCTTATTTCTGTATCTGTGTTTGATTCTGTGATTATATCTGTGTCTGAATATTGCATACATTTGTGTACAAATCAACAATAACTCAAAAAGATTTAGTAATTTCTTATAAACACTATTCACCCTCCTCTAGTGTTCATTCTAGCCTTAAGATCCATATTCCGCATTCCTCACATTTAGGAGGTTTGATTTCAAGAAGGAACTTTGAGAGTAGCTAATGGTTTTCCAGGGCCAGCCGGGGGCTTTTGAGTCTATTGCTGTTATTTGACCTTTATCTTGTTAAAGTCATGTTTTAACTCGTTTACCATTATGGTAGAATCATCAGGGTCCTTTATACTTACAATTGCCCACTACTCTTATTAAGGCTGATTAACATCGTCTAACCCTTCCAACACCCCTATTTTCTTCATTTATGTCAGGGCCAGAGCTAGAAGGAGGTATTGGAGCGATTGATGTTGTGGTGATGGAGGTCGACATGGTTGTAATGGCACTTGGGCACAGGCTTTGAGTGGCTGGTGATGAAGAAGGCAAGGATGGGTGACCTGTAACTTGACAGGAAGAATGGTATAAATTAGTAGCATCCTCGGACGAGAATTGAAATTTCTCGGAGATTTGGGAGACAAGAGATATACCTTGGTCGGATGTGGTATCCTTGGCTAGGGATTTAGCAACTTCTTCCTCCTCGATAGAAGATTTAGTCGATTGAACGATTGAAAGAGTGATATATGGAACTTCAACACTTGAAGTAGCAGTGAAAGAAGTTTCGATATGGGCAATCTCCCCGGTAGCCACTATAGAAGTGACAATGTCTATTGCAGGCTCTTTTGAAGTAGGAGTGGTTGTTTTCGTTTGATCCGATGCATTGGGACCAATGAGAGACTTAACAGCTACCTTCCTTGCAGTTATGTCTTATGACACCAAGATTGCTTTCCTTTTTCTAAGGCCACAAGATCCTCCTCATCTAGAAAGATCAACTTCAAATTGACTTTAATAATGGTGTGACAACCTTTATCGGCCCTACAGAGGATTTCCTCTCAAGCATTGACTAGTACGACCAGATAGCTATCTCCAAGCCATTTCTGATTCTTATTTTCGATACCATTGGCAAATAATTATTGGCGAGTGGCTTCCGTCTCTTTGTTTGTTTGAGTAGCCTTTTCTTTTAGCTCCGTGATTTCCTTCTTGGCATCGAAGAGCTAAATTTGGACTTGAACATTAGATTCTGACTCACCATTCGAGTCAGTTTAAGCTTGTCTACTTTAGCATGAAGCGCTGCAGGTTGCTCATCCTTGGCTTTGAACTGTTCTTCTTTGGATTTAAGCTTTTCTTCAAGCTTAGCATTTTCAGCATGAGCAGAATTAATCTGGTCTTTCATGACCATCGTGACTTACGTATGGGCTTTTGACAACACGACTATTAAATCCTTAAATCCTTAGCCAATTCTTTCATAGTAATGTCAGCCATTTCTTGTTTATACCCTCTTACTATCTTATTGTGGTTGACTCTTTCTTAGTCAAAAGAATGAATAAGCAGCTAATTGATCCGGTTAACGTTAGAGAGGCCCTTAGCAAGCCTTTTTCACTTAAAGAGCCGATCCCTGTTGATACGCTATATTTTGATCAATGACAATGTGCTTCAACAAAAAGGAAGAGATATGTGCAAAGCTAAAGAGAGAACTATGAAGACCAAAGATACCGTAAGTATGATTTAAATATAGGTCTTAGTTTAGATTCATTGTTAAAATCTATCCTCAAGAGGCTTGCACAAAACACTAAAACGTTTCATAACTTCATTTTTTAGAAAAACATTCACTGTGCAAAAACTAATAGTTCAGTCGACTGAACAGGTATTCCCGGTCGACTGAACCTGTTACAGAATTACAACATGCACAGTTTCAGTCGACTGAAATTCCATGTTCAGTCGACTTAATTCGATCCTGCGAATTTTTAATGAAAAGACACCTTCTTCTTCCCAAGAGTTGCAACCATTCTCCAATGGTAATGAATGCATCTCTTGCCTGAATCTTTTGCAAATAGATACACCTCTTCTACACCTATAAATACATGTTTCTATCATTTGCAAATCACGAATTCTAATTGCTTTAATCTCTCTATTATCTTGAACATACTTTCAGATTTCTTAAGTTTTCAAAAGCAATCACAAACCACTTCAATTGCTTGAATCTCTGATTTATCTTAAATACTCTTTTGATTCATAGCAATTTATATTTCCTAAATCTTCATAAACACATTTCATATTCTTGAGGATAAGATTATAGGAAAGTTGTACTCAATTAGACTCATTAGTGTTATCAAGAACACAACAAGTTAGAAATACTCTTTGGATCTAGTTGAAGTCCTCTTCGGTAGTTGAGGCAAGAAATACCGTTCGGTTGTTCAGGTAAGTTGTAAACCTATTCCTCCGGGTTAAGTGAGGGTTGTTGGTTAGTTGAATTCCTAAGAGGAGCTTAGGGACTGGACGTATGACAAGAGGTCCGAACCAGTATAAAGTCTTGTTGTCCACTTTACTTACTGCTTATTACTATCTACTTAGACCATTCCACTATTCCATATTATACGATCCTACTGCATAGCTTCTTTCAATTGGTATCAGAGCAAGGTTGTCTTATTAACATAACACCGTTATTTAACATATTGATAATATGGAAAATAACACAAGCACAGCAACTGCCTATAACTCTACATTTGTGGAAGGACAATCTACCCAAAGACCCCCTCTATTCAATGGACTAAAATATAATTATTGGGCTACAAGGATGTGGATTTATATGCAAGCAACAAGCTTTGAAGCCTGGAATGCAACTCAAGCAGAGTTCGTTGTACCCACAACTGATTACACTACATGGACGCAAACTCGGAAGAATGAAGCTAGTGCAAATGCCAAAGCTATGAATATGCTATTTTGCGCTTTGGATAGAAATGAGTTCAATCGTGTTAGCATTTGTACTACTGCACATCAGATATGGAGTACACTTAGAACCATACATGAAGGCACAAACAAGGTCAAACAAACAAAGATCTCCATGCTAAAGAACCAGTTCCAAAACTTTAGAATGCGATAGAATGAATCCATCAATGACATGTACTCGAGATTTCAAGACATTCATCATGCCTTAATAGGACTAGGAGAAAAATACACGGATTTTGATATTGTATCTAAAGTTCTAAATTCACTCCCTGATGAATGGGAGAGAAAAGTCTTAGCAATCGAAGAAGCAAATGATCTATCTACAATGAAACCAGAAGAATTAATTGGAAATCTTATGTCGTATGAAGTAAATATGCAAGCTAAGAAAGATCAAGCACAAGAAAGAAATAATGTAGCTTTTCATGCGGAAAAGGAAGAATCAGAGTCTGAAGATGAGGATTTAGCATTTATAGCCAAAAATTTCAAGAAATTCTTAAGATATAGAAAAGAAAATAAAAACGGATTCAAAAATAATTTCTTGAACAAACCTACATCCTCGAATATAGAATGTTTCAACCATCATAAGAAAGGTCACATGCACAAAGATTGTCTAGAGCAAAAGAAGGAGAATTAGAGAACTCTCAATAACAAAAACAAGAAAGAAAAAATTCAAAATGAAGGCATTCTCTGTAACATGGGACGATTCAGATTCATCTTCATCTGAAAGTGAAAATGATAACGACAATGAACAAGCGAATGTATGCTTTATGGCTCAAGAATCTGAGGTTAGTAATTTAACTTTCGACGATTTAATTGATGTAAACATCGAACTTTTGAGTACAATAAAAAATCTTAAAAAGAAACTTAAGGAAACTCGTGAAAATCAAAACAAAGGTGAGTTTGAAAGGGATATGTTAAAAGATGAAAAGAAAATTCTGGAAGAAGAACTTGAAAAAGTTCAAGAATTTCTTTCTAATTTGGAAACACAATTATCACTTTTGAGCCATGAAATTGAAACTCAAAAGACAAAGAATGATATTAATGTTTCTGAAAATCATGAGTTAAAAACTAAGATCAGACTAGTTGAGTTAGAAAATAATAGTCTTCAAATTAGATTAGATAACATCACTAAAAATGTCTCTAATTTTAACAAAGGAAGAGAAAATTTATCTAAGATTTTAGAAAATTCTCAATCCTCCTCAAATAAACATGGATTAGGATATAAAAAGGAGTCAAAAATTCCTAAATAGAAAAATACAAATTTTAAGAGGAATATTGATTCAAAACAACAAATGTTATTAAGAGAATCTATTAGAACAAAAGAAGAAACTAAGATAGTTAAAATTTGGGTTCCAAAGACTAACAATATTTTAATTAGGAATAAATATATTAAAGCATTTATGGATAGTGTTCATAATAATAAAATTATATTTATAAAAAGGATACTGAACCAAATTGGGTTTGGTTTCCTAAGTTCTAACTTTTAGGACCCTATTGAAAAGCGGGTACCAATAATTTTGTATTTATTTTCAAGTCCCACTCAAAAAGAAGAAATGGATACTAGACAGTGGTTGCTCAAAACACATGACCGGCGACAAAGATATGCTTACAAACATCACGTACTTTGATGGTGGCTCGGTTACCTTCGGAGACAATTCAAAAGGCTATATCATTGGCAAAGGAGATGTGAGCAATTACGGTACATCGAATTTACCTTTTATTACAAATGTTTCATTAGTTGAAAATCTAAAACATAATCTACTAAGCATAAGTCAACTTTGTGACAAAGGTTTTAAAATAACTTTTTCGGAAAATAAATGTAGTATTTTTGATCAAAACCAAAATCTTGTTTTTGAGGGAAATAGAGATAGGAATATTTATGTTCTAAATATGAAAATTAATCATAATACAAATATGTGTTTACTAGCCAAAGATAATGATCCTTGGTTGTGGCACAAAAGATTTTGTCATATTAATTTCAAAACTATTAGAAAACTTTCTAAAAATGAATTAGTAAGAGGTTTACCTAAGATAAACTTTAAAATAAAAAATCTTTGTGATGATTGTCAAATAGGAAAATTAACAAAATCATCTTTCAAATCTAAGAAAAATATTTCAACTTTACAACCACTAGAATTACTTCATATGGATCTTTTCGGACCAACACAAGTTCAATCCATTAATCATAATCGATATGTATTTGTAATAGTTGATGATTTCTCAAGATATACATGCACTTATGAAAAATAAAAGTGATACATTTGAGCATTTTAAAACATTTGTCAAAATAATTCAAAACACTAAAATTTGAAAATTAAGAATATACGAAGTGATCATGGTGGCGAATTCGAAAATGAAGCTTTTGAATCTTTCTGTAAAAAGAAAGGAATAAATCATAACTTTTCATTTCCTAGAACTCCTCAACAAAATGGAGTAGTAGAAAGAAAGAATATAACATTACAAGAATGTGCAAGAACATTATTAAATGGAAGCCTTCTACCAAAACATTTTTGGGCAGAAGCCGTAGCTGCTGCATGTTATGTATTAAATCGTATTTCTATTAGACCATTAACTAAAAATACTTCATATGAACTTTTTAACAATAGAAAGCCAAATATCTCTTATTTTAAAATATTTGGATCAAAATGTTTTATTTTAAATACAAAAGACCAACTAGGAAAATTTGATCCGAAAGCTGACGAAGGAATTTTTGTAGGATACTCAGAACGAAGTAAGGCATATCGAGTTTTTAATAAATGAAAAAATATAATCGAAGAAACTATACATGTATCTTTTGATGAAAACTTTAATAAAAACTTGAGTATAAAAGATGATGACGAATTTATAATAAATACATACAATACAAATCTTGAAAATATGAATAATACCGAACTTAGATCTCCACTTAGAATCTTACGAGATCACCCTGTACAAAACATAATCGGTGAAATTGATTCTCAAGTTAATACTAGAAGTCAACTAAACCAAATGGGACATGTTGCTTTTATTTCTACATTAGAACCTAAAAATCCTAAAGAAGCATCAACAGACGACTATTGGATTGCTGCTATGAAAGAAGAATTAAATCAATTCGAACGTAACGATGTTTGGGAATTAGTTCCCCGTCCTAATAATCAATCTGTTATAGGAACAAAATGGGTTTACAAAAATAAAATAGACGAACAAGGAAATATAACTAGGAATAAAGCTAGACCAGTAGCACAAGGATATAATCAAGAGGAAGGTATCGACTTTGAAGAAACATTTGCTCCCGTTGCAAGACTTGAAGCAATACGTATTCTATTAGCCTTCGCGTGTTTTCACAATTTTAAACTTTATCAAATGGATGTTAAAAGTGCTTTTCTAAATGGTTTTATAAAAGAAAATGTGTACGTAGAGCAACCCCCTTTATTCATACATGAAAAATATCCTAATCATGTATATAAATTAAAGAAAGCCTTATATGGTCTTAAACAAGCACCTCGTGCTTGGTATGAGAGACTTAAAAGCTATTTACTAGATTCAGGATTTCAAATCGGAAAAGTAGATCAAAATCTATTCATTAAAAACACTACTAAAGACATTCTAATAATTCAAATATATGTAGATGACATTATATTTGGTTCAACTAATGAAAACTTGTGTAAAGAATTTTCAAATATAATGACTAAGGAGTTCGAAATGTCACACATGAGAGAATTATCTTATTTTCTCGGATTACAAATTAAACAATTAACGAATGGAATTTTCTTAAACCAAGAAAAATATTGTGCTAATCTAATTAAACGTTTTTGAATGGAAAACACTTCTGGAAAACTTACTCCTATGAGTACCACAACTCATCTCGATCGAGATGAAAATGGCAAAAGTGTAGACCAAAAGTTGTTTAGAAGTATGATAGGCTCTTATAATTGGGACAGGGATCCTTGATCATTTTGATGGTTTGATTTCCGAAACTCTTTATTAATTTTTAACCACTTCTGAAAAGGCTTGTATAAATAGCCTTATTTTATTTGTGATACTCTGTGGTTTGTATGATTCACACTGTGGTTATACATGCATGTGGTTGCTTTGTTGCTTGCCAATTATATACTTCTACATATTATTATTTCCTTTTTGTCGATGACAAAGGGGGAGAAAAGTCTATGTCACTAACTTTGTTTTGTAGGAAAGACAGTGCATATATTCAGGGGGAGGAAATAATTACACACATAAGTATTTTCATCAATCAAAAAGGGGGATAATGTTGGTACGCTATATTTTGATCAATGACAATGTGCTTCAACAAAAAGGAAGAGATATGTGCAAAGCTAAAGAGAGAACTATGAAGACCAAAGATACCATAAGTATGATTTAAATATAGGTCTTAGTTTAGATTCATTGTTAAAATCTATCCTTAAGAGGCTTGCACAAAACACTAGAACATGTTTCATAACTTCATTTTTTAGAAAAACATTCACTGTGCAAAAACTAATAGTTCAGTCGACTGAACAGGTATTCCCTGTCGACTGAACCTGTTACAGAATTACAACATGCACATTTTCAGTGGACTGAAATTCCATGTTCAGTCGACTGAATTCGAACCTGCGAATTTTTAATGAAAAGACACCTTCTTCTTCCCAAGAGTTGCAACCATTCTCCAATGGTAATGGATGCATGTCTTGCCTGAATCTTTTGCAAATAGACACACCTCTTCTACACCTATAAATACATGTTTCTATCATTTTCAAATCACGAATTCTAATTGCTTTAATCTCTCTATTATCTTGAACATACTTTCAGATTTCTTAAGTTTTCAAAAGCAATCACAAACCATTTCAATTGCTTGAATCTCTGATTTATCTTAAATACTCTTTTGATTCATAGCAATTTATATTTCCTAAATCTTCATAAACACATTTCATATTCTTGAGGATAAGATTATAGGAAAGTTGTACTCAATTAAACTCATTAGTGTTATCAAGAACACAACAAGTCAGAAATACTCTTTGTATCTAGTTGAAGTCCTCTTCGGTAGTTGAGGCAAGAAATCCTGTTCGGTTGTTCGGGTAAGTTGTAAACCTATTCCTCCGGGTTAAGTGAGGGTTGTTGGTTAGTTGAATTCCTAAGAGGAGCTTCGGGACTGGACGTAGGACAAGAGGTCCGAACCAGTATAAAGTCTTGGTGTCCACTTTACTTAATGCTTATTGCTATCTACCTAGACCATTCCACTATTCCATATTATACGATCCTACCACATAGCTTCTTTCAATCCCAATCTCCTGAAATTTTTCATTGACTTGTACTTCTAGTCGAGTGATATTCCCAACATTATAGTAAAACATTACACACTTTAGGCAATAATCAGGAAAAGCCGCTTGCATCTTTGTAGCGATAGCTGAGAATTGACCTACAGAGGGTGTGGAGGTAGAACATCACGGCTAGAAGTTCCTTTGGATTTGTGGGAGACTGAAATAGTAGTGGTAGGAGGTTACGAACATGGAGGTTGTTGTTAAGAAGGCTGAGAGTGACATCATGGCTGTTTGGGGTCAGAATCACATGTTTGAGTGGTCCCTTGGACCTTTTGTTCATCTGAGCGGCGCTGTTTTCTTCCAGCGTTGTGGAGTTCTTGCTCCTCATGGTGTCTCTGTCCTCTTTATTTGTGCACTCCTTATCCTTCCTTTTTCTTCTTTGGATTCATACTCCTGATGTGAGCTAGGGCACTACATGTAAGCCTTTAGAGTTAAGGAGCGATACGGCCCACGCCCGAACAGAAATTGCCAAAACAATCTCTGCCCACTATACTTAAAAACCAGAAGGGATATAGTAGAACTGAGAAGCTGGATTAAGAACGAGTGCTCAGTGTTTGTGCCTTGTAATTATAGAAGTGTGTGTAGTACTGGTGTTTGCTTAAGTAATCTACAGACAGTGCTCGAAGGGCACCAGAGATGGAGTTTCATCACCCTTGGTAAGAAACTCTCTAGCATGGAAGTTGGATTCACAGGTTCTGGTATTGACTGTATCTTCGAAGTTTATCCCCTTGGAGCCAAAAGCAGACAGGTTCCTAAGGTCACCTATGGAATTGAAGATGTTCTCAATGATAGAGTTAGGGGTATGCCTTAGAAACAATTCTGTAATTCATTGTAAATTAATTAACTTTGTAATCAATTATAATTCATAATAAAGGTGTTTTTGTTTTTTATATATTTGTTATAATGTGTTATAAATAATTAAATGTTTGATTAAAATATATTTAACATAAAATCCATAAATGGTGTGTTTGTGATAGTAATTTTAGTTGTAATCATGAATAATTCATCACAGTATAATAAACAAAACATTTTAAATGTTCCTAGTCAAGATGCATCAAGACTAAATATTGATGCATCCGTTGAGACTAGAGTACGTAATGCTCTCTAAATGTTAGGCGGTGTTTTACTCATAACTGGTGGGGGGTTACGTACTGATAGTTATTGGATAACTGTGGAATGAATCACTCAATAGTTTTCTGATAAATAAGGTCAAACAAAAATATCGATGTGACTAATTTACACAATTCTCTAGAATTGAGAATACTGTCGATCTAAATATAAAATCTCAACTTTGATTGTAGTCAAATCATGACACAACGTCCATCAAGTGACTATAGTTGGGTCTAGTGGAAGTATTGGAAGTGAATCACTATTGAAGAGAGGATTCGTTTCCTTAGTTATATGGGGTTATTAGCACAGTCAAATGAAGTTAACTCGAAGTCAAAATCTTTGGACAAAGTAGTTCGGTTAATAGTAATTGTTATTATTGAATCAAGGACTTTGTGTTTGGACTAATAAAGTTGAATATGAACAATATTGGAATTTTGACCATTACCAAATTCCATAAGTCTAAAGTGATATAGTTTTAACGAAGAGAATTGGTGTTAATAATTGTCACTACTAGGTAATGCTTAATAAAGTATAATTGGATTTTACCGAAACCAAGTAAGCGATAAATTTGGCCAAAATGTTGCACCACATGCAAAGCGACATGTCAATGTTAATATTCAAATAATTCGATATTAACCGCTAACCGAATTTGCACCTAAAGAGTCACACAACCGAAACGTGGTATACTCCTTTGACCACATGATTTAATTAATTTGTAATTGGTACAAACTAATTAAATTAATTAATATTTATGAAATATTAGTTTTAATTTTTTTATTTGATGTGTTGAACAATGTTATATATGTTCATAATAGCTATAAATATATTAATCGATATGCGATATCGATATGCATTTAAATTGGATTTAAATGCGATAAATTTTGTTTGGGCTTGTAGTGGGTTTGAAGCCAATATAGGGCATAGGAATTTCAACCATGATATGATCATGGAATGGGTGGCCATGACATGGAAATGGAGGTGGGTTTTGATATTTAAAAGTTAGAGAATGATTAAGAGAAAAAAAGGGATCTCAATCCAACTTTATCGCCCCAGCCTTTCCTTTATAAAATCATCACTACCCTCATTCTAAAATTACTTTTTGGAACCTCCTCCCACACTTTTGCTAGTCAAAAATAATCCCCCTCTACTCTAATATTTTCAAGTTCAAATCAAATAAAATCAAAGCTATTAGATAGCTGTTAGTCAACAATTCGAAGCTAGCACCTTTAGAATTAGAATAAGATTAAAGGAGCTCGTATCTTTGTTTCAATGTGTATTCAATAGGCTTTGATCAAGGTATGTCTCTGATTTAGAAAATGTAAATGAGTGTTATATTTGATATCATATGATGTTTAGATCAATATATATGTGATGAATCTTGTATATCGAGACATTTATGATGGTTGTATATTTGTGTGCTTATGTAATTTTTTAATTTTTTATGTAACGTATACACACCTTAATACTTACGGCACGATTTTTTTCTAATTTAATATTATCTAATTCATATAAGTTTCATAAATTTAGATATTAAATATTGTATCATACAAAAAATTTATATAAATAGTTTTATACCTGAAAGACTTTTGACATAATTTGTTTTAATATATATTATTTAAATCAAATAAATTTCATAAATTTATAATATATATAATAGCATATAAAATATTTTTTAAATTAATTTCATCTTAATAAGCTTTTGGCAAATAAAATTGTTTATATATATATATATGTTGAAATTATTATTGAGTATAAATCGATTTTAACTTATAATATATGTATAGATATTTTCAAATGTTAAAAATATTGTTCAGAATTTTATAAAAGATATTTGCAAGAATTAGAAAAGAAAGATAAATAAAAGAATTATTTTATTGTAAATAGAATATTTGAAATAAGTGAGATTAAAAATAGAAATGGAATACACACACATACATATCAAAGATAAATGAAGAAATAATTGGTAATGGGCATAGGCAAGTTTACTTATATTAAGCTTAGTTAATTTAATAAAAGAGTTTTGCCTAAATTCTAGAGATTTCTAAATATGGAAATTTCGTTTAGGTATATAAATATGAGTACGCTATAAACTTAAGCACTAATGGTATCTTCTTCATCAAATCATAACCCTACCACCTTTCGTCACTTCCAAAATTCAAAACAATTAAAATAAATTGTTAGAAATTCTCAAACTTAGAAGTAGGATTCTTGACAAGTTTCTACACCACCCTACAAAGAGAAATCCTAGTTCTAAGCATTGATTTGAGAATTGAAAATATATAGTGAAGACAAAAGTAAGGAGAAAAGAAGCTAAAGCAAGAAATTGAAGCTTTCCATCTTTAGGTGAGTTACTTGCTCACATCTGTGTCATTACAATATATCGTTTACTTGTAATTCGATCAGTTAGTAGAGCAATGATTAAATTTTGGTGCATAGAGATTGAGCATTACCTTAATAATGATCATACATAATTCTTGCTGATGTTTGGATAAATGAATACATGTAGAATTGAAGATTGAATGTGTATTGATGTGTGTAGTGTGAAGAAGGCCAAAAATTGGCCATGGATGATCTGAATTTGGTCGACGAGCATGAAATGGGGCAGTAGACATCATGACTTTAAAAGGGGACTGGTCGGCCTCCATTCGACCGACCGGTCATCCCAAAAGTTATAAAAAAGTAATATAATGATTAAATAAATAATATTATTATATACAAGACACTGTTAACAAAGAAATAATAAAATAAATAAATTCTATATATATATATATAATTTAAGAAGTGAATAAATATATAAAATTTAGCACTTAATATTTATTAATTTGGGAATTAAGAGTTTAATTTATAATAACTAAAAGGAGATATATTCTCTATTTTTAATAAACAACTTCTCATAAATCATATATGTGTGTGTGCGTGTTGGGATATTTCCATGCTATGAGAAATTTGTAATAAATGAAGTTATATTATCCTATGGTATGTGGCATCTGATAATATTACTTCGGTTATACATAGGACTTATGGCATATATGTTTTGGACGCGAGTGCAGTTTATGAGCATTGAGTAAATAATCGAGTATTACACAGTGCTATGGGACGCTACTGTATTATTTCTTCGGTTAGTCATTGCAAGTATATGGCACTCAGGTGACGGGTTAGTGAGTTTGAGTTAGAGCATTCATGATGGAATTCAGTGCAATTCGTTGGGCTTCGTGCCTATATTATATGAGCAGGGCTTCAAGCCTATATTATAGACACTATATGTCATCTTTCATAATGTACTCCTTTTATTGTTGTTGGTGATGATCATATTAGGCAAGTATCCACCTTAGCAGCCTTATCGTGGAGTCGCACTCCAAGAATATGACACCTTATTTTCTATAGATTCATGTGTCCGCCCTTATGTCACTTAGATCAACAACCTATTGCCTATAGGGATAAGTGCAGGGTCGTGACTTAGACTTCGCGTAGGCAAGTGACCGATGGATACATGTCACGATGACCATCGAGGTAACTGAAGGCTGTAGAGTCTATATGACTCTAAAGTTGGCTTCGTGCTATCAGTCTTCCGTCTGGTTCTGATGGAGTGATAGATAGGCATATATTGCTTATACCCTTACCTGGATATAGTTATGGGCTAGGAGACCCCCACAAACATATAAATATGAATTTACTTGGGACCTTGAGTCTGTCGTATAGTTATTACTCATCACTAGTTGTTATGAGATATATATGTATATATGATATTGAGAGTTTAAGGCATATAGTTATAATTTCTTAATAATAGACCGTTAATGAAGATATTTATGAGTGATTAAAATATGGGATTGAATGATATAAAAATTACACCTTCATAATACACATCAACATATTTATAACACTATTTAAATCATCACTACTTCACATTTATGATCATTACTGATATATAGTTATAGGCAAAGACTGATCCGTGTGTTGTTATAATACTCGGGTCAGGATCCCAAGATGTGACAGGTGCAGGTACACATTAGCATCTTCAGACTATGGATTTGGAGGCTAGTAGTCGATTTAGGATGATACATTCCATAGAGCATTTTGTAGCCTTCTTCTTTATGTATATATATCTACTGTGATGTGATGTATGCATATTATGGGTGAGAGTCTGTCATTTTGTAACCTGCTAGACTTCGAATATGTTGCGTGTGTGTGTGTTATCTATTGCATTCTGACTCTGTGTACTCTATTTATATTCTATGATTATGTTGGATGCACACATGTTTGTTACTTTGTACTAAGACCGTGTACTTTTTTGATAAGTATTTTGTATGATATGAGCTTCATACTAGTGTTAATATAAGGAATATTCACGTGTATACCCCATATAGCCTCATTCTTCGAATTATCTGACATTTTGGTATAGAGGTAGGGTTTTCTTATTTTGGTATTGGAGTAAATTAGGATAATACACAATATTAAGAAATACGATTCAATGATATAGATGAGCCCTAGGAGTTCCTCTTCCTTGGGCACAAGGTAGATATATAACATATATATTATTAGGTGTATCAGATGATTACAGGGTGTAGTCATCCGAGTGCATATTTATTATTTGTATATTTGATATATATATATATATATAATCTGTTATTATTAATTTGAATCTCACTACTTTGCAGTAGTGAGAATGGCTGGACCATGCTATAGACGAGTTGGCCTTGGGCAATCTAGCAGAAATAGGGGAGCATTTTTGACGATAGAGCGGCTAACTGAGTTAGTGAGGAGAATGCACTCCAGTGCTTCCACGACTCCTAACCCTCTCACTCCCCATTTTGATATTGTCAGCATATTCTATGATTATGCTAGTCTTGGAGGTAAGACTTTCAAAGGAACATAATGGGAGATTGACGCCCAGGCATGGCTAAAGATGTATGAGCGTATTTTCACACATATGGGTGTGACCGATTAGCAGAAAGTTCAGATGCCTCAAGCCAACTGCAAAGAAAGAGCATTAGACTGGTATGAATGATTAATAGCAGAGATAGATGATGCTAAATTAACCTAGGATCAATTCAAGCTCCGATTTGAGCAGAAGTTTCTACTTGAGGCTGAGAAAGCAGCAATGGTTCATAAATTTATAATCTGAAGCAAGCTCGCATGCCAGTTGCCGAATATGTTGATATGTTCGAACCACTATCTAAGTATGGCATCAATATGATCAATATACCATTAAAGAAGAACCAAAAGTTTTTCTATGGGTTGAATAAAGCTTTTTGGAAAGCTATTCCCTCACAACTGGAAGTTACTTCCGAGAAGTTGGTTGACACAACGCTTAGACTTGAGGAAGCAGAGAAAGAAAGTGAAGAGAAGGAACCAAAGAGCAAAGCTAGCTATGGAAAAAAGCAAAAATTCTCATTTAAGAAAAGAAGACCAAATTTCTTTAGCAAGAAGCCAGTATAGAGTACTACAGCTAGAGCAGGTGATAAGATACATCTCGAAGATCAATAATTATGCTACAAATGTAGAGAAAAAAGGGAATTATTCCTAGGAATCCTCTAGGCCACGATCCTCGCAAATTAGATGCAAAGTTTGTAAGGAGCTTGGACATTATGGAAATATATGCCCAAGGAAGACTAGTAAGTTGAATGTCCTCGGCACAATTAGCGAGTAGTCTCAGGCGAAAGAGAAAGTACATGCTATTCTGGAAGGTACGATTTTATTTAGAAATTTTCCTATTAGAATACTATTTGATTCTGGTGCATTTTATTAATTTATCTCTAGGGAATTAGTTGATAAATTTTATTTGGATATTGTATACCTAGTTACATCATTAAGGATTGCTAATCCTATTGGAGGATATGCAACCCTTGCGATGATGTGTGAGGATGTTGAATTAATATTATGTGACTTATCATTTTGTTGCGACTTATACGTATTTCAAAATTTGGGGTTCGGAGTCATCCTTTGTACGGATTGGCTGGATCGATATGAGGCACGTTTGTTATGTCCCAAAAGAGTTGTAACTCTCGACCATCTAGAATTAGTTGAAAGTGTTGGTTTAATATTTGGAGGTATTAATGAGAACTTGAGTGGATCTTTATATGCTCTATAAGCACGAGATAAAGACAAAATTGCTTGAATTCTAGTAGTGAGAGAACACCCAGAGATTTTTCAACCTATTATGATCTCTCCCAAAAGCGAGGATTGAGTCTAGGATTAATTTAGTTCTTGGAGCTCAACTAGTTAGCTGCCCTCCGACTATAATGTCTGCAAAGGAGAATGAAGAACTTAAGAAGCAACTAGCAGATTTTGAATCTTACCACTTTATCAGGTCGAGTAGTTCTTCCTAGGGTGCCGCCAATGTAATTGTAAAAAAGGAAGATTGATCTCTCAGGCTGTGTGTAGCCTATCGCAAGCTGAATGAACCGACGATTAAAAACAAGTATCCCTTACCTCAGATTGATGGTATGTTTGATCAACTAAGTGGAGCAAAGATCTTTTCATAACTTAATTTAGCTACTAGTTTTCACCAACTTCGGATTGTAGAAGACAACATTCCCCTTACAACATTTCAGACTAGATATGGATTTGATGAATAGCTAGTAATACCATTTGGACTAACGAACACTTCAGCGCATTTTGTTGACCCGATGACTAGAGTCATTAGGGAACATATTGACAAGTTTGTTCTTGTGTTTATTGATGATATTTTGGTATATTCCAGGACTGATAAAGAACATGAAAAGCATCTTAGTAGTGTATTAGAGACTCCGAGGCATAATAAGTTGAAATTCAAGTTTTCTATGTGTCGTTTTTGGCAAAGGCAAGTTAAGTTCTTAGGACATTTCATCTCGGAAGCTGGAATTTTAGTAGACCCGACCAAAGTCGAAGCTATTCAAAATTGGAGGCCATCTAAGACAGTTTCAAAGATAAGACATTTTTGGTATTAGTTGGTTACCATCGGAAATTTATTATATATTTTTCGAAGATTTCTCAACGACTTACAAATATCACATGGAAAGGTGTTAAATTCTAGTGGACACCTAAGTGCGAAGAAGCGTATTAGAAACCTAAGGAGTTACTCATGAATGCACCTTTGCTTTTGATTCTCGAAGGTAACCAGGACCTAGAAGTTTACACTGATGCTTATGGTTTTGGATTAGGTGTCATGCTTATGCAAAAGCGTAGAGGGGTGGCATAGCATTAAGGCAATTAAAGCCCAACGAGACTCGGTATGCTACTCATGATCTAGAATTGGATGCTATAGTTTTCGTACATAAGATTTGGCTGCACTATTTACTTGGGGAACGATTTGTATTGTATACAGATCATAAGTCGATGAAGTACCTGTTCACCAAAAAAAATCTTAATATAAGACAACAACGATGGCCAAAATTTCTAGCAGCATATGATTTTAAGATCCAATATACACATGGGAAAGGTAATTGTGTAGCTGATGCACTAAGATGGAAGCATCAAGCAGTAGCCTCGATGATGATTACTGAATGCAAAGATCTCAAGACATTTTCTATATGCAAAATTTGAGCTAACGATTCTATAGTGGATTCAGAAGCAAAGTTAGTGAGTCTTATGGCTAGGCCATCTTTGGTTGATTGGATTGCTGAAGCTCAAAGAAAGGATCAACCCATCTTTGATTAATTCAAAGGTTAGAAAATGGAGACGAGGGTGAAGATTTGAATAAGTATACTCTTGATTCGCGTGGTTATTTACGGAGGAGAAATAGAATTAGTAGTTCCTGATATAGATGAATTTCATAGAGAAGTATTGGATGATTGTCATCGATCACGTTATACCATCCACCTAGGTGGTAGTAAAATGTATATGGAATGAAACGTCCCTATTATTGAGAAGGAATAAAATTTAATATTGGAAGATATGTGAAGGAATTTATTACATGCCAGTTAGTAAAAGCTGAGCATCAGAGACCTAGTGGCTTACTTCAACCATTAGAGGTTCCTTAATGGAAATAGGACCAGGTATGAGTGAACTCAATATTAAATTAAAATGGTTTGTTTCTATAAGTCTCTGTGCAACATTATTAAATGTATGTAAGCATCCTTGAATGTCATTGATGGATTATCTCGTTCACGAAGCAGACATGATAGTATATGGGTAATAGTCGGTCTTTTAACTAAATCGGCTCATTTTATACCGGTAAAGTCAAACAAAACCACACTGTATTTGGAAAAGCTATATGTGAAAGAAGTGGTTAGACTTCATGGAATACCTAATTCTATTGTTTGCAATCGTGGTCCATTATTTACTAGTAGATTTTGGAGAAGTCTTCAATTGGGTTTGGGAACGAAGCTGAATTTTAGTATAGTGTATCATCCTCAAATAGATGGTTAAATAGAGCGGGTGAATCATATTCTTAAAGACTTACTTTGAGCTTATGTGCATGACTTTGGTGGTAATTGGGAGGATCACCTTTGTTTAGTTGAGTTTGCTTGTAATAATAATTATTAGTTAAGTATTAGAATGGATCTGTTTGAAGCTCTGTATGGAAGACCATGTCGATCACCTTCTTGTTGGCGGAAAACTAGTAATAAGTTTGTTTTGGGTCCTAATTCGATCAGAGAAGCAGCAGAAAAGATTGAGAAGATTAAGCGAAGAATAAAGAAAGCTTAAGATCATCAAAAATCTTATGCTGATTGAAGAGAGTTAACATTTTTTTATTTTCGCAAAGCTAGCCGGTTTTATAATGGGCTATCCACTTTCTATTACCAAAGTAATAAAATACAAATTTGTACATGAGAAAGGAGGATGCATACAAGACAGCGGAATAAACAAAACAAAACAGCAATTCCTAACTAGTTATCCATCAGCCACCTGCTCGTCTCCGGAAGCTTTATTCGTCAACCTAATAAAACCTGTAAAACCTCAGCCCTCAGCTTACTCAAATTTAATTTTGAGCACCCGAAATTTTTAGGCGAAAACATAAACTTCGAGCCGGATATAAAGCCTGGTGTGAATACTACTATACATCTCGGTTATTTGATATTATGTGAGACCACACCGCTTAGCGGAACGGGTTTCCCCTCACTAATATCCTTTTAAAACATATTTTTTTTTTGCAAACCTTTATCCTGCAACCAAAACTGGTTAAAACTGTAAAGCATTATTATGTAAACATACATATCAAGTAACAAATGAACTATCTATCTGAACACAATAGTTTTGTTTGGCTAACTACTAACTTTTGGCTGACTCGGGCCTACCGGACAATATAACCAAAATAATCTAACACCTATTAGACACTCCTCTCCTGGACGGTTTGTCCTTAACTATCTGTTAAATACTCTTCTGGATGGTCTGTCCCTAACTTAACATCTTCTATGGTCACCTGATCCTAATGGTTTTGCGAGCTCACCAATAACCTATATGTATAAAATATATATTCCCTTCTGTGTGTAATCATAATTTTAGTCTTACCTTTAACAAAGCCCTACACACTGGAATTTTGGACTAAATTAGCTGGGGCTAATAGCTAATGTATAGGGCGCGACCCTATACCAGTTCCATCTGGTATTCTAATATCCGAGTCATTTACTAAGGGTAATCTTCCCTTAAATTTTCCTTGAAAACATTTTCATCTCAAATTGATTTAAAACCTTTAAACCAAACTTAAATAAGGAAAATATATACTCTATTCTTTACCCAAAATCACCTTGTCATGTTATATATACTTTACTCAAATCTTTGTTGATGAAAACATTTAAACCTTTGAAAGTACCCCTTTTGAAACCAAGTAAAATCCTTCTTTCACCTAGGCCGATAGGCTAAAACATTCCTTTTGAAACCATTCACAATCTTCCTTTCGAAAGCGTTGAAAAATCATTCCTTTGAAAGCATTAAAACCTTAGACATCCTTCTTCAAAACCTTTAAACATTACCTTTCGAATACATTGGAAAACCTTTCCTTTCAAACCTTTCGAAACCATTGGGGAACCACCCCTTCGTAACCATTCTTTAAAACCTTTCGAAAGCAATAAACATCAAACTTTTCGAAAGCAATTGGGTTCAAGTAAAACATGTGGAAACACCTTTCAAAACCATTAAAAATTAACTCCTTCGAAACTATTAGGGTTCTACCTTCAACAAAGAAAAAGGGTTGTAAAACATTTAAGTCGAAAGCACTCTTTCGAAAGCATTTCCTAAGCAAAGAATTGATGGTGTCGAAACCAACCTTTCGAAAGCATTGGAGAAGCGACTAAGTTTTAAAAGCAAAGTATACCCTCTGAAACCATTAACGTCGAAAGGTAGATAAGCGGCAGTTAAAGGCTTCGACATAGTTGAAAGCATATACTTAAAACAAAGGTGCTACCTCTTTAAAACCATTCTTTTAAAACCATTGACCTAGTCGAAAGCTATACTGTCGAAAACAAAGCTGGCACATTTTTATTTAAAACAAAACAGCACTTTGGCCCCTTCGGAACCCCTGGTTTCGACCTCATACCTTTCGCTTTTTTTACAATTCGTTGTGCACCAAGACTTTGATGCCATGCGCATTGGTTTCAATGGTGATGGAGGCGGAGGAACTAAGTCGAAAACCATCTAAGTCGGAAGAAGGGTGCCGAAAGTGGCGAAACATACATTTTGCATGTAAAACTGATTTTTAACTTTTTTAAGTAATCTTTTAAACAAACCTGCCTTGTTTGTCAAAATCTTATATAAATATATAAAACATTTAAGTCCCATACCTTAAATAATTTTATATATTCATCAAAACACTTAGGAAAATTCTAGAAAAATACCAGAAAATCATTTTTAATATGTTTTCTAACGTATATTAATTCCAGACCAAAAATATTAATTATTTAGCGATAAATAATTTAAAACCCAAATAATCATTTTCTACACTAGAAAATTAATATAAAATCCACATTAGTTTAGAAAATTATGAAAATTGAAACCCATCTCTAAAATATCATTTCTGATTTATATCTAAAATCGCAAGGCATTTGGATGTCATTAAATAGAGTTTTCACATTAAAACATATCATAAAACCTATATGATTAAGCATAAATCATCAATAAGCATATATAAACAATTAATCATTCAAAAACATGGCATAATCATGCAAAATACTTAGGATTCATCTTTAAGTTGAAAACAAGTAGAAAAATGAGATGTAGTCATTATTCACCTTAGCTTTTGAGATTAAGGATTTGAGATTTGATCCTGATTATGTTAATTTGATTTGTCCTTTTGAAATCCTAGCTTTATCTTGAAAACTTCTTCTTGCTCTTCCTAATGGTGGCCAGTCTTAATTTATATTTAGTTTGTGAATTATGAATGAACGTAAGAGTGAGGGCTTATGGGGTTTAGGGTATAAGAAAGCATCTATTCCTATATTGCCCCTTATCTATTATACTTAACCATTTTATTTTAGTTCATTTGTTATCAAGGCACGGCTACCCCTTATTAATCACAAATCTCAAACGCCTAATCATCCCATTATTTTATTTAATTGAGTTAATTAAATATCCTAAATAATGTTACTAAAAATATAGGGTGTTACATCTCCCCTCCTTAAAAAATTTCGTCCTTAAAATTAAGATAAGGTGCACAACAAATCAAACATAAAGGTAAAACATACCATCACACAAATCATGATAAGCGTCTCCAATCATGATCTCAGTCTCCAAAGTATAGTCTCTCTCATCGTCGGTCCATTGGACTTTCACTAACCTGACTGTCTTGTTCCTTAGCCTCTTCACATCCCTCACGACTATACGAATCGGCTTTCTAACTATAGTCAAGTCTGGTTCTACTACTAAGTCATCTAACATAGTCGGTGCTATAGTAGAATCCGGATCTCTAACACACTTTCTTGGCTGAGAAACATGAAAAACATCATGGACTCCTGCCAAGTTGCTTGGTAACTCTACTCTATATGCGAATTTCCCGATCCTATCTACAATAGGAAATGGTCCTACGAATGTTGGTGCCAACTTCCCTATTTTCCCAAATCTAATCACTTCCTTCATCGGTGATACCTTAATAAAAACTTGATCTCTAAAAGAGAACTCTAAGCATTTCCGTCTTCTAACTGCATAACTCTTCTGCCTAGACTAAGCTTCCTTCATCCTAGCTTGAATTAACTCAATCTTCTCTGCAGCTTCTCTAACCAAATCCGGACGAAGAACTAACCTAGCCCCGGTCTCTAACCAACAAACTAGTGATTTGCATGGCCTTCCATACAAAGCTTCAAACGGTGCCATCCCCATACTAGTTTGATAACTATTGTTATATGAAAACTCGACTAAGTGTAGATGGTCTTCCCATGATCCTCCAAAATCTAACACACAAGCTCGTAACAAATGCTCCAAGACTTTATTAACTCTTTCTGTTTGCCCATCGGTCTGTGGATGGTAAGGGGTACTCATCTTGAGCTTGGTTCCTAAAATCTCCTGTAGACTGTTCCAGAACTCGCTAGTGAACAAATAATCTCTATCACTTACTATACTACGAGGAATTCCATGAAGTCTAACTATATTCTTCATAAATAACTTTGCTAAAACAGGTGCCGTCCTAGTTGACTTAACTGGAATGAAATAGGCACTCTTGGTCAGTCTATCCACTATGACCCATATACTTTCATTTCCTCTACTAGATCTTGGCAACCCGTCAATAAAATCCATAGAAATAAAACCCCATTTCCATACAGGAATATCCAATGGCTGTAGCAACCCACTTGGCTTCTGATGTTCGGCTTTTACCTATTGACAGTTCAAATACTGTTTCACCCATAAGTCTACATCCCTCTTCTTACCTTCCTAGAGGAAACTCCGCTTCATATCATGATACATCTTAGTTCCTCCTGGATGAATAGTGAACTTTGAACGATGGCATTCCTCCAAAACTTCCTTCCTAATGTTTTCCACATTCGGAACACACAACCTTCCTTTCTTTCTCAACCAGCCATTCTGGTCAAGACTAAAATCCTTCAAGTCATCACTTTCGGTTCCTTCCTTCAACTTCTTGATCCATAGCCAATACTGGATCCTTCTCCTGTTTAGAAGCAATCCTTTCAATCATTACTGGTTGAACTTCTAAACAAGATAACACAGTAGATCCTTCACTAGATCCTGCTTTAGATCTCCACTAAACTCTACAAATCGATAATGCTTCCAAATCTTTCCACTCTTCTATCGTTGCCAACACTGCATTCCGATGCTTTCTGCTAAGTGCGTTTGCAACTTTGTCGACCTTTCCTGGTGTGTACTCAATACCAAAGTCATAAGCGGCTAAAAACTCTAACCACCTCTGGCGTCTCATATTCAGCACCTTCTGAGAGAATAAATAATTCAATGACTTATGATCCGTATAAAGCTCAGACCTCTCTCCCAAAAGGTAATGTCTCTACACCTTCAAAGCAAAAATCACTGCAGCTAACTCCAAATCGTGCGTTGGATATCTAACCTCATGTGGTCTAAGCTGTCAAGAAGCATATGCAATCATTTTACCTCTCTGCATCAACACATCTCCTAAACTAGTTCCACATGCATCTGTATAAATTACCAAATCTTGATTCCCCTCCGGAACAACTAATACAGGTGCATGGGTCAATAAGTGTTTCAAGCTCTGGAATGCTTCCTCACACTTATCGGTCCATACAAACTTCACATCCTTTTGCGTTTGCTTGGTCATCGGCGCTGCTATTCGCGAAAAATTCTTAATGAACCTCTGATAATATCCATCCAATCCAAGAAAATTTCTGATCTCAGTCACTGTCTCTGGTCTCTTCCAATTATTAATAGCTTCGATCTTATCTCGATCGACTGACAACCCCTTTCGTGAAACCACGTGACCAAGAAACTTCACTTCCTTCTTCTAGAAATGACACTTCAAAAACTTTACCTTCAGCTGATTCTGCCTCAGCATCTCAATCACGACTCTAACATGAATTTCATGCTCCCTTTCATCCTTAGAGTATATCAAAATATCATCTATAAAACCAACAGAAACCTATCCAAGTGCTCTCTGAAAATTTGATTCATCAAATCCACAAAGAATGTCGACACATAAGTTAGTCCGAACGGCATCACTAACCATTCATACGATCCATATATAGTTCTAAAGGCTATCAAAGGAATACTTTCCTCTGCTACTCTAAGCTGATGCAAACCTGTTGCTAAATCCAACTGAGAAAATACCTTAGCTCCGCTCAATTTATCGAACAAATCGTCAATTCTAGGCAACGGATATCGATTCTTTATCTTCTTCTCATTCAACTTACTATAATCGATACATAACCTCAACGATCCGTCCGGCTTCTTAGCAAACACTACAGCTGCCCCCCAAGGCGACTACTAGGTCTGATAAAATTCTTGCCTTCCAAATCCACCAACTGCACCTTCAGCTCCCTCATCTCTGTAGGTGTCATCCTACTTGGCGGTCTACTCACCGGTTCTGCTTTAGGTACCAAATCTATCTGAAACTCAATGGCTTGTTTCGGTAGCAATCCTACTACAGGCTCGAAGACATCCACGAATTCTCTAACCACGAAAACACGATTCAACTCATCTTCCAACTCCACTACACCCAACAAAGCATTCAACTCACAATTAGGGCTTTCTATGGTATAAACTATCTGATCACTACGGTCAGGGTGCCTAAGCGATATTTTTCTATCATGGCAAAATATCTTAGCATCGTACTTACTTAACCAATCCATACCCAATATAATTCGAAACCCTACAAAGTCAAACACATGAAAACTACAAACAAAGGTATGACCTAGCAAATCAAACTCTTAGTCGTCACACTTCATCCCAAGTGTCGCATACCCTCTTACGGATTTGCAACCCTTAAGGAAGTAACTAAGTATGTGTGTTCTAGGTTAAAGTTATCTACCAAACAACGAGATATAAAATAATGCGATGCACCAATATCAAACAGAATGCTAACAGACATACTATGAATCTGAAGCGTACCTCCCAACACCGCCTTTCCTTTCTCTTGTGCTGTTGGGCTTGATGTAGCAGGGTCCAATGCAAATGCCTTGCCTCTTTCATCCTTAGCGGGCTCTTAGCATTGACTCTTATAGTGGCCAATCTGATCGCAGTTAAAACATCTAATGTTCTTCTTCCCGATCACTTCCTTCGCCTTTCCAGTACGACACTCATCGCAAAATGCCCTTTCTTGTCGCACTTGAAGCACACAACCTCACACTTTCCCTTCTTTGCTGCTCCACCTTTCTGAGCACCCTTCTTATGAAAGAACTTCCTCTTCTGGCCTTGCTCAACCTGGACCTCCTTCGCCTTACTCTTCTCCAGACAAGCAATCATCTCCTCGTTTCTCAAAGCCATCTCTACAACCACATCACAAGGGTCTCTGATATAAGGTAATGTAGCCCTCACCAACTTAGGCTTCAACCCCCTTATGAACTTCTCATTCCTCTTCAACACAGTATCCACAGTCAGTAGCATACCCATACCTAGACAACTCCTCAAATCTTCAAGCATACTCTAAAAACTGACATCTCCCCTTGCTCCAACTCAGCAAACTTCCTAAGAAAAGAAGACTACGCCATCACAGACATGAACTTATCCTGAAATCTTCTCCTAAACTCAACCCATGTCATCTCCTCTTCATTTACTCCAACTGTCACACTATTCCACCTAAATAAAGCTGCTCCTTGAAGCTGTCTCGAAGCATGCCTCCTCTTCTACTCATTATTGAGCCCCATGTATGTAAAGATCCTCTCACAATGCAGCAACCGATTCTCTACTTCTATAGCATCCTCAGTTCCAATTAAGGGCTTCCCTTCTAGCCTAGCATAATATCTGCTCAAGATAGCATAATGGTTGACCACCGGAGCTTCCTGAACTCCTACTCCAGCATTTCTTCCAACCATTCTAGCAACAGCACCCACCTGCATCATATTCATGAAAAACTGATACATAGCTCCCATATCCACTTGTGGGACTCCAGCACCAACATTCCCTGCTTGTTCCTGACCTTGGTTTCTCTTGTATTCGGTCTGGCATTTTCATTTGTGGTGGTGCTTCCTTGAAGATTCACTCTTCCACTTCTAGCGTCCATATCCATATTCAAGCCTCGTGAGATACAGAAGAATAGCCTAAGAGAGATAAGAAACTAAATATTGCATGTACTTATATATAGCAAATACAACTACGTTACTATAGCAATATCCCATACCCCAATATTACTTTGATTCCTTAGGATTATGTTTTCCAAAATCATTTTAGTTGAAGTTTTTCATAAACCTATGCTCTGATACCAAGTTGTAACATTCCCTATCTAGAGGCCCAAAGCTAAACGCTACAGATGTTGCAGTCGTCCATAGTATTAACTTCGGCTGACTAAATACGACTATGTTAATGGTATCCATAATATCAGAAGCATTGGAATATGAAACAAAATCACATATTTCAAAAAATAACATTTTACTGATTACAATTCAAAATACATGTTTCATGTTCAAAATACATTTTTCACATTCAAATTACATAATTTCATATTCATTTTCTAGGTTCAGATAAAACATAATGATTGTACAAATATGCCAAGAGTGACATATGATGATGCCCCTTTGGTTGAACAGAGTACTATATAGACATAGCTGTCTTAAATACAACACAGTGGAATAAACAAAACAAAACAAAACAGCAACTCCTACATAGCTATCCGTCAACCACATGCTCGTCTCCGGAAGCTTTATTCGTCAACCTACTAAAACCTATAAAGCCTCAACCCTTAGCCTATTCAAATCAATTTTGAGCACCCGAAAGTTTAAGGGGAAAATATAAACTTCGAGTCAAAAATAAAGCCTGGTGTGAATAATACTATACATCTCGGTTATTTGATATTAAGTGAGACCACGTTGCTTAGCAGAATGGGTTTCCCCTCACAGATATCCTTTTAAAACATATCTTTTGTAGACCTTTATCCTGCAACCAAAACTGGTTAAAACTGTAAAGCATTATTATGTAAACATACATATCAGGTAACAAATGAACTATCTGTCCGAACACTATAGTTTTGTTTGGCTAACTACTAACCTTTGGTTGACTCGGGCCTACCAGACAATATAATCAAAATAATCTAACACCCGTTAGACACTCCTCTTTTGGATGGTCTGTCCTCAACTATCTGTTAAATACTCCTCTTTTGGACGGTTTGTCCCTAACTTAACATCTCCCGAGGTCACTTGATCCTAATGGTTTTGCGGGCTCACCAATAACCTATCTGTTTACAAATATATATTCCCTTTTGTGTATAATCATAATTTTATTATTACCTATTGCAAAGCCCTACACATTGGAATTCTGGACAAAATTTGATTGGGATAATAGCCAATGTACAGGGCGCGACCCTATACCAGTCCCATTTGGTATTCTAATATCAGAGTCATTTTACTTAGGGTAATCTTCCATTAAATTTTCCTTGAAAACCTTTTCATCTCAAATTGATTTAAAACCTTTAAACCAAACTAAAATAAGGAAAATATATACTCTATGCTTTACTCAAAATCACATTGCCGTATTATATATACTTTACTCAAATCTTTGTTGATGAAAACATTTAATCCTTTGAAGTACCCCTTTTGAATCCATTGAAAGTACCCCTTTCGAAACCAAATAAAACCCCTCTTTCACCTAGGTTGAAAGGCCAAAACATTCCTTTCGAAACCATTCACAATCTTCCTTTCCAAAACATTGAAAAACCATTCCTTCGAAAACATTAAACCTTAGACATCCTTCTTCAAAACCTTTAAACATTACCTTTCGAATACATTTGAAAACATTTCCTTTTAAACCTTTTGAAACCATTGGGGAACCACCCCTTTGAAACCATTCTTTAAAACCTTTCGAAAGCAATAAAACATCAAACCTTTCGAAAGCCTTTGGGTTCAAGTAAAACATGTGGAAACTCATTTCTAAACCATTAAAAAGTAACTCCTTCGAAACCATTTGGGTTCTACCTTCAACGAAGCAAAATGGTCATAAAACATTTAAGTTGAAAGCACTCTTTTAGAAGCATTTCCTAAGCAAAAAAGTGATGGTGTCGAAACCAACCTTCCGAAAGCATTGGAGAAGTGGTTAAGTTTTAAAAGCAAAGTACACCCTCCGAAACCATTGGCGTCGAAAGGTGGATAAGCGGCAGTTAAGGGCTTCGACCTAGTCGAAAGTATATACTTAAAACAAAGGCGAAACCACTTTAAAACCATTCTTTTAAAACCATTGGCCTATTCGAAAGCAAACCAAGTCGAAAGCTATACCGTCGAAAGCAAAGCAGGCGCATTTTTATTTAAAACAAAACAACACTTTGGCCCCTTCAGAACCCCTGGTTTTGACCTCATACCTTTCGCCTTCTTTCCAATTCGCTGCGCACCAAGACTTTGATGCCATGCGCATTGGTTTCGATGGTGATGGAGACGGATGAACTAAGACAAAATCCATTTAAGTCGGAAGTAGGGTGCCGAAAGTGGCGAAACATGCATTTTGCATATAAAACTAATTTTTAATCTTTTTACGTAATCTTTTTAACTAACCTACCTTAATTTTCAAATTATTATTGGTTGCGAATTTTCTTTTCTAAAAGCACTGCCAAAATTTCAGAAATAAACAATTTAATTTATTTACAAAATACCCCTTCTCCTTTTGTAAATATATAAAACATTTAAGTCCCATACCTTAAATAATTTTATATATTCATCAAAACACTTTGGAAAATTCTACAAAAATTACAGAAAATCATTTTTAATATATTTTCTAACATATATTAATTACATACCAAAATTATTAAGTATTTAGCCGTAAATAATTTAAAACCCAAATAATCATTTTCTACAGTAGGAAATTAATATAAAATCCACATTAATTCAGAAAATTATGAAAATTGAAACCCATATCTATAATATCATTTCTGATCTCTGATCTATATCTAAAATTGTAAGACATTTGGATGTCATTAAATAGGGTTTTCACATTAAAACATATCATAAAACCTATATGATTAAGCATAAATCATCAACAAGCATATATAAACAATTAGCCATTAAAAAACATGGCATAATCATGCAAAATACTTCAGATTCATCTTTAAACCAAAAATAATTATAGAAATGAGATGTAGTCATTATTCGCCTTAGCTTTTGAGATTAAGGATTTGAAATGATTAAGTTGATTTGATTCCTCCTCTTGAAATCCTACCTTTATCTTGAAAACTTCTTCTTACTCTTCCTAATGGTGGCTTGCCTTAATTCATATTTTTGTTTCTGAATTATGAATGAACGTGAGAGTGATGGCTTAAGGGGTTTAGGGTATAAGAGTGTATCTATTCCTATATTGCTCCCTATCTATTATACTCAACCATTTTATTTTAGTTCATTTGTTATTAAGGCACGGCTACCCCTTAATAATCACAAATTTCAATCCCTTAATCATCCCATTATTTTATTTAATTTAGCTAATTAAATATCCTAAATAATGTTACTAAAAATATGGGGTGTTATAGTCCAAGACATCATCAGACATGAATAAGAAAAAATTATCATCCAAGGGGCTATATCTCGTAGCGGACTTCACATGAATCCAAGTCATTTTCTGCTCATCCCATATAACTATAGGAGCAGGAACAGCTGAAGCATCAGGAACAAAAGGAGGAACAATAGCAAGAACAATAGAAGAAATAGTAGAAGGTATAATAGAAGGCACAACAACATCAACCTCAATAGGAAGCACTGACACAGGAGGAGAATCATCAAGCACCAAGCATACTTTAGGGACCCACTTCATGACAGGAGGTCGTGGAAGAGGGGTTCTAATAGATAGTGGCAAAAGAACATAAGTAGAAGATCAAGAACAAGCTTCAAACAGATGATCAAAAGAATGATAGGACGAGCAAATATTTGGCTACCAGCCATTTCATACAACAGTCCCAACAACATAACTCTTAGAGACACGAACCTTGACCTTGTTCGGTAGCGGCTTATTCGGAGTTATTTCAATCAACGCTTTAGCATAAACAAGATTTCTCCTTGCAACATTATTAGCATCAAAGCATTTCAATTTCCCAACGTTATTAGCTAACCAATTAAGACCAAGCAGAGATTGCAAAATAGAAGGAATGTGAGAAACGTAAGTCCAAACAGGAATAGATAATACCTTATCTCTGGTATAGTCAGTAGAAGGACTCCAAGTAGTAAATTTAAAAGGCTTACCCCAAATAAAAGTAGGACCATTGCTCAGAACATGGAGACACTCCTTGGGTCTTGAGAACTTGAAAAAGAACATAGAGTTGTCCATATGGACTTGGAGTTCACCTCTTAATTGCCAAACTTTGATACCGTGCCATTCTACTATAAAATATGATAAGTTAGCATCTAAGAAAAAACCAATGAGATAATCTGACCAGAAGTCAACACCCGCCTGAATCACTTCTGTAGGTGGAACCATTACTCCATCTGTTTCAACCATATCAAAAGAACGAGGCACATATTCACCAGCATTTCTTAGCAAAGATGAAAAAGGGAATACCACTTAACCTCTTTACAAGTCGAAGGATCAGATTGATTGGTAAAGTTGTTATTTGAAGTTGGGGATCTTGTGTACTTGAAGATATCTCTTCCTAAAGGAGTTATGAGGTTTAGAAAATATGGGAAGCTAGCACTTCGCTATATATGCCATATCCATTTATCGAATGAGTTGGGAAAGTCGCTTACAAAGTAGCACTTTCAGACCAATTTGTAGGATTACATGATGCTTTTCATGTATTTCAACTAAAGAAGTTTCTACGAGCTTCATAGATTATTGTAGAGCCGAGAGAAATACAAGAACTCAAAATATCTCTAGATTTAATTATGTGCAACATCCTATTTGGATAATTGATTAAGAAGTTCTGCAACTCGAAAGCGAAAGAGTTCCCCCGGTAAAGGTGCAATGGTCTAATAACCCATTTGATTATACCTGGGAGACTCAAGAACATATCAAGCAAGCTTATCCTGAGTTATTTATTGAAGCACATGAGTCAGGTATTTATTTTGTTCATTGTCAATTATTAAAAAATGGTATAGATAAGCTAGTATTTAACTAGCTAGTTATAGATTTTCCCTATAAGGAATTATAATGATGTAATTTTCTTAAGGGGGAAGTCTGTAACAACCCGGTGTCAAGAAGCAATTAATTATGAATTAATAATAAAGATTTGAATAATTAAATAAGTTTTAAGTGATATTTATAGAATTATAGTGAATAATTTGGAAAATTTTGTGTGAGATGTTTAATATACTAAAAAGAATTAAATTTTAATAAGTATTTGACGTTAATAAATTAATTTAAACATTTTTTATTATTATTATAAAAGATAATTGCAAGAATTGGAAAAGAAAGGTGAATAAAAGAATTAATTTTATTATAAGCAGAATATATCTGAAATAAGTGAGATTAAAAATAGAAATGGAAATATATATAAGTACACACACACATGTATCAAAGATAAATGAAGAAATAATTTATAATGGGCTTAGGCAAGTTTGAATAATTTAAGCTTAGTTAATTTAATAAAAAGGGTTTTTGTAACAACCCTAATTTTAATTAACATTATTTAGGAGATTTAATTGGTTAAATTAAATATTAATGTAAAAGTTTAAGGAGATTTGATAATTAGTATGGGTCGAGCCTTAATTAATGAACTAATGGAATTAATTAGAACATTAATAAGAATGAGGATATATGAGGAGGGAAAAATAGGAAAAGAACATATTTCCTTAACTTAAACCTTCCCATTCTCATTTCCTCCCTCACTTCATTATTCACAAACGAAATTAAAAGGATAGGTCAGCCATTGCTAGGAGAAACCAAGGGAAGAAAAACTAGGGAAATCTAAGGAAGCTTAAGGGGATCAAATCAAAATACAAATCTCAACCTTATTAAACCATTCAATATGAATAATAGTTATGCATCTCATGTTTTAATTGTTATTTTCGGTTTTAAGCATAAATTTGATTCTTTTGCTTATATTATGCCATGCTATGATAGTTTGAATGAAATATGCTTATTGGTGAATTTATGGAATTTATTTATGAAATTAAGTGATATGTTTGAGTTACAAAACCTATCGTAAGACATCCAAATGACTTGAGATTTCGATATGATATTGGAAACATTATTTTGAAAGTGGGTTTCTAATTTCATAATTTTCTTATTTAATGAGAATATTTGGTGAATTTCCTAAGGTTGGAAAATGGTTTATTTCAAGTTTTAATTAAAATATAACTAAACTATGTTTTCAGTCCCGAAATTTTTATATGTTAAAGGATATAGTAAATTGGATTTATAATGATTTTTGAGGATTTTTCCCATGAGTTTTGTTTGCACCAAAAGGTGGTGCAAACACCCAATAGATTATATATAGAGAAATAAATGAAGAAAACAAGATTAAAATAGAGGACACAAGCAGAAAACAAGTAAAAAAAATAACAAACAGATTTATAATGGTCCGGCAATGAGTGCCTACGGCCATTTTAATGAAATTGCTTTATTAATCACTCGAATTTCAGAGTACAAGAAGGATCAGATCAGATCCATAATTACAATGGAGAACAAAGAAAACAACCACGTAAAGATCCATCAAATGAGCTATGAATCCTTTATTTATAGGCGTAGACAACCGAATATCTTTTTGAAAATTTCTATCGGATTAGAAATTTGCTGAAAAATTTCAAATTAAATTTACTGCAAACGCACGGCGTACTATTGAAGTACGTGGTGAGTACGGGTCGATCCGCAGGGAATTGTTGATTTAAATTTCCTACTCAATCAAATTAACCAAAGTGGAAAAGTGTGAAGCTAAAAATGTAGAAAAATGAGCAAAAGAAAATTGATAGAAAAATGAGAGTTAAATTACAATTTAGAGATAATTCCACTCTCTAGATCATTTAGTTCAACAAATTATGAAATTATGATCTCTCTTCTTTGGTCATAAGTGAATTTAAATGATGTGTTTGTCATAATTATGGCCTATTTGTGCTATTAATTAGCTCAACATAAGCCATCAAACTATAACACATCCCTTAAACCACTTACTAACTCATATGAACAATGACAACAAAGTTGAAAGCAAAATCTATTTTTAGTATGGCTTATTAACTATTAATTAGAAATATAGACCATCAAATTTTAATTTCAACATTCACTTCATTACCATCATCATATGTAGATGAAGAGGTAATTTGTGTTAGTGATTGTTTAAGTATAGTCTGTTTGGTGTCAACAATATAGGCTATCAAATTCAAAGCAAAAACAACATGTTAACCACTTCATACATTGTCATTAAAGCACAAAAAGAGAGCATAACATCAAAATGTTGAAGCTACATGATTAGAAGCTTCATTACCCCTACATTGAAGGGATTAGCCTCTCATTGTGTTATCATATCAACACTTGTAGCAAGCAACATGAAACTAAAAAGAAAGGAAAATGAAAGCTAATGAAAAAGAGAATTAATCAGATTCCATAAAAGAAAATCTATACTACTTGCATAAATAAACAAATCTACACTACAACATGAAAGGAAATAAACAAGAAAAGAAAAAGAACATGTATTAAATTACATAAAGAAAAAAAAGAATTACATTAGAGAAGAAATGGCTAAGTAGCCATGAAAAGAAAGAGAGCTTTGATTTACTTTCTAAGCTAAAACTAACTAAGAGGAAGAAGAGGTTACATGAAGATATGGGGTATTTAAACAAGTTAGAAACCCTAATCCATATTTTTGGAGAATGCCCAAACTACCCCTTAGGAAGTGTGGTGGCCAAGTAACCATTAGCATCCACTAATCATCCATTAAGTGTGCATGAAGATTTAATGGCCTTTTAGCATGTGCATTAGCTCCTAAGTATACACTAAGGTAGGTGGATAAGTGGGGTCCTCCATGATCGTCACTTTGAATTATTTCCATCTTCATTTGTTCTCTTCACTCCTGTGCATGCATATATCATCATGAAACCACTTGTAAAATTCACTAAATTTCCTACAAAACAACATAGAAAATTCCAAGTAAATTTTTACAATTTAATAAATGCACAAAATGACCATTTTGCCCCTATATGAAGATGAATATGTAACAATTTGAAAATAATTTGAATTTTGGTTTTAACAAGTTAAAATACTCAATATGATCATTTATTTAATTTAAATAGATTAAATATGGTGGTAAAAATATGCACATTTACGTGCACATCTAATACCCCTACACTTATCTTTTTATTCATCCTCGAATAAAGAAAAAAACTAAGATAAATCGGTTTTCATAGGGAGCACGATTGCATTGAGCATATGTAACAAGCCGCTAAACCTTTGGGTGTCCTCACTAGGACGAGTGTTGTATCGTGAGGGTTTTCAGCGGATACTACCCACAAAATCCCAATGCGAAGTGAAAAATTCCTAAATAGGCTTATTTACAGAGATGTGAATGCAAGTTTTTGAAAATATTTACGAATGAAGGATTTACTTTTAAATTAACACAAATAAGTTAAATATAGGTTTGGTTATTATCTTGAAAATTAAAGTCATTTACTTGTCAAAATTTCCGTCAAAAATGAGGTTATCAAAGCAAATATACCATAGTTTAACTCGTTGTTTCGGTTGATAACATAGTGTAACTATGAAATTGATCCTCAGTTGATTATCAAAGTTTATCAAAGTGGTATTTCATTTCATTTCAATAACAAATCAAATAAGTTAAAATAGTTCTTAGATTTCAATTGCTTACTCTCTCTTATTTTATTTTATTTTTGAAATTTTATGAATATTAACTATATTTACATATGCCTAACTCAGGTAAACTGAGGCGAGATATATTACCCGTGCACTGCCTTACGGACTGATGTGAGGGGAATATAGAGCATGGCGAGTGAACACACAAGTGTGAACACTTATCGACTGTAGGCGTTATTAAAAAAAAAATTATATACATACACTCAACTCAGATAAACTGAGGCCAGATATACCGATCACGCACTGCCTTTCGGGCTTACGTGAGAAGGGTACAGAGCATGGCGAGCGAACACACAATTGTGAATACATGACTCTAGGTGTTTATTAAAAAATATATAAATATATACAAGAAATATTTTTTGTTTTTTGTTTGTTTTTTTTAGAAGAGAGAGTTTCGCACTATCATCTTAGCACCATTTAACTTAGAAGACAAAAAAATGTTATATCTTTACTTTAAATCAACCACTTTTTTTTAAAACAATGATTTTCAATTAGGATGTATTTCAAAATTAACATGTATGAATCTTCCTATATACTAGTTAAAACATTGTTATTTGTAATCGAACTTCATTTTTATTTTTGTTAAGAGAAATAAATTTTCAAAAATTTCAATTTAATAAACCAAAACCATATATTTATCCTATAGTGTTTTTTTAAAAATAAATCAAAAGAAAATTTGTTTTTAGGAATTTTTTTTGAGTTTTTTAAAAGAAAAAGTAAAAATAAACCATGAAAAATTTAAAAATGAAGATGAGTCTCCCCCCACACTTGATTTTGACTGTGTCCCCATAGTCAACCCAAGTGGAAGGAGAAAAATAAAACAAAAATAAAAAGATGACCTATATTTACATGAAAGTGAACGATATTTACATGATATCAGAAAGTATATCGTCAAAGCGTAAATGAAACGGTCTTCCAAAAACTGATTCATTTGCCTCGTCAGGTATACGAGACACATCTTAAGCTCGAAAAACCAAACCATAAATGATTTCGGAGTTGAATGTTGATTTGGAAAAACGAATGTCATTTTATTGAAAATCGTACGAGTTGTTTTATTTTCGATGATTTTCGAGGTTGATAAAACAATTGATTGAAGTTCACATTTATTTTCACCAAATTGAGATTCAAATTTGCCATTAAAAACTTCTTCAAAATTATTGATTTTAAAATCAAAATAGTGACTTAAATCTTCCCTTTCAGAACTAGACAACTCATTTTCGAAAAGTACAAAGATATCGTGTTCAATAAATTCGTCTTCCTTTGTTGGATTATCAACAACTTCATTGCCTATCTCAAGTTCAAAATCCAAAGTTGTTGTATTCAAATTTTCGAAATCAAGAAAAGGAAGATCGAATTTTAAATTTGGTTCCACACCCTTAAAAGAATTGAAATCCAACTCAATTACCGTGTTTTCAGAAACTTCATTAAAATCATCATTTTCAATTTGAGAAGTTATTATTTGAAAATCGTCAATTTGGGTAAAAGGTGTATTATTACTTGACTCGTCACACATTGGGATTTGATTTTGTTTATCACTTAGTTTCATATATGTTTCAAACAACGAATCTGTGTGATCATCGTAAATTTCGTTCATTTGCTCAACAAAATCCAATTTATAGTTATTAACTTGAGAATTTTCGATTTGGATATGTTGAGAGCAAAATATTTCAATCGCATCGTAGTCGAGATTATTCCCATTGACAAAATTATTTGAAAAGTGGATCACATTTTCATTTTGATTTTGAAATTCATTTTGGAGTTCAAAATTGAGTTGGCATGGGTTATACTCGAAATCATTAGAATTTTGAAGTGAATTCAAATTTTGATTATTTTGAAAACTTTGATTCAAGTTATCGCATAAATATGAATTACACAACTCATTTATCATTTTATTTTGTAGTGTAGAGATTTCAGGTAAAGACAAAATGTTATTTACAAGATTTGAAGGTTGATCATCATTTTGAAAATTTTGTGGTTCAAAATTTGAATCGTTGAAACAATAGTTGTTGTTGAAATATCCATAAGAATTTGAAGTGAAATTATATGGATTATATTGATTTTCACAACTATCGTAAAATTCATGTGAGTTTGGAAACTCGGACATTTTCAAGAATATTTTGGAGTTTTTTTTATAAAGGAAAAATATTTACAAATAGAATTTATTTTTCAAAAGGAAGATTGATTTTTGTTTTGTTTTTTATTTTTCAAATTTTTTTTTTTGAAAAGGTTTTATAATTTTTTTTTGGATTTTTAAAATTTCAAAGGAAAAGGATTTAAAAATTTCAAAGGAAAAAGAAAAGGAATATTTACAGTTTTTTTTAGTTTTGGATTTTGAATTTTTTTTTAAAATATGCATGATCTAATGCAACTAAATGAATGCAAGGGCTAACTACAAATGATTTATCCTAAATTAACCCAAAATTATATAATCACACTTTGTCTTAAATCAACAAGATAATTCTCAGCCAGGTAATGGGCAGGAGTTATCGGTGCACCACGAATCACCGTAGCAATGCAGCCGAAGGTTTAAGTACCTTCAGAGAAACAATTCAGTATAATATTTACGAATCACCGTAATATTTATAACTGATTATTGCTCTGCCGTAGCCTAAACACTAAGAAATTAAATTGTTGAAAGAGGACAAATTGTCAATATAGAATTAAGGATTATTGATGTCTAACCGTTATTATTAATCAAAAAATTCTAGAATGAAATGCAAAGCTGAAATTAAACGAGTATTAACAATGCAACTACGAATGAATTTTTGTTTTTGTTTTTGATTTTTTTTAAATGCAAGCAAACAACGATGCAAAACAAACAAAAACAATAGATACACAAAATGCCAGGAAAATAAAAAGGAAATTATAAATGAGCAAGCAGTTATTTTTTGGCTAGATCAGCAAATCAAGCAATTTATTTTTGGCAGCAGATCAAAGCAGTTTTTAGCAAGCTACCCTCCTCCTTGCGATTTTCTGCTTTGGCAATCTAAAAAATACAAACAAAAATATATATAAGTTTTTTTAGAAACTTACACAACTTAAACTAAACAAATTAAATTAAAAGAGAACAACCTAAAAGAAAGAAAATTTGCAGTCAATCCTAGAAACCCTGCCCAAACAATAAAAAAATTTAAAGAGAAAAGAACACAACAAAACTCAAGTCAAATTAAACAAAACAACAAAACAAAAATAAATAAATAAAATTCACAAAGGCCCGCACCCAATACTTATGACCCAGCCAGCACGTTTGAACAGAAGCACCACTTCTCTTTTTTTTCTTATGAAAACACTCAATCAAATTCGGTTAAATAAGAATACAATAACCCGGCCCACAAAACTCACCCGACCCAATACAAAAAAAAGAACTCGCTTCTACTTACAAATCAGCTAAATCACTGTAATAACCAAAATCATAAACAATTTCATAACCAAATTGAAATTCCACAGTTTCAAATCCCAAATTCTAAATTCCAACTTCCAACTTCAAAGTTCAGAATGATGCGGGCAGTTCGACGTCGTGGAATTGAGGGGTGAAGGTTGCGAACTCTCGGGCGATGGAAATGGAAATCAATTGCAGGCGATTGCGAATTGGTTGGGATTCTGGAGTGATTGTCGTGAATGATAGCTGGAGATGGTTTCTTTGATTGGCGATTTCGCTACTGTTCGTGATGCAATTGGCGAGGAACGATAGGGGGAGGTCATGGAAGTTTAAGGAGAAGTCACGGCGGTGAGGATTTGGGTGCGGTGGTTCCTAGTGATGTGAGTGGAACTGTTGCAGTTGAGGGTAGTAAAGCAGTCGAACGGTGAAGTTGAGTGTAGTTGGTTCAGGCAACAGTTTGCGGTTGGCGGCAATGGGAGTGTGGCAGTCAGTTATGTAAGGGAGGAAATGTATGAAGTGTGGCGATGATAATGTATGGTTGGTTTGTGAAACTAGTATAGGAGTGATGATGATGTATGGTTGTGGTTGGTTTGAAGTATATGGTCAATTGTGGTCAGTGTGTAGAACGCAGTTTGTGTTGTTGATAGGTTGTAGTGGAGTTTGTAGTGGAGGTTGTGATTGACTGTAGTTGATGAAGTATTTGATGAATGATGTTGAAGTGTAGTGCTATTTTGTGGAGAAGTTGCAAGGTGATATTGTATGTCTGATGGTTGAGGTTGAACTGTTGATGGTGGAAGGCACTATTTCGGGTAGGAACAGTATTGGGTAGTAGAGGTAGGATGAACCAATGCAGGTTGTAGCCGAGAGTTGTGGAAGGCAATTATGGCCAGAGGAGTGTTGTGTGGTGGTTGAAATGATGAAGGGGATAGATGGTCTGATGTGTTGAGTAGTAGCAGCAACGAATGTTATATGACTATGCACAGTGATTGTTTGATGATGAAGGGCAGGAAGAAAAGTGAAAGGCGGTGGTTGGATTGAAGTGGTATGCCCGTGGTGGCTATTGTAGAGTTGTTGTATGGGTGATTAACACCGAGGAGGGTAGGGAGTTGAGAAGAGAGGAAGAACTGATAAAATGGTGGCAGTGTGGTATATGGCAGAGGTGGGAAGCTATTTTTGTGAGATGTGGGAGGAGACAGTATATGGTTTATGTTGAAGACAGAGGAAATGTATATGGCTGCAGCAGTTTTTGGGACAGTGCACTGGTGGTTGTTTTGAAGTGAATAGGTGAGAGGTTTTTTTGGAACAACAATGATGGTCGTGGGTTGATGGTTGGTGTTGAATGGATAATGGGGAGTGATACAATGTTGAGGCAATTAAGTAAGGTGAAAGTATGTGTGCACTGTTTTTGTTGAAATGCAACAGTGATGATAATGTATTGGTTTGGGTGCTGAAATGGTGGATGTCAGTTGCTGGAGGAAGTAGTGTTAAGTGGTGGTTGCTGAAAGGTGAACGTTACTGGAGGCAGTAGTGCACTGATGGTTGAATGATTGTTGAAGCAAGGCAATGAAGTTAAGGAGAACGTTATGGTATGATGGAGATGATAGGCAATGGGAATGTGCAGAGGCAGAAAGGTGATGGATCAGGGAGTATGTTTGAAGCGTTATGGCAAGTGATGAGGTGAGGCAAGTTGATAAAGTTAAGGCAGGGGATGAGGGGAGGGTGACAGTGTGGTTATGGCGTATGATAGTTTTTAGCAGAGGCGGTTTGAGTTGTGATGAAAGGGGTGTTGTAGTGGAGCAATGTAGATGTGACAGGACAATATTGAAGAAGTTTATGGTAATGGTTGAAGTTGTTGATGTCTGCAATTTAAAGTTATGGGTTTGAGGTAGTGGATGGATATTGCACTGGTGTGCACGTATGTACACAGTGGATGGTTTGTAAGGAGGAGATTGTTTAGGGTAGTGGTTTATAGTAGGGAGGTTTATGTTGACAGCAGCAGTAGTTAGTGAGAAGTTAGAAGGTGTGGCATTGTGGATGTTGTGAAGTTTCAGGTTTAGGGACAGCAGGAAGGCAGTGCACTAGAAATTGAAGTGGCACTGTAAAATGTGTTGAAGCAAGTTTGTAAAACAGAGAGGACATGTAGACAAAGAAGCACCATTGTTTGATAATGTAAATGCAGAACTATAAAAAGAAAATGAAATTGTAAAAAGAACTTGTAAAATGAAAGTTGTAAATGCAAAATGAAGTGGAATTTTTTTTTAGAAATGAAATTGTGTATTTTTTTTAATGCAATTCAAATGCAACTAGAAAACAACAATCACACAAATAAATGCAAGCTACAAACACATAACAAATTTTTTTAAATTGCAAACTAACACACAAAATAAAACACACAAAAATTAAACAAAAATAATTCGAAGAATAGAAATCAAAAATCAAAACTATTCTCCGGCAACGGCGTCAAAAACTTGTTTAACGGCAAAATTTCTATCGGATTAGAAATTTGCTGAAAAATTTCAAATTAAATTTTACCGCAAGCGCACAGCGTACTATTGAAGTACGTGGCGAGTACGGGTCGATCCGCAGGGAATTGTTGATTTAAATTTCCTACTCAATCAAATTAACCAAAGTTGAAAAGTGTGAAGCTAAAAATGTAGAAAAATGAGCAAAAGAAAATTGATAGAAAAATGAGAGTTAAATGACAATTTAGAGATAATTCCACTCTCTAGATCATATAGTTCAACAAATTATGAAATTATGATCTCTCTTTTTTGGTCATAAGTGAATTTAAATGATGTGTTTATCATAAGTATGGCCTATTTGTGCTATTAATTAGCTCAACATAAGCCATCAAACTATAAAACACCCCTTAAACCACTTACTAAGTCATATAAAAATGACAACAAAGTTGAAAGAAAATTTTATTTTAAGTAGGGTCTATTACCTATTAAATAGAAATATAGACCATCAAATTTTAATTTCAACATTCACTTTATTACCATCATCATATGTAGATGAAGAGATAATTTGTGTTAGTGATTGTTTAAGTATAGCCTGTTTGGTGTCAACAATATAGGCTATCAAATTCAAAGCAAAAACAACAAGTTAACCACTTCATACATTCTCATTAAAGCACAAAAAGAAAGCATAACATCAAAATGTTCAAGCTACATGATTAGAGACTTCATTACCCCTAAATTGAAGGGATTAGCCTCTCATTTGTGCTATCATATCAATACTTGTAGCAAGCATCATGAAACTAAAAAGAAAGGAAAATGAAAGCTAATGAAAAAGAGAACTAATCTAATTGCATAAATGAAAATCTATACTACTTGCATAAATAAACAAATCTACACTACAACATGAAAAGAAATATACAAGAAAAGAAAAAGAACATGTATTAAATTGCATAAAGAAAAAAAAGAATTACATAAGAGAAGAAATAGCTAGGTAGCCATGAAAAGAAAGAGAGCTTTGATTTATTTCCTAAGCTAAAACTAACTAAGAGGAAGAAGAGGTTACATGAAGATATGGGGTATTTAAACAAGTTAGAAACTCTAATCCATATTTTTAGGGAATGCACAAACTACCCCTTAGGAAGTGTGGTGGCCAAGTAATCATTAGCATCCACTAATCATCCATTAAGTGTGAATGAAGATTTAATGGCCTTTTAGCATATGCATTAGCTCCTAAGTGTACATTAAGGTGGGTGGGTAAGTGAGGTCCTCCATGATCTTGATTTTGAATTGTTTCCATCTTCATTTGTTCTCTTCACTCTTGTGCATGCATATATCATCATGAAACCACTTGTAAAATTCACTAAATTTACTACAAAACAACATAGAAAATTCCAAGTAAAATTTTGCAATTTAATAAATGCACAAAAATGACCATTTTGCTTTTATATGAAGATGAATATGTGACAATTTGAAAATAATTTGAATTTTGGTTTAAACAAGTTAAAATACCCAATATGATCATTTATTTAATTTAAATAGATTGAATATGGTGGTAAAAATATGCACATTTACATGCACATCACGTAGACAACCGAATATCTTCCTGAAAATTTGCCGGCAGAATCTTTATATGCTAACGAGGTCACCCAAAAAATTTCGAGCCCCAATTCCCAATGTAGAGCAATTGGCCCCGATAGGTCAAGGTGCCCACATGGCATGCTGCAATCGGTATGGTAAGTCCCCCTCCATTCTAGCTTCATATTTCCAAAGTTATTTGCATAGTTGCTTTCATGTTATCGATCAATTCCCCTTGAGTTGAACTACTGATTCAAGCTGTTCATAGCCATAGTGATCTGATTCGATCCCCTGCCTAGGAGAAGGCTCAAATCCATACTTAGAATATTCCGGAAAGTCTATTTATTTGTTTCGCTTGAACGCTACTTCATATTATTGTCTATACTTGATTTCTGGTCTCTGTTATCGCCTCTTCGAGCTGTTTGCCTTATCTATCATTGAGTCTAACTTGTCCAATCAATCCGAATATAGTCGGGTCAAAAGGCTAGATAACACTTACCCTCCAAAGTACGTCTTGTTTTGAACAAGACGTGCTTTGAATCGAAGCAAGTTAGAGTCACCATGAAGGATTCCATTTAGTTTCCTAAACAATTGTTACCCTTTTGTTGAATTGTCTTTCCGAAGAGCCGTATCTCTCTCTTTACGTTGTGACGCTTGGTCGATGTCCGACAGCATAAATATTGGATTATAACTTGTCGATAACATTCCATGCTTGGTTCTATTGAGCTAGTAGGCCTTAGCTACCTGTAGTGACTTCTTTTCTGAGAAATCTAGATAATAATTCAATTCTTGTCGATTCAGGAAATCGAATGTTGGATATGCATGTGCACGTTTACGTACAGATCGATCGGCTCCCAAACGCGTTCATACGCGTATGGGTCATTGCCAATTTCATGCGGTTAATATATATTTACAATTAAAATTTTCCACTTTTTCACATTTTTTTTACAAGGGGCTTATTATCAATCCTCGGGATAAGAGATCGATACCGATCCCATTTCTTATGAATGCTTAGCCGTTTTGGGCTTTGTGAATGTGGGTTGATACCATATATAAGCTGACTGTTAGCTTATTTGTCTCCACTTCATTTGGTTTACTCATACCAACATCGAACTTTTTCATTCTTTCCCCTTTACTATTATCAAACCTTGAAATTAAGAATCCCACCGATCCGTATAACCCCATAATCGTCCCATCCTTCCACTTCACCAAAAGTCACCGTAACCACTCCAAATCGTTTCCGCTCCTGACCAAGCTCGAACCCCCATTGTTCCTGTCCTCCTTGAATTAACTAGACCCTTGGCCTTACGTTGGTATTTGATTTTACATATACAGGTGAGTTTGATTTTGTAGTATATCAATTGAAATGAGAATCGATGACGAGACTATGGGATTCATGTTTGTTGTTGTGGAGGAGCAGGTCTATGATGGATTAGAGAATGAACTGGACAGAGCTACAACAAAGTGTGGAATTGACGATCGGTTGACATGTAGTGTTCAGTGTAATTAGGATGTTGAAACATTTGGGGATGCTATTTGAGTATCGGATCAGTCACGCGCTGGAATAGAGCGATCAGTTATAGAGGGTTCGGTTGTGGCATAAGACGGAGATGACTTTTGTATGGAGAGAGGGATCAACTGATTGTTGAAGTAGAGTAAACCAATGGAAGGCGATCAAGGATGGATATTCGATGGGTCGTGGTTTGAGTTAAGGGGATCGATTATTGATATATTGAGTTGGAAATGGAATAGGGCTACGTTGCTTATGTAAGGGATCAGGTACGATATCTCTCCTTAGGAGGACTTGGTCATTTTTTGGTTTAGTGAACTTGAACCCGAACACTTGCATGTGTGGCTACATGAATTCAAACTTGAACACGGACATCTTCCTTGAACTTGAACATGGATTGCTTATGACTTTAAACTCGAACATTTGGATCTTGCAAATGGGACATGACTTAGAACTTGAATACATGTACATGAACTCGGATTTGCGTACAAATGCATATGACTCGGAATTTGATTGGATTATTCATATGCCTATATGAAATTGAATTTGAATGTTGAATTCCGCATGCTGATGACTGATCCTGAAGTATAGATAAAGCTCACAACCATCAATGTGAAAGCTGGTTGGGACGGTTAGCGATGACGGTCACTCCGATCGAATCCCAGAGTCTCATCATAGCCACTATTTTAATTCTGAATTGTCTATCACTCACTGCACAATACTGCACCAAACCGCAATAATTTACACTTTACACCGGGGACAGGTCACTTCTCTAGTGATTACTATCTGTTGAGCATGATAGCTATGGGTTCTAGACATTCGGAGCATTTAGCTGCTATGGGCACTGAACAAGCCGCTTCGCATGACAATCCCGATGCTGAATCAAGCTCAACAATAATATCCACTCAAAACTCTCCAGGCCATCAAACTGAATAGGCCAAAAGTTCTCAAAAATGGCAGAAATTCCTTCGAATCTAGAAGCAAAAGTCAAACCAGCACCTTACATTTTAGAAGATGCCATATTTTTGAACGATCCGGAGGATTCAGTGGCTTCAAAGGTTGATGTGGCCTCTCTCCACAGGATGTGCATTAAGCATGGGATTCCGCACGAGGATGTGCGAGTCCCCTCCCATAATGATAGGGGTCACTTGCCCTCGTAAGGGTATACTACATGCGACAAGTTCATGTGCTGGGCTGGTTGTGTTCCATCCTTCAATCCATTCGTTCGGAAAATGATGCATTATTTAAGATTGGCGTCAGCTCAGCTACATCCAAAGAGCTATGCATTTCTACACTGCACGTACATGATATTCCTCAAGTTCTTATATTGTGAGCCGACTTCGAAAGACATTAGATTCATCTATAACCTCAAGCGGTGAAGGGGAAGCCTCTCGTACACTTTCCTCGAGTCAGTCACAAACTGCCAGGTCATAACCGATTCATAATAAATTCACACTTTCTTGGAAACTTATGAAACTTAAAACCCACTTCTAAAATAATGTTTCTAATATCATATCAAATATTCTGGATATTTGGTATCATATGATAGGTTTTTACGCTTAGACCTATTACTAATTTCATAAATAAATCCAATTATTCATTAATAAGCATAAAATCATTCAACCACTTAAAACATGGCATAATAACATTAAAACGTTCGAATTTATACTTAAAACTGAAAATAGCAATTAAAACTTGAGATGCATAACTATTATTCACCTTAAATGGTTGAATAAGGTTGAGATTTGTATTTTGATTTGATTCCCTCCAAGCTTTGATCTTGTTTCCCCTACTTTACTTCCCTTGAAACCCTTGTTAGTGGCCTGCCTTAATTCTAGGATTTTGTTCATAAGTGTGAAGCGAGGGAGGAATGAGAATAGGAAGGTTTAAGTTAAGGAAATATACTCCTTTCCTATTTTAACCCACCATATCCTCCTTCTTGTTAATGTTTTAATTAATACGATTTGTTCATTAATTAATGCATGACCCTTACTAATTATCAAACCTCAATCCCCTTACCATTTTATATTATTTTATTTAATCTGTTTAATTAAATTTTCTAAATAATGCTAACCAAAATTAGGGGTGTTACAAACATTATGTATAGATAGCTCATTCGTGTTGGAAAACGAGCTCCGTCACACAATGGAATTGTGTGCCGGATCTTACCTGTTATCGCAAAGTTTACGATATCGGAACCACTGTTCGGAGTGAGACAGGGTTTTCTTTGTAGGAACACGTGACCGTGAAGTTCAACTTGAAGTGTTGGCATGTATGTTCTATTCGGATTCCGAATTGAATTCGATGCGACTATTCCTCAAAACCGTCTCATCGAAATTGGGCCATCGATTCACATTCAATCAAAGCTTGTCGAAGTTCGTTCACAATACCTTAATAGTGAAAACTTAGTATGAGAACAAAGTCAAGGCTAGGCATAGAAAGAACTCAGAGTAGTTGCTCTGGGGATTCGAATCCCATACAAAGTGAAGAAATTTTGAGAAGACTTGGATGCCAACTCGAGCTCGCTTGGTGCCAACCTCATGGAAATTGAGTTACCCCAAACCCATCATCCCAATTTGGCCTCAAAGGTGAAATGTAAACCTTGGTCGGCAATGAATCAATCACCACTATGTGGCATCACAACGATAATATGGCGGCGGCGGCCATGGAGACACGCACGACATCGAAATCAAAATAAAAAACCCACCTAGATCTGAGGAGGTCAGTGTAATAAACTCGGTGCCGACTTAACGTCGGTGATAGTGAAATTGATGGTAGCGAGGCTAAGATGGATGTTGACGATGACATAATTGGCTACGATGGCCCTAAAAGTGGTGGTGACGTTGGTGGTGAACTCAAGAAGCCTTGATGTCTAAAGGTCGAAGATCACAGAGGGGAACAAAATGATTCGCCTGAAGGTGGAAAATTAAAGTGAAAAACTTGGTTAAGTGTCTATATTTATAACACCTTCAAAAATCATGTCAGTACCGACATGATTATGGTGGGTACCAACATGTTTTATTCCTCAAAAAAAGGAAGAGAAAAGAAAATTGAAAGGAAGCTTACCTGATCAAGACACAACGTATCTCCTAGATGGTTAAGAACTCCGACATTGGTGCTGGAAAAGAATGGTACGGCAACTAATTGAAGTGAGTAGATGTTCTAGAAATAGATGCAACGCTTCAAATAAGATGATTGACTAACCACTGACTCTTGTTCAGTTAAGATTATATTGCTTGTCTTGATCCAAAGCATGCTTTGTTTTCCCAAAAGCATACTTTGTAGGATAAGTATTATCCAGCATTTGAACATAGTAACTCCTAAATGAATCTGAGTGTCCAGACGGAGACGAGGATGAAGTGGACCAAAAAACATTGGGGGATGCTTGGATCGATGAAGTGAAGCAACCCAAAAGGTTTAAAGTCGTTTGGAGCAAGTCCAGTATGATCGGTATCGACCACAGTTGTGGTCGTACCAAGTTGATTTCAAGGAAGACCCACCTTTGAGTTTGGAAGCATAGGATGTAAGCAAGTATGATATAACATTCGCTTGGATGGCGAGCAAATATGCTCGGTATCGACCATATTTTGGTCAGTACCGATATGATTTTGATGCTCAGGTTTGGCTTGTTCTTCCTCCTTGACTTTGTGGATCTGAACTCTTACATGATCTTACGTGATCTAGTGACTATGGAGGAGGATTTCATCTTTAAATATGAAAGTTAGAGTAATGTGAAGATGACATTTTACACTTTTGGATCTTTGAGCTCTCGTTCTTCATACTCTCATTACCACAAAACCAACTTTACCCATGAATTGCTAGAAAACTTGAGATTACCATGTTTTCTACACTTGAATTCACTGTAAATCGTTTGTATTCATGACAAATGCATAAGCAACAAAACTAAGTGGACGTAAGCAGTGATTTGAGGCCAAACCACTATTAAAATCGTGTGTTCTTACTGTTCTTTCTTGTTTTGATTGATTAATTCTCGTTGGTGTTCAACTTGGGGCGTCGTGTCACTTTTTAATCTAAAAATATATTTATGTATGTATGTATGTATGGATGTATGTATGTGTGTTTATATATACATAGAGACACACACATACAAGTCAAGGTATTGGAAATGTCTAAGCGTTCTAAATTTTAGTTGAAATTATGTTTACACGCTTGTTTATTTCTAGATAAAGCGACTACCTGAATAATAAAGCGTAAACTTTTATTTTTTTGAATTCTTCAGATTGTGCATTCTTACAATGCGACGTGCCTTATATTTTTATTTTAAAGAATATGATTTTGGTAAATTTCTTGCATTATTCAATTGAAAGGGATGATGTATGATCATAAATGATATGAATTATTAAAATTTTAAAGTCATGTCATTTTTCTAGATTTTGAGTTTTCAGTTTACATTGCACTTCTGCAATGCAAGATACTGGAAACTTCTGAATTTATTCGTTTTTGCAAAACACATCTTGCATTATGTAATTAAAGCAACATGGACACAAACATTATAAACCAGAAATATACATAACAATGTAAGTTAAGTTTGTGCAATTTCGGTTGTTTTTACCGTATGTTGTTTTAAAGCGCAAGATATATGTTTCTATTTGGTTCAGTTTAGTTCATTGCATTGTTATGATACAAGCATCCTAAAGAGTTTGAATTCATATGTTTTTTCTAAAATAACATGAATGATATATTGTTTGCGGGTGCGGTGCAGTGGAAATGAGGTTTGGGTTCTGTCTAAAAAAAAGAACATGAATTATATTTATTAAAACAATATATCGCATGCATTTAAATGGTATTAACATACTAGATTTTCAAAGTATACCGTTTCTGCATTTTTATTTGTTGCACTGTGATTAACTTGCATTTTAAAAGTGCAAGCACATTAAATCGTTGCACTTAGTTTGATGTTTTGAATTTATAATTTATATTATTAATTTTGTTTGTTAGGATGAATTTGTATACGAATTTATTATTGTAAATTCTAGGGTATAACCTACAATATGAAAAGGGAAACAGATATTTTGCTTATTTTGCTAAATAATAACAATGTAAAACATAAATCCCCTTTTGGATTTGAAGTAGAGTAAGGTGTTCGTGAGAGGGATTGTTTTCTCTTCCTTTTTTTCCCTCTTCCTCCATTTTTTTTTAATATTGTTTTTACCCTTTTTTAATACTTCGGCTGACTAAAGAAATAATCAACATCAGATTAGTCATTATCATATTTAACTTTCAATAAGAATCTAGATATATTAATTATATTTCCGTACAAGAAAATGAAAATTGATCGAGACAGAAATCATAAAAGCAGTGATGCCTTCCAACCAAAAAGAGGAATTTGGATGCGATTTTCAAATAAAGAAGGTTGTTGAATTTAAGGAATAAAACAGATAGATCTAGTTTGATAATATACAGTATAAATACTAGAGTAGCCACAAATATATGAATGATTTGTTCAAGTGCGTTAGATATACAAATGATTTTTTATCTTATTTTTCCCACGTTGCAGCTACAAAAAATAAGAAAAGATACATAATTCATACAATAGAAATACTTGTCTAAAAAAAAAGTCATTTTCATATCTCCAACTAAATCTATGAAAGCAGAGGATCATCTCATATTTCCATAACCTTATGATAAAGATTATAGTATTTGCAACTATGTACAAAGTTATTAGATTGCATTGGGAAGTTAATATATATATCATATAATGTGGGGTTATGCAAAACTAAGAAATAAAAACAAGAATTAATACAACTCAAATGGGGAACAATCAAAAAAGTTGCAACTAGTAACCATACAGACTTCTTATCCTCCAACTAAAACAACTTTTAAGAAAAGAGAAAGAAAAACATAGGCTTATAACTTTCTCTAGCTTTGTTGGAAAACACAAAACAAGCACATGCACTATCATAGTCAATCATACATGAAAATGGAAGCTAAAGCTTTTAATGAAACCAAAAGCAAAACAGCATCTTCTCCTCTATCCTTTCCAAATTTTCAATTTTTGTTCTAGGCTTCTAGCTAGCTATAGCTACTTATATCTAGTAATTAATTGCAGTCAACAAAAATTCATCCTAGAAGATTGAGTTCTATCTACATATACATCGATCATAAGATATATATATATAAAAACTTCATATAATCTCGTCAACACACACCTTTTCTTTCTCTTAAGTTTGTAACTTTCTGCTGCCTCATGGTAATAGTAATGATAAGAACTTTATGTAAAATCAAAAGCTGATCATCTTCCCAATGTGAATTCAAGGTTGGGCCTATTTGTCACTATTTCTGAAAGACATGATGTTGAATTCAAATCTGGTGATAAGATTTCCATGTTTTTCGATTGTGTTTCCTGCATTTATATAAATATATCCACTGGTTAATGTTAAACTAATCAAACATAACTAATAAGCTACGTCATATTTTCAAATATACATGCATTCTTAATCAACATAATCATGATTTTATGTTACTTGTATTAGACTTTATTGCTTGGTACATGCTACATTTTGTAGGATCATGGTTTCAATTTCATATCAACTATATGTTTCTACTGGAGATTAACGTTTTAGCTTCTTTGTCAATGTTAGTTTTCTACAAATATAAGATAGTTTTAAATTTTCTGAACTGCATGTAGTGTTGATTTAACCATATTAATATATAATTTTCCTACAACCAGTGGTTGATACTGAATCATACTTTCTGAAAAGGTTGCAGGTTTCAAAACTGCTTTGACTTTTATCAGATGATCTAAAGGATAAAAATAATGGATGCGTGGAAAAATAGCATGTTTCCAAATCATGTTTATGTACAAAAACAACATTGAAGGAGAAGCTATATTTTATTAACCCGGTTATAAAATAATTACCAGATCCAGTTCAGAACTGGACAAGTGAATTAGCAAATCATATGTACATGCAAGCGTGCATCTGTATAGAGTTACCTCAAAGCAGTTCTTGTTTTGTCCAGTGGTGCAGTAATCCCTTTGTTTGCCATTAATCCAGCTACCCCTACTGAACAAAATAAATAAATTATGACAAATTTCTCATATTCCATATGATATAATGCGAGTTAAAAAATTGATACTATATTTAAGATCAGAAAGTAATATCAATTTAGCTTAACTTAAGATAACGCTAGTTAACTCAGAAATTAAATGTAAAAAATACCTGTACATAAACATAATATCAAACAAAATAAAGTATATGCACTTCATGTGATGTAGCACACATTTCCCAAAAAATGATCCAACAAGGAACTTTCATACAACAATTTAATTATTTCTGACTCACAAAATAAATAAACCCTAGAAAAACTGAAAAAGTCTGAAAATTAGCTGTCGATTTTTACTCACAGAGAGAGTGAGAGACATACATTTTATTATGGTCCTTTTGATTTAACTGCTTGAATGTATCATTGCACCATCATGAGTCATTACATATTTGAAAATTCTGAACCGAATTATGAACATCGTTATAATTATAAACTAATTGATATCATATACTGTGATCCAAATCCTCAATCCTTGTTAGGCCCATCATAGTTTGGATACTGTTCCTAAGCTTTGGTAAATTATCATAATAGAGATTCATCCTGACATCCGAATCATTATATTTTGAAATTGTTGTCATTTCAGAATAAAAAAGTATACAATGCACTGTACTGAATTTAAGCATAATCATATTCCTTATTAGATGGCTCAGACATCATTGTTAAAGTAAAATGTTAACCTGTTCCGCATATGTTAAGATTGATCAGTACACAAATATCCTAATAAATTTCACATATCCATATTAATTAATAGAGATTGGACATGATTTTTATATTTAACATTTTTGTCGTCTTCTTCAAAACGATTATTATTAAAATATATGTCCAGTGGGAAGACCTTCTTCAAAACAATTCCACATACCTTTGGATAAATTCATGTTTTGGAATATAAACTGCTAGTGCAATGGATATTTTGACTTACATTTTACCATGAATATGGTATAGGAACAATCTCCAACGCAAAAATAGTTTTTCTTATCAAGGAGTACAACTAAATTTCTGAAAGTCGTTCTACTTTCCAATATTACTGTATTATATTTAGAATATATTATTTGGTCGTTTATTTTATATGTGAATTAGAAACCAAAAAAATGAAAAATGTTAATGAATGCCAATCAAATAATATGAAACAACTTATATATAACTACCTTGATGAATTGCTCCATAGACCAAACTGATTGTTATGCCCTTGCTCGTTTAAGTCGCATACTCGTGATCCATTTTGAATCAAGGACTGAGCTCCAAGAATGTTGTGCATATCAATCGAGTTGTCATCTGATATTTCTCCAGCTGAGCCACTCTCGAATCTATCTGACTGTCCTACATTATTTATTTAAAAACAAACAATATATCAAGATATGAAATGTATATCCATAAATGTCGCTTAATTAATTCTGAGGTTGATCCAGAAAATAAGATTAAATATATACCTGAAGAAGCTGCAGGTGCATTAGTGCTCTTCACTGTTCTATACATCTAATATAAAGATATTGTACATTTAGTATGTTAGTACGCACATAATTAGAATGATATACATATTTTCCTTATTGTGAAATCGTTTAATAATTAAGCAATATACACTCTTAACGGTACCAGTTAACATTACTAAGAGAGCAAAATTATCCCTGCAGCCTAAATTATGATAATTTTATGCATCTTGGATTCTATTAGAAATCATATTTCTTAAAAAGTGTTTTACCTTAAGTTTTGCAAAGTACTTGACTCGCTTAATATTGTTAATATGAATAACAGTTGACAAAAATGAAAACATGGGAGGAAGTAATTAAAACAATAAGATCAACAAATATTCAAACCACAAAATCACACAAAAACAAAGAGTCCTTACAAAAATAAAGCTCCATGAATTAAGAACACCAAAGAGAAGGAAAAACAAATCAAATATAATAATAAATAATTTGAAAAAAAAAGTCACGGAAAAGAAAGAAGTAATTACCTGCAAGTGAGATTTGACATGTGCCAAGGTCAGATCTTTCACATCCATGAGCTCGAGCACTGACTTTGGTGTTGCCCCTATATTCATTTCATTTTATAAAAATCATTTCTAAAAAACATAAAATAACAATTCATGAAATTAAGAAATAAAAGCAAGCATACTTTCATGGCCTCCTAACAGCTCAACAGCATGAACAAATCTTGCATGAAGCGAAGTAGTCCACCTCATCCTTGGCGATCTCACACTTCTCTTACTACTAGCCATCATCATATTATTTCTCGACAGATACCTAGACCTCGATAACCCATTATTCACATTCATATTATCATGACAAAAATGACTATTAATATAATTAACATTATGATTGTACACAGGAATTCCTCTAATCGGGTGATGGTTCACAACAACATTGTAGCCGTCGTTCCTAAACGGAAAAAAGTAGCTCGGGTTTGTGTTAGCAGAATTCGTGGGGTTTGTTAAGGAAAGATCGACGTCGGGGGCATTTGTGGAACTTCTAACAATGGGTTTTCTCCAAAACCCTAGATTGTCAAAAGCGGCTTCTTCTTCTCCGACTTCTAGTCGTCTGCTACATGAGTTGTTTGATGCGGGTTTCGAGTTTGGCGGACTTATTTGCAAGGTTAAGTCCGGAAATAACTCCATATCTGTGTTTTTTCTGATGTTGAAGGGTGATTGATAATTATGAAGATTTTGAGGTGTATTTGAGAGGAAAATGGGAGTTTTATGTGCGTTAGAAGAAATGTTTGTGTGTAGTGGGGGAAGATAAATAAATGAGATGGGTAAAGAGAGAATGACGTTACATATAGGTATAGGTGTGCTGTTTTGTTTATTTATTTAATTTTGGTGGTTAATTTTGATTAGAATGTTTGAAGAAATCCTAATAAGTTGTTAATGTGTATTTGGAACTTTGAATAGGACAAGGCTTAGGGTTTTCTTGAGTTTTTTTTTTAACTTTTCCTAGGGAGAAGGTTATTTAAAGTAAAAAAAGTTATGCAAAGTTTTGTTGAGGTTAGCTAACATGTGGCTTTATGTAATTTTATTTTAAAGATTTTGTTTTCTTGTAAAAACAAATTGTAAAATGGGAATAAAATAACTTAGCATAAGTTTGTGAAAGATGTGTGGGTGCTATTAAAAGAACAAATTGCAATGAGTTTGAGGTTTCACACAAATAGTGATATCATAATCTGCAAACAGAGAAGAATGCAATTTGAGTGTATTGGCATCTAGCCTCACATCATTATGCTCGTATCATTGGTTGGTTGTACATGAGTTCCTTCACACTCCTTCTCATCCATTGTGTGCATATATTATTCTTTATTAACATATCTAATATTAACCAAAGAAGAGCATTGCGTGATGGTTTATGGATTTTCAAATGCTTAGATTTTTTTAGTATATATATATATGAAAAGGATATTTGTTTACAAGAAGAACACTGCAATTTTTTATTATTCCAAGTATATTATACTATTGTATTTAGGAAATTGGTTTATGAAATTGAGATCATGGTACTCGGTATATTTACGAAGTATTTGACACCGTTCTGATATGGTTTTGGTTAAAGTCCGAAAGGCATGAATTAGAAGTTGTATTGTATTAGTACATATACAACATTATTGTATATTGAGATTAAACGTAACAACTCATATTTTATTAATGTTACGATGAGCAGTGGTGTTACGATAAAGATGACTGAACAGTTGTGCAAATCAATTAATTAATACTTAGCTAATTAGTGGAGATAATATTGTAAGGATTTATACCATTACCAATATTAGGGATATCAAGGACACCAAATGGTGAGGAAAATAAATTGTCCTATCTTATTTACATTTGAGGAAAGTTAATTGTTTGGATCCTATTAAAATTAATAAAGGCATATAAAATGGCCCCATAATTTAGAGGAAAAAACTAATGAAGATATATAATTTACAATGCTACAGTTTGTTGGATTGGCAATCTCGAACAAGCGTTCGGCTAGAATTGAGTAAAAATGTATGACTTTGTTTATTTTATTAATCTTACTAGTTAGCTTAATTCTATTTGTACAACAAAATTTTCTATACAACCAAAAATCGAACATTTGGAAATTAATGAAACTAGTCAACGTACTTGCGAAGGTAAGTAACGAAGTCTCATATATACAAGGTGATGGAAGTCTAGTGTCAAATTCGATGGATTCGACAATTGCTAGGAATGACTTAAAACTTGCCGACATTTTTTGTGCAACTGAAGATAAAATTAATTGAAGTTATTAATGAAAACCGCTCGAAAGTTGGAAATGAAGTTTGACTGAATTTTTAATAAGGGCGGTGGAAGAGTTAATTAGGATTATAATATTTTTTATTTGCTTCCATCTTTTTTGTTCCTTTAATTTTTATAGTGGTAGTATATAGAGGATGTACAATGGTTTTTGAGCAAAAATACTATACACCACTTTTAGCATAGTTTGTTTCCTAATGCTCTAAATTTGTATTACTTTATTTATAGTAAACAAAGTACATATTTTACAAAAAAAAAATTGATACACATCACTTTTTTATTATTAAAAAAATAAGATCAAAGGATGGTTGTGCTAGTGGTGTTTCTTCTGCTCTATTTCTGCTGGTTACTCCAGGCTTCTGTCAGTCAGTGGAGGTTTTTATTTTATTGTATTTTATTTTACTTTCTCTTCGTTCCGGTTTTGTTCTGTAGTCTATGTTTTGGGAGGCATAGGTTTTCCGTATGCCTCTCATGCTTTTGTGAGCCACCGGAGAAAGGCTTTTTTTTCTCCTTTGTTTCTATATATATTTATTTTATTCAAAAAAAAAATCAACAGTAGAAAATGTTAAATTCACGTATCATACAACAGAAATATGTGGGAAATACAATTATACAATTATCGCGCAGTGCCTCTACTAGAATTATTATGTACCATGCAGTACATTCCCTATGTTTATGTTATTACCTTGTAGTTGCTCCCCTAGGTTTGTGTTATTACATCATAGTTCTTCTTCTAGGAATATGGACCATCACAATGATAGAATATTAACTGTGGTAAAAGGTAAAGTCAGTGGATGGGTAGTTTTGTAAATTGTATGCTGTATGTAAAGTAAAATGGTATTTATTATTTTGCGAAAATTTTACGTGTATGCACAATGAAATATGATATATGAATGAAACCAAGCAATTAATTATTCTCGATAAGGCAATCAGTTAAATGATTAGTTATTGATAAGTAATTATTACTAATTAATTATTATTAATAAACAACTTTCATCATAGAGATAAATGGTGTGTTCTTGACGAAGTGAAATGGGTTGGGCAAATAAGTATTTGAAAGAAGTTGGTAAATGGGAAATTTGACGAAATAGGTATGCATTTTTGTTTTGTGGTGAAGGAGAGAGAAAATTAAAAAAATTGAAAAGTGAAAAAAATAGTATAGCGCATCCAACACGACTCTCGTTTCAAAAATGAATGAACCAAATTCTTACTTCTCCCAAAAGGGCATTTTAACGTTCACTTGGAATGCATCGAATATCATATTGGGTACATTCGACGTGAACTGCCTTTTCAACAAATTGACTAGCTCGCGAAAGCACCCATAAACCACTCAATTCAAATAAACAAAAAATGAAAATCCATTTGAAACACAAAAAATTTCATGGTTAGTGTACCTCTAAGGCGTTTTCGGTGCGGCTCCTGTTTTGCTATTGGTTGAAAAGAATGGATTGGTTTTTCTTACCTTTAGAAAGTTGAGATACACAATACTTGTCAATATATGCGCTGCATCTTTGAGACTTGTGCCCCTATCTCTTTTGTCTCGACTTAGGCATAGTTCCAAATCCCTTCTCTCGTTCCTAACAAGATTTCACCACTAAAGTCCCTTGTAAGGCAATGGATGGTTAAAAATATGAATTCAAAACCCACTATTGAGAATGCTGACCCCAGTCCAAGGAACGTCTCCCTTCAATTCTATTATTATGACATTCAAATCCATAACGACAAGCTTGGTAAACTAAAAGGATTTCTTGTTATAACTCCCTATCACATCTATATTGCTTAGTGTGACGACCTCCCTCCACCACCGATACCCAAATATTAATATATAATAGGAACACATCCTACTGGTAGGTAGCACCGTAATGGCACTCGACCGATGGAGGGAAATCTTTAAGGGAAATGAGATGAAATGATGCGATCAATTGAGAATCTGCCATATATCTCACAATGTATAGATAAAACGCAATGTAGAACATATATAAAAAAGTAGGCAAGACAACAACACAATCAAATGAACCCAAGCTAATCATCCTTAGAGTGTAACGTTGTTTATGAGATTATACATCACTATATATATATACATATATGTATGTATGTATATATGTATGTATGTATATGTATATGTATATATAGATATATACATATACATATTTACATATATATAAATCAATCAATGTTGGATCAAATGCATTGACAATGAGATAAAAATGGTGAATTTCATATAAAAAAATTATTTTATTACATTGCACAAGATCTTATTTTTAGTTTATGTGGATAAAATTTTATTTATACTAAATCAAATTTATTAATTAAGTATTGAAAGTGTTTGAATAGTATTTTAATTTGTTTTAGTTATTTATTTACTTATTAATGTTTTAAAAAATATTTATTAATAATTTAATTTAAAATTAATTTATAAATTAGTTTTAATTTTATATTTTATTATTTTGTGATATTCATACTTATATATAGAACATTGCAACAATATTAATGAATACACTATCCTATGGGTATATTGGGAAAATTGACCATTGTGTCCTACGGTCAATAAAATGTCAATGTGATGAACCGTTGTCAACATGATGTGACTAAACGAGTCATAAAATATTTATACTTATATGAATAGAAACTAAATACTATTATTCTTATTTGTCGACCATTATAAATTTTTAATTAATAATATCTATATGTAATGTGTGTGTGTATAATATATAATTTAAAATATATACATATATTATTTTAAAATTAATTTATTAACATATAAAGTATTTGTAATTTAATTATATAAATGAACGGTCACCGTAGACTAACGGAAACCGCTCATCTTAGAAAGGTATGGGCCACCCAGTCCGCAACCGCAAGCTTGTACAGCTTATCGCAGTCCCCCTTGTACAGTCCGCAATACCGGATTAGATTTACTTGGGGCAAAGGTGCGCAGGCCAGGGCTCGAACTCGGGACCTATTACCAGGTAGCGAGAACCCCTAACCACTGTGCCACTAAGGCGGACTGTAATTTAATTATATATATACACATTAAATTAAATTTTGGTTTTAAATATTAAAAATTAAAAGATAAATCTTTTCAAAATAATATCTATTACGCACACACTTGTGCTGCGGCCACCATCAAATTTAATGTATGTGTGTGTATATTAATTATTAACTAAAAACGAATATAAAGTTTTTGAAAAATTCAAACTTTTTAACATCTTAAACAATTGACATTTTTACTATTATTTTTGTTCCATGCAGAAAGCAATTAACATTATTTCTTTTTAAGTGCTGTGGAGTCTCAGTCGGCCTTGACCGTTGCTGTAGAGGCTGCTTCTCCTGTCCGTTCGTCCCCTCGCAGATCGCGTAGAGTCCTTTCTACCCCTCACACCATCCGTACACGCTCTATAGCGGCGTCCGAGCAGATCGATAGATCTACTCGATACTCGCTGTATCTTGTTTGAGCTCACTCGGTCATCCCGCTTGTTGTGGTCTGGCTTCCACTCTTGCTGTTTTTCTCTCTGGTCTTATCGTCCTCTTTCTGTTTTTTCCGTCATGTCGAACTTTCTTTTCTGGAATGTTCGCGGTATTGGCAACGATGCGTCTTTGGCTAGGCTAAAACGCATTGGCTGGAAACACTCGGTTGGTTTGATTGCTCTTTTGGAACCTTTTCTAGATCCAGAGGGCATAAACAGTACCGTTTTATCCTTAGGTTTTGGAGGCGGCTCTGCCAATGTCTCCGGTAAGATTTGGATTTTATGGTCCAAATCCATTACGGTCCAATCTATTTTTGACTCATCTCAACTCTTCTCGGTTGCCTGCTCATCTCTCTCTTTTGCTTCTCCTTTTCTATTCTCGGCTGTTTATGCCAAATGCGATCGCTCGGAGAGGTTAACTCTTTGGACCGACATCTTAGGTCTCGGTTCCTTGGGTTTTTCTAACTCTATGGTTGGCGGCGATTTTAATATCGTCGCATGCCAGGCAGAGAAACGGGGAGGAGCAGCCATCAATCGTCTTGCGATGGCGGATTTTAACTCGTTCATTGTCGGCTCTGGTCTCTCTGAGCTCCCTTTTGTGGGCTCGGCGTTCACCTGGTCTAATAACCAAGTAGGCCCTAGCTGTATTCTTTCTAGGCTAGATCGGGTTTTCGGCTCGGAGGATTGGTTTCGCTTACCCTTTTCATTCTCGGTTGTTCATCTTCATCGGACATTCTCTGACCATTCTCCTCTGATTGTTCGATGCTCTCCTTTCTCCCTTTCGGGGCCCTCTTCATTTCGCTTCCAGAGCATGTGGAGATCTCACCATACTTTTCTTCAAGTGGTAGCTGAATCTTGGACCGTTCCCATTGTTGGCCCTCCCTGTTCTGTCTTCCGTCGCAAGCTGAAGCGTCTCAAGTGTTGCCTTAAGGTATGGAACGCTGATGTTTTCAAGAACATCTTCGATCGTGTTAGGTTAGCCGAAGAATCTCTTATCGTTGCTGAATCTTTGTTAGATGAGACTCCGTCCTCGTCCAACAAGGAGGCGTGGGCTTTAGCTCAATCCATCTTCGCTTCGGAACTTTGTATAGAGAATGACTTCCTTCGTCAAAAGGCAAGGGTCAAGTGGGTGGTCGACGGTGATGCGAACTCCAAATTCTTCCACTCTTATATTCGCAAGAAGAACAACCTTCTCACTATTCGTGAGATCTTGCGTCCTAATCAATCTATGGCCTCCACGCCTGAGGAAGTCAAAGATACAATTTTGGCTCACTTCCAATCTTTTCTTAGATCTCCGTCGGTTGCGGTAACCGACCCAGCTCTATTAGCCTTCATTCCCAGGATGGTTCTCTCGCTTGAAAGTGACCTCCTAGCGGATCCTCCATCGCCTGAGGAAATCCGAGCTAGTGTTTTTGCCCTGAGTAAGGATAGTGCCAGCGGCCCAGACGGCTTCAACGGTACCTTTTACCGTTGTTCGTGGCCTATTATTCAGGCTGACACTACACCATACTACCCATTTTGCCACACCCCAACGCGGAAAAATTACCACGGTTTTGAGCCGTGGCAATTTTACCACGGTTTTGAGCCGTGGTAAAGTAAACTAGCACGGTCTAAGACCGTGGCAATTTTACCATGGCTATGAACCGTTCCAATATTACCAAAAAAAAATTCACTCCCCGCTTCCCCCGCCCCGTTCCATCTCAATAACCCTCGCCTATTTGCTTAAACAAAAAAAAGACGCCCCCAATTTCAATCGCCCGCCCTAAATTCAACCGCGCGCCCTATTTTCACAGTTTTCCCAAATCGCGCTTCTTCTTCCTCACAGTTACATTGTCTGTGTATTTCGTCTTCATTTTCAGTTATTTTATTAGTGTTCTTTCTCCTGCTGCTCTCAAAAGTCGAAAGTTTCGGTGCTTCAAACAGACAAAACTCTATTAAATTTTCAAATATAATAAATTTAAAGATCAAAGCGTGAAAGAAACATTAACCCTCTCCCTCTCTATCCATCTATCTAAAGAGCTAACCACTTTTTCTATGGCGGTAAAACAATAAACCCCTAAGTTTAACAGTCCTCATTTCTCCGTTTCGTTGTCCTTCGATTGAGTTCCTTGCCTATGCCCAGCCATTCCTTCCCAATTATTAAACTTCCATACATGGCCCGATATCCAGTCGGGTCCTAGGTCTAAAATCGAATTGCAAATTTCATTATTTTTGTCTTCGAAGTTCTAGATCTGGAAAGTTTGAATGTCGTGGATGGGATGAAGGAGCAGCGTCTTCGTAGTTTGCAAGTTTTAGATCTGGTAAGTTCTAGCCTTTTCGTCCTTGTAGTTTGCAAGTTGGCTTCTCGAATGTGTAATTGAAATTAAGAATCCAATTTTATTATTTGAATGGGTGTACAATAAATGGTATAATATGAAGATATATATAGTGATAATGATGTATTTAAACATAATTGAATTCAAAGAATAAACTTCACTTAACCATGGCATATCATCACACAATCATTGAAAATATCGGTACATACAGTAATAAAGAAAAATAAGTATGTAAGTATAATATTCATAGAAAGGGAAAGAAGCAACAACCATGTGAATGATATCAATGTCTTGGAATGATACATAGACAGTACTATATTATATCAACTAACTAAAATCCATGAATATAAAATACCGTGTTTTCTATATACCATAGGCATAATCAAAGGCAGGGATGATGAAAATTTAATGATTGAGTCAAATAAAACATGGTAATTTACAGCTAAGAGTTAGTGCAGTTGATAATAATAACGATATGGTCCGCTGGTAGCTTTGATTGTTCTCACATGATAGAGAAGGAGATTGAATTGGTTGCTTCTTAGGTCATGCTTTTTACCTTTTGTTGTTATGAGATTTTCTGATTTTTTTTTATTTTTTTCTTATGAAAGAGAGGTCCTCCATTGAGGAGAGCTCTCATATTTATTAAACAAAAATCAAAATGCGTACAAATGTTTGCAGAGAATTAGTTATTACAAATATGCAGGATCATCACTATGATGATCAACGAAATGGCAGAGGTAAAAATAAACAAAATAATATGTTTACAATTCATTGCATTAGTAGAATCAGCTATTTGATGAAATAACACTCGCGGAGAGAATGGAGTTACAGTGGGTTGCATCGCCTGGCTGTTGTTTAATGTGATTGATTTGATGGACGTGTGATCATGGGGCTGAGGCGAGGAGTGAAACATAAGAGCTTTTGTTGCTACATGTCAGGAGTTGAAAGATGCGAGATCGTAGAAGATGATGCAAGGGGCGGAACTACTGATGTTACATGCCAGGTTGCTGCCGTTGATATAAAATGAGATGCAACATCAGTTATGGGCTACACTTGGTCTGGAATCAGTCCAACAATGGCGATGGACGATACGCATATGAAGAGTGAATCGAGTTCGAATCTGATTAGGCACAGCAGCTCCCCAGCTGGACTTTTTGCTAATTTAAATTTTGCCAATGGTAATTGACTAATTGTGATACAAAGTCCGTTTTAAAATATCATATTGTTTGGACTTTCATGGAAATAGTTGAGATTCGTATTTTTTTTAAACACAGGATATGGAGTAATGAGAGGGATGAGTGGCAATAGCGGTAATCATGGAAATAGTAGTGGAAATAGTAGACTGAAGAGCCAGTTGAGTTATCCATCAAGGCAATCTTCGGTAATGTTGCAGATCTCGGAAATGGAGAATGAATCAATAGGTGGTGGATATAATCATATGAGTTCATGGGAAGAATCTCCTATTTTATCAGATAATAATTATTCTTCACCTATGAAGAGGCCTAGAGATAGCCACATTGAGCATCAGGTATGATTGTTACTATGCATTATTCTATCCTAGGTATGATTTATAATTAAGGAACTAATAAGTACAAATTACCTTATTGATTTTAGTTTCGCACTGCCTGTACATCGACAACTTGTTTTAGTACATAAACTTAATAAATTTTAGCATTTATGTAACAGAATAGAGAGGTTAGAAATGGGCTGGGACATCAATTCAGTTTGCCAAAAACAACATCAGAGATGGCAGCTATAGAGAAATTTTTGCAGTTTCAAGATTCCGTTCCTTGTAAAATTAGGGCTAAAAGAGGATGTGCTACACATCCAAGAAGCATAGCTGAAAGGGTAAGAAAACATGTTTATATGGGTTGATGAAATTGTTGTACTGGTCTATAAATAAAAGCTGTTGTGCTTGAATTATTTATTGTAGGTGAGAAGGACCAGGATAAGTGAAAGGATGAGGAAGCTACAGGAACTTGTCCCTAATATGGATAAGGTAATGTACCTATAAACCTATTTCTACTTTTAAGCAACTAGTCACTTGCATTCACCTAATATAGTTTTATTTAAGATTAAGTAGCAAACTTGTACAAGTCGTTAGTGTCTAATGACTTGTTTAAAAGTTGAACAACCGATGTTGCATTCTTTGACAAATGAAACAATGAAACAAGCAATTATGGCCATAAAATTAATAAGACATTCTGGACCATCCGACAAGTACTTGCCCTACAGGGCAGGGAAGCCTAAGCCATGAAATGGAATCATGCTTACTACGTCTTAGATTGGACTATCTATAGGCTCTATTCTTATTGCATTTTTAGCTATCAAACTGTTAATACAAAGCATGAATGAATATGTACCAAAAAATTTATAAGTCCAGTGAATCCATTTGTTTTGAGTAGTCACTTATATATTAGATTCTACTAAGTTAGAGGTTATTTTTTGTATAACGAAACCGATTGATATAGAGGTTTATGCGATTCATCATGCAAACTCGACCTAATACCTATCAATTTCGATTCGGATATGCGATTCTCGGTTCTAATTGTCATCCTTAACCTCATCGCTCATTACCACAATTTATTTATTTTTTCCACCGACGTTACTGTTAGTTGTTTTAGCATTGTTATTTTGCCACATCAATTTAAAAATGCAAAACTTAGATATCGTTTGTTTAAAATGCTGAATGTCGATTGCTGATTGCTGAATATTTAAAATAATGTTTGTTTATATTTTGATTAGAAATTTGTTTCGTAAACATAATTTACTATTTTGACAATATTACCCTTCAAAGTTAAAACTAATTGTTTTTCACTACAATACAAAACATACTTAATCATTTTATTTTATGTTTTATATTTATTTTATTTTAAAAGAAGTTTGGTCATTTTTGAGAAAATTAAACTTTATTTGAAAAAAAAGTCTTCTATTTAATTGTTCAAGAAAGAACATTTGTTAAAATATGAATATATTAATTCATTATTATTCGAATATCGAAAGACTAAGATATTTCAAAAATAATCAGATAAATAATTTTGGAGATATTTAATGATGCATGTTAAAAAAAAGTGTTCCTATTTTGTTTTTTTGTTTTGAAGAATTCCATTTTTCATCGCTACGGTAAAGCCAAGTCTCCCATTAGTTTGTTTGATAAACATTATTCAGTGTCATTGTACCATCAATTCATGGGTCTAGTTCTTGGAAATGCACACTTTATACCCAATAATAGAAAATCCAAAAATAATCAAAAAGCCTTCTGAAACATTATATGTATATTGGATGAAAAGGAATTCTTCATTTGGGCTGTTGGTTTAGAATCAGATGGCTTAAATATGGTCTTTGATTTTATAATTTTCAAGAGCAAACATTATATGTATATTGGATGAATCCTACCATGTTATGCATCCATTATAAATGTTTGCGTGTTTACCCATTTGACTATTGTTGGCATTTCAGTTGGTTTTATTGCAAAATGTAGTTTCTTACGCTATAAATCTAGTCGTTTTTGTATATGTATAACATAGATGGTCATTTATGTCGCCCTGCTCGTGAAACAAGCCACATATATGTTGATATGATATGCTAACGCTTGTAAAGGAGAGTATTTGAATGCCAATGAAAGTCTTGTTAAGACTTAAATCATTAGATTGTTATAACATTATGCGAAACATTTATCTTGCTTGTTACAATTTAATGCAAAATACGCTTTAACTTTTTTATGGAGTACCATTTTTTCTTAGACCGCATGTTTGCATTAATTAAAACTTGTAACAAGTCACAATTGAAGTTTTATCTTGGTAACTTAGATGACATTTACTAAAGCAGAAGTAACTTCCCTTTTGTTTGATTGTGAAAATATAGCAAAATATACAGTTTGAAACTAATCGCCCCTGGCAACATCATCGTCAAGAATTTTATTATATGAATTTGATATTGAAATACATATTTTTCTCCTCGTTAGTTGTTTTTTAAAGAGCACAAAATTTTCCATTCGCAGGCAAATTGTAGGTGAGTCTAGATTAGATCTTGTAAAAAGAAACGTGGATTTGTTTAAGAAGATAGTACCTCAGGTAGCAAAACATTCACCTAATACAGTGATACTGGTGGTGTCAAACCCAGTTGACATTCTTACATACGTCACATGGAAGTTATCTGGGTTTCCATCTGGTCGGGTTATTGGATCAGGTACCAACCTCGATTCAAGCAGGTTCAGATTTCTGATTGCGGACCATTTGGAAGTCAATGCCCAAGATGTACAGGTAAACTTCATCTGATTTTTCTAGGTTTTTGTTACTTCCATCTAATTACCAACTAGATCATAGCATAGAAAAATGCACCTATACATAACTACATGTATTTTGCACAAGATATTAAATAGATTATCATTATTTTTCTTTTTTTGATCAGGCGTACATGGTAGGAGAACATGGGGATAGCTCAGTGGCGCTGTGGTCAAGCATAACAGTGGGAGGGGTCTCCGTCCTCAGCTCCCTCCAACAACAAAACATCATACACGAACAAAACACCTTGGAACGTATACGAAAGGCAGTGGTCGACAGCTAGCTGAGTTCAATTTGTTTCCTTCACTTATGTATTAGATTCTACAGTTAGCTTAGAGTTGTCATTGCTTCACTAAGAACTGCAGTCGTTATACTATGATGAAGTATATGCTTGGCGAATTCGAGAATCATTTCTTTCTTGTTGTCTAGTGTTTACATGTACAATAGATGTTGTTTACTTGTTTTACTATGAACTGACGGTTTCACTATGAAATGAAGTTGTATTATGAACAATGAAGTTGTATTATGAATTGAAAGTTGTAAGTTTGTAACCAAGCACTTATAGTAGTTGTATTATAAATTGGGTTTGACATGTATTACTCATTTTGTATTCATGTTATTTATTCCATGTACTATATATATTTCGAAACTGCATGTGGAATGTTTGTGTATCATGAAACTACATTTAGAAATGGATTTGAGCTATGGTAAAAATGGTTATAAGCTATGGCTGTTTTTCATTTAGCCATGGCTTTGAGCCGTGGCAAAAGTTTAATTTGCCACGGCTCTTGGCCGTGGCAAAATATAAATTAGCCACAGCCCGGAGCCATGGCAAAAGTTTAATTTGCCACGGCTTTGGGCCGTGGCAAAATATAAATTAGCCACGGCTCAGGGCCGTGGCAAAATATTTGCCACTGCCAATTTTGCCACGGCTCTCAACCGTGGCAAAATGATTTAGCCACGGCTCAAAGCCGTGGCAAAATCGCTTTTTTGGTGTAGTGTGATTTTTGCCTTGCTGTCCAGTCTTTTTTCTCTGGGAGGTTCCTCCCCACTAGCTGGACCTCCACCAACCTTTTTCTCATCCCTAAGTGCGAGAACCCGCGGTCCTGTGGGGACTTTTGGCCCATTAGCCTTTGCAACTTCTCGAATACGGTTATTTCCAAGATTTTGGCTAGTCGTTTGGCCCCTTTCCTTGAGCGTATTATCTCTTCTTCTCAAGCGGGGTTTGTTAAAGGGCGCTTAATTTCCGACAACGTCCTGTTGGCCCAGGAACGGATCTCCCAGCTTGACAGGAAAGTTTGGGGCTCAAATGTTGTTTTCAAACTGGATATGGCTAAGGCTTACGATCGTATGTCCTGGTTTTTCGTCATTAAGGTTTTGAGAACTTTCGGTTTTCCCAGAAACCATCATCGACCTGGTTTGGAGGCTTATCTCCAACTGCTGGTTCTTAGTGCTCATTAACGGTTCTGCTAATGGGTATTTCAGGGCGGGGAGGGGTTTGCGTCAAGGAGACCCGCTTTCGCCCACGCTTTTTGTGATCGCGGTAGAAGCTTTCATTCGCGGTCTTCATACCTTAACGGTCTATGGTCAGATTCAGCATTTCGGGATCCCTAAGGGTTGTCCTCTTATTTCTTCTTTGTCTTTTGCTGATGACATTGTTATCTTCTCAAACGGTAGTCGCTCCTCTATCCGGCGGCTCCATAGTTTCATCCATCAATACAAGAGGTCCTCTGGTCAGCTCGTAAACCCTTCCAAAAGTTGTTTCGTTCGTGCGAAGGACTGCTCTTCCTCTCGATCTTCCTGGATTGAGACATTCTCGGGCTTCAAGGAAACTTCCCTTCCATTACCTTACCTGGGTATTGTTCTGTTCTGAGGTAGGAAGCTTAACGCTTTTTTCGACCCTTTAACTGACAAGGTGAGGGGTAAGATCATTCATTGGAATGCGGCTCTTCTTTCCCAGGCCGGTAGACTGGTTCTCATAAAGTCTGTGTTAGATTCTATGGGAACTCATGTCTTTGCGGCTATGACCCTGACCTCCTCCTTCTTCAGATCGTATTGGTCTTTGGCCTCTTCCTTTTTCTAGGGCAACAAGGAGGACGCCCGTCGTCATCACTAGATTTCATGGGACACAATTTGTCATCCCAAAATCGAGGGCGTCTTGGGGCTTCGTAACCCCAAGGATATTTGTGCTGCTTTTGCTTGTAAACTGTGGTACAGATTTGGTGCTAACGACTCTTTATGGGCTTCTTTCCTTCACGCGAAGTACCATAGACTGGCGGGTACTAATTATTCGGGTTCCCCGTCCTATGCAAGTGAGACATGGAAGCACATGCAGTCAGTGAAGTCTTTCTCTGATTCTCATGGCGGACTTTCAGGCTGGGACGGCGCTTCTTTTTCCATCCTGAGAGCTTGGACTTCGTTTAGAATTCCTTGCCCCATTCGTCCTTTGTTTTCCTTCATTTGGGATTCTCGATCTCCTCCTAAGGTTTCTATTCTGATGTGGCATATCCTTCATGATGGGCTGCCATTAGACGAGAATCTCAAGAGGATAGGCATCCCCTTAGTATCCCGATGCAGATGCTGTAGCAACGGTGAATCGGAATCCTTGAACCATTTATTCTTCGACAGTTCCTCAGCTAGATCTTGCTGGAATTACTTCGGAAACTTGGTTGGTGTACGAGGAATTGCCAGATCTGTTAATGATCTACCATCTACCTGGTGGGCTGGGAACTCTAGGAAATCTCTTCGTTCGATCATTCATTGCTTGATTCCCTGTCTTATTTGCTGGCACATTTGGTGTGCTCGGAATAAGGCAATCTACGATAGCTCTCCTATGGACCCTACGGCCATTATTCGGCACGTTAGGAATGACATATTCCTTGCTTTCCGAGGTAGGCCTTTCAAGGGAAGCACGGGCTTCCGTATTCAGCGTCTCGTGGGTCTTCTTTCTATTTCTTGCGTGTTGAGTTCCGCTAGAATAGGCGTTGGTTAAGTTTTCCAAGACGGGCGTTGGCTTTCATCCAGCGCTCTTGATTCCCTCACCCCCCCTAATTTTTGGTTTTGATGAGTTTGCTAGTTTTTCAGGTTTAGGCGTTGTCGTGGAGTCGACTGCCCGGTTTTGGTTTTGATAGGTTGTGAATTCGTCGATGTCTTTGGCTGTGGTAAGTTCTTCGGTTTGCACTTCTGGTATTCGACCTTCTGTTCGGGTGGTGGCTGTCGGAGCTCATCGGGTGTTGTCTCTTGGCAGCCATGGTGTGCTTGAGGTCGTTTGTTGTGGGTTTCTTTGCTTAGCGTGTTTTGCTTTTGGTCCTCTTTCGGTCCCTTTTCATTATGGCGGTGGTTGGTTTACTATCTGGTGGTCTGGCCTACACCTTTACAGGTGTAGCGGGGAAGCTGGTAGAGCGGGCTGTTGTTCCAAATGTTTCAGCTGGGTTTATTTGGTTTCTTCTGTTATTGCAGCTTTTTTCTATTTCCTGTGATCTTTATAGGCTTGTATCGGTTCTCGGTAGTATGGGAGGCATATTTTCGTATGCCTTGCCTTTTTCTGTGAGCCTCTGGAGAAAGGCTTTTTTCTCCTTGTTATTATAAAAAAATTTAAAAAAAAAATACATACAGACATATAGACCTATATATATATATATATATATATATATATGTGTGTGTGTGTGTGTGTATATTTATGCGCGTGTGTGTATACGTACGTACGCACGCATATATTTGTGTTTGTATTTATATATGTGTTTATAAATATGAATGTATATTTTATTAAAATAAAACATAGAATCAAGTATAATTTTATATTTTTAATATTAAAAACCAAAACATGGGTATAAATATAATATTATAAGTGTAAAACATATTTACTAAATACATACATACATACAAATATAATGTCTGTTTTTAAAATTGTTTAATATATTATTAATAATATTAGTTTCAAATTTTTTTAAATAAAAATATGGTTGAAAACTAAAAGGGATATACGCAATGATTAACAATACGTATATGAACATGAATATGTGTGTGTGTGTTAGAAAATGAATTTTTTCATAGTTGATGTATCGCCGAGAGCCGAGCATGTCATTTGTTAGCATTTCCTTTTAGAGGGAATCGTCCTCCTCATATTTTGTTTGCAAGGCCGATCTTTAACTTCAATGACGGGGAATAGATCTTTTAGAAATTGTAACCATAAAATGAGTGGAGGCTATACTATTTATAGCCAAGTATTTGCACCATTTTCTCCTCATTTTTATTTAGCCCTAAAAGACCTAGCATAGCCTCCCCATTTGAATTGATATGGCTATCCAAATCATTGACCTAGCATGGTCAATAGTCCCTCTGAATCATCTTTGAACCGTTGTTTCAATTGTTTAATTCTAGCTCCTTAACCAATTGAACCGACATAAAACTTTTATACATGGTTTTGACCGATTTTAAGCTTCAAATAAATAATTAAAAATGAAATGAAATATCAATACAACACATGTATTAATTTATAACATTTAGAAATTAATTTTCTTACCTATCGAACTTAGAAATAATTAACAACGCGGTTGTGTTAACTCTTGGTGTGAATCCGGTCCTCAGTCAATATTCAAACAATTTAAATTCCATAGTCTATATGGACTTTACTGAAACATAGCATCAGGCCAAGTTCAATGCTTACAGATCAATAGACTGAACCCAGTTTCTAATCTAAAACAAGTTCACCTGATAACGACATTTTGTACACGTATTCTCTTCGTCATCACCGTATCACTTAAATATCTAGAGTTTTGTTTCAGGTTTAGAAGCTCTATTAATGTCCATATTTGATTGCGTAGTTAACTTTAAAGTTTTCGGTTTAATCCGATAACATTTATTAATTAACCTATTCACTATGGTTAGGGATTTTGATTTTTAAGTTGTATACCAATTACCCTGATACTAAGCATCTATAACAAAGGAGACAAATCCTCTTTTGCGTAGTGTCTCACTTTAAGTGGTTCAACATATACCCAATTATGATTATAACAAGGTTTTAATGCCTTGTATTTGACCGTAATCAAAGTATAGCCTATCTACTTAAGATCGATAGCACTCTCAAGTCAGATGACTACTTGTACGTTGTTACCATAAGATCTTCTATTTTGACTTAGTTATATTAACCTATATAAACTGCCATCGAGTCATTTTGTGATAGTTACAAACAACCACAATTACAAAACCACTTGGTGCTCCAAACGATTAGGAGTAAATTATCGTCCATCATATGGAATATACATACACTTGTCTCAACAGATGCATCGATATCCTTTTCTAGATACATCCTGACTATGAGCATTTAAGGAGTATGTATGTGTGTGTGTATATCTTTGCATGTGTGTGTATACATATGTATGTTGAGTTAGGATCAATACCCCCCTCTATTTAGCGCCATTTTATAGCCCCTTGGTATTAGCCACAAGTTTATATTTAAATATTTGTTATTTCCCTCTCCTATCACATAGACCAAATATTTAAATATAAATTATGGCTGATATCAGCAGATACAAATTGTATGTTCGATTCAATACTTACGGTTATGAACACATTCATATCAACAAACCTTAAATGCATCTCCTAAGGATTTTTTACTTATATATGTTTAATGTTTTTAACTCATTATTTATATCTTTATATAACAATATATATATATATAAGAAAAATAAACCAGATGCATGCATTATTTTGAACAATATCTTTATATAAGAGTTATGTTACACAATAAACTATATAATTGTCCTTATGACACACCCTTAACTCTATCTTCTCACACTTGCACTAGTGGTTAATTATGGTGCCTCATAACTATATCTTCGACTAGTCTGCCTAAACTAGACTAAAAAGGATCCTTAGTGAATTAATCTATGATATTATTATTTTGTATCTACTTTTTTTTTATACTTCCTATCATTGATAAACTCTTTTATCATGTGTTAGTTACGTAGTACATATCTTGATTTCTTATCAAGCTATCGGTTCCAAATACAATTTGTACCACACTATTATAATCATAATACGTAAGTGGATTTTAATAATGGCAACCAGTCCTTGCTTACTTATAAATCTCTTATAAATTTGCGCACAAATACTGCTTCCATTGCGGCACTACTGAAGGCAATGTACTTAGTCTCCATAGTTGAGTCTGCCACAACTTCTCATTTGGAACACTTCTAACTTAAAACTCTTTAATTAAGGTTGAACATAAATGTAAGATTGAATTACTATATTCGAAGTCACCTTTGAAGTTTGAGTTTGAACATTCTATAACGACTCGACTTTTCGACCCTCGAATGTCGACACTAATACATCCACGGAATTCATGTGCTAAGCATCCAAGCATTGGAAAGACAAATTGTTAGCGTAAAGTAAAAGAAAAAAAAGAACAAGAAAGAAAGAACACAATATCAGAATCTCACAAGCAGAAGGATACTATACTATATCCAAAAAGAGAGTACAAAGGGTTAGTCCAAAATACAGAGTAAATTTAGAGTTACAAAATCTAAGTACTATCATCAGCTTGGACAGTTATAATTACCGGTCCTCACAATGCTGATACATATATAATAATAGTACAATAAAAACATGAACATATAGATAAACAGAAACCTCTAGCTCGTCTCCTAAAGCTCTAAAGCGTCCAAAGTCAAACCTGCTTTATTGAGCCTACTCGAAAGAGTACATGAGGAATTTAGGGAAAATAAAAACCATGTGTTAGACATAAGTCTGGTATGAAATACTCAAGGTACATGCATCCATATAACATTAACTTTTGAGACTGTACGAACCACCGTAAAAGTTTTCCCCTTAAAAGAAACCAAACCATCTGATAAGTAAATATATTGATATAATAAATAATGTCTAGGGCATATAATATAAATTAGAAAATATTTGTGCTACTTGCATCACACAACACAACAATATTAGAATACATCTAAACCGCAAAGGTACATTCGCATATGGATTTTCCATGGACGTCTCCTCGGTAAAAACCAAAAGCCAGTCTCCTGAATAAGCATCAAAATCTACCTTTCAAGTGTCGCATGTCTCTAGATAAAATATAGTTTAAGGTAAACAAAGCTGGTTCATGCCCTAGCGTGTGATACTGAATATCATAACTCTCTCTAGCAACATGGATAAGCATCTTTAGATACGGAGTTGATATACACATTCGGGTTCGCTAAACCCACTGGCTATGCTCCTACTTTATTTTTCTATCATTTCTGATGGTGAAGTCACATTCAGCATCTCTCACATGATTCTCATTATCCGAACAAATCATAAATCCTTTCATGGATTCCAGTATAAGTCGTCCGAAAATGCTAATGCTGACCTCTCTCTTGGACATAACCTTAGGATAGACTGTTTAACTCTATAACATTAGTCTGAAATGTTAAAACTGACCTCTCCCTTGGACTTAACATTAAGATAGACAGTTCAACTTTATAATATTCCACTTCATAACCACTTCCAAAATGTAGACTCGTATACTATTTTTGAAGTGGTTTTCAGTAAGTAATACATATGCGTACTTATCCGATCTCGGACTCTTCAAAACTAAATCATTGAATTTTCCTATTAACTCAATTCCAGTTCTTTTAAAAGTAAGTGAACGATATAAAGGAGTCCACCAAGGGGATCTTGTATATATATATATATATATATATATGTTCTCAAATCTATAGATGTTTCATACCAACGAGTCCTCCCGGGGGATCTCAAACCATATGAATCCGTAAAGTTTTTAGATACTTCCTAAACTATTTAGTCAAGTTTAATAGTCGACTAATCAACTATCTAGTTTTAAAAATGATCGCTTGTGGAAATCTAGTTTCATATACTTATCATGTTTCTGACCTTCTCAACTTACTATCCTTCAGTCAAGAGTGAAGCCAGTAGGTTAGCGAACTATTACTTCTAAACCATACTCGAACATCGTTCTTAACTCTCACAGATAGACAAGCCTACTTTGTCGGCTTTTAGTGCCAAGTATAGTATTAATTACTTTCCATAAACATGTAAATAGAACAAAGTATGATTAAGCTACTTAAGTAACTTCGAAGCCCTTTTTAAAAACAATTTTTTACAATTTAAAATCCTTTAAAAATGATATATATATATATATATATAGACACACAAATTTATTTATAAGACATTTAATAAAATTCTAAAACCAAGTTAAAAGGTATTTATATTACATAAGCTTTTTAATACTTTAATAAAATAATTAACTAATTTTATAAAACATTTATACTTAAAATATACTTTTTTTAGCAGAGCTAGCGGGGTTGACTGGTCCCCTACTAGTTTTTATTGCAACAAAACAATAAAAACAAAATATCTCAAAACAGACTTTGAGCTATGAACACAAAGAATAAACAACAAGAGGCAAACAACTCACACACAAAAAACAAAGAACAAAAAAGGAGAAAGGAGACTATCTCTAATCTAAGGCTAGACTGGCAGGATAAATACTAGGATCAGTTTGCATGTGCATAGCAATGTTCCTGAATAGCACTTGCCATAAAATTTCAGTGCTTCTTTCTTTTGACTCAAAACAGCTTTTGTTCCTTTCTTCCCACATCAAAGCAAGGAAGTTTTTGAGACACAACAGCAACAAATAAGAATGCCTACCCTTCTTCCTTGTAAACAGGTAAACTTTTTCCCACACAAGTTGTGCATCCCTGGTCATATCACTTCTTCCTACCTTGTCCATAAGCTTGCACCACAAAGAATTCACAACAGGACAGTTAAAAAACAGGTGATCACAGTCTTCAAAATGAGAGGCAGAAAATAGAAAATGGAGAGAACATTTAAACCCATAAGAACTGAGTACATTTCTAGTTAGCAATGCCCTATTTAAAACCTTCCACATCATGAGATTATCAGCCGGAGATGCTTTTCTATTCCAGATCTGCCTTGCCCATTTGAGATTTAGCATGTTTCCAAATTTTGCAATCTCATTGTAGACCAGGTTGGTGGTATATTTCCTTCCTGCCCACAAAACACTGTCACATTCCACTGCATTATACTCATAAGCTTGAATGAACTACAAGAGAGCTCTGATCACTTGATTACTATAGTAGGGAAGATTTATATGCCCATTCAAAAAATAATCACTGACAGTAGCATTTCTGGCAATCCCAGACTGTAAAATTTGCCGATGATTCACCATATTGGATAGTATAACCCCTCTTGAACACCATGGTTCATCCCAGAAAAGTGTCTTAGTATCAGCTGTAATTTTAATCATGACAAGAGGCAGAAAGGTTTCTCTTAGTCCAAGAATTCTTCCCCAATCCCAACTGCAAGACTGGGGGACTTCCATAGTCCAGAATCTCTGGCTGCCTATACCATGTAACCAAGTCCACTCCACCCACAGAGAAACAGACTTAGTGATCAAGTTATTGAAATGTGTGCTAAATGCAGTAACATTCCAAGAACAAATGTTTAGGATTCCAAGCCCTCCTTTACCTATAGGGGATTCAAACTTATGAAAAGAGCAAGGAAAAAGTCTTCTTGTATGAATAGTACTTGACCAAAAGAATCTCAACATAGCACTTCTCACCATGGTAAGCAATTTACTTGGTAGAATGAACATTCTAGCCCAATAACCTATCATAGAGAAGCTTACTGCCTTTATCAAAACAAGTCTACCAGCTTGGGTTAACCATCTGTTCTCCTAGTTTGACATAACAACAGTTATTCTGTTGTATAAGGGCAGATAGGAAGCAGTGGAAATTCTACCAGTAAGCAGTGGTAGACCCAGGTAAGTCAAGTCATTGTCCATCCTCTGAAGCCCAGAGGCATGGTGAAGAGGATCAAAGATAGCAGCAGGAATCCCAGAAGTAATTAGACTTGATTTATTTAAGTTGAGCTTCAGACCGGTCATTTCATAGAAGTTGTCAATTGTCCTCATCATGCAAGCAATAGAGGAATGCTCTGGTTTTGTGAATAACATGATGTCATCAGCTAATAGTAACGAAGTTATAGCATTTTGTTTGCACTTTGGGTGGTATTTGATCTGTTTGTGAGCATAGTTCTGAGCAAGCATAGTGGCGAACATTTCCATAGCAAGAATGAAAATGTATGAAGAGATTGGATCACCTTGCCTGATTCTCTATCTACTATTAAAAAACCCAGCAGTTTTACCATTGTAATTGAGACTAAAGCTAGGAGTGGAAATACAGGTGTATATCCAAGCAAAATAAGGTTTTGGAAATCTCATGGTTGCCATCGTTATCACAATGACAGTACAATGAAGAGAGTCGTAGGCTTTCTTGATATCTAATTTCATCATAGCAGCCTTTGTAGCATCAGCTCTACCGTAACCACGCAAGAGTTCATGAGCAAGCAAAATGTTATCATGAATGTTTCTCCCAAGAAGGAAGGTAGACTGATTCGGGGAAATAATGTCATCCATAACACTCACAAGCCTGCAAGCCAAAATCTTGGAGATACATTTGTACACTACATTGCAGCAAGATATTGGTCTAAAGGAAGATACTGAATTTGCTGGTGTGGATTTTGGGAGCAAAACAAGGTTAGTTGCATTCACTTCTCCAAGCATTCGACATTTGTCAAAAAAGTTGTGGATTGATTTACAAAAATCATTGCCTATTAAGGCCCAACATGAAGTGAAAAAATTGACATTGAATCCATCAGGGCCTCCACATGATTTTTTGTTCATGGAGAAAAGAGTGTTTTTGATTTCTTGATCGGTCACTCTAGAAATCAGGGATTCTGACTGATGGGGAGTGATACAAGGAAGCTTTAGATTAGATATAGAGTCCAAATTTGGATAAAAATCAAAGTTATTGCCAAGTAGACCATAGTAGTAATTATAAAGCGCAACATCAACAGTAACCGGAGTAGAGTAAATATTACCATCCTCATCAGCAATGCATGGAATACAATTCTTAATTTGTTCCATTTTAATTGAAGCATGGAAGAAGGATGTTGTTACACTAAAAACTAACCTCTCGATGAAACCGAAGGGTCCCTTAACAAGTAAGGAAAAGAGAGGCATAGCTCAAACCTTCCGAGACTTCCGTAGGGATGAAATCAACAGTTTGTAGCAGTCCCAAACCTTCCGGAGGGGATGGAAGGTTTTTCTCCATAATATTCAAGAAGTTCTTACCTTCCGAAGAGGACGAAGAAGTCAGGACAAGGGCATGTAACCCAATGGAAACCTATCAGAAAGCATAATAAGCCTTTCGGACTGGTTGGAACATATACTTAACACCTTTCGATAGTATTAGAAGGTTTATTGATGAAGGCACCACATACAAGTCAGCGGGAAATAAAGATGACCTTCCGTCGAAATTCAAGAGGAGCATGGATTTTTGCAATAGTCAAGTAAGGGAACAACCTTCCGCCAAGGTCAAAAGGTTCACAACGTCATATAAAGGCGGATCCTTTGGGAAAGACGAAAGGTTCATGAATACACTAGGAAATGCAGACCCTTCAGTAACATTCAAGGGCTCAAGATGGTGTACAATGGACAAACCCTTCGACATGCTCGAAAGGTTACAACTGCATATAAGAGACGACCTTTCATCTCTTACGAAGGCATGGAGTCGAAGGGAGGGCCGCTTGCATCTATAAATAGGACCCAAGGGGTCCAATTTTAGGGCTGAATTTTCTTCATTCTACTCTTATAACTTCTTATAAAAAGAACTACAACCCTAATTGAAAATCGATTTGGGGATTGATATGAGAATTGATCTTGAATAAAGAGAGTTTCATACTCCGTTAATTACTTATTGCATGTTTGAATCTTTTCCAGATTAACCTATATTTTCAGGATTAACTCCACTGGAGGGATCTTGCTGACATGATAAGAGACTCACATGTTCAAATAACAACTCCAACCTTCTAAGGTTATCAACCCTAACCTTTCGATAAGGTCGATGGCTAATCTAGATTAACATGAGCAGTAACCTTTTGGAGTCATTGGCATTATGATCTAAATCTTTCAATTAAGTTAGTAGCACCCTATACTTTAACAACATCAAAACCTTCCACGATCCTTATTCGAGTGATCTATCCTTTCGAGATGGTCTGAATCCAAGGATATAAGGTTCAATCCAATGGTTGGTTTACACATACCTTTTGACAAAGTTGATACCAACTCCTTATAAGCAATCTAATCTTTCGCTAAGGTCAGAGGCACCTACACACCATCTGGGAATTTATTGTCTTACATATTGCTAAAGAGATTAGTCATCCAAACCTTTCGAAAACATTAAAGTTTAACTTTAAAGGGATAAGTTTGGTTAATATTAATTTGCGCCATGGGAAAAACTCCACAAAGCTCTCAATAAGTTTTACCAAGGCAAAAAGTCCTCAACCTGGAGGACTAAACCTTTTGACTACATCGAAAGGTCCAAATCAAAAATCCACAACTATTGAAGCTGAGCGTAAGGATTACTCTTAGGGATATCTTGTCCTTTCTCTGAACTAGCCTTTCTATTCCTACTGAAATATCATTTTGGGGTGTTGACTAAAAATTTGGTTAACATTTTTGGCGTTAGAAGGAGGGCCTGAACCTCCGACTCATTAGATTACTCACCAAACTTTCTACTTGGACATTCTCATAGGACTCATCAACTCCTTTTTTTGAACAAGAAAGGGTCTACTTTGGATATAAGACTTACAATTCATTTGAAAACGATTAAAGGATGAGGCATGGATTCAATGTTTGAAGCAAGATAATGCTTTTGCAGAAAAAGATCGTTTCAAGGGTCCACAGAATCTTTAAAGGTAAATCCTAATCCTCGAATGGATTATAGTCAATCCTTACTTGGAGGGCAAACCCTTCGGCTCCAAGCTTTACAGGCCATTGAGAGGAAAAGACAGATTATACCTGGCGGCTCATTGAAATGGAGTGCCAACCCATTCTATTCGGGATCAACCTCAATCTTTGCTCTCGGAAAGTGAACTCAAGGAAAAAGGACCTATTCCAACAAATGAGAAGGATCCTCCAGTCGGATTATCATAAGACAATCTTTAAGAAAGAAATGGTGAAAGATTATGATGACTTTGTACACAAATGAAATAAGATTATAAATAAAGTCTACCATTCAAGGAAAAGCCATGAACGCCTAGAAAAGTTCACAAACAAAGGGCTAAGGATAGTAAGTGAATCACCGAATAGGGGTACAAAGATTACGAAGAGATTTCCAATTGAAATCTTAAGAATTAAAGAAAAATCCTGGAAAAGGACCAATGAATAATAAGAAGAAAACCTAACCCCTCAAGAAGAAATGCTTGAATCGTACCGAAAGAGGATTAGACGCCAACCAAAAATGGCTTAGAAATCAAAACTTCTTAAAGAATATAATCCTACTATTGCGGTTGAAAATACCCACATCTAGACCAAGAAAGAAGCTGAATTAATAGCCTTCTCATAAAAAGAAGTCAGAATGTGAAAAGAAACTTAAAGAATTACATTGCAACTTTTACCTGATAAAGGGACATGAAACAGATTAATGTAAGATACTTAAAAAACGATGATCCTGCACTTCCTAGAACAAGGAAAACTTAAGCAATTTATAAAGGATTCAATGAATTGTGGAATAAGAACTCAGTTCTCAAAACAAGAAAAATCTACATGATCGAGAGATAGATTCTCCTTAAACTTGAACTACCTAAAATGGTAGGCTACCAATAATGGTAGAAAGCCCTTGGTCGCGCCAAGATGGCCAGGTCAAGGCACCTACTAGAGGGAGGGCATAAGCCTTTATCCGCGCCAAAATCAGAAATGGCTAGGTTAAAGCAGCACAAGCCTTTATCTGCGTCATGCTATAGCCAGGATAAGCCACCTCCTAGAGGGAGGACGGGTAATCCCTTGGTCCCGCCATGTTATGGCATGGCCAAGGTACCGAACAAGCCCTTAACCGTGTCACTCTATGGCCAGGTTAAGGCGCCTCCTGGAGGGAGGTCGGATAAGTCCTTCGGCCCTGCTTCAGAATAAGCTAGCTGAACGCACCGAAAACCCGAATGAAATGTCCAGCGGACTAAGAATAGTCCATACCTGAAATGGGCACCGCCTAAAATGGCAACCACCAGAAAGTGGCAATGTCTAAAACGACAAACAGCCTGAAATAGGCATTTCTTAAATAAGCACAAATTTGGACTAAAGAGTCCCTGCCTAAAATAGGCCAAAACAAATGAATAAAGAAAATCGGGCCCGACAAAAAAAAACATGCGGAACACTAGCAAGGCCTGAAGATGGCACATTCGACAAAGGAATTAGAGAGAAGTCACTGACTCCTTCTCGCGAACATTTACCAGAGGGGTATTCTAGTCTTCTATTATAAAAAATCATATCCTAATCTTCTATTACTTGTTACCATAAAAATGGTGTTCTGGTCTTCTATTGCCAGATTGGTTTTTTGGTTTTCTGATGCTTATGGCCTAAAAACGGTCTTTTGATCTCCTGTTATTGATACTGAATAAGCAAATTATTCATTACCGAAAAGAGTATTCCAGAGTTCAAAATTCTCATAATCAGATTTCAAAGTCTAACACCCGAATCTGGGTTTCGGGGTTCTTATTTCTAAACACTAGCCATCGGGAACCCGAATCCGGGTTTCGAATTATTGTCAAATGCTAACTTATTATACCTGAATCTGGGTATCAAAGATTGCTGCTTATTTAAACCCTAATCTGGGTACAAGGACTTCGGACTACTGTTCATCTCAAATGCCCAAATCTGGGTCGGAATATATTCTTAAAATGACAGATGAGAAAATTGATACCTTAAAATCTTGGACATTAACTCCTGAGCCAGAAAAGACGAAGTGGCAAGGGATGACAAGAGACACAATGAGAGTAAAAAACGTCAAATGAGCAACTCAAAAGCGTATTAAAGGTTTCATCACAAAAGACCACACATCAGGTGATATTTACAAAATTATCATAATTTAGAAAGCAATTTACGAGCAACACGATTATGTATAAGTTAAACTTACATGACCCGAACACATTAACTATAAATCTTGAGATGCATTATTAAGGGTCTCGGCTACCGAGGGGTCAGCTATGTTACCAAGTGCAATGCGAAGAACTTCCTTAAGCTTCTTCTCCTTTTCCCTAATCCTATTTTCATCATCAATTGCTCCAATATTAGTCTTTAGGGCACGGTTAAAGGCCCTATTTGTCGCCCTAAGGGTTTTGTTTTCCCTTTCGTAATACATTTATCGAGCAAGTAGATGTTGTGTTCCAATTTTTGGTTCTTGGCCGCATAATCGTTGATGGTCTTGGAATATTTAACTTTTTGTTGCTCATTGAAATACCGAGAGGTTTCAAATTTCACTCTCCGACACTAGATCCCCACCACATTATCGTCTAAGACTGGGGGAGGATTAGTCATGGTAGGAAAATTCTGGGTTGCGAGACGCTTTGATCTAGTAGTCTTCGCAGTAGAAGAGGTTGCTAGTGGGACCAGAGGTTTAATCTCTGGAATTTTATCACCCAGAATAAATTCCAGAGAGGCACATTGTGCGTGACTATCTTTCAATTTTGATTCCAGATCGTTTATTTGCTCGATAAGCTCAGACATCTTCTCATCAAAGTCAATTGTGGGATTTGACTTTACTTGTCGCTTAAGCAAAGAAATTATTTCATCTTTCTTTTTAATCTCAATCTCAAGATAGTCATTGTGATTCTTATGATTGTTGGCTATGATTTTTTGGACGAGATATCTTTATGCCACTTCACAGCTTCAGTGTTACCACCGAAATGCTCGAGAAGGACTTCATTAAGAGCCATGACCTCACCACTTCTGTTTAATAATCTATCTCTAATGGCGTCAACACGGGAAAGTAAATTCTAAGAGCGATAGATTATAGCAAACTCAGACTCCTATTTAAATCAAAATAAATGAAATGAGATCAAAATTGAGTTAAGAGATATTCTTATTGCTATAATAATGGGTTACAACTCACGTAGACACAAAGTTAAAAGGAACAACAAATACTTTCATTACATCTAAAGTTGAGAGGTAACATTCCTAACTTTTTCTAGAGTATTAGCAGAAAGCATGCCCGTTGAGTCGAAAGGTACAGTAACTCCTTCAGGGGTAATAACTGGCGGACATTTACTATAATCCCATTTTCCGGCAGGTGGGCTGTCACGACCACAAATCAACTTGGAATGGAATGTCCTGATTTCTTTTAAGAGAGTTTCCTTCTCCTCCCTAAGAAAATCAAAACGGAAACGAGGGTATTCCAAATATAATTTTTGTAAATCTCGAAGAAAGAAGTATTTCGCTAACTTTGAAGTCTTTAAGAGAGACGAATTTTTAGAGTAAAACCTTCTCAGGTTAACATATTGACTTAAATGATCTCTTGGGACAACACGACCTAAAGAACTGACATTCTGAAATAGCACAGCAAAAAGAAACTAAGTAAAGAGAGCATTACAAAAGCATGTATTCATAAGTCAACCACATGATACATATTTACAATCACTCATCAGGTTCATACAAAAACTTAGAGAAAAACTCAGAAATAATTTTGTCTTTATAATACCTAAGCTTTTTAGTGGGGAGATCTTGTGAAAGGGATCCGACTCACGGTAAATTCCCGCATGCTCCAGGATGCGGGTCGGATCCAAACTAATCTAAATATCATTTGTGAAAACGTCTAAGTAAACCCCCACTGAATTCACCTAAGTATGAGAAATCTATGATCGAATGCTTACAGTATACTTTATACAAAAAACCGATTAAAATGTCTCTTTTGTCAATCACCATCTAGAATAAGGTTATTAACTCTCTATTTTCCTTTGATAGAGCATCATAAAAAAGGAGCGCTTTCTTTAATAGAGGAGTCGCTCTCTAAAATTTAAAAGATGCCAGTGAAGAGGTACTCCTGTCGAGACTGTGGTATTTCTCGGACAAGGCGTTACACTCCATTATTAATTTGTCTAATTCCCTATATAGCTTGTTAATTTCTGCTTATTTTCTCTCAAGTTTAGTGCTATAGGGAAATTTCAACTTCTTCTTTATGTAAAACAAATAACGTATCACTAACTGTTATCTACCAAGTGTAAAGCATTTGAATAGAGATGACCATACCTGTGAAACTAGAATTGAGGTCTGGAGGGTTTGTTCCTTCTCTTGTAGACCCTCAGAATGGAAAGAAGCAATTTCCTCCTCCATAGAAGCATTTGGTCCAAAAGATGATGGACGTATATCTTTTTAGGGTGATGATTCCTTTTCAGGGGATTTAGTGGAACTTCCATCGTCTTCTTGAGCATCAGAATGACCTTCCTTGTCTCCCACGTGGTCTTAACCTCCGAGAGGATTGTCATCACCAGTATCCCAGATCGTATGATCATCATCCTCTTTCTCATTAGGATCTTTTTTTGGTTATCCTCCACCTCAGAGTCAGACTCAATGTCAAACAATGGAATATCGAAAGAGAGAGCTTTCTTAAAGTCAACCTTCCCCTCTTCACCCTCGGGCTCAGAGCCCTAATTAAATTGCTCGATTTTGTCCATGACTCTTTTGGTTATGGTCGGATGGAGTGAAGGAAAATCAATGTCATGACATTTATCATGATGATCAAAGTAAGCAAGCATAAGGGCGTCCTCATAATAGTTCATCATCGTGGGCCCCAGGGAAGAATCGAAAAAATCAAAAACATGCTTTTGGAAATTGGTGAGGGTTTGAACAACAAGTTTAAGCGAAGCTCTAGATCTTTTGAGCTTATCTTCCAGCAATGTATTCTTGGAAATTAAACGAGCCTTCTCGTCCTCCGAGTCTTTTAAAGCAAGCTCCCTTGCAAATTTCTCATCATGAGTAAGTCGATGAGCTTGCCTTTCCGATTCAAGGTCAGCTTCAACCTTGGATAAAGAAGCCTAAACTTGCTTAGAGGTAAGTCGATGAGCTTGCCTCTCTGCTTCAAGGTCGGATTCAACCTTAGAAAGAGAAGCCTGAACCCGTTCCAACTCGGAGGAGAAGTCATATCGAGCGGCTGTCAGTAAATATATTTGGTTTTTCAACTCAGCATTTTCCTCCTGAAGCTTGGGGGATCCAACAGAATGTTTAGAGACATACTCGATAAGGGAAACCTAGTTCCTAGAAATATACGACAAGAGAAAAATATAGGTTAGCAATTAGAAAGACCTAGTGATAATAAAGTTGACTAGATAGAAGCTCACCAAAAGTTGTTGCTCCACAAGAGAGTGATGATTTTTCGCTAAAATTGGATTAGAAGATGGTGGAGAAAAGGAAGTAAAGGATTTCGACTGAAGAATGGACTTAACAAGATCGTCAAAATTAGTTGATGAAGAAGTGGAAGATGATGTTCCTGGAAGGGTATGAGACTTAGGAGTAGACCCAAAAAGAGCAATTTGCATCCGTGTCAATGTTGTTGGTGAAACAAAAATTGAAATAGGCGGAATGGGAGCAAGAGAAGGAGGTATTGGCTCCACAACATTTTCCAAAATGTTCACAACTAGATCTTCAGGAGCTTTCTCCGGAGATATGTCCTCTTCTCCCTCATCAACATCGATGATTTTTGTCATTTTGGTTGGAGGGGCCTCCTCAGGTGGCACTGCTTGCCTTCTTTTCAAGGATCTCTTGGAGCTAGAAAAAAGCTCCATGACTTGTGAGACATCCATGGATGAAGAAGGAGGAGAGATTTCCTTAAAGGCACAACGGCCATGGGGAGAGCTATAACAAATACCAGAAGATATAAATCAGACAAAGCGAATTCGAGAATTCCATAAAAAAACTAAGTTGATGAGATACCTGAAGCACCAGAACCAATTGGCGGCAATGGAGTAAAATGATCGGCATTGCCCGGAGAATAGGGCTCCCCTGGGAGTGAACATGATGGAAGGCGGAGTAGCAAGAATCTTTTGGCCAGTTGGCAATAAAGAATGCTTCCTTACATTTGGAAGGGTCAAAAGCGTCAACTTGCTCCTAAGATGTTTTGGAGCCGCAATTAACGAGTTGATAATTTCTTGATCTACATTGCTGAGTGCTTTAGAAGGCTCACTTGAAAATGATTGAAGGTTAGTTAGCAAGAAACATAGAGGAAAGCAGAGACGGTATTGGAATAAACTTACGAGGAAAAGTAAAGACCCCGTGGACATCTGAGAAGCACTTGACAAAGAAGAATTGGTTCTCCCAATCCTTAAACTTGTTAATGCTGTCCAATATCAGTTTCTTGTACACATTCACCCTGTAAATCTACTTATTGGACTTGCTTAACCTTGCCAATTTGGTCAAGGAAGTTAAAATTTCAGGACCAAGCGAAGGAAGTTCAGATTCCAACGCTAGCATTTCGAGAGACAAAAGGTAGGTATACACGTTGGGCGAAAGTTGTATCGGAGCAAATCCAATGTAAGACAAGGAGTGCAGAAATGCAGAAAATGGGAGGAAACCACCATGCCATATGTGGATGGCAGTGAATGCAAAGTACCCCACCGGAGGGTTGTCAATAGTACCAGTGGAGTTGGGAGGAATGGCTTCAACTCCGGTGATGACAATCTCTTTCAAGATGGCATCAACTTCACTCTGAGTTTCGATGAGGGAATACTTGGCAACAACTTCAACTTTTGGGGAGCTCATTGTTCTGCTAGGTGAAAAGTTCTAATTAAAACCCTTTAACCAATTGTAATTCAGATGTCTATTAAAGAAAATAAATGTAGATAAATCTGCCCAGATAGATTAAGCATAAATATATATACAAAGCTAGTTTAAGCTTTCGACAACGTCGTAAGGTTACAGTTAAAGCCTTCGACGAAGTTGAAAAGAATACGACAATAGCTTCCAACGGTGTCGAAGGGCTAATAGAGTGAACTTTCGACAGTATCAGAGGGAATAATGACTTTAATTTATACCATTATGCACAAACAAAATTTAAAAGTAAGCAAAAATGCAATCTTATTAAAGCTGTTGACAAGGTCAAAAGGAAAAAGTGAGATGTTTTCTTAGTTGCTACCTTTCGACAATGCCAAGGGTTTTATGAAAACCTGGGCCTGTTGCAAGCACAACCTAAAATTAAATGGCAAGACCTTTCGGTGCGGATAAATTTGAAAACCTAAAATTTACTAAAAAAAGGAATGAATGAATATCATTAATATTTTGGAAAGGTCTGGTCAAGGGTATTAAGATACAACTTTGAGATTAAAGGATTTCAACTATGTCGGAGACATGTAGACGAAAGGTTTAAACCCTTTAATCTTGTTGAAAGCTTTTGGTCAGAAGGTTTAACCATGATTTTACTTAACCTTCCAACCACAATGGTAAGGTTATGCCAAAATACCTTCTGCCGTCATTGAAAGGAGCAGGAGAGGTAAAACTAATTTTTGCCGCCTCAGACTCTTTCGAAGTGGTAGGAAAGTCATTTCGTATCACTCAATTGTGTGCTAGTGGGGCCCGGGTTACTATATCGGGTTTTTGAAAGCCCGTACCCAATAATAAATGTTATTTCAAATTTTTCTTGAAGGACAAGTAAGATGAATCCGTTGGAAAAATTACCCCCATCTGAAATAGAATTTATTCGACTTTGAATTATAGCATAACATCATTAATAGACAAAAATAAATCTTGAAAAGCCAAAAGTTGGATATAGATGTTTTGGGCATAAAATTAAACTTTACAAAAGGGTGTTTTTCCCATGGCAAACGCCGCCGATCTAGGATCCAAAATCATAGAAAAAGTTTATCCAAAAACCGATAAAAAAAACCAATTCGATTTCGAATTCGGGAAATTGAAAATCTGACTAGAAACTAATTACGCAGAAGATTAAACAAATATTTATAAAGTAAATTCAAGGAATACCTTGCTACGTTAAGACGAGATCTAAAAAGTTTTAGAGAATTCCTTTGCTTGTTTGCAATGATTTTGATTTCAGGTAAGAATGGAAGAGAGAGAAGGGGCATGTTATATAAGAAAAGTCACCTAAGTTCTCGACCATCAGATTGGATTTGGGTGGACGTTCTAGATCAACAACGGGAAGACCGAGAGGCAGGTGGAAAGTCAAGAGCATCTCTTCGAATGGGGGAGGAAAATGTTACACTAAAAACTAAACTTCCGATGAAACCGAAGGGTCTCTTAACAAGTAAGGAAAAGTGAGGCGTAGCTCAAACCTTTCGGGACTTCCGAAGGGATGTAATCAATAGCTTGTAGCAGTCCCAAACCTTCCAGAGGGGACGAAAGGTTTTGCTCCACAATATTCAAGAAGTTCTTACCTTCCGAAGAGGACAAAGAAGTCAGGACAAGGGCATGTAACCCAATGGCAACCTATCCGAAAGCATAATAAGCCTTTCGGATAGGTTGGAACATATACTTAACACCTTTCGACTGTATCAGAAGGTTTATTGATAAAGATAGCAAATACAAGTCAACGGGAAATAAAGACGACCTTTGGCCGACATTCAAGAGGAGCATGGCTTTCTGCAACAGTCCAGTAAGGGAACAACCTTTCGACAAGGTCAAAGGTTCATAACATCATATAAAGGCAGATCCTTTGGAAAAGAAAAAAGGTTCATGAATACACTAGGAAATGCAGACCCTTCGACAACATTCAAGGGCTTAAGATGGTGTACAATGGACAAACCCTTCGACAAGTTCGAAAAGTTACAACTGCATATAAGAGACGACCTTTCGTCTCTTACGAAGGCATGGAGCCGAAGGGAGGGTCGCTTGCATCTATAAATAGGACCCAAGGGGTCCAATTTTAGGGCCGATTTTTCTTCATTCTACTCTTGTAACTTCTTATAAAAAGAGCTGTAACCCTAATTGAAAATCGATCTGGGGATTGATATGAGAATTGATCTTGAATAAAGAGGGAAGCTTCATACTCTGTTAATTACTTATTGCATGTTTAAATCTTTGTCAGATTAACCCATATTTTTAGGATTAACTCCAGCGGAGGGATTTTACTGAAAGGATCAGAGACTCACATGTTCAAATAACAACTCCAACCTTCTAAGGTTATCAACCCTTCAACCCTAACCTTTCGATAAGGTCGACAGCTAATCTGGATTAACATGAGCGGTATCCTTTCGGAGTCATTGGCATTACGATCAGAATCCTTCAATTAAGTTAGTAGTACCCTATACTTTAACAACATCAAAACCTTCCGCAATCCCTATCCGAGTTATCTAACCCTTCAGGATGGTCTGAATCCAGGGATATAAGGTTCAATCCAACGGTTGGTCTACACATACCTTTCGTCAAAGTTGAAACCAACTCCTTATAAGCAATCAAACCTTTCGGTAAGGTCAGAGGCACCTACACACCATATGGGAATTTATTGTCCTAGCTATTGCTAAAGAGATTAGTCATCCAAATCTTTTTTAAACATTAAAGTTTAACCATTGACAAAATAGACAGAAAATCCTATAAGTTTTCTATTTTTTTGCTTTTCTAGAATTTGAACTTAAACCATTAACAAATTGCAAATCATTCGGTATATTGTTTAAATTTTGATTTAGAACATCATAACATAGCCGTAGTAAATCGATCATAACTTGAACGCCGTTACTCTGAATTTTAAAATTCTTGAAGTGCTAGAAACCAATTGATAATGCTACAACATTACTGTTTTGAATTTTTGCCAATTCATTTTGTAAAATCTTGAAAAATAGCAACCATATCAGCACATTACTTGGAAAGCATTTTTGATTTATGCAAACAAGTTATAGTATTTTACATATAAAATTTGATTGATCTATTGTTTTTAACTTGAAACCAATTTTGGTGATTAGAAATATTAAATGTCTAAAATTTTCAATTTTGGTGCGAAATCAAATTATGTGTTGAAAACAGCGATACAATATTGGATTTTGATGTTTTATTTAGGCCCACATCGCGGAATAAGTTTAATCCCAAGTTTCAAAGCCTATATTAAAAGGAGCCTATGTAATAGAAATAACTTGTACCTTTTCTGTAACATTCTCTCTAATTATTAATAAAATTCTTCTCTCCTTGGTGGATGTACACTATCACATTGATAGTGGAACCACTTTAAAAAAATTATGTGCTTCCTTTTCATTTATTATTAATTGGTTAATTTCACCTTTTCAAGGTGAACAATTCCAATAATTTTATCTGATTGTTTCGTCATTTTATATTTGATCCTATTTGTTTCCACATCTGTGTTGTTGGGTAATATCAGTTTGGAAGGATAGACTCCAACAATCTGGTATCTGAGCATCTAGGTTGGTTTATGGAAGGTGTAAGGAAGTATGACAGAAGTTGGGGATACCCTTGTTGTAACAAGACCTTATGTCAGAGGTTCCTATATTGCATCTAGATCTAAGTGGGCAATAATAAGGTGGAACGGGGATAAAGACTTTAAGAAGTGGCAACGGAGGATGAAGGCTATTATAAAATGGAATATGGTTTATTAATTATTTTTTGACACCAAGGAGCTACCGGTTGAAATTTATGACGTGGAGAAGTAGGAGATGGAAGAATAGGCGTTTACTACTCTACGGTTGGTCATGAGAGAAAATGTTATATTGGAAAATTGAATGGAAACCACTGCTATAGGAATTTGGACCTAGCTGAAGAATCTCTAACTAAAGAAATCACTCACTAATCATTTGATTCAGCTGAAGACATTTTTTTACCATGAAGAGGAGAAAGGATGCTTCAGTGAAGCCTCATCATAGTTTCTTCGATGATCTTGTAATGAAGATGAAGATTGTGGATTTGAAAGTAGATGAAGAATAGAAGGCGATGGTTTTTTTGTGTTCCCTTTCGGAGCGTTATATAGGTTTTTCTAACAATCTGATTTATAGAAGAGACACTTTGACTATAGATGATGTGAAGTCGGGTCTTTTATCTAAAAACTTGAAGGATCAGATGAAGGAGATGAGTGAAAGAAGAGATAAGAGTAGTTTTCAAGGCCTATTTGTTGAGAGAGGAAGAGAGGAGAATAAGAGTTATAATCCTAGGGGGCGTTCCAAGTCTAGGAAGCCCGGAAATGGTTGGAGAGGAAATTCTAGAGATGGAAAGTGCCACTATTGTATGAAACCAGGCCATTGGAAGAGAGATTGTCCGAATTTTAAGAAGAAGGCCGAGGATGGATCTTCATCGATTGTGGTGGAGAAGTCTATATCCGATGATGTGTTGGCTGCAATGGCATCTAATGTATCAGACCATTGGGTGCTTGATTCTGGGGCATCGTTTCATATGATGCCAAATAAGGATTATTTCAGCTCTTTTGTTGGAAAAGAGAGAAGTACAATCCTTATGGGAAATGATGCTAGTTGTAGAGCCATGAGAGAGGGTACCATTTTGATTAGGATGTTTGACAGAGTTATATGCACTTTAATAGGTGCCCGCTATGTTCTAGGTCTTCAAAAGTCATTTATTTATTTAGGGCAGTTGGCATCCATGAGATGCAAGGTGACTATAGAGGTTTAAAGGTTTCTAGAGGTGCACTTTTTTTTATGAAGGGAAATGTGTTCTGAAATTTGTATCTACTAAAGGGAACCACAATTCTTGAACAGTCCTATGTTGGAGTGGATAGTTCTCATGCTTTGGATGCCACTAGCCTTTGAAATCTAAGATTGGGTCATATTTCAAATAAGGACATAGGTTGCTTTGTAGTCGAAAGATGATCAAAGGAGGAAGCTTCGACAAATTGGAATTTTTCCGAGAGTGTATGCTAGGAAAGCAGATGAAGGTATCTTTTGGAGTTGGACTTGATAGATCAGAGTGTGTGCTTGATTATGTGCATACAGATGTTTGGGGACCAATAGCTACTACTTCCATTGGGGGAGCGAAGTATTTTGTTTCCTTTATTGATGACTTTTCTCGAAAAGTTTGGGTGTATGTAATGAAGGCCAAATTAGAAAGCTTTTAGAAGTTTAAAGCTTGAAAAGCGCTAGTTGAGAATCAATTTGGTTGTAAGTTGAAGGTGCTTAGATCTGATAAGAGCGTTGAATTTGTTTCTAAGGAGTTCCTCAACTTTTGTATGCAGCATGGTATTCAGAGATATTTCACTACACTAGGAGATCTGCAATCCAATGGGGTTGCTAAGAGGATGAATCAGACTCTACTTGAGAAGGCTCATTGCTTGAGATTGATAGCAAGCTTGTCTAAAGGCTTTTGGGCTTAAGCTTTATCGACTGCAACGCATATTATAAACTGAATTTCATGCTCATCCATAGATGGTAACATTCTAGAGGAGAAGTGGATGAGTAAAGCGGCGTATCTTGGTTACTTTCGTATTTTTGGTTATCCCATGTATGTTCACCATACAAGTGATTATAAGTTGGAGGTTTGAGTATACAAGGGCATATTTATGGGATACATGGATGATATCAAAGGGTTTCGCATTTGGAAATCTATTGATAAAAAGATTGTGCATACTAGACATGTTACTTTTTATGAGTCTGCAATGTTCAATCCTAAGAAGGAGTTACCTAGCACATCAAATGGATCTGATAGGCCTAAGGAGTTGGAAGATGTTCCTATATTTCAGCCTAGTAGTAGAGTTGTTGCTATTGAGAGAGATGTAGATGTGACATCACATAGTAGTCCATAGGTTCCTTCTAGTAGTATGGGTGATGTGCATTAGACTAGAGGAAGTTCGGTTCAAAGTGGAGTTAAAAGGAGTTTAGGTAAAGTTGTACCTATTCAGGCTAGTCATAGGACTATTAGGCTGTTCGAGATGTATGGATACTGGAATTATGCAAACCTTAGCATTAATGATCACTTTGATTATGCTTTACATGTGGTTCATAATAAACCATTTGACCTTGAAGAAGCTATGAAGTCGAGTGATTGCTCAAAATGGATGTGCGCTATGGAAGAGGAGTTAGAGTCGTTGAGAAAGAACACGACTTGGGATTTGGTACCACCTCCTTTAGGAAGCCGAGCCATAAGTTACAAGTAGGTATTCAAGGTGAAGGATGATGGGAGATACATGGCTAGATTAGTTGCTAAAGGGTTTTCATAGAGGAAGGTAGTGGAGTATGATGAGATATTTTCTCCTATTGTGTGGCATACCTCCATCCGCATTTTTCTTGCTATTTTTGCTAGTCATGACTTGAAGTTGGAGCAACTTGACGTGAAGATCGGTTTCTTACATGGTAACTTGGAGGATACCATTTACATGAAGAAACCCAAAGGATTTGTTGTAAATGGGAAAGAGAAACATGTTTGCAAGTTGAATAAGTCACTTTATGGACTTAAGCAGTCGTCTAGACAATGGTACAAAAGGTTTGACTCTTTCATGATTTCACTTGGTTTAATCGTGGTATCAAAAATGCTTGTGTGTACTTCAAGCATTTAGTTAGTAGTAGTTGGGTGTATTGACTCTTGTATGTGGATGACATGTTGATTGCTTCTAAGAATAAAGCTGAAATTGATATTTTAAAGATGAAGCTAAAAGCGGAATTTCAGATAAAAGATCGTGGGGAAGCAAGGAAGATTTTGGGTATGGAAATCCAAAGAGATAGAAAGCTAGGACTTTTGTGGCTAACTCTAAAGGAGTAGTTTAGGAAGGTGCTTGCTCGATTAAGCATGACAGCACAAAGATAATTAGTACACCCATGCCTTTGCACATACAGCTTTCAAATAATGGTTGCCCAAACTCATAGAAGGACAAAGCTTACATGGAGAAGGTGCCTTATGTGAGTGTAGTTGGTAGTTTGATCTATGCTATGGTTTGCATTAGGCCTGGCATTGCATAAGCTATTGGACTGGTTAGTAGATATGTGGAAAATCCATGAAAGATGCATTGGGAGGCAGTAAAGTACGTTTTCAGATACCTTAGAGGAACTCTAGACCATGGGCTTGTTTTTGGCATCAGAGAGAGAGAGAGAGAGAGATTTCTACTTGGTAGGATTTTATGATTCTGACTACGTCGGCGATAGAGATCAAAGGAAATCAACCTCAACTTATGTTTTCACTCTTGGAAGGACAACTATTAATGTGAGAGCGAGATTGCAGACCATTGTTGTTTTGTCAACTACGGAGGCAGAGCTTATAGCTGTTATTGAAGCGACTAAGGAGGCACTGTATTTAAAGCAGTTGATGTATGATTTGGGCTTCGTGTATGATGGAGCAGAAGTGAATTGTGACAGTCAAAGCGTAATTTAGTTAGCTGAAAATCTGGCTTTCAGCTCAAGGACGAAGCACATAGAGGTGATAGAATTCTTTCTTATCTCAATGAATGAGGAGAAGCTAATTCCTCTTCAGAAGGTTCACATAGAGAAAAATGCAGTAGAGATGTTCACCAAGTCCTTACCTATTGCAAAGTTCGAGCATTATTCGAACTTGATCCGCTTATTAAGGTGCTAGGCGCCATATGGTGGCACGGGGGAGAGATAATTGGTAAAGGAAGACGTTTGTTTTCATTGAGAAGATTAATGGATTAGATATATAGAAAGGATATGTTTAAATACTTTGTTGGTAGGCGGTGGCGTTGTCGGAGTTCGTCAAAAGGTTTAATGGGTGATGGCACTACCGAAGCTCATTAGGAATGTATCCGTTGTACTCGAGACTACTCAGAGTATGAAGGTGTAGATGGAGTTGGATGGCTTTGTTTAACAATATATATTGTATCAAGGTGGAGGGTTGAAAAAAGTGACACAATATTGGGTTTTAATGTTTTGTTTAGTCCCACATCGCGGGTTAAGTTCAATCCCAAGTTCCAAAGCCTATATTTAAAGGAGCCTATGTAATAGAAATAACTTGTAACTTTTCTACAATCTTCTTTCTAAGTATTTATAAAATTCTTCTCCCCTTAATGGACGTACACTATCACATTGCTAATGGAACCACTTTTTAAAAAATTGTATGTTTAACCTTTCATTTATTATTAATTGGTTAATTTCACCTTTTCAAGGTGAATAATTTAATTTAATTGTTTCACCATTCTATATTTTGATCCAGTTTGTTTCCGCATTTTTGTTGTTGGGTAAGCATCAGAAAGATAGATTGTTAGGGTAAAGCAAAAGGAAAAAAATAGAACAAGAAAGAACGAATACAATATCAGAATCTCACAAACAGAATGATAACATACTATATCCAAAAGACAGTACAAAGGGTTACTCCAAAATATATAGTAATTTTAGAGTTACAAAACCTATTAATATCATTAGCCTGGACAGTGATAACTGCTGGTCCTCATAATGCTGATATATACATAATAATATTTAAACAAAAACATGAATAGATAGATAAACGAAAGCCTCGAGCTCGTCTCCTAAAGCTATAAAGAATCTAAAGTCAAACCTTCTTTACTCAGCCTACTCGAAAGAGTACATGAGGAATTTAGAAAAATAAAAACCATATGTCAAACATAAGTCTGGTATGAGAAACTCAAGATACATGCATCCATATAATAGTAATTTTTGAGACTGTACGAATCACCGTACTAGTTTTCCCCTAAACAAAACCAAATCGTCTGATAAGTAAATATATTATAATAGATAATGTCTAGGGTATAGAATATAAATTAGAAAATAGCTCTATTTAAAATATTAGAATACATCTAAAACCACTAAGGTACATTCACATATGAATTTTCCTTATAGGTCTCCTCGGTAAAAACCAAAAGCCATCCTCCTCCATAAGCGTTAGAGTCTACCTTTCAAGCATCATATATCTCTAGATAAAACATAAATTAATGTAAACATAGCCGGTCCATGCCCTAATACGTGTCACCGAATACCATCAACTCCCGCTAGCAACATCGATAAGCATCTCAAGATATGGAGTTGATATACCTTTTGGTTTCCTAAACCCACTGGCTATGCTCCTACTCTGTTTTCTATCATTTTTGATGGTGAAGTCACATTCAGCATCTCCCACATGATTCTTTATCACCCGAACAGATCACAAATCCTTTCATGGATTCCAGCATAAGTCATCCAAAAATGTTAGTGCTGACATCTCCCTTGGACTTAACATTAGGATAGACTGTTTAACTCTATAGCATTAGTCTGAAATGTTAACGCTGACTTCTCCCTTGGACTAAACCTTACGATAGACAGTTCAACTTTATAACATTCCACTTTACAACCGCTTTAGAAACGTAGACTCGTTTACTAGTTTTGATATGGTTTTGGTAAGTAATACATAAGCATACTTATCATTCTCAAATTCTTCAAAACTAAATTGGTGAATTTTTGGTTAACTCAATTCTGGTTCTTTCATAATAATGAGTCCACCGAGGGGGATCTTAAACCATATGAACTCGTGAAGCTTTTAAATATTTTATAAGTTATTTGGTCAAGTTCAATAGTCGACTAATTAATATTTGGTTTTAAAAACGATCGGTTGTGGAAGTCAAGTTTAGTATACTTATCATGTTTCCGACCTTCTCAACTTACTATCCTTCAGTCAATAGTGAAGTCGGCAGGTTAGAGAATTATTGGTTCTAAACCCTACTCGAACATCGTTCTTAATCTCATAGATAGACAAGAATACTTCGTCGGCTTTTAGTGCTAAATATAGTATTAATTACTTTCCATGAAAGGTAAACAAAACAAATCAAGATTAAGCGACTTAAGCAACTCCTAAACCCTTTTTAAAAACACTTGTTTATAGCTTAAAACCCTTTAAAAATGATATACGTATATACACTAATGTGCACGTAAATGTGTATATTTTTACCACCATATTTAATCTATTTAAATTAAATAAATGATCATATCGGGTATTTTAACTTGTTTAAACCAAAATTCATATTATTTTCAAATCGTCACATATTCATCTTCATCCAAGGGCAAAATGGTCATTTTTGTGCATATATTAATTTGAGAAAATTTAATTAGAAATTTCTATATTTTTTATAGGAATTTGACTTCATATACAAGTGGTTACATGATGATATATGCATGCACAAGAGTGAAAAGAACAAATGAAGATGGAAATAATTCAAAGTGAAGATAATGGAGGACCCCACCTACCCACCTACCTTAATGTACAAATTAGAGGCTAATGCACATGCTTATGGAATTAATGGCTTCATGTACATTTAAGTGAGGGATTATTGAAGCTAATGATTACTTGGCCACCACACTTCCTACAAGGGCATTTTGGGCATTCCCCAAAAATATGAATTAGGGTTTAACACTTGTATAAATACCCCATATCTTCATGTAACCCTTTCCTCCCTTAGTCTCTCTTTAGTTTAGTTTAGGCTCAAAAATAAAACTCAAAGCTCTCTTTCTCTTTTCATGGCTACTTAGCCATATTTTTATTTCATGTAACTTCCTTTTTTTATGCAATGTTAATTAGTGCTCTCTTTCTTTTACATGCTTCTTTTGTTTATTTACTTTCATGTTAGTAGTGTAGATTTATTATTCATGCAAGTAGAATAGTTTTTCTTGCTTTCATTTTCCTTTCTTTTTTCTTTAATGTTGCATGTTACATTTGTTAATCAAATGACAAATATGAGAGGCTAAACCCATTCAATTTAGGGGTAATGAAGCTCTCTAATTAATGTAGCTTCAACATTTTGTTAATTCATGCTCTCTTTTTGAGCTTAATGGCATTGATAGAATTGGTTTAATTGTTGTTTTTGCTTTGAATTTGATAGCCTATATTGTTGACACCAAATAGGCTATGCTTAAACAATCACTAACACAAATGCCTCTTCATCAAAATATGATTATGGCATAAGAAAGTGATTTGAAATTAAAATTTGATGGTCTATGTTTCTAATCAATAGTTAATAGGCCATACTTAAAATAGATTTCATTCTCATTTTCTTTGTCAATTTTCATTAAAGTTAGTAAGTGTTTTAAGGGATGTGTTATAGTTTGATGGCTTATGTTGGCTAATCAATAACTCAAATATGTCATACTTATAATAAACACATCAATTAAAACACTAATGACCATAAAAGAGAGATCATGATTTCATGTGTTGAACAACATGATCTAGAGAGTGGATTTATTCTCTAAATTGTCATTTAACTTTCATATTTGCATTTCTTTTCTTTTTGTTAGTTAGTTCATTTTCTCATTTTCTAGCTTAAACACACTCTCGACTTTGGTATAATTTGATTGAGTAGAAATTTAAAATCATCAATTCCCTGTGGGTCGACCCGTATTCGCCGCGTGCTACATTCGTACACCGTGCGCTTGCGGTAAAATTTTATTTCTAAATTTGTTCGACGGTTTTCTAAACCGATAGAATTTCCGTCGACGAACAAGTTTTTGGCGCCGTTGCCGGGGATTTTGTTTTGATTTTAATTTTCTATTCTTCGAATTATTTTATTTGAATTTTGAGTGTTTTTGTTTTGTGTGTGTGCGTTTAAAAAAAAAATTGTTGTGTGTTGTTTGATCTTTGTTTATATTTTTTGTTTGTGTGTTGTTATTGCTTTTTAGTTGTTTCTTCAGTTGCATTTCATATTAAAAAAAAACACCACACAATTTCATTTGAAAAAGAAAAAAAAATTCATTGCGTTTGTCAATTTACATTTCAATTTCTCTTTTTTTACAAATTACAACTCAACTTATTTTACAACTTGATTGCCAAAAAAAAACTGTTCTGTTCATTTCCCCTTCTCTGTCACTATTACTGCACAATCTTTCTCTGTGCAGCACATCACAACTGACCTTACTCCATACAACAACAAACTCCACCATTCATTGCACAGCCCTTCACTGACCAGTGCAATTTCTTCCAACCACAATACTTCCCACAATCAAACAACAAACAGAAACCTTCACCATTTCACTGAAACAACACTTCACTCCCCTCTGTGACCTTCTTCAACCTACCATATAACATAGTGGCACCATCAAATGATAGCATATCAGACATAACCATTTCTTCCAAATCTGTCATCACCACATTCACTATCAAGTTGCTTGCTCCACCTCCTTGTTGTAAAATACAGCAGATCAACCATCCACTGTCCTCACAAACATCTGACAGCCACCAAGCAACATACAAGAACCATACAACTTCACCATTTCTCTACAATACAACTTTTCCTTCCAGAATCAATCTACTTCTGCTATCACCACTCCTTCCCACTGACTTGCAACTAGAGTCAACATCAAAACATACTCAACTCACTTCATTTATTCTCTTCTGACATCAACAGTCGCCATAAACATTCCACCATTTCATAACCAAACTGCTCCACAATTTCATCAATACCCCTCCAAAATCGCTCCAACAACCATTACAACCTCATTTCCCAATTAACTGTGCCTGCAAACAATTTGACAAACCAACAATCGAAACCATACACCCAAACACCCCCTTCCGTTCCACCCTTGATCATTCCTCCAAGCAGACAACTTTCTTCATCTAACCTATTCTCAGTCATCAAATACCCACACCACATCAATCATCACGTACTCTCCTCTGCCTTTCAAACTGTCACAACCATCTTCACAAATTCCCTCCACCATCTTGCTTACAACTCCCAGACACCACCACCAATAAACCTGAAGCTACCATTCACCTTAAACATCCCCTTCAGTTCACCATTGTCATTCCTCCATCCTTCCAACCACAATCATTCCCTAAAACAAAAAAACAAAAAACAATAAAAAAAACTGCCACCTGTTTCGAACAATCATCTCCCATTGTGGCTACCTCCTTCACTTCATCTTAGAGCACAACCCGAAGCCTACACAATTGCCAAAACTTCATATCAGTATAAACTCCAAACCCCTAACCCAACCTTTTCTGACCACTTGCAAGCTTACATAACACCATTTACACTCCCATACATACTCGAGCCATCAGTACATTTCATCACAGTGCTTCCATCATAGTGCATAACAACTACAAACTTACTGTCAACTTGCTGTCAAGACCAACCAATCAATCTGCAGCCATCGCCACTTGCCGGCATCACCTAGCAGTTCTTCAATCAAACCACGAACGCATAGTACTGCCATTTTGCCTAACACTACAACCATCTCCACCTCAAACAACACTAATTACAACCAGAAAACCAGAAATATCGAAACCTAAACTCCACAAACCGCAATCGATCCCAAATTCGCAATCAAACCTAAAATCGCCATCGAATTGTATCGAGCTATCATTATCTAAAGCAGATTCGAACATCGAACTGCCTGAAACAAACATTACAACTCGCCCTTATGTCTGAATTTGGATCGAGAAATTTCTAGTTTGAGCGAGTTCGTGAATTTGAGTAGAATTGAGAAATGGTAATTGATGTTAATTGGAGCAGCTGACCAGTATTTCATTTGTGTTATTGTTATTTTTTATTTTGGGCCAGGTGGGTTTGTTGAACGGGCCGAGTTTGATAATCATTGGTTTTGATTTATTTTGGCTTTGATTTGCTTTGATTTGTTTTTGTTTTGATTTGCATAAAAAAAAGAGGAAGTAGTTGTGGATTGTTTGGGCTGTGGAATTTTTTTTGTTTGTGTTCTTTTGATTTACTTTGGTTAGTTCTAGTTGCTTAAATTTTAATTTTTTTTAAGTAAAACGTCACTTTTAATTTTTCTTTCTTTTAAAAAAAATCTAAGAAAAAAAACTGTATATATATTTTGTTTTTATTTCAGGTTGCCAAAGCAGAATTGCAGAAGGAGCAGAAGTGATTGCAAAAATAAATTGCTTGCGTGCTGAGCTTGCCAAAAAAAACTCCCTGCTTATTTATAATTTTCTCTATATTTGCCTTGCATTGTATATATCTATTGTTTTGTTTGTCTTGCATTGTTGATTGCTTGCATTTGCATATATATATATTTTAAAAAAAATTCAAAAATCAAAAAACAAAAAAATTACATTCTTAGTTGCATTGTTAATACATGTTTATTTTCTGCTTTGCATTTCATCATAGATTTTGATTAATAATAACGATTAGACATCGATAACTTTTAATTGTATATTGACAAGTTGTCTTCTTTGAACGATTTAATTTCTTGGTGTCTAGGCTACGACAGAGTAATAACCATTTATAAATATTACGGTGATTCGTAAATATTATAGTGGTTGTTCCTCTGAAGGTACTTAAACCTTCGGCTGCATTGCTACGGTGATTCATGGTGCACCGATAACTCCTGCCCGTTACCTGGCTGAGAACTATCTTGTTGATTTAAGACAATTTGTAATTATATAATTTTGGGTTATCTTAGGATAAATCATTTGTAATTAACCCTTGCATTCATTTAGTTGCATTAGTTCATGCATATTTTTAAAAAAAAATTCAAAAATTCAAAAACTTAAAAAAATTGTAAATATTCCTTTTCCCTTGAAATTTTTAAATCATTTTCCTTTGAAATTTCAAAAATCCAAAAAAAAAATTTAGAAAAACCCAAAATCCAAAAAAAACATTTTCAAAAACAAAAAAAAAATTTGAAAAAAAAAATAAAACAAGAATCAATTTCCCTTTTAAAAAATAAATTTTATTTGTAAACATTTTTCCTTTATAAAAAAAAAAACCAAAAACATTTTTGAAAATGTCCGAGTTTCCATATTCACTTGAATTTTACAATTGTTGTGAAAATCAATATATTCCATATGATTTCACTCCAAATTCGTATGGATATTTTAATAACAACTATTGCTTAAATGATTCAAATTTTGAACCACAAAATTTTCAAAATAATGATCAACCCTCAAGTCTTGAAAAGAGCATTTCGTCTTTACTTGAAATCTCTACACAACAAAATAAAATGATAAATGATTTGTGTAATTCATATTTGGGCAATGATTCAAATCAAAGTTTTCAAAATAATCAAAATTTGAATTCACTTCAAAATTCAAACGTCTTCGAGTATAACCCATGCCAATTCAATTTTGAACTCCAAAATGAATTTCAAAATCAAAACGAAAATGTGATCCACTTTTCAAATAATTTTGGCAATGGGAATGTAATACCCCAAAATTTTATAAAAAATCATTTTTGTAAAATGATTTAATTTTTGAAATATTTAGATTTAAATATGGTGAAATTTTTGGAATAAATAGTGTGCAAGTATATGTGTGCACGTGCACACTGAAATGGCACAAGGAAGAACTCCAGATTTCTTGGATTTAAAACAAGAATTAAAAAGCAATACAAACATGATTTTGCAACATGGATATTTGATTTCTGGAATTATAAGGATCATCTTAGAAAATAAGAAAAGTAAGTTTTACTTTAAATCAGTAAACAAATTTTATTTAAAACCCAGAAAAGAAAATTATACATATATATGTTATAAGGATTTGTAAACCTGTATACATATAGGTGCATATGTTTCTGAAATTAAAGAGGAATTAAATAAGCCTAGATAAGATATGTATACAAATATACATTTTTAAGTACTGAAAAGTATATATATATATATATAAGCAAGTGAAACTATAACATTAAAATGACATGAAATGTGATACAAGTCAATATGCTTGTGTAGGCAAAAATAGCAAAGGGGATTCTCAGGAATAATTAAAATATAAAATAGGATAGTCACACTTTTAACATGACTAGGTGAGTGGCCATTTTCTGAAAAGTAAAAGAAAGAAAATGCAGCCTTTAAATTGGTTAATATGGCCGGGGGTAATTAGGAATAAAAATGAGAAAATGCAAACACACAATGCATGATGCTAGCCAGGTCAGAAATGGAATTTTGTTTTAACAAAACCCTAGTGGAAAAATGCATATAAATAGGCAGTTTTAGCCAGTAAAATTATCTTTACTCCGAGTTGCACAAAAATAAGAAAGGAAGAAAAATATTGGAAGGAAGGAGAAAACACTCATACAAGGATTTTTCTGGATTAATAAGAAGAAATATTTAGGTGAGTAACCTCACTGAGTTCATGGCATTAAGACCTGAGATGAGGCAGCCACTTTTTATATTGCCATTTATATATTGCTGGTTTTGATATATATGATTTCATCAATGCTTTTTGGATGTCTTATTTTAGATCTGATATGATTTAATATGGATGATTTTGGTGATCTTTGATTTGCTGAGACATTTTTCTTTGGATGTGTATCATACTGTTTTATTTTTACTCAAAAATGTTAAAGTCCAGAATCTTAAAATTATATAGAGAATACTCTCAACTGTTATAGATCTATGGCATGGAAACTTTACAAAAAAAATGTTGGGAGCTGCATTATACTTGGTATAAGTGCTGAGGCTTGAGAAGAAAAATGTTAAGGGTGCAATAGAAATTTTCTAAGTGCTGAGCCCTTAATCAAATCAAAAAAAAGAGAAGAAACTCACAAGCTAAAATTATGATTGAACCAGATCCTAAATCTGAATCAATCATAAAGGCTTGCAGATCAATATAATAAGAACATGCCATGCCTCTTTTACAGTTGAAAATATTCTTATATCTTACTGAGATCAAGACATATTGACCCCATTTAGGAAATAACTGTCTGCTTATTTCTGAGGAGAATTATGCTAGGAAAGATTATGGATGTTTCCATGTTTGCAGTGACATGTTCACTTAGCATATTTGATGATAGGATTTAAGACAATACACTAGTAAATAAACTAGGGAAGGGAAGGCCAAGAAGGCTGCTGGAATGCTTGTCATATTTGAAGTATGCAAGTTGGCACATGGTTTGTTTAAGCCCTGAGATCTTTGTGCAATGATGTGAATTAGTTCATTGCAATGTGTCCCTGTGATTCCTTAATAGCAGATGAGGCAGGAATTTAAATTGAATTATACAACCTGTAAATGAAGAAATAGGAATATGAATATTTCTTAGGATTGGTTGGTATGGAACCATGATGGTTCCAGTGAATGCAAATGTTGCAAATAGATAATTATGTTTGCATGGTTATGTATGCAAGTGTAAGAATGATAGATGAATATATCATACCAGAATCAACTTATTTATACCATGTTAAAGTAATTGGATGCAGAAAATTTGCTTAAATAACTAGTTGGTACTCTTACATTCTTTGTTGCTTAATATCATGAATGTATTGATGTTACTCATACCAGATCTTAGATCTGACCCTTGTTTGCTCATGGCATATGGGGTGTCTCATTTTAAAATGAGGCAGCCACTTATGCTCTTTCAGGGAACGCAGGCACTAAGTAAAAATGAAGTTATGGCTATTATGGAGGAGTGAATGAACATGCTAGCTAGTTTCAATAAGAGCTTAAATTGATTATATCTGCATGTATTCAGGAAAATTTTTATGTTTCTAAGATTTCCAGTCATGTAATGAATATTTTATGGTTAGTGATCAAGTTGCTCTTATGTTCTGTAAAGTGTTAGATTAAATTAGTTGCTCTGTCGAAATCATTGTGTGTTAAGGTTTGATTTGTTTTTGAAGTAGTGTCTGGGATATAAACAAGAAAAATATGCTCAAGCATTAGCTATAAAAATCTGGTAAGAAATATACAATTATGTGAGCAATTTCCTTGCAATTATATTATGTATTGGACAATCTTAAGTATTTTAAAAGCACCGAGTTTTGGAGTAAATTTAGAATTTACCTTGAAAGATACCTTTAAGTATCTAATTGTTTTTCCTCTGAATTATGTCTACAAACGGTTCAAGTCTACTTTTTAAATTGTTTTGAGAGAGGTAATTGTATGGGAAGGCTTCAGGTATGATGCAAATGACTGGCATTTCAATTGCCATGATCAGATACCTGGCATGACACTAGGCACATGAGTTAACCAGCTTCAAATAAGTGAAGTTTAGGTAGATTCTGGTTTGTAAAATGCAAATAAAAGAATGGTCAGATTAACCACATGGTTAGACCATAGGTCAGGCAAATTGTTCACTTCAAATCAATGAAGCAAGGAACCATTTGAACCCAGTTTTCTGGAAAATGAGCAAAGATATTGACATGTACATGTATATCTGTGTACATGTTGATATTTGGGCAAAAATATAAACATAAATTCCTAGAACAGTTGTAGGAATGGGTTTCAAAAATAATAAAGCAAGAAATATTGTTTTGTATGTTAGATTATAGGCAAAAATTAAGTATATATGTGCAGATATAGGTAGATATCAGATTTCAAACCATACAGGAGAAAAATAAAAAGAAAAAAAAACAAAAATTGGGTTTGAACCGACCAGCATAGCACTCGAACTCGTGACCTCTCATGTGTAAGTTAGGCGCGTTTCCATTACGCCTAGATGTTGCTTGTGTTCACTTATGATCCACTTTCTTTTAGCCTGAGTTTGATACTATACAGACTTTAACACAATCATCCATATTAAAAGCTTGCTTTCCACTGATTATTACTTGATCATTTCTTAATTAGAATAACAGACTAAAGTACATGTTTCCAGTGGATTCTATGGTCAAAAATCAGGATACAATAATTAATCTTTTATCAGGGAATTATCACATTTTAATAGATTTAAAAGGATTTCTACTTACATATTATCATGCTCTGATTCTAGTAGAATATAACATAGATATCTTCATATATGTATGTTAGGAATGATTTAGATTTAAAAAAATATTTTTATATTGTGAAAGATCCTGGATATATTTTGTTTATTGGAGAAAGAAAAATGACCCTGGGAATTATATTTGTAATGAATGATATATCTATATATCATCTCTTAATAATAAAAAAAAAATCCTTATGAAATTAGGGTGGAAATAGGAGGGTCATTTCAGTTGGTATCAGAGCACTTGGTTGCATTGATTGTTAAGTATTATAGAAATGTATTATGTCTGTTTGTTTTGGATGAAATAATTTAGATAAGAAAACAGAAATTACAGAAGTACTCATAATATACTAATACCATTTGCCCAGAATTTAGTTAGCAGACCATGGTAGGAAGAGGATCTCATCACAATGCAGGACCCAGTGCACCTCAAATGCTTGATATGCAAGAATTTGTGAGGGTTTTAAGAGATGGAATTGGGCATAGTCCTGAGAACCCACATGAAGAGCTTTCAAAACTACTGAAGACTTATTCCAATTTGGGAGGCAAGAGTTTTGAAGGAACCGAGAGTGTGATGGAAATTCAAGCATGGTTGAGAACACTTGATAGGATTTTCAATGACATGCAGTTGGATGACCAAAGGAAGAGGCAAGTAGCTTCTAGACAATTGAAAGGGGTAGCTTTAAGCTGGTGGGAGGTGATCATAGCTGGAAGAAATGAAAATGAAATCACTTGGAATCAGTTCAAGGAGATGTTGGAGGCAAGATTTGTACCAGCATCAGCCAAGACCATTTTGCTTGAAGAATTTATCAAACTTAGGCAGGGAACTTTGAATGTCACCGAATACACTCAAAAGTTTGAGGGGCTATCTAATTATGGAGCAATGCTAGTGGCAGATGAAGCATCCAAAAATGATAGGTATATAAAAGGTCTGAACCCAGGACTTAGCAGGGCTATGCTACCATATGCAGATAGAACTTTTGATCAAGTAATTGATCTGGCATTGAAACTGGAACAACATGATAAAGAAAGAGAGAAATATAGGAATTTTAAGAGCAACAACAAGAAGGATAAGGGAAGATATCACCCTTATGATAAAAAGAAGGAGGAGGCAGACAACAGGAAGAGTAAAGATACAAAAGCCAATGATACTAAGAAGAAATTGGTTTGCCATCATTGTGGAAAAGAAGGACACATCAAACCAAGGTGCCCAGAGTTAAAAGGAGGAGCCTTCAAATGCTACCTATGTGGGAAAGAGGGGCATATGAAGAGGAACTGTCTTGAGAATAAACAGCAAGGGAAATTGGCAACTTTGGAAGGTAAAGGCAAATCTGCAGTGAAAATTGATGCTGAAAATCATGGCCAAGTGGAAGGTACATTACTCATTTGTGCCATACCCATACCAGTAGTATATGATACTGGAGCAACACACTCTTTGATTTCCTATGAATTAGTTAAAGTGTTAAAATTAAACTGCATATTGGTTGAAACCCCATTGCTTGTACAAAGTCCCCTAGGGAGTTCTAGTGTTTTGAACATGAATTGTGTGGATGTGGAGTTAAACATAGGAGGAAATATTTTTATTTCCAATTTATATGTTTTAAATTACCCAAATATAGGAGTTATATTGGGGGTAGATTGGTTAAGGCAATTTAAAGCCATAATTAATTTAGACTCATCCACCATATCATTGCAAAATTCTAGAGGCCAGAGGATCACAGTTCTATGTGAAGTAGCTAAGGAAGGGAAATTGTATCATTTAGTTGACTTAGAAAAAGATCTGAGTGAACTAACCATTGAAGAAATTCCCATAGTTAATGAATACTTGGATGTGTTTGGGGAAGTTAAGGGTGTTCCACACCACAGACCAGTTGAGTTTCAAATTAATCTCATTCCAGGAGCAAGTCCAATAATCAAGAAACCTTATAGAATGGGGCCGAGTGAACCGAAAGAATTGAAAAATCAGTTGGAAGAATTAGAAGGCAAGGGATTTATAAGGCCAAGCAATTCCTGCTAGGGTTCTCCAGTAGTGTTTGTAAGAAAACATGATGGTACCTTGAGAATGTGCATAGATTACAGGGAACTAAATAAAGTAACCTTCAAGAATAAATACCCATTGCCTAGAATAGATGATCTCTTTGACCAACTCAGTGAAGCTAAAATATTTTCTAGGCTAGACTTAGCATCAGGATTCCATCAAATGAAGGTTGAAGACTCAAGTGTTAAGTATACTGCATTTAACACAAGATATGGCTTATATGAATTTTTGGTTATGCCATTTGGTTTGACAAATGCTCCTTCATATTTTGTTGATTTAATGAATAGAATATTTAGAGATTATTTAGACAAGTTTGTACTGATTTTTATTGATGACATTTTGATTTATTCTAAGACAGTGGAAGAGCATAAAAATCATTTGCATTTAGTTTTGTCAAGACTAAGGGAAAATGATTTAAAGGAAAAATTTTCAAAATGTGCATTTTGGAAAGAAGAAGTGCATTTTCTTGGGCATGTTATCTCTGCCAAAGGAATATCAGTAAACCCTAATAAGGTAGTGGCAATCCAAGCATGGAAAAGGCCTAGCACCATCAGTGAGATTAGATCATTTATGGAGATGGCAGGATATTATAGGAGATTTATAAAAGATTTCTCAAAAATATCATCACCACTTACCAATTTAACTAGAAAGAACCAAGCCTTTGTATGGACAGAAAAATATGAGCAAGCTTTTATCAAAATAAAAGAAGCCTTGATTAATGCACCAGTATTGAGAGTGCCAGAAGGAAATGAAAATTTGGTTGTGTACACTGATGCAAGTGGCTCTGGGTTAGGGGCTGTGTTGATGCAGCAAGACCAGGTGGTAGCCTATGCATCTAGGCAATTAAAGCCACATGAAACCAGATATGCAACCCATGATCTTGAACTAGCAGCAGTTGTGTATGCTTTGAAACTTTGGAGACATTATTTGTTAGGTGCCAAATTCATTTTGTACACTGATCATAAGGCACTGAAATATTTATTCTCACAAAAAGATTTGAACATGAGGCAACATAGATGGTTAGAGTTCCTAGCTGCCTATGATCTAGATATACTGTATACACCAGGCAAGGCAAATAAAGTTGCAGATGCCTTGAGTAGACAAATTGCCAAGGTAGCCATGTTGATGATGGAAGAGTTTAGGGATTTGTCTATACTTACTGATTTGGAAATTGAGGAAAACAGTGAGGTACAAATGATGCCCATTGAAGAAGGTGAAGGTAAAGGGAAATTAAGTATGATATCTCTGCAATCAGATTTACTTCTTAAGATTGGGAAAATGCAGGAACAAGACCTAAACATGGTGGAAAAGAAAATGCTCATATCAAAAGGGGAGGAAGTAATAAATTATCAAGTTGATAAAAATGGTTATTTAAGGAATAAAAATAGGATATGTGTTCCAGAAAATATAGAATTGAAGGAGGAAATATTAAATGAATACCATAGGAGTAAGTACTCCATACACCCAGGTAGCACCAAGATGTATCAAAATTTGAAAAGAAATCTTTGGTGGAAGGGGATGAAGTCAGATGTGGCCAAATATGTTGCAAGGTGCATGACTTGCCAACAAGTCAAGGCAGAGACACAAAGGCCATCAGGACTATTGCAACCCCTTAGTATACCACAGTGGAAGTGGGAGGATATATCTATGGATTTCATAGATGGTCTGCCTAGATCTAAGAAGGGAAACACAAGTATATGGGTAATAGTGGATAGGCTAACTAAGGTAGCACATTTTATCCCAGTTAAAACAGAAAGAAATGCTCCAAAATTGGCTCAAATATTCATGAAAGAGGTAGTAAGGTTGCATGGCATACCCAAAACCATTGTGAGTGATAGGAATACCATCTTCACCTCAAGGTTTTGGAAAAGTATTCAAGAGGCCATGGGGAGTGAATTGTGCTTAAGCACTGCCTACCATCCACAATCAGATGGTCAAACTGAGGTGGTGAACAAAGTCTTAGAAGATTTGTTGAGAGCATGTACACTGGACTTTGGAGGCAACTGGGAAGACCACCTCCATCTAGCTGAATTCACATACAATAACAGTTACCAAAGCACCATAGGGATGGCACCATTTGAAGCCTTATATGGCAAGCCATGTTTATCACCTATATGCTGGGTAGAGACTGGAGAAAGGGCTGTTCTAGGACCTGAATATGTTAAAGAAACTACAGAGAAAATTGGGTTAATAAGAAAAAGAATAGCAGCAGCTCAAGATAGGCAAAAGAAATTTGCAGATAGGAAGAGAAAGCAAGTGGAATATGAAGTGGGAAACTTTGTTTTTATCAAGATTTCACCTATGAAGAAAGTCTTGAGATTTGGCAAGCAAGGTAAGCTCACACCAAGGTATGTTGGACCCTATAAAATTCTGGAAAGAATTGGTTCATTGGCTTACAAATTAGAATTACCAGAGGAAATGAAAGCAATGCATAATGTTTTTCATGTGTCCCAACTTAGAAGATGGGTACATGATAAAGAAGACATTTTGGAAGAGCCTACCAAAATTCAAATAAATCCTGACTTGGTTTATGAAAAAGAGCCAGTGGGGATTATAGCCAAGGAAGAAAAGGAATTAAGGAGCAAAACCTTGAAACTAGTTAAGATCCAGTGGAGTAGTGATCCTAATGACTGCACATGGGAGTTAGAGGATAAGATTAGAATGGATTATCCTAAGCTTTTTGCAAATTAAAAGGTAATTTTTTTTTTCTTTCTGGAAAATTTTTGTTATGCATGGTTGATATGGTTGAATTTGTTTGCTTATGCATATGTTTGATAAGTTTTCAGAAAAGAAAATGATGCTTGTTATAAATGTTAGAAAAATTGTGAGGACACAATTCCTAAAAGGAGGGGTGAATGTAATACCCCAAAATTTTATGAAAAATCATTTTTGTAAAATGATTTAATTTTTGAAATATTTAGATTTAAATATGGTGAAATTTTTGGAATAAATAGTGTGCAAGTATATGTGTGCACGTGCACACTGAAATGGCACAAGGAAGAACTCCAGATTTCTTGGATTTAAAACAAGAATTAAAAAGCAATACAAACATGATTTTGCAACATGGATATTTGATTTCTGGAATTATATGGATCATCTTAGAAAATAAGAAAAGTAAGTTTTACTTTAAATCAGTAAACAGATTTTATTTAAAACCCAGAAAAGAAAATTATACATATATATGTTATAAGGATTTGTAAACCTGTATACATATAGGTGCATATGTTTCTGAAATTAAAGAGGAATTAAATAAGCCTAGATAAGATATGTATACAAATATACATTTTTAAGTACTGAAAAGTATATATATATATAAGCAAGTGAAACTATAACATTAAAATGACATGAAATGTGATACAAGTCAATATGCTTGTGTAGGCAAAAATAGCAAAGGGGATTCTCAGGAATAATTAAAATATAAAATAGGATAGTCACACTTTTAACATGACTAGGTGAGTGGCCATTTTCTGAAAAGTAAAAGAAAGAAAATGCAGCCTTTAAATTGGTTAATATGGCCGGGGGTAATTAGGAATAAAAATGAGAAAATGCAAACACACAATGCATGATGCTAGCCAGGTCAGAAATGGAATTTTGTTTTAACAAAACCCTAGTGGAAAAATGCATATAAATAGGCAGTTTTAGCCAGTAAAATTATCTTTACTCCGAGCTGCACAAAAATAAGAAAGGAAGAAAAATATTGGAAGGAAGGAGAAAACACTCATACAAGGATTTTTCTGGATTAATAAGAAGAAATATTTAGGTGAGTAACCTCACTGAGTTCATGGCATTAAGACCTGAGATGAGGCAGCCACTTTTTATATTGCCATTTATATATTGCTGGTTTTGATATATATGATTTCATCAATGCTTTTTGGATGTCTTATTTTAGATCTGATATGATTTAATATGGATGATTTTGGTGATCTTTGATTTGCTGAGACATTTGTCTTTGGATGTGTATCATACTGTTTTATTTTTACTCAAAAATGTTAAAGTCCAGAATCTTAAAATTATATAGAGAATACTCTCAACTGTTATAGATCTATGGCATGGAAACTTTACAAAAAAAATGTTGGGAGCTGCATTATACTTGGTATAAGTGCTGAGGCTTGAGAAGAAAAATGTTAAGGGTGCAATAGAAATTTTCTAAGTGCTGAGCCCTTAATCAAATCAAAAAAAAGAGAAGAAACTCACAAGCTAAAATTATGATTGAACCAGATCCTGAATCTGAATCAATCATAAAGGCTTGCAGATCAATATAATAAGAACATGCCATGCCTCTTTTACAGTTGAAAATATTCTTATATCTTACTGAGATCAAGACATATTGACCCCATTTAGGAAATAACTGTCTGCTTATTTCTGAGGAGAATTATGCTAGGAAAGATTATGGATGTTTCCATGTTTGCAGTGACATGTTCACTTAGCATATTTGATGATAGGATTTAAGATAATACACTAGTAAATAAACTAGGGAAGGGAAGGCCAAGAAGGCTGCTGGAATGCTTGTCATATTTGAAGTATGCAAGTTGGCACATGGTTTGTTTAAGCCCTGAGATCTTTGTGCAATGATGTGAATTAGTTCATTGCAATGTGTCCCTGTGATTCCTTAATAGCAGATGAGGCAGGAATTTAAATTGAATTATACATCCTGTAAATGAAGAAATAGGAATATGAATATTTCTTAGGATTGGTTGGTATGGAACCATGATGGTTCCAGTGAATGCAAATGTTGCAAATAGATAATTATGTTTGCATGGTTATGTATGCAAGTGTAAGAATGATAGATGAATATATCATACCAGAATCAACTTATTTATACCATGTTAAAGTAATTGGATGCAGAAAATTTGCTTAAATAACTAGTTGGTACTCTTACATTCTTTGTTGCTTAATATCATTAATGTATTGATGTTACTCATACCAGATCTTAGATCTGACCCTTGTTTGCTCATGGCATATGGGGTGTCTCATTTTAAAACGAGGCAGCCACTTATGCTCTTTCAGGGAACGCAGGCACTAAGTAAAAATGAAGTTATGGCTATTATGGAGGAGTGAATGAACATGCTAGCTAGTTTCAATAAGAGCTTAAATTGATTATATCTGCATGTATTCAGGAAAAATTTTATGTTTCTAAGATTTCCAGTCATGTAATGAATATTTTATGGTTAGTGATCAAGTTGCTCTTATGTTCTGTAAAGTGTTAGATTAAATTAGTTGCTCTGTCGAAATCATTGTGTGTTAAGGTTTGATTTGTTTTTGAAGTAGTGTCTGGGATATAAACAAGAAAAATATGCTCAAGCATTAGCTATAAAAATCTGGTAAGAAATATACAATTATGTGAGCAATTTCCTTGCAATTATATTATGTATTGGACAATGTTAAGTATTTTAAAAACACTGAGTTTTGGAGTAAATTTAGAATTTACCTTGAAAGATACCTTTAAGTATCTAATTGTTTTTCCTCTGAATTATGTCTACAAACGGTTCAAGTCTACTTTTTAAATTGTTTTGAGAGAGGTAATTGTATGGGAAGGCTTCAGGTATGATGCAAATGACTGGCATTTCAATTGCCATGATCAGATACCTGGCATGACACTAGGCACATGAGTTAACCAGCTTCAAATAAGTGAAGTTTAGGTAGATTCTGGTTTGTAAAATGCAAATAAAAGAATGGTCAGATTAACCACATGGTTAGACCATAGGTCAGGCAAATTGTTCACTTCAAATCAATGAAGCAAGGAACCATTTGAACCCAGTTTTCTGGAAAATGAGCAAAGATATTGACATGTACATGTATATCTGTGTACATGTTGATATTTGGGCAAAAATATAAACATAAATTCCTAGAACAGTTGTAGGAATGGGTTTCAAAAATAATAAAGCAAGAAATATTGTTTTGTATATTAGATTATAGGCAAAAATTAAGTATATATGTGCAGATATAGGTAGATATCAGATTTCAAACCATACAGGAGAAAAATAAAAAGAAAAAAAAACAAAAATTGGGTTTGAACCGACCAGCATAGCACTCGAACTCGTGACCTCTCATGTGTATGTTAGGCGCGTTTCCATTACGCCTAGATGTTGCTTGTGTTCACTTATGATCCACTTTCTTTTAGCCTGAGTTTGATACTATACAGACTTTAACACAATCATCCATATTAAAAGCTTGCTTTCCACTGATTATTACTTGATCATTTCTTAATTAGAATAACAGACTAAAGTACATGTTTCCAGTGGATTCTATGGTCAAAAATCAGGATACAATAATTAATCTTTTATCAGGGAATTATCACATTTTAATAGATTTAAAAGGATTTCTACTTACATATTATCATGCTCTGATTCTAGTAGAATATAACATAGATATCTTCATATATGTATGTTAGGAATGATTTAGATTTAAAACAATATTTTTATATTGTGAAAGATCCTGGATATATTTTGTTTATTGGAGAAAGAAAAATGACCCTGGGAATTATATTTGTAATGAATGATATATCTATATATCATCTCTTAATAAAAAAAAAATCCTTATGAAATTAGGGTGGAAATAGGAGGGTCATTTAAGGGAATAATCTCGACTATGATGCAAGTGAAAATTTTTGTGCTCAACAAATCCAAATCGAAAATCCTCAAGCTAATAATTATAAATTGGATTTTGTTGAACAAATAAACGAAATTTACGATGATCACACGAATTCGTTGTTTGAAACATATATGAAACAACGTGAAAAACAAAATCAAATTCCAACGTGTGACGAGTCAAACAATAATCCATCTTTTACCCAAATCGACGATTTTCAAATAACAACTTTTGAAATTGAAAATAACGATCTTAACGAAGTTGTTGAAAATTTGGTGATTGACTTGGATTTCAATTCTTTTGAGGGTGAGAAACTCGATTTAAATTTCGATCTTCCTTTTTCCGAAAATTTGAATACAACAACTTTGGATTTTGAACTTGAGATACGCAATGAAGTTGTTGATAATCCAACAAAGGAAGTCGAATTTAACGAACACGAGTTTTATGGACGTTTTGAAAATGAGTCGTTAAACTCTGATGGGGAAGATTTAAATCACCAATTTGATTTTGAAATCAATAATTTTGAAGAACTTTTCAATGAAGAGCTTGAATTTCAATTTGGTGAAAATAAACTTGAACTTCAACCAATTGTTTTATCGACCCCGAAAATCATCGAAAATAAAACAACTCGTACGGTTTTCAATAAAACGACATTCGTTTTTCCAAATCAACATACAACTTTGAAATCTTTTACGATTTGGTTTTTCGAGCTTAAGCTGTGTCTCGTATATTTGACGAGACAAATGAATCGGTCTTTGGAAGACCGTTTCATGTACTTTTTGACGATATACTTTCTGAACTCTTGTAAATAATAATCTTTTCGTTTTCATGTAAATATAGGTCATCTTTTTATTTTTTTTATTTTTCTCCTTCCACTTGGGTTGACTGTGGGGACACGGTCAAAATCAAGTGTGGGGGTATTGGAGACTCATCATCATTTTTCAATTTTTCTTTCCAAAAATAAAAAAAATCTAAAAAACAAAAAAAAAGAATTTTTTTAAAACCATTTTGATTTATTTTTAAAGAAACACTATAGGATAAATATATGGTTTTGGTTTATTAAATTGAAATTTTTGAAAATTTATTCGTCTTAACAAAAATAAAAATGAAGTTTGATTACAAATAATAATGGTTTAACTAGTATATAGGAAGATTCATACGTGTTAATTATGAAATACGTCCTAATTGAAAATCTTTGTTTTAAAAAGTGGTTGATTTAAAGTAAAGGATATAACATTTTATTTGTCTTCTAAGTTAAATGTTGCTAAGATGATTTTGCAAAACTCTCTCTCTCTCTCTTAAAAAAAATAAAAAAAATAAATAACAACATCCGAAGTATTCACTCTCATTTAAAAGTCCTCACGGTTATGCATGGGTGAATTACTTGGAATCTTTGATTATGTGCTTTCATACTCATTTAAAAGTCCTCACGGTTATGCATGTATGGAACACATGTAAAAAAAACAGACTTAATAAAAACCACCTACGGTCGATAGGTGTATGCACGAAAGTGTGTGCACTCACCATGCTCTGTACTCCCCTCACATAAGCTCGAAAGGCAGTGCATGCATGGTATATCTGGCCTCAGTTTACCTGAGCTAGGTGTGCAATTTTTCTTGCAAATAATGAGAGAGCAAGCAATTGAAATGATAGCATTATTTTTACTTATTTGATTTGATTTGTTATTGAAAAGAAATGAAAATACCACTTTAATAAACTTTGATAATCAACTAAGGACCTATTTCATGGTTACACTTTGTTATCAACTGAAACAACGAGTTAAACCATTGTCTATTTGTTATGATAACTTAATTTTTGTTGGAAATTTTGACGAGTAAATGACTTAAATTTCAAGATAATGACCAAACCTGTATTTAACTTATTTGTGTCAATTTAAAAATAAATCCTTCATTGTAAATATTTTCAAAAACTTGCATTCATCTCCTTGTAAATAAATCTTGCATTTTGTAAATATTTTCATTTTGCATTTGGATTTTGTGGGTAGTATCCGCTGAAAACCCTCACGAGACAACACTCGTCCTACTGGGGACACCCAGAGGTTTAACGGCTTGTTGCATACGCTCAATGCAATCGTGCTACCTACGAAAATGGATTTATCTTACTTTTCCTTTATTCGAGGACGAATAAAAAGATAAGTGTGGGGGTATTTGATGTGCACGTAAATGTGTATATTTTTACCACCATATTTAATCTATTTAAATTAAATAAATGATCATATCGGGTATTTTAACTTGTTTAAACCAAAATTCATATTATTTTCAAATCGTCACATATTCATCTTCATCCAAGGGCAAAATGGTCATTTTTGTGCATATATTAATTTGAGAAAATTTAATTAGAAATTTCTATATTTTTTTATAGGAATTTGACTTCATATACAAGTGGTTACATGATGATATATGCATGCACAAGAGTGAAAAGAACAAATGAAGATGGAAATAATTCAAAGTGAAGATAATGGAGGACCCCACCTACCCACCTACCTTAATGTACAAATTAGAGGCTAATGCACATGCTTATGGAATTAATGGCTTCATGTACATTTAAGTGAGGGATTATTGAAGCTAATGATTACTTGGCCACCACACTTCCTACAAGGGCATTTTGGGCATTCCCCAAAAATATAAATTAGGGTTTAACACTTGTATAAATACCCCATATCTTCATGTAACTCTTTCCTCCCTTAGTCTCTCTTTAGTTTAGTTTAGGCTCAAAAATAAAACTCAAAGCTCTCTTTCTCTTTTCATGGCTACTTAGCCATATTTTTATTTCATGTAACTTCCTTTTTTTATGCAATGTTAATTAGTGCTCTCTTTCTTTTACATGCTTCTTTTGTTTATTTACTTTCATGTTAGTAGTGTAGATTTATTTTTCATGCAAGTAGAATAGTTTTTCTTTCTTTCATTTTTCTCTCTTTTTTCCTCTTGTTAGTTTCATGTTGTTTTCTACATTTGTTGATTTGATAACAAATATGAGAGCTTAATCCCTACAATTTAAGGGTAATGAAGCTCTCTAATATGTAGATGCAACATCTTGATGCTTATACTCTCTTTTTGTGCTTTAATGGAAACACTTGAAGTGGTTTAATGATGTTGTTTAGCTTTGAATTTGATAGTCTATATTGTTCATAACAAATAGGCTATGCTTAAACAAACATAACACAAATTGCCTCTTCTTCTAAATATGATTATGACAAAGAAGTGAATGTTGAGATTGAAATTTGATAGCCTATATTTCTAAACAATAGTTAATAGGCTATGCTTAAAATAGATTTTTATTTCAACTTTGTTGTCATATTTCATAAGAGTTAAATGTGTATTAGTGGTTGTGTTATAGTTTGATGGTTTATATTAGGCTAATTAATAGCACAAATATACCATACTTATGATAAGCACATCAACTAATTACACTAATGACACGAAAAGAGAGATCATAACTTCATTTTGTTGATTTATGTGATCTAGAGAGTGGATTTACCTCTAAATTGCCTCTACACTCTCATATTTTTATCTATTTTCTTTGCTAGTTTGTTAGTTTTCTCATTTTAGTTAGTTAACAATCACTCGACTTTGGTATAATTTGATTGAATAGAATTTTAAAATCAGCAATTCCCTACGGATCGACCCGTATTCGCCACGTACTACAAGTGTACGCCGTGCGCTTGCGGTTAATTTTATTTCTAAATTCATTCGACGGTTTTCTAAACCGATAGAATTTCCGTCGACGAACATACACACACACGGTAATTTATTTATAAGATAAGATATTTAATATATTTCTAAAAACAGTTTAAAATATATTTATATTAAAAAATTTAATAATTTAATAAAATAATTAACTACGTTTCTAAAAACTACATATACTTAGTATAAAACACTTACAATTATGGTTTAACATTTATTTAAAATACTATTTAAAAATAAATATTTTGTAATTTATTAAAAAACATAAAAAGCATGTCTCTTTTATTAAAATAAACCTTTTACTTTAATAATTCATAATCAATTGTTAAAATATATTAAAATGCCAAAACACTTTTAAAATACTCTAGTATATGTTGGAAAAGACTTGTAAAAAGACTGAAAAAAATATTTAAATTAAAAGTCATTTTTAAACAATTAAATTTCAAAACAGAAACTATAACATTTTCAAAATGCTGTAAGAAGAGTTCAAAGATACTACAGGGGCCAAAAATGCTATCGTTTAGTGCGTAAATGACAGTGAACCGGGTCAATTTTTACTTGAAAATTTTGACATTTTTTGATATGCTTGACAATCGTTTTAAGGTTTAATATTTTTGTAGTAATTTATATACTGAATATACACCACAATCGTGGTAAGCAAGCCCTAAGTTTCTCTCTAAAAAATATTAGAGAAAATTTCGAACACAAGGTATTTCTAATTGCTTCTATAACGACTATTCGTTATAGAACCATTTCAATATTCAAGTCCGATTCATTCAAAGTCCAACCAAACCGTATGTACTTCATGTCAAGGCTATGCGACAAGCCATAGAATGTCATATAAGTCCAAATACATCATTTACATATGCCATTTTCTTTCCAAAGCTAAAATCATGACAAATGTAACAACATAAATTCAAGCACAATACTATGTTAAACAAGCACACAAACACACACTTCATATTCATTCAAATGGTGAGATTTCCCACCCTTCATCACATAAACAACCAAGAATAAACTCAAACTAGATTCCATTTCCTACCTCAACTTTGCAAGCTCTCAAAATTTTTCTACCTTTACCCTTTGCTTATGGTTTAGGCTTGAAAAGCACTTAGGTATTAACAGTGTTGAATGGTTTGGAGGCGTATGCTCCAAATATTCAAGCTTCAAGGTTCTAATAGTTGTTTCTGTGTTGTTTTAAGCCTTATACTAGAGTTTGATATGGTTTGGAGTTGAGTTGCTTAGTGTTTTAGAAAGTTAAACTAGAAGAGACAAGAGAATTAAGATCTTTCTTTTTTTGCATGAAATTTGTGAAAGGGGTTCATTATTCTTAAGTGGACTTACATAGGCACTCAAGAGGTTACCACTACCCCCTCCCCACCTCCTATAGCCAGCCAAAGCCCACTCCCCAATGTGACCTACTTTCCACCACATGAGCCAATATAGATATCTACGCTAAATATCTTCCACTTTTGACTTTCAAGAAGCTTTCCAAAGTGGATTTAGTAAAGCATAATTATTTAAATTATGTTCATTAGCTATTAATGACTTCCAATGTTATTTTGACACACAAAGTTTGAACAACTTATATTGAATAAAAGCTGTTTAACTATAAAATGATTTTCGACCATATTATCGATATTTATTTAATGTATTTTTTAAAAATTTCAAAAACAAGTTTTCTATCATTAGTTATTGATGTAGCAGCGAATAACTGAAATGGATGAAACGATGAAAGTAGCAATCGGTGTATTGAAAATACCAAACGCCCAAATCCGTTGATCTCAATGATACCGGATTCTAGCTATCTTCGTCACATTGATCGCGCACGATGCCATGAAGGAAGATCTACGATTCTTCGAACGTTGATCTAGCGCACTAGATTCCATGAATCGGCTTCAACAATCGTTGATTCGAGCGCACTCGAATGCCGAAGGTGGAGATAGGAGACCACACTCAACTACCAATTTGAGAATTGGCACAAAGCACACAAACAGAGTTTTATTCAAAATCAACTTACTCAAAATGATACAACTCACCCGCTATTTATAGGATTACAACTCAACACACAGCCAACCTAACCCAGGTGACGCGACCTAACATAGGTCGAAAACGACCTAACAGACGCGACTTAAAAGAAGCAAACAAACACAATACATCACAGCATTTACGACCTATGGAAACATCATCCACGAGTTAACAAATTACAACACAACAAAAATACAACAACTTATATACAACACGACTCAAGGCAACAGCGACTTAAGGAATAGCTTCTGGAAATCTTCATGCGACCTACCACTTGAGCGACTTAAAGAAATGCAGCAGTGAGCGACTTAATCAATGAGCGACCTAAGAAACTCCTCCAATAGCGAGTTAAGGAGACTCCTTCAGTGACTTAAGGTATCTCAGCGACCCAAGGTCTCACGACCTATTCTTGAGCGACCTAAGGCTTCGCGACTTATGGTAGGTCGTTCGCGACCTAAAGAAAGCAGCATGTGAGAGCGACTTATGGTAGGTCGTTCGCGACCTAAAGAAAGTGGCATGTGAGAGCGACTTATGGTAGGTCGTTCGCGACCTAAAGAGAGCAGCATGTGAGAGCGACTTAAGTAAGATCGCGGCACTGGAATATCTCTTCATTCATAACTTGCAGTTAGGTCGCTCGGCGACTTATCATAGGTCGCTGAATCTTCTTCACGCGACCTAACTAGGTCGTAGGTCGCTGGTAATGATCGAAATGGTATCATATTATGTCGCTTGCGAGTTACTTCTCCCTTCTCTCTTAGCTCGCCATCCCTTAGTTCCAATGTATACTCTGTCTCGCTAGCTCGTAAGTTGTTAGGTCGTTCGCGACCTAATATTTGCGACCTAGTGTTGTACCGCGCTGCATCATCTTCCCCCGGTTGACAAGAATTCGTCCTAGAATTTTCACCTTCCTCCTCCACAACAAGCTCATCCCTATGATACGGAATCAAGTATTTGACGTTGAAAACGTCTGCAGTGTGAATATGATCCGGCAATTTCAATTGATACGCATTATCATTGATCTTCTTCAAAATTTCTATTGGACCGATTTTTCGAGCTTTCAACTTGTTGTAAGTTCCAACAGGAAAACGATCTTTCGTCAAAATGGCGTAAACCAAATCACCTTCTCTGAAGTTCACACTCCTTCGCTTTTTATCTACCAGTTGTTTATACTTCTCATTTGATGCAAGCAATCGTTCATAAACAGTTCTGTGGCATTCCTGCAACTCAGTCATAAAATCACAAGCTCGCTTAACAACTCCCTTCTGATATGGCACAGTCGTCAAATCTAACGATCCCCTCGGAATTGCTGAATATACAACTTGAAATGGACTGAATCCAGTACTTCGATTAACAGCATGATTATGTGCAAATTCCGCCTGACATAACTTCATATCCCAGCTCTTCAAATTATCTTTCACAAGACATCTCAACAAATTTCCCAACGATCTATTCACCACTTCCGTTTGCCCATCTGTCTGCGGATGATAGGCGCTACTAAAATTCAGCTTCGTTCCAACCATCTTCCACAAACTTAACCAAAAATGGCTTAGAAATCCCGATCAGAAACAATAGATTCAGGTAGCCCATGTAATCGATATACCTCTTTAAAGAATAATTGAGCAACACGGACGACGTCAGCTATCTTCTTACAAGCTATGAAATGCGCCATCTTGGAAAATTTATCTACCACCACATATATGGAATCATTTCCCTTTTGAGTTCTAGGCAAACCTAAAACAAAATCCATGCTCACATCAACCCACGGTCTAGTAGGCATAGGTAATGGCATATACAATCCTGCATTTGTAGCGGTTCCCTTTGAAATTGACAGATATGGCATCTCTCCACAAATCTCTCAACTTCTTTTCGCATTGTCGGCCAAAAATATGATTCAGAAATCAACTGCAAAGTACGATCTCTACCCACATGACCTTCCTCATGCAACTCCTTCACAATCTTCATTCGTAAGCTGCACTCTGGTATACATAATCGATTCCCTTTAAAAAGAAAACCATCCACCAATACAAACTCATCCGTCTTTCCCTCCTTGACTTCATCTACAAACTTCGCAAAGTAAGGATCATCAACAAATAATTCTAGCAATACATCAAACCCCGTCACTTCAACCTTCATTGTAGTCAACAAATGATTCCTTCGACTCAATGCATCTGCCACACGGTTTGTAATTCCCGACTTATGCTTCACCACAAATGTAAACTGTTGTAGGTATGCGATCCACGAAGCATGCCTGGCTGCAATTTTGTCCTGCCCCTGCAAATGTTTTAGTGCTTCATGATCAGTATATAGAACAAATTCTTTATGGAACAAATAGTGTCTCCAATGTTTTATAGCTTGAACAATAGCATAGAATTCCACATCATAAGTATTGTATCTCATCTTGGCTCCCGATAGCTTCTCACTGAAATATGCAATAGGACGTCCCCTCTGACTTAACACCCCTCCAATTCCAACCTTCGATGCATCAGTATGTAACTCAAACAACAACTGAAAATCCGGCAATACCAGAATTGGTGCTGTCGTCAAAAGTTCCTTGATTCGCTCAAAAGCAAATCTTGCTTCCTTTGACCATGAAAAATGCTTTCCCTTCATACAATCAGTAACAAGTGCCATCACGCTACTGAAGTGTGGAATAAACCTTCGATAGAATGATGCTAAACCATGAAAACTTCTAACTTATGTTATCGTCCTGGGTTGTGGCCAATTTCTGATTGCTTCAACTTTATTCTGATCCACCCGTATACCTCCTTCTGAAATAACATATCCCAAAAATAAAACACTATGCGTCATGAACACGCATTTCTTCGTTGCAGCATAAAATTGTTCTTGTCGCGGTATCATCAACACTTCCCTCAGATGATGCAAGTCTTCTTCTGTGCTTCTACTATATATCAGTATATCATCAAAATACACCACCACGAATTTCCCAATAAATGGTCTAAAGATCTAATTCATCACCCGCATAAATGTACTAGGTGCATTCGAAAGACCAAACGGCATAACCAGCCATTCATATAATCCTTCTCTCGTCTTGAATGTAGTCTTCCATTCGTCTCCTGGTATAATTCGAATTTGATGATAACCACTCTTCAAATCGATCTTCGAAAGATAGTAGCCCCGCTCAACTGATCTAACAAATCATCAAGCCTCGGCATCGGAAATCTGTATCTGACAGTTATTTTGTTGAGTGCCCTGCTATCCGTACACATCCTCCATGAACCATCCTTCTTCGGCACTAACAAAGCTGGCACCGCACAAGGACTTAAACTTTCCTGTACACGCCCCTGTTCAAGCAACTCTTCCACTTGCCTTCTCAACTCCTCATGTTCCTTTGGACTCATTCTGTAATGTGGTCTATGTGGTAACACAACTCCTGGAACAAGATCTATTTGGTGTTGTATGTCCCTCAATGGCGGTAACTCCGTTGGCAGCTCTTCAGGAAATACATCGTGAAATTCTCCTAGCACTGGCTTTACTTCTTCAGGAATTTCAACCACCTCATTACTCTCACGTCCAATCAACAAAAATACTTCAGGTTCATCTGCGACTTCTTTAACAAACTCCTTCAATGATAGCAAAGTTTTAAGTTCTTCAATCTCCTCTAACTTGCTTTCTTCTTGTTGTCGCTTCTTAGGAACTAAAGTGATTTTAGTACCTTCAAACATGAAACTATAACTGTTAGTATGACCATCATGTTGCACCGCTCTATCATACTGCCATGGTCTCTCCAACAACAGATGGCATACATCCATATCCACAACATCACACCAAATTTCATCTTTGTATTTCTTCCCAATCGAAAAATTTACACAAGCTCTTCGTCCAACCTTCACTTCCCCACCTTTTCTCAACCAAGCTAACTTGTAAGGTTTCGGATGCTTCTCAGTCTTTAATGCTAACTTCTTCACAGCCTCGGTAGAAATGATGTTATCATAGCTTCCCACATCGATGACAAGCTTGCAAACCCTTCCCAGAATAGTGCATGTTGACTGAAAAATGTTGCTCCTCAACCAGCTAGAATCATCCTCTTGCTTTGGTGTTAAACAATTTCTCCTCATCATTAATGAATACCCTTCATCTCCTAACACATTTTCTTCCTCCTCAGCATGTAGTGAATTAGAACATTCAGCTTCTACATCCTCATCCTCTGCCACAACAACCATCACTCACTTCTTTGGTTTTGGACATTCATTGCTTTTGTGACCAATCTCCTGACAATTGAAGCATTTGATACCACTATTGATCTTGGTCTTAGTAACTTCACTAACAACCGGTTTTGCAACAGCCTTCGAAACATTCGCATTGCTACTAGCCCCTTTCATTGGATTGTTGGAATTTGTAAACACACCACCACCTCTCCTTCCTTGCTTCTCCCAAGCTAGAGCTTTTTGATGTGCTTTGGAAACATATCTGGGATCAAACATATTCACCATATCTTGAATCTGCATTCTAAACCCTCCAACAAATCTAGCTATCAACTGCTCCTCCATCTCCATGATATCATTCCTCGTAATCAATTGATAAAATTCATCTCCATAATCATTCACTAACTTTGTTCCCTGCCTCAAGTTCTGCAAACGTTGATACATAAGAGATTGATAATTGTAAGGTAAGAAAGTAGCTTTCATCAATTTCTTCATCTTCTCCCATGATTCAATCTTTGACTTTCCCATTCTCTCCCGTGTTAGTTTAGTTTGCTGCCACCATGCCATAGCTCTTCCTTTCAATCGTGTAGCAACCAACTTCACTCTACGATGCTCGGGTACTTCTTTGAAGTCAAAAATTTCTTCCACATTAGACAACCAATCCAAAAATTCTTCCGCTACCATTCCACCCTTGAATTCTGGAATTTCAGTTTTCATCCCCGACTCCCATCGTCGATCATCTTCTACATCCCGATATGCATTTCGTACTTGGTATCGATCTCGAGAATGAACACTACATCTACCACCATCTTCATCAAAAACAAATGTACTTCGATAACGATCTCGACCACCCACATCTCTATGATCACGCATATCTCTTCTACTTTGTCTTTCATCATCACGGTATGGTTCATGTTCAAACTCACGTGGAGTTCTTCTCTCTTCATCTCTACAATCATGATGTTCTCTTCTCAATGAAACTGAAGATTCTCTTCTTTCTCGGTAAGATTGCGGCGACACCCTCCTCGCTTCTGTAACCGATGGCGAAACTCTATTTCCTCCATAGTTCGAGACTGGCGACCTCCTTCTTTGACTTTGATTCATATCATTCATCAGTTTCTCTAACTTCCCAATGCCTTCATCAAACTTTTCATTGATGTGTTGTTCCATTTGCTAGGCTTCTTCTCTTCTATACAACGCTTAAACATTCTGATGGCGATTAGCTCTTCTCGGCGGCATTATCAAAACTTCAACTCTCGGCCTTGACTTAGAAATGAACAAACTATGCACGGCTCAAACACTTCACGCCCTTCAACTAGCTCGGCCTAAACTCAATTGGATCGACTTGAACTCTTCAATAAGAATTGGCTCCAAGACTCGGCTTAGCTATGATTGGCTAAGTCTAGCTCTGATACCAAATGATGTAGCAGCGGATAACTGAAATGGATGAAACGGTGAAAGTAGAAATCGGTGGATTGAAAATACCAAATGCCCAAATCCGTTGATCTTAATGATACCGGATTCTAGCTATCTTCGTCACGTTGATCGCGCACGATGCCGTGAAGGAAGATCTACGATTCTTCGAACGTTGATCTAGCGCACTACCGTGAATCGGCTTCAACAATCGTTGATTCGAGCGCACTCGAATGCCGAAGGTGGAGATAGGAGATCACAGTCAACTACCAATTTGAGAAGTGGCACAAAGCACACAAACAAAGTTTTATTCAAAATCAACTTACTCAAAATGATACAACTCACCCGCTATTTATAGGATTACAACTCAACACACAGCCGACCTAACCCAGGTGACGCGACCTAACATAGGTCGAAAACGACCTAACAGACGCGACTTAAAAGAAGCAAACAAACACAATACATCATAGCATTTACGAACTATGGAAACATCATCCACGAGTTAACAAATTACAACACAACAAAAATACAACAACTTATATACAACACGACTCAAGACAGCAGCGACTTAAGGAATAGCTTCTGGAAATCTTCATGCGACCTACCACTTGAGCGACTTAAAGAAATGCAGCAGTGAGCGACTTAATCAATGAGCGACCTAAGAAACTCCTCCAGTAGCGACTTAAGGAGACTCCTTCAGTGACTTAAGGTATCTCAGCGACCCAAGGTCTCGCGACCTATTCTTGAGCGACCTAAGGCTTCGCGACTTATGGTAGGTCGTTCGTGACCTAAAGAAAGCGACATGTGAGAGCGACTTATGGTAGGTCGTTCGCGACCTAAAGAAAGCGGCATGTGAGAGTGACTTATGGTAGGTCATTCCCGACCTAAAGAAAGCGGCATGTGAGAGCGACTTCAGTAAGATCGCGGCACTGGAATATCTCTTCGTTCATAACTTGCAGTTAGGTCGCTCTGCGACTTATCATAGGTCGCTGGATCTTCTTCACTCGACCTAACTAGGTCGTAGGTCGCTGGTAATGACCGAAATGGTATCATATTATGTCGCTTGCGAGTTACTTCTCCCTTCTCTCTTAGCTCGCCATCCCTTAGTTCCAATGTATACTCTGTCTCGCTAGCTCGTAAGTCGTTAGGTCGTTCGCGACCTAATATTTGCGACCTAGTGTTGTACCGCGCTGCATCAGTTATTAATTAAAAGGAGTCTATCAAGGTTATAAAATCACTTTAACAACACATAACCATTTTTCAAAAATTCAAATATTAAAAGACGAAGTGTTCAAAATTACGGGTCGTCACAATTCCTTCATACAAAGTTCATTGTTTCCATATACACTTCTATAGTATTTCGTAAATACTTGAGAGTACTCTTAACTACCATTTAATAAATTTACCTTAGATTTGAAATTCTCTTAATACACCAACTATGTAAGCAAGATCAAATATAACACATAATATAGCATATGCGATGATCCCTATTGTCGATGGATAAGGGATTTACATCCTACGTTCCATATTAAACCTATTAATATTATGTTTGTGTATATAGATTGTGACAATCCTAACTTCTTCATGTACCAAGTATACCAAATGTCTCTTCAAAATCCTTCATCAAGAATTAAACAGGCACACTAAAACAAATTTTAACTGGGTACATCGCTAAAAATCGATAGTATGTTATTTACTTATAATATTAGAAATGATTTAGCACCTTAGATTTTCATTCTTACAGACACACACTTACTGTACATTTTGACAAAATCAAAGTATATTTTTGTGTCAAAATACTTGCTCAACACTGATGCTTATTGAATGCTATAGTTGTATCAGCTCTTGGATCATATTCCAAAACCTAAAAATTATATTATCACTCCTACAGACTTTGAGACATTTTGACCATTATGCAAAAGTCTCTTCTAGATCATTTTGTTAGAAGTTCTATTTCAACATCAATGCGACAAACTTAAAGTCTAATTTTGCGATAATTAAGTGTAGAATCTTAGTGGACTTTTGCTTGTTGACTAGTGAAATTACTTTTACCAATTCCAACATTTGAAATCAACAAAGTAATTTCCTTTCTACTCTACTTTATACAATTCCAAGTACATTGATATTCTTCTCGAAGACTAAATTGCGGCCAAAAGGTAACGACCCACTATTTCTAACATCTAAAATTAGTGATAAATGCTATTCGAATATGCTTGCACACTAATTTTCAAGTATCATAAAAAATAGTGGGTCGTTCATTATATAGTTCAAAATCTAAATCTACGAACAAAGGGAAAAACCTCACGGCGGAATTAAAAAACACAATATACTATTTCACTAAAGGAATACTATACAAATTCCAATTCATCAATTAAACATCCAAAAATTCATATACATTATTATTAGATTTTTAGACGATACAACTATGACATAGGAGAAATATATCAACTAAACAATTTGTAAATGTGGCATGCGACTAGACATCTTTCCCTTTCTTTACTTTCACCCACAAATTTTACGAATACATGATATATGTATAATAAAAAACAAAATAAAAACAATCAACTATATTTGCACTGTGCCTAGCCCTATACCCCCAACCTTAAAGGAATCATGGGGCTATTGTATTGGAAAAGACTGTCCACGTACCCTTTAGAGATTAAACCCATATAGTTCTATTTCCTTGTATTCTCATGCATTAAATAATTGTTAGCCATAACATTGCACAACAATAGCACCAAACAACCAACATAAGTATATTACATCATATTATATCATGCCACCATCAAAAATCATCATAAATATGGGATAATAGTAATAAGAACAATATACAACCATTAAACCTTACAAAAATTCAATAATATTCGATGTTATCCCAAACCATCAAACAAATCAACAAGAACAAATATTGTCAAATGTGTACTAATTAACCATCTCAAATAGAAGAATATTAATATCATAAATGCAAATATAAATCTACCAATGTGTGCTAACCACTCCGTATTAATTACACAACATCAAATTCATCAAATGTGTACTAACTACTAGGTATTAGTAACACAAACATCAAACTCGTCACATGTGTAGTAACTATACTATAAAGTAACTATTGGGCGAGTTCTCACCCAGAAGGCCTCGAGACCAAGAAGCTTGATTCATTCGGCATTCTCGTTTTCCAGGGCCCATTCGGCAGACCCCATTCGGTATCCATGCCTCATAGGAACCCATTCGGCAGACCCCATTCGGTATCCATGCCTCGTAGGAACCCATTCGGCAGACCGAGCCAACTCCTACCGGACCACCCTTCCTCCTTGGAACCACCGAGCCAACTCCTACCGGACCACCCTTCCTCCTTAGAACCACCGAGCCAACTCCATAACCGAACCAACCCATGCCGAACCATCTCCACACCAGACCAACCTCGCCATCCTACCACCGGTCCAAGCAACTACCGGTCCATTCTACACTCCAACCACCTCCGAACCAGGCAATGACGAACCAAGACGTACCAGGCCAGATCACATCAGCCCAGGCCCATCAGCAACTATACACATCCTAGACCCCTACCCCCAGCCTCACTCTATAAATAGAGGGGCAGGGGTACAGCAATGAAAAAAGGTTTGAGAGCTCAAGCACGGAAGGAACTTTCAAACAACTTTCTTTTACTTGTATCAAAGCTTTGTACTTGTAATCAGAATACAAGAAGAGGAATAACATATAAAGTGGACGTAGGCACATTCTGGCTGAACCACTATAAATCTGCGTGTCTTTTTACAGTTTAGCCCCTGTTTTTCATATATTTGCATAAATCGCTCAAATCACTAAGAATCACATAAGATCTACTAAATCATACAACTTCGAGGTGTTTGTCCATTTTTTGTGCAAACGTTTTTGGTGCTTTCATTGAGAGCTAGAAGCTCGAAGCTTCAACTTCATCCGCTTAACAAGTTTTCCTAACAGCATCGTCCGCCACTTGGAAAACATGCCTCCCAAACAGAGAAAAGATGTTAACAAAGGAAAAAACATCGCATCCAGCAGTCTTCCAGATCCAACTGTCACGAATCAAGTAGATCGTCCTCCTCCAGCAACAGTAACAAATGAAGAACAGGCTAACCCAACTACTCCTGCCACAGAACAGCCTGCAGCAATTACTAGAGCAGATCTGGACAGAGTTGTGGTTGAAGTAACTAACCGCTTCACGTCCCAGCAGGAAGCCTTGGTGGACCATCTCATGTCACGCTTAAGGGACGCTGAAGAATCCAAACGCAACACTGAATCATGGGGCGAGTCCCAGTCTGGAGGATCTCAGAGACAACAAAGATCTTCCTTCTTCGAAGGATCTAACGGCAGAAGTAGCCGTGGTAGGAGCCGAGACCGAGCACAGCCCGAAGTTAGGCCTCAGGAAACGTTTGGTACCGAACCCAACGGGGAAGGTACCGGGCGAAGGTCAACTGTAGCTGAGCCTGTCATGCTGCCTAACCACAGAAACGCCAGTGAACGGGGCCGAGCTAGAGTCCAGCCAGAAGTTGGACCCAAGGAAGTGCTTAGATCAGAACCCAACAGGGGGAGATCAAGGCAAGGGCCAACTGTAGCTGACCCAAGCATGCTCCCAGAAGATCAAAGGCAGCCACTGGAAAATATGAGGAATGATAGACGATACCGTCCCTACAGGTCCTCTGGACGGAATCAATCCCACAGAATAGAACCAAACTCATTTCTATCTACTCCAAGTTCTGATGAAAGGATGGCACGCTTATTCAGAGAGTGTGTCCAACGGAAGCAAAGGGATCGAGGGATAGGCGCTAGGGTAACCAGCCCTTTCGCCCGCAATATCAAAATTGCTATCACCCCCCGAGAATGGAAGATGCCAACAATGGAACCCTACAAAGGAACCTCCGATCCCGTTGTACACTTACAGAGGTACACGCAGCATATGCTCATGAGTGGAGCAACAGAGGGAGTACTGTGCAAATGCTTTCCGCTCTTCTTAGCAGATCTTGCTACCTCCTAGTTTTGTCATCTACCCCAAGGATCCATCAGCTCGTGGGAAATGTTGAAAGAAAAATTTATCAGTCAGTTCCGCATTCATGTGGAGCAACCTAAGGACGCTTATTCCTTATCCAGCGTCAAACAGAAACCTGGAGAAAAGCTGCAGCAATACCTAACCAGATTCAACGCCGCAGCAGCCGTAGTCCAATATGCCGATGAGAAGCTTATCCTAATGGCCCTCTGCAGTGGTGTGCATCCGGACACTAAATTTGCTAGAAGGTTGACAAAAGAAAAGCCAGCTACTTTACCCGATTTCTTCCATGAAGCCGGGAAATACATGAGGCTTGAGGATGCTGCCGTTGAGGGGCAGTCAAGACAGCAAAATAAGACAACCCATGGCAACGCCCCTGCTGTGGCAAGGGACGTTCGAAGAAATGATTCCAGAGACAATGCTGGGGGCAAGAAGGGAGAAAAGCGCCTATATCGGCCAGGACCAAGATTCGACACTTACACCCCTTTGAACGAGACCGTCGAAAATATCTTCCTTGCCACCTAAGGCAAAGTTAGATACAAACGCCCACCATACAAGAAGGAATCAGATAACGCACAGAAGTCTGGAAAATTCTGCCGCTTCCATGAATCTCACGGGCATGATACCAACGAATGCCATCATCTCCGAGATCTGATTGAGGAACACATCAGAAGAAAGAAACTGGAACGTTATGTAAAAGGTCAGGACAGGACCCCAGCTCCTGCCAATGAAAACCCAAGGCTACCCTCCCCGGGGGCCGACAGAGGAAACCGCAACGCTAGCAGCTCTAGCCAAGAAAAGATAGTGGTCCATACCATCTCAGGAGGGCCACACATCGCAGACAGAAGCTGGAAAGAGATGGAAAGATACGGAAAGTCGCTTAGAGACAATAAAGACTATGTCAATTCGGTTATAGAAGAGCGCCACCCGAAGCGGAAAGAAAGTAACGACATCACGTTCGGTAAGCGTGACCTAGAAGGAAGGCAATACCCTCACATGGATCCCATGGTCATCTCTGCCCGACTTGGTCCCGCCGAAGTCTACCGAATCCTGGTAGACACTGGAAGCTCGGTAAACATCCTGTTCAAACACGCATTCGACAAAATGAAGCTATCAATGAAGGATGTATCCCCCTGCGATAAACCACTACACGGCTTCACTGGAGACGCGAAGATGCCCCTCGGGCAACTGGACCTTTTTGTTGAGATTGGAAGCCATCCCCGCTCTGCTGTACGGAAACAAACGTTTGTGCTAATAGAAAACCAGTCGGCCTACAACGCCTTCTTAGGAAGGCCATCCTTGTCTGACTTCCAAATTGTCTTAGCCCCATGGTGCCTAAAGATGAAATTCCCAACGGACAATGGAGTAGGGAAGTTGAAGGAGATCAGGACGTTGCTCGAGACTGCTATGTGACTGAACTTCGCAACAACCACAGGAAGGATAAAGGGAAGGGTGTAGAGATTGCCCTCTGCACAAAAAGTCTAGAAGCGTTGCAATTAAAGAAAGCCCCTCCTCTTCGATATACCAGCGACCCTTTCAATGAATTAGATCCTAGGGACAAAGAGGAGGAGGCCACCACCGAGCCTGCAGAGGCTATGGAGTTTATATCTGTAGACAAGCACGACTCGAGTAGACTATTGAAAATTGGGTCCCAACTAAAAGCCGAATTGAAGGAACAACTCATCGAGTTTATCCGCCACAACTTGGATGTATTCGCTTGGTCACACGCTGACATGACTGGAATCTCCCCCGACATAGCATGCCACGTATTAAACATTGATCCTACCAAGGCGCCTGTAAAACAAAGAAAGAGAAGTATGGGGGCAGAGCGATCAGCAGCCTCGATGAAGAAGTAAAAAACCTACTCGCCAATGACTTCATACGAGAAGCTATCTACCCGGAATGGATCGCCAACCCGGTGCTGGTAAAAAAGGCTAATGGGAAGTGGCGAACCTGCATTGACTTTTCCAACCTAAACGACGCCTGCCCAAAGGATTGCTTCCCACTTCCCAGAATCGACCAACTTGTAGACAGCACAGCCGAGCACGAGCTCCTATCTTTTATGGACGCATACTCAGGGTATAACCAAATTCCTATGCATGCTCCCGACCAAGACCACACTAGTTTCATCACCGACCGGGGTTTATACTGCTATAAGGTAATGCCTTTCGGACTTAAAAATGCAGGGGCCACCTACCAGCGCCTCGTCAACAAGATGTTTGCGGGGCTGATAGGACAAACTATGGAAGTATATGTGGATGACATGCTGGTAAAGTCAAGGAAAGCCAAAGATCACGTGAGCCACCTAGGCAAGATGTTTCAAGTACTTCGACAATATGGAATGAAGTTGAATCCGCTAAAATGCTCTTTCGGAGTGTCATCTGGAAAGTTCTTAGGATTCATCGTTCATGCCAAAGGGATAGAAGCAAACCCTGAACAAGTCCGAGCGCTAAGGGATATCAAGATACCTTCCACTCAGAAGGAAATGCAAAGTTTGAACGGAAAAGTGGCCGCTCTAAGCCGATTCATCTCCAAGGCGACGGACAAGTGCGTCCCCTTTTTTGAAGCCCTAAAGAAAGACAAGGGAAAGTTCGAATGGACTGACGAATGCCTGACCGCTTTCCTTCGCTTAATCGAACACCTCCAGAAACCACCGGTGCTCTCAACCCCAAGCAAAGGAGAAGAATTATACCTATACCTCGCTGTGTCATCCCACGCCCTAAGCGCTGCCTTGGTAAGGGAAGACAACCGCACGCAACGGCCGGTTTACTTCGTCAGCAAAAGGTTTACTGGGGTAGAAGTTAGATACCCTAAACTTGAGAAATTAGCATACTGTCTACTAATCACTTCACGAAAACTACGTCATTACTTCCAATCCCATTCCATCAAAGTTCTGACCGATCAACCACTGAGGCAGGTACTCCATCGTCCCGACACTTCTAGGCGATTACTCAAATGGTGCATTGAACTGAGTCAGTATGATATCACCTATCACCCTCGCACCGCCATCAAGGGACAGGCCATGGCTGATTTCATTGCAGAGTTCACTACCAACGAAGATCAGGAGCAATTGGAAATAACAGAAGATATCAAGTGGAATCTCTTTGTGGATGGTGCATCAAACGAACAAGGCTCGGGGGCAGGTGTGGTAATAATCACTCCCAGGGGAAACAAACTGCACTATGCTATAAGGTTGGAGTTCGCTGCCACCAACAACGATGCAGAATATGAAGCGGTGATAGCTGGACTAGAAATTGCCATAGAAATCGGGGCCAATTCTTTGTGTCTTCACAGCGATTCTCAACTTATTGTTAATCAAATACTAGGAGAATTCCAAGCTCGAGAATAACGACTCATAGCATATCTAAAGAAGACCAGGTTACTTCTCAGCCGATTGGACCACTACTTAGTCAAACACATCCCTCGGGAGGAGAACCGAGAGGCCGACGAATTAGCAAAGCAAGCAAGTGTGGGAGACATCACCATCTTTGGGGCAGTGACCATCTCGAAGCAACTGGCCCCAAGTTTTGAACAAGTGAATCTGATAACTGCAACCGAAGAAGCAACTTGGATGACTCCCATCCGAGACTACCTACAAAGTGGCACACTACCCGACGGGCGTAATGAAGTCAAGAAAATCTTGAGGAAAGCGTCCCGCTATACAATACAAGAAAACATCCTCTATTGGCGCGGGTTCTCTAACCCATTATTAAGGTGTGTCGCCGGAAGGGAAGCCAAGGAAATCTTATCTAACATTCATCAAGGAAGCTGCGGAGATCACACCGGAGGGCAAACGTTAGCAAAAAAGATACTCCGATACGGATATTTCTGGCCCACCTTAAGCAAGGACGCCTTATATTTCGTCAAGAAGTGTGACAGATGCCAAAAATTTGCTAAGATTCCTCGGCTACCAACAACCGAGATTACTCAGATGACCAGCCCCTGGCCCTTTGCAATATGGGGAATTGACTTAATCGGCGAGCTACCAATGGGCCGAGGCGGGGCCAAATATGCTATAGTGGCAGTTGATTATTTCACCAAATGGGTGGAAGCGGAACCTCTAAATAAAGTATCTTCAGCAAAAGTTATTAACTTCTTAATCAAAAATGTTCTATGCAGGTACGGAGTCCCACTCAAAATCATATCAGACAATGGACTTCAGTTTGACAGCGAGGAATTCGCCAACTGGTGCCAAGAACACAGAATTCATAAAAGCTTCTCATCCGTAGCATATCCCTAGGAAAACGGACAAGTCGAAGCAGTCAACAAAATTCTGAAAACTCTGATAAAAAAGAAGCTCGAAAAGTCAAAGGGCGCTTGGGTAGATGAACTCCCTACGGCACTATGGGCCTACCGCACATCTTTCAGAACATCAACAGGGCACACTCCTTTCTCTTTGACATACGGATCGGAGGCTATGCTCCCAGTTGAAACCATTGTGCCTTCCCACCGTAGGATCCACTATAACCCAGAAGAGAATGAAGAGCTCCTCAAAATGTCTTTGGATCTAGTTGAGGAGAGAAGGAATGACGCAGTCCTTAATGCAGCAGCCCACAAGCAGAAAGTGGCAGCACAATACAACTCCAAAGTCAAGCATCGTACCTTACAAGAAGGGGATCTTGTCCTTAAGCGAATCTTCCCTCGCCCCGGAGCACTAGACCCAATCTGGGATGGACCATATGTAATCCATAAAGATCTCCACAACGGAGCCTATATTTTGTCAACAGTGGACGGAGAGGTGTTCCAGAGGGCATGGAACATCCAACACCTCCGTCGATACTTTTCTTAACTTGTATTGCACATATGAAGTGAATTAACAAAGAGAATCAGTGGACGTAGGCATTTTCGTGCCGAACCACTTTAAAAACCTTGTCTCTTTTTTTAACTTGTTCCTTTGTATCTTGGCTGCTTGTTAACTTTATCCTTTTATGTTGAACAAAATCCTGAGCATATAGCATTTCTATTCAAAGCACTCCACAACGCAACTTTACCTGGACAAGACCTAGCAGGTACTATGCGAATCTATGCCCTCGCCAATGAGACACTTTTGCTCCGGCATCCCTCTGCTGCGGGTTAACTCATTGCTCGCGACGGCCCTCAAAGCCAACTATAATGAGCCGATTATAAGCCACCGAGAAGGCCGACTATAGCCGAGGCAGCTCATTACGGTGTTAGGCTCGCCGGCAACTGTGAACCGACTATAAGCCCCAACATAAGGTGTGGCCAGCCAGGGGCAGTTCACAGTTGACGATCGGCACCCACGCTAGCCGGCCATAGTAAATCGAATAATACCCACGACTACGGGCCATAATGGCTCGGGTAGTTACTGTGCGCGATCTCGGCTCCGATGTGTCTTAAGTGCGGCTGTGGTAAAAAAGAATTAACTCCCCGCGGAGGCGTAAGATGGGTGACAAATGTCTCCAAGACCCACGGCTAGGGAAAGTGACTACAAAGCCCGTTTGCCACGAACTTAAGCACATCGAAGGCCTTCCGTGATTGGAAGTTTTACTATTTCGCATATTTCAAGTTTTTCTTGAAGAATTTTTCTCCTGTCCACTATAACAATCCCTAAAGTACAGGATACAAGAGTAGGAGATACTCGCCAATGGATGCGGGGATTCACAATCGAAAGACAGGGCATTCAACTGCTTTCCATGCTCGGTCGTACAAGATATTCGAAACTGCCATCTACAAACTAAACATGAAAGGCGGTATTTTCTTCCTTTATGTACAAATACATGACTATAATTTGTTCGCGCCACACGCTAACATTGCAAGTCGTGAAATTATGTCTTAAACCAGAACCCGACATCAAACACAATTTAGTTACAAAGAATATACATAGTTATATTTCTCATACGGCATGTCAAAATAACGGCAAACATTCAAAAGACGACAAAATCAGCTTAAGTTAAAAAACTACATGTCAAGAATAAGACTATTTATTACAAGTGGCAAAATATTACAACCTAAAGGCTACTTTACTATTTTACGACTAACATATACAACTTCGTCAAATCCACAAAAAGAGTTTTTCCAGGTACAATCAAGGGGCCGGCTGCAGTGGAGTTTTATCCTTGCCCTGTTGACCGCCTGTCCAGTCAAAGAAAGGATTCATTAGTGATAAGCAACCAAGTTAATGGGAAAACTAAAAAGGAAGACTTACCAGCATAAGCTTACTGGCCACTCTGGTCGTCATCATCCACTTGCACCCCTGCCTCCTCAGCAGCAAGCAACCGCATACCCTCCTTCACCGCCACCTTCTCCCCCTTGGCAAACTGGGCAGTGACCGCATCCATGCTGAAGGCCACGCCACCATCTTTATCCGCATCGGCCTTGGCCTCCTCCAGAGCCCGAAGGTAGATCTTAGCCATGACCCTGGGATAATCATCCATCCAGGATAGGTTGCCCTGCTTCCAGGTTCGGAAGTACATGTCTTCAAGCATTCGTCCATCATCCCCTCATTCTCCTCAAACTCCCTCATCCGGGCCTCGGAAGCCGACAACCTCCCAACGGCAGCATCTCTCTCCGATCGGTATCTCGAGCAGTCAACCAGAAGGGATCCCCGCATTGCCTCCATCTCCTCCCTCAACTTGGCTTGAGCAAGCTCTGTAGCCTCAAGTTTCCCGGACAATTCCTCCACCTGCTCAAGATCCGCTTTCCGAACCTCGTCCACCGTGGCAATAGCCATGTCAATCCGTTCTTTGCAAGTAGCTTCCATTTTCCGCAATTTGGCCCGACTGGCCTCTTCCATGGTTTTCCTTAGTCGTCCAGTAGCAGCCTCATGCTGAGAAATCTGAATAGCCCGATCCGCAAGCTGTTTGGCCTGATCCGAAACCACCAATCGAAGTCAGATATTGGCGCTCCCAATCTCCTCTCCGGCCTTAACCAGCCGGGCATGATGCCTCATCAGCTTCTTAGTCTCCTCCGCCACCCGATCAATATTAGCCTTGGCCTCGTCTCCCATAGTGATTATACGAGTAGTGAGTAAATCGAGATCTAAGGACTTAGCTTCATCAAGTACTTGTACCATGGGGTTGCGGGGAAGAAGGTGTTCACCGGTGACCTCGTCAAAGGTAATATCATGAGAGCTTGGATCCAGGTCAGGATGACCCGCAAATGGATTACGAGCCAAGTCAGGACGGTCGATGTGAATAACGGTAGGGTTTCCGGACGGGTGCGGAGAAGGTGCAAACTCGCTGTCCTCCTCCGTGATATCATGAAGAGGCTGAGCCGGGAACTGAGGACCAGGCGAAGGTTCGGATAAAGAATGACTCCTCTTTCTCTGCTGAATACCCTCTTCGATAACCCCGAGAAGAGGACGGTAGCCGACTACATCCCCAGAGCGGTGGGTCGAAGGCTTCGGCTTGACAAAAGTTTTGGAAAGCTTGTATTGCTCAAGCCTGTGCCGAAGATCCGAGGCCTTGGATGTCTTACCTGCTCCTGATATGAAGAACAAGTGTCACAAACTTACATCACTATATAATTCGAGAAAACACGGCAAATTAAAAGGTAATAAGAAAGGAAACACATCTGTGGTTGTACAAACCCTGGGGAGGAGTAGGATACTGCAATAAGTCCTAGATTTCATTCCAGGACGGGAGCGGGTCATAAAATATTCCTAAGTCCCTATCATTAATGAAGCATGCAGGAGTCAAGAGTTCACCTTGAGTCGTCGGAGCCACCTTGGCTGGAAGGGTCTGAGAAGACTCGCTTGCACCGGTCCCGGCCTTGTCCGCTTTCCCGGTTTTCTCTACCAAAGCCGGATCATCGTCCAGCCCCTCGAAAGCCTGGTGGAACGCATCATCCGTCCACTCCTGAATCTCACCCGCTTGCCCAGGAAGCAAGGCCCCGATGCCATCGCCACCTTTATCACCTTCCCGACCATCTCCACCCTCACCTCTTTCCTCCTCTATGTCTTCCTCCTCCTGGGTAAGTGGACAATTGCTGGGGGAGGGACCGTCCGACTTCTTAAGTTTCTTACCTCCGACGGCTGGAGGTTTTGTGAAAGGTTTCCTCTTGCTACTCTCTACCGTAACACCTTCCTTGGTCTGAGCAGCCGCCCTCTCCTCCGCCATTTCCCTCAGCTTAACTACTGACTGCTGTGGAAGGATTAAGTTATACTCCAGAAGGATCGCATTTCTGATCAAGAAGGCAGATGATCTATATTTCCCGAGAATAGCTTCTATCTCAGCTGCCGTCTGAGCCAGGCGGTCAGTCTCCACAATCGCAAAGCCACCTGTCGCTAGCAAAAATGAGAAAGTATGAGAAGAAGCATCGCAATCGAAATAGAAATTATAAGTAAAAGCATCAACTTACATCCAGAAGTAAAGCGCCGAATTGAAACGGAGTCGTCCCTGACAAAGAACCACTCCTTCTTGAACATGCTGAATTTAGAATACAGATCCAAGACCGGCTTGAAGGTCACGGCTGACTCCAAGCTAATGTATGGGGACCCCTTCTTATAGCCCCTCAGATTATATAAGTACCGGATCTCCCGGTTGGAAGGAGCACGACCATACTTCCTCTGGAAAATGACGAAGAGGCTCACCAGTATAGCATAGGAGTTGGGTTGAAGCTGGAATGGGGCCACCTTGAGATATGTGAGGAAGCTGGTTACCCAAGCGTTAAGAGGCAGAATGGCACCACACATGCAGTGGTACCTACTGTAAGCAAAGTACCCTTCAGGAGGGTCGTACGGCATAACATCTCTCCCTGGCAACAGCATTCGCGCCCTGTCAATTCCGAAAGAACGAGAGATGACATCAAGCTGCTCTTCCTTAAGGGAGCTAGGAAAGCAATCGGGCGGGGAGTTTAGAAGTTCCTGAGGGCCGTACCCGTCCACTAGTGATCTCGGGGCAGGTCCGTGACGTTCTGGATTTGGCTGAGCTGGGGGCACGGCAGAGGAACCTCCTTCGCCCCCGGATTTCTTCTTGTCTGATCGAGTTTCTGCTTTGCGAGACATTATCTACAACACCGGAAAAACATGTTGTTAGAACAAAGGATGTAAAAAAGTAAGTATATAATATGGAATTTCACTCATAAAATCAGAATGCTCAAACTCCCGTTGTCGTTCGGTAAAGTAAATGCAAAATTCTCAAGGCCATTCGGTAGTTCTCATGACCATTCGGCATTCCCAACTCCATCCGTTTATACAGATATACGACTACCTCCGATAAACCATTCGTCCAACATAGAAAGGATCTCACCTGATTCAGTGAAAATAGGGAATTTGATTCGGCTACCACTTTGATTCGGCTACCATTTTGATTTGGCTACCACTTTGATTCGGCTACCACTTTGATTCGGCTACCACTTTGATTCGGCTACCTCTTTGATTCGGCTTCCACGTTCGATTCAACTACGAAGTTTGATCCGGCAAGAGCAAATGTTTAGTTCGGCAGGTAGGAAATAGCAAAGGCGTACGGTCCCTACTTATAGACAAAAGGACATGACCGAACCATCTGATTCGGCATCCAAGGGCCAAATGAAAACGTCAAACAAAGCACGCCATATTCGAGAATATGCCCCACTTTGGGGGGCAAATGTTGGGCGAGTTCTCACCCATAAGGCCTCGAGACCAAGAAGCTTGATTCATTCGGCATTCTCATTTTCCAGGGCCCATTCGGCAGACCCCATTCGGTATCCATGCCTCGTAGGAACCCATTCGGCAGACCCCATTCGGTATCCATGCCTCGTAGGAACCCATTCGGCAGACCGAGCCAACTCCTACCGGACCACCCTTCCTCCTTGGAACCACCGAGCCAACTCCTACCGGACCACCCTTCCTCCTTAGAACCACCGAGCCAACTCCATAACCGAACCAACCCATGCCGAACCATCTCCACACCGGACCAACCTCGCCATCCTACCACCGGTCCAAGCAACTACCGGTCCATTCTACACTCCAACCACCTCCGAACCAGGCAATGACGAACCAAGACGTACCAGGCCAGATCACATCAGCCCAGGCCCATCAGCAACTATACACATCCTAGACCCCTACCCCCAGCCTCACTCTATAAATAGAGGGGCAGGGGTACAGCAATGAAAAAAGGTTTGAGAGCTCAAGCACGGAAGGAACTTTCAAACAACTTTCTTTTACTTGTATCAAAGCTTTGTACTTGTAATCAGAATACAAGAAGAGGAATAACATATAAAGTGGACGTAGGCACATTCTGGCTGAACCACTATAAATCTGCGTGTCTTTTTACAGTTTAGCCCCTGTTTTTCATATATTTGCATAAATCGCTCAAATCACTAAGAATCACATAAGATCTACTAAATCATACAACTTCGAGGTGTTTGTCCATTTTTTGTGCAAACAGTAACATAAACATCAATGCATCAACATAACAAAACCATAATTAACCACCTAACTTCTGCATAGTAATAATGTTAAAATATCGCATAACTCATCATAATGCAATCCTATCTCTAATAACAATCATACATGATAGTTTCAAACAACAATCGATCTTATATGTCATAAGAATACAAAATAGTGGATTTGCACTTTATATCCTCTTAATTATAAAATCGTCCTATTATTATAAATATACTTTCACTCTATTTCTTTTTTTGATTGAAGTGATCCTCAATATATTGTGAGGAGAGCACTCATTGTTTATTAAATGGAAAAAAATCAAAAGCCACCAGCAAGTCTGACGGGTAACCGTACTAATATAGAAATTGATCATCATATGGATGATCCAATAAAAGAAAGAGATTAAAATGTAAATGGATTCCTTTGCATATAAGATTTAAGCAATAAAAGTGGCGATTGGAAGGCACAAGCACTGAAAATGAGTTGCATGATTGGACAGAAATGAGCTAAAGATGAGATCTTATTGAGACTTAAGCAGTAGGTGCATGCAAAAGGATGAAATGCAGGCTTGTGGAGTGCGTGCTATTCAGAATGTGTTGCTGAGGTCATATAGGAAACCAGATGTGGCAGCAAACTAAGGACATGCAAGCAAATAAAGGATAGGCGAGAAAGTCATATACAAGTGTAACAGGATAAGATATGGCAAGATGAAATTGCATTGCATGATTGGACAGGTGTAGCCAGAATAACATTTACTGAAATAAATAGGCTAAGGATCATTAAAACTTGCTATTTCATGTGTATATAACAAACAGATTAAAGGATAGGCTAGTAGCATCCTGTAGAAGCAAGGCTTTGTACATGAATCGGCCTCATGTGCACATATAATCCAGCACGCTCCAAATAGGAACAAGCCCAGAAGGACTTCAGTCTATAAGGCATGGCAAATGACCTGGAGAAGTGAGCTGTGATATCTGAAAAGTGTTGCAGTGCGATGAACTTTGGACAACAGTGTAAGTTGCTGGAAGTGTGAGGTTGCACAAGTGCTGGTCATCCTATTCTATGAGAAGAGGTACATTATCCAAGAAGGAGAATTCGTTGATGACCTATGCCAAAAGAGATCTCCAATCTGCATTTCCTCCAACAGAGCCTATCCAAATAGAAATACAACAAGCAATTCCATATATAATAGAAGAGGGATATTTGTCTACATTATTTAAAATTATATTATTTCTTTTGAGCCAGAGGCCCCAACTAGTGATAGAGTAAATTGCATCTTCATAGTTTCTGGTTGTTTTAATGAAGTTGTATCTATAATTATTCCAATATTCAAATGGTGGAGGTTTAATAGAATTGATGTCAATGTTAAAAATGTAAAATAAGTTACTATTGATAGATTGAGTGAATTGACAGTCGTAAAACAGGTGACGAGTGGTTTTGGGATGAAGACTATAGAAGTAGCACTTGCTACTATTAAATAATTTAGAGTTGAGGCATTCAATGGTGTTCAATTTATTATGTAAAATTATCCACATATGAATCTTTACTTTATGGAGAACCCTCATTTTCCAGACGTATTTGAAAAAATGTTGAGGTTGAACACCTTAAAATGACAGGAATCTATACATGGACTCTGAAGTATATCTTTCATTATTGTGCCAACACCAAATCAAATTATCTTGTTGATCATCTAAATTGATGTGGTTAATTTTATTAATTAAAAATTAAAATTGGATATACGCACCCCTGACTAAATTTTGATTAAAAGAGAGATTCCATGTAACACCTCCTAAAATGTATCATAAATAAATAAAGTAAATTGAATTAAACATGATAAGGGTCGAATAAGGAAATTTTATAAAAATTGAAATTTGACTACGAAAGTTATTCCACTGCGTTCGTGGCAAAATTCTGATTTGCTGCCGTATAAAATATGCCTAAAATGAAGCCCAAGCAAAGAAGTTATGAGCATTTGAAGTTCTCAGATTTAAATTAATTTATTTGAATTCAAATTCAAATAAGAAATCAAATTGAGGGTTTAAATTTCAAAAATTATCTTAGGGGCTAAGTAAACGTTTAATTAACGTTGAAAAGTTAATTAGGGAACCTGTATAGGTCAACCTATCGACCGTATTGGTCGACAGGTTGCCCAACGGGGTCGACCGCTTGGTAACAGAAGTTGCTAGTGGTGGTTAGGGTTTGAAGTTATGTTTTATTCGGTTGTACGCTCCAGATTTACCCATTTCTTACCTACTTCCATTCTATGGTTCTGGAGCGTTTCAACTCCTATAAATAAATCCCTATCCTCTCCACTTTTATTCATATTATTTTGGGGAATATGACAAAACTCTACCTTGCTATCTCTCTCTAATAAGATTGAGAAACTCCGTAGAGAATTCAGGTAAGAATTCAACTTATTCCTATTTATTTCTTCTTCCTCCAATCTATTATTATCCTATTCTTTCCCAATTATTCTGAATATAATGAATATATATACTTCTTCCCTATCATATGTATATATATCAAAAGAGAGAGATCTAGAAGAGATCGAATGGCTACAAATCCATCTGAGTGAAGCTAAGGCTAATCTGTGAGTGGAAACCTTAAAATTTATTTTCAGCAAATGTTTAGTGTATTTCTTTTTGGATTTGAATATGCCTTATGGATTTTGGAAAATAAAAAATATGATAGATGAAATCCCCCAAAATGCCTTTTTAATTCGATATGTCAACGCTATGTTGAGATTCCCAATTATTTACATTAATTTGATGGAACTTGTTTCGTTTCTGCAAGTTTTGATAATTTCATAGTCTATTCCACTTCTCCTTCCTTTTATGTATTTATTTGTAAGGGGTTTAGATTATGAATTCTATTCATAGTTCGCACTACTTATTTTTATCTATTTATTTGTAAAAGAGGAGTTGAATAGAATATGGGGTTTAGATTGCAATTCTTATTATTTAAGAAATTCTATTGAATTAGTGTAGAAAATTGAGTTTCTATTTTATTTAAAAGTCTGTTATTGCGGTTTGGTTATGAATATTTATTCCCTATTTTGGACATTAGAATCCCATGAAATCTAGGAAAATTGAAGAAAAAGGACTTGTAATAATAATTGGTTAGGGAATTGACATTTAACACTAGCTTAGAGCGTAAAATCCATGCGTTTAGAACTTATTAGGCGCAAATATTTATTTATCTCTATTTACGTAATTAACATATAATTATTGCATATATGGAGCAGTTAATTAGGCATTTATTTACATTTATTTCCCCCATTAGGAAAGTAATTGATTTTGAGGCGAAAATAAAAGAAACTCTTATATGGCCTAATTATTATTTTAAGCCGTAATAAGGAAGATTCCTTATAAGGCCTTATTTATGAAAGGGTGAGATGAGTGTATGTGTCTCTCTCTCTTTATATATATATATAAATATATGGAGAGTAACTCTCTCTTTATATATATATATATATATATATATATATATGGAGAGTAATTGATTTGTGCCAGAGTCATAGGGATTCAAGGTCAATAGAGTTATGTGACGGAAGTCCGCCCTTCAATTTGAGCCTAAAAGCAGTTGTGTACACTTTTATTGATGTGAGATATCCTTAAGATAAATAATTGTAATGACGCGAGATTAGTCCCAAATTCTACAGAGGAAATCTGCTCAGCTAATCTAGCTACCTATTCCTACGAATAGCGGACTAATGTGAGACGTCATTATGATTATAGGCCATAAGACGTAGATACTACTTCGGGGTTTTAAGGTATTAAGTGGTTGGACCTGGCCCTTTTCCCCAGATGAATTATTAAATGGAGAAGGAGACACGTTAGGTGGTATCTCTACAGGGGTCCACTTCTGGAAATAGGTGTTAAATGATGGGGTCTACCTTAATTAAGGTCTTAAATGACCAGAGTGTACCTATTTTCCACTTGGAAGTATTAAGTGGCCTATGAGATTCCATATGATGTTAGCTAGATAGTACCATTAAGGAGCACGCTTCTGGAAATAGGTCTTAAATGATGGGGTCTACCTTAATTAAGGTCACAAATGACCAGATTCTGCCTATTTTCTATTTGAAAGTATTACGTGGCTTGGGTACCGTTTCTCACATTATTAGCAATTTATGACATATGGCTGGGATGTGGGACTTTAGAAACCTGCTTTTGGAATGGAAAGTATTAATTGTTTGGACCCGCCTTCTTTCCTATAAAGAAGTATTAAATGACTTTGATGGTTTTATGTTCGTAGACATATTTTTATATCGAAATATATTGTCCAAGTAATGAAAAGGTAAGACTCGAGGTTTATATTCACAAGACACTTATTGTTCTAACTCCCTCCTCATTACAACACATGCTAAGGATGGAGTGATGGCAGTGGCGATGCTTAGAGATGGAGAAGCTTGGCTAGTGGAAGTATTTATTATTATTTGCTTTTATGTGTACCCATGGACTTAGACAATTATTGTAAAGGATATTATGTTACAGTTTTTATGGAATTCTGTGTTATGACATTTTTATGGTTTTTAGATAAATGGGTACACTCTACTATTATATTCTGTTACATCAGCTGTGAATTCTGAAAGTTTAGTTATGGCTATGCAATGTTTTTTCATTTTACTACCAATAGCTTGCCTTAGAATAGATCTAAGTTTCCATGGGCTTTTTCTGGGTTGAACTTTAGGCCTATTCCGTAATAGGTTATTACATTGGTATCAGAACCTAGGTTACCCGATCAATGGGGAAAAACTATATGTATGAGAGTTGTATTTGTTATTTTGAAAATGGTTTTCAAAAAGAATTCTTACTACACACACACACCCCTCTCTTCTTGAACATACGCACGTACACTAGGCAAACTTTTCTTTTCTTTCAGCATGAAAATACTATCTTAGGAAATCGGCACTAAAGGTTTAACCTACAAATAGTTGATATGGATGATAATCAATCTTCTTCCCAACATAGGAACCCTGTAGGTGGAAGACCACCCATTAGTGCAATGCCTGAATGGTTTAAACAATATCTTAGGACTATCGAGTAGATTCCTATTCGTTCAGCTGCACAGGTAGCACCTACTGCCTTGGCCGTCAATGCAGCACCTCGTCCTGTCAATTTTCCTAAGTTGTGTAAGGACTTTCTCAATATGGGAGGGATGACATACTCTGGAACTGAAGGATATTCAGAAGCTAAAGCATGGATTAGTAACTGCGAGAAGATATTTAGAAAACTTTGTTAGGACGATCAGCTAAGAAGAAGAAAAGCAGCTTGGCACCTCAGGGACGAAGCCTTTAATTGGTGGAACTTTGTGATTGATGAGCACCCGAGAAGGATATTATTTTGGGATGAATTCAAGGACCGATTTGAGATGAGATTCATGTCTAGAGCAGAGGTTAGCTTGCAATTGGAGAAGTTCATTCAGCTGAGATAAAGAGATTTTATCTTTAAGGAGTACATAGCTAAGTTTACTGAATAGTAGAATGAGCCTGATAGACACACCTATGAGAAAATCCATGAAGCTCGTGAAGGGATTAAATTCCCCGCTAAGAGAAGTGTTGTTGACCCAAATACCTATGGGGGTCATGTATTAGATGTTGGTAGAAACGATGATGCTGCACGTGGCCAATGAGGAAGAAATGGGAAGAGAGAAGGAGAAGTCTACACTGACCCAAAAGCAAGGAGGGTCCAAGAATAGAGCTTTTGGGGTAATAAGGAGTCGAAGGGGAAGTTTAGGAAAGATGCGAAGGTGTGTAAGAAATGCCAATGGAAGAGTCGTGAAGCTAAAGATTGTAGGTTGAGTATGATAAAGGAAGCCTTTAAAGGAAGGCGCTTTAACTGCCACGAGGAAGGGCATCACAAGAATCAATGTCCCAAGATGGCTAAGGAAGGACCAAGTGGATAGGCTACGCTATTGAAGCTGTCTCTATTGACAGTAAGCCACCTGAGACCAAGGAAAAGCAGCTATAGAAGGTATAACTCTTATTTTTTGGGTTACTATTCGTACCCTATTTGATTCGTGGGCATCACGTTCCTTTATAGCTAGGGATGTAGTAAATTCCATAAACCTTCAAACCCAGATGGTTAACAGCCCAATAGAGGTTTCCAATCCCATTGGAGGTTCGACCCATCTTTCTTTTATTTTCATAGACCTAGTGTTAGACATATGCGACATTGATTTCATCTGTAATGCATACATTCTAAATTTCGAGGGGTATGGGCTTACCTTGGGTATAGATTGGTTATTGTATTATGGAGCCATTCTTGACTATGATCAGAGAGTAGTATGATTAAGAAGTCGTGGAGGTTGTTACCTAGAAGTTCTTTGTACACCCAAAGCTTTAGTTGAATTAAGCCATTTATACTCACTAAATCTATCTATTTTTCGAGAGCCATCATCTGTACTAGTAGTTTGTGAATTTCTTGATGTCTTCAAGGAGGTCTCAGGTCTCCCACCCCATAGGGAGACTGAGTTCCGAATTAATTTGGAGAAAGACGCAAGACCCATCACTCTGCCTTTTGAGACATATAGCTCCCATAGAAAGAAGGGTGTTGGATAAGAAAATCTCAGAACTATTGAAGAAAGGATTCATCCATAGGAGTACTTCTAAGTGGGGAACCCCTATTGCTTTTGCTACTAAGGCAGATAGTTCTTTGAGACTTTGTATCGGTTATAGAGAGTTGAAAAAGTTGACAAGGAAGAATAGGTACCCTCAACCTTGAATAGATGACTCATTCGACCAACTTGTAGGAGCTAAAGTCTTTTCCCATTTAGACATAGCAATAGGATTCTATCATTTGAGGATTGCAGCGGAAAGCAAGCCGAAGACCGCATTCCATACTCCAAATGGGCTCTATGAGTGGGAAGTAATGCCTTTTGGACTGACGAATGCCTCATCATACTTTGTGGATTTAACAAGTAGGATATTTAGAGGGTAACTTAATAAATTTTTCATGGTGTTTGTTGACAATATTTTGGTTTTCTCCAAATGCAAGAAAGAGAATGAGGACCACCTTAGGGAGGTATTGGAGACCTTGAGGAGAAACCAACTCAAAGCCTAGTTTTCTAAATGTCACTTTTGAAAAAATAAAGTTAGGTTCCTTGGGCATATTGCTTCGGAACAAGGATTGGTGGTAGACCCTGCTAAAGTAGAAGTTGTCCAAGGATGGAAGAATCATAGTAATGCATAAGAGGTTAGAAGTTTTCTAGGGTTGGCAGACTACTATAAAAAGTTCATCGAGAGCTTTTCACAAATAGAAGCCCCTTTAACCCGATTAACTAAGAAGAATCTAGTTTTTTTGGGATGATAGATGCACCAAGGAATTTGAAAAGCTTAAGGATTCATTCACTAGTGCACCTATGCTCACTATTCCAGATGGAACCAAAGCTGTTCACGGTTTTCACAGATGCATATGGTACACAATTAAAGGCAGTTCTTATGCAAGAATGGAAGGTAGTTGTCTATGCTAGTAGACAACTAAAGAATATAAGGAGAGGTATCCAGTGCATGATTTAGAATTGGTAGCCATTGTTTTTGCCTTAAAGTTGTGGATGCATTATCTCTTGGGGGAAGGTTTGAGTCATTCACTAATCATAAATCACTCAAATACCTATTTTTCCAAAAGATTTGAATCTTAGGCAGCAGAGATAGATAGAGTATGTAGCATCCTTTGAATTTAGTATTCAATATACCCTTGGAAATGGAACGTAGTCGCCGACGCCCTTAGTCGGAGACACGCTACCCTAAGTGCTATATATGAATGAAGACAGTTAGAGTTTCTCTTGAATTTTAACCTCCAACCGTCAACAGAACCCATCTAAGGTTTTCTATCAGTTATGGTGATTAGACCAGCATTGATGGATCATATAGGGCATGCGCAAGTAAAAATTGAGAAGTTAGTGGAGATTTTGAAAATTTGAGAAAACGAGAGCATTTCCCCCATGCTAGGAGGTATACAGTTGATGGGAAGGGATGTTTGAGAAGAGATGGACGACTTTGCATCCCAATGATTAATGATTTGATGAGAGGTGTGATTATGGAATGTCACCACTCAAGGATGACCATTCATCCTAAAGGAGATAAGATGTACGACGACATGAAGAAACTTTTCTTTTGGAATGGAATGAAGAGGAGCATAACTGAGTTTGTTGCTAGGTGTTTGACATGTTAAAAGATAAAAGCTAAGCAAGGAAAGCTCGATGGATTATTATTTCCTTTGGAAATTCTGACTTAGAAGTAGGAACCTATTTCAATGGATTTTGTAGAAGGATTGCCTAAAAGTCAGAAGGGCAATGAGGCTATTTGGGTTGTTGTAGACAGACACACTAAGAGTGCTATTTATGTTCTAATTAGGATAAATAGGACTAGCGCCTCTCTCGACCAAATTTATATTAATGAGATAGTTCATCAACATGGAATTTCTGTAAGCATGGTCTGTGACAGGGACCACTTGGTCACTAGCGAGTCTTTGAGGAGCCTACAAATATCTTTGGGAACTTCTTTGAACCTTAGCACAACATATCACCCACAAATTGACGGACAAACAGAGAGGTTGATAAAGTTTTGGAGGACTTGTTTAGATCTTGTGTCTTGGATTTTGGAGGACATTGGGAGCAACATCTACCTTTGGTTGAGTTTTCATATAATAATAGCTATCAAACGACGATTGGTATGGCCCCTTTCGATGGACTGTATGGGCGGCCATGCAAATCGCCTAGTTGTTGGTGGGAAACCACCTATAAAGTATTGTTCGGACCTGATTTGATCAGTGATACCACGGAAAAAGTAAAGTTGGTCAGGCAAAGGGTGAAGTTAGCGCAAGACCATTAGCAATCTTATGCGGATAAAAGAAAGAAAGAGCTCAAATTTGAGGTTGGAGATATGGTATTTGTTAAAATCTCCCCTCTTAGAAAGTTGTTAGGTTTGGACAGTCTGAAAAATTTGCACCTAGATTTGTTGGGCCATTCAGAATTTTGGAAAGAATTGGAAAATTGGCATATTGTGTGGGGCTTCATAATAAGTTGGAAAAAGTCCAAAATGTTTTCCACGTTTCTCAACTTAGAAAATACCTTCACGACACCGCTAGCATAATAGAGCCTGATCAGTTGGGAGATTTTGAGATGGAGACGATGGTGCCTCATGCCACCACACGCATTGTGGAGCATGGTACTAGGAGATTCTGCAATAAAATTATTAGGTTGGTCCGTGTAGAATGGGGGCACAATCTAGCAGAAAGCAATGGGAGACCGAGACGAAGAAGAAAAACACTCACCTAGAGGTTTTCACTAATAATTTATCTCTCCAAAATTAGGATTTTTGTTGCATTATGGTTGCTAAATGGGATGGTAGGAGATTGTTGTTACACATTTTCACAATCACTTTACACTCATATAGAAATTTTTATGCATGTTTAGGATATTTGTGTACATACTTACATGACAAAATTATACACTCACGCTAGGATTGAGCACAGTTTAGCATGTCTGCAGTACATAATCACATTGAACTATTGGTTGAGTAGATGTTTGTATCGAGAACTTGGTTGTATAACATGGATGTTATTGCGAGTTACACTGTACACTCCTTGGAAAGTTTCGGGACGAAATCCTTTTAAGGGGCGGGGGAGAATGTAACACCCGGTAAAATGAATCATAAATAAATAAAGTAAATTGAGTTAAATATGATAAGGGTTGAATATGGAAATTTTATAAAAGTTAGAATTTGAACACGAAAGTTATACTGTTGTGTTCGTGGTGAAATTATGATATGTTTACTTATATAATATGCTAAAAACAAAGCTCAACCAAAGAAATTATGAGCATTTGAAGTTCTTATATTTAAATTAATTTAGTTTAAATTCAAATTTAAATGAGAAATCAAATTTAGGGTTTAAATTTCAAAAATTAGCTTGGAGGCTAAGTAAATGTTTAATTAAGGTAAAAAAGTTAATTAGGGAATAAAATAATCTTGCAACGGAAATAAATTAACATTCCCTTAAATAAGAGGAGTGGTTAACCTGTAACGGTCGACCGGTCACCCAAAGGCAGTCGTCCACTTGGCAACACGAGTTGCCAATGGGGGCTAGGCTTTGAAGTTGTATTTTATTCGGTTGTACGCTTTAGATATACCCATTTCCAACCTACTTCCATCCTATGGTTCTGGTGTGTTTCAACTTCTATAAATAGAACCCTATCCTCTCCACTTTTGTTCATTTATTTTGGGGAATACGATGAAACTGTGTCATTGCTATCTCCCTCTAATAAGATTCAGAAACTCCATAGAGAATTTAGGTAAGAATTCAACTTATTTCCTATTTGTTTCTTCTTCCTCCAATCTATTCTTATCCTATTATTCTCCAATTATTATGAATCTAATGAATATATATACCTCTTCCCTGGAGAGATTCTGGAAGAGATCGGAAGGCTACAAATCCATTTAAGTGAAGCAAGGCTAATCTGTGAGTGGAAACCTTAGTATTTATTTTCAGCAATTGTTTAATGTATTTCCTTTTGGATTTGAATATTCCTTAGGGCTTTTGGGATTTTGAAAATATGATAAGGATTTTGGGATTTCGAAAATATGATAGATAAAATCTCTCAAAATTCCTTTTAATTCGATATGTCAATCCCAATTATTTAAATTAATTTGATGGAACTTGTTTCGTCTATGCAATTTTTGATAATATCATAGTCTATTCCACTTCTCATTCCTCTTTAGATCAAATTGTGATTCTTTAATAAAATAAGGGGTTTAGATTACGAATTCTAATCGTAGTTTACATCACTTATTCTTATCTATTTCTTTGTAAAAGAGGAGTTGAATAGAATATGAGGTTTAGATTGCAATTCTTATTGTTTAAGATATTCCACTGAATTGGTGTAATAAATCGAGTTTCTATTTACAAGTCTATTATTGCAGTTTGGTTATGGATATTTATTTCCTGATTTGGACATTGGAATCCCATGAAATCTTGGGAATTTGATGAAAAACGACTTGTAATAATAATTGGTTAGGAATTGACATTTAATGCTAGCTTAGAGCGTAAAATCCGTGCGTTTAGAAATTACTAGACGTGAATATTTATTTATCTCTATTTATGTAATTAACATATAATTATTGCGTATATGGCATAATTAATTGGGCATTTATTTATGTTTATTTCCTCCATTAGGAAGGTAATTAATTTTGAGGCGAAAATAAGAGGAAACTCTTATATAACCTAATTATTATTTTAAGGCATAATAAGGAAGATTCGTTATAAGGCCATATTATGAAACGACGAGATTAGTGTGCATGTGTGTGTGTATATGTACGTATGTATGTATAAAGAGTAATTGATTTCTGGCTAAGACTTAGGGATGCCAGGTCAATAGAGTTACGTGATAGAAGTCTGCCCTTCACTTTGAGGCTACCATTAGTTGTGTACATTTTTATTGATATGAGATATCCTTATGATAAATATTTGTAATAATGCGAGGTTAGTTCAGAATTTTATAAGGGAAATCTTCTCAGCTAATCTGGCTACTAGTTGCTGCAAATAGTAGACTAATGTGAGACGTCATTATAAGTATGGGCCATAAGACGAAGAGCCTACTTCAGAGTTTTGAGGTATTAAGTGGTTGGACCCGCCTCTGTTCCCCAGATGAATTATTAAATGGCCAAGGGGACATGTTAGGTGGTACCTCTACAAGGGTCCGCTTTTGGAAATAGGTCTTAAATGATGGGGTTGGCCGTAATTGAGATCTTGAATGACCAGAGTATGCCTATTTTCCACTTAGAAGTATTAAGTGGCCTATGAGATTTCATATAATGTTAGCTAGAAGATACCATTGAGGAGCACGCTTATGGAAATATGTCTTAAATGATGGGGTCTGCCTTAATTAAGGTCTTAAATGACCAAAGTCTGCCTATTTTCCATTTGGAAGAATTAAGTTGCTTGGGTACCATCACATTATTAGCTATTTATGACGTATGGTTGGGATATGAGATTTTATAAACCTGCTTCTGGAATGGAAGGTATTAAATGGTTGGACCCGTTTTCTTTCCATATAAAGAAGTATTAAATGACTATAATGGTTTTATGTTCTTAGACATATTCTTATTTTGAAATATACTGCCCAAGTACTGAAAAAGTAAGACTCGAGGTTTATATTCACCAGACACTTGTTGTTCTGACTCCTCCCTCATTACAACATAGGTTAAGGATGGAGTGATGGCAGTGACGATGCTTAGAGATGGAGAAGCTTGGCTAGTGGCAGTATTTATTATTATTTGCTTTTATGTGTACCCATGTGTTTGCACAAAAAATGGACAAACACCTCAAAGTTGTATAATTTAGTGGATCTTATGTTGTTCTTAGCGATTTGAGTGGTTTACGCAAATATATGAAAAGCAGGGGCTAAACTGTAAAAAGACACGCAAATTTATAGTGGTTCAGCCAGAATGTGCCTACGTCCACTTTATATGTTATTTCTCTTCTCTTCTTTTGATTACAAGTACAAAGCTTTAATACAAGTAAAAGAAAGTTGTTTGAAAGTTCCTTCCGTGCTTGAGCTCTCAAACTTGTCCCCATTGTTGTATCCCTGCCCCTTTATTTATAGAGTGAGGTTGGGAGCAGGGGTCTTGGACGTACATAGCTGCTGGTGGGCCTGGGCTGATGCAATCTGGCCTGGCACACCTTGGTTCGGCATCCCATGGTTCGGTGGTGGGAGTGCGATGGGTTGGACCGGTAATGCTTGGTCCGGTGGTTGGTTTGGTGAGGCCGGATGAAGGTTGGTCCGGTGGTTGGTTGGGTGAAGCCGGATGAAGGTTGGTCCGGTGGTTGGTTGGGTGAAGCCGGATGAAGGTTGGTCCGGTGGTTGGTTGTGTGAAGCCGGATGAAGGTTGGTTTGGATCGGTGGGGTGACGCCGAATGGGTTCGTTTGGCAGTTGATTCGGCAGCATGTGGAAAGAAGGTGATTTGGTATTGGGATGGAGTGGATATGAATGCTATTCGGTCAGGTGTTGCTAGTTTGCCCAACATTTGCCCCCCAAAGTGGGGTACGTGTGTTGCATGTACTGCGCTTTGTTCCCCCTTTTTTTTTTCTTTTTTTTTTTTTTTTTGGTATGGCTCCAGTTGGTTCCAGGTGTTGATTCGGTTATTCCGGCTATACCGTGCACTTCTATAAATAGAGGCTATACCTGCTTTGTTGTCCCTTACCGAATCAGAGAGAGCCGAGTGAGTTTGAGCGCCGAATCAAACAAGCACCGATCCAGACAAGGACCGAATCAAACTTCGCACCGATCCATACAAGGACCGAATCAAACAAGCACCGATCCAGACAAAGACCGGACCAAACAAGCACCGACCCAGAAGGACCGAACCAAACAAGCACCGAACCAGGTACGTTTTTCTTCGCCGAACGAAGGCGACGAGGTTTGGGTGTTGAGCGCCGAATGAGATACGTGGTGTACCACCGAATGACCTCCGAAGCTTTCAACACCGAATGAAATTTAAACTTCTAATGCCGAATGGACTTTGAATCTTGAACAACATCCTATGCTTATATATACTTGCTCGGTTATATTTCTGTACTTCTTGTTCTAACAATCATATCTTTCGCTTTCGTGCGCGCAGATAATGTCCCGAAGAGTTGAAACTCGATCAGATAAGAGGAGATCCGGGGGTGAAGGAGAGTCCTCGGCCGTGCCCCCAGCTCAATCAGGATCGGAGCGTCATGGGCCTGCCCCGAGGTCATTAGTGGATGGATATGGTCCCCAGGAGTTGCTGGATTCCCCGCCTGACTGCTTTCCTAGCTTTCTCAAAGAGGAGCAACTCGATGTTATATCTCGTTCCTTTGGGATTGATAGAGCCCTCATGCTGCTGCCGGGTCCAGGAGTCATGCCATACAGTCCTCCCGAAGGATACTTTGCTTATAGTAGGTACCATTGCATGTGTGGTGCTATCCCGCCTCTCAATGCTTGGATAGTCAGCTTCCTCACGTACCTGAAGGTGGCCCCATTCCAGCTTCAGCCCAACTCTTATGCCATACTGGTGAGCCTTTTCGTTATTTTTCGGAGGAAGTATGGTCGCGCTCCCTCCAACCGGGAGATCCGGTACTTGTACAATTTAAGGGGCTACAAGAAGGGGTCCCCATATATTAACTTGGAATCTGCTGTGACCTTCAAGCCGGTCCTGGACCTTTATTCCAAATTCAGCATGTTCAAGAAAGAGTGGTTCTTTGTTAGGGACGACTCCGTCTCCATCCGGCGCTTTACCTCTGGATGTAAGTTGATGCTTTTACTTATAATTTCTATCCTGATTGCGATGCTTCTTCTCATACTTTCTCATTTTTGCTAGCGACAGGTGGCTTTCCGGTTGTGGAGACTGACCGCCTGGTTCAGACGGCGGCGGAGATAGAAGGCATTCTTGGGAAATACAGATCGTCTGCTTACTTGATTAGAAATGCGATCCTTCTAGAATATAACTTGATCCTTCCGCAGCAGTCTGTAGTTAAGTTGAGGGAAACGGCGGAAGAGAGGGCGGCTGCTCAGGCCAAGGGAGGCGTTGCGGCAGAGGGTGGAAAGAGAAAACCATTCACGAAACCTCCAGCCGTTGGAGGTAAGAAACTTAAGAGGTCAGACGGTCCTTCTCCCAGCAATTGTCCACTTACTCAGGGGGAGATAGACGCGGAGGAGGAAAGAGGTGAGGCGGAGGGCGGAAGTGACGTTGAGCGTCTTGGTGACGAGGGTGGCGATGGACAGGGTGGTGATGGTTCCAGGGCTCTGTCTTCTGGGCAAGTAGGCGAGATGCAAGAGTGGACGGATGATGCTCTCCGTCAAGCTTTTGAGGGGTTGGGTGATGATCCGGCTTTGGTAGAGAAGACCGGGGAGGCGGACAAAACCGGGACTGGTGCAAGTGAGTCTTCTCCGACTATTCCGGCCAAGGTGGCTCTGACGACTCAAGGTGAACTCTTGACCCCTGCATGCTTCACTAATGATAGGGACTTAGGAATATTTTATGACCCGCTCCCGTCCTGGAATGAAATCCAGGACTTATTGCAGTATCCCACTCCTCCCCAGGGTTTGTACAACCACAGCTGTGTTTCTTTTCCTTTTCTAACTTGTAATCTACCGCGTTTCTTGAATCATATAGTAATGTAAGATTATGACACTTGTTCTTTATATCAGGAGCAGGCAAGACGCCCAAAGCTTCAGACCTTCGACACAGGCTCGAGCAATATAAACTTTCCAAAATTTCTGCTAAGCCGAAGCCCTCAGCCCAACGCTCCGGGGATGTAGTCGGGTACCGTCCTCTTCTTGGGGTCATCGAAGAGGGTATTCAGCAGAGGAAGAGGAGTCATCCTTTATCCGAAACTTCGCTCGGTCCTCAGCCTCCGGCTCAGCCTATTCATGATATTACTGAGGAGGGTAGCGAGTTTGTACCCTCTCCACACCCGTCCGGAAACCCTTCTGTTATTCATATCGACCGTCCCGACTTGGCCCGTAATCCATTCGCGGGTCATCCTGATCTGGATCCAAGTTCTCAGGATATTACTTTTGACGAAGTTACTGGTGAACACCTTCTCCCCCGTAACCCCATGGTACGAGTACTTGACGAAGCCAAGTCCTTAGACCTCGATCTACTCACCACTCGTATAGTCACTATGGGAGACGAGGCCAAAGCTAATATTGATCGGGTGGCAGAGGAGGCCAAGAAGCTGATGGGGCATCACGCTCGGCTGGTTAAGGCCGGAGAGGAGATAGGGAGCGCCAATATCCGACTTCGATTGGTGGTCTCGGATCAGGCCAAGCATCTTGCGGATCAGGCTATCCAGATTTCTCAGCATGAGGCTGCTACTGGGCGATTAAGGAGAACCATGGAAGAGGCCAGTCGGGCCGAATTGCGGAAAATGGAAGCTGCTTGCAAAGAGCGGATTGACATGGCTATTACCACGGTGGATGAGGTTCGGAGAGCGGATCTCGAGCAGGTGGAGGAATTGTCCGAGAAGCTTGAGGCTGCAGAGCTTGCTCAAGCTAAGTTGAGGGAAGAGATGGAGGTGATGCGGAGGTCCCTTCAAGCTGATTGCTCGAGATACAGACTGGAGAGAGATGCTGCCGTGGAAAGGTTGTCGACCTCCGATGCCCGGATGAGGGAGTTTGAGGAGAACGAAGGAATGATGGATGACATGCTCCAGGACATGTATTTCCGGACTTGGAAGCAGGGTAACCTCTCTTGGATGGATGATTATCCCAGAGTCATGGCCAAGACATATCTTCGGGCTTTGGAGGAGGCTAAGGCTGATGCAGATAAAGAGGGTGGAACGGTCTTCAGTATGGATGTGGTCACTGCCCAGTTCACCAAGGAGGAGAAAGTGGCGGTAAAGGAGGGTATGCGGCTGCTTGCTGCTGAAGAGGCGGGTGTGCAGGTAGAGGATGACGACCAGGATGGTCAAGAAGCTAGTACTGGTAAGTCTTCCTTTCTAGTCTTTCTGTTAACTTGGTTACTCATCACTAATGAATCCTTTTTATGACCGGACAGGCGGGCAAAAGAACAAGGACAAGACTTCGACGCAACCAGCTCCATGACTGAACCTGAAAAATTCTTTTTGTAGGCTTGGCATTGTTGTATCTGTTAGTCTCAAGACAGTAGAGTAACTTCTAAGTTGTAATTCTTGCTACTTGTAATAACATTATTCTTGACGTGTAATTTTTTAGCTCAAGTTGATTTTGTCGTTTCTTGAATATTTGTTGCTATTTCGACATATCGTATGAGAAATGTAGCTATGTATATTCTTGTAATTAAATTGTGTTTGATGTCAGATTCTGGTTTTAAATCATAATCTCATGACTTGCAATGTTAGCGTGCGGTGTGAAAAAATTAAATTATAGTCATGCATTTGTACATAAAGGAAGAAAATACCGCCTTTCATGTTCTGTTTGTAAATGGCAGTTTCGAATATCTTGTATGACCAAGCATGGAAAGCAGTTGACTGCCCTGCCATCTGATTGTGAATCTCTGCATCCATTGGCGGGTATCTCTTACCCTGCATTCTGTACTTTATGGTTTGTTATAGAGGATAGGAGGAAAGTTTTTTAAGTAAAATTGAAATATGTGAAATAGTAAAACTTCCAGTCACGGAAGGCCTTCGATGTGCTTAAGTTCGTGGCAAACGGGTTTTGTAGTCACTTTCCCTAGCTGTGGGTCTTGGAGACATTTGTCACCCATCTTACGCCTCCGCGGGGAGTTAATTCTTTTTTACCACAGCCGCACTTAAGACACACCGGAGCCGAGATCGCGCACAGTAACTACCCGGGCCATTATGGCCCGTACTCATGGGTATTATTCGACTTACTGTGGCCGGCTAGCGTGGGTGCCGATCGTCAACTGTGAACTGCCCCTGGCTGGCCACACCTTATGTTGGGGCTTATAATCGGTTCACAGTCGCCGGCGAGCCTAACGCCGTAATGAGCTGCCTCGGCTATAGTCGGCCTTCTCGGTGGCTTATAATCGGCTCATTACAGTTGGCTTTAAGGGCCGTCGCGAGCAATGAGTTAACCCGCAGCAGAGGGATGCTGGAGCAAAAGTGTCTCATTGGCGAGGGCATAGATTCGCATAGTACCTGTTGGGGCTTGTCCACGTGAAGTTGCATTGTGGAGTGCTTTGAATAGAAATGCTATATGCTCAGGATTTTGTTCAACAGAAAAGGATAAAGTTAACAAGCAGCCAAGATACAAAGAAACAAGTTAAAAAAGAGACAAGACTTTTTTTTAAAGTGGTTCGGCACGAAAAAATGCCTACGTCCACTGATTCTCTTTGTTAATTCACTTCATATGGGCAATACAAGTTAAGAAAAGTATCGACGGAGGTGTTGGATGTTCCATGCCCTCTGGAACACCTCTCCGTCCACTGTTGACAAAATATAGGCTCCGTTGTGGAGATCTTTATGAATTACATATGGTCCATCCCAGATTGGGTCTAGTGCTCCGGGGCGAGGGAAGATTCGCTTGAGGACAAGATCCCCTTCTCGTAAGGTACGATGTTTGACTTTGGAGTTGTATTGTGCTGCCACCTTTTGCTTGTGGGCTGCTGTTTTTAGGACTGCATCATTCCTTCTCTCCTCGACTAGATCCAAAGACATGTTGAGGAGCTCTTCGTTTTCTTCTGGGTTATAGTGGATCCTACGGTGGGAAGGCACAATGGTTTCAACTGGGAGCATAGCCTCCGATCCGTATGCCAAAGAGAAAGGAGTGTGCCCTGTTGATGTTCTGAAAGATGTGCGGTAGGCCCATAGTGCCGTAGGGAGTTCATCCACCCAAGCGCCCTTTGACTTTTCGAGCTTCTTTTTGATCAGAGTTTTCAGAATTTTATTGACTGCTTCGACTTGTCCGTTTGCTTGGGGATATGCTACGGATGAGAAGCTTTTGTGAATTCCGTGTTCTTGGCACCAGTTGGCGAATTCCTCGCTGTCAAACTGAAGTCCATTGTCTGATATGATTTTTAGTGGGACTCCGTACCCATTTGGTGAAATAGTCGACTGCTACTATAGCATATTTGGCGCCGCCTCGACCCATTGGCAGTTCACCGATTAAGTCAATTCCCCATACTGCAAAGGGCCAAGGGCTGGTCATCTGAGTAATTTCGGTTGTTGGTAGCCGAGGGATCTTAGCAAATTTTTGGCATCTGTCACACTTCTTGACGAAATCTAAGGCGTCCTTGCTTAAGGTGGGCCAGAAATATCCGTATCGGAGTATCTTTTTTGCTAACGTTTGCCCTCCGGTGTGATCTCCGCAGCTTCCTTGATGAATGTTGGATAAGATTTCCTTGGCTTCCCTTCCGGCGACACACCTTAATAATGGGTTAGAGAACCCGCGCCGATAGAGGATGCCTCCTTGTATTGTGTAGCGGGACGCTTTCCTCAAGATTTTCTTGACTTCGTTACGCCCGTCGGGTAGTGTGCCATTTTGTAGGTAGTCTCGGATGGGAGTCATCCAAGTTGCTTCTTCGGTTGCAGCTATCAGATTCACTTGCTCAAAACTTGGGATCATTTGCTTTGAGACAGTTACTGCCCCGAAGATGGCGATGTCTCTCATACTTGCTTGCTTTGCCAATTCGTCGGCCTCTTGGTTCTCTTCCCGAGGGATGTGTTTGACTAAGTAGTGGTCCAATCGGCTGAGAAGTAACTTGGTCTTCTTTAGATATGCTATGAGTCGTTCTTCTCGAGCTTGGAATTCCCCTAGTATTTGATTAACAATAAGCTGAGAATCGCTGTGAAGACACAAAGAATTGGCTCCGATCTCGATAGCAATTTCTAATCCGGCTATTACTGCTTCGTATTCTGCATCGTTGTTGGTGGCAGCGAACTCTAACCTTATAGCATAGTGCAGTTTATTTCCCCTGGGAGTGATTATTACCACACCTGCCCCCGAGCCTTGTTCGTTAGATGCACCGTCCACAAAGAGATTCCACTTGGTATCTTCTGTTATTTCCGGTTGCTCCTTATCCTTGTTGGTAGTGAATTCTGCAATGAAATCAGCCATGGCTTGTCCCTTGATGGCGGTGCGAGGGTGATAGGTGATATCATATTGACTCAGCTCAATACACCATTTAAGTAGTCGCCCGGAAGTGTCGGGACGATGGAGTACCTGCCTTAGTGGTTGATCGGTTAGAACCTTGATGGAATGGGATTGGAAGTAATGACGTAGCTTTCGTGAAGTGATTAGTAAACAGTATGCTAACTTTTCAAGCTTAGGATATCTGACTTCTGCCCCAGTAAACCTTTTACTGACGAAGTAAACTGGTCGTTGCGTGCGGTTATCTTCCCTTACCAAGGCAGCGCTTAGAGCGTGAGATGACACAGCAAGGTATAGGTATAATTCTTCGCCTTCGCTTGGGGTCGAGAGTACCGGTGGTTTCTGGAGGTGTTCGATTAGGTTAAGGAAAGCGGTCAAGCATTCGTCCGTCCATTCAAACTTTCCTTTATCTTTCTTTAGAGCTTCGAAAAAGGGGACGCACTTGTCCGTTGCTTTGGAGATGAATCGGCTTAGGGCAGCCACTTTTCCATTTAGGCTTTGCATTTCCTTTCGGGTGGAAGGTATCTTGATGTCCCTTAATGCTCGGACTTGTTCAGGGTTTGCTTCTATTCCTCGGGCATGGACGATGAATCCTAAGAATTTTCCTGATGACACTCCGAAGGAGCACTTTAGTGGATTCAACTTCATTCCATACTGTCGAAGTACCTGGAACATTTCGCCCAGGTGGCTTACGTGATCTTTGGCTTTCCGTGATTTTACCAGCATGTCGTCTACATATACTTCCATTGTTCGTCCTATCAGCCCTGCGAACATCTTGTTGACGAGGCGCTGGTAGGTGGCTCCTGCATTTTTAAGTCCGAAGGGCATCACTTTGTAGCAGTACAAACCCCGGTCGGTGATGAAACTAGTGTGGTCTTGGTCGGGAGCATGCATAGGAATTTGGTTATATCCTGAGTATGCATCCATAAAAGACAGGAGTTCGTGCCCGGCTGTGCTGTCTACAAGTTGGTCGATTCTGGGAAGCGGGAAGCAATCCTTTGGGCAGGCATCATTTAGGTTGGAGAAGTCAATGCAGGTCCGCCACTTCCCATTAGCCTTCTTTACTAGTACCGGGTTGGCGATCCATTCTGGGTAAATAGCTTCTCGTATGAAGTCATTGGTGAGTAGATTCTTTACTTTTTCATCGAGGGCTGCTGATCGCTCTGCCCCCATACTTCTCTTTTTTTGTTTTACAGGCGCCCTGGTAGGATCAATGTTTAGTGCGTGGCACGCTATGTCGGGGGAGATTCCGGTCATGTCAGCGTGTGACCAAGCGAATACATCCAAGTTGTGGCGGAGGAAATCAATGAGTTGTTCCTTCAGTTCAGCTTTCAGCTGGGACCCAATTTTCAGTAGCCTACTTGGGTCATGCTTGTCCACAGATATAAACTCCATAGCCTCCGCAGGCTCGGCGGTGGCCTCCTCCTCTTTGTCCCTAGGGTCTAATTCATTGAAAGGGTCGCTGGTGTATCGAAGAGGAGGGGCTTTCTTTAGTTGCTATGCTTCAAGGCTTTTTGTGCAGAGGGCAATCTCTGCACCTTTCCCTTTATCTTTCCTGTGGTTGTTGCGAAGTTCGGTTACATAGCAGTCTCGTGCAATATCCTGGTCTCCTTCCACTTCCCCTACCCCATTGTCTGTTGGAAATTTCATTTTCAGGCACCACGGGGCTAGGACAATCTGGAAGTCAGATAAGGCTGGTCTTCCTAGGAAGGCGTTGTAGGCCGAATGGTTTTCTATCAGCACAAACGTCTGTTTCCTTATAACGGAGCGGGGATGGCTTCCAATTTCAACGAAGAGGTCCAGCTGCCCGATGGGCATTTTCGCATCTCCAGTGAAACCGTGTAGTGGTTTATCGCAGGGAGATACATCCTTCATTGATAGCCTCATTTTGTTGAATGCGTGTTTGAACAGGATATTTACAGAGCTTCCAGTGTCTACCAGGATTCGGTAAACTTCGGCGGGACCGAGTCGAGCAGAGATAACCATGGGATCCATGTGAGGGTACTGTCTTCCTTCTAGGTCGCGTTTACTGAATGTGATGTCATCACTTTCTTTCCGCTTTGGGTGGCGCTCTTCTACAACCGTATTGACACAGTCCCTATTGTCTCTAAGCGACTTCCCATATCTTTCCATCTCTTTCCAACTTCTGTCTACGATGTGCGGACCCCCTGAGATGGTATGGACCACTATCTTCTCTTGACTAGAGCTGCTAGCGTTGCGGTCGCCTCTGCCGGTCCCTGGTGAGGGTAGCCTTGGGTTTTCATTGGCAGGAGCTGGAGTCCTGTCTTGACTTTTTACATAGCGTTCCAGTTTCTTTCTTCTGATGTGTTCCTCAATCAGATCTCGAAGATGATGGCATTCGTTGGTATCATGTCCGTGGGATTCGTGGAAGCGGCAGAACTTTCCAGATTTCTGTGCGCTATCTGATTCCTTCTTGTATGGTGGGCGTTTGTATCTAACTTCGCCTTGGGTGGCAAGGAAGATGTTTTCGACGGTCTCGTTCAAAGGGGTGTAAGAGTCGAATCTTGGTCCTGGCCGATATAGGCGTTTTTCTACTTTCTTGCCCCCAGCATTATCTCTGGAATCATTTCTTCGAACGTCCCTTGCCACAGCAGGGGCGTTGCCATGGGTCGTCTTACTTTGCTGTCCTGACTTCCCCTCAATGGCAGCATCCTCAAGCCTCATGTATTTCCCGGCTTCATGGAAGAAATCGGGTAAAGTAGCTGGTTTTTCTTTTGTCAATCTTCTAGCAAATTTAGTGTCCGGATGCACCCCACTGCAGAGGGCCATTAGGATAAGCTTCTCATCGGCATCTTGAACTGCGGCTGCTGCGGCGTTGAATCTGGTTAGGTATTGCTGCAGCTTTTCTCCAGGTTTCTGTTTGACGCTGGATAAGGAATAAGCGTCCTTAGGTTGCTCCACATGAATGCGGAACTGACTGATGAACTTTTCTTTCAACATTTCCCATGAGCTGATGGATCCTTGGGGTAGATGACAGAACCAGGAGGTAGCAAGATCTGCTAAGAAGAGCGGGAAGCATTTGCACAGTACTCCCTCTGTTGCTCCACTCATGAGCATATGCTGCGTGTACCTCTGTAAGTGTACAACGGGATCGGAGGTTCCTTTGTAGGGTTCCATTGTTGGCATCTTCCATTCTCGGGGGGTGATAGCAATTTCGATATTGCGGGCGAAAGGGCTGGTTACCCTAGCGCCTATCCCTCGATCTCTTTGCTCCCGTTGGACACACTCTCTGAATAAGCGCACCATCCTTTCATCAGAATTTGGAGCGGACAGAAATGAGTTTGGTTCTGTTCTGTGGGGTTGATTCCGTCCAGACAACCTGTAGGGATGGTATCGTCTATCATTCCTCATATTTTCCAGTGGCTGCCTTTGATCTTCTGGGAGCATGCTTGGGTCAGCTACAGTTGGCCCTTGCCTTGATCTTCCCCTGTTGGGTTCTGATCTAAGCACTTCCTCGGGTCCAACTTCGGGCTGAACTCTAGCTCGGCCCCGTTCACTGGTGTTTCTATGGTTAGGCAGCATGACAGGCTCAGCTGCAGTTGACCTTCGCCCGGTACCTTCCCCGTTGGGTTCGGCACCAAACGTTTCCTCAGGCCTAACTTCGGGCTGGGCTCGGTCTCGGCTCCTACCACGGCTACTCCTGCCGTTGGCTCCTTCGAAGAAGGAAGATCTTTGCTGTCTCTGAGATCCTCCAGACTGGGACTCGCCCCATGATTCAGTGTTGCGGTTGGATTCTTCAGCGTCCCTCAAGCGTGACATGAGATGGTCCACCAAGGCTTCCTGCTGGGACGTGAAGCGGTTAGTTACTTCAACAACAACTCTATCCAAATCTGCCCTAGTAATTGCTGCGGGCTGTTCTGTGGCAGGAGTGGTTGGGTTAGCCTGTCCTTCATTTGTTGCCGTTGCTGGAGGAGGACGATTTACTTGATTCGCGGCAGCTGGATCAGGAAGGCTACTGGATGCGATGTTTTTTCCTTTGTTAACATCTTTTCTCTGTTTGGGAGGCATGTTTTCCAAGTGGCGGACGATGCTGTTAGGAAAACTCGTTAAGTAGATGAAGCTGAAGCTTCGAGTTTCTATCCTCTCAGTGAAAGCACCAAAAATGTTTGCACAAAAAATGGACAAACACCTCAAAGTTGTATAATTTAGTGGATCTTATGTTGTTCTTAGCGATTTGAGTGGTTTACGCAAATATATGAAAAGCAGGGGCTAAACTGTAAAAAGACACGCAAATTTATAGTGGTTCAGCCAGAATGTGCCTACGTCCACTTTATATGTTATTTCTCCTCTTCTTTTGATTACAAGTACAAAGCTTTAATACAAGTAAAAGAAAGTTGTTTGAAAGTTCCTTCCATGCTTGAGCTCTCAAACTTGTCCCCATTGTTGTATCCCTGCCCCTTTATTTATAGAGTGAGGTTGGGAGCAGGGGTCTTGGACGTACATAGCTGCTGGTGGGCCTGGGCTGATGCAATCTGGCCTGGCACACCTTGGTTCGGCATCCCATGGTTCGGTGGTGGGAGTGCGATGGGTTGGACCGGTAATGCTTGGTCCGGTGGTTGGTTTGGTGAGGCCGGATGAAGGTTGGTCCGGTGGTTGGTTGGGTGAAGCCGGATGAAGGTTGGTCCGGTGGTTGGTTGGGTGAAGCCGGATGAAGGTTGGTCCGGTGGTTGGTTGTGTGAAGCCGGATGAAGGTTGGTTTGGATCGGTGGGGTGACGCCGAATGGGTTCGTTTGGCAGTTGATTCGGCAGCATGTGGAAAGAAGGTGATTTGGTATTGGGATGGAGTGGATATGAATGCTATTCGGTCAGGTGTTGCTAATTTGCCCAACACCATGGATTTAGACAATTCTTGTAATGGATATTATGTTACGGTTTTTATGGGATTTTGTGTTATGACATTCTTATGGTTTTGAAATAAATGGATACACTTTGCTATTATTTTTTGTTCCATCCCCTGTGAGTTCTGAAAGTTTAGTTATGGCTTTGCAATGTTATTTCTTTTTACTACCACAACTTGCCTTAGAATAGAACTAAGTTTCGATGAGCCTTTTCTAGGTCGAAATTTAGGCCTGTTCAGGGGTGGGTTGTTACATTCCAATTGAAATTCCCAAAGGACGTAAAAATATCGGCAATAAGATCATTCTTGTTGGTAGAGGAAGAAAAGAGATCAGGGAATTCATACTTTATGGCGATAGGCGATACCAAAGAACTGTTCCAAAATGCTGTTTTATTACCATCGCGTAAGTTATATTTTAGACCTAATTTAAAAATATGGAACAAAGAAGAAATATTTTTCCAAGAAAAAGATAATGGGTGATTGTTTGGTTTATATAAGTTTTTGGTTCCGTTGTAGTAGTAACTGCTATAATATCTTTCCATGAGGAAGGTTTGTTCTCTAGGAAAGTCCAAATCCATTTACATAAAAGTGAAAATTTTAAAATCTTCAGTTTGATTATTCCAAGGCCTCCTTGGATTTTGGGTTTACAAACAAGATCCCATTTAACGAGGCCATTTAGCTTAGAGCGGTCGGTTCTCCCTTTTCAAAGAAATTTCTTTCTAACGACATCTATCTTGTTGATTAATTAATTTGGAAAATGAAAATAAGACATTTAGTAAATAGGAATAGTAGATAACACCAAGTTGACAAGAATCGTCCTACTTGCCTTAGACAAGCAATTCACCTTCCATAATGGGAGTCTTATATCTTTTTTATTTATGATCATGTTCTAGTCCTCTCTTTTGGGATTCAAGGGACTAATGGGAATGCCTAAATAGTTTATCACTTTCACTCTATTTCTCAAATTATTATTTTCTCAGAATGATAACATACTCCAAAAATCCTTCGCTATACCTCTATTATTTCAAATATCTCAAAAACATCGTTATTTAATACAAAATAGTAATTTACATCAAATTGCTTTCAAAAACGATAATAGTTTAAATAATAATATTTACTTAATTCTATTTATTATCTTTCACAATCAATTTATTACTATTTAACTGAAAAATAGTAAGATTCCACTATATATCCCGAAAATTCGTTTCACGGTTATTTACCTCAAAATAGTAATAATTACCCCAAAATAGTTCTGAAAAATAGGCCTTTATTATTGTTACCATTTAAAAAAAAATCTCATTTCTGCACTCAAAAAACAATAGTATCATTTTTTCATAAATTCCATAAAATAGTCATTATTATTTACCCAAAAAATGCGATCTTCCCAAAAAGCATATTATTATTTATTAAACTACAATTTACTTTAGAAGTAATAATAAATCCTCCAAATTCATCTTAAAATATATTTTATGTTATTATTTTTCATAAATAATGACCTTAATATAATTATCAACATTTATTTCGGTATAAATTGATAAATTACTATAATCTACAAATATCATCGTTTATATAAAGGAAACTTATTTTCCATTAATTTATCTATTTTTTTCCAAAATCGCAAAATTTTACTTATTTTCTTTTGATTAATTATTTTCCTAATTCTACAACTAATTACTATAAAATATCATCATCCAACTATGTAACAATTTAATTAGATAAACAACCAAATCGCATCATGACATCACAACAATCAAATAGTCGTTAAAAACATAACACATATCAACGGATGTATATTTTTATTGATGAATATTCATTTTATATTTTTAAAATATAAATAATTATGACAATTTAGTGCTACTAATGTCCATTTGCAAACAACTTCAAAATCCAAGAAACCATTTGACAAGTTATCCATAATTTTGCCACGAATAACTGGAACAAACCATGCATGAAACACCGATCATTTGCAAAACTTATCACAATTAGAAGTTATAAGGGTTGAAATGTAAATAAGAAATTACAAGGGCTAAATTGGAAGAATACATTACCTCCATAATAACATTACCTTTCTGTAACCATCTTTGCTTTCTTTAAATCATTGTCGTCGTTGCGTCCCTATACTGTGATTGTCGCCACTTACCCAAATGGAACCACCTCCTTAGCCGCAGCCACCTTCGATCATCCTCCTCAACCCTAGGCAATGTCATCACAAGATAACAAACCATTGTCATACCCTTTTTTAATGACTTTTAAAAAGTTTTAGTGTGCCACACGTCGATCTTGAATGATCCAACAACATGGATGAACTCCTCTCACCACCCTTTTTTTTTCAAAAAAGAAGATATATAAATAAAAGGAGAAAAAACGCCTTTCTCCGGGGGCACACAGAAAAAAGGCGAAGCATATAAAGGACATATACCTCCCAGACTCTAAAAAACAGAACAACAGCACAAAGACCAAAAACAAAGCAGCAGCATATAGAAATAAGACAGCCAGCCACTAAAAACAGAGAAAACCACCACCAACCATACCACCCACCCGCCTATACTCAAAAGTGTAGGCCAGACCCCCAATCCAAACCACAGAGAATGCAAACCGACCAAACTCAAAGGCAGATCCCAGCGAATGGAGCCAGCGCATAGACGATAGGAAAGCCAACCACTAAAAAGAGAGCCGAGTCTCACAGTAATACCAGAACATAAAGGGAAATCAGGGATAGCTCCGGCAAACCAACGCTAAACGAGTATCCTCATCGAGCTCGAACAAGGCCAAACACCCAATGAAGAAGACCAAAGAACCTCGTGAAGAGGTCGACGAAGAAGAAGAAAGCCTGAGACCCTCCAAAGCAACCCAAAAACCAAGCCAAAGCAAAACTAAAGATAGGAGACAAGAGCCTCCTCCGAATCGCGAGCACAAAAACCAGTCATAACCAACCAAAGCACACTCTCAGAAAAATGGGAATCCGAAGCCACCTGGACTAGAAAACTAGCAACCACATTAAACCAAAAATTAGGGGGGGAGGGGGACGGAAACGTTGGGTGAAAGCCAACGCCCGAATGCAAGGATTCAGCCAACTCCATGTCTAGCGTAAGCCAGGCCACACGAGATAGACAGAAGACCAACCAATCGCCCAGAACGGTGGCTCATGGTTCCCCTGAAAGGTCTACCCCGAAATGCCAGGAAAACATCATTCCTCACACGACGAATAATGGATGGAGGATCCATAGGAGAATTCTCGAAGATTGCCTTATTCCGTGCGCACCAAAGGTGCCAGCAGATAAGACAAGGAATCAATCGGAAAACGATCGATCAGAGAGATTTTCCAGAAATCCCAGACCACAAGGAATTCTGGAGTTCAAAAGGAGATCTGGCAATACGTCTCACACCAACAAGGTTGCCGAAATAATTCCAGCAAGATCTGGCCGAGACACTATCAAAAAACAAATGGTTTAAAGCTTCTGTTGCCCAGATGACACAACAGCGACAACGGGATACAAAGGGGATGCCGATCTTTTGAAGGCTATCGTCTAGTGGCAAACCATCGTGCAAGATACGCCACATCAAAATAGAAGCTTTCGGGGGAATACGGGAATCCCAAATGAAAGAGAACACAGGTCGAATGGGACTTGGAGACCTAATCGAAGACCACGCTTTTAGGATGGAAAACGACGCGCCATCCCAGCCAGATAAACCTCCATGAGAGTCAGTAAAAGGTTTCACCGACTGCATGTGCTTCCAGGTCTCGCTAGCATAGGATGACGATCCTGAGAAATTAGAGACAGCAAGCCTCCGATATTTAGCATGGAGGAAAGATGCCCATAAAGAGTCGTTAGCACCAAACCTGAACCACAACTTACAAGCAAAAGCCACACAAAGGTCCTTGGGATTACGGAGACCAAAACCACCTTCGTTTTTGGGACGACAAACCGCTTCCGACGACACCCAATGGTGACGACGAGCGTCGTCCTTGTTGCCCCAGAAAAAAGATGAGGCCAAAGACTGATACGCCCGGAAGAAGGAAGAGGTAGGGGTCATAGCCGCGAAAATATGAGTTCCCATCGAGTCTAAAACAGACTTGATAAGAACCAATCTGCCTGCCTGGGATAAAAGAGACGCATTCCAGCGTAATATCTACCCCCTGACTTTGTCTCACCACCCTCTACACGTGTGCATCCACCAATCGTCGCATCATCAAAGTTTGCAAAACCCTAAAACGAACGGTCAATATTTGTTTGCCAATTTCTGGTCAAACGGTGCATTGAACTGGAAAAAAGATCTCAGATGTCTCTTCTCCTCATTGGGATGTTCGATCCAATATATGATATGTAGAGGTTAACACCGTAATCTGTTTGATGTAAATTTTTAGACTAAGGGGTATAAACACTACTAGAGGGAAGAGAATGGTTCTAAGGAGGAAGAGGACTGAAAGAAATAAAGAAGAATAGAGTGATGGCTGCTTAGAGTTTCTACATAGTAATATATTTATAGGCGAGTAGGGTTTGTAGGGCTAAAGCAGTCATACAAGCCTAAAAAAACATTTTCGAACGTTAATGAGAGTAATCGAAATATACGTTTTCGATATTTCTAAACGTAAGGAAATACCAAAATCCAAAAAAAGACAACTCTGCTTAGATTTTATCTTTTATTGTCAATTTAATTTAAACACTTATTAATAATTAACGTGTCAAATCCGTTGGTTATTACATTTACCCCATTAAAAGTATTATGCCCCCACAATACCCCAAAAATAATCCATAGGTCAATTGGTAAAACATCATCATATGATTAACCATTAAATATGGGGAATTATACTAATTACAAACAGACTACCCAAAGTAGTATTTGACAACCGCATAACACAACCAACCATGATGCAATAAAATACATTCACAACAATGGAAGCAATTTTCTACACACACATGCCATAGTAACACATACAGTTCCATAATCATACAACCAAACTATAGCATGTAAAAATAATGCTCCATCAACAAAAAGTGAAACAATCTCAATCATAGACCAACTCTGCTTGTTAGTCATATCATGCATCTCAATAATCTAAACACAATAGCTCATAACAAAAGTTCACAACAATGCTAGAAACATGCAAAGTATATGGCTAATCCAATAACAAAAGTTCTGTAAGGTAACTCGAGCAGGCTATCATGAGACAAAAGATCTTTTTCATAAAAGAGATTTAATTCGACACTATTATATGTATAAGGTCCAATATTGAAATCATTTCATAAAGTTTCCCTTTCTTTGCCTATGTCAACAAACAATTCGAAATAACTAAGGTTTATGCAAACATGCATGCCAGATTAAATATATAAATCAACACTCAGCATAGCTCATTAAAATAAAGCACACATACTCAAAATAACAAGGTATTATCACCATACTAACATATCAACAAATAAAACTTCGGTGTGCTAAGCCCTATACTAACTGCACCTACCATAAGATGTGTATCCTCCAAAACTACCGATGAACTTCCTCATAGTCTCATTCTAAACATAATTGAGGTATCATCTTGTACTTACACCCTATAAAATATCATGTACACCTACTCATGGTTACACTCTCACAGTGATATATGTGCCCACTCATGTCTTCATCCTCAAAATAACATGTGCCCACTCATGGCTACATCCTTAAAACAACATGTGCCCACTCATGTCTACACCCTCAAAATAACATGTATCCACTCATGGCTATATCCTTAAAATAATATGCTCATCTACTCATGTTGTAGAGTTCGATTCTTAATTCCCATACCCACACAAACAATCAAAAAGTATAAACCCACTTTGACGGTCTTATGCTAAGAACTCTTGGATATATGATGACACAAATGACCCATACAGATGGTCAACAAGTATTCAACATCATGGCTATATGAATGGCCGAATCCATGCCACACGGACGTTCATGACCTAGGAACACATAGACTTTCCAGGGAAGATACACATAAACTATCCACAATATGGGTCCGTACCTACCATTTCTTTACGTGCATATACAAAAGCCTTTGATCATCAACGATTCCTTGGGACACATCCATATCAGAACAGCTCTTGTCCCAACCTTCAGATTATATCGAAAAATCTGATCCCGTAATCCTCTTATAGTAACTTCTCATTTGATAATAAGGATGACTTAAACAAAATACCAAAGAGGGATCTGCTAGCTAATCGTCGCTAGCGATGAGTGTTCTAATATATCTTCAAATGAAAACATTTACCAAATTATTTATATTTTCAATTCAAAGCTTCCACGTTCTGTTTAAATCAAAATTCTTTTATTCAAAATATCATTTCCTTTTTTGTTTTCTTTTAAAATCAACTTAATTTTTTTAGAGAAAACCCCCCTTTATAAAAGTTTCAAACTATGCAAAATTCTTCAGAAATCATAATAAAAGTCGTTGTTGAATTAAAATACTTACGGAAGTTGGTCATCGCTCATATACAAATAGATGTTGAAATGCACATTTGTTAAAACTCCATATTTTAGTAAAGATGTAATGAACCTTCCACTCGTCGCTTTGGTTCCTTAGTGGTACTCACCAAGCCCATAGTCACTATAACTCTTTAGTTACTATTACTCATCCTTAACGAACATCATTATACCTCTTAGTCAATTTGAATACCTAGTCTTCCTCAACTTAGGAAATTTTGTCATCCCACTCTAATTAAAAAAATATGTTGCTTAATACCCCCACTAGTTTCTCCAGTATACACCCCACTAAGAGTTAACATTGCATAACTACCCCATCATAATATTACCATACATAACAAGTAATACAATCTAGCATACAAGAGAAATAATCAACTAAGGAAAAAAAACAAACAAGACAAAATCATAGCTAAACAAGAAAATAACAACTATACAATGGAAGCAGAAGAAATTTATTTAAACAAATATGTCATAGATTATAAACTAGATACAGTCAAACAAAGTAGTACAATTTTCCCTAACATAACTAGCTACTTAACATGCATGAGAAAAATGGAATCAATTTAACCAAAGTAAGCAAACACAACTAAGGTAAAATTTCTCTATCCCATATGTCAAAATGTGCAACAATAACATCAAAACCGAACCCTCTCTCTAAAAGGGAATAACTAGACATCCCTACAACCCATTAGGGAAAGCCCCAAATAGTAAGCATAAGGAATATCATCATAATGAATGTCTGGAAAATTTAAAACTCATGTCATCTAGCCATATCACACCCGATGCCACTTAGTCTAATTTGATAGTCCTCAAAACGTTCTCCAATTAAGTTTTCCAAATAAAAAATCATTTTAATAAACACCTCTAAAGTTTGTTTCTCAAATCAAATATTTTACTTTTTCAATTTTGTATTTTGAATCTGATTATTCTCATCTTTGTAAAATATTTTTGTAAGTACTTTAATACTATATATTTTATAATTCGTCCTCGGTTAATAAAATATTTTCAAATATATTCCCAACAAAACATTTTTCCACATCAAGTATTTTCCAACCAAAGTCCTTTACCTAATAAATGTTTTCTTTCCAAAACATCATTTATCAAAAGTATTCTTTATGTAGAAACACTTAACACCAAAATTAACTTATAAACATAATACTTATAAAATTTAGATATATTTTTGAATAAACATTTATCACAATAGAAATGTTCCTTGAATACTTTACTCAACAGATATTTCCCAAATCAAATTATTTCCAACAAAATATTTTCAAATATTTTTAAATAAAATAATTTCTCAAAATGTTCTTCCATAATCAATTATCTTTCTATCAAAAAAGTATTTCTGTCAAAATATCCATGAAATAAATACTCCATAAATCATGTAGTATTTATTACAGTACTTTTCAGTAAAACATTTTTTTCTTTTCTAATAAGAGTTCCCACGAAATATTCTTAGAAAATTACATTTAACAAAACATTTTGAATTTGAATACTTATAAAAATACCATTCACAATGTACATTTTCGGAGGGTGTTTTTAAAGCTAAAAAGAATTTTTAAACAAAATGTTTTCTACCAAAATATTTCTCCAAAGATTTTAAACTAAATCCTTTCACAAAATGGTTCTTAATAAAATATATTATGGTGATCAATTTTCCTTATAAGAATATCTTCATACAAAACATTTTATTTCTCAAATCAAATTATTTAGTTTGACCGATGCAAAAATTTTGACAAATCACTTTAAGCCCAAAAACATACATTTTCCCATTTTAATAAAATATTTTTAAATTAAAAGAATGCATATATTTATGTAACTCTTCAACAAAATACTTTTTAGTTAAAACCCTACAAATTAAATTAATAAGCCCATTTATCAAGGTTAGGTTTTAATTTCAATTATATATATATGCGTATTTCACTAGGGTTATACCCAGCACTTAATCCGTCCACTAAGTGCTCATCTTATTTCACTCCTATAGTATTTATTTCTCATATAAAAGTCGTCATAAATAAACATCGTCTTAAGGGTGAGATAATGGTGGTTACATATATCTTATATACATGCAAGGCATACAATCATAAAGAACACTCTTTCATACTGTATTTAACCCAACTTGAGGTGTAAGTCAGCCTACACGAAATGTTTTAACCTAACATATAACACTGCAAAATTTTTAATAATAATTTGAAATATGAATAAGGGGAAAAAATGTAATTTTACATAAAAGGATAAAATAATATCTTTGTACAGAAGTTGGAATTAGGTATTGAGACCTATTCCATTATGTTCGGAACGTCATTATAGTTTGAAAACATATACAACTTGCTAAGTTTAATAATACAGAGTGGAAATATTGAAAAAGGTAGCTTGCGACATTTTTATAAATATGCATGTAAAAAATTAGCCTAGAAACTCTAATTCTTAACTATAAATAAAGGCACATGCCTTCACTCTTCTCACTCAGAAACCCTAGCCTCTGCCTCCTAAACATTTCTTCTTCCTCTTCTACTTCCTCAAAAAAAAATTATAATTCTAACAAAATAAAAGCAAATCAAATAAAATAGAAAAGAGAATTAGAAAAAGAAGAACACAATAGCCAAAGCTAGGGAGAATCCACAGAAAAGAGAAGAGGGAATGCTAGATTCTATCTACAAAATAAGTATGATGGAAATTAGTAGTTAATCTTCAATTATATACCTTTTTAGAAATACAAATATGACTTCACTTCCTGGATCTTTTTTATTCTGAATTTTTAAATTGTAAGAAGTTGGAAAACCCTAGGGAATAATAGATTTAATCATTGAATTGATAAAGAAACATAAAACTACCTCTAATCCAATCGATTTGAATTGTAAAACATGTTCGGTTGATTTCTATAAATAATAGGTAATTTTTATGGATTTGGTTTATATGATAATCTAAATGATCTTCAATAGGCAGAAATTAGATAATCGAAGTGAGTGTGTGTAAAATACCTGGAACACACACACACACATGATTGCAGGGAAAATGGGGAAATACCTCCAATCAAGTTTACAGCAATAAGTTCAATAGAAATAGGATGGAGAAAAGTAAATTACACACAGATTTATACTGATTCTACCATAATTAGCCTACGTCCACTGTTCCATTTCATTAGTGTTCTTATATTTTGGTCTGTAAAGTGTTTGAATGTAAAATACATGATTTATTGCTTAATATTGAAACCAAGGTGCTTTGTTCGACTATTTCTGTTTCGCCTATCTTAGAGGTTCCAATAAACCCTCGTTATGGCTGCTTGAAGCTTAGATATTTATAGGGGTATGGAGGTGGTATGGTTATTCTGATGAATCAGATAATTTCCATGTATAACTTGTTTGGTTCGAGTATTTCCATATATAAAAGATACAATCATAAATTTCCAAATATACCTAGAGTTCATTCCATATATAGGTGGTTTGGTTCGGTTGCGAAAGCTCTGTTCGAGGTTTTCTGGTCCGATGGATGCACATGGACACCTTGCTGGCCATATTCCCTCATGCATCCCTTTCTTCGGCCATCTTGGCATACCAAAATCTAAGACAATTCTAGCGATCCCAAACATAACTTTTTCAGGTGAAGAGTGCTCAAAAATGCCCTTCTTACACAAGGTAAACTAGCTTATACTACGCTCCTTTCCACGTCATTTTGTTGCTTCTGTATGCAAACTAATGAATCGAATTCTCATATCTTTTTTCAATGTCATTTCACTACATCTATTTGGAAAGAAACATCTAAGAATTGCTTAGCATAGTGTGATGCAAATTCAAATAATGATGATTGGTATATCATTTTTTGGCAGCTAGGTGGAGGACTTACAAATCTAGGGTGATGTTACTTGCTTTGAAAGCTATAATGTTTGAAATCTGGAAGGTAAGGAATAATATATTATTTCAGGGAGAACAAAGATGCTCAAAAAGGTTAACTTTTGACATTATGAAGATTATCAAGAAGAGAATCTTAGCTTAGGAAACTTCAATACTCATATCTAATTCAGACTGGGTGATTTATGAGGAGGTCCATGCAACTGGAATAGGATGATGTTCCTTGCATTTCTTCTGTGTTTTGTTTTTCTTGTTCAATCATTGTTTCTCTTTTTTTTGCTTTGTTTTCCTTCCTCTGTATTCCTTGTAACTTCAACTCTTTTATTTAATAAAATGGAGGTAAGAGTCCTCCTTAAAAACCTGCTTGCCTTCCAAAATTACTTCCCGAAGCAATAATATCATAATTTTACGTCAAAATAATTATTATATATATGTATATCGTCTTTATATTCTCTAATTTTTTTCATTATATCTATGAAATCTCACTTTATTTTAAATAATAATAAACTTATCAATTTGGTTTAAAAATAGATTTTACGTTATTATTTATGAGTCTCCCCAGAAATTCATAAATAATAACTTTATCACGCTCCTTACTTTAATTTCCAATTTAATTCTTTAAATCTCCATTATTTACAAATATCATATAAAATCTATAAATAACCATATTTATCATTTATTTATCTAATTGTTGCCTTATTAGAAATTTCACCCATTTTATTTTAATTGATTACACTTATAGTTTGAAATCAATAATTAATCATAATTAAAAATTAATGCAACAATCAACCCAAGACACAACATAACCAAAATATCCAAACAATCACCAATATATCAATACACATATCAATAGTTATAATTTTTCGTTAATGGATAAGCTTTTTGTATTTTAAAATTCAGTCAATTAAATAAATACACCATACACACGCGCTTTTTCCAACAGTCTCCAAATTGAGCAAATCCAGTTCCAAAACATCTGAAATCCTTCACGAGTCCAATGGAAGAAACTGCATGTGATATGCAAAAGTTATCCAAAACATAAGATCTAATGGAAATTTCATAAATAAAACAAGTGCCGACAATTAAATATTATTTTATTTTATTTCTTCACTTACGTTGCCTATTGTTTACCTGTGGTTGTAGGTAAACTCATTAACAACCCTTTACCGTAAACCTTGACATCATTTTCTCACCACCTCCACGCTTTGATTGATGTTAGGAGACCGGCATTGGACTTCGTTCTTCGTCCTCTGCGATTCCGACCCACCTAAGATGCCCTGCTCCCATCGGTCAGCCACCACCCCATTTTACCATATTTTTTAATTTTCTAGGAAAATCTAGGTCAATTTGGGAAGATCGACCACTATAGACGTGTTTGGTTGTTGTTCCAAACTAAACGTTAGCTTTCGATCGTCGATAGGTAGGTGTTTCACCGTTTAGTCAAAACAAGGCCTATGGACGATCAGGACTATTTCGTCTATTTCTGATAAAATGGAGTGTTAGTTGGAAAAACGAATCTCAATCGTCTCTTTGCCTCGTCGACAGCTTTAAATCCATATATCATTTGATAGGGTTTGGACAATTTTGATTTTAATCACTTTTAAATTAATTTGCTAATCACCATTAGAGAGAATTAGGATTGATTTTTGCATTAGGGAAGAAAACTAAAGATAGAGGTGATGGCTAGAGTTTTGTAGCCGTACTTGTATAGTCGTTAGGTTTGGTTATGGGTTATACATCCGGTTTGGCCCGAAATAGCTACATACTATAATGCCAGTATTTTGCAAACCGTAACTCCAAATGCATCAAAATTATATATCGAACTAATCGTCGTAGAAAGGCCTTTGCAACAGTTATAAGCATAATACCCGATTCAACCTTTTTTTAAAAATTCATTTTAATTAATTTAATATTTTGTGGTGCCAAATTTGCAGGTCGTTATATTTTTCCCCCTTAAAAGAATTGTATCCTTGCAATTTCTCGAATACTACCATCGATAAAATCAATAAAGTATCGTCATGGGTTTAATCATAAAATATAGGAAAATATATTAATCATAATCAACCATCTTTAGTTTTTTTACATGACACCGGCACAATACAATCAGTCATGACACACTATAATTCATTCACAATAATGAATTCAACACACATATTATAGTAACGCATATAATTCCTCAATTATGCATCCAGACTATAGTATATAATGATAACACTCCATCAACAAAAGGTGAAAAAAACCCAACCAAAGATCAACTTCATTCACAAGTCACAACATGCACTCAGCAATCCAAAAGCAATCATCCATAACAAAAGAAAATGAAAAAATATAGGTTGGTCCAAACATGCATGCATGATAAGAATATATGTAAATCTATAATTAACATAGCTGTAATGACCCGTATTTTACGTATCGGAAGATCGTCAAATTTTATTTTTAAATTCATAAGAAGTCGTATAACTCAATAAATTTGGGAAACGCCTATCAGTGACATTTTCTATCTTTAGAGTTTGTCAAGATGATTTTACATCTGGAATCTTGTGACGACTATAACTTTTGATAAAAGCCAAAATAACATCCATGACCAATTTCATTGGAAAGATATGATGGTTTTCCTTTCCATTGAATGGTCATAACTGTGAGAAATGCGGATTAAGGATCTTAAGGCTAGAATTAACACCAAAGGGGGGGTGAATAGTGTTTTAAGAAATTTATTAATCTTTTTGAGTTTATCTAACTTTATTAACAATGTATACACTAATTAGACACAGATATGAACACAGAATCAAACACAGATGCAAATATAAAGTAAAAGCAGTAAAGGAAAGAACACACCGGATTTTATACTGGTTCGGAGTTACCCTACATCCAGTCCCGTACAACTAAGTACGGATTTCCTTTCAAAAGCAATTCAACAATTACAACCCTCGATTTCAAGCTACTAGGTACACCCTCCAGAATACCAATCCTCTGGGTAGAGATACTTGATTTCTGGGGCAACAAGTTCACCCAATTGATTTCCAAGGCTACAATCACACCTTTTCTCGCTTGATTGATTTCAAAGGCTACAATCACACCTTTTCTCGCTAATATATTACAAAGAAGTCTATAACTCTGAATAGCACTGAGAACCTTGTAGAGATAGTGATGTAGAATCAAACTAGAAGTAATCGAGTATGATTCAATGTTGATTTCGACAGAGTAATGGTATGATTTTGTAATAAGAAATGTGGAAGATGAAGAGGAGTGAAAATCAGAAAAATATGATTGAAAATTCGTTGAAACTGATCCCTATTTATAGAAAACCAACAGCCATGACCATTCATGAAGAGTTATGGCGAATAGACACTTCTTTTGAAATTTGAATTTGAACTTCAACTGTCACTATGTCGACATACTACATAGGGGTATGTCGACATCCCTCAGCCAAAAATGATCATTTGAATTTCTATAAAAACAATATTTATCTTATATAAAAACTATTTAAAACTTTATAAATATACTTGAATATAGTTGAAATTAATAAGTAAATATAAAGAACAATAAATACATAATTTAACTATAATTTTATATTTAAATCTAAGTATAAATATTAAAAGTTTAAATATATTATTTGGAAAGCATTTAAAAACAGGAGTATTTTGACTTTGAAATTAAAGATGTTTTAAGGCTAAAATTATTTAAAATCAGGATAGAGAGTTTTGAATCTTTTAAAAGGAAAGTTTTGAAATCATTTTGAAAACAAGATAATTTTGTAAAATCATTTGAATTAAAATTAGTGGATACAAAACAATGTCCCACTAGATTTTCGTAGGTTCCATCCTACTTAGGGTTCCATCCCTTTAACGGGCTCGAAGTGGATTCCATTCCACGAATAAATTGGATATTAAGATGCCAGTGCTTTTCTACGAGTTTTAACAAATATTCCTAATAAAACAGACTTAACCTTGAACTCTTGATAATCTTGATACTCATGAGTCTTCTATCTCTGTATCTTGAATCTTTATACTGTACAGTCTTAATTCTTGATACCTGCATGGTTAGATCCTGCAAATACATATATATCTAAACTTGTAATGTTAGTATTTATATTTTATAATCTATTCTAAGGTTGTTTTCATCAAAACCATCATCTTAAGGACTAACAATCTCCCCCTTTTTGATGATGAAAACCTTTGTTTATAAAATATTTCTTCTATCCTAATAACTCCCCCTAAAACTAACAACTCCCCCTTAATCTATGCCTGACTACCCTATTTTATACTTCTCCCCCTTTGTCATCAACAAAAACTTACTCTAAACTATATAACTTCAAACTATATAACTCCAAACTATATAACTCCCCCTAAAACTTATCACTCTATGACATGTTTTTATAATGATAGTGTTATCATAAATAATTAACACAAAAATATAATCCTAAACTATTAACTATCCTAACAAAGAATTCACAATTATACTGACACATATAAGAACACGAGTTTATTTATTACGTGTATGGTTTTTATTTACATTTGCGTTTAAAAACATAAATAACCGAAAGAAAGAGAAGAAACTAATATGTGTTTCTGATCATAGGGGATTTATGAATCGAACAGTTTGGATAAATGAAATAGAAATTTCCACGTTGTTCGACAAGATTCCCATTTTTATCAAAACACACTTCTCCAACGCATACCACTTGGTCATTATCCTCCTCGTGTGCTTCTTCCAATGGTTCTTCTTCTTCTTCTTCGTCGCTGACCTCATGTTCTTGATTGAGTGAAGAGTCTTCATCGATCAAGATAGGGTTGGCCTGGTTATCCATTAGGAATTTTTGTAAATTCCTAAGAATCTTGCCTTGCTTTTCTTGCTCTTTTGCCATACGAAGTTGAGTCACTTGAATTTCAGTCAACATCTGAAGAGTATCCTTCATAGACTCCTCCAATTTAGTAACACGTGCAAGTGTAGAGCATTGGAATGGACCAGAAGTAGGAGAGGGGAATAAGAAAGTTGGTTTTATGTTTGATTTAGAGGAAGATGCCATTATTATATATATTTCAGAATAGAAAATGAAGAGAAACCAGAGATAATGAATAAGAATTCGAAATAGAGAAGAATATATAACTAAATTTTTGAATTTTGGTGGGAAAATATTTTAAAAATAAAATCGTTATATGTCGATATGGTCCTTGTATTTTTGCCTTTTTAATTTTTTTTTAATTAATTTTAATTATACTCGTTATTTATATTTTATATTTCAGTTAAAGAGAAAATACCTAATTCTCTTCTTAATTTAGTAAATGTAGATTCATTTAAGGGTTTTGTTAAAATATCAGCAATTTGATTTTCAGAATTGATATAGTCGAGAGTAATTACATCTCTACTTATATTATCTATGAGAAAATGGTGTCTGATATCAATATGTTTAGTTCGAGCATGATGAGTAGGATTTTTACATAAATTTATTGCACTAGTATTATCACAATAAATTGGCGATTTTGAGATATTTAATCCAAAATCTTTTAAGGTTTGTTGCATATATATTACTTGAGAAAAAGCCAAAGCAGTAGAAATATACTCTGCTTCAGTTGTTGATAAAGAAACTGTAATTTGCTTTTTACTAAACCAGGAAACCAGAGAATGTCTCAAAAAGTGACAAGTTCCACTTGTACTTTTTCGGTCTGATTTACAACCAACGTAATCAGCATCACAGTAAGATATTAAATCAAATGAATCGTTTTTAGGATAAAATAAGCCATAATCAAAGGTGTGTTTAATATATCTTATGATACGTTTTACAGCTTTTAAGTGAGTTTTTTTAGGATGAGATTGATATCTTGCACAGAGACATACACTATGCATGATATCAGGTCTACTAGCAATGATATAGAGTAGTGATCCAATCATTCCTCTATACAACTTTTGATCTACATCTTTCGAGAGATCTTCTTTACTAAGGTACTCATTGGTTGCCATGGGAGTGGGTTTTCCACTCGCAGTAGTCAAACCAAATTTACTAACTAGGTCTTTAGCATAGTTTTCCTGACTAATAAAAATACCATTATCTAACTGTTTTATTTGCAATCCTAGAAAGAAGTTTAGTTCACCCATATGACTCATCTCAAACTCTTTTGTCATTATTTCAGAAAATTCTTTATTCATTTCGAAGTTAGTTGAACCAAAAATGATATCATCTACGTATACTTGAACTAGTTGAATATAATTTTTATTTCTTTTAATAAAAAGAGTATTATCTATTTTACCAATTTCAAAATTTGATTGTAATAAATATGATCTTAGTCTATCATACCAGGCTTTAGGAGCTTGTTTTAGACCATATAAAGCTTTCTTAAGTTTGTACACATGGTTTGATAAATTTTCATCTTCAAAAAGTGGTGGTTGTTCAACATACACTTCTTCTTTTACAAATCCATTTAAAAATGCACTTTTAACATCCATTTGAAATAATTTGAAATTATTATGATTTGCGAAAGCAAGTAGAATTCTAATGGTTTCTAATCTTGCTATAGGAGCAAAGGTTTCGTCACAATCTATACCTTCTTCTTGACAATAACCTTGGGCGACTAATCGTGCTTTATTTCTAACTACCTCACCTTGTTCATTCATTTTATTTTTATAGACCCATTTAGTTCCAATTATAGTTTTATCTTTAGGTCTAGGAACGAGTTCCCAAACTTCATTTCTAGTGAATTGATGTAATTCTTCTTGCATAGCCAAAATCCATGAATCATCAGTTGATGCTTCTTTAGGATTTTTGGGTTCAATGGATGATATAAAAGCTACATTACTCATTTGACTTAGTTGATTTCTAGTTTTAACAACAGATTGCATATCTCCAAGTATATTTTCTATAGGGTGATCTTTTAAAAGTCTAATCCTTTTATTAGGATGATTTAATTCATTATTAGTTTCAGTTGACTCTTGGTTTTGAATAATTAAATCCTCTTCATCATTTGTAATTTCAAAATCTTTTAAATTTTCATCAAACGAAACATGCATTGTTTCTTCGATGGTGTTAGATCTCAAATTAAAAACTCTATAAGCTTTACTTATATTAGAATATCCGATAAAGATTCCTTTGTCGGATTTAGGATCAAATTTATCCAAATTATCTTTTGTGTTTAAAATAAAACATTTACTTCCAAAAATTTTGAAGTATGATACCTTAGGTTTCTTTCCATGAAGAAGTTCATAAGGTGTCTTATCAGTTAAAGGTCTAATTAAAATTCTATTCAAAATATAACAGGCGGTAGCAACAGCTTCTGCCCAAAAGTGTTTTGGTAAATTACTATCTGAAAGCATAGTTCTCGCACACTCTTGTATCATTCTATTTTTACGTTCAACTACTCCATTTTGTTGTGGAGTTCTTGGAAATGAGAAATTGTGAGTTATTCCCTTCTTATTGCAGAATTCCTCAAACTTTTCATTTTCAAATTCACCACCGTGATCACTACGAATAGTTATAATTTTTAAAGATAATTGATTTTGAATTCTTTTTGTAAAGTTTTTAAAACATTCAAAAGTATCACTTTTATGTTTCAAAAATATTGTCCATGTAAATCTAGAATTATCATCTACAATTACAAAAACATATTTACTATGATTTATTGACAAAATTTGAGATGGACCAAATAAATCAAGATGAAGTAACTCAAGGGGGTTTGTAGTTGAAATCATATCTTTTAATTTAAAGAAACTTTTTCTAAGCTTTCCTAATTGACATGCATCACATAAACTATCTACTTTAAAATTCATTTTAGGGAGACCTCTTACTAGATCATGTTTTGACAGTTTAGATAAGAGTTTGAAATTCAAATGTCCAAATCTCTTATGCCAAATCCAAGGGTCACTTGTATTTGCCAAAAGACATAGGTTATCATTTGAAACTTTCATACTAAGAATATAAATATTCTTTTTCCTAGTTCCCTCAAATATTATGGTTGAGTTATTATCTTCAATATGACATTTATCTTTTTCAAATTTAATTTTATACCCTTTATCACATAGTTGACTTATACTTAGCAGATTGTGTTTCAGGTTCTTAACTAGCAAAACATTAGTAATAATAGGAGTTTCAGAGTTACCGACATTGCCGATGCCAATCACGTATCCTTTCGAGTTGTCTCCAAAGTTAACCAGTCCTCCGCCTTTGTATATAACATTATTTAGCATATCTGGATTACCAGTCATGTGTCTAGAGCAACCACTATCAAGTATCCACTTATTCCTTTTGATCTGCATAGATTGTCCATTGTGAATTGATTCCTCAATACCCATAAAGCATCTTTCCTGCACATTATAAAATTTGAGTAGACAACTAGAATTTGAATAACATTCATATGCAGACTCATGGAACAATGATGATTTAAACAATTCTAAACTAGTTTTAACAAAATTTTCAAATATAGCCATTTAAAAAAAAAAACTTTTTCAAAATTCAGAATATGAAACTTTTGAAAACAAGGCTCTGATACCAAATGTGAGAAATGCGGATTAAGGATCTTAAGGCTAGAATTAACACTAGAGGGGGTGAATAGTGTTTTAAGAAATTTGTTAATCTTTTTGAGTTTATCTAACTTTATTAACAATGTATACACTAATTAGACACAGATATGAACACAAAATCAAACACATATGCAAATATAAAGTAAAAGCAGTAAAGGAAAGAACACACCAGATTTTATACTGGTTCGGAGTTACCCTACATCCAGTCCCGTACAACTAAGTACGGATTTCCTTTCAAAAGCAATTCAACAATTACAACCCTCGATTTTAAGGCTACGAGGTACACCCTCCAGAATACCAATCCTCTGGGTAGAGATACTTAATTTCTGAGGCAACAAGTTCACCCAATTGATTTCCAAGGCTACAATCACACCTTTTCTCGCTTGATTGATTTCAAAGGCTACAATCACACCTTTTCTCGCTAATATATTACAAAGAAGTCTATAACTCTGAATAGCACTGAGAACCTTGTAGAGATAGTGATGTAGAATCAAACTAGAAGTAATCGAGTATGATTCGATGTTGATTTCGGCAGAGTAATGGTATGATTTTGTAATAAGAAATGTGGAAGATGAAGAGGAGTGAAAATCAGAAAAATATGATTGAAAATTTGTTGAAACTGACCCCTATTTATAGAAAACCAACAGCCATGACCATTCATGAAGAGTTATGGCGAATAGACACTTCTTTTGAAATTTGAATTTGAACTTCAACTGTCACTATGTCGACATACTACCTAGGGGTATGTCGACATCCCTCAGCCAAAAATGATCATTTGAATTTCTATAAAAACAATATTTATCTTATATAAAAACTATTTAAAACTTTATAAATATACTTGAATATAGTTGAAATTCATAAGTAAATATAAAGAACAATAAATACATAATTTAACTATAATTTTATATTTAAATCTAAGTATAAATATTAAAAGTTTAAATATATTATTTGAAAAGACATTTAAAAACAGGAGTATTTTGACTTTGAAATTAAAGATGTTTTGAGGCTAAAATTATTTAAAATCAGGATAGAGAGTTTTGAATCTTTTAAAAGGAAAGTTTTGAAATCATTTTGAAAACAAGATAATTTTGTAAAATCATTTGAATTAAAATTAGTGGATACAAAAAAATGTCCCACTAGATTTTCGTAGGTTCCATCCCACTTAGGGTTCCATCCCTTTAACAGGCTCGAAGTGGATTCCATTCCACGAATAAATTGGATATTAAGATGCCAGTGCTTTTCTACGAGTTTTAACAAATATTCCTAATAAAACAGACTTAACCTTGAACTCTTGATAATCTTGATACTCATGAGTCTTCTATCTCTGTATCTTGAATCTTTATACTGTACAGTCTTCATTCTTGATACCTACATGGTTAGATCCTGCAAATACATATATATCTAAACTTGTAATGTTAGTATTTATATTTTATAATCTATTCTAAGGTTGTTGTCATCAAAACCATCATCTCAAGGACTAACAATAACAACGATTTGGAATTTCTGGCTAGGAGATACATCAGGTTAAAGATTGACAGTTTTTGGAGTAGCTTAATCAGTAATTAGTGGATGGCTTGGCTTAGCAATTGAAGGACCGGATAGGAAATCTTGTTTGGTAGGTGGTTGGCTCGGTAATGGAAAGGCTGGATGGGAAATCCTATCCGATAGAACTTAGTTTGGCAATGGAGGGACCGGACATGAAATCCTATCCATCAGGTTCTTGATTTCAGCAATGAGGAGCCGAACATGAAATGTTTTTTGGTGGCTTTGGTTCAACTATAGGAGGGGGACCGACCAGAACATGGAGTTGAGGTTTTGGGGTGTTGGCTTCAAGCTCAAAACGAAGGGGATTCATGAAAGACTTGGGGTTGCCTGATGGCCTAGGGAGTTGGTTTGGGGTGAGGATGGAGGACCAAGGGATGGCTCTAGATGACTTTGGGGTGGCAACAAGGGAAGTACAACGACTTCGATGACTTGATGAAGCGAGTGACTATGGCATCTTGATATGGACCGAAAGAACGAGTTCTGCATGATAGCTTGTAGATTAGAACATGAGGTTGTGTTGCTCGTGAGTTAGACGTGGTAGTCTGCATGTACCAACGTGTTTGGACGTCTGCATGTGTCCAGTCCTTTGCCATATGCATGAGCATGAGTTGAGCATTTATGAGGTAGTTTTACTATCGGTACATATGCTAAGAGATCGATATATGACTTTATAGTTATGATGCTCATTGTTGGGGCAGTGTAGCCTGCATGTACCTAGGGTAATCTTTGTGTACCCATATTTTGGACATCTGCCTATGTCCAGTCCTTTTACATCTGCATGGGCATTGAGTTAGCATCTGTGAGAGTTTCCATATATCTGAAGTTATTAAGTGAGAGATGCAAGGCTGTATGATGGATGCTATGTTTGCTATGTACTTAATATGTTGTGTGATACATTTATACCATATATTTTTCCACTTGTGATAGTAGTTTAGAATATACTATGTTCGTATGCTAACTCTTTGGATGCAGGGATAGATTAGGTATGGTTGTTCATACCCTATACCATATTTACTATATACGAATTTATAGTATTTTGAGATGATGTATAGCTCACACCAGACTGTTGTCTGACCCAAGGTTTTATGCTTTGGTTCTTAATATCTCGGGTACTCTTAAAAGAGTAGATAAGGGATAATAGGTATGGACAACGAATGGAGTTATACGGAGTATGAGGAGGATGCTACGGTTTCATATATCATTACTTTGGACTTCACTATTGCTTATATTTCATTCTACAGTTCTGTGAAGCCAAGTTAGTACTTGTATTTTGAGAGATAGTTATAAAGTTTATTTTGAAGACTTGGGTTGTATAAACTCTTTATTTTATTTTTTGTATAGTCTGTGAACCTGATGCACTCTGAAGTTTTTATTTATGGTTCATTTAATTATGTCACTGTCTTTCCTATTTTAAATCTATGTTAACATATTATATTATATGTTGTCTGTGTATTGTGAGATGTTTTACAGGTTCTTAGCTAGGACTTTTGTTACTTTACACCCTTGGTTGCCATCCTACATCGGCCGAGTACCTCCATAGTGCATTATATAGGTATATTGGCTATTGGAGGTGTAGTGCGATCGTCACATTTGGTATCAAGCTTAGTTTGCATAGACGACCTAAGTTGATACTAGGATCCATTAGTGTTAAGGAAGAAGCTATCACCTTAGGATGGATCGAGCGATACATGAAAGAGTGTAATTATTATATTTTGGTTTTCAAAACTATATAGTAGTATATATATAGCATGTACGTTGCATTGCAATGGACACCACTTATTCCTTTTAGAGAGACCGATCATTCTTATTATAGCTTGTAAGAATGAAATGGCTAACGAGGAATGCTTCTAGGAACTCCATTTCTGGAGTTGAGAAGCGGAACGGATCGAGGGAAAACCCTGATTTGAAGAACATGTTCGCTGAGATGGTGAGAAAAATGGTTCAAAATGCCCAAGTTTCTCCTGCTGTAGCCGTTGGTAGTGGTGCTCAAATGCAAGCATCGAGGGCTAACTTTGCCAAACTGAGCAAGGCTTACTCTACTATAAGAGACAAATTGTTTCTTGGAATGAAATCAGCCATCAAAGTGCAGAATTTGTTGGACACCTGCGAATGCATCTTTGAGGATATGGAGTTGGAGGATGCGATGAAGAGGAAGTTGTCCTCTAGACAGCTTTAAGGTCGAGCTTTGGGATGGTGGAACGCGATCAAGATTACTACTCCCGAGGATCAGATTACATGGGAGCAGTTTAAGGTGAGATTTGAAGAGAAATATATACTGGCCACTCAAAAGTTGGTGCTCTTTCGGAAGTTTACTTACATGAGATAGAGGGATACTTCTGTGTTGGAGTATGTGGTCGAATTTGACATGCTGTCGGAGTATGGTCTGTCTTTTATTGATACTCCGCTCAAGAAGAACAATAAATTTATCATGGGCTTGGATGACTATCTTGGAGAGAGGGCTAGTAGAACACATCGATAAGACCTTTGAGAGGCTAGTAGAGAAGTCTCTTTGACATGAGAGTCTATATCATAAACCTAAGTCGGTCGTTTCCCCCAAGGACGAGCTAAAACCGCAAGTTAGTGGGGAAGGCAAGAGGAAGTGGGACAACGACAAGAAGAAGCAGTTTTAGAAGGGTGTCCAGGAGAAGGGCAAGCAGGAGCCTACTTGCTACAATTGTGGTAAGAAGGGTCATCTTAGCAGAAATTGCAGAAACAAGAAGAGAAAATGTTTTAACTACAATAAGCTAGGGCATATGAAGAAGGATTGCCTAAAGCCACTAAAGAATAAGCAGGTTGTGTCTACTTACGCTTTGAATGTTGTTCCAGCTTCGTCGAGTGCTCCATTGGCAAGGAGAAAGGGAAATGCGTCATTATATAGGGTATGCTTTCTATTTCTGATATGCCTATATGTGTTTTATTCGATACTTAGGCTTTATATTCCTTTATATCAAGTGATTTGGTAGATAGAGTGGGATTTGGACCCGAGATAGTTGACCGACCTCTTATTGTTAAGAACCTATTGGTGGATCGAGTCACCTTTGCATGGTTTGTCGAGACTTAGCCTTATCGAGTCATGGATGCTTGTTTGCTTGTGATTGCTTTGTTTTGAGTTTTATGAGGTTCGGTATTATATTAGGGATGGACTGGCTAAGGAAGCATGCAGTGGTGGTGGATTGCGAGAGGCTATTAGTGATGATTGGGGCTGTGGAGTCGGACAGTAGTGATTGGCTGTCTACCAGAGGATTGAGTTATGGTTAGCTTCTTATATTTACTTGAGATTCCACAGGATGAGTTGTCATTTGTGCCTATTGTGAGAGAATATCCGGATATGTTCGAGGAGGTGATTAGATTACCAACACATCGAGAGATTGAGTTTCACATAGACTGTGTGAAGGATGCCAAGTCGATAGTTATGCCCTCGAGGCATATGATACCGAGAGAGCAAAAGGAGTTAGAGTTGTAGGTGAATGAACTTTTAAGGCGAGGGTTCATTTGTAGGAGCCTATTTGAGTGGAGAGCACCTGTAGTATTTGCCATTAAGGCGAATGTTTCTCTAAGGTTGTGTGGTAATGACCGTAAGCTGAATAAGGCGACAAAGAAGAACAAGTATCCACTTCGGCGTATTGATCACTTGTACAATCAGCTTCATGGTGCTAAGGTGTTCTCTCTACTGGACCTTGCAATAGGGTTTCATCAATAGAGAGTGCTAAATGAGTGCGTGTCGATTACAACATTTCGTACGCCGTTTAGATTCTATGAGTGGTTGGTTCTACCGTTCAGGAAAATCAATGCACCGGCATACCTTGTTGATCTTATGAACCATGTTTTTAGGGATCAACTAAATAAGTTTGTTGTTATGTCCATGTATGATATCCTTGTTTATTCGAGGATAGAGGAAGAACAGAAATAGCATTTGAGGATTGTGCTTGAGGTGTTGAGAAAGCACTAACTGAAGGCGAAGTTTTCGATGTGCCACTTTTGGAGGAGGGAAGTGCGTTTTGTGGGTCATGTTGTTTTTTAGAAGGGTATTTTTGTAGATCCCATGAAGGTGGCAGTAGTACATGACTGCGATCGACCCAAGACTGCTATAGACTTTAGAAGTTTTCTTGGCTTGGCCGGTACTATAAACGTTTTATTAGGAACTTCTCTAAGGTAGCAACATCATTAACCAATTTGATGAAGAAGAATCAGACTTTTATTTGGGTCGCGAAGTGCGAGCATGCATTCATGAGTCTAAAGGAGAGGTTGATGGGCACATCAGTTTTAGTCATTCCGAGCGAGAATGAGGAGCTAACAGTATACATATACGCATGTGGTACATAACTAGGTGTGATGTTGATGCAGATGAGAAAGGTTGTCGTCTACGCTAATTGACAACTGAAACCACACGAGAAGAATTATCTTGCGCATGATTTGAAGTTAGCAATGATAATGTTCACTTTGAAGATATGGAGGCATAATTTGCTTGGGGAGAGATTCGAGTTGTATACAGATGACAAGTCATTGAAGTATCTATTCTCCCAAAAGTATCTCAATCTTTGTTAGTAGGGATGGTTAGAGCTCTTAGGCTCCTATGACTTTAACATTTCCTATATGCCCGATAAGAGAAATGTAGTCACTAATGCATTGAGTAGGAGACATGCTATCGTGGGAGTGATGTTCCTAGAGTGGAAGAAATTGGAGTTTATCGCTGGCTATGATTTTAGGCCCCAGTATAAGCTAGAGCTGCAAGTGTTGGCTAGCCTGGCGATCAGACCTTGATTGAGTGGATCATACTAGTTAGAGGTGAAATGCTAGACTAGCTAAGATCATGAAAGAGACAGAGGAAGGCGTAGAGTCCGAGGAGATGAAGTAGTACGGGCTCGACCGTGATGGTTGACTCTGAAAGAACGACAGGTTGTTTGTTCCTGATGTTGATGGGTTGAGGGATGAGGTGCTACGAGAGTGCCATCATTCGAGATTGACTATACACCCCAAGGGCAATAAAATCTACCGCAATTTGAGATAGACATTTTATTAGAAAGGGATAAAGAAGTACATTGGGACAATCATTTTGAAGTGCATGAACTGTCAGTGAGTAAAGGCAGAGCAGAAGAAGCCGAGTGGTTTGCTGCAATTTCTCAAGATTCCCAAGTGGAAATGGGAAAAAGTTTCGATGGACTTCATCGATGGATTTTTGAGGACTAGAGGAGGGTACGATAGCATTTGGGTCATAGTCGATAAATTGATAAAGAGTGCTCGATTCATACCCGTCGGGTCTAGTAGAACGGCATCAAAATTGGTAGAGTTGTCTCAGGTCAGTAGGGGGTGTGCAGAGGTGTCTCAGGTCAGAATTTGGCTGGTGGTGGTGGAGAAAGTGGCGGCAAGGAGGAGTTTAAAGGTGATGACTAGGTAGGCTCGGTTTGACATGTATGGATGATGTTGTTCAAAACTTTGGTCGAGATTCTTCATTATGGCTCAAGGCAATGGGATGGGGAGGGGCTGGAGGAGGTGCTGGTCAGAGGGGATGGTGGTGGAGGCAGCTAAGTTGGTGGATGAGGGCAGGCCGATCCAAAGAAGGGGATGAAGGCAAGTGCAAATCAATGTAAAACAAAGAAGAAAACAAAGAAACATGAAAAAGAAAAGGAGTTTTTACCAATTTTTTGCAAGATGGAGGCCGTGATTTTTTTTAGGGTTAAGAAGCTTTGATAATGTGTGAAAAGATGAGGAAGTCAGCTGAAAAAAAATGAGGAAAAGAACGGCCAAAAATAAAATAAAAATAAAAGATGTATTGATTAAAATGAAACGGTGGAATACAAAAGGACTTAGACAAATCAAAGGTCACAACTTTTCAAATTTGTTTTATTTATTTTGTAATTTATAAATACATATAAAAACTGAGAAATAAAGATGACAACTCAGAAATGAAAATAAAAATATAAAATAAATAATTAAATTTTAATTAAATAGAATTTAAATTAAGAAAATGGCCTAAAAATGCAAACTAGGCTTTAAAAATTAGAAATAACTTCAGTACACTTTGGAAAAAACTATTTTAATTTAAATACATGTAGAATGAATATAAATAAAGTAAAAACAGCAAATAAAAGTGAATGCATAAAATAAATAAATAAATTTTAATTATATATAATTAAATTAAGAAAATAACAAAGAAAATGGAAACTAGGTTTCATAAATTGAAATAAATGCAAGTAAACTTTAGAAAAATTATACTATCATTTTAAAATTATTAAAAGATAAATATATTCATAAAATAACATATTAACACATATTAAAATAAAACATGACAAAGAAAATATAATTTATACAATTTAAAATAACAAAATTGCAGAATAAAACAAATTGCACTCAAAATTGAAATGTACATAACTTTCACAATTTAATTCCGTTTCCAACGAAACGAAAAGCAGTATTCATGCTACTGTATATATTTTCATAACAAAAGATAAAATTTAATATTTTAAATAATTAAAACTTGAAGTTTAAAAGCCAAAGATTTAACAGTTTGAATAGAAATTCACTTTTCAGTAAAATAACCAATTTATACCAGTTTGAAATTATAGTTCACATAATAATTAACAATTATTTTAAAAATGAAATGTTTGAAATCAAAAAAGTTTAAAATAGTTTCAAAATAAAATAAAGTCACATTTTAAAATATAGGCCAAAATCTAGGGTTGTTACACTCTCCCCCACTCAAAACTTTTCGTCCCCGAAAAGGAATGAGGTACGGGAAAACACAAGATAGAAAAAATTGAAATGAGATTAAGACAAGATGACAAAAGATTGAAATTATACTTGATAACTGTGGTTATAGGTAAGTTTAACAAGGTGGAGATGATCTTCCCAAGATTCTCCAAAATCAGGAACACAAGTACGAGAAGATCCTTTAAAATCTGATTCACCTTTTCCGCTTGACCGACGGTCTGTGGATGGAAAGCAGTGCTCAGATTCAATTGAGTATCAAAGGTCATCAAAGATTAAAGAAAGATTTCTAAACAGAAAGGTCCTAGAAAGGCACCTATACTAGTTTGTAGCACGATAAAGAAAATAAGGACGCCCAAAGATAGTTTGGAAAACAAAATAAGATAATAAGTTTGAAACCATGGAGATTTCAACTTAAATAGATAATTAATTTTACACAAGTTAAATAAATGTTAACTATTTCTAATTTCATTATCTTATCATCTAATTTCTTAAACCAAAAATTTCAAAAATCATGGATTTGATTAAAATTAAGTGTATAACATTCAATAAATTTAATTCTTCTTTATTCCTAATTAAAATTAAATTTATTCCTCTCAATATATTTTATCACCTATGTTAAATATACTTACACATATTATAGCTGTTTTAATTTATTCCTAATTCCCTTAACATCATTTATATTGTAAATTATTCAATTAATCTTTTACTCTATTTACCTCTGTTAATCTTTTTATAACTAAAATTTAAGTGTATAACATTTATTATAACCACCCAAATTTTATTTATGAAAATCTTTTTTTATTGTATTATCCAATTACATTGTTAACTTCTAAAATTTAAGGTAAGTTATATTGGAATGCAATTGAGAATTATACAAATAAAACTTTCTAAAATTAATATACAATATAAACATTCTAATTCAATCATTTCAAGCTTGAATATTTGTTCAAAATTTTGATTTTCTTTTTATACTTGAAGTTATTATTTAAGATAGAATTTAAGAATAAAATTTCCGATTCCTTTCAAACCATTCAGAGAAAAATAAATGTATGTACATAATTTGTCAAATTTAAATCATATATCTATATATATTATAAATAAAATCATATTTTAGAAATTCAAATCAATCAAATTTCCCAAAACAAAGCTATAGCAAAACTACAGAATGGTTTCTTCACTTCGAAACTCGAAAATGAACGTCGATGATGCCGCGGTCATCACCGAAATTATTTTCCAGCGACAAAGAGAAGAGCACTAAAAATTTAAAACTTTAAAATTCTTTGGAAACAAATCTCTATTCAAAAATACTTTAAATAATATATCCTTTTAAAACTTTAAACACAAGGTTTGAAACCATCGGAAATTAAATTCTCAAATTCTTGATTTAAATTCATTTCAGTTCCCAAATCAAATTTATAAACAACTATTTATAAATTCATTTATAGAATGATAAATCAAGTATTATCATTTCAAATAATCAATTCAAATCAATTTATTAAGTTCCATAATATTTACTTATATCCAAATTTATTTCATTAACCAAATATTAAAATAATATTGTGTCAGTTTGTTCTGTCAAAGTGTTTTAGAAATCCTATCGATAGCGTTGATCAGACGAATCGATCGGAAGCCCAAATCAACATCAACAACTCAAACAACACAATATATAAAACAAACATAGATTTACAAGTACAATTCAAAATGTTATGAAGATAGGTTGGACACAAAAGACAAGATGATTATAACTGAGTAGGGAGATTGATAAGCTTAAATTAATCGCGGGCAACCTTAACCGGGTCAACCGTGACTTGAAGAATAAGATCAATGTGGATTTTCTGGGATAAATCTACATCCGATCTCAAGAGATAGAGTTTGGAATAACAAAAGATATTAGCATCTAAACCAAGGATAAATATAAATCTCTGGTGAATCGATGCTAATTGTAAAGGAGTTTCCCCCTTTACAAGAAAATTAGAATATTGGCAAGACCGCCAATTTACTATAAAGATCATTCGAACTGGAGTTATGGGATACTCCAGAATCACAAGAAGATGAATAGTGAGGAACAAGAATGAATTTTTGAACCGCAGGGAACGTTCCAAAAATTCAAAGGAAATTCGAATCAAGAGGAAAAAAATTTAAACTCGAACGAAAGTGATTCTGTAAATAAATCTACTCCATATGCTGAGTTTTGCCTCAAAGCCAAAGCTCTGATACCAACTGTAACGACCCGATATTTTCAACCATTCGCATCCGCACATGTCGGACTTGAATTGCTCAAAATACCGTGTTGTAAATAAAATTTGGCAAATCTCAGAATATATAGTAAATAAATATAATGACAGATCACAAACACAGAGTAAGAAGTGCAGCAGAAGTAAAAGAAATAGTAGTTCATGAAGCTACTATGCAAATATATCAGAGTTAAATAAGATACAATAGAAGAAATACAGTACAACAAAAATCTCAATATGATAACCAAGTACAAGCTGAATAGAACAACAAAACTGAGATAGATAAGACTAGATAAGCAGATAATCTCCAGTGATTCCAATCTCTAGAAAGTGGAATCCAAATCTATGAATACTCAGGCTGACCCGAGCGTAAATAAATAAAATACAAACACTCGAGTCAAGACATACATACTTATACAATGTAAACCAACTCAAGTGAACTGTAATAAAGGTACAAGTAACTTAAAGAATGCTTGGGATCGCCCATTCTTTAAGGATCCGTTAAACTATCTACTATGTAGTAATATTCGCTATTATAATAATGTCTAATATAAAATAAACATACTTTTAAATAGCATTAAGGCTTTACATTTTCCACCTTAACACGTAATAGTCCTAGTAGTCTATCCAGTATTAGCATACTCCCGAAATGGGGGCTACCCTCGATACTCCACAGGCTACGGGAGAAATCACAAATCGTAGTAAAGCTCGATATGGTAGTTGACACGGCACACAAGGCAATGCCAGGGTAGATATACCAATTACGCATCCGGACTGGTGGTGACGCTTAGCAGCCACTACCGCCCACCTCAAACAACACTCCCAAATCAAGGGTGCGCACCAAAACAATCACAAGTAATAGAATGGTATCGAAGAAGTGTGTCCGATCAGAGGTGCTACCTTCTTAGCCCGTCGATCGCTCCTATTTTAGCCACCTTATGCAAACTCACGGGAGTTGGGTCCACGTATATACCTTAGGATCGTCGCCACCATCCTACTTCATTCTGGAAACTCCACCGCGTACACAGTTGTCAAAGTGGTTTTCGGTATCGACAGAGAGTATGTCCATATCCGATCCCGGTCTCTTTAACAACCATCGTTATTATAACCCGTGATTATAATTTAAAAACAGTTTATACCTCAAAATAGAATATCATTTCAAATCCAAATCTTTATAAAAATTAAGATTAAATCAATTCCAAACCATTTCAATATATTTAAAATATCATATCATTTCAAAACTTCATTTCAAATCATTTCAATATATCAAAATAACATATCTTTCCAAAACTTCATTTCAAATCATTTTAATATATCAAAATATCAAATCTTTCCAAAACTTCATTTCAAGTCATTTTAATATATCAAAATATCAAATCTTTCCAAAACTTCATTTCAAATCATTTTTATATATCAAAATATCATATTCTTCCAAACTTCATTTCAAATCATTTTAATATACCAAAATATCATTTGAGTTCAAATCTAAATATTCAACTTTAAATACCTTTTAAATTTAAAGATATCATTCATTTATTATCATTTCAAGTCACCTTTTAAATAGTTTATATTTCAATCAAAATAATTCATTTAAACCATTTAAAAGTGAAATTATTATACTTTTAAATCAAGTATTAAAATTTCCAAAGTTTCAATTCAATTCAATCATTTATTTCAATTAAATTTCCATAGACCATTTCAAATCTTATAAATTTCAAGTATAGATTTAACCCACAAAATAACTATTCAAATTATAAATTAAATTCCAAAGCTTTATTATCCTATATTTCATAAGTCCAATATCTTTTAAATAGATTTAAATTACAAGTAAACAAAATATTTTTCATACTAATATAAACTTCAATTATTCATTCCAAGATTTAATATCATTTCAAATTCATTTTAAAATATCAAAATATCATTTCAAAACATCATTTATTAAATTTAAATTTAAATACCATTTAATCACATTTCAAAATAGTTGTATTTCTCAAATTAACTATTCCATTTAAATCATATAAAGTCAATTCATTATATTTAATAATTAAATATTTAATTTCCAAAATTTAATCTTTTTCAAAGATCATTTATTCATTTGAATTTATTAAACAAAGAAAATTCAACTTTCGCAGCACTTAGAAAATGCTACGAAATGTTATCTTTAAAAACATTTCATTAACAAAAGATGGCATTTAAAATGCTGTAATATCTTAATTTAGTTTCAACTAAAATTTTAGTTAAATTTAACAATTATAGCACTAACAAAGTGCTATAATAACCCTTAGTTCAAATTGGCTATTTGGTTCATTTAAAACAACTACAACATTTTCCGATGCTGTAATATCTTTACGTTACATTTCAAAAATGCTGTCAAATCAAATTCAAAGTTTTATTTACAGTTTCACACATAATTAACTTTTAATATAAATCATTTTAACTTATAAAATCATATATTTTCACATTTAAAAACAATCATTTAAATACCTTTATTTCTATGATTTTTTTTAAAGTCAAATTTCTATACAGAACTCAAATTAAATAACAATTATATTTTCATTTCTTTAGTTAAATTCTTAACTTAACAACTAAGTTTTAAATTTCCAAAATATAACTTATTTCCATTTATTTTACTTAATTAAAATTTCACTTTTAACAAAATTCACAATTTCCCAATTTAAGTTATATTTCAAAAAAATTCAACTTAAACATTCATTCATTTCATATTTTAATTTATACAAAAATCATTAACACTTTTAAAAATTATTATTACTTAATAAAATCATTAAATTCATCTTTTAAATCAAACTTGTCATATATTCTTACTTTACATAAATTCCATTTATAAACAAAATCATAAATTCCAAAATTTACTTATATTTCAAATTCTACTTCACCGTTTACTTAATTTCTTATTTAATTTGTAGAAAATCACAAATATTTAATAGAAATCATTTAAATAAAATTTAAATCAAAATATCATAATATTTACATTTTTAAAATATTTTAAAAATTTCAGAAAAATATATAAACCACGGGTTTGTATAAAACTTTCTAGCCTAGGTCAAGTGATACAGATATGTATCATTTCAATCCGCAGTTTACAAAGAAAAACCGGGTTTTATCATTTCAAACCTGCAATCCCAAGTTAAATAAATAAAAACCGTTCAGGCCTATCATTTCAGCCCATAACGATTTTTCCCTATTCTAAAGTTCGTTCGGGTATGTATCATTTCAACCCATAGTGAACCTAATCTATAGGGAACTTGCAGTGTGATAAACTGATAAAAATGAACAGTACACAATATATAACAGTAACAGATGATATAACATGTGTATAAATAGGGATGAACATCTTATAATCATAATATAATAGTTATAATGTAACGACCCGTATTTTTACGGATCGAAACATCGTAAAACAGTTGACATTTGGTCGCATTGTTGATAAGTCGTCCAGAGTCTAAGTCTTAGGTCGTATGAAGGTTTGGAGCGACCTAAGGAATTGGACGAGTTAAGGGGTAGACGACCTAGGAGATTGGAGCGACCTAAGGGAATTGGCGACCTAAGGGTTTGGGATAGGTCATGTAGAAGATAAGTCATGTGGTGGCTTAGGTCGTGGAGTAGGTTAGGTCGTAGACGACTTAAGATATTGGGCGAGTTAACGACCTAAGGGATAGGTCGGTCAGCGACCTAAGGGAGTGAGCGACCTAAGAGAGTGAGCGACCTAAGAGAGTGAGCGACCTAAGAGAGTGGGCGACCTATAGGAGTTACCGACCTATAGGAAGTTAGCGACCTATAGGGTTGAGCGACTTAAGGATAGGCAACGACCTAAGAAAGTTAGCGTGTTAGCGTAGTTAGGTCGTTAGACGACCTAAGGAGTTAGGTCGTAACCTGGCTAAGTGTTAGGTCGCGTGTGTGTGTTAAGTCGTAGGTTTGTTAGGTCGTGGCAGTTTTAGGTCACGAGGAAGCGGTCTGTTTTAGGTCGCTAGGCTGCATCTTCATTAGGTCGTAGGTCGCGGATGCGCGTAGGTCGTTGGATTTGATAGGTCGCTTGGGTGCGCTGATGCGCTAAGTCGTTAGGTCGTAGATGCGCATCTGGTTAGGTCGTAGGTCGCGAGGAAGTGCATCTGGTTAGGTCATAGAGGCTTGGGGCTGTTAGGTCGAAGGGTTTTAGGTCGTAGGTCGTGGACGACCTAACTCCGAGTGAGCGACCTAAGGTAGATTTCAGCCTATAAATAGGAGGGTTCTTCTTCATTTTTGGGATCCGGATTTTGAAGCGACGAAGTGCTGACATTTTGAGAGCTCGACTTCTACACTTCTTCACTTCTTTTCTCCACTCTAAATCTAGTGATTCCTTCCATCCAAATCGAAGATCAAATTGAAGATCCAAGAGCTTAGATTGAAGATCTTCATCCATCGAAGAGAGATTTCATCGTTTGAAGCGGATTTGTGATAGATCGAGTTAGATCCTTCGCTATCCAGATTTGGAGTGGGTTTCTTTTAAGGTGTTTAGGTGATTTGGTGAGTGGTGATTATCTCTCACACGGATCCAAAGGAGTATATCGGATCGTTGGCTTGATTTTGTGCTAAAGTAGTGATTTCCATGCATTTTCCTAATCCTAAGTATAGATCCATATAGATCCATTGTTCATAATGATTTGGCATCCATTTTACTACATGTTAACCTATGCAAGTTCATTCATCAAGATTATAGAGATATTGCTCATGTTTTCATGCTTGTTAGACTTTTGACTCTTTAATTACGAAATTGCCATTATTGTTATAATTGTCTATTTAAATCATATTTGAATGCTTGTTTACTTGAATTAATGTTTGATTTGATTGATTGCTATGAATTAGATGATTGATGATTTGATTTAGACCGAAGATGATTCAAAAGCTAAGGGAAAGGCTCTTGAATTGGAAAAGCTGCTCGTGGCATATGTAGCGGATGATGAGGCTCATATGGATAGATTTGATGATGATGTTGAGATGAAGCTTTGCTATGATGATGATGAGGCGAAGTATGATATGAGATAGCCTTGGTCTAATCCAGACGGGATCATTTCAAGCAGATTGATAACTCGGTGATATGGTTCGGGTTTGAGGATAATGGTTTGCTCGAGAGGCGCTTGAGATAGTATGAAAATAGTCGTCAGGGAGGATGACTAGAAGGCTGAGATATCATCGTCGTTGAAGGTTCTAGCATGCTCAAAGCAAGAGTACGTTGGGCAGATTCGATAGTCCCTGAAGGCTTCTGATTGGTAGTCAAGTACTCTGGGCAGATTCGATAGTCCTAGGCACGGGTCACGATGACATGCGGAGTTATGTCTAGAACCGGGGTTTCCATTATCCCTTGATGGACGGATGAAATAAAGAGCCGGTCATTCAATTAACGATGATATCAAAGCAATGATAACAGTGATAGCCAGAGTCATGGATGTTTGGTTGTATCGTCATTCGATCTCAAGAGCGGTAGTTTCTGGGTGCTTATCTGATCTTGGTTTAGGCCTTGGGGGTTTGTACATGGAAAACATCGCCCTTGACTCGAGTGATAATTGCTTTACTTTAAATTGTATGCTCTGCTATGTTTGCCTCTACTTAGTGTGTGTCTGGGGGCTATCACTGTAGAAAGAGGTGGAGTGGGAGGGTTGTATTCCTATTCCTTTTCCTTTATGCTCTTCTGGTATGTTGTTAGTTAATTTACCGTTCACTAAGACTGTTGTCTGACTCAAGGCTTTATGTTTTAACTCTTATTGCCTTGGGCTGTTCATCCATTTTGGGACGGGCAGACTACGTAGCAGGTGACAGGTGCTGTTCTTGCTTTCCACGGTGCTGATGTCGAAGACGAGCTGGAGGATTGCATATTATCTTCTTACTATATGTACTGGATGTTCCGCTGCTTGTATATTCTCTGAGTGTTATGTAGTGAGGCTTGATGTATTGACTGTTCAGATGTTTGTATTCAACTATTATGAAGTTTTATTGATGAGATTCTATTCTGTGAAGCTTCACTATATATATATTCTATTGTATTTTGTCCATGCGCTGTGAGTAATACGATAGATTCCGATGTTTAAATTTACCCTGGCAATCGTCCATGGTCGCCTGGCACACTTTACAGCGCACTATCTCTAGGTTCGTTGCAGGGGTCATGGGCGGTCGTCACATTTGGTATCAGAGCCAGGTTAATTGATTTTACCCAACGCTCGCTGACGTAACTACGTATGAGACACGTAATTGTATTTTGATGGATGATTACTATATATAATATAGTAGCTTAGAATGATTTGAATCCCTTATGTAGTTGTTTCTCATGGTGTGCTAATCATTCCTTTTTATAGATATTAAGGATGAGTCGAAGAGGGAGACCAGCTGCTAGGGGAGGCCGTGCTACTGAAGGGGCTGTTGATTATGCTGCTATGTTCGAAGCTATGATGACTTCGATCATGAGAAGGATGCCAGCTCCGGGGCCATCGGTGGATGTTGGAGTTCAAGTTCAAACTCCAAAGCCGGTGGATTTTGCTAAGTTGTGTAAGGATTATTCTGCTCTTAGAGGAAAGGTTTTCTTGGGAACAGAATCAACCATTGAGGTCCAGAGGTGGATAGATGCTTGTAGAAGGATCTTTGGTGATTTGGGAATCGATGATGCAACTAAAAGGAAGTTAGCATCAAGACAGCTTCAAGGGAAAGCTTCTGATTGGTGGAACTCTATCACCATTGATACTCCGGAGGAAGAGATTACTTGGGAGCAATTCCAAGTCAGATTTGAAGCTAAGTTCATTTCTACAGCTCAGAATTCTATTCTGTTCAAGAAGTTTGTGGAGCTCAAGCAAGGTGGAAGATCAGTTCTTGAGTATGTTTCTAAGTTTGAAGCTTTGTCCAAGTATGCTCGGTCGTATATTGAATCTTCATATCAGAAGAATGAGAAGTTTGTGACAGGCTTGGACAATTATCTTGGGAGGCAGTTGGTGGATCATTTGGACGATCCATTTGAGAAGCTTGTGGAGAAAGCTCTCAGGCATGAGAATCTGTTTCCTAAAGAGGGATCTGTTGTTGCTGTGACCAAGGAAGAATCTAAACCACAGCAGGGTGGAAACAAGAAGAGGAAGCAGCAGCAACAAAAGGGTAAGGATGGCCAGAAGAAGCCGAAGAGCGAAGTGACCTGCTTCAATTGTCAGCAGAAGGGCCATTTCTCCCGGGATTGCAAGAATCTGAAGGTGCCGGTGAAGTGCCACAACTGTGTCAAGTTGGGGCATGTTAAGAGGAATTGTCCAGAACCGCGGAAGGACAAGCAGATTGTGCAAGCTTATTCTTTGGGAGTTGTTCCATCGTCTTCGAAAGCTCCTACCGCTGAAGAGAAGGGAAAGAGTGTAGTGGTTCAAGGTACTCTTTTCATTTGTGGTGTTCCAGATAGAGTGTTATTTGATACTGGGGCGTCGCATTCTTTTGTTTGTAGTGAACTTGTAGGCCGGTTAGGTTTAGAACCGGATATTGTTGATAGGCCATTGGTTGTGACTAATCCAGTTGGGGGTTCGCCTTGTTTGTGTATGTTATGCCGTGGTCTGATTGTATCGAGTCATGATTGCTCTTTTGTTTGTGATTGTTTTGTTCTGAACTTTGCGGGGTTCGGAATTATTTTGGGTATGGACTGGCTTAGGAAGTATGCGGCAAAGGTTGATTGTGAGAGGTTGGAGGTGACAGTCGAGAATGTGGAGGGGCGAAAGATTGTGATACGATGTAAGCATGAAGAAGGCATCTTCATGAGCTTCATGTATTCGCTGGTTGTTCCACGGGATGGACTGTCATCTGTGCCAATCGCTAATGGATTTGAGGATGTCTTTGACGAGGTCAAAGGGTTACCACCGCATAGAGAGATAGAGTTTCGTATAGATCTAGTTGAAGGAGCCAGACCTGTTGTGATGCCTCTTAGGCGGATGGCGCCTAGGGAACAACAAGAGTTGAGGGTGCAGGTTGATGATCTTTTGCAGAAAGGATTCATTCGGCGTAGTGTGTCCGAATGGGTGCAACAGTTGTGTTCGCAACCAAAGCAGATGGATCGTTGAGGTTGTGTGTGGATTATCGTGAGCTGAATAAGGTGACTAAGAAGAACAAGTATCCATTGCCGAGAATCGATGACTTGTTTGATCAGCTTCACAAAGCTAAGGTGTTTTCTCAGATGGATTTGGCTACGGGATTTCACCAGTTAAGAGTGGCTAAGGATAGTGTGCCAAAGACTACTTTTAGGACACCGTCCGGTTTCTTTGAGTGGCTAGTAATGCCATTTGGATTGACTAATGCGCCAGCATATTTTGTGGATCTTATGAATAGAGTGTTCAGAGATCAGTTGAGTAAGTTCGTGCCAGTGTTCGTGGATGATATTCTGATTTATTCTAGAACTGAAGAAGAGCACAAGATACACTTGCGTATTGTTTTGGAAATCTTACGGAAACATCAGCTGAAGGCTAAGTTTTCGAAGTGTCACTTCTGGAAGAGTGAAGTGAGGTTCTTAGGCCATGTTATCTCTGGAAATGGAATAGCGGTTGATCCCGCTAAGGTGGCAGCAATCCAGGATTGGGTTAGACCTAAGAATGCATCTGAGGTGAGAAGTTTTCTTGGATTAGCAGGATATTATTGACGGTTTATCAAAGACTTCTCCAAGGTAGCTGCACTGTTAACAGGATTGACGAAAAAGAACCAAGTGTTCAGATGGGATGCTAAGTGTGAGCAAGCTTTCGGAATCCTGAAAGAGAGATTGACAAGTGCTCCTGTTTTGACTATTCCAAGTGGGAATGATGAGATGGTGGTTTACACCGACGCATGTGGTACTGGACTTGGAGCAGTACTGATGCAGAGAGATAAAGTTGTTGCGTATGCAAGTCGACAACTGAAGCCGCATGAAAGGAATTATCCGACTCATGATTTGGAGTTAGCGGCAATTGTGTTTGCTCTGAAGATGTGGAGACATTATCTATTGGGAGTTCGATTTGAGTTGTTTACGGATCATAAGTCGTTGAAGTATCTTTTCTCCCAAAAGGATTTGAATCTTCAGCAGCAATGTTGGCTAGAGTTTTTGGCATCATATGATTTTGGTATAGCTTATACTCCGGGAAAAGGTAACGCAGTGGCAGATGCGTTAAGTCGAAGACATGCAGGATTGGGAGCCATGTTTTCAGAATGGAAGAATCTCGAGTATTTAGCTGGATTTGACTTCAGGCCTAGATGTGAATTGGAACATGAGATGTTGGCAAACTTATCGATAAGACCTACTCTTGTGGAAAGGATTGGCGAGAGACAAAAGCGAGACGATAAGCTTGTCAAGATTATCCGTGATTTGGAATTTTGATTGGACCCAGAAAAGGATAAAGGATTCGAGGTCGATCGAGAGGGTTGGCTTCGGAAGCAAAGACGACTAGTTGTTCCCGATATCGATGAATTGAGGAATGAAGTTCTGAGGGAAAGTCATCACTCAAAGTTGACAATTCATCCAGGTGGAAATAAGATGTATCGGGATATGAAGAGAACCTATTACTGGGAAGGTATGAAGAAGGATGTTGGAAATTTTATTTTCAAATGTATGAACTGCCAGTTGGTGAAAGCCGAACAAATGAAGCCAAGTGGATTGCTTCAACCGTTAGAAGTTCGTACATGGAAGTGGGAGCAAGTATCGATGGATTTTATTGATGGGTTACCTAGAACAAGGACGGTGAATGAAGGGATTTGGGTCATTGTAGATCGTTTGACTAAGAGTGCAAGATTCATTCCTGTTTGATCGACTAGGACTGCATCAAAGTTGGCTGAGTTATATGTTAAGTGGATAGTTCGATTTCATGGTATTCCGAAGAGTATAGTGAGCGATCGAGATCCATTGTTCACTAGTGGATTTTGGAAGAGCTTCCAAGAAGTTTTGGGAACCGAGTTGTGTTTGAGTACAGCTTATCACCCTCAAACAGATGGTCAGACCGATAGAGTCAACCGAGTTTTGGAAGATCTCCTCAGAGCTTGTGTTTTGGATTTCGGAGGATCATGGGAAGATCACCTTCATTTGGTGGAATTTTCGTATAACAACAGTTACCAGTCAAGCATTGGTATGGCACTGTATGAGGCATTGTATAGAAGACCGTGTAACTCTCTGACATGTTGGTTAGAGACAGGAGAAAAGCTTATGCTTGGGTCAGAGATGATTCAACAGACTTCAGATTGTATAGAGATCATTCGGCAACGAATGAAGGCAGCCCAAGACCGTCAGAAAAGTTATGCCGATAAGCGTCGAAAGGATTTGGAGTTCGACATAGGTGATATGGTTTTTGTGAAGATTTCTCCTCCGAAGAATGTTATTCGATTCGGGAAGAAAGGAAAATTGACTCCGAGATTTGTTGGACCATTCCCGATCATCGAGCGAATTGGAAAGCTCGCCTACAGATTGGAGTTACCAGAGAAGATGTCGGGTGTGCACAATGTTTTTCACATATCGTATCTACGGAAGTATGTGCACGACTCGAATACAGTGGTTTCTGCTGATAGCTATGAAGATTTCGAAGTTGATCCAGTCGATAAGAGACCTCGTAAGCCGCTTCGTGTTGTGGAAACCGACACGAAACAGCTTAGGAGGAAGGTAGTTAAGTTGCTCAAGATACAATGGAGTGATGATGATAACGACTGTACATGGGAGGTGGAAGAGAGGATGAAAGCAGCTCATCCTGAACTCTTCAAGGTATGGCCCTAAGGTGTCGTGTCATCTAACGACATTGTAACTTGTTCTAAGTTTTAGAATTCTGCATGCTAAGCTAGAATTTGATGCATGGTTTGTTGATTGCTATGGATGGTAGGCATGCAGAATAGTCTTTGATTTCTATGTTTATTTGGAATTTCGGGGGCGAAATTCCTAAGGGGGAGAGAATGTAACGACCCGTATTTTTACGGATCGAAACATCGTAAGACAGTTGACATTTGGTCGCATTGTTGATAAGTCGTCCAGAGTCTAAGTGTGATGACCGCCCATAACCCCTGCACTGAACCTAGAGAAAGTGCGCTGTAAAGTGTGCCAGGCAGCCATGGACGATTGTCAGGGTAAATTAAAACAACATAATCTATCGTATTACTCACAGCGCATGGAAAAAATACAATAGAACATACATATAGTGAAGCTTCACAGAATAGAATCTCATCAATAAAACTTCATAATAGTTGAATACAAACATCTGAATAGTCAGTACAACAGGCCTCACTACATAACACTCAGAGAAAATACAAACAGCGGAACACCCAGTACATATAATAAGAAGATAATATGCAACCCTCCAGCTCGTCTTCGATATCAACACCGTGGAAAGCAAGAACAGCACCTGTCACCTGCTACCTAGTCTGCCCGTCTCAAAATGGACGAACAGCCCAAGGCAATAAGAGTTAAAACATAAAGCCTTGAGTCAGACAATAGTCTTAGTGAGCAGTAAATTAACTAACAACATACCAAAAGAGCAAAAATGAAAAGGAATAGGAATACAACCCTCCCACTCCACCTCTTTCTACAGTGATAGCCCCCAGAAACACACTAAGTAGAAGCAAACATAGCAAAGCATACAATTTAAAGTAAAGCAATTATCACTTGAGTCAAGGGCGATGTTTTCCAAGTACAAACCCCCAAGGCCTAAACCAAGATCAGATAAGCACCCAAAAAATACCGCTCTTGAGACCGAATGACGATACAACCAAACATCCATGACTCTGGCTATCACTGTTATCATTGCTTCGATATCACCGTTAATTGAATGACCGGCACATTCTTTCAGTCGTCCGTCAAGGGCTAATGGAAACCCCGGTTCTAGACATAACTCTGCACGTCATCGTGACCCGTGCCTAGGACTATCGAATCTGCCCAGAGTACTTGACTATCAATCATTAGCCTTCAGGGACTATCAAATCTGCCCAACGTACTCTTGCTTTGAGCATGCTAGAACTTTCAACAACGATGAGATCTCAGCCTTCTAGTCATCCTCCTCGACGACTATTTCCATACTAGCTCAAGCGCCTCTCGAGCATCCATTATCCTCAAACTAGAACCATATCACCGAGTTATCAACATGCTTGGAATGATCCCGTCTGGATTAGACCAAGACTATCTCATATCATGCCTCGCTTCATCACATCCTCGCAAAGCCTCATCTCAACATCATCATCAAATCTAAGCATAAGAGCTTCACCATCCACTACATATGCCACGAGCAGCTTTCCCAATTCAAGAGCCGTTCTCTTAGCTTTTGAATCATCTTCGGTCTAAATAAAATCATCAATCATCTAATTCATAGCAATCAATCAAATCGGACATTAATCCAAGTAAACAAGCATTCAAATATGATCTAAATAGACAATTATAACAACAATGGCAATTTCGTAATTAAAGAGTCAAAAGTCCAACAAGCATGAAAACATGAGCAATGTCTCTATAATCTTGATGAATGATCTTGCATAAGTTAACATGTAGTAAAATGGTTGTCAAATCATCATGAACAATGGATCTATACTTAGGTTTACAAAGATGCATGAAAATCACTACTTTAACACAAAATCAAGCCAACGATCCGATATACTCCTTTGGATTCGTGTGAGAGATAATCACCACTCACCAAATCACCTAAACACCTCAAAAGAAACCCACTTCAGATCTGGACAGCGAAGGATCTAACTTGATCTATCACCAATCCGCTTCAAACGATGAAATCTCACTTCAATGGATGTAGATCTTCAATCTAAGCTCTTGAATCTTCAATTTGATCTTCAATTTGGATGGATGGAATCACTAGATTAGAGTGGAGAAAAGAAGTGAAGAAGTGTAGAAGTTGAGCTCTCAAAATGGCAGCACTTCGTCGCTTCGAAATCCGGATCCCAAAAAGTGAGATAGAACCCTCCTATTTATAGCTGATTTTCCCTTAGGTCGTCCGCCCCTTTAGGTCGTCCACGACCTAACTACCCACGACCTACGACCTAACACTGCGCGCGACCTAACAGATGCGCACGACCTAACACACAACTGCACCTTAGCGACCTATCAAATATCGCGACCTAACACTCAGCTATCCTCCTTAGGTCGCTCACGACCTAACACTCACGCGACCTAACAACTCACGCGACCTAACAACTTACGCGACTTACGACCTAACCCAGACCTATGCATCTATGCGACCTACGACCTAACACACCCAGAAGCTCACGACCTAACTATCTTAGGTCGCCTACGACCTAAATCAACACAGAAGCTTACGACCTAACTCTTAGCTAGGATACGACTTATCATCTTAGGTCGCTCACGACCTAACTTCACTAACTTGCTAACTACTATAGGTTACTAACCCTTAGGTCGCTAACTCCTATAGCTCGCTACATTCTATAGGTCGCTACATTCTATAGGTCGCTACTATCTTAAGTCGCTAATCCTATAAGTCGTCTACTCCTATAAGTCGCCAACTCTCTTAGGTCGCTCCAACCTCTTAAGTCGCTCCTCCGACCTAATCCTACCCCACGACCTAAGCCACCATACGACTTATCTTCTATACGACTTAACTATCACACGACCTAACTGCTTAGGTCGTTCCACTTCTTAGGTCGCCAACTTCCTATAGGTCGCTCTACTTCATTAGGTCGTCTACTACGACCTAACCACTATACGACCTAACTTCTATATGACCTAAGACTTAGACCCTGGACAACTTATCAACAATGCGACCAAATGATAACTGTTTTACGATTTTCCGATCCGTAAAATACGGGTCGTTACATTCTCTCCCCCTTAGGAATTTTGCCCCCGAAATTCCAAACAAACAGAGCAATCAAAGACTATTCTACATGCCTACCATCCATAGTAATCAACAAACCATGCATCCAATTCTAACTTAGCATGCAGAATTCTAAAACTAGAACAAGTTACAATATCGTGAGATGACACGACACCTTAGGGCCATACCTTGAAGAGTTCAAGATGAGCTGCTTTCATCCTCTCTTCCACCTCCCACGTACAGTCGTTATCATCATCACTCCATTGTTTCTTGAGCAACTTAACTACCTTCCTCCTAAGCTGTTTCGTGTCGGTTTCCACAACACGAAGCGGCTTACGAGGTCTCTTATCGACTGGATCAACTTCGAAATCTTCACAGCTATCAGCAAAAACCACAGTATTCGAGTCGTGCACATACTTCTGTAGATACGATACGTGAAAAACATTGTGCACACCCGACATCTTCTCTGGTAACTCCAATCTGTAGGCGAGCTTTCCAATTCGCTCGATGATCGGGAATGGTCCAAAAAATCTCGGAGTCAATTTTCCTTTCTTTCCGAAACGAATAACATTCTTCAGTGGAGAAATCTTCACAAAAACCATATCACCAACGTCGAATTCCAAATCCTTACGATGCTTATCGACATAACTTTTCTGACGGTCTTGGGCTGCCTTCATTCGTTGCCGAATGATCTCTATACCATCCGAAGTCTGTCGAATCATCTCTGGCCCAAGCGTCAACTTTTCTCCGGTCTCTAACCAACATGTCGGAGAGTTACACGGTCTTCCATACAATGCCTCATCCGGTGCCATACCAATGCTTGACTGGTAACTGTTGTTATACGAAAATTCCACCAAATGAAGATGATCTTCCCATGATCCTCCGAAATCCAAAACAAAAGCTCTAAGAAGATCTTCCAAAACTCGGTTGACTCTCTCGGTCTGACCATCTGTTTGAGGGTGATAAGCTGTACTCAAACACAACTTGGTTCCCAAAACTTCCTGGAAGCTCTTCCAAAATCCACTAGTGAACAATGGGTCTCGATCGCTCACTATACTCTTCGGAATACCATGGAATCGAGCTATCCACTTAACATATAACTCGGCCAACTTTGATGCAGTCCTAGTCGATCGAACATGAATGAATCTTGCACTTTTGGTCAGACGATCTACGATGACCCAAATTCCTTCATTTCCCGTTCTGGTTCTAGGTAGTCCATCAATAAAATCCATCGACACTTGTTCCCACTTCCATGTAGGAACCTCTAATGGCTGAAGCAATCCACTGGGCTTCTTCTGCTCAGCTTTCACCAACTGGCAGTTCATGCACTTGGAAATAAAATTTCCAACATCCTTCTTCATACCTTCCCAGTAGTAGGTTCTCTTCATATCCCGATACATCTTATTTCCACCTGGATGAATTGTCAACTTCGAGTGATGACTTTCCCTTAGAACTTCATTCCTCAATTCATCGATATCGGGAGCAACTAGTCGTCCTTGCTTCCGAAGCCAACCCTCTCGATCGACCTCGAATCCTTTATCCTTTTCTGGATCCAATCCAGATTCCAAATCACGGATAATCTTGACAAGCTTATCGTATCGCTTTTGGCTCTCGCCAATCCTTTCCACAAGAGTCGGTCTTATCGATAAGTTTGCCAACATCTCAGGTTCCAATTCGCATCTGGGCCTGAAGTCAAAACCAGCAAAATACTCGAGATTCTTCCATTCTGAAAACATGGCTCCCAATCCTGCATGTCTTCGACTTAACGCATCTGCCACTGCGTTACATTTTCCCGGAGTATAAGCTATACCAAAATCATATGATGCCAAAAACTCTAGCCAACGTTGCTGCCGAAGATTCAAATCCTTTTGGGAGAAAAGATACTTCAACGACTTATGATCCGTAAACAACTCGAATCGAACTCCCAATAGATAATGTCTCCACATCTTCAGAGCAAAACAATCGCCGCTAACTCCAAATCATGAGTCGGGTAATTCCTTTCATGCGGCTTCAGTTGTCGACTTGCATACGCAACAACTTTATCCCTCTGCATCAGCACTGCTCCAAGTCCAGTACCACATGCGTCGGTGTAAACCACCATCTCATCATTCCCACTTGGAATAGTCAAAACAGGAGCACTTGTCAATCGCTCTTTCAGGATTCTGAAAGCTTGCTCACACTTATCTTCCCACTTGAACACTTGGTTCTTTTTCGTCAATCCTGTTAACGGTGCAGCCACCTTGGAGAAGTCTTTGATAAACCGACGATAATATCCTGCCAATCCAAGAAAACTTCTCACATCAGATGCATTCTTAGGTCTAACCCAATCCTGGATTGCTGCCACCTTAGCGGGATAAACCGCTATTCCATTTCCAGAGATAACATGGCCTAAGAACCTCACTTCACTCTTCCAGAAGTGACACTTCGAAAACTTAGCCTTCAGCTGATGTTTCCGCAAGATTTCCAAAACAATACGCAAGTGCGTCTTGTGCTCTTCTTCAGTTCTGGAATAAATCAGAATATCATCCACGAACACAAGCACGAACTTATTCAACTGATCTCTGAACTTTCTATTCATAAGATCCACAAAATATGCTGGCGCATTAGTCAATCCAAACGGCATTACCAGCCACTCAAAGAAACCGGATGGTGTTCGAAAAGCAGTCTTCGGCACACTATCCTTAGCCACTCTCAACTGGTGAAATCCCGTTGCCAAATCCATCTGAGAAAACACCTTAGCTTCGTGAAGCTGATCAAACAAGTCATCTATTCTCGGCAACGGATACTTGTTCTTCTTAGTCACTTTATTCAGATCACGATAATCCACACACAACCTCAACGATCCATCTGCTTTGGTTGCAAACACAACTAGTGCACCCCACTCGGACACACTACGCCGAATGTATCCTTTCTGCAAAAGATCATCAACCTGCACCCTCAACTCCTGCTGTTCCCTAGGCGCCATCCGCCTAAGAGGCATCACAACAGGTCTGGCTCCTTCAACTAGATCTATACGAAACTCGATCTCTCCATGCGACGGTAACCCTTTGACCTCGTCAAAGACATCCTCAATCCATTAGCGATTGGCACAGATGACAGTCCATCCCGTGGAACAACCAGCGAATACATGAAGCTCATGAAGACGCCTTCTTCATGCTTACATCGTATCAAAATCTTTCGCCCCTCCACATTCTCGACTGTCACCTCCAACCTCTCACAATCAACCTTTGCCGCATACTTCCTAAGCCAGTCCATACCCAAAATAATTTCGAACCCCGCAAAGTTCAGAACAAAACAATCACAAACAAAAGAGCAACCATGACTCGATACAATCAGACCACGACATAGCATACACAAACAAAACGAACCCCCAAATGGATTAGTCACAACCAATGGCCTATCAACAATATCCGGTTCTAAACCTAACCGGCTTACAAGTTCACTACAAACAAACGAATGCGACGCCCCAGTATCAAACAGAACTCTAATTGGAACACCACATATGGAAAGAGTACCTTGATCCACCACACTCTTTCCTTTCTCTTCAGCGGTAGGAGCTTTCGAAGACGATGGAACAGCCCCCAAAGCATAAGCTTGCACAATCTGCTTGTCCTTCCGTGGTTCTGGACAATTCTTCCTGATATGCCCCGGCTTGTCACAGTTGTGACACTTCATCGGTACCTTCTGATTCTTACAATCTCTGGAGAAATGGCCCTTCTGCTGGCAATTATAGCAGGTCACTTTGCTCTTCGGCTTCTTCTAGCCATCCCTACCCTTTTGCTGCTGCTGCTTCCTCTTCTTGTTTCCACCCTGCTGGGGTTTAGACTCTTCCCTGGTCACAGCAACAACAAATCCTTCCTTAGGAAACAGATTCTCGTGCCTGAGAGCCTTCTCCACAAGTTTCTCAAATGGATCGTCCAAATGATCCACCAACTGCCTCCCAAGATAACTGTCCAAGCCTGTCACAAACTTCTCGTTCTTCTGATACGAAGATTCAATATACGACCGAGCATACTTAGACAAAGCCTCAAACTCAGAAACATACACAAGAACTGGTCTTCCACCTTGCTTGAGCTCCACAAACTTCTTGAACAGAACAGACTTCTGAGCTGTAGAAATGAACTTAGCTTCAAATCTGACTTGGAATTGCTCCCAAGTAATCTCTTCCTCTGGAGTATCAATGGTGATAGAGTTCCACCAATCAGAAGCTCTCCCTTGAAGCTGTCTTGATGCTAACTTCCTCTTAGTGGCATCCTCAATTCCTAAGTCACCAAAAATCCTTCTACAAGCATCTATCCACCTCTGGACTTCAATGGTTGATTCTGTTCCCAAGAAAACCTTTCCTCCAAGAGCAGTGTAGTCCTTACACAGCTTAGCAAAATCAACCGGTTTTGGAGTTTGAACTTGAACTCCAACATCCACCGATGGCCCCGGAGCTGGCATCCTTCTCATGATCGAAGTCATCATAGCTTCGAACATAGCAGCATAATCAGCAGCCCCCTCAGTAGCACGGCCTTCCCTAGTAGCTGGTTTCCCTCTTCGACTCATTCTCAATATCTATAAAAAGGAATGGTCAGAACATCTTGAGAAACAACTGCTTAAAGGACTCAAACTCTTCTAATCTACTATATTATATATAGTAATCATCCATCAAAATACAATTACGTCTCTCATACGTAGTTACGTCAGCGAGCGTTGGGTAAAATCGATTAACCAAAGCTCTGATACCAAATGTGACGACCGCCCATAACCCCTGCACTGAACCTAGAGAAAGTGCGCTGTAAAGTGTGCCAGGCAGCCATGGACGATTGTCAGGGTAAATTAAAACAACAGAATCTATCGTATTACTCACAGCGCATGGACAAAATACAATAGAACATACATATAGTGAAGCTTCACAGAATAGAATCTCATCAATAAAACTTCATAATAGTTGAATACAAACATCTGAATAGTCAGTACAACAAGCCTCACTACATAACACTCGGAGAAAATACAAACAGCGGAACACCCAGTACATATAATAAGAAGATAATATGCAACCCTCCAGCTCGTCTTCGATATCAACACCGTGGAAAGCAAGAACAGCACCTGTCACCTGCTACCTAGTCTGCCCGTCTCAAAATGGACGAACATCCCAAGGCAATAAGAGTTAAAACATAAAGCCTTGAGTCAGACAACAGTCTTAGTGAGCAGTAAATTAACTAACAACATACCAAAAGAGCATAAAGGAAAAGGAATAGGAATACAACCCTCCCACTCCACCTCTTTCTACAGTGATAGCCCCCAGACACACACTAAGTAGAGGCAAACATAGCAGAGCATACAATTTAAAGTAAAGCAATTATCACTCGAGTCAAGGGCGATGTTTTCCAAGTACAAACCCCCAAGGCCTAAACCAAGATCAGATAAGCACCAAGAAAATACCGCTCTTGAGACCGAATGACGATACAACCAAACATCCATGACTCTAGCTATCACTGTTATCATTGCTTCGATATCACCGTTAATTGAATGACCGGCAGATTCTTTCAGCCGTCCGTCAAGGGCTAATGGAAACCCCGGTTCTAGACATAACTCTACACGTCATCGTGACCCGTGCCTAGGACTATCGAATCTACCCAGAGTACTTGACTATCAATCATTAGCCTTCAGGGACTATCGAATCTGCCCAACGTACTCTTGCTTTGAGCATGCTAGAACCTTCAACAACGATGAGATCTCAGCCTTCTAGTCATCCTCCTCGACGACTATTTCCATACTAGCTCAAGCACCTCTCGAGCATCCATTATCCTCAAACTCGAACCATATCACCGAGTTATCAACATGTTTGGAATGATCCCGTCTGGATTAGACCAAGACTATCTCATATCATGCCTCGCTTCATCACATCCTCGCAAAGCCTCATCTCAACATCATCATCAAATCTAAGCATAAGAGCTTCACCATCCGCTACATATGCCACGAGCAGCTTTTCCAATTCAAGAGCCTTTCTCTTAGCTTTTGAATCATCTTCGGTCTAAATCAAATCATCAATCATCTAATTCATAGCAATCAATCAAATCAGACATTAATCCAAGTAAACAAGCATTCAAATATGATCTAAATAGACAATTATAACAACAATGGCAATTTCGTAATTAAAGAGTCAAAAGTCCAACAAGCATGAAAACATGAGCAATGTCTCTATAATCTTGATGAATGATCTTGCATAAGTTAACATGTAGTAAAATGGTTGTCAAATCATCATGAACAATGGATCTATATGGATCTATACTTAGGTTTACAAAGATGCATGAAAATCACTACTTTAACACAAAATCAAGCCAACGATCCGATATACTCCTTTGGATCCGTGTGAGAGATAATCACCACTCACCAAATCACCTAAACACCTCAAAAGAAACCCACTTCAGATCTGGACAGCGAAGGATCTAACTTGATCTATCACCAATCCGCTTCAAACGATGAAATCTCACTTCAATGGATGTAGATCTTCAATCTAAGCTCTTGAATCTTCAATTTGATCTTCAATTTGGATGGATGGAATCACTAGATTAGAGTGGAGAAAAGAAGTGAAGAAGTGTAGAAGTTGAGCTCTCAAAATGGCAGCACTTCGTCGCTTCGAAATCCGGATCCCAAAAAGGGAGATAGAACCCTCCTATTTATAGCTGATTTTCCCTTAGGTCGTCCGCCCCTTTAGGTCGTCCACGACCTAACTACCCACGACCTACGACATAAAACCCCACGACCTAACACTGCGCGCGACCTAACAGATGCGCGCGACCTAACAGATGCGCGCGACCTAACATATGCGCGCGACCTAACAGATGCGCGCGACCTAACAGATGCGCGCGACCTAACACACAACTGCACCTTAGCGACCTATCGAAGATCGCGACCTAACACTCAGCTATCCTCCTTAGGTCGCTCACGACCTAACACTCACGCGACCTAACAACTCACGCGACCTAACAACTTACGCGACTTACGACCTAACCCAGACCTATGCATCTATGCGACCTACGACCTAACACACCAAGAAGCTCACGACCTAACTATCTTAGGTCGCCTACGACCTAAATCAACACAGAAGCTTACGACCTAACTCTTAGCTAGGATACGACTTATCATTTTAGGTCGCTCACGACCTAACTTCACTAACTTGCTAACTACTGTAGGTTACTAACCCTAAGGTCACTAACTCCTATAGGTTGCTACATTCTATAGGTCGCTACATTCTATAGGTCGCTACTATCTTAAGTCGCTAATCCTATAAGTCGTCTACTCCTATAAGTCGCCAACTCTCTTAGGTCGCTCCAACCTCTTAAGTCGCTCCTCCGACCAAATCCTACCCCACGACCTAAGCCACCATACGACTTATCTTCTATACGACTTAACTATCACACGACCTAACTGCTTAGGTCGTTCCACTTCTTAGGTCGCCAACTTCCTATAGGTCGCTCTACTTCCTTAGGTCGTCTACTACGACCTAACCACTATACGACCTAACTTCTATACGACCTAAGACTTAGACCCTGGACAACTTATCAACAATGCGACCAAATGATAACTGTTTTATGATTTTTCGATCCGTAAAATACGGGTCGTTACATTCTCTCCCCCTTAGGAATTTCGCCCCCGAAATTCCAAACAAACAGAGCAATCAAAGACTATTCTACATGCCTACCATCCATAGTAATCAACAAACCATGCATCTAATTCTAACTTAGCATGCAGAATTCTAAAACTAGAGCAAGTTACAATATCGTGAGATGACACGACACCTTAGGGCCATACCTTGAAGAGTTCAGGATGAGCTGCTTTCATCCTCTCTTCCACCTCCCACGTACAGTCGTTATCATCATCACTCTATTGTTTCTTGAGCAACTTAACTACCTTCCTCCTAAGCTGTTTCGTGTCGGTTTCCACAACACGAAGCGGCTTACGGGTCTCTTATCGACTGGATCAACTTCAAAATCTTCACAGCTATCAGCAGACACCACAGTATTCGAGTCGTGCACATACTTCTGTAGATACGATACGTGAAAAACATTGTGCACACCCGACATCTTCTCTGGTAACTCCAATCTGTAGGCGTGCTTTCCAATTCGCTCGATGATCGGGAATGGTCCAACAAATCTCGGAGTCAATTTTCCTTTCTTTCCGAAACGAATAACATTCTTCAGTGGAGAAATCTTCACAAAAACCATATCACCAACATCGAATTCCAAATCCTTACGACGCTTATCGACATAACTTTTCTGACGGTCTTGGGCTGCCTTCATTCGTTGCCGAATGATCTCTATACCATCCGAAGTCTGTCGAATCATCTCTGGCCCAAGCATCAACTTTTCTCCGGTCTCTAACCAACATGTCGGAGAGTTACACGGTCTTCCATACAATGCCTCATACGGTGCCATACCAATGCTTGACTGGTAACTGTTGTTATACGAAAATTCCACCAAATGAAGATGATCTTCCCATGATCCTCCGAAATCCAAAACACAAGCTCTAAGAAGATCTTCCAAAACTCGGTTGACTCTCTCGGTCTGACCATCTGTTTGAGGGTGATAAGCTGTACACAAACACAACTTGGTTCCCAAAACTTCCTGGAAGCTCTTCCAAAATCCACTAGTGAACAATGGGTCTCGATCGCTCACTATACTCTTCGGAATACCATGGAATCGAACTATCCACTTAACATATAACTCGGCCAACTTTGATGCAGTCCTAGTCGATCGAACAGGAATGAATCTTGCACTTTTAGTCAGACGATCTACGATGACCCAAATTCCTTCATTTCCCGTTCTAGTTCTAGGTAGTCCATCAATAAAATCCATCGACACTTTTTCCCACTTCCATGTAGGAACCTCTAATGGCTGAAGCAATCCACTGGGCTTCTTCTACACTTCTTCACTTCTTTTCTCCACTCTAAATCTAGTGATTCCTTCCATCCAAATCGAAGATCAAATTGAAGATCCAAGAGCTTAGATTGAAGATCTTCATCCATCGAAGAGAGATTTCATCGTTTGAAGCAGATTTGTGATAGATCGAGTTAGATACTTCGCTGTCCAGATCTGGAGTGGGTTTCTTTTAAGGTGTTTAGGTGATTTGGTGAGTGGTGATTATATCTCACACGGATCCAAAGGAGTATATCGGATCATTGGCTTGATTTTGTGCTAAAGTAGTGATTTCCATGCATTTTCCTAATCCTAAGTATAGATCCATATAGATCCATTGTTCATAATGATTTGGCATCCATTTTACTACATGTTAACCAATGCAAGTTCATTCATCAAGATTATAGAGATATTGCTCATGTTTTCATGCTTGTTAGACTTTTGACTCTTTAATTACGAAATTGCCATTATTGTTATAATTGTCTATTTAGATCATATTTGAATGCTTGTTTACTTGGATTAATGTTTGATTTGATTGATTTCTATGAATTAGATGATTGATGATTTGATTTAGACCGAAGATGATTCAAAAGCTAAGGGAAAGGCTCTTGAATTGGAAATGCTGCTCGTGGCATATGTAGCGGATGATGAGGCTCATATGGATAGATTTGATGATGATGTTGAGATGAAGCTTTTCTATGATGATGATGAGGCGAAGTATGATATGAGATAGCCTTGGTCTAATCCAGACGGGATCATTCCAAGCAGATTAATAACTCGGTGATATGGTTCGGGTTTGAGGATAATGGTTTGCTCGAGAGGCGCTTAAGCTAGTATGGAAATAGTCGTCGGGGAGGATGACTAGAAGGCTGAGATATCATCATTTTTGAAGGTTCTAGCATGCTCAAAGCAAGAGTACGTTGGGCAGTTTCGATAGTCCCTGAAGGCTTCTGATTGGTAGTCAAGTACTCTGGGCAGATTCGATAGTCCTAGGCACGGGTCACGATGACGTGCGGAGTTATGTCTAGAACCGGGGTTTCCATTAGCCCTTGATGGACGGATGAAATAAAGAGCCGGTCATTCAATTAACCATGATATCGAAGCAATGATAACAGTGATAGCCAGAGTCATGGATGTTTGGTTGTATCGTCATTCGGTCTCAAGAGCGGTAGTTTCTGGGTGCTTATCTGATCTTGGTTTAGGCCCTGGGGGTTTGTACTTGGAAAACATCGCCCTTGACTCGAGTGATAATTGCTTTACTTTAAATTGTATGCTCTGCTATGTTTGTCTCTACTTAGTGTGTGTCTGGGGCTATCACTGTAGAAAGAGGTGGAGTGGGAGGGTTGTATTCCTATTCCTTTTCCTTTATGCTCTTTTGGTATGTTGTTAGTTAATTTACCGTTCACTAAGACTGTTGTCTGACTCAAGGCTTTATGTTTTAACTCTTATTGCCTTGGGCTGTTCGTCCATTTTGGGACGGGCAGACTAGGTAGCAGGTGACAGGTGCTGTTCTTGCTTTCCACGGTGCTAATGTCGAAGACGAGCTGGAGGATTGCATATTATCTTCTTACTATATGTACTGAATGTTCCGCTGCTTGTATATTCTCTGAGTGTTATGTAGTGAGGCTTGATGTATTGACTGTTCAGATGTTTGCATTCAACTATTATGAAGTTTTATTGATGAGATTCTATTCTGTGAAGCTTCACTATATATATTCTATTGTATTTTGTCCATGCGCTGTGAGTAATACGTTAGATTCTGATGTTTAAATTTACCCTGGCAATCGTCCATGGTCGCCTGGCACACTTTACAGCGCACTATCTCTAGTTTCGGTGCAGGGGTCATGAGCGGTCGTCACATATAACAGGATGATATAATTTTACAGATTCAAATGGTGTCAGTTTACTAGTTATATAAGTACACATCGTCTGGTGAGAATTACTCACTTGTTTAAGCTGGAGATGATGACCAAAACACACAACACAGAAACTTCAAAAGCACGAGAGCACGATAATGATTTGAGTGTGGGAGAGCCAAAGCTAATTGCCTTGTCACATTCAAACCAAACAAATTACAAACAACATAAGATTTCAACCCAAAAATTCAATAAACAATGCTAGAAACGATTGTATAAAACGAATCCAAATCATTGCACTTGCTTTCAACCTCCTATACCTCAGCTACAGGTTTGAAATGTACTATCAAGGGTTGAGTTTGGATCTGGTCTTAGGTCCATAGGGTCGGCCTAGCATGGTGTTTGAAGGTGGTGAAGTCTAGGTGCACTAGTTGGTCAGGCAAGGGGCTAACAACACAAGGCAAAAGCATGGATTTTCTATGCCACTTTGGGCTCGACCAAGGCTAAGGAAGACATGGCTATTTCAGGTTTGGTCAGTAGGGGGTGTGCAGAGGTGTCTCAGGTCAGAATTTGGCTGGTGGAGGTGGAGCAAGTGGTGGCAAGGAGGAGTTTAAAGGTGATTACTAGGTAGGCTCGGTTTGACATGTATGGATGATGTTGTTCAAAACTTTGGTCGAGATTCTTCATTATGGCTCAAGGCAATGGGATGGGGAGGGGATGGAGGAGATGCTGGTCAGATGGGATGGTGGTGGAGGTGGCTAAGTTGGTGGATGAGGGCAGGCCGATCCAAAGAAGGGGATGAAGGCAAGTGCAAATCAATGTAAAACAAAGAAGAAAACAAAGAAACATGAAAAAGAAAAGGAGTTTTTACCAATTTTTTGCAAGATGGAGGCCGTGATTTTTTTAGGGTTAAGAAGCTTTGATAATGTGTGAAAAGATGAGGAGTCAGCTGAAAAAAAGAGAGGAAAAGAACGGCCAAAAATTAAATTAAAATAAAAGATGTATTGATTAAAATGAAACGGTGGAATACAAAAGGACTTAGACAAATCAAAGGTCACAACTTTTCAAATTTCTTTTATTTATTTTGTAATTTATAAATACATATAAAAACTGAGAAATAAAGATGACAACTTAGAAATGAAAATAAAAATATAAAATAAATAATTAAATTTTAATTAAATTTTAGTAAAATAACCAATTTATACTAGTTTGAAATTATAGTTCACATAATAATTAACATTTATTTTAAAAATGAAATGTTTGAAATCAAACAAGTTTAAAATAGTTTCAAAATAAAATAAAGTCACATTTTAAAATATAGGCCAAAATCTAGGGTTGTTACAGAGTGCGTGATGAGGAGTATGTACCGGAATTCCCTCGAAGACTTTGAGGGCAGTTAGGAAATGGAGATAGGGGCAACCCTTGGTAGATAACACTGGATTAGCTAACATTATCAGGCGAACTATTCGCGAAGGTCTGACAAATAGAGATTTGGAGGGAGTAAACAAAGGTCCGTTTACCCGTAACATTAGGATAGCTAGGAATCCACCCGATTTCAAGCTACCCACTCTGGAAGTATACAACGGTAAGATGGATCCCACTGACCACTTGATGAGGTACACAAGGAATATGGAAGTGCTGGGGGGCATCAGAGGAGGTTATGGCCCGATGTTTCCCCTGTGCTTGACTGATATAGCGGCTATGTGGTTCAGACAGCTGGAAGATGGATCAATTAGAACATGGACAGAACTAGTGGATACATTCTTGAAGCAGCTTCGAGTTCACATAAAAAGGCCAAAGAATGTGATGACACCGACGTTAGTTAAACAGAGGATGGATGAATCGCTCAGGACTTTCTTAACTCGGTTTAATGCAGTTGTTGCTTTGATGGATCTGCCGGATCCATCAATGGTTCTGATGGCTGCAATATCAGGAGCCAGGGATAATTTGGATTTCAAAGTATCGTTGATATGGGACCCACCAATGGATCTCAGGGAATTCTTTCATGAAGCTGAGAGATTTCTTCGACAAGAGGATGCATGTTTTGATATGAAGTCAAAGGAAGTAAACATGGTTAAGGATGGAGGACCACCCGGTGAAAGCTCGGTTAAGGACAAGGATAAAGGGAAGAGGATGCGCTGGGGAGAACCAAAATTCTCCACTTACACAGGATTGAATGCAACGTTGGAGCGGATATTCTAGGATACTCGGGATTGCCTTCCTTATCGAAGGCCGGCAAGGAGGGAACCCTTAGAACGCGAAAGGGCATCAGGAAGGCACTGTCTTTTTCATGACCTGGACGGGCATGATACTAACAGCTGTCGAAATCTAAAGGATATAATCGAGGAACGTGTTAGGAATGGTCAATTTTGACAATATGTCGAAACTCGAAATGTAGCGGTGGAACGGGGGCAGCCACCGCCTACCTCAAACGACGATGGCGCAAGGCCAAGGAATGTGGTCGATTGGTCATCAACTAATCATGATGGTTTGGAATAAGTAACAAACTCCGGGAAAATGGCTGAATCACTTACTCATGTATGGGGACAGAGATAACCCATAGGCATGTTCTGAGATGATGATAGACCGTGACACTCTGGTTTGTGAAATCTATTTTTTCTTTTTGGCTTGGACACTTGGTTTTTCTGCTTTGGTTTGGGAGTTTGGTTTGAACTCTCGGTTCTGTTGGTTATCTGGTTTGGATTTTGGTTTGGACACTTGATTTTTGATTTGGATTTTGATTTGGACTTTTGATATGGATTTTTGGTTTTCTAATTTGATTTGGATTTCAGATTGGATTTTAATTGGATTTTCCTCTGGTTTTTGGCTATAAGGTCGTCGAGCATAGACTATGCTCGGCAAGGGTCCGGAGAGACAGGATTCGGCCTAGGACTTAGGCCCTATAATATCTATCGGTTACTATTTCAGGTCGTCGAGTATGGACTATGCTCGGCAAGGATCCGGAGCGACCAGGATTCGGCTTAGGACTTAAGCCACGGCATTGCTTAGCGTTCAGGGACACTGAACCAGGAACACCATGGCATTACTTAACACAGGTCGCCGAGTGTGGATTACGCTTGGCAAGAACCCGGAGAGGTTATGGATTTGGATATTGGATATGAACAGCTAAGGATTTGGACATGGACCCGTAGCGGTCTCGGACATGGATATCGACTCGAAGAGGTCATGGATTCGGTTATTGGTTATTGGATATGGATGGACTAGAACTCGGTTGTCGGGTTCTGATGGATGTGGAATTGGATAAGGATTCGGTTGCTGGATAGAAATCAGATATCAACTCAGAGCTGTCGTAGATTTGGATAAGGATACGGCAATGGCACTTGGATAAAATGGATTGAATTATGAATCGGAAGTTATGGTTATGGATAACATATGGACTTCGGATGTCGGATATGAGGCTATTCAAAACACACCTTCCAATAGCAAGGCATGTTTTGGGGGGAAAATGTTAACCCACCTTTTGGCAAGGCCGTAGACATGTGGATTTAACTAAAATCGACTGCTCGTTTGTCGAGACTGGAACACGATGGGTTTGAGCCAGCTGGATGGATAGACGATCAGTCATGGATGGTTCAGTGTTGGTCGCACGATCAAGATGGTTCAGTTGTACATGGCTCGGTCGACGAGAGGAGGTCATGCATGGTTCGGTGTGTGACGCTCAGTCATATAGGGTCGGTCAGGGTAGATGAGTCAAAGTGAATCAGCTAAGGAGGGTCGGTCGGACAAAGGGATGAAGGCCATGTCGTTCGGCCATACGTGGATCGACAGAAGGAGGATCGGCTTCGTGGAGTGCTTCAGGTCGACACGTTCGTAGCTCTGGGTAAGCACCCCATTTTACTCGAGTTGGCATTTGAAAATTGGATCAGCATTTGAGTGGGTTGGTACTGGAGTGGATCGGCCATACGTGGTTCGGCCATAATGGATCGGCCATACGTGGTTCGACCATAGTGGGTCGGTCGGCATGTTGGAAGCACCGGGTCGGCATTGAGGAAAAGGGGAATGGATCGGCATATGGAGCTTAGGTACTGTTAGCACCAAAATTGGTCACTAACCTCGTAGAGAAAGATTGTGTAGAGATATAAGTGATGAAAGTAAATTAAACAGAAAAGACAATGCTAATCTAACTGCCGAAAGTAAGAACACCAGATTTATAGTGGTTCAGCGTAATTGCCTACGTCCACTTTGAGGTTAAACTTTATTGATCTTCTTTATAGTTGATTACAAATACAATTCGTGAATCAAATGCTTGCATGAAGTTGTTTAAGTAGAGAAGATGAGTCTCGAAAATGGCAGAGTCTCCCCAGTGTTCTCTCCCAAAAAAGGATCCCTTTCATTGTGCCCCTGCCTCTCTATTTATAGACGAAGGTGGGTTGGACTTCTCTGGTGGGCCTGGTAGCTGAATAACTCGGTCCAAATAGTGTAAGTCCTATGCGCCGAACCAGATAGGCTGAACAACGAAATGCCGAGCCTCCCCCTTTATGCCGAACGAGGTGAGGCCGGACACTCTGAATGCCGAACATCCATTTGTACTGAATGACCTTGGATGACGAGCTACAGGTGATTGCCGAACGAGATACGTACCGGAAGAGATGTGGTGTTGAGTGAGGGATGCAGATCGAATGAGGCTGGAATGCCGAACAGTTCGGGAATGCCGAGTGTACCTTGTAGGCCGATCGTCCATGGATGCCGAACGATTTTATGCCGAGCGTTCTTCCTTGGCCGAACGGTATTCACTACCGAACGTTTCTCGATGCCGGACGCTCCTAGATGCCGAACGTTATCCCATACCGAACGCCCTTTAGATGCCGAGCGCTGTGCTCGTGCCGAACGGTCTTAACATGTCGAACTCTCATTGTTTAACTGATCGATGGGGAGGCCGAGTACTAAGTTGCCTGGTCAATTCCCCAGGAAACACTTGCCCCCCAAAGTGTATTACGTGACCGAACGTGATACGCTTTGAATTACGTATCCTCCATGCTCCGCTTCGAACCTTGGTTAAATCCTCTTGGAGATGCCTTCTCGAGAATATCAATGGCCATTCGTGTCCGATTCTGCAGAGCTAATAAGTTTTGGCTATCTGATCTAGTCTTCTCTTAATAACCCTTAGTGAGAATTCAATTTCTGTTGATCTCAAGAAGTCGAACTTTTTCAGATGTACACATGCACGTTCGGGTACATGTTCTTGCCATTGGCTCTCGGATGCATTTTATATGCTCATAAGTCGTCGCCAACTCCATCTAGTTTAATTGCAATTCAATCGCGATTCCGTGTTTGTATTTTTTGTGAAATAAGGGTTGCAATCAGCCACTTGAGGCGTTTTCCAAACCTCTCTTCAGTACAGACTCTATGATTTTGTTCAAACTTCAACCTATCCATTTTCAGTTATAATGGATCATGGAAGGTCATAAGGACAAATGACGTTACGGATAAAGAAGTGAATTATTTTCTTCATCTTGGTCGTGGTTAAGGGTTCTTCATCTGCCCATTTGGTGACGTAATCAACTGCTATGATGGTGTATTTCGCACCACCTTTAGGATCGACAAGAAGATGATTTCAGTGCCCCCAAGTGGCAAACGGCTATGAACTAGCCATTTGAATAATTTCCATCGGCGGGGTTCCCGGAGTTTTTGCAAACATCTTGCACTCGTCACATTGTCTAGCATGATCAACCGCATCTGGGTTGATAGTTGGCCAGTAATACCTGTAGCAGAGTATCTTCTTTATCATGGTTTTCCCCCTGATGTTATTACCGCATTCATCTTCATAGACTTTGCTCAAGATATCATCATGGGCGATATGCCGAAGCATGGGGATGGATAAACTCCTTTTGACACACGAATTATTCTTAGATGATTTGGCGTGAAGCTTTGAGGAGGATCCGTCGTTTGGCATTCCTCCGTTCAGTAAGAATTCCTCATTTTAGATAGTCTTTGATAGGAGTCAACCATGACACCTTTTCATTTTGTTCGCTGAGTACGTGTGTAATGATGTAATACGTGAAGTCAGTTAGTAGCTCTTGGACTTGGTCGAGAAAAGGAGCAAGACAATGCCCCCTAGCAAGATCAACTTCCTTAAATTTGTATACTACCAATCAAGAATCACAAAAGATATGTAAAGTTTTCACTTCAAAACCTCTAGCAAGTTTGAGGCTGGTAGTTAAGGCTTCATACTAAGCATCGTTGTTTGTTACAGGTAAATCGATTTTTAGGACGTAGCAGATTGATCGTTCCTCAGGAGTCATTATCAAGCCATAACACTGATCATTGGATGCTCCATCCATGTACATTTTCCATCTTATGGTTGGTTCTTTGCTACTCTTTGAGTAGTCTTTTGAGGTAGTGAATTTGGGTGTGAGGTCTGCTAATTTCCGTCCTTGGATAGCCCTTCGTGGAAAATAAGTGATATCGAATTAGCTTAGTTTGATATTCTATTTAAGTAGTCTTTCAGACGTCTCAGGTCATTGTATGCCTTGTCGCAATGGCTGGTAGGCATAGACGTTGATGGGGTGAGCCTAAAAGTAGGAGTGGAGCTTTCATGATGAAATCAATAGAGATTGTGCTAGCTTTTGTAGCTTCAGGTTGATATCCAATGCATGGCTCGCGATAGTTAATGAAATCACATATGCACGTCAGAATGGGTCCAAGGGAACATATCATCATTTATTCAGAAAAATCCAACTAATTCTTTTATCATCATTGCACTGAGCTGTGATCCGATATTCAGCACCTGCAAAGGGTCGCCATGGCTGGCTGTAATGTCAACCGTCAGCTTAGCAGGTGCCATCCCAGATTCTTTGAGTAAAGATGTAACTATTTTGCATAACATTCAATGTGAAATATGGTTGAGATGGTCAATGTTGATGGTTATTCTGGTCGAATCCTAGAGTCTTGTCATGAGTTATTGAGTCTAATAGTGAAGGGCTCTGAATGCTCTATTAGACTATCAGCAAATGGCCAAAAATCAGGCTTAAAAGTGCATTAAAGGAAATGTCGAGTGGCGGTCAGCCTCGAGTGGCACGCAACTGTATAGCTGTATCTTGCTATGAGTTTGAATTTTCTTGTGCATTCGAGTAGCGCACTTTCTATTTAATGCATTCATGATTCTTTACCCATCCTTCGGGTTGGAGTGAAAGTCAATTGCCCATGAGCTAAGGTATCGATTTAACGATTCTATCTCTAGGCATCCTTTCGGTCGTTGCCTTGAGTAGTTGTAAGCACTATATATAAGTTTTAATACTGAGCTATCGTAGCCAGTTTTTGGATGACCATGCGTCTTCTCCCAGTCTCGGGTTGATAAATGTACTGCATGGACGGTTGAGTCTCGTCCTAGCTATGTATATGTTTTCACCTAAACTCCAAAGACATAGAGGTGATTGGTGAATAGTCGGTTCACATTCATCTTGCTTCTCGCTCGTGCCCCCAGGTCTAGGGCATATACCGATAAGTAGGAAAGCCAACCACGCCCACTTTAGCTTTACTCTCTTTCCCGTTGAATCGTGGGATCATGTCAATCGATGGGAGACTAGGTCTTGCCTATCTTGGATTTTATCGTGGTTTTTCATTCCAAGAGGAATACTTCGATGCCACGTAAGTTTATGGGCATAATTTGGACAGTGGATGGTCATCCACGTCCACTTTGGTTCATGCTCTGTAATCAGATCTCGGGGTAAAGTTGGCTACAAATGCAGTCGGGTTATGCTCATCCAGTTTCATACTCCTCCTGATGAATCGAACGAGGGTGCTGGAGAATTTTTGACCAAGTATTCGTGGTTTACCCTCCTTTCCATACTCTGGGGGTCATAGTTTTTCAAAAAACATCTGAGTCACATTCGTATGTGCTTGGTGCGGATCAGCATTGACCCTTGGTCTGAGGTATGATATAGTAGGTTGCTCGTAGCTTTGGATTCCATTTCGATTGGTTCTGTAATCTGTATTGAGGCCTCCCTACAGTCGCTGCCTCAAGTTATAAAGAATGCCATGCTAGAGCTATAGTAAGCTGTCGTATTCGGCTTTTTAGTGTTTTGTACCCCTGCCCCTAGCATTGATTTGGCCAGGTCACTAGTTGGATGGTCGAACTCCATCCTCAGCGTGTTAATAATCCTCCTGTCGATTCCAGACCGAAGTTTACGGAATAGAAAATGGTCGGAATCCACTCGTCTATTTATCGATGTTTATACACCACTCTGCATTATGGTGACTTAGTGTTATTCTCCCCACGGTTGACTCGCGCCCAATTTGTGTTCATTCTTCGGTCCACGCTCCAGGGACTTAGAGATTTGTCAAACGGTTTATGCTTTAGTCCACAGTTTGAGACGCAGAGATTTTCGTCAACTCGTTTATACTCTAGTTCGCACTCTGGGAACTTAGAGTAATCTGGTCCGCTTCTGGGATTTAGGGAGTTTTTTCTGAAGTTGTCTATAATCTAGTCCATGCTCTGGGGACTGAGAGTACTGTAGTCCGCACTCTGGGGACGTAGAGGTTTTTGAGTCATTTATACTCTAGTCCGCGCTCAGGGACTTAGAGTACTTTAGTCCGCATTCTGTCTCCCGTTCCAAAGGGTGAGACCCCCCGGATGGCTGAGAGTTTGCCTAGACCTGGTAGATAATCCTTCTCTTTAAGATTCTCTTTAAGATTTCGAAAGTCATTATTCTTTATGCAGGACTATTGCATTCTAATGCTTGTTTTCCATGATTTTGTGCATGCCGTTCTAACCCCGAGCCCACTCCGAGGAGCGATGTCACCAAGGAAGTGGGGGAGAAAACAAGTGAAGCCACTCACGCAGGGGAGGCTTCTGGTCCAGACGCTCAGGTGATCGGAGCGCTTGACGAAGACAAGCTTGAAACCTCCTCTCCTACCGACGGGGGTTATGAAGTAGAAATTACAGGCGCCTCTGAGCATACATCCGAATTGAGCATGGAGGAGCGGCTCGAGAAAGAGAGGGAGGAGATGGTCAAGATCATAGTAGATCCCCGAGTTGTGGACTTGGATGATCCTTTGAACAAGCCGTTGAAGGTCATCCTTCCTGGCGGGTCCAAGCCCATGGAAGGCCCCCGTACTCATTCAGTTGCTACCCCTCTATCAAAGAAGAGTACCAAGGGTAAATGCTCTGGAGAGGAGCCGTCTGGAAAGAAGTTGAAGAAGCACAAGAAGTGACTACTATCCTCGTTCAACGAGGGTTAGTTTAAGTCATGTAATTATTTTCATCTATTTCCTTAGTCCTTGTAGATAGAATGTCGACTCTGAACCTTGGAGGGGTTGTAATAGAAACTCATTTCTGAATAAGGTTTAGTTCCTTTTTCTGTCTTACAAAAGACTCTTATTATTCAGTTTTCTTTGTGATTGTGATTTTAATCCAAGCAGTTGTGAGTAACATAGACTTCTCAGTCCATCTTCATATAACTCGGAAACTCTTCGAGAGTCGTTGAACTTCCATTCTGTGCTTCGAGCACTTATAATACTTTCTAGCCCGTATGTCAGGGATTTGACAAATTCAAGTCATTTGTGTCATAGTTCATATTCAGGGAACTTGGAGATCCGATTTGCTTATATTCGAGTCTGCACTCTGGGGAGTTAGAGTACTCTAGTCCGCACTCTGGGACTTAGAGTATTCTAGTCCGCAATCTGGGGACTTGGAGGTTTAAGTCGTTTATACTCTAGTCCGCGCTCTGGGGACTTAGAGTACTCTACTCCGCACTCTGGGGACTTGGAGGTTTTAGTCATTTATACTTAGTCCGCGCTCTGGGGACTTAGAGTACTCCAGTCCGCACTCTGGGGACTTGGAGGTTTAAGTCGTTTATACTCTAGTCCGCGCTCTCGGGACTTAGAGTACTCCAGTACGCACTCTGGGGACTTGGAGGTTTTAGTCATTTATACTCTAGTCCGCGCTTTGGGGACTTAAAGTACTTTAGTCCGCACTCTGGGGACTTGGAGGTTTAAGTCGTTTATACTCTAGTCCGCGCTCTGGGGACTTAGAGTACTCCAGTCCGCACTCTAGGGACTTGGAGGTTTTAGTCATTTATACTCTAGTCCGCGCTCTGGGGACTTAGAGTACTCCAGTCCGCACTCTGGGGACTTGGAGGTTTAAGTCGTTTATACTCTAGTCCGCGCTCTGGGGACTTAGAGTACTCCAGTCCGCACTTTTGGGACTTGGAGGTTTAAGTCGTTTATACTCTAGTCCGCGCTCTGGGGACTTAGAGTACTCCAGTCTGCACTCTGGGGACTTGGAGGTTTTAGTCGTTTATACTCTAGTTCGCGCTCTAGGGACTTAGAGTGCTCCAGTCCGCACTCTGGGGACTGAGAGGTTTAAGTCGTTTATACTCTAGTCCGCGCTCTGGGGACTTAGAGTACTCCAGTCCGCACTTTGGGGACATGGAGGTTTAAGTCGTTTATACTTTAGTCCGCGCTCTGGGGACTTAGAGTACTTCAGTCCGCACTCTGGGGACTTGGAGGCTTAAGTCATTTATACTCTAGTCCGCGCTCTGGGGACTTAGAGTACTCCAGTCCGCACTCTGGGGACTTGGAGGTTTTAGTCATTTATACTCTAGTCCGCGCTATGGGGACTTAGAGTACTCCAGTCCGCACTCTGGGGACTTGGAGGTTTAAGTCTTTTATACTCTAGTCCGCGCTCTGGGGACTTAGAGTACTCCAGTCCGCACTCTGCGGACTTGGAGGTTTTAGTCATTTATACTCTAGTCCGCGCTCTGGGGACTTAGAGTACTCCAGTCCGCACTCTGGGGACTTGGAGGTTTAAGTCGTTTATACTCTAGTCCGCGCTCTGGGGACTTAGAGTACTCCAGTCTGCGCTCTGGGGACTTAGAGTACTCCAGTCCGCACTCTGGGGACTTGGAGGTTTAAGTCGTTTATACTCTAGTCCGCGCTCTGGGGACTTAGAGTACTCCAGTCCGCACTCTGGGGACTTGGAGGTTTTAGTCGTTTATACTCTAGTTCGCGCTCTAGGGACTTAGAGTACTCCAGTCCGCACTCTGGGGACTGAGAGGTTTAAGTCGTTTATACTCTAGTCCGCGCTCTGGGGACTTAGAGTACTCCAGTCCGCACTCTGGGGACATGGAGGTTTAAGTCGTTTATACTCTAGTCCGCGCTCTGGGGACTTAGAGTACTCCAGTCCGCACTCTGGGGACTTAGAGTACTCCAGTCCGCACTTTGGGGACATGGAGGTTTAAGTCGTTTATACTCTAGTCCGCGCTCTAGGGACTTAGAGTACTCCAGTCCGCACTCTGGGGACTTGGAGGTTTAAGTTGAGAGCAGTCGTATTTCCACTCTTTAATTTGTATTCATCTACTATATCGAGGCTAATGTCGTCGAATGAACAATCGAACCACGTTTGCTCATGGAATGGGATTCTGCCCCCCAGGATGAGGGACGGAATTTGAAAAATGGACGATCGATTCTCGTCCGCTTGGTGATTATAGCTCTTCCAATCAAGTCAAGGAAGGAGGTATATGACAGATTATAGCTCTTCCAATCAAGTCCAGGAAGGAGGTATATGACAGATTATAGCTCTTCCAATCAAGTCAAGGAAGGAGGTATATGGCAGATGGTTGAATCACATCAATGTTGGGTTAGATAGCCAAATCTCTTACAATTTGCTCTGTATCTCCTTCTAGAAAATAAGGATAATAGATTGTTGAGTAGACAAAGTAAGTTGCATATGTTCCAAGGTGCATCGTGTTCATATATTGACAGCGATTGTTAGCGAGTACGCAGTCTACCATAGCTACTTCAAGTTGGGCTTTCGAACAACCTTTCGTGTTCAGGGTAGGATTTGATGTGTAGATGATCAAATCACGTCCACTTTAGACGGATCCCGACGTCACTGAGCTTCATGAGGGGTATCTGTATTTTGTCGAACTTTGTTCTATGACTCGATTGGAGTGGATGATCGGGCCATATTCATTCCAAGCAGTTTAGGTCTCCAAGTCAAGTGTGGAGGTTGATGGATGGATGGTCGGTTGTTCGAATCGATCATAAGTTGAGCATACGAACTCGGATCGTCTTGAATCTTGGAACATTGGCTTCCCTAGCTTTGATTGTTATGTCTTGTTAATCGTGGCTCGATCCAGACTCGGACAAAATCCATCGATATCCATTGTGAGCCTTTGTGTAACCGATCTCCAAGACGAACTGTCACTGGTTTCTAATCAAGTTCTTGGTGTCACGGCCTTGCCAAAAGGCGGGATAACATTTTCCCCCCAAAGGACGTCTCGTGTAAACATGACGTGCTTTGAAAAACCGCAGTCTTTCATGCTGAATATTTTCGTTCAGTTGATTGCTTGACAGTCGTCTTTTAATCGTTTTGTTTCAATCTTCTTTTAGACAAATGTTCAACTAGCATGCTTTGCTTTGGTTCTGCCCCCAGTTTTGGGGATGAGTATGGAGTTGATGTATGTTTATACTCCGTCTCGCACTCTGGGAGTACGGAGTTGAGTATATGTTTATACTCCGTCTCGCACTCTGGAAATACGAAGTTGATTAATGTTTATACTCCGTCTCGCACTCTGGGAGTACGGAGTTGTGCGAAGGATCGTCGTGTATCAACCCATTTTTAGCCTTGATGTGATGACTTGCCCCCGAGCTCGAGTTTCACTTAGCGAGTGGCTGGTCGTATCGCAGCCGCTCTCTACTTGAATAAATTCCACTTGCATGATGGAATTCAGCTCTTCGTGCATCGTGATGTTGTACATTGTATTTAATCCATAGCCCCAAATCAAAGGCATACGGTTGATGATGAGCAATAGAATTATTCTCGTCCAGATGTAACTCCACACGTCCGATCATGGTCTGCGTAGATTGGTTGGCAACCAAATCTGAGTACCTGGAAACCTACATCGTTTTGAAAGTAGTTTAGTTCAAGCTAGTCGTAGTTCATAGAACAATTGAAATAGAGATGGAAATGGAAATAATTCAAAGAAGATTATGGTAAATCTCATTGATATGTGAAGCAGCATCGTGTGCTCGCTATTCGACTCCGCCCTTGCCTCCTTTCAAAGGGATGTTGGCCGTCAACTGTCCAATTGATAATCATAGCCCTTTATTAATAGGCATCAGATATTCGCTGCCCGCCATTCTGCAGGACTTGTACATACTATTGAAGCTTTCCTTTCCAGGTCATCTTTTCGATCACACCTCGGAGGTGTTTGTAATCGCCCGTGTTAGGATCAGCGAGCATCCGGGAATATACAACATTCCCCTGATTTTCTTTAGACTTTGGTGTACTCTCTCGAGGTTGGTTTCCAGTACCACTCCGAGTCGTGAGTCTTCAAGTAGAGGTTGTCAATTGAATCTTTCAAAGAGCATATGAGCTAAATTATGAAGTCTTGTTTCGGCTACTAGGATCTACATCCTTAGCCAACGGGCCTTCATTGTTATTTTTCTTAGTCTGCTCCACTCCTCCTAACTTCAGTTCTGATTCATTTTGTAAAAGAAACGATCCATAGTCGTAGGAGGCTCTTTAGCTAACTAGCTGCCAAAATATATCTGGAGGTCGACTTTCCTCAAACGCGATCAGTATGATACCCTTGTTAGTATTTGGAATAAATTGCTTAGAGCATTGGTTTGCTTGGAGTCATCTTGGCGTTTGCTAGAGTCATATCATCTATGTTCTCCAACCTTTGGGAGTACCGCTTGAATAGCGGTTGCTTGTCCGTTCCCTTGATGTCGTTCATAAGCTGCCGCTAGATCCTCTATGCCCTGGTCGATCATGGGATGTCAAGGAAGTGGATAGAATGTTATTTTATTAAGTTGAGTTTTGAATTCACTATCCGGAGGCACTGCGCTACGGCTATGGTTCGGGGGGACCGGTGTAACTAGGGGTCGTACCCGAAAATATTTTTTTTTGAAAATAGGGGTCGTATAAGGGACCGGTGTAACTTAATTCCAAAGGTGTTCGGCATTCATTCTCGTTCGACACAACCGAGTCGTTTGGCATACAATACCGTTCGGCATTACAGAGGTGCTCGGCATAGAGGTATGGTTCGGCCTGGAAGAGCGTTCGGCCTAGAGGTATGGTCGGCCTGGAATGGCGTTCGGCCTAGAGGTATGTTCGGCCAAAGCTGTTCGGCCAAGGCTGTTCGGTAGAATGGATCGGCGTGGAGTGGTTCGGCTAAAGCTGTTCGGCCAAGGCTGTTCGGCCAAAGTGGATCGGCCTGGAGTGGTTCGGCCAAAGCTGTTCGGCCAAAGTGGATCGGTCTGGAGTGGTTCGGCCAAAGCTGTTCGGCCAAAGTGGATCGGCCTGGAAGAGCGTTCGGCCTAGAGGTATGTTCGGCCTGGAAGAGCGTTCGGCGTACGCCTTTTCTGGAGCGTTCGGCGTACGCCTTTTCTGGAGCGTTCGGCATACGCCTTTTCTGGAGCGTTCGGCATACGCCTTTTCTGGGGCGATCGGCATACGCCTTTTCTGAGGCGATCAGCATAAGCCTTTTCTGGAGTGATCGGCCGAATTGCCTTCAGAGGAGGGTCGGCCTTCATTCAACTTGAGTGCAAACTTCAATGTCCAATCCCCAGATCTTGCGTACATCAGTGAATCCAATCTACGGCTATCAGCTTCCTTTAGATTTCTTTCAAATCTGAGTAGAATAGGAAGTTTTCTAGTAAACAACTGGATCTATCATCCATTCGTACCTCATGACATGCTGTCTGGGGTCAGTCCTCCCTTCATACGCAGGGATAGTAGGCATACTAAACTTTCTGGGGTACGCCGCTTGCAACACAACATCCGTGAACGGAGTATGACTTCTTGATAATCCCCAATCATCATTCGGTAACCCCTGATTTTCCTTCATCAACTACCTGATCATGGCTGTCAGATCTGGTGTCTGTATGGAAGGCGGAAGGTTAGTGTCTGTTCTACGCGCCTGTCCATGCTGATGCCTCCTCTCCTGGCGGTCTACCAATTGTGCGTCTTGAGGTTCGACATTGTTAGCATTTTGATGATCCGGGCCTCTATCCTCCGTCTGTACCCCGGTCCTGAAGTTTCCAGCTCTTGCTTGGTCACGGTCTCCAGTTGTTTGAACAGCAGCTTCTGCTCGTGCAGCGTCAGTCTTGCGGCGTCTGCGCCTGGGAGGTTCATCAGAGGAAGTTGAGCTGTCAGATGAAGAGTAAGGAGCGGGATTGCCCCCCAGCATTCTTTTGCTGCTGTTGAGTGAGTTGTGCCATCAGGTTGGCGTTAGCTTGAATCTGCTCTCCTAGTTGTCTCCTGCTTTCCCTGAGTTCTCTCATCAAGTCATTGAACTCTATTCTGGTGACAACTGGAGTCTGTTCTTGAGCGGCAATTCCTGCACTCGGAATTGCTGGTTGATTGCTAGGTCCTGCTTGTTGCACACTAGTAGTTTCGTGGGCATCCGCATTATGAGAAGCTGACCTGGTACGTGGTCTTGCCATTGTAGAGTTATCGGTATGAACTCTGAGTAGAATCAACGGATGTCCTATCAGTGAGTCGGATCTTCTTTGGGGGATTTGTTCAATCCAGTAGCTTCAAAGCAGATCCTTGAGGTCTGAGAATTCAATTCTCAGTGAAAGCACCAAAGTGTTAGCACCAAAATTGGTCACTAACCTCGTAGAGAAAGATTGTGTAGAGATATAAGTGATGAAAGTAAATTAAACAGAGAAGACAATGCTAATCTAACTGCCGAAAGTAAGAACACCAGATTTATAGTGGTTCAGCGTAATTGCCTACGTCCACTTTGAGGTTAAACTTTATTGATCTTCTTTATAGTTGATTACAAATACAATTCGTGAATCAAATGCTTGCATGAAGTTGTTTAAGTAGAGAAGATGAGTCTCGAAAATGGCAGAGTCTCCCCAGTGTTCTCTCCCAAAAAAGGATCCCTTTCATTGTGCCCCTACCTCTCTATTTATAGACGAAGGTGGGTTGGACTTCTCTGGTGGGCCTGGTAGCTGAATAACTCGGTCCAAATAGTGTAAGTCCTATGCGCCGAACCAGATAGGCTGAACAACAGAATGCCGAGCCTCCCCCTTTATGCCGAACGAGGTGAGGCCAGACACTCTGAATGCCGAACATCCATTTGTACTGAATGACCTTGGATGACGAGCTGCAGGTGATTGCCGAACGAGATACATACCGGAAGAGATGTGGTGTTGAGTGAGGGATGCAGGTCGAATGAGGCTGGAATGCCGAACAGTCCGGGAATCCCGAGCGTACCTTGTAGGCCGATCGTTCATGGATGTCGAACGATTTTATGTCGAGCGTTCTTCCTTGGCCGAACGGTATTCACTACCGAACGTTTCTCGATGCCGGACGCTCCTAGATGCCGAACGTTATCCCATACCGAACGCCCTTTAGATGCCGAGCGCTGTGCTCGTGCCGAACGGTCTTAACATGCCAAACGCTCATTGTTTAACTGATCGATGGGGAGGCCGAGTACTAAGTTGCCTGGTCAATTCCCCAGGAAACAGGTACGGCATTAGCTTTGCTCTGGGTTGGCTTCGAGATGGACTTCGGATCGGTAGTAGCGGGTACTTGGGTCGGCATAAGGTCAAGGTAGCAATACTCCTAGGGATCGGCATGTTGGAGCTGCTTCGAGTCGCTGGGCAATTTACTTCGAGTCAGGGTTAGGGTCACTTCGGGTCAGTACCCTGGCTACTTCGGGTCGGCTTATTGAGAACTTGGGATTGGTCGTGATAATGAGTGTGGGCTCGGCTATGGTTCTAGTTGGCCCGTGTCACTCAGGAAGCCCAGTAACCAGGATTTTGCCTATAAATACAGCATGCGGGGCTTCAGAAAAAGGATCTTCATTCTATTTCCCTTTGTCTTCTATACTAAGGCTGCTCTGCCATTGTTGTTCTAATAACTCTGGATTGTAACTGTAATTGATTCTGACATCAATAAAAAGGAAAATTCTGGAGTGAACGTAGGCCGTAGTCAGCCGAACCACTATAAATCTTCTGGTATTATTACTTTCCTTTTAATTTTACTGTTCTTCATATTTATACTCTCTACATACATTCTATCTGTTATCTGTGACCGTTGGTTAGTGCTTTCATCTAGATTTGGGTGTTAGTGGTCAATTTTGGCGCTAACACCTTGTGATAGGAAGTTGTTTTGAATTACCTAAATTCCGGAGTCCATAATCCATCGATAGCTAAATATTCCATTCCAGTGTCCAATCCTTTGCCAACCCTAATTGCTGTAATCCATGACTGTTCCGAGTCAATAGCCAATTCCGAAACCATTCCAAATCCTTAGCATAATCCATATCCATGATCTCACCGGATCGTTTGCCAAATCTAAAGCCTTGATCTCATCATATCGTTAGCCAAATCCATGGTCTCGCCAGACCAATAGCCAGGTTCATAGTCTCTTTGGACCAATCATAGCCTCTCCGAGCTCCTGTTGGACCCCATTCAATCACTTTTCGATGAAAGGGGGAACAACGATAAGTAAGCTGATTTTGTCGCTCTTCGATGAAGCGCCATTACTTTCTGCACTCCAGTTCAGTGTCCCTGAACATAAAGCGATGTCATGGCCTTCCTAGGCCGATCATGGTCTCTTTAGACCCCTTGCTGGACCCTACTCACTCTCCGATGAGAAGGGCACAATGATTAACAGGCTAATCCTGTCGCTCTTCGGCGAAGCGTACTACTTCTTGCTTCTCCAGTTTTGTCTCTCTAGTTGAAACAAAACATGATCTATAGGGTATTATTCTCTACCCATGATCCCCCAATTGAGGACCTAATCTATGTACGAGTCCATCCCGTCGCTCTCCGACGAAGGGACATGCACCTTGCGGTTATTACTTCGTCACTTCGGTCGGGACAACCGCGACCTATTCCATTTATTACTTTTAAAAGCATATTTGAGAATTCCAAAATCCATTTATTAGATTATTAAATTTAATTTTTTACAACCAAAAACTCAGAAAACTTAAAAGAAGGAAACCAAAAACTGTCTCTCCGAGCATGACGGTTTGTCGTCATCTTAGAGCATGCCTAAGGACCGACCTTGATCCCGTGCATGTGTAAGTGACTTAGTTGTTTTATTATGGAGTTTATTATTTATTTAGTTTATGCCATCCTGATCAAGAGATGATGATCTGTGACCTTGATCCAAGGCCATATCCATTTGATGTAGATGGTGATTGCTCCTGTTCCACCATCGTAGTTTGATTCCTTATATATTGTTGCGGCTAATTATTCCTCACATGTTTCTCAACCATATTCTTCAAATGTCTGTAGTCGTTTGTATTATGCCCATCTAGCTTAAGGAATTGGCAGTATTTTGCTGATCCCCTCTCACGCTCGATGGGCTCTCTCCCTGTCGGCCTTCGGTATGGAAGGTGTCCTCGAGTATCCAAATAAATCCTTTCCAGAAGTCTCGTTCAAATCAGTATAGGAAGAGAATTTCGATTCTCTCTTTTGCCACTTCGATCCGTAGAAGCCATCTTCTGCTTTCTACTTTCCTTTGTCCTTGCCTAAACCTTCCCCGAACGGTCATCCATTCCTCACTCCATTAAAATCTTCTCTACCAGCATTAGCATCCTCCTACCGCAGGAACCTTTCAGCCTCATGATAAAATTCCCCAAGATCCATTAGTGGATCCCATTCTAGTGCAACCTTAATGTCTCTATCGTCAGCTATTCCTAATACTGGCACCATTAAGACCATCGATGGATCCGGCTGATCCACCGAAGCAACCACCGCATTAAACCCTGTTAAGAAATTTCTTAGGGACTCTCCGGTCCTTTAATTCAGTGTTGTCAACATCATCAAACTCTTCGGTCTCGTGATGTGGACCTGAAATCACCTCATGAATTTTTCAAACAACTCTATCCAAGTACCAATAGAACTGTTCTCCAATTTCCTAAACCACATTGCATCTATATCCGACAAGTACAAGGGAAAACGTTGTGCCATCACTTCCTCTAATGCCCTTAGCACCTCCATGTGCCCCATGTACCTCATTAGATGAACAGCAGGGTCTGATTTGTCGTCATATGCCCTCGGTGTCGGTAGTTTCAACTCCAATTGATTCCTAATATGCTTTATATTAGGAGTGAATGGACTCATATTCACATCTTCCAAATCCCTGTTCAATAATCCTCCTCTCATAGCTCGTTTGACCATTTCCGCAAACCTATCACTACCATCGAAAGGTAGCCTCCAATCATCATTTCCAGCATGCCCCCTACCTCTACGAGGGTATCCCAGAACATACTCCTCTAGACGCGCATTCCCCTTCTGATCCGCACCAAACCGCATAGCATCGACCACTGGCCTACCGTGAACCGATCCATCTTGACCCGGGGGCATGGCCTCTTGCCATGGCCGACTAGTGTTGATCCCTATGGGGGGATCAGTACCGATCCCTCCTTGTTGGCTAGGGACTGCCTCCTGCTGCTCCTTTCCATTCTCTCATCTAATGTCTTCGACTCCATGCTCCTAGTTTTGATTTCATGTAGCTGCTGCTTCAATCCCTTGATCCAGATTGCCAGCTACTCCAATTCCTTGACCAGATTGCCAGCTGCTCCAAATCCTTAGTCCAAATTGATGTTAGCTACTGCTCTAGCCTGTCCAATTTGCCTGAGGAAATTCTACATCATCTCCTCTTGTCTCCTCATCATCCGCTCCTACATAGCATCCATCATAGTCCCCATCTCGTTCCTAGTGATGTAGACGAAGGGTTCATTAGTTCTAGCTCCAGAGAATGCCTCATGGCTTCCTCCATGGTAACTCCTATCCACAGGTGCTTTCCTTATGGATTGCCCGACCATTGATCCAAATCCAAGCTCAAAATCATTTCCAAATCTACGGGTTCAAGAAACCTGGCTCTAATACCAAAATGTTTGCACCAAAATTGGTCATAAACACTCAACTAATATGATAACACCGTAGATTCAATATCCAAATCGAAATAGAGAATTAAATGCGCATATCACAGATTTAATAGCAAAAAAGTAAACGAACACACAAATTTTATAGTGGTTTGGCAAACTCTGGCCTACGTCTGCTCCAATAATCTTTTTATTATATTGTAGGATTACAAATACAGGTTGTTTTAGCCTTAGAAAATTAATCAAGAAAGGAAAAAGAAACAATGAAGAAGTGCCAAAAGAAGAAGATCCCCTGCAATGTGCCAATGATCATGTATTTATAAGAGAAGACGTGCAAATATCCAGTTGAAAATCCACATGTAGAAGATTGAAACCAAGACGGACCAATCCAGCAAAAATGGGGGCTATCCGAGGCCATAAGTCTGATCGGCGTCGATCGGTGGTGGGGGCCATGTGGCACCATGCAATCAATTGTGGTGGTCCCCTTTCGCTTCCTCTTCCTGCTTCCATAGTTGTTTGCTTGATTCCCCTAGTATTTATTTAGTTATCGTGCAATTATCGTTGAGTTGAACTACCAATCCGAGTGATCCATAGCCATAGTGATCCAATCCGATCCCCTTCCTATGGAAAGTTCTAATCCATACTTAGCCAATTCTGGGATGCCATAGACCTGAATCCGCTTGACTATCATCGATAGCCTTGCTTATAACTAATCTCCAAACCTGATAGTCGTCACTTCGGACTTCCTACCTCAATGACCACGGAATCCATTTAGCAAAATCCATGGTATCACGACCTTGCCAAAAGGCGGGATAACAGCAGTGTACAGTGAAATTACCAAATCTATAAGGAAATGATATGACACTATGATCTTAACAATTTGTATCATTAATATAATATGCTATTTCATTAAATAACAAAATACAAGGCATTAATGGTCATTTACATTAAAAAAAGTGAAATTTAATAACTACTATGTAGGATGCATTCTGGTAGTACGAAATAAAAGGATAATTTCAATGAAAACTGGATTGTTTTACAAACTAGGAGACTGATGTACATTTTGACAAGGGAAAAGGTTACTGGAGAATTTCACTTAAAATTAAGGTGTAAACATAATTTCCATTTTATTCTTACTTATTTTGATTTTTATTCTAACCAAACAAGTTTGGGAATCATCCTTGATTTATGGCTTTATTTTTGAATATCTCTTGTAAGTAAGAATTTAGATGTTGTCAGTTAGACAAAATCTTGGTCGAAAGCCCCAAATATGTATTTTTCGAAGATATGACAATTATAGGTTAAAGAATTGTATCTGCAGATTGCAGATTCTATAATAAAAGTGAAAAACAAAGAAGAACAATAAGGAAAGATAGTAATACACAATTTAGTGGTTTGGAATATCTTTGGCCTACGTACGCATGATCAATGTTTTATTGCTCGATTCTCACTAAATCTACCAATATAATAAGAATGATTTGAGATTTAATCTCGAGGATCAAAAACAGTAGAGTTTCCATTAGGTTAGAACAAGAAAAATATGAATGATCTTTTTTCTATTGAAGATAGATTCCTCTTTATAGTTGTAGTAGGTTGTTCTGAGGTCAAAGATTCACCATATTGCGTTTATATTTGTTAACCAATCAGATATGTCACGATAGGAAAGAGATCATGTTCTTGAGCCTTAGCTACTTTCCTTGTATCTTCGCTAAAAGTCTTCATTGTTCTTCAACTTTGGGGGCAAAATTGTCTTTGTGATGGATTGGTATGATTCATGGCCTTCGCCCAATACTTGTCCTTTTTCATACTTCGATTCCTCTCCATAGTTTCCTAAGCTAAAGGCAGGGGGAAATTGGAAAGGGAATCGATCGGTACCAATCCATGGACATAGTCAAATTTTGTCCCCTCTACTTTGATTGCTCTTTTTATTGGATTGTCTTTGGTTCAGAGCCCATTCCTCCATCAGTCATAATCCAATCCCATTGAAATGTCACTTAGGAAAATTATTGGGAATCATCCCCTTCCCTAAAGTATAATTGTATAAAGATAAAGAATGCTTTGAATTGAGAAAAGCGACCAAATCAAAATCTATATAGAGGCTTCGATTACTCGAACCACTTCACCACTTCCATGGAAAATTGTACTATCACAAAGGACTCTGACACTTTCTTTTCGAACAATAGTCAAGTCACATTTTTGCCCCCAGGTATAAATATTATAGTTCTTCATCCCGAAACTTCATTCATTCCGTGTGACACAGAGAGTAATCTGAGAGTTATTTTAATCCATGGTCAGATAGGTACTCTTTTTTAGTACCTCAGATTCCAATAAAAGTAAATATTTACTAAATAAGGGCATTTTTATTATTTTATACAAAGTTGAAAAATGAATTTTTGTAAATGATTAAATTGGGAAAATATTACTCTTCTACTGTGTTAAGTAGATTTTTTAAATCGATATTCATATATAATATGTCAAAAATGGACACCGGATGAATGAAATTTGGACCGTCTACTATATAGCATGTTCTAAGGCAAAATGTGTCGAGGTCCAAATGGGCTGAGGGTGGATTTTTGGATTTGTGCCTATATAAGAAATGTATCTAACCTTTATTCACCTCAACCTCCACTTCTCTTCATCTTGTAGCCACCTCTTAGCCTAATCTCCATTCCTTTTCTTCTTCTTCTTCAAATCTAAAACAATTCTCACTTGCAAAATATCAAATCAAATCTCCAAATGAAAATAGCTTTTCAAATTAAAAGAAAAGAGGAGACTAAATCAAAACATAATCAAATCTAATAGAAGAAGAGAAACCAAATAAAATGGGGGAAACTTAAAGATTTCTATCGGAAGTTATCACAACATTATATAAAGATGAGTGGGTTTATCTACGAAATGAATATAGTGTAGACAAGCAATTAGTTTCATTTATATATCTATTTAGATTTAAATATATTTTTAGAATTGAATTGATGATTTTCAATTAAAGACTTATAAGAATTAGACGAATTTTAAAACTCTAGAATACTATTTTCATAATAGATATTGTAACGACCTGGTATTTCGAACCATTCACATCCGCACATGTCGGACTTGAATTGCTCAAAATATCATATTGTTAATTTATTATTTGGCAAAACTTAGCATATATAGTAAATAAATCAATCACAGAATCACAGACACAGAGTAATATCACAATAAGCAATGGAATAGATAAATAGTAGTTCATGAAGCTACTATAAAACATCAGAGTCTGAAACAAAATACAACAAAATCTCAAGTACAAATGAATCTCTAATACATAAGCAACTGATGAGTCTGAACATAAATGACTGGAATAAATTGAAATAACTGAAAGCTGGATAGATAGATCTTCAAACAAAGCTCCAATCTCCAAAGGTGAGTCACAAATGCGGTGACACTCAGTTTGACCTGAGCATAAAGCAAAAAACAAAACACCCTAGTCAGGATTAACATTCTTATATCAGTAAATTTAACTCAAGTGAAATGTCAACTGAAATACAAATAACTTAAAGGATGTTTGGGATTTCCATCCTCTAAGGATTCGTGGAACTATCTACTATGTAGTAATATACGCTATTATAATATGTCTATCAGTAAAGTAAAGTATTAAAATAGCCTTAAGGTATTACCCATATCCCCCTTAACACATTAATATAATGCAATAGTCTATACAGATACTGTAAACTCCACCAGCAAGTGGGCTATCAGGGAGCACTCCATAGGTACGACACAAATCAAACTCGTAGAAGTCGCGATAAGGCATGTGACAAGGCACGCTAGGCAATGCCTAGGGTAGGATTCTATCGTTTTGCGGATCCAGACTGGTGGTAACGCATAGCAGCTGTTACCGCCCAACTTGAGACACACTCCCAAATTAAAGGTGCACCTAATCAAATTACAAAGTAATATAATGGTATCGAAGAAATGTGCCCGATCGGAGGAATGACCTCAATTGGCCCGGCGTGGCTCCTGTTTTAGCCACATCAAGCTGACTCACGGAAGTTAGGGCTGCGCTAAAACCGCATATAGAATCGTCGCCAAACCATTCTACTTCGTTCTGGAATCTCCACCACGTACACAGTTGTTAAAGTTGTTTTCGGTATTGGCAGAGAGTATGACAATATCCGATCCCGATCTCTTTAACAACCGAACGCTTATTTCACACCGTGGTCATTTCATTTCAACTAGTTCATACTTCATATCAAAATATCATATTCATTTCAAAACCATATCAATTCGATATCATTATTCACTTTAAATAGTATTCATTTCCAGTATCGTAACACTTTCAAAATTATAACACTTTCGAAATCACAACACTTTTGAAATCATAATACTTCCGTAATCATAACTGTTCCAACTTAAACAGTTCAGATATTGAAAATAATATATATATTAAAATAGTTATAAAATAGTTTATATTTATTTAAAGAGATTATACTAAAATAGTTTCCCAAATAGAATTGTTTCACCTAATTCCACAAATCGATTCAAATCAACTTAAATTCCAAAATTTAATTTAAATCAATCCCTGTTCAACACTTTCAATTTAAAGGGTTAAAGATTCAATTCAAATTCTCAATAAACCATTTCAAATTTTTATCGATTTCAAATCCAGGTTTGAACTATTATTTCAATCCCAATAAGATTCAAAGTTTAAATATCCAAAATTTTCAATATAAGTTTCATTTAGATTTCAACATTTAATTTTAATTTTATTCAAATTGGAAAATATTCACTTATTCATTTTAATAACAATTAAATAAAATCTCAATTTATAAATTTAAACCAATATTAAATACTTAGTCTCAATTTTTTTTAAAATTGAGAATATTCATTTAATCACTTTTTATCAAATCAGGTTATCAATAATACCTTTCAAAATCTCAAGATCAATAAATTCAAATCAATTCTTATTTTAATTAAATTATTAACCAATTTAAATTCCAAGTCAACATTAATTTATCTTCCCAACCTTTATTATTAAATTTTGAAAAAAAATCTATTATTAAAATATTAATATAAATTTAAATAAATACTTAAACATATTATAAACTAATTAAATTAAATTTTATTAAATTAAATCTTATTATTAAAGGTATTTTGTATTAAATCTTATTTTATATATTTTTAAAATAATAAAATTATAAGAAAAATCTTAAAAATTATATTTTCAAAACTAACTTATAAATTTTAAAATTTTCAAAACATAAAATTTTAAAAATCTAAATTTTACACATATATTAAAATAAATTCTTTATATCATAATTTAAAACTAATAAAATTTATATATTTCCTTTCAAACTTTGGCAATCATTTTTTTTCAAAATAGACCAACGGTGTCCATATATAATTTTCTATCCTATGGTCAAGTGATACGGATATTTATCATTTCAATTCGTAAAAATTTAATATTTACGGGTGTATATCATTTCAACTCGCAATCCTAAAATTTGAATTCAATGAAAATCGCTTGGGTTTATCATTTCAACCCATAATGATTTTCCCTTAATCTATAAAATCGTTCGGGTAAGTATCATTTCAACCCATAGGGAATTCTAAACTAACAGGGAACTTGCAGAGTGGGAACAGATATAATAATAATATTACATATCAACAACAGGCATATATAATCAGTAACGAATTAAATATAATATATACAACATGTTATGGTGTCATAAGTCACAGGTAAACAATTGCATATAATGACATATCATATTAAAAATTAAATAACTTAACAATTTAAATTTAACAGCATATTTCAATTTTCATTTCATGTGAAGTAAATTTACTAAATATAAGAATGTTAATCGTGAGTGATTGCTCATCTTTCGAGGCTAGAGAAATTTGACAACCTGATAAGCAACGAATTGAATCGCAAACTAGATAATCGACCAATCCAAACGACAATCTCAAAATCAAGCAAGATGAACACAGATTTGACGAACAAAGCTGATAAATAGGAATCGATGAAAACAATCAAAATCGGCTTGATATAAACTAAAACGAAATGTATATTATATTATTATATATATTTTCTTAAAACCAATATTCAATTTGAAAACTCATATTTAAAATATTATACATATATATATTTCAAATCAATATTAAATTTAAACACCTATAAAATAAAATCTTTGTATATTTATTTAAAAACCAAACTCGTGTATACTTATATATATAAACTAATATATAAACGTATACAAACCCACATACATATTATATTTAAAATCAATATTTATGACAAAAATCAATATAAACTTACTTCATTATAAACTCAAACGGATCATTTATAAACTTATGTACAAATAAACATGTTATATATGACTTATATAAACATATACACATAACAACATATTATATACAAACTTAGTTAAATTTTATATATAAGCAAATCTTATATATATTTACCTCCCCCCCCATTTTTTTATAAGGAGGAGGCTGCCAGGTTCGGGTCAGTGGAGGAGGTGGTTGCGGCTATAAGGGTGAGGAGGAAGGTCAGCGCGTGGAGGGGTGGTGGTGAGGCCAGAGGGGAGGAAGCTAACGGTGATGGGCTGATGCAGTTGGATCGGGTGGCGGTTTGGGTTTTGCTTGGGGTTCGGAGGGATGGTTGATGAGGGCGGACTATGGAGAAAGGTGTAGGTTTCGGTGGTTTGGATGGAAAGTGGGGAAAGTGGAATGTGGTGAAGTGTTCGACTGGGGTTGAACGGGTGGAGAGAGGAGAACGATAGGAAATGAGGCGCTGCATGGGAGGATGTAACGACCCAGAATTTTGAACAAATTAAATTGAAAATATTTAATTAATTTTAAATATTTGAACGGTAATTTAATTTGTATTCCGAATATAACTTTGAATTTGCCAATTAAATTATAAAATTTAATCTATTGAACTGGATAAAAATTTGAATCTTCAAATTTAGGCCGATTAAAAATATTTCAAAAGCTTGTAAAATTCATATTGATGATACTGAAGATAATAGAAGCTTCAGAAACGAAATTGAAAGTGATTTGTTCAGTTTTGAAATTAATTGTTCGAACCGATATTTAAAAATAGTCATTTTTCAAACAGTCTCGGAATTCGACGAAACCAGTTCCATTGGGTCCGGAATGTTGTATTATTGCCGGATTTCAATTTTCGTAATTTTCGGTGTTTATATGTGAGCACACGACGTGTAAACGCATCGGAATTTATTCGAATTCGAATTTAAATTTAAATTTAAATTTAAAGACATCAGCCACGTTATCTTCCCTTTTATCACGCCAAATATCACGGGAGAAGATCGTGCAACCCATGTTGTTTTTATTTTATTACCATCTTCCCCTTTCTCTTATCTCACTACCGAGCTATCCTCTTCAGTTCAAAAAGAAAATCGAAATCATCTCGTTCCATCCCTCAGCTTTAAATCGAACGCAACCATCCTCTATTCAATTCGAAAATTCTTCTCGTTCCAAGCTAAACCGAGCGACTCGAGTGAGAGCATCAAGAGGGAGGCGATGTCGATCAAGTCTGGAAGGCGCGCATTCGTATTCGTGGTCGAGGCAAGGCGTTCGTAAGCTCGCGGTGGGCAGTTCGTCGAGGCAAATTTGGGGGAGTTCGAGTGGATCTCGACGTGAAGGCGGCGACACTGGAGGGTTTGGTAAGGTGGAACGCGAAGCTCGCGTGTGGTGAACGCGACGGCGGCTAAGGCAGCGAAATGAGTTTCGCGAGTTGGTCGATTTCGAGCTCGATGAAGTCAATGGGAAGCGAGGTGAAGGCGTGGGACTCGACTGGAAGCTCGAATGGTTGAGATAGTCACGAGGCATTGGATGGTTCACAGTCGAGGCTGGGGTTGATTGGGCAGTGTCGATCTGCAGTGGATGGTCGTGAGTTCTCCAATGAGGTATTCAAATTCGTTTATCAATTTGAATTGGTTTAATGAAAATCTGTATATATGGATTTAAGAAAAAAATAGATTTTTGAAAATCTGTAACTCATTTTATTAGTGAATATGTATTTTTACAGTAAGGTTTAAGATCTCAATTTTAAATGGATAGACAGTAAACATATAATATATATAGAGAAGATTTTGACAAGTAAAAGAAATGAAATGAAAGTTTAATTATTCGATTTTATATAAGTATAGATAGGCAGAAAAAAAGAAAATATATATAAGGTTATATAAATATTGGATTTTTATAAAGTGTAGTTTTATATATATAAATAAACTTTGAAAAGGTAGAAATTTTAAAGTAATATATTTGTTTAAGATTATTTTGGCCAATAAAGGATTATTTAAGAAAATTGGTTTGAAATATAATTATTCATTAAGAATTTAATCATTAGTTAAGATTAAATCATTTTCTAACTAAAATTATTATCATAGGAAATTTGATTTGAAATTTAATTATCAGTTAAAATAATTGTTAGTTAAATTTAATTAATAAATGGTAATTAATTTATCGATTAATTCAAATATTGATGAATTGTATAAATTTATTTACACAAGGTTAAATGAAGAAAATCAAGTTAGAACGAAAAAGGGGATCGCAAATTAAAAGCTAAGGTGAGATTTTCTCACTCAAATTGAAAAGTGGAATTTTCAGTTATTGTTTGATTGTCTGTTTGGATTGTTGATATTAGATATTTTAGGATATATCTATATATAGCAATATATACATATTGGCATATGTATATATTGGATTGATGATTTGCCGCCTCGTATAGCGGATGAGACCCTATTGCGCCGTTAGTAAGCGGATTTTTATAAAACCCATATACCGCGATAATTCCGTACTGGAGCGGAATTGGTATTGTGCTAACATCTTTGGATGCAGGGAAACAGGTTGGAGGGATCCAACTGGACCCCTCACATTGATTGAATTTATTTCTATTGTGATATGAATCTGTGAATGATTATAGTGATGCTATTAATCATATTGATATCTGGAAATTGTTTGAAAGCTAAAATTTAGCTGAATGGATGTTTGACATCATTGGATTCCAAAGATAAACGAAATTGAATTTTTGAAATTCAAGTAGAAAATTTCTAAGTGAATCAATTTTTGAAATTGAAGAAATTTTGAAGAAAGGAATTTTTAAAGTATAAAAAAAGTAAATTTTTATAATCTTATTGAATAAATTCCAGAATAAAGTGAAAATGCTAAATAAATGGATTTCATAAAACAGTGATTATAAATTGAAGAATTTAATTTAAAATTGGATTTTTAAATAGATTGAAAGAGATAAAGAAATTTATTTTCTTTAAAAAGAATTTATTTAAAAAGAAATAAGTGGGAAGTCCAATTAGAAATTTAATTGGCAAATTGAAACGGATTTGGAAAAAGAATGAAATTTATAGATGTATAAATTGTGAAGTTAAAAAGAATGAAATTTATAGATGTATAAATCGGGAAGTTAAAATGAATGAAATTGTAGAATAGAAGATTTATAAGAAATTAACTTATAAATTGGATTTTTGCCTACAAATGAAATATTGATCGAATTCGTTAATAAAGGAGATTTACGAATCGAAGTTGTTATAAAATATAAAAGGTGAAATTTATAAACGTTGTTTTATAAATTCAAAATAAATTGGATTTGATAAATTAAATATAGAAGATTTTTAAAGAAGATATATTCGCGATTTTGGATAGCGAATCTTTATTGAAATAAAATGTGTAGAGATGATTGAAATTTGGTTAAGTGAATTATATTCACGATTTTGGACAGTGAATATATTCTTAAGGAAAATGGATATGTTCTGGAGAAACGATATTATAAAATGAAGTAATTGTTTTAAAAGATGTTTTAAAACGTGTTAAATATCGAAATCATAGATTTCAACATTTATTGTTGAAATAGACGTTTTCGAGAAATAAGGAAATGGTGGACTATAACACTGATGTTATAGTAAATGATTTCCAAAAGGAAATGTTTTTTTTATGTAGTATTGAGATTTATATATCTATCTAAATCCGAATCCCTATACTAGTGATTTTGAGTCGTCGTAATGATGTTTTACGTAACATTCGTTTTGACTCAAATAAATGTTGTCAAAGTAAATGATTTCCTTAAAGAATGAATTTATACTTAAATTTGATTTAAGTATATCGAATATTTTCAAATGTTGAAAATAAATGATTTGTGAATTACTTATTTTTAAATAAGTATGGAAATGCTTTTCCAAAATGAAATGAAACGTTTTAGAATTTATCTTTGCAAAGATAAATCGAAAATGAATATTGAAATCGATTTGAAAATCGTATATCAGTAGGTATTTGAAATATAAATTCACTATGGAATTTATAAAAGAAAGGGAAGTTGTTTAAAAATAAAGATCGATTTATTTTTGAAGTGTGGAAATTATATATCTAGTAAAGATATTTTGGAAGATAAAATTATTTGGAAAATTATTTGGAATCTGATGATGTTGCGCATCTTTATTGATAGTCAAATAACCGACTATCAATAATTACCTTTAGATAGGTATTTGTTGTGATTGGATGAATTTGAATGCCACACTTATTTTTGAATAATCGCTCACTATTCGGGTTAGCCGGGAAAGGACCATGGGGTCGTATAACCCATTCCGAATATGTGATACGTCGTTATGGATCGCATTTGAAGACCGGTGTTGAAGACCGGATATTTTTGAAAATGGAAGGATTACCGTCGAGTTACTCTACATCGGCTGATCTCCGATTTAGAGGTTTTATCACCCTTAGTGACGGGAAGTCCGGACATGATTAGAAATTTATCCGGATATGCAAGGGCTTCGTGAGAAGTGCCTTCGGTTCTGTTCGATCCCGGAACAGACTTGTATGGATTGTGTGTCTGACGTTACAGATTGAGATATAAAGCTGATTTCTTTCAAATACATTTCTGTTGGTGGCGGAGAATTTATTCTCTTAGCTTAACACCCTTCTCTGAGACGTACGAGCTCAGAGGTTATGTAGTTGAAATTTATCAGCAATATATCCCAATTTGGTAACGTGGCATACTGAGTGTTGCTGTGAAATGATCAGTGTTTGATCATTTGCGATATGATCATTTGTTTGATCTTATATCTTTGTGATCATAGGTTGATCATTTTGTTTGACCCGAAGCAGGGCTTTGTAGAAAGCGTAGCTTTGTGGACGAGACTTCATCGAGCCTCACACCCCGGAAATGGTCGAAACAGGAAGGATGCGGCAAGGTTCTAGGGAGTAGCGCCCCTTAGTGTATGTCATTCCTTCTGGATAGAGGTGGTATCATGGTATGGAGCCCAGATACTTAACCTATGTGGTTGCTGCATTATTATCTATGTGGTTTGTTGGAAATCGGGGATCCTCGGGAAGATCGGTTACGATCGGGGGATGGCATACGCGTGTCAGTAGTTACCTATTTTTGCAGAGGTAACCCGGCCTTGTGTTGGCAGAGATCCGGTTAGGTTCTCGGGTCGTCTATTCCAGGGACGTACCCATCGTGGATAGGAAGTTCCTTAGCCTGACCATTTGTTGGAAATCCAAAGAAACAATACGCGACTTGTACGGTTTTAGTTGTATTACCTGCTATGGAATGTGGCGGTAACCTGCTATTGAACATAGTAGCTATAGTAGGCATAAGTGCGGAATGCCTATGCTGGCTAAGATTAATATTATACTTTCGAAATGTTTTCTACACTATGCACTAATAATAATATCAAAAATGATTTGATTTTGCGTAGTAAGCATCTATGACTATCATAAGAAGAAATCTCCTCCAATTCTGCGTTTGCATTGTGTGTGTGGCGGGAGGTCTTATGGTAGTTTCATTTTCCAAAAGCATTGCGAATTGACATTAAAGTTTCCTTGTTGTTTTAAAGATAACTGTTTTACGATCTCACACCAGTCACCATGACTGACTCGGAGTTTATTGTTTCCCTTCTAAACTCTGGGTGCCCACCAATTTCCACACGGGCAGTCTAGAGTTAGGTTATCAGGATATTCTGGATATTCTGGAGCTTTGGAAGCAAGCTGGATGACGAGACGTAGTATTTGTATCTGATAGTATTTATTCCGCTGTGTATTCTGTATGAGGACAAGTTATATAACTGTCCATTGTTGTATATTGACTCTGATGATTGATGTATGTATAAACTGATATAGTTCTTTGTTTTAAAAGACTAGTGATTATCTATTATATGTTATTCCGCTGCGATATGTGAGATTCTGATATTGCTTCTGTTTCTGATCGTGTTATCTGTTGTTTCTTCTTCCTCTTTTCTTTTTTTCTCTTCCTTTTCTTTTCCTTCTATTTCCTTCTTCTACTTTTTCTTTTTCTTAAAACCCTCACTATTGGAGTTTCCGGCACTCGATTGCTCGACAGTCGATAAAGGGAGTATCGATGTCGAATTTTCGAAAGTCGAAAATTTCGGTTCGTGACAGAGGACGTGTTTGCCTTTCGGTGGTCGAACGCTTGAAGCGGTGGAGGGTTCGGGATTCTGCTGCTCCTGGGAAGGCTCGTGAAAAGGGAAACGACAGACTGTGGTGGAGTGGGGTGGAGATGAGGCCGGTGTTGGTGGAGATGGCTGTCAGGTCAGCGGATGAGGAGGCGTTGGGTTCGATTGCTGGGTGGCTGGAAGAAGAGGTAGCGTGGTGATGGGATGGTCGACAAAGAAAGAGGTGTGCACAACAAAGATTGGACAAGTAGGCTTCAGCAAGAAAAAAAATGAGTTCCCTATATATATATATATATATATTATTATTATTAAATTTTCCTTTCTCTGAGAAAAGTTGGAACCCAAAACGGGAAGAGGAACAAGTGAGCGGTTAAATATGGTGGAAGAAACAAAGAGATGTGCCTTTTGATATATCTAAGCCACTAAATAATAATAATTATAATATTATTATATATATATATATGAATCGGTACAAACAACAAAGAAGAGGAGAGAGAATAGCAGGCAACTAATAGGGTATAAATTGAACAAGGGAATATCACAAGTCACGGGCATGAATTATGGAAATATATTAAAGCTATGGATCATTGGTTTTTCACGGATAGACCATGAAAAGTCACGTGGAACCAACCAGTTAAAATTTGGGTACCGATACGGCTAATCGTTTTGCCGATTTCGCCGCGTACCAAACGCCGAATTATAGAAATGAATATACTGTGGAGATTAGCACGGCGAGATAAACATAACAGTACATAGATATCAGCTATACGACCATCCTATCAAAAGTCGATATTCGCTGCAAAATGTTGCTAAAATTCCGAAAATAAGATAAACAGAGCTAGAGCAGTCCAAATTTGGCGAAACAAAACATGACATCTCACTCGTAAAATAGTCTACATTTTTATTATATAAAAATTGTTACAACCCTAGATTTTTGTATATATTTTAAATTTGACTTTCTTTTATTTAATTTTTTTAATGGTTTATTTCAAATATTTTATTTTTAAATATAAAAGTTGATTATTAAGTGATTTATAGTTCAAACTAGTATAATTTGAATATTTTACTGTAAAGTGAATTTCTGGTCAAACTGTTCAAACTTTGTCTTTTAAACTTCTAATTTAAATTATTTAAATTCTTAAATTTATCTTTTATTATGAAAATAGATTTAATAACATGAATACTATTTTTTGTTTCGTTGAAAACGGAGTTAAATTGTGAAAGTTATGTGTATTTCAATATTGAATGCAATTTGTTTTATTTAGCAATTTTGTTTATTTTAAATTTTATAAATTATATTTTCTTTGTCATATTTTATTTTAATATGTGTTAATATGTTATTTTATGTATATTTTTGTCTTTTAATATTTTTAATGTGCTAATAAAAATTTTCCAAAATTTATTGCATTTATTTTCTATTTTTAAAGGCTAGTTTCCATTTTTTGCTATTTTCTTCACTAAATTTTATTTAATTAAAATTTATTTATTTATTTTGTGAATTCATTTCTATTTAATGTTCTTATCTTTATTTATAAATATTTTTCATCTACATATAAATTTTTCAAAGTTTGTTCCATTTAATTTCAAATTTTCTAGACTAGTTTGCAATTTTGTGCTATTTTATTATTTTAACCTTATATAATTAATAAATATTTATATATATTTTATATTTTGTTAAATTTTAGAAATTGTGACTATAATTATTATTATTTTCAATAATATAAACTTATATAAAGAAATAAAAGTAATTTGAAATGGTTTGTGACTTTTGATTTTCCTAAGGCCTTTTATATTCCACCTTTTCACATTTTAACCTAACTTTTCATTCAATTTGCCATAACTCCTCACATCTTCAGTTGCATACTTCTTTTATCATTCACGTAAACTATTTTTTCCTCATTCCTGATAGAAAATTTTCGGCCATTGCTTTAGAGAAAAGGTTTGGTAACCATCTTTCTTTTCTTTCACTTTTATTGTTTTTTTATTTGATTTGCACTTGTTCTTCTTCCTTCTAGGTTCGGCCACCTCCTATTCAGCCCTTGCTCCTCCACCACCATAGCTACCTCCACCGTCACCACATCAGGTCACCATCTCCTCCAGCCCACTGACCAAGCCATGCCGTGGTCATCTATGACTAGATCCACCAAAGTTTATGCAAACACTCCACTTGTTCAACCTAGCTGAGCACCAATCTTGTTCCACCACTCAAACCATCACCTTGGCCGCCACTTGCACCACCATCTCCAGAAAATTCCTGACCTGACACCACAGCCATGTCATCCTACTGACCCCACCAGACCTGGCCGTGACCACTTGCCTTTGGTCGTGGCTTGGTTTGCCTTGAAACCATTGTTTTGTTGCCTTGTAGTGTAGTGTCATGCTCATACCTTTGCACATATCTCTCTACTCCTTTATATCCATGCAATGGCCGACCTATGAACCCAAAACCAGATCCAAATAAACCCTTTAGCCATACATTTCAGACCTGTAGCTGAACCATAGGTGGTTGAAAGAAGTGCAATAGCTTTGGATTTTTTTTATGCAGTCATTTCTAATAATGTTTTATTGAAATTTTGGGTTGAAAACTTATGCTGTTTGTATGATTTTGTGTAAATGTTATCAAGGCCATTAGCTTTGGCTCTCCACTCTCAAGTCATTTTCGTGTTGTCGTGCCTTCGTTGTGTCAGTATTGTTTGCTTTGGTAGCTATCTCCAGCTCTGAACAGGTGAGTTATTCTCACCAGACAATATGTACATATATAACTAGTGAATTGACCCCTTTTGAATCTGTAAAATGCATTATCATGTTACACCTGCTATGTTATGATTTATGATGTTCACCCATGCTTAAACACCTATTATATTATATGTTACTGTTATATTATGCTGTTCTATTAGTTTTATCAGTTTATCACACTACAAGTTCCCTTTAGATTAGAATCACTATGGGTTGAAATGATACATACCCGAACGGACTTTAGAATAGGAGAAAATCGTTATGGGCTGAAATGATAGGCCTGAATGATTTTCAATTATTTTCATTTACTTGGTATTGTGGGTTTGAAATGATCAAACCCGGGTATCTTTGTAAATTACGGGTTGAAATGATAAATTACTCGTATCACTTTACCTAGGCTAGAAAATGAAATACAGACCCGTTGTTAAAATATGTTTCTATTAAATTTTTTTTAAATATTTTAGAAATGTAAATATTATAATATTTTGATTTAAACTAAATAAAAATGATTTTTGTAAGCATTATTGATTTTCTGAAAATTTATAAGTGAAATAAATTAATGGTAAAATTAGAAAATTTGAAATGTAAGTTATTTTGGGAAATTTTAATTTGGTGATAATTGGAATTTAAATTAAATATGAAATGTGGTAAATTCATGATAATTTGGATTAAACTGAATTTAAATGATTTTTATATTTTATTAATGATTTTGAATAAAGTTAAAATGAGAAATGAATGAATATTTAAGTTGAAATTTTGAAATATAACTAAAATTGGAAATTTGTGAATTTGGCTTAAAAGTGAATTTTAAGTTAAGTAAATAAAAATGGAATTAAGTTATATTTGAAAATTTAAACTTAAGTGTTAAGTTAATTTAATTTAATGAATTTATAATCTAATATTGGAATTTAATAAGTGAATTATTATTAAATTTTGATTTTTGAATGGAGGTTTAACTTTATAAAATCATGAATATAAGGGTATTTGAATGATTGTTTTAAAAGTGAAATTATATGATTTTATAAGTTAAAAATGATTTATATAAAAATATAATTTTTTGTGAAATTATACTGAATATTTGAAGTTAATTAACTACATTTCTGAAATGCTATTAATTCTAATGTAAATGATAATACAACATTTGTAAATGCTGTAGTTGATAATAATGAACCAAATGGCTAAATTTAATTAAAGGCTATTATAGCATTTTTGTAAATGTTATAATGGTTGAATTTAACTAAGTTTATTTGAAACTAATGTAACCCTATTACAGCATTTTAAATGCTGCCTTTTGTTAAATTGAACTGTTTTAAATGTGACTTTCCGTAGCATTTTCTAAATGCTGCGAAAGTTGAATTTTCATTGTTTTAATTAATTTAAGTGAACGAATGAACTTTGAAAGATTAAAATTTTGGAAATTTAATAATTTAATTATTAAATATAATAACTTCATTTTTATGATTTAAAATAAAGTAATTTGTTTCGAAATATAAACTATTTTGAAATATGATATTTTGATATTTTGAAATGGATTTTTGAAGGATATTGAATTTTGAAATGATATTTGATTTCGAAGTATAAAATACCATTTTGAAATTTTAACCACGGGATGTATTTAATTTATAGTTTAACTGATCCTTAAAGGATGGGCGATCCCAAGCATCCTTTAAGTTATTGTGCATTTCTACTACAGTTCACTTTAGTTGGTTTACATTATATAAGTATATATTGTCCTGACTCGAGTGTTTTGTGTTTTACTTTACGCTCAGGTCAGCCTGAGTATTTACAGCTTAGCTTTGGATTTCTTTCTGGGGTTAGGAATCGTTGGAGATTCTGCTTGTCTAATTATCTGTTCCTTTCAGTTCAGTTGTTTTATTTCAGTTCTGTTATTCATAAACTTCTATTTATTTGAGATTTCTATTGTATATGTTTTCAAGCAGATATTATGTATTATGTTTTGAGAGTTTGTTATAGTAGCTTCATGAACTACTATGGTTTTTATATTCCACTGCGAGTTATTCTGATATGTTCTATGTCGTTGATTCCGTGTATTTGATTTCATTTGCTCCAAATTTATTTACAATCTATTATTTTGAATTATTCAAGCCAGACATGTGTGGATTATTGTCGATTTAAATGGTCCAAAATAGTGGGTCGTTACAGTTGGTATCAGAGCCAGGTTTTAGGCAAACCTTAGCCTGCGGAGCAAAAACTCATTAGAGATAGGGTAGAAATACCCTAGAATGAGTGAAATCAATCTCAGAATCATTTCTTTGTGAGAGAACATATTTTCGAAGTATAAGATGATTTTCAAATGATTTTTAAAGAATTTTCAAAGATGATTTGATATAAATTTTCTTGCTTTGAAAGTAAAATATTTCTTAAGCTTCATTCCTTTCGTATCCACCTTGTTAGTAATTTCTTTGATTAGGATCCTCTAAAATTTTGAACTTCTCTCTTGATTGATCTAGATCCATTGTTGATAGGAATCTATTTTGGGTATGGCAAAATAAGTAGTTTGTTAGGTTGTTTTGAGTAAACTCTGTTGTATCTTTTGCTTAGCTGAAGTTGTCCAACTAAAGATATTTATGCTTCTGTTTTCGTATGTTATGAATTCGAGTCTTTCCAAATTTGAATGGGAATTTTTCTGTATCGATATAGGTTATATATCTCTAATCTTCGTTTGGATTCTCATCGAATAAGATCCCTTGAATTTTGGAACGCTCCCACTTGTTCTGAAATCCATTCCTGTCTCCCCTAATTGTATTCTTTTGATTTTGGAGCATTGCATCACTCCACTTTGTATGACCTTTATAGGGTGGCGATTCCGCCAATCTTTGAATGATTATAATTGGCATTGATTCACCGGAGATTTATGTATCCTCGGTTTACGATGTTTTCTATCTTCTGCTATATTTAGATTCTATCTCTGGCGATCGAAGGTCGATTTGCCTTAGATTTTCGCATCGATTATATTCCTGAAGTCACGGTTGACCGGTTAAGGTCGCCCGCGATTCATATAGTCTTATCCATCTTCTGTTTGGAATTATCTTATCTTCATTTGAGCCTATCTTTGAATCAGAATTCTATTTGATTAGAGTCCTTCTAAATTTGAATCTCTATTTTGCTTTGAAATCCATCCTTGAATCATCCCTTGGAAAGTTTATGGTTGATTGTCTTTTGAAAATTGTGTATTCATCGTAGTTTTTATTTTGATAAGGATGACCATATTTTTATATAAAGATGAAATGTTTTTGATAAGGATTATATACCTTTTAAAAAAATGAGAATTTGAAGTTTTGAAAGGATTTGAAATTGTGAAAATTTTATAAGAAATGGTTTCATATAAAATGATTTATAACTGAAGGTTTTGAATCTGAATTTAAGTGATTGAACTCCGGCATTTTGGAACTGGTTTTAAGATTTTGAAATAATAAATAATATGATTTGAAATTATTTTTTCGAATAAGTAATGTTTCAATGATTTTAATGGGTTTTAATGATTTTGAAGGAATTTCAAAGAAGTTTTCAAAGTAAATGGAAGTCCAGAACTCACTTGTGTCGTTGGAAAATAATTTCGGTGATGAGTGCACGCATCACCGACATTGATTTTCGAGTTTCTGAGTGAGGGAGAGGCCACTTTGGTAGCTTTGCTATGCGATTGATTTGTGAAACCAATTTTGATTTCAAATTCCAAAGTGTGATGTGATATTCGAAAGATATATGTATATATATTTGTAAAATTTGAAATGAGCCGGTGTTCAGTCCTTGAGTTTTGGATCTAATTTGATATAACCCTATCTTTTGGAATTGATTTACTAATTTGTTGGCGATTTCCAACTCTTGAATTTGAAAATGATCTCTTCAACTATTTTGAAGGTTCGAGCACTTCCAAATCAAGGTTAACTTTTCAAAGCTAAGTAATTTTGAAAAGTATAAAGTATATAAGTTTGGTATGTATGTTTAAAGTATGTAGTAATATGATTTAAATAAGTTGAAACTGTTTTGTTAAGTAAATGAATAAGGCTATTTTGAATTTTTCTAATATGAAATTTAGATTTGAAATGTTTTGAAAAGAATTTGGTCTTCAAAATATTTTGAATAAAATTTAGTTTAAATGTTTAACTTAGTAACATCTTTATGAAACTATATATTTAAAAAAAGGTTGGAATAGATACATAAATTGTATGTATGCTATTTTATTTGCATAATTAAATTAATCCAAGTTTGTGTACACAAGTTCGAGGTGAATTACACCATTTCGTGTTAGGATTTTTCATTTGATGCTTGATGGCGAATATTTGATATGGATTTTGGGCTTGTTTCTAGAATTCTCTATCATAGTATATGGCTATGCAAGGAGACTGATGGTTTCTAGTCGAGAAACCATATCGAAATCCGCATTAGGGAAGTCGAATGGACAATACTAGTTCAAAAGCGAACTTGTGTGATCGAGCGAGCGATCGAATGTAATTTTGCGAAAGGATGACATATGTAGATCTTATATTCTAATATCATTGATATACTTGATGCTGAAATTGGAAGTTGTTGGGTTGGATATCTTTGTAATTTAATTGGAAATTTTCTTTTATGCAAAACTACTATCAATTTAAAACCATTTTTCAAAACTATTTTTCCTTTTATTCTTCTTAAACAAACTATTTTATTCTATTTTACATACAAAACTATTTTATTTAAAACCATTTTCCAAAAACTATTTTATATACAAAACTATTTTATATGCACATTATTTTACAAACTATTTTATATACAAAACTATTCTAAAAATTAAAATCTTTTATAAAGCAAAGATGTCCAATCCCATATGACTCTTCATGCAGCGAAATTGATTTTTGAAAATTTTTGATCCTTATATAAGATGGACTTTATGTAAATATAAGATGATTTTGGAAATGAATTGTTTGACTTAAACTATATTAATTTGGAAATTTGGATTTATTTTCTAAATTTATTATTTTGGAAACTTTGGAACTGAAGATATTTGATTTGGGAGGATAATTTGGTGAAAGCGTATATGATTTTGAAAATTATATTGATATTGAAACAAAATTGAAATTTGAGAACCTTATGTTACTAAATACTTGATTTGGGAGTTATCGAACTTATATAAAATTTGGTTTGTATAAGTATGATGTTGATTCGAAAACTATGGATTTGAAAAGGTACTCAATTTGAAAAGTGAAATCTTATATAATTGAAGTCTATATAAGTGTGATTTGATATACTATTGATTTTGGAAAGTATTTGATTTGAAAATGAAATCTTATATATAATGGACTTTATATAATTATGATATTTGAAAGTGATTTGAAAAGGTACTATATGATACATATTTTCGAAGTAAAGATATGGAAAGTGCCTTCTGCTTGATATCCGCTTTGTGGCCACATTGTGGATTCATTCTATCGATATTTCTCTGATTTTTGGTTTTTCGGATATGATACTCGAGTTTCCATCGAATTCCATGGCAATCTCCATGGTCTTACGAGCGCGACTTCATAGCGTAATCGCAAGGTTGGGGGCGGCCTACGGGTACGGATGTTTCCTGGGAGATCCAGGCGTAACCATTGTGTATCTACGATCTATTGAGTCGCTTGGTAGCGTAATCAGTAAGGGTTGCGAGAGCCTAGGGTACAGATGTTTCCTGGGAGATCCAGGCGTAACCATTGTGTATCTGCAGTACTACCAGTCTTCATGGCAAAATCGCAAGGTTGGGGGCGGCCTAAGGGTACAGATGTTTCCTGGGGATCCAGGCGAAACCATTGTGTATCCGCGATCCATGATCGACATGTTTCGTTTTTTTATTGTACTTTCCATATCTGTTTTTAAAAGTTTTCCAGTATTTTCACTGGGTGTTGAAACAAGTCAACTAAGTACCTGGAGAATTCTAGCTTTGCGCCTGATCAACGCACTGCCAGAGTCTGCAGGAACGAGGATAAACTTGTTAAGACATCGAGTTATAAAAGTATTTTGATAAAATATTATATAAATGATACTTTGATCAGTTATTTCCTTTTTAAAGGATTTTAAAGTGTTTTAAATATTTTACCTCTTTAACCAGCAATTTTAAATAATGGTTCATCCTTCTCTTTCAACTTGCTTTCCCTCCTAGCTACTTTTCTTCCCTACCTTCTTTCGGGATGTCTTCCAACCTATTGTTCTTTCTTTTCGAGGACGAAAAGATTTGAGTGGGGGAGAGTGTAACAGCCCTAGATTTTTGTATATATTTTAAATTTGACTTTCTTTTATTTAATTTTTTTTAATGGTTTATTTCAAATATTTCATTTTTAAATATAAATGTTGATTATTAAGTGAGTTATAGTTCAAACTAGTATAATTTGAATATTTTACTGTAAAGTGAATTTCTGGCCAAACTGTTCAAACTTTGTCTTTTAAACTTCAAATTTAAATTATTTAAATTCTTAAATTTATCTTTTATTATGAAAATAGATTTAATAACATGAATACTGCTTTTTATTTCGTTGAAAATGGAGTTAAATTGTGAAAGTTATGTGTATTTCAATATTGAATGCAATTTGTTTTATTTAGCAATTTTTTTATTTTAAATTTTATAAATTATATTTTCTTTGTCATATTTTATTTTAATATGTGTTAATATGTTATTTTATGTATATTTTTGTCTTTTAATATTTTTAATGTGATAATAAAAATTTTCCAAAATTTATTGCATTTATTTTCTATTTTTAAAGGCTAGTTTCCATATTTCTGCTATTTTCTTCACTAAATTTTATTTAATTAAAATTTATTTATTTATTTTGTGAATTCATTTTTATTTTATGTTCTTATCTTTATTTATAAATAATTTTCATCTACATATAAATTTTTTAAAGTTTGTTCCATTTAATTTCAAATTTTCTAGACTAGTTTGCAATTTTGTGCTATTTTCTTATTTTAACCTTATATAATTAATAAATATTTATATATATTTTATATTTTGTTAAATTTTCGAAATTGTGACTGAAATTATTATTATTTTCAGTAATATAAACTTATATAAAGAAATAAAAAGTAATTTGAAATGGTTTGTGACTTTTGATTTTCCTAAGGCCTTTTATATTCCACCTTTTCACATTTTAACCTAACTTTTCATTCAATTTTCCATAACTCCTCACATCTTCAGTTGCATACTTCTTTTATCATTCACGTAAACTATTTTTTCCTCATTCCTGAAAGAAAATTTTCGGCCATTGCTTTAGAGAAAAGGTTTGGTAACCATCTTTCTTTTTTTTCACTTTTATTGTTTTTTTATTTGATTTGCACTTGTTCTTCTTCCATCTAGTTTCGGCCACCTTATCTTCAGCCCTTGCTCCTCCACCACCATAGCCGCCTCCACCATCACCACATCGGGTCACCATCTCCTCCAGCCCACTGACCAAACCATGCCGTGGTCATCTATGACTAGATCCACCAAAGTTTATGCAAACACTCCACTTGTTCAACCTAGCTGAGCACCAATCTTGTTCCACCACTCAAACCATCACCTTGGCCGCCACTTTCACCACCATCTCAAGAAAATTCCTGACCTGACACCACAGCCATGTCATCCTACTGACCCCACCAGACCTGGCCGTGACCACTTGCCTTTGGTCGTGGCTTGTTTTGCCTTGAAACCATTGTTTTGTTGCCTTGTAGTGTAGTGTCATGCTCATACCTTTGCTCATATCTCTCTACTCCTTTATATCCATGCAATGGCCGACCTATGAACCCAAAACCAGATCCAAATACACCCCTTAGCCATACATTTCAGACCTATAGCTGAACCATAGGTGGTTGAAAGAAGTGCAATAGCTTTGGATTTGTTTTATGCAGTCATTTCTAACAATGTTTTATTGAAATTTTGGGTTGAAAACTTATGCTGTTTGTATGGTTTTGTGTAAATGTTATCAAGGCCATTAGCTTTGGCTCTCCACTCTCAAGTCATTTCCGTGTTGTCGTGCCTTCGTTGTGTCAGTATTGTTTGCTTTGGTAGCTATCTCCAGCTCTGAACAGGTGAGTTATTCTCCCCAGACAATATGTACATATATAACTAGTGAATTGACCCCTTTTGAATCTGTAAAATGCATTATCATGTTACACCTGCTATGTTATGATTATATGATGTTCACCCATGCTTAAACACCTACTATATTATATGTTACTGTATATTATGTTGTTCTATTATTTTTATCAGTTTATCACACTGCAAGTTCCCTTTAGATTAGAATCACTATGGGTTGAAATGATACATACCCGAACAGACTTTAGAATAGGAGAAAATCGTTATGAGCTAAAATGATAGGCCTGAATGATTTTCAATTATTTTCATTTACTTGGGATTGCGGGTTTGAAATGATCAAACCCGGGTATCTTTGTAAATTACGGGTTGAAATGATAAATTACCCGTATCACTTTACCTAGGCTAGAAAATGAAATACAGACCCGTTGTTAAAATATGTTTTTATTAATTTTCTTTAAAATATTTTAGAAATGTAAATATTATAATATTTTGATTTAAACTAAATAAAAATGATTTTTGTAAGCATTATTGATTTTCTGAAAATTTATAAGTGAAATAAATTAATGGTAAAATTAGAAATTTTGAAATGTAAGTTATTTTGGGAAATTTTAATTGGGTGATAATTGGAATTTAAATTAAATATGAAATGTGGTAAATTCATGATAATTTGGATTAAACTGAATTTAAATGATTTTTATATTTTATTAATGATTTTGAATAAAGTTAAAATGTGAAATGAATGAATATTTAAGTTGAAATTTTGAAATATAACTAAAATTGGAAATTTGTGAATTTGGCTTAAAAGTGAATTTTAAGTTCAGTAAATAAAAATGGAATTAAGTTATATTTGAAAATTTAAACTTAGTGTTAAGTTAATTTAATTTAATGAATTTATAATCTAATATTGGAATTTAATGAGTGAATTATTATTAAATTTTGATTTTTGAATGGAGGTTTAACTTTATAAAATCATGAATATAAGGGTATTTGAATGATTGTTTTAAAAGTGAAATTATATGATTTTATAATTTAAAAATGATTTATATAAAAAATATAATTGTTTGTGAAATTATACTGAATATTTGAAGTTAATTAACTACATTTCTGAAATGCTATTAATTCTAATGTAAATGATAATACAACATTTGTAAATGCTGTAGTTGATAATAATGAACCAAATGGCTAAATTTAATTAAAGGCTATTATAGCATTTTTGTAAATGTTATAATGGTTGAATTTAACTAAGTTTATTTGAAACTAATGTAACCCTATTACAGCATTTTAAATGCTGCCTTTTGTTAAATTGAACTGTTTTAAATGGGACTTTCCGTAGCATTTTCTAAATGCTGCGAAAGTTGAATTTTCATTGTTTTAATTAATTTAAGTAAACGAATGAACTTAGAAAGATTAAAATTTTGTAAATTTAATAATTTAATTATTAAATATAATAACTTCATTTTTATGATTAAAAATAAAGTAATTTGTTTCGAAATATAAACTATTTTGAAATATGATATTTTGATATTTTGAAATGGATTTTTGAAGGATATTGAATTTTGAAATGATATTTGATTTTGAAGTATAAAATACCATTTTGAAATTTTAACCATGGGATGTATTTAATTTATAGTTTAACCGATCCTTAAAGGATGGGCGATCCCAAGCATCCTTTGAGTTATTGTGCATTTCTACTATAGTTCACTTGAGTTGGTTTACATTATATAAGTATATATTGTCCTGATTCGAGTGTTTTGTGTTTTACTTTACGCTCGGGTCAGCCTGAGTATTTACAGCTTTGCTTTGGATTTCTTTCTGGAGCTAGGAATCGCTGGAGATTTTGCTTGTCTAATTATCTATTCCTTTCAGTTTAGTTGTTCTATTTCAGTTTTGGTATTCATAAACTTCTATTTATTTGAGATTTCTATTGTATATGTTTTTAAGCAGATATTATGTATTTTATTTTGAGAGTTTGTTATAGTAGCTTCATGAACTACTATGGTTTTTATATTCCGCTACGAGTTATTCTGATATGCTCTATGTTTGTGATTCTGTGTATTTGATTTCATTTGCTCCAAATTTATTTACAATTTGTTATTTTGAATTATTCAAGCCAGACATGTGTGGATTATTATTGATTTAAATGGTCCAAAATAGTGGGTCGTTACAAAAATATTCAGGTTTTGAAAATGTTTTATTTCCATCAAATATTAACTGATTTAAATTTAAATAAAATTACACAACAAAATAAACTTCCATATTCTTTGACGAAAATCTGACATTTGATATGTCTAAACAGACGTATTTCAAATATCAAATTTTCATTGTTAAATATAATTGTTTAATTTCAAGCAAAATTTCAGTAAATTACATTAAAAAATCATTAAAAAGGGTCATTACACTCTCCCCGACTCAAAACTTTTCGTCCTCGAAAAGGAATGAGATAGGAGAATAGGAACAACTAGAAAGAAAAGATAGACTGAAATACAAAAATACAAAAATTAACTCGAAACCATATAAATTTCATTAGTTTTTAAATTGATTTATATTCAACTAATTTGGTTTCAATCCATTTTATTTAAATCAATCGACATTTAATTTATTTACATTAAATTTATTTACTTTTAATTTATTAACATTCCATATTTTCAAAACAAATGTTATTTTATTTAACACATTTATTAATCAATTTGACTTTACTTTAGTTAATTCCATTTATAATTCAGTTTTACTATTTGTTAGTTCATATTTATTTACTTAAGTAGCATTCTCTATTTATTATTCAATTTATTTCACTACTATTTTCAATAACATAAATTAAGTGTATAACATTTATTATGACAAGTTCATTGTTATTTATAATTTCCCTTATCAAAATTTCATTTTTGGACATCTTATTACTTACATTTATATTGTATATTATCCAATTACATATTCACATTAACATTATAACTTTTGAATATTTTAGGTAAGCTATATATATGTTTTTAGAATGCAGTTGAGTATTATACAAATAAATTTTCCTAGTTCAATTGTTTCAAGTTCTTTTACTTCCATTTCTTAATTCAAACACTCCAATTATTCAAACTTTTTGCTTCATTTCAATAATTGAAACCATCACTTGATATAAAACTTAAGAGTTTAATTTTCGGTTTCACTTCAATTTATTTTGAAATAAATATATATATACATACATACATACATACATATATATATATATATATATTATACATTAAATCAAGCTAAAGGAATTCAAATCAAATCCATTTTCAAAACAAAGTGTAGCAAAGCTACTAAGTGGTCTCTCCACTTTGAGACTCGAAAATGAATGTCGATGATGCTGTAGTCATCACCGAAATAATTTTCCAGCGACAAAAGAGGAGAGTACTGACTTACTTCTTTTAAAATTCTTTGGAAACAATTTCTATTCGAAAATACTTTAAATAATATATTTTCTCAAAACTTTGAAAATCAAATTCTGAAAAGCATTGGAAATTTTAAACCCTCAAATCCTTAATTTTAAATTCAATTCATTTGCAAATCAGATTTATAAACTATATTTATAAAATTTCATATCTTTTAACATATCACAATAGTTAATGGTTTAAGAATGTTGAAAAACAATAAATGATAATCTAGTATTATCATTTCTTACAACCAATTCATTAACTATCTAATTTCAGAAAATTAGACCTTATATATAAAATATAATCATACCAAAATTATTTCATTTACAAATTTTTAAAGCAATATTGTGTTAGTTTGCTCTGTTCAAGTGTTTTGGAATTTCTATCGATAGCTTTGGCCAGACGATTCGATCGGAACCGAAATCAACTTAACAAGTCAAACAACACAATATAAAACATTTTTATATTAATTATAAATACACTCCCTCACATGATAATTCAAGAATAGATTATAGAACAAGGATAGAGATTCAAATTTAGAGAGACCCTAATCAAGAGAACTCTCACAACGAAGATAGCTCGAAAGAAAGATAAGATAATAAAATTACGAAAGAGGAAAATGGATAGACATATATTAATCGCGACGACCTTAACCAGATCAACCGAGACTTAGAAAACGAGAATATCACCAACGAATATGGTGACAACCTATTGAGTACATCGCGGAAAACACGATTCATAAGATCAATGAAGAAGGCAAGAGCATTGGTTAATCCATAGGAGATGACTAACCATTTATAGAAACCATTCGTCCGAGAGAAAGGACAACAGGTTGAGCTCTAGGAATAAGATCGATGTGGAGTTCAGTTTCCCGCTTGGGAAGGAGAAGTGACTTCACCAAAACATCGGGATAATTCCTGATTATCGGGGTGGAGTTCGGATCACTAGACTGAGAATCTAGCAAAAAGGTAAACTACCTGTAAAATCCTGAGACAATCTACATTCGATAAAGTCTTCTAGAGACACGGTTCGGGCTTGGCAAGAAGTGGCAGCATCAAAACCAAGGATGTAAAAATCTCCGGTGAATCGACGCCTATTGTAAAGGGTTTTACCCCTTTACAAATCATAATGAGGTTGGCGGGACCGTCGATGGGATTAGTCACACCCAAGGATAACGTTGATAGTTGAGGTTGGAGCTATGGGGCGCTCCAATATCAAACAGAACACGAACAGGAGAGACACGAATGAATTTCGAAACGAAAGGGAAGGTTCCAAAACTCCAAAGAAATCCTAACCCATGAGAATCCTAATGAAGAATTTAAAGCCCGAACGAAGATGATTCTGTAATTAATTTTACTCCATATGCTAAGTTTTGCGTAAACCAGAGCTCTAATACCACTTGTAACGACCTGGTATTTCGAACCATTCGCATCCACACATGTCGGACTTGAATTGCTCAAAATATCAGATTGCTAATTTATTATTTGCCAAAACTTAGCATATACAGTAAATAAATCAATCACAGACACAGAGTAATATCACAATAAGCAGTGGAATAGATAAATAGTAGTTCATGAAGCTACTATAAAACATCAGAGCCTGAAACAAAATACAACAGAATCTCAAGTACAAATGAATCTCTAATACATAAGCAACTGACGAGTCTGAACATAAATGACTGGAATGAACTGAAATAATTGAAAGCTGGATAGATAGATCTTCAAACAAAGCTCCAATCTCCAAATGCGAGTCTCAAATGTGGTGACACTGAGTCTGACCCGAGCATAAAGCAAAACACAAAACACTCGAGTCAGGATTAACATTCTTATATTAGTAAATTTAACTCAAGTAAAATGTCAATTGAAATACAAAAAACTTAAAGGATGTTTGGGATTTCCATCCTCTAAGGATCCGTGTGACTATCTACTATGTAGTAATATACGCTATTATAGTATGTCTATCAATAAAGTAAAGTATTAAAATAGCATTAAGGCGTTTACCCATATTCCCCTTAACACATTTTATATAACGCCATAGTCTATATAGATACTGTAAACTCCACCTACAGGTGGGCTATCAGGGAGCTCTCCATAGGTACGACACAAATCAAACTCGTAGAAGGCACGATAAGGCATGTGACAAATCAAACAGACGTATTTCAAATATCAAATTTTCATTGTTTAATTTAATTGTTTAATTTCAAGCAAAATTTCAGTAAATTACATTATAAAAATCGTTAAAAATTTCTGGGTCGTTACAGATATTCTAATTAATTGGGAGGGTTAGGTTAAATGAAGTTTACACTTATAATCATATATTGGATTCTATGCAATAGATATGAATTAATTTTGATGAAAAAAGTATATATCCTCTATAATCATCTAGATCTGATTTTATCAACTCTAAATAAAATTAAATATATATGGACAAATCATAGAATAGTTTATGTATAATGAATTGGATAGGTTACACGAATGGTTAGGTACGACGAAAGTTGAAAGTATACATAGGTAATTGTTTGAAAGTAGGATTATAATAATTAAAATTTGCACATGAAGTACGGATAAAAGAACATCGGCTAAAAATAACAATTTAAAAATGTTGAAAATGCATTTTCCAGCAAAACGATCTACTAACTTGAGCCAATCAACTGAATGCTTCAAGGAAAATGCTCAATGAATGTGTGTCCAACTCATGGAAAACCTTTTGAATATCTACGCCATACAGTCGACTGAATGTAGGCACTAGTCGACTTAATCCTTATGGAGTCGGCCGGTTGGACCTAGACTGATGTTGATATATAGAAAACACATCTGTCTACTGGCAAAAGGTCGACTGACTAGTTGAATGGATGCCTTAAGAGTCGACTGATTGTTTTATTGCAGTCGACTATTATGCTATTTAGATAAAAATAATATAATAGTGAACTGGCTTGTATGTTTAGTGTACAAATAGCCTACAGGTAGTCCGATGTAAACCTAGACCTAGTGCAAGCCAAGTAGGATAGTTTTGGGGATTTATTTCCCGCTTTGTTTATTTTTCGGAGTTTAAATAGATTTGTGATGCTTTATAATGTGATGCTCAATGCGACAAGCGATTCTATCACAATTATTTGTTCTCATTGTTAAGATAGTAGTCACAAATGCAAGTTACGGATTAAAAGAGGTAAACTAAGGCATCTGTATTGGTAGGATTTACAACCATTTAGACTGATGTACCAATGTAAGAAGTCGAATCATTTATAGATCCATTTATGTTATTAGTTGAATGATGTATGGCATAGGATCCTTTCGCCACTGAGATTGTATACTCGATATATTTGTAGGTTGCTAGCCATCGGGACAGTACAATCGATGTGTGCCTTGGTATTGTGACTATATACTCGGTGTGTGCGACTTAGGAGCTTTAACATTTAGATTATCTGTAATGACCTGGAATTTTGGTCACTTGATTTTGAATATTTAATTAATTTCAAATATCGAATAATTGGTTTTTAAAATTAATAAATTGAATCCAAATATAAAGATTATTTAAAATATTTGAATTGTGAATTAAATACTTAAGTAGTAATTTAAATATCGGGATTTTTAATTGAATACTGATTTAATGGATTTAATGGCTTGTTTAACTCATTCTAATGAATTAAAAACATAACGGAATTTTCATTTGTAAATTTAATGACAGTAATAAATGGTTCAAACAATAACTAGAAAAATTATTTTTATTATAAGGACTCGATTTTTATTGACATATTTTTGATTGAATCTATTTGATTTTTCCATAATTATTAATTTGGAAATTATTTAAATTATTCGTTTGATGATTTATCGGCAAACCGCAATGTTTTTATGATTTTATAGGATCCAATAACCAGTGTATACTATTATTGTTTCGGAGTCGCATAGCTGTTCAGAGCACAACCATATTTTTTTATCATTCGGAGTTCATACGTGTAACGGAAATCTGTGCGACTCGATGCTGTAATTTGCAAATTTTATATATCAAACACTTAAAAATATCAACACACATCCTCCTCTTATCTACTGTTCCATCAAAATGGAATCTAAACAAAGAAAAACAAAAACCCATAAATCCACTTTTTTAAATTCAAAAACAAAAAAAAAACAAAAATCTAAAAGTTAAAAATTTATATCTTTGGGTTCCTTTGGCCTAAATCTACACTTTGGTATGAGTTGTGGGAAGGTGATTTGATGAGATTTGGAGAAGTCGACATAAAGTGTTTTAGGCAAGAACATATACTAGGGTTTTAGATATAAGAAGTATTACTGTTCGATTTGAAAATTGAATGATGGATTTGGGTTTAGCTTGGCAAATAGCAACTGCAATGAAGTTTTGGTGGGGGTTTGGTGTCGTTTTTGGTCGTGCGTCTGGGAGAAGCCGCTTGGATAGAGCTATGGTCAGGATTCACAGGGGAGGCTTGGTAAGAGGTGTTGGTGATGGACAAGTTGAGATCGGTGAGGGATGATCAACGGAGAAGACAGATTTGGGTTTCATGGAGTATTGAGTGAGATAGGAGTGGGAGAAGTTCGATCCTTGTGAGGAGCTGGAGGTGGTAGAAGCGGGAATTTGAATTTGGAGGGAGGAAGAAGGATTAACTTTGGTAATTAAGATAATGATGTTAATTAAGTGGATTAATTTAATTATTCAAATTTAATATCTTATAAATGCAATAACTCTTCCATATGAGATCTAATCGAGATGAAACTTTTTGTGTTGCACTTGTTATGACGAAAGCTTCGCAGTGGAACTAGTTTGGTTGACTTTGAAGCAATTTGAATTTGGGCTAAAATCGAACAATGTTCGATTTTAGTTCAAATTGGAATGCTTCGGCGCCAACTAGAATTTCGATGAGTTAAACTCACTTTTTTGTTAATTAGTAAGATATATATATATATAATAGATAAATTTTACTTTATGTGTTTGGTTCAAATTATTGGCTGATTTGTTAAAATAAACTTTTTTGAAAAGCGATTGGCTTTTAAAAATTGAATATGGGAATTATGTAGAGAAATCCAGATTTCTCGCCGTAGTAATTTAATTTTCAGTTATACAAACCTGTTGATTCTAATTCAATTATAACTCTGTTATATAGATTGTCAATTATTGAATCTTAATTGTTTAGCACTATTTGATATGACATTGTTCTATGTTCAAAAACTTAACCCCTGTAGTGATAAAATCAATAACAACATTGGGTAAGTGCTTGGTGGCTATTGACCTCAATTTAGTATTTTAAAATACTATTGACTGCCATTTTGGCTTGAAAAGAATTATTGATTCAGAGAATGATTTCAAATCTTTGGGATTTCTGGAATATTTTTATTTAAGCATATTTTGAACTTCTCAATTTTAGCCCAACCTTTTAATTTGTCTTTTCTAAATCGGTAGGAATGTTTTAAAATTTGTTTACTATCATTTAATATCAATTTAAAATTGTTTAACGGTTGTTTAAAAATGCTTAAAAGTTGTTGTTTCTATTTAATATTGTTTTAAAGTTATTTATCTGTATTTTATATATTAAAAATTTATTTATTTAGATAATTAATGTTGCTTGAAGATAATTAATAATAACTATTTATTAATAATGTTTTGGAATTTATAATATTTATTTATTAATAATGTTTGGAATTAATAATTGTTTATTCATAATGTTTTGGAAATTAATTATTATTTATTATAATAATGTTTGAAGATTACTTATTATTGTTTTATTAATAATGTTTAAAATTATTAACTATTGTATTTATAATGTTTGAAGTTAAATATTATTATTTATTTATAATGTTTTGAAGTTATTAATTATTATATTAATAACATTTTGGAGTTAATAAATTATTTTATTAATGATGTTGGTAAATTAATTTATTATTTATTTAGGATGTTTAAAGTATAGTAATTTATTTAATTAATTGTATTTATAAATAATAGATTTATTTATAAAAAAAATCTCAGTTAATAAATGAGATTTATTAAAGAGTTTACAATTGAAAATAGGGTGTTGGATTTATAAAGGATTTTAAAAAGGCTTTAAAAGGAATTATTACAAAAGGTTTTATAAATTGTTTTGGATATTTATAAAAGAAGTTTTATAAATGATATCGGATATTTATAAAAGAGTGTTATAAATTGGTTTAAAGGTTTATAAAAGAGTTTTATAAATAAACTTGCAGATTTATTAAGAGTTTTGTAAATGGATTTTGGAATTTTAGTAAAGGAGACGTTCATAAATAGAAGAGATTTATGGAAAAGGATTTATAGAAGAAGTTTATAAATGGAAATGATATTGGGATTTTTCCCAAATTGACCTTCTTAATTTTGGTGGTGTGGATAGTTCTTCAATGCTTAACACCGAAGGAATAGCGTTTGGATTTATCCTTATATCTATTTTAAATAACATTTGTTTGATCCTTTTAATTAGATGTTGAAATATGAAATCTTTCGAAATGTTTTGTGAATATACTTATACCGTTGAAGTATATAAATACATTTTCTAAGTAGTGAAAGTGTAGTGTTTTGTGAATAAACTTATACGTTTAGATAAATGTATGGACATTTTTCCAAGTATAAAAAGGAGTGTGAAGGGTTTGTGAATATATCTCTGTAAAAGTATTTTGATACAAGTATTTACAAAGCGATTTTAATTCATGAAAGGATTTATTAAAGAGGTTAGTGGCTGCTTATATGCTTGACCAATGTTGATTTTCCCTATGATATTAAATGCTTGATGTGATTGTTGTTTATTTGATAGTTAAAAAACCGACTATCAAACTTGGCCTGTTTTAAATTTTCGTTGTTGGTTCGGAGAGCCCGGGATCAGATATATTATTCGGAAACCATTTCGAATCAGCATAAGCATTCGACTTAGAACATCTTGAAGATGATTAGAGAAGAAGATTTTGAAGTGTAAGGGCTACTCGCTACTAATCCTGAGGGTAATTCCAAAGTGGATGTAGTAGAGGCAGTGCCTTCTGTTTCTTTCAGACATAGAACGAACTTGTATAGATGAATGCTGGCATTGCATTTCTGCCTGAAGGGCAGTGTTAGCATTCCAAAATGGTTTGCTATATAAAAGGTAATCGTAGCCTTGAGCCTCATTAACCGAGAAATAACTAAGTAAAGGACGTGACGTAGGGCTAAGTGGGTCGCTCCCATTAGGGTATGATCATTCCTTATATAGAGTCGATATCTATGTATGCTTCAGGGCCCATTATGGTTGTTGATCTGCCAAATGGGTTATCATATTCAGCGCTCTCAAGTAAGAGGTAGGGCCTGTCCTGAGTAGCTGAGGTGCAACGTATTGTAGCCTCCCGTACATTTTATCTAAAGGCGTACAAATTCGGTGGGTAGACCATTACGCTTTCATAGTTAGAATCCATTTTCCAATGCGAGCCTTCGGACTTGATTGTATACTTATTATGCTAGAATTTAATTAATGTGGAAATTTCAGCTGTGATTCAATATTTATTTTAAACACTATACATTATTGTAAAATCAGAGGATTTCCTATAAAAATATTTTGGTTATCGTAAGGTAAAAACCCGTCGGTGTTTATGTGCGGCATGGTCTTACGAGATACCTTTATTTTAAAAAGATTTTTGTGACACTAAATTCAATTGAGGTGTGTCTTTCTCACACTGGTTTGCCAGACTAGTACGGGTGTTATTTTATTATAATGCTTAGGTCAGGCCGAGCATATTTACAGATTCAGTTTGGATACTTGGGCTTCAGGAGATGAGCTAGATGCCTTCAAGTCATAGTCACGTATATTTTATTTCCGCTTGATTAGTTGTTTATTTAATAGAAATTGTGAGGACAGGTTATTATAACTGTACTGGCTGTTGATTGATTAGTTGACTTGATTGATATATGTATAATAAAGTTAAAATTTTCTTTTTTAAAGATCTATTGAACATTATATGTTACTCATCACAATGCGAGATTCTGTTATGTCTTTTCTTTTTTTTCCCCAATAATCCATCTTGCCGGCACTTGGAAGCTCGGCACATGAGTACCATGGATATACTAGTGTTAACTTTTAAGAGTCGAAAAGGTGGGACGTTACAACAAGGTATCAGAGCTTAGGTTGAGCGAACATCTAGACTTTGTTGGGGTTAACTTATTTGAGATAGGGTAAGGGGGACCCTAGGATGAGTTTAAGGGTATATATATATATATATATATATACACACACACACACGAGCGCATAATTATTAGTGGTACAAAAACATTTTATATTGTGTTGATTTATCGGTAGGGTGGTATATGTATTCTGGTCAATACAGAAGGAACAACTGTATCGATAGGGGTTTCTAAACACTTGAACTAGGCAAATTGACACGGTATTTTTTGAAATTGGCTAAATGAAATAATTTTACAAAAATTATATTCTATATACATAAAGGAATAATTTTCAGAAATTTTTTTAGTTATATATGATGTGTTTGGTTGTTAGAGAATGATAATATTTAATTATTATTATTCATTGTTGGCTAGTTGCGCTCATATAGTTTATGGGCATTATTTGTTTAAATTAAATGCGAACACCTTGTGAATTCAGTTTCACAATTTGACTATAAGGCGTTCGATGAATTAGTTGGGCTAGAAGTTAAAATTTAATTTTAATCAAGATGTTTATTATAATCTTAACAAGATAAACATTTGTGGAATGTTTTAGAAGTGAAATTAAAAAAATTATGGCTTATAAATGTGCTTAATAGATAAAAAGAATTTAAAACTGAGAATTTGAGTACTTAAATCCCGAAGATTTGAAATTGTTTTTAAAATCATTGTGACAAATATTAATAGTGTTATTGGAAAGTGTTTTGGAATAGAAAATTTCTTAAAAATGGATTTTTAAAAGAGATAAAAAGTACTGAACTCACTTAGATCGCTGGAAAATAATTCCAGTGATGACTGCAACAACATCGACATTCATTTTTGAGTTTCTAAGTGACGAATTGCTACTATTGAAGTTTTATTTTGGTAAAACAAGTTTGATCTAATTCAAAAATAAGGTTGGATATACAAAAAGGAGTTATGTATATAATTATTTTTTCAAAATGATTTAAAATAAAAACTAGAGGTTTAAATTATGAAGTTCTCAGTTAAGTCATGTGATGGGTGCATGTACCATATTCAATAGAGTAGTTGGTTTTGCATTTCATTTTGATATGTTGTTTGGGAAATTTTCATTAATTAAAAATGAATTGGAATTTTCGACCATTTTGGACAGTCGGGACTTCCAAATTTGACATAGTAATTAAAGCCAAGTGTTTTATGAAAATATTAAGGAAATAAGTTTTTGTAACTTATAAATTTGATGAGATAGAAATTTAAACCAAGTTTAAAATTTATTGAATATTCTGGTTAAGTAAAACATTTCTAAATATTGTATATATATGCTTAGGAAGTAGAAGAGTATTTTGCAAATATGAATTTGAGTTACAGAATGTTAATAGATTTAAGTAATGTTTCTTAAGTGAAATAATATTCCTTAAAGATATAATTATATTCTTGGGTAATTTGTATTAATGAAGATAAGTCTGTATAAAGTGTTGTAGGCTTAAAGTAGTATGTTATGAAATGATTCAGAAAATGATTTCTAGTATTAATTAAAAATATGAACTTAAATTTGTAACGACCCGGTATTTTCAACCATTCGCATCCATTATAAGTGTATAGGTAGACACTCATGCTGGAGTTGAATTGCTCAAAATACCACGTTGTAAATAAAATTTGGCAAATCTCATAATATACAATAAATAAATATAATCACAGATCACAAACAGAGAGTAAAATAATGCAGCGGAAATAAAAGAGATAGTAGTTCATGAAGCTACTATATAAATACATTAGAGTTAATTTAGATATAATAGGAATACCAAGATGCAACAGGAGTAACAGTATAATAATCAGGTACAACTCAGAATACAACTGGAATCAACTGGATAACAAGATGAATATATATCTGGATCTTCAAAGCAAAACTCCAGCTCCAAAGGTGAGTCTCTAATGCTGTATCACTCAGTCTGACCCGAGCGTAAAGCAAAACACAAAACACTCGAGTCAGGACATACATACTTATACAATGCAAACCAACTCAAGTGAACTGTAATAAAGGTACAAGTAACTTAGAAGATGCTTGAGATCGCCCATCCTTTAAGGATCCGTTAAAATATCTACTATGTAGTAATATTCGCTATTATAATAATGTCTAATAAGTAAAGTATAATCATATAGAAAATATCCTTAAGGGGATGGAGAACCTTAACACGGTCGGATCTTAAAATCATAATCGTAGTAAAGCTCGATATGGTAGGTGACACGGCACAACTAGGCAATGCCAGGGTAGATATACCAATTACGCACACAGACTGATGGAGCGCATAACAGCCACTACCGTCCACCTCGGACAACACTCCCAAATCAAGGGTGGCCACCAAAAATCACAAAGTAATAGAATGGTATCGAAGAAATGTGTCCGAGAAGAGGTGCTACCTCACTGGTCCGAGATCGCTCCTGTTTTAGCCACCTTATGCCAACTCACGGGAGTTGGGTCCACGTATATACCTTAGGATCGTCACCACCATCCTACTTCATTCTAGAAACTCCACCGCGTACACAGTTGTCAAAGTGGTTTTCGGGATCGACAGAGAGTATGTCCATATCCGATCCCGGTCTCTTTAACAACCAATCATTATTATAACCCGTGGTTATAGGTTTAAAATAATATTTTATACTTCAAAATAGAATATCATTTCAAATCCAAATCTTTATCAAAATAAAGATTAAATCAATTCCAAACCATTTCAATATATTAACATATCATATCTTTCCAAAACTTCAGTTCAATTCATTTCAATATATCAAAATATCATATCTTTACAAAATCCAAATATTCAACTTTAAATCCTTTTAAATTCAAAGATATCACTCATTTATTGTCATTTCAAATCACCTTTAAATGGTTTATATTTCCAATTAAATTTATTCCTTTTAAACCTTTTAAAAGTGGAATTATTATTCTTACAAGTTAAGTATTCAATTTCCAAAGTTTCAAGTCATTCTGAGTTCGTTTACTAAGTCAAAAACCCTAATTATTAAAATTTCAGCATTTCACAGCATTTAAAAACAACTGCTATAAGTTATATTTGAAAACATTTTTAATTCAGCAAAGATAGCACTTAAAACTGCTGTTAAAACTCAGTTTTAGTTGAATTATAGTTCAAAACAGAAAAGACAGCATTTCAGAAGTGCTGCGGTAGTTCAGATTTCAAAACAAGTGTTAAATTTGATTTCAACATAGACTGCAGATCATTATAGCATTTCCAGAGAATGCTATAATAGGCCTGAGTTCAATATTAGCCTATAAGTTCAACTACAGCAACTACAGCATTTCAGAAATGCTGTAATAGCTCTTTTTTACACAATTTTAGTTCAAAACAGAATCTATAGCATTTCTTAATGCTATTAAAAGTTAATTTCAGGTGTTGGTGTATTTCCAGCAATTAAATAACTTTAATTTAAAACACATAAACATTTTAAAAATCATATTTTAACATTTAAAATGTTTATTTACATTCATTTAACATATATCTTTTCACAATAAATTTCTTATAATCAAATCCAATTTTCAACAATTTACTTAATAAATTTAACTGTAAAAGTGTCCAATTCTTCACATTTCAACAAATAAACTTAACACTTCAAATTTAAATTACCATTTCACAATTTAACTAAATTTCCAATTTTATTTAATTAACTTAAACCTTTAATTAAAACCAAATTTCACATTCCTAGTCAAGTTATATTTTAAAAGATCACTTTTAAACATTCATTTATTTAACCACTTAAATTCATAGAAAAATCAATAATACTCTAATAAATCACTTAAATTCAAATTTTATCAAATTATCATATTTACCATTTCCAAATAAAATTTAACATCCATTTTATTTATATAACTTAAATATCATTTTTAACCAAAATTCCAAATTTCCAACTTAAGTTATATTCCAAAAATCCAGTTAAACCATTCATTAATTACATTTTTTTTACACATTGAAAAAATCATAATTTCTTTAATTCAAAATATTTCAAAATCTGTTTAAATCAAATTTCATAAATTTATATTTTTAAAATACTTAAAAATATCCAAAACACTTTATAAAATAACCACGGGCCTGTATATAGTTTTCTAGCCTAGGTTAAGTGATACTGATACTATATCATTTCAATCCATAGTTTACAAAGAAAAATCTGGGTTTTATCATTTCAAACCCGCAATCCCAAGTAAATAAAATTTAATTGAAAATCGTTCAGGCCTATCATTTCAGCCCATAACGATCTTCCCTTATTCTAAAGTCCGTTCGGGTATGTATCATTTCAACCCATAGTGATTCTATTCTACAGGGAACTTGCAGTGTGATTTAACAGAATAGAATAACAGTAAAATAAAACAAAATATAACAGATGATATGTTATGCAAATTTTTAATCATCAAATATAAATAAATCACAGGTAATTATAACATCATTTTATTTATTTATTTATTTATTTATTTTCTACTCATTCAGTTGCGGTCGTTTCACAATCATATAAGTATGAATATTCGTGTGAGATTTACTCACCTCTACGGAGCTGGAGATTCGATTCAAAAAGAGAATACACTATCAATCGAAAAGCACGCGGAAAGCACGATCAGTTGTTAGCGGATGCGCCAACTAGATTCAAATCTAAAGCAAAAATAAATAAACAAATCTAATAATGCAAGAATAATCAATTTTCAATGAAGCAAACAAAACGAAAAGAAAATGAATTGAATACTAGAAAGAAATGGCTCGAAGGGGATGTAGTCTGTAACTTCAACATACTAAGGTGACAAAAGGTAAATTTTTATTTCTTTTTTTTTTTCAAAACAAAGGTTCGGTAAATTATAAACTAAACTTCACAATACAAAGGCTCGACCATTTTTTTTATAGACTATACTTCAAAAATACAAAGTGAATAAACAAAATTTTATTCATTTCTTTTTCCTCTAAACAAGGCTCGGTCTGGCAATATACTTCAAAAATAAAATACAAAGGTGATAAACAATTTTTGTTCATTTCTCTGGTTCAAATACAAGGGCTCGGTCTGACTATGGGTTGGAGCCGTGGGGTCTCGGTGGTGGTTCATGGTGGCGAATGGGTAGGGGTTCTCACGATGGTGGATAGCATGGAGCAGGGCATGGGTTTCAGTGGTGAATGGCATGGGGTATGATGAGCATGTAACAGAATAGAGCATGACAAGGTGATAGAATAAACAGAACAATCAAAATGAAAAGAGAAAACAGAGGCAAGCGGCCATTACCTGGGAAGATGGACACGCAAATCTTGAAGGAAGCCAAATAGAAAAATTTGAGGGATGGAGATTTTGTGAACGTGGAATAATATTGTGAACGAATAATATAATAGTTGTTTACTTGATTTGTGTAGAGAAAGGCAAGAATAAATTGCTTTGAACGGTCAAGAAATCAAAAGAATTTAAGGCACTTAATTATATCAATAGATGGAAACGCATGGAAGGCCAAAGGAATGGAAATAATAACTCACGTGAAAATGATTTTATGCAAGATTTTGGGTAAGAATTTGAATTCTCAAAAGAGAATATATGCGGCTGAAGTTTGCATTGATAACGCAAGAAATCAAATAGACAATGAAAGGCAAGAGCAATTAATTTTTATTAAAGTGGAGGAAACGAACGGAAGGCAAAGGGAAAGAAATAATTTTCACATGCAAGCTTTCAAACTTTCAAAAGCAAAGTATACGGCTGAAAACTTTGCATTGTTAACGCCTAGAGGCAAAATAAACAAAGAATCAAGGCAAAAGAAACAAATAAACATATGCCCAAAGTAACGTACAACTTTATTTGTTTCTCTTAATTAGTAAATTAACATGCTAACGTTTTCTTTCAATAAAATAACGTATCATTTTAAACCAAAAATTAAATAGCTACTATACCATAATTAATAACATTTGATTGTTTAATATAAAGTTAAGAACGGATGTAAATATACGTAAAAGAAATGTAAAGTTAAATTTCCCGTTTCACACAAATTATTACAACTTTTAAAAGTATACAATAAATCTGACCAAAACAAAAGTGAAACAATGTTACACAACTGTATACAGTCCAAGATGAAACTGGAAATATTAAATAACTTTATAATATTGACACATATTAAATAAAATATAAGAAAGAAAAATATGATTTATAAAATTTAAAATAGGCAAAATTGCACAATAAAACAAACTATACTAAAATTTGAAATGTACATAACTTTTACATTTTAACTCCGTTTCCAATGAAACGAAAAGCAGTATTCAAGTTATTAAATTTATTTTCATAATAAAAGATAAAATTTGTAATTTCAAATATTTAAAATTTAAATTTAAAAGTCAAAGTTTGACTATTTTAACCAAAATTCACTTTTTGGAAAAATTATTCTATTCAGTCATATTTGGAATTCAAATCCATATCAAAATCAAAGTTTATATTTAAAATAACAAAATTTATTCTTTTTCATAAATAAAGCTTATAAATCTGGAAATATCAATTTAAAAATAATTGTAAAATACAGGGCTGTTACAAAATTTTAAAAAGATTGATTTGCATAAGTGATATTATAAGATGTTTGGGAACTTAAGTAAGGGTATTATGAAATAGTTCATAAATAATTTTAGTGTTAAAGAAAATATACTAAATAATAATAAGTGTGAATCAAAAATAATTGGCATAGTTAAGAAAAGTAAATTTGAAATTGAGCTATGAGATGAAAATTTAACTTAAGAAAAGTTAAATAAAATGATTTATGAAATGGTTTGTAAATGAATTTCACTATTAAAGGAAATATAATTGGAAAATTAAGTGTGATTTAAAATTGAATGCGAATAAAAAAAGGAATTTGGTATAATTTAGGAATCAATGGAATAAATACGTAAGTTGTACGTGGATCATTCTATTCACATAACTGATTCGATCCAGATTCGAGTGCATGATTTCGAGGTGATGTACACCAATCCGAGTTAGGATTTTTCATCAATTCTTGATGGCGAACACTTGATATTGATTTTTGATTTGAATCCAAAGTTTTCTATCATAGTATATGGCTATGCAAGGAAAATGGCGGTTTGTAATCGAAGAACCGAATCAAAATCCTCACTAGAGAAGTCGAGTGAATGATATTAGTACGGAAGTGAAATTCGATGATCGAGCAATAGTGTTCAAATTTGATATTGTATACAAAGGGTATATGTACATCCTACGGGCTTTAATAAATTTTATGTTGTTGACATAAAAAAGGCAAAATTATGGCTATGAGTTATATGGTTGGATATTACTTCTAAGTAAGATTCGGGTTCATGGAAACAAAGGCTAGTTTGATGCTTTTGGTTTCATGAGTAGAGTTTGGTTGCTCGACAAATAGGTACATGCTTATGTTTTTGTTTTGATTTGATGGTTTTTTGCCCAGTTATGGGAGGCCACTTGGCTTTTGTTTTATTTGTTGGTTTGGGCCCATAGTGGCGTTTTGTAGCTGTTCCGATCAAGCCGCGCAATGGAGACGCTACCGAAATATATCATGATTTTAAAAGACTTAGAAAGTTGGATAAAAAGTTTTAACTAATTAATTTTGAAAAATTTAAGGGTTTTGAGACATTTTTCTTACCTTGGAAATTTCGAAATTAAATTCTATTAAGGAGGAAGAACGTAACCACTCGAAATTTTGGTCACTTGATTTTGAATATTAAATTAATTTTAAATATTGAATAATTGGTTTTTAAAGTTAATAAATTGAATCCAAATATAGAGATTATTTAAAATATATGCATTATGAATTAAATACTTGAGTAGTAATTTAAATATTGGGACTTTTAATTGAATACTGATTTAATGGATTTAATAGCTTATTTAACTCATTCTAATTAATTAAAAACATAAAGGCATTTTCATTTGTAAATTTATTTATAGTAATAAATGGTTCAAATAAATAATTAGAAAAATTATTTTTACTATAATCACTCGACTTTTATTGACGTGTTTTTGGTTGAAGTTTTTTGATTTTTCCATAATTATTAATTTAGAAATAATTTAAATTATTCATTTGACGATTTATCGGCAAACGGCAGTGTTTTTGTGATTTTCGAGGATCCAACAACCAGTGTATACTATTATTGTTTTGAAGTTGCATAGCTATTCTAAGCACGACCGTATTTTTGTTTTAAAGTTCGGAGTTCATACGCGTAACGGAAATCTATGCGACCCAATTCCATAATTTGCAAACTATGTATATCAAATACTTGAAAATATTAACACACATTCTCCTCTTATGTACAGTTCCATCAAAATGGAATCTGAACAAAGAAAAAGAAAAAACCATAAATCCACTTTCTTTTAAATTCAAAAACAAAACAAATAAAAATCTAAAAATTAAAAAGTTTATATCTTTGGGTTCCTTTGGCCTAGATCTACACTTTGGTATGAGTTGTGGGTAAGGGGGTTTGATGAGATTTGGGGCAGTCGACATTTTACAGTAAAGTGTTTTTGGCAAGAACATGAACTAGAGTTTTAGATTTAAGCAGTATTAGTCTTCGATTTGAAAATTGATTGATGGATTTGGGTATATCTTGGCAAATAGCACGTGCGACGTAGTTTTGGTGGGGTTTGGTATCATTTTTGGTCGCATGTCAAGAGGGAGCCATGTGGGTAGATGTAATGACCCAAGATTTTAGGAATTTATTCTGAAAAATATAAATAAATTTAAAATAATTTTTAAATAAATTTTTAAGGAGGAATTGATATAGCTTGATAGTGTATCAGTGTGTGTACATGTGTGCACAGGAAATGCACAAGAATATAAGCTAAAACCCTGAACTCCAAGAATACATACATATTGATGTGTATGGAAATATATATATATATATATATATATATGTAGATTAAATTCTTAAAAGTAGTATGCATGAGTAAATGTATATATGAATGCTACTGAATATTTTTGAGTGTACATGTGCATGTGTGTGTCAGTATAGAATGATGTATGAATATATAGGTGGGTGTACTAATTATTTCAGTAAGACTTATATAAATATATATATATGTGTTAATAAAATACTAGAGTTTAAACTGGTGAAATAAAATATACAGACATATTTTAATATAAGCAGAAATAAAAAGAATGAAGATATAAAAAGGAATAATCCTCTTATAAATAAATGAAGGAAGTACATACCATTTGCATGAAAGCTAAAAATAGAAAAAAATAAGATAAAACAGGGAAGTGCTTGGTATAGGCAGAATTAGAAAAGAGTATTTAATAAATAACAAAAATCAAGTCACATTTTTAGCATGATTGTAGACAAGGGGAAAAGTATTTTCTGAAAAGCAAATTTCTGGAAAAAAAAAAATGTGTAACCACTTTTTCTCTTCACCCAAATTAAGCCGGGGAGGGTAAAACTTTGGGTTTAAAAAATGCAGATAACATGATTTTTCTGGTGGGCAAAAATGGACTTAGCCAATACCCAAAACCCTAAGAGAGACCCTGTATATATATACATGTATATGCAGCAGCCTCCTCTCCTCCTCAGAAAAGAATTTTGAAAAAAAAACAACACCATAGAAATCATAAGACAAGGGAAGGAAGAGAGCTTGAGGCTAAGGGCAAAAGCTCATTAATTAATTAAGGAAACAAAGAAGAGAGCTAGGTGAGAAAACTCACTCAAAAATCTAAGGCAATAAGTCCTAATGTAGGCAGCCAGTTATAAGTATTTTTCTTAAAAGAGTATTTTCATATATGAATGCTTATCTGTGAATTTAAATCTGAAAATGTTTGGATTCTCTTTGGTTGATCATTTGTTTTATTATAACAAAGTTTTATGTGTTGTTAGTTTACATATCTGTTTTATACACTCAGATCTCTGATATGTTAATGTTTAGGGATATAAACAAATACCCAGAAAATAAAATGTTGAGAATAGGCAAGTAGTATTGGTTTTGGCTCAACCCAGAAAGATGTAAATAATGTTGAGCTGCAATATACTCATGTATAAGTGCTGAGGCTTGAAATAGAAAGGAATTAGGGGTGCAATAGGGTTGCCTATGTGCTGATGCTCCTGATTCAATAAAATGCATAGCAAACAAAATTTTGTGATTCAGTGAAACCAGGTCATCCTGAGTTTAACTCAAGCACAAATGTTTGCAAAAGAAAAACTCTCCCAGAAACCATAAGCCAATGTTAGTTGCCTAAACTCCTTTTAAATACCAGGATGAATATATATATATACAGAACCTTATTTTGTAATCACCAATGGTTGTTTGCTTGTTTGCCTCTGTATGATCATGAATAATATGAGATGCCATGTTATGGATGTTTTTAGCTAATGAAATGAATCACTGAATGGTTTTGTCATGAAAAATCAAAAGAGTTATTATTAACTTAAACCTGATTAGGAAATTGGGGTCAAGAACACTGCAGGAATGACTTGTGTGCTTGAGTAACACAAGTTGACACATGGCTTGTTTAAGTCCTGAGATCTTTGTGTAATGGAGTGAATTAGTTCATTACAGTGTGTCCATTGATTCATAAATATTGCAGATGAGACCAAGGATAGATAAATATACCCAGGGAATAATACTTGAGATGATGAGAAAACTAGAGTTTTTCCCAGATTTGAAATATGAGAATTGAATAAATGATTTAACTCATATTGGTTATTTTCCTGTTTGGTATGAATGATTGGTTGACTATGATTGAATTGTATGCTTGAATGTATGTGCCATATTCATATATGTAGTCTCTGGAAAGAAAATTAAAGTGTGCACATGCACAATGACACAGAGCATGCACACAAGTATTTGCCTGATTTCAAAGGGCCGAACTTTCTGTATATGTACTTAACTTGACTTTAACCTAATTAACTAATTATTTTTGTGAGCTTTCTCATACCAGACATGTGTCTGACCCTAGTGTGCTAATGGCATCTGGGGTGTCTCATTTAAAATGAGGCAGTTTCAAATGCTTTTTCAGGGATTGCAGCAACTAAGTAGGAGTAGGAGCAAAGCTTTGAGAAGAAGATATAGCATGCTAAACTTAGTTAGATAAGAGCCTAAATGTTGAAATCTGCATGTATTGACAATTTAAATTGCTACTTGTATTAAGTGTTGAATATTGGATGGATATTTTGTTAGGTATTTTATTAAGAGATTGACTTGTATCTGGAATCTATGAATCAAGTTAAATATCTGTTATGTTTAAAAAAAAATTTAATCAAATCTTGTAAGTGGATTTAGCAAGAACACCATGTTAAAATTGAATGATTACATTTTATAAATGTATTAGTCAATCTTGAGTCTTTGGAAAGGATTTAAGTTTTGGAAAATCTGGATAGTTGATTCTCAGAAAATTAAATGGTTTTATTTTCTACCATGGCATATGTATACAAAAGAAAATAGGCATAGGTTGAATGTTTTATATGGCTGCAAGGTTCCCATAATTAAACTTGTTTCATACAAATGTCTCATGTCCTATTTTTTTTAAAGAAAGGATTTGTAATCAGGGAACTGTAAGCCAGATCCAAATAGTTGCAGATATATATGCACATAAACATGTTTAGTGCAAATATTACCACACCTTTTCCTTTGTATTTGTGATAAGAATCTGAATTTCACTCAGATTCTACCCAAATGCATTCTTAATTCCAGACAGATTTTGTGAGAAGAAATTCAAACCTGGATAATGATAAACACTTCTATCATTTACAAAACCCAAGCAACAGACCCTTAATTTACATCAATCATGAAGCCTTCCAGGTTGTAGGAATGGGTTTCAAAAATAATAAAGCAAGAATTATTGTTTTGTATGATAGAAAATAGGCAAAAATAAAGTATATATGTGCAGATATAGGTAGATAATAGGTTCCAAACTGTACAGGAGAAAAATGAAAAAGGAAAACAAAAATTGTGTTTGAACCAACCAGCATAGTACTCGAACTCGTGACCCCTCGTGTATAAGTTAGGCGCGTTTCCATTACGCCTAGATGTTGCTTGTGTTCTCTTATGACCCGCTTTCTTTTAGCCTGAGTTTGCTACTATTCAGACTTTAACACAAACACCTATATTAAAAGCTTGCTTTCCACTGATTACTACTTGATCACTTCTTAGTTAGGGTAAACAGACTAAAGTATATGTTTCCAGTGGATTGTTTGGTCAAAAAAAAATCAGCAATCTAATATCCTCTTGTTTTCCAGAACTCTGATTCAAACAAGAGAGGCATATACATCCTCACATGTATGTGCTTATCTTTGTGAATGTACTGATATATTTATATTGGTTGATTATTGTGATCCTGGATATATTTGGTTTATTGGAGAAAGATATTGACCCTGAGAATTATAATTGCAATGGATGATATATCTATCTATATATATATATATATCCTCTTTACCACTAAAAAAAAAATCCTTATGGAATTAGAGTAGAAATAGGAGGGTCATTTCAGTTGGTATCAGAGCTATGTTATTTAACATAGTAGAAGTAAGGATCAAGTTCTTAGATAGAAATAAAATTTAAAGGAACTAAATATATATATATATAACAATGTGTTCAGTGTGAAAAAAAAACCCACTGAAAACAACCAAATTACCAATCAAACTAACCAGCTATGTAAATTATTATTAGCAAACTATGGTAGGGAGACCACCAAATCAGGGAGCAGGATCTTCCCATGCACCACCAATGGTCAATCTGCAAGACTTGGTGAGAGCATTTAGGGATGGGGCAGGACAAAGGCAAGAAAATCCCTATGAAGAACTCTCAAAATTACTTAAGACATATACTCATTTAGGAGGCAAAAGCTTTGAAGGGACAGAGAATATCATGGAAATTCAAACATGGTTGAGAACATTGGAAAGAATTTTCAATGACATGCAACTTGATGATCAAAGAAAGAGGCAAGTGGCTTCAAGACAGCTAAAAGGAGTAGCTTTAGGCTGGTGGGAAGTAATCATTGCAGGAAGGAATGAGAATGAAATCAATTCAAAGAGATGTTGGAAGCAAGGTTTGTACCAGCATCAGCAAAGACTACCTTGCTAGAAGAATTCATTAGACTTAGACAAGGAACCATGACTGTCACAGAATACACTCAAAAGTTTGAGGGGCTTTCCACATATGGAGCAATGCTTGTGGCAGATGAGGCATCTAAAAATGATAGGTACATAAAAGGTCTGAACCCAGGACTTAGCAGAGCCATGTTACCCTATGCAGACAAGACTTTTGACCATGTGATAGACTTAGCTTTGAGGTTGGAGCAGCATGACAAGGAAAGAGAGAAGTTCAGAAATTTTAAGAGCAATAATATCAAGAAAGGTAAGGGGAGGTATCACCCTTATGATAAGAAGAAAGAAGAGGCTAGTAACAAAAGCACTGGAGATGTCAAAGCTAAGGAAAACAAGAAGAAAATTGTGTGCCATCAGTGTGGAAAGGAAGGGCATATCAAACCAAGATGTCCAGAATTGAAAGGAGGAGCTTTCAAATGCTATCTATGTGGGAAAGAGGGGCATATGAAGAGGAATTGTCCTGAGTATAAACAGCAAGGAAAATTGGCAAATTTGGAAGGAAAAGGCAAAGCCACAGTGGAGAGTAACACTGTAAACCATAGCCAAGTGGAAGGTACATTACTTATTTGTACCATACCCATAACAGTAGTATATGATACTGGGGCAACTCACTCTTTAATTTCTTATGAATTGGTTAAAATGCTAAAACTGAATTGCATATTGGTTGAAACCCCATTGCATATACACAGTCCATTGGGGAGTTCTAGTGTTTTAAATATGGTTTGTGTGGATGTGGAATTAAACATAGGAGGAAATATTTTTATTTCCAATTTATATGTTTTGAATTACCCAAATATAGGTGTTATATTGGGGGTAGACTGGTTAAGGCAATTTAAAGCCATAATTAATTTAGACTCATCCACCATATCATTGCAAAATTCTAGAGGCCAGAGAATCACAGTTTTATGTGAGGTAGCTAAGGAAGGAAAACTATATCATTTAGTTGACTCAGAAAAAGATTTCAGTGAACTAACCATTGAAGAAATTCCCATAGTCAATGAATATTTGGATGTGTTTGGTGAGGTCAAGGGTATTCCACACCATAGACCGGTAGAATTCCAGATCAATCTAGTTCCAGGAGCAAGCCCAGTGATTAAAAAGCCAACTAGAATGGGGCCAAATGAACTAAAAGAATTAAAGAAACAGTTAGAAGAATTGGAAGAAAAGGGTTTTATAAGACCAAGTAATTCTTGCTGGGGAGCACCAGTGGTATTTGTTAAGAAGCAAGATGGCTCCTTAAGACTCTGCATAGATTATAGAGAATTAAACAAAGTAACTATTAAAAATAAATACCCATTGCCAAGAATAGATGATCTTTTTGATCAATTAGCAGGGGCAAAAGTATTTTCTAGACTAGACTTAGCATCTGGTTTTCATCAAATGAAGGTGGAAGAATCAAGCATCAAGTACACTGCCTTTAACACTAGGTATGGGTTGTATGAATTTTTGGTTATGCCATTTGGCTTGACCAATGCACCATCTTACTTTGTAGATTTAATGAACAGAACCTTTAGAGATTGTTTAGACAAGTTTGTGCTTATTTTTATAGATGACATTTTGATTTATTCCAAGACAGTGGAAGAACATAAGCATCATTTGCACCTGGTTTTGTCTAGATTAAGGGAAAAAGATTTAAAGGCAAAATTTTCAAAATGTGTGTTTTGGAAAGAGGAAGTACATTTTCTTGGCCATGTTGTATCTGCCAAAGGAATTTCTGTGAACCCCAATAAAGTAGTGGCTATTCAAGCATGGAAGAGGCCAAGCACTGTGAGTGAAGTGAGGTCATTTATGGGGATGGCAGGGTATTATAGGAGGTTTATAAAAGATTTTTCAAAAATTTCTACACCACTCACTAACCTAACCAGGAAGAACCAAGCTTTTGTTTGGTCAGAAAAATGTGAAAAGTCTTTTGAACAGTTGAAGGAGGCATTGGTGAATGCTCCAATTCTAAAGGTACCACATGGAAATGAAGAATTAGTGGTATACACTGATGCTAGTGGATTTGGCTTGGGTGCAGTGTTGATGCAACAAGGCCAAGTCATTGCATATGCATCCAGACAACTTAAACCCCATGAAGTAAGGTATGCCACACATGATCTCGAATTAGCAGCTGTGATATATGCTTTAAAACTTTGGAGACATTATTTGTTAGGCACTAAGTTTGAACTTTACACTGACCACAAGTCTCTAAAATATTTGTTTTCACAAAAAGATTTGAACATGAGGCAACATAGATGGGTGGAGTTCTTAGCTGCCTATGACTTTGACATACTTTATACACCAGGTAAAGCAAACAAAGTTGCAGATGCTCTAAGTAGACAGCATGCTAAATTGGCTATGATGATGATAGAAGAATTTAAAAACTTATTTTTGCTAACTGAGTTAGAGATTGGGGAGAATGGTTGTGTGCACATTAATGAGCAGATGCATGGTGCACAAGAAGATAAAGGGAAGTTAAGCTTAATGACACTTCAACCAGATTTAATTCTGAAGGTAGGAAAAATGCAAGAACAAGATGCTCACTTATTAGAGAAGAGAATGCTCCTCTCAAGAGGGGAGGAAGTAATGAATCACCACATTGATAAAGATGGTTATATGAGATACCAGAATAGGATGTGTGTACCAGAGAACATAGAATTGAAGAAGGAGATATTGAATGAATATCACAGAAGTAAATACTCCATACACCCAGGTAACACAAAAATGTATCAAAATTTGAAAAGAGACTTCTGGTGGAAGGGGATGAAATCCGATATAGCTAAGTACATTGCCAAATGTATAACTTGCCAACAAGTCAAGGCTGAAACTCAAAGACCATCAGGGTTGATGCAACCTCTTAGTGTACCACAGTGGAAGTGGGAAGACATATCTATGGACTTCATAGATGGACTGCCTAGATCTAAGAGAGGTAATACAAGTATATGGGTGATAGTTGATAGGCTAACCAAGGTAGCACACTTCATCCCAGTCAAGTCAGAAAGAACAGCACCAAAACTAGCTCAAATTTTTATAAAAGAAGTGGTAAAGTTACATGGCATTCCCAAAACCATTGTGAGTGATAGGGATACCATCTTCACTTCAAAATTCTGGAGAAGCTTTCAAGAAGCAATGGGAAGTGAACTATGTTTAAGTACTGCCTACCATCCTCAATCAGATGGGCAGACTGAGGTGGTAAACAAAGTTTTGGAGGACATGTTGAGGGCATGTATACTGGATTTTGGGGGCAACTGGGAAGATTATCTTCATCTAGTTGAATTTACATACAACAACAGCTACCAAAGCACCATAGGAATGGCTCCATTTGAAGCCTTATATGGTAAACCCTGTTTGTCACCTGTTTGCTGGGTAGAAGCAGGAGAAAGGTCTATTTTAGGACCTGAGTACATACAAGAAACCAAGGAGAAAATTGAGTTGGTAAGAAGAAGAATGACAGCAGCTCAAGATAGGCAAAAGAAATTTGCAGACATGAGAAGGAGGCAGGTAGAATATGAGGTGGGAAATTTTGTTTTCATCAAAATCTCACCCATGAAAAATGTGCTGAGGTTTGGAAAACAAGGCAAATTAACCCCAAGATATATTGGACCATACAAAATTCTGGAGAGAATTGGTCCCTTGGCATATAAGTTGGAATTACCAGAAAACATGCAAGGTATACATGATGTCTTTCATGTATCACAATTGAGAAGATGGGTCCATGACAAGGCAGAAATTCTTGAATCCCCAACCCAAGTGCAGATAAATCCTAATTTGATTTATGAAAAGGATCCAGTGGGAATTTTGGCAAAAGATGTGAAGAAGTTGAGGAATAAATCTCTGAAACTTGTGAAGGTACAGTGGAGTCTTGATCCTAGTGATTGCACATGGGAATTAGAAGACAAAGTTAGGATGAATTATCCTAAGCTATTTTCAGATTAAGGTAATTCTGATTTTTGATTGTTTTCTTTATTTTGGGATGAATATATTTTTAGTTAGTATAGAACTAAGAATCTATTTGGTAGAGAATATACTTGTTCTCTGAATTAAGTTTAAAATTTATTTTAAGCTTAGGAAAATTGTGGGACACAATTTCTAAAAGGAGGGGTGTATGTAATGACCCAAGATTTTAGGAATTTATTCTGAAAAATATAAATAAATTTAAAATAATTTTTAAATAAATTTTGAAGGAGGAATTGATATAGCTTGATAGTGTATCAGTGTGTGTACATGTGTGCACAGGAAATGCACATGAATATAAGCTAAAACCCTGAACTCCAAGAATACATACATATTGATGTGTATGGAAATATATATATATATATATATATATATGTAGATTAAATTCTTAAAAGTAGTATGCATGAGTAAATGTATATATGAATGCTACTGAATATTTTTGAGTGTACATGTGCATGTGTGTGTCAGTATAGAATGATGTATGAATATATAGGTGGGTGTACTAATTATTTCAGTAAGACTTATATAAATATATATATGTGTTAATAAAATACTAGAGTTTAAACTAGTGAAATAAAATATACAGACATATTTTAATATAAGCAGAAATAAAAAGAATGAAGATATAAAAAGGAATAATCCTCTTATAAATAAATGAAGGAAGTACATACCATTTGCATGAAAGCTAAAAATAGAAAAAAATAAGATAAAACAGGGAAGTGCTTGGTATAGGCAGAATTAGAAAAGAGTATTTAATAAATAACAAAAATCAAGTCACATTTTTAGCATGATTGTAGACAAGGGGAAAAGTATTTTCTGAAAAGCAAATTTCTGGAAAAAAAAATGTGTAACCACTTTTTCTCTTCACCCAAATTAAGCCGGGGAGGGTAAAACTTTGGGTTTAAAAAATGCAGATAACATGATTTTTCTGGTGGGAAAAAATGGACTTAGCCAATACCCAAAACCCTAAGAGAGACCCTGTATATATATACATGTATATGCAGCAGCCTCCTCTCCTCCTCAGAAAAGAATTTTGAAAAAAAAAACAACACCATAGAAATCATAAGACAAGGGAAGGAAGAGAGCTTGAGGCTAAGGGCAGAAGCTCATTAATTAATTAAGGAAACAAAGAAGAGAGCTAGGTGAGAAAACTCACTCAAAAATCTAAGGCAATAAGTCCTAATGTAGGCAGCCAGTTATAAGTATTTTTCTTAAAAGAGTATTTTCATATATGAATGCTTATCTGTGAATTTAAATCTGAAAATGTTTGGATTCTCTTTGGTTGATCATTTGTTTTATTATAACAAAGTTTTATGTGTTGTTAGTTTACATATCTGTTTTATACACTCAGATCTCTGATATGTTAATGTTTAGGGATATAAACAAATACCCAAAAAATAAAATGTTGAGAATAGGCAAGTAGTATTGGTTTTGGCTCAACCCAGAAAGATGTAAATAATGTTGAGCTGCAATATACTCATGTATAAGTGCTGAGGCTTGAAATAGAAAGGAATTAGGGGTGCAATAGGGTTGCCTATGTGCTGATGCTCCTGATTCAATAAAATGCATAGCAAACAAAATTTTGTGATTCAGTGAAACCAGGTCATCCTGAGTTTAACTCAAGCACAAATGTTTGCAAAAGAAAAACTCTCCCAGAAACCATAAGCCAATGTTAGTTGCCTAAACTCCTTTTAAATACCAGGATGAATATATATATATACAGAACCTTATTTTGTAATCACCAATGGTTGTTTGCTTGTTTGCCTCTGTATGATCATGAATAATATGAGATGCCATGTTATGGATGTTTTTAGCTAATGAAATGAATCACTGAATGGTTTTGTCATGAAAAATCAAAAGAGTTATTATTAACTTAAACCTGATTAGGAAATTGGGATCAAGAACACTGCAGGAATGACTTGTGTGCTTGAGTAACACAAGTTGACACATGGCTTGTTTAAGTCCTGAGATCTTTGTGTAATGGAGTGAATTAGTTCATTACAGTGTGTCCATTGATTCATAAATATTGCAGATGAGACCAAGGATAGATAAATATACCCAGGGAATAATACTTGAGATGATGAGAAAACTAGAGTTTTTCCCAGATTTGAAATATGAGAATTGAATAAATGATTTAACTCATATTGGTTATTTTCCTTTTTGGTATGAATGATTGGTTGACTATGATTGAATTGTATGCTTGAATGTATGTGCCATATTCATATATGTAGTCTCTGGAAAGAAAATTAAAGTGTGCACATGCACAATGACACAGAGCATGCACACAAGTATTTGCCTGATTTCAAAGGGCCGAACTTTCTGTATATGTACTTAACTTGACTTTAACCTAATTAACTAATTATTTTTGTGAGCTTTCTCATACCAGACATGTGTCTGACCCTAGTGTGCTAATGGCATCTGGGGTGTCTCATTTAAAATGAGGCAGTTTCAAATGCTTTTTCAGGGATTGCAGCAACTAAGTAGGAGTAGGAGCAAAGCTTTGAGAAGAAGATATAGCATGCTAAACTTAGTTAGATAAGAGCCTAAATGTTGAAATCTGCATGTATTGACAATTTAAATTGCTACTTGTATTAAGTGTTGAATATTGGATGGATATTTTGTTAGGTATTTTATTAAGAGATTGACTTGTATCTGGAATCTATGAATCAAGTTAAATATCTGTTATGTTTAAAAAAAAATTTAATCAAATCTTGTAAGTGGATTTAGCAAGAACACCATGTTAAAATTGAATGATTACATTTTATAAATGTATTAGTCAATCTTGAGTCTTTGGAAAGGATTTAAGTTTTGGAAAATCTGGATAGTTGATTCTCAGAAAATTAAATGGTTTTATTTTCTACCATGGCATATGTATACAAAAGAAAATAGGCATAGGTTGAATGTTTTATATGGCTGCAAGGTTCCCATAATTAAACTTGTTTCATACAAATGTCTCATGTCCTATTTTTTTTAAAGAAAGGATTTGTAATCAGGGAACTGTAAGCCAGATCCAAATAGTTGCAGATATATATGCACATAAACATGTTTAGTGCAAATATTACCACACCTTTTCCTTTGTATTTGTGATAAGAATCTGAATTTCACTCAGATTCTACCCAAATGCATTCTTAATTCCAGACAGATTTTGTGAGAAGAAATTCAAACCTGGATAATGATAAACACTTCTATCATTTACAAAACCCAAGCAACAGACCCTTAATTTACATCAATCATGAAGCCTTCCAGGTTGTAGGAATGGGTTTCAAAAATAATAAAGCAAGAATTATTGTTTTGTATGATAGAAAATAGGCAAAAATAAAGTATATATGTGCAGATATAGGTAGATAACAGGTTCCAAACTGTACAGGAGAAAAATGAAAAAGGAAAACAAAAATTGTGTTTGAACCAACCAGCATAGTACTCGAACTCGTGACCCCTCGTGTATAAGTTAGGCGCGTTTCCATTACGCCTAGATGTTGCTTGTGTTCTCTTATGACCCGCTTTCTTTTAGCCTGAGTTTGCTACTATTCAGACTTTAACACAAACACCTATATTAAAAGCTTGCTTTCCACTGATTACTACTTGATCACTTCTTAGTTAGGGTAAACAGACTAAAGTATATGTTTCCAGTGGATTGTTTGGTCAATAAAAAATCAGCAATCCAATATCCTCTTGTTTTCCAGAACTCTGATTCAAACAAGAGAGGCATATACATCCTCACATGTATGTGCTTATCTTTGTGAATGTACTGATATATTTATATTGGTTGATTATTGTGATCCTGGATATATTTGGTTTATTGGAGAAAGATATTGACCCTGAGAATTATAATTGCAATGGATGATATATCTATCTATATATATATATCCTCTTTACCTTAAAAAAAAAATCCTTATGGAATTAGAGCAGAAATAGGAGGGTCATTTCAGTAGAGCTATTGTCGGGATTCATGGGGGAGGCTAAGGTAAGAGGTGGTGGAGATGGATGAGTGGAGATCGATAAGGGATGATTAATGGCAAAGATGGATTTGGGTTTTGTGGAGTATCGAGTAAGATAGGAGTGGGGGAAGTTCGGCCATGGTGAGGAGCTACAGGTGGTAGAAGCGAGAGTTTGAATTAGGAGGGATGAAGAAGGTTAGCTTGGGTAATTAACTTAACGATGTTAATTAAGTGGATTAACTTAATTATTTAAAATCGATATCTTATAAATGCAGTAACTCTTCCATATGAGGTTCGATCGAGATGAAACTTTTTGCATTGCGCTCGTTATGACGAAAGCTTCATGATGGAACTAGTTTTGTTGAAATTTGGGGAAAGTCGATATTTGGGCTAAAATCGGACATTGTTCAATAATTCAAATCGAAATGCTTCGGCGCCAACTGGAATTTCGGTAAGTTAAACTCACCTTTTTGGTTAATCAGTAAGATATATACAATAGATAAATTTTACCGTTTGTGTTTGGTTAAAATTATTGGCTGATTTGTTAAAATATCCGTTTTTGAAAAGCGATTGGCTTTTAAAAATAGAATACGGGAAATTATGTGGAGAAATCCAGATTTCTCATCGTAGTGATTTTAAATTTCAGTTATATAAACCTGTTGACTCTATTTTAGTTATAACTCTATTATATATGTTGTCAGTTTTTAAATTTTGAGTGTTTAGCACTATTTGATTTGACATTGTTCTATGTTCAAAAACTTAACCCCTTTAGTGATAAAATCAATAGCAACATTGGTTATGTGCTTGGTGGCTATTGGCCTCAATTTTGTATTTTAAATACTATTAACTTCTATTTTGGCTTGAAATGGGCTTTTGATTTAGAAAATGATTTCAAATCTAATCTTTGGGTTTTCTAGAATATTTTTATTTAAGCAGATTTTGAACTTCTCTATTTTACCCCAACCTTTTAATTTGTCTTTTCTAAATTATTTAGAAATGTTTTAAAATTTGTTTAACTGTCATTTAATAACGACTTAAAATTGTTTAACTTTTGTTTAAAAATGTTTAAATGTAGTTATTTCTATTTAATATTGTATTAAAGTTATTTATCAATATTTTAATATTGTAAAAAATAATTTATTTAAATAATTAATGTTGTTTGAAGATAATTAACAATAATTATTTATTAATAATGTTTTGGAATTTATAATAGTTATTTGTTACTAATGTTTGGAATTAACAAATATTTATCAATAATGTTTTGGAAGTTAATTATTTTTTATTATAATAATGTTTGAAGATTAATTTTTTTTTATTAATAATGTTTTAAATTATTAACTATTATATTTATAATGTTTGAAGTTAAATATTATTGTTTATTTATAATGTTTTGAAGTTATTAATTGTTATATTAATAACGTTTTAGAGTTAATTAATTATTTTATTAAGTAAATTAATTTATTATTTATTTAGGATGTTTTAGGTAAAGTAATTTATCTTATTAATTGTATTTATAAATAATAAATTTATTTATAAAAGAAATCTCATTTAATAAAAGAGATTTATTAAAGAGATTACAAATGAAAATGGGGTTTTGGATTTATAAAGTATTTTAAAAAGGCTTTATAAAAAAAATTATAAAGGGTTTTATAAAGTATTTTGGATATTTATAAAAGAAGTTTTATAAATGATTTTGGATATTAATAATAGAGTTTTATAAATTGTTCTAAAGGTTTATAAAAGAGTTTTATAAATAAACTTGCAGATTTAATAAGAGTTTTATAAATGGATTTTGGAATTTTAGTAAAGGAGATGTTCATCAATGGAAGAGATTTATGAAAAAGAATTTATTGAAGAAGTTTATAAATGGAAATGAGATTGGGGTTTTCCCAAATTGACCTTCTTAATTTTGGTGGTGGGGATATTTCTTCCACGTTTACCACCGAAGGAATAATGTTTGGGTTTATCCTTATCTCTATTTTATATAACATGTGTTTGATCCTTTTGATAAGATTTTGAAATATGAAATCTTTCGAAATGTTTTGTGAATATACTTATACCGTTGAGATAAGTATATAAATACATTTTCTAAGTAGTGAAAGTGTAGTGTTTTTGTGAATATACTTATACGTTGAGCTAAGTATATGGATATTTTTCCAAGTATAAAAAGGAGTATGATGGGTTTGTGAATATATCTTTGTAAAAGTATTTTGATACAAGTATTTACAAAGCGATTTCAATTCATGAAATGGTTTATTAAAGAGGTTAGTGGCTGCTTATATGCCAAACCAATGTTGGTTTTCCTTACGGAATTGAATCCCTGATGTGGTTGTTGTTTATTCGATAGCTAAATAATCGGCCATCAAACTTGGTCTGTTTTAAATTATCGTTGTTGGTTCGAAGAGTCAGGGATCAGATATATTATCTGAAAACCACTTTGAACCGGCATAAGCGTTCAAGTTATAACATCTTGAAGATGATTGAAGAAGAAGCTTTCGAAGTGTAAGGGCTACTTGCTACTAATCCAGAGGGTGATTCCGAAATAGATGTAGTAGAGGTAGTGCCTTCGGTTTCGTTTAGGCCCAGAACAAATTGTATGAATGATTGTTGGCATTGCATTTCTGCTTGGAGGGCATTGTTAGCATTCGAAGATGGTTTGCTATATAAAAGGTAATCATAGCCTCAAGCCTCATCAAACGAGAAATGACTAATACAGGGACAAGCCGTAGGGCTAAGTGGGTCGCTACCATTTGGGTATGATCATTCCTTATCTAAAGTCGATATCTATATATGCTTTGGGGCCTATTATGGTTGTTGATCAGCCAGTAGGTTGATCATATTCGGATCTATCCAGTAAGGGGTAAGGCCGGTCCGAGTAGCAGAGGTGCAACGCGTTGTAGCCTCCCGTACATTTTATCTAAAGGTGTACGGATTTGGTGGGTAGACCCTTACCCTTTCATGGTTGGAATCCATTTTCCAATACAAGTCTTTGGACTTGATTGTATACCTATTACACTAGAATTTAATTAATGTATGAATTTTGGCTATGATTCAATATTTATTTTAAACACTAGACATTATTATAATAAAAGAGGATTTCCTATAGAAATGTTTTGTTTGTCGTAAGGTAAAAACCCGTCGTGTTTATGTGAGGCGTAGTCTTACGAGATACCTTTATTTTCAAAAGATTTTTCTAAAATTAAATTCAATCGAGGTGTGTTTTTCTCACGCTTGTTTACCAGACTGATCCGGTGTTATTTTATTATAATGCTCAGGACAGACCAAGCATATTTACAAATTCAGTTTGGATACTTAGGCTTCAAGAGATGAGCTGGATGCCTCCAAGTTGTATTCACATATATTTTATTTGCGCTCCATTAGTTGTTTATTTAACATCAATTGTGAGTTCAGGTTGTTATAATTGTCCAGACTGTTGATTGATCAGTTGACTCTGATTGATATATGTATAATAAAGTTAAAATTTTCTTTTGTAAGGATATGTTGTATATTATATGTTACTCGTCATGATGCGAGATTCTGTTATGTCTTTTCCTTTTTTCCCCAACAATTTGTATTTTTGGCACTTAGAAGCTCGGCACCTGAATTTCGTAGATGTATTAGTGTCGACTTTTAAGGGTCGAAAAGGTGGTACGTTACATTATCTACTTGATGTAAAGTTAAGAGGCTTACCAATGAAATTGTCACTCAGTGTATAGTAGATAAATTACCATCGAGATAGTATACTCGATACTTTAGTTAGGTTTACCTAGTTTTTGAATGTCCAATCTTTGAGTGGAAATCTTTATGGACTAGAATCAGACTATAGGTGTATTATAGATTGCTACCTTATAGTGTATCTATTGGTTGATTTATTAGGTAAAGTATACACATAAAATAAACACCCTTAGGTTGTGTAGATCATAAATATAATTTAACTATCTCACCATACCACTAGTGATATTACTTACTCACCAGACCATGTTTGATCCTCTTATATTTTCCCTCTTTATATCTATTATAGAATGACTAGGTAATATGTGGTGTCTTAGGGATAAGATGTATAGATGAAGAGACTTTGCGCCTTGCAGTTATCTTTATTTATTATCATTCCCTATGTATCTTATTGTACTTATTGATATAGTTAGGGGTACATCATATGGGCAATTATGTAATTTTTTACACATATCAAACTCGGTAACCAATCTTTTTCATAATAAAGATATTTAATTCCTATGATGTACTTTATTATATTGTGATATAATTAATCAAGTAATTAATTTAAAGTATATAATTAAAAAAATCATTAAATTATGTTATATGATAATTGTTACAAAGAGTTGTAACCATGAGAAAATTATCATTATATAAAATAACATGTTATTTTAAATATTACTAGCCAAGATGTTTCGAGATGGGGCATCGATACATCTATTGAGACTAGATTACATAACACTCTCCCAATGTTGGGCATTGTATTATTCATAGCTATTATAGGCACCAAGGGGTTAGTACTGAAAGCTATTGGATAATTATGGAATGACTCGCTCGAGAGTTTCTTGTTAGTTAAAAATAACTGAGCTTTAACAGGAAATCTTAAAGTGATCATATTACATAATTCTCTCGACTTGAGAATACCGTTAACCTTCAATGTGGATACTCCGCATTTTTATAGTTAAACATGGCATGGTGTCCACGAAACAAATGTAGTTGGGTCCTAACTGAAGCACTGGAAGTGAAACTCTATTCAATAGTGAATTTGACTCCTGAGTTTTGTGAGGTTAGTAACATAGTCAACTGTAGTCAACTCAAAGTCAAAGTCTTCAGCTAAAGTAGTATTGTTAATAATAAATGTTATTATTGAACTAAATATTTTTATAGACTAACCAAGTTGAATGTGGATGATACTCAAATTTTAACCAAAACCAAATTCCATAAGTCCTAAACTGATATAGTATTGACGGAGGGAATTGGTGTAAACAATCATTGCTCAAAAGGTACCACTTAAATTATAAATTTTGATTTTACAAATAAAGATGTATAAGTGATAAATTCAGCTATATTGACTCTCCACTATCTAAAGTGATGAGTAATTATTAATATTTGAATTATTCAATATTAATCGTTGATTCAATTTACACTTGCAAGTCGCACAACCGCATTGATAAATTCATTGAAATACCACACGACGTAATTAAATTATAAATTGTTATAAATTAATTAAATTAATTAATATTTTTTGTTATATTATTTATTTATTTGTTTGACATATTGGAAGCCATTAGTATATTTTTGGATGTCATAAGTATTTAATTGGGTGTGTATATAAAAGTTGTATTATATAAATCGATATGCAATAATGATGGTTATTTAAATTTGATTTAAACGAATTATTTACTAAGTGCCATTGAAAAATTTTGAAGGCCCAAATAGCCTCATTCATGGTAGGGCATTAGAAGAAATAGGATGCTTAAAATCCAGTTGGATCTAGATAATTAAGGGAGGAGGTTAAGGAAGGTCACCTTTATAAATACCTTGCCTTTCATTCACTTGCCTCATTTAATCACTCTCTTTCAAACCCTAGCCTCCATCTTCTTTTTAGCACATTAGTGGCCAAAAGTTCAAAGAAATACAATATGAATAGTTTCACTTGCACTATATACACTTGAGTATATTTACATATACTCACTAAACATACCAAGTATGAATTTGGTAAAACTATCATTTAAACTAATCAACCAATTAATTTAATTGAGATAGAGGAATGAGAGGTTTCTCTCTTTAAATAAAACAAAGCATTCCTCTAATTAATGAGAAAATTCAAAGAGAGAGAAATGAAAGGTTTCTTATCCAAATAACATAAGACCTCCCTCATTCATTTAATTGAATTTGATTCACATTAAAGGCATTTAATTAATGAGATTAATTCAATACGGTAATATATATTCATAATAAAATTTGATTTTAGTAAACAACTAGATTCAATCTAGTATTAGACATTAGACTTCATAGGCCCACTATGATCCAACTAAGGAAATTTTTTAAAATCTACCCTTTTCAACTGCTCCAAACCGGCCCGGTTCCATCGGTGGTATCAGAGCCATAATGGTATATGCAGTCTTAATTAGTAATATTTTGACTAACTTAACAAAGCATATCCATTTAGTAGTGTGTTTCGAAAGGTAGTGTCTAAGATTAGATTTGGATATTCAAGTTCTCTGCTGTAACACAACATAAAAATAAATAAGAAATTAATTTATTAAAATATGGATAAAAATGGAAATTTTGCAAACATTAGAATTTGGCCATGAAAGTTATAATATTGTGTTTATGGCGCTTTACTAATTAACTTTCAAGTATAAAATTTAGCGATCAAAGCTCAAACGGAAAATTTATTGACATTTGAAGTTTTTGAATTTAGAATAATTTAAACGAATTTAACTTTAAAAATTTAATTAATGTTAACGCTTGAAATTAAAAACGTTAATAAATATTTTAATATTGAAGTGAAGCTTGGAGATTAAGAAAATGGTAATGTTACTTTATAAAATAGGAAAGAAATGAAATTACATTGATAAGTAATTATACGAGGGAAATGGTAGGAGGCCGGTCGATACTGGGCCGGTCGAGCGCTAATGGTCAACCGCCCATGGAAGGCTAGTCGATCGGTTAATTAATGGCAGCTAGGGTTTAGTTAGGTCACAAGTGGCCCAGATTTAATTACTTAAATCCTACTTTCCAAACAAATTCTAACCACTATAAATAGGAGGCTAACCCCTCACTTTTATTCACAAAATATTTGGAACGCTAGCGAAACTCCATCAATCGTCTTCTTCAATTCTTCAATTCAAAATCAGTTGGACTTAATGGTAATAGATTATATATATATATATATATATGTATGTATATATATATATACATACATTTTCAATTTTTATTCTTCCCTAATCTCTGATTTTGAATCTAATATATATACAATTTAATGGTTGTATATTCCAAAAAGAAGAAATCTGAAGGAGGAATTTATTAAAGGCATGAATCAAATCCAAAAGAAAGCAGGGAGACTATCTCTAAGTGGAAATCTTAAATTTTCGCATTTTAGTAGTTTGTGTACTAAAATTTTTGATTAGTTTTATGCCTTGGGGATTTTTGTATACGAAGACCCTAAACTTTAAAACTCGAAAATTACCCCCAATAAAATGTCAATTCTTGGATTAATTGGAATCGCAATTGTCTTATATTAGTGTAGTAGAATTTAATTTTTTGTTGCAAATTGAATTGTTTATGTTCTATTCCAATTCCACTTTTTCTATCGATGTGATGAAGGAATTCTAAAAGAAAAATAAATTTGAAAATGGTGGGTAAAGTATGGGTTCTCCTATTCGTAGTTTACACTGTCTATTTCTATAATTCAGATAGACAGAAATCTCTTCTTCCATTTCAAGTTAGTATATGTAAAAGTTGAATAGAATATAAAGGGTTTAAATTGTAAGTTTTGTTTCCTTAAAATATAGGCGTTGATTCTACTATTTTAATATAAAATAAGTTTGTTATTTGATTCTATTTTATAAATGCAAGTATATTTTATTAGTTAAACATATTAGCTATTTAGTAAGCTATTATATGGAACCAAAACTTGTATGAATATGCAAGTTTTGACATTTTAACAATTAGTATAGGACGCAATAATTTTAGAATAAGAGTATTTTTTTACGCATGCCTAGGAATATACATATACCAGTTGGCCAAGATATTGCATAGATATAAATATATTATTAAGTATAACTAATATTGTATTAATCATATCATATAGAGTAAATAGGTTAGTAAATAGCATTAAACCCCATAGGAAGGAAATTAAGGGAAATTATAGAAATTAGTCCATAATTAAAGGTCAAAATAAGGAGTTTTCCTTATATGGACTTAATGCGTAAATGTGGGTAAACTATACTATATATATATTATATAGTATATAATTATGGTAGTATATTGGAGAGCAGAAATGTGACTAAGTTATAGGGATGCATGGTTAGTCAAAAGCACACAAAGGCTGAATAACCAAAGCCAAATTCGCATGATGGCCTCAACACGATCATTTGAACCTCACTAAACGGGAACTCAAAGACAGTTACTTCCAGAGCACGCATTGTTTCAAACGAAAGCATACTCTGGGGGGAAAATGTTATTCGGGCTTTTAACCCAATAGAATTCAATGGAAGTTAGAACATCTACGTCAAGTCGAAACAACTCAAGAATCAACCAAAAGGATCAAAAGAAGGAACTAAGAGGGATTCAAGGGAAAAAGCGCTAAATTAGCATAAGGGGATGGATCGCTAGCGATCCATATATACTACTCATGGGTCATCCATTCTTCTTGCATCTTGAAGCATTATCTTTTCTAGAAATGCCTGCTAAGTTTCACGATAGTCCAAGCAAGCAAGATCGAGAAGTAGGCATTCGTCTGATTCCAGTAATAGTCCAATGCAACATGTACATGAATCATCATCAAAACGTGGCAACTATTCACCAAATTACATGAAGGGCATCACAAAAGTCATGGAACATGGTACAATTGAAGCGGCTAAAATAAGCTGATTGCACGGATCACTAGCAATCCATCATATTAGCTCGGCTCGCTATGAAATTTCCTTGGCGCCTTCGTATCTTCAAATGCAAGCTTCTGGCAAGGTGGCCTTGCCCAATAGCTCTCCAATTAGGCTTGTAAACGGATGCAATCAGATACGGATAGTGCTGTATCCGTATCCGTATCTGAAAAAAAAATCTGTATCTGAATCCGTATCTGATATCCCCGAATATCTATTAAATAATATCCGTATCAATATCCGCGGATATTTTTGGATATCCGAAAATATCTGTATCCGGCTTAATGAATACGGATATTTCCAGATATTGAAATATCCGAAAATATCCGCATTCAAACTTCAAAATGTAACTGAAATTTAACTCAATATACTGCATATTTAATTTGGCATTAAACAAAAGATGTAATAATACATCAAATTAATAATAGCTAATTCGATCACATAAAATCCATACGAATACGATAATGTTTCATAATTCATCATATAATCCATAGCCTAATTCAATCACATAAAATCATAAAAAACATAAAGCAAATGCATCATACATGTTTTAAATTGTAGCAAATACCATAATTTATCTTAATAGCACACATATAAACTAAAATATTGCGTTCTTTCTCCATGGAGTGGTTGAAGCTTCAAAAGATGACCCTGTAGAAAAATATAAATAATTCAGTAAGTAGAGGATAACTACAGAAAATATCCATTATAACTTTCATGATACTATTTGTATGTCTGTAGTGGTTATTTGAACTTGAAGGCACAACCAGTTGCACTTCCAGTGGAACTAAAAATTAAAAATGCATGCAAAACTTGAAGTCTTCCACACACGAACTAAAAATGCATGCAAAACTAAAAACAAGAACTGTCCAATTACCAACATGTTTGAACAAAACTAAAAACATACCTGATTAGCAGAAAACCACTAGTCCTCTGCACGCTTGCTTATATGGATGTAATCAAAATATAATTCTGTTACAATGAAAAAATGAAATTTAGATGGCACTAATTAGTTTTTTATGGTCAAAGCACTGTAAGAGATCATTCATATATAATACATTTAGGAGTAAAATAGCATAATGTGTATCAGTGGAAAGAGAGATGAACTTATCTCACGGTTGTAACTGATTCAGCTATGCACGACTACAATATCAATTACTATATTAAACTGAACCTGTAGTTCAAAAGAATCATGCAAGCCTAGAGCAAATGAAGTAAACTATTCCATTTCTCATATAGAAACAAAATGAAACACAAAGTATAGGTATGCTATTGATAAGACAACTACAATTGTCATTGCATAGGCCATTTCTCATCAGAAATTTGTTTAAGCAATGTACATTGAAGTTTTACTAGTTGTGGATCAATCAACTAATTAATAAGTCAACAATCGTGTGCACCTAAATTGCACTGGATTAGATACCAGCAACCTATTTAGGCGAATAACATGGAAAAATTCAGTTACATATTAATTGGGAAAATGGATTGTAATTTGAACATATTGAAAGGAAATACAATGTTGTGACTTTTGATAGGATTCATTGGGAAAAATTCAGCTTACTTTATGTGTGTCCATGATTCATTAACCAAATGATATACTGATTGTATTTTTTTAATGCAAGTATTTTAAGCATCATAGTTCATAAATTATAAACATATTTTAAATCATATGCAAGGTTCAATTTTGACATGGAAATGATTAAAAAACTAAGATATATCAAGAACACTTACCATTACCCTTTGCGAAGCATGTTTATAATGTAACCATAGCATCATCAACAAACTCGACATTGTGACCTATTAAAAGTTTAAAACAAAAGAATTAAATCATATATGGGATGGTTATTGTGTTGAAAACATGTATAAAAATATAATAGTTTTACCAATATCGGATGGCAACCAATCCTTTATACAACTCAAAGCTTCTACAATATCCGAAGATAATGAAGATCTACTCTCGGAAATCAATCTTCCTCCACTACTAAACGATGATTCGGATGCTACGGTTGATATCGAAAAGGCTAAAATATCATGAGCGATCCTTGCAAGTATTGGAAAAGTTGGCCCATTGGTTTTCCACCATGTCAAAATATCAAAATTGTCCTCATCTTCACCCATTGGTAACAATTAATCTTCTAAATAGTTATCAAGTTCCGTTTTCAAAGCTTGTGAGCTACCAACTTTTTTCTCAACATAATTTCTCCATTTTAAATCCATTTTTGTTCTCTTCTTAGAACCAAAATTAGAAGAATCAAACGTATCACACGAAGAATTGTTAGATTGCCCCTTAGAAGAAGTCCATTCCATTTCATATAAAGTAAATAGAGATTTCAAAGATTCACGAATTTTTGCAACATGAACTTGTGCACAATCACCATAAACCACATCAAAGAAAAATTCAATATAAGCCAATCTATAATGGGGATCTAAAACCATACTAATACTCATCATTAGATTGCAACTGCTCCAATACTTGTCAAACTTAATTCTCATCTTTTGGGCCATACATTGAATATACTCATGTTCATGTAGCTCCCAAGTTAAAATACTTTCATAGACATCGCAAATGCTTTTAAAATATAAATTAGCCGTAGGATATTTAATACCCGAAAACTTAAGTGTAACTTCATAAAATATTTTCAAACATTCACATATTTCTTTTCCTATTTCCCATTCTTCGTTTGATGGCAACCATTTGTAATCTTGGGATAAATCAACCAATCGCTCAAATGCCGGACGCACTTCAAGAGCACTTTCAAGCATTAGATATGTTGAATTCCAACGTGTTGAAACATCATAAGACACTCCTTTCCCAATTAATCGAGTTTGGGCTAATGCATTTTCCCAATTTTGTTTTCTCATATGTGATGATTTTTTATAATTGACGCTTTCTCTAATTTTTTCATTAAGACCTTGCACCATTTTTAATCCATCTTGAACAATCAAATTTAGTATGTGTGTGCAACAATGCATATGAAATAATTCACCACCAAGAGGCACCGCATTTTTACCAACTAACCATTCTTTTAAATCTCTTATCATTACATCATTATTTGACGCATTATCAACCGTAAGTGCAAATAACTTCTTATCAATATTCCATAGCAATAATTTTGATTTAAGAGAAGCGCTAAGTGCGGACCCGGTGTGTGGAGGGGGCAAATCATAATAAGCGATGACTTTTTTTTGTAGTTTCCAATCATCATCAATAAAATGACAAGTTATGCAACAATAGCCTATGTTTTAGTGTTCAGAGGTCCACAAATCTGTAGTGAGGCTAACACGGGTTGACAAGCAATCAAATATCTCTTGTAATTTGCCTCTCATATCATTATAGACTTTTAAAACATCACATCGAACTGTATTTCTAGAAAAGAATTTAACTGTTGGATTAATACTTCTAATATACTCTTGAAAATACGCTTGTTCAGTCATGTTAAATGGATAATCATGCTTAGCAACCATACGTGCAAAACACATTCGGCTTCTATGTTGATCAAACTTCCAACTCGATAATTTAATTGGTTTGTTGGGAGAACTTTTGGTAGTCAATAGTTGTTGTCCAGATATTCTTAGACGAGTGATTTTTTGGACATGATTTTAGATGATTTTTCAAGTGGGTTGTTCCCATTGAAGTACATTAAATAATCTAGAACAATGTTTACAAGTGGCTTTAATAGCACCTTCCACTACTTCTCTATTAAAATCTTTCCATACATTGGATTTCAAAATTCTTACATTTGAAAGTGTGGATTTGTCTACATCCGTAGAAAGGTTTTCAGATACTTGTGTGTTTGGAAAACTAGAGTCTGTAACCATGTTTGAACTGTTTCGATTTTCTTCCACGACTACAACGTCATTACCACAAATATCCTTGTTACTACAGCTTGACGAGACGTTCGTCATTTTCAAAACTCTACAATACAAAATAAAATATATGTCATTACTGTCTAAGTTTATCACAAATACGTCATTTTATCAAACAAGTCATTTTATCACAAATAAATATAATTCATTGTGCCTAAATTTCATTACTGTTTAAAATAAATTTTATTTTATCAAATAACCAGATGACTCCTATTTCCAAACTCCATCCATTTTATCAGCTTCAAGAGCAATATGATGGGTCAATCATTAGTTCATAGATTAGAGAGGATATTGAAAAATCGATATTTACAACTTATAATAGAATAGATTTTGCAATTTTTAGAATGGACCACTGTACTAAAGGCATGAGTGAGACATCTTTAGAAAGAGTCTTGATTGAAACTAATAACCAGTTTCCATTTCCTAATGAAGTGGGGATAGTAAACAAAAATAAAAGGATGTTCATTCAGATGGAAACCCATAATGTGTCAAAATTGCAATTGTTTTGGTCACATATTATCACAGTTTGCCTATTTGAAAAAGCATGTGTACCCAAAGCAAATGTAAACAGTAACACTAGGGATGGTGAAATAGAAAGCCAACAGAACGCAACACGACCACAACAACATGACAAGGGAACTAAAAGTGCAGAGTGCAGACAACGAAACAAACAATGGACAACAAAATTCATTGGATGCAGCTAGAATGGTGGAAAATTCAGTTGTCAAAGATAATATAGGGACAAATACAGTGAACTCATTATCAGACCCAAGTCCAAGTAGCATGGAAACACAACAAAACGACCATAACATTGATATGATGCACACAAATGCAAATCAACTTAATTATGAAACAGTCCATAATGATAACAACTCAGAGAATTTGTAACGTAATCATACAACAGAAATTGACAACACAATATTCAATTGTTGAACTACCTTTAAAATGATAAGGGCCTGTTTCATACTTGGTGCTCAACTTTAAAAAACATTATCACAAACTAATGATAGCTTAGACTTATTACCAGTGATCTAATTTGATGTCCTAATACCAGTGATAACCAAAATATATAATCATAATTAAAAAATAAAAACAAATGCATACCAGTGATAACTAGCAACAGGCATAAACTTAGGATTCACGATTCGCGATGAGGAGCGGCGGAGCGATGAGGAGAGGCGTCTCTTCCTTAGCAGCGATGAAGGCGATGTCTTCCTTAGCAGCGCGTCTCTTCCTTAGCAGTGATGAAGGCGATGTCTTCCTTAGCAGCGATGAGGAGAGGCGATGAAGGCGATGTCGAGTCGATTGTGTGGAAATGGAATCGCGAGTGGAATAAATTAAACACGGCTGAAGTTGTAGTTGCTAGGGTTTTGTTTTACTTTTAATACGGGTAGGGTTTTAATACGGGTTGGGTATTTGGTATAGATATGGGCCAAAATACAATCAGGCTTGTTTATTTGGAAATTTAAATGGAAAGGAATTGGATATTTGGATGGATGGATATTTATTATGGATACAAAATAACATATTAAAATAATAATAAAATAACTTCGAACCGGACGGATATTTATCGGATACGGATATAGCCATATTTGTATCTGTATCTGAAATATGTTTCGGATATCGAATATCCGCATCCGCTTTTCGGATATCGGATAATTATCCGCTTTTCGGATATGGATGCGGACGGATTTCGGATATTTCGGGTATTCATTGACAGGCCTATCTCCAATCCCAATAAATACTCATTCATCTACAACATAAAGGGGAGGAGCTTCTGGATTGGCTGCTGGTTGCAGAAATTATTCTTCACTCTTCTCCTCCCACACAATAGTCATCTAGGGGTTTACTGTGATTCTCCAGTGAACTCTTGCACTTGTGACTTGATCTTACTTAGAAGCTCAATCAAATTGTAATTAGATTCAACTAGTAACAGCAGTCAGTCAATAACAAAAGTTATAAAGTGGACGTAGGCTTCATTAACAGCCGAACCACTATAAAAATCTTCTTGTTCCTTTTCTTTTTCTATTTTATTTGGCTTGATAAAGAGGGCTGGTGCTTTCACACTCAATCAAGTGTGTTGAACCATTTTATGGATTAACATTTTGGTGCTTTCATTGAGAAAACCGAACTCAGGCTTAGATCTAGCTATCTACTTTGGATCAGATATGTCCAGAAGTTAGATCCTCAATCTCTGCTTAGAAAATTAGCCATTGAGAATCAATGGCACTAGGAAGAAGGAGAACTGCTTCTGAAAGATCCATATGAGTTGTAATTGCTGGAGAAGAAATCAATCCTCAGTAAATTGAAATCAATGCCAATACAGGAGATCAGGTGTCGGGATCCTCTAGTAAGCGTGAAGTTGTCAATTGAGATGATTTGAATAAAATGGTTGATGAAATTAATCAAAAAATGGAAAACTGCTAAAGTGCTCTTATGGATAAATTGAATGCCCTAACCTCATAGTCACATGCTGCTCTAAGAACCATGATAGAGCCCGCGCTTCCACGAAACAAGAAAATTCTTTCCTATCTAGCCTAAACAGGAGTAACAAAAAGCAGCAGTAGAAAGGAGTGGTAGGTAGAACCAAAGGAATTAATATGGAAGGAAACACAAACACTCCACCAATTGCGAGGCAACCAGCTGCAAACTTGAATTTAGGGGAGAAAACCCCATGGGAAGATATAGCAATGGATCTCTCCGACTCAGAAGGTGGTGAGCGACTTGACGACAACAAGTTGGAAGGAAATACCAATGCATTCAACAAAGACAGGGAGATCCAAACTACCTCTAACCAACCAACCGCATGCTAACGGAACCCTGAGAGAGTGGCTCTCCCGTACATAGGAGAGCCTAGGCTTCAGCCTATTTACCAAGATCATTTGAAAAATCAAACACTTGGTGTAATCACTGACAGCCAATGCGCAGATTACCGGACATCTAAGACATATATCGCAGACATGGTCAAGCGACTAATGGATGAAAGTAAAGATAGAAGGGATAATGAATGGGGATCCGCTCCAAGTTGGACTCCTTTCACTGATGACATTCTGAATGAGCGGTACCCTGAAAAGTTTACTATGCCAACTATTCCGTCTTACGATGGGACGAGAGACCCTAAACCCCACTTGTATCAATATAGTTGGTACATGGATGGAGCAAATGCTTCGAATGCCATTCGACATAGATGCTTCTCGATTTTCCTAGAAGGAATTTCTTCCATGTGGTTCACTGGGCTTCCACCAAGATCCATCTCCACCTTTGATCAACTAGCAACAAGATTCCTTGTTCAATTTAGGCTTCACACGACACAACCAAAAGATGTGATGTCCTTATCCGGCCTATTCCAGTGGCGGAATAAATCTCTAAAGTCTTTCATGAATCGGTTTAACACCACAGTGACTACAGTAAGCAATCCAAATAAGGATATGTTTTTCATGGCCTTGGTCCACGCTATCAACCCAGAAACTAAATTTGGAAAATGGATCAAAATGAAACAACCTACCACTATGAAGGACTTCAACCGAAAGGCAAGGCAGTATTTGAGACTGGAAGAGGCACATGAATTAGAAAGGAAATCTGCTAACTTACAACCAACCAACATTGGGTAGAGTGGTATGGCGACAAACCAAGACTAAATACCTCAGGGACCACTGAAGGGAATGCAGGAAAAAATGGGAATAAAAAAGGAAGAACCAAAATTCCAACAAGTGAAACGGAAGTAGCAAGCGACTCAAAGGTTTGAGGTCCAAAGAATACACCCCGCTCAACGATACTCCAGAGAACATCTATCCCACATCACAGGGGATGGAAGAGTACAAGAACCGCCTAAAAAGGAAGCAACAGAACAACAAAAGCGTTCTGGAAAGTACTGCCGCTTCCGTGGGACACATGGCCAAAACATGAATGGGTGTCATCACCTGAAGAACTTGATTGAGAAATTGATTCGGCAAAACAAGCATCAGCAGAATGTGAGGAAACCACAGAATCCTGACCAACCCACAACACCCTAAGCTTCTAAAGATAAAGGGAATTAAGCTGGATCCAACGAAGAGGAACCTAGACGGACTAACCTGAGACTCATCATTGGAAAAATATTTAGACGACCACATCCCACGCAGAAGAGTTCGGGAGAAATGGAGTGGTATGCAAGTTCATTAAAGCACGCTCCAAAAGATTTGTGCTTTTCGATCGAAGATGGAACCCGTGCTAAGTAACAGAGAACCCTGAACGATGACATAGTATTATAGATTGAGACACTTGAGGGATAGAAGCTCCAACTCTCAACCCCATGCTCCTGATAGTAGGAATCAGACCCAAATTGGTCCGACAAGTATTAGTAAATAGTGGCAGTTTTGTGAACATCCTTTTCAAATGCACTTTGATTAGATGAAGATCGGTATGAAAGATGTACCCGCTTGCCGAACAAAGATCTAAGGATTCACCAGTGAACCCAAACAACCTGTCAGAACGATTGATTTACCCGTAGAACTCGAAGAAGGCGATAGAAGTGTCTCCCTCATCCAAACATTTATGATCGTAGATGAAATTTCCACCTATAACGCCTTCCTGGGGCGGCCCGCCATGGAAGATTTCGGGATTGCTTTAGCTCAATGGTGTCTAACTATGAAATTTTCAGCGGAGAATGGAGTCAGGTTGATCAAAGGAGACCACATCGCCGCTAGGGAATGCTTTATCGTGAAACTACACGAGTTTAAAGAAAGGAAAAATGGAAGAATGTGGGGAGAAATCTCCACATTCGTGTACCTACCGAATAGCAACTACAGAGTCGTCTCTGGCTTGGAGACCATGGCCGATTTGATAAGGCTTTGGACCCTAGAAAGAAGAGTTTAGGGGAGGAACGGGCAGCACTAGTAGAATTGACGGTGTCTGTCCCAGTTGATATGGATGGCCTAACACGGGTGCTGAAAGTTGGATCACATTATGGAAACAAGATGCGACTGGAAATCATCAAATTTCTTCGTGCCAACCTGGACGTATTCGCTTGGACGCACTCTGACATGTGCAGGGTTTTGCCAGAAATTGCATGCCATGCACTTAACATTGATCCCAAGTATACTCCAGTGAAGCAGAAAAGGCACAGCCTAGGACCCGAGCAGTCTAAAGAGCTAAGAGAAGAAGTAGATAAGAGGATGGCGAATGGTTTTATCCGCGACGCAACCTAACCCGAATGAGTATCCAACCTGGTCTTGGTCAAGAAGTCCAATAGGAAATGGAGAACTTGTATTGACTACTCATATCTAAACAAAGCTAGCCCGAAAGACAGCTTTCCTTTACCCAGAATCGATTAGCTTGTGGACGGGACGGTTAGAATGAATTGCTATCATTTATGGTTGCGTACTCGGGATACAACCAGATCATGATACACGAACCCGATCAGGAAAATACCACTTTCATTACTGATCAGGGACTATGCTGCTACAAAGTGATGCCATTGGCTTAAAGAATGATGGGGCAACCTACCAATGACTAGTGAACACCATGTTTAAACATCAGACTGGGAAGACTATAGAAGTTTATGTAGACGATATGTTGGTTAAATCACGCATAGCTGCAAATCACCTGGACAACCTCGCCAGGATGTTTCAAATACTCCACAATTATGGAATGATGCTCAATCCACTTAAGTGTCACTTTGGGTTAGCCTTTGGAAAGTTCTTGGGATCCATCATAAGCGCCAGAGGCATCGAAGCAAATCCTGAACAAATAACCGCTTTACGGGAAGTCGAGGCCCGATGAACAGAAAATAATTACAAAGCTTGAATGGATAGGTTGCAGCACTGAGCTTGTTTATCTCAAAAGCAACCAATAAATGTATATCGTTCTTTGACGCGCTAAAGAAGGGAAAGAAGAACTTTGAATGGAATCTAGCTTGTCAAACTACATTCGAAGGGCTGCTGCGATATATGGAAACCTCGCCAATCTTGTCCAAGGCGGTAGACAAAGAAGATTTGTACATCTACTTAATAGTCTCGCCCCATGCATTGAGTGCCGCGCTCATACAAGAAGAAGCTAAGATCCAACGACCCGTATATTATATCAGTAAACGTTCACTAGAGCAGAAAAGAACTATCCAAAATTGGAAAAACTGGCATATTGCCTCTTGATCGCATCCGGAAATTTACGACCGTACATCCAGGACAACCGATCAAAGGGCCGACAGATCAACCCCTGAAGTAAGTGTTATATCGCCCTGAGACCTCTGGATGGATTATCAAATGAAACATCGAATTAAGTCAATATGAAATCGGATACCATCCTCGAAAGGCGCTCAATGGGCAGGCGCTGGCAGATTTCATTGTCGAATTTACAATGCGAGACAATGAGGAAGAAATGACTCCAGAAGTGGAGACACGTTGGAAGCTGTTCGTCGACGGTGCATCCAAAACTTCTGCTCGGGAGCAGGGTAGTGCTTGAAACCCCCAAAGGATGATCTGTTTGCTATGCCTAATAATTGGAATTCCCTGCAATAAATAACGAGGTAGAATATGAAGCATTGATAGCCGGGTCGAAAGTTGTGAAGGAACTCGGGATAAAGTCCATACACATCTATAGTGACTCTCAGCTTGTCGTTTGTCAAGTGAAAGACGAATACCAGGCTCGGGGGGAGAACCTTGCCCCGTACCTATCTAAAGTGCAAGAACTGCTAAGCGACATCGAGCATTACACCATAACTCATATCCCAAGGGAACATAACTTGAAGGCGGATTATCTAGCCAAACTAGCCAGTTCTGGAGAAGCTCAATCATTGGGGCTAGTCTCGATTAAAACCCTGACCACTCCAAGCATAAGCGAAATGGATATCGACTGAATTTTTGAGACAACCGAAGAACCAGAGACATGGATGATGCCAATCAAGGACTACCTACTCACAGGAACCATCCCCGTAGACAAGAATCAACGAAAAAAGCTTTTTCGAAAGGCACCACGATTCGCAATACAAGATGGGATACTCTACCGAAGGGGATCCTCTCCCCCTTGCTCAGATGTATGACCAACGACGAAGCTCGAAGGATCCTAAGAGGAGTTTATGAAGGTGACTGCGGAGATCATAACGGATGGCGAACCCTTGCAAAGAAAGTTCTTCGGTATGGGTGCTTTTGGCCAACAGTAAACCGTGATGTAGCAATTACGCCAGACAGTGTGATCAATGCCAAAGATTCAGCAAGATCAAAAGAACCCCCTTGACGGAGATAACAAAGATTCAACCCATGGGCGTTCGCAATCTGGGGAATTGATCTGATTGGTGTATTAACAATGGCTAAAGGAGGAGCCAAACATGCTATCGTTGTTGTTGACTATTTCACCAAATGGGCCGAAGTGGAACTGCTGGCCACTATTACCATAAATATAGTCATTAACTTTGTTACTAAAAATATTATTTGCAAGTTTGGGGTGCCATAGAAAATCATCACGGATAACGGGACTCAATTTGAAAGCGTTGAATTCAAAGACTTTTGCAAACGCTTTCGAATCGAGAAAAGTCTGATGTCGCACATCTGCAAACTAAAGGGCAAGTGGAAGTAGTAAATAAGATCATCAAGCCCACCATCAAAAAGCGGCTAACTAAAGCAAAAGGAAATTGGGTTGATAACTTCCACTTGCACTATGGGCTTACATGGCAATGCTCAAATCTACAACTGGGCACTCTCCGTTCACCCTAGCATATGGTTCAGAAGCAATGGTCTCAGTCAAGCCAGAAGTCCCCTCTCATCGAAGTCAAAACTTCGACCAAAGGGAGAACGAGCAGCTTTTACTCGAGTCGCTTGATATGGTCGATGAGAAGAGGGAAGAAGCCAAATTAAGGACTGTCGCTTACCAGAAAACGATCGCTCGGTACTTCAACTCCAATGTTCACAACCGCACCTTCGAAGTGGGAGACCATGTCCTTAATAGGTTCTACCCCATACCGGGAGCATTCGGACTAAACTGCAAAGGACCTTATGTGATCTGTTAGAAGCTAGCGGATGACACATTCATGCTAATAACCATCGATGGAGCCCAAATTCCCCGAGCATGAAGAAGTGAATCGCTGCGTCCTTACTTTATCTAAGACTATTTATGCATTTCCTATTTCCAACAAATAAGCCATTCCAGAATACCAGAGGCATTGTAAATGGCCAAACTTGCCCAACTTTTTTTAATAAAATTGCTTAGCTTTTTAAACCAATAAACAGTGTTCACAAAAGTAACATGCTGAGTTGACGGGGTCAAATCGACTCAAAACCATTTGATCGCTCCTTGAGATAGTGGAACCATGCTCAAGTATGTCCCATCTACCCGCTGCGTTGACGAAAGCAAATCGACTCAAACCGTTGGATCGACGGAACTCGATCCCTGCATTTTAAGAACCAATGTTGCTCCGGCCACACCGGGAAGGCCCCAATTTAAGCCACGCACCTCCATAAACCGTGCATTGTTTCTTGACTCATGGAACCATGCTCTAGAAACATGAACTCCTCACGTTGCTCGAAGATTGGTAACGTTGAGAAATTCCAAACCATTCTGGAACGACGGGTCAATCGATCCTAAAGGCCGCGCACAATCCCAAAGGTCATACATCTCATAAGCCGTGCACACTCTTAAAAGCTGCGCATTTCATAAACCGTGCATACTCTTAAGTATCGGCATTTTCCCGATAGTGTCGGGAAAATCGTCTATTGCAGGACTAACAAGAATCCACTCCTACTATCAGGAGTAATGGGCACGAGTCCAGCGATGTCGCACGACTACGAATCGGTAAAGAATTCTGATTGTTGATCGACAAAATCTCTAGAATCGAGATGCTCAAAGCACAAGTTCATGATGATAGGAACCGTAAAATAGACTCGGCCACAGACATTCAAAGAATCACATGGATCAATTGGTCATTTGTCAAGTGTTTAAAGTAAACAGCCCCGTGAAGTGGGGGGCGCGCACACACCAATACTCAACCAAAAAAGGAAAAACTAAACAAGTACTTCACAGTTCTGTTACTCCAAACAAAGAATTTGGCAGTAATTACAGGACCAGATAAAATAGAGGTAAATAAAATTGGCATAAGTGCATGAAACATAGATAAGTAGACAAATAAAGTTACAATCAAAATGTCAACATTGTATTACTTATAACATATTCTATACAAAGTCAAAATGTGGGGGTCATTCCTAAACAATATTGGCCAACAAAAAGAAAATACAGATGCTACAACAATAAAAGTAATGAGTGTAGACTCTGCACTTGTACAAAACACGTATCAAACAAATCAGAATGTCCCAATATCTGGCTCCACTGTTACTCGAGCCTGTCAATGTTTCTTTCCGCTGCACCCTTCCCACCTTTGGTCAAGAGTTTCTTCTTCTACTCAAAATCCTTGCCAGGAGTTGCGTCACTGCTTGAAATATCGATTATCTCCTCTGTGCTAGCATCTCCTCCCTGTTCTTTGACCTTCTCGGAACACTCCCCCTTGGTCTTGCGCTTCCGGGACATGCGAGAGCTCCTTGAAGATTTTCTCCTCTCAGTCTTTTCCTTCTTAACGGCCACCATCTACTGTTTAGTTTTACTTAGCTGGACAGTTTAGTCTTCCTGCTTTCGAGCTTTAGCTGTTGTGAAATCGCCCTCCAGAGATACGAAAGGGTGGTCCAGACCGTGCAACGCAGCTATCTTCTCAAATTCTGGCCCTAGTTGTGAGTTATACATAGGCGCAACAATCGAAGTGGCTACAAAAACAAGCATCGAATCAGTTGAAATAGCAGCAGGCCCCAGGACCAAAGAGAACGATAGGTCGATAGGTAAAGAAGACGGACCTATAAGATCAAAAATGAAAGCATTCAGTTCGTCTTGTTCATGCAGCGTGAGTTGAAAATTATCTAACTCGGGGAAACAAGAAGGTTACCTGCATCTGAAGAATGGACGAGTATTTCAATCTCATGCTCCCCACCTTCTCCTTCTTTAAATGGCTGCATGACCTTTGGAGAAGTTCCAGGACCACTGGGGCTTTCGAGACAGCTGCTAGAGGGGCAGACAATAAGGTAGTATCGGCTGAACTTGCTAATGGGTTGCAAGGCTTTTTGATGATTCACCAGGCCCATAAGTGAAAGGCTTTGATAGCGCTTTAGTAGTCATAGTTGCAGCAGCATCAGCGACCTTATGTTCCAACTCAATTTGAATGATCTCCTGACCCTCTATCAAAGCCTTCTTCAACTCTTTGTTGAGATAGGCATCCTCAAACTCTTGCTCGGTGTACACATCCCCGTTCTCTTGGAAATGGGCCAGAACTTCTTCCCAAACCACAACAAGAGTATGCGGGAATTCGAGGACCAGATAGCTGAAGCTCCCCTGATGCAGCAAAGAGTTAACATAGAAATTCAAGATGGTGTCATCCATCGTCTCCATTTTCCTTTCAAAAGTATCTTGCAACTTCAAGTAGTCTGATTTCAAGGCGGCCTTCGCAACTTCAACTTTGGTCTTCTCAGCGTTAAGTTGCGCAACTCTTTCTTGGAGCGAAGCAATCATATGGGTTTGATCGGAAATGGTCTTGTCACGGGATTCCACCATTCACGCGTAATCAGCAATTGTCTTTTTGTAGGGTTCGACGGCTTCTTTATGACCAGCAATAGTTTTCTTTTGCGTTTCGATGATCTCATCATGGGCTTCAAGCTCCTCTTTCAACTTAATCTCATCCGCGTGGGCCTTCTTGATTTCATCTCGAAACATGATTTCAATTTCTATATGCACCTCTTTCAGTTACTTCAGCAATCTGGCATTACTCTTACTCTCTCGTAGTGAAACATCCCTCTCCTTTGTCAACTGCTTGATTATGTTGGCTCTTTCCCTTAACATCCTCTCATAATCGTCCTTTTTTGACTCGAAGGAGAGAATCTCTTTATAATTGTTACGGTTGGTTTCTGCCAGTTGTTTGCAAAACTTCTCCCATCCTTCAGCTTGATCCAAATCGCTTTGAATCGTCTGGAGATGGGGCATGTAAGAATCTTTACGAATTAGGCACATGTCGCAATCAAATTTAACTCCCGTTAGAAACCATCTGGGGAGCCCAGCTTCGAGTCTAGGGGGACCAGATGGGAGAATATAAGCTATCCTCCTGTAAGGACGTGATGAACCAGAAATAGACACTACGTAAGTTGACGGGGCTTGAGATGAAGGTGAAACTTGAACAGTGGAGGCCAAAACTTTAATTCCAACAGAGATTGGAGCTAGGGGAAATGCTTGGTGCTCGGAGGGATGAGAACTTCGATCTACCTTCATCTTCTTAGTTGGTTCTTCTCGATCGTCAGGAGTTTTTCTCTTTTCACAACCACTCCTGTTAACTCTACCCCGTTCTCTGTCGTCCTGATGACGTACATCAGCTTCCAAGTCTTTTCTCCTTCTTCACTCTTCCTCAGTATCTCGAGGCTGATGGCGGCTTAAAGTCCATCTTGACCAGCATTGTGCATCAGTAAATTGTTCAAGGTCCTTGTAAAGTCCACGGCCTCTCATAGTACCTGATATAAATAAAAATAAAGAACATTAGCGATAGGAAATGAACCCAAATAATGCACATGTAAGTGAACGTGACCCTAGTGAAACGTTTGATGTGTCATGGACGGCCTAAAAAGATTTCACAAACCGGATTGGGGATCACCATAGTAGGAATCGGGCTAACTCTAGACATTAGCACGACCGAGGTGAGAAGACATTCCCTCGAAATCGAAATCTTCTCCTATGAGTTAATCGATATCTACATAAGCGTTGCTTAAATCTCCAAAGTCAATATCGGTTTCCTTAAGTGGAGAACTAAGAAGTTGCTCAACTGCTGGGGGAGCATCTTTAACAAGAATCTCTTGGGGAGGCGAATTCGGGAGAATGGGACTCATTCTCGGAGTTTCATCACACGATTCGAAGTTTCCGTCACAAAACTTGCAACGAATTCATCATCACTAGAGGAGGAATCATAGTTGTTGCTACTCTCAATTTCACCCTCCTCCTTTTCCATTGTCGCCACAGCGTTGCCCTCGCGCTACTTGAATTCTTCTTCCTCCTCCTCCAAGATTGGGGGCATCCTAGGCGGGCAGCTGGCTTCGGTCATAACACCTCTTCCTTCATAAATTTCTTTGGTTGACCCGCCATACGGTCATACTCCTTTTGGGAGGTCGCCCTCTTCACAGCCGTGTGATGAAGAAGTGGAGCGTTTTCAAATTCTAGAACGAGAAAGATATGGAACTTAAATGGCTATGGCAGATCTCCCGGGATGCAATAACCCGTACCGAAGCAAATTTTCATCCATTAGCAAAAACTTGACCGATCTCTCTTTAGCGTCTATAGCCTTCAGAGTATGGAAGATTTGATTATGTGATGGATCTTTGTTTGGTCTCAGAATAAGTGCAAGAAGTATTCAATCTATCAAAAATTCCATAGCGACGTATTAGATCTCAATGAATAAAAGAGAAGACTTACCCCCCCGTCTTCCAAAGACGATTAAATCCCTCAAGACACCTAACAAAAAATATTGGATCTTGAACTGGGACAGATTAATTTGAAGATATAGCATGATTTTGCACTTTTTTTGAGCCTCGATGACCATGAGGGACGGACATTTGTCTCTCTTCTTGAATGGGAGAAAATATCTCAACTAATCAAAACTTAAGGCACGATTGCTTTTCCGCAACAGAAAGACGTGAAGGCAAGTCAAGATCGCATATCCGTTGGGGTGAATCTAAAATGGAGCAATTGCTAAGTTCAAAAGAGTTTCTCTTAAGAAGTGATTGAAGAGGGGCACTACTCCATTCAAGCACATATACCGGTGGCAAGCGGTGTACCCCGAAGGTGGCATATGTGTGAACTCATTTTTCGATAAAAGGCATACGTCACTGTTTAACGATGGAAATTCTATCGATTAGAAAACCATCGAAAAATTTATAATAAAATTTATACCACAAGTGCACGACGTACTATCGTAGTACGTAGTGAGTACAGGTTGATCCACAAGAAAATGTTAGATTTTTAAAATCTATTCAATCAAATGAACCAAGATTTAAGATGTTTAAGCTAACTACTAAAAATTAAAAACTAACAACTACAAAAGTGAATGAAAACTATGAGAATAAAATGACAATTTAGAGATAATTCCACTCTCTAGATCATATAGTTCAACCAAACATGAAATTATGATCTCTCTTTTGGTCATTAGTGAAATTAATTGTTTTGTTTATCATAAATATGGCATATTTGTGCTATTAATTAGCCCAATTTAAACCATCAGACTATAACACAACCAATAATACACTTTTAAATCTCATGAAATATGACAACAAAGTTGAAAGCAAAATCTATTTTAAGCATGGCCTATTAACTATTAATTAGAAATATAAGCCATCAAATATTAATTTCAACAGTCACTTCTTTGCCATAATCATATTTAAATGAAGAGGCAATTTGTGTTTTGTGATTGTTTAAGCATAGCCAATTTGGTGTCAACAATATAGGCTATCAAATTCAAATCAAAAATAACAAGTTAAACCACTTTATGCATTCTCATTAAGCACTATAAGTGAGCCATAATTGTCAAAATGTTGAAGCTACACGATTAGAGGCTTCATTACCCCTAAATTGAAGGGATTGGCCTCTAATTTGTGTTATCATATCAACACAAGTAGAATGCAACATGAAAGACAAAAAAGAAGAAGATGAAAGCAAAGTAAAGGAATAGTTATTCTACTTGCATAAAATAAAAGAAGATCTACATTACTTGCATAAAAGTAAATAAACAAGAAAAGACTTGAATTAAAATTGCATAAAAAAATTACATAAAAGAAATGAATAAGTAGCCATGAAAAGAAAGAGAGCACTCATTTTATTTTTGATCTAAACTAAGAGAAGAGAGCCTAAGAGAAGAGAGTAATTACATGAACATAAAGGGTAGTTATACATGTATGCAACCCTAATTCACTTTTTTGGGGAATGCCCAAAATCCACTAGGAAGTGTGGTGGTAAAGTAACCATTAACATCCAATAATCATTCATTAAGTGTGAATGAAGATTTAACGGCCTTTTAACATGTGGATTAGCTCTAATTTGTACATTAAGGTAGGTGGGTAGGTGAGGTCCTCCATGATCATGGCTTTGAATTATTTCCATCTCCATTCCTTTGTATTCTGTTTGCACAAAAAATGGACGAACACCTCAAAGTTATATGATTTAGTAGATCTTAGGTTGTTCTTAGTGATTTTGGAGATTTATGCAAATATATGAAAAACAGGGGCTAAATTGTAAAAAGACACACAGATTTATAGTGGTTCAGCCAGAATGTGCCTACATCCACTTTATATGTTATTTCTCTTCTTTTGTTATGATTACAAGTACAAAGCTTTGGTACAAGTAAAAGAAAGTTGTTTGAAAGTTCCTTCCGTGCTTGAGCTCTCAAAGTTGTCCCCATTGTTGTACCCCTGCCCCTCTATTTATAGAGTGAGGCTGGGGGTAGGGGTCATGGATGTATATAACAGCTGGTGGGCCTGGGCTGACGCGACCTGGCCTGGTATTGTTGGCCCGGAAGGAGTTGGTCCGGTAGGAGCATGGTCCGGTAGGTTGGTTCGGAATGTCTTGGTCCGGTAGATGGTTGGTCCGGTAGATGGTGGGAGGAGCTTGGTCCGGTAGATTTTGGGAGGAGCTTGGTCCGGTAGATGGTGGGAGGAGCTTGGTCCGGTAGATGCTTGGTCCGGTAGATGGTTGGAGGAGCTTGGTCCGGTAGATGCTTGGTCCGATAGATGGTTGGTCCGGCAATCATAGGAGGTAGGTTGGTTCGGTAGATGCTTGGTCCGGCAATCATAGGAGGTAGGTTGGTTCGGTAGATGCTTGGTCCGGTAGATGGTGTCGAAATATACCCAACATTTGCCCCCCAAAGCAGGTTATGTGCCAGCACATGGCGTGCTTTGTTTCTCCTTTGAATAGTCACATCCGGTTCCAGACGCCGAACCGGTTGGTTTGGAGGTCCACCTTCGTCTATAAGTACGGAGCTAGGGCCCTTGTTATTTCCTACCGAACGAAGCACTTGAGCCAAATTTGTTGCATAGCCGAATCAATCTACTGAACTGCCTACGCCTGCAGAATCAGGTACTTTACTTCCCTTCGCCGAATGAGACTTGTGTGTACCGAATGAACTCTATTAGTAAATGCTGAATGAGCTCGAGACTTTAAATGCCGAATGAGTTCGAGACTTTGAATGTCGAATGAGTTCGAGAATTTGAATGCCGAATGTGCTCGTGACTTTAAATGCCGAATGAGCTCGTGACTTTAAATGCCGAATGAGTATTCTTACTTGGATCACCGAATGAATTCCACACGGGGAATGCCGAATGAACCTTGAGACTCTGAATACCTAATGAATTTTAACCTTCACCTTATCGGATGACAATAGGAATTTGGGCATTTTGATTTTATGAGTGAAATTTCATATTACACACATACTTGTTTACATCCTCTGTTCTAACAATGTGTTTTTCCGGTGTTGCAGATAATGTCTCGTAAAGCGGAAACTCGATCAGACAAAAAGAAATCCGGGGGCGAAGGAGGTTCCTCTGCCGTGCCCCCAGCTCAGCCGAATCCAGAACGTCATGGATCTGCCCTGAGATCACTAGTGGACGGGTAGGGCCCACAGGAGCTCCTGAACTCCCCGCCCGATTGCTTTCCTAGCTCCCTCAAGGAGGAGCAGCTTGATGTCATCTCCCGTTCTTTCGGAATTGATAGGGCGCACTTGCTGTTGCTAGGGAGAGAAGTTATGCCATACGACCCTCCTGAAGGGTACTTTGCCTATAGCAGATACCACTGTATGTGTGGTGCCATTCCTCCTCTTAACGCTTGGGTAGCCAGCTTCCTCACATATCTAAAGGTGGCCCCATTCCAGCTTCAACCCAACTCCTATGCTATACTGGTGAGCCTCTTCGTCATTTTCCAGAGGAAGTATGGTCGTGCTCCTTCCAACCGGGAGATCCGGTACTTATATAATCTGAGGGGCTATAAGAAGGGGTCCCCATACATCTGCTTGGAGTCAGCTGTAACCTTCAAGCCGGTCTTGGATCTGTATTCCAAATTCAGTATGTTCAAGAAGGAGTGGTTCTTCGTCAGAGACGACTCTGTTTCTATTCGGCGTTTTACTTCTGGATGTAAGTTGATGCTTTATTTATAATTTCCATTCTGGCTGCAATGCTTCTCCTCATACATTTTCATTTTTTGCTAGCGACAGGTGGCTTTGCAGTTGTGGAGACTGATCGCCTGGTTCAGATGGCGGCTGAGATAGAAGCTATTCTCGGGAGATATAGGTCATCAGCCTACCTGATCAGAAACACGACCCTTCTGGAGTATAACTTAATTCTTCCACAGCAGTCAGTAGTCAAGCTGAGGGAAACGGCGGAGGAGAGGGCGGCTGCTCAGGTTAAGGGAAGTGTCACGGTAGAGAGTAGCAAGAGGAAACCTTTCACAAAACCTCCAACCGTCGGAGGTAAGAAACTTAAGAAGTCGGACGGTCCCTCCCCTAGCAATTGTCCACTTACTCAGGAGGAGGAAGACGTAGAGGAGGAAAGAGGTGAGGGTGGAGGTGACCGGGAAGGTGGCGATGGTGGTGATGGCATCGGGGCCCTGCTTCCTGGGCAAGCAGGCGAGATTCAGGAGTGGACGGATGATGTATTCCACCAAGCTTTTGAGGGGCTGGACGGGGAACCGGCTTTGATAGAGAAACCTGGGAAAGCTGACAAGGCTGGGACTGGTGCAAGCGAGCCTCCTCAGACTATTCCAGCCAAGGTGGCTCCGACGACTCAAGGTGAACTTTTGACTCCTGCGGGCTCCATTTATGATAGGGACTTAGGAATATTTTATGACCCGCTCACGTCCTGGAATGAAATCCAGGACTTATTGCAGTATCCTACTCCTCCCCAGGGTTTGTACAACCTCAGATGTGTTTCCTTTCTTTTTACCTTTTAATTTCCCATGTTTTCTCGAATTATAGATCAATGCATGCTTGTGAAACTTTTTTTTTCATATCAGGAGTAGGCAAAACGGCCAAGGCCTCAGATCTTCGGCACAGGCTTGAAGCTCTCCAAAGCTTCCGCCAAGCCGAAGCCTTCGGCCCACCGTTCCGGGGATGTAGTCGGCTACCGTCCTCTTCTCGGGGTTATTGACGAGGGCATTCAAAAGAGAAAGAGGAGCCATCCCTTATCTGAATCTTCACTTGGTCCTCAGCCTCCAGTTCAGCCTCTTCATGATATCACGGAGGAGGATATTGAGTTCGTACTTTCTCCGCACCCGTCTGAAAATCCTACCGTCACTCAGGTTGATCGTCCTGACTTGGCTTGGAATCCATTTGCGGGTCATCCTGACCTGGGTCCAAGTTCCCATGATATTACCTTTGACGAGGTTACTGGTGAGCACCTTCTTCCCCGCAATCCCATGGTACGGGTGCTTGATGAGGCTAAGTCCTTAGATCTCGATCTACTTACTACTCGGATAGTTACCATGGGAGACGAGGCCAAGGCTAATATTGATCGGGTGGCGGAGGTGACTAGGAAGCTGATGGGGCATCATGCCCGGCTGGTTAAGGCTGGAGAGGAGATTGGGAGTGCCAACATCCGACTAAGATTGATGGTTTCGGACCAGGCCAAACAGCTCGCTGATCAGGCCATTCAGATTTCTCAGCATGAGGCTGCCTCCGGGCGGTTGAGGAAGGCTATGGAGGAGGCTAGTAAGGCGGAACTGCGGAAGATGGAGGCTGCCTGCAAGGAGCAGATAAATATGGCCATCTCGACAGTGGATGAGGTTCGGAGGGCGGATCTTGAGCGGGTAGAGGAGCTGTCGGGGAAGCTTGAAGCCGCAGAGCTTGCTCAGGTTGGACTGAAGGAGGAGATGGAGGCGATGCGGAAATCCCTTCAGGCTGACTGCTCGAGATACCGTTTGGAGAGAGAAGCTGCTGTTGGAAGGTTGTCGGCTTCCGAGGCCCGGATGAAGGAGTTTTAGGAGAATGAGGGGATGATGGATGAAATGCTTCAGGACATGTACTTCCGAACTTGGAAGCAGGGCAACCTATCCTGGATTTATGATTATCCTAGGGTCATGGCTAAGATTTATCTTCGGGCTCTGGAGGAAGCTAAGGCGGATGCGGATAAAGAGGGTGGTGTGGCCTTCAGCATGGATGTGGTCACTGCCCAGTTTACCAAGGAGGAGAAGGTGGCGGTGAAGGAGGGTATGCGGTTGCTTGCTACTGAGGAGGCAGGTGTGCAAGTAGAGGATGACGACCAGGATAGTCAAGGAGCAGGTGCTGGTAAGTCTTCCTTTTTTAGTCTCTCCATTAACTTAGTTGTTTTATCACTAATGAATCCTTTCTTTGACTGGACAGGTGGTCAACAGGACAAAGACAAGACTCCAACGCAGCCGGCTCCCTGATTAGACCTGGAAAATTCTTTTTGTAGACTTGACATGGCTGTATACGTTAGCTTTAAAACAGTAGAGTAACTTTTAGGTTGTAATTCTTGCTATTTGTAATAATCAACACTATTCTTGACGTGTAATTTTTTAACTTAAGCTGATTCTATCGTCTTTTGAGTGTTTTTGTTATTTTGACATGTTGTATGAGAAATATAGCTATGCATATTCTCGTGATCAAGTAGTGTTTGATGCCAGAATAATTTCGTGACTTGCAATGTTAGTGTGAGGTGTGAATAAATTATAGTCACGTGTTTATATATGAAAGAAAGAAGTATTGCCCTTTATATCTTGCTTGTAGGTGGCAGCTTTGAATATCCTGTGTGATCGATTGAAGGATGCGTTCCAATATCTTGCTGCGAATATCCGCTTCTATTAGTGAGTGTCTCCTGTTCTGTGTCCTGTACTTCAAGAATTGTTACAGAGGATAGGAGAAAAGTTTCTCAAGAAAATTGGAATATGTGAAAAAGTAAAACTTCCAATCACGGAAGGCCTTCGATGTGCTTAAGTTCGTGGCAAATGGGTTTTGTAGTCACTTTCCCTAGCTGTGGGTCTTGGAGACATTTGTCACCTATCTTACGCCTCCGCGGGGAGTTAATTCTTTTTTACCACAGCCGCACTTAAGACACATCGGAGCCGAGATCGCGCACAGTAACTACCCGAGCCATTATGGCCCGTAATCGTGGGTATTATTCGATTTGATGTGGCCGGCTAGCGTGGGTGCCGATCGTCAACTGTGAACTGCCCCTGGCTGGCCACACCTTATGTTGAGGCTTATAGTCGGTTCACAGTTGCCGGCGAGCCTAACGCCGTAATGAGCTGCCTCGGCTATAGTCGGCCTTCTCGGTGGCTTATAATCGGCTCATTACAGTTGGCTTTGAGGGCCGTCGCGAGCAATGAGTTAACCCGCAGCAGAGGGATGCCGGAGCAAAAGTTTCTCATTGGCGAGGGCATAGATTCGCATAGTACCTGCTAGGTCTTGTCCAGGTGAAGTTGCATTGTGGAGTGCTTTGAATAGAAATGCTATATGCTCAGGATTTTGTTCAACAGAAAAGGATAAAGTTAACAAGCAGCCAGGATACAAAGGAACAAGTTAAAAAAGAGACAAGGTTTTTTAAAGTGGTTCGGCACGAAAATGCCTACGTCCACTGATTCTCTTTGTTAATTCACTTCATATGGGCAATACAAGTTAAGAAAAGTATCGACGGAGGTGTTGGATGTTCCATGCCCTCTGGAACACCTCTCCGTCCACTGTTGACAAAATATAGGCTCCGTTGTGGAGATCTTTATGAATTACATATGGTCCATCCCAGATTGGGTCTAGTGCTCCGGGACGAGGGAAGATTCGCTTGAGGACAAGATCCCCTTCTTGTAAGGTACGATGCTTGACTTTGGAGTTGTAGTGTGCCGCCACTTTTTGTTTGTGGGCTGCTGTTTTAAGGACTGCATCATTTCTTCTCTCCTCAATTAGATCCAAAGACATGTGAAGGAGTTCTTCGTTCTCTTCTGGGTTATAGTGGATTCTACGGTGGGAAGGCACAATGGTTTCAACTGGGAGCATAGCCTCCGATCCGTATGCCAAAGAGAAAGGAGTGTGCCCCGTTGATGTTCTGAAAGATGTGCGATAGGCGCATAGTGCCGTAGGGAGTTCATCCACCCAAGCGCCCTTTGACTTTTCGAGCTTCTTTTTTATTAGAGTTTTCAGAATTTTGTTGACGGCTTCGACTTGTCCGTTTGCTTGGGGGTACGCTACGGATGAGAAGCTCTTGTGAATTCCGTGCTCTTGGCACCAGTTGGCGAATTCCTCGCTGTCAAACTGAAGTCCATTGTCTGATATGATTTTGAGTGCGACTCCGTACCTGCATAGAATATTTTTGATCAAGAAGTTAATAAATTTTGCTGAAGATACTTTATTCAGAGGTTCCGCTTCCACCCATTTGGTGAAATAGTCGACTGCTACTATAGCATATTTTGCCCCGCCTCGGCCCATTGGTAGCTCACCGATTAAGTCAATTCCCCATATTGCGAAGGGCCAAGGGCTGGTCATTTGAGTAATCTTAGTTGTTGGTAGCCGCGGAATCTTAGCAAATTTTTGGCATCTGTCACACTTTTTGACAAAATCTAAGGCGTCCTTGCTTAAGGTGGGCCAGAAATATCCGTATCGGAGTATCTTTTTTGCTAACGTTTGCCCTCCGGTGTGATCTCCGCAGCTTCCCTGATGGATGTTGGATAAGATTTCCTTGGCTTCTCTCCCAGCGACACACCTTAATAACGGGTTAGAGAAACCGCGCCGATAGAGGATGTCTTCTTGTATTGTGTAGCGGGATGCTTTCCTCAAGATTTTCTTGACTTCGTTACGCCCGTTGGGTAGTGTGCCACTCTGTAGGTAGTCTCGGACGGGAGTCATCCAAGTTGCTTCTTCGGTTGCAGCTACCAGATTCACTTGTTCAAAACTTGGGGCCAATTGCTTTGAGATGGTTACCGCCCCGAAGATGGTGATGTCTCTCACACTTGCTTGCTTCGCCAATTCGTCGGCCTCTTGGTTCTCTTCCCGAGGGATGTGTTTGACTAAGTAGTGGTCCAGTCGGCTGAGAAGTAACTTGGTCTTCTTTAGATATGCTATGAGTCGTTCTTCTCGAGCTTGGAATTCTCCTAGTATTTGATTAACAATAAGTTGAGAATCGCTATGAAGACACAAAGAATTGGCTCCGATTTCGATGGCAATTTCTAGTCCGGCTATCACTGCTTCATATTCTGCATCATTACTGGTGGCAGCGAACTCCAATCTTATAGCATAGTGCAGTTTGTTTCCCCTGGGAGTGATTATTACCACACCTGCCCCCGAGCCTTGTTCGTTAGATGCACCATCCACAAAGAGATTCCACTTGATATCTTCTGTTATTTCCAATTGCTCCTTATCCTCGTTGGTAGTGAATTCTGCAATGAAATCAGCCATGGCTTGTCCCTTGATGGCGGTGCGAGGGTGATAGGTGATATCATATTGACTCAGCTCAATGCACCATTTAAGTAGTCGCCCGGAAGTGTCGGGACGATGGAGTACCTGCCTCAGTGGTTGATCGGTCAGAACTTTGATGGAATAGGACTGGAAGTAGTGACGCAGTTTCCGTGAAGTGATTAGTAAACAGTATGCTAACTTCTCAAGTTTAGGATATCTAACTTCTGCCCCAGTAAACCTTTTGCCGACGAAGTAAACTGGCCGTTGCGTGCGGTTGTCTTCCCTTACCAAGGCAGCGCTTAGGGCGTGAGATGACACAGCGAGGTATAGGTATAATTCTTCTCCTTCGCATGGAGTTGAGAGTACCGGTGGTTTCTGGAGGTGTTCGATTAAGTGAAGGAAAGTGGTCAGGCATTCGCCAGTCCATTCGAACTTTACCTTGTCTTTCTTTAGGGCTTCAAAAAAGGGGACGCACTTGTCCGTCGCCTTGGAGATGAATCGGCTTAGAGCGGCCACTTTTCCATTCAAACTTTGCATTTCCTTCCGAGTGGAAGGTATCTTGATATCCCTTAATGCTCGGACCTGTTCAGGGTTTGCTTCTATCCCTCTGGCATGAACGATGAATCCTAAGAACTTTCCTGATGACACTCCGAAGGAGCATTTTAGTGGATTCAACTTCATTCCATATTGTCGAAGTACTTGAAACATCTTGCCTAAGTGGCTTACGTGATCTTTGGCTTTCCTTGACTTTACCAGCATGTCATCCATATATACTTCCATAGTTTGTCCTATTAGCCCTGCAAACATTTTGTTGACGAGGCGCTGGTAGGTGGCCCCTGCATTTTTAAGTCCGAAAGGCATTACCTTATAGCAGTATAAACCCCGGTCGGTGATGAAACTAGTGTGGTCTTGGTCGGGAGCATGCATAGGAATTTGGTTATACCCTGAGTATGCGTCCATAAAAGATAGGAGCTCGTGCTCGGCTGTGCTGTCTACAAGTTGGTCGATTCTGGGAAGTGGGAAACAATCCTTTGGGCAGGCGTCGTTTAGGTTGGAAAAGTCAATGCAGGTTCGCCACTTCCCATTAGCCTTTTTTACCAGCACCGGGTTGGCGATCCATTCCGGGTAGATAGCTTCTCGTATGAAGTCATTGGCGAGTAGGTTCTTTACTTCTTCATCGAGGGATGCTGATCGCTCTGCCCCCATACTTCTCTTTCTTTGTTTTACAGGCGCCTTGGTAGGATCAATGTTTAATACGTGGCATGCTATGTCGGGGGAGATTCCGGTCATGTCAGCTTGTGACCAAGCGAATACATCCAAGTTGTGGCGGAGAAAATCGATGAGTTGTTCCTTCAATTCGGCTTTTAGTTGGGACCCAATTTTCAATAGTCTACTTGAGTCGTGCTTGTCTACAGATATAAACTCCATAGCCTCTGCAGGCTCGGCGGTGGCCTCCTCCTCTTTGTCCCTAGGGTCTAATTCATTGAAAGGGTCGCTGGTATATCGAAGAGGAGGGGCTTTCTTTAGTTGCTATGCTTCTAGACTTTTTGTGCAGAGGGCAATCTCTACACCCTTCCCTTTATCCTTCCTGTGGTTGTTGCGAAGTTCAGTCACATAGCAGTCTCGAGCAACGTCCTGGTCTCCTTCTACTTCCCCTACTCCATTGTCCGTTGGAAATTTCATCTTTAGGCACCATGGGGCTAGGACAATTTGGAAGTCAGACAAGGCTGGTCTTCCTAAGAAGGCGTTGTAGGCCGAATGGTTTTCTATTAGCACGAATGTCTGCTTCCGTACAATGGAGCGGGGATGGCTCCCAATCTCAACAAAGAGGTCCAGTTGCCCGAGGGGCATCTTAGCATCCCCAGTGAAACCGTGTAGTGGTTTATCGCAGGGAGATACATCCTTCATTGACAGCTTCATTTTGTCGAATGCGTGTTTGAACAGGATGTTTACTGAGCTTCCAGTGTCTACCAGGATTCGGTAAACTTCGGCGGGACCAAGTCGGGCAGAGATGACCATGGGATCCATGTGAGGGTACTGCCTTCCTTCTAGGTCACGCTTACCGAATGTGATGTCATCACTTTCTTTCCGCTTCGGGTGGCGTTCTTCTATAACCGAATTGACATAGTCTTTATTGTCTCTAAGCGACTTTCCGTATCTTTCCATCTCTCTCCAGCTTCTGTCTGCGATGTGTGGCCCTCCTGAGATGGTATGGACCACTATCTTTTCTTGACTAGAGCTGCTAGCGTTGCGGTTTCCTCTGTCGGCCCCCGGTGAGGGTAGCCTTGGGTTTTCATTGGCAGGAGCTGGGGTCCTGTCCTGACCTTTTACATAACGTTCCAGTTTCTTTCTTCTGATGTGTTCCTCGATCAGATCTCGGAGATGATGGCATTCGTTGGTATCATGCCCGTGAGATTCGTGGAAGCGGCAGAACTTTCCAGACTTCTTTGCGTTATCTGATTCCTTCTTGTATGGTGGGCGTTTGTATCTAACTTTGCCTTGGGTGGCAAGGAAGATATTTTCGACGGTCTCGTTCAAAGGAGTGTAAGTGTCGAATCTTGGTCCTGGCCGATATAGGCGCTTTTCTCCCTTCTTGCCCCCAGCATTGTCTCTGGAATCATTTCTTCGAACGTCCCTTGCCACAGCAGGGGCGTTGCCATGGGTTGTCTTATTTTGCTGTCCTGACTGCCACTCAACGGCAGCATCCTCAAGCCTCATGTATTTCCCGGCTTCATGGAAGAAATCGGGTAAAGTAGCTGGTTTTTCTTTTGTCAACCTTCTAGCAAATTTAGTGTCCGGATGCACACCACTGCAGAGGGCCATTAGGATAAGCTTCTCATCGGCATCTTGGACTGCGGCTGCTGCGGCGTTGAATCTGGTTAGGTATTGCTGCAGCTTCTCTCCAGGTTTCTGTTTGACGCTGGATAAGGAATAAGCGTCCTTAGGTTGCTCCACATGAATGCGGAACTGACTGATAAATTTTTCTTTCAACATCTCCCACGAGCTGATGGATCCCTGGGGTAGATGACAGAACCAGGAGGTAGCAAGATCTGCTAAGAAGAGCGGAAAGCATTTGCACAGTACTCCCTCTGTCGCCGCACTCATGAGCATATGCTGCGTGTACCTCTATAAGTGTAAAACGGGGTCGGAGGTTCCTTTGTAGGGTTCCATTGTTGGCATCTTCCATTCTCGGGGAGTGATAGCAATTTCGATATTGCGGGCGATAGGGCTGGTTACCCTAGCGCCTATCCCTCGATCTCTTTGCTCCCGTTGGACACACTCTCTGAATAAGCGTGCCATCCTTTCATCAGAACTTGGAGCAGATAGAAATGAGTTTGGTTCTGTTCTGTGGGATTGATTCCGTCCAGATGACCTGTAGGGATGGTATCGTCTATCATTCCTCATATTTTCCAGTGGCTGCCTTTGATCTTCTGGGAGCATGCTAGGGTCAGCTACAGTTGGCCCTTGCCTTGATCTTCCACTACCGGGTTCTGATCTAAGCACTTGCTCGGGTCCAACTTCGGGCTGGACTCTAGCTTGGCCCCGTTCACTGGCGTTTCCGTGGTTAGGCAGTATGACAGGCTCAGCTACAGTTGACCTCCGTCCGGTACCTCCCCCGTTGGGTTCGGTACCAAACATTTCCTCAGGCCTGACTTCGGGCTGTGCTCGGTCTCGGCTCCTACCATGGCTACTTCTGCCGTTAGCTCCTTCGAAGAAGGAAGATCTTTGTTGTCTCTGAGATCCTCCAGACTGGGACTCGCCCTATGATTCAGTGTTGCGGTTGGATTCTTCAGCGTCCCTTAAGCGTGACATGAGATGGTCCACCAAAGCTTCCTGCTGGGACGTGAAGCGGTTAGTTACTTCAACCACAACTCTGTCCAAATCTGCCCTAGTAATTGCTGCAGGCTGTTCTGTGGCAGGAATGGTTGGGTTAGCCTGTCCTTCATTCGTTACTTCTGCCAGAGGAGGACGATTTACTTGATTCGTGATAGCTAGATCTGGAAGACTGCTGGATGCGATGTTGTTTCCTTTGTTAACATCTTTTCTCTGTTTGGGAGGCATGTTTTCCAAGTAGCGAACGATGCTGTTAGGAAAGCTGTTAAGTGGATGAAGCTGAAGCTTCGAGCTTCTCCGCTCTCAGTGGAAGCACCAAAAATGTTTGCACAAAAAATGGACAAACACCTCAAAGTTATATGATTTAGTAGATCTTAGGTTGTTCTTAGTGATTTTGGAGATTTATGCAAATATATGAAAAACAGGGGCTAAATTGTAAAAAGACACACAGATTTATAGTGGTTCAGCCAGAATGTGCCTACATCCACTTTATATGTTATTTCTCTTCTTTTGTTATGATTACAAGTACAAAGCTTTGGTACAAGTAAAAGAAAGTTGTTTGAAAGTTCCTTCCGTGCTTGAGCTCTCAAAGTTGTCCCCATTGTTGTACCCCTGCCCCTCTATTTATAGAGTGAGGCTGGGGGTAGGGGTCATGGATGTATATAACAGCTGGTGGGCCTGGGCTGACTCGACCTGGCCTGGTATTGTTGGCCCGGAAGGAGTTGGTCCGGTAGGAGCATGGTCCGGTAGGTTGGTTCGGAATGTCTTGGTCCGGTAGATGGTTGGTCCGGTAGATGGTGGGAGGAGCTTGGTCCGGTAGATGCTGGGAGGAGCTTGGTCCGGTAGATGCTGGGTCCGGTAGATGGTGGGAGGAGCTTGGTCCGGTAGATGCTTGGTCCGGTAGATGGTTGGAGGAGCTTGGTCCGGTAGATGGTGGGAGGAGCTTGGTCCGGTAGATGCTTGGTCCGGTGGATGGTTGGAGGAGCTTGGTCCGGTAGATGCTTGGTCCGGTAGATGGTTGGTCCGGCAATCATAGGAGGTAGGTTGGTTCGGTAGATGCTTGGTCCGGCAATCATAGGAGGTAGGTTGGTTCGGTAGATGCTTGGTCCGGTAGATGGTGTCGAAATATACCCAACATATTCACTCTTGTGCATGCATATATCTTCATGACACCACTTGTATATGAAGACAAATTCCTACAAAATAATATAGAAATTTCCAATTAATTTTTCTTAAAGTAATATATGCACAAAAATGACCATTTTCCCCCTATATGAAGATGAATATGTGACAATTTGAAAGTAATTTGAATTTATTTTAAAAAAGGTTAAAACACCCAATATGATCATTTATTTAATTTAAATAGATTAAATATGGTGGTAAAAATATGCACATTTACGTGCACATCAAATACTCCCACACTTGTCTTTTTATTCATCCATGAATAAAGAAAAACTAAGATAAATCTGTTTTCGTAGGAAGCACGATTGCATTGAGCGTATGCAACAAGCTGTTAAACCTCTAAGTGTCCCTAGTAGGATGAGTGTTGTCTCATGAGGGTTTTAAGTGGATAGTACCCATAAAATCCAAATGCATGATGAAAATATTTACAAAATGCAAGATTTATTTACAAAGAGATGAATGCGAGTTTTTGGAAATATTTACGAATGAAAGATTTAATTTTAAATCGACACAAATAAGTTAAATATAGGTTTCGTTCATTATCTTGAAATTTTAAGCCATTTACTCATCAAAATTTCCAATAAAAACGAAGTTATCAAAGAAAATATACTATAGTTTAACTCGTTCTTTCGGTTGATAACACAATGTACTATGAAAGAGATCCTTAGTCGATTATCAAAGTTTATCAAAGTGGTATTTTCATTTCTTTTCAATACAAGTTAAATCAAATAAGTTAAAATAGTGCTAAGATTTCATTTTCTTACTCTCTCCATTTTTTCTTTTGAAAATTTTATTGATATTAACAATATTTATATATGCCTAACTCAGATAAACTGAGGCCAGATATATTACCCGTGCACTACCTTGCGGACTTATGTGAGGGAATACAGAGCGTGGCGAGTGAACACACAAGTGTGAACACTTATCGATTGTAGGTGTTATTTAGAAAGAATTTTTATATACATACACCTACCTCAAATAAACTTTGGCCAGATTTTCCGATCGTGCACTGCCTTTCGAGCTTACGTGAGAAGGGTATAGAGCATGGCAAGTGAACACATGACTCTAAGTGTTTATTAAGAAAAACAAAACATATATACAAGAATTTTTTTTGTTTTTTTATTTTGAAGAGAGAGTTTTGCAAAATCATCTTAACACCATTTAACTTAGAAGACAAAAAAATGTTATATCTTTTTGTTTGAATTCACCACTTTTTTTAAAAAAAGATTTTCAATTAGGATGTTTCATAATTAACACGTATGAACCTTTCTATATACTAGTTAAACCATCGTTATTTGTAATCAAACTTCATTTTTATTTTTGTTGAGACAAATAAATTTTTCAAAAATTTCAATTTAATTAACCAAAACCATATATTTATCCTATAGTGTTTCTTTAAAAATAGATCAAAATGCTTAAAAAATATATTTTTTTGTTTTTGAGATGTTTTTTTGAAAAAAAAATTGGAAAGAAAATGTAAAAATAAACCATGAAAAATCGAAAATGATGATACGTCTCCCCACACTTGATTTTGACTGTGTCCCCACAGTCAACCCAAGTGAAAGGAGAAAAATAAAAAATAAAAAATAAAAATATGACATATTTACATGAAAGAACGGTATTTACATGAGATCGAAAAGTATATCGTCAAAAAGTAAATGAAACGGTCTTCCAAAGACCGATTCATTTGTCTCGTCAAGCATACGAGACACAACTTAAGCTTAGAAAACCAAATCGCAAAAGATTTCAAAGTTGAATGTTGATTTGGAAAAACGAATGTCGTTTTATTAAAAATCGAATGAGTTGTTTTATTTTCGATGATTTTTAGGGTTGATAAAACATTTGATTGAATTCAAGTTTATTTTCACCAAATTTAAATTCAAGTTTATCATTGAAAACTTCTCCAGAATTATGGATTTCAAAATCAAAATGGTGACTTAAATCTTCCCCATCAGAATTCAACAACCTGTCGTCAATAAGTCCAAAAAATTCATGTTCATTAAATTCATCTTCCTTTGTTGGATTATCAACAACTTCATTGCGTATCTCAAGTTCAAAATCCAAAGTTGTTGTATTCAAAATTTTGAAATCGAGAAAAGGAAGATCGAATTTTAAATTTGGTTCCACACCCTCAAAAGAATTGAAATCCAACTCAATTACCGTGTTTTCCACAACTTCATTAAGATTGTTATTTTCAATTTCAAAAGTTGTTATTTGAAAATCGTCGATTTGGGTAAAAGATGGATTATTGTTTTACTCGTCACACGTTGGGATTTGATTATGTTTATCACGAATTTTTCCTAATGTTTTCATTAACAAATTCGTGTGATCATCGTAAATTTCATTCATTTGTTTAACTAAATCCAATTTATAATTATTAATTTAAGGATATTCGATTTGGATTTGCTGAGAACAAGAATCGTCAATTTCGATAAACGATGGATTATCATTTGATTTTTCACACGTTGGGATTTTATTATGTTTCGCATGAATTTTTTTGTATGTTTCACGCAACAAATCCTCGTAATCTTTTTTCGTTTCTCAACTAATTCAAATTCATGATTATTACTTTGAGAATTTTCAATTTGAATTTGTTGACAATAAAAATTGTCAATTACACCATTACTAAAACTATTCCTATTGCCAAAATCATTTGGAAAATGATTCACATTTCCATTGAGATTTTGATATTCATTTTGGAGTACGAAGTTGGATTGGCAAGGTTTATAATCAAAGGCATTTGAATTTGGAAGTGAATTCAAATTTTGATTACTTTGAAAACTTTGACTTGAATTGTTGCATAGATATGAATTCCACAAATCATTAAATTGAATTGTTTATTCAAGTGAAGATTCAGCTTTTTCAATACATCTTTCAAGAGTTGATGGTCGGTCATCATTTTGAAAATATTGTGGTTCAAAATTTGAATCGTTTAAACAATAGTTGTTGTTGAAATATCCATAAGAATTTGGTGTGTAATTATATGGATTATATTGAATTTCACAACTGTCGTAGAATTCATGTAAATATGGAAATTTAGACATTTTCAAGAAATTTTTTGGTTCTTTTTTTTATAAAGAAAAAATATATACAAATAGAATTTATTTTTCAAAATGGAAAATTGATTTTTGTTTTGATTTTGGATTTTCAAAAAAAAAAATTTGGCTTTTTTGGAAAGATTATATTTTTTTTTTGGATTTTTGCTTTTCTAAAAAAACTAACTTAAAATTTTTTGGATTTTGATTTTGAAATTTGAAAAGAAAAAAAAAACTAAGTTAAGGAATATTCATAATTTTTTTAGTTTTTGATTTTGAACTTTTTTTGTTGTTTTTTTTCAATATGTATGAACTAATGCAACTAAATGAATGCAAGGGTTTAATTAAAAATTATTTATCCTAAGTAGCTTCTAACCCAAAATTGTATAATCACACTTTGTCTTAATCCAACAAGATAGTTCTCAGCCAGGTAACGGACAGGATTTATCGGTGCACCATGAATCACCATAGAAATGCAGCCAAAGGTTTAAGTACCTTCAGAGGAATAATCACTGTAATATTTACGAATCACCGTAATAGTTATAAATGGTTATTTCTCTGCCGTAGACTAGACACCAAGAAATTAAATTGTCGAAAGAGGAAAACTTATCAATATACAATTAAGGGTTATCGATGTCTAACTGTTATTATTAACAAAATCTAAGATGAAATGCAAAACTGAAATTAAACGTGTATTAACAATGCAACTACGAATGAAATTTGTTTTTGTTTTTGAATTTTTTTTGTTTAAAATGCAAGCAACCAACAATGCAAATCAAGATAAAAACAAGGAATAAAGGGGCACGATACCAGAGTATGCAGATTATTAGCAATTTTTTATAAAGCAAGTAAGCAATTTATTTTTGGCAAGCAACTCCTGCTTATTTCCTGCAACCTGAAAATAAAAACAAGATATATATATATATATATATATACAACTTTTTTTAATATATATCAAAGAAGAAACTAAAACAAACAAAACATATTAAACGAAAACAATTGAAAATAACTTGTTGTTTTTGTTTTTTTTAAACACCAAATGAAAATGAGGATAAATTCTTTTGTTTTGTTTTAAAGAAAATAAAACCCCAAACAAAGCAAATAATATATTTTTTTGGTTTAGAAAAACAAAAGAAGATGAATGGACTTAGCATAATAGAAATTAAACAAAACAACAAAATTAAAAAAAAACAGAATCAAAAGAAAACACAAATAACTTTCTTCTTCTTATTATTATTTTAGTTTTGTTTTGAAAGAATGAACAAAACAAAGAAAATTTCCTTTACCTTTTTTTAAATAACTCCAACCAGGGCCCGGCCCAAAACATATCTTATTACACAAAATAACTGGCAGTTTTCACGAATTCAGACGTACGAAATCTATTTCACAAAATTCACGATTTTGAAAAAATCGAAGTTGCAAAAATCACAATTTCAAATTTCCGCAACCATATTCACAAAATACACAACGATTTTTGAATTTTGACTTTGTTGCGGTGATGAGGTTGGTCGCGGTTCAAATTGAATTTGGGGTTGTGGTCGCTACAAGAAGGTGATTCAATGTTTTGAAGTTCGGGTTGATTTTGAGTTTGCTGGAGATGAAGGAGTTCGAAGTGGTAGAAGGTCAGATTAATTTTTCTTTTTTCTTTTTTTCTTTTTGGGTCTGCGTTAGTTTAATGGAGAAGCACTGAATTGCAGTCCTTGATTGCAGTTGTTCGAAAATTGTTGAAGTCGAGGTTGTTGTTTGGAGATGGGGGGAGTATGAATGTGGTTCGGTGATTCTGGGTGTGCGAGATTGTAACATCCCATCTTTTCGTACGCTTTACACAGACACACGTGCCAACTCAAACCATATAGAAGGGCGAATTGTTATTGGGGTGAAAAAGAAAAAAAAACAGAATCTCACAGCGAAATGACAAAATATAATAATCAAATAACAGTTCATGAAGCTGTTTACAAAAATTTGATTATACTAATAAAATACAAAATCAGAGTTACATAAATCAAACATAAATAAATAACAATGCAGCGGAACAGTATGATGAAGTGGAATAATACAGTAAGTAATAAAAATACAATCTTCGTCTTCGTCCTTTAGAAATAAGGTCTTTAAATCCTGAAATGCTAAGGCTGACCCGAGCGAATTGAAAAGACAATTCACTGAGTCAGAACTAAAAGATCTTATGAGTGTTAAATCAACGGTAAATAAATATGAGTGTAAACGACGTCGGAGATGTTTACGGGGTCTGACATCTCCTATCCAGTGTCTAACGTGAGTGTAGTAACATGGAAGATGTTCGGGATTCACATATCCTAAGGATCCGTTAAACTATCTACTTTGTAGTACAATACGTTATTATAATATGTCTACAGTAATATAAACTATTAAAATAGTGTTAAGGCGTTACCCATATCCCCTTAACACATTTTATAGGTATTCCAATAGTCTATACAGTACCGTAACTCCCCGTAAACTGGAGTCGCCAGATGATGCCACATAGGTACGACATAAAACAAACTCGTAGGAGCGCTATGGTAGGTGACACGACACAACTAGGGAACGCCAGGGTAGATATACCAATTACACTTCCGGACTGTTGGTAACGCATAGCCGCAAATACCGCCCAACTCGAAACACACTCCCGAGTAAAAAAATCGAAGGGTGGCCACCAAATAAATCGCAAAGTCAGAATATAGTATCAATGGAATGTGTCCGATCAGAGGAGTTACCTCATTGGCCCGAGAATCTCTCTTGTTTTAGCCACCTTAAGCCAACTCATGGAAGTCGGGTCCACGTATATACCTCATATAGGATCGTCGCTGTTTGCGCCAAAATTGGTCACAAACCCCAAATATCGTGAAATCACCAGTGTATGAACACAAATCAGTAGTATATAATCACAGATCACAGATCTAAGTAATGTAGAGGATAAAAAGTCAAGAATAATGAACTTAAAATAGAAAGAAATAGACAGAGACACAAGATTTATAGTGGTTCGGCGATCTCGCCTACGTCCACTCTGAATTTGATTACTTTATTGATGTTCATTTGCTGATTACAATTGATTACAATGGATTGCAGCGGGTTATAGTTCTGAAACTCGAGTACAACAGCAGTGAAATTCGTTTGCAGCAGCAGCAATGGAGTTTAAAACTGGATCCGGTAGGGTCTCGGCGTTGGAGAATTCCAAGAAGAAGAAGATCCCCTTTTCTGTATGCCCTGGGGGTCTATTTATAGGTGTAGGAGGCTGATATTTCGCTCGGATCTCGGGAGACTTCTTCTGGCACGTGAGTAGGCCCGCGCGACCAAGCCAGTGAAGTTTCGGCCCGATCCGTGATCGATACGAATGGATTTCTTATCAATCAAGATTGCGTCCAATGGAGTCGAAACTTGGTGTGGACATTCTTTAGCATGTACGTAAGCTTTTGTGAAAATTTCATAGCATTTGGACTTGCGGATTGCGAGATATGATCGATGCAATTTTGTGTTTCCGGTAGGCTATTTGGTTCGTATCGATCACCTTCGCGTTGTTCCTTTCAAATCGATCGACGCACGTGCTAAGGAGATGACGTAGCACGTGATTTCTAGATCGATCCGCTCTTGATGCCGAGTTGACTGCTTCCATCATCATATCGATCGAGTGCTGTGTCTTTGTGGTCGATGCTTGGTGCTTCTTTTCGTATCAATCATCCGTGTTCTCGTTCGTATCGATCACGCTTTATTTCGTATCAACGCCCGGTTGTTAATTTCGTATCGATGAGAAAGTTCCTACTTCGTATCAATCTGTGGTCGATCGATACGAAGTGTGCATGGTATTTGATTGACTTGATGTGTACGAAATGGGCCACAGACGACCGAGTCGAAGTGGACCTGCCTTCGGATAGACACGAAGAAGGCCATCCTTAATGGATACGAATATGGCACTTGTCGATCGATACGAAGCAGGAGTTTCCGGATGGATACGAAGTAGACCCTACTTGATTGATTCGAACCAGAGGTAGAGAGATCGATTCGAAGCGGTACGAAAAGGATAAATGCGAACTAGGCAGACCTGGATCGATGCGAGGTGGACCCTGTTGTTGCCGATCGATTCGAAGCTAAGTGTCGCTGATGGGTTCGAACAAAGTCCTTCACCTGATGGATATGAAATGGAGCTTGTTCACTGATGGATTCAAACAGAAGGTTCGTCAATGGATGCGAACCTGATCGATTCGAACTGTGGCCTATTGATGGATACGAAATTGAGGCTCGATGATGGATACGAAATGGGGTCATTCCCTTCTGTTCGCATCGATCATAACTTGAACATACGAATTCGGATTGACTTGAAATTTGGGACGATGGCTTTCATGGCTTCGCTCGTCGTGTCTTGTCAATTGTAGCTTAATCCGGACTCAAACACTATTCATCGTTATCCATGGTGAACCTGTGCGTACTGGATATTCGGGATGAGCGATCCTCGGTTTCCAGTCTGTCCCTTGGTATCTCGGCCTTGCCAAAAGGCGGGATAACAGTCGCCATCCTACTTTATTCTGGAATCTCCACCGCGTACACAGTTGTCAAAGTGGTTTTCGGTATTGGCAGAGAGTATGACAACATTCGATCCCGGTCTCTTTAACAACCAATCGCTTATTACACACCGGATGGTTCTTTACATTTCCAAAATCGTTTCATAATTGATATCAAAATATCATATCCAATTCAAACCATATCACTTTCAGAATCATTACTTACTTTCGAAATCATATTCACCTTTGAAATCATATCGCATTTGAAATCATAGTTCGATAATTTTATTTCCTTTCAAAAGTCATATTCACAATTTATATTAAAATATCGCGTTCTCAAAAACCGTGTTGCTTCCAAATCATATCATTTGCAAAATCATAATTCCAAAACAGGTTAAATTCTTACTTCAAAATCATTATTCAATTCATTATACATTTAAATTCCCACTTAGGTTATAACATCATTTGGCCTTATTTTCTTTTTAAAACAATGAATTGAATTTAAACACTTTCACTTTACTTGGTTTTGAAATTTAGAAATGGTTTAAATAATTATAAATAGTTAAAATACTCCAAAATAGTTTAATTATAGGTAAAGTACTTTTAGATTGATTTAAGACAGTTACATAGATTTAATTTAGATTAAATATAATTAAAATAGATTAAATAGCTTAAAATAGATTAAATAGCTTAAAATAGATTAAATAGCTTAAAATAGATTAAATAGCTTAAAATAGATTAAATAGCTTAAAATAGATTAATTAGATTTAAGATAAATTAAAATGGTTTAATTAGTTTAAAATAAATCAAATTGGTGTAAACAGATCAAAATAATTTATATAGTTAATATAAGTTAAATAGTTTAATAAATTTGAAAACCTTAATGATTATAAATATATTTTTAAAACAGTTTATATTAAAATACGAGTTTGGAATTTATATCAGTCTAAACTATTCATTTCATTTCAACATATTTGGACCATTTCAAATTTCCAAAATCGACAAACCAAATTTCAATAAACTATCGAATTTCATATCGTTTAAATCCATGTTCAAAATATCAATACGGATTACTCCAACTTCAACATATTTCAAAGTTATTTTCAAACATATTCAATAACTCAATTTCGATATAATTTCATTTATACATAAAATTTTAACTTTAAACTTCCGATTTACTTTCTTAAAGAAATTCCTTTTTTAAACCAATTCGCATTTCAACACAAACCTGATTTTTCAATAATATTTCAATTTACATAAATCAAATTTTACTTCAAAACATCAATTGATTAAATTCAAAAATTTAAGGATTTTAAAATCATTTAATTTAACCAATCCAGTGTGCGTATATAATTTTCTACCCTAGGGTCAAGTGATACAGATATTTATCATTTCAATCTGCAATTTAAAATTTATATTTACGGATATATATCATTTCAATCCGCATTCCCAAAAATATCGAATCCATAAAATCGCTCAAGTCTATCATTTCGACCCATAATGATTTTTCCTTAATCTATTGATCATTTGGGTATGTATCATTTCGACCCATAGTGAACTTGGAGTTTATAACGATATAAAATAAAACATCCATTCATCCAATATTAACAATCAACATCCATTATAGACATCATCCAAATCAATCAATAAATATCAATATAGAACTGATAATCAATAACAAGTATTTAACTGGCAATTTATATTCAATGATAAATTAAATAACGATGTAATTCAAATAAATTCAAATTAACTGAGATGATGATTTTAAATATACCAAACAGTCATAGATAAATTTCTAATCACATCATAAATTTAATTTAACAAACATAAGAAATTTGAGAAGTTGTGAGTGGGTTAAAACACTCACCTTTAAATTTAAATTGAATTTAAATCCAATTTAAACCCGAAATTTGAACGGTCTCATAATTTGTCCAAACCAGCGTCAAAATTTCCGGAATTTCAATACGATCCTAATGAAACAGACCGTGCATGAATTGGACCTCGTATGTGAAAGTTATACGTGTTAAAAGATTTGAAATTAAATTTAAACAAATAAAATAACATTATAATATTTACACGTCACCTGAAACGTTTCTTCCCAGGCAAACCCTATGCACGAATGAAGACAGCGCCGCTACCGATGATGACGTCGCGCCGCTCCATGCCAACACGCCTAGGTCCGACCTCACCACCGCACGTGCCTCGCCCGGCCGCTCTCCCCAGCCTCGCGCGACCCCACGCGGCACTCAATCGCATTAACACTTCCAACCTCCAAATTTGTGAAACCCAAATCGAATTTTCACGACCAATCTGACCATCAATTCATCAAACAAACAACTCTGATGAACTACACTCTGTCCTCTCCTTCCAACGGTAAAGTCGATTCGACGATCCGACCACTTTGATCAAGGCACGATGAACGGCTGAGGTTATTCCACCCAATTACGGCCACATAGCAACCCGGATCGAAAAACGAATCACATATTTGACTTGCACTCGTCGAGAGCTTCAAATCGATATAAAATTCGATATAGCTTGAGGAGTTAAATTTTTGGGTTTGAATTTGATTTGCAATTGGATATGAAATTTAGGTTTTCTACCATTGAGGAAAGAGGAGCAACAAAAAATTTTGTACGTGCAGAAATGAGGAATAAGAAATGACCTAGGGTTTATAATGAGCTATTTATAGATGAAGCTGAAATAGAAAAGAACGGATCAGATTTGATTTGGAGTGGAACAATAAGCGGCTCGAAAAGCCCGTTCTATCTCCGGAACAAAAATTGGATCAACCCATATATCAAAATAAATGCTTTCGATAATTTTGAACTCAATGGAACAGATTTCACGTTCTAATTCCATAGTATGAAGAAGTTATGGTAAAATCAATTTATTTCAAATTGATTTCAATTGATTTCAATTAAATTGATTTCAAGGCGTTTCGAGCCCGTACGATCAAACAACAAGTCCGATCATTACAAAACTGGAAATCCTATAATAATTTACCGATACGAATCTGATGAAACTGGTTTCGTCGAAATCCGAGTCAATGGCCAAAATGGCTATATTTCAGTTAATTAAATAAATTAATAATTAAATTAATTAAATCACATTTTCAATTTAAATTTTAATAATTTACCACTTCTATAATTTTTGATTTCTTAATCACTTACAATAGTTTAAACAAATTTAGATGTCAATTTAAAGTTGATTAATCCATCAATTTCAGTGTTTAATTTCAATTTCATTATATCCAGAAATTATAAATTAAAATTCCAAAAAAATCCATTTATTAAATTTTAAACCTTGTTGTTCAAGTCTTCATTATGGTAAGGATATAACTAACATTAGTTTATATCTGAGTACATTAATATTTCCCAATATCATCTTAATTTCCCATTAACGTAATATTTAAATATTTAATTTCATTTATTTACAATTAATCCAATTATTATAATTTAAATTCCAATAAATTAATAAATCTTGATTTCCATTCTTTTTATTCAACCAATTATTATATTATGAATAAAATTAACATTATTTCCAATTATTAACTTAATTTACATTAACATAATATTAAATTATATTTTATTGAAATTTATTTCCAATTTAAATTAACGGGCTAACTAAATAGGTAATATACAATAATTGTTACCATTAACTTTTAATTACACTTATAAGTTATTATTAACAAACAAATGTTACAATTGCTTACATAACATTGTTTGAATCCAATTATCATTAGTTATATACTGATTCATCAATTAGTTCAACATCTACACTTGTTTCCTTTTATTCAATTCATAGCCAAGTATAACATTTAAATTATTTCAATAAATTGGAATTTCATTCAAATCGTTAATGATTAACTTTAATTGACATTGTTACATTTTATTTTACTTATTATTTCATTAATAAGTTACAAAAATTTTTATTTCTCCAAATATTAAATCACAAAATTTATTCAAATTAATAATTTAAATTATCGCAAATTTACGGGTTGTTACAGAGATATAGTAGTGAATGATGATGGTCGATGAAGTTGTGCTTAATGGATGGTTGTTGCTGTCAGGATATGCAGAAGTGGAGTTGAAGGAGTATGTGGTAGTGTGGTGTGGTGATTTCAGTCGTACAAGGAGGTGGTCAGCAAAGTGATTGTGATGTTGTAGTGATGTATGAAGTTCTGGATAGTGGCGAGGATGATTGGCAGTTTTTTTTGAATCGGTGCTTGGTTGTAGTTGCAAAGTGGTGATGTTTGTGGCAAGAAGAGGGGTGTTTGAGTAGCTAGAAGAAGATGTGTGATGTAATGGATGTATGACAACAGCAGAAGTGTATGCAGTAGGGGGTAGTTTGATGGTTGTAAGGGAGGAGCGATATGTACTACCGAAGTGGATGGAGTAGGCGGTTTGTGAAGTGTTGAAATGGTGAATGGTGAGCAACTGTGAAACTGCAGTGTATATGAGTTGTTTTTTCTAAGGTGAAATGGTGAAACTGCAGTGTATTTGAGTGGGCAGTAACAGTGTGACGTGGGTTGTAAGTGGTTGAAGGTGTATGTGAAGCTTAGGTTATGAAGTTGATATGGTGTGCAACGGTGGTGGAGAAGGTGTGCACTGTGTTGGTATGAAGTGTTAACAAGTGGTCAGGTGCACAGTGGGGTTGTGACAATTGAAAGTGCAGTGATATGGAACCAAATGTTAGGTAGTATGATATGTTAGGAGTAAAGTGGCTGTTGTTGGATGGTGAAGTTTGTGAGATATGGTCAGGCTGGTAAGGGGTGTTGTTTGCTGATATCGATTGGAACAGGAAGACGAATATGCTGCAGTTTAGTATGTAAGAGGACAGGAGTTAGATAGTGGGGATGGGTGATGATGTTGTAGTTTGTTGATGGATTTTGTATGGCCAGAGAGGTCAGTTTGGGTAATAGGAATGGTACATAGGCAAGAGCAGTGGCACTGTAGTGTTGCACCAAAGAGTTGAATCAATAGCACAATGTACACTCTCTTTTTTTTTTCTTTTTTTCTTTTTGTAAATGCAAAGTAATAAAAACAAAATGTAATTGTAGAAAGAGATTGTAAATGCAAATGCAATGCAACATTTTTTTAAATGTGGATATGCAAATGGAGAAACAACAAGCACATAACAAAAATGAGAACAAAAATCAACAAACAAACACACAACACATTATATATATAAAAATATATTAAATACAACTCAATATACAAAACAAACACACAATAAAAATCAAACGAAAAAAAGTAATTCGAAGAGTAGAAAATTAAATCCAAAACTAATTCCTCAGCAATGGCGCCAAAAACTTGTTTAACGACGGAAATTCTATCGAATTAGAAAACCGTCAAAAAATTTATAACAAAATTTATACCGCAAGCGCACGGTGTACTATCGTAGTACGTAGTGAGTATGGGTCGATCCATAGGGAAATGTTAGATTTTAAAAATCTATTCAATCAAATTAACCAAGATTTAAGATGTTTAAGCTAACTACTAAAAATTGCAAAACTAACAACTACAAAAGTGAATGAAAACTATGGGAATAAAATGACAATTTAGAGATAATTCCACTCTTTATATCATATAATTCAACCAAACATGCAATTATGATCTCTTTTTGTCATTAGTGAAATTAATTGTTGTGTTTATCATAAGTATGACATATTTGTGCTATTAATTAGCCTAATATAAACCATCAAACCATAACACAACCACTAATACACTTTTAACCATGAAATATGACAACAAAGTTGAAAGAAAAAATCTATTTTATGTATGGTCTATTAACTATTAATTAGAAATATAGACCATCAAATTTCAATTTCAATATTCACTTCTTTTCCATAATCATATTTAGATGAAGAGGCAATTTGTGTTTTGTGATTATTTAAGCATAGCCTATTTGGTGTCAGCAATATAGGCTATAAAATTCAAAGCAAAAACAACAAGTTAAACCACTTTATGCATTCTCATTAAGAACAAGAAGAGAGTCATAATTGTCAAAATGTTGAAGCTACATGATTAGAGGCTTCATTACCTCTAAATTGATGGGATTAGCCTCTTATTTGTGTTATCATATCAACACAAGTAGCATGCAACATGAAACACAAAAAAGAAGAAGACGAAAGCAAACTAAAGGAAGAGTTATTCTACTTACATAAAATCAAAGAAGATCTACACTACTTGCATAAAAGTAAATAAACAAGAAAAGACTTGAATTAAAATTACATAAAAAAATTACATAAAAGAAATGGCTAAGTAGCCAAGAAAAGAAAGAGAGCTCTCATTTTATTTTTGATCTAAACTAAGAGAAGAGAGCCTAAAGAAAGAGAGCCTAAGAGAAGAGTGTAATTACATGAACATAAGGGGTATTTATACATGTATGAAACCCTAATTCACTTTTTTGGGGAATGCCCAAAATACCCTCTAAGAAGTGTGGTGGCCAAGTAACCATTAGCATCCAATAATCATCCATTAAGTGTGAATGAAGATTTAATGGCCTTTTAACATGTGGATTAGCTCTAATTTGTACATTGAGGTAGGTGGATAGGTGGGGTCCTCCATGATCATGGCTTTGAATTATTTCCATCTCCATTCCTTTGTATTCACTCTTGTGCATGCATATATCTTCATGAAACCACTTGTATATGGATCCAAATTCCTACAAAATATTATAGAAATTTCCAATTAATTTTTCTCAAATTAATATATGCACAAAAATGACCATTTTGCCCCTATATGAAGATGAATATGTGACAATTTGAAAATAATTTGAATTTTGGTTTAAACAAGTTAAAACACCCAATATGATCATTTATTTAATTTAAATAGATTAAATATGGTGGTAAAAATATGCACATTTACGTGCACATCAGTCACCATTCGGAATGCCATGCTGTAAACAAATGTTATGCAGAACTTTAACAGAGATTACGGAGGAAGCTCTCTCCAGAGAACTGAGGAGAACTCTAAAATTTGGAGGAGTCCGATCTATAACCGGACCAATTGGAACTAACTGACCGTATTCAGCTGGCGGTACTAAAGAAGTAGGCGCTATTAAAACCGTTTGTGAAGGCGCAACAGATGACGATTCGGCTTCTGAGAGTGCCGGACTTCCACCACTGGATTTATGATGGGATGACAGGTGCTTCATTCTATACAACAAAACATGTACCTAATGCGGTCAGGTAATTCTATTTTTAACTAAAAGTCCCCCTACGCTTAACACTTGACTTCCGAAGAAATATTGATTTATGCCAACACATCGGATTCTAAGTGTTGACTGGGGCAAGTGCAATGTGTTATCTATATGGGATGGGCTTGGTGTCCTGAACACTACAAATGCTCTATCCAGTGTAGATAGTTCACTCGCAGTGAAGAAAGAAAAGAGCTTTTCGTATCATTCATTAAAGTTATTTCTCCTACACTTACCCGTTATCGACTAATGATCGATATTGGATCAGCTGCACGAAGCGACCCGGGAAGCTCTTCCCGTTCTAGGTACACTGATTATGCAAATGACAGGACCAATCCGAACTGAGCACCTATAGATTGATGGGTCCGAATCGAGCAGAGAATTCTCAGCATAAGTCTATTTCAGTTCTCTCGAAGGTGATAATGGCATAAGCTGCATACAAGACGTTACCCTAAGCTATTATCACCTCCTAGAAAAACCAAAATCAATCCGCAAGACGTTGAGCCATATTAACGATGTATCTCGGTGCAAGTTAATTCTGATTCTGTGGCCGTAGATAGCAAAACATGTCAAGCATTAGGGCAAAACCCAGATTTCGTTGCGTGAAGAACTCAAGACTATCTTGTTCCACAAAACCGAAATCAACCCAAATTTTCCATTACATCCATCATCAATACAACCTCATCACCAAATCGCTAAACCAAAATTCCAAAAATCCATACCACCCACCTTAAGTCAAAAATCAAAAGTAGAATATAGTCAAACTCTAGGTCGGTTGCAATCCAAGGTGGATAGGTCGACAGTGATCCAAGTGCGTAAGGTCGGTGGCGATCCAAATTGATGAAGGTTCAGGAGCTAGGGGTAAGGTTAAAACGATGGCGAAGTCCTGGAGGGTCGATGGCAAGAAGCTCTAGCGGCGGAGATCAGCGGTGGCGATGGCAGTAGTGAAGTTGGGGTTTGAATAATTTAGTTCGGGTCACAAGGCTGAAGGTTCGAGTCGCAAATGAAAATATGAAATGGAAGAAGGTCGGCTCGTGTGAAGGTAAATAGGAGGTTGCGCAAGAAAATTCTGCTAAGTCCATGGATCGCCAGCGATCCATGGACTATAGATCCCTAGCGATCCATTAAATTGCTACCAATTTCTTCCAAACTTGCCAAGAATTATCAACGTGTTATTTGCAAGCATCATGAAAGTTGTGGGACCAAAATTGATTTATTATTACGAGAAAAGACAATTCACATAAGAACTCAACATATGGCTGAATAACCAAAGCCAAATTCACACGATGGCCTCAACACAATCAATTGAACCTCACTAAATAGCAAATCAGAGGCAGTTACTTCCAATGCACGCCTTGTTTCCAACGAAAGCATACTTTGGTGGGCAAATGTTATCTGGGTTTTTAACCCAATAGAATTCAATGGAAGTTAGAACATATGCGTTAAGTTAAAATGACTCAAGAATCAACCGAAAGGATCAAAAAAGGAACGAAAAGGGACTCAAGAGTAAAAAATAAAAATTAGCCTAAGGGGATGGATCGCTAGCAATCCATAAGTATTGCTCATGGGTCGTCCATTCTTCTAGCATCATGAAGCATTTCTTTTCTAGGGACACATGCTAAGTTTCACGATTCCAAGCAAGCTAGATTGAGAAGTGGGCATTCGTTTGATTCCAATAATAGTCCAATGCAACCTGTACATGAATCATCATCAAAACAAGGCAGCTATTCACCAATTTACAAGAAGGACATCCACAAAAGGCATGGAACATGGTACAATTGAAGCGAGCCAAAAGTAAGCTAACTACATGGATCGCTAGCGATCCATGTCCTATGCATCGCTAGCGATCCATGTCCTATGCATCGCTAGCGATCCATCATATTAGCTCGGCTTGCTATGAAATTTCCTAGGCGCTTTCGTATCTTCAAATGCAAGCTTCTGGTAAGGCGGCTTAGCCCAATAGCTCTCCAATCCCTATAAATACTCATCCAACTGCAACATAAAGAGAAGGATCTTCTGGATTGGCTTACTCTTCTTCTCCCACACAATAGTCATCTAGGGGTTTACTGTGATTCTCCATTGAACTCTTGCACCTGTGACTTGATCTAGCTTAGAAGTTCAATCAAATTATAACCAGATTCAACTAGTAACAACAGTCGGTCAATAATAAAATTTATAAAGTGGACGTAGGCTTCATTATCAGTCAAACCACTATAAAAATCTTCTTGTTCCTTTACTTTTTCTACGATCGAGTATTGCTTTTTCTATTTTATCTGCCTTGATAAACAGGGATGGTGCTTTTGCACTCAATCCAGGGTGTTAACCCATTTTTTGGGTTAACAGATAGCATTGTATATCATTCATTGAATCAATTTTACCAATCAACAGCCAGCTTTGGAATGGACCTAAGGTTCGATGGGCTTTTATTGGGTCGAAAATTAGGCCTGTTTTGTAGAGGGTTGTTACATTTGGTATCAGAACTTAGGCCACCGGATCAATAGGAATATGCATACGTAAGAGTGCGTATTTGTTATTTTTGAAAGTATTTTTCAAAACTCTAATATATATATAGACACACACACACACTTTTATGAACAAACACAAACATAATAAGCAAATTTTTATTTCAGCAAATAACACTATCTTAGGATCTATTACTTTATATTAAAGCAGGAACTTTCCCCAACTGTTCCTTTTTCTTCATTTCAAAATCCTACTTCCTTATCCAATTTCACGTTTTTCCCCCTCTATCTCATCTCCAACTGCTACACCACGTCCTCTACTCAACTTCCTTCTCTCACTTCATTTCCCTCTTCCCTCTGTACCACAGTCCTCCTAAATTCCGACCCTCTACGCCTCCACCTCTATTCCGAGCCACTGCCTCCTACCCTCCCTCTTCTTCGCTACTTCCCACAAAATAATCGCCGCCCTTCGAGTCCAACTCTCCTCATCTATTGCTCCGGCCAACTGCCTTTCCGAACCTTCACCTTCCATTTGCAAAATTTGCGAAGATTGTGGACGACTGCCCACCAAAATATTTCCTGATTTGGCCCCTTCCTCCGCCTGACTGCTCGATCGTCTGTGTAGGTAACGTCTTCCTTCCTCACCATTTTTTAGGTGTTACTATCCTCTGTCCCGCCTGATTTACTACCTATTCTGTCGTTCTATTCAAATTGCCCCTGCGACTGTACCGATTTTTTATATAACCTACGAACTGACGAATTTACCTCCATTTATTTCTCATTTACGATCAGTTTTTGCATATCTAAACATCACCTGTATTTTAATGCAGTCCTCGGAATATGGTAATATGTCATGGTTTGTGTTGCATACTTCTTAAGAAGCATGTATGAAGAAGTGTGTGGTATAACAACTAAATCAACAGCTGTCTCCCTTAAACATTTATATCTGGTAATACCAAACTGAGCACGTACGCATATTTAAATTGAAGGCCTTCCACTGCTCAGACCAAACATCTTGAAATATATAGTAGAGATAAGTTACAAGGAGCATAAATTTATAAGCCATACTGCAAACCTAATTTTTTTTTCTCATAGCTGTGCCTAAACCAAGTTTTTTAACAGCAGTCCATTCGTAAGGAAAAAAATGCCAGTGCTGTGATAGATATATTGAAGGGAGGATAGTATGAATCGGATTGCGTAATCGTAAGGGTACATACAGAAGGTATCTGTAATCATTCACATGAATTAGAGTAAACAGAGACGCAATGTTGTCATTCTCATAGACATATTAAGATTAACTAAAAAATACATCCCTTTTCATAGGTATACGTAGAGAAGGTTAAAAAATTAGTAAAAAGAACACGAGCGTGGACTACCGGAGGTCGTTTTCAGGCATATCTCAATAATCAACGTGTCAATAGGTGTTCAGAATGGATGTATGACAATAATTATTTTGAATATTATCCAGAACAAAACTCGAGATGAAAAAAATGACATGTGCGTAACTGGCAGTAAAGTCAGCAGCCTGTAGAAAAGAGTATGTGTAGTTCAGATTCGATGGTTAAACGATACGGTATCCTACCCTGTATTAAACACTGTATGCATATGACATGAACTAAACTTTTATTCGCTATCGTCTGCAGTTACGTTGTACAAAATTTAATAGGTTAATGTTTACCACGGTGCGATATTCTGTGGTTTTCTATGCAGCTTAAAATAAAAAGTTAAAAACAAACCTGTACATCGTATCCAGACTGCTTGACTTAATTTGCTACTGTCATATTCAATTCATTTCACCTTTTCATTCATTTGTGTTTACATCATCACATTGGGCTGATCGCTACTGTATGTATTTGTTGACTATAAATTTTTACCCCGTTTCTTTTTATCAACTCCTCTTTCACATTGACGGCTTGATTTTCACTACTTTTATCTCATGGGTTTTAAACATGTATTGGATACAGTTCAGTGCAGTTGCTAAGTTTAACTACAACTGTTTCAACTTTGTTCAATTCATTATCCATGCTCTCTGACATGTTCTTGCTGCGATGTTATCTTTGTTTATTTCCTTACCTACAACCAAGTATTAGCAACATGACTGACATAAGACTTTGGTTCGATCGGCTACTAAATTCCTTTAGCTCCGCTGTTTGCTTTTGCAGGCCACCCTCATCCTTGCCGTTTAAACAGAAGTTATACCGATCGTTATGCATTTGAGTCGACGTCACGCTGGTTTAACGGTTGAAACTACATTCAGCATGCCTGGCTATGTCCTCCATCAAATTTTTTCTGCGTGCTGATTTGGTAACATTTTTCCACATCCCTTTCCACTTTTCATTTGTTGAAACATATGCATTTCTGCATGTCAGCAGATGGTATTGATGCATCACTCACTTTTTCTCTTGATATCTCTTTTGCTTTTTCAGGCTAAGAACGAAACATCAATCTTTTCAGTTTCAGTAAGTAAATCTTTGATTACTTATTAGTCACCACATCACATAACATTCTATTGCTAATGATTTGAAACCTCAATGTTCACCTTCTAACTATTTTCAGTTTAAAATTCGTAAGCATCATAAGTTAATACTTAGGAAGTTATTAAAATATGATATTTTAACGTAAAAAATTAGTTTGTTTCCAAATTAATTCATCCAGTATTGCAAGTTGTCGCATATGGCAGAGAATTTGAAATATTGAGTATTCGCTTTATAGTCATTTGGTTATTTATTTTAAATAATAATAACTGATTTTCAGTGCATTTTATTTTGCTTGGTGTTCCTATGATTTAGTGAATTTTATGTGCTACTATATACGAATTGAATGTGCAATAACCCCTTTTAATATGTCAATACCCAAGTGGCAGAATTACTTTAATTGCCTTTAAAAATACCACTCTATTTTTTTTACTTTAATTTTACTTTAATTACATTTTGCTTTAATTTTATTTTGCTTGGTATTTCCTGTATTTTTTTGTACATTTTCGATACCAGTCTTTTTTTTTTCAACAGTTTATTTACATATGCTTTATTTGTATTTCTGTAACGACCCGGTATTTTCAACCATCCGCATCCATTATAAGTGTATAGGTAGACACTCATGCCGGAGTTGAATTGCTCAAAATACCGCGTTGTAATTAAAATTTGGCAAATCTCAGAATATACAGTAAATAAATATAATCACAGATCACAGACACAGAGTAAAATAATGCAGCGGAAGTAAAAGAGATAGTAGTTCATGAAGCTACTATATATATAAGATATATCAGAGTTAAATAAAAATACAACAGAAGAAGTAAAGTACAACAGAAGTCTCAAGACATAGAAGTCTACTAATACAAGAGCTGAAATAGAACAACAGACTGAACAGATAAAACCAGATAGCAGCTGGATAAGAATGATCTCCAGTAGTCCTAGCTCCGTGAAGATGAAGTCCAACTGATACTCAGGCTGACCCGAGCGTAAAATAAAACATAAACACTCGAGTCAGGATATACATACTTATACAATGTAAACCAACTCAAGTGAACTGTAGTAAAGGTACAAGTAACTTAGAAGATGCTTGGGACCGCCCATCCTCTAAGGATCCGTTAAACTATCTACTATGTAGTAATATTCGCTATTATAATAGTGTCTAAATAAGTAAAGTATAATCATATCGGAAAATAGCATTAAGGGGATGGAGAACCTTAACGCGGTCGGATCTTAAAATCATAATCGTAGTAAAGCTCGATATGGTAGGTGACACGGCACAACTAGGCAATGCCAGGGTAGATATACCAATTACGCACACGGATTGATGGATACGCATAGCAGCCACTACCGTTCCACCTCGAACAACATTCCCAAATCGGAGGATGGCCATCTAGTCAAATCACAAGTAAGAGTATAATATCGAAGAAATGTGTCCGAGAAGAGGTGCTACCTCACTGGTCCGAGATCGCTCCTGTTTTAGCCACCTTATGCCAACTCACGGGAGTTGGGTCCACGTAATATACCTTAAGAACGTCGCCACCATCCTACTTCATTCTGGAATCTCCACCGCGTACACGGTTGTCAAAGTGGTTTTCGGTAAGACAGAGAGTATGTCCATATCCGATCCCGGTCTCTTTAACAACCCAACGTTATTATAACCCGTGGTTATAAGTTTAAAACAGTTTATACTTCAAAATAGAATATCATTTCAAATCCAAATCTTTATCAAAATAAAGATTAAATTAATTCTAAACCATTTCCATATTCTTTAAAATATCATATCATTTCAAAACTTCATTTCAAATCATTTTAATATTCCAAATATCATTTGAGTTCAAATCTAAATATTTAACTTTAAATACCTTCTAAATTTAAAGGTATACTTCATTTATTATCATTTCAAATCACCTTTTAAATAGTTTATATTCCAATTAAATAATTCATTTAAACCTTTTAAAAGTGTAATTATTATATTTTCAAATCAAGTATTCAATTTCCACAGTTTCAAACCATTCTGAGTTCGTTTACTAAGTCAAAAACCCTAATTATTAAAATTTCAGCATTTCACAGCATTTAAAAACAACTGCTATAGGTTATATTTGAAAACATTTTTTTTCAGCAAAACAATATTTATAAATTGCTATAATAGTTCAGTTTAAAACAAAATCATGTTTCAGCCTACTGCAGTCCTTAACAAGTGCTACAGTAGCCCTTTTATTAGTTCAGGTTCAATTTTAGTTTCTGCTACAACAGCACTTACCAAGTACTATCATAGCCTTAGTTCATTTTAGAGTTTTGGTTCACTTTATAATCCACAACACTTAACAAGTGCTACAGATTTCCCTAGTTCAAAACTTATAAAATCATACATTAAAATATTCATTTAAATCCTTTAACTGATTTATTTTAAAAGAAATTTTTTTTTCACATTAAAACCAAAACTTACAAATTCGCTTATTACATTCATTTAAACATTTAAACTACATTTTTCCACCAATTTAAAACTAAATTTTCATTTCAATTTAATTAACTTAAGTTTCCATCTTTTCTTTTAGTCAAAATTTCAAATTTAAGTTTCGTTTTAAAAATCAATATTCCTCAATTTATTTATATTTATCACATAGAAAAAAATCATTTCTATTCTAAATAAATCACTTAAAAATTCGATTTAAATCAATTTAATATGATTACAATATTTAAATTATTTAGAAGGATCCGGAAAATACAGAAAAATAACCACTGGTCTGTATAATATTTTCTAGCCTAAGTCAAGTGATACAGATACTATATCATTTCAATCCGTAATTTACAAAGAAAAATCCGGGTTTTATCATTTCAAACCCGCAATCCCAAGTAAATAAAATTTAATTGAAAATCGTTCAGGCCTATCATTTCAGCCCATAACGACCTTCCCTTATTCTAAAGTCCGTTCGGGTATGTATCATTTCAACCCATAGTGATTCTATTCTACAGGGAACTTGTAGTGTGATTTAACAGAATAGAATAACAGTAAAATAAGAACAGATATAACAGATGATACGATATGCAGTTTTAACAATTAGCATCAACTAAAATAAATCACAGGTAGTTATAACATCATTTATTTATTTATTTATTTCTACACATTCAGTTGCGGTCGTTTCACAATCATATAAGTATGAATATTCGTGTGAGATTTACTCACCTCTACGGAGCTGGAGATCCGAAGAACAGAGAAATACGATGTAAATCGAAAGCACGCGAATAGCACGATCAGTCGTTAGCGGATGCGCCAACTAGATTCAAATCAAAAGCACAATAAATAACCAACTCTAAGATTGCACGAATAACAAATTTTCAAATGAAGTAAACAACGAAAAAGAGACACGTTGAATATCGAGAACAATAGCACGACCACCTTTAAAATATAGATTATAACTTTTAAATTTGCAAAGTGACAAAACAATTTTTTTTCAAGATATAACTTCAAAGTTTGTAAAAGTGACAAAACAACTTTTTCATTCTTTTTCAAAACAAAGGTCAGAGGCAATACAGATTTATAACTTCAAAACAAGAAGCTCTGGGGAAACTATACTACCAAATACAAGGTGACAAACAAACATTTCATTTCTCTTTTCAAACAAATGCCAGAGGGAATAATATAAGCTACGGTCTAAAACAAAAATGCAGAGGTGACACAAAACAAACTTTTGTTCATCATTTTTCAAACAGAGGTTCATGAAATAGAATAGAAAAAATACCAACTGCCAAGATAACAAAATCACTTCACTGCTCCAGTTCACAATACCAGTTAGGTCTGTCATGAGTTGAAGATGGGTGGTCTGGTCTTGGTCGTGAATGGAGTAGGGCAGTCTGGTGGTGGTCTCGCATGGGCGGAGGCGTTGGTGGGTCGTCTGGGACGTGTGGTGGCTCGGTCTGGTGGCAAATGGGTGTGGCTGGGGTTGGTCATGGGGTTGGTGACGTGGTGGATAGGGTGGGGTTCGGTCTGGAGTAGGAGGCGAGTTGGTCTCGGTCTCGTATGGGGAAGGGGTGGTCTAATCTCGTGGTGGAGGTGACGAGGTTGTGAGGTGGTAGCTGGCGGAGCACGGCATGGGTTGGAGACGTGGTGGCGAAGGGTTCTCGGCATGGAGTCGATGGAGGGGCTGGAGCCGTGGGTTGGTGATGGTCTCGGTGGTGGATGGAAGACGTGGGGATCTCGGCCTGGCGTGGGTGCCTGGGCGTGATGGTGGCTGTAGTGGGTCGCCTGGGTGGTAGGCTGGTCACGTGGTGGGTGGTGATCTGGTGGGTCTGGTCTCGGCCATGAGTCCGTGGTGGCGAATGGGTAGGTTCGTGGTGGTTCTCGGCATAGGTCAGTGGTGGCAGGCAAGGCAGAGTTCGGTGGTGGCTTTGGCGTACGTGGTGGTGGGCGTGGTTTCGGCAGTGGGTTATGGCAGGGCGTAGGGCGGAGCATGGAGGAGCGGTGGAGTTGCCTGGGTGGGTGGTAGGCTTCGAGATCAGCCAAGGTTTGGAAGAAAAGAAAATAAAAATAAAAGCAAAACGAACGAAAGTTAAGAACAGCAAACAAAAGCAAAGGCCACCACTTTTTTTATTATACAAATGGAAAAAAAGAAGAACGGAATTAAAACCAAACTGCAAACAGCCAAAACAAAATATAAATGAAAGAAGTAGGCATGCTTACTCTTTTTAGATGCACACGAGATTTGAAACGAAAGCTACAGAGAAAGCTTTTTGAGAAATGAAGATTTGAACAATAGAAAATGAACAGCTGTCTACTTTTGTAGAAAGAAGGCAACGAAAAGTTTTTGAACTGCAGGCACATTAAGGCAGTAAATAGAGTTGAACGGTAGGCAAATAATATTATTAAGTTTGAACGAAACGTAAGGAAGATAAAGGGGAATGGACTGATTCTCACGCGCACAATTCAATGCAAGATTAAATTGAAATTTTCAAACTGAAATATACAGCTGAAATTAATGGACCATGGAACAATGCACGTACAGTGTAACGCCCGAAGTAACGTACAACCGTTACTTACTTCTTTTATTAAATAAATTTAAAAATGTTAACGGTTTCTTAAAAATATAACGTATCTTTTTAAACCAAAATTAAAATAGCTATTATCATCATTAATAAAATTTGATTCTAATGTAAAGTTAAGAACGGACATAAATATACGTAACGAAATGTAAAGTTTAAATTTTTCATTTCACACAAATTACCACACTTTATATTTAAATCAATATTTCGAAATTGTATAATTTTTTTTAAAAAAAATTTCGTTTAAAAATTTTTGGGCTGTTACACTCTCCCCCACTCAAAACTTTTCGTCCCCGAAAAGGAACGAGGTACGGGAAAGCATAGAAAAAGATAGAATGAATAGAATTAAGACAAGATGATAAGAATATTGGAATTACACCTGATAACTATTGTTATAGGCAAGTTTAACAAAATGGAGGTGATCAAATCAAGAACACAAACACGAAAAAGATCCTCTAGAGTCTGAATCGCCCCTTTCACTTGACTGACGGTCTATGAATGGAAAAACAGTGTTCAGATCCAGATGAGTAATAAAGATTTCAAAGATTATAAAAAGATGTCTAAACAGACTGGTATAAGCAATAGCCTTCCCATTCTGTAACAAGATAAGAGAAAATAAGGACAACCAAAAGATAGTTTAAAAAAAACAAAATAAGATAATAAATTTGAAACAATAATGCTTTGAAATCATAACAATTTAGGGATGTTTATCATTTGGAAATCATACTACTAAAATCATAACACTTTGGAAATGTTATTCTTAAAAAGTACAAAATACTTAGAAAATCATAACACCTCTTTTAAAATAATCTTCCTTTAAACCATTTTAATTTAAGGTCAAATAATATTCTTTTTAAAGTTGTAGCATTTCTAAGTTCATTCAATTATAAAATTTCCAAAACATTGTATTTTCAAAATAGCAGCACTTATAAAATGCTAAGTAGATATATTAATATTTCAAATCAGTTTTATTCTAGAATATTCATTTGGATATCATTTAACTTATGACTTATTAAAACAAACTTTTATGAATGGAATATCCAAATTAAACTATACTTCATTTATTAATTCAAAAGTTCACTATTTTAGTTAGCTCTTAATTTAACACATAACCTAACACTTTATTTGAAATACTCATTTCACAAATAGATATTCCTTTAATAAGTTACACTTAAAATTCCATTTGAAAACCAAATTCTCAATTATCAAGTTTTAGTGATGTTAAAATACATTTTAACTATTTAAATCATAATTATTCATTTTTCAAAACATATCTATTTCATAAATAAAATATTTATCATAGCAAATATAACAATCATATTTCTATACACATTTATTCATTTAGACCTCACTTAAACTATGAATTCAAATTAAATAAACTTTATTACAAAATGTCCAATTCTAATGTATTTTATTTTATCTATTCAAAGATACATTATTTATTATGCAACATATTCATTTCAGGAAATAACCATTATTAAAATTCCTAGGTTAGACTTAAGGTTCCATATTAAATCAAATTTGATTATTAAGTTATTTAAATAAAATCTCTTTAGATTCCTTTTTCAATATTTGCCTCTGTTAATCTTTTATAACTAAAATTTAAGTGTATTACATGTATTATAACCACTCAAATTTTATTTATAAAAGTCCTTTTTATATTGTATATTATCCAATTCCATATTCAACTTCTGTGTAATTTAGGTAAGTTATATTGGAATGGAATTGTGTGTTATACAAGTGAACTTTCCAATTCAATTATCTCAATTTTGAATCATTTATCCAAATTTTTGATTTTTTCTTCTTATAATTGAAATTATTCTTCAAGATAAAATTTAAGAATTTGAATCTTCGAACATCTTCAAACCATTTGGAGATAAGTAATTATATATACAAAATATGTTAAATCAAATTTAAATCATATATCTATATATATATATATTATAATCCAGTCATATTTTAGAAATTCAAATCAATTAGATTTTCCAAAACAAAGCTGTAGCAAGACTACAGAATGGTTTCTTCACTTCGAAACTCGAAAATGAACGTCGATGATGTTGTAGTCATCACCGAAATTATTTTCCAGCGACAAAGAGAAGAGCACTAAATTTTTTAAACTTTAAAATCCTTTAGAGACAAATTTTTATTCAAAATACTTTAAATAATATCCCTTTAAAATTTTTAAACACAAGGTTTGAAACCATCGGAAATTAAATTCTTTAAATTTCTTGTTTTTAAATTCATTTCAGTTCCCAAATAAATTTATAAACAACTATTTATAAATTCATTTGTAGAACAACAAATGATGAATAAAGTATTATCACTTCAAATTATCAATTTAAATCAATTTATTAAGTTCCATAAATTTACCTATATCAAAATTTATTTCATTAACAAATTTTTTATATATATATAATATTGTGTCAGTTTGTTCTGTCAAAGTGTTTTAGAAATCCCATCGATAATGTTGATCAGACGAATCGATCGGAAACCCAAATCAACATCAACAGCTCAAACAACACAATATAAAACAAAACATTAATTTACAAGTACAGTTCAAAATGTTAGGAAGATAGATTGGAACAAAAGACAAGATGCTTAAACAGAGTAGAGAGATGGGTAAGCTTAGGTAAATCACGGACAACCTTAACCGGGTCAACCGTGACTTAAAGAATAAGATCGATGTGGATTTTTATGGGATAAATCTACGTTTGATCTCAAGAGATAAAGTTTGGAATAACAAAAGATATTAGCATCTAAACCAAGGATAGATATAAATCTCTGGTTAATCGATGCTGATTATAAAGGATTTTCACCCTTTTACAAGAAAATTAGAATATTGGCGAGACTGCCAATTCACTATAAAGATCATTCGAAGTGGAGTTATGTGATACTCCAGAATCAAAAGAAGATGAATAGTGAGGGACAAGAATGGATTTTGGAACCGGGCGGAACGTTCCAAAATTCAAAGGAAATTTGAATCAAGAGGAAAAGATTCAAACTCGAACGAAAGTGATTCTGTAAATAAATCTACTCCATATGCTGAGTTTTGCCTCAAAGCCAAAGCTCTGATACCAACTGTAACGACCCGGTATTTTCAACCATTCGCATCCATTATAAGTGTATAGGTAGACACTCATGCCGGAGTTGAATTGCTCAAAATACCGCGTTGTAATTAAAATTTGGCAAATCTCAGAATATACAGTAAATAAATATAATCACAAATCACAGACACAGAGTAAAATAATGCAGCGGAAGTAAAAGAGATAGTAGTTCATGAAGCTACTATATATATAAGATATATCAGAGTTAAATAAAAATACAACAGAAGAAGTAAAGTACAACAGAAGTCTCAAGACATAGAAGTCTACTAATACAAGAGCTGAAATAGAACAACAGACTGAACAGATAAAACCAGATAGCAGCTGGATAAGAATGATCTCCAGTAGTCCTAGCTCCGTGAAGATGAAGTCCAACTGATACTCAGGCTGACCCGAGCGTAAAATAAAACATAAACACTCGAGTCAGGATATACATACTTATACAATGTAAACCAACTCAAGTGAACTGTAGTAAAGGTACAAGTAACTTAGAAGATGCTTGGGACCGCCCATCCACTAAGGATCCGTTAAACTATCTACTATGTAGTAATATTCCCTATTATAATAGTGTCTAAATAAGTAAAGTATAATCATATCGGAAAATAGCGTTAAGGGGATGGAGAACCTTAACGCGGTCGGATCTTAAAATCATAATCGTAGTAAAGCTCGATATGGTAGGTGACACGGCACAACTAGACAATGCCAGGGTAGATATACCAATTACGCACACGGACTGATGGATACGCATAGCAGCCACTACCGTTCCACCTCGAACAACATTCCCAAATCGGAGGATGGCCATCTAGTCAAATCACAAGTAAGAGTATAATATCGAAGAAATGTGTCCGAGAAGAGGTGCTACCTCACTGGTCCGAGATCGCTCCTGTTTTAGCCACCTTATGCCAACTCACGGGAGTTGGGTCCACGTAATATACCTTAAGAACGTCGCCACCATCCTACTTCATTCTGGAATCTCCACCGCGTACACGGTTGTCAAAGTGGTTTTCGGTAAGACAGAGAGTATGTCCATATCCGATCCTGGTCTCTTTAACAACCCAACGTTATTATAACCCGTGGTTATAAGTTTAAAACAGTTTATACTTCAAAAATAGAATATCATTTCAAATCCAAATCTTTATCAAAATAAAGATTAAATTAATTCTAAACCATTTCCATATTCTTTAAAATATCATATCATTTCAAAACTTCATTTCAAATCATTTTAATATTCCAAATATCATTTGAGTTCAAATCTAAATATTCAACTTTAAATACCTTCTAAATTTAAAGGTATACTTCATTTATTATCATTTCAAATCACCTTTTAAATAGTTTATATTCCAATCAAATAATTCATTTAAACCTTTTAAAAGTGTAATTATTATATTTTCAAATCAAGTATTTAATTTCCACAGTTTCAAACCATTCCGAGTTCGTTTACTAAGTCAAAAACCCTAATTATTAAAATTTCAGCATTTCACAGCATTTAAAAACAACTGCTATAGGTTATATTTGAAAACATTTTTTTCAGAAAAACAATATTTATAAATTGCTATAATAGTTCAGTTTAAAACAAAATCATGTTTCAGCCTACTGCAGTCCTTAACAAGTGCTACAGTAGCCCTTTTATTAGTTCAGGTTCAATTTTAGTTTCTGCTACAACAGCACTTACCAAGTACTATCATAGCCTTAGTTCATTTTAGAGTTTTGGTTCACTTTATAATCCACAACACTTAACAAGTGCTACAGATTTCCCTAGTTCAAAACTTATAAAATCATACATTAAAATATTCATTTAAATCCTTTAACTGATATATTTTAAAAGAATTTTTTTTTCACATTAAAACCAAAACTTACAAAATCGCTTATTACATTCATTTAAACATTTAAACTACATTTTTCCACCAATTTAAAACTAAATTTTCATTTCAATTTAATTAACTTAAGTTTCCATCTTTTCTTTTAGTCAAAATTTCAAATTTAAGTTTCGTTTTAAAAATCAATATTCCTCAATTTATTTATATTTATCACATAGAAAAAAATCATTTCTATTCTAAATAAATCACTTAAAAATTCGATTTAAATCAATTTAATATGATTACAATATTTAAATTATTTAAAAGGATCCGGAAAATACAGAAAAATAACCACGGGTCTGTATAATATTTTCTAGCCTAAGTCAAGTGATACGGATACTATATCATTTCAATCCGTAATTTACAAAGAAAAATCCGGGTTTTATCATTTCAAAACCGCAATCCCAAGTAAATAAAATTTAATTGAAAATCGTTCAGGCCTATCATTTCAGCCCATAACGACCTTCCCTTATTCTAAAGTCCGTTCGGGTATGTATCATTTCAACCCATAGTGATTCTATTCTACAGGGAACTTGTAGTGTGATTTAACAGAATAGAATAACAGTAAAATAAGAACAGATATAACAGATGATACGATATGCAGTTTTAACAATTAACATCAACTAAAATAAATCACAGGTAGTTATAACATCATTTATTTATTTATTTATTTCTACACATTCAGTTGCGGTCGTTTCACAATCATATAAGTATGAATATTCGTGTGAGATTTACTCACCTCTACGGAGCTGGAGATCCGAAGAACAGAGAAATATGATGTAAATCGAAAGCACGCGGATAGCACGATCAGTCGTTAGCGGAAGCGCCAACTAGATTCAAATCAAAAGCACAATAAATAACCAACTCTAAGATTGCACGAATAACAAATTTTCAAATGAAGTAAACAACGAAAAAGAGACACGTTGAATATCGAGAATAGTAGCACGACCACCTTTAAAATATAGATTATAACTTTTAAATTTGCAAAGTGACAAAACAATTTTTTTTCAAGATATAACTTCAAAGTTTGTAAAAGTGACAAAACAACTTTTTCATTCTTTTTCAAAACAAAGGTCAGAGGCAATACAGATTTATAACTTCAAAACAAGAAGCTCTGGGAAACTATACTACCAAATACAAGGTGACAAACAAACTTTTCATTTCTCTTTTCAAACAAATGCCAGAGGGAATAATATAAGCTACGGTCTAAAACAAAAATGCAGAGGTGACACAAAACAAACTTTTGTTCATCATTTTTCAAACAGAGGTTCATGAAATAGAATAGACAAAATACCAACTGCCAAGATAACAAAATCACTTCACTGCTCCAGTTCACAATACCAGTTAGGTCTGTCATGAGTTGAAGATGGGTGGTCTGGTCTTGGTCGTGAATGGAGTAGGGCAGTCTGGTGGTGGTCTCGCATGGGCGGAGGCGTTGGTGGGTCGTCTGGGACGTGTGGTGGCTCGGTCTGGTGGCAAATGGGTGTGGCTGGGGTTGGTCGTGGGGTTGCCTGGGTGGTTTCGGCAGTGGGTTATGGCAGGGCGTAGGGTGGAGCATGGAGGAGCGGTGGAGTTGCCTGGGTGGGTGGCAGGCTTCGAGATCAGCCAAGGTTTGGAAGAAAAGAAAATAAAAATAAAAGCAAAACGAACGAAAGTTAAGAACAGCAAACAAAAGCAAAGGCCACCACTTTTTTTATTATACAAATGGAAAAAAAGAAGAAAGGAATTAAAACCAAACTGCAAACAGCCAAAACAAAATATAAATGAAAGAAGTAGGCATGCTTACTCTTTTTAGATGCACACGAGATTTGAAACGAAAGCTACAGAGAAAGCTTTTTGAGAAATGAAGATTTGAACAATAGAAAATGAACAGCTGTCTACTTTTGTAGAAAGAAGGCAACGAAAAGTTTTTGAACTGCAGGCACATTAAGGCAGTAAATAGAGTTGAACGGTAGGCAAATAATATTATTAAGTTTGAACGAAACGTAAGGAAGATAAAGGGGAATGGAATGATTCTCATGCGCACAATTCAATGCAAGATTAAATTGAAATTTTCAAACTGAAATATACAGCTGAAATTAATGGACCATGGAACAATGCACGTACAGTGTAACGCCCGAAGTAACGTACAACCGTTACTTGCTTCTTTTATTAAATAAATTTAAAAATGTTAACGGTTTCTTAAAAATATAACGTATCTTTTTAAACCAAAATTAAAATAGCTATTATCATCATTAATAAAATTTGATTCTAATGTAAATTTAAGAACAGACATAAATATACGTAACGAAATGTAAAGTTTAAAATTTTCATTTCACACAAATTACCACACTTTATATTTAAATCAATATTTCGAAATTGTATAATTTTTTTTTAAAAAAAAAAATTCGTTTAAACATTTTTGGGCTGTTACACTCTCCCCCACTCAAAACTTTTCGTCCCCGAAAAGGAACGAGGTACGGGAAAGCACAGAAAAAGATAGAATGAATAGAATTAAGACAAGATGATAAGAATATTGGAATTACACCTGATAACTATTGTTATAGGCAAGTTTAACAAAATGGAGGTGATCAAATCAAGAACACAAACACGAAAAAGATCCTCTAGAGTCTGAATCACCCCTTTCACTTGACCGACGGTCTATGAATGGAAAAACAGTGTTCAGATCCAGATGAGTAACAAAGATTTCAAAGATTATAAAAAGATGTCTAAACAGACTGGTATAAGCAATAGCCTTCCCATTCTGTAACAAGATAAGAGAAAATAAGGACAACCAAAAGATAGTTTAAAAAAAACAAAATAAGATAATAAATTTGAAACAATAATGCTTTGAAATCATAACAATTTAGGGATGTTTATCATTTGGAAATCATACTACTAAAATCATAACACTTTGGAAATGTTATTCTTAAAAAGTACAAAATACTTAGAAAATCATAACACCTCTTTTAAAATAATCTTCCTTTAAACCATTTTAATTTAAGGTCAAATAATATTCTTTTTAAAGTTGTAGCATTTCTAAGTTCATTCAATTATAAAATTTCCAAAACATTGTATTTTCAAAATAGCAGCACTTATAAAATGCTAAGTAGATATATTAATATTTCAAATCAGTTTTATTCTAGAATATTCATTTGGATATCATTTAACTTATGACTTATTAAAACAAACTTTTATGAATGGAATATCCAAATTAAACTATACTTCATTTATTAATTCAAAAGTTCACTATTTTAGTTAGCTCTTAATTTAACACATAACCTAACACTTTATTTGAAATACTCATTTCACAAATAGATATTCCTTTAATAAGTTACACTTAAAATTCCATTTGAAAACCAAATTCTCAATTATCAAGTTTTAGTGATGTTAAAATACATTTTAACTATTTAAATCATAATTATTCATTTTTCAAAACATATCTATTTCATAAATAAAATATTTATCATAGCAAATATAACAATCATATTTCTATACACATTTATTCATTTAGACCTCACTTAAACTATGAATTCAAATTAAATAAACTTTATTACAAAATGTCCAATTCTAATGTATTTTATTTTATCTATTCAAAGATACATTATTTATTATGCAACATATTCATTTCAGGAAATAACCATTATTAAAATTCCTAGGTTAGACTTAAGGTTCCATATTATATCAAATTTGATTATTAAGTTATTTAAATAAAATCTCTTTAGATTCCTTTTTCAATATTTGCCTCTGTTAATCTTTTATAACTAAAATTTAAGTGTATAACATGTATTATAACCACTCAAATTTTATTTATAAAAGTCCTTTTTACATTGTATATTATCCAATTCCATATTCAACTTCTGTGTAATTTAGGTAAGTTATATTGGAATGAAATTGTGTGTTATACAAGTGAACTTTCCAATTCAATTATATCAATTTTGAATCATTTATCCAAATTTTTGATTTTTTCTTCTTATAATTGAAATTATTCTTCAAGATAAAATTTAAGAATTTGAATCTTCGAACATCTTCAAACCATTTGGAGATAAGTAATTATATATACAAAATATGTTAAATCAAATTTAAATCATATATCTATATATATATATTATAATCCAGTCATATTTTAGAAATTCAAATCAATTAGATTTTCCAAAACAAAGCTGTAGCAAGACTACAGAATGGTTTCTTCACTTCGAAACTCGAAAATGAACGTCGATGATGCTGTAGTCATCACCGAAATTATTTTCCAGCGACAAAGAGAAGAGCACTAAAATTTTTAAACTTTAAAATCCTTTAGAGACAAATTTTTATTCAAAATACTTTAAATAATATCCCTTTAAAATTTTTAAACACAAGGTTTGAAACCATCGGAAATTAAATTCTTTAAATTTCTTGTTTTTAAATTCATTTCAGTTCCCAAATAAATTTATAAACAACTATTTATAAATTCATTTGTAGAACAACAAATGATGAATAAAGTATTATCACTTCAAATTATCAATTTAAATCAATTTATTAAGTTCCATAAATTTACCTATATCAAAATTTATTTCATTAACAAATTTTTTTTATATATATAATATTGTGTCAGTTTGTTCTGTCAAAGTGTTTTAGAAATCCCATCGATAACGTTGATTAGACGAATCGATCGGAAACCCAAATCAACATCAACAACTCAAACAACACAATATAAAACAAAACATTAATTTACAAGTACAGTTCAAAATGTTAGGAAGATAGATTGGAACAAAAGACAAGATGCTTAAACAGAGTAGAGAGATGGGTAAGCTTAGGTAAATCACGGACAACCTTAACCGGGTCAACCGTGACTTAAAGAATAAGATCGATGTGGATTTTTATGGGATAAATCTACGTTCGATCTCAAGAGATAAAGTTTGGAATAACAAAAGATATTAGCATCTAAACCAAGGATAGATATAAATCTCTGGTTAATCGATGCTGATTATAAAGGATTTTCACCCTTTTACAAGAAAAGTAGAATATTGGCGAGACTGCCAATTCACTATAAAGATCATTCGAAGTGGAGTTATGTGATACTCCAGAATCAAAAGAAGATGAATAGTGAGGGACAAGAATGGATTTTGGAACCGTGCGGAACGTTCCAAAATTCAAAGGAAATTTGAATCAAGAGGAAAAGATTCAAACTCGAACGAAAGTGATTCTGTAAATAAATCTACTCCATATGCTGAGTTTTGCCTCAAAGCCAAAGCTCTGAAACCAACTGTAACGACCCGGTATTTTCAACCATTCGCATCCATTATAAGTGTATAGGTAGACACTCATGCCGGAGTTGAATTGCTCAAAATACCACGTTGTAATTAAAATTTGGCAAATCTCAGAATATACAGTAAATAAATATAATCTCAGATCACAGACACAGAGTAAAATAATGCAGCGGAAGTAAAAGAGATAGTAGTTCATGAAGCTACTATATATATAAGATATATCAGAGTTAAATAAAAATACAACAGAAGAAGTAAAGTACAACAAAAGTCTCAAGACATAGAAGTCTACTGATACAAGAGCTGAAATAGAACAACAGACTGAACAGATAAAACCAGATAGCAGCTGGATAAGAATGATCTCCAGTAGTCCTAGCTCCGTGAAGATGAAGTCCAACTGATACTCAGGCTGACCCGAGCGTAAAATAAAACATAAACACTCGAGTCAGGATATACATACTTATACAATGTAAACCAACTCAAGTGAACTGTAGTAAAGGTACAAGTAACTTAGAAGATGCTTGGGACCGCCCATCCTCTAAGGATCCGTTAAACTATCTACTATGTAGTAATATTCGCTATTATAATAGTGTCTAAATAAGTAAAGTATAATCATATCGGAAAATAGCGTTAAGGGGATGGAGAACCTTAACGCGGTCGGATCTTAAAATCATAATCGTAGTAAAGCTCGATATGGTAGGTGACACGGCACAACTAGGCAATGCCAGGGTAGATATACCAATTACGCACACAGACTGATGGATACGCATAGCAGCCACTACCGTTCCACCTCGAACAACATTCCCAAATCGGAGGATGGCCATCTAGTCAAATCACAAGTAAGAGTATAATATCGAAGAAATGTGTCCGAGAAGAGGTGCTACCTCACTAGTCCGAGATCGCTCCTGTTTTAGCCACCTTATGCCAACTCACGGGAGTTGGGTCCACGTAATATACCTTATGAACGTCGCCACCATCCTACTTCATTCTGGAATCTCCACCGCGTACACGGTTGTCAAAGTGGTTTTCGGTAAGACAGAGAGTATGTCCATATCCGATCCCGGTCTCTTTAACAACCCAACGTTATTATAACCCGTGGTTATAAGTTTAAAACAGTTTATACTTCAAAAATAGAATATCATTTCAAATCCAAATCTTTATCAAAATAAAGATTAAATTAATTCTAAACCATTTCCATATTCTTTAAAATATCATATCATTTCAAAACTTCATTTCAAATCATTTTAATATTCCAAATATCATTTGAGTTCAAATCTAAATATTCAACTTTAAATACCTTCTAAATTTAAAGGTATACTTCATTTATTATCATTTCAAATCACCTTTTAAATAGTTTATATTCCAATCAAATAATTCATTTAAACCTTTTAAAAGTGTAATTATTATATTTTCAAATCAAGTATTCAATTTCCACAGTTTCAAACCATTCTGAGTTCGTTTACTAAGTCAAAAACCCTAATTATTAAAATTTCAGCATTTCACAGCATTTAAAAACAACTGCTATAGGTTATATTTGAAAACATTTTTTTTCAGCAAAACAATATTTATAAATTGCTATAATAGTTCAGTTTAAAACAAAATCATGTTTCAGCCTACTGCAGTCCTTAACAAGTGCTACAGTAGCCCTTTTATTAGTTCAGGTTCAATTTTAGTTTCTGCTACAACAGCACTTACCAAGTACTATCATAGCCTTAGTTCATTTTAGAGTTTTGGTTCACTTTATAATCCACAACACTTAACAAGTGCTACAGATTTCCCTAGTTCAAAACTTATAAAATCATACATTAAAATATTCATTTAAATCCTTTAACTGATTTATTTTAAAAGAAATTTTTTTTCACATTAAAACCAAAACTTACAAATTCGCTTATTACATTCATTTAAACATTTAAACTACATTTTTCCACCAATTTAAAACTAAATTTTCATTTCAATTTAATTAACTTAAGTTTCCATCTTTTCTTTTAGTCAAAATTTCAAATTTATGTTTCGTTTTAAAAATCAATATTCCTCAATTTATTTATATTTATCACATAGAAAAAAATCATTTCTATTCTAAATAAATCACTTAAAAATTCGATTTAAATCAATTTAATATGATTACAATATTTAAATTATTTAAAAGGATCCGGAAAATACAGAAAAATAACCACGGGTCTGTATAATATTTTCTAGCCTAAGTCAAGTGATACGGATACTATATCATTTCAATCCGTAATTTACAAAGAAAAATCCGGGTTTTATCATTTCAAACCCGCAATCCCAAGTAAATAAAATTTAATTGAAAATCGTTCAGGCCTATCATTTCAGCCCATAACGACCTTCCCTTATTCTAAAGTCCGTTCGGGTATGTATCATTTCAACCCATAGTGATTCTATTCTACAGGGAACTTGTAGTGTGATTTAACAGAATAGAATAACAGTAAAATAAGAACAGATATAACAGATGATACGATATGCAGTTTTAACAATTAGCATCAACTAAAATAAATCACAGGTAGTTATAACATCATTTATTTATTTATTTATTTCTACACATTCAGTTGCGGTCGTTTCACAATCATATAAGTATGAATATTCGTGTGAGATTTACTCACCTCTACGGAGCTGGAGATCCGAAGAACAGAGAAATACGATGTAAATCGAAAGCACGCGGATAGCACGATCAGTCGTTAGCGGATGCGCCAACTAGATTCAAATCAAAAGCACAATAAATAACCAACTCTAAGATTGCACGAATAACAAATTTTCAAATGAAGTAAACAACGAAAAAGAGACACGTTGAATATCGAGAACAATAGCACGACCACCTTTAAAATATAGATTATAACTTTTAAATTTGCAAAGTGACAAAACAATTTTTTTTCAAGATATAACTTCAAAGTTTGTAAAAGTGACAAAACAACTTTTTCATTCTTTTTCAAAACAAAGGTCAGAGGCAATACAGATTTATAACTTCAAAACAAGAAGCTCTGGGGAAACTATACTACCAAATACCATGTGACAAACAAACTTTTCATTTCTCTTTTCAAACAAATGCCAGAGGGAATAATATAAGCTACGGTCTAAAACAAAAATGCAGAGGTGACACAAAACAAACTTTTGTTCATCATTTTTCAAACAGAGGTTCATGAAATAGAATAGACAAAATACCAACTGCCAAGATAACAAAATCACTTCACTGCTCCAGTTCACAATACCAGTTAGGTCTGTCATGAGTTGAAGATGGGTGGTCTGGTCTTGGTCGTGAATGGAGTAGGGCAGTCTGGTGGTGGTCTCGCATGGGCGGAGGCGTTGGTGGGTCGTCTGGGACGTGTGGTGGCTCGGTCTGGTGGCAAATGGGTGTGGCTGGGGTTGGTCGTGGGGTTGGTGACGTGGTGGATAGGGTGGGGTTCGGTCTGGAGTAGGAGGCGAGTTGGTCTCGGTCTCGTATGGGGAAGGGGTGGTCTAATCTCGTGGTGGAGGTGACGAGGCTGTGAGGTGGTAGCTGGCGGAGCACGGCATGGGTTGGAGACGTGGTGGCGTAGGGTTCTCGGCATGGAGTCGATGGAGGGACTGGAGCCGTGGGTTGGTGATGGTCTCGGTGGTGGATGGAAGACGTGGGGATCTCGACCTAGCGTGGGTGCCTGGGCGTGATGGTGGCTGTAGTGGGTCGCCTGGGTGGTAGGCTGGTCACGTGGTGGGTGGTGATCTGGTGGGTCTGGTCTCGGCCATGAGTCCGTGGTGGCGAATGGGTAGGTTCGTGGTGGTTCTCGGCATAGGTCAGTGGTGGCAGGCAAGGCAGAGTTCGGTGGTGGCTTTGGCGTACGTGGTGGTGGGCGTGGTTTCGGCAGTGGGTTATGGCAGGGCGTAGGGCGGAGCATGGAGGAGCGGTGGAGTTGCCTGGGTGGGTGGTAGGCTTCGAGATCAGCCAAGGTTTGGAAGAAAAGAAAAGAAAAATAAAAGCAAAACGAACGAAAGTTAAGAACAGCAAACAAAAGCAAAGGCCGCCACTTTTTTTATTATACAAATGGAAAAAAAGAAGAAAGGAATTAAAACCAAACTGCAAACAGCCAAAATAAAATATAAATGAAAGAAGTAGGCATGCTTACTCTTTTTAGATGCACACGAGATTTGAAACGAAAGCTACAGAGAAAGCTTTTTGAGAAATGAAGATTTGAACAATAGAAAATGAACAGCTGTCTACTTTTGTAGAAAGAAGGCAACGAAAAGTTTTTGAACTGCAGGCACATTAAGGCAGTAAATAGAGTTGAACGGTAGGCAAATAATATTATTAAGTTTGAACGAAACGTAAGGAAGATAAAGGGGAATGGAATGATTCTCACGCGCACAATTCAATGCAAGATTAAATTGAAATTTTCAAACTGAAATATACAGCTGAAATTAATGGACCATGGAACAATGCACGTACAGTGTAACGCCCGAAGTAACGTACAACCGTTACTTGCTTCTTTTATTAAATAAATTTAAAAATGTTAACGGTTTCTTAAAAATATAACGTATCTTTTTAAACCAAAATTAAAATAGCTATTATAATCATTAATAAAATTTGATTCTAATGTAAAGTTAAGAACGGACATAAATATACGTAACGAAATGTAAAGTTTAAATTTTTCATTTCACACAAATTACCACACTTTATATTTAAATCAATATTTCGAAATTGTATAATTTTTTTTTAAAAAAAAATTTCGTTTAAAAATTTTTGGGCTGTTACAATTTTCATCATTTTTCATGAATATGGTATATTTGTACTGTAGTTTTAATGGTAACAATTTTGCTACGTGTCACCGAGAATCATCAGCATTAATTACATTATACCCTGACTGCACGGATTACCTACTTTTTTAAAAGCCGGTGTTTGCTTTTGCAGGCAGCCAACGTTTTTGCAGCAGTCATAGAGAAGATTAGTACACAGTTTGTGCCTACTGGAAAAACAGATAAGAGAAGGTGAGTCTAACCACGTATAACTATTACTGTTACTTTTTTAAAACCCCTTTTCTTTCCCAACATCTGTCCTCGACTCAGCGTAGTCATTATACCCAACTACGGTAGGCTGGATGGTTGATTTTGCTGTCAGACATTAGCATGTTGCACACGCGTGCATGTCAGCAGTCCCTCTACACACTGTGCGTTACGAATAGTTAGCGCTTTCCTTAATCATACACCAACTGTTTTCCCTCTCATTACTGCATTTTTTTATGGTTGAAAAAAATTCAAATTTTTCTACCAAACTGACCGCTGTCATAGATATATATCTGATTTGCAAATCCTGCATAGCCATTATTTTCTGGAGACGTTAATTTGTTTGCAAATTATGCAGCTGTATTCAACCAACAATAAAGTCGTTAGCACACTCTTATCACTGGCGTATCAGCGTACTTGCTTTGGTACGATTTCATTGCTGTGCTCACCATCCAACTTCTGACTGCCTTGATTTCGGACAAATTATACGACCTCTTTGAGAACCACTTCTCGCTTATGCTGTTGTAGTTGTACTGTGCTAATTTTACCTACACTTTCTTTGTCATGCATGACTTACATTACCTACGACAAACTCAAAAAATGAATGCACACGTAATTTTCTCTACGCACAGACTTGGAGAAAAGTCTAGGATCAGTGCACACTGTTGAGTTTGTGAATATACACTGTGAATAGTTTGTGCAATTTTAACACAGTTGGTATCCAAGATTTTATACTATTATTCTAACTTTATGCTGCTGTAGGTATGATTTGTCAATTTGATGTTGGCTTCTAATCAAACTGAATCTGAAGATGGTTGATGCAAATGAATGCAAGCACGTTGTCTGCATTGGTGGTTTAAATTCTAATCCTCTGGCAAGATGTTTCTGCACTGATCTGCAGTATTTCTGCGTGTTTTTTTCCTGCCTCCTTTCCTCCGTTGTCTATATCAGTTTTGTACTAACTATTACGTAATATTCAGTTAATGGACATAACATGATGTGCCCTGTTTTAATCGATGATTTTACTGGAAGTAAAATATCCATGCAAGTTAATTTGATAAAATTGAACACTGTGTGTAGCCGTATTTTATGCTGTAATGTTTGTACAATTTTTTTTGGGCTACTTTGGATAGGCCGTACAGTCTTGGTCACTACTTATAACAAAAGAAAAAAAAATTGATTCTACACTAATATTGTGTTTGTGAACATATAATTTTATTGGACTTAATTAGTTATAACATGTATGTCATCTTGCAACTGTTAATCTATAGTACGTAATAGGAAATGCCTGCTACATATTAACCGTAAACAGTCAAGCATAATATCCATTTAACACAGTAATAGGTAATATCACATTGTTAATTTATCAGTCAAAAGTGATCGTAGGAAGATGATATAAGTATAGCATGCTTGAGTCATATCCAACAAATATACAGGATAAATCACAGACATATTTAGTATTTGTACATACAACGTTTGTGTTAATACTCATTTATGCATGGCATAGTTTAAATTTCAATTTAGTATGCGATATGTGACTCATAAATACACAATTAATGGTATAATCCAATTTGTTATAAAAAAAATGATTCAACAAAAAGTGCATGTACTTATAACTTCCAATATATCGATTCAAGGAATCACTGTCAAGTCCCTGGAATTGAAAGATGAGGTAAGAAAAGTCCCTCCCGAATAAGTTATGAAAATTAGGTCCCTATTTTTAGATTTTGGCTAATTTATACCACTTTTGCTCTTGAAAAGAATGCTAAGTCGATTTTCTAAAAGTGGACGGTTTGGTAAAAAATAACAAAATAGGGACCTAATTTACATGTGTTTATGAGCAGGGAAAATAGGGACCTTTTGATGATATAAGTTTACTGTTCACTGTTCATAATTATCTTTCCTATCTTTTACTAATTACGAGGTTATGGGGCGGAGCGTTGACGCAACGGTTAAACTGGCCGCATGCTGATGTGGACATTCCGTTCGACTTTGGAAGCAGCTTTTTTACCCATACGAGAAAAATGTTGTGTATATTATTGACGTCCTCAGAGTCTGTTATCGTGCGAAGGCTTCTTGCGTTAGGTTCCACATTTCCATCCGTACTAAATTAGGAAGTTATCATACATGCTACACCATGTATCTGCCTTACTATTTTATTGATCGCATGTGTTATATACAGCAATGCAAACAATGCGACAACGTAAACCAATCCAAACGACCAAGTGAATGCTCTGTATATGCAATATATGATCACTATTCCGTTCTACCATCCTCTTTCCACTACTGAATCTACAATTCGCAGGTTATATCAATGCCCATGTGCAAAGCACGGGTTACTCACTAGTGTTGTAATAAAAAGGCTCAGAACTACAAATAGTTTATTATGGCTGAAAACAATTGCACGGGGATAGGGAACCCTCCATCCAAGAAATACCCACCATATGATGTATGCTAGAATGGTCCAAGCAATTCCTAGGGCATGTGGGGGCAAGTTCCCATTGCTTAACAAGCTACACCAACGGCACCAGCTGCTTTTCCCCCTAAAGCAACACCTCGCCCACTAGACTTCCTTATAATGTGTAAAGTCTTTAAGAATATGGGTGGACGGGCATATGCGGGAGCTAATGATTTTTTGAAAGAAAGGCTTGGATGAATGAGTGTAAATGTATATTCCAGGGACTGGGATAGGAAGACTAAATCAAGAGGAGGATGAATGCATAGATTTAAAGGGGATGCGCTTGATTGGTAGACCAAAGTATTTTAAGAGAATGTCGAGGGAGGAATACTTAGGCTGAATTCCAGGCTCGCTTCGAGTTGTGGTTCATGTCCAAAGCTGAAGTAAGTTTGGAAATGGAAACGTTTATACTATAAGGCAAGGAGACTCCATGTAGAAGGAGTATATCAATAAGTTCACAGAATTAGTTAAGATTGGATGGAGTCTGATTGACACTCTTACAAATAAGGCTAAGAAGTTTGTTAAAGGCCTAAATTCTCCACTTAGGGAGCTACTTTTGACCCCGTACCTGCAGGCGCCACTTATGATATGATAGATGAAATGGCCGTACTTTAAATTGTTGGTATTTAGGAAAAGGAGTAGGTAATGCAAGTGTAAAGTCAAGGTGGAGCGAAGAAAGTGGGATTCTGGGTTGATAAGAAAGCCAAGGGGAAGAAAGGAAGTGTAATATGTCGTAGAGGTCGAAAGAAGGAACACGTTGCTAAGGACTGCAAAATGAGTTTGATGAGGGAAGAGTTCAAGGGGAGATGCTATTACTACCATGGAGTAGGGCATTACAAAAATCGATGCCTAAAGCTAGAAAAGTAGGATCAAAGTGGGCAAGCTTATGTCATCGAAGCTGTACCAATCTCAAGTATACCTCTTTCCAAAGACAAAGGAAAAACTACAGTGGAAGGTACAACGATTATCTCCGGAAATACTATTCATACCTTATTCATATCTAGAAATGTAGTTAACTCCTTGTGTAACGACCCGCTATTTTGGACCATTCAAATCGACAATAAATCCACACATGTCGGACTTGAATAATTCAAAATATCAGATTGTTATTTAAATTTGGCAAACTCATCATATACAGTAAATAAATCAATCACAGAATCACAGAGTAATACAATAATACGCAGCGGAATAGATAAAATAGTAGTTCATGAAGCTACTATATAAACATCAGAGTTAGAAATAAAATACAACAGAATATCTCAAATGCAGTGAAGTCTCCAGTACAACAGATGACTTCTCTGGACAAATCAACTAGAAGAGCTGAAAGCTGAGGCGATAGTTGGATCTCCAAAGGAAGCTCCAAACTCCAAGGGTGAGTCTCAAATGTTGTATCACTCGGTCTGACCCGAGCGTAAAGTAAAACACAAAACACTCGAGTCATGATTAACATTCTTATATAAATAAATCCAACTCAAGTGAAATATCAACTGAAATACAAGTAACTTAAAGGATGTTTGGGATAACCATCCTCTAAGGATCTTCAGAACTATCTACAAGGTGAAAATATATATTATAACACCGTGGTCATTTCAATTTAATTTATACTTCAAAACCCAAATATCATTTCATTTCAAACATAACTATTTTCCAAGATAGTATATATATTAATTAATTTATAAAGTAAAGCATTTAATTTTCTCAAGTCTTGCAAATCGATTCAAATCAACTTCAAATTCCAAATTCAAATTTATTCAAGCTCCATTCATCAATTCAATTCAGTTCTAAATATACCATTTAAATTTTCAATATATTTCAAGGCTTTAATATTCAACATTTTCAAAGTTAAATTTAACCGTTTCATATAGCTCTTGATTTAATTTCATTATTATTTAATCAGGAATATTCACTTAATAAATTCAATATCCATTAACTAGCCTTAAATTACATTTTTCCAAATATTTCCTTAAATTTATTTAAACAAGAGGTATTCATTAAATTACTTAAATCAAACCCAAGTTATAAATCAGATCTTAAATCTCAATTTCAATAAGTTTCAAATCGGTTTAATTAAATTAAATTATCTTCCTAACCTTAACTTATTCAAATCATTACCAAAATCTATTTTGAAACATAAATTTAAATACTTAACCATATTATATGTATTAAATCAATCTCAATTAAATCAAATATTATTATTAAATCTATATATATATCATTACCATTTCTATATAAAAATTTAAGAATCAACATTTATTAAAACCATATATTTCTTCCCAAATTCATAGAATTTATTTTCAAAATATTTATATATATGGACCAACGGTGTCTATATATATATCGATCATATGGTTAAGTGATACAGATATTTATCATTTCAATCCGTAGTTTAAATATATACGGGTAGATATCATTTCAACCCGTAATCCCAATTTCAATTCAAATGAAAATCGCTTGGGTCTATCATTTCAACCCATAATGATTTTCTCCTATTCTAAAGTCCGTTCGGGTATGTATCATTTCAACCCATAGTGAATTCTAAACTACAGGGAACTTGCAGAGTGATAACAGATAATATAATAATATAAAACAGGCATATATCATCAATAACAATATAATATAAACAATAGGATATGGTGTCATATCCCATAGGTGGACAGTTACAGATAATAGCATATATAACAATTTAAATAACTACAGCAGCATATTTCAATTGTCGTTTCAATTGAAATCAAATTTAATCAATATAAGAACGTTAATCGTGAGTGATTGCTCACCTTTCGAGGCTAGGGATGAACGAGAGTATAGAAGATGACACAGATACGCACACTGATACGGACACTGAAATTGAATGATGAATCGAAGCAAAGCAAAAACCGCCACGAATTCAACGATCAAAGCTGATAATAAGAATAGATGGAACAAATTAGAACGGGGTCGATAAAGATAATCGAAATCATCTTAATAGAACAGAAATTATATATATATATATATATTATATATATATTGCACTTAATAAATAAAAATAAATTTGCTTTATTTTAATAAATATAAACTATTATTTTATATAACAAAACCCATATATTAAGTAGAATCCAAATACACATATATACATACAGCTTAGAAATTAGTATCAAATTTTAGACACATTATGTCGAAACCCCTATAAGAAAAATCAATATTATTATAAGCTTAGTCAAATAGAATTGGAAAGCAACAAGCTACATCATAGACTATTCATATACTATAACTAATGTTATAAAACTAACACCTACAGCATAGACTATTCATATACTATAACTAATGTTATAAAACTAACACCTACAGCATAGACTATTCTATAATATATCTGCAACTTTTTTTTTTTGAAATGCAAGCAGGGTTGAATGGTCCCTTACCATCTTTATTAACCACAAACACACATACAGAAAGTGAGCAATAACATTCTAAAGCTCACAAAAAGATAAACGGGGAAACATGAAGAAGAAGGAAAGAACACAACAAATAGAAAAAAAAGAAAAAAGAAAAACAAAACAAACAAAAAGAAGACAGAGCACAGGAGAACAGAAACAAAGACTCTAACTAATAGAGTCGTACGCTAAATGTTGCGATGACTTTTCTTTAACCCTAGATATTATAATGTTTATCAAAGCACTTTCAAACTTCATCTTGTTGTCAAAAACACGTGAATTTCTCTCTTCCCATATTACTTGGACGAAAACCTTTAGAATCAGTAAGAGCCTGTATGTGGTAGCATTCTTCCATCTGGTGTTTCTAAACAACCTGTTCCATTCTACATCACCATTTAAAATTGTTTCAGTAAAACCACCACTAAGTAGACTAGCTTTCCATATTCGTTTTGTGAACAGGCAATCAAAAAAGAGATGAGATCCATCTTCTATATAGTTATTGCAGAGAACACATATCAAATCAACACTATAACCTCTTATGCCAAGCTTATCCTTGGTCATCAGTGCATTTCTTAGGACTTTCCAGAGGAGGAAATTCAGTTTTTGTGAAGTTATTGGATTCCAAACTCTGGCATGCCACCGAAAAATTGGGCACCTGTCACCAATTAACAAGGCTTTGTACACTCTATTGATGGTATGTTGACCATGCATTGCAGCCCAAACATACCCTTCGTGACTATTGAGGTACTTTTTGCATTGCACCTCACCCCACAGCTGCATGATGATAGGGTTAGAGGAGTTAGGCAGAGTTATAACACCATTGTAAATATAATCAGAAGCTCTAGCATTCAAGGGGATCCCAGTTTGGTTTCGCTGATCATAAGTGAGCAGATCATACAGTATCATTCCTCTTCCCACCCATGGTTCAAACCAAAACTTCGCAGCACTATCATGGCCAAGCACAAGTTGGACATGAGGAAGTAAAGTGCTCCTGAGCTTCAGAATTGATCTCCACACCCAACCACAGAGAGGAGATGGTTCCATTTTCCAGAAGTTTTTATTGCCTAGATGATGTTGCTTAGCCCACTTAACCCACAAGTTTGGTTTTTCATTTATAAAATTGTCAAAATGCTTAGAAAAGGCAGCCTGATTCCATGTTCTAATACATTTTATTCCCAATCCACCATATTTTTGAGATTTCTCCAATTTACTAAAGGAAATAGGAATAAGCTTTTTAGAATACATATTCCCAGACCAAAGAAAGTGATTCATAGCTTTTCTAATAGAAGTTAGAAGAGCAGCAGGTAGAATGAAGCATCTACACCAATAAACAGTCATAGCTTGGACTATGGTTTTGATGATGGTGGTTCTGTCTGCCTGAGATAATTTATTGCTAGCCCATCGATTCATTGCTTCAGTAATTCTTTCAAAAAGAGGTAGACACGCAGTAGTTCCAATACTTCTGGAGCACAAAGGAATACCAAGATGCATAGTACCATCAGGAAGATCAGGCATTTGACTTTCTTGGTGAATGAACTGGTTATCATTTTCACTGAGACCAGCAACCAGAAGGAAAGACTTGTTTCTATTGACTTGCAGGCCAGTACACCAATTAAAGGTGAGAAGAATGCTTTTGACACATTCCATAGAAGACACAGTTGGCTTAACAAAAAGTAACACATCATTAGCAAAAAGGAGGGAGGTAATTAGGGGATTCCTGCATTTGGGATGTAACTCAAAATTATTGTTCACAACCTGTTTGCTGACAAGTTGAGTGAAAAATTCCATCAGAATTATGAACAAATATGACGACATCGGGTCGCCTTGCCTTATCCCTCTCTGGCTTCTGAAATATCCAACAACACCACCATTGTAACATAAAGAGTAGGAAACAGTTGAAATACACGTATATATCCAGCTAACAAAATGTCCAGGAAACCCCATTAGCCCCATAATTGCAGAGAGGGCTTCCCATCTAACAGTATCATACGCTCTTCTTATATCAAGCTTCATCATTGCTCTAGGGGATACATTAGCTCTACCATAACCATTAAGAAGCTCATGAGTTACCAGCACATTATCAAGGATACTTCGATTATTCAAAAATGCAGCCTGATTGTTAGAAATAACAGTGGGAAGGACTTGTCTGAGCCTTGCAGCAATTACTTTAGAAATGCATTTGTAGATTATGTTATAGCAAGCAATTGGACGATAAGCATGCAAAGTAGTAGCATTCTTACCTTTTGGCACCAAACATAAGTTGGTAGCATTAATGGGAGTAGGTAGTTTATTGTGCTCAAAGAAATTATGCATGGCATTCTTGAGATCAGTAGCAATGATATCCCAACAGTGTATAAAGAAAACTGCATTAAATCCATCAGGTCCACCACAGGAATCCCTCTTCATACCAAACATTGCATTGTAAATTTCTTCATCGGTAACTCTAGTGGACAATAGTTGGATATCAATTTCACTCAGTTTAGGCAATGGAGTTGACATGATCTCATGGTAGTTAGGACTCCAAGAATCATTAGGGGCATAATGACTAGTATAGAGATTAATGAATGCTTTGTCAATATCTTCCAACTTGTTTAATATCCTCCCTTCATCATCAAGCAGCTGGTGGATGTTTCTTTTAGTATTTTTAACCCGTAGGGTACTATGATACAGTTTAGAATTTCTATCTCCACACATATCCCACTCTTTCCTCAATTTTTGTTTCTTCATACTTAACTCAGTGGTCATAGCTTCAGAAAGCTGCTGAGTTAGCTTATGTTCTTGCTCAGAAAGTAAGATATTACCAGGGTCATCAAGCAAACTTAACTGAATAGCTGATAGTTGGTTCTGCAATGTATACGAGTACTTATCACCATCACCATACTTGTTCTTAGCCCAAATCTTCAATGCATCCTTGGTTGCTTTCAATTTTTGCTGCAAAATAGACATTTTGTTACCATATTTAGGTTGTTTCCAAACATTTACAACTAAGGGCATAAATTCTGGATCTTTGATCCAAATGTTAAAAAATTTAAAACTTGAGTTCCTTTTAATGGCTTTGCAATCAGTGGCTATAAAGACAGGAGAATGGTCAGAGAGGAGAGGGGGGAGGATATGATTGAGGGAATTAGGGTATTGAGTAAGAGCATTGGTATTGAGAAAAGTTAAATCTAGTCTACTCATGGTTCTCACTCCAGATCTGCTCTTATTGTTCCAAGTGTATTTTGGACCAACAAAAGCAGCTTCATGTAAATTGGAAGTTGAGATTGCATGGTTCAGGGGAGTGATATCAGAAATAGAAAGGGGAGTGCCACCACGACGATCACCAGCAGCTAACATACAGTTAAAATCCCCTAACACAAACCACGGATGTGATTCCTGTCTTAAATGTGGTAAATAGTTTAGCATTTCTTGTCTAGCCGCAGCGTGATTATCCCCATAAATAAAGGTAAGATAAATAGTAGTAGAGGTTGGGATATGAATGTCATGGAAATGGATGAATTGTTTGTGGGATAAAATAGGAGACAGGGTGTAGATGATGGGATCAGATATAACCATTATTCTACCATATGGTGCCTCAACCAAATTATGATGAACACTCCATTGAGGATTAATTATATTAGCTGCTTTAAGGGTAAGGTCATGGTTGAGTTTGGTTTCCAGAATGCCAAAAATGCTTATTTTATTATCAGAGATAATGCGTTTTGCTTGTACAAGCTAAATTTCCTTATGTGCTCCTCTAATATTCCAAAACCCAATATTATGTAACATGGATTAACTTATGGGAGTGAAGTTTGTAGTCTCATAGACCTTCTGAGGCCTGAATTTGAATCCTTTTCAGGTAATGTTTCATCATAGTCTATATTCTTGCCTTTGTCAAAATCTGACAGGCTACATTCCTTTTTCCTCTTAACACTGCTGAGGTTTTTATGAAAAGGGATTGGAGTTATAGCATGAGTAGGGAGAGGGTGATCCTGATTTGTCAAATAACCAGGAGGGGAAGAAATATGAGAATAAGGATAAATTGATTTATTGCCAGGGGATATTGGTTCATCCGAAACATGCACACTAACATTGTGTGCATGTGGATCTGCACATTGCTCAATTTGCTTATGCAAAGTAGAAGTCAGAGATTCTGCTTGCAATGTAGTGGTCTGGGATTCATTGGGCATTGTATTACAAGTTATCATACTGGGAATATGGGACTTCCCATTCAATTTGTCGATGTTTGCACTTTTTCCTGATTGCAAATTTGCTTCAGCATACTTATGCACTTTTTGTTTTTCTATGGACCTTTCAAGCTCTCTTGCCTTTCTGACCCCAACCAATTCTTGAACTAGCATCCCATAATTTTTAGCGATTTGAGTATTACCTTCTACATCTGCAACTACACTTGACACTTCTGAATTATTCTCTTTGCAAGCATCCAAACCTTCACTTTCCACTATTTCTTCCTCCTCAATCAGGATAGGAACACCATTGGTCTGTTCAAAGTTATTTTTGTCTCCACTTCCTTCCTTACTTGTAACTCCAATGTCCTCATTCAAACCTTGTAACACTTGAAATTTATTGCACATATTCATCTCTAAATCCTCATCCGCTTCTCCTTCTTCAACTATGTCAAAAACTTTATCTTTGTTATTATTTGTTACAGCTCCTTCTGTTCTTGTTTCATTTTCTCTGTCACTTCCATTTTTATCACTCCCACTAACTTCTTTAGTCTTCGAAAAAACATTTCTTCCTTTGCTCCCATGTTCAACTCTCTTCCAAGCTCTGGAGGCCTTATTTCGCATTATTTTAGCATTTTGATCTTTCATTATTGTATCTTCTTTCAGAACTTGTTTTGGCACTGTAGTTGAAACCTTGTTAATTCCTTCATCAGTCTTTACTCTATTTTTGCAACTAGATATATCATGCCCAAACACTTTACATGTTTTACAAGCTTGTGGCCTCCACTGATAATCCACGAACACAGTTTGTTTAGTTCCATCCTTACATAGTACTTGAAAGCTATCAACTAGGTCGGTGATGGGTGTCACTTCCACCAAGGCTTTTGCATAGGTCAACCTTTCCATCCTTTCAGTACTTTCATCCAGACATTTGACACACCCAATTCTACCAGCAAGCCAGTTGATACCAAGTGGGGACCACGCTGCTAGAGGTATGTTGTAGAGATGTATCCAAATTGGTACTGAGGTGACAGAGCCACATATATTGCTAATTGTGGGGTCCCATTGTTTAACAATAAATAATTTATTCCTCATGATTATCGGGTCCGCCTGAATAATCCTCCTCCGATCATCATCACATGAGAAAAGGAACATAAATACAACTCCATCTGATTTAACTTTGATACTCCCCTTCAGCCTCCACACACGCTTGAGGTGTTGCACCACTGCCGTAAATGATAGCGGTTCGTCAAGTTATCTGCAACTTTATTAATAACTTGTTATATATATACTGTAACAGGAGTAAATAACTTTAGAACTTTGTAAACCGTATATAATTTTTTTCTTTCCAAAACAGGACTCAAATGATCCAACTATCAGATAGGATATATATAAATACCACGACACACAACTTTTGCGTGTAACTTAACATACCATACAGACGTATGACTAAGTCTATCCAACAAACATATATACTTAACTGAAATATACTGTCACATATACAAGTAGATAATCTATACGTTATATATACTTAAGATCTTGTACCCTCTGACATAACTTATCAACATATAAACTATACAACAAATACATAAATCACTAATATATATAAGACGAAAACACCTAACCCATGATATACGCAGGAGCCATGCAAGCGATATGGGAAGGCTCGGATGGAAGTTTTGGAGTATGGAAGGTGAAGATAGTGGAGCGAGTGGGAGGCGGTTGAAGGAGCGGAGAGGAACGGAGGGGAGGAGGCACAGATCTCGGGTGAGGGTGGAGCATGCGCGCGGTTCTCAGTAGGGGAGGAGAAGCTCGGTCGTGGTGGTTGCTGGCCGAGGGGAGGAGGAAAGTCGGGTGTGGGATCTCGTGGAGGAGGTAATGGGAGATGCGGCTGGAGATCGACGAGGTGGAGGTGGGGCAGCGGCAGAGAGAGAGCGGCGGAGGGGTGAGCGACGAGACAAGGATGAAGGAGAGCAAGAAACGATGGTGGATGCTCTTGTAAGGGGATGCGGTAGTCATTTTTGGAGAAGGTCTGGGAAAATAAAGGATGGACAAGAGAAAGATGGGAAGGTGGAGAAACAGCTGTAAACGTGGCTACAGGAACCAAATATATAAAGTTGAAATATTTGTTTATAAGGTGTAAACGGTAAGAAATGGAGAGCCCCAAATAAACGTACCGGCAAATAATAAATTGAAACGGCCATTGATTTAGCAAAAGTTAATAAGGCCATTTATTATCATGCTAGGGTTGCACGTTTAGATCTGAAAAATAAACGGCAGTGAAAAGCCACAAATTTGGGTACTGTTACAACGGAACGTTTTATCGTTTCCGTCGCGTACCAGACCTCAAAACACAGAAATAAATATACCGTAGAGATCAGCACGATGTGACAATCAAAACGGTATACAGATACCAGTGGTACGATCATCCGATCGAAAGTCGATAATCGGTACCAAAAATGATGCTATTTGCTGAAAAATAAGATAAACGGAGCAATAGAAATCCAAATTTAGAAAAACGAAAGATGACGCCTTGCTCAGAAGATGATTTACAATTTTTCTATAGGAAAATATTCAAGTTTGAAAAACATTTTATTACCATCAAATTTTAACTGATTAAATTGAAATAAAAATATACAATAAAATAAACTTCAATATTATAAATTGAAACTTTACCATTAGCTATATTTAATTATACGAAATCCAAATATTAAATTTTTAATTTCAATTTTTTTTTGTTTAAAATTTCACAAAATTTCAATTAATTAAATAAATAAAAATCACTATAAAATTTGGGTCGTTACACCTTGAGTCAAAAAAAACCATGTTGTCACCGACCCAATAGTCTTACCAAATTCTATTAGGGTCAACTCATCTTTCTTTGATATGTAAACACCTAGTGGTGGATATATGCAACATTGATTTTATATGTAATGTGTAGGTTCTAGGTTTTGAGGGGTATGAACTTATCCTAAGGATGGATTGGTCATCTTACTACGGGGTTGTCTTAGATTTTGATAGGAGTATCGTTTAGTTAAGGAGTTGTAAGAGGAAAGGTTTTGATGTTCGTTGTGCACCCCAAAACTCAATCGAGTTAAGCAATTTATATTCTCTTAATTTGACACAAGATGAGCTCTCATCTGTGCCCGTAGTCTAAGACTTTCCAGATATTTTTGAAGAAGTCTCCAGTCTTCCACCCTGATGGGAGATCGAATTTAGGATATGTTTGGAGAACGACGCTAGACCTGTTGTGCTGCCATTAAGGATATGGCCCCTAAAGAAAGGGGTGAGTTGGATAATCTAGAGCTATTATAGAAGTAATTTATCTGCCGTAGTACTTTAGAATGGGGACACCTATTGTCTTCGCCCCTAAGGCAGATGGCCCTTTAAGGCTATGTTTTAACCATCGAGATCTTAACAAGCTGAACAAGAAAAATAAGTATCCCTTACCTAGAATTGATGACTTATTTGACCAGCTTGTTAAAGCTAAAATCTTTTCTTAGTCAAACTTGGCTATTCGATTCCACCAATTGAGAATAACCAAGAATAGCAAGAAGAAGACTGCTTATCGTACTCCAAATGGACTTTACGAATATAAGGTAATGCCTTTTGGGTTGATGAATGCCCCTGCATACTTTGTAGATTTGATGAGTGGAGTCTTTTGGGGCAACTAAATAAGTTCATCGTAGTGTTTGTAGACGATACTCTAGTGTTCTCTAAAGTGAATGGGAGTATGAAGACCATTTAAGGGAGGTACTAAAGACTTTAAGAAAGCACCAACTAGAAGCCAAATTCTCAAAGTGCCATTTTTGGAAGAAGGGCATGAAATTTCTCAACCATATTGTTTCCGAGAAGGGGTTGTCTATTGACCCAACAAAGGTGGAAGCTATTCATGACTGGAAGATTCCAAAGAATGCCATGGAAGTTAAGAGTTTTCTTAGGTTGGCGGGTTACTATAGGACATTCATCATGGACTTTGCAAGGATAGTAGTCCCATTGACTCGGTTAACTAAGAAAAATTTAGCTTTGGCATGTGATGAGAAATGCATGGAAGCATTCAAGATGCTGAAGGAACTGTTGACTAGCACACCAGTACTTACTATTCCAGATGGGATGAAGCCTTTCACTATTTATACCAATGCATGCGGTACAAGTTTAGGAGCTGTTCTTATGTAAGAATGTAAGATGATAGCTTATGTAAGCAGGCGATTGAAAGACCATGATAAAAGATAACTCACTCATGACTTAGAGTTAGCAGCTATCAATTTCGCTTTGAAGATGTGGAGGCACTATCTTTTGGGAGAAAGGTTTTAGTTATTCACCGACCATAAATCCCTTAAATACCTATTTTACCAAAAAGATTTGAATCTAAGGCAGTAGAAGTGGATGGAGTTTATAGCATCATATGACTTTAAGATACAGTATACCTATGGAAAAGAGAATGTAGTTGTCGACACACTTAGCCATAGGCATTCAACTCTAGGTCATGAGTAGAGGCGGTTGGAGTTCCTCTCAAATTTCAATTTCCAACCGCCATCTGAAACCACTCTAGGTTAACTAGCGGCAATGGAAGTTAAGCTAGCATTATTTGGTTACATCGGGCTAGAATAGAAGAAAGATGCAGAAATAGTAGATAATTTGATCAAGCTAAGCAGATGAGAACCTTTCCCCCATGTCGATAGGTATGTATAGATAAAAGGGGTTGACCAAGGAGAGATGGATGCCTATGTGTTCTAATGGTGGAGGATGTTTGGAGAAAGTTTTTGTGGAGTGTCACTATTCTCCCGAAGAAAGATAAAATGTATAGGGATATGAAGCTATTTTCTATAGGTTGGGGATGAAGAAAAAGGTAGCTTAGTATGTCTCTAGGTATGTGACGTTCCAAAAGATAAAGACGGAACAAGGGAAGCTTGGAGAGCAATTTTTGACATTAGAGGTGCCGACTTGGAAGTGGGGGCATATATCGATGGACTTAATAGATGGGTTGCCTAGGCATCAAAGAAGCAATGAGGCCATTTAGGTTATTATGGATAGACTTACTAAAAGTGCCCGCTTTATTCTCGTAAGGAGTAGTAGGACTACAGCTCTCGGGCGTAAATCTATATCAGAGGAGTAGTACAACCGCTTGGAGTTCCTGTCAGCAATGTTAGTGATAGAGACCTCTTATTTACTAGTGAATTTTGGAGGAGTTTGCAATCTGCCATAGGAATGACATTGAATCTTAGCACCACTTACCACCCGCTGACTGATGGTCAGATGAAAAGGGTGCATAGGATTTTGGATGATTCGTTAAGAGCGTGCATCATGGATTTCAGAGGACATTTGGAGTAGCATTTACCCTTGGTACAGTTTGCATGCAATAATAGTTAGCAAGCCACAATTGGCATGGCACCCTTTGAAGCTTTATATGAGAGGCAATGCAAATCGCTAAATTATTGTAGGAAACCACCAACAAAATTCTATTTGGACCGGATTTCATCCGCAAGACCCCAGAAAAGGCAGAGATGATTAGACAGCGAATAAAAGCTGAATAAGACCATTAGAACTTCTCTGCTGATAGGCGAAGGAAGGGGTTGGATTTTTCGGTTGAGGACATGTATTGAATAGGTTTCTAATCTTAGGAATATGAGGTTTAGGACATTGGGGAAGTTGGTGTCGAGGTTCGTTATACCTTTCTCGATTTTGGAAATGGTGGGGAAACTTGCATACCGAGTGGAGCATCCAACTAAGTTAGCGGGAGTCCATGATGTTTTCCAGGTATCGCAATTGAGGAAATGTCTATACGACACCGCCACTCTAGTAAAGCCTGATTAGTTAGTAGATATAGAAAGGAGTCGATAGCACCCCATGCCAACACACGTATAGTGGAGCACGAAGTTAGAAGGCTTTGTAACAACGAAATTAGGCTGATCCAAGTGCAAAGTGTACCACACCTAATTTTTGTGTAACATTATTCAGGAGATTTAGTTAAACAAATTAAATAGAATAATGTCATGTGTTGGGATAAAGAGAATGAGATTTGATAATTAATTAGGTCAGGCCTTAATTATTAAATTAATAAGATTGATTTAAACATAGAATAAAAGGGAATTAATGGGAGGGGCAAATTAGGAGTAGTTCCTTACTTCATTCCTAAAACCCTTTCCTCCCTCATTGGGAATAGTTGCTTACTTCATTCCTAAAACCCTTTCGTCCCTCATTCATTCTCATTTTTCATTTTACAAACTCCAAAACCAACATAAGAGGTCGACCATTAACAAGAGAAGAAGAAGGGGAAAGCTCAAAGGGATTCAAGGGAAAAGCTTAGGGAAATCAATCAACAACTAATCTCAATCTCTTTATCCAATCTAAATGAAATAATATATCCATCTTATTGTTTATGCTTTGTTCTCGGATTTATGATTTATTTCCGAATTGATTATGATAATATGTCATGTCTGGATTGATCATATCATTATTAGATTGAATGATGATTTATTGGAATTTTCATGGAATTGTTTTAATGGGTTTTAAGAGAAAAACCTAAGTTTTTGATCTCCTATTGATTCAAATTTGTATATGTTGTGTAAAACATTATTTTAGAGATGGTTTTCAATTTCATAATATTCCAATTTTATATGAATATTTTATGAATTTCCTAAGATGGAAAAGGAGTTTATTTCGGGTTTTAATTATTAAAAATAATTAAATAAATACTTTGGCCTAGAAATTTTATAATTGAAAGAAGATGGAAATTCTAATTTTTGGTATTGTTGAGGATTTTTCCCAACTAATTATGATTTTCTCTGAATTAGTTATGGTACAAAAGCTATAATCAATGATATAAATTATAAAGGTTTACAATTTGTTTTGAAAAATGTAAAACGTGTTTTCTAATAAATTCTAAAAAGAATATAGAAAAGTTTTTGTTAACCAATGATATTTTGAAAAATGCAAGAATTGGTGTAAAGAATTAGCTTTAAAAGAAACAAATCAGTTAATTATTTATAGAAATATCATTTTATAAATTCGGCATCCGCGTCCCAAGCCATTTACATCAATGATAGTCGATACCTGGAAGTGTAAGAGGTATCGATATTATAAAGTCGACATCTATTTGGGATGATGCATGAGATATCTACCTTGTAGGTATGAGATGTATCGGCCCTTATAGTGATTCGACACTAAATCATTTAGGGGTTTGATATTTCAAGGTTGTAGAGGTTCGACACCCTTGGGTTTCTAGACTCTGCAATGTTTTTAAAAGTGCGACACCTTCTTTGCTTTTAAGGGTTAGGTAACCCTCAAGCTTTTTAGAGTATCGGCACCCTCTAGGATAAAGAGGTTTGGCATCCCTAAATGTTTAAAACTCGGCACTTCTGGTCATCTATTTTTTCAACATCTACGTTTTTGCGGCATTGATGCCGTATGTTTATAAATCTGACACCTATGTTTTATAGGTGGGATGACCTTATGTTTTGCTAACCAAAAACTATGTTTTAAAGGCACGGTAGCCTATGTGAGTTAGAAATTTGATAAATTTTGGCTTATAGCCATATGTTTCACAAAAAAAAGAAGCATGTTTTAAGGACTCGGTATAAAGGCTCGACACCCTAATTTAGCGGTATCGATATCGTATGTTTACCAGTTTGGATAGCTTTACTTAGTGGTGCAAATGATATTTATTTTAGAGGTGCGGCAACCTCATTTATGATATTAAATGAATAAAAAAATTATTTTGAAAGATGAGTATATTTCGACATAAGATTTTGGCTTTGTAAAAGGGGCTAAGTTTTCCATTTTTTAAAGAATGACTTTAAGGGATTAATCATTTATAAAGGTAATGTTTTCAGGAAATAAAGTGGTATTTTAACCCCTAGTCTTATATGAATTAGCCAAAGGAAATCTTTACTTAAAATTTTATAATTTTGTGATGCCAACGACTATTGGTTGAACAAATTTGAATAAATAATGTTAAATGTTCTTATTACTAAATGATCGATTATATTTATATGATTTGCATTATCATACTGACATCATCACGACGCAACATCATGTCTTGGGGTGTAAGGGCAGAATTACCAGTTTGGTTGTCCCAGTAGTGAGTATGGCCAGACTTAACTCCTGAGTGAGTAGAAATGCATCTGGGAGATCTGATAGATCAATCGTGTAGGATGCCTTGAACTGATATGAAAGATATGACTCTTGGATTTAACAACCAGAGAGGTTGATTAGTTACCTGTGAAAACCAATAGGTTCATACTGATCCTAGGAAAACTATGATATGTGAGATAGATAGTTTGCATGATATATGAGAGGAATAGTCCTTATGTTCCTTGATAGGATCATAATAACCCTAGGAAAACTATGATACATGAGATGGATAGTCCATATGATATATGAGACGAATAGTCCATATGATCCTTGATAGGTTTATAATAACCCTAGGAAAACTATGATATGTGTGACGGATAGTCCATATGGCTTGAGACAAATAGTCCATATAATATGTGTGATGGGTAGTCCACATATGTTGAGATGGATAGTCCATTTAATTTAAGACAGATAGTCCATATAATATGTCTGATGAGTAGTCCACATAAGCTAAGATGGATTGTCCATTTTATATGAGATAGATAGTCCCATTAAATTGAGAAAGATAGGCCACAGATTAGGGACAGATAATCCATTTTATAGGTTGGGTAGATTGTGGGAGTGCATAACCTTATGAAGACAAATTAGTCAGACTTACCCACATTGCATGCCTGCATATAATTATATTATGATGTTCTAACCAATGTGGTTGTAGGTGCATGATTTATAGTTGACATATCTGGACAAGATACTGGGGAGAGGAAATCCGTTCCGCTCAGTGGTGTGGTCTCATGGGATATCTATTTTGATTCGAGATGGCATATTATTATTCACACCAGACCGTTTTACCTGACCAAAGTTTGTCTTCCCCCTAAACTCTCGAGTACTCATTTGAGTAGGTCGGTAGTAGGGATCTTCAGGTTAGACGAATAAACTTCTAGAGACGTGCAGGAGGAAAGCTAGCTAATATTAGGAGTTTATTTCCACTGCGTTGTTTAAATTCTTTGCTTTATTTGAATGGATGTAATGACAGGATTTATAACTGTCAAGTAGTTAGACTCTAATTACCCAAATCTTCATATATCGCTCTTAGAATATATCTATAATTATTATATTTTCTCTAAACATGAAATTGATGGGACAATATAATGGGATGAAATGAATATGAAAGTTATTAATGATTGAGTCCAATTTTTTTTCATATTCATATGCTCTTGATGTTATAGATACAATCAACTTATCTCATTTTGTCATCAGAAATTAATATTATGTATGACTGTGGCATCCGTAGCGTTTAGTTTTGAACCTCAAAACGAAGGATGATACAAATGTGGAGATAATTTAGCAGAAAGCACATGGCAAACAGAAGAGAAGATGAAGGCTTTTCATCTTGATCTTTTCTCCAATAAACTTTCTCTCTCCTAAATTAAGTATTACGTAGGTTTTGGTTGCATCATGATTGCTAGATTGGACGGTAGGGGATGGTTACCGCACTTTTTACCATTATTTGTTCACTCATATAGGATTTTATGCATATTTAGGATACTTGCATGCATGCCTATATGTCACGATCTCGTATTCACGCTAAGAACGGACTCACCTATAGTATGTTGCATACATAATCACATTGCATTTTTTGTTGAGTAAATGGTTGTGTAGCTAACTTTATTGTATAACATGGTTATAGAGTGTGCATTACACTATATGTCCCTTAGGGATTTTGAGGACGAAACCCTTTTTAGGGGGGAGAATTTAACACCCAATAAAAATTAAAAAGAAATTAATTTATTAAAATAAGGCAAAAATTAAATTTTGCATACAACATAATTTGGCAATGAAAGTTACACCATTGTGTTTGTTGTGATTTCTGATCAACTTTCATATATAAAGTTTTGTGATCGGAGCTCAAATTGAAAAGTTATGAACAATTGAATTTTTTGAATTTAAAATAAATCAAACGAAATTAAATTTAAAATTTTAATTAACGTTAACGTTTGAAATTAAAAATGATAGTAAATATTTTAACGTAGAAGAGAAGCTTAGGGTTTAAGAAAACATTGACGTTAGTTTGTAAAACAGGAAACAAATAAAATTATAGCGGCAAGTAATTATATAGGGAAATGGTAGGAGGTCCGTCGACTGCCTATACTGGGTCAGTCAACCACTAGCAGTCGAAAGCCCATGGTAGGACAATCGATCTGGTAGTTGAGGGTGGCTAGGGTTTAGTTCGGCCACGAACGGTCTGGATTTTGTTACTTAAATCCTACGGTCCCGACAACATCTAACCACTATAAATAAGAGGCTTGCCCTCACATTTTTATTCACAAAATTATTAGAATGTTAGAAAAACTCCATCAGTCTACTTCTTTAATTCTTCGATTTAGAATCACTCAGACTTAATGTTAATAGATTTTAGATACAAGCATACATACATGCATACATATCTCTATGTGAGTGTACATTTTTCTATTTCTATTCTTCCCTAATCTCTTATTCTAAATATATATATATATAATTGAATGGTTGTATATTCCAAAAATAAAAAAATCTAAAGTAGGAATTAGGCGAAGGGGTGAATCAAATCCAAAGAAAGCACGGAGACTAATTGTGAATGGAGATCTTAGTTTTTCATATTTTAGTAATTTATATAGTAAAAGTGGATTTATTTTATGCCTTCGAAAATTTTGCGGTAGAATACCCTAAATTCTAAAACTCCTAAATTCCCCGCAATAAATTGTCAATTCTTGGATTAACTGGAATCTCAATTGTTTTATATTAGTATAGTAGAATTGAATTTACTGTTGCAATTTGAATAGTTTATGTTATATTCCACTTCCACATTTTGCATTATTGTGATGAAGGGATTCTAAAGGAAAAATAAAATCTGAAAATAGTGTGTAAAATATGGATTCTACTATTCACAGTTTGCACTGCCTATTTCCCTAATTTAGACAAATTGAAATTCTTTCTCCATTTCAAGTTATTAGATATAAAACTTAAACAGAAAATAAAGAGTTTAAATTGTAATTTTTGTTTCCTTGACATAGAGGTATTGATTCTACTATGTTAATATAAAATAAGTTTGGTATTTGATTCTATTTTATAAATGCAAGTCAATGTTTTTAGCTAAGGATATTAGCTATTTGTAAACTATTGAGTTGAGTGGAGACTTATATGAATATGGAAGTTTTGACATTTTAACAATTAGTATAGGACGCGAGAATTTTAGAATAATATTATTTTTTAAGCATGCCTAAGAATGTACATATACCTGTTAGCCAAAATATTGCATAGCTATAAATATATATTATTATTGTATAATTAATAACGTATGAGTCATATCATATAGAATAAATAGGTTAGTATATAGCATTAAACTCAATGAGAAGAAGGTTAAGGAGAATTATGGAAATTAATCCATATTTAAAGGCGAAATAAGGAGTTTTTCTTATATAGCCTTAATGCATATAATTATGGTCGCATATTAGGAATGCGGAAATATGACTAAGTTATAGGGATGCAAGGTTAGTCAAAAGCACACAGAAGTCTGCCCAGGTATTCTGGCTACTTGTAGTGTAACTTTGGGAATGATGTGTAACATCCTCCACTTGAAGGCCCAAAACTAACGGCTACGGATGTTGATGTCATCCATAGATATTAATCCTTGACGACCAAATACAGTAATATTAGATACATTGATATATCAAAAACACATGGATATGGAAATATTTTAAAGTCATTAAACAACTTTCTCATTCCATTTCAAAACATTTCAAATTTATTACATAATCCCAGATTCGAGAACCACGTTCAGAGAAAATATAACAACATACGCCAAGAGTGACATATGAAGATGCCCCTTGGATGATCAAAGTCTAATTATAGGTAATTAAACAACTTTGCTTTTACAACAAAACACAGCAGAATCAAAATAGAAAACTACTCCTACTAGCTAGCTTGCCTCCTGCACGTCTCCGGAAGCTTATTCGTCTAAAGAGGTACCTGAAAACCTCAACTCTCAAACTACTCAAAGTTAATTGAGCACCCAAAAGTTTAAGAGGAAAACATAAACTTCAGGTCAGACATAAAGTCTGGTATAAATAATAACCTACCATCTCAAACCATTTAGATATCTAGTGAGACCATGCCCCTTAGCGGAATGGGATTTCCCCACACTAGTATCTTATCCAAAAATTTATAATAACCATATACTATGCTCCTGCATCCACAATGGTTAAAACATAGCAATTTAAAATATTATGATGATATGCAAATAAGTAAATAATTATGGATTTCCCATCCCCATTCATTTGACTATCTATCTCAGTTATGGTTTCTAGGGTCACTATTAACCAATTAGTTTTCATGGGGCTGACTAATAACCTATTAAAGCTTTTAGACTATATGTCCGGTTTCATAGTTTTCATAGGATCACTAAGAACCTATTGGCCCCTGCCAATAACTTCATTATTTCATGTGTTTTCCTTGAACCTATTGGTATCTCCAATAACTTCTCTCATACCATAGTTTTCATGAATTGACTAAGAACCTATTGAATTATGTCAACAACTTAAGCCGGATATAGTTTTACTGGGTTCACTACAAACCTGTTGGCCCCTACCAATAACTGTCTTTAAATATAATTTTCATGGGTTCACTATGAACCTGTCTAATCTGACAACTTCTTAATTAGTCTTTGGGCATCCTATATTCTTGTCTGCCTGACATCCTGGATGCAACTCTATTCATTCAGGGGTTACTTAACTTATATTCACTACTAGGTCAACCTACCTGGTTATTCTACCCGTACTTCCCAAAATACAGTTTTGGGTCTATAACTTAGTGAGTATATTTATTGAAGAAGCATATACATAAAAATAATACCAACATTTATGGTTTAATATCCTTGAAATCATATTTTATATGAAACATGGTTAATCCCTTTAACCTATTATTTTATCAAAGAAAGCTTCTTCAAAACTTCAAATTTAAAAGCCATTTAAAAGCACTTTTATAGTGCCATGGGTTTTACCATTAAAAATTGAGATTGGGTTCTTTGTATTGAAAACTAAGGCTTTCAAAACCTTAGACCTTTACTTTCGAAACCATTGGAAAACCTCTATCGAAAGCATTCAAATCTACTTTTCAAAACACTAAGCATATGCCTTTCGAAACACTTTAAAACATCTCTTTCGAAACCATCAAAACGTACCTTTCGAAAGTATTAAAGCATCACTTATTAACTCATAGAAGCATAGCTTCGAAACCATTAGAAACGCCCCTTTTGAAACCATTGAGCTTATTCTTAAAATATCTTTTGGGTCAAAGTGAATATAAACGAAAGTACCCCTTCTGAAACCATTATCCTTTAAGTAAAAGTGATTGGGGAAAACTGATGGCTTCAGAACCATCCTTTTGAAAGCATGTATCATTTAAGTAAAATATTTGGAAGGATAGCTTCAAAACCCCTTTCAAATCCATTGCCTCTAAAACCTTTAGGTGGCTGCTGGAGTCCTTTCAAAAGCTTTGGGAAGTGGCTTATTACATTTATAAAACAAAAGCTACCTTTCAAACTTGTTGATCACTTCAGTCCCTTCGAAAGGCATAGAGACGGCAGTAGGATTTCGACTGGGTTCAAACTACCCTTTCGAAAGCATTGATTTAAAAACAAGGCAACTCATTCGAAAGCTACCCTTTCGAAACAAAAAGGCAGCAACTTCTTTGAAAGCTATGTTAAAACCTTTCGAAAGCATTCGTTTGAAAACTAGTCAAGTGGCATTTCTTTGGGTAGTAAAACAAAGGCCGCGACCCCTTCGAAAGCTTGGTTTCGACTCCATAACTGCCGCCATTTTCCAATCCACTATGTACAATTGCATTGATACCTTGTGTATTTGTTTCGACTGGGTTGAGGCGGAAGTATAGGGTCGAAAGGTAGTTACTGGAAGTGGCGAAATCATATTTCTATACAAAAAATATTTTATTGTATTTTTAAGTAATTTCTTTTAATCTAACCTGCTTATTTGTAAAATTTTAATTGGTTGCCATAAACTTTTCAAATTCTTTTTTAAAAAAACTGCCGCATTCATTTCAGATCTGAATAAAGCAATTAGCAAAGAAGCCCTTCCCTTAAGCAAAACAATTAAAACATTTAAGTCCTCCAAATAAATTAATTTAATTTCCATAGTAAATTACTTAGGAAAAATCCCCAAAAATCATAGAATTCAATATCTTATCTAACATATATAAATTTCGGACCCAAAATCTTTCATATAATTACCGAAATTATTTTCTAAACCAAATTATTCATATTCTCCTTTGAAAATTCATACTAAATTATCCATAGCTTGGATAATTACATAAATAAAACCCATCTCTAAAATAATGTTTTGCATAACATATTAAATCCTCATGGCAGTTGAATCCCAATATAAACGATTTAAGCCTTCAAATCGAATAAAACATTTATCAAACGAACTTGTTTGAATATAACATATCATGAAATCCAAGCATATCATCATCAAAAATCATCATAGTGGATTTAAAATTAAACCCGGAATCAAATGATCTTTAAAACAAAAAATAGAGATGGTTTAGATTATTATTCACCTTGATTAGGATAAGGAACTAGAGATTTGATCTTTGAATAATTCCCCTTGCTTAACTGCTTAGCTTTAATTGATTTTTCTACTTTTCTTTCCTAGATTATGGCGACTTGAACTCTCTTTGATTTACATTTTTGAATAATGAATTATGAACCTGTAGAGAAATGGAAACAAGGTTTTAAGGGTAATGGGATTACACGTGTAGCTAATAGCCATAATGCACTTACGTTATTTTTCTTATTAATTACCCTATGAAACCGTTCATAAACCCACTCTTTTAAGATTTTATATAATTAAGCGCGACCTCTAATTAAATTTTCAAATCTCAATCCCCTTATCACTCTAATATTTACATTATTCTATTTAATTTATCTAATTAAATCTCCTGAATAATGTTATTAAAAATTTGAGGTCTTACAGGCTCACCTTCTTAAAGAATTTCGTCCTCGAAATTCAGTAAGGACTAAATACTAAACGTAGCAATCATCTGTAACAGCTTCTAACTACCATACTAGCCTGCCTGACTGGCAATAGTCTATATAAAGCAAACATAGAACATACCCTCACAGCAGATCAGGATAAATATCTCTAATCCTGTCTTCTATCTCCTAAGTACAGTCCTTCTCGTTGTTGCTCCACTGAACTTTCACCAACTTGACTGTCTTGTTCCTTAACCTTTTCTCATCTCTCGCTAACTGGTTGTTTAAAAAAAGTCAAATTCGGATCTATTATCAACTCTTCCAACTCTGTCGGGGGAATGGTCTATGGATCATGCACATACTTGCAAAGATGAGAGACATGAAATACATTACGGACCCCTGCCATACTGCTCGACAACTCTACTCTGTATGCGAGCTTTTCGATCCTCTCTATAATTAGGAACAGACCAACATATCTCGGTGTCGTTTTCCTTGACTTTCCGAATACCACACCCTTTCTCGGTGATACCTTAATGAAAATACTATCTCCAACCGAGAATTCTAGGTCTTTATGCCTCTTATCTGCGTAACTCTTCTGTCTTGACTGAGCTTCCGTCATCATTTCTCGCATCAACCCAACCTTCGCTGTCGCCTCTCTAACTAGATCTGGACACAAGACTAACCTGTCTCTGGTTTCTAACCAACATGCTGGTGATTTGCATGGTTTTCCATACAAAGCTTCAAAAGATGTCGTTCCTATACTAGTCTGATAACTATTATTATACGAAAACTCCACTAAGTGTAGGTGATCTTCCCAAGATCCACCAAAGTCGGTCGAGTACTTATTTACTCTCTTTGTCTTCCCATCTATCTGAGGGTGATACGCAGTATTCGTCTTAAGCCTGGTACCTAACACATCCTATAGACTCTTCCATAATTCACTAGTAAACAAAGCATCTCTATCACTGACTATACTACTAGGAATTCTGTGCAGTCTAACTATGTTCTTCATGAACAACTTAGCTAAAACATGTGTCGTCCTGGTTGACTTAACTGGAATGAAATAGGTACTCTTGGTCAACCTATCCACTATGACCCATATACATTCATTCCTCTACTCGACCTTGGCAACCCGTCAATAAAATCCATGACACTGAATCCCATTTCCAAACTGGTATCTCTAAAGGTTGAAGTAACCCACTCGGCTTCTGATGTTCGTCCTTCACTTGTTGACAGTTTGCACATTGTCTAACCCACAAGCCAACATCCTTCTTCATACCTTCCCAATAGAAGTTCCTCTTCATATCTTGATACATCTTGGTTCCTCCAAGATGAATCGTAAATTTGGATTGATGACATCCTCAAGAACCTCTTTCTTTAAGTTATTAACATTTGGAACACACAACCATCCCTTCTTTCTCAACCATCCCTTTTGGTCAACACTAAAATCTCTTAGATAATCGATCTCCGACCCAATCTCAAGCCTTTTAATTCTCTCGGCTAATAATGGATCCTCCTTCTACTTAGAAGCGATCATTTCGATCAACACTGGTCGAACTTCCAAACAGGACAACATGGCGGTGCTATGACTAGAACTAGCAGTCGATCTTAACTGCACACTACAAGTAGTCAAAGCTTCTAAATCTTTCCATTCTGCCAACATAGCTAAGACCATATTCTTATATCTTCTGCTAAGAGCATCGGCTACTTTATTTCCTTTCCCAGGTGTATACTCTATACCAAAATCATAAGCTGCTAAAAACTCCAGCCACCTCTGCTGTCTCATATTCAACTCATTCTGAGGGAATAAATACCTTAAGGACTTATGATCTGTGTATAGCTCAAATCTCTCCCCTAAGAGATAATGTCTCCATACTTTTAGTGCGAAGATCGCAGCAGCTAGCTCCAAATCATGAGTAGGATATCTTACTTCATATGGTTTAAGCTGTCATGAAGCATAGGCAATGACTTTACCTTTCTTCATCAACACAGCTCCTAATCCGGTCCCACATGCATCTGTATACACTACCAACCCTTGGTTTCTGTCTGGAAACTACTAACACAGGTGCGTTGGTCAACAAATGCTTTAACTTAAGGAATGCTTCCTCACATTTGTCGGACCAGACAAACTTCACGTTCTTCCTGGTTAACTTAGTCAAAGGCACTGCTATCCATGAGAAATCCTTAATGAATCTTCGGTAATAGCCAGCAAGTCCAAGAAAACTTCTAATCTTAGTCAATGACTCTGGTCTTTTCCAATTATTAATAGCTTCGATCTTATCTGGGTCGATTGACAAACCCTTCTCTAAAAACACATGACCAAGAAAACTTAACCTCTCTTCCAAAAATGACACTTGGAAAACTTCGCTTTCAGCTGATGTTGCCTTAGCATATCAAGCACTATTCTAAGATGATTTTATGCTCTCTTTCATCCTTAGAGTGTACTAAAATGCAATATATAAACACCAACACGAACCTATCCAAGTAATCTCGAAAAACTCGGTTCATAAAATCTACGAAGAAAGCTGGTGCATTCGTTAACCCGAATGGCATCACTAACCACTCGTACAAACCATACCTAGTCCGAAACGTGGTCAATGGAACACTGTCCTTTGCCACTCTTAATTGATGGAAATCTGTCGCAAAATCCATTTGGGGAAACAATCTAGCTCCACACAACTAATCAAATAGATCGTTAGTTCTTGGCAAAGGATACTTATTCATAATCGTCTTCTTGTTCAACTTACGATAGTCGATAAATATCCTTAACGACCCATCTGGTTTCTACACGAACACCACGGCCGCTCCCCAAGGCAAACTGCTTGGTCGAATAAAATTCCTCCCTTCTAGATCCACTAGCTACACCTTCAATTACTTCATCTCGGTCAGTGTCATCCTGCTAGGTGGTCTACTAATAGGTTCAGCTCCTAGCATAAGATCTATCCAAATCTTAACAGCTCATTTCGATGGTAGTCCTGTAACCGGCTCAAAACATATGTAAACTCTCTTGCTACCCAAACCTGACTTAACTCTTCTTCTACTTCCATAGCTCTAAACAAATCACAAGCACTTCAGTCAGAATCCTCCACTTCCATCTCAGTCTTTTCTTTCTCAGCAACAATTGGCCTAGCAGATGATGGTCCAACAACAAAGTCTTTTCCGTTGTCCACCCTAACTGGACCTGGACACTGGTTCTTAAAATGCCCAACCTGGTCGCAGTTAAAGCACTTTATGCCCTTCTTTTCTGCAGCCTTCTTCCCCTTGCCTGTCCGGCATTCATGGGCATAATGACCCTTCTTATCACACTTCAAACAGACCAGATCAGCCTTTGCCCACTTGGCAGCCTCTCCCTTCTAGGTAACCTTCTTCTTAAAGAACTTCCTTTTCTTTCCCTGAGAACCCTGCGTCTCAATAGGCTTTTCCTTCCCATAAATAGCAAGCATTTCCTCATGTCGGATTGCCATTTCCATAATAACATTACAAGGATCACGAAGATATGGCAGGGTCGCACTAGCAATCTTGCGTCTCAATCCCCGAATAAACTTCTCATTCCTCTTGATGACGGTGTCAATGGTAGCATACCCATATCTGGACAGCTCATCAAACTTAGTAGCATACTCATTTACCGACATCTCTCCCTACACCAAATCCATGAACTTTCTCAACAATGTCGACTTAGCAACTTTAGACAAAAATCTTTGCTCGAATCTCCTTCGAAATTCTGCCTAAGTCAACTCTTCCTCAGGAACTTCGGCAGTAATACTATTCCACCAAAGAAGCGCTGCTCCCTACAACTGCCTAGAGGCTAATCTCCCTGTTTTCTCATCATTCAATCCCAAATTAGTGAACATTCTCTCACAATGCAACAGCCAATTCTCAACTCCTATGGCATCCTCCGTTCCCACAAACGGCTTCCCCCCAGGACTAGTGTAATCTCTGCTCAACTTAGCATGATTATTCCCAATTGGAGCCACGGGATTAGCTCCTCCATCATTCCCAGCTACTCCAACACCTACTCCAGCTTGCATCGGATTGATGAAAAACTGATATATCATCCCCATATCTACTGGCGGATTTCCAGCACCTACATTGGCATCTGCATTTTGATTAGCATTTTCCTGTCGACCCAGGTTCCTCCTGGTATTAGATCGAACATTTCCATTTGTTGTGGTGCTTCCTACAGCGAGATTTCCTCTTCCGTTTCCTACCTCCATATCTTCTTTTCTCGTAAATCTGCATACGAGCTTTAGTAAGATACATAAGAACGGTCTAAGAGAGATGGGAACACGTACTTGTGTGTATATATATAATACAAGTACATTACTACAGCGTTAACCCAAGTCCTGATTTTATTTTCTGATTCATTGGAATATGTTTTGAAAAATCTTTTAGGCTTAAATTTCTTTTAAGTTTTCATGAACCTATGCTCTGATCCCAACTTGTAACATCCCCAACTTGGAAGCCTAAAACTGCAACTACGGATACTGCAGTCGTCCATAAATATTAATTCTCGACGACCAAATATGGTAATATTAGATACATTGATATATCAGAAACACATGGATATGAAAAAAAAATTAAAATCATTAAACAAATTACTCATTCCATTTCAAAACAGTTCAAATTCATTACATAATCCCAGATTCGAGAACCACGTTCAGAGAAAATACAATTATTACAACATACGCCAAGAGCGACATATGAAGATGCCCCTTTAGATGACCAGAGTCTAAACATAGGCAATTAAACAACTTTGCCTATACAACAAAACATAATGGAATTAAAATATAAAACAACTCCTACTAGCTAGCTTGCCTCCTGCACATCTTCAGAAGCTTATTTGTCTAAAGAGGTACCTGAAAACCCCAACTCTCAAACTGCTCAAAGTTAATTAAGCACCTGAGGGTTTAAGGGGAAAACATAATCTTTGAGTCAGACATAAAGTTTGGTATGAATAATAACCTACCATCTTAAACCATTTAGATATCTAGTGAGACCATGCAGCTTAGTGGAACGGGTTTCCCCTCTCTAGTATCTTATCCAAAAATTTATAATAACCATATATTGTACTCCTGCATCCATAATGGTTAAAACATAACAATTTAAAATATTGTGATGATATGCAAATAAGTAAATAATTCTGGATTTCCCATCCCCATTCATTTGACTATCTATCATCATTTGTGCGAGAATGTTGATGAAGGCAGCGAGCAGGTTTATTCTTTAGTATTGGCTTCAGGCTTCATTGATTCTTCTCGGTGTGCAAATATGGTTTTAGGAGATAATGTTGACAAGGGTGTTGAATCTTCATTGAAAAAAGTAAAGGGTAGAAGAGCTGTAGCTGCTAGTGGTTCTGTTTGCCGAAGTGTCAGGATCCGTAACTGTCAGTTACAGATTATGGGTGAGTTACCTGGTTCGAGTGTCAATTTTGACACTTTGAATCCAGGCTCAGGTATGGACTCTTCTTTAAGTAGCACATATTCCACTTATGCATTAGGTAGTATTTCATCTGCTGAGTTTAATCAGCAAGCTTTTGACACTTCTTTTATTTTTTCGGATGTAGAGTTAGATAGGGATTTTATTAGACGTAAGGAATTAGAGAGGGCTAGTATTGTTAGTCGATGAGGATCATTAGTTGGAACATTAGAGGCTTAAATGACTTAAATAAATGCGATAAGGTTAAAGCATTCTTTAAAGTTTATTCCATTGATATTGCTCTTATTCAGGAAACTAAAATTAGCTATCCCGATAATTGTTTTTTTAGAAGATTAAGTGGTAATCACTTTAGAAAATGGGTTTTTCTTCCTTCTGTGGGTACTTCAGGGGGTTTAATGATAGGTTGGCATGATAATTACTTTAAATTACTTCAACCTATTGTTAAAGAGCATTCCCTTCATGCTATTTTTTATTAATCTTTATGACAACTCTTTTTTAAACATTTTTAATGTCTACGGGCCTAATTCTAAAATTAACCGGAGAATTTTATGGAATGAATGCCTGGAATTTAGATCATTTGCTCCGAGTTCTTGGATTTTAGGGGGTGATTTCAATGTTATGCGTTACATAGGTGAGCGATCTCCTAGAGAAGGAGATTACTCAACTATGGAGGAATTTGACCATTTTATCATTAATTCTAGTTTGATTGAAATTCCCATTTCTAATAGAGAGTTCACTTGGAGTAACGCTAGAGAGTCTCCATCCATGGCTCTTCTTGACAGATTTTTTGTTAGTGATGAAATCGAAGACAAATTCCCAATCTGTAGAGTCACTGGTTTACCTTATACTTACTCCGATCATTGTCCAATTATTCTTACTTGTGAATTTCATAGAGTTATTATTAACAATTTTAAATTTGAAAAGATGTGGCTTTTGGAATCTAACTTTGTGAATCTAGTTAAAGGTAAATGGGTTTCTTTGAGTTTCCATAATATCAGAAATAAGGAAAATTCTGCAAAAGCTTTTGTTTCTAAACTTAGGGAGCTTAGGATTTTTCTTAAAAATTGGAACAAAAATGTTTTTGGCAATCTAAAAAATAAAAAAGATAATATTCTTAATGAAATGCTTAAAATTAATAAGATAGAAGAATCTAGATCTCTAAATATAGGTGAACGTAATGTTCTTGCTAATTTAAAAGATGAATTAAATTCTATTTTAGAAAAGGAGGAGGTTATGTGGAAACAACGATCCAGAATTCAATGGATCAACGAAGGTGATAATAATACAATTTTTTTTCATAATATAGCTAATGGTAGAAAATGTAGTAATACAATTAACTCTATATTTGTTAATAATATAGAGTTAGTTGATCAAAGAGATCTTAACAAGGCTTTTACAGACTATTATAAGGATATTTTTGGTTCTAAAATCAAACATAGAATCAATGTTAGATGGATAGATCTATATCCATCTGATTCTATTATTGATTTATCAGAGTTAGATAATCCTTTTACTGAAGAGGAAATTAGAAAAGCAATTAATGACATGCCAAGTGATAAATCCCCGGGTCCTGACGGGTTTCCTATTTTATTTTATAATACATTTTGGGACATTTTAAAATTTGACTTAGTTAATTTGTTTAATGATTTTTACAATGGTAATTTGCAATTAGGGAGATTTAACTTCGCAAATGTTATTTTGTTACACAAATAAGTAGGAGCTAAAAACTTAAAAGATTTTAGACATATTTCTTTGATTAACTGTTCAGTTAAATTCATTTCTAAAGTTCTAGCTAATAGACTTAGTAAAAGAATGAATGAATTAATCGATTGTTCACAGTCGGCTTTTATTAAAGGGAGAAATATCACTGATGGAGTGGCAGTTGTTCAAGAATATATTAATTGCTGTTGTAAGAATAACATAACTTGTGCGATTTAAAACTTGATTTTGCTAAAGCTTTTGATTCAGTAGATTAGGATTTTCTTGTAGATATTTTTCATGCTAGAGGTTTTAGTCATAGATGGATCTATTGGATTTTGACTTTGCTTAGAACTGGAAACTCTAGTGTTATGGTTAACAGTGTATTAGGTAATAGAATTCAATCTAAGAGAGGTTTAAGGCAAGGGGATCCCTTATCGCCTTTATTATTTAACTTAGCTGCTGATGTTTTTGCTAAAATTATTAAAAGAACAGTGGATAATGGATCTCTTGGACGTGTAGGCAATGAAATTTCACGTAATGGTTTATCGGTTCTTCAATTTGCTGATGATACCTTACTTTTCTCTTCCCATCTTCCTAGACACATCATTACCCTTAAGTTTATCCTTTACAGTTTTGAACTTTTATCTGGTTTAAGAATAAATTTTGACAAAAGTTCCGTGTTAGTTTTAAATGATTTTGATAAAGTTGAAAACTTAGTTGCTAATACTCTTAATTTCAAAACTATGAACTTTCCTTTTGACTACCTCGGTTTTGTGATTAGACCCACCAAACTCAAACATGACGACTGGATTATTATCTTTGATAAAATTAAAAATAAGATTTCTAACTGGAATGGGAGATTTCTATCTAGAGCAGGTAGACTAGTTTTAATAAATTCGGTTTTATCAGCTCTTCCGATTTATTGGATGTCCTTGCATTTGTTCCCGGATTGGGTTATTGATAAAATTGATAGGATTAGAAGAGATTTCTTATGGAGTGGAGAAAATTCTAATAATAATATTAAATGTCTTGTAAATTGGGAAACCGTCTGTAAGGCCAAAAAGGAGGGTGGATTAGGTGTTATTAATTTGCGTAATATGAATTTGTCTCTGTTAGGTAAATGGCTTTGGAAGTTCAATGATATAAATGTTAACGCTATTTGGAAAGAGATCATTTCTAAATATTACTATAATGGAAATAGCAATTTATATCAAATTGCTTCTCCAGCCACTCAAAATATATCTAACTTTTGGAAAAAAAAATTAAAATGTAATGAGATATTTAATTTAGGAATAAATACAATTGTTCGCTCTGGTAATCGTACTTCGTTTTGGCATGACCGTTGGATTTCGATCTTGCCTCTTAAGATAGAATTTAAGGATCTGTATGAAATTTGTAACTTTAAGTATGCTTTAATCAATGAAGTTTATTCTCCAGAAAATGATCCTCCTTGGAATTTCAGTTTTAATAGAATTTTAGTTGATTCAACTTTTAGACAACTTTCTTTGCTTTATGCCAGATTAAATCTTTATAATATCGATAATAATAATGATTTTATTAGTTGGGAATGGGATAAAAGTAAGAAATATACTTCTAATTCTTTCTACAGATTCATTAATTTTTCAGGTACAATAAATAACTCATTTAAATATATGTGGAAATCTAATGCTCCTCCCAAATCCAAAATTCACATGTGGTTAATTCTTCATGGAAAACTTAATACAATCGAATTTTTAAAGAGAAAAAATATTCAAAATGATAATAAATGTTATTTCTGTAATCTGTATCTTGAGGACATTAATCATATATACTATAATTGTATGGATTCTAATTACATTCTAATTAACACTCTTAAATTTTTTAGCTTTAATATAACAACTAAAATTTCGGATTGTGAATTTTACTGGAATAATTATAGATTCAAGTTCAAAAAGAATATTAGATTTTTACACACTTTATTCATTATTATTAGTTGGTTTATTTGGTTTGAAAGAAATCAAAGAATTTTCAATAATAATAATTGTCATTTTAACAAATTGATTTTTACAATTTCTTCATTTTTTTTAATTGGATCTCTAACCCCAAATATAAATTAGCTAAAATATCCTTTTCAAAAGGTATCTTAATAAGGTTAATCATAATATTAATTTTTTTAAACACAATAATAATTTTTTTAACATTAATAATAGTATTATTAATATTTTCTCTAATTTAGATGATGACTTCACTTCTAATCATAACTTACTTATGATTAAAGGTTCATAAGATAGATCCGTCTCAATTGTACTAGTCTCATTTGGTTTTTGCTTTAAGGTACTTTATTTATACTGTTATTGTCCAGTTAGTCTTATTTAAGTTTTTATTTCCTTCCTTATTAATACATATATATGTATATTTATTATATAAATATACATATATATGTATCATTCTAATTTTTTCTTTAGTCATTTTCCAGTTATAGGTATGGGAGATAGGATATCAGGTTCACTTTGCAGGTTTTCATATCTTCAGATTGCTGGACACCAGATGGTAGAGAGGTCACGAGAGCAGAGTATCTTCATCCAAGACTACTAGTAGTTTCTCCTCAGATTTAGCATTCTGCTATCTTCATTATGGAGTACTTATTCAGGAGGGTACCCCTTTCTCTTGTTCAGAGGCTTCAGAACGGTTTCTCTTTTCAGCAGATCCACTTCAGAGCAGATGCTTATTCACCTCTTCTGATTCAGTTGGATGGAGCTTCCTCATTAGTCTGGGACGTCATCAAGTAGTTTTTTGTTTTTTCCTCTAGTTTTTTAGGTACTTCTAACACCTTAATATCGGGCAGTGGCCATGCCGGAGCTCGATATCGGGGTGTGATGGGTGGTGGCCTTGCCGGAACTCATCTTAGGAGTACATGAGATTTGATATATTTGTATTTGGTTTTTGTTACCTACCAGGCATGTTGGCAGCACTTTATATTAGTGATATATATATATATATATATATATATATATATATATATATATTCGCATGTGTGCTCTCCTCTATTCGAAGAGGATCACACATTTTTCTCAAAAAAAAAGTTTCTAGGGTCACTATTAACCAATTAGTTTTCATGGGCTGACTAATAACCTATTAAAGGTTTTAGACTATCTGTCCGGTTTCATAATTTTCATGGAATCACTAAGAACCTACTGGCCCCCGCCAATAACTTCATTATTTCATGGGTTCTCCCTGAACCTATTGGTATCTCCAATAACTTCTCTCATATTATAGTTTTCATGGGTTGACTAAGAACCTATTGACTTCTGTCAATAACTTAATCCGGATATAGTTTCCTAGGTTCACTACAAACCTGTTGGTCCCTACCAATAACTCTCTTTAAACACAGTTTTCATGGGTTCACTATGAACCTGTCTAATCTGATAACTTCTTAATTAGTCTTTGGGCATCCTATACTCTGGTCTACCTGACCTCCTAGATGCAGCTCTATTCATTGATGTGCGCGTAAATGTGAATATTTTTAATTCCATATTTAATTAACTTTTATTTAAATAAATGTCATATTTGGATATTTTTACATGTTTTTACCAAAATCCAAATGTCATCAAATCATCACTCATTCATCTTCAATTTAGGGGCAAAATGGTAATTTTGTGCATATATTAATTTTGGAGAATATTTACTTGCACAGTTTAGTTTAATTTGTAGGAATTTGGATGGAAAATGGAAGAATCCTTCATGAAGATATGCATGCACAAGAGAAGAAGGAAAATGAAGATGGAAATAAATGGATTCATGAAATCATGGAGGACCCCACCTACCCACCTACCATAATCTACAATTAGAAGCTAATGCACAAGTTAGTGGGGATTAAAAGCACATGCACAATTAATGAAGGATTAATTCATGCTAATGATAACTTGGTGGCCACACTTCCTAAGGGGTATTTTGGGTAGTCCCCTAAAATATGGATTAGGGTTTTAGACATTTATAAATAACCCTCTTATGTTCATGTAATGAAGCTTTAATCTACTTATCATATTATGCAAGTTGTAGCCTCAAATCAAATGAGAAATAAAATGGCTTCCTAAGTGTGACGCCCCACCTCTATACCCACGCTAGCCAAGAACACTACGGTGTAATGCTGTCAACTAGCACGGAGAATAAGGCTGTTGAGGAGCGACCATCCATGTAAATTCTTTGTATGAGCACCGATATGTCAGATAATATAGCATGTACTTCATTTTAAGGAGGAAATCCGACATAACGATACAAACTCAAAGCTATCACACAGTGGCTATATATAATCTTCAGAAATAAACATAGAAATAAACATAACATAAATCAGTCACAGACATCCATATCATAAAGGCGGAAAAATATATGAATATATATATATAACACATGAAAGTGTACATCAGAGTAGTGCTCAGAAAGATCCACGATAATACAAAAGAATAGCAACACGTGCTATACAAAAGAATAAGTACAGAACATAGAGTCTATCTCTCAAATTTGTACATCCAAAAAAACTAATAATCTAAGTGGTTTGCCAAAAGTCAGAATAATCCTGAAGAGAAGTCAAGCAGAAGCACCTATAACATCTCGGTCTGACCCGAGTATTATTTATAAGAAAATAATAAACGGATCAGTCTAGCTATAAATATCAGATGATATGGTATAAAGTAAAAGACATGGCATGAACATGTAATAACCATCATGGCATACTACTATAAGTATGTAATTGAAAATCAATAAGAGATTGATCAATATCACAAGAATCTTTTCAAGATAAAATAGGGTATCATACCCTAAAGTCGTATTCATAACAAGTAAATGACACACAAATTCACCAATGCACAAAAATTGATATCATATCAATGAAAATCATGAAAATTGGTGAAGCATAAATTCCAGAAATCAACACACGGAATCCAGAAATCACATAAAAAGGGGGAGGCCTATCACAAGAACGGGAGCATGAAAACTTACCAACACGTGTAACACAAGAACGAGAAGTTATCTCATGGAAGCTATCCATTAAATTTTGACACACGAACGGCCCAAAGACCATGGGGCGCTACCCCACATATGTGATGGTGAAACATCACACAAACGGGGTTTAGTCTCCCTCGTAGACAAAGAGACATCACACAATTGCTAGTCTAAATCAAATTACAAAAATGATCGTCATGATCATCAAGAAGTGTCAATCACACCAAGCTAGTAAATATATGAGTTTAGCTTCATGTCCGTTTAATTAGATTTCTCATTCGAGTTAGGTAAAGGCTTGTAGATACTAGTAGATTGGAAAACGGTTTGAGAAAAAGAACTTTGTAGTAAAATAGTGTTGAAATTGCTTTGGTGAAAGAGTTTTGATATTCACTACTAGTATTGAAGCCTTCACATTTTTAAAGTGACAAGTCACAAATCGATTATTGAAAAAAATCGCATTACAAAATTTCACATTCGAAGACGTGAGAGAAATCCAAGGAAATCAGTTCCGAAACCATCAAAGTAGAAATATACTTGCGACCTAATGTGGTCGAATTAAAGTGCAACGACATAAAGTAAGATAGGTCGAACGACCTAAGGGTAGAATGTCGTGCGACCTAGCAGGAGAACAGGTCGAGCGACCTAGTGAAATACAGGTCAAACGACCTACTTGTAGAAAGGCGAGCGACCTAACGTCTTAACAAGGCTGTGCGACCTAACAGAGAACAGCACGACCAAATGAGGCGACCTAGCTAAGTGAGCGACCTAGGGCCAGCGACCTAAAACATAACAGGTCGAGCGACCTAGTGGAATAGGTGGTTGAGCGACCTAGTGGATACAAGCTGGTCAAGCGACCTTCAGGGAGTAAGGGCTAACGACCTAAAAAGATAAGGTCATGCGACCTAAAGTGGCATCATGGTCGAGCGACTTAACAACATAAGGGGTAGTATAAACGGGCGACCAACGACCTATAGTTACCATGACCTAACGTCTGGAGCATAAGTGAACGACTTACGACCTATGATTGCAGCGAACTAACGAGGTCTAATGGTGAGCGACCTAACAAGATTCAGTGGCGAGCGACTTAAGGTCTAACGACCTAAAAGGGACGCGACCTAGGGACTGAATCGGCTGAGCGACCTATCGTGCAACCAAGCCGAGCGACCTAGCGACCTAAGGTCAAGAGAACGACCTAACGACCTAGTGTTGCCGCGACCTAGTGCTGCCAAGTGAAATAAGGTCAGAAACAACCTAACGACCTAGCGACCGTGCGACCTATAAGTTCCAGAGCGACCTAAGGCCGGTTTTTCGCCAAAAACACTAAAAATTGGAGCTTTTCGCCAATCCAATCCAATCCAAACCAAATGCAAATATGCATGCTAAGGTGATAGGAATTCCTTTCCAACAGTCCAAGATAGTTATAGACAAGAATGTGAGATAAAAATCTCACCTTTTCACTAAAATGGATGAAGATGAAGCTTGAAATGCTACGCAAGAACAACCACTAGCTTAAATCAAAGTCTTCTCTTGAATTTGAAGTTGAAGGATGGATTTGAAATGAAGACTTGAGCTTGGAGTTTTAATTTCCCATTCCCTCCTCCATTTTTGATGAAGCTTTAATGTTTTAGTGAAGAGATGAAGTTATGAAGAGAAGGGGGTTGGGCTGAGCTAATATGGGTGCAGTCCAAACCAAAGTCACAAGCGGGAAATAGTAGCGAAAATTCCACTAACTCCAAACATATCAAAGTTTATACTTAAAAAGATCGCAAACGTCATTTTGAACTCGATGGAAGGGGTCTCGAGTCCTAATTTGACTATATGCAAAAAGTAGCTTTTTGGACTAAGATCCGACTAACGATTAAAATATTTAAATAAGATATTCAAATATATAATCGTCAAATATGCGGGTTGTTACAGACTCCCCCCTTAAAGAAATTGCGTCCTCGCAATATATAAGATGGAAATAAAAAGTAACAACCATAAAAGCATATTAACACAAAAGAAATTTGAAATAAGAAGTTTACCTCAAAGAGCATGAGAAAGTAAATCGAGATGTGTTCGCTCGATGAATTCTCTAGATTCCCAAGAGCAATCCTTAGGATTTGAGGACCATTGAACTTTAACAAGTGGAACATCTTTATTTCGAAGTCGTTTGACCTCCGAAGCAATAATTCGAATAGGTTGCTGCTCATAAGTTAAATTAGGCGAAACTTCAATCTCTTCCACAACACCGGGCTCAAGAATAGAATCGGAATCCCAAAGGCACTTCCGTAATTGAGAAACGTGAAACACGTCATGCATGGCAGAAAACTAAGCCGGTAATGAAAGGCGATAAGCCATGTAACCAATACGTTCAGTGATAGGGAATGGCCCAATGTATCGAGGCGCTAACTTTCCCGATCGACTGAAACGTACAACACCCTTCATAGGTGAAACACGAGTAAACACAAGATCTCCCATAGAAAATTCTAATTTTCTTCTTCGATTATCGGCATAGGATTTTTGTCTACTCTGGGCTTCTTTCATCCTATGTTGAATAAGGTTAATCTTCTCTGTGGAATCCCGAATAAAATCTGGACCTAAAACCAGCTTCTCACCGGCCTCAAGCCAACAAGAAGGAGATCGGCATGGTGTTCCGTAGAGTGCCTCGAAAGGAGCCATACCAATACTAGATTGGAAGCTGTTATTATAGGAAAATTCAACAAGTGAAATATGATCTTCCCAACTTCCACCAAAGTCAAGAACACAAGCACAAAGAAGATCTTCAAGAATTTGATTCACACGCTCAGTTTGTCCATCGGACTGGGGGTGATAAGCGGTGCTAAAATTAAGCTTCGTTCCCAAAGCTTTTTGAAGAATCTTCCAGAATCCACTAGTGAATAATGGATCACGATCACTAACAATGGAAGAAGGAACTCCATGCAGTTTAACAATTTCTTTGATAAAGAGTTTGGCCAGAAGAGGAACAGTTCGGTCCGACCGAACAGGAATAAAATAGGCAGATTTAGTAAGTCTGTCAACAATCACCCTTAAACTATTATGACCCGAGCGAGAACGGGGAAGGCCATCAATAAAATCCATGGAAATTTGATCCCACTTCCAAACTGGAATTTCCAATTGTTGCAATAACCCACCTGGCCTTTGATGTTCAGCCTTGACAAGTTGGCAAGTCATGCAACACTTAACAAAGTTAGCGATATCAGATTTCATTCCCTCCCAACAATAAAGTCTCTTCATATCAGCGTACATTTTACTACTACCGGGATGAATGGAATACTTGGAACGATGAGAATCTTCTAGTATATCTTTACGAATATCACTAATATTTGGTACGATAAGTCTACCAAATTTTCGAATGCCGTCACGAGAATCAATATCAAAGTCTTTCAAACTTTTAATATCAATTTTATCCTTAACATTTTGGCCAAGCAGAGTCAATTCAGGATCTAGCTTTTGAGCTTCAAGAATGCGGTCTAAAAGAGACGGATGAGCCTCAAGGCTACATAGAACAAGAGATGAACATAAATCGGATACACGATCTCTAATCTCACAAGTGGATAAAACCTCGAGGTCATGCCATTCAGATATCATCATAGACACAACCGCTTGTTGCTTGCGACTAACTGCATCGACAACTCGATTTCCCTTTCCGGGAGTATATAGGATATCAAGATCATAAGAGGCAAGGAACTCGAGCCAACGCTGTTGACGCCAATTAAGTTCCTTTTGAGAAAATAAATATTTCAAAGACTTATGATCAGTATAAAGTATAAATTTCTCTCCCAAAAGATAATGTCGCCAAATTCGAAGGGCGAAAACGATAGTCGCAAGTTCTAGATCATGAGTGGCATATCTAGTCTCAGTCAGCTTCAATTGCCTAGAAGCATAAGCAATAACACGTTCTTTTTTCATAAGAACGGCACCCAAACCAACGCGACTAGCATCGGTATAAACAACAAAATCTTGATTCCCTTCGGGAATAATAAGAATAGGAGCATCAGAAAGAAGTTCTTTTAATTTCTGAAAAGAAGTTTCACATTTGTCCGACCAAATGTATTTAACACCTTTCTTTGTTAAGCCAGTAAGAGGCACGACAATCTTAGAAAAGTCTTTTATAAAACGGCGGTAATAACCTGCCAATCCGAGAAAGCTACTGATTTCATTCACGCTCTCCGGTCTCTTCCAATTTTGAATCGCTTCAATCTTTGAAGGATCCACTGATATTCCGGATTCGGAAATAATATGACCGAGAAACTTCACACTAGATTGCCAAAAATGGCATTTAGAAAATTTTGCCTTTAATTGATTGCTCCTAAGAATTTCCAATACAATCCGAAGATGCTTTTCATGTTCCTCCTTGGTTTTGGAATACACAAGAATATCATCAATAAAGATGAGAACAAACCGATCGAGAAAATCTTTGAAAACTCGATTCATAAGGTCAATGAAATAAGCCGGAGCATTCGTTAACCCAAATGGCATAACTAGCCACTCATAAGATCCATAACGAGTACAGAAAGAAGTTAAAGGAATACTATCCTCTACAATACGAAGCTGATGAAAACCGGTGGCCAAGTCCAATTGTGAAAAGACTCTAGCACCACTAAGTTGATCAAACAGATCATCAATCCGAGGTAAAGGATATTTATTCTTAATAGTAAGATCATTAAGCTTGCGGTAGTCGACGCAAAGCCTAAGTGTACCATCAGACTTATTTACGAAAATAGCTGAAGCTCCCCAAGGCGAGGAACTAGAGCGAATAAGTTGCTTCGTCTCTAACTCGGATAGTTGTTTGCGCATCTCTTCATTCTCCTTATTGGACATGCGATAAGGAGGACGGGTAATAGGTTGAGCTCCAGGTATAAGATTAATTTTGAACTCAATTACCCGCTTAGGTGGTAGTCCTAAAACGGGCTCAAAGATGTCGGAAAATTCACGAACGATGCGAATAAGAGAAATGACATCTTCCTCATCATTATTATCATCATCACGAGGATTTAAAGAATATAAAGATGCAACCAAAGTGGAATCCGAATCTTTAAGAATAATAGAAATCTGATTAACAGATTGCGGATGTCGGAGATAAATAGTCCGCTCAGGACATAGGATATGAGCTTCATAACGATTAAGCCAATCCATACCCAAAATCATTCCAAAGCCTAAGTAACGCATGACATGCAAATCGGCTAGGAAAGAAAAATCCCACAAAATGATCTCTACGTCTTTACAAAGCAAACTAAGAGTTGCGGATCCACCAACCAGATTCGCAATTCTTAGAGAAGTCATTAAAGCAACAACACTTAAAGAAAGAGTGTCTACAAGTTCCTTTGATATAAAAGAATGGGATGCACCCGTATCAAAGAGAACTCTAATAGATTGATCATGAAATATAATTATGCCATCCAGGACAGAATGAGACATACCTTGACCGCGAGATGTATTGCCAGGGGCTTGAGCAACATTTAACTTTCCCTCCTTGCTTTGAAGCTTAGGGCATAGATGCATAAAATGAACTGGACTTTTACAATAGCGACAAGAGCGGGGCTTTGAACACTTGTTCGCAAAATGGCCATTAGCACCACAGTTGAAGCATTTCCCATCAATTGGGGAAAGTGTCTTGGCAGCAAGAGTTGCTTGCTTACCCTTTTTGTTGGGATAAGGACCCTTGAAATTATTAGGCCTTTTCTTGTTGTTGAAGTTTGTTTGGCAGCCATCACTTCAACATCACTGTCCTTATCACCCTCTTCAAGACGAAGAGCGATATCAATGAGTTGGTCGAAAGAAACTTCTAATTTGAGAAGTAATGGCTTCTTGAGATTTTTGTTTAAGCCATAAACGAACCTTTGGTTCTTCTTCAATGGGGCGTTGATGTATTCAACCCCATATTTAGACAGTGACTCGAAGGATGCGACATAATCTGTCATAGAGGATTCACCTTGAACAAGATCTATAAAACAACGAGCCAATGTCACCTTCTCTGCTTCTGGTACGAATTTTAATTCGAAGCGTTCCTGGAATTGCTCCCAGGTGAGATCAGCTTCATTAATTTCAGAAATGAGAAGTTCGTACCAATCCAGCGCTCTTTCTTGGAGCATACTGGAGGCCACCTGAACACGGTGAAGATCGATAAGATTCATGCGAGAAAAGATTCGATCGCATGTTCTTAACCAAGCCTGGACTTCAATAATATTTTCAGAAACTTTGAATGGTTTCCCCCCCAAGTTGGTATAATCGTTGCACAAGTGTGCAAACCCAGACTTAGGATGAGTAGGTTCCGGATTAGGGCCACCTGCTTGAGCATTCTTTACTAAATCAAGAAGCTGTTGAGCAGTCATAGAAACTCCATCCTGGGGAGTAACACTAGATGGTCCAGCTCTGGGACGACCTAGTCTAGACATTCTCTCCTTTAAGAAAGAGAGAAGAAGAATAGTTATTCTCCAAATAAACATCAAGCAAATCTTGATAGATAAAACAAGGATTCGTAGAAGGAAATAGGATAAATCAGTTTGAAGACTCGAATTAAATCCTAAAGCACGACTCCTAAGTTGGACTTAGGACGATGATCCTTGTTAAGTTATTCTACATTGTTCCGAAGTTTGGCTCTGATACCAAGTTGTGACGCCCTACCTCTATACCCACGCTAGCCAAGAACACTACGGTGTAATGCTGTCAACTAGCACGGAGAATAAGGCTGTTGAGGAGCGACCATCTGTAACGACCCGCTATTTTGGACCATTCGCATCCATTATAAGTGTATAGGTAGACACTCATGCCGGAGTTGAATTGCTCAAAATACCGCGTTGTTAATTTAAATTTGGAAAAACTGAACATATACAGTAAATAAATAATCACATATCACAGACACAGAGTAATAAATGCAGCGGAAGTAAAAGAGATAGTAGTTCATGAAGCTACTATATGAATATATAAGATACATCAGAGTTTAACCAGATACAACGGAAGAGTAACACGATACATCAGATACAAATCAGAATACATCACTGGAATCATCGAATACTGAAAGCAGAATAGATGGCTGGATCTTCGAGCAAAGCTCCAACTTCAAATGTGAGTCTCAAATACTGGTACACTCAGTCTGACCCGAGCGTAAAGCAAAAACACAAGACACTCGAGTCAGGATTAACATTCTTATATCAATAAATCCAACTCAAGTGAAATAGCAATTGAAATACAAGTAACTCAAAGGATGTTTGGAATAACCATCCTTTAAGGATCCGTTAAACTATCTACTATGTAGTAGTGTACGATAAGTAGATAATGTCTATCAGTAATATAAAGATATCAAAATAGTGTTAAGTCATGGCCCATTCCACCCTTAACACATTTTTATTCCCAAGAGCATATACAAGACCATAGTTTCCCCAAAACCGGAAGTCACCAGAGGGCAATCCATATACTAAAGGTACAAAACAAATCGTAGTGGTCGCGTATAGGGATACAAGTGTGACAAGGCACATGAGGCAATACCCAAGGTAGTGAAACTACCGTTTGCCTGATCCAGACTGGTGAGAACGCATCGCCGCAGCGACCGCAACACCGCGAAACAACACTCCCAAAATCAAGGGTGCACCAATCGACAACAACTAATGAGTAGTTCGAAGAAGTGTGTTCGCTTGAGGTAGCTGACCTCCATTGGCCCGGCACGGCTCCTGTTTTAGTCATTTCCAATTAGACACAAGTGTCAAGGCTATCCATTATCGTTCTCTTTCTTCAGTCATCACGTACATCATTCCACCATATTATTTATTTAAATAAAATCTTCATTTTATTTTTAAATCAAATTATTGACCAATCGGGTTTTATTTAATTCTCTATCCTAGGTCAAAGTTTTATTTTGGGTATTTATCATTTCAACCCGATTCCAATTCAATTCAAAATCAAAACATAGCAAAGGGAACTTGTAGTGTGATAACTGGGATGGTGTCAAAGTAAATAAACAAGCAATACAACAATCAATATCAATACAATAGTCAATTCAAATAATCCCGAAATAATCGTATCAATTCACATTGTTGTTTGTGCAAATTAATATAATTATTTCTAGAATCTACAATATCATTTCATGTAGATTAAAGATTATTACATTTCGGTTTTCACTTGTCATTCAATTTACAATTTCATACATCATTAATTTAACAACATACATTTAAATGGTTCAAGGTGTAATTCCATATCTCTATGTGTCAACTAGTTTAACATTTAAAGGGGTCATATTATACAAAATTTAACTAATCAAATTCAACATATAGATTCAATTTAAATGGTTAACTATCATATATCAATTCAATTGCATATTATTTATCACTTTAACATTAACCATTTAACGTCCAATATAAACATCAACAATAAATCAATTATCAACCAAACCGAATTATCATTTCATAAATAACAGATAATGGTGTCAGATGTCATAGGTGAACTGATACGGGTAATAGCATATATAATAGTGTAATTAACTAGCAGCAGCATATTTCAATTGTCGTTTCAATTGAAATCAAATTTAATAAATAAAATAACGTTAATCGTGAGTGATTGCTCACCTTTCGAGGCTAGAGGAGTTTGACAACAGAACAAACTACTAATTCAAGCACGAATTTCAAAGCAGGGCGAGGTTGGCACGAATTCGATGAACATGTCGATAACAAGGAATTGATGAAATAAATCAGAATCTACTTAATAGAAACAGAAATTATATATAAATTATTATTATTATCATTTCCATGAAATCAATATTTAATTTAAAACAAATGTTAAAATAACATATATATATACACACACACGAAAACATAAATTGACATATAAGCATAACATCCCTTGTAATTATAATATATAGTAACGTGTTTAAATAGTAGGCATCAACACCTATATTTTTCAACCAATGTATATATATACTTACAGCCAGTTATTTACAAAAGTATAAAACTATCACAAAACGAAGATCTGAGATATATACTAGTATATATATAAACAAATGTATAAACACATATATATTTTTATATAAACTTACATATATAATATATATTTAAATAGTTGTATATAGTTTTAAAACAGGTAAAATATACATAACTTAACCATGTAAAATATAACTAGGCAGAACACTGTCTTTATAAAATCTGTATACAAACATACATATGCCGACTATACACATATTAAAATATATACCTATCATATATATATATATATCTCATATAAAAAAAATTGCTGCTAGGGGTAAGATTTTGAGGAATACAAGTAAAACTTTACTATAAACTCACCAGTAACTTAATGAACACGGTAAATAAATAAAACCAAAATAAATCAACACCTTTAACGCATTATATATATACACATAAAAAAAATTATTAATCAAAACTCAATAGATCTCACATAAAGGAACTGACGTACAAACACTAATATATACTTGCAACCTATTCAAATCTGAGACGTATGTATATAATATACACCCTAATGTATATATGCCATTATCTATATTATAATCGAAACTATTCAAGTATACCGCATAGCTTTAGCATATGCATAGTTACAGACAAAGACCATACTTATACTATATGCCATTTAACATATTTTATGATACTATACAACATATGTGCTGCTCGAAATATACACTATACTAATACTAATTGAAATTTCTACTACTTTAAATAACTCGGCACACTTACGAAACTTTTAAACAACAGGCACTTCATTTATATACTAAAGTATGCACAAACACGTAGATGAACAGTTAATATAAACAAGGTATGACTGATAAATGTAAGCGAGCCTATCCTATCGTTTATACAACATATGCATGCTCTAACAGGAAACAAGGTCATTATGTAACTCATAAATCCAAATATGTATATATATACACTAACGTATAATATTATATATCACAGACAAGTCTACAATATAAACCTCAACATACTAAACTTCACAAAATTTGAAAAATCAAAATATATTAACAGATATATATAAATATAGCACATATATAGTACTTATAAACATACCCTGAAACTATGCAAGCTCGGTCGTTTTGGGTTCAAGGCAAGGCAAAAGGTGATGATGAAGTCTCGGCCATGGTAAAAAAAGGTGGAGCTCGGCTAGGCTGGTTATGGGTTTGTGAGTGAGGTTGCATGATGGAGTGTCGGTTTGAGGGGGGACCGATGGGTGGAGGTGTCAGGATGAAGAGGTGGGAAGCTGCAAAATGTGACGCGTGCTGATGGGATGAGGCAGCGGGTTTTCGCGTGCGAAAGGTGAGTCGCGCTCGGTGGTGTTAGGGCCGTGGCAGGAGGAGAAGAAGAGGATCGACAGCTTGCTTCGACCGGCCATGGCGTCTTGGCTACTGACATGGATTGGTGGAAGAGGAAATGAGAGAGAGAAAGGGAAAAAAAGAATAACGTGCTATGTGGAAATGAAAAGGTGGGAGGATAAAACATGACAGAGAGAAAATGGAAGTAGGTGGTGGCAAGTGATAAGTAAATGAATGAAAAGGCAATGCTATATTGGAAACCGGTGGAATATTGAAAGCCCCGCACGCGAATTCAGGTAGAAATAAGAAAATGACTGTTGGATTTTTATGGTTGAAAATAACAAGGCACAGAGACACCAAAAAGTTAGAATTGGGTACCGTTATGATTTGACCGTTTTATTGATTTCGTCGAGTACCGAACCACGAAATACCTAAACGAATATGCCGTAGGGATCAGCACGACGAGACGATCAAAACGGTATACAAATATCAGTGGTACGATCGAATTATGAAAATTCAAAATTTTCTACTACGGAAAATGCAAGAAAACGCTGAAAAATAAGATCGACGGAGCCAAAGATGTCCGAATTTGGAAAAACAACAAACTGGCATCTTGCTCAGAAGATGGTTTAGAATTTTCCTATGAAAAAATATTTAGGTTTTGAAAACATTTTATTTTCATCGCTTTTTAACTGATTAAATTGAAGTAAATTTACGCGCGAAATAAACTTTCATATTTTCGGACGAAAATTTACCAGTTGCTATGTTTAACTAAACGCATTCCAAATATCAAATTTATATTTCAAAATTTTATCGTTTAAAATTTCATAAAATTTCAACTAATTACGTTATTAAAACAGTTGAAATTTACGGGTCGTTACACTCTCCCCCACTCAAAACTTTTCATCCCCGAAAAGGAACGAGGTAGGAGAATAGAAACGACCAGAAAGAAAAACAGATTTGAAATACAAAATAACAATTAATTTAAACCATATAAATTCAAATTTAAATTAATTGATATTAAATAATTAATTTAATCCATTTGATTTCACTAAAATCAATCTCAACTATTTCTAAATTCATTACCTTATTATCCCATTTTCTTTAATTTACAATTTCTAGAACCATAAAATTTGAATAGTCTTTTATTATAATCATATTTTCTTTCAACAATTATAAATTCTTCTTTATTCCAAATTACTGTTAAATTTATTCTACTTAATATATCTACTCACATATATTTAACCCATATAAATTTATTTAAAACATAAAAGTTTCGATTTAAATTAATTTAGTGTATAACATTTATTAAAAATACTCAAATTTTATTTATAAATTCAATTTATCTTATATATTATCCAATTACATATTCAACTTCTGAATGATTTAGGTAAGTTGTATTAGAATGCAGTTGAACAATATACAAATAAATTTTCCCAATTTAATTATTCAAGTTTAAATCTTTATTCCAAATTTTGGTTTTATTTATAATTAAAATCATCCTTTAAAAAAATTTAAGAATTAGATTTCCGATTAACTTTAAACAACTTAGAGATATATATAATATATTTATATCAAATCAAATTAAATTTTAAAATAAGATACCTATATGTATGTAAATCAAAATATACTGAAAAATTCAAATCAAAATATATTTTTTTTTCTCAAAACAAAACCGTAGCAAAGCTACAGAATGGTTTCTCCACTTCAAAACTCGAAAATGAATATCGATGATGCGGCCACCATCACCGAAATTATTTTCCAGCGACAAAGAGAAGAGCACTGATTTCAACATTTTACAATTCTTTGAAAACGATTTCTATTTGAAAATATTTTAAATACTATACACTTAAAACTTAAAAACCAAATTGAAATCACCCAAAAATTTAAATTCTCAAATTCTTGATTTAAATACATTTCAGATTTCAAATTTGCATTATAGCCAAGTTTATAACTTCAATTATTTATATTGTAATAGTCAATTGTTTACAAAACAATAAATGATAATCAAATATTATCACTCCAACAATTAATTTATTACAGTTTGGTTAAAGAAAATTTCATACTTATATATATAGTAAAATCATACAAACTTTATTTTATTTTCCAAATTTGAAAACAACATTGTGTCAGCTTGCTCTGCTCAAGTGTTTTGGAAATCCTATCGATAGTGTTGATCAGACGAATCGATCGGAAACCCAAATCAACCTCAACAACTCAAACAACACAGCATATATTTAAAGCATTTATATATATTAGTTTTCAAATTCATTTCTTTGCTCGACGATACAGGAATGAATTTTCAAAATAAGGATAGGGTTTCAAATTTTGATGGACTTAAATCAAAAAGAAATTTGATTCGAAGATAAGTTCGAAACAAGATATGATGATTAATAGCAAAGTAGGAAGATTGATAAGTTTATATAAATTGCGAGCAACCTTAACCGGGTCAACCGTGACTTTGAGAATAAGATCGATGCGGGATTCCGAGGTAAATCGACATTCGATCTCAAGAAATAGAATTCAGGTATAGCAGGAGATAGACAACACCGTAAACCGAGGATACAGAAATCTCCGGTAAATCAATGCCTATTGTAAAGGAGTTTCACCTCCTTTCAAATCATTCGAAGTTTAGCGAGATCGCTGATTCATTATAAGGGTCATTCGAAGTGGAGTTATGGAATACTCTGGAATTAGAAGACGAATAGTGAGGGACACGAATGGATTTCGGAACCGTAGGGAATGTTCCAAAATTCAAAGGAATTGAGTCAAAAGGAAGAGTTTGAAACTCGAATGAGAGTGATTCTGTAAATACATTTACCATATATGTTAAGTTTTGCCTAGAGCTACCAAAGCTCTAATACCAACTGTAACGACCCGCTATTTTGGACCATTCGCATCCATTATAAGTGTATAGGTAGACACTCATGCCGGAGTTGAATTGCTCAAAATACCGCGTTGTTAATTTAAATTTGGCAAAACTGAACATATACAGTAAATAAATAATCACAGATCACAGACACAGAGTAATAAATGCAGCGGAAGTAAAAGAGATAGTAGTTCATGAAGCTACTATATGAATATATAAGATACATCAGAGTTTAACCAGATACAACGGAAGAGTAACACGATACATCAGATACAAATCAGAATATATCACTGGAATCATCGAATACTGAAAGCAGAATAGATGGCTGGATCTTCGAGCAAAGCTCCAACTTCAAAGGTGAGTCTCGAATACTGGTACACTCATTCTGACCCGAGCGTAAAGCAAAAACACAAGACACTCGAGTCAGGATTAACATTCTTATATCAATAAATCCAACTCAAGTGAAATAGCAATTGAAATACAAGTAACTCAAAGGATGTTTGGAATAACCATCCTTTAAGGATCCGTTAAACTATCTACTATGTAGTAGTGTACGATAAGTAGATAATGTCTATCAGTAATATAAAGATATCAAAATAGTGTTAAGTCATGGCCTATTCCACCCTTAACACATTTTTATTCCCAAGAGCATATACAAGACCGTAGTTTCCCCAAAACCGGAAGTCACCAGAGGGCAATCCATATACTAAAGGTATAAAACAAATCGTAGTGGTCGTGTATAGGGATACAAGTATGACAAGGCACATGAGGCAATACCCAAGGTAGTGAAACTACCGTTTGCCTGATCCGGACTGGTGAGAACGCATCGCCGCAGCGACCGCAACACCGCGAAACAACACTCCCAAAATCAAGGGTGCACCAATCGACAACAAGTAATGAGTAGTTCGAAGAAGTGTGTTCGCTTGAGGTAGCTGACCTCCATTGGCCCGGCACAGCTCCTGTTTTAGTCATTTCCAATTTGACACAAGTGTCAAGGCTATCCATTATCGTTCTCTTTCTTCAGTCATCACGTACATCATTACAACCACTTCATTCTGGATCACACTCCGTGTACAGTTATTAAAGTGGGTTTCGGTTTAGATAGAGAGTATATCCATAACCGATTCCGGTCTCTTTAATAACTTTCGTAATTATTTCACCGATTGGTCGTTTGTATATTTCAAAACCAAATCAAATTCAATTCCAATTAGAATTTATAAACCAACATTTCATTTGTCTTTCCAAATCAATTTCCATAATTTACGTTTCAAAACTTCCAAATTACCATTTCAAAATCTTATAATTCAATTTCAATTTCTATTTAAAACAATTCAAATATTGATTCAAGTTCGTATAAAAGTTTCATTCCGAAATCATTTAAATAAATTTTATTTAACATTCAAATCAATTTAAACTCATTTATCGATTTCATTCAATATTCGTTAAGTTACTTTATCATTCAAAACAATTTCTATTAAATTTCCAATTCATTAAATCAATTTCTTAAGTTCAACTTCATTAAATCAAAACTTACAAATTTGAATTAAATTAAATTCGTAAAATCAAATCTTTCAATTACAAGTCTTACATTAATTCCAAAAATATCACATTTTCATTTCTTGTTAAAGAAAATTCAATTTCAATTATTTACTTACTTAAATAAATTTCCAAAACTTAATTAATAAAGAAACTCAATCTCAATTATTTATGAAGTAAAATTCACTTATTCAAAAATTCAATTTCACTTATTAAAGAATTCAAATCAATTTAATCATTAAATAATTCGATCTTATTTTATTATTAAATAATTCAAAACTTAATTATTAAATAATTTCAAAGTTTAATAATTTCAAACTTAATTATAATTTCAAACTTGATTATTAAATCATTTCAAACTTAATTCAATCATTTCTCAAATTAAACAACATTCTTCCATCAATTTCATTGTTAACATTTTGTTTCAGATTATTAAATATTAACATTTTCCTTTCATTAAAAAATTCAAATTTCAACTTCATTTCAAAACCATATTATTTATTCAAATAAAATCTTCATTTTATTTTTAAATCAAATTATTGACCAATCGGGTTTTATTTAATTCTCTATCCTAGGTCAAAGTTTTATTTTGGGTATTTATCATTTCAACCCGATTCCAATTCAATTCAAAATCAAAACATAGCAAAGGGAACTTGTAGTGTGATAACTGGGATGGTGTCAAAGTAAATAAACAAGCAATACAACAATCAATATCAATACAATAGTCAATTCAAATAATCCCGAAATAATCGTATCAATTCACATTGTTGTTTGTGCAAATTAATATAATTATTTCTAGAATCTACAATATCATTTCATGTAGATTAAAGATTATTACATTTCGGTTTTCACTTGTCATTCAATTTACAATTTCATACATCATCAATTTAACAACATACATTTAAATGGTTCAAGGTGTAATTCCATATCTCTATGTGTCAACTAGTTTAACATTTAAAGGGGTCATATTATACAAAATTTAACTAATCAAATTCAACATATAGATTCAATTTAAATGGTTAACTATCATATATCAATTCAATTGCATATTATTTATCACTTTAACATTAACCATTTAACGTCCAATATAAACATCAACAATAAATCAATTATCAACCAAACCGAATTATCATTTCATAAATAACAGATAATGGTGTCAGATGTCACAGGTGAACTGATACGGGTAATAGCATATATAACAGTGTAATTAACTAGCAGCAGCATATTTCAATTGTCGTTTCAATTGAAATCAAATTTAATAAATAAAAGAACGTTAATCGTGAGTGATTGCTCACCTTTCGAGACTAGAGGAGTTTGACAACAGAACAAACTACTGATTCAAGCACGAATTTCAAAGCAGGGCGAGGTTGGCACGAATTCGATGAACAGGCTGATAACAAGGAATTGATGAAATAAATCAGAATCTACTTAATAGAAACAGAAATTATATATAAATTATTATTATTATCATTTCCATGAAATCAATATTTAATTTAAAACAAATGTTAAAATAACATATATATATACACACACACATGAAAACATAAATTGACATATAAGCATAACATCCCTTGTAATTATAATATATAGTAACGTGTTTAAATAGTAGGCATCAACACCTATATATTTCAACCAATGTATATATATACTTACAGCCAGTTATTTACAAAAGTATAAAACTATCACAAAACGAAGATCTGAGATATATACTAGTATATATATAAACAAATGTATAAACACATAAATATTTTTATATAAACTTACATATATAATATATATTTAAATAGTTGTATATAGTTTTAAAACAGGTAAAATATACATAACTTAACCATGTAAAATATAACTAGGCAGAACACTGTCTTTATAAAATCTGCATACAAACATACATATGCCGACTATACACATATTAAAATATATACCTATCATATATATATATATATATATCTCATATAAAAAAAATTGCTGCTAGGGGTAAGATTTTGAGGAATACAAGTAAAACTTTACTATAAACTCACCAGTAACTTAATGAACACAGTAAATAAATAAAACCAAAATAAATCAACACCTTTAATGCATTATATATATACACATAAAAAAATTATTAATCAAAACTCAATAGATCTCACATAAAGGAACTGACGTACAAACACTAGTATATACTTGCAACCTATTCAAATCTGAGACGTATGTATATAATATACACCCTAATGTATATATGCCATTATCTATATTATAATCGAAACTATTCAAGTATACCGCATAGCTTTAACATATGCATAGTTACAGACAAAGACCATACTTATACTATATGCCATTTAACATATTTTATGATACTATACAACATATGTGCTGCTCGAAATATACACTATACTAATACTAATTGAAATTTCTACTACTTTAAATAACTCGGCACACTTACGAAACTTTTAAACAACGGGCACTTCATTTATATACTAAAGTATACACAAACACCTAAATGAACAGCTAATATAAACAAGGTATGACTGATAGATGGAAGCGAGCCTATCCTATCGTTTATACAACATATGCATGCTCTAACAGGGAACAAGGTCATTATGTAACTCATAAATCCAAATATGTATATATATACACTAACGTAAAATATTATATATCACAGACAACTCTACAATATAAACCTCAACATACTGAACTTCACAAAATTTGAAAAATCAAAATATATTAACAGATATATATAAATATAGCACATATATAGTACTTATAAACATACCCTGAAACTATGCAAGCTCGGTCGTTTTGGGTTCAAGGCAAGGCAAAAGGTGATAATGAAGTCTCGGCCATGGTGGAAAAAGGTGGAGCTCGGCTAGGCTGGAGATGGGTTTGAGAGTGAGGTTGCATGATGGAGTGTCGGTTTGAGGGGGGACCGATGGGTGGAGGTGTCAGGATGAAGAGGTGGGAAGCTGCAAAATGTGACGCATGCTGATGGGATGAGGCAGCGGGTTTTCGCGTGCGAAATGTGAGTCGCGCTCGGTGGTGTTGGGGCCGTGGCAGGAGGAGAAGAAGAGGATCGACAGCTTGCTTCGACCGGCCATGGCGTCTTGGCTACTGACATGGATTGGTGGAAGAGGAAATGAGAGAGAGAAAGGGAAAAAAAGAATAACGTGCTATGTGGAAATGAAAAGGTGGGAGGATAAAACATGACAGAGAGAAAATGGAAGCAGGTGGTGGCAATTGATAAGTAAATGAATGAAAAGGCAATGCTATATTGGAAACCGGTGGAATATTGAAAGCCCCGCACGCGAATTCTGGTAGAAATAAGCAAATGACTGTTGGATTTTTATGGTTGAAAATAACAAGGCACAGAGACACCAAAAAGTTAGAATTGGGTACCGTTATGATTTGACCGTTTTATTGATTTCGTCGAGTACCGAACCGCGAAATACATAAACGAATATGCCGTAGGGATCAGCACGACGATACGATCAAAACGGTATACAAATATCAGTGGTACGATCGAATTATGAAAATTCAAATTTTTCTACTATGGAAAATGCAAGAAAACGCTGAAAAATAAGATCGACGGAGCCAAAGATGTCCGAATTTGGAAAAACAACAAACTGACATCTTGCTCAGAAGATGGTTTAGAATTTTCCTATGTAAAAATATTTAGGTTTTGAAAACATTTTATTTTCATCGCTTTTTAACTGATTAAATTGAAGTAAATTTACGCGCGAAATAAACTTTCATATTTTCGGACGAAAATTTACCAGTTGCTATGTTTAACTAAACGCATTCCAAATATCAAATTTATATTTCAAAATTTTTTCGTTTAAAATTTCATAAAATTTCAACTAATTACGTTATTAAAACAGTTGAAATTTACGGGTCGTTACACCATCCGTGTAACTTCTTTGTACGAGCACCAAAATGTCAGATAATATAGCATGTACTTCATTTTAAGGAGGAAATCCGACATAACGATACAAACTCAAAGCTATCACACAGTGGCTATATATAATCTTCGAAAACAAACATAGAAATAAACATAACATAAATCAGTCACAGACATCCATATCACAAAGGCGGAAAAAGATATGAATATATATATAATACATGAAAGTGTACATCAGAGTAGTGGTCAGAAAGATCCACGATAATACAAAAGAATAGCAACACGTGCTATACAAAAGAATAAGTACACAACATAGAGTCTATCTCTCAAATGTGTACATCCAAAAAAACTACTAATCTAAGTGGTTAGCCAAAAGTCAGAATAATCCTGAAGAGAAGTCAAGCGGAAGCACCTGTAACATCTCGGTCTGACCCGAGTATTATTTATAAGAAAATAATAAACGGATCAGTCTAGCTATAAATATCAGATGTTATGGTATAAAGTAAAAGACATGGCATGAACATGTAATAACCATCGTGGCATACTACTATAAGTATGTAATTGAAAATCAACAAGAGATTAATCAATATCACAAGAATCTTCTCAAGATAAAATAGGGTATCATACCCTAAACTCGTATTCATAACAAGTCAATGACACACAAATTGTGATAACCCTGATTTTTGGTGAATCATTTCATAAGATAATTTAGTTTATATTTGTTTAAAATCACATTGAAAAGATAGGAATGGGAAATTGATTTGTAAATACATGGTTTAAAACATGTACATGTGCACAAGACAGTGCACACACATGTACACAGATTTCTGTGTAATAAAATTTAGCAGAAATCAATAAATAAATTAAAATAACTAATTTAGAAATACATATGCATGAAGATAGAATTTTGTCTTTAAATAAAATATGGTACAGAGAAAATAAGAGCCAGGCTGAAATAAACTTAAAATCATTTAAAGAAAGAAAGAAAAATAAAAGACTTAGGTATACATATGTTATACATGTATACAGTCAATCAATTTCTGGAAGAAAACAGAAGTTACATGGAAATGGCATGAGTCCTTAAACAAACACTTTATCTATTTCCAGTAATCTTTTTAATTTATGAAATAAGAAGTCATGCATATAACATGACCGGGGGAAAAATTAAAAGGGAGAAGCTGATTTCTGAAAAGGAAGACAAGGACCACATACCCTTTTATTTTCTTGAATCAAATAAGAGGCAGACTATGTTTTGTATGGGGTAGAACTGACATTAGGTAAATTCCATAAACCCTAGTAACAGCTAGGATTTATATAAGGAGGCTTGGGGTCATACCCATTTGCTCCTCACCACTTAAAAAAAATATACATAAGAAATAAACCAGAGGAAAATAGGAGAAGGCATAAGACTAAAAGGAGTTCATAAAGCTTAGGAAGAAGAAGGATTAGTTGGTGAGTAACCTCACTGGAAACTTTGGCAATAAGTCCTGAATATTGAGGCAGCCTAATTAAATTTATATTTCACTCTTACAAGCTATGTTCATTTTATGGTTTGATAATTTTGGCTTGTCAATGATCTGCTAAAATGTATAACCCATATAATGACATTATCCAGTATACAAGAGTCATGGATTTCATGGTTGAATATGGTTATTTGTGTTGTGCTTAACTTTGAGTTGAAGTAGACTTTTATGGGTTTTTCTTTATGCATTTATTCATTTTAAAAACCCAGGATTGATGTTGTAGATGTATGGTCTGAAAATGAAAGAAAATGTGGGGCTGCAACATTGTGTTGTTGCTTATGTCTCACATCAACTAAAATAAAGATAAATGAAGAGGTGCAATGTTATACATGTGCTAAGCTTCTATGTTTTATGAACTCTCCAAATCAAAGCATATACTTGTGGTTTAGCCAGATCTCTAATCAACAAAGGTCTGATTGAACCAGAGGTAAAAGGAGACAACCAGAAAATTATTTATGACCATATGTTTATAACTTGATCTACTGCAACCCATAGACAAAAATAATATGCTTAGAAATCACCTCTGTTTGCATGATAAAACGATTGCTCATGGAAACCTGACTTACCAATCTCTGGATGAATATATGTTGGCTGGATGAATGCTTATTTCTCTGATTAAAGTATGATATGCAGAAGGGATTAGCATAGGAATGGGAAAAGGGGCAATAGCACTTAGTAATTTAACTAAGGACTTTTGGATCTTAGGGCTACAAAATATGGCTTGGCAAGGGGAACATTCCAAGCTCACACATGGTATGCTTATACCCAGGGGCCTGAGTGTGCTAGGTTAACAGAGATATGTCCCGGGCAGTGTGTGGTTTAACAAGAGAAAGTAGCAAAAGACCATAACATACTTGATAGTGAACAATAAAAAAAATAGGTTCATGAGAAGGCTTGGGTAAAATCCCTGATGGCCAGAAATCTGGTAGGAAAGACTTGATGAATAAATTGGTGAGTATGTTGATTGATTTATAATGTTTTATGGATGGATTCTATGATGGTTATCACTGAACTAATCTATTGAATCATGTATGTTTTGTTGTGCACTGATGAATATGCACATGTATCATAGAAACATGCACAAGAGTGGTATTGAGTTCCTTTACCCATTTTGAAATTATTTGAATATGAATAAGTGTTTTATAAATCATGTATTCAGTTAGTTTACTCATACCAGACTTTGGTCTGACCCTTGTGTGTTTTATGCACCATTGGGTGTCTCATATTCATATGGGGCAGTTCATGGTGATTTTGCAGGAAAGTAGGAATTGCTTTGATCAGGCTTTGGATGTTTAACTGCTTAAGGAATTGGATGCTATATTTAAAGATTTGTTGAAGTTAAATTAGATGTTTGGGCTGAATTATGTTAAGCTACTTTGTTTAAATTTACTTAGAAAACTATTGTGTTGTTGAAACTAGTGTTCTGCAAGTCTTGAATCTATATATGTATCAGCTGAAACTTATATGTTTTATTTTCCAAAAATGTTTTGCTAAAGAAATAGCATTCCTAAGTCTCAATAACAGTTAGTTTAAATGGTTGAAAACCTGAGATTGAAAGGATGTGTGGATGGAATGTATATCCAAATATTTGACATAAGAAAATCTATGTTTAATCTGAAACAAAGACTTGGCAGAATGAGGGTTGAGTTGCTTTGAAAAGAAAACCAAATAACATGTATTTTTTTGAGAAGTAGTGCAAACTGAATAGGGCTAACATAGCCATTTTCTTGAGCCTGGGTTAAGCCAGCACTAAAGAGTTTTAAGTTAAGTTTTCAGCTCTGTTTTACAACCCAAGTGTAGGGTAGACTCGGACATTTTGTTAACAAGGAAAAAAAAATAAGACACCTGAATTTCCCCCTGACACACACACATGCACAGAAACATGCACACACACATGCACAAGCAAAAGCACAGTTTATACAGTAATAAAATTATGGAAATTTATGTAAAGTGATAAGTCTTGAGACATAAAAATCAATAGTTATGCATTAACCCAAGTGTACTTTGAAAATCTAGTTCTTAGAAACACCATTGATATGTAGAGAGAATTTCCTTTAAGTAATACTCAAACAGATTTCTACTTTAAAATTTATGTACTCTGATTCAAGTAGAAAATGACTTATATATCCTCATATATATAAGTTTAAGATGAAATGAGCAAACCAATATTCTTATTGGCAGAAAGATCCTGGATAGAAGATAATTGGAATTAAATATTTTCTTGATAAAAAAAATGGCCACTGAAAACAAAAAATATGAAGTGGGTCATTTCATTTGGTATCAGAGCTATGTTGTAAAATAACATAGCAAAATTTTGTATGAATTTGTTTGCATTGGATGTATGGAAGTGTTGTCTGCTTTGGATGCTTTGTTTGTTAATGTTTACACTATTAATATCTGTTATGACAGAATAGAGATAGATTAAAATGAATTAATCTATAGAGTATTAGGCAAAGCAGACTAACATAAGTGTTATATCCATAGAGCTATGGTAGGACCTAGACATCAAAATGTAGGAACAAGTGAACCACCCATGGTGAATGTGCAAGAATTCATGAGGGCCATAAGAGATGGAGTAGGCAACAGGCAGGAAAATCCACATGAGGAACTTTCCAAACTACTCAAGACTTTTACCAATCTTGGAGGCAAAACATTGATGGCACAGAAGGAGTTATGTGGGTTCAAAATTGGCTTAGAATTTTGGAAAGAATCTTTGCAGACATGCAAGTTGAAGACCAAAGGAAGAGGCAGATTGCATCCAGGCAATTGAGAGGAGCAGCTTTGGATTGGTGGGAGGTTATCATAGCTGGAAGGCCTGAAGGAGAAGTGACATGGGATCAATTTAAAGCAATGTTGGAAGGCAGATTTATCCCTGCATCAGCTAAGGAGTCTTTACTGGAGGAATTCATCAAATTGAGGCAATGGACTATGAGTGTCACTGAGTACACTCAAGAGTTTGAATCATTGGCAAAGTATGGTGCAGTGCTCATCACTACTGAGGAGGCTAAGAATGGCAGATATAATCAAGGGTTGAACCCTAGCCTTAGTAGAGCCATGCTACCATAGAAGGATAAGACTTTTGATCAAGTTTTGGATTTGACTCTGAGCATTGAACAACATGATAAAGCTAGAGAGAATTTCAGGGCATTCAAAAATAATCAAAACAAGAAGGGAAAGGGTAAATTTCACCCTTATGATAAGAAGAAAACAGACATGGCTTCCACCAAGAAACCAGAAGAAGTCAGGGCTACTGAAATTAAGAAAAAAATCACTTGCTATAACTGTGGCCAAGAGGGGCATATGAAGAATAGATGCACAAATGTTAGGCCTGCATCCTTCAATTGTCACCATTGTGGGAAGGAAGGTCACATAAGGAGAAATTGTCCAGATATTAAGCAAGGAAAATTATGGGCTTTGGAGGGGAAAGGCAAGGCAGCTGAGGGATCAAGTGTTGAAAAGCATGGTCAAGTTGAAGGTACTTTGCTTATTCACTCAATACCTTTTGCAGTAGTGTATGACACTGGGGCTACACACTCATTGATCTCCCATGATATTGCACAACAACTAAAATTGAACTGTATGATTGTTGATAAGCCACTGTTAATTAGAAGCCCTATAGGTAGTTCATGTGTTCTGGGTATGATATGTATGCAACTGGGATTAAATATAGGGGGACATGTGTTTGAGTCAGACCTATATGTGTTGCAATATCCGGGCATAGGGATTATTTTAGGGGTTGATTGGTTGAGTAGATATAAGGCTATCATAAATATGGAGGCATCCACCATATCATTGAAAGTTTCTGATGGACAAAGAATAGTTGTTCTTTGTGAGGCAAACAAAAATAAAAGTATAGCCAACCTTTCTACATTGTCAAATGAAAAACCCATGCCTGCATTAGAAGAGATCCCCATAGTTAATCAATATGTTGATGTGTTTGGTGAAGTGAGAGGAGTTCCAAACCACAGACCAGTTGAGTTTTCAATCAAGATAATTCCAGGAGCTAACCCAGTGGTTAAAAGACCAACTAGAATGGGGCCTAAGGAGTTGATGGAGTTGAAAAAGCAATTGGTTGAACTAGAAGAAAAAGGTTTTATTAGACCTAGTAGCTCATCATGGGGAGCACCAGTAGTCTTTGTTAAGAAACATGATGGATCCCTTAGATTATGTATTGACTATAGGGAATTAAATAAAGTCACAGTTAAAAATAAATACCCATTACCAAGAATTGATGATCTCTTTGATCAATTGAGTGGTGCAAAGATATTCTCTAGGCTTGATTTAGCTTCAGTCTTTCATCAAATGAAAGTAGAAGAGAAAAGAATTAAGTATACAACCTTTAACACCAGATATGGACTTTATGAATTTTTAGTGATGCAATTTGGCTTGACAAATGCTCCTTCCTACTTTGTTGATTTGATGAATAGGATTTTTAGAGAATACTTGGATAAGTTTGTATTGATATTTATTGATGATATACTAATTTATTCTAAGTCAGTTAGAGAGCATGAAAATCATTTGCATATGGTATTCAAGAAACTGAGGCAGGAAGGATTAAAAGCCAAATTTTCAAAATGCACTTTTTGGCAAAATGAAGTGAATTTTCTAGGTCATATTATATCAAAAAAAGGAATATCTGTAGATTCCAATAAAGTCATTGCAGTGCAAGCTTGGAAAAGTCCTACTAATGTCACCGAAGTCAGATCATTCATGGGAATGGCTGGTTACTATAGGAGATTTATAAAAGATTTTGCAAAAATCTCAATTCCATTAACCAGATTGACTAGGAAAAATCAAGTGTTTACTTGGACTGAAGAATGTGAAAAAGCCTTTGGGAAATTAAAAGAAGCATTGTTACAAGCTCCAATTCTTAAAGTACTTGAAGGAAATGAAAACTTGGTGGTGTATACTAATGCAAGTGGACAAGGGCTTGGGGCAGTATTGATGCAACAACACCAAGTGATAGCTTATGCTTCTAGGCAGTTGAAACCAAGTGAGGTAAGGTATGCTACTCATGACCTTGAATTGGCTGCCATAGTGTATGCTCTTAAATTATGGAGACACTACTTGTTAGGAGCAAAATTTGAAGTGTATACAGACCATAAATCACTTAAATATTTGTTTTCACAAAAAGAATTAAATATGAGGTAGCAAAGATGGATTGAACTCTTAGCCTCATATGATTTTGAAATATTGTACACACCTGGTAAGGCTAATAAAGTAGCAGATGCCTGAAGTAGACAACATGCTAAAGTGGCTAGATTAATGATAGAAGAGTTTAACACTTTATCATTATTAATTGATTCAGAGATAGAAAGTAATAACATAGAAAATATGAGCTTATGCAGTGGGAATGTAGAAATGGGAAAATTAAGTTTTATTACTCTGGGATCAGAATTGAAGAATAAAGTTGTAATGTTACAAAACCAAGATCCATTTTTATTTGAAAAGAAGACTAAAATATTAAATGGTGAGGCAGTGGAAGGCTTTCAGTTGAATGATCAAGGCCATTTGAAGAAAGGAAAAAGAATATGTGTTCCTGCAATTGATGAGTTAAAGCAAGAAATCTTGGATGCTTACCACAAAAGTAAATAGACTATACACCCAGGAAGCACAAGAATGTATCACAACCTCAAAAGAGATTATTGGTGGAGTGGTATGAAGAGTGCAGTGGCAACCTATGTATCCAAATGTATGGTTTGCCAACAAGTAAAGGCTGAGTATCAAAAACCCTCAGGGATGCTTCAACCTTTGCAAATACCACAGTGAAAATGGGAAGACATATCAATGGATTTCATTGATGGTCTGCCTAGAACTAGGAAGGGAAATGATAGCATTTGGGTAGTGGTTGATAGGTTAACCAAGTCAGCCCACTTTATACCAGTAAAATCAAAAAGAAATGCAAGTACACTAGCCCAATTGTTTATTAAAGAAGTAGTCAGGCTGCATGGTATACCAAAGACTATAGTAAGTGATAGAGATACCATCTTCACTTCAAAGTTTTGGCAGAGTTTTCACAAAGCAATAGGGACTGATTTATGCTTAAGCACAGCATATCATCCTCAATCTGATGGCCAAACAGAAATTGTGAACAAATTGCTTGAAGACATGTTGAGAGCTTGTGTATTGGATTGGGGAGGAAGTTGGGAGGATCATATCTTTTTAGCTGAATTTGCATACAACAATGGCCATCATAGTAGCATAGGCATGGCACCCTTTGAAGCACTTTATGGGAGACCATGTTTATCACCCTCAAGCTGGCTTGAATCTGGAGAAAAAGTGGTCTTAGGACCAGAGAATGTGAAGGAAACTTCTGAAAAGATAGCTTTGATCAGAAAAAGAATTGCTTCTGCCCAAGATAGGCAAAAGAAATATATAGATCAAAGAAGGAAGGCAGTACAATATGATGTTGGAAATTATGTATTTATCAAAATATCACCCATGAAAAAGGTTCTAAGGTTTGGGAAACAAGGAAAGTTGATTCCTAGATATATAGGGCCATATAAAATTTTAGAAAGAATAGGAACTGTAGCCTATAAGCTAGAGTTACCAGAAGAAATGAGAGCAATGCATGATGTTTTTCATGTGTCTCAACTAAGAAGATGGGTTCATGATAGAGAGGCAATCCTAAAATCCTCTAAGGATGTGCAAATTGATCCTAGAATGATCTATGAAAAGGAGCCAGTGGGCATAGTTTCTAGAGAAACAAAGAAATTAAATTAGTAAAAGTGCAATGGAGTCTTGACCCAAATGATTGCACATGGGAAGTGGAGGATAAAATCAGAAATGATTATCCACAACTTTGATTGAATAAAAGGTAAATTTATATATATACTAATGAATGTGTTGATTGAATATGCATTGTGATTTTTTTTATCTTGTATTAAAATGCATAGTGTTTAACTAAGTGGTTGGATTGAGAAGGGGTTTTGAAATCAGAAAATTTATTTTTCTGAAGTAATGATACTTAAGTTAAGTAAGCAAGAATTGTGAGACACAATTCCTAAAAGGAGGGGTATATGTGATAACCCTGATTTTTGGTGAATCATTTCATAAGTTAATTTAGTTTATATTTGTTTAAAATCACATTGAAAAGATAGGAATGGGAAATTGATTTATAAATACATGGTTTAAAACATGTACATGTGCACAAGACAGTGCACACACATGTACACAGATTTCTGTGTAATAAAATTTAGCAGAAATCAATAAATAAATTAAAATAACTAATTTAGAAATACATATGCATGAAGATAGAATTTTGTCTTTAAATAAAATATGGTACAGAGAAAATAAGAGCCAGGCTGAAATAAACTTAAAATCATTTAAAGAAAGAAAGAAAAATAAAAGACTTAGGTATACATATGTTATACATGTATACAGTCAATCAATTTCTGGAAGAAAACAGAAGTTACATGGAAATGGCATGAGTCCTTAAACAAACACTTTATCTATTTCCAGTAATCTTTTTAATTTATGAAATAAGAAGTCATGCATATAACATGACCGGGGGAAAAAATAAAAGGGAGAAGCTGATTTCTGAAAAGGAAGACAAGGACCACATACCCTTTTATTTTCTTGAATCAAATAAGAGGCAGACTATGTTTTGTATGGGGTAGAACTGACATTAGGTAAATTCCATAAACCCTAGTAACAGCTAGGATTTATATAAGGAGGCTTGGGGTCATACCCATTTGCTCCTCACCACTTAAAAAAAAATATACATAAGAAATAAACCAGAGGAAAATAGGAGAAGGCATAAGACTAAAAGGAGTTCATAAAGCTTAGGAAGAAGAAGGATTAGTTGGTGAGTAACCTCACTGGAAACTTTGGCAATAAGTCCTGAATATTGAGGCAGCCTAATTAAATTTATATTTCACTCTTACAAGCTATGTTCATTTTATGGTTTGATAATTTTGGCTTGTCAATGATCTGCTAAAATGTATAACCCATATAATGACATTATCCAGTATACAAGAGTCATGGATTTCATGGTTGAATATGGTTATCTGTGTTGTGCTTAACTTTGAGATGAAGTAGACTTTTATGGGTTTTTCTTTATGCATTTATTCATTTTAAAAACCCAGGATTGATGTTGTAGATGTATGGTCTGAAAATGAAAGAAAATGTGGGGCTGCAACATTGTGTTGTTGCTTATGTCTCACATCAACTAAAATAAAGATAAATGTAGAGGTGCAATGTTATACATGTGCTAAGCTTCTATGTTTTATGAACTCTCCAAATCAAAGCATATACTTGTGGTTTAGCCAGATCTCTAATCAACAAAGGTCTGATTGAACCAGAGGTAAAAGGAGACAACCAGAAAATTATTTATGACCATATGTTTATAACTTGATCTACTGCAACCCATAGACAAAAATAATATGCTTAGAAATCACCTCTGTTTGCATGATAAAACGATTGCTCATGGAAACCTGACTTACCAATCTCTGGATGAATATATGTTGGCTGGACGAATGCTTATTTCTCTGATTAAAGTATGATATGCAGAAGGGATTAGCATAGGAATGGGAAAAGGGGCAATAACACTTAGTAATTTAACTAAGGACTTTTGGATCTTAGGGCTACAAAATATGGCTTGGCAAGGGGAACATTGCAAGCTCACACATGGTGTGCTTATACCCAGGGGCCTGAGTGTGCTGGGTAAACAGAGATATGTCTCGGGCAGTGTGTGGTTTAACAAGATAAAGTAGCTAAAGACAATAACATACTTGATAGTGAACAATAAAAAAAAAATAGGTTCATGAGAAGGCTTGGGTAAAATCCCTGATGGCCAGAAATCTGGTAGGAAAGACTTGATGAATAAATTGATGAGTATGTTGATTGATTTATAATGTTTTATGGATGGATTCTATGATGGTTATCACTGAACTAATCTACTGAATCATGTATGTTTTGTTGTGCACTGATGAATATGCACATGTATCACAGAAACAGGCACAAGAGTGGTATTGAGTTCCTTTACCCATTTTGAAATTATTTGAATATGAATAAGTGTTTTATAAATCATGTATTCAGTTAGTTTACTCATACCAGACTTTAGTCTGACCCTTGTGTGTTTTATGCACCATTGGGTGTCTCATATTCATATAGGGCAGTTCATGGTGATTTTGCAGGAAAGTAGGAATTGCTTTGATCAGGCTTTGGATGTTTAACTGCTTAAGGAATTGGATGCTATATTTAAAGATTTGTTGAAGTTAAATTAGATGTTTGGGCTGAATTATGTTAAGCTACTTTGTTTAAATTTACTTAGAAAACTATTGTGTTGTTGAAACTAGTGTTCTGCAAGTCTTGAATCTATATATGTATCAGCTGAAACTTATATGTTTTATTTTGCAAAAATGTTTTGCTAAAGAAATAGCATTCCTAAGTCTCAATAACAGTTAGTTTAAATGGTTGAAAACCTGAGATTGAAAGGATGTGTGGATGGAATGTATATCCAAATAATTGACATAAGAAAATCTATGTTTAAGCTGAAACAAAGACTTGGCAGAATGAGGGTTGAGTTGCTTTGAAAAGAAAACCAAATAACATGTATTTTGTTGAGAAGTAGTGCAAACTGAATAGGGCTAACATAGCCATTTTCTTGAGCCTGGGTTAAGCCAGCACTAAAGAGTTTTAAGTTAAGTTTTCAGCTCTGTTTTACAACCCAAGTGTAGGGTAGACTCGGACATTTTGTTAACAAGGAAAAAAAAATAAGACACCTAAATTTCCCCCTGACACACACACATGCACAGAAACATGCACACACACATGCACAAGCAAAAGCACAGTTTATACAGTAATAAAATTATGGAAATTTGTGTAAAGTGATAAGTCTTGAGACATAAAAATCAATAGTTATGCATTAACCCAAGTGTACTTTGAAAATCTAGTTCTTAGAAACACCATTGCTATGTAGAGAGAATTTCCTTTAAGTAATACTCAAACAGATTTCTACTTTAAAATTTCTGTACTCTGATTCAAGTAGAAAATGACTTATATATCCTCATATATATAAGTTTAAGATGAAATGAGCAAACCAATATTCTTATTGGCAGAAAGATCCTAGATAGAAGAAAATTGGAATTAAATATTTTCTTGATAAAAAAAATGGCCACTGAAAACAAAAAATATAAAGTGGGTCATTTCACAAATTCACCAATGCACAAAAATTGATATCATATCAATGAAAATCATGAAAATTGGTGAAGCATAAATTCTAGAAATCAACACACGAAATCCAGAAATCACATAAAAAGGGGAAGGCCTATCACAAGAACGAGAGCATGAAAACTCACCAACACGTGTAACACAAGAACGAGAAGCTATCTCATGGAAGCTATCCATTAAATTTTGACACACAAACGGCCCGAAGACCATGGGGCGCTACCCCACATATGTGATGGTGAAACATCACACAAACGGGGTTTAGTCTCCCTCGTAGACAAAGAGACATCGCACAATTGCTAGTCTAAATCAAATCACAAAAATGATCGTCATGATCATCAAGAAGTGTCAATTACACCAAGCTAGTAAATATATGAGTTTAGCTTCATGTCCCATAACCACTTGCTTAACTTAAATATTTACGAACAAGCTGTGAATCTTCACTAGAAAATTGTCACAAAAGGTTCAATCGAACAAGTCCAAGAATTAACCGACGAAGTGAACGCAAGCATTTCATACCACTCGTTTTACTAAGCCGTTTAATTAGATTTCTCATCCGAGTGAGGTAAAGGCTTGTAGATACTAGTAGATTGGAAAACGGTTTGAGAAAAAGAACTTTGTAGTAAAATAGTGTTGAAATCGCTTTGGTGAAAGAGTTTTGATATTCACTACTAGTATTGAAGCCTTCACAGTTTTAAAGTGACAAGTCACAAATCGATTGTTGAAACAAATCGCATCACAAAATTTCACATTCGAAGACGTGAGAGAAATCCAAGGAAATCAGTTCCGAAACCATCAAAGTAGAAATATACTTGCGACCTAATGTGGTCGAATTAAAGTGCAACGACATAAAGTAAGATAGGTCGAACGACCTAAGGGTAGAATGTCGTGCGACCTAGCAGGAGAACAGGTCGAGCGACCTAGTGAAATACAGGTCAAACGACCTACTTGTAGAAAGGCGAGCGACCTAACGTCTTAACAAGGCTGTGCGACCTAACAGAGAACAGCACGACCAAATGAGGCGACCTAGCTAAGTGAGCGACCTAGGGCCAGCGACCTAAAACATAACAGGTCGACCGACCTAGTGGAATAGGTGGTTGAGCGACCTAGTGGATACAAGCTGGTCAAGCGACCTTCAGGGAGTAAGGTCTAACGACCTAAAAAGATAAGGTCATGCGACCTAAAGTGGCATCACGGTCGAGTGACTTAACAACATAAGGGGTAGTATAAACGGGCGACCTACGACCTATAGTTGCCGCGACCAAACGTCTGGAGCATAAGTGAATGACTTACGACCTATGATTGCAGCGACCTAATGAGGTCCAATGGTGAGCGACCTAACAAGATTCAGTGGCGAGCGACTTAAGGTCTAACGACCTAAAAGGGACACGACCTAGGGACTGAATCGGCCGAGCGACCTATCGTGCAATCAAGCCGAGCGACCTAGCGACCTAAGGTCAAGAGAATGACCTAACGACCTAGTGTTGCCGCGACCTAGTGCTGCCGAGTGAAATAAGGTCAGAAACGACCTAGCGACCGTGCGACCTATAAGTTCCAGAGCGACCTAAGGCCAGTTTTTTGCCAAAAACAATAAAAATTGGAGCTTTTCGCCAATCCAATCCAATCCAAACCAAATGCAAATATGCATGCTAAGGTGATAGGAATTCCTTTCCAACAGTCCAAGATAGTTATAGACAAGAATGTGAGATAAAAATCTCACCTTTTCACTAAAATGGATGAAGATGAAGCTTGAAATGCTATGCAAGAACAACCACTAGCTTAAATCAAAGTCTTCTCTTGAATTTGAAGTTGAATGATGGATTTGAAATGAAGACTTGAGCTTGGAGTTTTAATTTCCCATTCCCTCCTCCATTTTTGATGAAGCTTTAATGTTTTAGTGAAGAGATGAAGTTATGAAGAGAAGGGGGTTGGCTGAGCTAATATGGGTGCAGTCCAAAACAAAGTCACAAGCGGGAAAAAGTAGCGAAAATTCCACTAACTTCAAACATATCAAAGTTTATACTTAAAAAGATCGCAAACGTAATTTTGAACTCGATGGAAGGGGTCTCGAGTCCTAATTTGACTGTATGCAAAAAGTAGCTTTTCGGACTAAGATCCGACTAACGATTAAAATATTTAAATAAGATATTCAAATATATAATCGTCAAATATGCGGGTTGTTACACTAAGCCTCTTCTTATATTTCTTCTTTGCTTTTATTTTATTTCATGCTCATTTTCTATTTACATGCTCTCTTCCATTTCAAGTTATTAGCTTAGTTTTATTTTTATGCAAGTAGTTATATCATTTTTATTTTAATTATCTTGCACTTTCCTTTTATTTTCTATGTTGAAATTTACATGTGGTAAAATGATAACACAAATGAGTAGTGAAACCCCTTCAATTTAGGGGTAAAGAAGCTCTCTAAAATTATGTAAATTCAACATATTATGTGATTTATGAACTCCTTTATGCTTCATGAAAATGAGGATGATTGATGTATGTTTATAAAGGGAATTTGATAGCCTATGTTGTAAATCACAAATGGGATATGCTTAATCCAACATAAACACAATTTACATCATCATCTACTTAAGTGATTTTGATTATGGAATTAAAATAGAAACAAAATTTGATAATCTATGTTACTAATCAAAAATAGTAAATAGATCATGCTTAAAATAGATTTTGTTTTAGTTTCATATTCATTTTCATGAGAGTTGACAAGTAGTTTTAGTGTTGTATTATAGTTTGATGGTTTAAGTTATGTTAATTAATAACATAAATAGACCATACTTATGATAAATACATCACTAATTCCACTTAAGATCAAAATAGAGAGATCATAGATTATTTTTGTGTTGATTTATGTAAACATATGAGAGTTGATTTCCCTCTAAATTGTTTTCTAATATCATATTTTCAATCACTTTTGTTCTAGTTTAATTTTTACATTTTTTAGCTTAAAACAATTTCAAGTTTGGTTTAATTTAATTGAGAAGAATTTTTAAATAATTTCAATTCCCTGTGGATCGATCCGTACTCGCCACGTGTTAGAATTGTACGCCGTGTGCTTGTGGTAATTTTATTATTACATTTTTCAGCGATTTTCTAAACCGATAGAAAAATCGTCGATTAACAAGTTTTTGGCGCTGTTTCCGAGGAGTGGAAATTTGATTTTTATTTTACTCTTCGAATGATTTTCGTTTGATTTTAGTGTGTTTTCATTTTGTGTGTTGAGTTGCATTTTAAAAAATTTATTGGAGTGTGTTTGTGTGCTTGTTTCCTTATTTCATTTGCATTTGCACTCTTTATATATATAAAAGAAACATCCACACTTTCATTTCAAAAACAAAATTTTTTATTACAACTTTGTTTACATTTTATTCACTGTTTTACAAAAAAAAATCACTGTTTACAACTTGCATATACAAACTATTTTACAAAACTATTTACATTCATATACAAACTTCACTGCCAACCCCACTGCCCCTTCCCTACTGACCATCAAAACATCACTACAATTGCCATTGCCTACTACAACACCCATCATACACCATCATCAGCCATCCAACTTCATATCTGACCACATATCACCATCTTTCAACTCTCACCGCCATTACCATTCATCCACTCCATACTGCTGCTAACAACTTCCATCATCACATACTTCCAACTACTATAACACTTCCCACAATCTTCACCGCTTCCAAGTTCACCACAAACCCACAATCCACCACTGCATTGCCATCCAAACCCATTCATCATCTGACTTCAGACTACCACTTCACATATCAACTATTCAAACATTACAACCACATTCACTTTAGACCACCCCTTCTTGCTAACAACTTAAGCCACACTGCTTCAGCCGCCTACCCACCACCATTAACAAATCGCATACCTTGCCTCTGTGCATCTCCTCCTTATCAACTCCATAGTACAACATCTACATAGAACATACAAACCACATACATCAACTGTGCACTGCAACATACTTGCACAATTTAAACCTGCCAACCATATATAGTGCATACTTCAACAACAACACTCTGCCCATTAACTTCTAACTGCAAACGTACAATACATACATCACCACTGCCACAGTGCTTCATTACACAGCCATTATACCATCAAACTGTTGTTCCCATCTATTCCCTTTTGCTGTTAACAAACTGCTGACCACACCAGTGCTGCCTCATCAACACACTGTTGTTGGCTTATACAAAAACTACACATAAATTCCATCAACTCGGCCTCCTGCCACTGTTGTCACCAGCCTTCATCTACCGCATACAACATACATACAACTTACAATCACCTTACAAAACCCTTGTGTCATTCATCATACTCTTCCATATCAACCACCATATATTACAGCCTCTTTCACATCCCACTCTAAGAAGTCACTACCACCATTCGCACTTCACATCACCATCACCAATACTTCTGTCACCAATACAACACCTTCAACATTCCATCTACTTCTTGCATACATCACTCCACAAACCACTGCCTACATAATTCAACCTGCATAAATACCCCTGCACACTCATCTTCCACCAAACTATTAAACCTCAAACTGCTAACACCATCTTCAACACCCCTGCCATTGCCTTCCTAACCACAGCAACCTCAATCGCTACATTCACTTCATCACCCAGCATAACCATCCACTGCAACTACCCATACTTCACCACACTTACTTCTATCAATCGACGAAACCCACTCCATCCACAATCCACTGCATCCAACCATCTCCATTCGCCACATCTCAAGCAGTAGCTCAGCAACCCATCGACCGAACACAAATCCCCAACCCTCCTCCACTATAAATCGCTTCGCTCAAACCACCTCCGCAAATTTCACCTTCAATCCCAATAGTGGCAACCATACCACCTTGCCTTCAGCAACCCATCGACCAAACGCAAATCCCCAACCCTCGATTTTTATTTCGCGATCTCATATTTTTTTAGTCGCCTCTTTCTGTTCATTTTTTATTGTGATTTTGGTTTTGAAGTCATTTCTTTTACAAAGATAAGTAGAATTGGATTGTATATCTTCTCTTAACGAAAAAAAGAAGAAGAATTTTTTTTTAAATAGGCTCGTGGATTGTGTTGGGCTGAATATTTCCTTTAAAAAAAGAGAAAGTTGCTTTGTTTTTGTTGATTTGTTGTTTTTTGTTTAGGGTTTTGTTCTTCTTTAAAAAAAATCTCTGCTTTCATTTGGATTAACAAGTCGAGCTTTAGTTTAGTTTATTTTAAAAAAGTTCTTTCTTTCTACTTACAAAAATGAATTTGCTTTCATTTGGTATTAGTTATTTAAAAAAATTATTTTTAATAATAATTTTTTTTGCTTTCATTTGTGTTTGTTTTTGTTCTCATTTTCAAGTTGCAAAAGTAGAAAAGGAGAAGACTTGCTTGCTAAAAAAATTGCCTTGCTTGCTTATAAAAAAATTGCCGCTTTAAAATAAATTGCTAATAATTCTGCACGCTCTAGTATCGTGCCATTATCACTTGTTTTTATTTGCTTTGCTTTGTTGATTGCTTGCATTTAAAAAAAATTCAAAAACAAATCTCATTCGTAGTTGCATTGTTAATTCATGATTAATTTCTGTTTTGCATTCATACCAACTTATTTTCTTTTCTAAGGGCAATACCCAAATTCACATAAGGTGGGGGATTTAATCACCCCTTCCTTGGCCCACAAATTGCATATCATCTTAAAATTTGCTAATAATAACGGTTAGACTTCAGACTTAAGGGAGTCACAAGCTCACTTAGGGATTAATTGTATCTTGACAAGTTGTCTTCTTTGCACAATTTGTATTCTTGGTGTCTAGGCTACGACAGAGCAATAATTATTTATAAATATTACGGTGATTCGTAAATATTATAGTGATTGTTTCTCTTAATGTACTTAAACCTTCGGCTGCATTGTTACGGTGATTCGTGGTGCACCGATAACTCCTGCCCGTTACATGGCTAAGAAATATTTTGTTGGATTAAGAAAAAGTGTGATCATACAATTTTGGGTTAGAAGCTACTAAGGATAGAAAATTAATAATTAAATCCTTGCATTCATTTAGTTGCATTAGTTCATGCATATTTTAAAAAAAAATCTAAAGCTAAAGCTAAAAAATTGTACATTTTACATAACTTAGTTTTTTAAAAAAAATCCAAAAAAAATCATTCTAAATCTTTTGCTTTGAAAATTTTCTATCAAAATTAAAAAAATCCTAAAAACAAAACAAGTATTTTACTTTTGAAAATCAAAAAAAAAATTTGAGTTAGTTGTTTTTTAGAAAAACAAAATTCCAAAAAAAGGAAATAATCTTTTCAAAAACAAAAACAAAAAAAGAGAAAAAACATATGAATAAAAGAGAAAAAATTTTGAAAATCCAAACAAAAATCAAATCTCTCTTTAGAAAAATAAAATTCCTTTCGTAAATACTTTTCCAAAAAATAATTTTCTATTTGATTTTAGTCTTTAAACTCTGTTTCTTTCTCTTAAATTCAATTCTCACTTCTTTCTCTTCTCGGCATTTTCTAGTGCATGAGTACTTGGACGCATGACACAATAACAAATCGTTGGACTCGTGACACAACAACCAATCGTTTAACTCGCACAAACGATCCTCCTGAAATGGAAAATGAGAATGCCCCTCGAACTCTTATGGATAGAATCTTTCCCGATAGTTTTTCTATTCCTTCTTGCATCACATTACCCGCCCCCTATGGGTAATCGCTTCGAAATTCATTCAAACCATATTGCCACGCTTCCGAAATTTGGCATTTTTGAACACGATGACCCATACATTTTTTTCTGAAATTCGAACAAGTTTGCGCAACCATTAAACTTCAACAACTTTCTGATGATGGAATCAAACTCCGATTAATTCCGTTTGCTCTTACCGATTATGTAACGATCCCGGATTTTAACTAAATTTAAATTGATAATTAATTGAATTTTTGAATTAAAATTGTAAAATTAATCGATAAATTGATGCGAGTTTCCCCGAGTTCAAATAAATTCTATGTTAAACCATTTAAATTTAAATATTGTATATATATATGTATATATGTGAATATATATGTATATGGGCATATATGAGTAAATTTGAATTTATATATGTATATATATATACATTGAAATTGAATTTAAATCTTAAATAAATGGGTTAGAAATAAATATAAAAATATAGACTTTGGACACAAGGAAATAAATAAATGATTTAAACATAGAATTGATGGTTAATAATGATTTGAATTTATAAAATAAATATAAGACAATAAATATTAAAGTAAAATAATAATAATAAATATTTAAAATAGAGATATAAATAAATATAAGATAAATTATAAAAATATAAAGAAAAACCTTAGCTCAAATTTTAACAACATATTAAAATAGAAATTTATTTATATTATAAGATAATAAGACTAAAGAAAAATAGAATACATTCAAGTATGTAAACAAATCAAATTTGATGTGAATGATAATATGAAACAAGTAAACATAAGAAAGAAAAGAAATATATGTGAATGGCTTGTAAAAGAAATAAAATGCATTCAAATATGAAAAATATATATACTTTAAAATGAAACAAGTGAACAAATATGGATAAGTATGAACAAAAGACAAAAAATATAAATATCTATAAGCTTATAAAACAAGACAATGGTAATTGATACTAGCCACTATATTATCATATCAGCCACCATTCCAATAAAAAATCTTTGCCCTATATTGCACTAGAAAAAATATCACTTGTACAAATATCATCATCTCCTGTAAACTTCATTTCCTATATACATCAACAACTTCTCATTTCAGTTCGTTCAAACAAAACTTAGCAAGCCTGAAAATAAACATTATTATCTTACAAACTCATCAACCTGGAAAAGCAAGAACAAAAACAAAAATACAAACCTGAAGCATATTCAAATTTCCAGATCTCTGCTCTACCTCTGCTTTTTCAAAGTGGGTAAACAAATTTATTTAAAACCTAAGTTTAATTGAATCAGTACATGTGTTGTTGTTTTACATAAATATTTTGCAATGGTTCTGTGTATATATATTCATATAATCTGCTTTGTGTATTGTAAATTAAGCATGTTCTTCTCTGTTTAGTTCCAGAGTATCAAACTACATAGAAAATTCCATTTATTCCTTTCTAATCAATATCAGGCCTTAGTTTCAAAACAAGATAGTTGTATTTAAGAATGAGCTACAATCTAAAAATAGTTTCATGAAATAAAAATGCATATATAATGAAAAATCAAGTTTTTACAGTAAAAACTTTAATTTCTGGAAATTTCAAGTATCACGAATTATTGATTCAAGTACATGACTCGAATCCTTATTGAAGGTTACGATTTTTAAGGTAGGTTTGGTGATTTTTAGTGATGGGAGTTAGGAGCAGTTTGTTTTTGTTTAAAAAGTAGATTTTTATCAATTACTGGTGATCAATTGATTCGTGGATGTCGGGGTTGTTCGTGGAGGTGATGAAGCCTAGGGCGCGTCGGAGAAAATGGTCGGAGATGATCTTGATCATTGAGACGACAGCGGCGAACACTTTAAATTTCTAAACCTAGTTTTTACTGTGCTTAGTGTTTCGATCACCGCGGCCATGGTATAGGTGATCGAGTGCAGTGAGTTTTTGTGTGGTGGTAGCTTGGCCGTAGTTGAAGTCGTAGCCAGAGTTGTAGACCTTCAGGTGGTCGGAGCTTCAAGCACGAGGCTATGAAAGGTTTTGGGATTGGTGGTGCCATTGATTTCCAGGTTTCGATTTATTACCTCGATTTTGTTTTCGAGGTGATAGTGTAGTTCAGATACTCGGGAGATGGTCTGGAGGTGATCGTCGAGTTGCTCGACGTTGCAGCGTAGGCTGGAGTTGATCGTTGGCGAAGTTAATTCTCGATGATCTGGAAGTTTTGTTAAGTGTGGGGTGGAGCAGGGTTTTCGCGAGTGTCTCGAGTATTTACTCGAGGGAACATAGTTTTGACTCGAAGTAAAATTTGCATGGCTCGGGTAAATTTTTGTTGCCAGGTATTTAAACTTTAAAATTTAAACAAACTTTTGAAAAGGGGAGAAAAGATGGGTTTTCTCGGGTAAGTACAAGAGTAGGCTTCGGGTCGGACACGAAGCAGCATTTGGAAACAGATTTTTAAAGTTTTTTTTATATATAAAACCAGATTTTGATTTTAAAATAAATTTGGTTTAAAACTTTCTTAAATTTCTTTTATAAGGTAGGTATTTCTTTAAAATGAGATTTAAAAAGGGTTTTATATTGTTTAAATTTTGTTAAAGTTAAATTTGAATTCATTTAAAATCTTAAATTTAAAAATGGAATTTAAAAAGTAAATTTAAAAGTAAATTGTTTTAAATGCTTTGTTAATGATAATGAAATCATTTATAAGAATGAGTTTACCTTAAGGTTTAATTCATGATTAAGGTTTAACTATTTAAGAAATCAATTGCGAATTAATAATTGATTAATTAAGTAATTAGGGATAATTACTTATTATGATTAATTAAGGATAATTAATCAAATGGAGATTAAGTAAAGAATAATTAATTTGTAAATTAAGAATTATATATTTAATATTAATTAATAATTCAAGTTAATTAATCAAGTAATTAATGAATGATTAATTAAAAATAATTACTAAGTAAAAGTAATTAAGAATGGGTAATTAATGATCAAAGATGGATTAACCAAGTAATTAAGGGTTAATTACTTTAAAAGAATAATTAATTAATGTGGTCAATTAATTAAGGTAATTAATTTGAGAATGATTAATTTATTAAAGGTAAATTAATTAATGAAAGTGATTAAGAGATAATTATTAATTAAGGAGTAATTAATTAGTTATTGTAATTAATTAAGAATAATTAATTAAGGTGTTTGATAAATTTATTTATATCAAATGATTTGTGATTAATAAATAAGGATTGGATAATTAATTCATAAGTGATTAATTTAATGGGAAATAAATTGAATTAATTAGGATTAATTAATTGATAATTAATCCAAGGAGGATTAATTAATATATAATCAACCAAAATTAGTGATTAATCTAGTTTCAATTAATCAAATGATCAAGTAACCTTATTTCTGGATGATTGTATTCTATTGAATGCTGTGAATTGTTTTGTTATCTCTGCTGTGTGATGCTTTGTGATATATCCTGATTTGTGTTGTGATCTGTAATGTGATTTATTTATAATGTATTTATATTATCTATCTGTGATTCTGTGTATATATATAAGCGTTATAGGATTATATCGCTTATCGATATTGTTATATTTGAATCTGTAATGATTGAATGATGTTGCACTACTGTGTAAAAGCCCTAGACCACACTTTTACACACACAAATATGGATTTCACGAGGAAATCGGTTAAGTCACAGATGATTTAAATTTAATGTTTTTGAAATTGAAATTTTAATTTCAATTGATTTTGGAAAGGAGTTTTTAAGAGAAAAGTTATTTTGAATAATTTGTTAAAGTTTCCAATTTAAATAATTTAATTTGAATTTGAAATCAAAATTTAAAATTGAATTCCATGTTTGGAAATTATGGTTAAAGATGTTATAAATGTGTTTATAGGAATTTAAACCATTTTAAAAGTATGATTTTGAGAATTTGAATTAACCCAAGGACTTTAACTCGTATAAATGAATCAGATTTTCCGAAATGAAAACTATTGTTTTCAAATAATAGAAGCTTTCATATAAGGAATGAATTTCCAATTTGTGTCAAAGGAATTTCAAATTGAAACGAAAATGGATTTCTGAATGAATAAATCTTTGTGAAAGATTGTTGAACTTTGTTTTGAAATTGGAAAGGTGTACCTTTTGTATAAAAAGGTCGAAATGGAATTGTTTTGAAAGCTATCAATTAAATCTTTGATTTAAAGATTTAATGAGATAATCCAATTGAAATGGAAATTGATTTGGAAAATCTACGAATAGATCTTTGTGAAACTGGGTGAACTTTGTGAGATAAATCTTTTTGTAAAAGATTAAAATGGTAATGTGTTTAAACCATTTGAAAAGAAAGTTTTGGATAATAAGTTGTGACTTAATTGAAATCCCAATATCCATATGGTTTAAAATATTGCGCTAACTATTCGGTTTAGCCGGGAGAGGACTCTGTGTCATATAACCCATTCCGAATAGTGATGCGACGTTATGGATAGCATTTGAAGACCGGTGGTGAAGACCGGATATTTTCGAAAACGAAAGGACAACTCGTCGAATGTCTCTGCATCGGCTGGTCCCTGGTATAGAGACTCCATATGTGGTGGGAAGTCTGGACGTGATTAGGAATTATCCGGATTGCAAGGGCTTCTTCGGAAGTGCCTTCGGTTCTGTTCGAACCTGGAACAGACTTGTATGGTCGTATGTCTGACATTACACTTTGAGATATAAAGCAGATTTCTTTCAAATACATTTCTGTTTAATGGCGGAGATTTATTCTCTTAGCTTAACACCCTTCTCTGAGACGTACGAGCTTAGAGGTTATGTAGTTGAAGGTTATCAGTGATATACTCCCAATTTGGTAGTGTGGCATGCTAAGTGTTGCTGATCATTTGTTGATCAAAGCATGGCTTTCGTGAAAAGCGTAGCTTTGTGGACGAGACCTCATTGGACCTCACACCCCGGAAATGGTCGAAACAGGAAAGATGCGGCAAGGTTTCAGGGGTAGCTCCCCTAGGGTATGTCCATTACTTCTGGAAAAAGGTGGTATCTTGGTATGGAGCCCGGATGTTTTACCTGTGTGGTTGCTCCAATCTCATTTACTGTGTGATTGTTGCTTTGTGATGGAGGTACCTCGGATAAAGGTCGCAAATGACCGGGGGTGGCATATCTCAGGTTTACTACCCGGTAAGGGGGTAACCGGCCTTGTGTTGGCAGAGAGCAGTTGTCTCTCGGGGCGTCCCTCCAGAGGCGTTCCTATATGGCATAGGAAGTTCCTTAGCCTGACCATTTGTTGGATAATCCAAAGAAACAATACGAACCCAGTACGGTTTTAGTTGTATAACCTTCTATGGAATATGGCGGTAACCTGCTATTGAACATATTAGCTATAGTAGGCATACAATAATGGTTGTATGCTGGCTAAGATTAATATTATATTTTTGAAATGTTTCCTACACTATGCACTAGTAATAATATCAAAAGAGATTTTCTTGCGTAGGAAGCATGTTTGACTATCAAAAGGGGAAATTTCCTCTAATTCTGCGTTTGCATTGTGTGTGTGGCTGGAGGCCTTATGGTAGTTTCATTTTCCAAAAGCATTGCGAAATTCTTTTTTCTTCTTTGTGAAAATTACTGTTTTTGTTTACTAATACCAGTCCCATGACTGACTCGGAGTTTATTGTTCCGTTCCTAAACTCTAGGTGCCCACAATTTTCCACACGGGTAGTCTAGAGTTGGGTTTTTTAGATAGTCAGGTTTAGTAGACTAGTTGGAGCTAGTTCAGTTTTTGGAGTTCACGGACGACTGACGTTGCTTATCTTAGTGCAACGTGATGGTGGTTCGAGCTTGATGTTGGAGTTGTTTGTATCATTCTCTTTGTCGGATCACTTGGAGTATCACTTCTGTTTTCCGTTGTAGCATCTTTATTTGTCTATGATATTCTTGTATCATATTGATATCATTGTTGTATATCATTCTGGATATTGTATTCATTGGAGTTGTATATGATATTATTCATTTCTTTCTTCCGCTTTGTTGTTATACTTACTGTGTTATAAGCTCCGGCGAGCCAGATTCGGCGTTTGAATCTGCGGCATTCGAGTACAAGTGAAGTACAGGTGTCGATTTTCGAAGGCCGAGTCAGGGATCGTTTCAAGTGGTATCAGAGCTAAGGTTGAACTTTAGCTCAGGAGTATAACACATTAAGTAGCTCATTAGAGATAGGGTGAAATATACCCTAGAATGAGTATCTCTAAGATATCTGTCCGTATACCTCAGTAAATTCTCTTATTATCCACTAATAGTAAGTATGAGTGCAAGAAGAGGATGAGATAGGGGACAGGGGAATACCACCACGAATTGGTCAATACCCTGTAACAACAAGGAAACAAATCTTTTCTCTATCAATCTCTTTTGTTCAACATCTCTTTTCAATTCTTTGATAGTTTCTGGTAGATCCAGGAAGAAGATTTGATATATTTGCATGGGACATAAACTCCAAATAAGTCAGAATTGTTTGTTTGGATGAATTGGTTGCTTTGGTTGCTATGGTTGATAGGTATACTTTAGTTCTAAACTGAAAGTTTTGAAATTGTATCCATATATCTATCTATTCTTTGGGTCCCAATATATTCTACGAATGGTTAGTTATCCCTTCGAACTAACCAATGCCACTGCATATTTCGCAGATCTGGATAACCCGAGTATCTTGTGAAAAAATTAAAAAGACTCATTCTCGTATCTATTATTGATATTCTAATTTGGTAAGCCAAATGCAGAATAGATATTCAGGTTATTTGATGAAACATTTTTTTTTCATCTATCCTTGTGTCTCCCTGGCAAATTTCAAGGACGAAATTTCTTAAGGGGGGGAAACTATAACGATCCCGGATTTTGACTAAATTTAAATTGATAATTAATTGAAGTTTGGATTTAAAATTGTAAAATTAATCGATAAATTGATGCGAGTTTCCCCGAGTTCAAATAAATTCTATGTTAAATCATTTAAATTTAAACATTGTATATATATGTATATATGTGAATATATATGTATATGGGCATATATGAGTAAATTTGAATTTATATATGTATATATATACATTGAAATTGAATTTAAATCTTAAATAAATGGGTTAGAAATAAATATAAAAATATAGACTTTGGACACAAGAAAATAAATAAATGATTTAAACTTAGAATTGATGGTTAATAATGATTTGAATTTATAAAATAAATATAAGACAATAAATATTAAAGTAAAATAATAATAATAAATATTTAAAATAGAGATATAAATAAATATAAGATAAATTATAAAAATATAAAGAAAAACCTTAGCTCAAATTTTAACAACATATTAAAATAGAAATTTATTTATATTATAAGATAATAAGACTAAAGAAAAATAGAATACATTCAAGTTTGTAAACAAATCAAATTTGATGTGAATGATAATATGAAACAAGTAAACATAAGAAAGAAAAGAAATATGTGTGGATGGCTTGTAAAAGAAATAAAATGGATTCAAATATGAAAAAATATATATACTTAAAAATGAAACAAGTGAACAAATATGGATAAGTATGAACAAAAGAAAAATATATATAAATATCTATAAGCTTATAAAACAAGACAATGGTAATTGATACTAGCCACTATATTATCATATCAGCCACCATTCCAATAAAAAATCTCTGTCCTATATTGTACTAGAAAAAATATCACTTGTACAAATATCATCATCTCCTGTAAACTTCATTTCCTATATACATCAACAACTTCTCATTTCAGTTCGTTCAAACAAAACTTAGCAAGCTCGAGAATAAACATTATTATCTTACAAACTCATCAACCTGGAAAAGCAAGATCAAAAACAAAAATACAAACCTGAAGCATATTCAAATTTCCAGATCTCTGCTCTACCTCTGCTTTTTCAAAGTGGGTAAACAAATTTATTTAAAACCTAAGTTTAATTGAATCAGTACATGTGTTGTTGTTTTACATAAATATTTTGCAATGGTTTTGTGTATATATATTCATATAATCTGCTTTGTGTATTGTAAATTAAGCATGTTCTTCTCTGTTTAGTTCCAGAGTATCAAACTACATAGAAAATTCCATTTATTCCTTTCTAATCAATATCAGGCCTTAGTTTCAAAACAAGATAGTTGTATTTAAGAATGAGCTACAATCTAAAAATAGTTTCATGAAATAAAAATGCATATATAATGAAAAATCAAGTTTTTACAGTAAAAACTTTAATTTCTGGAAATTTCAAGTATCACGAATTATTGATTCAAGTACATGACTCGAATCCTTATTGAAGGTTATGATTTTTAAGGTAGGTTTGGTGATTTTTAGTGATGGGAGTTAGGAGCAGTTTGTTTTTGTTTAAAAAGTAGATTTTTATCAATTACTGGTGATCAATTGATTCGTGGATGTCGGGGTTGTTCGTGGAGGTGATGAAGCCTAGGGCTCGTCGGAGAAAATGGTCGGAGATGATCTCGATCATCGAGACGACAGCGGTGAACATTTTAAATTTATAAACCTAGTTTTTACTGTGCTTAGTGTATCGATCACCGCGGCTAGTATATGTGATCGACTGTAGTGAGTTTTTGGGTGGTGGTAGCTTGGCCGTAGTTGAAGTCGTAGTCGGAGTTGTAGACCTTCAGGTGGTCGGAGCTTCAAGCACGAGGCGATGAAAGGTTTTGGGATTGGTGGTGCCATTGGTTTCCAGGTTTCGATTTATTACCTCGATTTTGTTTTCGAGGTGATAGTGTAGTTCAGATAATCGGGAGATGGTCTGGAGGTGATCGTCGAGTTGCTCGACGTTGCGGCGTTGGCTGGAGTTGATCGTTGGCGAAGTGCACGTGCACCATGCACTAATTCTCGATGATCTGGAAGTTTTGTTAAGTGTTGGGTGGAGCAGGGTTTTCGCGAGTGTCTCGAGTATTTACTCGAGGGAACATAGTTTTGACTCGAAGTAAAATTTGCGTGGCTCGGGTAAATTTTTGTTGCCAGGTTTTAAAACTTTAAAATTTAAACAAACTTTTGAAAAGGGGAGAAAAGATGGGTTTTCTCGGGTAAGTACTCGAGTAGGCTTCGGGTCGAACGCGAAGCAGCATTTGGAAACAGATTTTTAAAGTTTTTTTTATATAAAAAACCAGATTTTGATTTTAAAATAAATTTGGTTTAAAACTTTCTTAAATTTCTTTTATAAGGTAAGTATTTCTTTAACATGGGATTTAAAAAGGGTTTTAAATTGTTTAAATTTTGTTAAAGTTAAATTTGAATTCATTTAAAATCTTAAATTTAAAAATGGTATTTAAAAAGTAAATTTAAAAGTAAATTGTTTTTAAATGCTTTGTTAATGATAATGAAATCATTTATAAGAATGAGTTTATCTTAAGGTTTAATTCATGATTAAGGTTTAACTATTTAAGAAATCAATTGCGAATTAATAATTGATTAATTAAGTAATTAGGGATAATTACTTATTATGATTAATTAAGGATAATTAATCAAATGGAGATTAAGTAAAGAATAATTAATTTGTAAATTAAGGATTATAAATTTAATATTAATTAATAATTCAAGTTAATTAATCAAGTAATTAATGAATGATTAATTAAAAATAATTACTTTGTAAAAGTAATTAAGAATGGGTAATTAATGATCAAAGAAGGATTAACCAAGTAATTAAGGGTTAATTACTTTAAAAGAATAATTAATTAATGTGGTCAATTAATTAAGGAAATTAATTTGAGAGTAATTAATTTATTAAAGGTAAATTAATTAATAAAAGTGATTAAGATATAATTATTAATTAAGGAGTAATTAATTAGTTATTGTAATTAATTAGTTATTGTAATTAATTAAGAATAATTAATTAAGGTGTTTGATAAATTTATTTTTATCAAATGATTTGTGATTAATAAATTAGGATTGGATAATTAATTCATAAGTGATTAATTTAATGGGAAATAAATTGAATTAATTAGAATTAATTAATTGATAATTAATCCAAGGAGGATTAATTAATATATAATCAACCAAAATTAGTGATTAATCTGGTTTCAATTAATCAAATGATCAAGTAACCTTATTTCTGGATGATTGTATTCTATTGAATGCTATGAATTGTTTTGTTATCTCTGCTGTGTAATGCTTTGTGATATATCCTGATTTGTGTTGTGATCTGTAATGTGATTTATTTATAATGTATTTATATTATCTATCTGTGATTCTATGTATATAGATAAGCGTTATAGGATTATATCGCTTATCGATATTGTTATATTTGAATCTGTGATGATTGAATGATGTTGCACTACTGTGTAAAACCCCTAGACCACACTTTTACACACACAAATATGGATTCCACGAGGAAATCGGTTAAGTCACAGATGATTTAAATTTAATGTTTTTGAAATTGAAATTTTAATTTCAATTGATTTTGGAAAGGAGTTTTTAAGAGAAAAGTTATTTTGAATAATTTGTTAAAGTTTCCAATTTAAATAATTTAATTTGAATTTGAATTCAAAATTTAAAATTGAATTCCATGTTTGGAAATTATGGTTAAAGATGTTATAAATGTGTTTATAGGAATTTAAACCATTTTAAAAGTATGATTTTGAGAATTTGAATTAACCCAAGGACTTTAACTCGTATAAATGAATCAGATTTTCCGGAATGAAAACTATTGTTTTCAAATAATAGAAGCTTTCATATAAGGAATGAATTTCCAATTTGTGTCAAAGGAATTTCAAATTGAAATGAAAATGGATTTCCGAGTTATGAATAAATCTTTGTAAAAGATTGTTGAACTTTGTTTTGAAATTGGAAAGGTGTACCTTTTGTATAAAAAGGTCGAAATGGAATTGTTTTGAAAGCTATCAATTAAATCTTTGATTTAAAGATTTAATGAGTTAATCCAATTGAAATGGAAATTGATTTGGAAAATCTACGAATCGATCTTTGTGAAACTGGGTGAACTTTCTGAGATAAATCTTTTTGTAAAAGATTAAAATGGTAATGTGTTTAAACCATTTGAAAGAGAAAGTTTTGGATAATAAATTGTGACTTAATTGAAATCCCAATATCCATATGGTTTAAAATATTGCGCTAACTATTCGGTTTAGCCGGGAGAGGACTTTGTGTCATATAACCCATTCCGAATAGTGATACGACGTTATGGATAGCATTTGAAGACCGGTGGTGAAGACTGGATATTTTCGAAAACGAAAGGACAACTCGTCGAATGTCTCTGCATCAACTGGTCCCCGGTATAGAGACTCCATATGTGGTGGGAAGTCCGGACGTGATTAGGAATTATCCGGATTGCAAGGGCTTCTTCGGAAGTGCCTTCGGTTCTGTTCGAACCCGGAACAGACTTGTATGGTCGTATGTCTGACATTACACTTTGAGATATAAAGCAGATTTCTTTCAAATACAATTATGTTTGGCGGCGGAGATTTATTCTCTTAGCTTAACACCCTACTCTGAGACGTACGAGCTCAGAGGTTATGTAGTTGAAGGTTATCAGTGATATACTCCCAATTTGGTAGTGTGGCATGCTAAGTGTTGTTGTGTGTTGCTGATCATTTGTTGATCAAAGCATGGCTTTCGTGTAAAGCGTAGCTTTGTGGACGAGACCTCATCGGACCTCACACCCCGGAAATGGTCGAAACAGGAAAGATGCGGCAAGGTTTCAGGGGTAGCTCCCCTAGGGTATGTCCATTCCTTCTGGAAAAAGGTGGTATCATGGTATGGAGCCCAGATATTTTACCTGTGTGGTTGCTCTAATCTCATTTACTGTGTGATTGTTGCTTTGTGATCAAGGTACCTCGAACAAAGTTCGCAAACGACCGGGGGTGGCATATCTCAGGTTTACTACCCGGGAAGGGGGTAACCGAGCTTGTGTTGGCAGAGAGCAGTTGTCTCTCGGGGTGTCCCTCCAGAGGCGTTCCTACGTGGCATAGGACGTTCCTTAGCCTGACCATTTGTTGGAAAATCCAAAGAAACAATACGAACCCAGTACGGTTTTAGTTGTATAACCTGCTATGGAATGTGGCGGTAACCTGCTATTGAACATAGTAGCTATAGTAGGCATACAATAATGGTTGTATGCTAGCTAAGATTAATATTATAGTTTCGAAATGTTTCCTACACTATGCACTAGTAATAATATCAAAAGAGTTTTTCTTGCGTAGGAAGCATGTTTGACTATCATAAGGAGAAATCTCCTCCAATTCTGCGTTTGCATTATCTGTGTGGCGGGAGGCCTTATGGTAGTTTCATTTTCCAAAAGCATTGCAAAATTCTTTTATCTTCTTTGTGAAAACAACTGTTTTTGTTTACTCATACCAGTCCCATGATTGACTCAGAGTTTATTGTTCCCTTCCTAAACTCTGGGTGCCCACAATTTTCCACATGGGCAATCTAGAGTTGGGTTTTTCAGATAGTCAGGTTTAGTAGACTAGTTGGAGCTAGTTCAGTTTTTGGAGTTCACGGACGACTGACGTTGCTTATCTTGGTGCAACGTGATGGTGGTTCGAGCTTGATGTTGGAGTTGTTGGTCTCATTCTCTTTGTCGGATCACTTGGAGTATCACTTCTGTTTTCCGCTGTAGCATCTTTATTTGTCTATGATATTCTTGTATCATATTGATATCATTGTTGTATATCATTCTGGATATTGTATTCATTGGAGTTGTATATGATATTATTCATTTCTTTCTTCCGCTGTGTTGTTATACTTACTGTGTTATAAGCTCCGGCGAGCCAGATTCGGCGTTTGAATCTGCGGCATTCGAGTACAAGTGAAGTACAGGTGTCGATTTTCGAAGGCCGAGTCAGGGATCGTTTCAGATTATGTTGAAAAATTGTTGTACAGCTTACCTTCGAACTCGATTAAAACTTGGGAAGAATTCGTTAAAGTTTTCTTAAAAAAGTTCTACCCCTTGGAAAAAAAAACTAAAATCCGAAACGAAATCTTAAATTTTCATCAATTCAGAGGTGAATAATTCTTAAAATATTTTGAAAGATTTAAAGAGCTTTAAATAAAATGTACACACCATAATTTTGAAAAATGCACTCTTTGCCAAATCTTATACGATAGACTCGAAAATAGCTCACGAACCATGCTTAAATCGATGTGCCAAGGCAACTTTCTCACCCAACCTCACGACGATGCTTGGCAATTTCTTGAAAACTTAGTCGAAACATCATCGATGGGAACGTTCTAATGAAAAATCAATTTACTCACGATCAAGCGCACACTCGATAGGATCATCTTTGGCTTTGGAAGCTAAAATTGATGCAATGATTAATAAATTCGACAACGTATTCTCATCAAACCAAATGAACCAAGCTTCCCATCCCATGTGTTATAAATGTAACGATTTTAATCATATAGCCGATCAGTGCCCCAATTTGTTCGAACAACTCAATGCTTTTAATAAGGTTAAAAATTACCCGTTTTCTCCAACGTACAATCCTGGTTGGAGAAATCATCCAAACTTTGCTTGGAACCAAAACAATCCCAACACAAATTTGGTTCATCCCAATTTTCAAGCTTTTCCGAATAATGCTTCGAATCCTTCCTTTCAACCTAATTATTTTCAACAGAATTTTGCGGGCCCGTCTCAAAATCAACCACAACAATCTTTCGCTCCCTCTCCCCAAGATGATAAACGATTAAGTTCACTTGAAAAAAGTCTCGAAACGTTGGCTAAAGCAACTACTCAAAGCCTCCAATCAAACAACAATTTGCAAAATTTATTGACCTCATACATGCTAAACACGAGCCAATCTATTGCTAAACTTGAAATGCAAATGAGTCAACTAGCAACATCTGTAAGTGAATGTGAACGAGGCACTTTCCCAAGTCAACCAGTCCCAAATCCCAGAAATCAAAATGTGAATTCGAATCAAGCCCATGTTGTTCAAGATAGCAACGTGTAACGACCCAAATTTTTTTATTGGTTTTTAATAACGTATTTAACTGAATTTTTTTGTGAAATTTTAAATAATTGAATTTTGAAATAAGAATGTTATATTTGGAGTACGTATTTAAAATATAGCAATTGGTAAATTTTCATCAGGAAATATGGAAGTTTATTTTATTGTGTAATTTTATTTCAATTTAAATCAGTTAATAACAGTTGAATTTAAAAGTATTCCGAAACCTAAATATGTCAACATGAGAAAATTTATTTGGAACACTATGAATCAAACTGCGAAATTCGTTTCGCGAAATTCGGATGTTTCTAACTCCGTTTGGATTTTTCCATACGGAATAGCAATGTATATTGGTACCGATTATCGACTTTTGATAAGATGATCGTACCACTGATATCTGTATGCCGTTTTGATCGTCTTGTCGTGCTGATCTCTACGGTATATTTACTTCTGTATTTTAGGTCCGATACACGACGGAAACATTAAACTGTTCGTTGTAACGGTACCCATCTTGGAACTTTTAATATCCGGTGACCATTCAATTTTCTAACGGCTGTAATAAATTACTTTGAATCTTTCAGCTGAATCAACGTGAGACTGTACCATTTCCTTTCCTTTCCCGTTGTTTTATTTATTTATTTCTAGTTGATACTTTTGTTGTTCCATTGGTCCAAATTTATATTGGTGGGTTCGTTCATTTTCGTTCGTTGATTTGCTTCCGGCCACCTCATTCCTTTGTTTTATTCTGGAATGATAATGAAAAGCTTTTACGTTTGCATTTATATATTATTTAAACCGGTTCATTATTCCATTTGCGTTTATAACTTTGCATATATATTAACGGGTCTCTTTCTTTTTTCAAGCTCTTCATATTTTTCTTTTCTTCTCTGTTACTTTCTTCTTCCACTCACATCTGCTTCCCCTCATTTCTTTTCCTCTGTCCACCAAGCCAAGCCCGCCTGAAAATCCGAGCTGCACCGCATCTCCTTACTCTCCGCCACCTCATCACCGCACCGTAGTCTTCCCAGACCTCGCCAAGGCCCAAACTCCAAAACCCAATCCATCCCCTTCAGATCCGAGCTTCCCTCCCCTTCCATCGCCGAACAGCCTCAGGCATCGGCCACGCCTCGCCCACCATCTCCTCTGCCTCCTCCCCTTGAACACCCGCCTTCGCCTGACCGGCCGTAGCTCCGGCAACCTCCTCATCTTCTTCCAATTTAGCATGTAAGTATATATATATATATATATATATATAGGTTAGCTACAAACTTTACTCATATATATTGAATTTTGGCACTCTGTTGATATGTCACTCTATATTAGTATACGTGTCTTATATATTTTTTTAAACAGTTAGTGTGTAATGGTTTTAAATGTGTCTTATGTTATATATTTATCTATTAGGATTTGGTTATATACACAGTTATATATTTATTTGTATCTGCTATATATGGGATATGCATGTTGCCGTGAGTTGTTTTCCCAGATATTATATTTCCAGTCGCTATGTATTAGTTTGTGTTATAATTTGTTAATATAATATGGTTGCAGGTGAAGGTTATATGTACCAGAGTATTATAAAGTATATAGGACAGTGCAGTATGATAAGGTTATAAATATAGTAGTAAAATATATAGATGTCTATATACATAGTAGTATATACCAACAGTTATGATAGTTATACATATATTTTGTAGCTGACGTGTGTATAAAGATATATGTGTATATAGATGTATGAGATAGTGGTTCCATTTTATAAAATATGTCGTTTATGTGTCCTATAATGGTTGAATTGCATGCATATATAAGTTTAGAAAGTGTATGTAAGTTCTATAATTTATTTTATAACCACTCTAGAATGATTTTTACATATGTTAGTTTATATATATATTAGACGATAGTATTGGTCTATATTAGTATTATATAATCTGGTTATAAGAGTTGGATTGTTTTATAATAAGTGTTGTATAATGATTTTATATATAACTGTTGGTTGGTTTAATTGTGTAAGTGATATGTATATATCTACATAAGTATTTATTTCAAAATATAGTATGTATACATAATTGATTTTGAATATGTGATGTTAATTTAAAAACAATGATTTTATTTACATCTGTATTTATTTTATTTTCATATTTACCTTAAATTTTAAATATTGATTTCAAGATATTATATATATGTGTGTTTATCTAAAATTTTATACGGTATTTATGTTTGATTTTAATTTATGTGTTACAATTTAAATAATGATTTTTAATATATATATACATAAGTTCACTTATACTATTTAGCTTCATCGATCCCGTCCTGATTTGATTTCGTCAATTTTTATTCATCAGATTTCGTTCGTCGAATTTGTACCAATCTAGCTTTGTTTTGGAATTCGACTTGAATTCGTAGCTCATTTCTGTGTCAAATTCTCTAGCCTCGAAAGGTGAGCAATCACTCACGATTAACGTTCTTATATTTATTAAATTTGATTTTAATTGAAACGACAATTGAAATATGCTGTTGTTAGTTATTCACATTGCTATATATATGCCTTTATCTGTATCTGTTCACCTATGACATCTGACACTATTATCTATTATTTATACTGATGATATATGCATGTTACTATTGTATTATTATTATCATATCTGTTCTCACTCTGCAAGTTCCCTGTTAGTATAGAATTCACTATGGGTTGAACTGATACATACCCGAACAGACTTTAGAATAGGAGAAAATCGTTATAGGTTGAAATGATAGACCCAAGCAATTTTCGTTTAATTGGATTTGGGATTGTGGGTCGAAATGATATCTACCCGTATATACTTAAATTACGGATTGAAATGATAAATATCCGTATCACTTGTCCATAGGATAGGAAAATATTTACAAACACCGTTGGTCCATATATATATATATAAATGTTTGAAAATAATTCCTATGGTTTGAAAAGAAATATATGGGCTTTAATAAATATTGGTTCTTAAAATATTATATATAAATGGTAATTTTATATATAGAGTTAATAATAATATTTTTGAGATTGATTTAATACATATAATATGTTTAAGTATTTATTCAAATTTATATTTCAAACAGATTGTTGTAATAATTTGAATAAGTTAAGGTTGAGAAGATAAAGTTGAATAAATTGAAATTGTATTTAATTAAGAATTCTACTAAATTAAATCGATTTGAACTATTGAATTTGAAGTTTATGATTTGATTTTTTTATAACTTGATTTTGATTTAAAGTGATTAAATGGATATTTCAGGTTTAAATAAATCGAAAGGAATATTTAGTTTAAAGGTAATATAAGGTTATTTAAATAATACTGAATTTATTAAGTGAATATTTCAATACTAAATAATAATGAGGTTAAATCGAGATCTATATGAAACTGTTAAATTGAACTTTGAAAATGTTGAATAATAAAGCTTTGAAATATACTGGAATTTAAATGGTTTATTTGTGATTCAGATCTATATTTGAAATCAATATAATTTGAATTTGTTATTTAGAAACTGAATTGAATTAAAATGGATAAATCTTGATTGAATTAAATTTGAATTTGAAACTCGAATTGATTGGAATCAATTTGTGAAATTGAGGAAATATATATATTTATTTAATGGAAATGATATTTTGGTTTTGAAGTATAAATTATTTTGAAAGGACCACGGTGTTATAATGACGTTTGGTGGTTAATAAAGTACACTTCTATATTGTAGATAATTCCACGAATCCTTAGAGGATGGTTATCCCAAACATCCACTTAGTTACTTGTATTTCAGTTGATATTTCACTTGAGTTGGATTTATTGATATGAGAATGTTAATCCTGACTCGAGTGTTTTGTGTTTTGCATTACGCTCGGGTCAGACTGAGTGATACAGTATTTGGAACCCATCTTTGGAGTTTGGAGCTTCGCTTGGAGATCCAACTATCGATTCAGCTTTCAGCCTTTCCAGTTGATTTGTTCAGAGAGGTCATCAGTTTGTATTGGAGACTTGATGTTTATATAGTAGCTTCATGAACTACTATTTATCTATTCCGTTGCATTATTTTCTATTACTCTGTGTCTGTGATTCTGTGATTGATTTATTTACTGTATATGCCAAGTTTTGCCAAATTTAAATTAACAATATGATATTTTGAGCAATTCAAGTCCGACGTGTGTGGATGCGAATGGTTGAAAATACCAGGTCGTTACAGTTGGTATCATAGCTTTGGCTCTAGACAAACTTAGCACATATGGTAAATTTATTTACAGAATCACTTTCGTTCGAGTTGAATCTCTTCCTTTTGACTCGATTTCCTTTGAACTTTGGAACGTTACCTGCGGTTCCAAAATTCATTCTTTTCTCTCCCTATTTGTATTCTTTTGATTCTGAAGTATCCCATAACTCCACTTCGAATGATCTCTATAAGAATAGGCGATTCCGCCAATCTTTGAATGATTTGTAATGGGGTGAAACTCCTTTACAATTGGCATTGATTCACCGGAGATTTATATATCCCTCGGTTTAGATGCTGTTATCTCTTGTTATGCCTAATTCTATCTCTGGCGATCGAATGTTGATTTGCCTCAGAATTCTGTACCGATCTTATTTTGAAATCACGGTTGACCGGTTAAGGTCGCCCGCGATTTATACAAGTATATCCATCTTCTCTTTTGTAATTTAATTATCTCATCTTCGTTCGAGCCTATCTTCGAATCAGAATTCTATTTGATTAGAGTCCCTCTAATTTGAATCTCTATCTTCGTTTTGAAACACATTCTTGAATTATCCTTTGAAAAATCGGGTTTGTTTGTATTTTAGAAATTGTTTTATGTATCGAAATTATTATTTTGATAAGTATGATTATATTCTATATAAAAGGTGAAATGTTTTCGATAAGGATTATATACCTTTTAAAAAACGAGAATTTTGAAACTTCGAAAGTATTTGAAATTTTGAAAATTTTATAAGAAATTTATTTATAAAAAAATAATTTATAACTGAAGGGTTTTGAATTTAAAATTTGAGAAACTGAACTTTGGTGTTTTGAAAATTTTGTTTTAAGATTTTGAAAATATATAATAATACGATTTGAAAGTATTTTCTGAATAAGAAATGTTTCCAATGACTTCAAATGAGTTCGAATGGTTTCGAAGAAATTTCAAAGATGTTTTTAAGAAAATGGAAGTCCAGAACTCACTTATGTCGCTGGAGAGTAATTTCGGTGATGAGTGCACGCATCATCGACATTGATTTTCGAGTTTCAAAGTGGGGGAGAGGCCACTTTAGTAGCTTTTCTATGCGAGTTATTTTGGTGAAACCAAATTTGATTTCAAATTCTGAAGTATGATTTGATATTCGAAAGATATATATATATATATATATATATATATATATTTGAAATGATTTGAAGTAACACCGGTGTTCAGTCCTCGAGTTTCGGATTTGATCTAACCCTATCTATTAAAATTGATTTACTGATTTGTTGTTGATTTCCAACTCTTGGATTTGAAATTTGATTTCACCAACTATTTTGAATGTTCGAACACTTCCAAATCGAGGTTTAAAATTTTCAAAGATAAGAAATTTCGAAAGGTATAAATTATTTGATAAAGTATATGAGTTTAGTTTTGAATGTTCAAGTATGAAGTAATATGATTTAAACAAGTTTGAAACTGTTTTGTTAAGTAATGAATAAGACTATTTTGAATTATACCAATATGAAATTTAGTGTGAAATGTTTTAAATAAAATTTTAGTTTTAAATGTTTTAACTTAGTAATATCTTTTTATAAACCATATATATATAATAATAATAATAATTTTCAAAGGTAAAGTAGATCTTTCAAAAAATAAATAAATAAACAAATAAATAATTTAAAAAGGATAAAGGTGAGTTATGAACTTGGGTAAACATTTTGGGTATAATTGATTTTTGAGAAATAATTGGTTTCGAAAATAGATTGAAATTTAAACCCAGTATTTACATGATGTTTTGGAAATGAATTTGTTTGACCTAAATTATGTTGATATGGAAATTTGAAGTACTTTTCTAAACTTATGATTTTGGAAACTTTGAAACCGAAGATAATTGATTTGGAAGAATGATTTGGTGAAATCGTATATGATTTTGAAACTGAACTGATATTAAAACAAATTGAAATTTGAGAACCTTGTGTTGCTAAATACTTGATTTGGGAGTTATCGAACTTATATAAAAATTGGTTTGTATAAGTATGATGTTGATTCGAAAACTATGGATTTGAAAAGGTACTCAATTTTAAAAGTGAAATCTTATATTATTGAAGTCTATATAAGTGTGATTTGATACACTTTTGATTTGGAAAGTATTCGATTTGAAAATGAAATCTTATATATAATGGACCTTATATAAGTATGATATTTGAAAATGATTTGAAAGTACTATATGATACATATTTTCGAAGTAAAGATATGGAAAGTGCCTTCTGCTTGATATCTGCTTTATGGCCACATTGTGGATTCATTCTATCGATATTATTTTCTCTGATTTGGGTTTTCCGGATATGATACTCGAGTATCCACGAATTCCATGGCGATCTCCATGGTCTTACGAGCACGACTGCATAGCGTAATTCGCCTGGCTGAGATGGCCTAGGGGTACGGATTGTTTCCTAGGGGATCCAAGCGTAACCGTTGTGTATCCTACGATCTATGTAGATCGTATTTAGTAGCGAAATCCGCAGGGCTGAGATAGCTTACGGATACGGATTGTTTCCTGGGGGATCTAGGCGTAACCATTGTGTATCTGCGGTCTACTAGTCATCACGGTGTAATTCGCAGGGCTGAGAAAGCTTACGGATATGGATTGTTTCCTGGGGGATCCAGGTGTAACCATTGTGTATCTGCGATCCATGGTTGGACAAAAATTTGGTTGTTTTGTTTGGACTGTACTTTCCATATCTGTTTTAAAAGGTTTTTCAGTATTTTCACTGGGTGTTGAAACAAGTCTACTAAGTACCTGGAGAATTCTAGCTTTGCGCCTGATCAACGCATGGCTAGAGTCTGCAAGAATGAGAATAAACTTGTTGAAACATCGAGTTATAAAAGTATTTTATTATAAAGGTATTTTATTATAAAAGTATTCCCAACAAAGAAATTTTGTATTAATATTTGAAATTGAAATTCTTATGGTTTGAATTAATTATTCATCCCCGATACTATTCTTTTGAATCTACCTTATCTGCTCAGCTTTATTCATTCACATATATTCTGTTTTCCAAATCCTCCTTCTTTTCCTTGTTGGCCATATCCTTTTTAAATATTGTTTATTTATATACTACATGGTTTAATAGAAAATTTTAGTGTTATAAATATTTTAGGAGTTTTAATTAAATAAAACATATTTAAAGTAAATGATTATAGATTTATTAATAAAGTTGAAAGATATTTTGAGGTAAAATTTATAAATTATGAATTATGGATTTAATGTTTTCAGTTGCTTCTTTGTAAATATAAGTAATGAGGTAAATAATTGTTTTCAAATAGATTTCATATATTTATAAAGTTGTAAATGGAATTTATAAAGGAAGCAAGAAATTTACAAATGGGTTTTGAAAGGTATTAAAGTATTAAAGATAATTGATTTGCAAATGAAGTTTTCAAATGAATATTTCGAGTAAAATTTATATATAGTTTCAAATTAATTGTTTAATCTTGTCTTTTAACCTATCTTTTCTGCCTGGTTGTTCTACTCTCATACCTCCTTCCTTTTTGGGGATAAAAAGTTTTGAATAGGGGAGAGTGTAACGACCCAAATTTTTTATTGGTTTTTAATAACGTATTAATTGAATTTTGAAATAAGAATGTTATATTTTGAGAACGTATTTAAAAATATAGCAATTGGTAAATTTTCATTAGGAAATATGAAAATTTATTTTATTGTGTAATTTTATTTCAATTTAAATCAGTTAATAACAGCTGAATTTAAAAGTATTCCGAAACCTAAATATGTCAACATGAGAAAATTTATTTGGAACACTATGAATCAGACTGCGAAATTCGTTTCGCGAAATTCGGACGTTTTTAGCTCCGTTTGGATTTTTCCATACGGAATAGCAACGTATATTGGTACCGATTATCGACTTTTGATAAGATGATCGTACCACTGATATCTGTATGCCGTTTTGATCGTCTCGTCGTGCTGATCTCTACGGTATATTTACTTCTGTATTTTGAGGTCCGATACGCGACGGAAACATTAAACTGTTCGTTATAACGGTACCCATCTTGGAACTTTTAATATCCCGTGACCATTCAATTTTCAAACGGCTGTAATAAATTACTTTGAATCTTTCAGCTGAATCAACGTGAGACTGTACCATTTCCTTTCCTTTCTTGTTGTTTTATTTATTTATTTCCAGTTGTGAATTTTGTTGTTCCATTGGTTCAAATTTATATTGGTGGGTTCGTTCATTTTCGTTCGTTGATTTGCTTCCGGCCACCTCATTCCTTTATTTTATTATGGAATGATAATGAAAAGCTTTTACGTTTGCATTTATATATTATTTAAACCGGTTCATTATTCCCTTTGCGTTTATAACTTTGCATATATATTAACGCATCTCCTCACTCTCCGCCACCTCATCACCGCACCGTAGTCTTCCCAGACCTCGCCAAGTCCCAAACTCCAAAACCCAATCCATCCCCTTCAGATCCGAGCTTCCCTCCCCTTCCATCGTCGAACAGCCTCAGGCATCGGCCACGCCTCGCCCACGATCTCCTCCGCCTCCTCCCCTTGAACAATCGCCTTCGCCTAACCCGCTGTAGTTTCGGCAACCTCCTCATCTTCTTCCAATTTGTAAGTATATATATATATAGGTTAGCTACAAACTTTACTCATATATATTGAATTTTGGCACTCTGTTGATATGTGACTATATTAGTATATGTGTCTTATATATATATATATATTAACAGTTAGTGTGTAATGGTTTTAAATGTGTCTTATGTTATATATTTATCTAATAGGATTTGGTTATATACACAGTTATATATTTATTTATATCTGCTATATATGGGATATGCATGCTGCCGTGAGTTGTGTTCCCAGATATTATATTTCCAGTCGCTATGTATTAGTTTGTGTTATAATTTGTTAATATAATATGGTTGCAGGTGAAGGTTATATGTACCAGAGTATTATAAAGTATATAGGACGGTGCAGTATGATATGATTATAAATATAGTAGTAAAATATATAGATGTCTATATACATAGTAGTTTATACCAACAGTTATGATAGTTATACATATATTTTGTAGCTGACGTGTGTATAAAGATATCTGTGTATATAGATGTATGAGATAGTGGTTCCATTTTATAAAATATGTCATTTACGTGTCCTATAATGGTTGAATTGCGTGCATATATAAGTTTAGAAAGTGTATGTAAGTTGTATAATTTATTTTATAACCACTCTAGAATGATTTTTACATATATTAGTTTATATATATATATATATTAGACGATGGTATTGGTCTATATTAGTATTATATAATTTGGTTATAAGAGTTGGATTGTTTTATAATAAGTGTTGTTTAATGATTTTATATATAAATTTTGGGTGGTTTATTTGTGTAAGTGATACGTATATATCTACATAAGTATTTATTTCAAAATATAGTACGTATACATAATTGATTTTGTATATGTGATGTTAATTCAAAACAATGATTTTATTTACATATGTATGTACTTTATTTTCATATTTACCTTAAATTTAAAATATTGATTTCAAGATATTATATATGTGTGTGTTTATCTAAAATTTTATATGGTATATATGTTTGATTTTAATTTATGTGTTACAATTTAAATAAAGATTTTTAATATATATATATACATAAGTTCACCTATACTATTTAGCTTCATCGATCCCGTCCTGATTTGATTTCGTCAATTTCTATTCATCAAATTTCGTTCGTCGAATTCGTGGCAATCTAGCTTTGTTTTGGAATTCTGCTTGAATTCGTACCTCATTTCTATGTCAAATTCTCTAGCCTCGAAAGGTGAGCAATCACTCACGATTAACGTTCTTATATTTATTAAATTTGATTTAAATTGAAATGACAATTGAAATATGCTGCTGTTACTTATTCACATTGCTATATATATGCCTTTATCCGTATCTGTTCACCTGTGACATCTGACACTATTATCTATTATTTATACTGATGATATATGCCTGTTACTGTTGTATTATTATTATCATATCTGTTATCACTCTACATGTTCCCTGTTAGTATAGAATTCACTATGGGTTGAATTGATACATACCCGAACGGACTTTAGAATAGGAGAAAATCGTTATGGGTTGAAATGATAGACCCAAGCGATTTTCATATAATTGAATTTGGGATTGCGGGTCGAAATGATATATGCTCGTATATATTTAAATTATGGATTGAAATGATAAATATCTGTATCACTTAACCATAGGATAGGAAAATATATACAGACACCGTTGGTCCATATATATATAAATGTTTGAAAATAATTCCTATGGTTTGAAAGAAATATATGGGTTTTAATAAATATTGGTTCTTAAAATATTATATATAAATGGTAATTTTATATATAGAGTTAATAATAATATTTTTGAGATTGATTTAATACATATAATATGTTTAAGTATTTATTCAAATTTATATTTCAAATAGATTATTGTAATAATTTGAATAAGTTAAGGTTGAGAAGATAAAGTTGAATAAATTGAAATTGTATTTAATTGAGAATTCTACTAAATTAAATTGATTTGAACAATTGAATTTGAAGTTTATGATTTGATTTTTTTATAACTTGATTTTGATTTAAAGTGATTAAATGGATATTTTAGGTTTAAATAAATCGAAAGGAATATTTTGTTTGAAGGTAATATATGGTTATTTAAATAATACTGAATTTATTAAGTGAATATTTCAAGACTAAATAATAATGAGGTTAAATCGAGATCTATATGAAACTGTTAAATTGAACTTTGAAAATGTTGAATAATAAAGCTTTGAAATATACTAGAATTTAAATGGTTTATTTGTGATTCAGATCTATATTTGAAATCAATATAATTTGAATTTGTTATTTAGAAACTGAATTGAATTAAAATGGATAAATCTTGATTGAATTAAATTTGAATTTGAAACTCGAATTGATTGGAATCAATTTGTGAAATTGAGGAAATATGTATATATTTATTTAATGGAAATGATATTTTAGTTTTGAAGTATAAATTATTTTGAAAGGACCACGGTGTTATAATGACGTTTGGTGGTTAATAAAGTACACTTCTACGTTGTAGATAGTTCCATGGATCCTTAGAGGATGGTTATCCTAAACATTCACTGAGTTACTTGTATTTCAGTTGATATTTCACTTGAGTTCGATTTATTGATATGTGAATGTTAAAACTGACTCGAGTCTTTTGTATTTTGCTTTACGCTCGGGTCAGACTGAGTGATACTGTATTTGGAAACCATCTTTGGAGTTTGGAGCTTCGCTTGGAGATCCAACTATCGATTCAGCTTTCAGCCTTTCCAGTTGATTTGTTCAGAGAGGTCATCAGTTTGTATTGGAGACTTCACTGTATTTGAGATATTCTGCTCTATTTTATTTCTAACTCTGATGTTTATATAGTAGCTTCATGAACTACTATTTATCTATTCCGCTGCATTATTTTTGATTACTCTGTGTCTGTGATTTTGTGATTGATTTATTTACTGTATATGCTGAGTTTTGCCATATTTAAATTAACAATTTGATATTTTGAGCAATTCAAGTCCGACGTGTGCGGATGCGAATGGTTGAAAATACCAGGTCATTACACAACGTAACCCAAATGAATGCTATCACGACTTTACGTTCTGGTAACCAAATCGATAATAAAGTTGAAAATCCAAATAATTTACCAAAAACCCCTCTCGACACTTCTAAAACAACAAACGAATCTAAACATAACGTGGAGCCAAACATCGAATCAAACTCCAATCAAAATTCTTCTTCTACTCAAGTAGACCCATCTACCGAGTACCGTGTTCCATTTTCGCATCGACTTCGACCCAAGAAATACTCTGACCAAATGCAAAAGATGTTGGAAATTTTTAAACAAGTGAAAGTTAACATCCCACTTCTTGATATCTTTTAATATACCTAAATTACGCTAAGTTTCTCAAGGACTTGTGTACTCAAAAATGACACACTCATGTACCCAAGAAAGTTTTCTTAGCCGTCGGACTTAGCGATGTTTTGTTTTAATCAATCCCTATTAAATAAAAGATCCTAGATGTCCGACGATCTCGTGCACGATAGGAGACAAAACGATTAACAAATGTTTACTCGATTTAGGTGCAAGTGTCAATTTGATTCCTTATTCAGTTAACCAACAACATGGCTTGGGTGAACTTAAACCAACAAAAGTAACTCTTCAATTTGCCGATCATTCGATGAAGAAACCCATAGGACAAATCGAGGTCGTACTCATCAAAATCGATCAATTCATATTCCCTATTGATTTCATCGTTTTGGAGACTCAACTCGTGAATAATCTAATGAGTCAAATCCCATTGATTTTAGGGCGACCTTTCTTGGCTACTTCGAATGCTTTAATCAATTGTCGAAACGGTTCGATGAAAATTTCTTTTAGAAACATGACTTTGGATCTTAACATCTTCAATCTTGAAAATCAATCAAACAAACCACATGACCAAACATTGGAAGTTAGCTTCATTTAAGAAAATTTTGATAACGAAACTGTTGACATAAACCATAAATGCGAGACCGAATATGAACAACTGTTTCAAGACGAGCCTAACGAAATTAAAATTGCGCTTCCATTTTAACCCCTTACTGTTGAATCAGAACTTCCACCTAAATCTTTGATTGAGCAACCCCTGAGGTTGGATCTTAAACCCCTCCCTGATCACCTTAAATACGCATACTTAGGTGACAACAAAATGTTTCCCGTAATAATCTCTTCAACTCTTTCTCTCTCTTGATCAAGAAACTTCCCTTCTTTCAATTCTGTCGAAAAACAAAGTAGCAATTAGATGGTCAATCACCAATATAAAGGGAATTAGTCCCACTCTTTTCAACATCACATCCATTTAGTCCACGATGCCAAGCCTATTCATGACGCGCAACAAAGGCTTAACCCAAAAATGAAGGATGCGGTTCGTAATGGAATTCTTAAACTTCTCGATAACTGAATTATATAGCCAATCTTCGATAGTTCATGGGTTAGCCCAATTCATGTCGTGCCTAAAAAGTCTGGACTTATCGTTATCAAAAATGATTCTAATGAACTCATTCCAACTCGTACTCTAATGGGTTGGCGTGTTTGCATTGATTATTGAAAATTAAATGCTGCAACACGTAAGGATCATTTCCCTCTTCCTTTCTTCGACCAAATGCTTGAACGCTTAGCCGGTCATGAATTCTACTGCTTTCTTGATGGTTATTCCGGCTATAACCAAATTAAAATCGCTCCCGAGGATCAAGAGAAAATGACTTTCACATGTCCATTTGGCACTTTTGCGTATCGATGTATGCCCTTTGCCATTTGCAACGCTCTTGCTACATTTCAAAGATGCATGGTCAGCATCTTTTCTAACATGATTGAACGCTTTCTTGAAGTATTTATGGACAATTTTTCTATCTTTGGAAACACTTTCCAGAGTGCTTACACCATCTTGAATTGGTTCTTAAACGATGCAAGGACAAACACTTAACGTTAAATTGGGAAAAATGCCATTTCATAGTCAAACACAGCATTGTCCTTGGGTATGTCATTTCAAACAAAGGCATTGAGGTAGATAATGCAAAATTCGATGTAATTGCGAATCTACCCATTCCCAAATCTGTCAAGGACATTCATTTATTCCTTGGACATGCTAGCTTTTATCGACGCTTTATGAAAGATTTCAGTACAATTGCTCGACCTCTTACGACTCTTCTTGGAAAAGACATTTCATTCGACTTCAATTCTGATTGTGTTTCTACTTTCAAACGTTTCAAAAATGAACTCATTTCCGCTCCCATCATTTTCTCACCTAATTGGGATCTTCCCTTTGAAATAATGTGTGATGCTTCTAACTTTGCGGTTGGTGCTGTCTTAGGATAACACATCAATAAAATTCTTTATGTCTTCTACTACGCTAGTATGACTCTTAACGATGCTCAACTCAATTACACGACCACTGAAAAAGTGTTTCTAGCGGTAGTCTTTGCGCTTGAAAAATTCCGACCCTATTTGATTGGCTCACATATTACTGTTTACATTGACCATTCCCATCTTAGGTACCTTTTCGCTAAAAGGGATGCTAAGTCTCGTTTGATCCGTTAGATCTTTCTACTCCAAGAATTTGACCTTATGATCAAAGATAAAAAGGATTCGACAATATCATTGCTCATCATTTGTCTCGTCTTCCAAATACACCATCTTCTTTGCCGATCAAGTAGAACTTTCCTGAAGAATAACTCCTTCCTGTTTCTATCAATCCATGGTATGCAGACATAGTGAACTATCTAGTCACTAAAGAAACTCCTTTATTTTGGTCGAAACAAAATAAATATAAATTTATTTCCCAAGTCAAGTACTTCTATTGGGATGATCCATACTTGTTTAAGTACTTTTCCAACCAAATCATGTTGCATTCCGGATTGCGAAATCAAAAGTGTTCTTTCATTTTGTCACGATCAAGCATGTGGTTGTCACTTTGGTCTGTAGAAAACTGCTGAAAAAGTACTTCAATGTGGCTTTTACTGGCCCACTCTTTTCAAATACTCATTCAAATTTTGTAAAACTTGCGATCGCTGTCAAATGGAAGGAAGAATCTCTCGACGAAATATAATGCCTTTGAACCACATTCTTACGATCGAAATGTTTGACGTTTGGGGTATTGATTTTATAGGACCATTTCCCAATTCCTTCAGAAATTTGTACATTCTGCTTGCCGTTGATTATGTCTCCAAATGGGTTGAAGCCATCATGTGTAAAACCAACGATCATAAAACTATTGTGAAATTCCTTAAAGAAAACATCTTTTCAAGGTTCGGCACACCTCGCACAATAATGAGGGAAAATGGAACCCATTTTTGCAATCGATCATTCAAAACTTTAATGAAGAAATACTCGATAACCCACAAGTTATCCACTCCGTATCATCCTCAAACTTATGGTCGAGATGAAGTTTCAAATCGACAAATAAAACAAATTTTGGAGAAAACTGTTAATAAAAATCGAAAAGTGGTCTTAGAAATTGACTAACGCGCTTTGGGCTTACTGTACCGCTTTTAAAACCAACCTTGGGATGTCTCCATTTCATTTAGTTTATGCGAAAGCGTGCCATTTACCAGTTGAAACAAACACAAAACGTTATGGGCAGTGAAGAACTTAAACTCTGATCTTGAAAATGCTGGCGAAAACCGAAAATTGCAAATCCATGAATTAGACGAGATTAGGAATGACGCATATGAAAACGAAAAAAATTTCAAAGAAAGAACAAATTTTTTTCATGACAAGTCTATCCTAAGAAAAATGTTTTCACCTAACCAAAAAGTACTTTTGTATGACTCTAGACTTCACTTATTCCCTGGGAAATTAAAATCAAGATGGACCGAACCATTTGTGGTTCGAACTATATTTCCACATTGTGCTATAGAAATACAAAACCCCAGGGATGGAACAATTTTCAAAGTCAATGGACATCGCTTAAAACCATACTTGGAATTGCCAAGTAATCAAGAGGAGGAGCTCATGATTCTTCATGAGTCATACAACGTCTAGTAAGAAATGTTAACCCTCTTTTGTAAATAGGTACATATTTTTCCCTCGTTACACTCATTATATCCTGTATTGACTGTGAGGACATAGTCAAAATTAAGTGTGGGGTGGAGTCTCATCTTCATTTTTGATTTTTCATGGTTTATTTTTTGCATCTTCCTTCCAAAACTCAAAACTTAAAAGAAACAAAAAATCCCAAAACAAATTTCCTTTTTAGCATTTCGATGTACTTTTGAAAAAAACACTATAGGAAAAGTATATGTTTTGGTTAGTGAATTGAAATTTTTGAAAATTTATTTGTCTCAACAAAAATAAAAATAAAGTTTTATTACAAGTAACTATGGTTTAACTAGTATATAAGAAGGTTCATGGGTGTTAATTATGCAGTATATCCTAATTGTAATCTTTGTTTAAAAGAGTGGTTGATTTAAAGTAAATGTGGTAACATTTTTGACCTTCTAAGTTAAATTGTGCTAAGATAATATTACAAAACTCTCACTTAAAATATAAGAAAAAATGGTTTGGTAAAAATAAGGAACACCTAGAGTTATGTGTTCACACGCAAGTGTGTACATTCGCCATGCTCTGTACCTTTTTCACGTAAGCCCGAAAGGTAGTGCATGATCGATATATCTGGCCTTGGTTTTCTAACTTAGGTGTATGTAAATATTTTTAATAAAAATTATCACCTAGAGTCATGTGTTTATACGCAAGTGTGTACACTCGCCACACTCTGTACTCTTCTCACGTAAGCCCCAAAGGCAGTGCATGATCGATATATCTGGCCTCAGTTTATCTAAATTAGGTGTGTAAAAATAATAATGTTAATACTTTTCAAAAGTAGAGAGAGGAAGCAATTCAAATCCAAGCACTATTTTCACTTATTTGATTCGATTTGTTCTTCAAAACAAATAAAAATACCACTTTGAAAAACTTTGATAATCAACTAAGGATCCATTTCATAGTTGCACTATGTTATCTACCGAAACAACTAGCCAAACTCGAGTCTAATTGTGATGATAACTTAATTTTTGTTGGATGTTTTGGTGAGTAAAATGACTAAAATTTCATGATGATGACCGAAACTTATATTTAACTTAATCGTGTTAATTTAAAAGTAAATTCTTCATTTGTAAATACTTTCAAAAACTTGCATTCATCTCTTTGTAAATAAATCTTGAATTTAGGAATTTTTCATGTTGAATTTGGATTTTTTGGGTAGTATCCGTTGTAAACCCTCATGAGACAACACTCGTCCTACTAGGGACACCTAGAGGATTAACGGATTGTTGCATACGCTTAATGCAATCGTGTTTCCTACGAAAATGGATTTATCTTAGTATTAGTTTATTCGAGGACAAATAAAAAGATAAATGTGGGGGTATTTGATGTGTACATAAATGTGCATGTTTTTACTTCGACATTTAATCTACTTTTATTTAAATAAATGTCATATTTGGGTATTTGTACATGTTTTTACCAAAATTCAAACGTCATCAAATCATCACTCATTCATCTTCAATTTAGGGGCAAAATGGTAATTATGTGCATATATTAATTTTGGAGAATATTTACTTGCACATTTTAGTTTAATTTGTAGGAATTTGGATGGAAAATGGAAGAAGCCTTCATGAAGATATGCATGCGCAAGAGAAGAAGGCAATTGAAGATGGAAAGAAACGGATTCATGAAATCATAGAGGACCCCACCTACCCACTTACCATAATCTACAATTAGGAGCTAATGCACAAGTTAGTGGGGATCAAAAGCACATGCACACTTAATGGAGGATTAATTCATGCTAATGATAAATTGGAGGCCACACTTCCTAAGGGGTATTTTGAGTAGTCCTTTAAAATATGGATTAGGGTTTTAGGCATGTAGAAATAACCCTCGTATGTTCCTGTAATGAAGTTTTGCCCCTATATGAAGATGAATATGTGACAATTTGAAAATAATATGAATTCTGGTTTAAACAAGTTAAAATACCCGATATGATCATTTATTTAATTTAAATAGATTAAATATAGTGGCAAAAATATGCACATTTACGTGCACATCAAATACCCCCACACTTATCTTTTTATTCGTCCTCGAATAAAGGAAAACTAAGATAAATCCGTTTTCTTAGGGAGCACGATTGCATTGAGCGTATGCAACAAGCCGTTAAACCTCTGGGTGTCCCCAATAGGATGAGTGTTGTCTTATGAGGTTTTTCAGCGGATACTACCCACAAAATCCAAATGCAGGATGAAAATATTTACAAAATGCAAGATTTATTTACAAAGGGATGAATGCAAGTTTTTGAAAATATTTACAATGAAGGATTTACTTTTAAATTAACACAAATAAGTTAAATATAGGTTTTGGTTATTTTCTTCAAAATTTAAGTCATTTACTTGTCAAAATTTCCAACAAAAAATTAAGTTATCATAACAAATAGACTATAGTTTAACTCGTTGTTTCGGTTGATAACAAAGTGTAATTATAAAATGGATCCTTAGTTGATTATCAAAGTTTATCAAAGTGGTAATTTTATTTCTTTTCAATAACAAGTCAAATCAAATAAGTTAAAATAGTGCTTGGATTTCATTTGCTTACTCTCTCCATTTTTTTCTTTTGAAAATGTTGTTGGTATTAACAATATTTACATATGCCTAACTCAGATAAACTGAGTCCAGATATATTACCCATGCACTACCTTGCGGACTGATCTGAGGGGAATACATAGCGTGGCGAGTGAACACACAAGTGTGAACACCTATTGACTGTAGGCATTATTAAAAAGAATTTTTCTATATATACACCTAACTCAGATAAACTGAGGCCAGATATACCTACCGTGCACTCCCTTTCGGGCTTACGTGAGAAGGGTACAGAGCATGGCGAGTGAACACATGACTCTAGGTGTTTATTAAAAAATATATACATATATACAAGAAATATTTTTTTGTTTTTGTGTTATTTTTTTTTGAAAGAGAGAGTTTCGCAAAATTATCTTAGCACTATTTAACTTAGAAGACAAAAAAAATGTTATATCCTTTACTTTAAATCAACCAGTTTTTGAAACAAAGATTTTCAATTAGGATATATTTCATAATTATCACGTATGAATCTCCCTATATACTAGTTAAACCATTATTATTTGTAATCAAACTTCATTTTTATTTTTTTTAAGATGAATAAATTTTCAAAAATTTCAATTGAATAAACCAAAACCACATATTTATCTTATAGTGTTTCTTTAAAAATAAATCAAAATGCTTAAAAAAAATTGTTTTTTTGTTTCTTTTTGTTTTTGAGATTTGTTTTTGAATTTTGGAAAGAAAAATAAAAAATAAACCATGAAAAATCGAAAATGATGATGAGTCCCCCCCCCACACTTGATTTTGACTGTGTCCCCACAGTCAACCCAAGTGGAAGGAGAAAAAGGAAATAAAAATAAAAATGGCCTTTATTTATATGAAAATGAATGGTATTTACACGAGATCAGAAAGTATATAGTCAAAAAGTAAATGAAATGGTCTTCCAAAGACCGATTCATTTGCCTCGTCAAGTATACAAGACACAGTTTAAGCTCGAAAAACCAAATCGTAAAAGATTTTGAAGTTGAACGTTGATTTGGAAAAACGAATGTCGTTTTATTAAAAATCGTACGAGTCGTTTTATTTTCAATGAATTTTGGGGTTGATAAAACGATTGATTGAAGTTCAAGTTTATTTTCACCAAATTGAAATTCAAGCTGTTCATTGAAAATTTCTTCAGAATTATTGATTTCAAAATCAAATTGGTGATTTAAATCTTCCTCGTCAGAGTTTAACAACTCGTTTTCAAAAAGTCCATAAAACTCATGTTCGTTAAATTCGACTTCCTTTGTTGGATTATCAACAACTTCATTGCGTATCTCAAGTTCAAAATCCAAAGTTGTTGTATTCAAATTTTCAGAAAAAGGAAGATCGAAATTTAAATCGAGTTTCTCACCCTCAAAAGAATTGAAATCCAACTCAATTACCGTGTTTTCAACAACTTCATTAAGATTATTATTTTCAATTTCAAAAGTTGTTATTTGGAAATCGTTGATTTGAGTAAAAGATGGATTATTACTTAACTCGTCACACGTTGGGATTTGGTTTTGTTGATCACGTTGTTTCATATATGTTTTAAACAACGAATCTGTGTTATCATCGTAAATTTCATTCATTTGCTCAACAAAATCCAATTTATAGTTATTAGCATAAGGATATTCACTTTGAAATTGTTGAGGATAAAATTTTTCAATTGTAACGTGGTTAAGATTATTCCCATTGCCAAATTCATTTGAAAAGTTGTTTCCATTTTCATTTTGAGTTTGAAATTCATCTTGGAGTTCAAAATTGAATTGGCATGGGTTATCATCGAAATCGTTTGAAATTTGAATTGAATTCAAATTTTAATTATTTTGAAAACTTTGATTTGAATCATTTCCCAAATATGAATTACACAAATCATTTATCATTTGATTTTGTTGTGTAGAGATTTCAAGTAAAGACGAAATGCTCTTTTCAAGATTTGAGGGTTGGTCATCGTTTTGAAAATTTTGTGGTTCAAAATTTGAATCATTTAAACAATAGTTGTTGTTAAAATATCCATACGAATTTGGAGTAAAATCATATGGATTATATTGATTTTCACAACTATTGTAAAATTCAAATAAGTGGGGAAACTCGGACATTTTCAAGAATGTTTTTGTTTTTTTTATAAAGGAAAAAAATTTACAAAAAGAATTTATATTTCAAAATGGAAAATAGAAAAAAAAATATTTTTTGAAAAGATTTTATATTTTTTTCTTTTTGGATTTTTTTTCCTAAATTTTTTTTGGATTTTTGAAATTTCAAAGGAAAAGGAAAAAAAATTCGAAGAAAAAGGAATATATACAATTTTTTTTGTTTTGGATTTTAATTTTTGTTCTAAATATGCATGAACTAATGCAACTAAATGAATGCAGGGGTTAATTACAAATGATTTATCCTAAGTTAACCCAAAATTGTATAATCACACATTGTCTTAAATAAACAAGATAGTTCTCGGCCAGGTAACGGGCAGGAGTTATCGGTGCACCACGAATCACCGTAGCAATGCAGCCGAAGGTTTAAGTACCTTTAGAGGAACAGCCACTATAATATTTACGAATCACCATAGTATTTATAAATGGTTATTACTCTGTCGTAGCTTAGACACCAAGAAAGTAAATTGTTCAAAGAAGACAACTTATCAATATAAAATTAAGAGCTATCGATGTCTAACCGTTATTAATAATCAAAATCTAAGATGAAATGCAAAACTGAAATTAAACGTGTATTAACAATGCAACTACGAATGTAATTTTTTGTTTTTTAATTTTTGAATTTTAAAATATATATATATATATATATATGCAAATGCAAGCAATCAACAATGCAACTAAAATAAAAACAAGAGATATATACAATGCAAGGCAATTAAAAAGAAAATTATAAATAAGCAAGCAGTTTTTTTGGCAAGCTCAGCACGCAAGCAATTTACTGTAGCAAGCACTTCTGCTCCTTCTGCAATTCTGCTTTGGCAACCTGAAATAAAAACAAAATATATATATAATGTTTTTTTTATTTTTTTTTTGAAAAGGAAACTTAAAAGTAGGGTTTTACTTCAAAAAAAATAAAATTGGTCCAACAAAGGAATACTTCCGTCGTCAAACTCCCACTTTTTTTACAAGGGCCTAGCCCAATTAAAACCGCATCATTAAACAACTATCGAAAGAAATAAAATTTATAACCACACACGAAATCCTCTTCTCAAAATGAAATTAAAAATCGCCTCTTTCTCAAAGCAAACCAAATCGAATTCACAAATTGAAGATCTCCAAAAACTTGTTTATCGGATGGTTGGGGTTTAGCGATTTGAGGTGAGTCGAGTGGTGAGGCTGAGCTTGGGGTCACAAATTAGTGATGCGATGGGGTGGAGTCGTTTGCGGGGACGTGGAGGTCGAATTCGATTGGTTCGACTGGTTTTTTGGTCTGGGGAATTGATTCTATTAAGGGGACTAGGGTGATATGGGTATGTTCGAGAGTTGCATGGGATGTCAGTAGTTTGGAGAGGTAGGTGATTTCCTGAGGATCGCGTGTTCGTGATGGGTCATGGAGGAGTTTGAAACTACGGTGGTCGAGGTGGTTTTGTATGTGGTCAAAGCAACGGGGGAGATTGTCCTCTTGTAGTCGCGGTAGTGGTCAGTGAAGAAACAGTAAGACTACTGCTGTGGGCTATTGAATGGCAGCTGCTGTGTTGCTGCCTTGGTGACTTGAAGGCGATGGTTGATATGTCAGGATGGCAGGTGAGAATGTTGACAGTAGTTTGTTTTGGTGGTGTGTATGAATATGAAGTAATAAAGGTTGCTGGCAATGGTGAGGGGTTAGTTAGAAAGAGCTACTGCTATGTTGATGTTGAGGATTTGAGAAGTCGCTATTTTGCCAGTGGTTCGGCGGTTGGAGATGAAACAGTTGATAGTTTTCAAGCAGGATTGACAGTGGAGATGAAACGGTTGGAAATTGAAGCGGAAATGGTTGAAGTGTCGATGTGACTGGTGGTAGAGGAGCTTATGTTGTGGTATGAAGATGTGAGATGTAGAGCAGTAAGATGTTGGGTGGGTATGTTTGTTGGCAAGGAAATGGTTTGCTGTGTGTATGATGGTCAGGTAATGTGGTTCGACAAGTGAGTAATTTGGGTGAGGAAATGGTCATATGATGATCACAGTTGCAGACTATGGTCAGCATGGTGCATATGCAGCAGTATGTATTATTATTATTTTTTGGTTGTTTTTGGTTAGTGGTAGAAATGCAGGGAGATGGTTTGTATGTAGTGATGGTCGAGTGAAATGTTGGTTAGAGGTTGTGATCAAGTATCAGTTGTGGGTTGAAGTGAAAGATTTTGCTCTGTCTGATGATCAGTGGATGATGGTGGTTGTTTATGCTCTGTTGAGGAGCAGCAAGTTGTCAACAGGTCTGTGGAATGCAACAGAGGTTTAGGTAGAAGTCTTTGGAATGCAACAGAGATTTAGGTTGATTGTAGAATACAATAGAGGTCTGTAGATTATAGAAATGCAATGTAATCTAAAGGTAGTAGCAAGTGTAATGGAAATATTTGAAATGGATGTGGTGACAGAAGTTAAAAGGGAATGGCAGATATGGATATGAAATGAAGTAGTGTGAATGGTGGTTGGTCGCTGTCGAGTGATGTGCTCTGGTGGTATGATTGATGTAGTTTGTGTTTGCGAATTTGGAGTGATGGGAAGCTTGGTGATTGTGGAGAATGTGGTCGATTGGAGGAGTTGGAGTGTGCAGTGATATGTATGTTCACTGATCTAGTTGTCCTATTTGATGGATGGAATAGTGATGGTCAAGTTGTGTGCAGGCAATGGTGAAGGAAAGAGTAGATGAAAGGTAGAGGACTTGTGAGGTAGGTTGGATTTTATGCAGGCACAGTGATGTAAACACAGTGGTACAACAGTGTGATTTGGGTGAAGTGGCAGTAGTTTGCAGTGTTTTGTGGTTCGTATGTTGGCAGAGGTATGAGGATGATTGTAGGATTATATGGTGGTGAAGTGAAACTTGGTTGTTGGAGTATGGGGAAGATGTTTGTTGGATATTTAGTGTTGTATATATGAAGTGGTTGAAGTTTTGGCAGAGGTTTTTGAAAGTGAAGTGGTGACAGTTGAATGTTGTATTGGATGGCATGGTGGAGGATTTGAGAGGGGTCAGCACTGTATGTTGTATGGAAACAGAGATGTTAAAAAATTGAAGTGCACACAGGAATGTTTTAGTGAATGAAAACAATATGGAAATTGCAATGTAATAAAAAAAATGTACAAATTAAAGTATGCAATGCAAATTGTTTTGATGGAATGGAAACTGCAATGTGAAAAAAAAAATTGGTAAGTGCAAATGAAAATGAAACTAGAAAAGCAAACACACACAAACAAATTGCAAACAAAAATCACACAAACACACTACAAAAAATTTTCTTTTTCTTTTTTTTAATGCACTCAACACGCAAACAGACACACAATAAAAATCAAATGAAAATAATTCGAAGAATAGAAAATCAAAACAAATTCCCCGGCAACGGTGCCAAAAACTTGTTCGAACGACTAAATGTCTATCGGTTTAGAAAACAGTCGAACGAATTTAAATTAAAAATATAACCGCAAGCGCACGGCGTACTATTGAAGTACGTGGCGAGTACGGGTCAATCCGTAGGGAATTGTAGATTATAACTTTCTATTCAATCAAATTAACCAAGGTTGAAAAGTGTGAAACTAAAAATGTAGAAAAATGACAAAAAGAAAATGATAGAAATATTAGAGCTAATGACAATTTAGAGATAAATCCACTCTCTAGATCATGTAGTTCAACAAATTATGAAATTATTATCTCTCTTTTTTGGTCATAAGTTAGTTTAATTGATGTGCTTATCATAAGTATGGCCTATTTGTGCTATTAATTAGCTCAACATAAGCCGTCAAACTATAACACACCATTTAAACTATTTTCAACTCTCATGAAATATGACAATAAAGTTGAAAGCAAAATCTATTTTAAGTATGGTCTATTAACTATTAATTAGAAATATAGACCGTCAAATTTCAATTTAAACATTGACTTCTTTTCCATAATCATATATAGATGAAGAGGCAATTTTTGTTTGTGATTGTTTAAGCATTGCCTATTTGTTTTAAACAACATAGACTATCAAATTCATCATGAAACAATAAATCACATCAATCAATCATTTAAACACAAAAGAGAGAAATAATTATCAAAATGTTGAAGCTACATGATTAGAGGCTTCATTGCCCCTAAATTGAAGGGATTAGCCTCTCATTTGTGTTATCATATCAACACTTGTAGCTTGCAACATGAAATAAACAAAAACAAAAAGAAGAGGAAAATGAAAGCCAATGGAAAAGAGAAGCTAATTAAAAAGAATTAAACTAATCTACTTTGCATGAATGTAAACTACACTACTAACATAAGAAGAGAAGAAGCATGTAAATAAAAGAGAATTAACATTGCATAAAAGAAACAAAAATTACATGAAATAAAATGGCTAAGTAGCCATGGAAAAAGAAGAGAGAAAAGCTTTGATTTATTTCCTAAGCTAAAAACTAAGTAAGAGAGACTAAGGGGAGAGAGGGGTTACGTGAAACATAAGGGGATTTTATACATGTGTTAAACCCTAATTCATATTTTTGGGGAATGCCCAAAATACCCTCTTAGGAAGTGTGGAGGCCAAGTAATCATTAGCTTCAAATAATCCTCATTTAAGTGTACATGAAGCCATTAATTCCGTAAGAATGTGCATTAGCCTCTAATTTGTACATTAAGGTAAGTGGGTAGGTGGGGTCCTCCATTATCTTCACTTTGAATTATTTCAATCTTCATTTGTTCTCTTCACTCTTATGCATGCATATATCATCATGTAACCACTTGTAAAATTCACCAAATTTCCTACAAAACAACATAGAAAATTCCAAGTAAATTTTCACAATTTAATAAATGCATAAAAATGACCATTTTGCCCCTATATGAAAATGAATATGTGACAATTTGAAAATAATATGAATTCTGGTTTAAACAAGTCAAAATACCCGATATGATCATTTATTTAATTTAAATAGATTAAATATGGTGGTAAAAATATGCACATTTACGTGCACATCATGAAGCTTTAATCTAGTTATCATATTATGCAAGTTGTAGCCTCAAATCAAATGAGAAATAAAATGGCTTCCTAGGCCTCTTTTTCTTCTATTTCTTCTTTGCTTTTATTTTATTATATGCTCATTTTCTATTTACATGCTCTCTTTCATTTCATGTTAGTAGCTTAGTTTTATTTTTATGCAAGTAGTTAGTTCATTTTTATTTTAATTAGCTTGCACTTTTATTTTATTTCCTATGTTGAAATTTACATGTGTTGAAATGATAACACAAATGAGTAGCTAAACCCCTTCAATTTAGGGGTAATGAAGCTCTCTAAAATTATGTAAATTCAACATATTGTGTGATTTATGATCTCCTTCATGCTTCATGAAAATGTGGATGATTGATGTAAGTTTATAAAGGGAATTTGATAGCCTATGTTGTAAATCACAAATGGGCTTTGCTTAATCCAACATAAACACAATTTACATCATCATCTACTTAAGTGATTTTGATTATGGAATTAAAATAGAGACAAAATTTGATGATCTATGTTACTAATCAAAAATAATAAATAGATCATGCTTAATATAGATTTTGTTTTAGTTTCATATTCATTTTCATGAGAGTTGACAAGTAGTTTTAGTGTTGTATTATAGTTTGATGGTTTAAGTTATGTTAATTAATAACATAAATATACCGTAATTATGATAAATACATCGCTAATTCCACTTAAGATCAAAATAGAGAGATCATATATTATTTTTGTGTTGATTTATGTGAAAATATGAGAGTGGATTTGCCTCTAAATTGTTTTCTAATCACATATTTTCAATCACTTTTGTTCTAGTTTAATTTTTACATTTTTTAGCTTAAAACAATTTCAAGTTTGGTTTAAATTGATTGAGTAGAATTTTTAAATCATTTCAATTTCCTGCGGATCGACCCGTACTCGCCACGTACTAGAATTGTATGCCATGCGCTTGCGGTAATTTTATTATTATATTTTTCGGCTATTTTACAAACCGATAGAAAAATCATCGATTAACATTTATTCGGGAGTTACGTAACATATATTCACTACTGGGTTGACCTATCTGGTTATTCTGTCCTTACTTCCCAAAATACAGTCATGGGTCCATAACTTAGTGAATATATTTATAGAAGAAGCATATACATAAAAATAATACCAACATTTATGGTTTTATATCCTTGAAATCATTTTTTATATGAAACATGGTTAATCCCTTTAACATATTATTTTATCAAGGAAAGCTTCTTCAAACATCCAAATTTTAAAGCCATTTAAAAGCTCTTTTATAGTGCCATGGGTTTTACCTTTAAAAATTAAGATTGAGTTCTTTATTTTGAAAACTAAGGCTTTCGAAATCTTAGACCTTTACTTTCGAAACCATTGGAAAACCTTTTTCGGAAGCATTCAAATCTTCTTTCAAAACACTAATTATATGCCTTTTGAAACACTTTAAAACATCTCTTTCGAAACCATCAAAACATACCTTTCGAAAGTATTAAAGCATCTCTTATTAACTCATAGAAGCATAGCTTCAAAACCATTTGAAAGCACCCCCTTCGAAACCATTGAGTTTATTTTTAAAATATCTTTCGGGTCAAAGTGAATATAAATGAAAGTACCCTTTTGAAACCATTAACCTTTAAATAAAAGTGATTGGGGAAAACTGATGGCTACAGAACAATCCTTTCGAAAGCAAGTATCATTTAAGTAAAATATTTGGAAGGATAGCTTCGAAACCCCTTTCGAAGCCATTAACTTCGAAACCTTTAGGTGGCTATTGGAACCCTTTCAAAAGCTTTGGGAAGTGGCTTATTGCATTTATAAAACAAAAGCTACCTTTCGAACCCGTTGATGACTTCAATCCCTTCGAAAGGCATAGAGACGGCAGCAGGGTTTCGACTGGGTTCAATCTATCCTTTCAAAAGCATTGATTTAAAAACAAGGCAACTCATTCGAAAGCTACCCTTTCGAAACAAAAAGGCGACAACTTCTTCGAAAGCTATATTAAACCCTTCCAAAAGCATTATTTTGAAAACAAGGCAAGTGGCATTTCTTTGGATATTAAAACAAAGGCCTCGACCTCTTTGAAAGCTTGGTTTCGACTCCATACCTACCGCCATTCTCCAATCCACTATGTACAATTGCATTGATACCTTGTGTATTGGTTTCGACTGGGTTAAGGTGGAAGTATAAGGTCGAAAGGTAGCTACTAGAAGTGGCAAAACCATACTTCTGTACAAAAACTGTTTTATTGCCTTTTTAAGTAATTGCTTTTTAACTAACCTGCCTATTTGTAAAAATTTATTTCGTTTCCATAAAATTTCAAATTCTTTCTTAAAAAAATACCACATTCATTTCAGATCTAAATAAAGATAATTAACAAAGAAGCCCTTCCCTTAAGCAAAACAATTAAAACATTTAAGTCCTCCAAATACATTAATTTAATTTCCATAGTAAATTACTTATGAAAAGTCCCCAAAAATCATAGATATTCAATATGTTATCTAACATATATAAATTTCGGACCCAAAATCTTTCATATAATTACCGAAATTAATTTCTAAACCCAATTATTCATATTCTCCTTTGAAAATTCATAATAAATTATCCATAACTTGGATAATTACAAAAATTAAACCCATCTCCAAAATAATGTTTTACATAACATATTAAATCCTCATGGCATTTGAAACCAAATATAAACAATTTTAGCCTTAAAATCAAATAAAACATTTATCAAACAAACTTGTTTGAATATAACATATCATCATCCAAAATAATCATAATGGATTTAAAATTTAACCTGGAATCAAATGATCTTTATAACAAAAAATAGAGATGGTATAGATTATTATTCTCCTTGATTAGGCTAAGGAACTTGAGATTTGATCTTTTAATAATTCCCCTTGCTTGATTGCTTAGCTTTAATTGAAATTTCCCCTTTTCTTTCCCTAGGTTATGGCCGGCTTGAACTCTCTTTGATTTACGTTTTTGAATAATAAATTATGAACATGTAGAGAAATGGAAACAAGGTTTTAAGGGTAATGGGATTGTGGGTGAAGCTAATACCCATAATTCCCTTACGTTATTTTTCTTATTAATTACCCTTTGAAACTGTTCATAAACCCACTCTTTTAAGATTTTATTTAATTAATCGTGGCCTCTAATTAAATTTCCAAATCTGAATCCCCTTATCACTCTAATATTTATATTATTATATTTAATTTATCTAATTAAATTTCCTAAATATTGTTATTAAAAATTAGGGGTGTTACATGATGTGAGGCATAACAAGTACGTACGGTGGACATAAGGTTAGTCCCAATTCTGTATGGTAAGTCGCCAAGCTAATCTGGCTACCAGCACCTATGAATAGTCGGACTAATGTGAGAGTCCGAGATGTCGTGGTCTGGGATAAGGGTATTATGTAGTTTTTGTAGGGTCCACCTCTTTCCTACTCAAGGTGTATTAAATGGTCGAGATTATATTTGAGGTGCGATAGAGGGAATCTATGAAAGGGGTCCGCTTTGGGGTTGAGATAATAAGTGGCTAGTATAGGGCTTCCCATAAAAGAACTATTAAGTGGCCTGGTGGGATTTCTTACGATGTCAGTTAGGAAGTACCAAAGAGGGGTCTGCTTTGGGTTTAGGTATTAAACGACGAGGATATGGTTTGGATATAGGCATAAAATGGTCAGAGTCTATCTAATTCCCATTAAAGAGGTATTAAGTGGCTCAGCTGCTTTCTCTCACATCGTTAGTGCGTGATTTACGGTTGTTGCGAAGATGTACTAGATATGGCCCTTGGTCTACTGTTAAAGGTACATATGGAGGTGGACTGGGAAAGCCTTTGGCTTATAGTGGAGGTATACTTAGTAGCATAAAGTATAGGATGCGTAAGACATATTACTTATCTAAATAATACCGCCCAAATATTATTATGGTAAGACTTAAAATTTTCATTCGTCGAACATTGTTGTTCTGACACCCTCCTCATTTTAACTCATAGGTTAGAGGAAATGATGCTGATGGAGAAGACAGAGGCGATGGTGATGATTTGTGGTAGTTTACTTATTAATCTATGTTTTTGATATATTCAGACGTACCCATATTTCAGACATGTTGATGTTTTATTTTGAGATATTGTATTATGGATATTTTGGGATACTGTATTTCTGAGATTTGATTTTTATTAAATGAGTATTTATTTCTGTTATTATATTTTATCCCTTCCGCTATGGGATTTTGAAAGCACAGATAGATAGCTTTGTATATTATTAATTGTATCAATTTTACCAACCAACAGCTAGGTTTGGAATGGACCTAAGGTTCGATGGGCCTTTATTGGGTCAAAAATTAGGCTCGTTCTGAAGAGGGTTGTTACATCTGCCCTACCTGGCTACTAGCATGGCCTGAGGGTTGATCTAAGCCCAACGGTTATTCCTAATATAAGGGTCTGAATTGATTTTCAGCCTTAGGCTAAATTTCAAAATTCAGTTTGAAAATTTAAATTATTTTTTAAATTTATAAGTTAAATTTAAAATCCATAACAAATTTTCCAAAATTAAAAATATTTTTCAAATTGTTTTGAAAATAAAATAATATTCTTCCAAAAATTATTTAATAATTTAACTAATAGGATTAATTAAATAAATAAATAATCAATTGTTAATTAATTAAAATTATATATATATTGACATATGTGTATGTATATCTCTAAATGCTTAAGGTAAATAATATATTAATTTTCGAATGTTACTAAGCATTTATTTAATTAAATTTTTTTTAATTGATCAATATACATTAATTAAATGTTAATCAATAATTTAATATATATGTATATAATGACATACGTATATATAGAAATGTAAGTGTTATAGTTAATATTCATCTTAAATTCTTTAGATGAATAAAATAAATTTTTGAATTTTGGATAATTATAATTAGTTAATTAAATAATAATAAAAACTAATTATATTTGATTTAAATAATAATATACATAAGAATACTATATAATTTAATTAAATGATAAAGAGTTGTAAATAATTAAACTTATATATTATGAATGTATAAAACTTAAGTGAAACTGTAATAAATTTAGGTTTAAAGAATAAGTACATATGTATTGTACATTTACCTTGACTTAGATGTGTATGATACTTGAATCCCGAGGGTATTTCATAAGAAATACATTGTCCCTAAATCGATATCACCCAATGTATATATATTAAAGATTATGAATCTTAATATAAGTTGTCCTCTATCATGTATATATTAATAGATTGCCTGCATACTCTTTATTTGTTGGGCACACTCAAGCCAGGGACGTTATGTGTAGTACTATTAATATATTATTAAGTGAGGAAAAAAACATGCATATATTAGTTGAAGCAACTCATTGTACATGCATTATAATTGAGCTATCGTAAAATGGTGGATATGCATGCATAATTTCTTTCGATTTATTGAGCAAACTCAAGGTCGGGACAAAGATTAGGAAATAAACCACAACTTAGAAGTTGTATAAGATACAATCAATAAAGTGTTATCCATTGCTTGAGGGCCTATGATTTAATGGGTAAATTCAGTGTCAGAACCCCAAGGCAAAAAGTCTTAATGCTTACTAGAGAAATCAAAATATTTCTATGTTTTCTTATAGGGTTCTAAGAAATGTAAAAGTCTAGTGGGAACCGTGTTAGAAAAATGAATTTTATCATTCAACCTTTATAATATTGTAATAATATATGTTATACAAGTCAAAATAATCTACTTCGATAAATTTTTGCAATTAGTATAATTGATAAGATGTCTATCAGTTAAGTAACACAAATGAAATTATTGGAATAGAAATATAAAATATACTTACCAATAAATCTCTTGACATGTTGTTACTTCAAGACCCATACATGAGCCAATTTACAAAACCACTGAAACATTCATGCCTAGGTCGCTTAAGAGTTTATTTCTTTGAGACTATGTATTGTTTTTAAAAGTTTTTAACTCTTAAGAACTACAGAAATATGGATATTTGATCCATATTTGATCATATATAAATGATATATGGTGAATGGTCGTGATTCATATACGAAACTTCGATCAAATTAGTTCATTTGAAATAAGAAAGTAACCATAATGCGAGGTCGTGTATTCAATACGATTGATTACAGTAAGGACCATATTGTGTTAGTGGTTGCACTTGGCCAAGAGTTATAAGATGTACCAAGGAATTGATCATTGAAATGTCGGTTTGATCGGTTTATACAAAGTGAAACTTATTCAATATCCTTAAATGTTAAGGATGACCGAATGCATTTTTTAAAAGAGTTCGTTAAGGTCTTGTAGTAAGGGTTTCCTTTTGAATAGTTCGACCATTTGGAAAGGAAAGAGAATGTACAAGAGTGAATGTAACTTAGGTACAATTGGAATGAAGAGAGTGAATTTCCATGTAACAACCCGAAATTTAACCCGTAATAATTAATTCGTTAATTAATTAGATAATAAAATAACTTTGTGAAATTATTAGAATTGAGCTATGGGAGTTGAACCATTGTGTCCGTGGTAATTTTCTGGTCAATTTCCATATATAGAACTTCAAACACCGAGCTAATATAACCAAATTACAAAATAAAAAAAAGCAGAAATAAAACGAAATATATATATACAGGTTGACCGGCTGATCAACTTTGGCAAGGGGGCGGACGACCCGCCTTGTATTTTTTCTAGCGATTAAACGTTCGTTCGAACGAATTAGCAGCGATTGAACACGTCATTTGCATCCTTTATTTCAATCTGGTCCTTCCAGTTTTGCAACCGATGGCTCCTATTCAGCCTATGACGTGGTTGCATCCTATTCAATCTTCAAATCCAATGGTCCGAGATTCACTTCTACACCTATATATAGACCCCTAGACCTAACACTTTTTCTCATTCTAGATTTTCTCCAATTGGTTTCACCTTTCTAGAAAGGACCCTAAATGGAATAATTTTCCAAATGAGAAAATCTTTATAAACTAAAATTATTTTATAACTCCAAGTGGATCCGGGAATACCAAAGTAAGAGCTTAGGACCGGAGGTGAGTGATTTTAATTATTTTAAGATTTCCGTTAGTAATTTAAAATAATAGGGTTTCCAATAGTTGTAGTTTTACTACAATTTTTGGAATAGCCTTTTCAATAGTTTATTTACAGTTTTTAGAATTATTTTCAGTCTATTTCCTTTCAGCTATTCTTTTCAATGATTTTAATTTATTTCTGTTAATTATAGCTTTCCCATTTATTTATAGTTATTTACAGTATTTTAGTTTATTTACAGTTATTTATATGTTATTTACATCTTTTTACGCTTTGGATTTTCTTCTATTTTTAGTTTTCTTTTATTCCTCCATCTTCTTCGCGTATGGATTAGAATAGGATTAACACGAATATGGATTAAATTGTAACAAAACTGAAATAATGGAATATAAGTTATAAATTTCAAAGATTGTAATATAAATGGAATTGGACTGAAATTACGCCTAATTATGACGTTAATTGGACTAAATTAAAAAGATTGGCCTAGTTATAACTTAGAATTATAACTAAAAAGAGTAAAACATAAAAGAAGCTTATTTTCACACTTAGACCTCGGGTTAAGTAATAAGCATGATTATAACGTAGGTAATAAGAAAAAGAACATAATAAGGCTTATTTTAAGACTTAGGATAAATTATAAGCACAGATAGTAGAGAAAAGTGTAAAGGCTTATTTAAATAATTTATCTAAGTTAATAAGAAAAGATGAAAGTAGGACATGTACCAAATAGCATTCCCTATTAGACAAAATAGTGAGCGCAACTAGGTATTGTTTGGCTGATGGGCCAGTACCAACAGCATTTCCCCTATAGTTTCTATGGACATGTGGTGATCTCACATTAGCCTGAAGTGAGATAAGGGGCACGCTTATGCTGGAAGTTGGAGGTCATAAGAAGACCGAATAAGTGGAGAAAAAGGTAGCATGGGCATGGTGGCAGTTACGCGTGCGACTTCCATTGCGGGTGCTCGGTAATAGCTATGAGTTCCAATCGCTCAGTATGGGTGTCTTTCGTAGACACCATTGCCTTCTGTGTAGGGAGCTATATATGTCATCCGGATCTACAGTAGTTGATCTATGCATCTTCCATAGATACCATTGGCTACTATGTAGGGAGTTATATAGCGGCTGGTCCGCAGTAAGGTCTATCGGGTAGCAGGTCGATCAAAAAGGGTAGAATTAAGGTTATATCCTAATTATAGGATTAGGAATTCGGACTAATCAAAACGGAAATCAAGGACAAGTGCAAGAAATCAAAGTTAACATATCTTATAAATTGAACAATATTTAATCGTACTTATTTCCAGTTTATCTCTTTCCTATTTCTTTTATTATCCTTATTTATGCTAGAACTGTTGTAGAGTCTATTACTTTATCTTGCTTAAAGACTCTAGTAATTACTAGCATTCACTAGACTTTTAGTCTAACCCACTCCTCTATTTTCCCCTTTCTCCCCACTTAGGCAATCAAGGGAAAAGTCGGTAGATTGCTGCAGCTTGGAGTTTCTTGGAGGAGATTTCTTCTATGTACTTCTTTTATTTCAGCTTTTGTTCTTTCCATGTAATGACTTATTTTGAGTGATATAATGTACTTTGATTTTGAGACTATGAATTTTTATTTCGTAAGACATGATGGGTTTTGAGGTATGGATGTTGTATTTGGTATTTGACTTATTTATGAAGTAATTATGAAGCTTTGTTTCAATTAAGTTATTATTTTAGTTTCCGCTATTTTTACCTATTTTTGTCTTGTGAATCTTAGTCTTTGTTAGTTTCAGTTATACCTACAATGCACCACGTCTTTTAATCAGTCCTTTTGGGTATATTAAGGGGTGTGGGGTGTTTCACTTAGTATCAGAGCCTCAGGTTATAGGATTCCAAAAATTTATTTTTGAAAGTAAAGTATTTTCAAAATAACTTGTTTTAAAAGTGTTTTTCAGATAAGAACTTTTAGAAATGATTTTAAGTATAAAAGAATTTTTATAAAAATCCCATCATAAGTCCAGTTCAATTCCCCTTTGACGCTTTCCTAAACTATCGTTTTCTTTTCGTAGAATGGTTGATGCCTCGAACCTTCCCGAGGGCATTCCAGTCCCTGCTTGGTTTCGTAGGTACTTACAAGCCACGACTCCAGAGGTGCACGGGCCTACGCCCAATCCTACACCAGTGGATGGGATTCCCATTAACCCACCTGCCGCTATCAATTTCTCTAAGCTTTATAAAGATTTTGCGAGTTTGGACGGGAACACTTTTCCCGCAAGGAGACTTTTGTGGAGGCGAGAGCATGGCTTAGGGACACAGAGAGGATTTTTTGGTCTTTTAGGATTGAATGGTCAACAGCGAGTTCAAATGGTCAGCAGCGAGTTCAGCTAGCCGCTTGGCAACTGATGGAGGAGGCATCTTATTGGTGGGAGGTGATCGAGTTGGAGGGTAGAAATGTTACTTGGGATGGATTCCGGGAGCGATTCGATAGGAAGTTTCTATCTCAGATGGAAAAAAGTGTTCAGCTAGAGAGGTTCATCAATTTGAAGCAAGGGAGTTTGTTTGTTAAAGAATACATCAATCAATTCAATGAGCTATCGCGGTTTGGTATGGATTTGGTGAACACACAACATAAGAAAGCTATGAAGTTTGCGAAAGGATTGAATCAACCCCTCCAGGGATTATTGCCAACTCATGTACCGGCGGAAGCTACTTATGAGTCTTTGGTCGAGATGGCTCTTATGTCGGATACAGTCAAGGAGGGAGAGTCTAAAGATGCGGTCAAGTCAGAAGGTTCAAAGAAGAAGAGGTGGGAAAATAATAAGAAGAAGAAGAAATTTGATGGTTCTCGGAACAGATTAAGAAAGGAATAAAATGCCATAGTTGTGGGAAGGTTGGACATATGGCCAGGGATTGCTAGAAGGAGAAGATGAAGGGTAAGTGCTATACTTACGGGCAGCCAGATCATATGAGTAGGAGTTGTCCCCAGGGAACGAGTGCACCAATTGCGCAGGTTCAGGCATTAGACACGACACCTTCCAGTAGCATTCCGAATAGAGGTAGGAAAGTCACAGTTGAAGGTTTGACTTCTATATCTAATTTTCCCATTCGGACTTTATTTGATTCTGGAGCATCACATTCTTTTATTTCTATTTCTCTAGTAGATTGTTTGCACTTGGACATATCATTAGTAGTAGACCCCATTATTGTTTCAAACCCCATAGGAGGATCGGCACACTTATCTATGATTGGGTTTGTAGGGGTTTGAAAATCTTTATCCTAGGCGTAGAATTTGACTACGATACCTATGTTTTATGATTCTTGGGGTATGGGATGATCTTAGGGATGGATTGGCTATCCATATATGGAGCTAGCTGAGACTGCGAGAGGAGAATCGTTAGACTTGAGACTTGCAGTGGTAGGACTCTAGAGGTATCTTGTGACCCGTAAGAGTCAGTCATGTTGAGTTTTCTCTATTCCTTGATTCATCGTCATCAGAGTTGCATTCGATTCCTGTCGTCGAAGATTTTTCAGACGTCTTTGAGGAGGTTAGGGGATTACCCCCTAATAGAGAGATTGATTTTAGGATTTATTTAACCAAGAATGTTAAGCCAGTAGCACTACCTGTGAGGCACATGGCACCTAGGGAGAGGAAAGAATTGAGCAAGCAGATTCGTGAGCTATTGGAGAAGGGATTCATAAGAAGGAGCATATCGGAGTGGGGATCACCAGTCGTCTTCGCCACTAAGGCGGATGGTTCTCTCCGACTTTGCGTGGATTATAGAGAATTAAATGAGTTCTCCAAGAAGAACCGATATCAACTCCCTAGGATTGATGATCCTTTTGACTAGTTGGTAGGTTCTTCGGTTTTCTCTCATCTTGATCTATCCACGGGATTCCATCAGCTTAGATTCGCTAATGACAACATATATAAGACTGCATTTAGGACACCAGATGGATTCTTTGAGTGGTTGGTTATGCCTTTTGGGCTAACCAATGCTCTAGCCTATTTCGTTGATTTGATGAGCCGCGTCTTTAGGGATGTCCTAAATAAGTTTGTGGTGGTATTCGTGGATGATATCTTGGTATTTTCCAAGAATATGGAGGAGCAAGCTGTTCATTTGGAAGAAGTTCTTCGCATACTTCGTAGTCATCATTTGAGAGCTAAGTTTTTGAAGTGTCATTTTTGTAGAGAGGAAGTTCGTTTCTTGGGGCATGTTGTCTCGAAGGAAGGTTTGGTTGTTGACCCTGCAAAGGTTATTACAGTGCAAGATTGGAAGGCCCGCAAGAACGTTATCGAGGTTAGGAGCTTCCTAGGATTGGCTGGCAACTATCGGAAGTTCATTAGAGACGTTGCCAAGATTTCGGCACCACTCACATGCGTTACTAAGAAGAATGTAGCTTTCGGGTGGGACGTAGATTATGAGGATTCCTTCACAAAGCTTAAGAGAGCCCTTACTAGTGCACCAGTGTTAGCTTTACCCGAGGGAGCTAAGCCTTTCACTGTATACACTGATGCATGCATAACGGGTCTAGTAGCGGTGTTGATGCAAGAAGGGAGGGTAGTGTGTTATGGTAGTAGGCAGTTGAGGACGCATGAGAAGAACTACCCTACCCACGATTTGCAGTTGGCTGCCATAGTTTTTGCAATTAAGTCTTGGAGGCACTATTTGCTTGGAGAGAGGTTTGAGCTTTTTACCGACCATAAGTCTCTGAAGTATCTATTCTCGCAGAAGGACTTGAACTTAAGGCAATAAAGGTGGATGGAGTTTTTTAGCCTCGTATGATTTTGAGATAGCTAATACCCCTGGCAAGGGTAATGTGGTTGCGGATGCATTGAGTACGAAGAAAGCAACCCTAGTCCTTTGTTCGTAGAGTGGAGGAGCTTGGAGTTTATTTCTACTTTGATTTTAAGCCCTCTATGGACATTACTCCTGGATTGTTGGCAACATTAAAGGTGAGGCCTACCCTTATGGATCAGATTGGCTCGAGGTAGCAGGAGGATTCGGAGCTCATGGACATTATGGATAGGATTAGCCGAGGAGAGGTCTCGAGACATCTCCAACGCTATTCCATTGATAGCAGAAGGTGGCTTAGGAGAGATAGGAGGCTTTGTGTTCAATGCGCCATTGACTTGTTGAGAGCAATTTTGGAGGAGGCGCACCATTCCCCTATGACTATTAATCCAGGTGGTGACAAAATGTATCAGAATATGAAGAGGATGTTCTATTGGGTTGGCATGAAGAAGGACGTGGCGGAATTCGTAGCTAAGTGTCTCATATGCCAAAGGGTAAAAGCAGAGCAGCAGAAGCCCGGTGGATTACTTCAGCCCTTAGATGTGCCAGAGCGGAAGTGGGACATTATTTCTATGGATTTCATTAATGGTTTACCTCATTCTAGGAAGGGGAACACTACCATTTGGGTGATTGTTGATAGATTGACCAAGAGAGCTCACTTCATCCCAGTTAAGAGTAAGCGTACGGCTTCATATTTGGCATCCTTGTATGTTCGATAGATAGTCCGTCTGCATAGAGTTCCTTCTAGCATTGTTAGTGATAGAGATCCCATTTTCACCGGTGAGTTTTGAAGAAGCTTATAGGAGGCGCTAGGGACACAACTTAGGTTGAGTATGGCCTATCACCCCAGACTGATGGCCAAACGGAGAGGGTAAATAGAGTGCTTGAGGATTTTCTGCGGATGTGCATTTCGGACTTTGGAGGAACTTGGGGGGAGCATCTTCCGTTGGTTGAGTTTGCGTACAATAATAGTTACCAAACAAGTATAGGAATGGCACTATTTGAGGCTTTATATGGGAGACCTTGCAAGTCCCCATCATGTTGGGTAGAGTCTACGGTGAAGTTATTACTTGGACCCGACATGGTTAGGGAGACCTCTGAGAGGGTGGATTTGATTCGGCGGAGGATGAAGACGGCTCAAGACACACAGAAGTCGTATGCGGACAAGCGGAGGAAAGATTTAGAGTTTGAGGTCGGAGACTTAGTTTTTATCAAAGTATCCCCGCCTAGGAAGGTGGTAATAATCGGATCTAGTGGAAAGTTAGCTCCTAGATTTGTTGGACCATTTTCTATCGCGGAGAGAGTTGGGAAGATGGCTTACCGAGTGAAGCTGCCAAATAGGCTCGCAGGAGTGCACGACGTTTTCCATGTTTCGCACTTGCGAAAGTGCTTACATGACTCGGCAGAGGTTGGAGAGCCTAGTCAATTAGAGGAGGTGGTGGTAGAAAGGGAAGCTTCTGTTCGGTGTATCCCCACGAAGATTGTTGGAAGAGACATCAAGCGACTAAGGAATAAGGAGGTTCCACTGGTAAAGGTGCAATGGGGAGAGGATGTTGCAGACACCACTTGGGAAGCATAATAGAAGATTTGTACTTCCTATCCTCATCTTTTTGATAGTAAGTTTTAAAATCCCATTTTCCCGTCTTTAGATTGAATAGGTTCTTTCCTTTATTATCCTTTAGGAGGGTAGAACTTAGGATTTAACCTATGGATGGTAGGATTTGATGTAACCATGTTAAATGAACATGTTATGAATGATGTATGCTAGTGATTGCAAGTGTTTGCTAGTGGATGCTATGGACGCATATTGGTACACTGGGAATTATTATTCCTTAGGGATCGGCCTAACTAGGACACTAGAGCATATGCATATGGATGTGTGCACATTTTTATTCTATTTCCATGATTGCTATAAATGGATGTTTATCACATGATTTTTGCATTTGGATGATGTTTGTAGCACGCATATAGAACTATCAGTTTTCATTAGGAAATTTTTTCATTCGTTTGGATACATGGCACGGACCTGTTTGCATAAAAAGGAGGTCAACGGAATCAGTGGACCGCCTAATCTTTTGCATTAGTTAGGGACATTTACACTACACTAATTGCCTAAGTATCATTAATTGCATTAGAAAAACAAAAGGACAATGGATGAATGGTTGATGATTGAGTAGTTGGTTGTAGAATTGGATGAAAACATTTAGTACATTCTTTTATCCTTAGAAATTTCGGGGACGAAATTCCTTAAGGAGGAGAGAATGTAACAACCCGAAATTTAACCGGTAATAATTAATTCGTTAATAAATTAGATAATAAAATAAATTTGTGAAATTATCATAATTGAGCCACGGGAGTTGCACCATTGTGTCTGTTGTAATTTTCTGGTCAATTTCCATATATATAATGTCAGAAACCGAGCTAATATGACCAAGTTACAAAATAAACAAAATAAGCAGAAATAAAAAGAATATATATATATATACACAGGTCGACCGGCCGGTCGACCTGGGCAAGGGGGCGGTTGATCGCCCGGTTGAGCCGCCTTGCATTTTTGCTAGCGAACGAACGTTCGTTCATTCGAACGAATCAGCAGCAATTGAACACGTCAATTGCATCCTTTATTTCAATCTGGTCCTTCCAGTTTTGCATCTGATGGCTCCTATTTAGCCTGTGATGTGGTTGCACACTATTCAATCTCCAAATCCAATGGTCCAAGATCCACTTTTACACCTATAAATAGACCCCTAGACCTAACACTTTTTCTCATTCTAGGTTTTCTCCAATTGGGTTCACTTTTCTATAAAGGACCCTAAACGGAATAATTTTTCAAAAGGAGAAAATCCTTATAAATTAAAATTATTTTACAACTCCAAGTGGATCCAGGGAGACCAAAAGAAGAGCTTAGGACCAGAGGTGAATGATTGTAATTACTTTAAGATTTCTTTAAGTAATTTAAAATAATAGGGTTTCCAATAGTTGTAGTTTACTACGATTTCTGGAATAGCCTTACAGTAGTTTATTTACAATTTTTAGAATTATTTTCAGTCTATTTCCTTTCAGCTATTCTTTTTAGTATAATTTATTTCTGTTAATTATAGCTTTCCCATTTATTTACAGTTATTTACAGTATTTTAGTTTATTTACTGTTATTTATACGTTATTTACATCTTCTTTTACGCTTTGGATTTTCTTCTATTTTCAGTTTTCTTTTATTCCTCCTTCTTCGTCGCGTATGGATTAGAATAGGATTAACGCGAATATATATTAAATTGTAAGAAAACTAAAATAATGGAATATAAGATGTAAATTTCAAAGACTGTAATATAAATGGAATTGGACTGAAATTACGCATAATTATGACGTTAATTGGACTAAATTAAAAAGATTGGCCTAGTTATAACTTAGAATTATAACTAAAAAGAGTAAAAGGTGAAAGAAGCTTATTTTCTCACTTAGACCTTGGGTTAAGTAATAAGCATGATTATAACGTAGGTTATAATAAGAAAAAGAACATAATAAGGCTTATTTTAAGACTTGGGATAAATTAATAAGCACAGATAGTAGAGAAAAATATAAAGGCTTATTTAAATAATTTATCTAAGTTAATAAGCAAAGATGAAAGTAGGACTCTGGTACAAGGAGTCAAAGTTAACCTATCTTATAAATTGACTTATAAATTCGGCCTAATCAAAACAGAAATCAAGGACAAGTGCAAGCAGTCAAAGTTAACATATCTTATAAATTGACTTATAAATTCGGCCTAATCAACACAGAAATCAAGGACAAGTGCAAGCAGTCAAAGTTAACCTATCTTATAAACTGGGCAATATTTAATCGTACTAATTTACATTTTATCTCTTTACTATTTCGTTTATTATCCTTATTTATGCTAGAACTGTTGTAGAGTCTGTTACTTTATCTTGCTTAAAGACTCTAGTAATTATTATCATTCACCGGACTTTTAGTCTGACCCAATCCTCTATTTTTCCCTTTCTCCCCCATTAGGCAATCAAGGGAGAAGTCAATATATTGCTGCAGCTTGGAGTTTCTTGGAGGAGATTTCTTCTACGTACTTCTTTTTTTTCAGCTTTAGATCTTTCCATCTGCTGGCTTATTTTTAGGGATATTATGTACTCTAATTTTGAGACTATGAATTTTTATTTCATAAGACATGATGGGTATTGAGGTATGGATGTTGTATTTGGTATTTGACTTATTTATGAAGTAATTATGAAGCTTTGTTTCAATTAAGTTATTATTTTAGTTTCCCCTGTTTTTACCTATTTTTGTCTTCTGAAGCTTAGTCTCTATTAGTTTTAGTTATACCTACAATGCACCATGCCTTTTAATGTGTCCTTTTGGGTATATTAAGGGGTGTGGGGTATTTCAGGCCACCTCTACTTTATGAAGAGAAGTTGGAAACGAGAATTGTTTAAAATACAAAAAGATTCTTAATATTAAACGAGAAATATAATTTCAATTCCAAATGTAATTTCGTACATAAACTTTTTTTCTATGAAAGTTATTTCTTCGAGTTCAAGATATATGATTTGAAACTCTTGACTATAAGCTAGTTACAACATATGAAATAATATTCCATACTAAATGGTTAAATGGAGCTTCGTATTTCATACACTAGTATATTAATGGAGGAAATAGTAAGAGCATACCATATAGCACTTCTTAGTGGGTGCAACAAGTTATGAAAAAATATTTTTGAAAATATATCAAATATTATTTATGAAATAATAGTTGGTTTCCTATTGCCTTGAAACAATTATGTTTTTGTTTTGATACGAATATTGTGAATTTATTATAAGATAAAACTATAATAATGGTATTTGTTTTCATAACAAAAGTGATGCATTACAAAATAGAGAAGATCTGTAATTTTGCAATTATTCCGAAATTACGGACTAAGCCACGGTTTTGAGAAATTATTCTTTAATCGTATAATTATGAATCACATGTTACTAGTGAATTATATCTTAAACGACCAAAGGAAAATCACCCATCTAATAGCATAAGGGTTGGTGAACTCTTAGGATTGATATATATAGATGTATGCAATCATAGGTTTAATGATACTAAAATGATTCCAAATACTCTGTTAAATTCACCAATGAATTATCACAAACACAAACATACATATTTGATACACATGTAGTATGTTTATGATAACTTCATAGAATATAAAACGGGAGTAAATAACATGACATGCAAAAAAATGATTCGACTTGAATGAATAGGTAAATGTATTGGAAAGGAATTTCAAATGCACCTAAAAATGAATAAGACCAATCTCAAAAGTCACTCCTCCCTATGATACATAATAATGTATCGGTAAGGAGTAATTGGACTTTTTTAGACAAAGTACAATTGATGATGAGTGAAGCTAAGTTGAGTTAACTTCTTTTTGTAAGGACGTGCACTTAAGAGTATGTACATAAGGCTGAATTTAATTTCATCTAAAAACAAAGTCTACAAAATCATACAAGATATGGGTTGATGAAATAACCCTTACATATCATCGGTCAAGAAGTTGACAGATTGTGTGAGTCGAAAGACTGCACCTAATACTTATTCACAGGGGATCTCTTATGGACTGTGCCAAATGAGATTAGGACCAACCGATATTGATTGACCAATTTATGTTATGAACATAAGTTTCGTAAACTTAAAATCCAAATAAGTTTTATACATAGATATATACACATACATACAAATACAAATATTGGAAATTCATAAACTATTTATGAATACATATTATGTTGCACTGAGAAACAATTGTTGTTTCAAGAAACACCAACTTTGTGATGAAGGAGATAGATATGCTTGATGTGGATTGTTTAGATTGCTTTGTGTGTGGTATTGTTTGGGTATATATACTGCACATACACATGATTGCTAGTTTATAGTTGATTCAACGAATTTCATTTTTCCATATCTTGGAATTTCGAGGATGAAATTTTTTTAAGGGGGAAGAATGCAACACCCTAAATTTTTATCAAAGTAATAAATAATTAAAAACGGTACTTTTGAATTATACATAAAGCTAAAAATGAATTTTTGAAAATGAAGAAATTTTGGAAATCTGACTTTTCTGTTATATCATGTAGATTTTTCTAGCACAAATTCATATATAAACTGTGAGAAACGATTGTCAGATGAAGGGGATATAGATAGTTAACCATAGGGCACGTTTCGCGCTGAAATGGGTCGAGACCCAAGTGGGTTTGGGGGAATTTAGGGATTTGTGTCTATATAAGATAGGTTTCTAACCCTAATCTCATTCTCCACATCTTTTCATCTCTTAGCAGCCACTTTACCTAATCTCCATTCTTCCTCTCCTCATCAAACCTAGAAAAATTTCTCCAAACAAAATATCAAATCAATCTTCAAATAAAAATACTGATTCATATTGAAAAGAAAAAAGAAAATCAAATCAACACTAGCAAATGAACTAGAAGACGAGGAATCAAATCAAAGGGGGGAAATTTAAAGATTTCTGTTGGAAGTTACCAAAACATCATAAAAATATGATTGGGTTTATCTACAAAATGATTATGGTGTAGATAAGTAATTAAATTTCACTTATACATCTATTTAGATTTGAATATTATTATGGAACTGTATTTATAATTCTCAATTGAAGATTTATATTCATTGGATAATTTGGAAAACCCTAAAATACTATTTTGACAATAGAAATTCTTACTAATTGGAGGAGGGCATATTAAATAAAGGTCACCCCTAAAATCATATAGAACCGATTATATGCAATAGATATGAATTAATTTAGACAAGAAAGAGTAAAAATATGAATTTTTCCTTTGAAATCAACTTAATATGATTCTACCAAATTTGAATAAAATTGAATATATGTAGATGAAACATAGAATTGATTATATACAATCAACAAGATAATTTACAAAAAAGGTTGGATATGATGAAAGTTGAAATTATACATTGATAATTGTTTGGAAGTGGGGTCACACGAATTCAAAGTTGTACATGAAGTCCGGGTAGAATAGCTAATGATAAACAATCAAAACCGGATAAAATAACAATTTTAAAAAGTTGAAAAACCCATTTTCTGGCAAAACAGTCAACTGACTACATAGACTAATCAAATGAATGCTTCGAGGAAAACGTTGAAAAAATATGAGTCAAACTCGAGAAAAAATGGTTCATTTTTCAAACAGTCGACTGACTGTAGGCACCAGCCAACTGAACTTTTACAGAGTCGAATGACTGAACCTAATAGATGACTGATGCTGATATATCGGAAGAAACTATCTATAGACAAACAGTCGGTTGACTAGTCGACTGAATGCCTTAGGAGTCGATTGATTGTTTTATTCCAATCGACGGTTATGGTTTTGAAAAGAAAAAATATAACGAAGGAACCAATACTGACAAGTATATTCAATCATCTTACAGTTTGTAGACTACCCTGGTTTCACCTAGACCTAGTGTAGAACACGTAAGATTGTCTTGGGTTTTGTTTCTGGCTTTCTTGAATTTCTGGAGTTCAGGTAGCTTTGTGATGCTATATAATGTGATGCTCAATGCGGCATATAAATATTTCATAATTAGTTACTTTCGTTGTTACTATAGCAGTCATGGATGAAAGTGCAGACTACGTGAGGTGAACAGAGGCATCCATATTAGTATGGTTTACAACCATTCAAGTTGATATATCTACGCAAGAAGTCAAATCGTTTATCGACCCTTGCATGCTATTAATTGAATAATGTGTGGGGCATAGGACACCTTTACCACTGAGGTTGTATACTAAATGTTTTGGTAGGTAATTTACGTTTGGGACGGTATACTCGTTGTGTGCCTCGACATTGTGAGTGCATACTCAGTGTGTGCAATTTAGGAGGTTTATCATTGGGATTGTCTACTCAATGTATAGTTAAACGGTTTACCATTGAAATTGTCTCTCAGTATATAGTTAAGCAGTCTACTTTCAAGATTGTATACTCGATACATTGGTTAGGTTTACCTAGTTTATGGATGTCCAATCTTCAAGTGGAAATCTTTATGGAATAGAATTAGACTTTAGGCATATTATATGTCGATACCCTATGTTTAATATCTTGGCTGATTTATTAGGTAAAGTACACACATTTAAATAAACACCCTTAGGGTGTGTAGATTATAAATGATAATCCGACTATGTATTAGTGCCATACCACTAGTGATATTCCTCACGCACCAAATCTTTCTCATCCCTACTATTTTTCCCCGTTTTATACCTTTTATAGGATGAAAAAGTAGTAGGTGGTATGATAGGGATAAGAAGTGTGGATGTGGTGATCGTGTGCCTTGGAGTTATCTTTATTTGTTACCATTATGTATGTATCTTATTGTACTTGTCAGTCAAACATACTATATTTCTATTTCGAGACTTAATTTAAATGTTTCTTGATGAACCATTATAATTTTAAGATTGATGATTTAGTTATTTCAGTATTTATGTTTTATTTCTTCCGCTGTAAGATCGGAAAGCGTAGACATGTTTAAAGTTATACTTATATATGTACCTCACAAATTATAAAAAACCTTAATGATCCGTATATTTTGGCACGACATGAGTTCATACGCCGCTTTTGGGTTTTGAATAGATGTACCCAAAGGTGCGGATTCTTACAACTTTTTTAATTATTTTCCCTTTTTTACTTTTATTTTAGAAAAAAACATACTTGGATTGGTACTGAACCATGTCTCTTTTAAGTATATAAGAAAAGACTAGAGAAATTTTATCCTTCACGGTTCTAGTTCTAGCAATCGACTTTCGCTTGTTTCCAATGTTCGTCAAATAGGGATTTTGAAGTTTTCTCTTCCAAGCACTCCAACCTTTGTAAACTTGGACGACTTTTGATCTAAGTTATGATGTCATCTCGATGTCGAGCTCCACCTTGCTCAATCACTTTCACCTTCTTTCCCCTAATGACATCGCCATCAATTGGTGCTCTATCAAAATTACTGGTGTTCCATCTCTTCGTGACTTTCATAGCCTAGGTTGAAATCAAGGCGATGGGAGATGGATTGAACCACCCTTAGGCAAGGAAGGTAGAGTGTAACCAACGGAGAGGGTAATTCACTAAGGAATGGATAGGCCATGAGTCAGATTGTGGAGGTTAAGTCATATTTCAACAAATTCGAATGTTAGCATATTCCGAGGCACGAATACCATCAACATTCATATTTGTTGGCCAAGAATTGTTCAGTTCGTGAAGAATGGACTATCTCAGGGATTACCGAGTAGAGAGTTCAACTTCCAACCGTGGTAGGATCATATAATGCTATCACCATAATCCCTACAAATATGGGTGATATCCAACACACGGTTCCATCTTTTGCTGGAGCTCATTTACCAGCACAAGAGGGCTTTCTTCACATTTTGCTTCCATACACCATAAACAAGACATAAGATACACACTATGTGGGACACAAACACTACACCTAGTCGATGTGTAGAATCTAATAGGTTGACGCACATCAACGTCCGTTAGATGGTCTACATTGACTATGCTAGGGCTAAACACGAAAATATACAACTATATGGATTGAATAGAAATTAAATGACCATGCTCATCATCCGAGATTTCCAATTAAATTATGGATTTCAAAAAGGACCTTACATCTCTCTACAGCCACAATTGATGTCTCCACTTCTACTCCACTAGTGAGGGCTTCCAACACAGCACTAGCCTAAGCATCTACCGCAACTACTAGATCATCCTGCATACGTCACACTCGTCACCTTCCAAATTATGTCTCTCTTATAAGACTATCAAAGAGATACACAATAAAATTGCTCCAAAGGTCGCTTTTACTGGAGTTATAATCCTTGAACTCTCCTCTATCTTAGTGACCTCTGAAGAGCTTTCTACATAAAAAAATTGCTCCAAACGTCGCTTTGAATGGAGTTATGATCCTTGAACTCTCCTTCATCTTGCTGACCACCGAAGTGCTTCGGCGCATCTGCGATAGGCATGGGAACCTGCTAGATGAGGTCAGGCTTCCACTCCTGCATGATGGGATCACATTTCTCTTACCGGATACACTATATGTAACTGATACATGGGCCATTCCTTAGCTATGCACCATTGTATCCTTTTCTTCATCGTGTTCTTCATCTTGTGAGTTTGCTCTATTTCAATTGCACTTAAATTCTTACGTAGTGTTTTTTAGGCTCAACATGATTTTTTTTTCTCGCCTTTTAGGCAGAGAGCCTCACTTGGCTTACATTTGTTACTTGTATCACATCAAGCGGTATTACCACAATCCCTCTCAAATCTTTTTTATGGCCCTTCGATACTGCAAGGGGGTCATCGAATTCCATATCAAGCTCAACTATTTCAAGGGAGAATAATTCTTTGTTTGCTACCTAGATTGCTTCATTTAGAAGTAGCCATTTGGATGTAGATTCTGCATCATTAATTCTAGCTACAGCCTTGTTTGGATTCTCTTCACCAAAATCGCTTATCTTTGTTTGTTTTATTATGGTTATTCCTCCAAGAGTTTATAGCGATGACCGTGGCGATGGTTTTTACCCTCCAAGTTATCCTCGAGTCTGAATGTAGCAAAATTTACATGCCGACACAATTGAGCCTCTATCGGTACCGGCTTATCTATAATAGTCATGGAATCCTTTTCAAATCTGTTACATCTAGCGATCGATAGGCTAGGGCACACGTGGTGTGTAGGTTGAAGTTGGAACTGGTCAACCCCATGCCCAATGTCGAGTGATTTATGATGAAGAAGGAGAAGAAGAGGCCTTGGAGACAAAGGAAGAAGAGGAATATGTAGAAGAGGGTGATGATAAAGTCGAAAATAAAGAAGAAGATGAAGAGGACTTCAACGTCGAGTTGCTAAGAATGGCGCTCATATTCATATTCCCTAATTCAAACATTTATGGAGAGCGATCCTTGGAGTAACTCTCGATGCAACCATCAGCTGGGTCGAGGTGGAAACCCCCACAAATCGGTCCTTCCTTTGATCCCATCCATAAGGACCTCCGTAATCTTGATTTTGAAGATCCCAAGATCGACAAACTATTGCATGGGAAGGGTTACGAAAATATCCTTCCTTTTAAGGATGCAACCACTCGCTCATCTATTCTTACAGAACATGGTCTGCAGGCTAGATAGGATTGCACCATATTCACACCACTTAGGACCATTCACTTATACATGTCTCATTTTCTCATCTTCTTATCTGGTAATAACATTATCATTTCAGCTACTATAGGGCTTATTAGTTACTTAGGTGGTTTTACTCAAAAAGAATCCAGAGATAAGAACCTATCAAAATCATATAGATGTCGTAGTCGGAACCACTCTAGGACGATCAGAACAACTCACATCGCAATAGAGATGATCGATACCGCTAGTATGGCTATGAGCGTGGGGAGTATGACTGCAAGTATTATGAGCATCCATGCTTGCCCCGTAACTTTAGCTCTCACCACACAAGGCATAAGTTTCCATCCCATCAATCCAAAGGCTCATACTCCTAGAGAACTCGTTCTCCTTTGAGGTGCATCCTCCAACTCTATATGTTATTCCTCGCACCCTTGTTATGAGTTCCTCTTAGGCCTCCTTACCACACTTGTCCCTAGTCGAAAGGAAAAGCATGTCTCTAGTCCTCATAGGCCTTTCTACTAGCCAATGTCTTCTCTTACCCCATGGCCACTTCATCTATAGACCATCAATAACAACCAGACAAGGGAGTCATTTCTTATATTTTTTATTTTACTTGTCAATGTTAGAACCACAAATATTGATTTTGATGGTAACAACAATATAAATGTTATTAGTTATGGCTTTTTAAGATTTGTAGACTATAGTACAAGAAACATAGGTATAGTACGAAGAAATATTACAGGGATGTAGATGGATCAAAGAGATCAAGAGGAATCAACCAAATCAAGGAGATCAAGAGGAATTGAGCACATCAATGAGACAAAGAATCAAGGAACAATGCTAGGAGATTACAAGAGATTCAGGAAAAAAAGACTAGAAGAGCACAAGACATTTGATTAATCAAAAATAGTCTTAGAAATAATTTTTAAAGACCCCATTGCATATCTATTAAATCTCCTTTTTAAAGATCCTTCTCTGGAATTTTTTTTACAAAAGTACAATATAAATTTAAATATTATAAAGTTTAAAACAATATTTATAAAGTTATTTCAAAATTAAATAGTATATGTCAACATACATTGAAAGTACATGTCAATATAACAGGCATTTATAAGGTTCAAAAAAATTAACAAGTATATGTCAACATACTATCTAGAGGAGGTCGACATATAAGCCGTTGATTGCAACTATTGAATTTGAATGAAAAGACGCATCATTTCACGCTTTCACTAAAAGACGCTTCTCTTCATTTCCTATATAAAGGCTAAAGAAAATGAATTGTTTAATAAAATCTCATTCTTTTCTCTCACTCCTTCTTCCCTACTACTTTGCAAGCAAGTTCCCTTACTACTATCTGCTTATACTTTGTGAATACATACTTTTCACTCTTATTATTCACGAATTCGCAAATTACAAAAGATCATAACCTAATTTTCTATCATTCTATATTTGTTTGCATCCTATTCCTTAAATATATTAATTACAAGCTAATACCAGAGGTCTATAGGATCTTTGTACTGTAGACTACGGTATTTTATATTCAAAAGATATGATTTCTTGTAGAATTTCTCTTTGGTACTAAATTATAAAGGTGTATCCTGCCATTGTAGAAAATAATGATTGTATAGGTGTTCTTGACCATCCGTTGAAAGTCAAGAGGCTAGATGTGTCATTCCATCCATGGAAAGTCGGGATGGGTGTGCTTACTGCCTTATTCAAAGCTAAGTTGTACAAATGTACTTGGCACCCATGGAGTTACAAGGTTTTGTTATAGTGGAAATCATGTGCGAGGGAGAAATTTTAAGGCTTTGTTGTATATTCTCCGATTTGCCTCGTTTTGCATGTAAACCATTAATTTATAGGAGTTTGGTGGTGATTTATCGTCTAATAACCTATTATATATGCTCCTATATGTTTTGGATCCAATTTTAAAGTCAAAATATGTTTTGATGTTGTTTTGGAATTAAATTTGAACTAAAAACGAATTTAAAACGACTAAGAGTGATTTAATCATGTTATTTTGATGCGTGATTGCTTGCATATATATTAGACTATGTTAAAGATGTGTTTGTGACTCCCCACCTCTATACCCATATTATGAAAGAGAATTACTAGGTGATCATGTCTGATAATATGTAGAATGAGGCGATGTGTGTGTTTATGTGTGAATATTCATTTCGGCTAACACCAGTATGTATCTAAAACTCCATTTACGTGCTTGATAACGAAACAAAGCAATAAACACATGCACCTCTACGATAGAACAATGCACAATATGCAATAAATAATATAGAGAACACAGAGTCACTAAACGTAGCTATAATATAAAATAGAAAATATACATAGTCTAAGTAGGATACAAAATATAAGTCAAATTCCCAGTATCACCAATAGATACTATATGTCAAATATACAACCACAATGTTATACATCCATGAAATAACATACACTCAATAACATAATATAGTATTATATACTCTATCTAAGCCCAGCATCCACAAACTGGTTATCTTGTCCCTGAACTTGAAAGTCTCAGACTGTCCCAAATATTACATAAATAACACATGGGTCAAACAATGTAAAAATCATAGGGTTAACACACACACACACACATATATGAATATGTATATATATAATTATACATACTATATAACAATAACATAAGTAACATAAAGATGTCGGTGCACACAACAACCAACTCAAATGCCCAACGTAAAATGTATTCTATCAAAGTAGTATAGAGATGTCATCACCTTATGTATGTATAAATCACATCAATCATAAAATCATAGAATCGATAACAAATGGTGAATCATCCATAACTATGCTCATTATCAAAATCCCAAAATCATTAATAATGAGATATCCTCAAGTGTAGTCATGCTAGCATAAAGCATGCCCAAGTATTTCTCTCAATCTCAATAATAAAATATCATCATCAACATATAAGATAGGATAGACTGCCTATCAATAAAATCAAATAAAAGATATGAATATCCTCTGTAATCTGGACAACAATCACAGGAAAAATCATATCCTCATATGGAATATCATAGGATATATCATGATGGGTAAATAATTGTACGTCAGACATGAAGTCCTAAATAAAGTCATATCTCATCATCTCAAAAGAATATAAATAATGTATATCAACCTTACACACACATCGAAACCAAATGGGAGATTGACAGCACATTTGCTTGCTCCAGGAGCCATACGTGTGTCTGTTTGACACTACTCCTATAGTCTTCGGTTACCTTCCTCTCAGAATCATGACAAGATCCACATATGTTCTCATCAATGCAAGAAGTCTACTCGATCATGACCCGGCACATGCCCATATAATAACAAACTAATGGCCTAAGTGATAAAGGGGCGAACGCAGATAGCGAATGCATATAGCTAAATAGTATAAGGGTGTCGCAGATTCGGGTTGTGACCTCGCAATCAGGCCGCCAAGGTGGATACTGGCCAATCCGGTTCACTCTCGAATCATAAATGAAGTTGGACAAAGAGGGATACATAGTATCTATATTCAATAGCTAACACATAGCTCTACACATATGCCGACACACAACATAATATGTTGGCCGACACACGGCTCTGTACAATTTCCGACACACCGCTATACACGTGACTCATCATAGCAAGCACTACCACACATAAAAAATCTCCTCTGAGTCATACAGACTCTATTTCCATCATGTGAGTGTCATCTACTTACAATGAATAAATATCATGTCGGCGTCACATACCATCGCGTGATACTCAAACGTTTACTCACTGCTCATAAACTTCACTCAATCTCCATTATATTCTATATAATGAGAGAAATATTACTGAAACTCCCATTCCAGACGATGTAACTCTGTTTATTCCTGTTTTTCATCACATAGAAATAAAATCATTATAAACCGAAATATCACAAAATAGCACTATCACTAATCTATGCAGAAGGATGTCATCACTATATCATATCGAAAATACTAATCGACTCAATATCAATGGTGGATAATTCATACACACACACACACACATATATATATATATACCCAAATCAACATAAAATAATAAGAAAACATATAGGCGCAATGGAATGAATTAATCAATTTACAAAGTATACCTCTATAATATTTGAACATAATAATTATAAAATATACTTTATAATCGTCAGAATATTAATTAGGAAATTACTTCTTATTTTCTAGGATTTATATTCACTTTTAAATAATTATTTTATCTCAAAAGTAAATTCTCTATTAATTAATTAATAAGTTTTAAATATATAATTATATATTTCTAATATTTAAATAACATTTTACTTCATAAAGGTCATTCTCCTATTATATAAATTTCAAATCTCATTTTCCATAAAATATAGTTTATATACATATACATATGTGTGTGTGTGTGTTTATGTTTTGAGATATTTTTTAAAACATAACCTGGTTAGGTCAACCCAAGCCACCACCGATCGATTGCTCGATGGTCGACCGGTAGACCTACTGGTTTACGACAGTAACGAACCGAATTTTCTACCCTCGGAAATCGATACTATTACATCTTTGGTATTCGTATGCCACAAATCCAAGTGTCGGAGACCCAATCATTAAGGGTAAAAAGAAAATAAAGATAGAACAAAATCTCACACGAATCGAATAACATATATTATTTCAACAGAGATCGTTATAGTAGAAACTTTTAAATACAATATCAGAGTCTAACCTCGATTCAGCCTGAACAGTTATAAACCCTCCGTCCTTAAAAATGCTGAAGAAAAAAACAAATGCAATAAATGCAGCGGATAATAGAATATGTCCATATGTAGATGAAGATCTCGAGCTCTTCTCTAGAAACTCCAAGCGTCTTCAACTAAACCTGAAACTACTCAGATATGTCCCGAGTATTAAAAATATCCGGATCAGGCATAATAAACCAGCATGAGAAACTCGAACCATAAACATATGATGGAGTCATAGATGGGTACTAAACAAAACCTTTGAAAAGAATGGTATCTCGTAAGACCACGTCGCTCGTAAATACGGACGGGTTTTTACCTTACGATAACCGAAATACTTTGTATGGAAAATCACATTAATATTATTATTAATGTCATCAGTTTGAAAATGCTTTCAAATAAATATATATACAAAGGAAGTATCAACACCCGGACTATGGTAATATATCCGAAATAGGTCACCAGAAAATACCGGACGGAATATACGATACCAAACGGGGTAGTTGAAATTTTTTCAATGCATTACAGCTATTTTAAGGATACAACCAAAACTGTAAGCTCGTACTGGAATTGGATTTCCAACATGATAGGGAACTAGTGGCATTTTCCTTCGATCCACGCATAGCAACCATAATTCCCGGTAGCCTTATCACTTTTCTCGATCCAGCTACTTGGAACTGCACTTGCTACACTAATAATATCTGCTAGCCTTATCACTTTTCACAAGCTAGCTACATATTAAAATAAATGGTGCAATAGATGCCTTACGGATCCAGATTCCACTGGACTCCTCCATACTCATACAACCGATAGCTTGAAATATATGTCTTGCAGACCATATACTTACCCGTATCATTACCAGAATGTGAGGCTTGAGAGGCTGCGCTCATACTTTCAACAAAGCCATGCTATTCTTTTCACAAAGCCATGATTTTCCTTTCTCATAACATATTCCACTTTGAAAGCCACATTGCCATTCCATAATCATACAACTGATTTCTGCAAACGTATAACTCCTGAGGTCTTAAGTCTCAGGAAAGGGTGTTAAGATAAGAGAAGTCGTCTCCTCCACTAACAAGCAGATAATATGTTGATAGAGATCAATTAATATGATCAAAAATGCAATGTCAAACATTCGTCTATACAAGTACGTTCTGGGACTGAACGAAACCGAAGACACTCCTCCTACCACATTGTAGGATCAGTAGCAAATAGTCATTGCATTACGGAGATTTCAAAACATGATAGGACCACCGCTATAATAAATATCTCTATAGTGGGAGCGACCCAGAGAATGTCAACAAACAGTCCATTCGCTATGAAGATCTTTGGTCTTCAATACAACAAAGATTTCAGAATTCAGACACCACTGCCATATAGATATAATGTGGGGTAAACCCCTGGGACTCGTAACAGGAATCCCTACATTCTGAAGATCTTCGGTCTTCAATAATCATCAACTTTAACATGTCTTCACTTATGAATGTATATATTGGTTCGAAGTGGTTTTCGGATAGGAGTTACCAAAATTTGACCATGGTTCCTCCGAATCAATAATCAATTAAAAAGATGCAAAATTAATATGTGATTATTGATCATCATTCAATTTAATCCATCTTTTTATTCATTCATAAATATCTCGGAGAGACATATCATTTTAAATTATTCCATTTATCTTCTTAACAGTATATGGAATCATTAAGCCTCGCTTATCTAATCCTTTTGGTTAATTAAACCTTTTTGAATTTTGGAATAATTCCAAATCGTTTCATATTTTATTTAGGAAAATATTTCCAAATCATTTATTTAAATCTCATATTGGTAAACATTATTGAGTAAACCAAGTAAATTAAATTTACTATCCCCTCCATCGGGCCAGTCCGGGAAGCAAGGGAGGGCAAGCAATTGTTTCCCAAACCCAAGCCTAAAGACTACCTCTCAGTCACCCATAAGGTGGTAAATTTATTTGATCGACTCTAAATTTTTTGACATACTTAATTAACTTTTAATTATTTTAGAGCATCCGAGCTTTCCCTTTTATCTGTTCCATTCCTTGGTCGGATTTTCTGTTACACTCACAAACGGAACAAATGTATAGTCGTTTCCGCATACTCATTTTTAAACATCTTACTCATCTTTAAATTACTCAATTATTTATTTGAAAAGGTTCAAAATATTCAAAAAAGAATAATTAAGTTAAAATCATTGTTTGCAAAAGTTGTTAAAAAGTGCTGTGAAAGAGTGCTGCAAATATTGCTAATATTGTTTTAAATGCTATATTGATCAAAACAACTTTTCTATCTTTTGGAAATTCATTTACATAACTCAAATCTCTTTTTAAAACATTTTAAAAGATTCGTAGAATTTATTCCATATTTTTAAAGAATATAAAAATATAATTCTAAAGGAATTCCCCATATGGATTCCGAACTGCAAAACCGCGATTATTTTGAAAAAGTTTTGGACTTATCAAAATATATACAAGATGAAATATTGATTTTCTCTCTTCGTTTAAAAGCTATGGATATAATAGTCCGAAAAATCCTTATCTTGAAGAATTCAAAGCTAAATTCCATTCTATATGTTCATTTAACTTTTCCGGCATGAAATCGTGAATGGATGTCGTTACATGACGCGTCTTATTTTGACTTATTTTTCATAACTTGTCAAAACTTCTCCAACTTGTCAAATTGTTTATAAAAAACTTATAAACCATTTTAATTCTTTTAAACGAAATGTTTTCCATATTAAATCTCATACTTACTTTTAAACCATTTCATAATATTATATTATTATAATATTCATTTCCAAACTTTTTATATTTTAAAACGATTAAGAGGCTAAACAACTACATACACATATTTGTATGAATTAATTTTCTATTAATTGACCATGGTTAATTGCTTAACCATTTGTATTATGATTTCTCATAATCTATCATAACCAAGCTATTAAGCATATCAACATCCATATAATCAATCATAATATCAACCCATATTCAACATATTAATCTCTGATTTGACATGTACATTATCACCTTAAGTTTTATTTAAATAAAACTAAGATTGAGTACTCACTATTAGTTCCACTCCCCCAATCTTTTATGTAGTATGTTATATGTATGTAAATGTGTGTATGTGACATGTTTGTGCATGTATATGGATGTGCACAAGAGAACAAACAATGTTGCAACGACTTCGAACAACTTTCGTTTGTTAAACTGTAAGCCAGTTCCCTGTCACAATTTCACTTATAATTTAAATTACATATATATGTAAATAAAATTTGAAAATTAAATTATAATCATTTTTAGTTAATAGAAATGATCTCATTTGAATTATTAAATCATATAAATCAATATTAACAATTATTTACAGAAATTGTGATTATACCGATAAGCGATATCAGTTTTCTTATATTTTTTAATTCAAATATATATCTTCATAAAACTATTATAAATGATTTTCTATCACTATATAATAAACTAAAATGACTTACTATCGTTTTAAAACAATTATTAGAATAATTAAAATAATTATTAGAATAATTAAAATAATTATTAGAATAATTAAAATAATTATTAAATCATTAAATCTCAATTTTAAAATCATAAATCAATTATTAAATATAAAGGCATCACTAATGATGTCATAAATACATTTAATTTCCAAAAATAAAATATATAACTTTATTTCATATTCCTGTTCAATTATAATAATAAGTGTATGTACTCAGCTCCGTGCATGATGTTTGATGATTATAGAGTTGTTTATCAATCAAATCGTTTTTGGTCATTTTATCGCTATTTTTTCCTAATTATATACTTTTGTAAATACTTATTACCATTGTTATTATTCAAGACAACATTATCTATGTTTTTGAAAGTTTTTATTTGGATATCTAAAAATAAATATAATTTATCAAATTGATAAATTTATGGGTCACTACATACTTCCTCTCTTAAAAGAATTTCATCCTCAAAATTACAATGCAAAACCCAAAGGTATTGCCCAAAATATTTATTTTTTCATACTTACACCTGTATGATGTATATAGATCATCCGTATGTAATATTTGATTCGATCTATTATTTCAATTCATAACTTTACTTCTGAACTAGTATTGATCCTCCGATCCTCTAGTGCAGACTCTGATAATGCTTCTTGATCAGAAAACTTCGTTTCTCTTAAATAGCCCTCAAATACAATAGAAAATTCAAGTACCCAATCATAAACCCTCATCAACGTTCGTCGTCAAGAATTGAGTGATAAATTCTTTTTTAGGACGGTGTAAACATCCCAAAGTTCTGTACTCGAATCTTTAGATCAAGATTGTGCGACGAAGTGATCGATGTAAAACATACGTATTTAAAAAAAACTTATATGAATCTTTTATCTTTGGTTTTGAAAAAAAAACATTTATTCTTTTTAAATATTAATTCACAATATAATTTATCCCTTTTTATCAAGAAACCATTTCAAATTAAAAGATTATTTACCTCTTATTATTATTATTCAATAACTTCTCTCATTAAAATTTTATTTCAAAATCCTTTTGAAATTTCTTTATTAATAACTTCTATTTAGATAAATTTCCCTTTAAATTTCAAAAGATTAAGCTAGGAGTTCTTAAAATACCTTTTTATTAAACATATATCTTTTACACTTTATTTTGTGAAAGATGCCTTTATAAAATATGTTCCTAAATAAGTTTCTTAATTTAAACTCTTTTTTATAAGCCATTTCTAATATTCCTTTAAACATCTTATTTCTAAATATCTTATTAAATTGATTTGATGGAAGATAGAAGAAGTGCACAGAGAGAATGATCAAAAGAGATGTATTAATTAACGTTATATTTATACATTCATTACAAACCCTAGCTTGTACTATAGACATATAAAATACTATTTATCGTCATACAACTATATGGATACTAACACTACCATTCTATCCTTGAGCCTTTTCTACGGTAGATGGTACTTTATCCTTGATACCTAAGTCACCCAATCTCATCTTTGGACAGTCCTTCATTAAATGTCCTCCCTCGAAGCACCAAATGCAAGTCCGTTTGGGACAATCTTTGGCTTCATGTCCTAGGTTCTTGCATCGGTAGCACCCCATTATCTTCTTTATTTTAAATTCTTGGTTTCTTCTTTGTTTTAGGGCATTTACGTAGAAAACGCCCTCTCTCTTTACACTTGAAACAGACTACATCATCCATATCTGAATTCTTATTCTTCTTCCTTTGTTGAATTTCACACATAACTACATAATGCCCTTTCTTTTGCAATAGTGACGGTCGAGGTCAGCATAGGGTCCTACTTTTTCTTCAGCTTCATTTTGTGCACATATTCTACATGCTTGCTTTGGATTAGCCCAATACTTATCCTCCGGCATAAAATAAGACATTCTAACCTAAATGATATACAATGTTATTATCAAAAGTTTCATATCTTTAATTCCTTAGCTTATCCAAATTACTTGATTCATACTTGTTCATATTTGAACTTGCTTTATTTGTACAATGATAAGAAGAATAATTTACCAAATGTTCGATACCATTCGCCTAAGACAACATATGATCGATACTTAGAAGATTATTCCCACCATCGCCAAACATATCAAGACCTTATTCTTGGAACTTTCCAAAGGGATAAGATCTTATAAATTTTCCAAATCACACCAATATTTATACTTTCGCATATATAAAATATACACCTTCTAAATTGGCATGTTGATTCGCCTTGTTTAAGTATTTATGAATCCCCATCGATTACATGGAGCCCTTCATGCATTGACCAGAATTCATGATCCATTCAATAGATTAATCACCATAAAATATTTTTATATCATATAACAAATACGTGCTCATATATATAATACTCTCTGTTTGTACCAAAATTGGGCACAACACTAGTCGGATGTAATTGAAGAGATTAGAATGAAGAAATAAAATGGAAAATGAGGCAAATCTAACAATCACACCAAGGAAAGTAAGCAATAATAGAAAAAGACATGAATTTATGTGGTTTGGCATTGTAGCCTACGTCCAGTTTGAATAGTTTGATGTTTATTGTTGATTCTCAACTGAGTTACAATAGTACAATTGCTAACACTCAAGTTACAATGGAGTTTCAGCAAGGCAACAGCGTAGAAGTTCCAAAAGTCCTTTTTTATTTGGCGCAGGAATGCTATTTATAGGAGTAGATCTAGAAATATTTTCCCCAAAACTCGGAATACCCTTTCTCATGCGTTGGTGGGCCCACCAGATCGATCTAGGGTTGTTTGGGATCGATCCTTGTTGTCTTCGTATCGATCAAGATTGGCTCCAATTAAGCTGCAATTGATCATGGACGTTCTTTAGTTGATATGCAAGCTCCTATGAAAATTTCATAGCATTTGGACTTGTAGTTTGAGAGATATGCTCGATCAAAGATTGAAGTTGCTAAGGAGGCTAAAGGATTCGTATCGATACGTGCGTATCAATGGTCTTCGTACTGATACAATGCGTGTCGATCAATTGCATGTCGATGACATGGCGCTGGAGATCTACATTTCTTTCTTATAGACCGCTTCCTTTGGTTTGACTTATTCCTTCATATCCATCCGAGTACACGCTCTTCGTATTGATGCTTGTTTGTGTTTACGTATCGATGCTTAGCACCTTGCTTTGTATCGATCGATTGGTTGATCGATATGAAATCTGTAGAAGTGTGATCGATACGAAATGGGTAGTTGTTGAGAAAATGAACTATTATCCATCCGAGAGGCACTATTGCTTGATGGATACGAAGTGGATAGATCCTGAGTGATGGACTGGTGCTCATTTCGTATCGATTTGAATGGATATGAAATGATGGATGTGGGCTGATGGATACGAAATGGATGTGTTCTTCATGGATCTTGATCTATCCATAACTTAAGCATACGAACTCCGATTGACTTGAAATTTGGAATGTTGCCTTTCATAGCTTTCTTGTCATACCATGCCAATTGTAGCTCGATCCGGACTCGGACCAAGTTTGACAGTATCCGTCGTGGACCTGTAGATAACTGATCTCCGGGGCAGATTGTCGTTAGTTTCTAGTCAAGTCCTTGGTGTCACGGCCTTGCCAAAAGGCGGGATAACATTTTCCCCCCAAAGTACGTCATGTGTGAACATGACGTGCTTTGAAAAGCTGCAATCTTTATTCTGAAAAAGTTCTGTCTGATTCATTGAACATTATTGTCTTTTCATCAAGAGATGTAACCTTCGATTAATTTCCAATAGTATAAATGTTTATTGTAAACTGCCAATGATCATGTAGTTTATTGTTGTAACTGAAGGTTGAGTGCTAGCAATTTTTTGTTCATTGTTCTGATCGTTACCAGGTAAGCATTCAATTCCTGTTAACTTTGAAAATCAAACGTTAGTTTGGCATAATGCATGTATGTTAACCTGACTCCCGATCATGTTGTCATGTCCACGGGTCGTGGTCAAGATTTTTTATCAAGTTTCGTATTGATACTCTCCTGGATCGATGTGAAATTCGAGTAACAACAACGATCGATGGTTGTTTTGATCCATTTCGTCGTATCGATCCTCTCTTGGATCGATCTGGGATGTATGGAGATAAGCTTTGTATCGATGGTGATCGATACGAGATAGGTATTCACATGGAGTGCTTCGTATCGATGGATACGAAATTCATTGGCTCTTGATTGTTCTATGTTTATGGATACGAAAGTCAATCTTCATATCGATGGTTGTTAACCGCTTCTCTCGGTTTAGTGACTGGGATACAAAACGTTTCTCTTTGGATACGAAGGCATATAAATAGTTTCTGGACTTAGAAATTTTTTTTACTTGCTTCTGCTTTCACTTTGTATCGATCTGAAAAGAAAACGAATTGTTGAACTCTAGTCTTCAAACAACTAACTTTTAATCTTAAGTCCAGATTTCTCGAACTAGGTAATCGATTGACTAAAACCATTTTAAAATGACGAGATTTGATTTTTATACCACTTCGTCCAAGGTGGTGGCCAACTCCGGCATTTTCGATGCCGAAATGGAGCTAGGGTTAGGTCTCGGATGTGCTTTAATGGCTGCTCGGAGGAGAAAGAGGAAGAGAGCACTGAAGGGAGATGATGGAGTCACTGACTTATAATCTTTATCAAATGCATATCGACGGCGAGGTGGATCGATCAAAGTACGTTGGAGATGGAGGAGGGCAGTCCTCCTGATCGATACGAAATGCCGTAGCTTATCGATCGATCTGAGATGGAGCATTTCGTGTCGATGTAGATCGATGGATACGAACCCTATTCATCTTGGATCAATACGAAGCGGCTGATGCTTGGGGCGATCGATACGAAAGGTTATCGATTAGTGCCTTGGATCGATACAAACACAGGCTTCATGGGAATGATCCAACTCGAACCATGATGGATATGAAACCAATTGCCTTTTGCATACTCGGAACACTTAACTCCAACGAACTTTAGCCTTACATACTTGAACTTCATTGTAAAACTGCATATATGACTATCCTTCAAAGCTCATCGATGGAACTATAACTCGATAAACACAACAAATATTAACATGGATCGTTCTTTGAAGTCAGGATGGCACGGTTGAGATGGTCAGCGATGACGGTAACTCCGGTCGAATCTCGAACTCTTGTCGCTTTACTATCTTTCAAACTTATAGAAATTTAGAGTATTATGTAGCACTTCATACACAACACGATCACTCACCTTGCACTGGGGGGAACATGGGTTTCTTACAATCTAATAATGGTTTTTACCAAGTTCAATAGCTATGGATCCCGGAAGCTCCGAGCAGTAGGAAGTTCAGAGTCCTCCTTTATATAGAATAGAAAGGCCAGACATCGCGGCAGATACAGTATACCCTACTCTGAATGAACTGCCAAACGCAGTCTTGGTTATCAATCCGGAGGACTCCATCCGGTCCAAGATTTCAGAGGAAATGCTAGGCAGAATTTGTTGCAGGCATGGACTATCTTCGGAAGAAGTTCTATTACCAGGGCCAGAAGATAGAGTGCACAATCCCCTTGAAGGGTTCACGGCATGTAATAGATTCATGTGCGTGGTTGGAACATTGCACTCGTTCAATCAGTTTATTCTAGATGTACTATTTTTCTTGAGGATCGCGCCTTCTCAACTGCATCCAAATGGATACACGCTTCTCAACAGTCTATACATCATATTTATGGAGCATCTCCTTCGACCCCCGACCATTGATGAGATCAGATACTTATTCAATGTCAAGAGTCGGGGGGACAAACCATCGTTTACTTTTCTAGAAGCGGTCAGGAACTGCCAAGTGGTGGTAGGTGCTTGGAGTAAACTGAGCTACATCAAGACAAAGTGGTTATTTGTGAGATGCCCATCGAGGTTCGCTAGGCGATGGTTGGTCAGACGTAAGTGCTTTAACTTCTTCGTCAATTAACTGGGTAATATAAATCGATGCTGAATCCATTACTGCATTTCTTTCACTGCTTTTATTCCATGACCCGAAAGAGCACAGTTTAAAGAGATAGTAAGGACACTCCAAGCGGTGCCTGCTAAACATAGAGAAATAGACGAAGTTCTTACTAACGATAACCCAATTGTCGTTGGGCTTATAGAAAGAGGCCAGGGTATAGGGTTGACAAGGGTTCCCAAAGCGGCTCCAATAAGACAATGCGGAAGACGAGCTCCTATCGTGCCCCTAGTCGAGGGAGCTCAGAGAGCACCCGACGTAACAATCATCAAGCCTCACCATAATGAGGGTACATCGGTTGGACATGAGCCCACGGTCGTGCTTTCAGAGGGCCCTCGGCCATCAGAATCGAAGAGAAAAGGAAAAACTTTTAGCCACAAAGCTAAGAGGCGAAAGATTATTGTGACAACTCAGCCCGTTGCAACTTCTACAGGTCCGGAGACCTTTTCTCCGTAGACGGAAGGTTCATTGAAAGGGTTGTCGGATGTTCCTATCCCAAACGACATACCTACGTTCCATGATCTCGGGTTAGAGGGGTTCCACTCCCCATCACGAACTGGCACATGCCTAACTTCTTTAGACATAGGGGAGCTAACTCCTACGAGTAAGGCTGCCACAATCGCTCGGTTGGGGGGTTTGCACATGCATACACACACTTCACGGCAACACACAACTTCTAATCACATGCTTCTTAATTTTTGGAGATAACTAATTCTGCTTCTCTTTTCATTTTACAGACACGATGGTGAAACAAATGTCCATACTCAGCAATCTTCGCTCTTCACGCCATTCTTCTGGTTCACACTCTTAATCACATCGACGTGAAAGTGAGAGAGACTATGGTCGCGGCTATCACTCTAGCCAAGAGCGCGAGTGCCATGATAGGGAGAAGGAAAGGCCATATCAAAGCAGGCGCCGCTCTCGGTCGCAATCTCCACCATCAAAAGGACCTTCAAAACCATCTGACTCTGGTAGGCCACCTTCCAAAACTGCACATCAAATAGCGCCTTCTCACACTTCGAAATCCGGCGATCAACGTTGTAGAGCTGAAACAGAAGCCTTTGTCATCACAGAACAGACTGCCATAGAGCCCACAAGGGAGGGATCCATCCGTATCGCCAAGTCGAAGAAAGATTTTCCAAACATTTTTTTCGATGGCTTCCACTTCCCTCCTAACTTAAAAAGAATCCAAAATGATATAGAAAAACTGGTGCAAGATTATGTGCATGATGCGTACAAATAGTATCGGGAATGGGTCAACATAGCAGAACGGGTTTCGGCGGTGTCTTTTGAGCGGGCTAAAATGATTGAAAAACTGGAGGACGACCTTTCTCAAAAAGGCAGAATAATAACGACGCTCTACAACGAGCTTGAATCTTTAAGGAAGACCAAGATGAAGGCTGGTAAGAGAGCTGTGAAGGCCATGAAGTCCATGGAAAACATGAAAAAGACTCACATAAACTTAGTGCAAGAGATGGGTCACCGTAACATCGTCATTATTCGAGAAAGGGACTCTACAAGGAAAGAAGTTAACGAGCTAAAGGCTAAGCTGACTGAGGCTCTTAAAGAGAAAGACGAAGATAACAAAGTGGCCCAAGAGGCGTCTGAGGAGGCGGTTAGACTTAGGAAAGAGAGGGATTCCGTGAACAAAAAGGCCAAAATAGCCGACGCCAGGGTGGAAAAGGAAATAAGAGCTGTAGAGGTCAGGATGGAAAGTGAATTTGAAGTTCTTCTGGTTACCTACAATGCTAATGTCTTGAGAAATCGCAACCTTAACTGGCTCGGCGAAGACTATCCTTTCCAATTATATAAGGCCTAGAATCGCTTGCTTGAGGACGAGAAGGTGATCCACAATGTTGCAACCGTCGATGAGTTTGAACTAGAAACTCAAGTTCAGATCGAAGATGAACCTAAAGTCCTCCATAAGACGGTGATCGCGCTTCAAAGAGAGGATCCGGCGGCTAAGTACCCAAAGGCCGGAGAAGGATCTAGGAGTGAATATCGTGAAATTGGTTTCAAAGTGCCTCCAGCATCTCAGGCTGAGCCTACTTCCTCTGTTGATCCTCCGGTCGTCCCGGGGTATGATCTTGATAGGCCGCATCTCTCCCCAATCACAGAGCACGGCTTGAAAGGCCTGTCGGCCCAACCTAGGAGCCAACTTAAGGAAGGTATTCCAGACACTTCTCTTATTCCTCAAAATGCAGGAGCACTATCAGATGATATTACTAATACATTCTCTTATCTTCATTCAGTCTTAGATTCTGTACCGGCCGACCCTCCTACAACTCAAGAAATCCACCATAAGCAGAAGGCATTAACTACAGAGGCCACAACAGTAACAATTACTTCTTCGGCTGGGGAGACACTTGATGGCAGCTACATGCTTGATGATCAACTAATGGAAGCACTCCTCGGCCATCAAAACGATCTGAATATTAAAGTGCCTTTCAATGTAGATGAAGATGTAATTATCATGGGCTCCTCGGGTCCGACTTGTAGCATTTTGATGGGTGAGCATGTGGACAGGGAGGAACAGATAATGGCAGAAATCAAAGCCGAGATTAAACAGGCTGAGCAGGCTTGTAGGGCCGGCGGAGGCATGGTAGGTCCCGGTCTGATCCCTATTCTTGTGCTTTCTCCGGGTGGCACATTATTAAGACCAGCGCGCCTCATTCTTCTAGCATCGAGAGTGCCACCGTTCCACCGGTTCCACAGACAGAGGACACTTCAATCCCTATGAGTTCTCAAGAAGAGATTGCATCGATTCCCTCGGCTGAAGACAAGCTTGCTGGAGCGAGCCGGGGAGGCAAGGGTTCAAAGAGAGGTGCGGGCGGTAATTCAGGCGGATCTACGCCAAAGAAAGTCAAGAAGAAACCGAAGGCGTAGATTTACATTTTTGCTTCCTCTTTTGTAGATGGCTAGAATAAGCTTCTTTTTTGCTTTTTGTAGGCCATGTATTGATGTGGGTTTGGCCCCTGCTTATAGGAATTATTTGAACAGATTTTGTACTTACTTTCTCAAAGAATAGTGTGAATAAAATTCCTTTTTTGTTTTCAGGATAACTCTGTGTTCATTTGTCTAAGTACTTTTGTACTCACATTTCCATTCAATGTACTTGTGAAGTTTCAGCCTCCGAGTCGAACTTGAATCTGGTCTTTAGATCCTAAAGTCATGGCTTCGGGTCATAATCATACGTCGAGTCGAGTCCCAATGTTGCGCTGTCTCAGTCAGTGGCTAGTACTTGAGTTATGCCCCCGGTTCTAGGGAGAATTGAAGTAGTCAGTTGGCAATCTTCCTCCGCCTTCACTAACTTTAACTTAACTTGGTCGAAACAAAGTTAAAGAGATACGAGTTTGAGCGATCGGATCACACTCATTCGCTTGCTGATATTTGCATCCACACTCTGGGGATTAGACTTGTATGCTGACGGTCGGTCACGCCTGCTTAATATTTAGAATAATATCCACACTCTGAGGACATAAGTTATTTTATGGGCGGTTGGCCACACCTATTTAATGTTTAGAATTATATCCACATTCCAGGGACATAATTTATTTTATGGGCGGTTGGTCACACCCGTTTAATGTTTATACTCTAGTTCATGCTCCGGGAATCTAGAGTCAGTTGATAGACGATTAATCACATCTGTTTAAGTATTAGGATTTTATTCGCACTCTGGGAACAAGGAGTTGGTCAAGGTTGTGGATGGTCAGATCACATCTGTCTTGATCCGGCAAGCGAAGTCGTAGATAGACGGATCCATCTTCTTCGAGCTTGAAAAGAAGCGAGGTCATGGATGGACGGATCTATCCTCCTCAAGCTTTGGAAATAAGCAAGGTCGTGGATGGATGGATCCATCCTCATCGAGCTTTGGAAATAAGCGAGGTCGTGGATGGACGAATCCATCCTCCTCGAGCTTTGGAAATAAGCGAGGTTGTGGATGGACGAATCCATCTTCCTCAAGCTTGGACTGAGGCGAGGTCATGGATGGACGGATCCATTCTCCTCGAGCCTGGATTGAGGCGAGGTCATGGATGGACGGATCCATCCTCCTCGAGCCTAGATTGAGGGGAGGTCGTGGATGGACGGATCCATTCTTCTGGAGCCTGGATTTTGGGATTTGTACTTCAGCTCGCACTCTAGGAGCTGGAATTCATTAGAGGATCGTCCTGTTTCAATCCTTCTTAACTTTATCGTTGCTTGCCCCCGAGCTTGGGGTTTCACTTAGCGAGTGACCATTTGGATCACGATCACTCCCTATTTGAATGTGTCCCACCGTTGGATGGAACTTAGCTCCTCGTACATTGTGACGGTCGCACGATGCACTTCAAAAATTTCTAATCTGGCTTGATGAGTCTGCGCTTTATTACTGAAATAGAAAAGTGTGGCAAAGTCAGTTGCCTTATTGCAAGTAAAAATTCTAAAATTGCATAAACAAACTTCAAAAGAAAAGCAGACTAAATAAAGAAAAGCCAGTTATGTGTAATAGCAGCGGAGACTTAAGTTGTTCCATGCTCTCGGTTCCGCAACATAATAGGCGTGTCCGGCTGCTTAATCACCATGTACTACCCCGACTCCATTATCAATGGGGAATTTTAGAGTCAAACACCAAGGGCAATCATTGCCTTGAACTCCGCAAGGGCCAATCGGCCCAGAAAAGCATTGTAAGGGGAATGTATATCCAACACAACAAACTACAACATCCGGACTCTCCGAGGATCACCAATATCCAATTCAACAGGTAACTCCACCATCCCAACTGGTATGGTTTCACTTCCATTGAAACCATGTATACGTGACTGACACAGTTTCAAGTCTTTCACTTCCATCATCATTTGGTCATAAGCGTGCTTGAAAAGTATGTTCACAGAACTTCCGTTGTCAACTAAGATCTCTTCATCCAAGCAGGACCTATCTGGGCAGAAATAACCAACGGATCAATAGTGGGGGCCTCGACTTTGTCGACATCTTGGTTCCTAAAAACGATGTCGTCTATCATCATCCTCTGCTGCTTTGCCAGGGCCCCTTCATCTGTACAACTACAACATTCAAAGTCCACATGCCTAATCGAACTAGCATATGACTCCATTTCCTTCCTGATTCGATCAGCCAGATGAGGACCACCACTCATAGTATTAATCACTAACCTCCCGCCAGTACATGCGGATTCTTCAAGCCTAGCCTGGCCTTGACCCTAATTGGGATTAGATGGGCCTGCTCCACCATTCTGCGGAGAAAAACTGCTCTTGCTTTCTCTCTCTAATCAACTTCTCAATAATATCCTACAGATGACGACATTCATTAGTGTTATGGTCGTAATAGTCGTGGAACCTACAGAATTTCCTGGTCTGAATCTATTTCTCGGATGATGGTTTCGGAGCTGGCTTCTTTTACTGCCCGATATTACAAGTCTGAAGATAAACATTTTCCAGCGACGTGTTCAAAGGAGTATATCGATCGAACATATGAGCTTTGGGTCTCCCATGGGGAGGGTCTCTTTTCTTTCCTTTGACCTCCATCACCCTTCTGTCGACTTTGCTTATTCTGAATGTTCGACTGTACGTTATCAGAATTTTCACCAGTCTACTTCATAGCAACATTACTCTGGATACCTTCATCACTAGGCCCCACAACGTCCTGCTTCCTAGATTTTTTGGCGTCTTCTCTCCTCAAAAACTAGGCTACCTTTGCATAGAAACGATCAAACGAAGCGGGGGGTTTCCCAGCCAACCAATCGCCAAATTTGGAATCAGGATCGATCCCTTTAGCCAATACCATCAGAATGGAGTTGTTGTTGGGATTACTGACTTCGGCACAAGCAGTGTGGAACCTTTCCAGATAATGCCTCAGAGTCTCTCCTGGAGCCTGAGTAACACTGGATAAGATATTAACATCCTTCAATCTTGTAGAATGCATACGGAATTGCTCAACAAACTTAGTAGCTAATTGGTCAAAACATGAAATGGATCTGGGTGGTAAATGGGTTCCCCCAACGAGATAGGGAAGCTTCTACACTTAACCGCATCGTCAGCTCGAGCGGCGTTCATGAGCCATTCATATTTCAAGGTATGCTGGTTAGGATCCGAATTTCCTTCGTACACCGGCAAGGTCGGCATTTTGAATTGACGGGGTGGTTTTGCATGGAGAATGTCATTAGTGAACGGGGTATGACTACTAGAGATTCCCTAGTCATCATTTATGAGGCCTTGAATTTCTCTAATCATCTGGCGTATCATGGTTGGAATGTCAGGCATCTGGATATTCGGGGCCAAGCATGGTCAGGTTCCATGACACGTGAATGGTTTGGTCGCTTTCTACGGTCCGTTCCATGCCTCCTTGGCTTTCGGGCTTCATGAAAGTGAGGATCCAGAGCATGAATGTGGCGGCAAGGGGATGGATCTGGTTGGTTATGGATCTCGCCTCCAGATCTATAGCTGCAGCAGCTGCGTGGTCATGAGTGGTGAGGTAAGGAAGTGCCCTTCCTCGGGAGGAGGTTCCAGCTTGATGCCTTAAGGAAGGGCCTATTCCGGTCTGCCCGAGATCTGTAGTATGTGGGTGCCCGGAGGTCTCTGCGTAGTTTCCATCTAATCGATAGCATGTAGATCTGTGATAGAAGTCAGATGACGCCGAGCTTTCAGACAAGGAATAAGAGGCATGCTCCCTTCTAGATCTCCCTCGCTTTGCATCATTCAGCTGGTTCGTGAGTTCCGTGTTGGCATGGATTTGCTGAGTGAGCTCGTGATGGCTCTGTGTAAGCTCTGGCATAAGGGTTTGGAACTCCTCTCTAGTCACCGGACTAAGTGGATCTTGAGCTCCAGCTGACGTTTGGCCTGATGTGGTCAGCTATGTGGAATTTTGCATATCCCTTCCTTCTGGATCTGCAGCATTGGAAGAAGTTCTAGTAGTGTGCACCATGTTGAATGTAGCTCTTCCTCGATCTAGAGTAATCTGATTAGAATGGAAATAACTACTTGAAGACAGATCTGGATCTCCTCCTTAAATTTTAGCGATCCAACAACGGCATGGGATCCACTAAATCCGAGAAAAATAGAGTTTTCTCGGTGAAAGCACCAAAGTGTTTGTACCAAAATTGGGCACAACATTCGTCGAATGTAATTGAAGAGATTAGAATAAAGAAATAAAATGGAAAATGTGGCTAATCTAACAATCACACTAAGGAAAGTAAGCATTAATAGAAAAAGACAAGAATTTATAGTGGTTCGGCGTTGTAGCCTACGTCCACTTTGAATAATTTGATGTTTATTGCCGATTCTCAATTGAGTTACCATAGTACAATTGCTAACACTCAAGTTACAATGGAGTTTCAGCAGAGCAGCAGCGTAGAAGTTACAAAAGTCCTTTTTTAGTTGGCGTAGGAGTGCTATTTATAGGAGTAGATCTGAAAATATCTACCCCAAAACTCGGAACCCCCTTTCTCATGCATAGGTGGGCCCACCAGATCGATCTGGGGCTGTTTGGGATCGATCCCGTTTGTCTTTGTATCGATCAAGATTGGCTCCAATTGAGCTGCGATCGATCATGGTCGTTCTTTAGTTGATATGCAAGATCCTGTGAAAATTTCATAGCATTTGGACTTGTAGTTTGAGAGGTATGATCGATCCAAGATTGAAGTTGTTAAGGAGGCCAAAGGATTTGTATCGATACGTGCTTATCGATGGTCTTCATATCGATACAATGCGTATCGATCAATTGCATGTCGATGATGTGGCGCTGGAGATCCATATTTCATGCTTATAGATCATTTCCTTTGGGTTGACTTATTCCTTTGTATCCATCCGAGTCCATGCTCTTCGTATCGATGTTTGTCTATGGTTTCGTACCGATGCCTTGCCCCTTGCTTCGTATCGATCGATTGGTTGATCGATATGAAATATGCAGAAGTGTGATCGATACGAAATGGGTAGTTGTTAAGCAAATGAACTATGATCGATCCGAGAGGCGCTATTACTCGATGGATACGAAGTGGATAGATGTTGAGTGATGGACTTGTGCTCATTTTGTATAGATCTGGATGGATATGAAATGATGGATGTGGGCTGATGGATACGAGATGGATGTGTTCTTCAAGGATCATGATCGATCCATAACTTGAGCATACGAACTCCGATTGACTTGAAATTTGTAATGTTGCCTTTCATAGCTTTTCTTGTCATACCATGCCAAGTGTAGCTCGATCCGGACTTGGACCAAGTTTGCCTATATTCATCAAGGACCTGTAGATAACTGATCTCTGGGGCAGATTGTCTTTAGTTTCTAGTCAAGTCCTTGCCAAAAGGCGGGATAACATTTGCCCCCCAAAGTACGTCTTGTGTGAACATGACCTACTTTGATAAGCTGCAATCTTTATTCGGAAAAAGTTCTATCCAATTCGTTGAACAGTTGTCTTTTCATCAAGAGATGTAACCTTCGATTAATTTCCAACAGTATAAATGTTGATTGTAGACTGCCAATGATCATGTAGTTTATTGTTGTAACTGAAGGTCGAGTGCTAGCAATTTGTTTTTCATTGTTTTGTTCATTACCAGGTAAGATTTCAATTCCTGTTAACTTTGAAAATCAAACGTCAGTTTGGCATACATGCACGAATGTTAACCTGACTCCCGTTCATGTTTGCACGTTCACGGGTCGTTGTCAAGTTTTTATTATTATCGAGTTTCGTATTGATTCTCTCCTGGATCGACGTGGAATTCAAGTAACAACAACGATCGATGGTTGTTTTGATCCATTTCTTCATATCGATCCTCTCCTAGATCGATCTGGGATGTATGGAGATAAGCTTTGTATCGATGGCGATCGATACGAGATAGGTATTCACATGGAGCGGTTTGTATCGATGGATACGAAATTCATTGGCTCTTGATTGTTCCATGTTGATGGATACGAAATTCAATCTTCATATCGATGGTTGTTGACCGCTTCTCTCGGTTTAGTGACTGGGATACGAAACATTTCTCTTTGGATACGAACGCATTTAAATAGTTTCTAGACATAGAAATTTTTTTCACTAGCTTCTGCTTTCACATCGTATCGATCCAAAAAGAAAACGAATCGTTGAACTCTCATCTTCAAACAACTAACTTTTAATCTTAACTCCCGATTTCTCAAACTAGGTAATCGATTGACTAAAACCATTTTAAAATTACGAGATTCGAGTTTCATACCACTTCGTCCAAGGTGGTGGCTAACTCCGGCATTGTCGATGCCAGAATGGGGTTAGGGTTAGGTCGAGGATATGCTTTAATGGCTCCTCGGAGGAGAAAGTGGAAGAGATCACTGGAGGGAGACGATGGAGTCACTGACTTCTTATCTTTATCAAATGTGTATCGATGGCGAGGTGGATCGAACAAAGTACATTGGAGACGGAGGAGGGTAGTCCTCCTAATTGATACAAAATGCATTAGCTTATCGATCGATATGGGATGGATAATTCCGTGTCGATGTAGATCGATCTAGGGTTGTTTGGGATCGATCCCTGTTGTCTTCGTATCGATCAAGATTGGCTCCAATTGAGCCGCGATCGATCATGGACATTCTTTAGTTGATATGCAAGCTCCTATGAAATTTTAATAGCATTTGGATTTGTAGTTTGAGAGATATGATCGATCCAAGATTGAAGTTGCTAAGGAGGCTGAAGGATTCGTACCGATAAATGCATATAAATGGTCTTCGTATCGATACAATGTGTATCGATCAATTGCATGTCGATGACTTGGCGCTGGAGATCCACATTTCATGCTTATAGACCATTTCCTTTTGTTTGATTTATTCCTTTGTATCCATCCGAATCCACGCTCTTTGTATCGATGCTTGTCTGTGGTTTCATATCGATGCTTGGCCTTTTGCTTCGTATCGACCGATTGGTTGATCGATACGAAATATGCAGATGGTTGATCGATACGAAATGGGTCGTTGTTGAGAAAATGAACTATGATCGATCCAAGAGGCGCTATTGCTTGATAGATACGAAGTGGATGGACGTTGAGTGATGGACTTGTGCTCATTTCATATCGATCTGGATGGATACGAAATGATGGATGTGGGCTAATGGATACGAAATGGATGTGTTCTTCATGGATCTTGATCGATCCATAACTTGAGCATACGAACTCCGATTAACCTGAAATTTGGAAAGTTGCCTTTCATAGCTTTGCTTGTCGTACCGTGCTAATTTTAGCTCGATCCATATGTAGATGAAGGTCTCCAGCTCTCCTTTGGAAACTCTAAGCGTCTTCAACAAAAATCTGAAAATACTCGGATCTGAGCTGAGTATTAAAAATACATGGATCTGGCATGATAAACAAGCATGATAAACTCGAACCATAAACATATGACGGAGTTATAGATGGGTACTAGACAAAACCTTTGGAAAGAATAATATCTCGTAAGACTACGCCGCTCATAAATACAGATGGGTTTTTACCTTACGATAACCAAAATACTTTATACGGAAAATCACTTTGATATTATTATTAATGTTATCAGTTTGAAAACACTTTCAAATAAATATATATATACAAAGGAAGAATCAATAACGAGACCATGGTAATATATCCAGACTAGGTCAACGAAATATACCGGACGAAATATATGTAACCAAAGGGGTAGCTGAAATGTTTACAAAGCATTACTGCTATTTTGGTGATACAACCAAAACATTAAGGCTCGTATTAGAATTGGATTTCCAACATGATAGAGAACTAGTGGTTGTTTCTTTCAATCCACTAATAGCAACCATAATTCTCGGTAGACTTATCACTTTTCTCAAGCTAGCTACTTGGAACTTCACTTGCTACACTACCAATATCCGGTAGCCTTATCACTTTTCACAAGCTAGCTACTATATTAAAATAAATGGGGCAATAGATGCCTTGAGGATCCAGATTACACTGGACTCCTACATACTCATTCAATCGATAGCTTAAAATATATGTCCTACAGACCACATAATTACCTGTATCATTATCGGGATGTTAGGATTCATAGGCTACACTCATACTTTCCACAAAGCCATGCTTTGCTTTTCACAAAGCCACGCTTTTCCTTTCTCAAAATAGGTTCCAATTTGAATGCCACATTGCCATTCCATAATCATACAACTGATTTCTACAAAGGTATAACTTCTGAGCTCATACATCTTAGGAAAAGGTGTTAAGCTAAGAGAAGTTGCCTCCTTCATCACCAAGCAATAATACATTGATAAAGATCAATTAATATGATCAGAAATGCACAGTCAGACATTCGTCCATACAAGTTCGTTCTGGGACTGAATGAAACCGAAGGCGCTCCTCCTACCACATTGTAGGATTAGTAGCGAATAGTCCTTGCATTACGGAGATTTCAAAACACGATAGGACTACTGCTATAATAAATATCTCTATATTGGGAGCGACCCAGATAATGTCAACAAGCAGTCCTTTCGTTGTGTAGGTTTCAGTCTTCAATACAACGAAGATTTCAAAATGGAAATTCCACTGCCATATAAATATAATATGAGGTAAATCCCAAGGACTCATGACAGCAGTCCCTACATTTTGAAGATCTTCGGTCTTTAATAGTCATCATCTTCAACATGTCTTCACTTTCGAACTTATACGTTGGTTCAAAGTGGTTTTGAATAGGAACAACCCAAATCTGATCCCGATTCCCTCGAACCAATCATCGATTAAAAAGATGTTAAGTTCATATGTGATTATCGATCACCATTCAATTTAATTCATCTTTTTATTCATTCCTAAATATCTCAGAGATACATATCATTTTAAATTATTCCATTTATCTTCTTAACAGTATATGGAATCATTAAGCCTCGCTTATTAAATCCTTTTGGTTAATTAAACCTTTTGAATCTAGGAATAGTTCCAAATCGTTACACCTTTTATTTAGGAAAACATTTCCAAATCATTTATTTAAATCTCATATTGGAAAATAGTTTTGAGTAACCCGAGTAAATTAAATTTACTATCCTCTCCGTCGGGACAGTTTGGGTAGCTAGGGAGGGCATGCAATTAGTTTTCCAAACCCAAGCCAAAAGACTACCTCTTTGTCACCCATAAGGTGCTCAAGTTATTTAATTGACTCTAAATATTTTTAAATACTTAATTAACTTTTAATTATTTTAGAGTATCTGGGCATTCCCTTCGATATGTTCCATTCCTTTGTCGAATTTTCTATGACACTCACAAATGGGACAAATGTACTAGTCGTTTCTGCATAATCATTTTTAAACCTCTTAATCATCTTTAAGTTACTTAATTATTTGTTTGAAAAGGTTCGCAAAAGGTTCGATAAAGAATAATAAAGTTAGAACCGTTGTTTGGAAAAGTTTTTAAAAAGTGCTGCAAAAGAGTGCTACAAATAGTGTTTTAAAAGCTATATTGATCAAAACGACTTTTCTATCATTTCAAAATTCATTTATATAACTCAAATCACTTTTAAAACATTATAAAATATTTATATAATTTATTCCATATTTTTAAAGAATTTAAAAATATCATTTTAAAGGAATTCCCTTTATGAATTCTGAATTACAAAACCACGATTATTTTGAAAACTTGATTTGGACTTATTTAAAAATATACAATATGAAATCTTGATTTTCTTTCTTCATTTAAAAACTATGGATATAGTAGTCCATAAAATTCTTATCTTGAAAATTTTCGAGCTATATTCCATTCTATGTGTTCATTTAACTTTTCTGAAGCGAAATCGTGAAATACCGTTACGCGATGCGCCTTATTTTGACTTATTTTTCATAATTGTCAAAACTTCTCCAAATTGAGTTTTATTGTTTATAAAACATTTATAAAAAATTTTAAATCATTAAAAAAAATATTTTCCATATTAAATCTCATATTCACTTTTAAACCATTTCATAATATTATATTATTATGCATTTCCAAACTTTTTATATTTTAAACCATTAAGGCGCTAAACAACTCCATACACATATTTATATGAATTCATTTTCTATTAATTAACCATGGTTATAACCATTTTTACTACAATTTCTCATAATTTATCACAATCAAGTTATCAACCATATCATTATCCATATAATCAATCATAATGTCAACCAAGTTATTACCCAATATCAACCCATATTCAACATATTAATCTCTAATTTAACATGTATATTATCACCTTAAGTTTTATCTAAATAAAACTAAGATTGATTATAGTTCCGCTACTTTAATCTTTTCTGTAGTATGTTATATGTATGTAAATGTGTGTATGTGACATGTTTGTGCATGTATATGGATGTGCACAAGAGAACAAACCACGGTGCAACGACTTCGAACAACTTTTGTTCGTTACACCACTGAAAATCGCGAAGCCAATTCCCGGTCACATTTTCATTTATAATTTAAATTACATATATATGTTTGAAAAAAAATTTCTAATCATTTTTAGTTTATAAAAATTATCTCATTTGAATTATAAAACTATATAAATCAATACTGACAATTATTTACAAAAATTGCTATTATACCGATAAAGCGATATCAATTTTCTTATATTTTTCAATTCAAATATATATATATATATATAACTATTATAAATGATTTACTATCACTATATAATAAACTAAAATGACTTATTATCATTTTGAAATAATTATTCGAATAATTAAAATAATTATTAAATCATTAAATCCCAATTTTAAAATCATAAATCAATTATTAAATATAATGGCATCACTGATGATGTCATAAATACATTTAATTTCCACAAATAAAATAAATAATTTTATTTCATATTGTTGTTCAATTATAAATCGCATTTATAAATCATATATTTATATAATCCCATTTGGTTATATAAAATTATTTCCTTGTTGTTAATCTTTGTTTGCATTATAATATCTACTTTTATTAGAACTCAACAAAAAAATGATTATAATCAACATTATCATTTTCTAACAACCAAACACACCATATATACTATAATAATTATACGAAAATTATTCTTTTATATATATAATATAATAAGGTAAAATTATTTCATTTACCCAATTTTAAAACAATACCATGTCGAATTGCTATGTTCAAGTGTTTAGAGATATCTATCAATAACGTTAATTACTCGTATTGACCAGAATCCATATGCCACCCAACTGACCAATCAACACAGTATAAAACAATTTTTATATCACTAATAAATATGTGCTCATATATATATATATATATATATATATATATATTCACTCAAACTCATTCTAGGATGCTATTGACCCTATCTCTAATGAGTACCCCTACCAAAGCCAAGGTTCTTGCTTACCTTTCAGCTCTTATACCAAATGTAACGACCGGGGTTTTCAACCCTCGAAAATCGACACTAATACGTCAACTGTATTACATGCCAAGAAATCGAATGCCGGAAAAACCGATTGTTAGGGGAAAAGAAAGAAGGAAGAAGATAAGAAGAAAACTAAACAACACAGAATCTCACAGCGGAACGAATAATCTATAATATACATCAATCTTTACACAAAATAAATTTTAATATATGTATATTCAAAACATCAATCAGACTATACTAACCTATTTCAGCCTGGACAATTACAACAACCTGTCCTTACAATTGCTGATAAATACAACAATGAATACAGCTGAAAAATAACCATCTACTTAAATACATCTCTGGGCCAATAACTCGTCTCCTAAAGCTCCAAAGCATCCAAACTAATCTGTAATATGCTCGGTCTGACCGGAGCATTACAATAAAATAACACCTAAGTCGGTCTGGAAAACCAGCATGAGGAAACACACCCAACTGGATTTAAAAGTTATAAAAAACCTTTGAAAATCAAGAGTATCCTGTAAGACCACACCACACATAAACACGGATGGGTATTTACCTTACGATAACCAAAACATTTTGTATAGAATATTCATTTATATTATAATAATGTCTAGGGTCAAAGTAAAATATGAATATAGCTGAAATGCTTGCATCTCATGTTTCAGCATAGTTGGGCTCAACTAAGTCCGTACGGCGCTTATTGGAGAATGGATTCCATACAATGACTAGGCTACTGGGGTACCGCCCATCACGGTGCATCTCTAGATAAAATTACACCAAGGCTGAACCTATCGACCCCTACCAACACAGAACCGGCCTATCCCTTACTAGATAGTATCGAATATGATCACCTCTCCATTAATGGGCCTCAAAGCATACAAATGAGAGATAACACCGACTCTAGATAGGGATGATCATACCCTACTTGGGAGCGACCCACTTAGCCTTGCTACATCTCCACTGTTTTAGTCTTTCCTGGTTGATGAGGCTTGAGGCTACATTTTACCTTTTATATAGCACTTCCCACTTGGAATGCTAATACTGCCTGCCAGGCAACAATGCAATACCAGCATTCATCCATACAAGTTCGTTCTTGGACTGAATGAAACACTTAAGAGCTCTGTTTCCAATTCCATCATCTTCAAGATGTTCTCACTTCGAAACGCATTCGTTGTATAAAATTGTTTTACGGATAACATACCCGATCCCGGTCTCTTCGACAAAACTTTCGATAATTTCTGGTAAAATCAACCCTGGTTCTTTAGGAAATAAACAGTCAAGATAAGATCGGAGATCATCTCCTAACCGTTAGTGGACGGATTTCCTTATCATTGTCCTAAGAGAACGAAACAAGATTTATACGCACCGTACAGCATCACCGGAGATGACTGTGCCATATAACTCACGTGTTTCTCCTAGATATTTCCAAAGTTACGTTTGGGTCCAATTTCGATTATTTAACTATCGAATAACAAACATTCAAAGAAAGATTTATTTCATAGGTGAAAACAACATCGGTTAAGCGCATAAGCAACCACTAGCCTCCTTTTAATAAATCTTTCATTCATTTGAAAACACTTTGAAAGTTACTTGTATAAAAATACTTTTACAAAGGTACATCCCCAAATCCCTATATTTTCAATACTTAGAAAATATCCATATACTTATCTCAACGGTATAAGTATATCCACAAAATTGAGAAAGATTTTCTTTTTATTCGATTCTCAAATCATTTATAAATTCCTTACATTTCTCCAAACCCATTTATAAACCATTTTATATATCTCTAAAAACCATTTATAATCCCTTTTTCCAAATTCAATCACTTACAAACTCTTTGTGCATTTCAAAAATCATTTATAAACCCATTATAAATACATAAACCATTTATAAAACTCCTTTTATAAACCCGTTTCTAAAATTCATTTATAAATCTAACCATTTATAAACTCTTTTACATCGAAAATAATCTTCCCTTAAGTCTTCAAAACCATTATATAAATTCTTTTATAAAATCCAAATCTTTCAATTCTATTCATAGGTCTAGGAAACAATTATAAAATAAAAATCTTTTACTTCAAAACAATACTAATAATCCTTATTATTAATTTCAAATCATAATTATCATTGAAATAATCAACCTTTCAAAATATTAACATTTTGATAAATTCTTTAAAACAATATTAATTATAAACAAATAACTTTAAAACAATACTAATATAATTAAATAACTTTTAAACAATATTAAATATAATTAAATAACCTTAAAATAATATTACTATAATTAAATAACCTTAAAACAAAACTAGTATAGTTAAATAATTTTATAAATAGTATTAAATATAAATAAATCTATAATCTTTAAAACAAAATATTTTCGAAATCCTATTTGGGATATAAAAATCGTTTCCTGCCTCTAAAACCAATTCCAACTCAAACGACAGTTTATAGTATTTTTAAAATACTATGGCCAATAGCTACCCAACGCTCAACCAATATCAATATTGATTTTCTATCACTACTATGTTTTAGTTTCGACATATAACAATGTTATAACCATAGTGTCCACAATCAGGTTCATTTTTCAATAATCCATATAACAGAAATATTATGGAACAATTCAACAATATCGAGGAATCCCGTTGGATCCCTCCAACCTGTCCCCTGCAGCACAGCTCATATATATTAGCATATATATATATATATATATATATATACGTATGTAATTAAAATCAACGGTTGTGAGGAATCCTGTTGGATCCCCCCGACCTGTTTCCCCTGCATCACCAACGTTATATAATCATAAAATATAAATCAACTGCTTCGAGGCAGGATTCATATACAATGGGTCATCCGCTCTTACAAGGGAATGCAACAGGGTCTCATCCGCTCCAATAGGTGGGAATATATCCAAACCAACTAATAAATATAGTAAATCATCTAAACAATCATTCAACAATTTTTCTCAACTATATATCATACTAGTTATCCAAAAAAGTGAGTTTAACTCACCGAAACTTTTCAGTCGTCCCGAGGCGTTCCGGTTTGGAACTAAAATCGAATGACGTCCGATTTTAGCCCAATTTTCAACTATCTCCAAATCCAACCAAACTAGCTCCATTTCGAAGCTTTCGTCATTACGAGCGCAATGCAAAACTTCGCGCCTCGATTGGACCTCGTATGAGAGATTTATTAAATTTTTAAGTTATCGATATTTAAAATTATAATATATTAAACTAATTACATAATTAAACTATAATTACATTCTAACCCTTCTCCCCTCTTTCTCTTCTTCCTCCATCAAACTGAAACCGTGCGCAAACATGCACGTGCCAACCTATTTCTCTCTGCGTAAGCTTCAACTTCCACGTAGCCACGACAAGCTCGGCATTCTAGAATAAAACGCGACCGCGGCGAACCATCCCAGGCCGTACAGTGACGCGATCCCCAAACTAGCACCACTCCTTTCCAAATCTCATCCATAGGCATTCTTTCACATTCTAAACCCAATTATCACCTCGATTTCAACAATCGACGAATAAATCAAAAGAGAAACGCAACCCTGGCTCTCAACCTTCACGCGACTTCACTGTCGACCCACCAACCCAAGGCTGAACATCCCCAAATGCATACCCAATCGAAGATCTCCTCGAAACATGAATTTTAAAATTCGTTAGTTATGGCTGATATGTTCATATATATTATATATTTAAATTAAATTTTTCCACAAAACATACCCGAAAATCTCAAACTCCAAACGAGGTGTGCTGCTTGGCATTCTATATGTTATACCTCTATACCGAACACAATGGAACGTGTTTCGAGATCCAATTCGATCGTATGCAGAAGATAGCTTTTTGAACCCAATTATTATATTAAATTTTCAAAATTAAATCCTACGCGTTTTGATCTCGCACGACCAAACGGTACGTACGATGGCCACAAAAACCGTCGGCATACAATAACTCACTATTACGGATCCAATGACAGTAGTTTCATCGAAATCCTAGATTGTGCCTTGGAAGGCTATTTTAATATGTTAATTAAAACAAGTTATTTTTAAAATCATTAAATCACTTTTAAATCCAATTTAAAAGTTTTATTATCTTCAATCTTATTAAATAGAATTTAAATAAGCTTTGAAATCATTTTTATCTAACTTAAAACCCAAGATTCAATTATTTAAACAATTTAAATTATTAAATTCAACAGTTAAATTATCCTATAAATCGCTATATTTGAAATTCAAGTTATTTAACCTATAAAATCAACTTTTCAATATTTAAAATCCATTAAATATTCCAAAATCAAATTACTGAAATTTTGGGTCGTTACATCCTTCATCTCCCTCCTCTACTATTTATCCTTTAATTCTTTCCAAGCAACATTATACACCCAAACATCAATCCAAACACGAAAAATGATAGTCGAATGATTTAAAACATAGGTTTGTGTGTACGTATACTCACCTATAAATCGCTCTTCATCTTTCTCTTCTTGTGCGCCTTCTGGAATTCCAACCCATCAACCAAACATTGAAATCTTCATTTCCATAGATAAAGATTGGTGTTGAGATACATAGATTCAAATTTGTGAATATATAACAATTTATTTTATTTGTTTTGATTTTCTAAGAATGAGGATTTTCTACTTTTTTGTTTTAAGGAAGGAGATACAGAGTGATCAGGAGAAGTATATGTGAATTGGTAATTGTGAACAAAGGAAAAATATAGATATTGAAAACTGTAGATATAAGAATAACCATGATATTAGAATTGAGGCTTGGGCTTAGGTTAGTAAAATAAAAATATATTTGTTTTCTTTTCATTTTACTTTTCCTTTATAAACTATTTTCTATTTAAAACAAATCACAGTAAAATTCCGAATGAAATTTATATTTACAATATTTAATTATTTGCTTGACATTACAAAATTTTCTAGAATATATTTCCATATTTTAATCCATTTAAATTTCAAATCCAATATTCACATTTTAAGCCCATTTGTTAATTTCCAAATTAATTTATTTCAAGGTCTTTAAACAAATAATTATTCTCAAAACCATTTAATTTCATCACTAATTACTTTATTATAAATTTTCAATATTCCTCATTAAATCCAAATTGTTCTTATTTAACCTAAAAATTCATTTTAACAAATTAAATAAATATCATAAACTTTATTAATTACCCCTCAAAACTGGGTTGTTACATGTTTTGAGATGGATCTCCATGTTTTGATGTATACTTCATGTTTGGATGATGATTGAATGTTGTTTGACGTTCGCTTGGATGTTGTATGTATGTTTGAATGGTTACAAGTGCTCATTAGAGTGATATAGAGGTGGTGATTGATTCTATGGTCGAGGTTTACAATGTAGAAGGAGAAATGACGTGCTCTTCGATTTGATATACAAATGATTTAGGTTCATAAACATACAATCATACTTCGATAGATAATCTGTATGGGTCATAATATTTACTGTATATCCAATGACACTTGAGTGAGAGGTCCAAGCCTATGTGATGGTTGTTATGTTTACTATATGCTTGATATGGATGTCCTATAATTGTGCTATACCCCTACCCCCCATACTGTACTTAGAGTAGTACACCTACATGTTAGTAGTTTAGTATATACAATGTTTATGTGCTAAGTTGTTGCATGCAAGGACAAGTCAGGTAAGGTTCGAAACCTTATGTCCTTATTTACTATATAGATTTTATAGTATTTTAAGATGGTATATCACTCAAACCAGACTGTTGTCTGAATCGAGGTTTTATTCTTTTCTTTTTATTACCTCGAAAACTCTTAAATGGGTAGCTTATGTATAACATGTCTAAATAGTGCATGGAGCCGTATAGAGTACAAGCAGGAGGCTTCGCTTTCATATATCTTTATTTTTGAGCTTACTAGCAGTTATCTTCCATTGTGTAGTATTGTGGAGCTATATCAGTACTTGTGTTATTTGAGAGAAAGTTATTAGAGTTTATTTGGGGATTTGGGATGTAATACTCAATTATTTATATTTTTGTGTAATTTTGTGAACCAATTGCATACCGATGTTCTTATTTATGGTTCATTTGATGATATCACCATCTCTCATGTTTTACATCTATTTGATTATTATACTTTATCTATGCGTTATATGGTATTCCATAAGTTTTGTGATTTTTTATGCTATTTTACCCTTGACTATCTCTGACATCGATCGAGTACTGATGTGCACGTAAATGTGCATATTTTTACCACCATATTTAATCTATTTAAATTAAATAAATGGTCATATCGGGCATTTTAACTTGTTTAAACCAAAATTCATATTATTTCAAATTGTCACATATTCATCTTCATCCAAGGGCAAAATGGTCATTTTTGTGCATATATTAATTTGAGAAAATTTAATTAGAAATTTCTATATTATTTTATAGGAATTTGGCTTCATATACAAGTGGTTTCATGAAGATGTATGCATGCACAAAAGTGAAGATGAACAAATGAAGATGGAAATAATTCAAAGTGAAGATAATGGAGGACCCCACCTACCCACCTACCTTAATGTACAAATTAGAGGCTAATGCACATGCTTATGGAATTAATGGCTTCATGTACACTTAAATAAGGATTATTTGAAGCTAATGATTACTTGGCCTCCACACTTCCTAAGAGGGTATTTTGGGCATTCCCCAAAAATATGAATTAGGGTTTAACACATGTATAAGTACTCCTTATGTTTCATGTAACCCTCTCACTTAGTCTCTCTTTAGTTAGTTTTTAGCTTAGAAAATAAATCAAAGCTCTCTTTCTTTTCATGGCTACTTAGCCATTTCTTCTCTTATGTAATTCTTTTTTTTATGCAATGTAATTATTGTTTCCTTTTAATTACTTGTTCATTTACTTTCATGCTAGTAGTGTAGATTTTCTTTTATGCAATTAGAATAATTTTCTTTCATTTAGCTTTCATTTTGCCTTCTTTTTGCTTTCAAGTTGCAAGCTACATTTGTTAATCAAATGACAAATATGAGAGGCTAAACCCCTTCAATTTAAGGGTAATGAAGCTCTCTAATTATGTAGCTTCAACTATTTGTTAATTCATGCTCTCTTTTTGTGCTTAATGATGATCAACGAAGTGTTTTATTTGTTGTTCTTGCTTTGAATTTGATAGCCTATATTGTTGACACCAAATAGGCTATGCTTAAACAATCACTAACACAAATGCATCTTCATCAAAATATGATTATGGCATAAGAAAGTGATTTGAAATTAAAATTTGACGGTCTATATTTCTAATCAATAGTTAATAGGCCATACTTAAAATAGATTTCATTTTCATTGTCAAATTTCATGAAAGTTAGTAAGTGGTTTAAGGGATCTGTTATAGTTTGATGGCTTATGTTGGCTAATCAATAGCACAAATATGCCATACTTATGATAAGCACATCAATTAAAACACTAATGACCATAAAAGAGAGATTATGATTTCATATGTGTTGAACTACATGATCTAGAGAGTGGGTTTATTCTCTAAATTGTCATTTAACTCTTATATTTGCACTTCTTTTCTTTTAGTTAGTTAGTTAATTCTCTAGCTTAACTTTCACTCGACTTTGGTTTAATTTGATTGAATAGATTTTTAAAATCAACAATTCCCTGCGGATCGACCCGTATTCGCCACGTACTACAAGTGTACGCCGTGCGCTTGCGGTTATGTTTTAATTTAAATTCGTTCGATGGTTTTCTAAACCGATAGAATTTTAATCGACGAACAAGTTTTTGGCGCCGTTGCTGGGGAATAGTTTTGATTTTAATTTTCTACTCTTCGAATTATTTTTGTTCGATTTTTGTTGTGTGTTTTATTTTGTGTGTTTGTTTGCAACTAAAGAGAAAAAAAAGAATTTTTTTGTGTGTTTGTAGCTTGCATTTGTTTGTGTGATTGTTGTTTTCTATTTGTTTTGCATTGCATTGTATATATTTTAAAAAAACAAAAAAAAACATGCACAATTAAAAAGAAAACAAAAATTCATTTTCATTTACAATTTTTTGTTTTGATTACATTTTCATTTGCATTGGGTTACAACTTTACATTCACCATATTGCATTTTACAAAATCTTCACTGTGCTTGCACTTCCCCTTACTGTTCACATTTCTGTCACAACTCCACCTCTTTTCCTCACATACATTCACCATCATAAGCACTGCGGCCAAATCGACCACCAATTCAACTTCTTCAACCTCACACAACACCACATCCATCTACTCTACTAATCAACATCGCTTACCACTCCCCCCTCAAACAGCATACTCACTGCTAAAACTACTCCCCACCATCTCTGTGCACTGCCAACATTCAATACCATTACCATCCCTGCTTCACTGCCTAACACTCAACTGCAACTCCACTTTCATCACCACCTGATCACCAGTAACAACACTTCAACACAGCAAACGTTCATCACTTCTCTGATATCCACCACAACCAAACATCTATGCCGCACTTCCCTGTTACACAACCCAACAACAATTGCTTACTCTCTCTACTACATCTGTTCTTGCCTTCTTGCCTATAACCATCATCTGTTCATCGACACATTCTCCCCTACTCTTTACTATTCCATTGTTCATCAACCTATTGATATAACTGTGCACACCAACTCTCCCCATCACTGAACATACCACATTCCACTGCCGATACATTGCGCAACTACAATTCTTCAAACAGCCACAATACGAAACTGCAGACAACTGTCGAACAAGCTTCATTACCCCTTGCCTACAACTTCAGTTGTGCCACATCCAAACTGACTCACTGCTCTGTCGAACTTCAACAACATCACAGCAGATTCTCACTATCAAACCTCTCAATATTACACTGTGCCACTATGACCACCCAACACACAACCATTACCTTTCACTGCCTCTCCCCCCAGCAAAAATCACTCAACTGTCTATATTTCACCAGCCTACATCACAATACGACTGCTCCTTTAACAAAACTTCAACAATATCACACTACAGCAAAACTACACACCCCACAAAACTTCAAGCGGTCACAAAACTGTATGAACAACTCCTTCAACAATATTACACTGCTCACTCCACAAACACAATCACCTACAGTGCAACAAACCCACAGTTCAAAACCACGCAACTAAACCCACCACTACCTCTCTGCTTTGCTTCGCCTGTCAATCGATTCGACACTCCCACGACCTCCATCCCAATTCGACAACCCACAAACCCAAAGTCGAACTACAAAGGAAATCTCTACCACTTCTACCATTCATCACCTGCAAACAATTCTTCCAGCTCACCCTCCACATTTCTAATATCGTGCCACTACTTGCCTCATCGAAAACCACTACTGTGCCACCATCCTCACTGCACCCTTAATCGAACATCCAGAACATAATTGCCTTCCACACATCCGACCATCGGTCGCCAATATCCACTGTCTACCACCAACCACGACCAAAGCCTCAGCAACCACAAAACCACAACTATCATCCCAAATTTCATCTCCTCAAAAAAAAAGGGACTGCGACAACCAATAACACTCACTGCAACAGCCGAAATCCGATCGAACAATCCTCAGACCAATTCGCCATCAAAATCGCCCCTACCAAATCATCGAATCGAAACCACCAAAGCAATCGCCTCCCTTCAATAATCATCCCTCAAACTGCAATCGCGAGCAAACAGCAGCGACCAAAACCACTAATTCGATCTCGACACGTCTCCCACCAATCACCGCATAGAACGACAAATCACCTTTATCCCCAATTGCAGTCGCGACCACCTCCTTAAATCGCCATCAACTGGAGAGCATTTGCAATTGTAAATTGATTTCGGGTTGTGGGGATTCTGATTTTGATTTTTAAGATTTCGATTTTGATTTGTTTACAATTTGTTTCGCACGGGTTCATTTGTTTTGTGTTGAAATTTAAGTGGCGGGTCCGGCCTTTTGTTTGGCCCGAGTGTATGTGGTTTGGGCTGGATTTAATTTTTTTTATTTGGTTTCTAATTTGTTTAAGTCCAATCTTATAGTAAAAAAAATGTTTTGAATTTGTTTTTTTTTATTTAATTTTCTTTTTCTTTAGTCCAATCCTTAAAAAAAATATTTGATTTGTTTTGGGTTCGTTTGTTTTAAGATGCTTCTTTGATTTAAAAAAAAGTTTTTTTTTTAAAAGTAAAACGTCACTTTTAAGTTTCCTTTTCAAAAAAAATTTTAAAAAAAAACTGTATATATATTTTGTTTTTATTTTAGGTTGCCAAAGCAGAATTGTAGAAGGAGCATAAGTGCTTGCTAAAATAAATTGCTTGCGTGCTGAGCTTGCCAAAAAAACTGCTTGCTTATTTATAATTTCTCTTTATTTGCCTTGCATTGTATATATCTATTGTTTTTGTTTGTCTTGCATTGTTGTTTTCTTGCATTTAAAGAAAATATTCAGAAAACCAAAAAAACAAAAACAAAAAAAACAAAAACAAAATCATTTGTACTTGCATTGTTAATACACGTTTAATTTCTGCTTTGCATTTCATTCTAGATTTTGATTAATAATAACAATTAGACATCGATAACTTTTAATTGTATATTGACAAGTTGTCTTCTTTGAACAATTTAATTTCTCGGTGTCTAGGCTACGGCAGAGCAATAATCAATTATAAATATTACGGTGATTCGTAAATATTATACTGAATTATTTCTCTGAAGGTACTTAAACTTCGGCTGCATTGCTACGGTGATTTGTGGTGCACCGATAAATCCTATCTGTTACCTGGCTGAGAACTATCTTGTTTATCTAACACAATTTGTGATTATACAATTTTGGGTTAACTTAGGATAAATCATTTGTAATTAACCCTTGCATTCATTTAGTTGCATTAGTTCATGCATATTTAAAAAAAAATCAAAATCCAAAACTAAAAAAATATATTTATATATTCATTTTTCTTTGAAATTTTTAAATCCTTTTTCTTTGAAATTTCAAAAATCCAAAAAAAAATTAGAAAAACCAAAAATTCAAAATAAAAATATAAAACCTTTTCAAAACCAAAAAAACAAAAAAAATCAATTTTTCTTTTGAAAAATAAATTTCATTTGTAAATATTTTTCCGTTAAAAAAAACCCAAAAACATTCTTGAAAATGTCCGAGTTTCTCCACTTACGTGAATTTTACAGTAGTTGTGAAAATCAATATAATCCATATGATTTCACTCCAAATTCGTATGGATATTTTAACAACAACTATTGCTTAAATGATTCAAATTTTGAACCACAAAATTTTCAAAACGATGACCAACCCTCAAATCTTGAAAAGAGCATTTCGTCTTTACTTGAAATCTCTACATAAAAAAATCAAATGATAAATGATTTGTGTAATTCATATTTGGGCAATGATTCAAATCAAAGTTTTCAAAATAATCAAAATTTGAATTCACTTCAAAATTCAAACGATTTCGAGTATAACCCATGCCAATTCAATTTTGAACTCCAAAATGAATTTCAAAATCAAAACGAAAATGTGATCCACTTTGCAAATAATTTTGGCAATGGGAATAATCTCGACTATGATGCAAGTGAAAATTTTTGTTCTCAACAAATCCAAATCGAAAATTCTGAAGTTAATAATTATAAATTGGATTTTGTTGAACAAATGAATGAAATTTACGATGATCACACGGATTCGTTGTTTGAAACATATATGAAACAACGTGAGAAACAAAATCAAATCCCATCGTGTGACGAGTTAAGTAATAATCCATCTTTTACCCAAATCGACGATTTTCAAATAACAACTTTTGAAATTGAAAATAATAATCTTAATGAAGTTGTTGAAAACACGGTAATTGAGTTGGATTTCAATTCTTTTGAGGGTGTGGAACCAAATCTAAAATTTTATCTTCCTTTTCTCGATTTCGAAAATTTGAATACAACAACTTTGGATTTTGAACTTGAGATACGCAATGAAGTTGTTGATAATTCAACAAAGGAAGACGAATTTAATGAACACGAATTTTTTGGACTTTTGGATGACGAATTATTAAATTCCGACGGGGAAGATTTAAATCACCACTTTGATTTTGAAATCAATAGTTTTGAAGAAGTTTTAAATGATAAGCTCGAATTTCAAATTGGTGAAAATGAACGTGAATTTCAATCAATTGTTTTATCGACCCCAAAAGTCATCGAAAAGGAAACAACTCATAACATTTTTAATAAAACGACATTCGTTTTCCCAAATCAACATTCAACTTTGAAATCATTTATGGTTTGGTTTTCCGAGCTTAAGCTGTGTCCCGCATACTTGACGAGACAAATGAATCGGTTTTTGGAAGACCGTTTCATTTACTTTTTGACGATATAATTTCTGATCTCTTGTATATACCGTTAATTTTCATTTAAATAAAGGTCATGTTTGTATTTTTATTTTTCTCCTTCCACTTGGGTTGACTGTGGGGACATAGTCAAAATCAAGTGTGGGGGGAGACTCACCATCATTTTCAAATTTTCCAAAATTTAAAAAGAAAATCTCAAAAACAAAAAAAAAACAAACAATTTTTTTTTAAGCATTTTAATTTATTTTTAAAGAAACACTATAAGATAAATATATGGTTTTGGTTTATTAAATTGAAATTTTTGAAAATTTATTCGTCTTAGCAAAAATAAAAATGAAGTTTAATTACAAATAATAATGGTTTAACTAGTATATAGGAAGATTCATACGTGATAATTATGAAATATATCCTAATTAAAAATCTTTGTTTTAAAAAGTGGTGAATTTAAAATAAAGGATATAACATTTTTTTTGTTTTCTAAGTTAAATGGTGCTAAGATGATTTTGCAAAAAACTCTCTTTTTGAAAAAAAAATCTGAAAAAAAAAACATTTGTATATATGTAAATATTTTCTATTAACACCTACGGTCGACAGGTGTGCACACTTGTGTGTACACTCACCATGCTCTGTACCTTTCTCACTTAAGCCCGAAAGGCAGTGCATGATCGGTATATCTAGCCTCAGTTTATCTGAGCTAGGTGTATATATATAAAAATTATTTTTAATAACGCTTAAAGTCAATAAGTGTTCACACTCGTGTGTTCACTCGCCACGCCCTGTATTCCCCTCACATCAGTCCACAAGGCAGTGCATGGGTAATATATATGACCTCAGTTTATTTGAGTTAGGCATATGTAAATATTGTAAATATCAATAAAATTTTCAAAAAATGGAGAGAGTGAGCAAATGAAATCCAAGCACTATTTTAACTTATTTGATTTGATTTGTTATTGAAATGAAATGAAATACCACTTTAATAAACTTTGATAATCAACTAAGGACCTATTTCATGGTTACACTTTGTTATCAACTGAAACAACGAGTTAAACTATTGTCTATTTGTTATGATAACTTAATTTTGTTGGAAATTTTGATGAGTAAATGACTCAAATTTCAAGATAATGACCAAACCAATATTTAACTTATTTGTGTTAATTTAAAAGTAAATCCTTCATTTGTAAATATTTTCAAAAACTTGCATTCACATCTTTGTAAATAAATCTTGCATTTTGTAAATATTTTCATCCTGCATTTGGATTTTGTGGGTAGTATCCACTGAAAACCCTCACGAGACAACACTCGTCCTACTGGGGACACCCAGAGGTTTAACGGCTTGTTGCATACGCTCAATGCAATCATGCTCCCTACGAAAACAGATTTATCTTAGTTTTTCTTTATTCGAGGACGAATAAAAAGATAAGTGTGGGGGTATTTGATGTGCTCGTAAATGTGCATATTTTTACCACCATATTTAATCTATTTAAATTAAATAAATGGTCATATCGGGCATTTTAACTTGTTTAAACCAAAATTCATATTATTTCAAATTGTTACATATTCATCTTCATCCAAGGGCAAAATGGTCATTTTTGTGCATATATTAATTTGAGAAAATTTAATTAGAAATTTCTATATTATTTTATAGGAATTTGGATTCATATACAAGTGGTTTCATGAAGATGTATGCATGCACAAGAGTGAAGATGAACAAATGAAGATGGAAATAATTCAAAGTGAAGATAATGGAGGACCCCACCTACCCACCTACCTTAATCTACAAATTAGAGGCTAATGCACATGCTTATGGAATTAATGGCTTCATGTACACTTAAATGAGGATTATTTGAAGCTAATGATTACTTTGCCTCCACACTTCCTAAGAGGGTATTTTGGGCATTCCCCAAAAATATGAATTAGGGTTTAACACATGTATAAATACCCTTATGTTTCATGTAACCCTCTCCCTTAGTCTCCCTTTAGTTAGTTTTTAGCTTAGAAAATAAATCAAAGCTCTCTTTCTTTTCATGGCTACTTAGCCATTTCTTCTCTTATGTAATTCTTTTTTTTATGCAATGTAATTATTGTTTCCTTTTAATTACTTGTTCATTTACTTTCATGCTAGTAGTGTAGATTTTCTTTTATGCAATTAGAATAATTTTCTTTCATTTAGCTTTCATTTTGCCTTCTTTTTGCTTTCATGTTGCAAGCTACATTTGTTAATCAAATGACAAATATGAGAGGCTAAATCCCTTCAATTTAGGGGTAATGAAGCTCTCTAATTATGTAGCTTCAACTATTTGTTAATTCATGCTCTCTTTTTGTGCTTAATGATGATCAATGAAGTGTTTTATTTGTTGTTCTTGCTTTGAATTTGATAGCCTATATTGTTGACACCAAATAGGCTATGCTTAAACAATCACTAACACAAATGCCTCTTCATCAAAATATGATTATGGCATAAGAAAGTGATTTGAAATTAAAATTTGATGGTCTATATTTCTAATCAATAGTTAATAGGCCATACTTAAAATATATTTCATTTTCATTGTCAAATTTCATGAAAGTTAGTAAGTGGTTTAAGGGATGTGTTATAGTTTGATGGCTTATGTTGGCTAATCAATAGCACAAATATGCCATACTTATGATAAGCACATCAATTAAAGCACTAATGACCATAAAATAGAGATTATGATTTCATATGTGTTGAACTACATGATCTAGAGAGTGGATTTATTCTCTAAATTGTCATTTAACTCTTATATTTGCATTTCTTTTCTTTTAGTTAGTTAGTTAATTCTCTAGCTTAACTTTCACTCGACTTTGGTTTAATTTGATTGAATAGATTTTTAAAATCAACAATTCCCTGTGGATCGACCCGTATTCGCCACGTACTACAAGTGTACGCCGTGCGCTTGCGGTTATATTTTAATTTAAATTCGTTCGACGGTTTTCTAAACCGATAGAATTTCCGTCGACGAACAAGTACCATTGTAGCGCACTCTACATGTTATATTAGGTGCCAAAGGTATAGGGCGATCGTTATATTTGGTATTAGAGCTTATGTTGCATTGATAACCTAAGGGATATCGTGATCCATTAGAGATAGTGCAAGAATTATCACTATAGAATGGATCAAGAGTATATGAGAGAGCATACTTGTTAAATATTATTGTTTTCAAAACTATATAGTATCTGTAACATCACACATGATTCCATTGATGTAGTTTTTACTTTATACAGATTGATCATTTTTACTATAGTTGTAGGGATGGTAGGGATATGGGGACTCCGAATTCAAAACCCAGGCTGGAAGGGGCATCAGGATAGCAAATAACTTGGAGATGTGGCAATGTTCACATAGATAATGATGAACGTGATGCAAGCAGCCTAGAGACAATTTTGGGGAGTAGTGGATGGTGGTGCCCAAATGAAGGCGTAACAAGTTGGTCCTCAAGAGGGGGCCAAACCCTAAATAAGCGGGAGTAGCAAGAGGAAGAGGAACAATTAAGGTGGAAAATAGTCCTAGAACTAAGATGATCCGAAGAGAGGCAAGTAGGATCTCATTTTTCATACTAGCAAAAACAAAGTCCATATGATTAGGGACTCTAGGAGTGCGGAAAAGAAGTGCTTTAACTACCCTAAGTTTGGGCATGTCATGGCAGACTATCTAGGGCTAGTTAGGGAGAAGTAGTCCTGAAGTGGGATTGGCTGCCTACTTGACAATCAAGCGATGGTTAACTTTCTATATTTGATCGGGATCCCATAGGACGAGTTGTCATCTATGCCAATAGTCAGATAGTATCTGAACATATTCGAGGAGATCGTAGGATCCCCACCACATAGGGAGATAGAATACTATACAGATTTGGTAAAGGATGTTAGGCCAGCTGTTATGCCTCTGAAGCCTATGGCATGCAAAGAGTAGAGGGAACTAGAGGTGCAAGTGAATGACCTATTGAGGAAGAGGTTTATTCGATGGAGCATACGCAAGTGAGGAGCACCTATATTATTTGCCACTAAGGCGAATGGCTCTTTGAGGTTGTGTATAGATTACTATGAGTAGAATAAAGTGATAAAAGAATAATTATCCACCCCTACATATTAAAACCCTATTCGATCAGCTCCATGGTATGAGGGTGTTTTCTCAGTTGAAATAAGTGATGAGTTTCACCAACTAAGTGGCTAGGGAGAGTATGTTGACTACATCATTTCATACGTCATTTGGGTTCTACGAGTGGTTAATTATGCCATTTGAGTAACCTAACACACCGACATACTTTGTTGATCTTAGGAACAATGTTTGTAGGTATTGGCTAAATAAATTCATGCTTATGTTTATCGATGACAGTCACATCTACTCATAAATCGAAGAGGAACATAAGACACATTTGACGATTATGATAAAGGTGTTGAGAAAATGTCGATTAAAGGAAAGTTTTCTAAATGTCACTTCTGAAGGTGGGAAGTGAGATTCTTGGGTTACGTTGTTTTGAGAAGGGCATCGTGGTAGACCCAATGAAGGTGGCAATAGTTCGGGATTGGAATCAACCCAAGAATGCTACAGATGTGATCGGTTTTCTTGGATTAGCAAGATACAATATATGTTTTACCAAGGAATTCTCTAAGGTACCAGCATAATTAACTAATTTGATGAAAGTATCAGACTTTCACTTAAGATGCAAGGTGCAAGAACATGTTCATGAGTGAAGGAATGGTCAACGTGTGTACCAATATTAGTCATTCTAAGGGGAAATGAGGAGATGATAGTATACATAGATGCTTGTGGTTACTGGTTTAGGCGCGGTATTGATGCAGGGAGTAGAATTGTCGCATATGCCATTCGACAGCTGAAATCGCATGAGAGGAAGTACTCAACTTCTGATTTGGAGTTGGCAGCGATAATATTCGTAATTAAGATTTAGGAGCACTATTTTATTGGAGAGAGCTTCGAGTTATTCATGGATCATAAATTGTTAAATACCTTTTGTCATAGAAGGATCTTAATCTTCGTTAACAACGACAGTTAGAGTTCTAGGCCTCCTATAACTATGACATTTCCTGTACACCCAGTAAGGGAAATGCAATCTTCGATGTTCTAAGTAAAGACATGCTAGATTGGGAGCAATGATTCTGGAGTGGACTTAGCTTGAGTATATCGATGGTTATGACTTCAGACCGCAATGTGAGCTAGAGCCAAAGATGTTGGCTAGTTTGGCTATCAGATCTACTTTGATTGAATAAATTGTTACTAGTTAGGTTTGAGAAGCTAGATTAGTATAGATCATTACTAAGATTGAGAATGGGGAGTAGGGTCTGAAGAAACGAAGCAGTACATGCTCGACATTAATGGTTGGCTCTGTAAGGATGGGAGATTGTTTCTACCTAATGTCGATGGGTTGAGGGATGAGGTGCTACATGATTTCTTTTATTCGAGATTGATAAAAATATGTATCATGATATGAAGAAAACACTATATTAGAAAAGAATGTAGAAGGATGTTGGGGAATTCATCTCTAAGTGTATGAACTATCAGCTAGACTGACAGAGGAAGAAAAGTGGTTTATTGCTTGATGTTCCCAAGTGGAAGTGGGAAAAAATATCTATGGACTTCATCAATGGATTGTCAAGGCATATAGGAGGGTACGATAGGATATGGGTCATACTCGATAGATTGACAGAGAGTCAAGATTTATACCCATAAAATCCAGTAGTAAGAATCAAAATTGGTTGAGTTGTATATGAAGTGGATCGTACGATTCCATGGTGTGTTGAAGAGTATGATGAGCGACCGAGATCCATTATACACTTGTAGGTTTTGGAAGAGGTTATAGGAGGAGTTGAAGACGGAGCTTCATCTAAGTACAACCTATCACCCATAAAGTGATGGAAAGACCGAAAGTGAATCGGACTTTGGAGGCTTGTAGGGAGATCACTTACATTTAGTATAGTTCACATAAAATAAAAGTTATTGGTCTAGCATTGGCATAGAACTATTCGAGACCTCGTAGGCCTATTTGTATAATTGGGAATGATACAAAGTTTCTTGGGAGGAAGACTGTGAATTTGGTAAAGGTTCGGTTATGTGAAAGCGAGAGTGATTGCACTTGGGAAACCAAAAAGAGCATGGGGACAGCTTATTCGGAGCTCTTTACTTGGTGAGACATTCAGTTTATCGCATTTACTTTCACTATCGATATCATGTAGAGTAGTTTAGTACCTAGCATGCTATGGTAGGCATGGGTTATATTTTCTTACTTGTGTGTGCATGTTTGATAGGTATTATGCTTGCTTAAGGTACTTAGGCATCCACGCAACTATATTATTTGGTTATGTTTGCTTGGGTGGAATTTCAGCGGCGAAGTTCTTTAAGGGCGAGAATGTAACGACCCACATTCTCCTTATGTTTTCTTATGTATCGGAGGATTGTAATTTTTTTATTTTTATAACCAAATAAATTCCAAATAGGCTAAAACTTTGGTTGTATGCTGGAAGTTTTGTAAATATATTAATAATAGGAAAACATGAAAATACATGAAATTAATGAATAAATTAAATAAATTAAAAATAAGGAGGGGCAAAATGGTCATTTTATAAACTTTGGAATTTTTTGATGAAACCGGTACCATTAGGACCATCTTATTTTTTTGAGTTGTCTGGAGTTCATAGGAAAGAGTTATGGTTGAAATAGAGTTGAGTCAAACGGGTGCCAATGTTAGGGTTGAGTTCGAAACTTGAAATTAGGCGACAACTATTATTCCCTCCTTTCGTTCTAATTAGAGCAACTTCAACAACTTAAGGGTTGAATATTCAGCCCTTGAATATTCGGGGAGAGCCCAATAGAAGTGCATCTATTTAATAGGTTCTTAATGCAAGGAGTCTGTTAAATAAGCACCCAATGCTGGAAGCTTATTTAATATTTATCCAAGCATTTTAAAAGGCATCCAAGCATCTGGCGCCGATTAAATAGGTGCTTGATGTTGGACGCTTATTTTAGCCACGCCTAGGCCGTCGCCTCATAAATCCTGCTTTGAATCTTCTTTTTTATTCCTAAAATAGTTGAAATGTCACCTAGTGTCATCAAAATTGCAAGACGTACCGTCCGACAATAGACAAAGGAGCTAGCCAGTCCATTTCACATTGCTTCTAGCCCCAAGACGACGATTCACGACTTACAGATCTTGCACGAGCTATTCGAAGGATACATGCATCACATGTGGATAGCTTTGGATATAGTGGAGGTATAATTCTAAATATTAAATAACTGTTAGTACATGAATGTTATGTTAATCAAATATTAGTCATGAACTATCATTTATTATTTAGACAGATTACTTACCCAATATATTAATCGATGTTACGTTAATCACACATTAATTACGAACTATTGTTTATTTTATAGAGCCAGTATGTCAGTTGTTGGGGAAGATGCTCAAAGTCCTCGGGGTCTAGTAGATAGGCTGCAAGCCGGTCCGTTTATCTGTTTCTTACAGATTCGACCCTTAATCATTTGATCATTAAGTCATATCCACCTTAGTTGAGGAGTGCTGGCCAACCACACTCACTTTTCATTTTCAGACATTGAGCTAAGTGATTTAATCGTTTACTCATATCAGTCCCTGTTTCTTCTTTCTCGGCATTACCCTCATTGATTATTGAGAGAATTCTTCCAAAACAGTAAATAATTTGTAGAGAATCAATCTAGTAATGTATGGATTGATTCTATTTGGTTTTGAAGAATACAGTAGGTAAGGTGTAAGAAGAAAATAAGAAAAATTGGTTAGAAAATTCATTTACACTCCCCTTTATATAGTGAATAAACAGATGTATCCATTTATGAAGAGGCGCATCTAAAAGACACATCTTTTCAAATTTTAAAAAACAAACTAATGGTCGCTATGTCGACATTCTCTTTACTACTGAATCGAACAACATTCTTAAATGAAGAGTCTTGACAAACATCATATCCACGACAGAGAACTCTATATCTCTACATCTTTTATCAATGTAACTCTTCTGTTTGTCTTGACCAGCTTTCATCCATTGCCGGATGATCTAGATATTCTTTGAGGTTTATCTAATCATATATGGGCCAAATATTTTTTTCTCATCCACTTCGCACCAATAAGAAGGAGCATTGCATGGTTGACCATAACGCCTAAAATGGTTCCATACCGATGCTGGACTGATAAATGTTTAAGTGAATTCAATGAGATGTAAGTGATCATCCCACCAGCCTCCAAAGTCGAGTATACAGGCGCACAAGAGATCCTCTAATATATGATTCACTCTTTTAGTTTAGCCGTTGGTTTGAGGGTGATAAGCTATGTTGCGGTGCAGCTCTATCCCTAACGCCTCATGTAAGCTCATCCAAAACCCATTAGCGAACAACGAGTCTCGGTCACTCACAATGCTCTTCGGCACACCATAGAATTGTACTACCCACTTCACATACAATTCGGTCAGTTTGGCTGACATTATACATTACTTGGTGGGTATAAATCTGGCACTCTTGGTCAATCAATCGACTATGACCCAAATGATATCGTACCATGCATGAGTCCTTAGTAGTCCATTGATGAAATCCATCGAAACTTGTTCCCACTTCCATTCGGGAACTTCTAGCGGTTGCATTAAACCACTAGGTTTCTTTTTCTCTGCCTTAACTAACGGGAAATTCATGCATTTTGAGATGAATGCCCCAACATCTTTCTTCACCCCTTTCTAATAGAGGTCTGCCTTATATCACGGTACATCTTATTATCGCTAGGATAATAGTCAATCTCGAATGATGGTATTCTCATAGCACCTCATCCATCAATCCATCGACATCAGGAACAAACAATCTCCCATCCTTATGGAGCCAACCATCTTGGTCAAGTCCGTATTGTCTCATCTCTTCAGACTCTACTCCAGCCTCGATCTTAGGAATAATATCAGCTAATCTGGCATCACACCTTTCACTAGTACCAATCTACTCTATTAGAGTAGGTTTGATAGTCAAGCTACCCAATATCTCTAGCTCTAACTAGCATCTCGGTCGGATATCATAACTAGTAATATACTCTAATTGTGTTCACTCAAGGAACATAACTCCCAAGCTGGCATGTCTTCAACTTAATGCATCAGTAACTACATTCTCTTTCTTGGGGTATATGCAATATCAAAGTCATAGGAGGCTAGGAACTCCAACCATCGCTGTTGACGAAGGCTGAGATCCTTCTATGAAAAGAGGTACTTCAATGATTTATGGTCAGTTGACAGCTCGAACCTCTCTCCTAAAAGATAGTGCCTCCAGATCTTCAACACAAACATAATCATTGCCAACTCTAAATCATGGGTAAAGTATTTCTTCTCAAGTGGCTTTAGTTGTCAACTAGCATATGCAGCAACTTTGCCCCTCTGCATCAATACCAAATCCAATCTGGTAACACAAGCATCATTGTATACCATCATCTCTTCATTTTCGCTCATAATGGTCAATACTGGTGCACTCGTCAACTTTTCCTTCAAACTCACAAATGCCTGCTCGCATCTCGCATCCCAAATAAAAGTCTGATTCTTTTTTGTCAAATGAGTCAATGGTGTGTCTATTATGGATAACTCTTGGATGAATTGTCTATAATATCCAGGTAATCCTAATAAACTTCCCACATCCATAGCGTTTTTGGGTTTAGTCTAATCTTGGACAACTGCAACTTTTGCAGGATCCACGAAAATGACCTGCTTAGAAACAACATGACCCAAAAATCTCACTTCCCTCCTCCAAAAGTGATACTTCGAAAACTTTTCTTTCAGTTGGTGTTCTCTTAATACCTGAAGCACAATCAACAAATGCATTTTGCGTTCTTCCTCTGTTCGTGAGTAGACAAGAATATCATCGATGGACACAAGCATGAATTTATTTAGCTGACCCCTAAAGACAATGTTCATAAGATCAACAAAGTATGTTGGTGCATTGGTTAGCTCGAATGGCATAACCAACCACTGAGAGAAACCAGACGACGTACAAAACGTTGTAATCAACACACTCTCCTTCGTTAGCCGCAATTGGGGAAATCCCTTCACTAAATCCAACTGAGAAAATACACTAGCACCATGAAGCTGATCGAACAAGTCATCAATACATGGGGGTGGATACTAGTTCTTCTTCATCACTTTAGTACGCTCACGGTAATCAACACATAATCTAAAGGTACCATCCGCCTTCATGGTGAATACTATGGGTGGTCCCCACTCAAAAATACTCCTACGAATGAACCCAGGTCAAAATAGGTCATGCACTTGCACCTCGATCTCTCTCTGCTCTTTAAGTGTCATCCTCCTCAAAGGCATCACTATCAGTTTGGCATCTTTAACTAAACTAATACGGAACTCGATCTCCCTATGTGGCGGAAGTTCGATCACCTACTCAAATATGTCCGGATACTCTATAGCAATATGCCTTATGACAACTCATTGTATGGGATATCAAGTGCATATAGAAAACTGACCATCACGTCATCATCCAATAGGCAGCCTAACACTGTCGTCCGCCCATCATCTACCTCCATCATCACTAATGACTTCTCACAATCCACCACCACTCCGTATCAATGAAGCCAGTCCATACCGAAAATAATACCAAACCCAACAAAACCTAGAAAAAAATAACCACAATCAAAACAGCATCCATGACTCAATAAAACCAAATCACGACAAACCATGTGTAAGCAAGTGTAGCCCCCAATATGGTTCGTCATAAACAAAGGTCGATCAACAATTTTGGATCTTAATCCTAATTTATCTAACAAGTCACTAGATATGAAGAATGTGAAGCTCCGGTATTAAATAAAACTCGTACAGGAATAACATAAATGGAAATCATACCTTGAATAACAATGCCTTCCCCTTCTCTTTTGCCGATGGAGCATTCGGCGAAGTCGGGTTATCTGCCTTTGCTTTAATGGTGCTAGATATTCCTTCTAAATGGGCCTAAGCTTGTTGAAATTATAGTACTTCGTCCCCTCAACCTTGCGGAATCTACTATAGTGGACCTTGTCACCGCGGTTGTAACAAGTGAGTGAGGTCTTACTCTTCTTCTAGCCTCCTTTGTTGTAAAATAACTTCATCTTATTGTTCCACTTCTTCTTGCCTCCCCAACGAGACTGCGGATTTGGCTCGTCTTTAGGAACAATAGCCCCTAGCTTCGGATAAAGACTCTTATGCCTCAATGCCTTTTCGACTATCATCTCAAAAGTCTCGTTAATGTGGCCCACAAACTTCTCTCCCAAGTGATCATCCAAGCCAATTATGAACTTCTCGTTCTTCTTTATTGGAGTATTGTTGAAGAACATCCCATATTTCAACAGAGCGCCGAACTCAACAACATACTCAAAGACGATAGCGTCTCCTTGCTTCATATCTGCAAATTTACGAAACAAGTTTGACTTTTGAACTACCGATATAAATTTCTCCTTGAATTTGGCTTTGAACTGGTCCCATGTTAACTGGACCTCGGGAGTAGCGACCTTTACAGCACTCCACCAGTTCATGGCTCGCCCCTGAAGCTATCGGGAAGCCAATCGCCTTTATATAGCATCATTTAGCTCTAAGCCATTAATCCTTTCGCATGTATCAAGCCAATCTTACACTTCCATCGTCGACTCCGTTCCTTGGAACGGTTTGCCACCAAGACTACCATAGTCTTTGTTCAGCTTAGCGAAATCGGCTCTAGGTGCCTGGATTTGAGCACCACCATCAATAGCAATATTCAGAGCGTTTACTTGAGCATTTTATGGCATGTTCCGCATCATGGTATTGAACATGGTCTGCAAATTGGGATTAGCAACTCCTGAGCCAGCTCCTTCTTCGACTATAGAGATGGAGTTCCTAGTGGCATTCCTTGTTTGATGACTCATCATACAATTTGTGATAAGGATGATTAGTCTCTCTATAAGGAATTCCACTTAAGTAGTACTCGTGTGTGTTGTACGACTTATATACTACATACTACTTTATAGTTTTGAAAACCAAAATATATAACAAGTAAGCGCTCTTGTATATATATACACTCTCGATCCGGTATAAAGTGAGAACTTCTATCCTATCTCTACTGGATCACGGTATCCCTTAGGTCAAACAATGAAACCTGAGCTCTGATACCAAATGTGATGATCGCTCTACACCACTGGCACTCAATTTACCTATACACTATGTTATAGCGATGCCCTATTGATGCAGGATAACCGTCAAGGTTGTAAATATAGTAAATCAATCATAGAACCTATCATATATCTCATAGCGCGTCGAATAAAATATAATAGTAAACATCTCAGATATAAAATAGACGAGACTGTAAATAACTGAATGAATCGCAAAATTAGAGTGCATAGATCCATACAGTATACAATGTAAGAAATAGAGTTATATATCGAATAACAACTCATAAATAATTGTCTCTAGGTTATGCATCCACTAGCAAGCTCTATAGTGTTGTGCAGCGGAATAGAAAATAAGTAAGTATTGTAATACGAGTGTATGACCTCCTGCTTGTCCTCTATCCAGCTCCATGTGCAAATTAAACCTGATATCTCCAATCTACTCATTTAAGAGTACCCAAAGTAATATGAAAGAAAGCAAAAAACTATGAGTCAAACAACAGTCTGGTGTAAGAGGTAGTAAACCTCTAAATACTAATAACCCGCTATAATAGGATAATTGGCATTAAGAATCATATCCGACTTGTCCCTTCATCCACAAAGTTAGCACATACACAAGACATACACTACTCTACCTCATAGTCATCATGAATGTATTATACATCAAAGTATTAAGGAGTGTCCAAATATATACATCAATAATATCGGCATCATCTGACATACCTAGGGTGATAAACAATCAAACAAACGTAGCATCTATCATCCATCCACACATTCACTCGCTCAGGGCGTTGGATTTAAAATCAATCGTAGAACGATCATGATCAAAGACTAGACTATCCATTACAATAGCCCACGTCCTGGTTCCTTGGTACTCAAATCTATGCAACTCAATCGGCCAGGAAATGGACTAACCATGACGTTAATCCGGGTAAACAAACATCATATATAGAATAAGAAGTCATCACGCTCTAGGAACCATCACGTCCCCAGTATATAGCCACCTTATGAGTACCCTACGAACCCTCGAGCCTCATCTATCTCTTTTCACACGTCATCTACAGTAGAGCACATCCTGGAACTGATCTCGCGACTTCTATCATGAAATCACCGTGATAGGGACGATTCTCTACAGTCATCATCAATCGTAGAATACCATCATATATCACGTAGCCTTCCATCAGTGGTTCCCTCTATCCGACTCATAGTCCTCGACTTTGCATCTCCAAGTAAAGCTATTCGTTATCAAAGCTGTCACTTTCCATCATGGAATCATAGGTCGTCGTCATCAAATATCACCACCGAACTCTATGGTTTGGTACCAACCCCTATACTTAGTCATATTTGGCTTGTCATGACTTTGAGCGATCACACACCCAAGACTTAAAGCAAACCCCAACATATCTCGAAGCATGCGTAGGGAGACTCAAAGCAAGCACAAGAAGACTTGAAGTCCAACTCCCTTATGCCAAACCATCACTACCGATCCAGACCTACCTCAATCCCACATTTCACAGACTAGGCCATATGCCTTCATGCCTCTACACTAACCTAACATCGATTGATGTCCGTGGATAGGTATCGATCCATTGGCATCGATCCCATACTTAGCTAAAATTCAACTTCCTTCATCCCACTAGCCCATACCTCCAAGTGATCCATCTCACGGCTCAAAGAAACCTCACCAAAACTCATAGCATACTCCTTAAAACTCGAAGCAAGAAACCACCAATCCAATACTTAGAGTGACCCATCTATCCTTGTTTGCGACCCCAAGCACTTCCTTCAAAACTCAAAGTGGCCACACCTTAACTCGAGCATACCTCAAAGCAACCTAATACCAATCCATAGCCTTCTAAATCTCCACTGATCCATCTTTAAACAGCCATAACTCGAGCATACGAACTCCAAATAACTTGTAATTTGAAACGTAGCCTTATGGGTCCTTCCTTGTTGCCTCATACAATCGCAGCTCATTTTAGCCAATAACCATCTACCGATATCAATCCCTCTATACTGATCCATAAGTTATTCCCAAAACTAAATCGCCATTCAATCGGCGTTTTCAACCATTCAACCAACATATATTCAAGCAACCATCTTATATAACATATCCTAACAAGCATACGCTTATACATATCAAAGCAAAGCCTAAATTTAACGGCAATATCCATAAGAACGAAGGAGATCCAAAAGAACACCGGTTTTATAAATCTTTTTCAAATCATTTGAAATTTAAGTATGTTATTAAAGAGAGTTTAAAACGTATTTTAGAGTTCGAAAATCATTTTAAAACATAATTAAACGTCTTAGAATGGCTAATTAGTGAGTAGAGGCTTAATCCACTCACCAAAATCCAAAGCAATCCAATCCAAACCCAATGATGCACAAATCCCTAGGTGAACAACAGCTTCATGATAATCTCTAATAGCAAATCTTCAATCCAAGGTGCTAATCTCACTAATCTTCCTCTAATGACATGTTTTGGCTAATTAAAATAGGGATTAAGGTAGATTTTTAAGCTAAGAAGTGATTAATGGGGGTTTATTTCTCTTGTTTTAGAAGTGTGAAGTGATTGAGAGAAGTCCAATCGGCCCTAACCACATGCTAATCTCAAATGGGCTTTGGGCCTAACCATTATCCTCTAATTACCAATTAAGTTATCCATAATCAAGTGAAACTTTAAACAACCATAACACCCTAACGGCCAGTCCATTTTCCTATTACAACCACTCTACGGAAAGAGAAACCATCATCTCGATCTTTATAGAAGTGGTTTCAGACCCCAATTCTGCTCCTATCAATAGTTATAGGTCATACAAGATTTTCTAAGTCAAAATCATCTAATAAAAATTCTAAGGATGGAAAATATCTGTAGTAGTCATTTTCAAAATTCTAGAATCATATGACCTCATATAGAAATACGAGTCATTACATTGAGTATGCGGTAGACTCATGCCTAAGATAAATATAGTCAGTACTGAATTGTACTATAGACCCAGAGTCGCATATAGTGTGATCGAACTCGTATCGATCTAACTGTACCTTATATCAAGCCTAAGTGTAACACCCCTAATTTAGATTAACATTATTCATGAGATTTAATTAGATAAATTAAATAGAATAATGTTATGTAAGGAGGATGAGATTTGATAATTAACAAGATCGTGCTTTAACTAATCTACTATTAAGATTGTTTTAAAACTTAACATATAAAAGAAAATATGAAAAGGGAAAATTAGGATAGATCTTTCCTTTATCCCTTAAATCTTCCCTCTCTTACATCATTCCCAATTTTTATAAATGCAAAGTAATCAATGGAAAATCATAGGGAGGCCGGCTATTAATCAAGAAGAATAGAAGAAGAAAGCTAAGGAAATTTCAAGGAAAAAAGCTAAGGAAAACATTCTTCATCAAATCTCAACTCCATTGTCGAAATTAAGGTGAATAATAATAAATCATCTCATATACTTGTTTGGTTTCAGATCGGATTGGTTTTGATTCGTTGATGATGTTATGACGTGTCATGTTAGATTTTTACCATTGCTTGGTTGAATATTGAATTATTGGAATTTTTATGAAATTTTTATGATAGGTTTATCGTCAAAACCTTAGTTTGTGATCTCCAAACGATTTGATTTTTGAGTATGTTGCGCAAAAAATAATTTTGAAGATGGGTGTTTAATTTCATAATTTTTCAAATTAAAGGAAATATTTTATAAATTTCCTAAGGAAGGAAGGGCAATTATTTTGGCCTTTAATTATTAAAAATAATTGAATAATGATTTTGGTCCTAAAATTTATATATGTTAAAGAATCTGTTAATTCTAAAATTTGGTGAATTTTTGGGATTTTCCCAAGTGATTATGATTTATATGAATTTATTAAGCTAGAAAAACATATAAATGAATATTAAATAATTAATATTAACCGATGGGTGCGAAATTGTTTTGGGAAAGAAAACCAAGTGCAGTAGGTTTTTGAAAAGATTTGGGTAAAGTATATTATTGTTCAACAGAAATTTGATAAAGAATAAAAGTTGGTACAGGAATTGCTATTAATAAAAATAAAACAGTTTTTATGATAATTACATGCCACCGATATGCAACATTACCATGACGTTCGACATTAACAGTAGGTGGTATCACTTTACAGTTGCAAGCGATATCAGAGGTTGGCGGCATTGACATGAAGCAATGCATGTGATACTTATGTCGTAAGTATGCGATGCGTTGAGTCATGCTTCCGCCATTGACGTTGTGGGAATATCACATCTCATGGGTATATTATTGATGTCGTGAGTTATCAATGCCGACCGTCCCAGTTTCTTTGTTTCAAAATCTAGAACCTACGGCATTGATGCTTCAAGTTTTCACCATGGTTTTAAATAATGCCGCATACATCCTATATGACACCAGAGCTTAAGGCAATAATGCCAAAAAGTATTACTTCCAACATTAATTACATTAGGGATGATGCCACCTATTATCAATTTCGGCATTATTTTTATAGTGGCATAGTAGCCCTACTTTGTGAATTCATCATCAACTATTTTAGGCATTAATGTTGGAAGTCATCATTATCGACATTACTATTTTAAAGCACCCGATATTAAAGGTTTTATGATATTAATGCCGCATGTCACCAATGTCGGCATTATAGCCTTATGTTTTATAAAACCAGAATTATTTTTAAAAGCTTTTATATAAAGGGACGCGACTCCCATATCGGCCATATTGACTCCGCAAATTTTCAATGATGAACAATTTTATTTTATAGCGTTAGCCCTATAATGAAGGGGTGTGATGTCCTTATATTAGTACCAAAAGTATACATGGCAGTATTAAAATGGATTATAAATTGGCATGAGAAATTGGAAAAGTAATGGGCCATATTTTCCTTATTTTAAATATGAATTAAGGGAGTTCATCATAAAAAATGACAAATGTTTTCAAGGAATAAGTTATTGCCTAGTCCAAGTTTTGATATGAAATTACCAAAGAAAGTTATTACTTAAGGTTAAGCAACTATAAGATGCTAATTGATTGAACAAATCTGAATGGTGGATGTTACGTGTTCTTGCTATTATTTGATCTGTTATTTTGCATAATTATTATTGTCATACTCACATCATCATGACCTATAACTGCATTTTAGGACATTTAACAGCAGAATAACCAGTTAGCTTGACCCATTAGTGAGTATTCAGATTTAATTGTTTAATGAGTGGAATAGCATCCAAGAGATCGGGTAGGTCAAAAGATTATAATTTGAGATATGATATTGGAAGGGTCCAATAGGGTCATAGTTATCCCATGAAAACTATGGCTTGAGTAATGTTATTGGAGTCCAATAGTTTCCTAGTGATCCCATGAAAACTATGATTTGAATATATGGTATTGGAAGGGTCCAATAGGTTTATAGTGATCCCATGAAAACTATGATTGGAAATAGTTATTAATAGAAACCAATAGGTTCTTAGTAATCCCATTAAAACTATGATTCAGGACAGATACCTAAAAGTTTTGATAGGTTATTAGTTAGCTTATGAGTACTAATAGGTTTATAGTGACCGTAGGAAAACTATGAGTTGAGACAAACAATCGGTTTTGTGAGGATGGGTTAACTTAGGGTAGATATAACCTTAAATGGACATATGAATTAGACTTACCCCATTGCATACTTGCATGTCGTTATGTTATTATATTTTAACCATTATGGATGCAGGAGCATAATATATGGTTTGTACGTTGATAAAGATACTACTGAGGGGAAAACCTATTTCGCTCAGTGGCGTGGTCTCACTAAATATCTATTTGGTTCAAGTGATAGGTTATTATTTACACTGGACATTTTTTCTGACCCGAAGTTTTCGTTTTTCCCCATAAACTCTTAGGTGCTCGTTTGAGTAGGTCTACGGGATTTTAGGTTTTCAGTAGACGAATAAGCTTCCGGAGATGTGTAGGAGGCAAGATAGCTATATTAGGAGTTTTATATAACCCGCTATGTAGTTAATTTTGTTTGAATGGATGTAATGACAGAAATTATAGCTATCAAGTCATAGTAGACTCTAATCAACCAAGGGGCATCTTTGTATGTCGCTCTTGGAGTATTTTGTAATAATTATTTTTTCTCTGAACGAGGGATCGAATGGGATTATGTAATGAATATAAAATCTTATTTGTGAAATGAAATGTGAAAACATATTATTAAATTGTGTTTGAAAATTTTTGTATTCAAGTGCTTCTAATTATTGATATGTTTAACTGCATTTTGTCATCGAAAATTAATACTGTGGATGATTGCAGCATCCGTAGTACTTAGTTTCGGGACTCAAAGTGGGGAATGTTACAATTTGGTATCAGACCATAGGTTTATGTAAAACTTAAAAGATTAAAAATCCAATGAATCAGAGAATAAGATTAGGGTATGGGATAAAGCTATAGCAACATACTTGTACATGCTATATATAAGCATGCATTCTCCCCTCTCTCTTAGATCGTTCTTCTGTATCTTATTAAGGCTTGTATGCAGATTATGAGAAAGCAAGATGTGAAAGTAGGAAACAGAAGAGTGAATCTAGGTAGAGGAAGCACTACAACCAATGGAAATGTTTGACCCAATACCAGAAGGAATCGAGGTCAACAGGCAAATGCTAATCAAAATGCAAAAGCTAATGTAGATGCTGGAACCCTACAAGTTAATATGGGGACTATGCATCAGTTCTTTGCCGACATGATGCAAGCTGGAGCAACTGCTGGTTTGGTAAGAGGGAATGTTGCTAATGTGGGAGGAGCTAATCTTGTGGTGCCAGTTGGCAATAACTATGCCAAGCTGAATCGTGATTTTATCAATCTTAGAGGAAAGCCTTTTCTTAGAACTGAAGATGCTATTGAAGAGAGAACTAGTTGTTGCATTGTGAGAGGATTTTTTGCTGATCTAGGGTTGAACGAAGAGCAGACAAGGAGATTGGCTTCTAGGCAGTTGCAAGGTGCAGCACTATACTGGTGGAAAAGGGTAACCATTGGTGTGCCTAAAGAGGAACTGACTTGGGATGAGTTTAGGAGAAGGTTTGGGGAAAGGTTCTTATCTGATGTAGCCAAGTCAACTTTGCTTAGAAAGTTTATAGAATTAGTGCAAAGAGAGATGTCCACACTGGAGTATGTAACTAAGTTTGATGAGTTGTCCAAATATGGATATGCCACCATTGATATTTTGATTAGGAGGAATTAGAAGTTTATCCGGGGTTTGGGGCCGGAGAGCTAAGGCGACTATGCCACATCTCTGAGGTCCAAGTAACGTAGTGGTGGAGATGGCGATATGGAATAAGGAGATACTTTCTACTTTTGGGAATGAGAAGTCAGTGAAAATTTAGAGTTCTCAGAATAAGAAGAGGACGTTCTTCAAGAAGAAGGGAGCTCAGAAGGGTGGAGCTATCAAGAAAGGAAAAGTTGATCTTGTTTGCTTTAAGTGCGATAAGAAAGGATATTTTTCTCATGAGTGTCAAAATGGTAAGGGAAAGAAGGCTCTGAAAGGAAAGGTGTGAAGTGTTTCAACTACGACCAAACGGGGCACTACAAGAATTAGTGTTCAGAGTCGGCTAGAGTTGATAAAGGAAAGGTATTGCTTTGGAACTGTCTACATCGAGACCGACTACTATAGAGAAAGGAAAGTCTGTGATGGAAGGTACGCTTTTCATTCATAGCATACTAGTTAGAGTACGGTTTGATATAGGTGTATCGCATTCTTTTATCTCTCGATGTTTAGTAGATAAGTTAGAATTTGAACCATCATACCTTGTTACTTAGTAAAGGGTTGCGAATCCAATAGGAGGGTATGCAACTCTGGGGATGAGACGTAACCAGTGAAAGATAGAGTTGTTACGTAATGCTTTTGCCTATAGTTTGTATGTGTTTGACTTTGCGGGTTTTGGGATTATTTTTGGTATGGATCGGTTGAGCATATATGAGACTAGGACATTTTTCCTAGATAGGGAGATATCATTAAGACACCCTAATAGTCGTGACCGAGTTATATACTCATTAGAAAATGCGAGTTTTGATGTTTGTACTTTATTGGGTGCAATGGAAGTAGAAGATGAAGTAAATTGGTTTTTTGTTGTAAAATAGTACGCATATGTGTTTAAGCCTGTTATAGGACTGTCACCAAAACGAGCTATTGAGTTTCAAATAGATCTTGTACCTAGACCTGGACCTAAACCTGGACCTAAACCCATAAGTAGACCGCTTAGCAGAATGACACATACCGAGATAAAAGAGTTAAAGGTGCAGCTGGTGGAATTAGAAGGAAAGAATTTTATTAGACCAAGCAGCTTGCCTTAGGGAGCAGCAAGCGGTGTTCGTGAAGAAACCAGACGAGTCATTGAGATTGTGTATCGATTGTCATAAGTTGAATGAGAAGATGACAAATAATAGATATCTTTTGCTGATAATTGATGATTTATTTGATCAGTTGAGTGGAGCCAAAGAGTTTACCTAGTTGGATTTGGCGATAGGGTTCCATCAATTAAGGGTGGCAGAGGACAGTATTCCTTTGACGGTGTTTCGAATAAGATACAGTTCGTACGAGTGGTTAGTAGTGCCACCAGGATTGACTAATGCGCTTGCTTTCTTTATGGACTTGATGAACCAAATTTTTGTAGAGCACTTGGATAGGTTCATGTTAGTGTTTATTGGTGACATTTTGATATATTCTAAGAATGAGAGAGATCATGAGATTCACCTTAGAATAGTGCTTAAGACATAGAGGCAACATCCACTAAAATCGAAGTTTTTGAAGTGTCAACATCCACTAAAATTGAAGGTTTTGAAGTGTCTTTTTTGAAGAGAGATGTGAAGTTTCTTAGTTATGTAGATTCAAAAAAAGGGTTGTCCGTGGATCTGGCTAAGATTGAAGTAGTAAATAATTTGAAGAGACGTGAAACGATGATCAAGATAAGAAGTTTTCTACCGATGATTCATCAAGGATTTCTCTCGGATAACAGCGCCTTTAACTAAACTAACCAGAAAGGATGTAAAGTTTATTTGGTCAAGTAAATGTGAGGAGGCATTTCTTAAGTTAAAGCATTTGTTAACCAATGCACCCATGTTAGTTGTACCAGATGGTAATTAGGATTTGGTGGTCTATATAGATGCGAGTAGAACAGGGTTAGGAGCTATGTTGATGCAAAAGAGGTAAAGTGATTGCCTACGCTTCTCGACAGTTCAGACCACATGAAGTTAGGTATTCGACTCATGATTTGGAGTTAGCAGTTGTAATCCTTGCTTTGAAGGTGTGAAGACACTACCTTTTAGGAGAAAGATTCGAGTTGTATACGGATCATAAGTCCTTGTGGTATTTATTCTATCAGAAGGAGTTCAGTATTAGACAGTAGAGATGGCTGGAGTTTTAGTAGCTTATGATTTTGGTATTGAGTATACACCAGGGAAAGGAAATAAAGTGGCTGATGCACTTAGCAAAAAACAAAAAAATGTGGTATTAGCTATGTTGGCAAAATGGAATGTTTTGGAGACAAAGACTACTTGTAGTGTGCAATTAAGATCGACTGCTAGTTCTAGTTAGAGTACCGCCATATTATCATGTTTAGAAGTTCGGCACGTATTGATCGAAAGGATTGCTTCTAAGCAAAGAGATGATCCATTGCTCGTTGAAAGGATTAGAAGATTGGAAGGTGTAACAGAGATTGATGGTTTAAAGGATTTTAGTCTTGATCAAAATGGGTGGCTAAGAAAGCAGGGACGATTGTTTATTCTGGATGTTCATGACCGACCTAATAAGAGAAGTTCATAGGGAGTGTCATCGATCGAAGTTTACTATTCATCCTAGAGGAACTAAGATGTACAAGGATATGAAGGGAAGTTTCTTCTATGAAGGTATGTAAAGGGATGTAAGCTTATGGGTAAGACAGTGTTCGAATTGCCAGCAAGTGAAAGCCTAACATCAAAAGCCAAGTGGATTGCTTTAGCCTTTAGATATATTTGATTGGAATGGGATTCTATATCCATGGATTTTATTGGCGGGTTGCCAAGGTCGAATAGGGGAAATGAGAGTATTTGGGTTATAGGGGATAGACTGTCCAAGGGTGCACACTTCATTCCCATTAGGTCGACAAGGACAGCGCCTATCTTGGCTAAATTATTTATAAGGTATATTGTTATACTACATGGGATTCCTAGTATTATAGTCAGTGACAGAGATACATTGTTTACTAGTGAGTTCTATAAGAGTGTACAAGAGGTATTAGGTATCAAGCTTAAGATGAGTACCACTTATCACCCACAAATAGATGGGGAGATAGAGAGAGTCAATAAGGTGCTTGAAGATTTATTGAGAGCTTGTGTACTAGATTTTGGTGGGTTGTGGGAAGAACATATGCACTTAGCTGAGTTTTCCTATATTGATAGTTATCAAACAAGTGTAGGAATGGTGCCTTCCAAAGCTTTGTATGGAAGGCCGTGTAAATCATCGGCATGTTGGTTAGAGACCGAAGACAGGTTGGTTCTTGGTCCAGATATGGAAAGAGAAGCCACGGAAAAGATTGAATTGATCCGAGTATGAATGAAGGAAGTTCAGTCTAGGCAGAAAAGTTACGTAGATAAGAGGCGTAAAGATCTAGAGTTCTCAGTTGGAGACCACATTTTTGTTAAAATATCACCGATGAAGGGTATGGTACGGTTTAGAAAGACAGGGAAGCTAGCACCAAGATATTTAGATCCATTTCCTATTATAGAGAACATCGAGAAACTCGCTTATCGAATAGAGTTATAGATCAGTTTGGCAAGGGTCCATGATGTGTTTCATGTTTCTCATCCTAGAAAGTATGTACAGGATCCAGAGACTACTATTACTTCGACTGCATTGGAAGATTTAGTGGTGGAACCAAATATGAATTTTATTAGACAACCTGTTCGTCTTATGGCGAGAGATGAGAAATAAGATAGTTAAGTTAGTAAAATTACAGTGGAGTGACAACAAAAAGGACTATACTTGGGAGACAGAAGGATTAAAGAGAGTTATCCTACATTGTTCTGATGGTATGCCCTATATTTGTTATATATAGACTTTTTGCTAGTCGGGTAGGCTAGTATTGTTGTTATGTGATGTTACAGAAGTTTGCATGATCGTTATGCTTGTTATTATCCTTAATGAAATTTCGAGGACGAAATTCTTTAAGTGAGGAAGCCTGTAACACTCCTAATTATGATCAATATTATTCAGTAGATTTAATTAGAAAAATTAAATAAAATAATATGAGATGTAGTAAGATAAGGAGGATGAGATTCGATAATTAACAAGGTCGGGCCTAAATTAATCAACTATTAAGATTGTTTTCAAACTTAAAATATGAAAGAATATATGACAAGGGAAAATTAGGAATAAATCTTTCCTTTATCCCTCAAACCCTCCCTCTCCCATATCATTCTAATTTTTTGCAAGTGCAAAACAATTAAGGGAAAATGTAAGGAGTGCGGCCATTAAATAAGAAGAATATAGGAAGAAAGCTAAGGAAGGAAAAACTAGGGAAAACATTCCCCATCAAATCTCAACTCCATTATCCAAATTAAGGTAAATAATAATAAACCATCTCATTTTTATGCTTGTTTGGTTTCAGATATGATTGGTTTTGATTCAATGATGATGTTATGATGTGCCATGTTAGATTTTTACCAATCTTTAGTTATATAATGAATTATTGGAATTTTTATGAAATTTTTTGATAGGTTAATGGTGAAAACCTTAGTTTATGACCTTCAAACGATTTCATTTTTGATAATCTTGTGTAAGACATAATTATGAAGATGGGTTTTTAATTTCATAATTTTTCAAACTAATGGGAACATTTTATAAGTTTCTTAAGGAAGGAAGGGCGTTTATTTCGGGTTTTAATTACTAAAAATAATAAAATAATGATTTTGGTCAAGAAATTTTTATATGATAAAGAATATGTTAATTCTGAATTTTAGTCAATTTTTTGAATTTTTCTCAAAAGGTTATGATTTTATATGAATTTATTAATCTAGAAAAGCTTATAAATAAATGTTAAAAAAATTATATTAATTGATGGGTGCAAAATTGTTTTGGAAAAGAAAACCAAGTGCGCCAGTTATTTTGAAAAGATTTGGGTAAAGTATATCCAATAGAAATTTGATAAAGAATACAAGTTGGTAAAAAGGAATTGATTTGAATAGAAATAAAATAGTTTCTATAATAATTACAGCAATGCCACCAATATGCAGCATTGTCACAGCATTAACAATAGGTGGTATCACTTTCCAATTGTAAACGATATCAAAGGTAGGCGGCATTGACATGAAGCGATGCATGTGATACTTATGCCATAAGTATGCGATGCATTGAGTCATGCTTCCGCCACTGAAGTTATGGGAATATCGCATCTCATAGGTATATTATTGGTGTCGTGAGTTTTCAATGTCGACTGCCCCTGTTTCTTTGATTCAAAATCTTTAACCTACGGCATTGACACCGCAATTTTTCACCATGGTTTTAAACAATGCCGAATACTTCCTACATAACGCCATAGCTTAAGGCAATAATGTCGAAAAGTATTATTTTCGACATTAATTACATTAAGCGATGATGTCGCCAGTTACCAATTTCGGCATTATTTTTATAGCGGCATAGTAGCCCTGTTTTATGAATTTAATGTCTACAATTTTAGCCATTGATGTCGGAAGTCATCAATGTCGACATTACTATTTTAAAGCACCTGATATTAAAGGTTTTATGATATTGATGTCGCATGTCATCAATGTCGGCATTATAGCCTTATGTTTTATAAAACATAATTATTTTTAAAAGCTTTTAAATGAAGGGACACGACATCCTATGTCGGCCATATTGATGTCGCAAGTTTTCAATAATGAACATATTCTATTTTATGACGTTATGCCTATAATGAAGGGGTGCGACATCCTTATATTAATACTGAAAGTATACGAGGCAATATTAAAATGGATTATAAATTGGCATGAGAAATTGAAAAGGTAATGAGCCATATTTTCCTTGTTTTAAATATGAATTAAGGGGATCCATCATATATAATGACAAATGTTTTCAAGGAATAAATTGTTGCCTAGCCCAACTTTTAATGTGAAATTACCAAAAAAAGTTATTACTTAAGGTTAAGTAAATATAAGGTGCCAATTGATTGACATATTTGAATGATGGATGTTATATGTTCTTGCTATTATTTGATTAGTTATTTTGCATTTATTATTGTCATATTCACATCATCATGACCCATAACTGCATATTAGGACATTTAAGGGCAGAATAACAAGTTAGGTTGATCCATTAGCAAGTATAATCAGATTTAACTCTTGAGTGATTAGAATAGCATATAGGAGATCAAGTTGATCAAAGGTATAGGATGCCCAGACTGATCAAAGGATTATAATTTGAGATATGATATTGGAAGGGTCCAATAGGTTCATAGTAATCCTATGAAAACTTTGGCTTGAGTAATGTTATTGGAGATATCTAATAGGTTTCTAGTGATCCCATGGAAACTATAATTTAAATATATGGTATTGGAAGAGCCTAATAGGTTCATAGTGATCCCATGAAAACTATGATTAGAAATAGTTATTGGTAGAAACCAATAGGTTCTTAGTGATCCCGTGAAAACTATGATTCAGGAAAAGTAGTCCCTAAAGTTTTGGCAGGTTATTAGTTAGCCCATGAAAACTAATAGGTTCATAGTGACCTTAGGAAAACTATGAGTTGAGACAAACAGTCGGTTTTGTGATAATGCGTGAACTTAGGGTAAATATAACCCTAAATGGACAGATAAGCTAGACTTATACCATTGCATACTTGCATGTGATTATGTTATTATGTTTTTTAACCATTGTGGATGCATGAGCACAATATATGGTTTATATGTTGATTAAAATGCTAATGAAGGGAAAATTAGTTCTGCTCAGCGGCATGATCTCACTAGATATCTGTTAGGTTATAGATGGTAGGTTTTTATTAAATCAGACTTTTGTCTGACTAGAAGTTTTCATTTTTCCCCTTAAACTTTCGGGTAATCATTTGAGTAAGTCGAAAATAATGGATTTTAGGTTTTCAGTTAGATGAATAAGCTTCCGGAGATGTACAGGAGGCAAGCTAACTATATTAGGAGTTTTGTTTAACCCGCTGTGTAGTTTATTTTGTTTGAATGGATGTAATGATAGAAATTATAGCTGTCAAGTAGTAGTAGACACCGATCAACCCAGAGGGCATCTTCGTATGCCACTCTTGGAGTATTTCATAATAATTATATTTTCTCTGAACATGGGATCAAATGAGATTACGTGATGAATATGAAATCTTATTTGTGAAATGAAATGTGAAAACTTGTTATTAAATTATGTTTGAAAATATTCATATTCAAGTGCTTCTAATTATTGATATGATTAATATAGCCACATTTTGTCATTGGAAATTAATACTATGGATGACTGCATCATCTGTAGCACTTAGTTTCGGGCCTCAAAGTTGGGGATGTTACAATAAGTGATATATGATCTACTCTATATATCTAAAACCTAAGTCTGTGTTGGACATCCATCTATAATTCAAATTATTATGGTCTAATGATTTCCATCCAGGATCTAAAATAAATAGAGTCGGTACCATATTGTGCCATAGACCCTGAGCCGCATCCACTATGATTGAACTCAGGTAGATCTCAACATAACCTACATCGAGCATAAGCGATATGTGATCTACTCCAGATACCTGAAACCCAAGTGGATCTTACTGTACCCCCACATCGATGATAAGTGATAGATGATCCACTCGTAGATGATCGTCATCATCTCCCACTTATTCATCATAAACAAATTCGCGTAATGCCTTTACAAAAGAGGACGACGAGCATGTCATGTATAATACACTATCCGGACCACAAAGGAACACTGATGCCATGTGTGCATATGTGTATATGTTTGTGTGTCTATATATATATGTGTGTGTGTGTCTGTCTGTATGTATTTATGTTTGTATGTATGTATGTATTAATCAAATATAATGTCATGTAATCAAATACGGTTATAAAAAAAAGATCGATATCCCATCATCGTCCATCTACACGGCTGGCCACTACTATGTACCGACCCATGATTTTACCACTTTGAAAATGGAATATTTAATTGATTTTAAATATTCAAATGTAGAGTTCTCAACCTTAAATAATCATGTTCTATGTGATAAATAAGAATGGTGAACTTATTTTTAGAATTGGTTTAGAAAAATAAGATATTTTTGAGTTTCATCGTAAAATTAACAAAGCCGGTTTTCGACAAAATTGGATATACGTTCAATTTTTGTTTTTAATGATAAGTAACTATTTCTAAATTGTTATAAAATGATAATAATTGATTGATAAAATTTTTATAAATATATATACTTTTTTTATAAATATAGACAAACTTCGTCGCACTTTGACCAATCGACGTCATAATTTTATAATTGGATTTTAATATTATTTAATATGGTTTTGTAACTCAATTTATCTTGCTTTAATTATTTAAAGATGATAACAAACAAATTTTCAAATTATGTTTACACAAATAAATGTTTGATTAAAAACAGAAAATATGATCGGAAAACGTTTTGTCAAAAATCAACGTTTTATTCAATATAAGTTATATAAACATTTTTGCAACTTTAATAGTTATTATATAAACACATTAAAAAAGAAATAAACACCTCACTTGTATTAATGAAGGATCAATTAAGCTAAGTGTTTGATTAAGTAAAGAAAAGTACTTAAAGAAGATATTTTCACCAAATCCAATACAAGTCAAATCACATCAAAACAAAATCAAATCAAACTAAATCTCCACCTTAGTCCACTTTTCCGACTAGGTTCATCCCTTAAGTATTAAGTAAAGTTGACATAAAGTAATGATGTGATGTGAAGATGGTAAGTTTTGAAAAGTATGTTTCACATAAAGGGTAAGGAAGGGTATTTGTGTCATTTGACAAAGCTTAAGGGATAAGGATTCTAAGGCTATAAATATGGAACTGTTACCGCCAAAATTGGTCACTAACACCTAAATCCAGATGAAAGCACCAAATCACAAATATAATGTATGTAGAGAGCATGAATGTGAAGAACAGTGAAAACTAAAAAGAAAACAGTAATAACACAGAATTTATAGTGGTTCGGCTAACTCCGGCCTACGTCCACTCCAGAAATTTCCTTTTTATTGACATCAGAATCAAGTACAATTACAATCCGGAGTTTTCAAGACAACAATGGCAGAGTAGCCTTAGTGGAGAAGAGAAAGGGGAAAAGAATGAAGTCCTTTTTCTGAAGCCCCTCCCACTATATTTATAGGCAAAACCTGAGTTACTGAGCTTCCTGAGTGGTCCGGGCCCATTGAGACCATAGCCGAACCTACGCCCTTCATCACGACCGATCTTGAGCTTTGTACATGTCGACTTAAAGCATCCTGGGTATTAACCCGAAGTAGACCTATCCATAACTCATAGCAAACGAGCAGCCGACCCAAAGCAGCTATAACATACCGACCCTATGATATGTCGACCTCCACTTCTTCTACCGATCCGACCCTCTTTAGCCGACCCGAAGGAAGATAAGCACCGACCCAAAGTTAGTCTTCGCCTCCTCCAATGCCGATCCTATGCTGGTTTCACCATAGCCGACCTAGAGACTTCCCTATACCAACCCAAGTCCATCGCGAAGCCAACCATAATTGTCGATCCACTCGTCATGACCGAACGACGTGACCTTCCTTCCTTTGTCCGACGACCCTCCTTAACCGATCCACTCTACTGCCGATTCACTCCAATGCCGACCTACTCCACGTCGTCTCCTAGCCTTCCTACCGATCCACTCTAACACGACCGATCCAGAAATGTCGACCCAGATCACCACCGAGCAACAGCTGCCGGCCCACTTAGGCCGAGCCACTCATGACTTTCCACCCTTGACCGAGCCATACTCGCCGAGCCAGTCGCACCGAGCCACTTTGGCTTAAGCACCATGACCGAACCACATGATCTCCTCTCCTTGACTGAGCAACCTTGATCGAACGACCCACACTGAACCATCCATGACTGATCGTCTATCCATCCAACTGGCGCAAAACCATCGTATTCCAGTCTCGACAAACGATCAGTCGATTTTAGTTAAATCCACCTGCCTACGGCCTTGCCAAAAGGCGGGTTAACATTTTCCCCTCCAAAACATGCCTTGCTATTGGAAGGTGTGTTTTGAATAGCCTCAAATCCGATATCTAAAATCCATGTTCCATTCATTGTCAAGCAATTCCATCCAAATCTGATAGTCTACTCCACGACCATTCCAAGTTGTCATCCCATTCCGAATCCATCCCAAATCCATTAAACGAATCCAAGCCTGGGACCTCTCCGGGTCTAGTAATCCAAATCGAGGACCCTGTTGGGTTCAAATCCTAACCTGAAATCGAAATCCGATAACCGAGTTCTTATCCATCCATATCCAATAACCAATAACCAAATCCATGACCTCTCCGGGTCGATATCCAAATTCGGGACCGCTCCGGGTCCATGCCCAAATCCTTAGCTATTCACTTCCAATATCCAAATCCGTAACCTCTCCAGGTTCTTGCCAAGCGTAATCCACACTCGGCGACCTATGTTTAGCGATGCCTTAGGGCTCTTGGTTCAGTGTCCCTGAAGCTGAGTAATGCCATGGCTTAAGTCCTAAGCTAAATCCCGGTCGCTCCGGACCCTTGCCGAACATAATCCATGCTTGATGACCTATATAGTAGTTAACATGGGGCCTAAGTCCTAGGTCGAACCCTGGTCTCTCTAGACCCTTGTCGAGCATAATCCATACTCGACGACCTGATACAGTAACCGATGGATATAATGGGCCTAAGTCCTAGGCCAAATCATGGTCTCTCCGGACCCTTGCCGAGCATAATCCATGCTCGACGACCTTTTAGCCAAAAAAAACAGAGGAAAATCCAATCAAAATCCAATCTGAAATCCAAATGAAACTAGAAATCCACATCAAAAACCAAACCAAGAGACTAACGTCCAAACCGGAACCCAAATCAAAAAAACAAACAAAACCAGGAGTTCAAACCGAACTCCAAAACCAAACTAGAAAAATAAAGTGTCCAAGCCAAAGAGAAAAAACTGATTTCACAAACCAAAGCGTCACAGTTTATCATCATCTCAAAGCATGCTTAGGGGTTGTCTCTGTCCCCATACATGAGTAAGTGACTTAGCCGTCTGCCCAGAGTTTGCTACTTATTCCAAACCATCACGGTTAGTTGTTAACCAACCGACCACCATTTCTAGGCCTCACGCCATCGTTGTTCAAAGTAGGCGGTGGCTGCTATTGTTCCACCGACGCATTCCACGTTTCGACATATTGCCGCAACTGACCATTCCTTACATGCTCCTCGATTATATCCTTTAGATGCCTGTAGCTGTTAGTATCATGCACGTCCAGGTCATGAAAGAAACAGTGCCTTCCCAATGCACTTTCTCGTTCTGAAGGTTCCCTCCTTGTCGGCCTTCGATAAGGAAGGCGATCCCGAGTATCCAAGTATATATGTTCCAATGTTGCATTCAGTCCTGTATAAGTGGAGAATTTTGGTTCTCCCAGTGCTTCCTCTTCCTTGTCTTTACCCTGGCTTTCACCGGACGGTTTTCCATCCTTAACCACGTTTACTTCCTTTGACCTCATATCCAAACATGCATCCTCCTATCGTAGAAATCTCTCAGCTTCATGAAAGAATTCCTCGAGATCCATTGGTGGGTCCCGTATCAATGATACTTTGTAATCTGAATTATCCCTGACTCCTGACACTGCCACCATCAGAACCATTGATGGATTCGGCAGATCCACCGAAGCAACCGATGCATTAAATCGAGTTAAAAAAGTCCTGAGAAATTCTCCCGTCTTCTGCTTCACCGACGTCAATGTCATCACATTCTTCAGCCTTTTGATGTGGACTCGAAATTGTTTCAAAAACCTGTCCCCCAGTTCTGTCCGTGTTCCAACCGATCCATCTTCCAGCTGTCTGAACCACATAGCAGCTATATCAGTCAAGTACAGGGGAAAACACCAGGCCATAACCTCCTCGGATGCCCCTAGCACTTCCATATGTTTGTGTACCTCATCAAGTGGTCAGTGGGATCCGTCTTACCGTTGTATACTTCTAGAGTGGGCAGCTTGAAATCGGGTGGATTCCTAGCCATCCTGATGTTTCGGGTAAACGGACTTTTGTTGACTCCCTCCAAATCTCTGTTTTCCAGACCTCCGCGAATAGTTCGCCTGATAATATCAGCTAATCCAGTGTTACCTACCAAGGGTTGCCCCCATCCATATTTCTTAACTGCCCTCCAAGTCCATGAGGGAATTCTGGCACATACTCCTCGTCACGTACTCCCATATTCTTGTTGATGTCGGGCTGCGCAGCGTCATCTGGTATCCCTCCATGGATTGGTCTAGCATTACCTGGTGGTGTGCCCCTGAGTCTAGGTCCATCCAGATTGACAGTTGTTTGCTGATTGGGGGCTGCCCCCTATTGAACCACTCCATCTGCTTGCCTGTTGAGTCCTTCTGATCCAACTCCATGGATTTGAGCTCCTACAGCTCCTGCCTGCCCAAATTGTCAAAGAAGGGTCTGCATCATTTCCTCTTGCCTTTTCATCAGCTGCTCTTGCATGGAATTCATCATGACCTACATTTCGTCCCTAATGATGTAGATAGAGGCTTGATTACTCCAGAGGAAGCCTCCTGACTACCCTTTTGCTGACTCCTTTTCGTCCTCTGTCTCCTGGTTGATTGCTTTGCCATAGTCTCCAGAATCTAGGTTCCTAAGCCTTTGAATCCAAAATCCAAGCTTCAGAATCCCTAAGTGATAGCGCTCTCAGTGAAAGCACCAAAATGTTAGCGCCAAAATTGGTCACTAACACCCAAATCCATATGAAAGCACCAAATCACAGTCACATATCATAGAAAGAATATATGTAGAGAGTATAAATGTGGAGAACAGTGAAAATTAAAAACAAAACAGTAATAACACAGGATTTATAGTGGTTTGGCTAACTCTGGCCTACATCCACTTTGAAAATTTCGCTTTTATTGACATCAGAATCAAGTACAAGTACAATTACAATCCGGAGTTTTCAAGACAACAATGGCAGAGTAGCCTTAGTGGAGAAGAGAAAGGGGAAAAGAATAAAGTCCTTTTTCTGAAGCCCCTCCTGCTGTATTTATAGGCAAAACCTAAGTTACTGGGCTTCCTGAGTGGTCCGGGCCCATTGAGACCATAGTCGAACCTACGCCCTTCATCACGACCGATCTTGAGCTTTGTACATGCCGACCTGAAGCATCCTGGGTATTAACCCGAAGTAGACCTATCCATAACTCGAAGCAAACAAGCAGCCGACCCAAAGCAGCTATAACATGCCAACCCTGTCATACGCCGACCTCCACTTCTTCTGCTGATCCGACCCTCTTTAGCCGACCCGAAGGAAGATAAGCACCGACCCGAAGTTAGTCTTCGCCTCCTCCAATGCCGATACTATGCTGGTTTCACCATAGCTGACCTAGAGACTTCCCTATACCGACCCGAGTCCATCTCAAAGCCAACCATAATTGTCAATCCACACATGATGTCGGTCCACTCGTCATGACCGAACGACATGACCTTCCTTCCAATGTCCGACCGACCCTCCTTAACTGATCCCTCTACTGTCGATCCGCTCCAATGCCGACCCACTCCACATCGTCTCCTAGCCTTCCTACCGATCCACTCTAACACGACCGATCCAGAAATGTCGACCCAGATCACCACCGAGCCACATCTGTCGACCCACTCAGGCCGAGCCACTCGTGACTTTCCACCCTTGACCGAGCCATACTCACCGAGCCAGTTGCACCGGGCCACCTTGGCTTAAGCACCATGACCGAACCATGCATGATCTCCTCTCCTTGACCGAGCCATGTACGACCGAGCCACCTTGATCGAACGACCCACACCGAACAATCCATGACTGATTGTTTTTCCATTCAACTGGCTCAAACCCATCGTATTCTAGTCTCGACGAACGAGCAGTCGATTTTAGTTAAATCTGCCTGCCTAGGGCCTTGCCAAAAGGTGGGTTAACCGGAACCTTATGCTTTCATTTCTTCACACTTCCATTCATTCTTTTCTTAGCTTTCTTTTTGTCCTTCCTTTTTATTTTAATGGCTACTTCCTTAAAGAAATTATGAAGAAATATTAGTAGAAAATAAAATAAAATTATATACATATATATACATTCACTCAACACTTCAAAACAAAACCAAAAAACCACCTTTTCCTCTTTAAAATCCACGCCCACCCCATAATCATCCAAAGCCGTGAGCATTTTAGTGATAGGGAGGCTTGGCCATGAGTACAAAACAAAAAGGAGTGGTTTAGGAATTGTTTAAGTAAAGTTAACAATGGTTTAGTGAAGTGTGGTTGGATAAGAATGTTGGTAGGAAGAATTAGTTAGAGACAAAGGTGAGTACTCACATTTCACTAATTAATCTCTAAATTATTTCAAGTATAATGATTTAAAAGTTTAAATATACTGGATGATTAAATGTTTGATATTGGATGATAACTTGGTTGATATTATGATTGGTTATATGGTTCTGATATGGTTGATAACTTGGTTTGATAAATAATAAGTGAAATGGTTAGTAAGTAACCATAGTTAATTAAATGGAAATTTAATCCATGAATAATATGTGTATGGAGTTGTTTAGCCTCTTATTGGTTTTAAAAATCCAAAAAGAGTTAAAATGAATATTATAATAATATAGTATTATAATATGAAATGAAATGGAAAATGAGTTTGAAATATGAAAAGTATTTGTTTAAATGAGTTTAAAATGATTTAGAAATGTTTTATAAACATTTAAAAGTATTTCCATGAAGTTTGAAAAGAAATTTAAAAACAAGTCAAAACTAAGCACGTCGCGTAACGGTGGTCCGCTATTTCGCGCCGTAGAATTCAAACAAGTAAAGAGAATGGAATATAGCTCAGAATTCTTCGAGATAAGAATTTTTCAGACTATCATATCCATAGTTTTTAAATAAAGAAATAAATTAATATTTCATAAAGTAGACTTTGAAATATGAGTAAAACAAGTTTTTAGAAAAATTGCGGTTTTGTAGTTTAAAACTCGAATTTGAAATTAATTTCAAATGAATATTTTTAAATATTTAAAAATACGAAATAAATTTTATAGATCTATTAAAATGTTTTAAAAGAGATTTGAGTTATATATATGGATTTCCAAAATGATAGAAAAGTTGTTTTAACTAAATAAGCTTTTAAAATACTATTTGCAGTTCTTTTTTTGCAGCACTTTTTAATAACTTTTGCAAACAATGGTTTTAACTTAACTATTCTTTTCCAAGTCTTTTATGAACCTTTTTAAATAAATAATTAAGTAATTTAAAGATGATTAAGAGGTTTAAAAATGAGTATGCGAAAACGACTAGTATATTTGCTCCATTTGTAAGTGTCACAAAAAATCCGACCGAGAAATGGAACAGATCGAAGGGAAACCTCGGATGCTCTAAAATAATTAAAAGTAAACTAAGTATGTTAAAATATTTAGAGTCTATCAAATAAGTTGACCACCTTATGGGTGACCGGAAGGTAGTCTCTAGGCTTGGGTTTGGGAAACCAGTTGCCTGCCCCCTAGCTATCCGGACTGGCCCGATGGAGGGGATAGTAATTTGATTTACTCGGATTGAAATTTCCCAAAGTATAAAAGATATTTCCAAATTCAAAAAACTTGGATTTCATAGAAATAATCTTCTTATACTTAGTATTAAATTCCGAGAAGGGAATCCGTACGATCCATGTGAATTTAAAAGGCGATTTCATCGTTATTCGACGGATAATAAAGGTTGAATACGGAAATTGATATTGAGTAGAATTATTATAATTTCCATGATCCTTTTTACTCTATAAATTTTACAATATGAGATTCAAATAAATAATTTGGAAATGTTTTTCCGAAGTAAAAAGGTGAAACAATTTAGAATTATTCTAAGATTTAGAAAGGGTTTTAATTAATCAAAAGATTTGATAAATGAGGCTTAATGATTCCATATACTCTGAAATAGATAAGGAAACAATTTAATGAATATATCTCTAAGAGAAATTTGATTTAAATAAAAAGGTTAATTAATTGAATGTTGTATGATAATCACCTATATACCTAAATGCCTTTTTATCGATGGTTGGTTAAGAGAAACCGGAGCCGGATTTGGGTGATTTCTATCTAAAAACCACTTCGAACCAATGTATACGTTCGGGAGTGAAGACATGTTGAAGACGATGATTATTAAAGATCGGAGATCTTCAGAATGAGGGATTGCTTTCACGGGTCCTAGGGGTTTACCCCATATTATATTTATATGGTAGTGGTGTCTACATTTTGAAATCTTCGTTGTATTGAAGGCCGAAGGTCTTCATAGCGGAAGGACTGCTTGTTGACATTCTCTGGGTCACTCCCAATATAGAGATACTTATTATATCAGTGGTCCTGTCGTGTTTTGAAATCTTCGATTACAAGGATTAATCGCTACTAATCCTAGGGATAATTTTCGATCGGATGTAGTAGGAGGAGTTTCTTCGGTTTCGTTCGGTCCCAGAATGAACTTTTATGGACGAATGCCTGACATTGCATTTCTAAGATCACAAACGTTGACTTTTACAAACATACATTTGTTTTTTGGTGAAGAAGGCAACTTCTCTTAGCTTAACACCCTTCTCTGAGACATACGAGCTCAGAGGTTGTATGTTCATGAAAGTCAATAGTAATTGAAGGAATGGCAATGTGGCATTCAAAGTGGAACCTGTAATGATCAAAGTGTGGCTTTGTGAAAACAAAGTACAACTTTATGAAAAAAGCGTAGTCTCACGAGCCTTACATCCCAGGAATGATACAGGATACTGTGTGGTCTGTAGGACATATTTCGGGCTATCAGCTATGAGAAATGATAGGCATATGTTACGACAAGGCATCTGTTGCCATAAGATGATGAAATGGACAGGTATAGATGCTGGCGGAGATTGTATAAAGCCATTGAGTAATACTCTATTCCGTAGTAGTGTAGCAAGTACGGTTCCAAGTGGCTAGCTTGAGACGAGTGATAAGGTCGCCGCAGGAACTGTGGTTGTTATGCATGGATCGAAGGAAAAGGCCATTAGTTCCCTATCATGTTAGAAATCCAATTCCAAATATGAGCTTTACGGTCCAAAATAGCTGTAAAGCTTTGTAAACATTTCAACTACCTCTTTTGTAACTACATAAAAAAATTATGAAATCCTTCTTAAATGCTTGTTCAATCGCACTAAAAAATTGTTTTTTCAAGAAATAAAGTATTATGTGAGTGGGAGGCTACATGTAAGATTCGCTCATAAGGGATCTTGTGTGGACCAACCTAAAGGACTTTGGGATCGACCAATAATAGAAATTGGTGGTAGGATGATGTATTTGGACATGATCCAAAGACTCTAACATGGAAAATGATTACATAATATGAAATAAAATATACTGAGCCTAAAACGAACATAACTCATTGGAATGTCTAATAAGACATCTTATACATCTAAGAGAAACTATGAATTTCTTATCGGTGTCCAGAAAAAGAATTATTAGTAATAACAATTTCCTCAATTGTTAATAAGCCTTAAAGAGTATAGAGCCTAATGGCACATTCTTTGATTCCAAATAGATTCCAAATGTTATACCTTAACACGATTTTGATAGTTTTACCCAAAAGGATATGATCCATCGGTCATAGGTATGTCTTCAAAAGAAAGACCGATGCAGCTGGAATATAATAAGCAACAGTGATGAAAATAACATCGTAAAATTCAATTGTTAAAATTAGCATAATAGATTCGTCAGTCAACGTGCTTAAGTTATTTCGGACTCAACTTGCAACATTATTGCTAATATGACTTTAAATTTTAGTACATCTATGTTGGAATAGAAATTTTGAACAATGATTTAGAATAGACTGTTTGCACATAATAACCAAAATGTCATGAAGTTAATGGGAGCAGTAATAGGGTTTGTAAGTATTGAATATGATCCAAGAACTGATACAATGGTATCGTTCGACATGCATAGGAATTGAGCAATTATTTTGAAAGAGAAATCAAATTTTTTGATTTTCAGTCAAAATGTAGAAGAAGTGTGTGTTTGTAAGAAGATACTAAGATATTTCTAAAACTATAAGTAAACAACACAATAATGATTGTTAGCAATGTGCTCATGTTGAAATCGGTTTTAGTTTGGTTTTTTGATTCTCGATAAAGAATATGAAAGTCGCATCTTTTATAGTTGGTATAAAGACTGTTCGAATTTTCCCAAATGACATACATATGCACTGAATTAAAATGTTTAACATGGAGCATATGAGATGGATTCCTACTGCATTGGCAATAGGAATTGTCATATATGTTATGCTATCTACTATATCGTATTTCACTCGTACACTTGGTGCATTGAGCAAGTATCATATCCAAATTAATATCACTAAATGGTAGTTATGAGTATTCTTGAGTATTTATGAAATACTAGAGAATTGTTTATGGAAACAATGAACTCCTTATGAAAGTGTATTCATATTCGAACTTCATAAGTGATATCAAATATACTATGTCAATCCTAAGTTCATGTTCAACCTAGTTAAGGAGCTTCAATTTGAAAATGTTCCAAATGAGAGGTTGTGGTTGATTCAACCAAAGGCTATGTACGTCACCTTGATTAGGGCCATAACAAAAGCAGTACACATATTTGCATAAACTTCAAACTTAGCTAGGGGTGATTTCAAATGTTGAGAATCCTATGATATTATTTGGTGAAAACAATGTCGCGATACACATCATTAAAGAACCTAAAGCTCATTGTAACGACCCGTATTTTTAACTATTTTAAATTATAGAATTTAATATGACTATTGAATAAAAAAATGGTTAGAAATAAAAATTTAATGTTTATTTATGTAATTCATTTTATAGGAACTTAGATAAAATTTTGAAATAAACAATTTCGAAGATTTAGGCAATAAAAATATTGAAATAAAATTCTATGTAATTTAACGTGTCGTTATCCGTAACTTGAATTGAATGATGAATGTTGAATGACTATAAAATGGAAATAGTTGTTTTATAATTTGAATTCGTTTTAAAAGTTAAATTTTATAAGTTAAATAACTTATATTTCAATTATAGTGATTTATTGCATAATTTAATTGTGTAAAATTTAATACTGGAAATTATTTGAATAATTGAATTCTAAATTTAATGTGAATGAAAATGGTATCGAAAGTTGATATAAATTTTATTTAAATAACAATGAAGATTGTTAATATTTAAAATTGGGTTAAAGGTGAATGATTAGGAATTGGAAATTTTATATTATAATTAACGAGTAAAAATAGCCATTTTGGCCACTGTCTTGGATTTCGACGAAACTAGTTTCATCGAATCCATAATAGTGTATTATTTTCGAATTTCTAATTTCATAGAGTTTGGAGTTACCGTTTGTCGTACGGGATAGAAACGCATTGGAATTAATATTAGAAATTTAATATTATAATTCGATTCGGAATGGTATCTTTTCCATATGATCGAATTAGGCCTCGAAACTTGTTCCATTGTGTTCGGGATAGGGGTAAAACATTATAAATGACAGGCGGCATGCTTCATTTGGAGTTCGTTCGAAAAAGCACGTGAATAATAATAATAATAATATAATATGTTTACGTACATATATATACGCAACCCTCTCCAGCCCTAACCCTAAGATTCACGCAGTCGCAAGTTAGAAATTAATGGTCGAAAAGCTCCCACCTTCTCCACCGATTATCTTCCAATCCATTCATTTATAACGAAATCTTCCAACTAGAAAGTCGAAGAGCTCATCGAGCTCTACGAAATCAACGGCCACGATCTGATATCGTTCGACGTGGTGGCCAGAATTCGACCACGTTGGTCGGTCGTTCATGCATGTTTTTCTAAGGATTGGGAGGGCCGAGTTCGATAATAAACTGGCTATGGGTGCGCGCTATGATGGACTTCAACGTGGAGGTGTTGGATCGACTTCTGGCGCGTTGTGATGGAATTCGACGTGGAGCTCCCACCTTTTATAGTTGGTATAAAGATTGTTCGAATTTTCCCAAATGGCATACATATGCACTGAACTAAAATCTTTAACATGGAGCATATGAGATGGATTCCTAATGCATTAGCAATAGGAATTGTCATATATGTTATGCCATCTACTATATCGTATTTCACTCATACACTTGGTGCATTGAGCAAGTATCATAACTAAATTAATATCACTAAATGGTAGTTATGAGTATTTTTGAGTATTTATGAAATATTATAGAATTGTTTATGGAAACAATGAACTACTTATGAAAGAGTATTCATATTCGAACTTCATAAGTGATATCAAATATACTATGTCAATCCTAAATTCATGTTCAACCTAGTTAAGGAGCTTTAATTTGAAAATGTTCCAAATGAGAGGTTGTGGCTGATTCAACCAAAAGGCTAAGTACGTCGCCTTGATTAGGGCTATAACAAAAGCAGTACACATATTTGCATAAACTTCTAACTTAGCTAGGGGTGATTTCAAATGTCGAGAAAACCATGATATTATTTGGTGAAAACAATATCGCGATACACATCATTAAAGAACCAAGGGCTCACAAAGTATCTAGACACATACATCAAAAATTCCACGTTATAAATGCAGTTTATCGGCAATGAAGAGCTATTGGCTAACAGAGAAGATAATAAAACAATATAGCAGATCCATTCACTTAGGGACTACCTCGAATAGTTTTGAGAAAACCGATCAAGGAATGGGATTAGGATTCCATAATTAACTGTTGGGTGAATTCTCACCACCGGTCCAAAGCTAGACGAACCAAACCAACACTGCCGAACCAACCTGCCTTCAACACTGCCGAACCAACCTGCCTCCAACACTACCGAACCAACCTGCCTCCAACCCAATACCGGACCAACTAGATGCCGGACCAACCTGCCTCCAACCCAATACCGGACCAACTAGATGCCGGACCAACCTGCCTCCAACCTAATACCGGACCAACTCGATGCCAACCTAATGCCGGACCAACCAAATGCCGGACCAACTAAATGCCGGACCAACTCGATGCCAACCCAATGCCGAACCAACCAAATGCCGGACCAACTCGATGCCAACTCCATGCCGGACCAATCATCTCCAGACCAAATGCTACCGGACCAAGACGTGCCAGGCCAGATCACATCAGCCCAGTCCCACCAGCAGCTATATACACTCAAGACCCCTGCTCCCAAACTCACTCTATAAATAGAGGGGCAGGGGTACAACCACGGGGACAAGTTTGAGAGCTCAAGTATGGAGAGAACTTTCAAACAACTTTCTTTTACTTGTATCGAAGCTTTGCACTTGTAATCTAAACAAGAGAAGAGAAATAACATATAAAGTGGACGTAGGCATATTCTGGCTGAACCACTATAAATCTGCATATCTTTTTACAGTTTAGCCCCTGCTTTCCATATATTTGCATAAATCACCCAAATCACTAATAAGATATACTAAATCATATAACTTTGAGGTGTTTGTCCACTTTTTGTGCAAACATTTTTGGTGCTTTCACTGAGAACTTGAAGCTCGAAGCTTCAGCTTCTTCCACTTAACCTTTTTCCTAACAACATCATCCATCATCTGGAAACATGCCCCCAAGCAGAAAAAAGATGTTAACAAAGGAAAAAACATCGCTTCCAGCAGTCTTCCAGATCCAACGGTCACGGATCAAGTAAATCGTCCTCCTCTAGCGGCAGTACCGAATGAAGGACAGGCTAATCCGACCACTCCTACCGTAGAACATCCCGCAGCAATTACTAGGGCAGATCTAGACAGGGTTGTGGTTGAAGTAACTAATCGCTTCACGTCCCAGCAGGAAGCCTTGGTGGACCATCTCATGTCACGCTTAAGGGATGCTGAAGAGTCCAATCGCAACACTGAATCATGGGGCGAGTCCCAGTCTGGAGGGTCTCGGAGACAACAAAGATCTTCCTTCTTCGAAGGAGCTAACGGCAGAAGCAGCCATGGTAGGAATCGAGATCGAGCACAGCCCAAAGATAGGCCTGAAGAAACGCTTGGAACCGAACCCCACGGGGGAGGTGTAGGGCGAAGGTCAACTGTAGCTGAGCCTGTCGTACTGCCTAACCATGGAAACGCCAGTGAACGGGGCCGAGCTAGAGTCCAGCCCGAAGTCGGACCCGAGGAAGTGCTTAGATCAGAACCCAGCAGGGGAAGATCAAGGCAAGGGCCAACTATGGCTGACCCTAGCATGCTCCCAGAAGACCAAAGGCAGCCACCGGAGAGTATGAGGAATGATAGACGATACCATCCCTACAGATCATCTGGACGGGATCAATCCCACAGAACAGAGCCAAATTCATTTCTATCTACTCCAAATTCTGATGAAAGGATGGCACGCTTATTCAGAGAGTGCGTCCAACGGGAGCAAAGAGATCGAGGGATAGGCGCTAGGGTAACCAGCCCTTTCGTCCGCAACATCGAAATTGCTATCACCCCCCGGGAATGGAAGATGCCAACAATGGAACCTTATAAAGGAACCTCCGACCCCGTCGTACACTTGCAGAGATACACACAACATATGCTCATGAGTGGAGCGACAGAGGGAGTACTGTGCAAATGCTTTCCACTCTTCTTAGCGGATCTCGCTACCTCCTGGTTCTGTCATCTACCTCAGGGATCCATCAGCTCGTGGGAAATGTTGAAAGAAAAGTTTATCAGTCAGTTCCGCATTCATGTGGAACAACCTAAGGACGCTTATTCCTTATCCAGCGTCAACCAGAAGCCTGGAGAGAAACTGCAGCAATACCTAACCCGATTCAATGCCGCAGCAGCCACAGTCCAAGATGCCGATGAGAAGCTTATTCTAATGGCCCTCTGTAGTGGTGTGCATCCGGACACTAAATTTGCTAGAAGGTTGACAAAAGAAAAACCAGCTACTTTACCCGATTTCTTCCATGAAGCCGAAAAATATATGAGGCTTGAGGATGCTGCCGTTGAGGGGCAGCCAGGACAGCAAAATAAGGCAACTCACAGCAACGCCCCTGTTGTGGCAAGGGACGTTCGAAGAAATGATTCCAGAGACAATGCTGGGGGCAAGAAGGGAGAAAAGCGCCTATATCGGCCAGGACCGAGATTCGACACTTACACTCCTTTGAACGAGACCGTCGAAAATATCTTCCTTGCCACCCAAGGCAAAGTTAGATACAAACGCCCACCATACAAGAAGGAATCAGATAACACGCAGAAGTCTGGAAAGTTCTGCCGCTTCCACGAATCTTATGGGCATGATACCAATGAATGTCATCATCTCCGAGACTTGATCGAGGAACATATCAGAAGAAAGAAACTGGAACGCTATGTAAAAGGTCAAGATAGGGCTCCAGCTCCTGCCAATGAGAATCCAAGGCTACCCTCACCGGAGATCGGCAGAGGAAACCACAACACTAGCGACTCTAGTCAAGAGAAGATAGTGGTCCATACCATCTCGGGAGGACCGCACATCGCAGACAGAAGCTGGAAAGAGATGGAAAGATATGGAAAGTCGCTCAGAGACAATAAAGACTATGTCAATTCAATTATAGAAGAACGCCACCCGAAAAGGAAAGAAAGTGATGACATCACATTCGGTAAGCGTGACCTAGAAGGAAGGCAATACCCTCACATGGATCCTATGGTTATCTCTGCCCGGCTCGGTCCCGCCGAAGTTTACCGAATCTTAGTGGACACAGGAAGCTCAGTAAATATCCTGTTCAAACATGCATTCGACAAAATGAAACTATCAATGAAGGATGTATCTCCCCGCGATAAGCCACTACACGGTTTCACTGGAGATGCAAAGATGCCCCTCGGGCAACTGGACCTCTTCGTCGAGATTGGAAGCCATCCCCGCTTCGTTGTACGGAAACAGACGTTTGTGCTAATAGAAAACCATTCGGCCTACAACGCCTTCTTAGGAAGGCCAGCCTTGTCTGACTTCCAAATTGTCCTAGCCCCCTGGTGCCTAAAGATGAAATTTCCAACGGACAATGGAGTAGGGGAAGTAGAAGGAGACCAGGATGTTGCTCGAGACTGCTATGTGACTGAACTTCGCCACAATCACAGGAAGGATAAAGGGAAGGGTGTAGAGGTTGCCCTCTGCACAAAAAGTCTAGAAGCATAGCAACTAAAGAAAGCTCCTCCTCTTCGATATACCAGCGACCCTTTCAATGAATTAGACCCTAGGGACAAAGAGGAGGAGGCCACCGCCGAGCCTGCAGAGGCTATGGAGTTTGTATCTGTAGACAAGCACGACTCAAGTAGACTATTAAAAATTGGGTCCCAACTAAAAGCAGAGTTGAAGGAGCAGCTCATTGACTTTCTCCGCCACAACTTGGATGTATTCGCATGGTCACACGCTGATATGACCGGAATCTCCCCCGACGTAGCATGCCATGTACTAAACATTGATCCTACCAAGGGGCCCGTAAAACAAAGAAAGAGAAGTATGGGGGCAGAGCGATCGGCAGCCCTCGATGAAGAAGTAAAGAATCTACTCGCCAATGACTTCATACGAGAAGCCATCTACCCGGAATGGATTGCTAACCCGGTACTGGTGAAGAAGGCTAATGGGAAGTGGCGAACATGCATTGACTTCTCCAACCTAAACGATGCCTGCCCAAAGGATTGCTTCCCACTTCCCCGAATCGACCAACTTGTAGACAGCACAGCCGGGCACGAGCTCTTATCTTTTATGGACGCATACTCAGGGTATAACCAAATTCCTATGCATGCTCCCGATCAAGACCACACTAGTTTCATCACCGACCGGGGTTTATACTGCTATAAGGTAATGCCTTTCGGACTTAAAAATGCAGGAGCCACCTACCAGCGCCTCTTCAACAAGATGTTTGCAGGGCTAATAGGGAAAACTATGGAAGTATACGTGGATGACATGCTGGTAAAGTCAAGAAAAGCCGACGATCACGTAAGCCACCTAGGCAAGATGTTTCAAGTACTTCGCCAGTATGGAATGAAGTTGAATCCTCTAAAATGCTCTTTCGGAGTGTCATCAGGAAAGTTATTAGGATTCATCGTCCATGCCAGAGGGATTGAAGCAAACCTGGAACAAGTCCGGGCGCTAAGGGATATCAAGATACCTTCCAATCGAAAGGAAATGCAAAGCCTGAATGGAAAAGTGGCCGCCCTAAGCCGATTCATCTCCAAAGCAACGGACAAGTGTGTCCCCTTTTTCGAAGCTCTAAAGAAAGACAAAGGAAAGTTCGAATGGACCGACGAATGTTTAACCGCTTTCCTTAACTTAATCGAACACCTCCAGAAACCACCGGTACTCTCGACCCCAAGCGAAGGCGAAGAGTTATACCTATACCTTGTTGTGTCATCTCACGCCCTAAGCGCTGCCTTGGTAAGGGAAGACAACCGCACGCAGCGGCCAGTTTACTTCGTCAGTAAGAGGTTTACGGGGGCAGAAGTCAGATATCCTAAACTTGAGAAGCTAGCATACTGTTTACTAATCACATCGTGGAAACTGCGTCACTACTTCCAGTCCCATTCCATCAAAGTTCTGACCGATCAACCACTGAGGCAAGTACTCCATCGTCCCGACACTTCTGGGCGACTACTTAAATGGTGTATTGAACTAAGTCAGTATGATATCACTTATCACCCTCGCACCGCCATCAAGGGACAAGCCATGGCTGATTTCATTGCCGAATTCACTACCAACGAAGATAAGGAGCAATTGGAAATAGCAGAAGACATCAAGTGGAATCTCTTTGTGGATGGTGCATCAAACGAACAAGGCTCGGGGGCAGGTGTGGTAATAATCACTCCCAGGGGAAATAAGCTGCACTATGCTATAAGGTTGAAATTCGCTGCCACCAACAACGATGCAGAATATGAAGCAGTGATAGTTGGATTAGAACTTGCCATAGAAATCGGAGCCAATTCTTTGTGCCTTCATAGCGATTCTCAACTTATTGTTAATCAAATACTAGGAGAATTCCAAGCTCGAGAAGAACGACTCATAGCATAGTTAAAGAAGACCAAGTTACTTCTCAGCCGATTGGACCACTACTTAGTCAAACACATCCCTCGGGAAGAGAACCAAGAGGCCGACGAATTGGCAAAGCAAGCAAGTATGAGAGACATCGCCATCTTTGGAGCAGTGACCATCTCAAAGCAACTGACCCCAAGTTTTGAGCAAGTAAATCTGATAGCTGCAACCGAAGAAGCAACTTGGATGACTCCCATCCGAGACTACCTACAAAGTGGTACACTACCCAATGGGCGTAACGAAGTCAAGAAAATCTTGAGGAAAGCTTCCCGCTACACAATACAAGAAGACATCCTCTATTGGCGCGGATTATCTAACCCATTATTAAGGTGTGTCGCTGGGAGGGAAGCCAAGGAAATCTTATTCAACATTCATCAGGGAAGCTGCGGAGATCACACCGGAGGGCAAACATTAGCAAAAAAAGATACTCCGGTACGGAGTCCCACTCAAAATCATATCAGACAATGGACTTCAGTTTGACAGCGAGGAATTCGCCAACTGGTGCCAAGAGCACGGAATTCACAAAAGCTTCTCATCCGTAGCGTATCCCCAGGCAAACGGACAAGTCGAAGCCATCAACAAAATTCTGAAAACTCTAATCAAAAAGAAGATCGAAAAGTCAAAGGGCACTTGGGTGGATGAACTCCCTACGGCACTATGGGCCTATCGCACATCTTTCAGAACATCAACGGGGCATACTCATTTCTCTTTGGCATACGGATCGGAGGCTATGCTCCCAGTTGAAACCATTGTGCCTTCCCACCATAGGATCCACTATAACCCGGAAGAGAACGAAGAACTCCTTCACATGTCTTTGGATCTAGTTGAGGAGAGAAGAAATGATGCAGTCCTTAAAGCAGCGGCCCATAAGCAAAAAGTGGCAGCACAATACAACTCCAAAGTCAAGCATCGTACCTTACAAGAAGGAGATCTTGTCCTCAAGCAAATCTTCCCTCGCCCCGGAGCACTAGATCCAATCTGGGATGGACCATATGTAATTCATAAAGATCTCCACAATGGAGCTTATATTTTGTCAACAGTGGACGGAGAGGTGTTCCAGAGGGCATGGAACATCCAACACCTCCGTCGATACTTTTCTTAACTTGTACTGCCCATATGAAGTGAATTAACAAAGAGAATCAGTGGACGTAGGCCTTTTTGTGCCGAACCACTTTAAAAAAACCTTGTCTCTTTTTTAACTTGTTCCTTTATATCTTGGCTGCTTGTTAACTTTATCCTTTTCTGTTGAACAAAATCCTATGCGTATAGCATTTCCACCCAAAGCACTCCACAGCGCAACTTCACCTGGACAAGACCTAACATGTACTACGCGAATCTATGCCCACGCCAATGAGACACTTTTGCTCCGGCATCCCTCTGCTGCGGGTTAACTCATTTCTCGCGACGGCCCTTAAAGCCAACTGTAATGAGCCAATTATAAGCCACCGAGAAGGCCGACTATAGCCGAGGCAGCTCATTACGGCGCTCGGCTCGCCGGCAACTGTGAATCGACTATAAGCCCCAACACAAGGTGTGGCCAGCCAGGGGCAGTTCACGGTTGACGATCGGCACCCACGCTAGCCGGCCATAGTAAATCGAATAATACCCACGATTACGTGCCATAATGGCCCGAATAGTTACTGTGCGCGATCTCGGCTCCGATGTGTCTTAAGTGCGGCTGTGGTAAAAAATAATTAACTCCCCGCGGAGGCGTAAGATGGGTGACAAATGTCTCCAAGACCCACAGCTAGGGAAAGTGACTACAAAGCCCGTTTGCCACGAACTTAAGCACACCGAAGGCCTTCCGTGATTGGAAGTTTTACTTTTTCACATATTTCAATTTTACTTAAGCAACTTTTCTCCTATCCTCTATAACGATCCCTAAAGCACAGGTCACAGAATAGGAGGCATTCGCAAATGAGACCGGATGGCCGGGCACTCGACCACATTTTCACACTCAGTCACGCTAAAGCCGCCGTCTACAACTAAAGTAGGAGGGACGGTATTTTATTTTTGTGTGCCTAAAAACATAGCTATAGTTTATTCGCACTTCACGCTAACATTACAAGTCATAAAATTATGTTTTAAACAAGAACCTGACATCAAACGCAATTTGATTACAAGAATATGCATAGCTATATTTCTCATACAACATGTTAAAATAGCAACAAACATTCAAAAGACGACAAAATCAGCTTAAGTTAAAAAATTACCACCTAAGAGTTACTTTACTAATTTAAGACTAACATATACAACCATGTCAAGCCCACAAAAAAAATTTTCCAGGCCTAATCAAGGAGCCGGCTGCATCGGAGTCTTGCCCTTGTCCTATTGCCCACCTATCCGGTCAGAAAAAGAAATCATTAGTGATAAGCAACAGAGTTGACAAAGAAGAAACTAAAGAAGAAGAGGTTACCAGCAACTTCCCCTTGATCATCTTGGTCGTCATCCCCTACTTCCACGCCTGCCTCCTCAGCTGCAAACAACCGCATCCCCTCCTTCACCGCTATCTTCTCCTCCTTGGTGAACTGAGCGGTAACCACATCCATCCTAAAGGCCGATCCACCCTCCTTGTCCGCCTCAGCCTTGGCCTCCTCTAAAGCCCTGAGGTAAATCCTAGCCATAACCCGGGGATAGTTGTCCATCCAAGATAATCCACCCTGCTTCCAAGTGCGAAAGTACATATCCTGCAGCATATCATCCATCATCCCCTCATTTTCCTCAAACTCCCTCATACGAGCCTCAGAGACCGATAGCCTTGCAATTGCAGCATCCCTCTCCAGTCGGTATCGCGAGTAGTCAGCCTGAAGGGACCTCCTCGTCGCCTCCATCTCCTCCTTTAGCCTGACCAGAGCAAGCTCTGCGGCTTCAAGTCTCCCCGACAGCTCCTCTACCTGCTCAAGATCCGCCCTTCGAACCTCGTCCACTGTCGAGATGGCCATATCTATCCGCTCCTTGCAGGTAGCCTCCATCTTCCACAATTCCGCCTTACTAGCCTCCTCCATAGCCTTCCTCAGCCTGGAGGCAGCCTCGTGCTGAGAAATCTGAATGGCCTGATCGGCAAGCTGCTTGGCCTGGTCCGAAACCATCAATCGTAGTCGAATGTTGGCACTCCCGATCTCCTCTCCAGCCTTAACCAGCCGGGCATGATGCCCCATCAGCTTCCTAGTCTCCTCCGCGACCCGTTCAATATTAGCCTTGGCTTCGTCTCCCATGGTAACTATCCGAGTGGTAAGTAAATCGAGATCTAAGGACTTAGCCTCATCGAGCACCCGTACCATGGGATTACGAGGAAGAAGATGCTCTCCTGTGGCCTCGTCAAATAAAATATCCTGAGAACTCGGATCCAGATCCGGGTGGCCAGCAAACGGGTTGCGAACTGAAACGAGGTGTTCTATCGGGATGACAGTGGGGCGTTCGGATGAATGAGGAGAAGGTATAAAGTGCTCCTCTGGAGTGCCCTGAGAAGGTTGAGTTGGGGCCTGAAGACTGGGTGAAGATTCAAACAAAGAGCGACTCCTCTTCCTCTTCCGAATATCCTCTTCAATAACCCCAAGAAGAGGGCGGTAACCTACTACATCTCCGGGACGACCGGTCGGAGGCTTGGGTTGGGAGGAAGCTCTGAGAAGCTTGAATTGTTCGAGGCGATGACGAACATCTGAAGTTTTGGATACCTCACTCACCCCTGGAATAAAGAACAAGTGTTACAAGCTTACATTGATCCATAATTCAAGAAACACGTTAAATTAAAGGTTAAAAGAAGAAAGGAAACACATCTGTTATACAAACCCTGGGGAGGAGTAGGATACTGCAATAAGTCCTGGATTTCATTCCAGGACGGGAGCGGACCATAAATTATTCCTAAGTTCCTATCATAAATGGAGCCCGCAGAAGTCAAAAGTTCACCTTGAGTCGTCGGAACCACCTTGGCTGGAATAGTCTGGGAAGACACGCTTGCATCAGTCCTGGCCTTGTCAGATTTCTCTACCAAAGCCGGTTCCCCGTCCAGCCCCTCGAAAGCTTGGCGGAATGCATCATCCGTCCACTCCTGAATCTCGCCTGCTTGCCCAGGAAGCAAGGCCCCGATGCCATCACCACCTTCCCGGTCATCTCCACCCTCACCTCTCTCCTCCTCCACATCTTCCTCCCCCGGAGTAATTGGACAAGTGCTGGGGGAAGGACCGTCCGACTTCTTAAGCTTCTTACCTCCGACAGCTGGGGGTTTCGTGAAAGGTTTCCTCTTACCACTCTCTACTGTGACACCTCCCTTAGCTTGAGCAGCCGCCCTCTCCTCCACCCTTTCCCTCTGCTTGACTACTGACTGCTGTGGAAGGATCAAATTATACTCCAGAAGGGTCGCATTTCTGATCAGGTAAGCAGCTGATCTATCTCTCCCAGGGATAGCTTCTATCTCAGCCGCCATCTGAACCAGGCGATCAGTCTCCACAACCGCAAAGCCACCTGTCGCTAGTAAAAAATGAAAACGTATGAGAAGAATCATCACGGCCAGAATGGAGGTTATAAATAAAGCGTCGACTTACATCCAGAGGTGAAACGTCGAATAGAAACAGAGTCGTCCCTGACGAAGAACCACTCCTTCTTGAACATGTTGTACTTAGAATACAGATCCAAGACCGGCTTGAAGGTTACAGTTGACTCCAAGCTGATGTATGGGGACCCCTTCTTATAGCCCCTCAGATTATATAAGTACCGGATCTCCCGGTTGGAACGAGCATGCCCATACTTCCTCTGAAAGATGACGAAGAGGCTCACCAGTATAGTATAGGAATTGGATTGAAGCTGGAATGGGGCCACCTTTAGGTATGTAAGAAAGCTGACTACCCAAGCATTAAGAGACGGGATGGCACCGCACATGCAGTGGTATCTGCTGTAGGCAAAGTATCCTTCGGGAGGGTCATATAGCATAACTTCTCTCCCTGGCAACAGCATGCGCGCTCTATCGATCCCGAAAGAACGGGAGATGACATCAAGCTGCTCCTCCTTGAGGGAGCTGGGAAAGCAATCGGGCGGGGAGTTCAAAAGCTCCTGAGGGCCGTACCCGTTCACCAGTGATCTCGGGGCAGTTCCGTGACGTTCCAGTCCTGGCTGAGCAGGGGGCAATGCGGAAGATTCTCCTTCGCCCTGGGACTTCTTTTTATCTGATCGAGTTTCAACTCTTTGATACATTATCTGTAACACGAAAAAGTACGCCGTTAAAATGAAGGATGCAGAAATGTAAAACAAGCAAGTTTATATCAAAAGCCATCCGGTATAAAACCCATCCGGGATAAAATCCATCCGGTATAAAGCCCATCCGGTATAAAACCCATCCGGTATAAAGTCCATCCGGTATAAAGTCCATCCAGCATCAAGACCATCCTATATTAAGCTCATTCGGTAAAGTGAAATGAATCGAAGAAGCCATTCGGCACTCACCTGATTCGGCAACACAATTGATTTGGCAGCAAGTTTTGTTTTGAAATTAGTTCGGCAATCTCGTTCAGTGGGCAATAGCGGAGGCCCTAGTTCCGTACTTATAGGCGAGAGTAAACCTCCGGACCAACAGGTTCGGTACTAAAAATCGAATGGGAATGTAAAAATTGGATAACCTGAAACAAAGTAGGCCATATGCCAGCATATACCCCACTTTGGGGGGGCAAATGTTGGGTGAATTCTCACCACCGGTCCAAAGCTAGACGAACCAAATCAACACTGCCGAACCAACTTGCCTTCAACACTACCGAACCAACCTGCCTCCAACACTGCCGAACCAACCTGCCTCCAACTCAATACCGGACCAACTAGATGCTGGACCAACCTGCCTCCAACCCAATACCGGACCAACTAGATGCCGGACCAACTCGATGCCAACTCCATGATGGACCAATCATCGTCGGACCAAATGCTACCGGACCAAGACGTGCCAGGCCAGATCACATCAGCCCAGGCCCACCAGCAGCTATATACACTCAAGACCCCTGCTCCCAACCTCACTCTATAAATAGATGGGCAGGGGTACAACCATGGGGACAAGTTTGAGAGCTCAAGCACGGAGAGAACTTTCAAACAACTTTCTTTTACTTGTATCGAAGCTTTGCACTTGTAATCTAAACAAGAGAAGAGAAATAACATATAAAGTGGACGTAGGCATATTCTGGCTGAACCACTATAAATCTGCATGTCTTTTTACAGTTTAGCCCCTGCTTTCCATATATTTTCATAAATCACCCAAATCACTAATAAGATATACTAAATCATATAACTTTAAGGTGTTTGTCCACTTTTTGTGCAAAGATTAACCCTAAGTGCTAGTAGAAGATTGAGAAAGTTATTGGTATGCCCTAGGGATAATTATCTAATTTGATATATATATATATACCAATATATATATATACGTATATATATATATATACGTATATATATATCAATCTTATTCAAAATAAAGGTGTTTGTTTTTTTATATATACTATATTATATTGTGATATATTTAATTAAGTAATTAATTTAAAGTATACTAATAAGAAAATCCTTAGATAAAATGTTATGTGATTGTAGTTGCAATCGTGAGTAATTAACTACAAAATAAAATAACATTTTGTTTTAAATATTTTTGTCAATTTGTTTCGAGTACGGATATCGATACATGTGTTGATACTTAATTTGAAACGCACTCCAAATGTTGGATGGTGTATTATTCATGGCTACTGGAGGCACCAAGGGGTTGCGTACTCGTAGTTAATGGATAACTATGGAATGACTCATATTAGAGTTTCCTATTGGTTTGTAACAACAAGGTCAAACAGAAAATCTAAATGTGATGATGTTACATGGTTCTGTTGACCTAGAAATGGTGTGGAACTTCAATATGGATACTCCACTTTGATTACAGTTAAATCGTGGCATTGTGTATCATGAACCAGTTGTTTTTATTTTTAAGCATTTGTAAGAATGGAGGGTTTATAACTGTCAAGACTGAATCTAGATTAGACTCTGATATTGTATTCAAAAAATTTATTGTAAAGATTATATATTGAAATACAATATGTCATTCCATTCATGTGAGATTCTGTTCTATTTTCTTTTTCGATTTCCCCTAACAATCGGGCTTTTCGACACTTGGATTTGCAGCACATGAATGTATTAATGTTAATTTTTGAGGGTCGAATATTTTGATCCTTACATACTATAAGGCCAATAATATGTAAGACCACTAATATAAGGCCACTATATTGTATAGTCGCTAATATAAGACCTACACGATGTGTGGTCGCTAATATAAGACCAATATCATTCATCAAAACATATCTACCCAAGGTCGGAACCAAGAGGTACGGACTGACTCTGCTTAATCGTATACACTTGTCAGACGTGAATTTGCAAAGATCACCGTACCAATCTTGTGTCTGATCATTATTGATCAGATAAGCATCACTTATATTAGCATCAGATTCCCAAGCTTCGCCTTGCATTATATTTTCCCAAGCAACCCAAAGTCTTCAGAAGTCATGCCATAGCATCGCACCAACTCGCATCTGAAACTTGGGGAAAAATCTTCATCAACTTGCATACTGCCAGGGCTCACTGTCCAAGCCTATAACCCACCGATGCACTAATGGTATAGCTACCGGTGGTAGTCTGTCCGAGGAAGTAAGCCCAGGCAGGTGAAAACTGTGCCAATTCAGTCACTAATTTGAGTTGCATTCCCTCTATCGCTTCGCCCGATGAGTCGCCTAGCACCTCTAGCTTGTATCCATCACGTCAGACCTCTTCTAGAGTCTATTGGTTGATGTTTTGGAATTAGTTCCTTGTGTATTCAAAAACCAATTTTGGTGCGAAATCCAATATTTTACGCGTAAAATTCCATGGGAAGATTTTAGCGACCCCGCCTCCTCAAACATGCCAAAATGAACTCAACCGACCTTCTCGCCTCATGTGATGCTCACACATGTGTTGATGCACGTACTTATGCATGCATATGCACATACGTACTTATTCATGCATATGAACACACGTACATGCACACTTGTAAAACTTCACAAATCACATTTCAAGCTTCACTGGAGCGATTACTTGACCCGGTATTCTCTCACACAACTTAGCACGCCCGATAGTAGCCATGTCTACATGAGATTGCTCGTTTATATATGCATATGGATATCCCATACACATATATAATTATTCAGCCAAATATATTTATATATACACGCACAACTACATTCATCAATTCTAATTACGATACAAGAATAGTATTGATTATTAGATAACTTCAAATACACGTATCCATATATTTACCCATATACATATACATACATGTATATATAAATAAGTATTTCAATTATTAGTTAAATCAAATCTAATTTTATTTACTAAATCTTTTCTATAAAAGTCAAATATGTTTTTCTACTATTTTATAAAATCATTCCATTATTTTATTAAATATAATACTTTCTTATTAATCATTTTAAGCCTTTATAACACTTAATTTATTTATTAAAATTTGGTATTCACCTCATAATTATTTTATAAAACCTCATAATTACTTTATAAAATAATTCCTTCATGTTGTTTTATGAAATCTCATGCTTTTATAAAATATCTCCTTTATATAGTTTTATAAAATCTTATTATTTTATAAAATCTCATTCTATTTTATTCACTTAAAAATTTGTTTCTTTACTTAAATAATATTTATAAATACTAATTGAGCTTCGCCAGGCCTCTTATCACTTTAATAATAAGTGTAGAGCCCATAACTCACTTAATTAGCTTACTAACTTCACTTTATAAAATATTCCATCTACTTATAAAATCGTTCCTTCTCTTAAATAATATTTATAAATAATAATTAAGCTCCATCGAGCCTCTAATCACTTTAAAAATAAGTTTAGAGTCCAAAATTCACTTAATTAGCTTACTAATTTTTTTAATTAATTCACATTTTTAAATTATTACTTACTAATGACATGAACATCATTATATCACTTAATTAGTCACAAATCAAACAATAACATCACACAGACTCATCCAATTAACCTCTAATCACTTTCATGGCTTACTAACTTTTCCAAACTTAGTAATTAAGGTCTCAAAAAAATAATGTGTTAATATAGTCATGTTATAACAGAAACATAAGCCTAAATCAAACCATATCATTCTCTAAACCATTTCATAATTCTCCATAATCATATATAAACAAATAAATGAAGTATAACAAGTAAATAAGGTAAGAGAATCATCCCATCACCTTCATTTCGGCCAAATCATGCTCTAAATCATCAAAACAAAACTTTTGTTCTATTGATATCTTGATGAAACTCAAAGCTCAACTTTAAGATAATTCCTTGATGGGTTAATTAAGGAATTGGATGAGAGGAATTATGGTGATTTTATTAGGATTTTTAAGAATTTAATTAGGCTTGGATTAGTGAATTTAGGGTTAAGGGATTAGAAGGAGATTAGAGAAGTAATTAAAGAAGAAGTGGAAATGTTATTTGAAATGAAAATGAAATGGAAGTAACGAAGGGGTTAACCAACTTATTGGCAAGCCTAAATTCATTTCTTTCTCAAGAAATCATTATTCACCCAAAAACTTGTCGACCCTAAACAAATCCGGCTTATACTAATTTTTCTCGTTATGGAATTACGACCTCAATGGCGAGTGCATCGAGTTCTAGTTCATCCGTCTCCAAAAAAATCGAGTACAATAAGCATTCCATAAATTAATAATTAAATATTTCAATTAACTATTTCAATATCCAGTTGTTAAAATTGCGAGTTGTTACAGGGTCTGTATAGATGTTATGTGATATGGTTAGATATATATGATGGTTTGGTATAACGTGGTGACGGAACGTGTGGTGACCAAGCGATAGGCTCATATCATGCTATAGTATTATTTTTGTAGTATATGCAGAGTAGACTATGGCTCACTCACCAGACTTATGTCTAATCCACTTCTATTTTTTCCTTTATATATGTGTGTATCCAGGCTGATGAAGTTTAGAGATGAGATGGTATCAGAGATGGAGTTTTATTTGTACATTGTATCTAAGGTGTAAATAAGTGGTGTACCTAGATTTGACTATATATGTGGTTTTGGTTATATTTGTATTTATTTGGACATAGGTATATGACATTATGGACATGTTATGGTATGTGACTATGGTATTTGTTTATGTATTTTATTTTATTTCCTAGTTGTGAGACTCTGAAAGTAGATATTAAATAGAGTTAGCTAAAATTATATCTGATATAAGTCTTTGTTGGTAATTGTACATATCTGTATGGATGTTTGTATTATCGCACCTTAAATGACTCATCCTTTCAGTTCACGGGTTATCAGTCTCGGTTCGGGCACAAAACACAGGGTCGAAAGAGTGGTTTGTTACATTGGGGATATTGAGTATTGATATTTTTGGTCCTTTGGAAAATTTTGAATATTTTTACCTTTAAAAACTTGTAACGGTAATAATATTTGGTAGAAGCCAAACTAGGTCTTGAAACCACTTTCGGAAGAAAGATTTGATGGTTTCCCCTTCTGTAGAGTGGTCATAATAGTTTGACCTAGGGTTTAGGAGATATGGCTGTTTGAAGCTAAAAAAATTCACGACAACTAAATGAATAATTAGTGAGGTTTGGGTTAAGCCGAATAACCTATTTTGGGATTGGAGATATTATTGGTTGTTATAGCCTTACCCAAATCATTTTCATCATCCCAAAATGATTTAGACTCCATTAAACTACTCCTTAGCCAAAACTACTTCTAGTCTCTTCCAAATCAAGCCAAATTCGTAGTTCAAAGGTAGATTATCAAGTGGATTAGCAAGAGAATTCCAAATCCACGTTTTTAAAAGAGAAATTTTAAGGCTTTGCTATCTACTCTTGGATTTTCCTCATTTTATGTGCAAATTGTTAATTTTTGGGTGTTTAATAAGTGATTTTTGGGTGTTTGGTAAGTGATTAGCAAGGGGATTAGAATAAAAATATATGTATCGATATGTTTTGATAAGTTTTGAATCCATTTTAAATTCAAAAATATGTTTTAATGTTGTTTGTGGAAATAAATCTGAAACAAAAACAAATTAAAAGTGATTTAAAGTGATTTAATTATGTTGTTTTGTTGTGTGATTGCTTGCATAGTTATTAGGCTATGCTAGAGACTCAAGAGACTTAGGGGTTTAAGTGGCAACCAATGAAGTGCGATGACCCGATGTAGTGAGTGACTATGGCATATGGTGATAGACCGAGTGGACAAGTTCTATATGATAGTTGGTGGAGTAGAACGAGAGGTGGTTCTTCTATCAATACGTGTGTAATGGAATTGACGGAAAACTCCAAGGTCGTGATGCTCCTTGTATTGGGACACGGTAGTCTATATGTATCCAGTGTAGTCTGTGTGTACCCATGTTGTTAAATGTCAATGTGTTCCAGTCCCTGTCCATATGTACAGGCATGATTTGAGCATACGCGACGTTAAGTGGTTGATGGCTATCTGTGTAGGTCATAAGAGTTACCATATATCCAATAGCACTTGAGTGAGAGTGTGTAAGGTTGTGTGATGGTTGTTATGTTTCTTGTGTGCTTGATATGGATGTCATATCGTTGTGGTATACCCCTACACCCATATTGTACTTAAGGTAGTACGTCTACATTTGTTAGTAGTTAGCATGTATAGTGTTTATGTGCTAACTTGTTGATGCAAGATTAGGTCGGGTATGGTTCCACATACCCTATGTCCTTATATATTGTACCCATTTTTATAGTATTTTGAGATGATATATCGCTCATATCATACTGTTGTCTGACTCGAGGCTACGGTTTCGTAATATTTTAGAGCTTATCACTTATCTACTGTTGTGTAGTACTATGGAGCTATGTCAGTACCTGTGTCATTTGAGAGATAATTATTAGAGTTTATTTGGAGATTTAGGATGTATAAACTCTGTTATTTATGTTTTGTATAATCTAGTGAACATATTGCACGTTAATGTTCTTATTTATGGTTCATTTGATTATTTCATTATCTCGCCTATTTTAGATGTATTTGATTACTATATTTTACCTATGCATTGTGAGATTTTCTACAGGTTTCGTGATCATTTATTGTACATTTACCCTTCACTATCGTCCGACATCGACCGGGTACCATTGTAGCGCACTTTATGGGTTATATTGGGTAGCGATGGTGTAGGATGGTCGTCACAGGCAAAGACCACAGTTAGATATTGTATATGATTCAATCGATAAAGTGTTGTGCATCGCTTGTGGACCTATGATTTATTGAATAAACTAAAGGTAAGGATCCAAATGCGAGCGAGTCCTAACACTCAGTAGAGAAATTGAAAGATTTCTATATTTCCCTTATGATTTGCAGGTATATAAAAATCTAGTGGGCATCTTATTTAACAAAAAAAATTACAACTTTTAATCTTTTTGATATTGTGAGAACACATATCATCCAAAATTTAAGAAAAATTACTAAATACATTCGTATCTTGGTTACTTAAGTGTCTATTTGCTGCATACTACGTATTATCTTCTATGAGTTTTGAATTCTAAAGTATTACAAGAATATGGATATTTTATCTATATTAGATCACGTACAAAAATTGAATGGTGAACGGTCATGTTCATAACATATGAAATCTTGATGAAATTAGTTCACTCAAAATGAGTAAATAAACCATAGTGCAAGATCATGTGTTTAAAATGATTGAATACAATTAAAATCTTATTGTATTGAAAACAACTAAAGACCTAAGACTAAAGACCGGCCCGAGAATTCGATCATTGAAATGTTGGTTTCGATCAATTTACCTAAGTGTAATCTATTCGATATCCTTAAAATGTTAAGGATGTCAAAATGCACCTTTTAAATAGTTTGGTGTGGTCTTGAAGTAAGGGTTTCCTTTTGAATGATTCAACCATTTGGAACGGAAAATGAATTTTCGAGAGTAAATGTAACATAGACACAATTAGGATGAAGAGTGTAAATGGTCACCTCTGCTTCATGAAGAGACATCAAAAATGAGAATTGTACAAAATACTAGTAAATGCTTTAATTGGAATAATAAATGTGATTTATGTTCGAACTGTATTTTATTACATAAAATTATTTTCTATAAGAGTTATTTCTTTGAGTTTAAGATATTTGATATGATTATAAATTAGTTACAGTGAATGAAATAAAATAGCTCATAATAAGTGATTGAATGAAGCTTCGAGTTTCATGCGCCGTTATTGTAATGGCGGAAATAGCGGGAGCATACCATATGACACTTATTAGTGGATACGTTAAGTTATGAAGGATTGATTTCATATGTATATACCAAGTATGAAATAATAACTACTTTAATGTGAATATCCATTACAAAATAAATATATTATAATGATGGTATTTGGTTTTATAACAACCGATGCATTAGCTGTAGAAAACAAAATTATCCAAAAATTCTATAATTATTTTGAAATTATGGACCAAGCCATATTTTTGAGAAATAATTCTTTAAGCATTTGATTATGAATCATATCGCACTCATGAACTGTATTTCAAAAGATTAAGGGTAAACCACTCATTTAGCAGAAGTGACAAAAGGGTTGATGAACTCTTTAGATTGAAACATATAAATGTATTCAGTCCAAGGTCTAAAGATGCCAAAATGATCCACTTTCTTTAAAAATTCATCGATGAATTATCACACACATGAACATATGTATTTGATACACCGATATTATATATATATGATAACTTCATAGAATATAAATATAAAACCGAAGTGGATAACATAAAATACAAAAGAAATTAGGCAATTAAATTTGATCGAATATGTGAGTATAAAGAAAAAGGGTCCAAAAGTACTAAAAATGAATAAGATTCATTTTCAAAGTCACTCCTTCATATGATACATAATGATGTATTAATAAGGAGTAATCAGATTTGTTGGATAAAGTATGATTGATGATGAGTGCTATTGATTTGACTTCTTTCTATAAGGATATGTACTTAAGAGTAAGTATATACGTTAAATTTAATTTCATCTAAGCACAGTGTACAAGATCATATAAGATATGATTTGGTAAGAAACCTCAATTTTAGATAATTTAAGATACGTGGTTGTATAAGTTATGTTGTGAACATAAAATTTCTAAACAAGAAACTAATTCAGTTTCTACATAAAAAATTCTAAAATCCTTCTTAAATGCTTGTTCAATCGCACTAAAAAAATTGTTTTTTCAAGAAATAAAATATTATGTGAGTGGAAAGGCTGCATGTAAGATTCGCTCATAAGGGATCTTGTGTGGACCAACCTAAAGGAGTTTGGGAACGACCAATAATAGAAATTGGTGGTAGGATGATGTATTTGGACATGATCCAAAGACTCTAACATGGAAAATGATTACATAATATGAAATAAAATATACTGAGCCTAAAACGAACATAACTCATCGGAATGTCTAATAAGACATCTTATACATCTAAGAGAAACTATGAATTTCTTATCGGTGTCCAGAAAAAGAATTATTAGTAATAACAATTTCCTCAATTGTTAATAAGCCTTAAAGAGTATAGAGCCTAATGGCACATTCTTTGATTCCAAATAGATTCCAAATGTTATACCTTAACACGATTTTGATAGTTTTACCCAAAAGGATACGATCCATCGGTCACAGGTATGTCTTCAAAAGAAAGACCGATGCAGCTGGATATAATAAGCAACAGTGATGAAAATAACATCGTAAAATTCAATTGTTAAAATTAGCATAATAGATTCGTCAGTCAATGTGCTTAAGTTATTTCGGACTCAACTTGCAACATTATTGCTAATATGACTTTAAATTTTAGTACATCTGTGTTGGAATAGAAATTTTGAACAATGATTTAGAATAGACTGTTTGCACATAATAACCAAAATGTCATGAAGTTAATGGGAGCAGTAATAGGGTTTGTAAGTATTGAATATGATCCAAGAACTGATACAATGGTATCGTTCGACATGCATAGGAATTGAGCAATTATTTTGATAGAGAAATCAAATTGTTTGATTTTCAGTCAAAATGTAGAGGAAGTGTGTGTTTGTAAGAAGATACTAAGATATTTCTAAAACTATAAGTAAACAACACAATACTGATTGTTAGCAATGTACTCATGTTGAAATCGGTTTTAGTTTGGTTTTTTGATTCTCGATAAAGAATATGAAAGTCACATCTTTTATAGTTGGTATAAAGACTGTTCGAATTTTCCCAAATGACATACATATGCACTGAATTAAAATGTTTAACATGGAGCGTATGAGATGGATTCCTACTGCATTGGCAATAGGAATTGTCATATATGTTATGCTATCTACTATATCGTATTTCACTCGTACACTTGGTGCATTGAGCAAGTATCATATCCAAATTAATATCACTAAATGGTAGTTATGAGTATTCTTGAGTATTTATGAAATACTAGAGAATTGTTCATGGAAACAATGAACTCCTTATGAAAGTGTATTCATATTCGAACTTCATAAGTGATATCAAATATACTATGTCAATCCTAAATTCATGTTCAACCTAGTTAAGGAGCTTCAATTTGAAAATGTTCCAAATGAGAGGTTGTGGTTGATTCAACCAAAGGCTATGTACGTCACCTTGATATGGGCCATAACAAAAGCAGTACACATATTTTCATAAACTTCAAACTTAGCTAGGGGTGATTTCAAATGTTAAGAATCCCATGATATTATTTAATGAAAACAATGTCGCGATACACATCATTAAAAAACCTAGAGCTCACTGTAACGACCCGTATTTTTAACTATTTTAAATTATAGAATTTAATATGACTATTGAATAAAAAAATGGTTAGAAATAAAAATTTAATGTTTATTTATGTAATTCATTTGATAGGAACTTAGATAAAATTTTGTAAACAATTTCGAAGATTTAGGCAATAATAAATATTAAAATAAAATTATATGTAATTTAACGTGTTGTTATCCATAACTTGAATTGAATAATGAATGTTTAATGACTGTAAAATGGAAATAGTTGTTTTATAATTTGAATTCGTTTTAAAAGTTAAATTTTATAAGTTCAATAACTTATATTTCAATTATAGTGATTTATTGGATAATTGAATTGTGTAAAATTTAATATTGGAAATTATTTGAATAATTGAATTCTAAATTTAATGAGAATGAAAATGGTATCGAAAGTTGATTTAAATTTTATTTAAATAACAATGAAGATTGTTAATATTTTAAATTGGGTTAAAAGTGAATGATTAGAAATTGGAAATTTTATATTATAATTAACGAGTAAAAATAGCCATTTTGGCCACTGTCTTGGATTTCGATGAAACCAGTTTCATCTAATCCATATAGTGTATTATTTTCGAATTTTAAATTTCGAAGCGTTTGGAGTTACCATTTGTCGTACGGGATAGAAATGCATTGGAATTAATATTAGAAATTTAATATCATAATTCGATTCGGAATTCTTTCTTCTCCATATGATCGAATTTGGCCTTGAAACTTGTTCCATTGTGTTCGGGATAGGGGTAAAACATTATAAATGCCAGGCGGCACGCTTCGTTTGGAGTTCGTTCGGAAAAGCACGTGAATAATAAAAATAATAATATAGTAATATGTTCACGTATATATATATATATATATATATGCAACCCTCTCCAGCCCTAACCCTAAGATTCACGCAGTCGCAAGTTAGAAATTAATGCTCGAAAAGCTCCCACCTTCTCCACCAATTATCTTCCAATCCATTCACTTATATCGAAATCTTCCAACTAGAAAGTTGAAGAGCTCATCGAGCTCTACGAGATCAACGGTCACGATCTGATATCGTTCGATATGGTGGCCAAAATTCGACCACGTTGGTCGGCCATTCATGCGTGTTTTTCTAGGGATGGGGAGGGCCGAGTTCGACACTAAACTAGTTGTGGGTGCACGCTGTGATGGACTTCGACGTGGAGGTGATGGATCGACTTCTGGAGGCGAGGGGGTGGAGCGATGATCGAAAATCGATCGACAGCGAGTGGGTTCACTTGCGGATGAAGCTTGGAGCATGCGATGATAGGAAGAAACAAGCGTGTGGCCGTGATTTGCAGTTCTAAAAATTGAACGGACCAGATTTTTTTCTGATGGTATTAAGAAAAAAGAAGGAAATTTATTCATATAAATTATATTCAGATCTTTAAAATGTGTATCTTCTTCGTACGAGGTCCGATTGAGACGAAACAAGTGGCGTTGGAATCATATCGATGAAGACTTTGGCGTAGGATCGAGTTGGAATTTATTTGAAGCTGAGAAATATTTTCAGTTTCAAATAAAAAGGTGAGTGTTTTAACGCTCATAAGTACTAAAATATTTATATGATTAGTTAAATTAAAAATCATAAGGTGATTTAATTTTATTGATTGTTGTTTGATAATGTAACTGACATAGAAACCGATATAGAAATTCATATGTTAGGAATTTTGAATTAAAATTTAAATTGAAATTAACTGCTATTTAAATTCTCGATTGCTAATAAATAGATAACTGTTGAGATTTGTTGGTTGTTTGGACGTTTGTTTGTGATGGATGCCAATCGGTTGATATTTGGATGATTGGATGTTTATTTATTTTTATATATCTTTTTTTTTTTTTGGCAAAGCCAGCGGGGTTAACTGGGCCCCTACCAGTTTATTGCAACACAATAAAAAATGATTCAAAACATGCTTTGAATCAGAAAAGGAAAGTTACTGGGAATAACAAAGAAGATCAAAGAAAAAACAAGGAGAGACATTATCGCCAAGCATCAATCACAATGTCTGGGAACTGGCACTCTTTCCTAATTAATTGCATGCACACACGATGCTTCATGTCAGACCATAGAGAACAAACGGTTCTTCTCTTGTTTTCGAAAACTATAATGTTCCTCTCTTTCCAAATTACATCCATATAAATTTTAATGCATATGATTAAAACACGGTATGCACTACTCTTCCACTTCGTTGCAATGAGAATTATGTTCCAATCTATCGCAGAGATTGGGGCTGTTCTCTGAAGACTACTCAGAAGCAAGGCAAGAAGAGCACTTAAACTGGGGCACTCGAAGAAAAGATGATCAACAGTTTCGACATGTTGGTCACAAAAAACACAGTCAGGGGAACTACTAATCCCATAGCCAATTAAAACATCTCTGGTGAGGAGAGCACTGCTAACAACCTTCCAGAACATTAAATTTTCTCTCGGAGGTGAATCATTGCTCCAAAGAATAGGAAACCACTTAGCTGCAGGATGTTCAGTGTCAGTACTCAAGAGTTTTGTTACCTGCTTTATACTGTGGGGATTATTACCCCAAGTCACGATTGAAGCTTGGTCAGTATTGTACTTTGAACTCTGGATAGTATTCCATAGTTGCCGAATAACATTGCTACTATTGTAAGGTAGGTTGATTCTACCATCAGTTAGGTACTCACTAACTTTGGCTTCACGGTGAACCCCAGATTGGATAATCAACGCATGATCAATGATTGTAGATAGAATGAACCCAGAACGTACCCAGGGTTCATCCCAAAAACTTGTATTTGAGTTGAACTGCATAGGATATTGGATCATGGGAAGGTACTCATCCCTGAGCTTGAGGATATTCCTCCATGTCCAACTGCTGCCTTGAGCTATATCCATCATCCAGAACTTGGCATGCTTAATATTGTACGTCCATGTCCATTTGACCCACAGACTGTCCTTCTTTGTTATTACATCATGGAAGTGTTTGCTAATTGCAGCTCTGTTCCATATTTTTGCATTAATGATCCCCAGACCTCCCAACTGAAGAGAAGTTTCACATTTTGCAAAAGAACAGGGCAACAATTTCTTATTGAACATGCTTCCAGTCCAAAAATATCTAATCATGGCAGAGCGAACGAGTTGCAGAAGTTTGGTAGGGAGAATAACAAAGCGGGCCCAATACACCAGGGATGGGAAAACAACTGATTTAATAAGCACAAGCCTACCACTTTGAGACATAGTACGATTTTCCCAAGCATTCATAACATCAGTTATTTTGTTAAAAAGGGGGAGGCAGTCTGCTATGGTAATTCTTTTGGTTATAATGGGCAAGCCTAGGTATTTCATATCATCCTGCATACTAGTAAACCCGCTGTGCTGATACAGACAAGTTGCCTGATTTTCAGTTATACCAGCAAACAGCAAGGAGGACTTGGCCTTGTTGATGGATAACCCAGTCATAAGATGGAAGGAATTGAGAGCACTCAGAATTTCAGTAATGGAGAATGCTTCAGGCTTTGTGAATATCATCACATCATCAGCAAACATAATGGAGGATATGTTGTGCAGTGAACACTTCGGGTGATACTTAATCAGACCTTGAGAATATTTGGAGTTAAGAAGAACAGTGAGCACTTCCATGACTAAGAGAAAAATAAAAGAGGAAATTGGGTCACCCTGCCTTATTCCTTTTTGGCAGCCAAAGTAACCAACAGGCCTACCATTAACAATGACAGAGAATGATGGGGATGATATGCAAGTGTATATCCAGGATACGAAGATTTTGGGGAAGCCCATGATAGCCATAATCCTCACAATTGATTCCCAGTGAATAGAATCATAGGCTTTAGATATGTCAATTTTTAGAGCTGCTGCAGGGGTAGCATTACATTTTCCATATCCTTTCATCAACTCATGAGCAATGAGAACATTGTCAAGAATGTTTCTTGAGGGGATGAAGGCAGCTTGGTTGTGAGACACAATAGAGGGAAGGACACACACAATCCTAGTTGCAAGAATTTTCGATATACATTTGTACAGAACATTACAACACGAAATTGGCCTGTAGGAAGAAACTTTGTGAGGGGGGGAAACTTTAGGAATTAATGCAATGTTCGTTGCATTTATCTGTCTGAGCATTTTACACTTATTGAAGAAATTGTGGATAGCTTTACAAAATTCATGTCCAAGCACAGACCATGTAGCTATGTAGAATTTAACATTCAGACCATCAGGCCCAGCAGCTGAATTTAGGTTCATGGAAAATAGGGCTGTTCTTATTTCTTCATCAGTGACAGGGTTTACTAAGGTTTGGGCTTGCAGAACTGAAATTTTTGTTAAGGGAAGGGAGGAAATGAGGTTAAGGTTAGGAGTGAAGCCAGAACTGTTGCTAAAAATATTTTTGAAGTAATCAATAAATGCCTGATCAACTGTTTCAGGAGAAGAGTAAACATTACCATGGTCATCCATTATGTTGTATATGTTTTCTCTGGCATGTTTGACCCGAAGAGTGTCATGGAAAAATTTTGTGTTCTTATCTCCTTCTTCATACCATCTGTTTCGAAGCTTTTGGCTTTTCATACTAGCTTCCATCTGCAAAGCTTGATTCACTTCCAAGAATAAACGACCTTCTTCATTGGCAGCAATGACATCATCAGGAAACTCCATCATGTGGTCTTGTTTTGCTTTTAGTTGTTCAGTGAGAGTGGTTGAAAGCAAACTGCCATGCCCAAAGATGGAGGTAGCCCAAGTTTTGAGAGATTGCTTTATGGCTTTTAGTTTCCTGCAAAACTTGTACATTGGGTTACCAAAACAGATAATAGTGTTATGAGCAGATGTAACTATATCAATAAAATCAACATGATTAGCCCAAGCGTTAAAAAATTTAAAACTTCTTTTGTCTCTTCTTAAATGGGGATCAAGTGAAAGGATTAGAGGAGAATGGTCAGACATTATAGGGTGAGGTAGGTAAACAGATATTGATGGCCATAGACTAAGGGAGGGAATATTGCAAAAACAATGATCAATAGTGGTGAAAGTGCGCACCCCACTACGGCTACGGTTGTTCCAGGAGAATTTAGCACCTGCTTTATTAACCAAAATCAGGTCAGAGTCATAAATGGAAATATTGAAAGGCGCTATGTCTTTGGGAAGAAGAGGAGTTCCTCCCATTTTATCATCAATGCTAAAACATGAATTAAAGTCACCTAGGACAACCCAGGGATGCGAATTCTGACGAAGAGGGGGGAGGGAATTGAAAAGAGAGATCCTGGAGATAGAAGTGTTATCAGCGTACACAAGAGTTAAGTAGAAGGAGGTTTGAGTATGGGAGAGAAGGACATGGTAATGAATATATTGTCTACTGGATAGGATTGGAGATAAGGTCAAAACAGTTGGGTCATAAACTACAAGGATTCTACCATAGCATGCAGAGTCAAGATTGTGGTGAAAGCTCCACTGGGGATTGATATAGTTTGCAGCTTTAATGGATAAGGCGAAGTTGAGTTTGGTTTCGAGAATGGCAAACAAACAGATTTCATACTTGTTGATGAGGCTTTTGACTTGATCAAGTTTTAGGCTCGAATGAGCACCCCTAATATTCCACGAAGCTATTTTTTTAAACATGGAAAATTAAAGGGATTGGTGTATTTTGTTTCCTCTCTTTGCTGAAAGAGATCTTGTTTCAACACCAGACAAGTGCTGAGAGGGGAGGGAGGATGTACCAGAGCATTTGGGAACTGGAGATGGGGAAATTGGAGAAGTATGATGATCTGAAGTGAGGACACAGTCAGGCCAACCTGGTAATTCAATATTAAAGTTGTAATCAGCGGGTAATGCACGGTCCTTTTCTTCGTTTTCATGGTGTGCACTAAGAATGACTTGCATTATTTGTTGTTGAAATGACTGGCACCAAATAGCATCAGTTTCAGGTACACCAGTGTGCACGTGCACAGTTTTATCAAGGGACAATGCTTCAGTTCCACCTTTACTTGCAGTTCCTAAATTACCAGGTGGGGGATGTGACTCCTTCCTTAATTTCGTCGGACTAAGATCAATGTTAGCACCAGCTTTTTCATGACAAAGGTTTTCAGAAGACAGAGAAACATTAGCAACTATGTTGTTCACTTCAATAGATATCTCGCCTTCCTCAACATCATCTAGCTGTATTATTCCTTCATCATTTTCCATGTCTTGAAGCAGACTGAACTTGTTGTTGTCAGTAATCCCATCATTCTCTCTGACACCATCACAGATAGGCAATTGAACAACATGTGGTGCTAGGATTTCTTCCTTATCCAATTTAGCTAATGATTTCCCTTTTCTACCCGACCTTGCCAAAGCATTTGATTTGTCTTCAGCAGATACATCAGTTTTAATCCCCCTGTTATTGTTAACTATTTGCCACACTTTCTTCATTTTACTTGCCTTCACCTGATTATTGCCTAAACCCTCCTTACTTTGGACATTCTCATTCTGGATTTTTGAATCATCACTACCTCTCTTCCTGCTTTCCCCTTCACTACCTAATTCCGTTTTAAGGCAACTACTTGTCATATGACCAAACTCCTCACAGTTAGTACAAATTGCCGGTCTCCACAGATATTCAACCACAACAATTTGCTCAGTGCCGTTAAGAAGTTTGACAGCAAAGGAGTCTGGTAGTTCAGAATGAGGGGATACTTCAACCATACATTTAGCATACGAGATTCTTTCAAATTTCTCAGTTGAAGCATCCAAACATAAGAGTTTGCCCACTCTGGATGCAAGCCAATTGATACCCACTGTGGACCAGGCAAACAAAGGAATATTGGAAAGCTTGATCCACACTGGAACAGCTTTGATGCTACTACAAGAGTTACCAATATTTTCATCCCAGGGTTTAACAATAAATAATTTATTCTTCATAACAATAGGGTCAGACTCAGCAATTCTAATCTTGTCTTCAACATTAGTAAACCTAAATAAAAAAAGAAAGCCATCTGATTTCACACTTATAGAGCCCTGCAGTTTCCAGGCTCTCTTTAGATGATATATGACCGTTAAGTATGACAGGGGTTTATCAAGAAAGAAACCGACCAGATAATCTTTCTACTTCATGTTGCCAGCCTGAACAACATCAGTAGGGGGAACAATTGCATCACCATCATACACTAACTTGATATCACGAGGGACATACTTACCAGCGTTGTTTGGTCTGGACTTAAACAGGGATGACCAAGCTACAGGGGGGCATGGAGGAGGAGGAAGGATGGGGGACAACAAGGGAGACGGATTAGCTACAGGAGGAACAGGGCATGGAATGGCAGAAGAAGGCGACGAAGTGACAGGAACTGGTGGAGAAGGCGAGGTAATTTGGACAAAGGACAAAAGGTCAGAAGGAAGGACGGTTGACGAAGAAGGTTCGGCGGAAGAAGGTACGATGATAGGAGAGAAAGGACGGGACATAGTGGAGGGAAGAGATTGAGAGGCGGGAGAAAAAATTGAAGGGGGGATGGTCCCCATTAAAGAAGAAACTTCATTGGACTATATTTGGTTAAACTTCATTGGACTTCATTGGACTATTTTTATATATCTTGTTATCACCTTGTAAATTATTTACAGTATATAAACTGTAAATTGAATTATTTCGAATAAATTAAGAAATAGGTTGAAATGATATATACCTATGACATTTATTTTGGATTGAAATGATATATATCCATCCCTGAAATTAAAATAAAAATAACTAATCACTTGACCATAGGATAGAATATTATGTACGGACACCGGATTAGTTAAATTAAATAATTTTAAAAGTCTTAGTTTTGAAATTATTTAAATGACTCTGATTTAAAGAAATGAAAATCGAATTTATGAAGTTTGAATTAATCACGAATTCTAGTTTGAAATGTTGAAGTTAATTTTGGTTAAAAGAAATTATTTTAAATAATTTAATTGGAATTTGAAGTCATGATTGAAATATAATTTGAATTATAGAAATTGAATTGTTTAAAAAGATTTGAACTTCTACTTAAATTTTTAGGTTATTTAAGTAAAGGTAAATTTAAATGGATATTCAAAACTTCAGCTCGGAATTGAATTATTTCGAAGATTTGAATCTAAATTCGAACATTGAAGTTTAATTTGAATTAAATGATATAGGTCGATATTTTGAAATTGAACTCGAAATCGATAAATTTAAATGGTTTTAAATTTGAGAATTGAATTGGAACTAAATCCAAATTGGAAGTGGGATGAAATTAATTAATTTAAAATCGAAATTGGATTAATGTGAAAAATCGAAGTTGAAATTAATTTGAACTGAAATTGGAATCGAAGTTAATACGGACTGAAATCGGACTTGAATCGATTTAAATTGAATTGGATTGAGATAGAAAATGATTTGAATTGGAAGATTTAGAATTGAATCGGTTTGACTTTGAAACTGTTTTTAAATAAACTATTTTATTATAAACTGTTTTAAAATCTATCTTTTTAAATATATAAATTATTTTGATTTTTCAAACTATCTTCCTATATAAACCATTTTCAATACTCAAACTATTTTATATTAAACTATTTTAACCTTTAAACTATTAAAAAAAATTCAAACTATTTTATAAAATTCAAACTGGTCAGAGTGGGAATCGTTTATATTTAAATCTTGGGTTTAAATACGAATTGGGTTAAATTGAAGTTATAACCCAAATGAAAATTCGAAGCAATGTTGAATTGGAACTAAAATCGAAATATTTAGACGAACATGATTTTGAATTGAAATAGTATATTTTGAGTAAATATGATGATTTCGAAATGAATTTGATTTTGAAGTGAATATGATATTTTGATATCAAATACGAATTGTTTTAGAAATATAAAAGTACCAACCGGTATGTAAAACGATGTTTGGTTGTTAAAGAGACCTGGGCCTCTTATTGGCATACTCTCTGTCAATATTGGAACCACTTTAACAACTGTGTACATAGAGTGATGGTCCAGAACGAAGTGGTTGGATTTGGCATACATTTGCTGGATTTGAAGAAAGAGAACGATGATGGATTGGCCCGACACTTGCATCAATTTGAAATGACTAAAACAGGAGCTGTACCGGCCAATGAGGCTAGCTACCTCTAGCGGACACACTTCTTCGTATTACCATCATTTACATTGAGATTGATTGGTGCGCACCCTCAAATTTTGGGAGTGTTGGACGTGGTGGGCCGTTAGGGATTACCACCAACCGGGAAGGGTAAACTGGTAGTATCCTACCTTGGGCATTGCCTCACGTGCCTTGACATACTTTTATCCCTATACGAGACCACTACGATTTTGTTTTAGTGTTATCGTGTCACAGCGCATCCCTATACATCGACGGTTTACTGGTGTTTTATATGCAAACTGTACGACAATGCTTAAAAACGCGTTAAGGGGGATCAGTGTAAAGCCTTAACGCTATTTTGATATTATATATTACTGGTAGACATTACATATGTCACGTATTCTACTACATATAAATATTTTAACGGATCCTTAAGAGAAGGAAAATCACGTAACATCTCTTAAGTTATTGCACGCACGTTATACACTGGATATGAAATGTGAAATCCCGTAAACATCTCTAACGTTATTACACTCATGTTATGCGATATTGATTTGACTCACATAAGGATATTTTAGTCCTGACTCGAGTGTTTTGTCTTTTGATTACGCTCGGGTCAGCCTTGAGTTTTTCAGCGCATTGAAGATTATTTTCTGGAGGACGAAGATGAAGATTTGGTATATTAGTACTATTATTATTCCCTGTATCATGTTGTTCTGCTACATTATATTTTGTTTCTGTTGTATATATAACTCTGATAAATGTTGTATAAATTATAATCAAATGTATTATATAAATAGCTTCATGAACTGTTTATTTGATTATTATATTTTATCGCTCCGCTGTGAGATTCTGTGTTCTTCTTCTTTCCTTATTTTTCTTAATTAACCCCAATGATTATCTATATTCCGGATTGTTTAAGTTGGACATGTGTGGATTATTGTCAATTTAAACCTTTCGAAATGTGCGTCGTCACAGTCACAAAGTATCTAGACACATACATCGAAAGTTCCACGTTATAAAGGTAGTTTATCAGCAATGAAGAGATGTTGGCTAATAGAGAAGATAATAAAACAATATAGCAGATCCATTCACTTAGGGACTACCTCGATTAGTTTTGAGAAAACCGATCAAAGGAATGGGATTATGATTCCATAATTAACCCTAAGTGCAAGTAGGAGATTGAGAAAGTAATTGGTATGCCCTAGGGATAATTATGTAATTTGATATATATATATATGTATATATATATATATCTTATTCATAATAAAGGTGTTTTTATATATATATACTATATTATATTGTGATATATTTAATTAAGTAATTAATTTAAAGTATACTAATAAGAAAATCCTTAAATAAAATGTTATGTGATTGTAGTTGCAATCGTGAGTAATTAACTACAAAATAAAATAACATTTTGTTTTAAATATTTTTGTCAATGTGTTTCAAGTACGGATATCGATACATGTGTTGATACTTAATATGAAACACCCTCCAAATGTTAGATGGTGTATTATTCATGGCTACTGGAGGCACCAAGGGGTTTTGTACTCGTAGTTAATGGATAACTATGGAATGACTCGTATTAGAGTTTCCTATTGGTTTGTAACAACAAGGTCAAACAGAAAATCTTAATGTGATGATGTTACATGGTTCTCTCAGCCTAGAAATGGTGTGGAACTTCAATATGGATACTCCCCTTTGATTACAGTTAAATCGTGGCATTGTGTATCATGAACCGGTTGGGTCTAAGTTGAATAACTGGGAGTGAAGCACTACTTAATAGAGAATTCATCTCCTCGGTTGTATGAGGTAAGCATCATGGTCAACTATAGTCAACTGAAAGTCAAAATATATAGCCAGAGTAGAAGAGTTAATAATGAATGTTATTATTGAATAAGGAATTTTTTTTACGGATGATAGAGTTGAATGTGGATAATACTATAGTTTTGAACAACATCAAATTTCATATATCCTAAAGTGATATAGTGTTGGCGAAGAGAACATATGTAAATTATTATCACTATTGGTACCGCTTAAAGTAATGTAAAATATGATTTTACCCGAACGATCTATAAATGATGAATTCGGCCAAACTATCACACCATCAGCAAAGGTGATGTACGAATGTTAATATTTGAATTGTTTAATATTAATTGTTAATTGAATTCACACCTTTGAGTCTCACAACCGTATTTTTGAATAATCTGAAAATACACAGGATTGTTATAGATTAATTAATATTTGAGAAAATTTAATTATTAATGTATTTGACATTTGGGGTGTTATTGGTAAGTGGGGTGGCTCATATATATTTCCTGGGTGCAATTAATAATTATTTGGACGCGTATATAAAAGTTGTATATGCACAAATCAATATACGACATATACACACACACACACATATATATATATAAACGGGCTTTAAATTTCAATAATTAATAAATGGATTCTATGTTTTCTTTCCATAAATGGACAATGCATGACCAGCCATACAAGGAAAGGGAATCATCTAGATATTTGACCTAGAGTTAATTTGAAATTAAAAGAGGAAGTATTAAAGAGAGAATGAGAAATATTTTTATTCTTTCCCTAAGACAATACTCTCCCATTCATTTCAGGACTAATTTTCCTTCTCTCCTCTCATTCATGGTCCCCATCTCCTTTATCCATCCCTCCATAACCAAAAAATTTATCCAAAATAATATTCAATAAAATAAAATAGCATGGTTCATTTGATTATAGAAAGATTGATAGTGATTCAACGAGTCTAGGAGTCGATTCACAAATCGAGGTGTCGCCACAGGCTAGATCTGCAAAGATAAATCTATATTTGTTTTATATACTTATACATGTTCACACCTGACCCAAATTAATGTATGTAACATATATTTAAATTGCCACTATATATTATTGAAATTTTATTGTTACATATAGTTTTATAAATAAATTTCAAAAAAAGGAAAAACAACAATGAAATTTTATCTATATATTTTTGGTTTTATGTATTTGTTAATCAACCACTTTTAAATGTCTTAGATGAAGTTGTTTGCCAACAACTTATCCACTTGTTCCTTTAGCTTAGTGGACCTTTCTAGTTCCACATTACATCTCTTTTTCTTTAATGGAATAAACGTTGAGTTTAATTTAGTGAATAGCACAAGACTTCAGGCTAATTCGTGCACATGCCAGAATGAGTCTGTATGAACCGTCTCGGTTCACCCACAAAAACCCAGTTAATTCTTTCTTCATCTTCAAGATGATTTGAGAACCAAGTTTGACAATCTTCATTGGATCATCTTCATCCACTTTAGTCTCATCTATTGGCTCCACTACTCCCTCCTTGCCTTATCCGACTCTTTTCAATGGTCCATAGTTTTATCCTTATCGCTATTAGTCCTGAGTCGAGGCTTAGAAAGTAATTGCTATAGGTTCCAGGTTTTGATGAAAAGAGCCTCCGCTACATGCTTTTCATTCTCTCCATGTCTTACTTCTCACAATTCTACTTCCTAGCATTCTCTTCTAGCACTTTGGTCCTCTTGAACTACACTAACTCCGTTATCCAAAGAAAATTTCATAATTAATCACTATGGATCAAGGTAAATCCTGAAATTAGCAAGATTTGGTTGGCCTAAGAATGCATTGTAGGCAGAATATCTATCCAACACAACGAAGTTCTCTACCCACATTATTCGACGAGGTTTTTCTCCTAATTGAACCATCAGTTTAATACATTCAATAGGAGATGTTGCCTCTCCGGTAAGATCATACAAACGGGATTTACAGGGAAACAAATCCTACTCATCCAAATGTATCTCATCAAATGCTTTTGTGAAAAAAATATTCATTGAGCTTCCAATGTTAATCGGCACACGACGAAGTTGTCAGCCCAACCTTGGTCATTTTCACCATTGGATCGAAGGTTGGTGCATTAAGCTCATCTGTTGCTTCTGATCACACTATCATCATCCATTAGTTTCAATTTATTAGCAGGATTGTTGTCCCTGATACATTACATGTATTTTGTAGGTGCATGCTTCATTGAACTCCTATAGCGCTCCATTTCATTCCATCTTTTCTCCGCTAGATGTGGACCTCCAGAAAAATTGTATTAATTGCAAAGTTGCATCTGGGCGAACTAGGACCATCTCCACTGGTTCCTTCTTCATTGCCCCAAGAGGACTGCCTCAGGAGTTGATTACGGTAGAGTTAGGGGTATGCTCAAGGGCCAATTCTATGATTTATTTTAAATTATTAACTCTGTAATAAAATCTCGTTCGAAATAAAGGTGTTTTTCTTTCTGTTATGTACTTTTTTTGCAAGGCAAGTGAGGTTTTATGCTGGATCCCTACCAGCTTTTATTAGATAAAAATTTACAGGGAAAGAAAAAGATAGATGTGAAAATAACAGGAAAAAACGGAAAAATAGGAAAAATAATAGAATAGGAGAATCAAAAAGGCAATCGAGCCAAATGAAAGGCCAAATTCCCAAAACCTAGTTAATTAATTCTCCAAACTATGCTGCAACCATCATCAGCCATAATCCTAAGTTTTTTATTAATCATACCCTTAATTTCAGCAATGACCTCCTTTCTATTTCTAGATTTGTTTTCAAATATGCGAAGGTTCCTTTCCTTCCATAACACATGAACAAAACACTTAAGGACAAGCAAGATTCTTTTACCAGCCATATTCTTCCATCTAGATCATTTGAAAATCTCATACCATTGTTGTCTTCGGTTGTTGTTGGAGAAATATAAGTCAGCATTAAGTATAATCCTCTTCCATATATGATATACAAAATCACAATCAAAGAAAAGATGTTCTTTGCTCTATGGGTGACATGTATGGAAAGTACATATATTAGTTTGAATGAAACCTCTTTCAAGAAATTTGTCTCAAGTGAGGAGAGAATTATGATTGCCTTCCACGACAAAAGGTTATCCTTTTCATAGCCAAGTTTGTTCTATATTCTGCTATACCATGGCAAGTTAAGCTGCTCATTTGATGGGAGAATGTGTTTGTATACCTTAGAGATGGAGTGTTCCAGAAGCTTATGTGTCCATTGTACAGGGTAGTGTGTATTCTCATGTTTCCCATTCATGATCATATCCCATATATTCTTCACTATAGAAGAGCTAGTGCTAGGCATGACAATATTACCATTGTGTATGAAATTTTAAATAGAGGCAGAATTAGGACTACGAGTAGCAAATTTTTAAGAGGAATTCAACATATTATTTAATATGATGCCATTAGCAGCCCATGGGGAATGCCAAAATGAGATAGTGGAATTAGAGAAACCATTGTATTTAACAAGGGGGAGGATATCTTTCTCATATTGTGGATGCTTTTCTAGAACCAACTAGCATTGTTTGGGAGATCCATAATCCAGATATGTTTGTTATGAAGATAATTAGTGGTCATCCATTCAACCTAAAGATTATCTTTATGAGATATAAGATCATTAACATGTTTAGAGGCAGCAGCTATGCTCTAGTAATGTAAGTTAATAATACCAAGCCCTCCTTTCTTTTTTGGTTTGCATAATCTTTTGAAAGCAATAAAGATACGTTTTTTGGAGTGGCAATCATCATGCCATAGGAAGTGATTCATAGCTCTATTAATCATAGACAAGAGTTTCTTTGAAAGGATGAACATTCTGGACCAATAAGTAGTCATACCAAAGATAATAGAGTTTACAATGGTCAACCGACCAGCCTAGGATATCATATGTGTTTTCCAGTTTCTCAACTTTGCAATAATATTCTCATATATGGGCATACACTGTGTGGCGGTTATTCTAGATGAAGTAATTGGGATACCCAAATAAACAACATCATCAGGCATTGGCAGAAGCCAGGAGTGAAGGATAGTAGCCTCTTTAATATTTGTGGGAACCCCAGTAACAATGATATGTGATTTCTGCCTGTTGATATGTAGACAAATGAACTTTTGAAAAAGGCATAAAGAATTAGTGATAGCATCAATAGATCTTGAATCAGGCTTTGTAAATACAACAAGATCATTTGCAAACATAAGAGATGTTATCAATGGTTTTTTGCATTTAGGATGAGCTTTCATCTGCTTTAGTTGTACTAGGGAATTTAGTATAAAATTTACAGTTTCCATAACAATAATGGAAATATAAGCAAACATCGTGTGATAACCCGGATTTTCGGGCATCAGATAATTGGATAAGTTATCTGATTTAACTCTTGAAAATACTAATTGATAATTGAACAAATAAATGTAATAATCTCCTTTATAAATTATTTAAATTTGGTGAAACTGTGTTTTCAAAACAATAATAATCATGTGTTGTTTTTATATATATATATGGATTTTTAATAAAAAAAAATTTACAAATTGAATTTGTGTTTGTTTAAATATATATGTTTGAGTTGATTTTTAATTAAATTTGAATTTTAATTTGAATTTGAACTTATATTTGAATTTAAATTTTGATATAAAATATCTTAAAAACATTTGGATTCAAAATGTTAACATATGTGTATGATTTTATTAATAAATTAGTATTAAACTTTTTCTTTTAAAGTTGTATAAATATAACAAAGGGATGTGATTATATAAATAGAAAATGCAATTAAAAGCATATACATAAATGTGTTTATAAAATAAGAAGTACAATATAAATAAATAATGTATAAACATTTTCTCATGCAAAGGAATTTACAAGTGTTAATATTTAACATATTCAACTTAACAAGTGTAATTATCTTGCATCAAGAATTGAACAAGTGTCACTATTTTTATCTTTATTTTCTTTTATTTTTAATAAATCCTAATTAAATCTATATAAACATATATCTTTTCTCTTCATCTCTTTTTCCCATCTTCACCCTTAAACAAAGAAAAACAAAGCCTGTAACAAAACTCAAACCAGAAAGTTTATACAAACAATCATCAAGCCAAGATCATCTCTGATTTTCAAGCATAAATTTTCTCAACAACAAAAATAATTTCCAGTTTCAAAGATCATCAAGCAATCAAACTCTTTCAAGCTTCAACCGTATAAAGCAAGATTCAATTTAATAAAATATATTCAAGCTTCCAGTTTCAGATCAAAAAGGGAAAACCTGTTCTCTGTTCTAAAGTTAAAGGTGAGTAAACTAACCTTTTTAAAAGTTTAAACCTGTTATATCTTGATTTGTATGTGATAAATACTTGAAGTAAAATTGTGGAAAATGTTTGTATGAATGTAAATAGGCTTGCATGTGTATATAATGTGTAGACTTAGATGTGCATGTCTGTATATATATAAACAGACCTCTGTTTGGTTTTACAGACCCAAACAAGTTCAAAAATCAATTTCTCTTCCCCTAATCTTCTATAGGTTATGATGTATAAACCAAATATGTTTGGAATAACAAGATATTAGTTTTAAAAATATTTTCAAGTAAAATTTGAAGGTAGTTTTACTGGTAGAAGAGAATTACAGTGAAAAATCAATTAAAGTCCGAAAATCAAGTATCCAAATTTCACGTTTAAATTATATGATCTGATTCGTATTGAAGGATGGTGAATTTTGATAATCATATCATGATTTTTAAGATTGTATTTGATGGGAATTTTCGAGTTGAACGGAATTCATTTTGGAGTGAATTCTGGCGATCGGCGAGGAGTGAGAGGTCGTGATCATGGCTGGGGGAAGTGTGAAGGTTGTCGATCGTGGGAAAAATAGTGGTAGAATTTTAAGATGGTTTTGGTGGTCGTACGGCGATGATTTAGGGTTTAGTGATGGGTTTGGTTCGTCATTGTTGACGAGGTGATTGTGGCAACGATGGAGCTTCGGGTCTGTTCGCATGGAGGGGAAATCAAAGACTGGAGGTCGAGGCAACTTTGGTGAAGTCGGCGTGGGTTCAAAGGGACGAGTTCGTCAGTGATAGATGGATTTCCGATGGGGTTCGTTCCAGATTTTTGGAACGATGGGTTCGATTTCATCTTGCTCGCGTATTCGCAAATCTGGGTGGTCGTTCGGTACGAGATGATTGTCGTCGACATGTCGTGGGTCTCGGCGATGGTCAGAGGGCGTTGGATCGCCGGTGCATGTGCACGTGTGTCCTGTTCGTATCTGGTTGCTGTGTTGTTCGAGCTTGGGGAAAGAAGGAAGTTACATCGGGTCAGACTCGAAGTCGAACACGAGTAGATGTGTGGTTGACTCGGCTAGTTTTGTCTTGGGCTCGGGTTGCTTTTGTTTTAACCAGGTTTTTAAAATTTAAAAATAAAACAGGTACCAGGTTTTTAAAAGAAAATTTAATCGGGTTCTAAAGCAAAAGAAAATGCTTATCCAAGTTTTTTTTTAAAGTGTATTTAAAAAAAATAAGTTTTAAATGATGAAATTAGGTAATTAATTAAGATAAAGGATTTATCTTTAATTAATTAAGGTATTGATTAATGAAAACTATGGTGATTAAGTAAGTAGTTTATCTTTGATTAATTAAGAATGATTACTTAATGAAAGTGGTTTAGGATAATTACTCAATGTAATTAAATTAAAGGTTAATTTGTTAATTAATTAATATAAATAAATTAAAGGATAATTAACTAAAGGTTAATTAATGAAAGTAATTAGAGGAATAAATTGATAAAAGGTTAATTACCTAAATGGAAGTAATTAAGGATTAATTACTTAGTATAATTAATTTATTAATTTATCAAGGGTTAGCTAATTAATGAGTGTGATTAATTAAAGGATATTTAATCGATATAAGTGATTATAAGATAATTAATTTAAGTGATTAATTAAGGATAATTATTATAAATGGTTAAGGATAATTAATTTGTGAAATTAATTAACGGTTAATTACTTAATTAAAGTATAATCAATCAAGGATGATTAATTAAAATAGATTTTTTTTTGATGATTAATTAAATGGTTTGTAATTAATAAGCAAGGTTTAAAAGTAAATGAAGTAATTAATTTAATTCAATTATGGTTAATTAAATTAATTAGAGATGGTATGGTTGATTAATCTTGCTATGAATGATTGAATGATATTGTATGCTTAGATTAGTTGATATCTCTGGTATGTGATATGGAATGCTATGTGATATAATATGTTTGGGTTAAAACAGTGACACCCTATATTTAAAGTTTGAATTGTATTTCATTTGAATAACTTGGGTTAAGATGACATTGGATTCGAAGAGACAGGAGTCGGGTATTAGTTAATACCCGAAACCACTTCGATTTGGAATCTTCTATAATTCTTTATAGATTGATATGTGAAACCAATAGGCTGGTTTGGGATAAAATGGACCATTTAAACTAAGTTGGATACTTAGATATTATTTTGTGAAAATAAGTGTTGACTATATAAGTTGTTTACTTATAGTAAAGTACAAGTTACCCCGGGTTTAAATAAGTTCTTTGGATTGAAATTTCATGTTAGATGAGTTTACTCATGCTGGTTTCCAGCCTGACCCGGGTGTTACTTTGATGTAATGCTCGGGTCAGACCGAGTATTACAGATTTCAGGTAAGGACGTTCTGGAGCTCAGGAGACGAGTTGGATGGCAGGAACGTATGGAGTATATTCCGCTGTGATATTATAGTTGTCTGAGACATGTTAATTCTAACTGTCTAGTACATTTGTGAATGTTGTAACTCTGATGTATTAAAATGTAATTAACAAATACAGTTTTCTTTGTATAACTGATATTATTATTTGTTATTATATTTAATCCGCTGCGAATGTGAGATGTTGTGTTCTCTGTTCTTCTTTCTTCTTTCTGTTTCTTTCTTCTATCTCTTTCTTTTTCTTCTAACTATCTGGAATTTTCGGGTTCGAAAATTCCGGGTCGTTACAGTTGGTATCAGAGCGAGGTTAAGCGAGAACCTTGGCTCTGTTGAGATTACTCGTTAAGGATAGGGTCAATGGTACCCTAGAACGAGTTGAGTATATATATATATGAGAGCGTATTTGTTATTTTCATATATAAAGATTTCAAATGATTTTTATATAAGATTATATTTGATATATAAAGCAATATTTCTTTTAATATATTAAAGAAATTGGTGTTGAATCATTGGAATTAAATAAGATAATAAGAATTAAGTGGTAATAGAAATACAACGGAATTGAAATTAAATGAAGATAAGTTTGAAATAGAATTCAAACTGAAATTAAAATCTTGGATTTGTAGAAGTGTTATCAAGAATAAAGATAATAATGAATTGTTTTCCAGATATGATAATCTTGGTTATTATCATAAATGGTAGTTGTGTTTAATAATGAATGTTGTTAATGACTAAGCAAAATGAAATATTTTAGGGAAGTAAACTTTTAGGTGAATATGACTTATAATTTGTAAATTAAATTGGATTTAAATTGTGAAGTTTTGAATCCTAAGTTTGAAAACATTTGAAATTGTTTTCAAAATATTAAAAGAAAAGGAATAAATATTTTTCAGGTTGTTTTTGAATATGATCTTATTTTAAAATAAGAGTTGTTTGGAAAATTAAAATAAAAAAATTGTTTTCGAATTAAACCAAGAATGGTTTAAAATTTAAAGTATAACTTGGTGTGTAAAGAAAATGTATATATGAGGAATATACATAATACCAATGATGATTTGAAATGAACACTTAGTGTTGAGTTTTAAATTGGAATGTGATGTAAAACCAAAGTAAAGTAAGTTTTTAAACTTAAAAGGGGAAAGATTATTAATCTAAAGTTTAAAATTTGAATGGGAATTCAAATTGTGTAAAGTTGACCGGATTAAGTAAATATAATTTAACTTAAGGAAGTTAAATAAGTTTAGAGTGAACAACTTGAATTGGAAATTTCAAGATGAAATTTAAATTTAACTTGGGTAGTTAAATGATTAATTTAAATAGTAGCTATGAGTGATCTCAAAATGGGTTTGAGATCTGGAAATGGAAAATGGATAATAAATTAGAATCTGAAATTTAATTGTTTTTGAATTCTTATTTGAACTTTATAATAAGTTAAGTAAAGATATAAGTTAATTTGATTTAAGAAATTAAATCAACATTTAGAAATTTAACTCGAATTTATATAAATTTGAGATAGCTTAAAATTGAGTTTTAAATTGAAATTTGTTCAAATGGGATTTGGTTTGAATTAATTAGAATTGTGATTGAAGATGTATAAGTTTAAAAATCAAATGGAATTTGATTTGAATTTGGAAAGGAATTAAGGTTAATTCAACTTGAATTGGGATTAAATCAATTTCAATGGAAATTGAAGATATTTAAATTGCAATTGAGTTAATTTAAATGGAGATGGAAATTTAAATTGAATTGATGAGAATTGAACAGTTTGGCTCTGGATTATTTTCAAAATAAATTGTTTTAATACAAATATATTTTTCCAAACTATTTACTATATAATCTTTCTTCTTAAACCCCAAACTATCTCATACTTATTTTACAATTATTTTGGAACTATTTAACTATTTTGAAACTGTCTTATAAACTAATTACTATTTTTCAGTTACCTACATCTAATCACTATTTTAAATCTATTTTGTAATTATCTAACTATTTTTATATCTACTTAACTATTTTACAGATATTTTACAAACTAATAACTATTTTTCAACTACTTATCCATTTTAAATTTTTTTCAAGTTATTTTTAAATTTAAATAAGTCAGAGTTCAGACTGTTTATAATTGAAGTAATAACTCAATTGGAAATGGAAGCAACTGAGATTAAGTGAATGAAATTAAAGGAAATATGAATAGAAAAGGAAACTGATTTGGCTAATAACCAATAAAGATAAATACGTAGGATATACGTATATTATTCTATTCGCATAGTGATTTGATCCAGATTCGAGCATAGAATTTCGAGATAGTATTATCGATCCGAGTTGGGATTTTTCGCTCGATTTTCGACGGCGAACCTGGATATGGATTGTTGATTGGTTCTGGATATTCTCTATCATAGTTGTGACTATGCAAGGAGAATGACAGTTTCTGATCAGGAAACCAGATCTGAGTCCGCACTAGGAAGCCGGGTGGACAATACTAGTTCGGAAGTGAAATTATGTGATCGATTGAGCGATCAGATTGATATAGCGTACGGATGATATGTGTACATCGTACGGGTTTGAATGAAATTGGCATTTAAAATTTGAGGATAAGAAATTTGAAATGGTTTTCGAAAATGAAAGGTATATTATGTGAAATATAATGGAATTGGGTATTTCTTTGGTTGAAATTTACTTTATGGAGGTAAGTAAATGGTAAATAACTTTATAAAGAAATCAAACTTGAATATTTGATTTGACAATAAATAAAGTTATATTTTGTAATATGATAAACTTCCCTTATTGAATCCAGCCAGAATAAAAAGGGTTTTGAAATATTTGAAGTATAAAAGAGGTTTTATACAAGTTTGAAATGATCCAAAGATTTTCAAATTTATATATATCTATATCTATATATATAAAGGATCTTATGAGAATGATTTTGGAAAAGGTCTTGGGAACCTATGAATTTGGAAAAGGCTTTTGATTTTTGGGAAAATCAATTTTGGATTTTGGAAAGCCTAGTTTGAGAATTATCGATTTTGGTAATCGATTTTGTGTAAAGGAGATTTTGATAAATCATAAAGGGTATGATTTGAAGATACTATAAGTATATAGTATAAAATGTTTTGAGTATAGCTCTGGGGAAAAAGGCGCTCTCTTGAAATGAACTTCTCAGGAGTGCCACTGGGTGGTACTGCCTTGAACCCCAAGGGGGGATTCTAAAGTTGATCCTGTGAGGAGTCCGGACAAACTAGTTCCTGAGGATTATTTGTGTAGAGAAAGTCGAGGGGCTGGTGCCCACAGAGGCATTTGGGTTATTCTGTGACGACAATGTAACTCGATGTCACTGCGATCTACTGCAGACCATAGCGGAAGTCATGTGTGCCGCTGAGAGCCAATTGTCTACGTTTGATTTTATATCGGTAGACTGTGACACTATGGTAACATAGCGAAAGTCGTGTGTGCCACTGAGAGCCAACTGTCTACGTTTGATTTTATATCGGTAGACTGCGACCTATGTGGGAGAAGTTTCATTATTTGGCAGCGAAATTCGGTGGCGCTGATGCCTACAGTTATATGGGTTTGTGCTGTGATAGCAACGTAAGGCCCGGGTATAACTGCGATCTGTAGCGGGTTCCATGGCGTAATCGAGGAGCGCGGAGACCTACAGTTATCTGTGGATTTTGCCGGGACGGCAACGTAACCATCGGGTTAACTGTGACCATGGATGGGGGTGATGATTTCCAGAGCATTCTCACCAAAGATATTTCCTCTATTTCAAAAATGTTTTCTATATTTTCAATTAATTATTTTCCAAGTATTTTCACTGGGTGTTGAAAACGGGTCTGCTAAGTACTTATAGATTTTCAGTCTTACGCCTGATCAACGTATGACCGAATTTCTGTGAGAACGATGATGGATTTGTTGAAACATCGAGTTATAAAAAGTATTTTTATAAAAACTATTTTGATAATATTATGTAGATTTTTTTAAAATATTTTGAAAATTTTAAATAAAATGAGTTAAGAGTTAAGATATCTAAGGAATAATTTAACTATAAATCAACATTATTATAAAATTCTAGTTTCATCCTTTTCGAGGACGAAAAGATTCTAAGGGGGGAGGAATGTGATAACCCGGATTTTCGGGCATCAGATAATTGGATAAGTTATCTGATTTAACTCTTGAAAATACTAATTGATAATTGAACAAATAAATGTAATAATCTCCTTTATAAATTATTTAAAATTGGTGAAACTGTGTTTTCAAAACAATAATAATCATGTGTTGTTTTTATATATATATATGGATTTTTAATAAAAAAAATTTTACAAATTGAATTTGTGTTTGTTTAAATATATATGTTTGAGTTGATTTTTAATTAAATTTGAATTTTAATTTGAATTTGAACTTATATTTGAATTTAAATTTTGATATAAAATATCTTAAAAACATTTGGATTCAAAATGTTAACATATGTGTATGATTTTATTAATAAATTAGTATTAAACTTTTTCTTTTAAAGTTGTATAAATATAACAAAGGGATGTGATTATATAAATAGAAAATGCAATTAAAAGCATATACATAAATGTGTTTATAAAATAAGAAGTACAATATAAATAAATAATGTATAAACATTTTCTCATGCAAAGGAATTTACAAGTGTTAATATTTAACATATTCAACTTAACAAGTGTAATTATCTTGCATCAAGAATTGAACAAGTGTCACTATTTTTATCTTTATTTTCTTTTATTTTTAATAAATCCTAATTAAATCTATATAAACATATATCTTTTCTCTTCATCTCTTTTTCCCATCTTCACCCTTAAACAAAGAAAAACAAAGCCTGTAACAAAACTCAAACCAGAAAGTTTATACAAACAATCATCAAGCCAAGATCATCTCTGATTTTCAAGCATGAATTTTCTCAACAACAAAAATAATTTCCAGTTTCAAAGATCATCAAGCAATCAAACTCTTTCAAGCTTCAACCGTATAAAGCAAGATTCAATTTAATAAAATATATTCAAGCTTCCAGTTTCAGATCAAAAAGGGAAAACCTGTTCTCTGTTCTAAAGTTAAAGGTGAGTAAACTAACCTTTTTAAAAGTTTAAACCTGTTATATCTTGATTTGTATGTGATAAATACTTGAAGTAAAATTGTGGAAAATGTTTGTATGAATGTAAATAGGCTTGCATGTGTATATATATGTGTAGACTTAGATGTGCATGTCTGTATATATATAAACAGACCTCTGTTTGGTTTTACAGACCCAAACAAGTTCAAAAATCAATTTCTCTTCCCCTAATCTTCTATAGGTTATGATGTATAAACCAAATATGTTTGGAATAACAAGATATTAGTTTTAAAAATATTTTCAAGTAAAATTTGAAGGTAGTTTTACTGGTAGAAGAGAATTACAGTGAAAAATCAATTAAAGTCCGAAAATCAAGTATCCAAATTTCACGTTTAAATTATATGATCTGATTCGTATTGAAGGATGGTGAATTTTGATAATCATATCATGATTTTTAAGATTGTATTTGATGGGAATTTTCGAGTTGAACGGAATTCATTTTGGAGTGAATTCTGGCGATCGGCGAGGAGTGAGAGGTCGTGATCATGGCTGGGGGAAGTGTGAAGGTTGTCGATCGTGGGAAAAATAGTGGTAGAATTTTAAGATGGTTTTGGTGGTCGTACGGCGATGATTTAGGGTTTAGTGATGGGTTTGGTTCGTCATTGTTGACGAGGTGATTGTGGCAACGATGGAGCTTCGGGTCTGTTCGCATGGAGGGGAAATCAAAGACTGGAGGTCGAGGCAACTTTGGTGAAGTCGGCGTGGGTTCAAAGGGACGAGTTCGTCAGTGATAGATGGATTTCCGATGGGGTTCGTTCCAGATTTTTGGAACGATGGGTTCGATTTCATCTTGCTCGCGTATTCGCAAATCTGGGTGGTCGTTCGGTACGAGATGATTGTCGTCGACATGTCGTGGGTCTCGGCGATGGTCAGAGGGCGTTGGATCGCCGGTGCATGTGCACGTGTGTCCTGTTCGTATCTGGTTGCTGTGTTGTTCGAGCTTGGGGAAAGAAGGAAGTTACATCGGGTCAGACTCGAAGTCGAACGCGAGTAGATGTGTGGTTGACTCGGCTAGTTTTGTCTTGGGCTCGGGTTGCTTTTGTTTTAACCAGGTTTTTAAAATTTAAAAATAAAACAGGTACCAGGTTTTTAAAAGAAAATTTAATCGGGTTCTAAAGCAAAAGAAAATGCTTATCCAAGTTTTTTTTTAAAGTGTATTTAAAAAAAATAAGTTTTAAATGATGAAATTAGGTAATTAATTAAGATAAAGGATTTATCTTTAATTAATTAAGGTATTGATTAATGAATAACTATGGTGATTAAGTAAGTAGTTTATCTTTGATTAATTAAGAATGATTACTTAATGAAAGTGGTTTAGGATAATTACTCAATGTAATTAAATTAAAGGTTAATTTGTTAATTAATTAATATAAATAAATTAAAGGATAATTAACTAAAGGTTAATTAATGAAAGTAATTAGAGGAATAAATTGATAAAAGGTTAATTACCTAAATGGAAGTAATTAAGGATTAATTACTTAGTATAATTAATTTATTAATTTATCAAGGGTTAGCTAATTAATGAGTGTGATTAATTAAAGGATATTTAATCGATATAAGTGATTATAAGATAATTAATTTAAGTGATTAATTAAGGATAATTATTATAAATGGTTAAGGATAATTAATTTGTGAAATTAATTAACGGTTAATTACTTAATTAAAGTATAATCAATCAAGGATGATTAATTAAAATAGATTTTTTTTTGATGATTAATTAAATGGTTTGTAATTAATAAGCAAGGTTTAAAAGTAAATGAAGTAATTAATTTAATTCAATTGTGGTTAATTAAATTAATTAGAGATGGTATGGTTGATTAATCTTGCTATGAATGATTGAATGATATTGTATGCTTAGATTAGTTGATATCTCTGGTATGTGATATGGAATGCTATGTGATATAATATGTTTGGGTTAAAACAGTGACACCCTATATTTAAAGTTTGAATTGTATTTCATTTGAATAACTTGGGTTAAGATGACATTGGATTCGAAGAGACAGGAGTCGGGTATTAGTTAATACCCGAAACCACTTCGATTTGGAATCTTCTATAATTCTTTATAGATTGATATGTGAAACCAATAGGCTGGTTTGGGATAAAATGGACCATTTAAACTAAGTTGGATACTTAGATATTATTTTGTGAAAATAAGTGTTGACTATATAAGTTGTTTACTTATAGTAAAGTACAAGTTACCCCGGGTTTAAATAAGTTCTTTGGATTGAAATTTCATGTTAGATGAGTTTACTCACGCTGGTTTCCAGCCTGACCCGGGTGTTACTTTGATGTAATGCTCGGGTCAGACCGAGTATTACAGATTTCAGGTAAGGACGTTCTGGAGCTCAGGAGACGAGTTGGATGGCAAGAACGTATGGAGTATATTCCGCTGTGATATTATAGTTGTCTGAGACATGTTAATTCTAACTGTCTAGTACATTTGTGAATGTTGTAACTCTGATGTATTAAAATGTAATTAACAAATACAGTTTTCTTTGTATAACTGATATTATTATTTGTTATTATATTTAATCCGCTGCGAATGTGATATGTTGTGTTCTCTGTTCTTCTTTCTTCTTTCTGTTTCTTTCTTCTATCTCTTTCTTTTTCTTCTAACTATCTGGAATTTTCGGGTTCGAAAATTCCGGGTCGTTACACATCGGATCACTCTATCTAATCCCCCTAGATGATTTGAAATAGCCAGACACCCCACCATTGAGAATAATAGAGGAATTAGGTGTAGAGATGCATGTCTATATCCATGCAATGAAAGCCTCCGGGAATCTCATTTTACTCATGATGGCAACAATAGAAATCCATTCCAATGATCAAATGCTTTCTGAAGATCAGGCTTCATCATACATCGAGGAGAAATATTTTTATTATTGTAGCCTCTGAACAATTCATGTTTTAGAAGTATATTATCAGATATATTTCTTTTGCTGAGAAAAGCAGTTTTGTTTGGAGATATAATCTTGTTAAGGACTAGGTTCATTCTAGATGCCAAGATTTTAGTGATACATCTACAGGTGACATTGCAACATGAAATATGTCGAAAGTGATGGACTGAAGAAGGACCTTCATTTTTAGGGATCAAAGCAAGATTAGTGGCATTAGTTCCTCCTAACAATATATTTTTGTTGAAGAAGTGCTCAATGGCTTTAGTCAATATTGATTCAGTGTATTTCCATGTAACTTTAAAGAAATGAGTATTAAAGCCATCAGGACCACTAGAACTTTTGGAATTTAGACTAATGAGGGCAGCTTTTATTTTAGAGTTGGTGATTGGGTTTATGAGGAACAGTGCATCATAATTATATATGGTAGGGATATTAATTTATGGAGTTCTGACAAAACAGGGTTTAATGCAGATTTTGTGAAACAAGTGAAAAAATAATCGATGAAAGCCTGCTGAATTTGATCATCTTCAATCATTAAGTTATCATTTTGGTCATGTATGGCCCAAATATTTTTCTTAGTTTGTTTGATGGTCGGGGATTTGTGAAAGAAGGAAGAGCTGATGTCAACATAGTAGAAAAAATCTTTACCAAGTTTTTGTTTATTCATATCTATCTCATTTTGAAGAGCTGCTTGAAGCTGTCCGTTTAATTATGTTTAGTGGTAGATAATTGATCATTATCTGGTGAAGCCAACATTTCATTTTGTGCCTTTAATAGAAGCTCTCCAATTTGATTAGATATAGTTGCACTATTGCCAAATGTTGCTTTAGACCGGATTCTAAGAGTATTTTAACATTCTTAAGCTTAGCGTGCAATACATACATAGGATTGCCATATATTTCCATGTTCCAACCCTGTAAAAAATTGTCATCAAAATTAACATGATTAGTCCAATGGTTAAAAAATTTAAAAAGGCATGACTTTTTCTAGGAACCATACACCATGAGAGGATTAGGGGGCTATGATTAGGGATACCAAGGGAAGGATATTAGTGATAAGGTTAGGCCATGTGGATAGGGCATGAAAGTTGTAAAGAGAGTGGTCATGGGTACAAAAAATTCCTCTACCATTCTTCTTTTTGTTGTTTCATGTATAGGAGGGCCAGTAGTTGGGATCTTATGAAGAGAAGAATTTTGAATAGTTTGGAAAATTAGGTTAATGTCATAAAGAGAAAGGGGGGTACCACCATTCTTCTGGGAAGTAGAGTACATACGGTTGAAATCTCCCCGTAGAATCCATGGTGTTGAAAGAAGGTTTTGGACATGAATGAGGGAGTGTAGCTGATATCGAACCTCCCTATTACATGAGGCATAAATATAGTTAAGGTGAATGAAGAGGAGGAGGGAATGTGGGTGACAAGTAGGTGGATAAATTGATCAAAAGATGTTATAGTAGTAGCATTGAATGTGTAAGGGTTCCATATTATAAGAATTCTATTATATTCAACATGTTCATGGTTGTGGGTGTAAGTCTAGGATGGATTAATATACTTGCATATGTCTCTTGGTTTTTGAACATTGAGTTTGGTTTCCAATATACCAACTATATGCAGATCTTCTTATGGAAAGTGTGATTTTATTTCTTGTTGCTTTATTAGGAGATGGGCTCCCCTAATATTCCAAGCTCCAATGTTGTCAAGCATAGGATGAGATTTTTTTTCCTCCTACCAGATTTTGCATATACAATATGCATTTGCATTAGGCAGGGGACCATTATCATCATCTGAGGTTGTTAGGGTTGGTTATAGTTCATTCAGAGTGTATTCATGTCCGTTGTCATAATCATCATAGGCTGAATCCTTTTTGTGCTTTTTCCCTTTCTTGTTCTTCTTTTTCTTATTTCTTTGCACTTCAACAATAGGAGAGGTATTGGATGTAGCTTATTATCAATGGTAGTGTGTGTATGGTTTGAATGGGTGAGTAAAAGAGGAGAAGGTGGTTGGATGGTTTCTTGGAAAAGGAGTTGTAGGCATGTGTTTTGGTTAGAGAAGGTATCATTGTGAATAATATTGTCTTCAATGAGATGATTGGATATATCAGGTCGAAGATGTATATGGCTGCATGGGAGAGTGGTTGAGAGATTGAGGTTAGGTTTACCAACTAACGGTAAGGGAGAAGTTGTAGAAGCATGGGTAGTTGGTTCATCGGCTGGGGTAAGGGAGTAGTTGTACAAGTGCGGGTGGTTGGTTCAATAGCTTGGGGTAAGGGAGTAGATGTAGATGTGAGGGCGGTTGGTACATTGTAATGAGAAGAGGAAAAAGTTAGTGTAGTAGGTTGAACTGAAGTGGTAGGTTGATTAGAGAGAAGTTCATTTGATATATCTTCTAATATTTGGAAACTGTTGGTTGTGATAAGGTGATGGATGTGTGGTTGTTGAGGCACTTGTGAGGAGACATAGGATGTGGAGGTTTTGGGAAGAGGTGGATTTTATAAGATGGGTTGAGTGCAAATGTGCTTGTTTGCATTGTATTTCGAGGTGTTTTGTGCAAGTGCACATACATGCAAGTTGTCTGCATGTAATTTCATTTGTATGTCACTTTGTTTCCGAGGCAGTAATTCCTTGCCATAGTTTTTATACCACACTTATTGTTGTGGCCATTTTCATTCTTCTCCACCCAATGTTTGCCTCTACTGGTTTTCCATACCATAACATCATTATTGCTGATATTTTGGCACTCATATTGTTCATCGTATCATGGTTATATGTATCACTATTATCCTTTGAACCGTTTATACCCATTTCTTTTCCAGCATCACATCTATCCATACAGTTGCTTTTTATATATTCGGTGCCAGTTGATAAGATATGGTCGAAAGAGCTACAGTGGTCACATATTAAAGGCTTCCGGTCATAAAATACTTCAACATAAGTGATATCATCAACTTGACCACATTTAATAACATCAGGAAGCATTTTAGTGGGTGATATTTCAGTGAGGAATTTTGCATATCCAAACCAAACAATTTTTTCAGTTGCCCCATTGAAACATAAAGGTTCACCTATATGGCAAGCTAGCCAGTTGATCCCCAACAATGTTCATGTTATAAGTGGTATCTTGTGAAAATGAACCCAAATAGGAACATTTTTTATTTATGCTTGAACCATTTTGAACATTGGTTTCCATGACTTGATTATAAACATTTTTCCTCTAATAAAAATAGGATCACCTTCTAGTATCTTTTGCATATCCTCGTCATCAGTAAATTTGAACTAGAAATTAATATTGTTTGATTTCACTTGGAAATTACCTTTCAGCTTCCAAACCCTATTAGGATGATTCATGACAGCCATGTACGGTAGTTTTTCATCCAGGAAAAAGCCAACCAAGTAGTCTTTCCAGCGGTTAATGCCTTCGGTCTGAACTTCCATTGGTATAGGCAGAGGGTTGCCATCATATGATAGGTTGAAAATTGGGGAATATAACTACTTGCATTCATGGGTTTCATTTTGAAAAGAGAGGACCATGAAAGGGGAGAAAGTTTGTTGGAGTTTCCATGGGTAGCAGAGGTGGAGGTAGTAGCACATGAGTATGGATCAGGTGGTTTAGGTATCGGTGGCAGTGTGGACGGATGGATAGGTGGTTGATCAGGAGGAGGTACGAGAGATGGGTTGGATGTGGTAGTTGTGTCAGGTAAAGGAAGGGGTATAAGTATGGGTACGGGAATGGAAGGGATGGGAAGGGAAGGTGATGTTGATGCCATGAAAAGGTCAAAAAGATAATGGTGCAAAATTGTATACTCTTAGTTTGAAATGATTATTATTATTATGTACTTGTTATAATGTGTTATATTAATTATTATTTTTAATTTAAGCATATTTAATAGAAAATCCATAAATAGTATGTATTGTGATAGTAGTTACAATGTATTGTAATCATGAGCAATTTATCACAATGAAAATAAACATCATTTTAAATATTCCTAGTCAAGATGTATCGAGATTGGATATTGATACATCTAATAAGACTAGAGTGTGTAATGCTCTCCAAATGTCGGGCAATGACTCATGGCTGCTGGGGACACCAAGCGGTTATGTGTTGATAGTTACTAGATAACTTAGAATGACTCACTCGATAATTTTCTATTGGTCAAAATAACTAAGGTCAAACAGAGAATATCAAAGTGAAAATATTGCATGGTCCTCTTGAGTTGAGAATAATGTTAAACATCAATGTGGACACTACGCTTGATTGTAGTTAATTCATGGCACAGTGTCCATCAAGCGACTATAGTTGGGAATGAGTTGAAGCAATAGAAGTGAAACAATATTAAATAGAGAATTCATCTCCTTCATTATATGAGGTTAGTATCATGGTCAATTTTAGTCAAGTCAAAGTCAAAGTCTTTGGTCAGAGCATTTCGATTAATAATAATTATTATTATTGAACCAAGGACCAAGCATTGTCACTACCAAGAAGCTCGTAAAATAGTAAAATTGGAATTTACCCAAATAGTGTAAGTAATAAATTTCGTCAAACTATTACACCACTATCTAAGATGAGGTGTGAACGATAATATTCAAATTGTTTAATATTAATCCCTAATTGAATTTACATCTATGAGTCACATGGCCACAACATTGAATATTTCGTATACCATATGATTTAACTAAATTTCAATTGTTATAAATTAATTAAATTAATTAATATTTATGAAATAATAATTATAATAATTTTTATTGATTTATTTGAATTGGCATTGAATATTGTAACGATCCGTATTTTTGCTATTTTAAATTATTAAATTTAAGATGATTATTGGATAAGAATTGGTAGAAATAAAAATTTAATGATTTATTATTATAGTTTATTAAATATAATAAAATTTTGAAATAAACAATTCCGATGATTTTGCCGATAATAAATATTGAAATGAAATTCTATATATTGAATGGGTTTATAATCCATAGTTGGAATTGAATAATGAATGGTGAATTACTGAAAAATGGTAGTAGTTGTTATTATTTGAATTCGGGTTCAAAAGTTAAATTTTAAGTTGAATAACTTATATTGAAATATGGTGATTTATGGGATAATAAAATTGTTTAAATTTAATATTGGAAATTATTTGAATAATTGAATTCTGAATTTTATATGAATGAAAATGATTTTAAAAGTTGATTTAAATTTTATTTAAACGACAATGAAGATTGTTAGCTTTTAAAATTGAATTTTAAAGTGATTAAATTAAATTTTGGAAATTTCTTGTTTTAATTAACGAGTAAAAATAGCCATTTTGGCCACTATCTCGGATTTCGTCGAAACCAGTTACATCGGATCCGAAATAGTTATAGGATTTCAAGTTTCGTAATGTTCGGACTTGTCGTTTGGCTGTGCGAGCTTGAAACGCGTAGAAATTTATTTCAGAATTTGATTAAAATAATTCGATTTGAAAGGCTAACTTCTTCATACGATCGAATTAGGCCTCGAAACTTGTTCCATTGTGTTCGGAATGGGGGTAAAACATTATAAACGCTAGGCGGCATGCTTCGTTTAGAGTCGAGAAAATTCGGACGTCTTTGGTTAGATATTTTCTAATTTAAAAATAATAATATAGATATTTTTCTTTCCCCAATATTTTGTTCATAGAAACGCCCTAGTCTCATATATTTTCCCCTTTATCTCTTTTCAAAATCACGCATCTGAATTAAAAAAAACAAAGCCACGATCTCAAATCGATCACGACTTAGGCATGGAGGCTAGGGCGTCTTGGCAGATGGGAAAAGGCAACTCAAGCGGAGTGATGGAGAGGGGATCGGAGAGTGATAGGGGCGACATCGAACTGCTCGCATTCATGTTTTTGACCTCGGCGACGAGGCGGCGGCTCCTTGACGGGGGATGTGGATCGGCGTTCGATGGTGGGTGGCGCGCTGCAGTTATGGTCGCGAGTTGGGTTCGTAGCAGCGTGACTTGGTTGTAGCGTGGGCTGTGGCGATAGATACGTAGAAAAAAAAGACTGATAGCGCGAGCAGGAAGTCGCGATCTGGAACGTAGTGATGGGGAAGTGAGGCATGAACGAGATGTTGATTAGGTAATTAATTTTCCTTATTATAGCATATATTAAATTAAATTATAAATGTTAATGTTTAATGATTCGTATCTCTTCGTACGATATCGGATTGGCATGCAGATTTTTGCATTGGAACTGTATCGACAAGCTCTACGCTATGGAGCTGATTTCGTATAGATTTGGCTAGTTTGAATTTCTCTGATTCAAACAAAGGTGAGTGTTTTATACGCTCACATTTGACTAATATATTTTTATGTTAGTAAGATTTATATCGTGAAATGATTTAATTTATTGATTCTTGTTTAATAAATTTAATTGACATTTAATTGACATCTAAATTAATTAATAGGATTTGAATTGACAATTAAATTGAATTAGAAATAACTGCTAGAAAAATCCTCGATTACCGATAATTGGTTGATTGTTGTGATTTTTGATTGTTGGATGGTGGATTGAGATGGATGCTATTGATTGATATTTTGGATGTTTGGATGTTTATTTAAGTTTAATATATCATGTTATCATCCTGTATATTATCTACAGTATATAAAATAGTAAATTGAATTATTTTGAATAAATTAAAAAATAGGTTGAAATGATATATACCTATGGCATTTATTTTGGACTGAAATGATATATATCCATCCCTGAATTAAATTGGAATAACTGATTCACTTGGCCATAGGATAGAAATTTATATACGGGCACCGGATTGGTTAAATTAAATGATTTTAAAATTTGATTTGAAATTATTTAAATAATTTGGTTTTAGGAAATAAAAATCGAATTTATGGAAATCGAATTATTTTCAAACTGGAGCTCGAAATGTTGAAATTTAAATTTGGTAAATGAAATTGTTTAATTATTTGAAGTTGAGATTTTTAAGTGATAATCGAGATATGATGTGAATTTCATAAATTGATTTGTTTTAAAAGATTAGACTTTTATTCGAATTTTGAATTTTGCTAAGTAAAAGTGATTTTGAAATTGAGCTCGGAATTGAATTATATTTGAAGCTTTGGATTTTAAATTGGAATTTGAAGTTAGATTTGATTTAAGTGTTTTGAATCGGTATTTTGGAAATCGAACTCGGAATTGATATAAATCGAAATGGTAAAATTTGAGAATTAAGTTGAATTAATTTGGCATTGGAATTGAAATTAATTTGAAATTGGAATTTAAATTAATTTAGAATTGGAGTCCAAATTAATTTGAAATTGGAATTTAAATTAATTTTGAATTGGAGTTGAAATTAATTTGGAATTGGAAGTGAAATTAATTTGAAATTAAATTGAAATTAATTTGGAATCGAAGAAAAATTCGACTTGAAATCGGAATTGAATCGATTAAATCGAAATGGAAATTGGAACTGATTTGAATTGGAAAATTTGGAAAGTGAACCAATTTGACTTTGAAACTATTTTCAAATAAATTATTTTAGTATAAACTATTTAAAATCTATCTTCTCAAATATTCAAATTATTTTGATTTCTCAAACCATTTTACTATATAAACCATTTTCAATACTCAAACTATTTTCTATTAAACTATTTTAACAATTTAAGCTATTTTAAAACTATTCAAACTATTTTCTTAAAATTCAAACTGGTCAAGGTTGGAATGTTTATATTTAAATCTTGGATTTAAATGCGAATGAGGTTAAATTGTAGTTATAACCTAAATTGAAATTCGAAACAATTTTTGGGGCGAAATCAAGATATTAAGGAAAAAATGATAAGGTATATTTTGAGTAAATATGATGATTTCAAAATGGATTTGATTTTGAGGCGAATATGATATTTTGATATCAAATATAAATAGTTATCAAAATGTAAAAGAACCAACCGATGTGTAAAATGATGTTTGGTTGTTAAAGAGATCGGGGACTCTTATTGGCATACTCTCTTACAATATTGGAACCACTTTGACAACCGTGTACATGGTGAATGATATTCAGAATGTAGTGGTTGAATTGGTGTACATTTACTGGAATGAAGTAAGAGAACAATGATGGATAGCCTTGACAATTGTGTCATAATTAAAATGACTAAAACATGAGCCTATGTCTGGCCAATGAGGTTAGCTACCTCTAGTGATGTTGATCACTTGTATTACTATCGTGATTTTGTACTCGATGGGTGCACCCTTTTTATTCGGATTGATTGTCACGGTCGGCCACGGATAGGTTACGACCAGCCAGAAAGGGTAAACTGGTAGAATCCTACCTTGGGCATTGCCTCACGTGCCTTGTCATATTTATCCTTATGCGAGCCCATTATGACTTTGGTTTAGTACTATAAAAATGTGTTAAGGTGGATCAATGTAAAGCCTTAGTGCTATTTTGATATTTATTTTGTTGATAGACATCACCTATTATAGCGTATACTATTATATAAATAGTTTAACGGATTCTTAGGAGATGGAATATCATGTAACATCTTTTAAGTTATTGCACGCACGTTATACACTGGCTAGGAGATGTAAAATCCCATAAACATCTCTAACGTTGTTACACTCATATTTATTGATATTGATTTGACTTACATAAGAGTATTTTAGTCTTGACTCGAGTGTTTTGTCTTTTCATTACGATCGGGTCAGCCCTAAGTTTTAGTGCATTGAAGATTATTCTTTGGAGGACGAAGACAAAGATTTGGTATATTATTACTATTATTATTCTCTACATCATGCTATTCTGCTGCATTTTATTTATCCTTGATGTATATAGATAACTCTGATAAATGTTGTATAGATTATAATCAAGTGTACAATAAACAGCTTCATGAACTGTTATTTGATTATTATATTTTATCATTTCGCTGTGAGATTATGTGTTTGCTTTCTTCTTCTTTTCTTTATTTTTCTTAATTATCCCCATTGGTTATCTACGTTCCGGATTATTTAAGTTTGACATGTGTGGATTTATTGTCGATTTAAACCTTCCGAAATGTGGGTCGTCGCAGTTGGCATCAGAGCTTTGGTTTAGCGATAACCTTGTCTTTTTGGGGTTTGACTCATTAGATAGGGTAGTAATACCCCAGAATGAGTCTGTTGAGTGTATATATATGAGATATCGTACTTGTTAGTGTTATAAAATGTTTTATATTGTGTTTGCTTATCCGTTGAGTTTTTTATGAATTCTGGTCGGTGCGTAGGATGCCATGTTATCGATAGGGGTTTTTAAACACTTAAACGAGGCAAGTCGACATAATACTGTTTTAAAATCGGGTAAATGAAATAATTTTACCTAAATTATATTATATATATATAATGATAATTTTTAATGATGATAGTTGTTAGGAGATGATAATATTTAGTTATCATCAATTATTGGTTAAATTAAAATAAAATGAATACTTTGAGAATTTTATTTCACGAAGTCGATAATTAAATTGAATTGAAATCTAATTATAATAAGAAATTGTTTGGCATAACAAATTTGTAAATTAACGAAATATTTTCATAATGAAGTAATGAAATTGTATGAGTATATTTAAATATAGCTTATAAATAGAAGAGATTTAAAAGTTGAGAATTTTATAATTTAAACCCGGTCGATTTTTCAAAAAAAAAATTGTTTTCAAAGCCTTAAAAATTAATAATAGTATTATTTGAGAGTGTTATGACTAGAAATATATTTTGAAATTATTTTTGAAAGGAATAAAAGCATTGAACTCATTTAGTAGCTCGGAAATAATTCTGGGGATGACTACAGCATCGCCAGTATTCATTTTCGAGTTTCTGAGTGAGAATTGCTACCAAAAGAAATTTATTTTCAACTAAAACAAGTTTAATGGTGAAGAAAAAATAAATTCAATTATGATTTGATAAATATATGAAAAAAAAATTAAACTTATAATTGAAAATAGTATATAAGGAATAAGTTTATAACTTATAAATTTAAAATAGTATATAAAAGAAATAAGTTGTAACTTAAAATTTTGCATAGGAAAATAAAACCAAATTTAAAATGGTTAAATTTTTGGTTAAGCAATCAAAAGAAAAAAAGTTTAACTTGAGACATGAAATAAAATAATTAACTTAAGGATAGTTAAATAAAATTGAGTTGGTGAAATAAAAAGAATGAAATTGAGTCAAGAAAGCTTAAATAAACGTGAATTGTATTTAAAATGAATTAGATAAAATAATAAAATGAAATTTTAAGTGAATAAGTTTGTATAACTTATAGGTTTGATAAATATTAAGCTAAAGAAAATTTTAAAATGGTTGAAATATGAATGAAAACGAAAGAAAAAAAATTAACTTAATATTAAATAAATTGAATTAGATTTGAATAAAACTAGAGGAATTAGTAAAGTGAATTATTTTCACTTGAGCTATAAAATGAATTAATAAATGAATACGAACTTTTAAATGAAATGTAATTTAAGTGTGAAAGAAATTGAATAAAAATAAATGGGTGTAAGAAAATTTGTATGAGAAATTGAATTTGATTTAAATTGAATGGAAAAAATTATCAAATGCAAATTGAATGTTAACTAATATAATATGGAATAAGTTATTTGAATAAATTTTAAATTGAAATTAATTTAAGAGAAGTAGAATGAACTGATTGTGAAAAAAAAATTATTAATATTAATTGGAGTAAAAAATAAAATTTACTTAAGTAAATTTATTATATGAGTTTGAATCAACGAATAAACTAATGAAGTGGATCAATTTTAGAAAAAAATTACTGAAGTAAAATTATTAAAATGAATTTAAATTTGTGAAATAAACTAATTAAGTGAATCGGTGGATTAATATGAATTTAAGTTATGGAATAATAATAAAAATGAGTTGCAATTTTGTAAAATGTTTATATTAAACTTAAATGGTTTATAAATAATATTAGTATTAAAATACTAAGTGATAATGAAATAAATTTAGCTTAAAAAGGTTAAATGGAATGAAAATTCATTGGACGATAAATAAAAATGAATGTCATTAAAATAAATATTAATCAATTGAAAATAAATCGATTGAATGAAAATACATTAAGTTATAATCAATCAAATGTGAATGCAATGAATATTGGTTGATTGAATAAAAATGGATTGAAACCAAATTAGTTGAAGGTAAAATTAAAAGCGAATGAATTGAATATAAATCCATTGAATGATTAAGGAAATGAATGTTAATCAATTAAACGTGAATAAATTTAAGGTGAACCAATTCGATTCGTAAGAAATCCATGTGAATAAATTGAAAGCAAACAAATTATATATAGATGAAATAAATGTCAATGAATTAAAAGTAAATCTATTTAATATTGATAGGAAATGGAAGTATAATAAACTGAATATTGACATTAGGAAGTGTGAATTGGTATTGTTGTGAATAAGATTGGATGGATATTTTTTGTTTGATGCTTGTTTGTTGCATTGGCTATATTCGTTTATGGTTGTTGCATAATCAATGTTTTATATCGATTTTACTATTTATATATGTTCTCATTTGGTTTTTGAGTATTTTGTAGGAACAAAAGGGCGTATGCTCGCTTTTGGAGTTCGATTGTGCATTAGGTTGCTTTTGCTTGCTTAATACGAGCGAACTTGCCCGTATTATTAATAATAAGGCACGTATCTTGGATTACATACCGCGATTTTATTTTATTTTTCTCTTAGGGATGCCTCATCATTGAGATGAGATGTATATTTGATATATATTGGGTATATTTGTGTTATATATTATATTGTAAAAAAAATTCGATCGAGCCGAGCAAAGGAGACTTTACCGGAATTTTCCGTAAATCCGGGAGTTTGAAAAAAATTTAAGTTTTAAAATTTTTATAGCTTATTTTTATATATAAGTTATATTTTCTGTAAACCTGGTAGCGGAGTGGCGTAGTAGAAGCGTAGTAAAAGTTTTGCAAATAAGATGTTTATGTTTGTAAGTTAATTATTTTGAGAAAATATATTATATGTTAAATTATGTACTTAACGCCTTTTCGAGGACGAAAAATTTTAAGTGGGTAAGAATGTAACAACCCGTATTTTTAGCTATTTTAAATTATTAAATTCAAAATGATTATTGGATAAGAATGGGTAGAAATAAAAATTTAATGATTATTATTGTAGTTTATTGAATATAATAAAATTTTGAAATAAACAATTCCGAAGATTTTGGCGATAATAAATATTAAAATGAAATTCTATATATTGAATATGTTTATAATCCATATTTGGAATTAAATGATGAATGGTGAATTATTGAAAAATGGTAGTAGTTGTTATTATTTGAATTTGGGTTTAAAAGTTAAATTTTATAAGTTAAAAAACTTATATTGAAATAAGGTGATTTATGGGATAATTAAATTGTTTAAATTTAATATTGAAAATTATTTGAATAATTGAATTCTAAATTTTATATGAATGAAAATGATTATAAAAGTTGATTTAAATTTTATTTAAATGACAATGAAGATTGTTAGCTTTTAAAATTGAATTTTAAAGTGATTAAATTAAATTTTGGAAATTTCTTGTTTGAATTAACGAGTAAAATAGCCATTTTGGCCACTGTCTCGGATTTCGACGAAATTAGTTTCATCGGATCCAAAATAGTGAATTATTGTAGGATTTCAAGTTTCATAGCGTTCGGACTTGTCGTTTGGCTGTGCGAGCTTGAAACGCGTAGAAATTTATTTCAAAATTTAATTAAAATAATTCGATTTGAAAGTCTATCTTCTACATACGATCGAATTAGGCCTCGAAACTTGTTCCATTGTGTTCGGAATGGGGGTAAAACATTATAAATGCCAGGCGGCACGCTTCGTTTGGAGCTCGAGAAAATTCGGACGTCTTTGGTTAGATATTTTTTAATTCAAACAAAGATGAGTGTTTTATACGCTCACATTTGATTAATATATTTTTATGTTAGTAAGATTTATATTATGAAGTGATTTAATTTAATTGACATTTAATTGACATCTGAATTAATTAATAGGATTTTAATTGATAGTTAAATTGAATTAGAAATAACTGCTAGAAAAATCCCTGATTATCGACAATTGGTTGATTGTTGTGATTTTTGATTGTTGGATGTTGGATTGAAATGGAGACTATTGATTGATATTTTGGATTTTTGAATGTTTATTTATGTTTAATATATCCTGTTATCATCTTGTATATTATCTACAGTATATAAAACGACAAATTAAATTATTTCGAATAAATTAAGAAATAGGTTGAAATGATATATACCTATGGCATTTATTTTGGATTGGAATGATATATATCCATCCCTGAATTAAATTAGAATAGTTGATTCACTTGGCCATAGGATAGAAAATTATATATGAACATCAGATTGGTTAAATTAAATGATTTTAAAATTTTGATTTGAAATTATTTAAATGGTTTGGTTTTAGGAAATAAAAATCGAATTTATGGAAATCGAATTATTTTCGAACTAGATATATACCTATGGCATTTATTTTGGATTGGAATGATATATATCCATCCCTGAATTAAATTGGAATAACTGATTCACTTGGCTATAGGATAGAAAATTATATACGGACATCGGATTGGTTAAATTAAATGATTTTCAAATTTTGATTTGAAATTATTTAAATGGTTTGGTTTTAGGAAATAAAAATCGAATTTATGGAAATCGAATTATTTTCGAACAGGAGCTCGAAATGTTGAAATTTAAATTTGGTAAACGAAATTGTTTAATTAATCGAAGCTGATATTTTTAAGTGATAATCGAAATATGATGTGAATTTCATAAATTGATTTGTTTTAAAAGATTGGACTTTTATTCGAATTTTGAATTTTGCTAAGTAAAAGTGATATAAAACGATGTATCAAAATTGAGCTCAGAATTGAATTATATTTGAAGATTTGGATTTTGAAGTTAAATTTGATTTAAGCGGTTTAAATCGATATTTTGGAAATCGAACTCGGAATTGATATATATCGAAATGGTTAAATTTGAGAATTGAGTTGAAATTAATTTGGCATTGGAATTGAAATTAATTCAAAATTGGAATTTAAATTAATTTGGAATTGGAGTCGAAATTAATTTGAAATTGGAATTTAAATTAATTTTGAATTAGAGTTGAAATTAATTTGGAATTTGAAGTGAAATTAATTTGAAATTGAATTGAAATTAATTTGGAATCGAAGAAAAATTCGACTTGAAATAGGAATTGAATCGATTAAATCGAAATGGAAATTGGAACTGATTTGAATTGGAAAATTTGGAAAGTGAACCGATTTGACTTTGAAACTATTTTCAAATAAATTATTTTAGTATAAACTATTTAAAATCTATCTTCTTAAATATTCAAATTTTTTTGATTTCTCAAACTATTTTACTATATAAAACATTTTCAATACTCAAACTATTTTCTATTAAACTATTTTAACTATTTAAGCTATTTTAAAACTATTCAAACTATTTTCTTAAAATTCAAACTGGTCAAGGGTGGAATGTTTATATTTAAATCTTGGATTTAAATGCAAATGTGGTTAAATTGAAGTTATAACCTAAATTGAAATTCAAAACAATTTTTGGAGCGAAATCAAGATATTAAGGAAAAAATGATGCGGTATATTTTGAGTAAATATGATGATTTCCAAATGGATTTGATTTTGAGGCGAATATGATATTTTGATATCAGATATGAATAGTTTTTGAAATGTAAAAGAACCAACCGGTGTGTAAAATGACGTTTGGTTGTTAAAGAGACTGGGGCCTCTTATTGGCATACTCTCACTTTGACAACCGTGTACGCGGTGGATGATATCCAGAATGTAGTGGTTAAATTGGCGAACGTTTACTGGAATGAAGTAAGAGAACGATGATGGATAGCCTTGACACTTGTGTCATAATTAAAATGACTAAAACAGGAGCCTATGTCTGGCCAATGAGGTTAGCTTCCTCTAGCGACGTTGATCACTCGTATTACTATCGTGATTTTGTACTCTTTGGTGCACCCTTTTTGTTCGGATTGATTGTCGCGGTCGGCCACAGATGGGTTACGACCAGCCAAAAAGGGTAAACTGGTAGAATCCTACCTTGGGCATTGCTTCACGTGCCTTGTCATATTTATCCTTATGCGAGCCCATTACGACTTTGGTTTAGTACTATAAAAATGTGTTAAGGTGGATCAATGTAAAGCCTTAATGCTATTTTGATATTTATTTTACTAATAGACATTACCTATTATAGCGTATACTATTATATAAATAGTTTAACGGATCCTTAGGAGATGGAAAATCCCGTAACATCTCTTAAGTTATTGCACGCACGTTATACACTGGATAGGATATGTAAACATCTCTAACGTTATTACACTCATATTTATTGATATTGATTTAACTTACATAAGAGTATTTTAGTCCTGACTCGAGTGTTTTGTCTTTTCATTATGCTCGGGTTAGCCCTAAGTTTTAGTATATTGAAGATTATTCTCTGGAGGAAGAAGACGAAGACAAAGATTTGGTATATTATTAATATTATTATTCTCTACATCATGCTATTCTGCTGCATTTTATTTATCCTTGATGTATATAGGTAACCCTGATAAATGTTGTATAGATTATAATTAAGTGAATAGTAAACAGCTTCATTAACTATTATTTAATTATTATATTTTATCATTCCGCTGTGAGATTCTGTGTTTGCTTTCTTCTTCTTTTCTTATTTCTCTTAATTATCCCCATTGATTATCTATGTTCCAGATTGTTTAAGTTTGACATGTGTGGATTTATTGTTGATTTAAACCTTCTGAAATGTGGATCGTCACAAATATAGTGTGCATATAAAAATATACATGTATGCATTGATATAAGATATCGATATACATTTGAATTGGATTTAAAATGTGCAATTATTGATTGGGTTTGGAAATAGGCACATAAGCCAACTTTAGATGGCCAACCGTAATGGGAAAAGAAGAGGTGTGTATTTTTGAAATAAGGGTTTGAACTAATGGAGAAAGAAAAGGTAATGGTTAGATCTAGATCTCCTTCTTTCTGACCTTTTTTTTCTTATAAAAACCCAATAACTCATTCATTTTACTTTTTAATTTTTCTAGCCACCATCCTCACCTCTTGCCTGCAAGTTCTTGCCCTACCTCCCCTCTCATTTTCAAACCAAAGTCAAAATAAATTAAAGGAGCGATGATCTCTTCGATTATTAGCATTTTTGGAAGGGATTGAATCTAATTTAAGGAGCTTCTTTGATTCAACATTCAAGATGTTATATCAAAGCTGCGGTTTAGGTAGTATCCATTTATATCAATTTATTTATATATATTAGTTCATGCAATTGTATATGAATAGGTTAGAATTATATCATATATTCGTTTGTAGTCGATTTACATATGAATGTAATATAAAAAATGTAGTATATATGTATATTAGCTTTCGGCCATGACAAAATAAAAAAATCAAATTGTAAAATTAATTTTAAAACCTTTTAAATTTAAATTTGAATTTTTAAACTATTATTAAATTTGTGTGTATATTTATATATATAATTATACATTAATTTCATTAATTGTATACACACTATTTTAGCATGCATAAAAAACAATTTTCTTAATACATATTTTTTATTTAAAAACCAAAAATATTAATATTAATATTAATTAATACAAAAGGTATTGTATTATAGTTTATTAATATTTATATATATACACACACACGTGTGTGTGTGTATTTATGCATACATGCTTTCCACTGTTCTTCCCTGCTACAAAGGATTAATACGAAATTAGAAGGATGGGACAATAATTTTTTAACAACAATAGGGCATGCTGAGTTGATACACGGTACAATCACTCCAATAGTTATGTATTGGATTCTTATATATCATCTTCATGTTTTAGTCATTCGGAAAATTGATCGAATATGTGCAGATTTTTTTTCGAAAGGCAAGTTACATAAAATATCTTGGGATACTTTATGTAAGCCTAAAATGGAAGGTGGAATAGGACTGCGAAAATTCACTGATCTCAATTCCACAGCCAGAATTAAATTATTATAGAAGTTATAACTTCTAATTGCTTATGGTCTTGATGGATGAAAACCAAATACTTGTCGAAGAAAATTACTGGATTATGCACATTAATAATAACTTCTCTGGTATGATGAAATCTATTCAACGACAACGAGATTTGGCAGCAAATATCATGAACCGTATTATTATCAATAGGGAGCATACAGACTTGTGGTATGATCCGTGGATCAACCACAAATCTCTAATGGGTCTAATTGGTTGGGATAGGGTTTTCAAATCCAATAATAATCATAGTAAAGTTAGTTGTATAATACAGGGTGGACAATTACAACCTCAAATTCTGCCAGAGACTAGGCAGGTGGCTGATCATATCACACAAGTTCAATTTTCTTCAGACCAACCGAATGATTACTGGACTATTGCACACCAGAAAAAATTTAATTTTGCTACATTCTGGAATGAGATCTGGCTACATGCTCAACAAGACGGTATATTTAAACTCATATGGTTCAACAAAACTGCTAGAAAGTTCTGCTACACTACGTATATGGCTTACAAACAGCATTTGCCTACTTCTGATCGCCTATCGGCGTGAGGGATGACAGTAAATAAACAATGTGAACTTTGTAAACAACAGTATGAATCTCATCAACATCTATTTATAAATTGTGTATATAGCACTTATATGTGGAAAAGCTTGTTGTACAAACTTGAACTTTTCCCTGAGGCGGAAAACTCTCTGAGACAGCAATTTTTGACTTTGCGGCGAAGCTTTGCTCACAAATCAGGTGCTCAGCACCTGGCTTATGTCATGGTAGCTACCACCATGCATCAAATCTGGATGGAGAGAGTTTAGCATCGATTTAAAGGTAAGAGTTGCTCGGGTGATCAACGAAGCAAGCTTATCGAAATTTGTAACGACCCACTATTTTGGACCATTCAAATCGACAATAATCCACACATGTCAGACTTGAATAATGCAAAATAACAGATTGTAATAAAATTTGGAGCAAATAAAATCATTCACAGAATCACAGACACAGAAATATCAGAATAACTCGCAGCGGAATTTAAAATAACCATAGTGGTTCATGAAGCCACTAAAATACATAGTCTCAAATCAAATACAAAATACATAGTCTGAAACCTAATACAGTTCTGAAACAAGTACAATAGAAATCCCAAATACACAAGTCTCTAAAACAAAAGCTGAAATAAGACAACTGAAACTGAAATAGGAAGATAACTAGATAGGTAGAATCTCCAGTGATTCCAAGCTCCAGAAAAGTGAATCCAAAGCTGTGAATACTCAGGCTGACCCGAGCGTAAAATAAAACATAACACTCGAGTCAGGATATACATACTTATACAATGTAAACCAACTCAAATGAACTGTAGTAAAGGTACAAGTAACTTAGAAGATGCTTGGGACCGCCCATCCTCTAAGGATCCGTTAAAATATCTACTATGTAGTAATATTCGCTATTATAATAGTGTCTACATAAGTAAAGTATAATCATATCGGAAAATAGCGTTAAGGGGATGGAGAACCTTAACGCGGTCGGATCTTAAAATCATAATCGTAGTAAAGCTCGATATGGTAGGTGACACGGCACAACTAGGCAATGCCAGGGTAGATATACCAATTACGCACACGGACTGATGGATACGCATAGCAGCCACTACCGTTCCACCTCGAACAACATTCCCAAATTGGAGGATGGCCATCTAGTCAAATCACAAGTAAGAGTATAATGTCGAAGAAATGTGTCCGAGAAGAGGTGCTACCTCACTGGTCCGAGATCGCTCCTGTTTTAGCCACCTTATGCCAACTCACGGGAGTTGGGTCCACGTAATACCTTAAGGACGTCGCCACCATCCTACTTCATTCTGGAATCTCCACCGCGTACACGGTTGTCAAAGTGGTTTTCGGTATCGACAGAGAGTATGTCCATATCCGATCCCGGTCTCTTTGCCAACCAATCGTTATTATAACCCGTGGTTATAGATTTAAAACAATTTATCAAATATACTTCGAATTAAAATCATTTAAAAACAAAGACATTATTCTTTTAAAAATCAAATATTAAATTTCTAAAATCTAACCTTTCGGAGTTCACTTATTCACTTAAAAACAATAACGTTAAAATTTTCAGCTTTCACGGCATTTAAGAAAATGCGACGGTAAGTTATATTTGAAAACAATTTTATTCAACAAACCAACATTTATAAACTGCTATAACAATTCAGTTTTAAACAAAAATCATATTTCAGCCTACTGCAGTCCTTAACAAGTGCTACAGTAGCCCTTTATTAGTTCAGGTTCAATTTTAGTTTCTGCTACAACAGCACTTACCAAGTACTATCATAGCCTTAGTTCATTTTAGTCTTTTGGTTCACTTATACAATCCACAACACTTAACAAGTGCTACAGATTCTACCTAGTTAAAAACTTATAAAACCATACATTAAAAATGTTCATTTCAATCCTTTAACTAATTTTATTTCAAAAGAAATTTTACAAGTTAAAACCAAAACTTACCAATTTGCTTATTACATTCATTTCAACACTTAAACTTAAACTTCATTTTTCCACCAATTTAAAACTAAATTTCATTTTCAATTAAATTAACTTAAGTTTCTATCTTTCTTTTTTATCAAAATTTCAAAATTTAAGTTTCGTTTTAAAATCAATATTCCTCCATTTATTTATATTTATCACATAGAAAAATCATTTCTATTTTAAATAAATCATTTAAAAACTCGGTTTAAATCAAATTAAATATTATTACAATTTTTAAATTATTTAAAAATATTCAGAAAATACATAAAAATAACCACGAGTCTGTATAATATTTTCTAGCCTAATTCAAGTGATACGGATACTATATCATTTCAATCCGTAATTTACAAAGAAAAATCCGAGTTTTATCATTTCAAACCCGCAATCCCAAGTAAATAAAAATTTAATTGAAAATCGTTTAGGCCTATCATTTCAGCCTATAACGACCTTCCCTTATTCTAAAGTCCGTTCGGGTATGTATCATTTCAACCCATAGTGATTCTATTCTACAGGGAACTTGCAGTGTGATTTAACAGAATAGAATAATAGTAAAATAAGAACAGATATAATAGATGATACGATATGCAGTTTTAACAATTAACATCAACTATAAATAAATCACAGGTAATTATAACATCATTTATTTATTTATTTATTTCTACACATTCAGTTGCGGTCGTTTCACAATTATATAAGTATGAATATTCGTGTGAGATTTACTCACCTCTACGGAGCTGGAGATCCGAAGAAAAGAAATACGATGCCTAACGGAAGCATGCGGATAGCACGATTAGTTGTCAGCGGATGCGCCAACTAGATTCAAACCAAAAGCACAATAAGAAATCAAATCTAAAATTGCACGAATAACGAACTTCAAATGAAGCAAACAACCGAAAAAGAAATACGTTTGAAAATCGACAGAAATAGCCCGATCACTTTTAAAATTTTAGATTATAACTTCGAAACAAATGCTCGACCAAACAAAGTGTTCATTTCTTTTTTTTTCTTTTTTAAACAAAGTTTCGGAAGAAAGAAGAAAAATATATAACTTCAAAAGTTACAAAGGAACAAAACAACAACAAAAAAAAAAAAAAATTTCAACAAGGCAGAGATCATACAACAAAACATTGTTCACCTCTCAATACAAAGCTCGGTCTGGAAAAAAAATAAAGTGACAAAAGCAACTTTCTTTTTCTAAACAACTCAATAGAACTACCACCAAGTACAAGGTGACAGGTACCTCTCCTTTTTTATTTTTCAAACACGTTCAGGGAAAATAACACCAAAACAAAAATAAAAGGGACGAAACAGTTCATCATTTTCCTCATATGCAAGGCTCGGTCTGACCTGGTTGGTCTCGGCATGGGTTTGTGGCGACGTGGAGGATGGACTGCTGGCGTGGTGATGTAGGGTCAGGGGATTGGGTAGGAGTGTGGCGGAGCACGGGATGGGTGGTCTCGACCTGGAGTTGGTCTCGGTCTCGTGGTTGAGGACTGGCGCGAGTCTGGGCATTGGTTTGTGGAGACGTGATGGCGAATGGGTGGAGGTTGATTCGTATGGCGGAGCACGGCATGGTTGGAGACGTGGGATCTCGGCCTGGCGTGGGTGTCTGGGCGTGATGGTGGCTGCAGTGGGTCGTGGAGGAGGGCAGGCTGGGGTTCGTTCGGGTGGTTGGCCAGGGTGGTGAAGTTGGAGATAGGTGGTCCCGCATGGAGTTCAGGGGGTTCTCGGTCTGGGCGAGGCATTGGGGTAGGGTTCGGCGTGGGGATCGTGACGTGGTGGTGGCAGCGAAGGCGTGGGACGTGATGGTGGTCTCGGTTGGTGTTGTGGCTGGTGAAATGACGTGGTGGGTAGGCATATGCAGAGGGAAAGACTTGGTTTTGCCTTGGATGGATTTGCGAACAGCAAACAGGGAAACAAAATTTTTGAAAAAAAACAGTACACAAAATGATAAAGTAAACAAAAGTGGAAGAAAGATGTTGCCTGTACCTTCCAGAGAGAGATGCTCACAAGATTTTAAAACGAAAAAGCAGAGAAACTTTGTGAATGGAGCTTTTTGAACGAAACAAAAATGAACAGCTGCCAATATCTTTTGTAGAAAAGAAGGCAACGAAAGGTTTTAATCAGTTAGAGGAATTTAGGCAAAATAAATGTTGAATGAAACGTAAGGGAGATAAAGGGGTAAGTGGACTATTTCTCACGTGTAATTCAATGCAAGATTTGACAATTTCAAACTGAAATATACAGCAGAAATAAATGGACCATGGAACAATGCACGTACAGTGTAACGCCCAAAGTAACGTACAACCGTTACTTGTTTCTTTTATTTAATAAATTTAAAAATGCTAACGGTTTCTTAAAAATATAACGTATCTTTTTAAACCAAATTTAAAGATAGTTATTATCATTATAAATAAAATTTGATTCTAATGTAAAGTTAAGAACGGACAAAACGTAACGAAATGTAACGCTTTTAAATTTTCGTTTTATACAAATTTCTACACTTTATATTTAAATTAATATTTCGAAATGTTTTGTCTTTTTTTTTATTTAAAATTTCGCTTTAAAATATCGGGTTGTTACACTCTCCCCCACTCAAAGCTTTTCGTCCTCGAAAAGGAACGAAGAAGGAAAACAAAGAAAGATAAGACAGAACAGCAAAAGTACCTGAAATAAACAATTCCGGATTCGAAGCACGAATGCTCTCCTCCGTCTCCCAGGTGCAATCCCGTTCATCAGTGCTCCACTGCACTTTGACCAGGTTGACAGATTTTCTTCTTAGCTGCTTCGTACCTCGATCGACGATACGAAGTGGCTTCCTCTCAACAGTCAGATTTGGCTCAATATCCAAACTATCAAGAGCAGAAGGCTGAATAATAAGAGATGGATCATGCAGATAGCGACGAAGATGAGATACATGAAAGACATTGTGTATTCCAGAAAATTTCTCGGGTAAATCCAGACGATAAGCAAGAGAGCCAATTCTTTCCAAAATGCGGAAAGGACCAACAAATCTAGGAGATAGCTTTCCTCTACGACCAAAACGAATAACATTCCTTAAGGGAGAGACCTTAAGGAAAACCAAATCACCAACAGCAAACTCTAAACTCCGTCTTCGACGATCGGCGTACTTTTTCTGTCTATCCTGAGCAATCCTCATCTTCTTCTTAATCTCTTCAACTCTCTCTGAAGCTTCCAAAACCATCTCAGGACCAAGAACCAAACGATTACCGGCTTCAATCCAACAAGAAGGAGATCTACAAGGTCATCCGTAAAAAGCAGAAAATGGAGAAGTCTCAATACTGGCCTGATAACTATTGTTATAAGTGAATTCGACAAGATGGAGATGATCTTCCCAAGATCCTCCATAATCAAGCACACAAGCACGAAGAAGATCTTCTAAAATCTTATTCACCCTTTCCGTTTGACCGTCGGTCTGTGGATGGTAAGCAGTGCTCAGATTTAGATGAGTACCCAAAGAATCCTAAAAGGCTTTCCAAAACCTACTGGTAAAGATAGGATCACGATCATAAACGATACTGAGAGGAACACCATGGAGACGAACAATCTCCCTCATGTAAATCTCAGACAAACTAGAAGCTGAACGGGTAGACTTGACCGGAATGAAATGAGCTGATTTGGTCAATCTATCCACAATAACCCAGATACTCTCGTTACCCTTCCTAGTCCTCGGTAAACCATCAATGAAATCCATAGAAACTTGTTCCCACTTCCAATTGGGAATCTCAAGAGGCTGCAATAAACCAGGAGTCTTCTGATGATCTTCCTTGACTTGCTGACAAGTCGCACACCTATTGACGAAAATGGAAATATCTCGCTTCATACCTTTCCACCAATATAACTTCTTCATGTCCTGATACATCTTGGTTACGCCTGGATGAATATAAAGTCTGGACTGATGATTCTCCCGAAGTAACTCCTGTCTCAATCCATCAACATTCGGGACACAAGTTCTATTATTGATCCTCAATACACCCTTATCGTCAATCAGAGCTCCATTACCATCAAGACTACTACCTCCCACTCTACTTCGAACATTCTCCTTAATCAATCTAAGCATCTGATCTTCATCCTGTCTAGCCATAATACGATCCACAAGAGGTGAAGAAACAACAATCTGACACAACAAAGCTTTCTTCCTACTCAAAGCATCCGCCACTACATTAGCCTTTCCCGGTGTATAGTTGATGTCGAGGTCATAAGAAGCAAGAAACTCTAACCACCTAACTTGTCTCTGATTCAAATCCTTCTGAGAGAAAATATACCTCAAAGACTGATGATCTGTGAAAAGCTCGAACTTGGTACCCAACAGATGATGTCTCCAAAGTTTCAAAGCGAAACCAACCGCAAGTAACTCTAGATCATGAGCAGCATAATTAACTTCATGAGTCTTCAACTGTCTACTAGCATAAGCAATCACTCTACCATCCTGCATCAAAACAGCTCCCAAGCCTTCTCGACAAGCATCAGTGTATACCGTTAATCCCTCATCTCCATTAGGGACGGTAAGAACAGGTGCGGAAGTAAGCTTGTCTTTTAACTCATTGAATGCGGCTTCACACTTACTATTCCAAATAAACTTAGCATTCTTCCGAGTCAAAGCAGTGAGGGGTGCAGCAATCCGAGCGAAATTCTCAATGAATCTCCGGTAATAACCGGCGAGGCCCAGAAAACTACGGATATCAGTAGGAGTCTTAGGGGTTTCCCAATCCTGTACAGAATAGGGAAAAAGAAGGATAATAGAAAAGATAGAGTAAATTGAAATGAAGCAAATGAAGAGAAAGAAAGAAAAACTTACATTGATCGCAGCGATCTTGACTGGATCCACTGAAACTCCATTACTAGAAACGATATGCCCGAGAAATCGGACTTCATCCTTCCAGAAATGGCATTTGGAAAATTTAGCTTTTAACTGATGCTTTCGAAGAGTCTCAAGAACAGATTTCAAATGTGACTCATGTTCTTCTTCAGACTTAAGAGAAAATGAGGATATCATCCACAAAGACTAGAACAAATTTATTTAGCACATCACGGAAAACACGATTCATCAAGTCAACAAAGAAAGCGGGAGCATTAGTCAAACCAAAAGGCATGACTAACCATTCGAAGAATCCATTCTCAGTACGGAAAGCAGTCTTAGGAATACTTTCCTCAGCAACTCTGAGTTGGTGAAAACCTGTGGCAAGATCAAGCTGAGAGAAAACAGTAGCACCATAAAGCTGATCAAACATGTCATTGATGCGAGGCATTGGATATCTATTTTTCATAGTAAGTTTGTTCAACTCCCTATAATCAACACACATTCGAAGAGAACCATCGGACTTGGTGACGAAAACCACCGCGGCTCCCCATTCAGAAAAACTAGGTCTGATCAGACCCTTGGACGATAGGTCTTCAATTTGTTTCCTTAACTCAACCTTCTCGCGGGGTGCCATTCTTCTAGGAGGAAGAACTATAGGTCGAGCTCCAGGAATGAGATCAATGCGGAAATCAATTTCCCGCTTGGGAGGTAAAGCAGTAACTTCACCAAATACATCCGGGTAGTGATTAACTACACGGGTCGACTGAAGATCATCAATAGAAGCATCTAGAGAAAAGATAAAGCTACCAGCATAATCATGAGTCTTACGGCCCTGAATAAACAAAGAATTTCCTCGATCATCCTTAAGAGAAACAATTCGGGATTTACACGAGATACGGGCATCGTGTCCATCAAGCCAATCGCTTCCAAGCAACAAATCAAAAGCATCGAAACCAAGGATATAGAAATCGCCACTAAAACTATGATCGGAATAGAGGAGTTTCACATGTTTACAAATCTTATTAAGATTTGCGGGACCACCAATAGGATTAGAAACACATAGAGGAACAGAAGCATACTCAGGAGAAAGGAGATGCTCAAACTTATTACACAGGTCATCAGAAATAAAACTATGCGAAGCCCCAGTATCAAATAAAAAACGAACAGGATGATGAAATAAAGTAAAGGTGCCTTGAAGAGTACCTTGACTATCGCTAGGAGCAAGAGCAGGTGCAGGAGCAGGTGATGAAGCAGATGTGACAGCAAAAATGCCAGATGGCCTTCCCTTCTGATATAAAGGACAGTCCTTCTTAAAATGACCCGGCTGAAGACAAACATGACAAAGATCATTCCTAGTAACCTGGGGTGGAGGAACAGCAGCAACAGACGGATTAGGGCAACTATTGGCATAGTGTCCCTTTTGGTCACATTTGAAGCAAGTAATGGAGGAAAGATAAATAGGGTGCCTCAGAGAAGGAGCAGATGCTGAAGATCCCAAGCCCGCATGCTTGATCCAATTCTTCTTCTGCTGGTGGAAGTTGGGCTTTCTCTTCTTGGAATTTGCAGAGGAAGATTGTGAGACATGAGTACCAGAAGCAGCAGGACCCTTGGAGGTAGGGTTCTCATAGCGAATAGCCATATCCATGAGTTCAGTAAATGTGCCATGAACATGTGAAATAAGGCGATCGTAGAACTCGGGGCGAGCTCCAGAAATGAACTTCTCGTTCTTCTTTAGCTGAGTGTTGATAAGACCAGGACCGAATTTTGAAAGTTCATTGAACTTCCGTTCATACTCTGAAAAAGACATGGTACCCTGCTTGAGGTCCATGAATTCACGGTAAAGCTAAGATTTCCCGGCTTCGGGCATCCATTTTGCCACAAAAGCCTCCCTGAAAGAAGATACAAATCGAACTTAAGATAGATTCGAAAAGTAAGGAAATGGGGAAAAATTCAAGTTAACACAAAGGATACCTGAACTGCTCCCATGAAAGATCACCTTCGTTAGTGCGAGTCGTAACAGACTCCCACCAATCTAGGGCTGACTCTTGCAGCTGCCATGCTGCTAACTGACGCTTCTGGGCATCAGTGATCTCTAAACCAGTAAAGATTCTTTCCAAACTTCTTAGCCATTGCTGGGCTTCGATGATACTTTCTGAACCGGTGAACTTAGTGCCACCGAGCTGAGAGAATTCTTTGCAAAGAACTGTGAACTTAACGGGTGCAACAGGTGGAGGAACTGGGGCAATACCACGACCCCTACCTCTAGCATTTCCACGATTCATCCTGGAAATATCAAGAATAATTTAGGACAAGGTACAGAGAAGACAAAGATAAGTTAAGAAAAAAATACGATAAGGTCACTTGGGTGAATATCCTAATAACAAAATTCCTAACAAGGTAGATACAGAAAGAAGGAAGTTTAGAAAATTTCTTCTTAAAACAAGAAAACTTTATATCAAAATAATCTTTGAAAAATCATTTAAAATCATTTTATACTTTTGAAAATACGTTCACTCACAAGGAAATGATTCTGAGTTTGATTTCACTCATTCTAGGGTATTTCTACCCTATCTCTAATGAGTTTTTGCTCCATAGGCTAAGGTTTGCCTAAACCTGGCTCTGATACCAAATGTAACGACCCACTATTTTGGACCATTCAAATCGACAATAATCCACACATGTCAGACTTGAATAATGCAAAATAACAGATTGTAATAAAATTTGGAGCAAATAAAATCATTCACAGAATCACAGACACAGAAATATCAGAATAACTCGCAGCGGAATTTAAAATAACCATAGTGGTTCATGAAGCCACTAAAATACATAGTCTCAAATCAAATACAAAATACATAGTCTGAAACCTAATACAGTTCTGAAACAAGTACAATAGAAATCCCAAATACACAAGTCTCTAAAACAAAAGCTGAAATAAGACAACTGAAACTGAAATAGGAAGATAACTAGATAGGTAGAATCTCCAGTGATTCCAAGCTCCAGAAAAGTGAATCCAAAGCTGTGAATACTCAGGCTGACCCGAGCGTAAAATAAAACATAACACTCGAGTCAGGATATACATACTTATACAATGTAAACCAACTCAAATGAACTGTAGTAAAGGTACAAGTAACTTAGAAGATGCTTGGGACCGCCCATCCTCTAAGGATCCGTTAAAATATCTACTATGTAGTAATATTCGCTATTATAATAGTGTCTACATAAGTAAAGTATAATCATATCGGAAAATAGCGTTAAGGGGATGGAGAACCTTAACGCGGTCGGATCTTAAAATCATAATCGTAGTAAAGCTCGATATGGTAGGTGACACGGCACAACTAGGCAATGCCAGGGTAGATATACCAATTACGCACACGGACTGATGGATACGCATAGCAGCCACTACCGTTCCACCTCGAACAACATTCCCAAATCGGAGGATGGCCATCTAGTCAAATCACAAGTAAGAGTATAATGTCGAAGAAATGTGTCCGAGAAGAGGTGCTACCTCACTGGTCCGAGATCGCTCCTGTTTTAGCCACCTTATGCCAACTCACGAGAGTTGGGTCCACGTAATACCTTAAGGACGTCGCCACCATCCTACTCCATTCTGGAATCTCCACCGCGTACACGGTTGTCAAAGTGGTTTTCGGTATCGACAGAGAGTATGTCCATATCCGATCCCGGTCTCTTTGCCAACCAATCGTTATTATAACCCGTGGTTATAGATTTAAAACAATTTATCAAATATACTTCGAATTAAAATCATTTAAAAACAAAGACATTATTCTTTTAAAAATCAAATATTAAATTTCTAAAATCTAACCTTTCGGAGTTCACTTATTCACTTAAAAACAATAACGTTAAAATTTTCAGCTTTCACGGCATTTAAGAAAATGCGACGGTAAGTTATATTTGAAAACAATTTTATTCAACAAACCAACATTTATAAACTGCTATAACAATTCAGTTTTAAACAAAAATCATATTTCAGCCTACTGCAGTCCTTAACAAGTGCTACAGTAGCCCTTTATTAGTTCAGGTTCAATTTTAGTTTCTGCTACAACAGCACTTACCAAGTACTATCATAGCCTTAGTTCATTTTAGTCTTTTGGTTCACTTATACAATCCACAACACTTAACAAGTGCTACAGATTCTACCTAGTTAAAAACTTATAAAACCATACATTAAAAATGTTCATTTCAATCCTTTAACTAATTTTATTTCAAAAGAAATTTTACAAGTTAAAACCAAAACTTACCAATTTGCTTATTACATTCATTTCAACACTTAAACTTAAACTTCATTTTTCCACCAATTTAAAACTAAATTTCATTTTCAATTAAATTAACTTAAGTTTCTATCTTTCTTTTTTATCAAAATTTCAAAATTTAAGTTTCGTTTTAAAATCAATATTCCTCCATTTATTTATATTTATCACATAGAAAAATCATTTCTATTTTAAATAAATCATTTAAAAACTCGGTTTAAATCAAATTAAATATTATTACAATTTTTAAATTATTTAAAAATATTCAGAAAATACATAAAAATAACCACGGGTCTGTATAATATTTTCTAGCCTAATTCAAGTGATACGGATACTATATCATTTCAATCCGTAATTTACAAAGAAAAATCCGAGTTTTATCATTTCAAACCCGCAATCCCAAGTAAATAAAAATTTAATTGAAAATCGTTTAGGCCTATCATTTCAGCCCATAACGACCTTCCCTTATTCTAAAGTCCGTTCGGGTATGTATCATTTCAACCCATAGTGATTCTATTCTACAGGGAACTTGCAGTGTGATTTAACAGAATAGAATAATAGTAAAATAAGAACAGATATAATAGATGATACGATATGCAGTTTTAACAATTAACATCAACTATAAATAAATCACAGGTAATTATAACATCATTTATTTATTTATTTATCTCTACACATTCAGTTGCGGTCGTTTCACAATTATATAAGTATGAATATTCGTGTGAGATTTACTCACCTCTACGGAGCTGGAGATCCGAAGAAAAGAAATACGATGCCTAACGGAAGCACGCGGATAGCACGATTAGTTGTCAGCGGATGCGCCAACTAGATTCAAACCAAAAGCACAATAAGAAATCAAATCTAAAATTGCACGAATAACGAACTTCAAATGAAGCAAACAACCGAAAAAGAAATACGTTTGAAAATCGACAGAAATAGCCCGATCACTTTTAAAATTTTAGATTATAACTTCGAAACAAATGCTCGACCAAAGAAAGTGTTCATTTCTTCTTTTTTTTTAAACAAAGTTTCGGAAGAAAGAAGAAAAATATATAACTTCAAAAGTTACAAAGGAACAAAACAACAACAAAAAAAAAATTCAACAAGGCAGAGGCCATACAACAAAACATTGTTCACCTCTCAATACAAAGCTCGGTCTGGAAAAAAAATAAAGTGACAAAAGCAACTTTCTTTTTCTAAACAACTCAATAAAACTACCACCAAGTACAAGGTGACAGGTACCTCTCCTTTTTTATTTTTCAAACACGTTCAGGGAAAATAACACCAAAACAAAAATAAAAGGGACGAAACAGTTCATCATTTTCCTCATATGCAAGGCTCGGTCTGACCTGGTTGGTCTCGGCATGGGTTTGTGGCGACGTGGAGGATGGACTGGTGGCGTGGTGATGTAGGGTCAGGGGACTGGGTAGGAGTGTGGCGGAGCACGGGATGGGTGGTCTCGACCTGGAGTTGGTCTCGGTCTCGTGGTTGAGGACTGGCGCGAGTCTGGGCGTGGGTTTGTGGAGACGTGATGGCGAATGGGTGGAGGTTGATTCGTATGGCGGAGCACGGCATGGTTGGAGACGTGGGATCTCGGCCTGGCGTGGGTGTCTGGGCGTGATGGTGGCTGCAGTGGGTCGTGGAGGAGGGCAGGCTGGGGTTCGTTCGGGTGGTTGGCCAGGGTGGTGAAGTTGGAGATAGGTGGTCCCGCATGGAGTTCAGGGGGTTCTCGGTCTGGGCGAGGCACTGGGGTAGGGTTCGGCGTGGGGATCGTGACGTGGTGGTGGCAGCGAAGGCGTGGGACGTGATGGTGGTCTCGGTTGGTGTTGTGGCTGGTGAAATGACGTGGTGGGTAGGCATATGCGGAGGGAAAGACTTGGTTTTGCCTTGGATGGATTTGCGAACAGCAAACAGGGAAACAAAATTTTTGAAAAAAAACAGTACACAAAATGATAAAGTAAACAAAAGTGGAAGAAAGATGTTGCCTGTACCTTCCAGAGAGAGATGCTCACGAGATTTTAAAACGAAAAAGCAGAGAAACTTTGTGAATGGAGCTTTTTGAACGAAACAAAAATGAACAGCTGCCAATATCTTTTGTAGAAAAGAAGGCAACGAAAGGTTTTAATCAGTTAGAGGAATTTAGGCAAAATAAATGTTGAACGAAACGTAAGGGAGATAAAGGGGTAAGTGGACTATTTCTCACGTGCAATTCAATCCAAGATTTGACAATTTCAAACTGAAATATACAGCAGAAATAAATGGACCATGGAACAATGCACGTACAGTGTAACGCCCAAAGTAACGTACAACCGTTACTTGTTTCTTTTATTTAATAAATTTAAAAATGCTAACGGTTTCTTAAAAATATAACGTATCTTTTTAAACCAAATTTAAAGATAGTTACTATCATTATAAATAAAATTTGATTCTAATGTAAAGTTAAGAACGGACAAAACGTAACGAAATGTAACGCTTTTAAATTTTCGATTTATACAAATTTCTACACTTTATATTTAAATTAATATTTCGAAATGTTTTGTCTTTTTTTTTATTTAAAATTTCGCTTTAAAATATCGGGCTGTTACAAAATTGATGTTCGCCTTCAGCTTAAGAGACGAATTCAGCATTGTAATTTATCATCGAATGACTGACATATATTTCTGAAATAGGGAATTGATTTAGATGACACTGGATAATGATGGCGGCAGCTTTGAACTTTGGAGATTTGGGTATGTTTGTTCGTATAGTATAGGCCGGTTTGGGTTGTTGATTGGTAGAGGAAGTGTTAGTCTTGCCTTCATGGGCCGGTTGCATTATTTTCCTATTTTTGTTTTTCTTTGTTCTTAGCTTTGTATTTGTTTTTGTACTTTACTATTTCACTGTACTAGAGATGTTGATATAGAGGATGTCGTGCTCTTTTTCCCTACCATAATGGTGAGGTTTTTTAAGGAGGCGAATCCTGCTATTGTATGGTTCTTATTTGTTATTAATAAAGGAACCTTTCTTTTCAAAAAAAATGTATGTATTTATGTATGTAGTATGTATGTATGTATGCATGTATGTATATTATAAAACAAATTTTGTAACAAAATAAAAAATCAGTTTTTAAATCCGTACGGAAACTTTAAATTAAAAAAATTATATCCGCATGGATTAAATTTAAAAAAAAAATAGATATTATATATATATAATGTTATGTTTATCTATACAATATTATATACATATTAGAATTTTATAACTTAACAAATACATACACACACACACGCATATTTATATATATATATATTGTATTTTATGTAATTTTGGAAAAAAAATTGTTTTCCATCTAGATATATATAAATATAATATTATAATTAAAATTAAGATATTTGAATTTGAATTTTAAATAAGATATTATTTATAAATCTAGATCTGACTCAAATTGAATTTCCTTTTTATTTTAAATATTGAATTTGGTATTATTTTATATTTAAATATAATTTATACATAATTATTTTATTTGTGTACATATGTGTGTGTCTATATATATACATATATATATAGTCATACGTATACGTGAATATACGTATATATAAACATATGTTACATTATATTAATATTATATAATAATTGATAGCAAATACGTATATGAAGGGACAAATGTGTCTGTTACAGCGTAAATCCAAGCACTTATGTATGGGCATGTTAAATGATGTGTACATTGTATGTTGCACATGCACGTACACATAATTTATACACATGTACACATTATATATCATATATGCAAACAAATTAAATCCTTATATTAATCAATTAAATAAAATAAAGATTTTAATTAAAACTTATTTAGATTAGATCTAAATTAATTTAGACTTCATAGACTCAAAAAGATCTAAAATGGTTTAAAAAATTAAAATTTACCCATTTAAACATGCTTCGTGTTGTTCCTACAATAGTACTATTGCCCAATAGCCTATGCAGCCTAAATTAGCAATATTATGGCTAACTTATTAAAACTTACCCATTTTGTAGGGTGTTTAGAAAAGTGGTGTCTAGGCTGGGTTTGGGTAATCAAGTACCATTGTAACATCCCGCATTTTTATATAGCTAAAATGTAACGTATAACGATAAGTAATGAAAATAAATAATTTTGGAATTATTGGAATATGGCTCCGGAACTTGTACCATTGCGTCTAGGGCAATTTTCTGATCAGTTTCCATATATAACTTGTCTAAAATCGAATCAATTTGAAGGAGTTAAGAACGAAACAAAATAAGTAATCGAACCGAAAAAGAAAAAAAATAACACGGATATGGGCTGACCTGTAGGTCGACCCAATGGGCGCAACGGTCGACCGCTGGCTAAGGGTGGTCGACCGCTCGGTCGACCCGCGTGCAACCTGGACGAAAATTCAACCAAGTTTATACTGTGACGTGTTTTCTCGTTTTTGTGCGATCTGAGCCATACGTTCTTCAATCCTATGGCTCCGAATGACCCTGTGACGTGGTGGCTCCAGGTTCAATCCAAGGATCCGATGGTCTGAGATCACCAAGTTCCGGTATAAATAGGAACTTAGGCCTATCTATCTTCTCACGATTATATTTTCCCCCATGGGTTCATTGCCTAAGGCTGAACCCTAAAAAGAAAATAATTTATAAGAGAAAAATCTTCCAAATTAAAATATTATATGCCATGGAAAAAGGGGATCCGGAAGGACTGTGGAACCAAGCGGAGCACAAGCGAAGCTAAGGACGATAGGTGAGTGGATTTATTTATATATCTTTTAAGTTTAAGATATATTATCGTTAGATTCCTGTTTAGAAAATTTTATTCAGTAATTAATCATATTAATTAAATTAGGCTAAACTATAAGAAAACTTGCAGTTTATTTACAGTATTTATACACTATTTTCTATGCCTTATTTACATCTTTTTCTATGTTTTGGATTTTTATGCAAGCGTCGGTTTTCTTCTATCCCCTCTTTTCTTTCTTCGCGTATGGATTAGAATAGATTAAACGCGAATATGGATTATATAATTAAGAAAACTGAAATGAAGGAAATTAGATGTGTAATAATAAAAGTTGAGGAATAGAATTACTGTAATAAATTGCATTAAAATGGGAAAAGTTAATTTAGGGATAATTATTAAATTAATTAGTTAGTTTAAAAAATTGGATACATTTCCATAACTTAATATCTAAAAGATAACAATAAACGTAACTGCCAGAATAAAAGAAATAATAAGGGGAAATTAATGTAAAATAGAGAAACCACTGTATTTTACACTACTCCAAAATAGTAAAAGAGATACCTTACAGTTACGGATTATTGTTTATAGTGTTAAGATATGGAAATGAATTATATAGTCTTCATAACCAACTAAATAAAATAGAATTACTTCCTAAAATATGGAACAATAAAGTACAGTATGATTTGAAACAAGAAAATTATTAATTTAAAATTTTGAGGCTACAAGGAAATTTAAGGAGCCTAAGTCTGCGTTTACTGCACATGTTATTTAACTAGGCAATTATTATGATAAGTGAATCATGTAATATTAGAGAATTAAGAAAAATTCCATATCATAACAAAAGAAGGCAGACTAGGCAAGAAACACTTGTAATTATATAACAAAATATAAAAGAAAAAAGTAACAGTTACAAGTAGAATTATAACATAGGTTATAATTATGAAATAAGAACAGAAAAACTTATCGTAAGACTTATAATAAATTGATAAGCAATGATAGTAGAGAATAATGATAGAAGTTTATTTAAACAACTTATATTAAGTTGATAAGCAAATAAAACAGAAATAATAAAAGAGACTTATTTTAAGGAACTTAAGAATTTATATCTTAAGTAAAAAAAGAAAAGCAAGATAGTAAATGTGGCTCATACTAACAGCATTCCCTATTAGACATATGGTTATCTCACAATAGTTAGAAGTGAGACGAGGGCAAGAATATGCTAATTAAATTAAAATAGGTATCCAACAGAATAAGAAAGCAAACTAAACGCGAATTAAAAGATTAGACTTAAGGTCTAATCAAAGAATCGAAATGCATTTGGAGCAGCCCAAATGATGAAGCGCCTAACGAAGCAGTTCATCACGGATTTCAGAAATGGAGAAGCATGTCCAACTTAGTGATTTTGGGCTAGAAGGAAGTACGGGATTTCAACGGGATGTGAGGATACTCTAGGATGGCCCTCTGGGTAGGCCTAACGAAGCTGCATCCCCGGAGGCAGGTCTGTAGGTGTTCCATTAAAAAAGTATGCCTTGACTGCATTTACATTGTAGGCCTAACGAAGCGGATCCTTTATAGGCAGTCAGAATGGCTTGGTGTTCGGAGTGGGGTATTCGTATGTCCAGTACTAGCAAGTAAGGTTAAGGATATTCGCATGCGGATATCGGCCAGCATCAAGACCAAGCGCGATTTCGGGAAAGAGCAGAGTTAAACCAATAGGCCAATGATTCTTTCACTATTGAGACATTGGATGGAGGGGCACCACCAATTGGATGTTAGATTGTTTGCAGTAGGGCACGGCCACTTAACTCTTTAGAAGTCTTTCGATTAGTCGAGGGGTGGCTGCGTAGGGCCATAGCCACGATGAGAAAGGGACAGACCACCTAAATATCTGTATTGTAGGCCTTATGAAAATCCCCAACTGAGTACAGTACAAGGCATACCTTGTTGGTGGGATTCAGATAGTAGACAGAACGATTACGTAGTCCTCAATGTTTGCACTGGGTGGTACATTGTGGATGTCCGAACAGTGGTATAGACTAGTGCGGACGCGATTTACGTTTTCATAGTAAGTAGCAAAGCATCAGTATTGTAGGCCTTATGAAGCTGTCCTTCACAGATATAGTTATGAAACGCTCTCAAAACTAGATGATGGAGCCCTTTTCGAGGATGATACGGAAAGTACCATTGGTTTTACCTAGGACCAATAGGGTCGTTAGGCATATAGCTACATATATGTATATATTTGTTATTAGGTTTTATTTACTATGGAGTAGATGGGCACGGTTCGCGAATAGAGGTGAGAATATTGTGACCTAATGAACCTACTATAAGAGTAAATAAAAATAAAACGATATATTTAGAATTAAACTTAGAAGTATATTACTTATCCATTCACCAAAACTTTTGTTCTGACCCCCTCCTCATAACATCCTATAGGTTAGGTAGATGGCAGAGACTTCTCAGCTTTATGACACTTGCTTAGAAAGTGTTATTATTTAGGTGAGTATTTACTTACTATTATATTTTAGTCAATTCCACTGTGAGATAATTAATTGAGCTATGATATATTTATCTTTGCCTATTTGCAGGATACCAGATACCCAACTCGGGTTTCAGTGGGCTTGGTTTTTAGCATTCTTGCAAAAAATCCGGACCGCTGGAATTCGGGTTGTTACATTTGGTATCAGAGCCTAGGTTTAGATTCCTAGGTAGATAGTGAGTGAACGTATTTGTATTTTTAGTATATATATATACTCTTAAAACACCAAAGAGAAGTCCATTCTTTTGAGTAAACCAATAGTTGGAGAAAGTTTGGAAAACAATTCGGTATATCAAAACTTGGAATGACGAAATTTCAAAAGCTAAAAGACCTCATAGGACACTAATGTAGGTTCAGTTGAAGTATAGAAGACGTCAAGGCTCCACTTGGAGGGTGGAAAGTAGACATGGATATATAGCCTAAGTCGTAACCGCGACTCGGACGGCCCGGTAGTACGTAGAATTTGCTTAGGCTTCGATTAGTCAAGGGGAGGCGGACGAGACGAAAAAATATATATATAGCACAGACCAACCAGGTCGACCAAGTGGTCGACAGAGCGGTCGACCGAGAGGTCGACCAGCCTGTCGCCCGTGCGGTCGACTGGTGGCTTGCAAACTGTACACGTAAATACGCATGCTATGCCCTCTCTTGCTCATTTTTGCTCCCTTTCGTCATTTTTACTTCCTCCCTGAAGACAGCAGCCGCACCCAAAAAATCCCCATTCCAACCACCCAAATTCCTCCAAAACTCCACTGTTTAACTCGCCGTTAGTGCCAAATCAAAGCGCATCGCGAGATCTACTCAGATCCATACTCTGTTTCCACATATCTGAGAGTTTTTCTCCATGCCTCCAAGACCCTCTCTACACCTCTTTCCCCACCTCACACCATAGGAGATAGCTTGGTGTCAGAGTGATAGGCGTATAGTATAGTCTAACTCCGATACAGCTGCGTACCAATTTCTGCAAGGAAGGGCGGTGAAGTTTACTGATTTTCTAGGCGCACATTTAGAGCAGCTCTTCTTGGACACAGGGGTGCGACAAATTCTTAGCCATGAGTCATTCGAGCAGCGAGCATATCCCTGGTTACTACGTCTTTTTGATGCTAACTTACATACTAGCGATGAGGATGAGGAGTTGGCCTTCCAGTCGGAGGTCAACGGAGTTAGGATAGTTTTCACCGAGTCTCGGTTGGCTAGTATTTTGGATATCAGAGAGTATGGCTTAGAGGTAGGGCAGGTTGAGATGACGGACATGACCGTTTTGCAGCAGATTCTTGTAGACCCCCAACACCCCGACTGGAGCGCTGGGCAGTTGACCCTATTAGCTAGGTTAGTTAAGCGCATTCTGCAACATAACCTTTTCCCTAAGATGAGGAGTTTTGATCAGATATACCCTATTGTGAGGTGGACCACCTACGCCATATTTGGAGGATTGCAGGTGAACTGGGCTAGGACGATTATGGCCCAGTATATGACAACAACTGGACTTCACAGTTCCACTATGATATACTGTCACCTTTGGACATGGATCTTCAGGTGGGTTGGGGTTGAGATGGAGAGAGAGAGTTACAGTGGGCAGGCCCACCCCATGATAGATTCATCCACTTTGAGGAGGATGCATATAGGATTGGCCCAAATTCAGGCTCCACAAGAGGAGCAGGAGCACGAACAGCAGCCATTACCACAACCCTCACCACATTGGCAGGCACCCCAATACTTTCATGAGCATCAGCACTTTCCCACGCCACCGTTTGGAGGTGATATAGGACATACCGAGTCACCATGGCCCGCTTGGTCATCAGAGCCCACGACACAGAGTACGTGGGGATATGGACATGGATATGGATCTTGGGGAGAGGGAGAAGGACCCTCTCAGCCCCCTTCACCGATGAGCTACGAGGATCAGTTTAGGACCCTTGCCGAGAGGCAAGAGCGGCTCGCTAGGGAGCACCCAGAGATTCTTCAGGAACAGCAAGAGATGATTAGGAAACAGGATGAGTTCGCTAGGTCTCAGTGCGAGGTTGAGGCAAGCACTAGGCGACAGGAGGAGCGCCTTAGCTATTTGGATTCCTTTATGAGAGCTTTCCAGTGTCAGGGCAGACAGGGGCATAGGCCCCCTAGCCCGAGATGATGACTATGTTAGCCTACGTATGTCATCTATCTAGTATCGTATTATAGTAGGGTTTGTTTTCTTTTTTTAGTTATAAATTGTACTCTTAAGTATGCATTTAAAATTCTATGGTAGTATATCAGTATCGATGTTTTTTCTCGCTATTTTTGTGATATTCACAAGTGGAAAATAAGGACATAAGAGCGTTATAAGAATAACAAAAAGGAAAACAGTGAATTAAAAAGGCGACAGAAACGTCAACTAAAGATTTAAAAAGCTATTTTCTTATGTAAACCATGCTTGGGAAAATTAGAAAGGGATTTTTATAAGATAGCAACCCAAAATTCCAAGTACGGGGAAAGATGTGCGAAAAAGAAAATCGGAGAAAAAATGAAGTTTCTTTGTTTTCTGTCTTCTTTCTAACAAAAGAACTCGAATTCAGAAAATTGAATTTTTCTGAAATTCGAATATTAAAAATTGTGTGTTAGGATTTGGACGAAAAATTGGTTGAACTACACCCCTGTTTAATAGGAGTGTGGGAAAAATTGGGTGAATAATTTTAATTTTTCAAAAAGTTGCATTCATATAGAAATTGCAAGTATATTTAGGTTGTATGCATCATGTTTTAAAAGTAAACTTTTAAAATAAAAGGCATTCATATATGAGGTATCGCTTAGAGATTTATGTACATGCATATACTTTGACTTGCAAAGCACTTTTGCACAAAAGAACGGATGGTTGCAAAATTGAATGTGCACAAAATAGTTGTAATTAATGCGAGAGATTACATAAATTTTTTACCCTTGTCAAATTTCGAGGATGAAATTTCCTAAGGATGGGAGAATGTAACATCCCGCATTTTTATATAGTTAAAATGTAACGTATAACAATAAGTAATGAAAATAAATAATTTTGGAATTATCGGAATATGGCTCCGGAACTTGTACCATTGCAACCAGGGCAATTTTTTGATCAGTTTCCATATATAACTTGTCTAAAATCGAACCAATATGAGGGAGTTAAGAACGAAACAAAATAAGTAATCGAACCGAAAAAAATAATATAATAACACGGATATGGGCTGACCTGTAGGTCGACCCAATAGGCGCAACGATCGACCGCACGGTCGACCGCTGGATAAGGGCGGTCGACCGCTCGGTCGACCCGCGTGCAACCTGGACGAAAAATCATCTAGGTTTATACTATGACGTGTTTTCTCATTTTGGTGCGATCTGAGCCATATGTTCTTTAATCTGATGGCTCCGAATGACCCTATGACGTGGTGGCTCCAGGTTTAATCCAAGGATCCGACGGTCTGAGATCCCCAAGCTCTAGTATAAATAGGACCTTGGGCCTAGCTATCTTCTCACGATTAGGTTTTCTCCCATGGGTTCATTGCATAAGGCTGAACCCTAAAAAGAAAATAATTTCTAAGGGGAAAATCTTCCAAATTAAAATATTATACGCCTTGGAAAAAGAGGATCCGGAAGGACTGTGGAACCAGGCGGAGAACAAGCGAAGCTAAGGACGACAGGTGAGTGGATTTATTTATATATCTTTTCAGTTTAAGATATAGTATCGTTAGATTACCGTTTAGAAAATTTTATTCAGTAATTAATCATATTAATTAAATTAGGCTAAACTATAAGAAAACTTGCAGTTTATTTACAGTATTTATACACTATTTTCTATGCTTTATTAACATCTTTTTCTACGTTTTGGATTTTTATGCAAGCGTCGGTTTTCTTCTATCCCCTCTTTTCTTTCTTCGCGTATGGATTAGAATAGATTAAACGCGAATATGGATTATATAATTAAGAAAACTGAAATAGAGGAAATTAGATGTATAATAATAAAAGTTGAGGAATAGAATTACTGTAATAAATTGCATTAAAACGAGAAAAGTTAATTTGGGGATAATTATTAAATTAAATAGTTGGTTTAGAAAATAGGATACATTTCCATAACTTAATATCTAAAAGAAAACGATAAACGTAACTGCCAGAATAAAAGAAATAAAAAGGGGAAATTAGTGTAAAATAGAGAAACCACTGTATTTTACACTACTCCAAAATAGTAAAAGAGATGTCTTGCAGTTACGGATTATTGTTTATAGTGTTAAGATATGGAAATGAATTATATAGTCTTCATAACCAACCAAATAAAATAGAATTACTTCCTAAAATATCGAACAATAAAGTAAAGTATGATTTGAAACAAGAAAATTGTTAATTTAAGAATTTGAGGCTACAAGGAAATTTAAGGAGCCTAAGTCTGCGTTTACTGCACATGCTATTTAACTAGGCAATTATTATGATAAGTGAATCATGTAATATTAGGGAATTAATGAAAATTCCATATCATAACAAAAGAATGCAGACTAGGCAAGAAACGCTTGTAATTATATAACATACTATAAAAGAAGAAAAGTAATAATTACAAGTAGAATTATAACATAGGTTATAATTATGAAATAAGAACGGAAAAACTTATCGTGAGACTTATAATAAATTGATAGGCAATGATAGTAGAGAATAATGATAGAAGTTTATTTAAACAACTTATATTAAGTTGATAAGCAAATAAAACAGAAATAATAAAAGAGGCTTATTTTAAGGAACTTAAGAATTTATATCTTAAGTTAAAAAAGAAAAGCAAGATAGTAAATATGGCTCATACTAAAAGCATCTCCTATTAGATATATGGTTATCTCACAATATTTAGAAGTGAGACGAGGGCAAGAATATGCTAATTAAATTAAAATAGGTAGCCAACAGAATAAGAAAGCAAACTAAACGCAAATTAAAAGATTAGACTTAGGGTCTAATAAAAGAATCGAAATGCGTTTGGAGCAGCCCAAAGGATGAAGCGCCTAACGAAGCAGTTCATCACAGATTTTAGAAATGGAGAAGCACGTCCAACTTAGTGATTTTGGGCTAGAAGGAAGTACAAGACTTCAACGGGACATGAGGATTCTCTAGGATGGCCCTCTGGGTAGGCCTAACAAAGCTACATCCTCGGAGGCAGGTCTGTAGGTGTTCCATCAAAAGAGTATGCCTTGACTGCATTTTCATTGTAGGCCTAACGAAGCAGATCCTTTATAGGCAGTCAGAAGGGCTTGGTGTTCGGAGTGGGGTATTCGTATGTCCCGTACTTGCAAGTAAGGTTAAGGATAGTCGCATGCGGATATCGGCCAACATCAAGACTAAGCGATTTCGGCAAAGACTAGAGTTAAACCAATAGGCCAATGATTCTTTCACTATCGAGACATTAGATGGAGCGGCACCTCCAATTGGATGTTAGATTGTTTGCAGTAGGGCACAGCCACTTAACTCTTTAGAAGTCTTTCAATTAATCGAGGGGTGGCCGCGTGGGGCCATAGCCACGATGAGAAAGGGACAGACCAACTAGAATATCTATATTATAGGCCTAACGAAGCTGTTCTTAACAGATATAGAAAATCCCCGACTGAGTTCCGTACAAGGCAAACCTTGTTGATGGGATTCAGGTAGTAGACAGAACGATTACGTAGTCCTCAATGTACGCACTAGGTGGTACATTGTGGATGTCTGAACATTGGTATAGACTAGTGCAAACGTGATTTACGTTTTCACAGTAAGTAGCGGAGCATCCGTATTGTAGGCCTTACGAAGCTGTCCTTTACATATGTAGTTACGGAACGCTCTCTAAGCTAGACGATGGAGCTCTTTCTGAGGAAGATAAGGAAAGTACCATGGGTGGTACCTAGGACCAATAGGGTCATTGGGCATATAGCTACGTATATGTATATATTAGTTATTAGGTTTTTATCTACTATGGAGTAGATAGGCATGGTTCGCGAATAGAGGTGAGAATATTGTGACCTAATGAACCTAATATAAGAGTAAAAGGAAATAAAACGATATTTGTAGAATTAAGCTTAGAAGTGTATAACTTATCCATTCACCAAAACTGGTGTTCAGACCCCCTCCTCATAACATCCTATAGGTTAGGTAGATGGCAGAGACTTCTCAGCTTTACGACACTTGCTTAGAAAGTGTTATTATTTGGGTAAGTATTTAATTACTATTATATTTTAGTCAATTCCGCTATGAGATAATTAATTGAGCTCTGATATATTTATCTTTGCCTACTTGTAGGATACCAGATACCCAACTCGGGTTTCAGTGGGCTTGGTTTTTAGCATTCTTGCGAAAAATCTGGACCGTTGGAATACGAGTTGTCACAACCATGCCTTACCTGCCTATCGACCTGGCCCAAAAGGTGAAGCAAGCCCAAAGGTTATACCTAGTATAAATGCCCAATTTGAATTTGGGCCTTGGGATAATTTTTCCAAATCCATTTGAAACTTAAAAAATTAATTTTGAAAGGCTAAATTTAAAATAAGTAAAATATTTTATAAATATTAGAAAATAATTTTCAAAATTGTTTTTAAAATTTAATAACTTCAAAAATTATTTAAAATTAATTAGATTAATGAATTAAATAATTAATTAAATTAAATAACATATATATTGATATATGTAACATTATCCTAAAATATTTAAGGTAATATAATATATATATACACGTACAATTCTCGAATCAATTATAATTAGTTAAATTATTTAACTAAATGCTAATTAATAAATAATACAATATACATGTATTAAAATATAGGTGTATAACTATAAATGTTATAGTATACATATTCAATTTAAAATGTTTAATTGAATACAATAAATTAAAACGTTAATTAATTAATTAAATTTTAATTAATAAATTGATATAAGATTATACATAAGACTATTATATAAGTTAATTAAATTATCAAATGTTATATAAGAATTAAACTTATATAATATGAATGTATAATAAAAGGTGAAATAATAAAAACCTTAATTAGAATTAAGGGATAAATACATATGTATAGTACGTATACATATGTATAGTACATATATCGTGATATTAGATGTACCTTACACTTGAATCACAACGGTATTTTTTAAGAAATACATTATTCCATAGGTCAATATCACTCAATTAAATGTATATTAAAGATTTTGAATCTTTAATATAAATGTTGTCTTCTACCATATATATTAATAAATTACTTGCATGCTCTCTAGTTATTGAGCAAACTCAAGCTTGATATATTATGTATAGTATTATTGATATATAGAATGGACGAGGTAAGATAAATATATGTATATGTTGAGCAAACTCAAGGTACATATATTATACTTAGGCCATCGCGAAATGGTAAGTACGAGTGAATAATCTCTTTCGATTTGTTGAGAAACCTCTAAATCGAAATGAGATTAGGACAAGGACCACGGGTTAGGAGTTGTATATAATACAACCGCTAAAGTATGATCCATCGTCTTTGTGCCTATGATTTGTTGAGCAAACTCAAGGTTAGAATACCAAGACAAACCAATCCTAACACCCACTAAAGAAGTATAAAGATTTCTATGTTTCTTCTTAGGATTTTGAGAAACACAAAAATCTAGTGGGAGCATATTAGTAAAAAAATGTATTGTTTAACCTTACAAAATTCTAAGAACATCTACTATGAATTAATCTCCTAATCTCCCTAATTAAGTTTGCAGAAAAATGTCAACATCAATGTTATTTTCTGAAAACGAAAAACTCACCGATCCTAACTACATTGACAAGCTAAGAATAATTAAAATAGAACTCACATGAAAATGCTTATGGTCATCGATAATTGAACCTCCAAGGATTAGACTCGTTGAAGATGTAGACCTCAAACTCAAAATTGCTTATATCAAATGGTCAACTGACCTAGAAATCACCCTAGTTATCGTGCAGTCTATGTTAGACAAACCATTGTAGAGATAACACGAAAACATGAATGTCCATCAGATCTTCAATAGCCTCATAGCTTTATTTAGGGAATAGTCTCATTTCGCAAGGTATGAACTTATGAAGAAATTGTTTAACACAAAGATGTCGAAGGGCATGAAAGTGAACGATTACATCTTAATGATGAAAGGCTACATTGATAGACTTACTCAATTAGACGTGGCAATAAGCAACGAGCCACAAGTGGACTTGATCTTAGGGTCTCTTACTCCATAGTTTGAGCAATTCATATTAAACTATAATATGAACCAGTTAAATTTAATCCTCATGGAGCTACTCGGTATGTTGAGCTCAACCGAGTCTTCATCCAAGGAACAAGGCGTGGTGCTTACAGTTAATGGTAAAGCATCATGTTCAAATGGTTTAAAGAAGAGAAAACAGGTAAATAAGAAGAATAAGAAGACTGCTACAACTAATAAGGGTGAATGTCATCACTGTCACAAAAAGTTTCACTGGATATGTATATCTTATGAAGAATAAATCTGACATCTGTGAGAAATTTAAAGAGTATAAGAACGAGGTAGAAAATCAAACAAAGCATAAATAAAAATACTCGATCAGATCGAGGAGGTGAGTATGTTGGACAAAAACTCCAACAGTACTTAAAAGATAATGGGATTATCTTGCAGAATACTCCACCCTATACTCCGCAACACAATGGTGTTTCGAAAAGAATGAATCGAATCCTATTGGATATGTTTCGTTCCATTATGAGTAAGGTTGATTCACCTTTTTCCTATTAGTGATATGCGCTAGAAATCGTAGCGCGTATGTTGAATTTGATTCCTACTAAATATGTGCTTAAGGTCCCATATGAGATGTGGTGTGGGAAGAAACCCCAATTGTGAAAATCGAATTCAGAAAATTGGATTTTTCTGAAATTCGAATATTAAAAATTGTGTGTTAGGATTTGGATGAAAAATTGGTTGAACTACACCCCTTTTTAATAGGAGTGTGGGAAAAATTAGGTGAAAATTATTTTAATTTTTCAAAAAGTTGCATTCATATAGAAATTGCAAGTATATTTAGGTTGGGTGCATCATGTTTTAAAAGTAAACTTTTAAAATAAAAGGCATTCATATATGAGGTATCGCTTAGAGATTTATGTACATGCATATACTTTGACTTGCAAAGCACTTTTGCACAAAAGAACGGATGGTTGCAAAATTGAATGTGCACAAAATAGTTGTAATTAATGCGAGAGATTACATAAATTTTTTACCCTTGTCAAATTTCGAGGATGAAATTTCCTAAGGATGGGAGAATGTAACATCCCGCATTTTTATATAGTTAAAATGTAACGCATAACGATAAGTAATGAAAATAAATAATTTTGGAATTATCGGAATATGGCTCCGGAACTTGTACCATTACGTCCAGGGCAATTTTTTGATCAGTTTCCATATATAACTTGTCTAAAATCGAACCAATATGAAGGAGTTAAGAACGAAACAAAATAAGTAATCGAACCGAAAAAAATAATATAATAACACGGATATGGGCTGACCTGTAGGTCGACCCAATGGACGCAACGATCGACCGCAAGGTCGACCGCTGGCTAAGGCGGTCGACCGCTCGGTCGACCCGCGTGCAACCTAGACGAAAAATCATCCAGGTTTATACTGTGATGTGTTTTCTCGTTTTGGTGCGATCTGAGCCATATGTTCTTCAATCTGATGGCTCCGAACGACCCTGTGACGTGGTGGCTCCAGGTTCAATCCAAGGATCCGACGGTCTGAGATCCCCAAGCTCTAGTATAAATAGGACCCTGGGCCTAGCTATCTTCTCACGATTAGATTTTCTCCCATGGGTTCATTGCGTAAGGCTGAACCCTAAAAAGAAAATAATTTCTAAGGGGGAAATCTTCCAAATTAAAATATTATACGCCTTGGAAAAAGAGGATCCGGAAGGACTGTGGAGCCAGGCGGAGAACAAGCGAAGCTAAGGACGACAGGTGAGTGGATTTATTTATATATCTTTTAAGTTTAAGATATATTATCGTTAGATTACCGTTTAGAAAATTTTATTCAGTAATTAATCATATTAATTAAATTAGGCTAAACTATAAGAAAACTTGCAGTTTATTTACAGTATTTATACACTATTTTCTATGCCTTATTAACATCTTTTTCTACGTTTTGGATTTTTATGCAAGCATCGGTTTTCTTCTATCCCCTCTTTTCTTTCTTCGCGTATGGATTAGAATAGATTAAACGCGAATATGGATTATATAATTAAGAAAACTAAAATAGAGGAAATTAGATGTATAATAATAAAAGTTGAGGAATAGAATTACTGTAATAAATTGTAGTAAAACGAGAAAAGTTAATTTGGGGATAATTATTAAATTAAATAGTTGGTTTAGAAAATAGGATTCATTTCCATAACTTAATATCTAAAAGATAATGATAAACGTAACTGCCAGAATAAAAGAAATAAAAATGGGAAATTAGTGTAAAATAGAGAAACCACTGTATTTTACACTACTCCAAAATAGTAAAAGAGATACTTTGCAGTTACGGATTATTGTTTATAGTGTTAAGATATGGAAATGAATTATATAGTCTTCATAACCAACCAAATAAAATAGAATTACTTCCTAAAATATCGAACAATAAAGTAAAGTATGATTTGAAACAAGAAAATTGTTAATTTAAGAATTTGAGGCTATAAGGAAATTTAAGGAGCCTAAGTCTGCGTTTACTGCACATGCTATTTAACTAGGCAATTATTATGATAAGTGAATCATGTAATATTAGGGAATTAATGAAAATTCCATATCATAACAAAAGAATGCAGACTAGGCAAGAAACGCTTGTAATTATATAACATATTATAAAAGAAGAAAAGTAATAATTACAAGTAGAATTATAACATAGGTTATAATTATGAAATAAGAACGGAAAAACCTATCGTGAGACTTATAATAAATTGATAGGCAATGATAGTAGAGAATAATGATAGAAGTTTATTTAAACAACTTATATTAAGTTGATAAGCAAATAAAACAGAAATAATAAAAGAGGCTTACTTTAAGGAACTTAAGAATTTATATCTTAAGTTAAAAAAGAAAAGCAAGATAGTAAATATGGCTCATACTAAAAGCATCTCCTATTAGACATATGGTTATCTCACAATATTTAGAAGTGAGAGGAGGGCAAGAATATGCTAATTAAATTAAAATAGGTAGCCAACAGAATAAGAAAGCAAACTAAACGCAAATTAAAAGATTAGACTTAGGGTCTAATAAAAGAATCGAAATGCGTTTGGAGCAGCCCAAAGGATGAAGCGCCTAACGAAGCAGTTCATCACAGATTTTAGAAATGGAGAAGCACGTCCAACTTAGTGATTTTGGGCTAGAAGGAAGTACAAGACTTCAACGGGACATGAGGATTCTCTAGGCTGGCCCTCTGGGTAGGCCTAACAAAGCTGCATCCTCGGAGGCAGGTCTGTAGGTGTTCCATCAAAAGAGTATGCCTTGACTGCATTTTCATTGTAGGCCTAACGAAGCAAATCCTTTATAGGCAGTCAGAAGGGCTTGGTGTTTGGAGTGGGGTATTCGTATGTCCCGTACTTGCAAGTAAGGTTAAGGATAGTCGCATGCGGATATCGGCCAACATCAAGACTAAGCGATTTCGGCAAAGACTAGAGTTAAACCAATAGGCCAATGATTCTTTCACTATCGAGACATTAGATGGAGCGGCACCTCCAATTGGATGTTAGATTGTTTGCAGTAGGGCACAGCCACTTAACTCTTTAGAAGTCTTTCAATTAATCGAGGGGTGGTCGCGTGGGGCCATAGCCACGATGAGAAAGGGACAGACCAACTAGAATATCTATATTATAAGCCTAACGAAGCTGTTCTTAACAGATATAGAAAATCCCCGACTGAGTTCCGTACAAGGCAAACCTTGTTGATGGGATTCAGATAGTAGACAGAACGATTACGTAGTCCTTAATGTACGCACTGGGTGGTACATTGTGGATGTCCGAACACTGGTATAGACTAGTGCGAACGTGATTTACGTTTTCACAGTAAGTAGCGGAGCATCCGTATTGTAGGCCTTACGAAGCTGTCCTTTACATATGTAGTTACGGAACGCTCTCTAAGCTAGACGATGGAGCTCTTTTTGAGGAAGATAAGGAAAGTACCATGGGTGGTACCTAGGACCAATAGGGTCATTGGGCATATAGCTACATATATGTATATATTAGTTATTAGGTTTTTATCTACTATGGAGTAGATAGGCACGGTTCGTGAATAGAGGTGAGAATATTGTGACCTAATGAACCTAATATAAGAGTAAATGGAAATAAAACGATATATGTAGAATTAAGCTTAGAAGTGTATAACTTATCCATTCACCAAAACTTTTGTTCAGACCCCCTCCTCATAACATCCTATAGGTTAGGTAGATGGCAGAGACTTCTCAGCTTTACGACACTTGCTTAGAAAGTGTTATTATTTGGGTAAGTATTTAATTACTATTATATTTTAGTCAATTCCGCTATGAGATAATTAATTAAGCTCTGATATATTTATCTTTGCCCACTTGTAGGATACCAGATACCCAACTCGGGTTTCATTGGGCTTGGTTTTTAGCATTCTTGCGAAAAATCTGGACCGCTGGAATTCGGGTTGTTACAACCATGCCTTGCCTGCCTATTGACCTGGCCCGAAAGGTGAAGCAAGCCCAAATGTTATACCTAGTATAAATGCCCAATTTGAATTTGGGCCTTGTGATAATTTTTCCAAATCCATTTGAAACTTAAAAATTTAATTTTGAAAGGCTAAATTTAAAATAAGTAAAATATTTTATAAATATTAGAAAATAATTTTCAAAATTGTTTTTAAAATTTAATAACTTCAAAAATTAATTAGATTAATGAATTAAATAATTAATTAAATTAAATAACATATATATTGATATATGTAACATTATCCTAAAATATTTAAGGTAATATAATATATATATATATACACGTACAATTCTCGAATCAATTATAATTAGTTAAATTATTTAACTAAATGCTAATTAATAAATAATACAATATACATGTATTAAAATATAGGTGTATAACTATAAATGTTATAGTATACATATTCAATTTAATATGTTTAATTGAATAAAATAAATTAAAATGTTAATTAATTAATTAAATTTTAATTAATAAATTGATATAAGATTATACATAAGACTATTATATAAGTTAATTAAATTATCAAATGTTATATAAGAATTAAACTTATATAATATGAATGTATAATAAAAGGTGAAATAATAAGAAACCTTAATTAGAATTAAGGGATAAATACATATGTATAGTACGTATACATATGTATAGTACGTATATCGTGATATTAGATGTACCTTACACTTGAATCACAACGGTATTTTTTAAGAAATACATTATTCCATAGGTCAATATCACTCAATTAAATGTATATTGAAGATTTTGAATCTTTAATATAAATGTTGTCTTCTACCATATATATTAATAAATTACTTGCATGCTCTCTAGTTATTGAGCAAACTCAAGCTTGATATATTATGTATAGTATTATTGATATATAGAATGGACGAGGTAAGATAAATATATGTATATGTTGAGTAAACTCAAGGTACATATATTATACTTAGGCCATCGCGAAATGGTAAGTACGAGTGAATAATCTCTTTCGATTTGTTGTCAAACCTCTAAATCGAAATGAGATTAGGACAAGGACCACGGGTTAGGAGTTGTATATAATACAACCGCTAAAGTATGATCCATCGTCTTTGTGCCTATGATTTGTTGAGCAAACTCAAGGTTAGAATCCCAAGACAATCCAGTCCTAACACCCACTAAAGAAGTATAAAGATTTCTATGTTTCTTCTTAGGTTCTTGAGAAACATAAAAATCTAGTGGGAGCATATTAGTAAAAAAATGTATTTTTTAACCTTAACAATATTCTAAGAACATCTACTATGAATTAATCTCCTAATCTCCCTAATTAAGTTTGCAGAAAAATGTCGACATCAATGTTATTTTCTGAAAACGAAAGCTCACCGATCCTAACTACATTGACAAGCTAAGAATAATTAAAATAGAACTCACATGCAAATGCTTATGGTCATCGATAATTGAACCTCCAAGGATTAGACTCGTTGAAGATGCAGACCTCAAACTCAAAATTGCTTATATCAAATGGTCAACTGACCTAGAAATCACCCTAGTTATCGTGCAGTCTACGTTAGACAAACCATTGTAGAGATAACACGAAAACATGAATGTCCATCAGATCTTCAATAGCCTCATAGCTTTATTTAGGGAATAGTCTCATTTCGCAAGGTACGAACTTATGAAGAAATTGTTTAACACCAAGATGTCGAAGGGCATGAAAGTGAACGATTACGTCTTAATGACGAAAGGCTACATTGATAAACTTACTCAATTAGACGTGGCAATAAGCAACGAGCCACAAGTGGACTTGATCTTAGGGTCTCTTACTCCATAGTTTGAGCAATTCATATTAAACTATAATATGAACCAGTTAAATTTAATCCTCATGGAGCTACTCGGTATGTTGAGCTCAACCGAGTCTTCATCCAAGGAACAAGGCATGGTGCTTACAGTTAATGGTAAAGCATCATGTTCAAATGGTTTGAAGAAGAGAAAACAGGTAAATAAGAAGAATAAGAAGACTGCTACAACTAATAAGGGTGAATGTCATCACTATCACAAAAAGTTTCACTGGATATGTATATCTTATGAAGAATAATCTGACATCTGTGAGAAATTTAAAGAGTATAAGAACGAGGTAGAAAATCAAACAAAGCATAAATAAAAATACTTCGATCAGATCGAGGAGGTGAGTATGTTGGACAGAAACTCCAACAGTACTTAAAAGATAATGGGATTATCTTGCAGAATACTCCACCCTATACTCCGCAACACAATGGTGTTTCGAAAAGAATGAATCGAATCCTATTGGATATGTTTCGTTCCATTATGAGTAAGGTTGATTCACCTTTTTCCTATTAGTGATATGCGCTAGAAACCGTAGCGCGTATGTTGAATTTGATGCCTACTAAATATGTGCTTAAGGTCCCATATGAGATGTGGTGTGGGAAGAAACCCCAACTCAAATATTTGAAGGTGTGGGATTGTCCAACCAATGTTAAAAGTGTTGGTCCTAGTAAGTTTGAGGCAAGATTGGCATTATGTAAATTTATATGATATCAGCTCAATGGATATATTTTCTACAATATTGAGGAACAAAAGGTTAATGTTTCTTATCATGTTGTCTTTTTAGGAAAGGAATTTCTGTCAAAAGAAATTAACATCAAAGTTGTAGACTTGGATGAGATCCATGAGATTAACATAACAAGTGAACCAGTAGAAGAATCAAATTCATCCCTATATGAAAACATGCAATCTATTAGAAGGTCTAATAAGGAATCTCACTCACCAGAGAGATATTGCTATTTTCTCGTATATGGCAAGAAGGAGGACTGCATCTTAGATGACGATACTTCTCTCTCATTCCAACAAGCACTATAGATTAAAGACCATGCACTATGACTTAGAGATATGAAATTTGAAATGGATTCCATGCATGAAAAAAATTATGAACTTTAGCAGATAAACCCGAAAGGATAGAGCACATCGGCTGTAAAGAGATTTTTAAGAAAAAAATAAGTGCAGATGGACAACTGGAAACTTACAAAGCAAGGTTAGTTGCAAAAGGGTTTTGTCAAATTTAAGGTGTTGATTATGATAAAAAAATATTCACCCATAGCAATGCTTAAGATCATTTGGATAATGCTAAAAATAGTTGCATTCTACAGCTATGAAATATAGCAAATGGACTTAAAGATGGCATTTCTAAATGGTGATTTAGAAGAGACCGACTATATGTTGCATCCTAAGGGTTTCAAAGTTAGTGAGAGTGTGGGTAAAGTTTACAAGTTGTTAAGATCCATATGCGGACTTAAACAAGCTTCAGGGAGTTGGAATAAGTGTTTTTATAAGGTAATCAAATAGTTTGGTTTTATCAAAACACAGTGGAAGCATGTGTATTGAAAGGAGGTGTTATCGAGTTCTTAGTATTATACATCGATGATTTATTATTGATTGGCAATGACGTTTCGTTATTGCAATCGGTGAAAGTTTGGCTTTCCAAGAATTTCTCTATGAAGGAGTTGGTAAAAGCGGTCTATAAATTAAGGATAAAGATCTATAGAGATATATCTAATAGGCTGTTGGGATTGGCCCAATCCATGTACATAGATACCAAACTTAAAAGGTTCGGTATGGAGAATTCCAAGGGCGGAAATGTTCTGACATTATTTGGAATCGTCCTTTTTAAGAAGGATGCTGCTCAAACTGACGAGGAGAAAGAGCATATGAAGAAGATACTGTATGAATCGGCAATCGATTCCATAATGTATGCCATGCAAGGTACTAGACTAGATGTGCATTACGCAATAGGATGAACAAGCCGATACCAGTTTAATCCTGAAGAAAAGCATTAGATTGTGGTAAAATATATGCTTAAGTATTTTAGAAATACCAAGAAGTTATTCCTTATTTATGGGAATGGAGACCTCCTTATAAAGGGGTACACAGACTCTAACTTTCAGAGTGATATCCATGATAGTAGGTCAATATTAAGTTATGTCTTTACCTTAAATGGTGGGGTCGTTAGTTGGAAAATTTCTAAATAGGAAACGATAATTGATTCCACGATGGAGGCCGAGTACATCACCCTTAACGGAGAAGCTAAATAAGTGGTCTGGATGCAAAAATTTGTGAGTGAGCTAGGAGTGATTCCCGACATGGAGAATTTGTGACATTGTTTTATGACAATAATGCGGTGATGCAGATCGCAAAGAAGCCTGGAGCATATAAGAAATCGATACACATTCTTCAAAAATTCCACCTAATTAGAGAACTTGTTAAGAAGAAAGAAGTTGTGATTCAATGAGTAGATAAAAAGGATAACATATTAGATCCATTCTCGAAGGGACTTAGCTCGGAGAGATCTCATCAAACTGATCGAAAGGATGGATTAAGATTCCATAATTAGCCTCAAGGGCAAGTGGGAGATTGATAGATTTAGGTGTATGCCCTAGGGACAAATTTGTAATTTATTGGAAATTATTAACTCTGTGATAAAACCTCATTCGAAATAAAAGGTGTTTTTGTTCCTATTATATACTTGTTATAATGTGTTATATTAATTATTTATTTAATTTAATCATATTTAATAGAAAATCCATAAATGGTATGTAATGTGATAGTAGTTACAATGTGCTATAATCATGAGCAATTTATCACGATAAAAATAAACATATCATTTTAAATATTCCTAGTCAAGATATATCGTGACTGGATATTGATTCATTATTAAGACTAGAGTGTGTAATGCTCTTCAAATATCGGGCAGTGTATTACTCAAGGTGGTTGAGGGCACCAAGGGATTATATGTTGACAGTTACCGGATAAATATGGAATGACTCACTCAATAATTTTTTGTTGGTCAATATAACTAAGATCAAATAGAGAATATCAAAATGACAATATTACATTGTTCTCTTGGCTTGAGAATACTATTGAACTTTAATATGGACACTTCGCTTGATTATATTTAATTCGTGACACAACGTCCAACAAGCGACTGTAGTTGGATCTGAATTGAAGTAATGGAAGTGAAACATTATTAAATAGACAATTTGTCTCCTCTAATATATGTGGTGAGTATTATAGTCAATTTTAGTTAGCTCAAAGTTAAAGTCTCTAGTCAGAGCATTTCGATTAATAATAATTGTTATTATTGAACCAAGAACCAAGCTTTACCAAGGAGCACTAAAAATAGTAATATTGGATTTTACCGATATTCTGTAAATAATAAATTTGGCCAAACTATCACATCACTAGCTTAGGTGAGGTGTGAACGTTAATATTTGAATTGTTCGATATTAATTGCTGATTGAATTTACACCTATGAGTCACACAACCGCAATGTTGAATACTTCGAATACCACATGATTTAATTAAATTATAATTTTTACAAATTAATTAATATTTTTGAAATACAAATTATAATAATTTTTATTTAATTTATTTGACTCATTATTGAATATAGTGTACATATAAAAGTTATATATGTACGTATCGATATATGAAATCGATGTATATTTGAATTGGATTTAAAATGTGCAATTATTGATCGGGTTTGGAAATAGGCATATAAGCCTATATTATATGGCCAGCCGTAATGGGGGTAGAACGGGTGTATATTTTTGATATTAGAGTTTGAATTGATAGAGAAAGAAAAGGTAAAGATTATAGCTTTCTCTCCTTTTCTTTTCTTATATAAACCCAACACCTCATTTACTTTACTTTTTAATTTTTCCACCCACCATCCTCCTCTCTTGACCATAAGCTCTTGCCCTATCTCCCCTCTCCATTTTCAAACCAAAATCAAATTAAATTAAAGGTGCGGTGATCTCTTCAGTTAGTAGCACTTCTGGAAGGGATTGAATCTAATTCGAGGAGCATATTTGATTCAACATTCAAGAAGTTATACCAAGGCCATGGTTTCGGTAGTATCCATTATATCAATTTGTTTATATATATTCATTTATGCTATTGTATATGAATATGTTAGAATTATATGAAAGTCGTATATTTTTTTGTTGTGGATTTACATATGAATGTAATATAAAAAATGCTATGTATATGTATATTTTCTTCGGTCGTGACAAAATAAAAAAATCGAACAAAAAAATTAACTTCAAAACCTTTTCAATTTAAACTTGAATTTTTAAACTATTCTCATATTGGTAGTAGTCATAAGGACTCCTATTTATTTAAAGGTATGGCTGGAATATTTTCAAGATGGAATTAGACACTGTATTGGAAAAGAAATTTGAGTTAACATCTTGGAAAAGAAGAACTGAAACCTTAAGCACTTGAAGCATTGTTAGGTATAAGTGGGCTTGGGTAATTATGATTGTTATTGTCTACTCCAATTCAGGTGATAAACCAATGAAAATGTTTTCTAAAAGTTAGAAACAGTAGATGTTTGATATTTTAAATAGAAAAGAATTGATTCATGATTTTGTATAAAATAATCAGACAAACTTTATGGAATTTTTGTAAAAAGCAAAATTTGAGTAAAAAATGATCTACCAATAACTGTTTTTAAAGCCTTTTTTGCCTTTTAGGCACATTGTTATACTTACCCTCAATGTGCACTTTTCTTTTGGTAATGGAACTTTTAGAAAATAAGAATAAAAATTGAGAAGTGGGTAAGATACGAATTTTGAACTCTTTTTATAAATAAGAAATGGTTAGTACTTGAAAATATCTTTTATCAATGTTTTGCCAAACTCTAAAATAATAATAATAATAATAATAAGTTAAAAATACCATGGTATCTTTAAAAATACTCTTTTGTGAAAATTTCTTATTTATGAAAGAAAATGTTAAAATGGTGTGTTTTAAGTACATTTTGTTAAATTAATCTTAAACAACTTTGATAATCTAATTAAAGAAAGTGTTTTGATCTTGATAAGAAGGGAATAGTTGAAAAGAAAAGAAGGGTTTTACAGTTTTGAAAACTTACTAGTTTAGAGAGAATAAAGTTAAAATCAAAGGCTTTGATTTAAAAAGGTAAAGTGAAAATTTTTGACTATCGCTTAAATTTAAAAGAAAAGAAATGGATTGGAGTTAGACAAATAGGATTGGGTAGCCCACTAGGATAGCATTGACTATGGAATTTAGAAGCCTTGAAATGTTGGGACCGAGATAAGAAGTAATGTGGAATATAATGATCTTTTCAACCAACGGTTAAAATTAAAAAGATATAGTGCTAAGTCATACTTACCGAAATAGTGAATAGTAAACACCACCATGTATCTTCTTACCCAAGTATGATTTGAATCATAGAATCTTGATGCAAGGTAGTTTGGAAAGTAGATTTGGATAAGACATATTTTCAAATAAGGAAAGAGTAAGCTGGGATGTTTTATTATATCAAAGGATGTTATAAATGCAAAGAGTTTATTCGATTTGAAGTGTAAAAAGGGCCAAGTAGGATCTACTTCAATTCTTATATAGTGAGTTAAGTGACAAAGAGGACAGTTCGAGTATTGGTCGGTACCACATAAATAAAGATGGGATATCTATAGGTTATGGACGGTCCATGTATTATGTTGTTTCACTAGAGGCTACAGGTAGACTAGGTTGACTTGAGTGGAAAGTCTTATTAGTGGGAGAGCAGCCCCTATAGTAGCATTATGCGGTAGTATTAGTGGAAATTAGTTTCCACAGTAGCCTACGAACGGTGTTACCTTATTGGGTTCTATCATTGTAGATGTGTTCCAAGTATGCCTAAGTAAACCTTGGAATTGTATGGTTAGAAATTTGCACATATTTTGAATTTGGAAAATTTTGGGTAGTACTAGTCCCTGAACTTATAAATCACGCGATAGTTCTAGATTTATAGATTTGAAGGACTTGTGCAAGTAAAATGTATATTAAGTTATCAAGATAAATTTTTAGGATTTAGGTGACCTCATAATGGTTGGTAGTTGGTATGGGTTAGTAGATATAACTCGAAGTAGTGTTAAATTGGAGATGGAATTTAAGTAGTATTTTAATTCATTAGAATGTAGAGGGTTGCAATGTAAATTTCTTTGGATTATCATGTTCAGATTTATAAATAAAAGTGTATCATTTGAAATGATAAGGAATATACCCAAATGGAAGAGATGTACAAATTATGGATGGTTACTATATTTTGTACTGTCTATTTCAATACTAAGAAAAAATAATTCCTTGTAATTCCAAGTGACACTAATTCTCCTTTTTAGGATAAGCCATAGGAATTTACATGGTCAATCTTTCCTTTGGGAGAGATGGTTCCAATGCATTAAAATACGAAGATCCCTAATTATAAGCCAAAGTATTGGTCATTATGTCTATTGGATTAAAATGACATGGCATCATTCCATACTGAGTTATCTCAACCGTGAAATAATTGGAATAAAGTAATAAGAGATTATGTTTGGTAAAAAAAGGTCCTATTTATGAAAGGACGTTAAGAAACGATAAAATTTTTGAAGTTCAAACCACAAAAAGGATCCTGCATAAGATTTAAGCCAAATTTGGCAAAGGATAGTAAATTCAAGAATTTGCGTCTCCATCAAGAAAAAGATATTGTTATTTGCATGTATTAGGAATGCAAAGGCAATTTCCATAGAAAACTAGAATGGAAAATTTTTGATAAGATTTGAAGGAATGAATAAAAAGAATTCTTCTCAATCATCCCTAGGATTGGAAGAAGAGTATCATAGAACACACAGCTGTGTGCATATCAGTCGCACGCTAACAAAGTACCATTTAAGTGACTATTACCAATGCTCGAGTGATTTTAAGTTATGACTTCAATTAATTTTGGGATTTTTATTGTTAAGGTTGAACGAGAAGATAGACCAAACTTTCACCTGTAGAATTTAGGATGTATCCCTAGAGACCGAATAGGAAAAGAGGTTTTGCTATTTTCAACAATTTAAGAAATCACCAAGTTCGACATCGGGTAAAATTGGAGAAATAACAAAGAGCTAAAGAAGAAGTACCATAGAAGGAGACACCATCCACATTCGAATTGCCTCACTTGGTGTCTAAAAGTTGAGGTGATTAGGCATACCACTAAACGATTTAAGGCAGCATGTTGTGCATTGAGGATTTCATAGGGCTACAATTTCGTGGGAGCATGCTTATGCTCAAATTATTTAGCGTGGTGCAAGTGGACACCATTTGAGTTAGTAGTAAGGATTGCAGAGACTTACCTATGCACATACATTTGGATTTAAGATTTATGCTAGCATTAAAGAATGAGAAGTGCAATTGAGAAATAAGGATAAATTTATTTCATAGAGGGACAAGGACTGCACAAGGTAGACAGAATAGCAAGTACTGATAGGAGGCATATGGGGTAGTCCGTGGAGCTGAGTTCGCAATTGGAAATTACACAAGTAGAAAATCCCCATGACAAGATAAAATATGACCAAAATATTATGAAGTCGTCATTAGGTAATTGCAGAAGTGTCTATGTAATGCAGTTACCAAGGTCAAGCTGTGTCAGTTAGGGAGGTTAAAAAGGATAAGTGGGTCCCTTATTCGCCATGCACCTACCCGTATTTTTGGGGCTGGGATAAAGCGACCCTGAAATAAATAAAAATTATTAGAGTCCAGTAAGGAGACGATCCGGTTGAGAGTACATGGGAGCTTGAGGAGAAAGTCTAAGCTACCCATCGTGAACTCTTATCTGGTATGTTTCCATTTTTGTTAGGAAATTACAGATTTTGTCTGTATTTAGGCTCTAGCTTAGATAGAGACCATTGGATGACAGAAATGGTTGTAAACATGTCAATAGGACGTGTTATGGATGATGGATTCCAGTGGATGTATTTGGATATATTGTTTGGATTACTTGTTATACACGTTTAGAACTGTATATCCTCTAGGTAGTACACACACATTCACATTATCCCTTATTGTTATCTAGCTTGTTTTATATGATACATATGGATGCTTGATTGATTTTTTATCGTACTTATGGATGTTGCATATGGATGGAATGGTTGCGCATACATGTAGAATTGCAAATATACTTATTTAGCATGTTGCATGTATTTTGGATACATGGCATGAGCACTTGCACGATGGGAGGTAGATTGGATTAGTAGACCGTCTATTTTTTGCATTAGCATAGGTTCACGTGCATTTCACGTTGCATATATATGTACATATTGCATTAGAAACTTATAAGGACGATGATTGCCGTGAATGATGAATGAGTAGATGGATGTAGTTATTGATGGTTGTGTGTATATGTTACATTTTTTCATCCTTGAAGATTTAGGGACAAAATCCTTTAATGGGGGGAAAATGTAACACCCTGGAAATTTATGGGAATTTAATAGAGAATTTAATAAAAATTTAAATGGAAATTTAATAAGAAAAGTAAATTTAATTAAAACAAGGACTAAAAAGAAAATTTCCACAAACATCTGAATTTGGCTACGAAACCAACACTATTGCATTTGTTGCGATTTTTTGGACGATTTTCATATGTAACACTTCGTAATCCGAGTTAGTATGGAGAAGTTACGAGCATTAGAATGAATTTAAAACTTAAAATAAATATATGCAAAAATTTACAACGTAAGGTCGACCGTGGGCTGATGAGGGTCGACCATGGGTTGATGTATGGTCGACTGTAGGCTGATGAGGGTCGACCATTTGTGTGTTAGTTTGACAAAAACGAGCGTTGTTGAACATTGTTGTTTGACGGTTTGGATTGTTACTTTGCGGCCAAGTTTTGATGACCATATGAGATGTTGGAAAATATTCTCCAACCCAAATCTAATGACCCAAACACTTTCCCGACCCTTATATAAGCAAGCCTAACCTTACCATAAACTCTCATATTAATTTACAGTAACAAAATGCTACCAAAATCCAATATCTCCTCTAACCTAAAACTCTTCAAAAATCAAATAAAATCAAACTAGAAACACAAAATCAATTGGATCTAGATGGAGCAAGCATAACAAGTGTAAGGAGAAATGATTCTAAAGTAAGGAAAATAGAAAGAGCTTAGGCTTGAAGTGAGTGGGAACAATTTTAATTAGGTTATTAATTGCAGTCAAATTTGATCTATTCTCTATGATCTAGGATGATGTTGAACCTTAAATTGAAATTTGCAAATTGAAATTACTGTAAATTGTTGAACCTAATTTGATACAAATGCATCATTTCTGTTAATTAAATTGTGAAACCCTAAAATCTATAATCTTAGATTTTAAATTACAGTAAATTGTTAAATTGGATATTTGTCAAATTGGAAACCCTAAATCAACAAACCCTAAAGTTAATTGCAAATTGGTGTTTAAACTATAATTAGTGTAAATTAAATATTGTTAACCATCTGAATTAAGTAGATAAACAATTGACAATCGAAACTGGAGAAAACTATTTTTTGTTCGTCAACGGTCGACCCTGGACCCCCTGTGGTCGACCGTAGAGGAACGGCGGTCAACCGTTCGTAAAGAAAACTGGAAAATTGAACCTCGACCTAAGGCCCAAATTTATAATTAAAAATATATGAAAACGTGAATTGTTGTGGGCCTATTTAAGAGCACTTGGATGAATGTTAGGACTTGTAGGGAAGTTAGTTCCCTAAGAGCGGACGCTAGGTCGTGGTGGTGTTGGGTAAATATTGATTACCTAATTTATGATAATGATCGATTCAAGGCGATGCATTTTCACAAATGGCACTCATAAGAGGTTCCAAACGATGGGCATGCAGTCGGTGAGGATGCCTGATGGAGTGCATCCGGCATAATGGGAGGTCTTAGTTCATGGTTCCTGACGCACCAGATACAATTAGAGAAAAGGACCCGGAGCATGCAATAAGATGCCAACACTACGATCAATGGGTGGAAGCGAAAGCAAACAAAGAGACATTTCAATGAGTCAACATTTTAGGTTCTTCCTCTCCAGGTGTACTGAGGGGGAATCGTTCACAGTAGCCTAGTGGCAGTGATAGTGGTGGGACCTTAGCCCACAGTAGCCTAGTGGCGATGTTTTCATGGTTAGTAGCCAAGAGGGGAGGTGTTTACAGTAGCCTAGCGGCATTGTTTATACTGGGTAGCTCTAGGAGCGATGGCTGATCATTAGACTTGAGATTCAATCCATTGTATTAGCCTACACAAAATTGTAGTGTAGGAATGTATTAGGCAAGAACCCTTAGGTAACAAACCTTATGAATTCATGGACACTTGTATTACACCCTATATCATCTAGAGTAGTATTAAGTAACTGCATATGATCATCACATATTAAACATACGCATTCACCAGACTTTTGTTTGACCCACTCCCTCCTTTACATTATCCTCACCAGAGGATGATAGCTTAGCAATTGATTAGGGCATAGTACATGGAGAAAGGAGCCTCACATTGGAGTCCTTATATTCTTATGGCCCATCATATAGTAATTTACTATATTAAAAGTATGTAAAACATATGTTACACTTTGAAACGGTATCAATGGCAAATAAAGTATTTTAGAGACTATTTTCTAAAATGTCTATTTTTCAGTACTTATATTTTAGTTCCTTCCACTGTGAGATCTGAAAGTGTAGAATGTCTTAGAACTTACCCTTATAATTATGCTCTAAAATGTGTTAAAAACCCAACAGCTCGTATTTCTTGGTATGACATGAGTCCGAAAGTCACACTATGCTTTAGATCGGTATGAGAAGTGTGGGTTGTTACAATCATCAATATATCACATATCGCTTCTTAGCCGATATTTTTTCCAAAATATCGCTTAAAATATCATTACCAATATATCACCTAATATATGTCGATATATCGCTTCTATATTTAGTGTAGAATATCTGATATTTCTTTAGAATATTGGATATTTCTTAAGAATATCGATCATTATTGTAATTGTTGGAGAAAATAATTTTACAAATAAATATGTTCACGTTCTCAATGTTTGTTTTTAGTATATGGTTAGTGGCAGAAGGTCGTATATTAGGTATCCAAATGCACTAAATTTTTAGTTCTAACCATATTTTATCAATATTCATCATTAGTCATTTTAACAAAAAAACTACTTATTTCATTTTATGTGAACAATTTACCACTAAAAGCAAGATGTGTAATTGGTAAGTTAACTGTCTAATTGGTAAGTGAACTTATGAAAATTCATTTTTTTAGTTATTATCATGCATCTAAAACTAGTTAAAGAGCAGTAAAATTAACAAAGAATGGGCTAGAGTGAGTGGCTGGTATCAACTGCAAATTAATTGTTCGATAATTTAAGTGAAAATGAAGATGAAGAAACTATAAATATGAAAAACTTCAAAAAATAATAAAGATGAATAGATTGTTGAAGAAATAATAAATATAGGCATGTAGTGTACAATATACTACCTAAGACTTATGGAAATACTATGTACCACTACCCAAGTACCCAATTTCAAGAAAAATTATAGTATAAAAATGAAAAAAATAAAGATGCACATTATGCAAATAACTTGGTTTTATGAGCCTATTTTATGTATTGTATTTAATAAAATATCCCTGCAAATAGATTGTCATCTATAAACTAAATGCAATTAGTCTTTAGTAGTAATTTGGCAATATAAATCCAAATATTTAAAAACTTAACATTAATATAACAATATAACATAGTACTATATTATTTATAACATGTTCTAGGTATATCTGAGATTTAACCAATATTATGTGATATTATCATGATATTTGATTATATACCATATCGATACTTGAGCGATATGTACCCAATACCGATATCAATTACTTAGGTCACAACTGCATTAAATATTTTCAAATAACTTTTTAACGATCTCGTCTTACTTTGCCACATGCTTACTAGAGAAAATGTGTCCTTAGGTTGCACTAAGTGACCTCTAAACACGTTCAGAAATTTATTTACCAGTTGGTCATAAAATGATATGGATCCCGACTCGAGCCTGCAGAATCACGTTATAGCCAATCCTTCCAAAACAAATGGAAAACATCTGCACTTTACATAATTATCAGCTCTGGAACTATCCATGCGTTAGTAATACTTCAACAGATGTTGTAAAAGATCGTCAATCCATCATATATACATCGGCATTGATGGCATCACGAATTTCCTTGGTACTCCATCGCTCTAATCTTCATAGTGAATGGATTCTGAATAGAAGCAATCTAGTAATTATCTTCCTGTATCTTCTTTTAAAGAAATATCTTGATAGCTTTGTATATTACATCATTGGTTCCTTCATCTCACACTCGATGGAAACCATCAAGTGCATAGCGTATGCTTGGTTCCGCGAGCGACCATGACTGTTATTGCCCAAAAGGTCACAGCTAGCATTACTATGCCTAGGTCCCCCTAGCTCTAGAGAGTCACTCATCTTGACCTTCCATACTATCGATTGTGACTGCACTCCTTGGATATTTCTCTCATGTGAGCATTTCCATTGGTATTTTACCATATCTTCCACCAGCAAGACTTATAACATGACCATCTCCTCTGTTAGCATCACAACGACCATTGTCACCCCTCCTTGATGGATCAATACTGATCCATGGTCGATCACTGATCGATCCTGAGGTAGTTGCTCTAGATTGATTTCCTTCTATGCTCGTATTATCGTTTCCTTATCCTTTAGCTCTTTCCTTGTCTTTTCTTCTCCTTAAATAGAGCCTCCTTTATCAAATTCAGTTGGAGATCTTCCTCTAACTTCTCGATCTCTTACACGAGATCCATCTCCCTACGGAGGTTGCCTTACGTTGCAAATTGCCTAGCCAATTCCTAAATGATTACTTGTTGGGTTGCCTCCATCCTTACATTGCTGCAGCCCGCCGTGATTCCTAATTTGGATTTTAAGCATTTTCTGTCAAAATAATATCGTTTCTTTCCTAAGGTCCATGTCTGCCTCTCCGGATGACGCTGAGCCCTTGTTGGGGAAGGGCTTCATATGTGCCTCATAGAAGAGGGAGATTTGTGACATTGGTACGGAGATGGCAAGCGGCAATGGCGAATGGGGGTGGGCAACCTTCTGTCTTTGTTTACAGAAGGAGATCTAGAGTAAAGGTCCTACCTCTCATAAGAGTGAGGTCTTGGGACTTCCCATTGGGGTCGAGAGTGAATGGAAAATTCTCTATGCTCATTATTCCTTGCTTTCCCTTCACTTCTTAAGCGGTCGACTCGCAAATCAAGCCGCTCATCTGCTACCCGAAGTCATTCAATGGAAGAAAGTCTTTCATGGGAAGGTTAGTGATAAGCAACATGGGTTCCTTGGTGCGGGATAACTTTGGGCATGGGAATGTCATGGGTGAAGTCCAAAGCATGCGCAGCATGGGCATCCCTGTTATGAGTGGAAGCCATCCCACCTGGGGTTTCGAGCACAACCGTCTCATAGGGTCATGCATGATATTAAAACAGTGGAGATTGTAGGCTGGATAGGGGTCATGTCCGTTGAAGTTGGGACTCATGAACTATAGTAACTGCTTCTTGAGCATCCATCCAAGCTTGGTGCTCGTTCATGTTGCATGCCATTTACCTAATGTTTTTGATCTCATTTAGAAGGTCAAGCCATGTAGCATTACTCACGCCAGAAATGGGACTAACGGCACTAGCTCCAATGTCTTCGTTAGTATTATGGACATTAGAGTTGTCAGCCTCATTCTCACCGTTTGGTTGTATGGTGACTATATTTAGTAGAATAGATTTTTCGAAGAGGAGAAAAGTGGCGAAAGTTGAGAGCTTTTAGAGGAGACTCTCCTTTCAGTGCCAAAATGTAGACTAGATTTTTAACCAATCTCGGAATTATGATTAGAGGTAGATGTTAGCAAAGTTTACTTACTAAAACTAAAGTTGGAAATGTAAAATAGAGGAATGATTAAGAGAAATATATCTAGTGCAAGAAAATTAAATAATACAAGATGTAGAGTGGTTCGATCTTGGCAAAGATCTACGTTCATTATGATTTATGGTCCTACTACTTAACGTTTTCGTTACAAATATAATTTTGATAGTTATTACGAGAGCTTTAAGCTAAATAATAATGCTTGTATGAGTAGAAAATTTGAACCTTGTACAAGTGCATGGGGATCCCTGTTTATAGTTGTAGATATCATGCTTTAAAGGGCTAGGATCTATGCATTGCAAGCTAATTTTCCTTATAACCGTTGATTGTGATATACGGTTCAAATGGGCGGCTAGTTCAGATGCCACATTGGAAGAATGGTTAGAGTGAAGGCCAACTGGCAAGCCGTACAATGGTGTTCTTGTGTCAAAAAGGTGACATGAAGAAGGGGTGGTTGATGAACAATGGCGCTTTTGCTAGGTAGGCAGTAAAGTACAAAGAGTGGTTGTTGCACATTGACGCTTTTGTCAGATGAACAGTGGTGTTTTATGTTGTCTATGTCAGGGGAATGGTATGGGGGTCGTCGTCTCTTTATGCAGGGACAACCAGGAACATTTATCGGAAGTATGTCGAGTCACGATGAAACAAAGCGGGCAGAGGAGTTGGTCAATAAAGAGATTGAAGAATCGCGAAGGATATAGGAGGCGATGCTCTTTTGTTGTGACCTAGTCGTCTAATGATGTAGTGAGGGAGGCATTTTTCGTGAGGTTTTTAAACTCCTTGCTAACAGGAATGTCTTGACGGGTAGAGGCTCGGAATCAAAAGGTGGCAGGGGACCATATCTTTGACGGTTGAGATCGATGGCGGGCAGGCAACTGGGTCGGAAAAGACATCGACATGCCAAGTTGTGCGGGCCTATGCCCTTAGGCTTGAAACCAATGGGCCTGTTTAGCCTTTTGTGAGAAAATCGAACAACAATTATCATTATATAAAGCAAGTCACGAATGCATATGGATAAGTCAATAATTTAGCACATCAAGAATGCGAGGCAACTCCGTTCAGCTACAGAAAAACCAACCAATATTCATGAAGAAAATGCAACTTGCATAGCTCAAACTCGAGTTAAACTCAGAGGTGATAGGACCAAGCATATATCTCTTAAGTTATTCTTCATGCACGAACTTCAAAGAAAATAAAATTGAGTTTAAACAAATCAAGTCTCAAAAACATCCCATGGATCTCTTTACAAAAGCACTTACAAAATCAACACTTCAAAAAATGGTGTATAAAATTGGTATGCGTCGATTTTATCTATAAAAGGGCCTAATTAAATAATACATTATAATTCAATGAGAGCATCCAAAAGTATGTTATAATGTACCTTTTTTGTTTTAATAGTAGGTTTTAATGAGGCGTTATCTTGATCTAGAAGTACCAACCCTCGTGGTAGCGTTATAGAATATATCATTTCAAATGAATCAAATTACACTATGTTCCTTGTTTATGATTTTCATATATTGGGTTTTCATATAAGATTTTTAATGGGACAATAATTTGCATTGACACATATTTTAGGGGGAGTGTTACAATATGAATATTCCAATATGTGAATATGCTAAAGTTCACAAGGTTGCTATTGTAATTTTCTATCCATCCAAGGTCTATAAATAGAGCTATGTTGTGTTGTATGAGATATAAAAATATAAATGAATGAAATCATCTCCTAGTTGTCTTTCTTTTGTTATTTTAATGTATGCTTCCCTTTTACATTTTAGCAGTTAAAGTATAATTTAGATTTTTGTCATTGTAATCTAAATGATTTAGTTGATCTATATTTTATGGTCGATTTTAATTTTACAATAGAATTTTCATTTTGTTTCTTACAAGTAAATGTATTTTTTTGTTGAATTAAGGGCTACAAAAATTGTTTAACTAGGGAAACTTTATTTCGACTATAAAAAGTCATTTCATAATATTTTCTATAATACTAATTTTAGTATTGCAATAAAAATTCTAATGTTTATTGGGATTTATCTTCTCCGCCTTAAGCATATGCAATTTACAATTCTCGCAAGATTGCTTAACATATATCATTTTAAATTTGTACTTCAATATCTAATGCCTATCTTTTTCTTACAGATATAATAAAAAATTGTTGTACAATACGAGGATATTTAGTTCCAAGCCAAAGCATAAGAAAATACATAAGTATAAAATGAATAAATAGAAAAGGTGGTTAATGGGTAATTATTAATATAATTTATATCTGACTAAGTGGTCTTATTGAGTACTAAAATTGGGCAAAATTGGGTCAGCCAATGTCCTATAATTGAAGAATAAAAGAATCAACGAAATTGGATTTATATAAAAAAGAAAAAAGCCAATTAACTCATTACAAAAAAAAATTATTATTCACTAAATTCATTGATGATTCAAACAATATGAAAACTCATTTCGAATACGATATTTCATCATATAAATATATAAATTTTGAGGGTAATAAAAGCTCATATATTTACATACTAACGTCATAGTTACAAGATGGGGAAAACCAAAAAAAACCATCTAATTTCAATACACCGAAACTTGAAATATTTTATGGATTGATAAGCATGGTTAGTAATAACTATCTAGAAAAATGATTACTCATTGATATGGAATATAAAATTTCTCATTTCTATATTAGAAATAATATTGATATTGAGACCCACACAAATACGCATATTAACATCAAGATTCATAAAATACTAAAAAATCTAAATTATTGAAATTTAAAAATAAAAAAAAATAAAAAAACGATTTTTATTGGATGGGGATATATATATATATATTGTAGCATATCAAATCTAGTACATTGTTTTTCCCTAATTTGTACTGTTTTTTAATACGTATAAAATAGAAAAAATAGAAACATGGTTCATGCCTACCAAATTACTTATTTTAATTTTCATTTATATGAAAATATCAGCAAAAGTAAAATATTGAATACCTTTGAACTGCTCGTGGTTGGAATACTTAGCTATCAAGCTATTTCTTTTTCCAAATATTGGGGAGGAAAAAGCAATTCTAAACCATCCACAATTCTTTATTTTTTAATTTATTTTTTCATCCGTAATCTGTGATGCTGGACATCATGCATATTCCCTTGGTTAAACCTATTAAAAGAACTGATTAAAACGGTGCATTAAACTCCAGATTAATTATATTATTTGATATTTTCACCTTAATTTTGTACTCTTGATGTACATTACTAGCAAGTATATTATAAAACAGATAATTTGAGCATTTGAAAGCTTTCAAATTTTAACTTTAGTACAGCTAGCTTATTATATTCCAACCAAGAGGCAAGTAAGATTTAGAAGCCTCTGTCCAATGCACAAGAGTCAAAATTAGCAAGCTACAAAAATCACATCACTTGGATAGAAAAAAAAATATAGATATGAAATTAATACAAGCCTCAATCCCTAAACATAACACATTGATTAATCAGTATGTTGGACATTTCGAAATCGCAAATCGAGGAAAGCATCACATACCAAACTTTTATTGCTATCGAACACAATTCTCCCCCAAAAATTCTAAGATTCCTCTAACAATTAATGATCCTGAGCATATAATATTTAAATGGAATCCCCATGTGTGTGTACATATTTTTTTACCATAGATTCCTCTATAGACATTTCAACAATATGCTTTGCTTTGGTACGTAGAACAATTATGTATTCTTTGATTATTTTTTGTACTGTTATATTCAAAAATATGTTGTTTTTTTTTCTCACACTTGAACTTGGCTTCCATTTCCCTTGGTTAAAATCTCCATTAGATCGAGCATATTTGGCATCAACTTAAAGTAGTAAAAGTAGCTGATAAATTGTTTTATTTATTTAGTTTTCAATAACAAAACATTTTGACTTAGAAATAAAGATAAACTTACAAATCGTGAAAAATAAATAGTTGCTTATGATTTATTTTAAATTTCATAACTAAATTTTACTACAATTTCAATGTATGTATTCAAAAACTTCTAAAATTTCTATTTATTCAAAACTCGATGTACCACGTTTTTTACATTCTTACATATTTGTTTTATACTAATTTCAAATTCTCAGAACAATTTTTTTACCTTTTGAAAGCTACTTATTAGTTAACTTTAGCACATGAAGTAAAAATACAAAGAAAATATATTTTGAATAGTATATTGAATAGTATATACATATATATAAAGGATAAAATGGAGTCCAAGTCAGACGAGGGGGGCAGAGAAGAATGAAATGGTTCCATGGAGAATTAAATGAGGGGCAGGTTCCCAATGTCGTGTCATTGACAAAGACCAAAAAGGAATCTTTGCACTAAACTAGGGCTACATTGTTTCTGCTTACCTGCTGTGGTACTACTGTTTATCACTGTTCTTGTTACTACTTGTAGCAACGATTTTATTATTCCATTTATTGAACTGGGCCTTGCATTCTTCTCCTTCCATCTTCTCTCTCGCTTTTTTACTTATTTATTTATTTCCTCTTCTTAAATATGTCTGCCTCACATGATTCTGCTGTCTGCATACGTATATCTGTACAGATTGCACTTGCATTCATTCACTAATCTAAAACCGACACTTTTAGTTGTTACACTTTAATGCCTTTTATCGTTCTGTACATTTTATATTGTACAAGTATTAAATTACAAAGCATGTTGCACAAGGGTCAGCACACACTACATACACATTGGTTCTCGCTTAATGCTAAATTGCACGAACATTGAACACAACTGAAGTTGTTTAAAGGAAATGCCAGCGATGCATGGAGCTCAAATGAAAATTACATTACTTCTTAGTCATTACAAGCATAAAAATATCTCCATATATAGTTTGTAAAAATAAGAGCCGAGACAGTTCATATTCCATTTTGAATTGACATTAGTCTAAGTTTTGAGCTTATCAATGCCCATAGATACAATAGTTGGATTACACTTCAAACTGACTTTGCTGTCTAAACATGATCCAATATACCAAAATCAATTGGAAACGAAAAAAGATAAAAGTCTTCCTGTTACATTGACAAGAAAAGAAAAAAAACACCACAAAAATCAAGTTGCCCAAAACTGGAACAATCAATAATAATACAGTAGATGTACTCTTCAAGGTTCAAAATACTACCTTAACTATAAATAGTTAAACTGTATAATTGGACAACTAGTGAGCAAATTGAAGTTTGTTTGACCTTTCTCTTTACTGCTTGTTCAATCTTTTGAGCAATTCCTCGACGATTTCATCCCTCTTAAACTCCTCTTCTTTGTTTTCTTCGATATTTTTTAACTTGACTGTGCCATTTTGGAGTTCAGAATCACCGACAATTATCATCCATGGAATACCAGATTGTTTTGCTCGATTAATGTGGTTCATGACTCTTTTATTGCATCCATACTCAGCTTTTATCTTTGCATTCCACAGCTCGCTTACTCTTTCTGCTGCTAAGGGTACGTTTTTGGATAGAATTGCAACCAGAACTTCTGTTTCAGTTGCACGGATTAACTGCATTTTAGAAAGGAAGAAACATGGTGTTAAGATTATAATCAACATGGCATAACCTACTACTTAATTTGTAAATAGATGATTTTGGGGGCTTTTTATTGTGCTATAGTTGATGCTTTACCCATAAATTTAGCATATTACTGATATTCATCTAGGGAATATACTTACTCGTATAGGAAACAAGTGATTTATAGAAATACAAGGATAGATAAAATTTCTATTGTAAAAGTCCTTCTAGCCCTTCCGCCTAGATCCTGCCTAGGCGTTAGGCAAAGCTTACTGCCTAGCCATCCTTCTAGATAAAGGTTTATCACCTCATCTAAGAACTACACAGATATTTAGGCATTGATTAGGCATTATTTGAGGCTCGATGCCACTTATAAACATTTACATGCTAGTTTCAAATGTCTTGCCTCCTTAATTAATCCATAGTCCATACTTTGCACCTAGCGTCCATCTAGCATATTTTACAATCTTGGATAAAATAGAAATACTAAGACACCTAGATAATATGAAACAAAACGACTGTGAATCCTTTATAGTCATTAAAGCACAAGCCAATTAAGTTTGCAGTCCATAAATCAACAAAAATGTAGTGGTGGCTTAGGAAACAAACTTTTAGCTCTACTTACAGTAGTAAAAACATCCTTCAACCCTCAAGAATTGTCATATGTCAAATTCATGGAAGATTTTGTGATCAATTATGGTTATTTATGTAATTTATTTTATTGGTTTCTTTGCAAAATTATTACGATATAAAAAGAATACAGTAGTCAAGCTTATAGTCAAACTTATAACCCTAAATAAAGTATGTATTTTGCTCCTCCAAGTGAATCAAAAATTTTAGTTAAACATAGGAGTTCGATGAAAGCAAAGTAGAAATGGCTATTATAGATGCAAATGACACCACAAACATATTTTGTCATCATATGATGTTCTTGTGTTTTGGTAGTGCTTGAAATTTTGATTTGCTAGATTTATGAGTTCATATCATGGTTTTGAAAACTCAACCGTGGATCAAACCATGATAATCCATGGTCGGAGGTTCCAGCGGTCAAATCGGTCAAACCGTCCGAACCATGTTAGTTGATTTTTTGTATGCATCTTTGAGAAAATGCAAATTTTCAATAAAAAAAATGGGGCAAAATGTAAAAAGAAGTAACAAACAACGTGGGATATACGTGCAAAACTGCTTTTATCATAGTTTATCCATCATCTCCTTCTTCCTCTTGCTCTCATTATTTACTAAACTCAAACCTTATTTTCAAATCACCATACAAATCGTGATAATATGCTGAAATACACCGTTAGAACCATGGTTTTGTGAGATTTTTGTGGTTCAGCCGGGATTGAATGTAAATCAGGGTTTTTTTCGATTTCCGGACCATCATGGTCAATAATCGAAGGCTTTGATGGTTGAACCGGAGGTCTGGTTCAGTCTTTAAAACACTGGTTCATATATGTATTTGCAGTATGCCTTGAGGTGTGAAGCTGGATCCTAAATATAATACTTCGTAATATTTTACGACATTAAGGGTCGACTTTGAGTCTCTACATTTTTCTCTAGTGATGGATGAGGTTACGAAGGGTATACAAGGTGAGATTCCTTGGTGTAGGCTATTTGCTGATGATGTTGTGCTAATTGATGAAAGTAGGATTGGGGTTGATAGACAACTGCAGCTGTGGAGACAAACTTTAGAATCAAAGGGATTTAGGCTTAGCAGAACTAAAACAGAGTATATGAAGTGCGGGTTCAGCGGTGCCAGGTCGCAGGATGGAGATGTCACTCTGACCGGACAAATAGTTCCCAAGAAGGAATCATTTTGATATCTAGGATCAATGTTGCAGTATAATGGTGAGATTGATGAAGATATTAGTTTTAAAATTCGAGCGGGACGGGTGAAATGGCGACAAGCGTCTGGGATTCTCTATGGCAGGAAGGTCCCACAAAAGCTTAAAGAAAAGTCTACAAAACGGCAATCAGGCTTGCGATGTGTATGGTGCAGAATGTTGGCCTACTAAAAGCCAACACGTCCAAAAGATAAGCGTAGCAGAGATGTGTATGCTACAATGGAGCTGCGGTCATACAAGAAGAGACCGAATTAGAAATGATGATATACGCGATAAACTTGGAGTAGCACCAATTGAGGAGAAGCTAATTCAACATCGCTTAAGATGGTTTGGACATCTTCAACGAAGGCCGTCCGAGGCACCTGTGCGTGTTGGAATTATAGGCCGTGTTGAATGCTCAAAGAGAGGTAGAGATCGACCAAGGTTGACATGGGAGGAAGCAGTAAAAAGGGATTTGAATGATTGAGGTATATCCGAAGAGCTGATTACGGATCGGAGCGAGTGGAAGTTAGTGATTCACGTACCAGAACCATGAGCGTTGAGTTTTATAAGATTTAGATTATAGGACTAGGGAACATGAGCCTAAGACGTAGGTTTGATCTTTGATCAATATTACTATTAGTATCATTATCGCTATTAGTATTATTATTATCATTCCTCTTATATATACATATATACATATGTATTTTTATTTTATTTTATTTTACATAGTTATAATTATTAATTGACTTATTTGACTTTATTATTGTTATTGTTATTATTATAACTTTTAAATTGACTTTTTCATTTAGTTTTGGGTTCCATCTCTAGCCGATCCCAATTTGTTTGAGAATAATGGCTTAGTTGTTGTTGTAGTAAATGGGTAGATACATTCATCTAGTTTATTGCCAAAAATATATATGGGCAAAGTACAGTTTGTAGTATTTGACTTTCGTTCAATGTAGTAGAACAAATAATATATCCTATGATACCTGATTGCGGTCTTTCTCAATTTGCTCCATTATAGTAAAAACGCGTTCAATTCCAAGGCTGACACCTACTGCAGGAACCTGCTTCCCACTAAACATTCCTACAAGATTATCATATCGTCCACCAGCAGCAATAGAGCCAACCTGACATATATGAAGTTGGTGGCTTTATAAGGTTAGTGAGGTATATATATTATGAAAAGAATTGGAAAGAATATCGAGCATCATGATGAATTATATAGTCCAAATTATGTTCAAATGAAACCACACTAGTAAGAGATGATGATTAAATGGACAGAATTTACATAATTATACATATATGCAATTATACTATCAATATAATTTTTTTTTCTTTTTGAAATAAGTACCTGTGTTGAACCCTTAAATACAGCTTCAAAAATAACCCCAGTGTAATAATCAAGTCCTCTCGCAAGGCTCAAGTCAAAAACAACTCTTTCAAGACATTTTGCATTCTTTAGAGCACTGAATAGAATTTCCAACTCCTGCAGAGCAACGACAGATCCATTATTTCTCATAAATTCACTGTCTTCTCTCTTCAGGTCGGATAAAACTTCAAGTGGCGACCCTCTTTTCTTCACCAAGGACCCAATCTTATCTGCTGTTTCATTAGACAATCCTTTTTCCTCGACCTATAGAAAGGAAATTAACAAGTTGGGAACATGCAACTACAAATTGAATTCAGTAGAATAAAAGGAATAGCACAGAACTACAAGCAATAACTCATGTGGCATATTACTAGTGCCATAACAGCATAACCCAGTATTATCTCATGATTTACAGTAATTTACATGACAAAACAAGACAGTAAATATGATACTATTGCCATTTTCTTCCAAAATAATTACAGCTTATCGTTGTATCCAAAAGAACGAAACTAGATTTATAAACAAAAATATCAACATAGTTTTTACAGTATGAGAGGAGAGATTTTTCTCACCAGTTCCTTTTTGATTTGTTCAAATGACTGTTTGTCCAGCTTGTCGATGCTTGAGCAAACTGTTCTAAATTTTTCAGCAGGGACACCACATATCTCAAGCATTGCATCCAACAGCTTACGATGGTTTAGCTTTACCTGTTTGCATTTGTAAGTATAAGGTTAGTAATTGGTAGCATATATGTGCAAGTAATTTTCCAAAATGAAAATATTAACAATGAACCATCGACTAACAAAAAAAATGGGAACAAATCAGCAAGCATAAAATAGGGGTTGTACTTAATCTAACTGACCATGTAGGCTATTTATGTATATTAAGATTTTAATCGATAACATTGAAAATGACAATGTGTGTTTATATTAAGACGAATATCATTCACAATGGACATCCTTGATTTGAATGCCATGGAGAGCAAAACAGGTACCTAAGTGAATATAATATGTCTAGTGATGTATATGATGACAGTGAGAATTGCCAGCATAGAACAGAGCCGATCCTACTTGCAATAGTTTTATGCCATGAAATAGCTACAACATTTTTACTTTAATTCTAGAAATTGAATCCGAGTGGAGAACTATGAAGTAATATGTGACCCAAAGAGGGGATTTTAAAGGAATGCTGCTAGCCAGCATTACATTATGGATTAAAACATAGCACTGCAGAAAATAATTGAATGACACGAGTGCAAAGAGAATAAAGTGGAAATGTCTCAGGGGTAAAATAGTCTTGTTGGACCTAGATAATAAATACCTCGTAGTCACCAATCTGCAATTCGTCAAGTAATTCAGTCAAGACTTTGACAACCTCAAAATCAGGTTCCATGGTTTCATATTGCCCAGCAATATCAAGGTCGCATTGATAGAATTCACGGTATCTCCCTTTAGATGGATTATCTCTTCTGTATACTTTAGCTATCTGATACCTCTTCAGCGAACTAATATTATTCATTGCCAGGTACCGAGCAAATGGAACAGTTAAATCATATCTCAACGAACATAACTCGCCACCCTATAAGCAATTGATGGCAAATTTAATTAGAAATATGTAACATTGGAAGTCATGATGCTTGACTATGTCATTGGTCATAACACGGCGATATGATAAACTACTTTGGATAGCATTATTCTACATGGGTAGAACTACAAATCATATCAGTAAACCAAGTGTAAGAAATAATAAGTGGGTAATCAGTTTTTTCTACTAGCTGTACTTTATACCCCAAAACAACTGAAGTCAGATCAGACAAATCTTCACTACCAACAGCAGTCACATGACCTACCTTATACGTCAAAACACCTCTTTGTATTTGTACTAATTTCTCAAATTTAATTTGACTGAATTGAAAATCATCTATTATTTTCAGTTTATTTAATTTGAATTGTGTTGTTGGTTAATTATTTTTAAATTCAAATTTAATTCTGTAAAAGCTGCAAATTCACTTAAAATAGTAATTCTGGCAATTCATTATGATTTTCTTAAAACTGGTTTTGTTTCGTAACAAGTATTTTGTATTTTGTATTTTAATTTTAGAAATGGCTATTTGTTAGAGTTTTAATAAGCAATATTTTTACTTTTTAAATTGTTGTAAATAGAATTCTTGATTTAAGAATAGCCTAACAAATTATAATGAAATATGCACACACAAAAAAAATTGTAGATCATGCTGATAGCATGTAACTAGAGAAAAAATGGTAAATAAAATAATATTGAGGGCTTTAGTATGCCCATGTTAGCATCAAGTAATTTTATATTTGGTGCGGATTGAAATGAAATCTTTGAGGGGTAACATTGTTAATTGAGTCATATTAAATGTTTGAACATTTGTTATTGAGCTGTTATTGTTATATAATACTTTATAAACCTTCGATTAATTTTGTTGAAAAATAGTACTTCATTACATCATCGATTTCTCCTGATTTCAACAAAATATATTTTGAAATATATGTGTTTCTTCGATTTTGACATTAGCTTTTTTTATAACAAGAGCGGTACTTAATTCAAGCAAAGCACTCATTTTGATGTCTCAGAGGTTTGAATCCATAATCTCCAGAATCTTTATCTAGAGTGTCTTACCACTTGCCACTTGAGCTTAAGATCCAGAAATTAGCTATTTATTAGTTTTAAAATAAAATATATATACTTAATAAACAGTCTTTTTCTTTGATTTGAAATTTGTTTAGACATTTAATCCTAAAATATATTGAAAATTATATTTTATGATGGATCAATTGAGATGAAAATAATTTGAAAACAACAAAATAGTCATGTTAAGCATTTGGCTTTTATTATGTTTGGTGAATTTTTGGGTTTATTTTCGGAGTAACATTTCACATATTCAAATTTAACTCTAGATTTCTAAGCAAGTATGAACTTATGGTTCGTGTGCCAACACGTAAATTTTGTTTGCACCTCTATCTAATTTGATATTAAAATACAAAAATTTCAAATTCAATTCAACTACGTTGTAATTCATCTTTCATTTTATGTTTATTCAATTTGAATTGCGTTGTTGGTTAATTATTTCAATTTTAAATTTATTTTTTTATAAAAATTGTAAATCAGCTTAAAAGAGTTTTGTCAAAATTTCTTGTTTCAACTACTTTATGATTTTCGTGAAACAAGTTGAGTTTTGCGTAAAAAAATCTAAATTTTAAAATAAATTAGTTATTTGTTTGTGCTTTTTACGTGCAAAATTTTTTTATACATGTATTTGATATGAATAAAATTCTTACTTTGAAAATTACATGGAAATTTAGCATTGAAATATGTAAAAATTTGTAGATTATATGGATAACAAATAAACTAAGAAGAAAGCCAAAAATAATAATTTAAGCTTTGGTATACTCATGTTAGCATTACGTGATTTTGCATTTGAAGAACTGTGAAATTTAGGTCTTCGACATAGGAAAAAAATTTGAAATTTTAACAATATTAGAATGTCCAGCATTTGTGATACCATCATTAAAATAATGTATACCAATGTAACAACACATACGAAGTGCTCATGCATATGTATTTCTAATTTGAAAAATTACATCGTTTATGTTATTTAAAAGCAACATTTTTTTATCTTCTTTCTTCTATTCCCTTTTTGTATTTCTCTCTTTCATTCTTCTTTTCTTTCCGTCAAACAAAATCAATAGGCTAATGTGCTTTGAGGTGAAGACTGAAATTCAATGCAATCAATCTCTTTTATTAGTAGTACGGATATAGATGTAAAGTAGCAAGGTTTTAAATATCGGATTTCGGCCACGTTTCGTCTCGAAATTTTTACACAAGTTATCTCGTATCGGGGAGATCTCGGACGAGATGAGTACATATCGGGTGTACATCTCGGATAGACATCTCGGGTCTTATAATACATCTCAGGAATATCTCGGATGTACTTATGTGTCTGAAATTGATGTGTCAAAAATTTAATTTATGGTTTTAACTTTCTTAGCAAAATAAAAATGGTAACATACTTGATTTACATGGAAAAAGGAATATTTTTATAAGAGTAGTAGCTTGATTAGTTTAATTGATTTGGTAATGATTGAATAATTTTCTTTTATTTGAACAAAATAAAGAAGTGAAACCTTTCGCTATGACTCATTAAGATAAAAGTAAAGAATATGTTCAAGAAGTTGGTAAATTATAATTGAATTGAGTAGTTTCTTTTGAATCAATATGAAAATAAAAAATATTATGCAAAATAAGAAAAATGAATAATTTCGGGTGAGATCTCGGATTGAGATTTTGATCCATATTTCGGGTGAGATTTGAATATCTCGGACGAGATGAGTGTCGAGGGAGATATGGAGGAGATTTGATGTCTCGTCTCGTTTAAGTGTGAAAAGGAGATATCGGAGGAGATCTCGGGCGATATATAGGAGATTTAAAACCATGTAAAGTAGTATGACAAAACCTTTTGATTGCTCCAACATCCCAAATGAGGTAAGGCGGAAAGTCGAACATAACAAGTGAAAGCAGTCTACTTATCAAAAGGGTATTTACCAAATATTATATATATATATATAATTGTTGAAACATGTTCAAAAAAAATAGAAATAGTAGAGATTTAATTATTCAATATTTCAATGTTCAATAGAAAAAATTACTATAACTGTATGCAAAATTTTAATTGGTTGATTTAGATTTATTATTTTTTAATGATATTTCTATGCCAAGTATTTGCAATGAATAGTCGTAAATGACAAAACTGGACATTAATCACTGTGGCTACCGATCAACCATTTATCTTATATCTCAAGGTTCCCTTTCCTACATGTCTTTCTTTTGCTTTGTATTATTTATTTAATGTCTAATCGGCCTTACATTTTATTCTATGTGCTAATTTGTTCTCTCCTTTTGTTCAAGGTGTTATTTTTATTTTTGTTTCTTCAATAACAACTTGAAGTTTCCCGAGTGTGCCACCTTCAAGGTATTTGATATTTTAAATCAAATTTAATCATTGGTTTTTTTCTTATGTTTTATTTTATCGTAAGAAAATTATATAATTAAATAAAAACATGATATGATAGTAGCACAAAGCAATTTTTATTCTTAATCGTTATTTATACTAGCGGATAACACGCACGATGTACACATGCACGTATATGATGTAAACATGCAACTGAATATGAAATTTTTTAAGGGTGTTTATGAAACATTCACGATGGTTGAAGTGACAAATCATTGAATGTTGTACAATCAATTTTCTTTATTAATAGTAAGTATGGATAATGTTTTACAAACTAAATCATTCAATATTTTTAATTTATTTTGTTTAAAAGTAATTTTGATTTTTGATATAAGATATTTTATTAATTGCTAACTTTCTTGTGATTTACATAAAATGTGTTTAAAGTAAAATATCGATTTTTTATCATTTATAAATTAGTTATTATTAGAGTTTTCATATGTAAATCCTTTATTTGTGATTTGTTAATTTGAAAATTGTTTATTGGTTATTCTCAAAAATTGAATTATTAATTTAACACTAAAATATGTGAATTTGTAGGTTATTTTAATAATAAATTAATTTAGAAGAAAATTAAAGAAAATAATTTGAGAACACAAGCGTTACCACATTAGCATTAAATGATAAGGCTTGGGCATTCGACAAAACTTGAATCTATTATCTTATGCTTACTCCAAATAATTGCATTAAAGCACATAATTGGTTGAAAATCACAAGAAGTTTTGAATCAAACCATTTGTTCATTTAGTAGAATTAATTCTCGAATTCAATTGATCAAACAAAAATACAACATTATAAGATCCAATCAAGAATTTGATTATGTCCATTCCTTGTACAATTATCATGGTACCTTATAATGGTATTATTTACTTGATTCATCGGCTCAATTGACATTGATTTTGGCAAAACATATCTAATCTATTGTCAAAAGTGGTTAACTCCATCTAAAAAAAATTTACATCAAGATGAGTCTCTAGATTTTTATGATTTTCCAAAAAAAAATGCTTTTTTAAGCAAGTATAGCATTTTTGGATTATTTATATCATCCATCCTATATGATCTATTTATTGGCGAGTCTTCAAATTTTAATGTATGTTTTAAAGTGGAAAATAGGCACAAGGACAAACTCTGGAAAAAAAAATAGGCTGAAAGACAAGTTTCATTTTTAGGCTGAAGAACAAACTTTTAAAAAAATTAGGCTGAAGGACAATGCTAAATATAGCTAGCATTTTGTACAATGTAGAACTGAATATAATGCTAGTTATAACTAGCATTTTGTATAGTGTAAAAACTGAATATAATACAATGTAGTCAAGGCAAAAAAGCCCCAAGCCATCGCCTAGCGCTTTTTGGCGCCTAGGGCATTTCTGGACGTCTTGAGCATCAGTTTTGTTGTTTTGCAGCAAAAAAAACTGCATTTTAAAATTCAATTTGAAGTTTAATTTTAAAGTTTAAACTATAAAAATTTTAACTTTTACCTTTAAAATTCTAAAATTAAAACTTTAAATTCAATTTCAAATTTTAACTTAAACATTTAAATTAAGCAAAATTTAAAACTCACTTAATTTAAACATTTAAATTAAGCTAAATTTAAAACTAACTTAAACTTAATTTAAAATCAAAACTTTTTAAAACTATATAATTTAATTTAAACTTAATAACATTTAAACTCAGTTTTTAACTTTATAATTTAAACTAAATTTATATTTAAACTAACTTAAACTTAAAATCGGTTTTTAAAAGCAAAACATTTATTTAAACTGAACTTTATAATTTAAACTAAATTTATAACGTTATAATTAACTTAAACTAAGTTTACAACTTAAATTTAAATCAGTTTTTAACTTTATATTTAAACAAAACTGTATAACTTAGTCTTAAACTAAGTTTATGGCTTTTTAAATAAAACTACAAATCAGCTCATAAATAAGTTTAAAACTGCAACCAAGTTAAAAAAAATATACCTCGACAATGGTTCACGAACTCGAGATCGGCAATGGAGGCTTCGATCGGTGGCATGGGGGTTTCGGTCGGCAGCGATGGGGTCGGCGACAGTGGGGGTTTCGGACCTTTCGGTCGGCGGCAGTGGGGGTTCCGGTCGGCGGCTCGAGATTAGGTTTTTTTTAAATGTCGAGACAGCCCTAAACAAACAGCAACTCAATTAGCCACTCTCGGGTTGATTTTGAGGGTTTTGGGTCAAAGCCCTAAATCAATCCTCAATTAACTAAAAGCGCGCTTAAATTTGGGCTTCGCTTTTTCGTCGCCTGGAGCGCTTTACTGGCGCCTGGAAACAAAGAAAAGCCCTAGACCGGCGCCTAGGGCTTTTTGGCGCCTAGGCGCGCCTAGACGAGCGCTTCAATAACTATGATATAATGCTAGCATTGTCATTCAGTCTAATTTTCTTCCAAAGTTTGTCCTTCGGCCCAAAAATGAAACTTGGTGTCCTTCAACCTAATTTTTTTTCAAAGTTTGTCCTTGCGCCTGATTCCCTCTATTTTAAAAATGTGAAGAAGAAATTAACAAGTGCGTCTTTTTTGAATTATATATAGCATCAATTTTATATAGATCTATTTATATATTCATCTCTACAGAATTCGAGCTTAGTCAATTCATTTGTAAAGAAGAGCCAAAGGATTTCTTGAACCTAATAACAAATGTAATACTTTACTAATCATATAATTCATGCAAGGTAGAAGTGATTTATATCTCCTCTCTTATATAGCTCATTTTTGGCATTTTCGTCTTTTTGTATCAATAGTTTTGAAACGAAACAAAATTTTGTAGACAAAATTTAATTAGCATAAATATATGCTACTGTTTTGAACCTCATTAATCTCACCTGAGATCTAATTCGAGATCTCATTTCGAACTTGAATGAGACGAGATTTAATGAAATGAAACATTAAATTTTGTTTATATACTCGTCCAAGGTAGTAAAATTTGAGTTGAGATCTCAATAGAAATCTCATGCGAAGTTATGTGTTTTTGTTTAAATATTTCTTTTACTTCTTATGTGAGTCCGGGAAAAAATTGCGTAGTGACTTTTTACTTGCCCTCGCATTCTTCTTTTTCACATATTAACGAGTGAGCAAAAATAAGACTTTATTTATTTTTTTACTTCTAATATTCAGATGAGTGGAATCCATTCAATTAATACCGATCAATCGTGTTATCACTCTGATCTAAAAAGTAAAATTAGTATTACCATTTTACATAAATTATGTATGTTATAAAAAGTTTATATTTAAAAATATCAAATTTAGATGCTTAAATTACTCCGAGATAGTCTTGGGATGGATCTTAAAATCCGAAATGTACACCCGAGATATAATCATATCACCCAAGATATCGTCTGTTACAAGATATTGTATGTAAAATTCTCGAGACAAAACGTGGCCGAATCCAAGATTTAAAACCTTGATATATTCACACAAAAAATAAAATGACTTTAAAATTTTTAACTCCTTCAAAATCATAAGCCTCCTCAAATATATGTATTTAATTGTCAATTGGTAAAGCAATTTCGATAATTTTTAAGATTTCAAAACAATCTAAATTTTTGTGTAGATGGCCTCGATCTCAAATATATTTTCTCTCTTATTTTATCTCGAACAATTATTGTCACAAAAAAATGAAAAGAGGATATTGAAGGGTTATGGATCCTCTTTTGCATACATGTATATATAACAATGGACTAATAAAAAAATTCAAGTGATGCAACATTAGCATGTTCGGTTCCTCTTTTAGGTTTAAGTAATAGATGAAGCAAACACATGTCTACCTTAGAAACATAGAAACCCTCAACTTGCGGAATTGGTGAGAAATTCTGCAACACCAAATTCGACTTTAAATGAGAGGTTTTACAATTTTTTCCTCCTCTTTCTTGACAATTTAGAATCATCAACAAAAGCTCTTGCTTGTGTTCACTTTATTTTTATTGTGGAATCTTTAATCCGATCGTTAAAATTCAAAATTTAGCACCAACGTACTTAAAACTTGTTGATTTTGTTGACTAAATTTAGAATTTAACATTGATTTAGTTTTACCCGTTTAGGAATCAACATCAATTTTACTGGATAAAACTTACTAATTTTAATAAAAGCTCCATGGTCCAATGTCCAATTTCACTAATTAAATTTTATGCATAATGCAGCGCTCAATATTCGAATTCGATTTACTATTCGTTTAGTCTTTTAGTGTCGATTTGATGTTGTAATTTAGCGATGGTGATTGTTCAAGTTGTATATACTTGAAAATTTAATAGTGGATTTAGTTTTGGTTTTACTAACTTTTTCCATATTTGCAGAAATACTTTTAAAAAAACTCTTGAAACTATTTCCAATTAAGCAAAATCTTCCACTAATATTGTAACAAATGATGCTCAAATTTAGATCAGTCAAAACAATAGTGGCTTACGGTTGCATTCATGTTGACTAATTACACCTTCCATTTGACCGAAAATTTAGGGGACTGAAATATGGACTATGATCCAAATAATTGAGACATTATTCAACGATTGTACTAACAAAAAGAAACATGTCAAGCTTTTCTAAAAAAATCACAAACCAAGAGAGTAAAGGCACATCCAATTCGAAAGTCGGTTCATCCAGTACGAAAGTTTGTCGGATTATAAAGTGAAAAAATATGTGGAATTTCATTGAAATGTTATAAAATACAAGTGATTATTTTTACCGATGGCATAAAAAATGAGAAGTAGAATTGAAAAATATGTTACATTAGAAGCAAACATTGCTGGTATAAAGATTAATAATTTAATGAATCAAACTCGACAAATTGCATCACTATTTGAAAGACAATAAAATCAACATTGAATTGAATGTTGTTCGTTTTAATGTCATTATTGATTGCATTCGACAAAGACTAGCCGATCTTAAGCCCTCCATTAGTTTTGTATTAAGAAATGGCCAACAAAATTTCAAACTGACACGGTTATGTGTGTAAAAAGCAAACACAAATGTTGCATATATGCAATAAATGTAAACTCATGTTTTTGAAGTTGTTAAAGGTTTCTTATAGGATTCTAATAATTACAACAAGATAACTAATATGCAAAGAATGTGTAATGGCATTAGAGCACTTATTTTGAAAAAAGATGAGATTGCAGATTATGCGATTGCTTTGAACATCAACTATAATTAGCACTTGTTGAAACTTGAAGACATTTAACATTTTTGAATAAATTTTTAGTTGGTTCATAATTTAGTGGCGTATAAGTAAAGACATTCTTTGAGAACAAAAACCAAGAAGGTCGTTTAATCAAAACTACAAAGAGGTGAATTATGTAGTGGTCGAGAATTAAACCAAAAGAGAAGTTGGAAACGGTCAAAAAAACGTTGGAGCTCGTATTATGGTACTTCAATTAATTTGATTGTTATGTTCTCCTCAAAATCGATGTTCTAGTAGATTTTGTGCAAGATATCTCTTGAGAAAAGGGAGTCGTCAAATAGTTTAAAAGTCGGGCAAATTTTGTTTTTGCGTTTATTTAAATATTTGATGAAACATTACTTGAATTACCAACATTCTTTCAAAAGTATTTCAATGAGCATATCAAGAATTTTTTAACCAAAAAAACTATTTTTGTAGGCTAGGGATGTAAGAAGGTTCGTCGTCGCCCCACTCCTTTTTAATTCAGACTCTTACAGAGGCATTTTTCGATCTTGAGATTTTCTACTCATTTAAGGGATTATTACATGCCTTCGTAAATAACATGCCGTTAAAGTGTGGCTGCCAAGGACTGAACCTTCTCTCGCTACTGGGAAGTTGGAAACCCTTATCAATCGCACTAGAGCTGCGGATCAAAATATCAAGATATTATCAATGCAATAATTTGGTGAAGTTGTAGTTTTTTTGCAAAAAAAAGTAGTGAAATGAATGTTGTTTATTGAAATTTGTTCCTTTTGTATGAAACAAAATATTCATGTTCTACATTTAAAGGCAATGCTAGAAAGATCTCAAGGAGGACCACAAATTACAAGCTAACGTCATTATCAAGTTGATTTGTTTTATCTTAGTGTACATACCTTGTTGGAATTAATAACCGCTTTGATGGAGTTAATACAGAATTACCTACCTGTATTGCTTCTCTTAATCCAAATAATTCGTTGCTTTCTTTATGAAGTTGATTTGTTTCTTAAAACTTCTTTTAGAAGATTTCACAGGGATGAATGTATAATTAAATAATGAATTCGTAGAAGTGAAAAAGCACCGATGATTTAAGAAGATAGTTCTGATGGGTAAATGCTCATAATGTTGTCTTTACTTTTGTCGTTTCAACCGCTATTGTTGAAATCACTTCTCAGCCATGAATGTATAGAAAATATATCTTTGAAACTGCATAAAGGATTAATGTAGTTGTGTAAGTTATTTTGAGAAAAATGTATTCTACGGTAACGACCTCAGAAAAATGTCTTCTATGGTAACGCCCCATGTTTTTATGTATCGATAAATCGTAAAAATATTATTTTTATAATCAACTGACCTTAGATTGGACTGAAACTTTGGGTACTGTGTTTTGATAGTTTTGACCCTTGGAATTAATTCAATTCAGAAATTTTTTAATGGCTATAACTTTTGATAGAAGTCTGAATCTTGTAAAAAATATGATGGTTTGTATTTTCCAAGAAGTGGTCATAATAATAATTTGACCAAGCGATTTAGAAGATATCGCAGTTTTAATTTTGCCAGTTTTTAGGCAGTTATCAATGGTGATTAGCATAAGCTCATAATTAGGCTCTGGAAAAGAAGAGAGTCCCAACAAAGTACATTACACTTATCAAGGATATATACGATAATGTTATGACTAGTGTCAGAGCATGCAATGGTAAAACCAGTGACTTTCCCATTAACATAGGATTACATCAAGGGTTAGTTTTGAACCCCTACATTTTTGCTCTAGTGATGGATGAGGTCACGAAGGGTGTACAAGGTGAGATTCTTTAATGCATGCACTTTACTGATGATGTTGTGTTAATTGACGAAAACAGGATAGGGGTTGATAGACAACTGGAGTTGTGGAGGCAGACTTTAGAATCAAAGGATTTTAGGTTTAGCAAAACTAAAATAGAGCATGTGCAAGTCCAACGGTGTCGGGTCAGAGGATGGAGATGTCGCTATGGTCGAACAAGTAGTGCCTAAGAAGAAATCCTTTCAATATTTAGGATCAATGTTGCATCATGATGGTGCGATTGATGAAGATGCTAGTTTTAGAATTCGAATGGGATGGATGAAATGACAACTAACGTCTGACATTCTCTGAGATAGAAGGTCTCACAAAAGTTTAAAGGAAAGTTCTACAGAACAGCAATCAGACATGCGATGTTGTTGGTGCAGACTGTTGATCCATTAAAAGACAACACGCCCAGAAGATAAGTGTAGCAGAGATGTGTATGTTGCGATGGAGCTGTGGTCATACAAGACGAGACCGAATTAGAAATGATAATCTACGTGACTAACTTGAATTAGCACCAATTGAAGAGAAATTAATCCAACACCGCTTAAGATAGTTTGGACATCTCTAACGGAGACCTCCCGAGTCACCTTTGCGCGTTGAAATTATAGGCCGCATCGAATGCTCAAAGAGAGGTAGAGGTCGACCAAAGTTGACATAGGAGGAAGTGGTAAAAAAGGGACTTGAGAAATTGGAATATATCCGAAGAGCTGGTGTCAGACAAGAGTGCGTGGAAGTTAACGATTCACGTACCAGAACCATGAGCTAAGAGTTTTTTTGCTTAGGGTTGGTTTAGGGGTAGTGTTATAAGTTATAGATTATAATACTAATGAATATGAACCTGATGTAGCGTTGGGTCTTCAGTTCCTATTACTGTTAGTACCATTATTATTATTAGCATTATTATTATTATGGTTTTTTTACATTTTTTATTTTATATTTTATTTTTATCTTTTATTTTATTAATTATTATTATTAGTTGTTTAATTATTTTACTTTTTTATCATGGTTTTATAAATTAACTTTGTCATTTAATTTTGAGTTTCATCTCTAGCTGATCTCAACTTGTTTGAAAATAACGATTTGGTTGTTGTTGTAGTGTATTTCGGGATTTGTGCTAACTGCGGCACTAAAGACATTCCCAAATAACTTTCCCTTCTTCCTAAAACTAGCCTAATCCTTCATTAACTCTATCCCCAACCAAAATCATCATTAATCCATTAAAATCTAGTTAAATCAAGTAATTAAAGCTATATTAGTAAGGAGATCAACTAGAAATTAGCAAATTAGCATTTTGGGGAAGGGAATTTCGCATCTTTACTAAGTTGGATCAAATTTGCATTAGCTTGCGTGAATTACACCGATTCGTGAGTCATTTATCATATCATGACCTATTATATATGTTTTGGAACCATTTATAAAGTCAATATATAATTTTGAAACTATTTTTATTCTGAAAACGAAGTAACAACGTATTTAAATAGTTTTAAAATGATTTAAAGATGTGTTTATGTTATATAGTTATTCATATGAATGTTATACTAGGATATGGATGCTATATTGCTATGATACGATGCTTGTTTTGCTTGTTTGAATGTTGTGTTTGCATGTTTGAATGGATGAAATGCTTATCGGAGCGATCCGAGGTTGGAATGTTCTATGGACGAAGATCTCCGTTTAAAAGGAGGAGCCAATGTGAAGCTCTCTGATTCAATTACACAAAGAATGGAAGATCCGTAGCAATAGAAAAAAATTCGATGGATTGGCTTTAGTGTTTGAAGTCAGATCGTTGCAAAAGAAGTTACACGCAAATCGAAAGGGACGAAACAAAGCTAGATCAATACAGAGATGGCTAAACATGACTTAGCCAAATTCTGGCTAAGTGGGATGGATCGCTATCGACCAACTCATGTGTTGGGTCAAGATGCACGGAGTGGAGCTCAAGATGGTTGAAGTAGGAGACGACTTGGGACTTTTGGCAAGTTGCACGATAGCAACTCCGGGACTTCTAGCAAAACACGCGGGGGAAAGCTCGGATGAAAGAGTCGAAACATTTGGCCAAAATTTGACTACGTGTTGAGGAAACTCGATCGATACCGACCTAAGATCGATCGTTGTCGACCCGAGTAAATTTTGGATATATGCGGGAACGGCGCAATGATTTGAAGTAAGATACCGTTCGCGGTCTTTTTTTACCATGTTCCCGTTCTTGAAGCGTCGGACGCATCAAGAACGGAAACGGGATAAAAGCCACGTTCAGCTGAATGAACAATATTGATCCGTTTGCTATATTAATTAACATAATTAATAAAATTTAAATTTTTATAACTTTAAATAACTTTTGCAAATGAGGTCCGTTTGAGACACGGTCTTTTGCTTGCGATAGCATCAAAGTATTCTAGATCATGGAGTTGGTTTGAATCGAATCGGAGCAATTTATAATTTTTCAATTTATTTATTTTTGCAAATTATTGACATATATTATTTATTAAAAAAATTATAAATTATAAATTAATTAAATTAAAAATCACAACTAAAATGTCTTACTCAAATACCTCGTTCGTAGCCGCAAACGCATTCCTCATTCACCAATCTTCCCCGCTCAAATACCCTAAGTGAAGCGTAGAGCTTTTTGAAGCGAAATTGAGCACATGCATGGGTCAATATCGACAAGTGTCAAACGATGGAAAACGTGGAGTAAATGCAGGGCAAGCATAAGGGAACTTCGGGCTTAATGAGAGCAACCAAGGTAATTCTAGAACTTCATCGACTCAAAGTTTTGAGAGGGTTGGATTGAAAATTTCAAGTGGAAAATGGTGGTATCATCCAGTGATCGTCCGAGCAGACAAGTTCGGTGTGGTGATGACTTATGGACTAAAACAAGTGAGTTCTATTACCGCAACGTATGTCAATAGATCGTTGATAACTCAAAGGTTGTGATGTGTGCTCGTAAAACAGGGGTATGTGAGGACGCTCACCCTGGGCTTAGTGATGGTCTAGTTGGCATTAACGATGGAAGGGATTCAAGCATTGATGAGATTGTGATATTGAGTAATCACTGACCTTAGTGATGATCATACGAGTTATCTTATATCCAACGGCATTGGATTGAGATGCGAGATTGTTTGATAGTTGTTATGTTTGTCATGATTATTATGAATGTCATGTGATATAGATATTATCGAGTTAGATATCCTAACACCTTAGACTATAGTTAGTGTAGTAGTACACTCATATGATGATAGTTTAGAATATTCTGTTTAATACATGCTAAATTGTTGGATGCAGTGACATATCGGATATGATTCTCCATGTCATATGTTCATATTTACGATATTTACGACTAAGTTACATATCACTTATACTAGACTTCTGCATGATCCGAGATTATTTGCATTGTTTTTTATATTTCTCGGGTACTCTTAAATGAATAGATTAAAAGACGTATGAGATTGCGTATGGAGATGTGCGAAGAACGAGCAAAAGGATGACACTTTCTTATATATCTACTATTGGAAACACTATCGTTTATATTCCGTTGTGTAGTGTTATGTGGAGATATCTAGCACTTGTTATATTAGAGATGGTTGTTAGAGTTTATTTTAGTGTATTGGAGATGTATAAACTCTGTTACTTCTGTTTTGTATAATTTGATGAACCACTCTGATATGATGTTTATTCTGTTTCACTTGATTATACTACTGTCTTGCATGTTTTATATCTATTTGTCATTATATTTTGTCTATGCGATGTGAGATATACTACAAATTCTTGATTGATCAGTCGATTAATCTTTGGCAACTTCCCTCAATCAGCCAGATACCACCGCAGCGCACTATATATTGGTATTTGGGTATCGAAGGTGGATTAAGGTCGCCACATCTATATCATTAACAATGATATGATTATTAACCATTATCATTGTTATGATTATGTTCGAGCAAGTGTTTAGATATATTATAACGCAACAATTAGGTAAAATCTTTCCCAACATAACGAAAAACTATTTTTTACTATAATGTAATTTACTTCTATGAATATATATAAATGTCTATATAAGTCTAAATTCGCAGAGCATAATAACTAAGTGTTTAATTTTTTAGTAGTTTATTACAAATTACAAGGTCTCATTCATTAAAATCAAAAAGATATACCAAACGTATCTTTTCTTAGTCCTACTTTTATTTTGCATGGTATGCGTGTCATTTGTACATGTACAAAAACATACAAAATAGACTGGTTTTTACAAGGAACGGAGATAGTGAAACACTTAATTGGATTTTGTCATATCATGATAATGAACTATTTTATTTGATTAAGGAATCCAAGAGCACATTCAATTAAACAAAAGGAATGATTCTATTTGAAAGATTTCGTAATTTTTAACTAATTATGCGTTAAAATATAATTATCCGGAGTAAGCATTGTATCCAGTTTCCAATACTCATTAGCTTAAAAAATATCAATTATAAAATCATTTTTAATGAACTAACTACGTTGAACACTTTATTCGCCTTTTTAAATTATATAAGTTTCATATGCGTATTATATGAATAAACATCATATGACATCCAAAAAATAACCTTAAGGTCACCATCGACAAAGCACTAAATTATTGTCTCCATCTTATTCTTTTAGCCCATCTCCGCAATTGTTTACAGGGGTTAAAAGTTGCTTCAATTATTGCTTTTAACATTGTTTCATGTTTTGCCTTAAATTGGATTAGATTTGACAAAAGTGTCATATTATTTGTACCATTTTACCATTAGTTCGCATGTTTGCTGCGATTATTTACATGTTCTACTCTAGAAAAAGGATTTCTATTTGTGAGCACTTGAGATCGAAACCAAAGCATAAACCGGATTTCGTTCGAATCATCAATAAAATTAGTCAGGAACGCCTGGAAATTTGATGTTCCAGCTGAAATCTTGCCAAATAGTTTAACCTATTGGTTGATTCAAAGACTTTTACTTAATAAATAAAACATTATGAGAACCTAGTTTAAATCCCAAATTGTACACTTGATAAATTAGTCTGGAACGCCTAAAAAGTTGATGGTCCAGCTGAAATAACCTTTTTTTTGCATTTTTCTTCCTTTAATTGATTGATATTAATAACATTTCCAACAGTGAGTATACAAATTGCAATTCTGTAATTTAAACCCCGGATTACTTCAAATAGTCGAATACAAGGAATAATATTACAAAAATCGGGGTTAAGAGATCACAGCTACAATTTTTACTGGACGCCTGTTGGAAAGGCACCCACCTCAGTTTTCTTTTAAATATATTTTCAATGTGCGCCTAGATGTTGAGCATTTCAACTTCTCAGCATCTAGGCGCCTATAGCACAGGCGTTCAATAGATGGGAGCATGTTGAACAGTCATCTAGCTTATTGTTATGCAATCTCTGTTGGGAGGAAAGTCGGATGATGGGGTGTAATATCACAAATCTATAATAATTGTCGTATTTTTTTGTTGAAGATGTTCAAACACATCAGATTGACCGGGTTAAGCAGGCACTCAAGTTAGACATGCAAGGTAAAGAGAATGGAATGGTCTAAGAAAGTATAAGTGGAAACAATATGTATAGGAGTTTGAATCAGTATTGTCAACAATGTTAAGTACAGAGATTAAGTAGGAATCCCTATCTGTTAAGATGGTGTGATTTAGTAAAGGGTAATAAAAAAAATGAGAACTTGGCAAGGTTGGACAAAATTACATACCTGATCAGCAAGGTCATAGATCAACTTTGAATCCTCACCATACTTCCCCATCAATGTCTCCCTTAATTCAAACACAGGGGTATCAAGTGCCACTGCTCCATGCCTTTTGAACACGTCGGTAATAATCGAAAATGCTTTTTCTCTAATGGTCATTTGTTCTTTTCCAAAGTCACGGGTACCCTGTAACAACACGGGAGAAGATTAATGGACAGTGTGTGTTCATAAAAAACGTACTTCTTTATCAGAATGAAAATAATAAAAACAAGATCAATGTGTAAATTTTATTGGTGATGTTATCTTACTCACTGGTCCATCTAAAAGACTAAGGTCAAGTGCTATGTAGAAAATGAAATGTCAAATACTTGCTTCTGTTAACAAACTTCAGGCAATAAAATTAATGAAGGAAACACGTAGTAATAATATTTACTATAAACCTGCATTTTTACCTTATACCAAAATCTGATTATTCTCTAAATGGTCTTCATATTAAAAAATGAAAATGTCATTGTAACGTACCTTGGGTATTTTTGGAAGTCTTCTTACTTCATTACTCTCGACAATTTCTTTCAATTTGCTTAAAAAGGCATCAAGCCCCACATCCTTAGGATCAAAATATGATGATAGTTCTTGAGCCCACTCAGCCAAAATCATTGAATCCTTTAAACTAGCCTTATCTCCACACTTCAATCTTTCCCTTAACAGCTTATAAACAATCGCATTCCCCTTCCCTAAACTCTTCTTCTTTTTCTTCTTCTCCTTCTTATCATCCTTCGTATTTTCTCCAATCGCCTTTTCACTTGTTATATTACCTACTTGACCCTTATCGATTGATTCGTCATTCTCAATCACAAACAAAGCCAATGCAGCCTCCCAAGCTAAAAGCTTTCTCAATTTCACAAACAAATCATACAATCCACACAGCGCCTCCACATACTTTGTACGCGAAACAATTTTTTCAAAAACCGAAGAAAGCCCAACTTCGAAACTAAGACATTCCTTCTCAAACAATTCAACTACTTTAGATTTCAATTCGACCTCACTAATCGATTCAATAACCAGTTTTGATCTACCCAAACTACCCTTCCCTACTGATTTAATAGAACTGGCCAAGGACAAAACCGAGTTTGACAAACCTTCCTCTGTTCCAGAACTTCCAGCACTCCCTTTCTTCAAATTCAAACCAAGATTCAGTTCAACTCTAACTTTTTTATGAATCAACCTAACTGCTTCTCTGAAACTAGCATGCACACTAGGGATATCACTAAAACACACAGCATCAATATTACCTGCAGGTTTTGAACCAAAAAGCAAAGTTTTCAACTCTCCTGCCACATCTGTCTTGTCTTTATCCGAGAATCCATCTCCTGATACAGGCAAATCAAATGCAGCTGCCACGTCTGCCCTAGCAGCCTCACACGACAAACCAGCCACCGCATCACAAACTCTGATCAACGCACTGGCTCCACAATCCAAAACCGCACAGATCCCAATCGAATCCGCGCAACATTTCTCAACGATTTCAGCCTCATCCTTGGTAATCGAAACACCATCGACATTCAATCCGTTTACATCACACAAAGATTTAACGAACCCAAATGCAGATCCAAAATCAAGTATTTTAAGATCTAGAGATTTTGAATTCAAAGTTTGTTCGATTAGTGTTGCAAAACACGATTTGTGGGAATAATCGGAGATGAGCAACTTGTTCAAAAGGACCACCAGGGCAGCGCGAGCTAGTTCATAGGGAAGCGTCTTGGGAGAGCTGTTGTTATTGTTTTCGAAAGCAAATGGGGTTTTAGGGGTTTTGAGGTTTTGGAGAGCAGTGAGGGCAGAAGAGTCAATTTGTGCTGGGGAGAAATTGAACGAGATCAAGTAGAGAGTGTTTGAGGAGAGAGAAGATGACTTGCCGCCAATTGTAATGGAGGGTTTCGCCATGGCGGATTTTTCTTTTTGGGTTTTCGAGAAGACACTCAAGAAGAAGGTAGATAAACTGGCCCGTTTGACAACAAAGAAAAGACCATTGATAATGCAAAGAAAATGCGCGTAAAACAATTAAAAAAATAATAGAATAATAATAAAATAACCACAATTCTTTTCCAACCAGCTAAAACGACCGAAATTTTGTACAGAAATCGTCTGGCCCTTATTTTAGAGTATCTCCAGCACATTCAGGCCGCAATATTCATGCTCTGAATATTCAGGGTCCGGGCCAACGGCCGAGCGTCCAGTGCCAGACGCTGATTTAATCGACACCCGAGGCTGGGTGCCTATAAGTTAGGCGCCAAGCCTCTTTTCTTTTCCCTCACAATTTATCTCTTCTTTTTCACTTTTTTATTTAAAAAACAGTCGAAATACCGCCATGTGTAACCAAAATTGCAAGACGTACCGTTCGACGGTAGATAAAAGAGCTTGCAGCCCAGCACACATTGCTCCAGCACCAGAGACGACGATTTTCCAGCGATGGATTCTGCACGAGCTGCCAGAGGGATACACTCATCGTATCTTCACAGCATTGGATGCGGTCGAGGTACAGTTCTAAATAATAAATAATTATTAATGCATGATGGATACATTTGTCATATATTAACCATAAAATAATGTTTATTAGATAGATATGTGATATTATAAAGTATATTACTTAGTTGTTTGAATTTAAATTGTACAATAATCCCGAACAACCCTTTAATTTTTTAGTCATAGTACTTCAGTTATCGGGGTAGTTGGGCAAAGTGTATAGCATAACAGTATGGCACACTACCTCAGGGTTTAGTAGATAGGCTTCAGACCAGTCCTTTTACATATTTCTTGTAGATTAGACCACCATAGTCATTTGATCGTCCACTCATAGCAGCCTTAGTTGAGAGGTGGTGGCCTATGACGCATACTTTTCATTTTCCAGATTTTGAGCTCGGCGTTACTCTCGCCGATTTTTATATGTTGACTGGGATTGAGATCGGAGGCCTAGACAGGATATCATTTCATTTTGATCATACGTTTGAGTGCACCGAGATTTTCACTATTTATCTACCTAGTTTGAGGAGGGTCATGTATCCTCCGGCGCGGTCCTCCTTACATATCTACAGGAGTATATTGCAGCTCATATGGGCATTGATGTTATGAGTGATCGTACTTAGAGCATTTCTGTTGTGCTTATTTGGTTCGACTTTCATTTCAAACCAAAAGAGTACCATTAGATTAGGTTACCTTGCAGCGGTAGCCGATTTAGATCAGCTTTACACTATCGATTGGGGTTTCGCTATACTTGGATATTTGTACACCGCTCTTGATTCTTATACTTTCTGTGAGGTTAGACAGATGTTTGAATTTTGGTATATTCTGTCGTGCCGGTACTATGTGTGACGACCGCCCATGACCCCTGCACCGAACCTAAAGATAGTGCGCTGTAAAGTGTGCCAAACGACCATGGACGATTGCCAGGGTAAATTTAAACAACATAATCTATCGTATTACTCACAGCGCATGGACAAAATAAAATAGAATATATATATAGTGAAGCTTCACAGAATAGAATCTCATCAATAAAACTTCATAATAGTTGAATACAAACATCTGAACAGTCAATACATCAAGCCTCACTACATAACACTCAGAGAATATACAAGCAGCGGAACATCCAGTACATATAGTAAGAAGATAATATGCAATCCTCCAGCTCGTCTTCGACATCAGCACCGTGGAAAGCAAGAACAGCACATGTCACCTGCTACCTAGTCTGCCCGTCCCAAAATGGACGAACAGCCCAAGGCAATAAGAGTTAAAACATAAAGCCTTGAGTCAGACAACAGTCTTAGTGAGCGGTAAATTAACTAACAACATACCAAAAGAGCATAAAGGAAAAGGAATAGGAATACAACCCTCCCACTCCACCTCTTTCTACAGTGATAGCCCCCAGACACACATTAAGCAGAAGCAAACATAGCAAAGCATCCAATTTAAAGTAAAGCAATTATCACTCGAGTCAAGGGCGATGTTTTCCAAGTACAAACCCCCAAGGCCTAAACCAAGATCAGATAAGCACCCAGAAAATACCGCTCTTGAGACCGAATGACGATACAACCAAACATCCATGACTCTGGCTATCACTGTTATCATTGCTTCGATATCATCGTTAATTGAATGACCGGCTCTTTATTTCATCCGTCCGTCAATGCTAATGGAAACCCCGGTTCTAGACATAACTCCGCACGTCATCGTGACCCGTGCCTAGGACTATCGAATCTGCCCAGAGTACTCGACTACCAATCAGTAGCCTTTGGGGACTATCGAATCTGCCCAACGTACTCTTGCTTTGAGCATGCTAGAACCTTCAACAACGATGAGATCTTAGCCTTCTAGTCATCCTCCTCGACGACTATTTCCATACTAGCTCAAGCGCCTCTCGAGCAAACCATTATCCTCAAACTCGAACCATTTCACCGAGTTGTCAACATGCTTGGAATGATCCCGTCTGGATTAGACCAAGGCTATCTCATATCATGCTTCGCCTCATCATCATCATGGCAAAGCCTCATCTCAACATCATCATCAAATCTATCCATATGAGCTTCCTCATCCGCCACATATGCCACGAGCAGCTTTTCCAATTCAAGAGCCTTTCGCTTAGCTTTTGATACATCTTCGGTCTAAATTAAATCATCAATCATCTAATTCATAGCAATCAATCAAGTCAAACATTAATCCAAGTAAACAAGCATTCAAATATGACCTAAATAGACAATTATGACAATAATGGCAATTTCGTAAATAAAGAGTCTAAAGTCTAACAAGCATGAAAACATGAGCAATATCTCTATAATCTTGATGAATGAACTTGCATAGGTGAACATGTAGTAAAATGGATGTCAAATCATCATGAACAATGGATCTATATGGATCTATACTTAGGACTAAGAAAATGCATGGAAACCACTACTTTAACACAAAATCAAGCCAACGATCCGATATACTCCTTTGGATCCGTGTGAGAGATAATCACCACTCACCAAATCACCTAAACACCTTAAAAGAAACCCACTTCAGATCCGGATAGCGAAGGATCTAACTCGATCTATCACCAATCCGCTTCAAACGATGAAATCTCTCTTCGATGGATGAAGATCTTCAATCTAAGCTCTTGGATCTTCGATTTGGATGGAAGGAAGCACAAGATTAAAGTGGAGAAAAGAAGTGAAGAAGTGTAGAAGTCGAGCTCTCAAAATGGCAGCACTTCATCGCTTCGAAATCCGGATCCCAAAAATGGAGAAAAACCCTCCTATTTATAGGCTGAAATCACTTTAGGTCGCTCACTCGGAGTTAGGTCGTCCACGACCTAAAAACCCTACGACCTAAAACCCTTCGACCTAAAACCCTACGACCTAACAGATCCACCAGTCTACGACTTAACGACCCAACACGATAAGTCTTCACGCGACCTAACAGCTTACGACCTAAGACAATGCGCATCCATGCGACCTAACAGATCCAACGACCTACGCGCATCCGCGACCTACGACCTAACGAGGATGCAGCCTAGCGACCTAACACAGACCGCTTCTACGACCTAACACTCCTGCGACCTAACACAGACACGCTTCCTCGCGACCTAACAATGCCATGACCTAACGACCTAACAAACCTACGACTTAACACACACACGCGACCTAACACTTAGCCAGGATACGACCTAACTCCTTAGGTCGTCTAACGACCTAACCATGCTAACTCGCTCACCACTAGGTCGCTCACCACTAGGTCGCTTACCACTGTAGGTTACTAACCCTTAGGTCGCTAACTCCTATAGGTCGCTACTCACTAGCTCTCTTAGGTCGCTGCAAACCCTTAAGTCGCTCAAAACCTTAGGTCGCCAACATCCTATAGGTCGCTCTAACCGACCTAACCTACCCCACGACCTAACCTACCCCACGACCTAAGCCACCACACGACCTATCTTCTAAACGACCTAACTATCACACGACCTAACTCCTTAGGTCGTTCTAATCCTTAGGTCGCTCCACTTCACTAAGTCGTCTACCCCTTAACTCGCCAACTTCCTTAGGTCGCTCCAGGCTTTCATACGACCTAAGACTTAGACTCTGGACGACTTATCAACAATGCGACCAAATGTCAACTGTTTTACGATGTTTCGATCCGTAAAAATACGGGTCGTTACATTCTCTCCCCCTTAGGAATTTCGCCCCCGAAATTCCAAACAAACAAAGCAATCAAAGACTATTCTGCATGCCTACCATCCATAGCAATCAACAAACCATGCATCCAATTCTAGCTTAGCATGCAGAATTCTAAAACTAGAACAAGTTACAATGTCGTTAGATGACACGACACCTTAGGGCCATACCTTGAAGAGTTCAGGATGAGCTGCTTTCATCCTCTCTTCCACCTCCCATGTACAGTCGTTATCATCATCACTCCATTGTATCTTGAGCAACTTAACTACCTTCCTCCTAAGCTGTTTCGTGTCGGTTTCCACAACATGAAGCGGCTTACGAGGTCTCTTATCGACTGGATCAACTTCGAAATCTTCACAGCTATCAGTAGAAACCACTGTATTCGAGTCGTGCACATACTTCCGTAGATATGATACATGAAAAACATTGTGCACACTCGACATCTTTTCTGGTAACTCCAATCTGTAGGCGAGCTTTCCAATTCGCTCGGTGATCGGGAATGGTCCAACAAATCTCGGAGTCAATTTTCCTTTCTTCCCGAATCGAATAACATTCTTCAGAGGAGAAATCTTCACAAAAACCATATCACCTACGTCGAACTCCAAATCCTTACGACGCTTATCAGCATAACTTTTCTGACGGTCTTGGGCTGCCTTCATTCATTGCCGAACGATCTCTATGCAAGCTGAAGTCTGTCGAATCATTTCTGGCCCAAGTATCAACTTTTCTCCTGTTTCTAACCAACATGTTGGAGAGTTACACGGTCTTCCATACAATGCCTCATACGGTGCCATACCAATGCTTGATTGGTAACTGTTATTATACGAAAATTCCACCAAATGAAGGTGATCTTCCCATGATTCTCCAAAATCCAAAACACAAGATCTGAGGAGATCTTCCAAAACTCGATTGACTCTCTCGGTCTGACCATCTGTTTGAGGGTGATAAGCTGTACTCAAACACAACTCGGTTCCCAAAACTTCCCGGACGCTCTTCCAAAATCCACTAGTGAATAATGGGTCTCGATCGCTCACTATACTCTTCGGAATACCATGGAATCGAACTATCCACTTAACATATAACTCAGCCAACTTTGATGCAGTCCTAGTCGATCGAATAGGAATGAATCTTGCACTCTTAGTCAGACGATCTACAATGACCCAAATTCCTTCATTTCCCGTTCTTGTTCTAGGTAGTCCATCAATAAAATCCATCGATACTTGCTCCCACTTCCATGTAGGAACTTCTAACGGCTGAAGCAATCCACTTGGCTTCTTCTATTCGGCTTTTACCAACTGGCAGTTCATGCACTTGGCAATAAAATTTCCAACATCCTTCTTCATACCTTCCCAGTAATAGGTTCTCTTCATATCCTGATACATCTTATTTCCACCTGGATGAATTGTTAGCTTCGAGTGATGACTTTCCCTCAGAACTTCATTCCTCAATTCATCGATATCGGGAACAACTAGTCGTCCTTGCTTCCGAAGCCAACCCTCTCGATCGACCTCGAATCCTTTATCCTTTTCTGGATCCAATCCAGATTCCAAATCACGGATAATCTTGACAAGCTTATCATCTCGCTTTTGGCTCTCGCCAATCCTTTCCACAAGAGTCGGTCTTATCGATAAGTTTGCCAACATATCAGGTTCCAATTCACATCTGGGCCTGAAGTCAAATCCAGTTAAATACTCGAGATTCTTCCATTCTTAAAACATGGCTCCCAATCCTGCATGTCTTCGACTTAACGCATCTGCCACTGCGTTACCTTTTTCCGGAGTATAAGCTATACCAAAATCATATGATGCCAAAAACTCTAGCCATCGCTGCTGCCGAAGATTCAAATCCTTTTGGGAGAAAAGATACTTCAACGACTTATGATCCGTAAACAACTCGAATCGAACTCCCAATAGATAATGTCTCCACATCTTCAGAGCAAAAACGATCGCCGCTAACTCCAAATCATGAGTCGGGTAATTCCTTTCATGCGGCTTCAGTTGTCGACTTGCATACGCAATAACTTTATCCTTCTGCATCAGCACTGCTCCAAGTCCAGTACCACATGCGTCGGTGTAAACCACCATCTCATCATTCCCACTTGGAATAGTCAAGATAGGAGCACTTGTCAATCGCTCTTTCAGGATTCCGAAAGCTTGCTCACACTTAGCATCCCATCTGAATACCAGATTCTTTTTCGTCAATCCTGTTAACGGTGCAGCTACCTTGGAGAAGTCTTTGATAAACCATCGATAATATCCTGCTAATCCAAGAAAACTTCTCACATCAGATGCATTCTTAGGTCTACCCCAATCCTGGATTGCTGCCACCTTAGCGGGATCAACCGCTATTCCATTTCCAGAGATAACATGGCCTAAGAACCTCACTTCACTCTTCCAGAAGTGACACTTCGAAAACTTAGCCTTCAGCTGATGTTTCCACAAGATTTCCAAAACAATACGCAAGTGCGTCTTGTGCTCTTCTTCAGTTCTGGAATAAATTAGAATATCATCCACGAACACTAGCACGAACTTACTCAACTGATCTCTGAACACTCTATTCATAAGATTCACAAAATAAGCTGGCGCATTAGTCAATCCAAACGGCATTACCAGCCACTCAAAGAAACCGGATGGTGTCCTAAAGGCAGTCTTCGGCACACTATCCTTAGCCACTCTTAACTGGTGAAATCCCGTTGCCAAATCCATTTGAGAAAACACCTTAGCTTCGTGAAGCTGATCAAACAAGTCATCTATTCTCGGCAATGGATACTTGTTCTTCTTAGTCACCTTATTCAGCTCACGATAATCCACACACAACCTCAGCGATCCATCCGCTTTGGTTACAAACACAACTGGTGCACCCCATTCGGACACACTACGCCGAATGAATCCTTTCTGTAAAAGATCATCAACTTGCACCCTCAACTCCTGCTGTTCCCTAGGCGCCATCCGCCTAAGAGGCATCACAACAGGTCTGGCTCCTTCAACTAGATCTATACGAAACTCGATCTCTTTATGCGGCGGTAACCCTTTGACCTCGTCAAAGACATCCTCAAATCCATTAGCGATTGGCACAGATGACAGTCCATCCCGTGGAACAACCAGCGAATACATGAAGCTCATGAAGACGCCTTCTTCATGCTTACATCGTATCACAATCCTTCGCCCCTCCACATTCTCGACTGTCACCTCCAACCTCTCACAATCAACCTTTGCCGCATATCTCCTAAGCTAGTCCATACCCAAAATAATTCTGAACCTCGCAAAGTTCAGAACAAAGCAATCACAAACAAAAGAGCAATCATGACTCGATACAATCAGACCACGGCATAGCATACACAAACAAGACGAACCCCCAACTGGATTAGTCACAACCAATGGCATATCAACAATATCCGGTTCTAAACCCAACCGGCCTACAAGTTCACTGCAAACAAAAGAATGTGACGCCCCAGTATTAAATAACACTCTAACTGGAACACCACAAATGGAGAGAGTACCTTGAACCACCACACTCTTTCCTTTCTCTTCAGCGGTATGAGCTTTCGAAGATGATGGAACAGCCCCCAAAGCATAAGCTTGCACAATCTGCTTGTCCTTCCGCGGCTCTGGACAATTCCTCTTAACATGCCCCAGCTTGTCACAGTTGTGGCACTTCACCGGCACCTTCGGATTCTTGCAATCCCTGGAGAAATGGCCCTTCTGTTGACAATTGAAGCAAGTCACTTCGCCCTTCGGCTTCTTCTGGCCATCCTTACCCTTTTGCTGCTGTTGCTGCTTCCTCTTCTTGTTTCCACCCTGCTGAGGTTTAAACTCTTCCTTGGTCACAGCAACAACAGATCCCTCTTTAGGAAACATATTCTCGTGCCTGAGAGCTTTCTCCACAAGCTTCTCAAATGGATCGTCCAAATGATCCACCAACTGCCTCCTAAGATAACTGTCTAAGCCTGTCACAAACTTCTCATTCTTCTGATACGAAGACTCAATATACGACCGGGCATACTTGGACAAAGCTTCAAACTCAGAAACATACTCAAGAACTGGTCTTCACCTTGCTTGAGCTCCACAAACTTCTTGAACAGAACAGACTTCTGAGCTGTAGAAATGAACTTAGCTTCAAATCTGGCTTGGAATTGCTCCCAAGTAATCTCTTCCTCCGGAGTATCAATGGTGATAGAGTTCCACCAATCAGAAGCTCTCCCTTGAAGCTGTCTTGATGCTAACTTCCTCTTAGTCGCATCCTCAATTCCCAAATCACTAAAGATCCTTCTACAAGCATCTATCCACCTCTGGACTTCAATGGTTGATTCTGTCCCCAAGAAAACCTTTCCTCCAAGAGCAGCATAGTCCTTACATAGCTTAGCAAAATCCACCGGTCTTGGAGTTTGAACTTGAACTCCAACATCCACCGATGGCCCCGGAGCTGGCATCCTTCTCATGATCGAAGTCATCATAGCTTCAAACATAGCAGCATAATCAACAGCCCCCTCAGTAGCACGGCCTTCCCTAGCAGCTGGTCTCCCTCTTCGACTCATCCTTAATATCTATAAAAAGGAATGATTAGCACACCTTGAGAAACAACTGCATAAAGGACTCAAACTCTACTAAGCTACTATATTATATATAGTAATCTTACATCAAAATACAATTACGTCTCTCATACGTAGTTACGTCAACGAGCGTTGGGTAAAATCGATTAACCAAAGCTCTGATACCAAATGTGACGACCGCCCATGACCCCTGCACCGAACCTAGAGATAGTGCGCTGTAAAGTGTGCCAGACGACCATGGACGATTGCCAGGGTAAATTTAAACAACAGAATCTATCGTATTACTCACAGCGCATGGACAAAATACAATAGAATATATATATAGTGAAGCTTCACAGATCTCATCAATAAAACTTCATAATAGTTGAATACAAACATCTGAACAGTCAATACATCAAGCCTCACTACATAACACTTAGAGAATATACAAGCAGCGGAACATCTAGTACATATAGTAAGAAGATAATATGCAATCCTCCAGCTAGTCTTCGACATCAGCACCGTGGAAAGCAAGAACAACACCTGTCACCTGCTACCTAGTCTGCCCGTCCCAAAATGGACAAACAGCCCAAGGCAATAAGAGTTAAAACATAAAGCCTTGAGTCAGACAACAGTCTTAGTAAGCGGTAAATTAACTAACAACATACCAAAAGAGCATAAAGGAAAAGGAATAGGAATACAACCCTCCCACTCCACCTCTTTCTACAGTGATAGCCCCCAGACACACACTAAGTAGAAGCAAACATAGCAAAGCATACAATTTAAAGTAAAGCAATTATCACTCGAGTCAAGGGCGATGTTTTCCAAGTACAAACCCCCAAGGCCTAAACCAAGATCAGATAAGCACCCAGAAAATACCGCTCTTGAGACCGAATGACGATACAACCAAACATCCATGACTCTGGCTATCACTGTTATCATTGCTTCGATATCATCGTTAATTGAATGACCGGCTCTTTATTTCATCCGTCCGTCAAGGCTAATGGAAACTCCGGTTCTAGACATAACTCTGCACGTCATCGTGACCCGTGCCTAGGACTATCGAATCTGCCCAGAGTACTCGACTACCAATCAGTAGCCTTCAGGGACTATCGAATCTGCCCAACGTACTCTTGCTTTGAGCATGCTAGAACCTTCAACAACGATGAGATCTCAGCCTTCTAGTCATCCTCCTCGACGACTATTTCCATACTAGCTCAAGCGCCTCTCGAGCAAACCATTATCCTCAAACTCGAACCATTTCACCGAGTTGTCAACATGCTTGGAATGATCTCGTCTGGACTAGACCAAGGCTATCTCATATCATGCTTCACCTCATCATCATCATGGCAAAGCCTCATCTCAACATCATCATCAAATCTATCCATATGAGCTTCCTCATCCGCCACATATGCCACGAGCAGCTTTTCCAATTTAAGAGCCTTTCCCTTAGCTTTTGAATCATCTTTGGTCTAAATCAAATCATCAATCATCTAATTCATAGCAATCAATCAAGTCAAACATTAATCCAAGTAAACAAACATTCAAATATGACCTAAATAGACAATTATGACAATAATGGCAATTTCGTAAATAAAGAGTCTAAAGTCTAACAAGCATGAAAACATGAGCAATATCTCTATAATCTTGATGAATGAACTTGCATAGGTGAACATGTAGTAAAATGGATGTCAAATCATCATGAACAATGGATCTATATGGATCTATACTTAAGACTAAGAAAATGCATGGAAACCACTACTTTAACACAAAATCAAGCCAACGATCCGATATACTCCTTTGGATCCGTGTGAGAGATAATCACCACTCACCAAATCACCTAAACACCTTAAAAGAAACCCACTGCAGATCCGGATAGCGAAGGATCTAACTCGATCTATCACCAATCCGCTTCAAACGATGAAATCTCTCTTCGATGGATGAAGATCTTCAATCTAAGCTCTTGGATCTTCGATTTGGATGGAAGGAAGCACAAGATTAAAGTGGAGAAAAGAAGTGAAGAAGTGTAGAAGTCGAGCTCTCAAAATGGCAACACTTCGTCGCTTTGAAATCCGGATCCCAAAAATGGAGAAAAACCCTCCTATTTATAGGCTGAAATCACTTTAGGTCGCTCACTCGGAGTTAGGTCGTCCACGACCTAAAAATCCTACGACCTAAAACCCTTCGACCTAAAACCCTACGACCTAACAGATCCACCAGTCTACGACTTAACAACTCAACACGATAAGTCTTCACGCGACCTAACAGCTTACGACCTAAGACAATGCGCATCCATGCGACCTAACAGATCCAACGACCTACGCGCATCCGCGACCTACGACCTAACGAGGATGCAGCCTAGCGACCTAACACAGACCGCTTCTACGACCTAACACTCCTGCGACCTAACACAGACACGCTTCCTCGCGACCTAACAATGCCACGACCTAACGACCTAACAAACCTACGACTTAACACACACACGCGACCTAACACTTAGCCAGGATACGACCTAACTCCTTAGGTCGTCTAACGACCTAACCATGCTAACTCGCTCACCACTAGGTCGCTCACCACTAGGTCGCTTACCACTGTAGGTTACTAACTCTTAGGTCGCTAACTTCTATAGGTCGCTACTCACTAGCTCTCTTAGGTCGCTGCAAACCCTTAAGTCGCTCAAAACCTTAGGTCGCCAACATCCTATAGGTCGCTCTAACCGACCTAACCTACCCCACGACCTAAGCCACCACACGACCTATCTTCTAAACGACCTAACTATCACACGACCTAACTTCTTAGGTCGTTCTAATCCTTAGGTCGCTCCACTTCACTAAGTCGTCTACCCCTTAACTCGCCAACTTCCTTAGGTCGCTCCAAGCTTTCATACGACCTAAGACTTAGACTCTGGATGACTTATCAACAATGCGACCAAATGTCAACTGTTTTACGATGTTTCGATCCGTAAAAATATGGGTCGTTACACTATGAGTACACGGAAAACATGCATTCCCGTATTGTTGAGACCACTAGTCATGCACCAAAGACATATTTTCCGCGCATGAGACGATGAGAGCATGTTCAGTTAGTTTTTCGCGCGCCTATGGGGTTAGACATGACCTGATGGAGGCATGTACTTAGATTGATATGAGGTGCAGGGATAATATTTTCTGGGCACCATGGGCTTCATATTGGATTGCCCTAACACATGCGGGCCAGATGCATGATGCTCATCCTCTTTCTATTTCGTATCATTTGGGTTTGCGGAGGATGATCTTACTCCCACCGGTGTTTCTTCCTATTTGGTATTTTGGGGAGAGATGCTTTTTCCAGACTACTGGGGAGTTACGTATCCCAGGAGATCCATTATCTTGTGATGGTATGTTCGGCAGACGTCGAACCATTGGATCATAGTATATACAGGGATTAAGTCAGACTGGATGAGTAGATGCTTCTGCATTTTTCTTAGTCGATGTGGATTATGACAGTTACTGGGTTAGAGTTGCTCCTCGACGATACATGTTACCTGACTACGCTCGAGGAGTGAACTCCGATCATATAGGCCCACACGTAGCCAGTGGTAGAGTTCAGGCACCTCCATTTTGTTTTGATCCCGCTCCTTCCCAGTACAGTTAGCAGTCCATGGACTTCGGTCTCGACGCCTGTTATAGAGCGTAAGATATTACTGGTACTCTTATCGAGTAGCCTATAGTTTATCATCCGGATCATGAGATTGCTGGTATCCCCACTACTGGACTATACCCACCTTTTGAGCTAATTCATTGTATTAATAATTCATTGTACAGTATTAGTTAAGCAAACGTATATTGATATATTATATGTAATTACAGCATGTAGGTAGGTTTGACGAGCATAGGCGATATATTGCCGCCATTCAGCATATGACACTCATTCATACTTAGGCGGTCAGTCATCAAGCTCAACAGACTCAGTAGGCGACGCAGACACAGATTGATGATTTGCAGGCTCAACTGGCTGCATTTCAGTTTGATCATGGTAGTCCTACTCATTTTGATGATGCAGCGGACGACGACAACAATGATGGTGCCATTGACTTAGGATGATCAGTTACTGTACTGTTACATTTATTTTACCGTTATTTGTCTTTATTGATGTACTCCTGTATTGTACTATAGACATATTTTACTGTTGTTTTTTTACATTATACAACTTTATTTACATTGCATATTTGTATTAAATTGCACTGTTTGCACGTGGACATATATTACTGTTGTTTTGTTTTGTCATGTCATATTGAGCACTGTTTGCACGATGCACTACTTTTGATGTTTGCTAGACTTAACACTGTAGACACGTTGCGGTATTTTTGATGTCAATTGTAACGACCCGTAAATTTTTAACGATTTTTATAACGTAATTAACTATAATTTTCCATGAAAATAAATAATAAAATTTTGAAATGAAAATTTGATATTTGATATGCATCTATTTGAACATAGCTATTGGCAGATTTTCATTAGAAAATATGGAAGTTGGTTCTGTTGTGCAATTTTCAATTTCAATTTAAAATCAGTTAATTTGATGGAAATGAAATATTTTCGTAACCTAGATATTTTTATATAATAAAATTGTAAATCATTTTCTGAGTGAGACGTCATATTTCATTTCGCCAAATTTTGACTATTATAGCTCCGTTTATCTTATCTTCGGCGAAATAGGAGCATTTTGGCAGCGAATATCGACTTTTGATAGGATGATCGTATTGCTGATATCTGTGTATCATTTTGTTCGTCTCGTCGTGCTGATCTCCACAGTATATTCATTTGTGCATTTCGGTGTCCGGTATGCGGCGCAATCAATAAAATGATTTATCATATCGGTTCCGCATTTGGGTTTTTGGGTTCCTGTGTCTATTCAATTGTCCTCCGTGTAATCTAACAGCCATAATTTTTAATATTCCCAATGCAACCCTTGACTTTTAACTTTCCTTATTCCCACTCATATATATATATATATGTATATATATATTATTTTGGTTCGTTTATTTTTAAACTGTTCATTGCTTTTGATAGAAAAAATATATATAAAGGCATTTTAAGCTCGGCTATGAACATTCCTTCTCCTTCATTATAACGCTTGAAGCCTATTCATCATTTTGCTTCAACCTACCCTACCACTGAGATAACCTATCTCTCCCCACATCAACCGGTACCATTCGTCCACCTCCTCCAACTGCTACACAACATCACCCCACCTCTTACAACACCTCTCCACTCTCTGTCCCCTCATCCTTGCCATAGCTCGCTGACAGCCCTCAATAGTCAGACCCACATAAAACCCACTCCGAGGGACCACCAGTCAGCCATCCCTCCTCCACATCACCATCCGCACCTTGCACCACTGGCCTCCAATCTCTTGCCCTCGGCCTGCAAACCGAGCAGCCTCACCATTGACTTCTTTTCAAATCCATCTGCCCTTACTTCCCACGCCACCACCTGAACCGCATCCTAGCACCCTTCCAGCTCACTCTCCCCTCATCGCCTGTGCAACCGCCTGCCCGCTGCCATGTTCAACACATCCCTGCCCGTCCTCCCTTCCTGTTTCGCTTTTTCATGAAAAAAAAATTAATTTATATATGGGTCTTCGTATATTTACATGAGAAGCTTGCATTCCTATATCAGCTTGCATCGTGTCTCTCTACTGCTCACCATCTCCCATCTCCACCATGGCACTAACCCGAGCCTTGCTTCCTACCTCAGACCTGCCTCGTTTCTTTCCCTGCCCTACAGCCTTGCAGTCACCCGAGCCATCCATCAACCGATCCACCCACAGCCTTTATCCTCTGCCACCAGAAAACAACTCAACATCGCCGAGCACAATCCCTCCTTATTTTATATTATGATATGTAAGTTGATGTTAATATATTATGGTTAAAGTATGTATATATTATGATGTTTGATTTTGTGTTCTGCTCTATGGAAAAAAATTATATGTATAATATGTTTAGTTATGATTATATTTTGAAACTGATTTTTTATAATGATATATATAATGTTTGTATATATATTAGTTTATATATATATATATCATCTATCTGTTTATATATGTATAAGTTTATAAAAAATTTATATGATCTGTTAGTTATAAAATATAAGTTTATACAAGTTTGTTTTATATATGTTCCTATTTTCAAATTTGTTGTAATAACTTTTATATGTATATGGTAGTGTAGATATGTATATATATTGTCAGTATAAATTTTGAATATAATATATATAAGCATGTTTATTTTAAATAAGTATATATGTAAGTATTGATTTTAAAATGTAATACGTATATATTTTAAATATATGTGTTTAAATTTAATAATAATCTTGAGATATACATATAAAGATTTTGATTTTAATATATATATATATGTTTTAAATTTAATATTGATTTTCAAATATATATATATTATAAAGATTTTATTTTTAAATACGTGTTTTATATTTTAGACTTTAAAATATATAGCTATATATATTTGTTTTATTGGATCCATCGAGCTCAAGATCGTGCCAGCTTCACTTTGCTTTGCTTTGGATTTGTCGTAGAGTTCGTGATTCAAAAAAATTCGTAGCTTCTCGTTGTTCTCTAGCCTCGAAAGGTGAGCAATCACTTACGATTAACATTCTTATATTTAATAAATTTAATTCACATGAAATGACGATTGAAATATGTTGTTAAATTTGAATTGTTAGTTATTTAATTGTTAAATATGATATATCATTATCTGCAATTGTTTACCTATGACATATGACACCATAACCTGTTGTATATTATATTTAAATTTGTTGCTGATGATACATGTCTGTCGTTGATATGTTATATTATTATCATATTTGTTCTCACCCTGCAAGTTCCCTGTTAGTATAGAAATTCCCTATGGGTTGAAATGATACATACCCGAACGATATTATAGATTATGGGAAAATCGTTATGAGTTGAAATGATAAACCCAAGTGATTTTCACTGATTTAAATTTGGGATTGCGGGTTGAAATGATATATATCCGTAAATATTAAATTTAAATTGTGGATTGAAACGATAAATATCCGTATCACTTGACCATAGAATAGAAAATTATATACGGACACTATTAGTCTATTTTTGAAATGATTTCCAAAGTTTGAAGGGAAATATATGGGTTTTAATAAAGGGACAGTTTGGCATAGGTCCCTAATAAGTTTCCAAATACACAAAAACCCCAGTAAAAAAAAGTTTGTAAATTAGGTTCCTATAATTAAGTTACCAAATAATGGCATACACTTATGCAATTAGTCAGAGAATAATTGCAGACATTTATGCAATTATATCAAAAAATTGCAGACATTTCCACAATTATTCACTGAAGAATAGCGAATATTTCCGCAATTTTTTCAAAAATTTGCGGAAAATTCCGCAATTATTCACCAAAAAAATTACGGAAATTTCCGCAATTATTCACCGAAAAAATTGCATAAATTTATGCAACTTTTGGATATAATTGCATAAATGTCTACAATTATTCAGTGAATAATTGCATAACTATATGCAATTACTTAGTAACTTAATTCTAGGGACCTAATTTACATACTTTTTTTACTAGGGTTTTTGTGTATTTTGAAACTTATTAGGGACTTGAGCCTAATATTCACTTTAATAAATATTGATTTTTAAATATAATATAAAGATTTTAATTTTAACATATGTGTAAAAGTTAGATTTTTAAAATTATATGTATTGGATATTTTAAAATTATAAGTTAAGTTTTAAAATGAAATTTACAAAAATTTACTTGTAACTTTATTATTTTTAAATTATATAAAATAAGATTTAAAATGTATTTAATAATAATAAGATTTATTTAATAAAAATTTAATATACTTTAATTTAATAAAATTTAATTTAATATATATATATATCTGTGTGTGGAAATTAGCCACAGGGGCCTCTTTAGCAAGTGGAATTAGTTTCTAGGACACGCAACTGAAATAATTACTTTCAAGGACAAAACGTAAAATAATTAGTTTTAGTGCCTAAAAACCTATGAAATTATGTCCTTGAAAGTAATTGGACTGCTAACTTTGTCCTTGAAAGTAATTATCCTGCCGACTTTGGCCTTAAAAGTAATTTCTTTGAATGTGTGTCCTAGAAACTAATTGGACTGCAAAGTTTGTCCTTCTTGTGAAATGCCCCTATATATATAATATGTTTAAAGTAATTATTTAAATTTATATTAATATATTAAATAGATTTTGTAATAACTTTAATAATAGAGGTTGGAAAGATAAATTAAGATTGACTTGAAATTTAAATTGGTAAATAATTGAATTTAAAAATGATGTGAACTTACTGATTTGAACTTATTGATTTTGAGATTTTAAATGATATGATTTTATAACTTGATTTATTTAAAGGTGATTAAATGAATATTTCATATAAAATTGAAATTGAATATTTAATGTTGATTTAAATATGTAATCTTGGAAATTTTATATGAATGTTATTAAAATGATTAAGCGAATATTTCAAATTTAAATAAAATTATAGTTGAAATTTTGAAATATAAATGGAATTTATCAAATTGAGTTATTGTAAATTGTTGAATATTTAAACTTCGAAACCTATTGAATTTGAAGTGGTTTAAATTTGTAGTTCAAATTTGGATTTGAAATCGATAAATTAAAATGGTTTTATTGAGAATTTGAATTGAGATTGGTTTAAATTGAATTTGGAACTAAAAAATGATTTGAATTGATTTGTAAAATTTGAAGAGACAATTCTAATTTGAAACTATTTTAGTATGTATACTATTTTAATATATAAACTATTTTAATTTATAAACTATTGTGTGGTAATGTTTATAGGAAATGAAAATGATTTAAAGTGAATAATGATTTTGAAAGTAATATGATTTTGAAAGTGATATGACTTTGAAATGAATATGATATTTTGATATGAAGTATGAACTGTTTGAAAGGATTATAAAAGTAATTTTATAAAATGACCACGGTGTGAAATAAGCGTTTAATTGTTAATGAGATCAGGATCGGATATTGGCATACTCTCTACCAATACCGAAAACCACTTTAACAACTGTGTATGTGGTGGAGATTCCAGAATGAAGTAGGATGGGTTGGCGACGATTCTGTATGAGGTATTAACGTAGCCCTGACTCCCGCAAGTCAACTTGATGTGGCTAAAACATGAGCTATACCGGGCCAAGTGAGGTCGCACCTCTGATTGAGCATGCTTCTTCGAAACCATTCTATTACTTTGTGATTTGATTGGGTGCACCTTTGATTATGGGAGTGTGTCTCGAGGTGGGCGGTAGTAGCTGCTATATGTTACCACCAGTCCGGGAGTGCAAACGGTAGAATCCTACCCTAGCATTACCTCGCATGCCTTGTCACATGCCTTACTACGACTTTGGTTTGTACCGTACCTATGGAGTGCCCTCTGATAGCCCTCCAGTTTACAGAGGAATTACGGTACTGTATAGACTACGGGAATATATAAAATGTGTTAAGGGGGATATGGGTAACGCCTTAACGCTATTTTAATAGTTTACTTTACTGTAGACATTATATATGTAGCCTATTGTACTATGTATGTAGATAGTTCCACGGATCCTTAAAGGATGGGAATTCCAAACATCCTTTAAGTTATTCGCATTTCACTTGGCATTTCGCGTGAGTTAATTTACTTGTATAAGAATGTTTATCCTGACTCGAGTGTTTTGTGTTTTGCTTTATGCTCGGGTCAGGCCGAGTGTCACAGCATTTGAGACTCGCCTTTGGAGTTTGGAGCTTTGCTTGAAGATCTGTCTTATATCTATTCAGCTTTCGGTTATTTCAGATATTTCCAGTTTATGTTCAGAATTGTCATTTTCTTTTGTATTGACACTTCTATGTATTAGATATCTGTTGTATTTTGTTTAAGACTCTATTATTTATATAATAGCTTCATGAACTACTATTTATCTATTCCGCTGCTTATTGTTATATTACTCTGTGTCTGTGATTCTATGATTGATTTATTTACTGTATATGCTAAGTTTTGCCAAATATAAATTAACAATCTGTTGTTTTGAGCAATTCAAGTCTGACATGAGTAGATGATTGTCGATTTGAATAGCTCGAATTGCCAGGTCGTTACATCAATGCTATTACAAAGTGGTATAGTATTATGTATTATTTGAACACCGTAGCCACGTTGCACCGTTTTTTCCATATAACATCTTCTTACTGCTATATATTCTATTGCTTGGAAAACCGTTCTAAATTTATCTCAGCCTATTAAGCAAAAAATGGTGAATTACAGCCATATTTCCTTGCTATAATCATACTCATACGAAGGTCCTTTAAGTCACGAGATCCCTCCTAATCCATCTTACCCCGAAGAACCAACCACATGGTATGTTGAAATGGAGGAAAGACATTATGAATGTGTAAGAGACCATGAGAGAGCTTTGTAAGAGCAGAGACTTTTGGATGAGGGAAGAAGACAGAGGGAGGAGCGGAGGAGCAACAATGGGAGAACGCAAAGAAGGCATGAAATACTACATCAACTACCTCAACCGGAACAAGAGGTTGATTCTGAAGAAATATACTGCAATTGTAGAGTTAATGTTTTATATTTCGTCATAAGAAACAGATCTGACATTGGTCGACGCCATTATAGATGCTGCAATTTTCCGAATGGATGTGGACTTTGGCAATGGTTGGATGATCCTTTACCTCATCGTGTAGTAGTGTATGCAACTGAACTTGAACAAGAAATTGAAATGCTCAGAAGGGCACTTGGTTCGGTTCAGTTATCACATGATCAAAGATATTTTTTTAAATCATCTTGTGTGTGTTTGTTTTAGATCTTGTTTACATCGTTTCAATTATCACTTTGGTTCCACTGTATCGATTTATGTCAATGTTTGTTGTCCTTTCCGTATCAGTTTATTTCAATGTTGGTTGTCCTTTCTGTATCAGTCTATTTCAATGTTGTGTGTTATATTACGTACTCAGTAGATAGTGAAAGTGTATACAACTTACTAAAAAACTAAAAGAAAATACATAGAACTTAAAGAACATACGTTGAACTGAAAGAAAATACATGAACTGAATCCTAATACATTGGATTGAAAGGAAATACATATAACTTAAACAAGATACATTGAACTAAAAGAAAATACATAGAACTGAAAAAAACACATAGTACTTAAAGAGAAATACATAAAACTTCATTCAAATTGTCTAATATAGCTAATCCATAGATCATATGCAACATGTCTAACTAAATTAGTACGATACTCCCAGAAATAGCATGAATCATACATGGCTCGTGTTAACTGAAGTAGGTCGTCTTCCTTTACTGTGTTTATAACCCTTATGTATCGTTGACAAGCTCTAGTAAACGTGACTTAAGTACTGCAAGTATCCATAATCCGTCGAATTAATCTACAATCAGGATGATTGTTAAAGGCTTCATTTAGAGTAACCCAGAAATCTTTCTCAATCTCCTCTTCCATATGTCTTGTATCAACTTCTATGTACGCTTTGATTAGTACCAAATAATCCTAAGGAGTTCAACTTTCATTTGCCATGGAATTTTTTGTACACTTCCACTATGGAATTTTCAGTTAAATAGGCAATTCATAATCGTCATTAAACAAATCAATGCTTGTTCCTTCATAATCAACAATGTCTGCCACTTGCTAAAGTCCAGCAGACCACACTAATTATCAATAATGTCTACCACTTACTAAAGTTGATTTGACTACACTCTGCATTTTTTGTCTGCCACTTGCTAAAGTCGAGCTAACCACACTAAGTATCAATAATGTCTACCACTTGCTAAATGTGATTTGAATACACTCTACATTTTTTGTCTGCCAATTGCTATAGTCGAGCTGACCACACTAAGTATCAATAATGTCTGCCACCTGCTACAGTTGATTTGACTACACTCTGCATTTTTTGTCTGCCACTTGCTAATGCCTGCCATTAACTCTACATATCGTATCGCTTCTATGTAAAGACTTCAACTTCCATTCCATGAATCATAATTAACATCTTCTTTCTTTCTCTCATAGTATTAAACTAAATACAACAATGAATACTTCATCTTTCCTCAAATGTGTTATGGCATTCGATAGTGATTCCGATGAAGAAGAGATTCTCCAAGAGGAAGCCGAAGAATTGCAAGAAATAGTTGACATATGCCATGATGCTTATGGCTCAACATCACGAAAACACAGCAGATCGATCAGGGGTCGGAAACATGTAAACCGTAATCAATTTGCCTTCCACAAAACTCTGATGCAAGACTACTTCAATCCAAATTGCACTTATGTACCTGATATGTTCAGGAGAAGATACAGAATGAGAAGAGGTCTATTTTTAAGAATTTTAACAGGTATTCAAAACAATGACAAATATTTTATTCAAAAACCAAATGCTTCAAAAACACTAGCACTTAGCGGTGAACAAAAAATGACTACTGCACTGAGAATGTTAGCTTATGGCACCCCCATAGATGCATTGGATGATGCATATCGGATCGCAAAGACTACCACATTAGAAACTCTCGACAAATTCTGCCAGTCTATGATGGACGTTTTTGGCAAAGAGTACCTTAGATCTCCAAATGAGGATGATGTGGTGCGGTTCAAGAAACACACGAGAGCAAAGGATGGCTTGGAATGCTTGGAAGTCTCGATTGTATGCACTGCGAATGGAAGAACTGCCCCAAAGCATACCATGGAGCTTACAATGGTAAATAAAGAAAACCAACTATTATTTTGGAAGTCGTTGCTTCATAAGATTTATGGATATGTCATGCTTTCTTTGGAATGCCTGGATCTAACAATGATTTAAATGTTATTAAGAGCTCACACTTATTTAATGATCTAGCACTTGGTCGAGTAACTCCAGTGTCGTTTACTCTAGGGAAAAACACCTATGAGCACAGATATTATCTTGGCGATGGGATTTATCCAAAATGGAGCACCATTGTGAAAACATGTCCAAACCCAATAACAACAAAGCTAGAAAAGTTTGCTGCGATGCAAGAGGGACAAAGAAAAGATGTAGAAAGAGATTTTGGCATTCTTCAATCCAGATTTGCAATGATTAGTAATCCATGTCGACTGTGGTCTCGGGAAAAAATGTCTAGAATCATGTTTGCATGTATCATTATGCATAATATGACTATTGAAGACGAAAGGGATATGGACGAAGAACAACGTCACTACGAATATGATGGTGCAGGGCAAATGCCAAAAGTATTCCGAGATGATGTTCTTATAACGAAGAAGCACTCAACATTCACGTGGAACGTCAACTTTCGTTCTGAGATGCAAAACTTCATAACCGACTACAAAAAGATCTTATGAATCATATTTGGAATTACTTTGGTGATTGTTAGTTCAATCTTATATTTGATTTGTCATGTGTGTATGCATTTGTGTTGTAGTCGTATTTTAGTTATCTTATTAATATGTATTGCATTTCCTTCAAAAAGTTATTCCATTTGGTTATCAACTTTTTCTAAATGGAAACAAGAATAGTACAACATTAATTAATAACAAAATACAGCAGATTTAAATAAATGATACAGTACAACGAAACTAGTACCAATTATACAATTCTAAGATTGAAACAAAATACTTTGAGGGAACTTAGAAATAAGTATTTGCCTTTTGCGCTTCATCCAATACTGCTTTTGAATGTCATCCATCCCCGTCAGATCTTTATCCATAATCATATGTTCTTTATTTTCCCGTTCAATATCCAGCTTTTGTTGCTCAATTTCTGTAAACTTACGCATCACATCGATCTTCTCCTGCGCTTGCTTGCTTCTATCTTGATGCCTTCTTTCGTAAATTTCAAGAGCGACATTCACTTTAGCGTTCATCATGACATCAAGCTTATTCTTTCTCTTTGCTGCTTTGACTCCCACTGGTCTATAACCTTCATCTGGTCTCTGGTTGAGCGCATCCGACTCGTTTTCTCCCTCAAATTGAGTTTCCCTACAAGATAAATCTCCCGGACTAGACGAGTATGATGATTTCAATGCTTTGTTCTTTCCCTCCCCCTTTGTTTGAACGTCTCGAAGGCTCTTCGCATTATCGGAGTTCCACTTCGGTGCGCTCGTCAGCAACTCATAACAGTTTGGAAATTGGTAATAGTGTGATTTTTTAGCACCGTTTTCCCTTGGAAAAAGCTTTATGAATTCCTCATTCGCCATTCTTTTCTGAAAACCAAAAAAGGAATAAATTAATAATCATATTAAATACAAAAAACTAATAAAAATAAGAAACATACCAAATGATCTTCGCCTCCCATTCCATTAGGGTTGGCTTTCTTTATTATTATAAATCTGGGATTTATAAAACTGAGTTTGACGATTGATTTTCCCAAATCGACCTTGAATCGCAGACAAAGATCGAGTATTTTCAGGATGCTTGAGGTTGAAGGTATTCATTATTTTCTTTCAAAACTTATCGCCGTACTGATCGTTGCCTCTAATCGAGTCGTTCATATAATGACAGTAAATGTTGCATAAATCGTAGTCCTCATTGCTTCTGCAAGGGTTGGATGAATGCTGTGTCGGAGGAATACTCGGTTGTTGCTGGCTATCGTCGAAGAAATAGTTTTAGGACTGAGAAGGATGCGTAAAATCTCCAAAAGGTTAAGCCATTTCAAGATAATATAGGTTAGAGAAGAAAGGAGTGAAGATGTTTGTGTAGATATGAAGATTGAACAGAGTGTATTTATGGAGTTGAGGAGGAAGAAAGTAGCCGTTGGAGGCAGGAAGTAGCCATTAGAGGGAGGAGGAGCAGTTATGGCTTTGGACGCTGATTAAATCAGTACCCTCTACTGGGTGCTGATTTAATCAGCGCCCAGCTCTGGGCGCTGATTAAATCAGCGCCCAGGGCCAATTCAAAAACCTGAATTGGCCCCTGAATATTACCCTTTATGTTAAGGGTAATATTCGCCGTTGGAGCAAGCAAAAGAGTGAATCCTTAATATTACCCCTTAATAATGCACCGTTGGAGATGCTCTAATGCAGCAGCCCCTTGAAATCCACCTTACACCTGTAATTCGTATGATCCCATAGCCAATTTCATCGGTTGAAGTAGCACGATTCATAAAATAAATGGTAGTACCGAGCACTAACGTATTTAATTAAGCACATTGTATCCTTCGACGGTATAAAAAGGTTTAGTTTGACAATATATTTATAAAAAAACGGAGAATACAAGTGATGAATAAAGTAAATAGACGTAAAACAAAGACGGAGTAAGAGCATCTCCAACAATGAATTACATTTTACAGAATGTAACATCTACACTCAAAATGCAATGCAACAGGGTGTACAAATCTCGATTGGTTACATTTTGGGCTCGAAGGGTTGAAAAAACATAATAAGCTTGGCATTTGTTGAGCAAACATCAAAACCCTAGGCATATGTCCAGACGACTGAGGCTTGGGCGTTTGTTCAACAAGTTATAGGATCGATTTCACCCTAGAGAGGGGGGGGGGTGGTGAATAGGGTGATACTATCAATTATAAAATTTAATGCGGAAGTATATAGAATAATTGCAACACGAATATAGTAGAATAATCGCAGCACAGATAATAGCATAATAAAAATGCAGAAATAGAACAACACAGATTTACCTAGCTTCGGCAAAACCCTGCCTACGTGCTGCCCCCAAGGTTTCTACTTGAAATTAAGTAGTCAGACGCTTACACACGTAAACGCGCGACACCCGCTATCGACTAACCTAACTCTACGCTCAAAACCCTGCCATAGCTCAACCACTAAGTTGTGAATTCTCGAACTACACCACCGTAGTTCGTCCCCTAGTCACACGACTAGTACTTATATAGAAGTTTAAAAGAAATTACAAATTAAAAAATAATTAAAAACAAAAACCCTAATTTTAAATAAACTAAAGCCCAAATTGATAAAGGAACCGGCCCAAACAAAAAACACAGAGATAAAAAAATAACCCCCCTCTTTCTTTTATACTATCGGCCGTATCCTTTTTTCTTTGAAAAAATGGCTACTTCTCATTCCTTCTTTGATCTGAAATTAAGGCTTCTGATAAATTGAATCACCACCTGTATATGATCAATCGCAGTGATTATCTCCTCTGTTTGGCTTGGACAATTGATCCTCTAGTTGTGATGATTTTGGTCGATTCAATTTGATCGAGTTCGAACTGAATTTAGTATGTGTTTTAAGCTCTTTTCTTTTCTGGTTAATTTTCTTGAACTCGATGATTGTTGAATGCCGATGATGATACGGTTAAATAGGATTCCAATTTCAATAATTTCGTTCGATTGAACTCGTCTGATATTGTAGCTTGATCGTTCAATTTTGCTTGAGTGTATATGATTTGTTTAGACTTCTTCAATTCGTATAATTTGCTGTTTACTTGATTAACACGGCTTTGATTTTGAACCTGCTCAATTCCTTGATTTCTACGGCTCTGACTTTGCTGATAATCTGGATGTTTTGATTTTTATTATTTTCTGTTACATGTACTGTTAGTTATTGCTTGATGGACTCTGGTAGTTTTCAGTCTTGACTTTGTTAACTCGAGTCTGCACTTGATCGTTGTTGTACATTGTTGCTTATGTACATTCGATCTAGTGTGGCCTTCACTTGATATCTTCACATTATGTATAGTTGTTTGATTCAATGTGTACATCACTGCTAACATATGCATTGTGTTGAGTTGTTGTAGTGTTTGCAGTCATCATTTCTGAGTTTAGTTTATCCTTCTTGTTACTTCAAGTCTGAGTCCATTGATCATTGTTAGACTTCATGTAGTCTGGTGGCTTCACTGTTGGTTTTGAATCATACTTGCTGTCACATGCTCATTTCATGTTGTATTGAAGTTTGGTTTGATATTGATTTATGGTTCGAGTCACTTGTGTTCCTGGATTTAATTCTTGCCTCTGTTGCATTTGTATACAAGTGCACGTGCTCATTCGAGCTGCTATTCTGGTTATCACTACACATATATGTACACACATGTATCTATGTATGCTGTGTACTTCAGTTTTCTTGCAGTTGAAACTTTGAACTGTTATATGTTTGAAGCTTCATTGATGTGGTCCTTTTGACATTTTCTGCATATGCATATGAACTTGTTGTATGGTTTGCATTGGGTTGATGTGCACTGACTTGAGTTGTTGCTTTAGGTTGCTCATGTGCACTGATGCATTGTATTTGCATTTGTCTTCATGTTGCAGTGTCTTCATGTTACATCATGTAGTCTTCATTTACTGTTGAGTTGTATGCATGATGTCCACCATATGTGTGTACATTTTACCTGTTGAGGCTTGTTGTAGTTTCTTCCAGTCTTTGTTGTTTGAATCCATGCCTTATTGTGTTCTGATGTATGTGTGTGTCACATTGTTTCACTGTGTCTGGTTCAAGTGTGTTTGAGTTGGTTCATTGAGCTAGCTATCATGATTTTGTGGGCTTTTTGAATTACATTTGTGGGCTGATCATTTTGCCGTTTCATATTTTCTCGGTCTGAGTACAGTCCACTGGTTCACGATGTCTTCATGTGTACTCGAGTCTAGTTGGACTGTCTAGCCTCTGTTTTCATGTGTACTTACTGAATTTTTGGTCGAGGCTTGTTTTATGTGTCTTGACCCATTGTCTTGTATTGCATGCACCTGAGTTGAACCTAGCTTTGGTTCGGGTTTGACCTTGTGCTCATATCGTGACTTGAGTTGAACCTAGCTTTGGCTCGGGTTTGACCTTGTGCTCACCTGTCCCTGCAGTTTTGTCAAGTGTATATCGATGTGCACGGCCTTGTGGCATGTACAGTGATACACTATGCATGTCACAGGTTGTTCGTGTAGATGAATTCAAAATAAACATGATGACGAACAACCCAAATAACTGAGGCAAATAACATTTTCAAAATATACATTTTATTTTACACTGTAAAAATATTTCTTTTTCAATTTAACCACGTTAGTGTTTACTTTGTAGATAACTCAGATGTTGGACTCAATCTGGAATAGAGTTGAAGAGAAATACGAGTGAATGAGTGATATGTAGTGAGGTGCATATTGTAAATCGAAATTGTGATGTAATCGAAATTGCATTGTAATTTGAAATGTTGTATATATTATATAGTGCGAGCTCAAAATTGTACTATTCAAAATTGTAATAAAATATTTGTTTGAATAAAATATCTGTTTGAATTAAATTCTATGTTATTTATTTTATTCACCAAATATTTATTTAATTATATGAAAATAAAATAGTACAATAACAAATACATTTAAATGAATATATATATATATGTTTATTATCATCAAACAAAAGTCATATACTAGCATATTCAATACAAGTGCCTAAGTATACATCCTTTAATGGCACAATTCAACGGCTCTATTCCCTCCTCTACAAATGTCATCCATCTTCCTCTCTTTTCCTCTCACACAACACTCTACAACATTTCCAAACATTTTACTCTCATTTCTCTCATCTCAAAAAGTTTTCCGGGACATCGATGTCGCAAGATGCAGTTTCGAAGGATTCGATTTAGAAGACGTTATGGTTCAATTGGCAAAGCGGTAACTACTAATCATTGGACTTCAGCTCAAGGAGCCAAAAAAGCCAAAACAACCAAAAGAGCAGCTAACCCCTACCGAAGATGATTTTGTTAGGCCTTAGAGAGCCAAAGCAGCCAAAATGAAGCAGGCTGCTAGGGTGGATCAATCAGAACTAAAAGATCCTACTTGAATCTGAAGATAGATATAATCGTGCAATAGAGTTCTGAGCCGCTCAACACCAATAAAAAAATGTTGAAATTGACTTCTTGCTTGAAACAAACAGAGAGATGAAGACGCAATAATGTTCGTGGATACGTCGAACATGTCTGAAGAACAACGGGGGTATACGAAATCTAGGAGGAGAAAAATTATGAGGCGTAAGCGTGAAGAGAGGTTGTGGTTGTATTTGTATTTCTAGAAACTATTGTATCTTTGAATTATTAGTTGATGTATTCTTTTATGAACTTAATTTAGTAATTTTAGATTTATAACCAAATGAAATTGCATTACATTACTTGATATGAAATGAAATTGCGATACATTACTTTTCAGCAATACCAAATGAAATTTTGATACATTACTTGATATGAAATGCAACAAAAATAAATTACCACAACATTGAGAACAACAACGACATGAAGAACAACAACAAATTTAACAACAACAATAAACTTTCACCGATTACCACAAAAGCTCCTAAGATGATTTATTAAATCGTTTTGTAGTCTTTGGTAGAGTCGAACACTACGATATAACATTTGGCTAGAAACATGAAACTCGAGTTCCATTGCGTTTCCAATCATATCATTGCGCTATACATTCATTGTTGGAGCAACCTCGTAGATAATGTCATCTTCCATATCTCTTTCATCCTCAAAAATCATATTGTGTAAAATAACACAAGTGTACATTATTTTTTCCATTTTAAGTGGATCCCAAAGTCTACATTGATTGCTGACTCGGGAAAATCTTGATTGAAAAACACCAAATGCTCTTTTAACGTCTTTTCTCTATCCTTATTGCATTGCCGCAAATTTTGATTGTTTATTTGTTAATGGGTTAGGAATTGTCTTGATAATGGTACTCCATTTAAGGTATATACCATCACCAAGATAATATCCATGATCATATGTGCTACCTCCTAAATTGAAGGAACACAGAGTTGATCTACCATTTCTAAATCATTAAACAAAGTAGATCGTTCGACTACGTTTTGGTCATTGTTAGAACTTGGCATTCTAAAAAAGTCATGCCAGATCCATCATATGAAGCTACTGCTTCAAGAATAATTGTCGACTTACGAGACTTACCCTGATAAGCTCTAACACATGCCTTTGGATAGTTCTTCCACTCCCAATGCATACAATCTATACTACCCAACATTCTCGGCCATCCTCTACTATCATGCATCCCCATTAATCTTGTTATGTCAGCTTCATTCGGTCTTTGTAAGTATTGATCGTTGTAGATGTCGACGATGGCTTGATAGAAATGGTCTAAAAATTCTAGTATTATGCTTTCCCCTAAACGCAACTTCCCATCAGGAGAGTCTGTTGATCTGCATATACAAGCAGTCTCAACGCAATAGTCATTTTTTGGATGCCAGTCAATCCCTGAGTATGAGATGCGTTAGGTTTGAGGACAAAGTATGTAACGACCCGTAAAAATATCGCTTGAAATAAATGATCGTTTAGCTTTATCGATATAACAATAATTTTGTAAATAATTATTTATATTAATTTATATGATTTTATAAATAAAATATGATTATTTTTATTAGCTAGTAATGACAAGATTTTTTTTTCAAAATTTGTTTACAAAAATATGCATATTAATTTAAAAGAGAAAATCAGAATCGAAATTTGTAATGATACAACATATGGAAGTTGTGCAACGTTGTAGGGATATGTTACATACACATATACATGTATATATATGTATACATGTAACATGCACATAAACATATATATACCAACATATATAAATATAAAAGTATAATATAAAATATAAAATATATTTTATGATTTCTTACTCCTTAAGCATATATAAGTCGGCATATATGATTTCTTACTCCTTGAAATGGTGATGCAAAAGGTGATGTGTGCATGTCTTCTTTTACTCTCTTCTTTTCCTATAAATACTCTATCATCTTCTCTTCATTTTCATTCTTCTTCTTCTTCTTCATATTTCTAAGCTCTGTCTTCCACTTTAATAGCTCCCATTCTAAGAGAAATAATGTCAAAATTTATTTCAAAAAGAGTTTAAATTATATACTTAAACACCTCAAAACAATCCCGAAACTCTACTTTTTCTCTTTGTTCTTCAAATCTCCACCCCACTTCTTCATCTGGCCAAGCACTTCTTTGCTCTACCTTAGGCCATGCACTCCAAGTCATCTCAAGTCTTGGTCGAGGCATCTAGGAGCTAAAATCCAAAGAATAGTGAGCTTCGGAAACCGAGTAGCGGAGCTATAGCAAATTTTGTAATTAATCGTAAAAAAAACTCAAGGTGAGAACTCCTAAACTATTATATTATATTTTGGATGATGATATGATGTTTGAAACAGATGTTTATTATGCTTTGATCATCATGTTTGGATTTTTTTTCATATGAATATTGAATATATATATATGCAAGTCACGAAAATACACGTCGATAAGCATAAAGGAAATCACTTTCCTTGGATTAATGAAAAGGTGTGTATGGAATGTTAAACCTATTTAAAAATGGTTTAAAATGGGTTTGAAAGGTTTTATAGACATTTAAAAGTGTTTTGGTGAAGTTTGAATGAGAATTGAAAATTTAGTCAAAAATAGGCGCGTCGCGTGACAGCAGTTCACGATTTCGCGCCATAAAAGTCAAACAAGTGTAAAATGTGGAATATAGCTCGGAAATGTTCAAGATAAGAATTTTCAGAACTATTATATCCATACTCTTCCAATGAAGAAAGTAAATAGAGATTTCGATAGGTAGATTTTGAAATATGGGAAAACAAGTTCTGGAAAAAATCGCGGTTTTGCAGTTCGGAATCCAAAACTGGATTTCTTTGGAAATGATGTATTAAATTTGTTTAAAAATATGGGATAAATCTTATAAATATTTTAAAATGTGTTAAAAGTGATTTGAGTAATAAGAATGAATTTTCAAATAATAAAAAAGTCATTTTGATCAATATAGCTTAAAAGAGCACTTTCCGCAGCACTTTTCTATAACTTTTGAAATATAGTTTTAAACTGAAAGATTTTTTTAAATCTTTTAGAAATGTTTTAAAATGGATAATTAAGTGTTTTAACAGTTTTTGGAAGTTTTATATTTTATTTAAAAGAATTTAAATACATGATTTAAAGAAAATCTATTACAAATTAAGTGGTTTAATCTTGGCTTTAAAAGCCGACGAGTAAACTGGATTTTTCTATTCGTGAGATCCGAATGTGAGGTACTTAAACTAAGGAGATGTTCAGGAGCAACTAGTGCCTTGGCTCACCTGGCCTCTTCCTTGGTTGAGGGATAGATAAGGTCGAAATGTCGGAAACGAGTTAAGTGTAAAAAGGTTTTAAGAAATCAAAACAGTGATAAGAGAGGTTTAATGATTTTGTATATACCAAAAAGAATATTTTAAGAAATATATATCTCCAAAAGAGATTTTGATAAAAAAAACTAAATCAATTAAAGAATGATTCCCTATTCACAAGAATATCTTTTTATCGACGATTGTTTCGAAGGAACCGGGGTTTGATCTGGATGATGCCTATCCCAAGACCACTTCGAACCGATTTACATATTCGAGTGAAGACATCGATATGATATTTGGGATTTTCATAATGAAGGACCGCTTGTTGATCATTTGGGGATAAACTCCCAATATACATATAGTAGTGGTAGTTTCTTCGTTATGAAATATCCAATGCAAGGACTATTCGCTACTGATCCTAGGGTGAATCCCCGATAAGATGTGGTAGGAGAGTGCCTTCGGTTTGTCATGTTCCTGGACAACTTGTATGGACGAATGTCTGATGTTGCATTTCTAGTCACATAAGTGATCTATGTGAACGTATCATCTATTTGGTGGTAGAGAAGGCAACTTCTCTTAGCTTAACGCCCTTTCTTGAGACGTATGAGCTCAGGAGTTATGCGTTTGTAGAAACCAGTTGTATGACCATGGATTGGCAGTGTGGAATTCAAAGAAAGATGATGTGCAATGAGAAAGGTAATCGTTACCTCAAGCCTAACACCCAAAAATGGCCAAAACATGGTAGATGCAGCAAGATTATGTGGTTCGCAACCATTGGGGTATGATCATCCCCTTCTAGATACATTTCTACCCGCTATGACGTTCGGGTTTAAATTATTATGGTGTATGCTAAGAGACGTCTCGAATAGGTCGGTAACGACCGATGTGATGACATATTCGGTACTATCTAGGAAGAGGTAGGTCGGTCTTGTGTTGGTAGAGGACCATCAGTTGGGCCTCGGTACATTCCTCTAGAGATATACTGCCAGAAGGTAGTCCTTTCACCTGGTTATTGTATGGAATTCCATTCCCAATAAGTGTCTGCCATTTTTTTATAGAGGCTAGTATGCTGGAATTTAATAATGGTAACAATTTCGGCTAAGATTGATAAATTTACTTGCAAATGTTTTCAAAGATATGTCATTAAAAATAATATCAAGTATTTTTACGTAAGAATGTTTTGGTTATCATAAGGTAAAAACTCATTCCGTGTTTATGTGCGGCGTGGTCTTATGAGATACCTTTTTGTTTTCAAACAACGTATTTTGAGTTCTCACACCAGTCCCACGACTGACCCGGAGTTTATTTTGTTTTCCCTTCAAACTCTGGCGGCCCTTATTTTCCGTGCAGCCAAGTAGTCAGGATTCTGTTTTGGAGTATTTTAGGAAGAGCATGATGAAGAGGTTTTTTGGAGCATGGAGCATGGAGCTGGAGCACCCGATGTGGATGTCTATCTGTCTATTTTTATTTTTCCATCGTGCCTAAGTTAGTTAATACCAACAAACGTGGGAGCATGCAGTTATAACTGTTCCTGGCTGGGTTAGTTCATACAAAACTCTAATATACCCTAGTGAGGGTGGTTGTATGTACTATCTATCTATTTTAACGTAATGTGAGAATTTGTGTTTGTATCTTTTATCTTTACTTTATCCCTGAAAATCTGCCTCCCCGACACTTGGATTTACGGCACGTGAATACCGTGGATGCATTAGTGTCGATTTTCGAGAGTCGAGGAGACAGGTTTTCACAAAGTATTTATCATGCTGTTTAATTGGTTGTAGGATTCTAAGGAACAAAGGTCGGTGCATGCAAAATCTTCTTTTAAAATCACCATCGATATAAGTAGGATTTGGATTAAAATAATCTTCCATCATCTTTCATTATGCCAGGAATGTCTACGATTTTTGTAGCGACGGCCAACAACTGATCAACCATGTTGCATACTGGATTGACCATATTGTAGCGCAGACATGGCCATTAGCTATCTTTCACAACAAAAATAATCTTCCATCATCTCATCAAAGCTATCATCGCTATCATTGAAAAATATAAGATCTTCAGACATTATTTTTATAGTTGGAAATATATTAGATATTAATGAGCATGGATGAACAAGATTGTCATCGGTATTTATAGTAGTTGCACAGCTTTCTTCACATAGCAGCAAAATTATTGAAGACAAAGTGGCTCAATATCCTATCACATTCGAACACGGTAGCTATGTTGCACGGCTTTCTTCAAATAGCAGCATACTTATTGAAGACAAAGTGACTCAGTGTCCTGTCACATTCGAACAGTATAGCCATGTTGCATAACTTTCTTCACATGGCAGCATACTTCTTAAAGATAAAGTGGCTTGTTGCACAGCTTTCTTCAAATAGCAGCATACTTATTGAAGACAAAGTGACTCAGTGTCCCGTCACATTCGAACAGTATAGCCACATTGCACAGCTTTCTTCACATGGCAGCATACTTCTTAAAGATAAAGTGGCTCAGTGTCTTATCACATTCGAAAACTGTAACCATTTTGCACAGCTTTCTTCACATGACAGTAAAATTATTAAAGACAAAATGGCTCAGTGTTCGGTCAAATTTGAACACTATAGCCACGTTGCACAGCTTTCTTCACATGACAGCATAATTATTGAAGACAAAGTGGCTCAGTGTCCTGTCGCATTCGAACATTGTAGCCATATTGCATAGCTTTCTTCATATGGCAGCATACTTGTTGAAGACAAAGTGGCACAGTGTCCTGTCATATTCGAACACTGTAGCCACATTGCACAACTTTCTTCACATAGCAACAAAATTATTGAAGATAAAGTGGCTCATTGTCTTGTCACATTCGAACACTGTAGCCACGTTGCACAGCTTTCTTCACATAGCTGCAAAAAATTTCAAGACAAAGTGGCCCATCTTGGTTAATGCATTCTACTACATATACATATATATCTCATTGCTTGGCAAACCGCTCTGCAATCATATCATCCCATTAAGCACATAAAAAATAGTGGATCACAACCATACTTCCTTGTCCTCATTTTACCCATATGAAGGTCCTATAAGTCACGACATTCTGCCGAATACGTCTTCTCCCCAACTACTTATTGAGTGGTATGTTGAAATGGAGGAAAAACACTACGAAGATGTAAAAAAGCATGAGAGAGAGTTGCAAGAGCATAGGATTATGGAGGATGGTAGAAGGCAAAGAGCGGAGCGGCGTAGCCACAATAGAAGAATGCAAAGAAGGCATGAAACACGCCACCAAATACCTCAAACATATCAAGAAGTTGACTCTGGACCAACATACAGTAATTGTGGAGTTTCTATTCAGTATTCTGTCATAAGAAATGGAACTAACATCCGTCAATGCCAATATAGATGCCGTAATTTTCCATATGGTTGTGGACTTTAGCAATGGCTTGATGATCCATTACCTCATTGAACATATGTGTATCCAGCTGAACTTGAAGAATAGGTTGAAACGCTCCAGAGGGCACTGAGTTTAATTAAATTATAGTGGTCGAAGAGCATTTTTTTAATCAGTCCATGTGTTTGTCTTAGATGTATGTTATCGTTTCTTATCTTATTTATATCATTTCAATTATCCAGTTGTCTTGTCTGTATTAGTCTATTTCAATGTTGGTTGTCCTAATTGTTAGTTTCAATTATCGTTTAAATTAAGTATTTGTTAGTTTCTTATCTTAAGTACTTTCTTACTTGAAATTGAAAGTACATACAACTTACTTAATATAAATAACTTAACTAACTTAATTGAATTTGAAAGTACATAGAACTTACTAAAAGTACATGGAACTTACTGAAAGTAAATAGCTAACCCAAACATCATTCATATTGTCGAATGTAGCTAACCCAAAGATCATATGCACCATGTCCAACAAAATTAGTTTGATACTCCCACAAATATTGTGAATCAAACAGAGAACGTGCTAAATGAAATTCCTTCATTGTATTTATAATGCTTCTGTATCTTAGACAAGCTCTACTAAGCAGGACACATACTCCGAGTTTCAAGAAACCTTCGAATTAATCTACAATTAGTACTTCGTTTAGAGTAACCCAAAAATCTTGATCCAACTCCTCTTCCATGTGTCTACGGTTAGCTCCTATATTTGCTTTGATTAGTACCGGATAATCTTGTGTAGTCCGACTTTCATTTGCCATTGAATATGTTATGAACTTTCACTATAAAACTTTCACTTAAATAGATAGCTCATAATCCGTGGCATACGAATGAAGTGTGATCTGAACGACCGCGTAGCAAACATCCACGAAGTTGTGGAGAAACAAACACAAGTGTATTTATTTCTTCACAATTATTTCTTCACAAGTATTTTTATTCATGCTATGGATATAGTGCAAAATATCATTTCAACAAAATATCATCATCTACGAATTATCATCATTAGCATAATAAGAACCATCATTATCAACAGAATAAGAACCATTAACGGAATAAGAATACATACACGAGCATAAATAAATATCATCATCATCATTAACATCCCAAATACACTAGTTTGAAAAACATGTATGAAACATAAATAACAACATCAATCTATGTGAAGGGACCAATACCACTCCCTTCATCGTCGCCACCATCATCATCGCGCTATCATCATTGACATCATCAAAGTCATGTGGCTCTGGCGGCTGTCGTTGCTGCTGAAGCTGTTGAATCTGAGTTTGATACTCTTGTATCTATGCCTTTTACCGAGTATGTTGTTGCTGATAAGAAATCTAATAACCTTGACATATAAGCTGAGTATAATCAAGCATCATACGCTCAAATGCAACAAGCACCCATCTATCATGATCTATGTACCAAGTAAACTACGATGTAAAAAAGAAAAATTATACATATATAGGGAATGTAATTGCCAGTGAATTATACGAAAATTTAAAGTCCTACGTACCTGATGCGTCTGATATAACAAGTAGAGGGTACACCATGAACATCGTCATATGTTGGAAACTACAGTGGATACTCAACCACCTCACCCTATAAAGTATATACTCTGAATGCATGCTGAGGGGGATCAAACGTGAGAGGCTGTATGTACTGAGATGATGTAGGCTCAAAGGTAGCTGGTGGTAATAGAACTCTACCGAAAGAGATTCCCGAGCCAATATGGTCAGAGTTCAAACCATATATATAAGTAGATAACTAGTAAGCACGTGGGGGTACTTGAGCCTAACATACATCAAAATCTCTAGGTACAATAAAAGGCTCATCATCTACCCATCTGTAGCACTCATACCAACAATATAAGTCAAAAGCCAACTTGAATAGATCCATAGATATCATCCTATAGAAGTGGATCAGAGGGAATGCAAACTATGCCATGCAACTGTAACCAACACTGCTCCCCTAAATACCATATGAAAGGACATGTAGGAACCTAAATGCAAACCCTACGTCTCGAAAGAGCAGACTGGAAAGTGAGGGGATGATCATCGTTGGGCTCCATAAACTGATAATACTCACACCATGGACGAATGATAATGTTTCTGCACTGCCTCATACGCATCTAATGTTTGGCCTCTGGCCTCCATCAACTCATTATGCACCCCCTGTGCAGCACGGTGCACATGCATAGAATTCCCCCAACGACTAATTTAGGGAAGTAAATATAAGGTGTAGTTTTTGCTTCAGCAATGAGTCATGAGTGCATGTTGGCTGTATGTTGTAGTACCAAAAAGGTAGGATGCACCAAAAACCATACATCTATCGAGACTGCTACAGCGCATAGGTATCCAGCACTACATATAGATAACCAAGGATAACATTACCGTAGTCATATATATGAAGTCCATCTACGTTTACCAATCCAACCAAATATCCAGGTCCAATCATTCCCTTATTATTTCATTCCCTTATTATTTGATAAAAAGCAGAACCAAATAGATATAATAAAAAGGCATGAAAAACAGGAGTGTGTATCTCCTCATCGTCCTTATAGTCTACTATATACCGCTGTAGACATGTAAGTGTAACGGCACCTCCTCTAACCTCATCATCGGCCAAAGCTGGTAAATAAGCGGAATATGACTCAAAATCCTTAATGGAACTATCAAAGAGTACTGGCGTGTGGTTTGGTCAACCAACCTCTATAACAGTCAGCATATAAAAATTTAAAGGGGTCAATTCCAACTCAAAATCTGGAAATGAAACGTGTGAGTGATAGGCCACCATCTCTCAATAAGGGCCTCTACTATGCAACGTCGATGTGTGCAAATGTAGGTAATTCTAGAAAATCACCGAAAGGTGATGCACGTAGTCTATCCCTAACCGGTTGAGGTAATGTGACAAAATACTCAGTAATGCACATATGCCAACTATCGCGCATAGCTATGTGACGAATCTAGATAAGTAATTATTTAACGTTAACAAGAAACCAAGCAAACCAATAACATTCATAGTTTCTAACAGGCATGTTAATCTAATAATTACATATTAAAATTATACTTATGGCATCGCTGGCGCTGTAGTAAGTCGATGTGCTTTGGTCAGGGCCAGCTCATGCAATACTCGTAGATCATTTGTAGTCACTGTAGCATCTAGAATGATATGAGTTGAATCAGTATTAGTATCGGTCATGTAATGTACAGTCCATCTAGAATTTTTAACTAGTTGTGGCGGCATTTCGACATCTCGGTGAATAAAAAAGGAAACTATAAAAAAGAGGGGAATGCTAAACGTAATGAATTGAATAGTGGAAAATGCGCCTCGTATAGGCGTTATGTCCAAATGCTTGTTCAATAAGCATTCGAACTCTTTCAAAGCTTGGGCATTTATTGAACAAATGCCCGGGCTTCAGGCGCTTGTTGAACAAGCACGTGAGGCCCAGGCATTTGTTAAACAAGCACTTTGCCCCATTTGCTGTTGGAGCATTCGACTGCTTACAAAATTGAAGTGTGTATTTTGTAATATCTACACTCGCGACTGTTGGAGATGCTCTAATATGAAGTAAAAATTGTGGAAAATGTAGCATCGATCTATAAAATTCCTCTAATTACTAATTCTCTTGTCGGATCAAAATCAGTTCGTTTCATGCAAACATGAGATTGAATGCGAACATCTTCAACTACACCTACTATAATAAATGCAAGAGGGACTATTGTACGCTCAAGTGGCAAAGGTTTTGAAGGAGCATATAAAACTCATTTATTATAACAGTCCATGTCTTAATAACATAGATATTGTCTCTAATTTAGTCACCTCTGTCTCAAGGGTCAAGCCAAGGTGTGGGGGTTTGTTTCTTAAAAGGCATCGACATGTTGATGTGAAAACTTTGCATATAAATAGCTATTCTGGTGTTTTTCTCGCGATGTAGGACTATAGCATTAATGGAACTTGTAGCTCGAAGTTGCGAATCCCGCCTAAAACATAATTTACATTAGTCTTTGTGGGAACCAACCATGAGTTGCCGAGTTCAATTCTAATAAGTAGTGTAATTTGAGGGGTGTTGCGATTATAATGATAATTAAATGAGAAACAAGAGGGACAATTTGAAGCATAAGTGGTATGAATGGGATATTATTGATAGAACTAAGCGTGTGCCCTAAAGGCAATTACATAATATGTTATGTAATCTTATTATGTGTACAATCTTGTTCGAAATAAAATATGTTTTTGGTTTCGTTTTCCATTATATTTGTTGTTATATTGTGATATAAGTAATGAATTAATAACACTAAACATATATACGTAGAAAATCCTTAAGAGCAGTATTTATCGATTGCAGTTGCAAATGAGTTTGTAACATGATTATTGAATCGATGTAAACAAATGCACTAACTCCTTAAATGTGCCTAGTCAAGATGTATCAAGAAAATGATAATGATGCATCTGTTGAGACTAATGTACGTAATGTTCTCCATATGATGAACAATGATTTACTCATGATCATTGAAGGCACCAAGGAGTTACATACTTGCAATTGTTTGGAACAACCACAAAACGACTCGATCAGAGCCTTCTATAGGTTAACATAAATAAGTCAAAATAGAAGATCTTAGGGTAATTGTAAAAACTGGTTTTATAGATAATTAATAACAAATATTTAATTAATTAAAAATACAATTTGGAATTTAAAATAAATAATTTGGATTTATTTCAGAATATAGAAATTTTATTACAAGGTAATTAGTAAGGAAATTAAATAGTTTTGTAAATAAATGCGTGCTTTAAGAATTGTGAAATAAATTAATTTGGAAGTTGTTTAACACTAGGTTTAAAATATAAAGTTTGAGTATTTAAATTTAAACGAATTAGATATAGAAATTAATTTTGTAAAATAAATAATGTTATAATTTATTAGAAGGTATTTTGTAGTAGAGTGATTTGTATTTAGGTTTGAATTGGAATTGCTAAATAAACTAAAGGATAGAAAAGAAAAAGGAAATCCAGTGAACCCTAAAATGCCTAATAATCCTGAACGATATACAATGTTTTCCTTACTTCTCCAAATTCCAGAATTTTCTATCTCCTAACTCTTCATCTGATCATATAAATATAACATAACGTATTCATTTACGTTGCTTTTAGAAAATCATCAACTTACCTAAACCTATATTATTCGATAATCAAAATAAAATCTAGTAAATTATCATAAATTTCCAAATTCAACTATGTGTTTCTCGTAACCTATGTATGCCTACGTGTGCAAGCGATTAGGGTTTCGTTGATGCGTCGGAGGTTTGGGTGCGTGCGATCGGTGAAAGGAAGAAGAGGATGGTGCATAGTTTCAGGCAAGTGTTTCACTCACGAAATATATGTCAAACCCTATAATTCGATATATATATATATATGCATGAGTTGAATTGATATTTGAATGTAAAATGTTGTGTGCATCGAACGAAAGAGGAAGTGGGAATGACAACCAAGTTTCACATAATAGTTCGACCCCCCTCTTTTAGTGGTCGACCCCTTGGGGTCGACCATTCAAGTGAAGTGGTCGATCATTCAAGTGGAGAGGTCGACCATTCAAGTGAAGTCGTCGATTATTCAAGTGGAGAGGTCGACCATTCAAGTGGAGAGGTCGACACCTTGAGGTCGACCCTTTCCACCCCTTAACCTGAAAAAAATATTAAAAAATAAAATAAAATTTTAATAAAAATATGTTTGAAAAGTAGAAGTTTGACGAATTATAAATATGAAATTATTTTTATAAATTTTTTATTTAATTTTAATTATTATTTACTTAATTTGGATATTGATTATTTAATGAATATTTAATTTTTGGTTTCTAATAAATCTATAAAAATCTGATAAAATTCTAGAAAATATGAAATGGTTTATAATTATTATTTTATCATTTTCAAGGTATATTTCATGAATTGAGAATATAATATAAAGTTTTGAAAAATATATTTTATGGAATTAGGATATAATAAATTGATTTGGATGTTATTAGAAAATTATTTAAAATTAGTATTTAATTATAGAAAATTATGAAATAATTATTATATGAAATATTTAGTTATAGAAACTATTTTTAGGGTTCTAAAAAAAGAAATGGGTTTCCAAAAGTTATTGGCGAATATTCAATCAATATTTAAATTTAAGGTTATGAAATTAGTAATTTATTGAAAAGAAAATATTTTATTTTATTTAAATTATTATCTAGTTTAATTCTGGAATATATATATTATCCATTTTAGGTACTTATTTTGTTATATAAGATTATTGTTGCAAATGATTTATCATTGAATATTGTTTTGTTTATTGTTATATATATTTATTTGAATAATCTACTTTACATTTCTTTTTCTAATCATTCTTTTCTTGTACATGAATTAGATCATATGAATGATTCACCATTGATATTGTTTGATTAGTGTTTTGGCATGCTACAGTGATGACATTCTTCTATATGATTTTGTAATATTGTTATTGTTATGATTTTAATTCCGTGTGATGAGAAATATGAATAAACAGAGTTATAATTTCGTTTGAGATGGGGCATTCGGTAATATTTCTCCGATTATTCTTTGAACTCATTATATAGAATATTGTGATATTTGAGTAGGTTTTATAAGTAGTAAATAAATGTTTAAGAATGACACAGTGGTATGATATGGCATTGTGATATTTACTCGATTATTCATTGTAAGTTGATGACACTCACATGACAGGGATTTGTTGAGACTCGCTGCAGTGAGTCAAATGTATTGCCATGTGTCAGCAATCACATATATAGCCATGCGTTGGCGATATTATCAAGCTGCATGGCAGCAATATGTAGAGCCATGTGTTGGTAATAGTATAAAGTTGTGTGGCAGCAATATACATAGCCATGTGTTGGCATTAATGAGTAGCTATGTGTTAGCTATTGAGTGTAGATACTATGTGTAACGACCCTGAATTTTTGAACATTTGAAATAGAATATTTAATTTATTTTAAATATTTGAATGATTGTTTGACTTGAATTTCAAATTATCAGAATGAATTTGGCGATTAAATTATTGAATTTAATTTTTGAAACCGGGTAAAAATTTGAATCTTCCGTTTTAAGCTAATTAAAAATAATATGAAGTCTTTGAAAATTCATATTGATTATACTGAAGATAATAGAAGCTTCAGAGTTGAAATTGAAACTGTTTTGTTCAGTTTTGAAATTTATCGTTTAAATCGATATTTGAAATAGCATTCCGGGGCACAGTCTCGGAATTCGACGAAACTAGTTCCATTGGGTCCGTAATATTGAATTATTATCGGATTTCAAATTTCATAATTTTTGGAGTTATCGTGTGACCGTTTGAGATTAAAACGTCTAGATGATAATTATCGATTAATTTAAATATATTTTTATTTGATCAGAAAAAAGAAAAAATCAAATCAGCCACCCTATCTTTTCTTTAGCCGACCTATCAGCTCTGTCTTTTGAAGTAAGCCGATTACCCATCTCATATCTCTAGTTTTCTTTTTCTCAAATCATTTTCGTTCCTCAAGAAATCAATCGAGAATAAAAATGGCAGCCTCTTCATAATCTTCGTTCGAACGAAATCGAATTTTTTTTCCCTTTTCCTCAAATCGAAACGAAACTAAAAATTTTCGTTTATAAAAAAATGGGGGGGCGGCGTGCAAAATCTTATCAACTCGAGCTGCTCGCGAGGGAACCGGCGGCGATCACGTGCTAATCGATGGAGGCGACGAAGCTGGGGCAAGAGCGGAGCGCGTTCACGCTGGAAACTAGAGGGGAGAGCTTCGACGTTTGAAGCTTAGTCGAGCTCGATGAGGAGGTGGAAGTCGTAATTGAAGGCTTCGAAGATTCTGCTGTGTGTTGTGCTCGCAGGCAGCGGCGTGGTTCAAGCGTGAGGAAGCATCGCGCTGGGGTAAGCGAGCACGAGATTATGGAGTGACCAAGCTTGTTTGGGGGCCGTGAGTTTCTCCAACGGGCTCGAGCTCGATCACTGAGGGGTCGATCTTTTTAGTCGAGTTTGAGGTATCCGAAGTTGTTTTTTTTTTTTATGCAATTCATTTTTTTTATGAAATTAATAATACACATATTTATTTATACAGATAAAGAAATATATTTAACAGTAAGATTTATAAAGGAATTACTGTTTAATACAAGTATAAAACTTTGGAAAAGAAAGTGATTTTTGAGTAGTTTAAAATGAAATAGTTAGTTAATTTTTCAAATGAAATTTTGTTAGTTCGATTTATTCGAATATGTATGAAACCTTATAATGTTTGAAATTTATATAGAAATGAAATTTAGTTTTGCAATAAAATATAAAATATCTCTGTTACGAGTTAAAAAGGAATTTTTAATATTAAGGGAAATCTGATTTTTAAATTTAATAATAAAGTCATTAGTTTGGAATTAAAATTTATTGATTAATTATTTAGTGAATTCGAATATTAATAAAACCCTATAATTTTATACAAGGTCAAAATTTGGAGAAAACAAACTGGAACAAAAATGGATGGCAAATTAAAATCTAAGGTGAGATCTTCTCACTCAAAATGAAAAGTGGAATTTTTTACAGTTATTGATTTGATTGTCTGTTTGGTTGTGATATTAGATATAGTAGAATATATCTCTATATATATATATATATAGCAATATATACATATTGGCATATGTATATATTGGATTGATTGATTTCCCGCATTGTATAGCGGATGAGACCCTATTGCGCCGTTAGTAAGCGGATGATATTTTTATAAAACCCATATACCGCGATATTCCACCTCGAAGTGGAATTGTATTGTGCTAACATCTGTGGATGCAGGGAAACAGGTTGGAGGGATCCAACAGGATTCCTCAAAACATTTGAATTGATTTCATATGTTGTGTGATTGATTATTTATAATTTGTATATGATTATATCTGTGATTGAATTTGTTGAAGGCTATAAATTAGCCAAATGTATTTTTGGTATCGTTGGATACCAGAAATAAATGAAATTGAATTTCTGAAATTAAAAATTGAATTTTAGATGGTTTGGAAGAATAAAAGAATTTATTTAAAAGGAGATAAATTTGTTTGAAATCAAATTGATAATTGATTGGGTATTTGAAATAAATCTTTGAGAAATCGATATGAAAACTTATTTGATGTTGAATGAAAATTGATTTTTGTGTTGAGAATAAATTTGGAAATCGATTTGTAAAAATAATTTGGTATTTGGGATTAAAAGTTAGAATCAATTTGAAATGTGATTCGGTGTTGAAGTAAATTCAGAAATCAATTTGGAATTCGATTTGGGATTTGAAATAAATTGAGAAATCAATTTGAAAGTTGATTTGGTGTTAAAATTGAATATTTGAGAATGTAAATTCCGAATAGAATTTGTAAAGGAAAGGGAAATTTGTTTTAAAAATAAATATTGATTTATTTTTAAAGTGTGTGAAATATGATTTGAAATCAGATTTTCAAAGTGATGAAGTGTGGAAATAAATTTACAAATTTGGAATGTAAATTTGAAATAAATCGATAAGGATTTATCTAATTGGTTTAAATGGACCATTTTGAGATTTGAAATTGATTTTCAAATGTGAAGTGTGAAATATGATTTGAAATTGATTTTCAAATGTGAAGTGTGGGAAAATATATATCTTGTGAAGATAATTTGAAAATAAATAATTTGGGAAAAATTATTTAAATTGGTTGATTGTTGTGAATGTTATTGATAGTTAAATAACCGACTATCAATATTTGCCTTTGAAATGGCACTTGATTTGTTTTTAAAACAAACACTCACTATTCGGGTTAGCCGGGAAAGGACATTTGTGTCGTATAACCCATTCCGAATAGTGATACGACGATATGGATCGTATTGAAGACCGGTGGTGAAGACCGGGTATTTCGAAAATGAAAGGACAACCTATCGAATGTCTCTTCACCGAGTTGCTCCGGTATAGAGATTTATATCACTCTTTTTGTGATGGGAAGTCCGGACGTGATTAGAAATTATCCGGATTGCAAGGGCTTCTTTGGAAGTGCCTTCGGTTCCGTTCGATCCCGGAACGGACTTGTATGGATGTGTGTTTGACATTACACTTTGAGATGTAAAGCTGGTTTCTATCAAATACATTTCTGTTGGTGGCGGAGAATTTATTCTCTTAGCTTAACACCCTTCTCTGATAAATACGAGCTCAGAGGTTATGTAGTTGATGGTTACTAGTGATACATTCCCAATTTGGTAATGTGGCATACGAAGTGCTGCTGATCATTTGTTGATCGAAGCGTGGCTTTGTGAAAAAGCGTGGCTTTATGAAAAAGCGTGGCTTTGTGGACGAGACTTCATCGAGCCTCACAACCCGGTAATGGTCGAAACAGGAATGTTGCGACAAAGGTTTGTAGGGGTAGCGCCCCTAGGGTATGTCATTTCCTTCTGGATAAAGGGTGGTATCATGGTATGGAGCCCAGATACTTAACTCGTGTGGACACTATACATTTATCACTTTGTGATGTTGCTTTGTTGGTTGAGGGGCCCCACGGATAAAGGTCGGTAACGACCGGGGGATGACATGACTCGTGTGTTAGTTACCTAGTTACAGCTGTACAGCGTGAGGTAGCATTAGTGTGTTAGTTACCTAGTTACAGCTGTACAGCGTGAGGTAGCGTCGGCCTTTTGTTTGCAGAGATCCGGTTAGGATCCGGGGCGTCTTTCCAGAGGCGTTTCTATTTCGGTGTAAGGAAGTTCCTTAGCCTGACCAATTGTTGGAAATCCAAAGAAACAATACGAACCCTGTACGGTTTTTAATTGTATTACCTGCTATGGAATGTGGCGGTAACCTGCTATTGAACGTAGTAGCTATAGTAGACATACAACAATTGTTGTATGTTGGCTAAGATTGATATTATACTTTCGAAATGTTTTCCACACTAGACATTAATAATAATATCAACTGATTCTGCGTAATAAGCATTTTTGACTATCATAAGGAGAAATCTCCTCCAATTCTGCGTTTGCATTGTGTGTGTGGCGGGAGGCCTTATGTTAGTTTCATTTTCCCAAAAGCATTGCGAAATTGTTTTATTTTCTTTGTGAAAATAATTGTTTTACGATCTCACACCAGTCACCATGACTGACTCGGAGTTTATTGTTCCCTTTCTAAACTCTAGGTGCCCATAATTTTCCACACGGGCAGCCTAGAGTTATATTATCAGGATATTTTGGAGCTTTGGAGATGAGCTGGATGGCGAAGCGTACTACTGTACTTGTTTATTATCTCCGCTGTGTATTCTGTACGTGGACAAGTTTATATAACTGTCCAGTGATGTGTATTGTTGTAACTCTGATGACTGATGTATGTATAAACTGATATAGTCTTTTGTTTTAAAGATTATTGATTTATCTATTGTATATTATTCCGCTGCGATATGTGAGATTCCGATTTTGTTTCTGTTTTTGGTTTTCTGTTTTTTTTTTCTTTTCTTCTGTTCTTCTTCTACCTCTTCTTTTAACCCTAAAGTTTCGCGTTTCCACCATTCGATTTTTCGACAGTTGGTACAGTGGTCGTATCGGTGTCGAGTTTTCGGAAGACGGATTTGCGGGTCTTTACAAGTGGTATCAGAGCATCCGGTTAAGCGACAACCCTGCCCTGTTGGGTGTTACTCATTAGAGATAGAGTCAGTAGTACTCTAGAATGAGTGTGAGTGTAATAATAGATATGAGCACGTATTTGTTAGTGAATACAAAATTTGTTTTGTATTGTGTTGACTTATCGGTTGATTGTTTATAGATTCTGGTCGGTGCAGGGTGGCCAACTGTAATCGATAGGGGTTTCTAAACTCTTAAACAAGATAAACTGACACAGTATTGTTTTAAATGGGGTAAATGAAATAATTTTGCCCAAAACTATTTTTGTATAGAAAAGAAATGATTTTCTATGAATTATTATTGTGTATATGGATGCTTGGTTGTTAGGAAGAGATAATATTGAAACATTATCATTGTTATATGGAATTGAATAAGAAATTAAAATAATAACCAAAGATTTGAAGATAAATCCATATGGCAAATGAAATTTATAAATATGAATTGAAAAAGATAAGGAAATGAAATTCATATACGAATGAAATTTGTAAGTATAAATTGTAAATGTGATTTATAATTTGAAATGGGATTCCAGAGAAAATTTTGAAAATAAATTCATCAATGGAATGTAAATAAGTTGATAACTTATAAAATATTTGAAATTTGATTGGAATGAGATTCGAATTGAAAATAAATGAATTGGAATTGAATAATGAAATGAAATTTGATTTGAATCGAGTTGAATAGAAATCCAAACTTGGAAAAAATGAAATGGATTGAATTCAAGTAAACTAACTTGATAAATTATTAATTCATGAAATAGTGAATTGGAAGTTGAGTTAGTAAATCAAAGTTGAATTGTGAAGTTGAATGAAATGGTTTGAATTTGTATATAAATTCAAGTAAGTAAGAAAGAAAAATAAATTGAAATTTCCTTGTTATTGATAAATTAAATTCGAGACGAATTGAATATGGAAATTTGAAATTTAAAATGGATGAGTGAATATACTAATTAAATTAGTAGATGGAATAGATTTGAATGGTTTTCAATGAGATTCGATTAATAGAATACCAATTAAAATTGAATGGAATCAATTGGAAATGAAGTACTATACATATATGACATATGTTTCCAAACTAAGGATATGAAAAAGTACCTTCCATTGAAAAATTGTGAAGGTGTTGGAACTCAGTATGAGTGTCCATTTGATCGGGATGTATGCTAGCGTAATTCGAGGGGTGTGATGCCCACAATTACAAGCGATTCCACTGGGATAGTGGCGCAACCGCCATGTAAACTGCGATCTAGATGCCACAGCGAAATTCGAGGGGCGAGATGCCTACGGTTACAAGCGATTCCACTGGGATAGTGGTGTAACCGCCGTGTGAACTACGATCTATGGCAACAACCATGGCGAAATTCAAGAGATGTGAAATCTACAGTTACAAGTGATCCTACTGGGATAGTAGCGAAACCGCCGAGTAACTGTGATCCATGGTGGAACGTGCTTTCCATATCCATTTTAGAAATGATTTTTAAGTGTTTTCACTGGAAGTTAGATAATTTTTGAAATTTTTGACTAACGACAAAAGATTTAAAACTGGGAATTGAAATGAAAGTGAATAAAGCTCAATATTCGAAATTAGAAGATGAATCGAATTCAAGTAAAATTCGAAATGAAAATCTGAAGATAAAATGAATTCAAATTGAATTGAAATTGTCAATTGAATTCAAATGAAATTGAAATGCAAAGTTGAATGGAAATGAATATATAACTTTGTTAGTGAAGTGAAAATGAATATAAGAAATATGTAATACTTATATTGCACTTAAGAAATGAATGAATGAAATTCTTAAGTAAATTGGTATTAGGAAATCCAATAAGTGAATTTGGACATTATTGTCAAGTAAATATACAGGGTATTTGGAATTGGATTTTCGATTTTGAAGATAATTTAAATTGCTCGACCAAAAGGTATGTATTTAAATTTCAGTATGAAATTTGATGAGATTCTGATTTTGCCACTTGGCATTTTGTTTTCTTTTGAGATTTGAGAGTCCGTAGGGACATTTTGTAGTCGTGCCGTGTTAGCCGCGCAAAGGAGACGCTGGCGAAATTTTTCGAAAATTTCGAGTGTCAGAAAATTTTGAAAGTTTAAAATTTGAATTTAAATTTAAATTTGAATTTTGAAGTAAACAATGTTGTTTGAAACTTATAATTGAAGTTGGAAAGTTAGTTGAATTAATAACGAATCTTTAGTAGAAAGATTTGTTTTGATAAATTGATAAAACTATTGGATTGTGAAAAATAGTAGACGAGCTAAGGATCATTTTTCCTAACTTGTAATTTCGGGACGAAATTCTTTTAAGGGGGGAAGATTGTAACGACCCTGAATTTTTGAACATTTGAAATAGAATATTTAATTTATTTTAAATATTTGAATGATTGTTTGACTTGAATTTCAAATTATCAGAATGAATTTGGCGATTAAATTATTGAATTTAATTTTTGAAACTGGGTAAAAATTTGAATCTTCCGTTTTAAGCTGATTAAAAATAATATGAAGTCTTTGAAAATTCATATTGATTATACTGAAGATAATAGAAGCTTCAGAGTTGAAATTGAAACTGTTTTGTTCAGTTTTGAAATTTATCGTTTAAATCGATATTTGAAATAGCATTCCGGGGCACAGTCTCGGAATTCGACGAAACCAGTTCCATTGGGTCCGTAATATTGAATTATTATCGGATTTCAAATTTCATAATTTTTGGAGTTATCGTGTGACCGTTTGAGATTAAAACGTCTAGATGATAATTATCGATTAATTTAAATATATTTTTATTTGATCAGAAAAAAGAAAAAATCAAATCAGCCACCCTATCTTTTCTTTAGCCGACCTATCAGCTCTGTCTTCTGAAGTAAGCCGATTACCCATCTCATATCTCTAGTTTTCCTTTTCTCAAATCATTTTCGTTCCTCAAGAAATCAATCGAGAATAAAAATGGCAGCCTCTTCATAATCTTCGTTCGAACGAAATCGAATTTTTTTCCCTTTTCCTCAAATCGAAACGAAACTAAAAATTTTCGTTTATAAAAAAAAGGGGAGGCGGCGTGCAAAATCTTATCAACTCGAGCTGCTCGCGAGGGAACCGGCGGCGATCACGTGCTAATCGATGGAGGCGACGAAGCTGGGGCAAGAGCGGAGCGCGTTCACACTGGAAACTAGAGGGGAGAGCTTCGACTTTTGAAGCTTAGTCGAGCTCGATGAGGAGGTGGAAGTCGTAATTGAAGGCTTCGAAGATTCTGCTGTGTGTTGTGCTCGCAGGCAGCGGCGTGGTTCAAGCGCGAGGAAGCATCGCGCTGGGGTAAGCGAGCACGAGATTCTGGAGTGACCAAGCTTGTTGTTTGGGGGCCGTGAGTTTCTCCAACGGGCTCGAGCTCGATCACTGAGGGGTCGATCTTTTTAGTCGAGTTTGAGGTATCCGAAGTTGTTTTTTTTTATACAATTCATTTTTTTATGAAATTAATAATACACATATTTATTTATACAGATAAAGAAATATATTTAACAGTAAGATTTATAAAGGAATTACTGTTTAATACAAGTATAAAACTTTGGAAAAGAAAGTGATTTTTGAGTAGTTTAAAATGAAATAGTTAGTTAATTTTTCAAATGAAATTTTGTTAGTTCGATTTATTCGAATATGTATGAAACCTTATAATGTTTGAAATTTATATAGAAATGAAATTTAGTTTTGCAATAAAATATAAAATATCTCTGTTACGAGTTAAAAAGGAATTTTTAATATTAAGGGAAATCTGATTTTTAAATTTAATAATAAAGTCATTAGTTTGGAATTAAAATTTATTGATTAATTATTTAGTGAATTCGAATATTAATAAAACCCTATAATTTTATACAAGGTCAAAATTTGGAGAAAACAAACTGGAACAAAAATGGATGGCAAATTAAAAGCTAAGGTGAGATCTTCTCACTCAAAATGAAAAGTGGAATTTTTTACAGTTATTGATTTGATTGTCTGTTTGGTTGTGATATTAGATATAGTAGAATATATCTATATATATATAGCAATATATACATATTGGCATATGTATATATTGGATTGATTGATTTCCCGCATTGTATAGCGGATGAGACCCTATTGCGCCGTTAGTAAGCGGATGATATTTTTATAAAACCCATATACCGCGATATTCCACCTCGAAGTGGAATTGGTATTGTGCTAACATCTGTGGATGCAGGGAAACAGGTTGGAGGGATCCAACAGGATTCCTAGAAACATTTGAATTGATTTCATATGTTGTGTGATTGATTATTTATAATTTGTATATGATTATATCTGTGATTGAATTTGTTGAAGGCTATAAATTAGCCAAATGTATTTTTGGTATCGTTGGATACCAGAAATAAATGAAATTGAATTTCTGAAATTAAAAATTGAATTTTAGATGGTTTGGAAGAATAAAAGAATTTATTTAAAAGGAGATAAATTTGTTTGAAATCAAATTGATAATTGATTGGGTATTTGAAATAAATCTTTGAGAAATCGATATGAAAACTTATTTGATGTTGAATGAAAATTGATTTTTGTGTTGAGAATAAATTTGGAAATCGATTTGTAAAAATAATTTGGTATTTGGGATTAAAAGTTAGAATCTATTTGAAATGTGATTCGGTGTTGAAGTAAATTCAGAAATCAATTTGGAATTCGATTTGGGATTTGAAATAAATTGAGAAATCAATTTGAAAGTTGATTTGGTGTTAAAATTGAATATTTGAGAATGTAAATTCCGAATAGAATTTGTAAAGGAAAGGGAAATTTGTTTTAAAAATAAATATTGATTTATTTTTAAAGTGTGTGAAATATGATTTGAAATCGGATTTTCAAAGTGATGAAGTGTGGAAATAAATTTACAAATTTGGAATGTAAATTTGAAATAAATCGATAAGGATTTATCTAATTGGTTTAAATGGACCATTTTGAGATTTGAAATTGATTTTCAAATGTGAAGTGTGAAATATGATTTGAAATTGATTTTCAAATGTGAAGTGTGGGAAAATATATATCTTGTGAAGATAATTTGAAAATAAATAATTTGGGAAAAATTATTTAAATTGGTTGATTGTTGTGAATGTTATTGATAGTTAAATAACCGACTATCAATATTTTCCTTTGAAATGGCACTTGATTTGTTTTTAAAACAAACGCTCACTATTCGGATTAGCCGGGAAAGGACATTTGTGTCGTATAACCCATTCCGAATAGTGATACGACGATATGGATCATATTGAAGACCGGTTGTGAAGACCGGGTATTTCGAAAATGAAAGGACAACCTATCGAATGTCTCTTCACCGAGTTGCTCCGGTATAGAGATTTATATCACTCTTTTTGTGATGGGAAGTCCGGACGTGATTAGAAATTATCCGGATTGCAAGGGCTTCTTTCGAAGTGCCTTCGGTTCCGTTCGATCCCGGAACGGACTTGTATGGATGTGTGTCTGACATTACACTTTGAGATGTAAAGCTGGTTTCTATCAAATACATTTCTGTTGGTGGCGGAGAATTTATTCTCTTAGCTTAACACCCTTCTCTGAGACATACGAGCTCAGAGGTTATGTAGTTGATGGGTACTAGTGATACATTCCCAATTTGGTAATGTGGCATACGAAGTGCTGCTGATCATTTGTTGATCGAAGCGTGGCTTTGTGAAAAAGCGTGGCTTTATGAAAAAGCGTGGCTTTGTGGACGAGACTTCGTCGAGCCTCACAACCCGGTAATGGTCGAAACAGGAATGTTGCGACAAAGGTTTGTAGGGGTAGCGCCCCTAGGGTGTAACGACCCGGTATTTTGGACCATTCAAATCGACAATAATCCACACATGTCTGGCTTGAATAATTCAAAATAACAGAATTGTAAATAAATTTGGAGCAAATGAAATCAAATACACAGAATCACAAACACAGAACATATCAAAATAACTCGCAGCGGAATATAAAAAAACCATAGTAGTTCATGAAGCTACTATAACAAACTCTCAAAACATAATACATAATATCTGCTTGAAAACATATACAATAGACATCTCAAATAAATAGAAGTTTATGAATACCAGAACTGAAATAGAACAACTGAACTGAAAGGAACAGATAACTAGACAAGCAGAATCTCCAGCGATTCCTAGCTCCAGAAAGACATCCAAAGCTAAGCTGTAAATACTCAGGCTGACCCGAGCGTAAAGTAAAACACAAAACACTCGAGTCAGGACAATATATACTTATATAATGTAAACCAACTCAAGTGAACTGTAGTAGAAATGCACAATAACTCAAAGGATGCTTGGGATCGCCCATCCTTTAAGGATCAGTTAAACTATAAATTAAATACATCCCGTGGTTAAAATTTCAAAATGGTATTTTATACTTCGAAATCAAATATCATTTCAAAATTCAATATCCTTATAAAATCCATTTCAAAATATCAAAATATCATATTTCAAAATAATTTATATTTCGAAACAAATTACTTCATTTTAAATCATAAAAATGAAGTTAGTATATTTAATAATTAAAATTTTAAATTTCCAAAAATTTAACTTTTCAAAGTTCATTCGTTCACTTAAATTAATTAAAACAATGAAATTTCAACTTTCGCAGCATTTAGAAAATGCTACGGAAAGTCACATTTAAAATAGTTCAATTTAACAAAAGACAACATTTAAAATTCTGTAATATGGTTACATTAGTTTCAAATAAACTTAGTTAAATTCAACCATTATAACATTTACAAAAATGCTATAATAGCCTTTAATTAAATTTAGCCATTTGGTTCATTATTATCAACTACAGCATTTACAAATGTTGTATTATCATTTACATTAGAATTTAATAGCGTTTCAGAAATGCAGTTAACTAACTTCAAATATTCAGTATAATTTCACAAACAATAATACTTTTATATAAATCATTTTTTTTACTTATAAAATCATATAATTTCACTTTTAAAACAATTATTCAAATACCCTTATATTCATGATTTTATAAAGTTAAAACTCCATTCAAAAATCAAAATTTAATAATAATTCACTTATTAAATTCCAATTTTAAATTATAAATTCATTAAATTAAATTAACTTAACACTTAATTTTAAAATTTCAAAATAACTTAATTCCATTTTTATTTACTTAACTTAAAGTTCACTCTTAAGCCAAATTCACAAATTTCCAATTTTAGTTATATTTCAAAATTTCAACTTAAATATTCATTCATTTCACATTTTAACTTTATTCAAAATCATTAATATAATATAAAAATCATTTAAATTCACTTTAATCCAAATTATCATGAAGTTATCACATTTCATATTTAATTTAAATTCCAATTATCACCAAATTAAAATTTCCCAAAATAACTTACATTTCAAATTTTCTAATTTTACCATTAATTTATTTCACTTATAAATTTTCAAAAAATCAATAATGCTTTACAAAAATCATTTTTATTTAGTTTAAATCAAATTATTATAATATTTACATTTCTAAAATATTAAAAAAAATTATAAAACATATTTTAACAACGGGTCTATATTTCATTTTCTAGCCTAGGTAAAGTGATACGGGTAATTTATCATTTCAACCCGTAATTTACAAAGATACCTGGGTTTGATCATTTCAAACCCGCAATCCCAAGTAAATGAAAATAATTGAAAATCATTCAGGCATATCATTTCAGCCCATAACGATTTTCTCCTATTCTAAAGTCCGTTCGGGTATGTATCATTTCAACCCATAGTGATTCTAATCTAAAGGGAACTTGCAGTGTGATAAACTGATAAAAATAAAAGAACAACATAATATAACAGTAACATATGATATAACAGGTGTTTAAGCATGGGTGAACATCATATAATCATAACATAGCAGTTATAACCGGATGCAGTACATTTACAGATTCAAGTGGTGTCGGTTTATCAGTTATATAGGTACAGATTGTCTGGTGAGAATAACTCACCTGTTAAGCTGGAGATTTGCCAACAAGCACACAACACAAAGATTACGAAGGCACGACAACTCTAATACAATTTGAGTGTGGAGAGAAAATCCAATGATATAGATCTTGTGTTACAACCCAAACAAAAATCAAAGCAAACCATAAATTTCAATACACTAGAAATGAAATAACTTTTAAATAAAGAGAGATACGAATGCCAAATCTTTTGCCATGCTTTCTCTATTCTTTTTTCATGGCCTAGGGATGGTTTTGGCTCTGGTTTGAACAAGTTTGGCTCAGGTTTGGTCATGTGTATGCATGGCCTAGGTAGTAGAATATGAGGAGGAAGTTTATACAAAGGAATATGAAGAGTTTAAGGCAAAATAAGTGGGTTTTGTTCACAAAAATGGCTCGGCCATGGGCTTGTGTGGTCAGGTCAGAGGGGTATGGATCAGGTCAATGGAAGGAAAGGTGTGTGGTGGTCTGGCCAGAGGTGGTGGAGGCGGCCTAAGGTGGTGGTGGTGGTGGAAAATGGAGTGGTGAAGCAATAGTGGTAAACAATCATGTTTTTATGGTTTGTTTTGCAATTTTTTGTGGAGTTTTGGCATCATGGTGGCTCGGCCTTGGTCAAGACCAGAGGAGTAGCTGGTGTTGATGGCAGGGAAGAGATGTAGGAGTTTGTGGCCATGGATGTGGAGTGGAGGCCATTCAAAGAGGCAAAGAAAACAAGGCAAAATACATGAAAAATGAGAAGAAAAGTGTAAAAAAAAGTAGCCATTACCCATAAATTTTCTTGAAGCCATGAATGAATGAGAAGGTAAAATGTTTTTGGGTGAATGGAGGCTGAAAAATCACGGCTACAAACCAAAAATGCATAGCCAAGATAATAATTGAGGAGTTATGGCAAATGAAAGGACAAAGGAGATGAAAGGACTTAAGGTAAATAAGCTTTTAAAACTCTTCATATTTCTTTTTCTTTAAATTCAAATAAAACAAAAATAAAATCAGTAAATTGACTTTAAAACCGAAACAAAGTAATATAAAATAAAAATAATTAATTAATTTAAAGAAAATGAAAAAAATATATAAGAAATTGCTTAAAAATTGAAAACAGGGTCTAGAAATTACAAATAAATCACTATTGACTTTGGAAAATTAAAAACTTCATTTTAAAAATATTTTAAAAAAAATGTGAAGTAAAATAATTCATTTATATTTTAAAAATGAAATAATTAATTAAATTTAGAGAAATTAGAAAAAGAACTAAAGAAATTGTTTAAAAATTCAAAACAGGACTTAAAATTTACAAATAGAATATCACTAGTTTTAGAAAATTTCTATTTCACTTTAAAACAAATAAAAGGTCAAATAAATAAAATAAATGAGGAACAAAATAAAGTGGGAATGAGAATAAAATAAGATTTTTAAAAAAAATAGAAAAATAAATAAAGAATTACTTTAATTAATTGAAACTGGAAATTAGAAATTGTAAGCAAAATACAACTGACACTGGAAAATGTCAATTATACTTTTAAAAATGTTTTAAAACCAAAATATATGCATAACATGTTATTTTACCCATATAAATATAAATTAGAACATTACATGACCAAATAAAATATTATTTATACAATTTAAAATAAACTTTTTTTTAAATACAGCAAATTACACACAATATTGAAAAAGGCATAACATTCACATTATAAATCAGATTTCAACGAAACGAAAAACATTATTCTTAAAATTTTATTTACTTTCATAATAAAAGATAAAATTCAAATTTTCATACTTTCAAATTTCTAAATTAAAAGTCAAAGTTTGACTATATTGACCAAAATTCACTTTTCTGGAAAATATTCTTTTTAGTCATGTTTGGAATTCTAATTCACATCAAAATCAAAATTTATATTTAAAATAACAAAATTTATTCATTTTAATAAATAAAATAAAGTTTTTAAATCAGGAAATTAAATTAAAGAAATTAATATATATAATTAAAATAATCACAAAATACATGGTTGTTACACTCTCCCCCACTCAAATCTTTTCGTCCTCGAAAAGGAATGAGGTACGGAAAACACAGAAAAGATAAAATGGAATAGGATTAAGACAAGATGACAAGAAGATTAAAATTATACCTGATAACTATTGTTATGGGTAAGTTTAATAAGGTGGAGAATAGGAATAGCTAGAAGGGAAAATAGGACGAAAGACAAGGATGAGCCATTAATTTAAAATTGTTGGTTGAAGAGGTAAAATATTTAAAACACTTTAAAATCGTTTAAAAAGGAAATAACTAATCAAAGTATCATTTATATAATATTTTATCAAAATACTTTTATAACTCGATGTCTTAACAAGTTTATCCTTGTTCCTGTAGACTCTGGTAGTGCGTTGATCAGGCGCAAAACTAGAATTCTCCAGGTACTTAGTAGACTTGTTTCAACACCCAGTGAAAATACTGGAAAAACTTTTAAAAACAGATATGGAAAGTACAATCCAAACAAAAACAAACAAAACCTTTGTCTAACCATGGTTCGCAGATACACAATGGTTACGCCTGGATCCCCCAGGAAACAATCCATATCCGTAAGCTTTCTCAGCCCTGCGAGTTACGCCATGATGACTAGTAGAATGCAGGATACACAATGGTTACGCCTGGATCCCCCAGGAAACAATCCGTACCCCCAGGCAAGACTCAGCCAAGCATTTGCGCTACTATTCGCGACCTACACAGATTGCAGGATACACAATGGTTACGCCTGGATCCCCCAGGAAACAATCCGTACCCCTAGGCAAGACTCAGCCAGGCAGTTGCGCTATGCAGTCACGATTGTAAGACCATGGGCAACGCCATGGAATTCGAAGGACACTCGAGTATCATATCCGGAAAACCAAAAATCAGAGAGAATAATATCGATAGAATGAATCCAAGATGTGGCCACAAATCGGATATCAAGCAGAAGGCACTTTCCATATCTTTACTTCGAAAATATGTATCATATAGTACCTTTTCAAATCACTTTCAAATATCGTACTTATATAAAATCCATTATATATAAGATTTAATTTTCAAATCAAATACTTTCCAAAATCAATAGTATATCAAATCATACTTATATAACTTCAATTATATAAGATTTCACTTTCAAATTGAGTACCTTTTCAAATCTATAGTTTTCGAATCAATTTCATACTCATACAAATCAATTTTATATAAGTTCGACAACTCCCAAATCAAGTGTTTAGTAACATAAGGTTCTCAAATTTAAATTTGTTTCAATATCAGTTCAATTTCAAAATCATATACAATTTCACCAAATTATTTTCTTCTCAAATTAAATATCTTTAGTTTCAAAGTTTCCAAAATAATAGATTTTTGAAAATAAATCCAAATTTCCAAATCAATATAATTTAAGTCAACCAATTCATTTCCAAAATCAAATGTTTTCAAAATCATCTTATACTTACGTAAGGTCCGTCTTATATAAGGATCAAATTTTCCAAAGTAAATTTCGCTGTATGAAGAGCCATATGGGATTTGAATATCTTTGCTTTTATAGGTTATATATCTTTGTAATTTAAATTGGAAAAGTAAGCAAAGATATTCTAACCCGACAGCTTTCAATTTCAGCGTCAAAATATATCATTGATATTAGAATATAAGATGTACACACGTCATCATTTCGCAAAATCACATTTGATCGCTCGCTCGATCACACAAGTTCGCTTTCGAACTAGTATTGTCCATTCGATTTCCCTAATGCGGACTTCGATATGATTTCTCGACTAGAAGCCATCAGTCTCCTTGCATAGCCATATACTATGATAGAGAATTCTGGAATCAAGCCCAAAATCCATATCAAATATTCGCCATCAAGAATCGAATGAAAAATCCTAACACGAAATGGTGTAATCCACCTCGAACTTGTGTACTCAAACTTGGATCAAATTAATTATGCGAATAAAATAGCATACGTACAACTTATATATTTATTTCAACTTGTTAAATATATAGTTTCATAAAGATGTTACTAAGTTAAAACATTTAAACTAAATTTTATTCAAATTATTTTGAAGACCAAATTCTTTTCAAAACATTTCAAATCTAAATTTCATATTAGAAAATTTTAAAATTGCTTTATTCATTTACTTAACCAAACAGTTTCAACTTATTTAAATCATATTACTTCATACTTAAACATTCAAAACAAACTTATATACTTTATCAAATTACTTTTCAAAATTTCTTAGCTTTGAAAAGTTAACCTTGATTTGGAAGTGCTCGAACCTTTAAAATAGTTGAAGAAATCATATTTCAATCCAAGAGTTGGAAATCACAATTAAATCAGTAAATCCATTCCAAAAATAGGGTTATATCAAATCAAATCCAAAACTCAAGGACTGAACACCGGCTCATTTCAAATTTTACAAATATATATACATATATCTTTCGAATATCACATCACACTTTGGAATTTGAAATCTAAATTGGTTTCACAAATCAATCGCATAGCAATGCTACCGAAGTGGCCTCTCCCTCACTCAGAAACTCGAAAATCAATGTCGATGATGCGTGCACTCATCACCGAAATTATTTTCCAGCGACACAAGTGAGTTCTGGACTTCCATTTACTTTGAAAACTTCTTTGAAATTCCTTCAAAATCATTAAAACCCATTAAAATCATTGAAACATTACTTATTCGGAAAAATAATTTCAATCATATTATTTATTATTTCAAAATCTTAAAACCAGTTCCAAAATGCCGGAGTTCAATCACTTAAATTCAGATTCAAAACCTTCAGTTATAAATCATTTTATATGAAACCATTTCTTATAAAATTTTCACAATTTCAAATCCTTTCAAAACTTCAAATTCTCATTTTTTTAAAAGGTATATAATCCTTATCAAAAACATTTCATCTTTATATAAAAATATGGTCATCCTTATCAAAATACAACTACGATGAATACAAAATTTTTAAAAGACAATCAACCACAAACTTTCCAAGGGACGATTCAAGGATGGATTTCAAAGCAAAACAGAGATTCAAATTTAGAAGGACTCTAATCAAATAGAATTCTAATTCAAAGATAGGCTCAAACGAAGATAAGATAATTAAATTACCAAATACAAGATGGATAAGCCTATATGAATCGCGGGCGACCTTAACCGATCAACCGTGATTTCAAGAATATAATCGATGCGAAAATCTAAGGAAAATCGACCTTCGATTGTCAGAGATAGAATCTAAATATAGCAGAAGATAGAAAACATCGTAAACCGAGGATACAGAAATCTCCGGTGAATCAATGCCAATTATAATCATTCAAAGATTGGCGGAATCGCCACCCTATAAAGGTCATACAAAGTGGAGTGATGCAATGCTCCAAAATCAAAAGAATACAATTAGGGGAGATAGGAATGGATTTCAGAACAAGTGAGCATTCCAAAATTCAAAGGAATCTTATTCGATAAGAATCCAAACGAAGATTAGAGAAATATAACCTATATCGATACAGAAAAATTCCCATTCAAAATTTGGAAAGACTCGAATTCATAACATACGAAAACAGAAGCTTAAATATCTTTAGTTGGACAACTTTAGCTAAGCAAAAGATACAACAGAGTTTACTCAAAGCATCCTAACAAACTACTGATTTTTCCATACCCAAAATAGATTCCTATCAATAAAGGATCTAGATCAATCAAGAGAGAAGTTCAAAATTTTAGAGGATCCTAATCAAAGAAATTACTAACAAGGTGGATACGAAAGGAATAAAGTTTAAGAAATATTTTACTTTTAAAGCAAGGAAATTTATATCAAAATAATCTTTGAAAATTCTTTAAAAATCATTTGAAAATCATTTTATACTTCGAAAATACGTTCTCTCACAAAGAAATGATTCTGAGATTGATTTCACTTATTCTAGGGTATTTCTACCCTATCTCTAATGAGTTTTTGCTCCACAGGCTAAGGTTTGCCTAAAACCAAAGCTCTGATACCACCTGTAACGACCCGGTATTTTGGACCATTCAAATCGACAATAATCCACACATGTCTGGCTTGAATAATTCAAAATAACAGAATTGTAAATAAATTTGGAGCAAATGAAATCAAATACACAGAATCACAGACACAGAACATATCAAAATAACTCGCAGCGGAATATAAAAAAACCATAGTAGTTCATGAAGCTACTATAACAAACTCTCAAAACATAATACATAATATCTGCTTGAAAACATATACAATAGACATCTCAAATAAATAGAAGTTTATGAATACCAGAACTGAAATAGAACAACTGAACTGAAAGGAACAGATAACTAGACAAGCAGAATCTCCAGCGATTCCTAGCTCCAGAAAGACATCCAAAGCTAAGCTGTAAATACTCAGGCTGACCCGAGCGTAAAGTAAAACACAAAACACTCGAGTCAGGACAATATATACTTATATAATGTAAACCAACTCAAGTGAACTGTAGTAGAAATGCACAATAACTCAAAGGATGCTTGGGATCGCCCATCCTTTAAGGATCAGTTAAACTATAAATTAAATACATCCCGTGGTTAAAATTTCAAAATGGTATTTTATACTTCGAAATCAAATATCATTTCAAAATTCAATATCCTTATAAAATCCATTTCAAAATATCAAAATATCATATTTCAAAATAATTTATATTTCGAAACAAATTACTTCATTTTAAATCATAAAAATGAAGTTAGTATATTTAATAATTAAAATTTTAAATTTCCAAAAATTTAACTTTTCAAAGTTCATTCGTTCACTTAAATTAATTAAAACAATGAAATTTCAACTTTCGCAGCATTTAGAAAATGCTACGGAAAGTCACATTTAAAATAGTTCAATTTAACAAAAGACAACATTTAAAATTCTGTAATATGGTTACATTAGTTTCAAATAAACTTAGTTAAATTCAACCATTATAACATTTACAAAAATGCTATAATAGCCTTTAATTAAATTTAGCCATTTGGTTCATTATTATCAACTACAGCATTTACAAATGTTGTATTATCATTTACATTAGAATTTAATAGCGTTTCAGAAATGCAGTTAACTAACTTCAAATATTCAGTATAATTTCACAAACAATAATACTTTTATATAAATCATTTTTTTTACTTATAAAATCATATAATTTCACTTTTAAAACAATTATTCAAATACCCTTATATTCATGATTTTATAAAGTTAAAACTCCATTCAAAAATCAAAATTTAATAATAATTCACTTATTAAATTCCAATTTTAAATTATAAATTCATTAAATTAAATTAACTTAACACTTAATTTTAAAATTTCAAAATAACTTAATTCCATTTTTATTTACTTAACTTAAAGTTCACTCTTAAGCCAAATTCACAAATTTCCAATTTTAGTTATATTTCAAAATTTCAACTTAAATATTCATTCATTTCACATTTTAACTTTATTCAAAATCATTAATATAATATAAAAATCATTTAAATTCACTTTAATCCAAATTATCATGAAGTTATCACATTTCATATTTAATTTAAATTCCAATTATCACCAAATTAAAATTTCCCAAAATAACTTACATTTCAAATTTTCTAATTTTACCATTAATTTATTTCACTTATAAATTTTCAAAAAATCAATAATGCTTTACAAAAATCATTTTTATTTAGTTTAAATCAAATTATTATAATATTTACATTTCTAAAATATTAAAAAAAATTATAAAACATATTTTAACAACGGGTCTATATTTCATTTTCTAGCCTAGGTAAAGTGATACGGGTAATTTATCATTTCAACCCGTAATTTACAAAGATACCTGGGTTTGATCATTTCAAACCTGCAATCCCAAGTAAATGAAAATAATTGAAAATCATTCAGGCATATCATTTCAGCCCATAACGATTTTCTCCTATTCTAAAGTCCGTTCGGGTATGTATCATTTCAACCCATAGTGATTCTAATCTAAAGGGAACTTGCAGTGTGATAAACTGATAAAAATAAAAGAACAACATAATATAACAGTAACATATGATATAACAGGTGTTTAAGCATGGGTGAACATCATATAATCATAACATAGCAGTTATAACCGGATGCAGTACATTTACAGATTCAAGTGGTGTCGGTTTATCAGTTATATAGGTACAGATTGTCTGGTGAGAATAACTCACCTGTTAAGCTGGAGATTTGCCAACAAGCACACAACACAAAGATTACGAAGGCACGACAACTCTAATACAATTTGAGTGTGGAGAGAAAATCCAATGATATAGATCTTGTGTTACAACCCAAACAAAAATCAAAGCAAACCATAAATTTCAATACACTAGAAATGAAATAACTTTTAAATAAAGAGAGATACGAATGCCAAATCTTTTGCCATGCTTTCTCTATTCTTTTTTCATGGCCTAGGGATGGTTTTGGCTCTGGTTTGAACAAGTTTGGCTCAGGTTTGGTCATGTGTATGCATGGCCTAGGTAGTAGAATATGAGGAGGAAGTTTATACAAAGGAATATGAAGAGTTTAAGGCAAAATAAGTGGGTTTTGTTCACAAAAATGGCTCGGCCATGGGCTTGTGTGGTCAGGTCAGAGGGGTATGGATCAGGTCAATGGAAGGAAAGGTGTGTGGTGGTCTGGCCAGAGGTGGTGGAGGCGGCCTAAGGTGGTGGTGGTGGTGGAAAATGGAGTGGTGAAGCAATAGTGGTAAACAATCATGTTTTTATGGCTTGTTTTGCAATTTTTTGTGGAGTTTTGGCATCATGGTGGCTCGGCCTTGGTCAAGACCAGAGGAGTAGCTGGTGTTGATGGCAGGGAAGAGATGTAGGAGTTTGTGGCCATGGATGTGGAGTGGAGGCCATTCAAAGAGGCAAAGAAAACAAGGCAAAATACATGAAAAATGAGAAGAAAAGTGTAAAAAAAGTAGCCATTACCCATAAATTTTCTTGAAGCCATGAATGAATGAGAAGGTAAAATGTTTTTGGGTGAATGGAGGCTGAAAAATCACGGCTACAAACCAAAAATGCATAGTCAAGATAATAATTGAGGAGTTATGGCAAATGAAAGGACAAAGGAGATGAAAGGACTTAAGGTAAATAAGCTTTTAAAACTCTTCATATTTCTTTTTCTTTAAATTCAAATAAAACAAAAATAAAATCAGTAAATTGACTTTAAAACCGAAACAAAGTAATATAAAATAAAAATAATTAATTAATTTAAAGAAAATGAAAAAAATATATAAGAAATTGCTTAAAAATTGAAAACAGGGTCCAGAAATTACAAATAAATCACTATTGACTTTGGAAAATTAAAAACTTCATTTTAAAAATATTTTAAAAAAAATGTGAAGTAAAATAATTCATTTATATTTTAAAAATGAAATAATTAATTAAATTTAGAGAAATTAGAAAAAGAACTAAAGAAATTGTTTAAAAATTCAAAACAGGACTTAAAATTTACAAATAGAATATCACTAGTTTTAGAAAATTTCTATTTCACTTTAAAACAAATAAAAGGTCAAATAAATAAAATAAATGAGGAACAAAATAAAGTGGGAATGAGAATAAAATAAGATTTTTAAAAAAAATAGAAAAATAAATAAAGAATTACTTTAATTAATTGAAACTGGAAATTAGAAATTGTAAGCAAAATACAACTGACACTGGAAAATGTCAATTATACTTTTAAAAATGTTTTAAAACCAAAATATATGCATAACATGTTATTTTACCCATATAAATATAAATTAGAACATTACATGACCAAATAAAATATTATTTATACAATTTAAAATAAACTTTTTTTTAAATACAGCAAATTACACACAATATTGAAAAAGGCATAACATTCACATTATAAATCAGATTTCAACGAAACGAAAAGCATTATTCTTAAAATTTTATTTACTTTCATAATAAAAGATAAAATTCAAATTTTCATACTTTCAAATTTCTAAATTAAAAGTCAAAGTTTGACTATATTGACCAAAATTCACTTTTCTGGAAAATATTCTTTTTAGTCATGTTTGGAATTCTAATTCACATCAAAATCAAAATTTATATTTAAAATAACAAAATTTATTCATTTTAATAAATAAAATAAAGTTTTTAAATCAGGAAATTAAATTAAAGAAATTAATATATATAATTAAAATAATCACAAAATACATGGTTGTTACACCTAGGGTATGTCATTTCCTTATGGATAAAGGGTGGTATCATGGTATGGAGCCCAGATACTTAACTCGTGTGGACACTATACATTTATCACTTTGTGATGTTGCTTTGTTGGTTGAGGGGCCCCACGGATAAAGGTCAGTAACGACCGGGGGATGACATGACTCGTGTGTTAGTTACCTAGTTACAGCTGTACAGCGTGAGGTAGCATCAGTGTGTTAGTTACCTAGTTACAGTTGTACAGCGTGAGGTAGCGTCTGCCTTTTGTTTGCAGAGATCCGGTTAGGATCCGGGGCGTCTTTCCAGAGGCGTTTCTATTTCGGTGTAAGGAAGTTCCTTAGCCTGACCAATTGTTGGAAATCCAAAGAAACAATACGAACCCTGTACGGTTTTTAATTGTATTACCTGCTATGGAATGTGGCGGTAACCTGCTATTGAACGTAGTAGCTATAGTAGACATACAACAATTGTTGTATGTTGGCTAAGATTGATATTATACTTTCGAAATGTTTTCCACACTAGACATTAATAATAATATCAACTGATTCTGCGTAATAAGCATTTTTGACTATCATAAGGAGAAATCTCCTCCAATTCTGCGTTTGCATTGTGTGTGTGGCGGGAGGCCTTATGTTAGTTTCGTTTTCCCAAAAGCATTGCGAAATTGTTTTATTTTCTTTGTGAAAATAACTGTTTTACGATCTCACACCAGTCACCATGACTAACTCGGAGTTTATTGTTCCCTTTCTAAACTTTGGGTGCCCATAATTTTCCACACGGGCAGCCTAGAGTTATATTATCAGGATATTCTGGAGCTTTGGAGATGAGCTGGATGGCAAAGCGTACTACCGTACTTGTTTATTATCTCCGCTGTGTATTCTGTACGTGGACAAGTTTATATAACTGTCCAGTGATGTGTATTGTTGTAACTCTGATGACTGATGTATGTATAAACTGATATAGTCTTTTGTTTTAAAGATTATTGATTTATCTATTGTATATTATTCCGCTGCGATATGTGAGATTCCGATTTTGTTTCTGTTTCTGGTTTTCTGTTTTTTTTCTTTTCTTCTTCTACCTCTTCTTTTAACCCTAAAGTTTCGCGTTTCCACCATTCGATTTTTCGACAGTTGGTACAGTGGTCGTATCGGTGTCGTGTTTTCGGAAGACGGATTTGCGGGTCTTTACACTATGTGTCTATTTATCTTATCCAGCTTCCTTTTTGTTTCGGGAGTAAACCAAACTGGCCAGCATCCACCTTGGCGGCCTGATCACGGTGGTCATGCCCCGAATTTGTGACACCCTTATTGTTTTGTGCCTTAATTGTGTGCATCTTTGCTATGTGCGTTTGCCCATATGTCACATAGGCCAGTAGTCAGTTACCTATATGGGCAATGTGTTGGGTCATGATTGATGCATAGCATAGTTTTGCAGCATGTTTATGACATGCAGTGGATATCACAATATTGAGGAAGAGGTAACAGATGACTGTAAGAGCAGTGTCAGACTAACATATGTGAGGCTACTAATGTAAGTAGATGTGCTTTCGTTCTCCCGTTTGGTTCTGGTGTGTGTGTATACGTTACCGCCTAAGACTATGTTTAGGGTATAGTAAATCAATGTATCTTATCTTTTGTGATTGGTGGGCAGACAACCCATCTATTCTAGGCAGACGGCCTATTCTCTTCAAGCAAATGGCCTACTCATTATTGATTTTATTTAAGCATTGCCACATGCTAGCATAAACCTTTTATTGATTTCAAGACACTATTGATGATTTCAAGATATGGATGATTCACCTTATTGATGTTAATTTTGTGGTTTCTGATTTGATGCATTTTCTTATGGGTGATGACATATTTATACCCGACTTCTTGATATTTGTGTTACGTGTGTAGGATCGATTTCACCCTAGAGGGGGGGGGGGTGAATAGGGTGATACTAATAATTATAGAAATTTAATGCGGAAGTAAAAAAATAATTTCAACACAGATCACATCAGAATAATAGCAGCACAAATATAGCAGAATATAAAAAGTAGAAAATAGAACACACATATTTACCCAGCTTCGGCAAAACCCTACCTACGTGCTGCCCCCAAGGTTTCTACTAGAAATTAAGTAGTCAGACGTACACACATAAACTCATGACACCCGCTATCGACTAACCTAACTCTACGCTCAAAACCCTGCCACAACTCAGCCACTGAGTTGCGAATTCTCAAACTACACCACCGTAGTTCGACCCCTAGTCACACGCCTAGACAATTTCACAATTTAAAAAGAAATTACAAAATAAAAAACAATTAAAAATAAAAACCCTAATTGGAAATTATAACAGCCCAATGTGATAAAGGAACTGGCCCAATAGGTAAATTAGGTAATAAAAAAATTTGACCCCTTTATTCTTTTATCAGCCCGACTCCTTGTACTTCGATCTTTGAAAATGGCTGCTCGTTCGTCTTCAAGAAAATTAGGGCTTTTGATAATTGAATTAGCCGATTGTTTGTTGGTCGATTACAATGACTATTCCTCTGATTTGCTTCGGCAACCGACCGCTTCTTCAATTCTCTCACGGCTCCTTCAATTTGATCGAGTTTGGTATAAATTGGTATGTGATTTTAAGCTCTTTGCTTTGCTGGTTAATTTCCTTGAACTCGATGATTTAGGCCGATGATGTTAATCGTTTATATAGGGTTCGAATTCCTATTTCTTCGTTCGTCTGATAATTTTCTTCGGCCACTTGATTATGTTTGAATGACTGTGATTTTTATGACTTGTTCAAATTCGTATATTTTGTGTTACTTGATTCCCACGGCTTCGATTGATTTCTTGGCCATCACGGCGTTGAATTGCATTAGGAATTTTTTCTTGCTCACCACGGTTTCGATTTTCTAGCTTTCAAATTTGTTGACTTCGGTCACTTGATTTTGTGAAAATATTTTGAGATGAGAATTTTACATTGACTTTGCATTTGCTTTGAGAATTTACTTCGGCCTGGTTCCTATAAGACTGTAAACAGCCTCGTTTTTGTTTTGTTCACTACTGTTGCACTGATATTGCTTTGTACTTGTTTTCCCTGTCCACTGCTTGACTCGAAGTCTGGTCTTCATGTAGCTTGTCTGCACTTGGTTTCACTGCATACATATATGTTATCACATGTATATATTCAGTTATATGTTGCTGAGTCTTGTGTTGCATTGTGGTGAGTTACTTGTACATGCCAAGCCATTGATTTTGATCTAGCTTTGAAGCTTGTTGTATATATATGATATGCTGGCTCGAGTTGCTTCACCATTGACTGTTGCATTGTGTTCATGTACATTGATGTTGGTCTGCACTACGTATATGTATGTTGTATATGTTGGTGCACTTGTTATCTTCACTTGCATATTTGTTCATCATGTAGTCTGAAATGTTAGACTTGACTGTTTGTGGTGCTTCATCGATACATATGTGCATGCTTGAAGTCACTGGATAGTTGCTGTGCACTCTGGTTTCATGATGTATGTTTGCAGCCTTGCTCATCTACTTGATGTCTACATGATGTAAGGATTATCTTGTCTTTGGTTATGAATTGAGTTGATGTTTTGGTTGATTGCATGTTCACTTTGTTGCACTTCCAGTGTGCCATGACTTGCGTACTAGTCTGGTTCATATAAATGTATACATGTATGTGCATTGAGTCATGTGAGCTTGTGTGGTCTGATGCACTTGAATATGCTATGTTGCATTACTCCATGTATTCATAAAGTTTGGTGGCTTCATGTATATGATGCATGTTGACTGTGTAGTCTGCAATGCTTGGAGATTCATGTATGGTTGCAGTTTTGGTTTGTGTGAATTTCTGATGACTTTGTAGCCTTGGTTTCACTCGAGAATTATTTTCTTTTTGAATTGCACTTGTGTTGAATCCAGCTTATAGCTCGGGTTTGACCTTGTGCTCATGTCGTGACTTTATTTGTATTGCACTTGAGTTGAACCTGACTTTTAATTGGGTTTGACCTTGTGCTCACCTGTCCCTGTAACTTTATCAAGTGTATATTGGTGTAAGGCCTTGTGGCATGTACAGTGATACACTGTGCATGTCACAAGCTGTTCGTGTATGATGAATTCAAATTTAAATGATGACGAACAACCCAAATAACTGAGGCAAATAATATTTTCAAAATATACACTTTATTTTTCACTGCAAAATATTTTCTTCTCAATTTTACCGCGTTAGTGTTTATTTTGCAGATTGCTCAGATGCTAGATTCAATCTGGAATGGAGTTGAAGATAAATACGAGTGAATGAGTGATATGTGGTGAGGTGCTAATGTAAATGATAAATTATGATGTAATTGAAATTTGTATATATATAGCGAGAGCTCAAATTTGTACTATTCAAAATTGTAATAAATATCTGTTTGAATAAAATATCTGTTTGAATTTAAATTTTGTGTTATTTATTTTATTCAGCAAATATTTATTTAATTATGTGAAAAAATAAAATAGTACATTAACAAATACATTCAAATGAATATATATATGTTTATTATCATCAAACAAAAATCATATACTCGCATATTCAACAATCTCCCCCTTTTGATGATAACAAACATATATTTAAGATTTTGAATTTTATTAAACGTATTTGATCATTCAATTTGCTCCCCCTATTTGAGTGCTCCCTCTTTACAATAAAACTCCCCCTTCATATATGCATGAAAATAAATATTTAATTGAGCCTAGATGCAAATAGAAAATATTTGACCTTTATTTGCCAAAATCTTAACTTTTCTCTCCCCCTTTTGTTATCAGCAAAAGAGTAATAGTGTTAGAAAAATAGAGATAAAGTGATAGACATTAATACAACATTAATACTCAATCGGGTATAAATATAAAATTTCAATAAAAAATCAAACAAAAATCATAAATACTCTATTTGACGCATATTCCACTTTAGAATGATATGGATGATGTCATCATATAAAACCATATAGTTGTGTCTATTTGTGGTATATTTATATCAGAAATTTGAATATCCACTAACCATGCATAACCGTTAGGACTTTTAAATGAGATTAGTAGTATTCAAAATTTTTATTAAAAAATGAATTCAAGTATCTTCTAACCACACATAACCGTGAGGACTTTTAAATGGGATTAGAATCAACTTCTCTATTTAATCAATCAATTTTGATATGCGTTTCATACATGCATAATCGTGAGGACTTTTAAATGAGCATGGAAGCACATAATCAAAAATTCCAAGTAATTCACCCATGCATAACCGTGAGACTTTTAAATGAGAGTGAATACTTTGGATGTTTTTATTGCTAAAAATATAATAAAATGAAGAATGAATAATTTCCCGTTTAAAATACCACATATTGACATACTATATTGGATTTTGATGAGTGATGGTCGTTAGAAATATGATAGAAATAGAGATGGTCATGGAATTTTTACCCATAAAAAGTTTTATAACTCTTGTTTAAATTTCTAAAGAAATTTACTAAATATACTATCTTAATTTATAATATATGATTAATATCAACACTCGTCACTTTTTCAAACACTATTTATCTTTTCGATAATCGGCAGGGAGTCAGATTCGTTAATATGGTCATTTAAAATCAAATCCAAAAAATAATTATAAAATCAAATTTTCTAAAATAAATAATCTGAAACAAGGTCAACAAAAAAATGATTTTCTGGAAGGGGTTTTATAAAAGAAAAATGTCTTCTTATTTGACAATTAGTTGAAATGAAAAATATGCAGATATTTTCTTTGAAAAATGTGATGCAGCTAATGAATGTTTCAACATAAATCACGTTCCACTAGTAATTTTTCTATCAACTAAATTTCCAGTGTAATCTGCATCCGAATTTCCCTTTGACTCAAGATTATCATTAGTTGAATGTTATAGACCAGACCGTGAAGTTGCAAAAAATTTCCTTAAAATCATTTTTACAGCATTTAAATGGAATTGAATTGAAGCCATGTTAATAAACAATCAGTGACTATAGTGTCAGATAAGATAAACAAATATATCCACTTGTATTATGAGTAATCAGTAATCAATAAAACAACATCATTAGTTCAAACAAATCTATATGAACTAGTCCAGAGATTCTTATAGTGTTCTCGGCATAAAAATATAATTGGCCGTCAATTTTGAAAAAGTCAGAATCAGAATCAATATTTATTATCACATAACTGGTTGATTTAAATCAAATTATGGTGTAGATTATCACATTTAATAAATCATTCAAGATGAATATACAGTTACCTGTTTTACCTTTACCGATAATATTTCGTTGTTGTTCATTGTGATCCTGCCACCTTTGTACTAGGCTAAGGAACTTTGATTTGTCGCCCGTTGTGTGTCTGGAACAGCCAGAATCCAGATAACACTGTTGTTGTTCCTTAGCCTGCCACCACACCTACACGATGAAAGATTTTTGTGACCTATTTGTTTTTATAGGTCCATGGTTGTCAGTGGCAAACGATTTTGAAAAATATGTTTGAGTAGACCCAAAACTATTTATAAATGTTCCTTTTGACACCCAAATTTGTTTGACTTTGAGGGATTCTATATTCATGCCTTTTGGAACCCAAATTGGAACGATTTTTACGTGTTTGGGTCTATACCAACAAATATTCTGATTGTGTTCGGTTTTTCCACATATCGTGCACTTGAGTTGTCTTTATTAATTACATTTCTAACACCTTCAGATTGATTATACCCAAGTCATTGTCTAACAGTATTAATAGTTTGTTTCCCTAATAGCATATTTAACGATCTTTCACTTTTTGAATTTTTTTTCTAAAGTCATAGACAGTTGTGGACTTGTGTTTTGAGAGATTCATTTTCATTGAACAATTGTGTGCACTTTTTAATAGAATTTTCTCTCCTCGTATTTTCACTTTCTTTCAAAATTAGAATTTCATTTTCAAGCAATTTAATTTTAATTTCTGATTTTTTAATTTCTTCTTCGAATGTTGGACACTTATCACACTTAGGGCTTTTACTTTGATAGTTTTTAACTAATTGATCGAGCTGTTTATTTAAATCTATCAAAGTATGTCTTTGTGATTCAAGTTTTGCGTATTTCTCCCTAAGTCGTTTGAAACAGCCATTTACTTCGTGGAAATATATAAGTAATTCTGAGTGAGTGAGTTTTGATACCTCGCTTGGCTCATCATCATCGCTATCAGTTATATACCTCGAAAGCACAGATCCGCTTTTTCACTCTCACTGCTAGTACTTTCATTATCTTCATCACTTGTATTCCACGTGGCTGCAAAACTTCTCCTTTTTTATTTCTTTTCTTGGCCGTGTCGATTCTGAGGACAATTGGGCTTGATGTGACCGGGTTTATTGCTCTTGTGACAAATGATCTTCTGTTCTTCTGGTTGTCTAGTACTTTGACTATTCTGCTTTTCAGTTTTTGATTTAGAGCTGGATTTCCGTATCTGCGATTCCACTTTTTGAATCCTTTTATTAATAGCGCTAGCTCAACTGCTCCATCATCATCATCATCATCACTTTTCGTTGTTCCTTTGAGAGCTATTGTTTCTTTCGAGTATCACCTCCTTCACGCTCTTCCTTGAATTTCATTTCTAAATCATAAGTGGTGAGATTTCCGATGAGCTCTTCAACTTTGATTTGTTTCAAATCCTTTGATTCTTGAATCGTAGTGACTTTTGCTTCAAAACTTCATGGAAGGACTCTGAGGATTTTTCGGACTATCTCCAACTCTGTGTATGATTTTCCAAGAGCTTTTGATTTGTATACAATATTGGAAAGTCGTCCGTACATCTCTTTGACATTTTCTTCCTTGGCCATTGTGAAATTCTCGTATTCGCTACTCAGCATGGCAAGGCGAGATTCCTTGACTTGAGATGTTCCTTCGTGAGTCACTTCTAGTGTGTGCCAGATTTCCTGCGTAGTTAGACAATGTGAGATACGATTAAATTCAATTTGATCCAATGAACAAATAATAGAATTCATAACTTTAGCATTTGTATTATGTAGTCTATTTTCTAGATCTGTCCAATGATCCATCGGTTTATCTCTTTCCTGATTATCTACCATTATAGTTGGGGTCCTACAACTTGTTTCAACAATATTCCAAGCATCAATGGTTTTCAGAAAGATTTTCATTCTATTTTTCCAATAAGCATATTCACCATTGAACATTGGTGGTCTAACTATGGACCGACCCTCAGCAAAAGCATTATTAAAAGAAGCCATTTTTAAATTGTAAAACAAAAATTGGTTTTTGAAAAATCAAAATTTTAAAACAAAAATTGCTTTTGTTCCTAGCTCTGATACCACTTGTAGGATCGATTTCACCCTAGAGGAGTAGGAGGGTGAATATGGTGATACTAATAATTATAGAAATTTAATGCGGAAGTATAAAATAATTTTAACACAGACCACATCAGAATAATAGCAGCATAGATATAGCAGAATATAAAAACCAGAAAATAGAACACACGGATTTACCCAACTTCGGCAAAACCCTGCCTACGTGCTGCCCCCAAGGTTTCTACTAGAAATTAAGTAGTCAGACACTTACACACGTAAACTCGCGACACCCGCTATCGACTAACCTAACTCTACGCTCAAAACCCTACCATAACTCAGCCACTGAGTTGCGAATTCTCGAACTACACCACCGTAGTTCGTACCCTAGTCACACGACTAGACAATTTCACAATTTTAAAAGAAATTACAAAATAAAAAACAATTCGATCTTTGAAAATGGCTGATCGTTCATCTTCAAGAAAATTAGGGCTTTTGATAATTGAATTAGCCGATTGTTTTTTGGTCGATTACAATGACCATTCCTCTAATTTGCTTCAGCAACCGACCGTTTCTTCAATTCGCTCATGGCTCCTTCAATTTGATCGAGTTCGGTATAAATTGGTATGTGATTTTAAGCTCTTTTCTTTACTGGTTAATTTCCTTGAACTCGATGATTTAGGCCGATGATGTTAATCGTTTATATAGGATTCGAATTCCTATTTCTTCATTCGTTTGATAATTTTCTTCGGCTACTTGATTATGTTTGAATGACTGTGATTTCTTTGACTTGTTCAAATTTGTATATTTTATGTTACTTGATTCCCACGGCTTCGATTGATTTCTTGGCCATCACGGCGTTGAATTGCTTTGGGAATTTTTCTTGCTCACCACGGTTTTGATTTTCTGGCATTCAAATTTGTTGACTTCGATCACTTTATTTTGTGAAAATAATTTGAGATGAGAATTTTACTTTGACTTTGCATTTGCTTTGAGAATTTACTTCGGCCTGGTTCCTGTAAGACTGTAAACAACCTCGTTTTTGTTTTGTTCACCACTGTTGCACCAATATTGCTTTGTACTTGTTTTCCCTGTCCACTTCTTGACTCGAAGTATGGTCTTCATGTAGCTTGTCTGCACTTGGTTTCACTGCATACATATATGTTCTCACATGTATATATTCAGTTATATGTTGCTGAGTCTTGTGTTGCATTGTGGTGAGTTACTTGTACATGCTGAGCCACTGATTTTGATCTAGTTTTGAAGCTTGTTGTATATATGATATGCTGGCTCGAGTTGCTTCACCATTGACTGTTGCATTGTGTTCATGTACATTGATGTTGGTCTGCATTGCGTATATGTATGTTGTATATGTTGGTGCACTTGTTATCTTCACTTGAATATTTGTTCATCATGTAGTCTGATATGTTAGACTTGACTGTTTGTGGTGCTTCATCGATACATATGTGCATGCTTGAAGTCATTGGATAGTTGTTGTGCACTCTGGTTTCCTGATGTATGTTTGCAGCCTTGCTCATCTACTTGATGTCTACATGCTGTCTGGATTAGCTTGTCTTTGGTTGTGAATTGAGTTGATGTTTTTGTTGATTGCATGTTCACTTTGTTGCACTTCCAATGTGCCATGACTTGTGTACTTGTCTGGTTCATATAAATGTATACAAGTGTGTGCATCGAGTCATGTGAACTTGTATAGTCTGATGCACTTGAATATGCTATGTTGCATTACTTCATGTATTCATAAAGTCTGGTGGCTTCATGTATATGATGCATGTTGACTGTGTAGTCTGCAATGCTTGGAGATTCATATATGGTTGCAGTTTTGGTTTGTGTGAATTTCTGATGACTTTGTGGCCTTGGTTTCACTCGAGAATTATTTGCTTTTTGAATTGCACTTGTGTTGAATCCAGCTTATTGCTCGGGTTTGACCTTGTGCTCGTGTTGTGACTTTATTTGTATTGCACTTGAGTGGAACCCGGCTTTTAATTGGGTTTGACCTTGTGCTCACCTGTCCCTGTAACTTTATCAAGTGTATATTGGTGTGCATGACCTTGTGGCATGTACAGTGATACACTGTGCATGTCACAAGCTATTCGTGTATGATGAATTCAAGTTTAAATGATGACGAACAACCCAAATAACTGAGGCAAATGATATTTTCAAAATATACACTTTATTTTTCATTGCAAAATATTTTCTTCTCAATTTTACCGCGTTAGTGTTTATTTTGCAGATTGCTCAGATGCTGGATTCAATCTGGAATGGAGTTGAAGATAATACGAGTGAATGAGTGATATGTGGTGATGTGCTAATGTAAATGATAACTTGTGATGTAATTGAAATTTATATATATAGTGAGAGCTCAAATTTGTACTATTCAAAATTGTAATAAATATTTGTTTGAATAAAATATCTGTTTGAATTTAAATTCTATGTTATTTATTTTATTCAGCACATATTTATTTAATTATGTGAAAAAATAAAATAGTACATTAACAAATACATTTAAATGAATATATATATATGTTTATTATCATCAAACAAAAATCATATACTCACATATTCAACAATGTGATGTTTTGATGGTTGCGTATGATATTATAATTATATACAATATATTGACACTATGATCTTGACTTGTGTATTATGCCGGTACTATCATGATATTATTTTTACTGTATACTTTATCACCTATATTTATTTACCCTTGATTTAGATATAGTCTGACCTACGTGTTATTTACGTAATACACGGGTCAGTCTGAGACTTTTTAGGTTTAGGGATAGTGAGACTAGCCTACTTTTATTCGGCATAGAGGAGATTAGGTATTCAGTATAACTTTCATGATCTTATATTGTTTCATGTATGTATATCCATGTGATGTATATTAGAAGTCCTTTACATATTTTGTATTATATATTATCGCTGTGATTCTGACTTTGTATTCTCTGATATTTACTATATATTGGGTATTGTTCTATTTGGGTGACACACGTGTTTATTGTTATTGCTTTATGCTGATACTATGTATGTTTTGTGGTAAGTTATATCCGATATTTTAATACGTACCAGTATTAGCTTAAGGGAATATTCACGTATGTACCCCGTATAGCCTTATTCTCCATATCATCCGATATCGTTCTATAATATTCTTGAATAATATGGGTATAAAGGTATGGTGTCACAAAATAGTATCAGAGCAGGTTCAAAACAATACATTATATATATGTATATATAATGACACGTCAAGACCTTAGTGAGACTTAGAGTCCCTGTCTCTTTGGGTGAGTTGGGTAGTTACCCTATAATTGGGAAAAGTAGAAGTATATGATGATTACCCTTGTAATCATCCAAGAATGTATTTTCTATATTTTATTTGGATTTTTAATATTTTGAGAATGAATATAAATATAACATGATCGACATTGAGTGGCTTAATATTGAGTTGTCAAGTTTTGATTTGATTTTGATTAGAGTGCGCCATGTGGAATTTGTTTACCCGTGTTATCCTGCCTTTTTACCAAGCAGTATCTAGATAGACTTGACAAATAAAACTCAATATTTATCAAGGAAGGAAGCCCGGAGAGATAGCTACAAAGCCTAGAAACCAAGTACAACTAGAATAACAAGGCAAAGAGAGAATTACCCAAAAAATTTCAAGGTCAAAAAATCACAAAGTGATGGGACTTCACTGACCCATGATGGGTCATCACCGACCCATGTGATGGGTCATCACCGACCCATGTGATGGGTCTTCACCAACCTATGATGCATCTTCACCGACCCATCAGTGGTTGCCCGATTTGCCTCCAACTTTCTAAGCTCTTCAACCATGACACCAATAACCCTCTTCAAGATTCAAACCATCAATCTCATGCAACTTTTTATCGGTTTCCTCAAGCAAATCAGGTCAATAATTCCATCCTTCCATAAACCTATCAATTGGACTCAGAAACAAGCAAATTATGGCTCAAACAACTCAGGAACCATGAAGCTAATGGTAAGGTGACCAATCTTTAAAAGTCCAAAATCCATTTTGGTGAAGTTTTATGGGTCGGTGTCGACCCAAAGAGATTGCTAATATGGCCATGTCTTCTTCTTCAGCAACTACTGGGAGATCACGGAGAACGTGGGTTAGGACGTGCTTGAAGCTTTCCCATCGACCTACATCTATAAATAGACCGTGAAAGGCTTCATTTTAGGATCTTTTTGCTCTTCCGTCATTGTTATATATTTCTTGTGATTGCTAACCATTCAGCGACTAACCATAAGAACCGTACTTGTAATTTTAGTAATAAAAAGAGATTTTTTTTAGAGTGGACGTAGGCCAGCGAACGCCGAATAAATCTTTGTATTTTCGTTTCTTCCTCATTTTCATTTTATTTTCCTCACCTTTTATTCTCTTCTATAATCTGTTAGGTGTTTGTGCCATTTTTGTTGCAAACATTTTGGTGCTTTCACTGAGAATCTACATGAACTTGCTAATTTGAGATTTGGAGATAATTAAGATGACGAGACAATCTGCTAAGAAAGCCGCTGTGGAAGGAAATCAACATTACCAAAGATGAGATGGAAATCATGATGAATCGGATGCAGGAGAAGATAATAACCCGTCAAGAAGAAATGATGGAGAATTTCTTCAGAAGGATGGGGCAAACAGGAACAACCGAAGTTGTTGGAAATCGGATTCAGAGACCTTGAGCTAGAGTTAGCATACTAGGGAATGGAATAGAAAGAGTTGGAACGGCCCCCTAAAGTGCTGGATTGGTCGGTACCGAACTAGGGCCGTTCGGTATCAAACCATGGGTACTCGGGGGCATGACTAGAACTAATCTAGGAGGAGAAGGAGCACGTCTAGAAAGCAATATTGGGCATGCGAACATGAATCGGAATGCTGATACACAACCAGAAGAGTACATGCCGGAGTTCCCTCGTGGAGTCGGGGGGTAGGGTGAGAATGTGAACCCAAGGATTCCTTTGAATGATGATGAGAGACTTGCGGAGATGGTAAGATGAGCCATAAGGGGTGGACTGCCTAATCGGAGAAAAGAGGATGTGAATAGGAGTCGATTCGCTCCAAACTTCGGTATGCTAGGAATCCACCTAATTTTAAGCTACCAACATTGGATGCTTATGACAGAAAGACAGATTCAACAATCAGATGAGGTACGTCCGGCACATGGAGGTGTAGGGTGCATCCCAGGAAGTTATGAGACGGTGTTTCCTTCTGTACTTAATGGATTTAGCTGCGTTATGATTTAGACAATTGGAAAACGGTTCCATCAACTCTTGGACCGAATGGGTGGACATGTTTATGATACAGTTTCGGGTCTATATTGTGATAGAGTTAGGGGATGCCCTAGGGGCAATTATGTAATTTGTTACATATATCTAACTCCTTGGCCAATCTTGTTCGAAATAAAGGTATTTTCTTTCTATTATATACTTGATATAATATGGTTATATTGATTAATACATTTAATTAAAAGTATTAATAGAAAATCCATAAATGGTATGTTTTGTGATAGTAGATTCAAAGTGTTGTATCCATGAGTAATTTATTACAATGAAACAAATATACCATTTTAAATGTTCCTAGTCAAGATGCATCGAGACTAGATATCGACGTATCCGTTGAGATTAGAGTACGTAACGCTCACAAAATGTTGGGTAATGTATTACTCATGACTGCTAGGGGTACCAAGGGTTATGTATTAATAGTTTTTGATACCCTATGGAATGACTCACTTAATTGTTTTATGTTGGTTAATATAACCAAGGTCAAGCAGAGAATATCAATGTGACTAGTTTACACAGTTCTCTCGACTTGAGAATACTGTTGATCTTCAATGTGGAAGCTCCACTTTGATTATAGTTGAATCGTGGCACGACGTCCGAAAATAGTTAGGTCGAGTGGAAGCATTGGAAGGGAAACACTATTCAAGAGAGGATTCGTCTCCTCAGTTATATAAAGTTAATATCATGGTTAACTGAAGTCAACTCGAAGTCAAAGTCTTTGGGCAGAGCATTTCGGTTAATAATAATAGTTATTATTGAACCAATGACTTTATGTTTGGACTATAAAGTTGAATGTGGATGATATTGGAATTTTGACCATTACCAAATTCCATAAATCCAAAGTGATATAGTTTTGACGAAGAGAATTAGTGTAAACAATTGTCACTATTAGGTACCGCTTATAATATGTAAATTGGGATTTTACCAAAAGACATGTTAGCGATAAATTCGGCCAAAATATCAGACCATCTGCTAAGTGACGTGTGAACGTTAATATTCGAATAGTTCGATATTAATCATTGGCTGAATTTACACCTTTGAGTCACACAACCGTAATGATGAATTCTCTAAAAAACCATATAATTTAATTAATTTATAAAATGTTGTAAATTGATTAGATTAATTGATATTTGAGAAATACTAATTATTATTTATTTGATGTTTGGAAGTTTTTTGTAATTATTTTAATGCATTTATAAAAGTTATATTTGTGCGCATTAGTATACGATATCGATGTAATTTAAAGACAATTGCATGAAATGATTTATGGAAATTTTATGTCATTTGATGACAAACGTGTAAAGAAAGGATTGGTGAGAGAGAAACACTCAAGGGAATTAATTAAGAAGTTTTAATTAAAGAATGAGAAAAGTTTCATTCTCTCAAATAAAACATATTCTCTAATTCATTATGTACTTACAATTCATTTTTCTCATTCAATCTGTTTCTTTCTCCCCTCCTAACTTTCAGGGCAGAAAACAAAAAATTCCAAAAACCTTTCAACTCCATATAAAACATCAAATAGAATAAAACAAAAGTGGTTCATCCATCTCTTGCAAGGATATGATGGGGATCTTGATGATCTGAGGAGATATCATCATTCAATGTGTGACTTCTAAGCAACATCCTAAGGGAAGTCCATTTTCAAGATGTGCTTCAAGGCTTTGGGTAATAAGATATGTTTTTCTTTAATAGATAATGGTATTTGATGTAATGTTTGTTGAAAGAGAAATTTAATTATCATAATTTGTATGTACATATCGTTGCCTCATTTAATTTGAAAATTGTTTATGCAGCTTTAATTATTTGTTGAATGAATGATTGGTATTTTATTTTAATAATCAAAACTAATATTTGTATATGTTTAAATACAATGTTTTTTGGGAACTATATTCTAAACATTCAATTTAAAGTCTAATTTTTAGATCAGAAATTTTGTACGTTCAATTTATCAATTAGATTCTTATTTTGTTAAATAAAAATCAAAATTTGTATGAATACAATGTTTTATTATAGGTTCTATTGTAAACATTCAATTCAAAGTACAATCATTTAGGTCTAAAACTTTGTATGTTCATATTGTTTTGATTAGATTTTACTTTAACAAATTAAACTAAAATTTGTGTACGAATATTCCAGTGTTTTATTGAAGATTCATGCTTTAAATCATATAAAACAAAATGTACTTTTAGATTTGAAAGTTTACATGTATGTATTTTGTGTTTGTATTGTTTTAGAAATTAAAAAAGGGAAGATATTTTGGCAATAAATCTAAATCTTAATTTATTGCTATAAGTCTATAATTTGTATTAATTAGAGATATTTTATTGAATCTTACATACACACAATTAATGTTTTGACAATAAATCTATTTTTAAATTGATTGATATAAATATCTAATTTGTATTAATTAGAAAGACTTATTTTAATCTTATATACACACAATTAATTTTATATGTATGTTTGTATATATAAAATTTATTATATGTATTACATATTGCCAAAGTATGAATTAGATTTCTTTCCAAAACAATCAATTTAATGCGAGGCAATTATACATACATACATTTATTTTTGACTGTTTATATCCTTATATTATGATACCTATTAATTGTCATTTATATGTTGCATTGATTAAGTTTACGAAATGGGAAATTAAATCAATCATTCTTATTACCCTTTATTTATTTCCCATTTTTCTTTATGTGATTAGCCATCGATTTAATTTAGTTTATATGCCCACACATTGTCATCAATTGATGGTAACATAGTGCACTTACAGAATTTACACTATAATATATTTATTTATACTTACATTCATGCCATATACATGTTGCTAATTAATGACATATATAATTAATCAATTTAACTAGAAGAGAGAAATGAAAGGTTTCTCTCTTCATCTAAATAAATTTATGCCTCGTCATTAATTGAATAAGTTAAGAGGAAGGAAATGAAAAGTTTCATTCTCTAAATAAATTTATGCCTCGTTAATAAAATAAGTTAAGAGAAAGGAAATGAAAAGTTTTGTTCTCTTAATAAATTTAATATGTAACCTTCACACACAAATATTTATATAAGAGTATATGTGATATACTCTAATTTATATTTACATCAAATTACAGCGAAACCTTATTTATGAAATGTTTGAAGTATATTTAGACTTCATAAGCCCATTAAAGATCAAAAATGGCAAATTTTTTTGAAATCCACCCATTTCTTCCACTATGGGCTGGCCCGATTCCAACTTCAATGGTATCAAAGCCCAATAGCCTATGCGGTCTAAATTAGTCATATTAGGGCTAACTAATTAAGCTTACGCACTTAATACGGTGTCTAGGAAGATTATGTCTAGGATTGGAATTGGGGAATCAAGTACCATATCCTACCTGGTTACTTGCCTGGCCTGAAATGTGAAACCCCTGATAGAAAAGGCTCAATTTGAATTGGGCCTTGGGCTAATTTTCAAAATAGTTTTGAAAATTATGACAAGCTTTTAAATTTAAAATAAAAACATGTTTATTATAATTTGTATAATATAACATAAATTTTCAAAATGTTTGAAAATTTAATGAAAATTTCAAAATGTTTGAAATTATTTAAATATTAATTTAAAATTTATTAATAAGATTAATAAAACAAATTAATTAATCGAGTTTATTAATTAATATTTATATGTATGTATTATATACATTGATATATGTTATGTTATTTTAAAGTGTTTAAGGTAACATTAATATACATGTATGTATATAAGATCTATTTTGAAATTAATATAATTTTATTAATATTGTTTAATTAAAGGTTAACTACTTAAATAAAAATATGCATATATAAGATATATGTGTTATACTATAAAGGTTATAGTATACGTTATAAAGATTATAGTAGATATGTCCAATATAAATGTTGTATTGAAATATTAATATAAAATTAATTAAAGGGTTAATTAATTTAAATTAATTAAATATGATTTAATTAAATAAAATATTATGCATAAAACTATCATATGAGTAATATGAAATTAAAAGTTATATAACAATAAAACTTATATGGTATGAATGTATAAAATAAAGGTGGAATATTAAAGAAACCCAAATAGACTTAAGGAATAAATACATACGTAAATGTACGTATACCATGATTTCTGATATGTATGATGCTTGAATCACTAGGGTATTTCACAAGAAATACATTAGTCCATAAGTCGATATCACTCAATATAATATATCGAAGATTATGAATCTTTAAGATAATGTTGTCCTCTACCATATATATATAAATAAATTACTTGCATACTCCTTAATTGTTGAGCAAACTCAAGCTAGGTATGTTATGTGTAATATTATTAATATGTTGAATAGACGAGTTAAGATAACTATATATATTTGTTGAGAAAACTCAAGGTACATATACTATACATAGGTCGTCGCGATATGGTAGGTACGAGTGAATAATCTCTTACGATTTATTGAGAAGACTCAAGGTCGAAATGAGATTAGAACAAGGAAACATGGGTTAGGAGTTGTATGTGATATAATCGATAAGAAGTTATCCATCGTTTGTGGGGCTATGATTTGTTGAGCAAACTCAAGGTCAGAATACCATGACAAATGAGTCCTAACACCCACTAGTGAAGTCGAAAGACTTCTATGTTTCATCCTAGCATTTGGAGAAACATAAAAGACTAACGGGATCCTTATTAGAAAAATGAAATGGTAACATTTAACCTTTCTAATATTGTAAGAACATATGCTAAATAATGTTATAATTATCTACAACGATAAATTTATGCACTTAATAAGATTGGTAAAATGTTTATCAATTGAGATATACAAATGAATTGAAGATTGAAAAATAGAAATATAACATATACTTACCAATAAAAGATGATTGCATGCTAACATTTCAACACTCATGCAAATACCTAATTTTACAACTACTGAATACATTCGTGGTTTGGTCACTTACACATTTATTTGGTCAAGATCATGTACTGCATTCTATGTGTTTCGAACTTTAAAAGCAATACAAGACTATGGATATTTGATACATATACAATTGCATATAAATGTTATATGGTGAACGATCAAAGTTTGTAATGTACAATATTTCGATGAAATTAGTTCATCTAAAAAACCAAATAAACCTTAGTAAGAGATCGAGCATTCAATCTAATTGATTACAAAAGGATCGTATCGTGTTAAATAACACTAGACCAAAACTACAATATAAATCTAAGAACTCAATCACTAAAATGTCAGTTTAATCAGATTACGTAAAGCAGAACATATCTAATGTCCTTAAAAGCTAAGGATAATATAATGCTCTTTTGTAAAGGGTTTGTTATGATATTGTAGTAAGGGTTTCGTTTTGAATGGTTTGACCATTTAGAAAGGATAACCGAAGTACAAGAGTAGATATGGTTTAAGGTACAGTTGGGATGGAGAGAGTGAATAATCATGCCTGCTTCATAAAAAAACAACAGAAATGAGAATTGTAATAAAAGTGATTGATACTTAATATTAGAATTAGAAATGAGATTTCTATTCCGAAATGTAATTTCATATAGAAAATGGTTTTCTATGATATTTATTTCTTTGAGTTCAGGATAATTAATCAAAGAACTTTCCGATGCATACTAGTTACAGTATATGAAATAAATAAACTATATTAAGTGAATGATGAACCTCCAAATTTAATATGCTATTATAGAAATGGTGGAAATATTGGGGGCATGCCATATAGCACTTATTGATTGCATCATATTATGAAAATTGTTTCCATAAAACGTACCGAACATTATTTATGAAATAATGACAATTATTCGGTATCGACTGAGAAATAGACATAGCTATATTTCAATGTGAATATTATGAATATTCGTTATGAAATAAAATTATAATGTGGAATTTTTTTTATAAAAAAGTGATGCATTGGAAATACAGAATTATCTAATATTATTTTCAGTTATTTTGGAATTATAGACTAAGCCATAGTTTTGAGAAAATAATTTTATTATATGATTTTGAATCATATGATACCGGTTAATTATATCTCAAACAATTAAGGCTATACACCCATTCAGTGGAAGCTCATAAGAGTTGATGAATTCTTCGGATTGATACATATAGATGTATACCATCGTAAGTCTATTAGTACCAAAACGTTTTAATGTACTTTTTCATATTTACCGATGAGTTATCTTAGACATGGACATGTGCATTTGATACACACATAGTATGTCTATGGTAAACTCATAGAGTATGAAATAGAAGTAAATAAAATAACATGCAGTAGAAATGATTCGATTTTATCGAATGAGTGAGTATATTGGAAAATGTTCAGAACATATTTAGAATAAAGATTCAATCTCAAAAGCCACTCGTCTATGTGATACATAATGATGCATCGATAAGGAGTAATCGAACTTTGTCGGACAATGTACGATTAATTATGAGCGAAGTTGAGTTAGTTTCTTTCTATAAAATCATGTACTTAAAGAGCAGTGCACAAGGTTAATATTATTTCATCTAAATAAAAATTTACAAAATCACACAAGATGAGGGTTATAAGAAACCCCAAACATATCCTGGGCCAAAAAGTAGGTGGGTTGTACAGGTCGAAAGATTGCACATAATAATTGTTCGTAAGGGATCTTGTATGAATCTCCCCAAAAGAATTTTTGGAGGACTGTCATTGGATGACATATTTATGTTTTGAACATAAGTTTTGTAAACTAAAACCAAATCAGTTTTATAAATAAAGAAATTCATAAAACTTTATGAATAACTATTCTACTACACTGAGAAACAATTGATGTTTCAAGAAATACCAAATTCATTGTGAAGAAATTTCTTTGAGGAATTATTGGTAGTAAAATAGAATTAGATACGATCCATAGATAGAACTGACTAGATGATATGAAATGAAATTAACTAACCTAAATAAACACAACGCACTAGAGTGTCTAATAATTATTCTCGCACATTGAAGAGAAACTAAGATTTTTTTATTAATGTCGATAATATATAGTCCTCGATTGTTTAAACCATTAAAAGTGTTGACTCTATGATATGATATGATGCGCAAATCCGAAAGAATTCCAAGTATGCTATCAAAATATGATTTTGGTAGTCGCAACTTAAGGGATGTGATCCATCGGCCGTGATTCTGTCTTTATGAGCAAGACTAATGCAGTTGGAATTAAATGAGCAATGTTGATAAGAATAATATCACAAATTTCAATTGTTGAAATTAGCGTAATAGATTCGGTATTCAACGTGCTCAAGTTAATTTAGATTTACTCACAAAATTATCATTTGATATGACTTTATGTTTGGTACGTATGTATTGAAATAGAAAATTCTAAATAATGATTTAGAGTAAACTGTTTACACATAATAACCAAAATGTCTCGAAGTCGGTGGGAGCGATATTGATTTTGTGAGTCTGTGGATATGATCCAAGAAGTGATGGAAAGTACCATTTTACAAGCATCAAAATTGAACAAATATTTTGATAGAAATATCAAATAGTTTGATTATCAATCAAAATGTAGAGAAAACATGTGTTCATAAGAAAGAACATTAAAAGATACATTGATGGTTCTAAACTATAAGTAAACAACACGTTGTTGATTTTAAATGATGTACTTGTGTTAAAATCAACCTTAGTTGTTTTAATGCTTAATTTTGGATTGTAAATGATGTCTTTCATAGTGAGCATTAAAGACATTGGGAATGTTCCAAATCGATATGCAAAGAATCCTTATTAAGTTGTTTAATATGGAACATGTGAGATGAGTTCCTTATGCATTGGCAATAAGAATTATCATACATGTTATGTTGTCTACGAAATCGTGGTTTTTTGTGTATTTGATACATGAAGCAAATATCTAACACTAAATGGTTGTTTGAAGTGCTCTCATGTATTTATGAAATATTAGAGAATTATTCATAGAAACAACAACACCTTATGAAGGAGTGTTCGGACTCAAACTTCATAAGTGATATTGAGTAATAAATTTAAGTTATGAATCCTTAAGTTGAAATTGTTCCAAATGAAAGACCATGACTGATTCAATGAAAAATGCTAAGTACATCGCCTAGAAAAATGCCGCAATAAAGACAATGTATATAAAATTATAAGTCCACAAACTTTTAACTAAGCTGATTCCAAATGTTGAGAATCTCATAAAAGCGTTATGTGATAACAATATCGTGATATAGTTCATAACAGAACTTAGAGCTCATTAGAAGTCGAGAGACATACTCCAAATTGTTCCACATAATAAAACAGTTAATCGCCATCGGAGAGAGTTGATTGACAAAGTAGTTAATTAAAACATAATAGCATACCCGTTCACAAAGGGACTAACCCAATTGGTTTTGAGAAAACCGATTAGAGAAGTTGGAATAAGATTCTATAATTGACCCCAAGTTCAAGTGGGAGATTGATAGAGTTGGGGGTATACCCTAGGGGAAATTATGTAACTAGTTATATATATCTAACTCATTGGCCAACCTTGTTCAAAATAAAGGTATTTCTTTCTATTATATACTTGATATAATGTGGTTATATTAATTAACCAATTTAAATAAAAGTATATTTAATAGAAAACCCATCTTCACATGTATGTGAATATATTTATTAGTGAACTGATATAAATATATTAGTAGAAAAATTAGGATCCTGGATAATTTAATAGAAAGGCTAAATGACTCTAGGAAATTTATTAATGAAAAAAAAAATCCTAGTAAAAATTAGGTAAAATAAATAGGGTCATTTCATTTCATATCGAATATACCATTTTAAATGTTCCTAGTCAAGATGCATCGAGACCGGATATCGATGTATTCATTGAGACTAGAGTACGTAACGCTCTCCAAATGTTGGGTAGTGTATTACTAATGACTTCTGAGGGCACCAAGGGGTTACATACTGATAGTTATTGGTTACCATGGAATGACTCACTCTATTGTTTTCTGTTGGTTAATATAACTAAGGTCATGCGGAGAATATCAATGTGACTAATTTACACAGTTCTCTCGACTTGAGAATACTATTGATCTTCAATATGGAAGCTCCGCTTTGATTATAGTTAAATCATGGCATGACATCCATCGAATGATTACAGTTGGGTCGAGTGGAAGCATTGGAAGTGAAACACTATTCAAGAGAGGATTCGTCTCCTCGGTTATATGAGGTTAGTATCACGGTTAACTGAAGTCAACTCAAAGTCAAAGTCTCTGGCCATAGCATTTCAGTTAATAATAATTGCTATTATTAAACCAAAGGCTTTGTGTTTGGACTATATAGTTGACTGTGCATGATATTGGAATTTTGCCCATTACCAAATTCCATAAATCCAAAGTGATATAGTTTTGACGAAGAGAATTGGTGTAAATAATTGTCACTATTATGTAGAGCTTATAATAAGTAAAATTGGATTTTACCAAAAGATGTGTAAGCGATAAATTCAGCTAAAATGTCACATCACCTGCTAAGTGATATGTGAACATTAATATTCAAATAGTTAGATATTAATCAATGACTGAATTTACACCTTTGAGTCGCACAATCATAATGATGAATTCTCTAAAAAACCACATGAATTAATTGATTTATAAAATGTTGTAAATTGATTAGATTAATTGATATTTGAGGAATATTAATTTTTTTTATGTTTGGAAGTTTTTTGTAATTATTTTAATGCATTTATAAAAGTTATATTTGCGTGCATTGCTATACAATATCGATGTAATTAAATGAAAATTGCATGAAATGATTTATGGAAATGCTATGTCATTTGATGGCATGATTTATGGAAATTTTATGTCATTTGATGACATGATTTGTTGAAATTTTATGTCATTTGATGACATACGTGTAAAGAAAGGATTAGAGAGGGAGAAACAATCAAGGGAATTGATTAATAAAGTTTTAATTAAAGAATGGGAAAAGTTTCATTCTTTCAAATAAAACGTATTCTCTAATTCATTCTTTCTCTCCTCCTAATTTTTCATGGCAGAAAACAAAAAAAATCCCAAAAATCTTTCAACTCCATATAAAACATCAAATAAAACAAAACAAAAGTGGTTCATCCCTCTCTTGCAAGGATAGGATGAGGATCTTGAAGATCTGAGGAGATAACATCATTCAAGGTGTGACTTCTAGGCAACATCTTAAGAGGATTCCATTTTCAAGATGTGCTTCAAGGCTTTGGGTAATAAGGTATGTTTTTCTTTAATAGATAATGATATTTGATGTACTATTTGTTGAAAGAGAAATTTAATTATCATAATTTGTATGTACATATCATTGCCTCATTTAATTTGAAAATTGTTTATGTAGCTCTAATTGTTTATTGAATGAATCGATTGGTGTTTTATTTTAATAAATCAAAACTAATATTTGTATATGTTGAAATACAATGTTTTTTTAGAAATATGTTTTAAACATTCAATTTAAAGTCTAATTTTTAGATCGGAAATTTTGTATGTTCAATTTATCAATTGGTTTCTTATTTTTTTAAATTAAAATTAAAATTTGTATATGTTTGAATACAATATTTTATTATAGATCTATATTGTAAATATTCAATTCAAAGTATAATCCTTTAGATCTAAAACTTTGTATGTTCATATTGTTTTGATTGGATTTTACTTTAACAAATTAAACTAAAATTTGTGTATGAATATTACAGTGTTTTAGTCAAGATTCATGTTTTATATCATATAAAACAAAATGTAATTTTAGATTTGAAAGTTACATGTATATATTTTGTGTTTGTATTGTTTTAGAAATAAAAAAAACGGAAGATGTTTTGGCAATAAATCTAAATTTTAATTTGATTACTATAAGTCTATTAGTTGTATTAATTAGAGATATTTTATTGAATTTTACATATTTGTATTAAGTGACGTGTGACCTATAGCTAGGTTCGATATCAACCCATAGAGATTGCTGAGCTAGCCACGTCTTCTTCTTTAGCAACTTTTGGGAGATCATAGAGAACGTGGGTTAGGACGTGCTTAAAGCTTTCCCGCCAACCTACACCTATAAATAGACCATGGAAGGCTTTATTTTGAGGATCGTTTTGCTCTTCCACCATTGTTATACATTTCTTATGATTGCTAATCGTTCGACAAGGAACCATAAGAACTGTACTTGTACTTTCCAGTAATTAAAGAGAAATTTCTTGAAATGGACGTAGGCCGGAGTATGCCGAATCACTATAAATCTTATGTGAATTGTTTTCTACTAGTTTTCATTTATTTTTCTTCAATTTACATCTCTTTATATTTCTATTGGGTGTTTGTACCATTCTTGATGCTAACAACCAGTTTTTTGCTGAGTATATTAGTTGCTGCTGCTTATTTTTGTTTGGTTATTAATAACCGTTGGTGTTGATTTGTCCACTGGGTGCTTTAAGAATTCTGGTCGATGCGTTTGGCCAACGTTATCGATAGGGATTTCATAAACACTATGACGAGACATTTGAACAAAAAGTTTTGAGAAGGTATAAATATTTTAAGGAAATTAAAATATTTTGTAAAGGATGAGTTTTTTAAGCAACGCTATAAGTGAATTAAGTAATTTTGATAAAGCGATTTTTTTGAAATCAATAATTAGAAGGTTTTGGAAAATGTGAGTTTATATTTATTATTTTGAAGCAATGTGTTTTATAAGTTGAATATATATATTTTAGTACTGTGTACAGCTACTGAATATTAGTGGATAACCGTGATTACTAGCGAGGTAGTATTGATTATGCAGTTAATATTGTAGCCAATGGAGATTGGTAAATCACTAATATATATGGTAAGGCAACATCATTATATTTTATAACGTTTGGGGTTTTGAAAAATGATACATGTTGATATGAATTGTGTGAAGTTTTGAGAAAATATAAATGAATTGAATTTGATTTTATGGACATTAAATCATGATTGCAATAACATGTAAAGAATTTATTCGTGAATTTGAAGTTATAATTGAATATTTGGAATTAATTTGTAGGATTTTGGGATATTATAATTTAGGTGACTATAAATTATTTAATATAATATGAATATTTTGATATAAGTGAATAAGGAACATTTTTGAAAAGTATAATTATTTAAACATTTAAAATTTGAATTTTGGAGAGTTTTATGAAATAAATATGTATTAATATTGGATTGCCTTGATAATCAAGTATTATATTAAAATATTATGAACTTAAGTGAGGTTATAAAGTTAATATGGAAGAAATTTTTGGAAGCGTAAATAAGTATGTATAAATTAGAATATTGAATAGTATATTTTGACCATAAAAGAATCTTTTTGGGTATGAATATTATTAATCATTGGAAAAAAAATCAAGTTTGTGAGATTTTGTTTTCAAAATGAAAACTTAATTTGGAAAATATTTGTTTATAAATTAGTGTAAAGTATTTATAGTTGGTGTTAATCAAAGAGAAGTATTATAATATGGAGTATTGTAAGATTTGTTATAATGATTATTTGATTTGCATTTAAATATAATTGATGAGGAGTTACCAACTTTGTTATAAATTCCTCCCAAGAAATTGCGAGAACAAAATTTTGTTAAGGCAGGAGTATGTAACAACCCAGTTAATAATAAATATTTGATTAATTAAAAATGGATTTTGAACTTTAAAATAAATAATTTGAATTTATTTCATAATATCGGAATTTTATTACAAGGTAATTATAAGAAAATTAAACAGCTTTCAAAATAAATGCGCGTTTAAGAATTAAATTAATTTGAAAGCTGTTTAACACTGGGTTTAAAATATGAATTTTGAGTATTTAAATTTAAGTGAATTAAATATAGAAAACAATTTTGTAAAATAAATAATGTTATTAGAAGGTATTTTGTAGCAAAAGTGATTTGTATTTGGGCTTAAATTGGAATTATTAAATAAACTAAAGAAAAGAAAAAGGAAATGAAATGAAGCCCAAAAAGCTCAATAATCCTAAACCCTATATAATGTTTTACTTACTTCTCCAAATTCCAGAATTTTCTATCACTCGACTCTTCATCTAATCCTATAAATATAACATAACGTATTCATTTACGTTGCTTTTAGAAAATCATCAACTTACCTAAACCCTTATTATTCAATAATCAAAATAAAATATAGTAAATTATCATAAATTCTCAAATTCAACTATGTGCTTCTCGTCACCGATGTATGCCTACGTATGTAAGCGATTAGGGTTTCGTCGATGCGTTGGAAGTTTGGGTGCGTACGATCAGCAAAGGGTAGAAGAAGAGGATGGTATGCAGTGTTCAGGTGAGTGTTTTCACTCATGAAATCTATGTCCAACCCTATACTTCGATATGTATATTCATGAATTGAATTGATATTGGATGTAAAATGTTGTGTGCATCGAACGAAAGAGGAATTGGGTCGGAACGACGACGGGAGTGAAGCACGTGGAGTTCATACTCCTGGTTTCACATAATACGTCGACCGCTCTCTTAATGGTTAACCCCTTGAGGTCGACCATTCAAGTGAAGTGGTCGACCGTTCAAGTTGAGAGGTCGACCCCTTCCATGCCCATAACTTGAAAAAAAATTGAAAATAAAAGAAAATTTTAATAAAAATATGTTTGGAAGTAAAAGTTTGATGAATTGTAAATATGAAATCATTTTTATACAAATTTTTATTTAATATTAATTATTATTTACTTAATTTAGATATTGATTATTTAATGAAAATTTAATTTTTGGTTTTTAATAAATCTATTAAAATCATATAAAATTCTAGAAAAATATGAAATTGTTTCTAATTGTTATTTTATAATTTTCAATGTATATTTCATGAATTTATAATATAATATGAAGTTTAAAAAAATATATTTTATGGAACTGGGATATAATAAATTACTTTGGATGTTATTATAAATTATTTAAAATTAGTATTTAATTATAGAAAATTATGAAATAATTGTTATATGAAATATTTAGTTATACAAACTACATTTAGGGTTCTAGAGGAGGGAAATGGGTTTTAAAAAATTATTGGTGAATATTCAATCAATATTTAAATTTATAAAAGGTTATGAAATTAGTAATTTATTGAAAAGAAAATATTATATTTTGTTCAAATTAATTATCCAGTTTAATTCTAGAATATGTATGTATTTTTTTTTGAAAAGATTAACCGCCTCATTAAAAACCTGAACCTATAACCAGCATGGATATAGGACAGGGAAAAAGAGTGCGGCGCTTTATTAACAACATATTAACAAAGCATATGGTACACTGTTCAACAAAATACACACAAAGGCCATAAAGCAGCCAACAACATTTGCTACTAGAAAAAACCCACAAAAAAGCTAACAAAAACAAACTAAAGACGCGTACATTCCAGAGACCAAAAGCACTTTCCTCCCTCAAAGACGAGGAGCAAACTTTACCAAAATTAACCTAAATCCAGCAAGTCAATTCCCCAACGTTCGCAGATCCGCTTACTACTACTAGAAATTATCCTCTTCCTCTTCACTTTGTTCCCCAGCAGCTTCAGATCCATTTCAATACGCTTCCAACGATCCAAATTAGATAAATTCCGACCGTCGTGAAGCCTACCATTACGTTCCTGCCAGATGTAGAAAATCATAGTCGAAAAGCTAGCAAATGCCAACCCAGTATCCTGGTCCGCTGTAGAGAAGTTTGCAAGTAGGAGCTGAACTCCCTCTTCCATTGTCAGTGAGCTCGGCTGAGGTAACTCCATTTTTAAACAGCATGTAGTCCATAAATATGCAGAGTATGAGCAAGCAAAAAATAAATGGGTATGTATGTGTGTATGTATATAATATCCATTTTAAGTACTTATTTTTTTATATAAGCTTATTATTGCGAAATGATTTGTTATTAAATATATTGACTTGTTTGTTGTTATATATATTTATTTATTTGAATAATCTGCTTTATATTACTTTTCTGATCATTCTTTTCTTGTATATTGAATCAGATCATATGAATGATTCATCATTGATATTGTTTGATTAGCGTATTGGCATGATATGATGATGAAATCCTTATGTATGATTTTATGATATTGTTATTTATTATGATTTTAATTCTATGACGAGAAATCTGAATGAACGGAGTTATGATATCGTTTGGGATAGGCCATTCGGTTTTATTTCTTCGGTTATTCTTTGGATTCATTATTTAGAATATTGTGGGTTTTGAGTGGAGTTTATAAACAATGAATAAACGTTTAAGCATGATGCCATAGTATGGAACGCCGTTGTGATATTTATTCGATTATTATTGTATGTAGATGACACTCACATGATGGGGATTTGTGGAGACTCACTATAGTGAGTCATGTGTATTGTCATGTGTCGACAATCACATATATCGCCATGTGTTGGCGGTATTATCAAGCTGTGTGGCAGCAATATTTAGATCCATGTGTTGGCAATAGTATCAAGTTGTGTGGAAGCAGGCATTTATGAGTAGCCATATTTTAGACATCGAGTGTAGATACTATGTGTCTATCTATCATGTCTAGCTTCCTGTTTCGGGAGTAAACCAGATTGGCCAACATCTACCCTGGCAACCTGATCGCGGTGGTCGCGCCTTGGATCCGTGACACACTTATTGTCGTGTGCCTTAGCTGTGTGTGTTTGCCCATGTGTCACATAGACCAACTGTCAGTTACCTATAGGGGTGATGTGTCGGGTCATGATTGATGCATAGCGTAGTTTTGCCGCATGTTTATGACATGTGATTGATATTATCACGATATTGAAGGAGATGTAATAGATGACTATAGAAGCAGTGTTAGACTAACACATGTGAGGCTTTTGGCGCAGGCAGATGTGCTATCATTTCCTCGTCTGGTTCTGGTGTGTGTGATAGATATACATATATTATTTACATTACCACTTGGCAATATGTCTAGGGTATAGTAAATCCACATATCTTATCTTTATGCGATTGATAGGTAGACAACCTATCCATTCTAGGCAGATGGCTTATTTTCTTTTGGCAAACGACCTACTCATTATTGATTTTATTGGAGCATTTCGACATGCTAGCACAGATGTTTTATTGATTGCGGGACACTATTGATGATTTCTAGATATGGATAATTTACCCGATTGATGTTGATTTTGTGGTTTCTGATTTGATGCATTTTCTTATGCATGATGACATAATTATACCCGACTTCCTGATATTTGTGTTATGTGATGTTTTGATGGTTGCATATAATATTGCAATTATATACAATATGTTGACACTGTGATCGTTGACTTGTGTATATGCCAGTATTATTAAGTTATTACTTCTAGTATATACTTTATCACCTATATTTATTTACCCTTGATTTAGATATAGTTTGACCATGTGTTATTTACGTAATACTCGAGTCAGTCTGTGACTTTTCAAGTGTAGGGGCAATGAAACCAGCCTGTGTTTATTGGGCATAAAGGAGATTAGGTATTCGGTATAGATTTCATCATCCGGTATTGTATTCTTTCATATATGTATATCCTAGTTGTAACAGCCCACAAATCTATACCCCTTTGAGTCGACAATATTCTTCATCAGTTCAACTCAAATTGGACGGAAACTCAAACCATTAGGGTTAAAGAAGAAAGAGGTAGAAGAAGAAAATAGAAAACATTAGAATCTCACAATCGCAGTGGAACAATATATAATAGATAACAACAGATCTTTATACAAAAGAAAACTATAACTGTTTTTATACATTACATCATCAGAGTACAACACAATCAATAACACAACGCTGGACAGTTAAATAACTTGTCCTCATAATAAACTGACTATACAGCTTACACTGCACCGCGGAATATAAGTCAGGTACGTGATATACGTCTCGCCATCCAGCTCGTCTCCTGAGCTCCACAGCATCCTATCCTGTATCTGTAATACTTGGTCTGACCTGAGCATTATAATAACACCCGAGTCAGTCTGGAAAACCAGCGTGAGAAAACACACTCAACTGAATTATTAAAGTTTTCAAAATCCTTTTGAAAATCAAAGGTATCTCGTAAGACCACGCCACAAATAAACGTGTCAGGTTTTTACCTTACGATAACCAAAACATTTTATATCAAATCCTCTGATATTATAGTAGTGTCTAAGTACAAATACTTATCCAAATAGCCGAAATTGTTACATTCATTAAATTCCAGCATAATAGGTATACAAACAAGTCCGAAGGCACTTATTGGAGATTGGGTTTCCATACAATTTGAGTTGAACTGATGAAGAATATTGTCGACTCAAAGGGGTACGGATTTGCGGGCTGTAACACTAGTGATTTATATTAGACATACTTTATATATTTTGTATTATATATTATCACTGCGATTTTGACTTTGTGTTCTATGATATTTACTGTATATTGTTTATTGCTTTGAGCCGATACTGTGTACATTTTGTGATAAGTTATATCCGATGTTTTAATACGTACCACTGTTGGTGTAACAACCCGCATTTTTGACCGTTCAAGTCGACAAAACATACACACATGCCGACTCAAACAATCCGAAATACGGATAGTTATTGGGGTAAATAAGAAAAGAAAGAAAAGAAAGAACAAAAACAAACTCAGAATCTCGCAGCGGAAGGAACAAGATATAATAATAAAATAACAGTTCATGAAGCTGTTAAATAAATAAATTTGATTATTATTATACATCATAAATCAGAGTTACATACATATCAGAGATAATACAACAATGCAGCGGAAAAATAATACAGTAGTAGAATACAAATGATGTAATACCAAACTCCGTCTTCGTCCTCCAGAATAGATCTTCAACCTTATCTGAAATGCTCAGGCTGACCCGAGCGTAATGAAAAGGCAAAACACTCGAGTCAGGACTAAAATATGTCATGTAAGTCAAATCGAATAAGAAAATATGAGTGTGACGGCGTCAGAGATGTTTACGGGTTTTGACATCTCCTATCCAGTGTCAACGTGAGTGCAATAACTTAAGAGATGTTACGGGATTTTCCATCTCTCAAGGATCCGTTAAACTATCTACTATGTAGTACAATACGCTATTATAATATGTCTACATTAGAGTAAAAGTATTAAAATAGCGTTAAGCCATGGTCCATTCCACCCTTAACACATTTTTATTCCCAAAAGCATATACAAGACCGTAGTTCCCCAAAATCGGAAGTCACCAGAGGGCAATCCATATACTAAAGGTACAAATCAAAATCGTAGTGGTCGCGTATAAATGGAATACAAGTATGACAAGGCACATGAGGCAATACCCAAGGTAGTGATACTATCGTTCGCCTGATCCGGACTGGTGAGAACGCAACGCCGCAGCGCCCGCAACACCGTGAAACAACACTCCCAAAATCAAGGGTGCACCAATCGACAACAAGCATAAGTAGTTCGAAGAAGTGTGTCCACTTGAGGTAGCAAATCCTCCATTGGCCCGGCACAGCTCCTGTTTTAGTCATTTCCAATTTGACACAAGTGTCAAGGCTATCCATCATCGTTCACTTTCTTCAGTCATCAACGAACATCATTCCAACCACTTCATTCTGGATCATCACTCCGCGTATAGTTATTAAAGTGGTTTTCGGTTTAGATAGAGAGTATATCCATAACCAAATTCCGGTCTCTTTAATAACTTCCGTAATTATTTCACCGATTGGTCGTTTATTTATTTCAAAACCAAATCAATTTCAATTCAATTAGAATTTATAAATCAACATTTCATTTGTCTTTCTAAATCAATTTCCACAATTTACGTTTCAAAACTTCCAAATCAAAATTTCAAAATCTTATAATTCAATTTCAATTTCAATTTAAACAATTCAAATATTGATTCAAGTTCGTATATAAGTTTCATTCCGAAATCATTTAAATTAATTTAATTCAACATTCAAATCAATTTAAATTCATTTATCGATTTCATTTAATATCCGTTAAGGTACTTTATCATTCAAAACAATTTCTATTAAATTTCAAATCCATTACACTACCTTTTTAAGTTCAACTTCATTAAATCAAAACTTACAATTTTGAATTAAATTAAATTCGTCAAATCAATTCTTTCAATTACAAGTCTTACATTAATTCCAAAAATATCACATTTTCATTTCTTGTTAAAAAAATTCAATTTCACTTATTTACTTTCTTAAATAATTTTCCAAAACTTAATTAATAAAGAAACTCAATTTCAATTATTTATGAAGTAAAAATTCACTTATTCAAAAGTTCAAATTTTTTCTTATTAAAGAATTTCAATTCAATTTAATCATTAAATAATTTAACCTTATTTAATTATTAAATAATTCAATAGTTTCAATTTAGTCCAATTCACAAATTTCTTTGAATTTCAATTAAATTCCAAATTAATTAAATCTCAATTTTAAATAAATTTTCAATTCCAAACTCAAACTTGAAATATCATTTCATAAAAATTTTCTTAGAAATATTCAGAGTTCGATTAAAAGTCCAATCTTTTAAAACAAATCAACCTTCGAAAATTTACGCCGTATTTCAAAATTTTTTTTTTCTTTTTTAAAAAAAAATCTAAACTTCAAATAATTAAACAATTTCATTTACCAAGTTTAAATTCCAACATCTTGAGCTTCAATTCAAAATAATTCAATTTCCATAAATTGGATTTTTATTCTTAAAATCAATTCATTTAAATAATTTCAAAACAACTTTAAAATCATTTAATTTAACCAACCCGGTGTCCGTATATAATTCTCTAACCTATGGCCAAGTGGTTAGTTATATCAATTAAATGTCAGGGATGAATATATATTACTTAAACCAATCACAGTGTCATGTGCATGTATAACAGGATATATATAAGCAAATAAACATCCAAACATTTAAATATCAACCAATAGCATCCATCGAAATAAATCATCCAATAGTCAATACAATTCACGGCAATTTCATAGTTATCAATATCGGGAAATTTGATTTCAATTAAATCCTAATTTCAATTTACTGTCAATTTAAATTTTCAACGGTGAATTCACACGACAATCTATATGACAATTAAAATTTATCAAACAACGACAAATAAATTCATATCACTTCATAATGTCAAATTTAACTACCATAAAAATATTCAGTACATTGTGAGCGTTATAAAACACTCACCTTATGAATTTAAATTGAATTTAAATTCAATTTAAACCCAAAATTTTGACAGTCTCCAAATCCATCCAAACCAGCGTCAAAGTGTCCGGAATTTTGATACGATCCTAACAAAAGAAACCTCGTCCAAATCCGAGTCCGTATGCAAAAGTTATGAAAATTTGAAGATTGGAAAATTCTGGTGCTGAGTCGACTTCGAGTTTCCACCTCAAACACCCGATGCCTGCTTGGAGTTTTTGCGAAAACGACCCGATGACCCGAGTAGTTTTCTTCCCGACTCGAAGTAGCTCCAGGGTTTTTCCCCCTGAAACCCCAAGCGCGACCCGAAGCGCGTAAATCTCGAATTTTTTTTTTTTTTTTTAGATTTTGGAATTTGGGAATTAGGTTTTGTCTGCCATTGGAATGAGAAGCTAAGAAGAAGATGAATTGTACGTACAGACAAAAAAAATTAGGGAGGCTAGGGTTTATAACTGTGTTTATATAGGTATGTTAGAGATAGAGTAGATAGACTGGATAGATGAACGTGCGGAACAAACTATGGCCCGAAAAGCCCGTTCTGACCCCGGAACGAAATTGGGTAAACTCATATATCAAAATAGGTGTTTTAAAATATTTTAAACGCAATGGAAAAGGTTTCAAGTCCAAATTCCATCGTATGAAGAAGTTATGCTAAAATCAAAATTTCAAATTGATTTTAATTGATTATAATTGCATTTATTTCAAGGCGTTTCGAGTCCGTACGATCAAACGACAAGTCCGATTGCTACGAAAATTGAAACCTTACAATAATTCACTGTTACGGATCCGATGAAACTGGTTTCGTCGAAATCCGAGACAGTTGTAAAAATGGCTATTTTTACTGTTTAATTTCAATATAAAATTCCCAATTTTAAATTATTAACTTTTAAATCAAATTTCAATTGTTCACAAATTTCATTTTTAATTTCATAGTAATTAACAATCTTTTACAATGCAATTTTTCCATTATAAATCCAATATAAAAGATTATATTAGATTCAGCGTTCAATTATATTGTAATTCAAATTCAAGTTATTTAATTCCAAATGAATTTTTTTATTTCGATTTACACTTTCATTATTGAATCAACCATTTACTTATACATTATTATCAATAGTTTATAATTCATTTACTTTCATTTTATTCAGCTATCATCTTATTTAAATTCACAGTAATATTAAATTACATTCATTTACGTTGATTTCCATATTATAACTTCAATATTAAATGTACATTTTATTTATTTCGTTGTTTACAATCAAATTCAATTCAATTCAATTACTTGTTACATTCAAATTTAAATCTTTACTTACGTTCAATTACCAGTTAACATCTTTATCAAATTACAGTTTCGGTTATTATTTGATTTCAATCAACTGTAATATTAAGTTACATTTATTTATATTAGTTTCAATAACATAAACTTCCACTATTAAATCTACTGTTTTATTTATTCTTTGTTTACAATCATAACCAATTTGGTTTACAATCAAACTCAATTTATTGCTTACATTCAATACAGGTTAACATCCATATTTAATTTACAAATAAGTTATTTCAGAATTCAGTTTTGCATTTTAACTTGTAATTCACATTTAACAACACAAAATTTTATTTCCTTCGGATTTTTATCCAAATTTTTTTATTTTAATTCGTATTTTTAAAGTGTTAAAAATACAGGTCGTTACATTCTCCCCCACTTAAAACTTTTCGTCCTCGAAAAGGAACGGAGAAGGGGAAACCATCATTTAGATATAATTCATTCAAAATATTCGACTTATTTGCAAAATTTAGTTATAGGATTTTTTTAAAATCTCAAAATTTTCTAACTCTCGGATTTTTGAAAAATTTCGGCAGCACCTCCTTTGCGCGGCTAGGACCGAAAAATTTCACAGTGGTAATAATTGCATGATATACATCTCATTACAAGAATGAGGCATCCCAAAACATGGGGAACACAATAATATACCACAACATAAACTGTAATCCGAGAACATACCTTTTATTTAGCGTTTATTAGCATTTTAACTTACATTTTGCATTAAGCGCAGAAGCGAGCTCCACAAGCGAAGCGCAACCTCTTTGCTACCTACTAAAATGCTCAATAACCAAGTTAGAACCATGCATATAAAGATAGATAGATATACTTATCATAAACAACACACATATAACATGTTTAGCTTCAAAACTGAAATTCCAATTTCAAGACAGCAAACGAATCTCAGTTTTTGGTCACCTAAACGATAAAATTTAACAACGGAATCTAAACAAAAGTTGTTGCATTCGTTTCAGGCTTTCCGGAATGTCCAAAATCATTAAATTCGGACCTTCCGTTCAAAAGTTACGACCGTCTTACTAAATAGATACGCCTCAACCTGGCAATGAATTGCGCAGGTCAGCGACGTTTGGTCACGTTTTCGACCCTCTAAATTACAGCAAAACACAAAACACTTAAAGCAAAAGTTTTAACTTAAGTTCTTAGCTTTCCAGAAAGTGCAAGATCATCAAAATCCGATACACCAGTAAAAAGTTATGGCAAAAATACTAAGAGTATATGCTACTGATTTTGCTTCCCTTTTACACAGGCCAGCGAGAAGATTCAAAGTTTTAACTAAGTAAATGAAGGAATTTCTCAAGACAGTCTAAACAAAAGTCGTGCTACAGTTTCTAAGCTTTCCGAAAAGTCTAATATCGTTGAATTTCGTCCAGCCATTTAAAAGTTATGGTTGTTTTCGTTTCAGCATATATTGGACAATTTTGGATTTTTTTCCAAAATTTTGCTTTTATTATTTCAAAGTACAAACCATCAAACTTTAAATTTTCTAAAGAAACAATCATAAATACAAAGTCGTTTATTTTCTTATTTATCCATGAAATACGTTTACATTCAATTTGTTTCCGATCTATTCAAGTTTGTTTCATTCACATTTTAAATTCAAGTCAATTTGCTTCAATTTAAATTGGATTCAATTATATTTAATTTCACTTTGCTTCAAATTTGAATTTAATTATTTTAAAATTTTATTCCGTTTATTCAATTCCATTAACACTAATGAATTCTACTAAATCAATTACCATCCATCAAACAACCAATGCATATCAAACATTACCATCCATCCAGAATCTACACTAAATCAATTATACATTTCCAAGTCAAAATTTTTTATTTCATACACTTCTAAGTTTATTGACATTTAGTTATATTCAACTTTAATTAGTTTCCATTTACAAATTTTATATTTCATGAATTTTAAATTTTATTCATTCTCTTGTATATATCATTCATTTTACAGCTTAAATTTCTTTTATATTTACAACTATCAATAAATCTTCACATTTTATTATTCACTCTCACACTGGTATATTATTCCTCTACTTATCCTTATAAGCATTTTAAACTTTTTAAGTATTTGGTAAGTTTTTGTTATGTAAATAGAATGTAGTTAAACAACATACAACCCCTTTCCATTCAAAGTAGAATTTTCAATTAATTAATTCTTAAGTCATTACTTAAATTTCACTATAATTTAATTTCACATTTACATTCACATATAGTATTTCCATTTTATATTAACATAATGGTGAATCACCTTTAAATGTTACTTTAAATTCCAATTATTTACTAACAATTTTATTTATATTTGCAAACCATTAATTAAATGCATATTTCATTATTCAAACCTAAACTTGTATATTATCCAATTAACAATTCATATAACATTTTTGAACTTCTTAAATATTTTGGTAAGTTATATTTATGCTATAGAATGAAATTTAATACTATGCGAGTTTTACAGTTTCAATTTTATTTTAAATTCATAATTTCCTAATTCTAAGGATTTCTACTTCAATTGATATTTTCACTTAGCTCTTAGGTTCATTTCTCATTTCACAATTTAGAAGTTCCATAATGATTCAAGTATTTGTTTATCTCAATAGTTTAAAGTCATTAAATATTAAAGAACTTAAGAATTTCATCTTCGGTTTCATTTCAAATCAAGTTTGAAATAATATATACTTATATTAATGTGTATCAAGTCATACTATAGAGAATACAAAATAAAATTCAATTTTAATCAAAACAGGGTTTAGAAAAAGCTATTAAGTGATCTCCCCCACTTGGACTCTCGAAAATAAACGTCGATGATGCGTGCACTCATCACCGAAATCATTCTCTAGTGTCAAGAGGGGAGTATAACACTTACTTCATTTGAAAATCCTTTGAAAACAATTTCTAATCGAATATACTATCATATAATACTTATATTATACATTTCGAATTTTTGTTAATAAATTTTCAAAACACCGGAATTTAAATTCTCCATCTTAATTTAAATTCATTTTTTTTATTTTATTTTATTTACCATTTATATTCATTGTCAATCATATTTACAAGTTTCATTTCTTAAAATCGTCCAATAGTCAATAGTTAGAAATATTGACTAATCAACAATAAACGATGATAATCTAATATTATCATCTCCTAACAACCAATACAATCAAAATTTATAAATTTTCAAGATAGTTCTTTTATATAAAAATATAGTCCAAAACAATATTATGTCAATCTGTCCTATTCGAGTGTTTAGAAATTCCTATCGATGCCTTGGCGTCCCAAGTACCAACCAGAATTCATAAATACTCAACGGAACAATTTAACGCAATATAAAATCATTTTTATATCAAAATTACAAATACGCTCTCTCATATACACTCGAACTCATTCATAAGGTTTAACCCTATTTCAATGAGTTATTCCCCACTAGAGCCAAGGTAATCTAAACCAAAGCTCTGATACCAACTGTAACAACCCGCATTTTTGACCGTTCAAGTCGACAAAACATACACACATGCCGACTCAAACAATCCGAAATACGGATAGTTATTGGGGTAAATAAGAAAAGAAAGAAAAGAAAGAACAAAAACAAACTCAGAATCTCGCAGCGGAAGGAACAAGATATAATAATAAAATAACAGTTCATGAAGCTGTTAAATAAATAAATTTGATTATTATTATACATCATAAATCAGAGTTACATACATATCAGAGATAATACAACAATGCAGCGGAAAAATAATACAGTAGTAGAATACAAATGATGTAATACCAAACTCCATCTTCGTCCTCCAGAATAGATCTTCAACCTTATCTGAAATGCTCAGGCTGACCCGAGCGTAATGAAAAGGCAAAACACTCGAGTCAGGACTAAAATATCTCATGTAAGTCAAATCGAATAAGAAAATATGAGTGTGACGGCGTCAGAGATGTTTACGGGTTTTGACATCTCCTATCTAGTGTCAACGTGAGTGCAATAACTTAAGAGATGTTACGAGATTTTCCATCTCTCAAGGATCCGTTAAACTATCTACTATGTAGTACAATACGCTATTATAATATGTCTACATTAAAGTAAAAGTATTAAAATAGCGTTAAGCCATGGCCCATTCCACCCTTAACACATTTTTATTCCCAAAAGCATATACAAGACCGTAGTTCCCCAAAATCGGAAGTCACCAGAGGGCAATCCATATACTAAAGGTACAAATCAAAATCGTAGTGGTCGCGTATAAATGGAATACAAGTATGACAAGGCACATGAGGCAATACCCAAGGTAGTGATACTATCGTTCGCCTGATCCGGACTGGTGAGAACGCAACGCTGCAGCGCCCGCAACACCGTGAAACAACACTCCCAAAATCAAGGGTGCACCAATCGACAACAAGTATAAGTAGTTCGAAGAAGTGTGTCCACTTGAGGTAGCAAATCCTCCATTGGCCCGACACAGCTCCTGTTTTAGTCATTTCCAATTTGACACAAGTGTCAAGGCTATCCATCATCGTTCACTTTCTTCAGTCATCAACGAACATCATTCCAACCACTTCATTCTGGATCATCACTCCGCGTATAGTTATTAAAGTGGTTTTCGGTTTAGATAGAGAGTATATCCATAACCGAATTCCGGTCTCTTTAATAACTTCCGTAATTATTTCACCGATTGGTCGTTTATTTATTTCAAAACCAAATCAATTTCAATTCAATTAGAATTTATAAATCAACATTTCATTTGTCTTTCTAAATCAATTTCCACAATTTACGTTTCAAAACTTCCAAATCAAAATTTCAAAATCTTATAATTCAATTTCAATTTCAATTTAAACAATTCAAATATTGATTCAAGTTCGTATATAAGTTTCATTCCGAAATCATTTAAATTAATTTAATTCAACATTCAAATCAATTTAAATTCATTTATCGATTTCATTTAATATCCGTTAAGGTACTTTATCATTCAAAACAATTTCTATTAAATTTCAAATCCATTACACTACCTTTTTAAGTTCAACTTCATTAAATCAAAACTTACAATTTTGAATTAAATTAAATTCGTCAAATCAATTCTTTCAATTACAAGTCTTACATTAATTCCAAAAATATCACATTTTCATTTCTTGTTAAAAAAATTCAATTTCACTTATTTACTTTCTTAAATAATTTTCCAAAACTTAATTAATAAAGAAACTCAATTTCAATTATTTATGAAGTAAAAATTCACTTATTCAAAAGTTCAAATTTTTTCTTATTAAAGAATTTCAATTCAATTTAATCATTAAATAATTTAACCTTATTTAATTATTAAATAATTCAATAGTTTCAATTTAGTCCAATTCACAAATTTCTTTGAATTTCAATTAAATTCCAAATTAATTAAATCTCAATTTTAAATAAATTTTCAATTCCAAACTCAAACTTGAAATATCATTTCATAAAAATTTTCTTAGAAATATTCAGAGTTCGATTAAAAGTCCAATCTTTTAAAACAAATCAACCTTCGAAAATTTACGCCGTATTTCAAAATTTTTTTTTCTTTTTTTAAAAAAAATCTAAACTTCAAATAATTAAACAATATCATTTACCAAGTTTAAATTCCAACATCTTGAGCTTCAATTCAAAATAATTCAATTTCCATAAATTGGATTTTTATTCTTAAAATCAATTCATTTAAATAATTTCAAAACAACTTTAAAATCATTTAATTTAACCAACCCGGTGTCCGTATATAATTCTCTAACCTATGGCCAAGTGGTTAGTTATATCAATTAAATGTCAGGGATGAATATATATTACTTAAACCAATCACAGTGTCATGTGCATGTATAACAGGATATATATAAGCAAATAAACATCCAAACATTTAAATATCAACCAATAGCATCCATCGAAATAAATCATCCAATAGTCAATACAATTCACGGCAATTTCATAGTTATCAATATCGGGAAATTTGATTTCAATTAAATCCTAATTTCAATTTACTGTCAATTTAAATTTTCAACGGTGAATTCACACGACAATCTATATGACAATTAAAATTTATCAAACAACGACAAATAAATTCATATCACTTCATAATGTCAAATTTAACTACCATAAAAATATTCAGTACATTGTGAGCGTTATAAAACACTCACCTTATGAATTTAAATTGAATTTAAATTCAATTTAAACCCAAAATTTTGACAGTCTCCAAATCCATCCAAACCAGCGTCAAAGTGTCCGGAATTTTGATACGATCCTAACAAAAGAAACCTCGTCCAAATCCGAGTCCGTATGCAAAAGTTATGAAAATTTGAAGATTGGAAAATTCTGGTGCTGAGTCGACTTCGAGTTTCCACCTCAAACACCCGATGCCTGCTTGGAGTTTTTGCGAAAACGACCCGATGACCCGAGTAGTTTTCTTCCCGACTCGAAGTAGCTCCAGGGTTTTTCCCCCTGAAACCCCAAGCGCGACCCGAAGCGCGTAAATCTCGAATATTTTTTTTTTTTTTAGATTTTGGAATTTGGGAATTAGGTTTTGTCTGCCATTGGAATGAGAAGCTAAGAAGAAGATGAATTGTACGTACAGACAAAAAAAATTAGGGAGGCTAGGGTTTATAACTGTGTTTATATAGGTATGTTAGAGATAGAGTAGATAGACTGGATAGATGAACGTGCGGAACAAACTATGGCCCGAAAAGCCCGTTCTGACCCCGGAACGAAATTGGGTAAACTCATATATCAAAATAGGTGTTTTAAAATATTTTAAACGCAATGGAAAAGGTTTCAAGTCCAAATTCCATCGTATGAAGAAGTTATGCTAAAATCAAAATTTCAAATTGATTTTAATTGATTATAATTGCATTTATTTCAAGGCGTTTCGAGTCCGTACGATCAAACGACAAGTCCGATTGCTACGAAAATTGAAACCTTACAATAATTCACTGTTACGGATCCGATGAAACTGGTTTCGTCGAAATCCGAGACAGTTGTAAAAATGGCTATTTTTACTGTTTAATTTCAATATAAAATTCCCAATTTTAAATTATTAACTTTTAAATCAAATTTCAATTGTTCACAAATTTCATTTTTAATTTCATAGTAATTAACAATCTTTTACAATGCAATTTTTCCATTATAAATCCAATATAAAAGATTATATTAGATTCAGCGTTCAATTATATTGTAATTCAAATTCAAGTTATTTAATTCCAAATGAATTTTTTTATTTCGATTTACACTTTCATTATTGAATCAACCATTTACTTATACATTATTATCAATAGTTTATAATTCATTTACTTTCATTTTATTCAGCTATCATCTTATTTAAATTCACAGTAATATTAAATTACATTCATTTACGTTGATTTCCATATTATAACTTCAATATTAAATGTACATTTTATTTATTTCGTTGTTTACAATCAAATTCAATTCAATTCAATTACTTGTTACATTCAAATTTAAATCTTTACTTACGTTCAATTACCAGTTAACATCTTTATCAAATTACAGTTTCGGTTATTATTTGATTTCAATCAACTGTAATATTAAGTTACATTTATTTATATTAGTTTCAATAACATAAACTTCCACTATTAAATCTACCGTTTTATTTATTCTTTGTTTACAATCATAACCAATTTGGTTTACAATCAAACTCAATTTATTGCTTACATTCAATACAGGTTAACATCCATATTTAATTTACAAATAAGTTATTTCAGAATTCAGTTTTGCATTTTAACTTGTAATTCACATTTAACAACACAAAATTTTATTTCCTTCGGATTTTTATCCAAATTTTTTTATTTTAATTCGTATTTTTAAAGTGTTAAAAATACAGGTCGTTACAGTTGGCCCAAGGGAATATTCATGTGTGTACCCCATATAACCTCATTCTCCGTATCATCTGATAGTATTACTCTGCAATACTCTTGGATAGTATGGGTACAGAAGTAGGGTGTTACAGTAACAACATATAGTAGTCTTATGACTTGAGAATACTGTAGATTTTAAGTATGTAGACTATACTTGACTACGATCAACAACATGGCATGGTTACCGTGTTACCACCATTGCAGGACACACATTCAAAAGTGAAACACTATTCAAGAAAGGATTAGTCTCCTTCATCGTGGATGGTGGATAATGCCGTAATTGGTAAGTCAAATGAATGTCAGAATCTATAGCTAGAGAAAATCGGTTATCGATAAACGGTATCAAATTGAATCAAGGACTTTAAAATGACTAATGCAATTAATACAGATATTAATATACTTTTTGACCTTGGACCAAAATCTAGATATCTAAGTGATATAGTGATGAAGAAAAGAATACTTGTACAAACTGTCATTTATGTAAGCTTATATTAGCTCAGGAATACGATTTCACATAAATGGTATATAAATGTTGAACCTGACCTTATACTGACTTCAGCAAAGTCCGTACAGGCTTTAGTATTTAAATTGTTTAAATATTGATCATGGATCGAGCTTATACCAGAAAGTCAATACAACCGCGTTGTTAGTTATTTTCGAATTCAATCAAGGATAAATTAATTTATAAATATTATGATTGATAATAAATTAATAAAAATGTTTTATTAATATGATATGGCTATTTAATTATTTATTCAAGTTCAAATCGGATGGAATGATGTATAAAATTTATACGACGATTTGATCGATTGAGGGGCTAGAAATTAATTAATTAAACAGTGATTCAAACAAGAGTCAAAGCGGGTCACTGACTTTTTCTAAGTCAAGACCTAAAGTAGGCCATATCAGGTGGGTATTTAAGGCTTTATCAAGTCTCCAAGGCTAGAGGATATGGTGGAGAATAAGGTGCAAACTTTCAATTATAAATAGAATAGCCTCCACCTTAATCCATTACACTTTTTTTTTGTGTTCTACCCTAAACTATAGCCGCCTAACCTTAGCTTGACGAAGCCATTTCTTTCACTTTGCGACTTGAAGAGAAGGAGGAGACAGTGGTGCTTCAAGAGGAAGTTCTTAACAAATAACCTATTGGCTCTCGGCAGGATCATTGAATAAGAGGTAAAATATTTGGTTTAGTTTTTAAATCATATGAATATGCCCACAAATATCTTTTATTAAGGCTAGCAGGGTTAAATTTATTAAACATGAAAAAGATACAAAGAAAAGAAGGAAACATAATACAAAGACCAACTAGCTAATAATAGGAGAAAATAAAGATAAAAATACATCAAAACCAAAAGGTATTTGAAGCTGTATCTTCTTTGAAAAATGTAAGGCACGTCGAATAGAAACAAAATTTTTGTTGAAAATTTGTTCCTATGTAAAGATCCAATAAAGAAAAGTCCTAACATTTCTCTCGTGCCAAACTTCCACATCAAATTTCTTCAATATAATGAGAAGGGTTCTGTTTTCAGGCTCTTATATCTAGTTTGGGAAAAAAACCAAATATGTAATGAAATTCAATTAGGAGTAGGTTAATCAAAGTATCTTAATATCTTTGCTTATAAGAAGTGTACGTAATCATAGTCAAAAAATATACGGTCTCTTATTTCCAAGTGAGAATTACAGAAAGTGCAACATGAGTTAGATAACATCCTCATATTGACAAGCTTGTCTTGGGTAAGAAGCGAGTTGTTTAAAACTTTCCAAAGTTGAAAGTTGCCCTTTAGTAGACTGAAGCTGCTATAGATTCTCTTGTGCCATGAATGATCATGTTTAATATGTTCTAGCGGTAGAGCTTTATAGATGGCACTTAATATTATGAATAACCTTGAGTTTAGTCGAAGAAAGACTTCTTTATGCATATCATAAGGTTCTCCATGAGTTTGTTCCAAAGAAATCTTACAAAAGCACAATTAGTATAAGATAGAACAATGTTCCCCAAGTGGATATAATTTATATCCAAAGCATTATTAGGAAAGCCAAAGGCTAGTTTTTAAGAATATGTTGGGATATTGTTCAAAATAAGGCTAGTTTGAGCCCGGGGGTGTGCCAAAAGAGTAGGACTTTAATAGACTGGCATTGTATTAATTAAAAGGAGAAAAGCGAGCCCTAATTTTAGGATGCACTTCCTGTATTTGAAAATATTTGTTTTAATTAGTAAAAAGAATTATTTTTAATTCACATGTATATATATATGTATATGTATGTATGTATATGTATAAATATGTATATGTATAAATATGTATATGTATATGTATATATATGTATAATAATATACATATACTTTTCTAAAGGCTAATCTTATTCATACACCAATTATCTTTTAACATGTACCAGAAAATACAATAAACTAGTATACAACAAAACTTTCTTTACATGCACTATCGCTTATACTAATCTACCCTTGTTTTCATCTTTATCATCTCCCCTCTTTAAAATTGAAAACACATTTACACAAAACTAGAAATCCCTATCATTAAATTAAATTAAAATTCAACAATAAGTATTTTAATTTTTGCAATTTATATTGTAACTTCTTTAAAAAAAATTAAAATTTTTTATTTCATTAAAATCAACTTTAATCTTAGATAAACAAATCTAATACTTTTAAATTAGATTAGATATTATGAAAATTATCTTAATTAATATTTTATGTTTTATTAACTTCATTCAAAATGTATAAAATTGATCGAATATCATTAATTTTAATGTTTTAATTTGATGGTTACAAGAAAAGGACTAAAAATTGCAATTAAGCAGAAGGGTAACTTAGTCATAGATTTTCTTAGTAAAATTATGGTGTATGTTAGGTGATTTTTGGTATATGAATAGAATTTGCCTTTTCTAAATCTTTTAAAAGTATATAGGTATACACATACATATACATGCATTAAATATTTATAAATATGCATCAAATTTATTTTCGATCGCAAAAAAACTACATTTTTAATAACAGAAAATAACTGTACATATGATACTTAACAATATCTAATTTTGTAAAATTTGACATTTTTGGTTTTCTAAAAAAAATCTCTTACTGTTTTCGAACTTAAAAAAGATTTATTAAATTATTATTTTAATATATATATATATCAGCGCAAATGTATATTATACAAAAAAAATTATTTTCGGTTTATAGTGGTCGTTTTACTTTAATAAATTATTACAGATATGAGGGAAAGCCCTCAACAGCTAAATAAAACTGCAACAAACTAGCTACATCATAGAAGTTAGGCACAATGCCTAAACTACTAAATAAAGTGTAACGACCCGGAATTTTCGAACCCGAAAATTCCAGATAGTTAGGAGAAAAAGAAAAGAGATAGAAGAAAGAAACAGAAAGAAGAAAGAAGAACAGAAAACACAACATCTCACATTCGCAGCGGATTAAATATAATAACAAATAATAGCATTTATACAAAGAAAACCTGTATTTGTTAATTACATTTTTATACATCAGAGTTACAACATTCACAAATATACTAGACAGTTAGAATTAACATGTCTTGGACAACTATAATATATCACAGCGGAATACACTCCATACGTTCCTACCATCCAACTCGCCTCCTGAGCTCCAGAACGTCCTTACCTGGAAATCTGTAATACTCGGTCTGACCCGAGCATTACATCAAAGTAACACCCGGGTCAGGCTGGAAACCAGCGTGAGTAAACTCATCTAACATGAAATTTCAACCCATAGAACTTATTTAAACCCGGGGTAACTCGTACTTTACTACAAGTAAACAACTTATATAATCAACACTTATTTTCACAAAACAATATCTAAGTATCCAACTTAGTTTAAATGGTCCATATTATCCCAAACCGGCCTATTGATTTCACATATCAAATCTATAAAGAATTATATATTACTAATCGAAGTGGTTTCGGATATCGCTGATATCCGATCCCGGTCTCTTCGAATTCAATTCCATCTTTTTAAGCCAAGTTGTTGAAGTTTAAACAATTCAATTTAACTTCAGAATGTCATATTCCCACAACAATTCCATTACAGATAAATAACTCATATTTATCATAGTTCAACAAAACATTTCATATCACAGAACATTACAAAGTACATACCAGAGTCAATAACAATCAAAGATATTCAATACAATTTAACCATCCATAAGAAAGATTAATTTCACATAATTAATAATTATTTTAATTTAACTCATTAATTAATTAACTCTTAATTACTTTCATTAATTAATTAACCTTTAATTACTTAATTATTCTTTAATTAATTACATTAATTAATTAATCATTACATTAAGTAATTAATTCTCTAATTAATTACATAAATTAATTATCCTTTAACCATTAATTAACCCTTTAATCATAAATTAATTAACCTTTAATCATTAATTTATTAACCTTAAGCATTAAATTAATTAACCTTAAATTTTTATTAATTAACCTTAATCAATCTTTAATTAAGTAATTATTCTTCAAGTAATTATCCTTTAATTACTTATATTCATTAATAAATCATTAATAACATAAGATCTTAATTAATTAAAAGATAAAACATTTTATCTTGATTTCTTTAATTATTATTTACCTTGTTTAATAATCTTATAATTAATTATCATTAACCACTTAACTAAAATCCTTAAGTTAAATTAAGGATTAAAACACTTCATCTTTTAATCATTTACTTAATTACAATATTAAGTTTATTTAAAATAAACTTTTAAAAACAAAGGTTATATATATATTGAAATACTTTAAGCTCAAATAAATTTATTTTTCAAGCCTTTAATAAATTCCATCTTAATTAAACATTAATTATTTTAAAGAAATGGTTAATAAATTATTTAATCTTGATTAAGTTTTAAACTTTAAAACTTGTTATTTCTTTTAAATTAAAACTTGCTTACTTCAATTCAACTAAAACCCGAGCCAAATGTTTGAAATACCCGAGTCCAACTTCGAGTAACCTACATTTTCCCTTTTTTCTTCGAGTCAAACCCAGTTCCACTTCGAGTAAACTTCGTCTTCCCAAAATATCACAATTACCTCTAGATATATACATGATACCTGTGCACATGCACAGTCCATCAGACGAACTCCGATCAACTCTGCCATCCTCCACAACTTGTCGATGATCGACTCGAACCCCCAGGCCACCCAGCAACCCGAATCGACGACGAACTCGCAAACGAGCTATTCGACCAAACCTGAAACACCACTACGATCAACCTAATCGCCTTGCTCCGTCGCCTCAGGCCACCTGAACCTTCGCCTTCACTCTCACCTCTTCGTCAACGATCCATGCTCCGATTTCACCAGCCCCGGTCGAGCCCGATTCGATGTTGACGAGGCCATTGCCTCGAGAACACGATCGACTAAAAACTGGGTTTAAACCCTAGATCCTCGCCGCGCCATCGCCACGATCAACTAAAAATTTAGCGAGCATTTTTCCATGAATCCCTGTCCCCTAGGCTTCCTCCAGCCGTGACCACGACCTTCCTTGTCACGCCGATGACCAGCAATTATCAAAAGTACCAATTCCGTTCATCCTCTGATTTCTCGATCAATACTTCACTAAAAATCTTGATTCTTTCTTTAAAATTCATGGTTATTAAAAATGAATCAGATTATATACGAAAGTCTTGAAAATATGAAAGTCGAATTTCTGGATTGTTTTTTGATTTTTACTGTAACTTCTTATTTCCTAGTTAATTAATTTCTAATTTCACTTATGAACATTTTTAAAAACAAGATTTAGCTAATACAATCATTTTTCCTTTAAACACCATAATCCAATATAGTTCATATGAAGAGGAATTGAAATTTGAGTGAGTTTTTGGTTTGTTTTAAACAAAACAGAGACATGCTCAATCAAACTCAGACATGCACACAGAACTGCATACTTATATACATGCAAGCATATTTATACATTCATGCAAAACATTCTCACACATTACTTCATTATGCCTCAGAATATAAAACAGACTTAGCTATAAAAGTGAAGTTTACTCACTGTGATTTTAGAAACAGAGAAAAAGAACACTACAGGCTTGTTTCATTTGCTCTTGAATTCTTTTTGCTTTTGTTGAATTATAATCTGAAGTTGATCTCAGGTTGCTAGTTGATTGGTCTCCTTGCCTGATCTCAGGTTGTATTAGATGATTTAAAACTGATGTTGCATTTGCCCTTTGATTCCTTGTCTCGGATTTAAATTTCCAGGTTTCATTTTCTTTTCTTTTGGTTTGTATTTTAGTTGAATATGAAGAGAAGATGGATTTTTAGCTGAAACGTAAAAACAGATTCCTTCTTCATATTTTTTTTTTTTCAAATTTTCAAATTTTAATTATCAAAGAATAACAAATAAAGCCACTTGTCCTTGCATTGATTATTTAGCTTACACATATACACTCCAATTCACAAATGTCCTAAACATCCATTATGATGTTTACAAGTGTTAACTCTTCTTTTATTAAAATTTTAAGTCATATATATGTATTTATATAGATTATTTATTTTATATTTACATATGTCTTGTGTACTTTAAATTTTATACTTATAGTTTTAAAAGATATACACATATCAAAGCTTTATATTAATTTACTAACTATATCTATTTCCAAGTATATAAAAGAAACGGTATTATTAAATCTTTAATTAAATCTCACCTTACATATTTACAAACCAATCTTACACATACAAATGTATAGAATTTTCAAAAATTTGTTTAAAGTTGATTATATATATATATTTTATATTAGTTTTGAAAAGATAAATTTTACCAAATAAATATTTATAAAAGAAGATCATTAAACAAATATTATCAAATGAATATTTATCTGGATATTTATAAGTCAATATTTATTATAATTCAAATTTATCTATATATATCCAGATATATTCTAATTATCAAAATTTCATTTATTAATCCAAATAAAATCAGTATTTCTATTAATTAACCCAGTTAATTATCAATTAACATATGTTTCCAAAATCCGGGTTATCACATTCCTCCCCTCTTAGAATCTTTTCGTCCTCGAAAAGGAACGAAGCCAAATTTATTATTTACTTCTCATCAGATAAATTTCTTGTTAAACATTTAAACTATAAACTCCCTTTCTATTAAATTTTTAAAATCTATATAATATTGCAAAAATAGTTTTTATAAAAATAGTTTTTATAACTCGATGTCTCAACCAGTCCATCTTCGTTCTCACTGAAATTCGGTCATACGTTGATCAGGCGTAAGACTGAAAATCTATAAGTACTTAGCAGACTCATTTTCAACACCCAGTGAAAATATTTGGAAAATAATTTACTTTAAAATATAGAAAACATTTTTGAAAAGAGAGGAAATAATTTTTTTTTTTTTTGTGAGAATGCTCTGGAAATCATCACCCCCATCCATGGTCACAGTTACATCACGGGTTACGTTGCCATCGCAGCAAAAGTCCATGTAACTGATGACCTCGGAACCTCTTGAACAGGAATATTTATAATAATATGTTGTTTTATATTGAAATAATTTTCTCATGAATACAACTCCTTGTAATTATTATCACATAACATATCTTTTAAGAATTTTCTATTTAGTATACTTTAATTTAATTATTTAATTAATTATATCATTATATAATAAAGTATATAATAGAAATCAATTACCTTTATTACGAACAAGATTGTTTATAAAGTTTGATATATGTAACAAATTACATAAATGCCCCTAGGGCATACCCTAATCCTCCCATAAATAGTCCCAATTTCTCTTGTTCTAGATACATAGAAATAAAACTCTAGCCTCCATTAAATAATTGGTGGAAGCCTAGAAGCAGGGCTTAGTCCGTCGCACTTGAGAACAAGGAACAAGTTATCCGAAGTGGATAACCATAAAAGTGTCGATAACCGCAAGAAACGTATAAAGTTATATGTTTATTTTTAAATATATTTCGTTTATAGTCTTATTGCCTAAAATTCTTTACGGACATGATAAAAAATAAAAACAAAAACTAATGAATTAAAAATATTAAAAATAGTTTTATATTTATACAATAATTATATAAAAATGTAATCCAATTTTATAATATAAAGAAAATATATTTTATACTCATGGGTTACACACACATATATGTATATATAACTAAATCAGCTCTATATATCTGTGACGCCCCACCCCGAGACCCACATTAACAGAGAGTATTACTGGGTAATACCGTCTACTAATGCGGAGAATAAGGCTGGTTAGGAGGGACCATATATAGCCTTGTCTTAAATTTCTATTGAATACGTCGATAAATGCTCTATATTTTTTTTCTAATTCAAGTGGATTGACATATCCAATAAATACTTAATACAAAGCCATAGGTGGCTATAGGATCTATCAGAACAAAATACAACAACTCAAATGCATAACACATCACAGAACAACAAACATATATATACATATATACATATATACTGATACATCCCAATACAATACAAATAATACATCATAAGTGGTATGATGACCACAATATACACACGAGTCAAAATAATATACATATCAGAATAGCAACAAAAAGACTACAACAAAAAGGGCTAGTAGATAAGTCCATGCAGAAGCAAAATAGGCTAAGTCCATAAGGGTACCTAACCTGAAACACCTCAGTCTGACCCGAGTATAAAATACCCGGGTCAATCTAGCTAAACAAATCAGTTAAAGGGAATATACGATAACATAAGCATAGGATAAAGGTGATGTTCTTCTTAAATAAGAAGAAACAATACTGAGTACGAGCATGAGTATAAGTATGGTATGGTTACTCTAAGTTATGAGATGATATCACTTACACAAACATATAATCTCAAAAGAGATAAGACAATCCATAAAACGCTAAATGTAGCAAGCCTCATATCATCGGCATACCACAAATCATCAATAATGGTTTAGGGAAAAAATATAACTCCTAAAAAGGAGAAATCCCAAACCCGCTATATCAGCAAACTCAAAGAAAACTCAAAGAAATCACCATCTTAAAATACACCATAAGGCAATCAAATACAATTCTCCAACATAGGAGAATATAATCCCAAATAAACGACAAAAAGCAAATCTCATGTAATAACGCCAATAGGAAAATCTGAGAATAACGCCAAAAGGCAAACCTTATGTAATAACGCCAATAGGAAAATCTTAGAATAACGCCAAAAGGCAAATCTCAAATTAACGCCAGTGTAGGCAACTCAAATCTCAAAGATAGAACTCCCAAGAGTTCAAATTCCCGAGAGGTAATCGCCACAAATATATATATCAAATGGTTCAATGGAACAATTCTGAAAAGGGGCGATACACTAAGGAAAATAGTCAAAGAAATCATCTCAAAAGTGTTTGCACATGCATGTGGCCGAAGCCTTGCAAAGTACTATTATCTCAAATAGTTACCTCGCCTGAAGGCAAAACGTCACAATGACAAATACGCCGTAATGGCAAATGCCGTAATGGCAAATACGCTGCAATGGCAAACGTCTTGAAGACAAATACGCCGTAATGGAAATGACTTGAAGGTCCAGTACTAGCACGCCGCAATGGAAAATATATCCAAACTCTCGGATAAGAACCCGAATTGTGTTAACATGTGTCCCATACCACACATTTTCACTAAACGGTTTACTAATCGCTAGTAAATTTCACACTCAAAGTAGTAAATCTTTTACCTCATCTCATCGGTAAACTCGACTCGAAAGTCAAAATGATCAAACAGACAAGTTGGGAATTAACCGATAAGGTAAACGCATGTACCCCATACCACGTGTTTTACCAAACTGTTTAATTCTCTTTCTCATTCGCTCGAATAGTGCAAAAACGTGTATTATATATATATAAAATAATTTACATGAGAAAACAAGTTTTTAAAACCAATTTCCGAAATCATATTTGGAATAAAACTTTGAAAATTCCCTTATTATAGAGGATATATAGCTTGTATAGCTCAAAAATAATTTAAAAATATTATATAATAATTATTCAAAATGCCAATGTATTTTAAAAATTATTTCAAAATCATTTGGAGAAAATCGTGCTCGAAAACAATGAAAAACCAAAGAAATACGCAAAATCGATAACTCAAATTCAACTCAATTTCAATACGAAATCAATCCAAACCCAATACGAATTCAACTCAAATTTGAATCACAAACTCACCAAACTTGGCTAGTCCATCGATGAACATCATAGCCCTTACTCATTTTAAAAATCATCTAAAATTTTCAACAAAACAAATGACAAAGTCACAGCAAATCGAAGACAAAAGGCTGCGAATTCATGCTGCAAAAACAAGGCATAAGGCAAACATTCAAGTCGACCTTAAGGTCGACATTCTCTTCCTCAGGTCGACCATAAGGAGCCTCAGGTCAACCATACGGTCGACTTGGTGAAGGCTATGGTCTACCTCAAGGTCGACCATTCATACGGGAATTCATTCCCTTCGTTTCCAGGTCGTTCCTCCTACGCGTACCCATTTTCAAGTAAAGGTTTAACAGATCAAATGGCAATATTTTTCAATGAAATTTCACAGGCATGCACATCTACATCTAAAATACTAACTAAAAGAATTCCGGTCAACATTTCGTTGCGGGAATTGAAAGATATCAGCCCTCAAAGAAGCACCCAAGAACTGATTTTTATAAGGAAGAAAACTATGAACAAAAATTCACTACAGTAACTATTTCTGTACAGAATCAAGCTCTTTGCTCTTTGATTTAGCCAGATATTGTGAGTTATTCAACTCACCTACTATTGCAAAGCAAAAACTTGAATTTATGCAGAAAGTTTGAGGCTTTGAGGAGAAGAAAGCTTCCAATAACCTATAAAAACTGCTAACAGCACATGCAACAAGAAATACACAGTAAAATTAGAAAAACCTACTTCTAAAAATAGGAATTTGATGAAATGGTAAAGTTTTGGAGTGAGATTACCTTTTAATTATACTCTAATTTGATAAGAACAGAAATTTATTGAAGAATTTAAGTTTTTGAAAGCTTGGAATTGAAAAATGGTGAACTTTTCTTTTACTGGTTTCAATTTCTTTCTAGAGAAGATGAGAGGAATGTTTGTACGTACAGTACAAAGTTTTCCTCCTTTCTCATTTTCAGGCTAAGTCTAAGTGGGCTTTGGACCCAAGAATTTACAAAGAAAATTAAATAAGCCTATGAGAATTAATACAACACTTAATCAAATATACATAAGTTATAAAATAAATGTCACTTTCTTTCAATGTTTTCTACACAAACAAATATGTAAACAAACTTACATATTAAATAAAATATTTTCATCATATAAAAATATTAATTTTTTTAAAACTTTATTATTATTAAAATCCTTTATTTTTCAAAAATACACTATGTACTCAAATAAATGAATAAAACTTTATTTTTAACTTCTAAAATTCCACAAAATTTATTTCTCACTTAGAAAAATATTTCAAACCATTTCCAAACCTAATTTATGGCCAAAACATATTTTTAAACCAATTTCTACCTTTTTATTTAAATAAACAACCTTTAAAAAATCTCATACTTCTTTTACAAATTATTAAAAGAAGTAGTTGGCAATAATTAATACAATTACTGTATTTCTTCCAAATAAAATCCATTTTCTAATCATTATTAACCCAAATAAATAAAATAAAGTTCCAAACTTTATTTTTCTCATTTTATTTTCAAAATTCACTGTTTATTCCAAATAAACAAATAAAATTTCCAAATTTTATTGTAATTTACAATATTAAATTATAACTACCGTTATAATTTAATATTAACAGGTAATCTCCAAAACCAGGGTTGTTACAGACTCCCCCCCTTAACAAAATTGCGTCCTCGCAATTTCTAGAGAAGAGTTTGTATTCAACATAATTATTTCATCAATCAAAGGAAGATAGATAAGCTCGATTTTCAAATTTCTCACCCTCAACACAAGATGAGAGAAAACAAAGAAAAGATTGCTCGATTAATTCTATGGTTTCCCGAGTAGAATTACTGGGATTTGTGGACCATTGAATTTCGATGAGCAATACATCCCTATTTCAAAGGTGTTTCACCTTCGAAGCAAAACATGGATAGGATGTTACGTAATAGATAAATCGATGAGATCGATTCCTAAGAAGCTTCACAAATAGAGTCGGGATTTAGTCATAACTTTATCCCGAACTCCAACCCACAAGATGATAATTGATACGTCTTTCCGTATAACACTACGAAGGGAGTCATACCGATATTAGATTGACTACTATCACGGAAAGAAAACCCAATAAGAGGTAGGTGGTTTTTCCCCAATACCACCAAACTTATACGACTGCATAAATGTAAGTCGTAAAATAATTGTACAAAGGCAAGATAAACACAAGGAATAGATTTTTAAATTCTCTCTTACTAATCAAATATTCTTAAAGTTTTCCAACACATTATCTTCAAGATTTAAAATTCTCAATTTTCAACACTTGAAAATTTCAAAAGCTTCTTACTTAGATTTTTAAATTTAAATTCATCACTCTTCATTAGAGTAAATAAAGTTGTTTATTCTCTAATTCAATTTGTTCAAAAAATTTCTAAGTGTTAGAAATTTCCAGAAAAATCGACGGAGTCTACTTTGTACGGAGGGTCGCATACAATATTATAAAAATGATTTATATAATATACATCGACCATTAGGTTGGAAACACAATGTATATCATCATTTAACTCTTTAAAATTTATCCGAAAACATACCTTCCTTTTTAGCATTTTAAAGCGAGTTTGCACACTCATATATATAATCTTTTTGCTCAAAATATATTCCAATTATCCTCTTTTCACCTGTACTTAACTCAAATAGATGATACTGGTTCATGTTCATAAATAAGAAGTACTACACTTAATAAGAAGACATGTTTTGATCCAGTAAACAACCAAATCTGAATTTTTTTATAAAACTAAAGTTGTCCTACTAAGTCTATGCTTTCCAGCAATATAAAGATCATCAGAATTGGATTTACGATTTGAAAGTTATGTTGAATTTACTTTCAGCTTAAATCTTAGAGAATTTTATAAAGGGAAGAACTGCATATCCACTTTCAAACCTATTTTAGCCTCGGTAAAAAGAAAAATATTTTAAAGTGGTAAAAAGAAATTTTATAACTTACTGAAAGCTCTTTAATTTTGAAAAAGATTGAACTAATTTTAAGTTATAAATCTTAATTTAACGCTGTTTTAGTACAGCACTTTTCCAAACAAAATTTCAGCATTTAAATCAATTTAAAATTTGAAATTTACCCAAACTATTTTAAGCTCAAACTACATTTTCAAGCAAGCTTTTTGCTAAATCATTTATTAAATGATTTTATTTTTCCCCGGAAAGCTAAAACATACAAAGTTATGATCAACTTTATGTAATCATTATAAAGCATTTTATTAAGTGGAAATAATTTCATTACTTCCCAAAATCTAGCCTTAAAAACAATTAACTATGAAAACTCATTTTGGAAGAGATAATTAATCTCTTTCATTAGCAGGAGATTATTATTGATTATCCACCCAGAATAAAATTTTGGGATATATATATATATATATATATAAAGTTTTAAAATTTTGGGATAGAAACTTCTCAGACCTCCTCCCCCTTGCCTGATGAAACAAAAAACCATGAAGTTACTCCCCTTTCAGCTACTATTCCTAACTACCTGTCTTCTAATCAGGCAGTAACTAGGAGAATGAAGATAGAACTTCTCAATGCTCATGTTATCCAATGATGTCTCGCATTGGAGCATGGAATATACGTGGTGGAAACCAAGTTATCAAGCAAGAACAGTGTATACAGCTTATCAAAACACATCAACTGTCAATCTTAGCAATTCTTGAAACAAAGTTAAACCAGACCAAGGCTAACAAGGCAACTGCATACATTAATCCAAATTGGAGAATCATCCACAATTTGAATGATGCACTGTATGGTAGAATATTGATTCTATTCGACCCCAGCAGAATTCAGCTAACCCCCATCCTATCTACTTCCCAGCTAATACACTGTCATGCTATTGATCTAACAGATAAAACAGCCTTCAATGTTTCTTTCGTATATGCATTCAATTCAGCAGCATCCAGAACTACGTTACTTACGACTATTCCATCTCTCAAACAGTCCACCCACCCATGGATTATACTTGGGGACTTCAATTGTAGTTTCTCTCTTACAGATAGAGTAGGAGGCAATCCTCTCTCTCTTAATGAAATTAAACCTCTTGCTGATACTCTAATTGATGCGGAACTGGTCATGGTCAAGTCTGTCGGTATGCGGTTCTCGTGGAACAATAAGAGGAGACATGGGTGCAGAACTTTTTCTAGGATAGATCATACATTTTCTAATCAATCTGCCCTAACCAAATGGCCTCTTCTCTTCAACTACCTTCCTCCCCCTCTCCTTTCAGACCACTCACCTCAAAATATTCACCTACGTGGAGCGGACAAGAGGGGAAAATCAAATTTTAAATTTTTTAATACTTGGGTCTCTGAACCTGACTTTAAATCTACTGTGTTAACATCATGGAACAAGCCTAAATATGGTAATCATTTGTTTGTTTTGCAGGATAAAATTAAAGAGATGAAGGTGGTCTTGAAACAATGGGCATATCAAAGATATGGTACTGGTGACAAAATGAGCTCATTGATTAGAGAAAAACTTATTGAGGTCCAAACAGCTATGCTGTCTAATGTGAATAATACAAATCATGCTGCAACTGAAAGTTACTTGGCTCAGCAATACTATGACGCCTTAACTAAAGAGAATGAAATGATTAGACAGAAGACGAGAATAAAATGGAGGGAGAAGGGAGATAGAAACAGTGCCTACTTCCATGCTAATCTCAAGAATAATCAGAGAAGAGAAAACATTACTACTATCTACGACATGAATGGTGCTCTTCACTCTAGCCCTGACGAGGTCCAAGATGCTTTTGTTAAACATTTCTCCGGCCTGTATAGCAACCAACACAACTTCATCCCTAACATTGATCAGATCCCTGACGACATCCTGCCTAGACTTACTCCCGATGATTATACTTACCTTTGCAATGAAGTCACCCCTGAAGAGATTAAACAAGCTATGTTCTCTCTTAATACCAATTCGTGCGGAGGCCCAGATGGGTTAAATGCCCACTTCTACACTTCTTGTTGGTCTATCGTTTCAGCTGACATTAGCAACGCCATACTTCTTTTCTTCAGAAGATGTAAAATCTTCAGATCTTTTAATTATACGAATATAGCTCTTATTCCCAAACTCAAAAACGCTCACTGCATAAATGAATTCCGCCCTATATCCTGTTGTAATACTATTTATAAATGCATCTCTAAAGTGATCGCTACAAGGCTAAAGCAAGTCTTACCAAAAATTGTCTCCAAAAACCAAGCTGCCTTTCTTCCTGGAAGGAATATTCTAGATCATGTTCTTCTCTCGCATGAACTTATTAAGGGCTATAAACGTAAGAATACTCCTCCAAAAGCGATGATGAAACTTGATATTATGAAAGCTTTTGACACGTTGCAATGGGATAGCATTGTACGAATAATGGGGTACATGAACTTCCCTCCGCATTTTATATCTTGGATATATGAATGCATCTCCACTCCGACATTTTCTGTTAATGTCAACGGTAAGAATGAAGGATTTTTTACTAGTAAGCAAGGGATTAGACAAGGAGATCGACTATCTGCATATGTTTTCATACTGGTCATGGAACTTCTTACGAAGTTGTTTGATAAACAGATAAGCCAAGGTAGATTCAAGCTTCATCCTGCATGCAAAGAACCTCAGATCTCTGCGCTTATGTTTGCGGATGACTTAATAGTTTTCTGTTCTCCTGATATTGATACTGTCACGAACATAATGCACACTCTTGATCAATTCTACACTATGACAGGGCTAAGAGTTAATATCGACAAATCTGAAATTATTACTGCTGGTCTTAATACTGAGCAGTACAATCAAATTACACACATCACTGGCTTGTCTCAGAACACTGATACTGTTTCATACTTAGGTCTTCCTCTAGAAACGTCAAAAATATCATCTAGTCAATGTCTTCCTCTTTTTGAAAAGATAACAGCGAGGCTTAACTGCTGGACCACCAAGTCTCTTAGTCAAGCTGGTAGATTGACCCTGATTAAGTCGGTTACATTTTCTATGCAAGTGTACTGGGCTAGAACGTTCATTCTCCCCTTTAAGTTGATAAATATGATAAGAAGTGCTATTATGAAATTCCTGTGGACAGGCAAAACAAACGGCAGATATATAGCTCCCATTAAATTTGGCAGAGTAGAGATGCCAATGAGTAAAGGAGGTCTTGGAATACTAAACTTAAAACAATGGAACAAAGCTGCCTTCGCGAAACATATCGACACCTACTATAACTGTCCTGAAAGCCTTTGGGCAATGTGGTCTGACAAAAATGTGATAAAACGAAGGAGTTTGTGGAACATGCCCAAGCCTCAAAACTTGAGCTGGACCTGGCAGAGCATTTTCAAGATTAAAGAGCTGTTTCTTCCACTAATATGAATGAATACGAATACTACTGATAGCGTGAGTTTCTGGGAGGATCCGTGGTTAGACAAGGGGTTCATCCTGCGACGTCACCTATCGTACACTGAAATACAGCAAACTGGGATACATTTGGCTACTAAGGTCAGTGATGTTATCTTCAATCTTCAAACTACACGTCGTTTTTCCTCCAATTATAGGATCCAAAATATTTGGAACAAAGTAGGCACGTTTATTGCTCTGTCCTCTACTTCTGCTCGTCTGGTATGGGGTAACAAAAAGGCCTTGTTCAAAACTGGAGATGCATATGAATTTATCATGCAGAATGGTTTTTGCCCAACATGGAGATGGTGGAAGCGAACCTGGAGCATTGATAGTAAAATGCGACAAAATTTCATGCTTTGGAAAGTTCTTAATCGTGCGATTATGACCAAAGCTAAACTTGCTTGCATGGGTATGAATGTTAACATTTACTGTTCTTACTGTTGTGAGCAACCTGAAACAGTGGAACACTTATACTTTGAGTGCCCATTTATTAAGCAAATCTGGATATGCATCATGGCGAAGCTTCAACGTACTAACGTCTCTGATGACAATCAGGTGGAGTGGAAGAGGATCTACACGAGATCGGGACTTAAAAGCGAACGTGAGCGGGTTTTCAACGCTGTGATGAAGAGCTTCATCAGCTCGGTTTGGAGAGAGCGAAATACAAGATTGTTCGATGCAAGTAATGCAAAAACTGACGATGTTTTCAAGCAGTGGATTACGCAGGAAATCAAAAATGATATTAGTCTTCTCTCTTTCTCTTTCGATCCAGGGATTACTGCCTCACTTCACATATAATTCTGTGTTGTTTTTCCTTTTCAGTTTTTTGTTTCCCTTGTGCTTGTTGTGCCTTGTTTCCCCTTGTATTCTTAGAGTAATGCTCTACGTTGTCTGTGTAATTTTCTGATTGGTGCAGCAATAAAATGGTCGGGGACCATCTAACCCCGTCGGCCTTGCCAAAAAAAAAGTTTTAAAATTATTCTCACAATTTGAAATGATTATACTACATGAATTGTTCATTTACTAAAACAATCCAAATTCACATTTCCACTTGTCACAAAATTAAATTTCCATCTAATTATTAACATAAAACTAATTAATGTTGATAATTAATTCAAACTTGTTTTCAAAAGAATTTTTTCAATTTCAAACCCACAAGTTTTAATACCATTTAAGTTTAAAACAAAAACTGGCTCACAAATTTATACTAAATGTTCTAAACTAACACTTCTTTATTTTCTCTTAAGATAGAGTTTTATATCTATCCTCTACTATTACTCAAATAAATAAGTGTCAAAGCAAATTTTATAGTCATCATTAATAACTTGTACTAAAACATTTAGTTAATATTTTACCTTTTTAAACCAAAGTATTTTTTACCTTAAATACATCATTTTATTAATTAAAGCATCAAATGGTATTTTCTTCTAATTAAGACATCCCCTTAATTAGAATTATTCACTTTACTTACCTAAATTACCATATACAATTTCTCAAATTTCAAATAATATAAGGGTATTGCCTCGCCATTGATTTATAGTGGATGGCCTCATCGATTAGCTGCCGAGTTGATCAAATGATCAAAGTCGCCTCGCCACTCATCCAACACTCACTATGGTTTAATGGTTTCATTAAACATTTAAAATAAAAATTAATATTCCACCATATTAATTATTTTCAAACTTTACTTATTAAAACTCAATTTACCGTGTCTGACTGTCTCATCATAGCGTTTAAGAAATTCCTATCGATAACGTTGGCTAAACGCATCGACCAGAATTCTTAAAGCACTAGACGGACAACCTAGCACAAAAATTCATTTTCTTTAAAAAGAAATACCACATATATAATACTCAAAATATTCTTTCTTTTGCCCAAAAAAATCCAATTTCTCTCAAAAACTTATCTTCAATTTGAAAGATTTGAAAATTCAATTATAACTTATTCTCAAAAACAAAGACACAAGAAGAACTCATCGAGATATTCCAAGAATACTTGATTCACAAGATTGATGGAATAGACCAGAGTGTTCATTATTCTGAACTGTATAACGAACCACTCTTAAGACTCATAACGAGTGCAGAATGCGGTAAAAGTAATGTTATCCTCCATGATTCATAGCTCATGAAAAATCAGTGTAGGGTCAAGCTAAGGAATGACCCTAGCACCACTCAATAGGTTAAAAGAGAGAAATGAGATATATAAGTAAGGGTAAAATATCTTCTCGAATGAGGAGAAGTAACATTAACAACAAATCATTACTTCGAGTAATGTAATACCACAAAGTATATCAACAATTGAGTATCCAAAGTGGTATCTCAAAAAGGGTAAGAATGGCAATATCAAATAAATTCAATGAATCACCTCAATTCCCTAGTGGACATCCTTGTGGAAGGATGACCTAGAGGCTCAGAATGGGAAGAAAAGTCAATACAATTCTCGATTGCCCGATTGGGTGTCATACCCGAACGAACTAACAAAAATCAACAGAGTCACAATGACTGGAATTCGAGATATATCATCAACATCTCGAAACTAAAGAGTGAATACAGAGGCTTTGGAATCATCGTTAACATTCTGAAGGACAAGAAGCAACAAATCAATCGAATAAGGATACATAATATAGGATTCTTTGAATCACAGAATGTGGCTTGATAATAGGCAAGCCACTTCATCTCAAACACTCCAAACTCTAGATAGAAAATGGCGTACTAATTTGCACGGAAAGATAAGCTATAAGCAACAATCCCAAATCCTCATACATCATTCTAAATATTTCGGATCCACTCAATAGGATTCGCAATCCTCACAATAGAACAAGACAAAGACATCCAAAAGCATCAACAAACTCCTCCGATGCGGATGGGTGTCAAGCACCTGTATTGAAGAGGACTCGAATAAAACAATCACAATTAGGATTACTCCTAAGATAAGATGTCATCAATTCTATTTTTGGAATACTACAGAATAAAAATATTCCTAGACATATCCCAAACTCCAATCTCAAAAGACAAGATAAGATAAAGGACACGATGATTAAGGGATTTGTAACACTTGTACTATACTTGGATATATCGTAATATATGCTTATGTTCTGTGTTTATCCTATTTTGTTCTAAATTTAGTTCCGATACCAAGCTGTGACGCCCCACATCGAGACCCACATTAACAGAGAGTATTACTGGGTAATACCGTCTGCTAATGCGAAAAATAGGGCTGGTTAGGAGCGACCATCTATAGCCTTGTCTTAAATTTCTATTGAATATGTCGATAAATGCTCTATATTTTTTTCTAATTCAAATGGATCGACATATCCAATAAATACTTAATACAAAGCCATAGGTGGCTATAGGATCTATCAGAACAAAATACAACAACTCAAATGCATAACACATCACAGAATAGCAAACAGATATATATATATATATATACATATATACTGATACATCCCAATACAATACAAATAATACATCATAAGTGGTATGACGACCACAATATACACACGAGTCAAAATAATATACATATCAGAATAGCGACAAAAAGACTACAACAAAAAGGGCTAGTAGATAAGTCCATGCGGAAGCAGAATAGGCTAAGTCCATAAAGGTACATAACCTGAAACACCTCGGTCTGACCCGGTATAAAATACCCAGGTCAGTCTAGCTAAATAAATCAGTTAAAGGGAATATACGATAACATAAGCATAGGATAAAGGTGATGTTCTTCTTAAACAAGAAGAAACAATACTGAGTATGAGCATGAGTATAAGTATGGTATGGTTACTCTAAGTGATGAGATGATATCAGTTAGACAAACATATAATCTCAAAAGAGATAAGACAATCCATAAAATGCTAAATAGCAAGCCTCATATCATCGGCATATCATAAATCATCAATAGTGGTTTAGGAAAAAAATATAACTCCTGAAAACGAGAAATCCCAAACCCTCCATATCGGCAAACTCAAAGAAATCTCAAAGAAATCACCATATTAAAATACGCCATAAGGCAATCAAATACAATTCTCCAACATAGGAGAATATAATCCCAAATAAACGCCAAAAGGCAAATCTCATGTAATAACGCCAATAGGCAAATCTTAGAATAACACCAAAAGGAAAACCTTAAATTAACGCCAGTGTATGCAACTCAAATCTCAAAGATAGAACTCCCAAGAGTTCAAATTCCCGAAAGGTAATCACCATAAATATATATATATATCAAATGGTTCAAAGGACCAATTCCAAAAGGGGGCGATACACTAAGGAAAATAGTCAAAGAAATCATCTCAAAAGTGTTTGCACGTGCATGTGGCCGAAGCCTTGCCAAGTACTGTTATCTCAAATAGGTACCTCGCCCAAAGGCAAAACGTCACAATGACAAATACGCCGCAATAGCAAACTCCACAATGGCAAATACGCCGCAATGGCAAACAACAAAATGGCAAACGTCTCGAAGACAAATACTCCGCAATGGCAAACGCCGCAATGGCAATGACCCAAAGGTCCAGTAATGGAACGCCGCGATGGCAAATGTGTCACAAATTCTCGGATAGGAACCCAAACAGTGTTAACGTGTGTCCTATACCACACGTTCACGCTAAACGGTTTACTAACCGTTAGTAAATTTCACACTCAAAGCAGTAAAAAGTTTACCTCATCTCATCGGTAAACTCGACTCGAAGGTCATAACGATCAAACAGACAAGTTGGGAATTAACCGATAAGATAAACGCATGTGTCCCATACCACGTGTTTTACCAAACCATTTAATTCACTTTCTCATTCGCTCGAATAGTGAAAAAATGTGTATTATATATATATGAAAAAATGTGTATTATATACAAGCTTTTAAAACCAATCGTATTTGGAATCAAACTTTGAAAAATCCCTTACTATAGAGGATATATAGCCTGTATAGCTCAAAAATAATTTAAAAATATTATATAATAATTATTCTAAATGCCAATGTATTTTAATAATTATTTCAAAATCATTTGGAGAAAACCGTGCTCGAAAACAATGAAAAACCAAAGAATACGCTAAATCGATAACTCGAATTCAACTCAATTTCAATACGAAATCAATCCAAACCCAATACGAATTCAACTCAAATTTGAATCACAAACTCACACCAAACTTGGCAAGTCCATTGATGAACATCATAGCCCTTACTCATTTTAAAAATCATCTAAAATTTGCAACAAAACAAATGAGAAAGTCACAGCAAATCGAAGATAAAAGGCTACGAATTCATGCTGCAAAAACAAGGCATAAGGCAAACATTCAGGTCGACCTTAAGGTCGACCGTTCTCTTCCTCAGGTAGACTGCCAGGTCGACCATGAGGAGCCTCAGGTCGACCATATGGTCGACCTGGTGAAGGCTGTGGTTGACCTCAAGGTCGACCATTCATACGGGAATTCATTCCCTTCGTTTCCAGGTCGTTCCTCCTACGCGTACCCATTTTGAAGCAAAGGTTTAACAAATCAAATGGCGATATTTTTCAATGAAATTTCACGGGCATGCACATCTACATCTAAACTACTAACTGAAAGAAGTCTGGCAATATTTTGTTGCCGGAATTGAAAGATATCAGTCCTCAAAGAAGCACCCCAGAACTGATTTTTATAAGGAAGATGTAACGACCCGTAAATTTCAACTGTTTTAATAACGTAATTAGTTGAAATTTTGTGAAATTTTAAACGATAAAATTTTGAAATAAAAATTTAATATTTGGAATACGTCTAGTTAAACATAGCAACTGGTAAATTTTTGTCCGAAAATATGAAAGTTTATTTCGCGTGTAAATTTACTTCAATTTAATCAGTTAAAAAGCGATGAAAATAAAATGTTTCCGAAACCTAAATATATTTACATAGAAAAATTCTAAACCATCTTCTGAGCAAGATGTCAGTTTGTCGTTTTTCCAGATTCGGACATCTTTGGCTCCGTCGATCTTATTTTTCAGTGTTTTTCTCGCATTTTTCCGCTAGTTAAAAAATTCGAATTTTTATAATTCAATCATACCACTGATATCCGTATACCGTTTTGATCGTCTCGTCATGCTGATCTTTACAGTATAATTATTTCTGTGTTTCAGTGTCTGGTTCGCGGTGAAATTGCTAAACGGCTAACCGTATCGGTACCGGTTTTGTGACTTTTGGTTTTGTGAACTTCTAAATTCTCCGTCCATTCAACTCAACAGCCATTTTGCCATTATTATTACCTTTTTGAATTCACGTTCAAATGTTCCTATTCCTAGGTATTAATAAATTTAGAAATCAAAGTCTGTTACTTAATTTATGGCATACATGCAAATAATTTGCTTTTATTATTCAGCTCAATCCGACTGTTGCTCTCTTTTGCTTTTGAATTTATATGGTACGTTTTTCCCTTCATTTATTAGCTCGTGAACTGTTCACTCCTTTCTCCGTTTAAACTAGCTGCTCCTCTTCCGTTTTGCTTCCTTCCCCATCTAAAGATCATTCCTCTCCTCTTGCTTATACATTTGTCCCTGACACATCCTCCCTCCAAGCAAAGAAAATAAATCATAAAATGATGATGTTTTTCCCAGATCCTTTGATCACCCTTTTCATTCGAAGCCTCAAACCCGAACCACGCACCGCCCCTCTCCCCACGCCGACCGGATCGCTCGCCATGTGAGCCATGCCAAAGCCGTCAACCCGATCTAGCCCGTCCCATCTCCACGACCTCAACAGCAGCTCACGTCTCCGCCACCATCACCTTGCCGAGCATCTCCCCTTCCGCCGCGCCAAATTTGCCTATCACCTTGGCTTCTCTTTTTCTTCTAAATAGGTAATTTATTTGTTATATATTGTTTGAAGGAAAAAAAACTATTAAAAATATTTATGTTTTTTTTCCAAGTATATATATATATATATATATATATATTGTCTCTTATATGAAATATTTGTGTCGAGGGCAGTCTGCATCTCTGTTTTCGTGTAACGACCCAAAACTTTTAGTGATTTTATTTGTTAAATTAATAGAAATTTTGTGAAATTTTAAACAATAAAATTTGAAAATAAAAATTTATTATTTGGAATACGTCTATGTTAATATAGCAACTGGTAAATTTTCATCTGATAATATTGAAGTTTATTTCCTGTGAAATTTTATTTCAATTTAAATCGGTTAATAACAGTTGAATTTAAAAGTTTTCCAAAACCTAAATATGTCAACATGAGAAAATTTATTTAGAGCATTCTGAATCAGACTGCGAAATTCGTGTCGCGAAATTCGGACGTTTCTAGCCCTGCTTGGATTTTTTCATACGGAATAACAACGTATATTAGTGTTCGTATCGACTTTTGATCGAATGATCTTGTCACTGGTATTTGTATATCATTTTGATCGTATCGTCGTGCTAATCTCTACCGTATATTCGTTTCTGTATTTTGAGATCTAGTATGCAATGGTGACGATGAAACATTTCACCGTAGCTGTACTAGATTTGAACTTTACACTTTCCCTTGATTTGAATCTAACGTGTAGCCTAAACAAATTAAATTGCTTCAATAAGTTCCCCAAATCAAGGGACTGACCGTTACCATTATTTTTATATTCACTCAAATTTTGGTTACGGTTGCATAGTCTCTGCAGTTTCCTTGTTTCCGTTCATTCTTCAAAAATATATAATATAACAGAGTGAAAAGCATCCCTATATTATCTGTTCATCTCCTCTGCAACCAGATCCCTCTTTTATCAAAGTCTTTCATTTTGAAACCGTACAACCGTGACCAATAATAAATTGTTTTAATTAATTATCCAAATCAGGGGTGTGTGACCATTGCTATACTTTGTTACTTTTTATATATCTATTGGGCTCTACCTTTTCCTTTGCTCTTCTGTCACCTACTTCTCTGCTCTTTTCCTTTTCTCTTTATTTTTCTTTATTTTCCTCTCCATTATCATTTCCTTTCTCAGCAACCATAGCCGAAAGCACCACCCCACTTCCCTTCCTCTGGCCGAAACCATCTCCTCCACGGCAACACCCCAAGCTACCTGAACGCCGCAACCTCCACCCTGACTGAGCACCGCCTTCGCCTCTCCTCCCTCCGACCTGCTGCGACCACCCGTACCTCCCTAAAAGCAACAACCTGACAGATCCGTTCCTCATCCAAGCAACCGAGAGCATCCACTCACCATCAACCCACAGCTCCGCTTTAAACCCATCCATCATCTTCACCTAACCTAGTCGAACACCCTCTTTTTCCTCCTTTATTTCCAAACTACCTCGGCATGCTTTCCTTAGCCACCATAGCCGCGATCTGGAGCTGCAACCTCGTCATCATCACAACCCTTGCTTCCTCCGTGCTGCCACCATCTCTCGGCCTAACCATCCCTGAGCCACATCAGTTCTCTTCTTTATATATATAGGAGGTATATATTTACATATATGTTGTTATATAAATTTCAGATGAGTTGTTGGTTATATATAGAGAATTACTCAATACGTATATATTTTATCTAAAATATGTTATTGTATATATACCTGGGGTTTTGGGAAAATTGTAGTTTACTTGTGTGTTCTATTAGATCTAGTTATATATATATTGTTAATATATGTAAGTTTATATAAATCTACATAAACCTATTTATATATAAATCTATATAAGTTGTTTAATATAGGATGTATATATATAAAGTGATACGTGTTGTATGTATATATATATAGTTGTTTTGGAAAGAAAAGCCTGGGCTGGGGACCTGACTCAGCCCGGCGGGCTGGGTCCTCCAAGGCCCCAGCCTGGCGGGCTGGGTCCTTACCCAGCCCGGGCGGGCTGGGTGGGGGTGGGGGATGTGTGCCAGCCCACTAGGGGCTGGCCTGCTATAACTGTGCCTGGGTGCAACCAGGCCTGTTTGGGCCCTCAAATTCAGTTTTTCAGCCCGTTTTCAGGCTATGCAATTCCAGCCAGCAGTTTTTTTGAATTTTAGTGATTTAGGAGTGTTTTTTTCAAGTTTTGGCATCAAATTTTCACCAAAATTAACTAGCAATTATCACTAATAAGTGTAACTAGCAATAATCACTAATAGATAGTAATTACCAATATTACAACTAGCATTAATTACTAATCAATAGTAATTACCTTAATGAAGCAAATGATCAAATAGTTAGAGTGCAACAATCAAAGCAAGCCAAACTCTTCCAAAGCAAAAGATCAAGCCACTTCAAGGACCCAAAATCAACAAAAAAACAATAATTACAACAAGATGGAAGAGATAAAAAGAGGATTAAGGAGGATTAGATAATAAGAGAGAGATTGCCTTACCTTTTTTTTTCTCTAAAATTAAGCTAATCAAATTATGAAGAGAAGGAGAAGGAGCTTCTAAATGGAGGCCATTATTTTGTTTAGATCTAGGTTTTAGGAATTTATGAAGAGGAGGAGGGTTAGGGTTATGGGTTTAAGATATTATATAGGAGGGGGTTAGGCTAATGGGTTATGGTAAGGGGGTTTTAAACCCATTAGGACTTAGTTTATTTTCTAAGTTATCATGTGAACAAAATCCTAATAAGCATCCTAGTTTTAATTAAAACCATGTAATTATCTCATTTAGCCCATTAACCCATAATCACTTTTTATTTAAAAATTCCCCATTTCAACCCAAAATATTTTAATTTGCAAACCAATAGTAAATTTAAATCCCCGAAAATTTGTTTAGCCCCTTTTTTAACCTAAAGTCATAATTTTAATTCATTATTCGGTAATTGCAATCTCAGAGTTGTTACAGACTCCCTCCCTTAAGAAAATTGCGTCCCCGCAATTCCTTAAATTTAGAGAAGTCGTCTATAACATCTAATCCACAAAAGGAATACAGAAGATAAAATATAGATGCTCACCCGTGCCGGAAGATGAAAGAAAACCAGGATAAGTACGCTCGATAAATTCTCTGGTCTCCCAAGTGCAGTCCTTAGGATTAGACGACCATTGAATCTTCACAAGCGGAACCTCTTTATTTCGAAGACGCCTGATCTCCGAATCAAGCACACGAAGAGGATGCTGCTCTATAGATAGATCGGGTGAGATCTCCAAATCAGGCACGATATGAGGCTCGATAATAGAACCAGGATCGCGCACACACTTGCGAAGCTGAGAGACATGGAACACATCATGTATTCCAGAGAAATGAGCAGGTAGAGCCACACGATAAGCAACGGGGCTGATGCATTCCGTAATAGGAAATGGTCCGACATAACGAGGAGCCAACTTCCCTGTAGAGCTGAAACGCACAACCCCCTTCATGGGAGATATCCGAATAAAGACATGATCACCAATGGAGAACTCAAGAGGCTTCCTACGGCTGTCCGCGTAGGATTTCTGGCGGTCCTGTGCCTCTTTCATTCTTTGACGGATAAGAATAATCTTCTCAGAAGATTCCCGAACTGAATCTGGACCAAGAAGGTGCTTCTCACCAGATTCTAACCAACAGACAGTAGAACGACATGGCCTTCCGTAAAGAGCCTCGAAAGGAGCCATGCCAATACTAGACTGAAAGCTGTTGTTGTAGGAGAACTCTACAAGCGGTAAGTGATCCTCCCAACTACCTCCGAAATCCAGAATACAACAGCGCAAAAGATCCTCTAAAACACGATTCACCCTCTCCGTTTGACCGTCGGTCTGAGGATGATAAGCAGTCGATAGATTCAGCTTTGAGCCCAAAGCTGACTGTAGGCACTTCCAGAAGTGACTAGTAAAGATAGTGTCTCGATCACAGACGATAGAGCTAGGAATGCCATGAAGTCGAACGACTTCCTTCACATATAGCTTGGCAAGCTGAGGAGCAGTCCGAGTGGACTTAATAGGAATGAAATGAGCTGATTTGGTCAAGCGATCGACTATGACCCAAATAGAAGTATGGCCTGACCTCGAACGAGGCAGACCATCAATAAAATCCATGGACGCATCGGTGGTAAACTAGATACTGGCTCGAAGATATCGGGGAAATCCCGAACAACAGAAATACGAGATAAGTTCAAATCCTCATCTCGTGAATCGAGAGAAAATAAAGTAGTATCAGAAATCCCAACATCCAGAAGAGCAATAGCTAACGGAGCGGACAAGTCAGGGTGATGAAGAAATAATATCCGCTCCGAACAAATGATTTTGGCATCGTACAGAGCGAGCCAATCCATGCTACGTATAGATAATTAATTAAGGAATACTACGGAATATAACGGATTCCTATACATATTCCTAACTTATCTATCAATAAACATAAGGAAGGGATTTGATTTAATTCGGACCTAATTAAGATGTATTGCACTAAGTGTATCTGTTCTGTGTTTATTATGCTTATTCCTGAAACCAGCTCTGATACCAAGCTGTAACGCCCCACTCTGAGACCCACTGTAACAAAGAGTATTACGGGAGTAATACTGTCTGTTAAAGCGGAGAATAGAGTATAGTGGAAGCGACCATTTGTAATCAAGCTATAACTATCTACCGAATACGTCGAAAGGTGGAATCTATTTAAAATTTTCTCAATCAGGTGGTTCGACATATTCGGTAAATACTTATAACGAAATTACAAATGGCTAAAGATCTATCAGGACAAAGCATAATAACATAATAAGATAGCATCACAGAACAATATCACATAACAGCACAGAGTCTCAGAACAATACATCGTCAATACAGATCCAAATACTAAAAGTGGGTACAAAGCCACTGCTCACACATGTGAGTCAAAAATATGTACATATCAAAGTCTGAATAATAATAACAGAGTAGCGGAATAGTGGACAAATAAAAGCGCTATCTTATTATGTTATTATGCTTTGTCCTGATAGATCTTTAGCCATTTGTAATTTCGTTATAAGTATTTACCGAATATGTCGAACCACCTGATTGAGAAAATTTTAAATAGATTCCACCTTTCGACGTATTCGGTAGATAGTTATAACTTGATTACAAATGGTCGCTTCCACTATACTCTATTCTCCGCTTTAACAGACAGTATTACTCCCGTAATACTCTTTGTTACAGTGGGTCTCAGAGTGGGGCGTTACAGCTTGGTATCAGAGCTGGTTTCAGGAATAAGCATAATAAGAGAGAGATTGCCTTACCTTTTTTTTTCTCTAAAATTAAGCTAATCAAATTATGAAGAGAAGGAGAAGGAGCTTCTAAATGGAGGCCATTATTTTGTTTAGATCTAGGTTTTAGGAATTTATGAAGAGGAGGAGGGTTAGGGTTATGGGTTTAAGATATTATATAGGAGGGGGTTAGGCTAATGGGTTATGGTAAGGGGGTTTTAAACCCATTAGGACTTAGTTTATTTTCTAAGTTATCATGTGAACAAAATCCTAATAAGCATCCTAGTTTTAATTAAAACCATGTAATTATCTCATTTGGCCCATTAACCCATAATCACTTTTTATTTAAAAATTCCCCATTTCAACCCAAAATATTTTAATTTGCAAACCAATAGTAAATTTAAATCCCCGAAAATTTGTTTAGCCCCCTTTTTAACCTAAAGTCATAATTTTAATTCATTATTCGGTAATTGCAATCTCAGGGTTGTTACAGAACTTGTGTGATCGAGCGAGCGATCAAATGTGATTTTGCGAAATGATGACGTATGTACATCTTATATTCTAATATCATTGATATATTCTGACGCTGAAATTGAAAGCTGTCGAGTTAGAATATCTTTGCTTACTAAAAGAAAATTTCCAATTTAAATTACAAAGATATATAACCCATAAAAGCAAAGATATTCAATCCCATATGGCTCTTCATACAACGAAATTTATTTTGAAAAATTTGATCCTTATATAAGATAGACCTTACGTAAGTATAAGATGATTTTGAAAACATTTAATTTTGGAAATGAATTGTTTGACTTAAATTATTGATTTGAGAATTTGGATTTATTTTCTAAATCTATTTATTCTGGAAACTTTGAAACTAAAGATAATTAATTTGAGAAGAAATAATTTGGTGAAATTGTATATGATTTTGAAATTGAACTAATATTGAAACAAATTGAAATTTGAGAACCTTATGTTACTAAACACTTGATTTGGGAGTTGTCGAACTTATATAAAATTGATTTGTATGAGTATGAAATTGATTCGAAAACTATAGATTTGAAAAGGTACTCAATTTGAAAGTGAAGTCTTATATAATTTGTTAGCACCAAAATTGGTCACTAACCTCGTTCAGAAAGATTGTGTAGAGATATAAGTGATGAAAGTAAATTAAACAGAGAAGACAGTCCTAATTCAAATACAAAAAGTAAGAACACCAAATTTATAGTGGTTCGGCGTAATTGCCTACGTCCACTTTGCTCAACTTTATTGATTTCCTTTATGGTTGATTACAAATACAATTCATGAATCAAATGCTTGAATGAAGTTGTTTAAGTAGAGAAGATGAGTCTTGAAAATGGCAGAGTCTCCCCGTATTTTCTCTCCAAAAAAGGATCCATTTCACTGTGACCCTGCCCCTCTATTTATAGGCAAATATGGGCTGGACTTCCCAAGCGGGCTTGTTAGCCGAACGTTCGAGCCCAGGTGCTGTGTGCCGAACCAGGTACGCCGAACGCTTCTGTGCCGAATGGTCCTTCCCATGCCGAACGGTCCTTCCCATGCCGAACGGTCCTTCCCATGCCGAACGGTCCTTCCCATGCCGAACGGTGCTCCTGGTGTATGGGAAGTGTGGGGTGATTGCAGTGAAGCCGAGCGTATCTCCCTTTGAAGCTTTTGACCAACCAATGTATGTAGTTCGAACGTTCTCGTTGCCGAGTTATCCTACCGCCGAGCTCCACTGACGCCGAGTACCGTGGGATGCCGGACACTAGTCGACGCCGAGCATAGGTTGTTGCCGAGTGCTCTCCTTGACGCCGAGTAGCTTGTTATGCCGAGCAGTCTTGACGCCGAGTACCCTGTTATGCCGAGCAGTCTTGACACCGAGTAGTCTCGATGCCGAGCGTTCTTGTATGCCGAGCAGCCTTGATGCCGAGCACCCTTGTGTGCTGAGTAGTCTCGATGCCGAGCACCATTGTATGCCGAACGCTAGCGCCGAGCATTGGTTGTCGCCGAGTGCCAGTTGACGCCGAGTTCCATTGGGATGCCGAGTGCTCCTGGATGTCAAACGCTTCGCCGAACACTCCTGGATGCCGGTCACTCTCTGATGCCGGGCACTCTCTGATGCCGGTCACTCTCTGATGCTGGTCACTCTCTGATGCCGGTCACTCTCTGATGCTGGTCACTCTCTGATGCCGGTCACTCTCTGATGCCGATCACTCTCTGATGCCGGTCACTCTCTGATGCCGGACACTCTCTGATGCCGATCACTCTCTGATGCCGAGTTGAACTGGATGCCGAGTACTAGTTGCCTGGTCAAATCTCCAGGAAACACTTGCCCCCCAAAGTGTATCGCGTGGCCGAACGTGGTACGCTTTGAACCGTGAAACCTTTTCATCACGTCTTAAACCCTTGGCTAACCTCGAACGGAGACGCCCCTTTTGTGGGATCGATGTGTGCCGGACGTGTTCCAAATGCCGAACGAGACATGCGCGTTCGAACGGTGCTTCTTTGCCGAGCGATGCTTCAGTGCCGAACCGTTATGCGCCGAACGCTATGACCTTGACCGGTTATACCGGTCATGGCCTTTTCGACTTCTACCTCCCTCTATATAACCAGGCGCCCTTCCACCATTTTCCCTTTACGCTTTCTCTTCTGTTATTCCCAGAGATTTGCAATTCTTGCCACTCTATCAGATATAAAGTCTAGTTGATCCTTCCTCAACCTCGATCGTCGAACTAGGTATCATTCCCTCCACGATTACATTACTTCAACTTTAGGTTCACTAGTAGAAGTGGTTCGCACGTTCGGAGTCGCCGAACGGTGCATGGTAGTTAGACCTAGCTCCTTTGTGCTGATCAAGATTGGAAGAAAAAAGGAGATGGGGTGTCGAACGGCGTAACCTTCGCCGGGCGATCTTGTCTCTGTCGTTCGTCGTAAATGGAGGGAGAGCAGGGCGGAGTTATGGTCGAGGGCGGAGCACTGCCTTAGCCAAACGAACTAAGGCCGAACACTACCCTTATGCCGAATAGACATATATGCCGAATAGCAACTAGACCGAACGACATAATTACCGAACAACTGTCATGCCGAACAGTTACATACCTGCCGAACAATATAACTGCCGAACGTTATATTCGCCGAACATCAAAAATGCCGAACAATATAAATACCTAGGCCGAACAATATACGTGCCGAACTATACCTAGGATGAACAATACAATTGTCGCACAATAACTCAAGCCGAACAACATTCAAATGCCGAACAAACATATATATGCCGAACAATTTCAATGCCGAACACTTGACAATGACTCAACCGAACCTAGATACACACCGAACTCTTCTCAGGACGAACAATGTAACCGCCGAACGACATTTAAATGCCGAACGATATAAATGTCAAATTAGACTTAAGCCGGATACTTCATAAATTACATGTTTTCTGAATCTTGAACTGTAATCACCTCAAGGCAAGCTTTTTGAGACGGTCAGCGATGACGGTCTTCGAAGGCGATGATTCGAAGCTAATTATTATATCTTTAAAACCTTCTTATTGTCTGTACACAATTGCTTGCACTAGTTCACACACCACGTGGGGGGAAAACTCGTGTTGCTAATTCTAACGCTCAACGTTTTTCAAGTATAGCTTTCTCAAGCATTTAGCCAGGTTCATTATTTATTCGGGATGTCAGGAAAATCTAGTTCTGCCACCATATCTGACAGGCCTGGGCCGTCAGCAAAGCAAGGAGCCGCAGATGCTTCCAACCCGTCAATCTCCCCCGCTCATAATCTGGCGCCCGATGCTCTGGAGTCAACCATCTTACTGGACAATCCGGTCGATTCTCAAGCCTCGAGGATCAATGAGGCCGCTCTGCGACGGATATGTTCCATTCACGGAATTCCCTTTACTGACGTGTTAGTTCCTTCGAGACACGACCGTCCTCATTTGCCCCCAGTCGGGTACACGGCCTGCAACAAGTTCATGTGCTGGATGGGCAGCGTGCCTCTGTTTAACCTATTTCTCCGGGATGTGCTGCAGTATATAGACATCGCTCCGTCGCAGCTGCACCCGAATGGTCATGCGTTCCTATATGGGACTTACTTACTCTTCATGGCTGTCTTCTCCAGACCTCCAACCCCCGGTGATATTCGATACATTTACATGTTCAAGAGACGGAAAGATAGCCCTTCCTTCATTTTCCTCGAGCCGTATCACAAGTGCCAGATCTTGACAGGGGCCTGTAGCAAGTTCGCCCTATACAAACAGGAATGGTTCTATGTGCGATGCCCGTCTGGTTTTGCTAGGAGATGGGTTGAAGGCAGTAAGTCTCTCTGCTGAACCGTTACTCGTACTTAATGGGAGTCACGTTTTTCTTAACTCTTCATTTCCTCTTTTCAGGTATTAACCCGCGTCCGGAAGGCCGAGGATATTCTGATGCTGTCGACGCGATTAGAGCTCTTCCGGCCGAGGATCGAGATATTCGAGCTATCATTTCAAATGAATCGCTGTCGGGGTTCGGCTTGCTAGCTCCTGATCGTCGGGTCAGCCTTCCAGAAGGTGTTACAATTCCCAAACCTCCATCTGGTAAAGGGAAAAAACTTGCCGGCCCGTCGTCGCGTCGCGCTCCCGACGCGCACGAAGAAGGCGAGCGTAGAGAGGATGATGCACCCGACACTCAGGGCGAGAACGTGGGTCCTGCTTGGAATCCGGCAATCGAAGTTCAGGACATTGAGACGTCATCCTCCCCTTCGAAGGGAAAGAAAAAGCTGAAATATACGGTTCAGAAAGAGAAAGTTGGCGACACCTCAAAATCTACGCCTATCCCTCCTGAAAAAGAGGCTTCTTCGCAGCGTCTGGAGAGTTCTCTGAGGGGTCTCTCGAACCTCTCTATTCCCGAAGACATACTTAATTACGGGTTCGATGATCCTGAAGCTCTCAAATTCTCCTCGCCCGCTAGAGGCAATGTAGGAGTTCAACTCCCGGCTCACAGAGACAATACTCCGATTAGCAAAGACAAACGAACGGGTCCGTCGGGGGGAACACTTAGGACACACACGCACATGCGCATTCCATAACATACTTCAAGTCTTTTTAATTCGTGAATTCTCCTTAATTCGTTGTTATCTTCCTTCTTTGCAGGTGATATGGGCCGCTCCCACGGACTTGATCGCCTTCAGGGGTCTTCAATATTTCATCACTCCGGACGGGATTCCGGTTCAGGCAGACGCCGGGACCGAGGTGATTACGAAGATAGGGACAATCGCCCTCGCGAGTCGTCTCACCGCAAGAAAGCGCACTATCAATCTTCTCAGTCCCGTGATCTTCCTCCTACTGCTGAGCCGGATAAAGAGAAGTCTTTGCAGAAGGGTTATCAGTCTGATGCTGCTCGAGAACAACATTCCAGTTCATCGAGTACGAGGCAAGTTCGAGAGCCGCGTAAAAGAACGGAATTCTCTAAGCCTCCTCCTCCTGCTCCTGCCGTGGACCCGACTGTTGCAGAAAAGATGGTTGACCTTAAGGCCAAGTTTCCGAAAATTTGTTTTGACGGTTTGAAATTCCTCCCGGCCATCCATCACATTCCTGGGCACGTGAAGCAAAGTGCCATTGCATGCAACAATGACGTCTATGTTCAACATGACGCATTCGTGCACTTGGTGGAGAAGATATCAGAAGTATCTGTTGAGCGTCAACACGAGATTGACCGTCTGACTCTGGAGGCTGACAGCGATAAGAAAATCATCAAACTCCAAGACGAAGAACTCGCCTCTTATAAGTTAAAGCTAGAAGCCGCTGAACAAGGTGCAAAAGATACTGCCGAGGCAGTTACTCGCTTAGAGGTGGCTCACAAAAAGGAGCTTGACGAAGCAGTTCAGCGCAGCGGCGCCCTTGCCCTAGAAAAAGACTCTGTCCAAAAAGAAAGGGACGCGCTCGCTACTCAAGTCAAAGAGCTGAAAGAACAACTCTCCAAGGAGAAAGAAGACAAAATAGCCGCTCAGGAAGAATCACAGCGGTATTGTGATGAGATTGTGGCTACCCGGCTCCTGAAGGCAAAGCTCGACGGTGAACTTGCCGGGGTCGAGAAAATGAAGGATGAGGCCCGTGAGGAGGGCAAAAGAATGGCTGAGGAGGAGCTTGATTCTCGCCTGGAGGCGGCCGCAGAGACCGGCAGGGAAGAAGTCAAAAGTATGTTTGACCCGTTGATCGCCGAGTACGGAGCCCGCGTCCTTATGCACCGCGACCTAACATTCTTGGGTGATGGCTACCATGAATCTCTGGCCGAGGCGTGGGAAACTCTGATAAAGATCAAGAAGGTCGAATCAGGCTCCGAAGAAATCTACGAGGATGCACTGGTGAAGGAGTTCCTGAGGGGGAATGAGCCATCGGATTTATCCGTAGCATTGGCTCTCTATGGCAAAGGCTCTTCCCCTTCGAAAGAGAAGAATAACGAGGCTGGCCCGTCAGAGGCCGACACTACTACTCCTCACATCGCCGCTCCTTATGCAGCTCAATCAGCTGGTCGGTCGACGCTTGATCCATTCGAGCAGCATGCCAGCTACGACCCCGAAGATCCCGGGCTCGGCGTTCATGTGCTGTCACCTATCCTGGAGGGTGAAACCCCACGCGCCACCGACAGCCAACCTGATCCTGGTAGGAGGTTCTTCTTTCTCTAGAAGTCGAAGTGATCCGTCATTTTTTAGCAGTGGTTATTCGTTCTAATGCCCACTTCTTATATTTCTCACAGGTTGTTCTGACACTGAGCTAACTCCGAGGAGCGATGACGCCAAGGAGGAAGCGGGGAAAACAAGCGACGTTGCTCACGCAGGGGTAACTCCCGACCCAGACGCTCAAGTGATCGGGGCGCTTGACGATGACAAACTTGATACCTCGTCTCCTGCCGAAGGAAGCGACGAAGTTAAAATCACTGGCGCCTCTGAACATACTTCAGAGATGAGCATGAAGGATCGTCTTGCCGACGAGGAGAAGAGAAAGGTCAAAGTCAAAGTTGAATCTGAAGTCCTGGAACTTACTGACCCGCGGAATAGACCTTTGAAAATCATTCTCCCGGGCAGGTCCAAACCATTAGATGTTCCGTCTCCTACTCCTGACTCCGTCTCTCTAGCAAGCAAAAAGTCCAAGAAGAAACGTGAGGGAGAGGAGTCGTCGGAAACACCGAAGGCAGACAAGAAGAAGAAGTCGAAGAAATGATCGATGCACTTGTTCAACAAGTTTTTGCTTAAGTTTGTAACAGTTTCTATCTTTCATAACTTGTAGTTTGTATAGGCCCGAATTTTGTAGGAGTGATCTTGTATCCCTATTTTGGACTTATCGAATAAAATTTTAGTTTCTTCTTGTTTGAATGATTCTCTTGTCTTTATTTGGTTTGCTGACACTGTGCTCCGGGGACTTGGAGACTTGAGACTATTCATACTCTAGTCCGCGCTCTGGGGACTTAGAGTACTCCGCTCCGCACTCTGGGGACTCGGAGATTGGAAATCGTTTATACTCTAGTTCGCGCTCTGGAGACTTAGAGTACTCCGCTCCGCACTCTGGGGATTCGGAGACTGGAAATCGTTTATACTCTAGTCCGCGCTCTGGGGACTTAGAGTACTCCGCTCCGCACTCTGGGGACTCGGAGATTGGAAGTCGTTTATACTCTAGTCCGCGCTCTGGGGACTTAGAGTACTCCGCTCCGCACTCTGGGGATTCGGAGATTGGAAATCGTTTATACTCTAGTCCGCGCTCTGGGGTCTTAGAGTACTCCGCTCCGCACTCTGGGAATCAGAGAATGGAAATCGTTTATACTCTAGTCCGCACTCTGGGGACTTAGAGTACTCCGCTCCGCACTCTGGGGATTCGGAGATTGGAAATCGTTTATACTCTAGTCCGCGCTCTGGGGACTTAGAGTACTCCACTCCGCACTCTGGGGACTCGGAGATCGGAAGTCGTTTATACTCTAGTCCGCGCTCTGGGGACTTAGAGTACTCCGCTCCGCACTCTGGGGATTCGGAGATTGGAAATCGTTTATACTCTAGTCCGCGCTCTGGGGACTTAGAGTACTCCGCTCCGCACTCTGGGGACTCGGAGATCGGAAGTCGTTTATACTCTAGTCCGCGCTCTGGGGACTTAGAGTACTCCGCTCCACACTCTGGGGATTCGGAGATTGGAAATCGTTTATACTCTAGTCCGCGCTCTAGGGACTTAGAGTACTCCGCTCCGCACTCTGGGGACTCGGAGATTGGAAATCGTTTATACTAGTCTGTACGCCGCACAGAATAATGTAATTTATCATCCAATTAAGAGATACAGAAACTTCATAGGAAATGTGGCTTCAAGCCTTTATTAATGAAAATCAACTAAATTGCTCGATTACAACTTCAAAAGGAAACTAAGTCATTATTGAATGGAAACATGCAGAAAACAATAGTGCCTATAACAAGAAAGGGAAACATGCTAAATGTAATAGTGCCGCAAATGTTCACTGTTCCATGCTCGGGGGAGTGTCGCGCCATCAACGGTCGCTAGCTTGAATGTTCCTTCTCCAAGCTTCCGTTCAATGGCGTATGGACCTTCCCAGCTGGGATTCATGCGTGTAGGGCTGTAAATTTTGTACGAGTGTCCGATGTCCGTTCGTGTCCGTAACCGAAATACGTCCGTCCGAGTCCGTTCGATTTTCATTTAGGACACGAGCTAGGACAAGATAATTTGTACGAGAAAAAATATTGTCCGGTCCGAGTTCGTTCGAATTCGTTCGAATTTCTTATAGTTTAGTATATATGATGGAAATTCTATTAAACAACATAAAATTTGATGTAAATAGCATTGTCCGTCCGTGTCCGTTCGGGTCCGTGTCCGAAAAATGTATGTACGAGTCCGTCCGATTTCATTTAGAACACGAGCTAGGACAACAAAATTTGTACGAACATAAATCCCGTCCGGTCCATGTCCGGTCCGATTTTATTTAGGACATAAACTGAACACACCTCCGTCCGGTCCGGTCCGACCGATTTACACCCCTACATGTGTGATGGCACTGGGAAGACTCGTTTCAGAACAAGATCGCCCACATCGAAGATTCTTGGGCGGACTCTGCCATCGTAGTAGCGCTTGACTCGATGTCTGTGCGCCGCCGCCCTTAACTCAGCTTCTTCACGCTTTTCGTCGATGCAGTCCAGTGATTCCAGCAAGAGGTTTTGGTTCGTCTTGGGGTCATAGTATGTCACTCGGTGCGATGGAACTTCAAGTTCCACGGGTATTACGGCTTCAGAGCCGTATGCCAAGGCGAACGGAGTGTGGCCGGTCGCGGACTTGTGGGTAGTTCTATATGCCCATAATGCTGTCGGGAGTTCATCTACCCACTTGCCTCCAACCTTCTCCAGACGCTTCTTTAGTATGGACTTGATTATTTTGTTAACGGCCTCGACTTGTCCGTTAGCTTTTGGGTGTGCAACGGCAGCGAACTTTTTCTCGATGCCGTACTTTAAACAGAACTCTTTGAACTCTCTACTTTCGAATTGCGTTCCGTTGTCTGTAATGATGGTGCGTGGAAGGCCAAAGCGGCATATAATGTTTCGCACAACGAAGTTAATGACTTTCTTAGAGGTGATAGTGGCCAAAGGTTCTGCCTCAGCCCATTTCGTGAAATAGTCGACTGCAACTATCGCGTATCTCGCACCACCTTTGGATAGAGGCAAAGAGCCGATTATGTCGATTCCCCAGATCGCGAATGGCCAAGGGCTGATCATTTGTGTGAGTTCCGTTGACGGAGCCCTCGGGATTTTTGCATATCTTTGACACTTGTCGCATTTTCTTGCGTAGTCCGCGGCATCCCGGTTTACGGTAGGCCAGTAATACCCATAGCGGAGGATCTTCTTTGCTAGCGTTTGGCCCCCAGTATGGTCGCCGCATTCCCCTTCGTGGACTTCCCTCAAGACTCGCTTTGTTTCATCATGAGCGATGCACCGTAACAATGGGACTGAGAACCCTTTCCGGTACATGGATCCATCCTGCATCACGTACCGCGCAACCTTTCGAAGGACCTGTCGTCTTTCGCTTCTCCTTTCTGGTAAAGCCCCGGTTGTCAGGTACAGTTTGAATGGGGTTATCCACGAGTCCTTCTCGATCTCTGTTTCCAACACAAGATCGATTTTCATCTCGTCCGCACTCGGGGCATGCAAGACTTCCACGGGATACAATCCCATTTGTTGAACATCGTTGGTACTTGCGAACTTAGCCAACAAGTCGGCTTCTTTGTTTTGTTCTCGCGGGATGTTTGAAATGTCATAACGCTCAAGATTTGATAGTAGTTCCTGGACCTGAACGAGGTACGGAGCAAGCTTTCGTCCTTTTGCTTGGTAGTCTACTCGTACTTGGTAAACCACTAACTGCGAGTCACAAAAGATTTCGATTGATTTGATTCCGAGTTCTTTGATAAGCCTCAAGCCAGCGATCAATGCTTCATATTCAGCTTCGTTGTTCGTAGCTGGAAAATCGAGCTTCAGGGCATAACAGATTGATCGGTTTTCCAGAGTTATAAGAACTACGCCCGTGCCGGAGCAACGGTCGTTTGATGCACCGTCAGTGTATAATTTCCATCGAATGGGGGGAATGATGTCGTGATCGTCCGGTTTGATGGGTATGGTAAATTCAGCGATGAAGTCTGCTAACGCTTGCCCTCGAATAGCTCTCCGTGGTAGGTACGCGATATCGAATTGGCTCAACTCGATGTTCCATTTTAGCAATCTTCCAGAAGTTTCCAGTCGTTGAAGTACCTGCCTCAGGGGTTGATCGGTATAAACGCCGATTGAATGCGCTTGAAAGTACGGGCGCAGCTTGCGTGATGCAATCACCAAGCAATAAGTCAATTTCTCAATTTTAGGGTAATTCTTCTCTGCCCCCGTTAAACGCTTGCTAACATAATATACCGGCTTCTGGACTCGATCCTCCTCACGGACCAAAGCTGCGCTTATCGCATGAGGGGATATAGCCAAGTAAACGTACAGCATCTCATGGTCAACTGGTTTAGATAGCATTGGTGGGCTCTCCAGATGCCTTACCAAGTTCTGGAAAGCTTCCTCGCAGCTAGACGTCCATTCAAAATTCCTCTTTCCTTTCTTTATTATGTCGAAGAATGGGATGCACTTGTCAGTTGCCTTGGATATAAATCGACTTAGCGCAGCCACTTTTCCGTTCAAGCTCTGTACCTGCTTTATAGTCCTGGGCGCTTGTACATCTCGAATGGCTTGGATCTTTTCTGGGTTGGCTTCGATTCCCCTAGCGTTGACGATGAATCCTAAAAACTTCCCTGATGCAACGCCGAAAGAACACTTCAGCGGGTTGATCTTCATTCCATAGGACCTGAGTATGTTAAACATTTCAGCTAAGTCTTGAATGTGGTCGTTTGACTGCCGTGACTTCACGAGCATGTCATCCACATAGACTTCCATGGTTTTGCCCAGCTGGTCCTTGAACATTCGATTCACCAGACGTTGGTAAGTTGCTCCAGCATTCTTTAATCCAAAGGGCATCACTACATAGCAATACAGCCCGACATTTGTAACGAAGCTGGTGTGTTCTTGGTCCGGAATATGCATTGGGATTTGGTTGTATCCCGAGTACGCATCCATGAATGACAATAATTCGTGTCCTGCTGTGGAATCGACCAACTGATCGATCCTAGGCAACGGGAAACTGTCCTTAGGGCATGCTTTGTTCAAGTCGGAATAATCTATGCAAGTCCTCCATTTCCCATTTGCCTTCTTTACTAGCACGGGGTTGGAGACCCACTCCGGGTAGAGGGCGTCGCGGACGAACCCATTTGCTTTGAGTTTGTCCACCTCCTCTCCAAGAGCGACGGATCTCTCTGGATCCATTCCTCTCCTCTTTTGCTTGACTGGGACGTATTTCGGGTCTACGTTCAACATATGACTTGTGATGGCGGGAGAAATCCCACACATATCAGAATGTGTCCAGGCAAAAACATCAAGGTTTGCCCGGAGGAAGTCGCTAAGGTCTTCTGTCATTGCGGGGCCTAACTGTGATCCGATCTTCAGTATTCGCGAAGGGTCGTCACGGCTAACTGAAATGTCAATTGTTAATTCAGCCGGTGCCGCCTTCTCTTCCCTGGGTTTCTCATCGTCGTCTCTCGGATCTATATCTCCGTAGATCCGAGAACTATGCCCGAGCCAGGGCTCGGGCACTACTTGTCAATTATTCGTATTGGGGATGCGGACGGGATTGTCCGCAACCTTTCCTTTCTCCCTCCGGTGGGCTTCTCGGAGCTCGGCCACATAACAAGAACGACTAGCTGCTTGGTCACCGTGAACAATGCCTACTCCTTTGTCAGTCGGAAACTTCAAAGTCAAGCACCACGGGGCTAGGGCCGCCCTAAATTCAGCCAGGGCCGGCCGTCCCAAGAAAACATTATACGGAGAGTCCACATCCAAAACTACAAAGGGTAGAATTCGTACCCTCCGACGTTCGCCTTGTCCCAATTCAACTGGTAACTCGACATATCCTACTGCATCAGTCGCAGCGCCGTTAAAGCCGTGGATACGAGCTTTGGATGGTTTCAAGTCTTTTGTCTCTAGCTTCATCTGATCATAGGCCTTCTTGAAGATGATGTTGACTGAACTTCCACAATCAATCAAAATTCTTTTTACATATGCTGGTCCGATTGTTGCAGATATGACCATGGGATCGATGGTCGGAGCCTCCACCTGATCAGCGTCTCTATTTCTGAACACAATATCGTCTGTCATCACGCGCTGTTGCTTAGCAGGGGCCCCGTCCTCTACGTTCGGACAGCACTCAAAATCTGCATGCTTCAAGGAGCTCGCATATCGTTCCATCTCTTGCCAGTTCTTATCTGCGGGATGAGGTCCGCCGATAATCGTATTTATAACCAGTCTTCCAACAGTCCGGGCAGGTTCCTCTGGATGACGTGGAACCGGTGCACGACCTGGGTCGGACGTTCCCGGTCCTCCTTCCTATGGGTCCTTTACAAATTCTTGCAACTTCTTTTGTCTAATCAATTTCTCGATAGCGTCATGCAGGTGTCTGCATTCTTCCGTGTTGTGTCCATAGGTTTCATGGAAGCGGCAATATTTCCCAGTCCGCTTCTGTTCTTCAGTTGATTCCTTCGGACATGGTTTTCTGTATTGAAAAGTATTGCATGTGGATAGGTAAATGTTCTCAAGTGGGGCGTTTAGCGGAGTGTACTCGCTGTAGCTTGGAATTCTCGACTTCCACTTTCCCGCTTCTTTCCTCTTTCCTTGACTTCTTCCTCCGGACTCTTTGGGCTGCACGGGCTTACTCTGGACGTTGACTTGAACCTTTCCTGAATTGTCTCCAGATTGCTTCACAGCAATGTTGCTCTTGATTGACTCTTGGGCAGGTCCCGGTGCCTTGTCTCGTCGTACCCACCTAGCTTCCTCTCTTCTTATGAACTGGTGTGCCTTGGAGTAAAAACGCTCTAACGTAGTCGGAGGTTTTCCTGCCAGCCAATCTTCGAATTCAGAATCCGGATCTACACCTCTCATTACAGCCATTAGAATTGCATGGTCGTTGGGATTACTGACTTCAGTTGTCGCAACGTGAAATCTTTGTAAGTACTCCTTCAGCGACTCTCCGTGATTTTGGATTACACTTGACAGAGACATCACGTCCTTCGGGCGTGTAGTGTGTATCCTGAATTGCTCAATAAACTTTTTTGCTAACTCCTCGAAATTTGATACGGATCGCGGAGGAAGTCGGGTGAACCACATAGTAGCGATCCCAGATAGAGTAATCGGAAAGCACCTACACTTGGTGGCATCATTTGCTCTGGCTGAATCCATCATCCATTCATACCTCATTACATGTTGTCTGGGGTCAGTCTTTCCTTCATATGCAGGTATGGTTGGCATGCTAAACTTCTTGGGGTAGGCCGCTTGCAGCACAACATCCGTGAATGGAGTATGACTTCTCGAGACTCCCCAATCGTCATTTGATAAGCCCTGATTTTTTTTCATCAGTTGCCTGATCATGGCTGTCAGATCGGGTGTCTGTATGGAAGCTGGGAGGTTGGAGTCAGTTCTACGCGCCTGTCCATGCTGATGCCTCCTTTCCTGGCGATCTGCCAATCGTGCGTCATGAGGTTCAACATTGTTAACATCTTGATGATCTGGAGCTCCCTCCTCCATCTGTACTCCGGTTCGGAAGTTTCCAGTTCTGGCTTGGTCGCGGTTTCCTACTGTTCGAGCAGCAGCATCTGCCCTTGCAGCTTTGGTCTTACGGCGTCTGCGCCTGGGTGGCTCATCAGAAGAAGTTGAGCTGTCAGAAGAGGAATAAGCAGCTGGATTGCCCCCAGCATTCTGTTGCTGCTGTTGAGTGAGTTGTGCCATCAGGTTGGCATTAGTTTGCATTTGTTCTCCCAGTTGTCTCCTGCTTTCCCTAAGTTCTCTCATCAAGTCGTTGAACTCCACTCTGGTGACAACTGGGGTCTGTTCTTGAGCGGCAATCCCTGCACTCGGGATCGCTGGTTGATTGCTAGGTCCTGCTTGTTGCACGCTAGCAGTCTCTCGGGCATCCGCATTAAGAGAAGCTGACCTGGTACGTGGCCTTGCCATTGTAGAGTTATTGGTATGAACTCTGAGTAGGATCAGCGGATGTTCTATCAGTAAGTCGGATCTTCTTTGGGGGATTTGCTCAATCCAGTAGCTTCAAAGCAGATCCTTGAGGTCTGAGAATTCAATTCTCAGTGAAAGCACCAAAGTGTTAGCACCAAAATTGGTCACTAACCTCGTTCAGAAAGATTGTGTAGAGATATAAGTGATGAAAGTAAATTAAACAGAGAAGACAGTCCTAATTCAAATACAAAAAGTAAGAACACCAAATTTATAGTGGTTCGGCGTAATTGCCTACGTCCACTTTGCTCAACTTTATTGATTTCCTTTATGGTTGATTACAAATACAATTCATGAATCAAATGCTTGAATGAAGTTGTTTAAGTAGAGAAGATGAGTCTTGAAAATGGCAGAGTCTCCCCGTATTTTCTCTCCAAAAAAGGATCCATTTCACTGTGACCCTGCCCCTCTATTTATAGGCAAATATGGGCTGGACTTCCCAAGCGGGCTTGTTAGCCGAACGTTCGAGCCCAGGTGCTGTGTGCCGAACCAGGTACGCCGAACGCTTCTGTGCCGAACGGTCCTTCCCATGCCGAACGGTCCTTCCCATGCCGAACGGTCCTTCCCATGCCGAACGGTGCTCCTGGTGTATGGGAAGTGTGGGGTGATTGCAGTGAAGCCGAGCGTATCTCCCTTTGAAGCTTTTGACCAACCAATGTATGTAGTTCGAACGTTCTCGTTGCCGAGTTATCCTACCGCCGAGCTCCACTGACGCCGAGTACCGTGGGATGCCGGACACTAGTCGACGCCGAGCATAGGTTGTTGCCGAGTGCTCTCCTTGACGCCGAGTAGCTTGTTATGCCGAGCAGTCTTGACGCCGAGTACCCTGTTATGCCGAGCAGTCTTGACACCGAGTAGTCTCGATGCCGAGCGTTCTTGTATGCCGAGCAGCCTTGATGCCGAGCACCCTTGTGTGCTGAGTAGTCTCGATGCCGAGCACCATTGTATGCCGAACGCTAGCGCCGAGCATTAGTTGTCGCCGAGTGCCAGTTGACGCCGAGTTCCATTGGGATGCCGAGTGCTCCTGGATGTCAAACGCTTCGCCGAACACTCCTAGATGCCGGTCACTCTCTGATGCCGGACACTCTCTGATGCCGGTCACTCTCTGATGCCGGTCACTCTCTGATGCTGGTCACTCTCTGATGCCGGTCACTCTCTGATGCCGATCACTCTCTGATGCCGGTCACTCTCTGATGCCGGACACTCTCTGATGCCGATCACTCTCTGATGCCGAGTTGAACTGGATGCCGAGTACTAGTTGCCTGGTCAAATCTCCAGGAAACATAATTGAAGTCTATATAAGTATGATTTGATATACTATTGATTTTGGAAAATATTTGATTTGAAAATTTAATCTTATATATAATGGATTTTATATAAGTACGATATTTGATAGTGATTTGAAAGGGTACTATATGATACATAGTTTCGAAGTAAAGATATGGAAAGTGCCTTCTGCTTGATATCCGATTTGTGGCCACATCTTGGATTCATTCTATCGATATTATTCTCTCTGATTTTTGGTTTTCCGGATATGATACTCGAGTGTCCTTCGAATTCCATGGCGTTACCCATGGTCTTACTAACTCGACTGCATAGCGTAATTCGCAAGGCAGTGATTGCTTAAAAGGTACGGATGTTTCCTGGGGGATCCAGGCGTAACCATTGTGTATCTGCGATCTATGGTCGTGTTAGTGGCGTAATTGTAACGACCCACTATTTTGGACCATTCAAATCGATAATAAATACACACATGTCAGACTTGAATAATTCAAAACAATAGATTGTAAATTTAAATTTGGCAAAACTCAACACATACAGTAAATAAATCAATCACAGAATCACAGACACAGAGTAATACAATAATACGCAGCGGAATAGATAAAATAGTAGTTCATGAAGCTACTATATAAACATCAGAGTTAGAAATAAAATACAACAGAATATCTCAAATGCAGTGAAGTCTCCAGTACAACAGATGACTTCTCCGAACAAATCAACTAGAAGAGCTGAAAGCTGAGGCGATAGTTGGATCTCCAAAGGAAGCTCCAAACTCCAAAGGTGAGTCTCAAATGCTGTATCACTCGGTCTGACCCGAGCGTAAAGCAAAACACAAAACACTCGAGTCAGGATTAACATTCTTATATCACTAAATCCAACTCAAGTGAAATATCAACTGAAATACAATTAACTTAACAGATGTTTGGGATAACCATCCTCTAAGGATCTGCGGAACTATCTACAAGGTAGAAATATACACCAAAACACCGTGGTCATTCCAAATTAATTTATACTTCAAAACCAAAATATCATTTTCATTTCAAATATATCTATTTTCCAAAATAGTATCTATAGGTTGAATAATTTATAAAGTAAAGTATTTATAATTTCCTCAAGTCTCACAAATTGATTCAACTCAACTCAAATTCCAATTTCAAATTTATTCAAAGCTTAAATCATCAATTCAATTCGGTTCTAAATAGACCATTTAAATTTTCAATATATTTCAAAGCTTTAATATTCAACATTTTCAAAATTAAATTTAACAGTTTCATATCGCTCTTGATTTAACTTCATTATTATTAAATCAGGGAATATTCGCTTAATAAATTCAAGATCATTTAACTAGTCTTAAATTACATTTTTTTTCTCTAGATATTTCCTTAAATTTATTTAAACAAGAATTATTCATTAAATTATTTAATCAAACCCGAGTTATAAATCCTATTTTAAATCCCAATTTCAATAAGTTTTAAATCGATTTAATTAAATAAAATTCTTTACTAAATTCAAATTATCTTCCCAACCTTAACTTATTCAAATTATTACCGAAATCTATTTTGAAACATAAATTTAAATACTCAACCATATTATATGTATTTAAATCAATCATTCCCATTTATATATAATAATTTAAGGCTCAACATTTATTAAAACCATATATTTCTTTCCAAAACCATAGAATTCATTTTCAAAATATTTATATATATGGACCAACGGTGTCTGTATATATATTTATCATATGGTTAAGTGATACGGATATTTATCATTTCAATCCGAAATTTAAATATATACGGGTAGACATCATTTCAACCCGTAATCCCAAATTCAAATCAATTGAAAATCGCTTGGGTCTATCATTTCAACCCATAACGATTTTCTCCTATTCTAAAGTCCGTTCGGGTATGTATCATTTCAACCCATAGTGAATTCTATACTAACAGGGAACTTGCAGAGTGATAACATATAATATAAAATATAACAACAGGCATATATCATCAATAACAATATAACATAAACAATAGGATATGGTGTCATATCCCACATGTGAATAGTTACAGATAATAGCATATATAACAATTTAAATAACTATAGCAGCATATTTCAATTGTCGTTTCAATTGAAATCAAATTTAATCAATATAGGAACGTTAATCGTGAGTGATTTGCTCACCTTTCGAGGCTAGGGTGAATAGTCAATGAACGAGTTATAGATCCAAGCACGAATTCCAAAGCAAAACAGAATTGAATGCGAAGTTGACGAGCAAAGCTGATAGATAGGAATAGACGAAATCAAATCAGAATTTGAATCGAAAGAAAAAAAATATAAGTGAACTTATATATAACTATATATATATCATATTATATATTTCAAACACATTTTTAAATTTAAATATATATATATATATATATATATATTTTCTCAAAATCATTGTTTTTTTATCAAAACACATATATTTGTCATCTATATATATAAGAATTTTCTTCTAAGAATCAATATTAAATTTTAAACATATATACATATATCAAAGTCGATATATATATATATATATATTCCAAGGTCCTTATAAATTTTAACTCAAGAAATTTTAACTCATAAAAAAAACGAAATCTATATATATCAAAAATTTTAAATTGAAAACAAACTGATTTGTACATATGTATCCTTCATATAAAACTCAATATCATCTAGATAATACGTATATAGACTATATACATACAAACTCAATCATATTCAAACTATCACGTCTAGATTATAATATTTTTTTTATTAATATGTAAAGTAAAAGAGAAATCAAAGCCTGGAAAAACGTACCTATAACCGACCTATAACTATAATATATATAGGACTCTGTAAACAAATATACAACAGATACAACATATATGTTATATTAATATTTATCATAAACCACACAATCTGAATTTAGTAACAGCGATATATATACAATCTTCATTTATAAAACAACAGACTCCTCATGTATATAATAAACTAACTCAAATATAACCTGTACACAGATGTATACAGATCTATGCCCACTTGTATACAAATTTCACTTATAAAAAAAATTTATGAAAAAAAAACTTAAACAGAAAAATGAAAAAGTTAAAGTTTATGCATAACATAAACAACAGACTTATGTAAATTTTTTTATAAATATACAAACTCCTATATAACCACTTTATAATATAATATATATGGAAACACTTTACACAGTAACTTGAAGTAATATATACATATATATTAGAAACGAAAGCAATATATAAGAAAAACATATATATGAATGTACACGTAACAGATTATTATAACATATACATATCTACATATTTAAATATCAAGATAGCCCTATACATTGAAAAATATATACTGAAACATCTAAGCTACTTATAAACAGATAAAAGTGATATTATTCCCTATATAAATAAAAGAGAAAAAGAGTTCGAAAGTAGAAAAATATACATATGCTAACATAAATGTAAATATACGTCTAACCTATAATAGTTATAGATAAACATACAGTAAACCTTTAAACCATTACATACCAATTACCAACAGCCTAATATAACACTTTTATAAATATAACTTACTCTATTATTATTAAAATAAAGCACATGCTTTAAATAAAGCACTTATATACTACGTGCTATAAACCCCTGTAAACAAATATACCCTGGTTTAAATCCTATTATATAAACAATTCAACAAAATCTTTTTAAACACAATACCTAGAGAAATATAGAAGCAACACATATACGAGACATACATATGCCGAAGCACAAGAAGAGAAGTGTTTCCTTGCTCGAGAGAACTCGGAGGTTGGCTGCATGGTGATGGCGATAAGGAAGAACGGAGGGCAGGTTATGGGCGGTGTCCCGTGCTAGGTCGGAGGGACGACTTCGGCGTGGGGAAGCCGATGGGAGGTGATGCTCGGTGACTCAAGTGGCCGAGATCTTTCTGTGATTCAATGGTGAGGAGAAGAGAGGAAGGGGATGAGTTTACTTCGAGTGGGGAGGCCTTATTTCTCGGGCACGAGCATGATTGACTCGGGAAAGAAAGAAAAATGAAGCACCAGAAGGTAGAAAGAAGAGAAGGGGAGAGTAGATCTGAAAAGAGGAGAACTGAATGCGAAAAGAAAAAAAATATATAGATATAGATTTTTTTAACGTTTCAGAAGGAAGTAAAAGGACATATAACGTGCTATAAATGACATAGGGGATAATAACAGTCATAGGTCAAATTTAGAAATAATTAAAGCAATATTGATGGTTGCTTGCATTCCACGGCTCCAGTTTGAAACGACAAAGGGAAATAAAAGTCACGAATACGGTATTGCGACAAACTGTTTAATCATCTACATCTCGTATCAGACTTCAAAATACAGTAATAAATATACCGTAGAGATCAGCACGACGAGACGATCAAAACGGTATACAGATATCAGTGGTACGATCATCCGGTCAAAAGTCGATAATTGGTACCAGAAATGCTGCTATTTTGCCAGAATTAAGATAAACGGAGCAATAGAAATCCAAATTTGGAAAAACGAAAGATGACATCTCACTCAGAAGAAGATTTAGAAATTTACTGTATAAAATATTCAAGTTTGGAAAACATTTTATTACCGTCAATTATTAACTGATTTGAGTTTGAATAAAATTATACCATAAAATAAACTTCAATATTATCTGGTGAAAATTTATCAGTTGTTATATTTAAATAAATGTATTCCAAATAATAAATTTTTATATTCAAATTTTATTGTTTAAAATTTCAAAAAAATTCAATTAATTATGTTATAAAAATTATTAAAATTTACGGGTCGTTACACTCTCCCCCACTCAAAACTTTTCGTCCCCGAAAAGAAAGGAGGTAGAAGAATAGAAACAACCAGAAAGAAAAATAGATTGAAAGTTAAGATTAAACAATTAATTTAAAACTATATAAATTTTACTTGAAATATTCATTTGAAAACTTCATTTGCAAATCAATTATTTTAATACTTTTCAAAACCCATTTGTAAAATTTCTTTCTCCCTTTATAAATACCATTTATATGTTTAAACAATTATTTACATTATTACTTATATTTACAAAGAAGCTATTTGAAAACATTAAATCCATAATTTATTAATTTATCTCAAGATACTTTTCAACATTATTAATAAACCAATAATCATTTACTTTAACAATGTTTTATTTAATTAATAACTTCTAAAATATTTATAACTCTAAAATTTTCTATTAAACAATATAGTATACAAATAAACAATATTTAAAAAGGATATAGTCAATTAAGGAAAAGAAGGAAGATTCGGAAGAACAGAATATAGGTGAATAAATAAACTAAGCAGATCAGGTAGATTTAAAGAATAGCATCGGGCACGAATAATTTATCTAGAGCCATAAGAATTTAAATTTCAAATATTAGTTCAAAATTTCTTTGTTGGAAATACTTTTATAATAAAATACCTTTATAGTCGAAACAAATTTCCTTTCGAAAATACTTTTATAACTCGATGTTTCAACAAGTTTATCCTTGTTCCTGTAGACTCTAGTAGTGCGTTGATCTGGCGCAAAACTAGAATTCTCCAGGTACTTAGTAGACTTGTTTCAACACCCAGTGAAAATACTGGAAAAACTTTTAAAAACAGATATGGAAAGTACAATCCAAACAAAAACAAACAAAACCTTTGTCACCATGGTTCGCAGATACACAATGGTTACGCCTGGATCCCCCAGGAAACAATCCATATCCGTAAGCTTTCTCAGCCCTGTGAGTTACGCCATGATGACTAGTAGAATGCAGGATACACAATGGTTACGCCTGGATCCCCCAGGAAACAATCCGTACCCCCAGGCAAGACTCAGCCAAGCAGTTGCGCTACTATTCGCGACCTACATAGATGCAGGATACACAATGATTACGCCTGGATCCCCCAGGAAACAATCCGTACCCCTAGGCAAGACTCAGCCAGGCAGTTGCGCTATGCAGTCGCGCTCGTAAGACCATGGGTAACGCCATGGAATTCGAAGGACACTCGAGTATCATATTCGGAAAACCAAAAATCAGAGAGAATAATATCGATAGAATGAATCCAAGATGTGGCCACAAATCGGATATCAAGCAGAAGGCACTTTCCATATCTTTACTTCGAAAATATGTATCATATAGTACCTTTTCAAATCACTTTCAAATATCGTACTTATATAAAATCCATTATATATAAGATTTAATTTTCAAATCAAATACTTTTCTAAATCAATAGTATATCAAATCATACTTATATAGACTTCAATTATATAAGATTTCACTTTTCAAATTGAGCACCCTTTTCAAATCCATAGTTTTCGAATCAATTTCATACTCATACAAATCAATTTTATATAAGTTCGACAACTCCCAAATCAAGTATTTAGTAACACAAGGTTTTCAAATTTCAATTTGTTTCAATATCATTTCAATTTCAAAATCATATACAATTTCACCAAATTATTTCTTCTCAAATTAAATATCTTTAGTTTTAAAGTTTCCAAAATAATAGATTCAGAAAATAAATCCAAATTTCCAAATCAATATAATTTAAGTCAACCAATTCATTTCCAAAATCAAATGTTTCCAAAATCATCTTATACTTACATAAGGTCCATCTTATATAAGGATCAAAATTTTTCAAAATAAATTTCGCTGTATGAAAAGCCATATGGGATTGAATATCTTTGCTTTTATGGGTTATATATCTTTGTAATTTAAATTGGAAATTTTCTTTTAGTAAGCAAAGATATTCTAACCCGACAGCTTTCAATTTCAGCGTCAAAATATATCAATGATATTAGAATATAAGATGTACATATGTCATCATTTCGCAGAATCACATTTGATCGCTCGCTCGATCACACAAGTTCGCTTTCGAACTAGTATTGTCCATTCGACTTCCCTAATGCGGACTTCGATATGGTTTCTCGACTAGAAGCCATCAGTCTCCTTGCATAGCCATATACTATGATAGAGAATTCTTGAATCGAGCCCAAAATCCATATCAAATATTCGCCATCAAGAATCGAATGAAAAATCCTAACACGAAATGGTGTAATTCACCTCGAACTTGTGTACTCAAACCTGGATCGAATTAATTATGCGAATAAAACAGCATACGTACAAAATATATATTTATTCCAACTTGTTAAATATATAGTTTCATAAAGATGTTACTAAATTAAAACATTTAATCTAAATTTTATTCAAAATATTTTGAAGACCAAATTCTTTTCAAAGCATTTCGAATCTAAATTTCATATTAGAAAAATTGAAAATAGCCTTATTCCTTTACTTAACAAAACAGTTTCAACTTATTTAAACCATATTACTACATACTTTAACATACATACCAAACTTATATTTTATACTTTTCAAAATTTCTTAGCTTTGAAAAGTTAACCTTGATTTGGAAGTGCTCGAACCTTCAAAATAGTTGAAGAAATCATTTTAAAATTCAAGAGTTGGAAATCAGCAACAAATCAGTAAATCAATTTTAATAGATAGGGTTATATCAAATCCAAAACTCGAGGACTGAACACCGGCTCTTTCCAAATCGTTTCAAATACATTTACATATATCTTTCGAATATCAAATCATACTTAAAAATTTTGAAATCAAATTTGGTTTCGCAAAATCATTCGCGTAGCAGTGCTACTAAAGTGGCCTTTCCCCCACTCTGAAACTCGAAAATCAATGTCGATGATGCGTGCACTCATCACCGAAATTATTTTCCAGCGACATAAGTGAGTTCTTGACTTCTATTTTCTCAAACTTCTTTTGGAATTTCTTCGAAATCATTCGAAACTCATTAAAATCATTGGAACATTTCTTATTCGGAAAATACTTTTAAATCATACTATTATTATATATTTCAAAATCTTAAAACCAATTTCAAAATACCGGAGTTCAATTCTCGAATTTCAAATTTAAAATCCTTTAGTTATAAATCATTTTTTTTATAAAAATCAATTTCTTATATAACTTCAAAATTTCAAATCCTTTCAAAAATTCAAATTCTTATTTTTAAAAGGTATATATAATCCTTATCGAAAACATTTTCACTTTTATATATAGAATACAATCATACTTATAAAAATTTCGATATATAAAACAATTTCCAAAATATGAATAAACCCGATTTTTTAAGGATGATTTAAGAATGGATTTCAACAAAGATAGAGATTCAAATTAGAGGAACTCTTAATCAAATAGAATTGTGATTCGAAGATAAGCTCGAACGAAGATGAGATAATTAAATTTCAAAATAGAAGATGAATATACTTATATAAATCGCGGATGACCCTAGGGTCAACCGTGACTTCAGGAACAAAATCGATGCAGAATTCCAAGAAAAATCAACATTCGATCGCAAGCGATAGCGGCATCTAAACCAAAGATATAGAAATCTCCAGTGAATCAATGCCGATTGTGAAGGAGTTTCACCCCTTCACAAATCATTCAAAGATTGGTGGGATCCTATTCTTATAGAGATTATTCGAAGTGGAGTTATGGGATACTCCAGAATCAAAAGAATACCAATAGAGAGACAAGAATGAATTTTGGAACCGTAGGGAACGTTCCAAAGTTCAAAGGAAATCGAGTCAAACGGAAGAGATTCAAACTCGAACGAAAGTGGTTCTGTAAATAAATTTACTATATATGCTAAGTTTTGCCTAGAGCCAAAGCTCTGATACCAACTGTAACGACCCACTATTTTGGACCATTCAAATCGACAATAAATACACACATGTCAGACTTGAATAATTCAAAACAATAGATTGTTAATTTAAATTTGGCAAAACTCAGCACATACAGTAAATAAATCAATCACAGAATCACAGACACAAAGTAATACAATAATACGCAGCGGAATAGATAAAATAGTAGTTCATGAAGCTACTATATAAACATCAGAGTTAGAAATAAAATACAATAGAATATCTCAAATGCAGTGAAGTCTCCTGTAACGACCCGTAAATTTCAACTGTTTTAATAACGTAATTAGTTGAAATTTTGTGAAATTTTAAAAGATAAAATTTTAAAATAAAATTTGATATTTGTAATGCGTCTAATTAAACATAGCAACTGGTAAATTTTCGTCCGAAAATATGAAAGTTTATTTCGCGCGTAAATTTACTTCAATTTAATCAGTTAAAAAGCGATGAAAATAAAATGTTTCCGAAACCTAAATATTTCTACAAAGAAAAAATTCTAAACCATCTTCTGAGCAAGATGTCAGTTTGTCGTTTTTCCAAATTCGGACATCTTTAGCTCCGTCGATCTTATTTTTCAGCGTTTTTCTTGCATTTTCCGCTATTTGAAAATTCGAAATTTTTATAATTCAATCGTACCACTGATATTTGTATACTATTTTGATCGTCCCGTCGTGCTGATCTCTACGGTATATTCAATCTTGCGTTTTGAAGTCCGGTACGCAGTAGAATACACGAGAAACGGTACTCATACCGGTACCCAGTCAAATTTTTGATTTTTAACGTCTCCTTCAAATTCCACCGTTTTAATTGGATAGCTATTGGCTTTTATAGTTCCCAAAATACAGCTGTTCTCATTTATATCTCATGAATTCTCGGGTGCTTTGCATTTTGTTCACTGATTCATACATTCATTTACTTCACTATGGGTTCGTCCATTCATTTCCCCTCCCTTCTTTCACGTTCTTTTCCTCTTCTATTTTGTTTTGGTTCAGTTTCTTGTTCATGAAATAAACATATTGGATATAAAATTTTGTTCCTCTGTTCTTCATATTTCTCACCTACATCCTCTACCCTTTTCTTCTTTGCCTATTTCACTTCTCAAAAGAAAAAAAGGGAAGGACAGAATAATATGCATCCTCCTCATACGTTACTGGGCTCGACTCCCTTATCAACCCGATCCAATAAATCGTCATCGCCACCCACATCACACTCCCACGCAGCCTACCATCTATCCACCGTTCGTGTAACGACCCTGAATTTTGAACAATTTAATTTGAGAATATTTAATTAATTTTAAATATTTGAACGATGATTTGACTTGAATTTCAATTGTCAGAATGAATTGGCGATTAAATTTTTGAATTTAATCTATTGAAAGTTGAATAAAATTTGAATCTTCAATTTTAAGCCGGTTAATAATAATTTAAAGGCTTAGAAAATTCATATTGATAATACTGAAGGTAATAGAAGCTTCAGAATTGAATTTGAAAGCGATTTGTTCAGTTTTGAAATTGTATCGTTTGAAATTGAATTTAAAAATAACCTTCCGAGGCACAGTCTCGGAATTTGACGAAACCAGTTTTATTGGGTCCGTAATATTGAATTATTACCGGATTTCAATTTTCGTATTTATCAAAATTGTTTTGTGAATACACGGCGTATAAACGCGTATAAAATTAAATTGAATTCAATTTGAATTTCTGTAATAACCGGGATTTTTGCATCGATTAGATATCATCGTTAAACGATTTCTCTGCTAGCTATTTGCTTATAGGAGTTTCGATTCGGATTGGAATTCGTCTAATAAAAAATTGTTGTTGAAAATTTTGAATCGGTTAAATTCTTTTGGAAAAAAAGAAGAAAAGAAAAAAATTGTTAAAGGGTTTTGGGCTTTAAAATTTTATCTCAGCCCATTCATTTCGTTTAAAACCCTATACCCGATCCCCTCAATTTCTCATTCATTCGTATAACCCTAACCCTAAACAAAAATAAGCGAGAGAATAAAAATGGCGGCCGTTTCTTTCGTTCGTTCCTCGAAGAAGAAAATAATGGCGACGTCCAAATAGCTAGGGCTTCAGAAAAATTGGAGCTTTCGTTCCTTCGTCTCTCGTTCCTCCTTCGATCTGCAAAGATTAGGGCTTCGGCGATCTCGACCCCCTGCAAATCTGAGCTCCGGCCTTGCGCTCGTTCGCAGTTGCTCCTTAGGGCTTCGTCTTCCTCTTCGTTCGCGACCATTTCAGATTTAAAGGTGAGTAAATTCATTACTCACATCTACTTCAAATCCAGTGATTTCGTGTGTTAAATTGTTTGAGTTGTTGATTTACTTTGCTCGTTGTCTGATTTATTTGTTGGCTTGAGGTCTATCTAATTGCCTCTGGAAAGTTCGTTTTTCGTTCTGATTTACTTAGTAAATGTTTTCGAACTTATGATATCCTGGTTAGCCCCGCTCCACTTTGATTTATTAAATTGGTTTTAAAATACTTCGATGTTGATTTCTCTTGCGACTTCGGTCTTAATTTCTGGTAACACTAGTGAATTACCACTGTTTTGTTCGATTTTAGCCTTGAATTATCGAAACGTTTTTATGCTCAGTAGTTTTGGGTTTTGACTTGTTCGACTTGTGGTTTGATATGGCTTCGGCTTCGAGCATTCTTATATTGTTTTGGGAATTTCTTCCAACTCACGGCTTTGATTTTTGTTTATGGCTACTATGACTTCGATGTCTGTTGAACATGGCTTCGAATTTAATTTTCGTGAAAACTATTTTGGAAAATGTTTGTTTCGGCTTTGGCTTGAGATTTTATTGAACTATGGCATTAACTTGATAATGTCTTCAAGTTCATGATGGACGTACTTGAGTCTGCATCCTCGATCATGTATCTGTTGCATGGTCGACATATGTGGTATATGTAGTTGAAGTATTTGTTGTCTGGATTATTTCGAAACTGCTGCTAAATGCTTTTGGGTGCTTGAACCTTTATGTGCACTTGAATAGGCACTGAAACAATGTGTATACATACATTTATGTATGTATATATATATGTATTGTCCCTGTAGTCTTTATTCCACCTTGGTCCAGTAGTTGCTTTCATAACTTGAAGTTGATTTCTTATTTGTTGACTTGTAGTTTACATACTTGTTGACATCTCTGACTGTATTTTGGAGTTTGAGTCACGACTTGATGGAGTTGCTGTCATTACTATTGGCACTGACTTCATTCTTGTCTGCACTTTGATGGCTGATCATTTGTATACATACATTTTTGTATGTATATATGTGTATGGCCACTGCATTCTGAAATCTTGGGTTTGGTTTGTCTGCACTCATGTCTTTAATTCAAGATTAACTGTGTACTGACTTGAGTTTTCTGAGGCATTATTAGTTCATCACGTTGCTCTTGTTGCCACTGCATGTTTGTTGCTGTGCTCATGTACTTGTCTTGTTGAACTTAGTTTACTTGTACATGTCATTCATTTTAGTAGCCGTTCTGTTTGATCTTTGGTCATGTCCAAAATGCTGTTTCAAGGTGTTAGACCTGTCTGCATTCAATTTGTTGTCGTGGCACATCACTGGTTCATGCCTGAGTTCACTGTGTTGTTGTAGCTGTTGTTGATTGGTTGATGTACTTCTATATATGCTGTTCTGTATTGTCACTTTGATGCATTCATTCCAGTATGCATTGATGCTAATCTTTTGTTACTCTGTTGTCGAGTTGCATCCATGTGTTGCTGTATCACCATACATGTATATTCATGTTCGAAGTTTCATGTTGCCACTTGAACTTGTTTCCCTGTGTTGAGCTGCACTTGTACGTCTGCATCCATTGCATACAGTTTGGACATATTTATCTTGTGCAGTTTGAGGCTCGATTTTTTTTGAGTTTGTACACTATGTTGCACCTTTATCTATGCACACGAGCTGGCGGGGCAGTGCACACGGGTACGAATGCACACGTGTGTACGGCAACCAATCAGATTTTAATGGTTTTTAAAGTGACAATTTCAATTGTTTAAATTGATTTAGTCGATTGATAAATTGTTTATCTATCTCTGTTGATGATTTAAATCTGCTGATTTATTGTTTAACACTGTTAAGTGTTATATTTTCGTTATCCGATTTCTTTGTTAAAAGAATTGGATAGACGGGAATTATTGTGACTGTCGTCTATTTAAATTATTACTGCCTATATGCACTAATAAACTGGTTTGAATTAGACTGACCTGTGTATTATTTTCTTTTGAATATAATACTCGGGTCAGACCGAGTATTTCTACAGCTTGAAGATTTTCGAGCAGCGAAGTTAGAGAGAGAGAGTAAAGAATCACTTTAGTTTTCAGGAGAAAATTGTATTTTAAATATTCCGCTGTATCAGTATAAAAAATTGTATAAACTCTGATGTATATAAAAGATTTATAGTAATGAAATAAATTCTCATTTGTTTTAATTGATTGTTATTATCTGTGTTTCTGTGGCTGATTCTGTTTAAACCTTATAAACTAAATAACAATTTGTCTTTTTGAACGTTTCTAGTTGGTTTAATTACCGACTGAAGGCGGTAAAAAGGGGGAATGTTACAGTTCGTCCACCCAGCGCCACGTCTTCCCTGCCTCATCTTCCTCTGCAACACACGCAAGCACCTGAGCCCACTCTACCCTCCGCCGAAGCACGCCCACCCAGATTCTCATCGCACGCCTTCCCAGCTCCCTGCGTGCCGCCCTCTCCTTCTTCCATCAGCTCGGCCTCACCCACGAATTCCTCTCCGACCCCGAGCAACCACCTCAGCATGTGCCATCTGCCACGTCCCCTCCTCCCTAATCGACCACCTTCCACATGACCTCGTAGCCGAGCCGAACACCACCCTCGCACTGCATCCATTCCGCTCACCTCAAATCCGTGCGCGAGCACCCTTCTCCGAGCAATGTCATCACCGTGAGTTGTATATTCATGTGATATATAAACTAATGTTTTATGAATATAAATATTTTGTTGTTTAATTATATATATAATGGTTTTGTAAAACAGTAAAATTTTTGTTTTAAATCAGAACATGTTTGTTATGCCTGGTATAAAAGAGATACACTTTTACGTGTTTTGCATATTTACAGTTACATAGATTTATGAAGATTTCCACGTAATTATACTAGTTTATGTATATTATTGGTATCGGTTTATATAGATTTTCGAATCTTATTATATAAGTTACAATCTGGTTTCCAAAGTCTGTTATACGTTGTGCATATGTTGTATTTGGATTTTTTGAACATTCATATTTTATCGATATTAAGTTACAGTATAAAATTTGTATAAGTTTTGTTTTGTATAAGTTTGGGTTTTTGTATAAATTTTGTTTTATAAAACAAATGTGAACTAAAAAACTGTCACGTATATACGGGTAATGTATGTTTTATATAATAGTTTCTATATGGTATATTATGAAGGCTTGTTGGATGGTGTATTTTAAAGGTTTATATATGTTTGTAGGTTTGTGCGTAGGTTATAAAAATCTATTTTATGGTTTATAAAGAAGGAAATTTGTAGTTGCAGTATATAGTATATATGATGTTGATTTTAGAGGGCATGTGTATAAGCGTATAAATTGTTGATATTTTTGAAGTAGTTACGTTTGGTATTACATTTGATATTCTGTTATATAAGTTGTTTATATTATCGTATAATATGCTTATGTTATTCTCTGTTCTATCTATATGTATCTATATAAGATTTTTTATTTAAATATATATATATATATGTATGTATGTATAATTTTAATGAGTTTCAAAAAAAAAAAATTTATTGGTTAAGAAAATAATATAATAGAATGATATACGTATATTTCGTTTCAGTCTACATCAAGTAGTTTCTGATTTATTTTCATCGATTCCTTATTTGACAGCTTGTCCATCAAATTCGGGTCCATCTAGCTTTGCCTTGAAATTCGTGCTTGGATTCAAAACTCATTCCGTCGTCAAATCTCTCTAGCCTCGAAAGGTGAGCAATCACTCACGATTAATGTTCTTTTATTTATTAAATTTGATTTCAATTGAAACGACAATTGAAATATGCTGCTGTTAGTTAATTACACTGTTATATATGTTATTGTCTATATCAGTTCACCTGTGACATTTGACACCATTATCTGTTAATTATTTATGTGATGATAATACAGTTTGGCTGATAATTGATTGGTTGTTGATGTTTATATTGGACGTTAAATTGTTAGTGTTAAATGATAAATAGTATGCAAAATTGAAATGGATACAGGATAGTTAAAAATTTTAAACTGATTTATATGTTAAATTTGATTAGTGAATATGACCCCTTTTAATTGTTAAATTAATTGACATGTAGAATAGTGATAATTACATTTTGAACCATCGACGTATATTGGATTAATTGTTGTAGTATAAAATTGTAATTGAATGACAAGTGAAAATCGTAATGTAATAATCTTTAATCTACATGAAATGATAGTGTAGATTCTAGAAATAATTATATTAATTCGTACAAATAACAATACAAATTAATACGATTATTTCGGCATTATTTGAATTGATTATTGGATTGTTATTGTTTGTTGTTATTGCTTGTTTATTTACTTTGACACCATCCCAGTTATCACACTGCAAGTTCCCTTTGTTATGCTTTGATTTTGAATTGAATTGGAATCGGGTTGAAATGATAAATACCCAAATTGAACTTTGACCTAGGATAGGAAATTTAATAAAACCCGATTGGTCAATAATTTGATTTAAAAAAAATAAACGAAGATTTTATTTGAATCAATAATACGGTTTTGAAATGAAGTTGAAATTTGAATTTTGATGAAAGGAAAATGTTAATATTTAATAATCTGAAATAAATATTTACAATGTAATTGATGAAAGAATGTTGTTTAATTTTAGAAATGATTGAGTTAAGTTTGAAATGATTTAATAATTAAGTTTGAAATTATAATTAAGTCGAAATTATTAAACTTTGAAATTATTTAATAATTAAGTTTTGAATTATTTAATACTTAAATAAGATTGAATTATTTAATGATTAAATTGAATTGAATTCTTTAATAAGAAAAAAATTGAACTTTTGAAATAAGTGAATTTTACTTCGTAAATATTTGAAATTGAGTTCTTGATTAATTAACTTTTGGAAAAGTATTTAAGTAAGTAAATAAGTGAATTTGAATTTCTTTAACAAGAAATAAAATGTGATTTATTGAAATTAATGTAAGACTTGAAATTTAAAAAAATTTGATTTGATGAATTTAATTTAATTCAATTTGTAAGTTTTGATATAATGAAGTTGAATTTAAATAACGGATTTAATGAATTGGAAATTTAATAAATTGTTTTGAATGGCATATTTACTTAATGAATATTGAATGAAATCGATAAATGAAGTTAAACTGATTTGAATGTTAAATTAAATTAATTTAAATGATTTCGGAATGAAACTTATTTTCGAACTTGAATCAATATTTGAATTGTTTAAATAAAAATGGAAATTGAATTATAAGATTTTGAAATGGTAATTTGGAAGTTTTGAAACGAAAATTTTGGAAATTGATTTCGAAAGACAAATGAAATGTTGATTTATAAATTCTAATTGAATTGAAATTGATTTGGTTTTTAAATATATTAAACGACCAATCGATGAAAATGATGGAAGTTATTAAAGAGACCGGAATCGGTTTTGGACATACTCTCTGTCTAAGCCGAAACCACTTTAATAACTATACGCGGAGTGATGATCCAGAATGAAGTGGTTGGAATGATGTACGTGTTGACTGAAGAAAGAGAACGATAATGGATAGCCTTGACACTTGTGTCAAATTGGAAATGACTAAAACAGGAGCCGTGCCGGGCCAATGGAGGATTAGCTACCTCAAGTGGACACACTTCTTCGAACTACTCATTACTTGTTGTCGATTGGTGCACCCTTGATTTTTGGGAGTGTTGTTTTACGGTGTTGCGGGCGCTGCGGCGTTGCGTTCTCACCAGTCCGGATCAGGCGAACGGTAGTATCACTACCTTGGGTACTGCCTCATGTGCCTTGTCATACTTGTATTCCATTTATACGCGACCACTACGATTTTGATTTGTACCTTTAGTATATGGATTGCCCTCTGGTGACTTCCGGTTTTGGGGAAACTACGGTCTTGTATATGATTTTGGGAATAAAAATGTGTTAAGGGTGGAATGGGCCATGACTTAACACTATTTTGATATCTTATTATTACTGATAGACATTATCTACTTATCGTACACTACTACATAGTAGATAGTTTAACGGATCCTTAAAGGATGGTTATTCCAAACATCCTTTGAGTTACTTGTATTTCAATTGCTATTTCACTTGAGTTGGATTTATTAATATAAGAATGTTAATCCTGACTCGAGTGTCTTGTGTTTTGCTTTACGCTCGGGTCAGACTGAGTGTACCAGTATTCGAGACTCACCTTTGAAGTTGGAGCTTTGCTTGAAGATCCAGCCATCTATTCTACTTTTAGTGTTCGATGATTCCAGTGATGTATTCTGATTTGTATCTGATGTATCGTATTACTCTTCCGTTGTATCTGGTTTAACTCTAATGTAACTTATACATTTATATAGTAGCTTCATGAACTACTATCTCTTTTATTTCCGCTGCATTTATTACTCTGTGTCTGTGATCTGTGATTATATTTATTTACTGCATATGTTCAGTTTTGCCAAATTTAAATTAACAACGCGGTATTTTGAGCAATTCAACTCCGGCATGAGTGTCTACCTATACACTTATAATGGATGCGAATGGTCCAAAATAGCGGGTCGTTACAGTTGGTATCAGAGCTTTGGTAGCTCTAGGCAAACTCAACATATAGGGTAAATGTATTTACAGAATCACTCTCATTCGAGTTTCAATCTCTTCCTTTTGACTCGATTCTTTCGAATTTTGGAACGTTCCCTCGGTTTCGAAATTCATTTGTGTCCCTCACTATTCGTCTTCTTTCGATTCTGGAGCATCCCATAACTCCACTTCGAAAGATCTTTATAATGAGTCGGCGATCTCGCCAATCTCAAATTTATTTGTAAAGGAGTGAAACTCCTTCACAGTCGCGTCGATTTACCAGAGATTTCTGTATCCTCGGTTTACGATGCTATCTATCTCCTGCTATACCTGAATTCTATTTCTTGAGATCAAATGTAGATTTGCCTCAGAATTCTGCATCGATCTTATTCTTGAAGTCACGGTCGACCCGGTAAAGGTTGCCCGCGATTTATATAAACTTATCCATCTTCTTATTTCGTTATTTAATCATCATTTCTTCTGTTTTGAACTTATCTTCGAATCAGAATTCTCCTTGATTTGAGTCTATCAAATTTGAATCTCTATCCTTGCTTTGAAATCCATTATTGTATCGTTGAGCGAGGAAGTGTATTTGTAAATTAATATTTAAAATGTTTTTATATTGTGTTGTTTGAGTTGTTGATGTTGATTTGGGTTTTCGATCGATTCGTCTGATCAACGCTATCGATAGGATTTCCAAAACACTTGAGCAGAGAAAACTGACACAATATCGTTTTCAATTTGATAAATAAAATAGAAGTTTTGTATGATTATCTTATATATAAATATAAGTTTCTGAAATTAAATTGTTAATGAATTTGTTGTCTGAAAATAATAATATTTGATTTTCATTTATTGTTTTGTAAACCATTGACTATTGCATAATATAAATAAATGAATTTATAAACTTGGTTATAAATTGATTGGAATTTGAAATAAATCTAATTCAGAAATTTGAGAATTTATTAGTTTCCGGTGATTTCGAACTTTGGTTTTTAAAATTTTAAAGTATATATTATTGAAAGTATTTTCGAATAGAAATCGTTTCCAAAGAATTTTAAATGTTGAAATCAGTGCTCTTCTCTTTGTCGCTGGAAAATAATTTCGGTGATGGCGGCCGCATCATCGATATTCATTTTCGAGTTTCGAAGTGGAGAAACCATTCTGTAGCTTTGCTACGTTTGTTTTGAGAAAAAAAAATATTTTGATTTGAATTTTTCAGTATATTTTGATTTACATATATATAGGTATCTTATTTTAAAATTTAATTTGATTTGATATAAATATATTATATATATCTCTAAGTTGTTTAAAGTTAATCGGAAATCTAATTCTTAAATTTTGTTAAAGGATGATTTTAATTATAAATAAAACTAAAATTTGGAATAAATATTTAAACTTGAATAATTGAATTGGGAAAATTTTATTTGTATATTGTTCAACTGCATTCTAATACAACTTACCTAAATCGTTCAGAAGTTGAATATGTAATTGGATAATATATAAGATAAATTGAATTTATAAATAAAATTTGAGTGTTTATAATAAATGTTATACACTAAATTTTGATTATTAAGATGTTAATAGAGTTAGATAGGATAATAAGTAAACTCAGTTAATAATGAAATAAATTTGTTTTGAAAGAATTAATAAATTTGTTTTGAAAGAATTAATAAATTGAAATTTGATCAACATATGAAAATACCTTGAATTTAAAAGAAATTAATAGATGTAAATTAATTGAAATTGAAATTTATATGGTTTAAACTAATTTATATGGTTTAAATCAATTGTTATTTTGTATTTCAAATCTGTTTTCTTTCTGGTTGTTTCTATTTTCCTACCTCGTTCCTTTTCGGGGACGAAAAGTTTTGAGTGGGGGAGAGTGTAACGACCCGTAAATTTCAACTGTTTTAATAACGTAACTAGTTGAAATTTTGTGAAATTTTAAAGGATAAAATTTTGAAATAAAATTTGATATTTGGAATGCGTCTAATTAAACATAGCAACTGGTAAATTTTCGTCCGAAAATATGAAAGTTTATTTCGCGCGTAAATTTACTTCAATTTAATCAGTTAAAAAGCGATGAAAATAAAATGTTTTCGAAACCTAAATATTTTTACAAAGAAACAATTCTAAACCATCTTCTGAGCAAGATGTCAGTTTGTCGTTTTTCCAAATTCGGACATCTTTAGCTCCGTCGATCTTATTTTTCAGCGTTTTTCTTGCATTTTCCGCTATTTGAAAATTCGAAATTTTTATAATTCAATCGTACCACTGATATTTGTATACTATTTTGATCGTCCCGTCATGCTGATCTCTACGGTATATTCAATCTTGCGTTTTGAAGTCCGGTACGCAGCAGAATACACGAGAAACGGTACTCATACCAGTACCCAGTCAAATTTTTGATTTTTAACGTCTCCTTCAAATTCCACCGTTTTAATTGGATAGCTATTGGCTTTTATAGTTCCCAAAATACAGCTGTTCTCATTTATATCTCATGAATTCTCGGGTGCTTTGCATTTTGTTCACTGATTCATACATTCATTTACTTCACTGTGGGTTCGTCCATTCATTTCCCCTCCCTTCTTTCACGTTCTTTTCCTCTTCTATTTTGTTTTGGTTCAGTTTCTTGTTCATGAAATAAACATATTGGATATAAAATTGTGTTCCTCTGTTCTTCATATTTCTCACCTGCATCCTCTACCCTTTTCTTCTTTGCCTATTTCACTTCTCAAAAGAAAAAAAAGGGAAGGACAGAATAATATGCATCCTCCTCATAAGTTACTGGGCTCGGCTCCCTTATCAACCCGATCCAACAAATCGTCATCGCCACCCACATCATACTCCCAGGCAGCCTACCATCTATCCACCGTTCGTCCACCCAGCGCCACGTCTTCCCTGCCTCATCTTCCTCTGCAACACACGCAAGCACCTGAGCCCACTCTACCCTCCGCCGAAGCACGCCCACCCAGATTCTCATCGCACACCTTCCCAGCTCCCTGCGTGCCGCCCTCTCCTTCTTCCATCAGCTCGGCCTCACCCACGAATTCCTCTCCGACCCCGAGCAACCACCTCAGCCTGTGCCATCTGCCACGTCCCCTCCTCCCTAATCGACCACCTTCCACACGACCTCGTAGCCGAGCCGAACACCACCCTCGCACTGCATCCCTTCCGCTCACCTCAAATCCGTGCGCGAGCACCCTTCTCCGAGCACCGTCATCACCGTGAGTTGTATATTCATGTGATATATAAACTAATGTTTTATGAATATAAATATTTTGTTGTTTAATTATATATATAATGGTTATGTAAAACAGTAAAATTTTTGTTTTAAATCAGAACATGTTTGTTATGCCTTGTATAAAAGAGATACACTTTTACGTGTTTTGCATATTTACAGTTACATAGATTTATGAAGATTTCCACGTAATTATACTAGTTTATGTATATTATTGGTATCGGTTTATATAGATTTTCGAATCTTATTATATAAGTTACAATCTGGTTTCCAAAGTCTGTTATACGTTGTGCATATGTTGTATTTGGATTTTTTGAACATTCATATTTTATCGATATTAAGTTACAGTATAAAATTTGTATAAGTTTTGTTTCGTATAAGTTTGGGTTTTTGTATAAATTTTGTTTTATAAAACATATGTGAACTAAAAAACTGTCACGTATATACGGGTAATGTATGTTTTATATAATAGTTTCTATATGGTATATTATGAAGGCTTGCTGGATGGTGTATTTTAAAGGTTTATATATGTTTGTAGGTTTGTGCGTAGGTTATAAAAATCTATTTATGGTTTATAAAGAAGGAAATTTGTAGTTGCAGTATATAGTATATATGATGTTGATTTTAGAGGGCATGTGTATAAGCGTATAAATTGTTGATATTTTTGAAGTAGTTACGTATGGTATTACATTTGATATTCTATTATATAAGTTGTTTATATTATCGTATAATATGCTTATGTTATTCTCTGTTCTATCTATATGTATATATATAAGTTTTTCTATTTAAATATATATATATATATGTATAATTTTAATGAGTTTCAAAAAAAAATTATTGGTTAAGAAAATAATATAATAGAATGATATACGTATATTTCGTTTCAGTCTACATCAAGCAGTTTTTGATTTATTTTCATCGATTCCTTATTTGACAGCTTGTCCATCAAATTCGGGTCCATCTAGCTTTGCCTTGAAATTCGTGCTTGGATTCGAAACTCATTCCGTCGTCAAATCTCTCTAGCCTCGAAAGGTGAGCAATCACTCACGATTAATGTTCTTTTATTTATTAAATTTGATTTCAATTGAAACGACAATTGAAATATGCTGCTGTTAGTTAATTACACTGTTATATATGTTATTGCCTGTATCAGTTCACCTGTGACATCTGACACCATTATCTATTAATTATTTATGTGATGATAATACAGTTTGGCTGATAATTGATTGGTTGTTGATGTTTATATTGGACGTTAAATTGTTAGTGTTAAATGATAAATAGTATGCAAAATTGAAATGAATACAGGATAGTTAAAAATTTTAAACTGATTTATATGTTAAATTTGATTAGTGAATATGACCCCTTTTAATTGTTAAATTAATTGACATGTAGAATAGTGATAATTACATTTTGAACCATCGACGTATATTGGATTAATTGTTGTAGTATAAAATTATAATTGAATGACAAGTGAAAAACCATAATGTAATAATCTTTAATCTACATGAAATGATAGTGTAGATTCTAGAAATATTTATATTAATTCGTACAAATAACAATACGAATTAATACGATTATTTCGGGATTATTTGAACTGATTATTGGACTGTTATTGTTTGTTGTTATTGCTTGTTTATTTACTTTGACACCGTCCCAGTTATCACACTGCAAGTTCCCTTTGTTATGCTTTGATTTTGAATTGAATTGGAATCGGGTTGAAATGATAAATACCCAAATTGAACTTTGACCTAGGATAGGAAATTTAATAAAACCCGATTGGTCAATAATTTGATTTAAAAAAAAATAAACGAAGATTTTATTTGAATCAATAATATGGTTTTGAAATGAAGTTGAAATTTGAATTTTGATGAAAGGAAAATGTTAATATTTAATAATCTGAAACAAATATTTACAATGTAATTGATGAAAGAATGTTGTTTAATTTTAGAAATGATTGAGTTAAGTTTGAAATGATTTAATAATTAAGTTTGAAATTATAATTAAGTCGAAATTATTAAACTTTGAAATTATTTAATAATTAAGTTTTGAATTATTTAATACTTAAATAAGATTGAATTATTTAATGATTAAATTGAATTGAATTCTTTAATATAAAAAATTGAACTTTTGAAATAAGTGAATTATACTTCGTAAATATTTGAAATTGAGTTCTTGATTAATTAACTTTTGGAAAATTATTTAAGTAAGTAAATAAGTGAATTTGAATTTCTTTAACAAGAAATAAAATGTGATTTATTGAAATTAATGTAAGACTTGAAATTTAAAAAAATTTGAATTGATGAATTTAATTTAATTCAATTTGTAAGTTTTGATATAATGAAGTTGAATTTAAATAACGGATTTAATGAATTGGAAATTTAATAAATTGTTTTGAATGGCATATTTACTTAATGAATATTGAATGAAATCGATTAATGAAGTTAAACTGATTTGAATGTTAAATTAAATTAATTTAAATGATTTCGGAATGAAACTTATTTTCGAACTTGAATCAATATTTGAATTGTTTAAATAAAAATGGAAATTGAATTATAAGATTTTGAAATGGTAATTTGGAAGTTTTGAAACGAAAATTTTGGAAATTGATTTCGAAAGACAAATGAAATGTTGATTTATAAATTCTAATTGAATTGAAATTGATTTGGTTTTTAAATATATTAAACGACCAATCGATGAAAATGACGGAAGTTATTAAAGAGACCGGAATCGGTTTTGGACATACTCTCTGTCTAAGCCGAAACCACTTTAATAACTATACGCGGAGTGATGATCCAGAATGAAGTGGTTGGAATGATGTACGTGTTGACTGAAGAAAGAGAACGATAATGGATAGCCTTGACACTTGTGTCAAATTGGAAATGACTAAAACAGGAGCCGTGCCGGGTCAATGGAGGATTAGCTACCTCAAGTGGACACACTTCTTCGAACTACTCATTACTTGTTGTCGATTGGTGCACCCTTGATTTTTGGGAGTGTTGTTTCACGGTGTTGCGGGCGCTGCGGCGTTGTGTTCTCACAAGTCCGGATCAGGCGAACGGTAGTATCACTACCTTGGGTATTGCCTCATGTGCCTTGTCATACTTGTATTCCATTTATACGCGACCACTACGATTTTGATTTGTACCTTTAGTATATGGATTGCCCTCTGGTGACTTCCGGTTTTGGGGAAACTATGGTCTTGTATATGCTTTTGGGAATAAAAATGTGTTAAGGGTGGAATGGGCCATGACTTAACACTATTTTGATATCTTATTATTACTGATAGACATTATCTACTTATCGTACACTACTACATAGTAGATAGTTTAACGGATCCTCAAAGGATGGTTATTCCAAACATCCTTTGAGTTACTTGTATTTCAATTGCTATTTCACTTGAGTTGGATTTATTAATATAAGAATGTTAATCCTGACTCGAGTGTCTTGTGTTTTGCTTTACGCTCAGGTCAGACTGAGTGTACCAGTATTCGAGACTCACCTTTGAAGTTGGAGCTTTGCTTGAAGATCCAGCCATCTATTCTGCTTTCAGTGTTCGATGATTCCAGTGATGTATTCTGATTTGTATCTGATGTATCGTATTACTCTTCCGTTGTATCTGGTTTAACTCTGATGTAACTTATACATTTATATAGTAGCTTCATGAACTACTATCTCTTTTATTTCCGCTGCATTTATTACTCTGTGTCTGTGATCTGTGATTATATTTATTTACTGTATATGTTCAGTTTTGCCAAATTTAAATTAACAACGCGGTATTTTGAGCAACAACTCCGGCATGAGTGTCTACCTATACACTTATAATGGATGTGAATGGTCCAAAATAGCGGGTCGTTACATCTCCAGTACAACAGATGACTTCTCCGAACAAATCAACTAGAAGAGCTGAAAGCTGAGGCGATAGTTGGATCTCTAAAGGAAGCTCCAAACTCCAAAGGTGAGTCTCAAATGCTGTATCACTCGGTCTGACCCGAGCGTAAAGCAAAACACAAAACACTCGAGTCAGGATTAACATTCTTATATCACTAAATCCAACTCAAGTGAAATATCAACTGAAATACAATTAACTTAACGGATGTTTGGGATAACCATCCTCTAAGGATCTGCGGAACTATCTACAAGGTAGAAATATACACCAAAACACCGTGGTCATTCCAAATTAATTTATACTTCAAAACCAAAATATCATTTTCATTTCAAATATATCTATTTTCCAAAATAGTATCTATAGGTTGAATAATTTATAAAGTAAAGTATTTATAATTTCCTCAAGTCTCACAAATTGATTCAACTCAACTCAAATTCCAATTTCAAATTTTTTCAAAGCTTAAATCATCAATTCAATTCGGTTCTAAATAGACCATTTAAATTTCCAATATATTTCAAAGCTTTAATATTCAACATTTTCAAAATTAAATTTAACAGTTTCATATCGCTCTTGATTTAACTTCATTATTATTAAATCAGGGAATATTCGCTTAATAAATTCAAGATCATTTAACTAGTCTTAAATTACATTTTTTCTCTCTAGATATTTCCTTAAATTTATTTAAACAAGAATTATTCATTAAATTATTTAAATCAAACCCGAGTTATAAATCCTATTTTAAATCCCAATTTCAATAAGTTTTAAATCGATTTATTTAAATAAAATTCTTTACTAAATTCAAATTATCTTCCCAACCTTAACTTATTCAAATTATTACGAAATCTATTTTGAAACATAAATTTAAATACTCAACCATATTATATGTATTTAAATCAATCATTCCCATTTATATATAATAATTTAAGGCTCAACATTTATTAAAACCATATATTTCTTTCCAAAACCATAGAATTCATTTTCAAAATATTTATATATATGGACCAACGGTGTATGTATATATATTTATCATATGGTTAAGTGATACGGATATTTATCATTTCAATCCGAAATTTAAATATATACGGGTAGACATCATTTCAACCCGTAATCCCAAATTCAAATCAATTGAAAATCGCTTGGGTCTATCATTTCAACCCATAACGATTTTCTCCTATTCTAAAGTCCGTTCGGGTATGTATCATTTCAACCCATAGTGAATTCTATACTAACAGGGAACTTGCAGAGTGATAACATATAATATAAAATTTAACAACAGGCATATATAATCAATAACAATATAACATAAACAATAGGATATGGTGTCATATCCCACAGGTGAACAGTTACAGATAATAGCATATATAACAATTTAAATAACTATAGCAGCATATTTCAATTGTCGTTTCAATTGAAATCAAATTTAATCAATATAGGAACGTTAATCGTGAGTGATTTGCTCACCTTTCGAGGCTAGGGTGAATAGTCAATGAACGAGTTATAGATCCAAGCACGAATTCCAAAGCAAAACAGAATTGAATGCGAAGTTGACGAGCAAAGCTGATAGACAGGAATAGACGAAATCAAATCAGAATTTGAATCGAAAGAAAAAAAAATATAAGTGAACTTATATATAACTATATATATATATATATCATATTATATATTTCAAACACATTTTTAAATTTAAATATATATATATATATATTTTCTCAAAATCATTGTTTTTTTTATCAAAACACATATATTTGTCATCTATATATATAAGAATTTTCTTCTAAGATCAATATTAAATTTTAAACATATATACATATATCAAAGTCGATATATATATATATATTCCTAGGTCCTTATAAATTTTAACTCAAGAAATTTTAACTCATAAAAAAAACGAAATCTATATATATCAAAAATTTGAAATTGAAAACAAACTGATTGGTACATATGTATCCTTCATATAAAACTCAATATCATCTAGATAATACGTATATAGACTATATACATACAAACTCAATCATATTCAAAATATCACGTCTAGATTATAATATTTTTTTATTAATATGTAAAGTAAAAGAGATATCAAAGCCTGGAAAAACGTACCTATAACCGACCTATAACTATAATATATATAGGACTCTATAAACAAATATACAACAGATACAACGTATATGTTATATTAATATTTATCATAAACCACACAATCTGAATTTAGTAACAGCGATATATATACAATCTTCATTTATAAAACAACAGACTCCTCATGTTTATAATAAACTAACTCAAATATAACCTGTACACAGATGTATACAGATCTATGCCCACTTGTATACAAATTTCACTTATAAAAAAAATTTATGAAAAAAAAACTTAAACAGAAAAATGAAAAAGTTAAAGTTTATGCATAACATAAACAACAGACTTATGTAAATTTTTTTATAAATATACAAACTCCTATATAACCACTTTATAATATAATATATATGGAAACACTTTACACAGTAACTTGAAGTAATATATATATATATTAGAAACGAAAGCAATATATAAGAAAAACATATATATGAATGTACATGTAACAGATTATTATAACATATACATATCTACATATTTAAATATCAAGATAGCCCTATACATTGAAAAATATATACTGAAACATCTAAGCTACTTATAAACAGATAAAAGTGATATTATTCCCTATATAAATAAAAGAGAAAAAGAGTTCGAAAGTAGAAAAATATACATATGCTAACATAAATGTAAATATACGTCTAACCTATAATAGTTATAGATAAACATACAGTAAACCTTTAAACCATTACATACCAATTACCAACAGCCTAATATAACACTTTTATAAATATAACTTACTCTATTATTATTAAAATAAAGCACATGCTTTAAATGAAAGCACTTATATACTACGTGCTATAAACCCCTATAAATAAATATACCCTGGTTTAAATCCTATTATATAAACAATTCAACAAAATCTTTTTAAACACAATACCTAGAGAAATATAGAAGCAACACATATACGAGACATACATATGCCGAAGCACAAGAAGAGAAGTGTTGCCTTGCTCGAGAGAACTCGGAGGTTGGCTGCATGGTGATGGCGATAAGGAAGAACGGAGGGAAGGTTATGGGCAGTGTCCCGTGCTAGGTCGGAGGGACGACTTCGGCGCGGGGAGGCCGATGGGAGGTGATGCTCGGTGACTCCAGTGGCCGAGATCTTTCTGTGATTCAATGGTGAGGAGAAGAGAGGAAGGGGATGAGTTTACTTCGAGTGGGGAGGCCTTATTTCTCGGGCACGAGCATGATTGACTCGGGAAAGAAAGAAAAATGAAGCACCAGAAGGTAGAAAGAAGAGAAGGGGAGAGTAGATCTGAAAAGAGGAGAACTGAATGCGAAAAGAAAAAAAATATAGATATAGATTTTTTTTGAACGTTTCAGAAGGAAGTAAAAGGACATATAACGTGCTATAAATGACATAGGGGATAATAACAGTCATATGTCAAATTTAGAAATAATTAAAGCAATATTGATGGTTTCTTGCATTCCACGGCTCCAGTTTGAAACGACAAAGGGAAATAAAAGTCACGAATACGGTATTGCGACAAACTGTTTAATCGTCTACATCTCGTATCGGACTTCAAAATATAGTAATAAATATACCGTAGAGATCAGCACGACGAGAGGATCAAAACGGTATACAGATATCAGTGGTACGATCATCCTGTCAAAAGTCGATAATTGGTACCAGAAATGCTGCTATTTTGCCAGAATTAAGATAAACGGAGCAATAGAAATCCAAATTTGGAAAAACGAAAGATGACATCTCACTTAGAAGAAGATTTAGAAATTTACTGTATAAAATATTAAAGTTTGGAAACATTTTATTACCGTCAATTATTAACTGATTTGAGTTTGAATAAAATTATACCATAAAATAAACTTCAATTTTATCAGGTGAAAATTTATCAGTTGCTATATTTAAATAAACGTATTCCAAATAATAAATTTTTATTTTCAAATTTTATTGTTTAAAATTTCAAAAAAATTCAATTAATTATGTTATAAAAATTATTAAAATTTACGGGTCGTTACAGTAATCCGCAAGGCAGAGATTGCTTAAGGGGTATGGATGTTTCCTGGGGGATCCAGGCGTAACCATTGTTATGTATCCTGCGGTCCACAGTTTTGTTGCATGGCGAAATTCGCAAGGCAGTGAATGCTTAAAAGGTACGGATGTTTCCTGGGGGACCCAGGCGTAACCATTGTGTATCTGCGATCCATGATTTGTTCGTTTTGTTGTTTGGATTGTACTTTCCATATCTGTTTTTAAAAGTTTTTCCAGTATTTTCACTGGGTGTTGAAACAAGTCTACTAAGTACCTGGAGAATTCTAGCTTTGCGCCTGATCAACGCACTGCCAGAGTCTACAGGAACGAGGATAAACTTGTTACGACATCGAGTTATAAAAGTATTTTCGAAAGGAAATTTGTTTCAATATAAAGGTATTTTATTATAAAGGTATTTTCAACAAAGAAATTCTGTATTAATATTTGAAATTAAAATTCTTATGGTTCTAAATTAATTATTCGTGCCCGATACTATTCTTTTGAATCTACCTTACCTGCTCAACTTTATCTATTCACCTATATTCTGTTTTTTTCTGAATCCACCTTCTTTTCCTTGTTGACTATATCCTTTTTTTATATTGTTTATTTATATACTATATGGTTTAATAAAAAAAAGTGTTGTAAATATTTTAGAAGTTATTAATTAAATAAAACATATTTAAAGTAAATGATTGTTGGTTTATTAATAATATTTGAAAAATATCTTGAGATAGATTAATAAATTTATAAATTATGGATTTAATGTTTTCAAATAGCTTCTTTGTAAATATAAGTAATAATGTAAATAATTGTTTTCAAATATTTTTCATATATTTATAAAAGTGTTATTTAAACATATAAACGGTATTTATAAAGGAAGCAAGAAATTTTACAAATGGGTTTTTGAAAGGTTTTAAAGCATTAAAGATAATTGAATTGCAAATGAAGTTTTCAAATGAATATGTTAAGTAAAATTTATAGAGTTTTAAATTAATTATTTATCTTTGTCTTTCAATCTATTTTTCTTTTCTGGTTGTTCTATTCTCCTACCTCCTCTCTTTTCGGGGACGAAAAGTTTTGAGTGGGGGAGAGTGTAACGACCCAAAACTTTTAGTGATTTTATTTGTTAAATTAATAGAAATTTTGTGAAATTTTAAACAATAAAATTTGAAAATAAAAATTTATTATTTGGAATACGTCTATGTTAATATAGCAACAGGTAAATTTTCATCTGATAATATTGAAGTTTATTTCCTATGAAATTTTATTTCAATTTAAATCGGTTAATAACAGTTGAATTTAAAAGTTTTCCGAAACCTAAATATGTCAACATGAGAAAATTTATTTAGAGCATTCTGAATCAGACTGCGAAATTCGTGTCGCGAAATTCGGACGTTTCTAGCTCCGCTTGGATTTTTTCATACGGAATAACAACGTATATTAGTGTTCGTATCGACTTTTGATCGAATGATCTTGTCACTGGTATCTGTATATCATTTTGATTGTATCATCGTGCTGATCTCTACCGTATATTCGTTTCTGTATTTTGAGATCTAGTATGCAATGGTGACGGTGAAACATTTCACCGTAGCTGTACTAGATTTGAACTTTACACTTTCCCTTGATTTGAATCTAACGTGTAGCCTAAACAAATTAAATTGCTTCAATAAGTTCCCCAAATCAAGGGACTGACCGTTACCATTATTTTTATATTCACTCAAATTTTGGTTACGGTTGCATAGTCTCTGCAGTTTCCTTGTTTCCGTTTATTCTTCAAAAATATATAATATAACAGAGTGAAAAGCATCCCTATATTATCTGTTCATCTCCTCTGCAACCAGATCCCTCTTTTATCAAAGTCTTTCATTTTGAAACCGTACAACCGTGACCAATAATAAATTGTTTTAATTAATTATCCAAATCAGGGGTGTGTGACCGTTGCTATACTTTGTTACTTTTTATATATCTATTGGGCTCTACCTTTTCCTTTGCTCTTCTGTCACCTACTTCTCTGCTCGTTTCCTTTTCTCTTTATTTTTCTTTATTTTCCTCTCCATTATCATTTCCTTTCTCAGCAACCATAGCCGAAAGCACCACCCCACTTCCCTTCCTCTGGCCGAAACCATCTCCTCCACGGCAACACCCCAAGCTACTTGAACGCCGCAACCTCCACCCTGACTAAGCACCGCCTTCGCCTCTCCTCCCTCCGACCTGCTGCGACCACCCGTACCTCCCTGACAGCAGCAACCTGACAGATCCGTTCCTCATCCAAGCAACCGATAGCATCCACTCACCATCAACCCACAGCTCCGCTTTAAACCCATCCATTATCTTCACCTAACCTAGTCGAACACCCTCTTTTTCCTCCTTTATTTCCAAACTACCTCGGCGTGCTTTCCTTAGCCACCATAGCCGTGATCTGGAGCAGCAACCTCGTCATCATCACAACCCTTGCTTCCTCCGTGCTGCCACCATCTCTCGGCCTAACCTTCCCTGAGCCACATCAGTTCTCTTCTTTATATATATAGGAGGTATATATTTACAGATATGTTGTTATATAAATTTTAGATGAGTTGTTGGTTATATATAGAGAATTACTCAATACGTATATATTTTATCTAAAATATGTTATTGTATATATACCTGGGGTTTTGGGAAAATTGTAGTTTACTTGTGTGTTCTATTAGATCTAGTTATATATATATTGTTAATATATGTAAGTTTATATAAATCTACATAAACCTATTTATATATAAATCTATATAAGTTGTTTAATATAGGATGTATATATATAAATTGATACGTGTTGTATGTATATATATATAGTTGTTTTGGAAAGAAAAGTAGATATATATATATACTTGGTTTTTGCGTCAGTTCTGTTTGGGGTTTTACATATGTTTTGCTTACAGTATAAGTATATATATTTTATATAGAGATCTATTTTGAACTGTCAGATGAGTTGGTACATATTATATAATAGAAGATATAAAGTATGTTTTAGAAGTTACAGTATAGATAATGGTATAGTATAATTAGTTAAAGCTGGCCAACTGTTCTGTTCGCATTATTTTATATAGTTATATACGTATATGTACAATTTGTTTGTTATATAGATTTCATCTGCTGAGTTCACATCTAGGTTATAATGAATTAAGTTATATCGATTTTTGTAATTGATTTTAAAACAAAATAGGTGTGTAAGTTATACATATGTAACTGTATTAGTCAATATATCTAGCTGTTTATACAAGTATATGTAAGTATGGGTTTTAAATATATATATATATACTCTTATTTTATTCGAGTTTTAAGTATAATGATTTCAAATTTTATTTATTTTGATATTTGTCCTAAGATAAAATATTGAAATTAAATATATACAATATAATAATAATATATATATTCAGTTTATATCAAAACTGATTCAAATTGTTTCATCGTTTCCCATTATCAGCCTTGTCCATCGTGCCTGTTTTCTACATCAAATCATATCCATCTAGCGTTGCTTTGGATTTAGTAGCTCATTTCTATGTCGAATCTCTCTAGCCTCGGAAGGTGAGCAATCACTCACGATTAACGTTCTTTTATTTATTAAATTTGATTTCAATTGAAACGACAATTGAAATATGCTGTTGTAGCTATTTAAATTGTTATATATGCTATTATCTGTAACTGTTCACCTGTGGGATATGACACCATATCCTGCTGTTTATTATTCTATTGTTATTGATGATATATGCCTGTTGTTCTATTTTATATTATCTGTTATCACTCTGCAAGTTCCCTGTTAGTATAGAATTCACTATGGGTTGAAATGATACATACCCGAACGGACTTTAGAATATGAGAAAATCGTTATGGGTTGAAATGATAAACCCAAGCGATCTTCATTTGATTGAATTTGGGATTACGGGTCGAAATGATATCTACCCGTATATATTTAAATTTCGGATTGAAATGATAAATATCCGTATTACTTAACTATATGATAGATATATATACAAACACCATTGGTCAATATATATAAACATTTTGAAAATAAATTCTATGGTTTTGGAAAGAAATATATGGTTTTAATAAATGTTGAGCCTTAAATTATTATATATAAATGGAAATGATTTATATAGATTTAATAATGATATTTAATTTAATTAAGATTGATTAAATACATATAATATGGTTGAGTATTTAAATTTATGTTCCAAAATAGATTTCAGTAATAATTTGAATAAGTTAAGGTTGGGAAAGTAATTTGAATTTAGTAAAGAATTTTATTTAATTAAACGATTTAAAACTTATTGAAATTGAGATTTAAGATATGATTTATAACTTGGGTTTAATTTAAGTAATTTAATGAATATTTCTTATTTAAATAAATTTAAGGAAATATTTAGTAAAAATGAAATTTTAGGCTAGTTGAATGATATTGAATTTATTAAGTGAATATTCCCTGATTAAATAATAATAAAGTTAAATCAAGAGCTATATGGAACTGTTAAATTTAACTTTGAAAATGTTGAATATTAAAGCTTTGAAATATATTGAAAGTTAAATGGTATATTTAGAACTGAATTGAATTGATGAATTGAGCTTGGAATAAATTTGAATTTGGAATTTGAGTTAATTTGAATCGATTTGTGAGACTTGAGGAAATTATAAATACTATACTCTATAAATTATTTAATGTATATACATTATTTTGGGAAATAGTTATATTTGAAACGAAATGATATTTGGGTTTTGAAGTATAAATTAAATTGAAATGACCACGGTGTTATAATGTATATTTCCACCTTGTAGATAGTTCTGAAGATCCTTAGAGGATGGTTATCCCAAACATCCTTTAAGTTACTTGTATCTCAGTTGATATTTCACTTGAGTTGGATTTACTTATATAAGAATGTTAATCCTGACTCGAGTGTTTTGTATTTTGCTTTACGCTCGGGTCAGACCGAGTGATACAGCATTTGAGACTCACCCTTGGAGTTTGGAGCTTCCTTTGGAGATCCAATTATCGCCTCAGCTTTCAGCTCTTCTAGTTGATTTGTTCAGAGAAGTCATCTATTCGTACTGAAGACTTCATTGTATTTGAGATATTCTATTGTATTTTATTTCTAACTCTGATGTTTATATAGTAGCTTCATGAACTACTATTTTATCTATTCCGCTGCGTATTATTGTATTACTCTGTGTCTGTGATTCTGTGATTGATTTATTTACTGCATATGCTGAGTTTTGCCAAATAAAAATTAACAATCTGATATTTTGAATTATTCAAGTCAGACATGTGTGGATTTATTGTCGATTTGAATGGTTCAAAATAGCAGGTCGTTACATTTCGTATGCTGGGTTCCTATACATGGGTTAGTTAATTATTACTGAGCAACCTTCCTCTGTTGAATATTGTTTATATAAGTACTCTGTATAAAAAGTTGTTTATATGCAATGTTTACTATATATGCTATGATCTGCTGTATATATTTTGAAAGTTTATAAAGGCTATATTTTTATAACATGAAATGTATTTGAAGGTTATATATTTGTATATATTAATTGTGGTGTATTCGCATGGCAGAAGCTCATATGAACTATAGGTAGCCTGCGTATATGTTATGTATATATTTATAGTTTAGATTTTTAAGGCGTTTTTTTTTCTGTTGGTCAATTATATTATAATTAGTTATAGTATATATATGTTTCAAATATTGATTTTTAAAGATGTTTATATAAATATATAAGTGAATAGGTGAGCCAAATTGAACTTTATAAACCTTGATTTTGAAATTTAAATAAAGTACAGTGGTCTGCACATATATATATATATATAGTTTTGATTCTTTAGCCACTCACATGTTTATACGGTCACCCACACACGAAATTCACCAAGTTTTGCTCCCAAACACATGAATTTGTCGACACTTACACTCATACATGCATAGTACGTACACGGCCCAGCTTATTCACATACACATGCACATAATCACCACGGCCCAGCTTATTCTCGTTAGTTTGTAAAGTTTATTACTTTATTTAAATGAAAAAAATGTTTGCATTATATATATTAGTCATATGCACACTAGTTAGACATATATTGTTTACTTATCTTTTCTCTTCAAAGCCTGAGTTATATATACTTGCTTAAAAATGTAATTTATATGAGTATTGATTTTGAAATGGGTTCTGTAGGATAATGCGGAAATATTGTTATATTAAAGTTATACAAGTATTTCATTTTATTTTATTTTTATTTGTATGTGTTTTAAACTTTATATTGACTTTTGAGAAAATGTATACCGATAAAATTTACGTTTCATTTTAACTGGTATCAACAAATTCTAATCGTTCTCATCGATTCCAGCCTTGTTTTATTTGTCGGATTCATGCCTATCTTGTTTCGCTTTGGAATCCATAGCTCATTTCTTTGTCATCTCTTTCTAGCCTCGAAAGGTGAGAAATCACTCACGATTAACGTTCTTTTATTTATTAAATTTGATTTCAATTGAAACGACAATTGAAATATGCTGTTGTTAGTTATTTACATTGTTTTATATGCTATCACCTGTATCAGTTTACTTATGACATCTTACACCATTAATTGTTAATTATGAAATGATAATCTAGTTTGGCTGATAATTGATTGATTGTTCGATGTTTATATTGGACATTAAATTGTTAGTGATAAATGATAAATAGTATGCAAAATTTGAAATGGATATAGGATAGTTAAAAAATTTAAAACTGATTTATATGTTAAATTTGATTAGTGAATATGACCTCTTTTGATTGTTAAAATGGACATGTAAAATAGTGATAATTACACTTTGAACCATCGACGTATGTTGGATTAATTGTTGTAGTATAAAATTGTAATTGAATGACAAGTGAAAAAACCGTATAAATAATTAGTGGAATAATCTTTAATCTACATGAAATGATAGTGTAGATTCTAGAAATAATTATATTAATTCGTACAAATAACAATGCGAATTAATACGGTTATTTTGGGATTATTTGAATTGATTATTGGATTGATATTGATTGTTGTTATTGCTTGTTTATTTACTTTGACACCATCCCAGTTATCACACTGCAAGTTCCCTTTGCTATGCATTGATTTTGAATTGAATTGGAATCGGGTTGAAATGATAAATACCCAAATTGAACTTTGACCTAGGATAGAGAATCAAATAAAAAACCCGATTGGTCAATAATTGGATTTAAAAAAAAACGAAGATTTTATTTGAATAAATAATATGGTTTTGAAATGAAGTTGAAATTTGAATTTTGATGAAAGGAAAATGTTAATATGTAATAATCTGAAGCGAAATATTAATAATGTAATTGACAAAAGAATGTTGTTAAATTTGAGAAATGGTTGAATTAAGTTAGAAATTATAAGTAAGTTTGAAATTATTAAACTTTGAAATTTTTTAATAATTAAGTTTTGAATTATTTAATAATTAAATAAGATTGTATTATTTAATGATTAAATTAAATTGAATTTGTGAATAAGTGAATTTTACTTCATAAATAATTGAAATTGAGTTTCTTTATTAATTAAGTTTGGAAAATTATTTAAGTAAGTAAATAAGTGAAATTGAATTTCTTTAACAAGAAATAATATGTGATTTATTGAAATTAATGTAAGACTTGAAATTTAAAGAATTCGATTTGATGAATTTAATTTAATTCAATTTGTAAGTTTTGATATAAGGAAGTTGAATTCAAATAATGGATTTAATGAATTGGAAATTTAATAGAAATTGTTTTGAATGGAAAATTTACTTAATGAATATTGAGTGAAATCGATAAATGAATTTAAATTGATTTAAATGTTAAATTAAATTAATTTAAATGATTTCGGAATGAGACTTATATATTCGAACTTGAATCAATATTTGAATTGTTTTAAATAAAATTTAAATTGAATTATAAGATTTTGAAATAGTAATTTGGGAGTTTTGAAACGTAAATTATGGAAGTTGATGTAGAAAGATAAATGAAATGTTGGTTTACAAAATTCTAATTGAAATTGAATTTGATTTGGTTTTGAACTATATAAACGACCAATCGGTGTAATAATACGTAGTTATTAAAGAGACCGGGATCGGATATGGACATACTCTCTGTCGATACCAAAAACCACTTTAATAACTAACATTCGCGAAGTGTTGATCCAGAACGAAGTGGTTGGAATGATGTACGTGATGACTGAAGAAAGAGAACGATAATGGATAGCTTTGACACTTGTGTCAAATTGGAAATGACTAAAACAGGAGCCGTGCCGGGCCAATGGAGGATTAGCTACCTCAAGTGAACACACTTCTTCGAACTACTCATTACTTGTTGTCGATTGGTGCACCCTTGATTTTGGGAGTGTTGTTTCACGGTGTTGCGGTCGCTGCGGCGATGCGTTCTCACCAGTCCGGATCAGGCGAACGGTAGTGTCACTACCTTGGGTATTGCCTCATGTGCCTTGTCATACTTGTATTCCCTATTCGCGACCACTACGAATTTGTTTTGTACCTTTAGTATATGGATTGCCCTCTGGTGACTTCCGGTTTTGGGGAAACTACGGTCTTGTATATGCTTTAGGGAATAAAAATGTGTTAAGGGTGGAATGGGCCATGACTTAACACTATTTTGATATCTTTATATTACTGATAGACTTTATCTACTTATCGTACACTACTACATAGTAGTTAGTTTAATGGATCCTTAAAGGATGGTTATTCCAAACATCCTTTGAGTTACTTGTATTTCAATTGCTATTTCACTTAAGTTGGATTTATTGATATAAGAATGTTAATCCTGACTCGAGTGTCTTGTGTTTTTGCTTTACGCTCGGGTCAGACTAAGTGTACCAGTATTCGAGACTCACCTTTGGAGTTGGAGCTTTGCTTGAAGATCCAGCTATCTATCTAGCTTCCAGTATTCGATGATTCCAGTGATGTATTCTGATTTGTATCTGATGTATCGTGTTACTCTTCCGTTGTATCTGGTTTAACTCTGATGTAACTTATACATTTATATAGTAGCTTCATGAACTACTATCTCTTTTATTTCCGCTGCATTTATTACTCTGTGTCTGTGATCTGTGATTATTTTATTTACTGTATATGTTCAATTTTTCCAAATTTAAATTAACAACGCGGTATTTTGAGCAATTCAATTCCGGCATGAGTGTCTACCTATACACTTATAATGGATGCGAATGGTCCAAAATATCGGGTTGTTACAGAAGAAAACTATGGACAAAAATTCACTATAGTAACTATTTCTGTACATAATCAAGCTCTTTGCTCTTTGATTTAGCCAAATATTGTGAGTTATTCAACTCACCTGCTATTGCAAAGTAAAATCTTGAATTTATGCAGAACGTTTGAGGCTTTGAGGAGAAGAAAGCTTCCAATAACCTATAAAAACTGATAACAGCACATGCAATAAGAAATACACAGTAAAATTAAAAAAAACCTACTTCTAAAAATAGGAATTTGATGAAATTGTAAAGTTTTGGAGTGAGATTACCTTTTAATTATACTCTAATTTGATAAGAACATCAATTTATTGAAGAATACAAGTTTTTGAAAGCTTGGAATTGAAAAATGGTGAACTTTCCTTTTACCGACTTCAATTTCTTTCTGGAAAAGATGAGAGGAATGTTTGTACGTATAGTACAAAGTTTTCCTCCTCATTTTTAGGCTAAGTCTAAGTGGCTTTGGACCCAAGAATTTACAAAGAAAATGAAATAAGCCTATGAGAATTAACACAACACCTAATCAAATATACATAAGTTATAAAATAAATGTTACTTTCTTTTAATGTTTTCTACACAAACAAAATATGTAAACAAACTTATATATTAAATAAAATATTTCATCATATAAAAAGATTAATTTTTTTATTTTTAAAACTTTATTATTATTAAAATCCTTTATTTTTCAAAAATACACTATTTACTCAAATAAATGAATACAACTTTATTTTTAACTTCTAAAATTCCACAAAATTTATTTTCTTACTTAGAAAAATATTTCAAACCATTTCCAAACATAATTTATGGCCAAAACATATTTTTAAACCAATTTCTACCTTTTTATTTAAATAAACAACCTTTAAAAAAATCTCATACTTCTTTTAAAAATTACTAAAAGAAGTAATTGGCAATAATTAATATAATTATTGCATTTCTTCCAAATAAAACCCATTTTCCAATCATTATTAACCCAAATAAATAAAATAAAGTTCCAAACTTTATTTTTCTCGTTTTATTTTCAAAATTCATTGTTTATTCCAAATAAACAAATAAAATTTCCATAATTTATTTTAATTCACAATATTAAATTATAACTACCGTTATAATTTAATATTAACAAGTAATCTGTAACATCCCACCTTTTTGTACACTTAAGCAGACACACGTGCCAACTTAAACCATATATAAGGGCGGATTGTTATGGATTAAATAAGAAAAAGTGGAGAAATAAAAGAAATAAAATAGAATCTTGCAGCGGAACGATAAAATATAATAATCAAATAACAGTTCATGAAGCTGTTTTACAAAACATTTGATTATACTTATATAATACATATCAGAGTTACACATACCAGAGAATGATAATTAATGCAGCGGAATACAATGGTGTAGTGGAATATAATAAATAGTAGTAATAAAATCTTCGTCTTCGTCCTCCAGAAATAGAGCCTTCAAATCCTGAAATGCTTAGGCTGACCCGAGCGAATTGAAAAGACAAAACACTCGAGTCAGGACTAAAAGATCTTATGTAAGTTAAATCAATGAAATAAATATGAGTGTAAACGGCGTCAGAGATGTTTACGAGGTTTGATATCTCCTATCCAGTGTCTAACGTGAGTGTGGTAACTTAAGGAATGTTCGGGATTCACATCTCTTAAGGATCCGTTAAACTACCTACTATGTAGTAATATTCGCTATTATAATAATGTCTAATATAAAATAAACATACTTTTTAATAGCGTCAAGGGGTTACCCATATAGCCCTTAACACGTAATAGTCCCAGTAGTCTATCCAGTATTAGCATACTCCAAAAAATGGGGGCTACCCTCGATACTCCACAGGCTACGGGAGAAATCACAAATCGTAGTAAAGCTCGACATGGTAGGTGATACGGCACACAACGCAATGCCAGGGTAGATATACCAATTACGCACACGGACTGATGGAACGCATAGCAGCCACTACCGTCCACCTCGAACAACACTCCCAAATCGAAGGGTGGCCACCAAAAATCACAAAGTAATAAAATGGAATCGAAGAAGTGCGTCTGATAAGAGGTGCTACCTCACTGGTCCGAGATCGCTCCTGTTTTAGCCACCTTATGCCAACTCACGGGAGTTGGGTCCACGTATATACCTTAGGATCGTCGCCACCATCCTACTTCATTTTGGAAACTCCACCGCGTACACAGTTGTCAAAGTGGTTTTCGGTATCGACAAAGAGTATGTCCATAACCGATCCCAGTCTCTTTAACAACCAATCGTTATTATAACACCGTGGTCATTTAAAAATATATATACTTTTAAAAACACAATCATTCCCCTTTCAAAACATATCCTTTACTTCAAAATAGTATACACTTTAAACCAAAATATTATTACTATTTCAAACCCAAATTATCAATGTATTATTTCCATTTCAAAACCCAATTCAATAATATATCATTTCCATTTCCAAAACAATTCAATAATATCTTATTTAAATAAAACCAGATTTCCAATCACTAATCTTTCTTAAATTTAGATAACTTGAAATATTCTTTTAAATCATCTTAAACCCAAACCACATTTTGAAGTCATATTTCTAAATTTTCAATTTCAATAGGTTTCAAATCCATATATTCACAGATAATTCTTAAATAAATTCTATTTCAAATAAATTCATTTTTTTCAAACCATATTACTTTCAAAGTTGTAACAATTTCGAAAACCAATACTTTGAAAACAATAATACCTTAATTTCAATAAAACATTTCAATTTTGATATATTTCAAGACTTTAAATATTCCAAAATTCCCAACCAAATCTGGTAATCTTATATATACCTTAATTCAATTTACTATTATTTAGTTTAGAAATATTTATTTAATAAATTCAATATCACTTAAATAAAGCTCAAACTTGAAATATTCGTAAATCAAACTTAAAGTATCATCAAGTTATACTTAGCTTAAATTTTAGAATTTAACCATATATAAAATAAAATTTATATAATATCAAAATTAGTATATATAAAAACCCTTATTTTCCAAAACCCATAGAAAATCACTTTAAAATATTTTATATATAGACCACAGTGCCTGTATATAATTTCCTATCCTATGGTCAAGTGATACAGATATTTATCATTTCAATCCATAATTTTAAAAATAAAAGTTTACGGTTATATATCATTTCAAACCGCAATCCCGAATGGAATGAAAATGCATAATAACTTGCAGTTTATACAATATAAAATATAGCATCCATTCATCCAGATATCAATAAACAACCATTTATTACAATCATCATCCAATTTAAACAAAACATCAATATAAAGCATATAAAATATAACAGGAATCAACGAATAGTTTATATTCAATAAAAATTAATAACTGTTTAACTAGCAGTTTATATGCAATAATAAATAAATTTAACTGTCAAATTATATGCAATAATAAAATTAAATAACAAGTTAATTTAAATAAATGTTATCTAACTGAGATGATGATTAAATATATGCCCAAACAATCATAGATAAATTTTAAATCACATCAAAATTTAATTTAACAAACATAAGAAATTTTAGAAGTTGTGAGTGGGTTAAAACACTCACCTTTTGAATTTAAATTGAATTTAAATTCAATTTAAACCCAAAAATTTGACAGTCTCCAAATCCATCCAAACTAGCGTCAAAGTGTCCGGAATTTCGATACGATCCTAGCAAAACAAACCGCGCATGAATCCGAGCTCGTATGAAAAAGTTATGAAAATTTGAAGATTGGAAAATTCTGGTACTTTGTTGACTTCGGGTTCAACTTCGGTCCACAGCCTCAAATCCTCGGTGCTTGCTTGGAGTTTTTGCGAAAACGACCCGGAGACCCGAGTCATTTTCATCCTGACCCGAAGTATCTCCAGGGTTTTTGCCTCTGAAACCCCAAGCGCGACTCGTGCTGCAATTTTACAATTTTTTTCCTTTTTTTTATTGAAATTGGATTGTAAAGAGTAGGGTTTGCAGCCATTGGAATGAGGAAGAGCAAATGAAATTGTACGTATAGAAATGAGGAATAGAGGCTGCTAGGGTTTATAACTGGATATATATAGGCAAATTCGAAATTGGATAGATGGACTCGATCTATAAACGCGTTGAACGATGAATGGCCCAAAAGCCCGTTTCGACTCCGGAACGAAATTGGGTCAACCCATATATCAAAATAGATGTTTTAAAATATTTTAAACGCAATAGAAAAAGTTTCAAGTCCAAATTCCATCGAATGAAGAAGTTATGCTAAAATCAAAATTTTCAAATTGATTTCAATTGATTACAATTGCATAAATTTCAAGGCGTTTCGAGTTCGTACGATCAAACGACAAGTCTGATCGCTACGAAACTTGAAACACTATTATAATTCACCGTTACGGATCCGATGAAACTGGTTTCGTCGAAATCCGAGTCAGTGGCCAAAATGGCTATTTTTCCATTTAGTAAATAAATTTAAAATGAATTAATAAAATCAAATTTCCTATTTAAATTCTGAAATTGACAATCTTTAACACTTTTATTTTCTTAATCATTCACGTTAGTTAAACCAAATCTAGACGTAAATTTAGAGTTAACTAATTTATTTATTTCAGCGTTAAATTTCAATTTCATTATATCCACAACTTATAAATTAGATTTGCAATAATTCCCTTTTATTGACTTTCATTCAATTATTCAATCTATTGGTATCCAATAGATGAGACTACCATTGGATTCATACTCTATTACGTAAATATCTCCAAATTTCATCTAAGTTTATATTTACATAATATCTAAATATTAAATTTTATTTTATTGCAATTAAATCCAATTATTACAGTTCGAATCTCAAAAATTTGTAAATCTTTATTTCCACTCTTGTATTCAACGCACTTTCTTTATTACATCTGATGAAATTAACACTTGATTCAAAATCTATTATAACAATATCCTCCCATTACATCTAGTTTAATTTAATGTAATAATAAATGTTGAATTTCATTTATTTGCAATAAATTTATTTTATTGAATTTTACATTTCACTCAAAATAATATATCTTGCTTTCAAATCTTTAAATCAAACAAATTTCATAAAGTAAATAGGCTTAGCATAAATTACATCTTATAAATTTACCATCTTCAATGCCAACTCAAATCTACCCTAACTGCATAATTTAAGTCTATTGATTGTAATTTATTCCACATTAAATGTTATTAATTATAAATTGAAACCTCAATAAATTCGTTTATTGATTTAAAAATCTAACTATTTAATAATTTGACATTGTATGGGTATTAACAATGAATTATATTACACATCATTAATGTATAAATTAATTTATTTCCCATTTAACGTGCTACTTAATCTCCTCTAATTGCAAACTGATTTCCAAATTTTATGCAACATACTAAAGAAATAAACACATATCTTAATTGATTCGTTTTTCCCATTCATTATAAATTAATGCACACATACAAATTAAGATCCTAAATCCCATTAATCATTCCATCTTGGTTCTATTCCTTTTTCACACCAACTATAACTTTTTGAATAAAATAGCATTTCCTATTCATTTTGTTACATTCACTTTATAAATAAATTGGTAGTCCATTTAATCCATTAATTATTATCTTTAATTATTGCAATTCATTATCTAATATAAGTTTTGAATCTATTTCCTAATTTTCAAATTTCAATAAAATAAAACCTTACAATTGTTTACAAAAAAAAATGGGGATTGTACTAAATAAATTATTTATTGTCCTGCATTACTTTATTACCTCAATTTACATTCAATTTCCCTAAATCAATATTTTAAATAAATTCAATTGATTCCCACACATCGTTTAATAACCTAAGTAAACTAGTAACCATTAATAACGGTCACTAATTTCCCTAAATCACATTTATGGGTTTATAGTTTCCCATAAATGGTGCAATAACTCATATGATATTAATTTATCCAATCACCATTTAATTTGTACTAATACATCAATTTGCACAATATATCTCTTGTTTCCTTGAAAGAAATTTATGTTTTTATTAAGTTTTCATTTACTCTTGCGTTACTTTATTAATAATCATTAAAGTAATGTTTTGTAACAACCCTGAGATTGCAATTACCGAATAATGAATTAAAATTATGACTTTAGGTTAAAAAGGGGGCTAAACAAATTTTCGAGAATTTAAATTTACTATTGGTTTGCAAATTAAAATATTTTGGGTTGAAATGGGGAATTTTTAAATAAAAAGTGATTATGGGTTAATAGGCCAAATGAGATAATTACATGGTTTTAATTAAAACTAGGATGCTTATTAGGATTTTGTTCACATGATAACTTAGAAAATAAACTAAGTCCTAATGGGTTTAAAAACCCCTTACCATAACCCATTAGCCTAACCCCCTCCTATATAATATCTTAAACCCATAACCCTAACCCTCCTCCTCTTCATAAATTCCTAAAACCTAGATCTAAACAAAATAATGGCCTCCATTTAGAAGCTCCTTCTCCTTCTCTTCATAATTTGATTAGCTTAATTTTAAAGAAAAAAAGGGTAAGGCAATCTCTCTCTTATTATCTAATCCTCCTTAATCCTCTTTTTTTATCTCTTCCATCTTGTTGTAATTATTGTTTTTGTTGATTTTGGGTCCTTGAAGTGGCTTGATCTTTTGCTTTGGAAGAGTTTGGCTTACTTTGATTGTTGCACTCTAACTATTTGATCATTTGCTTCATTAAGGTAATTACTATTGATTAGTCATATTGGTAATTACTATTGATTAGCGATTATTGCTAGTTAATTTTGGTGAAAATTTTGATGCCAAAAACTAAAAAAAAACACCCTTAAATGCCAAAAAACTCAAAAAACATGTTGGCTGGAATTTGCAGCCTGAAAATAGACTGAAAACCCATTCTGGGTGCACCAGGGCAGGCCTGGGCTGCACCCTGGTTGCTGCCCTGGTGCAGTAGGCTAGCCCAGCTGGGCTAGCCAGAGGCAGGCCAGCCCTGGATGGGCTGGCCGCACCCCACACCCCCCAACCCGCCTGGGCTGGGGGTTTACACAGCCTCCCCAGCCCAGGCGGGCTAGGGAAGCGGGGATGCGGGCCGAAGCCCGCGTCCCACCCCAGCCCAGGTGGGCTGGGGATTTAAATCCCCCCCAGCCCGCCTGGGCTGGGGGATAGAAGACGCGGGCTTCGGCCCGCGTCTCAACCCAAGCCCAGGCGGGCTGGGGATTATACTTCCCAGCCCGCCTGGGCTGGGGAGCAGTGACGCGGGCCAAAGCCCGCATCCCAACCCGGCTCAGGCGGGCTGAGGCGGACTGACGCGGGCTGGGCCCGCGTTAAAAAAAAAACGAAAATAAAAAAATCACCTCTGTTCCAGTTTTTATCTCCACTTCGTGATGCCGCCACGATCGCATCAGAAGTCGGAATTCGACGTTTTTGGTCTCGTTGGAAAGGTGGAGTTCCGAACTTCATCTCTACAAAATTTGGGCAACATTGGAGTTCGTTTGGTACTTCGAATTTCATGTCGAAGTTGAACTCTGGTCGCTGTTGGTAAACAGTGTGAATCTTTTTCTTGGTTCAACTTTGAGATGTCGCTGCCACCTCGTCTCAACTCGGATTCCAGAAATTCTTTTTGCATCTTATAGTAGGGATGTTGGACTATATGCCTACCAGTTTTCATGTCATTTGGATTCAGTTTTCTAGTCCAAATAAATTGCCAAACTTGGGTTCGCAGCTGTTTTTGAATGGTTACAAACACTTAGAATAGTTTTGATGATTTTCTGGTTTTCGTCGATTTCTTTGAGATTTGTCTCTGGATTTCGTACACGGGCTTTATAAAAAGGTTTTAAAAGGATTTTTCACTCCAAAATGGCTTTTGAAAATTATTATATAATATTATTTTAATTATTAAATTAACTACTCCATAATAGGAGACCTTTCAAAAGACCGTTTTAAAAGTGATTTCGAAAATCAATTATAAATCCATTTTACACCATTATTTTCTATAATAAAAATCTCACACTCACTTTTAGCACGTCGAGCGAAGTGGAAAGGTGCTTAAACGGTTAGGAAATCTCCGGCCTATGGAAACCGTGTGTATTTTCTTTCCGGTTAATCCCCGACCTATTCGATTGATCGTTTTGACCTTTGGGTCTAGTTTACCGATGATATGAGGTAGACTTTTTATTGTTTGGAGTGTGAGCTTGCTATTGGTTAGGAAACCGTTTAGTGCGAACGTGGGGGTATGGGACTCATTGTTAACACTTTACGGGTTCCTCTCCAAGAAGTTAGTGACACATTTGCCTCTGGGCGGCCAGTACTGGACCTCTAGGTCACCATGCCTCTGGGCAACCGTCTCTGGACACTTGCTCTATGGAGCAGTTTACTTTTCGGCGTGTGCCTCTGGGCCTTTATCTTTTTGGGAAGGATTTCGCCGTTTCGCGGGTTCCGCATCTGTGCGAGTGATCGATCACAACTTTACAGTACTTGGCAACAACGACTCTGGTCGGTGCACGTGCAAAACTTGTATTATCTGATGATTTTTATATCCATTCGAGTACCGCCATTCAACGTTGGTTCTATGGAACCATACGATGTAAGTGTGATTACCTTGTGGATTCACAGTGTCTCTGGACACTGCTTTTCAGTGTTTGATTTCATTGATTTTTCAGTATATCCCCATTGCTCTTTGGAGCATCGATCTTTGCTTGGACATTGATTACAGACTCTGGTCACTCTTAGGATTATTGCCTATGGGCATATTTTTATAGCTTTGGCTACGCCGATGATATGAGGCGATTTTATTTATTCTACACTTTGGTGTTGATTTCTCTTTGGAGATTTTTATTGTTTATTGATGATTAGGGATCGTCATTATATTCATGTGGTTCATAATATACTTCTCTTTGGACAAGTACTGTTTTACTTATGTACCGCATTATTATATATCTCAGTTATTACTGATTGTTTAGCTAGCCTGACCCGAGTGTTTTCGCTCGGGTCAGACCGAGTTGATTCAGGTTAGGTCTCTGGACTTAGCTTCTGTGCTTCCACTTGGACATTATCCGCTATGCTGATAGATAGCGCATGTATTTGTCCACTATTCCGCTACTCTCTTATTATTCAGACTTTGATATGTACATATTTTTGACTCACATGTGTGAGCAGTGGCTTTGTACCCACTTATGATATTTGGATCTGTATTGATGATGTATTGTTTTGGGATTTTATATCTGTTATGTGATTCTGTTCTGTGATGTTTTTATCATTTATTATTATGCTTTGTTCTGATAGATCTTTAGCCATTTGTAATTTCGTTATAAGTATTTACCGAATATGTCGAAACACCTGATTGAGAAAAATTTAAATAGATTCCACCTTTCGACGTATTCGGTAGATAGTTATAGCTTGATTACAAATGGTCGCTTCCACTATACTCTATTCTCCGCTTTAACAGACAGTATTACTCCCGTAATACTCTTTGTTACAGTGGGTCTCAGAGTGGGGCGTTACACGTTTATATCAATAACACATTATAATTACATACCATTTAAATGAATTTGATTTCTAATAAGTTAATTGACCATTTAATTAGGTAATTTATACAAATTTGTTATCATACCCATAAATTTACACTTATAACTAAGTCCTACATTTGAATTTATTCAAATTACTATAAATAGGTTTTAATTACCATTGCTACATTTTAATTTAGCGTTCACTCCAATATAAATTTATCACATTTTATTATTTCTACTAAATTTTTAATTACAAAATCCTATTAAATTAACAAATTTAATTGTCGAAATTTACGGGTCGTTACATAATCTCCAAAACCAGGGTTGTTACAATATACGTGTGTGTTTTTATTCTTTACTGGTTTAAAAAATTAATTTTGTTAAAAAACATTTTTTTATTTTGGATTGAATATATATGTATGTATCGATGTATGTATATATATAAATAAAGTTACGCTTTAATAAAAATATTTTATATATTTATGATTTTTCTTATCGGTTTTGTTTAAAAATGATTTTTCGTGTTTTGAGAATATCTAAATAAGTCATAACATTTAAACTTTAAATTTTTAAACAAAAATGGTTATATCATTATATATATATATATATTAAGTACATAAATATTTATTTTAGCATACATTTATTACATAAAATATAAAACTGTAAAAAACAATTTTTTTATAAAGGTCGAGAGCGTGCACTCGCGCGCACACAGATATATATATATATATATATTAGTTTTTCAAAATTTAATAATATTCAAATATATATTTTATGGCTAAAAAATACTTATATTTTATGTACAAATACACACACATGTGCATGCATGTGTATATGTAATTTTGCCTGTGTTAAAATCGTTATCCCTTGACATTATTCTTTTATCATAACCATGGATCCCTATGGTTATTAACATATTTGACATTTATACATTTATATGCCCTAAGTTAGTCCACAACATTTATTTACTATATTATAATGTTCGCATTATGAATGCAGACATTTAATAAATTCAATATAAAATTAAAATCAAATTAAACTAAATTAATAGCATACATTATATTTAATAGATCTAAATCAATGTGTATATATATATATATATTTAAGTTTTAATATAATTAATTAAATTAAAATTAATACAATACACTTTTATTAATGATCACTAAATACGATTTGGTTTAAACAAGTTGTTCATGTAAAACTAAAATAAGATATACTGCAAATTAATAATTTTTTTTAAATTTCCCCCTTTCACCCCATCGTTGATGCACTTGATCCAAATTGGTATCAAAGTTCGAATTGCATTTACATGAATAATTAACAAACACGCGGGGTAATCACTTGGAAAACCCAATTAGATGAGTGTTTAAGGATAAGGTGTATAACTAAGGAGAATTTCACTCTAACTAAGGACATTTTTATGAACGGAAGACCTTCTGATCTCTCAGCCTATACCTATCTCGTCGAAGTGGCCTGGGTATTCCCTAGTGGAAGGCTGAAAAGTGTTTTGCACCTTAAGTTGACTCAAATTATCGTATTTGAATACTATAAATTAAATTTACAGTTGTTTTAAATTTAAATTAAATGTTACAAAATTTACTAAGGAATATTAAATGAAAACTTAAAAAATTGTTTTAAAATATACATAAATATGAATGTTATATTTAAATTAATTAAAAGGTTTAATTAATAAAGAATTACATAAGAATATATATGTATAACTTAATGAATTATAAATGTTATATTAAATTAGTATATGTATGTATATAATATATATATATATATATAAAGAAAAGGGAGGATTAAATGAATTAAACTCATATAGACTTAAGGGTGAATACATTAGATATAGAGACATATAATGTCATGAGATTATACTCATGTCCCTTATAGTGTCAATAATATTCAGCTACTATTATTTTAAATTATGAATTTAAAATAAAGTTGATCTCCATTATTTATAATATAAATAGAGTATTATACATACCTATGGTTGTTGAGCACTCTTATGCCATATAATTTCTATAGTTTGGTTTATATTACCCATAGATTGGTAAGAATATCATGTAACTTTGTTGAACACCCTTAATGTTTATATAGCTAACCTTAGGCTTTTGTGAAACGATGGATCTAAGTAGCGCCGTACTTTATGATTTGTTGAGCATCTTCAAGATCATAAAGATGATTAAGAACAAATAAAAATATGTTTATGGATAATATACAAGAAATAATTAGTAAAGTTTTACTTAGTGTTTGTGGGGACAATAATTTATTGAGCACCCTTAAGATCGCAGTAACATGATAAAAGAATCCTAATACCCACTGAAGGAATTTAAGAAATCCTTGTATCTCTTTTAGGGTTTTTGGGGAATGCATAATTTAGTGGAACCCTTACTAGATAACATAATAAACCAATCCAATAAATATAAGAACATATGTAATGTTATCTAATTTACTCAAATTTGTTTACATAGATTAAATGACAATAATGAAGTTATTTCTTGGGAAAAACACATTAATAGACACCAATCTTAAAGACTAGTTAAGGAACGTAAAAAGTGCCCTCACCTATAAAAAAACTGGCATGTGGTCTCCAATCAACCTAAGACTAAACCCGATAAAGATGCCATGCACGGACAAATAGTGTCCTATGAATCACAGTTAATAGACTATGAACTTGTTCAATGCTATGTATTATCAACCATAAGAACCGAGCTCTTAAGACAGCATGAGAATATGGATGTTTGATCCATGTTTATGCAACTAAAAAGGGGGTACTATGAATAGTCTCGTATCGCAAGGTCTTAGATCTCATGGAAATTGTTTCATATAAAGATGTGAAAATGTACTATGATCCAAGATCACATAATCAATATGATTGGGTACATAGAGAGATTGGCAGAGTTGGGAATGACTCTTGATTCAGAGCTACGGACTGACTTAACTCTTGGACCACTAACTTTGTAGTTTGATCAATTCATATTGAATTTTAATACAAATATGTTGAAGGGCACTATTATGGATTTCCTTAATATATGAAGGATGACCATGAGTACATTCATGAAAGAACCGAGTGTGGTGCTCATAGTCAAGGGTGAATCTTCCTCAAATAGTTTGAAGAAGAGAAAGCATAAGTCGAAGGGTGACAAGGGTAAAGTTAAGGCCAAAGAAGAGAAGGATGAATGTCTCTTTTGCTCTAATAAGGGACACTAGAAGAGGCACTTCTTAAGGGAAGGGAATCTAATTCTACTCCTAAATATATTTTTCTTATTGTTAGCACCAAAATTGGTCACTAACCTCGTTCAGAAAGATTGTGTAGAGATATAAGTGATGAAAGTAAATTAAACAGAGAAGACAGTCCTAATTCAAATACAGAAAGTAAGAACACCAAATTTATAGTGGTTCGGCGTAATTGCCTACGTCCACTTTGCTCAACTTTATTGATTTCCTTTATGGTTGATTACAAATACAATTCATGAATCAAATGCTTGAATGAAGTTGTTTAAGTAGAGAAGATGAGTCTTGAAAATGGCAGAGTCTCCCCGTATTTTCTCTCCAAAAAAGGATCCATTTCACTGTGACCCTGCCCCTCTATTTATAGGCAAATATGGGCTGGACTTCCCAAGCGGGCTTATTAGCCGAACGTTCGAGCCCAGGTGCTGTGTGCCGAACCAGGTACGCCGAACGCTTCTGTGCCGAACGGTCCTTCCCATGCCGAACGGTCCTTCCCATGCCGAACGGTCCTTCCCATGCCGAACGGTGCTCCTGGTGTATGGGAAGTGTGGGGTGATTGCAGTGAAGCCGAGCGTATCTCCCTTTGAAGCTTTTGACCAACCAATGTATGTAGTTCGAACGTTCTCGTTGCCGAGTTATCCTACCGCCGAGCTCCACTGACGCCGAGTACCGTGGGATGCCGGACACTAGTCGACGCCGAGCATAGGTTGTTGCCGAGTGCTCTCCTTGATGCCGAGTAGCTTGTTATGCCGAGCAGTCTTGACGCCGAGTACCCTGTTATGCCGAGCAGTCTTGACACCGAGTAGTCTCGATGCCGAGCGTTCTTGTATGCCGAGCAGCCTTGATGCCGAGCACCCTTGTGTGCTGAGTAGTCTCGATGCCGAGCACCATTGTATGCCGAACGCTAGCGCCGAGCATTGGTTGTCGCCGAGTGCCAGTTGACGCCGAGTTCCATTGGGATGCCGAGTGCTCCTGGATGTCAAACGCTTCGCCGAACACTCCTGGATGCCGGTCACTCTCTGATGCCGGACACTCTCTGATGCTGGTCACTCTCTGATGCCGGTCACTCTCTGATGCCGATCACTCTCTGATGCCGGTCACTCTCTGATGCCGGACACTCTCTGATGCCGATCACTCTCTGATGCCGAGTTGAACTGGATGCCGAGTACTAGTTGCCTGGTCAAATCTCCAGGAAACACTTGCCCCCCAAAGTGTATCGCGTGGCCGAACGTGGTACGCTTTGAACCGTGCAACCTTTTCGTCACGTCTTAAACCCTTGGCTAACCTCGAACGGAGACGCCCCTTTTGTGGGATCGATGTGTGCCGGACGTGTTCCAAATGCCGAACGAGACATGCGCGTTCGAACGGTGCTTCTTTGCCGAGCGATGCTTCAGTGCCGAACCGTTATGCGCCGAACGCTATGACCTTGACCGGTTATACCGGTCATGGCCTTTTCGACTTCTACCTCCCTCTATATAACCAGGCGCCCTTCCACCATTTTCCCTTTACGCTTTCTCTTCTGTTATTCCCAGAGATTTGCAATTCTTGCCACTCTATCAGATATAAAGTCTAGTTGATCCTTCCTCAACCTCGATCGTCGAACTAGGTATCATTCCCTCCACAATTACATTACTTCAACTTTAGGTTCACTAGTAGAAGTGGTTTGCACGTTCGGAGTCGCCGAACGGTGCATGGTAGTTAGACCTAGCTCCTTTGTGCTGATCAAGATTGGAAGAAAAAAGGAGATGGGGTGTCGAACGGCGTAACCTTCGCCGGGCGATCTTGTCTCTGTCGTTCGTCGTAAATGGAGGGAGAGCTGGGCGGAGTTATGGTCGAGGGCGGAGCACTGCCTTAGCCAAACGAACTAAGGCCGAACACTACCCTTATGCCGAATAGACATATATGCCGAATAGCATCTAGACCGAACGACATAATTACCGAACAACTATCATGCCGAACAGTTACATACCTGCCGAACAATATAACTGCCGAACATTATATTCGCCGAACATCAAAAATGCCGAACAATATAAATACCTAGGCCGAACAATATACGTGCCGAACATTATATTCGCCGAACATCAAAAATGCCGAACAATATAAATACCTAGGCCGAACAATATACGTGCCGAACTATACCTAGGATGAACAATACAATTGTCGCACAATAACTCAAGCCGAACAACATTCAAATGCCGAACAAACATATATATGCCGAACAATTTCAATGCCGAACACTTGACAATGACTCAACCGAACCTAGATACACACCGAACTCTTCTCAGGACGAACAATGTAACCGCCGAACGATATTTAAATGCCGAACGATATAAATGTCAAATTAGACTTAAGCCGGATACTTCATAAATTACATGTTTTCTGAATCTTGAATTGTAATCACCTCAAGGCAAGCTTTTTGAGACGGTCAGCGATGACGGTCTTCGAAGGCGATGATTCGAAGCTAATTATTATATCTTTAAAACCTTCTTATTGTCTGTACACAATTGCTTGCACTAGTTCACACACCACGTGGGGGGAAAACTCGTGTTGCTAATTCTAACGCTCAACGTTTTTCAAGTATAGCTTTCTCAAGCATTTAGCCAGGTTCATTATTTATTCGGGATGTCAGGAAAATCTAGTTCTGCCACCATATCTGACAGGCCTGGGCCGTCAGCAAAGCAAGGAGCCGCAGATGCTTCCAACCCGTCAATCTCCCCCGCTCATAATCTGGCGCCCGATGCTCTGGAGTCAACCATCTTACTGGACAATCCGGTCGATTCTCAAGCCTCGAGGATCAATGAGGCCGCTCTGCGACGGATATGTTCCATTCACGGAATTCCCTTTACTGACGTGTTAGTTCCTTCGAGACACGACCGTCCTCATTTGCCCCCAGTCGGGTACACGGCCTGCAACAAGTTCATGTGCTGGATGGGCAGCGTGCCTCCGTTTAACCTATTTCTCCGGGATGTGCTGCAGTATATAGACATCGCTCCGTCGCAGCTGCACCCGAATGGTCATGCGTTCCTATATGGGACTTACTTACTCTTCATGGCTGTCTTCTCCAGACCTCCAACCCCCGGTGATATTCGATACATTTACATGTTCAAGAGACGAAAAGATAGCCCTTCCTTCATTTTCCTCGAGCCGTATCACAAGTGCCAGATCTTGACAGGGGCCTGTAGCAAGTTCGCCCTATACAAACAGGAATGGTTCTATGTGCGATGCCCGTCTGGTTTTGCTAGGAGATGGGTTGAAGGTAGTAAGTCTCTCTGCTGAACCGTTACTCGTACTTAATGGGAGTCACGTTTTTCTTAACTCTTCATTTCCTCTTTTCAGGTATTAACCCGCGTCCGGAAGGCCGAGGATATTCTGATGCTGTCGACGCGATTAGAGCTCTTCCGGCCGAGGATCGAGATATTCGAGCTATCATTTCAAATGAATCGCTGTCGGGGTTCGGCTTGCTAGCTCCTGATCGTCGGGTCAGCCTTCCAGAAGGTGTTACAATTCCCAAACCTCCATCTGGTAAAGGGAAAAAACTTGCCGGCCCGTCGTCGCGTCGCGCTCCCGACGCGCACGAAGAAGGCGAGCGTAGAGAGGATGATGCACCCGACACTCAGGGCGAGAACGTGGGTCCTGCTTGGAATCCGGCAATCGAAGTTCAGGACATTGAGACGTCATCCTCCCCTTCGAAGGGAAAGAAAAAGCTGAAATATACGGTTCAAAAAGAGAAAGTTGGCGACACCTCAAAATCTACGCCTATCCCTCCTGAAAAAGAGGCTTCTTCGCAGCGTCTGGAGAGTTCTCTGAGGGGTCTCTCGAACCTCTCTATTCCCGAAGACATACTTAATTACGGGTTCGATGATCCTGAAGCTCTCAAATTCTCCTCGCCCGCTAGAGGCAATGTAGGAGTTCAACTCCCGGCTCACAGAGACAATACTCCGATTAGCAAAGACAAACGAACGGGTCCGTCGGGGGGAACACTTAGGACACACACGCACATGCACATTCCATAACATACTTCAAGTCTTTTTAATTCGTGAATTCTCCTTAATTCGTTGTTATCTTCCTTCTTTGCAGGTGATATGGGCCGCTCCCACGGACTTGATCGCCTTCAGGGGTCTTCAATATTTCATCACTCCGGACGGGATTCCGGTTCAGGCAGACGCCGGGACCGAGGTGATTACGAAGATAGGGACAATCGCCCTCGCGAGTCGTCTCACCGCAAGAAAGCGCACTATCAATCTTCTCAGTCCCGTGATCTTCCTCCTACTGCTGAGCCGGATAAAGAGAAGTCTTTGCAGAAGGGTTATCAGTCTGATGCTGCTCGAGAACAACATTCCAGTTCATCGAGTACGAGGCAAGTTCGAGAGCCGCGTAAAAGAACGGAATTCTCTAAGCCTCCTCCTCCTGCTCCTGCCGTGGACCCGACTGTTGCAGAAAAGATGGTCGACCTTAAGGCCAAGTTTTCGAAAATTTGTTTTGACGGTTTGAAATTCCTCCCGGCCATCCATCACATTCCTGGGCACGTGAAGCAAAGTGCCATTGCATGCAACAATGACGTCTATGTTCAACATGACGCATTCGTGCACTTGGTGGAGAAGATATCAGAAGTATCTGCTGAGCGTCAACACGAGATTGACCGTCTGACTCTGGAGGCTGACAGCGATAAGAAAATAATCAAACTCCAAGACGAAGAACTCGCCTCTTATAAGTTAAAGCTAGAAGCCGCTGAACAAGGTGAAAAAGATACTGCCGAGGCAGTTACTCGCTTAGAGGTGGCTCACAAAAAGGAGCTTGACGAAGCAGTTCAGCGCAGCGGCGCCCTTGCCCTAGAAAAAGACTCTGTCCAAAAAGAAAGGGACGCGCTCGCTACTCAAGTCAAAGAGCTGAAAGAACAACTCTCCAAGGAGAAAGAAGACAAAATAGCCGCTCAGGAAGAATCACAGCGGTATTGTGATGAGATTGTGGCTACCCGGCTCCTGAAGGCAAAGCTCGACGGTGAACTTGCCGGGGTCGAGAAAATGAAGGATGAGGCCCGTGAGGAGGGCAAAAGAATGGCTGAGGAGGAGCTTGATTCTCGCCTGGAGGCGGCCGCAGAGACCGACAGGGAAGAAGTCAAAAGTATGTTTGACCCGTTGATCGCCGAGTACGGAGCCCGCGTCCTTATGCACCGCGACCTAACATTCTTGGGTGATGGCTACCATGAATCTCTGGCCAAGGCGTGGGAAACTCTGATAAAGATCAAGAAGGTCGAATCAGGCTCCGAAGAAATCGACGAGGATGCACTGGTGAAGGAGTTCCTGAGGGGGAATGAGCCATCGGATTTATCCGTAGCATTGGCTCTCTATGGCAAAGGCTCTTCCCCTTCGAAAGAGAAGAATAACGAGGCTGGCCCGTCAGAGGCCGACACTACTACTCCTCACATCGCCGCTCCTTATGCAGCTCAATCGGCTGGTCGGTCGACGCTTGATCCATTCGAGCAGCATGCCAGCTACGACCCCGAAGATCCCGGGCTCGGCGTTCATGTGCTGTCACCTATCCTGGAGGGTGAAACCCCGCGCGCCACCGACAGCCAACCTGATCCTGGTAGGAGGTTCTTCTTTCTCTAGAAGTCGAAGTGATCCGTCATTTTTTAGCAGTGGTTATTCGTTCTAATGCCCACTTCTTATATTTCTCACAGGTTGTTCTGACACTGAGCTAACTCCAAGGAGCGATGACGCCAAGGAGGAAGCGGGGAAAACAAGCGACGTTGCTCACGCAGGGGTAACTCCCGGCCCAGACGCTCAAGTGATCGGGGCGCTTGACGATGACAAACTTGATACCTCGTCTCCTGCCGAAGGAAGCGACGAAGTTAAAATCACTGGCGCCTCTGAACATACTTCAGAGATGAGCATGAAGGATCGTCTTGCCGACGAGGAGAAGAGAAAGGTCAAAGTCAAAGTTGAATCTGAAGTCCTGGAACTTACGGACCCGCGGAATAGACCTTTGAAAATCATTCTCCCGGGCAGGTCCAAACCATTAGATGTTCCGTCTCCTACTCCTGACTCCGTCTCTCTAGCAAGCAAAAAGTCCAAGAAGAAACGTGAGGGAGAGGAGTCGTCGGAAACACCGAAGGCAGACAAGAAGAAGAAGTCGAAGAAATGATCGATGCACTTGTTCAACAAGTTTTTGCTTAAGTTTGTAACAGTTTCTATCTTTCATAACTTGTAGTTTGTATAGGCCCGAATTTTGTAGGAGTGATCTTGTATCCCTATTTTGGACTTATCGAATAAAATTTTAGTTTCTTCTTGTTTGAATGATTCTCTTGTCTTTATTTGGTTTGCTGACACTGTGCTCCGGGGACTTGGAGACTTGAGACTGTTCATACTCTAGTCCGCGCTCTGGGGACTTAGAGTACTCCGCTCCGCACTCTGGGGACTCGGAGATTGGAAATCGTTTATACTCTAGTTCGCGCTCTGGGGACTTAGAGTACTCCGCTCCGCACTCTGGGGATTCGGAGACTGGAAATCGTTTATACTCTAGTCCGCGCTCTGGGGACTTAGAGTACTCCGCTCCGCACTCTGGGGACTCGGAGATTGGAAGTCGTTTATACTCTAGTCCGCGCTCTGGGGACTTAGAGTACTCCACTCCGCACTCTGGGGATTCGGAGATTGGAAATCGTTTATACTCTAGTCCGCGCTCTGGGGTCTTAGAGTACTCCGCTCCGCACTCTGGGGATTCGGAGATTGGAAATCGTTTATACTCTAGTCCGCGCTCTGGGGACTTAGAGTACTCCGCTCCGCACTCTGGGGATTCGGAGATTGGAAATCGTTTATACTCTAGTCCGCGCTCTGGGGACTTAGAGTACTCCGCTCCGCACTCTGGGGACTCGGAGATCGGAAGTCGTTTATACTCTAGTCCACGCTCTAGGGACTTAGAGTACTCCGCTCCGCACTCTGGGGATTCGGAGATTGGAAATCGTTTATACTAGTCTGTACGCCGCACAGAATAATGTAATTTATCATCCAATTAAGAGATACAGAAACTTCATAGGAAATGTGGCTTCAAGCCTTTATTAATGAAAATCAACTAAATTGCTCGATTACAACTTCAAAAGGAAACTAAGTCATTATTGAATGGAAACATGCAGAAAACAATAGTGCCTATAACAAGAAAGGGAAACATGCTAAATGTAATAGTGCCGCAAATGTTCACTGTTCCATGCTCGGGGGAGTGTCGCGCCATCAACGGTCGCTAGCTTGAATGTTCCTTCTCCAAGCTTCCGTTCAATGGCGTATGGACCTTCCCAGCTGGGATTCATGCGTGATGGCACTGGGAAGACTCGTTTCAGAACGAGATCACCCACATCGAAGATTCTTGGGCGGACTCTGCCATCGTAGTAGCGCTTGACTCGATGTCTGTGCGCCGCCGCCCTTAAGTCAGCTTCTTCACGCTTTTCGTCGATGCAATCCAGTGATTCCAGCAAGAGGTTTTGGTTCGTCTTGGGGTCATAGTATGTCACTCGGTGCGATGGAACTTCAAGTTCCACGGGTATTACGGCTTCAGAGCCGTATGCCAAGGCGAACGGAGTGTGGCCGGTCGCGGACTTGTGGGTAGTTCTATATGCCCATAATGCTGTCGGGAGTTCATCTACCCACTTGCCTCCAACCTTCTCCAGACGCTTCTTTAGTATGGACTTGATTATTTTGTTAACGGCCTCGACTTGTCCGTTAGCTTTTGGGTGTGCAACGGCAGCGAACTTTTTCTCGATGCCGTACTTTAAACAGAACTCTTTGAACTCTCTACTTTCGAATTGCGTTCCGTTGTCTGTAATGATGGTGCGTGGAAGGCCAAAGCGGCATATAATGTTTCGCACAACAAAGTTAATGACTTTCTTAGAGGTGATAGTGGCCAAAGGTTCTACCTCAGCCCATTTCGTGAAATAGTCGACTGCAACTATCGCGTATTTCGCACCACCTTTGGATAGAGGCAAAGAGCCGATTATGTCGATTCCCCAGATCACGAATGGCCAAGGGCTGATCATTTGTGTGAGTTCCGTTGACGGAGCCCTCGGGATTTTTGCATATCTTTGACACTTGTCGCATTTTCTTGCGTAGTCCGCGGCATCCCGGTTTACGGTAGGCCAGTAATACCCATAGCGGAGGATCTTCTTTGCTAGCGTTTGGCCCCCAGTATGGTCGCCGCATTCCCCTTCGTGGACTTCCCTCAAGACTCGCTTTGTTTCATCATGAGCGATGCACCGTAACAATGGGACTGAGAATCCTTTCCGGTACATGGATCCATCCTGCATCACGTACCGCGCAACCTTTCGAAGGACCTGTCGTCTTTCGCTTCTCCTTTCTGGTAAAGCCCCGGTTGTCAGGTACAGTTTGAATGGGGTTATCCACGAGTCCTTCTCGATCTCTGTTTCCAACACAAGATCGATTTTCATCTCGTCCGCACTCGGGGCATGCAAGACTTCCACGGGATACAATCCCATTTGTTGAACATCGTTGGTACTTGCGAACTTAGCCAACAAGTCGGCTTCTTTGTTTCGTTCTCGCGGGATGTGTGAAATGTCATTACGCTCAAGATTTGATAGTAGTTCCTGGACCTGAACGAGGTACGGAGCAAGCTTTCGTCCTTTTGCTTGGTAGTCTCCTCGTACTTGGTAAACCACTAACTGCGAGTCACAAAAGATTTCGATTGATTTGATTCCGAGTTCTTTGATAAGCCTCAAGCCAGCGATCAATGCTTCATATTCAGCTTCGTTGTTCGTAGCCGGAAAATCGAGCTTCAGGGCATAACAGATTGATCGGTTTTCCGGAGTTATAAGAACTACGCCCGCGCCGGAGCAACGGTCGTTTGATGCACCGTCAGTGTATAATTTCCATCGAATGGGGGGAATGATGTCGTGATCGTCCGGTTTGATGGGTATGGTAAATTCAGCGATGAAGTCTGCTAACGCTTGCCCTCGAATAGCTCTCCGTGGTAGGTACGCGATATCGAATTGGCTCAACTCGATGTTCCATTTTAGCAATCTTCCAGAAGTTTCCGGTCGTTGAAGTACCTGCCTCAGGGGTTGATCGGTATAAACGCCGATTGAATGCGCTTGAAAGTACGGGCGTAGCTTGCGTGATGCAATCACCAAGCAATAAGCCAATTTCTCAATTTTAGGGTAATTCTTCTCTGCCCCCGTTAAACGCTTGCTAACATAATATACCGGCTTCTGGACTCGATCCTCCTCACGGACCAAAGCTGCGCTTATCGCATGAGGGGATATAGCCAAGTAAACTTACAGCATCTCATGGTCAACTGGTTTAGATAGCATTGGTGGGCTCTCCAGATGCCTTACCAAGTTCTGGAAAGCTTCCTCGCAGCTAGACGTCCATTCAAAATTCCTCTTTCCTTTCTTTATTATGTCGAAGAATGGGATGCACTTGTCAGTTGCCTTGGATATAAATCGACTTAGCGCAGCCACTTTTCCGTTCAAGCTCTGTACCTGCTTTATAGTCCTGGGCGCTTGTACATCTCGAATGGCTTGGATCTTTTCTGGGTTGGCTTCGATTCCCCTAGCGTTGACGATGAATCCTAAAAACTTCCCTGATGCAACGCCGAAAGAACACTTCAGCGGGTTGATCTTCATTCCATAGGACCTGAGTATGTTAAACATTTCAGCTAAGTCTTGAATGTGGTCGTTTGACTGCCGTGACTTCACGAGCATGTCATCCACATAGACTTCCATTGTTTTGCCCAGCTGGTCCTTGAACATTCGATTCACCAGACGTTGGTAAGTTGCTCCAGCATTCTTTAATCCAAAGGGCATCACTACATAGCAATACAGCCCGACATTTGTAACGAAGCTGGTGTGTTCTTGGTCCGGAATATGCATTGGGATTTGGTTGTATCCCGAGTACGCATCCATGAATGACAATAATTCGTGTCCTGCTGTGGAATCGACCAACTGATCGATCCTAGGCAACAGGAAACTGTCCTTAGGGCATGCTTTGTTCAAGTCGGAATAATTTATGCAAGTCCTCCATTTCCCATTTGCCTTCTTTACTAGCACGGGGTTGGAGACCCACTCCGGGTAGAGGGCGTCGCGGACGAACCCATTTGCTTTGAGTTTGTCCACCTCCTCTCCAAGAGCGGCGGATCTCTCTGGATCCATTCCTCTCCTCTTTTGCTTGACTGGGACGTATTTCGGGTCTACGTTCAACATATGACTTGTGATGGCGGGAGAAATCCCACACATATCAGAATGTGTCCAGGCAAAAACATCAAGGTTTGCCCGGAGGAAGTCGCTAAGGTCTTCTGTCATTGCGGGGCCTAACTGTGATCCGATCTTCAGTATTCGCGAAGGGTCGTCACGGCTAACTGAAATGTCAATTGTTAATTCAGCCGGTGCCGCCTTCTCTTCCCTGGGTTTCTCATCGTCGTCTCTCGGATCTATATCTCCGTAGATCCGAGAACTATGCCCGAGCCAGGGCTCGGGCACTACTTGTCAATTATTCGTATTGGGGATGCGGACGGGATTGTCCGCAACCTTTCCTTTCTCCCTCCGGTGGGCTTCTCGGAGCTCGGCCACATAACAAGAACGACCAGCTGCTTGGTCACCGTGAACAATGCCTACTCCTTTGTCAGTCGGAAACTTCAAAGTCAAGCACCACGGGGCTAGGGCCGCCCTAAATTCAGCCAGGGCCGGCCGTCCCAAGAAAACATTATACGGAGAGTCCACATCCAAAACTACAAAGGGTAGAATTCATACCCTCCGACGTTCGCCTTGTCCCAGTTCAACTGGTAACTCGACATATCCTACTGCATCAGTCGCAGCGCCGTTAAAGCCGTGGATACGAGCTTTGGATGGTTTCAAGTCTTTTGTCTCTAGCTTCATCTGATCATAGGCCTTCTTGAAGATGATGTTGACTGAACTTCCACAATCAATCAAAATTCTTTTTACATATGCTGGTCCGATTGTTGCAGATATGACCATGGGATCGATGGTCGGAGCCTCCACCTGATCAGCGTCTCTGTTTCTGAACACAATATCGTCTGTCATCACGCGCTGCTGCTTAGCAGGGGCCCCGTCCTCTACGTTCGAACAGCACTCAAAATCTGCATGCTTCAAGGAGCTCGCATATCGTTCCATCTCTTGCCAGTTCTTATCTGCGGGATGAGGTCCGCCGATAATCGTATTTATAACCAGTCTTCCAACAGTCCGGGCAGGTTCCTCTGGATGACGTGGAACCGGTGCACGACCTGGGTCGGACGTTCCCGGTCCTCCTTCCTGTGGGTCCTTTACAAATTCTTGCAACTTCTTTTGTCTAATCAATTTCTCGATAGCGTCATGCAGGTGTCTGCATTCTTCCGTGTTGTGTCCATAGGTTTCATGGAAGCGGCAATATTTCCCAGTCCGCTTCTGTTCTTCAGTTGATTCCTTCGGACGTGGTTTTCTGTATTGAAAAGTATTGCATGTGGATAGGTAAATGTTCTCAAGTGGGGCGTTTAGCGGAGTGTACTCGCTGTAGCTTGGAATTCTCGACTTCCACTTTCCCGCTTCTTTCCTCTTTCCTTGACTTCTTCCTCCGGACTCTTTGGGCTGCACGGGCTTACTCTGGACGTTGACTTGAACCTTTCCTGAATTGTCTCCAGATTGCTTCACAGCAATGTTGCTCTTGATTGACTCTTGGGCAGGTCCCGGTGCCTTGTCTCGTCGTACCCACCTAGCTTCCTCTCTTCTTATGAACTGGTGTGCCTTGGAGTAAAAACGCTCTAGCGTAGTCGGAGGTTTTCCTGCCAGCCAATCTCCGAATTCAGAATCCGGATCTACACCTCTCATTACAGCCATTAGAATTGCATGGTCGTTGGGATTACTGACTTCAGTTGCCGCAACGTGAAATCTTTGTAAGTACTCCTTCAGCGACTCTCCGGGATTTTGGATTACACTTGACAGAGACATCACGTCCTTCGGGCGTGTAGTGTGTATCCTGAATTGCTCAATAAACTTCTTTGCCAACTCCTCGAAATTTGATACGGATCGCGGAGGAAGTCGGGTGAACCACATAGTAGCGATCCCAGATAGAGTAATCGGAAAGCACCTACACTTGGTGGCATCATTTGCTCTGGCTGAATCCATCATCCATTCATACCTCATTACATGTTGTCTGGGGTCAGTCTTTCCTTCATATGCAGGTATGGTTGGCATGCTAAACTTCTTGGGGTAGGCCGCTTGCAGCACAACATCCGTGAACGGAGTATGACTTCTCGAGACTCCCCAATCGTCATTTGATAAGCCCTGATTTTCTTTCATCAGTTGCCTGATCATGGCTGTCAGATCGGGTGTCTGTATGGAAGCTGGGAGGTTGGAGTCAGTTCTACGCGCCTGTCCATGCTGATGCCTCCTTTCCTGGCGATCTGCCAATCGTGCGTCATGAGGTTCAACATTGTTAACATCTTGATGATCTGGAGCTCCCTCCTCCATCTGTACTCCGGTTCGGAAGTTTCCAGTTCTGGCTTGGTCGCGGTTTCCTGCTGTTCGAGCAGCAGCATCTGCCCTTGCAGCTTCGGTCTTACGGCGTCTGCGCCTGGGTGGCTCATCAGAAGAAGTTGAGCTGTCAGAAGAGGAATAAGCAGCTGGATTGCCCCCAGCATTCTGTTGCTGCTGTTGAGTGAGTTGTGCCATCAGGTTGGCATTAGTTTGCATTTGTTCTCCCAGTTGTCTCCTGCTTTCCCTAAGTTCTCTCATCAAGTTGTTGAACTCCACTCTGGTGACAACTGGGGTCTGTTCTTGAGCGGCAATCCCTGCACTCGGGATCGCTGGTTGATTGCTAGGTCCTGCTTGTTGCACGCTAGCAGTCTCTCGGGCATCCGCATTAAGAGAAGCTGACCTGGTACGTGGCCTTGCCATTGTAGAGTTATTGGTATGAACTCTGAGTAGGATCAGCGGATGTTCTATCAGTAAGTCGGATCTTCTTTGGGGGATTTGCTCAATCCAGTAGCTTCAAAGCAGATCCTTGAGGTCTGAGAATTCAATTCTCAGTGAAAGCACCAAAGTGTTAGCACCAAAATTGGTCACTAACCTCGTTCAGAAAGATTGTGTAGAGATATAAGTGATGAAAGTAAATTAAACAGAGAAGACAGTCCTAATTCAAATACAGAAAGTAAGAACACCAAATTTATAGTGGTTCGGCGTAATTGCCTACGTCCACTTTGCACAACTTTATTGATTTCCTTTATGGTTGATTACAAATACAATTCATGAATCAAATGCTTGAATGAAGTTGTTTAAGTAGAGAAGATGAGTCTTGAAAATGGCAGAGTCTCCCCGTATTTTCTCTCCAAAAAAGGATCCATTTCACTGTGACCCTGCCCCTCTATTTATAGGCAAATATGGGCTGGACTTCCCAAGCGGGCTTGTTAGCCGAACGTTCGAGCCCAGGTGCTGTGTGCCGAACCAGGTACGCCGAATGCTTCTGTGCCGAACGGTCCTTCCCATGCCGAACGGTCCTTCCCATGCCGAACGGTCCTTCCCATGCCGAACGGTGCTCCTGGTGTATGGGAAGTGTGGGGTGATTGCAGTGAAGCCGAGCGTATCTCCCTTTGAAGCTTTTGACCAACCAATGTATGTAGTTCGAACGTTCTCGTTGCCGAGTTATCCTACCGCCGAGCTCCACTGACGCCGAGTACCGTGGGATGCCGGACACTAGTCGACGCCGAGCATAGGTTGTTGCCGAGTGCTCTCCTTGACGCCGAGTAGCTTGTTATGCCGAGCAGTCTTGACGCCGAGTACCCTGTTATGCCGAGCAGTCTTGACACCGAGTAGTCTCGATGCCGAGCGTTCTTGTATGCCGAGCAGCCTTGATGCCGAGCACCCTTGTGTGCTGAGTAGTCTCGATGCCGAGCACCATTGTATGCCGAACGCTAGCGCCGAGCATTGGTTGTCGCCGAGTGCCAGTTGACGCCGAGTTCCATTGGGATGCCGAGTGCTCCTGGATGTCAAACGCTTCGCCGAACACTCCTGGATGCCGGTCACTCTCTGATGCCGGACACTCTCTGATGCCGGTCACTCTCTGATGCTGGTCACTCTCTGATGCCGGTCACTCTCTGATGCCGATCACTCTCTGATGCCGGTCACTCTCTGATGCCGGACACTCTCTGATGCCGATCACTCTCTGATGCCGAGTTGAACTGGATGCCGAGTACTAGTTGCCTGGTCAAATCTCCAGGAAACACTTATAGAAAATTGTTTATCTATAAGTGGTTCAAGTTGGGTTTAGGTATTTGGTATGGAGCTTATATATGTAATTCGTTGCAACGAATTAAGAGCAAAAGGCCTGTAGTAAAAGAGAGCATTGAATTCGAAGTTGTAAATGGAGCTACTATAGCTGCCATCATAGTAGGATATTACCATGTGAAGCTTGCTAATGGACATGATTTGATTTTATATAACGTTACTATGTACCTATTGACTGCATTTTTTGTCAACCTCGAAATCTCACCATGAAGAGCAAAGGTCACTTGCTAATCGTTCGGTTTAAGAGTTAAAATGTGCATTCAATAGGTAAATGATACAAGATATAGAGTGGTTCAGTAGAGCTGCCTATGTCCACTGTGAATTCCTCTTATTATACGGCTCGTTTATAATTATAGGAAATTACAAGATATATAACAAGATAAAAGGGGCAACACAAGGCTAGTTGCAACTAATTTTGAGGGCTCGTTGAGCTTAGAACTGCTAATGGTGAGCCGTTGTGAGAATCTGCTACTTGATGCTAAAATGAGGACGTGAGATCGTGAGTTGCTGGTGGGTCCTTTGAATAAGCCGACCCTTGATAGGTAGCGACCGACCATTGTAGTCGACCCTTAGCGGGCGGTGACCAACAGCCTTATAGTCTCCCTTAGCGGGTGGCGATCAACAACAACCTTATAGTCGACCCTTAGTAGGTGGCGACTAACAACCCCTTTGAAGTTGCTATGAATGGGGTATTTATAGTGGTTGAAACTGATGCTAGAATGACTGAGATGATGTCATAAAATTGGATAGAAAGATACTGTGCTGTAGATCTGATTAAACAGGTTTAATGAGGGACAATGGGCGAAGTGAAGGGAATCGGTGCTAGAGGCCAACATCAATAGGAAAAACCCTTTAAGATATATGTTATTCACTTATTATTCAGGTAATGTTGATGCACAGTGGCAGCATGTTGTACAACATGCTCTATGTCATAAGAGGACACACTTAGCTGTACTTTTTTGTCGGCCTTGCCTGCATGTTGAGGTGGCGAGGCAGACTAGACAGGTCAGCCTTTTTTTAAGGATATGGGAAGAGATGGAAAACAGCCAGGGGAGTTGCTGAAGGAGTGGGCCGAGCCGGATAGGTCTGGCTGCACTTTTCAGAGTAATACGAAGGACCAACTGTAGGATTGCTTGCGAGGGACCGCATCGGAGCCGGGTTGGTGATAAGCCATGCCCGAGGCAATCTAGAGATGCATAAATTGGTGAATGACCGAGGGAAGTGCTCGAGTAGATGGGCTGTCTGGAAGCCAACTAGTTATAAGAAAGGGCCGGACGATGGAGGCCGAGCCAAGTAATGCAGATGTATTGCTTTGCTTGATGAGCTGGTTGTTGTCGTTGCAGCGACCGAGGGCCAACCTGAAGTGCCATGGAGCGGACAAGTTGACAGGGTCCTATCTGGGTGGCAATCGAGGGAAACTTGCTGGCTTATTTCTGATTCTCGAGTAGCTAGCGGTAAGCTGACTTAAGCCAAGCCGGTCCAGACTGAAGTAGATTGAGCTAAGAAACCTTGGTCAACCTATCTTTTTATTTACGAAAAATTTGAGTACATTTTTCTCTCCAAGCCCATTCCCATAAACAAGCGCGGGATTATAAAATCTAGAAGACTCCATCGACTAACTGTTCTGCTATGCAATTAATGCACTACCCACGTAGCCTTGCGCCATTAGTCGTAATGGTTGTGCTTCTCAAGATGCGGCAGAAAGGTGTCTTTTTGCCTACATGTGTGGGGTGACACAACACTTATCATTTCTGAACAATCGAGATTTCTTTTGCCTTTTCGATTCAAATGATTGTGATTGAAGGGAGAGGCTCTAAATACCCCTTTTCCCTACCACTTTAGACCTATAGAGCATTGGCCATGTAATTTCTTCTACAAATTTGAACTCTGTATGGTTTTCCCTTGGTAAGAAACAGTTGGCTTTCACCACTAGCTTTTTTTGAATTGCTCTTGAGCGTTTGGATTTTTGTCAAACTTGTTTGGAATTTTTATCGAATTTAGCGGAGTTTAGTAAGGAGGTGGCCTTTTAAGGTGCCAAATTGTGTTTGTCAATGGCTGTTCAGACCGCTACTCTAGGGTTTCGGCAGCTTGAGATGTGCCTTGCCTTTGACTAGGACCCGGGTCCCCTGGTCAAAGTTCTGATGTTGATCAAATGCCAGTCTCGAGCTATGGATCAGGGCGAGGCAAGGGGCTTCCTTGCTTTGATGCTCATATTTTCCCAATCTCAGGTCTATTTGGATGCTTCTACGCCCTTTTGGAAGGGGTAGGGGCTGGTGCCTTTGATTCGAATGTCACTACTGAGGTCTTGGTCTGATCCTTGATGAGATTGCCTCGGAGCTCTTCGTGATATCTTGTGAGATTTTATGTTGAAGGCGTTGGTGGTAGCAGGCTGGCTGCACACTCCTTCTTTAACAAGTTCTTGATCGTTTCCCTTACCGGACGCTTTTTGGGTCGTGACAAGAGTGTAAGCTAAACTTCCTTGGAAGGACTATTGATGTGCTTTTTCTCTGCTCTTTTTCTTATTTTAAACTAATTTGTGATTAAAAACTATTATAGACCTAGTAGGGTGGGCATTTTGCCTCTGCACTCTATTGAACAGAATAAAATAGATTATTTGTTTCAAATTTGTCGTTTGAGAAACTACTTGTATTAGTTTATTCTTGCTTTCGACTTGTAGGGTAGCGTATCTCGAATAGCTAGCAGTCTTTATGCTGGTCTGGCCAATTTTTTTGGTTACCTACCCAAGCAAGTTGGGGGACTTGGAAGTGAGCATCGACCGTGCTGCCCGAGGTGCTTGTTAGGTGCTGAGGCCGGTGTGTGGTAGTTGAGCCTCACTGTGTTGCTTTGCGAAAGGGTAGTCCTAGTTCGAACCTAAGCATTGAGGGTATGGATATTCTCCTATGTGACGCGCTGCCCGAGGCATTCCTATATTATTTTCAGTAAAAACTCTATTTAAAGTATTCTAAGTAGCAAGATTATCATACTTCGGGTCGAGCCCGGTTTTGTTCATTCATACAAGCCGAGTGCCTACCAAGCATCGAGTGGCAATTGGCATAGGCGTTGATTGGGAGCGCTTGCTTGCCCTTGGGTTCTCCTAAGTGACAAGTAGTCGTGTGCATAGTGGTGATGAGCCCTGGCTCGAACCAGAGTGCACAGGGCTTGTGTGTTCTCCAGGGTGAAACGTCGTCTATTACTCAAAGGATTGTAGGATCTGGCTTGACCGAGGTTACATGGCTGGCTCAAGCACTCCTGTATGATGGAGTGAGAATGGTAAGGCAAACGGCTTGTTCATAAGAACTTAGCAAAAAGAAATTGTTAAAAGTGAATTTATTTGTGCATTGCTTTGATGGTAGATGGTCCCAGTTCAAACCTAAGAGCTGAGCTGTTTGAATGTTCCCATGGGTGACGTTGTAAGTGGAGGCCGACCATGCTTATTTTTACGCAGGCACACTACGGATGTCAGACTTCGGCATCACTAGGAGTGACAACTTTAGTCTAGATAATAGTGTCTCATTCTGTTTAGAGGATGAGCAACATCATGGACGAGAGGTGTAGACAGCTATGGTCGCGCATCCAATCACCGATGTGCCTTGGTGCATAATGGATAGATGTTTCACCCAAACTCCCGGGGCAGAGATAGTCCCCAAATAAAGAAATGAACGCAGGTGATTCAACTTTTCTAGATAGCCTAGCAGCCTCCGACAATGAAATGAATTCTCGATAATTCATCCTTGTGGATAGCCTGCTGGCCTGGAGAAGAGCGACATGTCGCACGAACCTGTACAACGAAGAGTGGCGGTCCCAAGATTAGGCAATGAGCACATGAAAACTCATCCTTATTGGGTAGCTTGGGCATTCCCCGATAAAGAAATAAATCTTGGTAATTCATCATCATGGATAGCCTGTCGGCCAGGATGGGAGCAACGACTCGCACGATCCTTGGCGAGAAAGGGCAGCAGTCCCCAAAAATGGCAATGAGCATATGAAATCTCATCCCCATTGGATAGCTTGGGCATTCGTCGATAAGGAAATAATTTCTCGATAATTGATCCTTGGGATAGCCTGCCCGCCCAAAGAGGAGTGACGGATCCTAGATGGCAAAGGGCAGCGGTCTCCGAACAAGGTAATGAGCACATGAATACTCATTCTCATTGAATAGCCTGGGCATTCCCCGATAAGGAAATGAATTCTTGGTAATTTAGCTTCGTGGATAGCCTGCCAGTTAGGAGGGGAGCGATGGCTCGCGCGATCCGAGCAGTTAAGGGCGGCGGTCCCTAAATAAGGTAATGAGCACATGAAAACACATCCTCGTTAGATAGCCTGGACATTTCCCGACAAGGGAATAAATTCTCAATAATTCATCCTTGTGGATAGCTCGCTGGCTAGAAGGGGGTGACGACTAGCGTGGTCGGGCGATAGTCCCCAAACAAGGTAATGAGCACATGAAAATTCAACTTTATTGGATAGCCTGGGCATTCCCCGATATGGAAATGAATTCTCGATAATTCATCCTTATGGATCGCTTACAGGCAAGGAGGGGAGCGATGCCTCACGCTCCTAGGTAGCGGTCCCTAAACAATGTAATGAGCACATTAAAACCCATTCTTGTTGGATAGCCTGGGCATTCCTTGATAAGGAAATAAATTCTTGGTCATTCATCCCCGTGGATAGCCTGTCGGTCAGGAAGGGAGCGACGGCTCACACGGTCTTCGACGGCGAAAGGCGATGGTCCCTAAACAAGGTAATGAGAACATGAAAACTCATCCTTGTTGGAAAGTCTGGGCACTCCTCGACATGGAAATTAATTCTCGATAATTCATCCTTGTGGATAGCCTACTGGCCAAGAGGGGAGCAATGACTCACGTGATCCTAAGCGACAAAGGCGATGGTCCCCCAACTAGGTAATGAGCACATGAAAACTCATTATTGTTGGATATGTTGGACATTCCCTGACATGGAAATGAATTCTTGGTAATTCATCCTTGTGGATAGATAACTGGGCAAGAAGAGAGGGACGGCTCACATAATCCTGGGCAGTGAAGGGCGGAAGTCCCCAAACAATATAATAAGCATATGGAAACTCATCCTCGTTGGATTGCCTGGGCAGCAGTGCTAAACAATGTGGGCTTTGAAGACTTCAATTCTCTCTTCATAGAAGGCCGTGGAATCGGGAGTGAGCTTGAGAAAGTTGTTAACCATTGATCTCGGATGTCCTCAGACATATAGACGAGCATTTGATTGTTCTTGGGAGTCTTTAAAGGCAAAGACGGAGGAAAAATTCACTCGGCAGCCTACGGGGGGTTTCCTCGGATGTTGACATGAGTGACTGGTCTCAGGGATTTTCAGAGAGGAGCGAGGTGGAGATCAAGATCGTTGACGATGGTCTTCTTGCCCCTGGGTCTAGTATGAGGCTGGTCGATCATGACATCCCGTAGGGGTATGCTTAATGAGTGGTAGGAGGCTCATTCCCTATGTTGGGTTGTCCTTCCAGTGACCAAAGTGGCGAGCGGGATTGCACTCACAATTTCCATAATTCGTACTGGATGTGGGACACCAAGTGCGAAAAAAGCTTGCACGAAAGGTTACTAACCATATGACCAGAGGTTCGCGCTAGAATGTCGACTGTGTTTTTCGTCAACCTCGGAATCGCACCACGAATCGCAAAGGTTACTTTCTGACCGTTCAGTTTAAGAGAAAAAATAAGCATCCAATAGGTAAATAACACAAGATATAGAATGGTTCGGCGGAGCTGCCTATTTTCACTGCGAATTCCTTTTATTATACGACTCTCTTACAGTTACAGGGAATTACAAGAGATATAACAATATAAAAGGGGCGGCTCAAGTCTTTTGCTGTAGCTAATCCCGAGGGCTTGTTAAGCTTAGAATTGCGAATGGTGAGTTGGTATGAGAATCTATTACTTGATGCTAAGCTGAGGATACGGGAACATGAGTGGCCGATGGGTCCTTCGAATAAGCCGACCCTTGGTGAGTGACGACCAATATTTGAATAGTCGACCATTAGCGGGTGGCGACTAACAACCTTATTATCGACCCTAGGCGGGTGGCGACCAAAAACAAACTTATAGTCGACTCTTGAAGGGTGGTGACCAACAACCCCTTTGAAGTTGCCAAGAATGGGATATTTATAGTGGTTAAAAATGATGCTGGAATGACTAAGATGATGCTATAAAATCGGCTGGAATGGCGCTAAGTCATAAATTTGATTAAACGGGTTTGATGAGGGATAGCTGGAGAAGTGAAGGGAATCAGTGGCTGAGGTCATCACTAACAAAAAAAATTCTGTAAGATACATTCCTTGCTCTTACTGTTTAGATAATGTTAATGCACAATGGAAGCATGTTACACAACATGATCTGGGTCAGAAGATGACACACTTGGTTGTACTTCTTTATCGCCCTTGCCTGCATGCTAAGGTGGCGAGCCAGACCAGATAGACAGATCTTTTTCTAATGATATCTACAGAGATGGGAAACTACCAGTGGTAGTGCTAAAGGAGCGGGCTGAGCTGGGCAGGTCTGGCTACACTACTCCGAGTGATACGAAGGGCAAACTATAGGGTTGCTTGTGGGGAGCTGCATCAGAGCCGGGTTGGAGATAGGCCATTCCTGAGGCAATCTACATATGTGTTTATTGACGAATAGACGAGGAGTTTCTCGAGTAGGCGAGCTGTCTGGGAGCCAGCTAGTTATAAGAGAGGGTCGGACGACGAGTGCAACCGAGTAGTATAGATCCCTTATTTTGCTTGACGAGCTGGTTGTTGTCGTTGCTTTAGAGTACAATGGCCAGGGGCTGACTTGAGGTGCCATAGTAAGGATGGGCTAATAGAGGTCCAATCTAGAGGGTAATCGAGTGAGACTTGCTGGTCTATTTCTAATTCTCGAGTAGCTTACTGTAGGTTGACCTAGGCCAAGCCGGTCCGAACTGAAGGGGATTAAGCTAAGAAACCTTGATTAACCTATCTTCTTATTTACCACAAATTTGAGTAACAGTACTAAAGTTTATTAATGGAATAATTTATGTTTCCCGTTTGATGGAAAACAAATATAGTATTATTTGTAATGAAAATTTCATGATATTTGTTTTAATAATAAAACTGTTTGCTTTGGTACTTTGAAAAATAGCATTTATACTTAATTATAATCATGTATTTGCGGTTGAAAATAATAATGCGTCTAAAATAAATAACAGCTACCTTTGGTATTGTAGAATAGGCCATATAAGTAAGAAATGACTTAACAAGCTAAGAAACCTTTGGGTTTCTACCATCATTTGACTATTAATTATTTGATACTTGTACATCGTGTCTTAAAGGTGAAATGGGAAATCACTCATTAAGTAGGAACAAAGAAAGAGTACTAAACTCTTAGGATGAGTACATATTGATGTATGTACTCCTATGTCTACAACTACCAAATGTGGAACGTCTTACTTCGTTATGTTCACTGATGATATATCCAAATATGGGTATGTGTTGTAAAACACAAATCAGAGGTTATGATAAATTCATAGAATATACAAACGAAGTTAAATCCAGACATGTAAGAAAATTATAATACTTTGATCTGATCAAGGCAGTGAGTACATTATATATGAGCTCCAAGAGTACCTAGAAGAGAATATGATTCTCTCTTAAGTCACTCTTTCTTATACTCCTCAGCATAATAGTGTTTTGGAAAAGAGAAAGTGAACTCTGTTAGACATGATTCTCTCTCAAATCCAATTTGAAAACATTCCCTTATCCCCTTGGCGAGCCATTGATGAAGAAAAGTGGGCCACAACATCTTCCAAAATCATTTAATATTTATTTCATTTAAATCCAATTTAAACATTCCATCAATATCCTATATCGATACATGCGTTTATAAATTTTGCATACACACTTTATTAAACAATAATCGTATTCAAATATGAAATAAAATTTAATAATTAATATTTCATAAATATTAATCAATTAAATCATGTGGTTTATTTGGAGTATTCTTCATTTTGGTTGTGCGACTCAAACGCGTAAATTCAATTAGCGATTAATATTAAACAATTCAAATATTAACATTCACACATCACCTTACCTAGTAGTGTGACATTTTAGCTAAAATTGTTGCTTAAAAAATCTTTTGGTAAAATCCAATTTTACTCATTATAAGCGATGCCTAGTAGCAACGATTACTTAACCAATTCTCTTCATCAACACTATATCATGTTAGGACTTATGGAATTTGGTTTTTGGTCAAAATTCCAATATCGTCTACATTCAACTTAGCTAGTCTATAAATAAAGTCCTTGGTTCAATAAAAACATTTATTATTAACTGTGCTACTATGACTAGAGATTTTGACTTTGAGTTGACTACGGTTGACCATGATACTTACCCTCTAAGGAGACGAATTCTCATTTGAATAGTGTTTCACTTCCAATGCTTCAACTTAGATGTTACCCAACTACAGTCATTCAATAGACATTATGCCACGATTTAACTATAATCAAAGAGGATTATCCACACTGAAGTTCAACGGTATTCTCAAGTCAAGAAAATTATGTAACATCATCACTTCGAGGTTCTCTGTTTGACCTTTGTTGTATTATATTAACCAACAGAAAACTTTCAAATGAGTCATTCCATGGTTATTCAATAACCATCAATATGTAGCACCTTGGTTCCCCTAACAGCCATGAGTAATATACTTTCCAGCATTTGAACAGCGTTACGTACTCTAGTCTAAACGGATGAAATGATATCCTTTCTCGAATCATCTTGACTAGGAAAATTTAAAATAATATATTATTTTGATGTGATAAATTTCTCATGATTACAACACATTGTAATTATTATCACCTAACATATCACTTAAAGATATTATATTTAATACACATAAACTATATAATTAATTAGCATATCACAATATGACATGTATATGACAGAAAGATAAACACCTTTTATTTCGAATGAGATTTTATTATAGAGTTAATAATTTACAATAAATTCCATAATTTCCCTTAGGGAATATCCCTAAATTTATCAATTTCCCACTTGCACTTGGGGCTAATTATAGAATCTCAATCCCATCTCTGCAATCAGTTTGCTCATAACTGGTCAAGTTAGTCCCTTCATGAATGGATCTGCTATGCTATCCTTAGTGTCTACTTTTTCAATCAAGACTTCCTTTTTACTAACAAATTCTCTTATCAGGTGGAACTTTCAAAGAATATGCCTTGAGTTCATGTGAATTCTAGGCTCTTTCATGATTTGCATCGCGACAATGTTATCATATAACAATGTTATGGGTTTCCCAACATTTGGTACCCTCTAGCTCAGTCATAAACTTGCACATCCAGACCACTCCTTTCGCTATTTCATTGAGGGCGATGTATTTGGCCTCCATCGTTGAATCATTTACTGTCTCTTACTTGAAAATTTTCCAACTAACAGCCCTGCCATTTAATGAAAAATCATAACCAGATACAGACTTGCTTCCATCGATATCACTCTGAAAGCTAGAATCTGAATACCGCTTCAGAAGGAGCTCTTTATTCCCGTAAATAAGGAATAAGTATTTAGTGTTTATAAAATACTTAAGAATACATTTTATAGTTGTCCTATGTTTCTCACCTGGGCTAATTAGATTGGTATCAGCTTAAGCATCCTAATGCATAAGCCACATCCGATCTTATACATAGCATAATGTATATTATGGAACCAATAGTAAACGCATAAGTTATCCTCTTCATATGCTCCTTCTCCTCATCAGTATGAAGAGCATCCTCCTTAGAGAGGATGATTCTAGATTCCGTTGAAACATTTTGGCACTTGGAATTCTCCATATTGAATCTTTTTAATATAGTATCTATGTATAGGGATTAGGACGATCCCTACAACTTTTTGGATCTACCTCTATAGATTTAATACCATAATGTAGAATAATTCCCCTAAATCCTTTATGAAGAAGTTCTTGGGCAATCATGCTTTCACTGATTGCAATAATGCGATGTCATTTGCTAATTAGGAGTAGGTCATCGATGTACATGACTGTGAACACTATAGCACTTCTTTGTTCTTTTCAATATATGCATGCTTCTTTTGTATTTTGATAAAAACCAAAAAGTTGATTACATCATCAAAACACTTGTTCCAAATCCTTGAAGTTTGCTTATGACCATAAATTGATCCTAACAATTAGCATGCCTTTCCCTCCCTTCCACTGATCTTGGGACCATCGGTACGAGACATGTAGACGGTCTGTTCTAAATCACCATTTAGGCCATTTTTATGTCCATTTGCCATGTTTCATAGTCATAGAATGCGGCGACAGCTAGCATTATCTTAATGGACTAAAGCATGGCTGTGGACGGAAATGTTTCATTATAATCAATACCATGAATTTGACGAAATCCTTTTGGAACTAGACTTGTCTTATAGGTCTCTACCTATCTATCTGCATTTAGTTTTTTCTTGAAAATCTATTTGCAGCCGATGGGTTTAATTCCTTCGGGTATGTCGGCCAAAGTCCAAACTTTGTTGTCATATGAGAAATTCATCTCAGATTTCATTGCTTCAAGCCAAAATGTAGAGTTTTTACTTTGTAGTGTTTGTTGGAATGAGAGGGGAGTATCGTCTTCTAAGACTGAATCATATTTATCGCCGTCCACGAGAAATCCATAGTGTCTCTCTGGAGCGCGAGATTTCCTGCTAGACCTTCAAATAAGTTACATGTTTTCATATACTGGTGAATTTGACTCATTTACCAGTTCGACCTCTATGTTAATTTCTCAAATCTCGTCAACGTCGACAATCTCACTATTAATTTCTTTCACAAGAAATTTATTTTCCCAAAATATAGCATGTCGAGAAATAATAACCTTATGATCCTCAGTTTTGTAGAAATTTCTTGGGATATCCTATAAATTTACACAACGTCATCTTGCCTTAAGTTTATTGGGCCAATTGTTCTTAAGTTGGGGTTTCTTATCACACCATTAAATATTTGAGTTGGAGTTTCTTTCCACACCGTATCTCAAATAGAGTTTTTGACACATATTTGATAGGCATCAAATTCAACATATGCGTTGCTGTTTCCAGTGCATATCCACAATAGGAAAGAGGAAACTCAACTGTAATCATCATGCAACATACCATATCTAATAGGGTTCAATTCCTTCTTTCCAAAACACCATTGTATAGTGGAGTACATGGTGGATTAACCTAAAAGATAATCCCATTATCTTTTAAGTATTATTGGAGATCTTGTTCAACATACTCACCTCCTCGATCAGATCAAAGTATTTTGATCTTATGTTTTGTCTGATTTTCAACTTCATTTTTGTACACTTTAAATTTCTCGCAGACGCTGGATTTATTCTCCATAAGATATACAAATCCTAGTCTCCAGAGATCATTAGTAAAAGTTACAAAGTAAGAAGATTTATCTTTGGTAATTATAGGTATTGTGCCACATACATCAGTATGCACGAAACCCAAAAGTTCATCAAATCCGTCGTTGTCCCCACTGAATGAGTGCTTAGTCATTTTTACTTTTAAACAAGGCTCATAACTATCAAATGATTCAGAATTAAATGATGGTAGAAAACCTTCGGTTTTTAGTTTATATAGTCGTTTGTCACCGATATGACCCAGCCTACAATGCCAATAATTGTTATTTATGCCAACACTAGAAGAATTATTAACAGCAAAAATTCAATGAAGAATAAGTATATAAATGCCATTATCCAGAACATCATCACATATATTATTCCAACCAAACACAATATTCATAGTACCGTCGTTGCAATGAAAACCATGACCTGCTTCAGGCAGCCTTGAAACATATATAATGTCGCAAATAAAGTTTCTAACATAATAGTAATTATTCAATAATAAATTATAACAACTAGGCAAATGTAAATGATAATCTCCAACTGCAGTTGCATCTACAAGAGATCCATCAGCAACTTAAAGCCTCATTTCATCCTTTTCCACATGAGTTTCCTCCTAGGTCCCTGTAACGAATTAAAGATATGAGTTTCAAATCCAGTATCTAAAATCCAAGATGATTTATTGATTGCAAAACAGTTTTGAATCATTAACATACCGAAAGAGCGGTAGAACTCTTCATTTTCTTCTCCTTAACAAGTTTTAGGTAGTCCAGGTAGTTCTGTTTCCAATGCTCTATCTTGTGACAATGATGACATTCGCCTTTGTCCGTAGGAGCATCCTTCTTGCTCTTTTTAGAAGCCTACTTACGTTTCTTTGAACCTTTCAAAGATGAAACTTTTCCCTTTATAGGCAACACCAAGTTCTGATCCTTGAATGAACCCTCAACTGATCTTAAAATATCGAGCAGCTCGATGAGGTTTACTCTTAACTGGTTCATATTGTAATTCAATATGAATTGATCAAATTATGGTGTCAGAGAGCTAAAGATAAAATCCACTTGTAGCTCATCCCTTACCTTGATATCAATGTTAGAAAGTCTATCAATATAGGCTTTCGTTCATTGTCAAGACAAAATCCTCAACACAACCGCCCTTACTCATCTTCGTATTGAACAACTTCTTAGTAATCTCATACCTTGCGAAATGAGACTGTTTCCCAAACAAAGCTTTGAGGTCTTTGAAGATTTTATGGATAGACATATGTTCGTGTTGCATTTTGCAACAGTTTGCCTAAAGTGGATAACACGAACGCTTGAGTGATTTCTCAATCAGCTACCCAAGTATTATAAGACTTAACTATCTCGGAGTCAATGCCCTCAATAGGTCTCTTTCTTAAAGATTCATTTATTGACCACCCTATCCTTTTGTATATAGGTGCTACCTTGATTGCTCTTATCCAGTTAATGTAATTAGGTCCGATAAGCTTGTCGTTTTCAAAAAAGGTCTTAAATTTGTCATTTTGTTGCAAATTTAATTTAAGTAGATTAGAACAATTTAAACGTTTCATATGTTCTTATAATATTAGATAGGTTAAATGGTTATATTTCATCTATCAAATAATCTCTCACTAGACTTTTATGTTTCTCAAAACCCTAAGAGAAAACATAGAAATATTTCGATTTCTCCAACGGATGTTAGGACTCGCTTTCCATGGGATTTTGATCTTGAGTTTGTTCGTTAAATCATTGCGCTGTAGGCTCACATCCTATTTAAAAGAAATGTTATTTTGATAGGGAAATTGTATTGAATTGAACAAGCATACCTGGATCAATGAATGAATCTTCTAACAATTTTACGATAACAAAAATTTATCGATGGATAACACATTATCGGTTATATCATATACAACTCCTAACCTGTGGTTTTTGTCCTAATCTTATTTCGACCTTGAGTTTGCTCAAAAAATCGAAAGAGATTATTCACTCATATTACCATTTCGTGATGACCTAATTATAGATGTGCGTACCTTGAGTTTGCTCAAGGAATACATTCATGTACCTTACCACCTCTGTCAATATATTAATAATACTACACATAGGATCTCTAGCTTGAGTTTGCTTAACAACTAGAGAGTATGCAAGTAATTTATCAATATATAAATGGTAGAGGATAACTTTTATATTATTGATTCATAATCTTTAGTATATTTATAAGTGTGAGATTAGTTTAGGGAATAATGTATTTCTTTTGAAATACCCTTGTCATTCAAGTGTTAAACACATCTGAAATCACGACATACATTTTACATATGTGTTTATTCCTTAAACCCGATTTGGGTTTCTTATAGTTCGACTCTATTTAATTCAATCATATTTAATTACTTAGTCATATTTAATTAATTATTTAATTATTTAATTAATTAATTAATTAACATTTTAATTGATTGAATTTTACATCATTCATCCTTGACAATTTATAGATGAATATGGATTATAACATTTATGGTAATTGCATACACATATCATTATAAATGTACATTATTTATGTATTGAAAGGTAATCGGTTTTTATAGTGGTCCGTCCACTTTTTATTATGTCATTGCAAAAACAGGTGGGAGACATAAAGCCTTAGCCCTAAAAACCCAGACAGTACAAGACACGACAATACACTCCACACATCATTAGTACATAAAACAACATACCCAATATCAATGAAATAACATACTGGAGTCTAAGATGGAAATAGATCCGCTATGTTGAACTCAATACCATCATCAAGATCATTGGGGTTGGTTGAGTTGGATGGGCCAGCATTATTGTGTAGAGGATCAAAATGAATAGGATATAAGTTGGATTTGGGAAATGGATCAGTGGTGAATGATGATATGTCAGCACCAAGGACATCCGAGGGAAGAGGATATGTAGATAATACCATGGTTAGATAAGCATCCAAACAGGAAAAATCCGAGGGTATCTGTTTTTAAGAGTTGAAATCCATATTTTACGAACTGCCAAAACGCGATGATTTTAAAAACTTGATTTTGACATATCTTAAATTTTACAAAATAAAATCTTAATTTTCCCCTTCATTTGAAAACTATAGTTATAAGAGTCTGAAAAATTCTTATTTCAAAGAATTTCGACTCATATTTCATTCTGCACATTGATTTAACTTTTCAGGTCGCGAAATCGCGAACTGCCAAAACGAGATGGCTTATTTTTCACTTTTTAGTCAAATTTTATAAAACTTGTCCTAAATACTTTTAAATCATTTTAATAACATAGTAAACTATATTAAACTAATTTTTCACTATTTTACTTTATTAAAACCTCATTTTCACTTTATTTCACACCTTTAATATTATATTATTATAATATTCAATTTCCACCTCTTTAATTCAAAATCTTTTTATATTAAACCATATTATATTTCTATATTATTTTCCGCCTTTAAAAACTATTAATTTTCATAAATGAAACCATAGATTTTATCTTTCAAAAATTTCAAAACTCCACGTTTCCAATTCCTTTCTTTTTAAAACATATTCCAAATCTTTGCAAAAACATTTCCTTTTGGTTTAAGATTTAAAGAGAGGCTTAACCTATCTTATACACATATTATTTTTGTCATAACATGGATAATTTTCACAATATATTTATGGCTAATTCAAATAGCCATCACTTCTCAACATATATGATTTTCAAATCATAAATCATTATAATCCTACTTTATCATAACCAAGCTATATATACTTGATATAAGTAACCAGTATTCAACCAATCATCATCCAAATATATTAAACAACCATATAAGCAATAATATCTTCCACCATATATATATATATATTAGAATTAAAATAAACCAAGTTAAGAGTGTGTTCTCACAATCGATTTCCACTTCTCCTCGATGCTTCCTGAAATAATCTCGGCGGCATTCTGATAGCATTTCTCCCTCCTTTCTTCACTCTGAAGCTTCCCAGATCTTCCTCCTTCACCTCAAGAGAGCTCGGCTATGCATGCGATGGAGGTGATGCGGTGGTTGTTATGGGTTTCCTAGAGGTAGAGGAGTGTCTTTGACTTGGTTTTGAGGTGGATTGACTTTGTTTACATATGGAACTATTTTACTTTCTTTTTGCCATTATTTTTCTTCATTACTTCTTTATGATAAAGAAGTCATTAAAGAGCATTAAGAAGCTCAAGAAGAATGGTGTGAAAATTATGAAGCCTTAGGGTGGGTATTTATAGGAAATTTTTGCAAAATATCTACCCACACATCATGAGCCATCACCTCACCCATGTGCACCCCCCTCCATCACTTCGGCCGAACCCACACCCCCCAATTGGCTTTGTCTCTTTCCTTAATGTTGAAGTAAAACACCTTTTGACTTTTGTTTATAAATATCATGATATTTTCTCCTTTTTACTTTAAGTAAATTTGCAAATGCACATGGTAAATTCTTATATGTATGAACATGTTATGTGCATGTTATATATATGCACAAGACATATAAAAAATGTTGCGATCACTTTGAATACATTGAAGATTTTAAAGTTGATTCCCGGTCACTTTTTCACTTATTAATTAAGTTACATATAAATATAAATAAAATTTGAAAACCACTTTATTATCATATTAAAACGATCAAATTTGAATTATAAAACCATATAAATCAATATTGAACAAGTGTTTATAAAAAGTGCTGTTGTAGTGCCAAAGCGTTATGAATTTTCTTATATTTTTAAAACAAGTATATATCTTTATGAACTATTATAAATGACTTATTATTTTTATATAACTAGTTAAAATGAATTATTATCAATTTAAAATAATTATTTAATATTTAAACTTAATTTAAAATTCCAAAAAATATATAATAGTGATGACATCCTTGATGATGTCATAAAGGCATTTTATTTCCAAAAACAAAATAAATAATTTTATTACATATTCTTTCTTAAATGGAGAAATAAGTGTACGTATCCTGTTTCATATCCTCTAATATTGAGAAAATCTAAATTTTACCGAAAACTAATTTTCGTTGCTTTTTTGACGGAAATCTCAAACATCTATTTTGTTAATATAATTTTAAAACAAGTTTATCATCATTAATTATTGTTCAAAACATTATAATTTGTGTTAAAAAATCTTATATTTGAATATTTAAAAATAAATATTATTTTCCAAAGTGATAAATTTACGGGTCGTTACAGCAGGTTTAAGGTTTCGCTTGGAAGAGGCCTTCGCTTGAGACAATGACGGAAAAGTAAACATATTTTGAAAAATTAGTATAAGGCCCAAAGTCAGTTTGAGTCTTTATATTGGGGATAACCTTTGAGTTTACTTCATCCTTGGGTTAAGCCAATAGCCATGTAGGGAAAAATACTTAATTATCCAAACCCAATCTTTCGACACTGCCTTTCTAGACACCCTACTAAATGGGTAGGCTTTAATCGGTTAACCCTAATATTGTCAATTTAGACCACATAGACTATGTAACTCTGATACCAATGTTGGAACCATGCTAGTCAAAAGCAAGTGGAGTAGGTAGATTTTAAAACTTTCTTTCCATTTTGGTATTAGCTAAGCCTAAAAAGTCTAAAGAGATTGTAGATCCATTCTAAAATTTGTTTTAGATAGAATCTTTTGCTTTATTTAATCATGTTTAAAAGCTTTTTATTTATTTTACAAGTATATGAAATATACTTGTTTACGTGAAGTTCACGTGCTACAGATAAGAAGTGTACATAGTTAATAAGAACATGTGTAGGTGCTAAGGTTTACACTTTAATGAACCCATTTCCCATTTACATATGCATTTGTCATCCATGATATTGAATCAATACATACGTACATATGTGTGTGTGTGTGTGTATCTGTGTGTGCACACGTGCACGTGTGTGTGTATGTACACACACACACCCATTACAATCAAATTAGATAATTTTGTGTAATTAAAATCCAAAATTAATATTAACGAATTTGGTTTCAATTAAAGAAAGGTTTGACGATAAAAGTTACATAATTACATAAGATCCATTTTATTAATTTGAATTAAAGTAACACACACACATATATATGTATATGTATATGTATATGTATATGTATATGTATATGTATATATGTGTATATATACATATACATATACATACATATACATACATACATACATACATACATACATATATATATATATATATATATATATTTCCATACACACACATGTGTGTGTAACATAACAAAATTTCATAGATTGTTCCGAATGGAATATTTCTTAGAATTTCGAAAGCATAACAATTGTTCATGATTGTTCCGAATGGAATATTTCTTAGAATTTCGAAAGACGTGGTTAAATGGTTTTGAAAGAGAATGTTTAAGGTTTTAAGCAATGATTAGGAAAGGGATTGTTTTAGGTTTTAAACAAAGGTATTGAAGGTGTTGTTTTGGCTTTATAGCCTAATGTTTTCTAAGTTAAAAAGAGGCTTTAACTTATTTTGAAGGGGTAAATAATCCCATTAATTTAGGTTCCATCAACATTGACTAAAGCATATATCATGGAGTATGTGTTTTTAGTAAAGCAAAGAGTATGATTTCCTTGTTTTATAAAGATATGATTTCCAAAGTAAATCATGTTAAAGATTATTTTTAAGGAAATGGAATTTGATAGGGGTAGTTAACCTTAAGTATATGACTCAGATTTTAGAAGAATAGATGAGAATGGTATGGGGTTGTGCCCTATACTTTAGCTACTAGTCCCGAGCTAATATAAGTCCAAAAAGTCCAGTGTGTAGGGCTTTGTCACAGGTAAGACTAAAATGATGTTACACAAGGAAAGGAATACACAGATTAGGGTTAAGTTATTGGTGAGTCCGCAAAATCATTAGGATCAGTTGACCCTTGGAGAAATAAGTTAAGATAGATTGTCCAATATTGTATCTAACAGAAATTAGAATATTTATTATGTCTAGTAGGCCCGAGTCGGCCAGAGGTTAATAGTTAGCCTGTTAAAACTATATTGTTTGGACAGATAGTCCGTTGTTTACCAGATTTATATGCATATATGTTATTGCTATTGTTTCTATAATCAGTTTGATTGCAGGATTTTGATTTGCAAAAGATATGTTTTAAAAGGATATTAGTGAGGAGAAACTTGTTCTGCTAAACTGCTTGGTCTCACATAATATCAGTAAACCGAGATGTAATAGAATTATTCACACCAGGCTTTATGTCTGACTCGAAGTTTCTATTTTCCCCTTAAACTCTCGGGTGCTCAAAATTAAATTTGAGTAGATTGAGAGTTAAGGACTTTTCAGGTTTAGTAAGTTGGATAAATAAGCTTTTGAAGACATGCAGGAGGCAAATCTTGCTATGTAGGAGTTATTTAGCATTATTTCCATTGTGATGTATTTATGACTGATATGTCTATCTATTTAGTACTCTGATTATCCAGGAGGCATCTTCATATGTCGCTCTTAGCGTAATTTGTAATAATTATATTTGATCACCTAGGAATCATTCTGAGATTATGTAATTAAATATGAAATATTGATTTGAAATGTAATCAAAGTATGTTGATTTTATTTGATATTCATGTGCTTCTGATATTATGGATACCATTAACATTACCATATTTTGTCACCGAAAGCTAATACTATAGATGACTACAACATCTATAGCGCTTAGCTTTGGGCCTCAAAATAAGGGATGTTACAACTTGGTATCAAGGCATATGTTTATGAAAGCTTAAAAAAATTAAACTTAAAATGATTTTTGAAAACATAATCCTAAGGAATTAGAGAAAAGATTGGAGTATGGGATAACGTTATAGTAACATACTTGTATTTACCATATATTAGTATATGCTTTATCTCTATTCTCCCATCTCCTTTGGCTATTCTTCCGTGTCTTACAAAGAATGGAATGCAGATTTTAAGGAAGTAAGATATGGATGCTAGGAACGGAAGAGTTAACCTTGGTGGAGGAAGCACCACAACTAATGGAAATGTCAGGCCAAACACTAGAAGGAATCCAGGTCAGGTAAAAGATGCTAATGTGGGTGCTAGAGCGTCGCAAGTTGATATGGGAGCTATGTATCAGTTCTTCGTCAACCTAATGCAAGCTGGAGTTGCTGCGGGATTATTTAGAGGAAATGCTAATGAAGGAAATCAGGAAGCTCCGATGGTCAATAACTATGCAGTACTAAGCAGAGAGTATGCTAGGCTTGGAGGGAAGCCGTTTATCGGCATTGAGGACGCAATTGAAGTAGAGAATTGGTTGCTTCATTATGAAAAGAATTTTGCTGATTTAGAACTTAACGATGAGCAGAAAAGGAGACTAGCATCTAGACAGTTGTAAGGAGCAGCACTGTACTGGTGGAACAGTGTTACTGTAGGAGTAGCAGAAGAGGCTATGACTTAGGAGGAACTCAAAAGGAGGATTGAGGAAAGATCCGTGAGGGAGATCGCCAAGTCAACTCTGCTCAGAAAGTTTGCTGAATTGGTGCAGGAAGACATGACAATGCTTGGTATGCTACCAGATTTGAGGAATTATAAAGATACGGATATGCTACAGTTGATATAGTTATCAAAAGGAATAAGTAGTTCATCCGCGGATTGAGACTCGAGCTTGGTAAAGCAATTTTAGCACATATTAGGGATCCTTGCGATGTAATTGTTGAGATGGCTTTAAGGAATGAGGAGATGCCTGCTTTCTTTAATGGTAACAAAGCGGTAGAAACTCAAGGTGGACAAAACCAGAAGAGTAAGTTTTTCCACAAGAAGGGAGCTCAGAAAGGAGTAGCAGCCAAGAAAGGTAAGGCCGATGTAGTTTGCTACAAGTGCGATAAGAACGGACATTTTTCTCACTAGTGTCGGATGGGCAAAGCAAAGAAGGTTGCCGACAAGAAAGGAGTGAAATTCTTCAACTGTAATTAGATTAGACATTATAAGAACCAGTCAAAGAACCGGCCAAGGATGGAAAGGGCAAAGTGTTTACATTGGAACCGGCTACCTCAAGACCAACAATAGAGGAAAAAGGAAAAGATGTGTTGGGAGGTACGCTTTTGATTCATGGTGTGTCAGTTATAATTCTATTTGATACTGGTGCATCGCATTCTTTTATGTCTCATTATTTGGTAGGTAAGCTTAACCTAGAACCTTCATACCTAGTTACATCCTTATGGGTTGTGAATCCGATAGGAGGGTACACGACACTTGGGATGAGATGTGACCAGTTAGAGTTTGAATTGTTAGGTCATATATTTGCTTGCAGTTTGCATGTATTTTATTTCGTAGGGTTCGGAATTATTTTGGGTATGGATTGGTTAAGTAAGTCTGATGCCAAGATGTTTTGCCATGATAGGAAAATATCACTTAGACACCATAGTTGTAGTGATCGGATTATATAAACTATAGAAAATCCGAAATTAGATTCTTTTGCTTTGTTGGTGTTATGGACGAAGAAGACTAGTTGAATCGAGTTTACATTGCTAGAGAATTTGTAGATGTCTTTGAGCCTAGGATAGGACTACCGCTGAAAAGAGCTATCGAATTTCGGATAGATTTAGTACCAAGAGCCGAACTTGTGAGTAAACTACCAAGTAGAATGAAACCTACCGAGATGAAGGAGCTAAAGGTGCAGTTGGTGGATTTAGAAGGTAAGGATTTTATCAGACCAAGTAGTTCGCCTTGGGAGCATCTGTAGTATTTGTTAAGAAACCGAATGGATCGTTGAGGTTGTGTATCGATTATCGTAAGTTGAATGACAAGACGATAAAGAACCAATATTCGTTACATAGGATTGATTATTTGTTCGACCTATTGAGTGGAGCCAAGGTATTTTCTCAGTTGGATTTGGCAACTGGGTTCCATCAACTTAGAATAGCAGAGGATAGTATTCCTTTAACGTTTAGGACCAGATATGGATCATACGAATGGTTAATGATGCCGTTCGGACTAACTAACGCACCAATATTCCTCATGGACTTGATGAACAGAATCTTCCGGGAGCATTTGGACAGATTTGTATTAGTATCCATAGACGACATATTGATATATTCCAAGGATGAAAGAGATCATGAAATTCATCTTAGGATAGTGCTTGAGACACTGAGACAGCATAAGTTGAAGGCAAAGTTTTTTTGAAGTGTCACTTTTGGAAGAAGGTAGTGAAGTTTCTCGGTCATGTAGTCCTGGAGAAAGGGTTGTCAATAGATCTGGCTAAGATTGAGGCAGTGAATAATTGGAAGAGACCCGAGACAGTGACTGAGATAAAGATTTTTCTTGGGTTAGCTGGCTACTACCGAAGATTCATTAAGGATTTCTCGCAGATAACAGCACCGATGACTAAGTTAGCATGGAAAGACGTGAAGTTTGTTTGGACTAAGAAGTGTAAGGCATTCCAGATTGAAACATTTGTTGACTAATGCACTTGTGTTAGTTGTTTCAGAGGGGAATCGGGACTTGGTGGTATACACGGATGCATGCGGAATTGGATTAGGGGCTGTGCTAATGCAGAGGGGTAAAGTAATTTCCTATGCATCTATACAGCTTAGACCGCATGAAGTTAGATATACAACTCATGATTTGGAATTAGTAGCGGTAAAATTCGCATTGAAGGTGTGGAGACATTACCTTTTGGGAGAAAGATTCGAGTTGTTTATGGATCATAAATTACTAAGATATTTATTCACTCAGAAGGAGTTGAATATGAGACAGCAGAGATGGTTAGAATTCATAGTTGCATACGACTTTGGTATAGAGTACACACCAGGAAAATGAAATAAGGTTAAAGATGCACTCAGCAGAAAACATCAGAATTTATTATTGGCAATGATAGTTGAGTGGAAAGATTTAGAAGCATTGACTGCATGCGGTGTACAATAGAGATCAGAGACTAGTTCTAGTCGAGAAACCGCCATGATATCATGTTTAGAAGTTCGACCGATGATGATCGAAAGGATTGCTACTAAGCAGGGAGAAGACCCATTATTAGCTGAACGGGTCAGCAAATTAAGGAACGGAATAGTGAGCGATGACTTGAAAGATTGCAGTCTTGACCAGATGGGTGGTTGAGGAATAAAGGACGACTATGTGTTCTGAATGTGAGGAACGTTAGGAAGGAAGTCCATAGAGAATGCCATCGTTCAAAGTTTACTATTCATCCAGAAGGAACTAAGATGCATCAAGGTATGAAGAGAAGTTTCTTCTAGGAGGGTATGAAGAGAGATGTAGGCTTATGGGTGAGGCAGTGTTTGAACTATCAACAGGTAAAAACCGAACATTAGGAACCGAGTGGGTTACTCCAGCCTTTGGATGTTCCAGTCTGGAAATGGGATTCTATCTCAATGGATTTAATAGATGGGTTGCCAAGGTCGAATAGAGGAAATGAGAGTATCTGGGTTATAATGGACAGGTTGACTAAGAGTACACGCTTTATACCGGTTAAGTTGACCAGAACAGCCCTAGATTTAGCTATGTTATTCATGAGGAATATAGTTAGACTACATGGAATTCTTGGTAGTATAGTAAGTGATAGTCTCCTTATTCACTAGCGAGTTTTGGAAGAGTCTCTAGGAAACTTTAGGTACCAAGCTCAATACGAGTGCTGCTTACTATCCATAGACAAATGGGCAGACCGAGAGTTAACAAATCCTTAGAAGATTTGTTAAGAGCTTGCGTGCTAGATTTCAGCGGATCATGGGAAAACCGACTACATTTAGTCGCATTTTCGTATAACAATATTTATCAGACTAGTATAGGGATGGTACCATTTGAAGCTTTGTATGGAAGGCCATGCAAATCTCCTATTTGTTGGTTAGAGACCGGGATAGGTTAGTTCTTGGTCCAGATTTGGTTAGAGAAGCTGTAGAGAAGATTGAGTTAATTCGGGTTAGAATGAAGGAGGCTCAGTCTAGGCAGAAGAGTTATGATGATAAGAGAAGGAAAGACTTAGAGTTCACAGTAGGAGATCATGTTTTCGTAAAAGTGTTACCGATGAAAGGTGTGATCAAATTTGGAAAATCAGGAAAATTGGCACCAAGATTCGTTGGACCATTTCCTATTATAGAAAGGATTGGGAAACTTGCGTATAGGGTAGAGTTACCGAATAGATTGGCAGGAGTCCACAATGTTTTTTATATTTCTCATCTAAGGAAGTGTGTTCGAGATCCAGAGACTGCTATTACACCGACGGTGTTATAAGATATAGTAGTATAGTTGCGAGAGATGAGAAGAGACTTAGGAACGAGATAGTTAGATTAATCAAAGTCCAGTGGAGTGATGATGAGAGAGATGGTACTTGGGAAATAGAGAGCAGGATTAGAGACACTTATCCTGACTTGTTTGATGGCATGTTTTACTTTTATGTTTGACTGTTGTGGGTACCTTATCGTAATTTCGAGAATGAATTCTTTAAGAAAGGGGTCTGTAATGACCCTAATTTTAGTTAACATTATTTAGACATTTAATTTGGTAAATTAAATTAAATAATGTAGATGGTTAAGAGGAGGTTGAGATTTGATAGTTAAGCCTGAGCCGTGCCTTATGTATGAATTAATACAAGTAATTAAATCTTAAGATAAGGAGAAGGAAAATAAGGAGGGCAAAATAGGAAGAGCCTAATTCTTATATCCTAAAACCCTCTCATTCTCCATTTCATTCATTTATTTGCATCTACAAATTAAACTAAAATGTAAGGGGTGTGGCCAGCTATTAAAGAGAAGGGAAATCAAAGATTAAAGTTAGGAGATTCAAGATCAAGATCTTACGAAATCAACTTTAATCCAAATCTCAACATTCTTAGTCAAACCGATGTGAATAATTAATTTACATCTCACTCTTGATAATGATTTCAGTTTCAAGTTAGACCTGAATTAGTTTTGCAAGTATCATGCCATGTTTTGATTTATTAAATGAATATATATATATATATATGCTTATTGATGATTTATATTGTTTAATATAGATTTTATGATATGTTTGGATTAGAAAACCTATAAACTGACATCCAAATGAGTTGCGTTCTTGATATATGGTCAAAAATATTATTTTAGAAGTGGGTCTCAGGTTTCATAGTTTTCTAAGTAGCTGTGGATTTATTATGAATTTTCTATAAGACAAAATAGTTAATTTTGAGTTTAAATTATTTAAAGCAATTAAATAATGTTTTCGGGTCTCAAATTGATAGATTTAGAAAACATATTTAAATTGAATTATTGAGATTTTTGGATATTTTTCCTAAGTGTTTTACTTTGGTTATTAGATTATTTAAGTTAGATGACTTAATTTTTTTATTAAGGATGAGTTTATTTGCAAAAATATTTTCAATTGTTAATTTTTGAGTTCGGCAACCTTTTTATAAAAGAATTTTGATAAAGGATTGGAAACCAATCATATTTTGACAAATTAGGCCAGTTAGGCGAAAAAATTACTTTGAAAGGCTAAAATCGGTTTTGTTTCGAATTACAACTTCGCCACTTCCATTGCTTGCTTCCATCACCACCCAGTGAGCCTTTCATACCCATTCGAAACCAATGCACATGGTATCAAACAATTGATACGTAATGTATTGGAGAAAGAGGGAGGGGACCGTGTCGAAGGCATGCTTTCAAAGGGGTTGCTTTTATTGGCTTTCGAACCTATTAACTTGTCTTTTTTCTAAAAAGAAGCTTTTGAAAGTGTTGCCGCTTGTCTTTGTTTCTAAAAGGAACTTTCGAAGGAGTTGCCACTTTTGAACCCATTCGACACCCTAGCTGCTGCATTCATACCTTTCGAATTAGTTAAAGGCCGATTTTTATAGCCTTATGACAATGTGTTCGAAAGGAAAGCTTTCATTTTCTTATCATTGAAGCCGCCTTCTAAACGCTTCGAAAAGGTTTTTAGCCGCTTTTAATAAGAGTTCGAAGGAAACGGTTTCGAAAGGATGGTTTCGAAGCTATCCTCTTCCCCAATTATTCTACTTGAGATAAATGCTTTCGAGTGGGGTACTTTTGCTTCTGTTCTCTTTAACCCAGTGGTTATATTAGAGGTTAAACACAATGATTATCAAAGATATACTTTTAAATGATTTCGAAGCTATGTTTCCAATAAATATTACTTAAACCCAATGCTTTCGGAAGGTATGTTTTAAGTGTTTCAAATGGAAAGATTCCAATATTTTTGAAGGGTATACTTTAAGTGTTTCGAATGGAATATTTCTAACAGTTTCAAAAGACAAGGTTAAATGGTTTCGAAAGAGAATATCTAAGGTTTAAGCAATGATTTTGAAAGGGATTGTTTAAGGTTTTAAATAAAGGTTTCGAAGGTGTTATTCTGGTTTTACAGCCTAAAGTTTTTTAAGTTAAAAAGAGGCTTTGACTTGTTTTGAAGGTGTAGATAATCCCATTGATTTAGGTTTCATCAACAATGTTTTGAGTAAAGCATATATCATGGCACAAGTGTTTTGAGTAAAGAAAAGAGTATGATTTCCTTGTTTTATAAAGATATGATTTAAGGGTAAATCATTTGTAAAGATTGCTTTCAGGGAAATGGAATTTGACTGGGGTAGTTAACCCTAAGTATATGACTCAGATATTAGAAGACCAGATGGAACTGGTATGGGGTTGTGACCTATACTTTAGCTGGTAACCCCTAGCTAATATAAGTCTAAAAATTCAAGTGTGTAGGGCTTTGTCGCATGTGAAACTAAAATGATGTTACACACAGAAAGGAATATACAGAGTAGAGGTAGGTTATTGGTGAACCCATAAAACCATTAGGATCAGTTGACCCTTGGAGAAGTAAGTTAAGAACAGATCGTCCAGTATTGTATCTAACAGAAGTTAGAATATTTATTATGTCTTGTAGGCCCGAGTCAGCCAGTGGTTAATAGTTAGCCTGATAAAACATTATCGTTTGGACAGATTGTCCGTTGATTACCAGATTTATATGCATATATGTTATTTCTATTGTTGCTATAATCAGTTTGATTGCAGGATTTTGACTTGCAAAAGATATGTTTTAAAAGGATATTAGTGAGGGGAAACCCGTTCCCCTAAGTGGTGTGGTCTCACTTAATATCAGTAAACCGAGACGTAATAGAATTATTCACACCAGGCTTTATGTTTGACTCGAAGTTTATGCTTTCCTCTTAAACTCTCGGCTACTCAAAATTAAATTTGAGTAGACTGAGAGTTAAGGACTTTCCAGGTTTAGTAGGTTGGACGAATAAGCTTTCGAAGACGTGCAGGAGGCAAAGCTTGCTATGTAGGAGTTATTTAGCATTATTTCCGTTGTGGTGTATTTATGACTCATATGTCTATCTATTTAGTACTCTGACCATCCAAAGGGGCATCTTCTTATGTCGCTCTTGGCATAATTTGTAATAATTATATTTGATCAAAACCTAGGAATCATTTTGGGATTATGTAATTGAATATGAAATATTGATTTCAAATGTAATCAGAAAAGTTTTTATTAAAATCTATGTTGATTTTATTACATATTCATGTGCTTCTGATATTATGGATACCATTAACATTACCGTATTTTGTCACCGAAAGTCAATACTATAGATGACTGAAGCATCTGTAGTGCTTAGCTTCAGGCCTCCAAGGGATGTTGCATGTATGTGTGTGTTATATGTGTGCATATGACACAAAAACAAGTTTGTAACTATTTAAAACAACTTCTGTTTGTTGAACCGTTGAATATTGGGAAACCGATTCCCAATCACATTTTTACTTATTAGTTAAAATGAATATATTTGTAAACAAAGTTTAAAAATAATATTTTGCATCATTATTAATTAAATGATCTCATTTGAATTATAAAATCATATAAATACATATTAACAACTATTTACAAAAAATGCTATTATACCGATAAAGCGATATCAATTTTCCTTATATTTTCAAACAGATTATATATCTTTATAAAACTATTATAAATGATTTATTATCACTTTATAACCATTTAAAATGAATTATTATCATTTAAAAATAATTATGTGAATAGTTATAATAATTATTAAATCATTAAATCTCAATTTAATTCGTAAATCAATATTTAAATATAAGGGCACCGCTGATGATGTCATAAATACCATTATTTTTCCCAAAAATAAAATAAATAATTTTATTTCATATTCTTATTCAATTATAAAAATGAGTGTATGTGTGTAGCTCCTTTGTATGATGTTTATGATTATAGAGCTGTTTATCGATAAAACGATTTTTGGTCATTTTATCGATATCTTTCCAAAGTATATATTTTGTGAACATTTTTCCAAAATAAGTTCGTTACTATTATTGTAACGACCCACTATTTTAGACCATTCAAATCGACAATAATCCACACATGTCAGACTTGAATAATACAAAATAATAGATTGTAATAAAATTTGGAGCAAATAAAATCATTCACAGAATCACAAACGCAGAAATATCAGAATAACTCGCAGTGGAAAATAAAATAAATAGTGGTTCATGAAGCCACTAAAATACAGAGTCTCAAAATAGAGACAAAATACATAGTCTGAAAACCAATACAGTTCTGAAACAAGTACAATAGAAATCCCAAAGACATAAGTCTCTAATACAAAAGCTGAAAATAGAACAACTGAAACTGAAATAGATGAACAACTAGATAAGCAGAATCTCCAGTGATTCCTAGCTCCAGAAAAGTGAAATCCAAAGCTGTGAATACTCAGGCTGACCCGAGCGTAAATAAACACAAACACTCGAGTCAGGACATACATACTTATACAATGTAAACCAACTCAAGTGAACTGTAATAAAGGTACAAGTAACTTAAAGAATGCTTGGGATCGCCCATTCTTTAAGGATCCGTTAAACTATCTACTTTGTAGTAATATTCGCTATTATAATAATGTCTAATCATAAAATAAACATACTTTAAAATAGCATTAAGGATTGACCTAATATTCCCCTTAACACGAATAATGCCAATAGTCTATACAGTACCTGCATACCTTGAAAGGCTATGAGAAGATACTCCATAGATACTCCATAGGTACGACACAAATCAATTTCCCGCTTAGGAGGTAGAGCAGTAACTTCACCAAATACATCGGCATAGAGTTTGACTACACAAGTCGACTGAAGATCAACAGGAGAAGCATCTAGAGAAAAGATAAAGCTACCAGCATAATCATGAGGCATGCTACACTGAATAACCAAAGAATTACCCCGATCATCCCTAAGAGAAACAATTTGGGATTTACAAGAGATACGGGCATCATGCCCATCAAGCCAATCTCCTCCAAGCAACAAATCAAAAGCATCGAAACCAAGAACAAAGAAATCACTAGAAAATTTATGGCCAGAATAGAAGAGTCTCACTTGCCTACAAATCTTATTAAGATTTGCGGGACCACCAATAGGATTTGAAACACATAAAAGAACAAAATCATACTCAGGAGAAAGGAGATGTTCAAACTTATCACACAAATCATCAGAAATAATACTATGCGAAGCTCCAGTATCAAATAAAACACGAACAGGAAGATGAAATAAAGTAAAGGTGCCCTGAAGAGTACCTTGATCATCAATAGGAGCAGGAGCAGGTGCAGTAGGTGAAGAAGCAGATGTGACAACAAAAACACTAGATGGCTTTCCCTTTTGATACAAAGGGCAGTCATTCTTAAAATGACCTGGCTGAAGACAAACATGACAAAGATTGTTCCTGGTAACTTGAGGTGGAGGAACAGCAGCACTAACCGAAGTAGGGCAACTATTAGCATAGTGTCCCTTCTGGTCACATTTGAAGCAGGTAATGGTAGATAGATCAATAGGGTGCCTCTGAGAAGGAGATGATGATGAAGATCCCAAGCCCGGATGCTTGAGCCAATTCTTCTTCTGTTGGTGGAAATTGGGCTTTCTCTTCTTAGAATTTGCAGAGGAAGACTAAGATACATGAGCACTAGAAGCAGTAGGACCCTTGGAAGTAGGGTTCTCATAACGAATAGCCATATCCATAAGCTCAGTAAAAGTGCCATGAACATGTGAAATAAGACGATCGTAGAACTCTGGGCGAGCTCCAGCTATGAACTTCTCATTTTTCTTAAGCTAAGTGTCAATAAGACCAGGACCAAACTTGGAAAGTTTGTTGAACTTCCGCTCGTACTCAAAAAAAGACATGGTACCCTGCTTAAGATCCATGAATTCTCGATAAAGCCGGGATTTCCCGGCTTCGGGCATCCATTTTGCCACAAAAGCCTCCCTGGAAAGAAGATACAAAACAAGACTTAAGATAGATTCAAAAGAAAAGAAAATGGGAAAAATTCAAGATAACACAAAGGATACCGGAGCTGCTCCGAGGAAATATCACCCTCGTTAGTGTGAGCTGTAAAAGACTCCCACCAATCTAAGGCTGACTCTTGCAGCTGCCAAGCTGCTAACTGATGCTTCTGGGCATCGGTAATCTCAAGACCAATAAAGATCCTCTCTAAACTCTGTAACCATTGTTGGGCTTCGATAATACTCTCTGAACCGGTGAACTTAGTACCACCAAGCTGAGAGAATTCCTTACAGAGAACAGTAAACCTAACAGGTGCAATAGGTTGAGGAGATGGGGCAGTACCACGACCCCTACCTCTAGCATTTCCATGATTCATCCTGAAAATATCAAGAATGAATTTTAGGACAATGGTACAAAGAAGACAAATATATGGTAAGATAGACAAAATAAGATCACTTGGATGAATATCCTAATAACATACATTTCTAACAAGGTACATACTAAAAGAAGGAAGTTTAGAAAATTTGCTTTTAAAACAAGAAATTTTTATATCAAAATAATCTTTGAAAATCATTTGAAAAATCATTTAAAATCATTTTATACTTTGAAAATACGTTCACTCACAAAGAAATGATTCTGAGGTTAATTTCACTCATTCTAGGGTATTTCTACCCTATCTCTAATGAGTTTTTGCTCCATAGGCTAAGATTTGCCTAAAACCTGGCTCTGATACCAAATGTAACGACCCACTATTTTGGACCATTCAAATCTACAATAATCCACACATGTCAGACTTGAATAATACAAAATAACAGATTGCAATAAAATTTGGAGCAAATAAAATCATTCACAGAATCACAGACACAGGAATATCAGAATAACTCGCAGTGGAAAATAAAATAAATAGTGGTTCATGAAGCCACTAAAATACAGAGTCTCAAAACAGATACAAAATACATAGTCTGAAAACCAATACAGTTCTGAAACAAGTACAATAGAAATCCCAAAGACATAAGTCTCTAATACAAAAGCTGAAAATAGAACAACTGAAACTGAAATAGATGAACAACTAGATAAGCAGAATCTCCAGCGATTCCTAGCTCCAGAAAAGTCAAATCCAAAGCTGTGAATACTCAGGCTTACCCGAGCGTAAATAAACACAAACACTCGAGTCAGGACATACATACTTATACAATGTAAACCAACTCAAGTGAACTGTAATAAAGGTACAAGTAACTTAAAGAATGCTTGGGATCGCCCATTCTTTAAGGATCCGTTAAACTATCTACTATGTAGTAATATTCGCTATTATAATAATGTCTAATCATAAAATAAACATACTTTAAAATAGCATTAAGGATTGACCTAATATTCCCCTTAACACAAATAATGCCAATAGTCTATACAGTACCTGCATACCTCGAAAGGCTATGAGAAGATACTCCATAGGTACGACACAAATAGAAACTCGTAGTAAAGCTCGCTATGGTAGGTGACACGGCACAACTAGGCAATGCCAGGGTAGATATACCAATTACGCATCCGGACTGGTGGTGACACATAGCAGCCACTACCGCCCACCTCGAACAACACTCCCAAATCAAGGGTGCGCACCAAATCAATCACAAGTAATAGAATGGTATCGAAGAAGTGTGTCCGATCAGAGGTGCTACCTCATTGGTCCGTCAATCGCTCCTGTTTTAGCCACCTTATGCCAACTCTCGGGAGTTGGGTTCACGTATATACTATAGGATCGTCACCACCATCATAATTCATTCTGGAAACTCCACCGCGTACACAGTTGTCAAAGTGGTTTTCGGTATCGACAGAGAGTATGTCCATATCCGATCCCGGTCTCTTTAACAACCAATCGTTATTATAACCCGTGGTTATAAATTTAAAAACAGTTTATATTTCAAATCAAAATACTTCAATTAAACCATTTAAAAACAAAGTCATTATCTTATAAATCAAATATTCAATTCCCAAAATTTTAGCCTTTTCTGAGTTCATTAATTCACTTAAAAACAATAAAACATTAAAATTCCAGCTTTCACAGCATTTAAAAAGTGCTGCGGTAAGTTATATTTGAAAACAATTCAATTTAGCAAAGACAACATTTATAAACTGCTGTAACAGTTCAGTTTTAAAGGAAAAATAGTTCAATTCAGAAAAGACAGCATTTACAGAACTGTTGTAATAGTTCAGGGTTCAATGTAAAGGTTTTAATTCAATTCAGCGAAGACAGCGTTTTAAAACTGCTGTAAAAGTTCAGTTATATACAAAAATCATATTTCAGCCTACTGCAGCACTAACAAGTGCTACAATAGCCCTTTCATTAGTTTCAGGTTCAATTTTAGTTCCTACCACTACAGCACTTACCAAGTGCTGTCATAGCCTTAGTTCATTTTAGTCTTTTAGTTCATTTATGCAACCACAGCACTTACAAAGTGCTGCAGATTCTACTTAGTTCAGAATTAGTTCATTTCCAGAAATGATAGCATTTCTGAAGTGCTATTAATTGAATTTCCAGGTTTTAAATACAATTCCAGCCATAAATAAACTTCAATTTAAATCATTTAAACTTATAAAAATCATATTTTTCCACATTAAAAATGTTCATTTAAATCCTTTAACTTATGGTTTTTATAAAGAAAAAAATTTTCAAACAAAAAATCAAATTTTCCGAAGTTCACTTATTTAATTCAAGTGTGTCAATTCCCATTTTTAATTTTTTACAATTTACTTCAACATTTAAATTTAAATCTCCATTTTTCACCATTTAAAACTTAATTTTCATTTTTAATTTAATTAACTTAAATTTCCATTTAAAAATCAAATCAAAATTTCCAAATTAAGTTACACTTTAAAATCACCATTTCTATCCATTTATTTTACATTTAACACATAGAAAAACATTTCCATTTTAATAAATCTTTTAAAAATTCAATTTAAATCAATTTATCATATTTTTTCATTTTAAAATACTTAAAAATTTACAGAAAAAAAATATAAAATAACCACGGGTCTGTATAATATTTTCTAGCCTAAGTCAAGTGATACGGATAATATATCATTTCAATCCGTAGTTTACCAAGAAAATCCGAGTTTTATCATTTCAAACCCGCAATCCCAAGTAAATAAAATTAATTAAAAGTCACTCAGGCTTATCATTTCAGCCCATAAAAATCTTTCCCTATTCTAAAGTCTGTTCGGGTATGTATCATTTCAACCCATTGTGATTCTATTCTAAAGGGAACTTGCAGTGTGATAAACAAATATAAAATGAACAGTTTAATAATATACAACAGTAACATGTGATATGACATGTAATTTACAGGTTTAACATCATACATAAATAATCACAGGCAGTTATAGCATCATTTATAATTCTACACATTCAAATGTTGTCGCTTCACAATTGCATAAGTATATAGTGTCGTGTGAGATTTACTCACCTCTAAATGCTGGAGATTGCAATACAACTAACACAACGGAATCAAAAGCACAAAAACAAGACTACGGATTTGAGTGGAGAGCGAGATCCAATGCTACAACTCTTGTGTTACAACCCAAAAAAAAATCAAAACAATTTAAAATTCAATACAACATTGAAATTGTATAATTGAAAAGCAAATCGAACACACAACTTTTGCCTTGCTTTCTACAATGTTTTGCATGGCCTAGGGTACGTTTTGGTTTAGGTTTGATCAAGACATGGCTCGGGTTTGGGCTAGGCATGGCTCGGGTACAAGCTAGAAGATGTAGAGGAGTTACCCCATGTAGAGTATGAAGAGTTTTTAGGAAAAAACATTGTTTTGTTCTTCCAAATGGGCTCGGCCATGGGCAATTGGGTCAGGTCAGAGGGGTATGGGTCAGGTCAGGGGCTGGAGGGGTGTGTGGTGGTCTGGTCAGTGATGGTGGTGGCGGCCTAAGGTGGTGGTGGTGGTGGAAAGTGGAGTGGTGAACAAGTATTGGTCAAACAACATGTTTTTATGGCTTGTGTTGCAATTTTTGTGGAGTTTTGGCATCATGGTGGGCTCAAACATGGTCAAGGCCTGGGGTGTAGGTGGTGGTAATGGCAGGGAAGAGATGTAGAGGTGGTGGCCCTGAAAACAAGGAGGAGGCCGAGCAAAACTATGGAGAGAACAAGGCAAAAATATAGGAAAAAGGAAGAAAAAGAGAAAAAAATAAGATGCCATTACCAATACTTGTGCTAGCCATGAATAAGAAATGACGACGATGATTTTTCTTTGCGTGAAATGAAGGAAAAATACATGGCTAACCCAGTAAAATGCATGGCCAAAGTAGTAATTCAGAGTTGAGGAAAATGAAAAGTTTTTGGAAATGAAAAGACTTAAGTTTCCAAGCTTTTAAAACCTTTCATATTTCCTTTTCTTTAATTCAATTTAAAACAAAAATAAAATCAGTAATTTACTTTTAAAAACTGAAAAAAAGTAAAATAAAACAAAAATAATTAATTAATTTTAATGAAAATGGAAAAAGAATATAAGAAATTACTCAAAAATTGAAAACAAGGTCCAGAAATTTCAAATAAATCACCATTGACTTTGGAAAATTATTTACTTCATTTTAAAAATATTCTAAATCAAAATTTGAAATAAAAATGATTTTTAAAACATTTTCAAAGTGAAATAAATAATTAAATTCAGAGAAAATAGCAAAAGAACTGAAGAAATTGTTTAAAAATAGGAAACAGAACACGAAAATTACAACAAAATACCATTAATTCTAGAAAGATTTCTACTTCACTATAAAAATATTTCCAAATGAAATAAATTCAAATAAAAATAATTTCATAATATTGGGTTGTTCCAATTATTCATCACTTAAAACTTGATTATTTGTTGAAAAATAATCTATATTTGAATATTTAAAATAATTTAAATATCTTTAATTAAAGCGATTAAATTACGGGCCATTATGTATACTTATCCCACTAACATAAGTATATCCACAGAACATTGAGAAAGATTTCTTATTTTCAAAATTATATTAAAAGGATTAGCAAATGTTATTTAAATTGGAGATAAAGATAACCTTAAACATTATTCATTCAGTGTTAAGTGTGGAATGAATGTCCATACCACCAGAATAAGAAAGTTAGTAAACCGAAACCTAAATCTCAAATTCTTTTATAATTTACTTTCGTAAATCCTTTTAATGAATCTCTTTCATTTATGAAATCTCCTTTACTTAAATTCCAAAACATTTATAAAACTCTTTATAAAACTCCAAGTTAATTTATAAAATCTATTTATAAATCTTCAAAATCATTTATAAAACTCTTTATAAAATATTCAAAATCATTTGTAAAACTCTTTATAAATATTCAAAATCATTTGTAAAACTCTTATCCAAATTCCAGGACCTCTTTTCCATTTATAAAACTCCATTTATAATTTTCCTTATTTAAAACAAAACTTCTTAAGTAAATCTTATTAGATTAAGTTCCTTTTTAATAAAAATTAATTATTTAAAATAATTTTTTAAATAACAAGTTGTTATTATTTAAACTAACGTCAATACTTTAAATAAAATAGTTAATGAACTATCTTTAAAATACCATATTGAAATGGTGACAAACCTTACATTTTAATTAAATAATATATTTACTTTAATCCATAATAATTATCATTAAACCTTTATTTTAAAAGAAATAAGATTAAAAGAATGGTTTCCAAAATTCAAAAGAGGCTTAGTGACCACAATGGTTGTAATGACCCACCCTTTTGACCATCGAAAGCCGACACTGAGTACTATAACTTTGTTTATATATCGAACATCCAATTGACAAAAGGGCATATTGTTAGGGTAAATAAAAAGAAAATAATAAGAGAACAGAGAAAATCAGAATCTCACAGCGGAATCTACAACATATAAATAACAAGGATAGTAAAAGGTGTCACTCCAAAAATACATAGTATTTCATAGTTAAATACAAATCTTATCAGCTGGACAGTTATAATACCCAGACCTTACAATTGCTGATGTGGATATTATATGATATAGCAAAAAATAAAACACTACGATAGGTGAACCTCAAGCTCGTCTCCACGATCTCCATAACACCAAAGACAACCCGGGAAAATACTCGGTCTGACCCGAGCATTATAATAAAATAACACCCGGATCAGTCTGGAAATACCAGCGTGAGGTAACTCAAATAATGGGGAACATATAAAAGTTATGTGAGACCACGCCGCTAAGGCGGAACATATTTTTTCCTCACAAGAATAACATCCATACAGGCAAGAGTAGAGATAAACAACAGGAAACAAATCCAAATAAGAATTGGCATAAATAGTATTAAAAATCCTAACTTGAAAGAATGAAAATAATTTGAGCAAAATCCAAACTAAAAAAATGGATAAATCAAGATAACAGTCCAAACTTGATAGAATGGACAAACCTATAATTAAACATCGTGAAGAGTGGTTACTCTTCCCATTGCAATAATAGAAAAACAATTGGAAGGTTCGAATCAAATAAGGAAAGGGAAGTTTCTAACAAATGAATAGGAAGGTGCACTACCCTTGAAGTATACCCCTAACAATATACTTCTGAGAAGCTCATTTACTCTATGACACTTCTCGGACAATACCAAGCCAGACCTGTCAAATCTTACCGAGTATCCGAATATTTCACATCTAAATCATAACCGTTTTAAGGTATCGGTACACCAAAATCAAGATGAGAGATGAAAATACCTTAATGGGAGCAACCCCGCATAGCTTGGCTTCTTCTCGCGCTTTGGCTTTAGTCATTTTCGACAAAGGATAACAAATCTCGAAAGAGCAACAAATCATTTTTAGGGTGACGATACACTATGAAGAAAGTTGAATCCAATAATTAATAAATTAATTATCAGGGATAATTAAAATGATCGTATATGGAAATTAAATATCATATATTTATCACTACTCGTTGATTCCAAACAAGTGCTATCTCTCGGTTGAAGATGAAGCCAAGCAAGTTGAGATAGTGTTACCTCTAGGCAGCGCCTCGACGACATTTTAACCTTCGAGATAGAAAAGAGTCCAAAACGTTTAGCGTTAAAAGTATGGCTAGATCCTTTCCATATAAGCGATATCGATTACGGAACTACTTTTCCATAACCGAAATCGAACTTTACTTTTAAAACGGAACTTGTTCTTGATTTCCATATTACAATATTTTTAAATACACTTTGGGAATACTCTAAAAAATGTTCTTTAAAAGACAAACTTATAATAACAAGTGTATTAAAAACAAGGGTAAAAAAATGTCGTTAAAACATTGTCTACTATAAACCTAAAAACAATTTACACTTAGCTTTATTTATAAATAATTCCTTTTAAAGGATTTTCTCATTTATAAACCATTATTTAAAACAATGTATATTATCCCGAAAGACAAATAAACAGTTGAAATATCTTTATAAATTTAAAACAATATTAACTATCCTGAAAGATAATCAATCACATTTATAATCTCTTTTTAAATAAATAAATCAATTGTTTTAAGTAGTTAATTATTTCCAAACACTTTTATATCATCAGTAAATTAACTTTAAAATCTTTATTGAATTAGTTTACTAACTTTAAAACACTTTCATCAAATTAGTTAATTTTCTTTAATCACTTAAATAAATCTACTTTAAATATCATTAATTAAAAGATTTATTAAATTCAAATATTCATTAATCAAAATTAATAATTAATCTCAAACATCATTAATTAAAATGATAAATAAAGTTTAAATACCATTGATTAAAACAATTAATTAAATTTAAAACAATCATTAATTAAAATGATTAATTAAAGTTCAAAATCATTAATTAAAATGACTTAATTAAATTCAAATCTCATTAATCAAATATATTAATAAATTTCAAATATCATTAATTAAAATGATTAATTACATTCAAATATTAGAAATTAGGATGATTAATTAAAATCAAATATCATTAATTAATGTAACAACCCAAGTTCCAGTGGGTCCGGATATTTCGCAAATGCTAAAATCCAACTCCAATGAAGCCCAAGCTGGGTATCTGGTATCCTGCAAATAGACAAAGATAAATATATCAGAGCTCAAATGAATATCTCATAGCGGAACTAACTAAAATATAATAGTAAGTAAATACTCACCAAGGTAATAACACTTTCTAAACAAGTGTCGCAAAGCTGAAAAATCTTTGCCATCTATCTAACCTATGGGATGATATGAGGAGGGGGTCAGAACTAAAGTTCTGGTGAATGGACAAGTTATACACTTCTAAGCATAATGTTAAATCTGCGTGTATATGATTTTTGTTTGATGATAATAAACATATATACATTTAAATGTATTTGATATTGTACTATTTTATTTTGCACAGATAAAATAAATATTTGCTGAATAAAATAAATAACACAGAATTGGAATTCAAACAAATATTTTATTCAAACAAATATTTATTACAATTTTGATAGTACAATTTCAAGCTCTCACTATAACTATACAATTTCAGTCACAATACAATTACATCACAATTTCATAGTTACATCAGTTCCTCACTACATATCACTCACACTCGTATTTATCTTCAACTTCATTCCAATGTGAATCCGGCATCTGAGAAATCTGCAAAAATATACACTAACGCAGTAAAATTGAAAATAAAATATTTTTGCAAATTAAAATAAAATGTGGATCTCAAAAATAATATTTGCCTCAGTTATTTGGGATGTTCGTCATCATTTACATTTGAATTCATCATACACGAACAATGTGACATGCACAGTGTATCACTGTACATGCCACAAGGACGTGCACACCAATATATGTATATACACTTGATATAGTAACAGGGACAGGTGAGCACAAGGTCAAACCCGAGCGTTTAAGATGGATTCAACTCAGGTGAAAATTCCAAAACGCAAACCCAAATGTACAAGTGCAATCTCAATGAAACCAGAAGTACAAAATGGCTTAAGCAAAGTGCAATGACAACTGATCAGAATCAAGTGGAGATGAACACATACTGTCAAACATGTCTACCAGTGGACAACTGCAATATCAAAGTGATGATATACAGATGCGAACAAATCACAGTGTCCAGACTCAACCAAATTGCCAGACGCAATGACACAAAAACAAGTGATGAATCAGTGTTACAACCTAAGTATGCTGAACCAAAATCAAAATAAACCAAACTCAAAGTAGCAAGACCAGAACCAATCAAAGACATCAAGCAAATGGAGACAAGACTCAAGTGCAGTGCAACTCAATGCTACAAAAGGAACTAGACTTCAAGTCTGACATGAACCAAGTGCAACTGGAAACCCAAAACTGCAAAACATGAAGATTGCAGCTTCAAAACATCACATACATATAAATGCAAAGTTAAATTGTAATGAAGTCAATCACAACATCACAATCAAGAGCAATGAAGACTACAACATACTCAAGTGATTGAAACTACGAGATGTACCAAATGAACATGCAGACTCAAGTACACAATGAAGATAACAAGTTCAATCCACTAGTATGCAGTGATTCACAATGATCAAGTGTCTGCAACAATACCAAAGTAATACATGATGAATCTGACTCAATATAACTAGAGGAAATTGGACAGAGGCAACAACAACATGAATGCAGTAACAACCACCAAGCTAAATGCAATTCAAGAAAAGATACTAGCTACACAAAGCAACCAGACTGTGAAGCAACTCAAAGACCAAGTCGAAGTAAATGGCGAACACATTCAAACATCGGGTTATACTACAGGGATGATATGCACATACAAAACCAAAGACATACACAGGTCAGACCTAACATCTAGACCAACTACACAATGCAAATGGCCTCGACCAAAATCCAAATAAATAATAAACAACATAGTGAACACATAGTAAAGACTAGCTGCTGTATTCAAGTACCAAACAGAGAACAGTGAATCAAGACCAGATGCTCAAGTGAAGTTCAGGCCGAGACAGAAGAATGAACACTGCGCATAATCATTGACTCACCAATGAAGTCAAAGAACTAAGCATCACAGTGACATATTACAGGAACAAATAACCAGAGGCATTAAAACACAGATGGCCAAAGTAACCAGAGTCAGGGATATCATCAAGCAGTGGAGAACAAGGAAATCGAACCAAAGTCAGAAAACATCAAGGCCGAAGATTTGATGAACTCGAGATTATCTATATGCAATGTTGACTATACATGAAGTCAGAAAAATTGTAAATGCAGACCAAAGAATCAACATAGTCAACCAGAAAATATTCTCGAAATCAAAAATAACTAAAAGTCCAAAATCAGATAATAAAAGAGGAAAGTTTCTACCGTACCGATCAAGGAAAAGATCGAACGCTTCAAAATCGAAGCCGTGAGTATCAAGTAATATAGCAACGAAAATATAGGAATTGAAAAGGTCAGAATTCATCACAAACATCCAAACGAAGATCAATGGCCAAAACAAAATAATTGACGAATTCAAAAAATTATCAGATGAACGTGAATTTAGGAATTCGACTCCTATTTAAACAACTATCATCATCAGCAAAAAGGCATCGAGTTCAAGTACAAATAAACAGTAAAGCAAAAGGCAAAAATCACGTACCAAAGTCAGGAGTCGAACTCAATCAAAAATCGAAGCAGAGCAACAAGGAAACGATCGATCAAAGCTACACGCGAAATCATCTATTCAATCGATCAACAGAAGTCGATAAAGAGAAGCCCTAATTTTATCAGAGGAACGCCATTATTTTTCACGAGATTTACAAAGGAACGGGACGACATTGATAAAAGAAAAAGGGCCGCATTTTCTTTTTGAGTGATAATAGTTTGGGCCTGTTTTATTGTGTTATTAATTATAGGCTTTGGTATTTTTTAAATTAGGGTTTCGAGTTGTTCCTATTTTTATTTTTTTAAAATCTGTATTTTTTGAATCAAACCTTGGTAAATCACCACCTAGGATTTAGGTTGTGTCAGATTGTCTAGTTAGGATTAGTTCTGTAAGCAGGGTTTGCGAGTTTGCAAAACTCTATAGGCGGTAGCAGGGTTTGCGAGTCTGTTAGAGTGTTTGTAAGCAGGAGACTGTTTAATTATAATAGAAATCTGGAAATGCAGCAGTAGGCAGGGGTTTGCCGAAGCTGGTAAATTTTGTGTGTGATTTACTTTTCAGCATATTTATTTTTCTGCAGTTTTTTTATATCAGAGAAAATTTGCTATAACCCTATTCACCCCCCCTCTAGGGCTAATCTAGATCCTACAAGTGGTATCAAAGCCCGGTATTTTTCTTTAACTCTACAGTCATGAATCCACCAAATAATGCTTTTTCTGAGGGGCAATCTATTGCTAGGCCACCCATGTTTAATGGGAATGATTATGCTTATTGGAAAGTTAGGATGGGTATTTATCTTAGTTCTGTTGATTATGATGTTTGGGACATTATTGAAACTGGCTATAAATCTCCCACTATAACTGTTGGTGATACTGAGATTCCTAAACCTAAGGATAGATGGGACGCTAACGATAAGAAATTAAAAACTACAAATGCTAAAGCCATGAATGCTTTGATCTGTGCTCTTGATAAGAATGAATTTAATAGAATTTCTCATTGTAAAACTGCGTAGGAAATTTGGCATACCTTGGAGGTGACACATGAAGGAACTTCTCAAGTCAAGGAGTCTCGTCTAGCCCTATTCAGCAATGAATACGAGAACTTTGTGATGGACAAAGGTGAGAGCATAAAGGACATGTTTGGATGCTTTTCAACTTTGGTGTACAATGCTAGAGCGCTTAGGAAGGTATTCACTGAGGTAGAGCTTGTGAGGAAGGTACTACGAGTCTTACCGATGAACTTTGAGGCAAAAGTCACGGCAATACAAGAATCGAAAGATCTGAGTAAACTAAGCATGGAGGAGTTGATCGGAAACTTGATGACATATGAGCTTGAACTAAAAACAAAGGAGGAACGCAACAACTCCGAATCAAAGAAGAAGACGATTGCCTTAAAGAGCAAAGAAGAGAGCGATAAAGAAGAAGAAGATCCAATTGAAGAGCTTGCAATGGCTGTCAATAATCTTAGAAAATGGTCAAGACTCGGGCCACGCAAGAAGAAAACAAATGGTAATAGGTCAAAAGATTCTGACAATTCCGATAATGAATTGACTTGTTATAACTGCAAGAAGCCTGGCCACTTCAAACAAAAATGCCCACTTCTCAAAAACAACAAAGGAAAGAAAAAGAAGAAGAAGGCCTTTGCAGCGACTTGGGATTATGAAGAAGGAGAGGAAGTTTCAAATAATAGCTCAAAGGAGGCTAATTTGTGTCTTATGGCAAAATCAGATTCAGAAGCAAGCTCAGAGGAATCTAGTGAGGTAAGTGACTATTCTTATAAAGAACTTGTTTTGATGTGTTATGATCTTACTAAAACAATTGATACTCTTGAATCTAAAATTAAAAAACTAAAATCTGATAGGAGAGAACTTGTCCATGAAAATACTAGGTTAGAAACTGAATTTGAAAATATTCAAAACCTAGACTGTGAAAAATGCAAAATTTTAGATTCAGAATTATCAAAACTTAAGAATAGCTTTGAGAATCTTGAAAAAGAAAACTTGAGTCTTAAGGAAACCATTGACACTAGGAAAAAGGATTTTATAAATAGATGCACCTCACTTGTGACTGAAAACACAACACTAAAAACCAAAGTCCAAAATCTTGAGAAAACTCTGAATAACTTTTCTAGACGAGAAAAATCATTCAACATGTTATTGGGAAATCAACTTTTTGCTAACAACAGAAAAGGACTAGGTTTTGGGAAAACACAAGTTGATGATAATGCAAAAGGTAAGAGTGTCTTTGGTAGATGTGGAATAATTGGACATCGTGCTGAAAATTATAGTCATAGGAACAAGAACACAAAATTTATACAAGTTTGGGTTCCTAAGAATTCTACAAACAAATTTCATGTCTATTGGAACAAGAATGAAAGGACAAAACAAGTTTGGGTGCCAAAAGGAACATATATTAATAGTTTTGGGTCTACTCAAACATATTCATCAAATTATTCTGCCACTAACAACCATGGACCTATAAAAACAAATAGGTCACAAAAATCTTTTACCGTGTAGGTGTGGTGGCAGGCTAAGGAACAACATTAGTGTTATCTGGATTCTGGCTGTTCCAAACACACAACGGGCGACAAATCAACGTTCCTTAGCCTAGTATAAAGGTGATAGATTCACAATGGGCAAACAACGAAAGATTATCGTACAGGTAAAACAGGTAATTGTATTTATTTTCAAACGATAGATAAAATGTGAAAATCTGCACCATAATCTAAATTAAATCAGCCAGTTATGTGAAATGATTGATGATGTTAATTCTAATTTTTTTTATTAACTAATCATCTTTAAATAGAATTACTTGAAGTAATTATGATGGTTGACAGATTCTAACTTACTTGATATGATCTTACATGACTTGTTCTTATCTCTGACTTTGATTTGTGCTTAAAAGTTGACCAACCATTTTTTTTCATCATTGAACTTAATCTGTTTGGTCAAATTATGATGTTGATTGATTACTGATTACTCATGCTATAAAAAGGTTTTTAAGAAATTGTTGAAATTGTTGAAACTTTATGAAATTGGTGAAACTTCAAGAAATTGTGATGATGTTTTAATGACTGTTAATCCTACGGTTTCTAATTCTGACACTATGATATTTGTTTGATGGTTAACACGACTTCAATTCAAAGTCAAGAAAATTTCATTTAAAAATTGTTGAAAATAATTCTAAGATAGTATGTTGAAATTTCACAATCTGGTCTATGACATCCAACGAGTGAATATTGAGTGAAATTTAAAGTCAAATGCAGATCACACTGGTAATATAGTTGATAGAAAAATTACTATTGGAACGTGATTGTATTTCAAGACATTCATTTGCTGCATCATTTTTCAAAGAAAATATCTGCATATTTTTCACTTGAAATAATTTCTATTATAGTAGAAACTTTTCTTAAAAACCCCTTCTAGAAAATAATTTCTGTTGACCTTGTATCAGATTAGTTATTTAAGAAAATTTGATTTTATAACTATCTTTGAAATTGATTTTAAATAACTATGTTAACTGATCTGACCCCCTAATAATTATCTAAAAAGATAGATGGTGATTGAAAATAAGATGAGTGTTGATATTAATCATATATTATGACTTGAGAAAGTATAATTAGAAAATTTCTTTAGAAATTTAAACAAGAGTTATAAAAACTTTTTATTGATAAATATTCCATGATCATTTCTATTTCTATCATTTTTCTATCGACCATCACTCATCAAAAGTCAATATAGTATGTCAATATGTGGTAGTTTAAATGGGAAATCATTTGTGCTTCAATTTTATTATATTTCTAACAATAAATAATAATATCCAAAATATTCACTCTCGTTTAAAAGTCCTCACGGTTATGCATGAGTGAATTACTTGGATTTCTGATTATGTGTTTCCATGCTCATTTAAAAGTCCTCACGGTTATGCATGTATGGAACGCATATCAAAATTAATTGATTAAATAGACAAGTTGATTCTAATCCCATTTAAAAGTCCTCACGGTTATGCGTGGTTAGAAGATACTTGAATTCATTTTTAAATAAAAATAAAAATGTAGAATACTACTAATCTCATTTAAAAGTCATAACGGTTATGCATGGTTAGTAGATATTCAAATTTCCTGAAATAAATATACCACAAATAGACACAACTATATGGTTTTATTCGATGAAATCATTCCAATCATTCTAAAGTGGAATATGCGTCAAAAAAGAGTATTTATGATTTTTGTTTGATTTTTTATTGAAATTAATATTTATACTCGATTGGTTTTTAATATTGTATTAATGTCTATCACTATATCCCTATTTTTCTAACACTATTACTCTTTTGCTGATAACAAAAGGGGGAGAGAAAGGTTAAGATTTTGGAAATAAAATTCGCAAATAAAATTCACATATTTTCTATTTGCATATAGATTCATATTGCATATTTTATTCTCATGCATATATGAAGGGGGAGTTTTGTGTAGAGAGGGAGCATTCAAATAGGGGGAGCAAATTGAATGATCAAATACATTTAATATATTGAAAATCTTAAATATATGTTTGTTATCATCAAAAGGAGGAGATTGTTAAATATGCGTGTATATGATTTTTGTTTGATGATAATAAACATATATACATTTAAATGTATTTGATATTGTACTATTTTATTTTGCACAGATAAAATAAATATTTGCTGAATAAAATAAATAACACAGAATTGGAATTCAAACGAATATTTTATTCAAACAAATATTTATTACAATTTTGATAGTACAATTTCAAGCTCTCACTATAACTATACAATTTCAGTCACTACACAATTACATTATAATTTCATAGTTACATCAGTTCCTCACTACATATCACTCACACTCATATTTATCTTCAACTTCATTCCAATGTGAATCCGGCATTTGAGAAATCTGCAAAAATATACACTAACGCAGTAAAATTGAAAATAAAATATTTTTGCAATATAAAATAAAATGTGGATTTCAAAAATAATATTTGCCTCAGTTATTTGGGATGTTCGTCATCATTTATATTTGAATTCATCATACACGAACAATGTGACATGCACAGTGTATCACTGTACATGCCACAAGGCCGTGCACACCAATATTTGTATATACACTTGATATAGTAACAGGGACAGGTGAGCACAAGGTCAAACCCGAGCGTTTAAGCTGGATTCAACTCAGGTGAAAATTCCAAAACGCAAACCCAAATGTACAAGTGCAATCTCAATGAAACCAGAAGTACAAAATGGCTTAAGCAAAGTGCAATGACAACTGATCAGAATCAAGTGGAGATGAACACATACTGTCAAACATGTCTACCAGTGGACAACTGCAATATCAAAGTGATGATATACAGATGCAAACAAATCACAGTGTCAAGACTCAACCAAATTGCCAGACGCAATGACACAAAAACAAGTGATGAATCAGTGTTACAACCTAAGTATGCTGAACCAAAATCAAAATAAACCAAACTCAAAGTAGCAAGACCAGAACCAATCAAAGACATCAAGCAAATGGAGACAAGACTCAAGTGCAGTGCAACTCAATGCTACAAAAGGAACTAGACTTCAATTCTGACATGAACCAAGTGCAACTGGAAACCCAAAACTGCAAAACATGAAGATTGCAGCTTCAAAACATCACATACATATAAATGCAAAGTTAAAGTGTAATGAAGTCAATCACAACATCACAATCAAGAGCAATGAAGACTACAACATACTCAAGTGATTGAAACTGTGAGATGTACCAAATGAAAATGCAGACTCAAGCACACAATGAAGATAACAAGTTCAATCCACCAGTATGTAGTGATTCACAATGATCAAGTGTCTGAAACAATACCAAAGTAATACATGATGAATCTGACTCAATATAACCAGAGGAAATTGGACAGAGGCAACAACAACATGAATGCAGTAACAACCACCAAGCTAAATGCAATTCAAGTAAAGATACCAGCTACACAAAGCAACCAGACTGTGAAGCAACTCAAAGACCAAGTCGAAGTAAATGGCGAACACATTCAAACATCGGGTTATACTACAAGGATGATATGCACATACAAAACCAAAGACATACACAGGTCAGACCTAACATCTAGACCAACTGCACAATGCAAATGGCCTCGACCAAAATCCAAATAAATAATAAACAACATAGTGAACACATAGTAAAGACTAGCTGCTGTATTCAAGTACCAAACAGAGAACAGTGAATCAAGACCAGATGCTCAAGTGAAGTTCAGGCCGAGACAGAAGAATGAACACTGCGCATAATCACTGACTCACCAATGAAGTCAAAGAAATAAGCATCACAGTGACATAGTACAAGAACAAATAACTAGAGGCATTAAAACACAGATGGCCAAAGTAACCAGAGTCAGGGATATCATCTAGCAGTGGAGAACAAGGAAATCGAACCAAAGTCAGAAAACATCAAGGCCGAAGATTTGATGAACTTGAGATTATCTATATGCAATGTTGACTATACGTGAAGTCAGAAGAAATGTAAATGCAGACCAAAGAATCAACATAGTCAACCAGAAAATATTCTCGAAATCAAAAATAACTAAAAGTCAAAAATCAGATAATAAAAGAGGAAAGTTTCTACCATATCGATCAAGGAAAAGATCGAACGCTTCAAAATCGAAGCCGTGAGTATCAAGTAATAAAGCAACGAAAATATAGGAATTGAAAAGGTCAGAATTCATCACAAACATCCAAACGAAGATCAATGGCCAAAACAAAATAATTGACGAATTCAAAAAATTATCAGATGAACGTGAATTTAGGAATTCGACTCCTATTTAAACAACTATCATCATCAGCAAAAAGGCATCGAGTTCAAGTACGAATAAACAGTAAAGCAAAAGGCAAAAATCACGTACCAAAGTCAGGAGTCGAACTCGATCAAAAATCAAAGCAGAGCAACAAGGAAACGATCGATCAAAGCTACACGCGAAATCATCTATTCAATCGATCAACAGAAGTCGATAAAGAGAAGCCCTAATTTTATCAGAGGAACGCCATTATTTTTCACAAGATTTACAAAGGAACGGGCCGACATTGATAAAAGAAAAAGGGCTGCATTTTCTTTTTGAGTGATAATAGTTTGGGCTTGTTTTATTGTGTTATTAATTATAGGCTTTGGTATTTTTTAAATTAGGGTTTCGAGTTGTTCCTGTTTTTATTTTTTTAAAATTTGTATTTTTCGAATCAAACCTTGGTAAATCACCACCTAGGATTTAGGTTGTGTCAGATTGTCTAGTTAGGATTAGTTCAGTAAGCAGGGTTTGCGAGTTTGCAAAACTCTATAGGCGGTAGCAGGGTTTGCGAGTCTGTTAGAGTGTTTGTAAGCGGGAGACTGTTTAATTCTAATAGAAATCTGGGAATGCAGCAGTAGGCAGGGGTTTGCCGAAGCTGGGTAAATTTTGTGTGTGATTTACTTTTCAGCATATTTATTTTTCTGCAGTTTGTTTAAATCAGAGAAAATTTGCTATAACCCTATTCACCCCCCCTCTAGGGTTAATCTAGATCCTACACATAATTCTACATATACCGTTCTATTTCCATTTTCTGTTATATTAGGATTATTGGGTTTGTAATACTCTCGCCTCTGTGCGTGAATCGTACACATCTACTCCTTAGTAGATTAAGACCTAATAACCAATATATATGTAGCTACATGCCTAAAGACCGCATTGGTCCTATGTACTACCCATAGTACCTTCTGTATCCTCCTTGAAAAGGACTCCATCGTCTCGCTAATAGAGCGTACTGTAACTACATTTGTAAAGGACAGCTTCGTGAGGCCTACAATACAGATGTTCCGTCGTCTACTATGAAAACGTGAAACTGCATCCACACTAGCTTATACTAGTGCTCGGACATCCACAATGTACCACACAGTGCGTAGCTTGAGGACTACACTTAATCGTTCTGTCTACATCCTGAATTCTGCCAATAAGGTCTACCTTGTACGGAACTCGGTCGGGGATTTTCTATATCTGTAAAGGTTCGCTTCGTTAGGCCTACAATACATATATTCTACTTGGTCTGTCTCTTTTCTCATTATGGCTATGGCCCCACGCAGGCCCTCAACTAATCGAAAGACCTTTCAAGAGCTAAGTGGTTGTGCCCTACTGTGAACAATCTAAACATCCGATTGGCTATGCCCCTCATCCAATGTCTCGATAGTGAAAGAATCATTGGCCTGTTGGTTTAACTCTAGTCTTTCCCGAACTCGCTCTGACTGATGATGACTGATCCGCGCATGTGACTGTCCTTTTAGGTCCTGCCCACTATAACCTACTCGCAAACTAGAGTACGATGTCATGTGAATATCCTACTCCATCATCAACCTTTTGACTGCCTACAAAGGTCCACTTCGTTAGGCCTACAATGCAAAAGCAGTCAAGGCATACTCTCTTGATGGAACAACTACAAACCTGCCTCTGGGGGTGCAGCTTCGTTAGGCCTACCCCAGAGGGCCATCCTAGAGTATCCTCACATCCCGTTGGATCCTCTTCTAAGGCGTCTAATATTTTTATTAAAAATATATTCTTCCTAGAAATATTTTCTATTTAGGGTTCAGCCTCAGGCAATGAGCCCGATTGGGAGAATATCTGATTGTGAGAAAATGGCTAGGCCTAGGGTTCTATTTATAGTGGAATTTGGGGATCTCAGACCGTCGGATTTTTGGATTGAATCTGGTGCCACCACGTCACAGGCTCGCTACGAATCGTTGGATCCAGAAAAAAAAGCCTCAGATCGCACAAAAATCAGATTACAAGACTTTGGCATGTCCCTGGATGATTTCTCGTCCAGGGAAAAAGGCGGGTAGACTCCTAACCTTTGTGGGTCGACCTATGGGTCGACCCGTAGGGTCTTTCTCTCTCGTAAATCCTTTATATTAATTCGGATTTTGACAAGTTATATATGGAAATTGATCAAAAAATCACTACGAACACAATGGTATAAGTTTCGAGGCCATATTCTAACAATTCCAAAAATGCTTATTTTCACTGTTTAATAAATTTGGTTATTTAATTATCTAAAATTTCGGGGTGTTACATTCTCCCTCCCTTTAGGAAATTTCGTCCTCGAAATTCTATAAGGGTAAAACTATGTAATTCTCCACATCAATCACATATGTTTTGTGTACATCCAATTTTGTGACCATCCGTGTCCTTGTGCAAAGCGTCATTCAACATAAAATATATGCATGTACATGAATTTCTAAGCGGTACCTCTTATATGAATGCTTTTCTTATTCAAAAACTCCTTTTTAAAATATGATGCACACATCCTAAATATACTTGCAATTTTTATATCAATGTAATCTTTTGAAAACTCAAAGCACTTTTAATCAATTTTTCCCACACTCCTACTGAATACGGGCATAGTTCAACAAATTTTTCATCCAAACCCTACCACACAACTTTTAATATTCGAATTTCAGAAAAATCTAATTTTCTGAATTCGATTTTTTATGTCAAAAAGAAGGTAGAAAACAAAAAACTTCATATTTACCGTTATACTTTTGCGCACCTCTTTCTCCGTACTTGGAACATATGTCGCTATTCTATAAAAATCTCTATTTGCTTTCCAAGCACAGTTCACATAAAGAAAAAAAATTCAAAATTTTCTGTTGACGTTTCTGTCGCTTTCTTTTAATTTGTTGTTTTCCTTTTAGTTACTCTTTTTGGCTATTACTTTTCTTTTATTACTTATGTCCTATGTTCTTATTCTCTTCTTGTGAACATCACAAAAACACAGAGAAAAAGCATCATACTAATCATCACTGATTTACTACAATAGGAACTAAATGCTTACATAGGAGTATAATCTCATAACTAAAAGAGAAAACAAGTCCTACTACAAAGCGATACTAGATAGGTAAATATAGCAGCTAAACACAGCTATCATCTAGGGCTCGGAAGCCTAGGACCATGTCCACCTTGACACAGAAAGGTCCTACTTTAGGAATCCTAGTAACTCATATGCTCTTCATGCGGCCTATTACTCGTTACTAACTTACGATGTTTTACTCACGATGAATAAGTTCTATTCATCTCTTCCATTCCATACTCAAAATGGAATAACCAAGTCTCATTTACTGCAACAAATAAGGATTTCAATTTATGCAGTCACTATCTAAAATGGCATCTAAGCTTTGGAAAATTTTCTCTTTACCTTTACGTTTCATTTTCCCCCAACTAAGGTCTACCTATCCCAACCACGTGTGTCTTACTATCTTATTAATATCACCTCACTATTCTTCTATAGTCTACACACATGAAGCAACATTCCTAGGTTCTCACTAGTGTCCTATACACTTTATGGGAACTTTTATTATTACTACTAAAAGTAATCACTGCTATCTCTTATATAACCTTACACTTTTCCTGTCACACCTAGAAAATGATTCCTATATACTCCATATTTAATAGTTTGGTTTGGTATTTATCATTTCATTTCAAAAATTAAAGCTTCTAAATTTCTGAAACATCAAATCCCAAAATCCTTGCCTTTAAAAGTGTTACTTTGAAGTTTCTATTAAATTCAAAGGTACTTGGTTACTTAACATTTTATCTTTCTAGACTTGCATCTTTACAGTTCTTTGAATTTAAGTTATTACCCAAACCTAGAGGGGAAAACTTACAAATTCTAAGTTCAAAACTTATTCCTCTTTTCCTTTTAAAGACCTTCACAGCTTTCCATAAAAAAATTGGATTTGAAATTTAACTGTTTACTAAGTTTTTCTCTTCCAAAAACTTATTTACTTTTTCACCAAATCATTTTTCTTTAAAACATTCCTTGCATGTCCTTAAAACAATTTTTTTATTGACTTCAAAAATGTCCTCACATATTTTCAAAACATCTTCTTTTCATAGATTTTCAAATTTACGAAAACTGGAGTAGATAAGAACAATTATTTTATCAAAAATCCCTTAACTTTCCTGCTCTTCCAATTACCTAACCTTAGAGGAGTTTCTAACTTATCACAAATGGGGACTTCCTACAAAGGCAAGCAACCAATGCACATAATCAATGGAAAAATATGAAATTTCCATTGCTTAGCTTTCCTACTAAGATTTTTATAATATCCCACCTAACTAATATTGTCTCTAATTATTACACTTCTTATGGTTTTATACCTTAATGTATTGGAACTACTTTCTCTTATGAGAAACCATTAACGCTAAACCCTTCTATGAATCCTTGAAAAGAGGATTTCATGTTTATATGAAATTACAAGGAACTTATTTTATATTTTATCGAAATAGGCTATACAAAATGTGGTGCTTTCCATACCTTGTACATCTCTTTCAAGTATTCCTTATAACTTGCACAAAACATCCTTATTTGTGATTTGGTTTCATAGAAAATTATATCATTATTCATTTCATTCCAATAGATTAAAGTATGTTTAATCTATATTCATCTACTATAGACACTTCCTATGAAATTTATTGATTTCCTAATATTTAACTTACCTCTTCTTTTTTTCAGAAGAACTCATTTCAAAACCATTTTAATATTCTCATAACTAGAAAACATTTCCATATACTTATTTAAATAATAAATGTACTTACAAACCACTTTATTTATATACTTAGAAATTATCTTCAAAACACATTTTTATTTGGGTCAAAACAGATGTTGCGTAAAACACTGTTACTACAACCCAAAAATACTAGAATATGGATTAAATTAAAATAAATTAATAAATCACATATGCTATGTAAAACCATTTCCATTGGGAGTCACCTACTATAACAATAGTCTCATAGTCTATGATTCCTTTATTTTTCACAAAAACATATATTACAACAATAAATGTTGTAACCTACGCTTTCGACCTATAAAGAAACTAGCGAGCTATACATGCTCTATAATTCTTCAAAAAGAATTTCACTTTTAACAAAATTTACATCATATAAAAACCAATTTAAATTTCATACCACTTTTTTTTTCAAAAACCCAATATTTACTTCCTCAAACATATTAACAATTATATTTTTCAACTTTTCAATTCCAAAAGTTCCATTTTATTGGGCTAGACATAAAGTGGATTTTCTTCTTACTACCCTAGGAATACCCTTTCTAAACCTTGGAAATCTCATTTCATTACTAAAATCTCTTATTCCTTCCAAAATAAAAATACTCTCCCTACTATCCCTAGGGAACTTTCCCACTTCCTATAACATATAGATACCGATCTTCTCTAAAAACATAGCTTATTGTACACTATAAATCGGCAATAACATAGGGCACAACATCCTTGGGTCATCCCAAACTCAACTAGCAAACTATGCACCAATATACTTCTAAAAACTTCCCATATGTTAAAATCTATAATTGGGGACTATTTGGATTTTAGTACATAATATATTTATATTTTATTCAAAAATACAAATACGTTCACTCATATTTCTTAATTTACTTAGGATCTACTAACCTAAGCTCTGATACCAAATGTAACAACCGAGTTCAAGTGGGTCCGAATTTTTCGCAAAAATGCTAAAATCCAATCCCACTGAAGCCCGAGTTGGGTATCTGGTATCCTACAAATAGGCAAAGATAATATATCAGAGCTCAAATAAATATCTCACAGCGGAACCGACTAAAATATAATAGTAAGTAAATACTCACCAAGGTAATAACACTTTCTAAACAAGTGTCACAAAGCTAGAAAATCTCTTCCATCTATCTAACCTGTGGGATGATATGAGGAGGGGGTCAGAACTAAAGTTCTGGTGAGTGGACAAGTTATACACTTCTAAGCATAATTTTACATATACCGTTCTATTGCCATTTTCTGTTATATTAGGTTTATAATACTCTCGCCTCTGTGCGTGAATCGTACCCATCTACTTCCCAGTAGATTAAGACCTAATAACCAATATATATATGTAGCTACATGCCCAAAGACCGCATCGGTCCTAGGTACTACCCATAGTACCTTCCGTATCCTCCTCGAAAAGGACTCCATCGTCTCGCTACAAGAGCGTACTATAACTACATCTGTAAAGGACAGCTTCATGAGGCCTACAATACAGATGTTCCGTCGTCTACTATGAAAACGTGAAACTGCATCCGCACTAGCTTATACTAGTGCTCGGACATCCACAATGTACCACCCAGTGCGTACCTTGAGGACTACAGTAATCGTTCTGTCTACTCCCTGAATTCCGCCAACAAGGTCTACCTTGTACGGAACTCAGTCGGGGATTTTCAATAACTGTAAAGGTCCGCTTCCTTAGGCCTACAATACAAATATTCTACTTGGTCTGTCTCTTTTCCCATCGTGGCTATGGCCCCACGCAGCCCACCCTCAACTAATCAAAAGACCTTTCAAGAGCTAAGTGGTTGTACCCTACTGCAAACAATCAAAACATCTAATTGACTGTGCCCCTCATCCAATGTCTCGATAGTGAAAGAATCATTGGCCTGTTGGTTTAACTCTAGTCTTTCCCGAACTCGCTCTGACTAATGATGGCTGATCTCCGCATGCGACTATCCTTTTGGGTTCTGCCCAATATAACCTACTTGCAAACTAGAGTATGGTGTCATACGAATATCCTACTCCATTATCAACCTTTTGACTGCCTACAAAGGTCCACTTCGTTAGGCCTGCAATGCAAAAGCAGTCAAGGCATACTCTCTTGATGGAACACCTACAGACCTGCTTCCGAGGGTGCAGCTTCGTTAGGCCTACCCCAGAGGGCCATCCTAGAGTATCCCCATGTCCCGTTGAAGTCTCGTACTTCCTTCTAGCCTAAACTAACTAAGTTGGACGTGCTCTTTCTGTACTAAAAATCTACGATGAACTGCTTCGTTAGGCTCTTTATCCAGATTCTCTTTGGGCTACTCCAAATGCACCTTACCATTTTATTAGACCCTACGTCTAATCTTTTACTGTGCATTTAGTTTACTTTTCTTATTCTGTTGGCTACTTATTTACCCTAATCAGCATGCCCAACCCCCCTGCCCTGTGTGAGACCATCAGTCCTAGACCTGAACGGAAATGCTGCCAGTACGGGCCACTTTTATTATTCTACTTATTAACTTAATCCAAGATCTAAGTTTGATAAAATAAGCCTCTTATATTTCTTTCTTTCGAATTATAACCTACGTGTTACAATTATACTTGCAATTGTCACTTTTATATTCTTTTCTTTCTTTTATAACCTACATGTTATAAATGTAATTGCAGGTGTCTCTTTTCTATTCTAGTCTGTCTTCTTTTATTATGATACTAAATTCTCTTTAGTTCTTTTATATAATATAACAATCTTAGCTTGGGACTACGTCCAACTGCCACATATTAATTATCATAATAATTGCTTTACTTTTTACTCTATTATCTGCGCAATAAATGCAGATTTAGTCACATTTTCTGTTTATTATTTCTAGTCTTGTCAAATAATTAACTTGATTATTTCCTCTTCTTTTATTTCTTTAACGCTTCATGTTATTCTCTTTTATTCTAAGAAGTAGTTCTATTCTATTTGGTTGGTTACAAAAACTGTGCTAAAAACTATTTCCATATTTTAATACTAAATAATGCTATAAACATTAACTCGTTACTACAAGATATTTATTTTATTGTTTCTTTAATTATTGGGTAATGCAAAATATAGCAATGTCTCTATTTTGCACTAATTCCATTTTTATTGTTTTTATTCTTGCAATTACGTTTATCGTTATTCTTACAGTATTAAACTATGGAAATGTATCCCTTTTCTAAACCTATCAACTAATCTATCACTAACTTCCAAATTAAGTTATTAGATTTTCCCCTTTTAATCATTTCTCCAATTTTAACATAATTTACAGTAAATTTCTCACTTTTAGGCTTTTGTCTTTCCCTACAACTTTTAGCCTAATATTACTTATATTTAATTAGATTCCTTTCTTTTTCCATATAAATAACATTTAAATATAAGTACACTTCTCTTATAAAATTTACACTTTCAACATAACTGACTAGTAGAACTAATTAGTGAAATAAATGCTGAATTAAATATTTAATGGGAATTTAACGATATTATATATCATAAACATAAAAGAGATATAATTTAAATCCACTCACCTGTCGTCCTTAGCTTTACTCCATGGCTTTCCTGGATCCCCTTCTAAGGTGTCTAATATTTTTATTAAAAAGATATTCCCCCTAGAAATATTTTCTATTTAGGGTTCAGCCTCAGACAATGAACCCAATTGGGAGAAAATCTGATTGTGAGAAAATAGCTAGGCCTAGGGTTCTATTTATAGTGGAGTTTGGGGATCTTAGACTGTCGGATTTTTGGATTGAATCTGGTGCCACCACATCACAGGCTTGCTATGAATCGTTGGATCCAGAAAACAACGCCTCAGATCGCACAAAAATCAGATTCCAAGACTTCGGCACGTTCCTGGACGATTTCTCGTCCAGGAAAAAGACGGGTCGACCCCTAACCTTTGCGGGTCGACCTATGGGTCGACACATAGGGTATTTCTCTCTCGTAAGTCCTTCATATTTACTCGGATTTCAACAAGTTATATATGAAAATTGATCATAAAATCACCACAAACACAATGGTATAAGTTTCGATGTCATATTCTGACAATTCAAATAATGCTTATTTTCACAGTTTAATAAATTTGGTTGTTTAATTATCTAAAAACGCGGGGTGTTACAATTAAAATGGTTAATTACTTTTAAATATCATTAATTATAATATTTATTAGTTTTAGTTATCATTAATTAAAATGATTAATTAAACTCCATTATCAATATCAATAATTAAAATAATTGATTAAACTCAAAATAATCATTAGTTACAATAATTAATTAAATCCAATCTCATTTAAATCAAAGATAAACCGATCATTAATTAAATTGGTTAATTAATCTCAAAACATTATTTAAAATGATTAATAAATTTTAAATTTCTTTTTAGTGAAAAACAAGCACAATTTCAAAAAAAATACGACAGAGTTTTGGGGATGAAAATTAATAAATGGCGATACAGAGAAATCGCTATAAAGACACTTAACAAATTAATTAAATGGAATATCAAGATTTATTTCAATTAACCATCAATATAATAGCATAAGGATGTAAATAAATAATTATTGGTGAGAAACCTTAGGGTCTCTCTATAGATTTTCCCAGCAAAACAATGGTTATGGATAATATATATATATATATAATCATATTGGTTCATAACGATTAAATTAATATGTCATCCATTTTCCAAATGAAAATTCAACTAGACAATCAATCAAACAATTTAACTAACAATCAAGCAATCAGTAATAGTTTATAGCATCATAGATATGATATAGCAAAATTGAATGTGAATTAAACTCACATTGATTTTCGGTTTTCGTCGATACGTTCCGTTTTGAACTAAAACCAAACGGGCATTCGATTTTAGCCAAAAATTCCATTAGCTCCAGTTCCAACTAAACCAACTCCATTGCGAAGACAATGTCCATATGAGTGCAACGCAACAAACAGCATCCGAATTTGACCTCATATGTCAAAGTTATTCAAATTATAATTTTTCAGAAATTAAATAATATAATTAGTTTACTAGTTACATTTCCTAATTACCTAACCCAAACTAACTCCATCTTCTTCCCTCCTTCCTCAAACGTCTACAGCGACACTTAAACCACCATGGTCGTGTACGTATATACACTAACACAGAGCTACGATGCTCTGTTCGACGATCTGACTTAACCAATGGCTCTCCCTCCTTGAACCGCACATGCCCATCACCTCGAAAACGAAGCCGCACTCCCTCCCAAAATCGCGACCTAAAGGTCTCTCTGCCATCGCCCGCATGTGGATTCGATCCCCATTTCTCCTCCGCACATCCCAAAACTTGGCTACAAGCTGCTCTCCGACATGCCGAACCAAAATACGACATCTAAATACCCAAAATCCATCTCCAATTCAAACAAAATCAAATCCTAGATTACTGCCCTAAATTGATACATGGCCACCCACTACAAACCATCCCAACGACAACTAGGCTTGAAGCACAACTTAATATGAGCTCAACTATTTTTTCATGATTTTTAGTTACTTATTTTATTTGATTTTGAATTTATAAATTTTGAAAGAGCCTCTTTTTAGTGTACAGGCAATGTTTAAATAGGAAAGGAGGAGGGAATGGGTTGCACGCATAGGGTATGAGCCAAAAAAGTGGGTATGGGTTTGAGATGATAGGGTATGGCCATAAAAAATTGGATTTATATATATTATTTTTATTTTATTCTAAAATATTCAACATAACATACCCAAAAATCTCGAACTCCAAATGAGACGTGCCGTCAGACATTCTATATGTTATACCCCTATTCCGAACACAACGGAACTAGTCTCGAGGCCTAATTCGATCATATACAGAAGATAACTTTTCAAACCCAATTATATTATGAATTTCCAAAATTCATTTCTACACGTTTCGAACTCGCACGACCAAACGATACGTTTGATCATCGTAAAATTCGATGGCATATTATAATCCATTATTACGGCTCCAATGAAACTGGTTTCGTCGAAATCCAAGACAGTGCCCCGGAATGATAATTTCACAATTTAAACATTCCCTATACTTGAATTATAAGATATTAAATTCCAAAATCCAATTATTTAAAAATTTAAAATCAAATAATCAAAAAAATTAGGTTGTTACATTCTCTCCCCTTAAAAGAATTTCGTTCCCAAAATTCCCAAGGAAGAAAATATTTCCAAACCATTAAGTTTAAAACTATTAATTAAAATGTATTATTAAACTTATTAATTAAACCTCAAAATTTTACGAAAAATTTCGATAGCGTCTCCTTTGCGCGGTTCGATCAAAATAACTACCTATCGCCCAAGTGGCTCCCCATAATTAGGACATAAAATCATCAACCAATCAAATATTTCTAAATCTATTACGTACCTTTTTGCATTTGATTTATATTTTGGCAAGTAATTTATTATCTCTATGCAAATGCAAGTGCGCAAGAAGTCAAATGGAAATCTCTTGCTTCCTTGTACTTACATTATCTAAAAGAGAATTAGGTTGAGAGAAGTATTTAATCTATTTTAATTAAATAAATGAGCATATAGGGTATTTTAACATGTTTAAACCAATATTCAAATTATTTCTAAATCATCATTTATTCAACTTCATATAGGGGCAAAATGGTCATTTTTGTGCATATACTAATTTGAGAATATTTATTTCCACATTTTATTTTTATTTGTTGGAGAATTGGATGGAAATGACAAAAGGCTTCATGGAAAATATGCATGCACAAGTGATACAAAGTAATGAAGATGGAAATAATTCAAACCATGTATCATGGAGGACCCCACCTACCCACTTAACTTAATCTACAATTACAGCTAATGCACATGTTAGTCGAGCTAAAAGTTTCATGCACATTTAAATGGAGGATTATCTCATGCTAATGATAACTTGGTGGCCACACTTCCTAGAGGGGTAGTTTTGGTAGTTACCAAACTTATGATTAGGGTTTTAGGCTTGTATAAATACCCCATATGTTCATGTAATTAAGTCCTTAGCCTCCTTTAAGCCACCTCTTTAGTTTAGTTTTAGGCACAAAAATAAACAAAAGCTCTTTCTTTCTTTTCATGGCTACTTAGCCATTTTCTTTTCTTATGTAATTTTCTTCTTAATGCAATTTTAATTCTTGCTTTTTTTATTTACATGCTTTTTCCATTCATGTTGGTTGTGTAGATCTTTTTATTTATGCAAGTAGATTAGCTTTTATTTCATTTTAATTAGCTCTCATTTTACTTACCTTGCATTTTCTTCTTGTTTTTATTTCATGTTGAATGCTACATTTGTTGACATGATAACAAATATGAGAAGCTAAACCCCTTCAATTTATGGGCAATGAAGCTCTCTTAATCATGTAGATTCGACATTTTGATCATTTATGTTCTCTTTTTGTGCTTATTGGAAAGTTGCATGTTAATGTAAGTTTATTAATGAATTTGATAGTCTATGATGTTAATCATATATGGGCTATACTTACTCAAATAAACACAATTTACATCAACATCTAATTAATTGATTTTGGTAATGGAAGTGGATTTGGAATCAAAATTTGATGGTCTATATTTCTAATCAATAGTTAATAGATCATGCTTAGAATAGATTTTATTTTCAAGTTCATTGTCATTTTTATGAGAGTTAAAAAGTGGTTTAATGGGTGTGTTATAGTTTGATGTTTTTTATTGGGCTAATTAATAGCACAAATATTCCATACTTATGATAAACACATCAATTATATTCACTAATGACCAAAAAAGAGAGATCATAATTTCATATATGTTGATTTATGTGATCTTGAGAAGGACATTGCCTCTAAATTGCCTTCTACTCTCATATTTTTATCCATTTTCTTTTGTTAGTTTATTTACATTTTCATTTTTAGCTTAACAACACTCTCAACTTGGGTTAATTTGATTGAATAGAAATTCAAAAGTCTAAACAATTCCTTGCGGATCGACCCGTACTCGCCACGTACTAAAATTGTACGTTGTGCGCTTGCGGTTAATTTTTAATTTAAATTTGATCGGCTATTTTCTAATCTGATAGAGAATTAGCCAGTTAAACAAGTTTTTGGCGCCGTTGCTGGGGAATTTAACTTGATTTTAATTTCTATTCTTTGAATTATTTTTGTGTGTTTCATTTTATGTGTGAATTTGTATTTTAAAAAAAATTGTTTGTGTGATTGTTGCTTGCATTTGTTTTTGTGTTTGCTTGCATTTGTTGCTTTTCTATTTTGCATCTCCAATTTCCATTTAAAAAAAGAAAAAAAATCGTGTGTTTGTGTGATTTTTTTGTTTGCATTTTGATTCTGTGCTTGTTGTTGTTCTAGTTTCCTTTGCATTTGCATTATATATATATATAAAGGAAGCATAAACAATTTCAAATAAAATTAGTTTATTGCATTGACGCTTTTACATTTACATTTCATTTTTGTTTTCTTCTTTTATTTACATTTACAAAAAAAATTCAAACTGTGCATATAACGGTGTACTGTTGCACCTTTCTGCATATCAACATCCTTGCCTGTTGTCACCATCTGTTGTTTATCCACTGACCACCAAAAACCTATACACCCTTCAACAAGAAACTACCTTAAACACCCTTCCTCCCTCACCACCTATCATCAACACTTGCCTATAACAGACGACATTTCCATCACCAGTCATATCAATACCTCACTGTTACATACACTGCCTCTCCAAAAAAAAACTGTCCACTCTAACCCCTGCATATATCCTGCTACCACTTCAACTTCAAACTGTGACTTGCCTACTACCGTACGACCATTCACTTACAACAACACATCTTCACAAACCTCTGCACACTTCCTCCACACAACAGTTCTGCCTACCTCCTTCATCGTCAACTCTCTGTTGCCCATCACAACACTTCACCACTATGAACCACTGCATACTCACAGGACATTGCACACACTGCCCATATAACAGTGCACCATCACTGTTCAAACTACATCTCCAACCTTGAATGCAACATCCACCAACCAAAACTACCATTCACATCAACACCAAGTCACAACAGTCATCAACTCCTCACCAAATATTCAACATTCACTCATACACACTACCAAACCCATCTGACACACCACCCATCTTACTACCAAACCCACATTCATACTTTAACAACCAAACACCACCCATACCGCGGTATTGCCATCACTTCCATTGTAACAACCCGCATATTTTATGATTGAATATTTAAATATTTTATTTAAATATAGAATCGTTAATCGGATTGAAGTCCGAAAAGCTACTTTTTGCAAACAGTCGAATTAGGACTCGAGACCACTTCCATTGAGTTCGAAATGTCGTTTGCAACCCTTTTGAGTATAAACTTCGATATGTTTGGAGATAGTAGAATTTTGCTACTTTTTCACATAGGGCTTTAGTTTGGGTTTCAGCCTTATATCCTAACACAAGCCCCTAGCTCCACCCCCACTTCTCTTCATTCACTTCCATTTCCTAATACAACTCAAGCTTTATCAAAAATGGGGGAAGAGAGAAAGAATTAGGAAATTCAAAGCCCTAATCATCTTTGCAAATCCAAGTTCTATCTCCAAATTCAAGAAGAAGTTATTGGTAAGCCTTCTCTTCATCTTCACCAACTCTTTCCTTCTTCAATTTCAGAAATTCCTAAACCTAACTTTGGTAATGTTCTTCTTTTAAAGCTTAGATTCAAGCTTCTTGAGTTGGGATTGGAGAGTGGTTGATCCTTCTTTGCTTTCAAGCTTCTTCTTTATCGTTTTTGGGTTTAAAGGTGAGATTTTTATCTCACATCTATGACTATAACTATCTTTGATGTTAGGTATGAATTTCTAACACTATTTCATGTTCAATTGCTTTTGGTTTGAATTGATTTGGTGAACATTTCAATTTTTGGTGTTTTGAAGTCAAAACTTTGAAAATCCTTTCTTCGATTTGTGAACATGTTTTTGGTTGTGAATCGGAGAGCCTATAGGGCCGAATTGTCGATTGGCAAAAGCCCCAGAGTCCATTGCTCGACCGGGTGCAAGTGAGAGAGTTTGCTCTCCCACTTGGCTGAAAAACAATCGTCACCAGACGTCTGCTGGTAAGCTCAGACGTCTATGGTCTGTTTCAGCGAACTTCCTGAAACTTACTGCAGACGTCTGAGCTTATACCTCAGACGTCTGGAGTATGTTATTTTGCCTTTTGTGTTGAGTTTCCAAATTATTATCGATTCTTATTTCTCCAAATTGTTGTTATCACCTTTGTTGACTTCGATAACTTCTTTTTCGGGATTTTCGGGAATATCCATTTTGATGGATTCGGTATCGATTTCTTTGGATTTTATTCACGTCTTCGAATGTGAATTTTGATGATTGATTGTTCCTACAATCGTTTTTGTGATTTGTCACTTTAAAAATATAAAGGTTTTCTATACTAGTAGTAATTATCAAAACTCTTTCATCAAAACGATTTTGACACTATTTTAATTACGAAGCTCGTTTCTTAAACCGTTTTCCAATCTATTAGTATATTCAAACCTTTACCTCATTCGTATGAGAAAATATAATTAAACGGCCTAGCAAAACAAGTGGTATGAAACGCTTGCGTTTACTTCGTCGGTTAATTTATGGACTTGTTCGATTGAAACTCTTGTGACAATTTTCTAGTGGAGATCTACAATCTGTTCGTAAATGAGTTAAGCAAGTGGTTATGGGACATGAAGCTAAACTCTTATATTTACTATCTTAGCGTAATCGACACTTGTTGATGATTGATGATGATCATTTTATGGTTTAGACTAGCAAGATGCGATGTCTCTTTGTTCACTTGGAGGATTGTACCTCATTTTATTGAGCTTCGTCTCATTTCTTTGTGGGCTAGCGACCCATGTACTTTTAATGTGTTTCGATTCATCGGATGTACCATTTGTATTACATCGATGTCTCGGCTTTTCGATTCATTGGACGTACCGTTTGTACTGCGTCAATGTACCAAATTGTTTTGTGTTTCGATTCATTGGATGTACCGTTTGTACTACATCGATTTCTCGGCTTTTCGATTCATTGGACGTACCATTTGTACTGCGTCAATGTACCGAATTGTTTTGTGTTTCGATTCATTGGATGTACCGTTTGTACTACATCGATGTCTCGGCTTTTCGATTCATTGGACGTACCGTTTGTACTGCGTCAATATACCGAATTGTTTTGTGTTTCGATTCATTGGATGTACCGTTTGTACTACATCGATTTCTCGGCTTTTCGATTCATTGGACGTACCGTTTGTACTGCGTCAATGTACCGAATTGTTTGTGATACACGTGTTGGTGAGTTTTCATGCTCCCACTTGGGATTGGCCATCCTTTTCTTGTGATTTCTGGATTTCTAATTATTGATTTCTGGGATTTGTGTTTCACCACCTTTTTCAGTTGGCATTGATATGTATTTCATTTATTGTGGCTTGGTGAATTAAATTAAGAATATGACATTCTTTTAATCTTTGAGAAGATTCTTGTGATATTGATTAATCTCTGGATTGATTTTCGATTAGATACTTATCACAGTATGGCTTTATGGTTATCATACGTTTTTGTCATATCTCTTATTCTATATCACTTTATCTGATATTTATAGCTAGACTGATCCGTTTATTATTTTCTTCTTAAATAATACTCGGGTCAGACTGAGATTTTATAGGTGCTTCCTCATGACTTCTTATCTGGAGCCATCTTTTGACTTTTGGCTAACTACTCTAGTTTAGTAGTTTTTGTTGTATACATTTGAGATTTAGACTCCTTGATGTATACATATTCTTTTGCCTTGCACTACTATCTATTCTTTTGTGTTATTGTGGATCCTATTTGACCACTACTCTGATGTACACTTTCATGTGTTATATTCATATCTATTTCCGCCTTTGTGATATGAATTGTCTGTGACTGATTTGTGTTATGTTTATTTCTATATTTGTTTCCGAGGTCCATATAGCCACTGTGTAGTAGCTTTGAGTTTGTATCGATATGTCGGATTTCCTCTTGAGATGAAAAGTTATATTTTTATATGGTATATCGGTACTTGCACAAAGCAATTACACAGATGGTCGCTCCTCAACAGCCTTATTCTCCATGCTAGTTGACGGCATTACCCCGTAGTGTCCTTGGCTAGTGTGGGTATAGAGGTGGGGCGTCACAGCTTGGTATCGGAGCCAAACTTCGGAACAATGTAGAATAATCTAGCAAGGATCATTGTCCTAAGGCTTTCTTAGGAATCGTGCCATAAATTTTAATTCGGATCTTCGTACCGTTCTATCCTATTTCTTTTTATGATTCCTTGTTTTATCAATCAAGTTTGTTTGATATTCATTCTAAGATTAACCTTTTTCTCTTTTCTTTCTTTATTAAAGAAAAGAAATGGTTAGGCCTGGCCATCCCAGCGTCGGTCAATCTAGTGCTACTCCCCAGGATGGAATTTTTATGTCTGCGCAGCAGCTTCTAGATCTTGTTAAGAATGATCAAGCTATCGGACCCATTCCAGAGCCAACTCATCCTAGATCTGGTTTTGCACGCTTGTGTAGAGCGTACACCGATTTGGGTGGAAGGTCATTCCGGGGATCCGAGAGTGTCATTGAAATCCAAGCTTGGCTTAGATCATGCGACCGCATCTTTTCTCGCATGAATCTTGTTGATCTCCACCGAGTCCAAGTGGCTTCTAGCATGCTCCAAGAAAGAGCATTGGATTGGTATAAGCTTCTTATTTCTGAAATCGTTGAAGCGGATCTCACTTGGGAGCAATTCCGGGAAAGATTCGAATTGAAATTTGTGCCGGAGGCTGAAAAAGTAACTTTGGCCCGGCGTTTTATCGACCTTGTTCAAGGTGAATCTTCTGTGATGGACTACGTCGCATCTTTCGAATCTCTTTCTAAATACGGGGTTGAATACATTAATACCCCATTGAAGAAAAATCAGAGATTTTTTTATGGCTTGAACAAGAATCTCAAGAAGCCATTACTTCTGAAATTGGAAGTTTCTTTTGATCAGCTTATTGATATCGCTCTTCGTCTTGAAGAGGCCGATAATGAAAGTAATGTTGAAGTTGTGGGTGCCAAACAGAACTTCAACAATAACATGAAGAGGCCTATTAAGTTCAAAGGCCCCAATCTTAATCCCGACAAGAAAGGGAAGCAAGAATCTTCGGTAGCAAAGACTCCTACCTCTAGTCGTGGACGATGCTACAATTGTGGTCTTACAGACCACTATGCTAATGAGTGTCCGAAACCACTCTTTTGTCGTTATTGCAAAAGTTCGGGTCATCTTTTATCTTCATGTCCTAAGCTTCCAAGCAAGGGAGAAGGAAAGCTGCAAGCCCCTAGCAACTCTTTTCTTAGTCAAGGTATCCATTCTATCCTTGATGACATTTATTTTGTGATTATCTTATTCGAGTTCTTTTTGATATGGGTTTCATCTCATTATTTTTATATCAAAAGAACTTGTGATTCTTTTTCTTTAAACATTTCTGGGCTTGATAACTTCTTTGAGGATTGCGAATCCGGATTAATGGATCCGCAACACTCAATTTGCTTTTTGTTGATGTCGAAATTATTTTATGTGATTTCTCTTTTTCGAGCCGATTTCTACTTAGGCTCCGGAATTAATTTTTGTGAAAGGATTTGCTTAATCATTATGAAGCCATATCCTTTGTCCCGTGTGGACTATTCATCTTCGACATTTTCAATTTGTTAAGCAGATTTCAGTTTTTCCTTTGTGATTTTGATTCCAATTTGGTGGCATCATTTTATTCTTTAAGCTCACATGATGAGGAAAATGTTATTTCTCTCATTCATGTAATTTGAGAATTTTCCGGTATTTTTGAGTTTGCTTTAGGATTATCACCTAAGCAATTTTTTGAGTAGTGATAAGGTCTTTTTAGCTCGACCTTGCCACTAATTTTCATTTACTACGAGTTGCGGGAGTTAGCATTCCATTTACCGCATTCTGCACTCGTTATGATTCCTTTGAATGACTTACCATGTCATTCAGTTTGTCCAGCTTATTTCATCCATTTAGTAAATCGGGTATTCTATGAATATTTCGATGAGACCATTCTTGTATTCATTGATTTTGGATGAGAATAGCGATTTAAAATTTTGCAAATCTTTTTCATAAGATATTTACAAGTACAATTGGATTTTTGTTCTTAAAACGAGCAAAGAATATTCTTAAAACTTTTAAGAGATATTTTTATCATGTAGAAGATGATTTTGTGATTTTATTGCCCATCGAGTGCTTTAAGAATTCTGGTCGATGCGCTTGATCAACGTTATCGATAGGAATCTCCTAAATGCTTTGATGAGACAATTTGACACAATAAAATTGACTTGTAAAAATGTAAATTTTTCTAGAAAGATTATTACATAAAGATAAATGTAATTTTGAAAGTTTTAGCTTTTCGGGAAAGAAGATTATTTAAAAGAAATTCTTTCTTTTCGATACTCTTATTCTTGTGACTCCCGAAGGGAACCAAGACTTTATCTTTTGTACCAATGCTAATCGTATTGGTTTGGATGCCGTTCTCTTGCGAAAGAGAACGTGCTATCATTTGTGCTTCTAAATCATTAAAGCTGATCGAGACTAGGTATTCCACTCATGATCTAGTGCTCGCGGCTTTTGTTTTTGCTTTTAGAGTTTGGCGTCACTATTTTTGGGGGAGAAATTTGTTCCCCACCTCGATCATAAATCTTTGGAATATTTATTTTCTCATAAGGAACTTCATGTTGACTCGAGTTCCTGGCATCTTATGATCTTGATATTCTTTTTATTCCTAGAAGGGAAATCATGTTGCCAATGCGCTTAGTCGTAAGAAACAAGTGGTTGATTCTTTGATGATGTCTGAATGGAATTATCTTTTTATCAAGTTCATCGGACGTTTTGATATACTTCGTTTTATTGAGCTTTATCTCATTCCTTTTATGGACTCGCGTCCGATGTTCTTTTATGGTGTTCGGTTCGTTGGACGTACCGTTCTTGTACTACGTCGGTGTTCCGAATTATTTGAGTTTCCGTTCATTGGACGTACCGTTATGGTACTACGTCGATGTTTGGCGTTATTTGTGTTTCCAGTTTCTCGGGCGTATTTTTATTATACTACGCCGTTGCACCGGCTCAATTTTCTGTTATTCATGACGTTTTCCACGTCTTTCAACTACGGAAATATCTTAGGGATTCCGATTTTATTCTTGAGTCCGGTGTTATTGTGGAAATTGAAGTTTCGCCTATTTGACTTATGAGCAACATTCTTTTTGCATCATTGCCTCGGTGGTTGAGCGCCTTCGAAATAAGGATGTTTTTCTTGTGAAAGTTCAATGGTTCTCAAATCCCAAGGATTGCTCTTGGGAATCCAGAGAATTCATCGAGCAAACACATTCGGACTTACTTTTTCGTGCTCTTTATGGTGAACTTCTCATTCTAAATTTTCTTTTGTGTTGATATGCATTTTATGGTTGTTACTCTTTAATTTCTTCTTAAGTATTGCGAGGACGCAATTTCTTTAAGGAGGGGAGTCCGTAACAACACGCATATTTTACGATTGAATATTTAAATATTTTATTCAAATATAGAATCGTTAATCAAATTGAAGTCCGAAAAGCTACTTTTTGCAAACAGTCGAATTAGGACTCGAGACCACTTCCATTGAGTTCGAAATGCCGTTTGCGACCCTTTTGAGTATAAACTTCGATATGTTTGGAGATAGTAGAATTTTGCTACTTTTTCACTTAGGGCTTTAGTTTGGGTTTCAGTCCTATATCCTAACACAAGCCCCTAGCTCCACCCCCACTTCTCTTCATTCACTTCCATTTCCTAATACAACTCAAGCTTTATCAAAAATGGGGGAAGAGAGAAAGAATTAGGAAATTCAAAGCCCTAATCATCTTTGCAAATCCAAGTTCTATCTCCAAATTCAAGAAGAAGCTATTGGCAAGCCTTCTCTTCATCTTCTCCAACTCTTTCCTTCTTCAATTTCAGAAATTCCTAAACCTAACTTTGGTAATGTTCTTCTTTTAAAGTTTAGATTCAAGCTTCTTGAGTTGGGATTGGAGAGTGGTTGATCCTCCTTTGCTTTCAAGCTTCTTCTTTATCGTTTTTGGGTTTAAAGGTGAGATTTTTATCTCACATCTATGACTATAACTATCTTTGATGTTAGGTATGAATTTCTAACACTATTTCATGTTCAATTGCTTTTGGTTTGAATTGATTTGGTGAACATTTCGATTTTTGGTGTTTTGAAGTCAAAACTTTGAAAATCCTTGTTTCGATTTGTGAACATGTTTTTGGTTGTGAATCGGAGAGCCTATAGGGCCGAATTGTCGATTGGAAAAAGCCCCAAAGTCCATTGCTCGACCGGTTGCAAGTGAGAGAGTTTGCTCTCCCACTTGGCTGAAAAACAATCGTCACCAGACGTCTGCAGGTAAGCTCAGACGTCTAGGGTCTGTTTCAGCGAACTTCCTGAAACTTACTGCAAACGTTTGAGCTTATACACCAGACGTCTGGAGTATGTTATTTTGCCTTTTGTGTTGAGTTTCCAAATTATTATCAATTCTTGTTTCTCCAATTGTTGTTATCACCTTTGTTGACTTCGATAACTTCTTTTTCGGGATTTTCGGGAATATCCATCTTGATGGATTCGGTATCGATTTCTTTGGATTTTATTCACGTCTTCGAATGTGAATTTTGATGATTGATTGTTTCTACAATCGTTTTTGTGATTTGTCACTTTAAAAATATAAAGGTTTTCTATACTAGTAGTAATTATCAAAACTCTTTCATCAAAATGGTTTTGACACTATTTTAATTACGAAGCTCGTTTCTTAAACCGTTTTCCAATCTATTAGTATATTCAAACCTTTACCTCATTCGTATGAGAAAATATAATTAAACGGCCTAGCAAAACAAGTGGTATGAAACACTTGCGTTTACTTCGTCGGTTAATTTATGGACTTGTTCGATTGAAACTCTTGTGACAATTTTCTAGTGGAGATCTACAATCTGTTCGTAAATGAGTTAAGCAAGTGGTTATGGGACATGAAGCTAAACTCTTATATTTACTAGCTTAGCGTAATCGACACTTGTTGATGATCGATGATGATCATTTTATGGTTTAGACTAGCAAGGTGCGATGTCTCTTTGTTCACTTGGAGGATTGTACCTAATTTTATTGAGCTTCGTCTCATTTCTTTGTGGGCTAGCGACCCATGTACTTTTAATGTGTTTCGATTCATCGGATGTACCGTTTGTACTACATCGATGTCTCGGCTTTTCGATTCATTGGACGTACCGTTTGTACTGCGTCAATGTACCGAATTGTTTTGTGTTTCGATTCATTGGATGTACCGTTTGTACTACATCGATGTCTCGGCTTTTCGATTCATTGGACATACCGTTTGTACTGCGTCAATGTACCGAATTGTTTTGTGTTTTGATTCATTGGATGTACCGTTTGTACTACATCGATGTCTCGGCTTTTCGATTCATTGGACGTACCGTTTGTACTGCGTCAATATACCGAATTGTTTTGTGTTTCGATTCATTGGATGTACCGTTTGTACTACATCGATGTCTCGGCTTTTCGATTCATTGGACGTACCGTTTGTACTGCGTCAATGTACCGAATTGTTTGTGATACACGTGTTGGTGAGTTTTCATGCTCCCACTTGGGATTGGCCATCCTTTTCTTGTGATTTCTGGATTTCTAATTATTGATTTCTGGGATTTGTGTTTCACCACCTTTTTCAGTTGGCATTGATATGTATTTCATTTATTGTGGCTTGGTGAATTAAATTAAGAATATGACATTCTTTTAATCTTTGAGAAGATTCTTGTGATATTGATTAATCTCTGGATTGATTTTCGATTAGATACTTATCACAGTATGGCTTTATGGTTATCATACGTTTTTGTCATATCTCTTATTCTATATCACTTTATCTGATATTTATAGCTATACTGATCCGTTTATTATTTTCTTCTTAAATAATACTCGGGTCAGACTGAGATTTTACAGGTGCTTCCTCATGATTTCTTATCTGGAGCCATCTTTTGACTTTTGGCTAACTACTCTGGTTTAGTAGTTTTTGTTGTATACATTTGAGATTTAGACTCCTTGATGTATACATATTCTTTTGCCTTGCACTTGTATCTATTCTTTTGTGTTATTGTGGATCCTATTTGACCACTACTCTGATGTACACTTTCAAGTGTTATATTCATATCTATTTCCGCCTTTGTGATATGAATTGTCTGTGACTGATTTGTGTTATGTTTATTTCTATATTTGTTTCCGAGGTCCATATAGCCACTGTGTAGTAGCTTTGAGTTTGTATCGGTATGTCGGATTTCCTCTTGAGATGAAAAGTTATATTTTTATCTGGCATATCGGTACTCGCACAAAGCAATTACACAGATGGTCGCTCCTCAACAGCCTTATTCTCCGCGCTAGTTGACGGCATTACCCCGTAGTGTCCTTGGCTAGCGTGGGTATAGAGGTGGGGCGTCACATCCATACTCCCCAAGACACAATCACAACCCCTGTTGGTCAATCTACCAATGACTGCTAGCTCCTTACCATTCATCCTATGTCAGTACATCACACATCTGTACATCAACCCTATGTCGCTTTTACTTCAACCATACCTCTGTACATCACATCAGTGAACTTCCACTTCCATATCAACCATGCTGCCATAACAACCAGTCAACCACCTTGCTACTGCCATTACAAACATTTCTCACTTCCTCTGTCACACTACATCCACTGCTACTTCAACTACACTGCTGCTCCACCAACAGATCAACACTACTGCATATACTCATTACAACTGTCTACCAGTTATCTCCATCAACATCCACACTGCCTAACCACTTCATCTCCATATACAAACAAAACCATGCAACAATTATACAAACACTCCCTGTCCTCCCCATGCCTCAACACAAATACTGTTGCCTAGCATCAGACCACTCCAAACCCCTATCAGTTCATTCAATACGCGCATCATCAACCACAACCTATCAGACCACTCTTACCATGCAACACTTCAACACACAACACTTCAACACATACAACACTTCAACACATTATAATACCCCATCCATACATCACAACATCTATCTGCTTGCTGCCATCAACCACTTCAACACATTCCCTCACTTCTACATCAAATACCTATCCCACTACAACATAAACATCAAGACTGCAACGTAACTTCCTTGACCATATCACTTCCCTTTGCCCTGAACTCCATCACAACATTCCCACAACATATACTGCCTTTAACTTCCCACAACATTGCAACCCAATTTCTTTACCAAACATTGCTTCAACCCACTGCATCCTCAAATAACCACCAAGCAACTTCAACACCCCCATTGTTTGCACAGTTCCCCTGCCTTTCACATCAACCTATCAACCCTCCACTGAACATACTTCATCGACTTCGGTTCAAACCAAAAACATTGTCAATACCTACCAACCCTTCACATCTGACCACATACCACCGCCACAATCATACATATCACAGTGCAACCCCAAACTCCACCATCATACATCTGCATTTCCACTTTACTGCTTGAAAACCACCATCAGCATCACCCACCAATACAACTCCAGATAGCACCACCACTCACCACATACCAAAGCCAAACTGCATAACTCATCCACCATCCATTCAACTGTCTACACCCACCGACAAACATCCCCTTCATCCCTCTACTTGTCTTCATAACTGCTACCACAACAACTTCCCACCAGAACCAGAAAACAAAAAAAGCCCAACCTCTTAAACCACCTCTTGCGTGCGATCACCTCCACAGTCAAACCCGTAACCATCCCCAAATCACTTCGAACCCGCTACCTTCAACCACCCTCGAACACAAACGAGCAACCGCAATCAACCCTAAACAAGACCGCTTAAACCTAAACGCCAAATTAGAACTAATTTGCAAAATTGGGAATTTGATTTTGATTTATTGATAGATTACTTGTGTTGAAATTGAGAATCGAAGAAATGGTGGTTTGAGTTCGGGTGCGTGAATATTTTTTTCGTGATAATAGATTGGGGTGGACGCTTACATTTGGACTGTGGGATTTTTTAATATTTTATTTTGAAGTGAATATTGTTTGTTTTGTTTTGTAAACTTCTTTGCTAAAAAAGTGAAAGTTCTTCACCAAAAAAGATTACTTTTTTTAGTGTAAATTCATTTTGTTTTTCTTAGCTTTCAAAAAATAATATTGTTTTCATTTGGCTTGATAATTCGAATTCTAGTTTAATTATTTTTTATTTAAGTTTTAAACAAGTTCTTTCTCTCTGCCTTCAAAAAAAGAGAATTGTTTTCATTGTCATTTGGTATCGGTCGTATAAAATATATATATAATTTTGCTTTCATTTGTGTTTGTTTTCGTTCTCTTTTCCAGGTTGCAAAAGCAGAAGATTAGCTTGCTAAAAAAATCGCTACTTTTAAAATAAATTGCTAATAAATTTTGTACGCTCTAGTAACATGCCCCTATCTCGTGTTTTTATTTGCCTTGCATTGTTGGTTGCTTTCATTTTTAAAAAAATTCAAAAACAAAACAAAAGAAAATTTCATTCATAGTTGCATTGTTAATACACGTTTAATTTCAGTTTTGCATTTTACCTTAGAATTTGTTAATAATAACGGTTAGACATTTTAAGAGTGTCGCGAGCTCACCTAGGGCTTAATTGTATATTGACAAGTTGTCCTCTTTCGATAATTTAATTTCTTGGTGTCTAAGCTATGGCAGAGCAATAACCATTTATAAATATTACCGTGATTCGTAAATATTATAGTGGTTGTTTCTTTAAAGGTACTTAAACCTTCGGCTGCATTGTTATGGTGATTCGTGGTGCACCGATAAATCATATCTGTTACCCGACTAAGAACTATCTTGTTGAATTAAGAAAAATTCTGATTATACAATTTTGGGTTAGGAGCTACTTAGGATAGAAAATTTGTAATTAAGCCTTGCATTCATTTAGTTGCATTAGTTCATGCATATTTAAAATAAAAATTTCAAAACCCAAAACTAAAAAAATTGTAAATATTCCTTAACTCATTTTTTTAAATCTTTTGAAATTTTTTAATCAAAATCAAAAATCCAAAAAAAATTCTAGGTTAGTTTTTTTTAGAAAAAAAAAACTTCTCAAAAAAAAAATTGAAAATCCAAAAACAAAACAAAAATCAAATTCCCCTTTTGAAAAATAAATTCCTTTTGGTAAATACCTTTATAAAAAAATCGATTTTTTTTTGAAATATCAGACTTTCCCTATTCACAATTTTTTTACAATAGTTGTGAAAATCAATATAATTTGTATAGTTTCACATCAAACTCTTATAGATATTTTAACGACGACTATTGTACAAACAATTCGATTTTTGAACCAAAAAATTTTCAAAATGATGAGCAACCCTCAAATCTTGAAAATAGCATTGAAATGATTTCGTCTTTACTTGAACTCTCTACACAACAAAATCAAAGGATAAATGATTTGTGTAACTCATATTTGTGCAATGATTCAAGTCAAAGTTTTCAAAATAATCAAAATTTGAATTCACTTCAAAATTCAAATGATTTCGATTATAACCCATGCCAATTCAATTTTGAACTCCAAAATGAATTTCAAAATCAAAACGAAAATGTAAACAACTGTTTAAATGATTTTGGCAATGAGAATAATCTCGATTATGGTGCGATTAATAATTTTCATTCTCAACAAGTTCAAATTGAAAATTTTCAAATTAATAATTATAAACTGGATTTTGTTGAGAAAATGGAAGAGATTTACAATGATCACACGTATTTGTTGTTTGAAAAATATATGAACCAATGCGAGAAACAAAATCAAATCCCAACGCGTGACGAGTCAAATGATAATCCAACTTTAACCAAAATTGACGATTTTCAAATAACAACTTTTGAAATTGAAAAGACAATCTTAATGAAGTAGTTAAAAATATGGTAATTGAGTTGGATTTCAATTCTTTTGAGAGTGCGGAGCCAAATGTAAAATTAAATCTTCCTTTTTCCGATTTTGAAAATTCGAATACAACAACTTTGGATTTTGAACTTGATATATGCAATGGAGTTGTTGATAATCCAACAAAGGAAGACGAATTTATCGACACGTTTTCTTTGGACTTTTCGAAAATGAATTGTTGAATTTCAATGGGGAAGATTTAAATCACCATTTTGATTTTGAAATCAATTTCTGAAGAAGTTTCCAATGATAAGTTTGAATTTCAATTTGGTGAAAATAAACTTGAACTTCAACCAATCGTTATATCTACCCCAAAAATCATCGAAATAAAACAACTCACACGATTTTTAATAAAAACGACATTCGTTTTTCCAAATCAACATTCAACTTCAAAATTTTCTATGGTTTGGTTTTCTATGCTTGAGTTGTGTCTCTCATACTTGACGAGACAAATGAATTGGTCTTTGGAAGGTCGTTTCATTTACTCATTGACAATATACTTTTTGATGTCGTGTAAATAATAACCAGATCATTTTCATGTAAATATAGGTCATATTTTATTTTTATTTTATTTTACTCCTTTCACTTGGGTTGACTGTGGGGACACAGTCAATATCAAGTGTGGGGGGAGTCTCATCTTCATTTTTTATTTTTCATGGTTTATTTTTTGCATTTTCTTTCCAAAACTCAAAAATTAAAACAAAATCCCAAAAACAAATTTTCTTTTTAATTACTTTTGAAGAAACACTATAGGATAAATATATGGTTTTGGTCAATTAAATTTAAAATTTATTTGTCTTAACAAAAATAAAAATGAAGTTTGATTACAAGTAACAACGGTTTAACTAGTATATAAGAAGGTTCATGGTGATAATTATGAAGTACATCCTAATTAAAAATCTTTGTTTTAAAAAAGTAGTGGATTTAAAGTAAAGAATATAACATTTTGGATCTACTAAGCTAAATGGTGCCAAGATGATTTTTCAAAACTCTCTCTTCAATATATATATATAAGAAAAAAGAAAACAAACAAACAAAAGAAAAATAATTTGTATATATGTATATATTTTATTAACACCTAGTGTCAGGTATACACACTTGTGTGCTCGCTCGCCATGCTTTGTACCCTTCTCACGTAAGCCCGAAAGGCCGTGCACGATCGGTATATCTGGCCTCGGTTTATCTGATTTAGGTGTATGTATATAAAAATTCTTTCATTAATGATAATGCCTATAGTTGATAGGTGTTCACACTCATGTGTTCACTGGCCACGCTCTGTATTCCCCTCACGTAAGCCCTCAAGGTAGTGCATGGGTAATATATCTGGCCTCAGTTTTCTGAGTTAGGCATATGTTGTTAATATCAATAAAATTTTCAAATAAGAGAGAGTAAGCAATTGAAATCCAAGAACTATTTTGACTTGTTTGAATCGATTTGTTATTCAAAAGAAAAAAAATACCACTTTGGAAAACTTTGATAATCAATTAAGGATCCATTTCATAGTTACATTGTGTTATCAACCGTAACACTAGTCAAACTTGAGTTTAATTGTGATGATAACTTAATTTTTATTGGAAATGTTGACAACTAAAAGGACTTAAATTTCTTGATAATGATCATAACTTATATTTAACTTATTTTTGTCAAAGTAAATATTTCATTTGTAAATATTTTCAAAAACTTGCATCCATATCTTGTAAATAAATCTTGCATTTAGGAATTTTTCACTTTGCATTTGGATTTTGTGGATAGTATCAGTCGAAAACCCTCACGAGACAACACTCGTCCTACTAGGGACACCTAGAGGTTTAACAGCTTGTTGCATACGCTCAATGCAATCGTGTTTCATACAAAAATCAATTTATCTTAGTTTTTCTTTATTCGAGGACGAATAAAAAGATAAGTGTGAGGTATTTGATGTGCATGTAAATATGCATATTTTTACTTCCATATTTAATCTATTTTAATTAAATAAATGAGCATATAGGGTATTTTAATATGTTTAAACCAATATTCAAATTATTTTCAAATCATCATATATTCATCTTCATATAGGGGCAAAATGGTAATTTTTGTGCATATATTAATTTGAGAATATTTATTTCCACATTTTATTTTTATTTGTAGGAGAATTGGATGGAAATTACAAGAGCCTTCATGGAAAATATGCATGCATAAGAGGATACAAAGGAATGGAGATGAAAATAATTTAAACCATGTATCATGGAGGACCCCACCTACCCACTTACCTTAATCTACAATTAGAATCTAATGCATAAGTTAGTGGAGCTAAAAGTTTCATGCACATTTAAATGGGGTATTATCTTATGCTAATGATAACTTGGTGGCCACACTTTCTAGAGGGGCGGTTTGGGTAGTTCCCAAACTTATGATTAGGGTTTTAGGCTTGTATAAATACCCCATATGTTCATCTAATTAAGTCCTTAGCCTCCTTTGAGCCTCCTGTTTAGTTTAGTTTTTGGCTCAAAAATAAATAAAAGCTCGTTCTTTCTTTTCATGGCTACTTAGCCATTTTCTTTTTTTATGTAATGTTCTTCTTAATGCAATTTTTATTCTTATTTTTTTTATTTACATGCTTTTTCCATTCATATTAGTAGTGTAGATCTTTTATTTATGCAAGTAGAATAGCTTTTATTTCATTTTAATTAGCTCTCTTTTTACTTAAATTGCATTTTCTTCTTGTTTTTATTTCATGTTGAATGCTACATTTGTTGACATGATAACAAATATGAGAAGCTAAACCCCTTCAATTTATGGGCAATGAAGCTCTCTTAATCATGTAGATTCAACATTTTGATCATTTATGTTCTTTTTTATGCTTATTGGAAAGTTGCATGTTGATGTAAATTTATTAATGAATTTGATAGTCTATGATGTTAATCACATATAGGTTATACTTACTCAAATAAACACAATTTACATCATCATCTAACTAATTGATTTTGGTAATGGAAGTGGATTTGGAATCAAAATTTGATGGTCTATATTTCTAATCAATAGTTAATAGATCATGCTTAGAATAGATTTTATTTTCAAGTTCATTATCATTTTCATGAGAGTTAAAAAATGGTTTAATGGGTGTGTTATAGTTTGATGGTTTATATTGGGCTAATTAATAGCACAAATATTTCATACTTATGATAAACACATCAATTAAATTCACTAATGACCAAAAAGGAGAGATCATAATTTCATATATGTTGATTTATGTGATCTTGAGAAGGACATTGCCTCTAAATTGCCTTCTACTCTCATATTTTTATCCATTTTCTTTTGTTAGTTTATTTACATTTTCATTTTGAGCTTAACAACACTCTCAACTTTGGTTAATTTGGTTGAATAGAAATTTTAAAATCTAAACAATTCCTTGCGGATCGATCCGTACTCGCCACGTACTAAAATTGTACATCGTACGCTTGTGGTTAATTTTTAATTTAAATTTGATCGGCTATTTTCTAATCCGATAGAGAATTAGCCGGTTAAAAAAAAGCAATGATGATGTAACTCTACATGCAAAAACTAGCATGATATAAATCTACATGCAACTCTAGTATAAAATAAAGCTATATGCAACCACAACCATATCACAATCATAGGCAATAAAATACAGAGAATATTCTGTAAGAAATGCTTATGCATCCAATAATTTCAAAATATAAATTTAGAACTAAATGTCCGGGTTTTTAAATTAATAAATTTATTTTCAAATTTTCTCAGACGGGAATTTAGATCAAAGATCAAAAATAAAAATCTAGAAACTAGGGGATTCCTCCTAATAAAGTATCATAAAACTCTAGAATCAAAACAACATGGAGCATCTAGTGGTATTCTGGTTCCTCCAAAAACATCAACTAGAGTGAATAAATATTATTTCTTTCCCAAAATCTTCAAAATCTATTTTTTTTTTCAAAATCACCGGGATTTAAATCTAATAACCCCAAATCAGAAGACTTTGTTTTATAAATTTTAACTTTATAAACTATAGTATATAAGATTACACAATTAGTTAATCAAATTTAATTTAAATCAAATCAATCAAATTCCGTGAAGGAATATACTAACACTACTATTCAATCAAATTCCATAAGGGAAATCTTATCACTTATCATTGTTTCAAAATGTTAAATGACTAACAAACAAATCTTAATTTAGGTTCAAAACTTTCTTGATTGCCCGAAAATATAGATAATTCACTAAGAATGCCATTTTACTCAACGGCTTTTGGTCATTGCTTAAAAGATTATCCAAACTTACCCGGACAAAATTGAAAGTTATACTCTAAAATTATTAGTTTCTTAACTACATTAATTTTTTTTTCTAAACCACTTATATTTTCACTTAGTATTTTATTCAATACTAAAACTATTTATGAATTATTTCATAAATTTTCACCTAAGTTTAAAAAATATTTTATAAAGTCATTACTTTATAAAACATCAAATAATAACTTATTTCCACTTTATTTGTTTGTATAATGCTCTTCTACATCCTAAAAGTACATACAAATTTTATTTTACTTTCCACAATTTAGGTGAAGATCTAATCAAAATTTGATCTTTTAAAACTGAGTGAACTTCTCGACCTCTTTAACTTAGAATGTAAAAATGAATGATGTTTTATGGGTTGACCCAAAAATAGCAAATAGTTTACACTACTTAGATGTTTTAAACAACTATATGGTTTCAATAAAATAATGTTTATCAATACTTTCTTGTCCAATTTACCCATTTTAAGCCTGTGTTAAATTATCCCCTACCTTATTTAAAGGTAAAATCTCATTTAACAAAATAGTCTCTTATTAGAAATACTTTTTATCTTGGAACTAGTTCTCTTTTAGGGAACTTAAAAATTCAATACCCGGTTTTTAATTTCAAAAACTCATTTTTGAAAGCATATTACATATATTTTTATATGAAATAACTTCAAATGGTTTATTTATTAAAACTCACTTTGGGTTCATTTAGATTTGAACTCATTTTGGTCGCACAATGATAAAGAGAATAATTTACTAAATTCCCGAGAACATTCGCCTAAGCAAACATCTGATTATCACTTAGAAGATTATTTAGATTTCTACAAAACTAGCTGAAACGATTTCCTCATAATTATCCCAAAGAAAATGAATTCCATTTGTAACCACCCACAATTTTGGATAGTTTAAATCGACAATAAACCACACATGCCGATTCCAAACCATTCAAAAGGGAGGATTGTTATGGGGTAAATAAGAAAAAGAAGAGAAAAGAAAGAAACACAAAACACAGAATCTCATAGCAAAATGACAAAATATAATAATCAAATAAACAGTTCATGAAGCTGTTTTACAAATACATTTGATTACACTTTTACAATACAAATTAGAGTTACACATATAGCAGAAATAAATAAATAATGCAGCAGAACAACATGATGTAGTGGAATAAATATAATAGATAGATTAATATACTAAATCTTCATCTTCGTCCTCCAGAAAAGTAGTCTTCAACACTAAAATGCTCAGGCTGACCCGAGCATAATGAAAAGACAAAACACTTGAGTCAGAACTAAAAGATCTTATGAAAGTTAAATCAACAGTAAATAAATATGAGTGTAAAGGCTTTAGAGATGTTACCGGGAGTTTACATCTCCTATACAGTGTCTAACATGCGTGCAATAACTTAAGAGATGTTCGGGATTGCCATCTCCTAAGTATCCGTTAAACTATTTACTACGTAGTAATATATACTAATATATTATGTCTATCAGTAAAGTAAAGTAATAAATAGCGTTAAGGCGTTACCCATATCCCCCTTAACACATTTTTATATATTCCCGTAGTCTATACAGTACCGTAATTCCTCCGTAAATTGAAGGGCTATTAGAGGGCACTCCATAGATACTGTACAAACCAAACTCGTAATGGGCGCGATAAGGCATGTGACAAGGCACGCGAGGCAATGCCCAAGGTAGGATACTACCGTTTTGCGGATCCGGACTGGTGGTAACGCATAGCAGCTACTACCGTCCATCTCAAAACATACTCCCATAATCAAATCGAGGGGTGGCCACCAAATCAATCAAAAAGTCATAAATATGGTATCGAAGAAGCATGTTCGATCGGAGGTGCGAACTCACTTGGCCCCGCGTGGCTCTTGTTTTAGTCACATCAAGTTGACTCGAGGGAGTCAGGGCTACGTTAATACCTTATATTGAATCATTCGCCAAACCATCCTACTTCATTCTGGAGTCTCCACCAAGTGCACAGTTGTTAAAGTGGTTTTCGGTATTGGTAGAGGTATGACAATATCTAATCTCAGTCTATTTAACAACCAAACGCTTATTTCATAGTGGATGGTTCTTTTACATTTCCAAAATCAATTCATAATTGATATCAAAATATCATATCCACTTAAAATCATATTACTTTCGAAATCATATACACTTTCGAAATCATATCCACAAAATATATTAAACCCTCATTTCAAAATCATCACATTTACTCAAAAATGTCATTTCAATAGAAAATATCATTTCAAATTCCACGTAGGTTATAACATCATTTAACCATATTCACTTTCAAAATCAAGGATTTAAATATAACCAATTTAGCCTTGCATAGTTTGAATTTTTAGAAAATAGTTTGAATAGTCATAATTAGTTTAAATAGTTTAAAATAGTTTAAAATAGATTAAAATAGTTTAAAATGGTTTAAATGGTTTGAAATAGTTTAAAATAGATTAAAATAGTTTAAAATGGATTAAAATAGTTTAAATAGTTTAAAATAGATTAAAATAGATTAACATAGTTTAAATAGTTTAAAATAGATTAAAATAGTTTAAATAGTTTAAAATAGATTAAAATAGGTTAAAATAGTTTAAATATAAAATGGTTTGATTATTGGAAATGGTTTATATAGTAAATAGTTTGAAAATCTAAATAAATCAGAATTTTAAAATAATATATCTTTAAATAGTTTATATTAAAATATTAAATTTGAAAGACGGCAACAAACAACCATAATTTTGACCAAGCAAACTTTAAAATTCAAGAAAACACAAAGAACGAAACTTGTAGCACATGATCTAAGCTTTCCGCAACATCGAAAATTATCAAATTTGGTTAAGAAACGAAGAAGTTATGGCCAATTTCGTTTCAGTTTCAAACAAAGAGCAAACATTGGTTTTGCTCTCGAATAGCAGAAAGAAAATTCGATTTTGACATAGCTAACCTACAAATTTTGAGGTTAGCTATGTCAAAATCGAATTTTCTTTCTGCTATCCCGAGAGCAAAACCAATGTTTGCTCTTTGTTTGAAACTGAAACGAAATTGGCCATAACTTCTTCGTTTCTTAACCAAATTTGATAATTTTGGATGTTCCGGAAAGCTTAGGTCATGTGCTACAAGTTTCGTTCGTTGTGTTTTCTGGAATTTTAAAGTTTGCTTGGTCGAAATTATGGTTGTATATCTAATTAAACTATTTCTTTCATTTCACAAATCTGGACCATATCCAGCTTTCAAATCAACAAACTCAATTTGTAACAACCAGCATATTTTATGATTGTATATTTAAATATTTTATTTAAATATAGCATCGTTAGTCAGATTAAAGTTTGAAAAGCTACTTTTTGCAAATAGTCGAATTAGGACTCGAGACAAATTCCATTGAGTCCAAAATGGTGTTTTGCGACCTTTTTGAGTATAAATATTGATATGTTTTGAGTTGGGTAGAATTTTGGTGTTTTCAATTAGGGCTTTGGGTTTGGGTTTGGGTTTCCGCCCATCAACCGATCTAATACCCTAACACTCCACTCCCTCTTCATTCATTCTATTCTTTTACTAACACTTTCAAGCTAAAGAGATAATGAGGGAAGAGAAAAGAAATCAAAATTCCTAAGCCCTAGTTTTTATTAGGAATTCAAGCTCTTGCTCCAAAATCAAAGAGAAGCTTAAGTAAGCATCCTCTGCATCTTCTCCATCTCAATCTCTCTTTAATTTTTAGAAATTCCTAAACCCTAACTTAGGAAATATTTTCCTATGAGCTTAGATTGGAGCTTCTTGAGTTGAGATTGAAGAGGAATGGGTCTTTCCTTTGTTCTATAGCTTCTCATTTGTTGTTTGGGTTTAAATAGGTGAGCTTTTGAACTCACATCTACGTCTATAGCTTTCGTTGTTGTTAAGTATGAATTCCTAACATCTATTCATGTTCATTTGTTTTTGATTTGGATTGATTTGGTGAATTTTCCAATTTTTTGTTTTTAAAGTCCAATTTTGAGAAAATCCTTTTATGGGTGTTGAACATGTTTACCGGGGCGTATCGAAGAGCCTATTAGGCTGGGTTGTCGCTGGGCATAAATCCCTAGTCGTCGTTGCTCGATCGATCGTTTCCGGTAGAATTTTGCCCCACTTGGGGGCTAGGTTTGTTCTGCTCTGGAAGCAGGTTAAGTCGACTGAACCAGTAGGTCAGTCGACTGAACCAGGGGCAGAAAACATTCTGTCCCTGTATCAGTGGACTGACCACCTGGTCCAGTCGACTGATCTGGAAACCGAAAGTTTTGAGGCATTTTGTCAGCCGACTGACCATCTGGTTCAGTCGACTGACCTGCTTGTATCAGTCCAACTTGCCTAATTTTCATGGGTTTCCAATTTCAATCGATTTGTGTTGATCCAATTTGTTGTTATCATTTATTATCGACTTTGATGACCTTTTTTTCGGGATTTTTGGGAATATCCATTTTGATGTATTCGGTATCGATTTATATGGATTTGATTCACGTCTTTGTATGTGAATTTTTGATTGATCGATTGTTTCTACAATCATTTCTGTGATTTGTCACTTTAAAATACAAAGGTTTCCTATACTAGTAGTAAATATTCAAACTCTTTCACAAAGATGATTTCAACTCTATTTTTAATACAAAGCTCGTTTATAAAACCATTTTCCAATCTATTAGTATATATAAACCTTTACCTCATTCGTATGAGAAATCTAATTAAACCGCTTAGTAAAACAAGTGGTATGAAACGCTTGCATTTACTTCGTCGGTTAATTCTTGGACTTGTTCGATTGATCTCTTGTGACAATTTTCGAGTGGAAATCTACAATTTGTTCGTAAATATTTAAGTTAAGCCAGTGGTTATGGGACATGAAGCTAAACTCTTATATTTACTAGCTTAGTGTGATCGACACTTCTTGATGATCGATGATGATCATTTTATGACTTAAACTAGCTATGTGCGATGTCTCTTTGTCCGCGTGGGGGTCTATACCCCATTCTGTTGAGCTTCGTCTTATTTTTATGGGCTAGCGACCCATGGTCTTTGGACCGTTCGTGGAGCATTCGGCTCGATAAGTCGGTGCATGGGGCGTATCTTTTGAGGTGCGTCGATGTCCAACTAGGCATGGGGTGTATCTTTTTAGGTGGATCGATGTTCGACTAGGCATGGGGTGTATCTTTTTAGGTGCATCGATGTCCGACTATACATGGGGAGTATCTTTTTAGGTGCGTCGATGTTAGATTATACATGGGGCGTATCTTTTCAGGTGCGTCGATGTTAGATTATACATGGGGCGTATCTTTTCAGGTGCGTCGATGTTCGACTGTGCATGCGGCGTATCTTTTTAGGTACATCGATGTTCGGTTCATGGGATAGCGTCTCATTTGTGATACACGTGTTGGTGAGTTTTCATGCTCCCGTTTGTGATAGGCCTTCCCCATTTTGTGATTTCTGGATTTCTAGTTGATGATTTCTAGAGTTTGTGTTTCACCAATTTTGATGATAGGCATTGATGAGCTCTATCAATTATTTGTGTTTTGGTGAATAATTTATAGAATTCGATTCTTTTTGGATGTTTGAGATGATTTGAGATATTGTATGATTTTTGTTGTTATTTGATGTATACTTGTCACAGTATGGCATTTTTGTTATCATACGTTTTTGGTCATATCTCTTATCCTATCTTATTTTATATTATATTTATAGCTAGACTGATCCATTTATTATTTTCTTCTTAAATAATACTCGGGTCAGACCGCAGTATTTCAGGTGCTCCTGCTTGACTTCTTATCAGGGTCCTTCACCTGACTTTTGGCTAACTACTTTAGCATATTAGTTTTTGTTAGTATACATTTGAGATAGAGACTCCTTGATGTATACTTATTCTTTTGTCTAGCACTTGTATCTTTTCTTTTGTGATGTAGTGGATCTAGTTTGACCACTACTTTGATGAACACTTTTATGTGTTATATTCATATCTATTTCCGCCTTAGTGATATGAATATCTGTGACTGATTTGTGTTATGTTTATTTCTATATTTGTTTCTGAAGTCCTCATAGCCGCTGTGTGGTAGCTTTGAGTTTGTATTTGATGTGTCGGATTTCCTCTTGAAATGAAATGTAAGTTATATTATCTAACATATTGGTACTCGCACAAAGCAATTACACAGATGGTCGCTCCTCAACAGCCTTATTCTTCGTGCTAGTTGACGGCATTACCCCGTAGTGTCCTTGGCTAGTGTGAGTATAGAGGTGGGGCGTCATAGCTTGGTATCGGAGCCAAACTTCAGAACAATGTAGAATAATCTAGCAAGGATCATTGTCCTAAGTCTTTCTTAGGAATCGTGCCATAGGATTTTATTCGAGTCTTCGTACCGTTCTATTCTATTTTCTTTTGTGATGCCTTGTTTTATCAATCAAGTTTGGTTGATATTCATTCTGAGAATAACATTTTCCTCTTCTTTCTTTCTTTCTTTCTTAGAGAAGAGAAATGGTTAGACCAGGCCGTCCAAGCGCCGATCAATCTAGTGCTACTCCTCAGGATGGAGTATTTATGTCTGCTCAACAACTTTTAGATCTTGTGAACAATGCCCAAGCCGCCAGACCCGTTCCAGTGCCTACTCACCCTAAATCCGGGTTTGCACGCTTGTGCAGAGATTATACCGCTTTGGGTGGAAGGCCATTCAAGGGTTTCAAAAATGTTATAGAAATCCAAGCTTGGCTTAGATCATGCGATCGCATCTTTTTCCGCATGAATCTTATTGATCCACATCGAGTCCAAGTGGCTTCTAGCATGCTCCAAGAAAGAGCATTAGACCGGTACAAGCTTTTGATCTCTGAAACTATTGAAGCGGATCTTACTTGGGAGCAATTCCGGGAAAGGTTCAAATTGAAGTTTGTGCCGGAGGCTGAAAAGGTAACTTTAGCTCGATGCTTTATTGACCTTGTTCAAGGTGAATCTTCTGTGACGGATTACGTCGCATCTTTCGAATCTCTATCTAAATATGGGGTCGAGTATATTAATACCCCATTGAAGAAAAATCAGAGATTTGTCTATGGGTTGAATAAGAACCTTAAAAAGCCTTTACTTATGAAACTAGAAGTTTCTTTCGATCAGCTTATAGATATCGCCCTTCGACTAGAAGAGGCCGATAGAGAAAGTGATGTTGAAGTTGTGCGTGCCAAACAGAACTTCAACAATAACATGAAGAGGCCTATTAAGTTCAAAGGCTCCAATCCCAACAAGAAAGGGAAGCAAGAAACTTCAGTAGCAAAGACTCCTACCTCTAGTCGTGGTCAATGCTACAATTGTGGTTCGATGGACCACTATGCAAATGAGTGTCCGAAACCTCTTTATTGTCGCTATTTGCAAAAGTTTGAGTCATCATATATCTGCGTGTCCCATACTTCAAAGCAAGAAGGAGGGAAAGCTGAATGTTATGCAAGCACCTAGTAACACTTCTCGTGGTAAAGGTATTTCTCATTCTATCCTTGATGACATTAATTTGTTTTGTGATTATCCTATTCGAGTTCTTTTTGATACGGGTTCATTATTTTATTTCAAAAGAACTTGTTGGTTCTTTTTCTTTAAATATTATGGGCTTGATGACTTCACCGAGAATTGCGAATCCGGTTGGTGGTTCCGCAACACTCAGTTTACTTTGTAAAAATGTCGAGATTATTTCATGTGATTATTCTTTTCAAGCCGATTTGCATGTTATGCGTTACTTAGGCTTCGAAATTGTTTTTTTGGGAAAGGATTGGCTTGATCATTATGAAGCTCACATCCTATGTCCTAAGCGGACTATATATCTTCGACATTCTCAATCTGTTAAGCAGATTTCTATTGTTCTTAATGATTTTGATTTCCAAATTCGGTGGAATCATTTTATTCTTTAAACCCACTTGATGGGGAGAATGTTATTTCTCTCATTCAAGTAATTTGTGAATTTTCTGGTATATTTGAGCTTGTCTTAGGTTTATCACCTAAGCAATCTATTGTATGGTGCTAAGGTCTTTTCAGCTCGACCTTGCCACCGGTTTTCATCAGCTACGAGTTGCGAAGGGTAGCATTCCATTTACCGCATTCCGCACTCGTTATGATTCTTGTGAGTGGTTCGTTATGTCATTCGGTTTGATGAACCTTCTACCTTATCTCATCCATCTTATGAATCGAGTATTCTACGAATATCTCGATGAGTTTATCCTTGTATTTATTGATTATGGATGAAAACAACAATTTAAAATTTGCAAATCTTTTTAATAAGATATTTATAAGTATGATTGGATTTTGTTCTTAAATCGAGCAAAGAATATTTGTAAATTTTCTAAGAGACATGTTTATCATATAGAAGGTGATTTTGTGTTGTTTTGCCCATTGAGTGGTTTAAGGATTCTGGTCGATGCGCTTGATCAACGTAATCGATAGGAATCTCCTAAACGCTATGATGAGACAGTCAGACACAATAAATTGACTTGTAAAAAGTAAATTTTTCTAAAAAGGTGATTACATATAGTTAATTGTAATTTTGAATGTCTTAGCTTTTCGGGAAAGAGGATAAGAACTCCTTTCCGATGCTTTTATTCTTGCGATTCCCGAAGGGAACCAAGATTTTATTATTTATACCGATACTAGTCGTATTGGTTTGGAGGCCGTTCTCGTGCAAAGGGGAATGTGTTATCACATATGCTTCTTGACAATTAAAGCTTGTCGAGACTAGATATGCCATTCATGATCTAGTGCTCGCGGCCATTGCTTTCGCTCTTAGAATTTGGCACCGTTATCATTTGGGAGAGAAAATTTATTCTCTACATCAATCATAAATCTTTGAAGTATTTACTTTCTCAAAAGGAACTTAATTTGCGTCAACAACGTTGGCTCGAGTTCCTTGCATCTTATGATCTTGATATTCTTTATACTCCCGGAAAGGGAAATCGTGTTGTTGATGCCTTAGCCGAGAGCAACAAGCGGATGTTTCTTGGTTGATATCCGAATGGAATGATCTTGAGATTTTATCCACTTGTGAGATTCGAGATCGTGAATCCGATTCATGTTCATCTCTTGTTTTGTGTAGCCTTGAGGCTCATCCTTCTCTTTTAGACCGTACCTCTTTTAGCTAAACTCTATATCAAAGAAATTTTTAAATTGCATGGAGTTCCTACTTCTATTGTTAGCAATCATGATCCATTATTTTACTAGTGGATTTTGGTAAGGTCTTCAAAAGCTTTGGGAACAAAGCTTAATTCTAGCACCTCTTATCATCCTCAGTCCGATGGAAAAACCGAGCGTGTGAATCAAACTCTTTAAGATCTCCTTCATGCATGTGTTATTGATTTTGGTGGAAGTTGGGAAGATCATATTTCTCTTGTTGAGTTTTCCTATAATAATAGCTTCCAATCTAGTATTGGTATGGCGCCTTTCGAGTTACTCTACGGAAGGCCATGCCGATTTCCTTCGTGTTGGCTTGAAGCCGGTGAGAAGCTGGTTTTAGGTCCAGATTTTATTGGAGTTCATTTGTGTTTCACCTATGAGGGGTGTTGTGCGTTTCAGTCGATCGGGAAAGTTAGCACCTCCATATGTTGGTCCCTTTCCCATCACCGAACGTATTGGTTCCGTGGCTTATCGCCTTTTATTACCGGCTTAGTTTACTGCTATTCATGATGTATTCCATGCCTCTCAACTACGGAAATGCCTTTGTGATTCCAATTCTATTCTTGAGCCCGGTGTAATTGAAGAAATTGAAGTTTCACCAAATTGGACTTATGAGTAACATTCTATTCGTATCATTACTTCAAAAGTTGAACGCCTTCAAAATAAAGATGTTCTTCTTGTGAAAGTTCAATGGTCCTCAAATCCTAAGGATTGCTCTTGGGAATCTTGAGAATTCATCGAGCAAACACATCCGGACTTACTCTTTCGTGCTCTTTATGGTGAACTTCTTATTTCAAGTTTTCTTTTGTGTTGGTATGCTTTTATGGTTGTTACTCTTTATTTTATTATTAAGTATTGCAAGGATGCAATTTCTTTAAGGATGGGAGTCTGTAACAACCCGCATATTTTACGATTGTATATTTAAATATTTTATTTAAATATAGCATCGTTAGTCGAATTAAAGTCCAAAAAGCTACTTTTTGCAAACAGTCGAATTAGGACTCGAGACCACTTCCATTGAGTCCAAAATGGTGTTTGCGACCTTTTTGAGTATAAACATCAATATGTTTTGAGTTAGGTAGAATTTTGATGTTTTTAATTAGGGATTTGGGTTTGGGTTTCAGCCCATCAACCCATCTAATACCCTAACACTCCACTCCCTCTTCATTCATTCTATTCTTTTCCTAACACTTTCAAGCTAAAGAGATAATGGGGGAAGAGAAAAGAAATCAATATTCCTAAGCCCTAGTTTCTATTAGGAATTCAAGTTCTAGCTCCAAAATCAAAGAGAAGCTTAGGTAAGCATCCTCTACATCTTCTCCATCTCAATCTCTCTTCAATTTTCAGAAATTCCTAAACCCTAACTTAGGAAATATTTTCCTATGAGCTTAGATTGGAGCTTCTTGAGTTGAGATTGAAGAGGAATTGGTCTTTCCTTTGTTCTATAGCTTCTCATTTGTTGTTTGGATTTAAAAAGGTGAGTTTTTGAACTCACATCTACGTCTATAGCTTTCGTTGTTGTTAGGTATGAATTCCTAACATCTATTCATGTTCATTTGTTTTTGATTTGGATTGATTTGGTGAATTTTCCAATTTTTTGTTTTTGAAGTCAAATTTTGTGAAAATCCTTTTATAGGTGTTTGAACATGTTTACCGGGGTGTATCGAAGAGCCTATTAGGCTGGGTTGTCGCTAGGCATAAATCCCTAGTCGCCGTTGCTCGATCGATCGTTTCCGGTAGAATTTTGCCCCACTTGGGGGCTAGGTTTGTTCTGCTCTGGAAGCAGGTTCAGTCGACTGAACCAGTAGGTCAGTCGACTGAACCAGTAGGTCAGTCGACTGAACCAGGGGCAGAAAACATTCTGTCCCTGTATCAGTGGACTGACCACTTGGTCCAGTCGACTGATCTGGAAACCGAAAGTTTCGAGGCATTTTGTCAGCCGACTGACCATCTGGTTCAGTCGACTGACCTGCTTGTATTAGTCCAACTTGCCTAATTTTCATGGGTTTCCAATTTCAATCGATTTGTGTTGATCCAATTTGTTGTTATCATTTATTATCGACTTTGATGACCTCTTTTTCGAGAATTTTTGGAATATCCATTTTGACGGATTTGGTATCGATTTATATGGATTTGATTCACGTCTTTGTATGTGAATTCTTGGTTGATCGATTGTTTCTACAATCATTTATGTGATTTTTCACTTTAAAATACAAAGGTTTCCTATACTAGTAGTAAATATTCAAACTCTTTCACAAAGATGATTTCAACTCTATTTTTAATACAAAGCTCGTTTATAAAACCGTTTTCCAATCTATTAGTATATATAAATCTTTACCTCATTCGTATTAGAAATCTAATTAAACCGCTTAGTAAAACAAGTGGTATGAAACGCTTGCGTTTACTTCGTCGGTTAATTCTTGGACTTGTTCGATTGAACTCTTGTGATAATTTTCGAGTGGAAATCTACAATTTGTTCGTAAATATTTAAGTTAAGCCAGTGGTTATGGGACATGAAGCTAAACTCTTATATTTACTAGCTTAGTGTGATCGACACTTATTGATGATCGATGATGATCATTTTATGACTTAGACTAGCGATGTGCGATGTCTCTTTGTCCGCGTGGGGGACTATACCCCGTTCTGTTGAGCTTCGTCTCATTTTTATGGGCTAGCGACCCATGGTCTTCGGACCGTTCGTGGAGCATTCGGCTCGATAAGTCGGTGCATGGGGCGTATCTTTTATGGTGCGTCGATGTCCGACTAGGCATGGGGTGTATCTTTTTAGGTGCATCGATGTTCGACTAGGCATGGGGTGTATCTTTTTAGGTGCATCGATGTCCGACTATACATGGGGGGTATCTTTTTAGGTGCGTCGATGTTAGATTATACCTGGGGTTTTTAGGTGCGTCGATGTTAGATTATACCTGGGGCGTATCTTTTCAGGTGCGTCGATGTTAGATTATACATGGGGCGTATCTTTTCAGGTGCGTCGATGTTCAACTGTGCATGGGGCGTATCCTTTTAGGTACGTCGATGTTCGGTTCATGGGATAGCGTCTCATTTGTGATACACGTGTTGGTGAGTTTTCATGCTCCCGTTTGTGATAGGCCTTCCCCCTTTTGTGATTTCTGGATTTCTAGTTGATGATTTCTAGAATTTGTGTTTCACCAATTTTGATGATAGGCATTAATGAGCTCTATCAATTATTTGTGTTTTGGTGAATAATTTAAAGAATGCGATTCTTTTTGGATGTTTGAGATGATTTGAGATATTGTATGATTTTTGTTGTTATTTGATGTATACTTGTCACAGTATGGCATTTTTGTTATCATACGTTTTTGGTCATATCTCTTATCCTATCTTATTTTATATGATATTTATAGCTAGACTGATCCGTTTATTATTTTCTTCCTAAATAATACTCGGGTCAGACCGCGGTATTTCAAGTGCTCCTGCTTGACTTCTTATCAGGGTCCTTCACCTGACTTTTGGCTAACTACTTTAGCATAGTAGTTTTTGTTAGTATACATTTGAGATAGAGACTCCTTGATGTATACTTATTCTTTTGTCTAACACTTGTATCTATTCTTTTGTGATGTAGTGGATCTAGGTTGACCACTACTTTGATGTACACTTTTATGTGTTATATTCATATCTTTTTCCGCCTTAGTGATATGAATATCTGTGACTGATTTGTGTTATGTTTATTTCTATATTTGTCTCTGAAGTCCTCATAGCCTCTTTGTGGTAGCTTTGAGTTTGTATTTGATATGTCGGATTTCCTCTTGAAATGAAATGTAAGTTATATTATCTGACATATTGGTACTCGCACAAAGAAATTACACAGATGGTCGCTTCTCAACAACCTTATTCTTCGTGCTAGTCGACGACATTACCGCGTAGTGTCCTTGGCTATTGTGAGTATAGAGGTGGGGCATCACACAATTTTTATTTTTCAATTCAGATTCTCAATAAAACCATTTAAATCTATATCGATTTCAAATCCATGTTTGTACTATAAATTTAAGCTACTCCAAATTCAATAGATTTCAAAGTTAAATATTCAACATTTATAATAACTCAATTTCAATAAATTCCATTTATACTTCGAATTCAACTTTAAAATTTCCATTTAAATTCTTTAAATAATTCATTAAACCAATTCAGTGCCCGTATATAATTTTCTACCCTATGGTTAAGTGATATGGGTATATATCATTTCAACCCATAATAATTTTAAATTTTACGGTTACATATCATTTCAACCCGAAATGTAACGACCCACTATTTTGGACCATTCAAATCGACAATAATCCACACATGTCTGACTTGAATAATTCAAAATAACAGATTGTAAATAAATTTGGAGCAAATGAAATCAAATACACAGAATCACAAGCACAGAACATATCAGAATAACTCACAGCGGAAATAAAATACCATAGTAGTTCATGAAGCTACTATATACAAACTCTCAAAACATAATACATAATATCATTCTGAAAACATATACAATAGAAATCCCAAATACATAGAAGTTTATAAATACCAAAACTAGAATAGAACAACTGAACTGAAAGGAACAGATAACTAGACAAGCAGAATCTCCAGCGATTCCTAGCTCCAGAATGAGATCCAAAGCTAAGCTGTAAATACTCAGGCTGACCCGAGCATAAAGTAAAACACAAAACACTCGAGTCAGGACAATATATACTTATATAATGTAAACCAACTCAAGTGAACTTTAGTAGAAATGCATAATAACTCAAAGGATGCTTGGGATCGCCCATCCTTCAAGGATCAGTTAAACTATAAATTAAATACACCCCGTGGTTAAAATTTCAAAATGGTATTTATACTTCAAAATCAAATATCATTTCAAAATTTAATATCCTTCAAAAATCCATTTCAAAATATCAAAATATCATATTTCAAAATAGTTTATATTTCGAAACAAATTACTTTATTTTAAATCATAAAAATAAAGTTATTATTAATAATTAAATTATTAAATTTCCAAAATTTTAATCTTTCATTCGTTCACTTAAATTAATTAAAACAATGAAAATTCAACTTTTGCAGCATTTAGAAATTGCTACGGAAAGTCACATTTAAAACAGTTCAATTTAACAAAAGACAGCATTTAAAATGCTGTAATAGGGTTACATTAGTTTCAAATAAACTTAGTTAAATTCAACCATTATAACATTACAAAAATGCTATAATAGCCTTTAATTAAATTTAGCCATTTGGTTCATTATTATCAACTACAGCATTTACAAATGTTGTATTATCATTTACATTAGAATTAATAGCATTTCAGAGATGCAGTTAATTAACTTCAAATATTCAGTATAATTTCACAAACAATTATATTTTTATATAAATCATTTTTAACTTATAAAATCATATATAATCATTCAAATACCCTTATATTCATGATTTTATAAAGTTAAACCTCCATTCAAAAATCAAAATTTAATAATAATTCACTTATTAAATTCCAATTTTAAATTTTAAATTCATTAAATTAAATTAACTTAACACTTAATTTTAAATTTTCAAATATAACTTAATTCCATTTTTAGTTACTTAACTTAAAATTCACTCTTAAGCCAAATTCACAAATTTCCAATTTTAGTTATATTTCAAAATTTCAACTTAAATATTCATTCATTTCACATTTTAACTTTATTCAAAATCATTAATATAATATAAAAATCATTTAAATTCACTTTAATCCAAATTATCATGAAGTTATCGCATTTCATATTTAATTTAAATTCCAATTATCACCCAATTAAAATTTCCCAAAATAACTTACATTTCAAATTTTCTAGTTTTACCAATAATTTATTTCACTTATAAATTTTCAAAAAATCAATAATGCTTACATAAATCATTTTTCTATTTAGTTTAAATCAAATATTATAATATTTACATTTCAAAAATATTTTTAAGATTTTTATAAAAACATATTTTAACAACGGGTCTGTATTTCATTTCTAGTCTAGGTAAAGTGATACGGGTAATATATCATTTCAACCCGTAATTTACAAAGAAAACCCGGGTTTGATCATTTCAAACCCGCAATCCGAAGGAAATGAAAAATAATTGAAAATCATTCAGGCCTATCATTTCAGCCCATAATGATTTTCTCCTATTCTAAATTCCGTTCGGGTATGTATCATTTCAACCCATAGTGATACTAATCTAAAGGGAACTTGCAGTGTGATAAACTGATAAAAATAATAGAACAGCATAATATAACAGTAACATATAATATAATAGGTGTTTAAGCATGGGTGAACATCATAAAATCATAACATAGCAAGTGTAACATGATAATGCATTTTACAGATTCAAAAGGGGTCAATTCACTAGTTATATATGTACATATTGTCTGGTGAGAATAACTCACCTGTTAAGCTGGAGATTTGCCAACAAAGCTCACAACACAAAGATTATGAAGGCACGACAACTCTAATACAATTTGAGTGTGGAGAGCAAATCCAATGATATAGATCTTGTGTTACAACCCAAACAAAAATCAAAGCAAACCATAAATTTCAATACACTAGAAATGACATAACTTTTAAATAAAAAGAGATACGAATGCCAAATCTTTTGCCTTGCTTTCTCTATTCTTTTGTCATGGCCTAGGGATGTTTTTGGCTCTGGTTTGAACAAGTTTGGCTCAGGTTTGGTCATGTGTATGCATGGCCTAGGTAGTAGAATATGAGGAGAAAGTTTATACAAAGGAATATGAAGAGTTTAAGGCAAAATTGGTGGGTTTTGTTCACAAAAATGGCTCAGCCATGGGCTTGTGTGGTCAGGTCAGAGAGGTATGGATCAGGTCAGTGGAAGGAAAGGTGTGTGGTGGTCTGGCCAGAGGTGGTGGAGGCGGCCTAAGGTGGTGGTGGTGGTGGAAAATGAAGTGGTGAACAAATAGTGGTCAAACAACATGTTTTTATGGCTTGTGTTGCAATTTTTGTGGAGTTTTGGCATCATGGTGGCTCGGCCTTGGTCAAGACTAGAGGAGTAGCTGGTGGTGATGGCAGGGAAGAGATGTAGGGGGTGGTGGCCGTGGATATGGAGTGGAGGCCATTCAAAGAAGCAAAGAAAACAAGGCAAAATACATGAAAAATGAGAAGAAAAGTGTAAAAAAAGTAGCCATTACCCATAGATTTTCTTGAAGCCATGATGAATGAGAAGGTAAAATGTTTTTGGGTGAATAGAGGCTGAAAAATCACGGCTACAAACCAAAAATGCACAGCCAAGATAGTAATTGAGGAGTTATGGCAAATGAAAGGACAAAGGAGATGAAATGACTTAAGGTAAATAAGCTTTTAAAACTCTTCATATTTCTTTTTCTTTAAATTCAAATAAAACAAAAATAAAATCAGTAAATTGACTTTAAAACCGAAACAAAGTAATATAAAATAAAAATAATTAATTAATTTTAAAGAAAATGGAAAAAAGAATATAAGAAATTGCTTAAAAATTGAAAACAGGGTCCAGAAATTACAAATAAATCACTATTGACTTTGGAAAATTAAAAACTTCATTTTAAAAATATTTTAAAAACAAATGTGAAGTAAAATAATTCATTTATATTTTAAAAATGAAATAATTAATTAAATTTAGAGAAATTAGAAAAAGAACTAAAGAAATTGTTTAAAAATTCAAAACAGGACTTAAAATTTACAAATAGAATATCACTAGTTTTAGAAAATTTCTATTTCACTTTAAAACAAATAAAAGGTCAAATAAATAAAATAAATGAGGAACAAAATAAAGTGGGAATGAGAATAAAATAAGATTTTAAGAAAAAAAATAGAAAAATAAATAAAGAATTACTTTAATTAATTGAAACTGGAAATTAAAAATTGTAAGCAAAATACAACTGACACTGGAAAATGTCAATTATACTTTTAAAAATGTTTTAAAACCAAAATATATGCATAACATGTTATTTTACCCATATAAATATAAATTAGAACATTACATGACCAAATAAAATATTATTTATACAATTTAAAATAAACAATTTGTTAAATACAGCAAATTACACACAATATTGAAAAAGGCATAACATTCACATTATAAATCAGATTTCAACGAAACGAAAAGCATTATTCTTAAAATTTTATTTACTTTCATAATAAAAGATAAAATTCAAATTTTCAAACTTTCAAATTTCTAAATTAAAAGTCAAAGTTTGACTATATTGACCAAAATTCACTTTTCTGGAAAATATTCTTTTTAGTCATGTTTGGAATTCTAATTCACATCAAAATCAAAATTTATATTTAAAATAACAAAATTTATTCATTTTAATAAATAAAATAAAGTTTTTAAATCAGGAAATTAAATTAAAGAAATTAATATATATAATTAAAATAATCACAAAATACTGGGTTGTTACACTCTCCCCCACTCAAATCTTTTCGTCCTCGAAAAGGAAAAAATTTCGGAGAAACAACTAGGCAGAACAATAGGTTGGAAGACATCCCCGAAAAGAAGGTAGGGGAATAGGGATATCTAGGAGGGAAAATGGGTTGAAAGACAAGGATGAGCCATTAATTAAAATTGTTGGTTAAAGAGGTAAAATATTTAAAACACTTTAAAATCCTTTAGGAAGGAAAATAACTGATCAAAATATCCTTTATATAATATTTTATCAAAATACTTTTATAACTCGATGTTTCAACAAGTTTATCCTTGTTCCTGTAGACTCTGGTAGTGCGTTGATCAGGCGCAAAACTGGAATTCTCCAGGTACTTAGTAGACCTGTTTCAACACCTAGTGAAAATACTGGGAAAACCTTTAAAAACAGATATGGAAAGTACAATCCAAACAAAAACGAATCAAATCATGGATCGCAGATACACAATGGTTACGCCTGGGTCCCCCAGGAAACATCCGTACCTTTTAAGCATTCACTGCCTTGCGAATTTCGCCATGCAACAAAACGGTGGACCGCAGGATACATAAAAATGGTTACGCCTGGATCCCCCAAGAAACATCCATACCCCTTAAGCAATCTCTGCCTTGCGGATTACGCCACTAACACGACCATAGATCGCAGATACACAATGGTTACGCCTGGATCCCCCAGGAAACATCCGTACCTTTTAAGCAATCACTGCCTTACGAATTACGCTATGCAGTCGAGTTCGTAAGACCATGGGTAACGCCATGGAATTCGAAGGACACTCGAGTATCATATCCGGAAAACCAAAAATCAGAGAGAATAATATCGATAGAATGAATCCAAGATGTGGCCACAAATCGGATATCAAGCAGAAGGCACTTTCCATATCTTTACTTCGAAAATATGTATCATATAGTACCTTTTCAAATCACTTTCAAATATCGTACTTATATAATATCCATTATATATAAGATTTCACTTTCAAGTTGAGTACCTTTTCAAATCTATAGTTTTCGAATCAATTTCATACTCATACAAATCAATTTTTTATAAGTTCGACAACTTCCAAATCAAGTGTTTAGTAACATAAGGTTCTCAAATTTCAATTTGTTTCAATATCAGTTCAATTTCAAAATCATATACAATTTCACCGAATTATTTCTTCTCAAATTAATTATCTTTAGTTTCAACGTTTCCAGAATAATAGATTTAGAAAATAAATCCAAATTTCCAAATCAATAATTTAAGTCAACCAATTCATTTCCAAAATCAAATGTTTTCAAAATCATCTTATACTTATGTAAGGTCCATCTTATATAAGGATCAAATTTTTCGAAATAAATTTCGCTGTATGAAGAGCCATATGGGATTTGAATATCTTTGCTTTTATGGGTTATATATCTTTGTAATTTAAATTGGAATTTTCTTTTAGTAAGCAAAGATATTCTAACTCGACAGCTTTCAATTTCAGCGTCAAAATATATAAATGATATTAGGATATAAGATGTACATACGTCATCATTTCGCAAAACTACATTTGATCGCTCGCTCGATCACACAAGTTCGCTTTCGAACTAGTATTGTCCATTCGACTTCCCTAATGCGGATTTCGATATGGTTTCTCGACTAGAAGCCATCAGTCTCCTTGCATAGCCATATACTACGATAGAGAATTCTAGAATCAAGCCCAAAATCCATATCAAATATTCGCCATCAAGAATCGAATGAAAAATCCTAACACGAAATGGTGTAATCCACCTCGAACTTGTGTACTCAAACTTGGATCAAATTAATTATGCGAATAAAACACCATACGTACAACTTATATATTTATTCCAACTTGTTAAATATATAGTTTCATAAAGATGTTACTAAGTTAAAACATTTAAACTAAATTTTATTCAAAATATTTTGAAGACCAAATTCTTTTCAAAGCATTTCGAATCTAAATTTCATATTAGAAAATTTTAAAATTGCCTTATTCATTTACTTAACAAAACAGTTTCAACTTATTTAAATCATATTACTTCATACTTAAACATTCAAAACAAATTTATATACTTTATCAAATAATTCATACTTTTCAAAAAATTTAGCTTTGAAAAGTTAACCTTGATTTGGAAGTGCTCGAACCTTCAAAATAGTCAAAGAAATCATATTTCAATCCAAGAGTTGGAAATCATAATTAAATCAGTAAATCAATTCCAAAATAGGGTTATATCAAATCAAATCCAAAACTCAAGGACTGAACACCGGCTCATTTCAAATTGTTCAATATGTATACATATATCTTTCGAATATCACATCACGCTTCGGAATTTGAAATCAGAATTGGTTTCACAAATCAATCGCATAGCAAAGTTACCGAAGTGGCCTCTCCCTCACTCAGAAACTCGAAAATCAATGTCGATGATGCGTGCACTCATCACCGAAATTATTTTCCAGCGACACAAGTGGTTCTGGACTTCCATTTACTTTGAAAACTTCTTTGAAATTCCTTCAAATTCATTAAAACCCATTAAAATCATTGAAACATTAGTTATTCGGAAAAATAATTTCAAATCATATTATTTATTATTTCAAAATCTTAAAACCAGTTCCAAAATGCCAGAGTTCAATCACTTAAATTCAGATTCAAAACCTTCAGTTATAAATCATTTTATATGAAACCATTTCTTATAAAATTTTCAAAATTTCAAATCCTTTCAAAACTTCAAATTCTCATTTTTTTAAAAGGTACATAATCCTTATCAAAAACATTTCATCTTTATATAAAAATATGGCCATCCTTATCAAAATAAAAACTACGATGAATACATAATTTTCAAAAGACAATCAACCACAAACTTTCCAAGGGACGATTCAAGGATGGATTTCAAAGCAAAAAAGAGATTCAAATTTAGAAGGACTCTAATCAAATAGAATTCTAATTCAAAGATAGGCTCAAAAGAAGATAAGATAATTAAATTACCAAATAGAAGATGGATAAGTCTATATGAATCGCGGGCGACCTTAACTGGTCAACCGTGACTTCAGGAATATAATCGATGCGAAAATCTAAGGCAAATCGACCTTCGATTGCCAGAGATAGAATCTAAATATAGCAAAAGATAGAAAACATCGTAAACCGAGGATACAGAAATCTCCGATGAATCAATGCCAATTATAATCATTCAAAGATTGGCGGAATCGCCACCCTATAAAGGTCATACAAAGTGGAGTGATGCAATGCTCCAAAATCAAAAGAATACAATTAGGGGAGACAGGAATGGATTTCAGAACAAGTGGGAGCGTTCCAAAATTCAAAGGAATCTTATTCGATAAGAATCCAAACGAAGATTAGAGATATATAACCTATATCGATACAGAAAAATTCCCTTAAAAATTTGGAAAGACTCGAATTCATAACATACGAAAACAGAAGCATAAATATCTTTAGTTGGACAACTTTAGCTAAGCAAAAGATACAACAGAGTTTACTCAAAACAACTTAACAAACTACTGATTTTTCCATACTCAAAATAGATTCCTATCAACAATGGATCTAGATCAATCAAGAGAGAAGTTCAAAATTTTAGAGGATCCTAATCAAAGAAATTACTAACAAGGTGGATACGAAAGGAATGAAGTTTAAGAAATATTTTACTTTCAAAGCAAGGAAATTTATATCAAAATAATCTTTGAAAATTCTTTAAAAATCATTTGAAAATCATTTTATACTTCGAAAATACGTTCTCTCACAAAGAAATGATTCTGAGATTGATTTCACTTATACTAGGGTATTTCTACCCTATCTCTAATGAGTTTTTGCTCCGTAGGCTAAGGTTTGCCTAAAACCAAAGCTCTGATACCAACTGTAACGACCCACTATTTTGGACCATTCAAATCGACAATAATCCACACATGTCTGACTTGAATAATTCAAAATAACAGATTGTAAATAAATTTAGAGCAAATGAAATCAAATACACAGAATCACAGGCATAGAACATATCAGAATAACTCACAGCGGAAATAAAATACCATAGTAGTTCATGAAGCTACTATATACAAACTCTCAAAACATAATACATAATATCATTCTGAAAACATATACAATAGAAATCCCAAATACATAGAAGTTTATAAATACCAAAACTAGAATAGAACAACTGAACTGAAAGGAACAGATAACTAGACAAGCAGAATCTCCAGCGATTCCTAGCTCCAGAATGAGATCCAAAGCTAAGCTGTAAATACTCAGGCTGACCCGAGCGTAAAGTAAAACACAAAACACTCGAGTCAGGACAATATATACTTATATAATGTAAACCAACTCAAGTGAACTTTAGTAGAAATGCATAATAACTCAAAGGATGCTTGGGATCGCCCATCCTTCAAGGATCAGTTAAACTATAAATTAAATACACCCCGTGGTTAAAATTTCAAAATGGTATTTTATACTTCGAAATCAAATATCATTTCAAAATTTAATATCCTTCAAAAATCCATTTCAAAATATCAAAATATCATATTTCAAAATAGTTTATATTTCGAAACAAATTACTTTATTTTAAATCATAAAAATAAAGTTATTATTAATAATTAAATTATTAAATTTCCAAAATTTTAATCTTTCATTCGTTCACTTAAATTAATTAAAACAATGAAAATTCAACTTTTGCAGCATTTAGAAATTGCTACGGAAAGTCACATTTAAAACAGTTCAATTTAACAAAAGACAGCATTTAAAATGCTGTAATAGGGTTACATTAGTTTCAAATAAACTTAGTTAAATTCAACCATTATAACATTACAAAAATGCTATAATAGCCTTTAATTAAATTTAGCCATTTGGTTCATTATTATCAACTACAGCATTTACAAATGTTGTATTATCATTTACATTAGAATTAATAGCATTTCAGAGATGCAGTTAATTAACTTCAAATATTCAGTATAATTTCACAAACAATTATATTTTTATATAAATCATTTTTAACTTATAAAATCATATATAATCATTCAAATACCCTTATATTCATGATTTTATAAAGTTAAACCTCCATTCAAAAATCAAAATTTAATAATAATTCACTTATTAAATTCCAATTTTAAATTATAAATTCATTAAATTAAATTAACTTAACACTTAATTTTAAATTTTCAAATATAACTTAATTCCATTTTTAGTTACTTAACTTAAAATTCACTCTTAAGCCAAATTCACAAATTTCCAATTTTAGTTATATTTCAAAATTTCAACTTAAATATTCATTCATTTCACATTTTAACTTTATTCAAAATCATTAATATAATATAAAAATCATTTAAATTCACTTTAATCCAAATTATCATGAAGTTATCACATTTCATATTTAATTTAAATTCCAATTATCACCCAATTAAAATTTCCCAAAATAACTTACATTTCAAATTTTCTAGTTTTACCAATAATTTATTTCACTTATAAATTTTCAAAAAATCAATAATGCTTACATAAATCATTTTTCTATTTAGTTTAAATCAAATATTATAATATTTACATTTCAAAAATATTTTTAAGATTTTTATAAAAACATATTTTAACAACGGGTCTATATTTCATTTCTAGTCTAGGTAAAGTGATACGGGTAATATATCATTTCAACCCGTAATTTACAAAGAAAACCCGGGTTTGATCATTTCAAACCCACAATCCCAAGGAAATGAAAAATAATTGAAAATCATTCAGGCCTATCATTTCAGCCCATAATGATTTTCTCCTATTCTAAAGTCCGTTCGGGTATGTATCATTTCAACCCATAGTGATACTAATCTAAAGGGAACTTGCAGTGTGATAAACTGATAAAAATAATAGAACAGCATAATATAACAGTGACATATAATATAATAGGTGCTTAAGCATGGGTGAACATCATAAAATCATAACATAGCAAGTGTAACATGATAATGCATTTTACAGATTCAAAAGGGGTCAATTCACTAGTTATATATGTACATATTGTCTGGTGAGAATAACTCACCTGTTAAGCTGGAGATTTGCCAACAAAGCTCACAACACAAAGATTATGAAGGCACGACAACTCTAATACAATTTGAGTGTGGAGAGCAAATCCAATGATATAGATCTTGTGTTACAACCCAAACAAAAATCAAAGCAAACCATAAATTTCAATACACTAGAAATGACATAACTTTTAAATAAAAAGAGATACGAATGCCAAATCTTTTGCCTTGCTTTCTCTATTCTTTTGTCATGGCCTAGGGATGTTTTTGGCTCTGGTTTGAACAAGTTTGGCTCAGGTTTGGTCATGTGTATGCATGGCCTAGGTAGTAGAATATGAGGAGAAAGTTTATACAAAGGAATATGAAGAGTTTAAGGCAAAATTGGTGGGTTTTGTTCACAAAAATGGCTCAGCCATGGGCTTGTGTGGTCAGGTCAGAGAGGTATGGATCAGGTCAGTGGAAGGAAAGGTGTGTGGTGGTCTGGCCAGAGGTGGTGGAGGCGGCCTAAGGTGGTGGTGGTGGTGGTGGTGGAAAATGAAGTGGTGAACAAATAGTGGTCAAACAACATGTTTTTATGGCTTGTGTTGCAATTTTTGTGGAGTTTTGGCATCATGGTGGCTCGGACTTGGTCAAGACTAGAGGAGTAGCTGGTGGTGATGGCAGGGAAGAGATGTAGGGGGTGGTGGCCATGGATATGGAGTGGAGGCCATTCAAAGAAGCAAAGAAAACAAGGCAAAATACATGAAAAATGAGAAGAAAAGTGTAAAAAAAGTAGCCATTACCCATAGATTTTCTTGAAGCCATGAATGAATGAGAAGGTAAAATGTTTTTGGGTGAATAGAGGCTGAAAAATCACGGCTACAAACCAAAAATGCACAGCCAAGATAGTAATTGAGGAGTTATGGAAAATGAAAGGACAAAGGAGATGAAAGGACTTAAGGTAAATAAGCTTTTAAAACTCTTCATATTTCTTTTTCTTTAAATTCAAATAAAACAAAAATAAAATCAGTAAATTGACTTTAAAACCGAAACAAAGTAATATAAAATAAAAATAATTAATTAATTTTGAAGAAAATGGAAAAAAGAATATAAGAAATTGCTTAAAAATTGAAAACAGGGTCCAGAAATTACAAATAAATCACTATTGACTTTGGAAAATTAAAAACTTCATTTTAAAAATATTTTAAAAACAAATGTGATGTAAAATAATTCATTTATATTTTAAAAATGAAATAATTAATTAAATTTAGAGAAATTAGAAAAAGAACTAAAGAAATTGTTTAAAAATTCAAAACAGGACTTAAAATTTACAAATAGAATATCACTAGTTTTAGAAAATTTCTATTTCACTTTAAAACAAATAAAAGGTCAAATAAATAAAATAAATGAGGAACAAAATAAAGTGGGAATGAGAATAAAATAATATTTTAAGAAAAAAATAGAAAAATAAATAAAGAATTACTTTAATTAATTGAAACTGGAAATTAGAAATTGTAAGCAAAATACAACTGACACTGGAAAATGTCAATTATACTTTTAAAAATGTTTTAAAACCAAAATATATGCATAACATGTTATTTTACCCATATAAATATAAATTAGAACATTACATGACCAAATAAAATATTATTTATACAATTTAAAATAAACAATTTGTTAAATACAGCAAATTACACACAATATTGAAAAAGGCATAACATTCACATTATAAATCAGATTTCAACGAAACGAAAAGCATTATTCTTAAAATTTTATTTACTTTCATAATAAAAGATAAAATTCAAATTTTCAAACTTTCAAATTTCTAAATTAAAAGTCAAAGTTTGACTATATTGACCAAAATTCACTTTTCTGGAAAATATTCTTTTTAGTCATGTTTGGAATTCTAATTCACATCAAAATCAAAATTTATATTTAAAATAACAAAATTTATTCATTTTAATAAATAAAATAAAGTTTTTAAATCAGGAAATTAAATTAAAGAAATTAATATATATAATTAAAATAATCACAAAATACTGGGTTGTTACACGAAATCCCAAAATAAATTAAACATCCATAAAATCGCTCGTGTTTATCATTCAACCAATAACGATTTTTCCTAATCTATAGATCGTTCGGGTATGTATCATTTCGACCTTTAGTGATTTACTAACAATAAACTAAGGGAACTCGTAGTGTGATAACAACATATAATTTAAACATACATCCAATCATACAAAATATCAACAATTAAACATCCATCACAATCATCGTTCAAATCAACCAATAAATAACATTAATTAACTGATTATCATCAACTGGTATTTAATTGACAATTAAAATTCATTATTAAATTAAATGGTGATTAAATTCCATAAAAGTCAGATTTAGCTGGAATGACAATTTAAATATACCAAACATCAACCAATAAATTTCTAATCACATCATAAATTTAATTTAATTAACATCAGATAATTTAGTAGTTGTGAGTGGGTTAAAAGACCCACCTTTGATTTCAAATCAATTTAAAATCCAAACGAAGGCCCAAATTTCAACGGTCTCAGAATTCATCCAAACTAGTCCTATAATGTCCGGAATTCCGATACGATCCCAACGAAACAAACCGTGCGTAAATCCGAGCTTGTATGGAAAAGTTATGTAAATTAGAAGTCATACAATTTATATAATTCAATAAATAAAATAAAATAAACAATAACATGTGTAGCTATGATCGATCAGAAACCCTAACACACGATAAAATTTTACTACCTAACAAACAACATATCACATCCAACCATATCATCTATAAAGATTATTCTTTTATATACAAAATATAATACTAGGTAAAATTATTTCATTTACCCATATTTCAAAACAATATTGTGTCGGTCTGCCCTATTAAGTGTTCAGAAATCCCTATCGATGACATAGTGTCCTATGTACTAACCTAAATTTTTAAATACTAAACAGAATAAACTAACATAATATAAAAACATTTTTATAACACTAACAAGTACGCTCTCTCATATACATATATACTTAGACAGACTCATTCTAGGGTATTACTACCCTATCTCTTATGAGTCTAGGCGTGTTTGCGCATGTTTGGGTTTCTGATCGATCATAGGTATACGTGTTATTGTTTATTTTATTTTATTTATTGAATTATATAAATCGTATGACTTCTAATTTACATAACTTTTCCATACGAGCTCGAATTCACGCACGGTTTGTTCCATTGGGATCGTATTGGAATTCCGAACATAATAGGACTAGTTTGGACGAATCCTGAGACTGTTGAAATTTTGGCCTTTTCTCGATTTGTGCGTGTCATCCTTGCACAGAGGCCATGCTAATCTCCTCTATATCGTTCCAATTTTATCGGATGTACCCGTGATTTCTAAACACTTAATAGGGCAGCCCGACACAATATTGTTTTGAAATATGGATAAATGAAATAATTTTACCTAGTATTATATTTTGTATATAAAAGAATAATCTTTATGGATGATATGGTTAGATGTGATATGTTGTTTGTTAGGTAGTAAAATTTTATAAATATTGATTTTAAATAAGATTTACAAATAAAGTAAATAAGAACTAAAATTTCAGGACTTAAGTTCCGGGGGTTTTGAAATTGTTTTCAAAGGATTTTGGAATATAGTATTAGTATTATTTGGAATTATTTTCGGATATAAATATTTTCAATGTGATTTAAAAGAAAAGTTTTAAAAGTAATTTTTGAAAGGAAATAAGTTATGTACCCCCCTTCTGTCGCTGGAAAATAATTTCGGTGATGAGTGCATGCATCATCGACGTTCATTTTTGAGTATCAAATTGGAAAGGCCACTGTAGTAGCTTTACTGCATATTTATTTTGGTAAACAAATCCTAATTTTAATTTCTAAATATGGTTGATATGTAAAAGATATGAGTATTTATATATTATTTTAAAAATATTTGAAAATGGAACCCGGTATTTAGTTCTTAAGTGTCTCTAAATTAGAAATTTTAATTATTATAATGAATAAAGTCTTGACTATATTAATAATTGTAAACTTCTAAAAGGAAAAATAAAAAATTAAGAGTTAAGTGATAATGAAATGTAAAGAAATTGAAGGTTGTCACTTATAAATTAAAGAGTAATGAAAATTTAGAAGATGTAATTATTGAACATTTGGTTAATTAAAATGAATGAGATAAACTTGTGTAACATTCTATTACATATTCCTATTTAACATAACAAACTTTTGAACATTTCTGGTAAGTTATATATATGTCTTTTAGAATATAATTGAATGTTGCACAAGTTTATCTCATTAATAAATCATAAATTTTATTTTCTTCCAATATTAAATTACCAAATCTTATTAAATTCAATATTTTAATTATCGAAAAATGTGGGTCGTTGCACCATTTTAAAAAAAAATTCTTCCCAAAATATTTTTACTTTTAAATACTTCCAAAAATACTACTATTTCATTTCTTAAAATCTTTTTGAAATTAATTTCAAAATCTCTGGGATTTAGATTCAAAAGTCCTTTTTAAACCCATTTTACAAACTAAATTTATATAAAATTTCCTTTATATAAAAGTCATTTTATATTATAATAACTCTTCTTTATTATAATAGAATTTTCTCAAATATTTATTCTCTAAAGGTCTTATCCTACCATTTAGATTATGTTAAACAACTTTTATTAAAATTTAATTCATAACTCACCATTATTAAAAGGTGAATTTTCAAGTTAACATTTTCTCCGAACACCTTTAAAGCCAAATCTTATCAGCTGGGCAGTTATAATATCCTGACCTTACAATTGCTGATATGGATATTATATAATACCGTGGAAAATAAAACACTACGATAGGTGAACCTCTAGCTCCTCTCCAAGATCTCCATAACACCAAAGACAACTTGGGAAAATAATCTGTCTGACCCGAGCATTATAATAATATAACACCTGTATCAGTCTGGAAATACCTACGTGAGATACCTCAAAAACGTAGAATAAATAAAAGTTCTATGGGACCATGCTGCTAACGGGGAACTGGCTTTTACTTCATAAGAATAACATCCATACAGGCAAGAGTAGAGATAAATAACATGAACAAATCCAAATAAGAATTGGCATATATAGTATTAAAAATCCAAACTTGAAAGAATGAAAATATTCCGAGAAAAATCCAAACTAGACAGAATGGATAAAAAAAGATAACAGTCAAAACTTGATAGAATGGACAAAATCTATAATTAAACATCATGTAGAGTGGTTGACTCTTCACGTTGAATAACAAAAAAACAATTCGAAAGTTCAAGTCAAATAAGGAAAGGAAATTTTCCAATAAATGACTACGAAGGTGCACCACCCTTGAAGTACACCTCTAGCAATATACTTCTGAGAAGATCATTTACTATGTGACACATCTCAGTACCAAGCTGGACCCCGCCAAATCTTAATGAGTATTCGAATATTTCACATCTAAATCATAACCGTTTTAAGGTGACGGTACACCAAAATCTAGATGAGATGTGAAAATACCCTAATGGGAGCAACCCCGCATAGCTTGGCTTCCTCTTGCGCTTTGGGTTTAGTCATTTCCGACAAAGGATAACAAAGCTCAAAAGAGCAGCAAATCATTTTTAAGGTGACGATACACTATAAAGAAAGATGAATCCGATAATTAATAAATCAACTATCGGAGATAACTGGAATGATCGTATATGGAAATTAAATATCATATATTTACCACTGCTAATTGATTCCAAACAAGTGCTATCTCTCGGTTGAAGATGAAGCCAGGAAAGTTGAGATAGTGTTGCATCTAGGTATCACCTTGACGACATTTTTAACCTTCGAGATAGAAACGAGTCAAGCCATAACGTTTAGCGTTAAAAGTAAGACTAGATCCTTTTCATATAAGCGATATCGATTACGGAACTACTTTTCCATAACCGAAATCGAACTTTACTATTAAAACTAAACTTGTTCTTGATTTCCATATTACAATATTTTTAAAAACAATTTGGGAATACTCTAAAAAAATGTTCTTTTAAAAGACAAACTTATTATACCAAGTGTATTAAAAATAAGGGTCAAAAACAAATGCCGTTAAAACATTGTTTACTATAAACCCAAAAACAATTTACACTTAGCTTTATTTGTTAATAATTCCTTTTAAAGGATTTTCTCATTTACAAATCAATTATTTAAAACAATGTTTATTATAATGAAAGATAAATAAACAATTTAGATATCTTTATAAATTTAAAACAATATTAATTATCCTAAAAGATAATCAATCACATTTATAATCACTTTTTAAATAAACATATAAATTATTTTAAATAGTTAATTATTTCCAAATACTTTTATATTATCATTAAATTAACTTTAAAACCTTTATTGAATTAGTTTACTAACTTTAAAACACTTTAAATTAGTTAATCCGCTTTAATCTCCTAAATAAATCTACTTTAAATATCATAAATTAAAAGATTTATTAAATTCAAATATTCATTAATCAAAATAAATAATTAATCTCAAACATCATTAATTAAAATGATAAACAAATTTTAATTACCATTAATTAAAACAATTAAAATTTTAAAACAATCATTAATTGGAATGATTAATTAAGGTTCAAAATCGTTAATTAAAATGACTTAATTAAGTTCAAATCTCATTAATCAAATAGGTTAATAGATTTCAAATACCATTAATTAAAATGATTAATTGCATTCGAATATCAGAAATTAGGATGATTAATTAAAATCAACTATCATTAATTAAAATGATTAATTATTATTAAATATTATTAATTATTACTTTTAGTTATTATTAATTAAAATGATTAATTAAACTCCATTATCCATATCAATAATTAAAATAATTGATTAAACTCAAAATAATCATTAGTTAAAATAATTAATTAAATCCAGTCTCATTTAAATCAAAGGTAAATTGATCATTAATTAAATTGGTTAATTAATCTCAAAATCATTAGTTAAAATGATTAATAAATTTTAAAATTCTATTTGGTGAAAACACAAGCTCAACTTTAAAAACATACGATGGAGTTTTGAGGATGAAAATTAATAAATGGCGATATAGCGAAATTGCTATAACGACACTTAACAAATTAAATGGAATATCAAGATTCATTTCAGTTAACCATCAGTATAACAACATAAGGATGTAAATAAATAATTATTGGCGAGCAACCCCTAAGGGTCTCTTTATAGATTTTCTTTACAAAACAATGGTTATGGATAATATATATAATCATATGGGTTCATAACGATCAAATTAATATGTCATTCATTTTCCAAACGAAAATTCAACCAGACAATCAATCAAACAATTTAACTGACATCCATGTAATTAATAATAGTTTATAGCATCATAAATACGATATAGTAAAACTGAATGTGAGTTAAACTCACATTGGTTTTCGGTTTTCGCTGATACGTTCCGTTTTGAACTAAAACCGAATGGGCGTTCGATTTTAGCCAAAAATTCCACTTGCTCCAGTCCCACCCATATTAACTCCATTGTGAAGACAATGGCCATACGAGTGCAACGCAGCGAAAGACGTTCGAATCCGACCTCGTACGCAAAAGTTTTTCAAATTATAAGTTTTCGTAAATTAAATAATATAATTAGTTTACTAATTACATTTCCTAATTACCTAACCCAAACAAACTTCATCTTCTTCCCTCCTTCCTTAAACGTGCACATCGACATTTAAACCACCATAGTCGTGTATATATATACACTAACACGAAGCTACGGTGCTCCGTTTGACGATCCGACTTCACTGATGGCTCTTGTCACGAACGGGAATTTTCGACTTTCGAAAATTCGACATCGATACTCACTTTATCGACTGCCGAGCAATCGAGTGCCGGAAACTCCAATAGTGAGGGTTTTAGAAAGAAAGAAAAGGCAGAAGAAGAAGAAAGCAGAAGAAGAAAGAAGAGAAGAACAACAGAACAACATCAGAAACAGAGACAATATCAGAATCTCACATATCGTAGCGGAACAATATATAATAGATAAATGAATAATCTCTAAAACAAAGAACTATATCATTTTATACATACATCAATCATCAGAGTCAATATACAACAATGGACAGTTATATAACTTGTCCTCATACAGAATACACAGCGGAATAAATAATATCAGATACAAATACTACGTCTCGTCATCCATCTTGCTTCCAAAGCTCCAGAATATCCAGAATATCCTGATAACATAACTCTAGACTGCCCGTGTGGAAATTGGTGGGCACCCAGAGTTTAGAAGGGAACAATAAACTCCGAGTCAGTCATGGTGACTGGTGTGAGATCGTAAAACAGTTTATTTTTCACAAAGAAAATAAAACAAATTCGCAATGCTTTTGGAAAATGAAACTACCATAAGACCTCCCGCCACACACACAATGCAAACGCAGAATTGGAGGAGATTTCTTCTTATGATAGTCAAAGATGCTTACTACGCAAAATCAAATCATTTTTGATATTATTATTAGTACATAGTGTGGAAAACATTTCGAAAGTATAATATTAATCTTAGCCAGCATAGACATTTCGAACTATGCCTACTATAGCTACCATCCAAACAGTGGGGCGCCACGATAAGTGAATGATAGGTTCTACAACTAAAACCGTACAAGGCTCGTATTGTTTCTTTGGATTTCCAACAAATGGTCAGGCTAAGGAACTTCCTATGCCACGATGGGTACGTCCCTGGAATAGACGACCCGAGAAATAACCTAACATTACGGTAAGATCTCTGCCAACACAAGGCCGGGTTACCTCTGCAAAAGTAGGTAACTACTGACATGCGTATGTCATCCCCCGATCGTAACCGATCTTCCCGAGGATCCCCGATTTCCAACAACCACAAAGTAATAAATTTGCAGCAACCACATAGGTTAAGTATCTGGGCTCCATACCATGATACCACCTCTATCCAGAAGGAATGACATACACTAAGGGGCGCTACTCCCTAGAACCTTGCTGCATCCTTCCTGTTTTGACCATTTCCGGGGTGTGAGGCTCGATGAAGTCTCGTCCACAAAGCTACGCTTTCTACAAAGCCCTGCTTCGGGTCAAACAAATGATCAACCTATGATCACAAAGATATAAGATCAAACAAATGATCATATCGCAAATGATCAAACACTGATCATTTCACAGCAACACTCAGTATGCCACGTTACCAAATTGGGAGTATATCGCTGATAAATTTCAACTACATAACCTCTGAGCTCGTACGTCTCAGAGAAGGGTGTTAAGCTAAGAGAATAAATTCTCCACCACCAACAGAAATGTATTTGAAAGAAATCAGCTTTATATCTCAAATTGTAACGTCAGACATACAATCCATACAAGTCTGTTCCGGGATCGAACAGAACCGAAGGCATTTCTCACGAAGCCCTTGCATATCCGGATAATTTTCTAATCACGTCCGGACTTCCCATCACTAAGGGTGATAAAACCTCTAAACCGGAGATCAGCCGATGTAGAGTAACTCGACGGTAATCCTTCCGTTTTCAAAAATATCCGGTCTTCAACACCGGTCTTCGAATGCAATTCATAACGACGTATCACATATTCGGAATGGGTTATACAACCCTATGGTCCTTTCCCGGCTAACCCGAATAGTGAGCGCTTATTAAAAAAATAAGTGTGGCATTCAAATTCATCCAATTCACAACAAATACCATTCAAGGTAATTATTGATAGTCGGTTATTTAACTATCAATAAAGATGCGCAACATCATCAGATTCCAAATAATTTTCCAAATTATTTTATCTGCCAAAATATCTTTTACTAGATATAAAATTTCCACACTTAACCATTTGAAAACAAATTTCAAATATTCACTTTTAAATTTATCTTTAAAAGATAAAGATTCAAACCCTTCGTTTCATATTGGAAAAGCAATTCCATACTTATTTAATAATAAGTAATTCACAAATCTATTCATTTTCACATTTGAAAATATTCGATATACTTAAAAACAAAATTAAGTATAATTTCATTCTTTAAGGAAATCATTTACTATAACAACATTTATTTGAGTCAAAACGAATGTTACGTAAAACATCGTTACGACGACTCAAAATCACTAGTATAGGGATTCGAATTTTTATAGATATATAAATCCCAATACTACATCAAAACATTTCCTTTCGGAAATCATTTACTATAACAACAGTGTTATAGTCCACCATTTCCTTCTATTTCTCGAAAACGTCTATTTCAACAATAAAAATGTTGAAATCTGTGTATTCGATATCATAATACATTTTAAAAACATCTTTAAAATGTTTAACTTCATTTTCAATATCACTTTCCCAAAACTATCCATTTTACTTAACAATATATTCACTGTCCAAAATCGTGAATATAATTCACTAACCAAATTTCAATAATTTCTACACATTTATATTTCAAGAATTATCCACTATCCAAAATCGTGGATAAAATTCCCTTAATAACTTCTATATTAAATTCATCAAATTTGATTGATTTCGAATTTATAAAACAACGTTTATAAATTCACCTTTATATTTTCTAACAACTTCGATCTATAAAATTCTCCTTTTATTAACTTCTAAAATTACTTATCAAAATAAGTGATTTCGGATTTATAAACAACGTTTATAAATCACATTTATACTTCATAACAATTTCAACTTATAAAATCATTTTCTTAGCAAATTCTGTTCAAATCTCATCTAAGTGCAAAAATCTAATTTATAAGCAAATTACTTATAAATCTTCTATTCTACAACTTCTATACAATTTATACTTCACAAATTTATAAATCTATAAAACTCGTTCACATATGATTTTTATTATCACTTCATTTTTAACACTTATAAAAACTCGTTTTATAATTCCAATATCTTAATTTATAAAAAATGTCAACTTTAAAAACCTTTTAAGTAAACCGTTTATAATACTTTAAAAATCTCAATTTAAACCATTTTATAAATCAATCAACTATTTATTCCAAAAATCACTTTTCGGTTATATTTCACAAAGATCTTAACTTTTATAACTTTAAAATTTGAACGTTTATTTATTTAAAATAAGTCACTTCAAAAATTCAATAAAACGTCTACTTTCAAAAATCACTTTAAAATCCTTTTAAATTAAAAGTCGTTATTTTTAAAACTTGAATCCGATGATGCAACAACACCAATTAGTCCATCACAACAGTCAATATCATATATCAATATGATAACAGAATATATATCAATATCTGTAAATAAATAAATACTGGTGAGGAATCCAGTTGGATCCCTCCAACCTGTTTCCCTGCATCCAAAGACGTTAGCACAATACCAATTCCACTTCGAGGTGGAATATCGCGGTATATGGGTTTTATAAAAATATCCGCTTACTAACGGCGCAATAGGGTCTCATCCGCTATACGAGGCGGGAAATCAATCAATCCAATATATACATATGCCAATATGTATATATTGCTATATATATATATAGATATATCCTACTATATCTAATATCACATCCAATATAGCAATCAAATCAATCAATAAATAACTGAAAATTCCACTTTCATTTTTGAGTGAGAAAAATCTCACCTTAGCTTTAAATTTTGCAATCCAATCTAATTCTTCTTTCGTTTTCTCGACTTTAACCTTGTATAAATAATTTATACAATCTATTAATATTTGAATTAATCGAACTATTAAATTTTCATTTGAAAATTTCAATTTACCGATGATTTAAATTTTAAAATTAAAATTTGGTTCGAAGCAAGAATATTTCCTTTTCTTTTGAAACCTTACTTATATATAAAATAGCTTATTTAAACTTCCAACCACTTCCAAAATTCCTAATTTTTTTCCAAATCTCTTATATATATATATATATACATATATATATCTAATTATCTACATGCATTTAAATTAAAGCAAATCACAATCATAATTTAATTACAGTTCAAACCTAAGTTAACATTTGATTAAAATGTTTTAAAATTTAAATTACCTGAATGCGAACAGGGAACAAGATGACGAGCTTCGGCTCGACTGCCCTAAACGAGGTGGCTGTCCTCATCGCAAACTGTAACAACCCGAGATTTCACGGTATTATTATTATCGTCATGTGACGATTTAATTGGGTTGCTGGTTGTTTTTGGCGTTTAACCAAGCGAAATTCTTTTTCAAATCGGATTAAAATTCTTTTGAATTTGTAAATATTGAAGCGGGCTTTAAAGAAAAATTGTTTTGGCCCACTCGTTGTTGCCGTGACGTTTATCGGTACCTTTCCCTTTTTTTCGTTCACTCGAGAAAACCGTCTCTCTACCTTTAATTCTCTTTCGTTCAAGATCTAAACAAAAAAAAACAATGATTTAACCTTCCTCCATACCTCAAGTACCCCACCCCATACCCAAATCACGTCTAACCATACCAACCCATGATCCACGTTTCCCCTTTCTCTCAAAAGACACGCCCTCCTCTCTTTTGAAGGATAACAGAAGAAGGAAACGAACGACGAAAAAAAATGGTGGCGACTTAAAAACTGGGGCTTCGGCGATTTCGATTCTCTGGCGATTTTAGGAATTAAGGGCTTCGATTTTCTTCGATCGCGTTCGTCTTCCTCTCGCTCGCGACCTCTTCGAAAAAGGTGAGTGGTTTCTCCCCCGCTCACATCTAATTCATGCTTTGAGTTATTTAGCATTCGAAGCTCTGTGATTTTCGTTGTTTATATTTGGTGGCTATCATGACTTTGAGCGTTCAGTTCGATTTTCGTGATTGTTTCTGTCAATGATGATTTGGGTTCTGCTTGTTTTTCGCAATTTTGTCGATGATTTGATTTACGTGAGATTCACGTCGTTGATTCTTTCTTCTTACGCGGGGATAATTTGGGAAAGAACGTGTACCCACAGTTCTCTTCACTTGTTCGCTGTTGATGATCACCTGACTTTCGAATCTGATCATCTCGACTTTGTTCTGTGATATTCTCTTCTTTTAGACTTCACGGTAAATTTAATTCATATCTCTGCACCTTGAATTTGATTAAGTTGGGTTTGTTTCGATGTTGGTTTTGAACTATTCATTCGTCTCTGTCATCATTGTGTGATTTTTATTTTGAAAAAGCTAATTCGTTTTAGCCTTGGGTATTGCTTGGTATTAAACTGTTGACTTCGGTCTTGATTTTGCGTAAGTGACATTCCATAACTTTGGCCATATTGTCCATCGGCTCTGATAGCATTTTACCCTCGTCCGATTGTACCTGTTGTTTCACGACTCCGGTCATTTGATTTTGAATTGTTCGACTCTGTTCATTGTCGCCTTGGTCACGGCATTGATTTTCCTTTCGAACTTGTTTTTGTCTGAGATAAAATACTGCTTGGATTTCGACTTGTCTCAATTTTGTTTCTACTTCGAGTTGTTTTTAACATTACCTGAATTCGGCTTTGACTCTTGGTAGTACTGGCCTTGAATCGACTTCACTTGACATTGTGAAAATGCGCTTCATTGTTTGATATGGTTTTACATTCTGTAGAATATTAGTACCTCTCTTGTTTAGGCAGGTTAAGTCGTACTACATACCTATGCAGTGCGCTGTTTGACTTCGTATACTTGGTCCTTGACCATTTCTGAGTTTGTTTCCTTTGAACTGTTTTCCGAAATAATTGTTCCTAGTTACAATTGATGGAGATAAGCTCCACTTGTTATATTGTATAGCTGCACTAGGTGTAGCTTGTCAATACATGCATGTTCCATGTTGTCATCTCTGTTTCATTTTGTCCTTGGTTTCAGTATGCAAACTATTCTATGGCATTTTGATTTTCTTCTTGCTGCTTGAGTATTCTTGTGTGTCTTCACATACGTGCATACATACCACTGTATGTGTGCATGCTTATGTTGTTGACCCTACACAAGTGGTTGCACCATTATTGTTTTAGTGTGTTTATGATACATGTCTGTAGCTCCATGTAGGCTGTTGTGTACATCACACTTGAGTTTTGTTACTTGTTAGCATTTGGCCTAGTGCAGATGCACATTTGGGGCTACACTTCAGTTCACTGTACTGTATAGTTTGCATTAATCTGGGACACTTGTTACCTTGATTTCCAATTTGACATTTTTAGAATTTGTTGCTATATCATGCTTGATCTTGGCCACACTATCCACATGAGTTCAATTAGCTGTTTTGTATTCTGGTGCACTTGTGACTATTCACTGCTGCACTCAGGTCTGCGACATTTGTAACCTGTATATTCATGTTGGAGTTGTTCATTGAAGTTCATTCTGCCATGTTAGCACTGGATTCATTTGTATAGTGGGTCTGGGTTGTTGATTAGTTGCTTTTGATTCCCTGTGTCACTTTGTTCACTGGTCGAATTCTTTACTTGATGTTATTTGATCTGTTTCACCGTTGTACCCATGATTCCTTTGCCATGTGCAGTTTGTTATGTACCATCACTTGTGTACATATTTCGTATTCTTCTAGATAAAGCTTTATGCTGCTGCACTGCCTTTGTTCTCGAATCCGATACACTGCATTGTTGCTTTGTATCCATTTGCATTTAGTCATTGTGCTTCACGGATGACCTTATTTTCTAATGAGGCTGATCCGCGTCTTTTCTGTTGAGTGTTGTAGTGCCATATCTTTGGTGCTCTCGCCTGCAGTTTGCTATTTCCCTGTGCCTTGCTTTGCGACATGTTGAACTTGTATATATATTAGCTGTCTTGACCACTTGAGATATTAGATTTGTTTCCGAACTTCCTTGGGTTGAATCCCGATTTCGGGATTTGACCTTGTGATCATTTGTGATTTCTCTGAGCTTTTGCGTACCCCCTGTGATAGTGGCGAGGCAGTACACGCATGCGTGTACTGCAGCCCTATCAGTTTTGACAGTTTTAAATTGATGTTTCGATTTGTTGAATCGTTTCGTTGATTAATTTCAGTGTTTTGGAGTTGTATTCTGATTTGGATTGCTGATTTGTTGTTTAACACTATTAAGTGTTATATATGCCGTTATCCAATTCTCGTATCGAGAGTTGGATATACGAGATTTCTGTGCTTATCGTCTATTAGACTATCTGATTATTATTGCTGCTATGCACTAATAACTGAGTTTGAATTAGACTGACCCGTGTATTATTTTCTTTTGAATGTAATACTCGGGTCAGACCCGAGTTATTTCAGGTTGTAGATTTCCTTCTTTGAGTTGCTGTTCAGGATATGAAGACTTTTCACATCTTCTGAAGTTGTCAATGTCATTTTGTAGTAGTCGTGTCATTGTATAGAACGATATGTATTCATGTATATTAGTTGATAATGTACTTGTATATATAACTTCTAGAGTCGACAGTTGTAGTTGTATCATATGTATTGTGTCAACTATGTATTAACTGACATCAGTTATATATATATATGAGACTTTTGTTATATCTGTGTTCCGCATTTATATTATCTGTGTTATTATTATATCTAATGTCCTAAACTATTATGAACTATCGTAGTTTGTTTTATACCGATAATTTGATATGTCGATGGGAGTAAATAAATAATAGATGAAAAATAAAAAGTATATACCACTCCTACCGAGATAACCAATATTAGTGTAAAGCCAATTACGGATGGTCGCTCCTATCCAGCCTTATTCATCGTAATAATAGACAGTATTTCTTTTAATACTCTTTGTTATTATGAGCATAGAGGTGGGGCGTCACAGTTGGTATCAGAGCTTGGGGTTTATGGACATAATATAAAACATAACTTGGATGGAACATATGTTACAACTATTAGTCGACGTTTTATCTGTGATTTGAGTCAAAACTAAAGTTTTAAAATTTTGATGAAATTTTTAAATATCGTTATTTAAAAATAAAAGTGGAATTGTGTTTTGTTGTTTGGATGAAATTGTGTTCTGGTGATTTGATTGATTTGTGTTCTGTTTATCAGAGTGCGCAGCGGAAACAGTGAAACTGTCTTCGCTGAGTACAACTGATAATCTTTTTTTGATTTAAAAAAAAAAATCGAAATACGAAATTGATATGAATTTCATTTGTTGTTTACATAACAGTAATTATTTTATTTCTTTGAGAATTTCGAATCCGAATTGAGGATTCGAAGAAATTGCAGATATGTGATTTTTGTTGAAATTTATGCTGGCTTTCTTTTGTACTAATCATCTATTGATTAGATTTTGCTGTTTTGAATTATCTTCATTGAAGATACATTCGAATGATTTCTTTGCTCATTTTATAATACGTGCAAAATTTGAATTGCACGTTATTGCAATTATTTTACGTTGAACCGATGCTTGGTTATGAAACGTATTTTGTTGCCGTTATTTTTATAACGGGATTTTTACACCAATGCTAAATTCTTGAAGCACGGTGTTTTATGGCATTTTGATGAATGAAAATTCTCTGATATTACATTTTGATGTAAATTGTTTTGATGTGATTTTGACGTTTTAAAACTACTATCGCTTTGGCTTCAGTAACCGCCAAATTTTAAAAGTGGATTTTCAAGCGGTTATTCCGCAATACTGATTGTGACCGTTTTTACGGTATTTTGAGAAGTACAATTTCCTTATCGAAATTGTTACTAATATTGATGCTTTAATCACGTGATTGGAAAAACGTTTTAAAATGAAAATTGTTTTATAAAATTTTAGCAGTTTGCGTTTTCAAAAGAATGAGAAAGCGACTTAAACGATTCAGCAAAATCGAGGATTATGACCCCTTTCTTTTACTGTTTCGCTTAACTCCGGACTTGTTCAGTTGAGAATGCGAATTGTTATTTTTACAAAATAAATAAAATTGTTTTCAAAAATTTTACAGTTTGCGATTTCAAAAGAATGAGGAAGAGATTTAAACGTTTCAGCAAAATCGAGGACTATGACCCCTTTCTTTTACTGATTCGCTTAATTCCGGACTTGTCCGTTTGAGAATGTAAAGTGTATTTTTACAAAATACACAATTTTGCACTTTCAAGGAAACGATGAAGCGATTTAAACGATTTAGCAAAAGTGCGGAGTATGGAACCACACTTTTACTATTTCGGTTAATTCCGGACTCGTTAATTGAAATATCTGTCGTTTTGATGATTTTACACTTTCAAGGAAACGATGAAGAGAATTAAACAATTTAGTAAAACTCGTGGTTATGGGACATGTGCGTTTGCTATTTTGGTTAATTCCGGACTCGTTAATTGAAACATTTTGATGCTTTCGTGTGCTTTCGAGCCACTATGAGGACCTTCGGGTCATTTGTTGGACCTTCGGGTCATTTGTTGGGCTTTCGGGCCACTCTGCGGACCTTCGGGTCAAATACCAGTACTAGACCTTCGGGTCACTCTGCGGACCTCCGGGTCAATCTGATGGGCGCTAAAATTATGTTGAGTACTTGGTAGGCTTCAGCCACTCTGAGATGCACGTGCGGCGAATTAAAAACTCGCCATCTGATGGGATCGATCCAAGCTTTTATGTTGATTTTCTAGTCTTCTTAATTGATTTCTAGATATTTGTTGTTTCTAATTATCGCTTGTGATAATTAGATATTTGTTGATATGAGTTCTGATTATCGTTTTTGATAATCAGATATTTGTTGTTTCTAATTATCGCTTGTGATAATTAGATATTTGTTGATATGAGTTCTGATTATCGTTTTTGATAATCAGATATTTGTTGTTTCTAATTATCGCTTGTGATAATTAGATATTTGTTGATATGAGTTCTGATTATCGTTTTTGATAATCAGATATTTGTTGTTTCTAATTATCGCTTGTGATAATTAGATATTTGTTGATATGAGTTCTGATTATCGTTTTTGATAATCAGATATTTGTTGTTTCTAATTATCGCTTGTGATAATTAGATATTTGTTGATATGAGTTCTGATTATCGTTTTTGATAATCAGATATTTGTTGTTTCTAATTATCGCTTGTGATAATTAGATATTTGTTGATATGAGTTCTGATTATCGTTTTTGATAATCAGATATTTGTTGTTTCTAATTATCGCTTGTGATAATTAGATATTTGTTGATATGAGTTCTGATTATCGTTTTTGATAATCGGATATTTGTTGTTTCTAATTATCGTCGTTGATAATTAAATATTTGTTGATTTTAGATTTAATTATCGCTGTTAGATAATTAAATATTTGCTGATTTGAGATTTAATTATCGTCTTTGATAATTAAATATTTGTTGATTTTAGATTTAATTATCGCTGTTAGATAATCAAATATTTGCTGATTCGAGATTTAATTATCGTCTTTGATAATTAAATATTTGATGATTTGAGATTTAATTATCGTCTTTGATAATTAAATAATTGCTGTTTTGAGATTTAATTATCGCTTGAGATAATTAAATATTTATTGATTTGAGATTTAATTATCGTCTGAGATAATTAAATAGTTGTTGATTTAAAATTTAATTATCGCCTGAGGTAATTAAATATTTTCTGTTTTGAAATTTGATTATCGCTTTAGATAATTTAATATTTGTTGATTTGAGAAATTTGATTATCGTTTTGGATAATTGAATATTTGTTTTTTGACTATCATTGAGATAAGTAAATATTTGCGATTTTTGAGATTTGAGCTTCGTCTTTTTCTCTGACGATTCAGGTGAGTAATTTGATTTACTCACATTCAATTCGTGCTCTGTATGGGATTTCTGCTCTGTTTTTCCTTCTCTTTTAGTTGCTGGAACTCGATTGTTCTTGCTTTTGTTAGTCGTCTGATTTTGATCCCTGATTCCCACGATGTTGATTCTTTTGATTTGAAGCAGTCGAACCTTTTGATTTCTTATCTAATACCTCCCCGCTGACACTTGCTTTGCTTATACATTCGACATTGCCACGCTCTTTTGGTTGTTACCTTTTATCCATTTATTCCCTATGATTGCGTGGACGCAATTTTTATAAGGAGGGAAGTCTGTAACAACCCGAGATTTCACGGTATTATTATTATCGTCATGTGACGATTTAATTGGGTTGCTGGTTGTTTTTGGCGTTTAACCAAGCGAAATTCTTTTTCAAATCGGATTAAAATTCTTTTGAATTTGTAAATATTGAAGCGGGCTTTAAAGAAAAATTGTTTTGGCCCACTCGTTGTTGCCGTGACGTTTATCGGTACCTTTCCCTTTTTTTCGTTCACTCGAGAAAACCGTCTCTCTACCTTTTATTCTCTTTCGTTCAAGATCTAAACAAAAAAAAAACAATGATTTAACCTTCCTCCATACCTCAAGTACCCCACCCCATACCCAAATCACGTCTAACCATACCAACCCATGATCCACGTTTCCCCTTTCTCTCAAAAGACACGCCCTCCTCTCTTTTGAAGGATAACAGAAGAAGGAAACGAACGACGAAAAAAAATGGTGGCGACTTAAAAACTGGGGCTTCGGCGATTTCGATTCTCTGGCGATTTTAGGAATTAAGGGCTTCGATTTTCTTCGATCGCGTTCGTCTTCCTCTCGCTCGCGACCTCTTCGAAAAAGGTGAGTGGTTTCTCCCCCGCTCACATCTAATTCATGCTTTGAGTTATTTAGCATTCGAAGCTCTGTGATTTTCGTTGTTTATATTTGGTGGCTATCTTGACTTTGAGCGTTCAGTTCGATTTTCGTGATTGTTTCTGTCAATGATGATTTGGGTTCTGCTTGTTTTTCGCAATTTTGTCGATGATTTGATTTACGTGAGATTCACGTCGTTGATTCTTTCTTCTTACGCGGGGATAATTTGGGAAAGAACGTGTACCCACAGTTCTCTTCACTTGTTCGCTGTTGATGATCACCTGACTTTCGAATCTAATCATCTCGACTTTGTTCTGTGATATTCTCTTCTTTTAGACTTCACAGTAAATTTAATTCATATCTCTGGACCTTGAATTTGATTAAGTTGGGTTTGTTTCGATGTTGGTTTTGAACTATTCATTCGTCTCTGTCATCATTGTGTGATTTTTATTTTGACAAAGCTAATTCGTTTTAGCCTTGGGTATTGCTTGGTATTAAACTGTTGACTTCGGTCTTGATTTTGCGTAAGTGACATTCCATAACTTTGGCCATATTGTCCATCGGCTCTGATAGCATTTTACCCTCGTCCGATTGTACCTGTTGTTTCACGACTCCGGTCATTTGATTTTGAATTGTTCGACTCTGTTCATTGTCGCCTTGGTCACGGCATTGATTTTCCTTTCGAACTTGTTTTTGTCTGAGATAAAATACTGCTTGGATTTCGACTTGTCTCAATTTTGTTTCTACTTCGAGTTGTTTTTAACATTACCTGAATTCGGCTTTGACTCTTGGTAGTACTGGCCTTGAATCGACTTCACTTGACATTGTGAAAATGCGCTTCATTGTTTGATATGGTTTTACATTCTGTAGAATATTAGTACCTCTCTTGTTTAGGCAGGTTAAGTCGTACTACATACCTATGCAGTGCGCTGTTTGACTTCGTATACTTGGTCCTTGACCATTTCTGAGTTTGTTTCCTTTGAACTGTTTTCCGAAATAATTGTTCCTAGTTACAATTGATGGAGATAAGCTCCACTTGTTATATTGTATAGCTGCACTAGGTGTAGCTTGTCAATACATGCATGTTCCATGTTGTCATCTCTGTTTCATTTTGTCCTTGGTTTCAGTATGCAAACTATTCTATGGCATTTTGATTTTCTTCTTGCTGCTTGAGTATTCTTGTGTGTCTTCACATACGTGCATACATACCATTGTATGTGTGCATGCTTATGTTGTTGACCCTACACAAGTGGTTGCACCATTATTGTTTTAGTGTGTTTATGATACATGTCTGTAGCTCCATGTAGGCTGTTGTGTACATCACACTTGAGTTTTGTTACTTGTTAGCATTTGGCCTAGTGCAGATGCACATTTGGGGCTACACTTCAGTTCACTGTACTGTATAGTTTGCATTAATCTGGGACACTTGTTACCTTGATTTCCAATTTGACATTTTTAGAATTTGTTGCTATATCATGCTTGATCTTGGCCACACTATCCACATGAGTTCAATTAGCTGTTTTGTATTCTGGTGCACTTGTGACTATTCACTGCTGCACTCAGGTCTGCGACATTTGTAACCTGTATATTCATGTTGGAGTTGTTCATTGAAGTTCATTCTGCCATGTTAGCACTGGATTCATTTGTATAGTGGGTCTGGGTTGTTGATTAGTTGCTTTTGATTCCCTGTGTCACTTTGTTCACTGGTCGAATTCTTTACTTGATGTTATTTGATCTGTTTCACCGTTGTACCCATGATTCCTTTGCCATGTGCAGTTTGTTATGTACCATCACTTGTGTACATATTTCGTATTCTTCTAGATAAAGCTTTATGCTGCTACACTGCCTTTGTTCTCGAATCCGATACACTGCATTGTTGCTTTGTATCCATTTGCATTTAGTCATTGTGCTTCACGGATGACCTTATTTTCTAATGAGGCTGATCCGCGTCTTTTCTGTTGAGTGTTGTAGTGCCATATCTTTGGTGCTCTCGCCTGCAGTTTGCTATTTCCCTGTGCCTTGCTTTGCGACATGTTGAACTTGTATATATATTAGCTGTCTTGACCACTTGAGATATTAGATTTGTTTCCGAACTTCCTTGGGTTGAATCCCGATTTCGGGATTTGACCTTGTGATCATTTGTGATTTCTCTGAGATTTTGCGTACCCCCTGTGATAGTGGCGAGGCAGTACACGCATGCGTGTACTGCAGCCCTATCAGTTTTGACAGTTTTAAATTGATGTTTCGATTTGTTGAATCGTTTCGTTGATTAATTTCAGTGTTTTGGAGTTGTATTCTGATTTGGATTGCTGATTTGTTGTTTAACACTATTAAGTGTTATATATGCCGTTATCCAATTCTCGTATCGAGAGTTGGATATACGAGATTTCTGTGATTATCGTCTATTAGACTATCTGATTATTATTGCTGCTATGCACTAATAACTGAGTTTGAATTAGACTGACCCGTGTATTATTTTCTTTTAAATGTAATACTCGGGTCAGACCCGAGTTATTTCAGGTTGTAGATTTCCTTCTTTGAGTTGCTGTTCAGGATATGAAGACTTTTCACATCTTCTGAAGTTGTCAATGTCATTTTGTAGTAGTCGTGTCATTGTATAGAACGATATGTATTCATGTATATTAGTTGATAATGTACTTGTATATATAACTTCTAGAGTCGACAGTTGTAGTTGTATCATATGTATTGTGTCAACTATGTATTAACTGACATCAGTTATATATATATGAGACTTTTGTTATATCTGTGTTCCGCATTTATATTATCTGTGTTATTATTATATCTAATGTCCTAAACTATTATGAACTATCGTAGTTTGTTTTATACCGATAATTTGATATGTCGATGGGAGTAAATAAATAATAGATGAAAAATAAAAAGTATATACCACTCCTACCGAGATAACCAATATTAGTGTAAAGCCAATTACGGATGGTCGCTCCTATCCAGCCTTATTCATCGTAATAATAGACAGTGTTTCTTTTAATACTCTTTGTTATTATGAGCATAGAGGTGGGGCGTCACACAAACTATCGACCACCCAACGCTACCGCGTCTAGCTGGCCACACCACCATCAGTTTCGCACGCGTAAAAAGATCGAGCACCTATCCTCCTTGTCGAACGAATCGAGCATCGCTAGCCGAGACCCCTAGTCGCAATCGCACGCGAGCGCCCTGTCGAATTGAACTCGCGACGCCTCCTTAAATCGACGAGTGATTTTCCCCCCTTGCGAGCTCCCTCCTCCATTAAATTAGCAGTGGAAGTAAAAAGAGACAGTAGCCGGTCTTCAAATCAGTAGTAGAAAGTATCGCTTAGGAGGATGAGTTCGACGATGGCTGATGGAATAACCGAGTATGCGGCGATGATTTCCTCGAAGGCGTTGATTTACGAAACCCTAGTTTTCACGGGTTCAAGCATTGCGACATGGAGATTGCTATTGAACTGGTTAAGGGATGGAGGAACGAAAAATTTTCGGCCATTAATTGAATACGAGATGATTTCGTTTAACAGAGGGGAGAACAGCTTCTAATGGAAGAAAGAATAAAAAGGTACGAAGGAGACAATTTGGGTGCGGCTCGTACGTATGGTCGGGTTAAAGAAAAGTAAATGTGTTTTATTTAAATTCAAATTTTGTCTCGGTAATTTCCAATGCGTTTATACCTCGTATGATCACACTATAGCTCCGAAAGCTACAAAATTTGAAATCCGGTAATAATACAATATTACGGACCCAATGGAACTGATTTCATCGAATTCCGAGACTGTGCCTCGGACGGCTGTTTTCCAATATCAATTCGAACGATTAAATTTCAAAACCGAACAAATCACTGAACAATTCAATTTTGAAGCTTCTATTATTTCCGGTATTGCCAATACGAATTTTAAAAGCTTTCGAAATATTTTTCTTCAGCTTAAAATTGAAAATTCAAATTTTTATTCAACTTTCAATAGATTAAATTTTATAATTTAATCGCCAAATTCAAAGTTATATTGGGGATTCAAATTAAATCATCATTCAAATACTTAAAATTAATTAAATATTCTCAATTTAATTTGTTCAAAATTCTGGGTCGTTACAGACTTCCCCCCTTAAAAGAATTTCGTCCTCGAAATTACAAGTTAGGAAAAAAAAAATCCTTAACTCGTCTACTATCTTTAATATCCAATAATTTTATCAAATTTTCAAAACAAATCTTTCTACTAAAGATTCGTTGTTAATTTAACTAACTTTCCAACTTCAATTATAAGTTTCAACAGCATTGTTTTACTTCAAAATTCAAATTTAAACTTAAATTCAAATTTTAAACTTCCAAATTTTCTCAATTTTTTTCTAACACTCGAAATTTCCGAAAAATTTCGCCAGCGTCTCCTTTGCGCGGCTAATACGGCACTACTACAAAACGTCCCTACGGACTATCAGATTTCAAAAAGAAAAAGAAAAAGCCAAGCGGCTAGACAAGAAATCATCAAATCTCATATTGAAATTCAAATACATACCTTTTGTCGAGCAATTCAAATTATATCTTCAAATTTAAAATCCCAATTCCATTATAACACCTGTATATCCTACTAGCCATAATATCTAGTTACATATTCAAACCATTTTGCACATCTATTACAAAATTTTCAATGTAAACTGCTTATATACTATCTCTAATTCACTATTGGAGTTAGATTCATTCAATTTTACATTTCAAATTTCATTTGAATTCAATTCACAATTCCAATCTAATTTGGATTCGGTTCAACTTCTGAATATTGAATTTTTATCAATTAACTTTAGTTCACTTCAAACTAATCTCAAAACTTCATTTCTTTTCAGTTTGCTATTTTGGTTTATAACCACTCACATTTAACTGGATTCAAATTCCATACGAATTTTAACTTTTCTTTCAATCCACATTTGTAATTATTCAATTCAATTCAATGCTTACAACTTCAAAATGAATCTCAACTTTCAATTTCATTTTCGTTTAATCATAATTGTAAATTTATTCATTCATTTGTTACTATTCCCAATTTATTTTCAACTTAATAAATTTCCTTTAAGTAATCATTTCACTTCGTCTCCTTAGACATTTCTTCAAATTCACTTTATTCAAATTTATTCACTTATACTTACTTTAATTTAACTCCATTCTTTAAGTTAAATTTATTCTACCAAAATTCAACTGTATAAGTTATCAACTTCATAATATTTCATAAATATTTTAATATAGCATTCCAGAGTCTTTTAAATCTTTTCAAAACCATTTTTGAAAACAATTCAAATCATCCTTTGAATTTCCAAAACAAAACTCCAATTTTTTTCAAACAACCTCCATTTAAAACAATTTGGCAGCAATTCCTCTTTTGGAAACCCGAAAATGAATTCTAATGGTGTGGCCATCATCATCAGGATTATTTTCCAGCGACCGAAAAGAGTTTAGAGCTTTTCATCTCTCTAAAATACTTTTCAAACCTTTGAAATTCATTTTCAAATCAAAAATGATTTAAACTTTCCAAATCACCAAAATTTTCAAATTCCTTCAAAAACATTTCCAAATACTTTTCTGGAATTCCGTTTTAAATTACAAATCACATTTATAATTTACATTCTTTAAATTTCATTAGTACATGGATTTATCTCTTAACTTTGGAGTTATGATTTCAATTTCTTATTCAATTTCATATAATAATGATAACATTTCAATATTATCACTATCCTAACAACCATGCAACCATATACTATGATAATTCATAAAAAATTATTTCTTTTATATACAAAAATAGTTTTGGGTAAAATTATTTCATTTACCCTATTTAAAACAATACTGTGTCGAATTGCTCTATTCAAGTGTTTAGAGATCCCTATCGATAGAGTTGTACGGACAATACCGACCAGAATCCATATACCACTCAACAAACCAATCATCACAATATAAAACAATTTTATATTCACTAACAAATACGCACTCGTATCTATTATTACACTCAACTCATTCTAGAGTACTACTGAATCTATCTCTAATGAGTAACACCCAACAGAGCAGGGTTGTCGCTTAACCATATGCTCTGATACCACGCTGTCACGAACGGGAATTTTCGACTTTCGAAAATTCGACATCGATACTCACTTTATCGACTGCCGAGCAATCGAGTGCCGGAAACTCCAATAGTGAGGGTTTTAGAAAGAAAGAAAAGGCAGAAGAAGAAGAAAGCAGAAGAAGAAAGAAGAGAAGAACAACAGAACAACATCAGAAACAGAGACAATATCAGAATCTCACATATCGCAGCGGAACAATATATAATAGATAAATGAATAATCTCTAAAACAAAGAACTATATCATTTTATACATACATCAATCATCAGAGTCAATATACAACAATGGACAGTTATATAACTTGTCCTCATACAGAATACACAGCGGAATAAATAATATCAGATATAAATACTACGTCTCGTCATCCATCTAGCTTCCAAAGCTCCAGAATATCCAGAATATCCTGATAACATAACTCTAGACTGCCCGTGTGGAAATTGGTGGGCACCCAGAGTTTAGAAGGGAACAATAAACTCCGAGTCAGTCATGGTGACTGGTGTGAGATCGTAAAACAGTTTATTTTTCACAAAGAAAATAAAACAAATTCGCAATGCTTTTGGAAAATGAAACTACCATAAGACCTCCCGCCACACACACAATGCAAACGCAGAATTGGAGGAGATTTCTTCTTATGATAGTCAAAGATGCTTACTACGCAAAATCAAATCATTTTTTATATTATTATTAGTACATAGTGTAGAAAACATTTCGAAAGTATAATATTAATCTTAGCCAGCATAGACATTTCGAACTATGCCTACTATAGCTACCATCCAAACAGTGGGGCGCCACCATAAGTGAATGATAGGTTCTACAACTAAAACTGTACAAGGCTCGTATTGTTTCTTTGGATTTCCAACAAATGGTCAGGCTAAGGAACTTCCTATGCCACGATGGGTACGTCCCTGGAATAGACGACCCGAGAAATAACCTAACATTACGGTTAGATCTCTGCCAACACAAGGCCGGGTTACCTCTGCAAAAGTAGGTAACTACTGACACGCGTATGTCATCCCCCGATCGTAACCGATCTTCTCGAGGATCCCCGATTTCCAACAACCACAAAGTAATAAATTTGCAGCAACCACATAGGTTAAGTATCTGGGCTCCATACCATGATACCACCTCTATCCAGAAGGAATGACATACACTAAGGGGCGCTACTCCCTAGAACCTTGCTGCATCCTTCCTGTTTTGACCATTTCCGGGGTGTGAGGCTCGATGAAGTCTCGTCCACAAAGCTACGCTTTCTACAAAGCCCTGCTTCGGGTCAAACAAATGATCAACCTATGATCACAAAGATATAAGATCAAACAAATGATCATATCGCAAAAGATCAAACACTGATCATTTCACAGCAACACTCAGTATGCCACGTTACCAAATTGGGAGTATATCGCTGATAAATTTCAACTACATAACCTCTGAGCTCGTACGTCTCAGAGAAGGGTGTTAAGCTAAGAGAATAAATTCTCCGCCACCAACAGAAATGTATTTGAAAGAAATCAGCTTTATATCTGAAATTGTAACGTCAGACATACAATCCATACAAGTCTGTTCCGGGATCGAACAGAACCGAAGGCACTTCTCACGAAGCCCTTGCATATCCGGATAATTTTCTAATCACGTCCGGACTTCCCATCACTAAGGGTGATAAAACCTCTAAACCGGAGATCAGCCGATGTAGAGTAACTCGACGGTAATCCTTCCGTTTTCAAAAATATCCGGTCTTCAACACCGGTCTTCGAATGCAATTCATAACGACGTATCACATATTCGGAATGGGTTATACGACCCCATGGTCCTTTCCCGGCTAACCCGAATAGTGAGCGCTTATTAAAAAAATAAGTGTGGCATTCAAATTCATCCAATTCACAACAAATACCATTCAAGGTAATTATTGATAGTCGGTTATTTAACTATCAATAAAGATGCGCAACATCATCAGATTCCAAATAATTTTCCAAATTATTTTATCTGCCAAAATATCTTTTACTAGATATAAAATTTCCACACTTAACCATTTGAAAACAAATTTCAAATATTCACTTTTAAATTTATCTTTAAAAGATAAAGTTTCAAACCCTTCGTTTCATATTGGAAAAGCAATTCCATACTTATTTAATAATAAGTAATTCACAAATCTATTCATTTTCACATTTGAAAATATTCGATATACTTAAAAACAAAATTAAGTATAATTTCATTCTTTAAGGAAATCATTTACTATAACAACATTTATTTGAGTCAAAACGAATGTTACGTAAAACATCGTTACGACGACTCAAAATCACTAGTATAGGGATTCGAATTTTTATAGATATATAAATCCCAATACTACATCAAAACATTTCCTTTCGGAAATCATTTACTATAACAACAGTGTTATAGTCCACCATTTCCTTCTATTTCTCAAAAACGTCTATTTCAACAATAAAAATGTTGAAATCTATGTATTCGATATCATAATACATTTTAAAAACATCTTTAAAATGTTTAACTTCATTTTCAATATCACTTTCCCAAAACTATCCATTTTACTTAACAATATATTCACTGTCCAAAATCGTGAATATAATTCACTAACCAAATTTCAATAATTTCTACACATTTATATTTCAAGAATTATCCACTATCCAAAATCGTGGATAAAATTCCCTTAATAACTTCTATATTAAATTCATCAAATTTGATTGATTTCGAATTTATAAAACAACGTTTATAAATTCACCTTTATATTTTCTAACAACTTCGATCTATAAAATTCTCCTTTTATTAACTTCTAAAATTACTTATCAAAATAAGTGATTTCGGATTTATAAACAACGTTTATAAATCACATTTATACTTCATAACAATTTCAACTTATAAAATCATTTTCTTAGCAAATTCTGTTCAAATCTCATCTAAGTGCAAAAATCTAATTTATAAGCAAATTACTTATAAATCTTCTATTCTACAACTTCTATACAATTTATACTTCACAAATTTATAAATCTATAAATCTCGTTCACATATGATTTTTATTATCACTTCATTTTTAACACTTATAAAAACTCGTTTTATAATTCCAATATCTTAATTTATAAAAAATGTCAACTTTAAAAACCTTTTAAGTAAACTGTTTATAATACTTTAAAAATCTCAATTTAAACCATTTTATAAATCAATCAACTATTTATTCCAAAAATCACTTTTCGGTTATATTTCACAAAGATCTTAACTTTTATAACTTTAAAATTTGAACGTTTATTTATTTAAAATAAGTCACTTCAAAAATTCAATAAAACGTCTACTTTCAAAAATCACTTTAAAATCCTTTTAAATTAAAAGTCGTTATTTTTAAAACTTGAATCCGATGATGCAACAACACCAATTAGTCCATCACAACAATCAATATCATATATCAATATGATAACAGAATATATATCAATATCTGTAAATAAATAAATACTGGTGAGGAATCCAGTTGGATCCCTCCAACCTGTTTCCCTGCATCCAAAGACGTTAGCACAATACCAATTCCACTTCGAGGTGGAATATCGCGGTATATGGGTTTTATAAAAATATCCGCTTACTAACGGCGCAATAGGGTCTCATCCGCTATACGAGGCGGGAAATCAATCAATCCAATATATACATATGCCAATATGTATATATTGCTATATATATATAGATATATCCTACTATATCTAATATCACATCCAATATAGCAATCAAATCAATCAATAAATAACTGAAAATTCCACTTTCATTTTTGAGTGAGAAAAATCTCACCTTAGCTTTAAATTTTGCAATCCAATCCAATTCTTCTTTCGTTTTCTCGACTTTAACCTTGTATAAATAATTTATACAATCTATTAATATTTGAATTAATCGAACTATTAAATTTTCATTTGAAAATTTCAATTTACCGATGATTTAAATTTTAAAATTAAAATTTGGTTCGAAGCAAGAATATTTCCTTTTCTTTTGAAACCTTACTTATATATAAAATAGCTTATTTAAACTTCCAACCACTTCCAAAATTCCTAATTTTTTTCCAAATCTCTTATATATATATATATATACATATATATATCTAATTATCTACATGCATTTAAATTAAAGCAAATCACAATCATAATTTAATTACAGTTCAAACCTAAGTTAACATTTGATTAAAATGTTTTAAAATTTAAATTACCTGAATGCGAACAGGGAACAAGATGAGGAGCTTCGGCTCGACTGCCCTAAACGAGGTGGCTGTCCTCATCGCAAACTATCGACCACCCAACGCTACCGCGTCTAGCTAGCCACACCACCATCAGTTTCGCACGCGTAAAAAGATCGAGCACCTATCCTCCTTGTCGAACGAATCGAGCATCGCTAGCCGAGACCCCTAGTCGCCATCGCACGCGAGCGCCCTGTCGAATTGAACTCGCGACGCCTCCTTAAATCGACGAGTGATTTTCCCCCCTTGGGAGCTCCCTCCTCCATTAAATTAGCAGTGGAAGTAAAAAGAGACAGTAGCCGGTCTTCAAATCAGTAGTAGAAAGTATCGCGTAGGAGGATGAGTTCGACGATGGCTGATGGAATAACCGAGTATGCGGCGATGATTTCCTCGAAGGCGTTGATTTACGAAACCCTAGTTTTCACGGGTTCAAGCATTGCGACATGGAGATTGCTATTGAACTGGTTAAGGGATGGAGGAACGAAAATTTTTCGGCCATTAATTGAATACGAGATGATTTCGTTTAACAGAGGGGAGAACAGCTTCTAATGGAAGAAAGAATAAAAAGGTACGAAGGAGACAATTTGGGTGCGGCTCGTACGTATGGTCGGGTTAAAGAAAAGTAAATGTGTTTTATTTAAATTCAAATTTTGTCTCGGTAATTTCCAATGCGTTTATACCTCATATGATCACACTATAGCTCCGAAAGCTACAAAATTTGAAATCCGGTAATAATACAATATTACGGACCCAATGGAACTAATTTCGTCGAATTCCGAGACTGTGCCTCGGATGGCTATTTTCCAATATCAATTCGAACGATTAAATTTCAAAACCGAACAAATCACTGAACAATTCAATTCTGAAGCTTCTATTATTTCCGGTATTGCCAATACGAATTTTAAAAGCTTTCGAAATATTTTTCTTCAGCTTAAAATTGAAAATTCAAATTTTTATTCAACTTTCAATAGATTAAATTTTATAATTTAATCGCCAAATTCAAAGTTATATTGGGGATTCAAATTAAATCATCGTTCAATTACTTAAAATTAATTAAATATTCTCAATTTAATTTGTTCAAAATTCTGGGTCGTTACAGCTCTCTCTCATTGAACCACACATGCCTCTCACCTCAAAAACGAAGCCGCACTCCCCCAAAAATCGCGACCTGAATGCCTCCCTGCCCTCGTCTGTACATGGATGTGATCCCCATTTCTCCTCCGCACACCCCAAAAGTCAGCTACAAGCTCCTAACCGACATGTCGAACCCAAATACAACATCCAAATATCCAAACTCCATTACCAATTCAAACAAAATCAAACCCTAGATTACTGCCCCAAATTGGAACACGACAACCCATTACAAACCATCCCACTGACGATATAGGCTTGAAGCACTACTCAATATGAGATCAACAATTTTTTTCATGATTTTTAGTTTCTTATTTTATTTGATTTTGAATTTAGAAAATTTAAAAGAGCCTCCTTTTAGTTTACAAGCAATGTTTAAATAGGAGAGGAGGAGGGAATGGGTTGCACGCACAGGGTATGAGCCAAAATCATGGGTATGGGTTTGAGATGACAAGGTATGGCCATAAACAATAGGATTTATATATATTAATTTTATTTTATTCTAACATATTCAACATAACATATCCAAAAATCTCAAACTCTAAAAGAAATGTGCTACCTGACGTTCTATATGTTATACCTCTATTCTGAACACAATGGAACTAGTCTCGAGGTCTAATTTGATCATATACAGAAGATAGATTTTCAAACCCAATTATATTGTAAATTTCCAAAATTAATTTCTACTCATTTTGAACTCGCATGACCAAACGATACGTCTGATCGTCATGAAATTCGACGACGTACTGTATTTCATTATTACGGATACAATGAAACTGGTTTCGTCGAATCCAAGACAGTTCCTTGAAATGATAATTTCATAAATTTAAACATTCCCTATATTTGAATTATAAGTTATTAAATTCAAAAATTCAATTATTTAAATAATTAAAATGAATTAAACATTTAAAATCAAATGATCAAAATTTTTAGGTTGTTACAATGGTTTATTCTGTTACCATTTTGTTTTGTAATGACATTCAAATTGCAACATAAATATTTACATAAACAACATATATGTAAACAAAATCCATAACCCAAATAAAAGGATAACATGTCAACATAAACCAACTGGCTGATACATGCCCAAACTATATAATAGCAGAATTGTGATTTATCCTCCTAAATAGATTTCCCAACAATATATTAAGTTTACTATAGCAAAACCAAAAGATGACACCAATGATCTATCTAATTAAATTATAGCAGAATGAGGGTTTATTCTGCTAAAAGATGTCACTATTTAGTATGACTTATTAACAATTGTATGCTTACTTAATGGTATCAACAATCGAATCCCTTGTGTTCAAAACTATTCTTTGTGAAAGAAAGTTGTCCTTAAACAAATTGATCTTTGGAAGACAAAGAAATTAAAAACTTAAATCTCCTTTTAAATAATTATTACAAGTTAAATACTTTATTAAATGATAATTAAAATTTATTAAGTCTTAACTTATCTTAATCACTAATTAAGAAATAATTGAACCTTTAACAATTAATTTATTTATAAATTAAAACCCTTAATTAATTTATAATTAAAAATAATTAAAAACTTACTTAATAATTAATTAAAAATTAACCCTATACTTGATTAATAATTAATTAAAAACTAATCTTATACTTAATTCATAATTAATAAAAAATTAATCTTACTTAATTAATAATTAATTAAAATTAATCTTACTTTAAAAAATAATCAATTAATACTAATCTCCACTTAATTAGAATTAATAAACCTTGTTTAATACTTAATTAATTAAAATTACTAAACTTTATTATTTAATAATTAATTCTTCATTCTTAACTGGCTTTCCTAAACATCATTATTAAGTTTATAAAACATTTATAAAATCCTTTTAAGTATAAAAATTTTATTTTACAAAAGTTGGACATTTTATCGAAACTGCATCCATAGCGACTATCGCTATGGATACCATAAATAGAAATTGTTTTTCTAAGCATTTCCTTTAACTTATCTCTTAAAAACCCTTTACTTACATTATGAACATAAGAAAAAATAAGTCTTTGAATCTAAAAAAAGTTTAACTTAAAATGTTTTAGTAATTTTAAACTATTAAGCATAGTTTTACACAAGGGATTCAATTCCACTTTAACCTAAAGATGCTAAATTTTTAGCATATACAACACAAGTACACCATACATACACATGCATGTCACAACCAAAACATAGACAAGATCACAACTCCTAACTAATCGCTTGTAAAGGCCCACAAATCCGTACTCCTTTGAGCCGACAATATTCCATACCAATTCAACTCAAAACGGACGGAAATGCGAATCTTTAGGGTTAAAGAAGGAAGAGGTAGAAGAAGAAGATATAAACAACATCAGAATCTCACAATCACAGCAGAACAAAATATAATATATAATAGCAGCTTTTAAATACAAAGAAATCTGTATTGTTATATATACTTACAACCATCAGAGTACATTGAGCAACAGTCAACCTGGAAAATTAAATAGCTTGTTCTTACACAAAAGAATAATAATCAAATACGGAAGTACGCTTTGCCATCCAGTGCGTCTCTTGAGCTCCTTAACTTTTTAACCTGAATTTGTACAACTCGGTCTGACCCGAGCATCATAATAAAACAACACCCGAGTCAGTTTGGAAAACCAGCATGAGAAAACACACTCAAATTGGATTATTATATTTTTGAAATCCTTTGAAAACAAAGGTATCTCGTAAGACCATGCCACAAATAAACATGCCTGGTTTTTACCTTACGATAACCAAAGCATTTTTATCAAATCCGTCTGATATTATAATAGTGTCTATAGAAAGTAAAATAGAATCTAGCTGAAATGCTTGCATCTCACGTTCCAGCATAGTTGGGCACAATCAAAACCGTGCAGGCGCTTATTGGAGATTGGGTTCCATACAATGGCAGGGCTACTGGGGTATCGCCCATCACAGTACCTGGCCTACATCATAGTACCGAGGACCACGCCCGATCCCTTGCAACACAAGACCGGAGCTACCCCTTACTGGATAGTCCGAATAAGATCAACCCACGGTTGGAGCGACCAACCGCCACACAGCCGAAATAAAAAGGGACCCCTAGACATGGATGAGCTTACCCTACTTGGGTGCTACCCACTTAGCCTTGCTGCACCTCCCCTGTTTTAGCCATTCCCGGTTGATGAGGCTTGAGGTTATGATTACCTTTCAAGAACAAGTCCCACTTAGAATGCTCATCGTCCTCCTAACGATGTTCTGAAAGCATTCGTCCATACAAGTTTCCCTGGGTCTGGACAAACCAAAACACCGCCTTCATCATCTTCATGGTCTTCATTCGCTACGTTCAAACCGGATCGAAGTGGTTTTCGGATAATTAAATCCGATCCCGGTCTCTTCGAAACGATCAGCGCATTAGCCAATATTGATAGTCAGTTATTTAACTATCAAATAACATTCACAAACAACCATTAGGCCTTAAATAATTCTCCCTAAATTATTTATCTCCAAATATCTACTCAAGATATTAATCCCATATTTCAACACTTTGAAAAATAGTTTTAAAATCACTTTTATTCTCACGGAATAAATTTCACCCTTTCTCAATACTTAGAATATTTTTCCACTTTATTTAATATTCAACACTTGAAAACCCTTCATTTTATTTCCTATTTCTTTTCTCAAAATCTTTTACAACTTTATTTGTAAATTTCCAAACTCATTCCACACGGATTCCATAAATTCTAGAATTTCTTAGTTAAATTCCTTTAATATTTCCGAAGTCGTTTATGTTTATTTAAAATTTCCATAATGCTGTTATAAGATCTTCCCCTAAAGTCTTATTCAATTTTAATTAACTTCGCTTCTCATCTCGAGCGAATTCCTTATTGAATTTAAAACACTTAAAAATATATATATAAAATAAGAAAATGGTTTAATTTTCAAAGTATGGTTTTCGTTAAAATTAAAATATCAATATCTTAAAAAGTATTAAAGTTCATATCCAGTTGCTAATTAATTTACAAAGATGGTTTATAAAATTAGAGTTTATCTCAAGCATGGTTTATTTGTAGAAAAACAAATATTCCTCATTTCCATTTATAAAATTTTCTGGATTCGTATCCCATCGATCCTATCCAAATTTATCACCATCCTCATATTCGAAATATATTCCATTATTTCTCTTCCAACGATTCCCATAACCCGATATAAGTTCACACCCTTAACTTATATTTTCAACGTATCCACTGATATCCTTTTATATCATTTATAAACCCCATTTATAAATTTATAAACTTCCCTGAGTTTTCCATTTATTTATAAAACCAATTCTTTATTTATAAATTCCATTATAACATTTTAGCCTTTAATAAAATTCCGTTTTATTTCAAATCTATTTATCGGTTCCAATATCTCATCCAGCCCTTAATAGATAATTTAATTTCAAGTCTTTATTTAAAAAATTTACAAATGGTTAAGAATACCAAGTTAGCCTATATAATTCTTTATTCTTCTTAATTCCCTTTTTAATAAATCAAATTTCAATATAAATAATTTCTTTCAAATTTCCCTTTTAAATTGCTTCACTTAATTATTATGGTATTTAAAAATATCCAAATTCAATTCACAAGCTATTTGACATTTAATAATTCAATTCACATACACCCATATCAATTTATCTATCACATCATATATCACATATATATGAACAATAAATATTCTTGAGGAATCCTGTTGGATCCCTCCAACCTGTTTTCCCTGCATCCACAGATGTTAGTCAACAAATAAAATACCAATCCCACTTGGAGGGGGATATCGCGGTATAAAGGGTCATCCGCTATTATGCGGGGCGCATAGGGTCTCATTCGCTATATAATGCGGGAATCTCAATCACTCTAGTATATATACTACTATATATATAATATCATCCAACAGATAATTATTTAATTCATCCAAGCACATCCAATAATTTAAATTTATTCATTTAAATTGAACTAGGCAATCCAAATGAGTGAGAAAATCTCACCTTTGATTTTTGTTTGCACTCCACTTCAGTCTTGACTCGGTTTCACGATTTTTCGACCTTGTATAAAATTATAAGGTTTATTAACACTTGGAATAATTGGACAATTAATTTCTATTTAATTTAACTAAAAACCTTTTAGTAACTAAAATAATTAAATAGGTTTATTAAATGAATTAATCACCTTAATAAATTATTTTTTAAATAAACTAGTAAATTGTATTTTATTTTTTCCCATTTTCAAACTGCATATAAAAATAATCTATATAGGTTTTAAAAAATCTAATTTTCTATATAAACTTTCAAACACTTAAAATTCCTATTTTTCTTTCAAATCTTACAAATATACATATATCTTTTACTGTGTTCCCATATATAATAAAATATGTGTGTGTTTATATAGATATATTTATATTTATATTATATATTTTTTCCCTTTACTATATACATACATAAAAATAAACTACACACACACACACCCATATATATATATATATATATATTTGTAAAATAAAACTCAGAGTTTACCTTACTATTATATATATTTTTCTCTGTAATATGTATATATATAATTTAATGAAATAAAAAAAATAAAATACCTTCACTGCCATCATTTTTTTTCTATATATATACACACATATAAATATATATATATATATATATATATTTTAAAGAGAAAAATGAATGGTATATATATACATCTATACCTCTGCCTCACCCCTTTCTTGCTCGAGTACGAAATCGCCATCACCAATTCCGTGACCTTGACACTCGCACCTTCCTATGCGGTGATGAACACGCCGCGAGCCTCCCAACTTCACCGCCGAGTTGTCCTTCCCCTTGCCTTAGATATGGATGTCACGCAACCAGTTGCGAGCTTTCCCCCTACGCGGCCTCGTGCTTGCGAGCTCGAGCTTTCCTTCAACATCGCGACGTTTTTTTTATTTAGGTTCGGCCATTGATTTTAGCTGAGGGAGGAAGTGGAAATAGGTATTCGATTTGGGTTTTTTTGGGAAACGAACTGATTCGATTTCGTTGCTGGGAAAGAAACGAAGTAAGAAGGGAGAAAGAGATGGAATAAAAACTCAGCCATTATTTTTTTTTCATTTGCCAAAGGCTTTCTTTGAATGGGAAGGAGACAGCAGGATTTTAAAACGAAAAGAAACGGCTTTGATTTGAAACGAATGGATAGGTAGCGTATATAGGCAGGCCTATAGTGTTTTGAATAGAGAGATAAAAGTTTTGATGTTGATATATATGTCCATCATCTGTAGGTTGACTAGGGTATAAATATATATATATATATATATAAATTAAATTAAAATTTAAATTGTCTCGATAAATGCAACTTAAAATCTTGACCTCCTATCGAGGCATGCCGCTAGGCATTTATAGTGTTATACCCCTATTCCGAACGCATTGGAAAAGGTTTCGAGTCCTAATTCGATCGTATGGAGAAGATAGCTTTTTGGACCCAGTTATTATATTAAATTTCGATATAAATTTCAGCGCGTTTACATCTCGTACGACCACATGACAACTTTGAAAGCTACGAAATTTGAAATCCGATAATAAAACACTATTACGGATCCAATGGAACTGGTTTCGTCGAAATCCGAGACTGTGTCTCGGAAGGCTATTTTTAAAATGTCACTTTAAACGATATATTTTTAAAACTAAACAAATTACTTCCTGATCAATTTTTAAAAGTTGCATTGTCCTCGATATTATTAATTTAAATTTTTACAAGCCTTTAAAATATTTTTGATAAGCTTAAAAACAAGATTCAATATTTTATCCAACTTCCAGATCATTAAATTCAATAATTTAATTATCCGTAAATAGTTATATTTGAAATTCAAGTTAAAAACCAACACCCGAATATTTAAAATCAATTAAATATTAAAATTTCAAATATCCAAAATTCCGGGTCGTTACATCGCTACACAAGACTTAAATTTCAAGTCTAATTTCATTATTACCTACAAGCACATATATTCCAAACCAACATAATATTAAACTCCATCAAATTAACCAATATTTCACATCAATACTAACAACAAAATAAAGTTAAAACTTTTCAAAAAAATATGCAAGTTTTTACTCACCAAAAGTAACCAAAACAAAGCAAACTTGGACTAGATCTTTGTAAAAGCCTTGGATCTTGCATTCTGAAAGACAAACTTGATTTTTCGTCAAATATGGACACACATAGGCTCGGCGTAGGCATGATTGGGCTCAGCCTAGGTGATGTAGGGGTGTATGGGCTTTCTTTAGGAAGATGAAGGAGTTTAGAAATGAAAAGGAGTTTTTTAAGTATTTTTATAAGATAAAAGGAGGTAAAAATAAATTTTTAAGTATTAAAACTAAGAAGAAGTCATGAAAGAGTTTTAGAAAGCTTAGAAAGGAAGACGGGTCTTTAGAAAAATAGGAAAAATGAAAAGAAAGATGAGAAAAAGTTTTCATATAAAATGAAATATCAAAATTACCAAAATACCCTTTGTACTTTACCCTCCTTAATATCTTTCTACCTCACCTTGCTTCCCCTCCACCTCATCACCCTTGCCCTCACATTTTTGCCTTGTCCCTCTCTCATTTCTTTAATCCAACATGTATTTAATACATTAGTGCTTATGTTTATACATGATGTGACACTTACTTTTCCTTTTTTTTTATTTATTTCATAAAAAATCTTATCATAATTAATATACTTAAGTATATACATTTATATTAAAAAATATTCTAACTAATTTGTGAATGTATGTGGATATATTTAACTAGAATTCACAATGTTTCCGATAACTTTTAGCCGACGAAAATTCGGAAACGAATTACGGTCACACTTTCGGTTTTTCTTCAAACTAAATATTTATGTAAACCAATTTGAAGACTATTTCAACATGATTATTTATTATTTAAAATAGATTTATTTTAATTATATATCATAGTATTTGAGTATTTAAATTAATTAAATATTCCTAAATTAAAGCGGTGAAATTCCGGGCCGTTACTTAATGCATACGTGAATGCATGTTGAGTATCTAATGCATGCTTGCTAATGAATAGGGTTGAATACTTGGTTATGCGAACAGGCTTGGAGAGAGATGCTAACTTGAGTGAACATGGGTGAATACCTTGCTTAAGGACATAATATCATGTTTGCAAGGAGATGCTTAGTGCTGCAGGTGGTTGAAATGCAGAAGCCTATAGATGAAATGATGCACGTGCGGAAAAAAGTTGAAGAAACTGGTGCATGAGAATCACAAATTTATTGTAACCTTTTATGAACTATAACATTTATAATTCATATTTAATTTAAAATTACTATGAATTAATTTATTATTTATATGATTTTGAATTCAAAATAAATCAAATTTATTTATTTATAACTTTTATAAATTCAAATTTAAACAGTTATTTTCTTATAACCTATATGAATAAAAAATTTAAACAATTTAAATTTTTATTCATAACCTTTGTAAAATTTAATTTTAATTTAAAACGATTCTAAATAATTTATTTGTAACCATTATGAATTAAAATTTAAAACAATATTAAATTTATTCATAACCTTTATAAATTTGAATTTAAATTTGAACCAGTTTTAAATTTAAATTTTTATATTATTCATAATAACAAAATGCGGGCTTTGATATGATTATTAGATTGAGTGCATCGGGCAGTGGGATAGAAAGGGCAAATTGCAAAAAATATTCCTTTTAATAAATTATGCACTAGATCTTTTGTAGCTTTATCATGAATAACGTCGATAACATTAAATCATATTTAATGTTTATTGGATTATTTTAATTTTAAGTTATATTATATTATTAGTAATATAATATATGATTTACAATGTTATCATCTATTCAAGATATTGTAACGACCTGGTATTTTGAACCATTCAAATCGACAATCATCCACACATGTCAGACTTGAATTGCTCAAAATGCTAAATCATTAATTTATATTAGGCAAAACTTAGCATATACAGTAAATAAATCAACCACAGAATCACAGACACAGAGTATTACAACAAAAAGCAACGGAATAGATAAATAGTAGTTCATGAAACTACTATATAAACATCAGAGTCTAAACCAAAATACAATAGAATCTCAAATACAAATGAATCTCTAATACAAAAGCAACTGACGAGTCTGAACAAAAATAACTAGAATAAACTAAAATAACTGAAAACTGGATAGATAGTAGGATCTCCAAGCGAAGCTCCAAACTCCAAAGGTGAGTCTCAAATGCTGTGAAACTCAGTCTGACCCGAGCATAAAGAAAAACACAAAACACTCAAGTCAGGATTAACATTCTTTTATAGTAAATTCAACTCAAGTGAAATGCCAACTGAAATACAAGTAACTTAAAGGATGTTTGGGATTTCCATCCTCTAAGGATCCGTGAAACTATCTACTATATAGTAATATACGCTATTATAATATGTCTACAGTAAAGTAAACTATTAAAATAGCGTTAAGGCGTTACCCATGTGCCCCTTAACAAATTTTATATAATGTCGTAATCTATATAGATCCTGTAAACTCCACTTGCAAGTGTGCTATCAGGGAGCACTCCATAAGTACGACACAAAACAAAATCGTAGAAGGCGCGATAGGATATATTACAAGGCACGCGAGGCAATGCAAGGGTAGATATACCGTTTGCGTATCCAGACTGGTGGTAACGCATAGCAGCTACTACTGCCCACCTCGAGACACACTCCCAAATCAAAGGTGCACCGAATCAAATCACAAAGTAATAGAATGGTATCGAAGAAATGTGTCCGATAGGAGGAATGACCTCACTTGGCCCGGCGTGGCTCCTGTTTTAGCCACATCAAGCTGACTCGCGGGAGTTAGGGCTACGCTAATACCTCATATAGAATCGTCGCCAAACCATCCTACTTTGTTCTGGAATCTCCACCACGTACACAGTTGTTAAAGTGGTTTTCGGTATTGGTAGAGAGTATGACAATATCCGATCCCGGTCTCTTTAACAACCAAACGCTTATTTCACACCATGGTCATTTCATTTCAAATAGTTCATACTTCATATCAAAATATCATATTCATTTCAAAACCATATAAATTTTGATATCATTATTCACTTTAAACAATATTCATTTCTAGAATCGTAACACTTTCAAATTCATAACACTTTCGAAATCATAACACTTTCGAGATTATAACACTTTGAAAATCATAACACCTTTAAAATCATAACACTTTTGAAATCGTAGCATTTTTGCAATCATAACAGTTCCAACCTAAATAGTTTACATATTGAAAATAGTATTTATATTAAAATAGTTATAAATTAAAATAGTTTATATATTAAAATAATTTATATATTAAAATAGTTGTAGATTAAAAATAGTTTATATATATTAAAAATACTTTATATAATAAAAATAGTTTCCTCCAATTTCACAAATCGACTCAAATCAACTTAAATTTCAAAAATTTAATTTAATTCAATCCCATTTCATCAATTTCAATTCAATTCAACTTCTCAAAAACCCATTTCAATTCACATCGATTTCAAATCCAGGTATTGAACTATCACTTCAATTCCAATAAGATTCAAAGTTTAATTATTCATACATTTACAATATAAGTTTCATATATATTTCAACATTTAGCTTTAATTTTATTCAAATTGGAAAATACTCACTTAATCATTTTAATAACAAGTAAATAAAATCTCAATTTATAAATTTAAATCAATATTAAATATTCAGTCTCAACTTTATTTAAAATTGAGAATATTCATTTAATCACTTTTTATCAAATCAAGTTATAAACATATCTTTCAAAATCTCAAAAATCAATAAGTTTAAATCAATTCTTATTTAAATCCAGTTATTAACCAATTTAAATTCCAAGTCAACATTTATTTATCTTCCCAACCTTTATTATTAAAGTTATAAAAATCTATTTTTAAAACATTAATATAAATTTAAATAAATACTTAAACATATTATAAACCAATTATATTAAATATTATTAAAATAAATCTTATTATTAAATGTATTTTGTATTAAATCTTCTTTTATATATTTTTAAAATAATAAAATTTTAAGAAAATCTTAATAATTATATTTTCAAAACTAACTTACAAATTTAAAATTTCCAAAACATAATTTAAAATTCTAAATTTTATACATATATAAAATAACATTTATATATTTCATTTTAAAATCAACATTCATTAAAACCCATATATTTCCTTTCAAACTTTGAAAATCATTTTCAAAATATAGACCAACGGTGTCCATATATAATTATCTATCCTATGGTCAAGTGATACAGATATTTATCATTTCAATCCGCAAGTTAAATATTCACAGATATATATCATTTCAACCCGCAATCCCAAAATTTCAAAATAAATGAAAATCGCTTGGGTTTATCATTTCAACCCATAACGATTTTCCCCTAATCTATAATATCGTTTGGTTATGTATCATTTCAACCCATAGGGATTTCTAAACTAACAGGGAACTTGAAGAGTGAGAACAAATATGATAATAATATAACATATCAACAACATGCATATATCATCAAATAACAAATTTAAATATATTATATACAACAGGGTGATGGTGTAAAATGTCATAGGCGAACAATTACAGATAATAGCTTATCAGATTTAACAATTAAATAAATAACAATTCGATATTTAACAACATATTTCAATCGCCATTTCATGTGAATTGAATCTACTAAATATAAGAATGTTAACCGTGAGTGATTGCTCACCTTTTGAAGCAAGATAAGTTTTACAATGAAATGAGCTGCGAATCCAAGCACGAATTCCAAAGCAAAACACGATGGACTTGAATCGATGAATTCAAAAATCAAAACTAGCTTGATATAAAAATGGAAATAAAATATATATTATATTATATTTTTTATAAAGATCAATATTGAATCAAAACACATATTTAAAATCAAATATCATCATATTATATATATATATATATAATTTTTTTTAAATCATTGTAGCTTAACATGCATCTATTTCCTTTCAAAAATTCCTTATGGCTAAGAATAGAATTAAACACATGCAATAAAATAAAAATCTTTCTATTATATTTTATAAATCAATACTCAATAAAACCCTATTAAAATTAAATCTCTATATATTATATTTAAGAAGAAAAATCTATTTATGTGCAGACTATATATATATAACTATAAATAAATGTATGCATGCTATTCTAAAAATATATATATATATATACATACTATAGAGATTTGTGCAGACTTGATGTATAACAAAATCTGTGCAGATTATACATATATATGCAACCAGAAAAAATAATGTCTATAATATATATATATAAGCTACTCAAAATCATATACAGACATCATATATACATGCAAACAAATATATATACAACCTATGCAGAAAACATGTATGAAAATGAATGTATATGTGGCTACTTAACCAATATACGCAGTCTATAATTGAATAAATAAAAAAAACTGTTGAACAAGAAGATTCAGAAACCAGGGCATGTAAATATAAATATACTTCACTATATATTATATATATATTTAGAGGAGATTGAGAATGGACAAACAATACATATAAAATATATAGATTTATAAAAGAGGGGTAAGATTTTGGAAACAAATACAAATATAACTTTAACACATACATGCAATTTTATAAACACGGTATATATATAACGTTTTAAAACTAATAATAAAAATCAATACCTTGAATGCATTATATATATATATATATAATATATAACTTATACAGAGACGAGAAGAGCAAGCGTTCGGCCTTGAGTGGTGATGGCTGAGCGGTTTTCGTTGATGGGAGGTGAAGGCAGGGTGTCAGACATGGGTGCAGTGGAGGCGTGGGATGGGGTTGATTGGTTTGGCTGTGGCGAAAGGTGGTGGACAGGTCGAGCATGGGAGAGGGGAGAAGATAGGTAGGCACGAGTTGTTGGCTGTGGAAGTGAGAGAGAGGGAAAAGGCGGATGGGAAAAGGTGATGTGGAGCATACATGTATACTTTTATATGTATATAATTTTTTTCTTCTTTGAGGCCGAGAATATGGGCGGAAGTGGCTACAGGAGGTGGGTGTTGAAAAGGTGCATGCGACCATAGGCTGCAAGGATGGGGAGGGATACGTTGGCAGCCATGAAGGAAATGGCAAATGAACAGGAAGAAATAGAACCATTTGCGTATTATATTATTCTTTGTTTTTTTTTCAAAAGCAAAATGGACACCACCGAAGAGAATAAGGCAGATGACTTACCAGTGAATATAAATTGAAACCAGGAATAGTAGAAGACAAAAGTTGAATTTTGATGAAAGTAATAAAAGCAGATGGCTATTTGTTTTCAGCCGTTGGCTAGGTAAAAGGACATAAGAAACCAAAAGACTACAGAAATAGGTACCGATACGGTTAACCGTTTTGCGGTTTTCACTGCATACCAAACACCGAAACACACAAATGAATATACTACGGAGGCCAGCACGACGAGATGAACAGAATGGTACACAGACATCTGCGATACGATCATCCTATCAAAAGTCGATATTCACTGCCGAAAATGCAGCTAATTTGCTAAAAATAAGATAAACGGGGCTAGAGAAGTCCAAATTTGACGAAACGAAATATGACGTCTCACTCATAAAATAGTTTACATTTTTATTGTATAAAAATATTCAGATTTCGAAAAGATTTTATTTTCATCAAATTTACTAATTTTAAATTGAAATTGAAAATTTCACAATAGAATTAACTTCCATATTTTCCAATAAAAATTTACTAGTTGCTATGTTAAAATAGACGTATTCCAAATATCAAATTTCCATTGCAAAATTTTATAATTTAATTTCATGAAAAATTTTCAATAAATTACGTAAAAAAATCGTTAAAATATACGGGTCGTTACAAATATTTAACAAAATGATTTATTATCAATTTGAATAACATTTATTCAAATGTTGATTAGATAATAAAATATTTATATATATATAATAATGCATATACATATATAATAGTTGACTTTAAATAACAAATGTGGTATCATATATATATATATATATTATAACTTTAAATGGCAAATGTCTCAATAAAACAAATAATACCATAAGATACATATACACATAATTACTTAACAAATAATTTAATATACTTATGTCATATCTTTGATGTTATATATAAGTATAAAATATAAAATTTAATAATGTTAATATGTTCAGAATTTTAATATGAACTCAACGAGCAATTGAAATCCCCAAAGACAAGCTATAGATGAGAATTTTGGCTTAAGGCAGGAAGAAGGTCAAGTAGAGATTGTCTTAAGATTAAAGAATTTTGTGCATAGACTATGGATAAATAAAAGGTTGATATATTATTATTCAATAAGACATGGAAGTGTATTACTTGGTCAGTTGAAAGTATAGTGGACAAAGTCAATAAGGATGGATCATGGATAACCATTATTCTTCTATATGAAGCTTCATTCAGATTATGATAGAGTTTCCATGTTGGATTGATGTGTTTAGCTGCTTTGACAGTGAGGAGTTTATTTAGTTTTGTTTCTGGAATTGAAAATAGAGATATGTTATGGTGGTAGATCAGATAATTCACTTGGTCAAGCTTTGTTTGGGAATGAGCACCCCTAATATTCCATATAGCACAGTTTTATATCATTTGGTATACTTTAAGGATTAATGAACTACATTTTTCATGCTCCTTGTTGAAGGAGACCCCCTCTTGCCCGAGGCATGCTGTGAGTTTTCAGCAAAATTCTAATTAGGACCCTTGTTCTTTTTCTTGGAAGTTATGGAACGAGGTGGAGAAAGGTTAGGAGGTGGAGGTGGTGAGGTCCAGCCAGGGATTGATCCAGTAAAGGTGTAGAAAGGAGCAATGGATTTGGTTTGATCAATGGAGGTGGTGGGTGCATCACGTATTGACAAAAACAATTGCATAATTTACTTTTCAAGACCTTCATAGAACAGTGTATCAGTATTTGGTGATTCTTGGGTTTTTCTTCGAGTCGAATTCAAGTCCGCTTGTGGTTTGCTTGGTGTAATGGGAGATATTCCTTGGATTTTGTCATTCACTTGCACAACTGTGTTAGTGTGCACATGTGCATCATTTTGTGAGTCTGGGATCATATGGCCATTCAAATCTGTGTAATCTTTACTTATGATTTCTCCTTCCTCTCCCTGATCTTCATTATCACTGATTTCATAGCATGATTCAGTTTCATTTTCATTCATCAACAGCTGAAATTTGTTACTTGTACTGATTGGATCTTCCTCATTGTCTTTTTGTGTGATAATGACGTTCACTTTACTCACAACTACTTCAGCTGGTATACTCATACTAGTCTCATTTTCTTTGCCTACTACTTCATCTCCAAGACAATCATTTTGTAGTTTATCATCCTTCGTAATTTTCAAGTTTGCTCCCTTATGATTAACTTTTTTCCACATTTCCTTTTTTTAAATACCCTTTTAACAGTCTCATTCTCAAATTTCTTTACATTATACTCTTTTGTTTTCTCATCCTCCAACTTTCCTATTTCTTCATTATTTAGTCTAGCTTTCAAACAATTTCTTGTCATGTGGCCAAACTCATTGCAGCTCGTACATATTTTTGGCTTCCATAAGTAATTAACCTTCACTATCTGCTCAGAACCATCAAGCAACTTCATGAGAAATTAACCTATCAATTCCAACGACGGTGATATTTCAACCATACATTTCGCGTATCCTATTCTTTCCAATTTTTCAGTCTGTTCATCCATACACATTAGCCTACCCAGTTTGGAAGCAAGCCAGTTAATGCCTAAGTGTGACCATGAGTATAATGGGATGTTTGAGAGTTTGACCCATACTGGAACAGAATTTATCGTACTGCAACTATTTCGTGCAATGGGATCCTATTGTTTAACTATGAATAATTTGTTCCTCATGATTATTGGATCTGACTCAATAATTTTCCTTCTATCTTCATCATAAGATAGATTGAATAGGAACAAAAATCCATCAGATTTTACTGATATTGATCCTTTTAATTTCCAAACTCTCTTTAAATGAGCGATTACAGTCAGATATGATAGGAGTTTATCAAGAAAAAAGCATACCAAATACTCTCCCCACATTTCATTTCCTGCCTTTATTACATTCTCAGGTGGTACCATGACATCTCCATCAAAAACCAAAGGAACTTGAACGGGACAATAATACCCTGCATTGCGAGGTTTTGCCTTAAAAGGGAATTACATGGTGGAGAGGGAGAGGGTGGAGGAGAAGTATTCAAGTGAAAAAGGGAGGAGCTGGTCGGAACAGAAGGAGGAAGGACTGAGGAAGCTGGAAGGGGGACATGGTCTGGAGGATCTGGAATGGGAGGTATGTTAGGTGGTAGAAGGGAAACATGAGGCGGGATGTTTGAAAGAATGGGTTGAGGTAAGGAGGGAATATTGGCCATTAAAAAAAGAAAAAAAGCTTTGGGAAAGTGTTTGGTGACACAAAAGTAATATTAAAGATAATATATTATATGATTAGGGATGAATTACCTAGCTTCTTGTCGTTTGTTCACAGCTTAAAATTGATGAAGTTTCCTTATTGAAGATCTTCTCCTTTCTTAAAGTAAAATCACAAGCTTTTCTTCTTAGGTATCAAACCATAACGGTGATCTTAGTTTTGAAAGAGAGAGGGGGAAATGATTATGGGGGTTAGTGTTTTTTTCACTATTATATATAGTAGTAGAGACCATCTAAATGGACCTAGATCAAAACTATTTCTTTATAACTAAAACTATGCCTTCAAATAAATAGCAACACATAGCAATATGCATTTTATAAATGAGGGATGACCGTATATTAACCAAATTAATTTTCAATCAGTATATAAAATCATTTTTACACAATTCAAATGCTCACTCTGTTTATTTAAATATCATTTATAAAAAATATATACAACATTTACATGTGTTATTGAATTAATCTATAACACTCAATAATATTAAATATCTCAAATTAATTAATATAACAATTATATTAATTTCTCCATTTAACTAGAGTCAAACAATTTTAGTTGTATGACTCATAGTTGAGAACTCTGTCAACAAATAATATTAAATAATTTGATATCAAAGTCCACAGTAATTTTGGCTCATTGGTGTAGCATAATGGCTTAAGTTCAGTTTCTAATAGCTAATGTAGGAAAATCATATTTTAATCTAATTAAGCACGCATCCATTAATGATAATGTCTGTGCAAGTTTTCTTTTCATCATCACTTTATCACTAAGAAATCTATAGTTTGATTAAAGGTCAAAAAATCTAATAATATCCATAGTTGCAAAGACCAACTTCAAAGTTCATGGTTAGACGATAACAATTATCGAATAACCAAAGGTACCATGACCAAAGATTTCGAATTTGAGTTGGCTTCCAATTACTGTGATGCTAACCTCCAACACGAGAGGAGTCGAATCCTCTAATAAATAACTTCGCTCTAAACGATTTGGCATATACCCAAAAGGAGTCGTAGCAAGGTCTTGATGCCATAAGCTACTAAAATTAAAGTACAATCTCTTCATTAAGCTACATAGAATTCTCAAGTGTAAAAGCTACCGCACATCATTGCATTGAGATCCTAAATTTTAACTTAGACATATTTAAGCTACATAGGAATCTCAGTTGAGTCGTTCTGTTATCATACAATGATCACAAGTACATAATTCCTTAGTGTCCCAAATGGTCATGAGAAGTTCGCCATCCAACATTTGCATAGCATTATATACACTAGTCTCAACAGATGCAATAATACTCATTTTTCGATACATCTCGACTAGGAACCTTCAAAGTTGGTATTATTACTAGATTGATCAATACTCATGATTACGACCGATTCACAACTATAATCAATATAATGTTGTACTTAGAGATTCTATTAATATATGTCTAATGTTCATAATCATTATTAATATCATATATAATATACACACATAATAGAAAAAAAAGAAATAGCCAACTTTTATTTTGAACAAGATTCTTTTCAAATTTAAGATGCATAACAAATTGCGTAATTTTCACTAGGGAATATCCTTAACTCTCTCATACACCACCATGTTTTATGGTACATCATGTGTAACAACCCGGAAATTTTAACGGTTTTAATAACGTAATTAACTGAAATTTTGTGAAATTTTAAATAATTGAATTTGAAAATAAAAATTTGATATATGAAATACGTCTATTTCAACATAGCAACTGGTAAATTTTTACTGATAAAAATGAAAGTAAATTCTGTTGTGTAATTTTTCAATTTAAATTTAGTTAATTTGATTTAAACAAAATATTTTCGAAATCTTAATATTTTTATATAATAAAAATGTTTACTATTTTCTGAGTGAGAGGTCATATTTCGTTTCGTCAAATTTGGACTTCTCTAGCCCCGTTTATCTTAATTTTGGCATTTTAACAACAGTTTTGCAGCGAATATTGACTTTTGATACTGAAAGTGTGCTATGGATCGTGTAATATGGATATATGATAATACAGAATATAGTGATGATAGCTATACAGTAAATAGTGCGGAATATAAGAGTAGTATAATAAAAAATGACACCAGAGATTTTTATACTGGTTCGGAGCACCGTCCTACGTCCAGTACCAGACTACTTCTGGAATTTCTCTAAAACAATAAACCTCACTTAAGCCAGAGGAATAGGTCTATACAACCCTTAAGCAACCAAACAAGGACCTGAGTAGCGGAATAGGATTTCGCCTCAGCAGCTGAAGAGGACTTCACACGCCTGAGCAACAGAACAGGACTTCAACAAATACAAAAGATTGTTTTGACTTTGTGTGTTCTAATAACACGGATTTGTCACTTGTAGTACACCCTTCCTATAATCTTATCCTCGAGTGTGTATATATATATATATATTTGAAGTTTATGAAGAATAGAAAGGTATAAAATTGCTTTAATGCAGAATATTTGAAAGTATAGTTGCAAGTAGATTTCAGAGTGTTAGATAAGAAAGATAAGAAAATTCGGTAGTTTGGAATCAAGTTAGAGCATGTATTTATAGATGTTAAAAAGAAGCGACTGTTGATGAAGAGTTTCGATTGAAGTGTTGCGTCCAAATCTTTTCATAGAGGTTCGTAACTCTTCACAAATAGTCGTGTCTTTTCAGAAAATAGTTGTTGTAGAAATTCAGTCAACTGAGCCTCTGAGTCAGTCGACTGGATATTCAAACAATTTTTATTATAAAAAATATATATATACTTGTGCACCCGTGCATACTTCACAGAAACTAGCAGGTCAGTCGACTGACCCACCAGGTTAGTCAACTGACCTGGTATTTTCTGTGCAGTTTACACAGTTTACGCAGGTATATATAATATATATATTATATATGATTCTAACGTTAAAATCTTGATAATATATATATTTTATATGCTTATATATGTATAAATCATTTGAAAATAAGAAAATTATATATATAAGCTAATATATACGTAAACGAGGAGAGATCTTAGCAATAATGACCTAAGACTCAAAACAAAATAATATAAAAGTTGATGCACCGATTTTGATGTCTTCCCTCCACGTAGTATATATTCTCTTTTTGTCGTAACAATCATAGAATCTGTATGTTGTAGTGATAGCTTCGAGTCATGAATCAAAACCAAGTCTCAACATTCTTCCCCTTTTTGACTGATGACAACCTGTGAATAGATATAGATTTCAACTGTATATAAAATATAAATACTTACTCCCCCTGAATCTTTGACGATCTATTTTCCTGCATTCTCAATCTTAGTGATAATATTTCTCCCCCTTTTTCATCGACAAAAAGGAATAAAAATGTAAAGTATGATGTATAGATAGATATTATGAAGGAGACGAACATTCACATATTATAATATTCCAAACAAAAGTCTTGAAATAATACGAAAAGAGTGGCTATTTAATACAAGCCATAATGATGTTTGAGAAATAAAGACTAATGTTTTTATATAAAAAGTAACAACTTAAGACATTCTATGCTTACCCCTATCACCATGCGATGTTTGACCACCATTATCGCCTCCATCTCCACCATTATCGCTACTACTTGCTTGATCATCGGAAGAGGAAGACCAAGTAAAAACGGGTTGCTTACCCGGATCACCTAGTGTAGCCATGGAAGTGCCGGATGAACATGAGAGAGCTTGCCATAACTTTGTAAAAAATCCTTTAACCTTATCAAGCTTTTTTTCAACTTTAGTGACATGAGTTTGAAGAATTTGTTGGTTACGACATATCAAGGAAATCGACTCATGTGGAGAAAGGCCCGGATTAGGAATCAAAATCTCGTCTTATTGACGAATAGTTGATCTTCGGCGGTGAGATGCTTCGCCTTGTTGTTGTTGTGGTTGATCTTGAGATAATTGTCGTTGAGTCCATTCTTCAAAAGTAATGATAGTAGGAGGTCGAGCAATTGGTAGCTTCATTAATGCTAAAGTGCGACAGTTTAAGTACCCGACGGTAGAAATCGGTGAGTCAGGTTCCGGAATCTCACATGCTTTTAGTAATCGCATAATATACTCACCATAGTAGATGACATTCAATCGACCATTGTTGAAGCTTAAGAATTCATCAAGAATTAATCGTAGCTAATTAACTTTGATATTTCTAAAGATGGCGTATAAGGCTTTAAAGTTATGTTCATAAACAAGTTCATAACTCCCGGTTCGCAAAGTTACAATTTTCATTAACGCACGGTGTATAATTCTAGCTTTTGGCCTTAAGGACATGGACTTGAGTTGATGCATATCGTCTTCCAAAAATAAATGACTTATACGGTCACGAACAACCATATCACAATCAACATTGCTTAATTCAATACCATCATTTTCAGATTTTAAAATGTGAGCCATTCGATCTAACGAGAAAAATATGGGTTTTCCACAAACTAAACTCCATACACAATCTTCTTGGTTTTGATGTTTTGGTGACCTAACTTAAGATTTGCATAGAATAGTTTGACCATAATTTGGTTAATTTTATGCTTGTTTTCGTTAATATTGAACAAAGACTCCAAATTTCTCCTTCGAGCCAATTCTTGTATACGGTATGGAGAAAATCGGCAAATTTTACAAATGAATCTTCAAAGATGCGAGAATCTTGCATTCTCCTCCATTTTTTTAATTGTGGTATCATCGAAGAGCCAATGTTGGATTTGCTCATTGGAAGGAGGTTGGGAGGATGAAGATGCTTGTCCTTTTCTCTTTGGAGCCATTTAATTTGATTGTTTAGAGGTAAAAAAATGAATTTTTGAAGATCTAGGGTTTTAGAAAAGTTGAAAATCTGAAATGAAAGTGAAGAGAGAAGGGGAAAGTGAAGGTTAAAAGGTGAAAAAGTGAGTGGGTAGGAGAAGTAATTTTGCTCAGATCCACGAATCAGTCGACTGAATCAGTGGTTCAGTCGACTGAACCTGAAATTCAAAATTTTTGACAGTCAACTGAATGCCTGATTTAGTTGACTGAATATGTTGTATAGATTTCATCTTCTGATCCAGTCGACTGAGCCACTGTGACAGTGGACTGTCCCTGCTTTTTAAAAAAAATTATATTCAGTGTCAATCGACTGGTACCCTGGTTCAGTCGACTAACCTAGGTTAATTTTCCCAATTAATTTTGTGTTGAGTAATATTTTATATATTTTCATACTTATGAACTTTGTAAATTTATTTATGAATATTAGAACTAGTATATATGTTGATAATACGAAGGAGAAGAAATGAATTATTCCAAAAAAAATTGTACATACTTTAGTTAAATTATTCAAAAAATAACAATTAATAGCAACTACTCTTATTTTGAAGGGCTAGAAGTTTTGTAGCCCTGTAGTTGTTTGCGAAGAACATTTGATGCTTCATTTCTATCACATGAATTTGGTGAGACAGGTGGTCGTGGCGGAGATGAGGTAGAAGGTCGTCGAATAGGCGAAACGGCGTGTTCGTCTATTGGATGTGATGAAGCACCGCAAAATTTCATAGCAATGTGTTTTATAATTCCTAGACGCCTCGAGTTGATCTTTTGCCCGTAATATATTTCACGTTGAAGCATCAACGATTCTTGTTGATAGTGATGCAAATCACTTATTTTTTGTTTAGTGTTTGGAGAGACGTCAAACATCATCTTCTTCCCTTTCTTTTTCTCCGGAGTTTATCCGGTATGATTATGATATGTAGAAGGTGGTGTAGTATGATGGACGGGAGTTTTGGTGATTCGGTAGAGGCAAGAATTTCAATGGAGTCAGTAGATGAAGAGGTTGACATATTGATAATTAGTTTGTATTTCTGTTAGATTGGATTAATAACATAGAATAAATATATCTATTTATAGACTAATTGTTGAGACTAAGAAGGATGAAGTGAATGCTTTGTCTTGAATTTAGCTATAAAAAGATTGTTAGTTAGGAATGTTAGTTACTATTTCGTTGGTTTTTTGTTATTGTGATTTATCTATGTAAATGTAATATGTAGAAAGTATATTTATACAGGTATATGTTATACATAATTTAGTGTATAGTTGTCACCATATAATTGAGTCTCCGACCTGAACTGTAATGAAAATAATTAATAGCTCAGGTGGTTAAGATATCATAGTAGAACTATTTATATATCTTTTATCGACATTATACCGAGTTCTCGACGTAGTTTTATAAAAGTATGTTCTAATAACAGTTTTGTAAAAATATCAGCTAATTGATTTTCAGTTGGAACGAAATCTAAATTTATCACATCTTTCTCTATATTGTCACGTAAAAAATGATGTCGAATATCTATGTGTTTAGTTCTAGAGCAATTCACTGGATTTTTAGATAGATTTATTGCACTGGAATTATCACAGTAAATTGTTGATTTTGATAAATTAACTCTAAAATCTTTAAGTGTATCTTGCATGTAGATTACTTGTGCACAGGCTAATGCTGCAGATATATACTCTACTTCACAATTGATAGTGAGACATAATTTTGTTTTTTTCTAAACCACGATATTAACGATTTACCAATGAAGTGACACGTTCCACTTGTACTTTTTCTATCCGTCCGTGATCCTCCGAAATCAGCATTGCTATATGACACTAACTCGAATGAGCAATCTTTTGGATAGAAGAGTCCAAATCTTTAGAATTACTAAGATAACATAGTATACGTTTTATGGCTCATAAGTGTGATTCTTTCGGGTCAGCTTGAAATCTCGCACATAGACATACACTCATCATTATATCTGGTCGACTAGCTGTTAGGTATAATAATGATCCTATCATACTACGATAAAGTTTTTGGTCTATACTCTTGCCATTTTCATATTTATCAAGATGTGATGTTGTGCTCATAGGCGTTGGTTTAGCAGAAGTGTTTTCCATTCCGAATCGCTTGATAAGATTATTACAGTATTTTTCTTGATTTATAAATATTCCATTTGAAACTTGTTTTATTTGAAGACCGAGAAAATACGATAATTCTCCCATATGGGACATTTCGAATTCACTAGTCATTATTTTAGAAAATTCTTTACATAATTTATTATTAGTTGAACCAAATATAATGTCGTCTACATATATTTGAACTATTAAAATATCATTTTTAGAATGTTTTATAAATAGAGTCTGATATACTTTTCCTATTTCAATCCTGATTCAATTAAATATCTTTTAAGACGTTCATACCAAGCACGTGGTGCTTGTTTTAAACCATATAAAGCTTTCTTAAGTTTATAGACATGATCTGGATATTTTCATGAACAAATAAAGGTGGTTGTTCAACAAAAACATTTTCTTTAATATAACCATTTAAAAATGCACTTTTAACATCCATTTTCTTTAATATAACCATTTAAAAATGCACTTTTAACATCCATTTGATAGAGTTTAAAGTTATTAAAACACGCGTAAGCCAGTAAGATTCGTATTGCTTCTAGTCTAGCTATTGGAGCAAACATTTCTTCGGAGTCTATTCCTTCCTCTTGATTATACCCTTGTGCTACTAATCTGGCTTTGTTTCGAGTTATATTTCCTAATTCATCTGCTTTGTTTTTATAAACCATTTAGTTCTTATAACAGTTTGATCGGTCAGTCTGGGTACTAGTTCCCAAACTTCATTTCGTTCAAACTGATTTAGTTCTTCTTGCATAGCAATAATCCAATTTTCATCGGATGATGCTTCCTTTGTATTCTTAGGTTCTATAGTAGAAAGAAAAGTTACATAACCCATTAAATTTAGTTGATTTCTAGTTCGAACATTTGAATTTATTTCTCTAATTATATTTTCTGTAGGATGATTTCGTAAGATTCTTGGAGGAAATCTTATTGTATTGGTAATATTATTTTCTGAATTATGAATAATGTTTTCATCTTCTCTAGAATTATGAATAATGTTTTCATCTTCTCTTAAATTATTGGTTTCTATATTCATGATACCATTTAGTAAATCATTGTCATCATTAAAACTTGAAATATGTGTAAAATTTTCATAAAAAGATATATGGAGTGTTTCTTCAATAGTATTAGTTCGTTTATTGAAAATTCGGTAAGCTTTGCTTCGATCCGAATATCCAAGAAATATTCCTTCATCACATTTTGAACCGAATTTACCAAGATGATCTTTGGTATTTCACACAAAACATTTTGATCCAAATACTTTAAAATAAGATATGTTTGGTTTTCTACCATTAAAAAGTTCATAAGATGTATTCTTAGTGAGGGGTCTAATAGATACACGATTTAATACATAACAGGCAGTTGCAACGACTTCTGCCCAGAAATATTTTGGTAACATGCTTTCGTTTAGTACGGTTCTAACACATTCTTGTAGAGTCCGATTCTTTCGTTCTACAACTCCATTTTGTTGTGGAGTTCTAGGAAACGAAAAGTTATGAAATATTCCTTTCTTTTTACAATAGTTATCAAACGGTTCATTTTCAAATTCTCCTCCGTGATCACTTCTAATATTCTTAATTTAAGTACCTTTTAAATTTTGAATTCGTTTAACAAATGTTTTGAAATTCTCAAAAGTATCACTTTTATTTTTCATAAAGATAGTTCATGTATATCTAGAAAAATCATCAACTATTACAAACACGTATTTATTGTGATTTATGGATTGAACTTGGGTTGGTCCATATAAATCCATATGAAGTAATTCAAGTGGTTGTGATGTTGAAATGAACTTTTTAGATTTAAACGAAGATTTAGTTAATTTACCTAATTGACATGCGTCACAGATATTATTAACTTTAAAACTCATCTTTGGTAATCCTTTTACAAGATTATTTTTAGAAATTTTATTTATAGTTTTGAAATTGATATAACAAAATCGTTTGTGCCATAGCCAAGTATCATTTTCTTTGGCTATTAAACACATGTCCGAGTTATGATTAACTTTCATATTTAAAACGTAAATGTTTCCATCTCTATTTCCTTCGAAAATAAGATTCTGATTTTGATTGAAGATACTACATTTATCCTCAGAGAAAGATATTTTAAATCCTTTATCACATAATTGACTTATACTTAATAGATTATGTTTTAGACTCTTAACTAATAAAACGTTTGTAATAAGAGGTAAATTTGATGTACCGTAATTGCTCACATCACCTTTGCCGATGATATATCCCTTGGAATTATCTCCAAAAGTGACAGAACCTCCATCCGAGTATGTAATGTTAGTGAACATATTTTTGTCTCCTGTCATATGTTTTGAGCAACCACTGTCGAGTATCCATTTTCCTCTTTTCTTGAGTGGGACCTGCAAAAAATATGAGATGACGTTGGTACTCACCTTTTTAATAGGGTCCTAAGAGTTAGATCTTAGGAAACCAAACCAAAGTGGATTCAGTATCCCTTTTATAAATATAATTCTTATTGTTAGCACCAAAATTGGTCACTAACCTCGTTCAGAAAGATTGTGTAGAGATATAAGTGATGAAAGTAAATTAAACAGAGAAGACAGTCCTAATTCAAATACAGAAAGTAAGAACACCAAATTTATAGTGGTTCGGCGTAATTGCCTACGTCCACTTTGCTCAACTTTATTGATTTCCTTTATGGTTGATTACAAATACAATTCATGAATCAAATGCTTGAATGAAGTTGTTTAAGTAGAGAAGATGAGTCTTGAAAATGGCAGAGTCTCCCCGTATTTTCTCTCCAAAAAAGGATCCATTTCACTGTGACCCTGCCCCTCTATTTATAGGCAAATATGGGCTGGACTTCCCAAGCGGGCTTGTTAGCCGAACGTTCGAGCCCAGGTGCTGTGTGCCGAACCAGGTACGCCGAACGCTTCTGTGCCGAACGGTCCTTCCCATGCCGAACGGTCCTTCCCATGCCGAACGGTCCTTCCCATGCCGAACGGTGCTCCTGGTGTATGGGAAGTGTGGGGTGATTGCAGTGAAGCCGAGCGTATCTCCCTTTGAAGCTTTTGACCAACCAATGTATGTAGTTCGAACGTTCTCGTTGCCGAGTTATCCTACCGCCGAGCTCCACTGACGCCGAGTACCGTGGGATGCCGGACACTAGTCGACGCCGAGCATAGGTTGTTGCCGAGTGCTCTCCTTGACGCCGAGTAGCTTGTTATGCCGAGCAGTCTTGACGCCGAGTACCCTGTTATGCCGAGCAGTCTTGACACCGAGTAGTCTCGATGCCGAGCGTTCTTGTATGCCGAGCAGCCTTGATGCCGAGCACCCTTGTGTGCTGAGTAGTCTCGATGCTGAGCACCATTGTATGCCGAACGCTAGCGCCGAGCATTGGTTGTCGCCGAGTGCCAGTTGACGCCGAGTTCCATTGGGATGCCGAGTGCTCCTGGATGTCAAACGCTTCGCCGAACACTCCTGGATGCCGGTCACTCTCTGATGCCGGACACTCTCTGATGCCGGTCACTCTCTGATGCTGGTCACTCTCTGATGCCGGTCACTCTCTGATGCCGATCACTCTCTGATGCCGGTCACTCTCTGATGCCGGACACTCTCTGATGCCGATCACTCTCTGATGCCGAGTTGAACTGGATGCCGAGTACTAGTTGCCTGGTCAAATCTCCAGGAAACACTTGCCCCCCAAAGTGTATCGCGTGGCCGAACGTGGTACGCTTTGAACCGTGCAACCTTTTCGTCACGTCTTAAACCCTTGGCTAACCTCGAACGGAGACGCCCCTTTTGTGGGATCGATGTGTGCCGGACGTGTTCCAAATGCCGAACGAGACATGCGCGTTCGAACGGTGCTTCTTTGCCGAGCGATGCTTCAGTGCCGAACCGTTATGCGCCGAACGCTATGACCTTGACCGGTTATACCGGTCATGGCCTTTTCGACTTCTACCTCCCTCTATATAACCAGGCGCCCTTCCACCATTTTCCCTTTACGCTTTCTCTTCTGTTATTCCCAGAGATTTGCAATTCTTGCCACTCTATCAGATATAAAGTCTAGTTGATCCTTCCTCAACCTCGATCGTCGAACTAGGTATCATTCCCTCCACGATTACATTTCTTCAACTTTAGGTTCACTAGTAGAAGTGGTTCGCACGTTCGGAGTCGCCGAACGGTGCATGGTAGTTAGACCTAGCTCCTTTGTGCTGATCAAGATTGGAAGAAAAAAGGAGATGGGGTGTCGAACGGCGTAACCTTCGCCGGGCGATCTTGTCTCTGTCGTTCGTCGTAAATGGAGGGAGAGCAGGGCGGAGTTATGGTCGAGGGCGGAGCACTGCCTTAGCCAAACGAACTAAGGCCGAACACTACCCTTATGCCGAATAGACATATATGCCGAATAGCATCTAGACCGAACGACATAATTACCGAATAACTGTCATGCCGAACAGTTACATACCTACCGAACAATATAACTGCCGAACATTATATTCGCCGAACATCAAAAATGCCGAACAATATAAATACCTAGGCCGAACAATATACGTGCCGAACATTATATTCGCCGAACATCAAAAATGCCGAACAATATAAATACCTAGGCCGAACAATATACGTGCCGAACTATACCTAGGATGAACAATACAATTGTCGCACAATAACTCAAGCCGAACAACATTCAAATGCCGAACAAACATATATATGCCGAACAATTTCAATGCCGAACACTTGACAATGACTCAACCGAACCTAGATACACACCGAACTCTTCTCAGGACGAACAATGTAACCGCCGAACGACATTTAAATGCCGAACGATATAAATGTCAAATTAGACTTAAGCCGGATACTTCATAAATTACATGTTTTCTGAATCTTGAACTGTAATCACCTCAAGGCAAGCTTTTTGAGACGGTCAGCGATGACGGTCTTCGAAGGCGATGATTCGAAGCTAATTATTATATCTTTAAAACCTTCTTATTGTCTGTACACAATTGCTTGCACTAGCTCACACACCACGTGGGGGGAAAACTCGTGTTGTTAATTCTAACGCCCAACGTTTTTCAAGTATAGCTTTCTCAAGCATTTAGCCAGGTTCATTATTTATTCGGGATGTCAGGAAAATCTAGTTCTGCCACCATATCTGACAGGCCTGGGCCGTCAGCAAAGCAAGGAGCCGCAGATGCTTCCAACCCGTCAATCTCCCCCGCTCATAATCTGGCGCCCGATGCTCTGGAGTCAACCATCTTACTGGACAATCCGGTCGATTCTCAAGCCTCGAGGATCAATGAGGCCGCTCTGCGACGGATATGTTCCATTCACGGAATTCCCTTTACTGACGTGTTAGTTCCTTCGAGACACGACCGTCCTCATTTGCCCCCAGTCGGGTACACGGCCTGCAACAAGTTCATGTGCTGGATGGGCAGCATGCCTCCGTTTAACCTATTTCTCCGGGATGTGCTGCAGTATATAGACATCGCTCCGTCGCAGCTGCACCCGAATGGTCATGCGTTCTTATATGGGACTTACTTACTCTTCATGGCTGTCTTCTCCAGACCTCCAACCCCCGGTGATATTCGATACATTTACATGTTCAAGAGACGGAAAGATAGCCCTTCCTTCATTTTCCTCGAGCCGTATCACAAGTGCCAGATCTTGACAGGGGCCTGTAGCAAGTTCGCCCTATACAAACAGGAATGGTTCTATGTGCGATGCCCGTCTGGTTTTGCTAGGAGATGGGTTGAAGGCAGTAAGTCTCTCTGCTGAACCGTTACTCGTACTTAATGGGAGTCACGTTTTTCTTAACTCTTCATTTCCTCTTTTCAGGTATTAACCCGCGTCCGGAAGGCCGAGGATATTCTGATGCTGTCGACGCGATTAGAGCTCTTCCGGCCGAGGATCGAGATATTCGAGCTATCATTTCAAATGAATCGCTGTCGGGGTTCGGCTTGCTAGCTCCTGATCGTCGGGTCAGCCTTCCAGAAGGTGTTACAATTCCCAAACCTCCATTTGGTAAAGGGAAAAAACTTGCCGGCCCGTCGTCGCGTCGCGCTCCCGACGCGCACGAAGAAGGCGAGCGTAGAGAGGATGATGCACCCGACACTCAGGGCGAGAACGTGGGTCCTGCTTGGAATCCGGCAATCGAATTTCAGGACATTGAGACGTCATCCTCCCCTTCGAAGGGAAAGAAAAAGCTGAAATATACGGTTCAGAAAGAGAAAGTTGGCGACACCTCAAAATCTACGCCTATCCCTCCTGAAAAAGAGGCTTCTTCGCAGCGTCTGGAGAGTTCTCTGAGGGGTCTCTCGAACCTCTATATTCCCGAAGACATACTTAATTACGGGTTCGATGATCCTGAAGCTCTCAAATTCTCCTCGCCCGCTAGAGGCAATGTAGGAGTTCAACTCCCGGCTCACAGAGACAATACTCCGATTAGCAAAGACAAACGAACGGGTCCGTCGGGGGGAACACTTAGGACACACATGCACATGCGCATTCCATAACATACTTCAAGTCTTTTTAATTCGTGACTTCTCCTTAATTCGTTGTTATCTTCCTTCTTTGCAGGTGATATGGGCCGCTCTCACGGACTTGATCGCCTTCAGGGGTCTTCAATATTTCATCACTCCGGACGGGATTCCGGTTCAGGCAGACGCCGGGACCGAGGTGATTACGAAGGTAGGGACAATCGCCCTCGCGAGTCGTCTCACCGCAAGAAAGCGCACTATCAATCTTCTCAGTCCCGTGATCTTCCTCCTACTGTTGAGCCGGATAAAGAGAAGTCTTTGCAGAAGGGTTATCAGTCTGATGCTGCTCGAGAACAACATTCCAGTTCATCGAGTACGAGGCAAGTTCGAGAGCCGCGTAAAAGAACGGAATTCTCTAAGCCTCCTCCTCCTGCTCCTGCCGTGGACCCGACTGTTGCAGAAAAGATGGTCGACCTTAAGGCCAAGTTTCCGAAAATTTGTTTTGACGGTTTGAAATTCCTCCCGGCCATCCATCACATTCCTGGGCACGTGAAGCAAAGTGCCATTGCATGCAACAATGACGTCTATGTTCAACATGACGCATTCGTGCACTTGGTGGAGAAGATATCAGAAGTATCTGTTGAGCGTCAACACGAGATTGACCGTCTGACTCTGGAGGCTGACAGCGATAAGAAAATCATCAAACTCCAAGACGAAGAACTCGCCTCTTATAAGTTAAAGCTAGAAGCCGCTGAACAAGGTGCAAAAGATACTGCCGAGGCAGTTACTCGCTTAGAGGTGGCTCACAAAAAGGAGCTTGACGAAGCAGTTCAGCGCAGCGGCGCCCTTGCCCTAGAAAAAGACTCTGTCCAAAAAGAAAGGAACGCGCTCGCTACTCAAGTCAAAGAGCTGAAAGAACAACTCTCCAAGGAGAAAGAAGACAAAATAGCCGCTCAGGAAGAATCACAGCGGTATTGTGATGAGATTGTGGCTACCCGGCTCCTGAAGGCAAAGCTCGACGGTGAACTTGCCGGGGTCGAGAAAATGAAGGATGAGGCCCATGAGGAGGGCAAAAGAATGGCTGAGGAGGAGCTTGATTCTCGCCTGGAGGCGGCCGCAGAGACCGGTAGGGAAGAAGTCAAAGGTATGTTTGACCCGTTGATCGCCGAGTACGGAGCCCGCGTCCTTATGCACCGCGACCTAACATTCTTGGGTGATGGCTACCATGAATCTCTGGCCGAGGCGTGGGAAACTCTGATAAAGATCAAGAAGGTCGAATCAGGCTCCGAAGAAATCGACGAGGATGCACTGGTGAAGGAGTTCCTGAGGGGGAATGAGCCATCGGATTTATCCGTAGCATTGGCTCTCTATGGCAAAGGCTCTTCCCCTTCGAAAGAGAAGAATAACGAGGCTGGCCCGTCAGAGGCCGACACTACTACTCCTCACATCGCCGCTCCTTATGCAGCTCAATCGGCTGGTCGGTCGACGCTTGATCCATTCGAGCAGCATGCCAGCTACGACCCCGAAGATCCCGGGCTCGGCGTTCATGTGCTGTCACCTATCCTGGAGGGTGAAACCCCGCGCGCCACCGACAGCCAACCTGATCCTGGTAGGAGGTTCTTCTTTCTCTAGAATTCGAAGTGATCCGTCATTTTTTAGCAGTGGTTATTCGTTCTAATGCCCACTTCTTATATTTCTCACAGGTTGTTCTGACACTGAGCTAACTCCGAGGAGCGATGACGCCAAGGAGGAAGCGGGGAAAACAAGCGACGTTGCTCACGCAGGGGTAACTCCCGGCCCAGACGCTCAAGTGATTGGGGCGCTTGACGATGACAAACTTGATACCTCGTCTCCTGCCGAAGGAAGCGACGAAGTTAAAATCACTGGCGCCTCTGAACATACTTCAGAGATGAGCATGAAGGATCGTCTTGCCGACGAGGAGAAGAGAAAGGTCAAAGTCAAAGTTGAATCTGAAGTCCTGGAACTTACTGACCCGCGGAATAGACCTTTGAAAATCATTCTCCCGGGCAGGTCTAAACCATTAGATGTTCCGTCTCCTACTCCTGACTCCGTCTCTCTAGCAAGCAAAAAGTCCAAGAAGAAACGTGAGGGAGAGGAGTCGTCGGAAACACCGAAGGCAGACAAGAAGAAGAAGTCGAAGAAATGATCGATGCACTTGTTCAACAAGTTTTTGCTTAAGTTTGTAACAGTTTCTATCTTTCATAACTTGTAGTTTGTATAGGCCCGAATTTTGTAGGAGTGATCTTGTATCCCTATTTTGGACTTATCGAATAAAATTTTAGTTTCTTCTTGTTTGAATGATTCTCTTGTCTTTATTTGGTTTGCTGACACTGTGCTCCGGGGACTTGGAGACTTGAGACTGTTCATACTCTAGTCCGCGCTCTGGGGACTTAGAGTACTCCGCTCCGCACTCTAGGGACTCGGAGATTGGAAATCGTTTATACTCTAGTTCGCGCTCTGGGGACTTAGAGTACTCCGCTCCGCACTCTGGGGATTCGGAGACTGGAAATCGTTTATACTCTAGTCCGCGCTCTGGGGACTTAGAGTACTCCGCTCCGCACTCTGGGGACTCGGAGATTGGAAGTCGTTTATACTCTAGTCCGCGCTCTGGGGACTTAGAGTACTCCGCTTCGCACTCTGGGGATTCGGAGATTGGAAATCGTTTATACTCTAGTCCGCGCTCTGGGGTCTTAGAGTACTCCGCTCCGCACTCTGGGGATTCGGAGATTGGAAATCGTTTATACTCTAGTACGCGCTCTGGGGACTTAGAGTACTCCGCTCCGCACTCTGGGGATTCGGAGATTGGAAATCGTTTATACTCTAGTCCGCGCTCTGGGGACTTAGAGTACTCCGCTCCGCACTCTGGGGACTCGGAGATCGGAAGTCGTTTATACTCTAGTCCGCGCTCTGGGGACTTAGAGTACTCCGCTCCGCACTCTGGGGATTCAGAGATTGGAAATCGTTTATACTCTAGTCCGCGCTCTGGGGACTTAGAGTACTCCGCTCCGCACTCTGGGGACTCGGAGATCGGAAGTCGTTTATACTCTAGTCCGCGCTCTGGGGACTTAGAGTACTCCGCTCCGCACTCTGGGGATTCGGAGATTGGAAATCGTTTATACTCTAGTCCGCGCTCTGGGGACTTAGAGTACTCCGCTCCGCACTCTGGGGACTCGGAGATTGGAAATCGTTTATACTAGTCTGTACGCCGCACAGAATAATGTAATTTATCATCCAATTAAGAGATACAGAAACTTCATAGGAAATGTGGCTTCAAGCCTTTATTAATGAAAATCAACTGAATTGCTCGATTACAACTTCAAAAGGAAACTAAGTCATTATTGAATGGAAACATGCAGAAAACAATAGTGCCTATAACAAGAAAGGGAAACATGCTAAATGTAATAGTGCCGCAAATGTTCACTGTTCCATGCTCGGGGGAGTGTCGCGCCATCAACGGTCGCTAGCTTGAATGTTCCTTCTCCAAGCTTCCGTTCAATGGCGTATGGACCTTCCCAGCTGGGATTCATGCGTGATGGCACTGGGAAGACTCGTTTCAGAACGAGATCACCCACATCGAAGATTCTTGGGCGGACTCTGCCATCGTAGTAGCGCTTGACTCGATGTCTGTGCGCCGCCGCCCTTAACTCAGCTTCTTCACGCTTTTCGTCGATGCAGTCCAGTGATTCCAGCAAGAGGTTTTGGTTCGTCTTGGGGTCATAGTATGTCACTCGGTGCGATGGAACTTCAAGTTCCACGGGTATTACGGCTTCAGAGCCGTATGCCAAGGCGAACGGAGTGTGGCCGGTCGCGGACTTGTGGGTAGTTCTATATGCCCATAATGCTGTCGGGAGTTCATCTACCCACTTGCCTCCAACCTTCTCCAGACGCTTCTTTAGTATGGACTTGATTATTTTGTTAACGGCCTCGACTTGTCCGTTAGCTTTTGGGTGTGCAACGGCAGCGAACTTTTTCTCGATGCCGTACTTTAAACAGAACTCTTTGAACTCTCTACTTTCGAATTGCGTTCCGTTGTCTGTAATGATGGTGCGTGGAAGGCCAAAGCGGCATATAATGTTTCGCACAACGAAGTTAATGACTTTCTTAGAGGTGATAGTGGCCAAAGGTTCTGCCTCAGCCCATTTCGTGAAATAGTCGACTGCAACTATCGCGTATTTCGCACCACCTTTGGATAGAGGCAAAGAGTCGATTATGTCGATTCCCCAGATCGCGAATGGCCAAGGGCTGATCATTTGTGTGAGTTCCGTTGATGGAGCCCTCGGGATTTTTGCATATCTTTGACACTTGTCGCATTTTCTTGCGTAGTCCGCAGCATCCCGGTTTACGGTAGGCCAGTAATACCCATAGCGGAGGATCTTCTTTGCTAGCGTTTGGCCCCCAGTATGGTCGCCGCATTCCCCTTCGTGGACTTCCCTCAAGACTCGCTTTGTTTCATCATGAGCGATGCACCGTAACAATGGGACTGAGAATCCTTTCCGGTACATGGATCCATCCTGCATCACGTACCGCGCAACCTTTCGAAGGACCTGTCGTCTTTCGCTTCTCCTTTCTGGTAAAGCCCCGGTTGTCAGGTACAGTTTGAATGGGGTTATCCACGAGTCCTTCTCGATCTCTGTTTCCAACACAAGATCGATTTTCATCTCGTCCGCACTCGGGGCATGCAAGACTTCCACGGGATACAATCCCATTTGTTGAACATCGTTGGTACTTGCGAACTTAGCCAACAAGTCGGCTTCTTTGTTTTGTTCTCGCGGGATGTGTGAAATGTCATAACGCTCAAGATTTGATAGTAGTTCCTGGACCTGAACGAGGTACGGAGCAAGCTTTCGTCCTTTTGCTTGGTAGTCTCCTCGTACTTGGTAAACCACTAACTGCGAGTCACAAAAGATTTCGATTGATTTGATTCCGAGTTCTTTGATAAGCCTCAAGCCAGCGATCAATGCTTCATATTCAGCTTCGTTGTTCGTAGCCGGAAAATCGAGCTTCAGGGCATAACAGATTGATCGGTTTTCCGGAGTTATAAGAACTACGCCCGCGCCGGAGCAACGGTCGTTTGATGCACCGTCAGTGTATAATTTCCATCGAATGGGGGGAATGATGTCGTGATCGTCCAGTTTGATGGGTATGGTAAATTCAGCGATGAAGTCTGCTAACGCTTGCCCTCGGATAGCTCTCCGTGGTAGGTACGCGATATCGAATTGGCTCAACTCGATGTTCCATTTTAGCAATCTTCCAGAAGTTTCCGGTCGTTGAAGTACCTGCCTCAGGGGTTGATCGGTATAAACGCCGATTGAATGCGCTTGAAAGTACGGGCGCAGCTTGCGTGATGCAATCACCAAGCAATAAGCCAATTTCTCAATTTTAGGGTAATTCTTCTCTGCCCCCGTTAAACGCTTGCTAACATAATATACCGGCTTCTGGACTCGATCCTCCTCACGGACCAAAGCTGCGCTTATCGCATGAGGGGATATAGCCAAGTAAACGTACAACATCTCATGGTCAACTGGTTTAGATAGCATTGGTGGGCTCTCCAGATGCCTTACCAAGTTCTGGAAAGCTTCCTCGCAGCTAGACGTCCATTCAAAATTCCTCTTTCCTTTCTTTATTATGTCGAAGAATGAGATGCACTTGTCAGTTGCCTTGGATATAAATCAACTTAGCGCAGCCACTTTTCCGTTCAAGCTCTGTACCTGCTTTATAGTCCTGGGCGCTTGTACATCTCGAATGGCTTGGATCTTTTCTGGGTTGGCTTCGATTCCCCTAGCGTTGACGATGAATCCTAAAAACTTCCCTGATGCAACGCCGAAAGAACACTTCAGCGGGTTGATCTTCATTCCATAGGACCTGAGTATGTTAAACATTTCAGCTAAGTCTTGAATGTGGTCGTTTGACTGCCGTGACTTCACGAGCATGTCATCCACATAGACTTCCATGGTTTTGCCCAGCTGGTCCTTGAACATTCGATTCACCAGACGTTGGTAAGTTGCTCCAGCATTCTTTAATCCAAAGGGCATCACTACATAGCAATACAGCCCGACATTTGTAACGAAGCTGGTGTGTTCTTGGTCCGGAATATGCATTGGGATTTGGTTGTATCCCGAGTACGCATCCATGAATGACAATAATTCGTGTCCTGCTGTGGAATCGACCAACTGATCGATCCTAGGCAACGGGAAACTGTCCTTAGGGCATGCTTTGTTCAAGTCGGAATAATCTATGCAAGTCCTCCATTTCCCATTTGCCTTCTTTACTAGCACGGGGTTGGAGACCCACTCCGGGTAGAGGGCGTCGCGGACGAACCCATTTGCTTTGAGTTTGTCCACCTCCTCTCCAAGAGCGGCGGATATCTCTGGATCCATTCCTCTCCTCTTTTGCTTGACTGGGACGTATTTCGGGTCTACGTTCAACATATGACTTGTGATGGCGGGAGAAATCCCACACATATCAGAATGTGTCCAGGCAAAAACATCAAGGTTTGCCCGGAGGAAGTCGCTAAGGTCTTCTGTCATTGCGGGGCCTAACTGTGATCCGATCTTCAGTATTCGCGAAGGGTCGTCACGGCTAACTGAAATGTCAATTGTTAATTCAGCCGGTGCCGCCTTCTCTTCCCTGGGTTTCTCATCGTCGTCTCTCGGATCTATATCTCCGTAGATCCGAGAACTATGCCCGAGCCAGGGCTCGGGCACTACTTGTCAATTATTCGTATTGGGGATGCGGACGGGATTGTCCGCAACCTTTCCATTCTCCCTCCGGTGGGCTTCTCGGAGCTCGGCCACATAACAAGAACGACCAGCTGCTTGGTCACCGTGAACAATGCCTACTCCTTTGTCAGTCGGAAACTTCAAAGTCAAGCACCACGGGGCTAGGGCCGCCCTAAATTCAGCCAGGGCCGGCCGTCCCAAGAAAACATTATACGGAGAGTCCACATCCAAAACTATAAAGGGTAGAATTCGTACCCTCCGACGTTCGCCTTGTCCCAGTTCAACTGGTAACTCGACATATCCTACTGCATCAGTCGCAGCGCCGTTAAAGCCGTGGATACGAGCTTTGGATGGTTTCTAGTCTTTTGTCTCTAGCTTCATCTGATCATAGGCCTTCTTGAAGATGATGTTGACTGAACTTCCACAATCAATCAAAATTCTTTTTACATATGCTGGTCCGATTGTTGCAGATATGACCATGGGATCGATGGTCGGAGCCTCCACCTGATCAGCGTCTCTGTTTCTGAACACAATATCGTCTGTCATCACGCGCTGCTGCTTAGCAGGGGCCCCGTCCTCTACGTTCGAACAGCACTCAAAATCTGCATGCTTCAAGGAGCTCGCATATCGTTCCATCTCTTGCCAGTTCTTATCTGCGGGATGAGGTCCGCCGATAATCATATTTATAACCAGTCTTCCAACAGTCCGGGCAGGTTCCTCTAGATGACGTGGAACCGGTGCACGACCTGGGTCGGACGTTCCCGGTCCTCCTTCCTGTGGGTCCTTTACAAATTCTTGCAACTTCTTTTGTCTAATCAATTTCTCGATAGCGTCATGCAGGTGTCTGCATTCTTCCGTGTTGTGTCCATAGGTTTCATGGAAGCGGCAATATTTCCCAGTCCGCTTCTGTTCTTCAGTTGTTTCCTTCGGACGTGGTTTTCTGTATTGAAAAGTATTGCATGTGGATAGGTAAATGTTCTCAAGTGGGGCGTTTAGCGGAGTGTACTCGCTGTAGCTTGGAATTCTCGACTTCCACTTTCCCGCTTCTTTCCTCTTTCCTTGACTTCTTCCTCCGGACTCTTTGGGCTGCACGGGCTTACTCTGGACGTTGACTTGAACCTTTCCTGAATTGTCTCCAGATTGCTTCACAGCAATGTTGCTCTTGATTGACTCTTGGGCAGGTCCCGGTGCCTTGTCTCGTCGTACCCACCTAGCTTCCTCTCTTCTTATGAACTGGTGTGCCTTGGAGTAAAAACGCTCTAACGTAGTCGGAGGTTTTCCTGCCAGCCAATCTCCGAATTCAGAATCCGGATCTACACCTCTCATTACAGCCATTAGAATTGCATGGTCGTTGGGATTACTGACTTCAGTTGCCGCAACGTGAAATCTTTGTAAGTACTCCTTCAGCGACTCTCCGGGATTTTGGATTACACTTGACAGAGACATCACGTCCTTCGGGCGTGTAGTGTGTATCCTGAATTGCTCAATAAACTTCTTTGCCAACTCCTCGAAATTTGATACGGATCGCGGAGGAAGTCGGGTGAACCACATAGTAGCGATCCCAGATAGAGTAATCGGAAAGCACCTACACTTGGTGGCATCATTTGCTCTGGCTGAATCCATCATCCACTCATACCTCATTACATGTTGTCTGGGGTCAGTCTTTCCTTCATATGCAGGTATGGTTGGCATGCTAAACTTCTTGGGGTAGGCCGCTTGCAGCACAACATCCGTGAACGGAGTATGACTTCTCGAGACTCCCCAATCGTCATTTGATAAGCCCTGATTTTCTTTCATCAGTTGCCTGATCATGGCTGTTAGATCGGGTGTCTGTATGGAAGCTGGGAGGTTGGAGTCAGTTCTACGCGCCTGTCCATGCTGATGCCTCCTTTCCTGGCGATCTGCCAATCGTGCGTCATGAGGTTCAACATTGTTAACATCTTGATGATCTGGAGCTCCCTCCTCCATCTGTACTCCAGTTCGGAAGTTTCCAGTTCTGGCTTGGTCGCGGTTTCCTGCTGTTCGAGCAGCAGCATCTGCCCTTGCAGCTTCGGTCTTACGGCGTCTGCGCCTGGGTGGCTCATCAGAAGAAGTTGAGCTGTCAGAAGAGGAATAAGCAGCTGGATTGCCCCCAGCATTCTGTTGCTGCTGTTGAGTGAGTTGTGCCATCAGGTTGGCATTAGTTTGCATTTGTTCTCCCAGTTGTCTCCTACTTTCCCTAAGTTCTCTCATCAAGTCGTTGAACTCCACTCTGGTGACAACTGGGGTCTGTTCTTGAGCGGCAATCCCTGCACTCGGGATCGCTGGTTGATTGCTAGGTCCTTCTTGTTGCACGCTAGCAGTCTCTCGGGCATCCGCATTAAGAGAAGCTGACCTGGTACGTGGCCTTGCCATTGTAGAGTTATTGGTATGAACTCTGAGTAGGATCAGCGGATGTTCTATCAGTAAGTCGGATCTTCTTTGGGGGATTTGCTCAATCCAGTAGCTTCAAAGCAGATCCTTGAGGTCTGAGAATTCAATTCTCAGTGAAAGCACCAAAGTGTTAGCACCAAAATTGGTCACTAACCTCGTTCAGAAAGATTGTGTAGAGATATAAGTGATGAAAGTAAATTAAACAGAGAAGACAGTCCTAATTCAAATACAGAAAGTAAGAACACCAAATTTATAGTGGTTCGGCGTAATTGCCTACGTCCACTTTGCTCAACTTTATTGATTTCCTTTATGGTTGATTACAAATACAATTCATGAATCAAATGCTTGAATGAAGTTGTTTAAGTAGAGAAGATGAGTCTTGAAAATGGCAGAGTCTCCCCGTATTTTCTCTCCAAAAAAGGATCCATTTCACTGTGACCCTGCCCCTCTATTTATAGGCAAATATGGGCTGGACTTCCCAAGCGGGCTTGTTAGCCGAACGTTCGAGCCCAGGTGCTGTGTGCCGAACCAGGTACGCCGAACGCTTCTGTGCCGAACGGTCCTTCCCATGCCGAACGGTCCTTCCCATGCCGAACGGTGCTCCTGGTGTATGGGAAGTGTGGGGTGATTGCAGTGAAGCCGAGCGTATCTCCCTTTGAAGCTTTTGACCAACCAATGTATGTAGTTCGAACGTTCTCATTGCCGAGTTATCCTACCGCCGAGCTCCACTGACGCCGAGTACCGTGGGATGCCGGACACTAGTCGACGCCGAGCATAGGTTGTTGCCGAGTGCTCTCCTTGACGCCGAGTAGCTTGTTATGCCGAGCAGTCTTGACGCCGAGTACCCTATTATGCCGAGCAGTCTTGACACCAAGTAGTCTCGATGCCGAGCGTTCTTGTATGCCGAGCAGCCTTGATGCCGAACACCCTTGTGTGCTGAGTAGTCTCGATGCCGAGCACCATTGTATGCCGAACGCTAGCGCCGAGCATTGGTTGTCGCCGAGTGCCAGTTGACGCCGAGTTCCATTGGGATGCCGAGTGCTCCTGGATGTCAAACGCTTCGCCGAACATTCCTGGATGCCGGTCACTCTCTGATGCCGGACACTCTCTGATGCCGGTCACTCTCTGATGCTGGTCACTCTCTGATGCCGGTCACTCTCTGATGCCGATCACTCTCTGATGCCGGTCACTCTCTGATGCCGGACACTCTCTGATGCCGATCACTCTCTGATGCCAAGTTGAACTGGATGCCGAGTACTAGTTGCCTGGTCAAATCTCCAGGAAACACTTATTATTATGAACGGTTTCTATGAATGATCTAATATACTTATTCCTTATTAACATGTTATTTGTTTTAGGTACCCATATATGTATAGTCTTAGAAGCTAATCTTTTTGAAGATTTAGACTTAACGTTGTTTAAATTACTGGATTGTGAATTCTTGACTTTCTTATAGCCTAGTCCATTTTTATTGTTAGCCGGTTGTGAATTTTCAATAATTCAAGATAAATATTCTCTACCTTTATTAAAATTGGAGACATTTTTAGTGATTCCTTCTAGTTTGGTCTTTAGGCTCGAGTTTTCTAGTTCTACCATTTTGATATTAGTCTTCAAATCATGATTTTTTGAAACAAGAACATCATTCTTTTCTTTTTGAGTTTCAATTTCTTGACTTAATAATATTAGTTGAGAATTAACATTTGAAAGTGATTCTTGAGTTTTCTCAAATTCTTCTTCCAAAATTTTCTTCTCGTCTTTAAGCGCATCTCTTTCAAATTCTGCCTTGTTCTTATTTTCAACAGCCTCTTTATATTTTCTTTTGAGACTTTTTAAAGTATCTAATAATTCTGAGTTTATCTCTATCATATCATCAAAAGTTAAATCACCAACCTCATTATCTTTGCCATAAAGCATACATTGGCTTGTTCATTAGCGCTGTTACTCTCGCTTTCTGAGGAGGAAGAGGAGTCTGAATCATCCCATGTAACTGAGAAAGCTTTCCTTCTGAACTTTTCCTTCCTTTTATTGCGATATTCTTTCTTTTGATCTGGACAATCCTTCTGTATATGCCCCGTTTTGTGACAGTTAAAGCACTCCAATACTGATGAAGATGGTGGTTTATTGCTGTTTGAGCTTCTCTTGCCATTATTTCTGTTTCCTTTTCTATATTTCCAAAATTTCTTGAAATTTTTGGCAATAAAGGCTAGGTCGTCTTTGTCTGAATTTGATTCTTCTTGTTCTGAAGGAATGCTATATTCTTTTTATCTTGAGCTTGAACTCGTTTAGCCTGCAAATTCACTTCATAGGACATTAGATTTCCTATTAACTCTTCTGGAGTTATTTTGGAAATATCGTTTGCTTCTTCAATTGCGAGAACTTTTCTTTCCCATTCATCCGTTAACGAGTTAAGTATTTTGGACACGACATCAAAATCTAAATATTTTTCTCCTAGTCCTACTAATGAATGATAGATATCCTGAAATCTTGAATACATATCGTTTATAGATTCATTGTCTTTCATTCTAAAGTTTTGAAATTGACTTTTGAGCATGGATATTTTGCTTTGTTTGACCTTGTTAGTTCCTTCGTGTGTAATCTTGAGTGTACGTCATATTTCATATGCAGTGTTGCACATGCTAACACGGCTAAACTCATTTTTATCTAAGGCACAAAACAACATATTCATGGCTTTTGCGTTAGCTGTGGCATCTAGTTTTTGTGTATTTGACCAAGTAGAATACTCTTCAGTAGGAATAATATATTCTGTCTGAGTTATATTCCATGGATCAAAACCATTTGCTTGCATATATATTCTCATTCGTGTGGCCCAATAGTTATAATTTATGCCATTAAATAGTGGTGGACGTGCAGTGGATAGTCCTTCAATGAAGCTAGTGTTAATGCTAGTGCTAGTGTTAGTTTCCATATTATTAGATTATCATATAATTGTGTTACGGTTATATGATGACCAAGCTCTGATACAAATGAAAGTGTGCTATGGATCGTGTAATATGGATATACGATAATACAAAATATAGTGATGATAGCTATACAGTAAATAGTGCGGAATATAAGAGTAGTATAATAAAAAATAACACCGGAGATTTTTATACTGGTTCGGAGCACCGTCCTACGTCTAGTCCCAGACTCCTTCTGGAATTTCTCTAAAACAATAACCCTCACTTAACCCGAAGGAATAGGTCTATACAACCCTTGAGCAGCCGAACAAGGACATGAGAAGCGAAACAAGATTTCGCCTTAGCAGCTGAAGAGGACTTCACACGCCTGAGCAGTAGACCAGGACTTCAACAAATACAAAAGATTGATTTGACTTTGTGTGTTCTAATAACACGGATTTGTCACTTGTAGTACACCCTTCCTATAATCTTATCCTCGAGTGTATATATATATATATATTTGAAGTTTATGAAGAATAGAAAGGTATAAAATTGCTTTAATGCAGAATATTTGAAAGTATAGTTGCAAGTAGATTTCAGGTGTTAGATAAGAAAGATAAGAAAATTCGGTAGTTTGGAATCAAGTTAGAGCATGTATTTATAGATGTTAAAAAGAAGCGACTGTTGATGAAGAGTTTCGATTGAAGTGTTGCGTCCAAATCTTTTCGTAGAGCGTAACTCTTCACAATTAGTCGTGTCTTTTCAGAAAATAGTTGTTGTAGAAATTCAGTCAACTGAGCCTCTGAGTCAATTGACTTGATATTCAAATGATTTTTATTATAATATATATATATATACTTGTGCACCTGTGCATACTGCACAGAAACTAGCAGGTCAGTCGACTGACCCACCAGGTCAGTCGACTGACCCACCAGGTCAGTCGACTAACCTGGTATTTTCTATGCAGTTTGCACAGTTTATGCAGGTATATATATAATATATATATATTATATATGATTCTAACATTAAAATCTTGATAATATATATTTTATATGCTTATATATGTATAAATTTTGAAAATAAGAAAATTATATATATATATAAGCTAATATATACGTAAACGAGGAGAGATCTTAACAATAATGACCTAAGACTCAAAACAAAATAATATAAAAGTTGATGCACCGATTTTGATGTCTTGTCTCCACATAGTATATATTCTCTTTTTGTTGTAACAGTCGTAGAATCTGTATGTTGTAGTGATAGCTTCGAGTCATGAATCAAAACCAAGTCTCAACATGTACCATTCTGTACGTCTCGTCGTGCTGATCTCTGCAGTATATTCATTTGTGCATTTCAGAGTTCGGTACACAGCGAAATCCGTGAAAAACGGTTAACCGTATCGGTACCCGTTTCATGCCTTTTGGGTTTTGTATCCGTTCAATTTCCACCGTGTATTCATTTAGCAGCTTTTTCCTTTAATATTCCCTTGATTTACGTTCCAACTTTTACTATTCCCCAATCAATATATTGTGCTGCTTTCGTACTCACTTCTCTTCCCCTTCCACTTTGTTCTGTCTTCCTCACTTGAAAAAAAAATTATATAATAATAAAATATTTTTGGTTTGTGCAAAGTTGTTTGAAAAGCTTGATCGATGTTCACGTCATTTTTCTATTGCCTCAAAATCATGCTTCTATTTCTCTCTTTTGTGTCGCATACCTCCCTTATAAAAATATATACATACGAAAGTTTATATTTGGGAAGCCGCACCCTTCCACTCTGCCATTCAACAATCATCGGCCTCTTACACCATTAGCCCATGCCATTGACCATCAGCCCAGCCCTCATCGAAGCCGCAACCCGCGAGCATCTCCACCCCTCTATGCTAGCCGCAACCTGACCACACCGCGCACGACATTCACCTCCTGAAATCACTGACATGCTCCTCCTTGCTTCAGCCCGCCTTTGCCAATCCACCCACACAGCCGCGCGCCTTCCCCTCGTCACCTCCCACATGCAAGCAGGAGCACCTCCTTCAGGTCCGCCCACTCTCAGCCTTTGAACCCATCACCGTATTGACCCGACACCACCTCGCCATCACCCAGAAATCACCCACGAACCCCATGCGAGCTGCCGGCATCATCAGCCTGTCTCGACCTCAACACACATCACCGTGTGTGTGTGTGTGTGTGTGTGTATACATACAGGAAAATATTGAAGGTGCATATCTATTACATTCGTATATATATTTTGTTATATATAATATGTTAGTGTGTGTATATATATGTATGTACAGTTTAATTATATATATATTTGTTATAAGTATAATCTACATGTTTTATTTATAGTTTGGATATATATATATATATATAATATACATATGTTTTCCAAAGTTTTTGCATAAGGGCTGTTGTGTCTTATATAAATGTATAGTAATATTTATTTTAAAGTAACTATATATATATATATTATTTTGTTTGAAAAAAAGGAGCTTTTATAAGTTGTAGATGTATTAGTCTATACAGTTGAGATATTGGCTTATAGTGTAGAAATTCTTTTGCTATATATGTAAATGTATATATACTTTAAGATCTGTTATATATATTAAGTTATTAAAGTTATATATAACATGTTGTATGTATATAAGTTTATATATGACAGTCATATACAACATGTTGTTTATATAAAGATTTATATATGACCTAGGGAGTTTGTAATTAAGTCTATACATATATAGAGTGAATTTGCATAATAGCATTTGTTGTTGCTTAAATACAACAGTAAGGTGAGATTTTATATATAATGTCAGTTATCTTGTTTTAATGAAGGAGAATAATGTATATATATCATATGTTTAAAGGTATTTATTAGATAATATAAATAAAAAAAATTAAGACTATATTATATTTTTGAAATAACTTTAATATATATGTTGTTGAATTTTGAAATATGGGATTTAATGATTATTGATTTTTAAATATATATGGATATTTTGATTTTATTTGATGTATTTTAATTAAACAATGATTTTGAAAATATATAGATAGATTTTATTTTAATATGTGTTTAAATTTAAAAGATGATTTATATATATATGTTATATATATATATATGTTATATATATATATATGTTATATATATAAATGTGTGTGTGTGTGTTCACTTATATAACTAATCTTCATCAATCCAGTTTTGATTTGATTTCGTCAATTCCAAGCTATCAGCTTTGCTCGTCGAATTCGCGTTCATCTTGCTATGCCTTGAAATTCGTGTTTGGATTCATAGCTCAATTTCATCGTCAAATTTCTCTAGCCTCGAAAGGTGAGCAATCACTCACGATTAACATTCTTATATTTAATAAATTTGACTTCACTTGAAATGACAATTGAAATATGCTGTTAAATTTGCATTGTTAGTTATTTAATTGTTAAATATTATATGCCACTATCTGCAATTGTTCACCTATGATATATGACACCATATCCTGTTGTGTATATTATATTTAATTTATCACTGATGATATATGCTTGTTGTTGATATATTATATTATTATCATATTTTTTCTAACTCTGCAAGTTCCCTGTTAGTTTAGAATTCCCTATGGGTTGAAATGATACATACCTGAACGATATTCTAGAATAGGGGAAAATCGTTATGGGTTGAAATAATAAACCCAAGTGATTTTCATTTATTTTGAAATTTTGGGATTGCCGGTTGAAATGATATATACCCGTAGATATTTAAATTGCGGATTGAAATGATAAATGTCCGTATCACTTGACCATAGGATAGAAAATTATATACGGACACCGTTGGTCTATATTTTGGAAATGATTTCTAAAGTTTTGAAAGGAAATATATGGGTTTTAATAAATATTGATTTTATAATATATATATATATATGTTATTTTATATAAGTCTAAATTTTAGATTTTTAAATTTTATGTTTTGGAAATTTAAATTTATAAGTTAGTTTTGAAAATAAAATTTTTAAGATTTTATTTATAATTTTACTATTTTAAAAAATATATATATATATATATTATATAAAATAAATTAATAATAAGATTTAATTTAATAAAATTTAATTTAATTAGTATATAATATGTTTAAGTATTTATTTAAATTTATATTAATATTTTAAAAATAAATTTTTGCAACTTTAATAATAAAGGTTGGGAAGATAAATTGATGTTGACTTGGAATTTAATATAGTGTTAATAATTGAATTTAGATAAGCATTGATTTGAACTTATTGAATTTGAGATTAAGGATATGATCTATAACATGATTTTTGATTAAAGGTGATTAAAGGAATATTTTCAAAATTTAAATAAATTGAAATGGGAAATTTAGTGTTATTTAAATTTGAAATTCAAGATTTTATTTAAATGATTATTGGATTGATTAAGTGACTGTTTCAAAACTAAAGTTGAATTTGAAGTGTAAATGAAATGTATCAAACCGAGTTAATTGTAAATGTTTGAATATTTAAACTTTGGAATCTATTGAAATTGAAATGGTTTAATTTGTAGTTCAAATCTATATTTTAAATCTATATAAATTAAAATGGTTTATTAAGAGGTTGAATTGAATTGAAATTGATGAACTGGGATTGAATTAAATTGAATTTTTGGAATTTGAGTTGATTTGAATCGATTTGTGAAATTGGAGGAAACTATTTATTATATAAAGTATTTTAATATATATAAAAACTATTTTAATTTATAACTATTTCAATATATAAACTATTTTCAAAATATAACGTGCTATGATTTTGGAAGTGTTATAATTTTAAAAGTGTTATGATTTCAAAGTGTTATGATTTCAAAAGTGCTATGATTTCAAAAGTGTTATGATTTCGGAAGTGTTATAATTTTTAAAAGTGTGACGATTATGGAAATGAATATGATATTGAATTGATATGGTTTGAAATGAATATGATATTTTGACATGAAGTATGAACTATTTGAAATGAAATGACCACGGTGTGAAATAAGCGTTTGTTTGTTAAAGAGACCGGGATCGGATATTGTCATACTCTATGCCAGTACCGAAAACCACTTTAACAACTGTGTACATGGTGGAGATTCCAGAATGAAGTAGGATGGTTTGGTGACGATTCTATATGGTATTTACGTAGCCCTGACTCCCGTGAGTCAGCTTGATGTGGCTAAAACAGGAGCCAAGCCGGGCCAAGTGAGGTCATTCCTCCTATCGGACACATTTCTTCGATACCATTCTGTTGCTTTTGTGATTTGATTGGGTGCACCTTTTATTTGGGAGTGTCTCACGAGGTGGGTGGTAGTAGCCACTATGCGTTACCACCAGTCTGGATCCGCAAACGGTATATGTACCCTGGAATTCCCTCGCGTGCCTTATCACATGCCCTATCGCGCCTTCTACGAGTTTGTTTTGTACCGTACCTATGTGGTGACCTTTGTGTAAACCACCGGTTTGATGGAGCGTACGACATTGTATAGACTACGGGAATATATAAAATGTGTTAAGGGGGATATGGGTAACGGCTTAACGCTATTTTAATACCTTTACTTTACTATAGACATATTATAATAGCGTTTATTACTACATAGTAGATAGTTCCACGGATCCTTAAAGAATGGAAATCCCAAACATCCTTTAAGTTACTAATATTTCAGTTGACATTTCACTTGAGTTGAATTTACTGATATAAGAATGTTAATCCTGACTTGAGTGTTTTGTGTTTTGCCTTATGCTCGGGTCAGACTGAGTGCCACAACATTTGAGACTCACCTTTGGAGTTTGGAGCTTCGCTTGGATATCCATCTATCTATCCAGCTTTCAGTTATTTAAATTGTTTCCAGTGATTTCTGTTCAGTCTTGTCGATTACTTTTGTATTTGAGACTACTCCGTATTTGAGGTTTCTCTTGTATTTTGTTTCAAACTCTGATGTCTATATAGTAGCTTCATGAACTACTATTTATCTATTCCACTGCTTATTGTTATAATACTCTATGTCTGTGATTCTGTGATTGATTTATTTACTGTATATGCTAAGTTTTGCCAAATATAAATTAACAATCTGACATTTTAAGCAATTCAAGTCTGACATGTGCGGATGCGAATGGTTTGAAATACCGGGTCGTTACATCATGTTTATAGTTACACTACTATATTTATAATTATACCACTAGTTGCTCATCTTCCAATCATATCTTGGTACACCTCAAGCATGCATCGTTATCACAAATATACACCCATTTGTTTTAACATTATCCTCTGAGAACCCTTCCCGCTAAATACCACTAATTACCTATCTGAGAGAGTTACACCACTTATGTTTGAGCGATCACTGAAGAATTACTCCAGTGTACATTGAGTGGTATTTGATGACTTAAAACATACTTAATGTTGGTGAAATGCAAGCATTTGTGCTTGGGTGTTTGCAAGCAAGCATGTTCTCATTGTTTTATGAAACCAGGTGAGTAGGGGAGCTTTATTTCCTAGAGTCGTTATTTAATAGTGATATGTTTGTGTTTAATACTTGCCATTTTATAATTTTTCTCTAACATATTCCAAATTGTGCCTTGTTGAGATTAGTCCCATATCCCTCGATTAATAAAATATATTCTACATAAATGCTAAGGGACCACTCTTCACATTGCCAATTATTTTGTGATAATATGTGGTTCTCTAACATGGTATCAAAGCAGGGTTAATTATATGCACTTAACTACCACACTTGTCCCACGTCACCCAGTATAATTGTCCATGTGTTTAGCTCATGATACGCCACACGTGCGGGTTCGTGTTAAGATTATTACCACATCCGCCGGTTTATAAAATATATTCTACATAAATGCTAAGAGACCACCCTTCACATTGTCAATTGGTTTGGTGATGATATGTGGTTCTCTACATTTTTAGTTACTAGCTCAATCAAATAGTCCTAACTAAAGAAGGCCTATGAAAAACTATGAAAGTACTGCTTAGCCCGAAACCTTGCAATCCAACAGGTGAACAAGGCATGCTCAGAATGAATGTTCCAACGCAATTGTCAAGAAGCATAAGAGCTAGTACAGATGGTGCTAGACAAGCGCTTGGTCTCCCTATCCTCTATTAGCATTTCTAGGAATTACCATGTGAGTTTGCATGACATAGGTCTTTGGTAACTAGTCACTTTGAGTTATACCATGAACAAGTGTGTTTAGTATTTTATTGTCCATGACAAGTGTTGCACTAGCTCCGATTCTATTATGATTAACATTCTGGCCGATTGACGTGTTGGTGGCCATGGTGGTAGAAAGTGATTGTATATCATTCGTGATTTGAAGCGCAATTGTGGGGCACTCCTTCTAACTCCAAATTATTGATGATTTTGTTCACCAACCTTAAATCTATGATGCTCTGTGATGATTTTCTAAAATTGGGTGTATTCCAAAGATGTAATTGTAATAACAAATTGCTATAAAAGTAAGAAAACAATATAAAATAATAGAGATAAGAGGATTTGTAATTGTTTGGGTCATGTTGAACCAATGTCCGATTCGAGGATTTTAATCTTTATTACAGAGTGGTAGTTCGGAGAAAATTAGCAGAGTTTTGGTACTAATAATTGCCATTCCTGTGCAATGTAGAAGATGGCTTTATATGATCCAACTTATGTTGATTTGACGATTGGTTTATGTGCCAAGTAACTATTATGAACCATAGGCATAGTATCTAAAGAGTAGATGAAATCCATTGGTCAACTGGCTTAGCTAGCTAGTGTAATTAGGGTGAGAAGTTGCTGGATTAGGAAATAATTAAGATTTATTATTGAAGCAATAAGGGAGTTACCTTATATTAATGATAGTTGGTTATGGAAGGTGTAGGAGAAGAAGTTATTAGGACCTGTTATGGAGGTAGTCGAAGGAGTAGTTTTACACCCTAGTTTATTTCCAAATGTAGTGGAAAAGCTATTATAATATAGGCCAATGTGTATAAATTCTTTTGCATCCTAGTTTATTTCCAAATGTACATTAAAACTCCTCGTATAATAAGAAACAAAAATGTTAACGTTTAATACTTTTTGGATCATAAAACATAAATGTAAGTGTTATATTTTATACATAAAAAGTACGTTCCTAATTTTGTAGCAAAGCTTTTAATACATACAAATATATGTTATGAGAAAATATACTAAAATAAGGTAAGACCTGCATTTGGAGTTACTAATGAGACATACATTTTTTACTAAACAAAGTGGTTTCTAAATATTTTAGACTTAGAACACAGGTTTCAAAATTTAAGCTAAATGACAAAGTCCACATCTCCTCTTATTGTAACACCCCTAATTTTTCTTTAACATTATTCATGAGATTTAATTAGATTAATTAAACAGAATAATGTGTGGTGTGAAAAGGAGATGAGATTTGATAATTAATTGGGTTAGGCCTTAACTAATCAACATATAAGATTTTTTTAACTTAAACATAAGTAGGAGGATTTAAGAGATGGGCAAAATAGGAATAAGCTTCATTTCCTAAACATAAATCCTTCCACCCTCATATTATTATTCATTTTTACATCCATACAAAGCATAAACAAAGTAGAGGTCATTTCTAAAGCTTTTAAATGAAGAAAAGTTAGAGAATCAAGTTAAAGCTAATGGGAATCAAATCAACAACTCAAATCTCAACTCTTTTTCTCAAAACAAGATGAATAATAGAATCCATCTAATTCAAATGTGTTAAAGTTTTGATTTTTGACGAATTCCACATTGTTTGATGATGATAGGGTTGATTTTACCATTGTTTGCATGAATAGTGATTTATTGAAATTTTTATGATAGGTTTCAAGGGAAAAACCTTAGTGAATGACCTCCAAACGACTTAATTTTTGGATATGTTGTGTAATACATAATTTTGGAAACGTGTTTTCAATTTCAAAATTTTCAAAATTAACAGGAATATTTTATGAATCTCCTAAGATGAAAAGGGCATTTATTTTGTATTTTAATTATTAAAAATAATAAAAATATGAATTTTGCTTCGAAATTTTTATGTGCTAAATATAATTTTAGTTCAGATTTTTGGTGAATATTTGGAATTTTTCCCAAGTGTTTTTGATTTATTATGAATTTTCTAAGCTAGAAAAGCTTAATAATTATATTAAAATAATAATAAATATTGAAGAGTTGCAAATAATATAAAATTAATAAAATCTGAACTATGTCAGTTTTCTGAAAAGAAAGTGGTTAAAGAAGTCGCCACCCAATAGAAATTTGACAAAGAATAGGAGTTGGTGAAAAGAATATACTTTATTTAGCAAAGTAGTAGTTTTTACATTAATTACGAACCTGCCACTAAACCCCCTTTCTCCACTGTTGGTGGAACCCCTTTCTCCACTATTGGTGGAACCCCTTTCTCCCATGTCGTAGGAACCCCTTTTCTCCAATGTTGGTGGAACCATCTTCTCCAATGTCGGTGGAACCCCCTTTCTCACTGTCGGTGAAACCTCATTGTAACAACACTGGTTTGGAGATTACCTTTCAATATTGAATTATAAAGATAGTTATAATTTAATATTGTGATTTAAATTAAAATTGGAGATTTTAAATTGTTTATTAGAAATAAACAAGGAAATTGGAATTAAATTGAGAAAATAAAGTTCTAAACTTTAGTTTATTTTGTTTGGGTTGATAATAAATGGAATATGGGATTTAAAATAGAAAATGATTTTTATTTTAGAGAAAATGCAATAATTACATTAATTATTGCTCATTTGCTTCTTTTAATAATTTTTAAAAGAAGTATGTAATTTTTAAAGGTGGTTTATTGAAATAAAAGGTGGAAATTGGTTTAAAAATATGTTTTGGCTATAAATTATGTTTGGAAATGGTTTGAAATATTTTTCTAAGTGGGTAAATAAATTTTGTGGAATTTTAGAAGTTAAAAACATGGTTTTATTCATTTATTTGAGTAAATAGTGCATTTTTGTTAAATTAAGGAATTTAATAATAAAAATGTTTTAAAAATATAAATTAATTTTTTTATATGATAGAAAATGTTTTATTTTGTATGTATACAAGTTTTCATATTTTTCTTATGTGTAAATATGGAGAAAATGCATTTTGTTTGTATAAATGTGATATATGCACATATATTGTTAAGTGTTGATTAATTAAACCTTAGGTCAATTTATTTCTTTTAATTATCAAACCCAATTGACCCATTAACCTTTAACCTGTTTGAGAAATGAGAAAAAGGAGTTGTTGTACGTTCATTTGTAAAGGGTATCATTTATTCTTCCTTCTTCCACCATAAAAGAAAAGTCTGTAAACCCATTTTCCAATTTCTCAAATCCAAGCAATTTCTTCATCAAATTCAATAAAATTAAAATCTTTTTGCAATCTAGAGATAAATCAAAGGTGATCAACTCCAAATCACCCAATTTCATCAAATAATCTCTTGTTACAATGAATAAAGTTCTCTAATTTACCGTATATTGGTTTGCATGTATTGCTCTTCTTTTCTACAGGTCCTTAGAGGCTTTTATCTTGCTAAAAGCTTCCAACTTGCTGCTATAATCTGGGTATTTGAATCTAACAGCAAGGTGAGTTCCTAAAACTCACAAATGCTAGCCGAGCAAAGCTCAAATTGCTTAAAATTGTGCAATATCGCTCTCTGTATAAAAATTTCTTGTTGATTGTTTCTTTGTTTGAAATCTGATTTCTGTTGCTACTTTGAAACCTTATAACTTTTGATTCCCGCAACGAAATGCTGCCAGATTTCTTGCATTTGGTAGCTTGCATGTTGAACCTCATCTCTGTAAAATTTCATTGAAAAATATTGCTATTTGATATGTCAAAAGTTGCTCAGAAAATCAATTCGTAGGTAGAAATCGAGCTGAAGAAAAGTTCGTAGGCTAGGTCGACAGCCCCCTCTCCCTGGGACGACCTGCCTGTAACGACCCGTAAATTTCAACTGTTTTAATAACATAATTAGTTGAAATTTTGTGAAATTTTAAACGATAAAATTTTGAAATATAAATTTAATATTTGGAATGCGTTTAGTTAAACATAGCAACTGGTAAATTTTCGTCCGAAAATATGAAAGTTTATTTCGTGCGTAAATTTAATAAATTTAATCAGTTAAAAAGCGTTGAAAATAAAATGTTTCCGAAACCTAAATATTTTTACATAGAAAAATTCTAAACCATCTTCTGAGCAAGATGTCAGTTTGTCGTTTTTCCAAATTCGGACATCTTTGGCTCCGTCGATCTTATTTTTCTGCGTTTTTCTTGCATTTTCGATAGTATAAAAACATTCGAATTTTAAAATTAAATCATACCACTGATACCCGTATGCCGTTTTGATCGTCTCGATATGCTGATCGCCATAGTATATTTATCTCTGTATTACGTTGCCCGTACGCGTCGGAAACCGCGAAACAGGTAACCGTACTGTTACCGGTTTTGTGCCTTTCGGTTATTGTGAACTTTCAATACTCCATCGTTTGGATTGAACAGCCATTGGCTTTTATAATTCCCCAAAATACAGCTATTTGCATTTATATCTTCTGAATTCTCGTGCAAGACTTTTTGTTTCCACTGGTTCGTTTTGTTCATTTTGTTTTCTCTGCCTTTCCCCTTCATTTTGTTCACTGTTACATTTCATTTGCAAATTGCCATGGCTGCAACTATTTCTCTCCCACTCCTTTCATCTTTCTTTCTTATTCGTGCTTGAAAAAGAAAGATATATAACCTGAAGCTAGCCTTAGCTTTATATATAAGCTTTATATATATCGGTATTCGTGCATTAATTTTGCTGAGACCTGCCTCCACCGCCTGTGACACGGCAGTCACCGAAGGCCACCCATCATCGAAAGCAGCCTCCATCACCTCCTTCCCTGTTGGCAGCCCTCCTTCCCACTCTCTCTTGACCTAACACACCACCCACCGAACGCCACACAACCACTCGCCACCTAGTTTTCCAACATGTAGCTCCACCATCCATAAGTTGCCCGCTTCTCCACCTTGCAGCAACCCGCTTCGACAACCCTCCACCTGATCGCCGCAGTCCGCCTTGCACCCACGCTAGCAAAACCCTTCCCCCACTGTCCTCCAGCTCTACACCACCCCTTCATTGCCTTACAACAGCCTCTCACCCCTCTCAAACACACTGATCCAAGCGCAACACAATCTCGATTAGCCTCTACCCTGCTTCCAGACACTCCTAGCCTCGCACACTGCCCGAGCTTGTCACCGTCCCACCACTCGCCTCCCACTACCGCATGACCAGATCCGCCACCACAACACCAACCCACGCCACAGCCACCAAAGCAGCTTTCTCCTTCCCTCTCCGAACTCGCAACCGCGAAACTCTCACCTTCATTCACCGAGCACACATCCTTGCCCGCTCCACCAACCATAGTGCCCATCTCAGCCCAAGCCACTTCCTCCTCCGCCTCAAACAACACCCGTGACCGACCTCTCCTCCACGAAACCCCGCATCACTCGCGTGCATCGCTTCCACCGCACCATCACCTGAGAGCAGCCGAGCCCTCACACCCTCTCTCTCACCTTTTACACGTGACAACGTCCTCCCATAATTGACCAAGACCCACGTCCTTACGCTGGCGACAAGCAGCAGCCGTTCTATTCTTATACTCTTCTATATTTTTCACTTCTTCTTCAATCTCCAGGTGATTTATTTTTCCTTCTTTGATCTTTTTATAAAAGTGGATGGTTTATGCTGTATATAGTAGTTTATTTATATCTAAGCTCGGTTGAGATTTTTGTTCGGCATACATACATCTTGGCTTAAGTATATTTATATACTATTTTAGATAAACTTACACTTATATGTTTTTTTAGTATATAGATTTTTAATGATGAAAGTTGTTAACTGGATATGATTATAGGGGTTTTGCTGTCACTATATTCCTATGTATATGGGAATGTGTCAGGTTGTTGAGTTTTATGCATACTACTTACTAAATATTTTACTATATCTGTGTGTATATTTCTTTAAGTTTTACGTTATAGTATATGTTAATACATTATTTAATACGGTTGGTTTAAAAATATGTATATGTGTTTAAAAAGGTATGTTTCGCATGTATATACATTAGTTTGCATAAATGTGAATTTGGTTTTAATTAGATAGACTTTTTATTATTGGGATTTAATATTGGTTTGAAGAAAAATAGTTATTATTTTAAATATATGTTTAAATCGATTTTTGAAATTTATATATGTATTATATCTTATTTCTTAAATCTCGTGCCATCTTGACTTACACTTCCATATCAAATATATCACAGTGATTCCTAGCTTGTGCTGTTCTGCTAGTTGTATCTGTTTCCGTGTTCGTGTCGGTATCATCTTCTTGTCTCTCTAGCCTCAAAAGGTGAGCACTCACTCACGATTAACGTTCTTTTATTTATTAAATTTGATTTCAATTGAAACGACAATTGAAATATGTTGTTGTTAGTTAATTACACTGTTATATATGTTATTACCTGTATCAGTTCACCTGTGACATCTGACACCATTATTTGTTAATTATTTATGCGATGATAATACAGTTTGGCTGATAATTGATTGATTGTTGATGTTTATATTGGACGTTCAATTGTTAGTGTTAAATGATAAATAGTATACAGGATTGAAATTGATATAGGATAGTTAACAATTTTAAAACTGATTTATATGTTAAATTGATTAGTTGAATATGACCCCTTTTAATTGTTAAATTAATTGACATTGTAGAATAGTGATAATTACACTTTGAACCATCGACGCATATTGGATTAATTGTTGTAGTATAAAATTGTAATTGAATGACAAGTGGAAACTGTAATGAAATAATCTTTAATCTACATGAAATGATAGTGTAGATTCTAGAGATAATTATATTAATTCGTACAAATAACAATGCGAATTAATACGGTTATTTCGGGATTATTTGAATTGATTATTGGATTGATATTGGTTGTTGTTATTGCTTGTTCATTTACTTTGACACCATCCCAGTTATCACACTGCAAGTTCCCTTTACTATGCTTTGACTTTGAATTGAATTGGAATCGGGTTGAAATGATAAATACCCAAATTGAACTTTGACCTAGGATAGAAAATTAAATAAAACCCGATTGGTCAATAATTTGATTTAAAAATAAAAAGAAGATTTTATTTGAATAAATAATATGGTTTTGAAATGAAGTTGAAATTTAAATTTTAATGAAAGGAAAATGTTAATATTTAATAATCTGAAACAAAATATTAAAAATGTAGTTGATGAAAGAATGTTGTTTAATTTGAGAAATTATTGAATTAAGTTTGAAATTATAATTAAGTTTGAAATTATTAAACTTTGAAATGATTTAATAATTAAGTTTGAAATTATAATTAAGTTTGAAATTATTAAACTTTGAAATTATTTAATAATTATGTTTTGAATTATTTAATAATTAAATAAGATTGGATTATTTAATGTTAAATTGAATTGAACTCTTTAATAAGTAAAATTGAACTTTTGAATAAGTGAATTTTACTTCGTAAATAATTGAAATTGAGATTTCTTGATTAAGTAAGTTTTTGGAAAATTATTTAAGAAAGTAAATAAGTGAAATGGAATTTCTTTAACAAGAAATGAAAATGTAATATTTTTGGAATTAATGTAAGACTTGTAATTGAAAGAATTGATTTGACGAATTTAGTTTAATTCAAAATTGTAAATTTTGATTTAATGAAGTTGAACTTAAAGAATTGATTTAATGAATTGGAAATTTAATAGAAATTGTTTTGAATGATAAAGTAACTTAATGAATATTGAATGAAATCAATAAATGAGTTTAAATTGATTTGAATGTTAAATAAAATTTATTTAAATGTTTTCGAAATGAAACTTATATACGAACTTGAATCAATATTTGAATTGTTTTAAATAAAGATTGAAATTGAATTATAAGATTTTGAAATGATAATTTGGAAGTTTTGAAATGTAAATTGGGGAAATTGATTTAGAAAGACAAATGAAATGTTGATTTGTAAATTCTAATTGGGATTGAAATTGATTTGGTTTTTTTTAAATAAACAAACGACCAATCGGTGTAATAATTACGGAAGTTATTAAAGAGACCGGAATCGGTTATGGACATACTCTCTGTCTAAACCGAAACCACTTTAATAACTATACGCGGAGTGATGATCCAGAATGAAGTGGTTGGAATGATGTACGTGATGACTGAAGAAAGAGAACGATAATGGATAGCCTTGACACTTGTGTCAAATTGGAAATGACTAAAACAGGAGCCGTGCCGGGCCAATGGAGGTCAGCTACCTCAAGTGAACACACTTCTTCGAACTACTCATTACTTGTTGTCGATTGGTGCACCCTTGATTTTGGGAGTGTTGTTTCACGGTGTTGCGGGCGCTGCGGTGTTGCGTTCTCACCAGTCCGGATCAGGCAAACGGTAGTGTCACTACCTTGGGTATTGCCTCATGTGCCTTGTCATACTTGTATTCCCTATTCGCGACCACTACGAATTTGTTTTGTACCTTTAGTATATGGATTGCCCTCTGGTGACTTCCAGTTTTGGGGAAACTACGGTCTTGTATATGCTTTTGGGAATAAAAATGTGTTAAGGGTGGAATGGGCCATGACTTAACGCTATTTTGATACCTTATATTACTGATAGACATTATCTACTTAGCGTACATTACTACCTAGTAGATAGTTTAACGGATCCTTAAAGGATGGTCATTCCAAACATCCTTTGAGTTACTTGTGTTTCAATTGCTATTTCACTTGAGTTGGATTTATAAATATAAGAATGTTAATCCTGACTCGAGTGTCTTGTGTTTTTGCTTTACGCTCCGGTCAGACTGAGTGTACCAGTATTCGAGACTCACCTTTGGAGTTGGAGCTTTGCTTGAAGATCCAGCCATCTATTCTGCTTTCAGTATTCGATGATTCCAGTGAGGTATTCTGATTGTATCTGATGTATCGTGTTACTCTTCCGTTGTATCTGGTTTAACTCTGATGTATCATATTACTCATCTGTTGTAAAACTCTGATGTATCTTATATATTCATATAGTAGCTTCATGAACTACTATCTCTTTTATTTCTGCTGCACTTATTACTCTGTGTCTGTGATCTGTGATTATTTATTTACTGTATATGTTCAGTTTTGCCAAATTTAAATTAACAACGCGGTATTTTGAGCAATTCAACTCCGACATGAGTGTCTACCTATACACTTATAATGGATGCGAATGGTCCAAAATAGCGGATCGTTACACTGCCTGTCGACCCAGAGGCTCCTAGGTCAACCTGGAGATCGACCTAGGGACCAAGGAGATCAACCCCCTGGTCGACCTGGCAAAGGAAAAATTTGGCCTTGTCTCTTCTTTTGTTTCGATGTTTTCTAGCTTCTTTTGCTTCATTTTCTAGTTAGATTTCGTGATATTTTTTATCGTATTTGAAGGCCATGATGTCTATCAACAGACTAGCCAAATTTTGGAGATTTTGAAATTCAAATTTTTAATTGTTTTGAATTTAATTTGAATTTAAATTTGAATATCGGTTGACTGATTTTCCTTGTTTTTATTTGTTTTCAAGCACGGTTTTCTCCAAATCTTTTTGAAATGATTTTTAAAATTAATGGGCATTTCAAAATAATTATTATATAATATTATAAAGTATTTTAAAGTATAAAATCTATTTATTACCTATAATAAGAAAAAATTTCAAATATGGCTTTCAAATTGATTTCAAAATTTGGTTTTAAAAGCTTGTTTTTCAAAGTAAATTATTTTATATATAAAATACACGTTTTAGCACTATTCGAGCGAATGAGAAGGAGAATTAAACGCTTTGGTAAAACACGTGGTTTGGGACACATGCGTTTATCTTATCGGTTAATTCCCAACTTGTTTATTTGATCGTTTTCACCTTCGAGTCGAGTTTACCGATGAAATGAGGTAAACTTTTTACTGCTTTGAATGTGAAATTTACTAGCGGTTAGTAAACAATTTAGTGTGAACGTGTCGTATGGGACAAACGTTAACACTGTTCGGGTTCCTATCCAAGAGTTTGTGACATATTTGCCATTGCGGCGTATTGCCAGTACTGGACCTTCGGGTCATTGCCACTGCGGCGTTTTCCATTGCAGCGTATTTGTCCTCGAGACGTTTGCCATTGCAGCATTTGCCATTGCGGCGTATCTGCCTTTGCGGCGTATTTTCCATTGCGGTGTATTTGCCTTCGGGCGTGGTACCATATTTGAGATCAGTACTTGGCAGGCTTCGGCCAAAAGCACGTGCAAATTTTTGAAATGTTTTCATTGATGTTTGTGATTTCCCAAGTGTATCGCCTTTCATTATTGGCCATTCGAGCCGTTTGAAATATTATATATATTTGGCGATTACCTTATGGGAATTTGTCCATTGAGACGTTTTATCTTTGAGATTTGAATTGCCTACAATGGCGTTATTGAGATTTTCCTTTTGGCGACATTATATGAGATTTGCCTTTTGGCGTTTATTTGAGGTTTTATTCTCCTATTTGGAGATATATTTGCCTTATGGCATGTTTTGAGATGGGATCTCTTTGAGTATGTTTTTGGGTTTGCCGATATGGCGGGTTTGGGATTTACTCCTAAACCATATTTGATGTTTTAAGAATCGCCGATGATATGAGGTGCACTTTGTTGGAGATTTGTTTTAGAGTTTTATTTCTTTTGAGATTGTGCACAGGCTTTATGATACCTTATGCCACGTGAAGTAACTATCCTTACTTCACTATGTCACTTGAAGTAACCATATGTGTTGAATTGTATCCACTCTTTTGAGTAGTCTATCACCTTGAAACTTATGCTTATATTATCGTATTTCCCTTAAACTGATTTTTTTAGCTAGACTGACCCATGTATTTTATACTCGGGTCAGACCGAGATGTTTCAGGTTAGGTACATTTAGACTTAGCCTATTCTGCTTCCGCATGGACTCATTTTTCTATCACCTTTTTGATTTAGCTTTTTGTGTTGTCCTTTTGTTTGCTACTTTGATATGTATATTCTTTTGACTCCTTGTATATTGTGGTCGTTATACCACTAGATATGTATCATTTTGTATACTCTGTGATGTATCTGTATATGTGTGTGTGTGTGTGTGTGTATGTATCTGTTGTTCTGTGATGTGTTTTTCATTTGAGTTGTTGTATTTTGTTCTGATAGATTCTATAGCCACCTATGGCTTTGTATTAAGTATTTATTGGATATGTCGATCCACTTGAGTTATAAAACAAATATAGAGCATTTATTGACGTATTCGATAGATATTTAAGACAAGGCTATAGATGATCACTCCTAACCAGCCCTATTATCCGCATTAGCAGAGAGTATTACCCAGTAATACTCTTTGTTAATGTGGGTCTCAGGATGGGGCGTCACACCCTTTCCCCAATATCGGAGGAACCCCCTTTCTCCAATGTTGGTGGAACCCCTTTCTCCAACGTCGGTGGAACACCCTTTCTCCACAGTTGGGTGGAACCCTCTTTCTCCATGGTTGGGTGGAACCCCCTTTCTCAATGTTGGTGGAACCCTTTTCTCCACTATTGGGAGGAACCCCTTTTGCCACTAACGCTTTAGTACCCTTTCACTAGCTATGTTTTCAAAACTTAAAACATGTATAAATTTTTAACCGTAAGTCCATTTCTCTATTATGACCACTCTATGCAAAGGGAAACCATCATTCGGAGATAATGGAATAGGTTAGGTATCCTAATTTTACACTTATAAAAAGTTATAGCCCATGAAAACTATGCATTGAGAAATGTTATTGGTAGGGGCCAATAAATTCTTAGTGATCCCATGAAAACTATATTCGGAATAAGTTATTGATAGAGATCAATAAGTTCATAGTCAACCCACGAAAACTATGACCTGAGAGATGTTATTGGAAAATCCAGTAGGTTCATAGTCAGCCCATGAAAACTATGATTGGATGATGTTATTGGTAGACACCAATAGGTTCTTAGTAGTCCCATGAGAACTATTAAACCGGGCAAATAGTCTGTAAGCTTGGAATAGGTTCTTAGTAAGCCCACGAAAACTGATAGGCTAATAGTGACCCTAAAAACTATAACCTTAGACAGATAGTCAGATAAATGGGGATGGGAAATCCAGGATATATTGTATAATTGGATATCAACATGTTATGTTATGTTTTAACCATTGTGGATGTAGGTGCATAGTATATGGTTAATTAGTTTTTGGTTAAGGTACTAGCGAGGAGAAAACCCGTTCCGCTCAACGGTGTGGTCTCGCTAGATATCTATTTGGTTCGAGATGGTATATTATTATTCACGCCAGACTTTTTGTCTGAATCGAAGTTTATGTTTTCCCCCTTAAACCCTAGGGTGCTCAAAATTAATTTGAGTAGGCAGAGGGTAAGGGTTTTCAGGTTAATAGTTGACGAATAAGCTCCCGGAGACGTGCAGGAGGCAAGCTAGCTATTTAGGAGATTCTATCTATTGTCCATTGTGTTATTTGGATGTAAGGGAAATTTTTTTTAATTGCCTATGTTTAGACTCTGATCAACCAAGGGGGCATCTTCATATGTCGCTCTTGATGTATTTTGTAATAAATTGTAATTTTTATGAACGTGGCTTACGTATGGGATTATGTAATGAATCTAAAATGCTATTTGTAATGAAATGAGAAATTTGTTTTAAACTGGGTTTAAAATTTTCATATTCATGTGTTTTTGGTATATCAATGTATCTAAAATTTCCGCATTTGGTCACCGAAAATTATTAACTATGGATGACTGCAGCATCCGTAGCAGTTAGTTTTAGGCCTCCAAATAGGGGATGTTACAAGTTGGTATCAGAGCATAAGTTATGTAAATTTAAAAGAAATTTGGACCTAAAAGATTTTCAAAACATAACCCAATGAATCAGAGAATGAGACCGAGGTTCAGGTTAATGCTATAGTAACGTATTTGCATTTGTTATATATATAAGTACGTATTCCCCTTTTCTCTTAGACCGTTCTTTTATATCTTACTAAGGCTCGTATGCAAATATACGAGAAAGGAAGATATGGAGGCAAGAAACGAAAGAGGAAGTCCAGGTGGAGGAAGCACCATAACTAATGGAAATGCTCGATCCAATACTAGGAGGAATTCGGGTCGACAGGCAAATGCTAGTCCAAATGCAAATGACAACGTAGGTGTTGGAATCCCACCCATAGATATGGGGATGATGTATCAGTTCTTCGTCAATCTGATGCAAGCTGGAGCAGCTATAGGAGTAGCTGGGGTAAATGCCGTGATGTCGGGGGAGCAAATTCTATGGCCCAAGTTGGCAATAACTATGCCAAGCTGCGCAGGGATTACACTAGTCATGGTGGGAAGCCGATTTTAGGAATAGAGGATGTTGTCGAAGTAAAAAAACTAGTTATTGCACTGTGAGAGAATTTTCGCTGACTTGGGATTAGATGATGAACAGAAGAGAAGACTTGCTTCCAGACAGTTGCATGGAACAGCACTATACTGGTAGAATGGGGTTATGGTTGGAGTACATGAAGAAGAATTAACTTGGGCCGAGTTTCGAAGGAGATTCAAAGAGAGGTTTCTATCTAAAGTGGCAAAGATGGCATTGAGGAGGAAGTTTATAGGCATAGAGCAGGGGGAGATGTCAGTAATCAAATTTGCCACGAAATTTGATGAGCTATCCAGATACGGATATGCCATGATTGACACCGTCATCAAGATAAATGAAAAGTTTATTCGATGACTAAAGCTAGAGATTGCCAAGGCAACCTTACCACACCTCCGTGACCCAAGCAATGTCATAGTGGAGATGGCCATCAGGAATGTAGAGATGCTCTCAACATTTAGTATAGGGAAGTCAATTGAGATTCAAGATCCCTGGGAAAGAAGAGAGAGTTCTTTAAACGAAAAGGAGCTCGGAAAGGAGCAGAAGCCAAGAAAGGGAAGGCCGATGTAGTTTGCTAAAAGTGCGACAAGAAAGGACATTTTGCTCATAAATGTCGAACTGGAAAAGGGAAGAATGTTGCAGATAAGAAAGGAGTGAAGTGCTTCAATTGTGATCATATCGGGCATTACAAGATTCAGTGTCCATAACTGGTTAGGTCAGACAAGGTAAAAGTTTTTGCCTTGGAACAATCTTCTTCCAGACCAATAATGGCTGAGAGGGGGAAATCCATAATGAAATGTACGCTTTTGATTCATAGTATACTAGTTAGGGCACTATTTGATACTGGTGCATCGCATTCATTTATATCTAAGTGTTTGGTAGATGAATTATGTTTAGAACCATCATACCTACTTACGTCCTTAAGGGTTGCGAATCCAATAGGAGGGTATGTAACTCTAGGAATGAGATGTGATCAGTTTGAACTTGACTTGCTAGGTCATAAGTTTGCATGTAGTCTGTATGTTTTTTATTTCCGGGGTTTCGGGATCATATTGGGTATGGATTGGTTAGATAGATATGATTCGAGAATATTTTGCCGGGATGGGGAAATATCGTTGAGACACTCTGACAGCCGTAACCGAATTATATACTCGGTAGAGAAGTCAGACTCAAGTGCTTGTGCTTTGCTGAATACAATGGAAGCAGAAGAAGAATTAGATCGGGTGTTGGTAGCAAAAGAGTTTGCAGATGTTTTTGAGCCAGTGTCAGGGCTACTGCCAAAGTGAGCTATCGAGTTTTGGATAGATCTTGTGTCAGAGGCAGAACCTGTAAGCAGACCACCTAGCCGGATGACACCTAATGAGATGAAAGAGCTGAAGGTGCAGTTAGTGGACTTGGAAGGGAAGAGCTTTATTAAACCAAGCAGTTATCCTTGGGGAGCAGCTGCAGTATTCGTGAAGAAGCCAGATGGATCTCTAAGGTTGTGTATTGACTATCGCAAGTTTAACAAAAGGACGATCAAGAATAAGCATCTTTTGCCCAGTTCAATCATATGAATGGAGCCAGAGTGTTCTCCCAGTTGGATTTGGTGACAAAGTTCCATCAGCTAAGAGTGGTGGAGGATATTATTCCGTTAACGGCGTTCAGGACCAGATATGGGTCGTATGAGTGGTTGGTGATGCCATTCGGTTTAACGAATTCACCAACTTTCTTCGTGGATACGATGAACTGGATTTTCCAAGAGCACTTGGATAGGTTTGTATTGGTATTCATGGATCCCATCTTAATATACTCAAAGAATGAAAGGGAGCATGAAGTTTATCTTAGGGTGAGGCTTGAGATGTTGAGGCAGCATCAACTGAAAGCGAAGTTTTCAAAATGTCATTTCTGGAAGAAAGAAGTTAAGTTTCTTGGTCACGTGGTTTCTAAGAAGGGTTTGTTGGTTGATCCGGATAAGATCAAAGCTGCTAAAACTGGAAGAGTCCAAGTTGGTGACTGAGATCAGAAGTTTCCTTAGGCTTACTGGTTACTATCGAAAGTTTATTAAGGATTTCTCACAGATAGCAATGCCTTTTACTAGGCTGACCAGGAAGGATATGAAGTTTTCTTGGTCTAGCAAATGTGAGAAAGCGTTCCTTAAGTTAAAGCATTTATTGACCAATACACCTGTGTTAGTAGTTCCAAACAGGAATCAAGGATTAGTAGTGTATACCGATGCATGTGGAACCAGATTAGGAGCTATGTTGATGCAAACGGGTAAGGTTATTACCTACGCCTCTCGACAGCTTAGAGCCCATGAAGTGAGATACCCTACTCATGATTTAGGATGATTCTAGAAGATATCAGAAAGCCATGGGCAACATAGCACCAGTGTCCCACATTTTAGTGTTGCATATACCAATTCGGTGTCTTGTTTTCTATAAATGTCACTTACAAGGGTACGTTAGTGGGCTACTAATATTTCCACTTAGGTTGAGCCTAGCAGATATTAGAAAGCCATGGGCAACATTGCACGAATGCCGCACATTTTAGTGTTGCATGTACCTATTTGTTGTCTTGTTTTCCACAAATGTCACTTGCAAGGGTACATGAGTGGGCCACTAGATGTAGGTGAAATTTTTGTTATTAGTTTTAATTGGTCATCCAATTCGTATCAGCAAATGAACCATGTGACAATTTTCTTCGTGTTTAATGCTACAGTAATCTTCGCGTTGAAAATATGGAGACACTATCTCTTAGGAGAGAGATTCAAGTTATATATCGATCATAAGTCCTTAAGATATCTATTCTCTCATAAGGAATTAAATATGAGACAACAGAGTGGCTGGAGTTTTTAGCAGCTTACGACTTTGGTAAAGAGTACACGCTGGGGAAAGGTAACAAAGTTGCGGATGCACTTAGCAGGAAATGTCAAGACCCGCAAATCCGTACCCTTGATTAAACACTAAATTCCATTGATTAACTCAAGATGCACGGAAAAACGAACCCTGAGGGGTTTTAAGAAAAAGAAATAGAAGAAAAAGAGAAGAAGAAGAAAGCAGAAGAAGAAAAAGAACAACAGAATAACATCAGATACAGAAACAATATCAGAATCTCACATATCGCAGCGGAACAATATATAATAGATAAATGAATAATCTTTAAAACAAAGAACTATATCATTTTATACATACATCAATCATCAGAGTCACTATACAACAATGGACAGTTATATAAACTTGTCCTCATACAGAATACACAGCGGAATAAATAATATCAGATACAAATACTACGTCTCGCCATCCAGCTTGCTTCCAAAGCTCCAGAATATCCAGAATATCCTGATAACATAACTCTAGGCTGCCCGTGTGGAAATTGGTGGGCACCCAGAGTTTAGAAGGGAACAATAAACTCCGAGTCAGTCATGGTGACTGGTGTGAGATCGTAAAAACAGTTATTTTTCACAAAGAAAATATTTTTCTTCTTTTTTTTCGCAATGCTTTTGGAAAATGAAACTACCATAAGACCTCCCGCCACACACACAATGCAAACGTAGAATTGGAGGAGTTTTCTTCTTATGATAGTCAAATATGCTTACTACGCAAAATCAAAACATTTTTGATATTATTATTAGTGCATAGTGTAGAAAACATTTCGAAAGTATAATATTAATCTTAGCCAACATACGACCAGTATCGTATGCCTACTATAGCTACTATGTTCAATAGCAGGTTACCGCCACATTCCATAGCAGGTAATACAACTAAAACCGTACACGTCACGTATTGTTTCTTTGTATTTCCAACAAATGGTCAGGCTAAGGAACTTCCTATGTCACGATGGGTACGTCCTTGGAATAGACGACCCGAGAACCTAACCAGATCTCTGCCAACACAAGGCCGGGTTACCTCTGCAAAAATAGGTAACTACTGACACGCGTATGCCATCCCCCGATCGTAACCGATCTTCCCGAGGATCCCCGATTCGCAACAAACCACATAATAAGCAGTATCAACATAGGTTAAGTATCTGGGCTCCATACCATGATACCACCTCTATCCAGAAGGAATGACATACACTAAGGGGCGCTACTCCCTAGAACCTTGCTGCATCCTTCCTGTTTCGACCATTTTCGGGGTGTGAGGCTCGACGAAGTCTCGTCCACAAAGCTACGCTTTCTACAAAGCCATGCTTCGGGTCAAACAAATGATCAACCTATGATCACAAAGATATAAGATCAAACAAATGATCATATCGCAAATGATCAAACACTGATCATCACACAGAAACACTCAGTATGCCACGTTACCAAATTGGGAATATATCGCTGATAAATTTCAACTACACAACCTCTGAGCTCGTACGTCTCAGAGAAGGGTGTTAAGCTAAGAGAATAAATTCTCCGCCACCAACAGAAATGTATTTGAAAGAAATCAGCTTTATATCTCAATTTGTAACGTCAGACACACAATCCATACAAGTCTGTTCCGGGATCGAACAGAACCGAAGGAACTTCTCACGAAGCCCTTGCACATCCGGATAAATTTCTAATCACGTCCGGACTTCCCGTCACTAAGGGTGATAAAACCTCTAAATCGGAGATCAGCCGATGTAGAGTAACTCGACGGTAATCCTTCCGTTTTCAAAAATATCCGGTCTTCAACACCGGTCTTCAACACCGGTCTTCAAATGCAATTCATAACGACGTATCACATATTCGGAATGGGTTATACGACCCCATGGTCCTTTCCCGGCTAACCCGAATAGTGAGCGCTTATTCAAAAATAAGTGTGGCATTCAAATTCATCCAATTCACAACAAATACCATTCAAGGTAATTATTGATAGTCGGTTATTTAACTATCAATAAAGATGCGCAACATCATCAGATTCCAAATTATTTTCCAAATTATTTATTTTCCAAAATATCTTTACTAGATATAAAATTTCCACACTTCAAAAATAAATCAACGTTTATTTTCCTAAACAGTTTCCCTTTCCTTTATAAATCCCATATTGAATTTATATTTTCAAAATATCTACTGATATACGATTCTCAAATCGATTTCAAATATTCAATTTCATTTTATCTTTAAGAAGATAAAATCACAAAACGTTTCATTTCATTTTGGGAATGCATTTCCCTACTTATTTAATAATAAGTATTTCACAAATCATTTATTTTCAACACTTGGAAAATATTCTATATACTTAAATCAAAATTAAGTATATATTTCATTCTTTAAGGAAATCATTTACTTTGACAACATTTATTTGAGTCAAAACGAATGTTACGTAAAACATCGTTACGACGACTCAAAATCACTAGTATAGGGATTCGGATTTAGATAGATATATAAATCCCAATACTACATAAAAAAACATTTCCTTTTGGAAATCATTTACTATAACAACAGTGTTATAGTCCACCATTTCCTTATTTTTCGAAAACGTCTATTTCAACAATAAATGTTGAAATCTATGATTTCTATAGTTCACACGTTTTAAAACATCTTTTAAAACAATTAACTTCATTTATAATATCGCTTTCCCAAACATAACTATTTTTTTTCAATAATATATTCACAGTCCAAAATCGTGAATATACTTCAATAACCAAATTTCAATCTTTTTTACACATTTATTTCAAGAATTATCCACTGTCCAAAATCGTGGATAAAATTCCCTTAATAATCTCTATATTTAAAATCAATCAAATTTGATTTATTTTCGAATTTATAAAAACAACGTTTATAAATTCTATTTCCATTTTATAACAACTTCGATTTATACATCTTCTTTAATGACCCATTCAATTTATAAGTTAATATAACTTATAATTCATTTATTTTAAAAGAAATCGTTCTTTTAAACTTTACAAAATTTAAAACTTTCAGATTTCATTAACTTATGAAATCCCATTTACACTTCATTTTAACACTTATAGAAACTTGTCTTATAATCCCAATATTTCAAATTTATAAATATCCATTTTTGTACATCTTTTAAATAAACCGTTTATAATACTAGAAATCCCAATTTAAACCATTTCATAAATTTCTTAACTTTTATTTCAAAAATCACACTTTGATTTTATTTCACAAAAATCTTAACTTTTATAACTTTAAAATTTTAGACGTTTATTTATTTGAAATAAATCAATTCAAAAATTCAATAAAACGTCTACTTTCAAAAATCACTTTAAAACCCTTTTAAAGTAAAAGATGTTATTTTTAAACTTCAAAACTGAATCCGATGATGCAACAACATCAATTAGTCAATCATAACATTCAATATCGTATATCAATATGATAACAGAATATACATCAATATCTGTAAATAAATAAATACTGGTGAGGAATCCAGTTGGATCCCTCCAACCTGTTTCCCTGCATCCACAGACGTTAGCACAATACCAATTCCACTTCGAGGTGGAATATCGCGGTATATGGGTTTTATAAAAATAATCCGCTTACTAACGGCGCAATAGGGTCTCATCCACTATACGAGGCGGGAAATCATCAATCCAATATATACATATGCCAATATGTATATATTGCTATATATATATAGATATATCCTACTATATCTAATATCACATCCAAACAAATCAATCAATAATAACTGCAAATCATTTTGAGTGAGAAAAATCTCACCTTCGCTTTTTTATTTGCAATCCCATCCCATTCCAGTTTGTTTTCTTTGCAAATTTAACCTCACTGACCAAAATCGAATCCAGATTGAAACCCAGACTCGAACTCGAGCCACCGCGTGAGTCACCACTTCAACCGGAATCGCCTCCACCCTACGATGCCGGAATCGCCTCCACCCTGCTCGAGATCGCCATCGCGACTGTCGCCGACTTCGCCTGAGCGCGCCTTCCTCCACGCACTTCGCCGCTGCTACTGTCGAGCTTGACACACCATGATGCTCGATTTCCCTCATCGCGTACGCGCCCTCCATTCCAACATCGCGAACGCCTTGAACTCGATTCGAGTGCGACTCGAACTCGTCGTCGCCCATCCCCTTCGTACGTGCCCACTCGCGAGCTTGGTGATTGACGAACGAGAAGGGTTTTGATTTTTATTTTTATTTTTATTTCTAACCGAGGGATTTTAATGAAGAGGGGAGCGGTCATTGTTTTTGATTTCGTTTTATTTTACTTTCGTTTTTGATTTATGAAGAGGGAGAGGGAACAGGCGTGATATTTTAACAGAGGAAGAAGGGGAGACCAACGTACGCGACATTGCAGAGAGTAGGTCTGCTTACATGATCTCGTTCGTGATTTTAGGCGTAGAATTAGGGGAGATAACGTGTGATGTTAATTAATATAAATATAGATTTTAAATTTGAATTCGATATGGATTTCTACGCGTTTTCTAACCGTACAGTCACTAAACAACCCCGATCAATACGAAATTGGAAATCCAGTAATAACTCAATATTACGGACCCAATGGAACTGGTTTCATCAAATTCGGAGACAGTGCCCCGGAACGCTATTTTTAAATATCGATACGAACGATTTAATTTCAAAACTGAACAGATTGTTTCCAAATCAATTTCTGAAGCTTCTATTATCTTCAGTATTATCAACACGAATTTTAAAAGCTTTTGAAATATTTTTCTTCAGCTTATAATTGAAGATTCAAATTTTTATTCAAGTTTAAATAGATTGAATTTTTTTATTCAACATTCTATAGATTAAATTATAAAATTTAATCGCCAAATTCAAAGTTATATTAGGGATTCAAATTAAATTACCGTTCAAATATTTAAAATTAATTAAATATTTTCAATTTAATTTGTTCAAAATTCTGGGTCGTTACAGGAAACATCAGAATTTGGTATTAGCCATATTGGCCGAATGGAAGGATCTTGAGGCGTTGACCACGTGCAGTATGCAGTTAAGATATACTGCTAGTTCTAGTCAGAGGACTACCATGTTGTCCTTCTTGGAAGTTCGACTGAGATTGATCGAAAGGATTGCATCTAAGAAGAAAGATGACCCCATGTTAGTTGAGAAGATTAGAAGGCTAGAAGCCAGAATCAAGATTGATGATCTGAAGGATTTTATTCTTGATCAGAGAGGGTAGTTGAGAAAGAAGGGACGATTGGGTGTTCCGAATGTAGAAAACCTAAGGAAGGAGGTCCTTAGAGAATGTCATCGATCAAAATTTACGATTCATCCTGGGGGGACCAAGATGTATTAGGATATGAAGAGGAGTTTCTACTGGGAATGTATGAAGTGGGATGTTGGCTTGTGGGTAAAGTAGTGTGTGAACTGTCATCAAGTGAAGGTTGAACATCAACATCTAAGTGGGTTGCTTCAACCTTTGAAGATACGAGTTTGGAAATGAGATTCGATATCCATGGATTTTATAGATGGGTTGCCAAGGTCGGACGGGGGAAATGAAAGTATATAGGTCATAGTGGATAGTTTGGCCAAGAGTGCCCATTTCATTCCAGTCAAATCAACCAGGACGGCACCTGCCCTAGCTAAATTGATTATGAAGAACATAGTTAGACTACATGGGATTTCTAGTAGCATAGTCAGTGATAGAGATGCCTTGTTCACTAGTGAATTCTGGAAGAGTCTACAAGGAATGTTGGGAACCGAGCTTAAGATGGGTACCGCTTATCACCCACAAATGGATGGGCGGATAGAGAGAGTCAACAAGGTGCTCGAGAGCATGTGTATTAGATTTTGGTGGGTCGTGGGAAGACCATTTGCACTTGGGTTGAGTTTTCCTATAATAATAGCTACCAGGCTAGTATAGGGATGGCACCTTTCGAAGCTTTATAATGAAGGCCATGCAAATCATCAGAGTGTTAGTTAGGGACTGGAAATAGATTGGTCCTTGGTCTAGATATGGTGAGAGAAGCAACAGAGAAGATGGAGTTGATCCGAGGTAGGATGAAGGAAGCTCAGTCTAGACAAAAGAGTTACGTAGATAAGAGGTGTAAGGATCTAGAGTTCTCAGTTGGAGATAGGGTTTTCATTAAAGTATCATCGATGAAGGGTGTGGTACAATTTGAAAAGTCAAGAAAGCTAGCATCGGGATATGTTGGACTATTCCCGATCATAGAGAGGATTGGAAAGCTTGCATATAGAGTAGAGTTACCGAGCAATTTAGCAGGTGTCCATAATGTGTTTCATGTGTCTCATCTTCGTAAGTATGTACATGATCCAAAGACTACTATCCCTTCGACTGCATTGGAAGACTTAATAGTAGAACCGGATCTGACTTTAGTTAGGCAACCAGTTCAGGTTGTAGTGAGAGATGAGAAAAGGTTAAGAAACCTGACAGTTAAGTTGGTAAAAGTTCAGTAGAGCGACAACGAGAAGGACTGTACTTGGAAAACAGAAGACATGATTATGGATGCTTATCCTAGGCTGTTATGAGGGTATGTTCTATATTTGTTTTATATAGACTTTTCGCTGGTGGGATATAATTGCTTTGTTGGCATGATTGTGTAACGCCCCACTCTCAGACCCACTGTAACAAAGAGTATTACGGGAGTAATACTGTCTGTTAAAGCGGAGAATAGAGTATAGTGGAAGCGACCATTTGTAATCAAGCTATAACTATCTATTAAATACGTCGAAAGGATGGTATCTACATTTTTTTCAAGTGGTTCGACATATTCGGTAAATACTTATAACGAAATTACAAATGGCTAAAGATCTATCAGGACAAAGCATAATAACATAATAATAAAACATCACAGAACAGAATCACATAACAAATATAAAATCCTAGAACAATACATCGTCAATACAGATCCAAATACTATAAGTGGGTACAAAGCCACTGCCCACACATGTGAGTCAAAAATATGTACATATCAAAGTCTGAATAATAATAGAGTAGCGGAATAGCGGACAACTAAAAGAGCTATCTATCAGCATAGCAGATAATGTCCAAGCGGAAGCACAGAAGCTAAGTCCAGAGACCTAACCTGAAACAACTCGGTCTGACCCGAGCGAAAACACTCGGGTCAGGCTAGCTAAACAATCAGTAATAACTGAGATATATAATAATGCGGTACATAAATAAAACAGTACTTTTCCTAAGAGAAGAGTATTTTGGACCACATGAATATAATGACGGTCTCTAATCATCAATCAACAGTAAAAATCTCCAAAGAGAATATCAGCACCAAAGTGTTGAATAAATAAAATCGCCTCATATCATCGGCGTAGCCAAAGCTATATAAAGTTGCCCATAGGCAATAATCCCAAGAGTGACCAGAGTCTGTAATCAATGCCCAAGCAAAGATCGATGCTCCAGAGAGCAATGGGGATATACTGAAAAGTCAATGAAATCAAACACTGAAAAGCAGTGTCCAGAGACACTGTGGATCCACAAGGTAATCACACTTACATCGTATGGTTCCATAGAACCAACACCGAATGGCGGTACTCGAATGGATATAAAAATCATCAGATAATACAAGTATAGCACATACACTGACCGGAGTCGTTATTGCCAAGTACTGTAGAGTTATGATCGATCACTCGCACAGATGCGGAACGCACGAGACGACGAGATCCTTCCCAGAAGGATAAAGTCCCAGAGGCACATGCCGAAAAAGAAACTGATCCATAGAACAGGTGTCCAGAGACGGTTGCCCAGAGGCGTGGTGACCCAGAGGTCCAGTACTGGCTGCCCAGAGGCTAATGTGTCACAAACTTCTTGGAGAGGAACCCGTAAAGTGTTAACAATGAGTCCCATACCCCACGTTCACACTAAATGGTTTACTAACCAATAGCAAGCTCACACTCCAAACAATAAAAAGTCCACCTCGTATCATCGGTAAACTAGACCCAAAGGTCAAAACGATCAATCGAATAGGTCGGGGATTAACCGGAAAGAAAATACACACGGTTCCATAGGCCGGAAATTTCCTAACCGTTTAAGCACCTTTCCACTTCGCTCGACGTGCTAAAAAGTGAGTGTGAGATTTTTATTATAGAAAATAATGGTTCGAAACGGATTTATAATTGATTTTTGAGAACACTTTAAAAGGCTTTTGAAAACTCTCCTATTATGGAGTAAATAGTTTACTAATTAAAAATAATATTATATAATAATTTCGAAAGCCATTTCGGAGCGAAAAATCCTTTTAAAACCTTTTTATAAGCCCCATGTACAAAATCCAGAGACAAATCTCAAAGAAATCGATAAAACCAGAAAATCACTGAAAATATTCTAAGTATTGGAAAATAGTCCAAAACTGACGCGAACCCAAGTTCGGAAAATTATTCGGACCAGCAGACTGAATCCAAATGGCATGAAAATTGGTAGGAACGTAGTCCGACATTCCTACTTTAGAACGCACAAAGAATTACTCGATTCTGACTTGAAACGAAGGCGTAGCAACGTTCCAAAGTCGTACACAGAAACATGAAATGCACTATTTTGCACAGCGATCTGGGTTCAACTCTGACAGGAAATTCAAAGGGTCTAATGAACTCAGATGATGACCAAACTTTCCAGATATGGAGTTCATAACTCCATCTTACCAACGAGACCAAAATCGTCAAATTCCGACTAGCGGCTCAAAAGTTATGACCAAAATAGTTTCAGTTTCATCCACAGAGCTAATATGTGTATCGCTCTGGGGAAGATAGTAGAAAAATCAATTTTTGACCTAGTTAGACTAAAAATTACAGAAAACTCACTGAACATCCAAAATTATCTAATTCGGATCGAAAACGAGAGAGATACATGCAAAACAATATGAGATTGAAACTCAAGATAACTTGTTAAAGACAGAATTGGTCTTCTGTCTTTGAACGCATTTCAGGTCATCTAAATGGCAAAATTACAGAAAACTCACTGAACAAAAATTGTAGCATATGATTTAAGCTTTCCGGAACATCCAAAATTATCTAATTCGGATCAAAAATGAGAGAGATACATGCAAAACAATATCAGATTGAAACTCAAGATAACTTGTTAAAGACAGAATTGGTCTTCTGTCTTTAAATGCATTTTAGATCATCTAAATAGCAAAATTAAAGAAATCTCACTGAACTAAAATTGTAGAATATGTTTTAACCTTTCCGTAACATCCAAAATTATCTAATTCGGATCAAAAATGAGAGAGATACATGCAAAACAATATCAGATTGAAACTCAAGATAACTTGTTAAAGACAGAATTGGTCTTCTGTCTTTGAACGCATTTCAGGTCATCTAAATGGCAAAATTACTGAAAACTCACTGAACAAAAAGTGTTCCTTATTGAATCTAGTTTGCAGCAAAATAAACCTGACCAAAAACGGATGAGAAATGAAGAAGATATGCCTGATTTCGTTTCAGCTACAATTCTAAAACGAAAATTATAGAAGCATCAAGTAAAAAAGGATTTAGCTAGCAATTTTACCTCAACCAATATAGCAAGCAACTTGTGTGCAATGTCCAAATGGAAGAAATGATAATCAACAAGCTTTGATATTCATGCAACACAACAAATCAAGTGTTACCAATTAAATTTCAGAAATTAGAAAGATATAAAAACTGATTTGAGGTGGGTATTTGCATTACCTTTGCATAGAATGACTTGCATAAGCTAAAACTAGAAGGAGATGAAGATAGAGGCCATTTTTGTTAAGAAGCTTTAGGAAATGATTAGGGTTTTGATTAGGGATGAATGAATGAGGTTAGGAGAGTTTGAGATAATTTATAGAGGAGGTTTAGGGTGGGTTATTGGGCTAGGTTTAGTAACCCAATAAGACGAGAGTTATTTACATGTTTCCAAAAATTAGTCTAAGTGTTCATATATGTTTATAAAACTCATTTTTCTTATCCAAACCCGTTTTAAAATCCTTCCTAAAATATTTAACTTTCCAAAAATAACATTTTATCCTCATTTTAAAATCCCATATTTCCCATTTAATTAAAATAGCCTTTTTCAAATAAATTTTGTTATTCCAAATCCTTTTATGCTTCATTAAAATAAATAAAAATCCTAACTTTTATTAATTAATTGGTAATGCAAATCCCAGGTTGTTACAGACTCCCCCTTAAGAAAATTGCGTCCCCGCAATTTCTTAAGATAGATGTCGTCTATAACGTCAAATCCACAAAAGAAGTGATAGAGATAAAATAGAGAATTCTCACCTGCATAAGAAGACGGGAGAAAGCCAGGATAAGAGCGCTCGATAGATTCTCTGGTCTTCCAAGTGCAGTCCTTAGGATTCGGTGACCATTGAATCTTCACGAGTGGAACCTCTTTGTTGCAAAGGCGTCTAACCTCCGAATCAAGCACACGAAGAGGTTGCTGCTCCAAAGATAAATCAGGTAAGATCTCTAAATCAGGCATAGCATGCGGCTCAATGATAGAATCAGGATCGCGGACACACATGCGAAGCTGGGAAACATGGAACACGTCGTGCATTCCAGAGAAGTGAGCAGGTACAGCCACACGATAAGCCACAGGGCCGATGCGTTCCGTAATAGGAAATGGTCCAACATAGCGAGGAGCCAACTTCCCTGTAGAGCTGAAACGCACAACCCCTTTCATAGGAGATATCCGAATAAAGACATGATCACCAATGGAGAACTCAAGAGGCTTCGTACGGTTGTCCGTGTAGGATTTATGACAGTTCTGCGCCTCTTTCATTCTCTGACGAATATGAATAATCTTCTCAGAATATTCCCGAACTGAATCTGGACCAAGAAGGAGCTTCTCGCCAGATTCTAACCAACACGCAAGAGAACGACATGGCCTTCCGTAAAGAGCCTCGAAAGGAGCCATGCCAATACTAGACTGAAAGCTATTGTTGTAGGAGAACTCTACAAGCGGTAAGTGATCCTCCCAACTACCTCCGAAATCCAGAATACAACAGCGCAAAAGATCCTCTAAAAGACGATTCACCCTCTCCGTCTGACCGTCAGTCTGAGGATGATAAGCAGTCGAGAGATTCAGCTTTGAGCCCAAAGCTGACTGTAGGCACTTCCAGAAGTGACTAGTAAAGATAGTGTCTCGATCACAGACGATAGAGCTAGGAATGCCATGAAGTCGAACGACTTCCTTCACATATAGCTTGGCAAGCTGAGGAGCAGTCCGAGTGGACTTAATAGGAATGAAATGAGCTGATTTGGTCAAGCGATCGACGATGACCCAAATAGAAGTATGGCCTGACCTCGATCGAGGCAGACCGTCAATAAAATCCATGGATATCTGATCCCATTTCCACAATGGAATCTCTAGCGGCTGAAGAAGACCAGATGGACGCTGATGTTCGGCCTTGATCTGTTGACAAGTCATGCAACTGCTCACATAACTTGCAACATCTTTCTTCAACCCTTCCCAATAATATACCCGACACATATCGGCATACATCTTGCTCGAACCGGGATGGATGGTGTACTTAGTGCGATGACACTCGTCCAGAATGTCATGCCTAAGTGATAAATCAGATGGTACCAAAATACGGTTCTTCCTGCGAAGACACCGATGAGAATCAATAGAATAATCCAACAATGTCTCATCACTGGATCCCGACTCAAGGAGATGAATATATCGCAATAAGTCTGGATCCTGCCGCTGAGCATGGGCAATGCGATCCAATAGAATAGGTCGAGCTTCCAAGCTGAATAACAAGATCTGAGGATCAGAAGACGGAGCTCGATTCCGAATATCACACATAGAAAGAGTCTCAAGAATATCCCATTCGGCTTTCATCATAGAAACTAATGCCGAGTGTTTGCGACTGAGTGCATCAGCCACACGATTACCCTTGCCAGGGGTATACTGAATATCTAAATCGTATGAGGCGAGAAACTCAAGCCATCACTGCTACCTCATATTGAGATCTCTCTGGCTGAAAAGATACTTCAGCGACTTGTGATCGGTGTAGAGAATGAAACGTTCGCCCAATAGATAATCACGCCACGTCTTCAAGGCAAAGACGATAGCAGCTAACTCAAGATCATGAGTAGGATAGCGAACCTCATTCGGACGTAGCTGCCTAGAAGCGTAAGCAACTACCCGATCCATCTGCATAAGCACAGCACCGAGGCTGCTACCACAAGCGTCGGTGTAAACAACAAGATCCTGGTTACTCTCAGGAACCACAAGAATAGGAGCATGGGTGAGAAGTTCCTTCAATCGCTAAAAGGAAGCTTCACACTTATCAGACCAAATAAAGCGAACACCCTTACGAGTTAGCATCGTAATGGGAAGTGCAACTCGAGAGAAATCCTTGATAAACCAACGGTAATAACCCGCCAGCCCAAGGAAGCTGCGAATAGCATGAACGTTCTCGGGCTGCTTCCAATTCTGAATAGCTTCGATCTTGGCAGGATCGACAGAAATACCCTCAGATGATACAATATGGCCCAAGAACTTGACCTTGCTCTCCCAAAAATGGCACTTGGAGAGCTTGGCCTTAAGCTGATGCTGACGATGAGTATCCAAGACGATCCGCAAATAATGAGCATGCTCTGCCTCAGATCTAGAATAAATAAGAATATCATCGATGAAAACCAGAACGAATCTATCGATGTATTCCCGAAATACTCGATTCATAAGATCAAAAAAGAAAGCCAGAGCGTTCGTCAAGCCGAACAGCATGACCAACCAATCAAAAGAACCATAACGAGTGCGAAATGCTGTAAGAGGAATGCTGTCATCGGTGACTCGTAGCTGATGGAATCCGGTGGCAAGGTCGAGTTGAGAGAAGACCTTCGCACCACTCAACTGATCAAACATATCGTCTATCTGTGGCAATGGATAACGATTTCTAATGGTCAACTCATTAAGCTTGCGATAGTCAATGCAAAGCCTAAGAGAGCCATCGGGCTTCTTAATGAAGACCACAGCAGCACCCCATGGCGAAGAACTGGACCGAATGAACCGCTTCGCCTCAAGCTCTACTAACTGCTTCCTGAGTTCCTCATTCTCTTTAGTAGACATCCTCGTGGGAGGTTGCCCAACTGGGTGGGAGCCTGGAATGAGATCGATGCGAAACTAAATGGCCCGCTTTAGCGGCAGACCTGATACTGGCTCGAATATATCGGGGAAATCCCGAACAACAGGAATACGGGATATGTCCACATTCTCATCTCGTGAATCAAGAGCAAATAAAGTAATATCAGAAATCCCAACATCCTGAAGAGCAATAGCTAACGGAGTAGACGAGTCAGGATGACGAAGAAATAATATCCGCTCCGAACAAATGATTTTGGCGTCGTACTGAGCGAGCCAATCCATGCCAAGAATCATGTCAAAGCCCAAATACTCCATAACGTGCAGATTCGCACGGAAAGAAAATCCACAAAGATCAATATCTATATCCTCACAAAGCAAGCTAAGGGTCGTGGATCCGCCGATGGGATTCACAATCCTTAGTGAAGAAACCAAACAAGTAACATCCAAAGATAAAGTATCAACTAGTTCCTTTGATACGAATGAGTGAGAGGCACCCGTATCAAAGAGAACTCTACAAGATCTACCATGAAATAAAATAGAGCCTTCAAGAACAGAAGGATGCGTACCTTTAGGCTGAGCAGAAGTGGTAGGAGCCTTGGCAGCATTAAGCCTGCCAGGCTTGGCACTAGCTGGAGCAATAGGACAAGCGGAGATCCTGTGTCCCTCCTTCTTTGTAGAAGGTGCAATAGAGAGGTTTGGGACACTCTCGAATAAAGTGATCTGGAGATTTAGTTAAGCACGATTCAAAGATAGATAATTCATTAAGGAGTATTATGGAATATAATAGATTCCTACACATATTCCTAACTTATTTATCTAAAGGTGGATATGTTCAATTTGGATCGTATTATAACGTATTGTACTACGTGTCTGTTCTGTGTTTGTTATGCTTAATTCTGAACCTTGGCTCTGATACCAAGCTGTAACGCCCCACTTTGAGACCCACATTAACAAAGAGTATTACGGGAGTAATACTGTCTGTTAAAGTGGAGAATAGAGTATAGTGGAAGCGACCATTTGTAATCAAGCTATAACTATCTACTGAATACGTCGAAAGGATGGTATCTACATTTTTTTCAAGTGGTTCGACATATTCGGTAAATACTTATAACGAAATTACAAATGGCTAAAGATCTATCAGGACAAAGCATAATAACATAATAATAAAACATCACAGAACAGAATCACATAACGGATATAAAATCCCAGAACAATACATCGTCAATACAGATCCAAATACTATAAGTGGGTACAAAGCCACTGCCCACACATGTGAGTCAAAAATATGTACATATCAAAGTCTGAATAATAACAGAGTAGCGGAATAGTGGATAAATAAAAGCGCTATCTATCAGCATAGCAGATAATGTCCAAGCGGAAACACAGAAGCTAAGTCCAGAGACCTAACCTGAAACAACTCGGTCTGACCCGAGCGAAAACACTCGGGTCAGGCTAGCTAAACAATCAGTAATAACTGAGATATATAATAATGCGGTACATAAATAAAACAGTACTTTTCCTAAGAGAAGAGTATTTTGGACCACATGAATATAATGACGGTCTCTAATCATCAATCAACAGTAAAAATCTCCAAAGAGAATATCAGCACCAAAGTGTTGAATAAATAAAATCGCCTCATATCATCGGCGTAGCCAAAGCTATATAAAGTTGCCCATAGGCAATAATCCCAAGAGTGACCAGAGTCTGTAATCAATGCCCAAGCAAAGATCGATGCTCCAGAGAGCAATGGGGATATACTGAAAAGTCAATGAAATCAAACACTGAAAAGCAATGTCCAGAGACACTGTGGATCCACAAGGTAATCACACTTACATCGTATGGTTCCATAGAACCAACACCGAATGGTGGTACTCGAATGGATATAAAAATCATCAGATAATACAAGTATAGCACATACACCGACCGGAGTCGTTATTGCCAAGTACTGTAGTGTTGTGATCGATCACTCGCACAGATGCGGAACGCGCGAGACGGCGAGATCCTTCCCAGAAGGATAAAGGCCCAGAGGCACATGCCGAAAAAGAAACTGCTCCATAGAACAAGTGTCCAGAGACGGTTGTCCAGACGCGTGGTGACCCAGAGGTCCAGTTTTGGCTGCCCAGAGGCTAATGTGTCACAAACTTCTTGGAGAGGAACCCGTAAGTGTTAACAATGAGTCCCATACCCCACGTTCGCACTAAACGGTTTACTAACCAATAGCAAGCTCACACTCCAAACAATAAAAAGTCCACCTCGTATCATCGGTAAACTAGACCCAAAGGTCAAAACGATCAATCGAATAGGTCGGGGATTAACCGGAAAGAAAATACACACGGTTCCATAGGCCAGAGATTTCCTAACTGTTTAAGCACCTTTTCACTTCGCTCGACGTGCTAAAAAGTGAGTGTGAGATTTTTATTATAGAAAATAATGGTTCGAAACGGATTTATAATTGATTTTTGAGAACACTTTAAAACGGCTTTTGAAAACTCTCCTATTATGGAGTAAATAGTTTACTAATTAAAAATAATATTATATTATAATTTCGAAAGTCATTTCGGAGTGAAAAATCCTTTTAAAACCTTTTTATAGGCCCATGTACAAAATCCAGAGATAAATCTCAAAGAAATCGATAAAACGAGAAAAAGTGTTGGAAAATAGTCCAAAACTGACGCGAACGCAAGTTCGGAAAATTATTCGGACCAGCAAACTGAATCCAAATGGCATGAAAATTGGTAGGAACGTAGTCCGACATTCCTACTTCAGAATGCAAAAAGAATTACTCGATTCCGACTTGAAACGAAGGCGTAGCGACGTTCCAAAGTCGGACACAGAAACATGAAATGCACTGTTTTGCACAGCGATCTGGGTTCAACTCTGATAGGAAATTCGAAGGGTCTAATGAACTCAGATGATGACCAAACTTTCCAAATATGGAGTTCATAACTCCATCTTTCCAACGAGACCAAAATCGTCAAATTCCGACTAGCGGCTCAAAAGTTATGACCAAAATAGTTCCAGTTTCATCCACAGAGCTAATATGTGTATCGCTCTCGGGAAGATAGTAGAAAAATCAATTTTTGACCTAGTTAGACTAAAATTTACAGAAAACTCACTGAACATCCAAAATTATCTAATTCGGATCGAAAACGAGAGAGATACATGCAAAACAATATGAGATTGAAACTCAAGATAACTTGTTAAAGACAGAATTGGTCTTCTGTCTTTGAACGCATTTCAGGTCATCTAAATGGCAAAATTACAGAAAACTCACGGAACAAAAATTGTAGCATATGTTTTATGCTTTCCGGAACATCCAAAATTATCTAATTCGGATCAAAAACGAGAGAGATACATGCAAAACAATATTAGATTGAAACTCAAGATAACTTGTTAAAGACAGAATTGGTCTTCTATCTTTGAATGCATTTCAGGTCATCTAAATAGAAAAATTAAAGAAAACTCACTGAACTAAAATTGTAGAATATGTTTTAACCTTTCCGTAACATCCAAAATTATCTAATTCGGATCAAAAACGAGAGAGATACATGCAAAACAATATCAGATTGAAACTCAAGATAACTTGTTAAAGACAGAATTGGTCTTCTGTCTTTGAACGCATTTCAGGTCATCTAAATGGCAAAATTACAGAAAACTCACTGAACAAAAAGTGTTCCTTATTGAATCTAGTTTGCAGCAAAAAATACCTGACCAAAAACGGATGATAAATGAAGAGGTTATGCCTGATTTCATTTCAGCTACAATTATAAAACGAAAATTATAGAAGCATCAAGTAAAAAAGGATTTAGCTAGCAATTTTACCTCAACCAATATAGCAAGCAACTTGTGTGCAATGTCCAAATGGAAGAAATGATAATCAACAAGCTTTGATATTCATGCAACACAACAAATCAAGTGTTACCAATTAAATTTCAGAAATTAGAAAGATATAAAAACTAATTTGAGGTGGGTATTTGCATTACCTTTGCATAGAATGACTTGCATAAGCTAAAACTAGAAGGAGATGAAGATAGAGGCCATTTTTGTTAAGAAGCTTTAGGAAATGATTAGGGTTTTGATTAGGGATGAATGAATGAGGTTAGGAGAGTTTGAGATAATTTATAGAGGAGGTTTAGGGTGGGTTATTGGGCTAGGTTTAGTAACCCAATAAGAAGAGAGTTATTTACATGTTTCCAAAAATTAGTCTAAGTGTTCATATATGTTTATAAAACTCATTTTTCTTATCAAAACCCGTTTTAAAATCCCTCCTAAAATATTTAACTTTCCAAAAATAACATTTTATCCTCATTTTAAAATCCCATATTTCTCATTTAATTAAAATAGTCTTTTTCAAATAAATTTTGTTATTCCAAATCCTTTTATGCTTCATTAAAATAAATAAAAATCCTAACTTTTATTTATTAATTGGTAATGCAAATCCCGGGTTGTTACAGATTGATATGCTTGTTTGTAGTCCATATTGAATTTCGAGGACGAAACTCTTTGAGGAGGGGAGCCTGTAACACCCCTAATTTTCCTTTAACATTATTCAGGAGATATAATTAGATTAATTAAACAGAATAATCTATGGCGTGAAAATGAGATGAGATTTGATAATTAATCAGGTTAGGTCTTAACTAATCAACATTAAAGATTGTTTTAACTTAAACATAAGTAGGAGGATTATGAGAGGGGCAAAATAGGAATAAACTTCATTTCCCAAACATAAGCCCTTCCACCCTCATATTCTTATTCATTTTTACATTCATACAAAACATAAACAAAGTAGAGGCCATTGCTAAATCTTTTAAAGGAAGAAAAATTAGAGAATCGAGTTAAAGCTAAGAGGAATCAAATCAACAACTCAAATCTCAACCATTTTTCTCAAAACAAGATGAATAATAGTACCCATCTAATTCATATGTGTTAAATATTGGATTTTTGATGTTATCCACACTATTTGATGATGATAGGGTTTATTTTACTATTGTTTGCATGATTGGTGATTTATTGGAATTTTTATGAAATTATTATGATAGATTTCAAGGGAAAAACCTTAGTGAATGACCTCCAAATGACTTAATTTTTGGATATGTTGTGTAATTAGTTTTGGAGATGGTTTTTAATTTCATAATTTTCGAAATTAATAGGAATATTTTATGAATTTCCTAAGTTGGAAAGAGCATTTATTTCGTATTTAATTATTAAAAATAATAAAATAATGAATTTTGCTCTAAAATTTTTATATGGTAAATAATATTTTATTTCAGATTTTTGGGATTTTTCACAAGTGCTTTTGATTTATTATGAATTTTCAAAGCTAGAAAAGGTTAATAATTATATTAAAATAATAATAAATATTAAAGGGTTGCAAATAATTTAAAATTATTAAAATCTGAACTATGCCATTTTTTCTTAAAAGAAAGTGGTTAAAGAAGTCACCACCCAATAGAAATTTGACAAAGAATAGGAGTCGGTGAATTGAATATAGTTTATTTAGCAAAATAGCAGTTTTTAAATTATTTACGAATCTGCCACTGAAACCCCTTTCTCCAATATCGTTAGAACCCAATTTCTCCTATGTCGGTGGAACCCCCTTTCTCCAATGTTGATGGAACCCCTTTCTCCATTGTCGGAGGAACCCCTTTCTCCACTGTCGACGGAACCCCCTCTCTCCAACATCGGTGGAACTCCCTTTCTCCACTGTCGGGTAAAAACCCCTTCTCCAATGTTCCAGCAACACCTTTCTCCATTGTTGAGTGGAACCCCCTTTTGCTACTGTTGCTTTAGGTACCATTCACCAGCTATGTTTTCAAAACTTAAAACATGTATAACTTTTTAATCGTAAGTCCATTTCTCTATTATGACCACTCAACGAAAATAGAAACCATCATTTGGAAGCAATGGAATAGGTTAGATACCCTAATTCTATACCTATAAAAAGTTATAGCCCATGAAAACTATGCCTTGAAAAATGTTATTGGTAGGGGCCAATAGGTTCTTTGTGATCCCATGAAAACTATGTCCGGAATAAGTTATTGATAGAGATCAATAGGTTAATAGTCTGTAATACCCCTAAATTTTAATTAACATTATTTAGGATATTTAATTGGATAAATTAAATAGAATAATATGAATTATTAGGGAGATGAGAATAATAAATCCAATGGCCTTGTCTTAATGAATGAATTAAAATAAGACATAACAAAATAAGAATGAGGAATTTCCTAAGGGATAAACTTGGAAATGGGGCTACATTTCTTAGTATAAATCTCTTCCTCCACTTTAATAAATTTTCACTTTCTCATTCATACCTCCTCACCAACTTTCGGCTGGCCATTAAAAGCTCTAAGAAGAGCAATAAATTGAAGAAAAAGCTAAGGAATTAAAGCTAGGAAATTATCTCATTCTCCAATCAACTAATCAAGGTGAATAATCATGTTTATCATCTCATTTTCTATATTTGGATCGGTTATGGGTTATACCCGATTCATGTTTGTGAATTTTGGTTAGGATATAACCATTTAAAACTTTGTTTGGATAAGTCTTAGGTGTTTTAAAATGTTAATGGGGTCATGTTTTATTCGGTTTTGGTTAAATTTTGAGTTGTTTTGATCTTCATATGCTTTGAAATTTTAATATGTTGAAGTATATGATTTATAAGATTTTTGGTGATTTTTAGGGATTTTTCCTTAGTGGTTAACTAAGGTAGTTAAATTAATTAAGCCTAAAGGCTAAACTATAATATTGCTTCCGCCTTGGTCAAAGCTGGAGGGAAATTGCTTTCAAAAAATTAATTTGGGGAAGAAGTATAGTGTTTTGAGAAAAATGTTGACTATTTTATACTTTTTACTATTTGGAAGTACAGGAGAAGGCTCCTCAGCCAATCAAAATTAGACAAGCAAGCTAAAACATCACTTCAGTAGGCCCAGTTCTGCCTTCGACTCCAACAAGCCCGCTTTTACCCATTTGACGAAGTCGAAAGGTACCTTTCGTCTAAGACGAAAGGTAAACAATTACCCTCCTCCTAAGTCGAAAGTTAGGCACAGTGTCGATGGGAAGAGGGGCGAAGGGATGGGGAGGCTGCTTCCTTTGCTTTCGAATAGAAACATAATTGATTTCGAAAGGTTTAACTGCGAAAGGTTTTGATTTCGAAAGGTTTTGAAGGGGTTATCTGATTGTGAAAGGTTTTGATTTCGAAAGGTTTGATTTCGAAAGGTTTTGAAGGGGTTATCTTCAATGATTGCGAAAGGTTTGAATTCAAAAGGTTTGATTTCGAAAGGTTTTTAAGGGGTTATCTTCAATGATTTTGAAAGGTTTTGATTGCGAAAGGTTTTGATTGCGAAAGGTTTTGATCTTGAATACTTTCGAAAGGTTTATAAATAGTTTTATAAGGGGGGATTCCCCCAGACTTTCGACAAGGTCAAAAGTTATGATTTTGTGATGCTTTCGAAAGAAAGGTTTCCGAAGGGGCTAACTTTGGATGTGTATTTTCTTTCGAATGGAACTTCATTTGAAGGGTTTTAAAAGGGCTATTTTTAGCCATTTTTCTTAAGTAAAACTTTTCTAAGTCGAAGGGGTTATTTCGAAGGGTTATAGCATAAAATACTTATCTTTGTTTTAATATGTAAGGGGGATCCTTATATAAAATGAATGTTATAAAACCTTGGGGACACCGGGGTGGGTTTAATGTTTTCGATACATATTTGGGGTTACAAACAGAAATATGCTTTTGAAATATACATTGGGGCTATCAATGTGTTTTTATTCAATTTAACCTAATTGGGGCTACCAATGGGAATAGGTTAAACAGGTGGTATACCTGGGGAAAAAAATTAATCATGGGGATCATGAATGTTTATAAATAATCATGAGGATCATGATATTTTTATTGGCCAAATGATGGGTTCTTGGTTAACCTAGGAAAACCATGGAATGTGCGGTGGATAGCCCACATCAAATTTCTAAAGTAAAGAATGTTTTTTCAGAGGTGGTTAGCCTCGGGATTTGGCACCCAAGGGTTCATAGTCATCCTAGGAAAACTAAGAAATGTGCGGTGGATAGCCCATACCAACTTTTATAAAACAATGTACGATGGATAATCTGCATTTATTTTGAATGGATTTGGGATGGATAGTCCTATTAAACTATGACGGATAGTCATTTTAGATATTTTAGAGGGGAACTCTAATAAATTGCTTTTAGATGGGATATCTAATAAATGGGTGGATGGGATATCCATTACATATGATTTATGGCTTTATTTCATATTATGTTAAGACTAATCATTTTGGGTGCAGGGGCATAGTAAATGATTTACATGTTTCGTTTTGGATACTAGTGAGGGGAAAACCCGCTACGCTAAGCGGCGTGGTCTCACTAGTTATCTATTTATGATAAGAGATGATAGTGGATTATTCATACCAGGCTTATTGTCTGACTCGAAGTTTGTGTTTCTCCACAAACTCTCAAGTACTCAAAATTAGTTAGAGTAGTCTGAGAGTGGGAGACTTTCAGGTTTCTGGACGAATAAGCTTCCGGAGACATGCACGAGGCAGTGTTAGCTATATAGGAGCTATTTGTGTTTTCCGCTGTGATGTACTAAGAACTGTAAAGTTCATAATTATTAGTTCTCTGATCATCATAAAGGAAAATCTTCATGTCACCTTATCATACTTTGTACATGTATATGTGATCTGAACGTAGTTAATGTCTGGGGTTATGTAATTAAATCTTAAATTGAAATTCATAAGAAATGAGAAATTCTATTTTGTTGAAGTTTAAAAAATTCATATTCTTGTGTTTCTGTGTTGCCAATAGTTTCAAGATTCCGATTTTGGTCACTCAGAAATAACATCTATGGATGACTGCAGCATCCGTAGCAGTTAGTTTTGAGCCTCCAGAAGCGGGTTATTACATAGTCATCCCATGAAAACTATGACTTGAGAGATGTTATTGGAGAATCCAGTAGGTTCATAATCAGCCCATGAAAACTATGACTTGAGAGATGTTATTGGAGAATCCAGTAGGTTCATAATCAGCCCATGAAAACTATGATTGGATGATGTTTTTGGTAGACACCAATAGATGCTTAGTAATCCCATGAAAACTATGAAAGCGGACAGATAGTTCGTAAGCTTGGAACAGGTTATTAGCTATCCCATGAAAACTAATACGGTAATAGTGACCCTTGAAACTATAACTTGAGACATATAGTCAGATGAATGGGGATGGAAAATCCAGGATATATTGTATAATATCATCATATTATGTTATGTTTTAACCATTATGGATGCATGTGCACAGTATATGGTTAATTAGTTTTTGGTTAAGGTACTAGCGAGGGGAAAACCCGTTTTGCTCAGCGGCGTGGTTTCGCTAGATATCTATTTGGTTCAAGATGATATATTATTATTCACACCAGAATTTTTGTTTGACTCGAAGTTTGTGTTTATCCCTTAAACTCTTGGGTGCCCAAAATTAATTTGAGTAGGCTGAGGGTAAGGGTTTTCAGGTTATTAGTTGACGAATAAGCTCCCGGAGATGTGCAGGAGGCAAACTAGCAATTTAGGAGATTCTATCTATTGTCCACTGTGTTATTTGGATGTAAAGGCAAATTTGTTTAATTTCCTATATTTAGACTTTGATCAACCAAGGGGGCATCTTCATATGTCGTTCTTAGCGTATTTTGTAATAAATTGTATTTCTCTGAACGTGGCTTACGTATGGGATTATGTAATGAATCTAAAATGCCATTTGTAATGAAATTAGAAATTTGATTTAAATTAAGTTTAAAAATTTTCACTTTCATATGTTTCGGCTATATCAATGTATCTAACATTACCGCATTTGGTCACCGAAAATTAATAACAATGGATGACTACAACATCCATAGCAGTTAGTTTTGGGCTTCCAAATCGGGATATTACACTTATCGAGATCAATTCCCTCTAATGTACACCACCCCATCGTGGCCTACATCACCGCACAATTGATCGTTGTCATCACCACATTGTTGCCCCCATCTTCATCGTCCCTATTATCGCCTTAGACCCCATCGTTGTCACCTCCACCTACATTGAAAAACCATAGTTGTCACCCTAAATCACACCAGTCCTAGTCATTACCGGTCTCACCGCTACACCACACCACCATGTCGCATTGCACTAAAACCATAATCGACACACAACATCATCGATAATTTAAAATTATCGACGATAGAAATATGCTAAACTAAACTAGCATTACATGTAATAACACTTTATACATTTGTACAGTTTAGTGCCAAATTAAGCTATGATTATATGTGCACAATTCTATAAACATTTCGAGGTTTAAAATATGTTAAATAAGACTAGCATCATACAAATATAATAATATATATTCATTTTTTAGTTAAAATAATGTCAGATTAAACTAGTAATATATGTATATAATGATATATTCATTTTTACAGTTCAAAAAATGCTAGTTACATTTATCAGTTTCTGCTGATGGATAAAAAGGAAAAAATGACCACCACAGCCACCGCTACCTCCTATTCCACTGCCATCGACGTTGAATCATCACATGTATTGGGCCAAAAGTGGAACAATACTCCTAAAAATATATGAAAACGAATAGGTCTAGCAAGAAATCAATAAAAATACATAGATTTTTATAGTGGTTCGGCAACTTCTATGGCCTGTGTCCACTTTAATCTTATTATAAAGATGATTGTCACAAATACAAGGGCTTTACAGTTCAATGTTGTTTAGAACAACAAAGGGTGGACTCTTAAGTAACAATGTCTAAGTAGACATCAAGAGTGAATAAGAGAACGACCAAAGGTCCTCTATGGGTTGTCTAGGCTTGCTAATTTTAGGAGAATCGTCCACCAAAGTCACGAGATCCCTGAAGACCAAGTAAATCTCTAGATCTGAGAAAGTAAGAGGGAATACAGAGTTCCTTTGTCTTTAAATCATGTTAGTACCAACATAATTTTCTCGGTGCAAATCACATGTCTCTCCTATACTATCTTTTATCCTTAATTCTCCCAGCTACAAACAATTTTGCCTTGGAAATAAAGTTGCTACTATATATGTTCTGACATGTCTAGTACTTGTCCATTTCTATAGAGCTTTTGGGAGTTTTTCAACTACTCCTTCAAAATTAGGCCTTAAGATGACAGCTTTAGCCAACCACTCCTCGACCATAACTTTAGAAGCCACCAAAGTGAAAGAAAACAATTCTGTACTGACCTGAAAAATGGTCAATACTGACCTCTCTACTTACAGTAATTTTCACTCTAACTCTCTGAAGCTTCCCTTTTGCCATTCCAAGCTTGCCTCCAGGTCCTAGAACCATTTAATCTTCATCCTGACGTTTATATTCATATGAAAGCTACTTGGTCTAAAAGCTAGATAACACTTGCTCTCCAATGTATGCTTCTATTAGAAACAAAGCTCTTTGGATCAAGACAAGCACATATAGCCATTCATACAGGCCCATTGATGATCCAACATTCACTTTGAAGTTTCGTCTTTATTCCGAAGGCATCCATTTAATCGCTTTAAATAGTAGTATCACTTTCCATGCCAAGGTCAGGATCTACATCACTTCGAATATAATTCTACGCCTTAGGCATGTGAGAATTGTTTTCCTTCTCTCTTTTCCTTCCATTTTTCATACTTTTTATATAGAGCTCGCAATTCATGTAGGTACCAACCTTAACGTCAGTACCGACATGAAATAATGAGTCACTGCACTTGGACAATTTAGCACTTGGCATTTTTTAACCTCCACTTTTACTCCCCCCTCGCCTTTTATTTGTCGGCCCCGAATTCTCGGAATTTTTAGCTTCCAACCAACAACTGCCTACCTCAACTTCAAGCTCAAGCCACCACCATTTCCTCAATGTTGTTAGCTTTCTTCCACGACAACCGTTGCATCCTCTAAAGTATTCGACTCCAGGTTTTTTCTATGTTTAGAACAAGAACAAAAACACTAAGGTGGCATGTCGTAGCCAAGCACCGCGGTGGTTGTTAGGTCATCGTCAACCATAGTTAGAGATCTTCGATGGCTATTACGGATGATTGTTTCTATATGTGATCGATCATCCGTACATCTCCATGGTTATGACATATCCTAGGTCGCCCTAGGGCTGAATTTGAGCTTGACCCGAAGTTGATACTTCCAGCACCTACAATCGCCAATTTCCTTATGTCGACTTCATGTCAACTCTAATCCTCCGTCGGGTCACTTTTGGACCCTAACACTTTTTGCACCCTAAATTGTTTGAATTGCCTCATACTAAAGTTTGGTCGATCCTAGTCATTATTTTAACTCTAATGAAACAGTTATTTCCAAAGAACGATCGTGTCGAACGCACTTTGGCATTCAAATAATTCCATCGTACAACATTTCCTATTACCACACAATCCTTTGTTTCTACAAAGAAAGCTTTACGTCACCTCGGACAGTGGTTCTATTATCGATTATCCAATGCTAATGGGTAAGATCCGATGCATAGTTTCATCATGCGACGGAACTTGTATGCCAGCACAAGTGGGCTATCTAGTTAGGATGTTCAATTTGTTCTGTATTGGACACAGGAGACATGGTGTATAAATTGACGTTTCAAATTGCCTCGGTCGCCATTCAAAATCCGATTGGTCAACACACGTCGAAGTCTGTTGGGTTCTGAGTGTCGGTAACACGGGTTCATATTAAAACATAATTTCAAAATAAAACATACTTGACTATGTTCGCTATCAAGCATTTTAGTCCAAAATGACTCACCATTCATCCTACTTCGACATTGGTGCTGGGCTGTCAACTCCTCCTTAAGCAGGGTCTACAATAGCTCAAGCCTCGGCATACATGCCTTTTGGAACTAGACACTCAATTATAGTCGAGTTGTAGGGGATGATGGTACTAGCAGCTCCAATCTAGGATTTGCCTCCTCCTCTTAATGAATACATCGATTTAAGGGTCTTAGAGGATCCCTTAGAGAAAATGCCATCAGTCTTAGCGGCCAAGTCACTCTTCACGATATGCCTACAAAATAGTTACCCGGAAGATGATGTCCTACTTCCAACAGTTGACCAACGTGCACATAATCCTCTATAAGATTATACATCTTGCAACAAGTATATGTGCCTAGGTGGGGTTGTAGCATCCTTTAACCTATTCCTTCGAATGTTCCTCCAAGAACTTGGGCTCGCTCCCACTCAAGTACACCTCAAGGGATATGTCTTGTTGAACTCGCAATATGTCCTATTCATGATGCAACTTCATCAGCCTCCAACCTTTGGGGAGTTAACACACCTCTTGAGCTTTAAGCAAAGGAGTGAGTGGGTTGTCCTTACAATTCATTGAAGCCCGGTGCTACTGAAAAGTTATTGAGGCGCTTCACAATAAGCACACCTATTTCAGGATTGAGTACTTCATCTAATGCCCTTTCAAACTCACCTAACTTTGGTTGTTCGAATGTAAGACCTCTCCCTTTCTAATTTTTTCCATACTTGGATTCTTACCAGCCAACTGTCTAACTTCTTATATGCTCTCTTCATAGATAATCTTTCTCAAGAAAGAAGCACTTTGCACTTTGAGACTCTAAAGAACATTAAAAGAGTTAACATTCAATTCTACCACTTACCACTTTGAATGAGAAACTTCGCCAATGTAGCTTTCTACACCCTAAAATATTTGTTGTTTCAGTCGAGCTCCCACCATGAGGACCTAAAGTATCCACCAGGTCTTCTGCCCCATTCATAGCTCCAATAAAGATATCTAAGGGGGTGCTGAAGGCCCGTCAGGCATGACGAATGCAGTGAAATCATCGATAAAGCGGTGGAAGCAAATATTGCCGGTGGAGTGCAAGTAGAGAGAGAAGAGAGAGTATAAATGGAAATGATAACCAAAGGAGAAGAAAGAAGAGAAGGAGGAGAGAAAAAGAAAAAAGAAGAAGAAGAAGCAAGTGGTAGAGAAGAGGACGATGAAAAAGACTACGATGATGAGTACTTTGGTCAAGAAGGAGATGAGTCGTATGGAGAGACGTCTTCAAAGGGTACCGAAATTCCTACCCCATCACGTTCAAAGTGAATAATCATCAAGATCTCCCAGTATTCCACTGAACCGAGCAAGGTGCCAACAGTCGAGGTGACTCTTCCAACCAGTTCTTTAGAAAGTATCTTCGACCCATTATGTGATCTTGACATCCCAGTCGACGATCTTATCAAGGAGTATCCTTTAGGTTTCGGCTTCCCATTCGGGGAACTACTAGTCGAGGTAGGTGAAACCCCGTCAATGCAACCCTCCAAACATGGTCCATAGAGTACTTAGGGCAACACCAGCACTCTACACACTTCTAGGATCATGAACACTCATATCCTGCATTCACCTTTACTTTAGTGCTCTAAGGCTGATACGATCCATTTCTTTCATTTCAGGTACAATGGGAAGATACCGCTTCCACTATATATGCTCAAGCATCATTAGTGACTGCCGAGGAACCATTCCCGAACCTTATCCTCGCTGCTCTTCTTTGCAATGAGTGGCTAAGGAAGAGAGGATGAAAAGGAAAGAGAGGGAATACTATGAGGATAAGGATAGGAGGAAGCGAGATGTTGAGGAAAGAGAATAATATAACCAAGGAAAGAAGTCCCGCGCTTTTCATGACCGTCATGGTCTCACTATTAGCTCCTCTTAACCGCGACCTCAAACTCTTCCTCAGCAACCTCCGGCAATCCAACCTCCGGTCACTACTATGTCAACCTCCCAAAAATCCAAGGAGGCTTCTACTCATCGAGTTCCATCCTTACCTCCTTTAGGCTCATCCACAACTTTGGTAACCAAGGTGCATGCTGCATTTCCTAACCTCTGCCTAACAGGGGTGAAGTTTGACCATAATATTAAGGATATTCCCCGTGAAAAGCTAATCACATAGTTGGAGGGGTTACTGAGCTTATTGACTAGCTCTTCGAATGGAGCAAACTTAATTTTTCCCTCTTTGATGTCAGTATAGTTAATCAGACAGACATCTAGTCGTTCATATCAAAGAGGAAGAGTTATGACAACACAATAGCTTATTACAAGAACGAGATGGCTGAGCCTAAGAGACAAAGGGATGAGGCTCATAAACCATTGATAACTCCAAAGCTTTAATAGAGGAGTAGTATCATTTACACACTTTGGCCCTCAATGTAATAAACGACCAGCTTAAGAAGGCCCATCTAGAGAGTGGTAGAGTGGTGAGCTTACGGCCCAAGTCAATGCTAAAGACAAGGCAACTAAAAAGAAAGATAAGGTGCTTCGGGCCAAGGACATGGAAATTCAAGCAGTTCAAGCTGAAACTAAAAGACTTAAGGCAGTCTAAAGGTCAAAATGAAGGCAAAGGTAGAGGCTCAGGTAGAACTTGGTGGTTCTATAGTCAAAATAGACCAGCTCAAGGACCAAGTGGCCATGGATAAAGAAAAGATGAACACCACTCTTCAGAAATTTTTTGCTAATGTATTGAAAAAAAACCTTAACTGGTTGGGAAACAACTATGTCATTGAATTAGCAAATGCATTGGAGGAAATCATGCATTGTGTGGCTGCATCTGGTGAAGGCCTCACCGAGACCAATTAAAAGCCAAATACTTGGATGTTGATGACATTATAGTACTAGAGAAAGGCAAGGAAATCTTGACTGAAGAGGATGTGGCTGCAAGCAAAGTTTCTATCGAGGCTCATGTTGGTCCTAGCACATTGGGACAAGCAAAATCATCACCTCCAAAACCCAAAGTGCCCACGATCGAAATTCCAACTTCCATGGAGGCTAGCTCTAAGGCCACCTATACTACAAATCCTGGTTCTACAGCCATGACTATTGAAAAGCCTTATATTTATATTCATGTTTCTCAGCCCATCTAGTGAATAATAGAAGAGGGTGAACTCACTACAACCCCCGCTAAAGAAACTCCAATTGGCGAAAGTGTTTCTCTCGTCTCCCTCATCTTTAAGAAGCTTCAGTTTTCGTCGGAGGTCGTCGCTAACCTTTACTTCACTATTTGTGAACTTACAGGTCATCTGTTGCTTTCTCCTCCTTCGCCATCAATTACTCAAGGTTTGCATCTCATTACTATCTCTATCCACTGGGTCAACCTTCGTCACCATAGGACTAATCGCTCCAATACTTCTCTCAGCTCTGTCCGCGGTCTTGATTCACAGAAGATCGTGGCTCTAGAGGGATTGGATGGTACCTCATAATCCCTAGGAGAAGACATCACAATCACCAGTGTTATAGGCCCAACCGACTCGATTTCCAAGACTGAGGATTGAAGCTTGACCTATCAAAAATCAAAATCAAGAAAGAACCTGGGATCGAAGAACCCATTGGCCTAAGACAACCAGATCCTACTTTGAGGATTCCACCCCTCAAAATAAAGCCTCCAAAGGGTAGTAGTACTGGCGACTCCTCAAGATTTTCTGACCCCACCGTCGACAAGCCTGAAGACCCTATCTTTATTACTACCGTAGGAGAGACCACACACTCCGAGAGCAGTACCCCCAGGAATGGAAACCCTAAAAAGGAAAAATCCAAGGATATGAAGGATCCAAAGAAGCACCCGGCGAAGCACGTGTTAGGATCGTGCAATATCCTTAGAGGGGGTTGAATAAGGTATTTAAAATATTTCATAGATAAACAGATAAATAATGCGGAAATGTAAATGCAAAATGTAAATAACACATAGATATATACCGCTTCAGCAACTAACTCGTTAGTGCCTACTGTTGTCCCTAAGATTACTACTACAATTATATATTCGAACGCTTACAATACCTACAAACTCGCACTCCCTACTAACCCGTATATACTAATCTTATGCCTCATAACCCTATCTCAACTTTATCTTCAAGTCGAGAACTTTTCGGACTATAACTCTCAGTTCAATCCTAGAAAATGTAGAGTTTAAATTTAAAAACATATATAATAAATTCCCTTAAAATAAATAAAAATCCTCAACTCAAAGTCTAAGTAATGAAGGAACTAAATTTAATTTTTTATTCTCCTTTTTGCCTTCACTTGAATTTGTTGCACCACATCGAGTCCCTAAAATAAAAAAATGTTCATACTTCTCTTCTCTTGAAAAACAAAAATGTCTTCCCTTAGAAATTGAAAATCACTGGTCCTCTTCTCAAAAATCATGCTCAAATAATGCTCCACCCTAAAATCAATCTTCTGGAAAAAAGGAAACCTCGAAGATACAAAGTTGCCACTCCAATTTGAGTACTTCACCTATAACTTGTGCCTATCTCAAGCAACCGATATGGAAATTTGAGTCGTCGATCTTTTTTCTCAAATATGGAGAAGCTTATGGAGATCTAATTCTAATGCCACCTATTTTGGTGTTAATGAATGGCCGCTGTATCTACAAGTTGATGGCAACTGATGTGCTCTATACTCTGGCCATGATTCCAATCTAAAGGCGTGCTTCTACTTGCATTTTTCCTGAAGGTGTGTGCGTCAGATGAAGGAGGTGTGTGTGTGTGTTGGTTAAATTTTGTTCAAATATGAGTGTTTATTTTGTAGTCGCTACTGATAGATTCGACGTCGAAGAACTTGGCTGGCTGAGCTGATGAACGCTGATGAGCAGGGTTGCGACTTTAATGGAATTGAAGTGGTGACAGAGCATGTGTCATAATGACGTGCACAAATGTTGATTCCTTCCCATTGATTTTTTTTATATTCTATTCTGATTTTTGTTTGGTGGGATGTTATTTTGATATGGTTTGAGAGAGATGTTATATTTAAAATGATATTGTGATCCAATAATATAAAAGTGATAAGTGACTAGGTTTATATAGTGTAAGTAGGGAGAGATATTACGAAGAAGGGAGAAATAACTGCATACTATATTATTGAATAACTCAGCCTTTATTTTTGATTTTAAATGATTCGGCATGTGTTTTGTTTTGCGCATTAAATGATTCATTCTTGAATGATTCTCTGTTTTTGTTGGAGACTCTTCCCTTCTGTACTACGGATATGTGTAGTAGTACTTCATTTCTTTAGGCTTGGTCATGTAGTATTTTTTTCTTTTGGCTGAAATGGAAAGACTATGTTGAATGTTGCATTATTCAAAGATTAAGGTAGCGTTTGGTTTGAAAATTGAGTTTTTTGTTTTTCATTTCAATATGTACTTTAAAATACATGGATAAGTGAAAGTGGGTGGAAAACCGTCGATTTGAAAAATGGTTTTTAACATATAAAATCGAAAATGACTTTTTTGTGTTTTCTGCTTTTTGCAAAATATCAAAATCTATATTCTTCTATCTTTTCTTTAATCCTTTCGTACCGTCGTTTGATTGACTAGGATGTTCCTACTCCTCCACTCTCACACAAACATATTGAAAATGAAAAACACAAAACTTGTTTTTGAACCACACATTACCTAACATTTGCATGAGCACCATTTTTTACTTGCATATTTATGTACCCAACCCCATCTTAATATTGTCCATCTTGTATTGAAAACACTTGAAAGTTTTATTTCACATAGTCCTAGATGTCAATGTTTGCTACTGAAGTTTGGACTAGTAAACTAGCTTTGAAATTGAAAAGTAAAACTCTTGTTATCCTATAAATACGTAGCACTAAACAAACACATTAAAATACAACATATGTTGATTAATATCAAATAGAAACTAACTTTAGTAACTCACAATATTTCTTTTTTGATAATAATAAACATATGTTATTTTTACAGATAAAAGTAGACATTTTTGGTATGTGAAATGTTGATTGACAAATTATACATAACAAGTTATTCAAAAAACAAAACTGTGTTTTGATGATTTTTTTAATAATAGCATACTATGAAAGAAAATCAAATCTTAACATATATTTGTTGAATAAAATCATCGATGAAAATTTTAATATACTTAGTACAATATCTACATTACACTCAATGGACGATATTAAATGACAAATTGATTGAAATAAATTTGGGCTTTGTTATTTTTCTATGTGGAACACTTTGTAAAAAAAAATCAAATACGAACACACATTTGTTATTATCAAACGAGAAAAAAATGCACTATCTCCCCCTTTTGGTGATAACAAACAACAAGTTAAGATTTCAACAAGTGTAACGTGTGTTGAGTATATACTTGTTAGTGAAGTTTTTCGACTTCACAACACTCAACTGGATCGAGAAGTAATCTAGAAGTTGACTACTTCTATAAATTTGAATCAACATATTTAACATGTATTAAATCTGCCTTTAGGAAGTGACTATGTTGTTGAATGCTTACATAGCCTTGTAATTGCAATCCAACTTTTCGTTGGAATATCAAAATGGTTTTGCAAGGAAATTCATCATTTAGGATTTAATGCAAGGTAAGGAAGAAAGTGAAATGAAAGTAAAGGATATAGAATTTTTTACGTGGTTTAGATTGCCATCAATCCTACATCCATAGGATAATCCACTATATCTTGTTGTTTGATATAGATGATTACAATTTTCTAGAATAATAAAATATCTCTTGATTTTGTTATGATGAAATTTGTACTCTGGAAAATTTGTCCTCTTTCTATGTCTTTTAGTATCTTCTTCTGTAGTATGGAAGAATGCACCACTGATTATTACGAACGCACTTTATCCTTTGCTTCAATCTTCACCTTCAGATCTTGCCACCTGTCAGTCATTCGTAGCGCCTGTTTGTTGTGCCTGAATTGATGATGTGTCTTTGGCAGGAAGTTACGATATTGGCGGGAATCCAGGAAATCGAAGTGAAATGCCTAATAAATTGGTGGGAAGCTTAAGCCTGTGCGAGTCGGCCTTCTTCTAACTTGAAGAGGAAGATGTCTTAAGAAGTGTACTAATGGTAGCCCTAAGGCTTTGAGATATGTCTTAAGAAGAGTACTCTTCCTTTCTTTTTGGTAGTGGGAGAAGTCTTTTCGACATTCTTGCATTTAATGCTCTTGTACACGCGCTCTCCTCTTATTGGTCTCTTTTCAAATTTTTGTTTAATCGGGCTTTTCGTTTTTCTAGGCATATCCTTCTTTATCTTTATGTTCGTTGTTTTAGCAGTCAATCCACGTTTCACAAAAATCCCTTATTTCTTCGATCATGCGGCCATTATTCAAATTAAGATACGTATATCTTTCTTCATCTTTCTTTAATTTCCTTTTGCTCGAGAAGAGTATTTGTTAGGTTGATTTCCAATTTACATATTTAGGGTTTTTATTTAGATTGAAAATAAGAGAACGTGCCTTAATTCTTGTTTATTATTCTTTGAAGAAATCTTTTGAAACTTTGGAATGGATTCCTCATCATCTTCCACTACACCCTTTCTTTATGGAATCACTTGGCTGGAAGATGCCACTGGCATTCTCAAGCAATTTGGGTTTTATGATTATCAAGCTAGGGTTCCTGAACCTTATGAACGCATTAATACACCGTTAGTCAGGCTCATCTCTATTATAGAACATATTTGATGTGGTCTTTATCTTCACATGCACCGGATAATCTGTTAATGGCATGCTTCCCTTGATATCGCTCTTGTCTAACTTTCCCCTCATTCTTATAGTCTCGCCCTAGCCACCTTCGTTCTTTATTCCGAAAATGACTTCGACCTCACCAGTGAGGAGCTTCAGTTTCTCTTTGGAGTTAGGAAGAATCCTACAAAGGGGAATGATGGCTTCATTTACATTCAGGCTAGGGAATCGGTTTTTTTCTGATGTTCCAAGGAAAACCTAAAAGTGGATCGAGTATTATTTCTTTATTTCAAACTTAAACAATTTTCCTTCTTTCTTTCATCATTATTTCATCCATACTATCTCCTCTAAGGAAAATGAAAGATTACATGATTTTCATAGATGACATACTTTAGGATGGGAGGCAAAGGATATGAAAATAAATATGTTTTTTAATGAATCGAAACTGAAAGATCGCAATCTACTATGTCTTTATCACACATTTTCTCATAGTCGATTTAAGATCTCTTCTTCTTCAACTGAATCTGGGGTATAAGTTACTTATAGTATATTTTTGGGAATTATTATCCTTGTGATTTTAATCTTGCTGCTCCTTTTCCTTTGTAGGTACAATAGATACTTAAACTGTTGCTTAGATCCGCAATGCTATGAAGAAAAACTAGGCCTCGAAGAGGTTAGATGAGTAGTGGTTCTTCCCCAGCTTCCAAAACATTACCACCTCCCCTGCTTTGGATGTTCCACCTCTTCCTACTAAGACCATTCCTCCCCCATCTATCTCTACCAAATCTGTGTAGATTGCTTCTTCTTCACAGAATGATTCTGCCTGAACTAACCATGCCCGAAGGAACAATATCTTTATAGAGAGAGTGGGGAGAACTATAGGGCAAACTCTACCATAAGTTGTCTCATCTTCTCTACCTTCCTTCCTTTCCATTTTGACTCCTGAAGTTTCTCCGTCTGAATTCTTATCTGAAATGGAGAAACTCTGGTCTTACGTAAGTAATGCCCTCTTTCTCCTTTTCTTCTTTTAATCACTTTATTGCTACTTACATCTTTCGGACTTTACTTTTATATAGCTTGCGGCCTTGATGGTGAAGGCACGTTAAAGGGAGAGCATACAGGCCTTGCTTCTTGATCAAGTAGCTAAATCTGAGGCTGATCTTGCCGCCTCAAATATTAAGAAGCCTGCAATGGCTTTTGCTAAGGCCAAGACTGAAGAAGATGCTAGGATGTCCCAAGAGAGGGCTGAGAAGGAATCCAAGGCTACAGAGGTTATTCGGGCTTCAAAAGAGCATGAGCTGAGAGAGAAGGATGAGGCGCTGGCCGAGGTGGCAAAGGAGTTGGAAGTAGTGACAGAGAAACTGACCAAATTAGAAAAAAAGCTTGATAACATTACTTTTGATGTGACTTATGGTTTTTATGCTTCGGCCAAGCATGACTTTGGGATAGATGTTAATTTTTACTTCCTAGGGATAGATGGAACGAGGAAGAGGTTGCGATGCAAAAGGTTGTTTCAGACCATTCTAGGCATTCCACTGGGACCTTGGAAATCTACAATCTGAGGAAAGGGAAAGAACATCTGCTCACAAGGTTAATCCAAATTCTTAATAGATATAAATGTTTAATATCGGATATTCTTTGTCTCTTTTTGTATAAAGATTTTAAAATTTGTTTTAGTGTATGTAATGGAACATGATTTTCATTCTTCTACCTTACGAATGATCGTGTTTTCCTTATTGTTTTTTTAGTGTTTCAGGGAGAATGTGTTCACAAAACTATTGAGGGAGACCGAGGCTAGGCTCGAAAAATAAACCCTAGATCACCTTGGTTCTGGGAGGAATGCAGATTACGGATCTTAAGGCTAGGAATAACACTAGAGAGGGGGTGAATAGTGTTTATAAGAAATTACTAAATCTTTTTGAGTTTATGTTAATATGAACACAAATGTATGTAATATTCAGACACAGATATAATCACAGAAACAAACAGAGATGCAGAAATAAAGTAAATGCAACAAAGGAAAGAACACACCAGATTTTATACTGGTTCGGGGTTACCCTACATCCAGTCCCGCACAACTAAGTACAGATTTCCTTTCAAAAGTAATTCAACAATTACAACCCTCGGTTTCAAGGCTACGAGGTACACCCTCCAGAATCACAATCCTTTGGGTAGAGATACTTGATTTCCGGGGCAACAAGTTCACCCAATTGATTTCCAAGGCTACAATCACACCTTTTCTCGCTTGATTGATTTCCAAGGCTACAATCACACCTTTTCTCGCTAGATAGATTACAAAGAAGCCTATAACTTTGAATAGCACTTGGATTTTGTTGAGATAGTGATAGAGAATCAAACCAGAGATGATCTAGTTAGATTAAATGTTGATTTCGGCAGAGTAATGATAGGATTTTGAATAAGAAAATGTGGAAGAAGAAGAGAAGTGAAAAACCAGAAAATCTGATGTAAAATTCGTTGAAACCAACCCCTATTTATGGAAGAACAACAGCCATGTCCATTCGTGAAAGGTTATGGCGAATAGACACTTCTTTTGAAATTCAAATTTTTGAATCTAACTATCACTATGTTGACATGGGGTACTAAGGCATCTCGACATCCCAAAGGAAATTTTGATGATTTGTTTTTCTTTGAAAATAACCTTTATCTCATATTAAAACTATTTTAAACTTTATAAATATACTTGACTATAGATAGAATACATAGATAAATATAGAGAATAATATATATATAATTTTACTATAATTTTATATTTAAATCTAAGTATAAAGATAGTTTAAAACAAACGAAGTTTAAAAACACGAGTTTATTAAAAACAAAAACAGAGAATATTTTAAGGCTAAAACATCTGTTTGAAAATCATTTGAAAAGATAATTTTTAAGGCTAAAACATTTTGAAAAGCAATTTTGAAAATCATTCTGAAGTAATTTTGAAAATCATTTTGAAGTAGTTTTGCAAGCTTCTTCCTGTAGAATATCTCATCATGTCAGGACTCGAGAACTTGTACAAAACCAGGATGTTTGTGGATTTGTAAGCCACTTGTCGTAGGTTTGTAAGCTACTTGTCGTGGGTTTGTAAGCCACTAAAAAGGTAGAAATGGGTTCCATCCCAAAAGAAAAATGGAGTGAAGATTTCAGTGCAATTATGAAGTTTTAACATAATTCTAGACTCAATACTTATCTTGAAATCTTGAACTCTTGATAATCTTGATACTCATGAGTCTTCAATCTTGATATCTTGAATCTCTATACTGTACAGTATTCATTCTTGGTACCTGCATGGTTAAATCCTGCACATACATATATATCTAAACTATAATGTTAGTATTTATATTTTATAATCTTATTCTAAGGTTGTTGTCATCAAAACCATCATCTCAAGGACTAACAATCTCCCCCTTTTTGATGATGACAACCTTTGTTTATAAAATATTACTTCTATCCTAATAACTCCCCCTAAATCTAATAACTCCCCCTTAATCTATGCCTAACTCTCCTATTTTATATTTCTCCCCCTTTATCATCAACAAAAACAAACAAACTCTAAACTATACAACTCCCCCTCATTCTTGTACTCAAGTACCTGCATTAATAAACTATATAATATAGTATATTTAAGAATAACTATACTTATAGACATGATATTCAATCAACGATTATAAATATATTAATTTATATTTATACAATCATCAAACCACACCAATGTACAAATCAAATCAATCAAAACAACCAATTTCAATCACAACAATCAATTCAAACAAAGTAATAAAGAAAACAAATTAAACGTTACGGGGAACTTCCACCCATCCTTCTTCTCCGAAAATAGGGTATGCTTTGATGGCATCCCAATTTTCATTGTCATTTGTGAAAGAGACGGGAGGATGTGCTTCATTATCATCCTTGTGCAGGGAAGAAATCATCCATCGAATTGCATCAAAATGCCTTTCTTGCTCCTTGTTCATCTGCATTTGACTCAACTCTAAGTGTCACTGGTTACGAAGAATGAACGAGAGAATATTCTTGAATGAATTAAGAGTTTCTTCAAGATTCTCGGATAAGTTATGAATTGGATTAGCCATTTTTGAAATTGTGAGAAGAATGAGAGATAGAATAGATAAGAAATAATATTCAGTAATGAATTCTGGAAGAAATGGGTATTTATAGGTGTAGAAATTCATTTGAAATGAATAGACATATGGTAGTTATTCAAATTTCAAATTCAAAAATGAAGTGTCATTTCTGACCAGTACATGTCGACATGGTCAAGGGGGGATGTCGACATGAGGTAATGAAATTTGATGACCATTTTGATTTTGTGAATAATTGTGTATATATATATATATATTTATATAATATACTAACATTTATTCAAGATATAAGCTAAGCTAGATAACAGAAAGGAAATTCAATTTCATTGCATAGAAGAGTGATACAATGATTAATCATAAACAACTACATAAACACTCAAAAACAAACTTAAACTAATTCGACATGATATGAGATTATAGAACTAGTTAGAAGATGATGAAGATGAAGATAATCCAAGTTTCTTGCTGACTTTGGAGAAAAACTTGTTCATCTTGGATGATATTTTGTCCAACTTCTTACTAACGGATCTTTTAAGAACCCATTGATTCTCAACAATAATCATTTGGTTTTTGAGAAGGGTTTTGTTGGTAGGATTGGAGGGATATTCAATACTTTCTTGGGATGTTTCTCCTCCTTCTTCTTCTTCTATTTCCATTTCATCCCCTTCTTCTTCTTCTTCCTCTTCCATTTCTTCATGAGCCAAGCGCTCTTCCTTTTCGGTAAGAGTTTCATAAGGTTGAAAAACATATGGGATTTTCATGAGAGAAATGTTTGAGATATTAAAAACTTTTCTTGAAATAAATTCTTCTCCTTTGAAATTTACTCCAAAATAGTTGAAAATCCGAGTAAGGTAAATTCCATGATATAGTGTTTTCTCCCATTTCAAAATTTTTAGGACGAAGTTCATCCAAAATAACTTGCGCCCAATTGATATCATAATTTCCGAAAATAGCAAAAAGTGCTTTGCACACTTTTGAAGTGGGATTATTAAAATTTCCCGATCTTGGGGTCAAAGTTTGTTGTAAAAGAAGATTGACAATCCTTGCTTTAGGACGAAAGTTTCGGTTTTTAAATTCAAAGTTTTCATCTCCTTCAAAAATATGATGAAATGTCTCACGATAATGTTCATCGATTTGAAAACTAGAAAGATCCATTCCCGTATTCTTACAATTGAGAATGGTACCCAAAAGATCACAATTTAAAACAATTCTAGTGCCTTTGACACTACTCCAAATTTCATTATTATTTCCTTCATAAAATTCTCGATTGAGATTTGCATAGAAAATTTTAACAAGATTTGGGTAACAAACAAAATCATTTTGAGAAGAATCAACAAGACTAAGAATTTGATTGTTTGCAAAAAGAGTATCAATTTCATAAGAAGCAAAATCTTGAAAAATAGCAAACTTTTCGGGATGGACTTTTCCATAATTAGCATAATTGATGTATGTATTTATTGCCTTCGGATTATTGAGGAGTTGCTCTTTCAAGTTTCTGGAAAGTCTCATGGTGGAGGGGATGCTTGAAGAAGCCATTAAAGTAGAGAGTAGGGAGCTTGAAGTTTTGAAGAGAGAGTTTGAATTTGAAAATGAAAGTGAAAAGTTGTGGTAAAAGATAGTGACTAAATAGATTTTTGAATGACATGTTCTCTGGTCAAAAGATGCCTTTTTAGAGTATTGAATGAAGTGAAAAGATGAAGGGAAATTCAACCATTTGAATTCAAATTTTAAATTTCAAAATTTGTACCCATGTCGACATCATGGTAGGGACCATGTCGACATGTGCCTGTGAATTTCTATGATTTATTTTTCCTAAGTATCCTAATATATATATACTTATTATTTTAATGTCTATATATATATATCTGGAATATTATTAGAATTATAGTATATTCCAGAAAATATTATTATATTATTAAAAAATAATAATAATAAAATAATAATAAAATAATAAAATTATGATAATAATAAAATAATAAAAATAAATTTAAAATTCAATCAACACACCAATTCAAAATCAATCAATCAAGCAATCAATCATCTAATTCTAAGCATGCAATTTCAATCAATTGTATTGTAAATTTGTACCTTTTTCTAAGTCCGTTTTCTTGAATTTGTTGAAGTCGTGAACTGCCGTGAAACACAAATTTGAGTTATTTGTCTTCTGATCATCATCGCTTGAGGACGAGTCTGAGTCATCTAGAGTAGAAGTAAATGCACGCTTCCGTTTCTTTACTGAATCATTGTTTATAGGAGGATTCTGCCTTTTTGGATACGGACAGTCTCTTTTAATATGGCCTGGTTCATCACAGTTGAAACATTTGACATTGTTTGGCACTGCATTCTGATTTCCAGAATTCTTATAGTTGTTTCTCTTGAGATTATTCATCTTTAAGTATTTCACAAATTTCTGAAAATTCCTGGTCATAAATGCTCTCTTCATCATTATCACTGTTTGAGTCTGATCCGTCGGTTAATGCATTGAATGCCATTGATTTCTTTTCAGATGCTTTGCTTTCTCTTCTCCCGATCATTTGGACTTCAAATGACATTAGATTTCCAATCAATTCTTTTATCTTTAAAGTACTGATGTCATTTGCCTCTTCAATCGCTAGTGACTTTTGATCGCATTCTGGAGTGAGAGAATTTAAAAATTTTCTGACTTGATCTTCTTCCGAAAATTCCTTTCCCAAGGATATTAAAGAATGCACAATATCTTGAAATCGACTATACATATCTGAAATAGACTCATTAGTATTCATTTTAAATAACTAAAACTGATTTGTGAGCATGGAAATTTTGGTCTGTTTAACTTTGCTTGTTCCTTCGTGAGTCACTTGCAAAGTTTTCTAGATTTCATATGCAGACTTACAAACTGACACTCTATTAAATTCATTTCTTTCAAGTGATAAAAACAGAATATTCATTGCTTTAGAATTATTGTTTGCAACAGTCTTTTGCTCAGTGGTCCACTTTGCAAAATTAGTTGTGGGTTCAGAATATTCAGTTTGTGTGATATTCCAAGTATCTAATCCTACAGATTGTAAATATATTTTCATCCTACATGCCCAATATGCATAGTTACTGCCATTAAAAAGTGGTGGTCTGGCAGTAGACTGACCTTCTACAAATGAACTAGTGACATGGATACTAGTGTTAATAACAGTACCAGTGTTGGTAGCCATTTTGAAAACTTTTCAAAATTTAGATTATGAAACTTTTGAAAACCTTGCTCTGATACCAAATGTGAGGAATGCGGATTACAGATCTTAAGGCTAGGAATAACACTAGGGGGTGAATAGTGTTTATAAGAAATTACTAAATCTTTTTGAGTTTATGTTAATTTGAACACAAATGTATGTAATATTCAGACACAGATATAATCACAGAAACAAACAGAGATGCATAAATAAAGTAAATGCAGTAAAGGAAAGAACACACCGGATTTTATACTGGTTCAGGGTTACCCTACATCCAGTCCCGCATAACTAAGTACGGATTTCCTTTCAAAAGCAATTCAACAATTACAACCCTCGGTTTCAAGGCTACGAGGTACACCCTCCAGAATCACAATCCTTTGGGTAGAGATGCTTGATTTCCGGGGCAACAAGTTCACCCATTTGATTTCCAAGGCTACAATCACACCTTTTCTCGCTTTATTGATTTCCAAGGCTACAATCACACCTTTTCTCGCTAGATAGATTACAAAGAAGCCTATAACTCTGAATAGCACTTGGATCTTATTGAGATAGTGATAGAGAATCAAACCAGAGATGATCTAGTTAGATTCAATGTTGATTTCGGCAGAGTAATGATAGGATTTTGAATAAGAAAATGTGGAAGAAGAAGAGAAGTGAAATACCAGAAAATCTAATGTAAAATTCGTTGAAACCAACTCCTATTATAGAAGAACAGCAGCCATGTCCATTCGTGAAAGGTTATGGCGAATAGACACTTCTTTTGAAATTCAAATTTTTGAATCTAACTGTCACTATGTCGACATGGGGTACTAGGGTATGTCGACATCCCAAAGGAAATTTTGATGATTTGTTTTTCTTTGAAAATAACCATTATCTCATATTAAAACTATTTTAAACTTTATAAATATACTTGACTATAGATAATATACATAGATAAATATAGAGAATAATATATATATATATAATTTTACTATAATTTTATATTTAAATCTAAGTATAAAGATAGTTTAAAACAAATGAAGTTTAAAAACACGAGTTTATTAAAAACAAAAACAGAGAATATTTTAAGGCTAAAAGATCTTTTTGAAAATCATTTGAAAAGATAATTTTTAAGGCTAAAATTTTTTGAAAAGCAATTTTGAAAATCATTCTGAAGTAGTTTTGAAAATCATTTTGAAGTAGTTTTGCAAGCTTCTTCCTGTAGAATATCTCACATGTCAGGAGTCGAGAACTTGTACAAAACCAGGATGTTCGTGGGTTTGTAAGCCACTTGTCGTAGGTTTGTAAGCTACTTGTCATGGGTTTGTAAGCCACTAAAAAGGTAGAAATGGGTCCCATCCCAAAAGAAAATTTGAGTGAAGATTTCAGTGCTATTATGAAGTTTTAAGATAATTCTAGACTCAATACTTATCTTGAAATCTTGAACTCTTGATAATCTTGATACTCATGAGTCTTTAATCTTGATATCTTGAATCTCTATACTGTACAATCTTCATTCTTGGTACCTACATGGTTAAATCCTGCATATACATATATATCTAAACTATAATGTTAGTATTTATATTTTATAATCTTATTCTAAGGTTGTTGTCATCAAAACCATCATCTCAAGAACTAACAGGTTCAAGGGTTGTGGCTATAGGCCGGTGTGAAAAGGAGTTAAACAAGTCTTATACGGAGCTTAAGGATAAGACTCAGGAGTATCAAGATAGATCAGGTAGTCGAAGAAAAGGAAACCCTTAGCGATTTTATGTTGCGTCGATGACGATACACACTAGAGAATGGTTCGTTCCCATTTGATAGTCCCCACTTAGAGTGGTTTAGGCTTAAGTTTAGAAACTTGATTAATGAATGAGCTTTCCGTTTCCTTATTATTTTACGCATGATCTTTAAGTACACGGACAAGTAGAGATAATGTAATAAATGATGGATGTTCAATGCTAAAACTTTATTTATTATGTCTTGATTATATAATCATGTTTTATTTTACTATTGATTAAGTTGTTTCTCCCTAAGTTTTGTTCAATGCTAATTATGCCAGTCATAGGGATGCTTCTGCCTCCACTATCGTTCCGGAACTTAAAAGTTTTGATGCGATTGAGGTGGAGGATGCTCTAGAAGATGAGGTCGCTCAACTTAGGGACAAGAATGAGAGACTTGAAAGAGAATTGAAGTTTGCTCGTGTGGAGCTCAAAAATGTCAAAGATCCGCTTGAGCATCGATATAATTGCAATAGAAAATTGCACGCATGGTCAGGGGGTGCTGCGTCAGAGTTGGAAGGGATAAAGCAGGCCTTAGAGGAGGGTGAAGGGCTATATGGTATGTTTATTGAAGTGAAATTGCACAATACAAGAAATAGGTGGAGGAGATGTCTGCAGAAATTACCACACTGCTCGATGAGAAAGAGGCTGCTAAATATAGAAGGACATGTATGGTGTCTTGCTTGGACACTGTTCAGTCCTTCCTATAGTTTCTGGGCCTTCCCACCTTCGTAACGATGGATGAAAAACTGTTGTCCACCGGTTATTTGGTGACCTTACAAGGCAAACCAGAGAGACGAGATCTCAACTAATTGAAGCTCTAGATGAGACAAAGATAAAATCTATGTTAATGATATGCGAGCTTAAGGAGATATTACAAGTTTCTTGGGGCAGGATTGCCTCTTACTTGAAAAAGCTTAAACAAGTGGAGACCAATAGTAAAAAGACGGAGGCGTTGCTGCAATGATCCTGAAATGTCTTAGAATTCTTTTACCCCATGCTATACAAGAACTTTTTAAACAACAGAGAGGGCTTCAAAGTGACGACTGAACATCATATGGATCACCGGGTAGGAGCATGCTATAACCCTCGCAAGACCTTTCTTTCTAGTGCAGCCCCAACATTTCTAATATTCCTTAGACATCATTTTAGTATTTAATTGCTAAGACCTTTGGCTAAGGGATGTTTCTCTTTTTTTTAACTTGACAATATTTGGCATGATTTTGAAGTTTATTTACTGAATTACATATCTCTACAAGATTTACAAGCTTTTAGTATTCTTTCTTAGCTTATTTATATTATTATGGACTTATTTAATTTCCTCGGTTGGCTCCTCTTGATTAGGATTCGGAGGTTTCCATGCTTGAAGAGAAATTAGATTCTGCCCTACCTAGAGTAGCAGAATTAGAGGACTTATTAAAGGATGCCAAAAGCATATATAAGGTAGTATATGGAGATGAGATCAAAAAGTTAAGGCAAAGGATTGTTGAGATGGACAAAGAGATTGCATTGCGTATAAGCGCAAAGATGATCCTCCGAGGACTCCAGCTACGTGCGCCTCTCTCAGGTAGGATGCAATCCTACACTACCTTTCAAAGTAGACCCGGATGAGATTCTAAAGTGGAAGAATGATGTAACGGGTTATTACGAGGCTAAGATTAAAAAAGTTGAACGATTATTATAAGGGAGAGTTGGGGATGCAACTACTCGGGTTTCACCCTTCTGTTTTACTAAGGATGAGCTTTTTGGCCCTTTTTCTAGGAATGCCGAAAAGACAAGGGAGCACCTTTTAAGTGAGATCGAAAAAACTAGGAAGGTGGGTATACGGCGAGTGAAAGCCTTAGAAAACAAGATATTCAACTTTGAATATGAGGCCCAATTATATTCCATTGTGGTTTTCCAAGGTGGGATGGATCTGTGTAGTTAAAGCATTCGGCAGATTCAATGCGGCGGAGGTGCAAAAAGTCATAGCAGGGATACAGCGAAGATATAGCGGGATATAGCAGATGACTCTAAAATAGCATATAAATCGCGTACTTAATATTTTTACAAATATATAAATTGTAATTAATGAAAAATTAACATTCAATTGAATTATAATTAATACATAAATAATTTTAAATAAAAACATATGTGAATATACTGTAAATAAACATAATATTGTTATATAACATAATTGAATTTAATAGAATATTAGACTATTTTTATTTCTAAAAATATATTAAAAAATTCAATCAAATAATTAATTTCATAATTTTTATAATGTATAAATGTCATTTTTCAATTCATTTCTTTTAAAGAAGATATAGCGAAAATAGCGGAATATAGCGGGAATAACTGGATATAGCGGAAATAACGGGGATTAAAGCGGAAAGGCTATATTTAAGGATATATGGAAAAATCGTAGTGGTAGAAATCCGCTATGAGAAATAGCAGGGTTATAGCGAGGTAATAGCGGGGCATTAACTACACAGGGATGGATAAGGCGTCTCTATTAGAAGAGCTTCAAAAAGAGAAGATGAAGAAGACGATAGTAGAAATTGGCCGACAATGCACCATTGATGTTTTTAGATGTTTTTTACATGGACTTGACTTGTCCTTCTTGTACAATCGTGCCAATTATGAGTACATGGTCTCAAGATTTTGAGAATGTCTAGGCTGGCGCCAATTATGTTCCTTGCATTGCTTACCGTAGTTCTGTTCATGGTAGTGCTGTTTGTGCCCATTCATCAGTTGTTATCATCGAGTTGGATGATCAATCCCCCAATCTTCAATTGGAAAGCGGCTCTTCTCAGCCTTCGGCATCTCATTCCCATAGGTCGTAGCGACGCAGAGCGGTCTAACTAGTTCGTCTTTTGATTCTTATTCTTAGCATAGCCTTTATTATGAGGTATTACCTTATGATGTGACCCAGGCCATAATTTTTTTTACAATGTTTATTACATATATGGTACGAGCTGCTTTGGGTAAGATCTGATGTCCCTGTTGCGGCTCCCAAGCATGATTTTCCTTTTGATTTCGATCCCTTGTCAGTTTGGGAAGGGTGTGGGAGTCTCGAGTGATCATTTTTGAGCGAAGGGAACGAAATGATCAACGAGTTTCATAATTGGTAGGGGGAATGTATGTAGAGTTCGCTAGAACTTTGTAAATGGAGATTAGGAAACTCTATCGGAGATCAAAAAAGGGGATGGAGATTCGGCCCCTCCTTTTACCACCAAAAATGTTGGTAAAAATTATCAGTTACACAACACTCAACTTGATCGAGAAGTAATCTAGATGTCGATTACTTCTACGGTTTTGAATCAATATGTTTAAAGTGTATTAAATCTGCCTTTAGAAAGTGACCATTGAATGCTTATATAGCCTTATAGTCACACTCTATTTTTTGGAATGTCGAAATGGTTTTGTAGGGGAAGTCATCATTCAGGATTTAATGCAATATAAATAAAGAAAGAGCAATGAAAGTAAAGGACACATAAACTTTTTACATGGTTTGAATTATCATCAATCCTATATCCATGAGGTAATCCATTATATATTGTTGTTTAATGCAAATGATTACAATTTTCTAGAAAAATACAATATCTCTTGATTTTGTTATGATGAAATTTTTACTCTAGAAAAATCATCCCCTTTATACGTCTTCTAGTGCCTCCTTTTATAGTATGGAAGAGTTGCAATGTTGATTGTCACGATCGTCCTTTATCCTTTGCTTCAATCTTCAGCTTTAGATCTTGCCATCTGTCAGTTATCTATAGCGCTTGTTCATTGTGCATGTATTAATGACGTGTCTTGGGCGGGAAGTTATGATGTTGGTGGGAGTCTAGGAAATCGAAGCGGGATGTTACGCTTAATTTTTTGAAAATGCAATACAATTAAGCGATGGGCGCTTAAGCATGCTTAATTGGCGCTTATTTGCGCTTTGCTAAAATTTAAGCAACGATTAAGCACTACTAAGCAAAAAATATGTTATTTTTAAATAAGGAGAAATGGGGTTATAACATAAAAGTGACAATTTGCTCATTTTCTACCATATGGGTTAATGGATGGTGAGTAGTTTTTTACATTAAGATATGACTATTTATTAAATAAATGTGCATGATTTATACTCAACTAAAGTATGCTTACTTTTAATGAATAACAAAAGTCAAATCCAACTTTACATCCAATTAATTTATAAGTTAACTTCAAAGTGAAACTTTACTTCTTTGTGATTAATTCATGCATACACAGAGACAATGATGCACTTAATATAATCTCTTTGCATAAATTTATATTAATACGAATAATGTATGCTCAAAAATTAAGCAGCGCTTAGCTGTGCAGTTAAAGCGCTTAGCGGTTATATAGCGGTGAAGGTACAAAAAGTTATAGCGGAGATAAAGTGATGATATAATGGAAAATAGTAGAGATGCAAAAAGCTTCATTAGATATAAAACAAAATATTTAAAGTTAATTTATTCTTATTCTCACATCATTTGTGTGGAAAAAAGAAATATTATTTAATATTATACAACAAAACTGAAGAATATCATGATTTATATAGACCCGATTTGGTGATTTGAAAAGATTTCTAATTTATATTGAGCATTTATGCCTTAAAATTAGGTTTGTACCCTAACTTTATTGATTTGGTTTAAAAGAGAACTAGCCAAATCAACTTTTGTATATTAATGTTGCTAAAGTGGGTCTTAGAAAGCCTTAATTTAGCGGGTGCAGCGAAAATAGCAGGGCTTAAAGCGGATGTACTATTTAATGGTGTTAAATTGAAATAGCATAGCCGTCGAAAAGCACTATGCACTATCATGGGGATTTTACGGGGCTTTAGCGGGATTTAACTGCATGGGCATAGGCGCTTAAGCGATGCTTAACCGACGCTTAAGTAACATTAAGCAAACTGAAGCTTGTGTCGCCTCTACTTGCTTAGCGCTTGATATAACATAGGATATGAGTTTTTTTTTGCAGTCGCTGCTGATGGGCTCGACATTGAAGACCTTGGCTACTTGAACTGATGAACGTTGATGACTTAGGCTGTGACTTTAATGGAATTGAAGTGGTGACTATGTATCACAATGATATGCACAGATGTTAATTCCTTCTTATTGATTTTTTATATATTCTATTTTGATTCTTTTGATCGGATGATTATTTTGATATGGTTTGAGAAAGTTGTTATACTTAAAATGGTATTATGATCCAATGATAATGTAACATCCCGCCTTTTCGGACGTTTTAAGCAGACACGCATGCCGACTCAAACCATACAGAAGGGCAGATTGTTATTGGGGTGAATAAGAAAAAGCAGAGAAGAAAAAAGCAAAACAGAATCTCGCAGCGGAATGACAAAATATAATAATCAAATAACAGTTAATGAAGCTGTTTACAAAAAACATTTGATTATATTTATACAATACAAAATCAGAGTTACACATATCAGAGATAAACAAATAATGCAGCGGAATAGTATGAATGTAGTGGAATAAATATAGTAAATAATAGTAGTACAAATCTTCGTCTTCGTCCTCCAGAGATAAGGTCTTCAAATCCTGAAATGTTCAAGCTGACCCAAGCAAATTGAAAAGACAAAACACTCGAGTTAGAACTAAAAGATCTTATGTAAGTCAAATCAAAGGTAAATAAATATGAGTGTAAACGGCGTCGGAGATGTTTACGGTGTTGGACATCTCTTATCCAGTGTCTATCGTGAGTGCAGTAACTTAAGAGATGTTCAGGATTCACATCTCCTAAGGATCCGTTAAACTATCTACTATGTATTATAATAAGCGATCATAATATGTCTACAGTAAAGTAAAAGTATCAAAATAGCGTTAAGGCGTTACATTTTCCCCCTTAACACATTTTTATAATGCCAATAGTCTATACAGTACCGTAACTCCCCATAAACTGGGGCCACCAGAGGATACCCCATAGGTACGACATAAAACAAACTCGTAGAAGGTGCGCTAGGGTAGGTGACACGACATAACTAGGCAATGCCAGGGTAGATATACCAATTACACTTCCGGGCTGGTGGTAACGCATAGCAGCTACTACCGCCCACCTCGGAACACACTCCCGAATAAAAAAATCGAGGGTGGCCACCAAATAAATCGCAAAGTCAAAATATAGTATCGATGGAATGTGCCCGATCGGAGGAATGACCTCACTTAGCCCGTCGATTGCTCCTATTTTAGCCACCTTATGCTAACTCAAGGGAGTGTGCCCGATCGGAGGAATACCTTTAGGATCGTCGCCACCATCCTACTTCATTCTGGAATCTCCACCGCGTACACAGTTGTCAAAGTGGTTTTCGGTATTGGCATAGAGTATGACAATATATGATCCCGATCTCTTTAACAACCAATCGCTTATTACACACTGGATGATTCTTTTACATTTCCAAAACCATTTCATAATTTATATCAAAATACCATATTCAATTCAAATCATATCATTTTCGAAATCATTATTTAATTTCAAAATTATATCACATTGAAATCATAGTTCGAAATTATATTTCCTTTCAAAAGTCAAATTTCCAAAATAGGTTAAATTCTCATTTCAAAATATCATATTAAACCAAATATGTTATTTAATCCCCAACTTAGGTTATAACATCATTAACCATATTCCCTTAAAAAATCGAGAATTTGAATATAAACCCATCCATTTTACTTAGTTTGGAATTTAGAAGAAAATAATTTTAAATAGTTATAAATAGTTAACATAGATTTAAAATAGATTAAATATAATTAAAATAGATTAAACAGCTTTAAAATAGATTAATTAGATTTAAAATAAGTTAAAACAGATTAATTAGTTTAAATAAATTAATTGGTTTAAAATAGGTTAAAATGATTTGATATAATTAATACAGGTCAAAATAGTTTAATACTTTGAAATTTTAAAAATTAGAAATTTCATTTCATTTCATTTCATTAGAAATTAGAATTTAAAAATTAAAAATTTTGAAATAATATATTTTTAAAACATTTTATATTAATTTGGAATTAATATCAAATTAAACTATTCATTTCATTTCAACCCATTTAGACCATTTTAAATTTCCAAGTCAACAAACCAAATTCCAAACCTTTCAAATTAACATTTCAATAAACTATTGAATTTCATATTGTTTCAATCCATGTTCAAATATCAATTCAGATTACTCCAATTTCAAAATATTTCAAAGTTATTTTCAAACAACTTCAATAACTTAATTCTGATAGAATTTCGTTTATACGTAAAAGTTTAACTTTAAACTTCCAATTTAATTTCTTAAAGCAATTCCTTTTAAACCATTTCACATTTCATCACAAAACTTGATTTTCCGATAGTACTTCAATTTACATAAATCAAATTTTATTCCAAAATATCATTTAATTAAATTCAAAAATTAAGGATTTTAAAATCATTTAATTTAACCAATCCGGTGTCCGTATATAATTCTCTACCCTAGGGTCAAGTGATACGGATATTTATCATTTCAATTTGCAATTTAAAATGTTAAGGTTATATATCATTTCAAACCACAATCCCGAATTAATAATCAAATCTATAAAATCGCTCGAGTCTATCATTTCAACCCATAATAATTTTTCCTTAATCTATTGATCATTCGGGTATGTATCATTTCAACCCATAGTGAACTTGCAGTTTATAATGATATAAAATAAAACATCCATTCATCCAATATCAACAATCAACATCCATTACAAACATCATCCAAATCAATCAATAATATCAATATAGAACAAATAATTAATAACAGGTATTTAACTGGCAATTTATATTCAATAAAAAATTAAATAATGATTTAATTCAAATAAATTCAAATTAACTGAGATGATGATTTAAAACATACCAAACAGTCATAAATAGATTTCTAATCATATCATAAATTTAATTTAACAAATATAAGAAATTTTAAAAGTTATGAGTGGGTTAAAACACACACCTTTGAATTTAAATCCAATTTAAACCCAAAATTCAAACAGTGTCCGAATTCGTCCAAACCAGCATCAAAATGTCTGGAATTCAGATACGATCCCAACGCAAGAAACCGTGCGTGAATTGAACCTCGTATTTGAAAGTTATGTCGATTAGAACATTGAGTTATAAATTGAAAATAAATAAAGTAAAAAGAAAAAAGAAAGACAACGCAGACATCACCTCTTTAGCCAGCACACGTGAACTCAACGAAACCCTAAGCTCGACTACAGACCGGTGCCACCCCCCTTTGACCAATATTCACCATCACCACGTCAGATATCACCCCGATCCGACTTCACCGTTGAGCCTCCCTCACCCAGCCGACCTCCCTGGACCCACCACGAAGGCCGCGACACCCCCTTGCCGTCTGCCGGCGCCAAGCTTCAAACGCCAAGATTGGCAAATCCTTTGACCTGCAGCACAACCGAGCCATGCAGATCGACCAGGCACACTCCCCTCTACCCATCGGCGTATCTCGATCGTCATACAATCGACGTTCCACCGCAAAATCCGACGATCACAACGAACGGCCGAGACTTTTTCCTTGAATTCCGAACACATAGAAACCCAATTCAAAACACTATCTGCAGATTTGAATTGTGCTCGCCGAGAGCTTCAAATCGATATAAAATACGATATAGTTTGAGGAGTTTGATTTTTGGATTTGGAATTTGATTTGAAATTGAACTGGAAAATTGTTTTTCTGCCATTGGAAAGAGGAGCTGAGAGATAGATGTACATACAGACAAATAGAATAAGAAGGAGCTAGGGTTTATAATGGGTTATTTATAGGTAGGTCGGAAAATAGAAATAACGGATCAGATTTGATTTGGGTTTTGAATCATAAACGACCCGAAAAGCCCTTTCTGTCTTCGGAACGAAAATGGGTCATCCCATATATCAAAATAGATGTTTTCAAAATTTTTAAATTCAATGGAACAGGTTTCAAATCCTAATTCAATAGTATGAAGAAGTTATGATAAAATCAACTTATTTCAAATTGATTTCAATTGATTTTAATTAAATTGATTTCTAGGCGTTTCGAGCTTGTACGATCAAACGATAAGTCTGATCGTTACGAAACTTGAAATCCTAAAATAATTCACCGTTACGGATTCGATGAAACAGGTTTCGTCGAAATCCGAGACTGTTGCCAAAATGGCTAATTTCACGTTAATTAAATAAATTAATTATTAAATTAAATAAATCACTTTTTTAATTCAAATAAATTTACTAAACGACTTTTATCATTTTTGATTTTATAGACATTTATAAAAAATTAAAACAAGTTTATATATAATTCAGTGTTGAATATTTCTCAAATTACAGTGTTCAATTACGACTGTAATTAAATCCAATTAATTATACTTTAATCCCAATAAATTGATTTTATTTGAATTTCAAGCTTTATATTCAATCAATTGTTTCTTTATAACATAGTCAACATTGTTTTATCTTTCATTACATTAACATACTCAAATTTCCATATTTTATTTGTATTAACTATTATATTTCCATTTATATTGAATTTTTTCAAATTTTCACATTTATTAAAATTTAAAATCCCAAATTGATTTATTTATCTTGATTTCACTATTTTATTAAATCAATTATTACATTATGAATATAATTAACATTTCTATTTATTTTATTACATTCACAATTTCAGTTATTGTCTTAATCTTATTAGTGTAACATTAAAGTTCATTTAATTCTAATTGATTTCCCATTTTAATTTAATAGACCAAAATAAACAGGTAGCTTATAACAATCGTTTCCATAACTTTTAATTACACTTATGAATTCATTATTCACAAACAAATGTTACAATTCTCGTATAATACTGATTTTATTCAATTATCATCAATTATATATATTATCAATTAATTAATTCAATATTCACATTTGTTTTCATATATTCCATTTATAGCCAAGAATACATTTGCATTATTTCATTTATTGGGGTTTCATTCAAATTATTAATAGTCAACTTATATTAACATTAATACCTTTAATTCTAATTATTATTTCACTCTTAAACCACCAATTTTATTTCTTTCAATATTATATTACCAAAATCTCATTATATTAACAAATTTAAATCATCGAAAATTACGGGTCATTACACTCTCCCCTACTCAACTTTTCGTCCTCGAAGAGGAAAAGAAGGGAAAAGAAGAATTAATTAATCAATATATCTTATTCAAAAAATTAAATTTATAAAAAAATAAATTTACAAAATTAATTAATTTAAATAAAATATATCAATTTTCAACCATTAAATCCTTTTATACTCAAAGTAATAAAGTTTGTAAAACATTTCTCAAAATTTTCAAAGTCCAAAATTTACGGAAAATTTCGACAGAGTCTCCTTTGTACAGAGTGGCTCGGGAGAAATAATAATATCATAATTAACAATATATACCATATATTTTCAAAATAAAATATCCCAACAGTGGGGAAAACAATATAATATCGCTATAAAACCGTAATCCGAGAACGTACTTATTTGTCGGTCAAACAACGGTTAATTACGAAACCAAAAGCAGTAGCAATTGCTTCCATAACCTGTATTTCACTTATATAATCTAAAAGAGTTAATAATTATATAAAATGAAATATTTAAAGTTGTTTCAACCACTAACAAAAAAATCAATATAAACAACAATCACTGGAAACCACGGCATACAATCATCATATGAAATCAATAATATCCTTTATCCATCCATATCAACCAAACAAATAGTTTGTTCGGGTTCGGAAACTTTTAATCACCTAGAATGACAAATAATCTACTAAGTGCACCATTTACTCAACAGTCTTAGATAAACTCAATAATTATTCATACATCCAAACAATTAGAAGTATCCTATCCCAAACAACCCATAAACTAAAACAAACAACAATTTGCAATGTACTTGAGTTATTCTTATTAAATTTCTTTCACAACATTTACATTTTTTTTATTTTTCTTTTCTTTTCATTCATACAAGGATTATTTCTTTAACTTACATTTACCTCTTACAAAATTTTATTTCCATTCATTCATTCAGTGTTTATTTCATTTATTTTTCCTTTATTACTTACAAAAATTCATTTTAATTTATTCATATCATGTCAATTTCTTTTATTGTATTACATTCATTTTATTCTTTACTTTAGTTATAAATAATTTCAATGTTAACTTAAGTTTAAAATCCTTTTCTTATAGTACTCATTTTCTATTTCATTTAATTAGTAGTATAACAATTTTATCTCAAGTTTATAACTATTTTCATATCAAATTTCTTATTTATAAAAGTAAATTTCACTGAACACTTCCATTACATAAGTTTTACTCGTATAAATTTCCATTACATATTATTTTAACATTTCAACTTTTATAATTGGTAAGTTATATATAAATATATATATATGTCTTTAAGAATGCAATTGAAAGTTACACAAGTTTGACTTACTTATTTTAATTAACTTAAGGTTCAATATTTATCTTTTCTTATTTTCATATTCTTTTCGTTTACAAGTTACAAATTTAAAATTCCTTGTATATTTCAGTTATAACTTAGCATATAATTTCTTATTTTCATTTAGAAGTTTCAATTATTAAATAGTTAAAAATTTATTCCATTACAATGATTGAAATCTCTAGTTTATAAAAATTTAAGAGCTAAATGTCGGGTTCCATTTTTAAATCATTTAAAATAATATATACATATACATATATATATATATATACTCATAACTTTTATATCCAATCATATTTAAACTTTAAAAAAAATTATTTGTTTATCAAAATAGATCTATAGTAAAACTACTACAATGGCCTTTCCACTTTGAAACTCGAAAATGAATGTCGATGATGCGTGCACTCATCACAGAAATTATTTAACAACGACAGAGATGGGAGTACAGAACTTATTTCTTTCCAAAATTTCTTTAATTTTTTTTCTTTCAAATCATATTGAAATATTAATATCAGAAAATACTTCTAAATAATATTATTATTATATTCCAAAATTATTCGAAAGAGATATTTGAAAAATCCCAAAACTTAAGTTCTAAATTTCCAATTTACATTTATTTTATTTACAAATCTTATTTCCAACTAATATTTATAAATTTCACTACCTAACAACCAAATATATATCATTTATAAAATTTATTATTTTATATACAGAAAATATAATAGGAAAAAATATTTCGTTCACCTATATTCAAAACAATATTGTGTCGGTTTGTCCTATCAAGTGTTTAGAAATCCCTATCGATGTCATAGCATCCTATGCACCAACCAGAATTTATAAATACAAAACGGAACAAATTAACACAATATAAAAACCTTTTCTAACACTAATAAATACGCTCTCTCGTATATATACTCTCAGCGAACCATTCTAGGGTATTACTACCCTATTTAATATGAGTTAGACCCCACAAAGCTAAGATTATCGCTAAATCAAAGCTCCGATACCAATTGTAACATCCCGCCTTTTTGGACGTTTTAAGCTGACACGCATGCCGACTCAAACCATACAGAAGAGCGGATTGTTATTTGGGGTGAATAAGAAAAAGCAGAGAAGAAAAAAACAAAAAAGAATCTCGCAGCGGAATGACAAAATATAATAATCAAATAACAGTTCATGAAGCTGTTTACAAAAAAACATTTGATTATATACAATACAAAATCAGAGTTACACATATCAAAGATAAACAAATAATGCAGCAGAATAGTATGAATGCAGTGGAATAAATATAGTAAATAATAGTAGTACAAATCTTCGTCTTCGTCCTCCAGATATAAGGTCTTTAAATCCTGAAATGCTCAGGCAGACCCGAGAAAATTGAAAAGACAAAACACTCGAGTCGGAACTAAAAGATCTTATGTAAGTCAAATCAACGGTAAATAAATATGAGCGTAAACGGCGTCGGAGATGTTTACGGGGTTTGACATCTCTTATCCAGTGTCTATCGTGAGTGCAGTAACTTAAGAGATGTTTCGGATTCACATCTCCTAAGGATCCGTTAAACTATCTACTATGTAGTACAATACGCTATCATAACATGTCTACAGTAAAGTAAAAGTATCAAAATAGCGTTAAGGCGTTACATTTTCCCCCTTAACACATTTTTATAATGCCAATAGTCTATACAATACCGTAACTCCCCGTAAACTGGGGCCGCCAGAGGATACCACATAGGTACGACATAAAACAAACTCGTAGAAGGTGCGCTAGGGTAGGTGACATGGCACAACTAGGCAATACTAGGGTAGATATACCAATTACACTTCCGGACCGGTGGTAACGCATAGGAGCTACTACCGCCCACCTCGGAACACACACTCGAATAAAAAAATCGAGGGTGGCCACCAAATAAATCGCAAAGTCAGAATATAGTATCGATGGAATGTGCCCGATCGGAGGAATGACCTCACTTTGCCCATCGATTGCTCATGTTTTAGCCACCTTATGCTAACTCATAGGAGTTAGGTCCACGTATGTATACCTTTAGGATCGTCGCAACCATCCTACTTCATTCTGGAATCTCCACCGCGTACACAGTTGTCAAAGTGGTTTTCGGTATTGGCAGAGAGTATGACAATATCCGATCCCGGTCTCTTTAACAACCAATCGCTTATTACACACCGGATGGTTCTTTTACATTTCCAAAACCATTTCATAATTGATATCAAAATATCATATTCAATAAATCATATTATTTTCGAAATCATTATTTACTTTCGAAATTATATCACATTGAAATCGTAGTTCGAAATTATATTTCCTTTCAAAAGTCATATTTCCAAAATAGGTTGAACTCTCATTTCAAAATATCATATTAAACCAAAAATGTTATTTAATTCCCAACTTAGGTTATAACATCATTAACCATATTCCCTTAAAAAATCGAGAATTTGAATATAAACCCATCCATTTTACTTAGTTTGCAATTTAGAAGAAAATAGTTTTAAATAGTTATAAATAGTTAAGATAGATTTAAAATAGATTAAATATAATTAAAATAGATTAAATAGCTTTAAAATAGATTAAATAGATTTAAAATAAGTTAAAACAGATTAATTGGTTTAAATAAATTAAATGGTTTAAAATAGGTTAAAATGATTTAATATAATTAATACAGGTTAAAATAGTTTAATACTTTGAAATTTTAAAAATTAGAAATTTTGAAATAATATATTTTTAAAATAGTTTATATTAAAACATAAATTTGGAATTAATATCAAATTAAACTATTCATTTCATTTTAACCAATTTGGACCATTTTAAATTTCCAAGTCAACAAACCAAATTCCAAACCTTTCAATTTAACATTTCAATAAACTATTGAATTTCATATCGTTTCAATCCATGTTCAGATATCAATTCGGATTACTCCAATTTCAAAATATTTCAAAGTTATTTTCAAACAACTTCAATAACTTAATTCCGATAGAATTTCGTTTATACTTAAAAGTTTAACTTTAAACTTCCAAATTAATTTCTTAAAGCAATTCCTTTTAAACCATTTCACATTTCAACACAAAACTGGATTTTCCAATAGTACTTCAATTTACATAAATCAAATTTTATTTCAAAATATCGTTTAATTAAATTAGAAAATTAAAGATTTTGAAATCATTTAATTTAACCAATCCGGTGTCCATATATAATTCTCTACCCTAAGGTCAAGTGATACAGATATTTATCATTTCAATCCACAATTTAAAATGTTACGGTTATATATCATTTCAAACCACAATCCCAAATTAATTATCAAATCCATAAAATCGCTCGAGTCTATCATTTCAACCCATAACGATTTTTCCTTAATCTATTGATCATTCGGGTATGTATCATTTCAACCCATAGTGAACTTGCAGTTTATAATGATATAAAATAAAACATCCATTCATCCAATATCAACAATCAACATCCATTACAAACATCATCCAAATCAATCAATAATATCAATATAGAACTGATAATCAATAACAGGTATTTAACTGGCAATTTATATTCAATAATAAATTAAATAATGATTTAATTCAAATAAATTCAAATTAACTGAGATGATGATTTAAAATATACCAAACAGTCATAAATAGATTTCTAATCATATCATAAATTTAATTTAACAAACATAAGAAATTTTAGAAGTTGTGAGTGGGTTAAAACACTCACCTTTGAATTTAAATTGAATTTAAATCCAATTTAAATCCAATTTAAACCCAAAATTCAAACAGTCTCCGAATTCGTCCAAACCAACGTCAAAATGTCCGGAATTTTGATACGATCCCAATGCAAGAAATCGTGCATGAATTGAACCTCGTATTTGTAAATTATGTCGATTAGAACATTGAGTTATAAATTGAAAATAAATAAAGTAAAAAGAAAAAAGAAAGACAACGCACACGTCACCTCTTTAGCAAGCACACGTGAACTCAACGAAACCCTAAGCTCGACTACAGACCGGCGCCGCCCCCCTTTGACCAAAATTCACCATCACCACGTCAAATTTCACCCCGATCTGACGTCACCGTTGAGCCTCCCTTACCCAGCCGACCTCCCTGGACCCACCACGAAGGCCGCGACACCCGCTTGTCGTCCGCCGTCGCCAAGCTTCAAACGCCAAGATCGGCGAATCCTTTGACCTGCAGCACAACCGAGCCATGCCGATCGACCAGGCACACTCCCCTCTACCCATCGGCGTATCCCGATCATCATACAATCGACGATCCACCGCAAAATCCGACGATCACAACAAACGGTCGTGACTTGTTCGTTGAATTCCGAACACACAGAAACCCAATTCAGAAACTATCTGCAGATTTGACTTACGCTCGTCGAGAGCTTCAAATCGATATAAAATACGATATAGTTTTAGGAGTTTGATTTTTGGATTTGGAATTTGATTTTGAAATTGAACTGGAAATTTGTTTGTCTGTCATTGGAAAGAAGAGCTGAGTGATAGATGTACGTACAAACAAATAGAATAAGAAGGAAATATGGTTTATAATGGGCTATTTATAGGTAGGTCGGAAAATAGAAAGAACGGATCAGATTTGATTTGGGTTTTGAACGATAAACGACCTGAAAAGCCAGTTCTGTCTCCGGAATGAAAATGGGGCATCCCATATATCAAAATAGATGTTTTCAAAAAAAATTAATTCAATGGAACAGGTTTCAAATCCTATTCAATCGTATGAAGAAGTTATGATAAAATCAGCTTATTTCAAATTGATTTCAATTGATTTTAATTTGATTTCTGGGCGTTTCGAGCCTGTACGATCAAACGATCTGTCCGATCATTACGAAACTTGAAATTCTACAATAATTCACTGTTATGGATCCGATGAAACTGGTTTCATCAAAATCCGAGATAGTTGCCAAAATGGCCAATTTCACGTTAATTAAATAAATTAATTTTTAAATTAAATAAATCACTTTTTAAATTCAAATTAATTAACTAACCAACTTTTATCATTTTTGATTTTATAGACATTTATTACAAATTAAAACAAGTTTACATATAATTCAATGTTGAATATTTCTCAAATTACAGTGTTCAATTACGAATGTAATTAAATCCAATTAATTATACTTTAATCCCAATTAATTGATTTTATTTGAATTTCAACGTTTATATTCAATCAATTGTTTCTTTATAACATAGTCAACATTGTTTTATCTTTCATTACATTAACATACTCAAATTTCCATCTTTTATTTGTATTAACTATTATATTTCCATTTATATTGAATTTTGTCAAATTTTCACATTTATTAAAATTTAAAACCCCAGATTGATTTATTTATCTTGATTTCACTATTTTATTAAATCAATTATTACATTATGAATATAATTAGCATTTCTATTTATTTTATTACATTCACAATTTCAGTTATTGTCTTAATCTTATTAGTGTAACATTAAAGTTCATTTAATTCTAGTTGATTTCCCATTTTAATTTAATAGACCAAAATAAACATGTAACTTATAACAATCGTTGCCATAACTTTTAATTACTTATGAATTCATTATTCACAAACAAATGTTACAATTCTCATATATTACTGATTTTATTCAATTATCATCAATTATATATATTATCCATTAATTAAATCAATATTCACATTTGTTTTCATATATTCTGTTTATAGCCAAGTATAACATTTGCATTATTTCATTTATTGGGGTTTCATTCAAATTGTTAATAGTCAACTTATATTAACATTCATACCTTTAATTCTAATTATTATTTCATTCATAAACCACCAATTTTATTTCTTTCAATATTATATTACCAAAATCTCATTATATTAACAAATTTAAATCATCGAAAATTACCAGTCGTTGCAGATATAAAAGTTATAAGTGAATGGGTTTACATGGTGTAAGTTGGGAGAGCTATTTGGAGGAAGGGAGAAATATCAACATGCTATATTTTTTAAAATTTAGCTTATATTTTTGCTTCTGCAAGATTCAACATGTGATTTTTTTGCATTGAATGATTCATGCTTGAATGATTCTCTGTTTTTGTTGGATACTCTTTCCTTCTGTACTATGGACATGTATAGGAGTACTTCATTTCTTTTAGCTTGGTCATGTTTTTTTTTCTTTTGGCTGAAATGGAAATTCTGGTTGAATGTTGCATTATTCAAAGAAAAACATTTAAATCAGCACCATTTTGTACTTGCATATTTATGTACCTAACTCTATCTTAATATGGTCTATCTTGTGTTCAAAACACTTGAAAATTTATTTCACGTGGTCCTAGAAGTCAATGTTTTGTACTGAAGTTTGGACTGATAAACTGGCTTAGAAACCGAAAAGTAAAACTCTTGTTATCTTATAAATGCACAGTATTAAACAAATGCATTAAAACATAATGTATGCTTATTATTATCAAACAAAAACTAATTGCAATACCTCAAAATATTCCTTTTTTGATAACAATAAATATATATTATTTTTACAGATTAAAATAGATGTGTTTGTTTAATGATACATTAATTAACAAATAATATATAACAAATTGATCGAAAAACAAAATTGTGTTTTGATGATTTTTTTAATAATAACATACTATGAAAGAATATAAAATATTAAAAAATAAGTATTTGTTAAATAAAATCATCGATAAATTTTCTAATATACTTTGTATAATATCTACATCACATTCAATGGATGATATTAAATAAAAAATTGATTGGAGACAAATTTGTGCTTTGTTGATATTTTACATGTAACACTTTGTAAAAAATAAATCAAATATAAACACACATTTGTTATTATCAAACTAGAAAAAGATACTAAACAGAACAATCGCAAGGGTAGCAGTAAGCGTGGGAAGAAGAAGCAGGCTTCCTATTTGGATATTACAAAAGCAACTTCAGTGCCTTTTGATGTACCTCGAAGACAGCTTCTTTTGATATTCTTTTTGCTATATTTAGTTTCCTTTTGCATATAGATCGAGCTTGTGTGGGAATGGCCCATACATTAATTGTATAAAAAATGATTGTAAGCCAAGATTGATGTTTTGTACAGCCTTTGTTCATATTTACATTCTTGCACTTTTATTTTACTTGCTTATATACAAATGCTTACATATATGATATAATTGCCTATAGTGTGATGTACTTATATTATACATGTCAGTGCCTGTGCAATTCTTTTACTTACTATAGCTCTGTACTATGAGTTTTCTATGATTTCCCGGTTATCTTCCATGGTATAGTACTATTTACATTGCTAAAGTATTTCCATCCTCACCAAACAGAACTTGTTGTTCCCCTTGCCATCTCAGTGGTAGACTTTTCTCATTCTCGATCGAGTTCTGTCTGACCGTGAACAAGGTCACAGTCAAAGGAATATTCAACCTCTAGTCATTTCCTATCTATGGGAAACGACATTTCGAGTGTCTACCTTTAGACACCATGTTTCAATCTCAATAAGCTTTATGCATTGATCGAATTCATCCATTGATCCTTATCACTAGCCATCGGCTAGGCATTTCTCATCGGGCGTCAGTGATAGGAAATTCGGTTACCCATCGATTCCTATCTATGGGGATCGATGATTCAACCTCTTATATATGAGTATCAACATTCAATCTTGTTGATCTCTTGGCATCAATCAAAACAACTCCTCAACCATCATCGTTTTATCCTCGGTTGGGCATGTCCTGCCGAACTGTAAACGTTGTCATGTAAACTTCAATTATTCACTGATTCTTGTCTCCGAAAATTAGTGTTTCAGGCACTTATCCATGGGCCCCTACTCTCGATCTCCCTTATCTCTAGGTGCTGATCAAGAACATTCATCGACCATCCTTGCTTATCCTCAACCAAGCATGTCCTACTGGGCCACTAGCATGGTCGTGAAAACCTTGGTTGTACACCGGTTCTTATCTCCGAGAATCGGTGCTTCCGGTGCCTAACTCCGATCATCCCTCATTGACTTTGCCAATCTATAGGCATTAGTCAATATTAGAGGGATAAAGACAAATTATTTGACTGACCGTTATGATTACCTTTGTCATGATCTTGGATCAAAGGAGTTGGTCATTGCCTATCTCCAAGTACCTGATTGTACTCGTAATCTCGCAGCATAAGATTTTTCTTAGAAGAACAGGGTTCCATTGGTACGGGAAGCTAACTTTATTTATAAATAAAATAAGTGCCAAGTCCTGCCTTATTATGTTGCCCCTAATTCTTTACGGTGGCTTATTTGTAGAAAATAAAGTACATAAATCTAAGTGAAATAACATTGCAATAGGTCCCTATTCCATACCCGCGGAATTGGGATTCCATCAACCGTGGCCAGCTTGAATGTTCCATCTCCAAGCTTTTGTTCAATCGCATAAGGACCTTTCTGATTCAAACCAAGGTCCTCATAGTAGGAATGGCCGATATTAAAATAAGGTCCCCCACTTCGTTGGTATGGCTCCAGACCTTAATGTTGAAATGTCTTGATACCCTTTTCTGGTGAGCATGTACCCTTATTTCAGACTTTTCTTGCTTTTCATCAACCAAGTTGAGAGACTCAATTAAGAGTTCCTCATTTACCTAGTTCTTTTTTCGATGAGAAGGGAATTCCATTTCTATCAGAATTATGGCCTTAGTTCTGTAGGCTAGAGCGAATGGAGTATGCCCAGTCGCGGACTTTTGATTGTCCTACAAGCCCACATTGCAAGTGGAAGCTCATCGACCTAGTTTCCCTTGGCTTTAGTTAATTGTTTCTTCAAGATGGAATTGATGATTTTGTTCTTTACCTCTACTTGTCCATTCACCTATGGTTGTGCTACTTCAAGATGCTTTTCTTGATCTTATACCAATTGTAGAAATCCTTGAACTTAGTACTCTCAAATTGGGTTCTATTATCAGTAATAATTTTCTAGGAAACTTTGAATCAGCAAATAATATTCTTCATCACAAAGCTGATCGCTTTCCTCATTATGGGCATGGAAAGCGATTATGCTTCAGCCCATTTTTGAAATAATCCACCGCAACAAGAGCATACTTAGCTCCTCCTTTTGACATCGGTACCACACTAATTATACCAATCCCCCAAACCGTATACGACCACGGGATAACCATTTGCATAAGCTTTGTGGATGGGGCTCTCCTAATTTTAGCAAATCTTTAGCATTGATCGCACCATCTAGTATAATCAGCAGCATCATGGTTTTTTATTGGTGGAAATTGTCCATAGCGATAACCTGGTGTGATCACCACATCCACCTTCATGTATTTCCATGAGGATGTTCCTAGCCTCATCCTTGGTTACATATAGAAGCCGGGGGTTCGAGAAACCTATCATTTATAACACTCCTCATTCACGATTGGCATTAGGAGAAAAATATATAGATTCTAATATTGTCTCGAAAATCCTAAACTCTTTAACGGATGAATGGGAATGAAAAGTATTAGCTATTGAAGAAGCTAATGTCATTTCCACCATCACACCTGAAGAGTTGATAGGAAATCTCATGTCATATGAAGTAAATTTGTAGGCAAAACGAGATCAAGCCCAAGATAGAAAGAATATAGCTTTTTAGGCTGAACAAGAAGACTCGGACTCAGATGAAGATGACATGGAATTTATAGCAAAGAACTTCAAAAAGTTTTTGAAATTTAGAAAGAACAATAAATTTGGTAATAATAGAAGAGACAATACCAATAAACCATCAACTTCAAATCTCGAGTGTTATGAATGTTATAAGAAGTGTCACATAAAGAAGGACTATCCTGATCGAAAGAAAGACAGATACAAGAATAAAAAGGACAAGTAAAAAAAGAATGAAGCATTCTCTGTTACATGGGATGATTCAGAATCATCTTCATCATCAGATAATGACACTGACAGTGATTCTGAACAAGCCAATGTCTATTTTATGGCTTCGACTAACGAAATAAGTGTTCTAACTTTGACGATTTAATAGATATAAACTCAGAGTTATTAGATAAACTAAAAGAAGTTAAAAGAAAATTTAAAGATGCTTTCGAAAAATTAAACAGAAATGAAATAGAAGTTGATATGCTTAGAGTTGAAAAGAAAATCTTATAAGAACTTGTTAAAACACAAGAATCTTTGTCTAACATTTCTTCTCAACTCATTATGGTATCAAATGAAATTAAAGTGCAAAAAGAAAAGAATATGACATTAGCTTCAGAAAATCATGATTTAAAGTCAAATGTCAAAATTCTTGATTTAAACAATACCAGTCTCAAAACTGGGTTAGAGAATATCACTAAAATGTATCTAATTTTAATAAAGGTAGAGGAAATCTTTCTAAGACTATTAATAATTCTCAGACTACTTTTAATAAAAGGGGTTAGGATATACAAATTCTTCAAAATCTAGTTCAAAGAAGAATAACTTATCATATAAAGATTTCAATATACATAAGAATTCTGTAAAAGCAAAACCGAAACCAAAGATTTCCATTCGAAAGAAAGATATTGCAACACAAATACTATAAAGATTTGGGTACCAAATGTTAATAATAATTCAATCAAAAATAAGTATATTAAAACTTTTATAAATTCAGTTCATAAAAATGAAAATTTTACTTATAAAGTGAATTCTAAACCCTCATGGGTTTGGTTTCCTAAGATCTAACTCTTAGGACCCTAATAAAAAGTGGGTACCAACGCCATCTCTATATTTTTTGCAGGTACTAACTAAGAGAAGAGGAAAGTGGATACTTGACGGTGCTTGCTCAAAACATATGATAGGAAACAAAGATATGCTGACTAACATTGTCTACTCAGATGGTGGATCTGTCACATTTGGAGATAATTCCAAAGGTTATATCATTGGCAAAGGTGATGTGAAAAATGACGGTACATCTAACTTACCTCTTATTACAAATTTTTTACTAGTAAAAATTTGAAACATAATTTGCTTAGTATAAGCCAACTATGCGATAAAGGTTTTAATATATCTTTTTTTGAAAATAAATGAAATATATTAGATCAAAAGAAAAATCTAATTTTTGAAGGAACTAGAGAACGAAATATATACATATTAAATATGAAAGTAAATCATAACACAAATATGTGTCTAGTAGCCAAAGAAAATGATCCTTGGTTATGGCACAAAAGATTTTGTCATATAAACTTTAAAGCTATAAGTAAAATATCCAAGAATAATTTGGTAAAAGGATTACCAAAAATGAATTTTAAGGTAAATAGTATTTCTGATGCTTGTCAGTTAGGAAAATTAACTAAATCTTCATTTAAATCAAAGAAATAATTTCTACATTACAACAACTTGAGTTATTGCATTTAGATCTTTTAGACCAACTTAAGTTCAATCTATAAACCATAATAGATATGTTTTCGTAATTGTAGATGATTTCTCAAGATTTACTATATTTTTGAAAAATAAAAGTGATACTTTTGAAAATTTTAAAATTTTTGATAAAAAAATTCAAAATATCAAAAATTTGAAAATTAAAAATATTCGGAGCGATCACGGTGATGAATTCGATAATGGTTCTTTTGAAAAATATTGTAATAAGAAAGAAATTGTTCACAATTTTTCATTTCCTAGAACTCCACAACAAAATGGAGTTGTAGAAAGGAAAAATAGACCACTTCAAGAATGTGCTAGGACGTTATTAAATGGAAGTAATCTACCTAAACATTTTTGGGCAGAAGATGTAGAAACTGCTTGTTAAGTTTTAAATAGAGTTTCCATTAGACCATTAACAAAACATACTCCATGTGAACTTTTTAATGGAAGAAAAACTAACATATCATATTTTAAAGTTTTCGGTTCAGAATGTTTTCTATTAAATACAAAGGATAAACTTGGTAAATTCGATCAAAAATCTGATGAAGGATTATTCATTGGATACTCAGAACGAAGCAAGGCATACATAATTTATAATAAAAGAACTAAAATTATCGAAGAAACACTTCATGTTTCATTCGATGAAAATTTCAAATTTAATTATCAAAATGAAGATGAAGAAACAATTTCTAAATCAAATATCACAGTAGATGATTTTGAAAATAATGTTGAAATTGAAGACAACAATTTACCAAATAATAATAAAATTCGAACTCCACCAAGACTTCTAAGAAATCATCCTATTGAAAATATCATTGGAGAAGTAAATACCATCGTAAGTACTCGAAATCAACTAAATCAAATAGGTCATGTAGCCTTTCTTTAAAACATTGAACCCAAAAATGCTAAAGAAACCTCAACTGATGATTACTGGATTATAGCTATGCAAGAAGAATTAAATTAATTTGAATGAAATGAAGTTGGGACTATGTAACGCCCCACTCCGAGACCTATTCTAACAAAGAGTATTACGGAGTAATACCGTCTGCTGGAACGGAGAATAGAGTATAATGGAAGCGACCATATGTAATCAAGCTATAACTATCTACTAAATACGTCGAAATGTGGTATCGTTTTTTTTCAAGTGGTTCGACATATCCAATAGATATTTATAACGAAATTACAATGGCTAAGGAAAATAGGTTCAGAACAAACATAATACTAAATGATAACATCATCATCACAGAACAGTCACATAACAGTCACAGAACATAGGTACAATATATCGTCAATACTGATCCAAATATCAAAAAGGTGGGTACAAAGCCATCGCTCACACATGTGAGTCAAAGATATGTACATAAGAGACTGAATAATCAAAGTATCAAAATAGTGGACAAATATAAAGAGCTATCTATCAGCATAGCAGATAATGTCCAAGCGGAAGCACAGACAGCTAAGTCCAGAGACCTAACCTGAAACAACTCGGTCTGACCCGAGCGAAAAACACTCGGGTCGGGCTAGCTAAACAATCAGTTAATAAACTGAGATAAACATGATAGATAATGAGGCGATATATAACATAGTACTATAGACCACAAACTCTCACATAGAGAAGAAATAAACATCTAAGTAGAGATGTATAGCAAGCCTTGTATCATTGGCATAACATAGTCACAAATGTCAAAACAAAACTTCTAAGTAGAGATGTATAATAAGACTCATATCATCGGCATAACGTAAGCACAAATGTCAAAACAAAACATCTAAGTAGAGATGTATAATAAGCCTAATATCATCGGCATAACGTAAGCACAAATGCCAAAACATAAACATCTAAGTAGAGATGTCAAAAATGATACATCTAAGTAGAGATGTATAACAGGCCATCTAAGTAGATATGCCAAAAACGATACATCTATGTAGAGATGTATAACGGCCATCTATGTAGAGATGCCAAAAACGATACATCTAAGTAGAGATGTATAACGACCATCTAAGTAGAGATGCCAAAAACGATACATCTAAGTAGAGATATATGACGGCCATCTAAGTAGAGATGCCAAAACGATACCTCTAAGGGAGACAATCCGAAGACATTATCCCAAAGGTAATAAAAGGAATGTGTCACGAACTTTTAGCAAGGAACCCGTAAAGTGTTAACGTGAGTTCCATACCCCACGTTCGCACTAAACGGTTTACTAACCAATAGTAAGCTTCCACACTCAAAGCAGTAAAAAGTTCACCTCATGTCATCGGTAAACTAGGCCGAAAGGCCAAAACGATCAATCGAATAGGTCTGGGATTAACCGGAAAGGAAATACACACGGTTTCATAGGCCGGAGTTTTTCCCAACCATTTAAGCACCTTTCCACTTCGCTCGAAGTGCTAAAGTGTGAGTGTGGGATTTTATTATAGAAAATAATTATGGAAAACGGATTTATAATTGGTTTGAAATCACTTTAAAACGGCCCTTGAAAACTTTCCTATTATGGACTAATTAATTTAATAATTAAAAATAATATTATATAATAATTTCGAAAGACATTTCGGAGTGAAAAATCCTTTTAAAACCTTTTTATAAGGCCCGTGTATGAAATCCAGAGACAAATCTCAAAGAAATCGATAAAACCAGAAAATCACTGAAAATATTCCAAGTGTTGGAAAATAGTCCAAAACTGACGCGAACCCAAGTTCGGAAAATTATTCGGACCAGCAAACTGAATCCGAATGGCATGAAAATAGGTAGGAACATAGTCCGATATTCCTACTTCAGAACGCAAAAATAATTACTTGATTCCGACTTGAAACGAAGAAACGGCGTCGTCTCAAAGTCGGACAAAAATCACAAAACTCTACTGTGTCAAAACAGTGCAAAGGTCCCACTTCGACGACATGGTCGAAGGGTCACATGAACTCAGATCTTGATGAAAATTTGCAGGAGCGTAGCAAAGTACTCCTACTTTGATATGCAAGAAGAATCGTTCGGTTCCGACTTGAAACAAAGAAGTGACAATGTTTCAAAGTTGGTCCGACGATAACTGAAAATGATCACTATTGTAAAACAGTTTCTGGGTGCTACTTCAGCAATAGAAACAAAGTATCTAATGCACCCAGATGTAAACCAAAGTTTGCATGGTTGAAGATCTCGACCTCATCTTTTTAACGAGATCAAAAACAATTAAATCCGACAAAGGACAAGCCCGGTATGGTGTCGCAAAGTCGGGGTTCTGCGCTGAAAACAACGGGAGCAAAGAGACTAAGGCCTGTAGCTATGCACTAACATACCAGAGATGAAAAACCACAATTTTGGCTTATTAAACTTCCAATTATGACAAGATGAATAAAATAAAAGTTTTAGCTTAGTTTCTAAGCTTTCCGGAATGACCAAGATCGTCAAATTCCGATCGGGGATGAAAATTCTATGACTAAAACAATTCTCGGATCTAAATTCTATATCACTGTTGTTGTGCTCACGTGACAGTGGTAAAAATGCACAGTTTTGACGAAATTAACTTCGAAATTTCATGAAACTCAAAACATGAAACTTTTAGCCCTAAATCTATGATTTCGAGAACATCCAAAATTATTAGATTTGGATAAGAAACGAGTAACTTATGGCCAAATCAATTTCAGGTTTTTATTTTCTCAACCCTGTAATTTGTTGTCAGGTCAGCGACAAACAAACGTGATTTCGACCATTCAAACCTCAAAATTAGGCAAAGCACACAACATAAAAGTTATAGGCTACAGAATAATCTTTCAAGAACATCAAGAAAATCTTAATTCCGATTTAAGATGAATGAGATATGCCTAATTTACTAACAGCAATAAACTAATTTCTAATTTCAGCTAGCATATATTACCTCTTTCCCAAGCAATGAAAAGAAGATCAAAGAGTTTTACAATCTAAATGCACAAAAAAAAGAGGATTACAAAATAATTTCAGAAATTAAACAATGGATTAGAGGTGGGTTTTGTGATTGCTATTACCTTCAAATGATTAGATTAAAACCCCTTTGACTTTGATGAAGATTAATGAAGTTTTGCTCTAGGTTTGGAGACCATTATTTAGTGTTTTGCTCTAGGGTTTAAGGGGTAACGGAATAAGATGTTGGCTGAAACAAATGAGTAAAAGATGGTTTATAGGCTAATGGAAGTGGGTTAGTGGGCCTAATACCCATTAGGACTTGGAATATGTTACATATCTCAAGTTAGCTAATTTCTCTAAGTACAAACTACACATTATTTACCCATAAAATTTTAAAATATGTTACCAAAATAATTTAGCTATAGTTATAAAATTTTACATCGCAATATTTTCCAACTTACAATTTAACCCCTATTTATTCCAAAACACATTTTAGTTAAAATTGCCCAAAATCACCGTTTTGCAATTTAATTGTAAATTAAATTCCAAATTCAAATATTGCACTATTTTACACATATAAAATTTTGCAATATTATAAATTTCCATTTACCCTAATTAATTTCCATTAAATTCTCCATTTTACACTTAGGCCCAAAATATTAATTTATTCAAAATAACTAACTTTTGAACAAATTAGTCACATAAAAAAATCATTGATAGCTCCAATTAAATTAAAATCCCAATTTTAATTTATTATTTGGTAACCGCAATCACGAGTTGTTACAGACTCCCCCTTAAGAAAATTGCGTCCCCACAATTCCCTATCATGGAAGTTATCTATAACATCTAATCCTCAAAATAAATCAAACGAAGGTGAAGTAAAAATACTCACCAACAACAGATGAAGATAGAAAACCGGGATATGTACGCTCGATAAACTCTCTGGTCTCCCAAGTGCAGTCCTTAGGATTAGACGACCATTGAATCTTCACGAGCGGGACCTCTTTGTTTCGAAGGCGTCTAACCTCCAAATCAAGCACACGAAGAGGTTGCTGCTCAATAAATAAATCAGGAGAAATCTCTAAATCAGGTATAATAAGTGGATCAATAACAGAATCAGGATCGCGAACACACTTGCGAAGCTGAGAAACATGGAACACGTCATGCATTCCGGAAAAATGAGCAGGCAGAGCAACACGATAAGCTACGGGACCAATGCGTTCCGTAATAGGAAATGGTCCGACATAGCGAGGAGCCAATTTCCCAGTGGAGCTGAAACGCACAACCCTTATCATAGGAGACACCCGAATAAATACATGATCCCCAATCGAGAATTCAAGAGGCTTCCTACGGTTGTCCGCGTAGGATTTCTAACAGCTTTGCGCCTCTTTCATTCTCTGACGAATAAGAATAATCTTCTCAGAAGATTCCCGAACTGAATCTGGACCAAGAATAAGCTTCTCGCCAGATTCTAACTAACAAGATGGAGAACGACATGGCCTTCCGTATAAGGCTTCGAAAGGAGCCATGCCAATACTCGACTGAAAACTGTTGTTGTAGGAGAAATCCACAAGTGGCAAGTGGTCTTCCCAACTACCTCCAAAATCAAGGATACAACAGCGAAGGAGATCTTCCAAGACATGATTCACTCTCTCAGTCTGACCATCAGTCTGAGGATGATAAGCAGTAGAAAAACTCAGCTTTGTACCCAAAGCTGATTGAAGACACTTCCAAAAGTGACTAGTGAATAACGGGTCACGGTCACAAACAATGGAACTAGGGATACCATGAAGTCGAACGACTTCCTTCACATAAAGCTTAGCCAAAAGAGGAGCAGTCCGAGTGGACTTAATTGGAATAAAGTGAGCAGACTTGGTCAATCGATCAACGATGACCCAAATAGAAGTATGGCCCGACTTCGATCGAGGTAGACCGTCAATAAAATCCATTGAAATCTGATTCCATTTCCACAATGGAAAGTCTAATGGCTGAAGAAGACCGGAAGGGCGCTGATGCTCGGCCTTGATAAGTTGACAAGTCATGCAATTGCTCACATAACTTGCAACATCACGTTTCAGGCCTTCCCAATAATATAAGTGACACATGTCGGCATACATCTTGCTAGAACCACGATGAATTGTATACTTAGTACGATGACAATCGTCAAGAATGTCACGCCTAAGTGCAGAATCAGAAGGCACAATAACACGGTTCTTCTTGCGAAGGCACTGATGAGAATCAATACTGTAATCCAATGACATCTCATCACTGGATCCAGTCTCAACAAGATGAATGAAAGGCAATAAATCTGGATCTTGCCACTGAGCATGGGCAATGCGATCTAATAAGCTAGGTCTAGCTTCCAGACCGAATAATAATATCGGAGAATCAAGAGGCGAAGCTCGATCACGAATATCACAAATAGATAATGTCTCAAGAATATCCCATTCGGCTATCATCATAGAAACTATAGCCGAATACTTGCGACTAAGCGCATCTGTTACACGATTACCCTTGCCAGGGGTATACAGAATGTCAAGGTCATATGAGGCAAGGAACTCAAGCCATCGCTGCTGCCTCATATTAAGATCCTTTTGAGTGAAGAGATATTTCAAGGACTTATGATCGGTATAAAGAATGAAACGTTCGCCCAATAAATAATGGCGCCATATCTTCAAGGCAAAGACAATGGCAGCTAACTCAAGATCATGAGTAGGATAGCGAACCTCATTCGGACGTAGTTGCCTAGAAGCATAAGTAACTACCCGATCCTTCTGCATGAGAACGGCACCAAGACCGCTACCGCATGCATCAGTATAGACAACAAGATCGTGGTTTTCTTCGGGAACCACAAGAATAGGAGCATGAGTGAGAAGTTCTTTCAATCGCTGAAAAGAATCTTCACACTTGTTTGACCAGATATAACGGACGCCCTTATGAGTAAAGGCAGTCAATGGAAGCACAACACGGGAAAAGTCCTTTACGAACCGACGGTAATAACCCGCCAGACCATGGAAGCTGCGAATCTCATGAACGTTCTCGGGCTGCTTCCAATTCTGAATAGCTTCGATCTTGGCAGGATCGACAGAAATACCCTCAGATGATACAATATGGCCCAAGAACTTGACCTTGTTCTCCCAAAAATGGCACTTGGAGAGCTTGGCCTTAAGCTGATGCTGACGTAGAGTATCTGATACGATCTGCAAATGATGAGCATGCTCTGCCTCGGATCTAGAATAAATAAGAATATCGTCGATGAAAACCAGAACGAATCTATCGATGTATTCCCGGAATACTCGATTCATAAGATCAACGAAGAAAGCCGGTGCGTTCGTCAAGCCGAATGGCATGACCAACCACTCAAAAGAACCATAACGAGTGTGGAAAGCGGTAAGAGGAATGCTATCTTCCGCAACTCGGGGATGATGAAATCCGGTGGCAAGGTCGAGCTGGGAGAAGACCTTCGCACCGCTCAACTGATCAAACATATTGTCTATCTGTGGCATGGATAACGATTTCTGATGGTCAACTCATTAAGCTTGTGATAGTCAATGCAAAGCCTAAGAGAGCCATCGGGCTTCTTAACGAAGACCACAGCATCACCCCATGGCAAAGAACTGGACCGAATGAACTGCTTCGCCTCAAGCTCTACTAACTGCTTCCTGAGTTCCTTGTTCTCTTTAGTAGACATCCTCGTAGGAGGACACCCAACTGGGTGGGAGCCTGGAATGAGATCGATGCGGAACTCAATGGCCCGCTTTGGCGGCAGGCCTGATACTGGCTCGAATATATTGAGGAAATCCCGAACAACAGGAATACGAGATATGTCCACATCCTCAACTTGTGAATCAAGAGCAAATAAAGTAATATCAGAAATCCCAACATCCTGAAGAGCAATAGCTAACGGAGCGGACGAGTCAGGATGACGAAGAAATAATATCCGCTCCGAACAAATGATTTTGGCGTCGTACTGAGCGAGCCAATCCATGCCAAGAATCATGTCAAAGCCCAAATACTCCATAACGTGCAGATTCGCACGGAAAGAAAATCCACAAAGATCAATATCTATATCCTCACAAAGCAAGCTAAGGGTCATGGATCCGCCGATGGGATTCACAATCCTTAGTGAAGAAACCAAACAAGTAACATCCAAAGATAAAGTATCAACTAGTTCCTTTGATACGAATGAGTGAGAGGCACCCGTATCAAAGAGAACTCTACAAGATCTACCATGAAATAAAATAGAACCTTCGAGAATGGAAGGATGCGTACCTCGAGGCTGAGCTGAAGATGTAGGAGCCTTGGCAGCATTAAGCTTGCCAGATCTAGGAGGTGCAGTAGGACAAGTGGAATTAAGATGACCCTCCTTCTTACAAAAGCGGCATAAAAGAGGCTTGGGACACTCTTTAAACATATGATCGGTAGATTTAGTTAAGCACGATTCAAAGATAGATAATTCATTAAGGAATATTACAGAATATAATAAATTCCTACACATATTCCTAACTTATTTATCTAAAGGTGGGTATGTTCAATTTGGATCGTATTATAACGTATTGTACTACGTGTCTGTTCTGTGTTTGTTATGTTTAATTCTGCACCTGGCTCTGATACCAAGATGTAACGCCCCACTCCGAGACCCATTCTAACAAAGAGTATTACGGAGTAATACCATCTGCTGGAATGGAGAATAGAGTATAATGGAAGCGACCATATGTAATCAAGCTATAACTATCTACTGAATACGTCGAAATGTGGTATCGTTTTTTTTTCAAGTGGTTCGACATATCCAATAGATATTTATAACGAAATTACAATGGCTAATGAAAATAGGTTCAGAACAAACATAATACTAAATTATAACATCATCATCATAGAATAGTCACATAACAGTCACAGAACATAGGTACAATATATCGTCAATACAGATCCAAATACCAAAAAGGTGGGTACAAAGCTACCGCTCACACATGTGAGTCAAAGATATGTACATAAGAGACTGAATAATCAGAGTATCAAAATAGTGGACAAATATAAAGAGCTATCTATCAGCATAGCAGATAATGTCCAAGCGGAAGCACAGACAGCTAAGTCCAGAGACCTAACCTGAAACAACTCGGTCTGACCCGAGCGAAAAACACTCGGGTCGGGCTAGCTAAACAATCAGTTAATAAACTGAGATAAACATGATAGATAATGAGGCGATATATAACATAGTACTATAGACCACAAACTCTCACATAGAGAAGAAATAAACATCTAAGTAGAGATGTATAGCAAGCCTTGTATCATTGGCATAACATAGTCACAAATGTCAAAACAAAACTTCTAAGTAGAGATGTATAATAAGACTCATATCATCGGCATAACGTAAGCACAAATGTCAAAACAAAACATCTAAGTAGAGATGTATAATAAGCCTAATATCATCGGCATAACGTAAGCACAAATGCCAAAACATAAACATCTAAGTAGAGATGTCAAAAATGATACATCTAAGTAGAGATGTATAACAGGCCATCTAAGTAGATATGCCAAAAACGATACATATATGTAGAGATGTATAACGGCCATCTATGTAGAGATGCCAAAAACGATACATCTAAGTAGAGATGTATAACGGCCATCTAAGTAGAGATGCCAAAAATGATACATCTAAGTAGAGATATATGACGGCCATCTAAGTAGAGATGCCAAAACGATACCTCTAAGGGAGACAATCTGAAGACACTATCCCAAAGGTAATAAAAGGAATGTGTCACGAACTTTTAGCAAGGAACCCGTAAAGTGTTAACGTGAGTCCCATACCCCACGTTCACACTAAACGGTTTACTAACCAATAGTAAGCTTCCACACTCAAAGCAGTAAAAAGTTCACCTCATGTCATCGGTAAACTAGGTCGAAAGGCCAAAACGATCAATCGAATAGGTCTGGGATTAACCGAAAAAGAAATACACACGGTTTCATAGGCCGGAGTTTTCCCAACCGTTTAAGCACCTTTCCACTTCGCTCGAAGTGCTAAAGTGTGAGTGTGGGATTTTATTATAGAAAATAATTACGGAAAACGGATTTATAATTGGTTTGAAATCACTTTAAAACGGCCTTTGAAAACTCTCCTATTATGGAGTAATTAATTTAATAATTAAAAATAATATTATATAATAATTTCGAAAGACATTTCGGAGTGAAAAATCCTTTTAAAACCTTTTTATAAGGCCCGTGTATGAAATCCATAGACAAATCTCAAAGAAATCGATAAAACCAGAAAATCACTGAAAATATTGCAAAACTGACGCAAACCCAAGTTCGGAAAATTATTTGGACCAGCAAACTGAATCCGAATGGCATGAAAATAGGTAAGAACGTAGTACGACATTCCTACTTCAGAACGCAAATAGAATTACTAGATTCCGACTTGAAACGAAGAAACGGCGTCGTCTCAAAGTCGGACAAAAATCACAAAACTCTACTGTGTCACAACAGTGCAAAGGTCCCACTTCGACGACATGGTCGAAGGGTCACATGAACTCAGATCTTGATAAACATTAGCAGGATCATAGTAAAGTACTCCTACTTTGATATGCAAGAAGAATCGTTCGGTTCTGACTTGGAAAGAAGAAGTGACAATGTTTCAAAGTTGGTCCGACGATAACTGAAAATGATCACTATTGTAAAACAGTTTCTGGGTGCTACTTCGGCAATAGAAACAAAGTATCTAATGCACCCAGTTGTAAACCAAACGTTGCATGGTTGAAGATCTTGGCCTCATCTTTTTAACGATATCAAAAACAATAAAATCCGATAAAGGACGAGCCCGGTATGGCGTCGCAAAGTCAGGGTTCTGCGTTGAAAACAACGGGAGCAAAGAGACTAAGGCCTGTAGCTATGCACTAACAGACCAGAGATGAAAAACCACAATTTTGGCTTAGTAAACTTCCAATTATGACAAGATGAATAAAATAAAAGTTGTAGCTTAGTTTCTAAGCTTTCTGGAATGACCAAGATCGTCAAATTCCGATCGGGGATGAAAATTCTATGACTAAAACAATTCTCGGATCTAAATTCTATAGCATTGTCGTTGTGCTCTCGGGACAGTGGTAAGAATGCACAGTTTTGACGAAATTAACTTTGAAATTTCATGAAACTCAAAACATGAAACTTTTAGCCCTAAATCTACGCTTTTCAGAACATCCAAAATTATTAGATTTGGATAAGAAACGAGTAACTTATGGCCAAATCAATATCAGGTTTTTATTTTCTCAACCCTGTAGTTTGTTGTCAGGTCAGCGACAAACAAACATGATTTCTACCATTCAAACCTCAAAATTAGGCAAAGCACAAAACATAAAAATTATAGGCTACAGAATATTCTTTCCAGAACATCATGAAAATCTTAATTCTGATTTAAGATGAATGAGATATGCCTAATTTACTAACAGCAATAAAATAATTATAATTTCAGCTAGCATATATTACCTCTTTCCCAAGCAATGAAAAGAAGATCAAAGAGTTTTACAATCTAAATGCACAAAAAAAAGAGGATTACAAAATAATTTCAGAAATTAAACAATGGATTAGAGGTGGGTTTTGTGATTGTTATTACCTTCAAATGATTAGATTAAAACCCCTTTGACTTTGATGAAGATTAATGAAGTTTTGCTCTAGGTTTGGAGGCCATTATTTATTATTTTGCTCTATGGTTTAAGGGGTTATGGAATGAGATGTTGGCTGAAACAAATGAGTAAAAGATGGTTTATAGGCTAATGGAAGTGGGTTAGTGGGCCTAATACCCATTAGGACATGGAATATGTTCCATATCTCAAGTTAGCTAATTTCTCTAAGTACAAACTACACATTATTTACCCATAAAATTTTAAAATATGTTACCAAAATAATTTAGCTATAGTTATAAAATTTTACATCACAATATTTTCCAACTTACAATTTAACCCCTATTTATTCCAAAACACATTTTAGTCAAAATTGCCCAAAATCACCGTTTTGCAATTTAATTGTAAATTAAATTCCCAATTCAAATATTGCACTATTTTACACATATAAAATTTTGCAATATTATAAATTTCCATTTACCCTAATTAATTTCCATTAAATTCTCCATTTTACACTTAGGCCCAAAATATTAATTTATTCAAAATAACTAACTTCTGAACAAATTAGTCACATAAAAAAAATTCATTAATAGCTCCAATTAAATTAAAATCCCAATTTTAATTTATTATTTGGTAACCGCAATCACGGGTTGTTACAGACTCCCCCCTTAAGAAAATTGCATCCCTGCAATTCCCTATCATGGAGTTATCTATAACATCTAATCCTCAAAATAAATCAAACGAAGGTGAAGTAAAAATACTCACCAACAACAGATGAAGATAGAAACCGGGATATGTACGCTCGATAAACTCTCTGGTCTCCGAAGTGCAGTCCTTAGGATTAGACGACCATTGAATCTTCACGAGCGGGACCTCTTTGTTTCGAAGGCGTCTAACCTCCGAATCAAGCACACGAAGAGGTTGCTGCTCAATAGATAAATCAGGAGAAATCTCTAAATCCGGTATAATAAGTGGATCAATAACAGAATCAGGATCGCGAACACACTTGCGAAGCTGAGAAACATGGAACACGTCATGCATTCCGGAAAAATGAGCAAGCAGAGCAACACGATAAGCTACGGGGCCAATGCGTTCCGTAATAGGAAATGGTCCGACATAGCGAGGAGCCAATTTCCCAGTGGAGCTAAAACGCACAACCCCCTTCATAGGAGACACCCGAATAAATACATGATCCCCAATCGAGAATTCAAGAGGCTTCCTACGGTTGTCCGCGTAGGATTTCTGACGGCTTTGCGCCTCTTTCATTCTCTGACGAATAAGAATAATCTTCTCAGAAGATTCCCGAACTAAATCTGGACCAAGAATAAGCTTCTCGCCAGATTCTAACCAACAAGATGGAGAACGACATGGCCTTCCATATAAGGCTACGGAAGGAGCCATGTCAATACTCGACTGAAAACTGTTGTTGTAGGAGAAATCCACAAGTGGCAAGTGGTCTTCCCAACTACCTCCAAAATCAAGGATACAACAGTGAAGGAGATCTTCCAAGACATGATTCACTCTCTCAATCTGACCATCAGTCTGAAGATGATAAGCAGTAGAAAAACTTAGCTTTTTACCCAAAGCTGATTGAAGACACTTCCAAAAGTGACTAGTGAATAACGGGTCACGGTCACAAACAATGGAACTAGGGATACCATGAAGTCGAATGACTTCCTTCACATAAAGCTTAGCCAAAAGAGGAGCAGTCCGAGTGGACTTAATTGGAATAAAGTGAGCAGACTTGGTCAATCGATCAACGATGACCCAAATAGAAGTATGGCCCGACCTCGATCGAGGTAGACCGTCAATAAAATCCATTGAAATTTGATCCCATTTCCACAATGGAATCTCTAATGGCTGAAGAAGACCGGAAGGGTGCTGATGCTCGGCCTTGATAAGTTGACAAGTCATGCAATTGCTCACATTACTTGCAACATCACAATTCAGGCCTTCCCAATAATATAAGCGACACATGTCAGCATACATCTTGCTAGAACCAGGATGAATTGTATACTTAGTACGATGACAATCGTCAAGAATGTCACGCCTAAGTGCAGAATCAGAAGGCACAATAACACGGTTCTTCTTGCGAAGGCACTGATGAGAATCAATACTGTAATCCAATGACATCTCATCACTGGATCCAGTCTCAACAAGATGAATGAAAGGCAATAAATCTGGATCTTGCCGCTAAGCATGGGCAATGCGATCTAATAAGCTTGGTCGAGCTTCCAGACCGAATAATAATATCGGAGAATCAAGAGGCGGAGCTCGATCACAAATATCTCAAATAGATAATATCTCAAGAATATCCCATTCGGCTATCATCATAGAAACTACAGCCGAATACATGCGACTAAGCGCATCTGCTACACGATTACCCTTGCCAGGGGTATACTGAATGTCAAGGTCATATGAGGCAAGGAACTCAAGCCATCGCTGCTGCCTCATATTAAGATCCTTTTGAGTGAAGAGATATTTCAAGGACTTATGATCGGTATAAAGAATGAAACGTTCGCCCAATAAATAATGGCGCCATATCTTCAAGGCAAAGACAATGGCAGCTAACTCAAGATCATGAGTAGGATAGCGAACCTCATTCGGACGTAGTTGCCTAGAAGCATAAGCAACTACCCGATCCTTCTGCATGAGAACGACACCAAGACCGCTGCCGCATGCATCAGTATAGACAACAAGATCGTGGTTTTCTTCGGGAACCACAAGAATAGGAGCATGAGTGAGAAGTTCTTTCAATCGCTGAAAAGAATCTTCACACTTGTCTGACCAGATATAACGGACGACCTTACGAGTAAAGGTAGTCAATGGAAGCACAACACGGGAAAAGTCCTTTACGAACCAACGGTAATAACCCGCCAAACCAAGGAAGCTGCGAATCTCATGAACGTTCTCGGGCTGCTTCCAATTCTGAATAGCTTCGATCTTGGCAGGATCGACAGAAATACCCTCAGATGATACAATATGGCCCAAGAACTTGACCTTGTTCTCCCAAAAATGGCACTTGGAGAGCTTGGTCTTAAGCTGATGCTGACGTAGAGTATCCAATACGATCCGCAAATGATGAGCATGATCTGCCTCGGATCTAGAATAAATAAGAATATCGTCGATGAAAACCAGAACGAATCTATCGATGTATTCCCGGAATACTCGATTCATAAGATCGACGAAGAAAGCCAGTGCGTTCCTCAAGCCAAATGGCATGACCAATCACTCAAAAGAACCATAACGAGTGCAGAAAGTGGTAAGAGGAATGCTATCTTCCACAACTCGGAGCTGATGAAATCTGATGGCAAGGTCGAGCTAGGAGAAGACCTTCGCACCGCTCAACTGATCATACATATCGTCTATCCGTGGCAATGGATAACGATTCTGATGGTCAACTCATTAAGCTTGTGATAGTCAATGCAAAGCCTAAGAGAGCCATCGGGCTTCTTAACGAAGACCACAGCAGCACGCCATGGCGAAGAACTGGAACGAATGAACTGCTTCACCTCAAGCTCTACTAACTGCTTCCTGAGTTCCTCATTCTCTTTAGTAGACATCCTCGTGGGAGGACGCCCAACTGGGTGGGAGCCTGGAATGAGATCGATGCGGAACTCAATGGCCCGCTTTGGCGGCAGGCCTGATACTGGCTCGAATATATCGGGGAAATCCCGAACAACAGGAATACGAGATATGTCCACATCCTCAACTCGTGAATCAAGAGCAAATAAAGTAATATCAGAAATCCCAACATCCTAAAGAGCAATAGCTAACGGAGCAGACGAGTCAGGATGACGAAGAAATAATATCCGCTCCGAACAAATGATTTTGGCGTCGTACTGAGCGAGCCAATCCATGCCAAGAATCATGTCAAAGCCCAAATACTCCATAACGTGCAGATTCGCACGGAAAGAAAATCCACAAAGATCAATATTTATATCCTCACAAAGCAAGCTAAGGGTCATGGATCCGCTGATGGGATTCACAATCCTTAGTGAAGAAACTAAACAAGTAACATCCAAAGATAAAGTATCAACTAGTTCCTTTGATACGAATGAGTGAGAGGCACCGGTATCAAAGAGAACTCTACAAGATCTACCATGAAATAAAATAGAACCTTCGAGAACGGAAGGATGCGTACCTCGAGGCTGAGTTGAAGATGTAGGAGCCTTGGCAGCATTAAGCTTGCCAGATCTAGGAGGTGCAGTAGGACAAGTGGAATTAAGATGACCCTCCTTCTTACAATAGTGGCAGAAAAGAGGCTTGGGACACTCTTTAAACATATGATCGGTAGATTTAGTTAAGCACGATTCAAAGATAGATAATTCATTAAGGAATATTACGGAATATAAAAGATTCCTACACATATTCCTAACTTATTTATCTAAAGGTGGATATGTTCAATTTGGATCGTATTATAACGTATTGTACTACGTGTCTGTTCTGTGTTTGTTATGTTTAATTCTGAACCTGGCTCTGATACCAAGATGTAACGCCCCACCCCGAGACTCATTCTAACAAAGAGTATTATGGAGTAATACCGTCTGCTGGAACGGAGAATAGAGTATAATGGAAGCGACCATATGTAATCAAGCTATAACTATCTACTGAATACGTTGAAATGTGGTATCGGTTTTTTTTCAAGTGGTTCGACATATCCAATAGATATTTATAACAAAATTACAATGGCTAAGGAAAATAGGTTCAGAACAAACATAATACTAAATGATAGCATCATCATCACAGAATAGTCACATAACAGTCACAGAACATAGGTACAATATATCGTCAATACAGATCCAAATATCAAAAAGGTGGGTACAAAGCCACCGCTCACACATGTGAGTCGAAGATATGTACATAAGTGACTGAATAATCAGAGTATCAAAATAGTGGACAAATATAAAGAGCTATCTATCAGCATAGCAGATAATGTCCAAGCGGAAGCACAGACAGCTAAGTCCAGAGACCTAACCTGAAACAACTCGGTCTGACCCGAGCGAAAAACACTCGGGTCAGGCTAGCTAAACAATCAGTTAATAAACTGAGATAAACATGATAGATAATGAGGCGATATATAACATAGTACTATAGACCACAAACTCTCACATAGAGAAGAAATAAACATCTAAGTAGAGATGTATAGCAAGCCTTGTATCATTGGCATAACATAGTCACAAATGTCAAAACAAAACATATAAGTAGAGATGTATAATAAGACTCATATCATCGGCATAACGTAAGCACAAATGTCAAAAAAAAACCTCTAAGTAGAGATGTATAATAAGCCTCATATCATCGGCATAACGTAAGCACAAATGCCAAAACATAAACATCTAAGTAGAGATGTCAAAAACGATACATCTAAGTAGAGATGTATAACAGGCCATCTAAGTAGAGATGCCAAAAATGATACATCTATGTAGAGATGTATAATGGCCATCTATGTAGAGATGCCAAAAACGATACATCTAAGTAGAGATGTATAACGGCCAAAAACGATACATCTAAGTAGAGATATATGACGGCCATCTAAGTAGAGATGCCAAAACGATACCTCTAAGGGAGACAATCCGAAGACACTATCCCAAAGGTAATAAAAGGAATGTGTCACGAACTTTTAGCAAGGAACCCGTAAAGTGTTAACGTGAGTCCCATACCCCACGTTCGCACTAAACGGTTTACTAACCAATAGTAAGCTTCCACACTCAAAGCAGTAAAAAGTTCACCTCATGTCATCGGTAAACTAGGCCGAAAGGCCAAAACGATCAATCGAATAGGTCTGGGATTAACTGGAAAGGAAATACACACGGTTTCATAGGCCGGAGTTTTTTCCAACCGTTTAAGCACCTTTCCACTTTGTTCGAAGTGCTAAAGTGTGAGTGTGGGATTTTATTATAGAAAATAATTACGGAAAACGGATTTATAATTGGTTTGAAATCACTTTAAAACGGCCTTTGAAAACTCTCCTATTATGGAGTAATTAATTTAATAATTAAAAATAATATTATATAATAATTTCGTAAGACATTTCAGAGTGAAAAATCCTTTTAAAACCTTTTTATAAGGCCCGTGTATGAAATCCAGAGACAAGTCTCAAAGAAATCGATAAAACCAGAAAATCATTGAAAATATTCCAAGTGTTGGAAAATAGTCCAAAACTGACGCGAACCCAAGTTCGGAAAATTATTCGGACCAGCAAACTAAATCCGAATGGCATGAAAATAGGTAGGAACGTAGTACGACATTCCTACATCAGAACGCAAAAAGAATTACTCGATTCCGACTTGAAACGAAGAAACGGCGTCGTCTCAAAGTCGGACAAAAATCACAAAACTCTACTGTGTCAAAACAGTGCAAAGGTCCCACTTCGACGACATGGTCGAAGGGTCACATGAACTCAGATCTTGATGAAAATTAGCAGGAGCGTAGTAAAGTACTCCTACTTTGATATGCAAGAAGAATCATTCGGTTCCGACTTGAAACGAAGAAGTGACAATGTTTCAAAGTTGGTCCGACGATAACTGAAAATGATCACTATTGTAAAACAGTTTCTGGGTGCTACTTCGGCAATAGAAACAAAGTATCTAATGCACCTATATCTAAACCAAACTTTGCATGGTTGAAGGTATCGACCTCATCTTTTTAACGAGATAAAAAACAATGAAATCCGACAAAGGACGAGCCCGGTATGGCGTCGCAAAGTCGGGGTTCTGCGTTGAAAACAACGGGAGCAAAGAGAAGGCCTGTAGCTATGCACTAACAGACCAGAGATGAAAAACCACAATTTTGGCTTAGTAAACTTCCAATTATGACAAGATGAATAAAATAAAAGTTGTAGCTTAGTTTCTAAGTTTTCCGGAATGACCAAGATCGTCAAATTCCGATCGAGGATGAAAATTCTATCACTAAAACAATTCTCGGATCTAAATTCTATATCACTGTCGTTGTGCTCTCGGGACAGTGGTAAGAATGCACAGTTTTGACGAAATTAACTTCGAAATTTCATGAAACTCAAAAGATGAAACTTTTAGCCCTAAATCTATGCTTTCCAGAACATCCAAAATTATTAGATTTGGATAAGAAACGAGTAACTTATGGCCAAATCAATTTCAGGTTTTTATTTTCTCAACCCTGTAGTTTGTTGTCAGGTCAGCGACAAACAAACGTGATTTCGACCATTCAAACCTCAAAATTAGGCAAATCACAAAACATAAAAGTTAAAGGTTATAGAATAATCTTTCCAGAACATCAAGAAAATATTAATTCCAATTTAAGATGAATGAGTTATGCCTAATTTACTAACAGTAATAAACTAATTATAATTTCAGCTAGCATATATTAACTCTTTCCCAAGCAAAGAAAAGAAGATCAAAGAGTTTTACAATCTAAATGCACAAAAAAAAGAGGATTACAAAATAATTTCAGAAATTAAACAATGGATTAGAGGTGGGTTTTGTGATTGCTATTACCTTCAAATGATTAGATTAAAACCCCTTTGACTTTGATGAAGATTAATGAAGTTTTGCTCTAGGTTTGGAGACCATTATTTAGTGTTTTGCTCTAGGGTTTAAGGGGTAACGGAATAAGATGTTGGCTGAAACAAATGAGTAAAAGATGGTTTATAGGCTAATGGAAGTGGGTTAGTGGGCCTAATACCCATTAGGACTTGGAATATGTTACATATCTCAAGTTAGTTAATTTCTCTAAGTACAAACTACACATTATTTACCCATAAAATTTTAAAATATGTTACCAAAATAATTTAGCTATAGTTATAAAATTTTACATCGCAATATTTTCCAACTTACAATTTAACCCCTATTTATTCCAAAACACATTTTAGTCAAAATTGCCCAAAATCACCGTTTTGCAATTTAATTGTAAATTAAATTCCCAATTCAAATATTGCACTATTTTACACATATAAAATTTTGCAATATTATAAATTTCCATTTACCCTAATTAATTTCCATTAAATTCTCCATTTTACACTTAGGCCCAAAATATTAATTTATTCAAAATAACTAAATTTTGAACAAATTAGTCACATAAAAAATCATTAATAGCTCCAATTAAATTAAAATCCCAATTTTAATTTATTATTTGGTAACCGCAATCACGGGTTGTTACAGACTTGGTTCCTGGACCAAGTAATCAAACGGTTAGCAGTACCAAATGGGTTTACAAAAATAAAGCTGATGAGCAAGGAAATATTATTCGAAACAAAGCTAGATTAGTTGCTCAAGGTTATAATCAAGAAGAAGGAATAGACTATGATGAAACATTTTCTCCTATAGCTCGTCTAGAAGTTATACATATTTTATTTGCTTGTGCATGTTTTAATAACTTTAAACTATATCAAATGGACGTAAAAAGTGCATTTTTAAACGGTTTTATAAAAGAAAATGTATATGTAGAACAACCACCTTTATTTGCACATGAAAAATTTCCAGATCATGTTTACAAGTTAAAGAAAGCTTTATATGGCTTAAAACAAGCACCTCGTGCTTGGTATGATCATCTTAAAAATTATCTAATAAATTCTGGTTTTAAGATAGGAAAAGTAGATCAAACTTTATTTATAAAACAAGATAAAAATGATATTTTAATAATATAGATTTATGTAGATGACATTATTTTTGGTTCCACGAATTAAAAATTATGTCAAGAATTTTCAAATATTATGACAAGAGAATTTGAAATGCCTCACATGGGAGAACTTTCATATTTTCTTGGTTTACAAATTAAACAATTAAGTAATGGAATTTTTATTAATTAAGAATAATATTGTAATAATCTTATAAAACAGTTTGGTATGGAAAACACTTCTGCTAAACCAACTCCTATGAGCACTACGGTACATCTCGATCGAGATGAAAATGGAAAAAGTGTTGACCAAAAGCTATATCGAAGTATGATCAGAATACTTTACTTAACTGCTAGTCGCCTAGATTTAATGATGAGTGTATGCTTGTGTGCACGTTTTCAAGCAAATCCCAAAGAATCACATTTGCGGGCAGTGAAACGAATTTTGTGTTACTTAAGCAAGGCTAAAGAATATGGTCTCTTTTATCCAAAAGAATGTCCTTTTGAATTAGTATCATATAATGATGCTGACTTTGGAGGACGTCGAACGGATCGAAAGAGTACAAGTGTACTTGTCATTTCATTGGACGATCTTTAGTACCTTGGTTTAGTAAGAAACAAAATTGTTGTAACGACCCGTAAACTTTAAAAGTTTTATTAACGTAATTAACTGAAATTTTGTGAAATTTTAAATAATTAAATTTGGAAATTAAAATTTGATATTTGAAATAGTTTATTTAAACATAGCAATGGTAAATTTTCATCAAATAATTTGGAAGTTTATTTTATTGTGTAATTTTATATAATTGAAATCTGTTAATATTTGATGATAACAAAATATTTTCCAAATCTGAATATTTTTATATAATAAATTTGTAAATCATCTTCTGAGTAAAGCGTCATATTTCGTTTCGCCAAATTTGGACTACTATTACTCCGTTCATCTTATTTTCGACAAATTAGCAGCATTTTCGGTACCGATTATCTACTTTTGATAGGAGGGTCGTACCACTGATATTCGTATACCATTTTGATCGTCTCGTTGTGCTGACCTCTGCGGTATTTGTTTGTATATTTTGGTGTTCGGTACGCGGCGAAGCCCGTGAAAACGATTTACCATATCGGTACCAATTCTGGACCTTTTGTTTTCCCTGTGCCTTGTGATTTTCCAACGTGAGAAATTGGATCAGCCAATAACATTTATTTTTCAATAAACAATGCTTGACTCTTCCATTCCCACCGTTCAATAGATGGGCATGTCTTCTTATTTTTATTTTCATTCTGTTTACTTCACAGAAATCAAAGTCTAACTGTTGCCATGCCCATTTTCTTCGGCCATCCTTTCTTCTACCTGTTCTTACTTTTAGCAAATGTAAATTTCTAGCTTAAATATCTAAACCTGCTTGTACATTGATATTCCATTTGTTGCCGAAATCATCCAAGCAACCGAGAGCATCCACCCGCCCCATCCTCTCTCATCTCCCACCTGACTTCGGCTCCACCACCACCCTTGCTATGAACGCTTCGCCTCCACCACTAGGCATGGCATGCACACGCCCATGGAAGCATCAGCCATTCCACCTCTTTCCACCCACAAGCATCCGCCATGGCCTCAACTTCAACCATCCACTACCTTTGCAACAACCACCCTACGTGCAGCCACCCTCCAACGCCGAGATCTCCTCCTCCACAACCCTGACCACTTCATTGCCTCGCTCTCTGGCCATTGCAGCTTCTTTTCTTTGGTATGTTTATATATATTATATAAGAAAGTTATATATATTATCTGTTAGTGATATAAATTATATAATATATTGTTTATAAGTTATAGCATGTATGATAATGTTTTACATTATATAAAATATACTTATGTTAATGATTTTGAAATGAATATATAGATATATATTATGCAGTTTATATTGGATATGTTTGTGTTATATAATAGGTTATATAAACTATATATGATATTAGTTTATATATAAGTGTCCATAAGATTTATATGTATAAGTATATATTGGTTGATTTGTAAATATTCTATATATATATACACACACAATATATATATCCTGTTTTATAAATATGATGTTACAATATAGATATATATCATATGTGCATTATATAAGTGCTTACAATGTGTTATATTTTAAATGAAGTTGCATTTATATGACAGTATATATATTACAAGAAGAAAGATTTTATGTATAATGTTATGATGATATTTTGCAGTGAATATTATATATAGGTATCTTGTAATTTAATAAGTGTATATATATAAGTGTTGATTATGTGTATAAGTATATATGTTTATATATAGGTCTGTAGTGTATATGTTATAGTAGTATGGTTTTAAAAGTATATATATTTATAATATAGTGTATTGTAAAGGAATTTATATATATGTTATTTTGAATATAAAGTATATGTAGGATAATTATACACATATGTTTATTTTATTTGTTTTGTATTATGTTCAATATATAGGTTGTTATCATTATGTATATAAATGGGTATGAATATATATGCAGTTATTATAAGATTTAAAATCTATTATATAAGTTGTTATACCTATTTGCTTATAAACTTTTATTTTTGTGGTTTATTGTATTGGTTTTTTGAATTTATATGTATCCTGTTCGAATGTATATCATGTATGTTAGTATATGTTTTTTTTATATAAAGCAAGTTATAGTGATTTAAGAATAAGTATAAATTTTGATTTGTATATTGATTTTGAATATTACGTTATATATATACTATGTATATTTTATCGATATTTTGGTTTCTTTTAGATTTCTAAAATATAATATATAAGATGATTTAGATATGTATTTTAAGAAATTGCGATTTGAAATATAATATGTAATGATTATAGAGGTTTATTTTATGTTATATGGGTTATAAATTGAATATTGAGAAAGTATATGTTTAATTTTAAATTTACATGTAATATATAGATATGTCATTCTAAATATATAATTTAAATTAAATATTGGGTTTAAGGAAAATAATAATATAATATCATCTTGTTTAATTTATATCACGCTAATTTGATTTGTTCTCATCAATCTCTGTTATCAGCTCTGTTCGTCGAATTCATGCCAATCTTGCTTTGCTTTGAAATCCGTGCTTGGATTCGTAACTCATCTCATTCTCATTCATCTCTAGCCTCGAAAGGTGAGCAATCACTCACGATTAACGTTCTTATATTTATTAAATTTGATTTCAATTGAAACGACAATTGAATATGCTGATGTTAGTTATTTTAAATTGCTATATATATATGCTATTATCTGTATCTATTCACCTGTGACATCTGACACCATGACATGTTATTTATATTTTTTCTGTTATTGATAATATATGCATGTTGCTGATTATTATATATGTTCTCACTCTGCAAGTTCCCTGTTAGTATAGAATTCCCTATGGGTTGAAATGATACATACCCAAACGATCTTTAGAATAGGAGAAAATTGTTATGTGTCAAAATGATAAACCCTAGCGATTTTCATTAAATTGAATTAGGGATTGCGGGTTGAAGAGATATATTCCCGTATATATTTAAATTACGGATTGAAATGATAAATATCTTTATCACTTGACCATAGGATAGAAAATTATATACAGACACCGTTGGTCTATATATATTTTGAAAATGATTTCCAAAGTTTTGAAAAGAAATATATGGTTTTAATAAATATTGATTTTAAGATATTACATATATATAAATGTTATTTTTATAAAGGTTTAAATTTTAGATTTTTAAAATTATATGTTTGAAATTTTAAAGTTATAAGTTAGTTTTGAAATTATAAATTTTAAGATTTTACTTATAATTTTACTATTTTAAAAATATATGAATGAAGTTTTGATTTAAAATAAGTTTAATAATAAGATTTAATTTAATACAGTTTGATTTAGTTAATATATAATTTGTTTAGGTATTTATTTAAAATTTTATTTTAAAAGACAGATTTTATAATAATTTTAAAAAATTGAGGTTGGAAAGATAAATTTGAAATTGGTTTGAAATTGTATTTATTTAAGAATTATACTCAAATAAGTTTGACTTGAAATTGATTTTAAATTTGAGATTTTAAAGATATGATTTTTACTTGATTATTGGTTATGGAGATTAAAATTCAAATAAGATATTTAGTTTATTTGTAATTTAAGGTTTTATTTAAATGATATTGGATGACTAAGTGAATATTTCAATATTAAATAAATATGAAGTTAAATTTGAAATATAAATGAATTTATCAAATTGAGTTATTGTAAAGGTTTAAATATTTTAAACTTTGAAATCTATTGAAATCGAAATAGTTTATTTTTGTCGTTCAAATCTATATTTGAAATCGATATAAAATAGTTTATTTAGATTTGAAATGAATTGAAATGGAAGAATTGAGATCTAATTTAAAATGGGATTTTGGAATTTGAGTTGATTTAAATCGATTTGTGAACTTTGAGGAAACTATTTTTATTATATAAAGCATTTTAATAAGGATATTGTATTTTATAAGTTTTTTTGATATTTAAACTATTTTAATACAAACTATTTTACTTATAACTATTTTATATATATACTAATTATTTTAATATAAACTATTTTAATATACAAACTATTTTATTATATTAACTATTTTATTATAACTATTTTAATATATATACTATTATTAATATCTAAACTGTTTAGAGGAAAGTGTTATGATTTCAAAGTGTTATGTTTTCAAAGTGTTACGATTTCTAAAAAGTTATCATTTTGGAAAGTGTTATGATTTTGGAAGTGAATATTATTTTAAGTGAGAAATTATATCGTATTGATCTGGTTTTGAAATGGATATGATATTTTGGTTTTGAAGTATGATATTTTGAAATGACCACGGTGTTATAATAACGATTGGTTGTTAAAGAGACCGGGATCGGTTATTGTCATAATCTCTGCTAATACCGAAAACCACTTTAACAACTATGTACGCCGTGGAGATTCCAGAATGAAGTAGGATGGTGGCGACGATTCTATTTAAGGTATATATGTGGACCTGACTCCCGTGAGTTAGCTTAAGGTGGCTAAAACAGGAGCAATTGACGGCCAAGTGAGGTAGCTACTCCGATCGGACACATTTCTTCGATTGCCATTCTACTACTTTGTGATTGATTTGGTGCGCACCTTTGATTTGGGAGTGTGGATCGAGGTGGGCGGTAGCTGCGGCTATGCGTTACCACTAGCTTGGAAGTGTAATTGGTATATCTACCCTGGGATTGCCTAGTTGTGTCGTGTCACATACCTTAACGAGACCACTACGAGTTTGTTTTGTACCATACCTATGGAGTGCCCTCTGACGACGCCCAGTACGGGGGAGATTACGGTACTATATAGACTATGGGAATATATAACATGTGTTAAGGGGGATATGGGTAACGCCTTAACGCTATTTTAATAGTTTCATTTTCTATAGGCATATTATAATAGCGTATTGTACTACATAGTAGATAGTTCCACGGATCCTTAGAGGATGGTTATCCCAAACATCCTTTGAGTTACTCGTATTTCAATTGATATTTCACTTGAGTTGGATTTATTGATATAAGAATGTTAATCCTGACTCGAGTGTTTTGTCTTTTGCTTTATGCTCGGGTCAGACTGAGTGTCACAGCATTTGAGACTCACCTTTGGAGTTTGGAGCTTCACTTGGAGATCCAACTATCTATTTAGCTTCCAGTTATTATGTTGACTCCAGTGATATATTCAGATTTTTGTTATTTGACTATTGTATTGAGACTTCTATGTATTCGAGACTTCTTTGTAGCTTGTTTTAACTCTGATATATATATATATATATAGTAGCTTCATGAACTACTATTCATTTGTTTCCGCTGCTTATTGTTATATTACTCTGTGTCTGTGATTCTGTGATTATTTTATTTACTGTATATGTTGAGTTTTGCCAAATATAAATTAACAATCTGGTATTTTGAGCGATTCAAGTCCGACATGTGCGGATGCGAATGGTTGAAAATATCATGATGTTACAATTGTGTTTCACTTTCGATGTGTGAAGCAGAATATATTTCTGCTCTTTGGCATGTGCTCAAGTAATATACATGCAGGAAACACTACAAGATTTTAGACTAAAACTTTCTAAATCAACAATTTACTATGATAATACAAGCACTATAAATTTATTGAAAAATCCTATAAATCACTCTAGAACTAAACATATTGATATTAGACATCATTTTCTTCGCGATAATATAGAAAAAGGAAATATTTCGCTAGATTTTGTACCATCATAAAATTAAATAGCCGATACACTTACTAAACCCTTAAATGAAATATTTTTACTAAATTAAGACGAGAACTTGGAATTATGTCGTTACATGAGTTATAATTCGTTATTATTGTAAAAAATTATATTTTTTAAAATAAATGAATAAAAAAAAATTAACAAAAAATTGGTGATGATGGCACTCGAACTCTGCTCTCATGGGAGGAAGTTGAATAATTTTCCAATGTTCTAATATATTTCTTTAATTAAGACCATATATAACTTTAATTTTACTTGTGGCCATAATCTCTTACATTTTCTAAACTTTCATTTTTTCTTGGCCGTAAATTTCTGAAGATTTTTAGCCTTCAAAACAAATAACCTAAAATAGTTAGTTAACTCAGTATATATGTACGTAATCAAAAATTTTAAAACTCATATACAAAACTTACAAATAATATACAAACATTACAATGTCGTCACAAGAAAGCTCAAACCGATCCTCAATCGTGTTTAGCACTTCTACCTTGGATTCTTCAAACAATTCTACTTCGGTATATATTCCAGTAAAGATTACTCCTTCCCCGAATCATCACATTGGATATACACACTGAAAGGAAAGCGAGCTAAGAGAAACTTAGGTTTTGGTTCTCCATCAACCAAAGAAAAAATTAATGACATCTATCATTATCAACGAGAGACGTAAGAATTACAACGTGAAATTTACTATGAACAAAAAGTTAATGCAAAACGATTAAATTTCCTAGAACAATTCGCTCTTAAGTTTTGCAAATCATCTCCCAAGAAAAGTGTATACCATCCATCTCCCCAACGTCCTCAAGTTTCTCCAAACTCTTGGAAACGAAGTACTCAAGTAATGTTTGGTCACTTATCCATCCATTACATGAAATCACCAAGGTTGAACCGTGCTCAGATGATTCCAAATATTCGGGAAACTAAATTATTTTCGTTAAAAAAATTTAATATTGTAATATGAATAAGTATTGTGTTTGTTGAAATAATAGTAATATATTTGTGTTTAACATTAGAATAAAACTAAAAATCATATACATACGTATGTATATAGTTTATAACTAAATAAAGGATTAGCCAAAAGAACAAACAACAGTTTCAGCCGACTGCAAGAAGGCTTTCAGCCGACTGAAAATTCAAAGTCTTTTAAATTTTTAACCTAAAGTCAATCGACTGACCTATGCCCACCAACCGACTGAAATACATCAAAAATGAACTATATATCTACGGGATAAAATTCTCTGTACAACAGTCGACTGAAACCCCAAAACAGTCGACTGTTTATTCAAAGTTTTCAAATTTCGACATAGCAAACAGTCGATTGAACCCCAATACTTCAGTCGACTGAATATTGATAATTTGCACTACAAAGTTGTGGATTCATGAAGCCTGCAATCAGCCGATTTACCTGCTCATTTAAGTCGACTGCCCCATTAAATTTCAGTTTTTTTTTAAATAGATCTACACTCTTCCTAATACAACTATTCATTCAAACACTACTTAACTCCCGTCTATTCTTCATACTACCACTACCTAAACCCTCATACTCTAAAAGAAACCCAACTCAAACCCTAGCCTCCTCATCAAAAACTGTATTTTTTTTCTTCAAACTACTCCAACCAAATGGCACCATAATCCAAATGTGCTCGTGAATCAACTACCAGCCCATCGAGAGCCAAATTCATGCTTGCTTCACAATGAAACGGCTATAAATAGGTTTAACTGAAAAAATCAAGGATTTTTGAAGATGCTTTCGTCAAATTCGCTGATTTCAACAGCTATGTTATAAGAGAACTTGCCGAAGCTAACGGTCTTGATCATCCCATAGGGTATGATTCCAACACATTAAAATATACCCTCTTTTAATAAAGCTATTCTTTGCAACCATGAATCTAGATCACCAAGATCCACATAATAAAGATGATTATATTTGGACCTTGGTGTGTGAGGTAAAAATTTATCTTCCTCTCCAACGACTTGGCCACATATACGATGTCCATCCGAAGGATTGGATATCGATAATGTAGTGGTAGATATGTATAATCGAGACGAAGTTTCACAACTTTTTCTATCGGATGATTTGACAATTTTGAAATCTAGTGCTTTACATCCAAAGGCATGGATTATTAACCGAGCACTCTGTGATATCCCGGGTTTTTGGGTAATATAAATTTAATAATCTGTATTGATAATTTAATTGAATTGATAATTTTCTTTATAATTATAATTTAAATTGATAATTTAATCTTTTAAAAGATAATAAATATTTAATCTGGCAATATTTAATTTAGTAATATTTATTTATATCATTTCTAACAATTTAAAATGGATAAAATTTATCTTTCAAAGCTAATAAAAATATATTCTATTTATCATGTATATATTAGTATACATATTGTAAATAGGAAGTCTTTGATTTAAATTTAATATTTTTCAAATGCTAATTTAAGAATAATTTTATATTTTCAAAATATAAGATAATTATTATTTCTAAAGTATGATAGTTTAAATAAGATTTAATAAAAGAATTATTTTATCTTGTTTTCTTTTAAAAAGTACTAAACTAAAATGGTTATAAGTGTGTATATATGATATTAAATAAACTTTCTTTTTAAATATCTCTTAAATTTAGAAGGTTTGTAAAAATAAATAATAATTCACATTTACATAAATAGAAAAACATAATTACTTTTACTAATAAGGGTTTAGACATAATTATGCATTGTTTTAACACTTGTAAACATATAAAAACAAGTTGGACATTTGTCTAGTTAGTAATAAAACAAGTGGCAACATTTTCTTTATTTAAAAATTTTATTTTATAAATAATGTAGTTGTAGAAGAAACCTGGTTTCATTTTCTTCAGTTCGAATCTTTTTCTTCCTCCATCTTCTTTTTCTCTCCTCATCTTTCCAAAAACTGAAACAAAGAAATAAATAAATCAAAGCAGAAACCAAATGCAAATGAAACTGAATCAAGCTACAAACAACAGTTTTCAAAATCAATTCAACTTCGACCTGAAATCATGCAAACATAATGAAGATCAACAAGCAAGAAAATTCAACTCAGCAACTAAATCAAACAAAGATTTAAGCTTCATCAAGCAGTAGATCAACTCAACATAAAATCAAAATTCAAAGATCAAATCAAGCATCAGGTCCCAGATCAATAAAGGAAGCCTGTCCCTCTGTTTTAAAATAGGTGAGTAAATTTATTTTTAAAAACAGTTTAACCTGATGATTTTATTTGATGTCAGTGATAGATTAAATTGATCTGATATGAATGCATGTATATATGGTTGAATGATGGTGTGTACTTGCTTGCGTGTCTGTATATATGCAAATATCTGAATGTATATGTAGGTATATAGGAAAATAGGCCCTGTTTATAGTTCAGATTGGAAAATCAAGTTCTAAAATTCAAATCCTCTTTGTAAAATCGATATTAGATATTGATTTGTGAATGAAAGAGGATTGTTACAATATAAATTCAATTTTAAAAATGGTTTCTAGAATTTATATTTGGCAATTATTTCTGAAAGATGAATACCAGTGATGATCTAAAATTTTGCCAAGAATCAATCTTCATAATTTCAGAATTTGATTATAGAATTTGATTAGTAATAGAAAATGATGAATTTTAATATACATATCAAAATTTTTAGATTGATAATTCATGAGAATTTTAGAGATATTCGTTTTGGGTATCTTTGTTGATTGCCGTTGATCAACGTGATGATCGGAGGCAATTTCTTGATCGAAGCTAGCTTGAGTGTTGGAGATAATGGGAAAAATACAATCAAAATTTTCCAATGTCTAAATTGATCGAATTCGATCAAACCAGGGTTTTAGGTGGAGTTTTTGTTCGTCTGTTGTCAAAGGAGTTTCGACGTGGATAGGGGATCGGACACGATCGCGATGGGGGGAAAAGTTTGCTGGAGTCGTGGCGAAGCTGCGGCGAAGTGAGCGAGGCTTCTCGAGGCGGAGTTCGTCGGCGATGGGTTGTTTCTGATCGAGATGTGGGTTCCAGTTTTGATCGAGGTGGTCGAATTTCGTTTCGATGGTGGAGATTGGTTTCTGGGTTGATGGTTGGGTTGTCGAGGTCGTATGGAGTTGGTCGGCGATCAGTTGGATGGTCGGAGGGGAGAGGTTTGATCGTGCACGTGCATGTGTGCACGTTCGTGTACCAGGTGAGTTCGACATTGGGGAAGAAGAAGATTTCTCGGGAAGGTCTCGTGAATTCTGCGTGAAGACTCGAAGTGGATGAGTAGACGAGCGACTCGAAGTTTGATCGGGGAAGAAACGTGTTTGGCTCGGGTAATTTGAGTATACTGGGTTATTAAAGAATGTACTCAAGCTTTTCAAATGTTTCAATGTTATTTTCAAAAGAAATTATAAAGTAATGTTTAATTAGATTTCAATATATTTTAAATAGATAAGTTTAAAGGATATGATAATTATTTCAAAGATAAATAATTGTTTAATTTAATTAAACATGTTTGAAAAGCATTTTCAAAGATTTTAAGTATAATAAAAATTTAGGGTTTAAATTGTTTTAAAGTAAAATTACATTTTTAAATATATGATTGATTTTTAAATGGGTTTTAAATAAAGTAAATAATTTGAGTTTAATTAAGAATAATAAATAAGTAAATTTAATTAAAGTTTAATTACTTGTTGTAATTAAGAATAATTACTTAATAAAGTAATTAGTGGGAATAAATGTAATTAAGAAATAAATGAATTAGAGATTGAGTGATGATTAATTTATTTATTAATTAATGTAATTAATTTTAGAAAGATAATCACTTATGTTTTTATTAAGTGTAATTATTTAGTGAGGTAATTAATAGATAATTATTCAATGTAATTAATTTAAGAGGAATTGCTTATGGAAGTAATTAATGGATAATTACTTATAGAAGTAATTAAATATATGATAATTATTTCAAAGATAAATAATTGTTTAATTTAATTAAACATGTTTGAAAAGCATTTTCAAAGATTTTAAGTATAATAAAAATTTAGGGTTTAAATTGTTTTAAAGTAAAATTACATTTTTAAATATATGATTGATTTTTAAATGGGTTTTAAATAAAGTAAATAATTTGAGTTTAATTAAGAATAATAAATAAGTAAATTTAATTAAAGTTTAATTACTTGTTGTAATTAAGAATAATTACTTAATAAAGTAATTAGTGGGAATAAATGTAATTAAGAAATAAATGAATTAGAGATTGAGTGATGATTAATTAATTTATTAATTAATGTAATTAATTTTAGAAAGATAATCACTTATGTTTTTATTAAGTGTAATTATTTAGTGAGGTAATTAATAGATAATTATTCAATGTAATTAATTTAAGAGGAATTGCTTATGGAAGTAATTAATGGATAATTACTTATAGAAGTAATTAAATGGAAGTGATTAAGAGTTAATCATTTGATGTTATTAATTAAAGGATTAATTAATATAATTGATTTGAAGTTAATTAATTAAAGAGTAATTAATTAATTGAAGAGTTAAGGTTAATTTATAATGTGATTAATATCTTGTTAAGGTAATTAATTAAAAGAGAGAAATTAATTAAGGAAGTAATTAATTAATTAAGTAATATTAATTAACATAATAAATGATGTAATTAAGGTTGATTAATTAAGATTAATTAATCAATAATAACTGATTAAAGAATAATTAATATAATTAATTAAGGAATTAATTAATTAAGGTAAGTAATTAAAAGATGGTTAATTACTGTTTATAATTTATTTAGGTTAATTAAGGAATGTAGTTAATTAAAGATTAATTATTTAATTAACTAGAAGGTAATTAATTAATGAATTAATTAGAGGATTATTAATTAATCAAGGTTGATTAATAAAAGCAATTAATTTAAGTATGATTAATTAATTGTAATTAATTAAGGATTAATATAATTAATTATAGTTAATTAATTAATGAAGGTTCATTAATTATTGTAATTAATGATAGTAATTAAAGGTTAATTACTGTATATGGTTAAGAATAATTACTTGAATGTAATTAAAGTATAATTAATCAAGGAAGATTAATTAGGGAAGATCATTAAGAGATGATTAATTAATTAATTTGTAATTAATTAATGCTAGTAAGCAGGATTAAGGTAATCCAAGTAATTAAAGGATAGTAATTAATTTAATTAAAGGTTAATTAAATTGATTTGGAGTTAATCAATTCTGCTTTTGAATGATTGATTAATATTGGATGATTGATATTGGGTGATTGGTTGATACTGGATGATTTGGATTTGATATCTCTGATATGTGATATGCTGCTTTATGAGATGAATGTTGATATGAATTATCTATTGTGATAATGTTATTTATCTATCTGTTTATATCATTCAGAATATAAGTTTAAATGTTTAAACCTTTAAACAACTTGGCCTTAAAAGATACGTTTTGGATTTCGATGAGACCGGGATCGGGTTTCCGTATACCGGTATTCCAGGTCTGGAGACCCGAATACCACATCGATCCAAATTTACGATAGGTCGTGAATCTCAAGTGAAGATGAAGATTCAGAGTGCAAGGGTTATTGTCGTTAACTCTGAGGGTGATTCCAAAACGAGTGTAACGAGATAATGCCTTCGGTTTCGTTCGAACCCGGAACGAACTTGTATGGATTGAATGCTTTCAGCACATCGTCAGGCAGACGATGAGCATTCTAAGTGATATGTTCTGATTAAAGGTAATCGTAACCTCAAGCCTCATCAACCGGGAATGGCTAAAACAGGGGAGGTGCAGCAAGGCTTCGTGGGTAGCACCCACTGAGAGCAAGATAGATCCCTGTCTAGAGGTCCCTTTTCTTTTATTCGGCTTAGTGTGTGGTTGGTCGCGCCAACTACGGGGTTATCTTGTTCGGAATTATCCAGTAAGGGATGGTTCCGGCTTTGTGTTGCAGGGGAGCGGGCGTACTCCTCGGTACGGTGATCTAGGCCACGTACTGTGACGGGCGGTACCCCAGTAGCCCTGCCATTGTATGGAATCCAAACTCCAATAAGTGCCGTACGTATTAGTTGTGCCCAACTATGTTGGAATGTGAGATGTAAGCATTTCAGCTATTTCTGTATTTTACTTGAAAACCCTAGACCCTATTATAATACAATCGGATTTCCTATCAAATGTTTTAGTTAGCGTAAGGTAAAAACTTACCCATGTTTATTTGTGGGGAGTCTTACGTGATACTTTTGTTTTCAAAGGTTTTCAAAGTTAAGCAATCTAACCGTTTACTCACACCAGACCCATGTCTGACCCAAGTGTTTATTTTCTGTTTTATTAAACTCTTGGGTACTCAATATTGTATTGAGTAGTCAAGGGATTCAGGATAATCTTGACGAATTCTGGAGGAGCTGTGAGGCTTCAGCGAGTAGATATATAGAGTTTCCGCTGTGATTGTATTAGTCTGTATTGTACTGATGTACTTGTGTTGTATAATAGACAGAAGTTTATAACTGTCTATTCCGTGATGTATAAATTGTGTACTCTGATGTATATGATACTATGTAATATCTTATGTGATAATATATTTCTCGTTCCGCTGTGAGATTTCTGATATTGTTTAGTTCTTTCTTTCTCTTCTTTTTTTTTCTATCCCTTTCTTTCTTATTAGCGATACGACTTTCTGTGGAGAGAAAGTCGTGGTCGTTACACACTCATTCGATCAATGAAACCTCGGACCGGTAGCTATGAAAAGGTCTATAAGAGGAATTTTCAAGCCCTTTATGTTATTTACTCATCCCAAAGTGTAAATTGGGCAAATTTTATTTTTGATGAGTTTCGCACAGTCAATCACAACAGAAACTACAAAACAATCCACTATGGTGCCTATATCATGCGTATTCTACAAAACTTCGAAGTTCCTTTACCCGATTCGGATTTCATGACCATTGACTAGCTTAACTCGAAGACTCTAAGTCTAACGGGTCTTCCTAAACTCCCCGAACATTAACAAATTATAAGCTTTCAACAATGGGCCACTAATCGCGAATAAGGAATTCCTCAACCAAGAGACATAAATGTCGCCTCTTCATCCTCTCAACCTCCTCGACAAGAAGAAGAAGAAGACGACGATGAGATTCAAGAACTCCATGGTGACATAACTCTGAAATAAGCTCTTGTCACATTGTCTCGAAATCAAATCAAGCTTGGACGACATTTGGCTACCGTCGAGAAAAATATGTCTAAAACAAATAAAAAGCTAAACTCAACAAAAGGCTTTTTAAACAAAATTTGGGAAAAAGTCTCCTGTACCGGCTCTACTTCTACCGGTGTTGTTGAAAATCCGGCCTCATTCACTTGGTCAACTTCGGAAGAAGAAGAAGAGGAAGAAGAAGTTCACGATAGTGAGGATTTCTAGTCTTTATTTATTATTATTATTATTCACTCATGGTCATTTTATCGTATAATTTTTAAGACATTCTCTTATGTGCTTATTGTATCTTGATGTTGTTATTTAACATTGTCCTTTGTTTCCCGTATTTACATGCTCATTTGTTTGCTAATATGATGATATGTTTATTTGCTTCCCTAAACTATATACTTATTTTTGTGCCTATATGTTTATATTTCTCATATTATATTATTTTCTCCTTTTTATGGATGACAAAGGGGGAGAATATGATTGATAGGGGGAATATTCATTCAAGGGGAATAAATTGCTTTCATAATTTACAAACTTACATAGTTGTCATCATCAAAAAGGGGGAGAATGTTAGAACATGCCTTTTATATTTTGATTATGACAATAATATAATTAAATATTATGTGATCTAACCATATTTTTAGGAGAAGATACTATTTTACTTGACAAATAATCTACCAGATTACAGACCAGATTCCAGATAGAAGGTTAAGTAATATATTGTCTATGGTTGATTTATGGTCTAAGTCTAGTAGTTAATGCTTGTTAAAATGTCTCCAAAGTGGTATATGCATGCACACATACTTAAAAATCTTTCAAATCATAGTTAATATGCCAAGATTTTTATTAAACTTGTTCACACACAAAAGTGTTTTTGAAAAATCTTCAACATAGTGAAAAAAAACAAGTAATTCAGCCGACTGAAATGCATAGGTCGGTCGACTGAATTCCTTGGCACGTGTACAATTTTAATTGAATGTTCAGTCGATTGAACCCTATGATTCAGCTGACTGAATTAACTTCCTTTTGCAATATTTCCTCTCTAATTCAACTTTCAATCATTTCAGCTAGTTGAATTATTTCATTCAGTCGACTGAAACTTTATAATGGCTATATTTCTGAAAAGTCTCTTCACTTCAGCGAACAGAAACAACTCTTGATTCAAGGATTGTTTCTGTATCTTTTGATCGCTACTCTTCATGATAAGTTGCAACACTTAAATACTATTTACAGCTAAGAAATCAATTTTTTTACTAACTTAATTCTGATTCTATTTTCACATTCTTATTATCTAAACAACCTTGCCATTTGCGTTCAAATACTTTTGATTCTAATCACTTGTTCATTCAAGCAAATCTCATTAGTGATTAAATAAACTTCCTATCTTCACGAATTATACTATATACCACAAAGGAGAAGATTATAGGAAGGGTGTACGTAATTGACTTATCAGTGCTACTCAAGAGCATACTCAGTCAGAAGCAATTTTACCGTGTATTAGAAGTCCTGTTCGGTTGCTTAGGCGGTTAAAGTCCTATTCAGTTGCTTAGGTAATAGAAGTCCTGGTCGGTTGATCATGTAGTGTAATACCTGTTCCTCTGGGTTAAGAGAGGGTTGATAGTTAAATTCCAGAAGGAGTCTAGGCTGGACGTAAAACGGGATGTTCGAACCAGTATAAAAATTCCTGGTGTCATTTACTTTTTACTATTTACTTTTTATATTCTGCACTAGTAGATAACTTAATTAATATTTCATATTACGATCCTTATTCACTTTCAAAAGTCAGTCAATAGCTCTTGTACTCGGATAAGGTATGGAGCGAGTCATTGTCCTTTAGCCTGGTAATCTCCCTGTCTTGGCATACCACCAACTGGGAATCGCAAAAGATTTCAAGAGATCTTATTCCCAATTCTCTGGCAAGTTTGAGTGTAGCAATCAGAGCTTCATACTCAGCTTCATTGTTCATTGTAGAGAAGTCAAGTGTTAAAGCATAGCATATTGATCGATCCTATGGAGTTATTAGCACGACACTGGCTCCAGAACAACGATAATTGGATGCTCCATTCGTATACATTTTCCACCGACTGGTAGGGGCTTTACCGCTCTTTAGGAGATCATCATGTGTAGTGAGTTCTGCTATAAAGTCCGCTAGTGACTGTCCTTGGATGGCTCTTTCAGGGAGATAAGTGATGTCAAATTGGCTCAGTTCGATGATCCACTCCAGTAACCTTCCAGACATCTTAGGTCACTGTAAGATCGTAACAGCCGATTGGTGTAAACAGTGATGAGATGAGCCTGAAAATAAGGGCAGAGCTTTCATGAAGCAATCAACAAGCAGTACGTCAATTTCTCTATCTTCGGATAGTTCCTTTCAGCTACTATTAATCGCTTGCTAACATAATAGACGAGTCTCTATATTCGAATCTCCTCACGAAGCAGTGCAGCACTTATAGCGTGTACCGACATGGCCAAGTAGATATACAAGTCTTCATGATCTACCGTCTTTAAAAAGATGGGAGGTCTTTCTAAGTGGTTTAGCAAAGCTTGAAATGCATCTTCACACTCCTATGTCCATTCAAAGTTCCTCCTTCCTCTTCTTATCAGGTCGAAGAAAGGAATATATTTACCAGTGCTTTTGGAAATAAACCGGCTTAGGGCGGCAACCTTTCCATTTAGGCTATGTACTTGTTTGATAGTCTTTGGCGCTTGGATGTTGCGAATTGCTTGAATATTCTCAGAATTAGCTTCGATTCCATGAGCACTGACAATGAAACCCGAGAATTTTCTAGTGCAACACCAAAAGAACATTTTAGGGGATTGTTCTTCATTTTGTATTATCACATAATATCGAACATTTCTGCTAAGTCTCTAATGTGGTTGCTTGATCGTCGTGAATTCACAAGCATATCATCCACTTATACCTCCATCATCTTTGCAATCTAATCTTTAAACATTCGGTTGACCAGGCGTTGATAAGTTGCTCCAACATTCTTCAATCCAAATGGCATTACCACATAACAATACAATCCCACTTCGGTAATAAAGCCGGTGTGCTCCTAGTCGGGGATGTGCATCGGGATTTGATTATATCCGGAGTACGCATCCATGAAAGATAACCACTCATTCCTGCAGTTGAATCCACTAGTTGGTCGATCCCTGTAAGAGGAAAACTATCTTTCCTACGCGCCTTGTTTATGTCCAAATAGTCAACGCATGTTCGCTACTTTCCATTCACCTTTCCCACAAATACAGGATTTGATACCCATTTCGGGTAGAGGACATCACAAATAAACCCATTGCATTTGAGCTTATCCTACTCCTCTTTAAGGGCGGCAGATCTCTCCAGATTTATGCCACACCTTTTCTGTTTCACCGGGACATGGCCCAGGTTGATATTTAATGCGTGACTCGCAATGGCAGGCGAGATCCCTTACATATCAGAATGAGTCCTAGCGAATACATCGAGATTCGCTTGAAGAAAAGCAGCAAGTTCTTTCATCATCGGGGGGTTGAGCAGTGATCCAATCTTTAGGACCCGCGATGGGTCATGGTGGCTGACTATGATATCAATCGTCAGCTCAACCGGTACAGCCTTGGTTTCTTTGGGCTCCTCCTCATCATCCCTCGGATCTATCTTTATAGAATCGACTGTGGCACCTGAGCCATGGCCTAGAAGCTGGTTGTCAATCTTTTATGGCTTGGTTGCGGAGAGACTTGTCCACACCCTTACCTTTCTGTCTCCGCTGGGCCTCTCTCAACTTAACTATGTAGCAGGCACTTCCAGCTGCCTGATAACCATGCACAACTCCAACACCATTATCAATTGGAAACTTCAAAGTCAAAACCATAGGGCAAGAGCTGCCTGGAATTCAGCTAAGGCCGGTCGGTCCAGAAAAGCATTTTATGGAGAGTCAACATCCAAGACAACAAATGGAAACATCTATACTATGCTGTGATCGCCTTCTCCCAACTCCATGACAATTCAACATAACTGATAGCTTTGGTCGCAGCACCTTTAAAGCCATGAATGCGGGCTTTAGACGGTTTCAAGTCCTTGACTTCCAACCTCATTTGATCGTAAGCCTTTTTGAAAATTATATTCACAGAATTACCATAGTCAATTAAGATCTTCCTTAGGCGGGGCCGATCATAGCAGAAATGACCATCGGGTCAATCGTCGGTGCCTCCACCTCATCTACCATTATACGCTGCTTTCTGCCATTGTATACTGCTATTTGGCTAGAGCCCCATCTTCTGTATTTGAAAAACACTCAAAATTCATATGCTTGATTGTGCTAGCATAGATCCATCTTGTGCTCTCGTATCAGCTGGATGTGGTCCTTCGGCTATCATATTGATCACTAATCTTCCATCAGTCCGTGAAGGCTCCTCGGCACTGTGCGGTGCTTATCCTCGGTTGGGGTCGGATGTCCCCTGCATATCATCCAATGGGGCTTTAACAAACTGATGTGCAGGTAAATGTGCATATATATACATCCATATTTTATCTCTTTTTATTTAAATAAATATCATATTTGGGCATTTTAACATGTTTAAAACCAAAATTTAATTATTTTCAAATCATCATAAATTCATCTTCGTTCAGGGGCAAAATGGTCATTTTTGTGCATGTGTCAATTTGAGAATTTTTACTTGGACATTTTTTATGATTTTTTATAGGAAATTTTGATGCATATGAAAGAGGGATTCATGAAGATATATGCATGCACAAATGAATACAAAGGAAAGAAGAAGGAAATAATTCAAGTCCAAGATCATGGAGGAACCCACCCACTTGACTAAATCAACAATTAGAAGCTAATGGACAACTAAGTGGAGGTTAAAGCTTCATGCACATTTAATAAGGGATTAATTAGTGGTTAATGGTTACTTGGTGGCTACACTTCCTAAAGGGCATTTTGGTAAGCTCCCTAAATATTGAATTAGGATTTTATGCATGTATAAATAGCCCTCTTATGTACATGTAAATATCTTCTACCTTTCATTTTGTACTTAGAAAATTAAGAAAGCAAATTATAAGCTCAAAGTTACATGAAATGAAAATGGCTTCCAAGCCACTTTCTCTTTTCTTTTCTACATGCTTTTCTTTGCTTTTATGTTAATGTTAATTTCTACGCTCTCTTTCTTTTAATGTTTATAGCTTAGATTTGCATTCATGCAAGTAGTGTAGCTTTTTTTATGCAAGTAGTTAGTAGTTAATCTCTCTCTCTCTACCTTTGCTTAGTTTCATTTCTTTGCATTTTTATGTTGAAATTTACAAGTGTTGATTTGATAACACAAATGAGTAGCTAAACCCCTTCAATTTAGGGGTAATGAAGCTCTCTAACTTATGTAATTTCAACATTTTTATGGTTTATCATCTCATTTGGTTTGTGCTTCATGAAGTGAATTTTGATGTAATTTTATACAAGTGGGTTTGATAGCTTATGTTGCTTTTGCAAATGAGCTATTCTTAATCAACATAAACACAATTTACATCATCATTTGCTAATTAATTTTTGACTTTGAAATGAAAGTTAAAACAAAACTTGATGATCTATCTTACTAATTACAATAGTAAATAGATCATACTTAAAATAGCTTTTGCTTTGGCTTCATTTTCATGAGAATTTATAAGTGATATAATTGTTGTATTATAGTTTGATGGTTTAAGTTATGTTAATTAATAACATAAATAACTTATGATCAATGCAACAATTATTTAACTTAATATCACAACTAGAGATCATAAATTATTTGTTTGTTGATTTACAAAAAAAATAGAAGAGTGGATTTGCCTCTAAATTGTTCTCTAGTCTCATAGTTTTTAATCTCATTTTCCTTCTAATTTTAGCTTCATTTTGTTTACAAATTGTAGTTAACAATTTTCTCTCCACTTTGATCTAATTTGATTGATTAAAAAATTTTAAAATCTAACAATTCCCTGCGGATCGACCCGTACTCGCCACGTACTAACTTTTGCACGCCGTGCGCTTGCGGTTAAAATTAATTCAAAATTTATCGGCATTTTTCTAACTCAATAGAAAATTTGTTGTTAAACACAAACTGCTGTAGATTTCTTTCCCAAATCTTTTTCCCAATAACATCCTGAAGATGCCTACATTTATTCGTGTTGTGACCATAGCATTCGTGGAACCGGTAATATTTTCTAATCTGCTTTTTTTCTCTATCAATTCTTTCAGAGGTAGCTTCCTATACTACATGGTATTGCATGTAGATAAGTAGACATTCTCTAAATATGTATTCATTGGTGTATAGGTATCATACATTGGAATCCTAGACTTTCCTCTTCAGAATCCCTCTTTCGTTCATGGTTCCTCTCACCGACTTTCTTTTGCTGATTCGGTTTATTTTGGACATTTAGTTGAACTTTTCTGGAACTCTCTTCGGACTATTTCACTGCAAGGTTACTTTGTACTCCCTCTCCACTTGGTCCCACAACATTCTTCTTCCTAGAGCATCAAGCTTCCTCTTTCCTCAAATTCTGAGCTGCTTTTGCATAGAAACGCTCCAACATCGCAGGTGTTTACCAGCTAACCAATCGCCAAAGTCAGATTCTGGGTCAATCCTCTTGTTACCACTATCAATATTGAATGGTCATTCGGATTACTGAATTTTGTGACGACCACATGAAATCACTCCAAATAGTCTTTCAGCGATTCTCTCAGAGCCTGGATCATGCTTGATAGGGACATTTCATCTTTGGGGCGAGTTGCATGCATATGGAATTGCTCCACAATTTTTTTGCTAAATAGTCAAATCTAGAGATTGACCGTTAGGGTAATCTCGTAAACCACATCGTTGCTATGCCCAAGAGAGTAATAGGAAAACATCTGCATTTTGTGCATCATCTACTCATATGAAATCCTTCAGCCATTCATATCTCATGATGTGTGACCTGGGATCGATTTTTCCCTCGTAGGTAGGAAACAACAGCATGTTGAACCTCCTTGGATGCTCCACATGTAGGATATTATCGGTAAACGGGGTATGGCTTCTCGAGATCCCCTAATCATCATTGGTCAATCCTTAGATCTCCCTTACTAGTTGTCTGACCATAGTCATTAAGTCCGGCGTTTGAATAGTTGGAGCCAAGCAGTGGTCATGCTCCACCTCACGTGAATGGTCCGGTCGATGTCTACAGGTCGTTCCACGCCTTCTTGGCTCAACATCCTCTTGATGTGTTGTAACATCCCCCTACTTGGAGGCCCAAAACTAACGGCTATGGATGTTGCAGTCATCCATAGTTATTAATCCTCGACGACCAAATACGACGATATAGATACATTGATACACAGAAACCCAAGAATATGGAAACAATTTAAATAGCAAACAAATTCCACATTCCATGTCAAAATATTTCAAATTGATTACATAATCTCAGTTTGCAAATCACGTTCAGATAACATATAATTATTACAAAATATGCCAAGAGCGACATATGAAGATTCTCCTTTGGTTGATCAAAGTATATAAATAGGCAAGAAAACAAATTTTCCTTTACAAACAATACACATAGGGGAAATAAAAGAACTCTAAAAAAAGCTTGCCTCATGCACGTCCTCGGAAGCTTTATTCATCTAAACGAACAACTGAAAATCTTAACTCTCAACCTACACAAAATCAATTGAGTGCCTGAGAGTTTAAGGGGAAAACAAAAACTTCGAGTCAGACATAAAGCTTAGTATGAATAATAATTTACCATCTCAAACCATTTAGATATCTAGTGTGACAACGTCGCTTAGTGGAATGAGTTTTCCACTCACTAGTATCCTAAAACATTTATAAAACCATATATTGTGATCCTGCATCCACAATGGTTAAAAATATAATATTTCAAAATATTGTGATGATATGCAAAACAAGTAAATTAAATCTGGATTACCCATTCATTCTGACTATCTACCTCAATTATAGTTTCTAGGATTATTATTAACCTCTTAAATATTTATGGACTATCTGTCCAATATCATAGTTTCCATGGGATCACTAAGAACCTGTTGGTAACTCCAATATCTGATCTCTTATTCTAGTTTTCATGGGCTAACTAGGAACCTATTGACTAACTGTCAATATCTTAATCCAGATATAGTTTTCATGGGCTAACTACAAACCTACTAGCCCCTACCAGTATCAAATCATATTTTTCATGGGCTGATTACGAACCTATTGGCCCGTGCCAATATCTTTTGTTATACACAGTTTTCATGGGCTTACTGCGAACCTATTGGCCCCTACCAATACCTTTAATTAAGATTTTAACATTTCTTAAGTTATATTCACTACTGGGTCAATCAAACTGCTTATTCTGCCCTTCCCCAAAGTACTGTTATGGGTTAATTACAATGTGAATAAGTATATGTAGAAGTAATACTTCTAAAATCTTTAGTTATGCTATGGTATTTCCATTTTAAAAGTGAGAGCGGGTTATTTGATTTGAAACTTTAAAACATCACCTTCGAAACCTCTGGATGACCTCCTTCGAAAGCATAAGCTTCTTTTCAAAACATAATAAACATACCTTTCGAAGTGCTTGTTAAATATTCACTTTCGAAACCAATGGTACTTTTCGATAGTATCAAAATATTCTTTAGAACATAGCTTTGAAACAAATAAAAGTACCCTTTCGAAAGAATTGGGTTTACTCTTTAAAAACATTCTTTCGGTCAAAATGATTATTTACCAAAGTACCTCTTTTGAAACTAATTATAAAATTGTTTTAGGGAAAAAGTTGATGGTGTCGGAACCATCTATTCGAAAGCAACCACCTTTTAAATAGAAACATCAAAGTATAGAGTCGAAACCCCCTTTCGAATCCATTGCCTTTGAAACCCCCAACCCTTCGGAAGCATTCAGGTAAAAGGCTTAGTTTAAGTTAGAACATTGAGAACCCATCGACAACATAGATGGCTTCAATACAGTCGAAACGTGAAAATTTGCGGTTGGGTTTCGACTTGGTCGAAACCAATCCTTTCGAAAGCTCTTGTTTAAGGAGAAAGGTGCCTCTTCGAAAGCTAATACTTCTACATACTAAAGCAACCTTCCCCAAAAGCATTTGTATAAACTTATTCGAAAGCATATGTTTCGATTGTGTCGAAAGCATTAAGTTAAAAAAAGCAAGAACTTAGCTTTTTGAAACAGAATATGGTTTCGACCCTAACGAAAGCATTGCTTTCGACACCCTACTTTCCGCTACCCACCAATTCACTTCATACCAGTACCATTGATACCATGTGCATTGGTTCCGACTATGTGGGTTTTGACCGAGATGGTTTCGACTGAGATGGTGCGAAAGTAAAGGAGTCGAAAGGTACTACTATTTGAGGCGAAACCTACTTTTCTGGATTAAAGGCTGAAATTTAGCAACTTTTAGTAATTACTTTATAACTACTTACTTATTTGTAAACCTTTGATTGGTTACTGTATATCTTTTCAAATAATTTACAATTATAATCACTGCATTTAACCAGATCTAAATCAAAGAAACTATTACGTTTAAATCTTTCCATTAACAAAACCAGTATTTGCAAATAAGTCCCTTTTTTGAAATAATTTATTTTCCCTATTATGTCAATTGGGAAAAATCCCCAATAATCAGAGAAATTCAATTTTATCATGTAATCAAACATATTAAAATTTCAGACCCAATTTTTTCCAGAAATACTCGAATTAAATTTTAAACTCAATTATATCATATTTTCCTTTAGAAATTTAAAATAAATTTTCTATAGCTCTTAAAATCCTGAAAATTAAAACCCACCTCCAAAATCGTGTTTTACTTAACATAAAATTTTCCATGGCGTTATAAAATCATTGACTCTCGGTTTTGCATCAAAACCGTGCAAATTCATATGTGATTGAATTAAAATAAATCAAACATAATATAGCATATCATCATAAAAACGAATTTAATCATAAATCTGAAAACATATAATCATGGAATAAAATAGAGATGGTATGAAATTATTGTTCACCTTGGGTATGATAAGGAATTTGAGATTTTTCATTGATTAATCCCTTCTAGCTTTGATCCTTAGCCTTAGATTAAAATTTCCTCTTTTCTTCTTTGTTAATGGCCGACTATATTTTAGTTTTTGTTTTTCGTTTGCGAAGGTGAGAAATGAAATATGAATTGACAATTACAAAGGAGTATAGCCGTGTAAAATGAAATGGTTATTTACTAATATGCCCATGTGTCAATTAATTAACCTTTAAGCCAATTTATTTTATTAATAAGCATGGCCCTATTTATTGTTTTAATCAAATCTCAATCCCATTATCATCATTATTCTATTTAATTATCTAATTAAATTTCCTGAATAATGTTATCAAAAATTAAGGATGTTACAGGCTCCTCCCTTAAATAATTTCGTCCTCGAAATTCAGTAAGAACTAAATACTAAACATAGCAATCATTTGTAACAACTCCTAACAACCATACTAGTCTAATTGACTAGCACCTATCCATATAAATCTAATATAGACATACCCTCAAAGCAGATTGGTCTAAGTATCTCTAATCATGTCCTTTGTCTCCCAAGTACAGTCATTCTCGTTGTCGCTCCACTGATCTTTCACCAATCTGACTGCCTTATTCCTTAATCTTTTCTCATCTCTAGCTACAACCCGAACTGGTTGTCTAACAAAAGTCAAATTAGGCTCTACTACTAAGTCTTCCAACCCTATCGGAGGAATAGTAGTCTCTGGATCATTTACATACTTGCGACGATGAGACACGTGAAATACATTATGGACACCTGCACACTGCTCGGCAACTCTACTCTGTATGGGAGCTTTCCGATCCTCTCTATAATCTAGAATAGACCTACATATCTTAGGGCTAACTTCCCTGACTTTCCAAACCTTATCACACCCTTCATTGGTGATAATTTAATGAAAACCTTATCTCCAACTGAGAATTCTAGGTCCTTACACCTCTTATCTGCGTAACTCTTCTGTCTTGACTAAGCTTCCTTCATCCTTCCTCGGATTAACTAAATCTTCTCTGATACCTTCCTGACCAAATCTGGACCTAAGACTAGTCTGTCTCTAGTCTCTAACCAACATGCTGGTGATTTGCATGACCTTTCATACAAGGCTTCAAACGGCGTCATTCCTATACTAGTCTGATAACTGTTATTATAGGAAAACTCAACCAATTGTAGATGATCTTCCCAAGGTCCACCAAAGTCCAGTACACAAGCCCTCAATAAATCCTAGAGTACCTTATCGACTCTCTCTGTCTGCACATTTGTCTGAGGGTGATACACAGTACACATGTTAAGCTTGGTACCCATCACTTCCTGTAGACTCTTCCATAATTCACTGGTGAACAAAGCATCTCTGTCACTGACTATACTACTGGGAACTCTATGTAGTCTAACTATGTTCTTTATGAAAAAATTAGCTAAAATAGGTATCGTCCTGGTTGACTTAACTGGAATGAAGTGGGCACTCTTGGTCAATCTATCTACTATAACCCGTATACCTTCATTACCTCTATTAGACCATGGCAACCCCTCTATAAAATCCATGGATATTGAATCCCACTTCCAAATTGGAATCTCTAAAGGCTGAAGCAACCCACTCGGCTTCTGATGTTCAGCTTTCACTTATTGACAGTTTGCACACTGCCTAACCCACAAGCCCACATCCCTCTTCATGCCTTCCCAATAGAAGCTCCTCTTCATATCCTGATACATCTTGGTTCCCCCAGGATGAATCATAAACTTTGATCGATGACATTCCCTAAGAACTTCTTTACTCAAGTCCTCAATATTCAGAACACACAATCATCCCTTCATTCTCAACCATCATCTCTGGTCAAGGCTAAAATCCTTTAGATCATTGATCTCAGTTCCAACCTCAAGCCTTCTGATTCTCTCAGCTAACACTAGATCTTCTTTCCGCTTAGAAGCAATTTTCTCAATCAATACTGGTCGAACTTCTAAACAAGACAACCTGGTGGAACTCTGACTAGAACTAGCAGTCGATCTCAACTGCACATCACAACTGACTAAAGCTACTAGATCTTTCCACTCAGCCAACATAGCTAACACCACATTCTGATGTTTTCTGCTAAGAGCATCTGCTACCTTATTACCTTTTCCAGGTGTATACTCTATACCAAAATCATATGCAGCCAAAACTCCAGCCACCTCTACTGCCTCATATTCAACTCCTTCTGAGAGAATAAATACCGTAAAGACTTATGATCAGTATAAAACTCAAACCTCTCCCCTAAGAGATAATGTCTCTGAATCTTTAGTGCGAAGATCACTCCTGCCAACTCCAAGTCATGAGTAGGATATCTAACTTTATGCGGTCTAATCTGCCTGGATGCGTAGGCAATAACTTTACCATTCTGCATCAATACTGCTCCTAATCCAGTTCCACATGCATCAGTATTCACCACCAATCCTTTGTTTCTGTCTGGAACTACTAACACGAGTGCATTGGTTAACAAATGGTTTAACTTAAGGAATGCTTCCTCACATTTGTTGAACCAAACAAATTTCACCTCCTTCCTAGTTAGCTTAGTTAAGGGAGCTGCTATCCACGAGAAATTCTTAATGAATCTCCGATAGTAGCCAGCAAGTCCAAGAAAACTCCTGATCTCAGTCACTGTCTTTGGTCTCTTCCAATTATTCACAGCTTCGATCTTATCTGGATCGACCGACAATACTTTATCTGAAACCATGTGACCATGAAATTTAACCTCTTTCTTCCAAAAATGACACTTGGAAAACTTCGCCTTTAGCTGATGCTGCCTCAGTGTCTCAAGTACCACTCTAAGATGAACTTCATGCTCTCTCTCATCCTTAGAGTAGACTAGAATGTCATCTATAAACACCACCACAAACCTATCCAAATACTCTCGGAAAACTCAGTTCATCAAATCCATAAAGAAAGCTGGTGCACTCGTTAATCCAAATGGCATCACCAACCATTCATATGAACCATACCTAGTTCAAAATGCTGTCAAAGGAATACTATCCTTCGCCACTCTTAACTGATGGAAACGTGTCACCAAGTCCAACTGGGAAAACACTCTAGCTCCACTCAACTGATCAAATAGATCGTCTAGTCTTGGCAAAGGATACTTATTCTTAATTGTCCTTTCGTTCAACTTACGACAGTCGATACACATTCTTAATGACCCATCTGGTTTCTTTACAAACACGGCGGCCGCTCCTCAAGGTGAACTGCTTGGTCAAGTAAAATTCCTTCCTTCAAGATCCACTAGTTGTACCATCAATTCCATCTCGGTTGGTGTCATCCTGCTAGGTGGTCTATTCAAAGATTCAGCTCCTGGCACAAGATCTATTCTAAACTCAACGGCTCTTTTCGGAGGTAGTCTATTGACTAGCTCAAAGACATCTGAACTCTCTTACTACCCGAACCCGACTTAACTCATTTTCTATCTCCATAGCATTAAGTAAAGCACTAACACTCCGATCAATATTCTCTACTAAGAATATGACTCTGTTATGACTATCAGGGTTCTCAGTGATATTTCCCTATCATGGAAAAATATTCTAGCCTCATACCTACCCAACCAATCCATACCCAAAATGATTTCGATATCTACAAAATCAATAATATGCAAACTACATGCAAACTTATGACCTAATAAGTCAAGCTCTAATTGGTCACATCTCAATCTTAGAGTAGCATACCCTCCTATTGGATTCGCAACCCTTAAGGAAGTAACAAGGTAGGTGGGTTCTAAACATAATTTATCAACCAAACATTGAGATATAAATGAATGTGATGCACCGGTATCAAAAAGTACCCTAACTGGTATACTTTGAATCAAAAACGTACCTTCCATCACGGTCTTTCCTTTATCAGCTGTAGTAGGCCTAGCTGTTCCAATAGCAAAACTTTCCCTTTGTCCTCCCTAACTGGCTTGGGACACTGATTCTTGTAATGCCCAACTTGTTCACAGTTGAAGCACTTCACATTCTTCTTACTTGCAACTTTCTTTCCATTTCCTGACTGGCATTCCTTCGCAAAGTGACCCTTCTTGTCACATTTATAGCAAACTACCTCAGCCTTTGACTTCTTAGCAGTATCTCCCTTCTGGGCTCCCTTCTTTTTAAAGAACTTCCTCTTTTTACCTTGAGAACCTTGAGTTTCCACTGGCCTTTCTATAGAAAAATCAGCAAGTACTCCTCATAGTGAATGGCCATCTCCACCACTATATTACAATGATCACGGACATGTGTCATGGTCATTCTAGCAAGCTCGGGCCTCATTCCCCGAATGAACCTCTCATTCCTTTTGATGTTAGTATCTATAGTAGCATATCCATATCGAGACAGCTTTTCAAACTTAGTAGAATACTCAACTACTGACATCTCTCCTTGCACTAAATCCATAAACTTCTTCATCAGCTCAGACTTGGCAAACTCAGATACAAACTTCTGCTCAAATCTAAATTTTAAAATCAGCCCAAGTTAACTGCTCTTCTAAAACTCCGACAGTGACACTATTCCACCAGTGTAGTGCTGACCAATGCAATTGTATAGAGGCAACCTTCTCTTTTTCCCATTATTAAGGGCCAAATCAGTAAATATATGCTCACAATGCAACAACCAATTCTGAACCTCTATGGCACTCTCCGTTCCCAAGAATGGCTTCCCATCCAAAATGGTGTAATCCCTAGTCAGCAAAGCATAATTATTCCCAACTGCAGCCACATGATTAGCTCCTCCTACATTTCCAGCAACACCAGCAGCAGCTCCAGCTTGCATCAAACCAACAAAGAACAGATACATCGCCCCTATATCTACTGGTGGATTTCCAGCACTCATATTGGCATCAGCATTTTGATTACTAGCATTAGCCTGTCGACCTGGGTTCCTCCGGGTAGTGGGTCGAGCATTTCCATTTGTTTTGGTGCTTCCTCCACCGAGATTTCCTCTTCTGTTTCCTGCTTCCATATCTCCTTTCTCGTAAATCTGCATACGAGCCTTAGTAAGATGCAGAAGAACAGTTTAAAAGAGCGGGGAATACGTACTTATATATAACTATATATATCAAATACAAGTACGTTATTATAGCGTTAACCCAAACCCCAATCTTATTATCTAATTCATTGGATTATGATTGGAAAATATTTTAGGTTTAAGTTTCTTTTAAAGTTTCATAAACTATGCTCTGATACGAACTTGTAACATCTTCCTACTTGGAGGCCCAAAACTAACGGCTATGGATGCTGCAGTCATCCATAGTTATTAATCCTCGGCGACCAAATACGGCGATATTAGATACATTGATACACAGAAACACAAGAATATGGAAAAAAATAAACAACAAACAAATTCCACATTCCATTTCAAAATATTTCAAATTGATTACATAATCCCACTTCGCAGACCACTTTCAGATAAGATATAATTATTACAAAATACGCCAAGAGCGACATATGAAGATGCCCCTTGGTTGATCAGAGTATATAAATAGGAAAGAAAACAAATTTGCCTTTACAAACAAAACATACAACGGAAATAAAAGAACTCCAATAACAAGCTTGCCTCCTGCACGTCCTCGGAAGCTTTATTCGTCTAAAAGAACACTTGGAAACCTTAACTCTCAACCTACTCAAAATCAATTGAGTAACAGAGAGTTTAAGGGGAAAACAAAAACTTCGAGTCAGACATAAAGCCTGGTATGAATAATAATTTACCATCTCAAACCATTTAGATATATAGTGAGACCACGCCGCTTAGCGGAACGGGTTTCCCTCTCACTAGTATCCTAAAACATTTATAAAACCATATATTGTGCTCCTGCATCCACAATGGTTAAAAATATAGTATTTCAAAATATTGTGATGATATGCAAAACAAGTAAATTAAATATGAATTACCCATCCCCATTCATTCTGAATATCTGCCTCAATTATAGTTTCTAGGATTACTATTAACCTATTAAATGTTTTTGAACTATTTGTTCAATATCATAGTTTTCATGGGATCACTAAGAACCTGTTGGTAACTCCAATATCTTATCTCTTATCCTAGTTTTCATGGGCTAACTAGGAATCTATTGACAAACTGTTAATATCTTAATCCATATATAGTTTTCATGGGCTAACTACAAACCTACTGGCCCCTGCCAGTATCAGATCATAGTTTTCATAGGTTGATTATGAACCTATTGACCCGTGCCAATATCTTTTATTATACACAGTTTTCATGGGCTTACTACGAACCTATTGGCCCCTTCCAATATCTTTAATTAAGATTTTAACATTTCTTAAGTTATATTCACTATTGAGTCAACCTAACTAGTTATTCTGCCCTTCCCCAAAGTACTGTTATGGATTAATTAAAATGTGAATAAGTATATGAAGAAGTAATACTTCTAAAATCTTTAGTTATGCCATGATATTTCCTTTTTAAAAGTGAGAGTGGGTTATTTGTTCTGAAACTTTAAAACACCACCTTCGAAAACTCTAGATGACCTTCTTCAAAAGCATAAGCTTCTTTTCAAAGCATAATAAACATACCTTTCGAAGTCTTTGTTAAATATTCACTTTTGAAACCAATGGTACCTTTTGATGGTATCAAAATATTCTTTAAAACATAGCTTCGAAACAAAGTACACTTTCGAAAGCATTGGGTTTACTCTTTAAAAACATTATTTGGGTCAAAATGATTATTTACGAAAGTACCTCTTTCGAAACCAATTATAAAATTGTTTTGGGGAAAAAGTTGATGGTGTCGGAACCATCTATTTGGAAGCAACCGCCTTTTAAATTAAAACATCAAAGGATAGAGTCGAAACCCCCTTTCGACTCCATTTCTTTCGAAACCCCTAACCCTTCAAAAGCATTCGGGAAAAAGGCGTAGTTTAAGTTAAAACAAAGATAACCCTTCGACAGCATAGATAGCTTTAATACAGTCGAAAGGAGAAAATTTGCGGTTGGGTTTCAACTTGGTCGAAACCAATCCTTTCGAAAGGTCTTGTTTATGGAGAAAGGTACCCTTTTGAAAGCTAATACTTCTACATACTAAAGCAACATTCCCCATGAGCTATTTGTATAAACTTTTTCGAAAGCATATGGTTCGACTGTGTCTAAAGCTTTAAGTAAAACAAAGCAAGAACGTAACTTTTGAAACAAAATATGGTTTCGACCCTAATGAAAGCATTGCTTTCGACACCCTACCTTCCGCTACCAAATTTTAGACTAAATTTCTTTCTGAAATACTCAAAATAAATTTTAAACCCAATTATGTCATATTTTCCTTTAGAAATTCATAATAAATATGCTATAGCTCGGAAAATTATGAAAAATAAAACCCATCTCCAAAATCGCATTCTACTTAACATAAAAAAATTTCAAGGCATTCTAAAATCATAAACTCTCGGTTTTGCATCAAAACTGTGCAAATTCATATGTGATTGAATTAAAATAAATCAAACATAATATAATTCAAGCATATCATCATCCATATCATCATAAAAACGAATTTAATCATAAATCCGAAAACAAATAATCATGGAATAAAATAGAGATGGTATGAAATTATTATTCACATTAGGTATGATAAGGAATTTGAGATTTGTTGTTGATTAATCCTTCCTAGCTTTGATCCTTAGCTTTAGATTGAATTTTCCTCTTTTCCTCTTTGTTAATAGCCGACTATATTTTTGTTTTTGATTTGTGTCTGTGAAGGTGAGAAATGAAACGTGAATGGACAATTACAAAGGAGTATAGCCATGTAAAATGAAATGGCTATTTACTAATATGCCCATGTGTTAATTAATTAACCTTTAAACCAATTTAAAGCCCATTTATTTTATTAATAAGCATGGCCCTATTTATGGTTTTAATCAAATCTCAATCCCCTTATCATCATTATTCTATTTAATTTATCTAATTAAATTTCCTGAATAATATTATCAAAAATTAGGGATGTTACATGTGCGTTCATCATCATCGTTTCGGAAAGGTAACCAATCTGCATTAACTTGAACTCCAGCATCCAAATCAACCGCAGCGGCTCCAGTTCGAGTTCCATCAGAAAAGGGTAAGACCCATCCCCTGGAGGAGGGATCGACCTTGATCCCTATAGAGGGATCAGGTCCGATCGGTCCTGGCAGCCCGGGATTAGTTGTGTGTTGATGTTCTGCGGCTTCTGCATGGTATCAGTCAGTTCTGCAATGTTTGGGCCTGTGATAGTCATCTGATGAAGTTGAGCTCTCTGATGTAGATAGAGAGTTGGTTCCCTCCTAGTTTTCCCACGCTGTTGATCCCTGAGTTGATTCACTAGATCGATATTGGCTTGAATCTGCTGGTTCAACTGTCGGCGACTATCCATGAGCTCTCTCATCAAGTTCAGGAAATTAGCTCTTGTGATGGAATCAGCTGGATTCTAGACATCAACTGGATTATTAGCATCAACATCTACTGGTAGATTGCTCTGGCCTCCTTGCTGGACATTGGCGTTCTCGTTTCCTTTTGCGTTTCGACTGGTAGATATGGTATTCCTAACCATGGTTGATAGTCTCCTTATAGATCTATTCTTTAAATCTGATTTGAAACGAAAGCTTCTCGGTAGAAAGCTGGATAAATCTCACGAATATGGGAATCCACAAGTAGATGATGAGATCCAATCGAGCTGAGAATTCCTCTTCTCAGTGGAAGCACCAAAATGTTTACACCAAAAATTGGCACAAACACCCAATAGAGAATTTATAGAAGAATAAATGAAGAATAATAAATATAAATAAAGAGAATATAGCAGTAAAGTAATCGAAAACAAGCTAATAACAGAGACATGGCAATTTATAGTGGTTCGGCGTTGTTTTCCTACATCCACTTTGAAAAGATAGCTTTATTAATCACTTTGTAAACTGAGTACAATAGGGACCGGATTAGAATCCTTGGTCACAAAAGATTAGAAAGCAATAAGCAACGTAAAAATACTAAAAATGAACAATCAAGTCTGTATTTATAGGGGAAGACGGCAAAATATCTTCCTGAAATTTCAACAGCGGAGTCTCCAAATCCAGAAGAACTCACAGTATAGATCACGGGTTCCACATCACTTATAATAACGATCTGCACCAATCGTTTTGTTAGCCCCTTTTGGCATGCGATCGATTTGGTGGGCTTCACCCTTCAATATATTGATGTTCCTAAAGTTTCATGTGTATTCAGCTTGTAGATTTTGAGATATCGATCGTTTTTCACAGAGCTAAACTGTAATATCGATACGTATGATCCATAATTGGTGAATATGGATCGTACCCAATCCATTTTTAGTAAATGTGTATTTGCATATTTTTAGTGTTATATTGAGTCTGTCATCCACCTTTTCTTCGCCGCTGCTTCAATGCCTGGTGTTTGGGCTTCGTGATTGTTAATCTGACTTGCATGTCTCGATGACAGTCGAGTCTAACTTGTCTAGTCAATTTGAATATAGTCGGGCCAAAAGGCTGGATAACAATATCCTGTAGTTGTTATCATCAAACCAATACCTAAGGTACTAAAATCTCCCTCTTTTTGATGATGACAACTCTGTATATAAAATATAATATAACCCCCTGGGTTATAAAAACTCCCCCTTAATCTATGTCTAGATTTTATATATTTCACCCCCTTTGTCATCAACAAAAATAACCACCTAAAACTATAACTCTAACACTATTACTCTAACTCTAACTCCCCTTGAATAAAATATTATAGACTAATGACATATAATGATGGTGAGAATGATTTATGTAAGAATAATAAGTGATATTTAAAATGAGATAATCATAAAATGGAAATAATGAAAAGAATGATATATAAGAAATGTAAATGATAACACAAATCATTAGTAGTAACCAAACCAATCTATATATTCATTCAATACCACACCATAATCCAATCATATCTTAAAATGTACATATAAGTAAGTGAAATAAATGTTAATTTAAATTAAATATACATAGCACACAATCAAATTAACGAAGAGAAGTACCATCCTAACATGATTTCCTAATGATCGGGGATTTGTGAATAGGAAAATGAGGATAACAAAGGCAAAAGTTCCCGTTTTCTTAGACGAGATTTCCATCTCGATCGAAACATACTTCTCCGACGCATCGGACTTCGTCATCTTACTCCATGTGTTCTTCCTTTTCTTCTTCCTTTTATTCTTCCTTTTCTTCCTCTTCTTCCTCGTCATTGCTGCCTTGAATGGGGTTATGAATGGCAAATTGTAGAATCATCTTCAATAACTATTGGATTCGTAGGATTATCCAATAGATATTTTTGCAAGTTGTGAAGAATTATGCTTTGTTTCTCTTGTTCTTTGGACATATGAAGTTGTACAACTTATATTTTGATCAATATCTCCAGAAAATTCTTCATTTCTCCTTCCAAATTAATAACTTTGGCCGTAGTAGTGTTCTAGAAGGGGCCTTGGGTAGGAGAAGGGAAGAAACGATTAATTTTCTTTTCTAGAATGTTTGAGATTAGAGGAGGTCATGGTTTATTTATTTCAGAAGCTTAAAACATATAGAATACGGAGAAATGAAGAAGAAAGTCAAAATTTGGTTATTATTTAACCACCAACTTGAATTTTAGAGGGAAATTTAAAAAACAAAAATTACCATTATATATCGACATAAGGGTATATGATATGTCGACGTATATATTATAATTTTGGTTATTTTGTTTTTCTTTATATTTTGTAATTTTTACTTCATTATTTTTATATTTTCGATAGAGAACAAATTTCTAACTCTCTTCTTAACTTAGTAAAAGATGTTTGATTCAATGGTTTTGTTAATATATCAGCTATTTGATTTTCAATGTTTATACATTCAAGTGATATTATTTATTTGTTTACATTATCTCTTAGAAAATGGTGTCTTATATCAATATGTTTAGTTCTAGCATGATGAGTTAGATTTTTACATAGATTGATCGCACTTGTATTATCACAGTATATTGGTGATTTAGTCAAATTTAAACCAAAATCTTTTAATGTTTGTTGCATATAGATAACCTGTGAATAGGCTAATGCTGCTGAAATATATTCTGCTTTTGTCCTAGACAGAAATACAGAGTTTTGCTTCTTACTAAACCAGAAAACCAGAGAGTGTCCCAAAAAGTGATAAGTTTCACTTGTACTTTTTCGGTCTGATTTTCAACCAGCATAGTCAGCATCACTATATGAAATTAATTCAATGGAGTCTTCTTTTGGGTAAAAGAGTCCATTGTCTATTGTGTTGTTTACATATCTCAAAATTTGTTTTACAGACTTTAAATGAGTTTCTTTAGGTTAAGATTGATATCTTGCATAAAGACACACTATGCATTATATCAGGTCTACTAGCAGTAATATAGAGTAGTGATCCAACCATTTCTCTATATAATTTTTGATCTACATCGTTTGAATTTTCTTTTTTATTTAATTTTTCATTAATTACCATTAGAGTTCATTTACCACCGATATTTGACATACCAAGTTGCTTAACTGAATCTTTAGCATAATATTACTTGACTAATAAAAATTCCATTATTTAGTTGTTTTATTTGTAATCCTAGAAAATAATTTAGTTCTCCTAAATGACTCATTTCAAATTTGTTAGTCATTATTTCTAAGAATTCCTTATTTAGTTTATCGCTGGTAGATCCAAAAAAGATATCATCTACATATATTTGTATTGATTGAATATCATTTTTATCTCTTTTAATAAAATGTATACTATCTACTTTGCCTATTTCAAAATTTGATTATAATAAATAGGATTTAAGTCTGTCATACCAAGCTCTTGCAGCCTGTTTCAGACCACACAAAGTTTTCTTTAATTTGTAAACATGATTAGGCAGTTTTTCATCTTCAAAAAGCGGGGTTTGTTCTACACGTACATCTTCTTTAATAAAACCATTTAAAATGCACTTTTGACATCCATTTGATATGACTTAAAAATTATTATGGTTAGCGAAAGCAAGTAAAATTCGTATAGCTTCTAATCTTGCTATGGGTGCAAAGGTTTCATCAAAATTATTCATTCTTCTTGCCAATAACCTTGTGCAACTAATCAAGCTTTATTTCTCACAACGTCTCCTTGTTCGTTCATTTTGTTTCTATATACCCATTTAGTTCCTATTGTGGATTTATCCTCAGGCCTTGGGACTAATTCACATACATCATTTGTTGTACATTAATTCAATTCCTCTTGCACAGCAAGAATCCATGAATCATCAGTTTATGCTTCTTTTGGATTTTTGGATTCAATAGTTGAAATAAAAGCAACGTTACTCATTTTATTTAGTTGGTTTCTAGTTTTAACAACATATTCAATATTTCCAAGTAAATTTTCTATAGGATGATCTTTCAAGTAACTTGTTCTTTTATTTGGATACAAATTTTCCAAATTATTATTATTTTCATTTTTGGTAATCTCATTATTACTAATTTCGTTTGGATTATAAACTTTAAAATTTTCATCAAATGAGACATGTAATGTCTCTTCAATATTATTAGTTCTATTATTGAAAACTTTATAAGCTTTACTTCTATTTGAATATCCAATGAAGATTCCTTCATTTGATTTAGCATCAAATTTATCCAAATTATTTTTAGTATTTAAAATAAAACATTTACTACCAAAAACCCCTAAAGTATAATACTTTAGGTTTTTTATTTTAGAATAATTCATATGGTGTTTTCTTGGTCAATGGTCTTATTAGAATTCTATTTAATATATAATATGCAGTACCAACTGCTTCAGTCCAAAAAAATTTAGGTAAATTACAATCATTTAGCATAGTTCTAGCACACACTTTAATCATCCTATTTTACATTCTACTACTCCATTTTGTTGTGGTCTTGAAAATGTAAATTTATGAGATATATCTTTCTTATTACAGAAATTCACAAAGTTTTCATTTTTGAATTCTCCACCATGATCACTCTGAATAGTTTTAATTTTACTAGTCATTTGATTTTGAATTCATTTAACAAAGACTTTAAACATTTCAAAACATCACTTTTAAGTTTTAAGAAAATTGTCCAGGTAAACCTAAAATAATCATCTACGATTACAAATACATATCTATTGTGATTTATAGATTGTATCTGTGAGGGACTGAAAAGATCTAAGTGAAGAAATTCAAGGGGTTGAGATGTAGAAATCATATCTTTTGATTTAAAAGAACTTTTTCTAAGTTTTCCTAATTGACATGCATCGCATAAATTATTAACTTTTAAATTCATTTTGGGAAGACCTCCAACTAGATCATTTTTAGCAATTTTAGATATTAATTTGAAATTCAAATGACCAAATCTTTTATGCCAAATCCAAGGATCACTTGATTCATCAAAAAGATACAAATTATCGTTTGAGATTTCCATACTTAATATATTGATGTTTTGTTTCCTAATACCTTCAAAGATAATGTTTGACTCATTATCTTCAATGTGACATTTATCTTTTATGAATTTAATTTTGAAACCCTTATCATACAATTTACTAATACTCAATAGATTATATTTTAAATTCCTAACTAACAAAACATTAGAAATAGTAGGAGTTTTAGAATTACCAACATTACCGATGCCAATCACAGATCCTTTAGAGTTGTATCCAAAATTTACTGGTCCACCATCTTTGTAAACTATATCATTCGAAATCTCAGGATTTCGAGTCATGTGTCTTAAGCATCCACTATCCAATATTCATTTGTTTTTTTGATCTATAGAGTTTGATCATCAGGTATTTGTTCATCAAAAGTCATGTAACACATTTGTTTCTACAATAGATACTTTTTCAAAAGATCACGTGATATTTTATAATAAATAGATGCAAATTTATGAAACAACATTATGATGATTTTTAAAATTATCTTTTCGCCATCACTTCACCGTTCCTTCCACCCACATCGGCCTCCGCGCCCTGCCTACGCCACAACAGGCCATCCCACGACAGCAGTCCCCTCGCCACCCAGCTTCCACCTTTGCGCCTTCTATACTCCATGTGATCGGCCGTGAGCCACCTCAACCGAGCGCTGGCCTTCCCTCCTCCTTCCATCTGTAAGCCTAGCTCTCATTTTTTTTGTATATATATATATATATTTTTTTATAAGAATTTGCAGTGTCGTATGTATTTATTCATTTACATATTATGGGTTATTTGATTTTGTTAGTATATACATTTTTATATACTGTTAACTATGCACACTTTAGTTTATATATATATATATATTTATTTATCAAGTTTGTAGTTAACCAATTGTTAAATAAGTTGTTACAATGCGCCTGTTATATGTTTTCATTAATATATTGTGATATGTATAGTCTGCATAGGTTGTTATTATATATATAACAGTTCCATTTTATTTTTGTATATGTGGTTATAATATATAAAGGTTTATATTACAGTTTATATAGAATATATTTGTATTTCGCATGAAGACTGTGCATTTATATTTTAGTAATAATATGTTGATATTTTTTAAGTCGTGTTTATATATATTGTGTGGGTCTGCATATGGTATAGATTTGTTTTGTATACATATAGTATATATGTTGTATTCATATTTTCTTGTGTGCTTTGTTTTTTTAGTCTGCATATTTTGTTAGAGTAGGTATATATATATACTTTTATATAAAATTTGGTTATATAAAGCATACATATAAAGTACTAATATATATCTTATTTTAATATTGTTGTATTGATTTTATATATAATAATAATAATATCATATACAATCCGTTCTGTGACATTTAACTGATTTTTGGTAGTTCATTATTATATAGTGATATTAGGATCTACATATAAGATACATATATATATATATATATATATATATATGTTGGTTTATGTTCAGTATAGACTATATAACTATACTTGAGTAGGTTTCGAGGATATAGGGGGTTTTATTTCATATATGTGCTTTAAATGTAAACAATAATTTTAATTACATATATATATATATATATATATATATTACTTAAATATTTGTCTTAAATTTAATATTTATTTCATGGAAAATTAATATATATATATATATATATTATGTCTCTAGCTAGATGATTCATTCTCATCAATTCATATTTATCAACTTTATCCGTCGAATTCGTGCCAACCTTGTTTGTTTGGATTCGTGCTTGGATTTCGTAACTCAACTTCATTGTCTATCTCTCAAGCCTCGAAAGGGGAGCAATCACTCACGTTTAACGTTCTTATATTTATTAAATTTGATTTCAATTGAAACGACAATTGAAATATGCTGTTGTTAGTTATTTACATTGCTATATATATGTCATTATCTATATCTGTTCACCTATGACATCTGACACCATTATCTGTTATTTATACTGATGATATATGCCTGTTACTGTTGTTATATTATTATCATATCTGTTATCACTCTGCAAGTTCCCTGTTAGTATAGAATTCACTATGGGTTGAAATGATACATACTTGAACGATCTGTAGAATAGGAGAAAATCGTTATGGATTGAAATGATAAACCCAAGCTTTTTTCATTAACATTAAGTTTGGGATTGCGGGATGAAATGATATATACCCTTATATATTTAATTTGCGGATTGAAATGATAAATATCCGTATCACTTGACCATAGGATAGAAAATTTTATACGGACACTGTTGGTCTATATATAAATATTTTGGAAATGATTTCTATGGTTTGGAAAATAAATATATGGTTTAAATCAATATTGATTTTAAAGATTTATTAAGGTTGATTTAATAAAGTTGATAAATAATATGTTTAAGTATTTATTTGATATCTATATAGAGTTTATAATGATTTGAAACTGGTATGAAATTTTATTTATTTAAGAATTTTACTTAAATAGGTTTGATTTGAAATTTATAAAATTTGAAATTTTGAAGCTATGATTTTATAACTTGTATTTGATTAAAAGTGATTTAAATGAATATTTCAAGTTTAAATAAATTGAAGGAAATATTTAGTTTATTGTAATTTGAGGTTTGTTTTAAATGATATTGGATTTATTGAGTAAATATTTCAAAACTAAATAATAGGAAAGTGAATTGATATATATATATATATATATATAATTATCGAATTTAGTTCTGAATGTTGAATATTTAAAGCTTTGAAATATATTGAAATTGAAATGGTTTATTTGTGGTTCAAATCGGTATTTGAAACCGATATAACTTGAAAATGTTTAATTGAATTGGAATTGAAATTGTTGATTTTGATTTGATTAAATTTGAATTTGGAATTCGAATTGATTTGAATCGATTTGTGAAAGTCGAGGAAACTATTTTATTTTTATAAAGTAATTTTAAATTATATTTAAAACTATTGATATTTTACTCTATAAATTATTTTAATATAAATCATTTTTAATATAAATTATTTTATTATAAACTATTTTAACTTATAACTATTATATAAACTATTTTTATTTATAAACTATTTTAACTTATAACTATTTATATAAACTATTTTTATTTATAAACTATTTTAACTTATAACTATTTATATAAACTATTTTATTATATATACTAATTTTAATGTCTAAACTGTTTAAGAGGAAAGTGTTATGATTTCCAAAATGCTATAATTTCAAAAGTGTTATGATTTATAAAATGCTATGATTTCAAAGCTGTGATTTCCAAAGTATTTTGATTTTAAAAGACTATGATTTCGGAAGCGTTATAACTTAGGAAAGTGATATGATTTTTGGAAATGGATATATTTGAATTGAAATGATATCGTTTTGATATGGTTTAGAAATGGAAATGATATTTTGGTTTTGAAGTGTAAACTATTTTGGAATGACCACGGTGTTATAATAATGATTGGTTGTTAAAGAGACCGGGATCGGATATGGACATACTTTCTGTTGATACCGAAAACCACTTTAACAACTATGTACGCGGTGGAGATTCCAGAATGAAGTAGGATGGTGGCAACGATTACTATTGAGGTATATACGTGGACCCAACTCCCGTGAGTTGGCATAAGGTGGCTAAAACAGGAGCGATTGATGGGCCAATGAGGTAGCACCTCTGATCGGACGCATTTCTTCGATACCATTCTATTACTTTGTGATTGATTTGGTGGCCACCCTTCAATTTTGATTGGGAGTGTGTTCCGAGGTGGGCGGTAGTGGCTGCTATGCGTTTCCACCAGCCCGGATGCATAATTGGTATATCTACCCTGGCATTGCCTAGTTGTGGCGTGTACCTACCATATCGAGCTTTACTACGAGTTTCTATTTGTGTCGTACATATGGAGTATCTTCTCGTAGCCTCTCGATGTATGCAGGTACTGTATAGACTATTGGCACTATTATGTGTTAAGGTGGAAAATGTAAAGCCTTAACGCTATTTAAAAGTAAGTTTATTTTATATTAGACATTATTATAATAGCATATATTACTACATATTAGATAGTTTAACGGATCCTTAGAGGATGATTATCCCAAACATCCTTTGAGTTACTTGTATTTCAGTTGATATTTCACTTGAGTTAGATTTATTGATATAAGAATGTTAATCCTGACTCGAGTGTTTGTGTTTTGCTCTACGCTCGGGTCAGATTGAGTGATACAGTATTTGAGACTCACCTTTGGAGTTGGAGCTTCTCTTGGAAATCTAGCTATCTATCCTGCTTTCAGTTGTTCAATCGATTCCAGTGATGCATTCAGATCTTGTATTTGATTATTGCATTGAGACATCTATGTATTCGTGACTTCTGTTGTATCTTGCTTAACTTTGTTATATATATATATATGGAAGCTTCATGAACTACTATGCTTTTGTTTCCGCTGCATTATTGTTATATTACTCTGTGTCTGTGATCTATGATTATTTTATTTACTTTATATGCTGAGTTTTTCTAAATTTAAATTAACAATCTGATATTTTGAGCAATTCAAATCTGATATGTATGGATGCGAATGGTTGAAAATTTCAAGTCGTTACAAAAATAGTGTTAAATATTATCGAAAATTTCCATCGAAACTTTTCCAAAAATTAGATTATGAATACTTTGAATACCAATGCTCTGATACCAAATGTGAGTCAGCGAAATATGGATCTTAAGGCTAAATTAATGTTAGAGGAGAGTGAATAGTTTTTAATGGATTATATGAATATTTTTCAAATTATTTAAGATTTTACTTGGAATGATGTAATTAACAATCACATAATCAAAGTGCAGAAAAAAGTAGATATAACAAAGTAAAAAGGAAAGAACACAGCAGGAATTTATACTGGTTCAGAGTTACCTTGCATCCAGTCCCGCACAATTCCTTGTACGATTTTCTTTTCAACTAGTAAATGCAAGTACAATCGATTTCAAGGCTACGAGACACACCCTCTAGAATCCCGACCTTTGGGTAAAGTCACTTGATTTCTAAGCTACAAGCACACCCATTAGATTTACAGGCTGCTACGTAGACCCAATTGATTTTACGGTCTACAATCACACCCATAAATATAGCAGTTTAATTTGGTAGAGTTTTACAGACTTAGATCTTCGATCTTGTTTACAATTGATCCTATAACTCTTGAACTACACTTTGATCTTAGTATGAGTAAGAGAGATGAGAGAAATCGGAGAGTAGATGAAGGAGAATCAAACTAGTGGTGATCGAATTTGATTCTGGTTGAATTTCGGCAGAATTTGGGTATATTTTGATTTAGAAAATGAGAGAGTGGAAGGAGGAGAGATAAAATAGAAAATGATGATTTAAAATTTGTTAGGAAGTCTGGTATTTATAGAGGTACAACGGTCATATCCATTCATGAAGAGATACGATGGAAAGACACTTCTTTCGAAATTTAAATTTTGAAAAAATCGGCCACTATGTCGACATACATAAATAGAGTATGTCGACATACTCTTTTTAAAATTTAAAAATACTTTAAAACATTATTTTGAAAACTCGTTGTTTTGTAAATTAGTCTGATACTTTGTAAAATCATTTAAGCATAGTTTATACATATTTTTATCATAATAAAACTTAAAAAACTTTATATAATAATTTTGAAAATTTTAATATAATGTAAATAACATATGTATATAATCTATATAGTTATAACTTATTAAAGTATAAACAAAAATTCAATATATATACAAACTTAAAAACACTAAAATAATATCTTTATAAATATAAGAGATTGAAAATCATTTTGTGAAATATTTTGAAAAGGTTATTTTAAAATCAGGATATTTTAAGAATAATTTAAAACTAAATTAGAGAATGTCAAAGAGATCAAGAAAGTGCTATCAAAGTTTTAACATAAATTCTACGACTCTATAACTTATATTTAATATCATGAATTCTTAAACTCTTCAATACTCACGAGTCTTCATTCTCAACTCTTGAAACTCTATATCAGCATCTTGAATCTACTCTTGATATTATACGGTCTTCTTAATTAACACCTGTCTAATATCCTGCACTATATACTATATATAACTTGATAAAACATTAGTATCTATATTTTATATAATGACCTATAGTTGTTATCATCAAAACAAATACCTAAGGTACTAACACAAGCTGGTATACTTAGGCTTTTGGCCCTTGGAGTCTAACATTATGTTTGCTATCCAGATGCTCTCTTACATATTACTGCAATTTTTTTGTGGATTACATCCTTAATGATATCCTTGAAGTGACAGCATCCATTTGTATTATGTCCTTTGGTCCTACGAAATCGACATACTTTTTTAACATCTCTTTACTCCCGTTGCTTCCCTTCAAGGTGGCTTTCTATATTCTCAGTTCTTTTGCATGGAAAGGTAGATATTTTAGAGCATGTCATTTAGAGGCATGTACTCCTCTGGCCTCATATTCATTTGACACTTTTTAGCATCATTTCGATTGGCCCCTAATGCCATGATTCCTTTTTCTCTAGTCATTAGAATTCCCAACATTCACAACTACATTACCGGCGCTCTCACCAGTTTTTTTAATAGCTACATAACTTTAAATAACTTCCTTTGATTGTCCACTGTGTGCTTTCCCAAAAAAACTGGATTTTCTCCTTCCAGCCACAAAAAATTGGTTACCTTTGGCAGAACTTCTTCATAATAGTTGGCTATTTCATACTTAGCCATTTTCCAAAATCCATATCCAGATATACCCCCTGAACAAAAGCCATCAATACCATGTCCTCTTTCGGATTGTTTACCTCCGTGACTGCAATATTGAGTCTATTTAGAAAACCTTTCAGTGACTCCTTAGGTCCATGAGAAATGCCCGACAAGGACATCACATCCTTGTGTCATGTAGCACGGAGCCTAAATTGCTCCAAAAACTTCTTAGACAATTCATTAAAAGTCGAGATGGACTTTGGCGCGAGTTAAGTAAAACACATCGATGCAATCCCATCTAAAAAGATGGGGAACGCCTACACCGAACTGCATCCATTGTTTTAGCACCATCCATATGCCACTCATACTTGAGCATATGCTGCCTGTGATTAGTCATCCCGTTGTATGTTGACGTCGAAGGCATTCTAAACTTCCTGGGTTATTCTTCCTACAAGATATTCTCTATGAATAGAATTCTACTAGGCACAGAACCCCAATCTTCATTCTTTCTCCGTCGAATTTCATCCATCAACCAATTTATCATATTAGCAGTTTACTCCTCACTAGGACGGTGACCTAAAAAATGACTATTATGAGCAATGTTAAGTGTTTGACTGAGCAAACGGTCTTAGTTTGCTTGCTAACGTCTAGGCTCTCCTGTCTTTGAGAGAGCCACTTCTCTAGATCTCCTTTGTTGCCTAGTCAGCTCTATATTAGTTGTCTGAGCACCCACATTATGTGCTCTAGCATTCGGTCCATCCACATTGCTGATGTCTTGCAAATCGTCCTCAAAATTTGATAGATTGATGGCTTTGGGCAGTAGCCTCTTAGAAATCAACAAATTCATGTTGATACCCACCTAATTCTTATCAATACTAAGATGAATTCCTCTGTCCAAGCCTTGGCCACTTCCTCTTGCATTCTTCATTGCTGCTGTAGTAGTCTCCGCCTTTATCTTCTACTTCTCATCACTTCTGTTCTGACCAAAAGCAGATGAATTTCCCTCTTGAGAACCAAAAGGTAACGTATCTCTCTTGCTCCTCTTGGACCTTTGGGATTGCTGGATCAACAACATAATACTAGCATCCATCTTTTCAATTAGCACCTTCTGGCTATCCTCCATCCTTTGGTTTAACTTTGCCATCATTCTATCGAACTCAACTTTCAACACCACCTCTTGAAGGATAGATGGTCCTGGTAGAGCTCTTTTTGATTGAGTGGTCTCCTCATTGTGATGAGAAGTTGCATCTTCTCCACCAGCTACTGCTCAAGCTTTTCCAGGTCTCCTTGGTGTTATTACTTCTAATATGAAATTTCTTTAGATTTAAGATAAAAAAAACCTTCTAGATCTAACTCTTCAACACTCTAATCCATGATAGATAGTTGGATCTACGCCCGAGAAGCTCTATTCTCAATAAATGCACCAAAATTGTTAGGCCAAAAAGTGGTACAACAACCCAAAATATATAAAAATGAGTAGATCTAGTAAGAAATAACAAGATATCAAAATGAACACATGGGTTTTTTGTAGTGGTTCGATAAATTCTATGGGCCACATCAACTTTAATCTTATATAAGGGCTTTATAGTTCAAATTCGTTTAGAACAGCAAAGGATAGCCTCCTAGATGATAATGTCCAAGTGGAGATCAAGTGTGAAGAAGAGAATGGCCAAAAGTCATCTATGGATTGCTTTAGCCTTACTATGTATAAAAGAATTGTCCACCAAAGACTTCATATCACTAAAATTGGGTAAAACTATAGATTTGAGAAAGTAGAAGGAAAGACGGAGTCTCCATGTCTTTAAATCATGTCGGTACGGACATGAATCAAGTTTCCAAGCTTGCATTCAGGTCCTTAAACCAATTTGTCCTCGTCCTAATGTTCAGATTTGTATGAAAGTTGCTTGGTTTAAAAGCTGAATAACAACACGATACCACTACTGCACCCCAACATTGATTTGCATCATAACTCGACCAAAAATTCATCATCCTTCTCCAAAAAAATCTAAACGAGATTTTCCACCACCCCTTCCATCATCGCCACAACCTCTGCCTTCCTTGTAATCGAAACCTATTAGAAAATTTTTAAATAGATTTGGGTTTGGGATTTTATTTTGGAAGAAGAAAAAAGAAATGTAGGGACTGTAATGCCATATCTTGGGATATAAAATAATAAGTTTGTATATATAATGGTTTCTCAAGAGAGGGTTGAACCCTTTGCGCACTAAATGTTTTCTCTTGGTTTGAAGAGGAAGGCCATGCATATCAACACATGCATGTGTGCCGCTATTGTCATTCAAGCCGGGTTGGTTTTGGGTCCAAAATGTAATTTTGGACAATTTTTTAGCAGGCTTTTTAGCCCATTTACAAGCCAAAAATTTTTAATTTTGAATCATTGCAATTGATGAGAATATAAAAGGTGGAGGACATGATCATTGCAACCAACAGATGCAACTTTTAAACCAGGCGAGAAAAATGACAGTTGCAACTAATAGATGTGACTATTTGAAAAGCCTGTTGATAATCAGATGCATCTTTTCACTGCCTATGTAAAGGCTTGGCCAAGTTCACATTTGAGTCATAAATTTTTTTCCTTCTCTTCTTTTTTATTTTTGGTCTTCATATATTGCATCATCCGCCTCTGAAAATATACAGCGTTCTTTATTGAATCAAGGACGTATAAACCTTGAATTTTGTTACACTGTTGAAAGGCTTCATTGAATCCTGAATGGAAATAATTTGATAACCTGTTTGTACTTGGTGGATTGAATTATTTTTTAAAAGAATTTACTACGTAGATCCTTGAAGTTAGAATTACAGTAATAGCATTGCTATTCGAAACGAACCTCCAAAGATATCCAGCAATTTTTAGACAATAAATTCAACTATGGAATGTTCGAGCAATATCAATGCCCTACAAGTCATGGATCAATATTTAACATTTAGCACTCCATAAATTATAAATAATTAATTAAGTAATTAATAGAGAAAAATTAAGAAAATTGAAATGTTGAAAAAGGAATAAATATTCATGGTACATTTGTTTACTCATTATGCTTGGGTGAATCAGCTGATACTAGAAAAATCCTACTTGAATATCCAAATTAATTTAAATTAAATGCAAATTTTATAGCCAGTTACCGTAAGAACATGAGATAGTGAGCCGACAGCCCAAATTATTCTTTTGAAGTGAAGATAACTACCTCCCTCATTTCATTTCATTTAGATTCAAAACTTAAAATAAAAGCTTGAGTTCTTTAATGGTGTTTACAGCCTAACAATAAGAAGAAAAGGGAAAGATTAAAGCTAAGGGAACTAGAGACTTCATCAACTTAAGATTATAGGTGAATGATATATTCTCTAATCTTATTCTTTCTTAAAAGCTTTCGGCCGAGTGTTGGACCAGATGTTTCTCATGTTTCCTATAACCCATTTAATCTGAAAACTTATCATAATGTGGAGAATGTATTACAAAAGATGGGTTTTGATTTATAGAAATTTCCCTTAAGAAAATAATCTACTACGAATTGTTTAAGGAATGTGTAATACAAAAGATGGTTAAAAATTAAGAAATAGAGAAGATTTATAGGAACAAATTATCATTAATTTTACTATAGAAAAACTAGGAACAAATTAGGTAGTTTTCGAAGGAAATTAAATCTCGCCAAAGGGCTGCAATAGGGAAACGAAATGCAAATAGGTATTGACTTGGGGTTATTTATTTAAAGAGTTGATTTAATTATTGGGTTGTAGACCAGATCCTCATTTTATGTTGAACATATCAATATGGTACATAAAACAGTAATAAAAAACTAAGTTAAGTGAATCAGAAGTCGATATGTGTAAAGCTTGTATCAGATGTGCAGGAATTGGTTCCAACATGTCTCGAAGGATAATTCTAAAGAGGGTAGAGCCTAATCAAAAATTAAATAAACCGTAATCTTAAGTGTAAAGGCTCAAGCTGAAATGTTAAGAGAAGCAAAGTTTGAGAATAAGGTTAGTAAACCAAAGGTATTAACCGAAGGCTGAAGGCAGTTGACAGTTAAAGGAGGAATTATGGAAAGAGGGGATGATTTTAGATAAATTAAAAGTTAATTCACAAGTCACTAAAACTAACTATAACATGCTTCCTTAGACGTGACCGAGGATTGTGACTACTAAGAGTAGCGTACCCTCGAAAGAATGTATAAGATGAAACTAGTAACTCCTAGAAACAATAAGGTATGATAAGGTTCAAGATGACTGAGATTGAAACCCGAGATATTGATGACAATATGTATATTAATAATCGAAAAACAATCAGTGTAAATGTTAAATTTCTAAACAGCTAAGTGAAAATCCTAATAGTGAATGGTTAGGTAGTAAGTTGAGTAGTTGACGTAAGGCATTTATAGCAGTCAAGGAACTAGAAGCTAAGGAGTAAGGACTATGTGACATTCGAATTGGAAGCGAAGGGTAAGACCTATGCGGCATCCAAGACATGAAAATGTGGGTGTAAGGCAAAAGTGGCAACCATCGAACACGAATGTAATTATTGTAAGGTTTATGTGGCAACCATGGGAATATTGGAAGATATCACATCAAGAGAGGCAATCTAGAAATCGAAAGCAAAGTAGGTTTAAGGCCTATATGGCAACCAAAATACAAAAGCATAAGTGTGAGGCTAGTGTGACAACCAAAATACAAAAGCATAAGTGTGAGGCTAGTGTGACAACCAAAATACAAAAGCATAGGTGTAAGACCTATGTAGCAACCGAGAACGACGAGGCATAAAGCCTTAGTGGTAGTCAAGAAATATAATAAATGTAATATAGTATACGGCGTAAGGCCATAGTATCAGTTGAATGGTAGATTTTAATGATATATATCCACCACAAAAGTTCGTAAAGCCTTATGGGTAGTCGAGAGAATGGTATTCAGTTAATTTAAAATACTGTGATATTTCTATGAAACTAACCGAGAGATTGCTTGTAACACCCCGCGAAATTAACCAAAAATTTAATAAACGAACTTAATCGATTGAAAATAAACTTAAAATGAAATTTGAGCAAACGTTGGAATTTTGCTATGAAAATTGCATCATTGTGTTCGTGGTGATTTTCTGGACAACTTCATATATAAAGTTCTATAATCGGAGTTCAAACAGAAAAGTTATTAACATTTAAGTAATTGAAAATGGAAACAATTAAAAATATATTAAAGGAAGTAAATTAATAAAATCTTTACGTTAAAAAGATAACATGCGTACATAAATCGGCCGATAGCATTATTGGTACTGGCCAACACCTAGCAGTCGGCTTCCCCTAATGAACCAATCGATCAGTGGGTGTTAGCACCAAAATTGGTCACTAACCTCGTTGAGAAAGATTGTGTAGAGATGTAAGTGATGAAGTTAAATTAAACAAGGAAGAATATGCTAATTTAAATGGAGAAAGTAAGAACACCGGATTTATAGTGGTTCAGCGTAACTGCCTACATCCACTTTGAGTTTTGATCTTTATTTCTTTCACAAGTAGTTGAATACAGATACAATCCATATATTAATGACTTGAATACAAGTTTGAACTGAAAATAATAAGTCTTGAAAGTGGCAGAGTCTCCCCATTGTTCTCCCAAAAAAGGTCCCTTTCATTGTGCCCCTGCCTCTCTATTTATAGACGAAGGTGGGTTGGACTTCTCTGGTGGGCCTGGTAGCTGAATAACTCGGTCCAAATAGTGTAAGTCCTATGCGTCGAACCAGATAGGCTGAACAACAGAATGCCGAGCCTCCCCTTTTATGCCGAACGAGGTGAGGCCGGACACTCTGAATGCCGAACATCCATTTGTACTGAATGACCTTGGATGACGAGCTGCAGGTGATTGCCGAATGAGATACGTACCGGAAGAGATGTGGTGTTGAGTGAGGGATGCAGGTCGAATGAGGCTGGAATGCCGAACAGTCCGGGAATGTCGAGCGTACCTTGTAGGCCGAACGTTCATGGATGCCGAACGATTTTATGCCGAGCGTTCTTCCTTGGCCGAACGGTATTCACTACCGAACGTTTCTCGATGTCGGACGCTCCTAGATGCCGAACGTTATCCCATACCGAACGCCCTTTAGATGCTGAACGGTCTTAACATGCCGAACGCTCATTGTTTAACTGATCGATGGGGAGGCCGAGTACTAAGTTGCCTGGTCAATTCCCCAGGAAACACTTGCCCCCCAAAGTGTATTACGTGACCGAACGTGATACGCTTTGAATTACGTATCCATGCTCCGCTTCGAACCTTGGTTAAATCCTCTTGGAGATGCCTTCTCGAGAATATCAATGGCCATTCGTGTCTGATTCTGCAGAGCTAATAAGCTTTGGCTATCTGATCTAGTCTTCTCTTAATAACCCTTAGTGAGAATTCAATTTCTGTTGATCTCAAGAAGTCGAACTTTTTCAGATGTACACATGCACGTTCGGGTACATGTTCTTGCCATTGGCTCTCGGATGCATTTTATATGCTCATAAGTCGTCGCCAACTCCATCTAGTTTAATTGCAATTCAATCGCGATTCCTTGTTTGTATTTTTTGTGAAATAAGGGTTGCAATCAGCCACTTGAGGCGTTTTCCAAACCTCTCTTCAGTACAGACTCTATGATTTTGTTCACAGCTTCAACCTATCCATTTTCAGTTATAATGGATCATGGAAGGTCATAAGGACAGATGACGTTACGGATAAAGAAGTGAATTATTTTCTTCATCTTGGTCGTGGTTAAGAGTTCTTCATCTGCCCATTTGGTGACGTAATCAACTGCTATGATGGTGTATTTCGCACCACCTTTAGGATCGACAAGAAGATGATTTCAGTGCCCCCAAGTGGCAAACGGCTATGAACTAGCCATTTGAATAATTTCCATCGGTGGGGTTCCCGGATTTTTTGCAAACATCTTGCACTCGTCACATTGTCTAGCATGATCAACCGCTTCTGGGTTGATAGTTGGCCAGTAATACCTATAGCAGAGTATCTTCTTTATCATGGTTTTCACCTTGATGTTATTACCGCATTCTTCTTCATAGAATTTGCTCAAGATATCATCATGGGCGATATGCCGAAGCATGGGGATGGATAAACTCCTTTTGACACACGAATTATTCTTAGATAATTTGGCGTGAAGCTTTGAGGAGGATCCGTCGTTTGCCATTCCTCCGTTCAGTAAGAATTCCTCATTTTAGATAGTCTTTGATAGGAGTCAACCATGACACCTTTTCATTTTGTTCGCTGAGTACGTGTGTAATGATGTAATACGTGAAGTCAGTTAGTAGCTCTTGGACTTGGCCGAGAAAAGGAGCAAGACAATGCCCCCTAGCAAGATCAACTTCCTTAAATTTGTATACTACCAATCAAGAATCACAAAAGATATGTAAAGTTTTCACTTCAAATCCTCTAGCAAGTTTGAGGCTGGTAGTTAAGGATTCATACTAAGCATCGTTGTTTGTTACAGGTAAATCGAGTTTTAGGATGTAGCAGATTGATCGTTCCTCAGGAGTCATTATCAAGCCATAACACTGATCATTGGATGCTCCATCCGTGTACATTTTCCATCTTATGGTTGGTTCTCTGCTACTCTTCGAGTAGTCTTCTGAGGTAGTGAATTTGGGTGTGAGGTCTGCTAATTTCCGTCCTTGGATAGCCCTTCATGGAAAATAAGTGATATCGAATTAGCTTAGTTTGATATTCTATTTAAGTAGTCTTTCAGACGTCTCAGGTCATTGTATGCCTTGTCACAACGGCTGGTAGGCGTAGACGTTGATGGGGTGAGCCTAAAAGTAAGAGTGGAGCTTTCATGATGAAATCAATAGAGATTGTGCTAGCTTTTGTAGCTTCAGGTTGATATCCAATGCATGGCTCGCGATAGTTAATGAAATCACATATGCATGTCAGAATTGGTCCAAGGGAACATATCATCATTTATTCAGAAAAATCCAACTAATTCTTTTATCATCATTGCACTGAGCTGTGATCCGATATTCAGCACCCGGAAAGGGTCGCCATGGCTGGCTGTAATGTCGACCGTCAGCTTAGCAGGTGCCATCCCAGATTCTTTGAGTAAAGGTGTAACTATTTTGCATAACATTCAATGTGAAATATGGTTGGGACGGCCAATGTTGATGGTTACTCTAGTTAAATCCTAGAGTCCTGTCATGAGTTATTGAGTCTAATAGTGAAGGGCTCTGAATGCTCTAATAGATTATCAGCAAATGGCCAAAAATCAGGCTTAAAAGCGCATTAAAGGAAATGTCGAGTGGGGGTCAGCCTCGAGTGGCACGCAACTGTATAGCTGGATCTTGCTATGAGTTTGAATTTGCTTGTGCATTCGAGTAACGCACTTTCTATTTAATGCATTCATGATTCTTTACCCATCCTTCGGGTTGGAGTGAAAGTCAATTGCCCATGAGCTAAGGTATCTATTTAACGATTCTATCTCTAGGCATCCTTTCGGTCGTTGCCTTGAGTAGCTGTAAGCACTATATATAAGTTTTAATACTGAGCTATCGTAGCCAGTTTTTGGATGACCATGCGTCTTCTCCCAGTCTCGGGTTGATAAATGTACTGCATGGGCAGTTGAGTCTCGTCATAGCTATGTTTATGTTTTCACCTACACTCCAAAGACATAGAGGTGATTGGTGAATAGTCGGTTCACATTCATCTTGCTTCTCGCTCGTGCCCCCAGGTCTGGGGCATATACCGATAAGTAGGAAGGCCAGCCATGCCCACTTTAGCTTTACTCTCTTTCCCGTTGGATCGTGGGATCATGTCAGTCGATGGGAGACTAGGTCTCGCCTATCTTGGATTTTATCATGGTTTTCCATTCCAAGAGGAATACTTTGATGCCACGTAAGTTTCAGGGCGTAATATGGACAGTGGATGGTCATCCACGTCCACTTTGGTTCATGCTCTGTAATCAGATTTCGGGGTAAAGTTGGCTACAAATGCAGTCGGGTTATGCTCATCCAGTTTCATACTCCTCCTGACGAATCGAACGAGGGTGCTGGAGAATTTTTGACCAAGTATTCGTGGTTTACCCTATTTTCCATACTCTGGGGGTCATAGTTTTTCAAAAAACATCCGAGTCACATTCGTATGTGCTTGGTGCGGATCGGCATTGACCCTTGGTCTGAGGTATGATATAGTAGGTTGCTCGTAGCTTTGGATGTCGTTTCGATTGGCTCTGTATTGAGGCCTCCCTGCAGTCGCGGCCTCAAGTTATAAAGAACGCCACGCTAGAGCTACAATAAGCTGTCGTATTCAGCTTTTTAGTGTTTTGTACCCCTGCCCCCAGTAATGATTTGGCCAGGTCACTGGTTGGATGGTCGAACTCCATCCTCGGCGTGTTAATAATCCTCCTGTCGATTCCAGGTCGAAGTTTGCGGAATAGAAAATGGTCGGAATTCACTCGTCTATTTATCGATGTTTATACACCACTCTGCATTCTGGTGACTTAGTGTTATTCTCCCCCCGGTTGACTCACGCCCAATTTGTGTTCATGCTTCGGTCCACGCTCCGGGGACTTAGAGATTTGTCAAACGGTTTATGCTTTAGTCCACAGTTCGAGACGCAGAGATTTTCGTCAACTCGTTTATACTCTAGTTCGCACTCTGGGAACTTAGAGTAATCTGGTCCGCTTCTGGGATTTAGGGATTTTTTTGAAGTCGTCTATAATCTAGTCCATGCTCTGGGGACTGAGAGTACTGTAGTCCGCACTCTGGGGACGTAGAGGTTTTTGAGTCATTTATACTCTTGTCCGCACTCAGGGACTTAGAGTACTTTAGTCCGCATTCTTTCTCCCATTACAGAGGGTGAGACCTCTCGGATGGCTGAGAGTTTGCCCGAACCTGGTAGATAATCCTTCTCTTTAAGGTTCTCTTTAAGATTTCGAAAGTCATTATTCTTTATGCAGGACTATTGCATTCTTGTTTTCCACGATTTTGTGCAGGCCGTTCTGACCCCGAGCCCACTCCGAGGAGCGATGTCGCCAAGGAAGTGGGGGAGAAAACAAGTGAAGCCACTCACGCAGGGGAGGCTTCTGGTCCAGATGCTCAGGTGATCGGAGCGCTTGACGAAGACAAGTCTTAAACCTTCTCTCCTACCGACGGGGGTTATGAAGTAGAAATTACAGGCGCCTCTGAGCATACATCCGAATTGAGCATGGAGAAGCGGCTCGAGAAAGAGAGGGAGGAGATGGTCAAGGTCATAGTAGATCCCCGAGTTGTGGACTTGGACGATCCTTTGAACAAGAAGTTGAAGGTCATCCTTCCTGGCGGGTCCAAGCCCATGGAAGGCCCCCGTACTCCTTCAGTTGCTACCCCTCTATCAAAGAAGAGTACCAAGGGTAAATGCTCTGGAGAGGAGCCGTATGGAAAGAAGTTGAAGAAGCACAAGAAGTGACTACTATCCTCGTTCAACGAGGGTTAGTTTAAGTCATGTAATTATTTTCATCTATTTCCTTAGTCCTTGTAGATAGAATGTCGACTCTGAACTTTGGAGGGGTTGTAATAGAAACTCATTTCTGAATAAGGTTTAGTTCATTTTTCTATCTTACAAAAGACTCTTATTGTTCAGTTTTCTTTGTGATTGTGAGTTTAATCCAAGCAGTTGTGAGTAACATAGACTTCTCAGTCCATCTTCATATAACTCGGAAACTCTTCGGGAGTCGTTGAACTTCCATTCTGTGCTTCGAGCACTTAGAATACTTTCTAGCCCGTATGTCAGGGATTTGACAAATTCAAGTCATTTGTGTCATAGTTCATATTCAGGGAACTTGGAGATCCGATTCGCTTATATTCGAGTCTGCACTCTGGGGAGTTAGAGTACTCTAGTCCGCACTCTGGGGACTTGGAGGTTTAAGTCATTTATACTCTAGTCTGTGCTCTGGGGACTTAGAGTACTCCAGTCTGCGCTCTGGGGACTTGGAGGTTTAAGTCGTTTATACTCTAGTCCGCGCTCTGGGGACTTAGAGGTTTAAGTCATTTATGCTCAATTCCATGCTCTGGGGACTTAGAGTACTCCAGTCCGTACTTTGGGGACTTGGAGGTTTAAGTCGTTTATACTCTAGTCCGCACTCTGGGGACTTAGAGTATTCCAGTCCGCACTCTGGGGACTTGGAGGTTTAAGTTGTTTATACTCTAGTCCACGCTCTGGGGACTTAGAGTACTCCAGTCCGCACTCTGGGGACTTGGAGGTTTAAGTCGTTTATACTCTAGTCCGCGCTTTGGGGACTTAGAGTACTCCAGTCCGCACTCTGGGGACTTGGAGGTTTAAGTCGTTTATACTCTAGTCCGCGCTCTGGGGACTTAGAGTACTCCAGTCCGCACTCTGGGGACTTGGAGGTTTAAGTTGTTTATACTCTAGTCCACGCTCTGGGGACTTAGAGTACTCCAGTCCGCACTCTGGGGACTTTGAGGTTTAAGTCGTTTATACTCTAGTCGACGCTCTGGGGACTTAGAGTACTCCAGTCCGCGCTCTGGGGACTTGGAGGTTTAAGTCGTTTATACTCTAGTCCGCGCTCTGGGGACTTAGAGGTTTAAGTCATTTATGCTCAAGTCCATGCTCTGAGGACTTAGAGTACTCCAGTCCGCACTCTGGGGACTTGGAGGTTTAAGTCGTTTATACTCTAGTCCGCGCTCTGGGGACTTAGAGTACTCCAGTTCGCACTCTGGGGACTTGGAGGTTTAAGTCGTTTATACTCTAGTCCACGCTCTGGGGACTTAGAGTACTCCAGTCCGCACTCTGGGGACTTGGAGGTTTAAGTCGTTTATACTCTAGTCCGCGCTTTGGGGACTTAGAGTACTCTAGTCCGCACTCTGGGGACTTGGAGGTTTAAGTCGTTTATACTCTAGTCCGTGCTCTGGGGACTTAGAGTACTCCAGTCCGCACTCTGGGGACTTGGAGGTTTAAGTCGTTTATACTCCAGTCCACGCTCTGGGGACTTAGAGTACTCCAGTCCGCACTCTGGGGACTTGAAGGTTTAAGTCGTTTATACTCTAGTCCGCGCTCTGGGGACTTAGAGTACTCCAGTCCGCACTTTGGGGACTTGGAGGTTTTAGTCGTTTATACTCTAGTCCGCGCTCTGGGGACTTAGAGTACTTCAGTCCGCACTTTGGGGACTTGGAGGTTTTAGTCATTTATACTCTAGTCCGCGCTCTGAGGACTTAGAGTACTCCAGTCCATACTCTGGGGACTTGGAGGTTTTAAGTTGAGAGCAGTCGTATTTCTATTTTTTAATTTGTATTCATCTACTGTATCGAGGCTAATGTCGTCGAATGAACAATCGAACCACGTTTGCTCACGGAATGGGATTCTGCCCCCCAGGATGAGGGACGGAATTGGAAAAATGGACGATCGATTCTCATCCGCTTGGTGATTATAGCTCTTCCAATCAAGTCAAGGAAGGAGGTATATGACAGATGGTTGAATCACATCCATGTTGGGTTAGATAGCCAAATCTCTTACAATTTGCTCCGTATCTCCTTCTAGAAAATAAGGATAATAGATTATTGAGTAGACAAAGTAAGTTGCATATGTTCCAAGGTGCAATCGTGTCCATATATTGACAGCGATGGTTAGCGAGTACGCAGTCTACCATAGCTACTTCAAGTTGGGCTTTCGAACAACCTTTCGTGTTCAGGGTAGGATTTGATGTGTAGATGATCAAATCACGTCCACTTTAGACGGATCCCGGCGCCACTGAGCTTCATGAAGGGTATCTATATTTTGTCGAACTTTGTTCTATGACTCGATTGGAGTGGATGATCGGGCCATATTCATTCCAAGCAGTTTAGGTCTCCAAGTCAAATGTGGAGGTTGATGGATGGATGGTCGGTTGTTCGAATCGATCATAAGTTGAGCATACGAACTCGGATCGTCTTGAAACTTGGAACATTGGCTTCCCTGGCTTTGATTGTTATGTCTTGTTAATCGTGGCTCGATCCAGACTCGGACAAAATCCATCGATATCCATTGTGAGCCTTTGTGTAACCGATCTCCAAGACGAACTGTCACTGGTTTCTAATCAAGTTATTGGTGTCACGACCTTGCCAAAAGGCGGGATAACATTTGCCCCCCAAAGGACGTCTTGTGTAAACATGACGTGCTTTGAAAAACCGCAGTCTTTCATGCTGAATATTTCCATTCAGTTGATTGCTTGACAGTCGTCTTTTAATCGTTTCGTTGCAATCTTCTTTTAGACAAATGTTCAACTAGCATGCTTTGCTTTGGTTATGCCCCCAGTTTTGGGGATGAGTATGGAGTTGATGTATGTTTATACTCCGTCTCGCACTCTGGGAGTACGGAGTTGAGTAGATGTTTATACTCCGTCTCACACTCTGGGAGTACGGAGTTGTGCGAAGGATCATCGTGTATCAACCCATTTTTAGCCTTGATGTGATGGCTTGCCCCCGAGCTCGAGTTTCACTTAGCGAGTGGCTGGTCGTATCGCAGCCGCTCTCTACTTGAATAAATTCCACTTGCAGGATGGAATTCAGCTCTTCGTGCATCGTGATGTTGTACATTGTATTTAATCCATAGCCCCAACTCAAAGGCATATGGTTGATGATGAGCAATAGAATTATTCTCGTCCAGATGTAACTCCACACGTCCGATCATGGTCTGCGTAGATTGGTTGGCAACCAAATCTGAGTACGTGGACACCTGCATCGTTTTGAAAGTAGTTTAGTTCAAGCTAGTCGTAGTTCATAGAACAATTGAAATAGGGATGGAAATGGAAATAATTCAAAGAAGATTATGGTAAATCTCATTGATATGTGAAGCAGCATCGTGTTCTCGCTATTCGACTCCGCCCCTGGCTCCTTTCAAAGGGATGTTGGTCGTCAACCGTCCAATTGATAATCATAGCCCTTTATTAATAGGCATCGGATATTCGCTGCCCGCCATTCTGCAGGACTTGTACATACTATTGAAGCTTTCCTTTCCAGGTCATCTTTTCGATCACACCTCGGAGGTGTTTGTAATCGCCCGTGTTAGGATCAGCGAGCATCCGGGAATATACAACATTCCCCTGATTTTCTTTAGACTTTGGTGTACTCTCTCGAGGTTGGTTTCCAGTACCACTCCGAGTCGTGAGTCTTCAAGTAGAGGTTGCCAATTGAATCTTTCAAAGAGCATATGAGCTGAATTCTGAAGTCTTGCTTCGGCTACTGGGATCTACATCCTTAGCCAACGGGCCTTCATTGTTATTTTTCTTAGTATGCTCCACTCCACCTCACTTTTGTTCTAATTCATTTTGTAAAAGAAACGATCCATAGTCGTAGGAGGCTCTTTATCTAACTAGCTGCCAAAATATATCTGGAGGTCGACTTTCCTCAAATGCGATCATTATGATACCCTTGTTAGCATTTGGAATAAATTGCTTAGAGCCAAACATTGGTTTGCTTGGAGTCACTAAATTCGAAGTGCTGGGTCAGCGAAGAATGGTGCTTGGAGTCATCTTGGCGTTTGCTAGAGTCACATCATCTATGTTCTCCAACCTTTGGGAGTACCGTTTGAATAGCGGTTGCTTGTCCGTTCCCTTGATGTCGTTCATAAGCTGCCGCTAGATCCTCTATGCCCTGGTCGATCATGGGATGTTAAGGAAGTGGATAGAATGTTCCTTTATTAAGTTGAGTTTTGATTTCACTATCCGAAGGCACTGCGCTGCGGCTTATGCCTCTTTTTTTAAAATTTAAGTCGTACCCGAAAATATATTTTTTATAGAAAATAGGGGTCGTATAAGGGACCGGTGTAACTTAATTCCAGAGGTGTTCGGCATTCGTTCTTGTTTGGCACAACCAAGTCGTTCGGCATACAATACCGTTCAGCATTATAGAGGTGCTCGGCATAGAGGTATGGATCGGCCTGGAAGAACGTTCGGCCTAGAGGTATGGTCGGCCTGGAATGGTTCGGCCAAAGTTGTTTGTCCAAGGCTGTTTGGCCAGAGTGGATCGGTCTAGAGTGGTTCGGCCAAAGTTGTTCGGCCAAGGCTGTTCGGCCAGAGTGGATCGGCCTGGAGTGGTTCGGCCAAAGCTGTTCGACCAAGGATGTTCGGCCAGAGTTGATCGGTTTGGAGTGGTTCGGCCAAAGCTGTTCGGCCAAGGCTGTTCGGCCAGAGTGGATCGGCCTGGAAGAACGTTCGGCCTAGAGGTATGGTCGGCCTGGAATGGTTCGGCCAAAGTTGTTCGGCCAAGGCTGTTCGGCCAGAGTGGATCGGCCTGGAGTGGTTCGGCCAAAGCTGTTCGGCCAAGGCTGCTCGGCATGGGAATGCTGCTCGGCATGGGAATTCTGTTCGGCATGGGAGCTCTGCTCGGCCTGGATGCTGCTCGGCATGGGAATTCTATTCGGCATGGGAGCTCTGCTCGGCCTGGATGCTGCTCGGCATAGGAATTCTGCTCGGCATGGGAATTCTCTAGAGAGATGGGCATACACCTTTTCTGGAGCGGTCGGCATACTTCTTTTTGGGGCGATCGGCTAAATTGCCTTCAGAGGGGGTCGGCCTTTATTCAACATGACTGCAAACTTCAACGCCTAGTCCCCATATCTTACATAGACTTGGTTTCTATGAATACGGCTATTAGCTTCCTTTAGATTTCTTTCAAATCTGAGTAGAATAGGAAGTTTCCTAGTAAACAACCGGATCTATCTCGCGAATATGGAAATCCACTAGTAGATGATGAGATTCAATCAAGCTAAGAATTCAATTCTCAGTGAAAGCACCAAAGTGTTAGCACCAAAATTGGTCACTAACCTCGTTGAGAAATATTGTGTAGAGATGTAAGTGATGAAGTTAAATTAAACAAGGAAGAATATGCTAATTTAAATGCAGAAAGTAAGAACACCGGATTTATAGTGGTTCAGCGTAACTGCCTACATCCACTTTGAGTTTTGATCTTTATTTCTTTCACAAGTAGTTGAATACAGATACAATCCATATATTAATGACTTGAATACAAGTTTGAACTGAAAATAATAAGTCTTGAAAGTGGCAGAGTCTCTCCATTGTTCTCCCAAAAAAGGTCCCTTTCATTGTGCCCCTGCCTCTCTATTTATAAACGAAGGTGGGTTGGACTTCTCTGGTGGGCCTGGTAGCTGAATAACTCGGTCCAAATAGTGTAAGTCCTATGCGCCGAACCAGATAGGCTGAACAACAGAATGCCGAGCCTCCCCCTTTATGACGAACGAGGTGAGGCCGGACACTCTGAATGTCGAACATCCATTTGTACTGAATGACCTTGGATGACGAGCTGTAGGTGATTGCCGAATGAGATACGTACCGGAAGAGATGTGGTGTTGAGTGAGGGATGCAGGTCGAATGAGGCTGGAATGCCGAACAGTCCGGGAATGCCGAGCGTACCTTGTAGGCTGAACGTTCATGGATGCCGAATGATTTTATGCCGAGCGTTCTTCCTTGGCCGAACGGTATTCACTACCGAACGTTTCTCGATGTCGGACGCTCCTAGATGTCGAACGTTATCCCATACCGAACGCCCTTTAGATGCCGAACGGTCTTAACATGCCGAACGCTCATTGTTTAACTGATCGATGGGGAGGCCGAGTACTAAGTTGCCTGGTCAATTCCCCAGGAAACAGTGGGCATTAGTCGGCTAAAGTTAGCCTTGGCCGAATGGCCCGAATTAAATTATGTTTAAATCTAATGGCTGATGTTATTTCCTACACATATAAATATGAGCGTATCCTTCGTTTTTTATTCTAAAACTTACTGTAGAGCCGCAAACAGAATGTCTAAACTCTACTTCTATTCAAATCACTCTGCCTCCTCAAAAATTTCTCTTCTAAAACAAAATAAAAAAATTTGAAGATAAAATCGACGATTAAAGAAAGAGAGGAGATCGTGGGCAGGCTAGGAAGAAAAGGGAGTGTTAAGAGGTGAGTCGGTTGATTATTAAAATATGTTGATTTACAAGTAATTAGATTTATTTATATCTATATTTGACCTGGAAATTATATGATTTAAATTCGAGATAAAAGTTTTGATTTGAAGATTATTTATTTAGTAGATTGCAATTATATGGAGGTATGATTGAAAAATCTAGATCGTATGGAAATAACCCCTATTTGATTTAACTTGATTAAAAATAAAGAATTTTATTGTAATTTAATCTAAGATTGAACATGTATACATCTTTGTACTTCACTTTGAATTGATTCTGAGATTTAAATATGTATACACCCTTTGATTTCGTTTTTGGACTGATTTTGAAATGCAAACATAAATATTTAATTACGGAAGTGATAAGTTGAATTCATGTAAACAAGATTATAATTTTTTCATGAAAATTATTAGAATTACATGAAGAATTATGGACTTAAACAAATATGAGAAACCTGATCGAAGATTGGTAAAATAATTAGCATTATGATTTAATTAACCAAGTGTTATCACCCTTGTAGGTAGGCCATACTTGAACGAATCTGATCAGTCAAACTTGAAAGCTATCAGGATAGGAGGTTCATGTTGATGACAACCAAACTCAGATGCCAAGTGCGATCAATTGATCAAGCCCAAAAGATAGCGAAAGGTCTCTAAGAAAAGGCCTACACACCCTACAACTATGAGCAACAATACCAAAACAAACAACATAAGAAGTATTTTGTCGGTACCGATCCCTAATTAAGGATCAGTGTTGATCCCTAAATGCTTTCCTAGCCTATCATTCATCTCATGCATCATCAAGCTAAGATGTTTACAACCTTTTCCATGCTTTTCACGATGGTTCACAAGCTCGTATCATCAAATACAACCAATACACAAGTCAAGCACTACGGCTCCACCCCCGAACCAAGAAGTTTACCCAAAACCAAGCCTCTAAAGATGCAAGTAAGGCAACTAAGATGGAGACGCTAGCAAATCATATAGTCACCAGAGTCAAAAACGAATCCTGAAGATATAACTGTGTATCGGTACCGATCCCTAAGCAGGATTTGGTACCGTTCCATGATTCTTTGCAACGTGGCCATGTTTTCTTTAGCTTAACTTCCCTAAATATGGAGAACATGGGTTGATACTGGGCGAGAGGATTCTGGAAACCTACAGTTATAAATAGAGGGCAGGGGCACATTTTGAAGGATCCTTTTTCAGTTATTTACAAATTATTGAATTACTCTTGTAATTTTGGGGATCATCACAAATCCATAAGAACAATCTTTGTAAACAGCTATTAGAATAATCAACAAAGTTGAGTGGATGTAGAAAATGATTAACTGAACCACTATAAATATTGTATGTTTTGTTTTTCCTCATTTTAATTTACTTTCTTCATTTAATTCTTCCACTTTTTATTTCTAGGTGCTTGTGCCACTTTTTGGTATAAACATTTTGATGCTTTCACAAGGAGCATTGATCTCGGTCTGTTAGGATCTATTTTCTACTTTTGGATAACCCAAGTCCATGAAGTAGATCTGTTAATTTTATTATTGCAGTCCATGACTACTCGGATTCTAGCAGAGTCTATTAGAGGATTAATCCAAGCTATGGCCCTGCGAAAAGAGAGATCTGCAGCTTCTAGACCTATCAATGATCCTAAGAACACTAGTTCTCAACATTCTGAGGAAGTTGCACTACCAGATACTATCAAAGTTCAGACCCGTCAGGTATGATAATGACAAGTTGTAGAAGATCCGCAATGAGATGAGGCAGCAGATGGAAGAGATCTTAACTTGCTAAATCAATTGACCCGTGGTCGTAGAAGAAGCAGGAAGGAGTTGGCGCCTTTCGATTTGGAGTATGATAGTTCTTCATTGTACGACGAAAAGCATAGGGAAGTAAAACAAAAGATGGTCCGAAAGGAAATGGCACTTTAAAGGAGAGATTGGGGACCAGTCGAGCAAAAGAATTGGGGATCGGTACAGAACCCAAAATTGGGGATCGGTACAGAACCCAAAACTGGGAACGGTACCGAACCATCGGTGCTCGATTTAGTGACTGAGCATGTTGAAGTCTTGGATGATAATGTTGAGGATAGGATTAGTCGTGTTGTAGATGGCAAAAATTCGGGAAAGCAAGTGACTAGTGTTGATCCGCCGCGTAGAAGACAAACTGGCAGAGCTATTATGTGAAAGGTTTTCTTGGTGTCAGGAGAACACATGTATCATGAGATTAACCGAGACTATTTGCAGGGCCAAACACTCGAGGCAGACCATGATTACCGCCATTCAGTAGATCCCACAAAGTTGGAATACTTTATTGGGATGGTGAGAAAGTTGGTGAACAAAACTCAACACCAGAATAATAACGAATGGGGCTTTTCACTAGCTAGAACCCATTCACTAAACAGATATTGTGTGAAGAGTCTCCCAGAAGATTTGTAATGCCAATGATGCCATCATATAATGAAAAGAAGGATCTGAGGCAGCATATGATGAAATATGACTGGTATATGGATTCGGCCAGAGCGATTGACGCTGTCAGATGTTATTGCTTCCTAATTTTCCTTGAGGGCATCACGATGGTGTGGTTCACTTGGCTTTCGCGGAGATCCATATCGTCTTTTGATCTGTTAGTGTGGAAGCTTGTTGAGTAGTTCCGCTTACACACTACTTGTCCTAAGGATGTAATGTCACTGTCAAACCTCTTCCAGGATGCGAGAGAGTTATTAAAGGATTTTTTTAGCTGGTTTAACATGACGGGATAGAAGTGAGTAACACAAAAGAAGACATTTTACTAATAGCCTTGATAAAGGGTGCATCCGGATATTGATTTCGGGAGATGGTTAAAAATGAAACCCTCACCGACAATGGATATTTTTTACAGGAAGGAAAATTAGTTCTTGCGCTCAGAAGAGGCAAGTACTACCACCAGAAAAGCTAATGTTGGGCAATTAGCCGAGGTTTTTCAGGGTAATGTTGCTGTGAAGTAGACTGGAGGAAGTTCTGGTAGAATTGATGTGAATGTGGAGAACAAAGTTAATGCGCAGAGAGAAGTAAACCGAGGAGGTGGAGACATGAAACCAGGTTCCAAAAGATGAGCGAGATTCCAGAGATTCGAGGATTATGAATCATTAAATAACTCAATTAAAAATATTTACCTTGCCACATAGGATGTTGAGCATTATAAGAAACCACTTCCAAGGGAGTCAACGGAGAAAGAGAAGAAATCTGGTAAGTGCTGCTGCTTTCATGAAACCCAAGGTTATAACACGAATGAGTGTTGGCATCTACGTGATGTGATAGGGGGTTTGATTAGGAAAAAGAAGTGGCAGCAATTTGTTAAAACCCCACAGGAGAAGGTGTAACACCCCCTATCTTGAGGCCCAAACCTAAGCGCTACAGATGTTGCAGTCATCTATAGTATTAACTTCCAACGAAAAAAAATACATAATGTTAATGGTATCCATGATATCAGAAGCACATGAATACGAAACAAAATCACAAATTCAAAAATAACTTTTCTGATTACATTTCACAAAACATGTTTGATATTCAATTAAATAATCCCTATCGTTTCCCAGGTTCAGATCAAATATAATTATTACATAAATACGCCAAGGGCGACATATAAAGATGGCCCCTTGGTTGACCAGGGTAATAAATAGTCAAAACAGACTTAATACAACACAGCCGAAATAAAAAATAACAACTCCTAAATAGCTAACACCAGCCTCTTGCTCGTCTATTGAAGCTTTATTCGTCCACCTACTAAAACCTGTAAATCCTCAACTCTCAACCTACTCAAATCAATTTTTGAGCACCCGAGAGTTTAAGGGGAAAAACATAAACTTCGAGTTAGACATAAAGCCCGGTGTGAATAGTACTATACATCACGGTTATCTGATAAAAATAAGTGAGACCGCGCCGCTTATCGGAATGGGTTTCCCCTCACTAATATCCTTTTAAAACATATCTTTTGCAAACCAAAATCCTGCAACCAGACTGGTTAAGACAATATTAGTAATATCATGTATGCATACAAATCAGGTAATAAATGGACTATCTGCCCTAACACTACAGTTTTGTTTGGCTAACTACTAAGATTTGGCTGACTCGGGCCTACCAAATAAAATAAAAAAACAGTCTAACTTCTGTTAGATACTCTTCTAGACGGTCTGTACCTAACTTACTTCTCCCAGGGTCAACTGATCCTAATGGTTTTGCGGGCTCAACAATAACCTATCCTCACTCTGTATATTCCTTTTTGTGTGTAACATCATTTTAGTCTTACCTATGACAAAGCCCTACACACTGGAATTTTGGATTTATATTAGCTAGGGGATATTAGCTAAAGTATAGGGCACGACCCCATACCAGTCCCGTTTGGTATTCTAATATCTGAATCATTTTACTTAGGGTCATCTACCCTTAAAATTTTCCTTTAAAACATTTCTTTCAAATTGATTTAACACTTTAAATCATACTTAAACAAGGAAAATATACTCTATGCTTTACTCAAATCACTTCGCCATGTTATGTATACTTTAAACAAAACATTGTCGATGAAAACATTCAAAACCTTTGAAAGTACCCCTTTCGAAACGATTGAAAGTACCTCTTTCTATACAGGTAAAGTACTTTACTTTATAATCTAGGCTGAAGGCCAAAACATACCTTTCGACATCACTTACATTAAACCTTTCGAAAATATTGAAATCATCTCTTTCGAAAGCTTTATGAAACCATAGACATCCTCCTTTCAAAACACTTTAAACATGCCTTTCAAAACCATTGGAAACCTTCTATATAAAACCTTTCGAAAACATTAGGAAACAACCCTTTCGAAACCTTTATCTTGAATCTTTCGAAAGCATTAAGTCCTTTACATAAATCTAACCTTTTAAAAGCATTTGAGTTCAAGTAAAACATGTGGAACAACCTTTCGAAATCCTTTAAAACCATTCCTTTCGAAACCTCTGGGTTTAACTTTCAATAGAACAAAGGGTCTTAAAACAACTAAGTCGAAAGCACTCTTTCGAAAGCAATATCCTAAGTAAAAGAAGTGGACGGTGTGGAAACCAATCCCTTCGAAAGCATTGGAGAAGCGGCTTTGGTTTTAAAACAAAGAAACCCTTTCGAATGCATTACTTCGAAAGGTAAGATGCGGCAGCAAGGGGTTTTGACCCCTTCGAAAGCTTCTTTATCAAACAAAAGGTGCAACCTCTTCCAAAACCATTCTTTAAAACCATTTGACCAAGTCGAAAGCTATCTAAGTCAAAAGCATTATTTTCAAAAGCAAAGCAGGCGCATTTCATTTTAAAAGAAAAACAAGGCTTCGACCCCTTCGTAACCCCTTGTTTCGACTATATACCTTTCGCCTATGTCCAATTCACTACGCACCAAGTCTTTGATACCATGCACATTGGTTTCGATGTAGATGGAGGTGGTAGTACCTAGTCGAAAGGTGCTGCCGAAAGTGGCGAATCAAGAAAAACATGGTAAAACTAATTTTTAACTTTAAAAAGTAATTCCTTTTCAACTAACCTGCTTCGTTTTTCAATATATGATTGGTTGCTGATTTCTTTTCTAAATTCTTTTCTAAAAGTGCTACCGAAATTTCAGAAGTAAATAATTTAAAATGGTTACAAAATGCCCCTTCTCCTTTTATAAATATATAACATTTAAGTCCTATACCTTAAATAATTTTATATACTTATTAAACACTTAGGAAAATTCTACAAAAATTCTCATAAATCATTTTTAATATGTTTATAACATATATTAGTTTCTGAGCCAAAAACAATATAAATTAGCCGTATTTAATTTTAAACCCAATTAACCATTTTCTTCATTGGAAAATTAATAATAAATCCATATTAATTCAGAAACTTATGAAATTTGAAACCCATCTCTAAAATATTATTTCGGACCTTATCTCAAAATCGCAAGGCGTTAGGATGCCATCTAATATGGTTTTCACATTAAAACTTATCATAAAATCAATATGAAATAGAATAAATTATCAAAAAACATATATATCCATTTTAACAATAAAAAAACATGGCAATATACTTTGCAAAAATATTTGGATCTGATCTAGAAACCAAAAACATCAAAAATATGAGATGTCACCTATCATTCTCCTTTAGCTTGGGATTAAGGAGTTGAGATTTGATCTTGGATTAAGTTGCTTAAGCTTCTTCCTTTTATCTTCTTCTTGTTTTCCCTTAATGATAGTCGGCCTCCCTTAGTATTTGATTTTGTTTTGAACGTGAAAAATAAATGGGCTTGAAGGGTTTAGGGTATTAGAACATGTCTTATTCCTACTTTTCCCTTACCTATTACCCTTACCTATTTCATTTTAAATCCCCATTTAGTTCATTAATTTAAGTTGGCACGGGTACCTCTATTAACACAAATCTCAATCCCTTAACCATTTCATTATTTCATTTAATTTAGCTAATTAAATGTCCTAAATAATGTTAATCAAAATTAAGGTCGTTACAGACTCCCCTCCTTAAAGAATTTCGTCCTCAAAATTACGATAAGGTACATTACCAATCAATCATAAAGGTAAAACATACCATGAAACAAATCAGGATAAGCATCTCTAATCTTGCTCTCAGTTTCCCAAGTACAGTCTCTCTCATCGTCGCTCCACTGGACCTTAACTAATCTGACTGTCTTGTTCCTTAGCCTATTCTCATCTCTAGAGACTATACGAACTGGCTTCCTAACTATAGTCAAGTTCGGTTCTACTACTATGTCCTCTATTAAGTGTAAATGGTCTTCCCATGATCCCCTAAAATCTAGCACACAAGCTCGTAACAAATCTTTTAAGACTTTGTTTACTCTTTCCGTTTGCTCATTGGTCTGTGTATGGTAAGCGGTACTCATCTTGAGCTTGGTACCTAAAGTATCATGTAGACTCTTCTAGAACTCGCTAGTGAATAAGAAATCTCTATCACTTACTATACTACTAGGAATTCCATGAAGTCTAACTATATTCTTCATAAACAACTTAGCCAAAACAGGTGTCGTCCTGGTTGACTTAACTGGAATGAAATGGGCACTTTTGGTTAACCTGTCCACTATGACCCATATGCTTTCATTTCCTCTATTAGATCTTGGCAACCCGTCTATAAAATCCATTGAGATGGAATCCCATTTCCATGCTGGAATATCTAAAGGCTGAAGTAACCCACTTGGTTTCTGATGTTCGGCTTTCACATGTTGACAGTTCGGACACTGCTTTACCCATAAGTCTACTTCTCTCTTGATACCTTCCCATAAGAAACTTCTATTCATATCCTGATACATCTTTTTTCCTCCCAGATGAATAGTGAACTTCGAATGATGGCATTGTTCAAAAACTTCCTTCTTAATGCTTCCTATATTCGGAACACATAACCTTCCTTTCTTCCTCAACCACCCACTCTGGTCAAGACTAAAATCTTTCAAGTCATCGTCCTCCGTTCCATCCCTTAACCTTCTGATTCATTCAACTAGTAATGGATCCTCCTTCTGCTTAGAAGTAATCTTTTCGATTATCATCGGTCGAACTTCTAAACATGACAACATAGTAGTCTCCTTACTAGATCTAGCTTCAGATCTTCACTGTACTCTACATGTCGTCAATGCTTCTAAATCTGTCCACTCGGCTATCATTGCCAACACTGCATTTTGGTATTTTCTGCTAAGTGCATCTGCAACCTTGTTTCCTTTTCCTAGTGTGTACTCAATTCCAAAGTCATAAGCGGCTAAAAACTCTAACCACTTATGATGTCTCATATTCAGCTCCTTCTGAGAGAATAAATACTTCAGCGACTTATGATCCATATACAATTCAAATCTCTCTCCCAAAATGTAATGTCGCCACAACTTCAACGCAAAAATTACCGCAGCTAATTCCTAATCATGCGTTGAATACCTAACTTCATGCAGTCTAAGCTGTCGAGATGCATAAGCAATCACTTTACCTCTTTGCATTAACATAGCTCCTAATCCCATTCCACATGCATTTGTATACACCACTAAGTCCTGATTCTCTTCTTGAACAACTAACACGGGTGCATTAGTCAATAAGTGTTTTAGCTTTTGGAATGCCTCCTCACACTTATTGGTCCAAACGAACTTCACATCCTTTCGTGTTAGCTTGGTCATCGGTGCTGCTATCTGCGAAAAATCCTTTATGAATCTCCGATGCTAATCCAAGAAAACTCTTTATCTCAATTACTGTCTTGGGTCTCTTTCAATTATTCACTGCCTCAATCTTATTCGAATCTACAGATAACCCTTTCTCTAAGACCACATGACCAAGAAACTTCACTTCCTTCTTCAAGAAATGACACTTCGAAAAATTCGCCTTCAGTTGATGCTACCTTAACGTCTCAAGCACCACTCTAAAATGAACTTCATGCTCTCCTTCATCCTTAGAGGATATCAAAATATCATCTATAAAAACCAACACAACCTATCCAAATGTTCTCGGAAAATTCGATTCATTAAATCTACAAAGAATGCCGGAGCATTAGTTAGTCCGAACGGCATTACTAACCATTCGTACGATATATATCTGGTTCTAACAACCGTTATAGGAATACTATCCTCTGCTACCCTAAGCTAATGGAACCCTGTCGCTAAATCCAACTGGGAAAATACCTTGGCTCCACTCAACTGGTCGAACAAATCGTCAATTCTAAGCAACGTATATCGATTCTTTATCGTCTTCTCATTCAACTTACGATAATCGATACATAACCTTAACAATCCGTCCAGTTTCTTAGCAAATACTACGGCTGCTCCCCAAGGAGAACTGCTTGGTCTGATAAAATTCTTACTTTCCAAATCCACCAACTGTACCTTTAACTCCCTCATCTCGGTAGGTGTCATCCTGTTTGGGGGGCTACTCACTGGTTCTGCTTCTGGTACCAAATCTATTTGAAACTCAATGGCTCATTTCGGTGGCAATCCTACTACAGGTTCAAAGACATGCGAATTCTTTAACAATGAAAACCTGATTCAGCTCGTCTTCTACCTCCACTACACCCAACAAAGCGTTAACCTCACAACTAGGGTTTTCTACGGAGTATAAAATCCAATCACTACAGTCAGGATGTCTAAGCGATATTTTTCTATCATGGCAAAATATCCCAGCATCGTATTTACTTAACCAATCCATACCCAAAATAATCCTGAACACTACGAAATCAAACACATGAAAACTACAACCAAAGGTATGACCTAACAATTCAAACTCTAAGTGGTCACACTTCATCCCTGGTGTCGCATAACCTCCTATCAGATTTGCAACCCTTAAGGTAGTAACTAGGTATGAGGGTTCTAGGTTAAGCTTATCTACGAAACAATTAGATATAAAAGAATGCGATGCACCGGTATCAAATAGAACGCTAATTGACATACCATGAATCATAAGCGTGCCTCCCAACATAGTCTTTCCCTTTTCCTCTACTGGAGGCCTCGAGGTAGCTGGCTCCAATGCAAAAAACTTTGCCCTTGCCATCCTTAGCTGGCTCTTTGCACTGGTTCTTATAATGTCTAATTTGATCGCAGCTGAAGCATCTAATATTCTTCTTCCCAATCACCTTCTTTCCATCTCCTAAGCAACATTCACTTGCAAAAAGCCCTTTCTTATCACATTTATAACAGACAACCTCTGCCTTTCCCTTTTTAGAAGCTCCCCCCTTCTGAGCTCCTTTCTTTTCCGACTCTGCCCCACTTGGACTTCCTTTGCCTTATTTCTTTCTAGAAAAGCAAGCATCTCCGCATGCCTCAAAGCCATTTCCACTACAACATCACATGGATCCCTGATACGCGGTAATGTGGACTTAGCAAGCTCAAGCTTCAACACCCTAATGAACCTCTCATTTCTCTTAATCACAGTATCCACCGTAGCATAACCATACCTCACTAGCTCTTCAAATCTCGTTGCATACTCTAGCACAGTCATGTCTCCCTGCTCTATCTCAGCAAACTTCCTGAGCAAAGTAGACTTAGCAATCTCCGACATAAACCTCTCCTCAAATCTCTTTTTGAACTCAGCCCAAGTCATAGTCTCCTCATTAACTCTGATCGTAACACTGTTCCACCAGTACAGAGGCGCTCCTTGTAATTGTCTAGAAGCAAGCCTTCTCTTCTGCTCATCGTTGAGCCCTGGATCAGTGAAAATCCTCTCGTAATGAAGCAACCAATTCTCTACTTCGATTGCGCCTTCAGCACCAATAAATGGCTTTCCTCCTAACCGAGCATAATCTCTACTCAAAACAACATAGTTGTTGACCACCAGAGCTTCTTGATTTCCTTCTTCTACTACTCCAACAGCAACTCATGCTTGCATCATTTTTATGAAGAACTGATACATCGCTCCCATGTCAATATGCGGGACTCCAGCACCCACATTTCCAGCTTATGCCTGACCTGGATTTCTCCTGGTATAGGTCTGGCATTTCCATTTGTTATGGTGCTTCCTCCACCAAGGTTAACTCTTCCACTTCTAGCATTCATATCTGCATTCGAGCCTTCGTAAGATACAGAAGAATAGCCTAAGAGAGATAGGAAAATAGAGATATAGCATATACTTATATATAGCAAATACAAGTATGTTACTATAACATTATCCCATACCCCGATCTTCCCTCTAATTCCTTAGGATTATGTTTTCAAAAATCATTTTAGTTTAAAGTTTTCCATAAACCTATGCTCTGATACCAAGTTGTAACATCCCCAATCTTGAAGCCCAAAGCTAAGCGCTACAGATGTTGAAGTCATCTATAGTATTAACTTCTGGCAACAAAATACGGTAATGTTAATGGTATCCATGATATCAGAAGCACATGAATATGAAACAAAATCACAAATTCAAAAACAAATTTTCTGATTACATTTCACAAAACATGTTTCATATCCAATTACATAATCCCTACCATTTCCCAGGTTCAGATCAAATATAATTATTACATAAATACGCCAAGAGCGACATATGAAGATGCCCAATTGGTTGACCAGAGTACTAAATAGTCATAACAGACTTAATACAACATAGCTGAAATAAAACATAACAACTCCTAAATACCTAATATCAGCCTCCTGCTCGTCTCCGGAAGCTTTATCCGTCGCCTTACTAAAACCAATAAATCCTCAACTTTCAACCTACACAAATCAATTTTTGAGCACCCGAGAGTTTAAGGGGGAAAACATAAACTTCGAGTCGGACGAAGCCTGGTGTGAATAATACTATACATCTCGGTTATCTGATATTAAGTGAGACCACACCGCTTAGCGGAATAGGTTTCCTCTCACTAATATCCTTTTAAAAACATAATTTTGCAAACCAAAATCCTATAACCAAACTGGATAAAACAATATTTGAAATATCATGTATGCATACAAATCAGGTGATAAATGGACTATCTGTCTGTACACTATAGTTTTGTTTGGCTAACTACTAACCTTTGGCTGACTCGGGCTTACCAGACAAAATAAACAAATAGTCTAACTTTTGTTAGATACTCTTCTGGACGGTCTGTCCCTAACTTACTTCTCCCAGGGTCAGCTGATCCTAATGGTTTTCCGGGCTCACCAATAACCTATCATCACTGTGTATATTCCTTTCTGTATATAACATCATTTTAGTCTTACCTGTAACAAAGCCCTACACACTAGAATTTTGGACTTATATTAGCTAGGGGCCATTAGCTAAAATATAGGGTTAGACCCCCATATCGGTCCCATCTGGTATTCTAATATCCGAGTCATTTTACTTAGGGTTATCTACTCTTTAAATTTTCCTTGAAAACATTTCTTTCAAATTGATTTAACCCTTTAAATCTTACTTACACAAGGAAATATACTCTATGCTTTACTCAAATCACTTTGCCATGTTATGTATACTTTACACAAAACATTGTTGATGAAAACATTCAAAACCTTTGAAAACACTCCTTTTGAAACCATTGAAAGTACCTCTTTCGATACTAGTAAACTACTTTATTTTATAATCTAGGCCGAAGGCCAAAACTCACCTTTCGAAACCATTTACATTAAAACTTTCAAAAACTTTGAAATCATCTCTTTCAAAAGCTTTATAAAACCATGGGCATCCTCCTTTCAAAACACTTTAAACATGCCTTTCGAAACCATTAGAAACATTCTATATAAAACCTTTCAAAAATATTAGGAAACCACCCTTTCGAAACCTTTATCTTAAACCTTTCGAAAGCATTAAGTCCTTTACATAAATCTAACCTTTGAAAGCATTTGGATTCAAGTAAAATATATGGAACAACCTTTCGAAACCATTTAAAACCATTCCTTTAGAAACCTGTGGGTTTAACTTTCAATAGAACAAAGGGTCTTAAAACAACTAAGTCGAAAGCACTCTTTTGAAAGCAATTTCCTAAGTAAAAGAAGTGGATTTTATCGAAACCAATCCCTTCGAAAGCATTGGAGAAGCGGCTTAGGTTTTAAAATAAAGAAACCCTTTCGAAGGCATTGCTTCGAAAGGTAAGATGCGACAGCAAGGGGCTTCGACCCCTTTGAAAGCTTCTTTATAAAACAAATGTTGCAACCTCTTCCGAAACCATTCTTTAAAACCATTTGACCAAGTCAAAAGCTATCTAAGTCGAAAGCATTCTTTTCGAAAGCAAAACAGGCACATTTCCTTTTAAAAGAAAAACAAGGCTTCGACCCCTTCGGAACCCCTTATTTCGACTATATATCTTTCGCCTATGTCCAATTCACTACGTACCAAGTCTTTGATACCATGCGCATTGGTTTTGATGGAGATGCATGGGGAAGTACCTAATTGAAAGGTGCTGCCAAAAGTGGCGAAACAAGAAGAACATGGTAAAAATGATTTTTAACTTTAAAAAGTAATTCCTTTTTAACTAACCTGCTTTGTTTGTCAACATATGATCGATCGCTGACTTCTTTTCGAAATTCTTTTCTAAAAGTGCTGTCAAAATTTCAAAAGTTATTAATTTAAAATGTTTACAAAATGCCCCTTCTCCTTTTATAAATATATAAAACATTTAAGTCCCATACCTTAAATAATTTTATATACTTATTAAACACTTAGGAAAATTCTACAAAAATTCCCATAAATCATTTTTAATATGTTTTCTAACATATATTAATTTCTGACCCAAAAACAATATAAATTAGCCATATTTAATTTTAAACCCAATTAACCATTTTCTTTACTAGAGAATTTATAATAAATCCACATTTATTCATAAAATTATGAAATTTGAAACCCATCTCTAAAATATTATTTCGGACCTTATCTCAAAATCACAAGGCATTAAGATGTCATCTAATAGGGTTTTCACATTAAAACTTATCATAAAATCCATATGAAATAGCATAAATCATCAAAAAGTATATATATCCATTTTAAAAACAAAAAGCATGGCAATATACTTTGCAAAAATATTCGGATCTAATCTAGAAACCAAAAACATCAAAAATATGAGATGTAACTTATTATTCACCTTTAGCTTGTGATTAAGGAGTTGAGATTTGATCTTGGATTAAGTTGCTTAAGCTTCTTCCTCTTATCTTCTTCTTGTTTTCCCTTAATGGTGGTCGGCCTCCCTAAGTATTTGATTTTGTTTTGAACATGTTAAATGAATGGGCTTGAAGGGTTTAGGGTATTAGAACATTTCTTATTCCTACTTTGCCCTTACCTATTACCCTTATCTATTTCATTTTGAATTCTCCCTAGTTCATTAATTTAAGTTGGATCGGCTACCTCTATTAACACTAATCTCAATCCCTTAACCATTTCGTTTTATTTAGCTAATTAAATGTCCTAAATAATGTTAATCAAAATTACGATCATTACAGAAGGGCAAGGAAATGCTCATCTCCAAGGACAACAACAGTAACGGGGCCAGGCTGGGCCTAGTGACGATGAGTCTAGACAGCTTGGGAAAGGATTAGTCATAAAAATAATTTCTGGTGGACCTCATCTGTCGGCGAAGAGATGGAATGAGATGGAGAGATATGGGAGTTCGTTGAGGCACCCTATGAACGAGAGTTGCTTTCCCGTCGAAGATAGAGCTCTAGCAAAACAACTCAAGATAATGAATGGCGATATTATTTTAAGGAATAAAGACGCAAACAGGAACGAAGCATCAATGCTTGATTCTTTGGTGATACTGGCTATGATTGGGCTAGCAATTTTGAAGAAGGTTCTAATCGACTGTGGTAGCTCGGTAAATATCCAGTTTAAAAAATCTTATATCCAAATGAAGATGGATTGCCAGGTTCTTAAGCCATGCAAATCCTAGATCTAGGGATTTAATAGAGTAGCAATAGAACCTATTAGATGTGTGGACCTAACAGTGGTTTAGTTAAGGGTGACTGCAAGCGAGTGCGGGTTGTGACCTTCTTGGTGTTGGACATTTTTTCAGCTTATATTTCTTTCCTTAGCCGGCCGGCCTTGCCAGGTTTTGAGTGGCCCTTTCCCAATGGTGCTTGATGATGAAATTTCATATGGATAATGGAGTGGGGGTTATCCAAGGGGACCAAAGTGTCAAGCGGGAATGTTACATCATGGAGCTGAAGGAGCCAAAGCGACATGAGAAAGGAAAGGATGTGGAGAACACTCTCTACATTAAGTCACTGGATGTGGAGCAACCACCACTTATGCCCTAGCTCGAGCAGTATAGATGTTTCTATAAAGATATGGGTTCAAGGAAAGAGCCAGAAGATGTGAGGGCGGTCCCCACGGAGTTGACGATCAATATCCCAATCAATCAGGACGATCCTACACGGGTCTTGAAGATCGGACCTCAACTTAGCATGAGAATGATGAAAGAGATGATGGGTTCACCTGGACACATTTCGACATATGTGGAATACTACTGGAGATAGTGTGCCATGCATTTAACATTAACCCTAAATGTGTTCCTGTAAAGCAAAAATGGCACAGCCTAGGTCTAGAGCGATACGCTGCACTGAAAGAGGAAGTGAACAAACTGGAAGATAACAGCTTCATCTACGACATTATATACCCGAAATGAGTGTCCAATCCAATTCTGGTGAAGAAGTATAATAGGAAATGGAGCACATGCATCGATTATTTGGATCTGAGTAAGGCATGCCTGAAGAATAGTTTCCCATTGATAAAGATTGATCAATTGGTGGATTCAACCGCTAGGCATGAGCTATTATAGTTTATGGATGCTTACTCTGGCTATAACCAGATTGCAATGCATGTCCCAGATCAGGAACACACTAGCTTCATAACTGATCTAGGACTTATTAATATCTTGTTATGCCTTTTGGTTTGAAGAATGCATGGGTGACTTACCAAAGGATGGTGAGCTCGATGTTTAAGGAGCATATTAGACGTATAATGGAAGTCTACATGGATGATACACTTGTGAAATCATAGCGATCGATGAACCACATAGAGGACTTGGCAAGTATGTTTAGCGTGCTCCGAAAGTATGAGATGAAGATTAATCCACTGAAGTGCTTATTTGGAGTTGCTTCAGGAAAGTTCTTAGGTTTCATAGTGAACTCAAGAGTAATAGAGGCGAACTCAAAAAAGATTGAGACGTTGAGACACATCGAAGCTCCAAATGCAATGAAAGAAGTTTAGATCCTAAATAGAAAAGTTGCCGCTTTGAGCTGGTTTATCTCAAGAGCCACAGACAAGTGCATACCTAATTTCGATGCTCTCAAGAAATGGAAAAGGATCTTTGATTAGATGCAAGAGAGCAAAGATGGTGTTTAGGCTTTGGTGGATCACTTGGAGAGGCCCCCTATCTTGTCAAAGCCGCTGGAAGAAGAGGACTTATTCATTTATCTAGCAGTGTCGATGCACACATAGATCGCTACACTTGTACGTGAGGAGTCCCGAATCTATAGATCGGTGTACTACATTAGCAAACGATTGGCAGGGGCAGAGACCCACTACTCAAAGCTCGAAAAGAGGCCATATTGCCTATTGATTGCTTCAAGGAAGCTCCATCCATACTTTCAGGCTCACCTGGTTAAAGTATTGACTGACTAGCTTTTGAGACGGTTCTGCACACTACAAGAAAAACCATTTACGGTTGCAAAAAACTGTGGCGTTTTATCATAAATGCAACCAAAAATATTTTTCCCAAAATATGCTTCGTGACTAAATTTTTTTTGTTCCCGCTCCTTAGAAAACTTTTTCCGCCTAGCCAAAAATAAACTTGACCAGTCATTGTTTTCCCTCTCACGTATACTTAGAAAACTCTCTCCCCATTTCGATCTACTTCTGCAGAAATTTTTTTCCCCTTTTCAATCCTCGTGGCAGCCAGCAATCGCTCAAATTTCATCAACTGAAGATCAAGTTCCCCTTTTCATCGTCCACTCCGTCCTTGCCTAACGTCCTCGCGGCATTACTCAACATCCTCGCGGCAGCCAGCAATCGCTTAGGTATATTTAGGTATGAATCGTCTAAATCGATTTTGTGATTCTATTTTGATTTAACCCTAATTTGCATGCATCGTATATTCGAATTTCTACCTAATTTCTAACTGAAATTGTTGATTCAACCCTAATAACGAAGATCTTTTATTCAACCCTAGTTTACACCTTTATATATTTATGTTTTTTTTATTAAATGAATAAAAGCTTGGCTATGTCCAAGGTTAAACTATGTAATTGTTTTACCGTTTTAACCAAAGTGCAAATTTTTTACACCAAGTATGAATAATCACAAAATTGAATTATGGAAGATATTGAATATCAACATGTCTGGACATGGAGAGTCCGGCTACACCCATGATTTTGTCAAAATTATCTGTAATACTAGACTCCAATTTGGAAAATTAGAACAGTAGTGAATTGCAAAGTAATACATAATCTTTTGCCTTCATATGTTAAGACTTTGAGAGAGACATGATAGTTGAGTAAGTCTAATTAAAGGAGTTGCATGATCCATACGTTTACCAATCTGTTAATGTGCAATTAATATAACTAACATCATAGAGAAAGTCATCAATAAGTGTCTTCATCATGTCTTTTGTCCTATAATTAAAAATACCAGGTAAACGGAAAATGGCAAGTGGCTTTGCATGAAACCTGGAAGTAGTCGGCAAATATAAATCAAAAACAGGGATGCATGTTGCATCTGTTTATATGATGTAAGGTTTTACATAGATTCCATATGGGTCACTTTAGGTGTTACGGCCTGCATGACTTCAAGCAATGCCTTCTAAGCAAAAAATCAGTTTCTTTCTTTTATCTATAGTTGTAATTATTTAATGCATATGTAATCAAGTCTATTATCCGGAAAGTAACCATCTGATCACACTCCTCATCATTGTCACTTTCAACTAGTTTCCATTTAGCTAACTTTTATAATTTTGCATTAAGGACGTAGTAGTTTTACATAAGTCAGATTTAGTAGTTTCAGAGCTTGAAAAATTGTTTGTTTTATTAGTCATATTGTTTGTCTTCTAATATAAATTTAATTAATTTAGACTCTTTATATATTTTATGGCATGTGTAATAAATTTTATGGCCTATGTAATAAATTTAAAGTCTCATTTTTCTAGCCATGGTTTTTATGGCCTGTGTAATAAAATTCTATGCTATAGCACTGCGTTGTTTTGACCATAACCTTCAAACCATTCATAGCCTGTGTAATAGGAATTAAAAAATGCTTATTTGATACCACCAGAAATATACGTAACCAGCTTTACAAGTGTTCCTAAAGCAGTAAAAAAACCTATTACCATGTTTTAAAATATCGAATTTGTTAGAAGTTACACTTCAAAATACCATATTCATTCGGTGTTATTATACTGAATGAACTGATTTTTCAGTAAAACCTACATGTATGAAATCACTTACACTTGTTCATAATTTATTAATAAAACATCATTGAAACGTCATTGAACAAAGTTTTATTTGGCTAATCTTTAGAATGATTGGGTGGCCCGATATTAAGAAGTACTATTAACGTAGTATTTTTTTTTTTAAATTAGTATCATACATAGGAAGAGGAGGTGTCACCAATTTCTACGTCAAAGATTTGGAACTTATTTGCCTTCATATGTCGACGATGGAAAAAGATTAGGTTTTTTTAAACAGGTGATAAAACAATGCTTAACTTAATATGTATTTTGAGAATTAGAACATGTAATATAATATTAAAACTCAATTTCTTTTTTATGTTTTTAACTTTTGTCATAGAACTAGCATAGAGTACCGACAAGGAGCAATGAATTTCGTGCATGCTGCAAAGAGGAATGTAAGAAGTGTAGAAAAAAATTTATGCCCTTGCAAAGATTGTCGCAATCTTAGTCGTCATGATGATCACATCATCGTTGAACATTTAATTATTAGAGGAATGGATCCTAAATACATACACGGTGTATGTTTTAACCATGGCGAACAGATAATTGAAGAGAAGAAAACAAATACGTTTGACGTATATGATTTATTCAAGATGATTCACTATGAAGATGAAGATATTTTAAATGATGATTTTTTTCATGATGATAAAGATAATGTTGATTCTCAGAGTAAAGAGGATGAGTTACTCAAGAACTTGGAAGATGCAGAAACTCCATTATATCATGGTTGCACAGATCACACAAAATTATCTGCCATCACCATCTTGTTTAATCTTAAATGTGAGACTGGCTTGTCTGATAGTGGGTTTGATAAGCTTTTAACTGTGCAACATTTATTTTTGCCAAAGAATAACGTGCTTCACAAAACCTTATATGAAGTAAAGAAATTTCTTAGAACATTCGACATGGGTTTTGAAAAGATACATGCTTGTGAGAATGACTGTTGCCTTTTCAGAAAAGAATACAAAGATTTAGATATTTGTCCAAAATGTGGTTCTTTGAGATGGAAGAAAAATCAAGATACTAAAGAGTTTATAAAAGGTAGTCCAGTTAAAGTGTTGAGATACTTTCCAATAATTCCGAGATTTAAAAGAATGTATAGATCTCAAAAGATGGCAAATGATTTAAGATGGCATATTAAAAATACAAGCAAAGATGGAAAAATGCATCATCCCGTGGATTCTATGACATGGAAAATGGTGGATGAAAAGTATACATCTTTTTCATCCGATCCACGCAATCTTAGGCTTGGTCTTGCTACAGATGGATTCAATCCATTTTCCATGTTGAGTTCGAAATATAGTTGTTGGCCGGTAATGCTTGTGACATACAATCTTTCGCCTACGTTGTGTATGAAGAATGAAAATATTATGTTATCTTTACTTATTCCAGGCCCAAAGCAACCCGGAAATGATATTGATATATATTTGACGCCTTTGGTGGAAGACTTGCATCATTTGTTGTGTAATGGAGTTAATGCTTACGATGCATTTAGTAAAACTTTGTTTAAATTGAATGTAATTTTTCTATGGACGATTAATGATTTTCCGGCTTATGGAAATCTTGCTGGATGTCGTGTGAAGGGGGAAAAAGGTTGCCCATTATGTGGTGTCAATACCCATTCTTGTTGGTTGAATCAGAGTCGAAAGAGCGTCTACATGGGTCATAGAAGATTTCTACCTACAGATTCACGGAGGAAACAAAAGGCATTGTTTGATAACACCATAGAAAAAGGTAGTGCTCCTAGAATTCTAACTGGGAGAAACATTTATGCATTGTTGAAGGATTATCCAAATGATTTTGGAAAAGAAAAAGAAGAGAAAAGTAAGAAGAGAAAGTGTGCTTATGATACAGAATATGAGTATGATAATATTAACAATTCTACAGAATTGGAGCTATCAAGATGGAAGAAAAGATCGATTTTCTTTGATTTGCCATATTGGAAGGTTAGTAGTTAATTTATTAATTTTTCATTGTTTTAACATAAGAAAAACCCAATAATACGTTATAGTTTTGGTTTTCGCAGGAACTTCCATTACGTCACAATATAGATGTAATGCATGTGGAGAAAAATATCGATGAAAGCCTATTGGGCATGATGTTGCATGGTAATAAATCAAAAGATGGAACCAACTATAGAAAGGATTAGGGGATTGGGGAATTCGAAATGAGCTTCATGCACAACCTCGTGGGAAAAAAACATATCTTCCACCGGCTCTATACATGTTGTCAAATTCCGAGAGAAAAATATTTTGCAAAAGATTGTATGATTTCAAAGGACCAGATGACTACTGTTCAAATTTGAAGAATCGGATTTTGTTGCATGATTGCAAAATTAGCGGATTGAAGTCACATGATTACCATGTATTAATGCAACAGTTATTGCCAGTAGCATCGAGAGGATTAATGGAAAAGAAGGCAAGAAAAGCAATAATTCGCTTATGTTCTTTTTTCAACAAATTATGTCAACATGTTCTTGATAGAGAGAAGGTAGAACAAATCAATGTTGAGATTGTTGAAGTTTTATGCGAACTTGAAAATAAATTTCCACCATCTTTTTTTGATATAATGGTACATTTGTCCATTCATCTTGGAAAAGAAGCACTAATGTGTGGATCGGTTCATTTTCGTTGGATGTACCCATTCGAACGATATATTAAGAGGCCGCTGCAAGGACAACTGAATGAAGTCAGTACGGTAAATTTTATAATTCATAATATTTACGTCGGTCTTCCACAAATTTAATTTAGAAATATGTCTTGTAAAATATTTTCACTTAATCACTAAACTCTTGATTTACACTTCTCCTTTTTAGAGTGATAGCAACGCCCAAGACGACAAATGCAAGATTTATGGTTGGAATGAGGGTGAAGGGGTACTTGCCGAAGGAAGAATCTATGCCAGAGATCCACAACATCTTGTTAATGGTATTCCGCTCGGTCCGGCTGCCTTTGCGATTTGGGTGGCCAATGTAATAAATAGAGATGCATATTTGTGGCGACCCACAGTTGATATGTCGTGCATTAGAGATGTAGTTGGTAGGAAAGTAGCATGGCCAAAATCAAAAGTTGAAGTTTATAAAGATGCAGTTGGTAGGAATGTAAATTGTGCGACTTCTCTCGTGATATCCACACCCATAATCGTGAAGAAACCACAACATGTAAGTAAATATGCTGGAAACTTTTTGTAGTTTGTATTTTGTTTCTTCTGTTTGAAATATGCACCACTGTGTTGTTGCATTTTGTATGCTTTGGTTTTTAAAATAAGTACACAGTTTTCAATATGCACTGTTTGAAATATGCCCCATTTTTTTACAGCCGATTGCAAAGCTGACAAAAGATAATAAATGCAAGTTGATTGATGTGGGTGAAACGAACGAAGTAGTGGCTGAAGGAACTATCGCTTCAACTGATCCAATATCGATGGTCCATTGTCGTCCATTGGGACGTGATGCTGTAAAAGTTTGGGTTGAAATTGTGAGAGTTCCGGATGCAGTGCTATGGAGACCTACATCGGAGTTGACGTGCATGGAAGATGTCTTTGGCGTTCCCATAGCTTGGCCGATAGCAAAAGTCATTATGGAACCAAAATTAAAGGTATGCAATTCTTTATGTAATTGAAAACTTCTTGCAAAATTACCATCATGGATAACCAGTAGCAACAAAATACTTAAACCATCAACTCAAATAATTATAATGCCTAAGTGATTTGAAAAGGGGCTGCCTTCAAAGTTATTTGAAATTTTTCTCTAAATTGCCTCATTATAACCTACTTGTAGATGTGCAATGAGTTGTTGTACTTGAATGATTTATGTAAATATGCAACAATGTGAATAAGTTAGAATTTATGTTGGAATTTACTATGATCAGGCTTATCAAAATATGGTATTTATGTTGTATATATTAACTGTAATTAGTCGGTGGTTTAATCCATCAGTAGCCATAAGTTATATCGACAAATTGTACGTACTTAAAAGATAATTTATGATCCTAAGTTTCTAGTCATTTTACATACTAGGACCATATTATATTATTATCCCATATTTTTATCAACAAATGCATTTATCGTTATGAATTTTTTGAATCTGTGTTTGGTTGTATCCATATGGGTCTGGCAGACTTCTTACACCTACCTAATTTCACTATCTAAAATAATTCATGTACACTTATATTTTCATCTGTGTTCGAGTATATGAAAATCTATGTTTGAGTATATGAAAATGTACAGGCAGAGATAAAATGTACAAAACATTGATGACAAATCTTCATTTTCATTTTATTCTTGGCCAAAACTAACATGCACATTATTTTAGTTTTCATATTCAGTTGTGCATATTCAGTTGAACACAAGATTGCACATATTCAGTTGTGCATAACTTTAGTCTCATTGTTTTCTCAGTATTGATGGTCCTGTCATTATTATCTCAGTATTGATTATAACTTGAGTCTCACTGTTGATTATATTTTGTCTACAGGTAGGCGTTTCTGAAGAATGAGCAGTAACAGCACTAGTTTATCGTACTGGTTAGGTAGTTTGGTTGTTTATTGTACTTGCTTAGTTCAGATGTTTATGGTACTTTAACTGCAGTAGTAGCATATTGTTTGTGGTACGTAGTTCGGTTGTGTAAACTTCTATGTACGGTTAATCTTTTGTCTTGAAACTACTGTTCGGTTGTGTAAACTTCTATGTACAGTTAACATATTGTTTATGTTAGTGCTTTTGTTTATGTATTTTGTGGTTTTTAAATGTGTTTATGTTTGAATGTGTATGTGTATATGTATATGTATTTTGCGGTTGTTTAATGTGTATGTGTTTATGTATTATGTTATAAGCTATGAACAAGATTGAACCGGAGGCAATTTATAGGCAGAGCTGGAATATTTTTAGTAGCTTTTTGAAAACGCTACTAAAAAACGCTACAAAAAATAAAGGGTCGAAGGAGAGCATATATAGTAGCGTTTAATAAACGCGGCTACGGGCTTTGTCAATAAACTGCGTCCTCTATTACAACGTTTAAAAAACGCTACCAAAATATTTTTGAGCAGACCAAGTACATTTTGGTAGCGTTTTATACACGCTGCAAAAAAAGAATTTAGCGGCGTTTCATAAACGCAGTAAAATAATTTATGGTAGCGTTGAAATAAATGCAACTAAAAATCAGGTATTTTTAGTCGTGGGCTTTATAACAGCGTTTATCAAAACGCTGCTAAAGCTTTTAGTAGCGTTTTTTAGTGCTACTAAAAATCAAAATTCTTGTAGTGGCAGCGACCTAGGACCTCTAGAAGGCTATTGAAATAGAACATCGAGCTTAGTTAGTATGATATAATGTACCATCCCTGAAGGGCGATTCAAGGTTAGGCATTGGCAGATTCATAGTTGAGCAACTGCTCGAGATGATACCTTGGAGGGCAGTGGAGAGCAGAGCGTTGGATGGAATGTAACGACCCATATTTTACATATCAAAGGATCATGAAATATTATTTTTAAAATCATATTGGGCCATATGACTCTATAATTTTGGATGATACTGAGTATTAACATTTTTGACCAATAGTAATTTTATCAGACGATTTTGACACTAAATTATTTTTGGCATTTTCGGTAGTTACGCGTATTACGCCAGCATACGTGCACCGATGCACTAGAGAATTTAGATAAATAGAAAACATCCTTGGGTCAAGAATAAAGTGTATGAGCTGCGCAGTCGAAAATTTTCAAGACGTTTCGGTAGCAAGTACGATAGGTCTAATATAGCATCTGGAGGCATTGTCTCAGATTTCAATGAAACTTATGCCGTTGGAATGGGAAAAATACAATGATTCACGCACTCGAAGAACTATTGCAATTGGACATTCCTAGAAGCCGTGCGAGCATACAATGTGGGTTGAAATTTCAAAAAACAAGAGAAAATAGGATAAATTCAAACCCTAACCATACCCATCCCTATAAAAATTTTCCATCTCCTGTAGCTGCATATTCATTCTCACTTACGTTATTTCCTCCTTTCTCAAAAAAACCCATTCTCCATTAACCTTTCTCCTCCTCTTCCTCCCTCAAATAAGCACCGTTCCAATGAAATAAAATCTGGGTCTTTGTACTTATCCAAGAGATATGCAACCATGGTCTCAAATTGACCCGAGTTTGGTTGCGGTGGCCGAAAATGGTGAATCTGGCAAAGTGGATAATTTTTGGAAGAGATTCAAATGGAAAACCATTGATATGGGTTTGCTCGTATTGGCGAGGGGAGTTCAAATATGTATATTGCCTGAGCCATAGGGGATCGGGGTGGGCGGTAGTTTTTTTGAGAAGTTTGGGGAAGAGAATTGAGTTTTGGTCATGTCATTGGCCATATTCGGTGAAGCAGTCGTTAGAGGGATGTTGGAGTCAGTGGTGGTAGTGGAGTGGAGTCGTGTAGTGCATCAATAGCGGTTCGATTGGTGATGTGGAGTGTAGGCAGTGAAAGAAAGAAAGAAAAAAACAATATGAGCAGCAGGTTCAGCTACTGCCAAAGGAGGGATGATGGGGCAGAGATGGCCAGAGCTAGTAGTTGGTAGTGGTGGAGAGGTAGTGCGAGTATTCTCCTATTAGTGTTTAGCAATAGGTGCATGCGGTCTCGGCTGTGCGTGCACGGTGCGAGAAGAGAATATGCGGTACAGGAAAAAAGAAACCTTGGGTACAAAGAAAAGAAATGGAAAAAAAGTGCACAGGCATGAATAGTGTGGATTATAAAATAATTACGTGTCCAAGGCAAGGATATTACATGTGAATAGGAAGATATAGGTGTGGTTTGGGTTGATTACTCCTTGGAATTATCCTTATTAATGGCAACATGAAAGGATGATGTGGCAAAATCTTGGTGGAGGGTGAAATGCTTGCGTACAGGCTACATGTATAGTAAGGTAATTATGAAATCTTTAGATTAGTATAATTAAATATTAATTAAGATAATTGAGGATTAGTTTAATTAATTAATTGTATTTATATATAAACCAATTTCTTATATCTTCCTTGTCATTTGCATACGAGATCCTATTTGGACACGGTTTCTTGCGTTGCGCTCGTGTTGGAGAGCTCTACGTGATATAGGATTGGACAACTTTTGTTGAGGTGAGTGATATTGTCTCTCACCATACTATAATTGTTAGTATAGTATAAAAACGACATTTTGAAATGATTTCTAACTTTAAAATGTGAGTTTTAATATGTTTAAACCTACATCTTATTTTATAAAAGAATTTAAATGTGTTTAAAAATGGTATTAAATCAAATATCACTCTTTTCCTTATTGCACTATTTTGATGAAATTCTAGACCAAGGCTATTGCCGATATTAATTGGTTGCTTAAGATGTATTGTATGTGTCACGTGTGTGTTATTATAGATTTATGTAGGCTACTATGGAAGTATGTATGCTTGTTGGTTACATGTATGCTTGTTTGCTTGTTATAGTTGAAAATGTTGATTGATAGGCGATATAGTATTAGAAAATATCTCACATGATAGATTTCGTGCATGCCGATCGAACTGAAGACGAAAGATGATGGACTTGGGGAAGTTCTTTGGATTTTGGAATGGAAATTAGACGTTTTCATTTGGTTTGTACCTAGCCATTTTTGGTTAAGTGCGCAACTAAAATGATCGTTATCGACTACTCTGGAGTGGTCGGTATCTACCACTATTGATGACGACCGGTTTGGCCAATTTTGACATGGACGATGGAGAGGCTTCGAAGAGCATGATGTGATGATTCATTCGTTCGTTCGACTATGATTTGATGTTACGGCTCTTTGATGAGCAGTTTTGGTGCTGAAGCAAGGATGCACGCTTTGATGCAATGGGAGGTGATGGCTTCGATGATGGATAGCCGTACTTCAAGATGTAGAGTCAAGGACTATAAGTCCAGTAGAGAGAACTGTTGGATGACGGATACGTGATAGTATTCTATGACTGATGGTAACTTCCTGAAAAGAGTCATGAGATCAGTTCCAAGATGTACTCTGCAGTAGATGACGTGTGCAAAGGGATCGTAGAGACTCGAGGGTTCGGAGGGTACTTGTAAAGAGGGGTATACACTAGGGTCGTTATGGTTTCCAAGGACATGATGGTTCCTAGAGTGTGATGGCTCTTTATTCTAGATAAGGGATGTGTATAGCTAGACTGACGTGATGGTGAGTCTAGTTCCCTGCTTATTGAGTGACATGGATTCAAGTACCAAGGAACCGGGACGTTGAGTAGTCCTTGACCATGATGAGTCGTTCGAGTGATCTTATATCCAACACACCGAGTGAGTGAATGTGAGGATGGATAATGGATGCTATGTTTGTTTGATTGTTTATCACCCTAGGGATGTCACATGATGCCGATATTATTGATGTATATAGTTGGATACCCCTTAGTACTTTGATATGTAGTACCCCCATGATGACTATGATATAGGGTGGCATATATCCTATGTTATGTGCTAACTCTTTGGATGTAGGGACGTGTCAGGTATGATTCTCTATATCCTCTGTTCCATATATTATATCAACTTTTATAGTATTCTGAGATTTTATCGCTCACACCAGACTGTTGTCTGACTCGAGGTTTTATGCTTTGCTTGTTATTAACTTTGATACTCTTAAACAAATAGACTAGATAGCAGGTGTAAATGGTACATGGAGTTCTGCAGGTGGACTGGCAGGAGGTGAACCGTTCTCATATTTATATTTGGGCTTATTATTGCATATCCCATCATGTGATACTGTGAAGCCTTGATAGTGTTTGACTTACAATTATTAAAGATAGTTTATCAGTTGAGTTTATTTATCAGTTGTATAAACTCTAGCACTGTTTGTATAATTGTATGGGTTTGTGTACTCTGATTCTGTGGTTCATGTAGTTATTACTGTCTCGCATGTTTTATATATGTGATGACTATTATATTTTATTCGATGCGATGTGAGATATACGACAGGTTATGTGATTTTTTAATATTTTCTTTTCACTTCTCTTATTTTCTCTTTTTTACTGTTCTACTTCTTTTCTTTCCCTTAACAATCGTCCTACATCGACTGGATGCTCCAGTAGTGCACTATTTGTTTATATGAGCATCAGAGGTGTAGGGCGGTCATTTCATGGAAGATGTATACTGAGGGGCATCCAACGAGCGTTTCTCGAGAGCAAGTGTTGTCCTATTGACCCTTGAGTAATGCTCGATCTGTTATGCCTTGAAACTGATTTTTCGGCAATGAACAATGAAGCCGAATATGAAGCACTAATTGCGGGACTCAAGATTGCAAAAGAGTTGGGAGTTAAAACATTACATATTTTATGTGATTCCTAGCTGGTGGTGTGCCAAGTAAAGAAGGAATTTTAGGCGAAAGGAGCAAGGCTAGCTCCTTACTTAACCAAGGCCCTAGAGTTGTTGAGTGACATTGAATACTATACAATAACGCATATCCCCAAATAGGAAAATGCAAAAGTCGATTCATCAGCTAAATTGGCTAGTTCAGGAGATGCACAACTCAGAGGCTTAATCCTAGTAGAGATATTATAAGCTCCAAGCATCACCCAGATGGATGTCGATTAGATCTTGGAGGCTGAATATGAAAAGGAGACGTGGATGACTCTGATCAAGGATTACTTACAAAAGGGAATCCTTCCAGATAGGAAGAACGATCGACAACTACTTCTTCGTAAAGCTTCGAGATTTGTCATGCAGGAAGAAGTGTGGTACAGGAGAGGATTCCCAGTCCCCTTGCTGTAATCTATTGCTAAAGATGAAGCCAAGTGGGTCCTAATGGAAGTACATGAAGGGCTTGCGGTGACCACACTAGGGGGTAAACGTTAGCAAAGAAGATTCTCCGCTATGGGTATTTATGGCCAACTATCAACCGTGATTCGGTAGAATACATTAGAAGGTGCAATAAATGCCAGAGGTTTACAAAGATTCCTAGAGCTCCGTCGATGGAGATAACGCAAATGGTCGGTCCCTGGCTGTTTGCAGTTTGGGGAAATCGATAGCATTGGTGTGCTTCAAATGTCCAAGGATGGCGCTAAGTACGCCATCATCATTGTCGAGTATTTCACAAAATGGGCTGAAGCAAAACCGTTGGCCATAATCACTAGTAAGGAGGTGATCAACTTCGTAGTCAAAAATATCATTTGTTTTTTGGGGTCCCACAAATAGTTATCTCTGGTAACGGAACCTAATTCGATAGCACCAAGTTCAAAAGCTTCTGCCACAGGCATCACATTGAGAAGAGATTTATGGTGGTAGCGCACCCACAGATGAATGGACAAGTAGAAGCCATGAACAATATAATCAAGTCCATTCTCAAGAAGTGACTGAAGAAGGCCAAGGGCAAATGGGTCGATGAATTACCATTAGCACTTTGGGCTTAAAGAACGACCCATATGTTCGCGACCGACCACACTCCATTTGCTCTAGCTTATGGATCAATGGCTATGATTCTAATTGAACTCAAAGTACCTTCTCATCAAGTGACCTATTATTACCCTAGAATGAACGAAGAACTTCTACTGGTGTCACTCGACATGATCGATGAGAAGTGTGATGAAGCTTACTTGAGAACAACCGTACACCAAAAATGAGTGGCCCGATATTACAACACCATGGTTAGGAGTCAGACCTTTGAAATTAGCGATCTCAACCTCAAACGAATCTTCCCAAGCCCTGTGAATATGGGCCCAAGCTGGGAAGATCTGTATGTGATAGAACATAAGCTTAGAGATGGAACATTCAAGCTAGCAACTATTGATGGGATTTCACTCTCGCGAGCGTGGAATGACAAGCACTTATGATGCTTTTCACTTGAAATCTGACTTTGTTAATTTTTTATCAATTCTGATGTAACAAGATAGAATCTACCATTTCCTATGAATATAAAACGAAATGACTTCCAAAATCTATGACTCTGTCTTAGCACAAATATAAGCAGCAAATCATAGCAAATGTGAATGAATCTACATGTACGTAATGTAGGTATATAGGTACCTAGAGATAGGTACAGAGGGAACTTCTGTAGTCCATAATCAGATTCATGAAGTAATACCCTCCCAGTTATCCAGAGATAGATACCGATCCACTCCTGCAACCCATAGCTTAAGGATTGGAGTATTGATACCCTAGAGTAGAGCGAAATATTTCACCCTAATAGCTCGTGCCTAGAGTTTGGCTGAGCTTCAATGTCTTGCCCAAAAGATGGCAAGACGGAATGTCAACTTCGATAAACGCCCAAAGATAGGTGTGATCGGATCTTGACATCCTAACATAGGATGTCAAAATCATCAGCCCGGGTGATCAACTCTGATAAATGCCTAGAGATAAGCACGATCGGATCCAAACATCCTAACATGGGATGTCCAAATTACCAGCTTAGGTGATTAACTTCGACAAACGCCCAGAGATAGGCATGATCAGATCTGAACATCCTGACATGGGATGTCCAAATCATTATCCCAAGTTGCTAACATTGGTCAACCTTTGGAGTTAGGTATGACCAGATGCATACATCCCAGGGAGAAGTGTTCGAATCGCCATCCTAGGTGTTTTAGCTCAATTGGAGCCCGAAGCTAGGCATGGTCTTGGTTTATTATATATATTAGTACATATTATATAAGTATGGGAAGTTAGTTCCCTAATCCTTGACTTTTGAATACTACGGGACTGAGTAAGCGTGTATGTGGGCAACTAGGCCTAGACATTATTTATTCTGCAAATTTGATATTCGATATGAGGCAGTTTTATTGTGAGGGTGTTTTGAGCACACGAAACTAATAAGAGGTTCCTTAGTGTATGCAATGCTATTGATGGATGCCTGGTACGGTGCATAGTCCGCACTAAGGGGAGATTCCTTGGTGCAAACGATGATTAGGACTTGGAACTGTTGGTAGATGGCTGGTACGGTGCGACAAGTGGTGTTACCATTAAGTTACTGGACACGGATGGTTAAGTAGACCCTAAGTCATCTTTAATGCAAGTCGACATTGTGGGATCCTCTCAATGTGTAAGTGCGATATATGTATTCATTGTTTCGGTAATGCAGTCCCAAGGGTGACATTTTGTGCGATCTTATGCTACGGGCAGTCTTAGAGATTATTAGTTCAATCCATTGTAAATCATTTGGTGGATTAGTTATTTAATTCCTTGGGATAAACCTCTACGAGATGTTTGGGTATAAGTGTATTTGAAACCATATTCCTTAGGTTAATGTGACCAATCCTAGTAAGTAACTCACAAACACAAGTAGGACCCTAGGTCACATAGATTATAATTGAAGTCAACATGTGATCACCATATATTAGTGATACAAATCATTCATCAAACTTTTATCTAACCCACTCCTTTCCTTTTTCCCTGACCATATAAGGACAGGGCAGTAGGTGATTGACTCAAACAAAGTACTTAGAGATGCAGGCTTGGCGTTGGCTTTGCATATTATTCTTCATTATTCTCCATGTAACTGCCTATTTTATTTAGCATCCATCAGACTTTATACTGCGATTTATACCGTCATTTCAAAAACTCTGGATTTTGGCTATGTATATTTTGAGATTACGTTTCAAAGATATTTTTCTGAGATGATTATTTTCTATATTTATATTTTATTGCCTCCTACTGTGAATCTGAAACTATAGAATGTCTTAGACTTTATCTTTGTAACTATATCTCGTAATGTTTTAAAACTAATATCCTGTACTTCTTGGTATGACATGAGTACGAAAGCACTCTAGGCTTTGGGTTTGTGTGTCTGGAGGTGCAGGTTATCACAGTTTGTATCAGAGCCTTGGTTTAAGATTTCTTAGGAATTTGGCACGTATTAAGAGAACGTACTTGAATATTTTGAAAAAATATTTTCAAAAGGTTCTTACATGTGTGTGTGTGCAGTATTTCAAAGTTTTACACATATAAAAGTATAACATGAAAAATGCATTTGCTTTATCCTTATTTGTTACAATCTGTGGGAAAGCTGCTAATAATTCCTAATCATGGAGAGAATGAGATTATAGGCATGAACATCCTGATATGGTTTCGCCGATATCTACAAGCGAGAGGATAAGCTGAGCTTAACTCGAATAGGGGTCCCACAGAGCGGGCGCCAGAAGCAGTTCCTGCCAATCCATATATTATTGATTTCACTAAGCTATATAAGGACACTTGAGTCTAGAAGGGAAGCTATATGTGGGGACTGAATCTTTTGTGAACTCGAAGGCATGGATTCTTACTTGTGGGAGGATTTTTGGATTGTTGGGCCTTGATGATGCTATTAGGAGGCAGCTTGCTTCTAGGCATTTATAAGGAGAGGCTCTAAATTGGTAGGACATGGTAGTGGAAGAAACCAATGAGGAAGAGATAATGGCATTTTGAGATGAGATTTTTTTCTGTAGTAAAGCAGGGAGTATAACCGGAGAACCATATGTGGGTGACTTATGAGGGTTTGGTGGAAATGGCCTTATTGAATACTATTTCCAAAGAAGAGGTGAAGAGTGAGACCAAGAAGTTACGAGGAAAGACATTCCAGTAGAATCAGCACAAGAATGGACTAGGGACCCAAGGAAAGATCAAGAAGCAGGAAATCAAGTGTAGAAGATGCGGTAGGAAGGGGCATGTTGTGAAGGATTATGGGGTAGACATCTCACATATCAAATGCTACAACTACAATCAACTCAGGCACATGAAAAGGGAGTGTCCGACTTCACCAAAGACCTCTACCTAGGTGGTTTTAGCTTATGCATTGGATGTTGTTCCCAGAACGAGTGCGCTATAATAGTAGACAAGGGGAAGAAGGCTGTAATTGAAGGTGTGTTAAATTTATCCGGCTTATCAATTCATATCTTATTTGACATTGGGCATCACACTCTATTATTTCGAGTAGACTTATAGATGATTTACACATAGACACTATAGTTATTGAACCGGTAGTTATATCAAACCCTATTGGAGGTCGACTGATTTATCTATGATTTGTAAGGGTTTGAAGTTGTATATTTTAAGGGTTGAGTTTGATTGCGATGCTTTTATCTTGGGATTTTCTGGCTTTGGTTTGATTTTGGGTATAGAGTAAACGACTATATATAGGGTGGTCCTAGATATGATAGGAAGGCCGTCCATTAAGTACTTATAACAGGTGCAGTCTTGAGGTTTATTATGACCCCATAAGTTTAGTTATGTTGAGTACCTATATTCTTTAGACCTAGTTCAAGGTGAGTTAGCTTCAGTGCCAGTCAAGGTTTTAAAAATCGCTAGGTGGATGTTTGGCAGTTAGTATGGACTAGGGATTAATCGTTTAGGCGGAGATTAATTGAGGATTAATCGAAACTATGAATTTTTGATACTCGTGTATTTTGGATAAAATTTTAGTATTTTATTTAGTGTCAATTGATGTAAATTGGAATCTTAGGATTTTGAATGTGCTTAGAAGTAGCCCAGGAGGAAAGATCGCCTAAAACTAGCATATTGATGCTAATATGCGGCATCAAACCTTAAATAATCCGAACCAGTGCATAAATACATGTTTTGATTCTTACATGAGGTGGTAAACCTTATCTTGGCGGACCTAGGCAAATCACTAGGCGGTAAGCCTCATCTAGCGCCTAGGCGGGGCCTAAGCGGAACCCTAAAAGAATTTTTATTGCAGTGGCCAGTAGTTCGAGACTACCCAGATGTCTTTTCCGAGGTTACCGATCTTCCACCCGATAGGGAGATTAAATTTTGAATTTACCTCAAGGAGAATGTCAGATATGTTGCCTTACCTTTAAGGCATATGGCTCCTAAAGAAAGATGTGAGCTAAATAAGCAAGTGAATGAGTTATTGGAGAAGGGTTTCATTAGGAGGAGTATTTCAATGTGGGGAGCACCAGTTTAATTTACCACCAAGGCAGATGGCTCTTTGAGGCTTTGCATCAATTACCGTGAGATGAATAAACCGATAAAGAAGAATCATTATTGTTGCCCCTACATAGACGATCTCTTTGATCAGTTAGTTGGAGCGAATGTCTTCTCTCAGCTTTACTTGGTTACTGGGTTCCGTCAGTTGTGTGTAGCCGAAGATAATATTTAGAAAACAACTTTTTGCACAGTCGATGTACTTTATGAGTGGTTAGTCATGCCTTTTGGACTGACCAATACACCTGCATATTTTGTTGACCCGATGAGTCGAGTTTCTAAAGGATTGCTTAATAAGTTCGTGGTGGTTTTTATTGATGACATATTGCTCTATTTAAAAGCAAGGAGGAGCATATGTTGCATTTAGAAGAAGTACTCAATACTCTACATGGGCACAAGTTGAAGGCGAAGTTTTTCAAATGTCCCTTTTGGCGTAAAGAGGTTCACTTAGGGACATGTTGTCTTTGAGAATTGACAGGGGGTCGATCTTAGTAAAGTTGTCGTAATGTAGGACTGGTACATACCGAAGAATGCTAAGGAGGCGAGAAGTTTCCTTGTTTTGGTGAGCATAGGAAGTTCATTAAGGACTTCGCTAAAACTTCTACTCCTCTGACTTACTTTACAAAGAAGAATTTGGTTTATTCGTGGTACTCAGAATGTGAGGATGTTTTTATTAAGCTAAAGGAATCGTTGACTAGTGCACCTGTTTTGGTACTACTCGGTGGTTCGAAGGCATTAACTATTTTTTGCCGACACTTGTAATATGGAACTTAGCACGGTTTTGATGCAGGAAGAGAGTGTGGTGAGCTATGCTAGTCGATAATTGAAATTCCATGAGAGAAACTGTGTAACAACCCGCAAATTTTATGCTTTTAGAATTAAAGTAACTAAAAATAATTTTTAATAGAAGAGTGAATTGGGTGTTGTATTTATAACTGTTGCGGAGATCTTTTTGAACTGATCGATTTGATATCTAATTTGGATATATTTGGTGTTACGATCTAAGAAACAGAGGCATTACAGCGTTAAACATCATACTTAGCTGTTTTGAGTCAAACTGGATACGCAACCCATAACCCAACCTAGCAACTATATAGGCTACGAAACCTTAGCCACCATCCCTAACCTCGGTTTCCTTCCCTAATCTTGAAATCGGCCCTAATTGCTCTCTAATGACGATTAGCAAATTAGATAAAAATGATTAAAAATCAAATTGTCCAAAGTGTATCGAATAATATACCTCCGAAAAGCTCTCAAAGGGGCGAGGAGGTGACTGGAATTCATTTTCCAGTCGATGCACCGTCTAGTGAGAAATTGAAGAACAAAACCGGATTATTCGTTTTATGGTTTGGCAAACTTCGATGATACGGTGATCAGGTAGTACAGCCTTGTAGAGGACAGCGAGGAATCATCGGTGTAGTTGGATCGAAGAAGTAACGGTTGGATCAGGTCCTAAAATTGAATTAGGGTTCGAAATCATAGGCAGGTTCTGAAATTTTATGGCCGCGGTGGGTCGAGCTAGTGGTTGGTGACAGTTGGGATGACGGCTCATGTCGGTGTAGTAAGAACGCGGTGATTAGGAGGTTGCGGTTGGATGTAGCAGGGATGGTAGGAGGATGAATGGGATCACGAACATTGAGGGGCTGGTTTAGGTTTAGAACGAGGCAGAGAGGAGAAGGTAACACAACACCAGAAGTGTCATTTTATAACGATTATAACTGTTACAAATCAAATTTGTAACCGTTATAACCGTTACAAATAGGTACGTGACAAAATCTACAGTATATTTACCATAACCGTTGAAAAATTACATATTCCCAACAGTTATAACCATTGAAATTTCCATACTCCCAACGGTTATAACCGTTGGAAAGGAATGTACACAACAGCAGAATTGGAGAATCCCAACGGTTATAATCGTTACAATTCAATTTACAAACATTTATTACCATTAGGAAATTTGTATTGTATTCCTAAAGCAAAGTTCTATTGCAATGAATGACATGCATATATAATCAAAATTCAGATGTTGAATAAAATTAAAACAATAAATGTATAATGAATTTCAAGACAAATAATTGCAAACACATACGTTTCATACTAAACTCCATAAATATCAAAATATCGCAAGTTAAACTTATATAATAATTCCACAGTACACAACAAACATCAAAATATCATGACTTCAACATACATAAAAAACATCAATGTATCACATAGCCACAAGATATTACAATTTCAAAAAAAGTCTAGAAGTTTACAAGTAACTTGAAAGTCATATTCTACTTCTTCTTCGATTATAATGTCTTCTTCTTCATCTATTACTAATGTTAATTTGAATTTTCTTAGCGCTCTTTTGGTTGGTGGCTTCAAAGCTGGCACTTCAAGATTGCAACCATGTCAATATTACACCGAATGGAAAAAGAAATTTTCATACCTTATCTGCATTTATGCTCATTGCGTCTATCCTTCTGTTTTCCGAACCTTGCAAAGATTTAATCATTTATTAATGATCATCATATGCATAAATACTCGATATGAATCATGAACTCAAAGACTCAAACAAAGCAAAAAATATGAAATGAGAATAATAATTTATTAATTTTCAAATCATACATTTGTTCTCAAACTCCGGATAACCTAAGATGGAAACCTTGAAATAAACAAAATAAGGTTGATTTTGACTTCTAGTATGTTCAACAAAAATTTCAAATCAAATCGTTATGTAGTTTACCCTACCCCATAAGCTCATTCATTACTAAATTTCTTGGATAAGTTAATAGAACTTAACCTTAATCAATTTGTTTTCACAATGGAAAGAGGACATCACCCCTGGAACAACGTATGCTTTCTATGAGAGACACTTTCGTACATGGAGATATATGTCTTTAATTATATATACACCTCATCCCTATAAATAATTATGTACTCAGAGCAATATAACTTCTCATCTCATAAAATAGTGGAAAAGTTTAAATAAACAGAGCAACAGCTATGGCTTCTATTACTTGGATTTTCCTTGCTTTAATGAATGTAGTCTTATTGAGTTTGAGCTATTGTATTGGTGATCATACTATTGGATTTACAGTTGTCATTAATAGATAGAAGTTTTGAAATCCAAAGACCTTACCATCTCCATCTCAATGATCGACATAGATGTGTCAATCGAGTACGTAGACTCTAGATGTATTCACTAACAAGCCCCATTTTCATTCAAGTTGAACTAAACCATGCACCGATATTGCAATCACTGCAATTTTGAAATGTGCAAAGCATATTCAAACCTGGATTGAAGTTGCGTTGTTTTAAGAAATTAGATTGGATATTGCACTGATTTCATGAAGATATTACAACTGTACATCTAATGTTTTATAAATGCGTATATATTCACCATGACAAGTGTGTTTGCTTTTCTAAGAACCTTTTTTGTTTATTTGAATTACTCTCTTGCTAATCCCATATGTCAGTAGTACTCATGTAATATTGTTAATTAATTAATTTGTTAAATTAATGAAATGAACTGTGCAGTAGGCACACAAAGTTTGAGGATGGAGGATCTCAGCTCTTTCATAAAGATATACCAATTCATCTTCATTTAATTAATACACGGAATACTGCTTTTCTTGAAATTTTTTATTTATATTTTTGATAATTAAAAGATCCAAAATTATATTTAATTAAGAAGTATCATTATTTACCCCGCGATAGAATTTAAATATTAACTAAAATTTAAAAGCATAACATTATGAACCCGCTTAAAAATACCCGATAAACTATTTTTACTATTCATATCTTATCCAATAGTTTTACAATATCCTTCATCGTGCACACTTTCTCCTTAATTAAGCAATCAACATATATACCACACAAGTAACTAATATTTATTGTAAAAATATTTGCTGCTAAAGTTTTATTTAGCAATATCACGCCTTTTACTTTCATTACCACACATGTTGAAATAAAGTTCATTATTTTTTGATTTGTCTTTTCAATTCCTTCTTGATTTGTTTTATCATCATTATAAATGTATTTAGTTAAAATTTATAAAATGTCCAAATATTCATCTACCTATTACACTCAATAAGTAAGATCTTAAAATTATCAATAGACGGTGCAACAATATACCTAAGAAGTTACCCATATCAAAAACTAAAGCTTGCTTCAGTCTGAAAACTGAAGCAAGCTTCAGTTTGAAAACTGAAGAACTTTAGTTTTTAACTTAAGCAAGCTTCAATTTTTAACTGAAGAGGCAAGCTTCAGTCCAAAAACTGAAGACTACGCTTCAGTATAAAAAATGAATTCGGTTTTTAGACTGAAGCATAGCTTGCTATAGTTAAAAATTAAAGCTCTTTAGTTTAAAAACTGAAGTGTATCCTATAAAAACTGAATTCAGTTTTTACACTAAAACATACGCTTCAAGTAAAAACATAAGCTTGCCTCAGTTTTTAGACTGAAGCATACGCTTCAGTTATAACAGTACAATTGATGAATATATTTTTGGATCACAGAATCTAAGAATCATATGTTTTTTAATAAAAGCCAACAAATTGAAATTATAATATTATAATTCATAAATATGAAAGCAATATGCTTTAGCTTTTAAGTCGATGAAATTGGGTAGAATACATAGTTCCACAACAACAAAAGCACATAGGAATATCATATTATAATCCTTTTAGAATATAGTAAAATAAACTTAAAAAGTAATAATAAAAGATTGCTGAAAATAGAGAAATAAAACCAAAAATTATAAATGCTTATGAAAAGGTTAATAATAACAGTGTGAGGTTGAGACCCATTACTGAATTAGAGAATTATTAACTAGCGGTTATAAATGCATGAAATGGGTAATAAATGAAATAGCTAAAGGGATAGTTATTACCAATGTCAATAACTGAAATCTAATAGGGATCCAAGCCTTTCCAAAGCTCCAACCTTGGGAATGAATCGAACCACTTTGATCACCTAAAAATCCAAGAGTCTTTCTTGTTATGAAGAAATACCATTAATTTAAATTAGTTTAATTATTATAGTGTATATACATGTGTGTGTGTGTGTGTGCATGAATAGTTATAGTAGCCTTATTGCAAGTTTGAAATATTTCATGCATATCAAGCTGGCCCCAAAATTATAAGCTTGTTTATGTATTCACTTGTCAAGATTCCTACCTATATAATCAATATTCTACTGAAATTATAGGCATTGACAAAAAAATAAAGGCTTGGCTTAGTTTTGTTTTTATTACATATGATAGAAAAATAAATATTATTATAATAGCCTGAATGCATGTTTAAAACCTTTCATACATTGTCAGTCCATAAGTTAAAATACTTATTTCATTTTTTTGTGTTTATCCAGATTACTTTACCTGATGAAAACCGGAAGGCCCTGCACATGTAGATTGGAAAATATTAAGGGCATCCCTCCACAGAAGACATTGGTACATGTTCAGTCTAACTGTAGCAAGCATTATAAGGAAAGTAATAAACATAAAGATTATGCATAAAAAATCTATAAATAAAAAAGGCAAGTATGAAAGAGAGTATGGATTATGGAACTAAATCTAGATTGACACAGATGATATAATGATATTAAGTGCACAGATGATTTACTATTCTGGTTTTATCCTAAGTCTTATCTAGTACTTTTGGTCAATGTCATGATCCAACTAATAAAATTTAGGCTTAGGCGGAATAATTTTGTACCACTTTTTGCGGATGAAATTTGAAAAATAGAAGCAGGATATATGTTTTAACCACTACAACGCACGCTCATATAGAAAATGAATACGATCGCATCTCATAATGGAAACCATTAAAATAGTTCAAACTAACGCATAACAAAGTTACTCGGAGTGCAACTAGATTTCCCATACATAGGAGGAACTATAAATAGAATCGTCTTTTAAAGTTGAAGTTTCACCGAAAAACTTTAGCTTAAAATTGGCCTGAATGATCATTGATGTCGGATATATTTTGGACAAATGAAGTAATTTTAATGATGAAGAATACCATTGAAAAACTGTGGTTCATCCAAAAAATTGACAGAATAAATACTTACAAATTGTCACATCTTTCCTTCAATATTTAATATACAAAATTTGGAATTTTTTGAAAGAAAAAAAGAAAGAAAGGCATCTCTAATATTCATACATGAACATCACATAACTACTACATGACTAGATGAAATGTAACGACTCAGAATTTCTGATATTTGAAATTCAAATATTTAATTGATTTTAAATATTAACAGGTGGAATTAATGAAGTCGAATAATTTAAAATTCGAAAATCTGGATTTAATTAGATAATTAAATCGATAATTTAATAGTTGAAATTCCAGAAATAATTGAAAATTGGGTTTAATGTGATTGAAAATTATTTATAAAGTTATATTAAATCATGTTGAAGTTATAGTGATGTTATAGAACTTTTAAATTTGAATTAAAAGTTAATTTGTGAAAATTGAATATTTTAATATTTAATCGACTAGTGAAATTAGCCATTTTTGGGACAGTCTCAGAATTGGATGAAACTAGTTCCATTGGATCCGTAATAGTTTGTTATTATCGGATTTCAATTTTCGTAGCAATCGGAGTTGTCGTTTGACCGTGGCAGCTCGAAACGCATCGAAATTGTTTTTAATATTAATTTGGCGAGTTAAAATAGTCATTTTTCAAATAGTCTCGGATTTCGACGAAACTAGTTTCATCGGATCCGTAATGTGATATTATTGTATGGTTTCAAATTTTGTGTCAATCGGATGTACCGTTTGTCCGGGGCAAGCCAAAACGCATAGGAAATCGGTTTAATCGGTTTAATTTAAATTTGATCGTATAATTCTGTAACTCGCACATATGACCGAATTAGCTCCCGAAACACGTTCCATTGCGTTCGGAACGTGGGGTAAACCTTAGAAACGTCAGCCGACATGCTTCGTTTGGAGTTCGGAAAATTTTGGGTGAATAGTGTTTTGGAAAATTTTCTATATAAGGACCTCATTCTTTGTTTTTGCACTCAAGCCCTTGTCTTCAACAGCAGCCGGCCCTAGATTTCAATGGCTGAAAAATTTCGAAACTTCCTCCTCTATTATCTCCAAATCTACAAACAATTAGCAAAAGTCGTCAACTACAAAGTTGTAGAGGACGATGAGAGCTTCAAATCCATACCGAGATGATCGAAAACGGAGCAACGGATCAACGGCAATTGGCGATCAAAGTGGTGCGTTTCTCCTCGTTTTGTGTGCAGCAGAGATGGCCGAGTTCAACCAGGTTGTAGCCGAGTGTAGAGCTCTTCGAGAGTTTCGCAATGGAGGTGGCCGATCATCTTCAAGTCGAGTGTGGAGGTCGCAATAATTCGTTGAAGGGGGCGGCTATATGGGTTTGTGCGTGCGTTTTGAACGTGAATATCATGTTTGGGAAGATGAAGGGGGGCGGCCAGATCTGAAGTGGGAGGAAATGAACGGCTGAGATGCATTAGGGTTTGGAAATTTAGATTTAATTGTAAATTAATTTATATAAAAATTGGTATAAACTTTAAACTATCATAACTTCTTCATACAAGGTCCGTTTCGGACGAAACTAGTTGCGTTGGAATCGTATTGTCGAGCACTACACTATGAAACTGGATTGGAAGCGATCGGAGTCAGTGAAAATTTTGAGTGAAATTAAACGTCCGTTTAATTTTATTCGAAATAAAACGCTGCAACCGTTTTAAAAGCAAAGGTGAGAACTTCTCACTCAATCGAATTGTTCGATGTTAATTTTAAATAGTTAGATTTAAAATTGTTGATTGTATGCCTGGATGATAAATTTTATCTGTTATTGATTGAAATAGACATTATACGCCGTTATTAAGCGGAGGTTATTTATTAAAAACATATACCGCGATAATTTCACATTGAAGTGAAATTGGTATTATTTATGTATATAGCAATATATATATATATTGGAATATGTATATATTGGAGTTGATTTCCCGCATTGTATAGCGGATGAGACCCTATTGCGCCACATAATAGCGGATAATATTTATTAAACCCATATACCGCGATATTCCGTACTGGAACGGAATTGGTATTGTGCTAACATCTGTGGATGCAGGGAAACAGATTGGAGGGATCCGACTGGATTCCTCACCGTATTGATTTATTTACAGATATTGTGATATATTTTGTTATCATATGATGATATGTGATGTTTGATTGTCGTGATTGATGATTGGTGTTGTTGCATCATCGGATCCATTTTTGAAGTTTAAAAATAACGATTTTGATTTATAAAGGATTTTTAAAGTGATTTTTGAAAGTATACGTTTTATTGAATTTTGGAATTGATTCATTTTAAATAAATAAATATTATAATTTTTAGGTTATAAAAATTAAGAATTTTGTGATATAAAACCAAAATTTGATTTTTGGGAATATGAAATGAACTATGTTGTAAAATAGTATGAATGGAGATTTTTGAATTTATTTATAAATGGTTTATAGATAAGATTTATAAAAATTGAATTTTTATAAATCAAAATAATGGAATTCTAAAAGGAGTTCTGTTAATGTTGAAAATAAGGTTATAAATAAAATCTTATAAGTAATAAGATTTATAATTTGTGAAGTTTTAAAAGAACGATTTTGTAAATAAATGGATTATAAGTTCTTAACTCATAATATGGACTTCCGATATATAATTGAGTTATATAATTTGAATTGGATAATAAAGGAGATTTATAAATCGAAGTTTTATAAATAGAAATGGGATTTATAAACATTGTTTGTAAATTCAAAATAAATTGAATTTGATAAATCAAACATAAAAGTTATTAAAGGAGATATATTCATGATTTTGGACAGCGAATTATCCTTTAAGTTAAATGTTGTAATAATAAGAGTTTGGTTGGGAATTTTATCCATGGTTTTGGACAGTGGATAATCCTTTAAATAAAATGTGTAGAAATGTTGAAATTGGATAACGAAGAATATTCACAATTTTGGACAGTGAATGTATTATTAAATAAAATGGAGATGTTTTGGAGAAATGATATTATGAAATGAGTAATTGTTTTAAAAAGATGTTTTAAAACGTGTTAAGTATCAAAAACATAGATTTCAACATTTATTGTTGAAATAGACGTTTCGAGGAATAAGGAAATGGTGGACTATAACACTGTTGTTATAGTAAATGGTTTCCGAAAGGAAATGTTTTATATAGTATTGGGATTTATATATATCTACCTAAATTTCGAATCCCTATACTAGTGATTTTGGGTCGTCGTAACGATGTTTTACGTAACATTCGTTTTGACTCAAATAAAAAATGTGTTTAAGAAAATGATTTCCTTAAAGAATAAAATATATACTTAATTATGATTTAAGTATATTGAATATATTCCAAGTGTTGAAAATAAATGGATTTGTGAAATACTTATTATTAAATAAGTGTGGAAATGTTTTCCAATATGAAATGAAAGGTTTGAAATTTTATCTTTTAAAGATAAATTGAAAAGTGAATATTTGAAATTTGTTTCAAATAGTTGAAGTGTGGAAATTATATATCTTGTAAAGATATTTTTGAACATAAATAATTTGGAAAATTATTTGGAATCTGATGATGCTGTGCAGACCTATTGATAGTTAAATAACCGACTATCAATAATTACCTTGAATGGGTATTTGTTGTGATTTGCTTGAATTTGAATGCCACACTTATTTTTGAATAAGCGTTCACTATTCGAGTTAGCCGGGAAAGGACCTTTGGGTCGTATAACCTATTCCGAATTTGTGATACGACGATATGGATCGTATTGAAGACCGGTGGTGAAGACCGGGTGTTTGTGAAAACGATAGGAGGACCTATCGATTGTCTCTGCACCGTTAGCTACGGTATTGAGATTTCCTTTGTGATGGGAAGTTTTATCGGGATTGTGAATACCCGGATTGCAAGGGCTTCTTTTGAAGTGCCTTCGGTTCTGTTCGAACCCGAAACAGACTTGTATGGTTACATGTCTGACATTACATTTTGAGATGTAAAGCTGATTTCTTTCAAATACATTTCTGTTGGTGGCGGAGAATTTATTCTCTTAGCTTAACACCCTTCTCTGAGACGTACGAGCTCAGAGGTTATGTAGTTGAAATTTATCAGCGATTTATTCCCAATTTGGTAATGTGGCATGATGAGTGTTGCTGTGATGATGATCATTTATTTGATCATTTGTGATCAAAGCGTGGCTTTGTGAAAAAGCGTAGCTTTGTGGACGAGACTTCGTCAGGGCCTCACAACCCGGAAATGGTCGAAACAGGAATGTTGCGGCAAGGTTATGAGGGTCGCGCCCTTTAGGGTATGTCATTTCCTTCTGGAAAGGGGTGGTATCATGGTATGGAGCCCAGATACTTACTCATATGGAAACACTTTATTTATTATGTGTGATGTTGGTTACCGAGCGCTCGGATAAAGGTCCCAAAGGACCGGGGGATGGCATATTCGTGAGATACCTAGTTACAGGGGTAACCCGACCTTGTTGGTAGAGATCAGTTTGTCTCTCGGAGCGTCCAGCCAGAGGCGTTTCCTACGTGGCATAGGAAGTTCCTTAGCCTGACCATTTGTTGGAAAATCCAAAGAAACAATACGAACCCTTTACGATTGAAATTGTATAACCTGTCTCCTCAGGAGGCAGCTATAGCAGGCATAATATAATGGTACCTATGCTGGCTAAGATTAATATTATACTTTTGAAATTTTTTCTGCACTATGCACTAATACTAATAATCCAATGATTTGCGTAGTAAGCATATTTGACTATCATAAGAAGAAATCTCCTCCAATTCTGCGTTTGCATTGTGTGTGTGGCGGGAGGTCTTATGGTAGTTTCATTTTCCAAAAGCATTGCGGGTTTCAATGTTAAATTCTATTGTTATTTGTTTTTAAAGATAAATAACTATTTTAAGTTCTCACACCAGTCACCATGACTGACCTGAAGTTTATTGTTTCCTTCCTAAAATCTGGGTGCCCACCAATTTCCACACGGGCAGTCTAGAGTCAGGTTATCAGGTCATTCTGGATTCAGGAGATGCTATGGAGCTCAGGTGGCGAGTTGGATGGCGAGACGTATCATCTATATTATGTATTATTCCGCTGTGTATTCTGTATATGGACAAGTTCATATAACTGTCCAGTTGTGTTGTATATTTTGCTGTTGTAAACTCTGATGATGATGTAATGTATAAAATGATATAGTTCTTTGATTTAAAGATTATTCATTTATCTATTATATGTTGTTCCGCTGCGAATGTGAGATTCTGATATTATTTCTGTTTCTGTTTTCTTCTTTCTTTTTCTTCTGTTTTCTTCTACCTCTTCTTTTTCTCCATAACAATTCGGTTTTCCGGCATTCGATTGCTCGGCAGTTGATACAGAGGACGTATTGATGTCGATTTTCGGAAGTCGAATAATCGAGTTCGTTACATGAAATTTCTTATGAATGCAAGGCTTAATAGCAAGTTTAAAATGCAGCAAACAATTGATTTTTAAAATACATATCATTTTGAAAGACTGCATCTTCACTATGTAAAATCACCATTCAGATCTTAACTCTAAAACAAAAAACAAATCAGTAGGGACAAATTTAATCCATATATTGGTATTAATTAGAAATTTGAGCAGATATTCGCATAACTTATATCCCAATTCCAATTGGGAACAATGATGCCTCAAAATAACAATCATTAATTCTAAGAAGCTGCAGTACCCCTCATCATTATCAATATTCCATGGTACCATTATACTAATAAAGGTAGGGAATGTAAAATACGGTATCATTAAAAAAAATTCTGAACCGATTAGCAGCACAAAATACCTAATTTCGAAAAACATATTAAAGTTGAAGTAATTACCGAATTTGTAATTGAAAATTAGGTTGCAATCGATTGCCGAAATAGAATGCAAGCCCTAATCTTCGTTTTCCTTCATCAAATTGGTGGAAAATAAACAACAAGGGCGGTGGTAGAACGATGAAGGCAGTGGTAAACGGCGGTGGTAAAACGGCGAAGGCGGTGGTAGAATAAATTGAAGGGGCGATAACCCTAGAACAAAAGAGGAATAAAATGAATCGATTAAAATATATACTAGCACAAATCAACAAACACCAATTAGAATACATGGGTTATTACACTTAAGTAAAAAGCAAAAACATTGATGAAAAATCTACTTAAATTTCAATAGGTACCACTTGATGAGTATATCAATTTGCATGAGACGAAGCATATCGCTTTGGATCATGATGAAAATCCACTTTTCTGGCAAGAAAAATGCAGGTTCCAAAACATAAAGGCAAACTGTCGGCTAATACATATTAACTATCTGCATTAACCAATCAATACCAAAGCAATTTTACATGCATGCACGCTGACACTGTGTTACCATTGTGGTACAAATAATGAAATATCATTTCTCTAGATTCATAAATATTTTCCTACATCTATTTGAAAGGGAAACTACTTTTCCCCCCTTTTTAGCAGAAAATAGTTGTATTGGCCTACACAACCGCATCTCACTATGATATACTTTCAAAAAAAATTATCAATTTAGATCATACTAATTAGCAACATAAGATGGTTCATTGAATACCCCATTAATGCTATAACAAGACAAATAATAAATCAAATTAGCATCCATAATCCAAGACATAACAACCTATTTTACCATTTGATTCAGCAACTGTATCTAAACTTAAATAACTTACAAGCCAAGCATCCCTGAATAGAAACATCAAATAAAAAGCATCTATGCTTTATTTCGTAAAAAGAAGATTTGTTGTAATAGTTGAAGACATTTTAGGAGTTTTGCACTAAAATTGTTGCTAGTTTACTGAAAAAACCCCTATTATCTGTCAGAAAGAAACCCAGTCTAAACCATTTAATGTAAAAAATGTATATATTATTCAATGGTCAAGGGGTACGTTAGATTCACTTTATGCTATGGTAAAAATAAAATTTGAGGCTTTGTAAAAGTATAGAAGTACCATATAAAAGTACTATAATTGCACATAAACTTGAGAAATACAAAATATATAGTTTAGACAAATCTTAAATGAAACAAATAGGAACCCTAAAAAAACACTTTTAATAGTAAAACCGTGAAAAATACAATTATTTATCAGAAATTCAAATTTGCGAATATAATTTATTGAGGTCATAAACAATAGTAAATAAAGAGTATAGGATTTAGTTATATAAAAAAACAATTACCTTTGGAATGATAAAACATATATAGATTCGCATATGACAAGTTACAAATATGAACCTAAAGTTTTGATTAAAATGGTGCCATTTCTGTTGTTTTTCACACTTTTAGACATAAACAATCAAGGTCAACTATTAGTTTTTTTTCACTAATATATACAAACCTATATACCAATGAATATCAGTTGATATATCCTTACTTGTATTTAGCAACAAATATCACTCAAAATTTGATACGCAATGTATCATAGAACTAGGATAAATATTGTCCCAACTTAATCTGATATTAACAACGTAAGTCGCTGTCTTTGGTGGAAAAAAGTGAATATTCAACTGCATAAAGGATGCATGAGCATAACACATAGGTTTTTCGAATTTGTGAAGCATCGTAGGAAAGGATTTTTCAACTTAGAAGTTAGAACAAGGAATCATGAGCGAATAATCTAAGTGCGGGTGGAAGTCATGTGTGGTTATGATTTAGAAAAATATTAACAATAAGTTGATATAATGACCATTCATGGTTATAGGGATAATAGCACTTCTAAATTGAGACAGAGAAACATACCCTAAAAAACCTCTGTGAAAATGACAAAAAGGATATCTTATTTGGAAAACAGGTCAGATCTCCCCCACGTTGCAGGTTCAATACTGCTAATCAAGTAACCAGCACAGAATGTAAATTACTGTGATAATTCTTTATTATTTATACTATATACCTAAAAAGAAATAAAAGACAAACAATAAACATATATAAAAAGGATGACATCTATAATAAGCATTAGACATATAAATATGATGGTTGTGGCACTTTAGAACTAAAGTATTTTTGTATCATCTCCAGCTCATTTGAACAGATGAACTAAAAGAATTCATGATATAGTATCCTTGTACAATATCATAGAACTAATTAATACGTTATTTAGCTAGAACTTGAGATGCAAAAATGATAAAATGCTTAAATTGAAGAAAAGTGTGTATGCTAAGCCTGCTCACTTTGAAAGTGAGCAGCCTAATAGTTGGCGTAGTACTGTTGGTTTGGATTTCAAGAGGCAACCGACTATATTATACCAGCTAATGATCTCACTTTTTTTATATGTAAACAGACTTAGCATAAACACTTTTCTGATATCAAAAAAATTAATCACAAATCAGAAACATAGTTTAGAGTTTTCAGACGGAACATAAAATTCACGACAGATTTTAGAAATGTGATTTATGAAACTCATGCTTTGCTTAAGTCACAAATTAGGAATAGATACTGTTCACACTGAATGTAGGAATTCATGCCAACAAAGCTGATCAAAGACCAAAAAAATTGCGAAATACAACCAACCAAGACCAGAGAGTTCGTATTAAACAAACAATGATGTAGAAAATCATCTAATTTAATAACCCGATAAATATTTACAACAGACCTATCTCGGCAATTCTTTTGTACAAGTAATTATTGACATGAAGATGTATGGTATGTACTTGTTCAAAATAGCCTTATAAACTACTTATCACTTATCAAAGATTTAACTCAACATTTTTCATGGTCAAGGTCCAAAATCCCAAAAAAAAATCTAAGACTACCCTGAGTTACTGAACCTTAAAACTACATAAGACGATCACTCGTATTGAATGGTACATCAGTATAATATTAAACTGTTGTCAAAAAAGGGAAAAATCATACCCTTTTCTTAATTATGTATATACATGTGGAACAAGCACATAAGGAGACTAATGGTGTTAGGAACTGTCATAATTGCCCAACGTCCCTCCTGTAAAATCCTGACCGTCCAATACGATTGATGATAGAATGGGATATAAACTGGCGAAGTTCTGATGTACTTTTTAGAAAAATTCAAACTTAATGTGATTTGAATTTGAAATTAGGTTGCAACGCAAGCCCCAATCTTCCTTTGTCTTCATCAAATTGGTGGAAAATAAACAACGGAGGTGTAGTAGAACGGCGGAAGCGATGGCAGAACGACGGAGGCTGTGGTAGAACAAATTGAAGTGCGATAACCCTAGAATGAAAGAGGAAATAAATGAAACTATGAAATGTTATGCATGTGAAATGGGGTAAGTGATAATAGAAAATAAAATTACAATCCTATCCATATTACTTTTAACTATTTACAAAATTACCAGATTTAGTAACGGTAATAACCGTTATAAAAGTTCGTAACGTAAATATCTGTTAGAAAGTTGTAATGGTTATTGCTATTATAAATTGAAAGTGGCAAATTGTTACAAAATGAAATGTTTGGTGTAGTGTAAATTTTTTATTTAGACCCTATAATTTTGTTAAATACAGATTAAATCCTGAATGTCCTAATCACCATAACTCTTACATACATACTCCGATTCACATGCAGTTTCTTCCATTGGACTCGTGGTGGAATTATGGATGATTTGATGCTAGTTTTGCTAAGTTTGAAGATTGTTGAAAAAGTGCATCGGTATAAATTATTTAATTTAATTAATTGAAATTTAAATTATAAAATATATAACTATTGTTCAAAAACCACGATTTAAATTATATTCTATGAATGAATGTTTAATTATTACAATATTTTAAATGTATTATGCATGATTGGATGATTATTGTCAATTATAGTGTTTTTAGGTGTTAATTATAATTAATTGTTGATTTGAATTGGAAAATAATTAATTGAAATAAAGTGAATAATAATGAAGTAATTAGATAAATAAATAACGAATATGGTTATTTACAAAGTTTGGGCGATTTCTGTAAATAACGATGACTTACTAAATTTTATTAAAACTAAAAATATGGATTAAATAAGATTCTTATTTATGAATTTCTGAGGAAACTCGTAAATAATAAAAGGAATTACTTTTAAATTGAGATTTGGGAAATTTATTATTATAACAAACAAAATGAGATTTTAAATAATAATAATACAAATTTCAGTAAAATGGCATTGTTTTATGTAAATGACAAAATGATTGATTTTGCAATGTTTATGGTATGAAATGTTATTATTATTGATTGAGCAATAAAATAAGAAAAAAAATTCTGAATAATAACAATAGTAATAATAAAGGAATGATTTTCGAAAAATGCTTTTTATTTTAAGGTAAATAGAAATAAACAGAAGTTTAGGCGATTTAAAAGAAATTGTTGTATTTTTGGGAATAAATAGTAATAAATCGATTTTGGAAAATGGTTTTGATGTATATTATTTTTTTGATGTAAAATAATAATACCGTTTTAAAAATTGATTTGATGAATATTACTATATTTGATTTAAAATACGATGTTTTAGGCATTTGAGGAAATGGAGTATAATATGGGATTATTATTGTTTTAGATGAATAAATAAAGGTGACTTTATAATAAACAATGACAAAACTATTTTATAATTTAAAAAAATAATGGATGCAAATATGTTGTTTGAATGGTTGCAAAATTTGTAATTAATTGTCGATTGTGATTATCATGTATATTTGATGTTTGATGATGTCATCGCATTTTGATGAGTGTGTAATATTTTGTCATTGTTGCTACTAGACGATGGACAGTTAATTATGGTTATTTAATGGTGGATGTTGTATTACTAATATTGATTGGATTTGTACACATTTGATGATATTGATATTGTATTATTATATGGAGTGATTAGTATACACTAGATGATTTATACTTACATTGATGATGTATTATAGTTAATAATTAATAATATATATAGTATATTTATGTTGTTGTTATCTTATTCGGTGGTTGGGGTTGACATTGCATGTTGTTGATGTTTAATAGTTAAATGTGTTATTTTTGTTGTTACCCTGATGGTTTATTATGATGGATAAGTAGGAATAATGTTTTCCGCTTTTGATATTTACTTTAGTTGCGATGGTTGTAATGGTTACATAGGCTGCATTGATTTTATTGGTTATGATGGTTGCATGGATGTTATAGTTGTAATGTATTAATAAGTACAGGAAATTATTGTCAAGGACAAAATTTCTCAGCATTTTAGCCTCAAGGACAGACCTTCAGTATTTAAGCCTAAAGGACAACTTTATTTAGGTATCAGTTTTTAGTTATTGATAGCAGTTTTTAGGTATCAGTTTGTAGTTATCGGTAGCAGTTTTTAGGTATTAGTTTTAGTTCGGTAGCAGTTTTGGAAGAATGTTTGTCCTTATGAATAATTTTGGAAGAATGTTTGTCCTTATGAATAATTTTTAGGAGAATGTTTGTCCTTGTGGTTAAAATATTGAGGTCGTGTCCTTGAGGCTAAAAATATACCAATTTTTATCCTTTAAATTAATTCTCCCTAATAAGTATTTGGATGCAAGAGAAGAGCATGAAATAGAACTATGTGGGCTTGATCCCCCAAAAGGAGTACGTAGGAAGTCTTTTTCTATGCAACAGCCACCATTTCACTTGAGATTAGGGTGTATAGAACTTGGAGCAGCCCCAAAAATAGCTGACATATTTTCCCGTTATTATATGTATCTATGTGTATGTGTAAGTTTGCAGGTGGAAGAAAAGGAGGGAGCAAAAGGGTCTGGAATTAGTTATATCTGCATGATGGTTCGGTATATCTCTTGCATCATAGTTAAACAGACGTTGCTTAATAATTATTGTATTAAAATGTGTAAATTATCTGGTATTTTTTATTTGAGTAACATTTAAATTACTGGAATGAGATATGTATATGTTGATGTTCAAAATTCTACGCTAAGGCTTCCCTTTATTTATTTATTATTTAGAGTTTATTTAATTTTTATCTACCCATAGTCCACTGCTTTTAATATCTAAAATTAGTTATAAGTGTATTTTGTAGTCATGTATAATTGATTTTTAGATGTTAAAAATAGTGGGTTGTCACAAACCATCATACCCATGATCTTCAGTTGACAGTCATGGTATTTTCACTCAAATCATGAAGGCTTTACCAATTAGGAGAGCGGTTTGAGATGTTCATGGATCATGTCTCAGAAGTATTTGTTCTTCTAAAAGGATTTGAATTTAAGGCAGTAGAGGTGGATGGAGTTCTTGGCATCGTATGATTTCGGTATCTCCTACACTCCAAGCAAATGCAATGCGGTAGTCAATGCCTTAAGTAGAAAGCATGCGACGTTGAGCCTTATGTTCTTGGAGCGGAAGCATTTGGCGTTTATTTCAACATTCGATTTTCCACCTTCATCAGACATCACTCTAGGACGTTAGCAGCTTTGGATGTGCAGCCTACACTTATGGACTGTATTGGGTCAACCAAGAAACAAGATGCAAACTTGTTCGATATTTTTGAGAAGCTTGGTAAAGGAGAGCAGTTGAGTCATCTGAGGTGTTATACCATTGACTCGAATGGGTGGTTATAGCGAGATGGTAGGCCATGTATTTGTAACATCCCCCACTTGGAGGCCCAAAACTAATGGCTATGGATGCTGCAGTCATCCATAGTTTTTAATCCACGGTGACCAAATACGGTACTGTTAGATAAATTGATATGCTAGAAATACATGGATATGAAAAATGTTTAAAATTTCAAAACAATTTCAACATTCTTTACATAATCCCACAACGTTAACCACATTCAGAAAAATATAATTACTACAATATACCTCAAGAGTGACATATGAAGATGCCCCTTGGTGATTAGAGTGTATAATAGGCAATAAACAACTTTCCTAAACAAAACAACACAGCGGAATCACATGAGAAAGAACTTAAATAACTACATGCCTCCTGCACGACTCCGGAAGCTTTTTCGTCTTAAGAGGTACCTGAAAACCTCAAATCTCAAACTACTCAAAATCAATCGAGCACATGAGAGTTTAAGGGGAAAACATAAACTTCGAGTCAGACATAAAGCTTGGTATGAATAATAATATACCATCTCAAATCATTTAGATATCTAGTGAGACCACTCCGCTTAGTAGAATGGGTTTCCCCACACTAGTATCTCAAAACCTTTATAAAACCATATATTATGCTCCTGCATCCACAATGGTTAAAACAATTCAAAACAGTATAATATAATGATATGCAAAACAAATGAATCAATTCTGGATTACATATCCCCATTCATTTTAGACTATCTGTCTCCATTATAGTTTCTAGGATTACTATTAACTTATTAGTTTTCATGGGCTGACTAATAATCGATTAAACATTTAAGGACTCCCTGTCCAATTATATATAGTTTTCATGGGATTACTATGAACCTATTGGTAATTCCAATATCGTTTCATTTATCCTAGTTTTCATGGGCTGACTAGAAATTTATTGACTAGCTGTCAATATCAATTTCTTTTATCCTAGTTTTCATGGGCTGACTAGGAACCTATTGACTAACTGTCAATATCTTTTTTTCCCTAGTTTTCATGGGTTGACTAGGAACCTATTGACTATCTATCAATATCATTTTCCTTGCACAGTTTTCATGGGCTTACTGTTAACCTATTGGCCAATGCCAATATCTTTTATTTATATTCACTACTGGTTCAACCTAGCTGGTTATTCTACCCTTTTTCCAAAGTGTAGTTTTTGGATTCATTATAAAGTGAATATATACATATATGAAGAAGAAAACAATATAACTTGGTTAATTCTTTTAACCCATTAATACTTCTTCATAAATTCGATTTCAAATTACTTTGTTTGTTAATATGCCATGGTTTTTCTTTCAAATGAGATTCGATTATTTGTTTTGAAAACTATACTTTCGAAATCTTCGAAACCTTGCTTTCGACCTTACCGGATGACCTCCTTCGAAAGCATATATCTCTTTTCAAAACATTAGACTTTTGCCTTTAAAAACACTTTAAAATCTTTCTTTCGACACCTTTCAAATATAATAAAGTGTTACTTATTAACTATTAGAAGCATAGCTTTGAAACCATTGGAAGTATCTCTTCTTAAAGAATTGAAAGTCCCCCTTTTGACATCATTAGGTTTACCTTATTGAAATATCATTTGGGTCCAAGAAATTATATAAACAAAAGTATCTCTTTCGAAACCATTCTTTATCATATAAAAATATTAGGGAATTTATGATGGAGTCGAAAACATCCCTTTTGACAGAGTCAAAAGCATACATTTAAAATATTAAAGGATAGCTTCGAAATCCCTTTTGAAAACATTGCCTTCGAAACCCATAACCCTTTCGAAAGCATTTAGAAAGCGGGATAATATAGCTTTAAAACAATCAATACCTTTCGACAGCATCGAAGACTGCAATACACTTGAAAGTTAAAAGAATCAACGGTAGGGCTTCGACTGTGTCGGAACCTCTTCTTTTGAAAGCATTGATTTATAATTAAAGAAATTCTATCGAAACCCATTTTTCTTTAAAAAAAACATGGCAACCCCTTCGAAAGCCATTATAAAAATCCTTTCAAAAACATACGTCTCGACTAAGTCGAAAGTTTAGCAAAAGGAAGGCGCTTGTCTTTTTAAAACAAACTGAGGTAAGGACCCCATCTGAAGCTATGCTTTCGACACCATACCTTTCGCCTTTCTTCAATCCACTACGTATCACCTAGATGATACCATGTGTATTGAATTTAACTTAATGGGATTTTGACATACTCGAAGGCGAAATGAAAGGGGCGAAAGGTACACTAAATAGAGGCAAAAACTGTTTTTTTGGGTTAAATACTAAATTAAGCAACTTATATAAACTAACCTGCCTACGTGTAAATTTCTTATTGGTTGTCTTAACTTTTCCCATGCTTTTCAAAACTAACCGCCTTTTTATTTTGGATAAGTATCAAACTTAAACTTTTGCAAATAAAACCTTCCTTTTAATTTACACGTAAATCGTTTTGATCCTCTTCTCAAAATAATTTATTTCATATATCAAATCACTTAAGAAAAATCCCTAAAATTCATAGAAATTTACTGTGATAATGTTATCTAACATATCAAAATTTCAAATCCAAATTCTCAATATGTTTTCTGAAATAAATTAATAAACCCAACGTGCTATATTTTCATTCAAAAATTCATAATAACCTTTCCAAAGCTTGGAAAATTATCAAACTTAAAACCCAACTCTATAATCATGTTTTGCATGACATATAATTTTTCCATGGCATTAAACATCAATATCACATGGTTTTGATCTAAAACCGTATGAACCTTTATTTAAACAATCTTGTTTAAATTTAAACAAACCATAATTCAAGCATATCCTCATCAAACATCATATATACGAATTTAAACTTAAATCCGAAACATATATTTAACAAATAGAGATGGAAATTATCATTCAACTTAATCTTTGATAAGGAAAATGGATTGAGATGAGTTTGATTCCCCTTTTTACTTTCTCTACTTTTTCTTTGAATTTCCTCTTCCTTTTTTTTCTTTTTTTTAAATGGTCGGCCTGATCCTCTTTACTTACGTTTTTATTTTTGTGAGAAGAATGAATATGAGTGTGAATGGCTTAAGCGTAAACATATATATATATATATAAAGGTAAGGTTAGGTGTAGTTAAACCCCATTATACCCTTTCATAAATTAATTAGTCTATAAACCATTCTTTAGCCCAACTAAACTAATAAGCACGGCCACTTATATTTATTCAAATCTCAATCCCCTTATCATTTAACATTTACATTATTCTATTTAATTTATCTAATTAAATATACTAAATAATATTATTTAAAATTAGGAGTGTTACGGGCTCCCCTCCTTAAAGAATTTCATCCTCGAAATTCAGTAAGGATTATCTATAAATCATAGCAAATATCTGTAACAACTCCTAACAATCATACTAGTCTATCTGACTAGTGATCATCTATATATAAATCTAATATAGATATACACTTAAAACAGATCTGGATAAGTATCTCGAATCCTGTCTTCGGTCTCCTAAGTACAGTCCTTCTCGTTGTCGCTCCTCTGAACTTTCACCAATTTGACTGTTTTGGACCTCAATCTTTTCTCATCTTTTGCTACAACTCGAATTGGTTGTCTTACAATTGTCAAATTAGGCTCTGCTACCAACTCATCCAACCCTGTTGGAGGAATAGTGGTCTCTGGATCATGCACATACTTGCGAAGATGAGACACATGAAATACATTATGGACACCTGCCATATTGCACGGTAATTCTACTCTGTATGCGAGCTTTCCAATCCTTTCTATAATCTGGAATAGACCAACATATTTTAGTGTCAGCTTGCCTGATTTTCCGAATCGTATCACTCCCTTCATCGGTGACACCTTAATAAAAACCATGTCTCCAACTGAGAACTCTAGGTCTTTACGCCTTTTATCTGTGTAACTCTTCTGTCTGGACTGAGCTTCCTTCATCCGATCTCGGATCAACTCAATCTGCTCTAATGCCACTCTAACCATATCTAGACCTAAGACTAATCTGTCTCCAGTCTCTAACCAACATGTTGGTGATTTGCATGGCCTTCCATATAAAGCTTCAAAAGGCGCCATTCCTATACTAGCCTGAAAACTATTATTATAGGAAAATTCAATCAAATACAGGTGACCTTCCCAAGATCCACCAAAGTCTAGTACACAAGCTCTCAACAAATCTTCGAGTACCTTATTGACTCTCTTAGTCTGCCTATCCGTCTGTGGGTGATATGTTGTACTCATCTTGAGCTTGGTACCTAATACTCTATGTAGACTTCTCCAAAACTCGCTAGTGAATATTGCATCTCTATTGCTGACTATGCCACTAGGAATTCCATGAAGTCTAACTATGTTCTTCATGAACAACTTCGCTAAAACAGGTGCCATCCTGGTTGACTTGACTGGAATGAAAGGGGCGCTTTTGGTCAATCTGTCCACTATGATCCATATGCTTTCGTTTCCCTTGTTCGACCTTGGTAACCTGTCTATAAAATCCATGGATATAGAATCCCACATCCAAACTGGAATCTCTAAAGGCTAAAGCAACCCGCTCGGCTTCTGGTGTTCGGCTTTCACATGTTGACAGTTAGCACATTGTCTGACCCACAAACCAACATCTCTCTTCATGCCTTCCCAATAGAAGCTTCTCTTCATATCTTGATAGATCTTGGTTCCCCTAGGATGAATCGTAAACTTGGATCGATAACACTCATATAGAACTTCTCTTCTCAAGTTCTCTGCATTCGGAATACATAATCGTCCCTTCTTCCTTAACCATCCTGGTCAATGCCAAAATCTTTAGGATTATCGATCTTAGATCCCACCTTGAGTCTTCTAATTTTCTCGGCTATCTCTGGATCCTTTCTGTTTAGAATCTATCCTCTCGATCAGCACTGGTCGAACCTCTAAACAGGCCAACATAGCAGTACTCCGACTAGAATCAGCAGTCGATCTCGACTTTATACTACACATAGCCAAAACTTCTAAATCCTTCCATTCTACCAACATAGCTAACACCACATTCTGATGTTTTCTACTAAGAGCACCCGCTACCTTATTTCCTTTCCTAGGAGTGTATTCTATACCAAAATCATAAGCTACCAGAAACTCCAGCCACCTCTGTTGTCACATATTCAATTCTTTCTGAGAGAATAAATATCTTAAGGACTTATGATCAGTGTATAGCTCTCTCTCCTAAGCGATAATGTCTCTAAATCTTTAATGCAAAGATCACCGCAGCCAACTCCGAATCATGAGTAGGATATCTCACCTCGTGTGGTCTAAGCTGTCGAGAAGCGTAGGCAATAACTTTACCATTTTGCATCAACACGGCTCCCAATCCCGTTCCACATGCATTAGTGTACACCACCAACCCTTGGTTTCCATCTGGAACAACTAACACTAGTGCATTGGTCAATAAATGTTTTAACTTAAGGAACCCTTCCTCACATTTGTCGGACCAAATGAACTTTACATCCTTCTTGGTCAACTTAGTCAAAGGTGCTACTATCCGTGAAAAATCTTTGATAAATCTCTGGTAATAGCCAGCAAGTCCGAGAAAACTTCTAATCTCGGTTACCGTCTCTGGTCTCTTCCAATTATTGATAGCTTCGATCTTAACTGGATCTACTGTCAAACCTTCCTTCGAAACTACATGACCAAGAAACTTAACCTCCTTCTTCCAAAAATGACATTCAGAAAACTTCGCCTTTAGCTGATGCTACCTTAGCGTCTCAAGCACTACTCTCAGATGATCCTCGCGCTCTCTCTCATCTTTTGAGTACACCAAAATGTCATCTATGAATACTAACACGAACCTATCCAAATGTTCTCGGAAAACCCAGTTCATCAAGTCCACGAAGAAATCAGGTGCATTCGTCAATCCGAATGGCATCACTAACCACTCATACGAACCATACCTAGTCTGAAATGATGTCAAAGGAATACTATCATTTGCCACTCTCAATTGATGGAAACCGATCACCAAATCTAATTGGAAAAACACTCTGGCTCCACTCAACTGATCAAATAGATCGTCAGTTCGTGGCAAAGGATATCTATTCTTGATCGTCCTTTCATTCAGCTTGCGATAGTCGATGCACATCCTCAATGACCCATCTGGCTTTTTCATGAAAACCGCGGCCGCTCCCCAAGGCGAACTACTTGATCTAATAAAATTCCTTCCTTCTAGGTCCACTAGCTACACCTTCAACTCTTTCAACTCAGTCGGTGTCATTCTGCTTGGTGGTCTACTGACAGGTTCAGCTCCTTGTACAACATCTATCTGAAACTCAATAGCGCGTTTCGGTGGTAGTCCTGTAATCAGCTCAAATATATCTACAAACTCTCTTGCAACTCGAACTCGACTTAGTTCCTCCACTGCTTCCAAGGCACTTGACATAGCACAAACACTTCGGTCGGAATTCTCAACTGAGAAGATGGCTCGGTTATGACTATCTGGGTGCCTTACTAATACCTATCCTGGAAAAATATTCTAGCCCCGTATCTACCCAACCAATCCATACCCAAAATGATTCCGAAATCTACGAAATCATAAACATATAGACTGCATGCAAACATATGACCTAACAAATCAAGTTCTAACTGGTCACATTTTATCCCTAAAGTTGCATACCATCCAATTGGATTCGCAACCCTTAAGGAAGAAACAGGGTAGGTGGGTTCTATGCATAACCTATTAATCAAATTCTAAGATATAAATGAATGTGATGCACCAGTATCAAACAGTATCCTAATTGGAATACTTTGAATCAAAAATATATCTTCCATCACAGTCTTTCCCATATCTGCTGTAGTTGATTTGAAAGAAGATGGTAGTCCAATAGCAAAAACCTTTCCTTTTTCTGCCCTAACTGGCTCTGGACATTGGTTCTTGTAATGCCCAATTTGGTCGCAGTTGTAACACTTGATATGCTTCTTATCCACAACCTTCTTTTTCCCCTTGCCTGGTCGGCACTCATTTGCAAAATGACCCTTCTTGTCACATTTGTAGCAGACTAAATCAGCTTTTGACTTCTTGGCTGAATCTCCCTTATGGGCTCCTTTCTTTTTGAAAAACTTCCTCTTCTTACCCTGAGGACCCTGGGTTTCAACTAGCTTCTCACTAGCACAAATATCAAGCATCTCTTCATGGCGAATGGCTATCTCCACCACCACATTACAGGGATCACGGATATGAGTCCGGGTCGCCCTAGCAAGCTCGTACCTTAGTCCCCGAATGAACCTTTCGTTCCTTCTGATGTCAATGTCTATAATAGTGTATTCATATCGAGATAGCTCATCAAATCTATTTGCATACTCGATAGCTGACATGTCTCCCTGAACAAAATCCATAAATTTTCTCATCAATGCTGACTTGGCAACTTCAGAAATAAACCTCTGTTCGAATTTCCTTTGAAAATCAGCCCAAGTCAACTCTTTCTCTGAAACTCCGGCAGTCACACCATTCCACCAATGAAGTGCTGACCCTTGCAACTACCTGAGGCCAACCTTCATTTCTGCTCATCTCATAAACCCAAATCAGAAAAAATCCTTTCACAGTGTAACAGCCAATTCTCCACTTCTATAGCATCTTCCGTTCCCAAAAACGGGTTTCCACCCAAACTGGTGTAGTCCCGGTTTAGCTTGGCATAATTATTCCAAACGAGAATTACATGATTTGCTCCTCGAATAGTTCCAGCTACTCCAGCAATTCCTTCTTGCATCAAATTAGTAAGGAATTGATACATCATCCCCGCATCTACTGCCCGATTCCCAGCACACACATTGGCTTCTGCATTTTGATTAGCGTTAGCCTGTCAACCGGGGTTCCTCTGGGTGTTAGGTCAAGAATTTCAATCAGTTGTGGTGCTTCCTCCACCTATATTTCCTCCTCCATTTCCTGCTTCCATATTTTCTTTCTCGTAAATCTGTTTACGAGCCTTAGTAAGATATAGAAGAATGATCTAAGAGAAAGAGGAATTATGTATTTATATATATACCTAAATATATATCAAATACTAGCACGTTACAATTGCGTTAACCCAAACCCCGATCAAATTTTTGATTCATTAGATTATGTTTTGAAAATCCTTTAGGTTTTAATTACTTAAATTTTCATAAACCTCGCTCTAATACCAACTTCTAACATCCCCCACATGGAGGCCTAAAACTAATGGCCACGGATGTTGCAGTCACCCATAGTTATTAATCCACGGTGACAAAATACGGTAATGTTAGATAAATTGATATACTGGAAACACATGGATATGAAAAAAGTTTGAAATTTCAAAACAATTTCAATATTCTTTAAAATCACACAATGTTAACCACGTTTAGAAAAATATAATTACTACAATATACCCCAAGAGCAACATATGAAGATGCCCCCTTGGTGATCAAAGTGTATAATAGGCAATAAACAACTTTTCCTTAACAAAACAACACGGCGGAATCACATGAGAAAGAACTTAAATAACTACATGCCTCCTACACGACTCTGGAAGATTTTTCGTCTTAAGAGGTACCTGAAAACCTCAAATCTCAAAATACTCAAAATCAATTGAGTACACGAGAGTTGAAGGGGAAAACATAAACTTCGAGTCAGACATAAAGCCTGGTATGAATAATAATATACCATTTCAAATCATTTAGATATCTAGTGAGACCACGTCGCTTAGCTGAACAGGTTTCCCGTTACAGGTATCTCAAAACCTTTATAAAACCATATACTATGCTCTTGCATCCACAATAGTTAAAAAAATTCAAAACAGTCTAATATGATGATATGCAAAACAAATGAATCAATTCTGGATTACCCATCCCCATTCATTTTAGACTATCTGTCTCAATTATAGTTTCTAGGATTACTATTACCCTATTAGTTTTCATGGGCTGACTATAACCGGTTAAACATTTAAGGACTCCCTGTCCAATTATATATAGTTTTCATGGGATTACTATGAACCTATTGGTAATTCCAATATCGTTTCTTTTATCCGAGTTTTCATGGGATAAATAAGAACCTATTGACTAACTGTCAATATCAATTTCTTTTATCCTAGTTTTCATGGGCTGACTAGGAACCTATTAACTAACTGTCAATATCTTTCTTTTTTCCCTAGTTTTCATGGGTTGACTAGGAACCTATTGACTATCTGTCAATATCATTTCGCACGGTTTTCATGGGCTTACTGTTAACCTATTGGCCCATGCCAATATCTTTATATATATTCACTACTGGTTCAACCTAGCTGGTTATTCTACCCTTTTTCCAAAGTATAGTTTTTGGATTCATTATAAAGTGAATATATACATATATGAAGAAGCAAACAATATAACTTGGTTAATTCTTTTAACCCATTAAGACTTCTTCATAAATTCGATTTCAAGTTACTTTGTTTGTTAATATGCCATGGTTTTTCTTTCAAATGAGATTCGATTATTTGTTTTGAAAACTATACTTTCGAAATCTTTGAAACCTTGCTTTCAAACTTACTGGATGACCTCCTTCGAAAGCATATATCTCTTTTCAAAACATTATACTTTTGCCTTTAAAAACACTTTAAAATCTTTCTTTTGACACCTTTGAATATAATAAAGTGTTATTTATTAATTATTAGAAGCATAGCCTCGAAACCATTGGAAGTATCTCTTCTTAAAGAATTGAAAGTCCCTCTTTTGACATCATTGGTTTATCTTATTAAAATATCATTTGGGTCCAAGAAATTATATAAATGAAAGTATCTCTTTCCAGACCATTCTTTACCATATAAAATTATTAGGGAATTGATGATGGCGTCGAAACTATCCCTTTCGACAGAGTCGAAAGCATGCATTTAAAATATTGAGGGATAGCTTCGAAACCCCTTTCGAAACCATTGCCTTAGAAACCCATAACCCTTTCGAAAGCATTACAAAGCGGCTTAATATAGCTTTAAAATAATTAATACCTTTCAACAACATTGAAGACTGCAATACACTTGAAAGTTAAAAGAATCAACGGCAGGTCGACTGTGTCGGAACCCCATCTTTAGAAAGAATTGATTTATAATTAAAGAAACTCTCTCGAAACCCCTTTTTCTTTTAAAACAAACATGGCAACCCCTTCGAAAGCCATTATAAAACTCCTTTCGAAAATATATGTATTGACTAAGTTGAAAGTTTAGTAAAACAAAGGCAGGCGCTTGTCTTTTTAAAACAAACTGAGGTAACAACCCCATCGGAAGCTATGCTTTCGACACCATACCTTTTGCCTTTCTTCAATCCACTACGTATCACCTAGATGATACCATGTGTATTGAATTTAACTTAATAGGGTTTTGACATAGTCAAAGGCGAAAGGAAAGGGGCGAAAGGTACACTGAATAGAGGCGAAACCTGTTTTTCTGGGTTAAATACTAAATTAAGAAACTTATATATACTAACCTATCTACGTGTAAATTTTTTATTGGTTGCCTTAACTTTTCCCATGCTTTTCAAAACTAACTGCCTTTTTATTTTAGATAAGTATCAAACTTAAACTTTTGCAAATAAAACCTTCCTTTTAATTTACACGTAAATCATTTGATCCTCTTCTCAAAATAATTTATTTCGTATATCAAATCACTTAAGAAAAATCCCCAAAATTCACAGAAATTTACTATGATCATGTTATCTAACTTATCAAAATTTCAAATCCAAATTCTCAATATATTTTCTAAAATAAATTATTAAACCCAACGTGCTATATTTTCATTCAAAAATTCATAATAACCTTTCCAAAGCTTGGAAAATTATCAAATTTAAAACCCAACTCTATCATCTTGTTTTGCATGATATATAATTTTTCCATGGCATTTAAACATCAATATCACATGGTTTTGATCTAAAACCGTATGAACCATTATTTAAACAATCTTGTTTAAATTTAAACAAACCATAATTCAAGCATACCCTCATCAAACATCATATATATGAATTTAAACTTAAATTCAAAACATATATTTAACGAATAGAGATGGAAATTATCATTCACCTTAATCTTTGATAGGAAAATGGATTGAGATGAGTTTGATTCCCCTTTTTACTTTCTCTACTTTTTCTTTGAATTTCCTCTTCCTTTTCTTTTTTCTTTTTTTAATGGTCGGCCTGATCCTCTTTACTTACGTTTTTATTTTTGTTAGAAGAATGAATATGAGTGTGAATGGCTTAAGGGTAAACACACACACACACATATATATATAAAGGTAAGGTTAGGTGTAGTTAGATCCCATTATACCCTTTCATAATTTAATTAGTCTATAAACCATTCTTTAGCCCAATTAAACTAATAAGCACGGCCACTTATATTTACTCAAATCTCAATCCCCTTATCACTTAACATTTACATTATTCTATTTAATTTATCTAACTAAATTCCTGAATATGTTATCTAAAATTAGGGGTGTTACAGTATTCCTCTAATTATGGACTTGATTGGCACAGTAATAGTTGAGTCCCATCGTTCTAGGATGACCATCCATCTCGATGGAGACAAAATGTATCTTGTTATGAAGAGAATATTTTATTGTCCTGGCATGAAAAGGCATGTGGCAGAGTTTGTGTCCAAGTATGTGACTTGACTAAAGGTACAAGTAGAGCAAAAGAAGTTGAGTGGATTGTTGCAGCCATTAGATATTCCGCAGTGGAAATGGAAGAGTTTTTTTGTGGACTTTATCGGTGGACTACCTAGGAACATGAGGGGAAATGAGAGAATTTGGGTCATAGTCGACCAACTGACCAAATATGCTCACTTTATCCCGTTTAGGAGTGCAAGGACTATTGTACCTTTGGAAACTCTATATGTAAGGGAAATAGTGTGGTTACACGTAGTTCCTTCTAGCATTGTTAGTGCTCGAGACCTCCTTTTCACTAGCGAGTTTTGAAGGAGTCTTCAGGAGGCTTTATGCATTGAGTTGTGTTTGAGTACCACTTATCATCTACAAATGGATGGACAGACAGAGAGGGTGAATCGAGTATTGGAGGATTTGCTTCAGATGTGTATTTTGGATTTTGAAGGCTCTTAGGAGGATCACTTGTCATTAGTAGAGTTTGCTTGTAATAATAGCTATCGGGCAAGTATTATGATGACACCATTTAAGATGTTATACATGTGGCCTTGTAGATCACCGTCTTGTTGGTGGGACACAACGCATAGGATTAATCTATAACCAGACACGATAAAGGAGACTTTAGAGAACTAGACTTGATCTGTAGGAGAATGAGGACATCGCAAGATAGGCAGAAATCTTATGCTAATAGAAGACGCATGGAGGGAGTTCATAGTAGGCGATAGGGATTTTGCGAAGGTCTCACCGCTTAGACATATCATGAGGTTTAGTAGTTCAGGAAAGTTAGCACCAAGATTTGTAGGGCCTTTTCCGATCATGGGTAGAGTATGGATTTGGCTTATAGGGTAGAGCTTCCTGAAAAGTTGGTGGGAGTGCACAACGTTTTCATGTGTCATACTAGCGAAAGCGTTTACATGATCCAAGAGTTGTGGTCGAGCCGTGTCGGCTAGAAGAAGTGGTAGTGGAAAGGGAGTCGCTTGTTTGTTGTACACCTACCCATATCATTGAGCATGGTACAAAGCGACTCTGCAATAAAGTTATTAAGCTGGTTAAGGTCAATTAGGGAGACGATCTACCGGTAGTACATGGAAGTTAGAAGAGAAGATCCGAGCTACCCATTCGAAACTCTTTTCCAAACGTTTTCATTTTAATTAATATATTTAATTTCTTTTGCACTTAGGCTTTAGCTTAGTATACCCCATAGGTAGGGATGTTGGATGCTAGGAATAGTTGTGAACGTGTCACTAAGACATGTTTTGGATGATAGTTGCTAGTGGATGTATTTATTAAGTTAATCTTTGCACACATAGGCTAATATATTCAGGTTAACATGTACTCACACTATCACTTAGTTTATTTCATCGAGTTATACACATATGGTTGTTGCATATCTATCGTATCATTGCTTATCCATATAGAATTGCAAATAGGATGTTACATACATGTTCATGCATGTCATAAGCACGAGCATTTCAAGAGGTCGACTATTTAAGGAGTGCCGCTTAATTTTTGCATTAATTATAGGTTCATATGCATCCATACCTATATGTACATGTTGCATTAGAAATTAAAAATAAGAACAACGGTTGTCAATGGTTGATGGTTGAGTAGATGGTTATAGACATTGGTTCTGAATATACAATTGCATTTTCCATCCTTCTAGATTTCAGGGACGAAATCCTTTTTAGGGAGGGGGAGAATGTAAAACCCCGTGAAATTAACTGAACTTTATTAAAAGAAATTAACCGATTTAGAACTAAGTAAAAAAATGTAATTTGAGCAAACGTCATAATTTAGCTACCAAACTTGCACCATTGTGTACGTGACCATTTTTTTGGATAATTTTCATATATAAAGTTCTGTGATTGGAGTTTAAACGGGGAAAGCTATCAATGTTTAAAGAATTGGAAACAGAAATAATTAAAAATATATTAATGGAAGTAAGTTAATAGAATCTTAACGTTAAAAACATAACATATACACATTAACTCATCGACAACATTATTGGCACCGATCAACAACATTATAGGGACTGGTCAACACCTAGCGGTCGATTACCCCCAATGACCCGGTCGACTGGTGGGCGTTAGTAGGCTATGGTTAACCTAGGCCGAACAGCCCAAATTTTATTATATTAAATCTAACCGCCAATGTTATTTCCTACACCTATAAATATAAGCACACCCTTTGTTGTTTATTCTGAAACTTACTATGTAGCCACAAATAGAATGTTTAAACTCTACTTCTCCTCAAATCACCATGTCTCTTAAAATATTTCTCTTCTAAAACAAAATTGAAGATAAAATCAATGATTAAAGAAGAAGAGGAAATCGAGGGCAAGCTAGGAAGAAAAGGGAGTGTTAAGAGGTGAGTGAGTTGGTTATTAAAATATGTTGATTTATAAGTAATTGGATTTATTTATATCTCTATTTGATTTGGAAATTATATGATTTAAATTTGAAATAAAAGTTTCTAATTTGAAGATTATTTATTTAGTAAATTGCAATTATATGGAGGTATGATTGAAAGTCTAGATCGTATGGAAATAACTCCTATTTGATTTAACTTTATTAAAAATGAAGAATTTGATTTAAATTTGAATTGAATATGAGATTTAATATGTATACGCCTTTTTGCTTCACTTTGAATTGATTCTAAGATTTTAATACGTATACACCCTTTGATTTCGTATTGGATTGATTCTGAGATGTAAACATACATATATAATTATGGAGTTGATAAGTTGAATTAGTGCAAACATGATTATAAATTTCACATGAAATTTTTTAGAATTACATGTGGAATTATGGACTGAAACAAATAAGAGAAACCCTTATCGGAAACTTGAAAACCAATTAGCATTATGATTTAATTAACCAAGAAAAAAAATTTACTACTGAAACAAAACCCGACTGGCTGGCGGCTTACCAGCCAGTCGACGGCAAGCGGTTGACCGCTATGGTAGCAAGTGATCGACCGGTTAACGTATTTCATACGTAGATTGAACCATGGCCTATGGCCTAGATTTAGTATATATATCAGTACATATTATCTAAGTATATGAAGTTGTTAGTCCTTGAGATGATGGTTTTGATGACAACAACCTTAGAATAATTTATAAAATATAAATACTAACATTACAAGTTTAGATATATATGTATTTGCAGGATCTAACCATGCAGGTATCAAGAATGAAGACTGTACAGTATAGAGATTCAAGATACAAAGATAGAAGACTCATGAGTATCAAGATTATCAAGAGTTCAAGGTTAAGTCTGTTTTATTAGGAATATTTGTTAAAACTCGTAGAAAAGCACTGGCATCTTAATATCTAATTTATTCGTGGAATGGAATCCACTTCGAGCTCGTTAAAGGGATGGAACCCTAAGTAGGATGGAACCTATGAAAATCTAGTGGGACATTGTTTTGTATCCACTAATTTTAATTCAAATGATTTTACAAAATTATCTTGTTTTCAAAATGATTTCAAAACTTTCCTTTTAAAAGATTCAAAACTCTCTATCCTGATTTTAAATAATTTTAGCCTCAAAACAGCTTTAATTTCAAAGTCAAAATACTCCTGTTTTTAAATGTCTTTTCAAATAATATATTTAGCTTTTAATATTTATACTTAGATTTAAATATAAAATTATAGTAAAATTATGTATTTATTGTTCTTTATATTTACTTATGAATTTCAACTATATTCAAGTATATTTATAAAGTTTTAAATAGTTTTTATATAAGATAAATATTGTTTTCATAGAAATTCAAATTATCATTTTTGGCTGAGGGATGTCGACATGCCCCTAGGTAGTATGTCGACATAGTGACAGTTGAAGTTAATTTCAAATTTCAAAAGAAGTGTCTATTCGCCATAACTCTTCATGAATGGTCATGGCTGTTGGTTTTCTATAAATAGGGGTCAGTTTTAACGAATTTTCAATCATATTTTTCTGATTTTCACTCCTCTTCATCTTCCACATTTCTTATTACAAAATCATACCATTACTCTGCCGAAATCAACATCGAATCATACTCGATTACATCTAGTTTGATTCTACATCACTATCTCTACAAGGTTCTCAGTGCTATTCAGAGTTATAGACTTCTTTGTAATATATTAGCGAGAAAAGGTGTGATTGTAGCCTTTGAAATCAATCAAGCGAGAAAAGGTGTGATTGTAGCCTTGGAAATCAATTGGGTGAACTTGTTGCCCCGGAAATCAAGTATCTCTACCCAGAGGATTGGTATTCTGGGGAGTGTACCTCGTAGCCTTGAAATCGAGGGTTGTAATTGTTGAATTGCTTTTGAAAGGAAATCCGTACTTAGTTGTACGGGACTGGATGTAGGGTAACTCCGAACCAGTATAAAATCCAGTGTGTTCTTTCCTTTACTGCTTTTACTTTATATTTGCATCTGTGTTTGATTCTGTGTTCATATCTATGTCTAATTAGTGTATACATTGTTAATAAAGTTAGATAAACTCAAAAAGATTAACAAATCTCTTAAAACACTATTCACCCCCCCCCCCTCTAGTGTTAATTCTAGCCTTAAGATCCTTAATCCGCATTTCTCACATTTGGTATCAGAGCTTTGTTTTCAAAAGTTTCATAATCTGAATTTTGAATAAGTTTTTTTAAATGGCTATTTTTGAAAAATCTGTTAAAACTAGTTTAGAATTGTTTAAATCATCATTGTTCCATGAGTCTGCATATGAATGTTATTCAAATTCTAGCTGTCTACTCAAATTTTATAATGTGCAGGAAAGATGCTTTATGGGTATTGAGGAATCAATCCACAATGGACAATCTGTGCAGATCAAAAGGAATAAGTGGATACTTGATAGTGCTTTCTCTAGACACATGACTGGTAATCCAGATATGCTGAATAATGTTATATACAAAGACGGAGGACTGGTTAACTTTGGAGACAACTTGAAAGGATACGTGATTGGCATCGGCAATGTCGGTAACTCTGAAACTCCTATTATTACTAATGTTTTGCTAGTTAAGAATCTGAAACACAATCTGCTAAGTATAAGTCAACTATGTGATAAAGGATTTAAAGTAAATTTGAAAAAGATAAATGTCATATTGAAGATAATAACTCAACCATAATATTTGAGGGAACTAGGAAAAAGAATATTTATATTCTTAGTATGAAAGTTTCAAATGATAACCTATGTCTTTTGGCAAATACAAGTGACCCTTGGAATTGGCATAAGAGATTTGGACATTTGAATTTCAAACTCTTATCTAGACTGTCAAAACATGATCTAGTAAGAGGTCTCCCTAAAATGAATTTTAAAGTAGATAGTTTATGTGATGCATGTCAATTAGGAAAGCTTAGAAAAAGTTCCTTTAAATTAAAAGATATGATTTCAACTTTAAAACCCCTTGAGTTACTTCATCTTGATTTATTTGGTCCATCTCAAATTTTGTCAATAAATCATAGTAAATATGTTTTTGTAATTGTAGATGATTATTCTAGATTTACATGGACAATATTTTTGAAACATAAAAGTGATACTTTTGAATGTTTTAAAAACTTTACAAAAAGGATTCAAAATCAATTATCTTTAAAAATTATAACTATTCGTAATGATCACGGTGGTGAATTTGAAAATGAAAAGTTTAAGGAATTCTACAATAAGAAGGGAATAACTCACAATTTCTCATTTCCAAGAACTCCACAACAAAACGGAGTAGTTGAACGTAAAAATAGAATGATACAAGAGTGTGCGAGAACTATGCTTTCAGATAGTAATTTACCAAAACACTTTTGGGCAGAAGCTGTTGCTACCGCCTGTTATATTTTGAATAGAATTTTAATTAGACCTTTAACTGATAAGACACCTTATGAACTTCTTCATGGAAAGAAACCTAAGGTATCATACTTCAGAATTTTTGGAAGTAAATGTTTTATTTTAAATACAAAAGATAATTTGGATAAATTTGATCCTAAATCCGACAAAAGAATCTTTATCGGATATTCTAATAGAAGTAAAGCTTATAGAGTTTTTAATTTGAGATCTAACACCATCGAAGAAACAATGCATGTTTCGTTTGATGAAAATTTAAAAGATTTTGAAATTACAAATGATGAAGAGGATTTAATTACTCAAAACCTAGAGTCAACTGAAACTAATAATGAATTAAATCATCCTAATAAAAGGATTAGACTTTTAAAAGATCACCCTATAGAAAATATACTTGGAGATATGCAATCTGTTGTTAAAACTAGAAATCAACTAAGTCAAATGAGTAATGTAGCTTTTATATCATCTATTGAACCCAAAAATCCTAAAGAAGCATCAACTGATGATTCATGGATTTTGGCTATGCAAGAAGAATTAAATCAATTCACTAGAAATGAAGTTTGGGAACTCGTTCCTAGACCTGAAGATAAAACTATAATTGGAACTAAATGGGTCTATAAAAATAAAATGAATGAACAAGGTGAGGTTGTTAGAAATAAAGCACGATTAGTCGCCCAAGGTTATTGTCAAGAAGAAGGTATAGATTGTGACGAAACCTTTGCTCTTGTAGCAAGATTAGAAGCCATTAGAATTCTACTTGCTTTCGCAAATCATAATAATTTCAAATTATTTCAAATGGATGTTAAAAGTGCATTTTTAAATGGGTTTGTAAAAGAATAAGTATATGTTGAACAACCACCACTTTTTGAAGATGAAAATTTACCAAACCATGTGTACAAACTTAAGAAAGCTTTATATGGTCTAAAACAAGCTCCTAGAGCCTGGTATGATAGACTAAGATCTTATTTATTACAATAAAATTTTGAAATTGGTAAAATAGATAATACTCTTTTTATTAAAAGAAATAAAAATGATATTCAACTAGTTCAAGTATATGTAGATGATATCATTTTTGGTTCAACTAACTTCGAAATGAATAAAGAATTTTCTGAAATAATGACAAAAGAGTTTGAGATGAGTCATATGGGTGAATTAAACTTCTTTCTAGGATTGCAAATAAAACAGTTAGATAATGGTATTTTTATTAGTCAGGAAAAATATGCTAAAGACCTAGTTAGTAAATTTGGTTTGACTACTGCGAGTGGAAAACCCACTCCCATGGCAACCAATGAGTACCTTAGTAAAGAAGATCTCTCGAAAGATGTAGATCAAAAGTTGTATAGAGGAATGATTGGATCACTACTCTATATCACTGCTAGTAGACCTGATATCATTCATAGTGTATGTCTCTGTGCAAGATATCAATCTCATCCTAAAGAAACTCACTTAAAAGCTGTAAAACGTATCATAAGATATATTAAACACACCTCTGATTATGGCTTATTTTATCCTAAAAACGATTCATTTGATTTAATATCTTACTGTGATGCTGATTACGCTGGTTGTAAATCAGACCGAAAAAGTACAAGTGGAACTTGTCACTTTTTGGGACATTCTCTGGTTTCCTAGTTTAGTAAAAAGCAAAATACAGTTTCTTTATCAACAACTGAAGCAGAGTATATTTCTGCTGCTTTGGCTTGTTCTCAAGTAATATATATGCAACAAACCTTAAGAGATTTTGGATTAAATATCTCAAAATCGCCAATTTATTGTGATAATACTAGTGCAATAAATTTATCTAAAAATCCTACTCATCATGCTCGAACTAAACATATTGATATCAGACACCATTTTCTCAAAGATAATATAAGTAGAGATGTAATTACTCTCGACTATATCAATTCTGAAAATCAAATTGCTGATATTTTAACAAAACCCTTAAATGAATCTACATTTACTAAATTAAGAAGAGAATTAGGTATTTGCTCTTTAACTGAAATATAAAATATAAATAACGAGTATAATTAAAATTAATTCAAAAAATTAAAAAGGCAAAAATACAAGGACCATGTCAACATCCTCACTAAACACATGTCGACATATAACGATTTTATTTTTAAAATATTTTCCCACCAAAATTCAAAAATTTAGTTATATATTCTTCTCTATTTCGAATTCTTATTCATTCTCTCTGGTTTCTCTTCATTTTCTATTCTGAAATATATATAATAATGGCATCTTCCTCTAAATCAAACATAAAACCAACTTTCTTATTCCCCTCTCCTACTTCTGGTCCATTCCAATGCTCTACTCTAGCACGTGTTACTAAATTGGAGGAGTCTATGAAGGATACTCTTCAGATGTTGACTGAAATTCAAGTGACTCAACTTCGTATGGCAAAAGAGCAAGAAAAGCAAGGGAAGATTCATAGGAATTTACAAAAATTTCTAATGGATAACCAGGCCAACCCTATCTTGATCGATGAAGACTCTTCACTCAATCAAGAACATGAGGTCAGCGACGAAGAAGAAGAAGAAGAACCAATGGAAGAAGCACACGAGGAGGATAATGACCAAGTGGTATGCGTTGGAGAAGTGTGTTTTGATAAAAATAGGAATCTTGTCGAACAACGTGGAAATTTCTGTTTCCACTATCCAAACTGTTCGATTCATAAATCCCCTATGATCAGAAACACACATTAGTTTCTTCTCTTTCTTTCTGTTATTTATGTTTTTACGTTTTTAAACGCAAATGTAAATAAAACCATACTGGTAATAAATAAACTCGTGTTCTTATATGTGTTAGTATTATTGTGAATTCTTTGTTAGGATAGTTAATAGTTTAGGATTATATTTCTGTGTTAATTATTTATGATAACACTATCATTATAATAACACGTCATAGAGTGATAAGTTTTAGGGGGAGTTATATAGTTTGGAGTTATATAGTTTAGAGTAAGTTTTTGTTGATGACAAAGGGGGAGAAGTATAAAATAGGGTAGTTAGGCATAGATTAAGGGGGAGTTGTTAGTTTTAGGGGGAGTTATTAGGATAGAAGGAATATTTTATAAACAAAGGTTGTCATCATCAAGATTGTTAGTCCTTGAGATGATGGTTTTGATGACAACAACCTTAGAATAGATTATAAAATATAAATACTAACATTACAAGTTTAGATATATATGTATTTGCAGGATCTAACCATGCAGGTATCAAGAATAAAGACTGTACAGTATAGAGATTCAAGATACAGAGATAGAAGACTCATGAGTATCAAGATTATCAAGAGTTCAAGGTTAAGTCTGTTATATTAGGAATATTTGTTAAAACTCATAGAAAAGCACTAGCATCTTAATATCCAATTTATTCGTGGAATGGAATCCACTTCGAGCCCGTTAAAGGGATGGAACCCTAAGTAGGAAGGAACCTACGAAAATCTAGTGGGACATTGTTTTGTATCCACTAATTTTAATTCAAATGATTTTACAAAATTATCTTGTTTTCAAAATGATTTCAAAACTTTCCTTTTAAAAGATTCAAAACTCTCTATCTTGATTTTAAATAATTTTAGCCTCAAAACATCTTTAATTTCAAAGTCAAAATACTTCTGTTTTTAAATGTCTTTTCAAATAATATATTTAGCTTTTAATATTTATACTTAGATTTAAATATAAAATTATAATTAAATTATGTATTTATTGTTCTTTATATTTACTTATGAATTTCAACTATATTCAAGTATATTTATAAAGTTTTAAATAGTTTTTATATAAGATAAATATTGTTTTTATAGAAATTCAAATTATCATTTTTGGCTGAGGGATGTCGACATGCCCCTAGGTAGTATGTCGACAAAGTGACAGTTGAAGTTCAAATTCAAATTTCAAAAGAAGTGTCTATTCGCGATAACTCTTCATGAATGGTCATGGCTGTTGGTTTTCTATAAATAGGGGTCAGTTTCAATGAATTTTCAATCATATTTTTTTGATTTTCACTCCTCTTCATCTTCCACATTTCTTATTACAAAATCATACCATTACTCTGCCGAAATCAACATCGAATCATACTCGATTACTTCTAGTTTGATTCTACATCACTATCTCTACAAGGTTCTCAGTGCTATTCAGAGTTATAGACTTCTTTGTAATATATTAGCGAGAAAAGGTGTGATTGTAGCCTTAGAAATCAATCAAGCGAGAAAAGGTGTGATTGTAGCCATGGAAATCAATTGGATGAACTTGTTGCCCCGGAAATCAAGTATCTCTACCCAGAGGATTGGTATTCTGGAGGGTGTACCTCGTAGCCTTGAAATCGAGGGTTGTAATTGTTGAATTGCTTTCGAAAGGAAATCCGTACTTAGTTGTACGGGACTAGATGTAGGGTAACTCCGAACCAGTATAAAATCCAGTGTGTTCTTTCCTTTACTGCTTTTACTTTATATTTGCATCTGTGTTTAATTCTGGGTTCATATCTGTGTCTAATTAGTGTATACATTGTTAATAAAGTTAGATAAACTCAAAAAGATTAACAAATTTCTTAAAACACTATTCACCCCCCCCTCTAGTGTTAATTCTAGCCTTAAGATCCTTAATCTGCATTTCTCACAGAAGTTAGTTCCCTAATCCTTGACTTTTGAATACTATAGGACCGAGGTAAGCGTACGTGCGGGTAATTGGACCTAGATATTATTTATTCTGCAAATTTGATATTTGATTTGAGGAGGTTTGATCGCAAGGGTGTTCTGAGCACACGTCACTAACAAGAGATTCCTTGGCGTACACGATGCTGTTGGTGGACCTTGGTGTGGTTCATAGTCCACACTAACGAGAGGTTCCTCGATGCATACAACGATTAGGATGTGACACTATTAGTAAATGTCGGGTGCGGTGTAGTAAGTGGCATCACATTGAGTTATTGGACACAGATGTTTGAGCAGACCCTAAGTCATCTTTGACGCAGTCGGGATCCACTCAATGTGTTAGTACGATATGTGTAGTTGTTATTTGGGTAGTGCAGACCCAAATGTGATATTTTGTGTGATATTATGTTAGGAGCAATCCGAGAGATTATTAGTTTGATCCGTTGTAGATCAATTGTTCGGTTCATTATTCGATCCTTAAGTATAAACCTCCACAAGATGTTTGGGTATAGGTGTATTTGTAACCATATTCCTTAGGTTAATGTGACTAATCCTAGTAAGTAATTCTCAAATACAAGTAGAACCCTAAGTCATGTAGATTATAAATGAAGTCAATTGCATGTAATCACCATATATTAGTAATACAATTCATCCACCATACTTTTGTCTAACCTACTCCTTTCCTTTTTCCCTCCACCATAAGAGGACATGGCAGTAGGTGATTGGCCAGACTTAGTATGTGGAGAAGCGAGCTTGGTGTTGCCATTGCATATCATTCTTCATTATTCTCCATGTAACTATCTATTGTATTTAACATCCATCAGACTAAATATTGCGACTTTAAACTATCATTTTAAAACTCTGGATTTTGGCTATGTATATTTTAAGACTGTATTTTTGAGATATTTTTCTAAGATGTTTATTTTTCTGTATTTATATTTAATTGCCTCCCACTATGAGATCTGAAACTATACAATGCTTTAGATTTTATCTTTGTAATTGAATCCTGTAGTATTTTAAAAACAGATAGCCCATACCTCTTGACATGATGCGAGTTAGTATGTCACTCTAGGCTTTGGGTCAGCGTGTCAAGATGTGAGGGTTATCACATTGCTTTTGGTTGTGGCTCCACAGTTTTGCGTTGGTGTCTAATTAAATGAACAAATGACTTAGGTATATTTGTGAATCATATAACTTATTGCCTTGCTATAGTAAACGGAAAACCCGTTATGCATCTTTGCAGCATGGCCTTACAATTTTATACGATTAGGGTAATATGTTACTCATACCAGACTCTATGTTTGACCCGTGTGTCTATTCTTGTTTTCCCCATAAATTCATGAGTATTCATTTGAGTTGACTATGTTTGTGGACATAGACATATTGCTTTTGGGATGGCTGAATAATGCAAGCTGAAGACAATGCATGAGGCTTGGATGTTAAATTTATGTTGTTTTAAGTCTGATGTATCTAGTGTTCGTGTTTGTATCTACATATGTGGGGTATGACACTAATAGCTGTGTTGTATTATATTTTTGACCATGCATGGGCACGACTTTGGGATGTAAAAATAATTGTTGAACTAAATACGTAGTAATGTGTTTTATTCTGTATATCTGCTTTATTTACCGAAGACTGTATTAACCGATCTCATCTCTGTCGTCGGAAGATAATTCCAAGTTGGCTGCATCACATTGGGGTTTCATCTTTAGGTTTTGGAACGGGGAATGTTACATGACACGTTTGGAGAGTTTTGACGGAGATAAATTTACTTGATGGCGAGAGATGATGAAGTTGTTCCAAGTCACCGTCAAACTATTCTACATTTTAGAAGATGGCTTAAAGGAAATCCCCGAAGAAAGTCCTATGGATAACGATGAACTTAAGAAGAAAGGTGCAAAGCGCAAAAAGGATGATTTTTTAGTAAGGAGCACATCCTTAGTGCACTTTCAACTTTTGTCCACAATGCACACCGAAGCCTAAAAATAACAAAAGCACTTTGGACTGCATCAGAAAATAAATATTGCATATTGGAGGCGCACAATAAGAAATTTATAGTTTGTAGTTTTATGTATTTCAGAATGACTGGTAGAAAAACCATTATTGGACAAGTTAGTGAAATATTGTATATAACAAATCAACTTAAGGATGCAAAGATTAATCTCCCTGAATCATTTATTATTGTAGTAATAATTTATAGACTCCCTCATCCTTGGAATGAATATAAGAAAAATTAAAGCATGCAGAAACAGATTATGATTTACAAAGTTTACAACGTCATCTTCGCATAAAAGAGGACTCTAGTAAATGAGAACCAAATGATGGTTGAATTTAATGGCATGAAGTTAAATTTAATAAAGATTGGTTCTGCTTACATTCTTGATTATGTTGACTTATGGCATGCTAGATTATGACATGTTAATTATGGTTCCCTTAAAAATATGAATAATTTATGATTGATTTTGGATTGCAATTTTGATTCTGCCTCTAAATATGAAGTTTGTGTTCAAGAAAAAATACATAGTAATCCTTTAAATCTATAGAAAAAGAAAAACTAGTTTGCTTAAATTAGTTTATAGCGATGTTAGTGACTTAAAAGATTACACTACTTACGGTGATAATAAATATTATGTCATATTTATTGATGATTTGTAACAACCCGAATTCCAGTGGGTCTGGATTTTTCGCAAAAAATGGTAAAATCCAAGCCCATTGAAGCCCAAGTTGGGTATCTGGTATCCTGCAAATAGGCAAAGATAAATATATCAGAGCTCAAGTAAATATCTCACAGCGGAACTGACTAAAATATAATGGTAAGTAAATACTCACCAAGGTAATAACACTTTCTAAACAAGTGTCTTAAAGCTGGAAAATCTTTGTCATCTATCTAACATATGGGATGATATGAGGAGGGGGTCAGAACTAAAGTTCTGGTGAATGGACAAATTATACATTTCTAAGCATAATTCTACATATACCGTTCTATTTCCATTTTCTGTTATATTAGGTTTATTGGGATTATAATACTCTCGCCTCTGTGCGTAAATCGTACCCATCTACTCCCTAGTAGACTAAGACCTAATAACCAATATATATGTAGCTACATGCCCAAAGACAACATCGGTCCTAGGTACTACCCATGGTACCATCCATATCCTCCTCAAAAAGGACTCCATCATATCGCTACAAGAGCGTACTGTAACTACATCTATAAAGGACAGCTTCGTGAGGCCTACAATACAGATATTCCGTTGACTACTATGAAAACGTAAAACTACATCCGCACTAGCTTATACAAGTGCTTGGACGTCCACAATGTACAACCCAGTGCGTACCTTGAGGACTACACATAATCGTTCTGTCTACTCCATGAATTCCACCAACAAGGTCTATCTTGTACGGAACTCAATCGAGGATTTTCTATATCTGTAAAGGTCCGCTTCGTTAGGCCTACAATACATATATTCTACTTGGTCTGTCTCTTTTCTCATCGTGGATATGGCCCCACGCAGCCCCCCTCAACTAATCGAAAGATCTTTCAAGAGCTAAGTGGATGTGCCCTATTGTAAACAATTTAAACATCCAATTGGTTATGCCCCTCATCCAATGTCTCGATAGTGAAAGAATCATTGGCCTGTTGGTTTAACTCTAGTCTTTCCCGAACTCGCTCTGACTGATGATGGCTTGATCTCCGCAAGCGACTATCCTTTTGGGTCCTACCCACTATAACCTACTCGCAAACTAGAGTATGGTGTCATACGAATATCCTACTCCATCATCAATCTTTTGACTACCTACAAAGGTCCGCTTCATTAGGCTTGTAATCAAAAGCAGTCAAGGCATACTCTCTTGATGGAATGCCTATAGACCTGCCTCCAGGGGTGCAGCTTCATTAGGCCTACCCCAGAGGGCCATCCTAGAGTATCCTCACGTCCCGTTGAAGTCTCATACTTCCTTCTAGCCCAAACTAACTAAGTTGGACGTGCTCTTTTTGTACTAAAAATCTGCGATGAACTACTTCGTTGGGCTCTTTATCCAGATTCTCTTTGGGCTACTCCAAACGCACCTTACCATTTTATTAGACCCTACATCTAATCTTTTACTATGCATTTAGTTTACTTTCTTATTTTGTTGGCAACTTATTTACCCTAATCAGCATGCCACGCCTCACCTATGTGTGAGACCATCAATCCTAGACCTGAAAGGGAATGCTGCCGATACGAGCCACTGCTATTATTTTTGCTTATTAACTTAATCCAAGATCTAAGTTTGATAAAATAAGCCTCTTCTATTTCTTTGTTTTTAATTATAACCTACGTGTTACAATTATACTTGCAATTGTCACTTTTATATTCTTTTCTTTCTTTTATAACCTACATGTTATAAATGTAATTGCAAGTGTCTCTTTTCTATTCTAGTCCGACTTCTTTTATTATGATACTAAATTTTCTTTAGTTCTCTTGTATTATATAACAGTCTTAACTTGGGACTACGTCCAACTATCATAAGTTACTTATCATAATAACTGCTTTACTTTTTACTCTACTATCTACATAATCAATGCAGATCTAGTCACAATTTCTGTTTATTGTTTCTAGTCTTGTCAAATAATTAACTTGATTATTTCTTCTTCTTTAATTTCTTTAACGCTACGCGTTATTCTATTTTATTCTAGGAAGTAGTTACTGAAATAAATGGCCTAAATTATTGTACACTTCTCTTATAAAATTTACAGTTTCAACATAACTGACTGGTAGAACTAATTACTGAAATAAATGCTGAATTAAATATTTAATGGGAATTTAACGATATTATATATCCTTAACATAAAAGAGATATAATTTAAATCCACTCACCCGACGTCCTTAGCTTTGCTCCATGGCCTTTCTAGATCCCCTTCTAAGGCGTCTAGTATTTTTATTACAAAGATAACCTCCTTAGAAATATTTTTTATTTAGGGTTCAGCCTCAGAAAATGAACCCAATTGGGAGAAAATCCGATTGTGAGAAAATAGCTAGGCCTAGGGTTCTATTTATAGTGTAGCTTAGGGATCTCAGGCCATTGGATTTAGCAGATTGAATCTGAAGCCACCACATCACAGGGCCGTTTGGAGCCATCAGATCTATCAACGTACGGCTCCGATCGAATAAAATCAACCGAAGTTGTCACCAAAACTAACTTTGGCTCCGCAAAAGTGCGGGTCGACCTATGTTCTTTTGCGGGTCAACCTTAAGCTTTTACGGGTCGACCTATGGGTTGACCCATGCTGGTTTAAATATTCTGATTTCTTATTCTCTCGCAACTTCTTCATATTAACTCGAATTTCGACAAGTTATATATGGAAATTGATCAGAAAATCGCCACAAACATAATGGTATAAGTGTTGAGGCCATATTCTAACAATTCCAAAAATGCTTATTTTCACTGTTTATAATTATTTGATTATTTAATTATCTATGTTATTTTATATTAATCGAGAAAGAAGATTTGAACAGAACAATGAGCGCCATTACTGATTTCCTTTTATTTATTTATTAAAGCTTTCGGATCCTTTTTACAATCAGATTTGATCCCTCTTTTATACATAGTGCATACGAGAATAATAGGAAAGGTAATCATGGGCTTTCCTTAAATAACCAGCCCGCTTATCCTATAACCGAAGTCACGTGTCAGCCCCCTTTACTAAAACAGCGTACATGCTACTTTGTTCAGATCTGATCATACCAACGTGTACACATACTACTTCAGATTACACTCCCCCTCACGTTGGTGAGTATATGTTTTCCATCCCAAGCTTGTGGCATAAATACATCATTCGTGATCCAGTAAGGCCTTTGGTAAAGAGATCAGCGATTTGTTCTCCAGTCCGCACATGTCCAGTTTCGATGAGGCCCGCCTGAATTTTCTCTCTGATGAAGTGGCAATCCACTTCGATATGTTTCGTCCGTTCATGATACACAGGGTTCGATGCTATATGGATTGCAGCCTGGTTGTCACACCACAGCTTGACAGGGGTTTTCACTGTTATATTGAGCTCTTTCATCAATTTTGTTATCCATATTACTTCACATATTGTATTAGCCATTGCACGATATTCAGACTCAGCACTTGAGCGGGACACCACGTTTTGCTTCTTGCTTTTCCATGACACCAAGTTGCCCCCAACAAATACACAGAAACCGGAAATAGATCTTCTATCTATCTTTGAGCCTGCCCAGTCTGCGTCACAGAAACTCTCGATGTTCATATGTTCATGATTCCTATACATAATACCCTGTCCAACCGTGCCTTTGAGATAGTGTAGAATTTGAATAAGAGCATCCCAGTGATGTACCTTTGGTTGAGCCATGAATTGACTTACTACACTTACTGAGTGAGCAATATCGGGTCTCGTAACACACAAATAATTCAACTTTCCTACTATACGCCTATATCTTTCAGGATTATCAATTGGTTCTCCTTCATCACTCAACCCACAATTAGCCATCATGGGTGAATTACATGGTTTGGCTGCTAGCATCCCAGTCTCATGTAGCAAGTCCAGGGTATATTTTCTCTGTGACACATATATCTCCTCATTTCTTCTTGTAATTTCTACACCCAAGAAATAACTAAGTTCGCCGAGGTCTTTGGTATGGAACTGACTGTGAATGAATTGTTTGAGATCATTAATACCAGTAGTATCACTCCCAGTTATTACAATATCGTCCACATATACTACTAATAATATTATTCCCTTGGCCGAATGTTTATAAAACACTGTATGATCCGCTTTGCTTTGACTGGCGCCAAATTTGTTCATGGCTATGCTGAACTTTCCGAACCATGCTCTAGGACTTTGTTTGAGCCCATATAAAGATTTGTTTAGTTTACACACCATACCAGTCTCCCCCTGAGCAACAAACCCGGGGGGTTGCTCAATGTATACCTCTTCAGTGAGATCCCCATGTAAGAACGCATTTTTGATGTCTAACTGATGGAGTTTCCATTGATATCGGACTGCCATTGAAATGAAAAGTCTGATTGACGTCATCTTGGCTACTGGTGAAAACGTTTCCAAATAATCAATTCCATACGTTTGAGCATAGCCTTTTGCTACTAATCTTGCCTTTAATCTGGCAACAGTTCCATCTGCATTTATTTTGGTGGAGAAAATCCATTTGGATCCTATTGCTTTCTTGTTAGGTGGTAATTTCACAAACTTCCATGTTTTATTATCTTCCAATGCCTTCAGTTCTTCCATCATGGCTGCCAACCATTGTGGAGATGCTATTGCTTCTCCTACTGTCTTGGGGATATTTACAGATTCCAATGCTACTATACACGCATATGAAGTCTGGGGAATTCTATTATACTTTACGTAAGATGAGATAGGATATGTACATTTTCGTTTCCCTTTTCTAATTGCAATCGGAAGGTCCATACTTCTCTGTCCTTCACTTAATTCTTCGGGTTGTATGTTACTGCATGCAGGTTGCTCATCCTGTCCCTCAGTTCGCTCATCCTGTACGTTGCTCATCCTGCCGATAGAATATGAAGTCTGGGAAGTTTCAACATATATAGGTTGCTCATCCTGTCCCCCAGTTCGCTCTATGTCTTGAATCTCATCATTATTGCTCTGCGTGGTCCCACTTGGTATGGTAGAGTAGACTAAAAATTCTTCATCACTTTCAGGAGAGTTTGTACTGCTAGTTTGATAAAATGGTGTATCTTCCATAAATGACACATCAATCGACACAATGTATTTTCGCAACTGCGGACAATAACATCTATATCCTTTCTGAACTCTTGAGTACCCCAAAAAAATACATTTTAGTGATTTGTGATCAAGTTTACTTCTTTGTTGACTTACATCTCTCACGAAGCATGTGCATCCGAACACTCTAGGTGTCACTGGGAACATATTTTTGTGAGGTTGAAGAGTTTGATAAGGGATTTCATTATTAAGAACTGTGGAAGGCATTCGATTAATTAGGAAGCAGGCAGTAGACACAGCATCTGCCCAAAACACTTTGGGCACATTCATTTGAAATAATAGAGCTCTTGCGGTTTCTAATAAATGTCTATTCTTTCTCTCTGCAACACCGTTTTGGGATGGAGTATCAACACACGATGTCTCGTGGATAATACCCTGTTGAGCTAAATAATTTCTAAATTCAATAGACACATATTCCTTTGCGTTGTCACTCCGAAGTGTTTGAATAGAAGTATTAAACTGGGTTTTAATCTCCGCATTAAATTTACAAAATATATTAAAAATTTCTGCACGTGATTTCATCAGAAATAGCCATGTAAGTCGAGTGTAATCATCAACAAAGGTAACGAAATACTTAAATCCAGGTTTAGACACAACAGACGCTGGTCCCCAAATATCAGAATGAATTAATGAAAAAGGACTACATGCCCGTTTATTAATCCTAGGTGGTAAGCTACTTCTCTGGTGCTTTGCATACTGACAAGCTTCGCAGTTTATTGTAGATAAATGGTTATACTGTGGACACAGCAACTTGAACAAAGAAATGGATGGATGACCTAGCTGGCAGTGAACTTTAAAGGCTTGATTAGTGATTGAACATGCTATTGATTCAGGCGAGCAATCAAGTGTATACAGTCCACCGCATTCACTTCCTCTACCAATAGTCTGCCTCGTTGCTAGATCCTGGAACACACAATGTGATGGGAAAAACGTAATACTGCAATTGAGGCTGTTTGTAATTTGGCTAACTGATAGTAGGTTAAAGGAGAGAGATGGTAAATATAATACAGATGTCATTGGTATAGATTCATTTGGTATTACTTTGCCTACCCCCTTAACTATAGATTTTGATCCATCAGCAAGTGTCACCCATTGAGACAATTTTCCAGGCATATCTCTTGCGTTAAAATTTGTAAACAAAGTGTGGTTACCTGTCATGTGGTCAGATGCTCCAGAGTCGATTATCCACTTCGATGTAGCTGCTCCAGTGCTTGTGTTTGCCACCGAGGTGGTTGCAGAAGTTTGAACAGGTTCTGGTTGGTAGTTACTTAGATTATTTTGCAATTGAGAGTATTTGTTGAATTCCTCCGCTGTCATTAGCACAGTTTTGATGTTTGAGGGATTTGTATTTCTCTGGTTCCATTGTAAACTCCTGCACTCTGAAATAACATGGCCAATACGTTTGCAGTAGTTACAAATTTTACTTTGATTCGGTGGTCTCCATGGTGGTCGGGGAAATCTCCCTGGTTGCCTTGGGTTTCTCCAAGCTTGATTTGGTGGTCGCCATGGTTGAGATTACGGGGGTCTGGGTCTCCAGTTTGGTGCATAGTTCTGTGCATGTTGTGCATCTCTCGTATCAGTCTGGGTTTGTTTATTGAACACAGCATTACTATTACTCCCAATGAATGCGCTACCTCCTGATGCTTCATTTAATTCATTTGTTTTAGTTACAGTTTCCGTCCTCAATATTCTGCTATATACTTCTTGTAAAGAGTCCAGATCAGGATTTGCCAGTATTTGTGACTTTACTCCATCGAATTCAGATGATAGTCCAGCTAAGAAGCTCATAATAGCCATTTGCTCCCTTTGTTTTTGCTGCGCTTTAATATCCGAACTCATTGGCAATAATAGATTGAATTCTTCGTAAATTTGTTTAAACGTCATAAAATAATTCATTAAGCTCATGTCCTTCTTCTCTGTTCGATAAAACGCCTTACAAATATCGTACATCCGTGTCAAATTTCCCTTTCCTGAATACAAAAACTCCAAATACTCCATCAATTCCTTCACTGTTTCGCAGTGGTTAATCAGACCAATTATTTCATTCTCCACTGAATTTCGGATTTGTAAAAACAGACGTGCATCTTCTCGAAGCCAATTTTGATCCTCATTGTCTTTTGAATCAGATAACGGCGGATCTTTAATTAGATGATCAAATTTGTCTATGCTTCTGATATACAGCCTTATTGTTTTACTCCAATCGAGATAGTTAGTGCTATTCAACTTGCGATCCGTGATTTTAGGCATCATAGTCATCACATCGATGCTCTTTGCTTCAGCCATTATGGAAACAGATGAAGAGAAAACAGAGAAGAATAAAGTGAATCACTTACAAGAGTAAACGGAAAAGAAAACAATCAGCAGATCCGATCGATCTGAAGACCGTGAAGCCCTAGATCAATCCTGCGCTCTGATACCATGTTATTTTATATTAATCGAGAAAGAAGATTTGAACAGAACAATGAGCGCCATTACTGATTTCCTTTTATTTATTTATTAAAGCTTTCGGATCCTTTTTACAATCAGATTTGATCCCTCTTTTATACATAGTGCATACGAGAATAATAGGAAAGGTAATCATGGGCTTTCCTTAAATAACCAGCCCGCTTATCCTATAACCGAAGTCACGTGTCAGCCCCCTTTACTAAAACAGCGTACATGCTACTTTGTTCAGATCTGATCATACCAACGTGTACACATACTACTTCAGATTACAATCTAAAAATGCGGGGTGTTACATGATTATTCTAGATATGCATATGTTTATCTAATGAAAACCAAAGATAAAGTTTCTAATAAGTTTAAATTTATATGGATGAAGTGGAAATGCATTAGGACATAAAATTAAAATGTTGCTTTCTAATCTTTGTGGTGAATATTTTTCAAATGATTTCACGTTATTTTGTAAATTAGTTTAATACATCAATGCACTGCTCCCTATACACCTTAACAAAATGGAGTCGTTGAAAACAAAATAGGACATTGGTAAAAATAGTAAATGCTATGCTAATTAGTTCTAACTTACCAAATAATTTATAGGGTGATGCCATTTAAACTAAATATTACATTTTGAATAATTTTCCTTTGAAAAAGAAGGATATATCCCTTTATGAATTATAGTTTAAAAGTAAACCTAAGTTATCAAGACTCAAAATTTGGATTTGTTTGGCTTATGTTAGAAAACCATATCCTAAAAATCCTAATTTAGGAAATGGAGCATTTAACTGTACTTTTATTTGTTAGTCACCTTATAGGATAACTTATCAATTAATAATACTTGATACTTCTGAAGTAATAGAATCTGTAGATGTATAATTTTTCAAAACAAGTATATATCTCAAAATCAAAATGTAAAAGATTCATTGATATCATCTAGTCCCGAACACATAAAAACTAGCGATAACAACGATTAAGATTATTTCTCTTCTCAAAACAACAATAAAATCTCAGTACTTGGAAAAGATACTAAATGCAATGAGTTCCAAAGATGCTATTTTCTGGAAATAAGCTGTCAACGATGAAATGAATTCAATTTTGGCAAATCAAACTTGGATTCTGATAGATTTACCTTCTAGTGCTAAATCAATAGAATGTAGTTGGATATTCGAGACAAAGTTGAATATAGATGGATCCATTGATAAATTTAAAGTCAGATTAAGGGCTAAGGGTTATAAGAAAAGACATGGAATAAATTATTTTGATACATATGTTCATGCTGCTTGCATCTATTTAATTTGTTATTTGATAACACTTGCATCCATTCATAAACTGACAATTCATCAGATGGATGTGAAAACTATTTTTTTAAATGGTGATTTAGAAGAAGAGATATATATATATATATATGTATGTATGTATGTAGGTATGTATGTATGTATGTATGTATGTATGTATGAAAGAACCATAAGGTTTCATAAATCCAGACCAAGAAAAGAAAGTTTGTAAATTGGTGAAATCCCTTTATAGTCTGAAACAAGCATCCACGCAATGGCATGAGAAGTTTGATAGAGTAGCATTGTCAAATAGCTTCATTATTAATGATGCTAATAAATGAATTTATAGCAAATCGGATAAAAATGGTTATGTTATAATGTGTTTATATGTTGATGACATGCTAAATTATTTTTATATAAAGGATGTATGATTCAGGGATCATACAACCATATTAAGCATATATATAAATATATACTAAAAGGTACAAAGTACAGGGTAAGGAGCCCTCACTCAATAATCTACCAACATGCCTGGCCAAATAGCAAAATTAACAAGTAAGCATAAATAAAGTGACCAGGCCCTACAACAACATAGCAGAATGGCAAAAAGAATAGTAATATAACAAGCCATTGGACAATAACCAGGAGTGCAAGGAGAGAAGATATATTTCCGGTCTTAATCCGGAGCAGCCAAAATCCCTTCCTTGTTGGTGCAAAATTCGCCATTATTGCAGAGGATAAGATCGCCATCCATCATCCAATAGTAGAGTTCCCATTCATTCTTCTCATCATCAGAAGTCCACATAGAGAAAACCTTCCAATCTAATTGGTAGCATAAACCACTGTCGTTGTAGGACCAAGTTCTGGCCCTACTATTCTAAGTTAGTTGAGTACCTACAATTTTTAGAAAGCTCCAAAGCAATGCCTTCCACGGATGGAGGATCATAAATGATAGCATGGATAAATTTCTTCTTGAGGGTAGTGATAGTGTAACGACCCGGATTTTTCGACAGTTAATTTTGAATATTTAAAATGGTTTAAATACTGGATTTGGAATTATAATTTAGTTAGTAAGATTTTAAAACTAGATTTTCAAACGATTTCGTAAAATTTTGAAATCGTCGATTTAATCGACGAGTTAAAATAGCGATCCGGGGCATAGTCTCGGATTTCGATGAAACTAGTCCCATCAGATCTATAATAGTGTATTATTATCGGATTCCAAATTTCGTAGTGTTTGGGGTTATCCTTTGGCCGTATGGGATATAAACGCGTTGAAATTAATATCGAAATTTAATATAATAATTGGATCCAAAAAGCTATCTTCTCCATATGATCAAATTAGGACTCGAAACCTTTTCCATTGCGTCGGGGTAGGGGTATAACATTATAATGCCTAGCAGCATGCCTCAATAGGAGATCAAGATTTCACGGTATGTGATTCGAGATATTTAAAAATAAAGAAATAAAATATAAATGGTCATATCAAAGGAACAGTTGAGTCATCCTTTTCAAAGCCGACTTATCCTTTCTTTTCTCGTTTTAAATCAAGATTCCTTTCCATCCTTTCTATTCAAAAATCACGTCACTCCCCATTTTGTCATTTTCAAATCTTCAGAGTAAATCAATGAAAAAAAATGTCAAATTCATCTCAAACGAAATAAATCACGCCCTTTTTTTGTTTTCTTCTACCCTTCCTGTTTGAATTCGTTTTCCCCTTCTCCTGCTTATCGAATTCAACAGCGAAGAGAAAAAATTAATTATTCGATCAAAGAAATCAAACCGCGAGTCGCACGCGACTATAGAGGCGAGGTGATGGCGACTGTTCACGAGCATCGATCGCGTGCGGTAGTTCGACGAGGGCGGTGACAAATCGATTTTGGATTTGAGGATCGCGACTGTTTTGGGTTTGCGCGATAGCAAGGTGAAAGGGGATTGGTCGTGACCTAGTGAGTATTGTCGACGACGTCGACATTAGAGTATAGCGAGGATGTGGGCGCTGGCGATGTCATTGGCACATGACACGGCAGTGGTGACTGAAAGGGAGGTGGCATTTGTTTGCGCGTGGATTTATTGGCGATGGCAGTGGGGGTCGTAGAATTTGGCGATGGGATTTAGGGTGGTCGTGCATGTAAACAGCATGGAGGAGATAGTGGCGTGGCGATTGTGGGACATCGAAGTGGTTGGTTCCAGGTAGATGATGTCGGGGCAGGTCGGTTCTAGGCTGTATGTAGACTCGATTGGGAAGAGGTGATATTTTGAAATTTATTTAGGAAATTTCTCTAGTTAATGATTAAAATTAATTTAGCTAATTATATTAATAAAAATTGAATTCTTATAAATACTGTATCTAAATCATACGAGGTTAAATCACATAAGATCAGCAGTGTTGGAATTTTTTCGAAGTCAGCTGGAATTAAATTGGTTCGATTAGCAAAATAAAAATCAAGGTGAGAAAATTTTCACTCATTTGGATGCCAAATTTAATTTTAAATAGTTAAAATTAATTATTGGTTGCTTGGTTAAAATTAGAAATTTTTATTTGTTGAATGATATGATATTATATATATAGTAGTATATATATATATATGCTAGTATTTGGAGTGATATTCTCGTACATTATAGCGGATGAGACCCTATGCGCCCCGCATAATAGCGGATGACCCTATATGCTGTGATATCCCCCTCGAAGTGGGATTGGTATTTTATATTGTATTAACATCCGTGGATGCAGGGACATAGGTTGGAGGGATCCAACTGGATTCCTCAAATATATTGTTTGTTTTTCATATATAATGATATATGATGTGTGCATATAATCTGTTATCGATTATTGTTGAAATTTGAATTATTGGATGCTATAGTAGCACTGGCCATTAATTTTGGTATTTTTAAATACCATAAATATTATTCTTTGGAATTCGAAGGAATAAAAAGAAACTTTGGATATAAAAATATTTATACTGGAAATTGGGTTATTTTAAAGAAAACAGAATTGAAAAATAAAATAATAAGTTTTTTTAAGTTGTACTTAACTATTCGTAAATTGTTTTAAGATAGAGAATTTTAAAAATGAAGTATATAAAAAGAATTTACAAATGATATTCGAAAAAATATATATAAAGGAGTTGGAATCGATATTTAAAATGGATTTGAAAATTAAATAGAATATATTAAGAAATGGATTTATAAATGAGGTTTAACAAATAAGATTGTTTTATGGATAGGTGAAAATCAAAGGAGTTTATAAATTTATAAACAATGTTTATAAATAAGGAAAATGATATCAGTTAATAAGTTGGAATATGAGTTATAGTGTGAATCTATATCGAGTTATGGGAATCGTTTCGGAAAGAAATAGTGGAATCTATTTTTAAATGTGAGAATAGTGGTAAAATTGTGATATAATCGATGTGATACGAATTGAGAGGGATTTATAAACTGGATTTGACAATATTGGATTTTTAAAATAGATTTTTGTCGAGAAATAAAAAATTGTTTAAATGGGATTTTTAATTACTATGCTATATAACTTAAACTATTATTTAGATTCAGAATATTTCGAAAGTTAGTTATTATAATATTTAATATTTATTGAACTAAATTCTAATTTTATTAAATCAACTTTGTAAATTAGTTAGTTATTAAAAATGATTTGGATATGAGTTATCGATGTTATTTGGAATGTTTTGGTTTACTTAAACATATTTTACAAATAGACTATTATTCTTTAAAAATACTTATTATATATATATAATTTCAAAGGATTGAAATTTATTTATAAATCCTCTCGAGATTGGAGACAAAGTTTATTTAACGAATATGATTTTAGAAGAAAAATCTTATAGTGGGATTCCGGAAAACTTAAAGAAATTTCCAAAGTATTAAAATACGGGAACTTCGGAAGAATGAATTATAATTCATAAAAGAAGTTAGAAATGTTATTTGGAAATATAGACAAGTGTATTAGACTTGGAAATATTAAAGGAAATTGATTAATGAATTCCGAAACTTATAGAATCCGTTAAGGATTTACAAATAAAATTTGTAAAGAGTTTGAGAAATAGGAAATAAATGGGCTATTTCCTGAATATTGGGATAAAAAGATCTTAGGAAATATACTTATAAATATTCCTAAGTATTGGACGGAAATGATTTGAAAATAGTTAATTTCGAGATTTTAATTGTAGAAAATATTTTCAAAGGGATGAATTATAGTTGGAAGCGAGAAAAAATATTCTAAGTATTGAAATGACTTGAAAATATCCTGTTAAGGATATAAGAAAATTAAATTTGATTTCCACTATTGAAATATTGGAAGGGTTTGAATATATATATATATATATATATATATATATATATCTTATAAAGATATTTTGAGAATATTTTTGAAAATTATAATAAGGCCAGATGATTGCTTATGGATGTTTTATTGATAGTTAAATAACCGACTATCAATATTGTTCAATTTCATTAATCGTTTCGAAGAGACCGGGATCAGATTTAATTATCCGAAAAACACATCGATTTGGTTTGAACGTTACGAATGAATACCGTGAAGATGATGAAGACGGTGATTCGGTTTGTCCAGACCCAGAACAACTTGTATGGGCGAATGCTACCAGAACATCGTCATTGGAGGACGATAAGAATTCTAAGTAGAATTGTTTCTTGAAAGGTAATGCTTAGCCTCAAGCCTCATCAACCGGGAATGACTAAAACGCAGCAAGGCTAAGTGGGTCGCACCCAATTAGGGTATGTTATCACTTTTCTAGATGTCCTCGGAAACCCATATATATTTTGGATATGGTTGTGCATGAAAGAAGGAGAGCTCGATGGAAAGGGTGGGAACACCCGGGGTGATAACATATTCGGTCTATCCAGGTTAGGGGTAGGCCGGTCTTATGCAACAGGGGATCCCGGCGATGGTCCTCGGTACATTATTCTAGAGGTGTACTGTGATGGGCGGTACCCCAGTGGCCCAGTCATTCGTATGAAATTCATTCTCCAATACGAGCCTTACGGTTTTGGTTGTAGAGCCTAGTATGCTGGAATTTAATTAATGTAACAATTTCGGCTATTTGAATAAGTATTTGTGTTTAGACACTATTATAATATCAGAGGATTTTCTATAAAATTGTTTTGGTTATCGTAAGGTAAAAACTCGTCGTGTTTATGTGTGACACGGTCTTACGAGATGCCTTTGTTTTCAAAGGATTTTGATAGTTTTAATAATTCAAATTGAGTGTGCTTTCTCACGCTGGTTTTCCAGACTGACTCGGGTGTTATTTTATTATAATAGTCGGGTCAAACCGAGAATTACAGATTCAGGATAGAATGTTATGGAGCTCAGGAGACGAGCTGGATGACATAGACGTATCTTCGTACTTGGCTTAGCTTTCCGCTGCGTAAGGACAAGTGGTTATAACTATCCAGATTGATGTATTGATTACTGTACTCTGATGATTGTAAGTATATAAACAGTTACAGATTCTTTTGTATAAAAATATGTTATTATATATTATATTTTGTTCCATTGCGATTGTGAGATTCTGCGTTGTTTATTTTTTTCTACCTTTTCTTCTTTACCCTAAAGATTCGTATTTCCGTTAAATTTGAGTTGAAATGGTGTGAATTATGGTCGACTCAAAGGAGTACGAAGATACGGGCCTTTAAAGATAGGGGTATCGCATAGTGGAACAGGGCTAGCTTGGAGGGCACAAACTGCAGGGTCGTGCGGAGGAGAGGCCGGACGGTCAGAAGTGTGAGGGGATAGCGCAACCGTAGGAGGAGGTGTAGGAGAGATTATGGTAGGGTCTCCATAGGGCATATGGGAAGTGGCGGGTGAAGAGGGGCGAGACTGAGCGGCCGGGTAAGAGCGGGAGAGAACAGGAGCGTTGACTGCCAACGTCTGGAAGAAGCCTTTGGAAATGGAATCTTAATTGGGAACTCATCAGACGTAGCAACACCCAACGGCCAAGAAGTAATAATGTGACCAAAAGAATAACAATGGTCACAAATAGGTGGCTTCCACTGATAAAAAATGTCTATAAAGGAAATCATATCCCGGCTAGGGACGCTGGAATACGAGTAGGAAGCTGCTTAGAGGGGGTAATTTCAATTAGAGCTTTTGCAAACTGAAGAAGCTGCTTACGCTCAGTGGAAATGTCAAATATATAAGCTGGCCAATGTGATTAACAATCCAATTTATTCCCTCAAGAGATTGGAAGACTAAAGGAAATATTATAAATATGAGCCCAGACAGGTATGGATAAAACTTGATCACGAGCGAGTTCAACAGATGGATTCCACTGGGTAGTGATAAACACTTTACCTTCAATAATAATTGGGTCAATTTCTAAAACTCGAGATCCCTCTTGAGGGTTATAAAATTTAAAAAATACATCGAGTTATCACACCTAACAAATACTGAACCACGTGATTTTCATATCCCAAGGACCTATTTTTCACAATAGAGTAGTGGGAAGCATCATCTAAAAAGAATCCGACTAAATAGTCCTTCCAAAATGCAATACTGACATCAACAATTTCCTTAGGCAGAGGGACATGATTATCAGTAAAGTCAATATCATATTGCTTGGGAATAAAAGATCCTGCATTACTAGGCATTTTCTTAAACAGGGAAGACCAAGCACTAACTCGATTGGGACTATCAGCAACATTAGTAGAGCAAACATTGCTTTTAGAAAAGGATGAGGAGGCGAGAAATGTCTTAGATTGCCTTGAACCAGCAACCCCATCTCTATCATCCTTTTCCATACAGCCTACACCCACGACATTACCACACGGGATAGAGCCAGCCTCAGGCCCCGGACTATCGACAGCAACCACAAATGCCGTCCTTTGGCCAATAACAACCTACGCGTAAGTGCCAAGCCTAGCCTGGTTGCCCATGTCCAAAGGGGGGAACTTCAACAACGTCGAGATCTATTAGGAGGCGCAACCAGGAGATTGAGCGATGAAGCCAAGAATACTCAGAAAAGGCACGATGAACGAAATTTGGAAAGCCGCGATTCAAAAAGAAATCAAATAGTAGACACAGCAGGAAGAGGAATTCGTGATTTTAGGGCTTGTAAACGTTAGTTTCCTAGTCGCCACTTTTGAAAAACAGTTGCCATATTTGTGACTACACTCCAATATATCTTATTTGGCATTAATTTTGATGACATGCTAATATTTGGCTTTAATATATCTTATTTGAAAGAAAAAACGTTTCCGTCCTCTAATTTTGATATGGAATATCTAGTAGAGGCTGATTTGATCTTAAGGATAAAAATCATAAGAGAAGAGACGAGTTGGTACTAACCCAATCTCACTACATCAAGAAGTTCCTCAAGAAGTACAGTCATTAGAATGACAAACCAGCTCCAACTCCTTTAGATCATAATATTAAATCAGTGAAGAAGATTGGACGAACTACTCCTCAACTTGAATATTTCAATATTATTGTGAGTCTTTTGTATGTTATGCCTTGCACTAGACCTGACATAGCACATGATATAAGCATGTTCTGTCGATTTACAAGTAATCTAGGTTATGAACATTGGAAAACGATTTCTAAATTCTATCTTATTTGAAAGGAACCATAGGCTTAGGTTTATATTATTAAAGGTACCCCGCTATATTAGAAACATACAGCGATGCAACCTATAACAACATATAATCCAAATTCAATTTTACAACTGGATGGATATTTACATTAGGAGGTATTGCTATGTCTTGAGGTTCCAAGAAGCAGACTTGTAGTTCTGCTTCAACAATGTTGTCAGAATTGATTGCATTAGTAGATGCATGTAAAGAGGCTAAATGACTCAGGAATCATTTAGTAGAAATTTCTCCATGGGAAAGCCATCTCCTACAGTCATGATTAATTATGATAATTAGACTACGATTTATAATGTTTCTAACAAAATATATAATAAGAAGTCTAGAGATGCGAGTCTAAGACATCAAATGATAAGAGAATTACTCAAAAGATGAGTATTCACGGTCGATTATATAGAAACAAAGAAAAACTTGGCTGACCCACTAACTAAGAGTCTTCCAAAGGCAATGGTTTATATAAAATCAAAGGAGATGAGACTAAGATCTGTGAATGAAGGTTGATCATCCTTAACAGAAATCCAATCTATGTTTTGAAAATGGAGAATAAGGTTCAGTGGTTACCAACGAGTTAAGAGAATGCTTATGTAATACTAAAACAATTCCCCATTAATTAGTATTGGATTATCCATGAATCTGAATGGATGAAGATCCTTAATAAGTCTAAATATCTAAAAAAGTGTATCGTAGAAATACCTTAAGAGACTTACTTATATGAGTATGGAAACCAAGTAGCTTTCTACGAATGTAAGAATGCTTTCTAAAGTAGACTCATGAACTCAGGATTAAAAGCACATAGACATTAATGTGTTGGGCATATATAACACTCTAAGTATAGAAATAAAAATGTGTGACTGTTTTGGTTTTATCATAGTGGTACTTAGTTCAAGACTAATTCACCAATGACCTTGATAGGACTTTAAAGGGTTTACACTAAACGAAGGTTCAAATCCAAAAGATACCTCTCGTTTATGTATTAGTTTCCACGTTGATGTAAATTCTTGATCTTTGAACTACGTCAGCTTGATCCCACTTGGGTAGGTAAGCAGTCAACTAAGTGATACAACCATTTCATTTTATTTTGAAAATGGGCGGAGAGGGGATGTTGGAAAATTTCAAAATAGATTTGGATTTGGAGTTTTATTTTGAAACGGAGGAGAGATGTAGATATTTAGTCCCACGAGATAAGCGAAATAATTTTGTTTATATAGTGGTTTCTCGAGAGAGGGTTGGATCATTTGGCCACCCAAATGTATTTTCTTGGGTTGAAGAGGGAGGTCATGCATGTCAACACACACATACGCCCCATCTTCGTCGTCCGGTCAACTGAGGTGAGCCGGGTTTCGGTCCAGAATACATATTTAGACAGTTTTTTCAACAGGCTTTTCAGCCCTTTTACAAGCCCAAATGTTCGAATTGTTGCAAATGGCGGGAATTTGGAAGGCGGGAGACATGATTGTTGCAATCAACAAATACAACTTTTGAATCGAGCGGGAAAATTGACAGTTGTAGCCAGTAGACCCAACTGTTGGAAGCGTCTATTGGTGATCGAATGCATCTTTTCACTGCCTATATAAAGGCACAGCCAAATTCACTTTTGAATCACGAATTTTTTTCCTCTTCTTCTTTATTTCCCATCTCCATATTACATCATCGGCCTCTGAAATTATGGAATGTTCTTGGTCGAATTACAAACATTGAATTCGGTTACACTGTTGAAAGAGTTCATTGAATACTGAAAGTCAATAATTCGATACCCGTTTGTATCAGATGGGTTGAATTATAATATGAAAGAATCTACTACGTAGATCCATAAAGTCAGAAGTACAGTAACTGTGTCACTATCCGATTCGAACCTCATATCCAACAAACATGTCCCACGCTACATTGGCGTTTGCCTACTTCTCTTCTTGTGTTTGCTATCTTATTTCATGGTCGTGGACTTGGGGTAAAATTATTTTGTTTTAAGATGAATTATTGACAAATTGTCCTATAAGCCAAAATCAATCATGCTAAAGAAATTCACAAAATTTTCATTTATATTGTACTTCATGAATTATGTTTTCAAAAGGGAAAGAGGACACAAGTGAATTAAGTTTCGAAGTAAGGCTGGCCTGCTAAATTTCTATTTAATTTTTTTTTCCTTCCCCTAGTCATTTTTTCTACATTGCTAAACGGAATTTTGACTTCAATGCCATCAAGTCCGAACATACTAGAAAAGGTATACTTCTTCCAAATAACGTTCTACAAATGGTCAATTTCAAATTATTGACCAAACTACCATTCTCCGTTCAATTCATGTCCAAGTCAGATACAAATTATAAAGGCCACTTTGGTAAATGAGCGCAGAGCTCCGACATCTTCTCCGCTCATACTTTACTTTCCACCGCATCCATCGGAATCCCAAACATACCCCTCAAAATATTACTAATCCGGAAATATTTGGGGTACTTCCGTCATTCGCCTCAACAAGATAATCCCGATATAAATTAAAAAAATATATCCATTTCCGATCCCAATTTCTCCGTCACCGTTATTGCTAGGGTTTAGGGTTTCGTCTGTAATTATGGAAGTCAGAGGAGCGTCATCATCGGACTCGTCATCGAAGGCGAGCCCAAGCCCGAATGGAACGTCAACGGTGGCGGCACTTCCGCCGCCATTCCTGAGCAAGACATACGACATGGTGGACGATCCGGCGAGTGACACCATCGTTTCTTGGGGCGCATTTAACAACAGCTTCGTTGTTTGGAATCCTCCTGAATTTGCCCGAGATTTGTTGCCCAAGTATTTTAAGCATAATAATTTCTCCAGCTTTGTGCGCCAGTTGAATACCTATGTAAGTTTTTCTTCCGCCTATTGCTTTAATTGATTCTTAGTGGAAAATCAGAGTGTTGAATTGGGGATTGAAGAGCATAATTGATCTACAGTAGATTAGAAATGACTGGATCTCGTGAACTGGTTAGAAAGGATGTGATGTTTATTGATAACTGGTTGTAAAGCTATAATGCATAAATGGTGCCAAATGAGAAGTTGACAAATTATTGAATTTTGGTGATTGATGAAACAGTTTTTCTTTATCCAGTTGTTAATAACGATGTTACTAATGTAATTTGTAGCAAAGTTCTGAGATCATTTACATTTAAAGTCATGCATTTAGTTTATTATTTTTGAAACTTAACAACCTAGCATGGAGATCATAAAGAATATGTTGGAGTTCAGATCTAGAGATGTTTTTGAATCCTTGAGGCATGGAAAGCTAATATTAAGCCATCTTTTCATTCATTTGAGGTTAAGGCTAAGATGATGAAGAACTAAGTGAGAAATTGTGATCAAGATGATATATACTAATTTGAGTATTGGTAAAGCTTTCATTGCTAATCACTTTATTGTCAAGTATTTTGATGTCATGTATGCAGATCAAATGTTGATTATTGTTGACAGTTTGATATCATAATTTTATGTGGGATCAGGCAACTAGTGGTTCCACTGTACTGTTTATTTATTTATTTATTCATACTGGATTAAAAATATATATGGTTTTACTTGTACTTTCTTGTAGGTTTTATGCTTTTTCCAGACTTCCATGGTTCTTTGACATCTTTCATCAGTAACATATGAATTTCTTTGAAAGATTTGATATTCAAATCTAAGAACCTCTTTCATCATCCTGTATATGTTTTTTAAGCGTGCAACCATTGGCACCCAGAAAATTGCTTTTGGCTCCCAGAACTAAATATCACCTTACAAAGTTTACTTGTAACAACCTGCTTTTTCGATCCTCGAAAGTCAGTACTTAATACATTCATGATATTCAAATGCCGAATACCCAAGTGACGGAAAGGGAGATTGTTGGGGTAAAAAGAAAAAGAACAGAAGAAACAGAATCTCACAGCGGATCGACAATATATAATATAACAAAGATAATAAAAGTTGTCATTCTAAAATACATGATATATCAAAGTTACAAACAAATCTCATTAGCTTAGACGGTTATAACTTTTTGATCTTACAATCGCTGATGAGTATACATAACAATACAACAGAAAATGAAAATAACACGACATGTGAACATCCAGCTCTACTTCATGAGCTTCATGTCCCATCAACGACAATCTAGAAAAATACTCGGTCTGACCCGAGCGTTATAATAAAATAACACCCAGATCAGTTTGGAAAATCAGCGTGAGAAAATTCAAAAAATATGGTGAATATATAATAATTCTGTGAGATCACGTCGCTAGACACGGAATGAGTTTTACCTCATCAGAACAACATCCATGGATGAAAGAATGGAAACAAATCAGAATAAAATTAGATTTGAAAGAATGAAAATAAATAATCAAACATCGAGAAGAGCTCCAGGCACTTCTCGATGCAATTAAGAAAACGATTCAAAGATTTGGATCAAGAAAAGAATTTTCCAACAATGACTAGGTGGATGCATCCCTCTTACCGAAAGTATACCTCTAAAAAATATACTTGAGAACTATGATTGCTCTCGGACACGTCCAAGCCGGACCCCGCCAACCTTACCGAGTATCCAAGTATTTCACATTTTAGTATGCATATAACTGAAACCAATCTAAAGTAAATGTGATAATGCCTTGATAGGAGCAACTTCACATAGCTTGGCTTCCATTCGCTATTTGGGTTTGGTCATTTCGACAAAGGATATCAACACTCAAAATGAGCAATAAATCGTCTTATATTGACGATACATAAAGAAGATAGCGGGATCTATAGTCAATAAATCAACTATCGGGAATAATTAAAATGAATGTATATGGAAATTAAATCTCTTAAAACATTTTGACTCTCACTTGTGCTTGATTTTTCACATCACAAACATTTGTAAAACACTCTAAAAATATTCTTTCTAGAGAGCAAATTATATTTCTAAATGTATTAAAAAGAAAGGTAAAAAACAAATGTCACCGTTTATTATAAATCCAAAACAATTTACACTAAACTTTATTTTAAGCATTCTCTTTTAAAGATTTCTTATTTATAAACTATTATTTATAACTTTTAAAACATCATTTATTATTCTGGAAGGAATAAATCAATTTAAACTGCTTTTATAAATTTAAAACAAGGTTAATCATCCCGAAAGGAGATTAGTTAAATTAATAATCTATTTTATAAATTTAAAACAACATTATTTATTTCAAAAGATAATCAAATTTATAACATTTTTATAAATTTAAAACAACATTAATTATCACGAAAGATGATTATCAAAACTATAATCTTTTTATCCATTTAAAACAACATTAATCAAATCTATAATCTTTTTATGTATTTTAAACAACATTAATTATCCCGAAAGATAATTAATCAAATTTATAATCTTTGTATAAATTTAAAACAACATTAAATATCATGAAAGATAATTAATCAAATATATATATTTTTTAATAAATTTAAAACAACATTTATCTTTTATTTTAAAATTCCCAAAAATACTTAAAAATATAGTTTAAACTTTCAAAGTGTAAAAACGCGATCAAACATTTATTTTGTAAAAATACAAGTTCAAGTTCAACACATACAAAAGTGCAAGAAGATGATATTTCATAAGTAACGGTATAACGATAATCGTTACGACGACACTTACACAATCAAACAGTAGGTCATAAATACTTCAACCAAGCATCCATTTAGGCAACATAAGAATATAAGTAAGATGCATATATAATAGTAAATTAATAATGGCGAGAAACCCCTTAGGATCTCTCTACAAAATTCCCCTAAAAAACAATGGTTATTTATGTAATCCGCTTTACAAGCGGGAATTTAAATTCAAATAAACAATCAAACAATAATAATAAACATATTATTATCAACAATTAGCAATCAGTAGTTAACATATCATTTATTAATTAATCCACATATTAATTAATTTCAAAAATAATCCTTTTACTTTGCAGGTACAGAATGGTTATTTATTCTGCTCGACAGATGTCCAAAATAATCTATTCAATTTAATTATAGCAGAACGGTGTTTTATTTTGCTAAATAGTTATAATAAAACGAAGTATAACAAATTTAACTCGTTAAATACAATTAAATTAAATCACTATAATTTTATCATTAATTTATACATTAAAACTATGAACTACGATCCAAGCATTCAACAATAATCTATAGCAGCATATATATCATATAATTTATTTAGAGGTGAGTAAACTCATCGAAATTTCAGTTGACGATTTCGCATTTCACTTTGATCTAAAATCGAACGATGTTCGATTTTAGTTCAAAATTCTACTAGCTTCAAATTCAACGAATCCAACTTCAGTGCGTAGATAACATTGATACAAGTCTAACGGAAAAGACCGCGTCCAAATCCGACCTCGTATGAGATAGTTATTGAATTTATAAGATGTCAGATTATACCTTAAATTAATTAATATAATAATTAACTTAGTAAACTAATTAATTAACCTAATCCTTCTTCCTCCATCAACATGATCTTGTACATGCACGAAGGAAACACCCAAATAGCCGTGCACGAATCATACTGATATGGAGCTATGCTCCACCGTTCGACGAACGGTCTTCACAATTACTCTTCTCTTCGCGTGCTCATTCGTCCATACTTAAAAATAAACGCTCGGCCCCACAACATAGATCGCGACCTGAACTCTAATCTGGACCACAAGAAAAAACGCGTCTCCTAAACTGTTATTATGCTCCACCAAAGCGCTCCCACGAGTTCGCCTAAGCAAGAGAAAGATGGATCCAACTTCGCCTAACACCGCCTAAATCGCGATCAAATCAAAACCCTAACTCATGCTTTCTAACATCGATCATAGCAAATCTCAACTGCACCCAACCATACTCGTATGGATCGAAGTACACGCTTATACGAAGCCAATAAATCAAATTTCATGATTTTTAGTTGAGTAAATCATTTTTTTTATTTTTGAAGATGATGGGTAGATTTTCTTTTACTGGAAGTGGGAAAATAAAAGTGAGGAAAAAGAAAACATGTAGAAAAGTCAAGAATGAAGAATTGTCTTTTGTGTGTGGAGTTTAGTTTATTTTACAATTCCCGGCACTTCGCTTCACAGAATTTCGTTCGCGTACGAATCACGAACGATAAAATGAAAATACAACCGCGCACAGAAATGCAACACGATCTCAAAACATTAATAAAATACACTGGTTATTTTATTCTGTGAAATTTTCAAATACCATCATTTGCTGAAATATACGTCAAACGAAAATTTAAATATATTTCAAATTAAAAATCATAGAAAAATCCTATAAATTCATTTAAAAACAAGTCATTAAAAATCAAATCATTTTATTAATAATTGATTTTCTTGTTATTTATTCGAATAATTTATTATTGTAAATAAATTTACAAAATATTCACCGTTATTAGAGTAAAATAATGCTATTAAATCCATTTAATTAATATTTAATTTACATTTAAAATATTTAAATAATCTCTATATTTAAATATAAATTATTAAGCTTTAAAAACCAATTATATAAATATTTAAAATTAATTAAATATTCAAAATTAAAACAATAAAGTTTCTGGATGTTACATTACTTATGTGCTTTCTGACATTAACTATTATTATTTTTTAACTAAACAGGTATCCAAATATTTCGAAAACACATCATTATCCCTCCTCTTATTCCATATTTTCACTAACGAACACTTTTCATTCAAAACGACAAGTGTTTTCCCAATTTTATTGTGATCGATATCTTCCAACTAATAAAAAAAACACATGAGAAAAAGATGCATGAACATTGTATGATAAAACATTACAATTCAATAACTTATAATGAATTTTCAATTATAACATCATCAAACATTGTATCATTCCAATTTGTATTAGCAACGTGATCATTAAACTCATCCTAAAATAACAATAAAAAAGCCCTAACCATTAAATCTAAAATTGATATGAGAAAAAAAATAGATTTTAGGAAATAAAAAGTAAACTAAACTCTTTGCGTTTGTCTAAATTAGGACCACACACTAAATCTTCACTCGGCTTCATCTATTAGGCAAAAAAGAGAGATATTTTTTTGATTTAAGGGTTTGAAAATTTTGTTTTCTAATGACGTTTTGAGATAGTGTACATGAGTTTTTCTGAAATAAATGAAGACGCTACAGTTGCTTAGGGAAGAATGTGAAAATAGATTTTGGTGGTCATAAGCATGTGAAAAAATTTGATAGAGAATAAAATTTTAATGGTGGCCAGAAATATTTTCCTAGACGCCAATAGTAGCATATTTTTCAAAGCATCTCCAATTGATATAATACTCTTCTCCATGGGAATATTCCAATAGTGATAACATGGATCATAATCATGAGTTTATTTTCATCTCAAACATAACATGACCTAGGGAGCTTTGTGTCGATATGTGTGCATGTTGAACAATCATACATACGTTTTTATTTTTATTTTTATTTTTTTGCAAGTATGTTGAATAAGCTTTTGGTTCCAACAATCACGTTATTGTCAAGAATCTTAAAATCCTACGATGTAAATCCCGTTTCAGATCGCATCTCTTCCTTTACAGTTCGATTTACACTTCGATTCAAGCTTGGTTGAAACCGCAATAGAGAAAATTCATTCAGTACATATTGATATATTCAATATACTTATTTGGATCAACAAATTCAATTCCAAGTTTTCTAAACAAAACTAAAATGGAACCATGGTTTCAAATCTCAGATTTTGGTAAAAATCTCAGATTGATATCTCAGCTGAAATGAAGGAAATTTAGAACTTCGATAACTAACCAATCTATCAAATCTCGGATTTCGGAGAACAATCTCGAATTTCAATCTCGGACGAGATGAAGGAGATTTAAAACTTTAAGTGGAACAACAGAAAAAATTGGGTTTTAAGTTTAGATGTAGAAGTTTAAACATCATAATCAATTTTAAAGTGTATACAAACCTTAAAAAGATGAATTTTTTAAATCTACTATTTGCGATTTAAATCCCATTTCGATTTAAAATTTAGACTTTACGGTTTACCGTTTGAATCTCATCTTGATAACCTTTCAAGTGCTTGACCACCAAATGTTAAATACTAAATCTTGTTCTATTTAATTTTGGATTGGCTGTTGAGGAAAATTCTTGTTTCCAAATTGTGAACGCATTTTGTACTGAATTGAAGCAAGACGGTTTGAGATGCTTTTTATAAGCAGGACCGTGATAAATATTACAAGATACCGTTTATGTTATATTTTTCTGTTTTTCTACTATCAAATTTTACTAATACTTTGCCACATATGATGCATGCGAATCCTAAAAAAAAAAATTGTTGACCTGAAATGATTAAAGACTAATTTTATTGAGACCAATTTTATTGAGACTAATTTTAAATGTAATCTTGATTGTTTCTAATATTAAAAATATTATGATATACACAATGTTATATAGGTTGAGGTGATTTTAGTACTGTTGGCATTTCAAATAAATTTTTTTATGAACAACCAATTATTTTTGTATGATTTGTAATAACAACCTGTATGAAATTGAAGATAATAAAGTTTAAACTTGTACAAAGAATCAATTAAAATAAAATAATTTATAATAAGTTAATCTGTGTATATCAATGGTATAATTAGTAGAATACAGAACACTAAACATAAAACTAAATCGTGAAGAATAATTCGAAAAGAATATGTACAGATTTTTAGAACTGAAAGTACAAAAAAAAAAGTAAAATAATAAAAGCATTTATATTATATATGATTGGAATTCAATCTGCTATTGCATTTATTTGTGGTAAGGGTATTTAAATCATCTCATGTATTGCGCCAAAATATTTAATTAGAAATATAAGAGTGTTTTGACAAGTTTGTGTGCTACTACAAACCTGTGACATCAGAAGACTTAACTTTTATTAAATAAGTTTGCACTTTTATAATTCCTTTTTTGCCAATGCTGCTAGAATTATGTTCAAAACCACCATTTAAGTGGGAAAATTTTAGAGTGTGTATCTCTGAGGATTTTGGGATCAAATACTCTAGATATATACTATGAGTTTTAAAAAAAGACAAAAGGTCCCAGAAGAGGTAATTGGTGAAAGGTCATCACAGTCACCTGATTTTGTCCTTGAGTTTATTCAAGAAATATATATTTGTATATTTTATTGCTTTAGGATCTTGATTAATGAAAATTATGTGGGAGTTTTTTTTTGGATTCTAAAAATCACTTTATGTGATTTACTCCATGATGTTTTATTTACTGTATTGTTATCGTCTTGCATCTTCCTAATGTTTCTCTAATGATAGTTTCATCGTTGTTGAGCAGATAGTCCCTCAACTTGAAATGAGTGAACCTCTAGATCACATTTATTACTGGCTTTTAGCATCATGTCCAACATTATTTTGTCTTGTTATGTTATGATAATTTATTAATATCTATTTTGGTTCCCCTTGAAGTCGGGTTGTACATAGAAAAGACGTGCATTTTAACATCTGTGCTCATAAAACACAGGAAATCATCACCAAAATATCTGCACCTTTTAAGTTTCTTTGAAGCATGTGTACTAGTTAATGACCACTTGCATCTATGTGGTTATGCTACTGCTTTGTATTCCAACAACCTATTAATATCTTTCCTTGCACCCTGTAGGGTTTCAGAAAAGTCGACCCTGACAAGTGGGAATTTGCAAATGAAGGATTCTTAAAGGGCCAAAAACATCTTCTCAAAACCATAAGCAGACGAAAACCAACTCATGCACAACAAACACAATCAAATCCACCTCCTCCACCAAAAACTCCGGTCTCTGCCTGCGTCGAGGTAGGCAAGTTTGGGCTAGAGGAAGAGATCGAGCAACTCAAAAGGGACAAAAACATACTAATGCAGGAGCTTGTCCGACTCAGACAACAGCAGCAAACAAGCGACCACCAACTGAACACTTTAAATGACAGACTTCACGGCATGGAACAAAGACAGCAGCAAATGATGTCTTTCCTAGCCAAAGCCATGCAAAGCCCTGGTTTCTTAGCTCAACTGGTGCAGCAAACAGACTCAAACAGAAGACTAACCGTAGGCAATAAAAAAAGAAGGTACCCTAAACAAGATCAAACAGCAAACTGCGATAGCTCATCATCGTCCTCATCATCATCAGCTGCGCCCGATGGGCAAATAATCAAGTATCAGCCGTTGATAAACGAAGCTGCTAAATCGATGGTTCTGCAAATGCTCAATTTGGACATCCCTTCCGATAACTTTTTGTTCGACAATTTCTCAAATCAGTTGGAGAAAAATAGTGTAAATTTGCCTCGTAATTCAAGTGTCACTCTGAAAGAGGTTGTACCTGCCAATACAGAAATGTCTTATTTGCCTTCGAATTCAACTGACATAATGGATGTCCTTAATCAGTCTCTTCCTCAAGATTTTTCTCAGGTGCAAGGACCTACTCCTCCTTTGGATTTCGCTAAAGAGTTAACTCAAGATTTTACTCAGCAACAGTCGGTTGCTAAAGATATTACTGAGACTCAAGAAGTGGTACCTAATAGTGAACTTGTAAGTAATATCCTGGATGACACTTTGCTTGATATTGATGCCTTAACTACTGATAATTTCGATTACTTGGATGATATTGAGAATTTACCGAGTATTGGAGATCCTTTTTGGGAACAATTGCTTCAGAGCCCAGTCGATGCTAGTGCAGATGACACGCAAGAGAGCAATGATATGATTACAGAAGAGAATAGTTGGGATAATTCGCAAAATATGGAAAATCTTACGGAACAGATGGGTCATCTTTCCTCGGATAACAAGAAAATATAACTGGTACATAGGAGATGTATTTAAAAATGTGTGTTTTTTTTACGTGCTACTTGTGCTCTAGGTGTATGAATTGGTCCCGTGTCGCATATTTTTAACCTTTTTGAGTTGAAGGAAAATGAGATGAGGAAACCTGCTTTTTGATTTCTTGTTGTGTTGCAAGAGTCTTGCTGTTTAGATGTTGATATAAACTGGGTCTTTATACATTTTATGCAGTTTTTTTGCTTGTTTTGAGTTGATCAATCTGGGCGGTTGGTTGCTTAATGTGAAGGCGTCGAAACGATTCTTTTGCATGTTTATCTTAATGTGGAAGAAGGAACTACAATAAAATACCATTGGTGCTTGGAAAAGTTTGATGTTTCAGAGAGCTTTGTATTTGATTGTATGTTTATATGTTATGAAAAATAGTATCTCACTATTTATTGGCTGCTATTATTTATAGTTCGGTTACGTTCTTTTTGCTTATTCTTTGTGCATTAGCATTTGAATTTTGAACATGTGTTGGGTACTAAAATTCTTGTTATATATTGAATATGTTTATTGTGAAGATTAACTTTGCTTTTACTTTGTTCGTTCTTCTCAAGCTCAAGAGAAATGTGATGGTGTTTTTAGTTACTACCAGCCAAGTCAAGATTGAACGTATGGTACACAGATAAATAAAACATCATCTGGCGTTTGTTTTACATCACAATGGTTCTCTAGGTTCGTACTGTGACTATACGATGATATATATGATTTGTCACATCTTATTATTCATTGTTTCATGCTACACAATATAGAAAACACCAAATTAGAAAATAATATATTGTGGTGTTTATGTTCTTTGAGGCTAGGTTTTCGATCAGTTTGGGTTTGTTTATCATTTTCCACGTACATCAGAATCAACCTAAAAGACGTGGAAAGTTTCGCTTTATTAACTTCTTGTGAATGGATCATTTAGGCAGAGGCGGGCCCTGATAGTTTGGAGGCCCATGAAAACAATAATAGTGCACCACCTGAATTGAACCCAATTATTAAACTAAAAACTCCAACAACCTTAACATCAAGCTACATTTACCTGCAATTACAGTGCGCATTGGAAGTCATCAATTGCATGAGTGCAATAACGTAAAAGAAATTTTAAGTGTTGTTGGTTGAAGAAACGGAACATTCAGAAAGTGTTCCAACAGAAGCTGGAAGATGGAACAAATCCAGAAAGCGACCAAGAGTGTGTGTTTATAGAAATTCTATTTGGACACGGACGAAGATCTTCTAATGATTTCTAATTTCATGTGAAGACGAAGAAATCTAACTGTAAATATTTTTGTATCAAATTTTATGTTTTATGCTGTATCTTAATGACCGCCCTGACACAATAGTGAATAAACTTTGGTTAAACTAAATAAACCAACCAAACCAATTTATTTTGGTTCGTTGGACATGGCTCTGAAACTAATTTGGATTATAATTGGTCTATATAAAAAGTTAGTTTGGTTATCAGTTTAATCAGATTAATCAAACTTTTATAATATTGGTAGAATTACTAAAGTTGTAATGATTTTTTCACTAGGTTAGTTGGTTTAAATAAATTTTATTTTTCATATATGTGTCAAAATTACTATTAAAAAACATAAGAATAGTAAATAAATATTTTAATCATATATTTATGTTTATTTTAAAATAAAATGAATATTCTAAACATAAACAACGAGTCATTTTTAGTTCGTTTAAACTGGATAACTAGTCGAATCAACCAAACTTGATTCAGTTGGTTTGATTTTCATTTTTATTGGTTTTAGTTCCGTTTAACAATTTTCATCATTGGACCAATTGAACAGACCAAACACCCACTCTTACACTAGACTTGTCAACGGATATTTTCAAACGCGGATAATACCATATCTTACCCGAATCTAAAATTATTTCCGGATATCAGATATCTGCATCCATGGATACAGACGGACATCGGATAATTATCCTAGCGATCGATAAATCATGAAACATAAATGAAATTTTTTAGTTTAACATAAACTTTTTTCAATCCCATTGACTATTAAAGTGTTAAAAATAAATAAATATGATGATGATAAATAGTTTTGAGCAGTTAATATGCATTTAGTGCATATAATATGAAATTCTAAATTAGTAAAACAATAAATAAATATCTTTCATTATACTAAAATACATATAATTTAAATTATAATCTTAAAAAAACCCGATGGATAATTTTTTGATGTGGATGTCTTCGTATCCGCATCCGTATTCATTTTTTCGAATATCAGATATTTATCTGCTTTTCGGATACGGATGTAGACGGATTTTGGATTTTTCGGATATCCATTGACTGCCCTATCTTACACCCTTACACACACATATATACATATATGTATATGCATATGTATATGTATGTGTGTGTGTAATATAGACATAAAAAAAAATTTGGACTAAGATCATACACTAACCAAGATGCACAGACTTTAGGAGGTGAGGATTTACTGGTTTGAACCAAATAAACCAACCGAACTAAATAAGTTTGTTCGATTCGGTTCAGTTTTGTAAGTTGCTAGGTTGGAATTGTTTTCTATTTTTGAATTTTCGGGTTTTTATCGCTTTTGGTTTTCAGTATTTGAAAACCAACCAATTAAATTGAATATAAAACTTAAATTAATGTGTAAGACCATTATTGTCAATGTAAATGTTATTTTTATATTAATATCTAAACAAAATAGTTTTTATTTCAATTTATGTTTATATTTTCGAAAGAGAAGCAGTTTGTTTCGAAAAATTCAAGCGTTGTAATATAATTACATATATATAAACTCAATCAATTGTTCCAATCTTATGTTACGTTGACAAATAAATAACATTGGCTATTTAGTCACAAACCAATAAAATCAACCAAACCGAACCAATTTTTTATGTTTGATTGGTTTCAGTTTGAAAAATACCTTGGTTTGGTTTGGTTTTTTTTTCATTGAACGGTTAATTTGGTTTTGATATATTTGTCGGTTTCGAGTCGAACCAACCGTTTGATCACCCCTATTTTTAAAATGCATTAGACCCACATGTTTGTTTTCATATACTTGAAAAGAAGATACCAGCTGTAGTCAGTGGCTATTACATAAAAATGAACGATGAAAAAAAAATCTCAAATTGGGAAATAACTAATGTAAGATCCACATAATAAGCTTACTTTATATAGTTCTAAACAATTTTTTGGACTAAAAATTAGTTTTGATAAAAGTTAAGCGAGAGTGGAGAATGACTTAGATAAGGTAGAGAATCAAGTTGTGTACACGTTGAATTGTAAAATTATGAAATTTCACATTGATTACTTAGGGTATTTGATAAGGCTAACTAAACTTAAACATGATGATTGATTAATTACAATAGATGAAATCAACAAAAGATTATCTAAGTGGAACGGTAAATTTTTATCTAGGGCGGATAGTTCTTATTAATTATATTTTATGAGTACTACCCATATATTGGATGTCTTTTTTTATCTTTTTCCAAAATAGGTAAAATAGATCAAATCTGAAGAGGTTTTTTTTGGTGTGGTGATAATACTAGTAATAGTTTAAAGTGTATCGTTAATTAGAAAATGATTTGTAAATCAAAAGATTAGGGTGGGTTAAGAATAATCCATCTACATAATCTAACTGTATCATTATAGGGAAAATGATTACAAAAGTTCAGTGAAATAAAGATAAACTACATTAGAAAGAAGCGGTTTCTAATCAATTTTATGGTGGTGCATATAATTCACATCGTATTACTTCTATTAACACTAATAATTTTTCTCACTTTTGGGAAACAATTTTAAAAAGTTTTTCTACATTTAAATTAGGAATTAATAACATTGTTTATTTGGGGAATAACACATCACTTTGGCATGATTATTGGATATCTGCTATAACCCTTAAAATTGAACTAATGGAGCTTTTCAAACTTTGTAATTTTAAAAAATATTCTAATTTCAGAAGATTTTAGATCAAATGAAATTTTTCCTAGGAATTTAGATTTTGTACAATAGAAGAAATCACTTTTTCATAGTTTGCTTTGCTTTGTAAAAATATGGAATTATATAATATAGGTAACAAAAATTATATTAAAATTTGGTGTTGGAACTAACGAATTTTTTTACTTTAAATTTGTTATATAAATTTCTACCTTTTTGGGAATTAAATCAAATTATTTAAATTTATTTGGAAAGTGTATGCACGGCAAAAGGCTAAAGTTTATATATGGGTAATTTTACATAAAAAGTTAAATAGTAAAGAACTTATAAAAAGGAAGAATTTGTTTAGCGATAAAAAATGTATTTTTTGTAATACGAATTTCAAAACTATTATGCATTTATACTTTGATTATCAATTCACTAAGTTCACTGTAACATTCCATAATAATTAATTAGTTAAAAAAATAATTATTGAAATGAGAATTTAAATGGGTAAAGTTTTAAAGAAATAAATATGAATCATGGAGAGCGATTGGATGTACTCTTGCTTACCATATGAAGCAAGGCACATATGGCAAATTAAATAAGAAAGAGGACAATGAACCAATGGGGAAAAGCTTATGAGGGCAATGAAACAAATTACAATGGGGTAATTGACATTACTATATCCTCATTTCTTCATTTCATTCTACTCAAAATAAAATAAAATCTTGAAAAACACATTAATGGTGGCGGCTTAAATAGAGCAAATAAGAAGAAGAAATCGCAAGCTAAAAAAGTAAGAAGATCAAAACAATATTATTCAAAGGCCTAATTGAGTAATATTAAACCATTATACTGTTTTCATCGTGTTTGAATTAATTTTTGATTAATATGATGGAGTTCATATGAGTTAATGTTTAAATGATTAAATGATGTTTTAACTAAGGTATTGGGAAAGAATATCTATACATGGGATGTTTAGGTATGTTTCCATACTAAAACGATTTCAAAATGCTATGAAAATTTAATATGATGTTTTAATCATAATTTTAGAAATGGGTTTCAAATTGGAGAATTTTCCCACGTCAAAAAAACAGTTACGAATTTTTGAAGGAAAATATCTAGTTAATAATGGGGAGAAAATGGCTAAAAATAGGAATATACGTAAAATATGTTAAGGCAACTTTTTAATATTTTTTTCGGATTTATAAATAGTTTTCTGGCTAAGAATTCATTACTTTCGAGGTTAAAACTACATAGACGAAAGGCAGTTTTATAAAGGACCTAGATTAATTATTCACATAATTTGATGTAACTAATGTTAAATGATTTGAGGACAAGATCCCGTATAAATGATTAAAAAGATAAATAAAGGACACTGTCACAAACTAAAAGCAGAGTCTGAACGCATCAAATGATGACAGGTGTAAAGTTGATAATAGATGTGTCAGACTTTGTATGTTGTAGAGCTGAGATGGAGGTCCAACGTTAAGAAAATAAACTAAGTACTTGTAACGACCTACTATTTCGAACCATTCAAATCGACAATCATCCACGCATGTCAGACTTGAATTGCTCAAAACAACAGATTGTTAATTTATATTTGGCAAAACTTAGCATATACAGTAAATAAATCAATCATAGAATCACAGAAACAAATACAATAGAAAATCCTAAGTACATAGAAGTCACTAATACAAAGCAAATAATAAGTCCAAACATAAACAACTGGAAATAACAGAAATAGCTGAAAGCTGAATAGATAAAAGATAGATCTTCAAGCAAAGCTCCAAACTCCAAAGGTGAGTCTCAAATGCTATGACAATCAGTCTGACCCGAGCATAAAGCAAAATCAAAACACTTGAGTCAGGATTAACATTCTTATGCAAGTAAATCAACTGAAGTGTAATGTCCAAGTGAAATGCAAATAACTTAAAGGATGTTTGGGATTCCATCCTTTAAGGATCCGTGGAACTATCTATATACATAGTACAATACGCTACATAGATAATGACTATAGTAAAGAAAACTATTAAAATAGCACTAAGGCGTTACCCATATCCCCCTTAACACATTTTTATATAATTCCCGTAGTCTATACAGATACTGTAAGCTTCACTAAACCGGTGGAATACTCAGGGAGCACTCCATGTGAGAAATGCGGATTAAGCATCTTAAGGCTAGAATTAACACTAGAGGGGGGTGAATAGTGTTTTAAGAAATTTATTAATCTTTTTGAGTTTATCTAACTTTATTAACAATGTATACACTAATTAGACACAGATATGAACACAGAATTAAACACAGATGCAAATATAAAGTAAAAGCAGTAAAGAAAAGAACACACCGGATTTTATACTAGTTCGGAGTTACCCTACATCCAGTCCCGTACAACTAAGTACGGATTTCCTTTCAAAAGCAATTCAACAATTACAACCCTCGATTTCAAGGCTATGAGGTACACCCTCCAGAATACCAATCCTCTGGGTAGGGATACTTGATTTCCGGGGCAACAAGTTCACCCAATTGATTTCCAAGGCTACAATCACACCTTTTATTGCTTGATTGATTTCAAAGGCTACAATCACACCTTTTCTCGCTAATATATTACAAAGAAGTCTATAACTCTGAATAGCACTGAGAACCTTGTAGAGATAGTGCTGTAGAATCAAACTAGAAGTAATCGAGTATGATTCGATGTTGATTTCGGTAGAGTAATGGTATGATTTTGTAATAAGAAATGAGGAAGATGAAGAGGAGTGAAAATCAGAAAAATATGATTGAAAATTCGTTGAAACTGACCCCTATTTATAGAAAACCAACAGCCATGACCATTCACGAAGAGTTATGGCGAAAAGACACTTCTTTTGAAATTTGAATTTGAACTTCAACTGTCACTATGTCGACATACTACCTAGGGACATGTCGACATCCCTCAGCCAAAAATGATAATTTGAATTTCTATAAAAACAATATTTATCTTATATAAAAACTATTTAAAACTTTATAAATATACTTGAATATAGTTGAAATTCATAAGTAAATATAAAGAACAATAAATACATAATTTAACTATAATTTTATATTTAAATCTAAGTATAAATATTAAAAGTTAAATATATTATTTGAAAAGACATTTTAAAAATAGGAGTATTTTGACTTTGAAATTAAAGATGTTTTGAGGCTAAAATTATTTAAAATCAGGATAGAGAGTTTTGAATCTTTTAAAAGGAAAGTTTTGAAATCATTTTGAAAACAAGATAATTTTGTAAAATCATTTGAATTAAAATTAGTGGATACAAAACAATGTCCCACTAGATTTTCGTAGGTTCCATCCTACTTAGGGTTCCATCCCTTTAACGGGCTCGAAGTGGATTCCATTCCACGAATAAATTGGATATTAAGATGCCAGTGCTTTTCTACGAGTTTTAAAAAATATTCCTAAAAAACAGACTTAACCTTGAACTCTTGATAATCTTGATACTCATGAGTCTTCTATCTCTGTATCTTGAATCTCTATACTGTACAGTCTTCATTCTTGATACCTGCATGGTTAGATCCTGCAAATACATATATATCTAAACTTTTAATGTTAGTATTTATATTTTATAATCTATTCTAAGATTGTTGTCATCAAAACCATCATCTCAAGGACTAACAATCTCCCCCTTTTTGATGATGACAACCTTTGTTATAAAATATTACTTCTATCCTAATAACTCCCCTTAAAACTAACAACTCCCCCTTAATCTATGCCTAACTACCTTATTTTATACTTCTCCCCCTTTGTCATCAACAAAAATTTACTCCCCCTTACTCTTGGACTTTAATACCTGCATTGATAAACCATTCAACGGAATATATATAGATTAAGAAATAATGTACTTATGAGCATAATAACTTAACTAAAGACTATATTCATTTTAATGTATATATACACATGTTTCACACAGCAAACTTCAAACCAAATGAAATCAATCCACACAAAGTATCAATCCAAACCTTATCAAATCAAACAAATTAGTTCAAACAAATCAATCAAAGAAAGAAAATTAAACGTTACGAGGAACATCAACCCATCCTTCTTCTCCAAAGATAGGGTCTTGTTTGATGGCATCCCAATTTTCATTATCAACAGACAGAGAAACGGGAGGATGTGCTTCGTTATCATCCTTGTGCAGGGAGGAGATCATCCATCGAATTGCATCGAAGTGTCTCTCTTGTTCCTTGATCATTTGCATTTGACTTAATTCTAAGTGATGCTGATTACGGAGGATGATAGAGAGAATATTCTTGAATGAATTGAGTGTTTCTTCAAGATTTTCAGATAGATTATGAATAGGATTGGCCATAATTGAATTAGAGAAAGAAATGAAGGATATAGATAATGAGAAATAAATTTCAGTGAAGATTTCTGGAAGACAAAGGTATATATATAGGTGTAGAAATTCGTTTGAAATGAATAGACATTTGGTAGTTATTCAAATTTCAAATTCAAAACCAATAGTCACTTCTGGCCAGTACATGTCGACATGGTCAAGGGAGGTATGTCGACATACTTCAGTGAAAATTGATGATAATTTTATTTTGTGAATAATGATGTATATATATATTTCTATAATACACTAACATTTATTCTAGATATAAAATAAGCTAGATGACAGGAAGGAAATTCAATTTCATTGCATAATTGGATAATACAATGATTAAACATAAGGAACTACACGAACATTCGAAACAAACTAAGACAGATACAATAAGATACTAAAAGATAAAACTAGTTAGAAGATGAAGATGATGAAGATAGTCCAAGTTTCTTGCTGACTTTTGAAAGAACTTGTTCATCTTCGAAGACATGTTATCCAACTTCTTACTAACGGATCGTTTTAAAATCCGTTGATTCTCCATAATTATCTTTTGGTTTTTGAGAAGGGTTTTGTTGGATGGATTGGAAGGATATTCAATACTTTCTAAGGATGTCTCACCTTCTTCTTCTTCTTCTATTTCCATTTCATCCCTTTCTTCTTCTTCTTCCTCTTCCATTTCTTCATATGCCAAACGCTCTTCCTTTTCGGTAAGAGTCTCATAAGGTCGAAAAACGTATGGGATTTTCATGAGAGAAATGTTTGAGATATTAAAAACTTTTCTAGAGACAAATTCTTCACCTTTGAAATCCACTGCAAAATAGTTAAAAATCCGAGTAAGGTAAATTCCATGATATAAAGTGTTTTCTCCCATTTCAAAATTTTTAGGACGAAGTTCATCCAAAATAACTTGCGCCCAATTGATATCATAATTTTCGAAAATACCAAAAAGTGTTTTGCACACTTTTAAAGTAGGATTGTTAAAATTACCCGATCTTGGGGTCAAAGTATGTTGTAAAAGAAGATTGACAATCCTTGCTTTAGGACGAAAGTTTCGGTTTTTAAATTCAAAGTTTTCATCTCCTTCAAAAATATGATGAAATGTCTCACGATCATGTTCATCGATTTGAAAACTAGAAAGATCCATTTCCGTGCTTTTGCAATTAAGAATGGTACCCAAGAGATCACAATTCAAAACAATTTGAGTCCCTTTGACACTACTCCAAATCTCATTCTCATTTCCATTATAAAAAGCACAGTTTAGATTAGCATAAAAGATTTTGACAAGGTTAGGATAGCAATCAAAATCATTTTGAGAAGAGTCAATAAGACTTAAAACACCATTGTTTGCAAAAAGAGAATCAATTTCATAAGAAGAAAAATCTTGAAAAATAGCAAATTTTCCAGGATGGACTTTGGCATAATTAGCATAATTGATGTATGCTTTAATTGCCTCCGGATCATTGAATAATTGCTCTTTGATTTTTCTGGAAATTCTCATGGTTGAGGGGTTACTTGAAGAATCCATTAGAGTAGAGAGTAGAGTGCTTGAAGATATTAAGAGAGAGTTTGAATTTGAAAATGAAAGTGAAAAGATATGATAAAAGATACTGGATAAATAGACTTTCAAAGGACATATTCTCTAGTCAAATGGTATCTTTTCAGAGAAATAAATGAAGTGAAAAGGTGGAGGGAAATTCAAACATTTGAATTCAAAATTTGAAATTCAAATTCAGGTAGGCATGTCGACATCGTGGTAGGGGCCATGTCGACATATGCCTGTGAATTTTCGTGATATGATTTTCGTAAGATATCTAATATACATATATATAAATATTATTGTTAATGTCTATATTTCTGAAATATTATTTTACTTATAATATATTTCGGAATGTGTCAAAAATAATAAAAATAATAATAAAATAATAATAAAAATAGAAAATAAAATTTTAAAATTCAAACAGCATATCAATACAAAATCAATCAATCAAACAATCAAGCAACTAATTATATGCAAGCAATTTCAACCAATTATGTTGTAAACGTGTACCTTTTTCTGAGTCCGTTTCTTTGAATTCGTCGGAGTCGTGAACTGCAGTGAAACACAAATTCGAGTTATCCGTCTTCTGATCATCATCACTTGAGGACAAGTCTGAGTCATCTAGAGTAGCAGTAAATGCATGCTTCCGTTTCTTTGCTGGTTCATTGTTTATAGAAGGATTCTGCCTTTCTGGATACGGACAGTTCTTTTTGATATGACCAGGTTCATCACAATTGAAGCATTTGATAAAGTTTGGTACTGTAGTCTGATTACTGGAATTCTTAAAGTTGTTTCTCTTGGATCTATTCAATTTTCTGTACTTCAGAAATTTCCTAAAATTTCTGGTCATAAATGCTATCTCTTCATCATTGTCACTGTTTGAGTTTGATCCATCGGTCAATGCATTGAATGCCATTGATTTCTTTTCAGATGCTTTGCTTTCTCTTCTCCCGATCATTTGAACTTCAAACGACATTAGATTTCCAATCAATTCTTCTATCTTTAAAGTACTGATGCATTTGCCTCTTCAATTGCAAGTGTCTTTTGATCCCATTCTGGAGTGAGAGAATTTAAAAATTTTCTGACTTGATCTTCTTCCGAAAATTCCTTTCCCAAAGATATTAAAGAATGCACAATATCTTGAAATCGACTATACATATCTGAAATAGACTCATTAGTATTCATTTTAAATAACTAAAACTGATTTGTGAGCATGGAAATTTTGGTCTGTTTAACTTTGCTTGTTCCTTCGTGAGTTACATGCAAAGTTTTCCAGATTTCATATGCAGACTTACAAACTGACACTCTATGAAATTCATTTCTTTCAAGTGAACAAAACAGAATATTCATTGCTTTAGAGTTATTTTGTGCAACATTCTTTTGCTCAGTGGTCCACTGTGCAAAATTAGTTGTGGGTTCAGAATATTCAGTTTGTGTGATATTCCAAGTATCTAAACCTACAGATTGTAAATATATTCTCATCCTATATGCCCAATATGCATAGTTACTGCCATTAAAAAGTGGTGGTCTGGCAGTAGACTGACCTTCTACAAATGAACTAGTGTTGGTGGTAATAGCAGTACTAGTGTTAGTAGCCATTTTGAAAATTTTCAAAATTCAGATAATGAAACTTTTGAAAACAAAGCTCTGATACCAAATGTGAGAAATGTGGATTAAGGATTTTAAGGCTAGAATTAACACTAGAGAGGGGGGGGTGAATAGTGTTTTAAGAAATTTGTTAATCTTTTTGAGTTTATCTAACTTTATTAACAATGTATACACTAATTAGACATAGATATGAACACAGAATTAAACACAGATGCAAATATAAAGTAAAAGCAGTAAAGGAAAGAACACACCGGATTTTATACTGGTTCGGAGTTACCCTACATCCAGTCCCGTACAACTAAGTACGGATTTCCTTTCAAAAGCAATTCAACAATTACAACCCTCGATTTCAAGGCTACGAGGCACACCCTCCAGAATACCAATCCTCTCGGTAGGGATACTTGATTTCCGGGGCAACAAGTTCACCCAATTGATTTCCAAGGCTACAATCACACCTTTTCTCGCTTGATTGATTTCAAAGGCTATAATCACACCTTTTCTCACTAATATATTACAAAGAAGTCTATAACTCTGAATAGCACTGAGAACCTTGTGGAGATAGTGATGTAGAATCAAACTAAAAGTAATCGAGTATGATTCGATGTTGATTTCGGCAGAGTAATGGTATGATTTTGTAATAAGAAATGAGGAAGATGAAGAGGAGTGAAAATCAGAAAAATATGATTGAAAATTCATTGAAACTGACCCCTATTTATAGAAAACCAACAGCCATGACCATTCATGAAGAGTTATGGCGAAAAGACACTTCTTTTGAAATTTGAATTTGAACTTCAACTGTCACTATGTCAACATACTACCTAGGGGCATGTCGACATCCCTCAGCCAAAAATGATAATTTGAATTTCTATAAAAACAATATTTATCTTATATAAAAACTATTTAAAACTTTATAAATATACTTGAATATAGTTGAAATTCATAAGTAAATATAAAGAACAATAAATACATAATTTAACTATAATTTTATATTTAAATCTAAGTATAAATATTAAAAGTTAAATATATTATTTGAAAAGACATTTTAAAAACAGGAGTATTTAGACTTTGAAATTAAAGATGTTTTGAGGCAAAAATTATTTAAAATCAGGATAGAGAGTTTTGAATCTTTTAAAAGGAAAGTTTTGAAATCATTTTGAAAACAAGATAATTTTGTAAAATCATTTGAATTAAAATTAGTGGATACAAAACAATGTCCCACTAGATTTTCATAGGTTCCATCCTACTTAGGGTCCCATCCCTTTAACGGGCTCGAAGTGGATTCCATTCCACGAATAAATTAGATATTAAGATGCCAGTGCTTTTCTACGAGTTTTAACAAATATTCCTAATAAAACAGACTTAACCTTGAACTCTTAATAATCTTGATACTCGTGAGTCTTCTATCTCTGTATCTTGAATCTCTATACTGTACAGTCTTCATTCTTGATACCTGCATGGTTAGATCCTGCAAATACATATATATCTAAACTTGTAATGTTAGTATTTATATTTTATAATCTATTCTAAGGTTGTTGTCATCAAAACCATCATCTCAAGGACTAACACTCCATTGGTACGGTACAATCCAAACTCGTAGTGGGCTCGATAATGCATGTGATAAGGCATGCAAGGCAATGCCCAGGGTAGGATACTACCGTTTTGCGGATCTGGACTGGTGGTAACGCATAGCAGCTACTACTGCCTACCTCGAGACACACTCACATAATCAAAGATGCACCCAATCAAATCACAAAGTAATAGAATGGTATCAAAGAAGCATGCTCAATCGGAGCTGCGACCTCACTTGGCCCAACGTGGCTCCTATTTTAGTCACATCAAGCTGACTCGCGGTGGTTAGGGCCGCGTTCATACCTTATACAGACGTTCGTCAAACCATCCTACTTCGTTCTGGATTCTCCGTCACGTGCACAGTTGTTAAAGTGGTTTTCGGTATTGGCAGAGAGTATGACAATATCCGATCCCGGTCTCTTGAACAACCAAACACTTATTTCACACCGTTGTCATTTTTCATTTCAAACAGTTCATACTTCATATCAAAATATCATATTCATTTCAAATTATATAACTTTCAAAATCATATTCACTTTTGAAATCATATCACTTTAAATCATATTCATTTCCAAAATCATATCACTTTAAATCATATTCATTTCCAAAATCATAACCACAATATAGGTTAAACCATTATATCAAAGTATACGCATTTAAATCCATTAAATCTAAATCATAACAGTTCCAACTTAAACAGTTTGAATATTGAAAGTAGTTTATATATTTGAAAAGTTATACATTAAAAATAGTTTATATTTAAAAATTGGTTATAGATTAAAATAATTTATATATTAAAAAATAGTTTATATATTAAGGGAGTTTATATCGAATAATAGTTTCAAATTAGAATTGTTTCTTCTAATTTCACAAATCAATTCAAATCAACTTTAGTTCCAAATTTCCATTTAAGTAAATCTAAGTTCAACAGTTTCAATTAAAAGGTTAAAGGTTCAATGTAAAATTCTCATTAAACCATTTTTTTTCATTTATATCGATTTCAAATCCAGGTTTGAACTACAAATTTAAACCATTTCCAATTCAATAGGTTTAAGAGTTTAAATATTCGAACAATTTACAATAACTCAATTTGATAAATTTCATTTATATTTTAAAATTCAACTTTAAATTTGAAAATATTCACTTAATCATTTTTAATAACATTTAAATAAAATCTTAAATTACAAATTTAAATTAATATTAAATGTTCAATTTCAATTATATTTAAATTGAAAATATTCCTTTGATCACCTTTAATCAAAATCCAGTTATCAAGTTATAAAAATCATATCTTTAAAATCTCAAAATTAATAAGTTTCAAATCGGTTTTTATTTATATATAATTCTTAAACCAATTAAATTACAAGTCAACTTAATTCATCTTTTCAACCTTTATTTATTTAAGTTATTACAAAATCTATTTTCAAATTTAAATAGTAAAATTATAAGTAAAATCTTAACATTTACATTTTCCAAAACCTAACTTATAATTTCAAAATTTCCAAACATATAATTTAAAATCTAAATTTTACACATATTAAAATAAAATATTTATATTATATTTTAAAAATCCATATTTATTAAAACCCATATATTTTCTTTTAAAAATTCTGGAAATCATTCAAAAAAATAGACCAAAGGTGTTCGTATATAATTTTCTATCATATGGTCAAGTGATATGGATATTTTTCATTTTAATCCGCGATAATTTAATATTTATGGGTATATATCATTTCAACCCGCAATCCCAAATTCAAAATCAATAAAATCGCTTAGGTTTATCATTTCAACCCATAACGATTTTCCCTAACCTATAATATCGTTCGGATATGTATCATTTCAGCCCATAGGGATTTTCCTATCTAACAGGGAACTTGCAGTGTGAGAACAATAGAGATATAAAATAGAATAACATATCAATTACAAGCATATATCCTAATTAACAATTTTAAATAAAATATATACAACAGGTTATGGTGCCATATGTCAATTAATATAGGTAAACAATTGCAGATAATAACATATCATACTTTAACAATTAAATTTCTAACCAATTCAAATTTAACAACATATTTCAATCGCCATTTCATGTAAATTAAATTTACTAAATATAAGAATGTCAATCGTAAGTGATCGCTCACCTTTCGAGGTTATGGAAACAATGATGGCGACGAAAGTGACATGGACATGCATACGGATACAGACACGACACTTGGATGCGGATCTGGACGGTGGCAAAGCAAAATAATGAACTACTACGACAAATTTCGGACAGCGGTGAAAACAAAGCAAACAAATTAGACTTGAAATCAAGAATCATATATATATATATATATATACATACATACTTTTTTCTATTCCAAGAAAGAAAAGGCTGCCGGTTAGAAGCAGAGGCACAACTACTCGGCTGGAGACGGTGCAGGCTACTGGGAACAAGGCCAGGACAGGCTGCCATGGTGCAGTTGCGGAGGCGGCCAGTGGCATTTGGTTTGAAGGCGGAGGGTTGTCGACTGGATGGCATGGGCTGACAGGGCTGGGTAAGGTTGTTGTGCTTGGTCTGTGTGGCTGTGTCGACACACGCTGGGGAAGAGATGGCGATGTAGAGGGGTTTGTGATGAGGTTAAGGGCTGCAGTTATGTGGGGTCGGAGAGGAAGGCAGAACAGATCGGGTGAGCTGATGTGGAAGGGCGTGCTCTGGCGAGTGCTGAGAGGCCGAAGTGAGAGGAGAGTTGCGAAAAGTTTTGGGATCTGGTGGAGGCTTTCTCGAACGGAGCACTGGGTCGAAGGAGGGGCGCTGGGTTTGGAGCCACTATCAAGTGGACGTAGGTTCGAAGTTGTGCAGGTGGGCTTGGAGGATGGTCGGCTATGGGAGGGAAGCAAGTGGCGGAGAGGAAAGTGGGTTTCGGTGGTGGTTGTTGGGCGAGTGAAAGTTGTGGGTGGGATGTTGGATAGGCAGCCGTGGTGGATAGGGTGGAGTGTTGGAGAAGGTTTCTCAATGCAAATAGAAGAAGAGGGCGAGTTGAGAGGATGAGCAGTTTTCAGAAAAGTGGACGAACAAGATTCTCTGATATACTTAAACTTATATTTATATTATTTTTTCTTCAAAAGAATGAGCAGAAATTAGAAGGGAAAGAGAATGAAGAGATAGCAGCAATATATACCAAAACTAGGGAATAACAAAAGTCAAATACGTGAATTCTGGATTTATTTATGGCTAGTGGCTAATGACTATACCAGATGAACAAACGAAAAGACATAGAACGCCCAAACGACTCATACACGGAACCGATACGGCTAATCGTTTTACTGATTTCGCCGCTTACCGGACACCGAAATGCACAAATGAATATACTATGGAGATCAGCATGACGAGACGAACAGAAAGGTACATAGATATCAGCGATACGACCAAACTAACAAAACTCGATTTCGTTGCCAAACTGTTGTTAAATCGCCGAAAATAAGATAAACGAGGCTAGAGCAGTCCAAATTTGGTGAAATGAAATACGACATCTCACTTAGAAAATGGTTTGCATTTTTATTATATAAAAATATCCAAATTTCAAAAATATTTTATTTCCAGCAAATTAATTGATTTTAAATTTAAATTTGAAATTTCACAAACAAACAAACTTACATATTTTCTGATGAAAATATGATACTTGCTACGTTTAAATAGACGTATTCCAAATATCAAATTTTCATTGCAAAAATTTTATTATTTAATTTCAAGAAAAAATTTAGTTAATTACGTTATAAAAATCGTTAAAATTCTCGAGTCGTTACACTCTCTCCCACTTAAAAATTTTCATCCCTAAAAAGAAACGAGATAGGAGAATAGAAGCAAACAAAAAGAAAAGATAGATTCGAAATACATAATACCAGATACAGCAATTAATTCAAAACCATGTAAAATTTATTTTTGGACATCTTATTACTTACATTTATATTGCATACTATTCAATTACATGTTCTTATTACGTTCAAATTTTTTCAAGTAAGTTTTATTAATGTTTCTGAGTATAATTGAGCACTAAACAAATTTACCTTTTATTTTCAACATCTCTATTAAGCAAAATTTTAGCTTGAACATTTTTATTACTTAAGTATTCTCTTGTATAACCTTCAATTACATATTCGTATGCATTTTAACTTTTTGAATATTTCAGGTAAGACATATATGTTTAGAATGCAATTGAGTATTATACAAATTAATTTTATCCTAGTTCAACTGTTTCAAGTTGTTCCAATTCCATTTCTTATTTTAGACACTCCAACTATTCAAATTTTTTTTGCTTCATTTCAATAATTGAAAACCATCATTTAACATGAAACTTAAGAGTTAAATTTCTGATTTCACTTCAAACCATTTTGAAATAGATATATATATATATATATTTTGTACATCAAATCATACTCAAGAAATTCAAATCAAATCCATTTTCAAAACAAAGTGTAGCAAAGCTACTAAGTGGTCTCCCCACTTTGAGACTCGAAAATGAATGTCGATGATGTTGTATTCATCATCGAAATTATTTTCCAACGGCATAAAAGGAGAGTACTGACTTACTTCTTTTAAAATTCTTTGGAAATAATTTTCATTTGAAAATACTTTCAAATAACATATTTTCAAAACTTTGAAAACCAAATTTTGAAAAGCACCGAAAATCAATCTCTCAAATCCTTAATTTAAATTCATTTCATTTGCAAATCAGATTTATAAACTATGTTTTTTTTGAAAATCATCTCCTTATAGCATACAACAATAGCTAATGGTTTAGGAATGTTGACAAAACAATAAATGATAATCTAGTATTATCATTTCTAACAACCAACTCATTTAACTATCAAATTTCAGAAAATTTTACTTTTATATATAAAAATATAATCAAACAAAAATTATTTCATTTACAAATTTAGAAAACAATATTATGTCAATTTGCTCTGTTCAAGTATTTTGGAATTCCTATCGATAGCGTTGGCCAAACGAATCGATCGAAACCCAAAATTCAAACTTAACAACTCAAACAACACAATATAAAACATTTTTATATCAATTACAAATACACTCCCTCATAGTATGATTCAAGAATGGATTTTAGAGCAAGGATAAAGATTCAAATTCAGAGGGACCCTAATCAAAGAGAATTCCAACTAAGAAGATAGGCTCGAAAGGAAGATAAGCTAATTAAATTACAAAAGAGGAAAGATGGATAGGCTTATATTAATCGCGGCGACCTTAACTGGGTCAACCGAGACTCCATTTTCAGAAACAATGTGCTTAAGGAATTGGTCTTCATTGCTCCAAAAATGACATTTAGAAAATTTGACTTTCAATTGATGACTCCTAAGAGTTTCCAGCACATAGCCCAAATGAGATTCATGTTCCTTCTCAGACTTAGAAAATACGAGAATATCATCAACGAAAAACAGGACAAGCTTATTGAGATCATCGTGAAAAACATGATTCATGAGATCGACGAAGAAGGCAGGGGCATTGGTTAATCCAAAGGGCATGACTAACCATTCATAGAAACCATTCTCCATTCGGAAAACTATCTCGGGAATGCTCTCCTTAGCTAGACGAAGCTGGTGAACACCGGTAACAAGATCGAGCTCCAAGAATAAGATCGATGCGAAGTTCAATTTTCCGCTTGGGGAAAAGAGAAACAACTTCACCAAAACATCAGGATAATACCTGACTATCGAGGTGAAGTCAAGGTCATTGGGCTGAGCATCTAGCGAAAAAATAGAACTGCCTGCATAATCCTGAGGCATTCGACATTCGATCAAAAGAGAATTACCCTGGTCGTCTACTAAAGAAATGGTTCAGGCTTTGCAAGAGATAACAACATCATAATGCTTTAACCAATCACCCCAAGTAAGATATCAACTGCATCGAAACCCAAAACATAGAAATCTCCGGTGAATCGATGTCTGTTGTAAAGGAGTTTCACTCCTTTACAAATTGTACTAAGGTTGGAGGGGCTGTCGATGGGATTAGTCACACATAAGGATGAATTTGCCAATTGATATTGCAAGATGTGCTCAAATTTATTACAGAGATCAACAGAAAGGAAGCCATGGGATGCTCCAGTATCAAAAAGAACACAGACAGGAAAAGACAAGAATGGATTTCAGAACAAAGAGAAAGTTCCAAAATTCAAAAGAAATCCAAATCAAAGAGGACCCGAACAAAGAATTTCAAGCTCAAACGAGGATGATTCTATAATTAATTTTACTCATTCTAGGGTATTTCTGCCCTATCTCTTATGAGTTTTTACTCCATATGCTAGGTTTTGCCTACCAGAGCTCTGATACCAACTGTAATGACCTGCTATTTTGAACCATTCAAATTGACAATCATCCACACATGTTAGACTTGAATTGCTCAAAACAACAGATTGTTAATTTATATCTGGCAAAACTTAGCATATACAATAAATAAATCAATCACAGAATCACAGACGTAGAGTTTTACAACAATAAGCAGCGGAATAGATAAATAGTAGTTCATGAAGCTACTACAAAACATCAAAGTCTGAAACAAATACAATAGAAAATCCCAAGTACATAGAAGTCACTAATACAAAGAAAATAACAAGTCCGAACATAAACAACTGGAAATAACAGAACTAGCTGAAAGATGAATAGATAAAGACTGATCTTCAAGCAAAGCTCCAAACTCCAAAGGTGAGTCTCAAATGATGTGACACTCAATCTGACCCGAGCATAAAGCAAAATACAAAACACTCGAGTCAGGATTAGCATTCTTATGCAAGTAAATCAACTCAAGTGAAATTTCCAAGTGAAATGCAAATAACTTAAAGGATGTTTGGGATTCCATCCTTTAAGGATCCGTGGAACTATCTATATACATAGTACAATACGCTACATAGATAATGACTATAGTAAAGAAAACTATTAAAATAGCACTAAGGCGTTACCCATATCCCCCTTAACACATTTTTATATAATTCCCGTAGTCTATACAGATACTGTAAGCTCTACCAAACTGGTGAGATACTCAGGGAGCACTCCATAGGTACGGTATAAAAAAAACTCGTAGTGGGCTCGATAAGGCATGTGACAAGGCACGCGAGGCAATGCCCGGGGTATGATACTATCATTTTTCGGATCCGGACTGGTGGTAGCGCATAGCAACTACTACCGCCCACCTTGAGACACACTCCTATAATCAAAGGTGCACCCAATCAAATAACAAAGTAATATAATGGTATCGAAGAAGCATGCTTGATCGGAGGTGCGACCTCACTTGGCCCGGCGTAGCTCCTGTTTTAGTCACATCAAGCTGACCCGCGGGGGTCAGGGCTGCGTTCATACCTTATACAGACGTTCACCAAACCATCCTATTTTGTTTAGGATTCTCCACCACGTGCACAGTTGTTAAAGTGGTATTCGGTATTGGCAGAGAGTGACAATATCTGATCCCGGTCTCTTTAACAACCAAATTCTTTTTTCACACCGTGGTCATTTTTCATTTCAAATAGTTCATACTTCGTATAAAAATATCATATTCATTTCAAAATCATATAACTTTCAAAATCATATTCACTTTTGAAATCATATCACTTTAAATCATGTTCATTACCTATAGGAATCCATTGATTTTCGAGGCAAGTCAATACTGCGCATAAAAGTGATGCCCTAAAATACAAAATGATGGTAAAAGCTCGACGCCGAAAGATGTAGGATGGAACTGCTTTAAAAGCCGAACGGGCATGGGATGTACTATGCCAAGGGAAGTAATGGATTAAAAGGCCGAAAACCTAAAGGTGTAGGATATAACTACGTCAAAGTTGTTACATCGTTTAAGCCGAAAGCATACTATGCTAAGGACGAAAGAGGGCTGGGATGTACCGTGCCAGAATATGAGTGAATGCGGGGTTGTATCAAGCTGAAACCGAAAGAGACTTGATGTGCCACAATATGAGTGAATGTGAGTTTGTGCTCTCCCGAAACCAAAAGAGACTTGATGTGCCACATTTGGGGTGAAAGCCGAGTTGTTCGGATGAGTTCATGAAATAAATGCTCAATAAATGCAAAATCTAGTAAAGCTTGGAAAACTAAAGATATCTAAGAGAAAGAAGTAAGAACCTAAAAAATACGGGTTCGGAAGGGTTATTGATGTTGAGTGGGGGCGTTCACTCGAATACACAACATTAGGAAGATGGGGAGTGACTTTCACCTTTTGAAGGGACATAGGACATCCAAGCTAGTTGTATGCTTCAACAAGAGTGGATGCAACTCTCATATGAGTTTCAAACTAAAAAAACTGCATGGGGTTGTACTTTGTAGTTTAAACTAAAGAAATAAACTGCTTAGGTTGTACTTTGCAGTGTAAAATAAAGGGCTGAACTCCATAGAGATGTACTGCATAGCATGAAAGGATAAGCCAAAACTGCATGGGACACACTTTGGGAGAAAACAATATGTGAGAAAACTATGCACGATTGAACTAAGCAACAAGGCAAGGGTGGGCTCAGAATTAAGCATTTAGAGGCCCAAACTTAGGAATGAGTTTCGGGAATAAACAAAATATGATTTATAACATCCATAAGGCAGTTTGTTGTTATGTGATCTTGTGAATAGTGAGGTGAACACCCGTTCTATGTTGTGCGGTGTGGTCTCTCTATAAGATGTATTTAGGGTAACGTATTACTCATAACAAACTTTATGTCTGACCCGTGTTTTAATTATTATTTTTCTTATAAACTCATGGATACTCGTTCAAGTTGGTATAGTTTATAGGCATAGACAAGTTTCTTTAGGAGTCAAAGGACGAAGGTGGAAGATGAAGCAGGAGGCTTTGTTAGCTAATAAAGAATGTTTATTTCCACTCCTTAAGTGTCCATGTTAGGATCTTCATATGTTAAACATAGCCCATTATTTATGTTCTATTATATTTCACCCTATATGAGAACGTGTTTGGGATATATTAAAAATTTAAAGACTCTTAAGACTATTATGTGTAATGGAAATTTGTAGTTGCTCTGTTTACTTAGACCGCTATAACCGCTATATATATAACACACATTTGTCACTTGAAAATAATTCTGGTGATGACTACAGCATAATCGGTGTTTATTTTCGGGTCTTAAAGTGGAGGATGGTACTTTTTGGTATCAGAGTAAGGTTAAGGGTGTAAGTTTGTGAAATAGGGATCTTAAGGCTAATTTAACACTTGAGGGGGTGAATAGTGTTTTCTAATTTTTATAATTATTTTCTAAATTATTTTGAGATTATAGTTTAAACAATGTAGTTAACAATCACAGATTCAAACATGGATAAATATAAATGCAGTAAAAGTAAAAAAGAAAAGAACACTCCATGATTTTATTCTGGTTTGGAGTTACCTTACATCTAGTCCTGTATAATTTTTTGTATAGATTTTTTATTTCAAATAGCAACACAAATACAATTTCAATTTCAAGGCAACAAGACACACCCTCCAGACTTTCCAAGCTCTGGGTAGACTCACTTGATTTACACGAGCCACAAGCACACCCACTTAAATTTTTGGCTCACCAAGCACATCCAATTGAATTACATGGGCTACAATCACACCCACAAGTATAACATTTGGATTTGATAGAGTTTTACAGACTTGGATCTTTGATCTTGAATACAACTGATCCTATAACCTCTTGAATAACACTTTGATCTTGTTTGAGTGAGAGAGATGAGAGAAATTAAAGAGTAATCAATAGAGATTCAAATTAGTGGAGTTGTATTTGATTCTGATGGGATTTGAGAAAAATTTGAGTAGAATTTCTTTTATAAATCAATTGAGTGAAAGAGAGAGAAAATATGAAAAAGTAGTTAATAAAAATTCATTGGTTTAACCCCTATTTATAGAGAAAAACAGTCATGTCCATTCGCGTAGAGTTACGACGAAAAGGCATTTCCATTTAGAATTTGAATTTTGAAATTTTCAGACTATATGTCGACATATATGTAAAGAATATGTCGACATATCCTTTTGTATTTTAAAAAACACTTTATTTTAAATTGTTTTGGAAATCTTAAGTTTTGTAAAATATTTTGATACTATAAATTCAATTAATCATAATAAAACTTTAAAAAAATATTTTTAGAATATTTTAAGTATATAAAGAATTTTTAAATATAATTAATAAAGTATAAGTGAATGTATTTAAAATCAAAGCTATAACAAATATTATAATATATTTATAAATATTTAGAAAGCTTTAAAACTAATATTATAACAAAGTATAATATTCAAAGTATATTTTAAAACACATGAAAAACATAATTTCTCAAGGTATAATAAAATCAAAAAGTAAAAATGATTTAAAGGTTATCTTGAAATATTATTTTGAAAACAAGAATTCTCTTTAAAAACTATTTTTGAATTTTAAGATATTTGAAATTGAAAATTATTTGGAAAGGGAAAAAGAATAGAGAAAGAGAGAGATCAAAGAAGTACTATTAGGGTCTTAAAAAAAATTCTGACTCTATAACTTATTTGGGAAATCTTGAATTCTTCAATATTCATGAGTTTTCAACCTCTAACTCTTGAATCTCTATATTAACCTTCTGAATCTACTCTTGATACTATACAGTCTTCTTAATCAATAACTGTCTAATATCCTACACTATATACTACATATATATATCTTGATAAAAAGATTAGTATCTATATTTTATATAATGTCATATGGTTGTTGTCATCAAATCCAATGCCTAAATAATTAACAATCTCTCCTTTTTTGACGATGGAAACAATTTATATAAAATATGTTATAACTCCCCTTGAGTTACAAAATTCCTCCTTAATCTTTGCCTAGATTTTATATTTTCTCCCCCTTTGTCATCAACAAAATATAACCAAAAACTCCCTCTAACTAAGGTACTGCATAATATATATAATACTGAGATATAAAAGCTTAGAAAAAGTAGTAATAATAATATATAAACGTGATAAAGTGACACAAAAACAAATTCAAGTAATTAATTTAATTTACACAAGTCAATCCAGTCCAATCAACAAGTCTATACATGCCAATTAAATGTAAATCTAAATCACACAAAACAAACCAAATTCGAGTCCTACTAAAACGTGATAATCCTAAGCACTAAGGTTTCTTCTTGATTATGGAAGACTTATGGATAGGGCAAAAGGGGTAATGAAGGCAGAAATTTCCTTTTTGTTCGATGAGATTTCCATCTCGATCGAAACAGACTTCTTCAACACAATGGACTTCATCTTCGTCCATTTGTTCTTCCTCTTCTTCCTTTTCTTCCTCTTCTTCTTCCTCTTCCTCTTCTGCATTTGTAGGATTAGAATTATCCTCTTCCATCGTTATTGGATTTGTTGGATCATCCAATAGATATTTCGACATATTTCGTAGGATTCTGCCTTCTTGTTCCCTGGAGATTCTAAGTTGAACCACTTATATTTCAATGAGCACTTACAGAACACTCTTCATTTCATTCTCTAATTTAGTCACTTTGGCCATGGTCATGTTCTAGAGAGGCCCTTGTGTAGGAAATGGGAAGAAAAAGGATGAATTTTACTCTCTTGGATGCTTGAAATTAGAGGAGGCCATGAGATTATTTTATTTCAGAAGATAGAACACTGAAAAGACAAAAAAAGGTCAAAATTTGGTGGTTATATAACCCCAGTTCGAATTTTGAATTTAGGAGGGAAATTTGAATTCTGAATTTAACTGCATATGTTGACAGATCCAATCCATGTATGTCGACATATCTAGTGTAAATTTGATGATTTGTTTTTCTTTTTAATTTCTAATTTATATGTTATTATATTTATGATAAAGAACAATTCCCTAACTCTCTTCTTAGCTCAGTAAATGTTGTTTGGTTCAATGCTTTTGTAAATATATCAGCTATTTGATTTTCAGTATTTATAAATTCTAGTGAGATTATTTCTTTGTTTACATTATCTCTTAGAAATTGATGTCGTATATCTATATGTTTAGTTCTAGCATGATGAGTTGGATTTTTAGATAAATTAATTGCACCAGTGTTTTCGCAGTATATTGGTGATGTAAAGTTTAAAGCAAAATATTTTAATGTTTGTTGCCTATAAATAACTAGTGAACAGGCTAATGCTGCTAAAATATATTCTGCTTCTGTTATGAACAGAGATACATAATTTTGCTTTTTTGCTAAACTAGGAAATTAGGGAGTATCTTAAAAAATGACAAGTTCCACTCATACTTTTTCGGTCTGATTTGGAATCTGCATAATCATCACTAAATGAAATTAATTCAAAGAAATCCTCTTTTGGATAAAAGAGTCTATAATCTAATGTGTTATTTACGTATCTTAATATTCGTTCTATAGACTTTAAATGAGTTTCCTTAGGTTGAGATTGATAGCTTGCATAGAGACATACAATATGCATTATATAAGGTCTACCAGCGTTTATATAGAGTAGTGACCAATCATTCCTCTATATAATTTTTGAACTACATCTTTTGAATTTTCCTCCTTATTTAATTTTACATCTATTACCATGGGAGTTGGCTTCCAACTGGTATTTGACATGCCAAATTTCTTAACTAAATCTTTAACATATTATTCCTGACCTATAAAAATACCATTACTTAATTATTTTGTTTATAATCCTAGAAAGTAATTTAGTTCTTCCATATAACTCATTTCAAATTCCTTAGTCATCATATTTGAAAATTCTTTGTTAATTTATCATTAGTTGATCCATGAATAATATGATCTATATATATATATTTGTATCGGTTGAATATCATTGTTATTTCTTTTAATAAAAAGGGTACTATATACTTTGCCTATTTCAAAATTAGATTGTAATAAATATGGTTTAAGTCTATCATACCAAGCTCTAGGAGTCTACTTTAGATCATATAAAGCTTTCTTTAAGTTATAAACGTGATTAGGGAATTTCTCATCCTTAAAAAGATGGGGTTCTACATAAACATTTTTTTTAATAAAATGATTAAAAAAGCACTTTTAACATCCATTTGAAATAATTTAAAATTATTACAATTTGTAAAAGCAAGTAAGATTCTTATTGCTTCTAATCTAGCTACGGGTGAAAAGGTTTCTTCAAAATCAATATGTTCTTCTTAACAATAACCTTGAGCAACTAAACGATCTTTATTTCTTACAACTACTCCTTGTCCACACATACCCATTTAGTTCATATTATAGATTTATCCTCAGGTTTTGGAACTAATTCCAAACATCATTTCTAATGAATTGATTCAATTTTTCTTGCATAGCAAGAATCCATGAATTATCTGTTGATACTTCCTTTGGATTTTTAGGTTCAATAGTTGAAATGCAAGTAATATTACTCATTTTATTTAATTGATTTTTTGTTTTAACAACAGATTATATATTTTCTAGAATGTTTTCTACAGGATAATCCTTTAATATTTTAATTCTCTTATTTGGATATATATTTTCAGTATCTTTACCATTTTCATTGTTAATAATTTCATTTGTATTATCAACATTTTCTTCTTCACCAATACTTGTATTGTTAATTTCAAAATTTTCATCAAACGAAACATGTAATGTCTCTTCAATAGTATTAGTTTTAGTATTAAAAACTCTATAAGCTTTACTTTTGTTTGAATATCCAATAAAAATTCCTCTATCTGATTTAGCATCAAATTTATCTAAATTTCCTTTAATATTCAATATAAAACATTTACTACCGAAAACTGTAAAATACGATACTTTAGGCTTTGTATTATATAATAATTTGTATGGTGTAGTTAAAGGTCTTATCAAAACTTTATTTAAAATATAACATGTTGCAGCAACTACTTCAGCCCAATTATTTTAGGTAAATTATCATTTAACATAGTTCTAACGCACTCTTGAATCATTCTATTTTTACGTTCTATTACTCTATTTTGTTGTGGTGTTCTTGGAATAGAAAAATTATGAGTAATTCCTTTCTTATTACAAAAATTTTCAAAATTTTCATTTTTGAATTCTTCTCTGTGATCATTTCGAATAGTTTTAATTTTAATTGATATTCGATTTTGAATTCTTTTAATAAAAATTTTAAACATTTCAAAAGCATCACTTTTAAGTTTAGAAAAATTATCCAAGTAAACCTAGAAAAATCATCTACGGTCACAAAAGCATATCTATTATAATTTATAGATTGTATTTGCGAGGGACCGAAAAGATCTAAATGAAAAAGCTCAAAGGATTGAGAGGTGGAAATCATATCTTTTGACGTAAAAGAACCTTTTTTAAGTTTTCCTAATTGACATGCATCACAAAGATTTTTAACATCAAAACTTATTTTAGGAAGACCCCTAACCAGATCATTTTTGACAATTTTAGAAAGGTGTTTGAAATGAAAATACCAAATCTTTTATACCAATCTAGGAATCACTTGCTTCAACCAGAAGACATAATTTATCATTTGATACCTTCACATTTAAGATGTAAAAGTTTCTTTTCCTAATGCCTTCAAAGATAATGTTTGACTTATTATCTTTAATATGTCATTTATCATTTTCAAATTTAATTTTGAAGTTATCATACAATTGACTAATACTTTACAGATTATGTTTTAAATTCCTAACTAACAAAACATTAGAAATAGTAGGAGTTTTAGAATTATTAACATTACCAATGACGATCATATATCCTTTAGAGCTGTTTTTAAAATTGATTGATCCATTGTCTTTGTAAATGATATCTTTCAGGATCTCTGGATTTCCAGTCATATGCCTTGAGCAGCCACTATCCAGTATCCATTTATTTTTTTAATTTGTAGAGTTTGAACACCAGGTATTTGTTTATCAAAAACCATGTAACATATCTGCTCTTGTAAACTATATAATTTCAAAGGATCAAGTGACTTTTTATAATGAATGGATGTAAATTCATAAAACAATGCCATGTTACTTTTGTCAGATTGCTTTTTAGAAATACTGTTAAAAATATTATCAATATCTCTTGCCATTAAAACTTTTCAAAACTCAAATTACTAAATTTTGAAAACTAATGCTCTGATACCAAATGTAAGTTTGCGAAATAAGGATCTTAAAGCTAATTTAAAGTAGATGTGTGGTGAATAGCGTTTTCTAATTTTTTCTAACTCTTTTTTGAATTCTTTTGAGATTATAGTTTAAAGAATGCAATTAACAATCATAGATTCAAACATAGATAAATATAAATGTAGTAAAAGTATAAAAGAAAGAAAACACTAGGATTTTATACCGGTTCGGAGTTACCCTACATCCAGTCCTGTACAGTTTCTTGTATAGATTTCTTTTCAAATAGCAACACAAATACAATCTTGATTTGAAGGCAACGAGACCCAACCTCCAGACTTTTCGAGCTCTAGGTAGGCTCACTTGATTTACACGGGCCACAAGCACAACCACTTGAATTTTTGTATCACTAAGCACACCTAATTGATTTACGCGGGCAACAATCACACCCACAAGTATAATAATATGATTTGGTAGAGTTTTGCAGACTCAGATCTTCGATTTTGAATACAAATGATCCTATAACCTCTTGAGTAACACTTTGATCTTGTTTGAGTGAGAGAGATGAGAGTAATCAATAGAGAATCAAATTAGTGGAGTTTAATTTGATTTTGATTGAATTTGAGAAGAATTTGAGTAGAATTTCTTTCGAAAACAATTGAGTGAAAGAGGAGAGAAAATATGAGAAAGTAGTTAATAAAAATTTGTTGGTTTAACCACTATTTATAGAGAAACATAGTCATGTTCATGCGCGAAGATATACAACGAAAAGACACTTTAATCAAAATTTGAATTTTGAAATTTTCGGTCTATATGTCGATATACATGTATAGGATATGTCTACATATCCCCTTGTATTTTGAAAAATAATTTATTTTAAATTTTTTTGAAAATCTTAAGTTTTGTAAAATATCTCGATACTTTATAAATTCATTTAATCGTATTTTAATCATGATAGAACTTAAGAAAACTTTATAAAATTATTTTTAGAATATTTTAATTATATAAAGAATTTTATATATAATTGATAAAGTTTAAGTGAATATACTTAAAATCAAAGTTATAACAAATATTATAATATACTTATAAATATTTAGAAACTTTAAAAATAAAATTATAACAAAGAATAATATTTAAAGTAAGTTTTAGAACACTTAAAAAACTTAATTTCTAAAGGTATAATAAAATCAAAAGGTAAAAATAATTTAAAGGTTATTTTGAAAGATTATTTTGAAAGATTATTTTGAAAACAAGAATTCTCTTTAAAAACTATTTTTGAATTTTATGATTTTTGAAATTGAAAATTATTTGAAAAGGAAAAAATAGGGAGAGAGAGATCAAAGAAGTGCTATCAGAGTTTTAACAAAAAATTTATGACTCTATGTCTTATCTGGGGAATCTTGAGTTCTTCAATAATCACAAGTCTTCAATTTCTAACTCTTGAATCCCTATACCAACTTCTTGATATTGTATTGTCTTCTTAATCAAATACCTATCTAATATCCTGCACTATATACTACTAGTATAAATTGCACGATACATGCATCTTGTAGCTAAAGATATTTGGTTTTTATTTAAAAAAATTAATGGATGGATATGTGATATACGTGCAAAATCATTGATGGTCACAACACTTTTATTTTAAATAGTTGTTGGCGGTGTTGGATGTAAATTGATAGTGAAATCCGTTGATGGGTGGTCGATCGTTGGAGAAGACGTAGAAATCACCGTCGGTGTAGAATTGATTTCGGTTAGTGGAGAATCGACTGATGTAGTTGAAGTAGTGGAGGATTGCGTCGATGTAATTGAAGTAGTGGAGGATTAGAAAATGAGGCTAACATTGTTTTCATGGGCTAACAAGCGGATGGTAAAGGGGACGACATGTGAAGGGTAGTTTGGGGGTTTCAAAAAGACACGGTTGATCTTAGTTCATTGAATTACTATTATTAGTAGTAGAGATATATATCTTGATAAAAACATGAGTATCTATATTTTATATAATGTCATATGGTTGTTGTCATCAAAACCAATAGCTAAGGTACTAGCAAAGGGACACCAAAGTAATACAGAGCCAGAAAATAAGAATAGTACTTAAAGTAAAACAAACACCTTGGAAAGGGTATAAACTAATATATATATATATATATGTGTGTGTGTGTGTGTCTGCGCGTGCGCGCGCACTTGTGTGTGTGTGTGTGCGCGGGCGCACGCATGTGTGTAATGTACTTGTATTTTGCTATATAGATATAGAAGAATATATATCTACTTTACTATCGTTTTTACACTTTCTCTTTCTTTCTGTTTCTAATGAAGACCTGCTTAATAGAAAACTCAAAATGTAAATGAGGAGTGGATGAGTTGCGATAGGTGCAACAAATGCAAGGAGGAAGACTGTGAGTACGCAGACAAATGGATGAAATGAAGGAGAAAGGCAAAGAGCAGTTGAGGCTGATGATGAACCCTGACTAATGTTGTAGGCATTAATGTGAATGCCTTGTTCAGACTGTTTATGATGCAAAGGGTAAGGGAGAATCTGCCGGAGGCTGTGAAGCCAAGGCCTGCTGCAGCGAGAGAAGACTTCTCAAAGATGAATCATGATCATCGAAAATTGGAAGGAAACATGTTCACAAGGAAGAAGCCCACTATTGATGTACTAAATTGATTAAGAGTATGTGAATGTATATTTTGAGATCTGGGATTGAATGATGAGTAAAGGAGAAGACTGGCATGGAGACAATTGCATAAAGATGCATTGGATTGGTATAAGATAGTGATTTTCGAAACTCCAGAGGAGGAGATTACTTGAGTGCAGTTCAAGGAAAGGTTCGAGTCGCAGATCATATCTGAGTCTTAACAAAGTGTCCTGTTGTAGGAATTCATAAACTTGAAGCAGGGTGACCCTACCTTGGAAGGATACATGTATAAGTTCAACTCTTTGGCTAAGTATGGCAAGGAGATCATTAATATCCCACTAGAGAAGAATGAGAAGTTTATTGTAGTATAAATGATTTAATGTGACTAATAATATTAATTGTTAATGATAAAATAACCAATAGTCAAATCTATTAAATACCAAAAGCATGAATTATTATTATCTTGAAAAAAACAAGTGCATGAACTCAAATACCTAGAGTCAAAGAAGATATTATTTAAATATTACAAGTACTTTACAAAATAGAGGATGATTAACGTAGGAACAAACGCCTTGGATAACATGTGGCGTTGGTACTATGAAACCATGTAACTTTAGTATTCAATGACGACGCATGTCAACATCATGTCAAGCTTCAAAAATCGATAGGTATCAGCAAGTAACACGTCATCGATCCGCGTCAATTAACGTACAACAAGATTGGAACAAGTCTTTCGATCTACAAAGTCAGTTTTCTACGACAAAGGTATCCTTCAATAGCTAAGCAGAAAACCTACTATAAATAGGCATGGACCCTATAGAAAATAGACAAACAATAATTTGAATTCTAAAGCAAATGAGTATTTTTCATGACTGGAGAAATTTGTAAAACTCGTTAATGGCTAGCATAATAATTTCTGTATATTTGGAAAAATAAGTAGAAAAATACAGAAAGTAGATGTATGGTATTTTTCCAAACCATTATAAATTCCTATGTCTTTACTTGACTGCTTTTATTTCTAAACTTTTACTACTTCCCTTCGGCATTTAGTGTTTTTGTGATGCTACTTTGTAGTTTTAATTCTAATAATTGAGGCTCCTTTTTAACTAAAGCCAGACTTCAGTCGTTGGTTATTGAACGAGGAAAAACCGCCTCAACAAAGGGTAAGATGTAGACTTGTAAGATTGTAGTACTATTATTCATACTATAATTTTTCCACTAAAAATTACCAAATTAAAAACTAAAAAAAAGAAACATTATAAACCTACTTAAAATTGCCCATTCATTCCATAATTCTACTTCCATTTGTTTCTGTCTATTTAGAATCCTAAAACTCTAGTTTTTAATTTGATAGCAGTAAATAAAAATCTTATTTAAATGAATTATGGATGAAGAGAAAATTGATATAAAGAACTCATCTCAAATAAAGATCTATAGAATTTTTTTCTGGTAAATGCATTGTTAATTTGTTTTTTATAATTCGAAATGACAACTCATATTAGATGTGCAATTTTGAATAACAAACCTTCGGATCTGTTTGGCTTCAAATTACTTGCTTGGGTTTTGCGTTTTCAGTATTTATGTTAACCCAAAAAATGGATCAGCACCCTGGTTTAAGTTTGAAAACACCAGCCCTATTTTGACAGAGCAATATCACAGATCACAGATATCAGAAAAGAATGGTAAAAGAAAGAAGACAGAGAATTTTTATGGTGGTTCGACTGTTAATGTAGCCTACGTCCACTTTATATTCTTCTTATAGACCGATTGTTGTTACAAGATGTGTTTTACTACAATACTTTGATTATCTCTCTATAGATCAGATCCCCAGAGTTGGAATCCATTGGAGAATCATAGTGAATTGCTTTAGAGATTGTTGTGAGGGAGGCAGAGAATGAAGAATGTTTCCAGCAAAGCTTTAGCAATCAGTCTCCAGGATCCCCCTTTGTGTTGCAGGTAGGATGCTATTTATAGAGATCGGAGAGCTTTTGGGCCAGGCTTGTCTTCATCAGCTCACAGGTAGGTTTCAGGCGATCTGGCGGTCTTTGGCTCACAAAACACAAAATGAGCCAAAACCATGTGTTAATGGTGACCCATGGTCCTTGGTATCGCGGAGACCCGATGGGTCGTGGGCGAACCGATGGGTCGCGGGCGAACCGATGGTTCGGGACGACCCGATGGGTCACGGGCGACCTGATGATTTGATTCGTTTTAGCGGATTGAATCTTGCCTCTTTTGATAGTGTTCCAGATTGGGTTTGTTTGATGGTTTGAGCAGAGGCATGGGTCACTGATGAGTTATGCACTTAGGATTTTTATGAGGTTTGTAAGTGGAGATGTTTCCGTAGTCTTTTATCGTTACCGTTTCGCTTCGATGGCAATTCTCTAGCTGTTGGCGTTTAGCTGCCAATTGAACTAAGAGGAATGCCGATCTCAGTCATCGTCTTAGTCATATAGCTTGACCCTTGTTAATTCTTCGCCTTAGCTTTTTTGATTAAGTTCTACGCTATTACGATGTGATGGGATTGTTTTGTATTCTGATGGATCCTGTTGGATTAAAAACCCGGATAACATTTGCCCCCTAAAGTACGCCTTTTTAATGAAAGGTGTGCTTTGCTTTAGAACAATTCATGGCAACGAGTCTTCCGTTGTTGATCTTTAGTCTTGGTGGATCATTCAGCCCCTTCAGATTCTCTTGCCAGTTACAAGTCGTTCCAAACCTGTTACAACCTAAGACTCTAGACTCTGCCTAAGTGTAATCTATACATCAAAATCATTTCGGTTTCATTCGGGGTTATTACATCACATGTCTCTAATTACATTACACATCTCTAATCGTCACGTGTTCATTCGGTATTTACATCACTATCAACTTTTGCTTTCCATTTAGAGTTTTTACATCATATATCAAAATCAAACCATATAACAGAATCGCATCATATCACATCATATATCAAAGTCACAATATTACATCTCAAAATCACATATGGTCACAACGTATATCAGAATCACATTGTATCACATCATATATCAAAGTCATCCTGTGTTCATCCATGATTTATTCATTTTGTTCTATTTATAGGGAATCCAATTTTTTTTTTTGCGAAACCAAATCCGTTTTAAGGTTCGATCTTTCTGGACTGCTTGAGCAAGTTTAATGCATGATCTCCCTTGATCATTTGATGTTTAATTTAATATGCGATCCTTCTAGATCGTTTAATGTTTTAAGTTAAGGGGACGATCTTTACGGATCGTTTGTTTGTTAAGTCAAGGGGGATTAAGTAAGCCGATCCGCTCACTCTCCGGTGAGGGGACTTACTTCTTGCACTCCGGTCCCGTGGTAGGACTCTAAGACGATCAATATCGTACAAGTCCATCCTCTCGCTCTTTGGCAAGGGGACTTGCACCTTGCACTCCGGTCCTATAGTGGGACTCTAAGGCGATCAATATTAGTTATCAAAATTCAAATATTCAAATCAAAAATTAAACAAGCAGGAGTCAAAACAAGCAGAAATTCCAAATGTTCATCTTAGGCATCCGACTCAGAGCGTGCCTAAGGACCGTTCGGGTTCCCGTACACGTGTAAGCGGCCTTTGATGATTGTTGTTCTAAGTTTTCTTAGGCATCTGACTCAGAACGTGCCTGGGGACCATTCAGGATCCCGTACACGTGTAAGCGGCCTTTGATTATTATTGTTTACATACCAAAAGGAAAATTGCGGGAAAAGAAACGATAAAACAAAGCATTGGAATCGAATCCGACTCCCGTTTACCCCGATCATGGGATAATTTGCCTTGGCGCCTATCCTTGGGCATTTCTTGATGCATTTTCCATGGATGATGGTTGTCCCTCCAATTCCGCCGCAGTTCTGTTCCTCATATATTGCAGCAGCTGGTTGTTCCGGAGTAGTTCTTCTATCAGACACGAAGGTGTCAACACTCGTTCGTCTCATGCCCATTCAACTCATGGAAGATGCAAAACTTTTCAGATCTTTTCTCCTGATCAATGGGCTCCCTCCTAGGCGGCCTTCGGTAGTGGTTCTCCCACCTCGTATCAAGGTATATCCTCTCTGGGGTTTCGGTCAGGTCGGTGTATGAGGAGAATCTTGGCCCGTTTCTCTGTCATGTTTTCATCGGCTTTCCTCTTCCCTTTGTCTTTTCCAATTCCATCTCCAGATGGTCCCCCGCCTTCGACGGCCTTTATTTCAGCATCCACATCCTCGTCCTCGGCTTTGGCATCTTCTTGACGCAGGTACCTCTCAGCTTTGTAATAGAATTCTGCAAGATCCATCGGTGGGTCCCTTTTCAATGCGGCTTTGAAATCAGTCTTATTCGCGACTCTGGATACCGCTACCATTGGATAAATGATGGGTCTGGTTTGTCCACTGCGGCTGCGGCCGCATTGAATCTTGTTAAGTAGCTTCTCAAGGACTCTCCAAGCATTTGTTTCACATTTAAGAGCGTAAGTACATTCCTTGGTTGTGAGACATGAACCCTGAACTATCTCAAGAATCTGCTCACTAAGTCTGTCCACATGCTTATGGACCATTTTCCAACTGTCTGAACCATATTGCAGCTAAATCTGTGAAGTATAAGGGAAAGCATCGCCCCATTACTTCCTCAGAAGCACCCAACATATCCATATGTTGGATGTATCGCATCATATGAATCGTCGGATCCGTCTTCACGTCGTACATTTCCAGTGTCGGAAGCTTGAAATCTGGAGGGTTTCTCGCGTTTCGAATATTAGCAGTAAATGGATTTCTATTCACATCTTCCAGACCCTGATCTGGAGGGCCTCCTTTGATGAATCTCCGTACCAATTCAGTAACTCTTTTCTCACCGTCCAATAAAGGTCTTTGCCCTAAACCAATACTTTGCCCCTACCCCGTTGGGGGTATCTCGGGATAGACTCTTCCGGCAACACACATGTGTTCTGATTCACAACTCTAGCTTCATTCACTCCTCTTTTCCTTTGAGAAGGTTCTAGTACATATCCCTCTGTCGGTTGCATCCTAGTGTTCGGTTCAGCTCTCGTGCCACCAGTCCCTGGTGTTTCAACAGTTGCTCCGGCATTTGCATTGATTCCCATGTTGATTCCAGCGCTGCCCCCATGTGTTGGTTGCTCTGGGCATGGGGACAAGGCTCCACCTATCTCCAATCCAAATCCGGCAATCCCTGCATTGTTCCTTGAAGTCTGCTTCCTATTCCCTATAGATCTAGCCATTCCTTGCTGCTCCATCCTCTGGAGGAATCCGTCCATCATCTCCTGTTGTCTAGCTAAGAGTCCATCCTACATCTCTTTCATCATACTTTCCATCTCCCCTCTAATCACATAGCTGGGTTGATGAGAATTCGGGGGCGACCTGGTGGGTCGCGGGCGATCCGGTGGAGGTTTGTAATTGTAAATGTTTCCATAGTCTTTTATCGTTGGTGTTTCACTTCGACGGCAATTCTCTAGCTGTTGGCATTTAGCTGCCGATTGAGCTAAGAGGAATGCTGATCTCAGTCGTTGTCTTAGTCGTATAGCTTGACCCTTGTTAATTCCCCACCTTAGCTTTTCTGATTAAGCTCTACGCCATTTTGATGTGATGGGATTGTTTCGTATTCTGCTGGATCATGTTGGGTTAAAAATCCAGATAACAATTTACTTTAAAGGCGTGAAAGAGGAGAAGAGAGGTGGAAACGCCTATCCACTACAACAACGGGAAAAAAGGAAAGAAATAATTTTGGTGTTTCTCAAAAAGCGGAAAAGAAAGAAAAAGTATTTTCAGTTTATACTTTTAAACTATTTTCCAAATTGACCGTTTTCCTCTACCGTACATCTTTCATATATTTTGAAATACATCGTTTTTCTATATAATTTATTTTGAAATACGTTGTTTTTTTTGAATTGGTATTTTAATACAACATATCACTGGGACAACATATCACATGTTAATATATGTTTGATTCACGCTACGCGAGTTTCGAGCTTGCGACCTCTCGCACCAAAGTCGAATCCCTTAACCATTGGGATAATGGTGCTTGTCTTCAAGATACATTGTTGAAACCGCAAAACAAAAAAATTCCGTCTTCAAACCAAACTGACGCTTAGCGTCTATTATTCAGGATAATTACCATACAATCTAACGTTTGCCTCTTCAACTATAAATAGTTTATTTTCGGCGTTTTTCCCCGGTTGTAGTGTAGATTGCTGCATGAGTGATTTGATTTCCTGTTTTTCATTTTGTTGCTAGCGAGGACGGATGTACGAATAAATTTAAGAAGAAATTATGGGATGATTAGGAACACTCGTAACATAAATATATTTTCACGTTTCTTTCCAATATTTTTGTTTGAAATTCTAGTATAACATGTAAAAACATTTCCTCTATCTGATGTCAAACACTCCGCCACTGTGCATACGACGGATGTCCTTGATTCTTAAATTAATGCATGAAGTGAGGTCACATTGACCAATTATATTGAAATTATGGACACTGAGAGAATAGAATAGTTTAGAAGATGATAGCAGAGGAACATGGGTCATGCACGAGCGAGCTTAATAATAATTATAGACGGACGTCAATGCAGGCAACTTTAATCATTCTAGACTAGAAGTTCAAATATGTTGGTAACCGTCATAGTTGAAAGTCAGACATGACGGGCTTCACTAAGCAAGTGATCTATATACATAACACGCGTACATATATGCATGTACAGTACATATGCATCTGCACGCGACAGAATCTAAAGTACACGTGAAATATTATATTCAATCCTCGAGGCTATTTTTATTAAACCGAGTTGTTGGTTATCCCTAGCAACCTACTCAACAACAAAATCAATCAAATAAATGGTTCTTTCTTTCTTTTTGTCCCAGGGAATTGGATAGCGGCAAGACTATGGTTAGCCATAATTTCTCACTACTCTTTTATTCATCCATCACCAAGTTTGGCATTTAATCTCAACAATATTTTATCCTTTATGCATTCGTATTGCATTTTAATTACCCGAACTATGAGCCAATAAGGTAGACATGACATGAGGCAAGCAAATTTATTACTCTTGTTACTATAATCTATACGCTAATTTTATTTAATTAAACACGTAAAGTTGTTGAATCGTCCTCCACACAACTGAAAAAACAATCATGTCTATAATTTTGCTGAGTATACCTATTTTATTGTTAAATTTTTTTCTTTATACCTTTATATAGTAAACTGATCCTTCAAAAAAAATTCATCATACGAATAACCACTCCACCTGCAAGACCTTTTTTAATCCACATGTAGCATCTATATGGTTGTTATACATATCACACATTTCTACCATGTAATTTTCCAGACAATCACTCAACTTATACTCTGTAAACTGTGCATTTTCAAATTAAAAAAATCAAAACAATATAAAATTCAAGTTTTACATTTTCTGATTACATTAGATTTGCAACATCGTCATCACAATCAATTGGTACAAGCACAAGATTTGAGAATTAACTAAAATTATATTTTTAGGATTTGTTGTACAAGAGGGATAGAGGAAGAAAAATAAGATAAGAGGTAATAAGATGGCTGAATAAAATAAGGACAATTTTTGCCTTCAAATTTTCTCAAAATCTTATGAGGTAACTTATCACATTTATGTGTTAAATAGAATTGACCTAATCTATATAGTATATATAATGAAATAATTCAATTTGAACATTTTGAAGTTACAAAAATACTCATAGTAGATGAGTGTTTTAGACCGAGTTCCTCAAGTCTTTGGTTCAAATACTTCAAACACCAAAATTATGTTGCTACCAATTTCACTTCTATTTCGCTAATAGCTTTTTTTTTGAAAAAAAATTAAATAAATTAAGATGATTTTTGTCATGTCCATGAGTACTGATGACCGAAGTTCCTGAAGTCTTTGGTTCAAATCCTTCCAATATCAAAATTATGTTGCTACCAATTTCACTTCTATTTCGCTAATAGCTTTTTTTTGAAAAATAAATAAATAAATTAAGATGATTTTTGTCATGTCCATGAGTACTGGTGTTATTTAACAAGATCTCAAACTTGATTATTTGCATGTTGATATAAAAAATATCAAGGACTGCTGAAGTGTTGAAGACCAGACTTGAACTTGGGGGTTCAATGAAAAGATTACATATCTTTATCGTTAAGCTACATTTAATTTCAAAGTTTGTTGAATAACATACTTTATAGATGCAAATAAATGAAAGTTTGAGGCATCCTAGGAATCGAGGTCCTAGGCCACTGGCTATGTGACTTATACCGAGGGCAAAGCTTGAATGAGCAATATCGAAAATTCTCTTATTCATGTGGCTATAGAGTCAATTTATAATAGTTGATCATCGTTGGATGCTGGACATGTCTCTTCAATCCGACAATTCTAGATATCTTTCCATATCATTGATAGGTGTCATGCACACGTGGCATTCATATCGATTTTGACTATTAATCGTTGGATATTTGACAAGTGGAGATCAAATGGTTGAGAATGTTTTTTTCTTGATAATGGGTGATTACATGGACTAATGAGAAGATGTCATAAGACACTTTTTGTTGTACCTCAATCTGAATCTATAGCGTATTTATTTTTGGTTGAGTCGCGGACTAGGTCGCTCTCTTTAAAACGATTCGCGACTTAGCCTCAAGGTGCAAAACTATCTATCAACCGCTCCATCCACAGGATAAAACAACATCTGAAATTTGATCAATTTGCTGTTTGCACAACAACTTATTATGAATATAACACTTTCTAATTTAATTGCTTTTAAAGTTTCTTAAAAAGAAAAAAATGCAGAGGACAAAGAAGTGGAAAAAAATTGTCTGTTATTCACATTTTCTCTTCTACCTATCTAACGTTTAAATAGGCAGAATGGAATTTGTATGCGTTTCTAAAGTGATGGAATGTTAGTGGATTTGAATTTATTTGTCATTTAAAACAAATATTTAATACCGTTAAATTTTGCAATGGCTCCATAATAATGACTCATAAATATATATTACAGTAATACATTTGCAACGGCTCAATTATAATAATGACTCATAAATATACGACCGTTATACATTTGCAATGACTTAATTATAATAATGGCCCATAAATATATAACCATTAACCTGTTTTTTTTTAATTACTTGACTTAAAGTTCCAACAATCCACCACTTGAATTATTAAAAAAAAATTCCAACCAATTTTCGTAAATATAGGATTGTGCATAAACAAAAGGTATCTTTCGATTTGAACCTTTGCATAGTGAGTAAGACTCAGTTTACTAGAGTGACTCGTAGTCTTGAACTATATTCCTGACATCAAATCACACACAACTTTTCTATAGTGTTATCAACTAAGCCCGTGCATTTATGGTCATGCACGTCTATCCCAGTTTAGTGAACGTTATAGGAATCTTATCCAAAATTCCATAGGAAACGGCTACATTACCACATCCACACAGGTGAGTCTATCAAGGTTACTCTTGAAGGTAGGTATTCCACTTCATTTAGAGTATAGATCTCATTAAGAGTTTCTATTAACTCACCCTCTAATTGCTTCAGGAATACATGCTTCTAAGTATATAAAAATAGCATGTTCAACTCATATCACTTTATAACTAGTTATTACTCATTGAACCTAGTTCTTGGGATCTTCAGTCATTAGGTTGGGTTACCATTGCACATGACTCAACAATCTAAGGATAATAGTCTCATTCTTTTAGATGTAGAAAGGAGTTTCTCTCTATCCAGTTCTTTCATCAAAGGATCCATCAAATTCTCATTAGTGCGTACATGATCAATTCTTATAGATCCTGAAGAGATATACTCTCTTATAATGTTGTGCTTATGATGAATTTGTCGTCTCTTACCGTTGTAATAACGATTCTCGACTTTTGGAATAGCCGCGATACTATCATAACACAGTTGGTATCGGTTTTTCCCATAAAGCGATCTTAGCTAGCAGGTTTCTTAAGTATGCTTCTTCACTAGCATTAGCTAGTGCTATCATTTCTGACTCTATAGTGGATTGAGTGAAGATAGTCTGTTTCTTAGATTTTCAAGAAACAACTCCTCCTGCAATGTTGAAAATATATCCACTAGTAGCTTTGGAATCGTCTGATAAAGTATTCCAATCTACATCACTGTATCCTTCAAGGATAGTGGAATTTTTTTGATAGTGTAATCCAAGGTTCATAGTTCTTTTAAGGCATCTCATGACCCTTTCAATAGCATGCCAATGCTCTATACCAGGTCTACTAGTAAACCCGCATAATAATCCTACGACATATGCAATGTTAGGTCTAGTATAAGTAGTGGCATATCGAAGACTGCCAATGATGCTCGTATATTCAAACTATCCTACACATTCACTAGTGTTCTTAAATAGTTTTACACTTGGATCATATGGTGTACTAGCAAGTTTACATTCAAATTAATTATATTTCTTTAACATCTTTTCAATATAATGAGATTGGTCCAAATAAATTCCCCTTTTAGACTTAGTCACCATAATACCAAGAATAACACTTTCTTCACCAAGATAATTCATATCAAAATTGGCACATGATATGGACTTAACTGTAGGATTGTTTTCACCCTAGAGGGGGGGTGAATAGGGTGTACTAATAAAAATTAATGTGGAAATAAAAACATAAAGTAATACAGTAGAGATCACATACAAATTTACCCAGCTTCGGCAAAAACCTGCCTACGTGCTGCCTCCAAGGTTTCTACTAGAAATTAAGTAATCAGTCGCTTACAAAACACATAAACTCGCGATACCCGCTAACTCGATTAACTTAACTCTAAGCTCAAAACACTGCCACAACCCAGCCATTGAGTTGCGAATTTTCAAACTACGCCTCGTAGTTTGTACCTAGTTACACAACTAGAAATTTACAAATTTTAAAATAGAGAATTACAAAATAAAAAAACACTAAAAACCCTATTATTTAGCCCAAATCAAAGAATAGTATCGGCCCACCAATAGAAAACAGTTCGGTCCAAAAAAAGAAGATAATTCTCCTTTGTAAAACAAGGCCGATTTCCTCTTTCTTCCTTCTTCTGAAATTAGGGTTTCTCACCAATTGATGCCGCCGCTTAAAATTAGATTGATTGAAGTGATGATTTCAACTCTGGTTTGCTTTGTCGATCGATCTCTAGCTTTGATTACACTCGGTAGCTTCAATTGTGTCGAGCTCGAATGGTAAAAATGGTATGCGATTTACTTTATTTTCTCTGTTGATTTGCTTGAACTCGAACTCGATGCTTTCCTTGATGTCTCCTCTGCTACTTTAGTCTGGTTCCATTTGTTGTACATGTTGAATGATTGCATATCCATATGTACTGGACCCTGTACTCTGGTTGCATATGTATATGTCTGGTGCACCACTATTGTTCTGTCCACCCAAGTGCTAGTCGCTTCGAGTCATTTTATTGATCTGGTCTTGTTAGCCTTGTATTGCTTCGAGTTCTATGTCCAGTTCCAATTGAAGTCATGTTGCATATTGTTGTTTTTGTGAGCATTCCTGAAGTTTGTTGTTGTTGTGATCATCCATGTAAATGTTGTTGTTGTTTTGCATTCCTGAAGCTTGTTGTTATTTTGCATTTCTGAAGCTTGTTGTTGTTGTTGTGAGCATTTGAAGTCTGGTACTAAACTTTGCACATTGCTCTGACCATCCATGTTGGTGTGTTCTTATTGCCTTTGTTGTTAAATCCATGCCTTATTGTGTTCATGCCTGAATGTAGCCTTGTTTCACTGATCCATTGCTGTCTTTGCTTGTGTGATTTGTTGCATGCACCAGTTTGTACATATGCACTACATGTTGATTTTATTTTCTCTATTATGGTCCCTTATGCCAATGTTATTGTAGTCTTGTCTTTGTTGCTCCTGACCATTGCATTGAACTTGTACATGTCTGGTGCCTTTGTACATTTCTGTTTGGACCTCTTGTGTTCACCACTATTTGTCTGCATGTGCTCTATCCTTTGTACATATGACCATGTTGAACTGCTAGATCCACTGTGTATATGTGCATTGTTCTGGTCTGGTTGCATATGTTGTTTTCATATTGCATTGTGACTTGCCTTGAGATAAACTGCCCCTGTTTGCTTGCACATGTATCAGTGCATGTATACTTTGTGTTTTGTTTTGTTCGAGTCATTTGCACTTGAGTTGAATCCAGTCGTGGCTTGGGTTTGACCTTGCGATCACCTATCCTTGCTATTTTTACAACCAAGCGTATATCGGTGTGCACGACCTTATGACATGTACACCGATACACTATACATGTCACAAGTTGTTCGTGTAAGATGAATTAAAAGAAATGATGACGAACAACCCAAATAACTGAGGCAAATAATATTTTCAAACATACACTTATTGTGCACGGAAAAAATATTTCTTTTTAAATTTTACTATGTCAGTGTTTATTTTGCATATAGTTCAGATGCTGGATACATGCTGGAACAGAGTTGAAGATCAAATACGAGTGTTGAGTGATTATGTAGTGAGGTGTAATATGTATGTAAAAATTGTATAGTGAAAATTTGTGTTGTAATTGAAGTTGTACTGTAATTAAAAATGTGTAAATGTAGTGAGAGCACAAATTTGTACAATTTGAATTTGTAATAAAATATTTGTTTGAATAAAATATTTGTTTGAATAAAATATATGTTTAAATATGAATTTAGAGTTATTTATTTTATTCAATAAATATTTATTTAATTATGTGAAAAAATAAAATAGTACAATAACAAATACATTTAAACACACACACACACACACACACACATATATATGTTTATTATCATCAAACAAAAATCATAGGCTATTGTATTCTACAACTCCCCATTTTGATGATAACGAACATATATTAAGACTTTGACTCTATTAAATATATTTGGTCTTGATGAATTCTATTAGCTCCCCCTATTTGAATACTCTCACTATAAAAAAGCTCCCCTTTCACATATGCATGAAAATAAATAAAAAATATGCAATGAACCTAGATGAGAATAAAAAAATTCTTATTTGCTAAAACCTTAACTTCTCTCCCCCTTTTGTTATCAGCAAAAGAGTAATAGTGTTAGATAAGAGTGATAAAGTGATAGACATTAATACAACATTAATACCTAATCGAGTATACATATTAAGTTTCAAGAAAAAATCAAACAAAAATCATAAAAACTCTATTAGGCGCATATTCCATTTTAGAGTGATAGGGGTGATGTCGGTATAGAAAGCCATATAGTCGTGTCCATTTGTGGTATATTTATGACAGGAATCTTTTTTAAATACTTACTAACCATGCATAACCGTTAGGACTTTTAGATGAGATTAGTAGTATTTCTTATTTTTTACTAAAAAATGAATTCCAAGCATCTTCTAACCACGCATAACCACGAGGACTTTTAAATGGGATTAGAATCAACTCGCGTATTTCATCCAATTTTGATATGTGTTCCATACATGCATAACCGTGAGGACTTTTAAATGAGCATGAAAGCACATAATCAGAGATTTCAAGTAGTTCACCCATGCATAATCGTGAGGACTTTTAAATGAGGGTGAGTACTTTTTGGATGTATTTATTGCTAATTTTTAAAAAATGAATAATTTCCTGTTTAAATACCACATTTTGACATACTATATTGGATTTTGATGAGTGATTGTCGTAGAAATATGATAGGAATAGATATGGTTATGGAAACCAACAAAGTTATTATAAATTTTGTTTAAATTTTTAAAGAAATTTACTAAATATACTGTCTCAAGTCATAATGTATGATTAATATCAACACTCATCATTTTTTTTCAAGCACTATTTATCTTTTCAATAATCAATAGTGAGTTAGATTACTTAACATAGGCATTTAAGATCAAATCTAAAAAATATAAAATCACATTTCTAAAATTCCTAAACCGAAACGAAGTCGACGAAAACTATTTTCTAAAAGGGGTTTTGTAAAAATGTCTGTCAATTGAGAATCAGTTGGAATGAAATTTATGCAGATATTTTCTTTGGAAATGTGATCTCTAATGAAATGAAGTTTAACATCTATATGCTTGGTGCGTGAATGATGTACATGATTATTTGTAAGATCAATTGCACTTTTGTTATCACACATAAGTGGAACTCGTTTAAAATTTAGACCATAGTCTTGCAAAGTTTGCATCATTCATAAGATTTGAGCAGAGCAACCGCTTAGAGCAATATACTCTGCCTCAGTGGTAGATAATGCAATACAATTTTTTTTCGACTTGACATGCAAGTAATGAATGTCCCAACATAAAACACGTTCCACTAGTACTTTTTCTATCAACTAGACTACCAGCATAATCTGCATCTGAATACCCTTTTAGCTCAAAGTTATTATTAGTTGGATACCATAGACCAAAATGTGAGGTGTGCAACAAATACCTTTCCTTTTACCTAAAAATAAGGTTTCTTTTGATGATTGGTCAATAATTTTGCACAAATCAGAATCTAAAACAACATTCATTCCCTTATCACATAACTGGCTGATTGAAATTAGATTATGGTGTAGATTTTCAACATCGTTTAAGGTAAATGTACCGTTACCTACTTTACTTTTACCGATAATTTTACATTTATCGTTGTTGCCCATTGTGACTCTACCACCTTTGTACTTCTATAGGCTAAGGAACTTTGATTTGTCATCCGTCATGTGCCTGGAACAACCAGAATCTAGGTACCACTCTTGTTGTTTCTTAGCCTGCCAACACACCTACACGAGGAAAGAGTTTTGTAACCTATTTGTTTTTATAGGTCCATGATTGTTAGTGACAAAAGATTTTGAAAAATAAGTTTATGTAGAACCAAGACAATCTATTTTTGTTCCTTTTGGCACCTAGATTTGTTTGACTTTAAGGGATTTTACATTCGTGCCTTTAGGAATCCAAATTGGTATAATTTTCGTGTGTTTGAGTCTAAACAAGCAATTGTTTTGATTATGTCCAATTTTTCTACAAATCGTACACTTGGAGTTTACATGATCAGTTTCACTTCTAACTCTTTCAGATTGAGTATACCTAAGTCCTTGTCTAATAGTATTAACAGTTTGTTTTCCTAATAGCATATTTAGTGATCTTTCTCCTTTGGAGAATTTTCCTAAAGTTGTAGACGATTGTTGGACTTGTGAGTTGAGAGATTCATTTTCATTCAATAACAATGTGCACTTTTTAATAGATTTTTCTCTCCTAGTATTTTAACTTTCTTTCAAAATCAGAATTTCATTTTCAAGCGATTTAATTTTAATTTCTGATTTTTTATTTCCTCTTCAAGTGATGGACACTTAAGGCACTTATTTTTATAGTTTCGAACCATTTGATCAAGCTGCATATTTAGTTCTATCAAACTATCTTTTTGTGATTAAATTTTAGCGTACTTCTCCTTAAGTCTTTCAAAACAGCCATTTATTTCATGAAAATATATAAGTAATTGAGAGTGAGTAAGTTTTGATACCTCGCTTGGCTTGTCATCATCGCTGTCACTTGTTTCTCCTGAAAAGCACATATTTGCTTTTTCATTCTCACTGCCAGTGCTTTCATCATTATCTTCATCACTTTCTTCCCAAGTTGCTGCAAAACTTTTCCTTTTCGGTTTCTTTCCTTTGTTGAATCGATTTTGAGGACAATTTAACTTGATATGACCAGATTTATTGCACTTGTGACAAATGATCTCCTGCTTTTCTAAGTTGTTTAAAACTTTGACGATTTTGCACTTTAGTTGTTGATTTAGGGTTGGATTTCCATATTTGCGGTTCCACCTTTGGAATCTCTTTACTATCAGTGCCAGTTCAGCTGCTCCTTCATCATCATCATCATCATCTTCACTTTCCGTTGTTCTTTTAAGAGCTATTGATTTCTTTCGCATATCTCCTCCTTCACGTTCTTCCTTGAATTTTATTTCTAGCTCATAAGTGGTGAGATTTCTGATGAGTTCTTCGACTTTAATTTATTTCAGATCCTTTGATTCTTAGATGGCAGTCACTTTTTCTTCAAAATTTCATGGAAGAATTCTGAGAATCTTTCGGACTATTTCCAGCTCTATGTATGGTCTTCCTAGAGATTCTGATTTGTATACAAGATTAGAAAGTCGTCCATACATTTCTTTGACACTTTCATCCTTTGCCATTGTGAAGTTCTCGTACTCGCTACTAAGCATGGCAAGGCGAGATTCTTTAACTTGGGAGGTTCCTTCATGAGTCACTTTAAGCGTGTGCCAGATTTCCTACACAGTTAAATAATGTGAGACACAGTTGAATTCAATTTGATCTAATGAACAAATAATAGAATTCATAGCTTTAGCATTAGCAATTTACTGTTTATTTTCAAGATCTATCCATTGATCCATAGGTTTTTCAACTTGTTGATTATCTACTGTCGGTGTGTTATATCCCGTTTCAACAATATTCCATGCATATATGGTTTTCAGAAAAAATTTCATTCTATTTTTCCAATATACCTATTCACCATTGAACATGGGTAGTCTAGCTATGGACCGACCCTCAGCCAAAGCATTAAAAGAAGCCATGTAAAAAAAATCAAAATTTTAAAACAGAAAAATGGTTTTTGTTCCTAGCTCTGATAGCACTTGTAGGATCGTTTTCACCCTAAAGGGGGGGGGGGTGAATAGGGAGTACTAATAAAAATTAATGTGGAAATAAAAATAGAAAGTAATGCAGTAGAGATCACATACAGATTTACCCAGCTTCGGCAAAAACCTGCCTACGTGATGCCCTTAAAGTTTCTACTAGAAATTAAGTAATCAGTCGCTTACAAAACACGTAAACTCGCGATACCCGCTAACTCGATTAACCTAACTCTAAACTCAAAACCCAGCCACTGAGTTGCGAATTCTCAAACTACGCTCCGTAGTTTGTACCTAGTTACACAACTAGAAATTTACAAATTTTAAAATAGAGAATTACAAAATAAAAATAACACTAAAAACAAAACCCTATTATTTAGTCCAAATCAAAGAATAGTATCGGCCCACTAATTGAAAACAGTTCGGTCCATAAAAAAAGGTAATCCTCCTTTGTAAAACAAGGCCGATATTCCTCTTTCTTCCTTCTTCTGAAATTAGGGTTTTTCACCAATTGATGCCGCCGCTTAAAATTATATTGATTGAAGTGATGATTTCAACTCTGGTTTGCTTCGTCAATTGATCTCTAGCTTTGATTGTACTCGGTAGCTTCAATTGTGTTGAGCTTGAATGGTAAAAATGGTATGCGATTTACTTTATTTTCTTTGATGATTAGCTTGAACTCGAACTCGATGATTTCCTTGATGTCTCCTCTGCTACTTTAGTCTGGTTCCATTTGTTGTACATGTTGAATGATTGCATATCCATATGTACTTATTTGTACTGGACCCTGTACTCTGGTTGCATATGTATATGTCTGGTGCATCACTATTGCTCTGTCCACCCGAGTGCTAGTTGCTTCGAGTCATTATATTGATCTGGTCTTGTTAGCCTTGTATTGCTTCAAGTTCTATATCCAGTTCCAGTTGAAGTCATGTTGCATATTGTTGTTTTTGTGAGCATTCCTGAAGCTTGTTGTTGTTGTGAGCATCCATGTAAATGTTGTTGTTGATTTGCATTCCTGAAGCTTGTTATTATTTTGCATTTCTGAAGCTTGTTGTTGTTGTGAGCATTTGAAGTCTGGTACTAAACTTTGTACATTGCTCTGACCATCCATGCTAGTGTGTTCTTATTGCCTTTGTTGTTGAATCCATGCCCCATTGTGTTCATGCCTGAATGTAGCCTTGTTCCACTGCTTCATTGCTGTCTTTGCTTGTGTGATTTTCTGCATGCACCAGTTTGTACATATGCACTACATGTTGATTTTATTTTCTCTATTCTGGTCCCTTGTGCCAATGTTATTGTAGTCTTGCCTTTGTTGCTCCTGACCATTGCGTTGAACTTGTACATGTTTGGTGCCTTTGAACATTTCTGGTTGGACCTCTTGTGTTCACCACTGTTTGTCTGCATTTGCTCTATCCTTTGTACATATGACCATGATGAACTGCCAGCTCCAATGTGTACATGTGCATTGTTCTGGTCTGGTTGCATATGTTGTTTTCATGTTGCATTGTGACTTGCCTCGAGTTAAACTGCCCTTGTTTTCTTGCACATGTATCAGTGCATGTATACTTTGTGTTTTTTTTGTTCGAGTCATTTGCACTTGAGTTGAATCCAGTCTTGGCTTGGGTTTGACCTTGTGTTCACCTATCCCTGGTATTTTAACAAGCAAGCGTATATCAGTGTGCAAGAACTTGTGGCATGTACAGTGATACACTATGCATGTCACAAGCTGTTCGTGTAATATGAATTAAAAGAAATGATGATGAACAACCCAAATAAATAAGGCAAATAATATTTTCTAACACACACTTCATTGTGCACTGCAAAAATATTTCTTTTTCAATTTTACTACGTCAGTGTTTATTTTGCAGATAGTTTAGATGTTGGATACATGCTGAAACATAGTTGAAGATCAAATACGAGTGTTGAGTGAATTATGTAGTGATGTGTAATATGTATGTAAAAATTGTACAGTGAAAACTTGTGTTGTAATTGAAGTTGTATTGTAATTAAAAATGTGTAAATGTAGCGAGAGCTCATATTTGTACTATTTGAATTTGTAATACAATATTTGTTTGAATAATATATTTGTTTAAATATGAATTCAGAGTTATTTATTTTATTCAACAAATATTTATTTAATTATGTGGAAAAATAAAATAGTACAATAACAAATACATTTAAACGAATATATATATATATATATGTTTATTAGTAGATCATATAGTGAAGCAAGAGAAATTAATACTCGAATTAATGTTATTCTTGTAACAGGTGAAAAGTATTAAAGAAGTCAATGTTTTTTTTGTCTAAATCCTTTAGCTAAAAGACGACCCTTATATTTATCAGTTGTACCATCAGGTTTCAACTTCTTTTTAAGTACCCATTTACAACCTATAGTTTTACAATCTAAAGGTAAACCAACTAGATGCCAAGTTTTATTAGATTCAAGAGATTCCATTTCATCATTTATAACTTCTTGCCAGAGATCTGAATCCAAAGAAGACAGAGCTTCTTTTAGATTAGCAAGGCTCTCTTCTAGTGCATAAGCATAATATTATGGACCAAAATCTTTAGTTATCCTAGCCCTGTTACTTCTTCTAAGTTCAGATTCACTTTTCGTATTATGTTCATTATTTCTGATTATTGGATTATTAGTGATAGAAGTACCCCCACTATTCCTAAGTTTAAACGAAAATTTATTTTCAAAGAAATCAGCATCATTTGGCTCAATAATAACTCGAGCATTCAAATAAAAAAATCTATATGCTTTACTGTTAAGGCAATAACCAATAAAAACATATTCATATGCTCGACTTGCTAATTTAATTATTTTAGGGTCAGGAATATGAACATGAAATGACCCTAATTCTTAACCAAGAAATTTTTTTTCCATACTTAGCTAAGTCTACCTAGGGTCATCCTTCCCTATTCTCATATTATCCAGGATCTTTCACAATATAAAAATATTGTTTTAAATCTAAATCATTCCTAACATACATATATGAAGATATCTATGTTATATTCTACTAGAATCAGAGCATGATAATATGTAAGTAGAAATCCTTTTAAATCTATTAAAATGTGATAATTCCCTGATAAAAGATTAATTATTGTATCCTGATTTTTGACCATAGAATCCACTGGAAACATGTACTTTAGTCTGTTATTCTAATTAAGAAATGAGCAAGTAATAATCAGTGGGAAGCAAGCTTTTAATATGGATGATTGTGTTAAAGTCTGTATAGTATCAAACTCAGGCTAAAAGAAAGTGGATCATAAGTGAACACAAGCAACATCTAGGCGTAATGGAAACGCGCCTAACTTACACATGAGAGGTCACGAGTTCAAGTACTATGCTGGTCGGTTCAAACCCAATTTTTGTTTTTCTTTTTATTTTTCTCCTGTATGGTTTAAAATCTGATATCTACCTATATCTGCACATATATACTTAATTTTTGCCTATAATCTAACATACAAAACAATATTTCTTGCTTTATTATTTTTGAAACCCATTCCTACAACTGTTCTAGGAATTTATGTTTATATTTTTGCCCAAATATCAACATGTACACAGATATACATGTACATGTCAATGTCTTTGCTCATTTTCCAGAAAACTGGGTTCAAATGGTTCCTTGCTTCATTGATTTGAAGTGAACATTTGGCCTGACCTATGGTCTAACCATGTGGTTAATCTGACCATTCTTTTATTTGCATTTTACAAACCAGAATCTACCCAAAACATTGCTACTCCTTCTTTTCAAAAGCATGTTTATATATATATGAATCAGACACCTTGTGATCAGATTTATATCATCCTTCCTAACCATAATTCTCTATTAAAAATGCATATTCAGGGTATATACACTTTTACTTGCATTTGGACATATATCAATATCCTGACTTGAAAATATAGCAGTTATAATTCTTTCTAGATTTTCCCCATATAATTTCCTATATATCTATCTTTTGAAAGGACTTAGGATGAACTAAAATCATCATAAAATGATTATACTTATAAAATCCAGGTTTTTCCTCTAAATCAAAAACAACTTTAGCAAATAGATTTTCAAATCAGTTTAACATCAATATACCAAACCAGAAATAACCAGAAACAACATAACACATATTTCTTACAAGTTCTTCCTACTTAATACATTTAGATAGCCATACCAATCAGGAAATACATGCATGAATTAACACATTCTAGCTCTTATTTCTAATTATCTTAGCATCCTCTATTCCATATCTTTTTAATCTTGCTTACTTAGCTCCATCACAACCTGCAAAAGCATTAGTGGCTGCCCCATTATGAATGAGACACCCCCATGTGCCATGAGCAATAAGGGTCAGATCTATGATCTGGTGTGAGCATTTCTAACATATCCATGATATTAAGCTAAGGATACAGCATAAATATACCTTGCATAACTTGACAGGTATTATCATGAATGATTAATGTATAAATTGATCAGGTATTCCCATATGCATACACAAGAGCAAACATATGCATTAAAACAAATTTTTATTTGGAACTACTAAGGTTCCTCATACCAACCCTAATCCCGGAAAGGCCCAAGTTTCCTATATCATCATTTAAGGTTGCCTTTTCTTCTTATAAATTCCTGACCTCATCTGCTATAAGGAATCAAAGGGACACATTGCCATGAACTAATTAACATCATGGCACAAAGATCTCAGGACTTAAACAAGCCATGTGTCAACTTGTTTACTTCAAATAGGACAAGCATTCCAGCAGCCTTCTTGGCACAAAATCCTTAGTTATATTACTAAGTGTATTCATGTTTATTTTATCAATGATAGCTAGGTGTACAGACCACTTGTACACATGAAACATACTAGTTACCTTGCAGACATAATATTGCAAGCAAGTTAAAGATTACTTTCTAGAGGTATAACACCCAGTCATTCCATCTCACATTATTTAGCATATAAACACCCTATTCAAACATATACCAGAATGTTTGCAACTGAGAATAAATGCATGGCTCTATTGGGTTTATTTTGATTTTGCAAGCAACTATGTTTAACCAGATTTTCAATCTTGTTTAAACATAATTTTTAGGCTTGTAAATTTTCTGTTTGATTTAGGGCTCAGCACTTATAGAGAAAGACTCCATTGCACCCTTAACCAATTATTTCAAGCCTCAGCACTATACCATTGTATATGCAGCTTATAGTTTTTTTTTTCATTCTTTGTCTTAAGCCATGATTCAGACTAGTTACAAATACTCTCTTACATGTTCTTTAAGGTTTTGGTATAACATACAGGGATGAAAATAGAACAACAAAGTTATACATCCATCATAGCAGGTCATATCTCATCAAGCATTCATGAAACCATCAGTAGTCAACATGGTTTGTAAATCAAAACATGCAAAATATAGCATATAAAATCTTGGCTGCCTAATCTCAAGTCTTAATGCCATGTATATGAGTGAGAATACTCACCTAAATGCTTACACAAGCTTAATCCAGAAAACCCCTCAAATCTTTAGCCTTTTCTTCCTCTTCTTCCTTAGGTTAATTAATTCAGTGAGAGTAGTTTTCTGGTTAGGCTCTTGATTTATATAAGGGTTCTACCTAGGGTTTTGGGTGATGCAAAATCCCTATTTTAGCCCAAACCAGAATCATGCATTTGGCATTGCATATTCTCTCCCTCCTAACCCTTAATGTCCCGGCCAATATTTTAAAACAAGGCTAAGTTGTGCCCATTTTCTTTTCTTTTCAGAAAGTGATTACTTTAAGTATTTTTATTATACTTACCTCAAACATGATAATGGTGTGACTTTCTATTTTCTACCTTTATACATTTGCTTTCTTGCACTTTGGTTCTTACTATTTTAGTGCTTCTTTTACTTATTTTTCCTTTATTAATTTTCTGCTCAAATAATATCTGCATATATACATTTATACAACTATGGGTGTTAGTTTAACTTTAACCTTCTTTTATTTGCAGAAAACATGTGCATTCTTATATGCATTTCTACACTCCTATTATTCAAATAAAATTTCACTTATTCATTATAAATCAATGTTCTCTTCTGTCTTAATTTCCAGACAAGTCATACATATGCATATATATATATATAGATATATATATATATATATATATATATATACATATCCTCAGGAATTTTAATATTCATGTCTAGGCCTATATTTCCTTTATTTGAAACATTTTATCTAAATGTTTTCCTTCTTTGTTTTATTATTCAGGAATTCTGGATTTTCTCTTAGTGCCATAACTAGTGTGCACGTGCACACATGCACACAACCTTGCACCACTGAAAATCCCACCTATATAATAATTCTGATTTTCCCCCCAGAATTTTAATCATTTATTTAAAAGGATTTTCCTCAAAATCTTGGGGTATTACAATCACCCCTTCTTTTAGGAATTGTGTCCTCACAATTTGCAACATAATCTTTGAGTACTTCTAATTTCTAGGGAAAAATTATTCAGCATATGCATGAGCAAATCAATTAGTCACTGTCTATCATACATATTAAACTTTCTTAGTAATCTAAGAATTTACCTTTTAAATTTGCAAGGAGCCTAGGGTAATCCATCCTGATTTTATCCTCTAGCTCCCAAGTACAATCACTAGGATCTATACTCCATTGAATCTTTACAAGCTTCAATGTCTTGTTTCTTAATTTCTTTTCTTCCCTTGCCACAATTCCCACTGGCTCTTTCTCATAGATTAGATCTGGATTAATCTGAACTTCAGTAGGCTTTTCTAAGATTTCCTCCTTGTCATGTACCCATCTCCTTAGTTGTGACACATGAAACACATTGTGCATTGCACTCATATCCTCTGGAAGCTCCAGCTTATAGGCTAGTGAGCCTATCCTCTCCAAAATCTTATATGGTCCAACATATCTGGGTCTGAGTTTCCCTTGCTTGCCAAATCTCAAGACTTTCTTCATTGGTGAAACCTTAATGAAGACATAATCACCTACTTTGAATTCCACTAACTTCCTCTTTGCATCAGCATATTTCTTTTGCCTATCTTGAGCTGCTGCCATCCTCTTTCTCACCAGTCCTATTTTCTCTGTGATGTCCTTGACATATTCTGGCCCTAGGATAGCTTTCTCTCCTGCCTCAGCCCAACATATAGGTGATAGACATGGCTTTCCATATAGGGCTTCAAAGGGTGCCATTCCAATTGTGCTTTGGTGGCTATTATTGTATGTGAACTCAGCCAAATGGAGGTGGTCCTCCCAATTTCCTCCAAAGTCTAACACACATGCTCTAAGCAAATCCTATAAAATCTTGTTTACCACTTCTGTTTGCCCATCTGATTGGGGGTGATAAGCAGTGCTTAGGCACAATTCACTCCCCATAGCTTCTTGGAAGCTCTTCCAGAATCTTGAAGTGAAGATTGTATCCCTATCACTCACTATAGTTTTAGGAACACCATGCAACTTTACCACTTCTCTCATAAAAGTTTGGGCTAGCCTAGGTGCATTTCTGTCTGCTTTTACTGGTATGAAGTGGGCTACTTTAGTCAGCCTATCTACAATTACCCAAATACTTGTATTTCCCCTCTTGGATCTAGGAAGACCATCTATAAAATCCATAGATATGTTTTCCCACTTCCACTGTGGTATGCTAAGTGGCTGCAACAACCCTGAAGGTCTTTGGGTCTCAGCTTTTATTTGTTGACAAACCATGCACTTAGCAACATGTCTTGCTACATTAGACTTCATTCCCTTCCACCAATAGTCCCTTTTTAAGTTTTGGTACATCTTGGTGCTGCCTGGATGTATGGAATATTTGCTCCTATGGTACTCATTAAGGATTTCTTCTTTCAATTCTATGATGTTTGGGACACATATCCTACACTTGTACCTTAGGTATCCTTTTCCATCAATGTGATAATCCTTCACTTCCTCCTTCTTTAATAGGAGAGACCTCTTTTCTGCTAAGTCTTGATCTTCTTCTTGCATCTTTGCCACCTTCAAGACCAAATTTGATTGTAAAGTAATTAAACTTAACCTTCCTTTACTCCTTTCTTCCTCAACTATCTCCATACTTATCCCACTGCTCTCATCTATTTCCAAATCAGTGAGCATGGTCAAGTCTCTAAACTCCTCCATCATCAACATGGCCACTTTTGCATGCTGCCTACTCAATGCATCTGCCACTTTATTAGCCTTGCCTGGTGTATAAAGTATATCTAAGTCATAAGCAGCAAGAAATTCAACCCATCTGTGTTGTCTCATATTCAAATCTTTCTGTGAAAAGAGATACTTTAAGGCCTTGTGATCAGTGTATAAAATGAACTTTGCACCTAATAAGTAATGCCTCCAGAGCTTCAAGGCATATACTACTGCTGCCAACTCAAGATCATGAGTTGCATATCTAGTTTCATGGGGTTTTAGTTGTCTAGATGCATAGGCTATGACCTGATCTTGCTGCATCAACACAGCCCCTAGCCCTGACCCACATGCATCTGTATATACAACTAATCCCTCATTGCCTTCTGGTACTCTCAACACTGGTGATTTTACCAAAGCCTCCTTGATCTGGGTGAAAGCTTGTTCACACTTATCAGTCCATATAAACTTTTGGTTCTTCCTAGTCAGGTTAGTGAGTGGCATTGCTATTTTAGAAAATCCTTGTATAAACCTCCTATAGTATCCTGCCATCCCCATGAATGACCTAACTTCACTAACATTGTTAGGCTTCTTCCATGCTTGGATTGCTACTATCTTATTGGGGTTTACAGAAATCCCTCTAGCAGAGACAACATGTCCAAGAAAATGTACTTCCTCTTGCCAGAACACACACTTAGAGAACTTTGCTTTCAAATCTTTTTCTCTTAATCTAGATAAGACCAAATGTAAGTGGTTCTCATGTTCCTTTATTGTTTTAGAATAGATTAGAATGTCATCTATAAAAATCAGAACAAACTTGTCTAAGTAATCTCTGAATATCCTATTCATTAGGTCTACAAAGTAAGAAGGGGCATTTGTTAGCCCAAATGGCATAACCAGAAACTCATACAAACCATATCTTGTGTTAAATGCTGTATATTTAACACTTGAATCCTCAACCTTCATCTGATGAAACCCAGATGCCAAGTCTAGCCTAGAAAACACTTTAGCTCCACTGAGTTGATCAAAGAGATCATCTATCCTGGGTAATGGGTATTTGTTTTTGATGGTTACTTTGTTTAATTCTCTATAATCTATACACATTCTTAAGGTACCATCATGCTTTTTAACAAAAACTACAGGAGCACCCCAGCATGAATTACTTGGCCTTATAAACCCCTTGGCTTCTAATTCTTCCAGCTGGTTCTTTAGCTCCTTTAATTCACTTGGCCCCATCCTTGTAGGCTTTTTGATAATTGGGCTAGCCCTAGGCATAAGGTTAATCTGGAATTCAACAGGTCTATGGTGTGAGACACCTTTTACTTCCCCAAATACATCCAAGTATTCTTTAACTATGGGGATTTCATTAATAGCTATTTCCTTGGGATTATTTTCTAATTCAATTAAATGATTTAGCCTGTTTTCTTTGATAGGTTCACACAGAATTGTAACCCTTTGGCCTTTAGAATTTTGTAGTGAAATGGTGGATGCATCTAGGTCAATTATGGCTTTGAATTGTCTTAGCCAATCTGCCCCTAATATAACTCCTATATTTGGGAAATTTAGAACATATAAATTGGAAACAAATGTGTTTCCCCCTATGTTCAAATTCACATCCACACAAATCATATCTAATACACTAGAACTTCCTAAAGGGCTTTGTATTAACAGAGGTATTTCAGCCAAATTGCAGTTCATTTTCAACCTTTTAACTATTTCATGGGAAATGAGTGAGTGGGTTGCCCCGATATCATATATTACAGCTAAAGGTATGGTACAAATAAATAGTGTACCTTCCACTTGACCATGGTTTTCAGCATTAGCCTCAATTATGGCCTTGCCCCTACCTTCCAGGTTTGCCACTTTCCCTTGTTGCTTGTATTATGGGCAATTTCTTTTCATATGCCCTTCCTTCCCACATAGAAAGCATTTGAAAGCTCCCCCTTTAAGCTCTGGGCATCTTGGCTTAATATGGCCTTCTTTCCCACAATGGTTGCAAACTATTTTTCTTTTGGCTTCATTGGGTTTTGCATCTACTGCCTTCTTACCATCTGCCTCTCCTTTCTTCTTATCATAAGGATGGTACTTCCCTTTGTTCTTCTTGTTACTATTGTTTTTGAAGCTCCTAAACTTATCTCTTTCCTTGTCATGCTGCTCAATCTTCAGAGCCAAATCTATCACTTGATCAAAAGTTCTGTCAGCATAAGGTAATATAGCCCTGCTAAGCCCTGGGTTCAATCCCTTGATGTATCTATCATTCTTGGATGCTTCATCAGCCACTAACATTGCCCCATAGGTTGACAATCCCTCAAACTTTTGGGTGTATTCTGTGACATTCATAGTCCCCTGTCTAAGTTTGATGAATTCCTCAAGTAAAGTGGTTTTTGCTGAGGCTGGAACAAACCTTGCCTCTAACATCTCCTTAAATTGATTCCAAGTAATATCATTTTCATTCCGGCCAGCTATGATCACCTCCCACCAACTCAAAGCTGCACCTTTTAATTGCCTTGAGGCCACTTGCCTCTTCCTTTGGTCATCTAGTTGCATATCAGTGAAGATCCTCTCTAATGTCCTCAGCCATGCTTGAATCTCCATTACACTTTCAGTTCCTTCAAAGCTCTTGCCTCCCAAATTGGTATAAGTCTTCACTAACTTGGAGAGCTCCTCATATGGGTTCTCAGGTCTGTGCCCAATTCCATCTCTCAAAACTCTCACAAATTCCTGCATGTCAAGCATTTGTGGTGTGCTAGATCCTCCTTGATGATGAGACCCTCTTCCTACCATATTTCTAAAAGTATATGTATTTCATTTTATTAGTTTATAATACTTCGCTTTAATTTTAAATTGGTTGTATCTTTCCTATTTAATCATTGTGTATGTCACATGCACACACATACATTCAGGGGATACTTATAAACAGTCAAATATATCACAAACAAAACCTAGTATAAACATAAGCACACAAATATTTTGCTATGTTAATTAAAACATAGCTCTGATACCAAATGAAATGACCCTAATTCTTAACCAAGAATTTTTTTTTCCATACTTAGCTAAGTCTACCTAGGGTCATCCTTCCCTATTCTCATATTATCCAGGATCTTTCACAATATAAAAATATTGTTTTAAATCTAAATCATTCCTAACATACATATATGAAGATATCTATGTTATATTCTACTAGAATCAGAGCATGATAAAATGTAAGTAGAAATCCTTTTAAATCTATTAAAATGTGATAATTCCCTGATAAAAGATTAATTATTGTATCCTGATTTTTGACCATAGAATCCACTGGAAACATGTACTTTAGTCTGTTATTCTAATTAAGAAATGAGCAAGTAATAATCAGTGGGAAGCAAGCTTTTAATATGGATGATTGTGTTAAAGTCTGTATAGTATCAAACTCAGGCTAAAAGAAAGTGGATCATAAGTGAACACAAGCAACATCTAGGCGTAATGGAAACGCGCCTAACTTACACATGAGAGGTCACGAGTTCAAGTACTATGCTGGTCGGTTCAAACCCAATTTTTGTTTTTCTTTTTATTTTTCTCCTGTATGGTTTAAAATCTGATATCTACCTATATCTGCACATATATACTTAATTTTTGCCTATAATCTAACATACAAAACAATATTTCTTGCTTTATTATTTTTGAAACCCATTCCTACAACTGTTCTAGGAATTTATGTTTATATTTTTGCCCAAATATCAACATGTACACAGATATACATGTACATGTCAATGTCTTTGCTCATTTTCCAGAAAACTGGGTTCAAATGGTTCCTTGCTTCATTGATTTGAAGTGAACATTTGGCCTGACCTATGGTCTAACCATGTGGTTAATCTGACCATTCTTTTATTTGCATTTTACAAACCAGAATCTACCCAAAACATTGCTACTCCTTCTTTTCAAAAGCATGTTTATATATATATGAATCAGACACCTTGTGATCAGATTTATATCATCCTTCCTAACCATAATTCTCTATTAAAAATGCATATTCAGGGTATATACACTTTTACTTGCATTTGGACATATATCAATATCCTGACTTGAAAATATAGCAGTTATAATTCTTTCTAGATTTTCCCCATATAATTTCCTATATATCTATCTTTTGAAAGGACTTAGGATGAACTAAAATCATCATAAAATGATTATACTTATAAAATCCAGGTTTTTCCTCTAAATCAAAAACAACTTTAGCAAATAGATTTTCAAATCAGTTTAACATCAATATACCAAACCAGAAATAACCAGAAACAACATAACACATATTTCTTACAAGTTCTTCCTACTTAATACATTTAGATAGCCATACCAATCAGGAAATACATGCATGAATTAACACATTCTAGCTCTTATTTCTAATTATCTTAGCATCCTCTATTCCATATCTTTTTAATCTTGCTTACTTAGCTCCATCACAACCTGCAAAAGCATTAGTGGCTGCCCCATTATGAATGAGACACCCCCATGTGCCATGAGCAATAAGGGTCAGATCTATGATCTGGTGTGAGCATTTCTAACATATCCATGATATTAAGCTAAGGATACAGCATAAATATACCTTGCATAACTTGACAGGTATTATCATGAATGATTAATGTATAAATTGATCAGGTATTCCCATATGCATACACAAGAGCAAACATATGCATTAAAACAAATTTTTATTTGGAACTACTAAGGTTCCTCATACCAACCCTAATCCCGGAAAGGCCCAAGTTTCCTATATCATCATTTAAGGTTGCCTTTTCTTCTTATAAATTCCTGACCTCATCTGCTATAAGGAATCAAAGGGACACATTGCCATGAACTAATTAACATCATGGCACAAAGATCTCAGGACTTAAACAAGCCATGTGTCAACTTGTTTACTTCAAATAGGACAAGCATTCCAGCAGCCTTCTTGGCACAAAATCCTTAGTTATATTACTAAGTGTATTCATGTTTATTTTATCAATGATAGCTAGGTGTACAGACCACTTGTACACATGAAACATACTAGTTACCTTGCAGACATAATATTGCAAGCAAGTTAAAGATTACTTTCTAGAGGTATAACACCCAGTCATTCCATCTCACATTATTTAGCATATAAACACCCTATTCAAACATATACCAGAATGTTTGCAACTGAGAATAAATGCATGGCTCTATTGGGTTTATTTTGATTTTGCAAGCAACTATATTTAACCAGATTTTCAATCTTGTTTAAACATAATTTTTAGGCTTGTAAATTTTCTGTTTGATTTAGGGCTCAGCACTTATAGAGAAAGACTCCATTGCACCCTTAACCAATTATTTCAAGCCTCAGCACTATACCATTGTATATGCAGCTTATAGTTTTTTTTTCATTCTTTGTCTTAAGCCATGATTCAGACTAGTTACAAATACTCTCTTACATGTTCTTTAAGGTTTTGGTATAACATACAGGGATGAAAATAGAACAACAAAGTTATACATCCATCATAGCAGGTCATATCTCATCAAGCATTCATGAAACCATCAGTAGTCAACATGGTTTGTAAATCAAAACATGCAAAATATAGCATATAAAATCTTGGCTGCCTAATCTCAAGTCTTAATGCCATGTATATGAGTGAGAATACTCACCTAAATGCTTACACAAGCTTAATCCAGAAAACCCCTCAAATCTTTAGCCTTTTCTTCCTCTTCTTCCTTAGGTTAATTAATTCAGTGAGAGTAGTTTTCTGGTTAGGCTCTTGATTTATATAAGGGTTCTACCTAGGGTTTTGGGTGATGCAAAATCCCTATTTTAGCCCAAACCAGAATCATGCATTTGGCATTGCATATTCTCTCCCTCCTAACCCTTAATGTCCCGGCCAATATTTTAAAACAAGGCTAAGTTGTGCCCATTTTCTTTTCTTTTCAGAAAGTGATTACTTTAAGTATTTTTATTATACTTACCTCAAACATGATAATGGTGTGACTTTCTATTTTCTACCTTTATACATTTGCTTTCTTGCACTTTGGTTCTTACTATTTTAGTGCTTCTTTTACTTATTTTTCCTTTATTAATTTTCTGCTCAAATAATATCTGCATATATACATTTATACAACTATGGGTGTTAGTTTAACTTTAACCTTCTTTTATTTGCAGAAAACATGTGCATTCTTATATGCATTTCTACACTCCTATTATTCAAATAAAATTTCACTTATTCATTATAAATCAATGTTCTCTTCTGTCTTAATTTCCAGACAAGTCATACATATGCATATATATATATAGATATATATATATATACATATCCTCAGGAATTTTAATATTCATGTCTAGGCCTATATTTCCTTTATTTGAAACATTTTATCTAAATGTTTTCCTTCTTTGTTTTATTATTCAGGAATTCTGGATTTTCTCTTAGTGCCATAACTAGTGTGCACGTGCACACATGCACACAACCTTGCACCACTGAAAATCCCACCTATATAATAATTCTGATTTTCCCCCCAGAATTTTAATCATTTATTTAAAAGGATTTTCCTCAAAATCTTGGGGTATTACAGAACATACGCTAAGCAACCTCAAGTTTTAAAATAAGACAAGTTGGGTTTGTGATTTCAAAAATCTTAAAAAGTGAAATTTTGCTATTAGATTTAGGAAGTCCGTTTAAGATATAACAAATAGTTAATAAAAAAATTTCCCCACCAGTGAGATACTACATCTAAATTTAATAAAACAACTACTACTAATTTGGCAAGAGTCTTATTTTTTCTTTCAGCTTTACCGTTCATTTAAGGCAAATAGGATGCAGTTCTCTCAAGAATTATGCCATGTTGTTTATAAAATTCAATGAATAAGTTAGATTCATATTATGTTCCTCTATCACTTCGAAATCCTTTAATTTTCTTATTAGATTGATTTTCAATTTCAATGACAAATAATTTAAACATATCTAACGCATCACTTTTATTCTTCATGAGATAAACATAAGTAAAATTAGAGCAATCATCAATAAAAGTAATAAAGCAGCATTTTTCATCCTTAATTAGAGTACCATCAAGATCACATATATCAGAATGTATTAAATCTAAGAGTTCTGACTCTCTAAACACAGATTTATGTGGGGTCTTAGTAATTTTAGCTTGGCTATAATATTCCCATTTTTTTGAATTATTTATGGAAACTTTAGAGATTAGGCCTAAGTTACTCATGTTATGAATTAGTCACTTATTAACATGACAAAGTCTAGCATACTAAATATTAAAATCACACAACATATAAATAGAACCATTAACTTCAACATTCAACTTAAACATCCCATTTACAGTATATTCTTTACCAACAAAAACACCATTTTTAGTGATGGTGTACAAGTCAGATCCAATAGTTTGAGTAAAACCAGCTTTATTTAACAAGAAACCAGATACTAAATTTTTCCTCAATTCTGAAGTATGCATCACATCTTTCAGCAATAAATTCTTTCCAGAGGTAAACTTTAACTTCATAGTCCCAATTCCAGCAACAGTAGTGGTCTGAGAATCCCCCAACATCACTTTCATATCATTAGCAGCATTATATGTTTTAAGCATTTCATAATCATAACAGACATGGTGAGAAGCACCAATGTCCACCCACCACCCTACTGATCCACCGAGTAAGTTGATCTCAGTAAGCATAGCCACATGGGCTTCTTCAGTTAGGTTAGCCTACGATGTAGGATTTGGCATGTTCCGACACTTTCGTGTCATATGACCTGATTTGCCACAGTTGTAACATAAGAACAACTGTCCAATACCATTCTTTAGGAGGGTATTATGCTAATTATTATGATATTGATTATTGTGGTTCTGATTCAGTTTGCGATTTTGGTTTTTAAAATTTTTCGCACTTGGTTTCATACTCTTGTTTGTGGATTTCTTAGTATTGTTGGTAGATACAACAAGTACCTCTTCTTTCTGGTCCCGTTTTCTGGCATCCTCTTCAATACGAAGACGAGTAATCAAACTCTCTAAGGAAAACTCCTTAGTCTTATACCTGAGATTATTTTTAAAATCTTTCCAACTATGGTGTGATTTATCAATTAACGCAGCAACCTGAAACTGTTCATCTAAAGACATACATTTGGTGATGATCTCATGCACAATTTTCTAGAGCTCGAGCGACTGTGCCTCCACAGATTTGTCATCCATCATCTGAAACTTCAAATAGCAACTTATAGCATATTTTTTCGCTCCAGCAACCTCGGTATCATATTTCTTTTGCAGCATATCCCTGATCTCCTTTGCATACTTATTTGAATTATAGTAATCATACAGATCATCGCTCAAGCCATGAAGTACAAATTTTTTGCAGAGGTAGTCATGTTCAATACAGTTTTGCAAAGCCTTTTTCTAATCGTCTATTGCTTTTCCAAGAAGCGTTGGCTTTTCGGTCGTCGGCACATGTGCCACCTTTCACATAGTCAGAAAAAACTCCATCTTTTGGAGCCATCATTTGAAATGCAAGCCTTTGAATTTGAACGGTGCGGCAGATACAGTTGGAACCTCAAACGTCGACATCGGGGCAGTAGAGTTGTCAACGATCGAAGCTAGATCGTCTTTTAATTATTGTACCTCAATATGAATCTACAACGTCTCTTTTTCTTTTTTTGGCCGAGTCATGGACTAGGTCGCTCTTTTTGAAACGATTCGCGGCTTAGCTTCAAGGTGCAAAGCTATCTATCAACCGCTCCGTCCCCAAGATAAAACAGCCTCTGAAAGTTGGTCATTTTGCTTTTTGCACTACAACAAATTGTTCTGAATATAGAATTTTCTAATTTAATTGCTTGTAAAGTTTCTTAAAAAGAGAAATATGCAGAAGATAAAGAAGGAGAAAGAAAAATTGTCTGTTATTCACAATTTCTCTTCGGCCTATCCATCGTTTAAATAGGTAGAATGAAAATTGTATGTGTTACTGAAGTGAGAGAATGTTAATGGATCTGAATTTATTGTCATTTAAAATGAATTTTAATACCATTAACTTTTGCAATGGTTCAATAATAATAGCTCATGAATATTTATTACCGTAATACATTTGCAATGGCTCAATTATAATAATGACTCATAAATATACGACCGTTGTATATTTGAAATGGCACAATTATAATAATAGCTCATAAATATATAACCATTAACTCGTTTTTATTTATTTAGTTAATTCAATTAAAGTTCCAACAATCCACAACTTGAATTATTAAAAAAAATTCCAAGCAATTTATGAAATATAGAATTGTGCATAAACAAACGCTATCTTTTGATTTGAACCTTTGCATAGTGAGTAAGACCCAGTTTACTAGAGTGATTCGTAGTCTTGAACTCTATTCCTGACATCAAACCACACACAACCTTTCTAAAGTGTTATCAACTAAACCCGTGCATTTATGGCCATGCACGGTTATCCCAGTTTAGTGAACGCTGTTGGAATCTTGCCCCAAATTCCATAGGAAACGACCACATTTCCACATCCACATAGGTGAGTTTATCAAGAGTACTCCTTAAGATAGGTACTCCACTCCATTCATAGTATAGATCTCATTAAGAGTTTTTATTAACTCATCTTCTAATTACTTCAGGAATATATGCCATGTGTCAAACATCGGTTGGTCCTTCATACAATATACGAAAATTTTTGTGCTTTGAAATTAAATTGTAATTAGTACGACTTAATTTGTTATCATGTGTGATGACACACTATTTTTAAAATCTAAAATCAATTATAAAAGACATCAAAATATGCGTACAACTAATTTTAGATATTAAAAGCAGTGGACTGTTGGTAGTTAAAAATTTTAAAAATTCTAAAACAGTGAATAAAAAGGGAAACCTCATAGCAGAATTTAAAATCAACACATATGCATATACAATCTAATCTCAAAAATTGATGATTACACAAATTCAGTATATCAGATATTATACATCTTTCGATACACTAATTATAAAAACAATGACTGTAAAATTTTGATGCAACAGGTATACCGATCTATCTTTTAAATACGACTCCTTCTAGACCATTAGCTCGCCTCTTTGCTTTCACCTACAAACTTACACACACACACACACACACACACACAGATATATATATATATATATAATAAAGAAAAAATGTTTCAACTATATTTGGATTCTACCTAACCATATACACTGTGGCCCAATCTAAAAGATCGGTGGCTATTGCATAGAAAAAGACCGCCTACGTATCATTTTTGGGGGATCAAGCCCACACAGTTCTTTTTTGTACTCTTCTTCTACAGCCAAATACATGTTAGTACATTGCAACTATAACATCCATACAACCATTGCAACCATAAAAAATAATGCAATCAATGCAACCATCACAATCAATACTAATAGTAAAAGTAGAAAATATTATTCCTACTCATCTATGTCAACAAATCATCATATGGATAAAAATAATAATACCACACAGCCATCAATCATCAACAACATTCAATGCCAATCCCCATCACTAAACAAGAAAATAATGACACAAATATACTTATATACATACTAATCGTCCATTTTAGTAACGCATCATCACCAGTGTAAATATAAACAATCAAATGTGTGCTAATCATCCCAAAAAGTGACACAAATCAATCATCAAATGTGTACTAATCCAATCTACATTAGCGACACAACATCCATCATCAAATAACCATAATTAACTACCCATCAACTAGTAGTAATAATGATAAAATATCGCACACTCATCAAAATACGATACCGTCATCAACATCAAACATATGTGATAATTACAACTAACAAATAATCACACATTCAACAACCATCAAAATAATATTTGCATCCATTATTCTCTTAAGTATAAAAATCGTTTTGTTAGTGTTTATTATAAAACTTTTTTTATTTATTCATCCCAAAAACAATAATAATAATACTTTTTATTATAAACACTGTAAAATCAATAATTTCATTGTTTACACAAAACAAGACTAGTTTCATTGAAATTCACATTATGATTATCCAAAGTCTCATTCTATTTTTATAAATAGTAAACTTATCAATTATTTACTTAAAATATAATTTCAGTAATTATTTATGAATTTCTTCATAAGTCATAAATAATAACCTTGTTCAATTCCACACTTTAATTTCAGTAAAGTTTGTTAAAACCATCTTATTTACAGAAACCATCTTATTTACAAAAACCATCTTATTTACAAAAACCATCTAAAATATATAATAACTTTCCTACCATTTATTTATTTAATTTTCTGATTATTATTCATTTAATTTTAATTAATTTCTTTTCGATCCAAATCAATAACCAATTATAATTAAATACCCAAAAATATGACAATCAGCAGTATTTACCCAACCAAGGCACTACACATTCAAAATATTGTAATAACCAAATAAACATTCATAGAACATAACAAATATCAACAAATATGATTTTTCATCAATATTACAGATTTTATAACTAAAATTTCAATTAATTAAACTAAATGATTCATACCAATGAGCTTTTTCAACCATCTCCAAATTTAGTAAAACCAATGCCAAAACGTCCTGAATTTCGCTTTCCGAAAATTATTTGATTAAATTTAATAATTCGTTACTTACCTAGAGTCACGAGCAATTACCAAGTAACAGCCCGAGATTTTTGACGCCCGAAAATCGACATCAATACGCTCACTGTATTTCATGCCGAACAATAGAATGCCAGAAATATCAGATTTACTTTAAAATAATTACTACTAAAACTAACTTAATTAATATTTACTTTAAAAATTTTAAAACAGCTAAATAATAAACATTTCTAAAACATTCCTTTAAAACATCTTTAAAACTTCTAATTTATAATTAAAAATCTTCTTTGAAAATATACTTAGCTTTTAAGGAAAATACCCTTTTCACTCCAATAAAACCGGTCTAACCATTTTAAATCCTTCTCGATTTATTTCCAATTTAATTTACATCCAAAATCCCGTGAATTTCTTTTCTCGCATTTAAAAATAAAACCATTATTTATTTTTAAAACAATTTATCCATCCCCTTATAAATTTCCACCGTGAATTTTTAATTCCAAATTATCGACTAATAATTACCTCACTTTATTTATAACCCAGTTTATAAATTCATAGCCTCATTCTCCTTTTAATTACTATTTCAAAAACACTTAATCAATTTTCAAATCGATTCTCTGAATTAAATTCACTTTAAAATTTATTTCTCGACTTATCCAGATTTATTCCAAAATCCATTAATTCCAAATTTACTCCTTCATTATGATTTAAAACCTTACTTAAATCTGAAATATCAATTTCATACTTTATTTCAAAATTCTCGTTTCATTTCTCCCAAACCATTTAAATCTTGAGTTTATAAATATATCCTTTAATTCTTAAACAATATCGCTTAAGTCCTCAAAACTCTTTTATTCCCGTTTTATTCAAAATCTCTTTTTCCCTACTCGGAATTTATTTAATAGGACTTTAAAATCAAACCCTTTACCTTTCTCCCAAACTCACTCTTTTTAATTTATCCACTTCGCTATAATATTTTACTTAAGATTTCTCTTTTTATTTCCCTTCAAAAATCCAATCATTATATTTTTGATATCTTAAAATACCAAAATATATTCAGCCAAACCGTATCATTCAATAATTTCAATTTTCACTATAATCTATCACAAATTATCAAATAAATCATATCACCGAATATGAGGATAAATTTCAATATTTTTGAGGAATCCAGTTGGATCCCTCCAACCTATTTCCCTGCATCCACAGATGTTGGCACAATATAAATATACCAATCCCACTTCGAGGAGGATATCACGGTATATAGGGTCATCCGCTATTATGTGGGGCGCATAGAGTCCCATCCGCTATATAATGCGGGAATACCAATCACTCTAATATGTATATATATACTATTATATATAGTTAATTATCCAACAGATAATTTACAGATCTATCAATCCAATCATCAGCCAATAATTTAAATTTAAGCATTTAAATTTAAACGGTAATCCAAATGAGTGAGAGATTCTCACCTTTGATTTTATTAGCAACCTACTTCAAAATTAATCCCTTCGCGTAGATCCCCCTGCTACGAATCAACCCGACTATTGTCATCCTATCGAGGCATGCCGCTAGGCATTAATAATGTTATACCCCTATTCCGATCGCAATGGAAAACATTCGAGTCCTAATTCGATCGTATGGAGAAGATAGCTTTTTGGACCTTATTATTATGTTAAATTTCGATATAGATTTCAGCATCTTTATATCCCGTACTATCACACGACAACTCCAAACACTATGAAATTTGAAATTCGATAATAATACATTATTACGGATCCAATGGAACTGGTTTTGTCGAATTTCGAGACTATGTCCTGGAAGGTTATTTTTAATCGTCACGATATATTTTTAAAACTGGAAAAATCACATTTAAACTCTAATTTAAAAGTTCCATTACCTTCAGTATTATCAATATAAATTTTATAGTGAATATTAGGCACACATCCTTAAAACGGAACTTAAAAGCGGATCCCTATGATAAAAAGTATACTTTCTACGTCCCTGTTTTTGTTTTTCGCCTATTTTTTCTCCAAATTACCCCTACGCTTCACTGTCGAGGTCCAGTTCTTCTGATCAAATGAAAAACCGAGCCGATTCTACAAACTATGAGAATCAAGAAATTAAATTGAAGACTCTACAAAATCGAAGGTTTATTTTTCGATTTAAATGGAAAATTGCAATTAAATTGAAGACGAATCAAGCATTTTACAAAATATGAGATTATTAATATTTGCAGTTATGAATAATTGCAACAAGGTTCTTTTTTTGGATTAAAATTATTTTACATGGATAATTGCTGATAAGAATGCAATTATTATGAATATTTGCAGAAATAAATGCAATTGTTTGAGAATAATTGCTGAAAACTATGCAATTATTATGAATAATTGCAGAGAAAGATGAATTTAGGATTGAAATGATTTTTACAAGAAAAATTGCTGATAAGAATGCAATTATTTTGAATATTTTCAGAAATAAATGCAATTATTGAGAATAATTGCTAATAAATATGCAACTATTACGAATAATTGCAGAGAAAGATAAATTTAGGATTGAAACGATTTTACATGAATAATTGCTAATAAGAATGTAATTAAGAAAGATGAATTTCAGATTGAAATGATTTTACATGAATAATTGCTGATAAGAATGCAATTATTTTGAATATTTGCAGAAATAATGCAATTATTGAGAATATTGCTGAGAACTATGCAATTATTATGAATAATTGCAGAGACAGATGAGTTTAGAATTGAAATGATTTTACATGAATTTAGAATTGAAATGATTACATGAATAATTGTTGATAAGAATGCAATTATTCTGAATGTTTGCAGAAATAAATGCAGTTATTGAGAATAATTGCTGATAACTATGCAATTATTATGAATAATTGCAGAGAATGATGAATTTAGGATTGAAATGATTTTACATGAATAATTGCTGATAAGAATGTAATTAATCAAAATAATTGCATAAATAAATGTAATTATTGAGAATAATTGCTGATAACTATGCAAATATTATGAATAATTGTAAAGAATGATGAATTTAATCTTCATAATTGAACTAAAATTCTTATTTTGTTATTTATAGTTATAAATGTATAGTTTTGGATTGAAATGCTTTTATATGAATAGTTGCCGATGAGCATGCAATTAATTAGAATATTTACAGACATACATGCAATTATTAAAGATAATTGCAGACATATATGCAATAGTTGCAGACAATTCAGCAACTATATGCAATAGTTGTAGACATGTCTGTAATTATACACAATAGTTGCAGAAATGTCTGCAATTATATGCAATAGTTGCAGACAATTCAGCAACTATATGCAATAGTTGCAGACAATTCAACAACTATATGCAATAGTTGCAGACATGTCTGCAATTATACGCAATAGTTGCAGAAATGTCTGCAATAATATGCAATAGTTGCAGACAATTCAGCAACTATATGCAATAGTTGCTGGCATTTGAAGAAAAATCGATGATGTTCAAAATTTGCAGAATTCTCCGCAAATATATGGAATAATTGCACTCTTACTTTAAATATGCTTTTTTGGTATCAACAATGGATCTTATTTTAAAGATCATAAAATTTGTGATTTTTTGGTGAAAACGGTATGCTGATCCGATTTTTCTACATAAACTTATACGCGTTTGAAATTTTAAAAACATAAAGGGTATTTTGGCCTTTTTGCGTGCGCGAATTTGAAAACAGGGACTGAAAATATAAGTTAAGTTTGGGAAGGATTTTTTCTCTATTTTGAAACTTAACAGGGATGTGAGCCAAACTATCCCAATTTTATAAGCCTTCAAATTATTTTTACCGAGCTTAAAAACCAAGATTTCACATTTTACCCAATTCTCGATTATTATATTCAATAATTTAATTACTAAAAAAATAGTGATATTTGAAATTCAAGATAAAATTTACTTTTAAATATTTAAATCAATTAAATATTCCAATTTCAAATATCCAAAATTCCGGGTCGTTACATTCCTCCTCCCTTAAAAGAATTTCGTCCTCGAAATTGCCAGATAAGAAGAATGGTCCAATACCCGCCATTATTTTTTTCAAAACCAAACGGTTTCTAACAACTTCCCAAAACAATATTTTAATTTAAAGACACACTATCACCCTTACTAACTTTCCAAACTCATTCATAGCTCCCAATGATATTATTTACTCAACCATTTCAACTATAATTTAAAATCCAAATTTAAATTATCAAAATTTTCTAACTCCTTAAGTTTAAAAAAAATTTCACCAGCGTCTCCTTTGCGCGGCTAGATCAGAACAACTAAAAAATGCCTCTACGGCCCCCAAATTTTCAAAAGAAAACAAAAACCAAGTGGCTAGATCAGAAAATCATCAAATTTCATATGGTAATTTAAACACATACCTTTTGTCGGGCAATTCAAATTTATCTTCTGAAATCAAAAACACCAATTTTCTTTAGATACTTGTACCTTACTTAGCAATAATATACAATCACAGAATTCAAAATCATTTTATTCATTTCTTTTAATTTTTTTTAATATTTGCTTTACTTAAGCTGTATGATGTACACATATCATCCGTACGCAATATCAAATCTGATCGCTCACTCGACCACACAATTTCATTTTCGAACTAGTATCGTCCACCCGACTTCCTAGTGCGGACTCGGATCTGGTTCCTTGATCAAAAACCATCATTCTCCTTGCATAGCCATATACTCAATCAAAAATCCATATCCAAGGTTCGCCGTCGAAAATCGAGTGAAAAATCCCAACTCGGGTCGATATGACTATCTCGAAATTCTGTACTCGAATCTGGATCGAATCGTTATGCGAATAAAATAATATATGTACAACTTACGTATAAATTTCCAATTGATTATTAGTTATGTCCAATTTTCTTTTTATTCACATTCAACTTGATTTCCATTCACTTATCCCCACTTATCATTTCACACACCTTTATTAAATCTTCATTCACATACTTCCCAATGCATATTTTTTTCAATACCAATTTCACTTAAGAATTTACCATTAGCTTTTCTTAAGTCTATTACAACATTTTATATAATGTTCTTAGATTGATTTCCACTCCATCACTTTGGTTTATATCCATTCTATTCAATTTAATTTTTCAATTCCATTTGAAGCTTTCCAAGTCTTTAAACATTGAATTTACCAATCGTCTCTCAATCTACATTTGGTTTACTAATTATTTCAAATTAGTTCTATCTACCAATTCATTTCAAATCTCAATAAATTTTATTCCCCAATTTTAATTCATTTATTCCACTCGAACTAATTTTTTTCTTCAATTTCACATAATTCATATTAAACATCATTCCAATTTTCAATTTCACTTCCATTTACTTACAAATTAAACTAACTTGTTCATTCAAATATTAATTTCCAACTTAGCAATTTATATTCCAATAACTATTTCTAGTTGGCCTACTTAAACTTAATTCCTCAAATTCACTTTACTTACTTAATACAAGTTGATTTTTACTTCAATTCAAATCTTATAAGTCTTCAACTTATTGATATTCCATAAACATTTTTAAAGTAAACTCTCCAGAGTTTTAAACAATCTATTAAGTATTTTCAAAATCATTTTTCAAATCAATTGTATCCAAAATCCTTTGGTATACCAAATTATTCCTTTGCATTTCAAAATCAAATAGTTTTACCAAACCAAAACCTCAACATTCACAATATTCAGGTAGCAATTCCTCTCTTGGAAACTCGAAAACGAACACTGATGATGTTGCGATCATCATCTGAATTATTTTTCAGCGACCGAAGTGAGTTCAGTGCTTTTATTTCTTTTAAAACATTTCAAATATTTTTAATTCCAAATCTCACCGGACTTCATATCCAATTAAAAAAATATTTCCGAATAATATCACTATTATTCCTCCAAAGCCCTTTGAAAAATCATTTTCAAACCCAAAGGAAATTAAACTTCCCAAATTTTCGAATTTCAAATCCTTTCAATCTATATTCAAATATTACTCTGAAATTTTATCCCATTTCAATTTATAAATCACATTTATAAATTCATATTTACAAATTTCGTTTTGTTATATGAATTATTTCTCTTAACTTTTCGTTATAATATTAATTTCTTATTCAATTTCCACAACAATAATGATAATAATTTAATATTATCATTTCCTATCAACCAAGCAACCATATATATTTAGCTTTTCAGGAAAATACCCTTTTCACTCCAATAAAACCGGTCTAACCATTTTAAATCCTTCTCGATTTATCTCTAATTTAATTTACATCCCAAATCCCGTGAATTTCTTTTCTCGCATTTTAAAAATAAAACCACTATTTATTTTTAAAACAATTTATCCATCCCCCTATAAATTTCCACCGTGAATTTTAATTTCAAATTATCCACTGATAATTATCTTACTTTATTTATAACCCAGTTTATAAATCCATAGCCTCATTCTCCTTTTAATCACTATTTCAAAAACACTTAATCAATTTTCAAATCGATTCTCTGAATTAAATTCCCTTTAAAATTTATATCTCGGCTTATCCAGATTTATTCCAAAACCATCAATTCCAGATTTACTCCTTCATTATGATTTAAAACCTTATTTAAATCTGAAATATCAATTTCATACTTTATTTCAAAATTCTCCTTTCATTTCTCCTAACCATTTAAACCTTGAGTTTAAAAATATATCCTTTAATTCTTAAACAATATCGCTTAAGTCCTCAAAACTCTTTTATTCTCGTTTTATTCAAAATCTCTTTTTCCATACTCGGAATTTATTTAATAGGACTTTAAAATCAAACCCTTTACCTTTCTCCCAAACTCACTCTTTTTAATTTATCCACTTCGCTATAATATTTTACTTAAGATTTCTCTTTTTATTTCCCTTCAAAAATCCAATCATTATATTTTTGATATCTTAAAATACCAAAATATATTCAGCCAAACCATATCATTCAATAATTTCAATTTTCACTATAATCTATCACAAATTATCAAATAAATCATATCACCGAATATGAGGATAAATTTCAATATTTTTGAGGAATCCAGTTGGATCCCTCTAACCTGTTTCCATGCATCCACAAATGTTGGCACAATATAAAAATACCAATCCCACATCGAGGAGGATATCACGGTATATAGGGTCATCCGCTATTATGCGGGGCGCATAGGGTCCCATCCGCTATATAATACGGGAATATCAATCACTCTAATATGTATATATACACTACTATATATAATTAATTATCCAACAGATAATTTACAGATCTATCAATCCAATCATCAGCCAATAATTTAAATTTAAGCATTTAAATTTAAACGGTAATCCAAATGGGTGAGAGATTCTCACCTTTGATTTTATTAGCAACCTACTTCAAAATTAATCCCTTCCCGTAGATCCCCCTGCTACGAATCAACCCGACTATTTACATTTATTTTGCACCTCGTATGAAATGTTATAAAAATTTATAAGCATCCTTTTTTAATTAAATAAATTTTATTTAAATTAAACGAAAATGAAGACAACAAATTACCCTCTCAACTTGATCGGCATCCACCTATCGACCTGCTGCTGCCACCCCTAATGCGCTCAACAGTCGCTGCACGTGACCTCCCCTGCCCACTGCAATGAACATCAGACACAAACCGAAACTGCACAGCCACACGCTCCTACGACTCAACTATAGCTCTACACTCTGGCCATCGCAGCCTCGCCTCGCCGCCGCCTTGACTACATTACAAAACCACCCCGCTGACCAAACTCACGACCAACATCGTCCAAGCTTCACAACAAGTACAACTTCCTCCATTCCTATCAACACTCGAAGCAGCCTCCCACGCCTCTGTTGCCTCATCGTGACTTTAACTGTCGCTGCCCCAACAGCCCACCCCAACTCCTCCTTCACGACTCCGACACCCCTACGCGCCCTCCCCGACTCATTCCGCTTTGAACTGCATGCCACAACATCCCACCCTGGCATGAACGTAGCTCGCCGAAGTCATCCTACTTCGATTTTGACGAAGACGAGCTCCAGAACAAATTTGAACGAGGAAGAATGAAAGATTTCGATTTCGTTCGGTAAATGATTTATCGATTCGTTTAGACTGGAATGAGATTCTGTTGTTTTTTTTCTTTAAAAGGCTGGGCATTTTGAAATCGAAATAGAAGAGGGGGAACTCATTTTGAACGAATAATATGAACTGGCTTTTTTTTAAGTTCCGCCATTTCTTTTTTTTCTGTCTAAATTATTCGAATAATACAGAGGGACAGGGATATATGCACGATTTTGAACTGAAAGGATAAAAAGTGACGTGATTTTCGAATTGAAAGAAATGAAGGAAACATATTCTGCCCAACTTGCTACAGTGATTGAAATGAGAGGGCAAAAAGCTCTGATGTGAAAAGAATTTTGACCAGTCAACTACATATATATTATATTTAAATTTAAATTGTCTCGAAATCATAGCTTAAAATTTTGACATCCTATCGAGGCGTGTCGCTAGGCATTTATAGTGTTATACCCCTATTCCGATCGCAATGGAAAAGGTTTCGAGTCCTAATTCGATCGTATGGAGAAGATAGCTTTTTGTACCTTATTACTATGTTGAATTTCGATATAGATTTCAGTGAGTTTATATCCCGTACGATCACACGACAACTCCAAACACTATGAAATTTGAAATCCGATAATAATACATTATTACGGATCAGATGAAACTGGTTTTGTCGAATTTCGAGACTATGTCCCGGAAGGTTATTTTTAAACGTCAATTTAAACGATATATTTTTAAAACTGGAAAAATCACCTTTAAACTCAAATTTAAAAGTTCCATTACCTTCAGTATTATCAATATAAATTTTATAAGCCTTCAAATTATTTTTACCGAGCTTAAAAACCAAGATTTCACATTTTACCCAATTCCCGATTATTAAATTCAATAATTTAATTACTAAACAAATAGTGATATTTGAAATTCAAGTTAAAATTTACTTTTAAATATTTACATCTATTAAATATTCCAATTTCAAATATCCAAAATTCCGGGTCGTTACATACCACGAACAGCGCCAGGTGTAAAACCCGCTTTTTCGTATATTTTAAGTTGACAATAAACCACACATGTCTAACTCGAATTGAACGAAAAGGCGGACCGTTAAGGGTAAAAATAAAAATAAAGATAGAACAGAATCTTACAGAATAACGTATATTATTTCAATATATAATATTTACAACCAAAAATTTAAATACATACATCAGAGTCTATCCTAATCTCAGCATGGATTGTTATAAATTTTTGTCCCTACTAGTGCTGAATACAAACGGTAAACAAATGCAGCGGAAATGAAAATGGATAACTGTCTATGGAGGAAACTCTAGCTTCTGCTCCAAGCTCCTCCAAAATGTTCCAAGGTAGACTTGAACTACTTGGCTGGCCGGAAAAATAGGGCACCCAGAGTTTAAGAGAAAAGAAAATAAACTTCGGATCAGTCATGGGACTGGTGTGAGAAAACTCAAAATAAAGATATTTTTGAAATCAAAGGTTACCTCTTATGACAACGCCGCACATAAACACGAACAATTTTTTACCTTATGATAACCAAACCATTTGCTACGCAAAATCAGAGATATTTTTTTAATGACATTCTTTGAAAACTCTTTCAAATATATATATATATATATATATATATATATATAATCTTAGCCGAAATTGTTATATTAATTAAATTCTAGCATATTAGATTCTAAAACTAAAACAATAAAAGTTCGTATTGGAGAATGGATTCCATACAATGACAAGGTAAGAGACTGCCTTCCGACAGTACATCTCTAGAGGAACGCACCTGAGGCTCCAATCTCTACCAACATAAAACCAACCTACTTCTACCATAGATAGTACGAAATACGCCACCACCCCGATCGTTCTCGACCTATTCGAGACGTCTCATAGCATACACAACAAACCCGATATACAGAGGGTAGTCTAAAAAGGTGATGACTATATCCTAATGGGTGTGACCCACTTAGCCCTGCTGCATTTACTCTATTTTTATCATACCCAATGTGCGAGACTTAAGGTAACGTTTACCTTTCATAGAACAAATCCTACTTTAAATGCCACATTTCCATTTCCAACAACACACTATTGATTTCCACGAAAGTACAACCTCCGAGCTTGTACGTCTTGGAGAAGCGTGTTAAGTATATGAGGGGTTGCCTCCTACACCACCAAACAGATGTACATTTGTAGAGATCAATGCATGTGTCTGTAGAAATGTAATGTCAAACACTCATCCATACAAGTTGCCCAAGAATAGGACAAACCGAAGGCACTTCTCCTGCTACATCATGTTTGGGAATCACCCCTTGGATTAGTAGCAAGTGGTCCTTGCATCGAAGATTTCAAATTTAAGGAACCATTGCCATTATGGATACGATAAGGAAATTACTCCAGAGGTTAGTGGCAAGCATCCCTACATTATGAAGATCTCCATCTTCAAAATCATTGTCTTCAACATATTTTCACTTTCGAACGTCTATTGGTTCGAAGTCGTTTTTGGATAGGAATTACCCAAATCCGACCCCGGTTTCTTTGAACCAATTATCGACAAAAGATGTCGAGTATATAAGTGATTATTATTCAATTAATCAATATCTTTTATCCAAGTAAAATATATCTTTAGAGATATACATATTTAATCATCTTCTATTTCAGTATACACAGGATAATTAAACCTCATTTATAAAATTCTCTGGTTAATTAAACCCTTTTTAAATGTTGGAATAATTCCGAATCATTTCACCCTCTACTTAGGAAAAAATTTCCAAATCATTTATTTAAATCTTAACAAAGATTTCTTATTTTCAAATCATAAATTTTAATCAAAAACAATGTTACTTAAGACATCGTTTACTATAAACCCAAACCAATTTGTATTGAGTAAAAAAAGGATCCATAGAAATTATACTAATTATACTTCAATACTAATTTCTGTATTGAACCTATACTATTCGTCGAATAACGGTGAAATCACCTTTTAAATTCACACGGATAGTACGAGTTCCCTCCTCAGAATTTAATACAGAGTTTAACAATTGTATTCTATAGACCACCAAAATCAGTTTTTAAAATCTTGTTTAACTTTTAAAAAATTCCAAATCTCTTTTCTTTTAACTTAAGAAAATGCGGATTGAGTAGATCAAATTAACAATCCCCTCCGTTGGGTCAGTCCAGATAGCTAGAGCTAAACCCAAACACTGGTTGTCCAAGCTCGGGTCTAAAGACTATTTTTTGGTCACTCATAAGGCGATCAAGTTATTTGATCAACTCTAAATCCTTTTGTACAATCTTTTAAAGATGATTTTCATTTACTTAACACAATTCCAAATATTGTTTAAAACAATTTTCCTTTAACCATTTATTTTAAACTCCTTTAAAATAATTATAAAACCTTCAAATCATCTTCCAAATACTTTTTTATTCATTTGAAAAGATTAGTAAAAAGATTGAAAAAGGATAATTAAGTTAAAATCATAATTTGCAACAGTTACCGAAACCACAGCAAAAACTACTACGTAAAGTGTTTTTAAAGCTTATTTGTTCAAAATGCTAATTCCATTTAATATATGTCCATTTTATATAACTCAAATCCCTTATAAACATTTTAACATATTTATAAAATTTATTTCATAATTTTAAAGATTTAAAAATATCAATTTTAAAGCATTTACCACTTTGGTTCCCAAAACTATCAAACCGTGATGTTTTTAAAAACTTGATTTAGACATAACTCAAATTCTATTCAATGAAATCTTGATTTTTCTTCTTCATTTGAAAATTATAGTTCTAAGAGTTCGAAAAATTCTTTTTTCAAATCATTCCGAGCTATATTCCACTTTACACATTGATTTAACTTTTCTGGTGTGAAACCGCGAATTGCCGTTATGCGACGCGCCTGTTTTTGACTTCAATTTCATATCTTATCCAAACTTCTTCAAATTGAATTTTAATGCTTATACAACATTTATAAACCATTTTAAATCATTTTAAAGAGGTTTAACCATTCCGTAACACTTTTATAATTCATATAGAAAAATGATTTCCTTTGTGTAAATTCGACATGTATTTAACGTGAATTATTTCTACAACTAAACAATCATATTATCACATCCAAACATGATGATCAACCATGGAAAATAATCGTAGAAACATCATATCATCATATAATTTATAAAATAAATTAGTAAAGTTTTTCACCTTCATTGGTTTTTAGATTTACTTAATTTGACTATAACTTCGCTATCACCACATCGAAGCATATGAATTCTATCCTGGCATCCTAAGGTGAGTTCAGCCTAGGTTGTTGGAGGTAGAAACTTGGTTTTGAGATGGTGGTAACTCGTTATAGTGCATGGCCACGAAGAAGAAAGAGAGGTGGGAGTACAGACTCATATCTCGACTTTAAGATGGTATTTCTTCGTATATGGTAGTTTTTATTTTAATAGAGCTTCACTATAATGGAAGAGACTAGAGAAGCCATTAAAAAGGCCATTAGAAAGCTTAGGAAGAAGAATAAAAAGATGATGGGGAGAAATGAGAGAATGGAGGGTGCCATTTATAGGAAAAAATATGAGAAAAATATCATGATATTTCTTTTGCCACACATCACCATTGCATCATCCTCCTCCATCATCCCTTAGCCGTGACTCCCCCCTCCCATGTTCCATCCCATGTGCCACCCCATGTTCTTGTAAGTGATGGTGAGTTTTTATTTATTTATAATTATTATAATTGATTTATTATCAAGTACATATTTTATAAAATTATTATAATTGATTTATTATCACAATATAACTAACTAAAATAATTATTATTTTATTTGATTATTTAAATTTAATTTAAAACTCCAAAAAATATATAAAAGTGATGATATCTCTGATGATGTCATAAATATATTTTATTTCCAAAAATAAAAAAATAATTTTTATTTCATATTCTTGCTTAAATGATAAATAAGTGTGTATCAAGTTCCATTCACTTTAATGTTGAGAAAATTGAGTTTAATATTGAGAAAATCTCAATTTTTCCGAAAACTAATTTTTGTTGTTTTTCTGATGAAAACCCCCAAATATCCATATTGTTAATATACCTTTAGAATAAGTTTACCATCATTATTTGTGGTTCAAAACATTATAATTTGTGTTATAAAATATTGTATTTGAATATTTCAAATATAAATATAATTTATCAAATAAATCTGTGGGTCATTACACCAGGCCAAATTTTGATCATGAAATTTTTGCAACTCCCGCCATCATTCGCCGCGCCACCACCTGCAATCGATAGCTCTTGGGCATCGCTTCCAACTTCGACCTGTGCTACCACTTGAAACGTCGCCAATATCTCGAAGGTGGCGACGCATGGAGCTTTCGAGCTAACTTCCGATCACCTCGCGTTGAATTAGAATACAATCCGATCATATTTGAGCTCCTCTTGATTAATGTCAAGGACATCTAGCTCAAGTGGTTAGAAGTATGACGTATTAGACAAAGACCTTAGAGGTCATGGGTTCGGGCTTCAAAAACATTATATTGAGTGCTCTGCTTGAATAAAGTATCATTTTTGTTATTATAAAAAATTATCTTGACTAACAAATAAGTGCATGAACTCAAATACGGGACTCAAGGAAGATATTATTTAAGTATTATATAAACTCTTTACAAAATAGAGGAGGACCGATATGGCAACAAGCAACCTGGATAACATGTGGTGTTAGTACTATGAAACCATGCAGCTTAATATTCAATGAAGACACATGTCAACATCAGGTCAAACTTCAAAAATTGATAGCAGCAAATAATTCGTCATCCATCCGTTCAATTAACATACAACAAGATTGAAACAAGTCTGTCAATCATATACTTTCAATCTACAAAGTCAGTAATCTAAGGCAAAGGTATCCTTCAATAGCTTAATAGCAAAACTACTATAAATAGGCATGGATCCTACAACAAATGACAATCAATGATTTGGACTCAGCGAAAGAGTATTTTTTTAGACTGGGGAAATTTGTAAAACTCGTTAATGGTTAGCATAATAATTTCCGTGTATTTGGAAAACAAGTAGAAAAATACAGAAAGTAGATGTGGGGTATTTTCCCAAACCATTATAAATTCTTAAGTCTTTACTTTACTGTTTTTACTTTGTAGGTTTAATTCTCATAACCGAGACTCCTTTTTCACTAAAGCTTGCCTTTGGTCATTGGTTGTTGAACAAGGAAAAACTGCTTCAACAAATGGTAAGATGTAAAGACTTATATGATTGAAGCACTCACATTATGTTTTTCTCTAAAAATTACCCCATTAAAAAGTAAAAAAAGACATTATAAATCTACTTAGAATTTCCCATTCATCACATAATTCTACTACCATTTGTTTCTCTCTATTTACCTTAAAACTCTCGTTATTAATTTGATCATAATAAACAAAAATGTTATTACAATGAATTATGAATGAAGAGAAAATTGATAAAAAGAACTCATCTTGACTAAAGATGACATATATTTTTTCTATAAATAAATTAATTCGGTGAATGCATGGTTGATTTGTTTTTTTATAATTCAAAATGGCAATTCATATCATATGTGCAATTTTGAGTAACAAACCTTAGGATCCGGTTGGCTTCAAAACATGTGGTTTGAATTTTAATTTTGATGTTTTCCAGAAAGTGGAAAAGAAGAAAATGTTACTTTCAAATTATTTTTTAAATTGACCGTTTTCCACATCTTTTTTGTCTTTTGGGTATTTTTGAATACATTGTTTTTATATATAATTAAAATGGCATATTCAAGTAGAGCACTTGTTTTTAATGTCTCGAGGGTTTTAATTTATGAGTCATATCACTGCCACTTGAGTTAGTGGCCCTAGACATTTAAAGCAACACGGTTGAAAATGCACATCACAAAATTTGTTTACAAACAACCATACAGACCCTTAGCGTTTATTATTTATTTGCCTCTTTAATTATAAATAATTTGTTTCTTTGTCTATCTCTGGTTGTAGTTTAGATTTCTTCATAAGTGATTTAATTTCCTATTTTTCATTTTGTTGCAAGTGAAGATAAATTAGAGAGTTGATGTATATTTTTAATTTAAGTTTGGATAGTTAACAAGGGTACGTAATATTAAGTGGTTGTGAGTAATACAGATGTACAAATAAATTTTAGAAGAAAATAGGAGAAGAATAGTACCAACATAAAAATAATAATATTGTTTATCACTTTTCTCTCCAATCTTTTTGTTTGAAATTCTAATATAGCATGATGTAAAAACCTTTCCTTTCTATGATGTCAAACACTCCAGCACTGTGTATACGATGGGTGCCCTTGTTTCTTAAATCTACGTATTGAGTGAGGTCACACTGACCAATTATATTGAAATTATGGACACTAGGAGAATAGAATAGTTTAGATGATGATAGCAAGGGAACATGGGTCAAACGCAATCAACTTTAATCATTCTAGAAGTTCAATGTCATAGTTGAAAGTCAGACATGATGGGCTTCACTAAACAAGTGATCTATATACATCACACACGTACATATATAAGCATATCCATATGCATTTGTACGCGACAGAATCTAAAGTACATGTGAAATATTATATTCAATCCTCGAGGCTATTTTTATTTAAGTGAGTTGTTGGTTATCCTAACCAACCTACTCAACAACAAAATCAAACAAAATAAATGGTTCTTTCTTTCTTTTTGTCCCAGTGAATTGGACAGTGACAAATTATTAGCTATCACTGGATTATTTGTGTCCTTTTCCTAATGTAAAGATTGAACTGTATGAAGCCAAACTCTTAACTTTTGGTAATTTGAAAAGTATAACATCATACCAACCTTAAGAGTCTGGGCTAGATAGCAACCGTTCCCGTTAAAATTCGTTGTCTGTATAGGAATTATATTTATTTGCATATGATATGCGAAATTTCAACAAATCGCGTCACCATTTGTTTAAGTTTACCATTCAATTCCTTGTCAACCAAGTTTGGCATTTAATCTAAACCAAATTTTATCCTTTATGCATTCGTATTGCATTTTGGTTACCTGAACCATGAGCCAATAAGGTAGAGATGAGGCAAGCAAACTTATTACTTTGTTACTCTAATCTATATACAATGAAATGCCAACATTTGAAACTTTGAATATTACTAAAATACCCATGCTGAATGAGTGTTCTAGGCTGGAGTTTTTAAGGTCTCAAGTTAAAATTCTAGAGATGTCAAAATTATATTGCTGTCAATTTCACTTTTATTTTACTAGAAGCTTTTTTCGAAAAATAAAATAAAGTAGGATGATTTCTGTCTATGTACACGTGCATGAGTAATGGTGGTATTTAACAAGAACTCAAATGATAGAAATTGAATGCAAACATTACACACCGTTACCATTAAGCTACATTTACTTTTAAAGTTTGTTTAATAACATACTTTATACATGCAAATAAATGAAAGTTTGAGGCCTCCTAGGAATCAAGGTCCTAGGTCACCGCCTAAGTAGCCTATACCGAGGGCCGAGTCCGAATGAAGCAGTATCAGAAATTCTTCAATTCATGTGGGTATGATGTCTATTTATAGTGGTTGATCGTCGTTGGATGCTTGATATATCTCTTCAATATGACGGTTTTGGACATCTTTCCATTTAATCATTGACATGTGTCATGGACGTATCGCATTCATATTGATTTTGACTATTAATCTATCGTTGGATATTTGACAAGTGGAGATCAAATGGTTGAGAATGGTTTCTTCTTTATAAAGGTTTATGACGTGGATTAATAGGAAGATGTCATATGTCATTTTTTTTAGCAAAAGTGTAAAATCTCTAAACTTCATAAAATTAGTCTCATAATTAGATGATAGTTTCAGGCCAATCATGGGTTGCCATGTGTCAAACATCGGTTGGTCCTCCATACAATAAACGAAAATTTGTATGCTTTGGACTTAATTTGTTACCATGTATTTTATTATATCTGAAACACTCTAAATAAAGTATACAAATAACAAATTAACTCTAAGGTATGAATTTTTATATATTGTTTTGAAGGTCAAATTCAAGATTGTATAAAACAAACTCTACGCGATGCACAGAAATTATAATGATTTTTACACTTGGAGGACCTAATAAATGATTTTTTTAAAAATTAATATTTCAATTTTTTATTTATTTTACATCTAAATCCATGACGCGTTGGTCTTAGAAGAATATGCACAGTAATTTTATTACACCGACGACACATTGATCAATGTCACTAAAGTTTTGATCCTTAGATGCAATCGATTTGAAAAGCTTTTGATTGGAGACCTACTTATGAGTTGGTGCTCTACACCCTTGGTTTGCACCGGCTCCATGATTATGAGTATATCTATAACATCCCCTATTTTGAGGTCCGAAATTAAGCGCTACAGATGTTGCAGTCATCCATATTATTAATTTTCGGTGATAAAATGTGGTTATGTTAATCGTATCAATAATCAGAAGCACATGAATATGAAAAATATTAAACACAATTTTTCTTAACGAATTTTCACATTTCAATTCACAAATAATATTTTATATTCATTACATAATCTCATTCACAAACCCACGTTCAGAGATTATAATTATTACAAAATACTTCAAGAGTGACATATGAAGATGCCTCTTGGTTTACCACATCATGCCGGAGATGGATAGTCTCTACGAGGTTAATGAAAGGTTCATAGTTATCCTAGGAAAACCACGAGATGCGTGATGGATAGTCCATATGATTTTAAATGAATGGGACATGTATGATGGATAATCCACATAATTTAAATAACTAAACCATGTGTGATGGGTAATCCATATGGTAAGGGATGTGTAATCCAAGTAATAATTACATATGAGATGGATAGTGCACATAATTTTGTTAATGAAACCATGTGTGATGGGTAGTCAACATGGTAGGGAATGGGTAATCCAAAGAATTAATATATGTGAGATGTGTAGTCCACTTAAGTATAAGACGGATAGTCAATGAAAATTTAGATGGGTAGTATAATAACTTGGGATGGGTAATCCAGTATATATTACATGTTTGTATATCAGTATATTATTATGTTATAACCATTGTAGATGCAGGAACATAGTATATGGTTGAGATATTTTAGTTATGATACTAGTGAGGGTAAAGCCTATTCCGCTCAGCGGCATAGTCTCACTAGATAATTATTGGTTCAAGATTATAGGTTATTATTCAGACCAAGCTGTTATCTGACCCAAAGTTTTTGTTTTTCCTCTTTAACTCTCTGGTACTCAATTGAACAGGTTGAGAGTAAGTGTTTTCAGGTTCTAGTTAGATGAATAAGCTTCCGGAGACGCAGAAGGCAATCTAGTTATTAGAAGCTTTATCTAAGATGTGCTTGTCTGCTTGAATGTATGTAATGACAGAAGATTCTAACTATCAAGTAGTAGTAGTAGAATCTGATCAACCAAGGGGGCATCTTCATATATCGCTCTTGTAGTATGTTGTAATAGTTATATTTTCTCTAAACGTGGAATTGCGAATGGGATTATGTAATGAATATGAAATCATATTTTGAAATAGAATGTAAAAAGTTGATTCTGAATTGTATTTGAATTTTTTTTCATACCATGTACTTATGATAATTGATATGATTAACATAGCTGCATTTTATCATCGGAAATTAATATCATGGACGACTGCACCATCCGCAATGCTTACTTTCAGGCCTCAAAATGGGGTGTTATAAGTTGGTATCAGAGCATAAGTTTATGATTAAAAGAGTTTTAAAGCTAAAGAGTTTTTGAAAACATAATCCAATAAATCAGAGAATAAGATTGGGGCTTGGGATAATGCTATAGTAACGTACTTGTATTTGCTATATATAAGAATGTATTCTATCTCTATTCTCCCCTCTCTTAGACCGTTCTTCTGTATCTTACTAAGGCTCGTATGTAGATTTACGAGAAAGAAAGATATGAAAGTAGGAAACAAAAGAGTGAATCTAGGTGGTGGAAGCACCACAACCAATGGAAATGCTCGGTCCAACACTAGAAGGAATCCGGGTCGATAGGCAAATGCCGATCAAAATGCAAATGCTAATGTAGGTGCTGCGACCCCACCAGTAGATATAGGGACTATGTATCAGTTCTTTGTCAATCTGATGCATGAGTAGTTGGAGGAAATGCTACTAATGTAGGAGGAGTCAATCCCGTAGCACTAGTTGGTAATAACTATGCTAAGCTGGGTCGAGATTACACCATCTTAGGTGGAAAGCCTTTTTTGGGGATTGAGGATGCAATAGAAGTGGAGAATTGACCGTTACATTATGAAAGGAATTTCGCTGATTTGGGTCTAAATGATGAGCAGAAACAGAGGTTGGCTTCGAGACAGTTGCAAGGAGATGCTTTGTTCTGTTGGAACAGGGTGAACGTAGGCGTACCAGAGGAGGAATTGACTTGGATAGAATTTCGAAGGAGATTTAAGGTAAGGTTTTTGTCTAAAGTAGCCACATCAGCCTTGCTCGGGAAGTTTATGAAGTTAGAGTAGGGGGAAATGTCAACATTGGAGTACTCTGTTAAGTTTGATGAGCTGTTCAAATATGGGTATGTCACCATTGACACTATTATCAATAGGAATGAGAAGTTTATCCGGGGGTTGAAACCGAAGATTACTAGGGCGACTATGCCACATCTCCAGGATCCATCAAATATAGTAGTGGAGATGGCAATCAAGAACGAGGAGATGTTTTCTACTTTTAGAAAGGAAAAGCCACTTGGAACCCAGAGTTCTTAGAATTAGAAGAGGAAGTTCTTTAAGGGAAAGGGAGCTCAGAAGGGTGGAGCTGCTAAGAAAGGGAAGGCATATATCATTTATTTTAAGTGTGATAAGAAGGGGCACTATGCAAATGAATGTCGATCAGATGATGGAAAGATGGCTGTGGGCAAGCAGAATGTGAAGTGCTTTAACTGCGACCAGGTGGGGCATTATAAGAATAAATGTCCAAAAGCGGTTAAGGCTAATAAAGGAAAGGTGTTTGCTTTGGAGCTATCTGCATCAAGACCAACAACAGTAGAGAAGGGAAAGTCTGTGATGGAAGGTACACTTTTGATTCATAGCATACTAGTTAGAGTATTGTTTGATACCGATGCGATGCATTCATTTATATCTTAGTGTTTGGTAGATAAGTTATGTTTAGAACCATCATACCTTGTTACTTCCCTAAGGATAACTAATCAAATAGGAGAGTATGCAACTCTAGGGATGAGATGCGACCATTTAGAGTTTGAGTTACTTGGTTATACGTTTTCTTGTAGTTTGTATATGTTTTATTTTGCGGGTTTTGGGATTATTTTTGGTATGGATTGGTTGAGCAAATATGATGCTATGATATTTTGTCGGGATAGGAAAATATCAGTTAGACACCCTGATAGTAGTTAGTGAATTATATACTCAGTAGATAACTCGAGTGTGGATATTTGTACTTTGCAAGGAGCAATGGTAGTAGAAGATGAAGGGAATCAGGTTTTAGTTGTAAGGGAATTCGTAGATGTTTTTTGGTCGGTTACAGGTTTACCAGCTAAAAGAGCTATTGAGTTCCAAATAGATCTTGTACCTAGAGCTGAACCTGTAAGTAGACCACATAACAGGATGACACCTACCAAGATGAAGGAGTTAAAGGTGTAGCTAGTGGACTTAGAAGGAAAGAGTTTTATTAGACCAAGCAATTCGCCTTGTAGAGTGACTGCGGTGTTCATTAAGAAACTGGACGGATCGTTGAGATTATGTATTGATTATCGTAAGTTGAATGAGAAGACAATAAAGAATATATATTCTTTGTCGATAATTGATGATTTATTTGATCAGTTAAATGGAGCCAAAGTATTTTCGTAGTTGGATTTGGCGACATGATTCCATCAATTGAGGGTGGCAGAAGACAATATTCCTTTAACGGTGTTTAGAACAAGATATGGTTCGTATGAGTAGTTAGTAATGTCATTCAGACTGATTAATGCACCTGCTTTCCTGGTAGATTTGATGAACCAAATCTTTCGAGAGCATTTGGGTAGCTTCGTGTTGGTATTCATCGATAACATTCTGATATATTCTAAGGATTAAAGAGATCATGATATTCATCTTAGAATAGTGCTTGAGACATTGATGCAACATCAACTGAAAGCGAAGTTTTCAAAGTGTCATTTTCAGAAGAAAGAAGCGAAGTTTCTTGGTTATAGTTTCAGAGAAAGGGTTGTCCATGGACCCATCCAAGATTGAGGCTGTAAATAGTTGGAAAAGACCTGAGACGGTGATCGAGATAAGGAGTTTTCTTGGACTTGCTGGTTATTATCGGAGATTTATCTAGGATTTCTCGCGGATAGCAGCACATTTAACTAAACTGATCAGGAAGGACGTGAAATTTATTTAGTCCGATAAATGTGAGAAAGCATTCCTTAAGTTAAAGTATTTGTTGACCAATGCACCCATGTTAGTAGTTCTAGATGGGAATCAAGATATAGTGGTGTATACGGATGCGTGTGGAACTGGATTGGAAGCTATATGGATGCAGAAGGGTAAAGTGATTTCCTACGCTTCTTGACAGCTCAGACCACATAAAATTAGATGTATGGCTCATGATTTGGAGTTGGCAACAGTGATTTTCGGATTGAAAGTGTTGAGACACCACCTCTTAAGAGAAAGATTCGAGTTGTATACGGATCGCAAGTCTTTGAGGTGTTTACTCTCTCAGAAAGAGTTGAATATGAGAGAGCAGAGGTGGCTGTAGTTTTTAGCCGCTTATAATTTTGGTATTGAGTATACGCCAGGGAAAGGAAATAAAGTTGCGGATGCACTTAGTAGAAAACATTAGAGCATGGTGTTAGCTATGCTGGCTGAATGAAAGGATTTAGAGGCGTTAACTACGTGTAGTGTGTAGTTAAGATCGATTGCTAGTTCTAGACAAAATACTGCCATATTGTCTTGCTTAGAAGTTCGACCAATATTGATCGAGAGGATTACTTCTAAGTAGAGAGATGATCCATCGCTAGCTAAAAAGGTTATAATATTAGAAGTGGAACCGAGATCGATGATTCCAAAGATTTTAGTCCTTGCCAGAGAGGATGGTTAGGGAAGAAGGGACAGTTATGTGTTCTAGGTGTTGGAGACTTATGAAAGGAAGTTATCAAGGAGAGTCATCGATCAAAGTTTACCATATGTTCTGGCAGAACTTAGATGTATCAGGATATGAAGAGAAATTTGGAAGGTATGAAGAGGGATGTAGGCTTGTGGGTTGTTAGCACCAAAATTGGTCACTAACACCCTTGAATAGAATTTTGTAAAGATATTAATGAAGAAAGTAAATTAAAGCAGAGAAGTAACGCAATTGAGTGCAAAAAGAATAACAAAAACGAGAACACAAGATTTATAGTGGTTCAGCGTAATTGCCTACGTCCACTTTGAATATGATCTTTATTACTTTTTCAATCACTTGAGTACAGATACAATCCATAAACAAACAACTTGAATACAAGTTTGAATAGAAAAGAAGCGAGTATAGAAAATGGCAGTCTCCCTGGAGTTCTCGAAAAAAGGTCCCTTTAACTGTACCCCTGCCCCTCTATTTATAGACGAAGACAGGCTAGATCCCATGCGCAAGCCCATGACCAAGATGACTCGACCCATAAGTGAAGCTTCAAGAAGTCCGGACCAGGTACACCGAGCCACTCTGGCCGAACCAGGGGCTACTTGTGAATGACTCAAAGCATCTCCTTGAACAACTCGAAGCAAATGGTGTTGGAACTCGAAGCAAGGAAACACCAGGTAACTCGTCGACTCACTTTAGGATGCACTGCCTCAGGTATGCTGACCCATACGCGCCAAATCATTATGGCCGAACCACAAGCATCGAACTAGGTCCGATCGACCTATCTTGGCCGACCCATGCACGACCCTTCTTCCTTGACCGAGCGGCACCTGCTGATCCACCTAGATCGAGCCATGTGTGACATTCGTCTTTGACCGAGCCATGTATTCCGACCCACCTTATCCTTCATACCATGACCGAACGACATGGTCCTCCCTCCTTTGACCGAGCCATACATACCCATCCTCTTAAGCTTTTGCAATATGACCTACCTCAATCGTGCTATGCATTTCCTCTCTTCTTAGACCGAGCCACATACGACCGAGCCACTTTGAGCGAGCGACCCACATCTGACCGACCTAGTTCAAATCACTCTCCTTCGACCGACCCATTTAAGCGACCCAGCTAGGTCAACCCTATACGAGCGAACCACTTTAACTCACCTACCTTGGCTTGAGTCTCATCTAGATCTAACTATAACCACTGCAACTATCGCCTTGTAGCCGGGCCAAGCTACCGGGTAACATTTGTCCCTTAAAGTGCATTGTGTGAATTAACATGACATGCTTTGAATTAGCGAATAATTCCTGCTTTCAGAAGATAGTCCATTCAGAGTGGCAACTGACTGTCACCTTTCATTGGCCTTTGACGAAGTTTTGTGTGGCCTGAACGCATTAATTGAACCCTGAAGAAACTCGCAAAATCCTGATTCAACTTCCTAAAAGCCGAGTGTATACAACCTTTCGAAGGCTGAATCACGGTAGATTTTACAAATCCATGCTCCTTCACTTATCTGGTAATATCTGTCTCTTTATCACATATGATGTCTAATCGTCAGTGTACATGAACTTATTCATGTATATATATATAGATATATCTTTTTTTTTCTTTTTTTTAAACAACAATGAGTGGATCGGCATATGAAAGGCCGACCCACTCGATCGGTTACTCCGGTAAAAGGTGGATCGGCTATCAACACCGACCCACACGATCGGTCTGAATAGCGTCTCTCTCCACCGACACACTTAAAATGCGTGGACCGGTTCTAAAGGCAACTGCCTGTTCGTCTCCCCTTTACTGCATATAAAAACTCACTCCTCCCTCTTCCTTTTGCTTTTTCACAAAAACTTCTGACTTATCTCTTCTCGAACCTTAGTCAACACTCCAACTTTCCTTCCTTCTCCCGAATCTAAGACACCCATCTCGCAACTCCTACTGCTAGCGAACCCAAACGAACTTCGACCATAAATCCAACAGTTCCCATAAGCTTCAATCCATTCTTGTAGGTATGAACCTTTTACTTGATTTATTTCTCTAAGTTAGGAATCTCATGTGAAGTCGAGTTCATGGGCTTTCTTCGGCTAGGTCCAGTAGGAATCAACGAAAATGAGGGGGGATGATTTGGAGATGGGACGTGCCTTAGGCTAAGAGCTTGTTTAAGGATCATGGAGGGAAGTAGCATAGCTCTAACCTTGATGTCGGCGGTGTGGAGTGTTAGGAAGTGGAGTCGGTAGGTGTTTGGAGTAGGGCTAGTTAGGTAAACCCTTGATAGGAATTAAGCTTAGTATTTCCGTGAGGAACTGGTTCGGTATCAAGGGAAGGAGAGTGGGTCGGTATCTTGAGTGAGAGTGTCAGTCGGTATTGAGAGGGAGAGTGGTGGGCCGGTATGAACTTAGGAGTGTGGGTCGGTATTCCGAGTAAGGGAGTCGTTCGGTATTGAGGGAGTTAGTATGGGTCGGTGTCTTGCATGATGGTATGGGTCGGCAGGTGTCTAGGAGAGTGGCTAGGTATAGATTGAGAAAGGTGGTTTGATGATCAAAGAGAGAGAGAGAGAGGAGAGTGGATGGTTCGGTGATCCTGTAGGGCAGTGGGTCGGTATGTCTGGGTCGGCATTGGTAATCAAGACTGTTCTAACTCGAACACAACATACATTCGGACAACTTACTTCCACAACCAAGCATAACATAATGGACAATGACAAGTAACAAAGCACATAAGCCCAAGGACCTAATTTGTACTAACTACTCCATAGTTCTAATAATCTTAAATGCAAATTTAACCCGACAAGAGCATGTAATAGCCTTCACAGTATATGATGCCAAAGTCTAACCCCAAGGCCTTTGCTACCAATCACAAGACAAACTTCGGAGATGGTCAGCGATGGCCGTCTCCAAGGATGATAACTTGAAGCTCCATCACGTTATGCTAGCCTTTAGAACTTCAAATTTTTGCACTTTTGTTTGAATCGTTGCACTAGTTCACACACAACACCGGGGACAACTTTGTCGTTATATCTAATACCACTTGTCTTTCGAGTATAGTTTACACAGCTATCTATTCACCAACTGATTTTTCGGAGATGTCTAAAAATAAAGCTCTGTAACTGTTTATGACAAGCCTGGGCCAAGTTCATGGCAAGAGTCAGTGGGGACATAAAGCCCATCGTTAGCTCCCATTTCCGACATCCCAAACTCACCTGCTGTAATTATAGGTCCGGCTCCCGATGCCGTAGATGGGGCCGTTGTTCTGGATGACCCCATCGATTCTCAGGCCTTGAAAATCGGCGAATCTTCTCTCCATCGATTGTTTTCTATCCACGGAATCCCCTTCGAAGACGTTTTGGTTCCGTCTGCACAAGATCGGCCTCACTTGCCTCCTGCCAGATATACTGCGTGCCACAAATTTATGTGCTGGGCCGGAAGTGTGCCACCTTTCGATTCATTCATCCGTGATGTGTTACAGTACATAAGGATTGCTCCAGCACAACTACACCCTAATAGCCATGCATTTATTCATGGTACATGCATTCTTTTCATGAGCGTCTTACTCAAACCCCCAACTCCCGAGGATATCCGTTACATCTACCGCTTCAAGAGACGTACCGACAGTCCATCTTACATATTCCTCGAGTCGCATCCCAAATGCCAAGTCCTGATGGGCGCGTGGAACAAGTTTTCTCAATTTAAACAAGAGTGGTTCTACATACGCTGTCCTTTTGGCTTTGCGAGAAGATGGCTAGAAGGACGTAAGTCTCACTTCTACCCCAATCTCCATCCTAAGGCTTGGAGTGCACCTTTTCTGAAATTCTTTCAACTCTTACAGGTATCCGCCCATGACCCGAAGGCGCCAGGTATTCTGAGGCCGTCAAAACCATCCAAGCTACTCCCATGGGAGATCAGGACATTAAATATGTAATTACCAACGAACTGCTCTCAAAGTTTGGATTACTGGAAGAGGGCCGCAGGACTAGCCTTCCAAGTGGCACCACAATTGCAAGAACAACCACGGAAGCAAGTAAAGGACAAGCTGGTCCTTTGGTGCCCCTTGCTGAAGGGGCCTCCGATACTACCGAGGAAGGCGAGATTGAAGAAACTTAGGCGCCAGTGGCGACTGATGAGAATATAAGTTTCGGCCAAGCGTTAGTCGCTGATGCACCCGACACCGACCAACCACCACCTCCTTCGAAAAAGAAGAAGAGCTTAGTATATAAGATGAAAAAAAGAAAGGTTGGCGGAACTTCAAAGGTCATGATAACCCCTATCGAGAAAGGATCGCCTTCTCAAAAATTGGAAAGCTCACTTAATGGACTATCTGACTTGACCATCCCCGACGATCTGTTGAATTATGACTTCAATAATCCCAGTGCTATGGGTTTAATTTTCCTATGAGAGGTGATGAAGGTGCCCAGCTTCATGATCAGGGAGAGAAAACTCTGATGAGTAAAGAAAAAACACTGGTCCGTTGGGGGGATGCACTAGGACATACACGAACACTTATACTCCACCATGCACCTGAATTCAATTCATCGTGTGACTTTTACTAATTCGTTCTTGTTTAATCTTACGTACAGGTGAAATGGGGGCACACACATGGCATTGATCATCTTCGAGGATCCTCCATCTTCTATCATTCTGGTCGAGACTCAGGATCAGGTAAACGAAGAGATATGGATAATGGTGGAGAGAGAGACTATCATTCTATAGAGTCATCCTCCTCTTCCCGAAGGAGGTCCCATAGCCACTCTTCATATCCAAATGATCCTCCTAATCTTCCGGCGCGTATTGGGGACAAGTCTGCTCAAAAAGGCTCCCAGTCTGAAGTCCCTCGCGACTAACATTCTGGCTCCTCGAGCACCAAACAAACCCGCGAGCCACACAAGAAATCCGTTACTTCGGTAAGGCAGACTCCCTCGGCTCCCGCTCATGATCCGACCATGGTAGAAAAATTAGCCGAGCTCAGAGCTACAATTCCGAAGATTTGTTTCAACGTACTGAAATTTCTCCCCGCAATTCATCATATTCCCGGGCACGTCAAACAGTGCGCTATTGCTTGTAACAACGACGTGTATTTCTTGCACGACACGTTCGTACACTTAGTGGAAAAAGTCTCGGAAGTCTCCATCGAGCGCCAACATGAAATTGACTGCCTTAAGCTCGAAGCCATTCATGATAGAGATATTATAAAGGGCTAGGATGAGGAACTACTCTCATACAAGTCTCAACTCGAGATCGCCCAGAAGAATGCCAAGGAGACAACCGAGGCAGTCAGACGCTTAGAGGTCGATCTTAAAAAGGAGTTAAATGAGGCAGTTCAACGCAGCGGCACTCTAGCTCTAGAGAAAGACTCTCTGCAAAAAGAGAAAGAAGCCCTTGCCTATCGGGTCAAAGAGATGGAGGAACTACTTTCCAAAGAAAAGGAAGAAAAAACCCCTGCGTAGGAAGAATCACAAAAATACTGCAATGAAATCATCGACATGAGGAATCTTAAAACAAAACTCAATGAAGAGCTACTCAAGATCAAAGCGCTAAAAGATGACGCTCGCGAAGAAGGTAGGAAGGCTGCACTTTCAGAGGTAGACTCCTGAATTGAGGAAGCAACCGAAGCCAGCAGAGAAGAGATTAAGTGTTCCTTTGACCCGGTCATCGCCGAGTACAATGCACGAGTCCTCATGCACCGTGACCTAACTTTCTTAGGTGATGGTTATCTCGAATCACTAGTTGAAGCATGGGATAAAAATTAAGAGAGGGAGCTAAGCGTCGAAGAGGTTGTGAAGAGGCTCTCGTGAGGGAAGTGCTCCAAGGAAATGAGCCTTCAGACTTATCCGTGCAAAAGCCCTCTTTGGAAGAGACTCCCCATCAACGAAGGGTAAGGAAGATATCGTTGGCCCATCCGACACCGAGGCTCAAGTTCCTCCTCCCATTCAACCAGCCGAGACTTCGTCACTTGGGCCTCCTGAGTAGCATGTTGGTTATGACCCAGAGAAGCACAGACTTGGCACTCACATTTTATCCCCAATCCCTGAGGGTGATACTCCGAGGACCATCGAAAGTCAATTGGAAGATGGTACGTAGCTTTACCTTTTAGAATTCAGGAAATCATCGCATTTGGCGAGTAACGGATGTGTTCTAACATTTACTTTCCATGAATTCGTATAGGTCACTCTGGTCCCGAGCCGACTTCTAGGAGCGATGTCACCACGGAGCGGGAAGAAAAAGAGCCTAAGGCTCCTCACACCGGAGATACCCCTGGTCCCGATGCTCAGGTGATCGGGGCACTAGATGAGGATAAACCCGAAGATCCCTCACCTGTAAAAGAACACGACGATGTCAAAATCACATGCGCTTCCGAGCATACTTCCTAGCTTAGCATGAAGGAGCAACTCGAGGAGGAGGAAAAAGAGAGAGTCAAAGTTAAGACAGAATCCAAGGTGGTGGAACTCGATGATCCCCTAAATAGGCCATTGAAGGCCATTCTCCCCGGCGGGACCACAACTTTGGAAGTTCCCCTTCCTTCCTCGGATACAACGTTGCTTGGAAGGAAGGAATCCAGGAGAAAATGCTCAGTTGAGGAGACTTCGAAGAAGCCGAAGAAGGAAAGAAAGCCGAAGAAGTAGCTGTCGTCCGGTCATGCCTCGTTTAGCTTAAATAAGTCAAAATCATGTAGTCGTTTCCCTTTTTCCCTTTTTTTATTTTGTCAGTAGTCATTGTAGATAGACTTGGTCTCCGCACTTTCGGAGAAGTTGTAAGGAAAATATTTTTTTGAGAAGTAAATAAAATATTGTTTCTTTGCATTCACAGACTCTCATCACTTAGCTTATAATTTAATCTGTAATTGAAATTCGGAGTCTTGTGGGTCATTTAAACTCCAGTCCGCTTTCACAGGACTTGGGGTTTTTAATCATTTATACTCTAGTCCGCACTCTGGGGACTTTGAGATATTTGAATCGTTTATACTCTAGTCCGCGCTTTGGGGACTCAGAGTACTCTAGTCTACACTCTAGGGACTTAGAGATTTTTTGAATCGTTTATACTCTAGTCCGCACTCTGAGGACTAAGAGTACTCTAGTCCGCACTCTGGGGACTTAGAGATTTTTTGAATCGTTTATACTCTAGTCCGCATTCTGGGAACTCAGAGTACTCTAGTCCGCACTTTGGGGACTTAGAGATTTTTGAATCGTTTATACTCTAGTCCACACTCTTGGGACACAGAGTACTCTAGTCTGCACTTTGGGGACTTAGAGATTTTTGAACCATTTATACTCAAGTCCGCACTCTGGGGACTCAGAGTACTCTAGTCCGCACTCTGGGGACGTAGAGATTTTGGAATCATAGCTGGTCGACTTTTAGTTTTGTGTGTGCGTTCATACGCCAGACAGATTAATGAAAATTAATTTTGCCATGAAATTATAAAACATGGAACACCAATAGTTCATAGAAAAACAGCTTCAAGCCTTTATTCATTGTAGAAAATAAGGACAAACTGAATTGTCTTATTACATGTAGAAAACAGAGAACAACAAAAGAAACATATACTGGAAACAATTGCTACTAAAATGCAAAAGAAATAAACTAAGTATAATAACGACGCAAATGCTCGCTATTCCATGCTCTGGGGAGTGTCACGCCATTATCAGTCGCTAGCTTGAAGGTTCCTTCTCCAAGCCTCCGTTTGATTGCGTAGGGACCTTCCCATGTGGGATTCATATGTGACGGGACCGAAAGAACTCGCTTCAAAACAAGGTCGCCCACATCGAAAGTTCTTGGTCGAACTTTTTCATTATAATACCGAGTGACCCGGTGCCGATATGCGGCCGCCCTTAAATCAGCTTCTTCACGCTTCTCATCGACAAAGTCCAACGACTCCAGTAAAAGATCTCGGTTCGTTCTAGGATCATAATGAGTCACCCGGTGAGAAGGAACTTCAAGTTCAACGGGTATAACAGCTTCAGTGCCGTATGCCAAGGCGAAAGGAGTGTGGCCAGTTGCGGACTTGTAGGTGGTTCTGTAGGCCTAGAGTGCTGTTGGAAGCTCATCCACCCACTTGCCTCTAGCCTTCTCCAAACATTTTTTCAAGATGGACTTGATTATCTTATTTACGGCTTCAACTAGCCCATTCGCTTTAGGGTGAGCGAGTGCTGCAAACCTTTTCTTAATGTAATATTTTTGGCAGAACTCTTTGAAATCTCTACTCACAAATTGAGTTTCGTTGTCAGTAATGATAGTCCGTGGGAGACCAAAGCGGCATATAATGTTTCTCACAACAAAGTTAATGACCTTTTTGGTAGTGATCATAGCTAATGGCTCCGCTTCTGCCCACTTGGTGAAGTAATCGACTGCGACGATTGCGTATTTCGCATCACCTTTGGAGATTGGCAAGGAGCTGATTATATCGATCCCCCATATTGCAAACGGCCATGGACTAACCATTTGCGTGAGTTCCGTCGGCGGTGCTCTCGAGATCTTTGCGTACTTTTTACATTTTTGGCATCTCCTTACATAGTCTGCGGCGTCTCGAATCACGGTCGGCCAATAATATCCATAGCGGATTATCTTTTTGGCTAGTGTCTGCCTCCCAGTATGGTCGCCACATTCTCCTTCATGGACTTCTCTTAAACCCGCTTTATCACGTCGTGGGCGATGCACCTAAGCAAGGGAATGAAGAATCCCTTTCGATACATCATTCCATCCTGCATTATATACCGTGAGGCCTTGCGAATGACTTGTCGTCTCTTGTTCTTTCTCTCGAGCAAGGTTTCGTGTAGCAAGTATTCATTGAACGGGGTCATCCACGACTCCCTTTCAGTTTCCGTCTCTGCCACAAAATTTACCTCCATCTTATTTATACTCGGGGCATGTAAAGTTTCAACAGGAACCAAGCCCATCTATTGTGCATCACCAGTGCTTGTAAATTTTGCCAAGGAATCGGCTTCCCCATTTTGTTCGCGTGGAATGTGCGAAATATTGTAGTATTCGAGGTCCGCCAACAATTCTTGAACCTGGGCGAGGTATGGGGCAAGCCTATGCCAGTTTGCCTGATAGTCTCCCTGTACTTGGTACACCACCAGCTGTGAGTCATAAAAGATTTCAACCGATTTCACTCCAAGTTCTTTGGTAAGCTTCAGTCCAGCGATCAACGCTTCATACTCGGCTTCGTTGTTCGTAGCAGGGAATTAAGTTTCAAAGCATAACAAATCGATCGGTTCTCGGGAGTTACAAGAATAACACCATCCCTAGAACAATGGTCGTTGGATGCCCCATTGGTATATAGCTTCCATCGAATAGTGGGAATCACATCACTTCTACTTGGCTCATCTGATATAGTGAACTCTACAATGAAATATGCTAGCGCTTGCCCTTGGATAGCCCTCCGTCGCAGGTAGGTGATGTCGATCTGACTCAGCGAAATGTTCCATTTGAGTAGCCTTCCAGAAGTCTTCGGTCGTTGGAGCACCTGCCGCAAAGGTTGATCGGTATAAATACCGACTAGATGTGCTTGAAAATACGAGCAGAGCTTATGTGATGCGATCACCAAACAGTAAGCCAGCTTCTCAATCTTAGGATAATTTTTCTCTACCCCGGGTAAACGCTTACTAACATAGTACACTGGCTTTGGGATTCGGTCCTCCTCATGTACCAAAACTGCACTGATGGAATGCTGGGATATGGCCAAGTAAACATACAACTCCTCATGGTCTACGGGCTTTGACAGAACATGGGGCCTCTCCAAGTGTCTCACCAGATCTCGGAATGCGTCCTCACAATCCGGCGTCCATTCCAAATTTCTTTTCCCTTTCCTTATCACATTAAAGAAAGGAATACACTTGTCGGTTGCTCTGGATATAAATCAACTCAACGCATCGACTTTCCCATTCAGGCTTTGTACCTTCTTTATAGTTCTGGGTGCTTGTATGTCTCGAATAGCTCGAATCTTTTCTGGGTTGGCTTCGATTCCCCGCGCGTTGACAATGAAACCCAAAAACTCCCCAACGCAGCGCCAAAGGAACATGTCAATGGATTGATTTTCATTCCGTAAAATCTGAGTATATCAAACATCTCTGCTAAGTCTCGAATGGTCATTTGACTGTCGTGACTTCACAAGCATATCAACCACATAAACTTCCATCGTTCTACCAATCTGGTCTTTAAACATCCGATTTACCAAACGCTGATAAGTTGCCCCTACGTTCTTCAACTCGAAAGGCATCACTACATAACAGTACAATCCAACGTCCGTGAAAAAACTAGTATGCTCCTGATCCGGAATGTGCATCGGGATTTGATTGTATCCCGAATATGCATTCATAAATGACAACAACTCGTGTCCTGCTATCGAGTCGACCAGCTGATCAATTCTGAGCAATGGAAAACTATCCTTAGGGCATGCCTTGTTCAAGTCCGAGTAATCAACATAGGTCCTCCACTTCCTGTTTGCCTTCCTCACCAGTACGAGATTAGATATCCATTCAAGATAGAGGGCCTCGCAGACGAACCCATTGGCTTTGAGTTTATCCACCTCCTCTTTTAGAGCAGTGGACCTCTCCGGGCCCATACCTCTCCTCTTTTGTTTCATAGGCACATACTTCGGGTCAATGTTCAACATATGACTTGCGATGGCGGGAGAAATCACACACATATCAGAATGTGTCCAAGCGAAAACATCGAGATTCGCTTGGAGGAAATCAGCAAGATCCCCTATCATCGAGGGGTTGAGCTGTGATCCAATCTTAAGCACCCGTGACGGGTCATCAAGGCTGACTGGAAGTCAATCGTCAGTTCAGCCGGTGCTGCCTTGGCTTCCTTGGGTTCTTCATCGTCATCCCTCAGATTTATGTCTTTATAGATCCGACTGTGTTGCCCAAGCCAAGGCTCAGGCGCTATTTATCAATTTTTAGCAACATGGATGCAGACAGGCTTGTCCACACCCTTTCCCTTCTCTCTTCGTTGGGCCTCTCTCAGCTCGGCGACATAACAAGCACGACCAGTTGCTTGATCGTCGTGCACTACACCAACTCCACTGTCCGTTGGAAATTTCAAGGTCAAAGACAACGGGGCCAAAGTTGCCCTAAACTCCGCCAGGGCCGGTTGGCCCAGGAAAACATTATACGTGGAATCAACATCCAAAACAATGAATGGTAGGATCCGTACCCTCCTGCGTTCACCTTCCCCTAGTTCAACTGGCAATTCAACAAAACCTACTGCATTAGTAGCTGCACCATTAAAGCCGTGAATGCGGGCTTTAGATGGTTTATGATCCTTCGCTTCCATCTTCATTAGGTCATACGCCTTCTTGAAGATAATATTAAAAGAACTCCCATAATGAATTAGTATTCTTCTCACAAGCATCGGTCCGATCGTAGCTGAGATAACCATCGGGTCAATGGTGGTCACCTCCACCTGATCGACACCCTACTCCTGAATACTATATCATCGGTTATCATTTCCTGCTGTTTCGCCGGAGTTCCGTCTTCTATGTTCGAGCAGCACTCGAAGCCCGCATGCTTCAAGGAACTAGCATAGCGTTCCATTTCTTGCCAACTCTTGTATGCCGGGTGAGGTCCACCGATTACCATGTTTATGACCAGCCTTCTAGGCTCCTCAAGTCGGTGTGAAGCTTGCCCGCGATTGGGGTCGGATGTCCCCTGTCCGCCTTTCTGCAGATCCTTAACAAACTTCCGTAACTTCTTCTGGCGAATTAGCTTTTCTATAGCATCATGGAGGTGTCTACACTCTTCAGTATTGTGCCCGTAGATCTCGTGAAACCGACAATACTTTCCAGTCTGCTTTTGTTCCTTAGTCGATTCCTTTAGGCGCGACTTTCGGTATTGGAATGTATTACAAGTTTATAGATAAATATTCTCCAAAGATGTATTCAGAGGCATATATTCGCAATATGTTGGGATTCTTGGTTTCCACTTTCCTGCTTCCCTCTTTCATCCAGAATTTCCTCCTTCGGATCCTTTGGATTGCTCCGACTTATTTTGAACATTGACTTGGACCTTACCAGACTTTTCACCAGATTGCTTTACCGCAATGTTTCTTTGCACCACTTCCTTACTGGGTCCTGGCGCACTGCTCCGTCTTGACCACCTGGCCTCTTCCCTTCTCATGAATTGGTTCTCCTTTGAATAAAAGCATTCCAGGGTTGTCAATGGTTTGCCGGCTAGCTAATCACCAAACTCTAAGTTTGGATCTACTCCTCACATCACAGCCATGAGGATAGCGTGGTCATTTGGGTTGCCGACCTCGGTGGCTGCAACATGAAATCTCTATAGATAATCTTTCAATGATTCACCTGAAGCTTGGATCACACTGGACAGTGACACCATGTCCTTCGGGCGAGTGGCATTGATCCTAAATTGCTCCACGAACTTCGTTGCTAACTCGTCAAACCTGGAGATTGATCGTGGAGGAAGCCTTGTAAACCACATGGTAGCGATTCGGTTATTGGGAAGCATCTACACTTGGTTGCATCATTTGCCCTAGCCGAGTCCATCGTCCACTCATATCTCATTATATGTTGTCAAGGGTCGGTCTTCTCTTCATAGGCCGGGATAGTAGGCATGCTGAAATTCCTGGGGTAATCAGTTTGTAGGATGCCATCGGTGAACGGAGTGTGACTCCTCGATATGCTCCAATCATCATTAGACAAACCTTGATTTTCCCTCATTAATTGCCTAACCATAGCTGATAAGTCCGGAGTCTGAATGGGAGGCGCCACACCGGTATCGATCCTACGTGATTGCTCCGGTCGGTGCCCCCTCGGTCGACGATCTTCTAGGTGTGCTACCTGGGAACCGTACCTAGGAACCGTCTCCATGGTCTTCCCGATGAGGTGGTTGTCCAGCTCCCACACGAGCCCAGTGCCTAAGTTCTCGGCTCCAGGCTGAACCTGACTCCCCAAGTGTAGTTGAGGAGCCGTTGTCCCCATTGTAGGGTCTGGATTGGTTCTGTTGGCCGGTCCATGGCGATTTGTAGTGAGCTGTTCTATTGCCCCGGTTTGCGTCGTCTCAATCCCACGACATCATTTGGGATGTTCATCTGACGAATACGAGCCGTCGGATGATGAGTAGGCAGTAGGACTTCCTCCAACGTTCTGATTCTGATGCTAAGTAATCTGGGTCATCAGGTTGTCGTTTTCTTGAATATGCTCATTAAGTTGTCTCCTGCTTTCCAGGAGTTCCCTCACTAGCTCATTAAACTCCGCCCTGGTGACAACTTTTGCTTAGTTTGGGATGATGGTGGGTTCTGCACTGGCATTAGCTTGTCGATTGCTAGGTCCTACTTGCTGGATGCTAGCGGTCTCATTAGCATCGGCGTTGTGGGAGGTGAATCTGTTATGTGGTCTTGTCATCTTAGAGTTGTCCATAGGAACTCTGAGTAGAATCTATTAACTCTTAAGAATGAACTTGGATCTCCTTCAGGGTATTTCCTCAATCTAGTAGCAACAAAGTAGATCATAACAGCCTGAGTTCAATTCTCAGTGAAAGTACCAAAATGTTAGCACCAAAATTGGTCACTAACACCCTTGAATAGAATTATGTAGAGAGATTAATGAAGAAAGTAAATTAAAGCAGAGAAGTAATGCAATTGAGTGAAAAAAGAACAACAAAAATGAGAACACCAGATTTATAGTGGTTCAGCGTAATTGCCTACGTCTACTTTGAATATGATCTTTTTTACTCTTTCAATCACTTGAGTGCAGATACAATCCGTAAACAAACAACTTGAATACAAGTTTGAATAGAAAAGAAGCGAGTATAGAAAATGGAAGAGTCTCCCTGGAGTTCTCAAAAAATGTCCCTTCAACTGTACCTCCGCCCCTCTATTTATAGATGAAGACAGGCTGGATCCCCTTTGCAAGCCCATGACCAAGACGACTCGGCCCACAAGTGGTGCTTCAGGATGTTCGAACCAGGTACACCGAGCCACTCTGGCCGAACCAAGGGTTACTTGTGAATGACTCGAAGCATCTCCTTAAACAACTCAAAGCAAATGGTGTTGGAACTCGAAGCAAGGAAACACCAGGTAACTCATTGACTCACTTTAGGATGCACTGTCCTAGGTACGCCGACCCATACGCGCCAAATCATTATGGCCGAACCACAAGCACCGAACCAGGCCCGATCGACCAATTTTGGCCAACCCATGCACGAGCCTTCTTCCTTAACCGAGCGGCACCTGCTGACCCACCTAGACCGAGCCATGTGTGACCTTCGTCTTTGACCGAGCTATGTATTCCGACCCACCTTATCCTTCATACCATGACCGAACGACATGGTCCTCCCTCTTTTGACTGAGCCATACATACCGATCCTCTTAAGCTTTTGCAATATGAACTACCTTGATCGTGCCATGCATTTCCTTTCTTCTTAGACCGAGCCACGTACGACCGAGCCACTTTGAGCGAGCGACGCACATCTGACCGACCCAGTTCAACTCACTCTCCTTCGACCGACCCATTTAAGCCAACCCAGATAGGCCGACCCTATATGAGTGAACCACTTCAACTCACCTACCTTGGCTCAAGTCTCATCTAGATCTAACTATAACCTCTGCAATTATCGCCTTGTAGCCGGGACAAGCTGCTAGGTAACATTGGTAAAGTAGTGTTCAAATTGCCAGCATGTAAATGCTGAACATCAGAAGCCGAGTGGTTTGCTTCATCCTTTAGATATACCAGTTCGGAAATAGGATTCTATATCCATGGATTTTATTGACATGTTGCCAAGGTCAAATAGGGAAAATGAAAGTATATGGGTCATAGCGGATAGGCTGACCAAGAGTACACACTTCATTCTCATTAAGTCAACTAGGACGACACCTGTATTGGCTAAGTGGTTTATGAAGAATATTGTTAGACTGCATGAGGATCCTAGTAGTATAGTTGATGACAGAGATGCTTTGTTCACTAGTGAATTTTCTACAAGAGGTATTGGTACCGTGCTTAAGACAAGTACCGCCTATCACCCTCAAAAAGACTGGAAAACAGAGAGAATCAATAAGGTACTCGATGATTTGTCGAGAGCTTGTGTACCAGACTTTGGTGGGTCATGGGAAGACCATTTTCGCTTGGTTGAGTTTTCCTATAATAATAGTTATTAGACTAGTATAGGAACAGTGCCTTTTAAAGCTTTGTATAGAAGGCCATGTAAATCACCAGCATGTTGGTTAGAGACCGAAGATAGATTGGTCTTTGGTCCAGATATGTTAAGAGAAGCCACAGAAAAAATTGAGTTGATCCGGGCTAGAATGAAGGAAGCTCGGTCTAGGCAGAAAAGTTAAGCAGATAAGAGGTATAAAGATATAGAGTTCTCAACTGGAGATCATGTTTTCATTAAGGTACCACTGATGAAGGGTGTGGTATAATTTGAAAAGTTAGGGAAACTGGTCCTGAGATATATTGGACTGTTTCCTAGTGCACAGAAGATATGGAAACTCGTGTACTGAATAGAGTTACCGATTAGTTTGGAAAGTGTCCATAATATGCTTCATGTTTCTCATATTAGGAATTATGTGCATGATCCAAAGACTACTATTACTCCGACTACATTGGAAGACATAGTGGTAGAACTGGATTTGGCCTTTTTAAGAGAACCAGTTCGGGTTATGGACAAAGATGAGAAGAAGTTAAGGAACAAGACAGTCAAATTGGTGAAAGTCCAGTGGAGTGACAACGAGAAAAACTGTACTGGGAAGACAGAGGGCATGATTAGGGATACTTATCCTGAGCTGTTATAATGGTATGCTCTACATTTTTTGTATATAGACTTATAGCTGGTAGGATAGACTAGCATTGTTTGCATGTTTGATATGCTTGTTATGTAGTCCTTACTGAATTTTGAGGACGAAATTCTTTAAGGAAGGGAGCCAGTAACACCTCTAATTTTAGTTTAACATTATTCAGGATATTTGATTGGATGGATTAAACAAAATAATGGAAATAGTTATGGGGAATGAGATTTGAAACTTTATAAGGTCGAGCTACTATTAATGAACTAAGAAAGATTGTTTAAATTTAGATATAGAAAAGAATTTATGAGAGGGCCAATTTAACTATAGACCTATCTTTTATCCCTTAAACCCTCTCCCCCTTATATCATTCTCATATTTCTTAATATCAGAAAAATCAAAAGATAAGAAGTTAAGGCCTACCATTAAATTAGCTAAGGAGGATCACAAAATCAAAGGGGGATTCAAGCAAAGTTTAGAGAAACATTAAACAAATCTCAACTCCAACATCAATTTTATGGTGAATAATACATGAACCATCTCTATTTTTATTCTTGAATTCAGTTATGGATAATGTCCGAATGGTTTTGATGATTTTTGCCCAGTTATGGTTGTTTAATCATTGTTTGGATAGAATAATGATTTATGGAATTATTAATGAAATTATTTGAAAGGGATTTAAGGGTAAAACCAAGGTTTTGAATCTCCAAATACTTTGATTTTCTAATAAGTGGTGTAAAACATTAAATTAGAGATGGGTTTTAATTTCATAATTTTCCAAGTTAAAACAAATATTTCATGAATTTTCTAAGAAGAAAATTTGGTTAATTCGGGTTTAATTATTTAGAATAATTAAATATGGATTTTGGTCTAGAAATTTTTATTTAGTAAATAAAACAATATTTCTGAATTTGTATGATTTTTAAGGATTTATCCCAAGTGGTTTCAAATTATTTTGAATCTAGTATGTTAGATAAACATTAAAATGGATAATTAATAAAGGATATTAATTAGCGAGTTTGATAAATGTTTTGGAACATTAAAATTAATATGCGACAGGAAATATAAAAAGAAAATGCGAAGTTTTGCTGTAAACAAATCATATTTTGACAAACAATTGTATTTGGTAAAAAGCAATTATTTTTAGTAGTAATAAAACAGTTTTCACAAGATTTACATTAACGCCATTGAGAGGCGGCAACACCATGAGGTTCGGCGTCAATGATGAGAGGTGGCAACAACATGGAACAACACATGGGATGCTTATATTCTAAGTGTGGGATGTGTTGGGGCCATGCGTGCGGCAACGACACCGCACATCAACAACGTCGTCGAACATCTTACCGCTCTTCATCAGTGTCGGCAAACTCATACCCCTTGGGTTCGATCTCCTTGCCGCGTTTCTTATTTCTTCATGTTTTCACCGCCGTTTATAATGTCGACTATATATATATATATATGTTTGGCGGCATAATAGCCGAAGTATGCTTCTAAAGTCATCACGAGTCTTGGGGCCCCTGTTCATCAAGGTCAGCGAGGTCCCTTTATATTGCTTCAGCAATGATGCTGTGCGGCATTGCAGCCGTGACTATTGGTATAGACATTGTTCTATATAAGCGGATAACCTAACGTATATGAAAGTTGACACCATCATTTTCGACAAGAGGTTTTATACTTAAAAGAATGTAAGCCTTATTTTCTAACCTTGGGTAAAGGTTCGGCGAGATAGTGCGGCATGCGTGTCGCCTATCATCTTATTAAGGGTGGCAAGGCTTAAATTGTCTTTTTCAATGTCATAATTGAAGATACCAATATATTTTAAATTGGTAAATTTCGACAGTATCATTGGGGATACCAATGAAGTTTATTTTCAACATGCTTTGTGTTTTAATAAACTCAACACCATCATTGGGGACTACTAATGTAATTAACTTTGCAACTTCGATATAGATCATTGGGGATTCCAATGTAGATTGTTCATAAGTTTGACATAGATTATGGGGATACCATTGCACATCATTTTGAGATGCTATAACTTTAAGGGATGATAACCTATTTGGGGATACCAATAGGCATAGAGTAAACATATGGGTAAAATGAATTAAATTTTTTAATGATTCATCATAGTTATCGTAGAAAAAATATGGGATGTGAGATGGATAGTCCACATTATGCCGGAGACAAATAGTCTCTATAAGGTTAATGAAAGGTTCATAGTTATCCTAGGAAAACTATGAGATGCGTGATGGATAGTCCACATTATTTTAAATGAATGGAACATGTGTGTTAGATAGTTCACATAATTTAAATAGCTAAACCATGTGTGATGGGTAGTCTATATGGTAAGGGATTGGTAATCCAAGTAATAATTACATGTGAGATGGATAGTCCACATAATTGTTTTAATGAAACTATGTGTGATGGGTAGTCAACATGGTAAGGGATGGGTAATCTAAATAATTAATACATGTGAGATGGGTAGTTCACTTAAGTATAAGACAGATAGTCAATGAAAATTTAGATGAGTAGTCTAATAACTTGGGATGGGTAATCCAGTGTATAGTACATGTTTGCATATCAGTATATTATTATGTTATAAATATTATGGATGCAGGAGCAATGTATATGGTTGAGATATTTTGATTATGATACTAGTGAGGGGAAAACCCGTTCCGCTCAACGGTGGGGTCTCACTAGATATCTATGGGTTTGAGATGGTAGGTTATTATTTACACAAGACTGTTGTCTAACCTAAAGTTTTTGTTTTCCCCTTAAGCTCTCAGGTACTCAATTGAGTATGTTAGGAGTAAGGGTTTTCATTCTTCAGTTAGATGAGGCAATCTAGCTATTAGGAGCATTATCTATTTCCACTATGTATGTCTATTTGAATGTATGTAATGACAGAAGATTCTAACTGTCAAGTAGTAGCAGTGGACTCTGATCAACCAAGGAGATATCTTCATATGTCGCTCTTAGAGTATTTTGTAACAGTTATATTTTCTCTGAACGTGGAATCGAGAATGGGATTATGTAATGAATATGAAATCATATTTTGAGTTGGAACGTAAAAGTTATTTTGGAATTGTGTTTGAATTTTTTTCATATCCATGTACTTCTGATCATTAATATGATTAACATACCCGCATTTTATCACCGAAAATTAGTACTATGGATGATTGCAGCATCCATAGCGCTTAGTTTCATGCCTCAAAATGGGGAATGTTACAGAACCCTTCAATAACCATATGAAAACATACGTCTCTGGCATGATGTGGATTATCCATCTCGCATCCCATTTTTTTCCTAGGATAACTATGAACCCATCAAATATTCATTTATTCATGTTGGACCCACAATTCCAACCTATATATACTTGTGTCCCCAATTAGGTTGTTTACCCCTTAAACTTACAACATGTCAAATTTTATACATTAGTATCCCGAACGAATCTTGTCGAACCCATAGAGCAAAAATATATTGGTATCTCCAATATTTAATACCAAAATTTATAGAATAAAATATATTTGTATCCCTAATGGCTTGTGTCAAACTTCATGAAATACAATACATTACCTAACGATTAAAATTGAAGTCATAAAATATATGGCTCGCCACCGTTTATTAAGTCAATATAGAACATTTTTGATGTGAACAACAATGTCGACCTCTATCCAAGGTGCCAATTAAAAACTTAAATACTTTTACATATAAAATTCTATATCGAAAACATGGTTGTCGACTTACACAAGGCATTGGCTACCCACCTTTTAAAACAAAACAAAACTTTGTTTAACATAAAGCTCAACGTCACGGCCTATAAAGCCTTCATCGGCACCATTGAAGAAAGGTGACATCGTTACCAGAATATATAATTTAAAACTTGGCCGAATTTGATGAATAGCGGCATCAAATCTAGCGGCGTCATTATAATAGCATATTTAAATACTTCGGCTACTATGCCGCCAACCATATATGGGGTCGAAAATACTCGAAATAGTAGTATGCAGCGTCAATTTAAAATAAGGGTGAACACATGCGACACTAGGAAATGCGGCGATGATATGCCGCAATAATAAAAACCAGGGTTATAAGCTTGCTGACACTGATGAAGAGCGGCAACATTAATGTTGATTGGTGACATTGTTGTTGCCGCACGCTTGGCCTCTAACACATCCCATACTTATAATATAAATATCTCATGCGTTGTCCCATATTGGTGCCGCCTCTCATCATTGACGCCGAACCCATGGTGGCGCCACATATCAATGGCGTTATGGTAAATCTTGTGAAAACTATTTTATTACTACTAAAATTAATTGCTTTTCACCAAATCTTGTTCTTTGTCAACTATTCATTGGATAAGGCTATATTTTATGCAAGCGTTTTTAGGAAATTGCCGCAAACCATTTTAAAATTCTAAAACATTTTTCAACTTAATTAATTAATAGCCTTAATTAAGTAATAATTTTAAATGCTTCTCTAGCATATTAAATTCTCAATAATTCATAATCACTTGTGAAAAATCCCCAAAAATCACATAAATTCAAAAATATTACTTTCTTTACCGTATAAAAATTTTGAAGCCAAAAACCATATTTAATTATTTTAGATAATTAAAATCTGAAATAAAGCTATTTCTTCCTTAGGAAATTCATAAAATATTTAATATAACTTGGAAAATTATGAAATTAAAAACCCATTTCCAAATTAACGTTTTACATAGCAAATCCAAAAATCAAATCGATTGGAGATTAAAAACTTAGGTTTTACCCTTAAAACTCACTTAAATAATTTCATAAAAATTCCATAAATCATTATTCTATCTAAATAATGATTATACAACGATATCCTGGTAAAACAAACTATAAAAATTTGAGTAATGTCCATAACTGAATGTAAACACAAGCAAAAGAGATGGTTCATGTATTATTTACCTTAGATTTAATGTTGGAGTTGAGATTTGTTATTGCTTTAGTTTCCCTAAGCTCCTCCTCTTCGAATTCCCTTGATTTTGATCTCCTATAGCTTGTTAATGGCCAACCATGCTTTGTTTTCTTTTTGATTATTTATGGAGTGAAAAAATGAGAAAGAAATGAGGGGGATAGGGTTTAAGGATTAAAAGATGAATCTACCTATTTTGTCGCTCTTATATATTCTCTTATATGATAAATCTTTAAACAATCTTAGTTAGTTCATTAATAATGACTCGATCTTATAAATTTTCAAATCTCATTCTCCTTAACCATTTACATTATTCTGTTCAATCTATCCAATTAAATATCTTGAATAATGTTAAACTAACATTAGGGGTGTTACAGCATCATCGTGCACTTCCATAAAAAAGTTACAAAGGATGAACGAGTTCTAGCTGGGCATATTGTCATCGAGTTCGACGTCCTTGATATATTCATCTACTTATATGACATTGAAGCTCTTTTGGTGGGATGAGATAAGCTTGCCAAGGAGAAGGTTAATGAGTTCGCTAAGGGAATCACTGTTGAACTCCAGACCAAGGAGTCAGTGGATAGGCTTATTTCCAAAAATAACGACGTTGCTAATCCCATGCCATTAAGTGCTTTGCAATTAGTTTTGTGCCATCGAGTACTTGGGAAACCAACTGTCAGATTAATAAATTTTATCTAAGATATTTATTTTCAAATGAATTCCAAAAGTCGGGAAGAACACAAGAACGTATTTTTCTTACTAAGCTCGTTTCTTTTAAAGCATGTTTGAATAAGATGTTACCTAAGCTACTACTATCAATCAACACTTGATGAATTTGATGCAGTCCCAATTGTGGTCGTTATGATAATTAGGTTGGATGTTAGGATCTATATCCCGTTAGTATAAATGTAAGTAAGTGGAATAGGGACCTTAAGGCTAAATTAACACTAGAGAGGGGGTGAAGAGTATTTAATGAATTATATGAATATTTTCCAAATTCTTTAAGATTCTACTTGGAATGATGTAATTAACAATCACAAAATCAAAGTGTAGATAAAAAATAAATGCAGTAAAAGTAAAAAGGAAAGAGCACACTAGAATTTTATATTGGTTCGGAGTTACCCTACATCTAGTCTCGCACAATTCCTTGTATGGATTTCTTTTCAACTAGTAAATGCAAATACAATCTCCATTTCAAGGCTAGGAGATACACCCTCCAAAATCCCGGCCTCTGGGTAGAGCCACTTGATTTCCAGGCTAAAAAAACACCCACTAGATTTATGGGCTACTAAGCACACCCAATTGATTTTAACATGCTTTAATCACACCTATTTTGATTTCAGGGTTACCAAGCACAACATAAATTATACGAGTATGATTTGAAAGAGTTTACACTTAAATCTTTGATCTTGATTACAATTGACCCTATAACTATTGAATAGCACATTGAACTTGAGAGAGATAAGAGAAATCAGAGAGTATATGAAAGAGAATCAAACTAGTAATGATTGAATTTGATTCTGGTTGAATTTTGGCAGAGTTTCGATTGAAATTGATTTAGAAATCAAGAGAGCGAAAATAGGAGAGAAAAATAAGAAAGCAGCTAATGAAAATTCGTTTGGAAGTCTGGTATATATAGGAAAACAACGGCCATGTCCATTCGCGAAGAGATATGATGAAAAGACACTTCCATTCAAATTTGAATTTTGAAGTATACGACCACTATGTCGACATATGTAGATAGGATATGTCGACATAACCCTTTGTATTTTGAAAAACACTTTCAAAATATTATTTTGAAAATCCTTTGCTTCGTAAAATACTTTTATACTTTGTAGAATCATTTAAATATAGTTGATATACATTTTAATCAAAATATAACTTAATAATACTTTATAAAATAATTCAGAAAGATTTAATAATAATATTCAATAATATATATATATATATAAACAAAATTTCAATAAACCTAAAAATACTAAAATGATATCTTTATAAGTAAGAGATTGAAAATCATTTTGGGAAATATTTTGAAAATGTTATTTTAAAAACATAATATTTGAAAATAATTTAAAACAAAATTATAGAAGGTGAGAGAGGTCAAGAAAGTGCTATCAAGGTTTTAACATAAATTCTATGACTCTATAACTTATCTAGAATATCAATACTCATGAGTCTTCATTCTTGAACTCTTGAAACTTTATATTAGCATTTTGAATCTACTCTTGATATCAGCATCTTGATGTATAGTCTTCTTAATCAATACTTGTCTAATACCATGTACTATATACTATATATCTTGATAACACATTAGTATCTATATTTTATATATTGTCCTATAGTTATTATCATCAAAACCAATATATACTAACAATCATCCACTTTTTGATGATGACAACTCTGTATATAAAATATAATATAACTCCCTCTGAGTTATAGAACTCCTCCTTAATCTATGCCTAGATTTTATATATTTATCCCCCTTTGTCATTAACAAAAAATATCATCCTAAAATTATAGCTCTAACACTAACTCTTACTATAATCCTAACTCTAACTTCCCTAAATAAAATACTAATCAATATGTATAAGAATTATATAAAATGTTGATGAGAAAGATTATAAAAACAATAAGTGATACGTAAAATTAGATAATCATAAAATAATTAATCCAAATATTCATCCAATCATACAAAGTTTTTGTCACATAACATTCAAAAAAATCCACACAAATCAAAACCAATCAAATCCTAATCAAGTATTATTATTTATATACAATCAAACCTAATTATACTAGATATTTCGAGGAACTTCAACCCGCCATCAGAGCAAAAGATTAGATCCGCTTTGATAGCATCCCATTCTTCATCATCTTTGTTGATGGTACACTCTGGATTGGTGGTTGGTTCTTCTTTGTTTAAGGCAGAAATAATCCATCGAATTATGTCAAAATGCCTTTCTCGCCCCCTTGATCATCTGCATTTGACTCAATTCTACGTGTCTCTGGTTTCTTAGGATGAAAATAAGGATGTTCTTGAATGATTCAAGAGTTTGTTCAAGGTTTTCGGTTAGTTTTTGGATAGGGGAAGTCATTATTTTGGTTTTAGAGTTTAGGAATGCAAAGGACGAAGAAAGAGAGTAGAAAATTTGATTCTCTGATCTTAATAGGTATTTCTAAGGGTGGAAATTCATTGGAAATGAATAGACATTTGTTGTCTACAGAATTTTCAAAATTAAAATTATTTGAAAATTATCGTTGTATGTCGACATACATACCTTAGGGTATGTTGACATATGTGCAAAAAATTTCAAAACAGCTTTGCTTTGATATTCTAATGTATTTAACTTATACTATTATACATGTTGTGTTTGCCAGAGATGATAAACAATATATAACAGTAAGGAAACAAATTTTTCATTAATACTTAGATAGTGATTACATAGAACAAAAAGAAATGAAAAGATACATAAGTTCAAACCAAATTTAAACTACAAGACACTCATAAGCAATTAGATCATATGCTAAAAAGATGTAGATGATGAAGTTTTCCCAAGCTTGTGTTTCAATTTTCCAAAGAACCTGTCCATTTTGTCGGAAATAATATTTAGTTTCTTACTAACCAAACGCTTGAGAATCTTTTGGTTTTCAACTATCTTCTTTTGATTGTTGAGAAGGTCTTGATTGGTTGGTCAGAGTGAAAAGTCAATGCTTTCTAAGGAGGTTTCCTCCTTCCTTCCTCTTTTTCTTCTTAAATATCCATATCTTCTCCTTCTTCCTCCTCATATTGAATTTCTTCCTCCTCTTCATAGGCTAACCTTTCTTCTTTCTCGGCAAGAGGTTCATACAACTCGAAAAAGGGTGGAATTTTCATAAAAGCGATGTTGCGTTGATTAAAGACTTTAACAGAGACAAATTCTTCTCCTTTAAAGTCAACACCAAAGTAATTGAAGATTCGGGTAAGATACGCACCATGAAATAACATGTTTTCAGGATTGGAAATATTTTTGGGATAAAATTCATCCAAAATTACTTGAGCCCAATTTATGTCATACTGACCATAAATGGCAAAAAAGAGCTTTACAAACTTTTAGAGTTGGATTATTAAAATTTCCCAATTGAGGAGTGATAGTATGTTGTAAAAGAAGATTTAGAATTCTTGCTTTTGGACGAAAGTTATTGGTTTTTAACTCAAAATTATCATCACTTCGAAAATGTTGTGAAATACTTCATGATTTTGATCATTTGAAAGATGTATGGTCCATTTTGGTAGATTTACATCCAAGAATGTTACACAAAATTTCACAATTTAAAACAATTAAAGTTCCTTTTGCACTACTTCTCCTTCTCTTCCATCATTAAATTTTGCTTTCAAGTTTGCATAAAACAGTTTGACCAAATGTGGATAGCAAACAAAATCATTTTGAGAAGCATCAATTAAAATGGGAATTCCATTTTGTAAACAATGAGAATCAAGTTCATATGTAGAAAAATCATTGAAAACAACAAACTTTCCCGTAGAAACCTTTCCATAATTCATATAATTAATATATGCTTTCATAGCCTCTTGATCATGAAAGAGAAAATTCTTGATACTTTTGGAAAGTCTCATAGATTTTGGAGTGCTTGAGGAAGGCATTGATGAAGAGTTTTGAAGAGATAAGAGAGTTAATGAAATTTTGAATTTTGAAATGAAAGTGAGGAATGAATGGATGTAGATAAAGTAAGTAAATAGAGAATCCAAGGACAAGTTCTCTGGTCAATAGAAAACTTTTCAGAACATATGAGTTGGTGAAAAATTGGAGAGAAATTCAAATTTTGAATTTAAAATTGAAATTCAAATTCTATCTACATAGGTTGACATATGCTAATGAGGTATGTCGACATATAGGTCGATTCAAAAATGATTTTTGTTCAACTATATTCTATTTTATTATATAGATCTATTTATAGTTATTCTATTTTCAGAAAAATAATTTTAAATTTATTTTATATTATTATTAAAATATATTAAATATTTATATTTGAAATATAATCACATAATATTCAACCAATATTATCACTAATCTATAACATATTCCTAACGATCAATAAAGCAAACAAAAGAAAAGAAAAAGTCATTCAAGAAATTAAAAAATTGATATATTAAAAGCATACCTTTTTCTGGTCCATTTCATCATTTTATTTTGAATTATGTATTGTTGTGAAGCACGTGTTAGTAATTTCTTTATCTGTCTCATTATCACTTGAGGATGTATCTGAATCGTCTAATGTTGTAGTATAGGCTCTCCTCTATTTTTTGGATGAATCATTGTTTGGTGTAATTTTCAATTTATCGGGATGTGGATAATCTCATGTTAAATGAACTAGGTCATCGTGGTTATAACGTATAATGCCATTTCCGTTTCCACTTTCACTTCCTGGATTTTGATTGTCATTTCTTTGAAATTGTTCATCTTCCTATATTTTAGAAATTTTCTGATATTCCTTGTCACGAAAGCAATTTCTTCATCGTCGTTGTTGTTTGAATCCGAATTATCTGACATTGCATTAAAAGCTATAGATTCCCTGCATTTGTGCTTCAAAAGATATTAAATTTCCAATTAACTCTTTAATTTTTAGAGTGCTAATGTCATTAGCCTCTTCAATTGCAAGAGTCTTTTGATCCCGTTCAGGAGTAAGTGAATTGAGGATTTTTCTATCTTGATTCTCTTTAGAAAAACTTTTACCCAGTATAATAAGTGACGGTACTGTATCTTGGAATCTACTATACATATAAGATATGGACTCATTTTGAATAATTGAAACTGGTTTGTTAATATGGAAATTTTTGTCTGTTTGACCTTACTTGTTTCTTCATGTGTAACTTGCAAAGTTCTCCAAATTTCAAATGTAGACTTACAAATAGATACTCTATTAAATTCATTTCTATCTAGTGAACAGAATAATATATTCATAGCCTTAGATTTGCTTTGTGTAACTCCTTTTGGTTAGCAGTCCACTGCGCAAAATTTGTCTCTGGTTCTGTGTACTCAGTTTGTACGATATCCCAAGTGTCTAAACCAATTGACTGTAAATAAATTTTCATTCTACATGAAAATATATATAATTACTGCCATTAAAAGGTGGAGGTCTAGAAGTGGATTGTCCTTTGACAAATGAATTACCAACAAGTGTATTCATAGTGTTACTAACACTACTATTACCAGTGTTGGTAGCCATGTAAACTTTTTCAAAAATCAGATGATGAATACTTTGAAAACCAATGCTCCGATACCACATGTGAGTTAACAGAATAGGGATCTTAAGGTTAAATTAACACTGGAGTGAGGGTGAATAGTGTTTAATGGATTATATGAATATTTTACAAATTCTTTAAGTTTCTACTTGGAATGATGTATTAAAAATCACAGAAACAATCACAAAATCAAAGTACAAATAAAAGTAAATGTAGTAAAAGTAAAAAGGCAAGAACACACCTTGATTTTATACTGGTTTGGAGTTACCCTACATCCAGTGCCGCATAATTCCTTGTACAGATTTCTTTTCAATTAGTAAATGCAAATACAATCTCGATTTCAAAGCTACGAGACACACCATCCAGAATTCCGCCCTCTGGGTACAGCCCCTAGATTTCCAGGCTATAAGCGCACCCGCTAGATTACGGGCTACTAAGCACACCCAATTGATTTTAACAGGCTACAATCACACATATTTACATTTCAGGGATACCAAACACACCACAAAGTATAAGAGTATGATTTGATAGAGTTTACAAACTCAGATATTTGATCTTGATTACAATTGATCCTATAACTCTTGAATAGCACTTTGATCTTGAGAGAGATGAGAGAAATCAAAGAGTATATGAAAGAGAATCAAACTAGTAATGATTGGATTTTGTTTTGGTTGAATTTTGGTAGAGTTTCGATAGAAATTGATTTAGAAATCAAAAGAGCGAAAAGAGAAGAGAAAAATAAGAAAGTAGCTAATGAAAATTCATTTGGAAGTCCGGTATATATAAGAAACAATGGTCTTGTCCATTCGCGAAGAGATACGATGAAAAGACACTTCCATTCAAATTTTAAATTTTAAATTCACGGTCACTATGTTAACATACATAGATAGGATATGTAGACATATCCCTTTGTATTTTGAAAAACACTTTAAAAATATTATTTTGAAAATCCGTTGCTTCGTAAAATACTTTGATACTTTGTAGAATCATTTAAATATAGTTTATACACATATTAATCAAAATATTACTTAATAATACTTTATAAAATAATTTTGAAAGATTTAATAATAATATTCAATTATATATATATATATATAAATTAATATAAATATAAACAAAAATTCAATAAACTTAAAAATACTAAAATGATATCTTTATAAGTAAGAGATTGAAAATCAATGTGGGAAATATTTTGAAAAGACTAATTTAAAAATAGAATATTTGAAAAATAATTTAAAATAAAATTAGAGAAGGTGGGAGAGATCAGGAAAGTGCTATCAAGGTTTTAACATAAATTCTATGACTCTGTAACTTATCTGGAATATCAGCACTCATGAGTCTTCATTCTTGAACTCTTGAAACTTTATATTAGTATCTTGAATATACTCTTGATATCGGCATCTTGATACTGTACATTCTTCTTAATCAATACCTACATAATATCATGCACTATATATATCTTGATAAAACATTAGTATCTATACTGTATATAATGTCCTATAGTTGTTATCATCAAAACTAATACCTAAAGTACTAACAACCTCCTCCTTTTTTATGATGATATCTCTGTATATAAAATATAATATAACTCCTCTTGAGTTACAAAACTTCCCCTTAATCTATACCTAGATTTTATATACATCTCCCCCTTTTGTCATCAATAAAAAATATCCTCCTAAATCTTACTACAATCCTAACTCTAACTTCCCTAAATATAATACTAATCAATATGTATAAGAATTATATATAATTATGATGAGAAAGATTATAAAAATAATAAGTGATATGTAAAATTAGATAATCATAAAATAATCAATTCAAATATTCATCCAATCAAACAAAGTTTATGTCACACAACATTCAAACAAAGCCACACAAATCAAAACCAATCAAATCCTAATCAAGTATTATTACAATCAAACCTATTTATACTAGACATTTCGAGGAACTTCAACCCATCCATTAGTGCCCAAGATTGGATCCGCCTTGATAGAATCCCAATCTTTATCATATTTGTTGATGGTACACTCTGGATTGGTTGTTGGTTCTTCTTTTCTCAAGGAGAAATCATTTTTCGAATTGCGTCGAAATGCCTTTCTTGCTCCTTAATCATCTGCATTTGACTCAATTCTATGTGTCTCTGGTTTCTTAGGATGAAAGTAAGAATGTTCTTCAATGATTCAAGAGTTTTTTCGAGGTTTTCGGTTAGTTTTTGGATAGGAGAAGATATTATTTTGGTTATTGAGTTTTGGAATGCAAAGGAAGAAGAAAGAGAGTAGAAAATAATGATTCTCTGTTCTTAACAGGTATTTCTAGGGATGGAAATTCTTTGGGAATGAATAGACATTTGTTGTCGATTCAATTTTCAAAATTAATTTTTTTTCAAAAATTACCGTTGCTTGTCGACATACATACCTAGGGAATGTCGACATATTTGCAGAAATTTTCAAAACAACTTTGTTTTGATATTGTAATGTATTTAGCCTATACTATTATACTTGTTATGTTTTCCAGAGATGATAAATAATGCATAACGATAAAGAAACAGATTTTTCATTAATACTTAGATAGAGATTACATAGAACACAAAGAAACGAAAAGATACATAAGTTCAAACCAAATTATACTACAACACACTCATAAGAAACTAGATAATATGCTAAAAAGGTGTAGATGAGGAAGATGATGAAGATATCCCAAGCTTGCGTTTCACTTTTTCGAAGAACTTGTCTATTTTGTTAGAAATAATGTTTAATTTCTTACGAACCGAATGCTTGAGAACCTTTTGGTTTTTAATAATCTTTTTTGACTGTTGAGAAGGTCTTGATTGGTTGGTCAGAGTAAAAAGTCAATGCTTTCTTAGGAGGTTTCCTCCTCCTCCTTCTCCTCCTCCTCCTCCTCCTCCTCTTCTTCTTCAATATCCATATCTTCTCCTTCTTCCTTCTCTTCTTGAATTTCTTCCTCCTCTTCATAAGCTAACATTCCTTCTTTCTTCGCAAGAGTTTCACATGGCTCGAAAAAGGGTTGAATTTTCATAAACGTGATGTTGGCTTGATTAAAGACTTTTTGTGAGACAAATTCTTCTCCTTTAAAGTCAACACCAAAGTAATTGTAGATTCGGGTAAGATACACACCATAAAATAGCGTGTTTTCATGATTGAAAAAATTTTAAGGATAAAATTCATCCAAAATAACTTGAGCCTAATTTATGTCATATTGACCATAAATGGAAAAAAAGAGCTTTACAAACTTTTGGAGTTGAATTATTAATATTTCCCAATCGAGTGGTGATAGTATATTGTAAAAGAAGATTTAGAATTCTTGCTTTTGGACGGAAGTTTCAGTTTTTGAACTCAAAATTATCATCACCTTCGAAAATGTTGTGAAATACTTCACGATTTTGATCATTAATTTTGAAAGATGTAAGGTCCATTACGGTAGATTTACATCCAATACCCAAAATTTCACAATTTAAAACAATTAAATTTCATTTTACACTACTCCATACTTCTCCTTCTCTTCCATCATGAAATTTTCCTTTCAAGTTTGCATAAAACATTTTGACCAAATGTGGTTAGCAAACAAATTTATTTTGAGAAGCATCAATTAAACCGAGAATTCCATTTTGTAAACAAAGAGAATCAAGTTCATAAGTAGAAAAATCATTTAAAATAGCAAACTTTCCCGTAGAAATCTTTCCATAATTCATATAATTAATATATGCTTTCATAGCCTCTTGATTATGGAAGAGAAAATTCTTGACACTCTTAGAAAGTCTCGTAGATGTTGAAGTGCTTGAAGAAGCCATTGATGAAGAATTTTGAAGAGATAAGAGAGTTAATGAAATTTTGAATTTTGAACTGAAAGTGAGAAATGAATAAATGGAGTTAGAGTAAGTAAATAGAGAATAAAAGGACATATTCTCTTGGCAAAAGACAACTTTTCAGAACATAGGAGTTGGTGAAAAGGTGGGGGGAAATTCAAATCTTGAATTTGAAATTAAAATTGAAATTCTGTCTACATATGCTGACATATGCTGGTGCGGTATGTCAAAATATATGTCGAAATTTTCAAAAATGAGTTTTGTTTAAATATATCCTATTTTATTATATAGATCTATTTATTAAGATGTGGATAGTCTCGTTTTAAATGACCAGGGTCATCGCAGTTATAACATCTAATGTCATTTCCGTTTCCACTTTCGCTTCCTGGATTTTTGTTGTCATTTCTTTTAAAATTGTCCATCTTCCTATATTTAAGAAATTTTCTAAAATTCCTTGTCATGAAAGCAATTTCTTCATCATCATCGCCGTCTGAATCCAGATTATCCGACATTGCATTAAAAGCTATAGATTTCTTCTCTATTCCTTTTCTTTCTCTCCTGCCCTGCATTTGGGCCCCAAAAGAAATTAAATTGCCAATTAACTCTTTAATTTTTAGAGTACTAATGTCGTTAGCCTCATCGATTGCAAGAGTCTTTTGATCCCATTCAGGAGTAAGTAAATTGAGGATTTTTCTAACTTGATCCTCTTTAGAAAAACTTTTACCCAGTGCAATAAGTGAAGTGTACTATATCTTGGAATTTACTATATATAGCAGATATGGACTAATTTGGACTCATTTTGAATAATTGAAATTAGTTCGTTAACATGGAAATTTTGGTTTGTTTGACCTTACTCGTTCCTTCATGTGTAACTTGTAAAGTTCTCCAAATTTCAAATGAAGACTTACATATATATACTCTAATAAATTCATTTCTATCTAGTTAACAAAATAATATATTCATAGCCTTAGAGTTACTTTGTGTAACTGCTTTTTGGTCAGCAGTCCACCGTGCAAAATTTGTCTCGGGTTCAGTGTAATCAGTTTGTTCGATATCCCAAGTGTCTAAACCAATTGACTGTAAATAAATTTTCATCCTACATGACGAATATGTGTAATTACTGCCATTAAAAAGTGGAGGTCTAGAAGTGGATTGTCCTTCAACAAATGAGTACAAGTGTATTAACAGTGGTACCAATAGTACTATTACTGTGACGACCACCCATGACCCCTGCACCGAATCTAGAGATAGTGCGCTGTAAAGTGTGCCAGACGACCATGGACGATTGTCAGGGTAGATTAAAACAACAGAATCTATCGTATTACTCACAGCGCATGGACAAAATACAATAGAACATATATATAGTGAAGCTTTACAGAATAAAATGCCATCATATAAAACTTCATAATAGTTGAATACAAGCATCCAAATAGCCAATACATCAAGCCTAACTACATAACACTCAGAGAATACAAAACAGCGGAACATCCAGTACATATAATAAGAAGATAATATGCAACCCTCCAGCTCGTCTTCGATATCAGCATCGTGAGAAGAGAACAGCACCTGTCACCTACTACCTAGTCTGCCCGTCCTAAAAATGGACGAACAGCCCAAGGCAATAAGAATTAAAACATAAAGCCTTGAGTCAGACAACAGTCTTAGTGAGCAGTAAACTAACTAACAACATACCAAAAGAGTACAAAGGAAAAAGGAATAGGAATACAACCCTCCCACTCCAACCTCTTTCTACAGTGATAGCCCCCAAACACACACTAAATAGAAGCAAACATAGCAGAGCATACAATTTAAAGTAGAGTAATAATCATTCGAGTCAAGGGCGATGTTTTCCAAGTACCAAGGCCTAAATCAGATAAGCACCCAGAAAATACCGCTCTTGAGTCTGAATGACGATACAACCAAACATCCATGACTCTGGCTATCACTGTTATCGTTGCCTTGATATCACCGTTAATTGAATGACCGGCACATTCTTTCAGCCGTCCGTCAAGGGCTAATGGAAACCCCGGTTCTAGACATAACTCCCGCACGTCATCATGACCCGTGCCTAGGACTATCTAATCTGCCCAGAGTACTTGACTATCAACATTAGCCTTCAAGGACTATCTAATCTGCCCAACGTACTCTTGCTTTGAGCATGCTAGAACCTTCAACAACGATGAGATCTCAGCCTCCTAGTCATCCTCCTCGACGACTATTTCCATACTAGCTCAAGCGCCTCTCGAGCAACCATTACCCTTAACTCGAATCATATCACCGAGTTACCAACGTGCTTGGAATGATCCCGTCTGGATTAGACCAAGTCTTCATCACATGATGCCTCGCTTCATTACATCCTCGCAAAGCCTCATCTCAACATCACATCATCAAATCTATGCATAAGAGCTTCATCATCCCGCTACATATGCCACGAGCAGCTTTCCCAATTCAAGAGCCTTTCCCTTAGCTTTTGAATCATCTTTGACCACCTTGTCTAAAACCAATCAACAATCATCTAATTCACAGCAATCAATCATGTCAAACATCAATCCAAGTAACCAAGCATTCAAATATAAGCAAAATGGACAATTATAACAATAATGGCAATTTCGTAATTAAGGAGTTGAAAGTCTAACAAGCATGAAAACATGAGAATTATCTCTACAACTTGATGAATGAACTTGCATAGGTTAATCATATACAAAAATGGTTGTCGAATCATCATGAACAATGGATCTACACTTAGGTTTACAAAATGCATAGAAATCACTATTTTAACACCAAATCAAGCCAACAATCCGATATACTCCTTTGGATCCGTGTGAGAGATAATCACCACTCACCAAATCACCTAAACAATCTCAAATCAACACGCTTCAGATCTGGACAGCGAAGGATCAAGCTTGATCTATCACAAATCCGCTCCAAACGAAGAAATCTCACTTCAATGGATGAAGATCTTCAACTTTAGCTCTTGGATCTTCAATCTTGATCTTCGATTTGGATGAAAGGAAGCACTAGATTAGAGTGGAGAAAAGAAGTGAAGAAGTGTAGAAGTCGAGCTCTCAAAATGGCAGCACTTCGTCGCTTCGAAATCCGGATCCCAAAAAGTGAGAAAAACCCTTCCTATTTATAGCAGAAAATTCCCTTAAGTCGTAACTCGTCCGCCTCTATAAGTCGTCTCCGACTTATAACCTAAGACACTTCCGACTTAACAAAGCCTCCAACCTAACAGATATGCACGCGCGCCCCAACTCCTAGGTCGCTTACGACCTAACGGCTTAGCAGTCCTACGACTTACGACTCAACTGGGTCTCCGACTTAACATAGCGCGCGACATAACAGTTCGACTTAACAACTTAGCCTATGCGCGACTTAGCGACTTACGACTTAACAGACCAATTCTCTACGACTTAAGACTTAACTTCCCTAAGTCGTCTACGACTTAACACATAGGCTAAAACCCAGCGACTTAACACCTTAAGTCTTCACGCGACCTAAAATCTCACGACTTAGTAGTCCTGCGACCTACGACTTAATCCAAAACCATGCTACAATCACCCAACGACTTAACAGGTACACTACCTCGCGACCTAACAAACTTACGACTTAACATACCCACGCGACCTAACACTTAGACTGTATACGACCTAATACAACCTTACGACTTAACTCGTACGACTTAACTCCCATAGGTCGTATACTCCTTAAGTCGCTAACCTATAGGTCATACCAAGATACTAGGTCGCTACACAGCTATCTCCAAACTCCTTAGGTCGTTGCCGACCTAACAATGCTAACTCGGAACCACTAGGTCGCTCATCCCTAGGTCGCGAACAGCTATAGGTCGTTCCAATACATCCTTAAGTCGCCTAACCCTCTTAAGTCGGTCACGACTTAACTCTTAACTCGCTGCTTCTTAACTCGGTAACAATTAACTTGCCACTATCCTTAAGTCACGCCTATCCCTTAAGTCGTATACGACTTACGACCTATACTAAGTCGTGAACGACTTAGGACTTAGCCATATTTTTCCTAAAATCTGAAATGGCTCAACAACACTAAAATTCCATATTTTGACAAACTCTTCGATCCGTAAAAATACGGGTCGTTACATTCTCTCCCCCTTAGGAATTTCGCCCCCGAAATTCCAAACAATCATAGCAATCAAAAACTATTCTGTACGCCTACCATCCATAGCAATCAACAAACCATGCATCCAATTCTAGCTTAGCGTACAGAATTCTAAAACTAGAACAAGTTACAATATCGCGAGATGACACAACACCTTAGGGCCATACCTTGAAGAGTTCAGGATGAGCTGCCTTCATCCTCTCTTCCACCTCCCACGTGCAGTCGTTATCATCATCACTCCATTGTATCTTGAGCAACTTAACTACCTTCCTCCTAAGCTGTTTCGTGTCGGTTTCAACAACACGAAGTGGCTTACAAGGTCTTCTATCGACTGGATCAACTTCGAAATCTTCATAGCTATCGACAGAAACCACTGTATTCGAGTCGTGCACATACTTTCGTAGATACGATACATGAAAAACATTGTGCACACTTGACATCTTCTCCGGTAATTCCAATCTATAAGCGAGCTTTCCAATTCGCTCGGTAATCGGGAATGGTCCAACAAATCTCGGAGTCAATTTTCCTTTCTTCCCGAATCGAATAACATTCTTCAGTGGAGAAATCTTCACAAAAACCATATCTCCTACGTCGAATTCCAAATCCTTTCGATGCTTATCGGCATAACTCTTCTGACGGTCTTGGGCTGCCTTCATTCGTTGCCGAATGATCTCTATGCAATCCGAAGTCTGTCGAATCATCTCTGGCCCAAGCATCAGCTTTTCCCCAGTCTCTAACCAACATGTCGAAGAGTTACACGGTCTTCCATACAATGCCTCATACGGTGCCATACCAATGCTTGACTGGTAACTGTTGTTGTACGCAAACTCCACCAAATGAAGGTGATCTTCCCATGATCCTCCGAAGTCCAAAACACATGCTCTAAGAAGATCATCCAAAACTCGGTTGACTCTCTCGGTCTGACCATCCGTTTGAGGGTGATAAGCTGTACTCAAACACAACTCGGTTCCCAAAACTTCCTGGAAGCTCTTCCAAAATCCACTAGTGAACAATGGGTCTCGATCGCTCACTATACTCTTCGGAATACCATGGAATCGAACTATCCACTTAACATACAACTCAGCCAACTTTGATGCAGTCCTAGTCGATCGAATAGGAATGAATCGTGCACTCTTTGTCAAACGATCAACGATGACCCAAATCCCTTCATTTCCCGCTCTTGTTCTAGGTAATCCATCAATAAAATCCATCGATATCTGCTCCCACTTCCATGTAGGAACTTCTAATGGCTGAAGCAATCCACTAGGCTTCTTCTGTTCGGCTTTTACCAACTGGCAGTTCATACACTTGGAAATAAAATTTCCAACATCCTTCTTCATACCTTCCCAGTAGTAGGTTCTCTTCATATCCCGGTACATCTTATTTCCACCTGGATGAATTGTCAGCTTCGAGTGATAACTTTCCTTCAAAACTTCACTCCTCAATTCATCTATATCGGGAACAACTAGTCGTCCTTGCTTCCGAAGCCAACCCTCTCGATCGACCTCGAATCCTTTATCATTTTCTGGATCCAATCCAGATTCCAAATCACGGATAATCTTGACAAGCATATCATCTCGCTTTTGGCTCTCGCCAATCCTTTCCACAAGAGAAGGTCTTATCGATAAGTTTGCCAACATCTCAGGTTCCAATTCACATCTAGGCCTGAAGTCAAATCCAGCTAAATACTCGAGACTCTTCCATTCTGAAAACATGGCTCCTAATCCTGCATGTCTTCGACTTAACGCATCTGCCACTGCGTTACCTTTTCCCGGAGTATAAGCTATACCAAAATCATATGATGCCAAAAACTCTAGCAACGTTGCTGCCGAAGATTCAAATCCTTTTGGGAGAAAAGATACTTCAACGACTTATGATCCGTAAACAACTCAAATCGAACTCCCAATAGATAATGTCTCCACATCTTCAGAGCAAAAACAATTGCCGCTAACTCCAAATCATGAGTCGGGTAATTCCTTTCATGCGGCTTCAGTTGTCGACTGGCATACGCAACAACTTTATCCCTCTGCATCAGCACTGCTCCAAGTCCAGTACCACATGCGTCGGTGTAAACCACCATCTCATCATTCCCACTAGGAATAGTCAAAACAGGAGCACTTGTCAATCTCTCTTTCAGGATAACGAAAGCTTGCTCACACTTAGCATCCCAACTGAACACTTGGTTCTTCTTCGTCAATCCTGTTAACGGTGCAGCTACCTTGGAGAAGTCTTTGATAAACCGTCGATAATATCCTGCTAATCCAAGAAAACTTCTCACATCAGATGCATTCTTAGGTCTAACCCAATCCTGGATTGCTGCCACCTTAGCGGGATCAACCGCTATTCCATTTCCAGAAATCACATGGCCTAAGAACCTCACTTCACTCTTCCAGAAGTGACACTTCGAAAACTTAGCCTTCAGCTGATGTTTCCGCAAGATTTCCAAAATAATACGCAAGTGCGTCTTATGCTCTTCTTCCGTTCTAGAATAAATAAGAATATCATCCACGAACACAAGTACGAACTTGTTCAACTGATCTCTGAACACTCTATTCATAAGATCCACAAAATATGCTGGCGCGTTAGTCAATCCAAACGGCATTACCAGCCACTCAAAGAAACCAGATGGTGTCCTAAAAGCAGTCTTCGGCACACTATCCCTAGCAACTCTCAACTGGTGAAATCCCGTTGCCAAATCCATCTGAGAAAACACCTTAGCTTCGTGAAGCTGATCAAACAAGTCATCTATTCTCGGCAATGGATACTTGTTCTTCTTAGTCACCTTATTCAGCTCACGATAATCCACACACAACCTCAGCGATCCATCCGCTTTGGTAACAAACACAACTGGTGCACCCCACTCGGACACACTACGCCGAATGAATCCTTTCAGCAAAAGATCATCAACTTGCACCCTCAACTCCTGCTGTTCCCTAGGCGCCATCCGCCTAAGAGGCATCACAACAGGTCTGGCTCCTTCAACTAGATCTATACGAAACTCGATCTCTCTATGCGGCGGCAACCCTTTGACTTCGTCAAAGACATCCTCGAATCCATTCGCGATTGGCACTAATGACAGTCCATCCCGTGGAACAACTAGCGAATACATGAAGCTCATGAAGACGCCTTCCTCATGCTTACATCGTATCACAATCTTTCGCCCCTCCACATTCTCGACTGTCACTTCCAACCTTTCGCAATCAACCTTAGCCGCATACTTCCTAAGCCAGTCCATACCCAAAATAATTCCGAACCCCGCAAAGTTCAGAACAAAACAATCACAAACAAAAGAGCAACCATGACTCGACACAATCAGACCTCGCCATAACATACACAAACAAGACGAACCCCCAACTGGATTAGTCACAACCAATGGCCTATCAACAATATCCGGTTCCAAACCTAACCAGCCTACGAGTTCACTACAAACAAACGAATGCGACGCTCCAGTATCAAACAGAACTCTAACTGGAACACCACATAGGAAAAGAGTACCTTGAACCACCACACTCTTTCCCTTCTCTTCAGCGGTAGGAGCTTTTGAGGATGAAGGAACAGCTCCCAAAGCATAAGCTTGCACAATCTGCTTGTCCTTCCTCGGTTCTGGACAATTCTTCCTGATGTGTCCTGGCTTGTCACAGTTGTGACACTTCATCGGTGCCTTCAGATTCTTACAATCCTTAAAGAAATGGCCCTTCTGCTGACAGTTGTAGCAAATCACCTCGCCTTTCGGCTTCTTCTGGCCATACCTTCCCTTCTGCTGCTGCTGCTTCCTCTTCTTGTTTCCACCCTGCTGGGGTTTAGACTCTTCCCTGGTCACAGCAACAACAGATCCTTCCTTAGGAAACAGACTCTCATGCCTGAGAGCTTTCTCCACAAGCTTCTCAAATGAATCGTCCAAATGATCCACCAACTATCTCCCCAGATAACTGTCCAAGCCTGTCACAAAATTCTCATTCTTCTGATAAGCAGATTCAATATATGACCGGGCATACTTGGACAAAGCTTCGAACTCAGAAACATACTCAAGAACTGGTCTTCCGCCTTGCTTGAGCTCCACAAACCTCTTGAACAGAACAGACTTCTGAGCTGTAGAAATGAACTTAGCTTCAAATCTGACTTGGAATTGCTCCCAAGTAATCTCTTCCTCCGAAGTATTGATGGTAATAGAGTTCCACCAATCAGAAGCTCTCCCTTGAAGCTGTCTTGATGCCAACTTCCTCTTAGTTGCATCATCAATTCCCAAATCACCAAAGATCCTTCTACAAGCATCTATCCATCTCTGGACTTCGATAGTTGATTCTGTTCCCAAGAAATCCTTTCCTCCAAGAGCAGTATAATCCTTGCACAACTTAGCAAAATCCACTGGTTTCGGAGTTTGGACTTGAACTCCAACATCTACTGCTGCCCCCGGAACGGGTATCCTTCTCATGATCGAAGTCATCATAGCTTCGAACATAGCTGCATAATCAGCAGTCCCCTCAGTAGCACGGCCTTCCCTAGCAGCTGGTCTCCCTCTTCGACTCATTCTCAATATCTATAAAAAGGAATGATTAGAACATCTAGAGAAACAACTGCATAAAGGAATCAAACTCTACTAAGCTACTATATTATATATAGTAATCATCCATCAAAATACAATTACGTCTCTCATACGTAGTTACGTCAGTGAGCGTTGGGTAAAATCGATTAACCAATGCTCTGATACCAAATGTGACGACCGCCCATGACCCCTGCACAGAATCTAGAGATAGTGCGCTGTAAAGTGTGCCAGGCGACCATGGACGATTGTCAGGGTAGATTAAAACAACAGAATCTATCGTATTACTCACAGTGCATGGACAAAATACAATAGAACATATATATAGTGAAGCTTTACAGAATAAAATGCCATCATATAAAACTTCATAATAGTTGAATACAAGCATCCAAATAGCCAATACATCAAGCCTCACTACATAACACTCAGAGAATACAAAACAGCGGAACATCCAGTACATATAATAAGAAGATAATATGCAACCCTCCAGCTCGTCTTCGATATCAGCATCGTGAGAAGAGAACAGCACCTGTCACCTGCTACCTAGTCTGCCCGTCCCAAAAATGGACGAACAGCCCAAGGCAATAAGAATTAAAACATAAAGCCTTGAGTCAGACAACAGTCTTAGTGAGCAGTAAACTAACTAACAACATACCAAATGAGTACAAAGGAAAAAGGTATAGGAATACAACCCTCCCACTCCAACCTCTTTCTACAGTGATAGCCCCCAGACACACACTAAATAGAAGCAAACATAGCAGAGCATACAATTTAAAGTAGAGTAATAATCATTCGAGTCAAGGGCGATGTTTTCCAAGTACCAAGGCCTAAATCAGATAAGCACCCAGAAAATACCGCTCTTGAGTCCGAATGACGATACAACCAAACATCCATGACTCTGGCTATCACTGTTATCGTTGCCTTGATATCACCGTTAATTGAATGACCGGCACATTCTTTCAGCCGTCCGTCAAGGGCTAATGGAAACCCCGGTTCTAGACATAACTCCCGCACGTCATCATGACCCGTGCCTAGGACTATCTAATCTGCCCAGAGTACTTGACTATCAACATTAGCCTTCAGGGACTATCTAATCTGCCCAACGTACTCTTGCTTTGAGCATGCTAGAACCTTCAACAACGATGAGATCTCAGCCTCCTAGTCATCCTCCTCGATGACTATTTCCATACTAGCTCAAGCGCCTCTCGAGCAACCATTACCCTTAACTCGAATCATATCACCGAGTTACCAACGTGCTTGGAATGATCCCGTCTGGATTAGACCAAGTCTTCATCACATGATGCCTCGCTTCATTACATCCTCGCAAAGCCTCATCTCAACATCACATCATCAAATCTATGCATAAGAGCTTCATCATCCCGCTACATATGCCACGAGCAGCTTTCCCAATTCAAGAGCCTTTCCCTTAGCTTTTGAATCATCTTTGACCACCTTGTCTAAAACCAATCAACAATCATCTAATTCACAGCAATCAATCATGTCAAACATCAATCCAAGTAACCAAGCATTCAAATATAAGCAAAATGGACAATTATAACAATAATGGCAATTTCGTAATTAAGGAGTTGAAAGTCTAACAAGCATGAAAACATGAGAATTATCTCTACAACTTGATGAATGAACTTGCATAGGTTAATCATATACAAAAATGGTTGTCGAATCATCATGAACAATGGATCTACATGGATCTACACTTAGGTTTACAAAAATGCATAGAAATCACTATTTTAACACCAAATCAAGCCAACAATCCGATATACTCCTTTGGATCCGTGTGAGAGATAATCACCACTCACCAAATCACCTAAACAACCTCAAATCAACACGCTTCAGATCTGGACAGCGAAGGATCAAGCTTGATCTATCACAAATCCGCTCCAAACGAAGAAATCTCACTTCAACGGATGAAGATCTTCAACTTTAGCTCTTGGATCTTCAATCTTGATCTTCGATTTGGATGAAAGGAAGCACTAGATTAGAGTGGAGAAAAGAAGTGAAGAAGTGTAGAAGTCGAGCTCTCAAAATGGCAGCACTTCGTCGCTTCGAAATCCGGATCCCAAAAAGTGAGAAAAACCCTTCCTATTTATAGCAGAAAATTCCCTTAAGTCGTAACTCGTCCGCCTCTATAAGTCGTCTCCGACTTATAACCTAAGACACTTCCGACTTAACAAAGCCTCCAACCTAACAGATATGCACGCGCGCCCCAACTCCTAGGTCGCTTACGACCTAACGGCTTAGCAGTCCTACGACTTACGACTCAACTGGGTCTCCGACTTAACATAGCGCACGACATAACAGTTCGACTTAACAACTTAGCCTATGCGCGACTTAGCGACTTACGACTTAACAGACCAATTCTCTACGACTTAAGACTTAACTTCCCTAAGTCGTCTACGACTTAACACATAGGCTAAAACCCAGCGACTTAACACCTTAAGTCTTCACGCGACCTAAAATCTCACAACTTAGTAGTCCTGCGACCTACGACTTAATCCAAAACCATGCTACAGTCACCCAACGACTTAACAGGTACACTACCTCGCGACCTAACAAACTTACGACTTAACATACCCACGCGACCTAACACTTAGACTGTATACGACCTAATACAACCTTATGACTTAACTCGTACGACTTAACTCCCATAGGTCGTATACTCCTTAAGTCGCTAACCTATAGGTCATACCAAGATACTAGGTCGCTACACAGCTATCTCCAAACTCCTTAGGTCGTTGCCGACCTAACAATGCTAACTCGGAACCACTAGGTCGCTCATCCCTAGGTCGCGAATAGCTATAGGTCGTTCCAATACTTCCTTAGGTCGCCTAACCCACTTAAGTCGGTCACGACTTAACTCTTAACTCGCTGCTTCTTAACTCGGTAACAATTAACTTGCCACTATCCTTAAGTCGCGCCTATCCCTTAAGTCGTATACGACTTACGACCTATACTAAGTCGTGAACGACTTAGGACTTAGCCATATTTTGCCTAAAATCTGAAATGGCTCAACAACACTAAAATTCCAGATTTTGACAAACTCTTCGATCCGTAAAAATACGGGTCGTTACAATTACCAGGGTGGGTAGCCATTTAAACTTTTTCAAAAATCAGATGATGAATACTTTGAAAACTAATACTCTGATACCAAATGTGAGTCAACAGAATATGGATCTTAAGGCTAAATTAACACAAGAGGGGGTGAATAGCGTTTAATGAATTATATGAATATTTTTCAAATTCTTTAAGATTTTACTTGGAATGATGTAATGAAAAATCACAGAATCAAAGTACAGATAAATGTAAATGCAGTAAAAGTAAAAAAGAAACAACACACCGGGATTTTATACTGGTCTGGAGTTACCCTATATCCAGTCCCGCACAATCCTTGTATGCATTTCTTTTCAACTAGAAAATGCAAATACAATATCGATTTCAAGGCTACAAGACACATCATCCAAAATCTTGGCCTCTGGGTAAAGCCACTTGATTTCTGAGCTACAAGCACACCTACTAGATTTACGGGCTACTAAGCACACCCAATTGATTTTAATAGGCTACAATCACACCTACTTAGATTTCAAGGATACCAAGCACACCATAAAGTATAAGAGTATAATTTTATAGAGTTTACAAACTCAGATCTTTAATCTTAATTACAATTGATCCTATAACTCTTGAATATCACTATGATCTTGAGAGAGATGAGAGAAATCAGAGAGTGTATGAAAGAGAATCAAACTAGTAATGATTGAATTTGATTCTAGTTGAATTTTGGCAGAGTTTCGATAGAAATGATTTAGAAATCAAAAGAGCGAAAAGAGAAGAGAAAAATAAGAAAGTAGCTAATGAAAATTCGTTTGGAAGTCCGATATATATAAGAAACAATGGTCATGTCCATTCGCGAAGAGATACGATGAGAAGACACTTCCATTCAAATTTTAAATTCACGGTCACTATGTTAACATACATAAATAGGATATGTTGACATATCCCTTTGTATTTTGAAAAACACTTTAAAAATATTATTTTGAAAATCCGTTGCTTCGTAAAATACTTTGATACTTTGTAGAATCATTTAAATATAGTTTATACATATTTCAATCAAAATATAACTTAATAATACTTTATAAAATAATTTTGAAAGATATAATAATAATATTCAATAATATATTTATATATATAAATTAATATATATAAACAAAAATTCAATAAACTTAAAAATACCAAAATGGTATCTTTTTAAGTAAGAGATTGAATATCATTTTAGGAAATATTTTGAAAACAAAATATTTGAAAAATAATTTAAAACAAAATTAGAGAAGGTGAGAGAAATCAGGAAAGTGCGATCAACGTTTAACATAAATTCTGTGGCTCTATAACTTATCTGGAATATTTTGAAATCTTGAACTCTTACTCATGAGTCTTCATTCTTGAACCCCTGAAACTTTATATTAGCATCTTGAATCTACTCTTGATATCAGCATCTTGATACTGTACGGTCTTCTTAACGAATACAAATCTAATATCCTGCACTATATACTATATTTATCTTAATAAAACATTGGTATCTATATTTTATATAATGTTCTATAGTTGTTATCATTAAACCAATACCTAAGGTAGTACCAATAAAAGAGTTAGTGGTATATCATAAGGGCAATTATGTAATTTGTCAGATATACCTAACTCTTAGTAAATCATGTTCGTAGTAACAATGTTTGTTTCCTTTTATGTGCTTTGTTATATTGTGATATAACTAATTAAGTAATTAGTTTAAATTATATTAATAAAAAATCATAAAATACAATATTATGTGATTGTAGTTGCAAATGGTTGCAATCATGAGTAATTAATCACAAAGTAAAATATTTTTTTTTTGAATATTCCCGATCAAGATGTTTCGAGAAAGGATATATATGCATCCATTGACACCAAAGTGCGTAATGCTCTTCAAATGTTGTGCAATGTATTACTCATCGCCGTTGGGTGCACTAATTATTACATACTCATATTTATTAGATAACTATGGAATAACTCATCCGAGAGTTTTCTATAGGTTGATAACAACTAGATCAAACGGTAAATCTCAATGCGATGATGTAAAATAGTTCCCACGACTTGAGAATGTCATCGAACTTCAATGTGAATACTCCACTTTGATTATAGTTAAATCATGACATGGAAATCCATCAAGTGACTATAGTTGTGTCTAAGTTGAAGCACTAGAAGTGAACACAATTGAATAGAGAATTCGCATTGTCTGTTGTATAAGGTTAGTATCACAATCAGCTATAGCTAATTCAATATCAAAATATCTTGCCAGGGTAGAACGGTTGATGATAAATGTTATTAATGTACAATGGAATTTATTTATGAACTAATCGAGTTCAGTGTAGATAATATTGAAGTTTTGACCAATACCAGACTCTATACATCTTAAAATGATATATTGTTAGTGAAGAACATGTATAAATCATTATCACTATTAGTACCATTTAAAGTAATGTAAAATATGATTTTACTAGAAAGATCCATTTGAATTTGGTGAAATAGCCATAATCCTAGCTAAGGTGACATGTGGACGATAAATTGTTCAAAAATAGTTGCTAACTGAATTCACACCTTTGAGTTTTATAGCCGTAAATGAATTCTTCGAAAACCATATGATTTAATTAGTTTATAAAATGTTGAAAATTAGTTAAATTAATTAATATTTAATAAATAATGATTATTCATTTATTTGATGTTTAGGGGTAGTAGTTATTTAGATGTGTATATAAAAGTTACATATACGTGTATCGATATATGATATCGATACATATATAAACAAGCTTAAATATATTTAATTACTTAAATAGGCCTTAGGATGTTATGGTGCACGTGGGACAAAATCATGGTCGCTTATAAGAAAGAATTAAATGGTTTAAATATTGATTTATATTTAATTTTGAAAATAAAGATGAAGGTTTAAACAGAGAGAACGAGAAAGGTTTTTATTCTCTCCATAAAACAAACCTTCCTCATAATTAATTAATTCATTCTTTCCTTCTTCTTCTTCCTCTTTCACAGATGCTTCCTTTTCATCCTTTTCTTCCATGAACAAATTTTTTTCACCCCAATAACGTCAAATAAAATAAAATAAAAGTGGTCCTTTCGATTCTAGCAAAATCGGTTGGTGATATAAGGAATCTATGAGTCGATTTACAAATCAAGGTGTCATGAGGTGTTAAGTGGGGGAATTTTAAATTTAATTTGCATTTTTTGATATTTGTTGGGCCTATGAAGTATCAATGATTTTAGGTCCAATTTAAATTTGTTTTTTTTTAAATATATATTATTTTATATGAAATTATTGATATAGTAAAATAATGAATTTAATTTTAATTTTGTTTTCAATTTTAAATTCGAATATGTCCATATATATACTCATGTGTATTGTGCACATGCAACATGTAATGAGGTTTACACCATAAAGGACATATTCGCTTTTTTATGCCTTCCGTTGTCCGTAGTTATATATATATATATATTAAAATAATAATTTAAATTTTTTTAACTACAATTGGTCTTGACTAATTCAAAATATTTTGAATTAATATCTTCTTATCCCGTGTTGATTTAAAATTCAAAATCAGATCGAAGTTTTTAAATTTTTTATCAATTTATAAATTTTAAGGAAAATTATATAATATATATTGAAATTTATTTTATATTTGAAACATATAAATATATACTTGTATTTAATTTTCTAAAATTATATTTATTTATAAATTATTATTATTAAACAAATACAGACATATATATATATATTAATAAAAGGATTATTTATTTTTAATTCGATAGAGAATTCCTAGAAATATTTAAAAATTTTAAATTTTCAAATCTGTACGGAATTAATTTTTAAATATATATACGTACACATTTATAATGAATTTAAGATATTTATTAATTATTAGCAAATAGAATTTATGATAGGAAAATATATATATATTATGTACATATTAAATTGTTTAAAATTCTTTTACATATATATATATATATATGTATAAAAGAATTTTAAACAATTTGATATGTATATAATATATATAAACATGAATGTAATATGTCATAAAATTATTTATCTAATTAAAAATAGTTTTAATAACCAAATATTATTAATAATTTATTTGAAATATTATGCCAAAAATTGTATGTTATAACGATGTTATGTTTTATTATTATTATTGATGTTGTTATGTTATGTTTTCGTTTTTATTTCTAGATCAATTGGAATACGCTTATTAAACCGGACAACATAGGCACATAAACATTTGTTATAAAATATATGGCATTTAATATACATAATAAAAATGATGTATATGAATTATAATAAAATTTAGAGATTAGCTAAAGAGGTTGCCAATGATTCGCTCCTTGAATGAATGAATAACCCTGAGATTTTATTGAATCACCCTTTGGATTTTGCTACGATTTAGAGATGAACACCACCTTTCTTTTATCCGATTTTACTTTGATTTTACACTTGCAAATTTTTGGCTATGTTCCTATAGTTCTCACGGATAGAGCGAGAAGAGGATGAACTAAAACATAGAAGTGAGATGGTGAATACTAATGGCATTAAGAATAGGTAAAGGAGGGGAAAATATCTCCTTTTTTTACTAATTATTTTTTACCATTTCAAAACAACTTTTTAGTACCTTAAAGCCCCTCCCTTGCATCCTATGGTCGGCCATGCTTGTACCTAGGTGGGCCTTTAAAATTCAGAAAACCTATTTAGTAATTAACCAATTTAAATTAAATTTAAATGTTAATCCATAAGGTATGTTGATACATACATACATACATATATATATATATAACTTTTATGTACACACTTTGTTAAATTTTAATAGAATTCAAAAATTAAATAATTAATATCTCATAAATATTAATTAATTTAATTTATTTATAACAATTATAAATTAGTTAAATAGTTGATATTTCAGAGTATTCATCATTACGGTTGCACGACTCAAAGCTGTAAATTCAATCAGTGATTAACAATGAATAATTCAAATATTAACGCTCACATGTTATCTTAGCTAGTGGTGTGAAAGTTTTCCAAATTTATATCTTACATATATTTATGGTAAAATCCAATATTACTATTTTAAGCGGTGTTTAATAGTAATGACTATTTACACCAATTTTCTTCGTCAAAACTATATCCCAATAAGACTTATTGAATTTGGTTTTGGTCAAATTACAATATCATCCATATTCAACTTGGTTCGTCCAAACACAAAGTCCTTGGTTTTGATAATAAAAATTATTATTGACCATATTGCTATAGCCGAAGACTTTGACTTTGAGTTAATCACAGTTGACCATGATATTAACCTCATATAATTGAGGAGACGAATTCTCTATTAAATAATGTTTTACTTCCAATGCTTCAACTTAGACCCAGCTATAGTCTTTCGATGGGTTCTATGCCACGATTTAACTATAATCAAAGTGAAGTGTTCACACTGAAGTTCAACAGTATTCTCTTAAGTCGATAGAATAGTGTAATATTGTCATTTCGAGATTCTTTGTTTTACCTTAGATTTATTTACCCATAGAAAACCTCGAGTGATTCATTCCATGGTTATACAATAACTATCAGTATGCAAACTCAATAGGACCCCAGCAGCTGTGAATAATACATTGCCCAACATTTGGAGTGTGTTACATGCTTTGATCTCAACTGATGTATCGATATTCTATTCTCAAAACATTTTGACTAGGAGTATTTAAAATAATATGTTGTTTTTAATGTGATAAATTTATCTTAATTACAACATATTGTAATTACTATCACATACCATATCATTTTAGTATTTTCTATTTAATATACTTAAATTAAAAATTAAATAACATATCATAATATGAAAAATATACGATAGAGAGAAAACACCTTTTATTACAAACGAGATTTTATTGTAAACGAGATTTTATTGTAGAGTTAATAATTTACAATAAATTACAGAATTGCCCTTAGGCCATACCCTAACTCTATCATCCACTTGCACTTGGAACCGATTATGGAATCTCAATCGCATCCCTTCAATTAGTTTGTTGAGAACCGACCAAGTCAGTCCCTTTGTGAATGTATTTGATATGTTGAACTTGATATCTACTCTACCAATCACAACTTTATTAGTGACCAACTCTCTAATAAGGTGGAACTTTCTAAAAATGTGCTTTGACTTCTTGTGAGCTCTTAGTTCCTTTACAATCAACATCATAAAATTGTTGTCACAAACAATGTTATTGGATTCTCAATGTTTGGAATCAACCCTAGCTCAGTCATAAATTTATGTATCCATACTGCTTCTTTAGTTGCTTCGTTAAGGGCGACATATTTAGCCTCCATCGATGAGTCAGCTATTTTTCCTATTTGAAAATTTTCAACTAACATGCCTACCATTTAAAAAAATCATATATAGATTTACTATCATCAATATTACTTTGAACGATGGACTCTGATACCCTTTACAAGGAGGTCTTGATTCCTGTATATGAGGAATACGTTCTTGGTATTTCTCAAATACTCAAGAATACATTTTACAGCTGTCCAATGCTTCTCACTAAGATTAGACTAGCATTGTCTTATACATCTTAATGCATAATCCACATCTAGTCTGGTTCATAGCATAATGTACATTATGGAACATATTGTAGATGCATATGGTATCCTCTTCATATGCTCCTTCTCCTTATCAATATGAAGAGCGTCCTTCTTAGAAAGGACAACTAAAAATTGCATTAGAACATTTCCGCTCTTGGAATTCTTCATATTGAATCTCTTCAGTATGGTATCTATGTACATGAATTTAGACAACCTCAACAACTTTTTGGATTTATCACTATAGATTCTTATGCCTAGTATATAGGTTGCTTCTCCCCAATCCTTCATGGAGAAGTTATTAGACAACCATGCCTTCATTGATTGCAACAACATAATGTCATTGCCTATTAGGAGCAAATCGTTAACATACAATACTAAGGACACCACAGAACTTCCCTATTCTTTCCATTACGCACACTTCCTTTGTATTCTGATAAAACCCAAACTATTTGATTACTTTGTCAAAATAGTTATTCCAACTCTTTGAAGCTTGTTTAAGACTATAATTTGATTTTAATAATTTGCAAGCCTTGCCCTCGCTCCCACTGATCTCGAAGCCCTTGGGCTGCAACATGTAGACGATTTCTTCTTAATCACCATTTACAAATGTTGTTTTCACATCCATTTTCCATACTTCATAGTCATAGAATGTGGCGATGACAAGCACTATTAGAATGGACTTAATTATGGCTACGGATGAAAATGTTTCATCATTATCAAAACCTTGAATTTGGTGAAACCTTTTCACAATAAGCCTTAGCTTATAAAACTCTACCTACCCATCTGCATTTAGCTTTTTCTTAAAAATCCATTTGCAGTCGATGGGTTTCATCCCTTTGGGTATGTCCGCCGAAGTCCACACTTTGTTGTCATACAGGGAACCCATCTTGGATTTCATAACTTCAAGCCAAAGTGTAGAGTCCTAACTCTGTAGTGCTTGTTTGAACAAGAGATAAGTATCGTCTTCTAAGTCATAGTTCCCTTTTTCACCATCCATAAGACATAGTATCTCTCTAGTGTGTAGGATACCATATTAGACCTTCTAATAAGTTGCGTGTTTTTGTATAATGGCAAATTTGATTCTCTCACTGGCTCGTATTCTGTTTTAATTTCTTGGATCTCATCCAACTTTGCTGTTAATTTCTTCTGACAAAAATAGCATTTCTAAAAAGACATCATACCGAGAAACAACAACCTTCTGTTCCTCGGTATTGTAGAAAATATATCATATTGAATTCTTGGGATATCCTACAAAATTTACGCAAAAGTAATCTTGCCTCTAGTTTAATGGGGTTAACATTCTTAACATTGGCTAGACAGCCCGCACCTTCATACACTTAGTTGGGGTTTCTTCCCGCACCACATTTCATATGGGGTCTTAGGCACAGATTTAGTAGGCATTAAATTCAACATATGTACAGCGATTTCTTGCGTATATCCCCAATAAGAAAGAGGTAACCCAGCTTTAATCATCATGGAATGAACCATATCTAATGATGTTTGATTCCTTCTCTTCAAAATATCATTCTATTGTAGAGTATATCATCGAGTAACCAGAGAGATAATCCTATTATCTTTTAAGTGCTGTTGGAATTCTTGTCGAACATACTCATCTCCTCGATCTAATTGAAGTATTTTAATTTTACTATTCGTCCGATTTGCTAACTCATTCATATGCTCTTTAAATTTTTGACGGACATCAGATTTGTTCTTCATAAGATATACATATCCTAGTGTCAAGAAATCATTAGTAAAAATTACAAACTAAGAAGAACTATCTTTAGAAACTATAGGCATTAGGGCACACATATAAGTATATGCAAGACCCAAGAGTTCATCAACTCTATTGTTGCTCCCACTGAATGGGTACTTGGTCATTTTTCCTTTAAGACATGACTCACAAGTATCAAATGATTCATAATCAAATGACGGTAGAAAATTTTCATTTTCATTTTAAGCAGTCTTTTGTCACTAATATGATTTAGCTTATAGTGTGATAAATAACTACTATTAATGTCAATAGTAGATTTATGAACAACGTAGATATGATAAAAATTAAGTATATAAATGTCACTATCTAAAAAATCATTGCTAATATTATTTCCATCAAACACAATATTCATAATATTGTCTTTACAATGCAAATTATAACTATTTCAAACAATTTAGACACAAATATAATACCACAAATAAAGTTCTTAACATAATAACAACTATTAAAAATCAAATCAAATCCATTTGGAACTTCAACTGATAGTTGTATTGACTATAGATCCATCAACAACTTGAAGCCTTATGTCACCCTTTTCTACAGCCATCTTATCCTAAGCCCCTTCAATGAATTACAGATATGACCCCGGATCTAGTATCTAAACCACCAGACAATTTATTGATTGCAAAACAGTTTTGAACCACAAACATACCTCGAGGAACGAAAAAAACATTTCCCTTTTTTTCTTTGACCATCTTCAAATAGTCCAGACAATTGTATTTCCGATGTCCCTATTTATGATGATGGTGACAGTCACCTTTGTCAAATGAGCATCCTTCTTATCTTACTTAGATCCTCACTTTCATTTCTTCGAACCTGTCGAAGATGATCTTTTTCCCTTTCAGCCAATGCCGTGTTTTGATCCTTGCATGATCCCTCAGCCAACCTCGACATATTGTGTGGGTCAATAAGGTTTATGCTCAACTGATTCATATTGTAGTTCAATATGAATAGCTCAAATTGTGGAGTCAATGGGCCTAGGATCAAATCCACTTGCAGTTCATCGCTTATAGTCATTATAGATCTAAAAGTCTACCAAAATATCCCTTCATTTATAAGACAAAATCCTCAATGTGATTTCCCTTACTCATCTTAATGTTGAACAATTTCATAGTAATCTTATAGAAAGAGGTTTCTCTCTAACCAAACTTTTAGGCTTTCGAATATTTTGTGGATAGACACGTGTTTTTTTTACAACGGTTTGTCTAAAGTAGACAACATGAACACTTAAGTGATTTCACAACTAGCTACCTAAGTGTTATCTGACTTAACTATCTCGGGTTCAGCGCCCTTAGCAGGTTTCTCTCTTAAAGATTCATTAATAGATAATTGTAACAACCTGCAAATTTAAGACTACAATACGTTAAATTGATTAGAAATAAAATTTTAATATAAGGGTGAATTAGGCATTGTGTTTAAAGTGAAGTTCTTTCTAAGATGATTATTTGATAAACAGATTTGATGCATTCAGAGTTAGGGTTTATGAAATAAAGGCATTATGGTGTTTAAATAATGCACGTAGATGTTTTGGACCAAACCGGATAAAAAACCCATTATCCAGTCTAATGACTATATAAGTGAGGCTACGGAACCCTAGCTGTCACATCTATCTTTAGATTTCTTCTCTAATCCCGAAATCAACCTCTTTGCTCTCTAATGGTGATTGCATATAATTAAAAGTGATTAAAAACTCAAAGTGTTCAAACCCTATCAAATTATATAAGGATTCAAAGCTCTCAACGAGACAAAGAGGCGACCAAGATTCATTTTTTCATCCGATGCTCTGATTGACCAAAAACCGGTGAAATATCCATGGCCATCCATTTTAAGGTTTCAAAATCAATGGTGAATTTGTGACGATTGGACGATTAGAAGGCACCAGAGCATAGAGGAGGTCTCGAGCAGTCAATCCATACGGTTGGATCAATGAAATGGGCTCTTAAATCACTGGAAATCATGAAAAAACATCCATGATTATCCTTGATGGCATGGTATAACTAGCGATGGTAGGATGTTATCAAGGGGTCAGCCAGGATGGCGGTGGCATCCGGGCTGTGGATCTCATCTTGGATCTGGTGTAGGTGGTTACAAGCTCGAGTTATAGGTGGTCGAAGGTGCGGTCAGAGGAAGAAAAATGGGTTTGGTGATGATATAAGAGGCTATGTTGAAGGTAAGGTAATATTTATTAATATATAATTATGGACAATCCATTTAATTACGATAGTGCCATTGAGATCTTATAACCTTAATGACTTTTGCATATGAACTCCAATTCATACACGGTTTCTTCCGTTGGACTCATGAAGGAATTACGAATAATTTGGCATTGGGTTTGCTAAGTTTAGAGACTACTGGAAAAATAACAATGGTATGCTTTATTTATTTAATTAATTGAAAATTTAAAATATTAAATGCATATCCATTAATGGAAAAGTATAACTATTGATATGTGTTGTGATATATTAGTGATTGTTTTGGTATTGTGAGTATTTAGATATGTTGCACCCTATTGATTGTTTATTATTGATTATTGTATTATTGGGTGTTTAACTGTAAGCAATTATGGATTTAAATTTGGATGTAATTGATTGAGATAAAATGGATGAATCTAACTATAATGCGAAAATTAGACAAATCAATGGTAAAAAGGTATTTACATATTTCAGGCAATGTTATAAATAATAGTGGTTTAGTGAATTAAAATGAGATTAATAGAAGAAATTTAATAAAGTTATTATTTATGAATTTATGGGAAAATTCATAAATAATAACGAAAAATATATTTTAAATTAAAATTGTAAAGTTTATTATTATTTAAATAAAATGAGATCTTATAAACAATAATATAGTTGTCGTGAAAATTTACACTGTTTTGAAATACTAGCAATGAACTGGTTTTAGAGAATATTAAAGGGATTTAATGTGTATATTATTATTTTGATGTAAAATAGTGATATTATTACTTTGAAAAGCAGTTTGCTGTAAATTACTTATTTCATATAAAATACGATGATTGTTGAGATTTAAAGTAATGAGATTACAATAAATTATTTTAAAGTATATTATCATTTTGGAAGAATTATTATTGTTTTGAGATAAATAAAAGGCTCTTTTATAATAAACAATTATTATGTGCATGGTTGTAGTGGTTGCATCGACTGTGATGGTTGCATGGTTGCTATGGTTGTTATGTGCTAACGACTATTTGAATGTAGGAGAATCACAGAAAACAGAACTACATGGGCTTGATCCCCAAAAGGGGTACGTAGGCAATCATTTCCTAAGCAATAACTACTGAGCTTATGGCCATAGTGTATAAGGTTAGGCGTAGTTCAACCATAGTTGAAATTTTGTTTCTTTTATTTTATATATATTCGTACAGGTGTGAAGTTGCAGGAAGAAGCAAAAGTGGGAACGAAAAGATGGATGTAGGCTATATTGCGGATAGCTGATTTGGTATATTCTTTTATACCATGGTTATATTATTTATGATTTAATGATAATTAATGTATTGAAATGTGAATTGATGCGATAATGTTGTACAATTATTGTATTACTGAATTAATATTTATTTATATTGATGTGTTATTCCACTGTGAGGTTTCTCTTTTCCTTTCTTAGTTATTGACAAACTAAATTATAAAATAAATGATTCACTATTTTAGATGTCAGAAATTAGTTGCAATCGTATTTTCTGATGTTTGTAATTGATTTCAGATGTTGAAAATAGTGGGCGTTGCACTTGGTATCAAACCCAGGTTTACCAGTTACTTGAGCCTTGGGTAGACTTAACCATTTAGGGTAGGTTAATTTACACTTAGTTGTGTTAAAAATTATAGAATAAGAAAGTGTTCTTATTGATGGTTGTATGTTTTATGTATGAGTTGTGTGTGTAACAACCATTACCTCATCCTAAAATGTTAGTTACTTATAGTAATTTTTGAGTGGGAAATGAATACTATAGGAATGAGATAGGATGATCACTTATAGGAGGGCTAAGTGTTTTTAACCCAAGCAGCACATATGTGATATTAAAATCTAACCTTAAAAAGTGGGCTATTTTTATGGACTTTTGACATGAAAAGTTATATTTAAAACATAAATTTTGGATTTTAAAGCGTATTTTACTCATGAAGAAGAAAAAATGTATTTTTTTGGACCTGAAGTGATTTACCGAAGTTTTAAAAATGTGAAAATAAATATTTGACTTGATGAAAATTTATTTCGAGGATGTTTTGCGAAAAAAGGTATTTTAGTAAAAAGATATTTGGATATAGAAAATACCTTTGAGTAGTTATTTTAATGGAGCAAAAATTTGAAATTTTTTTTGTTAGAAATGTTTTGAAAGTATCTTTTTGAGTAAAGAGTGAGAGGATTTTTATTTGAAGGAAAAATGTTTTCTTTAAATGAACATCCTTGAAATTAGAAAAGTTTTTGTGTAGAAGCAAATTTTGGTTGTAGTTATTGTCATATGGAAAACACTTTTTGATATATGGAGTTTAAAGGAATTTTTTTTAAAAGGATTATGGGGAGAGTACCTAATTTTCAAAAGAATGTTTTGTTCAGAATATGTGAAAATATTTTTCTTCTCGAAAAAAAGAGATGTATTGTAAAATATCATTAAATATTTTGAGAAAATATTTTACGCGGTTGGAAATAATTTGATTCAAAAGTGAATTTTGGAAAGGAATGATGTAAACTATGTTGTTTGCATTAAATTTTGGAAGTGTATTTTATTTGGGAAAACTTTATTTGAAGAATGTAAAACTAGAGTAGGTGGCATGGGATGTGGGATGACTAGTGATGTGAGTTTTAAGTTATGTAAAATCATATCCCTATTTTTTTGTAGCTCAAACTAATGTGATGTAGCGATGTCTAGTTATTCCCTTTTAGAGGAAAAGTATGGATATGAGATTATGATTACCCATTTTGGTGTATGACATAGAGATATTTACTTTGGAAGTACTTGTTCACTTTGGTTGAATTGGTCGTGTTGTTCTATTGCTTATTAAGATTAGTTATATTAATTTTGCTATTTCAATTTGACTTTATTTGTTTTGTGGTCTATAGCATGATTGTTTGCATCAAATTATTCTATTTGTATTATTTTATTGTTGTTTACTTGTTTGATTGTGGTTGCTCATTAGTTTATGTGATGCTTGAGTTAATTCTTTTTTCTTGCATCATATTTTGATTGATTATTTGTTTTGCTTCGATCTGCTTAATTGCTGGTTGTTTGTTTTTGCCTTATTATGATTATGTACATTATTTGTTAGGATGCATTGCTTGTTACTATTAATAATCTTATAAGGAGGTACTTAACCAATGTTATCTTTTCGAGGGATGTTCATTGGAAAAACAAATGAGGTGATAAGGGACATATTTGCATCAGTCATTACTGGATGACATGGAGTTTTAGTTGACTTCGGGCCATGCATAGGGAAAATGGTGGTTTGCTTTAGATTAAGTACAAGGAAATTCTAAGAGCCAAGTGAAGTGTACTACACTTTGACGAATCGATGACGCGAGGCATTCGATCGAGTACTTCAAGTGGAAAGTGCCACGTCATCCAATAATGACTGATGCAAATATGTCCCTTATCACCTCATTTTTTTTCCAATTAACATCCCTCGAAAATATAACATTGGGTAAGTACCTCCTCATAAGATTATTAATAGTAACAAGCAATGTATCCTAATGAATAATGTACAGAATCATAATAAGGCAAAAACAAATAACCAACAATTAAGCAGATCAAAGCAAAACAATTAATCAATAAAAATATGATGCAAGAAAAAAGAATCAACTCAAGCATCACATAAACTATTGAGCAACCACAATCAAACCAGTAAACAACAATAACATAATACAAATAGAATAATTTGATGCAAACAATCATGTTATAGACCACAAAACAGACAAAGTCAAAAGTGATGTGATGGGGCATGGGATTTTCCAAATCGATTCACATGCAAAAGGGATCATTGGTAAATTTAGATGCGGGTGATTCCGTAGGGCAAGGGTATATGAGGATGCTTACCAGCATACACTGGACCGAGACAGTCTAGCCTCCCCTAGGATGGTAGTACCTATAGGATAGGTATCCGAATGAACACTGAATCCAATTTTTAAAAGGGATATAGCTGGCCTGGAAGGTCGTTGAAAGAGTTATCATTTATCCGAAGGACCTTGGGAAGGTGAGGGTGAAGCAAGACTATGGGAAAGTCACAACGATGAAGACCTTGGGAAGGTCAAGAGAAGAAAAGCTTTGGGAAACTCATGGTGGAAAGAGACTTTAGGGAAGTCATAGTGCAGTGGGGCTTCTGTAACGATCGTAGTGATGCAAGACTTTGGAAAAGTCATGGCAGCGCAAGATGTTGGTAAGGATAGTTGTAAAGTGAAATTTCTGTGATGATGCTTGGTAAGGTGGGACCTTGGCAATGGCTAATATGATGTGAAGACTTGATATGGTATAATTTGCCTTAGTGGAGGTGAGAAGTTTTCGATATAAGACCAAGATGGTGGTCTAATTCGCCATGATGATAATTTATATTTCCCAATTGTATGTGAGGGATCGAAAAATCTATAATTGATGCAAGTGCAACATTATTTCAAGGAGGTAGCCATAAGTGGGGACATATACTATTTTGGAAAGTGTAGGTATGAGATAGTACACCTACTATTATAAGGACGTTCATCGATTGGTTGGAAAATATACATATTACAGTGGAACGGTGGTTAGCATGGGGATTCACACACATTTGTTATTTGTTGATATGATGGTGCGATGAAAACCATTTTTGGGTGTGTGCATGCTTTACTTTAATGAGCTATGTTGATTATTGATTTATATATATTCTTGTTATGCATGCATGTTTGGGCCAACCTAATTTTTGTTGTGTATTTCCACTATGGCGGGAGGGGGGGTTTGCGTTTGGATTACTGAGATGCATGTTGTGACTTTTGTATGAAGTTGATCTATGGTTGGGATTATCTCACCCTTTATTCATGGAGTGTTATTATTATATACTATAGTTTGGATGCATGATTGATGAATTATAGGTGTTACTATAGTATGGGGGTTGAATTCATTGTTGTGAATGAATTATTGTGTGTCATGAATGATTGTATTGTGCGGATGCCTTGTATTACAATTAAAGACAGTTGATTATGATTAATATATTTCTCCATATATTTGATTGAGTTAGGGGTATGCCCTAGGGATAATTATGTAATTTGTTACATATATCTAACCCGATAACCAATCTTTTTCAAAATAAAAGTTGTTTTGTTTCTATTATAAACTTGATATAATGTGTTATATTAATTAATTTAATTAAAAATATATTTAATAAAAAATCCATAAATGGTATGTTTTGTGATAATAGTTACAAAGTGTTGTAACCATGAGTAATTTATTACGATGAAATTAAACATACCATTTTAAATATTCCCAATCAAGATGTATCAAGTGAAAGTGACTAAGGATCGTGCAATATGGAATATTAACTAAACCATCTACTTGTGCAGAATAAAAATATAAAAGTATAATACTAAAGTAAATGACACAAGAGATTTTTATACTAGTTCGAACTTCCTGTTCTACATCTAGTTCCAGACTCCTTCTGGAATTTAACTATCAACCCTCACTTAACCCGAAGGAACAGGTATTTGTGATTCTGACTACCCATACAAATAGTAGAAATGATTCTGACTGAGTATGCTCTTAAATAGCACTAATATGTCAATAACGTACACCCTTCCTTTAATCTTCTCCTTTTTGGTATATCGTGTAATTTGTAATGACGGGAAGTTAATTAAATCACTAATGAAGTTAGCTTGAATGTACAAGCGATTAGAACGAAGTATTGAATGTTTGGAGAAAGATTGTTCAGAATATAAGAATGAGAATTAGAATGAATATTTGTGATTAAAACAATGGATTTCATGGCTATTTATAGTGATTAGGAGTTGAAATCGTTCGTGAAAGGTAGCCATGAAGAAATATGGAAGCAACTCTTGAATCAAGAGTTGTTTCTATTTGCTGAATTGAAGGGTCTTTTCAAAATATAGCCGTTATGAAGATTCAGCCGTCTGAATATAACAAATCAGCCAGCTGAATTGATTAAAAATTGATCCAGCAAAGAAACAGTTCAAAAATGACCTAATTCAGCTGGCTGAAATAACAACTTCAACCATATGAATATTCAAGGTAAACTGTGCACATGCATAGAATCTAGTCGACTGAATTATACTATTCAACCGGCTGAATTACTTTTTTTTGGCATATCAAAGTTTTGAAAGAACTTTAGCATATGAACAATGTTTTGGAAAATTTTAGCATAAGAACAATGTTTTGAAAAACTTTAAATTGCATGTGCGTGCATATACCACTTCAGAGAGATTTTAACATGAATTTTCTACTAAACTCAGAACTTAGACTAAATATTTTTTCGATGCTTCAATCCAGAATCTGGTCTGCAAGTTGTTAGATTATTTCTTGAGTAAAAACAATATCTTCTTCTGCAAGTATGGTTAGTTCATATAATATTTACTTATATAGTTGTCACAATCAACACATCAAAATTCTAGGTTCTAACATTCTCCCCCTTTTTGATGATGACAACTATGTAAGTTTTTAAATATATAAAGTAATGTTCTGCCCTTGACTGAATACTGCCCCTATTAATCATATTCTCCTCCTTTGTTATCGACAAAAAGGAAAAATAATTGATATGAGATATATAAGCATTTCACATAGACATATAACTATATAAACACATATAAACAAATAAACATCTTTCATATTAACTTCACATCAAACACATATAAACATCATAAAAGTATGTCATACATAAACAACATAAACATCGAACACATATAAGCATATAGATATGCCATATCTTAAAACACATAAACATCATAGAAATAATAACACTACAAATTGTCATGAGTTAAATAGCATAGCAACTAAAAAAGCTTAAAATTCTCCACTACCTTCCTCTTCATCTCCTTATTTCGATGTCGTCTAGGAGAATGGTGCCGGATTTTCAATAACACTGGTCGAAGTGGATCCGGAACAAGAAACCTTTTCCCAAATTTTATTTGAAAAACCCTATATCGAGTTAAGCTTTTTGTTAGTTTTAGAACGTTCTTTTCCACATTAGCTAAACGTCAGCTAAGTTTGCTTTGATTCCGCGATAACGTCACAAGAGCTTGCTTAGGAGGCATGTCAATATGAAGTTCTTGAATTTCGTCGTCCTCTTCTTCTTGTTGAGGAACTTGAGAGGAGAAGGAAGCAATATTCGTGTCTCTCAGTTGCGGGATTCCTTGGTTACGATTAGCGACCCATTCTTGAAAGCTAATGATTTGTTGGTTTTCTAGATGCTTAGGAAGACCCATTGGACTAAGTATTTTGGAGTTAGCTCTCCTATAGTCATGAAATCGGAATCGGGTAATGGAACTTCAAAATTTTGTAGAATCCGCATAATGTAAGCTCCATACTGAATCGTCTTGTAGCTTATTTTATGATTGACGGTAAGAAATTCATCCAATATTAAATTTCCCCAATCTACTCGTTGAGAAGAGTAAATAACATGTAAAGCTTGAAAATCCTGTTTGTAGACTTTTTCGTAACTTCCGGTCCGAGGTTGTAGAGATTGAATAAGTGCATGATGGATGATTCTTGCCGTCAGACGTAAGGCACTAGATTTCAAAATGGTTAAACCGTCCGATAAGAAAAGATGGGATACTTCATCCTGATTGTACATATCAACATCAACATCGTCAATATCCAATCCCTCGGATGGACATCTTAGAAAATGTCCTAATCTTTGAAGAGGTAAATAAATCTTTACTCTATAAACCAATGTCCATATACAATCTTTTTTGTTTTGGGGATTAACATTATTAGAACCATACCCAATAAGTGAATCGAAACCGTGAGCTTCGGCTTCTCTCTAATCGTGTAGCCATTGAAGTCAGAAAATTTCATGAAGGCTCCTTCAAATAGCTTTGAATTTCTCATGCTATTGAACCTATTAACCGATGTTTCATTGTATAACCATGCTCGAATTTGGCTTTTGGAAGGTCCAGTTGTTGTTCTCTTGCTCTCTTTGATCCTGAAGCCATTTTGATTTATGAAATTGGAAGAAAAAATTGAATTTTTGATGAAGCTAGGGTTTGTTTAAATAGAGAATGGATAGGTAGGTTGAGAATGAAGGGGTAGATTGGAATATGAAGTAGGTTAGATTAGGTTTTTGTATTGAAATTCATGCAAGGGTATTTTAAAACACAGAAATTAGATGGACCAGCCGACTGAAATGATGGAGGCAGCCTGTTTAAGTGGTCAGAATTGCAACCCGCAAGTATGTAGTTCAAATTAAGTACTATTCAGTCGGCTGAATGGAGGTATTCAGTCGACTGAAGTCTGGAAGATTTTAAATATATATGAATGTTCAGCCGGTTGAATCCGTTGTTTTTCTGAGGTAAAGCTTATTTTCAGTTCATTCTTAAATTGGTTAATAAATAAGCTGTGTGTGTATATATATATATTTGAGCTTTTTTCTCATGTTAAAATAAATATAATTTTTATTTCAATAATCATGTTACGTATCCAAATTACAATATTAAATATATGAACATATATAAAAAAATATAGATTTTAATTTTTTGAAGTCTTGGATTCGTCTAAGCTTGGTTCAACTTTGGTGATATCACGTAATGGATTTATAGGAGACCAAGCATTACATTGAGCACCTTGTTTCCGAGAATTTGGAGACACTTCAGGTCGTTGAGGAGATGGATTAATCTTCACTGGAATATACACAGGATTAGATTTATTTGACGAATCTGAAGTAGAAGTGCTGAAAACAATCGATGAAAGATCGGAACTTTCTTGAGACGACATATTGTAATAACAATGTATATATATACTTAAAGTTTTTATATGAATTAAAAAAAATTCTGTTGACGTATACATATTGTTTTGATTTTCTATTTAAAGTTTTTTATTTTACGGTTAACATTCCTTAGTAAACTTCAGCCAATAGAAAGAATGCAAAGGTTAAAAAATATGAAAGAATTTTAGCCATATATAAAATAAAAGGAGACTCTACCGAAATTTTTCAAAAATTTAAGACATAGAAATTTTTTGTAGAATTTGAGTTATTTTCAAATTTTATTAAACTTAAATATGTAGGTTTAATTGTTTATAAATTGACTGTTTTAAATAAATTATAACAGATTTTTGGATTCCTTCTTTTTTCTATTCGGGGACGAAAAGGTTTAAGTGGGGGAGATTGTAACGACCCGTATTTTTAAACATTTAAAAATATTAAATTAAATAAGATTTTTGAATAAAATTGTTAGGAATAAAAAATTAAGATTTTACTGATACAAATTAAATTATAATACAAGTTATGAGCTTAAGTAAAATTTCTATTAATGACACATGTTTGCAATAATGTAAGGATGATAACAAATGTTAGTGTGTACTTTAATAACATTGGTTTGAATGAAATTAACAATTGTCTGAATGTAAATTTCCAATTGATTGGAATGATAAATCCTAATAAAGAATAATAAATGTTTCTTTATTAAAGAAGAAATCATATGTTTATTTATTTGAAATGTTTGGTAGCTGAAATGTTGATTGCGGAGACGAGAAACTATTATTTTGTAAGAAATGTATAATTCCTGTTTGTATCCAATAGTGTATAAATATGTTTAAATTACCATTAGATAGAAAATAATTGTTCTATTTCTCATTACATTTATTTTGTCCATTTTGAAATTCACCTTTGTAAACAATTGAAATTAATGTAATTGAATAATTTCATTAATGGTAGAGAGGACGCCAAATTGTAAATTAATAGGTGTAATTAAACGTAGCTTATGTTTTGTGAAAATATAAGGAAAGTTGATTTAATGAATAGAACATTTATATCAAATAAAATGAATGTTTCATTTGTGAATGTAGGTTTAATTTCATTAAAATAAAGAATAGAATGATTGATTTAAAGGAAGAAATATATGTATATTTGAACTGTGTTTTAGCATACAGATGGATTACAAGAGTAGGAAAATAATTTATTCAAGTAAGTTATTTATTACTCTGCTGTATAAACAACAAATTTATAAATGTGTTTAAATGACTAAAGGAAACAATTATTCTATTTTTCATCTATTTTTGTTTTCTGTTTTGAAATTTAACTTTGAAAGTAATTGCAATTAATGTTATTGAAATATTTCAATTAGAAGGGAAGAAAACGTTGATTGCAATTAATAGATTTAATAAAAGAAACGCACCTTTTGTGTTAAACAGAAAGAATGTTTTAATGGAAATAAAAGATCATTTTGGGTAAACCAAATTGAACGTTTTCATTTTTAAGGTAAGCAATTTATTATGCATAGTTAAAAAAAACTAAATGCGTACAAATTTGAATATTATTTGGATTAATGTAGTTAATTTGGTTACGTTTCACAAATTGAATTTCAAAAAGGTTGTGCGATGTACATGGTTCCTTCATTTCTTTTGTTATTAATTGTTGCATGTACGTTTTAAAATAGTTATATCATTATTAATACTTGATCCATTCATTTCTCCTTCTGTTTAATACCTGAGCCTAGACTTTTAGGTTGTATTTAATTCTTGCCACCTCATTTTCGCGTATACAAAATTTCATTTTCCTTTGGTTTGCAAAATTTTCCATTCCTACGTACATTTCTTTATGCATTATTAATGCCTGAAGCTTTCAAAATAAAACGTGACATTTATTTTGTCTCTCCACCTTCATTTCCTAATTATTAAATACCCTGCAGCTTATTTCTTTCATTTGTAGTGTATATTTGTGTTTTTTTGGCTAAGTCATATTGGGTTTGTTTTAGACTAATGGGCTCTTTAGTAAACCAAGAGACCCAAGAAACCCTAAGAGACTTTGGACCCTTTCTTTTCCCACCCATTGACCTTCTATTTCCTATCTGACTAAAGCAAAGTACGTACAGAAATTCCTCATTTGAGAAACTTTCCGCGTACTCTTCTTCTTCTTCTTGCTCAAATCTACAGAAAACTCCAAACCCCAAAACTCCTAAATCTCCAAATCAAATTCCATCCTTCCTCCTACAAAACCCTAGCCTACCTCTCTCCTCTTATCGCCACCCACCTCCATCACCACCCACAACCCACGGTAGTAACCCATGGCCAAAGCCCCACCTTCCCTCTCCTCTTCTTTCTCCTTTCCCCTTCTTTTCCCCTTCCTTTTTCCCTCTTTCTTCCCCTTATTTCCATGGCTTCTATATTATACTAAACTACTCCAAATCAAATAATTTTTTTTGAAACCGTGTATAATTTCAACGGGAACAACTTTGTTGTTGAACCCATCTTCCCATTTCGAATATTTCTATATCAAAAACTCCATTTTCAAGTCCTTTCTCAGGTTCAGTTTTGGCCGATATTACCCCATATTGTATCAATCATATCTCCTTCAGGAATGAATCAAATTATGTGATTCTTTTTTCATATCATTTATTTTTCCATTGGCTTCAACTTTCTTTGGGATCTGTTCTTCAAATTCCATAACTTGCTATGCCAAAAACTCAAATATTTTTGAAGTATTTTTAAACTCAGATTTTCAACTCAGAAAACACCTCTGTTTGTTTTGACCATAACTTCCTCAGGGCCGATGCTTTTTAAGTGATTCTTTTTTTGAAAGTGGGGAGAAAAGTATTTGCAACAACTTTCTAGTTAGTTGCTTTTACAGATTTAGTAATATTTTGGTTCGAATATTTTCTTAAAGATGACCTAGTTTCAGGTTTGTCCGTAGTTTGGATCTTGGGTTGTTTGGAAGTTGGAAGTAGTTGACACTTGTTTATTGATTCATGTTCGTGTCTAAGCTTTGTTGGATTTGCTTTGCATTTGGATCTTTTCTAGGAATCTTCGTATTGCTCTATTGTTATCATCACCTTCGTAGCCACGAAGGGTGAGCAAACACTCACAACTACTAGATATTCTTATGTTAGTTAAATTGAATTTATGATGTGATTAGAAATTGATTAGTTGCAGTTTAGTATATTTTAAATTGTAATTCTAGTTAAATCCGACTTTTATTGAATTTAATTGCCATTTAATTAATATTGAAATTTAAATTGTCAGTTAAATACCTGTTAATGATAACCAGTAAATTGTTGGTAGTTATTGGTTGATTTTAATGATGATTGTGCTGTATGTTCAATTGTTGATATTTGGATGTTAAATTTACGATGGATGATACTGGTTGACATTTTAGATGACTGGATGTTATTTATATCTATATCTTTGTTATCCCTATGGGTTGAAATGATACATATCCGAATGATCATATAGATTAGGAGAAAATCCTTATGGGTCGAAATGATAAACCAGAGTGGTTTTCATTGATTGAAATGTTTATTTTTGATACTAGTTGAAATGATATATACCCATATAATTTCTTGAATTTGGACTTTTATTTGGAATTGAATTATTTGAAGGGTGTAAGTTAATTTAAACTTCAGATTTGTTTTAATTAGATGATTAAGATTGATATGTCGAATTATTTGAAACCCTTTAAATGGTTATATTCACGTTGTACACTTGATAGGAGATGAAATCCCGTAACATCTATGAAACCATTGCACTAACATTTCTATTTTACTTGTTTTGATTTGACTTACATAAGATCTTTTAGTTCTGACTCGAGTGTTTTATCTTTTCATTACGCTCGGGTCAATCTGAGCTTTTCAGTGTATTGAAGACTATTTCCTGGAGGACGAAGACGAAGATTCAGTATATTATTGCTATTTATTATTCCATTGCATTCTGTGTTCCGCTGCATTATTTGTTTTTGAATAAGTTTTCAAATTGTATGCCTGAAACCATAGATTAAGATGTTTAAATTTTGACTAAGCTATAGTTTTGTGCAGGCTTCTTTAAATCAAGAGATATTTCCAAGATGTTTTATCCTATATAGATTTTTAATCTTTAATATATGAGATAACAAACCAGTTTTGTGTTAACACTAAGTCTAAACATCGAGTAAATCGAGTGGGAATGGTTTTTGAAATCAAAACCTTGTGTTTAGAACTCAGAACAAAGAACATACATGATTTAACAGCCTGTACACAAATGCTATTCATCATCCATAGAGCATTCGTAGATACAAACATAGCTATTCAAGAACATATATGCAACAAATTTAGACTTTTGAATTGTTTTAAAGTGATGTTACTCACCTTTGCTTGAGAATGACAGAGCACTTTTTATCTTGAAAAGCTTTGAACTTTAAAAACTGAGAAGTTGTTTGCTTTAATCTTCCTTTATATCATCTTGCTTGACTCTCTGGTTTGCAGTAATTTGGATTGTTGTTTAAATTCGAATCCTTGTTTAAGTTTGTAGATGATGCTTCAGATGTAAAAATGCTTGATATGTTTTGATATAAACGAATAGAAATGAAGAGGCTTGATGTATATAAGAAAAGAAGTTTAGTGAGTGATGTATAAATTTTGTACAGTGGTTACAAGTTTGTACAAATTAAGACAGTGATTTTTTTCTTTTGATCAGAGATTTTTGTGTATGGAGGCTGATATGAAATTGTGGTGGCCAAGCATTAATTACCTTGTACCGATTTACTTATATATTATTTTTCTTTTCTTTTCATTTGTATATGTATGAAGATATGTTGAGTGTCTTACTTTGCAAGCTATTCACATACATTTGTTTACTTTATATTGTGCAGGTTACTTGTTTCATGAATGTTTTACTTGTGCATATATATTCCTTCTTTCCCTTTGCTTTGTCTTCATACTTTGTTTGTTCATGAATAGTTATATTTGTTTATCTTACTTGATAACATAAATGAATTTCTATTTTAACATGTTGCTTGTTGACTATGCATATGTTTATTTTGTTTTATTACATATTTATCCTTGAATTGTTTTATTTGCATTAGTATTCATAGCTTAAGTATTAATTATTACTTTATAAAATAAGTGAACTTCTATTTTTATTTTACTAAATATTTTTATCATTTATCCTTTATTTATTTCTACTCCTAGTTTAAATCTTTATTATTATTTTTACTTTAATATTAATTATTTGATTTTCATAAATATTATTTAAACTCAAATTTTAATCATTTCTAAATTTTTAAATCAATTTATTTATTTATTTTTCAAAATCATTTATTTAAGATTTTATTTCAAATCCAATATATACATATATTTTCTGTTACGATCGGGGAAACTCGCTTCACTTCATCAATTTATTTTACTATTTTTATTCAATTATTCAATAAATTATCAATTTAAATAAATTAAAATCTAGGGTCGTTACAAACTTCCCCCCTTAAAAGAATTTCGTCCTCGAAATTCGCAGGCACGAAAACAACTCAGATAGATAGATTCGTTCTCTTATAATTCCTCAGACACAAGATATCCAAATTCAAGTCGGAATATCCCGAAATACATACCAATTTGTCCCTCTTCGGACCTTGGTATTCAAAAGAAATTACAATAGAATTTCAAAATTAGGTTTCAAACGATATCGTTTTATCGATTCAATTCAATTTTAGCTTCATATTCTATTAATCAATTTAACTCAATTTAAAATTTCCAATTTCAAATTCATTAAAGTTTAAATCAGAAAGATGATAAGAAACCGATGAAGATACGAAGTAAGGATTTTCTACAACGATTCGTAAGGCCACCATCACACCGAAACTTCTTCTTGTAGCTGATACGAAGAAATCAAAAGAATTTGGAAAGACGAATCAAAGGATATTGATAGAGAAAGATTGTTTCCACTATTGCAGGGTATTGACCATTTGTAGTCGAATTTCCCTGTCCCCTATCTCGTCCTCTTCTTGCACTCATACTCACTATCAATGGATAGTAAGAGAATTTACTGAGACGTTCGAACATATATCTTAGGGATTACTCATTCTAGGGATACTTCACCCTATCTCTAATGAGCTACTTAATGTGTTATACTCCTGAGCTAAAGTTCAACCTTAGCTCTGATACCAAATGTGACGAGAAGGATTTTGCCCGCTTGAAAATCGACATCCATACTTTACATCGTACTCGAATGCCATAGATTCGACCGTTCAAATCCGAGTCGCCGGAGCTTATAACAACATTAAGTAAATAACACAACGGAAGAAAAAGAATAATACATTGATACACAATATCTGATACAATATCTGATACAACAGAGTGATACAATGAATATCAATATACATCAGAGCTATGATACAAAAAATAGCAGCGGAAAGAAAATAGATAACATCAGCAGCAGAAAATCTCCATCTCCAAAGCGCCAATCTAGAAATAGCTCGAACTCTCAATAACGATGCACAAAGATAAGCAAGTGCAGTCCATATCCAAAGACTGAACTAGCTCAAGAAAATCCACTAATCTGACTATTTGAAAAACCCAACTCTAGACTGCTCGTGTAGAAAAATTTTAAGCATCCAGAGTTTAGGAAAGAAACAATAAACTCCGGATCAGTCACGGGACTGGTGTGAGCAACAAAAATAGTTTATCTTTAAAAACGAACAACAAAAGAATTTAAAGTCAATTCGCAATGCTTTTGGAAAATGAAACTACCATAAAACCTCCCACCACACACACAATGCAAACGCAGAATTGGAGGAGATTTCTTCTTATGATAGTCAAAGATGCTTACTACGCAAAATCAAATCAAATCGATATTATTATTAGTGCATAGTGTAGAAAACATTTCGAAAGTAGAATATAAATCTTAGCCAGCATAGGCATTCCGCACTTATGCCTACTATAGCTACCATGTTCAATAGCAGGTTACCGCCACATTCCATGGCAGGTAATACAACTAAAACCGTACAAGTCTCGTATTGTTTCTTTGGATTTCCAACAAATGGTCAGGCCAAGGAACTTCCCATTGCCACATGGAAACGCCTCTGGAATGACGTCCCGAGAAATAACCTAACATTACGGTTAGATCTCTGCCAACACAAGGCCGGGTTACCCCTAACTGGGTAACTACTGACACGAATATGTCATCCCCCGATCGTAACCGATCTATATCCGAGGATCCTTGATTCCAACAACCACAAAGTAATAAATTTGCAGCAACCACATAGGTTAAGTATCTGGGCTCCATACCATGATACCACCTCTATCCAGAAGGAATGACATACACTAAAGGGGCGTTACCCCCTAATAACCTTGCCGCATCTTTCCTGTTTTGACCATTTCCGGGGTGTGAGGTCCGACGAAGTCTCGTCCACAAAGCTACGCTTTGTCACAAAGCCATGCTTTGGGTCAAACAAATGATCAAAGTAATGATCACAAAGATAAATGATCAAACAAATGATCATATCACAAATGATCAAACAATGATCATTTCACAGCAACACTCAGCATGTCACATTACCAAATTGGGAGTATATCACTGATAAATTTCAACTACATAACCTCTGAGCTCGTACGTCTCAGAGAAGGGTGTTAAGCTAAGAGAATAAATTCTCTGCCACTAACAGAAATGTATTTGAAAGAAATCGTCTTTATATCTCAAAGTGTAATGTCAGACATGTAACCATACAAGTCTGTTCCGGGTTCGAACAGAACCGAAGGCACTTCTTACGAAGCCCTTGCAATTCCGAGTATTCACAATCCCGTCCAGACTTCCCATCACAAAGGGTGATAAAATCTCTATATCGGGGCCGGTCGATGCAGAGACATTCGACGAGTTGTCCTTTCGTTTTCGAAAATATCCGGTCTTCACCACCGGTCTTCAAATGCTATCCATATACGACGAATCACTATTCGGAATGGGTTATATGACACAAATGTCTTTTCCCGGCTAACCCGAATAATGAGCGCAATTAAAAATCATATGGATACTGGGGTCTCAGTTAAATCACAGTTTAAAACCCAAAACTTTTCATTCGAATGGTTAAAACAAATCACCATTTTCAATCTGTTAAAAATAAACAGATTCAATTTATAGCTTTCAAAAAGAATTCATTTATAGCCTGGAAAACCATTTCAATTTCATTTTTAATTTTGAAACCTTTCAACATAAATTGGAAGTTCACTTCTTATATGAAAGCTGTTATTATTTGAAAACAAATAGTTTTCGTTTAAGAAAAATCCAATTATATTTGCACGAGTTAAAGCCCTTGAATTATATTCACATTCCAAAATCAATACTCTTAAAATAGTTTAACCCTTATATAACGGGTATAACATTTTTAATCCCTAGTTTCAAATCATAGAATTCAATTTCAAATCTTGATTTTAAGTTTAAATCAAATTATTTAAATTTCAAGACTTTATCAAATTATTCAAAAATAAGTCTTATCTTTGAAACTCCATTTCAAAAGCTTTTCATATTAAACCCAAATTTCTAATTTCAAAATCAATTGAAATTAAAATTTCAATTCCAAAAACATCAAATTTAAATTATCTGTGACTTAACCGATTTCCACGTGAAATCCATATTTGTGTGTGTATGGTGTAGTCCAGGGGTTTTACACACAATAGTGCAACATCATACAATCATCACAAATCAGAATGCAGAAATATAATTGATAAGCGGTATTAACTGTCACGCTTATCGTTCATTCACAGATCACAGATATATATCACAGGTAAGTAAACTACAGATCACAACATATATCAGGGATATCAAACAATCAAATCATCTAATAGAATCCAAATATCCATAGGTAAGATCAATTTATTTATCTGATTTAATTAAATCAGATTAGTCACTAATCCTGGTTAATTAACATAAATCGATTTCAAATCATTTGATTAAAGGTCCTTTAAATCATTTATTAATTAAATTAAATCAACTTTAAATTATTGAATAATTAATATTAAATCATCCTTTTAATCACTTTCATTTATTAATTAACCTTTAAATTAATAAATTATTCTCAAATTAATTACCTTAATTAATTAATCACATTAATCACCTTAATTAATTAATTATCCTTAAATTAATTAACCTTTAATACTTGATTAATCAATCTTTAAATCATTTATTAATTTACCGGAATTACTTTCCTTAATTAATTTTAAGTAATTAATTTCCTTTAACAAATAAATTTAACTTAGATTTTTAAAAGTTAATTAACCATTAAAACATTCTTTATATAAATTAACTAACCTTTTACAATATTAAGTTTATTTAAAATAAACTTTCAAAACAATTCCATTTTTAAACCTTTATTTAATTTCGGACATAAACAACACCTATTATTTAAAAAGTGTTTTAAACAAATTATTTGGATAAAACTTGATTTAAGTTTAAAGTTTTAAAAACTGTTTTAAAAGAAAATCAACAAACCCGAGCCAGATTCAAAAATACCCGAGCAAACTAACTAAAACTCCGAGCAACTTCACGTTGCCTCTTAACTTCGAGGAAACCCCTCAATTGACTCGAGCTCGACCCGAAGAACACCTTCGTCCCCAAATCAACCGAACCCAGAGATGATAAAACGGGTACGTGCACATGTACCAACGATGCCGCCGCTTATGACCATCAACGATGAGCCTCACAAGTCGGCGACCGACCCCCTCCACGATTCCGACCATCTCTACTTTGAATCCAACTCGAAAACGAATTCGAGTGACCTGGCACAAAACCAGAACAGACTTCAAGACCTAGAATCAGCTCGCATTCGAAACTCCGACCACCAGAGATTCTAAACTCCCGGCCAAGCTTTCGCCTACACTCCAGTTATCATCTCCCTAACTCCTATATAACTCGATCAACCATTGAAGTCGCAACGATCAAATATCCTGGCCCATTCAAAATTAGGTTAACAGACTTCATCGATCTTCCATCGTCGCCACAGTGCTCTGAACACCGACCTGACAATTTTTCCCCAATCTCCAATCATTCCTCCATCTCCAGGCAAAATCCCCTGCCTTTCGATCAACTTGATCGCCAAATTGAACCCAAAACATCAATTTCAGTTCAACTCTAACTGCTAGTCCTATACACCCTTAAAAACTATGATTCCAACTTTAAAAATCATGTTTTTGAATAAGTTTTCAGATTGTATGCCTGAAACCATAGATTAAGATGTTTAAATTTTGACTAAGCTATAGTTTTGGTGCAGGCTTCTTTAAATCAAGAGATATTTCCAAGACGTTTTATCCTATATAGATTTTTAATCTTTAATATATGAGATAACAAACCAGTTTTGTGTTAACACTAAGTCTAAACATCGAGTAAATCGAGTGGGAATGGTTTTTGAAATCAAAACCTTGTGTTTAGAACTCAGAACAAAGAACATACATGATTTAACAGCCTGTACACAAATGCTATTCATCATCCATAGAGCATTCGTAGATACAAACATAGCTATTCAAGAACATATATGCAACAAATTTAGACTTTTGAATTGTTTTAAAGTGATGTTACTCACCTTTGCTTGAGAATGACAGAGCACTTTTTATCTTGAAAAGCTTTGAACTTTAAAAACTGAGAAGTTGTTTGCTTTAATCTTCCTTTATATCATCTTGCTTGACTCTCTGGTTTGCAGTAATTTGGATTGTTGTTTAAATTCGAATCCTTGTTTAAGTTTGTAGATGATGCTTCAGATGTAAAAATGCTTGATATGTTTTGATATAAACGAATAGAAATGAAGAGGCTTGATGTATATAAGAAAAGAAGTTTAGTGAGTGATGTATAAATTTTGTACAGTGGTTACAAGTTTGTACAAATTAAGACAGTGATTTTTTTCTTTTGATCAGAGATTTTTGTGTATGGAGGCTGATATGAAATTGTGGCGGCCAAGCATTAATTACCTTGTACCGATTTACTTATTTATTATTTTTCTTTTCTTTTCATTTGTATATGTATGAAGATATGTTGAGTGTCTTACTTTGCAAGCTATTCACATACATTTGTTTACTTTATATTGTGCAGGTTACTTGTTTCATGAATGTTTTACTTACTTGTGCACATATATTCCTTCTTTCCCTTTGCTTTGTCTTCATACTTTGTTTGTTCATGAATAGTTATATTTGTTTATCTTACTTGATAACATAAATGAATTTCTATTTTAACATGTTGCTTGTTGACTATGCATATGTTTATTTTGTTTTATTACATATTTATCCTTGAATTTTTTTATTTGCATTAGTATTCATAGCTTAAGTATTAATTATTACTTTATAAAATAAGTGAACTTCTATTTTTATTTTACTAAATATTTTTATCATTTATCCTTTATTTATTTATATTCCTAGTTTAAATCTTTATTTTTTTTAACTTTAATACTAATTATTTTATTTTCATAAATATTATTTAAACTCAAATTTTCATCATTTCTAAATTTTTAAATCAATTTATTTATTTATTTTTCAAAATCATTTATTTAAGATTTTATTTCAAATCCAATATATACATATATTTTCTGTTACGATCGGGGAAACTCGCTTCACTTCATCAATTTATTTTACTATTTTTATTCAAAAATTCAATAAATTATCAATTTAAATAAATTAAAATCTAGGGTCGTTACAAATTCTCAACTCGATCTGAAGCATCCCAGTCAGGGGTTCGGGTTCTAACGAGGATCGGTGACACTGACTTTGGGTTTCCTGCAATTCGACTTCGACGGCGACGTTCGCAAGGGGAAATGGCTCGGCAAGGTCTGGTAGTCTCGTGTAGCTTGAGTGCAGAGGTCGTTGATTTTGGGTTCGAGCAGGTTAAGGTAATTTAATTTCAAACGTTTTAGATTTAATGTTACTTAAGTTTTAAACTTGTAAATAAACTGTTGTTTATTATTTCACTTATTAGAATTTAATAGCGAAGTATAAAATAGTCTTGTTTAAATTAAATCAGCTATATATATATATAATAGCAGGGTATTTTCAGTTTATCTAATAAATTATATATATATATATATACATATTACAGGAAACCGAAAATAAATAGATAGATAAGATTTAAATGTACAATAAGATATAAAACAATTTATTATTTCAAGGTTTATATATATATGTTTACAGTAAAGAAAAGTACAATCTAAATGTAGGTGTATATATATACACATGCCTATTTTAAATTGTAGGTAGGTAGAGAAAAAAGAATATATGTAGAAAGATTTTGAAAAAAATATATATAGGAGTTTTAAATGTTGAAAAGTTTATATAAAAAAATTAGATTTTTGAATCGATAAATTTAGTTTCTAAGTATATGTAGTTTCAAAAAAATAAATATACATCTACACATTTTTAATTTACTAGATTATTTTAAAATAATGTATTAGGGAGATTAACTTATTTAATCATCTTTGTAACTTAAAATTTATTTAGGGAAAATCAGTTTAAATAAAATAATTAGTTAACTAAATTTATTAAGTGGTAAATTGATCATTCGATTAATTCAAATATTAATAAAACGTATAATGTTTATACAAGGTCTGAAATTGTGAAGAAAACAAGCCGGTTCAGATTGGGTTGCAAAACGAAAATCAAAGGTGAGTTAATCTCACTCAAATTGGATTACTGATTAATTTAATCAGTTAAATTAAATTATTGGTTGATTGCTTGGATTGATGATGTGATAGTATATATTATAGTATATATATATATATATTAGAGTGATTGATTTCCCGCATTATATAGCGGATGAGACCCTATGCGCCGCATAATAGCAGATGATATTATATAAACCCATATACCGCGATATTCCACCTTGAAGTGGAATTGGAATTGTGCTAACATATGTGGATGCAGAGAAACATGTTGAAAGGATCCAACTGGATTCCTCAGAACGTTGAATTATCTCATATTCTGTGATATGATTTAATTAGTGATCTGTGATAGATTATATTGGTAATTGAAGATATTGAATGTTTGGTTTGACTGAATATATTTTGGGTATATTGAGATATCAAAAATATAAAGATTTGATGTTTTGAAGGAAAATAGAAGAGAAAATTTTAAGTAAAATAACTATAGTAAATTTGGATAAAATGGAGATTGAATTTGGAAAAGAATAAAAGTTTGAATTGAATTTATTAAATAAGTCCGAGTGTGGAAAATAATAATAATAATAGAGATTTAAATAAATGGGAAATAAAAGATTTTGAGGGCTTAAGTGATACGGTTTTAAAGAAGATGATTTATTTTTAAAATTCAAGATTTAAAATGAGTTTGGAAAGGATAAAAGGGTAATTATGGAAAAAGGTATGAAATTGGTATTTCGGACTTAAGTAAGTTTTTAAATCAAATATAAGGATAAAACTGGACTAAACGGATTTTGAAATAAATTTTGATAAATCGAGAAATAAACTTTGAAGGTAATTAATGTAGAGAATCGGTTTGAAAATCGATTAAGTGTTTTGGAAATAATGATTAAAAAGAGAAGGAGATTATGGGATTTATAAAAGGGTTTATAAATAAAGTGAAATATTTATCAGTGGGTAATTTGGGATTATAAATTCATAGGGGAATTTATAAGGAAGAGTAATTTGTTATATAATGTGAGACGTTTTATTTGAATAGACTTTGTGATGGGATTTTTATGGAAAGGTTGGCATTCTGAAATTTGAATTGTTTATTTAGAACAACTGGGCTTAAAGATGGCGTTTGGATTTGAAGAGACCGGGATCGGATATCAGTATTATCCGGAACCTCTTCGATTTAATAAGTACTTCAATCTTTACGAGTTTGATACGTAGAATCAAATAGGCTGGAATTAAATAAAATTAAGTAAATTCGACTATTTTGAATAAGTAACTGCTTTTAAAGATTTTTTAAATAATGGACTTATCAACAAAGTGTTGGATATAAAAAGGTAAGAACTCGTAATGTTGGACGGGTTACCATGATGTTCAAAGGCGTTTTTACAACTTTAATATTTCAAATTAAAGAGGTTTTCTCACGCTAGTTTCCAGCCTGACTCGGGTGTTACTTTATTGTAATGCTCGGGTCAGACCGAGTATTACAGATTTTCAGATTAAGACGTTTCGAGCTTAGGAGACGAGCTGGATGGCAGGGACATATTGGTTATATTCCACTGTGAAGTATAGACTGTATGGACAGTAGTTGAGGAAAAGTTATTATAACTGTCCAGATTTGTATACTCTGATGTCTTGTATATATATTGATAGTTACGGCTTTTCATTGTATAAAAATACTGTTATTTGTATATTATATTTTATTCCGCTGCGATTGTGAGATTCTGCGCTATTGTTTTTCTGTTTCTTCTTCTACCTCTTTTTCTTCTTTACCCACAGTATGGAGTTTCCGTCACTCGATTGCTCGACACTTTATACAGTGAACGTATTAGTGTCGATTTTCGGGGTCGAAAATTTCCCAAGATGTTACAATATGGGGTAAACAATTATTTCAATTGTTACTCTTAACAACTCATTGTTACCAACATATGTGACTAAAAACAATGAGTCTTTCTCTGTACCCATTGAATATTTGGTGCATAATTAGTGTTCAGCATCCTCCCAAATAATTTCTCCCATGCAAAATCATTAACTAAGTCAAAAAGAGTATTACGTACCTTATAATCCAGAAGCAACAAAGTTCTCACCTTGCCAAACACGAATTCATAACATAGTGTACAACTCGAAGTAGTAGGTCAAGGTGAAGTTGAGTTCCTTGTACATAGAGTTTTAGATCTCGATATAGACAACGCATCAAAGTACGCCAACTTCGCGAAGCTCAAACACTCCTCCATCTATCGGTCCTTAACACTCGGATCTTGCTGATGTAGTTGCGATCGAGGAGGATGTTTACGGGTTGAGGTCGCGGTGCACTAGGGTTTCCGATTTCGTTTTGTCGAGGAGGATGCTTGTGGCCTTTGACGGTAGAAGAACACTCCTTCAATTTGCCGCCAATCTCCATTGCTTCAATTTGGGATTTAAAACTGAATTTAGGGTTTCTACTTTTATTTGGGATGTGAGGACGGTGTGGAAAGATAAGGAAGGACAAAGGAGAATTTTTAGGTGAAGGCATGGATAGCTAATGTCACCCATTGGATTAAAAAAATAATCGATGGTAGTGATTATCTCTTCAACTATTAGTAATTCCAATTGTTGTTTTTGACCAATAGCATGTTAGTGTTTCCTTGTGAAGTTCAAAATATGAGGTATTAAATATTATTATAAATATTAATTATTATAAATACAATTATTAGCAGAGTGCCTGTGTTAGCATGTTAGTGCCACCCATTAAATATTGAATATTGTTAATACAAAAATTAAGCATATACATTTATTTATTTATCTGATAATTAATATTTTATTCAAATAAGCGAAAATTCAAATCATAGTCAATCTATTATAGCCGTTTGTGGTTTGAATTCAAATTCAAACATAAATGAGATATACCATTTTCTAGAAGGGGTGCTAGATGGATATGGAAGTAATAATTTTCAATGTAATGTTTATATTTTTCGAATTTTGAATTTTTTTAACATTTTGGAATTTTATGAAATTTTAAATATTTAATAAAATTTAAAATGTATTTAAAATTTATATTTTTGAATATTAAGAATATTTTTTAAATTTTATTTTTAATTTTATGAATATTATTATGAAGAATAGTTAATTAATTATTAAGTAGTAAAAATTATTAAATAGTAAATTAAATATTATTAATTATATAATATTATTATTAAATAGTAAACTATAATAAATTATTAAATATAAAAAATAGTTATTAATTATAGAAAATAACTAGTAAATTATAAATTATTTAGTAATAATCATGAATAATAATAAATTATAAATAATGACCTATATAAGCTATCATTTATAATTATTAATTATAAATTATTAATGAAGTATCTATTATTTGTTATTAACTATAAATTACTAATTATTATATATTTAAAATAATAGTAAATATATTCTAAAAAAATTAATGTTAATTTGGCAATTTCCTTTAGTGAACGTTTTCTCAAATATTTTTACAAACCTATGAGTAAACAACTTTTATTTTTGTAAATTAATATTTACAACTTTTAGGGAAAAAGTTATTAAAAACAATGTTTTACAACGTTTTTATTACTAAAGTTGTAAAAAAGGTACTATAACAACATTTGTAAGAAAACATAGTAAAAGGCAAGGGATTTTACAACCGTTGTTTCAAAAATGTTATAAAAACAAGGTTTTTACAACGTTTTCTGAAAAGCGGTGTAAAAAGTAAGGTTTTTACAATGTTTGCTACAAAAACGTTGTAAAAACTTGGGTTTTACCGTTTGCTTTTAAAACGCCATAAAAAGGACCTTTTACAATGTTTTATAAATAAATGTTGTAAAAAAATGTTGTAATAGGCTCCTTTTGTTTTAGTGATGCCAAAGCAGCAGAAATATATTTTGCTTCACACATCGAAAGTGAAACACAATTTTGTTTCTTACTAAACCAAGATACTAAAAATTGTCCAATGAAATGACAAGTACCACTTGTACTCTTTTGATCTGTTCTACATCCTCCAAAGTCAGCATCACTATAAGATACTAGCTCAAAAGAACATTCTTTCGGGTAAGAGAGACCTTAGTCTTTAGTTTTGCTTAAGTAGTGCAAAATTCGTTTCACTGCTCGAAAATGTGATTCTTTGGGTTTTTCTTGAAATCGTGCACACAAGCATACACTCAACATTATATTTGGATGACTAGCAGTTAAGTAAAGTAAGGATTCGACCATACTTCGATATAGTTTTTTGGTCAACACTTTTGCCATTTTCATATTGATCGAGATGTACCGTAGTGCTCATAGGTGTTGGTTTAACAGAGGTGTTTTCCATACCAAAACGTTTTATTAGATTATTAAAATATTTTTCTTGATTAATAAAAATTCCATTGTTTAGTTGTTTAATATGTAATCCAAGAAAATATGAAAGTTCTCCCATATGAGACATTTCAAATTCTCTTGTCATAATATTTGAAATTCTTGACATAATTTTTCGTTCGTTGAACCAAAAAATGATGTCATCTACATAAACTTGGATTATTAAAATATCCTTTTTATCTTGTTTTATAAACAAAGTTTGATCAACCTTTTCAATTTTAAAACCAGAATTTATAAGATAACTTTTAAGACGATCATACCAAGCACGAGGGGCTTGTTTTAAACCATATAAAGCTTTCTTTCACTTATAAACACGGTCTGGAAAATTTTCATGTGCAAATAGAGGTGGTTGTTATACATACACATTTTCTTTTATAAAACCGTTTAGAAAAGCACTTTTTACATCCATTTGATATAGTTTAAAGTTATGGAAACATGCATAAGCTAATAGAATACGTATTGCTTTTAGTCGAGCTACGGGTGCAAATCTTTCTTCGTAGTCTATTCATTCGTCTTGATTGTAATCTTGAACAACTAATCTAGCTTTGTTTCGAATAATATTTCCTTGCTCATCAGCTTTGTTTTTGTAAACCCACTTAGTGCCGATGATTGTTTGATTACTAGGCATAGGAACTAAGTCCCAAACTTCGTTTCGTTCAAATTGATTTAACTCTTCTTGCATAGTTATAATCCCGTAATCATCATTTGAGGCTTCTTTATTATTTTTGGGTTCAATGTTCGATAGGAAAGCTACAATTGGGTGATTTCTTAGAAGTCTTGGTGGAGATCGAATTTCATTTTCATTTGGTAAATTGTTGTTTTGAATTTCAACATTATTTTCAATATTTTCAATATCATCTTCTGTGATATTTGATCTAGGAATTATTTCTTCATCTTCATTTTTATTATTAAATTTGAAATTTTCATCGAATGACACATGAAGTATTTCTTCGATTATTTTAGTTCTTTTATTATAAATTCTATATGCCTTTCTTCATTCCGAATATCCAATGAATATTCCTTAATCGAATTTTGGATCAAATTTACCAAGTTGGTCTTTTGTATTTAATAAAAAGCATTTTGAACTAAAAACTTTAAAATGTGATATGTTAGATTTTCTTCCATTAAAAAGTTCATATAGGGTATGTTTTGTTAATGCTCTAATAGAGACTCGATTTAAACATAATAAGTAGTTGCTACAGCTTATGCCCAAAAATGTTTAGGTACAGTGCTTCAATTTAATATCTAGCACATTCTTGAAGTGTTCTATTTTTCCCTTCTACAACTCCGTTTTGTTGCGGAGTTCTAGAAAATGAAAAATTGTCAATAATTCCTTTCTTATTACAATATTTTTCAAAAATATCATTATCGAATTCGCCCACAGTGATCGCTTCGAATGTTTTTAATTTTTATATTCTTAATATTTTGAATTCTCTTAGCAAAGATTTTATAATTTTCAAAAGGATTACTTTTATTTTCATAAATATTGTCCAAGTGTATCTTGAGAAATTATCTACAACTACAAAAAAATATCTGTTATGATTATAGATTGAACTTGAGTTGGTCCAAAAAGATCTAAATGTAATAACTCTAGTGGTTGTAATGTAGAAATAATTTTCTTTGATTTAAAAGTAGATCTGGTTAATTTCCCCAACTGACAGGCATCACAAATACTATTTACTTTAAAATTCACTTTTGGTAAACCTTTTACTAATTTTTTATAGATAATTTGTTTATTGCTTTAAAGTTTATATGACAAAATCTTTTGTGCCATAACCAAGGATCATTTTCTTTGGCTACTAGACACATATTTATGTTATGATTAACTTTCATATTTAATATGTATATATTACGTCTCTAGTTCCTTCAAAGATAAGATTCTTTTTTTTATCAAATATGTTACATTTATTTTTCGAAAAAGATATATTAAAACCTTTATCACATAGTTGACTTATACTAAGAAAATTATGTTTTAAATTCTTAACTAGTAAAACATTTGTAATAAGAGATAATTTAGATGTACCATCATTGTTCACATCGCCTTTGCTAATGATATATCTTTTGGAATTATCTCCAAATGTGACAGATCCTCCATTTGAGTAGATAATGTTAGTTAGCATATCTTTATTTCCTTTCATATGTTTTGAGCAACCACTATCAAGTATCCACTTCCCTCTTTTCTTAGTCGGTACTTGCAAAAAAATAAAGAGATGACATTGGTACCCACTTTTTATTAGGGTCCTAAGAGTGAGGTCTTAGGAAATAAAACCCAAGGGGGGTTTAGAATTCCCTTTATAAGTAAAATTTTTATTTTTTTGAACTGTATTTGTAAAAGTCTAAATATACTAATTTCTAATTGAATTATCATTAGCTTTTGGTACCCAAATATTTATATTTTTTATGGTGTAACCATCCTTCTTTTGAGTGAAAACTTTTGGTTTTGGTTTTGCTTTTACAAAATTCTTATGTATATTGAAATTTTTATTTAGTGAAATGTTTATCTTTGAACTAGATTTTGAGGAATTTGTATATCCTAAACCTTTCTTACTGAAAGAGGTTTGAGAGTTATTAATAATTTTAGAAAGATTTTCTCTACCTTTATAAAAGTTGGAAACATTTTTAGTAATATTTTCTAACTCGATTTTGAGACTAGTATTATTTAATTCAAGAATTTTGACATTTGATTTTAAACCGTGATTTTATACTGCTAATGTCATATTCTTTTCTTTTTGAACTTCAATCTCATTCGATAGCATAGTAAGTTGAGAAGATACATTAGACAAAGATTCTTGTGTTTTGACATGTTCTTCTTCTAAGATTTTCTTTTCATCTCTAAGCATACCAATTTTTATTTCACTATTGTTTAGTTTTTCTAAAGAATCTTTATATTTCCTTTTAACATCTTTTAGTTTATCCAATAGCTCCGAGTTTATATCAATTAAATCATCAAAGGTTAGATCACTTACATCGTCAGATGAAGCCATAAAGCACACGTTGGCTTGTTCGGTGTCACTGTCAGTGTCGCTGCTGATGATGAAGACGATTCTGAATCATCCCATGTAGCAGAGAATGCTTGGTTCTTCTTATATTTGTCCCTTTTATTCTTGAACCTGTCTTTCTTTCGATTAGGACAGTCCTTCTTTATGCGACCCTTTTTGTGACATTCATAACATTCGAGATTTGAAGTTGGTGGTTTGTTGGTGTTGTCTCTCCTCTTATTTCCAAATTTCTTGTTCTTTCTAAATTTTAAAAATTTCTTAAAGTTCTTAGCAATGAAAGCCATATCATCTTCATCTTCTTCTGAGTCTTCTTGTTTAGCTTGGAATGCTATGGTCTTTCTGTCTTGTGCTTGATCTCTTTTTGCCTACAAGTTCACTTCATACAACATGTGATTTCCTATTAACTCATCAGGTTTTATGGTATAAATATCATTAGCTTCTTCTATAGCTAAGACTTTCCATTCTCATTCATCCGTTAAAGAGTTTAGGTTTTTCAAGACAATATCAAAATTTATGTATTTTTCTCCTAGTGCCAATAGTGAGTGATATATGTCTTGAAATCTAGAATACATTTCATTTATAGTCTCATCCTGTTTCATTCTGAAATTTTGAAATTGGTTTTTAAGCATAGATATCTTGCTTTGTTTAACTTTGTTAGTACCTTCATGTGTAACTTTAAGAGTTCACCAAATTTCATAAGCTGTTGTTAACATGCTAACTCTATTAGATTCATTCTTATCTAAAGTACAAAATAGAAAATTCATGGCTTTTGCATTTGAGGTAGTGTCTATCTTTTATCTATTTGACCATTGTGCATATGGTGTGGTTGGTATAATATATTCATCCTGAGTTATATTCCAAGTGTCATATTTGTTTCCCTACATATAAATTCTCATGCGAGTTTACCAATAATTATAATTCAAATCGTTAAATAGTGGTGGTTGTGCAATGGATTGACCTTCAATAAAACTTATGCTAGTGTTATTTTCCATATTAATTGAATATCAAATAACTGTGTTATGGTTATATAATGACCTTGCTCTTATACCAAATGAAAGTGACTAAGGATCATGCAATATGGAATATTAACTAAACTATCTACTTGTGTGGAATAAAAATATAAAAGTAAAATACTAAAGTAAATGACACCAGAGATTTTTATACTGGTTCGAACTTCCCGTTTTACGTCCAGTCCCAAACTCCTTCTATAATTTAACTATCAACCCTCACTTAACCTGGAGGAACATGTATTACACCCCTTGAGCAACCGAACAAGACTTCAATCGCCTAAGCAACATCATAGGACTTCAACCGCTTGAGCAACCGAACAGGACTTCCAATACAAATAGTAGAAATGTTTCTGATTGAGTATGCTCTTGAATAGCACTGATAAGTCAATAACGTACACCCTTCTTATAATCTTCTCCTTTGTGGTATATTGTGTAATTTGTGAAGCAAGGAAGTTAATTAAATCACTAATGAAGTTTGCTTGAATGTACAAGTGATTAGAACGAAGTATTGAATGCTTAGGACAAGGTAGTTTAGAATATAAGAATGAGAATTAGAATGAATATTAGTGATGAAAACAATGGATTTCATAGCTATTTATAGTGATTAGGAGTTGCAATCGTTCATGAAAGGTAGCCATGAAGAAATATGGAAGCAACTCTTGAATCAAGAGTTGTTTCTATTCGCTGAATTGAAGTGTCTTTTCAAAATATAGCCGCTATGAAGATTCAGCCATCTGAATAAAACAAATCATCCAGTTGAATGGATTAAAAATTAATCTGGCAAAAGAAACAGTTCAAAAACGACCCAATTCCACCGGCTAAAATAGCAACTTCAGCCGTCTAAATATTCAAGGTAAACTATGTACATGGACAGAATCCAGTCGATTGAATTATACTATTTAGTCGACTGAATTGCTTGTTTTCTGGCATATCAAAGTTCTGAAAGAACTTTAGCATATGAACGATGTTTTGGAACATTTTAGCATAAGAAAAATGTTTTGAAAACTTAAAAATGCGTGAGTGTGCATATACCACTTCGAGGAGATTTTAACATGAATTTTTTTACTAAACCCAGACCTTAGACTAAATATTTTGCTGAAGCTTCAACTTGGAATCTGGTCTGCAAGTTGTTCGATTATTTCATGAGTAAAAACAATATCTTCTCTCATATAATATTTACTTATATAGTTGTCACAATCAATACATCAAAATTCTATGTTCTAACATCAAGACTGAATATCAATTTATCCATTGAGACTAGAGTATCTAGCGCTTTCCAAATATTGGGCAGTGTATTATTTTGGACTACTAGAGGCACCAAAGGGTTACATGCTGATAGTTATTGGATAACCATGAAATTACTCACTCGATGTTCTCTGTTGGTTAATATACTATGGTCAAACAAAAAATATCGATGTGACAAAATTACACAGTTCTCTTGACTTTAGAATATTATTGATCTTTAATGTAGAAGCTTCGCTTTGATTATAGTTTCAGTCTAACAACTATAGTTAGGTCGAGCGGAAGCATTGGAAGTGAAACATTATTCAAGAGAGGATTCGTCTTCTCAGTTATATGAGGTTAGTATCATAGACAACTGAAGTAACCTCAAAGTCAAAGGCCCTGGCCAGAGCATTTAGATTAATAATAATTGTTATTATTGAACCAATGATTTTGTGTTTGGACTATAGGGTTGAATATGGATGATATTGGAATTTTGATCATTATCAAATTCCATAAGTCTAAAGTGATATAGTTTTGACGAAGAGAATTGGATGTAAATACTTGTCACAATCGGGTAACGCATAACAAAGTAAAATTAGATTTTACCGAAACTAAGTAAATGATAAATTTGGCCAAAATGTCACACCACCTGCTAAGTGATGTATGAATATTAATCTTTGAATAGTTTGATATTAATCGCTGACCAAATTTACACCTAATGGGTCACACAACCGAAACGATGAATACTCTTTTAACCAAACGATTTGATTAATTTGTAATTGTTATAAATTAATTTAATTAATTAATATTTGAGAAATATTAATTATAAAATTTTATTTCGATATGCGTTTAAATTGGATTTTAATGCAAAATATTTTGTTTGGGCTTCAAATGGGTTTGAAGCCCATTTAGGGGCTGGTTGGTTTGGCCAAGGTGGAGAACCATTGGGTGCGACCAAAAGATGGTTGGATAGGCTAAGGTTCGTATGGATAAGATATATAGAATTGGTAAGAGAGAGAGAAAAGGATCTAGATCCTAACTTGTCTCAAATCTCTCCTCTCTATAAGAATCTCAACCCACACCTTTTATAGAAGTTTTTGAGCCCTCCTTATCCCATACCTCAAGCCGAATTCTAGTCTTCCACATCTCCCCATTTTCAAAGTCACATCAAAGCAAAACAATACTATTTGATAGATGGTGGTCATCGGTTCAAAAATTAGCACTCTACTGGATTGGAAACTATTTCAAAGAGTAGATCTCATCATTTCAGTGTGTACTTAAAGGCATTGGGTATAAGGTAAATTTCTAATGTATTTATGAATATTAATGTATGTATAATATTTATATCATGTATATTATATTGCTAGTTAGACGACGATGCTATTATATAAGTATATTGTCGGAATTATATTGGATTTATATTTATATACTCCTATATATTTATAAATCCTTTTACACTTATATATAGACCTATGATGTACATGACTCAAATTAAAAACAATTTTTTGATTTTATGATTAATTTAATGTAGAACTTTTAATTATACATAAGTTTTGTAATTTAAATTCTATATCTTTTCTATTCAAATATAGTTTTTGATTTTTTATATAAATAGTTTCATTTCTAAAATAATTTGTAACGACCCACCTTTTTGGATGGTTCAAATCGACAATAAACCACGTCAAACTCAAACCATTAAAAAAGGAGGATTGTTATGGGGTAAATAAGAAAGAAGAGAAAGAATAAACAAACAAACATAGAATCTCACAGCGGAATGACAAAATATAATAATCAAATAACAGTTCATAAAGCTGTTTTACAAATAGCATTTGATTACACTTTTACAATACATATCAGAGTTACATACAACAGGAATAAACAAATAATACAGCGGAACACATGATGCAGTGGGATAATAATAATAAACAGCATACAAATCTTCATCTTCGTCCTCCAGAGCAAAATGGTCTTTAGTAAACTGAAAAGCTTAGACTGACCCAAGCGTAATGAAAAGACAAAACACTCGAGTCAGAACTAAAAGATCATATGTAAGTTAAATCAACTGTAAATAAATATGAGTGTAACGACGTCAGAGATGTTTACGGTGTTCGACATCTCCTATCCAGTGTCTAACGTGCGTGCAATAACTTAAGAGATGTTTGGGATTCCATCTCCTAAGGATCCGTTAAACTATCTACATACGTAGTACAATACACTATTATAATAGTGTCTACTATAAAGTAAAGTATTAAAATAGCGTTAAGGCGTTACCCATATCCCCCTTAACACATTTTATATATTTCCGTAGTCTATACAGATACTGTAGGCCTCACCAAACTGATGGGATACTCAGGGAGCACTCCATAGGTAGGGTACAAACCAAACTCGTAATAGGCGCGATAAGGCATGTGACAAGGCACGCGAGGCAATTCCCAGGGTAGGATACTACCGTTTTTCGGATTCGGACTGGTGGTAATGCATAACAACTACTACCGCCCACCTCGAAACACACACCCATAATCAAAATCAAGGGGTGGCCACCAAATCAATCACAAAGTCATAATATAGGATCGAAGATGCATGTCAGATCGGAGGTGCGACCTCACTTGGCCCGGCGTGGCTCCTGTTTTAGTCACATCAAGCTGACTTGAGGGAGTCAGTGCTACATTAATACCTTATACAAAATCGTTCGTCAAACCATCCTATCTCATTCTGGAATCTCCACCACGTACACAGTTGTTAAAGTGGTTTTCGGTATTGGCAAAGAGTGTGAAAATATCCGATCCCGGTCTCTTTAACAACCAAACGCTTATTTCACACTGGATGGTTCTTTTACATTTCCAAAATCAATTCATAATTGATATCAAAATATCATATTCAATTCAAACCATATCACTTTCGAAATCATATTCACTTTCGAAATCATATCGACAAAATAAGTTAAATCCTCATTTCAAAATCATCATATGTGAAGACCCAAAAATTATTGAGATAAGAATAATTAGATTAAAAATCAGAAAAAGGAAAACTTTCAAATATATATATATCTTGGAAATAAACAGTAAGAAGAAATGGTATTTCAGAGGGAAGAAGATGTATAATTGAGTGTATATATGGAATATATATGTATATGTATATTACCATATGTTGTATTTAAATATATATATACCCAGAAAGAATAAACATAAAGTAAAAAGGAGAGAACACCAGAGTGATTAAAATATGAACACATTTACATGTCAGGAGAAAACAGTTGGTTTGAAATAATTAACCAGAGGTTAATTGATAGAGAGGATACACATATATATATATTATAGCTTAACATAAAGAAAATAAAATAACTCAGTAAAGAGAAAATTGTTTACAGCAATTAAGTAAAGAGAAAATGATGTATTCTTTGATAAATTAAAATGCTTAAAAAAATATATATAAGCCACATGAAAATAATACACAAGTGAATCATGCAAATTGCATGCACACAGGGAAAGTGGTGGATAACTACTTTTACCAGAAATAGAAACCAAGGGAAATGGCACATTTAGCCATAACAGCACACAAAATTCTTTGAGTGATGTGAGGATAAAATGGGTTTTTCCCTTCCACAAAACCCTAGTGAAATGATTTAAACCAGGAGTAGAAGTAGAGGTTTTCTCTGGGGAGAAAACAGAAAAAAAAAGAGAGTAGGACACACACTGTTTGCAATCTTAGGCAATCTCGAGGGAAAGAAGGGAAAGGTGAGTGATTAATCAATCTCATGAGGTTAAGGCATTAAGACCCAAGATAAGGGCATCCATCTTATTTTTCTTTTGTGCTTGATCAACTTGTTTTCTTTCTCTGAATTAATGAATATTGAGCATGGTTGGTGTATTGATAAATCTTTGGTTGCTGTTTTGATATGTTCTAGTGACTGTTTGAAAACAGTAATGCCATGATCTCTGAAATGGATCCAGTACCATGAACCATCAGCTTGTAGTTATGATAGAAAGATAAACACAAATTTTATTATGAAGTGGGGTAATATTGAAAGATAAGCTAGGCAGTGTGAACAAAGGAGGTTCATGGTTATGTCTAGTTTGTTTTAAATTGGAAATGAACAATGCAATAAATTATTTATGTGCTGATTTGTTCAGATCTGAGGCTAAAAATGTTTTAAAGGTTTTTCTCTAAAAAAACCCTACCCTATGTTCATAATAAAATTAAACATGAGAATTTAATGGAATTTACTGGATTTGTTAAGAGATCATGACATTCTGGAACACATGAGTATACACGTGATAAAACAAAATTTTGAATGAAGCAACTGGGAAGAAGAATGAAATAAAAACATGATCATTATGTATGAATGCATGGTCAGTCGAAATCCCTGAGTAAGATTAACTTTCTCTGATTTATAGAAAAAGAAAGAAAGTAAAAGCAATTCAAGAGTTAATGAATCTTTCTGAAATAAGAAATGAGACTGGTCACTAGATTATAAAACTAATCTAGGAGGAAAGCCTTGATCTATCCATTATAAGGAGTATGATGGGTATGTGCATGACTTGTTTAAGTCCTATAAGCCTTTGTGCAGGGGTTAACAGAATTGAGTCCCTTGCAATGCACACATGGTGTTCAATGGCAAACAAATATGACCAAAAATTGGATTGATAAATCAAGTTTTAATGTTGAGTTATGGAAATTAAAATGAGTTAACTCCATAAGAATGGGTGTACATGTATACTGGATTGAATGATTGAATGGTTGCTTGTGTGCATGAATGTGGTAGGAGCTTAGATACAAATATTTATCCAGTTATATCATGAATCCAAATTTCTTCAAGTATTTTAATACCCTGCACTACAATTTAAAAATGACAAAATATTGCATTTTGATTTCACTCATACCAGAATTATATTCTGACCCTATTTGTTGCTTTGTAACATCTGGGGTGTCTCATTTCTATGGAGGCAGCTCTAGATGTTGCTGCAGGAAAGGATGCATAGGAAACTTGTGTGCATGGGCAATTGAAGATTACTTGCATTTAGAATGTTTAAGGAGTTTTTAGCAGATATGTTGTAATAATTAGGCCAGGCCAAAAAAATATCATTATGGTTTAAGTATTATCTGGATTGATATGTGTTTGTTTTTCTGAGAAGTGAACTTGTAGGAATCCTTAAGTATTATTCATACTTGCATATTTGGGTTGCTATTTTAAAAGAGTTAAATCTGCATAGTTTCTGGTGGAGAAAGATATAGGGGATCATGTCATGTAATTTTGATATGTGCTCATGTCTCCTGTAGAAATGTTTGATGAACCTTAAGGAAAATGGTAGAGCAGAAACATTCATAGGAAGAAAAGAATAGAGTAAAAAAATCAATGAATTTGTAAAGGTTGAGTTGAATTTAAACTGGCTAACCAGTAGGCTTAACCATGACTTATAATTGATATAAGTCCATGCAAAGGCTGAAAGGCAAAGCCTGAATCTGGTGGGGCATTTGATTTTCCCCGGTGAAAACATGTATTGCTTGGGGTAATAAGCTCATTTACCTGCTTAGTAATTGTAAACTCTACTGCACCTATGCTTAGCTAATTCCTGCTATTTTGATACTTAATTCAAATCTGGAAGTATTGGGTCATAATCAAAACCTTTGATAAATTATAAATGCATATGGTCTTGTTTGTAATGAGCATTTCCACCATTCAATAGAACAGTGACCACAACATTGTTCTCTTCATTAGAAAATATCAAATATCTTCATCATAAGTTCACCTGGAAGTCTTGCATTTTGTCTGATTCTTTTTACTTACTTGCCACAAGTATACTGACTATACACATGACCTTAGTTCCTGTTTAGCATGATAGTTAAGTTAGTACTCTGATATAAAAGTTGCTTGAAATTGAAATGAGTAGAACAAGCTAACCTAATAAGCATGAGTTAGGTTGAACACTTTTACCCAGTATAGAACAACATGTATCAAATCACAAAAATCACAGAATTAAAAGGTATAGCTTGTAAATTCAGGGGTCAATTCATTTGAGAGGTAAATCAAGAAAAATAAGAAAACCAGTAATATTTAATCCTAAGGATAATCAAGCTGATGTTCTAAAAAGAAATATAAACATATGATAAATAGAAAAGGCTATGTGACACAAAATCTCTAATATGAGAAATAAGGTGGAAAAGAGTTGCTTTGCTATTATAAACCACTCTGATAGGCAAAGAACCATTTATATATCTTCATATATGTAAATGATAGAATTTATTTGAATACTGATATACTTATATTAGTAAAATCCAGGATCTTGGGAAATCAAATCAAGAGAAGTGATCCATTGTAAAAGTATATATATATAGGCATTTAAAAAAAAAATCTAACAGAAAAGTTACTATAGATAAATGAAGTAGAAGTGGGTCACTTCAGTTGGTATCAGAGCTATGTTGTTAAAACATAGCACAAATATATTATCCAATTTTCTTGAAGGGATAAAATTCCAAAACAAAAATAAATATATATACAATATTGATGGAAATAAATATCCACAGAAGAAATAAGTTGCATAGAATAATTAAACTAGAAAAATGACTAACTAGCTATGCAATTGAATAGTGAATCATGGTAGGAAGACCACCAAGTCATGGAGCAGGACCCTCCAATACAACACCAATGGTCAATTTGCAAGATTTGGTGAGGGCATTCAGAGAGGGAGCAGTGCACAGGGAAGAGAATCGTCATGAGGAACTAGCCAAACTGTTGAAGACATTTTCAAATTTAGGAGGCAAGGATTTTGAAGGCACTGAGGGAGTTATGGGAGTGCAGACATGGCTGAGAACTTTGGAAAGGATATTTGCGGATATGCAAATTAATGACCAAAGGAAGAGGCAGATAGCATCAAGGAGACTTAAAGGAGCAGCTTTAGATTGGTGGGAGGTGATCATCACAGGAAGGCCAGAAAATGAGATAACATGGGATCAATTCAAGGAGATGCTTGAGGCAAGGTTCATTCCAGCAACAGCTAAGGCGACATTGCTTGAGGAATTTATAAGGCTAAGGCAGGGACCCTTGAGTGTGACTGAATACACTAAAAAATTTGAGAGTTTATCCAAGTATGGAACTATGCTCATAGGAGATGAAGAATCAAAGAATTCAAGGTTCATCCAAGGATTAAATGCAGGATTGGGAAGAGCAATGTTACCATACAAGGATAAAACATTTGATCAAGTCATAGATCTTGCTCTTTCTTTTGAACAACAAGACAATGCAAGGGAAAAATTTAGGAGCATGAGGAACAACAATCAAAAGAAAGGAAAGAATAGAGCACATCCCTATGACAAAAAGAAAATGGATAAGAAAATGGAAGGAGCAACCACTGGAGAAGCTAAGAAGAAAGTCACTTGTTACAACTGTGGCAAAGAAGGACACATGAGTAATAAGTGTCAAGCAGCCAAGAAGGCACCATTCAGCTGCTATAATTGTGGGAAGGAAGGCCATATTAAAAGGAACTGCCCAGAATTCAAAAGGGGAGCAAAGATAGGAGCACTTGAAGGCAGAACAAAAGCAACTGCAATAGGAAGTCCTGGCCAATTGGAAGGTATACTTCTAATTAAAGATCACCCCATCTCAGTTATATATGACACTGGAGCAACACATTCATTAATATCCCAGGACATAGTGAATAAATTGACTCTCACATGCTATTTAGTTGATAATCCCTTGTTTATTCAGAGCCCACTAGGTAGCTCTTGTTTGCTAGGTTTAAAATGCTTGGGAGTGGAATTAAATATAGGAGGAAATGTGTTTAAATCTAATTTGTTTGTACTACAATACCCCGGACTAGGAATTATTTTAGGGATAGATTGGTTGAGCAAATTCAAAGCAATTTTAAATTTGGAAAACTTTACTATTTCTCTAAAAACAGAAGATGGTAAAAATATTTTAGTCATGAGTAAAATTGCTAAAATCAATTATTGTAATCAAATATGTAGCATGACTGAGAAAGAATTATAACTGGAAGATATAAAAATTATAAATGAATATCCAGATGTTTTTGGTGAAGTCATAGGTGTTCCAGAAAATAGGCAAGTAGAATTTCAGATAAGACTAATCCAAGGAGCAAGCCTAATCATCAAGAAGCCTACTAGGATGGGTCCTAAAGAATTAGTGGAATTGAAGCATCAGTTGGAAGAATTGGAGCAGAAAGGCTTCATAAGGCCTAGTAATTCAAACTGGGGTTCTCCAGTTGTATTTGTGAAGAAGCATGATGGTACTTTGAGGATGTGCATTGATTATAGGGAATTAAACAAAGTCACCATTAAAAACAAATACCCACTCCCCAGAATTGATGATCTATTTGATCAATTGAATGGAGCAAGAATCTTTTCAAGGCTAGATTTAGCCTCTGGGTTCCATCAAATGAAGGTAGAGGAAGAAAGTATTAGGTACACTGCCTTCAACACAAGGTATGGATTATATGAATTTTTGGTGATGCCTTTTGGATTGACAAATTCACCATCATATTTTGTAGATTTAATGAATAGAACATTTAGTGATTTTCTAGACAAATTTGTAGTTGTCTTCATTGATGACATATTAGTGTACTCAAATCAGAAGGAGAGCATGCAAAACACTTGCATCTGGTTTTGTCCAGATTAAGAGCACATGATTTGAAGGCAAAATTCTCTAAATGTACATTTTGGCAGAATGAGGTAAAATTTTTGGGGCACATTGTATCACAACATGGGGTTAGTGTAGATCCAACCAAGGTGATAGCAGTACAGTCATGGAATAGGCCCAAATCAGTGACTGAGGTGAGGTCATTTTTGGGAATGGCAGGCTATTATAGGAGGTTTATAAAAGACTTTGCAAAGATAGCTATCCCATTGACCCAGCTAACTAAAAAGGAGCAACCCTATGTGTAGACAGAGAGGTGTGAACAAGCTTTCATATCTCTGAAGAAGGCACTGGTAGAGGCTCCAGTTTTGCAAGTGCCAGAGGGAAATGAAGAATTGGTAGTTTACACAGATGCTAGTGGAACTGGGTTGGGGGCAGTGCTTATGCAACATGGTAGAGTCATATCATATGCATCAAGACAACTCAAGCCAAATGAAGCTAAGTATGCTACACATGACTTAGAACTAGCTGCTGTGGTATATGCATTAAAACTATGGAGACATTATTTTTTAGGTGCTAAGTTTGAATTGTTTACTGATCACAAGTCACTTAAATATTTGTTTTCCCAAAAAGACTTGAACATGAGGCAACATAGGTGGGTAGAATTTCTAGCTGCCTATGATCTGGATATATTGTATACCCCTGGAAAAGCTAATAAAGTAGCAGATGCATTGAGCAGACATCAAGCAAAGTTGGCAAGCTTAATGATGACAGAATTCAAGAATTTGGCAATTCTTAGTGAGGTGGAAGTGAAAGAAGAAACTACTGTATCAGAGAAGACACATAGTAAGATGATTGAATATGGTAAGTTAAGCCTCATCTCCTTAAAATCAACACTGGTTGATAAAATAGGACAAATGCAAGATCAAGATATAAATTTGGGGGAGAAAAAGAACATGATATCACAAGGCATGATAGTGGAAAACTATGAGGTAGATGATAAAGAATATTTAAGGAAAAAGGGGAAACTCTGTGTACCAAATGTAGAGGAGCTGAAACAAGAAATTATGGATGAGCATCACAAAACAAAATATACAATCCATCCTGGTGGTACAAAAATGTACCATGATCTCAAGAGGAATTACTGGTGGCCAGGGATGAAAGGAGCAGTAGCAAAATATGTGGCAAATTGTTTGACATGTCAACAAGTAAAGGCAGATTATCAAAGACCCTCAGGTTTACTCCAACCTTTGGAAGTGCCTACTTGGAAATGGGAAAGTATATCAATGGATTTTGTGGATGGTTTGCCAAGAACAAGAAGGGGCAATGATAGTATTTGGGTAGTGGTGGATAGACTCACAAAAACAACACACTTCATCCTAATAAGTTCAAACAGAAATGCTCACAAGCTAGCTCAATTGTTTGTGAAAGAGATAGTGAGATTGCATGGCATCCCCAAGACTATCATTAGTGATAGAGATACTTTGTTTACTTCAAGGTTTTGGAGTAGCTTTCAAGAAGCCATGGGGACAGAACTAAGCTTAAGCACATCCTACCACCCACAAACAGATGGGCAAACCGAGATAGTTAACAAAGTTTTAGAGGATTTGCTGAGAGCATGCATACTAGATTTTGGAGGCAACTGGGAGGATCACATTTATTTAGCTGAGTTTGCTTATAATAATAGCTACCAGTCCACTATAGGAATGGCTCCATTTGAGGCTTTGTATGGGAAGCCTTGTTTATCTCCTGCATGTTGGATGGAGGCTGGTGAAAGGGTGTTGCTTGGCCCAAACCATATAAAGGAAACTTCTGCAAAAATTGAACTAGTGAGGCAAAGAATGAGAGTAGCTCAAGAGAGACAAAAAGCATATGCAGACAAAAGAAGAAGGCCAGTAGAATTTGAGGTAGGAGATTATGTGTTTCTCAAAGTATCACCAATGAGAAAAATATTGAGGTTTGGTAAAGCAGGGAAACTGTCACCAAGGTATATAGGACCCTATGAAATTGTTCAAAGAATAGGGGTTTTAGCTTATAGGTTGAGGTTGCCAGAGGAATTAAGCAAAATACATGATGTATTTCATGTATCCCAATTGAGAAAATGGGTGCATGATAAAGAGTCTATTCTCGAATCTCCTACACATGTTGAAATTCAAGAAAATCTAGTTTATAAAAAGGAACCAGTGGGCATTGTGGCTAGAGAAGAAAAGAAACTGAGGAATAAAATAATTAAACTAGTTAAAATCCAATGGAGTTTGGATGGTAATGATTGCACTTGGGAGGCTGAAGAGAGGATAAAGGATAAATATCCTAAGCTGTTTGCTGCTTAAGGTATGCTTAAAAATTATTATGAGACCTTAAAAATTATTTAAGTATGTTTGATTGATTGAGAGTAAGTAAGTTCCTGAAATTTCATTTAATAGAAATTAAGCTTTGTATACATTTGGATGGAAATGTATGAGAGAATAATTGTGGGACACAATTCCTTTTAGAGGGAGAGTATGTGAAGACCCAAAAATTATTGAGATAAGAATAATTAGATTAAAAATCAGAAAAAGGAAAACTTTCAAATATATATATCTTGGAAATAAACAGTAAGAAGAAATGGTATTTCAGAGGGAAGAAGATGTATAACTGAGTGTATATATGGAATATATATGTATATGTATATTACCATATGTTGTATTTAAATATATATATATACCCATAAAGAATAAACATAAAGTAAAAAGGAGAGAACACCAGAGTGATTAAAATATGAACACATTTACATATCAGGAGAAAACAGTTGGTTTGAAATAATTAACCAGAGGTTAATTGATAGAGAGGATACACACACATATATATATATATTATAGCTTAACATAAAGAAAATAAAATAACTCAGTAAAGAGAAAATTGTTTACAACAATTAAGTAAAGAGAAAATGATGTATTCTTTGATAAATTAAAATGCTTAAAAATATATATATAAGCCACATGAAAATAATACACAAGTGAATCATGCAAATTGCATGCACACAGGGAAAGTGGTGGATAACTACTTTTACCAGAAATAGAAACCAAGGGAAATGGCACATTTAGCCATAACAGCACACAAAATTCTTTGAGTGATGTGAGGATAAAATGGGTTTTTCCCTTCCACAAAACCCTAGTGAAATGATTTAAACCAGGAGTAGAAGTAGAGGTTTTTCTCTGGGGAGAAAACAGAAAAAAAAAAAGAGTAGGACACACACTGTTTGCAATCTTAGGCAATCTCGGGGGAAAGAAGGGAAAGGTGAGTGATTAATCAATCTCATGAGGTTAAGGCATTAAGACCCAAGATAAGGGCAGCCATCTTATTTTTCTTTTGTGCTTGATCAACTTGTTTTCTTTCTCTGAATTAATGAATATTGAGCATGGTTGGTGTATTGATAAATCTTTGGTTGCTGTTTTGATATGTTCTAGTGACTGTTTGAAAACAGTAATGCCATGATCTCTGAAATGGATCCAGTACCATGAACCATCAGCTTGTAGTTATGATAGAAAGATAAACACAAATTTTATTATGAAGTGGGGTAATATTGAAAGATAAGCTAGGCAGTGTGAACAAAGGAGGTTCATGCTTATGTCTAGTTTGTTTTAAATTGGAAATGAACAATGCAATAAATTATTTATGTGCTGATTTGTTCAGATCTGAGGCTAAAAATGTTTTAAAGGTTTTTCTCTAAAAAACCCTACCCTATGTTCATAATAAAATTAAACATGAGAATTTAATGGAATTTACTGGATTTGTTAAGAGAACATGACATTCTAGAACACAGGAGTATACAACTGATAAAACAAAATTTTGAATGAAGCAACTGGGAAGAAGAATGAAATAAAAACATGATCATTATGTATGAATGCATGGTCAGTCGAAATCCCTGAGTAAGATTAACTTTCTCTGATTTATAGAAAAAGAAAGAAAGTAAAAGCAATTCAAGAGTTAATGAATCTTTCTGAAATAAGAAATGAGACTGGTCACTAGATTATAAAACTAATCTAGGAGGAAAGCCTTGATCTATCCATCATAAGGAGTATGATGGGTATGTGCATGACTTGTTTAAGTCCTATAGGCCTTTGTGCAGGGGTTAACAGAATTGAGTCCCTTGCAATGCACACATGGTGTTCAATGGCAAACAAATATGACCAAAAATTGGATTGATAAATCAAGTTTTAATGTTGAGTTATGGAAATTAAAATGAGTTAACTCCATAAGAATGGGTGTACATGTATACTGGATTGAATGATTGAATGGTTGCTTGTGTGCATGAATGTGGTAGGAGCTTAGATACAAATATTTATCCAGTTATATCATGAATCCAAATTTCTTCAAGTATTTTAATACCCTGCACTACAATTTAAAAATGACAAAATATTGCATTTTGATTTCACTCATACCAGAATTATATTCTGACCCTATTTGTTGCTTTGTAACATCTGGGGTGTCTCATTTCTATGGAGGCAGCTCTAGATGTTGCTGCAGGAAAGGATGCATAGGAAACTTGTGTGCATGGGCAATTGAAGATTACTTGCATTTAGAATGTTTAAGGAGTTTTTAGCAGATATGTTGTAATAATTAGGCCAGGCCAAAAAAATATCATTATGGTTTAAGTATTATCTGGATTGATATGTGTTTGTTTTTCTGAGAAGTGAACTTGTAGGAATCCTTAAGTATTATTCATACTTGCATATGTGGGTTGCTATTTTAAAAGAGTTAAATCTGCATAGTTTCTGGTGGAGAAAGATATAGGGGATCATGTCATGTAATTTTGATATGTGCTCATGTCTCCTGTAGAAATGTTTGATGAACCTTAAGGAAAATGGTAGAGCAGAAACATTCATAGGAAGAAAAGAATAGAGTAAAAAAATCAATGAATTTGTAAAGGTTGAGTTGAATTTCAACTGGCTAACCAGTAGGCTTAACCATGACTTATAATTGATATAAGTCCATGCAAAGGCTGAAAGGCAAAGCCTGAATCTGGTGGGGCATTTGATTTTCCCCGGTGAAAACATGTATTGCTTGGGGTAATAAGCTCATTTACCTGCTTAGTAATTGTAAACTCTACTGCACCTATGCTTAGCTAATTCCTGCTATTTTGATACTTAATTCAAATCTGGAAGTATTGGGTCATAATCAAAACCTTTGATAAATTATAAATGCATATGGTCTTGTTTGTAATGAGCATTTCCACCATTCAATAGAACAGTGACCACAACATTGTTCTCTTCATTAGATAATATCAAATATCTTCATCATAAGTTCACCTGGAAGTCTTGCATTTTGTCTGATTCTTTTTACTTACTTGCCACAAGTATACTGACTATACACATGACCTTAGTTCCTGTTTAGCATGATAGTTAAGTTAGTACTCTGATATAAAAGTTGCTTGAAATTGAAATGAGTAGAATAAGCTAACCTAATAAGCATGAGTTAGGTTGAACACTTTTACCAAGTATAGAACAACATGTATCAAATCACAAAAATCCCAGAATTAAAAGGTATAGCTTGTAAATTCAGGGGTCAATTCATTTGAGAGGTAAATCAAGAAAAATAAGAAAACCAGTAATATTTAATCCTAAGGATAATCAAGCTGATGTTCTAAAAAGAAATATAAACATATGATAAATAGAAAAGGCTATGTGACACAAAATCTCTAATATGAGAAATAAGGTGGAAAAGAGTTGCTTTGCTATTATAAACCACTCTGATAGGCAAAGAACCATTTATATATCTTCATATATGTAAATGATAGAATTTATTTGAATACTGATATACTTATATTAGTAAAATCCAGGATCTTGGGAAATCAAATCAAGAGAAGTGATCCATTGTAAAAGTATATATATATAGGCATTTAAAAAAAAATCTAACAGAAAAGTTACTATAGATAAATGAAGTAGAAGTGGGTCACTTCAGTTGGTATCAGAGCTATGTTGTTAAAACATAGCACAAATATATTATCCAATTTTCTTGAAGGGATAAAATTCCAAAACAAAAATAAATATATATACAATATTGATGGAAATAAATATCCACAGAAGAAATAAGTTGCATAGAATAATTAAACTAGAAAAATGACTAACTAGCTATGCAATTGAATAGTGAATCATGGTAGGAAGACCACCAAGTCATGGAGCAGGACCCTCCAATACAACACCAATGGTCAATTTGCAAGATTTGGTGAGGGCATTCAGAGAGGGAGCAATGCACAGGGAAGAGAATCCTCATGAGGAACTAGCCAAACTGTTGAAGACATTTTCAAATTTAGGAGGCAAGGATTTTGAAGGCACTGAGGGAGTTATGGGAGTGCAGACATGGCTGAGAACTTTGGAAAGGATATTTGCGGATATGCAAATTAATGACCAAAGGAAGAGGCAGATAGCATCAAGGAGACTTAAAGGAGCAGCTTTAGATTGGTGGGAGGTGATCATCACAGGAAGGCCAGAAAATGAGATAACATGGGATCAATTCAAGGAGATGCTTGAGGCAAGGTTCATTCCAGCAACAGCTAAGGCGACATTGCTTGAGGAATTTATAAGGCTAAGGTAGGGACCCTTGAGTGTGACTGAATACACTAAAAAATTTGAGAGTTTATCCAAGTATGGAACTATGCTCATAGGAGATGAAGAATCAAAGAATTCAAGGTTCATCCAAGGATTAAATGCAGGATTGGGAAGAGCAATGTTACCATACAAGGATAAAACATTTGATCAAGTCATAGATCTTGCTCTTTCTTTTGAACAACAAGACAATGCAAGGGAAAAATTTAGGAGCATGAGGAACAACAATCAAAAGAAAGGAAAGAATAGAGCACATCCCTATGACAAAAAGAAAATGGATAAGAAAATGGAAGGAGCAACCACTGGAGAAGCTAAGAAGAAAGTCACTTGTTACAACTGTGGCAAAGAAGGACACATGAGTAATAAGTGTCAAGCAGCCAAGAAGGCACCATTCAGCTACTATAACTGTGGGAAGGAAGGCCATATTAAAAGGAACTGCCCAGAATTCAAAAGGGGAGCAAAGATAGGAGCACTCGAAGGCAGAACAAAAGCAACTGCAGTAGGAAGTCCTGGCCAATTGGAAGGTATACTTCTAATTAAAGATCACCCCATCTCAGTTATATATGACACTGGAGCAACACATTCATTAATATCCCAGGACATAGTGAATAAATTGACTCTCACATGCTATTTAGTTGATAATCCCTTGTTTATTCAGAGCCCACTAGGTAGCTCTTGTTTTCTAGGGTTAAAATGCTTGGGAGTGGAATTAAACATAGGAGGAAATGTGTTTAAATTTGATTTGTTTGTACTACAATACCCCGGACTAGGAATTATTTTAGGGATAGATTGGTTGAGCAAATTCAAAGCAATTTTAAATTTGGAAAACTTTACTATTTCTCTAAAAACAGAAGATGGTAAAAATATTTTAGTCATGAGTGAAATTGCTAAAATCAATTATTGTAATCAAATATGCAGCATGACTGAGAAAGAATTAGAACTGGAAGATATAAAAATTATAAATGAATATCCAGATGTTTTTGGTGAAGTCATAGGTGTTCCAAAAAATAGGCAAGTAGAATTTCAGATAAGACTAATCCCAGGAGCAAGCCCAATCATCAAGAAGCCTACTAGGATGGGTCCTAAAGAATTAGTGGAATTGAAGCATCAGTTGGAAGAACTGGAGCAGAAAGGCTTCATAAGGCCTAGTAATTCAAACTAAGGTTCTCCAGTTGTATTTGTGAAGAAGCATGATGGTACTTTGAGGATGTGCATTGATTATATGGAATTAAACAAAGTCACCATTAAAAACAAATACCCACTCCCCAGAATTGATGATCTATTTGATCAATTGAATGGAGAAAGAATCTTTTCAAGGCTAGATTTAGCCTCTGGGTTCCATCAAATGAAGGGAGAGGAAGAAAGTATTAGGTACACTGCCTTCAACACAAGGTATGGATTATATGAATTTTTGGTGATGCCTTTTGGATTGACAAATGCACCATCATATTTTGTAGATTTAATGAATAGAACATTTAGTGATTTTCTAGACAAATTTGTAGTTGTCTTCATTGATGACATATTAGTGTACTCAAAATCAGAAGGAGAGCATGCAAAACACTTGCATCTGGTTTTGTCCAGATTAAGAGCACATGATTTGAAGGCAAAATTCTCTAAATGTACATTTTGGCAGAATGAGGTAAAATTTTTGGGGCACATTGTATCACAACATGGGGTTAGTGTAGATCCAACCAAGGTGATAGCAGTACAGTCATGGAATAGGCCCAAATCAGTGACTGAGGTGAGGTCATTTTTGGGAATGGCAGGCTATTATAGGAGGTTTATAAAAGACTTTGCAAAGATAGCTATCCCATTGACCCAGCTAACTAAAAAGGAGCAACCCTATGTGTGGACAGAGAGGTGTGAACAAGCTTTCATATCTCTGAAGAAGGCATTGGTAGAGGCTCCAGTTTTGCAAGTGCCAGAGGGAAATGAAGAATTGGTAGTTTACACAGATGCTAGTGGAACTGGGTTGGGGGCAGTGCTTATGCAACATGGTAGAGTCATAGCATATGCATCAAGACAACTCAAGCCAAATGAAGCTAAGTATGCTACACATGACTTAGAACTAGCTGCTGTGGTATATGCATTAAAACTATGGAGACATTATTTATTAGGTGCTAAGTTTGAATTGTTTACTGATCACAAGTCACTTAAATATTTGTTTTCCCAAAAAGACTTGAACATGAGGCAACATAGGTGGGTAGAATTTCTAGCTGCCTATGATCTGGATATATTGTATACCCCTGGAAAAGCTAATAAAGTAGCAGATGCATTGAGCAGACATCAAGCAAAGTTGGCAAGCTTAATGATGACAGAATTCAAGAATTTGGCAATTCTTAGTGAGGTGGAAGTGAAAGAAGAAACTAGTGTATCAGAGAAGACACACAGTAAGATGATTGAATATGGTAAGTTAAGCCTCATCTCCTTAAAATCAACACTGGTTGATAAAATAGGACAAATGCAAGATCAAGATATAAATTTGGGGGAGAAAAAGAACATGATATCACAAGGCATGATAGTGGAAAACTATGAGGTAGATGATAAAGAATATTTAAGGAAAAAGGGGAAACTCTGTGTACCAAATGTAGAGGAGCTGAAACAAGAAATTATGGATGAGCATCACAAAACAAAATATACAATCCATCCTGGTGGTACAAAAATGTACCATGATCTCAAGAGGAATTACTGGTGGCCAGGGATGAAAGGAGCAGTAGCAAAATATGTGGCAAATTGTTTGACATGTCAACAAGTAAAGGCAGATTATCAAAGACCCTCAGGTTTACTCCAACCTTTGGAAGTGCCTACTTGGAAATGGGAAAGTATATCAATGGATTTTGTGGATGGTTTGCCAAGAACAAGAAGGGGCAATGATAGTATTTGGGTAGTGGTGGATAGACTCACAAAAACAGCACACTTCATCCCAATAAGTTCAAACAGAAATGCTCACAAGCTAGCTCAATTGTTTGTGAAAGAGATAGTGAGATTGCATGGCATCCCCAAGACTATCATTAGTGATAGTGATACTTTGTTTACTTCAAGGTTTTGGAGTAGCTTTCAAGAAGCCATGGGGACAGAACTAAGCTTAAGCATATCCTACCACCCACAAACAGATGGGCAAACTGAGATAGTTAACAAAGTTTTAGAGGATTTGCTGAGAGCATGCATACTAGATTTTGGAGGCAACTGGGAGGATCACATTTATTTAGCTGAGTTTGCTTATAATAATAGCTACCAGTCCACTATAGGAATGGCTCCATTTGAGGCTTTGTATGGGAAGCCTTGTTTATCTCCTGCATGTTGGATGGAGGCTGGTGAAAGGGTGTTGCTTGGCCCAGACCATATAAAGGAAACTTCTGCAAAAATTGAACTAGTGAGGCAAAGAATGAGAGTAGCTCAAGAGAGACAAAAAGCATATGCAGACAAAAGAAGAAGGCCAGTAGAATTTGAGGTAGGAGATTATGTGTTTCTCAAAGTATCACCAATGAGAAAAATATTGAGGTTTGGTAAAGCAGGGAAACTGTCACCAAGGTATATAGGACCCTATGAAATTGTTCAAAGAATAGGGGTTTTAGCTTATAGGTTGAGGTTGCCAGAGGAATTAAGCAAAATACATGATGTATTTCATGTATCCCAATTGAGAAAATGGGTGCATGATAAAGAGTCTATTCTCGAATCTCCTACACATGTTGAAATTCAAGAAAATCTAGTTTATAAAAAGGAACCAGTGGGCATTGTGGCTAGAGAAGAAAAGAAACTGAGGAATAAAATAATTAAACTAGTTAAAATCCAATGGAGTTTGGATGGTAATGATTGCACTTGGGAGGCTGAAGAGAGGATAAAGGATAAATATCCTAAGCTGTTTGCTGCTTAAGGTATGCTTAAAAATTATTATGAGACCTTAAAAATTATTTAAGTATGTTTGATTGATTGAGAGTAAGTAAGTTCGTGAAATTTCATTTAATAGAAATTAAGCTTTGTATACATTTGGATGGAAATGTATGAGAGAATAATTGTGGGACACAATTCCTTTTAGAGGGAGAGTATGTGAAGACCCAAAAATTATTGAGATAAGAATAATTAGATTAAAAATCAGAAAAAGGAAAACTTTCAAATATATATATCTTGGAAATAAACAGTAAGAAGAAATGGTATTTCAGAGGGAAGAAGATGTATAACTGAGTGTATATATGGAATATATATGTATATGTATATTACCATATGTTGTATTTAAATATATATATACCCAGAAAGAATAAACATAAAGTAAAAAGGAGAGAACACCAGAGTGATTAAAATATGAACACATTTACATATCAGGAGAAAACAGTTGGTTTGAAATAATTAACCAGAGGTTAATTGATAGAGAGGATACACACACATATATATATATTATAGCTTAACATAAAGAAAATAAAATAACTCAGTAAAGAGAAAATTGTTTACAGCAATTAAGTAAAGATAAAATGATGTATTCTTTGATAAATTAAAATGCTTAAAAATATATATATAAGCCACATGAAAATAATACACAAGTGAATCATGCAAATTGCATGCACACAGGGAAAGTGGTGGATAACTACTTTTACCAGAAATAGAAACCAAGGGAAATGGCACATTTAGCCATAACAGCACACAAAATTCTTTGAGTGATGTGAGGATAAAATGGGTTTTTCCCTTCCACAAAACCCTAGTGAAATGATTTAAACCAGGAGTAGAAGTAGAGGTTTTTCTCTGGGGAGAAAACAGAAAAAAAAAAAAGAGTAGGACACACACTGTTTGCAATCTTAGGCAATCTCGGGGGAAAGAAGGGAAAGGTGAGTGATTAATCAATCTCATGAGGTTAAGGCATTAAGACCCAAGATAAGGGCAGCCATCTTATTTTTCTTTTGTGCTTGATCAACTTGTTTTCTTTCTCTGAATTAATGAATATTGAGCATGGTTGGTGTATTGATAAATCTTTGGTTGCTGTTTTGATATGTTCTAGTGACTGTTTGAAAACAGTAATGCCATGATCTCTGAAATGGATCCAGTACCATGAACCATCAGCTTGTAGTTATGATAGAAAGATAAACACAAATTTTATTATGAAGTGGGGTAATATTGAAAGATAAGCTAGGCAGTGTGAACAAAGGAGGTTCATGCTTATGTCTAGTTTGTTTTAAATTGGAAATGAACAATGCAATAAATTATTTATGTGCTGATTTGTTCAGATCTGAGGCTAAAAATGTTTTAAAGGTTTTTCTCTAAAAAACCCTACCCTATGTTCATAATAAAATTAAACATGAGAATTTAATGGAATTTACTGGATTTGTTAAGAGATCATGACATTCTGGAACACAGGAGTATACAAGTGATAAAACAAAATTTTGAATGAAGCAACCGGGAAGAAGAATGAAATAAAAACATGATCATAATGTATGAATGCATGGTCAGTCGAAATCCCTGAGTAAGATTAACTTTCTCTGATTTATAGAAAAAGAAAGAAAGTAAAAGCAATTCAAGAGTTAATGAATCTTTCTGAAATAAGAAATGAGACTGGTCACTAGATTATAAAACTAATCTAGGAGGAAAGCCTTGATCTATCCATCATAAGGAGTATGATGGGTATGTGCATGACTTGTTTAAGTCCTATAGGCCTTTGTGCAGGGGTTAACAGAATTGAGTCCCTTGCAATGCACACATGGTGTTCAATGGCAAACAAATATGACCAAAAATTGGATTGATAAATCAAGTTTTAATGTTGAGTTATGGAAATTAAAATGAGTTAACTCCATAAGAATGGGTGTACATGTATACTGGATTGAATGATTGAATGGTTGCTTGTGTGCATGAATGTGGTAGGAGCTTAGATACAAATATTTATCCAGTTATATCATGAATCCAAATTTCTTCAAGTATTTTAATACCCTGCACTGCAATTTAAAAATGACAAAATATTGCATTTTGATTTCACTCATACCAGAATTATATTCTGACCCTATTTGTTGCTTTGTAACATCTGGGGTGTCTCATTTCTATGGAGGCAGCTCTAGATGTTGCTGCAGGAAAGGATGCATAGGAAACTTGTGTGCATGGGCAATTGAAGATTACTTGCATTTAGAATGTTTAAGGAGTTTTTAGGAGATATGTTGTAATAATTAGGCCAGGCCAAAAAAAAATATCATTATGGTTTAAGTATTATCTGGATTGATATGTGTTTGTTTTTCTGAGAAGTGAACTTGTAGGAATCCTTAAGTATTATTCATACTTGCATATGTGGGTTGCTATTTTAAAAGAGTTAAATCTGCATAGTTTCTGGTGGAGAAAGATATAGGGGATCATGTCATGTAATATTGATATGTGATCATGTCTCCTGTAGAAATGTTTGATGAACCTTAAGGAAAATGGTAGAGCAGAAACATTCATAGGAAGAAAAGAATAGAGTAAAAAAATCAATGAATTTGTAAAGGTTGAGTTGAATTTAAACTGGCTAACCAGTAGGCTTAACCATGACTTATAATTGATATAAGTCCATGCAAAGGCTGAAAGGCAAAGCCTGAATCTGGTGGGGCATTTGATTTTCCCCGGTGAAAACATGTATTGCTTGGGGTAATAAGCTCATTTACCTACTTAGTAATTGTAAACTCTACTGCACCTATGCTTAGCTAATTCCTGCTATTTTGATACTTAATTCAAATCTGGAAGTATTGGGTCATAATCAAAACCTTTGATAAATTATAAATGCATATGGTCTTGTTTGTAATGAGCATTTCCACCATTCAATAGAATAGTGACCACAACATTGTTCTCTTCATTAGAAAATATCAAATATCTTCATCATAAGTTCACCTGGAAGTCTTGCATTTTGTCTGATTCTTTTTACTTACTTGCCACAAGTATACTGACTATACACATGACCTTAGTTCCTGTTTAGCATGATAGTTAAGTTAGTATTCTGATATAAAAGTTGCTTGAAATTGAAATGAGTAGAACAAGCTAACCTAATAAGCATGAGTTAGGTTGAACATTTTTACCCAGTATAGAACAACATGTATCAAATCACAAAAATCCCAGAATTAAAAGGTATAGCTTGTAAATTCAGGGGTCAATTCATTTGAGAGGTAAATCAAGAAAAATAAGAAAACCAGTAATATTTAATCCTAAGGATAATCAAGCTGGAGTTCTAAAAAGAAATATAAACATATGATAAATAGAAAAGGCTATGTGACACCAAATCTCTAATATGAGAAATAAGGTGGAAAAGAGTTGCTTTGCTATTATAAACCACTCTGATAGGCAAAGAACCATTTATATATCTTCATATATGTAAATGATAGAATTTATTTGAATACTGATATACTTATATTAGTAAAATCCAGGATCTTGGGAAATCAAATCAAGAGAAGTGATCCATTGTAAAAGTATATATATATAGGCATTTAAAAAAAAAATCTAACAGAAAAGTTACTATAGATAAATGAAGTAGAAGTGGGTCACTTCATCATATTTACTCAAATATGTCATTTCACTAGAAAATATCATTTCAAATCCCAACATAAGTTATAACATCATTTAACCTTATTCGTTTCTAAATCAAAGATTTAAATATAAACACTTCAACTTTACACAGTCTAAAATTTAGAAAATAGTATAGATAGTCGTAAATAGTTTAAATAGTTTAAAATAGTTAGAATATTTTAAAATAGTTTAAATGGGTTAAAATAGTTTAAAATAGAGTAAAATAGTTTTAAATAGTTAAAATAGTTTAAAATAGATTAAATAGTTTAAAATAGATTAAATTAGTTTAAATATAGATTAAAATAGTTAAATAGTTAAAAATAGGTTAAAATAGTCTAAAATTAGATTTAATACAGTTTTAATAGTTTAATATAAAATAGTTTGATTATTGGAAATGGTTTATATAGTAGATAGTTTGAAAATCTAAATAAATTTGAATTTAGAATAATATATCTTTAAATAGTTTACATTAAATAATTAATTTGAAATTAATATCAAATTAAATTATTTCTTCCATTCAACAAATCTGGACCGTATCTAGATTTCAACAAAACTAAATTATCTTTGATTAAAATTCCCAAAAATCATTTCAATTTATATCGATTTCAAATTCATGTTTGAACTAAAATTTTAAAGCACTTCAAATTCATAGATTTCAAAGTTTAAATATTCAAACATTTCAATAACTCAGTTTCGATAAATTTCATTTATATTTCAAAATTCAACTTTGAAATTTCAATTAAATTTCTTTAAAAAATTTCTTTAAACCAATTCCAATATCAATATTTAAAGCTTGGATTTTTGAAAATAATTCAGTTTATATAAATCCAACTTTATTTAAAAATATCATTTAACCGAATTCAAAAAAAAATTAAGAATTAAAAAAAATCATTTAATTTAACCATTCCGGCATCCGTATATAATTTTCTACCCTATGGTCAAGTGATACAGATATTTATCATTACAAACCACAATAATTTATATTTACGGATATATATCATTTCAACTCGCAATCTCACATAAAATTCAAAATCCATAAAATCGCTCGAGTTTATCATTTCAACTCATAACGATTTTTCCCTAATCTATAGATCGTTCGGGTATGTATCTTTTCAACCCATAGTGATTTTCCTAGCAATAACTAAGGGAACTTGCAGTGTTATAACAATATAAATAAAACAACCAGTCATCCAATATCATCAATCAAACAGCCATCACAATCATCATTCAAATCAACCAATAAATAACAACAATTTGACTGATTATCATCAACAAGTATTAATTGGCACTTTAAAATTCATTATTAAGTTAAATGGCGATTAAATTCAATAAAAGTCAGATTTAACTGGAATGACAATTTAAATATATCAAACAACAATCAATTAACTTCTAATCACATCAAAAATTCAATTTAACTAACATAAGACAATTTAGTAGTTGTGAGTGGGTTAAAAAACTCACATTTGATTTCCAATCGATCTAAAATCCAAATAAAGGCCCAAACTAGTTCCATAAAGTCCGGAATTTTGATACGATCGCAAAGGAGAAAACTGCGCATGAATTTGAGCTCGTATGAAAAAGTTATCACGATTAGAACATAAAAATTTTAAATTAAATAAAATAAAAATATACTAACAATAGAAAAATTACCACATCAACGAAGGAACGTTAGCCGCATCGTCTTCGAATCAACACGCACGCGCCTACATGAAACCCTAGCCTGCTACCTCGATCGAAGAAACCACGTAGCCTCCTAGGCCAGTTGTGGCCACGCCCCCCTCCACTAGAGGAGTTGCCGACCTCGCCTTAGCCTCCTCCTCAACTTATGACGCCTCAGCCTCGCCGAACGTCGCCCACAAAGCAGCCACTGCCGTTTTTAATAAACCCCTAAAAGAATTATTCGAGATGATTTGACCAATGATTTGACAAACGAATATCATAGATGAACTCCTCTTGCCCATCTCCACGCAACCATACCCTCGAATCGACGATCCTTCGTCATTGATCAACCTCCAAATGAATGGCCGAGAATTATCCATCAAATTCTAGACACACAAAGACCCAAATTGAAAAACAAACTGCAGATCTAGATTGCACTCGTCGAGAGCTTTCCAACGATATATAATTCGATGTAGTTTTAAGGAGTTTGAATTTTGAAATTGATTTTTAAGAGTCTCAAGAACAGATTTCAAATGCGACTCATGTTCTTCCTCAGACTTAGAGAAAATGAGAATATCAACCACAAAGACTAGAACAAATTTATTAAGCACATCATGAAAAACACGATTCATCAAATAAACAAAGAAAGCAGGAGAATTAGTCAAACCGAAAGGCATGACTAACCATTCATAGAAACCATTCTCAGTACGGAAAGCAGTCTTGGGAATACTTTCCTCAGCAACTCTGAGCTGGTGAAAACCTGTGGCGAGATCAAGTTGAGAGAAAACAGTGGCGCCATAAAGCTGATCGAACATATCATTGATGCGAGGCATTGGATATCTGTTTTTCATAGTGAGCTTGTTCAACTCCCTATAATCAACACACATCCTCAAAGATCCATCGGACTTGGTAATGAAAACCACCGATGCTCCCCATTTGGAGTGGCTATGTCTAATCAGATCCTTGGAGAACAAGTCCTAAATTTGTTTCCTCAACTCAACCTTCTCACGGGTGCCATTCTTCTAGGAGGAATAACTACAGGTCAAGCTCCAAGAATAAGATCAATACGGAAATCAATTTCCCACTTAGAAGGTAAAGTAGTGACTTCACCAAATACATCAGGATAGAGTTTGACCACCCGAGTCGACTGAAGATCAACAGGAGAAGAATCCAAAGAATAAATAAAGCTGCAGCATAATCATGAGGCATATGACACTGAATAACCAAAGAATTACCCCGATCATCAACAAGAGAAACAGTTCGGGATTTACAAGAGATATGAGCATCATGATTCCTTAACCAATCATCTCCAAGCAATAAATCAAAAGTATCAAAATCCAGAACATAGAAATCACCACCAAATCGATGATCAGAATGGAGAAGTTTCACTCCTCTACAAATCCTACTAAGGTTCATGGGACCCCCAATAGGATTAGAAATCCATAAAGGAACAGAAGCATACTCAGGAGAAAGGTGATGCTCAAACTTATCACAAATAGCCATAGAAACAAAACTATGCAAAGCTCCAGTATCAAATAAAACACGAACAAGATGCTTAAATAAATAAAAGGTTCCCTGGAGTGTACCTTGATTATCACTAGGAGCAGGTGCAGGTGGAGAATGTGAAGAAGCAGAGGTAACAGCAAAAATACCAGATGGCTTGCCCTTCTGATACAAAAGGCAATCATTCTTTAAATGACCAGGCTGCAGACAGACATGACAGAGGTTGTTCCTGGTATTCTGAGGTAGAGGAAAAGCAGCACCAACTGAAGTAGGGCAACTATTAGCATAGCGTCTCTTCTGATTACACTTGAAATAGGTAATGGAAGATAGGTCGATAGGCTGCCTCTAAGAAGGAGAAGATGAAGATCCCAATCCTGGATGCTTGAGCCAATTCTTCTTCTGCTGATGGAAATTTGGCTTTCTCTTCTTAGAGTTAGCCGAGGAAGATTGAGATGAAGGAGCACCAGTAACAGCAGGACCCTTGGAAGTAGGGTTCTCATAACGAATAGCCATATCCATAAGCTCGGTGAAAGTGCCATGAACATGAGAAATGAGACGATCATAGAACTCTGGGCGAGCTCCAGCTATGAACTTCTCATTCTTCTTAAGTTAGGTGTCAATAAGGCCAGGACCAAACCTGGAAAGTTCATTGAACTTCCGCTCATACTCAGAAAAGGACATGGTACCCTGCTTGAGATCCATAAACTCACGATAAAGTTGAGATTTCTCGGCTTCGGGCATCCATTTTGCCACAAAAGCCTCCTTGGAAAAAGATAGATAAGCTTAAGATAGATTTTTCAAGAGAAAAGCTGAACAGAGCACAAGACAACACCAGAAGATACCTAAACTGATCCCAAGAAATGTCTGCCTCTACAGTTTGAGCTGTGACAGACTCCCACCAATCCAATGCGGCTTCCTTCAACTGCCAAGCTGCCAACTGACGCTTCTGCACATCAGAAATCTCCAAACCAGTAAAAATCCTCTCAAGACTCCTCAACCACTGTTGAGCTTCTATGATGCTCTCAGATCCAGTAAACTTGGTACCACCAAGTTGAGTGAATTCCTTGCAAAGAGTAGTGAACCTGATGGGTGCAACAGGCTCGGGAACTGGGGCGATACCACGACTCCTACCTCTGGCATTCCTACGATTCATCCTGAAAAATCAAGAATGAATTTTAGGACAAAGGTAAAACAGAAAGACACAGATAAGATTCAACTAGAAATGGAAATCCTAATCAACGGATTTAAGTAAACAAGATGGATTCGAAAGGAATGAAGTTAAGAAAATGAGATTTTAAAACAAGAAAATTTTATATCCCAAAATAATCTTTTTAAAATATTTTAAAATCATTTGAAAAACATTTTATACTTAAAAATACGTTCTCTCACAAAGAAATGATTCTAAGATTGATTTCACTCATTCTAGGGTATTTCTACCCTATCTCTAATGAGTTTTTGCTCTATAGGCTAAGGTTTGCCTAAAACCTGGCTCCGATACCAAATGTAACGACCCACTATTTTGGACCATTCAAATCGACAATAAAACCACACATGTCGGACTTGAATAATATAAAACAATAGATTGTAATAAATTTGGAGCAAATAAAACCAATCACAGAATCACAAATACAGAATATCAGAATAACTCGCAGCGGAAAATAAAATAAATAGTGGTTCATGAAGCCACTACAATACATAGTCTCAAAACATATTCAAAATACATGGTCAGAAAAACAGATACAACAGAAGTCTGAATACATAAGTATAGTAGAAACCCCAAATACATATGTCTCTAATACAAAGCTGACATAGAAATACTGAATGGAAATAGATAGCAACTAAATAAAAGATGATCTCCAGCAGTCCTAGCTCCAGAAGGTGAAATCCAAAGCTAATACTCAGGCTGACCCGAGCGTAAAGCAAAACACAAACACTCGAGTCAGGACATACATACTTATACGATGTAAAACAACTCAAGTGAACTATAATAAAAGGTACAAGTAACTTAAAGGATGCTTGGGACCGCCCATCCTCTAAGGATCCATTAAACTATTTACTATGTAGTAATATCCGTTATTATATTAATGTCTAATAGTAAAATAAGCTTACTTTAAAATAGCATTAAGGAGTGACCCAATATTCCTCTTAACACGTAATAGTCCCAGTAGTCTATCCAGTATCAACATACCCCCAGATCAGGAGCTACCCTCAATACTCCACAGGCTACGGCACAAAACCAAACTCGTAGTAAAGCTTGCTAGTGTAGCTGACACGGCACAATTAGGCAATGCCAGGGTAGATATACCAATTACGCATCCGGGCTGGTGGAAACGCATAGCAGCCACTACCGCCCACCTCGAGCCACACTCCCAAAATCAAGGGGTGCACCCAGTCAATCACAAAAGTAATAGAATGGTATCGAAGAAGTGTGTCCGGTCAGAGGTGCTACCTCATTGGCCCGAGAATCACTCCTGATTTAGCCACCTTATGCCAACTCACGGGAGTTGGGTCCTCGTAAATATACCTTTAGGATCGTCGCCACCGTCCTACTTCATTCTGGAATCTCCACCGCGTACATAGTTGTTAAAGTGGTTTTCGGTATCGACATAGAGTGTGTCCATATCCGATCCCGGTCTCTTTAACAACCAATCGTTATTATAACCCGTGGTTATACTTTCCAAAATGGTTTATATTTCCAATGAAAATAATTCATTTAAACCATTTAAAAATAAAGTCATTACTCTTTCAAATCAAATATTCAATTCCCAAAATTTTAGCATTTCTAAGTTCATTCATTTAATTACAACAAATTCAAAACATTGCATTTTCAGAACAGCAGCACTTATAAATTGTTACGGTAGATATAGTAGATTTCAAAAACATTGTCAAAATCAGAAACAACAGCACTTACAAAGTGCTACAGTAGGTATATTAGTTTCAAAACAGTTTAGTTCAGAAAAGATAGCATTTAAAACTGCTGCAGTAGTTCAGCGTTCATTTGAAAATCTCTTCATTTCAGCAAATAGCAGCACTTATCAAGTGCTACAGTAGCCCTTTAGTTAATTTCTGATTTTTGTTTTCTTTCAGCAACAGTAGCACTTATCAAGTGCTACAGTAGCCCTTTAGTTAATTTCTGATTTTAGTTCTCTTTCAGCAACCATAAAAATTAACAAATGCTGCAGTATCATTTACTTCAGATTTTTAACTAGTTTCAGCAATGACAGCATATCTGAAATGCTACCAATTCTAATTTCAGATTTATTATAAAATTTCAGAAACAAATGAACTTCGATTTTTAACCATTTTAACTTATAAAATCATATTTTTTCCACTTCAAAAATGGTCATTTGGATAACCTTTTACTTATGATTTTATAAAATAAAATTTCATTAATAAATATCCAAATTTTTAACAATAATTCACTTATTAAATCAAAGTGCACTATTTTCTTATTCTTTGTATTTTTAACAATTAACTTAACAATTTATTTTTAAAATACCATTTCATAAATAAAACTTAATTTCCATTCATTTACTTAACTTAAACTTCCATTTCAAACCATATCTCAAATTTCAAGTTAAGTTATATTTCCAAATTATAATTTAACCGTTTATTTACTTACCCATTTTAACTTATAAAAAAATCACTACACTTTATTTAAATCAATAAAATCAAATTTTAAGTCAAAATATCATATTTTACATTTAAAAATACTTCAAATTTTCCAGAATATATATATTTATATAATAAAATTCCTTTGTTTTAACGGAAAGATAAACTAAAGACAAAGAGTGGTGTAGATTTAACATAAGGCTGGACAAATAGAGGTCTGGATTTGGCCAGCTGTATTAAAGTTATACTCCGTTAACTCTCCGTGTAAGACAGATCCACTACGTAATTAGTTCGAAGATCGTGCTCCACTCATTTTTTCCCAAATTTTATTCATGCGGTTTCCCTTCATCCTCACCACCGATCTCTATTTTCCTTGCGTTTTCTTTCATATCGAATTGATTAATGTACCATGGCAAGGTAAGATATTTTATCTCTCTATCATTTTCAATTACGTTAATTTGACCTGATTTCATTTTTCCTAAAAATTATACCTTCGTAACTACCTTGCTCCATTGATTAGCACACGATTTGATTCACCGCTATCTCATTTGCTTTTTTCCTGCAATTTCGACGTTCATTTGTTGCTAATGCTTCACCACCCAGTTCACTCTCTTTTGTCCAGATCTAAGATAGCTGAGGCATCATAGAGTAAGGTTTGTAATCAATTGTAAGTTTTCTAATCTTGAAATCATTGCATGATATCTTTGTTTTAAATTATAATTTTATTTGATCTCTAAATTCTTACAACTCTGTTTCATCATTTTATTTTGTTCATTTTCTTAAGTTACACATTAATGCACATAAGCTGTTTGTAGAAATAAAGCAACTAATACTCTGAATCATATCATTGAATCTGGACTTCTTTATTGATCAGTATGCATTTAAATATAGCTAATGTTCGGTATAGTCTGAATTATAAAGTAGTTTTACTATTTTTAAACTTAAGATTATGTATTTTCAATAAATACTTGACCATAATTAATTACTGATTTCCGACGCATTCATTTATTAGGCTGAAGTGTTTTTGCACTCCTTCAAATTTTTATTCTGTGCTGAAAACAAGCTTATGTGGTTCAATATTTATAGGTTGCAGCTGCTAGGGGTGCCAAATTGAATTGATCAGGTTGTCGTGTAGGGACAAAGTTCATGTCTCTCCGTTTGTTAGATTCCTCAACTGCATATCCAAAGGGCAAGAACACGAGTGTGGATAACATGCGTTGGGGGAATTGTATTTATGCAAGAAAGGAGGAAACATAATCTTGGCACACTCATTCTTATGAGGTATCGGTAAATATTTGTTAATATCTTCTACAATCTTACCTAAAGGCTTCCAAATTAATTGCTTTTCCTACCTATTAACGATAATCAGTCGTATTTTTTGGTTATTACGTGGCGTATAGTTCTCCTTACTACTATAGTGATGGTAACTTTGCACACTCTACAAGTCTTTAAAATAATGTATGTTTGAGGCATATAAGACTTTTAAATACTACCCACTCTTATTAAAGTGCATCAATTTATACAAATGGATTGCTGAAATATATTTTCAAATGTTTTATGGAAAATACATGCAGTAGGTTTATACACACATTCAAACATGCACACACATACACATAAGATCCATTGTTGAATATTTCTTTTAGTATACTACACTTATTGACATGCTTCTTAGTTCAACCTGCATCATGGTTACTTGGGCATACCCAATCATAGGCAATTATAATTTTTTTGTTGCCATGTAGGTTTTATACGTTGATGGGGCTATACTTATTCCTAAAGCTTTTTATAATGTTTATAAGTAGTCTAAATTCCTACAAATACTCGATAAGTTTTGAACTACTGATGCAACCTTTTATTTATCATTTTAATTCTCTCATCACTAAACATGGACGTGTATATTCTTTTGACTACATAAATTTGAAACAAATGATATGTATCCTCCTAGGTAATCAACTTTCAACTAATACTGTTCAATTCCTAAATAAAAAACAATGATTTTTTTGTACAAGCTTTAGGATGAGCTTGAGCATAATGCTTGGTATGTTTTTGTAACGACCCAGAATTTTGGACCATTCGCGTCCATTATAAGTGTATAGGTAGACACCCATGCCGGAGTTGAATTGCTCAAAATACCGCGTTGTTAATTTAAATTTGGCAAAACTGAACATATACAGTAAATAGATATAATCACAGATCACAGACACAGAGTAATAAGTGCAGCGGAAAATAAAAGAGATAGTAGTTCATGAAGCTACTATATGAATATATAAAAATACATCAGAGTTTACAACAGAAGAGTAATACGATACATCAGATACAAATCAGAATACATCACTGGAATCATCGAATACTGAAAGCAGAATAGATGGCTGGATCTTCAAGCAAAGCTCCAACTCCAAAGGTGAGTCTCGAATACTGGTACACTCAGTCTGACCCGAGCGTAAAGCAAAAACACAAGACACTCGAGTCAGGATTAACATTCTTATATTAATAAATCCAACTCAAGTGAAATAGCAATTGAAATACAAGTAACTCAAAGGATGTTTGGAATAACCATCCTTTAAGGATCCGTTAAACTATCTACTAGGTAGTAATGTACGCTAAGTAGATAATGTCTATCAGTAATATAAAGAATATCAAAGTAGGGTTAAGCAGGGCCCATACACCTCTTAACCTGTTTATTCCCAAAAGCATATACAAGACCGTAGTTTCCCCAAAACCGGAAGTCACCAGAGGGCAATCCATATACTAAAGGTACAAATCAAAATCGTAGTGGTCGCGAATAGGATAATCAGTATGACAAGGTACATGAGGCGATACCAACTAGGATACTAGTAGTTGCCTGATCCGGACTGATGTTGGGCATAGCAGCTACCACCCCAACACCGCGAACAACACTCCCAAATCAAGGGGTGCACCCAAATCGAATCACAAAAGTAATAGATATGGTATCGAAGAAGTGTGTCCGCTAGAGATGGCGATCCTCAATGGCCCGGCGCGGCTCCTGTTTTAGTCATGTCAAGGGTCATCCAAAATCGTTCTCTTTCTTCAGTTAACGCGTTCATCAAAACCATCCACTTCGTTCTGGATCAACACTCCGCGTATAGTTATTAAAGTGGTTTCGGTTCAGATAGAGAGTATATCCATTACCGATCCCGGTCTCTTTAATAACTTTCGTAATTATTACACCGATTGGTCGTTTAATATATTTCAAAAAAAAACCAAATCAATTTCAATTTCAAATAGAATTCGTAAAACAACATTTCATTTGTCTTTCTAAAACAATTTCCAAATTTTCGTTTCAAAACTTCCAATTTCCCGTTTCAAAATCTTATAATTCAATTTCAATTTCTATTTAAAACAATTCAAATATTGATTCAAGTTCGTATATAAGTTTCATTCCGAAATCATTTAAATAAATTCTATTTACATTCAAATCAATTTCAAATTCATTTATCAATTTCATTTAATATTCGTTAAGTAAATTTGTCATTCAAAACAATTTCCATTAAATTTCCAATTCATTAAATCCATTCTTAAGTTCAACTTCATTAAAACAAAACTTACAATTTTGAATTAAACTAAATTCGTCAAATCAATTCTCCAATTACAAGTCTTACATTAATTCCAAAAATATCACATTTCATTTTTGTTAAAGAAATCCAATTTCACTTATTTACTTACTTAAATAATTTCCCAAAACTTAATTAATAAAGAAATCTCAATTTCAATTATTTACGAAGTAAATTCACTTATCCAAAAGTTCAATTTTCTTATTAAAGAATTTCAATTCAATTTAATCATTAAATAATTCAATCTTATTTAATTATTAATAATTCAAAACTTAATTATTAAATAATTTCAAAGTTTAATAATTTCAACTTAATTATAATTTCAAACTTAATTATAAAAAAAATTTCAAAGTTTAATAATTTCAAACTTAATTATAATTTCAAACTTAATTCAATAATCATCTCAAAGTTAATTCAATCATTTCTCAAATTAAACAACATTCTTTCATTGATTACATTTTTAATAATTTGTTTCAGATTATTAAACATTAACATTTCCTTTCACTTAAATTCAAATTTCAACTTCATTTCAAAACCATATTATTTATTCAAATAAAATCCTTATCTTATTTCAAAATCAAGTTATTGACCAATCGGGTTTATTTAATTTTCTATCCTAGGTCAAAGTTCAATTTTGGGTATTTATCATTTCAACCCGATTCCAATTCAATTAAAAATCAAAGCATAACAGAGGGAACTTGCAGTGTGATAACTGGGATGGTGTCAAAGTAAATAAACAAGCAATAACAATCAATATCAATCCAATAATCAATTCAAATAATCCCGAAATAACCATATTAATTCGCATTGTTATTTGTACGAATTAATATAATTATTTCTAGAATCCACACTATCATTTCATGTAGATTAAAGATTATTACATTACGGTTTTCACTTGTCATCTATTTACAATTTCATACATCATCAGTTTAAGCAACATACAATTGATGGTTCAAGGTGTAGTTAACAATCCTACGTGTCAATAAATTTTACAGTTAAAGGGGTCATATTATACAAATGTCCGTTAATCAAATTTAACATTTAATTATCCTATATCAAGTTCAATTTCATACTATTTATCAATTTAACATTAACAATTTTAACGTCCAATATAAACATCAACAATCAATCAATTATCAGCCAAACTGTATTATCATCGCATAAATAATTAACAGATAATGGTGTCAGATGTCAAAGGTGAACTGATACAGGTAATAGTATATATAACAGTGTAATTAACTAACAGCAGTATATTTCAATTGTCGTTTCAATTGAAATCAAATCTAATAAATAAAAGAACGTTAATCGTGAGTGAGTGCTCACCTTTCGAGGCAAGAGATGAATGAGAACGAGATGAGTTACGAATCCAAACACGAATTTCAGAGTATGGCCCAATGGCCACGAATTTGACGAGCAAAGTTGATAGCTGGGAAAAGGTGAAACGAATCAAAATCAGCTTACTATTACTGAAGCGAAATGTATATTATAAAATTTAAACCAATACTCAATTAAAATACATATTTAAATCACATATCTATAAAAGATATTTGAATAAAATAAAATAAAACTAAACTTGATAATTATTATAACTTCTAAAATCAGATAACATAGAAATCAAATTCTTTATGTGTCATATTTTAAATCAATACAAAAAAAATGCATATATGCTATTCAAATATACGTCATATGCACCCTGCCAAAACATTTCTTAAACCAATATAATATATACACAATAATATATGTACGGTTATATGCATGCTATCCTGAAATCGACACATATTAAGATTTTAAACAACTCAAACATGCTTCAAAATATATATACACGTTACTCCCAAATCATATATAAATGCAAACAGCAACTTGTGCAACTTCAAAAATATAGTCAGTTTGAAATAAATGAAAATATATACTCTCGGCCATGTCATATTCAAAGGTAAAGATCCGTGCAACTTATATACTTTACATAAAATTTTCTAACATCTAAACACAAAATATACGAATACTCTGCGCTTTATACTAACAATGCCCATAGTACTTTAATAACTTACATATATAATACTGAATCTTAAAAGTACACTTCTTATATAAAGTACTGACATATAAAATCTACTAACATCAATATATGTATATAATATGCATACACCTCCGTCAACTAATCAAAATTTATATTATATAACTTTTAGAAAATATAGATATACTACTAACCCAGTCATATAAAAGATAACACTTATAACACCAAAACAAACCCAACTCAAGATATATATAGATCCATTTATACGCATACATATACTTACATATATTTTAACTATGCAGACAAAAATGTGAACGAAACCAAAATATATGCAGCATGTAATACTAATTATAATATACGTATAAATTGACAATTTGATATAAAAATTTATATAACAACATATGCATCACACTCTCAGATCAACATATATATAAACTTATACTTATCTAAAACAATAGCAAAACAAACCATCAACTTTTATAAATATATATTAAAACTAATATTTTTATTAAAACTACAACATATATATTATATACCTCAATAGAGATGCTCGACCAAAGGAGATTTGTGCGGAAGAATGGAGGGCTCGGGTCATTTGCTGCCAAGCAAGGAAAGGTGGTCGAGTGCGGGACCTGACGTCGGAGGAGGAGAGGGGAGAAAGGCGGAGGGGAGGCGAATGGTTGTTGGGCTTGGAGGGGACGGGTAGGCTGTTGTGGGCAGTCGAGGGTCAGTGGGATGGTGGGCAGAGGCCAGTGCTGGTGGACTGGGACGGGGTGGTTGTCTGGGTGGCTGCGGAGGGGATCTGGGCGAGTTCAAGTGACGCGGAGGGGCTGGGTGGTGCGGAGGGGATCTGGGCTGGTAGTGGGTCCGTGGAGGTCTGGAGGGTGGCACGGATGGCGTGGGTGGTGCGAGGCTGGAGGGTGGCACGGATGGTCTGGGTTCGAGGCTGTTGCTGGGCGTTCGGCGGAGAAGGTGTGCGATGGGCGGTGGGTTGTGAACGGGGAAGAGGCGAGGTTCAGGGAGGAGAAGTTGATGGGAAGAGTAGCAGGGTGAGATATAGAAAATGGGTGTGAATTATACGTATGCTTTTGATTTTTTTTTATTTGGAATGAAAGGAGGGGACAGAGAAAGAAAAGGGCAGAGGAAATGTAGGGTGGCCATAATGATGCGTGAGGAAAAGTCATGGCAATTTGCATGCGTGAACAACATGAATGAGCAATTGGAATTTGTAAAGGTCATTGAAACACAAAGTTTCTGCATGCGTGAGTTGATGGAAATAAATGCCAAATGGCTGTTGGTTTAATACACGGTAGGAATTTGAATAGCCACAAGAAATCAAAGGCAAGAAACGTGCAACGATACGGTTAGCGTTTCATAAATTCCACCGCTTATCGGACAACAAAATACCGGATTGAATATACCGCAGAGATCAGCGCGACGAGACGGTCAAAACGGTATAAAAATATCAGTGGTACGATCATCCGATAAAAATCGATATTGGTACCAGAATACTGTTATTTTGTAGAAAATAAGAACGACGGAGCCAAAGATGTCCGAATTTGGAAAAACGACAAACTGAAATCTTGCTCAGAAGATGGTTTAGAATTTTTCTATGTAAAAATATTTTGTTTTCGAAAACATTTTATTTTCAACGCTTTTTAACTGATTAAATTGAAGTGAATTTACGCGCGAAATAAACTTTCGTATTTGCGAACGAAAATTTACCAGTTGCTATGTTTAACTAGACGCATTCCAAATATCAAATTTATATTTCAAAATTTTATCGTTTAAAATTTCACAAGATTTCAACTAATTACGTTATTAAAACAGTTGAAATTTACGGGTCGTTACATTCTCCCCCACTCAAAACTTTTCGTCCCCGAAAAGGAACAAGGTAGGAGAATAGAACAACCAGGAAAACAGATTTGAAATACAAAATAACAATTAATCTAAATCATATAAATTCAAATTTAAATTAATTGATATTCAATAATTGATTTAATCCATTTGATTTCAATCTCAACTATTTCTAAATTCATTATCTTATTATCCAATTATCTTAAATTTACAATTTCTAAAACCATGGATTTGAATAGTCTTTTATTATAATCATATTTTTCAGCAATTTTAAATTCTTCTTTATTTCAAATTATTGTTAAATTTATTCTACTTAATATATCTAATCACATATATTTAATCCATATAAATTAATTTAAACCATAAAAGTTTCGATTTAAATTAATTTATATTTATTAATTTCTTTTAAATTCAAGGTATTTTCATAAGTTGATCTAATTTAAATTTATTAATTAACCCTAACAAAATTTATTTTTCAATTATCTTATTATTCTATTTATCTCTATTAACATTTTATAATTAAAATTTAAGTGTACAACATTTATTATAACCACTCAAATTTTATTTATAAATTCAATTTATATTATATATTATCCAATTACATATTCAACTTCTGAATGATTTAGGTAAGTTGTATTAGAATGCAGTTGAACAATATACAAATAAAAATTTTCCCAATTCAACTATTCAAGTTTAATTATTTATTCCAAATTTGGTTTTATTTATAATTAAAATCATCCTTTAACAAAATTTAAGAATTAAATTTCCGATTAACTTTAAACAATTAAGAGATATATATATATTTATATCAAATTAAATTAAAATTTTAAAATAAGATACCCATATATATATAAAAATCAAATTATATTGAAGAAATTCAAATCAAAATATTTTCAAAACAAAACCGTAGTAAAGCTACAGAATAGTATCTCCACTTCGAAACTCGAAAATGAATGTCGATGATGCGGCCGCCATCACCGAAATTATTTTCCAGCGACAAAGAGAAGAGCAATGATTTCAACACTTTAAATTCTTTGAAAACGATTTCTATTCGAAAATACTTTCAATAATATATACTTTTAAAATTTAAACCAAAGTTTGAAATCACCGGAAACTAAATTCTCAAATTTCTGGATTAAGTTCATTTTAAGTTCCAAATCAATTTATAAACCATAATTATAAATTCATTTAGAATAATAAATGATAGTCAAATATTATCATTTCAAACAACCAATTTAATTATCCTCAAAATTCCAGAAAATTTTCCTTATGTTTTTACAATATAATCAAACAAATTTGAAAACAATATTGTGTCCGTTTGCTCTGCTCAAGTGTTTTGGAAATTCTATCGATAGCGTTGATCAGACGAATCGATCGAAAACCCAAATCAACATCAGCAACTCAAACAACACAATATATAAAACATTTTTATATAGATTTACAAATACACTTCCTCGCTTGATGATACAAGAATGGATTTCAAAGCAAGGATAGAGATTCAAATTTGATGGACTCAAATCAAAGAGAATTCTGATTCGAAGACAAATTCGAAAGAAAAGATAAGATGATTCAATAACAGAATCGGGAGATGGATAAACTTATTTAATTTACGGGTAACCTTAACTGGGTCGTCCGTAACTTCAAGAATTAGATTGATGCAGAATTTCGAGACAAATCTACATTCAATCTCGAGAATAGAATTCAGTCATAGCAGGAGATAGATAGCATCGTAAACCAAGGATACAGAAATCTCCGGTAAATCGATGCCTATTGTAAAGGAGTTCTGCTCCTTTACGAATCATTCGAAGATTTGCGGGACCGCCGGTCTATTATAGATAACATTCAGAATGGAGTTGTGGGGTGCTTCAGAATTGAAAGAAGACGAATAGTGAGGGACACGAATGAATTTCGGAACCGAGGAGAACGTTCCAAAATTCAAAGGAATTGAGTCAAAGGAAGAGATTGAAACTCGAATGAGAGTGATTCTGTAAATACATTTACCCTATATGTTGAGTTTTGCCTAGAGCTACCAAAGCTCTGATACCAACTGTAACGACCCAGAATTTTGGACCATTCGCGTCCATTATAAGTGTATAGGTAGACACCCATGCCGGAGTTGAATTGCTCAAAATACCGCGTTGTTAATTTAAATTTGGCAAAACTGAACATATACAGTAAATAGATATAATCACAGATCACAGACACAGAGTAATAAGTGCAGCGGAAAATAAAAGAGATAGTAGTTCATGAAGCTACTATATGAATATATAAAAATACATCAGAGTTTACAACAGAAGAGTAATACGATACATCAGATACAAATCAGAATACATCACTGGAATCATCGAATACTGAAAGCAGAATAGATGGCTGGATCTTCAAGCAAAGCTCCAACTCCAAAGGTGAGTCTCGAATACTGGTACACTCAGTCTGACCCGAGCGTAAAGCAAAAACACAAGACACTCGAGTCAGGATTAACATTCTTATATTAATAAATCCAACTCAAGTGAAATAGCAATTGAAATACAAGTAACTCAAAGGATGTTTGGAATAACCATCCTTTAAGGATCCGTTAAACTATCTACTAGGTAGTAATGTACGCTAAGTAGATAATGTCTATCAGTAATATAAAAAATATCAAAGTAGGGTTAAGCAGGGCCCATACACCTCTTAACCTGTTTATTCCCAAAAGCATATACAAGACCGTAGTTTCCCCAAAACCGGAAGTCACCAGAGGGCAATCCATATACTAAAGGTACAAATCAAAATCGTAGTGGTCGCGAATAGGATAATCAGTATGACAAGGTACATGAGGCGATACCAACTAGGATACTAGTAGTTGCCTGATCCGGACTGATGTTGGGCATAGCAGCTACCACCCCAACACCGCGAACAACACTCCCAAATCAAGGGGTGCACCCAAATCGAATCACAAAAGTAATAGATATGGTATCGAAGAAGTGTGTCCGCTAGAGATGGCGATCCTCAATGGCCCGGCGCGGCTCCTGTTTTAGTCATGTCAAGGGTCATCCAAAATCGTTCTCTTTCTTCAGTTAACGCGTTCATCAAAACCATCCACTTCGTTCTGGATCAACACTCCGCGTATAGTTATTAAAGTGGTTTCGGTTCAGATAGAGAGTATATCCATTACCGATCCCGGTCTCTTTAATAACTTTCGTAATTATTACACCGATTGGTCGTTTAATATATTTCAAAAAAAAACCAAATCAATTTCAATTTCAAATAGAATTCGTAAAACAACATTTCATTTGTCTTTCTAAAACAATTTCCAAATTTTCGTTTCAAAACTTCCAATTTCCCGTTTCAAAATCTTATAATTCAATTTCAATTTCTATTTAAAACAATTCAAATATTGATTCAAGTTCGTATATAAGTTTCATTCCGAAATCATTTAAATAAATTCTATTTACATTCAAATCAATTTCAAATTCATTTATCGATTTCATTTAATATTCGTTAAGTAAATTTGTCATTCAAAACAATTTCCATTAAATTTCCAATTCATTAAATCCATTCTTAAGTTCAACTTCATTAAAACAAAACTTACAATTTTGAATTAAACTAAATTCGTCAAATCAATTCTCCAATTACAAGTCTTACATTAATTCCAAAAATATCACATTTCATTTTTGTTAAAGAAATCCAATTTCACTTATTTACTTACTTAAATAATTTCCCAAAACTTAATTAATAAAGAAATCTCAATTTCAATTATTTACGAAGTAAATTCACTTATCCAAAAGTTCAATTTTCTTATTAAAGAATTTCAATTCAATTTAATCATTAAATAATTCAATCTTATTTAATTATTAATAATTCAAAACTTAATTATTAAATAATTTCAAAGTTTAATAATTTCAACTTAATTATAATTTCAAACTTAATTATAAAAAAAATTTCAAAGTTTAATAATTTCAAACTTAATTATAATTTCAAACTTAATTCAATAATCATCTCAAAGTTAATTCAATCATTTCTCAAATTAAACAACATTCTTTCATTGATTACATTTTTAATAATTTGTTTCAGATTATTAAACATTAACATTTCCTTTCACTTAAATTCAAATTTCAACTTCATTTCAAAACCATATTATTTATTCAAATAAAATCCTTATCTTATTTCAAAATCAAGTTATTGACCAATCGGGTTTATTTAATTTTCTATCCTAGGTCAAAGTTCAATTTTGGGTATTTATCATTTCAACCCGATTCCAATTCAATTAAAAATCAAAGCATAACAGAGGGAACTTGCAGTGTGATAACTGGGATGGTGTCAAAGTAAATAAACAAGCAATAACAATCAAAATCAATCCAATAATCAATTCAAATAATCCCGAAATAACCATATTAATTCGCATTGTTATTTGTACGAATTAATATAATTATTTCTAGAATCCACACTATCATTTCATGTAGATTAAAGATTATTACATTACGGTTTTCACTTGTCATCTATTTACAATTTCATACATCATCAGTTTAAGCAACATACAATTGATGGTTCAAGGTGTAGTTAACAATCCTACGTGTCAATAAATTTTACAGTTAAAGGGGTCATATTATACAAATGTCCATTAATCAAATTTAACATTTAATTATCCTATATCAAGTTCAATTTCATACTATTTATCAATTTAACATTAACAATTTTAACGTCCAATATAAACATCAACAATCAATCAATTATCAGCCAAACTGTATTATCATCGCATAAATAATTAACAGATAATGGTGTCAGATGTCAAAGGTGAACTGATACAGGTAATAGTATATATAACAGTGTAATTAACTAACAGCAGTATATTTCAATTGTCGTTTCAATTGAAATCAAATCTAATAAATAAAAGAACGTTAATCGTGAGTGAGTGCTCACCTTTCGAGGCAAGAGATGAATGAGAACGAGATGGGTTACGAATCCAAACACGAATTTCAGAGTATGGCCCAATGGCCACGAATTTGACGAGCAAAGTTGATAGCTGGGAAAAGGTGAAACGAATCAAAATCAGCTTACTATTACTGAAGCGAAATGTATATTATAAAATTTAAACCAATACTCAATTAAAATACATATTTAAATCACATATCTATAAAAGATATTTGAATAAAATAAAATAAAACTAAACTTGATAATTATTATAACTTCTAAAATCAGATAACATAGAAATCAAATTCTTTATGTGTCATATTTTAAATCAATACAAAAAAAATGCATATATGCTATTCAAATATACGTCATATGCACCCTGCCAAAACATTTCTTAAACCAATATAATATATACACAATAATATATGTACGGTTATATGCATGCTATCCTGAAATCGACACATATTAAGATTTTAAACAACTCAAACATGCTTCAAAATATATATACACGTTACTCCCAAATCATATATAAATGCAAACAGCAACTTGTGCAACTTCAAAAATATAGTCAGTTTGAAATAAATGAAAATATATACTCTCGGCCATGTCATATTCAAAGGTAAAGATCCGTGCAACTTATATACTTTACATAAAATTTTCTAACATCTAAACACAAAATATACGAATACTCTGCGCTTTATACTAACAATGCCCATAGTACTTTAATAACTTACATATATAATACTGAATCTTAAAAGTACACTTCTTATATAAAGTACTGACATATAAAATCTACTAACATCAATATATGTATATAATATGCATACACCTCCGTCAACTAATCAAAATTTATATTATATAACTTTTAGAAAATATAGATATACTACTAACCCAGTCATATAAAAGATAACACTTATAACACCAAAACAAACCCAACTCAAGATATATATAGATCCATTTATACGCATACATATACTTACATATATTTTAACTATGCAGACAAAAATGTGAACGAAACCAAAATATATGCAGCATGTAATACTAATTATAATATACGTATAAATTGACAATTTGATATAAAAATTTATATAACAACATATGCATCACACTCTCAGATCAACATATATATAAACTTATACTTATCTAAAACAATAGCAAAACAAACCATCAACTTTTATAAATATATATTAAAACTAATATTTTTATTAAAACTACAACATATATATTATATACCTCAATAGAGATGCTCGACCAAAGGAGATTTGTGCGGAAGAATGGAGGGCTCGGGTCATTTGCTGCCAAGCAAGGAAAGGTGGTCGAGTGCGGGACCTGACGTCGGAGGAGGAGAGGGGAGAAAGGCGGAGGGGAGGCGAATGGTTGTTGGGCTTGGAGGGGACGGGTAGGCTGTTGTGGGCAGTCGAGGGTCAGTGGGATGGTGGGCAGAGGCCAGTGCTGGTGGACTGGGACGGGGTGGTTGTCTGGGTGGCTGCGGAGGGGATCTGGGCGAGTTCAAGTGACGCGGAGGGGCTGGGTGGTGCGGAGGGGATCTGGGCTGGTAGTGGGTCCGTGGAGGTCTGGAGGGTGGCACGGATGGCGTGGGTGGTGCGAGGCTGGAGGGTGGCACGGATGGTCTGGGTTCGAGGCTGTTGCTGGGCGTTCGGCGGAGAAGGTGTGCGATGGGCGGTGGGTTGTGAACGGGGAAGAGGCGAGGTTCAGGGAGGAGAAGTTGATGGGAAGAGTAGCAGGGTGAGATATAGAAAATGGGTGTGAATTATACGTATGCTTTTGATTTTTTTTTTATTTGGAATGAAAGGAGGGGACAGAGAAAGAAAAGGGCAGAGGAAATGTAGGGTGGCCATAATGATGCGTGAGGAAAAGTCATGGCAATTTGCATGCGTGAACAACATGAATGAGCAATTGGAATTTGTAAAGGTCATTGAAACACAAAGTTTCTGCATGCGTGAGTTGATGGAAATAAATGCCAAATGGCTGTTGGTTTAATACACGGTAGGAATTTGAATAGCCACAAGAAATCAAAGGCAAGAAACGTGCAACGATACGGTTAGCGTTTCATAAATTCCACCGCTTATCGGACAACAAAATACCGGATTGAATATACCGCAGAGATCAGCGCGACGAGACGGTCAAAACGGTATAAAAATATCAGTGGTACGATCATCCGATAAAAATCGATATTGGTACCAGAATACTGTTATTTTGTAGAAAATAAGAACGACGGAGCCAAAGATGTCCGAATTTGGAAAAACGACAAACTGAAATCTTGCTCAGAAGATGGTTTAGAATTTTTCTATGTAAAAATATTTTGGTTTCGAAAACATTTTATTTTCAACGCTTTTTAACTGATTAAATTGAAGTGAATTTACGCGCGAAATAAACTTTCGTATTTTCGAACGAAAATTTACCAGTTGCTATGTTTAACTAGACGCATTCCAAATATCAAATTTATATTTCAAAATTTTATCGTTTAAAATTTCACAAGATTTCAACTAATTACGTTATTAAAACAGTTGAAATTTACGGGTCGTTACAGTTTTTGCACCGAAGATGAGTCATGAAGTTATGATTTCAAAAGATATTTCGTGTACGGTGTTTAATGTCATACTACTTGGTGAAAGCAAAAAATAACATACGTCGAGCTGAAATAAAATTTTAATATTTTGTTCAACAAGGCAAGATGGCTTAGCATCAATACCAATCTTGCTTTTTTGAATATTTTGAATTAATTACCCATTCTCTAATCAGACATCATTCTCTAATCAGACATCATTGAAATTCAGGGTATTCTCCATTCATGCTTTTTTCTCACTACAAAATTATAGGCTTGAACTGTTTGTTAAAATACATGAACTAAGACTTCTCCCATCATATTGATCATGTGACTTTTGTCTTGCAGTAAAACATTATGGATTTGCTTTGATTTCAATCCGTCCAATGAGGATTCTCAGTGTGTATAAATGGTATGCGATTACGTTAACTAAAAGTCATTTGGTTGTAATATGATTCAAGTTTCCACATTAACATCTCTGTAAGGCGTTGCAAGTTTCCATTTTTCCACATTAACTAACATTTCTATTCATTGTATCCAGATTGAGTTATTTGTCAAACTCTTCCCAATTACTACTGAGATCAGCTTCACTATACCTTTTAACACATTGGTGTCCCACTTTTTCCCACCCTTCCATTTCATCTACTTTGACTATTTTTTAATCATTTTCATAGAAGAATATGACATAACTACACACATATACAGACATGAATAGATGTAATGAACAAAATTACCAACATCATCATCTCTGCTAACAACATCGACCTTTCTTAATTAGTCGATATGATAGAATATTTGGTGGGCAAGGGAATTTTGATTGTACAACAATGCACATTCTCAAGTATACTCTAACCTTTAGCTTTAAAACGATTCATTAGTACGAGCATTCTTGGCAAGTATGAGTTACATGTAAGATTGAACAGTATATAACAATATATGATTGTTTGTCTATGATTATATTGTTTTTCTTTTTATTTGATCAACCGTAGTATTTTTGTACTCAGGTGAAACATATTAAATCAATAAAATTCTTGCTTTTCATGCACTATATCATGTTTTAGTAAGGATATATACTCAGTAAACTAGCTTTAGAAAATATCATATAAATCTTCCAATTTATGTAATTCTTAAATACGTGCATTACAAAAGTGTTAATTGTGGTACTAAGTCTTATTTTTACTAAGATATTCAAGGAAGCTTACAACAACTGATTTTTGTTTCACTTCAATTTATGATAAGTTGTATTATGTTTATTTGTCCTTTTGTTCTTTTGTTCTTTCTATGAACGGTGTACCTTTTCCGTGTTGTGCAAAGATTTTGCTAATATGGGTTTCGCTAATTATGTATGCCCATAGATTCTGGGTTTTATAACTAAGCAATAGTGCACTCTATGGTTTGTTAGTAATGAATTTGTTCAATGGGAATTGTTGATATCGATTTTGTAATTGTTGACTTATTATGCTTTAATCTACTCCTCTTTGTTTCACATCCAATAGTGTAGTGTAGAAATTTGGAATTCATGATATTTAATAAATATGAATACATACATATTTTTGTAAAGAAACGATGCAATATTTATATTTCGTAACTTATTAAATTAAATCATTCATCACATTCTTTCGTCGTTGATTTGCTAAATACCTAACTTAAACAAATATCAATCCTATGACCCATGCAATGCATGGGCTTTGTACTGCAACAAAATTAGTTCTTTTTTCTTCTCTAAAATTAGTTCTGATTGGCTTTTTGGAGACGGATCGGATGATGCAATACTAGAAAATAGTCAAGGTGGGGAAGTACTTCGATTTGATAAGGTCTATTCACTCTCTTCCACGGTGCTAATTGCAAGAACGATGGTGTTGGTCTTTGAAATCTACTGTTTTGGTCCTCTTTCATGCTTATTGTCTTCTTCCTCTCAGCCGACAGGTTTGTACAAGCTATTCATAAATACCCTATCTTCCTCCTTCATTCTTTTACTTGCTACCTTTTGATGTTTGGATTGGTATTCAGTTTTTTTTCTTTTCACATGAGTTCTTTGTAAAAATGGGATTGATAATATGTTAACTGCAAAAATTGGTCACTTAATTGACTGTTAACTTATCAATTGTTCTACTTTTGTTTTTGTAATCTTTTAATGTTTTCATGCCAACTCTTCTCAATTTCCGATGTTTCAATATGTCCGTATATGTTATTGATAACATTTTCAAGTTAACGTGCATTATTTACTAGATAGAAACATTATTAAGATTGATTATCTTAAAAAGATAATGCTTAACTAAGATAGTATCGCAAAATCAATAATAATCTTTTCTGCTCCTAGATTTGATGGAGGCATAAACTCATGTTTGCAGTGAGGTTGTTTTTGTCTCTGCATGAAATGATGATAAATAGGTTACATTTGAAGCTGTATTTGGAGCATTTTACACTCTGACTCCTTTTTAACATCTATTATAATTATGTGAAGTTGCTCATATGATTATATTTAGTTATAGCTTCCTTTTATGCTAATACTTTTCATTGCTATAATTGATTTGCCTTGCATAAATGGTTAATGAGCACATAGATTTGTATGAAATTAATCACTAAAATGATTTGAAGACTATGCTGACAATATTGACTTTCTACATCGTCAAAGAAACCCCTTAGAGTAAAATTTGTACTACTAGAATAAAGTTTAATTAATAATTAAGTATCCTTTTTAGATTTATACCTTTTATTTCTACAGATTTCAACTTTTCAACTAAGTGATATCGATCCCTCAAGATGCACAGAAAATAGTTTTTTGGTCAAACATGGTGCATTAATGAGAAGGTATTTGGAGTTTTTTCTATTACTCATGATATTTCATTTCGTATTGATGACAATTATCAATTATCATTAAGATCATATTAGGTGGTTGCATTGTTAGATTCAACATCAAATATGATACAGTCATCATATTGTGGTATAATAGACTACTAACTAAACATTAAATTTCACTTAACTTTTGTAGTTGGACTATATGTAAAAAAATTGGTAAACCTGTGGGTGCATATATTGTTAGTCAGATGTACATTTTAAAGCATCTATTTAACAAACATTTACATGTACATATGCATATATAACATTTGAAGTTATGTCTTTGCTCTGTTGTTTCACATTTTAGGTAATATCTGCTTCCAAAAATGGTTTATTTCTACCATTCATTGATGCATATGCTAATTTATAATGAAATTGAGGTGGTGCATATTTTCTACTGTAACAACTTTTAGATATGTTGTTTACATTGGCTTTTTTTGTTAAAGCCAACAAACTATTTAATTCTTTTGATATATCACATTTGAATCTTTTCTTTAAAAATAATAATAAACTTTACTTGGTTGGTTTTTTTTCATTATTGTCTGTTTCAAAAAGTTGTTCTTCTCTACAGTTGAGGAAGACGCTGATTTATGATAACGTTGGGGTAATTTGTGTTTTATATTATAACCTTAAATTGTACAAAGACATTCTTCCAAATAGTTCACTCTTATTCTGTATATTTTACACTGCTAAACAAAATTATATATTTCTCTTGTATTTATGCAAAATTTGGCAAGGAAGATATTTAATTAAGTTTTGCATTTGTATTGAATACTATCATATACAAAGTACAATGATGAAACCTACTCACTTTATGCTCTGTCACTATCATGGTTATTATATTGGATACTACCATGGTTTCCACTATTACATTCATTTAACTATTCTTAAATTCACTACATTGTTCGTTTGAATCTTACTATTTTTTTACCTCTTCCTACATGATTATATATTGCAATTCTTTATGAGTGCTGATTCTTTTGGATGGCTTAGTTGTCATGCTCAAATGCAGGAATACGGATTAGGATTTGAAGCTGGACACTATCAATATGCAATGTAATCATCTTTTATGCTTGAGGGTACTCTCACATCTGAAATAGAGTGAGGAGTTGTGTTTTCTGCTATTTTATTATAGCAAGTTTTCGGTTTATTCTTGGAGGCCATCTATTTATGTCGTATTTCTACTTGCTGAATGTGATGCCAGACTATTATTTAACTTTATTGATTTGGGGAACCTTTGTATTGTACTTGGCTTTATTGTTATTTGCCGCATTTTTAATATAATAGAGGAATAGCTTTTGGACACAAAATTTGGTATGTTAATGTTCATTACATACAACAATATATGTTTTACTGTGATAGTACTAAGTTAGAACATTATATGTGGATATTTGACAACTAAGGTTTGGTTTGTTAGTACTACTCAGTTGCTCTATCAAATAGATGGCATAGTCGTAACTTGAAATATTACATCTATCAAATATGTTCCAACCACATATTCACAGCTACAAACGATAACACTCATCAACCTATGCACTCGTGCCATCGGCACGGGCTACCTACTAGTATATAATAATAACCACGGGTCTGTATAATATTTTCTAACCTAAGTCAAGTGATAGGGATAATATATCATTTCAATCCGTAATTTACAAAGAAAAATCCGGGTTCTATCATTTCAAATCCGCAATCCCAAGTAAAACAAATACAATAAAAATCACTTGAGCCTATCATTTCAGCCCATAATTATTTTTCCTTATTCTAATGTTTTTTCGGGTATGTATCATTTCAACCCATAGTGATAGGGAACTTGCAGTGTGAGAAATAGTAAATAAATGAACAGTAGAACATAAAATATCATATCAGATGATGTAACAAATATATAGCAGAATTTAACATCATATAATCATATCACATGCATATATGAACATATCAATATAATATATAATTTGTTTTTCAATTCACATGCAATTGTTTCACAATTATATAAGTACGAATGTCTAGAGTGAATAACTCACCTCTAAAGCTAGAGATCCAAATCAAACACAAGATAAACAACTCCCGAAAGCACGATAAAGCAAGAATCAAATACGAGTGGATGGAGAGCCAAGATCTGGATCTTGTAACAACCAAAATGTATAACATACATAAGAATAAAATTTCAAAAGAATATAAACCAAAACAATGAACAAATCTAGATCAAAAGAACAATCATTGGCTTAACCAATGCAAGTGGCTCGGCTACAACCCAAAATGGCTTGACCATGGTCTAGTAGTGCTTGGCATGGTTCAGATCTGAGGTAAATGGTTCGGCCTAGGTAAGAATATGAAGAGAGGTGGAGTTACAAGGCAAGTGAATACAAAGAGTCAAGGCAAAAGAGGAGTTTGGTTGCACCTAGGCTCGGTCCTATGTCAAGTATGGCTCGGCCATGTATGCTTAGGTCAAGTGGTGCATAGGGTACGGCAAGGCAAAGGTCTGGTCGTGGCAAGCAAGAGGTGGTAGTGGAAATAGGTGTGGAGGCCGAGGCAAAAATAGGTGATGGTGATGGTTAAGGTGGTCGGCTATGTGCTTTGTTTGGAGTTTTTGTGGTGGAAGTTCAACTTGGTGGCCACGGCAGTGACTGGCCAGAGGAGGAGGGATGTTGGCCATGGAAGATGAGGAGGAGGAGGTGATGGTGGTGGTCGGTGAAGGTGTGGATAGGGTAGAGGCCGAGCACTTGCTTTGAGACAAAGTGAAAACAAAATGAAAAAGAGAATAAGAAAGGAAGAAGCCATGGAAAAAAACTTACATTTTTTTCTCAAGAATGGAAATGAACGTGAGAATGGGATGTGGGAAAGTTTTTTACGTGAAATGATAATTATTAGAGGAGTTTTCTTCATGGCTAATCAAGTAGAAGGAAACAACAAGTAATCAATGTTTTAAACGGCTAGAGAAATGAAGGTTTTTATTACCTATTAAATAAAAAGAAACAAATGAAAAAAAAGATGAGATACTCTTTTCTCACGTGAATTGATAGGGTATGAACGGCTACAATTTAGGATGGCTATTGTAGGAATTTAAAGAGGACAAGCAAATAAAGGTAAGAAATAAACCAAAAGTAACCTCTGCCAAATTAAATCAAAGTAACATACGTCAAATAAATTTGTTTCTTAGCCATTAATTACAAGACATGTATATACAAAGAAACCTTCAATAAATAAAAATAAAATTTATACAAACATAATAGAAAAATAAAATAAGGAGATGGATATAGAAATATATAAAATAAAACGCAGAAATTTATTTCTTTTAAAACGCTGTATGTTATCCTATTTACAAAGTATAAATCAGAATTTAATGAAACAAAAAGCATAACGGATATTAGAATTTTATACAGCTTCAAATAAAAAGATTAGAATTATACAAAATTTAAATTTCAAAATTTCAAATAAAAGTCAAAGTTTGACAAAATATAAATTTTTAGAAAATGTTTATTTTAATTATACTTGGAAATAAAATGGAAACAAAAATCCAAATACATTGGAAAATTCCAACTTTCAATTTAAAATGATAAAAAAAATCAAAGTTTCCACATAAAAATAAATTTAAAATATTTACAAAAATTTTGGGTTGATACATCTGGGGCCAATTTTTAAAATAGGAAAATAGTATAAAGGACAAAATTATCAATTTTTTAGCTTCAAGGACATGCTACCAATCTTTTAGTGACAAGTACAAACTTTTGAACTAAATATACCAAAAGGAGAAAACTTTGGTGAGAAGAACCATGCTACTATCTAGTATAAGTTTTGTATTTTTTGAATTAAATGAAGGATAGAATACTTTATGTTTCAATTTCATGTAATAGTTGATCTTACCTTATGGTAGCATTTTATTTTCAAATGATACAACTTAGTAGCATATTATACTTATAATTTCCTTTATGCATAATGTTTTTATATAATGATACAATCTAGTATCAATTTTACCTACTGTATCCTTATGACTAAATTTTGAAGAGGTTATCCCAAAAGCTAAAAAAAATTAGAAGTTTTTCATTTAAACAAAATTCTCCTTTTCAAAATTGTTTGAAAATTATAAATATAAGATTTTAAATTTAATAGTTAAATAAATGTTATAGTATAATAAAATTTTCAAAATATTTGAAAATTAATATAAATTAATTTCAAAATTTTTAAATTCATTAATGAGGTTAATAAAATATATTAATTAAATAAGTTAATTAATTAATAAATACATACATGTATTATATATTATGATATATGTTATGTTGTTTTCAAAAGTTAAAATTAACATAAGTATAGATGGATGTATATAAATGAATTTTGAAATCAATATAAATTTAATTGAAATTATATAATTATATAAATTAATTAAAAGGTAAATGGATTAAATAATTTACGCATATGTATAATATATGTGTTGTATTATAAAGGTTATAGTATATAACAAATATTTAAAATAAATGTTATATTAAGATACTATAAAATTAATTGAAATGTTAATTGATTAAAGTTAATTAAATAAGAGTTAATTAATATAATATTATACATAAGACTATTATATATGTAATATGAAATATAAAACTTATATACTAATAAAACTTATATAATATGAATGTACAAATTAAAGATGGAACATTGAGAAACCCTAAATAGACTTAAGAAATAAATACATACGTAAATGTATGTATACCGTGATTTTCGATGTGTTTGACATTTGAATACAAGGGAATTTAATAAGAAATACATTATTCCGTAAGTCGATATCACTCAATATAATATATTAAAGATTATGAATCTTCAATATAATGTTGTTCCCTAAAAGATATATATCAATAAATTACTTGCATACTCCTTAGTCGTAGAGCAAACTCAAGCTAGGGATGTTATGTGTAGTATTATTAATATATTGAATAGACGTGGCAATATTACTATACGTATTTGTTAAGCAAACTCAAGGTACATATACCATACTTAGGCTGTCATTATATGGTAGGTATGAGTGAATAATTTCATTTTAATCTGTTGAGCAAACTCAAGGTCGAAGTGAAATTATAGCAAGGTACAAGGGTTAGGAGTTGTATACGATACAACCAATAAACAGTTATCCATCGTCCATGAAACTATGACTTGTTGAGCAAACTAATGGTCAAAACTCCAATACGGATGAGTCTTAACACCCACTAGTAAGGTCAAAAGACTTCTATTTTTTGACCTGGGGTTTGGTGAAACATAAAAGACTAATGGGAACCTTATTAGAAAAATGAAATGATAACATTTAACCTTTCTAGTATTGTAAGAACATATGCTATATAATGTTATAATAATCTATATTGATAAACTTGTGCATTTAATATGATTGATAAATTTTTTATCAATCAAGATATAAAATTGAACTGAATTGAAGATTTATAAATAGAAATAGAACATATACTTATTAATAAATGCTTATTGCATGTTAACATTTTAACTCTCATGAAAGCGTTTAATTTTACAACTACTAAGTAAGTTCGTAATTTGGTTGTTACGTGTTTATTTGGTCGAGACTGTGTATTGTATTCTATGAGTTCTGAACATAAAAGCAATACATGACTATGGATATTTGATCCATATAAAAATCACATATAAATGTTATATGATGAATGGTCACAATTCGTTATGTACAATATTTCGATAAAATTAGTTCATCCATAATAAACAAATAAACCATAGTGTGAGATCGGTTATTCTATTTGATTACAATAAAGATCATATTGTGTTAAATGTAACACAAGACCAAAATTACAATATAAATCTAAGAACTTGATCGGTGAAATGTTATTTTGATCAGTTTACATAAGGTGCATCATATTTGATGTCCTTAAGTGTTAAGGTTGGTCAAATCCATGGTTTTAAAGAGTTTGTTATGATATTATGGTAGGGAATTCCTTTTGAATATTTCAACCATTTAAAAAGAAAAAAAATGAATGTACAAGAGTGGATGTGATTTAAGGTACAGTTAGGATGAAGAGAATGAATGGTCACTTCTGCTTCATAAAGAAACATTGGAAATGAGAATTGTAATAATAATGATTGATACTTAAAATTAAAACAAGAAATATGATTTCTATTTCGAAATATATTTTTGCATAGAAAATTGTTTTCTATGAGATTTCTTTTTTTGAGTTCAAGAGATTTGATCAAAGAAATCTCCACTGTAAACTAGATGTAGTATATGAAATAAATACTCTATATTAAGTGGATGTCGGACCTCTAATTTTAGTTAGCTATTATAGCAATCACGGAAATAGTGGGAGCATGCCATATAGAACTTATTAATTGCATCAAATTACAAAAATTGTTTTCGTAAAATATATTGAACATTATTTATATAATAATGAATATTTTTCGGTGTCGATTGATAAATAGACATAGTTATATTTCGATGTAAATATTATGAATATTCATTATAGAATAAAACTATAATGTGGTATTTTTTTCACAACAAAAGTGATGCATTAGAAGATATTGAAGTAACTAAAATTATTCACAGTTATTTTGGAATTATAGACTAAGCCTTAGTTTTGAGAAATAATTTTTGTTATATGATTGTGAAGCATATAATGCTGGTTAATTATATCTCAAACAATTAAGGGCTATGCACCCAATTAGCGAGCGCGTCATACGAGTTGATAAAATCTCCGGGTTGATACATATAGATGTATGTAGTAGTAAGTCTAAAATACCAAAACGGTTCCACATACTTCATCATATTCACTGATGAGTTATCACAAACATGGACATGTGCATTAGATATGCATCTATAAGTATACGATAATCTCATAGAATATAAAATGGAAGTAAATAATATAACATGCGACATAAATGATTCAATTTGATCGAATGAGTGAGCATATTGGAAAGAGTTTCATATGTACCTAATATGAATAAAGATTCAGTCTTAATGGTCACTCCTCCCTATAATACATCTATTGATAAGGATTAATCAAACTTTGTTGGACAAGTGATTAATAATGAGTGAAATTGTATTAAATTCTTTCATTAAGCTATGTTCTTAAGAGTAGTATACAAGGTTAAAATTAATATCATCCAAAGATTAGTTTACAAAACTATACAAGATAAAGGTTTTATAAGAAACCCCTACATATCGTAGGCCAATGAGTTGGAAAGTTGTGCAAGTTGAAAGACTACGCATGATAATTGTACGTAAGGGATCTTGTATGAATGGTCCCAAAACAACTTTGGGAATGATAGTTATTAGATGACTATTTATGTTGTGAACATAAATATATTGTGAACTAATGAAAAATTAGTTTTGTATAAGACAATTCATAAAATGTTTATGAATGCCTGCTCCATTGCACTAAGAAACAACTGTTGTTTCGAGAAATTCCAATTTTGTAGTGAAGGAATTTCTTTGAGAAATTATTGGTGTAAAATGAATTTGGATACAATCCAAGAATAAAACTAATTACAAGGGATGAAATGAAGTTGACCGAACCTAAATGAACACAATACATTAGAACGTCTAATGGGTATTCTTACATTAAAGAGAAATTATGAGTGTCTTGTCAATGTCAAGAATAAATAGTCCTTAGTTTTTTTATTAAAACACTAAAGGTATTGACTATATGACATGGTAAGATGTGCCTAAGGAGTTAGTATCGGTATCGGTTATGTATCGATCAAGTATCCATAAGAGATATTTTAAAATGTCGTGATAATATCGGTAAAATATCGGCAATGTATAGAACATACAGTAAAAGGTATTATACTATGTTATAATGTTATATTGATGTTAAGTTTTCTAATATTTCGATAAATAATGTCAAATTTCTATCAAAAACTGATTGCATGTAATTTACAAATTATAATATGTTTACCGAGATATTCTATTAAATACAAATCATAATATAGGCACATAAAAGCTGAGAAATTCATATAATGTACCTCTTTATTATCTTCTTCATTTTTATATTATATTCATTGTTACCTATTAGTCTGAATGTACCATGGAGGACAACAAAAGTCCACAGCCCACCTAATCATCTGTATTACTTTTCTAAAATTTCCATTTTATAGTTCTATCATTTTCGTTTTCACTTAATTTATCGAATAAGCAATGTTGATTTGATACGAATTTCCACTTTAGCTCATTCCTTATTGATATGGCAATTATATAATTTTACTGCTCTTCAACTTTTAGTTGTTGGCGCATGAAAATAACTAATAAAATGAATTTTCAAAAGCTAACTTACCAATGAGAAATGGTAAACAGAAAATAACTAAAAAGACAAGTAGCTCTTTTATGATCTTGTCTTTAGTGGTAAAGTCTTGAAGGAAAATAAAACATATAAAATAATGGAATAAGTAGCATTTTCTTTATTGAAAAACTAACTAAAACCGTACGGTTAAAACTGAAAAATTTGCGCATTGGGAATTCTCTTATCATCCACATATTGTGATTCACCATATATAAAAAATATTGAGAATTTGAAGATGTTTATTTGTAAAGATATTTTATCCAAAACATACAATAATGAAGGATATTTTTAAAAAATAATGGGCATTTTACACTAAATACCGGAGTTATATATCGACAAATATCAGACGATATATCGGTAATGGTATTTTGAGTAATATTTTGAAAATATATCAGCTTATAGCAATATACTGTGATATTATCCGATTTTAACTACATAGCGATGCGCATATAGGAAATAGATTCCAAGTACATTATCAAAATATGATTTTGATAGTTGTAGCCGTAGAGATATGATCCATTGGCCGCAAATGTGTATTCAAGAAAAAGACTAATGCAGTTGGAATATACTGAACAACATTGATAAGAATAAAATCATAAATTCCAAATGTTAAAATTAACGCAACAGATTCATCATTCGTTGTGCTCAAGTCGGTTCGGATTTTACTCATAAATTTTTCGCATGATATGACTTTATGTTTTGGTACGTGTAACATCCACCTACTTGGAGGCCCAAAACTAACGGCTACGGATGCTGTATGCATCTATAGTTATTAATCCTAGGCGACCAAATACGGCGACATTAGATACATTGATACACAGAAACACAAGAATATGGAAAAAAAATTAAACAGCAAACAAACTCCACATTCCATTTCAAAATATTCCAAATTGATTACATAATCCCAATTCGCAAACCACCTTCAGATAACATATAATTACTACAAATACGCCAAGAGCGACATATGAAGATGCCCCCGTGGTAGATCAGAGTATATAGATAGGCAAGAAAACAATTTGCCTTTACAAACAAAACACACAACGGAAATAAAAGAACTCTAATAACAAGCTTGCCTCCTACACGTCCGCAAAAACTTTATTCGTCTAAAAGAACACCTGGAAACCATAACTCTCAACCTACTCAAAATCAATTGAGTACCCGAGAGTTTAAGGGGAAAACAAAAATTTCGAGTCAGGCATAAAGCCTAGTATGAATAATAATATACCATCTCAAACCATTTAGATATCTAGTGAGACCATGCCGCTTAGCAGAACGAGTTTTCCCCTCATTAGTATCCTAAAACATTTATAAAACCATATACTGTGCTCCTGCATCCACAATGGTTAAAACAAAATATTTCAAAAACTTTATGATGATATGCAAAACATTAAATCAAATTTGGATTACCCATCCCTATTCATTCTGACTATCTATCTCAATTATAGTTTCTAGGATTATAATTAACCTGTTAAATGTTTAAGGACTATCTGTCCAATATCATAGTTCTCATGGGATCACCAAGAACCTGTTGGTAAATCCAATATCTTATCTCTTATCCTAGTTTTCATGGGCTAATTAGGAACCTATTGACTGACTGTCAATATCTTAATCCAGATATAGTTTTCATGGGCTAACTACAAACCTACTAGCCCCTGCCTATATCAAATCATAGTTTTCATAGGCTGACTATGAACCTATTGGCCTTTGCCAATATCATATAGTTTTCATGGGCCTACTGTAAACCTATTGGCCTCTGTCAATATCTTTAATTAAGATTTTAACATTTGTTAAATTATATTCACTACTGGGTCAACCTATCTGGTTATTCTGCCCTTTCCCAAAATACTGTTGTGTGTTAATAACAATGTGAATAATATTTTCAAAATCTTTATTTATGCCATGGTTTTTCCTTTAAAAATTAGAATGGGTTATTTGTTTTGAAGCTTTAAAACATCACTTTCGAAACCATTAGATGACCTCCTTCGAAAGCATAGAAAACCAATTTTCAATACTCTAAGTATTTACCTTTCAAAACCAATGATACCTTTCGATGGTATCAAGAAAGCATTCTTTAAAACATAGCTTCGAAAAAAATGAAGTACCCATTCGAAAGCATTGGGTTTACTCTTAAAAAAACCTTTTGGGTCAAAATGGTTATATACGAAAGTATCTCTTTCGAAACCAACAAAAATAAATTTGGGGAAAAGTTGTTGGGGTCGGAACCATCTAGTTCGAAAGCAAAGACCTTTATAATTAAAACTTCGAAGGACATAGTCGAAACCCTCTTTTGACTCCATTACCTTTGAAACCCTCACCCTTTTCGAAAGGAATTAGGAAGCGGCTTAACTCAGGTAAAAATAAGGATAACCTGTCAATGGTATTGATGACTTCAATACTTCGGAAGGAGAATAGCGGCTAGGTTTCGACTAGGTCGGAACCTACTCTTTCGAAAGCTTTTTATTTAAAGAGAAAGTTCCCGTTCAAAAGCTATTTATAGAGTCCCTTTCGAAAGCATAACTTTCGACTATGTTAAAAACTTTAAGTAAAACAAGGCAGGAATTTAGCTTTAGAAAACAAACAAAGGTTTTGACTCTATAGGGTATCGACTCAGTCGAAAGCCCTTCAAAACTAGGCAGGCGTTTATCTCTTTAAAACATAACCTTAGTTTTGACTCTGACGAAAGCATATCTTTCGACACTTTACCTTCCGCTACTTACCAATACACTTCGTACCAATTTCGATTGATACCATGTGTCTTGGTTCCGACAATGTGGGTTTCGACAGGGATGGTTTCGTCTGAAATGGTGCGGAGGTAAAGGAGTTGAAAGGTGCCTCTGAAATAGGCGGAACCACCTTTTTCCTGAAATTGTAATTTATAGCTAAACAAGGTAATTGCTTTATAAATAACCTACCAGTTGTAATACCTTGATTGGCTACTTTAAAAATTTTCAAATACTTTACCATTTAAAACTTCCGCAATAATTAGATTTAAACCATAGAAAGGTAACTGTTAAGCCCTTTCATATATCAAAACTAATATTTGCAAAAAAGTCATTCTTTAACAATAATTTATTTTCCCCAATAAATCAACTGGGAAAAATCCCCAAAAATCACAGAAAATCAATTTCATCATGTAATCAAACATATTAAAAATTTAGACCCAAAGTTGTCTAGGAATATTCAAAATAATTTTTTAACCCAAATACTTCATATTTACCATCAAAAATTCATAATAAAATTTCCTTAGCTTGGAAAATTCCGAAAATTAAAACCCATCTCCAAAATCATGTTTTACTTAACATAAAAATTTTCAATGGCAATCTGAAATCATAGATTCTCGGTTTTACATCAAAACCGGGCAAATTCATATGCGTATGAATTAAAATAAATCAATATGATATAACTCAAGCATATCATCATCCATTTTATCACAAAAACTAATTTAAATCATAAATCTGAAATCATATAATCGTAGAATAAAAATAGAGATGGTCTGGGATTATTATTCACCTTAAACTTGATAAGGAATTTGAGATTTGTTGTTGATTAATCCTTCTAGCTTTTGATCCTTGGCTTTAGATTGAAATTCCACTTTTTCTCCTTGTTAATGGCCGATTATCTTAGGGTTATTTGCGTTTTATTTTTGAGTTGAGAAAAATGAACGTGAATGGACAAAATGAAAAGTGTATAGACGTGTATAATAAGGATGCTAATTTACTAATATGCCCATGTGTAATTTAATTATCTTATGAACCAATTTAAAGCCCATTTATCTTGTGGTTAAGCACGACCCTATGTAATTTATTCAAATCTCAATCCCCTTATCATCATTATTCTATTTAATTTATCTAATTAAATCTTCTGATTAATGTTATCAAAAATTAGGGATGTTACAGGCTCCCCCCTTAAAGAATTTCATCCTCGAAATTCAGTAAGGACTAAATACTAAACATAGCAATCATCTCTAACAACACCTAACAACCATACTAGTCTAACTGACTAACAACAATCTATAAGTCTAATATAGACATACCCTCAAAGCAAATCAGGATAAGTATCTCTAATCATGTCCTCTGTCTCGCAAGCACCGTCCTTCTCGTTGTCGCTCCACTGAACTTTCACCAACCTGACTATCTTGTTCCTTAATCTTTTCTCATCTCTAGCTACAACCTGAACTAGTTGTCTAACAAAAGTCAAATTAGGCTCTACCACTAAGTCATCCAACCCTGTCGGAGGAATAATAGTCTCTGGATCATGCACATACTTGCGAAGATTAGACACATGAAATACATTATGGACATATGCCAAACTGCTCGACAACTCTATTCTGTATTCAAGCTTTCCAATCCTCTCTATAATCTGGAATGGACCTACATATCTTGGGGCTAACTTCTCTGACTTTTCAAATCGTATCACACCCTTCATAGGTGATACCTTAATGAAAACCTTATCTCCCACTGAGAATTCTAGGTCCTTACGCCTCTTATTTGCGTAACTCTTCCGCCTTGACTGGGATTCCCTCATCCTTCCTTGGATTAACACAATCTTCTCTGACGCCTCTCTAACCAAATCTGGACCTATGACTAATCTGTCTCCAGTCTCTAACCAACATGCTGGTGATTTGCATGGCATTCCATACAAAGCTTCAAACGGCGCCATTCCTATACTGGTCTAGTAAATATTATTATAGGAAAACTCAACCAAATGTAGGTGATCCTCCCAAGATCCACCAAAGTCTAATACACAAGATTTCAATAAATCTTCGAGTACCTTATTGACTCTCTCTGTCTGCTCATCCGTCTGAGGGTGATATGCAATACTTATATTAAGCTTGGTACCCATCACTTCCTGTAGACTCTTCCAGAATTCACTAGTGAATAAAGCATCTTTGTCGCTGACTATGCTACTAGGAACTCCATTAAGTCTAACTATGTTCTTCATGAACAACTTAGCTAAAATAGGTGCCGTTCTGGTTGACTTAACTGGAATGAAATGGGCACTCTTGGTCAATCTATCCACTATAACCCATATACTTTCATTTCCTCTACTTGACCTTGGTAACCCGTCTATAAAATCCATAGATATCAAATCCCATTTTTAAACTGGAATCTCTAAAGGTTGAAGTAACTCACTTGGTTTTTGATGTTCAGCTTTCACTTGTTGACAGTTTGCAAACTGCCTAACCCACAAGCCAACATCCCTCTTCATGCCTTCCCAATAGAAGCTCCTCTTCATATTCTGATACATCTTGGTTCCTCCAAGATGAATCGTAAACTTGGATCGATGACATTCTCCAAGAATTTCTTTCCTCAAGTCCTCCACATTTGGAACACACAACCGTCCCTTCTTTCTTATCCATCCTTTTTGGTCAAGGCTAAAATCCTTTAGATCATCGATCTCAATTCCACCCTCAACCCTTCTGATCCTTTCAACTAATACTGGATCCTCCTTCTGCCTAGAAGTAATTTTCTCAATCAATACCAATCAAACTTCTAAACAAGACAACCTGGCGGTACTCTAACTAGAACCAGCCGTTGATCTTAACGGCACATCACAACTGACTATAACTTCTAAATCCTTCCACTCCGCCAACTTAGCTAACACCACATTCTGATGTTTCCTGCTAAGAGCATCGGCCACCTTATTACCTTTTCCTGGTGTATATTCGATACCAAAATCATATGCAGCCAGAAACTTTAGCCACCTCTAATTTCTCATATTCAACTCCTTCCGAGAGAATAAATATCGTAAAGACTTATGATCGATATATAACTCAAATCTCTCCCCTAAGCGATAATGTCTCCAAATCTTCAATGCAAAGATCACAACTGCCAACTCCAAATCATGAGTGGGATATCTACCTTCATGCGGTCTAAGCTGCCTAGATGCGTAGGCAATGACTTTACGACTCTGCATCAACACCGCTCCTAATCCAGTTCCACATGCATCAGTATACACCATCAATCCTTGGTTCTCGTCTAGAACTACTATCACGGGTGCATTGGTCAACAAATGCTTTAACTTAAGGAATGCCTCCTCACATTTTTCGGACCAAACAAATCTCACTTTCTTCCTGGTTAGCTTAGTTAAGGGTGCTGCTATTCATGAGAAATCCTTAATGAATCTTTGGTAGTAGCCAATAAGTCCAAGAAAACTCCTGATCTCAATCACCGTCTATGGTCTCTTCCAATTATTCACAGCTTCGATCTTATCTGGATCGACTGAGAATTCTTCTCTGAAACCGTGCGACTAAGAAATTTTACCTCTTTCTTCCAGAAATGACACTTGGTAAACTTTGCTTTTAGCCGATTCCGTCTTAGTGTCTCAAGCACCACTCTAAGATGAACTTCATGCTCTCTCTCATCCTTAGAGTATACTAGAATGTCATCTATAAACACCAGTACAAATCTAACCAAGTACTCTCGGAAAACTCGATTCATCAAATCTATGAAGAAAGCGGGTGAATTTGTTAATCCAAATGGCATCACCAACCACTAATATGAACCATACCTAGTTCGAAATGTTGTCAAAGGAATACTATCCTCCGCCACTCTTAACTGCTGGAAACCGGTCGCCAAGTCCAACTGGGAAAACACTCTGGCTCCACTCAACTGATCAAACAAATCATCTATTCTTGGAAAAGGATACTTATTCTTAATCGTCCTTTCGTTTAACTTATGATAGTCGATGCACATCCTCAATGACCCATCTTGTTTCTTTACGAAAACCGCGGCCGCTCACCAAGGTGAACTGCTTGGTCTAATAAAATTCCTTCCTTCTAGATCCACTAGATGCACCTTTAATTCCTTCATCTCAGTTAGTGTCATCTTGCTAGGCGGTCTACATACAGGTTCATCTCCGGGCACAAGATCTATTCTAAACTCAATAGCTCTTTTCGGGGGTAGTCCAGTGACGGGCTCAAAGACATCCGCAAACTCCCTTGCTACCCGAACCTGACTTAACCCCACCTCCATAGCATTAAGCATAGTACTAACACTCCGGTCAGTATTCTCTACTGAGAATATCACTCGGTTATGACTATCAGGGTGTCTCAGTAATATTTCCCTATCATGGCAAAATATTCTAGCCTCATACCTACTCAACCAATCCATACCCAAAATGATTCTGATATCTACGAAATCAATAACATACAAACTGCATGCAAATTTATAACCCAACAAATCAAGTTCTAACTGGTCACATCTTAACCCTAGTGTTGTGTACCCTCCTATTGGATTCGCAACCCTTTAGGAAGTAACAAGGTAGGTTGGTTCTAGACATAGTCTATCAACCAAACACTGAGATATAAATGATGTGATGCACCGGTATTAAAAATTACTCTAACTGAAATACTCTGAATGAAAAGCGTACCTTCCATCACAGTCTTTCCTTTATCAGCCATAGTAGGCCTGGCTAATCCAATAACAAAGACCTTTCCTTTGTCCTCCCTAACTGGACACCGATTCTTGTAATGCCCAACTTGATCACAGTTGAAGCATTTCACATTCTTCTTACTTGCAGCTTTCTTCCCATTTCCTGACCGGCATTCATTTGCCAAGTGACCCTTCTTGTCACACTTATAGCAAAATATCTCTGCCTTTGACTTCTTGGCAGTATAACCCTTCTGGGTTCCCTTCTTAAAGAACTTCCTCTTCTTCCCCTAAGAATCCTAAGTCTTCATTGACTTCTCTTTAGCTAAATCAACAAGTAACTCCTCCTGGCAAATGGCCATCTCCACCACTATATTACAAGGACCACGGATATGTGTCATGGTCATTCTAGCAAGCTCAGGCCTCAGTCCTCAAATGAACTTCTCATTCCTTTTGATGTTAGTATCTATAATAGCATATCCATATCTAGACAGCTCTTCAAAATAAGTAGCATACTCGACTACTGACATCACTCCTTGCACTAAATCCATAAATTTCCTCATCAGATCAGACTTTGCAAACTCAGATACAAACTTCTGTCCAAATCTCATTTTAAAATCAGCCCAAGTTAACTACTCTTCCGACACTCCGGTAGTGACACTATTCTACCAATGTAGTGTTGACCCCTGCAACTATCTAGAGGCCAACCTTCTCTTTTGCCCATCATTTAGGCCTAAATCAGTAAATATAAGCTCACAATGCAACAACTAGTTCTGAACTTCTACGGCACTTTCCATTCCCAAGAATGGCTTCCCACCCAAACTGGTGTAGTCTCTACTCAGCAAAGCAATATTCCCAACTGGAGACACATGATTAGCTCCTCCTACATTTCCAACAACTCCAACAGCAGCTCCAGCTTGCATCAAATCAGCAAAGAACTAAACTTTGCCCCAATATCTACTGGTGGATTTCCAGCACTCACATTGGCATCAGCATTTTGATTACTAGCATTAGCCTGTCGACCATGATTCCTCCTGGTAGTGGATCGAGCATTTCTATTAGTTGTGGTGCTTCGTCCACTAAGATTTCCTCTTCCGTTTCCTGCTTCCATATCTCCTTCCTCATAAATCTACATACGAGCCTTAGTAAGATACAGAAGAATGGTCTAAGAAAGCGGGGAATACGTACTTATATATATATAACTATATATAGAAAGTACAAGTACGTTACTATATCATTAACCCAAACCCCAATCTTATTGTCTGATTCATTGGATTATGATTGGAAAATATTTTAGGTTTAAGTTTCTTTTAAAGTTTCATAAATCTATGCTCGAATACCAACTTGTAACATCCCCCTACTTGGAGGCCCAAAACTAACGGCTATGGATGCTGTAGTCATCCATAGTTATTAATCCTCGGCGACCAAATACGACGACATTAGATACATTGATGCACAGAAACACAAGAATATGGAAAAATATAAACAGCAAACAAATTCCACATTCCATTTCAAAATATTCCAAATTGATTACATAATCCCAATTAGCAAATCACGTTCAGATAACATATAATTATTACAGAATATGCCAAGAGCGACATATGAAGATGCCCTCTTGGTAGATCAGAGTATATAGATAGGCAAGAAAACAATTTGCCTTTACAAACTAAACACACGGCGGAAATAAAAGAACTCTAATAACAAGCTTGCCTCCTGCACGTCCACGGAAACTTTATTCATCTAAAAGAACACCTGGAAACCTTAACTCTCAACCTACTCAAAATCAATTGAGTACCCGAGAGTTTAAGGGGAAAACAAAAACTTCGAGTTAGACAAAAAGTCTGGTATGAATAATAATATACCATCTCAAACCATTTGGATATATAGTGAGACCACGCCGCTTAGAGGAATGGGTTTTCCTTTCACTAATATCCTAAAACATTTATAAAACCATATACTTTGCTCCTGCACCCTCAATGGTTAAAACATAATATTTCAAAAACTTTATGATGATATGCAAAACAAGTAAATCAAATCTGGATTACCCGTCCCCGTTCATTCTGACTATCTGTCTCAATTATAGTTTCCAGGATTACTATTAACATATTAAATGTTTAAGGACTATTTGTCTAATATCATAGTTTTCATGGGATCACTAAGAACCTATTGGTAACTCCAATATCTTATCTCTTATCCTAGTTTTCATGGGCTAACTAGGAACCTATTGACTGACTGTCAATATCTTAATCCGGATATAGTTTTCATGGACTAACTACAAATCTAATAGCCCCTGCCAATATTAAATCTTAGTTTTCATGGGCTGACTATGAACATATTGGCCCCTACTAATATCATAAAATTTTCATGGGCTTACTGTAAACCTATTGGCTCCTTCCAATATCTTTAATTAAGATTTTAACATCTGCTAAGTTATATTCACTACAGGTGTCAGGGTCAACCTATTTGGTTATTCTGCCCTTTCCCCAAAATACAATTATGGGTTAATAACAATGTGAATAATATTTCCAAAATCTTTATTTATGCTATGGTTTTTCCTTTAAAAATGAGAATGAGATATTTGTTTTGATGCTTTAAAACATCACTTTCGAGACCACTGGATGACCTCCTTCGAAAGCATAGAAAACCTCTTTTCAAAACTCTATATATTTGCCTTTCGAAACCAATGATATCTTACGATGATATCAAGAAAGCATTCTTTAAAACATAGCTTCGAAACAAATAAAGTACCCTTTTGAAATCATTGGGTTTACACTTAAAAACATCATTTGTGTAAAAACGGTTATATACGAAAGTATCTCTTTCAAAATCAACAAAAATAAATTTGGGGAAAAGTTGATGGTGTTGGAACCATCTAGTTCGAAAGCAAAGATCTTTATAATTAAAACTTCAAAGGACAGAGTCGAAACCCCCTTTCGAATCCATTACCTTCGAAACCCTCACCCCTAATTTATTTTCCCTAATAAATCAACTGGGAAAAATCCCCAAAAATCATAGAAAATCAATTTCATCATGTAATCAAACATATTTAAAATTTAGACCCAAATTCTTCCAGGAATATTCAAAATAAATTTTTAACCCAAATACTTCGTATTTACCATCAAAAATTCATAATAAAATTTCCGTAGCTTGGAAAATTCTGAGAATTAAAACCCATCTCCAAAATCATGTTTTACTTAACATAAAAAATTTCCATGGCAGTTTGAAATCATAGATTCTCAGTTTTACATCAAAACCGTGCAAATTCATATGCGTATGAATTAAAATAAATCAAACTAATATAACTCAAGCATATCATCATCCATTTTATCACAAAAATGAATTTAAATCATAAATCCAAAACCATATAATCCTAGAATAAAAATAGAGATGGTATGAGATTATTATTCACCTTAAACTTGATAAGGAATTTGAGATTTGTTGTTGATTAATCCTCCTAGCTTTTGATCCTTAGCTTTAGATTGAAATTCCTCTTTTCCTCCTTGTTAATGGTCGGCTATTTTAGGGTTATTTGCGTTTTATTCTTGAGTTGAGAAAAATAAATGTGAATGGAAAAAAATGAGAAGTGTATAGCTGTGTATAATAAGGAGGCTAATTTACTAATATGCCCATGTGTAGTTTAATTATCTTATGAACCAATTTAAAGCCCATTTATCTTATGGTTAAGCACGACCCTATGTAATTTATTCAAATCTCAATCCCCTTATCATCATCATTCTATTTAATTTATCGAATTAAATCTTCTAAATAATGTTATCAAAATTAGGTATGTTACAGTACGTATTTGTTGAAACAGAAAATTCTAAATAATGATTTAGAGTAAACTGTTTACACATAATAATCGACGTATATCGAAGTCAGCTATTAAGTTTGTGAGTTTTTGGATATAATCCAAGAATAGATACAAAAATGTTGTTTGCTAAGCATCAAAATTAAACAAGTGTTTTGGTAGAAATATCAAATAGTATGGCCATCAGTCAAAATGCAGTGGAAGTATGTATTCATAAGAAAGAATGTTAAAAGGTACATAGATATTCTAAACCATAAATACAACACACTACTGGTTGTTAACGATGTGCTTATGTTAAAATCAAAATTTTTGGTGCTTTACATTGGATTTGCAAATGATGACTTTTATGGTAAGTATAGAAGATATTGGGAATGTTCCAAGCAATATACAAGGACACCTTATTAAAACATTTAATACGGAACATGTAGGATGGATTCCTTATGCATTAGCAATAGGAATTATTATACATGTTACGTTGTCTAACATATCGTGATTTGTTTGTGTATTTGATACATAAAGCAAATATCAAATCCAAATAGATATCACTAAATCGTTGTTTAAGGTGTTCTCTTGTATTTATGAAATACTAGAGAATTGTTTACAAAAATAATGAACTTCTTATGAAGGAGTGTTTGGACTCAAACTTCATAAGTGATATTGACTATAATATGTCAACAATAAATTCAAGTTAAGAATATTTAAGTTGGAAATTTTCCAAATAGAAGAGATTGTGGCTGATTCAATGAAAAGGTTAAGTATAATGACTTGAATAGTGCTAAAATAAAAGCATTATATATACAATAAATGAACAAATTTAGAATTGAGCCGAGGGTGATTCCAAATATTGAGAATCCCATAACATTGTTATATGATAACAATGTTGTGATATAGTTCATAATAGAACTTAGAGCTCACTAGAAGTCAAGAGACATACTCCGAATGTTCCACACAATAAAGCAGTTTACCAACATTAGGGAGAGTTGATTAACAGAGTAGATAATGGAAGCATAATTGCATACTCGTTGATTGAGAAACTGATCTGATTGGTTTTGAGGAAATCGATAGGAAAAGTTGGAATAATATTCCATAATTGAACCCAAGTGCAAGTGGAAGATTGATAGAGTTAGGGGTATGCCATAGGGGCAATTATATAAATTTTTACATATATATATCTAACTCGATAACCAATTTTGTTTAAAATAAAAGGTGTTTTCTTTCTATTATATACTTGATATAATGTGTTATATTAATCAATTAATTCAATTAAAAGTGTATTTAATAGAAAATCCATAAATGATATGTTTCGTGATAGTAATTACGAAGCCTTGTAACCATGAGTAATTTATCACAATGAAATTAAACATACCGTTATATTCCTAGTCAAGACGTATCGAGACTGGATATCGATGCATCCACTAAGACTAGAGTATGTAATGCTCTTCAAATGTTGGGCAGCGTATTACTCATGATTGCTAGGGAACCAAGGGGTTACGTACGAATAGTTATTGGATAATTATGGAATGACTTACTAGATAGTGTTATGTTGGTTAATATAATAAGAACAAATAAAAAATATCGATGTGGTAAAATTACAAGGTTCTCTTGACTTGAGAATACAGTTGATCTTTAAATGGAAGCTTTGCTTTGATTATGGTTAAATCGTGGCACGCCATCCATGAATGACTATAGTTGGGTCGAGCATTGAAAGTGAAACACTATTCAAGAGATGATTCGTCTCCTTATTTATATAAGTTTAGTACCACAGTCAACTAAAGACAACACAAAGTCAAAATCTCTGGCTAAAGCATTTCAGTTAATAATAATAATAATTATTAAACCAAGGATTTGGGCTAAAGGGTTGAATATGGACGATAATGGAATTTTGACCATTGCCAAATTTCATAAGTCGAAAATGATATAGTTTTGATGAAGAGAATTGGTGTAAATAATAGTCATAATCGGGTAACGCTTAAGAAAGTAAAACTGGAATTTACTGAAACCAAGTATGTAACAACCCGTACCTTAATGGGCCTGAATTTTGACTAAATCAAAATCTAAGTCCACTAGGGTATGGATCATTGGTTTTGTTAACCTGTAATAAGCACAAGTATATCAAAGGGCAGTCAACAGAAATTAACAGCGGAATAGAAAAATATAATAGATCATACGTACTGACTAAGGCTACTTTCTTGGAATCAATATTATTCCACAAATGCCTGGTTTCTGTGTCAGCGTCGAGCATGAATAAGAAGACTTCACCATCTATCATTCTCTTCTTGCTCCAATAGTCTATCCTTCTAAATCTATCTTGTGGGTTGTTATGAGAAGAGGGGGGGGGTTAGAACAATGTTTTGGGGGTTGGAAAAATTACATACTTTACCTATAATATGCCGATTGATTTCCATTTAAGTGTTATGTCTATTATTTACTGCTGATCTGTTAAATTCTATGTGCGCATATGACATGTCTAACCTAACCTTCCCCTAGGTATAACTATGTGTGTATATATACATAAACACACACACACACATATATAAACGATGTACTAACCAAAAACACCGGCCAATTAATACTTCTTAAGTAGGGAGGAGGCATATCCGTCGACCATTTACTTCATCAATCCTTGAAGTGGGCCCTCCGCAACGTAAACGCTAGTCAATCGATTATAGCTACAAAGACCAATGACCCTTATAAATGGCTATATAATTTATAATTTGGTTGACGTACCACTAACGCATCTTAAAGACTAATCTAAGGATTAACTGGCCCACATCCGACAAAACAAACATCTAACCAACTAACTTTGAGGTCTATGTGTATCCCATATGGATTCTATACTAGTAGAAAGCGAAATCCGTTAGGGCATAACCCGAGCCTTTGTTACTGACCGCTATGGACTGCTGGTGGTCATAGCCTATATGAGAGCTCTATTGCAAAATACCGGTCCAACAAAAATACTGACATAATCCACCAACCATTCTAAGCTCACATCCCTTTTAGACTAACCTAATGTAAGTCAAGGAAAATTCTCCTTTCAGTTACTTAATACCTCTTATTAGAAATGAAGCAGACCCCATTTCCTTAAAAGCACTGGGTCATTTAATACTTTAAATTCGAGGCAAATCCTTGGTATTTTTTCCCTACCTATCCGCAAACGCATATCCTTTCCCCATGGGTCCTACGGTTGGAGATGTCCCACACTAATAGTAAATATATACAACTGCTAGTAGCTTCTAGGTGAAAGGCAGACTTTTGTAATGTAACTCTAACAACCTTGCCTCTCAACTCACTAAACCAAACTAACCATCCTAGGTTTAATGTTGGGCTAGGACCATTAATTCACACTTGCTCTAATCGTATAATTAAGGCTATATAATTTCCCACTATGAAAATTATACTGCCTTCTAACATTCAATTCCTACCTTATAAGATTATTTACTATATTCCATAAATGTTAATTGTCCATAATAAATGGTCGTTACTATTCTAATTGGACAATCTCTAGTAACATTTATCTATTAATTCTAATTCAACCTATTATGCATATTCATTTACCATAAATGACATATTAAACTCTTGATCATTTTCCATTTAATTCCTTTAACTCTCCATTAATTAAAATTTATTGTCCATTAAATTTGTAGTTATGGTCCATAAATCTTGGAATTACTATTCCTTCCTTTATCAACCTTCCAGACCTATAATTATTACACTACTAATAACTAATATGAATATAATTGAATACTCTATATATATTTAATTGATAAGCGTGGTTATACATATGTATATTTTCCAATTTCTAACTATTTATTCCTAAACTAGAATATCGTCGTAAATTCACGTTTGCTCAAATTCCATTTTTGGAGCCCTATAAATTATTTATTAATTACCGTTAATTTTTATGGGGTGTTACAAAGTAAGCAATAAATTTGGCTAAAATATTACACCACCTGCTAAGTGATGTGTGAATATTAATATTCGAATAGTTCGATATTAATCATTGACCAAATTTATACCTAACGGGTCACATAACTGAAACGATGAATACTCCTTTGACCAATATTATTATAAATTAGTTAAGTTAATTAGTATTTATGAAATATTAATAATAAAATTTTATTTTAATTTGTTTGACAATATGATAAAATATATTTATGATTCTTTTAACTATATTAATTGATATACGATATCGATACAGATTTAAATTGGATTTAAATGCAAAATATTTTGTTTGGGCATTAAATAGGTTTGAAGCCCATATGAGGGTGGTTTGGCCAAGGTGGAGCAACATAGGGGATGGCCATGTGATGGTTGGATAGGCTAAGGTTTGGATGGATTAGATATAGAGAATTAGTAAGAGATAAAAAGAGATCTAGAGCCTAATTTGTCTCAAATCTCTCCTTTATATAAGCATCTCAACCCACACCTATTAGAGAACTTTTTGAAGCATCCTTGTCCCTACCTCTGGCCAAAATCGAATTCTAGTCCTCCTTATATCTCCATTTTTAAAATGAAATCAAAGTAAAATAGATACCATTCAATAGCTGGCGGTCATCGGTTCAGGGCCTAGTACTCTACTAGATTGGAAACTGTTTCAAGGAGTAGATCTCATTGTTTCAAAGTGTACTTAAAGGTATTGGATATAAGGTAAATTTTTACTGTATTTATGAATATAATTGTATGTACAATATTCATATCATGTATATTGTATTGTTAGTTAGGTGACGAATCTATTATAAAATATGTTATTATAATTAGACCGGTTGTATATTTATACACATAATATATTTACAAATTTTTTCATGTTATATATATACCTATGATCTACACGACTCAAATAAAAAATAATAATTTTTAGATTTATTTAATTAATTCAATGTACAAAATTTAATTATACATAAGTTTTGTAATTTAAATTATATATCTTATTCTATTCATATATAGTTTTTAAAATTTTATATAATTAGTTTCATATCTAAAATAATTTCAATTTTTTTTATACATATATATTATTATTTAAATATTATTTAAATTACTTAATTAGGAAAATCAATTATAAAAATATATTTTTCTATTACAAAATATGTTTTATAAAATTAGATTTGTACTTAATATATTTTCAACAGAATTAAAAAAACATTTTTATTTAATATATATTTTAAATATTGATCGAAAATAATAAATAGATTTAAAAATTATTTTAAATAATAAAATTACATATTAAATGTTCAAATAAAAAAATATCACTCGTAATTTTTCTGAAGTTTTAAAATTCAAAATTATGTTCAAAATTTTATTTATTATTAATTTATTAACTTTTAAAATAATATCTGTGTATATTAATTTAAAATATATTTTTAATAAAAAAATAATATTTTTTCGTGCGTAATAATAGGTACATATCTATTTTAATATTTATATGTATTTATATTTAAAGATATTAATATGTATATATTTATTATCATATTATATATATATATATATGTGAATGTATGTATATATGTATGATACACGTATATATATATATATATAATTAAACACTAATTATATAATATAAAATCATTTTATAAATCTAAATAAAATAATGATTTTATATAAAATAAATTTAGAAATGTTCGAAATAAGTTAGACTTCATAGGCCTTATAAAAATCCAAAATGGTAAATTTTTTGAAATTAACTCATTACTTTCACTATGGGCTGGCCCATTTCCAACAATATTATGATTAAACCAATAATCAGACTTTATTGATTTGGTCGTTGGTTGTATTTAGAAAATTGCGATGACGCGATTCTTTTGAGGAGAATGTAACAACCTGCAAATTTGACGCTACAAAATATTAAATAGATTAAAAGTGAATTTTTAATAAAAGAGTGAATTGGGTATCGCGTTTATAACCGATGTGAAGGTCTTTCCTAGCTGATCTTTTTTATATAGATTTGATGGTTTTGGAGTTATGGTTTGCTAAGTAGAGGGGTTATGGTGTTTAAACATCATACGTAGCTGTTTCGGATCAAATCAGATCAACAATCCATAATCCAACCTAATGACAATATAGGTGAGCCTATGGAACCCTAGTAGTCACTCTATCTTCAATTTTCTTCTTTAATCCTGAAATCGCCCTAACTGACGTCTAATGGTGATTAGCAAATTAATTAAAAGTGATTTAAAATTCAAAATACCTAAACCCTATCGAACTATATATGGATTCGAAGCTGTTGATGAGACGAAGAGGTGTCTGACATTTGTTTTTCCATCCGATGCTGCAAGTGACTAGAAATTGGCGAAATATCCACGATTTTCCATTTTAGAGTTTCAAAATCAACTCTAAATCAGTGGCGATTGAACGATCAAAAGGCACCAGACGTTACAAAATGATTTTATACTTAAAAGAAATCATTGGTCGTAAATATGATGTTTTAGATGGATGCAACATGTAGTTAATGGTTGATTTTATTTATCACGTGTATTGTTTTATGATGATAAAATCGCATTTAATGTGGGTGCAATATTTTTCTATTATTACTACATGTGTGTAGTTAACTATGTTTTTATCGTGTTGGTGTTTATATTACTAATATAGTGGTTTAGTACACATTTGGTTGATTTATACATACATTGATGGTGTATTACTAATGGTTGATAATCACTATATGTGAGTATATATATGTTGTGATTAGCTTAAATGTTTGGGGTTGACATAATGTGTTATCAAATTTTTATAATGTTTAATGGATAACTATGTTTTTATTGTTGTTACGTCATATTTTATTATGATTGATTGGAATGGTTTAGTAGGAGTATTGTTTTTGCTTGCATTTGTTGCAGTGGTTGCACTGGTTGCGATGGTTCCATGGATGCTATGGTTGTTATATGCTAATGATTATTTGGATGCATGAGAAGAGTAGGAAACAGAACTACATGGGCTTGATCCCCCAAAAGGGGCACGTAGACAATCTTTTCCTATGCAATGGCTATCTAGCCTATGGCCATAGTATATAAGGTTAGGCGTAATCTAAACATTATTGAAACATTTTTATTTTATTATATATATATATCTATACGGCATTAAGTTGCAGGTAGGAGCAGAAGAGGGAATGAAAAGGTAGATGTTGGTCATACCACTGATAAGTAATTTGGTATATTCTTTTATACCACGTTTATATCATTTGTGAGTTGATGATAATTGAGTATTGAAATGTAAATTGATGCGAAAATATTGTACAATTATTGTATTATCGAGTTAATATTTATTTATATTAATGTTTTATTCCACTATAACGTTTTTCTTTTCCTTTCTTAGTTATTGACAAAGAAAATTATAAAATAAACAATCCACCATTATTGATGTAAAAAATTAGTTGCAATCATATTTTGTGGCTTTCGTAATTGATTTCAAATGTTGAAAATAGTGGGGCGTTACAACCATAAACGTTCATATGTGAGTTCTATCTTAATTGCTCTTAGCTAGTCAATATAGTTTGTTTCAGCGTGCTTATCGTTTTTTGAAAATAATCTTAGATCGGTCATTTTGGTGCAAATTTAATTTAAGTAGATTAGGATGATTTAAACATAGCATATGTTCTTATTCTATTGGATAACTAAATATAGATTTCATTTATCTAATAAGCTCTCACTAGATTCTTATATATGGAAATTAGCATCTGCTCCTTATATTTAAACTTAATTCCTAAAAAACCCTCCTCGAAAACAAGTTTCACGAAATACTCATGTCAAAGTTTCAAGTAAAAATGGAGTTTAAATTGCAAATAAATGTAGCTTGAATTGCAAATATATGCAGTTAGAACCGCAAATATATGCTGTTCTAACTGCACATTTTTGTATAATGAAAATTTGTAGTTCTGAATGCAGATATATGCAGTTTTGGCAGCAAATATATGCGATTTAAACTGCATATTTTCCTTACAAAAGCCGTTTTATTAGCCGCTATAGCAAAAAATGGCAATCAAGGTTTGACTTTTGATTTTTGTTCTTTTTTTCCCCATGTGTTATTTAGTATATTGTTTTAGTTATGTAGTATGGTAACATTTGGTGGATTTTGATATATTTTAGCATTCCATTGTCATTTTAACAATTATATGCTGACTGTATTGTTACTCTATATGAAATTATAATATTACATGAATTTAACATTTGATATTGTATTATATGTCATAGTGCTAGTATTTTTTAGCATTTATTATTCTGTATATTATATGACTCTACTATCAAACACATAATGCTATATTAATTTAGGATTAATCATATATATTATTTTTCACTTCTGCATTCATGTAAATATCTGAAATTTTATGCTGTGAAAGTAATATACTTTACTAATAGTAGTATATTATTATCTTGTATTAGCATTTGAAAAAAACTACTGTTTTTTTTAAGGTTTCTTTCCGCTTGCTATGGGAGTAGTTTACCATGAGAATGAGTCAAATTGGTCTTGGTTTTTGGAGCATTTAAAAAAGATGCTTAACGAGGATCTCGAATTGGTTTTCATATCTGATCGCCAGTGGGGTTTGTTGTTAGGTGTTCCAAAAGTGTTTCCATCTTCTTTTCACAGCTATTGCACATTTCATAAGGAGCAAAACATTGGTTCAGTAGTTAAAGCTTGCAAGGGCGATACTTATATTGTTGATTTGTTTAAACTTTTGACTCGAGCTTCAAATCCATATGATTTTGATCGCTATATGTTAAAGTTTAAAGAAATTGGTGGTGTTGCTGCAATTAACTTTTTAAATGATAAACCTTTTGAACATTGGACTGATTTGTTTTTTCAAGGCAAGAGGTATGGAGAATATTCATCTAATGTGGCTGAAAGCTTTAACTCTTGTATTGTGGATGATAGATTTATGCATATTATGTCTTGTCTAGATGGAATCCGGGTTAAAATAATGGAACAAATGGCGAAGAGGAGAGAAGACTGTCATCGCTGGACTACTACTTTATGTCCGGTTATGGAGCAACGGTTGTCGCAATTAGTTAATGAAGGTTTTGGATGGGATACATATAGGTCTTTGGAAAATGTTTTTGAAGTTAGATCTCCAATATCACATCATGTTAATCTTGAAAAAAGATTGTGTACTTGTAATCAGTGGAAAGTTACCGGTTTTCCATGTGCACATGCCATCAAGTGTATGAATAAATCAAGGCAGTTAGTATATGACTATGTGGATTATTATTTTACAACTGATGCTTTTAGATCGATGTATGCGTATGCTATTAATCCAATTCCTAATGTTGGTAAGCCAATTGTTAGCGGAGATGAAGTCACAATTAAACCGCCTAAAGAAATTCGAGGTGCTGGAAGACCTTCTACTAAAAGACATGGCGGTTTTTCTTATTCTCAGAGTAAGCGGAATAAATGTTGTAATTGCAATCAAGTTGGACATAACAAGAGGAATTATCAAGCTTCAATGAAGATTTAAATTTGAATTTTATTTTTTTTCTTTTATTTCTGTCATTTTATTCATTGTATTTCTTTATTGTTTACTTATTTGGTATAGTCATACCTTTTTTAATTTCTGATACTAGTACATGTACTGTGATGATTGATTGTTTTAATAAGAAGTTTTCTTTTTTTTGTGGATTTTTTGTGATTTTTATTTGTCTACGGAGCATATTATTTTCATTTGTACATTATCTTTTTTTTACTGTAATATTGTATTGTGAGGAAAAAATATTGTTATGTTAGTATCAGATGTTTTCTGTTAATTTAAGAATTCATTAGAATAATGCTATTTGCATATAGCTTTTTTATTTAGTATAGACTAGAAAGGTTGGCAAATTTGGTTATCAGTTATACATTAATAAACTCAGCGATGCTGCTTCAGGTAAAATAAAGTGTTGTTGTGAGCATTGACATTCAGGTCAAATAAATGGGTGCTCTTCTTTGTCCATGTTGGAAGCTAATGTATTTATGTTGTTTATCTTCTGTCTTTTTCTTTCTGTCTGTTTTCTTTCTTCTAATTTAATGTTCATAATTTATAGAGGTTCTTCCTTTGAATTTAATATCAAGTTACTAAGAGAAAATAGTGAGTCCTCAATTTTGGTTTACAAGATGTAATCAAAAGCATGCACAGTCAATCAAAAAACTAGCACGAAATAAATTTGTGGCATGTCATAGCATAGCATGGAATGCAAATTCACAGTGCTGAATTAAAGGGATAGTAATATATAGATGATTATCATCAATTTTAACTTCCATATAAGAGAGGCAAGGAAAGAAAATAAATCATTCTGATAAATAGGACAACTACTAGATTTGCATATACCACATGCTCAGGTCCTAAATCTTATTTATTCTACTTGGCTGTAGTTCTTCAGATTATTGATTAGCTGTTATTCCTTGAACACTTGAAAGAATTAGCTATGCTGTTTTCTTATAGACGTGGTATAATTCAAGTAGAAAAAATTGATTGCAAATTCAATATAGCATTTTCCAACATTGATGTTAATTCATTATAGCATTTCAATGCAGTTTTTTTTGTCCAAAATCATTATGTACAGAAATATTTCAAAGAAGTTCTACAGTTAGAAATTATGATATACAAGCACGGCAAGCATAAAATTTTCAGAGCAAAATAGAGATTAAGCAATTACATTTTTTCAGTTAGCAATACAACAAGACATTTGTAGCAAAAGAATCAAACCTTTAAGAGAACATACGTATAACAAATTACAGCTATGCAAGTACTAACACTATTCCACTTGAATTTGAAGTTCATTAAAATAATAGTATCAATTCAACTATAGTTAGCACTTCATCTTCATTTCAGCCAATTCATATTTAACTATAATCAGTACTTCAACTTAAATTGAGGTACTTCAAATTTAACTACAATTATCACTTCTTCAAATTTTCCAAGTCTTCAACTTTTCTTTTTACTTTAGTTCTTTTTCTCCACTTCTTTTTCAGCTTCTTCAGGAGTTGCATTTGTAAAGAAAGTCATGACGTTCCAACTTCTATGTGGATCATATAGTATGTTATACACCATTTCAGCTTGCATGAGGTTGATATCTTTTTTGCTGTATTCGAAGGGGAGGTTTGAGTCTTTGTCCAAATGTTGAATGAATTTCATGACATATAGAGCATAGTCATTCCTGTTGATTTAAAAAAGAAAAAAAAACACAAAAAATTATTTGTTAACTAGTTATCAATTTATGCTAACAATTTTATCATTACAGACAGACTAAAAATATTTGTACATGGTAAGTATTTAATAATTGTGATATGTTAAAAGAATTGTACATCAGCTTGAGTAACATAGGCTGGATACATAAGGACTTATATGAGTATTTATTATGGAGCTTCAGATTAATAGAGTAAAAGAGCAGTGGTATAAAAGATGTAATGCTACAACCATTTAGTATTTATCTTAACATATAAAATTGGGCTTCATATAGGAATGCATGAAGAATTTTTTTTAGATCATTGGACTAAAAGGGCAATGGTGTAATGTTATAATGATATCGTCATTTAGCATTTTGTAACGACCCATAAATTTTGATTGGTTTTAATAATGTATTTAACTGAATTTTGTGAAAATTTTAAATAATTGAATTTTGAAATAAAAATTTAATATTTGGATTACGTATAATTAAATATAGCAAATGGAAAATGGAAAATTTATAATATTGAAGTTTATTTTATTGTATAATTTTATTCAAACTCAAATCAGTTAATAATTGTCGGTAATAAAATGTTTTCCAAACTTGAATATTTTTATACAGTAAATTTCTAAATCTTCTTCTGAGTGAGATGTCATCTTTCGTTTTTCCAAATTTGGACTTCTACTGCTCCGTTTATCTTAATTCTGGCAAAATAGCAGCATTTTCGGTACCGATTATCGACTTTTGATTGGATGATCGTGCCACTAATATCCGTGTACCATTTTGATCGTCTCGTCGTGCTGATCTCCACAGTATATTCAACTCTGCATTTTGAGATCCGGTACACGCCGAAAAGAATAAACTGTTCATTGTAACGGTACCTTTAATTGTGACCGTTAATTCTCCTTCGGTTTAAAATTTTGAAACGTGCTGCACACTCATATTAATTGCTTTAATAACTTTGATTGCTGAATCATTGGACAACCATTCCTTTTCAAATTTTCTTTTGATCTGATTTGTGGCTTACATTACTTTGAAATAAATTTTTAGATCTATAGCATAGCCTGTCACTGTTCGCATCAATTCACGTGTTCTTTATTGGTACGTTTCAATCTGTTCTCCTTCTTGGTAACAATAATGATATATTAGTTGTTGCTTTTAATTTGTCCACCTGCTTTTAACTTTTCACCTTCGAACCACTTGGCCTTTCGTTGAATCTGTTCATAAAGCTTTGAGATAAAATAATATTCAGATTTGCTACTTGCTTCAATTGAAATATTGAAGCCACTATCACCATTTTTTTTCTCGCCTAATAGCTTTTCCCTCCCCACCTCATAACACCCCTCTTCCTCCTCCACCCACGCTGCCCTCCCTCATCTTCGCTCTCTCCTCCGCCTCCTCGACCTTCGCCCGAGCCACCTGAGCACCGCCTCCGACCTCTTTCCTCCAACAACTTTGCTCCACCCATCATGTCACCGAGCCCACAACCATCGACCGCATCAACCAAGCAGCCCTCCCATGTCATTCTCCTCTTCCCCCTTCCACGTGACCACCTTCACACCCAACCGAGACCACCTTCCCACACTGCAATCTCCCCCTCCAACTTTGGCCGCTTCGTTTTCCTTGTTCTAGCCATTTGCAGACCCTTCTTCTTTGATGTGTAGGTTATCTATAAGTAAGTGTATGGTTATAGTATATAAAGTTTTAACAGTAGTCTTCATTTGCATAGTATACTATTATATATTAAGTTATATACATGATTTTGCATTTGTTTATCTCATGCGTATATATTTAGCTGTAGTTGCATACATACTTTCTTTTGCTTGTTTTCAAAGTCAACATAGATATTTATATTAGTATATATGTTTCGACTCTTAGTTTATGAATCTGTAGTTATGCATACGTGTTAGTTATAAATAATATCTTCCAAAGATTTGCATTTGCTAACGTGTGTTATACATAGATAGTAATCTGGACTTTTGAAAGTAATGATTTTGTGATATATATGTATGTATTAGTATACATAGGCGTGTCAGTCAGCTTGTCTGTATTTATACTAGTAGAGAGATAGTCCTTAAAACGTTAAAAACATGAAAAGTATAATTTGGCTTATATAAATAATAAAATAATTTTTTTTGAGTGAAGTAACAATTAGGATATGTGCAATGTAACTAAATATTTGTTGTTCGTGTATATGTTTATATATTGTTTGCTTATCTCGGTTCAAAGGCTAAGTTGTATATACCTGTTCAAAATATAAGTTATATGTGCAGATATATATATGATAAACTGTTATTATAATTTAAGGTCGGGTATAACTTAAAGGCTGTAATACAGATTGATTTTAATTGTATGTAGCGGTATTATTATTGTAAGAGATGTACATATTACTTGTGTGTACTGTATGATAGTTAGTTATAAATTGTAGCATCAGTTGGTCGGTTTAACTTGCTACTTGTATATATATATATATCAAGTTTTTATATATATGTATATTTTGTTATATATATAAAGTGTCTAGATTTCAGTTTTATATACATTTTATATATTGATTCATATACATATGTCGCTGCCTGTACCCAGATGTTTTGTTTTAAAGTATGTATATGGTATATATGTTTGATTTTTATTTATTTATTTATATATGTGTTCTAAATTATAAAAAAAACAATGATTTTGATTTAATTTAATAAATGTTTGAATTTAGAATATGACACTATATATAGTTATTTTGGGTTATATATATATAGGCTAATTACATCAATTATCTTCATCGATCCTGTTCTAATTTGATTTTTCGTCAATCCCAAACTTTCAGCTTTGTCATCTAATGCGTGCCAATTTTGCTTTGCTTCGAAGTTCGTGTTTGGATTCGTAACTCATCTCATTATCATTCTTCTCTAGCCTCGAAAGGTGAGCAATCACTCACGATTAACGTTCTTTTATTTATTAAATTTGATTTCAATTGAAACGACAATTGAAATATGCTGCTGTAGTTATTTAAATTGCTATATATGCTATTATCTGTAATTGTTCACCTGTGGGATATGACACCATATCCTGTTGTTTATATATTATATTGTTATTGATGATATATGCATGTTATATTATTATCATATCTGTTATCACTCTGCAAGTTCCCTGTTAGTATAGAATTCACTATGGGTTGAAATGATACATAACCGAACGGATTTTAGAATAGGAAAAAATCGTTATGGGTTGAAATGATAGACCCAAGTGATTTTCATTTGAATTGAATTTGTGATTGCGGATCGAAATGATATCTACCCGTATATATTTAAATTACGGATTGAAATGATAAATATCCGTATCACTTGACAATAGGATAGGAAATCACATACAGACACCGTTGGTCTATATGTAAATATTTTAAAAAATGATTTCTATGGTTTTGGAAGGGAATATATATGGTTTTATTTAATATTGGAAATATTTTAAGTTTTTATATAAAGTAGATTTAATAATAAACTTTAAATCTAATAAAGTTGATTTAATTGATATAATATGTCTAACTTAATTAAATAGATTTGAACTATTGAATTTGAAGTTTAAAATTTGATTTTTATAACTTGATTTTTGATTCAAAGTAGTTAAATGGATATTTCAAGTTTAAACAAATCGAAAGGAATATTTAGTTTAAAGGTAAATTTAGGCTATTCTAATAATACTGAATTTATTAAGTGAATATTTCAAGACTAAATAATAATGAAGTTAAATCAAGATCTATATGAAACTAATAAATTTAACTTTGAAAATGTTGAATATTAAAGCTTTGAAATATATTAGAATTCAAATGGTTTATTTTGTGATTCAGATCTGTATTTGAAATCAATATAATTTGAATTTGTTATTTAAAAGCTAAATTGAATTAAAATGGAAATTTTAGATTGAATTAAATTTGAATGGGAAAGTCGAGTTGAGTTTGAAGCGATTTGTGAAGTTTGAGGAAATTCAAATACTTTACTCTAAATTATTTAATATATATACTATTTTGGGAAATAGATATCTTTGAAATGAAATGATATTTTGATTTTGAAGTATGAATTAATTTGAAATGATCACGGTGTTATAGTGTATATTTCTACATTGTAGATAGTTCCACGGATCCTTAGAGGATGGTTATCCCAAACAACCTTTAAGTTACTTGTAGTTCAGTTGATATTTCACTTGAGTTGGATTTATTGATATAAGAATGTTAATCCTGACTCGAGTGTTTTGTGTTTTGCTTTACGCTCAGGTCAGACTGAGTGATACAGCATTTGAGACTCACCCTTGGAGTTTGGAGATTCATTTGGAGATCCAACTATCGATTCAGCTTTCAGCTTTTCCTGTTGATTTGTTCAGAGAGTTCATCTATTCGTACTGAAGACTTCACTGTATTTGAGATATTCTGTGTATTTTATTTTTAACTCTGATGTTTATATAGTAGCTTCATGAACTACTGTAACGACCCGGTATTTTCAACCATTCGCATCCATTATAAGTGTATAGGTAGACACTCATGCCGGAGTTGAATTGCTCAAAATACCGCGTTGTAAATAAAATTTAGCAAATCTCAGAATATGCAGTAAATAAATATAATCACAGAACACAGACACAGAGTAAAATAATGCAGCGGAAGTAAAAGAAATAGTAGTTCATGAAGCTACTATATAAATATATCAGTGTACATAAGATACAATAGAAGAAATAGAGTACAACAGAAGTATAAATAAGATAACCAAGTACAAGCTGAATAGAGCAACATAACTGAAGTAGATAGAACAAGACTAGCAAATAATCTCCAGCGATTCAAATCTCCAGAAGGTGGAAATCCAAATCTGTGAATACTCAGGCTGACCCGAGCGTAAAGCAAAACACAAAACACTCGAGTCAGGACAATATATACTTATATAATATAAACCAACTCAAGTGAACTGTAATAAGGTACAAGTAACTTCAAGAATGCTTGGGATCGCCCATTCTTTAAGGATCCGTTAAACTATCTACTATGTATTAATATTCGCTATTATAATAATGTCTAATCAGTAAAGTATAATCATATAGAAAATAGCGCTAAGGGGATGGAGAACCTTAACGCGGTCGGATCTTAAAATCATAATCGTAGTAAAGCTCGATATGGTAGGTGACACGGCACAACTAGGCAATGCCAGGGTAGATATACCAATTACGCATCCGGACTAGTGGTGACGCATAGCAGCCACTACCGCCCACCTCGAACAACACTCCCAAATCAAGGGTGGCCACCAAATCAATCACAAGTAATAGAATGGTATCGAAGAAGTGTGTCCGATAAGAGGTGCTACCTCATTGATCCGCCAGTCGCTCCTGTTTTAGCCACCTTATGCCAACTCACGGGAGTTGGGTCCACGTATATACCTTAGGATCGTCGCCACCATCCTACTTCATTCTGGAAACTCCACCGCGTACACAGTTGTCAAAGTGGTTTTCGGTATCGACAGAGAGTATGTCCATATCCGATCCCGGTCTCTTTAACAACCAATCGTTATTATAACCCGTAGTTAAAATTTAAAAACAGTTTATACTTCAAAAGAGAATATCATTTCAAATCCAAATCTTTATCAAAATAAAGATTAAATCAATTCCAAACCATTTCAATATATTTAAAATATCATATCTTTTCAAAACTTCATTTCAATATATCAAAATATCGTATTTTTACAAAACTTCATTTCAAATCATTTTAATATATCAAAATATCAAATGTTTCCAAAACTTCATTTTCTAACCATTTTAATATAATAAAATATCATATCAGTTCAAATCCAAATATTCAACTTTAAATACCTTTTAAATTCAAAGATATCATTCATTTACTATCATTTCAAATCACTTTTAAATAGTTTATATTCCAATCAAAATAATTCATTTAAACCTTTTAAAAGTGTAATTATTATGCTTTTAAATCAAGTATTCAATTTCCAAAGTTTCAAACCATTCTGAGTTCGTTTACTAAGTCAAAAACCATAATTATTAAAATTTCAGCCTTTCACAGCATTTAAAAACAACTGCTATAAGTTATATTTGAAAACATTTTTAATTCAGCAAAGACAGCACTTAAAACTGCTGTTAAAACTCAGTTTTAGTAGAATTATAGTTCAAAACAGAAAAGACAGCATTTCAGAAGTGCTGCGGCAGTTCAGATTTCAAAACAAGGGTTAAATTTGATTTCAACATAGACTGCAGACCATTATAGCATTTCCAGAGAATGCTATAATAGGCCTGAGTTCAATATTAGCCTATAAGTTCAACTACAGCAACTACAGCATTTCTAATAGCTCCTTTTTACACAATTTTAGTTCAAAACAGAATCTATAGCATTTCTGAATGCTATTAAAAGTTAATTTCAGGTGTTAGTGTATTTCCATCAATTAAATAACTTTAATTTAAAACACATAAACATTTAAAAAAAATCATATTTTAACATTTAAAATGTTCATTTACATATTATTTAACATATATCTTTTCACAATAAATTTCTTATAATCAAATCCAATTTCAACAATTTACTTAATAAATTTAAGTGTAAAAGTGTCCAATTCTTCACCTTTCAACTAATAAACTTAACACTTCAAATTTAAATTACCATTTCACAATTTAACTGAATTTCCAATTTTATTTAATTAACTTAAACCTTTAATTAAAACCAAATTTCACATTTCCTAGTCAAGTTATATCTTAAAAGATCACTTTTAAACATTCATTTATTTACCCACTTAAATTCATAGAAAAATCAATAATACTTTAATAAATCACTTAAATTCAATTTAATCAAATTATCATATTTACCATATCCAAATAGAATTTAATATCCATTTTATTTATATAACTTAAATATCATTTTTAACCAAAATTCCAAATTTCCAACTTAAGTTATATTTCAAAAATTCAGTTAAACCATTCATTAATTACATTTTAACACATAGAAAAATCATAATTTATTTAATTCAAAATATTTCGAAATCTGTTTAAATCAAATTTCATAAATTTATATTTTTAAAATACTTAAAAATATCCAAAACACTTTATAAAATAACCACGGGCCTGTATATAGTTTTCTAGCCTAGGTCAAGTGATACGGATATGTATCATTTCAATCCATAGTTTAAAAAGAAAAATCCGGGTTCTATCATTTCAAACCTGCAATCCCAAATTAAAATAAATTAAATAAAAACCATTCAGGCCTATCATTTCAGCCCATAACGATTTTTCCCTATTCTAAAGTCCGTTCGGGTATGTATCATTTCAACCCATAGTGATTCTAGTCTACAAGGAACTTGCAGTGTGATAAACTAATATAAATAAACAGAATAACATTAAATAACAGTATCATATGATATAACAGGTGTAATAACAGGTGTGAACATCATATGATAATAATATAGGCATATATAACATGATAATATATTTCTACAGATTCACAGGGTGTCAATTTACTAGTTATATAGGTACATATTGTCTGGTGAGAATAACTCACTTGTTTAAGCTGGAGATGACGACCAAACACACAATACAGAATCTTTGAAGGCACGACAACATGAATATGATTTGAGAGTGGAGAGCCAAATATAATTGCCTTGTATACATAAACAAAACAAGACAATGTATACATAAATATGTAACACAAACAATATCGAAATGACTTGAAATAAAAAGCAACAAAGGGCAAAGTGATTCGACCTTTCTTTAACCATTCAAGAGCTTGACCAAGGGGATCTTTTGCTCAGCCATAGCTGGACATAATCTCAGTTTATGGCATCAAAATAGCATGGCAACAAGGAGATGATGATGGTAGGAGTTACATATGAATAAGACAAAGGGTCAAGGCAAAACAAGTGGAGTTTTTGTGCATTTTTGGCTCATCCAAAGGCAAGTGGGGCTCGGCCCTTGCATGGTACAGGTCTAGACAGTGGAGGGTGATAGTGTAACAGCAGCCAAAGGTCATGTAGCAAGTGGTGGTGGTGGCTAAGGGGGTGGCCAAAGCAAGATATGGAGGGTAGGTGAGGATATGTGTGGTCTAGGCAACGTTTTGTGGAGTTTTGTGGTGATGGCTTCAAGTGGAAGGTCATGGCCTGTCTTGGTCAGAGGGAAGGGAGTGTTTGCTGTAGTAGATGGAGGAGGTTATGATGGGGATGAAGGTGGTAGAGGCTAGGCCAAGCAAACATGTGAAGAGATCAAGGCAAAATTGCATAGAACATTAAGAAAAAGTAGAAAGAAAAGAGGAAGATTACCAAATTTTTTTGCAAGATGGAGGCCATGATTTTTTTTAGGGTTTTGGAGCTTTGAAAATTCGTGAATAACAGGAGGAAGTCGGCTGAAAAATAATAATGAGGAATAGTTAGGGCAAAATAGAATAAAAGATGTATTGATTGAAAAAGAAACGGTAGAATTCAAAAGGACTAAGCACACAAAAGGTATCAAACTCTTCATATATCTTTAATTCCTTTTTATAACTTTATATTTCTGGAAAAAATAATAATCCCAGATAAAATTTCGAAATTTTATCAAAATATAATAATTTATATAAATATTTATCAGTTATATAAAGTTAAATTAACAAAATAGCTAAAATAGTAAACTAGTCTAGAAAATTTGGAATTGAATAGAATAAATTTTTAGAAAATTCATATGAGCTTGTAATATATTTTTAAACAAAAATAATAACATAAAATAAAAATATATTCACAAAATAAACATTTAAAATTTAATTTACATATAATTTCTAATGAAGAAAATAGCAGAAAATAGGAAAACAGCCTTTAAAAATAGGAAATCATCATAGTAAAATTTGGAAAAATTCTATTATTATTTTTAAAATATTTAGAGATGGAAATATACATAAATAAACATATTGACACATATTAAAATAAAATATAAGAAAGAAAATATGATTTATAAAATTTAAAATAGGCAAAATTGCACAATAAAACAAATTATACTAAAAATTGAAATGTACATAACTTTTACATTTTAACTCCGTTTTCAACGAAACAAAAGGCAATATTCATGTTATTAAATTTATTTTTATAATAAAATATAAAATTTATAATTTCAAATATTTAAAATTTAATTTAGTCATATTTGGAATTCTAATCCACATCAAAATCAAAGTTTATACTTAAAATAACAAAATTTATTCTTTTTCATAAATAAAGCTTTTGAATCTGGAAAATTAAAAAAAATTGTAAAATACAGGGTTATTACAACTACTATTTTATCTATTCCGCTGCGTATTATTGTATTACTCTGTGTTTGTGATTCTGTGATTGATTTATTTACTATATATGCTGAGTTTTGCCAAAATATAAATTAACAATCCACTGTTTTGAAGTATTCGAGTCCGACATGTATGGATTTATTGTCGATTTGAATGGTCCAAAATAGTGGGACGTTACAGTTGGTATCAGAGCTTTGGCTCTAGGCAAAACTTAGCATATATAGTAAATTTATTTACAGAATCACTTTCGTTCGAGTTTGAATCTCTTCCGTTTGACTCGATTTCCTTTGAACTTTGGAACGTTTCTTGCGGTTACAAAATTCATTCTTGTCTCTCCCTATTTGTATTCTTTTGATTCTGGAGTATCCCATAACTCCACTTCGAATGATCTCTATAAGAATAGGATCCCACCAATCTTTGAATGATTTTTGAAGGGGTGAAACTCCTTCACAATTGGCATTGATTCACCGGAGATTTCTATATATTTGGTTTAGATGCCACTATCTCTTGCGATCGAATGTTGATTTTTCTTGGAATTCTACAGCGATCTTGTTCCTGAAGTCACGGTTGACCCGGTTAAGGTCGCCCACGATTTATATAAATATATTCATCTTCTATTTTGAAATTTAATTATCTCATCTTCGTTCGACCTTATCTTCGAATCATAATTCTATTTGATTAAGAGTTCCTCTAATTTGAATCTCTATCTTTGTTTGAAATCCATTCTTAAATCATCTTTTGAAAAAATGGGTTAGTTTGTATTTTGAATTTGTTTTATATATATCGAAATTATTATTTTGATAAGTATGATTATATTATATATATAAAAGTGAAATGTTTTCGATAATGATTATATACCCTTTTTAAAATGAGGATTTGAGGTTTCGAAAGGATTTGTAATTTTGAAAAATTATGTAAGAAATTTGATTTATCTAAAAATGATTTATATCTGAAGGATTTAAATTTGAAATTCGAGAATTGAACTCCGGTGTTTTGAAATTGGTTTTAAGATTTTGAAATATATAATAATAATATGATTTAAAAGTATTTTTCGAATAAGAAATGTTTCAAATGACTTCTAATGAGTTTCGAATGACTTAGAAGAAATTTCAAAAGAAGTTTGAGAAAATAGAAGTCTAGAACTCAGTTATGTCACTGGAAAATAATTTCGGTGATGAGTGCACGCATCATCGACATTGATTTTCGAGTTTTATAGTGGGGAAGAGGCCACGAGTGATTTTTCGAAACCAATTTTGATTTCAAAATTGTGAAGTATGATTTGATATTCGAAAGATATATGTATATGTATTTGAAACAATTTAAAATGAGCTGGTGTTCAGTCCTCGAGTTTTGGATTTGATATAACCCTATCTATTGAAATTGATTTACTGATTTAATTGTGATTTCCAACTCTTAGATTGAAATATGATTTCTTCGACTATTTTGAAGGTTCGAGCACTTCTAAATCAAGGTTAACTTTCAAAGCTGAGTAATTTTGAAAAGTATAAAGTATATAAGTTTGGTATGTATGTTTAAAGTATGTAGTAATATGATTTAAATAGGTTGAAACTGTTTTGTGAAGTAAATGAATAAGGCTATTTTGAATTTTTTTCTAATATGAAATTTAGATTTGAAATGTTTTGAGAAGAATTTAGTCTTCAAATTATTTTGAATAAAAATTAGTTTAAATGTTTAACTTAGTAACATCTTTATGAAACTATATATTTAAAAAGTTGGAATAGATACATAAGTTGTACGTATGCTGTTTTATTCGCATAATTAAATTGATCCAAGTTTGAGTACACAAGTTCGAGGTGAATTACACCATTTCGTGTTAGATTTTTCATTTGATTCTTGATGGCGAATATTTGATATGGATTTTGGGCTTGATTCTAGAATTCTCTATCATAGTATATGGCTATGCAAGGAGACTGATGGTTTCTAGTCGAGAAACCATATCGAAATCCGCATTAGGGAAGTCAAATGGACAATACTAGTTCGAAAGTGAACTTGTGTGATCGAGCGAGCGATCGAATGTGATTTTGCGAAATGATGACGTAGATACATCTTATATTCTAATATCAGTGATTTATTTTGACGCTGAAATTGAAAGCTGTCGAGTTAGAATATCTTTGCTTACTAAAAGAAAATTTCCAATTTAAATTACAAAGATATATAACCCATAAAAGCAAAGATATTCAATCCCATATGGCTCTTCATACAGCGTAATTTATTTTGTAAAATTTGATCCTTATATAAGATGGACCTTATGTAGGTATAAGATTGATTTTGAAAACCATTGATTTTGGAAATGAATTGGTTGACTTAAATGATATTGATTTAGAAACTTGGATTATTTTCTAAATTTATTATGTTGGAAACTTTGAAACTAAAGATATTTGAATTGAGAAGAAATAATTTGGTGGGATTGCATATGATTTTGAAACTGAACTGATATTGAAACAAATTGAAATTTGAGAACCTTATTTTTACTAAATACCTGATTTGGGAGTTATCGAACTTATATAAAAATTAGGTTTGTATAAGTATGAGGTTGATTCGAAAACTATAGATTTGAAAGGGTACTCAATTTGAAAAGTGAAATCTTATATAATTGAAGTCTATATAAGTGTGATTTGATATCCTATTGATTTTGGAAAGTATTTGATTTGAAAATGAAATCTTATATATAATGGACTTTATATAAGTATGATATTTGAAATTAATTTGAAAGGTACTATATGATACATATTTTCGAAGTAAAGATATGGAAAGTGCATTCTGCTTGATATCTGATTTGTGGCCACATCTTGGATTCATTCTATCGATATTATTCTCTCTGATTTTTGGTTTTCCGGGTATGATACTCGAGTGTCCTTCGAATTCCATGGCGTTACCCATGGTCTTACGAACTCGACTGCATAGCATAATTCGCAAGGCAGTGATTGCTTAAAAGGTACGGATGTTTCTTGGGGGATCCAGGCGTAACCATTGTGTATCTGCGATCTATGGTCGTGTTAGTGGCATAATCCGCAAGGCAGAGATTGCTTAAAGGGTATGGATGTTTCCTGGGGGATCCAGGCGTAACCATTGTTATGTATCCTGCGGTCCACAGTTTTGTTATCATGGCGAAATTCGCAAGGCAGTGAATGCTTAAAGGTACGGATGTTTCCTGGGGGACCCAGGCGTAACCATTGTGTATCTGCGATCCATGATTTGTTTGTTTTTTTTGTTTGGATTGTACTTTCCATATCTGTTTTTAAAAGTTTTCCAGTATTTTCACTGGGTGTTGAAACAGGTCTACTAAGTACCGGGAGAATTCTTGTTTTGCGCCTGATTAACGCACTACCAGAGTCTACAGGAACAAGGATAAACTTGTTGAAACATCGAGTTATAAAAGTATTTTATTATAAAGGTATTTTAATATAAAAGTATTTCCAGCAAAGAAATTCTGTATTAATATTTGAATTTGAAATTCTTATGGTTCTAGATTAATTATTCGTGCCCGATACTATTCCTTGAATCTACCTATCTGCTCAGTAGTTATTCACCTTGATTCTATTTTTCGAATCTACCTTATTTCCTTGTTGGATATATCCTTTTTAAATATTGTTTGTTTATATAATACATGGTTTAATAGAAATTTTAGTGTTATAAATATTTTAGAAGTTATTAATTAAATAAAACATATTTAAAGTAAATGATTATTTATTTATTAATAATATTTGAAAAGTATCTTGAGATAAAAAAATTAATAAATTTATGAATTATGGATTTAATGTTTTCAAATAGCTTCTTTGTAAATATAAGTAATAATGTAAATAATTGTTTTCAAATAGTCTGCATATATATTTATAAGGGTGTTATTTAAACATATAAATGGTATTTATAAAGGAAGCAAGAAATTTTACAAATAGGTTTTGGAAAGTATTAAAGTATTAAAGATAATTGAATTTCAAATGAAGTTTTCAAATGAATATTTCAAGTAAAATTTATATAGTTTAAATTAATTGTTTATCCTTGTCTTTTAATCTTTTCTGTCTAGTTGTTTCTATTCTCCTACCTCCTTCCTTTTTGGGGACGAAAAGTTTTGAGTGGGGGAGAGTGTAACGACCCATAAATTTTGATTGGTTTTAATAATGTATTTAACAGAATTTTGTGAAAATTTTAAATAATTGAATTTTGAAATAAAAATTTAATATTTGGATTACGTATAATTAAATATAGCAAATGGAAAATTTTCAATTTATAATATTGAAGTTTATTTTATTGTATAATTTTATTCAAACTCAAATCAGTTAATAATTGTCGGTAATAAAATGTTTTCCAAACTTGAATATTTTTATACAGTAAATTTCTAAATCTTCTTCTAAGTGAGATGTCATCTTTCGGTTTTCCAAATTTGGACTTCTACTGCTCTGTTTATCTTAATTCTGGCAAAATAGCAGCATTTTCGGTACCGATTATCGACTTTTGATTGGATGATCGTGCCACTAATATCGATGTACTGTTTTGATCGTCTCGTCGTACTGATCTCCACGGTATATTCAACTCTGCATTTTGAGATCCGGTACACGCAGAAAAGAATAAACTGTTCATTGTAACGGTACCTTTAATTGTGACCGTTAATTCTCCTTTGGTTTAAAATTTTGAAACGTGCTACACACTCATATTAATTGCTTTAATAACTTTGATTGCTGAATCATTGGACAACCATTCCTTTTCAAATTTTCTTTTGATCTGATTTGTGGCTTACATTACTTTGAAATAAATTTTTAGATCTATAGCATAGCCTGTCACTGTTCGCATCAATTCACGTGTTCTTTATTGGTATGTTTCAATCTGTTCTCCTTCTCGGTAACATTAATGATATATTAGTTGTTGCTTTTAATTTGTCCACCTGCTTTTAACTTTTCACCTTCGAACCACTTGGCCTTTCGTTGAATCTGTTCACAAAGCTTTGAGATAAAATAATATTCAGATTTGCTACTTGCTTCAATTGAAATATTGAAGCCACTATCACCATTTTTTTTCTCGCCTAATAGCTTTTCCCTCCCCACCTCATAACACCCCTCTTCCTCCTCCACCCACGCTGCCCTCCCTCATCTTCGCTCTCTCCTCCGCCTCCTCGACCTTCGCCCGAGCCACCTGAGCACCGCCTCCGACCTCTTTCCTCCAACGACTTTGCTCCACCCATCACGTCACCGAGCCCACAACCATCGACCTCATCAACCAAGCAGCCCTCCCACGCCATTCTCCTCTTCCCCCTTCCACGTGACCACCTTCACACCCAACCGAGACCACATTCCCACGCTGCAATCTCCCCCTCCAACTTTGGCCGCTTCGTTTTCCTTGTTCTAGCCATTTGCAGACCCTTCTTCTTTGATGTGTAGGTTATCTATAAATAAGTGTATGGTTATAGTATATAAAGTTTTAACAGTAGTCTTCATTTGCATAGTATACTATTATATATTAAGTTATATACATGATTTTGCATTTGTTTATCTCATGTGAATATATTTAGCTGTAGTTGCATACATACTTTGTTTTGCTTGTTTTCAAAGTCAACATAGATATTTATATTAGTATATATGTTTCGACTCTTAGTTTATGAATCTGTAGTTATGCATATGTGTTAGTTATAAATAATATCTTCCAAAGATTTGCATTTGCTAACGTGTGTTATATATAGATAGTAATCTGGACTTTTGAAAGTAATGATTTTGTGATATATATGTATGTATTAGTATACATAGGCGTGTCAGTCAGCTTGTCTGTATTTATACTAGTAGAGAGATAGTCCTTAAAACGTTAAAAACATGAAAAGTATAATTTGGCTTCTATAAATAATAAAATAATTTTTTTGAGTGAAGTAATAATTAGGATATGTGCAATGTAACTAAATATTTGCTGTTCGTGTATATGTTTATATATTGTTTGCTTATCTCGGTTCAAAGGCTAAGTTGTATATACCTGTTCAAAATATAAGTTATATGTGTGAGTCAGATATATATATGATAAACTGTTATTATAATTTAAGGTCGGGTATAACTTAAAGGCTGTAATACAGATTGATTTTAATTGTATGTAGCAGTATTATTATTGTAAGAGATGTACATATTAGTTGTGTGTACTGTATGATAGTTAGTTATAAATTGTAGCATCAGTTGGTCGGTTTAACTTGCTACTTGTATATATATATATATATATCAAGTTTTTATATATATGTATATTTTGTTATATATATAAAGTGTCTAGATTTCAGTTTTATATACATTTTATATATTGATTCATATACATCTGTCGCTGCCTGTACCCATATGTTTTGTTTTAAAGTATGTTTATGGTATATATGTTTGATTTTTATTTATTTATTTATATATGTGTTTAAAATTATAAAAAAACAATGATTTTGATTTAATTTAATAAATATTTGAATTTAGAATATGACACTATATATAGTTATTTTGGGTTATATATATAGGCTCACTTACATCAATTATCTTCATCGATCCTGTTCTAATTTGATTTTTCGTCAATCCCAAACTTTCAGCTTTGTCATCTAATGCGTGCCAATTTTGCTTTGCTTCGTAGTTCGTGTTTTGATTCGTAACTCATCTCATTATCGTTCTTCTCTAGCCTCGAAAGGTGAGCAATCACTCACGATTAACGTTCTTTTATTTATTAAATTTGACTTCAATTGAAACGACAATTGAAATATGCTGCTGTAGTTATTTAAATTGCTATATATGCTATTATCTGTAATTATTCACCTGTAGGATATGACACCATATCCTGTTGTTTATATATTATATTGTTATTGATGATATATGCCTGTTATATTATTATCATATCTGTTATCACTCTGCAAGTTCCCTGTTAGTATAGAATTCACTATGGGTTGAAATGATACATACCCGAACGGACTTTAGAATAGGAGAAAATCGTTATGGGTTGAAATGATAGACCCAAGCGATTTTCATATGAATTGAATTTGTGATTGCGGGTCGAAATGATATCTACCCATATATATTTAAATTACGGATTGAAATGATAAATATCCGTATCACTTGACCATAGGATAGGAAATCATATACAGACACCGTTGGTCTATATGTAAATATTTTAAAAAATGATTTCTATGGTTTTGGAAGGGAATATATATGGTTTTATTTAATATTGGAAATATTTTAAGTTTTTATATAAAGTAGATTTAATAATAAACTTTAAATCTAATAAAGTTGATTTAATTGATATAATATGTCCAACTTAATTAAATCGATTTGAAATATTGAATTTGAAGTTTAAAATTTGATTTTTATAACTTGATTTTTGATTCAAAGTAATTAAATGGATATTTCAAGTTTAAACAAATCGAAAAAAATATTTAGTTTAAAGGTAAATTTAGGCTATTCTAATAATACTGAATTTATTAAGTGAATATTTCAAGACTAAATAATAATGAAGTTAAATCAAGATCTATATGAAACTAATAAATTTAACTTTAAAAATGTTGAATATTAAAGCTTTGAAATATATTAGAATTTAAATGGTTTATTTTGTGATTCAGATCTGTATTTGAAATCAATATAATTTGAATTTGTTATTTAAAAGCTGAATTGAATTAAAATGGAAAATTTAGATTGAATTAAATTTGAATGGGAAAGTCGAGTTGAGTTTGAAGTGATTTGTGAAGTTTGAGGAAATTCAAATACTTTACTCTAAATTATTTAATATATATACTATTTTGGGAAATAGATATCTTTGAAATGAAATGATATTTTGATTTTGAAGTATGAATTAATTTGAAATGACCACGGTGTTATAGTGTATATTTCTACATTGTAGATAGTTCCACGGATCCTTAGAGGATGGTTATCCCAAACATCCTTTAAGTTACATGTATTTCAGTTGATATTTCACTTGAGTTGGATTTATTGATATAAGAATGTTAATCCTGACTCGAGTGTTTTGTGTTTTGCTTTACGCTCGGGTCAGACTGAGTGATACAACATTTTAGACTCACCCTTGGAGTTTGGAGCTTCATTTGGAGATCCAACTATCGATTCAGCTTTCAGCTTTTCCAGTTGATTTGTTCAGAGAGGTCATCTATTCGTACTGAAGACTTCACTGTATTTGAGATATTCTGTGTATTTTATTTTTAACTCTGATGTTTATATAGTAGCTTCATGAACTACTATTTTATCTATTCCACTGCGTATTATTGTATTACTCTGTGTCTGTGATTCTGTGATTGATTTATTTACTGTATATGCTGAGTTTTGCCAAAATTTAAATTAACAATCCACTGTTTTGAAGTATTCGAGTCCGACATGTGTGGATTTATTGTCGATTTGAATGGTCCAAAATAGTGGGACGTTACACATTTAGAAAAAATATACAGTAAAATATATTATACATTTTTACTGCTATTATCATTAAGTATTTTGTTAACACTATGTGTATCAATAAACATACATTTCGTACTGCATAATCATAATGCAACCTGTCACTTTTTTCGGTTTATTGAACACTGCAACATTGCAATGCTATGATTATTTAGCATTTACATGAAAATAAAACCTGTAATACATTATACTTTTTTACTGCTATTACCATTTAGCACATTTTAACATACAGTGTACCTTGTCTTTTTTTTCTTTTTTTGATGCATTGATCATTATGGCATTGCAATTTTTAATATAATACATGTGCATTTTACTTGAAGAAGATTAAAAACTTAATAATGCTTACGAGGAAAGGTCTTGCTGTGGACAACATGGTTGCTTTATCATCTTCGTACCAACTTCCTTATTTAAGATTTTGTTCTCCCTCCAGTTTTCTTGTAATATTTTTTCCACCTTTTTTCTCTGTTACAAATAATTAAAAAGTAGAGTTAGATTTTTTTCAATTTTTTTTTGGTTATAAAATATGGTCTTACAAGTAGCTGAGCTTGTTTGTAATGTTGATTTGATGCCGCTGTTGATCTTCTGGGCCTTAAAGAATCATAATGGCACCATTGCATTTGGTTGTAATCCAAGGTTAGCAATGTCCAATGATTGATGTAATGCAAGGGGAAAAATATCATCTCTGTAAATGAATCCATGACTATATTTTGTACCATAGGGTACACCAATGATCGGACTACATTTTCAGCGTCTGTTTGCAATGCATGCTGCAAATGAAAATTGAATATTAGTTTGTTTTTCTATTATATTAAATTTCAAAACAAAATAACATTTTTACCGTCATGATTGTGCTGAAAGTGTAGTTATGTTCATATGTTGGTATATTTTCAACAAACCAATCAATAATCTGCATTAGAAAAGGAATATCGGTTAAGCATATAGTAATAAAGTATTTTGAATTTTTATAAACATTTTATAATAATTATATACTATGAGTATACACACACACATAGAGACAGTGATAGATATATGCTACCATCTTTTAATAATTTCACATACTGTAACGAAAAATTAGCATTTTTTAAGGTCTATGTTGTGTAATAAAAATATTTATAGTCATTCTACATTTTCAGGCTAATATTATACATTTGGTATTAAAAAATTTAATGATACTGTTTTTACTAACAAAAATAAAAACAAAACAAAAAATTATATTAGTGGCGTGTTGTTATAATTCAAATGTCACAATGCTAGTGCTAGTTAGCATTCCTAATGTCAAAATTTATTGATACTATTAGCATTTTTAAATGTCATACCTGTCCATCTGTAAATTCTTCAAATAGCAAAGCTTCTAGCATGGACTGAACCACTGTTATCCCTCCTTTCTTACCATCATCTTTGTGCCATGCTACCGTGCTATATAATTTGTAAATTTCAAATTATTATAACTCCAATTAAATTATTTAAGTTTTTACTGGGTATGAACTACTTACTTTGATGTGTCCTCACATGCAAAAAAGCTCTTATTATATCCTTCTTCTGTGTTTCTAGCATTTGAAAAATGTGGCTTTTTACTATGTTTCTTTGACGATATTGTTTTCTTTGAGGTGAGTAATTATCAACATCGATAAATTCTTTATTCTCATCTTCATCTTCTATGTCAGTTTTTTCTTCATTTTGTTCATTCTCCTTTACATATTCTCCTTCATAATATTCACCTTCTTTATTGTCTTCTTCACTGGTTTCTTCTTCATTTTCTCCGCTGTCGTTTTCACTCACCTCATCATTTTCTTTACTGTCTTCTCTTTCATCTTTTTTTTCCCTATCTTCATTTTTTACTTGTTCAGTTTCTTCCCTGTGGCCATCTTTTTCTTCTCCTCCTTCATCCTCATTTTTTGTTTTATCTTCCTTTTTTCCTTCTTGTTTTTCACTGTCATCTTCACTTTTCACTCTTTTGTTGTGGTACACTATCTCAAACTGATAATGAGGATCTACTTTTGCCTTTCATTTTTTTGGTTTTAGTCTTTTAATCATTGAAGGAGGGGAGATATTTTTCAATCGCTGACTTCTTTTTTCATTCTTCTCATCTTGTTTATCTTCTTCTTTGTTTTCTTCTTGATGTACTTCAAAATCTTGTATGTTCAACAGCTTGAATGATGGAGGGATAATACTTTCAAAAGCTTCCTTTAGTTTTCTTTTTTGTTCCTCTTTCTCAAATTGTTGAAGTTTTGATTTCAACAATTCCATTTCTTTCTCCATTACAGTTAACTCTTTTTCCCTCTATTTTCTTACTTCTTTTTCCTTCTACAGATCTCTTTTCGTTTAATCCAAATCGTTTTCCAACTGTTTAATGTGGTAGCTTTGTGTTTGAATTTTTTTTTCTTTGTCACTCAATTCTGATTCTTCTTCAGCATCTGTTTCATTTTTTTTGTTTCGTTTCTATAATTGCCATTTGCAATTTGGAAGAATCAAGCAGTAGCCTTTCTTTGACTGTTGTATTTTTTAGTCCAATTGAGATCTGTATTCAATGAGCATCACATATTTTATTAATGCTAAAATTATGTAGCATTTTCTACTAATGATTCTGTTTCAGTAACATGTATTATGTTATAATGCTATCATCATCTAGCATTTTTTTCCATTTATATGTATGTTTGCATAATCTAGTGCACCAATAATATTACTAACACCATATAACATTTTTTTTCCTGTTTATATGTAAAAAATAAGTAATAGTCAATATTAGATGTATATACCTTTTTGCTTTCCACATTCTTTAAATAGTCTTTTGAGACTATGTTTTTCATCCCATTTAGTGACCATTTAGCAAACCTTGCTAAGTCCTTCGACCATTCCTTCCTTGGCTTCATCATGTCCACGTGTTCACATAAAAAATACTAATATATAAAAAACAAAAATGTTATTTCACAATTTATTATAGGGGTTTTGGACCAAAGGTCCCTATTTTCAAAGCTCATGCACAAAAAGTCCCTGCTCATAAACACATGTAAATTAGGTCCCTATTTTGTTATTTTTTACCAAACTGTCCTCTTTTAGAAAATCGACTTAGCATTCTTTTCAGGGGCAAAAGCGGTATAAATTAGCTAAAATCTAAAAATAGGGATCTAATTTTCATAACTTATTCGGGAGGGACTTTTCTTACATCATCTTTCAATTCCAGGGACTTGATAGCGATTCCTTGTTTATTATAATATAGTAGAATGTAAAATTATTTTCTACCAATGGTATCATCGAGCAACCTGACATATTCCTTGGTTTTTGCTTGAAAAAATTTAATGCTTTAATCAAAGAATAGTGAATGCTTAAAGGCCATGAAACTTGATTCATTTTATTCAAATCAATTGCATATTTGAGATATCCCCAACTTAACATTCTTTGATTGTCAGGGGAAAAAAATGTAATGAAAGAAAGAATGATGATAAATTTTGGTAAATCGTTTTCTTCTTCTTGAATTTCTTTGTCTAATTCTTTCTTTATCTATTGAATAATAATATCTCTTGTTATATGGTCAATTATGCCAAAGTTTCTTAAAACAAATTCTTGGCAGTTTTCAGGTGTGCTTTGAAAAGAAACTTTAAGAAGTGGAAAAAAAAATTTCATTGCATTGGTAAACCAAAAATTAAAGAAATGTTTGCTGTTGTTATCTGTAATTTTTTTCTCCTACAATAAAACACTCTTCTTCAACACAATAAGAGTCTATTAAATCATCTAAATTTTTTGAACATTTTCTAATGTTTTTGCTTCCTATATCACCTTCAAAGAAAGCATTAAAAAAGTTGTAGAAAGGTGTTTGTTTTAAAAAATTCAACTGATTTTCAGTAAAACCTTTTCTTTTTTTAATCTTTTCAAGCATTTAAACCAAGGCGGATAAGCTACACCTATACTGCATAGTTTCCTTATCTGCTCCCTTTCTTTTAGGTGTTTTACTGTCCTTTGCTTGCAGTGAAGATTTTGTACTCTATAAAATACAAATAATGAAACAGTGTTAGCTATATTTATGCAAAATTATTTTGTAGACTTGCATAGTAAATAAATGATGATGGTACAATAAGAAAGTATTTAACATCAATAAGCAATACATAAACCGTGATGCTACAGTGATTTAGCATTTCTTGTAACATTAGAATATGTTTACCAAAGTAGATTAAGATGATAACTAGTCTTAGCATTTTTAGTAGATGCTAGTTTTTTTAGCATTTTTGGAAATGATTGTAATTTATGCAATACCTATACTTTAATGCTGTAGTGGATTTAGCATTTATTGTAACAGTGGATTCTGTTTCCTAATTAAATTAAGATGATAAATAGTTTTAGCATTTTTACTAGATGCTAATTTATTTAGCATAAGTAAAAATGATTTTAATTCATAAAATAGCTAAATCATAATGCTACAATGTCTTAGCATATTTTTGTAACACTGGATTTTGTTTCCAAATTAAATTAAAATGATAACTAGTATTAGCATTTTTCCTAAATGCTAATTTCTTTAGCATTACTGGATATGGTTGTAACTAGTCTTAGCATTTTTTTTCAATGGATGCTAATTTTATTGGCAATGCTAGAGTTATTTAGCATTTCTACACCATTAGAATATGTTTACCCAATCGAATTAATATAATAACTAGTCTTAGCATTTTTACCAGATGTTAATTTACTTAGCATAATTAAAAATGATTTTAATTTATAAAATAGCTAAATCATAATGCTACAATATTTTAGCATATTTTTGTAACAATGGATTTTGTTTCCAAATTAAATTAAGATGATATATAGTCTTAGCATTTTTCCTAAATGCTAATTTCTATTGGAAATGCTAGAGTTATTTAGCATTTCTGCACTATTAGAATATGTTTACCCAATCGAATTAATATGATACTAGTCTTAGCATTTTTATTAAATCAATGAGTAAAATCAGATAAATTAGTCAAATGCAACTAATAGAAAACAAAATAGGTTTAAAGTGATGAAAGATAACAACGAATAACTTTTACTGATCTGATTTGGTTACTAAAATACACTGATTTCAGTAATCTGAATTCAGATCAAATGAGTCATAACAAACTTCAATAGTAACATAATCGTTGTTGCTGAAGTCAGAAAACAATGATAAAACCACAGCACAAAATCACAACAGATTTCGACAAAATCATTCAGTAACTCTACAGTTTCGACAATAAAGATAAAACCACAGCACAAAACGTTTGCTAGACAAAAAGGATGAAAAATAATATAGCATTTCCTATAAAACAATTCTAAATCGGAAATACATACAGAATAATTCAGTATTATACCTGTTTTTGCATTTTCTTCTCCATTTCTCTAGTCTTCTTAGCCTTTGATGCTGCTAAAGATAATTTTGACGATACAATTTGGGATTTCGATTTAGTGAAGAACTAGGAGATAGATTGTTGGTCGATGGAGAAGATTTTGATCTAGTTTCCATTGGAATGTACGAACGATTTAAATGAGTTTATTGATTTGTCGTTTTGAATGTTTTATCGATGTGAATTTGTTCTGGATGAAGAATTTGAAATGATTTCAGATGAAAACGACTGCAAAACCTTGATTTGGTAAAACCCTAGAGACGAAAACAATGTCATGTGGTTAGTTTGAAACGGCGGGTCCTTCGGCCCAAATAATTAAACTCGTGGTCTGGTAACAATTTTATTTAATAAGTTTGTCCTTTTAACTAATTTCCTCTTCTTAAAACCTATTTTATTTTCATTTCCACTTTATTTTGTTCAGCACTTATTTTATTTACTTGATTTTTTATTTGTTTAGAAGGGTTGTTATAATATTCCAAAGGTAATTGCATTTTTTTTGAAATTTTAAGTCTAGTTTCAATATATATATATGTTATTGCTTTAAAATGGATATCTTTTAAATGTATTTATTTAAATGTTTCTTGCATTTATTTGGTAGAAGGCTTCTTGTATACATCTTTCTTTATTATATAGGAAACGTATCAATTAAGATACGTTAACTGTTTTAATTATAGGCATACGTTACGTTTGATTTTGCCTTTATATCTTTCCACCCCTTTGATTTCCTACCATAACTTCTCCACAATTTTAGCCATGACTTTATTCCTTTTTTTTCACGTGAAAACACATCTCACTTCATCAAAATTTCGGCCACTTCAGATCTGAAAATTGGTAATGGCTTCTCCCTATTTTTTTTCTACTTTCTCTTCCTTGTTTTTCTATTGATTTTTCCTATTTTTTTGCCTTGATTCCCTCTTGCTTTGCTCGGCCATAGACCCCACCACCACCACCAACCACCACTCCTCCTCCTCCCCATGATCCACGGCCAACACCACCTCCTACCCCTCTGACCAGATCAGGCCATGGCAACCAAGTGATGCAAACACCACAAAACAATGTCCAAAACTCCACAAAAGTGTACTAGCCGAGCTTGCCTTCAACATCCCCTTCATATTTGACTTCGGCCACCCCTATAACCACCACCACCAGCTTTTTTACCACCTCTGGCCATCACCTAACCTCTATCTAGATCTGTAGCAGCCCATGGTTGAGCCAAATATGCCATAGGCCGAGCCCAATTGTTGAACCAAACCTTCCTTTGTTAGCCTTACCCCTTTGTATTCTCTTGTGTAACCTCTATCCCTTCCTCTTCTCTTGCCTAACCATACAAGGGTGAACCCAAACCAGACCTTTACCACCTGAAATCATGTTGTGGCCGAGCCAAACAACATGTATGGTTGAGCGCAAGTTGAGGCAAGATCAAGCAAAAGTGATTTAGAGGCTAGGTGATGTATTTGTCTAGCCTAGTTTCCATTTGTTTCAATCTAAACTTCGGTATTGTAATTATATTTATATATGGCTTTGTTTTGTTGTTATATACAAGATTTATATCTTGACTCTCTCCACTCAAATCAAAAATCGTGTTATCGTGCTTTCGGGAATTCATTTGTGTGTTTTGATTTGCAAACTCCAGCGTAAAAAGGTGAGTAATCACACTTGACATTCATACTTATATAACTGTGAACTGATATTAAGTGAAAGTGTAGAAATAATTATATTATGTTATACCTACCTATGTTATAAATTACATGATGTTAACCCTGTTTATAACCCTGTCATATCATCTGTTATGCTATATTTTATTTTACTAGTTTATTCTATTCTATTTATCACACTTCAAGTCCCCTGTAGAATAGAATCACTATGGGTTGAAATGATACATACCCGAACGGACTTTAGAATAGGGAAAGATCATTATGGGCTGAAATGGTAAGCCTGAGCGATTTTTATTTATTTTAACTAACTTGGGATTGCGGGTTTGAAATGATAGAACCCGAATTTTTCTTTGTAAATTACGGATTGAAATGATATATTATCTGTATCACTTGACCTAGGTTAGAAAATATTATACAGACCCGTGGTTATTTTATATATTTTTCTGGAAGTTTTAAGTATTTTAAAAATGTAAATTTTAATATTTTGATTTAAATTTGGGTTTTTAAATGATTTAATAAAGTTAAAATGATTTTTCTATGTGTTAAATATGTTAATAAATGAATGGAAAAATTATGATTTTCAACATAACTTAATTTGGAAATTTGTGATTTGATTTTTAATGAAAGTTTAAGCTAATTAAATAAAATGGAAATTAAGTTTTATTTATGAAATGAAATTTAAATTTAAGTGTAAAGAGAAATTGTTAAAAATGAAAAGAATAAGAAAATGGTACACTTGGATTAATTTTTGTAAAATTGGATTTTATTGTAAAAATTCACTTTATAAAAATCATAAGTTAAAGGTACTTAAATGAACATTTTGAAGTGGGAAAATATGATTTTTATATGTACAAAATGATTTAAATTGAAGTTTATTTATGGCTGGAATTTTTTTTAAAATCTGGAAATTCTTTTAGTAGCACTTCAGAAATGTTATCGTTTCTGAATTTAACCTAAAACTGAACTAATAGAATCTGCAGCACTTTGTAAGTGCTGTGGTTGCATAAATGAACTAAAAGGCTAAAATTTACTAAGGGCTATTACAGCAGTTTTGTGAATGCTGTAGTTGCAAAATTGAACTAAAACTTGAAATTTAAACCTGAACTATTACAGCAGTTGTAAATGCTGTCTTTTCTAAATTGAACTATTTTTCCACTAAAACTGAACTATTTTAGCAGTTTTTAAATGATGTCTTTGCTAAATTGAATTGTTTTAAATGTAACTTATCGTAGCATTCTCTAAGTGCCGCGAAAGCTGAAATTTAAATTGTTTGAAGTATTTAAGTGAATAAATGAGCTCAAGAAAGACTAAATTTTTAGGAATTGAATATTTGATTTGTAAGTATAATGACTTCGTATTTAAATGGTGTAAATGAATTATTTTGATTTGAATATAAACCGCTTTGAAATTTATGAGTTAATACAATGTTTGAAATTGGTATAATTGAATGAATGAACTTAAAATATTATAACTTTGGTAATAAATATTAATTTAGAAGTATTATGGTTTTTCTAAGTATTATGAGGTCCTAATGACAATATTTCAAGTATTATGATTTCTAAGTATTTTGGTTTAAAAAAGTTTGGTTTTAGAATTGTTATGACTTTGAAAGTACTATGGTTGGAAATGAAATTAATTGGAATTGTATTTAATTAAGAATTGTCTTTAAATACATATTAATTGGAAACTTATTGAAATTAAAGATTTAAGGATATGACTTTATAAGGTGGTTTGACTTAAGATGATTTAAAAGAATATTTCAAGTTTAATAAATTGAAAGAAACGTTCAGTGATTTGGAAATTTGGGTTGAAATATAAATGATATATTGATTTGGTACTGGAATTTAAATGATATATTATTGCTTTGATTTTTGAAATATAGATGATATATTGATTTGGTTTTGGAATTTAAATGACATATTATTGAAAGTGTTTTGAAATGAAAATGATATATTTTTGAATTGGTTTAGAAATGGATATGTTTTGGGTTTGAAAGTATGTATTATTTTGAAATAAATGATATGATTTTGAAATGGTTTAAAGGATGTATTTTGATTTGAAACATAAACTATTTTGAAATTTATAACCACGGGTTATAATAACGATTGGTTGTTAAAGAGACCGGGATCGGATATGGACATACTCTCTGTCGATACCGAAAACGACTTTAACAACTGTGTACACGGTGGAGTTTCCAGAATGAAGTAGGATGGTGGCGACGATCCTAAGGTATATATGTGGACCCAACTCCCTTGAGTTGGCATAAGGTGGCTAAAACAGGAGCGATCTCGGGCCAATGAGGTAGCACCTCTGATCGGACGCACTTCTTCGATACCATTCTATTACTTTGTGATTGTTTGGGGTGCACCCCTTGATTTGGGAGTGTTGTTCGAGGTGGAGCGGTAGTGGCTGCTATGCATTTCCATCAGCCCGTGTGCGTAATTGGTATATCTACCCTGGCATTGCCTTGTGTGCCGTGTCACCTACCATATCGAGCTTTACTACGAGTTGTGATTTCTCCCGTAGCCTGTGAAGTATCGAGGGTAGCCCCCATTTTGGGAGTATGCTAATACTGGATAGACTACTGGGACTATTACGTGTTAGGGCTATATGGGTAACCCCTTGACGCTATTAAAAAGTATGTTTATTTTATATTAGACATTATTATAATAGCGATTATTACTACATAGTAGATAGTTTAATGGATCCTTAAAGAATGGGCGATCACAAGCATTCTTTTAGTTACTTGTACCTTTATTACAGTTCACTTGAGTTGGTTTACATTGTATAAGTATGTATGTCCTGACTCGAGTGTTTTGTGTTTTGCTTTACGCTCGGGTCAGACTGAGTGATACAACATTAGAGACTCATCTTTGGAGCTGGAGTTTTGCTTTGAAGAACCAGATATCTGTTCATTTTGTTATCCAGTTGATTCCAGTTGTATTATGAGTTGTACTTGATTATCATACTATTACTCCTGTTGTATCTTGGTATTCTATTGTATCTTACTTAACTCCGATGTATCTTATATATATAGTAGCTTCATGAACTACTATCTCTTTTACTTCTGCTGCATTATTATATTACTGTGTCTGTGATATGTGATTATTTATTTGCTATATCTTATGAGTTTGCCAAATTTTTATTTACAACGCGGTATTTTGAGGAATTCAAGTCCGACATGTGCGGATGCGAATGGTCCAAAATATCGGGTCGTTACACATGACGTATAGCAGATGGTCGTACCAAATCTATCGATGCTACATGAGTAATGGTATTACAAGATGTAGTGTAAAACCTATGCCAAAACATAATATATGAATGATCGGTAATAACCAATCTCTCTGCTGGCCACTAACCTGCTGCTCTCGACTTGGCAAGCTGATCTGAATTACAAATCGTACATCGAGAAGTATGAGGGTGCAAATCATCGAAAATGGCATCAAAGTCGTAACACTGTCTCCAACACCTCTAACCAAGGTACCAGTATGAACCGAACACTACAGGATATGACACAAGTGGAAATCTCTGCACACTAAGCATCCTAGCTATCTGCACAAACTCAAGCTTGATAGAATCACTAGTATCAAATGGATGCCATATAATTTTCTCTATGTAGATCTTCAAGTCAATCTAGTTAGAGGCAACCATATATACATGAAGGGATTCATTCTCCTTAGTCCTCCTATTGTTCGCACAGCAAAATAATAAACAGGAGAAGAAACTAGATGCATCCATAGTCACTGTTACGAAATGGAAATTCTTGGAATACTCAAAATACACTACAAGAAAATGTAGCTTTGGCAGCACCAATTCGCAGGGTTTTATTAATAATGCTGCAATTACACAGGTGATTATTAAAATAGTATCATCAAAACGCCGCTACTTAACCAATTTGCTGGGTTTTAATAAACATGGCCAAAAGAAAAAGGATCCCGTGTTTATCAAAATTCACCAACGTTGAATCCCTCTCTCCCTCCTGCAAAACCCTAATCCCAAATTTCATTAAAAATCAAACTCTTCTGATCTCCATCGATCTTCACAACTCTGCCATCGATCATGAGCTCCGCAACCACCAGCTATCTCGAGCTTCAAAAGTTCTTTATCATTCCACATCACCTGAAGTCTTCATTCTTCCTCACCCACTCCACTTCTTCAAAAATCAACCGACGTTAATCTTTGAAGGTAAAATCATTTGATTTGGAGCCTCCATATTCGGGTAACCTTATTATTTCTCCATTTTTTATTTTTTATTTTACAAATGCAGGAAGCAGTTAAACCACGTAATATTTGGATTTAAATCCTCTATTTGTAAATGCATATTTGGACAAGTGGAGGTATGTTTATAAATGCATATTTGTCATATAGTTTGGATCTAAATCCTATGATTTGTTTGATATATAAATGCGATATGTAAATTAGGTGGACTGGATTATATCTACTGGGGTTGAGTAATAATACATATGAGTTAGCAGGAATGAGTATAGGAAGTAAGCAAATAGGCATCTATAAGGAGCCTGTAATAGGTTGGATAACTACAATGTGAAATGTTGGCTTAAGGAATGTACCATCTTTTAGATTGTGTTTGCTAGTTTGTATGAGTGGAAGAATATGACTCAAGTTTTTCAACACTATGCTTGGATATTATGATATGGTTTATTGTAAATTTTATTTTGGACATGTTCATATAGTTGTCCGAAAAAGAAAACTTGTGATTTGCTACTTTAGATTTTAGATAAATATACTTTGGACATGGCTCTACATTGTAGGATATATGTGCCTCAAGGATAAACTGAAATCTATGAACTGACAAGGAGCACTATTTCTACAAAGCTCAGTAGCTACTGTGGTGAGCTAACATTTATGATGCAACTTACAAAATATAATTTTTTTGTAGATTCAGATTAGCAAATCTAGATGGTAAAGCTTAACAAGAAGCACATGAAAAAAAACTCTTTTTTGTTTTACCAATGAAGAACTAACACCTGCAGACCACAGTGATGTTTGATTCATACAGTTCATCTCAGTTTATATGCAAAAGCTTTCAGAAGGAGCATATTATGGTTTCATACCCTCACTACTGCTTCAAATAGGTACATTTTACTAGTTGAAGTTATATCTTTTCTATACTTTATTAAATAATAAAGCAGTTCTTAAATTCTGATCTCTATGAATCTGAATACAGAAAGGGTGGGATTTATTTTCATGTATGTAAATACTAACTCATGTACTAATGTTAGTGGCAAAATCTGAATATGAAAAGTATGGCAGTTATTTTCATATGTTTATAATAACTTACATAGAAGCAATATATATGAAATTCTCGAACCATCTAGAGTACTATTTAGACTTGTAAAGTCCTAGAAAAACTTATATGCATGCTCTGGTATTTCACTGAAATTATAGTCTTGAAGTATGTCATAAATTAGTATAGTCCCAAAAAGTTCGGTAATTAGTGCATCCTCCTTTTTACCGGGTCTTTTTTTATATATATCGTGGCTTGGTTGATGTTCCTAACTCAAGATTCAGCTCTGTTAAGAAATTGTCAACCCAAAAGATTATGTTCACTTTTTTGAAATGACAAAACCATCCATATGCAAAGTAGAAACCGTGCACAATTTGATCGTTTTCCATAAGTTTTTTGTCCTTTTTTAACTTTGATGTTACAAGGATAAGTTGACATGTGAAATAAAATTACATAAAGTGGATCGTGAAAATCCATGTAATTGCATTGGTGTCTGTAGCATCTTGCGTTTACGCAGATGTGGAGGGTTTGAACGTGTTTGACATAAATCGTAAACTAAAAACAGTATTTTGTTGATGCTGCTTGCAATTGCGTAATTCTCCTCTCTGCATATTTATTTTTTAAAACTATAAAGTTCAAATTTTTACCATTTTTTTACTGTAGCATGTGTTTGACCATATATACCGTTGTTACCTAAACTATTAAGTAGCCTTTTTTTCCTTTTCCATTCTGTAAGTATGCTAATTAATTTAATCATGAAAAGATTCAAGTATATCAATACAACTACGAATTTATTTAAAATTCATGCCATGTGAATTTGTTTAGTTATACTGCTATTTCGACATATGATCTGTGTGTACAATCAAATTGTGTATCAAATATAAAATAATCATTCAAGACAGTAACAAAGTTCATTTACTTACATTTATACAATTTAAGTTCGGGAAAAATATTTATATAATAGGTATGAAAAAATATAAATAAAAGAAATTATATTAAATATTTAAATAATAATTGGTGAAGAGTAAATAACAGGCTAGAAGATAGAAGTTTTGGGTGTTAATTGTAATTACCATAGATTGAGATGGAGTAATGAAAGCTAAAAAATAAATAACTATTTTTTGCATCTTTTTTTAAGGTTAGATGGTATCATATGAGATGTGTGATCTCTATTAATAGTAAGACTGCTTACGAGTTGGTAACTTCAATATCATGACAAAGAATGCTTCTGTCCAGCTTTAGGTCAACTTTATGTTTCAATTTACACCAGCCAGCTGAAAAAAATTTAAAGAAAAAAAATGCAAATAATGTTGGTATTTAACAATACAATATTATTATTAAAATGTCATTATCCTAGACATAGCAGATATAATTCCCAAAACCAAATATGGTTTCCTTGCATCAGACCCTAAAAGCACAAGTTCTCCAGATCTTGGAGCTTTCTATTACAATTGCACAATGTTAAATATTTGCAATTTACTAGCCTTAAACATTGTGAATATAAAAAAAAAACTATGAACAAAGAAAAAGTTATACCTTAGGGTGAGCAATAAAAGGCCTACCCCATTCTTTCGACAAATTCCAGTTACCACGAGTCTTAAGATTAAACATATTTCAGTCATTAATAATCTTCTTTTTTAAATATAAACCAAATTTTGGAAGTGCTTGAGTTTAAATTTTGTGTGGCAATAGGATTCAAAGTGCACACTCTACAGCCATGGAATGCATGCACTCTCATGAACTTATTCATCCTGATCTGAAACCTGGTAAAAACATCTATATATTAGGATATTAATTTAATCCAATGATGCCAATTAATTTATATCTTATTTTATGCAGAAATGATCGTACAAATTACTTTTATTAATTGGAGATTATTTGAAGATAATTGAATTTTAAATGAAATATACACTCTATTAAATGCTTGCCGACTGACTAAATTACTTGCTGATTATTAACATTATTTTAATTTATCTTATTTAAATCTCTGGACAGTAGTTGTCAGTTGTAGTACTGATCTTACAGTTGTTAGTTCTTCAACTCATTTAATCAAATAATTAAGTTACTTAATCGACCAATATGTCTTTGTTACATGTGTTGCATGCTAGATTAGTGGTAGATTACTTGGTTGACTGACCAATTTTTATAAGAACTGCATGCATATTTTTCTTTGTTTAGATTTTTCGGTTATCAGACAATACAAACTTCAAAGTAACATGTGATGCACAATTTGGTTGAATGGTAAATATCATATGTAGTCTTGAAATTGATGCACTTGATAATTATTTTATTAGGATATGCTGCTCTAAGCAGTTAATATTGGATAATATACCTGATGTATCATATGCCAGCCTTTAGCCATTTTTAATATGGCTTAAAATATCTGTAATTATATATAGGTTGATATTTACCGATGTATCTCTCCAATATTTACTGTAATATATTTGTATTTTTATGCCTACAAAGATTCAGCATATTTTGTGCCTCAAACTGTCTCGAGTAATTAAAATGCATAGTAATATTCTAAATAGGTCAGAAAAAGTGCATGTAGGAATCTACACTGACATGTTTTAATCATTTTTTACTTGATTTCAGAGGTTGGCACTGCTCAGTGGGTTGATGCCAAAGAGTATGAAAGAACAAAGCCAGATAAAATTGTAGTAGTTGTAGCAAGGAAATGTGGAAGGTGAGTAAGTTCTAAGTTAATTTTGATATAAAAATACATACTTAATCCAGGAAAATCACCACCGTTCATCTGCTCTACGATTTCTTTTGCCTAGACTCTAGTTTTATTGGCATTTTTGTAGTTTCCCAAAGTTTAATATCAGCAAAATAAATTTTTCCTTGACACTGCAAAGTGGATTGCAATTATAAAGTTGGTAAAATTCATTTATAAGCCAGCATACACCCTCTAATATGCTCAGTTTTATGCCCTTACATTTGGTAAAACCCATATTTAAGGCGGTAAGACATATTGCAATTATAAAATTAACATCTATTTTTGCACTAATTAGAATTCAATAGCAGCAAAATTAATGTATCATTGACAATGCAACATCTTTTTTTATCCTTATGAAGTCATCGGTATGTTCTTTAATAAAATAGGAACTGCAATATTCTCAAACCCCTTAAGGAAATTTTGTCAAGGGATAGAGAGGTAGATGATGCGACTATCATATCAAAAATTAACTAAGTTAAATAAGTTGTAAAAAAATTAAATAAGTTTATAGAAATAACTAATTTTGTAAAAACTAATTAAGTTTTAAAAAATTAAATAATTTTATAAAAATGAACAAAGCTAACTAATTTTTATAAATTAAATTAACTAGATTAAAAATAACCAAGTAGATTAAGTTTTACAAAAAAGTAACTAAATTTTTAAAAATTAACAAGTTATTTAAGTCTTATAAAAATTAAACAAGTTTATAAAATAATCAAGTTTATAAAATTTAACTAAGTTAAATTTGTATTAGGAAAATTAAATTATATTATATTACAACCATAAATACTGGCAATATCCAACTTGATCCGTGTAATAAATAAATAACTAGTTAACTATGTTTAAAAAAAATTAAACGATTCTATAATCATAGTAGTAGTAATAATAATGAATTAACTAAGTTTATAAAATTAATTATGTTTTATAAAACTTTAATACGTTTATAAAAATTAACAAAGTATTATAAAAATATAACTAAATATTAATTATAACTTAATAATAATAATAATAAATTTTATTAAAAATTAACTAATTATTGTAAAAATATAACTAAATAATAACAACAATAACTTAATAATAATAATGATAAATTTTATAAAAAATTAACTAAGTATAATAGTAGTAGTAATAATAATAGTAATAAATAATTTTAAAATTTTAACTAAGATTTATAATAATAATAGTAAGTTAACTAAGATTTATAATAATTGTAAGCTAACTAAGATTTATAAATATTAAACTTAAATAAGTTTATAAAATTAAATGAGTATTATAAAAATATATCTAAATAATAATAATAATAAAAATTTTTTTAAACAATTAACTAAGTATAATATAATAATAATAATACGTAATTTTATAAAAATTAAACAAGATTTATAATAATAATAGCAATTTAACTAAGATTTATACTAATTGTATGTTAACTAAGATTTATAAATAAGATTTATAAATATTAAACTTAAATAAGTTTATAAAATTATCTAAGTATTATAAAAATATCTGATAGATATCTGAGGTTGTATTTGGACAAACGATATATCCTGACCCTATTCAGTCACTATATGGTTCGCTGAAGCGAGGATGGCAAGGCAACATAATGATATTCAGTTCACTTATGAATAGTCTATGTAAGAATACTAAAGGCTATAAGGCTTTGAGAAAACAAAATCAGCTATTGGTTTACTTTACTAAATATTGAGGGAGATATTTGGATGCAAACCTGATATGGTGACTTACAACACAATCGTTAATGCACTTTGCTAAAATGGCTCAATGGATGCTGCTTTTGATATATTCGAGGATATGGTTGCTTCAAAAGTTACCCCAAGTGTTAAAAATACGACTTATGGACTGTAACATGGTGTTAAAAATGGCTCAGTGAATGTGTTGATGCTGTTTGTTTAAGGAGAGGGGATGCCTGTAGATGCAAATGGTAAAAAAAATATTTACCGGTGAATGCTATTAATGGAAATTTTCCACATAATCGTTGTTGGCGATTTAAAAAAAAAACTAAATGCAACATAAGTTGAGCTTCATAAGTACATATTGCATTTTATTACTGATTAAGTTTAATATTAAATTTGTGAACTAAAGCATGTCCATTTGTTTAAAGTTATATTAAACTCTCATGTTCTGTTAATTTCATTGATAAGACAGATATCATTAGCATAAACAGCCAACTCTCACTAGAGCAATGGTCCTTGCTTCTAATCCCCTCCACTGTTTCCCTCTAAAAATCTCCAATCCCATCTCTAAATCCAATTATCAAAACAAAACCCATTCACTCAAACTCAATGGCAAGAGTTAGGAAAATCAAACATTGATATACAGAACATAGCTTCAGGCATTCCCATACCATCTGATCTTCTCCATTCATGCAACCAACACGTTATTAATTATTTTATTTTATTTTAATTTTATTTACCATTCTAAGTGGATTGGCAGCTAGCTTGAACTAGTAGTCCTGTTGTTATTAGCAACAGCTGCTGCTTTTGAGAAATGATTTAAGGCAAGCAATGAAAGTAGCACAACAAAATAACTTCAGTGAAATAAATTTAAGTTTATCTGATTGCAAATTGAACAAAAAGCCCGTTGGTTTTAGTGAATACATCAAAAATTACTTTCCCTTTTATAACTATTGTTATTGTTAACACTGTTGCATATTATCATGAATTTTGTTGTTGATATGCCATGTGTGTGTATATCTTTGTTGTTACCAAAATTTGATCAATAATCATGAAGAATTTTGGTTTTATTTTCCAGACCAAAATAATTTAATGCTGAACTTAAAATTGATATGGTTCACTTCATTATGATGTAATGATAATCTCTTTCAAGGTCCTTTTACACCAAATCAGTGATTTTGCAATAGTTTATATCTGTTAATTGCTAACACTTATAAACACTACAAACTCCTAACAATAAAAAAGTGTTAGGATACCTGAAAAGTGTTGGTGAAAATAAATATTTTTCTGAATAAAATTTGGAACACAGATAAGTGTTGCCGTAGTTGGTAAAAATGTAAATAATTTATTAACAAGAGGAGTCTTCTGTAATTTAAACATATGCGTTCTCTTCTCACACTTACCCATTCCCAAACATATTTCAGCCGCAAAAAAATTAATTTAGGGTTTTCTCTTCCTCGCCAAAATTAACGTCGATTTCAACCACTTCCTAAAATCAATTCCGACTTCATCCACTTCCCAATATCGAACACCGACTTCAACCACTACCAACTTCAATTCGCCCAGTCTCATGGTCCTCGTACCTCATCGTGAAACTGAGGCCAAACTTAGGCACTGTGTGTGTGTTTTGTTGATTCCCGTACCTCATCGTGAACCCATTAACTATCGATCCCCATACCTCGTCGTGAACTCTTTCAATTCGCCCAATATCTTGGTCCAGCATGAGTTAATGCAATTATGTTTTGTTGTGTTTTTCTTTTTAATGCAATTTCTTTCAACTATACATATCCATGTTTGTGTAGAAATTTACACTAAAAATCAAAAGATGCAATTTTGGTTGATTTATTTCTGAGCAAGTGTTCCAGCTTGCAAGCTTGTACCATCTAGACATAATATTTCAAGGATCATTTACTTTATTACATATTGTTTACTAAATAAATGAGATTTTTGGATGATGTTAGAAATGTGAACATGAAGATTTTGAGTTTGAAGATCGTGTGTGTGTATTGCTTGTTCAGTATTGAAACATCCAATATGGTTGAGGGGAACTGTGTTAAGTTTATATATTTTTGACTTAGATATGATTTCATATGATGCATGTGTTCATGATAAATTTCCAAATAATAATCATTTTTACTTCATCCTTAAGGTGAAGCAGGGCTAAGATGCTGACAAGGTTGATCGGTGATTCTTGGTGGCTACAGGCTGGAGTATTTGGTACGGCGTTGGTTGGTACCTTAAGAATAGAACAGAGATGGAGGAGATTGATGTGTTTGGTGATGCTGGATCTATGTGAGCTTGTAGGTATGTATACGAGTGATGAGATATGTGTTTTAGTATTTTGTGTGTTCAACTACATATGTAAGCATGTGTCTCTATGTTGTGATTGGTGTGTGTCATGTAGGTGCTTATATATAAATTTTGGTTTCATAATTTGTTGTGGTGCCACTACCTTGTGCTTTTTGCCTGCAAACGTGAACTTCTGTGTGCTTGTATATCCTCATGTGTGTGTAAGTGGTGGCGGATATGTAGGTGAGTGTGGATATATGGTAGTCTGCATTTTTATGCTGCCAATCTTGCAAATGCGCACATTGTACTCTTCTCTATGTATTGAAGTATATATATCTTACGTGTATGGACTAGTTAACTTATTTACCTCATTACTGAAAAATTGTTGTAATAAATTTCTCGTATGTAAGTGTGAGTTCATATATTCATGTGATTAAGTCTCATAGTTGTTTATGTTTGGGGTACCTTACCTTAATTGTTGTGCATTTCCACGATATTGGCTTTGCTGCTTAACCATTTTTCTTATTGTGAAACTACTGGTATATTATTTCATGTTTAATTTTGCTGTATTAATATAAAGGAACATTTATTTGTTGAGTTTCAACTTCCTATGAGCACGTGCCACTATATACATATATTATATATACACGCTACAGTAGTTCATAATTCATATATACATATACATATATATGTGTATTGTAACGACCCGCCTTTTTGGACAGTTTAAGTCGATGATCAAACACACACGTCAACTCAAACCATTCAAAATGGAGGATTGTTAATTTGGGGTAAATAAGAAAAGAAAAGAAAAGAAAAGAAATAAAGGAAATGAAACAACACAGAATCTCACAGCGGAAGGCTAAAGTATGATAATAAAATAACAGTTCATGAAGCTGTTAATTAAATGAATACATTTGAAATGAATACATTTGATTATTATTATACAACATTTATCATAGTTACATACACAGCAAATATCATACAACAATGCAGTGGAATGGAATGAATATAATAGTAGTAGATAATATACCAAATCTTCGTCTCCGTCCTCCAAGGAAATGATCTTCAACCTAAACTGAAATGCTCAGGCTGACCCGAGCGTAATGAAAAGACAAAACACTCGAGTCAGGACTAAAATATCCTTATGAAAGTTAAATCAATCGTAATAAATATGAGTGTAAACGGCGTCAGAGATGTTTACGGGGTTTGACATCTCCTATCCAATGTCAACGTGCGTGCAATAACTCAAGAGATGTTACGGGATTTTCCATCTCTCAAGGATCCGTTAAACTATCTATATATACAATAAGATACGCTATATAGATAATGTCTAAAGTAAAGTAAAGGTATCAAAATAGTGTTAAGTCAACGCCCATTCGCCGCTTAACACATTTATATTCCCAAGAGCATATACAAGACCGTAGTTTCCCCAAAACCGGAAGTCACCAGAGGGCAATCCATATACTGAAGGTACAAACCAAAACGTAGTGGTCGCGAATAGGATAATCAGTATGACAAGGTACATGAGGCAATACCAACTAGGATACTAGTAGTTGCGTGATCCGGACTGATGTTGGGCATAGCCAGCAGCTACCCCAACACCGCGAAACAACACTCCCAAATCAAGGGGTGCACCCAAATCGAATCACAAATGTAATAGATATGGTATCGAAGAAGTGTGTCCGCTAGAGATGGCGAACCTCAATGGCCCGGCGCGGCTCCTGTTTTAGTCATGTCAGGGGTCATCCAATATCGTTCTCTTTCTTCAGTCAACGCGTTCACCAAACCATCCACTTCATTCTGGATCAACACTCCGCGTATAATAGTTATTAAAGTGGGTTTCGGTATCGACAGAGAGTATGTCCATATCCGATCCCGGTCTCTTTAATAACTACGTATTATTACACCGATGGCTCTTTTACATTTCAAATCAATTCATAATTGATATCAAAATATCATATTCGCTTCAAAAATCAAATCCATTTCAAATATCATCATATCTATTCAAATGTAAGATTCTGTTTCAAAAATCATTTTTCGCCTCAACATCTCATTTCGATTTCAAATTCATTTCAAATTTCAATTTAGGTTGCAACTTCATTTAACCCAATTCGTATTTAAATTCGAGATTTAAATATAAACAATTCACCTTATTGACCTGCTTGAAAATTTTAGAAAATAGTTTTAAGTAGTTTAAATAATTAAAATAGTTAAAATAGTTTAATAGAAAATATTTAAATAGTTTAATCGAAAATAATTTGAATATAAAAATGATTTATATAGTAAAACAGTTTGAAAATCAAAATAATTTCAATATTTAAAGAATATAGATTTTAAATCATTTATACTAAAATATTCATTTAAAACAAATTCCAAAGTCAAACCGGTCAACTTCCCAATTTCCTACCCAAATCAATTCAAATTTCCATTTCGATTTAATCGATTCAATTCCGATTTCAACTCAACTAAATTTTGATTCCATATAAATTTCGATTCCAATAAACAAATTCCATTCACTTTTAATTTCCAATTTCAAATTAATTTCCAATTCCAAATTAATTTCCAATTCTAGATTTATTTCCAATTTCAATTCCAAATCCAATTTCAAAATGTCGATTTAAACATTAAATCAAATTTTGTTTCAATAACAAATTTTTGAATCCAAGTTTCAATTCTAAACTCAAACCTGAAATATCATTTCATATAACTTTTCTTAGAAATATTCAAAGTTCGAATAAAAGTTAAATCTTTAAACAAATCAATTTTCGACATTCAATCATATCCAATTTCCAAATTTCAAAGTCACAACTTAATTATTTAACAAAATTCCTTTAACCAAAATTCATTTCAACATTCCAAACTCAATTTTTCGATGAATTCAATTTCTATAAATCGATTTCTATTTATAACTTTTATATCAACACATTTTAAATAAATTTCAACGACGATTTCAAAAATTATTAATTTAGCCAATTCGGTGTCCGTATATAATTTTCTATCCTATGGCCAAGTGATTATTTATTTATTTCAATTAAATGTCAGGGATGAACATATATCACTTAAATTAAATCACGGTATCATATGTATGCATAACAGTATATATAAGCAAATCAACATCCAAACCTTCAAACATCAACCAATGACATCCATCACAATACATCATCCAATAGTCAATACAATTCATGGCAGTTTCATAGTTATCCATGTCAGGTAATTTAATCGCAATTCAATTTCAATTTCAAATTAACTGTCAATTTCATTTTTCAACGGTTAATTCAAAATAACCAGCTATATGACAATTAATTTATATCTAACAACGACAAATAAAATCATAACACTTCATAATGTCAATTCAACTAGCATAAAGATATTTAGTACGTTGTGAGCGTTATAAACACTCACTTTGATTTTTACGATTTTTAAATCAAATCGAAACGACGTTCGATTTAACCCAAAATTTTCTCTAGCTCCAAACGACTCCAATCCAGTTGCATAGCGTAGTACTCGTCCATACGATCGCAACGCAAAAAGAATCGTTCGATTCCGACCTCGCACGGAGAAGTTATGACATTTATAAGTTACACAAATTGTAAGTTACGAATTTACAACAAAATTTTATATTTTTAAACCTAACAGATCTCAGCCCTTGATCCAAGCCCCTGCAAATCCTGGCCGACCCTCCTCTTCTCCTCTCTCACGTTCTCTCTACAGGAAATAGCCGTATACATGAAACCCATAGCTCGAAATTAGGGTTGAATCTTGCGACCACCACAAGCACTTCCACCCCGATCAGATGGTACCATATTGAAGAGCATCAAGCACTCTACACTCGGCCACCTCCTCCTGAAGCTCGGCCTTGCCTTTGGCCTCGAGAAACGTGCGTGACCTGATGTGAACGCAGCCCTCCTGACGACGCCGTGGTGCTCCAAATTCGATCTCCACCGTTGATCTTCAAGATCTCAATGCCCTCTACAAGTTTGCAGTTGAAAACTTTGGCTAAATGTTTACGGATTGGAAGGAAATTGAGGACGATTGAAACGAATTTCTGGCCATTGTTTTCAAAGTGGTGGCTGAAGCTATTAGGGTTAGGGTTTTGAGTTGTGTTGCAAATGAAATGATAAAGGGGTCCTTTTATAGAATTTTACCGAAAATCACTATTCACTCGATTTTTCGAACTCCAAACGAAGCATGCCGGCTGGCGTTTCTAGGGTTTACCCCACGTTTTGGACACAATGGAATAGGTTTCGGAGGCTAATTCGATCGTATGTGTGAGATATGGAATTAAACGACCGATTTAAATTAAACCGATTTAAGCCGATTTCGAGGCGTTTTAATTTGTACCGGACAAACGGTAAATCCAAAAATTACGAAATTTGAAACCTTACAATAATATCACATTACGGATCCGATGAAACTGGTTTCGTCGAAATCCGAGACTTTTTGAAAAAAGACTATTTTTAACTCGCCGAATTAAAATTAAAACAATACGATGCGTTTCGAGCTGCCACGGTCAAACGGTAACTCCGATTGCTACGAAAATTGAAATCCAATAATAACAAACTATTACGGATCCAATGGAACTAGTTTCGTTCAATTCTGAGACTGTTCAAAAATTGGCTATTTTACAGTCGATAATTAAATATTAAAATATTCAATTTTCACAGATTAACTTTAAATTCAGTTTTAAAAGTTCTATAACATTTCTATAACTCCAGTATGATAAAATAAAATTTTATAAATCATTTTCAATCATATTCAACTCGATTTTCAATTATTTCTGAAATTTAACTTATTAAATTATCGATTTAATTTCCTAATTAAATCCAATATTCGAAAAGTAAATTATTCGACTGTTTAATTTCAATATAAATTCCCAATTTTAAATTATTAACTTTTAAATCAAATTTCAATTGTTCACAAATCCTATTTTTAATTTTACAGTAATTAACAATCTTTTACAATGCAGTTTTCCATTATAAATCCAATATAAAAGATTATATTAGATTCAGCGTTCAATTATATTATAATTCAAATTCAAGTTATTTAATTCCCAATGAATTCTTTTGTTTCGATTTACACTTTCATTATTGAATCAACTATTTACTTATACATTATTATCAATAGTTTATAATTCATTTACTTTCATTTTCTTCAGCTATCATCTTATTTAAATTCACAGTAATATTAAATTACATTCATTTACGTTGATTTCCATATTATAACTTCAATATTAAATCTACCATTTTATTTATTTCATTGTTTACAATCAAATTCAATTCAATTTAATTACTTGTTACATTCAAATTTAAATCCTTACTTACGTTCAATTACAAGTTAACATCCGTATTTAATTTACAAATAAGTTATTTCAGAATTCAGTTTTGTATTTTAACTTGTAATTTACATTTAACAACACAAAATTTTATTTCCTTCGGATTTTTATCCAAAATTTTCTTTTTAATTCGTATTTTTAAAGTGTTAAAAATACGGGTCGTTACATTCTCCCCCACTTAAAACTTTTCGTCCTCGAAAAGGAACGGAGAAGGAGAAACCATCATTTAGATATAATTCATTCAAAATATTCGACTTATTTGCAAAATTTAGTTATAGGATTTTTTTTTCAATCTCAAAATTTTCTAACTCCCGGATTTTTGAAAAAATTCGGCAGCACCTCCTTTGCGCGGCTAGGACCGAAAAATTTCACAGTGGTAATAATTGCATGATATACATCTCATTACAAGAATGAGGCATCCCAAAACATGGGGAACACAATAATATACCACAACATAAACTGTAATCCGAGAACGTACCTTTTGTTAAGCGTTTATTAGCATTTTAACTTACATTTTGCATTTAGCGTAGAAGCGAGCTCCACAAGCGAAGCGCAACCCCTTTGCTACCTACTAAAATGCTCAATAACCAAGTTAGAACCATGCATATAAAGATAGATCGATATACTTATCATAAACGACACACATATTACATGTTTAGCTTCAAAACTGAAATTCCAATTCCAGGACAGCAAACGAATCTCAGTTTTTGGTCACCTAAACGATAAAATTTGACAATGGAATCTAAACAAAAGTTGTTGCATTCGTTTCAGGCTTTCCGGAATGTCCAAAATCATTGAATTCGGACCTTCCATTCAAAAGTTACGACAGTTTTACTAAAAAGATACGCCTCAGCCTGGCAATGAATTGCGCAGGTCAGCGACGTTCCCTCACGTTTTTGACCCTCTAAATGACAGAAAAACACAAGACATTTAAAACAAAAGTTTTAGCTTAAGTTCTAAGCTTTCCAGAAAGGGCAAGATCGTCAAAATACGATACACCAGTAAAAAGTTATGGCAAGAATACTAAGGTGCTTCAGATTTCTACTTCGCACAGGCCAGCGACTAATATTGGTGTTTTAAGCCTAGTGGATGAAGGTATTTATCAAAACATTCTAAACAAAACATGTAGCACAGTTTCCAGGCTTTCTGAAAAGTCTAAGATCGTCTAATTTTGTTCAACCATTTAAAAGTTATGGCTATTTTCATTTCAGCTCGGATTTTTCAAATCTTGCTTTTGTTATTTCAAAGTACAAACCATCAATCTTCAAATTTTCTAAAGAAACAATCACAAACACAAAGTCGTTTATTTTCTTATATATCCATGAAATAAGTTTACATTCGATTTGTTTCCAATTTATTCAAGTTTGTTTCATTCATAATTTAAATTCAAGTCAATTTGCTTCAATTTAATTTGAATTCAATTATATTTAATTTCACTTTGCTTCAAATTTGAATTTAATTATTTAAAATTTTATTCCGTTTATTCAATTCCATTAACACTAATGAATTCTATTTAATCAATTATCATCCATCTAACAACCAATGCATATCAAACATTAACATCCATCCAAATCTATAATAAATCAATTATACATTTCCAAGTCAAAATTTTAATTTCATACACTTCCAAGTTTATTGACATTTAGTTTTATTCAAATTTAATTAGTTTCCATTTACTAATTCTATATTTAATTAATTTTAAATTTAATTCATTTTACAACTTAAATTTCCTTTATATTTACAACTATCAATAGATCTTCACATTTTATTATTCACTCTCACACTGGTATATTATTCCTCTACTTATCCTTATTAGCATTTTAAACTTTTTAAGTATTTGGTAAGTTATAGTTATGCAAATAGAATGTAGTTAAACAACATACAACCTCTTTTCATTCAAAGTTGAATTTTCAATTAATTAATTCTTAAGTCATTACTTAAATTTCACTATAATTTAATTTCACATTTACATTCACATATAGTATTTTCATTTTATATTAACATAATTGTGAATCACCTTTAAATGTTAATTTAAATTCCAATTATTTACTAACAATTTTATTTATATTTGCAAACCATTAATTAAATGCATATTTCATTATTCAAACCTAAACTTGTATATTATCCAATTAACAATTCATATAACATTTTTGAACTTCTTAAATATTTTGGTAAGTTATATTTATGCTATAGAATGAAATTTAATACTATGCGAGTTTTACAGTTTCAATTTTATTTTAAATTCATAATTTCCTAATTCTAAGGATATCTACTTCAATTGATATTTTCACTTAGCTCTTAGGTTTATTTCTCATTTCACAATTCAAAAGTTCCGTAATGATTCAAGTATTTGTTTATCTCAATAGTTTAAAATTATTAAATATTAAAGAACTTAAGAATTTCAACTCCGGTTTCAATTCAAATCAAGTTTGAAATAATATATACTTATATTAATATATATCAAGTCATACTATAGAGAATATAAAATAAAATTCAATTTTAATCAAAACAGGGTTTAGAAAAACTATTAAGTGATCTCTCCCACTTGGACTCTCGAAAATAAAGTCGATGATGCGTGCACTCATCACCGGAATCATTTTCTAGTGTCAAGAGGGGAGGATAACACTTACTTCATTTGAAAATCCTTTGAAAACAATTTCTAATCGAATATACTATCATATAATACTTATATTATACATTTCAAATTTTTGATAATAAATTTTCAAAACACCGGAATTTAAATTCTCCATCTTAATTTAAATTCATTTTTATTTTATTTTATTTACCATTTATATTCATTGTCAATCATATTTACAAGTTTCATTTCTTAAAATCATTCAATAGTCAATAGTTAGAAATATTGACTAATCAACAATAAACGATGATAATCTAATATTATCATCTCTAACCAATACAATCAACATTTATAAATTTTCAAGATAAGTCTTTTATATATAGAATATAACCCAAAACAATATTATGTCAATCTGTCCTATTCGAGTGTTTAGAAATTCCTATCGATGCCTTGGCGTCCCAAGTACCAACCAGAATTCATAAATACTCAACGGAACAAATTAACACAATATAAAATCATTTTTATATCAAAATTACAAATACGCTCTCTCATATACACTCAACTCATTCATATAGTTTACCTCTATTTCAATGAGTTATTCCCCACAAGAGCCAAGGTTTATCGCTAAACCAAAGCTCTGATACCAACTGTAACGACCCGCCTTTTTGGACAGTTTAAGTCGATGATCAAACACACACGTCAACTCAAACCATTCAAAATGGAGGATTGTTAATTTGGGGTAAATAAGAAAAGAAAAGAAAAGAAAAGAAATAAAGGAAATGAAACAACACAGAATCTCACAGCGGAAGGCTAAAGTATGATAATAAAATAACAGTTCATGAAGCTGTTAATTAAATGAATACATTTGAAATGAATACATTTGATTATTATTATACAACATTTATCATAGTTACATACACAGCAAATATCATACAACAATGCAGTGGAATGGAATGAATATAATAGTAGTAGATAATATACCAAATCTTCGTCTCCGTCCTCCAAGGAAATGATCTTCAACCTAAACTGAAATGCTCAGGCTGACCCGAGCGTAATGAAAAGACAAAACACTCGAGTCAGGACTAAAATATCCTTATGAAAGTTAAATCAATCGTAATAAATATGAGTGTAAACGGCGTCAGAGATGTTTACGGGGTTTGACATCTCCTATCCAATGTCAACGTGCGTGCAATAACTCAAGAGATGTTACGGGATTTTCCATCTCTCAAGGATCCGTTAAACTATCTATATATACAATAAGATACGCTATATAGATAATGTCTAAAGTAAAGTAAAGGTATCAAAATAGTGTTAAGTCAACGCCCATTCGCCGCTTAACACATTTATATTCCCAAGAGCATATACAAGACCGTAGTTTCCCCAAAACCGGAAGTCACCAGAGGGCAATCCATATACTGAAGGTACAAACCAAAACGTAGTGGTCGCGAATAGGATAATCAGTATGACAAGGTACATGAGGCAATACCAACTAGGATACTAGTAGTTGCGTGATCCGGACTGATGTTGGGCATAGCCAGCAGCTACCCCAACACCGCGAAACAACACTCCCAAATCAAGGGGTGCACCCAAATCGAATCACAAATGTAATAGATATGGTATCGAAGAAGTGTGTCCGCTAGAGATGGCGAACCTCAATGGCCCGGCGCGGCTCCTGTTTTAGTCATGTCAGGGGTCATCCAATATCGTTCTCTTTCTTCAGTCAACGCGTTCACCAAACCATCCACTTCATTCTGGATCAACACTCCGCGTATAATAGTTATTAAAGTGGGTTTCGGTATCGACAGAGAGTATGTCCATATCCGATCCCGGTCTCTTTAATAACTACGTATTATTACACCGATGGCTCTTTTACATTTCAAATCAATTCATAATTGATATCAAAATATCATATTCGCTTCAAAAATCAAATCCATTTCAAATATCATCATATCTATTCAAATGTAAGATTCTGTTTCAAAAATCATTTTTCGCCTCAACATCTCATTTCGATTTCAAATTCATTTCAAATTTCAATTTAGGTTGCAACTTCATTTAACCCAATTCGTATTTAAATTCGAGATTTAAATATAAACAATTCACCTTATTGACCTGCTTGAAAATTTTAGAAAATAGTTTTAAGTAGTTTAAATAATTAAAATAGTTAAAATAGTTTAATAGAAAATATTTAAATAGTTTAATCGAAAATAATTTGAATATAAAAATGATTTATATAGTAAAACAGTTTGAAAATCAAAATAATTTCAATATTTAAAGAATATAGATTTTAAATCATTTATACTAAAATATTCATTTAAAACAAATTCCAAAGTCAAACCGGTCAACTTCCCAATTTCCTACCCAAATCAATTCAAATTTCCATTTCGATTTAATCGATTCAATTCCGATTTCAACTCAACTAAATTTTGATTCCATATAAATTTCGATTCCAATAAACAAATTCCATTCACTTTTAATTTCCAATTTCAAATTAATTTCCAATTCCAAATTAATTTCCAATTCTAGATTTATTTCCAATTTCAATTCCAAATCCAATTTCAAAATGTCGATTTAAACATTAAATCAAATTTTGTTTCAATAACAAATTTTTGAATCCAAGTTTCAATTCTAAACTCAAACCTGAAATATCATTTCATATAACTTTTCTTAGAAATATTCAAAGTTCGAATAAAAGTTAAATCTTTAAACAAATCAATTTTCGACATTCAATCATATCCAATTTCCAAATTTCAAAGTCACAACTTAATTATTTAACAAAATTCCTTTAACCAAAATTCATTTCAACATTCCAAACTCAATTTTTCGATGAATTCAATTTCTATAAATCGATTTCTATTTATAACTTTTATATCAACACATTTTAAATAAATTTCAACGACGATTTCAAAAATTATTAATTTAGCCAATTCGGTGTCCGTATATAATTTTCTATCCTATGGCCAAGTGATTATTTATTTATTTCAATTAAATGTCAGGGATGAACATATATCACTTAAATTAAATCACGGTATCATATGTATGCATAACAGTATATATAAGCAAATCAACATCCAAACCTTCAAACATCAACCAATGACATCCATCACAATACATCATCCAATAGTCAATACAATTCATGGCAGTTTCATAGTTATCCATGTCAGGTAATTTAATCGCAATTCAATTTCAATTTCAAATTAACTGTCAATTTCATTTTTCAACGGTTAATTCAAAATAACCAGCTATATGACAATTAATTTATATCTAACAACGACAAATAAAATCATAACACTTCATAATGTCAATTCAACTAGCATAAAGATATTTAGTACGTTGTGAGCGTTATAAACACTCACTTTGATTTTTACGATTTTTAAATCAAATCGAAACGACGTTCGATTTAACCCAAAATTTTCTCTAGCTCCAAACGACTCCAATCCAGTTGCATAGCGTAGTACTCGTCCATACGATCGCAACGCAAAAAGAATCGTTCGATTCCGACCTCGCACGGAGAAGTTATGACATTTATAAGTTACACAAATTGTAAGTTACGAATTTACAACAAAATTTTATATTTTTAAACCTAACAGATCTCAGCCCTTGATCCAAGCCCCTGCAAATCCTGGCCGACCCTCCTCTTCTCCTCTCTCACGTTCTCTCTACAGGAAATAGCCGTATACATGAAACCCATAGCTCGAAATTAGGGTTGAATCTTGCGACCACCACAAGCACTTCCACCCCGATCAGATGGTACCATATTGAAGAGCATCAAGCACTCTACACTCGGCCACCTCCTCCTGAAGCTCGGCCTTGCCTTTGGCCTCGAGAAACGTGCGTGACCTGATGTGAACGCAGCCCTCCTGACGACGCCGTGGTGCTCCAAATTCGATCTCCACCGTTGATCTTCAAGATCTCAATGCCCTCTACAAGTTTGCAGTTGAAAACTTTGGCTAAATGTTTACGGATTGGAAGGAAATTGAGGACGATTGAAACGAATTTCTGGCCATTGTTTTCAAAGTGGTGGCTGAAGCTATTAGGGTTAGGGTTTTGAGTTGTGTTGCAAATGAAATGATAAAGGGGTCCTTTTATAGAATTTTACCGAAAATCACTATTCACTCGATTTTTCGAACTCCAAACGAAGCATGCCGGCTGGCGTTTCTAGGGTTTACCCCACGTTTTGGACACAATGGAATAGGTTTCGGAGGCTAATTCGATCGTATGTGTGAGATATGGAATTAAACGACCGATTTAAATTAAACCGATTTAAGCCGATTTCGAGGCGTTTTAATTTGTACCGGACAAACGGTAAATCCAAAAATTACGAAATTTGAAACCTTACAATAATATCACATTACGGATCCGATGAAACTGGTTTCGTCGAAATCCGAGACTTTTTGAAAAAAGACTATTTTTAACTCGCCGAATTAAAATTAAAACAATACGATGCGTTTCGAGCTGCCACGGTCAAACGGTAACTCCGATTGCTACGAAAATTGAAATCCAATAATAACAAACTATTACGGATCCAATGGAACTAGTTTCGTTCAATTCTGAGACTGTTCAAAAATTGGCTATTTTACAGTCGATAATTAAATATTAAAATATTCAATTTTCACAGATTAACTTTAAATTCAGTTTTAAAAGTTCTATAACATTTCTATAACTCCAGTATGATAAAATAAAATTTTATAAATCATTTTCAATCATATTCAACTCGATTTTCAATTATTTCTGAAATTTAACTTATTAAATTATCGATTTAATTTCCTAATTAAATCCAATATTCGAAAAGTAAATTATTCGACTGTTTAATTTCAATATAAATTCCCAATTTTAAATTATTAACTTTTAAATCAAATTTCAATTGTTCACAAATCCTATTTTTAATTTTACAGTAATTAACAATCTTTTACAATGCAGTTTTCCATTATAAATCCAATATAAAAGATTATATTAGATTCAGCGTTCAATTATATTATAATTCAAATTCAAGTTATTTAATTCCCAATGAATTCTTTTGTTTCGATTTACACTTTCATTATTGAATCAACTATTTACTTATACATTATTATCAATAGTTTATAATTCATTTACTTTCATTTTCTTCAGCTATCATCTTATTTAAATTCACAGTAATATTAAATTACATTCATTTACGTTGATTTCCATATTATAACTTCAATATTAAATCTACCATTTTATTTATTTCATTGTTTACAATCAAATTCAATTCAATTTAATTACTTGTTACATTCAAATTTAAATCCTTACTTACGTTCAATTACAAGTTAACATCCGTATTTAATTTACAAATAAGTTATTTCAGAATTCAGTTTTGTATTTTAACTTGTAATTTACATTTAACAACACAAAATTTTATTTCCTTCGGATTTTTATCCAAAATTTTCTTTTTAATTCGTATTTTTAAAGTGTTAAAAATACGGGTCGTTACATGTATATATGTGTGCATATACATATATGTGTATATATACATATATGTGTGTGTATGTGTATAGTGCGTTTCTTAACTAGGTATATTTCAGTGTTTTGGGTCTCTGTGCTTATTAGTATAAATATATATAAACATATATATATATATATATTGTATGTGTATGAGTATGCCTTTGTGTGAATGGGTGTTGAGTTCCGTGCATGTAAACCTGGTAGTAAGTGGGTGAGTATTGACGCGCGAGTGTGCGTTAATGATGTGTATAGTGTATTGTGTTTATGTGGTGTGCATGCGAGTGTTTGTATGTGTGAGTGTTTGTGTATGTGAGTGTTTGTGTGTGTGAGTTGAGTATATATGTGTGTATGCTTGCATGTGTTTGTTTCAGCATGTGAATAAGTATGCATTTATATGTATCACGCTTGGTTGATTTACAGGTAATAAGTGATTGTCCATGTATTGCACTGTTTTCAAGTTTTGAATTAATAAATTTATTATCAAAGCTGCTACTATTTTACATTTTGTTTAAACCTATTATATCAGTTCAAAGCATATTTAAATGTGTATATATACATTTTGTTTAAACCTGCTACTATTTTACATTATTACGAGTATTTTATGCCTCCACATGATTATAATTATCTACACTTTTCAAGTTTCTCATCCACAATGGTTCGCGCCTGAGTACATAAGTTTAAATTCAAGTTTTCAGCTAATAATATTTTTAAGTTGCATGTGTCATGATATAATGGGATTGTTTGTTAGTATTTCAGTTATAATTGAGTTATTATTTCAATAAGTTGTAATTTAGTTTGTACAATTTGCTCTTTCTTATATTTTCCAGAGATTTATATAATGATGATGATAATCAATATATATACAAATTTACAAGTTTGTGTTCATTTCTCCAATTGATGCTACCATTTACAAAGGTAATTTAATACCCATGATCCTACTAAGTTTTAATCTTCAGATAATTTATGAGCTAATAAAAGTAATTAAGTCATTTTTCAAGTCCACTAATCCTGCTTGTCTTTTGTGTATTCACTACCAATTTGGTATTATTGCAGTAATTTTTTTCCAGACTAAGGTTTAATTTTCAAAAATTTTTGACAATGGATAATTGTTCTTGTATTTGAATTGACACAGACATGACCCTGTGTACATTCAACCATATATTAAAGCCACAAACTATTAAAGAGAACAATTGTTACAGCTTTCAGATAAAAACAACCAACATCTCATTTTTTTCAATTATTAACCACATATTAAAACATTTTTCTAATTATATTTTTAATTTGTTATTCTGTAGTAGTGTAGTTCGATAACATATATAGATGTATGTATGTTGGTGATGAAGCAAATCTTTCTGATTTCGCTCGATAAGAGTTGACTAAGTGAAATTGGTGGCACTCGAATGTGGAAACTCATAAATTAGTGCATGTTACATATTCTTTTTGGTTTCTTAAAAAATATTCCTAAATATGATTTTAACTGTATCAAAACTATAAACAACGTGATATCTGTAGAGTTTTTGTAAACTGCATAGAGATTTCGGAAAGGGATTTGTACACTTTTAAGTTCTATACAAATAGTTTTTTTATTTTTATTTCTTCAACAACTATAGGACATTAGTTTGTAATTAGTGAATTATGATTGATTCATACTTATTGCTTCTTTTTTCTAGAGGTCGATTGCCTGATGTTTGATGAGTTTGACCGTCACAACTTACCACCTGATCCAACTTATGGTACTAATTGTAATGTTTGTCTGTGCACTATAAGAAAATCGAAATAGAAATGGTGTTACTTATATTTTAACTATTATGCATTATACATTTATTGTGCCTTTTTACATGCTGAGCATGCATGTGGAATAATGGTGGATAGCTTGGGTTAGAGCATTAATATTGCTGGATTTAGGATGTAACAATTGTGCCTATCTGTAAGCCGATTTATCATTTTTTGACACAAACATTGTGGTAATAGTTAGAATTCCTCTTCTCAACTTATAACTTCGTGGGAGTTTCTAAAATTAAAGCATGAAAATTGTATGGCTAACATAGAAAGTGCATCAGTTTCATAGTCTAACTTTTATTTGTTCATATAACATACCAAATCGCACATGATGCATGAACTTAAGGCAGTAGGTGTTTGTACAGGCAGTGCTAAATTTGTTATGTAGTTTATATTATTTTTTTGAAATTTAAAAGAAAATTGAAGTGCTTGAGTGACAGTTATCATTTAAAGACAGAAGTGGTAATTGCCTTGTAATAATTTGTACAAATATCAATTTGAAATTGTGATGGGTTAGCACTTTTTTAAGCAAAGATACTATACTTGAGGTGGTATTTTTTTTACAGATATCAACAATTTTATATACTTATTTACCTCAAAATTGTAGGTTTTGGGTGTCAATATGGAGGGAGCCAGAGTTATTTTAGTAATTGCACCAAGGTATGAATTTTCTCACTATTTCTTATTTCTTATGCATATGTCCAATAGACGTGCCTACATACTGGTTGTCATAACTACATAATCATCTACACCAATACCACTTTGTCCAAAACCTGCCGTGTGCGAAGCACGGGCTTCATACTAGTTTATTATCAAAGCTGCTACTATTTTACATTTTGTTTAAACCTGTTATATCAGTTCAAAGCATATCTAAATGTTTAAATTATTGAATAGGTGTTTGTCTAATGTGGGTAAGCGCAATCATATATCATTGCAAGTTAACTGTAAAAGTTCAAAACATGATGTTATGGCACCATGTCAGGCTCCACGAGTTCATAGGTGCGATGGTGATCATTCTTACGTCTGTTAATTCAATACCTATCTATTATGACTGCAGTGCAACAATACAACTTGTGAATGAATTAAGAATTTGTAGGTAATCAATGCGTATTCTTCACAAGTTTCTCATGAGCAACGTGTACATAAGCTATGCCATACAACATGATTGTAACACAACACTTCTCCGGGTAAATACACTCCACATAAAACCAAACATATAACATGATGCATTGCATACTAACCTAAACACACAATATAGATGTAGAGTAAACGTTGAGCCCCAAAATGCAAGACATGCAAGTAAAAATGTCTGAAGCCATGACTCGGTTTCACTACCTGTAAATTATATGTCTGAAGCGGTGAGGTGTAGGTTTGAAATAGTGCCATTGTGATCATAGTATATGTATTCAGATTCACTCATCTGATAGAGTATAGAATCGTCTCATTTATATTCATTGCTTGATTCACGCTTCTGAAATTTATAAATTGTAGGATTGCCTTATCAACATTATCTTTTAACAAAATAAAAAGCTAATATCATCTTCATCTGAAACATTAGCTCGCCTGGTTTCTAAAACATGACATGAATACAAACTTATGATAGGTAAATGTTTACAGTATATGCTTACAGTATATGCATGCATCAAGTTCTTATGATAGGTAAATGTTCTGGTATCAATTTATTGTGTGCGCCCCCCTCAAATTAATACAAACTTTTATGTCATTTGATATAATCCCAACGTGTCCAATTGTTTATTATTTATCTTATTGCTTCTCAACCGCTAATCTTCTGTACGTATTGAATGCAGGCACTTGTGGAGGAAGAGGAAGAAAAACAGAAGTTGGAATGTAGTGGTAACGAGGAAGCAAACACATATTTCAGAAGATGGGGGCTTTGTGATATGGCCTGTGTTTCGTCTTCGTAGTATCTAAAATTCTATTTATTAGCAGCCCGTATTATATTGCATATTTAAAATTAGATATGAAATTGCTTTTTTGTAATTGGGATATGATATTGTGGTATTTTGAAATTGGAAAGTTTGTAGCTCATATTATAGTATTACCTAAATATGATATTGTTGCATTTGAGATATGGAAGCATTTTAGACTTCATATTGAATTGATATGATGAATTATATATGATATGGACATCATCATTTATGAGATATTATATTCATTTGTTTTAAGAATTTAATATTAATTGTGTATAAAATAGTGTAAAAACATAATTTCAATTAGTAACGCATATAAGTGTTACCAATATTTCTGTACCAACACTTATAAGCGTTACCGCATATTTCTGTACCAACACTTATAAGCATTACCGGATATTTCTGTACCAACACTTATAAGCGTTACCGGATATTTCTGTACCAACACTTATAAGCGTTACTGCCGCATATTTATGTACAACACTTATAGGCGTTACCGCATATTTCTGTACCAACACTTTTAAGCGTTACCGTATATTTCTGTACCAACACTTATAAGTGTTAGTAATACGTATGTTCTTAACACTTATAAGTGTCACAAATTTGGTCGCTTCATTCCTCACAGTCCATTAGTAACACTTAAAAAGTGTTACTGAAATTATTTGTAACACTTATAAATGTTAGGATTTGCCTGTTTTGGTGTTATTCATTACTGTAGTTGATGAAAAAAAACTAACCAGTAGACGCATGCTAGAGATAAGATGAATCTCATGACCAATGATAAACATTGGAAAAGGCTGAGACGAAATTATATCCTATTTGCATCACATAGTAATATCTCTGGTTTTAGTCCATTCTATATGTTCTATTTTATTAACCGAGTTAGATTGCACCTCCAACAAATTGAATAAGTTTTCACCTTATTCGTTCGACTATTTTATAAGCAATATTTATCGCATATTATGTTCTTTCTTTTGTGAATTTCACTTGATGCTAATCCTTTTTATTATATTATAAATTGTTATTAATACAGTTTATATATAAGAGCCTATTTTCATTTTCTGATGGATAAAGATTGGGTGCATCTACAAATGTTATAGCAGATTCACCTTCTAGTAAGCATGAGATATAATTTATTATGCTTTTGTCTACAGGAGGATCATATTTCGTTTCTTTCTTTGTTACATTTAATTCAAATAGATAAATCATAAATAAATGTGCATATTATTTTTTAATTAATTGTTGTAATTTTTTTTCATTTAGGTAATTGTTAAAGCTTCGACGCAAACTCTTTGGATAAAGGCTTTCTTCTATATGGGCAACTACAAAATTTGTTTTCCTTCAAATCCATCTGGGATAATGGTCAAGTGCAGGTGCTCTAATTAACTCAAATTCATTCGTGCAATTAATTTACAAAATTACTAGACAAATACACTCATAATTATTATATACAAGTAATTAAACAAGCAACCCCTCCATTAGAAGTCACGTGTTATTATTTTTCCCTCCCTCTCCTCAGGTTTGAGACCCAAAGCTTACTCTAAAACCAAAATTGGAACAGAAGTAAAAAAATAAAATAAGATTGATGGCTGCGATGATCACCTGAGTCAACCTACTATGAATCTGAAACAAGAAAGTTGACCAAGGAAAAAAAAGTAAATTTAGTTTTTTCCTTTTTGTTTTGTTTTGCCTCTCGCTCTTCAAATTTCGTTAAAACAACGTACAAAACACAAAGATCATTAGGACTCAAACAATAAAACGGGTGAAATCTTAACAGCACCAGATGTTTTATCGATAAAAATCATTAGGAACAACATACCAAAGCTTAATATAAGTTACAATTCTTTTGCTCTAAAATCTTCTAAAACTCACTAAAAAGATGCATGTTTGAAGGTACAAGTTTCTTTTGTTCATCCAAATTTTTAAGAAAATATTTACATAAATGAGCAATCTAATTTTATTAACATATTAATAGGTGGTTAAAAAAATTTGTACGGATTTGTTATACTGAAACAAACAACATACAACACACAAAGAAATCTAAATGCATAATATAAAATAATAGAGTCCGATGGGAAAATAAAGCAACATAAGAGTAAGGAAACCGATTGTTTTACTTGCCATTTATTTCATACACCTGAATAGATTATAAATCACCTCATTTGCTAAAAAAATAATACAAGACAAATAAGAAAATTAATTACTAAGTACAAATAATGTGTACAAAAATTAATCATGAAATGAGCTTTGAATTTTAAAATTTTGCAGTTAAAAGGTTTAGCTTCTCAGGCGCCTTTTGCTTGTAGTCTTTGAGCAGAGCTTCCACTGCTAAAGTTTGTAAATCAGAGGTATTGTCTTCCTTCTTTCTTTCTATAGCCAGCAGAACGATAACAACACTACACTAAAAAGGGAAGAAATATAATGTTAAAGAGGGTCATATGACTCATACTGCTAGAAAATTTACCCTCCAAGTACACAAATTACATTTCTGCCATGAAACATTTTCGGTACCATCACGCCAAAATTTTAGCACACGTTAACATAATAACTTAAGCCTGTGTATTTTGAGGGACGGGTGAAATGAACTTTATGATGTTGATCGTTTTTAAGTAAAATGTTAGTATGAAATATGTGTAAAAATTCTTGGCCAAATCCCGTTCCATTGCTAGCTGGAACTGAAAAGGCTTGGCCGGAATTTTGACTTTTCAGTTCTTAATGATATATTTACATTGTCGGTATATAAATCCAAATGTTTTCAAATTTTGGATCATCATCTGTGCTGACTTAAGGTTAGGCTCGCAATTAGACACTGCTCCTATATAAATGTAATTATAGTTATTGTGAATCATTTTTTTTGCAAGTTGATATATTTATTTTGTATCCATAAATTATGAGACTTCAATGTGCCTTTTTTAATGATATATAAATATGTAATCAGATTCTCAAGGTTTCAGAGTGTGGGGAACCTGACGTTGCATTTTCCTGAAAACTTTGGTGGAAATACTACTAAGATATTTTACATTGGCTTAGGTAGTGAAGCTGCTTATAGGTATAGTTGCTCTTAATTTTTCCATGCACTCTCCCGTGTTTAGTACCACGGTTACATTATCAAACCTTTATAGATATTTTTTTGCAAGAACTAGTATAGTAATAATATACATAAACATAAATATAATCATAAAATTTACACACATATCACCCATCTTCTTTTGCATGTTAATTAAGCGGGCATAATTTCTCCACTCGATTCCTCCTCTGAAATAACTTGTTCAGTTCCTTGTACAGCTTCCTTCTTAACTTTGATTTCAGTCAAAGCTTTGATCAAATCATCCAAGCATTGTTTTAACCCAATCAACTGTGTTACCCTTTTGCATCAATTTCTCTGCTACATCTGCAGGTGTAATATCATTTTCCTTTATCAATTTCTCAATCGTAGAAAACGATTCATGATGATCAATATACAGATAATTCTAGGCAAGAATTTTGAACGCTTCAAACTTGCAGTACGAAAGCTCTATATCCATATCCATTCTTCCTGCTCTTATAAGCGCCTCATCTAGTTTGTCCTTATAATTCGTAGTGAAAACAGTCTTTCACTTACACAAGCCGACCATAGACCATTAATAACATTAAGCAGCCTTGAAAGTGTAACTTTACTCCCATCGTTACCTGCTTTATTGTTAATCTTTTCATTTAGTATCTCTTCCTTGGATAAATTTTCATCGACCTATTCATTATTTCTTCTCTCGGATAAATCTAAAGAACAATTAATATCCTCAATCACGATGATTGACTTACTCGTTGTCGCTATCAACAACTTCTTTAAAGCGGTGTTATCCATCACGGCTGTTAATTCTAAATCATACACATCGCAATTCATCATCCTTGCCATGGCTGCTACCATAGTAGACTTCCCAGTGCCTAGAGGGACATACAAAAGATAACCACGTTTCAATGGCTTTCCTATTCTTACGTAGTAGTGTTTGCTTTCGCTGAAAGTGAGTAGACCTTGAACTATTTATTCCTTTTGGTCTGGGTCGATTGCTATTATCTTAAACGTGGCTGGATGTTTGAATCAGACATGACTCCATTGCAGAAGTTGCCTGCCTCCGTTTTGTTGTGGGTTATTTATATATAGCTTTCTTCCCCTCGTTTGTGTTTGTACAACTTTTCCTTGTTCCATTACATGTTCTAGGTAGGATTCTATAGTATTTCTGAAAGACTGATGGTATGATAACTTATAAACCCCACAATATACATTTGTATTTCGTATTAAATTAAAATCTAGTGTATCAATCATTGTACATGAGGCCACAGGTACAACGCAGTTTGTTTGGCTTTTGAAACCATTGAGGTTTAAAAGTAGTATTCATTGAAGAAAATAGATATCATGAACCAGATATTAGTAAATAAGTACCTAGGATCATCAGGTGGAGAATATAGAGAAAGGGATTGCCCTTTAGATGGGACCTTTCTAGCTTGCCAGGTAAATATAGCACCTCCATATTCATCACTAACTTCTTCGTATTCTTCCATACTGAACCAAAACTTTCGGCTATCCCTTTCCTGCCTTTAACTACTTTGCACCTTTTGTGTAGTTGTCCGAGAGATAATATTTATGGTTGTATAAGCTTCGGTTCTTATACTAGCGAACCCCTCTTAAAACATTGTAGTGACAGTTACATATTATACCCAAAAAAATTGTGGAATCTTGCATGTTACAGTATATTTATTTTAATATAAAGATATAAAACTACTATACATGTGTGTTTATTTGTCATACATTATAGCTTCTTTTATATGTACTGGTTAATGAGATCAAAGGCTTTATATGTGTATACAAGTAGAAAGCCCGTGTGTTGCATGGGGCTTATGAATTGGTTGTTGGATTATGTTTGGTAAATATTTGGGTTATACTTTTAGATTGATTGTGTTAAACTTTGATGAACTCTGTGAAATAGTATGAGTATGCAGGTCATTATTGTTTGAATAACCATTCTTATTATGCATGCTGAATGACCATTTCGAAGCACTATATGGCATTCTTCCATCGTTTATCTCTAATTGTTTTCTTTTCATGTAGGAATATTGGACTTTTGTAGGAGAAGAGCTTGGACTTTCCTTGATTTATATTATGCTCTTTTAACGAACATTTTTTTGTAAGATCTTATGTCGCTAACATTTGAGTGAAAACATGGTTTTTAAAATTTTGTATATGACTAAATCTTATAATTAATGAAATTGATGTAGCTTTGATTATGTTTAATCTGTAAAGTTGTTTATTATATCACATTATCATGTTATAGATTGAGTAGTTTGTTATTGAATACAGTAGCTATAACTGATTTAAAACTGCTGCAGTATATGAAAAAATGAAGCAAAACTTTGATATACCGCAGCATTTTTAAAGTGCTGCAAACTAAAATAGCAAAATGCTGCAAGACAACAATCCGAAGCTAAAGAAACGCTGCAGGTATCAAAATTAAGAACAAAAACGCTGCATTATATATTATTGCAGCGTTTCATAAATGATGTATATTAATGACATGTTGAATTATGTTTTTTGACTACGTTTTCCAAATGCTGCTAAATGAAACAAAATGCTGCACTAACAACTTTTCACAGCGTTTCATAAAAGCTTTAGTATCCATTTTTTAGCAACCATTTAGAAACGCTGCGGTATTTTCGTTTTTAGCAGCATTTCAGAAAACGCAGCGGTATATTCGTGCTCTTTTGCAGTGGCACATAATACAGCGTTCTTCGAAACGCTGCGGATGATAATAAAGAAATTCTAAAATGCTGCAAAAGCCCATTTTTGTTGTAGTGATACCAGTACTATAGTAACTCCCAGAAAACATACGATGAAACCTGTGAACCAACATGATGCACTGTGCGTCCAAACATGTGGATAGGTACGCAAGAATAGGAGTATTCCAATCATATATAACACTACAGTCAAAATCCAAATCAAATGCGGCCTCAATATAGGCGACCTGTAAACTATCGCTAGATGTATTGAAAAATAAGTTTCCTATAAGGCGTTGAACAAACAATCTAACAAGCTTCAAATCGTGCTTTAGAGAACCGTCAATATGCTATCCATAGTAGTTGTAATCACGCTGACTCTAATAGAAGCAGTGGATTGATAGGGTGTAGGCAAAGTGTCTAAATATGGAAAAATATCTCGAACAAGTTTGGGAGCACGCCGCCGATCGTCATATGTAATCGATGGAAAAGCAGTCACTCCTATGCTAATGCGAATGAGCATAGAAAAGTCGAATGGTGTAATCTTTTACTCATCGGAAGGAAAATGAAATGTATGGGTGATTTTATACCACCGTAGAGTGATAGCAGCACACAATTAAACATCTCCTTTACTAACATTATTAATTCCTAGAATTTTAAATTACATAAAAAGTTAAACTAAACTACAACAAATTGACGGAATTTTTTTAAACTTAAACGATCGATTAAATTACTTAAGAAATGATGAAATTCAAGCTCATGTAGAAAGGCTACAATTCTAGGAATATTTGTAAAATTCTTATGAAATTATTTTAAGGTATTAGCTAACAAAGCTCGAAAACAATTATTCTTTGACTGTTTAAGCTAAACAAATTCCTAAATATACATTTTAAAATAACAATTTACTTTAATTATGCCATGAAAAAAAAGATACTTACAGCTAAGCTAGTTTGTGTGCTGACGTGCACTTCTCCTTTTGGAAGCACCCGAAAATCGGTAAGCACCTTCGCCGCGCTCAAGTTTGGATCCTCTAAACTACTGAGCTTGACAACTCTATAAGAAACCTGCCCCACTCCCCTACGAGTCCTGCCCACTCGACCACCCTACGGCCTCCACAACCCCATCGACCCCCGTAACCACCTTTGTCTTCACCCTACTCCTCGATATGTTTGGCGGCTTCAAGTAGGTCTTCTATTCTGTACTCTTGTCCATACGACACAATAAAACTACAAAACAGGCTTCGTTTAGTGACAGCAGCTAGCGGCGGCTAGCGATAACTAAAAAATGCGGCCGACGCTAGCTGTTGCTAGTCGTCGCTTAAAGCGTATATACAGCAGCAACCCAAGAACAGAAATCACTATCTTCTACCCTCCAAAAAAACTGAAGACCCTTTCTCTCCTCCTCCACCAACGCTCCAGCCACCGCCCCCCGACGCGAGTCGCCAATCTCTCTATCGCGAAAGATACAACTCCCAAAGCTCGAAGGTATGTTATTGCTATCCAATTTCTACTTAATCTAGGTTTAATACAAACCCTAATTTCCAAAATAGGTTGATTATTTGATAAATATTGATGATTATGCGGTACTAGTTGTTGATAGTAGCATATTGATTGATTTGGGGATAAGTTGAGAACCCTAATTTGGAAAATTAGTTAATTATGGGTTTGTTATTGTGTATTAGTTAATAATAATATTGTATTTGTTGAGTTGGTGATATTAATTAGTGGTTTGATCGTTTAATTTGTAATTAAAAATTAGGATTTATTTATAATCCGAAAATTAGTGTATAATTACTGATTGATATGCTAATGGATATATAAGTTTAAGTGAATATTTGTTATAGTTAATTAGAACAATGTTTGTTATAGTTTGCGCAAAAATTAGTGTACAATTATTGATTAATATGCTACTAGATTGGTACGGTTAAACATAAGTAATATTTTTTATTTAATTAGCATGTGTACAGTATAAGTATTAGTTGTTAGTATAAAATAAAATTAATTTAATTTATTACAAGTGCTAACATCTAATTTTCATTTACAAAATCGAAAAAAATTAATTAATTGTTAATTGAATTTTAAATACGTTTTATAATTTCAATTGTACTAAATAAAATATTTAAATGGTTGAATGAATTATATAATTTTGAAATGAGCATAACAACAACAAACATTATACTGAAATCAATTTTTGTAAAAAATTAAGAAATGAATATAACAACAATAATTATTCTACTAAAATTGATTTTGTAACAAATAAAAAATGAATATAATAACACCAAATATTTTGCTAAAATCGATTTTCTAATAAAAATTAGGAAATGAATATAACAACAACTAATATTGTACTAAAATCGATTTTGTAAAAAAATTAAGAAACAAATATAACAACAACAAATATTCCACTAAAATCGATTTTGTAAAAAAACTAAGAAATGAATATAGGAACATTAAATATTCTGCTAAAATCGTTTTTTTTTTGAAAAAATAAATTAGGAAATGAATATAAAAACAATAAATATTGTACTAAAATCGATTTTGTCAAGAAATTTAGAAATGAATATAACAACAACAAATATTGTACTAAAATCGATTTTGTAAAGAAATTTAGAAATGAATATAACAACAACAAATATTCTGCAAAAATCGATTTTGAAAAAAAATTAAGAAATAAATATAAGAACAAATATTGTACTAAAACCGATTTTCCAAAAAATTGAGAAATAAATATAACAAGAATAAATATTATACCCAAATCGATTTTCTAAAAAAAATTTAAACGAATATAATGTTAATTTGAAAATAAGCATTAAATATTATTTCAACAAATAATTGACGCTAAAAAATTAAAACCTTTAGTCCCAAAATGTTTTAATTTAGTTTAGAAAATACAATAACAAAAATACACCCCTTGGATGTAAAGTTATGCGTAGAAGAGAAGTGAAGCGCTGTCGAAATTAGACAGAAGTGTGGTGTGTGAAGCCTTTAGTCCTATATGGCTTTACTTTATCTTAGAAAATACAACAACAATATACTATTTGAGTGCAAGTTATGCGTAGAAGAGAAGTGAACTGAAGTGCTGTCGAAATTACTAACATATATTTTTAAATTAGGAAGAATGTTCGATTATTTTCTCGACCGTACTTGGATGTATGAAGTCAGAACTGGTATGAAAGGTTCGGTGAAGGAACATTTCTACAATGGTGTGCATGAATTTATTAGATTCGCTACATCTAATAATCGAAATAATGAAGAACTTTGATGCCCTTGTAGTAATGTCAACATTTGAAGCATTGGAAACCAGACATAGTTAAAGTACATTTGTATAAATCTGGTTTTGTGCCAAATTATTATTTATTGGATCGTCATGGAGAACATGTTGCACCTACACCTAATTCTGTAGCGTCAGAGGATGATCATGTTATGACGAACCCAATAGAAGATATGTTGGAAGATGCAGCACGATCAATGTTCCATACCATCCAAGTTGACGATCAAGACATAAACATCGAAGAAGAACCAAATGTATGAGCGATTTTTTTTTATGATTTACTGGATGCTGCTAAGAGGCCGTTGTTGTCACATACCGAAATTTTCGACTTTCGAAAATTCGACATCGATACTCACTTTATCGACTGCCGAGAAATCGAGTGCCGGAAACTCCAATAGTGAGGGTTTTAAGAAAAAGAAAAAGTAGAAGAAGAAGAAAAAGAGAAGAAAGAAAGAAGAAGAACAACAGAACAACATCAGAACAGAAAAGAATATCAGAATCTCACCTATCGCAGCGGAATAATATATAATAAATAATTACTAGTCTTTTAAAACAAAGAACTATATCAGTTTATACATACATCAATCATCAGAGTCAATATACAACAATGGACAGTTATATAACTTGTCCTCATACAGAATACACAGCGGAATAAATATATCAAATACAAATACTACGTCTCGCCATCCAGCTTATCTCCAAAGCTCCAGAATATCCAGAATATCCTGATAACATAACTCTAGGCTGCCCGTGTGGAAATTTGTGGGCACCCAGAGTTTAGAAGGGAACAATAAACTCCGAGTCAGTCATGGTGACTGGTGTGAGATCGTAAAACAATTATTCTTTAAAATAAACAACAGGATAATTTTAAAGTCAATTCGAAATGCTTTTGGAAAATGAAACTACCATAAGACCTCCCGCCACACACACAATGCAAACGCAGAATTGGAGGAGATTTCTTCTTATGATAGTCAAAGATGCTTACTACGCCAAATCAAATCATTTTTGATATTATTATTAGTGCATAGTGTAGAAATCATTTCGAAAGTATAATATTAATCTTAGCCAGCATACGACCAGTATCGTATGCCTACTACAGCTACCATCTAAACAGTGGTGACCACCGTACGTAAATGGCAGGTTCTACAACTAATACCGTACAAAGTTCGTATTGGAGTTTGGATTTCCAACAAATGGTCAGGCTAAGGAACTTCCTTTTCCACGATGGGTACGTCCCTGGAATAGACGACCCGAGAACCTAACCGGATCTCTGCCAACACAAGGCCGGGTTACCTCTGCAAAAATAGGTAACTACTGACACGCGTATGTCATCCCCCGATCGTAACTGATCTTCTCGAGGATCCCCGATTTCCAACAAACCACATAGATAATAATGCAGCAACCACATAGGTTAAGTATCTGGGCTCCATACCATGATACCACCTCTATCCAGAAGGAATGACATACACTAAGGGGCGCTACTCCCTAGAACCTTGCTGCATCCTTCCTGTTTCGACCATTTCCGGGGTGTGAGGCTCGATGAAGTCTCGTCCACAAAGCTACGCTTTCTACAAAGCCCTGCTTCGGGTCAAACAAAATGATCAACCTATGATCACAAAGATATAAGATCAAACAAATGATCGTATCACAAATGATCAAACACTGATCATTTCACAGCAACACTCAGTATGCCACGTTACCAAATTGGGATATATCGCTGATAAATTTCAACTACATAACCTCTGAGCTCGTACGTCTCAGAGAAGGGTGTTAAGCTAAGAGAATAAATTCTCCGCCACCAACAGAAATGTATTTGAAGGAAATCAGCTTTATATCTCAAATTGTAACGTCAGACACACAACCATACAAGTCTGTTCCGGGATCGAACAGAACCGAAGGCACTTCTCACGAAGCCCTTGCATTTCCGGATAATTTTCTAATCACGTCCGGACTTCCCGTCACTAAGGGTGATATAACCTCTAAATCGGAGATCAGCCGATGTAGAGTAACTCGACGGTAATCCTTCCGTTTTCAAAAATATCCGGTCTTCAACACCGGTCTTCGAATGCAATTCATAACGACGTATCACATATTCGGAATGGGTTATACGACCCCATGGTCCTTTCCCGGCTAACCCGAATAGTGAGCGCTTATTCAAAAATAAGTGTGGCATTCAAATTCATCCAATTCACAACAAATACCATATTCAAGGTAATTATTGATAGTCGGTTATTTAACTATCAATAAAGATGCGCAACATCATCAGATTCCAAATAATTTTCCAAATTATTTAATCTTCCAAAATATCTTTATTAGATATAAAATTTCCACATTTCAAAAATAAATCAATGTTTATTTTTAGACAGAATTTTCATTTCTTTTATAAATTCCATAGTGAATTTATATTTCCAAAAATATCTACTGATATACGATTTCCAAATCGATTTCAGTATTCACTTTCGATTTATCTTTAAGAAGATAAATCTCAAAAACGTTCATTTCATTTTGGAAAAGTATTTCCATACTTATTCAAAAAAATAAGTATTTCGCAAATCTATTTATTTTCAACATTTGAAAATATTCAATATACTTAAATCAATATTAAGTATATATTCATTCTTTAAGGAAATCATTAATTTTAACATCTATTTGAGTCAAAACGAATGTTGCGTAAAACATCGTTACGACGACTCAAAATCACTAGTATAGGGATTCAGATTTAAGATAGATATATAAATCCCAATACTACATAAAACATTTCCCTTTCGGAAATCATCTACTATAACAACAGTGTGTTATAGTCCAACATTTCCTTATTTCTTGAAAACGTCTATTTCAACAATAAATGTTGAAATCTATGATTTCGATATTTAACACGTTTTAAAACGTCTTTTAAAACAATTAACTTCATTTAAAATATCGCTTTCCCAAACATAACCATTTTTACTTAAAAATATATTCACTGTCCAAAATCGTGAATATACTTCATTTAACCCAATTCCAATCATTTTTACACATTATTATTTCAATAGAAATTCGCTATCCAAAATCGCGAATATATCTACTTTAATAACCTTCTATATTTAAATTTATCAAATTCAATTGATTTCGAATTTATAAAACAACGTTTATAAATTCTATTCCTACCTTATAACCACTTCGATTTGTAAATCTACTTTATTAACAAATTTGTTCAATATTTCATTTGAAGGCAAAAATCCAATCTATATGTTAATTTCTTATAAATCTTCTATTCTTCAATTTCATTCATTTTAACTTCCCGATTTATACATCTATAAATTCCATCCTTTTTAACTTCACAATTTATACATCCTATAAATTTCATATCAATTTAACTTCAAAATTTATAAATCTATAAATTCCATATCAATTTTCCAAATTCGTTTCAATTTGCCAATTAAATTTCTAATTGGACTTCTCACTTGTTTCTTTTTAAATAAATTCCTTTTAAAGAAAATAAATTCCTTTGTCTCTTTCAATCTATATAAAAATCCAAATTTAAATTGAATTCTTCAATTTATAATCACTGTTTTATGAAATCCATTTATTTAGCATTTTCACTTATTCTGGGATTTATTCAATAAGATTATAAAAATCAGCTTTTATACTTTTAAATTCTTTTCTTCAAATTTATTCAACTTCTAAAAATTTATTTACTTAAAAATTTCTATTTCGATTTCAAAAATTCAATTTCATTTATTTTTGGAATCCAATGATATCAAACATCCATTCAGCTAAATTTTTAGCTTTCAAACAATTTCCAGACATCAATTCAATAACCTCAACAATCATTCAAAGATTATCACATCACAGTAAAAATAAATTCAATCAATGTGAGGGGTCCAGTTGGATCCCTCCAACCTGTTTCCCTGCATCCAAAGATGTTAGCACAATACCAATTCCGCTCCAGTACGGAATTATCGCGGTATATGGGTTTTATAAAAATCCGCTTACTAACGGCGCAATAGAGTCTCATCCGCTATACGAGGCGGGAAATCATCAATCCAATATATACATATGCCAATATGTATATATTGCTATATATATATAGATATATCCTATTATATCTAATATCACATCCAAATAGCAATCATCAATAACTGCAAAAAAATCCACTTCAATTTGAGTGAGAAAAATCTCACCTTAGCTTTTATTTTTGCCATCCAATCCAATTCTTCTTTCGTTTTCTCGACCTTAACCTTGTATAAAACAATTTTACAATTCGTTAATATCCGAAATAATCGGATAAATTTAATTTCCATTAAATAAATTTAATTTGCCAATGGTTAAATTTTAAACCAATTTCTCCTTTTTAACTTCTGTTCACCTAAAAATTAACTTTAAACTAAATTTCCTTTAACTTACTGTTTATAAATTCACATACCTAATGATAAAATTTCTCTCTCAATAAATTTATTAAATTCAAAAATTTATATTCTAAAACTACATTCCTTAAGAATATCCTTTGGTACTTAGGATAATAAATTAAGTTTTAAATAAACAAATCTATCTCCATAATTTATATTTACAAATAAACCAGTAAGTGAAGATATTTATTCTTATTAAAATTTCATTTTTTTTCCTTTACTGTAAATTAAAATTTCATTTACCCACATATATTTCTGCTTAAACACATTAAATTCAAAATAGAAAAATTCTTTTAACCCATTTTAGACTCCACAAAAATTCATTTTCTAACAGATAAATACTGAATAAATTCGAAGATAAATAAATAGACTTTTACTGCCTGACTTTCCAAACCTGTATTCGTTCATATATATATGATAAATTTATTTTTAAAACAAGATCTTTATACCTTCACAACCTTTCGAGCCTCCCTGATTCGATCGAACTTCCATCATCGCATGCCGGTGCAATGAACGACTCGCGTGCCACCTCTTCGAACTCGTGATCAACTCCAACCTGCTCATGCCATTGCGAGCAAATCTCTGACATCGAGCTCCTGCCTTATCTCACGGCTCTGACTCACAAGCCCATCACGACTGCCTCGATCACACTAACATCGACACCCCGGCCTCCTCCCTCGATCGCCCCGATGCCCTACATCGTCGCCTCCCCTTATCGCGACCCACAGAAGAACCGCCTTTGCTTCGAGCCTCCCGGTCGTTTGCACGTGATAACCGTTGAAACCCCCAACCCAAACGAGACGCGCGATTTTGCTGAAGACGAGGGTAACTCGCAGCTTCCACGCGAGATCATCGCGAGCCGCTTCACTCCAGATCGCAACGCGCGATTCGCCGAGCCCAAGTCGAAGTCGACGAGCATCTCTCTGCCATTTTTCTCGAAAGGGTTTGGTTTGATTTCAAAATTGAAGAGGAGGTTTTATTTTCTTCGGCCATTGTTTTCGTTTTTTTTTTGTCGAACTGGGAAGAGAGTATTTGAAACGAAAGGGTATGGGCTGCACGATTCTCCCCGTGATTTCAGACGTGAATTTAGGCGTGGTTGAGGGGAGAACGTGTGCGTTGGCTAACCTTTAAAATTTAAATTTTAAATTGAATTCGAATTAAAACCCAACCCGTTTACTCACCGTACGGTCACATATCAATTCCGAAAAATACGAAATTGGAAATCCGACAATAATTCAACGTTACGGACCCAATGGAACTGGTTTTGTCCAATTCCGAGACTGTGCCTCGGACGGCTGCTTTTAAATATCGATTCGAACAATTAAATTTCAAAGCTGAACAAATCAATTCGAAATTAGATTTTGAAGCTTCTATTATCTTCAGTATTATCAATATGAATTTTACATGCCTTTGAAATATTTTTCTTCAGCTTAAAATTGAAGATATAAATTTTTATTCAACTTACAATAGATTAAATTTTATAATTTAATCGCCAATTTTCAAAGTTATATCGGGGATTCAAATTAAATCATCGTTCAAATATTTAAAATCAATTAAATATTCTCAATTTAATTTGGTCAAAATTCCGGGTCGTTACAGACTTCCCCCCTTAAAAGAATTTCGTCCTCGAAATTACAAGTTAGAAAAAATGGTCCCTAACTCGTCTACTATTTTTCACAATCCAATAGTTTTATCAAATTATCAAAACAAATCTTTCTACTAAAAATTCGTTATTAATCCAACTATATTTTCAACTTCAATTACAGATTTCAAACAACATTGTTTTCTTAATAATTCAAATTTAAGTTTAAATTCAAATTTAAACTTCCAAATTTTCTCAAAAAATTTCTAACACTCGAAATTTTCGAAAAATTTCGCCAGCGTCTCCTTTGCGCGGCTAATACGGTACGACTACAAAACGTCCCTACGGACTCTCAGATTTCAAAAAGAAAAAGAAAAAACCAAGCGGCTAGAGAAGAAATCATCAAAAACTCATATTGGAATTCAAATACGTACCTTTCGTCGAGCAATTCAAATTTATCTTTGCAATTCAATTCCAATTCCTTAATAACACCTGTATATCTACTAGCCATTATATCTAGTTACATATATTCAAACCATTTTGCAAATTCTATTACAAAATTTTCAATACAACTGCTTATATCCTCTTTAAATTCGCTATTGAAGTTACATATTCAATTTCGTTCAATTTTTCATTTCAATTTCATTTGAATTCAATTTCACATTTCAATTTCCTATCTGAGTTAAATTTATCATTCAATTCAAGTTGGATTCTATTTATCTTCTGAATATTGAATTTACCAATTATCTTTCATTCATAACTGCACTATTTTAAATTAGTTCCAATTACTAATTTATTTCAAATTCCAATTCACTTATTAAAATTTGTTTTCAACATTCAGTTTCAATTCCAGTTTTATCCTTTTGTTCATTCCCAAAATTTGTTTTCAATTTACCATTTGGTTTATAACCACTCGTATTTAAACTGGATTTCCAATTCATTTTAAATTCAATTCGTTCAAACCTTATTTATTTGGTCAATATTCAATTAGCTTTACTTACTAATCTTAGTTTAATACTTCACTTCATTTTTCACAAATCTAAATTCAATTCAGTCTTACTTACCAATTCAAAATGAATTTTTACATTAAATTTCATTTTCTTGCATTTGCTATTGCAAATTCATTTATTCATTCGTAATTTTATCCATTTTCAATTCGAATTCTCATTTCAATCGAATTTCAAATACTTTATAAGTCTTCGACTTATTTACAATTTGATTTATAAAGTCATTTGTACATTCATATTACTAATTTTCATTCCTTTATGAATTTTATCTTCAAATATTTTATGAGTTATCAATTTCATAATATTTCTTAAATATAGTATTCTAGAGTCTTACCAACTTTTCAAAAAAAAAATCATTTTGAAAACAATTCAAATTATCCTTTGAATTTCAAAAACATAAACCCAAATTTTCCAAACAACCTCCATTTAAAACAATTTGGCAGCAATTCCTCTTTCGGAAACCCGAAAATGAACACCGGTGATGTCGCGATCATCATCGGAATTATTTTCCAGCGACCGAAAAGAGTTTAGAGCTTTTCATTCCTTCAAAACATTTTTCAAAACCCTTGAAATCCATTTTCAAATCAAAAAGGAATTAAACTTTCCAAATCTCCAAAATTTTCAAATTCTTTTCAAAACATTTCCAAAAACTTCTCTGGAATTCCGTTTCAAATTACAATTCACATTTATAATTTACATTCTTTAAATTTCATTAGTATATGGATTTATTTCTTAACTTTGGAGTTACAATTTCAGTTTCTTATTCAGTTTTAATAGTAATGATAACATTTCAATATCATCACTTTCCTAACAACCAAACATCCATATATTATGATAATTCATAGAAAATCATTTCTTTTCTATACAAAAATAGTTTTGGGCAAAATTATTTCATTTACCCCATTTTAAAATCAATACTGTGTCGGTTTATCTTGTTTAAGAGTTTAGAAACCCCTATCGATTACAGTTAGCTAGACTGCACCGACCAGAATCCATAAACAATCAACCGATAAGTCAACACAATACAAAACAATTTCATATTCAAATAACAAATACGCGCTCATATCTATTATTACACTCAACTCATTCTAGAGTACTGCTGACTCTATCTCTAATGAGTAACACCCAACAGAGCAGGGTTGTCGCTTAACCATATGCTCTGATACCACGCTGTCACATACCGAAATTTTCGACTTTCGAAAATTCGACATCGATACTCACTTTATCGACTGCCGAGCAATCGAGTGCCGGAAACTCCAATAGTGAGGGTTTTAAAAAAAAGAAAAAGTAGAAGAAGAAGAAAAAGAGAAGAAAGAAAGAAGAAGAACAACAGAACAACATCAGAACAGAAAACAATATCAGAATCTCACCTATCGCAGCGGAACAATATATAATAAATAATTACTAGTCTTTTAAAACAAAGAACTATATCAGTTTATACATACATCAATCATCAGAGTCAATATACAACAATGGACAGTTATATAACTTGTCCTCATACAGAATACACAGCGGAATAAATATATCAAATACAAATACTACGTCTCGCCATCCAGCTTATCTCCAAAGCTCCAGAATATCCAGAATATCCTGATAACATAACTCTAGGCTGCCCGTGTGGAAATTTGTGGGCACCCAGAGTTTAGAAGGGAACAATAAACTCCGAGTCAGTCATGGTGACTGGTGTGAGATCGTAAAACAGTTATTCTTTAAAATAAACAACAGGATAATTTTAAAGTCAATTCGAAATGCTTTTGGAAAATGAAACTACCATAAGACCTCCCGCCACACACACAATGCAAACGCAGAATTGGAGGAGATTTCTTCTTATGATAGTCAAAGATGCTTACTACGCCAAATCAAATCATTTTTGATATTATTATTTGTGCATAGTGTAGAAATCATTTCGAAAGTATAATATTAATCTTAGCCAGCATACGACCAGTATCGTATGCCTACTATAGCTACCATCTAAACAATGGTGACCACCGTACGTAAATGGCAGGTTCTACAACTAATACCGTACAAAGTTCGTATTGGAGTTTGGATTTCCAACAAATGGTCAGGCTAAGGAACTTCCTTTTCCACGATGGGTACGTCCCTGGAATAGACGACCCGAGAACCTAACCGGATCTCTGCCAACACAAGGCCGGGTTACCTCTGCAAAAATAGGTAACTACTAACACGCGTATGTCATCCCCCGATCGTAACCGATCTTCCCGAGGATCCCCGATTTCCAACAAACCACATAGATAATAATGCAGCAACCACATAGGTTAAGTATCTGGGCTCCATACCATGATACCACCTCTATCCAGAAGGAATGACATACACTAAGGGGCGCTACTCCCTAGAACCTTGCCGCATCCTTCCTGTTTCGACCATTTCCGGGGTGTGAGGCTCGATGAAGTCTCGTCCACAAAGCTACGCTTTCTACAAAGCCCTGCTTCGGGTCAAACAAAATGATCAACCTATGATCACAAAGATATAAGATCAAACAAATGATCATATCACAAATGATCAAACACTGATCATTTCACAGCAACACTCAGTATGCCACGTTACCAAATTGGGATATATCGCTGATAAATTTCAACTACATAACCTCTGAGCTCGTACGTCTCAGAGAAGGGTGTTAAGCTAAGAGAATAAATTCTCCGCCACCAACAGAAATGTATTTGAAAGAAATCAGCTTTATATCTCAAATTGTAACGTCAGACACACAACCATACAAGTCTGTTCCGGGATCGAACAGAACCGAAGGCACTTCTCACGAAGCCCTTGCATTTCCGGATAATTTTCTAATCACGTCCGGACTTCCCGTCACTAAGGGTGATAAAACCTCTAAATCGGAGATCAGCCGATATAGAGTAACTCGACGGTAATCCTTCCGTTTTCAAAAATATCCGGTCTTCAACACCGGTCTTCGAATGCAATTCATAACGACGTATCACATATTCGGAATGGGTTATACGACCCCATGGTCCTTTCCCGGCTAACCCGAATAGTGAGCGCTTATTCAAAAATAAGTGTGGCATTCAAATTCATCCAATTCACAACAAATACCATATTCAAGGTAATTATTGATAGTCGGTTATTTAACTATCAATAAAGATGCGCAACATCATCAGATTCCAAATAATTTTCCAAATTATTTAATCTTCCAAAATATCTTTATTAGATATAAAATTTCCACATTTCAAAAATAAATCAATGTTTATTTTTAGACAGAATTTTCATTTCTTTTATAAATTCCATAGTGAATTTATATTTCCAAAAATATCTACTGATATACGATTTCCAAATCGATTTCAGTATTCACTTTCGATTTATCTTTAAGAAGATAAATCTCAAAAACGTTCATTTCATTTTGGAAAAGTATTTCCATACTTATTCAAAAAAATAAGTATTTCGCAAATCTATTTATTTTCAACATTTGAAAATATTCAATATACTTAAATCAATATTAAGTATATATTCATTCTTTAAGGAAATCATTAATTTTAACATCTATTTGAGTCAAAACGAATGTTGCGTAAAACATCGTTACGATGACTCAAAATCACTAGTATAGGGATTCGGATTTAAGATAGATATATAAATCCCAATACTACATAAAACATTTCCCTTTCGGAAATCATCTACTATAACAACAGTGTGTTATAGTCCAACATTTCCTTATTTCTCGAAAACGTCTATTTCAACAATAAATGTTGAAATCTATGATTTCGATATTTAACACGTTTTAAAACGTCTTTTAAAACAATTAACTTCATTTAAAATATCGCTTTCCCAAACATAACCATTTTTACTTAAAAATATATTCACTGTCCAAAATCGTGAATATACTTCATTTAACCCAATTCCAATCATTTTTACACATTTTTATTTCAATAGAAATTCGCTATCCAAAATCGCGAATATATCTACTTTAATAACCTTCTATATTTAAATTTATCAAATTCAATTGATTTCGAATTTATAAAACAACGTTTATAAATTCTATTCCTACCTTATAACCACTTCGATTTGTAAATCTCCTTTATTAACAAATTTGTTCAATATTTCATTTGAAGGCAAAAATCCAATCTATAAGTTAATTTCTTATAAATCTTCTATTCTTCAATTTCATTCATTTTAACTTCCCGATTTATACATCTATAAATTCCATCCTTTTTAACTTCACAATTTATACATCCTATAAATTTCATATCAATTTAACTTCAAAATTTATAAATCTATAAATTCCATATCAATTTTCCAAATTCGTTTCAATTTGCCAATTAAATTTCTAATTGGACTTCTCACTTGTTTCTTTTTAAATAAATTCCTTTTAAAGAAAATAAATTCCTTTGTCTCTTTCAATCTATTTAAAAATCCAAATTTAAATTGAATTCTTCAATTTATAATCACTGTTTTATGAAATCCATTTATTTAGCATTTTCACTTATTCTGGGATTTATTCAATAAGATTATAAAAATCAGCTTTTATACTTTTAAATTCTTTTCTTCAAATTTATTCAACTTCTAAAAATTTATTTACTTAAAAATTTCTATTTCGATTTCAAAAATTCAATTTCATTTATTTTTGGAATCCAATGATATCAAACATCCATTCAGCTAAATTTTTAGCTTTCAAACAATTTCCAGACATCAATTCAATAACCTCAATAATCATTCACAGATTATCACATCACAGTAAAAATAAATTCAATCAATGTGAGGGGTCCAGTTGGATCCCTCCAACCTGTTTCCCTGCATCCAAAGATGTTAGCACAATACCAATTCCGCTCCAGTACGGAATTATCGCGGTATATGGGTTTTATAAAAATCCGCTTACTAACGGCGCAATAGGGTCTCATCCGCTATACGAGGCGGGAAATCATCAATCCAATATATACATATGCCAATATGTATATATTGCTATATATATATAGATATATCCTATTATATCTAATATCACATCCAAATAGCAATCATCAATAACTGCAAAAAAATCCACTTCAATTTGAGTGAGAAAAATCTCACCTTAGCTTTTATTTTTGCCATCCAATCCAATTCTTCTTTCGTTTTCTCGACCTTAACCTTGTATAAAACAATTTTACAATTCGTTAATATCCGAAATAATCGGATAAATTTAATTTCCATTAAATAAATTTAATTTGCCAATGGTTAAATTTTAAACCAATTTCTCCTTTTTAACTTCTGTTCAACTAAAAATTAACTTTAAACTAAATTTCCTTTAACTTACTGTTTATAAATTCACATACCTAATGATAAAATTTCTCTCTCAATAAATTTATTAAATTCAAAAATTTATATTCTAAAACTACATTCCTTAAAAATATCCTTTGGTACTTAGGATAATAAATTAAGTTTTAAATAAACAAATCTATCTCCATAATTTATATTTACAAATAAACCAGTAAGTGAAGATATTTATTCTTATTAAAATTTCATTTTTTTTCCTTTACTGTAGATTAAAATTTCATTTACCCACATATATTTCTGCTTAAACACATTAAATTCAAAATAGAAAAATTCTTTTAACCCATTTTAGACTCCACAAAAATTCATTTTCTAACAGATAAATACTGAATAAATTCGAAGATAAATAAATAGACTTTTACTGCCTGACTTTCCAAACCTGTATTCGTTCATATATATATGATAAATTTATTTTTAAAACAAGATCTTTATACCTTCACAACCTTTCGAGCCTCCCTGATTCGATCGAACTTCCATCATCGCATGCCGGTGCAATGAACGACTCGCGTGCCACCTCTTCGAACTCGTGATCAACTCCAACCTGCTCACGCCATTGCGAGCAAATCTCTGACATCGAGCTCCTGCCCTATCTCACGGCTCTGACTCACAAGCCCATCACGACTGCCTCGATCACACGAACGTCGACACCCCGGCCTCCTCCCTCGATCGCCCCGATGCCCTACATCGTCGCCTCCCCTTATCGCGACCCACAGAAGAACCGCCTTTGCTTCGAGCCTCCCGGTCGTTTGCACGTGATAACCGTTGAAACCCCCAACCCAAACGAGACGCGCAATTTTGCTGAAGACGAGGGTAACTCGCAGCTTCCACGCGAGATCATCGCGAGCCGCTTCACTCCAGATCGCAACGCGCGATTCGCCGAGCCCAAGTCGAAGTCGACGAGCATCTCTCTGCCATTTTTCTCGAAAGGGTTTGGTTTGATTTCGAAATTGAAGAGGAGGTTTTATTTTCTTCGGCCATTGTTTTCGTTTTTTTCTTTTTTTTTGTCGAACTGGGAAGAGAGTATTTGAAACGAAAGGGTATGGGCTGCACGATTCTCCCCGTGATTTCAGACGTGAATTTAGGCGTGGTTGAGGGGAGAACGTGTGCGTTGGCTAACCTTTAAAATTTAAATTTTAAATTGAATTCGAATTAAAACCCAACCCGTTTACTCACCGTACGGTCACATATCAATTCCGAAAAATACGAAATTGGAAATCCGACAATAATTCAACGTTACGGACCCAATGGAACTGGTTTTGTCCAATTCCGAGACTGTGCCTCGGACGGCTGCTTTTAAATATCGATTCGAACAATTAAATTTCAAAGCTGAACAAATCAATTCGAAATTAGATTTTGAAGCTTCTATTATCTTCAGTATTATCAATATGAATTTTACATGCCTTTGAAATATTTTTCTTCAGCTTAAAATTGAAGATATAAATTTTTATTCAACTTACAATAGATTAAATTTTATAATTTAATCGCCAATTTTCAAAGTTATATCGGGGATTCAAATTAAATCATCGTTCAAATATTTAAAATCAATTAAATATTCTCAATTTAATTTGGTCAAAATTCCGGGTCGTTACAGTTGTGGGATGGTTGTAAAAGTGGAACCGACTTATCAGTAACCGCCGAATACATCACTATGAAATCAAAATTCAACATTACAGAAGCTGGATTTACAGCAGTTGTACAAGCTGCAAAACGACATATGCCACTTAATAATCTGATGTGCGATAGTCATTATAAACTGAAAACACTTATGTCGGCTTTCGGTCTACCGTACCAAAAGATAGATACATGTTTAAAAGGTTGTATGTTGTATTGGAAAGATGACATTAACCTTAGAAACTACAAAATATGCAATGAGGAAAGATACAAACCAAGAAAAAAGAAAGGAAAGTAAGTTCCGTACAAGAGAATGCGTTATTTACCCATCACTCCTAAACTTCAAAGGTTATATGCGTCTTCAGCTACGGCATGATATATACGATGACACAGTGTGAGAACACAGAAAGAGGGAACTTTGACACATCCATATGATGGAGAAGCATGAAAACATTTCGATAAAACATACATTGCGTTTGCTGTAAGGAGTCGTAACGTGAGACTTGGTTTATGTACGCATGGATTTTCACTATTCTCTCAGTTTCGTAGTAAATATTCATCTTGGCCTATTATCGTTACTCCGTATAATTTACCTTCATGGATGTGTATGAAAACTCCATATACGTTTCTGACTGTTGTTGTCCCTGGCCTTGATGATCCAACACAAGGAATCGATGTTGTATATCGTGTATTCTGAGTTATCGATGTTATATGTTAATAATGATGACTATGTTGTAGCTATGTATTGTTCTGTTTTCTGAATTCTATGAAATGATATATTTTATCACTATATGAAATGATTTGTTTGTAGCAGATATGCCTTTAAGGAGACATTCCAGCAGATCTCAGCCTTCGTAGCCTTCTCCTTCTCCTTCTCCTTCTCCTTCTCTAGACGCGGGTGCCAGCGGCACAGCGCCAGTTGTACGTCCAATGGTAGAGATTTTCCCTAAGAGTGCGGGGTAAGTATCAAATTTATTGCTTGTTTTAATATTTTAAATTATACTAATTAAATTTCTACATTAAAATTTATATAGGGGTTTTGAAGTTGAGCCTTCGGACTACATCCTACAGGTATCCAGGATGGCCTATATGAGTCAGATGTTTGGATGCTGGCCTCATTGGGATGACATCCCAACCATGTTAAGAAAATTATATGGGCCGACTTGATTGTAAGTATAAATTTATAATTCATTTGAAAAATAATATAATGTACATAATTCTAATTAATTTGAATATAAAGGCCGTCGTCCGTGTCGATCTATAGGATATGGATGTATTTGCAAATCATTGAAACCAGAAGATGCGGAAAAATTATAGGGACGCTCTCTCCAAAGCAAAGAACGCGAGAAAGAAACCGCCGTGGATGAGCGCCGATGTTTGGACCGAATTTCTCCAGTTATGGAAAACCCCTGAAATGAAAGTAAGTTATCTAATTTCATATTGTTATTATAATTTGTTTAAATTTCGTATATTAGTTGCATTAAATTAGTTAAACATGTCTTTAAATTTATAGGAACTATTAGCACGAAAGCGTGCAAATAGGAATAAAAATCCGGCTTTGCACCGTGTTGGATCTAAATCCTTTCAGCAACATCACGCAGAGTTGGTAAGTTTTGCAATTGCGTTTATAAATAGATGTAACATTATTTAATCATATTTGTAACATTGTTCGTTAACATTTTTCATTAATCATATTTGTAACATTATTTAATCATATTTGTAACAGCATAGAAAGTTAAATCGTGAGCCTACAATGGCTGAGGTCTTTATAGTGACGCACACCGTCGAGCAGAAAGATGAGGAAGACAATGTTTCATATACTTGGAAAGATGATAAATCTCAATCAATAATGGTAAACATGCTTACTTTTTTTACTTCAAACTTTAGAACTTCTAAATTAAATATTTGTTATGGTAAAATTTTGGTTGTGATCACAGGAAAGATATGACACAGAGCATGCTCGAGTGGCGCAATCCATTGGACGTCGGTTGACCTTAGAGGAGTCAAACAGTATATGGGATGCTTTGATTGACCTTCCTTCGCGAAATAGGCCTTACGGTTTCGGTAATCGGGAGGTAAAATGCTTTATTAACTAATATATAAGCAATATTTAATATTGAGCATAATTATAACCCACTATCAATAATTTACAGGCGATGATGATCCAGTCGTCCTACATGAGATCCCAGGCTAAAGAGGTTATAGCTCAATTGAACAGCAACTAGCGGAGATCAATGATTGGCGAAAGAGTGGGACGTTGGCGCAGCAGCTAAATGCGCATATTACGACATACTTAGTTGAGCATGGGACAATGCCGGGGGAGGATGACGACGATGAGAATGATGAGTAGGTATGGCGGTGTTTTTGATGGATTTTGATCATTTTTTTTGTACATATGTGACATGTGTTACATTTATGGATTTGATACTTGTTTGTTGGTTGGGTTGTTTGATGGATTAGTGGATGTTTTGTTTAATGTACATGAGTTGGTTGTGATGTTTTGTTTGATGTACTTGTTTGTAGGTATGGTTTTGTTGTTTAATGAGATATTTGTGTTGGTTGATGAAATGATTGTGTAAATATTGATATTTGCGTTATATATTTGATTCTGTGTGATATGGATGAGATTATACGATTTTTGCATTGGTAGTAGTTGTACAATTGCTATATATGTGTTGTAAATGAGGTGGATGGAGATTTGTGCGTTTGGATGGTCTAAGGAGGAGTTTGATGCAGAAAAATGGTCCCAGATTAGCGATGACTAGCGACGCCCTTCTGGTCTCAGGTTAGCGACGGCTAATTAGTTCCAGATTAGTGACGGCTGGTGTCGGTTTGCGGGAGACCTTTAACTTCTAGGATGTAACCGTCGCTAATATGGCGACGGAGCCGTCGCTTTCTCTGTTGGTGACAAGGAAAATGGCGACGACATTTAGCGAAGGCTAGCAACGGCCGCCGACGTCTTTTTACCGTCGCTAAATGAAGTCGCTCTTGTAGTGTAATAGTACCTTTTCTACATTGATCACTGTCATCGCCTCCACCTCCACTATTGCTACTTTTTCCATGCATAAACTTTTTTGCGAAATTTTTGAGCAATCTGAATATGTCAACGCGTGTAGATCTAAAAAACAAGGTTTAATTTGTGTATTGGTGCTTGAATTGAGAGGTTTGAGATATAAAAATGATGAAAATGGGTTAATTTTTGATGCAGCGCAGAAAGTTAAAGGCCTAGGTCGCTCACGACCTAAGGAGTTCATAGGTTGCTCACGACCTAGCGAGATAGAGGAGGGAGCAAGTAATGCTGGAAAAAGTGGCAGTGTCCAAATCGGTGAAGTATTAGGTCGCATACGACCTAACGAAGCTTCTAGGTCGCTCCAACGACCTAACGGTTTCAAAGCACACATGCTACGACCTAACAGGCTAGGGGGAAATGAGCTACAACTTAAGGGAAGTGGAGAGCTACGACCTAACAATCTGAAGGGAAAGGTGATACGACCTAACAAATTGCGACCTATGTTAGGTCGCAGGAAAACAGAACGACCTAAGTTAGGTCGCGAAGTTTTAGATCGTGAGGAGTTAAGTCGCGAGGCCTTAGGTCGTAAAGTTTCTGGAACTGCTTATCTGTTAGGTCGCAAAACTCTGGATGTCGTTGATTCTTATGCCGCATTGATCTCTACCGTTGATCCTTAAGTCGCTACATATTTTAGGTCGTTACCGACCTAAAGCTTAGGTCGCGAAGTTTCTGATGCGCTAATGTTTTGAGTCGCTGAGGCATTGGAGGCCGTAGAATCTCATGCCGAGTTAATCTACACCGTTGATTCTTTAAAGTGTGAAGAAGCTGCTGTTAAGTCGCTACCATCTTATACCAAGTCGTAGGTCGCAACTGTTATAGGTTAAGTCGTCTGTTTTTCATATGTCCTGTTGTAAGTCGTGTACGACTTATGTTGAGTCGGAGACTTTGATAGGTCGCGTCTGTTCTAGGTCGTAGGTCGTTTTCGACCTAAGTACTTGTAATATTTTGAAGTTTTCTGTTGTGTTGAGTTGTAGCCTATAAATAGGCGTGTAAGGTCATTTTGTAAAGGTTGTTGAATATTGAATAAAATTCTCTTTTGATTGCTTTGTGCTTTCATTCAAATTGGTAGTTGAGTGTAATCTCCTATCTCCTCTTTCGGATAATCGAGTGCGCTCGATTCAACGATTGTGGAAGCCGATTCGCGGAATCTAGTGCGCTAGATCAACGCTCGAAGAATTGAAGATCTTTGAACCCGGTATCGTGCGCGATCAACGAGTTCGGGATAGCTAGAATTCGGTATCTTCGGATCAACGAATTTGGGCATTTCAGTATCTTCCAATCCACCGATTACTACTTTCATCGATTGAAGATCGTTTTGATTAATCCGCTGCGTCATTTTGGTATCGGAGCCTGTTCTAGCCAATCATAGCTAGATCGAGACTTGGAGCCTATTCAATTTGAAGTTTAAAGAGAAGCCGAGTTTGTGTTTATCACGGCCGCGAGAGGAAGAAGTGTTCATCATTGTTTGAAGTTGTTTGTTCGAATTTGAATTGGAGGCCGAAACTTTGTCCATCGTGTTCATCGCGATTTGCTACAAAGTGGAAGTTTTCGATCCGTTTCATTTTGGATCAAAGGCCGAATTGTGTTTGAATTTTGAAGAGTTGTGAAATTTTCAAGTATGCCGCCAAGAAGAGCTAATCGCCACCAAAACGTAGAAGCTTTGTATCGAAGAGAAAAGGCTGATGAGATGGAGCAAAGAATCAATGAGAATTTTAGTGAAAAGCTTAACGAAGGAATTGGCCGGTTAGAGAAGCTTATGACAGAGATGAATCAAAATCGGAGAAGGGTTTCACCAGAATCTAACCATGGGGGTAGTAGAGTCTCGCCACATTCCAATCGAGACAGAAGTGTTGAAAATGATCAAGGGCGTGGAAGGAACGTGAATGATCGTGAACGGAGAAATGTAGATAGAAGGGATGGTGGTAGACGTGAAGGGAGTAGAGATGTTGGTGGTCAGAATCGACATCGTTATGCATCTGATTTTGAAGAGGAGTATGATGGTGGTAGTATTCAAGGAAGAGGTCAAGGAAGAAACTATTCTGAGTATGATCACAAATGGGAGTCGGGGATGAAGACAAAAATTCCTGAATTCAAGGGTGGTATGCAAGCGGAGGAGTTTCTAGATTGGGTAGCTAATGTTGAAGAAATTTTTGACTTCAAAGAAGTTCCAGAACATCGTAGAGCGAAGTTGGTTGCTACGAGGCTGAGGGGTAGAGCTTTGGCATGGTGGCAGCAAACCAAGCTTACACGTGAACGTATGGGGAAGAAAATCTCATTATAGACCTCCACTCAGTTCTTGGGAACAAGTAATTTTTTACCAATATTTTTTTTGTCATAATTATCTGTTATGTATAATCTCTTTTATAGCCAATTGTGTTTGGATAAATGAAATGTTGGATTATGGATGTTGAACGCAGTTGAAGTTATTGAAACATCAAAACCATTTTTCTTTGTAGATATTCCTTTTTAAATAACTTGTGATCAATATGTTGGAAAAAACGCAATCGTTATGTTGAAGGAAGTAGGTTTTGTTCCAATATTTTTTCTGAAGGCGGAGTATAAGTTTAACTTATATATATTTTCGAAAAAAAAAAGGTTTAACTTATTCTTTTATATGATCATTCTTAATCCATCCATCAAGGTGTTTGTTTATCATCATCATTTAGATCTGTTCACAGTCATGTATAGTAATAATATTCAAGGTCAAGTTTTAGTTTCGACATTTTTTTGTTGATATTATAATTTGAAACTCATTTTAATTTTCACGAAGGTGGTCCAAAATTGCTTCTAAAATGGAAGGGAGAACAGATAATGAAATAAAGAACTACTTGCTCCCAAAATTGCTTCTAGGTCGCTCCAACGACCTAACGGTTTCAAAGCACACATAAGCGATTGATAATTATAAGGTAAGAATGTCGCTTTCATCAATTTCTTCATCTTTTCCCAAGATTCAATCTTTGACTTCCCCATACGTTCACGTGTAAGCTTGGTTTGCTGCCACCATGCCAAAGCTCTACCCCTCAGCCTCGTAGCAACCAACTTCGCTCTACGATGTTCTGGAACTTCTTTGAAGTCAAAAATTTCTTCAACGTTAGCTACCCAATCTAGAAACTCCTCCGCTTGCATACCACCTTTGAATTCAGGAATTTCTGTCTTCATCCCCGATTCCCACTTGTGATCATACTCAGAATAGTTTCTTCCTTGACCTCTTCCTTGAATACTACCACCATCATACTCCTCTTCAAAATCAGATGCATAACGATGTCGATTCTGACCACCAACATCTCTACTACCATTACGCCTTCCACCATCATCCCTTCTATCAACGTTCCCCCGTTCTCGATCATTCACGTTTCTCCCACGCCCTTGATCATTTTCAATACTTCGGTCTCGATTGGAATGTGGCGAGACTCTACTACCCCCATGGTTAGATTCTGGTGAAACCCTTCTCCGATTTTGATTCATCTCCGTCATAAGCCTCTCTAACCGGCCAATTCCTTCGTTAAGCTTTTCACTAAAATTCTCATTGATTCTTTGCTCCATCTCATTAGCTTCTTCTCTTCGATATAAAGCTTCTACGTTTTGGTGGCGATTAGCTCTTCTTGGCGGCATACTTGAAAACTTCACAAATTCCTCAATACTTCAAATTCAAACACTTTCCGGATTTTGATCCAAAATGAAACGGATCGAAAACTTCCACTTTGTGGCAAATCGCGATGAACACGATGGACAAAGTTTCGGTCTCCAATGCAAATCCGAACTTCAATCTTCAAACAAATGCGTACAACTTCTTCCTCTCGGCCACGGCTTTATACTTCAAGCACTCGGCTTCTCCTCAAACTTCAAAACTCTTCAAATGATTAGGCTCCAAGTCTCGATCTAGCTATGATTGGCTAGAACAAGCTCCGATACCAAAAACTGACGCAGCGGATATTTCAAAAATGATGTAGATCGGTGAAAGTAGCAGTCGATGGATTGATGAATGCTGAATTGTCCGAATTCGTTGATCCGAAGATACCGAACTCTAGCTATCTCGAACTCGTTGATCGCGCACGATACCGGGTTCAAAGATCTTCAATTCTTCAAGCGTTGATCAAGCGCACTTGATTCCGCGAATCGGCTTCTACAATCGTTGAATCGAGCGCACCCGATTATCCGAAAGAGGAGATAGGAGATTACACTCAACTACCAATTTGAATGAAAGCACAAAGCAATCAAAAGAGAATTTTATTCAAAAATCAACAACCTTTACAAATGACTTCACTTGCCTATTTATAGGCTACAACACACCAACACAGAAAAGTACAAGTCCTAAGTCGGCAACCGACTTATCACATTTCCGACTTAACATAAGTCGCATACTATTTACACACAGTTCAGAAAAACTTAAAAATATTACAAGTATTAAGTCGGTTCCGAGTTAAGGCTTCCAACCTACGACTTAACAAAGACTTCCGACTCAACATTTACAACTTTACAAGCCTTCAGCGACTTTAACAAACAGACCAAAACATTAAAGAAAATACAAGTGCTTAGGTCGGCAACGACCTACGACCTAGAATGGACGCGACTTAGCATAGGTCGGCATCAATGACTTAAAGAAATCAAAGGCTGAGGTTAACTCGGCAGAGAAGATCCACGCCTCCAGTCTTCACCGATTTATCCCTTGACTCGTTAGGTCGTTCACGACCTAACACTTCATCAAATTGTTCTGCCTCTTCACCGCGTAGCTCCATAGGTCGTTCAGACGACTTAGCACCTTCGTTAGGTCGCGAACTCGAGTTAACTCGCTGCCGAGTTATACTAGGTCGCTGGGACGACTTATCATCTTCATTAGGTCGCGAACATCCTTCCATAGGTCGGTTCCGACCTAGAACTTCATTCTCCCAACATTGCTCACCCAACCTTAACTCGGTGATATTCTTTTTAGGTCGGTCTCGACTTATCAACTTGTTAGGTCGTATGCGACCTAATACTTCACCAAATTGGCCTGTGCAACCACTTTCTTCGGCATCACTTGCTCCCCCCTCTAACTCCTTAGGTCGTGAGCGACCTACACACTCCTTAGGTCGTGAGCGACCTAGACCTTTAACTTTCTGCACTGCATCACTCATCAACAAATTACGGCCGATTTTCATCAGATTCAACCTTTTATGCAACTTCTTCAAACTCTTGTTCATGCCGTTATCAATAGTTCTCTTATTCAAAACATGGAAGCAACGGGTCAACTGCAATCACCCGTTGCTCTTCACAATCTGAACCAGTCATCTTTCAGTTTTCCTCTTGAAGAAACCAACTTTGTTGGTTCGTTGGGATCAGTAATTAATCACGGTGGATATAGTTTGAATGAATTTGTCATAAACAGTGGTGCTGTTGGTGCTAGTACTAGCACTAGTGCTATTACTGATACTATCCAGATTCCAATAGATATGCCTTCTATGCAAATGCAAATGACATCAGCAGCAAATCTGCTAGAAATTCAAGCGTCAGATGTGGTGGATTTAGGTGATTTCACAAGTACAACTTCCTATGGACCAGCTCATGAAGATATAGACTTAGATTTAGACTGGGAAGACCTTTTGAAAGTAAATATTCATTCATATTCTTCTTGATTACTGTCTAAGCTAACAAAAAATATTAAAAATAAATAAATAAAATCTGATTTGTAGACATTTTTGCTTTGTTGTTGTAGGTTTGTAGCCGCAGAGAAATACAATGCAAGCTAGTGCATGAGAAGTAAGAAAAGGAGTCATATTTTTTATTGATATCTTTGTTTGAATATTTGTTTGTCATTAGTGTGCATGTGGCGTGCAATATGTATTTTGTGTATATATGCAGTGTGGTGTGTATCATCTATGTACTGTGGTGTGTATGTAGTATATTTGAATTGTTTGCATGTAGTATGTATTATGTATGTAGCGTGTACTGTGTCATCTGTGTTTAATAAAATGGTTTGTTATATCCTTGTTGTGAAAGAATGGTGTCTTGAAGTTTTACACTGACTAATTCAGAATAATATGTTTATTTTGATGTTCTACTTGAATATTGTTATGGAGAACTGGACATATAACTCGTGGTTGTGGAACTTATTTTGTGCAAGAAGTCATGCACTCAACTATTAAACCGTGATTTTGTGTGGATCTATAATATGCAAGCATTAGTGATTTGTTTATTTGCATGGAGCTGTTTAAATATTCAGCTATCAACGTCTAGGTGTAACAGATTTTTATGTGGAAGATTCAATGCATACAGCTAGAGATTTTTGGTTATACAAATTGATATAATAAACACGACCAAAGATGAACTGATTTTCTTCTATGAAAATGATGTTTAAGAATTCTCTCTTTCAGATTCTTTTTGTTTGGAAAATTTTGCCTCGTTTTCTAATTTGGATGCATGAAATTTATTTTGAAACCCATCATTTGCGTGCTTAATTATGATAGGAATACAATCAGATATAAATAATCTCCAATCCATCTCCCCCTCTCCTCTTTTTAAGTAAATTCTATTCATACAACATTAATTATTTGTCCCGCGGGTGCGGCGCAATAAAAAAAAGCTTGAGTTCATGTAAAAAACCCATATTGAATTCCTACTATGCGCTTTCATATCCTTTATAAATTTAGAAAAAAAAATTAATTGCTTTACCTGCATCATAAAGCTTTTAATAAAATATCAGACATAAAAGCCCTTACTTAATAAAAATAAAATAAATATTAAAGAAACACAAACTTATACTTAATTTCTTTCATATGTAACTAAAGTTTCTATACGTCATTAGTTAAATTAGATTTAAATTCCCTTTATGTATCAAATTCTATTTGTAGAGTTTCATATTTTATCCATTCGTAGTCAATTTATAAATTTTCACTACAAATTAAATATAAAAAATTAAGTTCTAAAATTCAATATGAAACTATTATGATTCTTAGAATGTTTCATTCTTCTCTACCACTTAAATTCTACCAAGTCTAAATTTAACATCAAAATTTAATTTCTATATATAAATACTTAATAAGGTATTTGAATTTGAAAATTGAAATTTAGAAAAGAGAATTTAGGAAAACAGGAAATTATTGTCAAGGACAAAAATTTTCAACGTTTTTGCCTTAAGGACATGCCTTCAATATTTTATCCTGAAGGACAACTTTCTTTAGGTATCAGTTTTTAGTCATTGATAGCAGTTTTTAGGTATCAGTTTGTAGTTAAAGGTAGTAGTTTTTAGGTATCAGTTTTAGCTTGGTAGCAGTTTTGTTGTCCTTATGAATAATTTTGGAAAATATTTGCCCTTATGAATAATTTTTTGAAGAATGTTTGTCCTTATGGTAAAAATATTGAGGTTGTATACTTGAGGCAAAAAATATACAAATCTTTTTCCTTTAAATTAATTCCCCCTTAGGAAAATTAGGAACCTTGGTTTGATTAATGCATGAAAGGGGAAAGTTAATAAAATGAGATAAGTGTTTTGTTTTATTCCAATGTGTACGTTAAGTAAATAAATGGTGTAAGTGATTTTAGCTAATTTTTCCGCGTATATACAGTAATTTACAATGTACGAATAGGACTTGTCCTCTTTTTATTTATTTATTTTTAATACAAAAGTATGTGTTCCTTAATTATCTTTTATCAATATACAGATATTTTAATGTTGGTGTCCTGGATTTGTATTGTTCAGAATTAGAAGATATGCTGACATCAAATAATTCAATAATATGCCTGCCTACTTTTGTCAAAAGACTGACAGTCAATGAATGCCTGCTTGCTTTTGGGCAATTTTGGTTACTTCACTCGAAGTAGGTGAAGTTTGGATAGATAATTTTGGCTATTCTGCGTCTCTTCTCCTACCTGGCATTGCTTTGAACTGGTATGTGAATATGTTGAAGGTGTTGAAGATGCGTTGTACATTGTAATTTAAAATAAAAATGTAGATTCGTTGATAACAATCCCGTGCATGATAAAACTATCAAAAGTTAAAGAAATGAGAAATAACACGAACACACAAATTTATAGAGGTTCGGCAAATCAATCGGCCTACTTCCTCTCATGTCATTCTATTATTCTCTCTTAATCCTTTTTTTCTTACACAATTTCTGGATGATAAATAACAGAGGAGAAGCTAGTATATATAGAGAGTTTCTAGGAGAAGATTTACAGCTCTTTCTTTCCAAATATATCTATCTATTACATGGAATAATATCAAATAGAATGAGGCAGCTGTCCCTTGATTATATTTAGCAAATAATCCGGAATTGTTGCACACCATATCAAATTATTTGCCTAATAATCTTCTTTCCTATTATAGTCGACTATTCTGATTGGATCTGGTGTAGTCGCCCTTCTTCAACACTCCCACTCAAGTGAGGCATGTATATGTCAGTCATGCCTAACTTGTCTAGTGCGCAATTGAGTGCAGGTCCAGGGACAGTTTTGGTCAGGATATCGGCGAGCTGTTCTTTTGTGCCCACGTGAAGAAGCCGAATGTTCCCCTTTTCAATGTGATCCTTTATGTAGTGTCTATTAATTGCGATGTGCTTTGTTCTGTCATGTTGTATCGGATTATGACACTTGTCCATCGCTGATTTGTTGTCGCATAATAGGACCATTTCTTCATCTAGTCCAAAACCGAGTTCTTCCATGAGTTTCTTAAGCCACAGTAGTTCACTTATTCCCTTTACCATGGCTACTAACTCAGCCTCTGCGCTAGATAGTGCAACACTTCCTTGCTTCTTGCTTCTCCATGTAACTAGGTTCCCCCCCACAAAGGTGAAATACCCGAAGGTTGACCTACGGTCTACAATGCTTCCGGCCCAATCTGCATCGGTGTATCCCATTATATCAGACCTTCCATTTTTTCTGAATTGAATCCCTCTCTCTGGAGAACCTTTCAAATATCTAATTATCCTCATCACAGCATCCATGTGATCTTTACTGGGATTATGCATGAATTGGCTCACCAAGCTCACTGCATAGGCAATGTCTGGTCTGGTATGCGATAGATAAATTAATTTACCTACCAATCTCTGGTACCTCTCTTTGTTTGTAGGTACCTGCCCTTCAAATTCTCCCAGCTTTTCATTTACAACTACCGGAGTTTCTACCGGTTTGCATTCTAGCATTCCAACTTCTGCTAGTAAGTCTAGAATATATTTCCTTTGAGATAAAATAATACCCTATTTTGATCTAGTTACCTCTATGCCGAGAAAAAATTTCAGGCCCCCCAAATTTTTCATCTCAAATTCTCCAGCCAGCCTTTCTTCTAACCTCCTGATCTCATCTAGATCATTTCCTGTGATAATGTGACGCCCCACCTCTATGCTCATAATAACAAAGAGTATTAAAAGAAATATTGTCTATTATTACGAAGAATAAGGCTGGATAGGAGCGACCATCCGTAATTGGCCTTACACTAATATTGGTTATCTCGATAGGAGTGGTATATACTTTTTATTTTTCATCTATTATTTATTTACTCCCATCGACACTCCCAATATTAGTATAAAACGAACTACGATGGTTCATAATAGTTTAGGACATTAGATATAACAATAACACAGATAAAAACAAAAGTCTCATATATATATAACTGATGTCAGTTAATACATAGTTGACACAATACATATGATACAACTACAACTGTCGACTCTAGAAGTTATATATACAAGTACATTATCGACTAATATACATGAATACATATCGTTCTATACAATGACACGACTACTACAAAATGACACTAACAACTTCAGAAGATATGAAAAGTCTTCAAATCCCGAACAGCAACTCAAAGAAGGAAATCTACTACCTGAAATAACTCGGGTCTGACCCGAGTATTACATTCAAAAGAAAATAATACCCAGGTCAGTCTAATTCAAACCAGTTTATTAGTGCACAGAAGCAATAATAATCAGATATCAATTAGGCGACAGTCACAGAATCTCGTATATCCAACTCTCGATACGAGAATTGGATAACGGCAGATATAACACTAAGCAGTGTTAAACGACAAATCAACAAACCAAATCAGAATACAACTCTGACCCATTTGAAATTAACCAACGAAACAATTCAACAAATCGAAACATCAAATTAAAACTGTCAAATCTGATAGGGCTGCAGTACACGCACGCGTGTACTGCCTCGCCACTATCGCAAGAGATACACAAAAGCTCAGTGAAAGTCACAAATGATCACAAGGTCAAACCCCGAAGTACCGGATTCAACTCAAGGAAGTTCAAAAACAAATTCCAACAGGAGGAAAACTGCAAAACACATGAATACAATGGTAAACTGCAACATGAATAGCAGCACATTCAAGGTGCACCAGACCAGTTCGAAATGAACAACAGGGATAATTCCAGGGAAACAAAGCACTTGAGGATCAGGCTGTACCATGAATACAATGTAACAAAAGAATGTATCAGAGTCGAGAGTAAAGGCAGTGCAGAATGCAAGTGATACCAAATAAACAAGTCCATATTCAAGTGAAGCAAAAGAGCAGTCTCGACATCAAAAGAGATGGACCCAAATACATGATGCAGTGAGGCCAGTATGGCAACCAAGCAAACACATGAATGCATAGTACAAGTTAAGTGCAGCTGCAAATACATGAGGGATGTTAAAATATAATATGAACTAAAGCATGCAACTACCTTCATGCTAAAAGAACTGGGCCAATGCCATCGTACGTACAAAACCAAAATCAAATAGTAGTTTTGGTCAAAACAGGGGCAGTGAACACATAGGTAATGTACACAAAATCCAAGTCCTTATATGCAATTAAACAATGCGGTAAATTCATGTACACTTATATAATTGTATGCAAGAAACAATACATATGTACTCAGGTGGACTGCACTCTGGAAATGCCGTGAATGATTAAAGAATCAACAAGTGATGCACACTGGGATATACAGTGCACACAAGTACATAAGTTAATCTGATCAACATGAATGCAACTCGAGTTTCAGTTTAGTGCACTCAATCTATAAAAGTTTGAATACACTAAATGCTCAGATTACATGAAATAACACTACCAGGCACAACAGATATGACAACAACCAGCGATGACCAGACAATTACGCAAATATGTGCATGCCAATTCGACTTGCACATGAACCACCAATTTTAACAGAGCAACGATTACTCAAAGTAACAACATCGGAAATTATAGGCAAAATTCTCAAAGCCAATGATCAAAACAGGGAAGTACAACATCAATGAAGGACCTAGTTAAGGCAGCACTTACAACAGGTGGAAGGCTGCAATACTGTGACCGAGACAAATTAAACAGAACATTCCAACTTCATATATCAACAAATTTCCGGGCATATCCGCAGTTCATCAGGGAAAGTAGGGCTGAGACCAACAAAGCTAATGTAAATCAAGATACAAATGTAACCAAATCGAGTGGCCGAAGAATGGCCAAAGTCGACAACTCAAAAATCATCAACATCAACTAAATCGAACTGCCAACATAAAGAGACTGGCGAATGAATTCAAAAGAAAAAGTGTAGTTTCTATAATGAAGTTCAAAAGAATCAACGCCGGAGCGAAATTACCAAAAATACGAACGAGCTAAAGTCACATAAGAGATTCCCATAACAACTTCAGTTTTCGACAGCGAACGACAAGAAATGGTCACTCAATTCAGTTTGAACAATTACATACGAACAACATAACATCATTAAACCAATTCGAGCTATAGAAACTTAGTCGAAATTAGATGTGAGTAATTTAATTACTCACCTTTACTTCGATGCAAAAGAAGCAGCCGAGACCAACGAGAAATCGTTCTTGAAATCGAGGCGTTTCAGAAACCCTAAGGAGCACGCAAAGCCAAGCCGAGCACAAAGGGGAATGAAGTCCCAAATCTCAGCAGAGAAGGAACCCTAATTCTTGGATTTGGGGACGAGGATGAATAACTAGGCTGCCACCATTTTCTTTCGTTATTCGATTTTCTTAGTTTTAGGGTGGAATGAGAAAAAGGGGTTGGGTTTTTGAATATAATCATGGTTACAAACTAGTGGGCCTAGATTAATAATAAAAACCCAAACACACTTAACAAATTACCAGAAGAATTTAAATCGGAATCGAAACTCTCAATAGCAATTTACAACTAGATTTAATCGTCTAACGACGATATTAATCAATACAAAAATCCGGGTTGTTACAGATAATCATATCATCAACGTATATAATCAAAAGGGTTAGTTTTCCTTGTTTCCTTTTTAAGAATAAAGTATGATCCGAATCGCTTTGATTAAACCCATAACTCTTCATGGCTAGACAGAAACGACCAAACCACGCATGCGGAGACTGTTTGAGCCCATATAATGCTTTCTTCAATTTACACACTACGTCATCTGAACCCGAGTTATTACACCCGGGAGGAAGTTCCATGTAAATCTCCTCTTCTAAATCTCCGTGTAGAAATGCATTCTTTACATCAAACTGATGTAGTGGCCAGTCCAAATTTGCTGCAAGAGATAACAAAACTCGAATGGTAGTTAGTTTAGCAACAGGAGAAAATGTTTCTTGAAAGTCAATACCATATGTCTGAGTAAAGCCTTTAGCCACTAGTCTCGCCTTGTACCGTTCAACATTGCCCTGAGCATTGAATTTGATTGTAAACACCCACTTGCATCCCACGGGTGTTTTTCCCTCTAGTAATTTTACCAATGTCCAGGTTTCATTTTTATGCAATGCACTCAGCTCTTCTTCCATTGCTTGTACCCATTTTGGAACTTTCATTGCTTCTTTTACACTCTCTGGTACAGCTATGGACAACATTTTGTCATTAAATTCCTTGAGTTGTTTTGGTAATTCATTCGTGGTTGTATAGTGGGCTATTGGATATCTGATTTCTTTACTGGTTCCATTTTCTGGAACATACCTTTTTGGTGGCATTCCCCTATTTTTCCTGGGCGGTAAGATGTAATTTGAATTAGGAATACTTACCGTAGGATCATCCTCAGAAGTCACTGGTGGTACTTGAGGTGTCTGTATCACTGCTCCACTCTCTGGTTCAACCCAGATCTCTTCAACTTGATCACCTCCGAAAATAAGGGCTTGCTCGGACCCCACTTCTTCTTGGGCTGATCTGTTTCTTCTGGAATAGACCCGATATGGACCAGGGCTAGTAGGCTCGGTTACCCGAGTTGGGCTATGAGCCTCGACCCGAGCTGGTTCTGTTATCTTATGGTTCAGCTCAAGAGGGTTTTCACAAGGGTCAAAGTTTGGCTCCAGAGAATTTTCGCATGAGTCAAGGTTCGGCTGTGACATGGTTTTAAAAGAAGGAAGGTTTTGATTCGGGCTTGGATTAATATTCAGAAAATCTGGAAAAATATTTTCATACCAATTTTCAGTCTCATTTAAATTCTCCCCCAAAGATGAATAATTGGTATTTTTAAAAAACGACTCATTTTCAACAAATGTTACATCCATGGTAACAAACCATTTCTTTGTACTAGGATCATAGCATTTATATCCTTTCTGATGGAACCCTACGCCCAAATACACACTTAACTGCACAAGGATCAATTTTGGAACGTTGTGTTTTTGGAACATGGACATATGCAATGCAACCAAATATCTTTGGGGTTAAACTCAAAACTGAGGGAATCGGGCAATGGATTGCAAGGGTTCTGAGAGGGGTTTGATAATTGTTCGCTTTTGTGGGTAACCTATTGATAACATACATGGCAGCTACTACTGCTGTATCCCAAAAAAATTTAGGTACATGATTTTCAAATAGGAAGGACCGTGCAGTCTCTAAGATGTGCCTATTTTTGCGTTCAGCTACCCCATTTTGTTGAGGAGTACCCACACAGGAAGTTTCATGAATAATTCCTTTTGTATTGAAAAAAATCCCTCAAGGCTCTATTGATAAACTCTCCCCCATTGTCACTATGGAAATATTTGATATTTTTACCAAACTAAGTTTGAATCATTGTAAAAAAAGACTGAAAAACCTCTGTTACTTCATTTTTTCCTTTCAAAAGATAAATCAAAGTCATTCTGGTACAATCATCAATAAACAAAATAAACCATCTAAACCCAGCAATTGAAGTAATCGGGGCTGGACCCCACACATCAGAATGAATTAAATCAAATGGTTTATTACATTTATTCAAGCTCGGTTTATAAGACACACGATGGCTCTTAGCCTTGACACATGTTTCACATTGAAAATCTGAAATCTTTAAATCATCAAATAAAGAGGGTAAAAGTTTATTCAGATAACTAAAGGAGGGATGCCCTAACCGCCGATGCCAGGTCCAAATTTTGGTTTCTGCTTTAGAACTTTTCTTTGCTAGGTTTGTTTCTCCAATTCTCAAGTCTTCAAGGTGATACAGACGACCTTGCTTAATACCACGCCCAATGACTTCCTTCGTGAGGATATCCTGGAAAATACAACAGTTTGGATACATCATTACTACGCAATTTAAATCTTCTGCAAGTTGCCCTACTGAAATGAGTTTAGTAGATAATGATGGCACTAGTAAGGTATTTTGTAATGTTAAGGTTAGGGTTATATGTACATCTCCAGTTCCTGTTATCGGAGATGACACACCATTGGCATTTAAGATTTCTATTTTTTTGGATTTAGAGCACTTGAATATATCGTTCTTACAAAAGGTCATGTGGTCGGTTGCTCCAGAATCGATTATCCATGAATTATTTTTCCTTGTATGATAGTTACCTTGAGATAAATAAACATTACCTTCGCCTTCAGTTGCTTTTTCTGTCTTACCAGTAACCACCAAAGTTGCCTTTCCTTTCTCAGCTGCTGCAGCAGCTTCTGCCGCCTTTTTCTTCTTGAACTCGGGATACCAGTCAGGGAAGCCGATTAACTTATAACATCCTTCTTTAGTGTGGTTCTTTTTCCCACAGTTCGTGTAGTACATATTTTTCTTATTTGGACCTGCTTTGTTCTTCCATGTAAACAAGCCCGTACCTGGAGGATAGTCAGTTGGTTTACCGTTTTGAGTCTCCTCCGTACTTCCCCTGCTTGTGAAGACCTGGTGACCCATGCTTACCCCGGGATTAGACTCACCATGCTGGACATAATTTAACACACGTGGTTGACCCAGTATGAGGGCCGGTTCTGAGATACCTGATTAAAGGAGAAATTGCCATCTTGAACTACCATAGCCATAGGATTATATGAAGACCCATTTCGGTCACCTAGCATCACACCTTGCCTTTCTTCTTCTCTACGCACTCTTCCATATGCTTCATCAACTGTCAGTGGAGGATTTGTGCGAATAATTTCTGCCCGTACACCATCTAACCTTTCATCAAGGCCACCTAAGAATATGACCAACCTTTCTTCCTGCAATTCTTTGTTACGTTTTTCAATATCTGCTAAACAAACCATGGAATTTGGTCGCCTTGAATCAATTTCTCTCCATAAGCCTTGCAACACACTATAGAAATGTTCTACCGACCCCCTTCCCTGTTTGATTTGGTATTCCCTTTTCTTTAGGGAATGGAAATGAGACAGATCACCCCCATCGAAATAGGTAACCCTTAGGGCATTCCAAATGTCTTTGGCCGATGTATGATGGACATAGTTACCTATAAGATTAGGTTCCATGGAATTGAGAAGCCAGTTCTTTCCTGGGCGTTTTCAGCCTTCCACCTTGGATACCCGGCATCTGAAGATGCCGGTTCATCTCGTTCTCCATTTACATACCCAAACTTCTTCTTTATAGAGAGGCACCCTTCCGCCAGGTTAGACCAGATTCCATAATTTTTTCCGTCAAACTTGACTGCGACAGGTTGAATGGTCTGATCAATATAAGGGTTGGGATTATCTGTTGGTTTTGGTTCTGGATGAGTGCTTGGGCAATTTTTGTGGTAAGTTCTGTGATGAAATCTGAGGTTAATGGTACTTCGGTTTTGGTTTCTTTTGATGGTCCTGCCATGGCCAACAAGAAATCGTTTTTGGTTTACAGAGATTGGTTTTTTTTTGGTTGAAGGTCGGTGTAAAGCCGTGTCTCCAGGATCAATTAAAAGAGCTCCGATACCATATCAAAAGTTAAAGAAATGAGAAATAACACAAACACACAAATTTATAGAGGTTCGGCAAATCAATCGGCCTACTTCCTCTCATCTCATTCTATTATTCTCTCTTAATCCTTTTTTTCTTACACAATTTCTGGATGATAAATAACAGAGGAGAAGCTAGTATATATAGAGAGTTTAGGAGAAGATTTATAGCTCTTTCTTTCCAAATATATCTATCTATTACATGGAATAATATCAAATAGAATGAGGCAGCTGTCCCTTGATTATATTTAGCAAATAATCCGGAATTGTTGCACACCATATCAGATTATTTGCCTAATAATCTTCTTGCCTACAATAGCCGGCTATTCTGATTGGATCTGGTGTAGTCGCCCTTCTTCAACAAAAACTATTTCCTGAAAATAATGTTTTATGTTTTCTCATGTACGTGAATCTACCCGAGATTTAGATGAAAATGCAGAAATATCACATGTCAAAAATATAAAGAAAACATTAAAAAAAATTGTTTTCACAAATATTTAGCCATGTTTTTGCATTGAAAGCATGTCTATTTAGTTAGAATTTTTATTTTTAAGTTGCAATATTTAATTTTTTGTTAATTTGAGTTTTTATTTCTATTGTTAGTTAATAGAGAACGAATCTGTAAAGAAAGTTCATTTGTTAAATTCTATTTTTAGGTGATATTAAAATTTGATAATATTTGTATATGGGCATTTTGAATTTGTAAAATAAGTTTATTTATTAGATGTTATTTTTAAGCGATATTAATATTTGATAGTATTTGTAGATGAACATTTTGAATTGGTAAGGTGAATCCTATTTTTAAGTTATATTAAGATTTGTTAATATCTTTAAATGAGCGTTTTTTGTTGTTAACGTGTTGATACCAAAAAAATGTGACAGCAAAGGTATTACAACTATTATTAAACACACACACACTTGGTCAATGCAGTCAAACTGAAGCCTTTTTGGCATTTCCCAATATGACCTTTCCTCCGATTCCCTTGTCAAAACCAAGTAAGGATAATTATGTCATTAGTCTTCCCACGTTAGAACCGTTTTCCATTTTCCACGATTATCTCACATCTCTCACAGCTTTCTTCTCAATCCACCTTCCTCAACTTTCCAGTTTCTAATGAGCAATCGTGTTCATAAAAACCACTTTCTCTCATCGGGTTCTTCCTAGCCATCCACTGCCTCATATTTTTCTTCAAAAAGGTATGATTTTAAATGGTTTTAAATTATCTATGTATTTCCTCAATTTGTGAATTGATTTCGATTCAATTCCTATTTGAATTTTGTAGGAAATAAAAGTTCCCAAATCGACCTTTCCGCCGTTGCCAAACGACCTGCCAATAAGAGCTTCCGGCCGCAACAATTTCGACTCTTTCGCCAGACAGGTGGCTTCCAGTGAAGCTTTGAAGGGCGCATGGCGTAGCACCAACGACGGAATCGAGCCTTTTGCTTTTGAAGCAAGAAGAGTTGACGACCGCATCGAACGCAAGTGCTCCGTCTCTCGACGCTTCAATTCTCTGTCACGCACGGCATCGGTTAGGGCATGTGAGATCGATCAAGAGCTTGGGATTGCTAGAAGTTGGCGGACTTTCTCTCTAGATTTTTCCAAAAATCGGCCTAGGGTTAGCTTTTTCTACATTTTGCTATGTAGTTTTGTACGAAGGCCCTTTTTTAATTAATTGATTACTTATTGCTATTTTTGTAGTATAGAAAAGGGATGATTGGTTTTCTTGAAGCGCCCCTTGAAAGAGGATGTTCTGTGAGTTTTTCTTCATCCCTAACTATTTAAAGCCTAGGATATACATAATCTAGAAGCTAGCTTAATTTACCTACTTTATTAATGTTGGAACTAAACCAAGTATAAATGATATTGCCTAGATGCTAGAATGTGACATTACATATTTTATGTACATGTGCAAGGTTATGTACAATCTTAATACATAGGACATGGGACCTAGATCTTAATTTGGTATATATTATCAGGGGTGAGCGCCCCCGCCTCTCCACGAGGTCATTCAAGGTGGCATTAGTGGTAAAGATGAAGGTGTTGTTGCAGTTTTGAGTTGCAAAATTTTTCAACATCTGCAGCTGCTTCTACTTTCAAAATCGTAGCTTTGCTAAAATGTGGTAATGTTTTTTAATTTAATTGATCTCATGTTCACTGAAACTTGATTAGTTGATTAGCTTAATGTTTAAAGGTTTAATTAATTTGATTACTGGATGTTACTGCGTTAATTTCGACTTTTATTTTGCTGGGTTTGGTTATGATAGAGGAATTGATACCAAAACATTAAATGTTATTGCAGTCAATGTAATATTAAAATGTTAATTTCTTAATCTTAAATATATGTATGTACCCTGCAACAGCTAGATAGTTGGTGTTTTTCCATTCTTTTTCTTACGCAATAAAGGTCGAAATGGCAGATTCCACATTAAACAATCTGCAATATTTCATGATGAAATGAACAGATTATAATTATTTGTTGAAAAGAAAAATAAATGACAAACTATAATTGATAAAATTATTTGTTCTATTTCATGTTTAATATATAGATTTGCAACATACATATACTGATATGAGACATATATGGAACGTGTATAAGCCACACATGAAACCCTATAAATGATAGCTTGAACTAACTTTGAGTTCCACTTGTCCACACTGAGCATTGATCTCTTCATATTTAATTTATTATGCAAAGCTCAATAAAATTTGCAATAACAGTAGCTTATTTAAATAGAATAAACCAATTTCAAAATACTTACAAGATTTCATATTTTATGTATGTAGTGTTCGACCTGCAATTGTATTTATTTCTTTAGTAAATATCATACATGAATTAGTTATAGCTTAAGAATTTTTTTAGAGGATTCATTGTGTGCATGATACAAACTATTGTTTTTCCGATATAAATGTGGGTTAATAAAATATGAATTGTAATGAGTGTATGCAATATGGTTTTCAATACATATGGAGTAAGAAAGCAATGCATAATCTTTGTTTTTATTTATTTTTATAATAAAAAATAATAATGCATTCAAAGATTTATTTCATTTCAATTATATAGTATTTGGTTAAGTAAATTTGTATACACAGGCATGAACTGATGAGAATTGCAACTGAAGTGGGTAGCAAAGTGACCAACTGCAGGTTGGTGACATGATCGGAATTGGATGTAGGATGAAATCCTGCCTATCATGCAACAGCTGACTGTCATCTAAACTTCTATACCGCATCCTTTGTCCCTCCATGTTTCTAGCCACCAATTGTGCTTGCTAAGCAGCTCGGGTTTCTCCATCAATGGCAGATCAGAGCCTTCTTCACCATTCACTTCCAAGCAAGGTGTCCAATCGGTTTGGAACTATTTGAGGTCGTTTTTGGAATCAGTTTTTAAGAGTTGGGGTTTTGCATTAATAGATGGTCTTTGTTATAGTTTAGTCAATTTAAAACTTAGTGTTGGTGTATGTTTCTTTCGTGCGGTGGTTTGCTCTTTTACCATGACTTATGGTGGCTACTCCAATTTCATTATGGTCAATCAACCCACTTTTGGTAATCTACTTCTTAATTACTTAAAGTTTATTTAGCACCAACTTTTGTTTTTTTATGTTAGCAAAATGAAAGTGGATACCAAAGAAGTAAGTTTTACTATGGTAATGCTAAATGAAATTGTAGTTGTGATCAAGTAGCTAACAAATAATGTGTTTACTTTACAAATCCAACGCAATTGTTTTGTTTGTTGATGATTTTATTTCTCTTTTGTTGAGTGTAAAATACATTATGTTTAATATTATATTTTAATTTCGCATTTTACCACTAATTACAGAGATATTCACTTTGAAGAATTAAAGCAAAATTTAATGTATAAGATTTTCACTTTCAGCCATTAATAAAATAAAGGCAACAATGGTATTACATTTATATCCACATATGGTTAAATGAACCATGAGATGATAAACATTATAGCTATTGATTATCTCATGGTGTTATGATTTGACATTCTGAAATTTAAAACTATAGTAACTCATATGTATGCTGAACCAAGAATACATGTATTTATTCACAAAATTTATTTGTATAATAAAATAGATAGTTGACATTTGTATTCATTATAGGATACAATAAGAAGATGGCATGAATTTGACTTTATTGTTGAAATATTAAACTTAATTTGTTATGGTTAATTTCTAGAAGCTTCTTGTTATTATAGTTTCTAGAGTCTTCTTGTATTTACTGTAGTTTGTTGAGAGCTCTTGAATTTTCTAGTAGAAATAAGAATTATGTATGGAGTCATGTTTCTAGAATTGTTTAGAGAGTCATGTTTCTAGAATAGTCTATGGAGTCCTATAAATAGAAGAGCTCTCTCATCATTTTGTATCAAGCAATCAAGCAAGAAATCTATCATCAATAAAAGAAAAGTTTTCAACACCAAAAAAGCCTCTTTCTTATATTCTCTCCCTCTTTCTCATAAAAAATATTCAACATTTATATCTTCTTTTAATAGTAGTAATAAGAAGATGACATTAGTTTTATGGGATACGGTAAGAAGATGGCATGAATTAGTTTTAAATCTAACTAACTATGGAGTGTCACAATATGTTGTAGTACTTTATATAAATGGGAGAACCACATTTATTTTCAATATATGGGACAGTAAAATGATGGCACGAATTTAACTTTAGATTCTCTTTTAATGGCAATAGTAAGAAGATGACATTAGTTTTATGGGATACAATAGGAAGACGACATGAATTTGTTTCAAACCTATCTAACCGTGGAGTGTCCTAATATGTTGTAGTACTTTATATGTATGGAAGAACCATATTTGTGTTCATTATAGGATACAATAAGAAGATGACATTAATTTCACTTTAGATATTCTTTTAATGGCAAATTTAAAAAAAAAACTTGAACTACTTATATATGTGTGTGTTTGTGTGTGTGTGTTGTCCATTACGGATTATGCTTATACAATGTAAGTTGCATTGTTCAATAATAGGTACTGAAATATTACATAGGATATATTTTTGATTCTCTTTGGAGTAGTTTGAAACAAGTTTTTTAAATGAGTAGGCTTAATGGTTTCATGTAACAATAGTTACTATGTTGTTTCTCATTAGAAGATAAAGTCATATATTGGTGAATTAGTTGCCATGTATTATTATCAACATATTTGTATTTCATAAAAATCAGCTGATCATATAAAAAGAGAAGAAAAAGCCAATGCTCACAAACGTCAGAATATACAATATGACTAATGGTTCTTTAATTCTGCTATTGAGCAACCAATCCCACTATGTCTTTGTTTTATATGTTTTGTATACAATACCACATGAAACACATTGCATTGTGCCTTCTATATTTTTGATATACACCATCATTAATGATGTAGTTCTGTTTTGTAGTGGATGCTGTTTTATTTCAACTACGTGGATGCTTCAACTATGTTTTTATTGTACTGATGCTACGTGGAAATGAACTTAAGCACATTACTGAATTGTCCTTTTATTCATGTACTAAAAATTTTGAACTGTCTTTTTATTCATGTATTAAACTGTCTGAACTTGCTGTGAGCAATTACTTTATATTTATTGATTTTTTTGCAATCGACGAACTGTCTGAGCTATTTTATAATTGTTGAACTATCTAAACGATTTGAGTTATTTTATATTGAAATGTAGTGCAATCTGTAATATATTGATTATTGAATTGAGTATTGCTGAGACGTTTACTGAATTGATTTTGAATAATAGGTTTTTGGTATCATTAATTTTTTAACCTTAACGCAGTTAAAAAATTGGTTGCCGGTTATCTAGTCATTGGTTAATCAATTAAGATTAACCGCTAAATATTTGCGGTTAACCGTGATTAAAATTGGACGCTTTGGTTGGTATGAACAACCCAACTTTATTTTCGATTCGGTTAACCAAATAGTAGGATTTGGTCGGTTAAATCGATTAATTAACTGAACGGCTCAGTTAACCGATCGTGCCCACCCCTAAATGCTTAGAACATAAATAAAGGCCATGTTGCTTTTGGAAGCCTACTTTGTGCAGATTGATAATAAAATGAACAAGCATTCTGCATTTGAATTTTATTACACTTAAATAGCGTCATAAATTATACACTTATTCAAATGTCTTTATTGTTAACATGCAGCTAAGAAGTATGTAGATGATATAGAAGACTACATAAACATCATATTGGATGGCAGGAAGAACCATCTTTCACAGATGAGGCATATTTGGTATCAACATAAACGAATCATTCAATGGAACTAGTGCATAAAAAGCTGAATTCTTATGGACAACTGGTGGTGGACCGACCACTGCTGCTTTTGTCAATAATTGTCAGTCTCTTACTACATTTGTCTATGTGAATTTACATTGCTATTATTTATGAAGTTGTACCATATGATGCTAATACATTGTTAGTATAACATGTTCAATAAACAAATAAAATTCTATTGAAACCACTATTTATCACATAGATGTTCATGAATGTTTTCTTAAGGTATAGCAGAAATAATATAAGTTTTATTTTAATGCTTTTTTGTTCACTTCTTATCAAGTTTGGGGATTTATATTTTGTTCATCTATCATTAACAATATATTGCCTTCCATTTAAATTAGTTCTCAGCTAATTTTCCTATCATGTGTGTATTTTGCGAAAATAAGAAGTTAGTTTGCTTCTGTCTTTATGCACGTCCATCGAACGTGCCTTAGTACTCGCGCACGCGCGCGTGTGTCTATATATATGCACGCTAATATTATATATAGAAGTATAATGACTTTTCAAATGCCTTTTTGTTCACTTACTATTTTTGAAAAATAATGAAGGACACGTTGCTACATTTGCTAATCAAAACATTCTGAAACAGTTTGCCTCACTTGGCTCAGACTAAATAAATAAATGTAAAAGTTAATGAACGACATGTTGCTGCATTTGTGATGGCGGAGTTATTTAGCTAATAATGTAAAAGTAAATAAATAAAGGGTTAATAAATGTGTACCTTTAGGACATATGTTGATGAAGATAATTAATAGCTAAAGGACAAAAAGTTTATTAAAAATACCTAACTTTAACAACCTTAACATGTGCCCTTATAGCTAATATTAACATTTTTCATAAATAAATAAATAAGCAAGAGGATGGGTTTAAATGATAACACACCAAAAACACCTAAAACTGTTAACTAACCACAATGCCATATGTAGACGGGTGTAAATTTACCATTACCATACTATTACCATTCAATCAGTTATCATTTTTAAATAAAGTTGGTATATCGGTATAATCGATATAGCAGGGTAAATTTACCATTTTTTACGGTAAAACATCGGTAATTTTTTTTCGAAATCAACGGTAACGGTAATTTTCAGTCCATTTATAATACATGGATGTTTGTTAATATGTTGTGTGACAAGCATTAAGAAGCAAGAAAATAGTTAAATTTAATTTATAATTTGGCTCAAATGATACTAAGTACAGTTTTTTTCCTCATGATGTCTTTTGTTAAGTGATACAATGAAATAGCATCATTACAGTGTAAAATTATGTCAAGTTGTTATTATTTTTGACAAACGGTAATTTACCATTACCAGTGTAACAGTTGTCGGTATATCAGCCTTCGGTATACTAGTCAATCGGTAACAGTAATGGTAAGCAATTTTAGTTTACCAATCAAAACGGTACGGTAATGATATTTGCAAATTAGTAACAGTAACCATTACCACAATAGCCTTAGACATAGCCGGCTAAACAACATGCCAAATTAAGCAACTTACTAGAGGCCCCCAAAGTCTAAAGAAAAATTCTTCAAGATTTGAAGTAAATTTGGGAATTTTGCCAGAAAGAAGTTGGAACATCTAGGTTCCTACTTTTGCGGTTGGTTTCTATTAGAACATAGAATTTTGATGTTTTGATTGTGAGAACTATATAAGTAAATATTATATGAACTAACTATACTTGCAGGAGAAGATTTTATTTTTACTCGAGAAATAATCTAACAACTTGCAGACTAGATTCCGGATTGAAGCTTCAGTAAAATATTTAGTCTAAGGTCTGAGTCTGGCAGTAAATTCATGTTAAAATCTCTCCGAAGTGGTATATGCACGCACACATAAAAGTTTTTTTTTAAAATTGTTCATATGCAAGAAAACATAAAATTCAGCCGACTGAACAGTATGATTCAGTCGACTGGATTTTATGCATGTGCACAATTTATTTTGAATATTCAAACGGCTGAAGTTGCTATTTCAACAACTGAATGGGGTCGTTTTTGAACTATTGTTTACCGGATCAATTTTAAATCCATTCAGCTGGCTGAATTGCTCCATTCAAGTGGCTAAATCTTCAAAACGGCTATATTTTGAAAAGACACTTCAAGTCAATAAACAGAAACAACTCTTGATTCAAGAGATGCTTCCATATCCTTTCATGGCTATCTTTCACGAACGATTACAACTATTCAATCTCTATAAATAGTCATAAATTCCATTGTTTTAACTAATAATATTCATTCTAATTCTCATTCTTATATTCTAAATTATCATGCTCTAAACATTCAATACTTTCTTCAAATCATTTGTACATTCAAGCAAACTTCATTAGTGATTTAATAAACTTCATGTCTTCACAAATTACACAATATACCACAAAAGAGAAGATTATAGGAAGGGTGTATGTTATTGACTTATCAGTGCGATTCAAGAGCATACTCAATCAGAAATATTTCTACTATTTTTATTGGAGGACCTGTTCAGCTGCTCAGGCGGTTTAAGTCCTATTCTGCTGCTTAGGCGGTTGAAGTCCTATTCGGTTGCTTAGGCGGTGTAATACCTGTTCCTCCGGGTTAAGTGAGGGTTGATAGTTAAATTCCAGAAGCAGTCTGGGACTGGACGTAGAATGATAAGTTCGAACCAGTATAAAAATCTCTGGTGTCATTTACTTTATTATTTTACCTTTATATTTATATTCTGCACAAGTAAATAGTTTAATTAATATTCCATATTACATGATCCTTAGTCACTTTCAATTGGTATCAAACCAAGGTCATTATATAACCGTAACACAGTTATTTTATATTCAGTTAATATGGAAAACAACACTAGCACAAGTAAATAGTTTAGTTAATATTCCATATTACATGATCCTTAGTCTCTTTCAATTGGTATCCACTACACGACCACCAATATTTAACGGTTTGAATTATAATTATTAGTCAACTCGCATATTAATTTATATGCAAGCAAATAGATATGACACTTGGAATATAACTTAGGATTAACATATTATACCAACCACACCATATGCACAATGGTCAAACACATAAAAGATAAATGCTACCTCAAATGAAAAAGTCATGAATATGCTATTTTGTGCTTTAGATAAGAATATATTTAATAGAGTTAGCATGTGTACAGCAGCTTATGAAATTTGGCGAACTCTTAAAGTTACACATGAAGGAACAAACAAAGTTAAACAAAGCAAGATTTCTATGCTTAAAAATCAATTTCAAATTTTCAAAGTGAAACAAGATGAGACTATAAATGAAATGTATTCTAGATTTCAAGATATATATCACTCACTTTTGGTATTAGGATAAAAATACATAGATTTTGATATCGTTTCAAAAATCCTCAACTCTTTAACGGATGAATGGGAATGGAAAGTCTTAGCAATTGAAGAAGCTAATGACATTTCAAACATAAAACCAGAGGAGTTGATAGGAAATCTAATGTCATATGAAGTAAATTTGTAGGCGAAAAGAGATCATGCATAAGGCAGAAAGACCATAGCATTCCAAGCTGAACAAGAAGATTCAGAAGAAGATGAAGATGACATGGATTTTATTGGTAAGAACTATAAGAAATTTTTAAAATTTCAAAAGAACAAGAAATTCGGAAACAATAGGAGAGACAACACCAACAATCCATCAGCTTCAAATCTCGAATGTTATGAATGTCACGAAAATGGTCACATAAAGAAGGACTGTCCTGATCGAAAGAAGGACAGGTACGAGAATAAAAGGCAAATATATAAGAAAAGCAAGCATTCTCTGTTACATGGGATGATTTAGAATAGTCTTCCTCATCAGACAGTGACATTGACAGTGACTCTAAACAAGCCAATGTATGCTTTATGGCTTTATCTGATGAAGTAAGTGAGCTAACCTTTGATGATTTAATTGATATAAACTCGGAGCTATTGGATAAACTAAAAGATGTTAAAAGAAAATATAAAAAAAGCTTTAGAAAAACTAAACAGGAGTGAAATAGAAATGGATATGCTTAGAGATGAAAAGAAAATCTTAGAAGAAGAACTTGTCAAAACACAAGAATCTTTGTCTAATATATCTTCTCAACTCACTATGATATGAAATGAGATTGAAGTTCAGAAAGAAAAGAATATGACATTAGCTACAGAAAATCATGATTTAAAATCAAATATCAAAATTCTTTAATTAAACAATACTAGTCTCAAAACCAAGTTAGAAAATATTACTAAAAATGTTTCTAACTTTAATAAGGTAGAGAAAATCTTTCTAAAATTATTAATAACTCTCAAACCTCTTGCAATAAGAAAGGTTTAGGATATACAAATTCCTCAAAATCTAGTTCAAAGAGAAACTTTTCACTGAATAAAAATTTCAGTATACATAAGAATTTTGTAAAAGCAAAACCAAAACCAAAGGTTTTCACTCAAAGGAAGGATAGTCACACCACGAAAACTATAAAGATTTGGGTACCAAAAACTAATGATAATTCAATTAGAAATAAGTATATTAAGACTTTTATAAATACTGTATATAAAATTGAAAATTTTAATTATAAAGGTAATTCTAAACCCTCTTAGGTTTGGTTTCCTAAGACCTAACTCTTAGGACCCTAATAAAAAGTGGGTACCAACGTCATCTCTATATTTTTTACAGGTACCAACTAAGGTAAGAGGAAATTGGATACTTGATAGTGGTTGCTTAAAACATATGACAGGAAACAAAGATATACTGACTAACATTATCTACTCAGATGGAGGATCTGTCACAGTAGGAGATAAATTCCAAAGGATATATAATCGGCAAAGGCGATGTGAGCAATGATGGTACATCTAACTTACCTCTTATTACAAATGTTTTACTAGTTAAAAATCTAAAACATAATTTGCTTAGCCTAAGTCAACTATGCGATAAAGGGTTTAATATATCTTTTTTGGAAAATAAATGTAACATATTTGATCAAAACAAGAATCTTATCTTGGAAGAAACTAGAGAACGTAATATATACATATTAAATATGAAAGTTAATCATAACACAAATATGTGTCTATTAGCGAAAGAAAATGATCCTTGGTTATGGCACAAAAGATTTTATCAGATAAACCTTAAAGCGATAAGAAAATTATCTAAAAATAATTTAGTAAAAGGTTTTTAAAAAATGAATTTAAATTAAATAGTATTTGCGATGCTTGCCATTTAGGAAAGTTAACCAAATCTACTTTTAAATCAAAGAAAATTATTTCTACATTACAACCACTTGAGTTATTACATCTAGATCTTTTTGGACCAACACAAGTTCAATCTATAAATCATAATAGATATGTTTTTGTAATTGCAGATGATTTTTCAAGATACACTGGGACAATATTTATGAAAAATAAAAGTGATACTTTTGAAAATTTAAAAAAATTTACTAAGAGAATTCAAAATTTTAAAAATATAAAAATTAAAAACATTCGAAGCGACCACGGTGGCGAATTTGATAATGATATTTTTGAAAAATATTGTAATAAGAAAAGAATTTTTCATAATTTTTCATTTTCCAGAACTCCGCAACAAAACGAAACTATAGAAAGGAAAAATAGAACACTTCAAGAATGTGCTAGAACCTTATTAAATGGAAGCACTCTACCTAAACATTTTTGGGCAGAAGTTGTAGCAACTACTTGTTATGTTTTAAATCGTGTCTCCATTAGACCATTAACAAAACATACCCCATATGAACTTTTAAATGGAAGAAAACCTGACATATCATATTTTAAAGTTTTCGGTTCAAAATGATTTTTATTAAATACAAAAGATCGACTTGGTAAATTCGATCCAAAATCCGATGAAAGAATATTCATCGGATACCCGGAACGAAGCAAGGCATATAGAATTTATAATAAAAGAACTAAAATAATCGAAGAAACACCGCATGTGTCATTCGACAAAAATTACAAATTTAATAATAAAATTGAAGATTCAGTAATAATTTCTAAATCAAATATCATAGAAGATGATATTGAAAATAATATTGAAATTGAAAACAACAATTTACCTAATGAAAATGAGATTCGATCTCCACCTAGACTACTAAGAAATCACCTAATTGAAAATGTTATTGGAGAAATAAATTCGAACGTATGAACTCAAAATCAATTAAATCAAATGGGTCGTGTAGCTTTCCTATCGAACATTGAACCAAAAAATGCTAAAGAATCCTCAATTGATGATTACTAGATTATAGCTATGCAAGAAGAGTTAAATCAATTTGAACAAAACAATGTTTGGGACTTAGTTCCTAGACCTTTTAATCAAACAATCATCGGTACTAAGTGGGTTTACAAAAATAAAGCCGATGAGCAAGGGAATAATATTCGAAACAAAGCTAGATTAGTTACTCAAGGATACAATCAAGAGGAAGGAATAGACTACGAAGAAACATTTTCCCTTGTAGCCAAACTAAAAGAAATACGTATTTTATTAGCTTATGCATGTTTTCATAACTTTAAAATATATCAAATGGATGTAAAAAGTGCTTTTCTAAACAGTTTTATAAAAGAAAATGTGTATGTGGAACAACCACCTCTATTTGCACATGAAAAATTTCCAGACCATGTTTATAAATTAAAGAAAGTTTTGTATGGTTTAAAACAAGCACCTCGTGCGTTGTATAAACGTCTTAAAAGTTATCTTATAAATTCTGGTTTTAAATTTGGAAAAGTAGATCAAACTTTATTTATAAAACAAGATAAAAAGGATATTTTAATTATACAAGTTTATGTAGATGACATCATTTTTGGTTCCACAAACGAAAAATTATGTCATGAATTTTTGAATATTATGACAAGAGAATTTGAAATGTCTCATATGGGAGAACTTTCATATTTTCTTGGATTACAACTTAAATAATTAAATAATGGATTTTTTATTAAATGAGAAAAATATTGTAATAATCTTATAAATCGTTTTGGTATGGAAAATACTTCTGCTAAACCAACACCTATGAGTACTACAGTACATCTCGATCGAGATGAAAATGGAAAAAGTATTAACCAAAAACTATATCGAAGTATGATTGGATCTTTACTTTACTTAACTGCTAGTCGTCCCGATATAATGATAAGTGTATGTTTATATGCATGATTTCAAGCAAATCCCGAAGAATCACATTTGCGAGCAGTGAAACGAATTTTGCGATACTTAAGCAAAACTAAAGACTATGGTCTCTTTTACCCGAAAGAATATCCTTTTGAGTTAGTATCATATAGTGATGTTGACTTTGGAGGATGTTGAACGGATCGAAAGAGTACAAGTGGTACATGTCATTTCATTGGACAATCTTTAGTATCTTTGTTTAGTAAGAAACAAAATTATGTTTCACATTCGACGTGTGAAGCAGAATATATTTCTAGTACTTTGGCATGTGCTAAAGTAATATATATGCAACAGACTCTTCAAGATTTTGGTATAAATCTATCTAAATAAAAAATTTATTGTGATAATACAAGTGCTATAAATTTATCGAAAAATCCTATAAACCACTCAACATATTGACATCAAACATCATTTTCTTCGTGATAACATAGAAAAAGGTAATACCTCTCTTGATTTTGTATCATCAGAAAATCAAGTTGTAGATATATTTACTAAAACTTTAAATGAAAATATTTTTCTTGAATTAAGACGTGAACTAGGAATTATGTCATTACATGATTTATAATATGATATTAAAGTATAAAAAGTTATAAAAATAAATAAAAAATTAATTGGACAAAAAATGTAAATGATGGCACTCGAACTCTGCACTCATGGGAGACAGTCACATGTCATTCCAATATTCTATTGTGTTACTCACTTTAACACCTTACATTCTTTCTATTTAATATACGACTATAATCTTTTTATATTTTCTTTAACCTTGCATTCTTTCTGTTGGTTGAAATTTAGTAATTAATATTAACCAGAAGCTATAAAACTTCAGAAATAGAAAATAAATCCAATAAAAAATAAACCAATATATATATACATGAAGAGATTTTTTTACATATAAAACTAACATTAAATACACACACACACATTCTCTTATAACATGAACACGTCGTCTCAAGAAAGTTCTAATCGTTCATCAATTGTTTTTAGCACTCCAACTTCGGATTCATCAAATAAACCTACTAGTGTATATTCTAGTGAAGATTACTCCGTCTCCTAATCATCATACTGGATATACATCAAACGACAAACAAGCTAAGAAAAATTTAGACTTTAGATCTCCTTATACCAAGGAGAAAATTGATGATATTCATCACTTTCGGCGTGAAACCTTGATTTTACAACGTGAGATGTATTACGAGCAAAAACACCATAGTAGACGTTTAAATTTTCTTGAACAGTTCACTCTCAAATTTTGTGGAACAACTCCTAAGCAAGGTGTGCATAATCCATCTCTTCAATGACCTCATGTATCTCTAAATTCTTGGGAACAAGGTGCTCAATGTAATGTTTGGCCTCCTATTAATCCATTATGTGATGCCACCAAAGTTGAACCAAGCTCCGAATCCAAGACTTCGGAACAATAAAATCTATATTTTTTATATATAAATTTATGTTCATGAAATAAATATTGTAGTTTGGATATGTAACACGTTTATTGAAATAAAAATTATATTTATTTTAACATGAGAATAAAGCTTGATATATATATATAGCTTGTTTGTTAACCAAATTTGACTGAACTAAAAATAAGCTTCACCTCAAAAAATCCACAGATTCAACCGACTAAGCATAAGGGTTCAACCGACCGAACCTTCATATATATTTAAATTCTTTTCAGAATTCATTCGACTGTAGTCCCCCATCCAGCCGACTGAACTATACCTATTTTGAACTATATACTTGCGGGTTGCAATTTTTCCCACTTCAGCCGGCTGCCTTCATCATTTTAGTCGGTTGATCGATCTGATTTCGGTTTTTTAAACTAGCCTTGCTCGAATTTCAATGCAAGTACCCAATCAAACCTACTTCATATTCTCATCTATCCCTTCATTTTTAACCTACCAAAACATTCACTTTTAAGAAAAACCCAAAAACAAACCATAACTTCATCAAAAATTTCAATTTTCTCCAATTTCATAAAACAAAATGGCTCCAAGATCAAAGAGAGCAAGAGAACCAACAACCGGACCTTCTGAAAGTCAAATTCGAGCATGGCTATATAATGAAACAGTGGTTAATAGATTCGATAGCATGAGAAATTCAAAGCTTTTCGAAGGAGCCTTCATGAAATTTCCAGATTTTAATGGATATGCGATTAGAGAGATATGCGAAGCTCATGATTTCGATTCACTTATTGGGTATGATTCTAATAATGTTAAGATCTACCCACTTTTAATTAAGGTTTTCTATGCCAATATAAATCTTGTTCATCAAAATCCTCAAATCAAAGATGACTATATATGGACATTGGTTTATGGAGTCAAAATTTATTTACCCATTCAAAGATTAGGCCAATTCTATGATGTCCATCCGAGGGGTTGGATATTGACGATTTTGATGTTGATATGTACAATCGCGATGAAATTTCCCATCTTTTCTTGTCGGATGATTTAACCATTTTAAAATCTAGTGCCTTACATCCGAAGGCAAGAATCATCCATCGCTCACTTATTAGATCTCTACAACTCTGGACCAGAAGTTATGAAAAAGTCTACAAAAGGGATTTTCAAGCTTTATATGCTATTTACCCTTTTCAACGAGTAAATTGGGGTAAAATAATATTGGATGAATTTCTTACCATCAATCATAAAAGGAGCTACAAAATGATTCACTATGGAGCTTACATAATATGGATTCTTCAAAATTTTGGAGTTCCACTGCCCAATTCCTATTTCATGGCTATATGTGAGGTTAACTCCAAAACATTTAATCTAATGGGTCTTTCAAAGCGTCCTGAAAACCAACAAATCATTAGCTTTCAAGAACGAGTCAAAATCGTAATAGAGGAATTCCGCAACCTAGAGACACAAATATTGCTTCCTCCTCCTCTCAAGTTCCTCAACAAGAAAAAGGGGACGACGAAATTCATGAACTTCATATTGACGTGCCTCCAAAGCAAGCTCTTGTAACGTTATTGCGGAATCAAAGCAAACTTAGTCGACGTTTAGCTAATGTTGAAAAGAATATTTCTAAAACAAACATAAAGCTAACCTCGATAAAGGGTTTTCTAAATAAAATTTGGAAAAAGGTTTCTTGTTCCGGATCCACTTTGATCGTTGTGCTTAAAAATCTAGCACTATTCTATTAGACGACTTCGGAAGAAGAAAGAGATGAAGTAGAAGGTAGTGAAGAATTCTAAACTCTTTTTGTTGCATTGCTATGATAGTTAATTCATTCAAGTTGTTGTATTTTGTTTAAGACATATTTTATGATGCTTATGTACTTTCTTCAATCAACAATGTTTTATGTGAAGTTCCTATGTAAGATGGTTATTTATTTGTCATGTCTATATGCTTATATGTCTATGTGAAATGTTCTATTTCTTATATCAAATTTTTTTTCCTTTTTGTCGATGACAAAGGAGGAGAATACGATTTATAAGGGGAGAATTCGGTCAAGGGGAGAAAATTACTTTATATATTTAAAAACTTACATAGTTGTCATCATCAAAAGGAGGAGAATGTTAGAACCTAGAATTTTGATGTTTTGATTGTGATAACTTTATAAGTAAATATTATATGAACTAACCATACTTGCAGGAGAAGATTTTTTTTACTTGAGAAATAATCTAACAACATGCAGACCAAATTCTGCATTGAAGCTTCAACAAAATATTTAGTCTAAGGTCTGAGTTTAGTAGTAAATTCATGTTAAAATCTCTTTGAAGTGGTATATGCACGCACATACAAAAGTTTTTTTAAAAAATTGTTCATATGCTAGAAAACATAAAATTCAGCCGACTGAATAGTATGATTCAATCGACTGGATTCTGTGCATGTGCATAATTTATTTTGAATATTCTGACGATACTTTAGCTGGCTGAATTGGGCTGTTTTTGAACTATTTTTTTGCTGGATCAATTTCAAATTCATTCAGCTGGCTGAATTGCTCCATTCAGATGGCTGAATCTTCATAACGACTACATTTTGAAAAGACACTTCAATTCAATGAACAGAAAAACCTTGATTTAAGAGTTGCTTCCATATCCTTTCATGGCTATCTTTTACGAACGATTACAACTATTAAATCTCTATAAATAGTAATAAATTCCATTGTTTTAACTACTAATATTCATTCTGATTCTCATTCTTATATTCTAAATTATCATGCTCTAAACATTCAATACTTCCTTCAAATCATTTGTACATTCAAGCAAACTTCATTAGTGATTTAATAAACTTCATGTCTTCACAAATTACATGATATACCACAAAAGAGAAGATTATAGCAAAGTGGTTCTGTGGAGGAAGCTGATTTGTCGGACCAAATCAGTGGTCCGGTGTTGCTTGGATTTGTCGCTCCAGAGTTCTGGAGCGGTAGCGACTTCGTTTGGTGATTGAAGAAGATCGAACGAGAAACTTCATTCGGTAAAGAAGAGAAGTGGAGCGGCATTGGTTTGGAGCGGTGAAGGAAGCCCGAACCAAATTTTTCGTTCGGTGCTGGTGATGCCGAATGAAATATTTCATTCGGTATTTGCCAAACCAAGTAGGTGAAGTGGAAGACCGGTCTAGATTTCTCGTTTGGTATATTAATGCTGGTCCAAAATTTTTGCTCGGCGTTTTGACGAACCAAACCCCAAGGCTGCTATATAGCAGCCACCCCTCCTCATTTCTTTACTCTATAAATAGTGGAGCTTCTAGACAACAATGGCAGTCGAAATTGAGAGCTAATTTCAGAGCCATCCTAGAGAGCTGAAACTCTACAGAATTTTGACTACATTGTTAATTCTTCTCATATATTGCCTCCAAAAGTGAATCAATCTTGTAACTTTAATCTTTCAGCGATTAATAAAATATCCTCTCCCTAAGTGGACGTACACTGCCTAGTGGTAGTGGAACCACTATAAATACTGGTGTTTTTTGCATTGCATAGATCAGTGACTGTCTGTTCTGGTGTTCATCTTTTGTTTGTTCCGTCTCACTACAATCACGATCCAGTTGTTTTTGGTTGCGTTCGGTTTTTTATTCCTTTAGACCGATCATCTGAAGGGATTTTCCCCAACAGTCTGGTATCAGAGCTGTAAGGTTGATTGAGGAGTGTTAGACACTATGGCATGAGATGAAGCAACTCCAGTTGTTACAAGACCCTATACTAGAGGGATGTATATCGCATCAGGATTGGAGTTGGCAATTGAGAAATGGAATGGGGATAAAGACTTCGAGAGGTGGCAATGGAGGATAAAGGCTGTTCTAATGTGGAATGAAGTTCATCCAGTAGTGTTTGCCCCTGAGGAGTTAACGACTGACATCTCAGTCGTAGAAAGGAAGGAGATGGAGAAATGGGCATTTACTACTTTACAACTAGCTATGGGAGAGAATGTTATTTCAAAGATTAGCAGTGAGACCACTGCTAGGGGCATCTGGACCAAGCTAGAAAATCTCTACTTGATGAAATCTCTGACTAACCGTCTGATATTACTGAAGGCATTTTTCACCATGCGGATGAGAGAGGGTACTTCGGTGAAGGAACATCTTAATTTCTTTGATGATCTCGTGATGAAGATGAAGACTATTGACTTGAAGATGGATGAGGAGCAAATGAAAATGATTCTTTTATGTTCTCTTCCGGAGCGATACACAGGTTTCGCTAACAGCCTTATCCCCGCTAGAGACACATTAAAAGTGGAAGATGTGAAGTCAGGCCTTCTATCTGAGGGCTTGAGAGATCAGATGAAGGAGATAAGTGAAGGAAGTAGAGGTGGAAGTAGTAGTCACGGCCTGTTTGTTGAAAGACGTAGAGAAGATAAGAAGAATTGGCATTCTGGAGGGCGTTCCAAATCCAGGAAGCCCGGTAATGGCAGGAGTGGAAAGTCTAAGGATGGGAAGTGCTTTATCTGCAAGAAACCTGGTCATTGGAAAAAGGATTGTCCAGGTTTGAAGAAGAAGGAAGAAGACGGATCTTCACCATTTGCGGTGGAGAAGTCTGTATCTGGCAATGTGTTGTCTGCAGCAGTGTCGGATGTCTCAGACCATTGGGTGCTGGACTCGGGGGCGTCTTTCCTTATGACGCCTAATATGGATTACTTCAGTTCTTTCGTTGGACGAGAGGGAAGCTCTATTCTTATGGGTAATGATGCTAGCTCTAGAGAAATGGTTGAAGGTACAGTGAGGATCAGGATGTTTGACGGAGTGATACGCACTTTGACAGGTGCCCGTTAGGTTCCAGGTCTTTGGAAGTCCTTAATTTCTTTAGGACAATTGGCATCTTTGGGATGCAAGGTAACTAGCGAGAAGGATAGTCCGAAGGTTTTGAGAGGTGCACTAGTTCTTATGAAAGGAGACGTGTTCCGAAATCTGTATTTGCTGAAAGGAACCACGGTTCTTGGAGAGTCATGTATTGGAGTAGATAGTTCTCGTGCATAGGATGCCACAAAGCTTTGGCATCTCGGGTTGGGTCATATTTCAGAGAAGGGGTTAGAGTTGCTTCGAAGATGGAAGATGATCAAAGGAGAAAGCTTCGAAAAGATAGAATTTTTCCAGGAGTGTGTGTTAGGCAAGCAAAGTAAAGTATCTTTTGGAGTTGGACTCCATAGATCGATGCGAGTACTTGAGTACGTGCATACAGATGTTTGGGGACCGATTGCTACACCTTCTCTTGGAGGAGCAAAGTATTTTATCTCTTTCATTGATGACTTATCTCGGAAAGTATGGGTGTATGTGATGAAGGCCAAATCAGAGAGTTTTGAGAAGTTCAAAGACTGGAAAGCGCTTGTTGAGAATCAATTTGGTTCTAGGTTGAAGGTGCTAAGATCTGATAATGGTGATGAATTTGTCTCTAGGGAATTCCTCGATTTCTGTAGACAACAAGGCTGTAACGACCCAGAATTTCTGACATTTGAAATTCGAATATTTAATGGATTTTAAATATTAACAAGTAGAATTAATAAGTCGAATAATTATTTTTTCGAATATCTGGATTTAATTGGGTAATTAAATCGATAATTTAATATTTGAAATTCCAGAAATAATTGAAATCCGGATTTAATGTGATTGAAAATGATTTATAAAGTTATATTAAATCATATTGAAGTTATAGTGATGTTAAAGAACTTTTAAAATTGAATTAAGAGTTAATCTGTGAAAATTGAATATTTTAATATTTAATCGACTAGTGAGATTAGCCATTTTTGGGACAGTCTCAGAATTGGACGAAACTAGTTCCATTGGATCCGTAATAGTTTGTTATTATCGGATTTCAATTTTCATAGCAATTGGAGTTGTCGTTTGACTATGGCAGCTCGAAACGCATCGAAATTGTTTTAATATTAATTTGGCGAGTTAAAATAGTCATTTTTCAAAAAGTCTCGGATTTCGACGAAACCAGTTTCATCGGATCCGTAATGTGATATTATTGTATGGTTTCAAATTTCGTGTCAATCGGATGTACCTTTTGTCCGGGGCAAGCGAAAACGCATCGAAATCGGTTTGAATCGGTTTAATTTAAATTTGATCGTTTAATTCCGTAACTCTCACATACGATTGAATTAGCTCCCGAAACACATTCCATTGTGTTCGGAACGTGGGGTAAAGCTTACGAACGCCAGGCGGCACGTGTGATTTGGAGATCGTTTGAAAAAGTCGTTTTAAAATAAATTTAATATTATTTATATACGTATATATATAAGTTAACAAGAGGAAACCCTAGTCTATTATCTTCAGCCGCCAGTTTGTATTTCAATGGCCGAAAATCATCATCTTTCTTCCTCAAATATCTTCAAATCCACAAAGAATTAGAGGAAACTTCCAACTGCAAAGTTGAAGATCATCACGAGATCTATATTCTGAACGGTCATGATAGGAATCGGAGCCACGGATTGGCGGCAAAACAAGATTGGAGCTGCTGCATTTTTCACGTTTTTCAAGGCGAGATGGGGGGCCGAGCATCGAGCTACTCCAGGCGTTGGTGGCTCGTGTGGTGGCGCGCGTGGTGGGGGTCACTGATCGTCTTCAAGCTGCTCGGTTTGGTCATGATAATTGATTGATTGGTGGCAACTATGGGTTTGTGTTGTACATGTTTATCACGTTGAAGAGGAAGATGAAGAGGATGGCCCAGATCTGAAGATGCAGAAACGAACGGCCAGGATGAGATCTAGGGTTAAAAAAATAAAAATAAAAGCTGAAATTGTATATTTAAATTCGTGCAAACTTTAAAATGATGTAACTTTTTCATACGAGGTCTGTTTCGCACGAAACGAATTGCGTTGGAATCGTATTGACGAGCACTACGCAATGGAGCTGGATTAGAGTTGATTGGAGTCAGTGAAATTTTTGGGTAAAATTAAACGTCCGTTTAATTTTATTCGAAATAAACGCAGAAACTGAACTGAAAGCAAAGGTGAGAACTCCTCACTCAATCGAATGTTTTGTTTCGATTTAAATTTTAAATAGTTAGATTTAAAATTGTTGATAGTGCTGATTGTGTGAATTGGATGATATTTGTTATCTATTGTGTTAAATAGACCCTATACGCCGTTATTAAGCGGAGGTTATTTATTAAAAACATATACCGCGATAATTCTACTATGAAGTGGAATTGGTATTATATATGTATATAGCAATATATATATATTGTAATATGTATATATTGGAGTTGATTCCCGCATTGTATAGCGGATGAGACCCTATTGCACCGCATAATAGCGGATAATATTTATAAATCCCATATACCGCGATAATTTCACTGTGAAGTGAAATTGGTATTGTGCTAACATCTGTGGATGCAGGGAAACAGTTGGAGGGATCCGACTTGATTCCTCACCGTAGTGATTTATTTACAGATATTGTTGTATATTCTATTATCATATGATGATATATGATGTTGGGATGCTGTGATTGACTATTTGGTACTGTTGCATCATCAGATCCATTTTTGAAGTTTAAGATAACGATTTTGATTTTTAAGGGATTTTTAAAGTGATTTTTGAAAGTATACGTTTTATAGAATTGGTTTATTTAAATTGAGATTTTTGGAATAATTATAAACGGTTTATATAAAAGATTTATAAAATTGATATTTATAAATTAAAATATTGGAATTATAAAATGAGTTTTTATAAGTGTTAAAAAGAAGTATAAATGGATTTCATAAGTAAATGAAATTAATAGATTTAAAATGTGAATATATAAAATGAATAGATGTTGTAAAATAAAAGATTTATAAGTAATTTACTTATAAATTAGATTTTGGCACTTAAAGGAGATATAAATAGAATTTGCGAATAAAATGAATTTTATAAGTTGAAATTGTTATAAAATATAAATGTGATTTATAAACGTTGTTTATAAATCCGAAATCACTTATTTTGATAAGTGAATTTTAGAAGTTAATTAAAGGAATTATATCCACGATTTTAGATGATGGATAATCCTTTAATAAATGTGTAGAAACATTGAATTGGGTAAATAAAGTATATTCACGATTTTGGACAGTGAATATATTATTAGATAAAATGGATATGTTTTGGAGAAGTGATATTACGAAATGAAGTAATTGTTTTAAAAAGATGTTTTAAAACGTGTTAAGTATCGAAAACATAGATTTCAACATTTATTGTTGAAATAGACGTTTCGGGGAATAAGGAAATGGTGGACTATAACACTGTTGTTATAGTAAATGGTTTCCGAAAGGAAATGTTTTATATAGTATTGGGATTTATATATCTATCTAAATTTCGAATCCCTATACTAGTGATTTTTGGTCGTCGTAATGATGTTTTATGCAACATTCGTTTGACTCAAATAAATGTTTTTAAGAGAATGTTTCCTTAAAAGAATAAAATATATACTTAACTGTGATTTAAGTATATCGAATATTTTCCAAGTGTTGAAAATAAATGATTTGTGAATTACTTATTATTAAATAAGTATGGAAATGTTTTTCCAATATGAAGTGAAATGTTTTGAGATTTTATCTTCAAAGATAAATTGAAATGTGGAAATTGATTTGAAATTGTTTTCAAATAGTTGAAGTGTTGAAATTGTATATCTTGTAAAGATATTTTTGGAAGATAAATAATTTGGAAAATTATTTGGAATTTTATGATGTTGCGCATCTTTATTGATAGTTAAATAACCGACTATCAATAATTACCTTGAATGGGTATTTGTTGTGATTTGCTTGAATTTGAATGCCACACTTATTTTTGAATAAGCGCTCACTATTTGGGTTAGCCGGGAAAGGACCTTTGGGTCGTTTAACCTATTCCGAATTAGTGATACGATGATATGGATCGTATTGAAGACCGGTGGTGAAGACCGGGTATTTATGAAAATGATAGGATGAACTATCGATTGTCTCTGCACCGTTAGCTACGGTATAGAGATTTCCTTTGTGATGGGAAGTTTTATCGGGATTGTGAATATCCGGATTGCAAGGGCTTCTTTTGGAAGTGCCTTTGGTTCTGTTCGAACCCGGAACAGACTTGTATGGTTACGTGTCTGACATTACAGTTTGAGATGTAAAGCTGATTTCTTTCAAATACATTTCTGTTGGTGGCGGAGAATTTATTATCTTAGCTTAACACCCTTCTCTGAGACGTACGAGTTCAGAGGTTATGTAGTTGAAATTTATCAGCGATATATTCCCAATTTGGTAATGTGGCATGCTGAGTGTTGCTGTGATGATGATCATTTATTGATCATTTGTGACCAAAGCGTGGCTTTGTGAAAAAGCGTAGCTTTGTGGACGAGACTTCGTCAGGGCCTCAACAACCCGGAAATGGTCGAAACAGGAATGTTGTGGCAAGGTTATGAGGGTCGCGCCCTTTAGGGTATGTCATTTCCTTCTGGAAAGGGGTGGTATCATGTTATGGAGCCCAGATACTTACTCATGTGGACACACCTTATTTATTATGTGTGATGTTGGTTACCGAGCGCTCGGATAAAGGTCCCAAAGGACCGGGGAATGGCATATTCGTGAGTTACCTAGTTACAGGGGTAACCCGGCCTTATTGGCAGAGAGCAGTTTGTCTCTCGGAGCGTCCAGCCAGAGGCGTTTTCTTTCGTGGCATAGGAAGTTCCTTAGCCTGACCATTTGTTGGCAAATCCATTTTCCAATACGAACCTTGTACATTATTAGTTGTAGAACCTGCCATTTACTTATGGTGGTCACCACTGTTTAGATGGTAGCTATAGTAGGCATAGTTCAGAATGTCTATGCTGGTTAAGATTTATATTATACTTTCGAAATGTTTTCGAGACTAGACATTAATAATAATAAATCCAATGATTTGCATAGTAAGCATCTTTGACTATCATAAGGAGAAATCTCCTCCGATTCTGCGTTTGCATTGTGTGTGTGGCAGGAGGCCTTATGGTAGTTTTATTTTACAAAGGCATTGCGAATTGACTTTAAAATTATCCTGTTGTTTGTTTTTAAAAATAAATAACTGTTTTAGTTCTCACACCAGTCCCATGACTGACCTGGAGTTTATTGCTCCCTTCCTAAACTCTGGGTGCCCACCAATTTCCACACGGGCAGTCTAGAGTTAGGTTATCAGGTTATTCTGGATTTTGGAGTGCCATAGAGCTTAGTGGCGAGCTGGATGACGAGACGTACCACTTGTATATGATATTATTTATTCCGCTGTGTATTCTGTATATGGACAAGTTTGGATAACTGTCCAGTTGTGTTGTATATCGTTGTTGTAAACTCTAATGATGATGTAATGTATAAAATGGTATAGTTCTTTGATTTAAAGATTATTCATTTATCTATTATATGTTTTTCAGCTGCGAATGTGAGATTCTGATATTGTTTCTGTTTCTGTTGTTCCTTCTTTCTTTTTCTTCTGTTTTCTTCTACCTCTTCTTTTTCTCCATAACAATTCGGTTTTCCGACATTCGATTGCTCGGCAGTTGATATAGTGAATGTATTATTGTCGATTTTCGAGCGACGAAAAATCGTAGTCGTTACAATGGCATTCAAAGACATTTCACTACACCCAGTGATCCGCAATCCAATGGGGTTGCAGAAAGGAAGAATATGACTCTACTGGAGAAGGCTTGTTGCTTGAGATTGACGACGGGCTTGTCTAGAGGCTTTTGGGCTGAGGCATTATCAACTGCGGCGCATATCATAAATCTAGGGCTGTCAAAAGTGTATCCAGCCCATTTACCCAATCCACCTACCCAAAGAACAAATGGGCTGGGTTATACCCATTAAATTGGGTGGGTTAAATGGTCTTACCCATTTAAACCCAAAAATAACCGGTCCAAACCCATCTTACTACCTTCTACCCGTTTAACCCAATTAACCAGACAACACTACGCCATAAATGGCCTACTGCAACACAAAAAAAATGTTGGCTCAGGCCCGAAAAATGTTGCCATAGGTCTATGGCAACACTTTTAGGGTGATGCAATTTTTGCCGTTGCCTTAGACCTCAAAGGCAACATTTTGACTATCTAAGGCAACATAAGTAATATTGTTGCAATAGAACCCTATTTGGGTCTATGGCAACACCCATAGGTATCTATAGCAACATTCCAAAATGTTGCTATAGATATGAACTTTTTGAATTTGTGGGGCCCACAATGTAGAGCATATTTGATTTTTTAATAAAAATAAATATTTTATTTAATAAAATGCTATTGCACAGAATTTGATATTTAAACAGTAATTTATTTAAATAAATATTTTATTTCAACATTTGAAATAGTACAAATTCCTGACTCCACTATTTTACAATTCAATGATATATAACACCGATATTCACATATACAGATATTCCTCACTACATCACTCAGTTCACTCATTACATATGCAGTTTCAATTTATACATACACCGACACCGACAAATATATGCCGAGCCGAAGGCGAGCCGAGTGCCGAGCCGAAGGCGAGCCGAGAAGCGGGTCCGGGCGCAGCGCCGGCGGGGGTCCGGGGCACCGCAGTTAGGTCGAACAAGTGGGCACCGCCCGATTCATCCGATTTTGGAAGATCGAGCCTTCTTTGAAACCTGTCTTCAGCTCATGCATTCATACACTCATGCACATTTGATTTGACTCTGTCTTCAAGCTTGTATCCAGCTGTCCAGTCTTCAATATCTGTCACATATAATTCAAAAGCAGTAATCTGGAAAATAATATTTAACTCAAACAGAAAATGAAAATATTTTTGTTATAATATTTGCCTCAGGTATTTGGGTTGTTTCTTTTCATAAGTGCATAAGCCAAACATGAATGCAACACATGGATACAAGGACACGGCACAAGGTCAAACCCGAGTCATCGACTGGATTCAACTTAGGGCCAAGCAACCAACAAAACAAACAAGAACCAGGTTCAGCAAAATATAGACAAGCCAGTGCAAGAACACAGCAGTACACATAGGCAGCCCATCAAGCAAAAACAGTGAATGCATCAGGCATGTACAAGAGAAACATAGGCAGTAATATGATATACAGAGGACTTGGAGCACCAGTTCATGTTCTGGTTTAACAAATGCAGTAGAAAGGAGCTAACAAGCTCAGACCATACATCATCGCAATCCAACATACCAGATTTATCAAAGTCCAACAGAAAGATTAAACCCGAGATTATAGGAAATAAAGCCTATAAATAAATCCCAATTCATCATCGGCAAAAGCATGCGAGTGTAACCAAAATCGAGAATAATCAAGTAAACTAGAAGGCATAAAACATACCAAATAATATCACATCGCACCCGACGATGAAGTCAAAGCAATTCGAGCAATCAATCAAGGAATTGAAACTGGTTTTATGATTGCTGGCCACTTTGAAAATTTAAGCGGCATTCTCTCAAACAAGAAATCTGCGTTTGACATCTTCCTTGAATCCGAAAATGGTACTTTTTGAAGCAATCGAGCAAAGCTTCATCAGAATCGAACTTCTTCTGAACATTGGCGAGAAAGATTCAAGCATCAGATCTGGTCGAAGTATCATAAATTGCCAACCCTGCCGTCACGAAACCACCAGATTCGAGGAACAGCGGCTGAGCCACAACTATCGCCGACGTATCCTCCTCGATGGGTCCGTTAAGGCAGATGACGCGCTCTTTGAGAAGCCGGGAAAAGATATCGCAGGCACGCTGGCCACGGGATGTGTGCTCGATGACCATCGGAATCAGGCTGTAGAAACGGCGGTGGGGTAGTGGAGTTTTGTTGGGGGCTGCGGTTGGTAGGATTTGGGAGAGGTTGCGTATCGACATGTAGGCAACAACAGCGAAATTGGGGGTGAGAATGAAATGGGAACGAAAATATGATTTGGAAATTAGGGATTTGGAAATTGGGGATTTGGATTTGGAAATTGGGGGTGAGAACGAAATGGTATGAACAGTAAAGCGGGAAAACGAAAATTTAGGGCAAAATGTAGCGGTGATCCATGTTAACAATCAGATTAAATGTAGACCGTTGGATCGTATTCACGCGGATTGCTAATTTTATTAATTTTTTAATTTGAAAACATCTATAGCAACACTATATAAAAATGTTGCATCGTGTTACACTTGTTTAGCTAGAGCAACACATTTTTATGGCTAAGGTAACACTAAAAATACAACGTTGCAGTAGGACCAAAATTTTATAGCTATCGCAACATTTTAGCTGGCAACACCTTGCAAAAATGTTGCAGAAGGTCATTTATGGCGTAGTGCAACTATCCTCGCATCCTTAGCTAAAATTTTAGGGTTTTTCTAATCAATCCCAATTTTCTGTGATACCTTTTCTTTCGCTTCTTCTTTTCTTCCCTTTTCGAGCCCTAGTCCGTTGTTATCCTGGGTGTGTTCGTCTTGATTCCCCAAGTTTGAAGATCTACACTTGCTTTGAGATTTTGAAGGTGTGCTTCTTCATTACTTATCATTTTCTCTTTTTATTGTCTTTACTTGCCGATTTGTAAACTGGATATGTATCTTCCGTGCAGATTTTACATTCCACACCTACATGCTTTTACCATCGACGTTTATCAAAGGTAATCTTCATACGGATGTTTCAGCACTCTGAACTATAAACTTTAGAATTTGAAGGATGAGCGTACAGATGTGTTGGAGGCTTTGACTTCCAAAGTAAGGAAGCGGGTTGAGGTTTTGAAGGTGATTTAGGTAATTTACTGTTTTTATTTATTTATTATTTACAATTTGGTTTCATGTGTACATAGATTACTAGTATTGATGGTTGAATATATTGTTCTGTGTCTTAATTTGTTTGTAACTTTGATTGCAGTTAATTTTGAAACTCTGTTCATCGTCTTCATTCTTCCAACTATGAAACTCTACCGTCATCCATTACTAGTGTTCTCCTCCAAAGTCAGATAGTCTTCGACGATATGGTACGGAATCCTAATTCTATTGAATGCAATTGTTAAAAATTCATAAATCCATCTCATGAATTATTATGTCCTTATGGTTAATTTTGAGTTATCGTTAGTGCTTATAATGTGCAACTAGAACATTTGCATATGGGATTATCATGTAGATATGTGGATTTCAATTGCTAGAAATCCAATTTTTTTCACGCTTCTAAAAAATGGAGTAAGTGTCCGATTCAGTAATAAACTGGATTGTAGCTAATACAGCTTCTACCAAACTGAATTGAAGTAAGAATAATGTTTACCAAGCAGAATACAAGATCAAAGCCCATGAGCTAATATTTTCCATGTAGATTCTTTAATGCTTTAATTGAGGTGGGGTATCCTTATTGATGCCGACTTCTTGAAATTATGGTTAAAGACCAAAGAAGGACTCAATAATACTGCAATTTAAAAAATGTGAAAAATATGGAATTGTTTTGGGCTATTTTTGGGACAGTGGGCAATTTACTAAGCTTCAAACTTGGCAGGCGTTCCTCTATTATTGTTGGGACAGTGGGCAATTTACTAAGCTTTAAACAATATTAAAGTTCAAGTATATACAAATTTCAAGTATGTGTTTAAGGGTTCGAAAAACATGTCTTGTCCAATTCTAAGTTTATATTGTTTCCTAAGTGTATAGATTTCTAGAATTTATGAATTTCAGTACATATCAGTTTCAAGCATGTATGAAATTTAGTACACAAGGAAATAAATGCATATAGTTTTCAAAATACATTGATTTGAAATATGCATATAAGCTTCAAATAAATACAAACTCAAAGCATAGTAGGCTTCAGATGTGAGCATTAAGTTTTCAGAGCTATATTAATATTGATTATACATATATATAAGCATAGTTTTATGGGATTATGAGGTTTCTTGAAATATATTGAAGCCTGGAACGTCATTGGGCTGTAGAGAAATTTGCTAGTGTATTGAAATATCCAGGCATCTCTTTTAATTCAAGTGCATGGGTTGTATCATTGGGCCTATTCAGCTGCTATTCAAATAAAGAGATTATAGATACATTTTAGTCTTGAACTTCATTAATATGTTTTAAATATAAGTATCACATATAAATTAAAGTGGGTTGTATATAACATATGCATGTCTATGCCTGTATATTTCCATTCATCCGGTCTTAGTGTTGCATAAGTCATGTGTATTTGTCTAATTTTGGTTGTGCATTTGTGTGTGAATTTGTTTGCTATTATCATGCTTCTTAGTTGTTGATGCATAGACAGAGAGTTGATATATCTATATTTACATGCACTTACCTATTTCAACAAATTCTGGCCATAGCCTCATGCTTCAGTGCCACTTCAAAACCCAGCAGTGCATGCTTTGGTGCGTCAGTAATTTAGACTCTAGCTTCATGCTTCTATGCCACTTCAAAACCCAGTAATACAACCAAAATCTTGACAATCTAGTTTACGCTCGACAGTGTGCTTCCATATAGATATAGCTCACTAGCCACTTATAGTTTCATGCTCTATAACACTAATTATGCTTTCATATCTTCTTCATGTCATCATTTAGCTTTTCTGTCCAATTTTAGCACACGGCATCAGATCCTCCACTCGCCTTCAGGCTCTGCAGCGTTGCAGGCAAGCTGTCTTGGTTTAGTCTAGTCAGGCACATCAGCATTTTCCCCTGTCTTTCTCATCAACTCTGCAACCAACCTATACATTCTTACTGTTAATTAGTCATTAGTCATCCCTACTCATGCTATATCAGTTCATCAAGCAGCCCTTCATGTTTTTCCACCCACCGCATTTCAGACTTAAATACTATTTATGCATGTATTAGCCATTACTCCATCACATAAATAAAGATAAAATATTCAAATGCAATTATTAGTGCATAATTCAAAAAACAAATTTCTTTAAATTAGCTTACAAGATAATAACTGCATTATTTAATGTGCTTAAAACAACTATATAAAAGATCATTGTCGTCCAAATTCTTTAACTGTCATTTATAAAAGTATGTATATTATATGAGAGCAACCCTGTTAGTATGAATCTAAACATATATATGAAATCTGCCATCACCTGTACTTATGCAAGCTATATATTTACATATTATGTGCAAAGCTTAGATATTTACTACTGTTAAAATGAAAAAGGAAGAAGAAGAGTAATAAAAAGTTATTTTGAATCAAGTCCACTAATGTTTACGCCTAAAACCCTTATTGTACACTTTTTCTAAGTTAAATAATCTTTTGTATTTGCACCATTAAACCACAGTTCCCTTAAATGTATTATTATACACGTGTAGAATCAAATGTTAAAGATCAAAATTTTAAACTTTTTGTCTTTATGTAATTTCTGGAAACTGCCTTCATTGTACTACCTACATGCTAATTCTTATTAATATTTGATATTATAGAACATGGATTCAACCGAACATATAAACATTGAAATGGAAGATTTGATTGTATTGGAAGATTCATTGAGTAGTTTGGCTGGAAAAAAACGTTGTAGAACCACACATTCAGAAGTTTGGAACTATTTTCAGAAAAATGAAACTATTTTAGGAAAAACACCAACGTGCTTTTTCAAGGGATGTAAGAAAACATACTTTTGGGGAGAAAAGCATGGAACATCTAATATGCTAAAACATATTCCAAAATGTCAACACATTACAAAATAAATGGGTGGGCTTAATGTGATAAGTAAGTTCGATCAAAGTAAGTATAGAGAATTAGTGACTAAAGCCGTCATTAGGTGTAACTTGCCCTTTATGTTTGTCCAGTATGAAGAAGTTCGAGAACTACATTTTTATTTGAACAATGAAGTGCAACATATATCAAGAAATACGCTACGATCGGATGTCATAAAACTTTACGAGAAAGAAAAAGTTAAGCTTAAACATTTTTTAAAATCATGTTCGGGAAAAGTAAGCTTAACATCCGATCTATGGACATCAATTAATACAAATGGTTTTATATCATTGACTGCATCTTTGATCCACGTCATAAAATCGAATTCGTTAAATACTGTTATGAACAAATTTATGGAGTGAATTGTTATGAATTTGATGAGGTGGAGAGTAAATTTGAAAATCTTTTCAACGAATATGAAAAAAAATGAAAAGGAAGGTGAAGCAAGTGGATCAAAAGATGTGGAATCCGTTGATGCAGATATTGGTCCGTATTCACAAGAATGTGAGGATATGTTAGAAGGATTTTACAATCATTGTAAGGTATGTTTACTCGATAGTTCTTGTAAATCCGAACTTAAGTCATATCTTGAAGAGGACCGCTAGATCCTAAAACACCGTTCGACATTATTTCTTTCTGGAAATCTCACCAATATAAATATCCAATTCTTTCACGAATGACAAAAGATATTTTGGCGGTTCCGGTTACTACTGTAGCATCTGAAAGTGCATTCAGTATCGAAGGCAGGTTCTTGATGATTACCGAAGTTCTTTGAAGGCAGATACCGTTGAAGCGTTGTTATGTTCACGTGGCTGGCTATATGGAAACGGGACAGCGTCAGCTATAGAGGAGCATGATGTGGATATTTCTTTGTCCCATACGGATGCGGAGTTGACAATTTCTACCTAAATCTTAGGTACATGCTTAACTGCTAAATTTGTTTGCTCACATTGTTTAAAGTATGCTTAAATGCCAAATTTTGCTTGTTCACATTGTTTAAAATGTTATGATAATACTTAACAAATAATTTGACTTCCATATCGCTACAATCACATTTATACAACAAATAATTTTGCTTGTTCAGTTAAACCTTACCTTTTGTAATGTAGGAAACAAACTCATTTATACCTCAGCTGTGATTAACATTACAGAAAAAGTAATAAAACAGTTGGATCTATTATTTTGATTTTATATAGATTAGTTTAGGAAATTTTGTATTACCACTAAGAAATGACAGTGCATAATCAGGGACTTAACATATCTAGGCCCCTTTATCTTTCTCTTTTTTTCTATGTTGCTTTCAGGCAATATGTACCTGCATATAATTTCAATCATATTGGTAGGGCTAAATATCTTATATATATGCAGTAGGAATTAATTAGGACAGAGTGGCATATTTATTGTTTAGTCTAATTATGTATGCTTAATGAGGAACCTTTTAACTGTTAGACCGTGACATGTAGTTCCTTTTATATATCGTTGGAAAGCATTTATCTATTGGTCATACTCGCTCTTGTTCCACTTGTGCAAATTAGGGATTATACGGTACCCTTTTTTCTTTTATTATTCGCATTTGCCATGAGTAGCAGGTCATTGAACAATATTTAGCAGGCAATTTTACATATCTTTGTGTCGGTATATGAACTAGTCTGAGGGCTAATTTGTACATGTAGAGAACTAGAGCAAATTAAATGCTAAATCCATTTCTTTTATTTGCCCTCCGGCTATTGAATCTAAACCTGTCTGAAAGCAATTTGTTAAGATGCCCCATGCATTCGTTTGCAGTACCATTCAAAGTTTATTTTTCCTCTTCTTTTGTTTCATGGACATGTATTTGACTGTTTATACAAAAATTCTCTACATGGTATCCAATCACTTGAAACAATTGCATGGTGTGCATTAATTACTCCCATTACTTTCTTTTTGGGTGTAAATAATTTGTTTTACTCTTCAGCTTAATTAAAACTCAGTATGATTGTAAAGCTATTGAACTAACTATTATATACATATGCAGGTATGATTATTCTGGGTATGGTCGGTCCATAGGAAAGGTAGGTTTGTTACCACTTACCACTTTCTTATATCAATGAAACTCATCAGATATATCTCTGCTCATGGTTAACTACACTAATTCAGGTTTGATATTCTAGATAAATTGCTTACATGATGAATGATTTGCATCTTTCAAGAAGAATGTGTGTGCAGTACATAGGAATGGTTGATTTGCTTTTATTACTGTCAGCAATTGCATTTTTAACTCTTAATTATATATCTCATTCTGCATGTTACTGATTGAATTTGCAACATTAAGTAATGTCATACAACAGCCTTAACTGCTATGTCACTTGATATGCAAAGTACCTAACCTATGATCAACCTAATTCTTATTGAAACAATTCAAAAAATACATGCAGGTTGGACACTGCATGCAGTTGCAGGTTGGACAATAGAGATGCAAAGGAAGGAAAAAAAATAGATTTAGTGCTTTCATTGAACTACTTCATGTTTCATGCATTTTTATGCTATGTAGTTTTGAATTATATGTTGATTAATATTGCATTAAATTCTACAAAATGATGCCGTATGGGATACTTTGCTTACTGCAGATCTGAAATGTCACTTTATATGATGTTTTTGTATTTGAAAACTGAATTGATCTTGAATGATACTCGCTATCTTTGTACTAATTTAAATCTGGAATGGTATTGTACTAATTTTGGATGTTTTTATATTGATCTTCAATTATACAAACTGAATTGATGAGAATGATTGTACATGTTTTTATGTAATTTTATTCAAATTGGGTTAAACGGGTTGGGTTCGGTTGACCCGTTAAATTAGTGGGTTTGGGTTGGGTTTACCCATTTAATAAATGGGTCTAATGGGTTGGGTTGATTTTTAAACCAACCCATTTATACCCAACCCAACCCATTTGACACCCTTACATAAATCGAATTTCGTGCTCATCCATAGATGGGAAGATTCCAAAGGAGAAGTGGAGAGGTAAAGCAGTGTATCTTAGTTACTTCCGAATTTTTGGTTGTTCTGTGTACGTTCACCATACAGGTGATGACAAGTTGGAGGCTAGAGCATACAAGGGCATACTAATGGGATACACCGATGGTATAAAAGGGTATCGAATTTGGCACCCTATTGATCGGAAGATTGTTCATTCCAAACATGTTACTTTTGATGAGTCTGCTATGTTCTTCCCGAAGGAGAAGCTACCTACGACATCAGAAGATTCTGATAGGCCTAAGGAGATGGAAGAAGTTCCCGTGTTCTAGCTAAATAGTAGAGTTGTTGTTTATGCTGTCGAGGAAAACGCATTTGATGAAACATCACATGATAGTCCACAGGTACCTTCTAATAGTGCTGGTGATGTGCATGAATCTAGAGGAAGTTCAGTTCAAGGTGGAGCTGAAAGAAGTTTAGGCGAAGCAGTACCTTCCCGGGTCAGTCGTAGGACTATTAGGCCGCCCGAAAGGTATGGTGATTGGCAGTTTGTTAACCTTAGCCTTGGTGATCAGTTTGACTATGCCCTACATGTGGTTCTTAAGGAGCTGCTTGACCTTGACGAAGCTTTGAAGTCATGTGACAGTTTAAAGTGGATGTGCGCTATGGAAGAGGAGTTAGAGTCATTGAAGAAGAACAAGACTTGGGATTTGGTACCACCTCCTCAAGGAAGCCGAGCCATAGGTTGCAAATGGGTATTTAAGGTGAAGGATGATGGGAGATACAAGGCTAGGCTAGTTGCTAAAGGGTTTTCACAAAGAAAGGGATTGGAGTATGATGAGATATTCTCTTCGGTAGTAAGGCATACGTCCATCCGCATTTTCTCGCTATCGTCGCAGTTCATGACTTAGAGCTGGAGCAACTGGACGTGAAAACCGCTTTCCTGCACGGAGACTTGGATGAGACCATCTACATGAAGCATCCAGAAGGATTCGTTGTAGATGGGAAAGAAAATTGGGTTTGCAAATTGAAGAAGTCATTGTATGGACTTAAGCAGTCGCCTACACAATGATACAAGAGGTTCGACTCTTTTATGCTTTTAATTGGTTTTGATCGTAGCATCAAAGATGCTTATGTGTACTTCAAGCATTTAAAGAATGGTAGACGGGTGTACCTACTCATGTACGTGGATGATATGTCAATTGCTTCTGAGGATAAGGCTGAAATCAATAGTTTTAAGCTAAAGCTAAAAGCGGAATTTGAAATGAAAGACCTTGGAGAAGCAAAGAAAATTTTGGGTATGGAAATCCAAACGGATAGAAATCCAAAGGAAATCCAAAGGTATAGAAAGTTTTCTAGTAAAGGCTCTCCGATCTCGGAAAAGGACAAGGCTTATATGATAAAGGTCCCATATGCAAGTGCAGTTGGCAGCTTGATGTATGCCATGGTCTGCACTAGACCTGACATTGCACAGGTTGTTGGATTGGTGAGTAGATTCATGGAAAATCCAGGAAAGACGTGTTAGGAAGCAGTGAAGTGTATCTTCAGATACCTTAGGGAAACTCCAAACCATAGACTTGTCTTTGGCGGCAGAGGAAGAGATTTCAGCTTGGTTGGATTTTGTGTTTCCGACTATGCCAGTGATAGAGATCGAAGGAAGTCAACCTCCGGATATGTGTTCACTATTGGTGGGACAACGATCAGTTGGAGAGTGAGGTTGCAGAGGATTGTGGCTTTATGTACTACAGAGGCAAAGCTCATAGCAGCGGTTGAAGCAGCTAAGGAGGCGCTTTATTTAAGGCGATTGTTGTGTGATTTGGGCTTCTTATATGAAGGTGTGGATGTGTACTGTGACAATCAAAGTGCAATTCACTTACCTGAAAACCTGGCATTAAGCCTGAGGACGAAGCATATTGAGGTGAGAGAGTCGTTCCTTGTCTCAATGAATGAAGAGAAGCTTGTTCGTCTTCAAAAAGTTCACACAAAGGAGAATGCAACAGACATTTTTACCAAGTCATTGCATGTTGCTAAGTTCGAGCACTGCTCGGACTTGATTTGATTAATAAAGTGCTAGGTGCCACAGGGTGGCGTGGGGGGAGAGTTGAGATGGTTCATGGAGAAGTTTGTTTTCATGATGGAGATAGATAGATTCTACACAGACTGGGTACTTCGAACACTTTGTTGACGGGCGATTTCCTTGTCAGAGTTCGTTGACAGAGTACAACGGGTGATGGCATTGCCGAAGCTCATTGGGTAAGTATCCATTACTTGGAGCATGAAGGTGTATGTGAAGTTGGAAGGCTTGTATGGAATTCGGTATCAAGGTGGAGATCGTTAGAGATGATACCTGAATTCGAGAAGAGGCCATTGGAGAAGCTCATGGAGGAAGTAGCCGAAGCCCTAGGAGTAGGAGCTGAAGACCGAACCAGCAAAGTGGTTCGGTGGAGGAAGCTGATTTGCCGAACCAAATCAGTGGTCCGGTGTTTCTTGGATTTGCCACTCCAGAGTTCTGGAGCGGTGGCGACTTCGTTCGATAATTGAAGAAGACCGAACGAGAAACTTCGTTTGGTAAAGAAGAGAAGTGGAGCGGCATTGGTTTGGAGCGGTGAAGGAAGACCGAACCAAATTTTTCGTTCGGTGATCTGGTGATGCCGAACGAAATATTTCGTTCGGTATTTGCCGAACCAAGTAGGTGAAGAGGAAGACCAGTCCAGATTTCTCGTTCGGTATATTAATGCCGGTCCAAAATTTTTGCTCGGTGTTTTGCCGAACCAAACCCCAGGGCTGCTATATATCAGCCACCCCTCCTCATTTCTTCACTCTATAAACAGTGGAGCTTCTGGACAACAATGACAGTCGAAATTGAGAGCTAATTTCAACCGATTTCAGAGCCATCCTAGAGAGCTGAAACTCTGCAGAATTTTGTCTGCATTGTTAATTCTTCTTATGTATAGCCTCCAAAAGTGAATCAATCTTGTAACTCTAATCTTTCAGTGATTAATAAAATATCCTCTCCCCAAGTGGACGTACACTGCCTAGCGGTAGTGGAACCACTATAAATACTGGTGTTATTTATTTTTCCTACATTGCATAGATCTGTGACTGTCTGTTCTGGTGTTCATCTTTTGTTTGTTCCGTCTCACTACAATCACGATCCAGTTGTTTTCGCCTGCGTTGGGTTTTTTATTCCCTTAGACTGATCATCTGAAGGGATTTTCCCCAACATTATAGTGAGGTCAAAATGCTAAATGGAATGGGGTTTTCTCTCACCATCACGGACTAAAAAACATCACCTAAATCATCATCATAGCATACATTTCATCATGAATAGGTAAATGGGAAATCAACTATTCACTTGCATAGCTAATAAAATGTCTACACCAACATTTACCCCAGGAGTTTACCAGTCCATCAGGTTCTCCTATGTATGTCCTAAAAAAACACATTTATCCTAATTTTCAAAGTATGCATCATTGTATATTCTTCAAATGTCGCTTAATCATCATAACAAGATATCATTTTAATTTCATTCATTCATATGAACAGATAGTTGTTTCACACCTAGATTACCATCACTCTTTAGTTTTTTCATGCGATGTGTTTAGGAGGATTACACCCCTTGACAAATGTCATGTTCATTAGCTTATGAATCTCTCATAATTTCAAAAAACCATTGGTTCATGTTATAATACATTCATTATAACAAGTGGGTCCCCTTGGTACGCACACGGCATGCTAAAGTAATATAAATTAAAGAAATCAAAGCATTAATTTGATAGACGCAATGGTGAAATATAGAAAATAAAAAAGGTTAAATAAGTGCATTATACAATGTGTTTGTTGCATTAAAGATATAGCAAAAACTGAACTTGAGTATTAGTATGTTGAGATGTGATAAAATTATTAGTGATGTGCATTTATCTTATAGTCTTACCTCTTTAAAAAAATCTCATTATAAGAATAAGAATAAAGAGATGAAAGAAAGTAAAAAAAATAAAAATAAAAATTTTGGTGCATCGCATCATAGAGTATACTAAATTTTCATCAAACTATCTAACCTAAATAATACCGAGTAATTGCAACAATGTGCTATAAATTAAAAATTATACACAACATTCTATTTTTGAACTGTAGTTGCGAAATATATGAATTCATATTTTTAGAATTTGTAAATTAAAACGTTATCCTAAGGTATTTGTCTTCTTTTAAAGATAAAAGGTATTTTAGTGCTTCTACTAGTGTGAGTGCATAAAACCTATAATTTTGACAATTTTTCGAAGTTAATGTGATTTCATTCATAATAGTACATCTTTCTTATAAACTACGTGATTATTTTTGTTTTAACCATGTCAAATATGGTAAATTAACCAAAAATATTCATATCATTTTAATTGTTATAAAGCATTCCTAATGTGAATGTTACGAATTTTTAACCGGAAAAGAATAATAAGTTAATTAAGATTGATTAATAATTACTTGCGCATATATGCACTCGTAGATGAATGAACTATCTTTTTCAAAAAAAATATGGACTAACGACAATGATGGAAATTTTTTTAGCAATGATGAACAAAAAATTTATACATAAAAAGAAAATGCTCCAAATTATATTAGTAGATATTATTAGCAATGTTATAAGTCACTAATATATGAAGATTCACTAATTCTTCCTTTCTTCTAGCCATCATTATTGAGTATCCCTAAAGAAACATAAAAAGATAAGAAAAGGTCAATTACCTTAAACCGTAACAAAATATAAGTAAAGAATAAGAGTTTATTATTGTGTTAGTTCTGCTATAAAATATAGATTTTTCTCGTTGATGTCTACACTGAATCCATTAGCTTTGGGTATTAATTTTCTTTAACTAAAGAAACTTTGTTTGCTGATTTAGCCAGAAAGGTGAAGATGTGTCAAAATTATAAAACAATGAATAATAGAAAATAAAATAAAAATATATGTAAGAGACTGGTGGTATTTCAATTAAGAAGTTGAAAAGAAATTATTCATTTGATTAGGAGGATTAAAGGGAGCTTCGTATCACTATTTTAAATAAATATAATATAGGATAAAATATTATTACAATCAATAGAAAGATAAAAGTGACAGAGGAAGAAGAATCATAAGTTATTGTGACTAAGGATGACGATGGATCGATACTTGTTTTATAAATGTGATTGAACTCTCTTCATTTTTCATATGTGCATTAAAATTATATTGCAATTATTTTCATTAGAAAAGTTACAAATGAATAAAAGAGTGAAAAAAGAGAGTTAATAGAGATAATATGATAGAAGAGTTGGAAAGAAATTAGAAGAGAATTATCAAGGAAAAACTAATCCATAATAGCAAAAGTGAGTTTACGACCATTGATTTTTTTTTATATTAGCTTACATTTAACATAAAAGAAGCATGCATTTGTAATAAGTAATACTATATATCTTACTGTATGTGGTGTTACTATTACAATAGTTTATGCAAATTAATTTTTATTTATATTTGAGAGTTACAAATGGGGATAAAGCTCATGCGATGAACTTAGTGAGCGTACTTTATAACTTAGTTATATGTTAAAAGATCGAGATAAGTGGTTGAATTTGGACCTTTTTTTAAAATATATCGAGTTAAGAAAAGAGTTATGAATGCAAGCTATAGTTTTCAAACCAAGTAGATATACATTACCATGTATTACATTTTAATATCTATAACTTTTATGTTATATTTTAATTATTGATTTTTATTTTTACATTCTAATTGATCTTCATATAGTAAGTAATTTTTTTATTTTTTATCAATAATTTTATAATGAAAAAAAATCATCATCGATAATCCTTGCTTATTTCAAATATTAGAAAATATAAGGTTATATTAGTGGTTGAATCTAAATAAAATAAAAGATTTCGCCATATATCATATATATTACAACTAGTTATTGATTAATAATTGCAATATATAAAGATATAAGGTTATATAGTAAGTAATTTTCTTTAGTTTCTTTTACAGATACAGGTTTAAGCCAGAAATGGTACTAGATTACTATTTGCATGTTTTCAGGATTGCTGCTGACAGGATTGCAGTGTGACGTTCATTATGGACCTTCCACGTTTGTAGTAAGAAGTTCTTTCCGTTTCTTCCGTGTCTACAGTATGGCTTTCTTCATTCTGGATCATTCGCATTTGTAGTGTGACGTTCTTTCTGGATATTCCGAGTTTGCAGTGAGGAGTTCTTTCACTGATGGAGCTGCCTATCGCTCTCATCTGCAATGGGTTGCATCATGGATTTTTTGGGTACTTCTAACACCTCACTACCAGGTGGTGGCCTAGTTGGAGCTCGATATTGAGGTGTAATGGGCAATGACCATGCCGGAGCTCATTCTAGATGTACCTGAGTCATTTTTCATTGATTTTTGTATTATGATTAGTTACCTGCCAGGCATGTTTGCAGTACCTTTGTTTTCAGTAATACACACACACACATGTGTGCTCACCTCTACTTTTGAGGATCGCACATTTCTCTCAAAAAAATTACAACCAGGTATTGAATTTGGATTTTTGCTAAAAAAATAGCGGACTAGGAAAATAGTTAAAAAAATATATAGTTATCAAACAAAAAATATATATATAGTTACTCTGAAAATTTTATTCTGGTAACCGATTATTGTTATGCATATTCAAATTGGTTCAGTAATTTTAATGTTTTCCATTCTTATTGATACCATCATAATTATCTGAAAATACATTGTTCTTTTCACATGTAAAATTTATGATTTCAAAAATTAGAAGTGACAAAATTAGGTTAAAGATAATGCTTGTTTGTTTAGAGAACAATCATAAAATAAGGTTGTACCGTTTGAACTTGGATTTTAATAGAATTTCTAAAGCAAGAGAAGACTTAAAGGAAAAAGTAAAGCGTTTTTAAAATGAACCATGTAATTTTAAAATATGATAGATAAAAGAAATTTGTTTGATTTGAATTAGGTACTGAAGAATAGAGCATATCATGGAAAATTAAGTTATTCCCAAATATACTAAATAAGTGAGATTTCTGGGACTTGAACTTCGACCTTCTTAAGATAAAACTCAATCAAGAAGTGTCGAGTACTTTGTTTATAAAATAAGGAGGAAAAAGTAAAAATTAAGAGTGATCTAACATTAATATATATATATAGTATAATATTGCCTTTAAAGAAGTAGTCGATTATGTTATAACCTATGTACAATCATAATCTCAAATAATATATCATGATATAAATAAACACACACACATATACATACATATTATGATGTTTAGTTTCAAAAAACATGGACCTATACTACTTCTTAACATAATCGAGGTGATTAAAAGTTTACATATGCTAAGACCATCCTCGTAGGGAAAAGTTTTTTAAAGTTCCTAAATATTTGTAAATTAGAGATAGTTTATGGAAAATTCACAATATCCTTTAAGAAATATGTATGTTAGATAGAGTTTCTTAGTGTATAACATAAAAAATATATTCTCCATACTTATTTTCTAGGAGATGCATAACCATGCATATTCACAGTGATACTATATTAACCATGAAGACTTGACAACAAGTCACTAAACTACAACAACAAAATATTTTTGTGTGAAATATTGCAAAATAAAAAGTGATGACTAATTTTGTAATAAATTATCTTGAAATAAATAAACAAAGATAGGATACAATAAAATTAAAAAATCACCTAAAAATTAATTTTTCAATTTTCTAACTTATTAATTTCATCAACTTAATCCTAAACTTACAATTTTTTTGATACTAATAGAAAGTTCAACCCTAAAAAAAGAAATATTAGTTAATTAAGAATGAGTCAACAACTATTCTTCATTTTCATTTTCAAAATGGAAAACTCAAATTAGAATGAGAACTAAAGAAATAAAAAGAGACATGTTGAATTACATCATGCATTTTGATCAAATCCAAAATTGTATATGCAAAAGGAATTAGTATCGGTTTAAGAAAATGGATACTAAACTAGGAAGGATGAAACCTAATTTTTGATGAATATACAAAACTAAAATGAATATTGTCTAAGTTCCTTTTCATAGAATACTTGTCAAAGAGATGGTGGACCTTTTGATACATGACTGAGAAGCCTATAGTATTAATTGCTAGATGCAAGTGTTCATTATGGAATAATAGATTTTGTAGGTGACTAAAAGGAAAATTAATCCATAAATTAAGAAAAATGCATGGTTCGGGTTGAAATAAAGTGAGGAAATAAGAATAGGGAAAATGTATAACAGTGATGTAATGCATATACATTGAAATGCACATTTGATTATAAACTATTCTGACTAATAATACACTAAATAATAAATGGCACTCAAATGTAAAGTTTAAATTACTTTCATTCCATGACTATGTTAATAAATGATGTATTCAATATCAGTTTTGGCGGCTTGGTCTTGCACATATTATACAAAGTGTGTGTATGTATTTGTGTGTATCAATGCATATATTATAGATTTAGAGGGATTCATAATCCTTCATTTTATCCTCTTTGTATCAACTCTATAGTAGTCGCTGATTTAGAAACTAAGTGATGAATTTGATGAAGATGCAAAAAAGAGGCAAATGATAAATTATGATAGAAAACCACATCAAACCTATCAGCTACTTTTCTAAAGCTAGTGCTAAATTTGAAGGAGAAGCAAGGGAATTGATAATAAAAGGACTATTTTCCATCTTTGTATGTATGTATGTGTACATGCATGTAAGACAATGGGACATGTTTATTTAATAAATTACCAACTATGATACAAATTTATTTCTTTAACCAAGATATGATAATGTGACATGATGTAACACGATATTAACTTTAAAGAAGTAATAGTAGAGACATATCCACTATCTTGTAATCATAATATCAAATAATGATTGATCAATATATCCTTACACACACACACACACAAATTTTATTTTATGACATTGATTTTAAAAAAAATGTGCATATATAAATTACTTCTTATGACATATATGGGAAAATAAAACATCTATTTATGTAGTTTAACACCATCCTTATAGGAAAAATTGTTTTAGAGTTCATAAATGTTAGTAAAATAATGGTAGTTCATATCACAAATTCAAGAAGGCCTATCCAATAATATTTATAATGAAAGAGTTACTCGGCTGATCACATAAATTACAACATTATCATAATTTGTTCAATGAGATGAATAGAAATATTAATTCAAAATAATACTAGATTAATCATGAAACTTAATAGTAGTTTAGCAAACTCCAATCAACCACTTTTTACAAAACACATTGCTAAATTTAAAAAATGATTTTTAGTCTATAGTATAATACCTTAAAATGATTAAATAGAGATTAATGCCACAAAAATGAAAAAAATCACCTAAAATTTTACTTTTTAGTTCCATAACTTATTAGTTCCTTTAATCTAACTGAAAACCTACGCAAATTCACATGCCGCTAAAAAAATCTATCCAAGATATAGAATGAACATATGCGAGGTTATAAAAGAGCCAAAAAGCATTCAATAACTATTAATTTTAGAACGAAAAACTACATATATTTTTACTGTGTGAAACTCAATTCAAAATTTGTAATAAATAAATGGAAGAATGTTAAGTGCTTTTGTTAAGAACTGTAAATTAAAGGAATGAAATAATAACTTTGAATTGTCTACGAAATGGATAAGGGAAATTGGCATATTGAACTAACTAATACAATGGACCAAATACAAAATTATAATGATAAATAAAATTAATAATGATTTAAGAAAATGAAGAATTATTGGAAGAAGGAATAAAGTAACTCAGTGGATCACATAGATTATCACATTACCCGTGTTTATTTCTAAGAGATGCATAACAAACAATATTAAGCAATAATAATGACTTAATACCATTTCAATAATTTCTAATAAAATATTTCTTGCAATAAATACTGATAAACAAATAAATCAAATTTTATTTTTAGTAAAATATATTGAATTTAACAAAATAAAGATAAGTTGCCATAAAATTGAAAACACCCGAAAATTGGTCTTAGAATTCTCTAACTTGTTGGTTCCATTAATTCCATGAAAAACCAATAGATAAAAACATCGGTCCAAAATATAAAATAAACATAAATTAGGTGAAAATGATCCAAAACCATTGGATAGTTATTGATTTTAGAATGGAAAACTCAACTTATTTTTATTATCTAGAATGGAAAGCTCAAATTAAAAATGGAACTAAATAAATTAAAGGAGGTTAAGTAATTTTAGTTACAAAATGAATAAGGGAATAAGACATACTTAACTACCTAATACATCTGGAAAAATGTACAAAATTGTATTAGTGAAAGAAAATTAATACTTCTTCAGGAAAATGAAAGAGAAACCAAAGTGGGAATGAACCCTAAATTTTAATGAACAATTGATAATGAAAGTGACATTGGTTGAGTTTCTCTTCTTAAAATACATGAAAAAGAGGCATTGAGCTATTTTCGGTCACATGTTTGAGATTCATGTAGCATTAACTGACATGTTAATGATGATATTCTTGCAAAAGAATAATTTTTTTACATGGAATCGAAAAGTAAAATTATTCCTTGAGTCAAGGAGAATGCACTGTTCAGGTGGAGATAAAATGTTGAAATAGATAAATATTCGATGGCCATCGATCTTTTTATATAATATAATTGTTTATATATAATGTAATAGATATAAGTTTATGTACGTAGTTGAACTCAAATAAACAAAGTTGGTCCATTTTATATTTTATATGTTACATGAGATCATTAGTTGAATTAGCAAAGAAGCTTCATATAAAACTAAGACTTGGGATTAAATAAACATATAAATCATACTATTTTAGTTTATTGTTCTTCAATTTTTTATTTTTTATTAGTTTTAATTTATTTTCGTTATTCTAAATATTATAATAAATATATGAAAATATGTTGAATTTTGTAGTTAAATTCCTATTTTAAAGAATAAAACCAACGAGATTTAAAAAATGATGCTGAATTATTTAAAATATAAGTTTGTTGGATTCAAACTTTGATTTTGATTGAAACTTGCTAGTTATAACGGATCTAGTAAGAAAAAAATAAAGATTCTTAAATGAACAAAGTGATTCCTAAATATATTAGATAAAATAAGGTACGCAGGATTCAAACTTGGGTGCTTGTGATAAAGCGAATCACGCGAAATGGAGTTACTTTTATAATACAAAAGTGTAGGTAGCAGGATTCGAACTTGTGACTTCTTGAAAGTGTACCGAATCAAGGAGAGAAGAGTATTCAAATTATAAAATAAGGATAAAAAAGAAAAATATTATTTGAGATAAGACCTTAAGATATATAGTATAAGGTTGGTTAATTATATCTCAGTTTAGATCCTTTGGTCTTTTGGATGCAATTTTACTCACATGAGAGTCCGCTATAATTATACTCGGTTTTTATAACATTTTTTAGTTATCAATTTATCACATAAATAAATGGTCATCATAAGTGATAAAACATTAAATAAGGTTCATTCGTCATTATGAGTTACTTACATCACAATAAGTAAACAAATGCATCTGTATAATGTCAAATAAAACATATAAAATCAATCAACATATTATTCATCCTTACAAATAAAAAATATAAAATCAATCCATATGAAAATTCATCCTCGTTGGACAGCATGGCAATCCCTGATAAGAAAATGAATTCTCAATATTTCATCCTCGTGGATTGCCTATCGGCCAGAAGGGGTGCGACGGCTCATGCGGTCCTAGACGGTGAAGGGCAGAAGTCCCTAAAGATGGTAATGAGCACATAAAAACTCATCCTCATTGGATAGCCTTAGCATTCCTTGATAAGGAAATTCTCGATAATTCATCCTCGTGGATAGCCTGCCTGCCAAAAGGGGAGTGACGGCTCGCGCGGTCTTGGGGAGTGCCAGAAGGTAATGACCATGTAAAACTCATCCTCGTTGGAAAGCCTAGACATTCCTTGACAAGGAAATGAATTCTCGGTAATCCACTATTGTGGAATGCTTGCTGACTGGGTAGGGTGCGACAGGTCGTGCGGTCCTGAGCGGTGATGGATGGCGGTCCTCAAACAAGGTAATCAGCATATGAAAACTCATCCTTATTAGATAGCCTAGGTATCCCTTGGTAAGGAAATGAATTTTTCATAATTCATTCTCATGGATAGCCTATCGACCAGGAGGAAAGCGATGGCTTGCACAGTCCTATGTTGCGAAGGGTGGCGGTTGCCAAACAAGGTAATGAGCACATGAAAACTCATCCTTGTTAGATAGGCTTGTAGTAGTGCAGAACCCTATAAGTGTAACAACCCGTAAATTTTAGTGGTTTATTAATTTAATTAATTGAAATTTTAAAAAATTTTAAATAATAAAACTTTGAAATATAAATTTGATATTTGAAATATGTCTAATTAAACATAGCAAATGGTAAATTTTCATCTGATAATATGCAAGTTTATTGTCTTGTGTAATTCTATTTCAATCCCAATCAGTTAAAAATTGATGGTAATAGAATGTTTTCCAAATCTAAATATTTTTATACAGAAAATTTGTAAATCATCTTCTGAGTGAGACGTCATATTTCGTTTCTCCAAATTTGGACTGCTATTGCTCCATTTTTCTTATTTTCAATAGATTGGCAGCATTTTTGGTACCGACAACGACTTTTGATCGGATGATCATATCACTGATATCTGTATACTGTTCTTTTCGTCTCGTTGTGCTAATCTCCATAGTATATTCAACTGTCAATTTTGATGTCTGGTGCACGGTGGAATCTATGAGACAATTAACTATATCAGATCCGTATTTAAATCTTTTGGTTTCTCTGTCCACTCTAATGTCCGCAGGCTAAAACGATGGTCATTAATTTTATTATCTGCTATAATTCTGCCGTTGACTGTTGCCATCCACTATATTCCATTTTTCAATTCGAAAATATAAAATGTATAAAATTAGTATACGTTTTGTACTCATTTATTTTCAACGGTTCATTTCCTTTCCTTTTAAATAGTTCCATTCTCTTCTTTATTTGCTTTAACCCTGTTCACTTCGTTTTGCCCAATCAACTTCTTTTCTCCCCTTCTTCCTCCTTCTCTGGATAGCTTTGGAACAAAATTTATAAAAACATATGCTGTTGCTTGAGAATCCACCACAGATCCTTCTCCTTTCCATTCTCATGCACTGCACGCGAGAAGCTCTTCCCTCACACCACCGAAGCTTCAACTACAGCCGAAAACCCAGCCTCTGCTCTATCCCGCTTTCCTACTCGAGCACACGGCCTCCTAGATCAGCTTCTCCTCCTCCCTCATGTCCGACTCAACCTCCACCGTGTACCACTTGCCTGCCTCTTTGCTTCGTTTGGGGCTGTGTGCATATCATTTTGCACATGAGAATTTTATTCCAGCTTTTATATATAGCAGGTATATATATTTATATAATATGCAAATTATATTCTGTTGTATATAAATATATATAGGTTTATTTAAAGTATACGTGTGAGTCCTGGTTTTGAGTATATGCATATGCCAAATGTTTTATTTTAGAAGTAGTTGTTTTGTTGTTGAGGAAACATGTATATATTTAGTTGACATATATATATATATATATATAAGTATGTTCAGTTTAAAGCTAGTTATATAATACAAAGTTGATGTTGAAGTTCTCAAATAAATGTTTTGATATACTGGCTTTGCTTTCAAGTTTTACAGTATATGTTATATATATGTTTATAGTTTTAATATTGTAAGTTATATAATAATATATTCAGTTATATATATTATAAGATGTGTTATAAGTTATATTTATAAGTTCATGTATCTCTGTTGATTGCATATGCTGTCCGCATGTGCATATATTTGTTTAAAGATATATATGTTTGCATTATGAAAATAACTGTGCATATAAGTTTCGTTACATATAAGAAAATTGGTTTTGTATATTATGAAGTAAACTAGTGCGTGGCCCGTGCTACGCACACGGGCATTGTTGGTTATTAAATTAGTGTTCAAAGTTACTTAGAATACACGTTATGTAAAATAAAGAATTTGTGTGCAAGTGTAGAGAGTGTGTGGGTTAGTTCATTAATATAGTAAATTTGTAGTAAAAGCTGACATCTTTCATTCTCTGTGTAAAACTCTTGTTTAAAGTATAGATAAATACAGATAGCATACCATAGAATGAAAATACACAAACCAGTAAATTTTGACTAATATTTTTATATTAAAAAACATCCAAATTGCCATAGTCTTGCCAATTTGAAATGACTTGAAGTATGACAAAGTAGGCGTGTAGCTAGTTTTAGTTTTAATATATTTTTATTAGCTAGTACTGAATGTAGAGTTGAAATGAGTTATATGAATTAGTTGTATATCTGTAGCATGTCAATCCTAGCCCCTAATTTGCATATGGTTGAGAAGTAATGAAGATTCAAAATGAGGCCCGTAGAAATTGCATGCGAACAAAACAAGATGGAACTCTTCTCCTTTCGTTATACATAGTATGGCTATCTAATATCTTAAAGGAAATCTATACAAGGTTGCGTAATTTAGACAGTAAAGACATCAAACTGGGCTATACAGTTAAATTGTCTAATGTCAAAAACAATTAGAGGTTATCAAAAATAAATTACAGAAGGAAATATATCCATGCGCAATGCTACACATATGAAATGCTAATAGCCTTTCACAACAAAAAATGATGACAGAAAAATAATACATTAAGCAATCAGTTAACAAATGTTAAAGTTTTCCTGATCTCTTCGGTATTGGTAGCGAGCACCCCAATTTGATCCATTTTCACCAATGTCATAGAACATATAATTGGTCCAAAGCATTTGGATAAGTCCATTCTCTCTCACCTGTCTCTCTATTGTGATACTTGAACAAACCACCTTATGTGATGTGAACGTAACCTGGATTGCCTGCATGTCCATATAGTTAGGTCTTGTATAATTTATTTTGTCATCTTTGATTCATTAAGTTAGAAATAAAATGTAAACTGTATTATTGCAATACTTTGATAATGATCTGGTTGATGGTTACAAGCCTTTATAAATAGGCAAAACAAAGAAACTACTTGAAATGGGCTGCGGGTTGGCCCAATAGACTACACCCGCATTTGTTACAAGATACTAGATATGTATACCCTGTCTCTCGTATTACCCTGTCACTTATATTACTTGCTTCGCTTATTCACCCCCTACAAACCCAAATTAGGTTTAGGGTTTGCAGCGATTTGCAGATCTAGTCGCCGACTTGAAAATTTGAGGAGATTAAGTTAGATAACTATCTTCAATTATCTTCAGCTGTCTTCAGACAGCATCATGAGTTTGAGTAGCAGTGATTTTCTGAGAGTTGGGTTGAGTTGTCTCCTTGTCGAATGCTTCGATACGTGGAGCCTTGGGAATATAGATCTGAGCTTTAGATCTGAGATTGCTGTCAATTTCATCGACATTAAGTTCGTGTCTAAAATGGATGAAATTCTGCCTTGACAAAGGTTTGGTTAGTATGTCCGCCTTCTGGTAAGTGGAAGGTACGTAGTTAACTTTCAATTCTCCTTTGATAACTTGCTCTCGTACGAAGTATAGATCCAGTACTATATGTTTCATACGAGAATGTAAAACTGGATTAGCAGTGATAGAGATGGCACTTTGATTGTCGCACCATATAGTAGCTTTGCTATTGAATTTGACATGTAACTCACTTAGGAGTGACTTAATCCACATAATCTCGGCAGTTGTGCTGGCTATACTTCGGTATTATGCTTCAGTGCTGGACCTTGACACTGTTTGTTGTTTTTTTGCACACCAGGATATGAGATTATTGCCTAAGAACACACAATAACCAGCAGTCGATTTTCTATCATCATAATATGTTGCCCAGTCTGAGTCTGAATAGCCAGTGATGTATAAGGATGAACATGATTGTAGAATCAGTCCTTGGTTAATAGACCCTTTAAGATACCTCAATATTCTCTTTACTGCCTTCTAGTGTTCGTCCAGTGGTCTTTGCATGAATTGGCTAACTTTATTGACACTATATGCTATGTCTGGTCTGGTTATAGTAACATACTGTAGTGCCCCCACTATACTCCTGTATTGTTTGTCATTTAATATGTGATCACCTTTGTTTTTAGAAAGGTGTAGATTGCTTGTCATTGGAGTGGGAAGTGGATTTTCCTTGTCCATCTTGGCTTTCACAAGGATTTCATTGATATATTTTTTCTGATTTAGATGAATTTCAGAATTTGACACTCTTTTAACTTCGATGCCTAGGAAGTAGCTTAGTTCCCCCAGATCCTTAATGGAAAATTCTTTTTGTAGACATTGAGTGAGGTTATCAATTTCGGACTTGCTATTTCCTGTAATAATAAAATCATCGACATAAATTAGTACATATGTGACTATATGATTAAGAAATTTGATAAACAATGAGTTATCAGATTTTGTTTGATTGTAGCCATGTCTAGATAGTGTAGCTTTCAGTTTCTCAAACCAAACTCTATGTGCTTGTTTGAGACCATAGAGTTCTTTGTTGAGTCTGCATACAAGTTGTTCACTGCCATTCTTTGTAAAGCCATGTGGTTGCTCCATATACACTTCTTCCTGCAATTCACCATTAAGAAAAGCATTATTCACATCTAACTGCTGGATGACCCAGTTCTTATGCAAAGCAATTGTTAAAATTATTCTGATTGATGTGGGTTTCACAACAGGGGAGAAAGTCTCATTAAAATTAAACCCATTTTGTTGTGAAAGCCCTTTTGCCACCAATCTTGCTTTGTGCCTAAGAGTTGAGCCATCTGGATTTTTCTTTAGTTTGTATGTCCACTTGCACCCTATGATATTTTTGTTCATAGGTCTTGGTACAAGATCCCAAGTGTTATTTTTGAGTAATGCATTGTATTCTTCTTCCATGGAAACTTTCCAGTTGTCATCTGCTATTGCCTGTTGATATGTGTTAGGCTCACTTATGTCTGATTCAACACTGTATACTTTTGGTTTGAATATGCCACTTTTTTCTCTAGTTATCATATGGTGACTAGTAGTTGCAGGGACAGTGGGATGATTTCCTTCAGCAGTGATGTTTCCTTGTTGAGTATTGGGTGATTGTTGATCACTCAGTTCTTGACAAGGATCACTTGGATTGATGCTGTCTGCCTCGGTAGTTCTCAGGGTTGCTTCATTTTTCCCATGACCTGGTTCACTTATGAGCATGGTATGTTGTGGGCTTGTATTTCTCCTGCCATGACCTGGTTCACTTGTGAGCATGGTGTGTTGTGGGGTAGTGCCTCTCGTTCCATGAGTTCCTCCACTTTGAACTGGTATGACTATCTCTGGTAAAGGTACTATAGGAGGTACAGAAAATTTTACATTGTATATTTTCTGAGATGTTTTTATTTCTGCATTGCTAAAAGGGAATTCATGTTCATTAAATATCACATGCCTAGATATATATACCCTGCCATTACTATCTAAGCACTTGTAGCCTTTTTGATTCGTAGGGTAACACAAGAATGTGCATGGTGTGGATCTGTAGTTGAGTTTGTGTGATTTATATGGTCTTAGATAGGGAAAGCACTGGCATCCAAACATTTTTAGGTTTTGATAGTCTGGTCTAACTTTGGTTAGCACTTCCATAGGAATCTTATATTTGAGGACTTTTGTGGGTAGTCTATTGATCAAATAGACTGCTGTAGAGAAGGCATCTGGCCAGAATTTAAGTGGCAAAGATGCTTGTGCTAGTAGAGTTAGACCAGTTTCAACAATGTGTCTGTGCTTTCTCTCAATAAGACCATTTTGCTTAGATGTATAAGGACATGTGATCTTATGTGTGATTCCTTTATTTTGAAAATACCCTTTTAGTGGCATAAACTCTTTACCTCCATCTGTCTGTATGATTTTTACCTGATTATTTGTCTATCTTTCAGCATTTGCAATGAATTGTATCACTGCATTGTTAGTCTCAAATTTTGATTTTAAGAAATAAATCCATACAAATCTAGAGTGAGCATCAATAAAGGAGATATAGTATTTATAACCATAGTCAGTACTAATTGGAGCAGGTCCCCAGAGATCTGCAGCAATTAGTTCTAAAGTATTGTTATATATAGTCTCAGAGTCTGGAAATGCAAGTTTATGACTTTTGCCAAATTGACAGTATGTACATACATAGGAATTGGGAATTTTATCAACAAAAGTATTATCACATTCACTCAATACATGTTTAACAACAGTTATACTGGGATGTCCCAGTCTACAATGCCATACATCAAATTTTTCACTGTGTTTTTCAGCATTTCCTGTTTCAGTTACATGACACCATTTTCTTTTGGGTTCACATTTTCTTGAGCTTATGGCATCAAATTTGTATAACCCATTATGTTCTCTACCCTGCAAAAGAACTTCATTAGTTAGATTATCCTTGACAACACAGTACTTTGAGTGAAATTCAAAATAGACATTATTGTCTTTAGCAAATTGTGAAACACTCATCAAATTTTTCTTAGTTAATGGTACTCTGAGTAGATTTTTAAGATAAAGTTGTCTAGTGCCATTAATACTTGCATTTCCAGTGTGAGATATGTGTACAGACTTGCCATTACCCATATACAGTAATTGTTTACCTTTGTATTCCATGTTGCCAAGATTTAGTTGACTCAGATTGTTAGTCACATGGTTGGTTGCACCAGAGTCTGGGAACCAGCTGTCATTATGGATATCTTCAATCTTTGCATTGTTGTTGTCAGAACTTTCTACCTTAGCTTCTTGCTGCATATTCACCAAATTGACACTAGGGTGTTGTGATCTTGCATTGTTGTTGCTTTGTTGTTGTGTTGGAGTAAAGTTTGCATCAAATCTGAAATAGCACTTGTTTGCTGTGTGGCCATACCTCTCACATATTTGACATCTTGGTTTGTTGTTGTTATTATAATTAGATCTCCCACTTATTCCTCTACCTCTGTTGGATTGGCCACCTCTGTACTTATTTGATTGGTTTTTGATGTTCTGATTTCTTTCTTGGCTTCTGTTTCTGTTCATAGATGCATAATTGACATTACATTCCAGGTTTATTGGTTTCTTTTGTTCTAATCTGCCCTCATAAGCAAGTAGCATTGACTGAACAGACTGAAGTGAAGGTAGTTTTTCATTAGATGATATTATGGCTACTACAGCTTCATACTCATCATCCAGACCACTTAGTATACATAATATCTGTTCAGTGTCTGCTACTTTGTGTCCAGCACAAGCCAATTGATCACATATAGTTTTTTCTTTTGACAGATAGTCTCTCATACTGGTATTATCCTTTCTTAAGTTCTGCAACTGTGTTTTATATTGCATTATCCTTGCTGCAGATTGAGAACTGAATGCTTGCTCAATTGTGTGCCAGATTTCATATGCAGTTTTGCATCCCACTAATTGTGGCATTAGATTCGCACTTATAGAGGATAGAAGCCAAGAACTAATCAGGCTGTCTTGTCTTTCATGAGTAATATATTCTTTATTACTGACTAACTTTCCTTCATTGTCTGTAGTGAATCTTGGTGGAGTAATTGATGTGCCATGAACATATTCTTGCAACCCATAGCCTCTTATAGCAGTTTCAATCTGAAATTTCCATAGCAGATAATTGGATTCATCTAACTGAATGGTGATGATCTGACTCTGAGGCTTGATGATGGATTTGATTAGGTCTTGAGTGTCATTTGGCTGATCTTGAGCATTTCTTGAAACTGAACTGGGTGATGCAGCGACATTGCTATTTTCTTCTGACATCTTGGATGCAGAAGACGATTGGTGATCAGATGAGGGAAGACAGGAAAAATTAAGAAATGCAACTGGAAACAGGTGAGTGATGAGAGAACTCTGACGCTTGTTTCTTGGTATGGCAAGAAAGGTAGGATGATCAGAGTCTTAAGATCTGATTAGAATCTTGAATTTCTGATGAGCCAAGTGCAGCCGATGGAGTGTCCAATGATGAGATTTCTCTGAGACACTTTAATCTTGGCACGACACTTTGGTTCAGATGATGAAATACTCTCAAATGATGATTATTCTCTGATGAGAGTAATTTGCTGTTAAGCAAATAGAAGAGGCTCTGATACCAAGTTAGAAATAAAATGTAAACTGTATTATTGCAATACTTTGATAATGATCTGGTTGATGGTTACAAGCCATTATAAATAGGCAAAACAAAGAAATTACTTGAAATGTGCTGCGGGTTAGCCCAATAGACTACACCCGCATTTGTTACAAGATACCAGATAGGTATACCCTGTCTCTCGTATTACCCTGTCACTCATATTACTTGCTTCGCTTATTCATTAGAACAGTTATAATGGCATAAATGCCACTGTATTGGCATTGTTGCTTTGAATTTGCTTCTTATAGTGGGTCACAATTTTGATTTGGCCTAACATGAGCTGAAATTGTACATACGTGAGTTGATTAATGCACAGTGAGATACTCCAATTGTATTTTCTCCTATGTGTAAATAATTGGAATGAGCTTATAATAGTATCATGCCAAACTATCAAAATCTAAGATTTCTTCATGTATAAGTAAATTGCTAAACTAATATCGTACTGCCTGTTTTTTTTATAAAAGGTAGACATATATAATTGCTATAATTTTTTTTTATGCAGTAAGAAAACCTACGCCTTTTAAAAATATATAATTGCTATAACTACATTCAGATTAGTTGAATAAGTACAGTTACAAAGATATGAGTTAAAAAATTACTGCCGTTTGCAATTGAAGTCCACATCTGGTAATATATAATAGTGATAAAAACCTACTAAAATGTTACAGGGATATAGCAAGTGACTCATATGAAAATGGGGTACAAAATTGACAGCTTATACTGCATTTTGATTCATTCAGAACGGTTGAAATGACAGTTCATTGCCAAATTAATTTGTTTAGTACAGTGAGAACCCTTCTTTGAAAATTTATAGTACGGAGTTGTAGGAAGCGCACATATATAGTGGACCTTGTCACCATCAACTTTCTGTACAGCATAGTGAGTAATTATCTTATGTACGTTGCGAGTACTCACAGGATTCGTGGAAACTTAGTGTAGAAATAAGACGGAAAAGAGTGAAAAATAAATATCCGTACCATCTTAAACATGCTGGAAAGACCGCTGGCAGGTACGGATGGGGAACAGTGTTTGTAGTATTGTAGAATGTTTATATTAACTGTGGTTAAGAGTAAAGTGAAGTGTATATACATGGTACATAATTGGACAGTGTAAAAGTGTGTCATTTATTACACTGGATGAAAATACAGTAGTACAAACAGTAGTGCACATCTTTAAACTAACATAAACAGATACAGTAAGAAAACAGAGACGCCTTTGTCATGCATAGTCGAAGGCCGAAATAAGTACAGCAAGAAATAAAGATGGACAGTTGCAAACTTAACACAGAATGTAGGACTGGGGAAGACAGAGGTAGGATGGTGTTGTGGACATACGATGGTTCGGTCATGCAATTACCCACATGGCTGCCTACTTCTTCCTCTTACTACCAGTCAGTCGTCCACGTTTTCTCTGCCTACCATCAGGCAGCATGTGGCAGTTAGGTTCATTCTCCCGTCCGACCGTGTGTTCGGTTATGCTGCCATCCTTTAAACATTCCTCAGTCTCCTACAGTTATGTGGAGTATATATGTTTGTTAGTTTTTGTGTTATGTGGTATGTGGAAATAACGGTGGAGTGTGGGTTGGAATACATACTTGTTTAACTTTAATCTTTTCTCTGTTCGTCACACCTGAGTAAGAATAGCGAAGTTTCCGTAGGTAAAATGTATGTAAGATATTGTAAGAAGAATGGACATAGTTTTGAGAAATAGTCGTACCAATTGCTGCGACAGAGCTGAATTCAGCAGTTAGCTATGTACCATCACCTTCTTTTGTATCCTTTGGTTCCAGGGGGTTAGGTCGATCAGGTAGGGGGTTGTAAGGGTGGTAAATATGTGAAACTCTACTAACAGTGAGTGATTTTCCATAATTCATTATGTCGTACTTTGACGGTCTGAATTCAAACCGAGCTTCCGTACCCATCAAGCCGGTGAACAGTTTATCAATCAGTTTGTCACCGTTGGTCTAAATAAAAAGAAGCTGTAGTGTTAGGTAGGGTGAGGTAGTGGAGGAAGTAGTGGCACAGCAGTTGCATGCTAAGGTTATACAGTTTGAAGTTAGTACTGTAAATTGATAAAATTGTGTAGGTGTAAGATGTGTACCGTTTTGGATATATCCATCATCTCGTCGACGCTCCTTTTGAGGAGGTAGGCATCATCTTTGTCAAAAGAAGTCACAGTCGCAGTGCCGGTATGGTCAAAAACTTCCATAGATATCCTATACCTATGAGGATAGAACATAATGTAAGGGAGTTGAAATTGAATGGTAAACTAATTTATGCAGACCTGTTAAATGGATGGGTAATATTGGTATTGCATTTAGAGCAGCTAAAACCGGTTGCTTCCTTTGTCATCGTCTTTCTACAACTGGGACATGAAAGATAATTCCAGCCTGATGATGTGTTAATTCTCATCAAAGTTGCATTTACGACATACTTCTTTGACTGCAAAGGATGGAGAAGGTGTAAAATGTTAATCAAAAATTAAAGATAACATAATTGTAGAATTAAAAGATATTGAATTACGTGGCAGTCATTGGATCGTATGTCGTCTAACATATTATCTATGGTACTTCTAATTTCTAGGTCTTAAGTAGTTGAAGATGTAGGCCGTTGACGGTCGATCGATGTAACAGTACTGCCTTCACTGTCAGTGACACTGAAATGTAATACAGTAGCAATGAGGATGTGGACGAAGTGTATGCATCAGCAATAGTTGTTAGAAATTAAATGGAGGTATACCCGGGAAGTAATTTTGCTACCTCTGGACAGTCAGTGCTGAAGTATATTTGTGTAGCATTGGTGGATGAAAATGTAAACTCTCCTATAAATATTAGTTTAGAGATAAGGTTGATATTTTACAATGAAATATAAAGGAGTAAAGACAGTTTACCTTTAAATAGTTTGACTACCATAGAGGTGAATATTATCGACGGTGGTTGTTTTTCCGATTCAATAGCAGTCACATCTATGAGGTCAGTTTTGTCAGCCCACAAAGTAATAGATGTATTTTTTAAACGGTGTAAAAGTTGGAATGGAGAGTGTTAGCGATCAAATATGCAGACGTAAATGTGACACAGTGATAAATGTTAAACCTTCCAGTGTAAACAGTAATCTCTCTTTTAGATGTTTGACATCCGGTCCTTGTTGTTAGTTGGACAACATCTGAAATGCCTTGCAGTACCCCACCAACATCTGGTAGGAAGATGAAAAAAAGAGGAATATCAAAGAAATCTGATTAGAAGTGTTAGTGGAAATGGTAGAGTGATAGTGTACGGCGTGTAGTAGTAGGATAAGTGAGTGCACCTGTAAGTTGAGCCACCTTATCTATGCGTTGAGCAAGAGTTTCATTATCGACAAAACCAAATTTGTATCTAGGAATATCGTACATTGTTGGTGGCAGCCGTTTGACTTTGGTGTCATTACGAAGGATGATCATCAACTCCTTATCTATAGGACGGTACATATTCTGCGAAGGGTAGACATTGAACGTTTCAATCTCGTATAAACATTGCTCTTCAAACGTCTGTGAGTATTTGTCCACCAAACTCTTTGGCACGACAGCATGCTTTTGGTTGCCCTACGGTACAGTAAAGTATGATCCAGTTGCGGAATAAAAGTAAGTGGTAAATAAAATGTCAAGATATTAAGTGGGTTTACAACTTACCTTTACGTCAAGAAGATGAAGATTTGTCGAGTAAATCTCTTTTGCGACTTTGGAGATTGAATTCCACATCCTAGATAGTCGGACATGTATGTGATCCCAGTTTGGACCGACATGTAACTCAAACAGTAGTTGATATTGGTTTGCCATTCTGATATCTGGTGAAAGAAATATAAGAAAGGTTAACAGCAGTGGCAAACAGAATAGTAGTATAACAGGTAGAAATTTGATATCTGTAGTGGAGTATGTGGCCTTGAAGGTTTAGCGGCTGAAGGAATTTTATTTTTTTCAGAGAGAGGGTAGTACCGAGGGAGCAGTGTACAGTGGGAGAGAACAATTTGCTGAGGCATAGGGTGGATAACAAATGAACATGCTGAATTATTTGTAGTTGGAAAGTGAACAGTATAACTGATGCACAGTTTTGAAAAGCCATATTTTGAACATGTGTACAACAGTTGGTTTGTACCCGTTCGTAGTGGATGTAGTTACCGAAGAAAATGGGTTTGATCGGTTGACTGTGGGAAAATAACTGTATCAAAAGGACAGTTGCAACCGAGAAAAAATTACGTGCATTTGAACAGTTTAGTAGTTGTTGATAACAGTTGTGGGTATGTGAAATATTTGGAGTTCATGGATGGATTACAAATGTACTGCCTGTACACCATATTTGAAGTCAGTTATATTTTTTATTTTGTACGTAATGATGATAGAGGAACATGTGAAACAGCAGTGCGGTAGTACATGGACATAGGGAAAATCGGTAATGCAATTGATGGTTAGTGAGGATAAAAATAAGCTAGTATGTGCATGATCATGTAAAATACATGAAAATAATAAGAGGGCGTACATTAATCTGCGTGCACAGTTATATTTAACTAAAGCTTATCATACAACACCTTTTGAACGTACAAATCACAGAAAACATGTAAAAAGTAAAATATTACTTTATTCAGTGGTATATTACTGTAAATCTTAAGATCAAAGAATGTGATTCTGAGAATGAGTTGTGTGAGTTTGATAGAGTGAAAGTAAATAATTTTCACACCATCCAGTTGAAGATAACAATATTATCATAAAGTTTGCTCTGCTATACAAATTGGTATCCACGTACGTACTCAAACAGGACAGTTAAATATGGGAATCATTACCAATTCATCCTTCATTCTATATCACGAAAAAAGTGTGTACTTTATTCAATAGAAGATTGGGGGCAACCGAGGGAAAAAAATTTGGGATTTAAAATACTTATTCATCCAATTTAATAATAATAATACAGACATACTGAGGAGTGAAGACGTTGACGAAACATTTGAGGTGTGTTCACCATCTGCACGCCTTCTTCTTTCTGTTACTGACCAAACTGCTTCCACGGTTAGTTGGCATACCTTTACTCTGTCTTCACTCAGCCTGAATACAGCAGTAATATGTTAGTACATTTGGCCATATGTTATGAGCTGGTATTGTGGTAAGGTCAGTACACCGACCTCCTACGTCACGTGCAGCTGTCGTTCAAGACTACGGGATCAGCCATGTTTCCATTTCAACGGGTAGCCAGCTGTTCTTTTTTTGTGCTCTACAGTTTGTAGACAGAGGAAGCATAGCACTGCCGCATGTTGGGACAGTTAATGGAAAGGTCAAATAAAGAAAAAAAAAATGTGGAGTTCAATTAAAAGCATACCGGACAGTATATACTGTTTTCCAGAAGCGTGGTGACACATGTTTATCGGAGAAGTGGACAGTTTGGACACGAACTCTGATGACAGTGGGGATGCCTCATGATGTCAGCGTTCTGTACGCTGTTTGTAACACGTCGATTAACAGAATTGTCCAAAGTATCACACACAAACTGTAGAAATTGAGGGTAGGTGGCGTGCAGAGTACATGCAATATTAAACCAATTAGTTCTTGTTCGTTTGAAGCAGTACATGCGATGCGGTTGAAAAAAAATTGAAATTGACTTGTTGATATATGACCGATGAAAAAATATGAGATCATACTGTAGAAGTTATAGAATGAAACCAAAAATTGTAAAGTTTTTACATAATCAACTACTGTTCCCTATTTCGTGAATCTAACAATCAACTGCAATTAAGTTCAAGTTGTGCTAAGTGCACCTAGTACCAGTTCTATTTTACGCAATCCTAAGTTTACTGGCCGCTCTCTACTTCGTAAAGCCCAACATTAAAAATACCTATTATATAGTTGATTTCATAAAAAAATGGTTAGTCGACATTGTAGTGGTAATCCAATGTGTTAGATACCCACTGTTATACCAACAGAGTTGATTTTTATTCTGTTTAGCAATGTATTGTTGATCGGTTCGGTAATGTATTTCTGATCAGTTGGATGAAATGGATTAACTTTTTATATTTTTTTCAGTAAAACGGAGTACGTATTAGGTTGCATGTAGAACCATTCATAACTGTATTGTTATACATTAACAGAACTATTTCATATCAATCCGCAGTCGAGCTGACAGTAAAACAACTGAGTAAACAAACAGCCCCATAATTCCTATGAAAATAGAGACGTATAGAATAAATTACCTGGTGAGCATTAAGCGCACAAGGAGCATGATCTTCTCTCAAGAACTCATTGCCATATTCCTATCCTTATCGGTCTCTCTTCCTAGCAATTCAATAAAACTGTACAGTGCACAAGAAATTCGTTTAGTTTAAGTTGAAAATGGACACAAATTGTCCTATATTATGAAACTATGCCAGCTGTGGAACATTGATCAGAATGTTAATGTCAGTGGATAGATGATGAAGTTGAACTGATAAAAAAGATATAATCAACTTGAGCAATTTGCAAGCAAGCCTCTGATACTCATGTCAACAGCAACCAATATGAACCTGTTAATAATATGAATTGGTAAATGATAAGAAAAATATTTTGTAAAAACAAATTTCATTACCTATTTATATAAGAGCAGAAAATTGTCTTCCACAGAAGATTACCGATAATCGCCATCTCTTCCAACAGAATTTTCCTTGCTTTATATTCATGTTACACATTTGCTCGTTAGTTACTGTAATTTACTGCTATACATTGAGGATAAAATGAATATTTCATTTTCCACCTCCACTGGACAATATACTTCTCATTCATGCCCAAAGAATCGATATACAGATTTGCCCATAAATTGTGTATGGTAGTTGCATGGATGTACACATATTTTATAGCATTTGCAAATGTAGCCATAATTTATGAACATATAATAAATGTTGTTTATATATATATATGGATAATAGGTGAGCATGAAGGATTTAAAAAATGGTGTTCAAAGAACGAATGTAATGAGAAATAAAATTGTAACGGAGGAAATTACGCTATAAAATTATGGAAACATCAGAAGTAAGAATAAATAACGATTCTATCTTCCTGCGTTGTCACTGTTCGGTCTACTGTCAAGTCCTATAATTTAAAATATAATGTCAAGTTCGAAAAAAGTTATTTTAAGCAAGTATTTTTCACACATCATGAAGTAGACGAAAGATGAATGAACTTTGAGATTAATAAATTGTTTGTAGCCGGATTTTGAGCATTTGTTAGTGTTGAGCTACATCAAAATTTGATGAAATAACAAACGAAGAACGTAAGAAAGAAACGGTCTGAAGGAAAAAAAATTTAGAGCCGATGTTAATTACTACGAACTTTGACAGTAATAAATTGTTCATTCTTTGAAGCCACGGGGTTGGAACTAAATGAATGCTACATGATTAATTTATTTCATAGCGTAAATATTTACAATTCATTGCCTAATTAGTAGTGCTCTATAAGTGTTTATAAATGAGGACAGTGTCATATACCCAAAAAAGGTTTCCCTGAATGTTTATATGTACGATGTGAATGTTAACGAACATCCAAATTAAGTAAACATAAGATGTGAGGAGCAACATTTGAGAATCATTCAGTATTTTGAACTATGGAAGATGAATTAATATTGACTGTATACCAGTAAAAGTAAAACATGTAATGGTATTCAATAATGTGGCAGACAAACACGTTGAAGTAAACTGCTGCAAATAAACAGTCAAATACTTAAATGGATCGTAAACTTAAATTCATAGTATTGAAATGTGCATAACAGTAGAATATACAGTTTGAATAATAATGAATAATCAATTTGGATTTTGAACTTACTTGATTGGTGGTATGGGTCATAGTGGATAAATAAGCACTAAGTAATGCTTGTGCTGATTACTTGTAATTTATATGTTTTAAAGTTAGTGTTTTGTTTTTTTTTCATTACGATAAAACTGTACAAACAGTAAGTGAAACAACTATATAATATCAAAATCAATGTAACAAATGATAATCCCGATGAGCTCGATTCCCTTGTCACCAATTATTTTGTCCATAATTTCAACCACTAATTATAAATATTTAAGTAATGCGCAAAACCTGCCATTTTTGAATAGTAGGGGTCAGTGGAGGAATCTATATTGTTGCCATGATACTATACGTAATAGCAGTTAAGGATGACACGGTCAGGTCATAAGTGTAGAACGGGAGGTTAGTGTTGTTAGATTGAAACATAATGTGCAGTTAACGATACAGTGTAGAAAGACTGATAGCGTAGAATTTAAATGTAAGTCAACGTTAGTGAGAAATAAATGTGTGAATATTGGATGTAATTGACCCACTACATTTTCCAATACAGTGGACAGAAATAAGGTTTTAACGTATGACAGACTGTGCACACATACCGTCATCCATCCGGTTAGTAATAATCGTTACATACGAGCAGCAAATGGAGACCATTTGAAAATATAGGTGTGGAAGAGAAAACAGCCAAAATAGGTAATGAGCTGTGGTAAGAATGAATATATCATACCAGTTAGTTACAAATATCCAAGTTCAGGGAAAAAAAGATACAGTACAAATTCAGATAGTAGTAGTGAGGGTAGAGAGTGCAGGAAATAGTGAGAAATGAATTTGCAGTGTGTAGATGAATAGATGGTAGTCCATAAAAATAGATACAACAGAAACCGGTCATGTAACCGCATTTTTTCCCTCCGTAACTTCAGCCTGAAAGCAGGAGGAAAGTTAACATAATTGATTGTGAAAGTCAGAAGTAAAATGCATGTAGTAAACGATGTAAGGTGTGATTACCTGATAAACCGTTGAAAACTTCTTTATAAAATATATTTTTGGTTAGCCCACGACGTCCACCCTCCAACTGACCAATTAAAAACTTAATACCCTGGTACGAAGATGTTCTTGATACGACAACATACAACTGACCATGGCTAAAAACAGGGAGGGGCAAATATATGCCTATATTCTCTAATGTTTGTCCTTGGCTTTTATTTATCGTCATTGAGAAGCAAACCTTCACGGGGAATTGTCGCCTACGTAACACAAATGGCCATTTTGTATCCGCAGACGTAAGGATGATGTGAGGAATGAGTACCTTTGTACCGATATTAGTACTAGTAATTATTTCTGCTTCAATAACCCTTTCAGCAAGTTGAGTTACAATTAACCGTGTTCCATTGCAAAGGCCTAACCTCTGGTTCAAATTTCGTAACAACATAATTGGAACTCCTATCTTCAACTGCAGAATGTGGTTAGGTAATCCAGGTATTTTTAGAGTGTTAAGAAATTCGGTAGGATAAAGGGTATGTTGATCGTCTACTTGTTCAAACGAAGGACTAATGGAATCAGCACTGAAATAGGATCTTAATTCACCGTTAATTTGAGAAAGGATGTAGGAGTTAATTTCCTCAACAAATTCGTTAGTTGTAGCGAGCACGCACCGTGTGCGTAAATACTCTTTGTCTGGTAACCTATTATGCAAATCAGGATATATCATGTCAACCATATTTTTAAGACCACAATCTCCAACGTCGATAAGATATTCAGAAGGTATAGTAATCCAAGAAGGATCATCGTCACCATGTAGTGAAACTTCATCCACGTTTCCATCTCCAATGTCAATCACCCATTGTGCAAACTTCTATACTTTCTCCATTTCATGGGAGTTGCATGTTGAACGTTGTAGTCTCATGTTTCTTGTAATGGTGAAAATCTTACACTTTGCCCATAGATACGAATTGCTAATGGAAGCAGAGACCACCATATCTCTAGTACCTTTATGAACTACTGGCAAAGTTTGTCAAAAATCACCTCCCAGTAAAACTGTCTTTCCTCCGAAAAGCTTGGAAGGTCCGTCATCAGTACCAACCTGCATTATATCCTGTAAACTTTTTTCAAATGCCTCAAGGGCATAACGATGCATCATAGGTGCTTCATCCCAAATAATTAAATCAGTAGATTTGAGCAACTGGCCTAAAGGAGATTGTTTTGATATATTGCATGTTGAATTATCATCCACAATGAGTGGAATTTTGAATTTTGAATGGGCGGTTCTACCGCCAGGTAAAAGTAAGGACGCTATACCAGAAGAAGCAACAGCTAAAACAATCTTCCCTTCTCCTCTGAAGTAAGTGATAATGGTTTTCCATAGGAAAGTTTTACCTGTACCCCCACTTCCGTAAACAAAGAAGAAACCACCTTCGTTACGCTCAACAAAATCACGTACAGTGGTAAATACCTTTTGTTGTTCAAAATTTAAAGACAACAAAAGCGGTTGTGACTCAACTTTCAACATTTCCATATCATAATCATTTTCAGTTGTTAGTAAGCTACACTGGCCTCCAACTTTTACTCATTATATTTTCTAATTCATGTACGGTCTCCAACTTAAGTTGACAGTCATCAAAACAATCAGTTTGTTGTTCGTACGTACCAATTCGATGCCATTCAATATCCTCCGCCAACATTCTCCAATTTCTATTCCAAAGTTGTGTTGGGTTGGATACTTCGCAGAAAAGCAGCAGCATAACAAAAAGTTCACGTAGAGACGCTGCAGTTGCCCAACGTGATGCCTCGGTTAAAGCTATGTTCCATTCATTATCGTCTTCAAGTAATCCGCGTGCAACATATGCACTTTTAAAAGAGTCATAAACAACGGAATTAACGGTTCTTATCTCTTCATAGCTAGTTGGTCCTTTGACAATGTTTAACAGCAGACGTAAATAAAAATCGTTCATCGCATGTTGGATCTACCTATTGTGTCCCCTTTTTCCGTGCTGTTCATTTGCCAATTTTTTTGTTCCATACCCATTTTGTAGGAAAATCTACATATGTCAACATTCGTGCCTCCTCACTAATTTTATTAGTTTCCATCCATTCAGTGAAAATAGTGTTGTTAGCAGCAGGTTGACATACTATCTCAGCCAAATTATCGTCATCGTGAAAAACAACGTTTTGCTCTTCAGGTAAATGAAAGTGTAATCGTTCGACCGCAGGTTTTCGATAGTGAATATCAAATTTGAAAATTCTCCAACTTGCTTCTGAAGCTGATATGTAACGACAATCTATATAAGTCTTTATTTCATCCACTGCTCGAACAAAATTGTGGTTTGTAACATTGTTTTCCTCAATTACAACAGCAGCCCTATCATGGCCTTTGTGAATGTACTTGAACAAAATATTTAACAGACTTCGCATGATTTCATATCTCAACATTAATGTGTGCTTGATACTTCACAACTAAACTGACATTATGCGGTATTACCCAACAATTATTTAGATTAACTCCAGATAATGTGGTGACAAAGTTACCATTACTGCGTCTTCTGTAATTTGGAAAACCATGTTTGTCATACGTCGTTTCATCGTTAATCCGTTTTGGGTAATGTTTTGAACATTTACCCTTTATCATACATGGGCAGTTTGGATTAAGAACGCCGCACAGTCCATGTACTATAAACTGACTGACTGATTGGTATGCAACAAGATCTGCCTCACGGTCTGGTAATTCTGCACTGACCACCTTATCCACCTCAGCTATCGTTTTTGGTCTGTCCTCCCCCCGTACAAATAGTAAGATATGTGCATGAGGCAAGCCACGCTTTTGAAATTCAATAGCGTACAAAGCTGTAAAAATATTTACCAAAATTAATCGATATTTTCAGTGTATGTAACTATGTTGAACGAAATTTCAATGCATGATGTGACGGACCTGCATTTAGTTTTCCAAAATGTTCTTTTTCCTTTATGTCATGCATTAATTGCTGCAGCTTGATGTGAAAAACACTTGAAATTATATCCGGTCTATCTTCTTCCCTTTGACCTGGAATTGTGGTTAAGCACTCCTTAATCTCTGGCCATTGAGAGTTGCATGTAAATGTGATAAAGTAATCTGGAGAACCAGCCCATCGACAAATTGCCATTGCATCTTGGTAGTTTTGAATCATATACCTAGGACCACCAGTGAAAGAAGAAGGTAAAACCATTCTCCTGCCAATAGACAAAGCCGATGTGTCACCTGCTACAACCGCATCCTTTAGCCCTTTGTACAGTTCAGACCTGATGTTATGTTGGTTATTTCTAGTCCAATTCAATCTGTCCTCCTTAATGCAACAGTATGCATCAACTATTAGCTGCTGGAACAATCTCCCACCATAAAGCAAGGTATTACCATCTCCCTCTCTGTATTGCAGTATGTAAGCATAATATTCACGCATGGTTACCATGTCGTCCTTACGGATATCAGCTGGTTCGACAGACTGATAAGGTATGTTCAGTCTGTAACCATCCTCCGCATAGGGAAATAAGAGGGGATATTGCATGGCCATAAAACTGGGGTGTTTCTCGTTAATTCTCTTAAGCATTCCACTTTTCTCCTCGATTATGATGTCCCTATAACCTTCACTTCGGCTACCAGTCCCTGTAACCAACGCTGCAATCTTAGAAGTGGTTGGTATATTGTACTGTCTACCATCTCTATCCCTCCTTTCCAATAAATGGAGCGAAACATTGGTCAAATTACTACTCTCATACCTGTCTCTAGCCATCCGGAACACCTTAGCCAACTCATTACAGTCATTGAACATAGATATTAAATTTTTAATAATATGAGGGTTTATAGACTGGCTAGTGGACAATCCAGGCGCATTAACTCTGTTTGTAACTTCATTGGCTGTGTCATAAATATATAGTTATGCAAATTTAACTTGCCCCTCGGTGGGTAGCATAGAGCCTATTTTATGATAATTCTGCCCGCTAATTCTAAATACATAAGGACCCCGACCCGTGTTCACTGAATTATCAATACGCCCACCCATAGATGTAAATGCAAACATCCCATTATATACCCGTATGTTCTCTCTGAAATTAGAACTATTACGGCCACCATTGTAATCAAGCAGGTTATGTAAATAGTCAGGGCATTTTTTATATTGTGGTAACTTAATTTTACCGCCCTTACAGCAAATAGAAAACTTTGGATTCACAGGCCTTCTTGACTTCCTGTTCCTTTCTTCGTACCAAACTGTTACATTACAACTTGAGCAAACATAGGTAGGACCACCAAAATTCCATGGCTGCACCGCAGCTCCTGTTTTAAAAGTTTATGAGTTAGTGTTCTTAACACGAATGTGTACTGTAAACATACCAAGAGTAAACAAAGTGGTAGAGGAACCGTTGTAATATTTATTAACAACAAAGTGAACTTTACTGCGTAAACCATACAATATCTCATGTGGATATCAGCAAACATAAATATGTTAAAAATGCAACAGGTAAATGGGTTATTCCAGGTTATATTATAGTTCGTAAAAGATAGGAAGAATAAGAGTACACCATTACCTATGCATTTTTTGGCAAACACACTGATGCGTGAACTCGGTGAGGCATTTTGTCCATTTTTTTCTCCCTGTTTTTGTTACAGTGGAAAGCAGTAGTTGTAGTCTGTTTATACGTGAATGAAATAACAATATGTACACCGACAGAACCTACCATTACGGCCACTCCGTCCTGAAGTTATCTTTGGCCTATATGACACATCTCCACGGGACTGGCTTGTATCTTCCATCGTTGTCCCCTTCTGTTGTAAAACTGTAGACCTTTTTCTTTTTCTCATGTTGATAGCACCTCTTCTTTCAGCTCTAGAATTTCTAGCCACAGCTGTGGTATCCATAATCTCTGATTAAGAAAAAGACCTGCAAGGGGTTACAATCATCAGGCACACAGTCTGTAGTATGTACAGCCTGCATAAGTAGCATTACCTACTGATTACAAATACATATGGTACTACTTCAGTGCAAATTGTTTAACTTGTGACAGCAGTGAGGGACAGAATTCGACATGCTTATTTACATACAGATTGTGTAGTCGACCAGTCAATCATACAGTACAATAAAATCCAGTGTAGCCGACAGGCTTCTGTAGGGAAATATGATCAGGAGGACATGTAAATTTAAAAACAAAATGTAGTAGGAGGAATATTACGCAATAATGACGTGCAGAAGTATAAAAGTAGACGGTTTTAGAATACAGTCAGTATTTTCGACATGGTACATCAGACGGAAAACAACCCGTTTATATGGTTTGAACGAAACAGTGAAGTCACAAACTGATGAAATAAAAATTGAAAAGTACAGCTACCATTTGAATTATTGAACATTCAGATGTCAATCTTGCATCTGGTAAGAAAATAGGAGTAGCTGATACGGGAATCATCTATCAAAAGGAATGTAAACATTTAACTAACCACACAGCATCTAAACCTGACTGAAGTGCGACGACAGTGGTATTGATGTTACTTCAGTAGTCAATTTAGATGCAAACTGTGCAGGCTGAGCAGAATAGAGAAAATTATATTCTAGGTCTGTATATTCATATTCCTAAACTTATTGTTCTTAAACATGATTACTTCCCACATCCGTGATCAAATTAGCAAACTACCATGTTTCAACCTCCAACTACCGTTTAGTTATCAAGATTTACACCGTTCTACTCCTCTCAGGACAACATCATCCTACGGATAATTTTTATTTGACCCGCAGATAACAAAGTATTTATGCAGGTAGAAAATAGAATTAGTAAGTAACAGTGGTTGGTAAATTCTAACCTGCTCTATGCTATAACAGTAAGTTGTGAAGTAAAGAAAACTAAAAACAATTGTTCGAATGATCAGATAAGCAATCTTCACAAATGAGAAAACATTACAGATTAAAGTTTAGAAAGGAGATAAATTCAAAACAGTTTTAATCTACTCAAGTAGTGATATTCAGTAAGCATAGATTTAATGTATGGTCGCTTTTGAAATTTACAGGGCACATTCTTAAATCTACACTTTTGTTTTATGTTTTTTCCCTTCCTAGAACCTCTCTATCAGATTTAAAATCGGTACGAAATAATGAACCTGCCAACTGTTTGTCGCATTTCTTTGATTTTTATTAGCAGTGTTATTTGAAAAAAGAAAATTTCATATGTTCCGTAGATGTAGCGACATAACATCACCTACCTTAACTGAACAGTTGGTCTACCTAATGAAAGCACGGATGAATATGTACATCCATGTCCGTACTGTGAACAGTAGGCTGTATGGAAATATAAGCCAAACAGTAAAGTTGTTTAGAAAGAAGAAAAACTTTAACAAAATTACTGTATGACTATCCACCAAATAGTGAGTTGGAACATGATGATAAATAAACGCATAGCGGAAGGAATTACGATTGAAAATGAGATCAACTTATATCTTACCAAATTTGGAGGAAGGAATGAGCAAGGCAGTGTCGGTAACGAAGCGATGCAATTATCAAGGATCCACGTTTTTGCTGACTGCAAATGGAGAGGAGAGACAGTTATGATGGAGTAGTGTGTCATGCAAGGTAAAACCGTCATTGTGAACTACACAATGATTAAAAATGTAGAAGGTACGATTAAAGAAGAACAACCGCTGTATCGCAGAACATTACGTATACCTGAATGTCCGTCTGTCCAGTTAAATACTGCACTTTGGACCAGGAGTGCCTCTTCAACAGGCAAGTGTTGTTTTGAACCAGCACGATAAGAAGCAGAGTTCAAAGTGTTGAAGTGTTTTCTTACCTTTTTCCACTTTGACATGCACTACCAACATGAACGACCACATTGCCCAAACGTTAACTATCGATTTGATCTGACTAAGCTCATTCTTGCACATAGCCAAACTTCTGCTGATAAGTCATTAGGGTACTAAATTTGTTCATTTACATATCAGGCATAAAATAAAGACAACAGTAAAATAATGTGTATTTCTACTGGATAGGAATGTTGAAATACGACAGCTAACCGTTCATATTTCTTTTAAATGGTAAAAACAAATACATACTGGTATGCTGGCTAGTTTGATGACTGTCCACTACTGAGTCGCTGACAGCATACCACTTAAATCTTAGACATGGGGTTATCAAGCGTATTATATATTTGTAAAACACAGTCAGCCTATCAATATACAGGTGGAACTAAGCAAAAGTAGATATTGATTTTTGGTCTTAAACAATCATTGTGTACAATGTTAGATATTTGGTACACTACTTATTAGTTTATAAAACGAAGTCCATAAACCCGTATGAGATACAGATAACACACATTAAGCAGTAAAAATCAAAGTGATATAATAGCAGTTTGTTACAATGTAGTCTCCATAAGTAATTATATATTTAAATTAGTTATCAAAGTTGTACATATATGTATGTTACAAATAATAAGTGATTAAAACTTATAATTACATATATATTGAACGGTATAATCAATTTAATTCATAGTACTATAATTGCAGTACAGAGTGACGTGGAAAAAAATGCTAGGAAATATGGAACAAAATGTATTTGGACATGTGCATAAAATTAAAATAGTGATTAATTTACTTCAGTTGAAGCAGCATGAAAAAAATATGAAATAAACAATGCCCAACAGGCAGGACTGAAGCAAAGTAAACGCATGTACTACAGACTAAATTTAATTCCAGTATGATATGAGTAACATGACACGATCAATGTGAACTCTTATTAACAATGTGTGATATTTATTGCACAGTGGAAATAGTGAAAAAGTAAGTTGCACTTCTCCGTCTGTCTCCATATATGTGTGGAGGTGTGTGTGTGAATGTATAAATAACAGTGTGCCACTGATAGGACCTGATAATACAAAGAGGCAGTGGAAAATGATTTTTTTTTATCTTTTGAGTATAAAAATGAATACAAGCAGTAAGAACTCAATAAAACTCATTCATACGAAATTCTGAGGAAAAACTATGTTGAAGATTAATTACAGGAGGACAGAAATGAGTATGAATAGAATAAGAGGGAATGGGTCAGCAGATAAATACCTTTCCAGGAGTCATAAGTCTTCGCTATTCAACAGACGGTATCATCCCATTTGAATTCCTAAAAAAGACAATGGAGCACAAGTTACCGGGCTGTATGTGCTGTGTTGGAAAATATACGATAGTATATATCATATTTTAGTTAAGTGTAATGACAGATATAAGAGGACGAAATATAGACGTACAAAGGTGAAACATGAGCAGGAGTGAAAGGCATCATGTCCCCAGTGTTATGTATATTAGTTGACAAACATTTGTTAACGGTACTATCTATACCATAAACGTACAGGCTGTCAGAAATGATCAAATAACTTGTTGACCTTTTTGTATGTTAAAATCATATAATTGAGTTGTGATAATACACAAATTGGAGATTGTAGGTCAACAAAGAGGTAACAATAATTCCTACCCAAAGGTGTCGGACGACATTTTTTTAAACTGTAGTTAACTAAGCTCATGCTAACAAACTATTACATATATGATTCATACACTTGCAACATACATAATTTTCAAATGGTAAAATGTTGTATTGCAAGAAAAATGTAAATGCCTTACTGACATTTCCAATCTGGCAAAGATAATGTAGTGAAAACAGCGTAAGGGGGATGTAAGGGTGGATGAGAAACAGAAGAAATTCTTTGTACAAATGGAAGGGAAATACAAAACTGGTGTAAATCATTGTTGTGTTTAACCATTTAGAATGTGAACAGAGCTGAAAAAAATAAGGATGACCGGCTAATTGACTTCCACAATTTTGCTTTACCACTGACTGTTTCATGTACGCACCTCCCGTTAGTTGGAAGTAAAAAGCTCTTAAATTTTACACATGTTCTCTCACATTTTCATATAACATACACAGATATGGAATTGAAATGGAGGACATATAAAAGCAGAGGTGTTTGCAGATCATAATGCACTTACACAATAACGTCAAGTCCAACTGTGTGCAGCAAAAGACAGTGCAGTTAAAGTGGTGTTAAAATAACAAGATGATGCGGAAAATCACTTTCCCACAGAAAATGTTTTCAACAGATTGGATTTGATTATCTGTGTTGGAATGAAATTGATGATCGGAGGGAAAAAAGAGTATATCTTAGTTTGTTCGATGATGGATTTATAGCAACCCCCTAAATGGGGAAAATAATAAAAGAAAATTACTGACCTATTTTGGAGCGAAGGGTTAGGCCGCCTCGCAGTACGACGCAGCAGGCAATCCTAGCCGGGTTGACGCGGAGGGCATTTAAGCAGGCATGTAGGGAGGAAGGCGCAAGGACTAGGAGAACCGAGTGTGGGTAGTTGTGAAAAGGCGGGGCATAACAACTGAAGTGAAGAGGACGGGCAGTGTCGATTTACGGAGCGTGGATGGGAATGGGGTGCGGACGCTGAGGAGAGAAGAGGGCAAATGTGGAGGAATAGGTTAGGCGGTTGGGTGGGTTGAAAATTAGAGTAGACGGGCAGGAGTTAGAGTAGGAGGAGAAGAACAGTTGAGGGATAAAAGTTGAGAGTGAAAGGGAATCGTTTAAGAAGGACAGGTGGCGACATATGACTGCCCTTGTTTCTCCTTTCCTTTTTAAGTAATAGATTTGGTATTGAGTGTGACCATTTGAGTTAACTATGTGTTATAAAGTTTTTATATTTATAGCTTACTTTCTTGATGCTTACGTGTATACATATACATATATTGATTTATTTATTAGTTGTGAGTGAAAGTGCGTATGAATGAAAAGTGAGTACTTAGTAGTTTTATATATATGTACACATATTAAGTTTATATATGGGTAGTTATTATCTGTTATATATATTTTATACAAGTATTTATTTATATATATATGTGTTTGTGTGTAATTTATATAAGTTATGATATAGACTTCAGATTGTTGTAAATGCTAAATTTTCCAAATATGCTATGAAGGTTTAATTTGTTTAATAGGTTGGTAAGTTAACTATTGATTTTGAAACATACTATAAAGATTTTTATTTTATCTTGATCTGAGTTAATAATTAAACTTTTATTTGTGGTTAATTTTATTGGTTTTATGAACTTATATATCCTGTTCGAATATATATATCATGTATGTTAGTATAATATAAGTGGTATATGTTTATATATTAATTTATATAAATGAGTATGCATTAATTGGTTTTCAAAGATATAAATATATGGAGACATTGTTTAAAGAGTTGAATTAAAATTTAATTTGAGATATATGTTTAATTTGATAATAATAATAATAATAATGTTCTATCAAATTGATTCTGTATGACGACCGCCCATGACCCCTGCACCGAATCTAGAGATAGTGCGCTGTAAAGTGTGCCAGGTAGCCATGGACGATTGCCAGAGTAAATTAAAACAGTAGAATCTATCGTATTACTCACAGCGCATGGACAAAATACAATAGAATATATATAGTGAAGCTTCACAGAATAGAATCTCATCAATAATAGTTGAATACAAACATCTGAATAGTCAATACATCAAGCCTCACTACATAACACTCAGAGAATATACAAGCAGCGGAACATCCAGTACATATAGTAAAAGGATAATATGCAATCCTCCAGCTCGTCTTCGTCATCAGCATCGTGGAAGGCAAGAACAGCACCTGTCACCTGCTACCTAGTCCGCCCGTCCCAAAATGGACGAACAGCCCAAGGCAATAAGAGTTAAAACATAAAGCCTTGAGTCAGACAACAGTCTTAGTGAGTGGTAAATTAACTAACAACATACCAAAAGAGCATAAAGGAAAAAGGAATAGGAATACAACCCTCCCACTCCACCTCTTTCTACAGTGATAGCCCCCAGACACACACTAAGCAGAAGCAAACATAACAAAGCATACAATTTAAAGTAAAGCAATTATCACTCGATTTAAGGGCGATGTTTTCCAAGTACAAACCCCCAAGGCCTAAACCAAGATCAGATAAGCACCCAGAAAATACCGCTCTTGAGACCGAATGACGATACGACCAAACATCCATGACTCTGGCTATCACTGTTATCATTGCTTCGATATCATCGTTAATTGAATGACCGGCTCTTTATTTTATCCGTCCGTCAAGGGCTAATGGAAACCCCGGTTCTAGACATAACTCCGCACGTCATCGTGACCCGTGCCTAGGACTATCGAATCTGCCCAGAGTACTTGACTACCAATCAGTAGCCTTCAGGGACTATCGAATCTGTCCAATGTACTCTTGCTTTGAGCATGCTAGATCCTTCAACAACGATGAGATCTCAGCCTTCTAGTCGTCCTCCTCGACGACTATTTCCATACTAGCTCAAGCGCCTCTCGAGCAAACCATTATCCTCAAACTCGAACCATGTCACCGAGTTATCAATCTGCTTGGAATGATCTCGTCTGGATTAGACCAAGGCTATCTTATATCATACTTTGCCTCATCATCATCATAGCAAAGCTTCATCTCAACATCATCATCAATTCTATCCATATGAGCTTCATCATCCGCTACATATGCCACGAGCAGCTTTTCCAATTCAAGAGCCTTTCCCTTAGCTTTTGAATCATCTTTGACCATCTTGTCTAAATCAAATCATCAATCATCTAATTCATAGCAATCAATCAAATCAAACATTAATCCAAGTAAACAAGCATTCAAATATGATCTAAATAGACAATTATAACAATAATGGCAATTTCGTAATTAAAGAGTCAAAAGTCTAACAAGCATGAAAACATGAGCAATATCTCTATAATCTTGATGAATGAACTTGCATAGGTTAACATGTAGTAAAATGGATGCCAAATCATTATGAACAATGGATCTATACTTAGGATTAGGAAAATGCATGGAAATCACTACTTTAGCACAAAATCAAGCCAACGGTCCGATATACTCCTTTGGATCCGTGTGAGAGATAATCACCACTCACCAAATCACCTAAACACCTCAAAAGCTACACACTTCAGATCTGGACAGCAAAGATCTAACTCGATCTATCACAAATCCACTTCAAACGATGAAATCTCTCTTCGATGGATGAAGATCTTCAATCTAAGCTCTTGGATCTTCGATTTGATCTTCGATTTGGATGGAAGGAATCACAAGATTAGAGTGGAGAAAAGAAGTGAAGAAGTGTAGAAGTCGAACTCTCAAAATGGCAGCACTTCGTCGCTTCAAAATCCGGATCCCAAAAATGAAGAAAAACCCTCCTATTTATAGGCTGAAATCCCCCTTAGGTCGTTCGCTCGGAGTTAGGTCGTCCACGACCTACGACCTAAAACCCTACGACCTAACAACCCCAAGCCTCTACGACCTAACCAGATGCGCTTCCTCACGACCTAACGCTTAAGCGCTTCTTCGACCTAACGACATAGCGCATCAGCGACCTAACTGCTAAGCCCTTACGCGACCTAACACTCACGCGACCTAACACACACGCGACCCAACAGACTAATGGCCTAGCGACCTAACTATACTTAGCAATCTACCTTAGGTCGCTTACGACCTAACTTCAAGACAAGGTCTCACGACCTAACTACACACAGGTCATACGACCTAACTACTCCTTCCTTAGGTCATTGCCGACCTATCCTTCTTAGGTCGCTAACTTACCCTGTTTCCTATACCGCTAATCTCTTAGGTCGCTAAACTTCCTTAGGTCGCCAAATTCTATAGGTCGCTAACTCCTATAGGTCGCTAACTCTTATAGGTCGCTAAACTTCCTTAGGTCGCCTAATTCTATAGGTCGCTAACTCCTATAGGTCGCTAACTCCTATAGGTCGCTACTCACTAGCTCTCTTAGGTCGCTGCAAACCCCTAAGTCGCTCAAAACCTTAGGTCGCCAACATCCTATAGGTCGCTCCAACCGACCTAACCTACCCCACGACCTAAGCCACCACACGACCTATCAACTAAACGACCTAACTATCACACGACCTAACTCCTTAGGTCGTTCTAATCCTTAGGTCGCTCCACTTCACTAAGTCGCCTACCTCATAACTCGCCAACTTCCTTAGGTCGCTCCAAACCCTCATACGACCTAAGACTTAGACTCTGGACGACTTATCAACAATGCGACCAATTGTCAACTGTTTTACGATGTTTCGATCCGTAAAAATACGGGTCGTTACATTCTCTCCCCCTTAGGAATTTCGCCCCCGAAATTCAAAACAAACATAGCAATCAAAGACTATTCTGCATGCCTACCATCCATAGCAATCAACAAACCATGCATCCAATTCTAGCTTAGCATGCAGAATTCTAAAACTTAGAACAAGTTACAATGTCGTTAGATGACACGACACCTTATGGCCTTACCTTGAAGAGTTCAGGATGAGCTGCTTTCATCCTCTCTTCCACCTCCCATGTACAGTCGTGATCATCATCACTCCATTGTATCTTGAGCAACTTAACTACCTTCCTCCTAAGCTGTTTTGTGTCGGTTTCCACAACACGAAGCGGCTTACGAGGTCTCCTATCGACTGGATCAACTTCGAAATCTTCACAGCTATCAGCATAAACCACTGTATTCGAGTCGTGCACATACTTCCGTAGATATGATATATGAAAAACATTGTGCACACTCGACATCTTTTCTGGTAACTCCAATCTATAGGCGAGCTTTCCAATTCGCTCGATGATCGGGAATGGTCCAACAAATCTCGGAGTCAATTTTCCTTTCTTCCCGAATCGAATAACATTCTTCAGTGGAGAAATCTTCACAAAAACCATATCACCTACGTCGAATTCCAAATCCTTACGACGCTTATCGGCATAACTTTTCTGACGGTCTAGTGTTGCCTTCATTCGTTGCCGAATGATCTCTATACAATCTGAAGTCTGTCGAATCATTTCTGGCCCAAGTATCAGCTTTTCTCCTGTCTCTAACCAACATGTCGGAGAGTTACACGGTCTTCCATACAATGCCTCATACGGTGCCATACCAATGCTTGACTGGTAACTGTTGTTATACGAAAATTCCACCAAATGAAGGTGATCTTCCCATGATCCTCCGAAATCCAAAACACAAGCTCTGAGGAGATCTTCCAAAACTCGGTTGACTCTCTCAGTTTGACCATCTGTTTGAGGGTGATAAGCTGTATTCAAACACAACTCGGTTCCCAAAACTTCCTGGAATCTCTTCCAAAATCCACTAGTGAACAATGGATCTCGATCGCTCACTATACTCTTCGGAATACCATGGAATCGAACTATCCACTTAACATATAACTCAGCCAACTTTGATGCAGTCCTAGTCGATCGAACAGGAATGAATCTTGCACTCTTAGTCAAACGATCTACAATGACCCAAATCCCTTCATTCCCCGTTCTTGTTCTAGGTAACCCATCAATAAAATCCATCGATACTTGCTCCCACTTCCATGTAGGAACTTCTAACAGCTGAAGCAATCCACTTGGCTTCTTCTGTTCGGCTTTTACCAATTGGCAGTTCATGCACTTGGAAATAAAATTTCCAACATCCTTCTTCATACCTTCCCATTAATAGGTTCTCTTCATATCCCGATACATCTTATTTCCACCTGGATGAATTGTCAACTTCGAGTGATGACTTTCCCTCAGAACTTCATCCCTCAATTCATCGATATCGGGAACAACTAGTCGTCCTTGCTTCTGAAGCCAACCCTCTCGATCGACCTCGAATCCTTTATCCTTTTCTGGATCCAATCCAGATTCCAAATCACGGATAATCTTGACAAGCTTATCGTCTCGCTTTTGGCTCCCGCCAATCCTTTCCACAAGAGTCGGTCTTATCGATAAGTTTGCCAACATCTCAGGTTCCAATTCACATCTAGGCCTGAAGTCAAATCCAGCTAAATACTCGAGATTCTTCCATTCTGAAAACATGGCTCCCAATCCTGCATGTCTTCGACTTAACGCATCTGCCACTGCGTTACCTTTTCCCGGAGTATAAGCTATACCAAAATCATATGATGCCAAAAACTCTAGCCTTCGTTGCTACCGAAGATTCAAATCCTTTTGGGAGAAAAGATACTTCAACGACTTATGATCCGTAAACAACTCAAATCGAACTCCCAATAGATAATGTCTCCACATCTTCAGAGCAAATACAATCGCCGCCAACTCCAAATCATGAGTCGGATAATTCATTTCATGCGGCTTCAGTTGTCGACTTGCATACGCAACAACTTTATCTCTCTGCATCAGTACTGCTCCAAGTCCAGTACCACATGCGTCGGTGTAAACCACCATCTCATCATTCCCACTTGGAATAGTCAAAATAGGAGCACTCGTTAGTCGCTCTTTCAGGATTCTGAAAGCTTGCTCACACTTAGCATCCCATCTGAATACTAGATTCTTTTTCGTCAATCCTGTTAACGGTGCAGCTACCTTAGAGAAGTCTTTGATAAACCGTCGATAATATCCTGCTAATCCAAGAAAACTTCTCACATCAAATGCATTCTTAGGTCTACCCCAATCCTGGATTGCTGCCACCTTAGCGGGATCAACCGCTATTCCATTTCCAGAGATAACATGGCCTAAGAACCTCACTTCACTCTTCCAGAAGTGACACTTCGAAAACTTAGCCTTCAGCTGATGTTTCCGCAAGATTTCCAAAACAATACGCAAGTGCGTCTTGTGCTCTTCTTCAGTTCTGGAATAAATCAGAATATCATCCACGAACACTATCACGAACTTGCTCAACTGATCTCTGAACACTCTATTCATAAGATCCACAAAATATGCTGGTGCATTAGTTAATCCAAACGGCATTACCAGCCACTCAAAGAAACCGGATGGTGTCCTAAAAGCAGTCTTCGGCACACTATCCTTAGCCACTCTCAACTGGTGAAATCCCGTTGCCAAATCCATCTGAGAAAACACCTTAGCTTCGTGAAGCTGATCAAACAAGTCATCTATTCTCAGCAATGGATACTTGTTCTTCTTAGTCACCTTATTCAGCTCACGATAATCCACACATAACCTCAGCGATCCATCCGCTTTGGTTACAAACACAACTGGTGCACCCCATTCGGACACACTACGCCGAATGAATCCTTTCTGTAAAAGATCATCAACCTGCACCTTCAACTCCTGCTGTTCCCTAGGCGCCATCCGCCTAAGAGGCATCACAATAGGTCTGGCTCCTTCAACTAGATCTATACGAAACTCGATCTCTCTATGCGGCGGTAACCCTTTGACCTCGTCAAAGACATCCTCAAATCCATTAGCGATTGGCACAGATGACAGTCCATCCCGTGGAACAACCAGCGAATACATGAAGCTCATGAAGACGCCTTCTTCATGCTTACATCCTATCACAATCTTTCGCCCCTCCACATTCTCGACTGTCACCTCCAACCTTTCACAATCAACCTTTGCCGCATACTTCCTAAGCCAGTCCATACCCAAAATAATTCCGAACCCCGCAAAGTTCAGAACAAAACAATCACAAATAAAAGACCAATCATGACTCGATACAATCAGACCACGGCATAGCATACACAAACAAGACGAACCCCCAACTGGATTAGTCACAACCAATGGCCTATCAACGATATCCGGTTCTAAACCCAACCGGCCTACAAGTTCACTGCAAACAAAAGAATGAGACGCCCCAGTATCAAATAGAACTCTAACTGGAACACCACATATGGAAAGAGTACCTTGAACCACCACACTCTTTCCCTTCTTTTCAGCGGTATGAGCTTTTGAAGATGATGGAACAGCCCCCAAAGCATAAGCTTGCATAATCTGCTTGTCCTTCCTCGGTTCTGGACAATTCCTCTTGATATGCCTCGGCTTGTCACAGTTGTGGCATTTCATCGGCACCTTCGGATTCTTGCAATCCCTGGAGAAATGGCCCTTCTGCTGACAATTGAAGCAAGTCACTTCGCCCTTCGGCTTCTTCTGGCCATCCTTACCCTTTTGTTGCTACTGCTTCCTCTTCTTGTTTCCACCCTGCTATGGTTTAGACTCTTCCTTGGTCACAGCAACAACAGATCCCTCTTTAGGAAACAGATTCTCGTGCCCGAGAGCTTTCTCCACAAGCTTCTCAAATAGATCGTCCAAATGATCCACCAACTGCCTCCCAAGATAACTGTCCAAGCCTGTCACAAACTTCTCATTCTTCTGATATGCAGATTCAATATATGATCGGGCATACTTGGACAAAGCTTCAAACTCAGAAACATACTCAAGAACTGATCTTCCACCTTGCTTAAGCTCCACAAACTTCTTGAACAGAACAGACTTCTGAGCTGTAGAAATGAACTTAGCTTCAAATCTGACTTGGAATTGCTCCCAAGTAATCTCTTCCTCCGGAGTATCAATGGTGATAGAGTTCCACCAATCAGAAGCTCTCCCTTGAAGCTGTCTTGATGCTAACTTCCTCTTAGTTGCATCCTCAATTCCCAAATCACTAAAGATCCTTCTACAAGCATCTATCCATCTTTGGACCTCAATAGTTGGTTCTGTTCCCAAGAAAATCTTTCCTCCAAGAGCAGAATAATCCTTACACAACTTAGCAAAATCCACCGGCTTTGGAGTTTGAACTTGAACTCCAACATCCACCGATGGCCCCGGAGCTGGCATCCTTCTCATGATCGAAGTCGTCATAGCTTCAAACATAGCAGCATAATCAGCAGCCCCTTCAGTAGCACGGCCTTCCCTAGCAGCTGGTCTCCCTCTTCGACTAATCCTTAATATCTATAAAAAGGAATGATTAGCACACCTTAAGAAACAACTGCATAAAGGACTCAAACTCTACTAAGCTACTATATTATATATAGTAATCATCCATCAAAATACAATTACGTCTCTCATACGTAGTTACGTTAGCGAGCGTTGGGTAAAATCGATTAACCAATGCTCTGATACCAAATGTGACGACCGCCCATGACCCCTGCACCGAATCTAGAGATAGTGCGTTGTAAAGTGTGCCAGGTAGCCATGGACGATTGCCAGGGTAAATTAAAACAGTAGAATCTATCGTATTACTCACAGCGCATGGACAAAATACAATAGAATATATATATAGTGAAGCTTCACAGAATAGAATCTCATCAATAATAGTTGAATACAAACATCTGAATAGTCAATACATCAAGCCTCACTACATAACACTCAGAGAATATACAAGCAGCGGAACATCCAGTACATATAGTAAAAAGATAATATGCAATCCTCCAGCTCGTCTTCGTCATCGGCATCGTGGAAAGCAAGAACAACACCTGTCACCTGCTACCTAGTCTGCCCGTCCCAAAATGGACGAACAGCCCAAGGCAATAAGAGTTAAAACATAAAGCCTTGAGTCAGACAACAGTCTTAGTGAGCGGTAAATTAACTAACAACATACCAAAAGAGCATAAAGGAAAAAGGAATAGGAATACAACCCTCCCACTCCACCTCTTTCTACAGTGATAGCCCCCAGACACACACTAAGAAGAAGCAAACATAGCAAAGCATACAATTTAAAGTAAAGCAATTATCACTCGATTCAAGGGTGATGTTTTCCAAGTACAAACCCCCAAGGCCTAAACCAAGATCAGATAAGCACCCAGAAAATACTGCTCTTGAGACCGAATGACGATACAACCAAACATCCATGACTCTGGCTATCACTGTTATCATTGCTTCGATATCATCGTTAATTGAATGACCGGCTCTTTATTTCATCTGTCCATCAAGGGCTAATGGAAACCCCGGTTCTAGACATAACTCTGCACGTCATCGTGACCCGTGCCTAGGACTATTGAATCTGCCCAAAGTACTTGACTACCAATCAGTAGCCTTCAGGGACTATCGAATCTGCCCAACGTACTCTTGCTTTGAGCATGCTAGAACCTTCAACAACGATAAGATCTCAGCCTTCTAGTCGTCCTCCTCGACGACTATTTCCATACTAGCTCAAGCGCCTCTCGAGCAAACCATTATCCTCAAACTCGAACCATGTCACCGAGTTATCAATCTGCTTGGAATGATCCCGTCTGGATTAGACCAAGGCTATCTTATATCATACTTCGCCTCATCATCATCATAGCAAAGCTTCATCTCAACATCATCATCAATTCTATCCATATGAGCTTCATCATCCGCTACATATGCCACGAGCAGCTTTTCCAATTCAAGGGCCTTTCCCTTAGCTTTTGAATCATCTTTGACCATCTTGTCTAAATCAAATCATCAATCATCTAATTCATAGCAATTAATCAAATCAAACATTAATCCAAGTAAACAAGCATTCAAATATGATCTAAATAGACAATTATAACAATAATGGCAATTTCGTAATTAAAGAGTCAAAAGTCTAACAAGCATGAAAACATGAGCAATATCTCTATAATCTTGATGAATGAACTTGCATAGGTTAACATGTAGTAAAATGGATGCCAAATCATTATGAACAATGGATCTATATGGATCTATACTTAGGATTAGGAAAATGTATGGAAATCACTACTTTAGCACAAAATCAAGCCAACGTTCCGATATACTCCTTTGGATCCGTGTGAGAGATAATCACCACTCACCAAATCACCTAAACACCTCAAAAGCTACACACTTCAGATCTGGACAGCAAAGGATCTAACTCGATCTATCACAAATCCGCTTCAAACGATGAAATCTCTCTTCGATGGATGAAGATCTTCAATCTAAGCTCTTGGATCTTCGATTTGGATGGAAGGAATCACAAGATTAGAGTGGAGAAAAGAAGTGAAGAAGTGTAGAAGTCGAACTCTCAAAATGGCAGCACTTCGTCGCTTCAAAATCCGGATCCCAAAAATGAAGAAAAACCCTCCTATTTATAGGCTGAAATCCCCCTTAGGTCGTTCGCTCGGAGTTAGGTCGTCCACGACCTACGACCTAAAACCCTACGACCTAACAACCCCAAGCCTCTACGACCTAACCAGATGCGCTTCCTCACGACCTAACGCTTAAGCGCTTCTTCGACCTAACGACATAGCGCATCAGCGACCTAACTGCTAAGCCCTTACGCGACCTAACACTCACGCGACCTAACACACACGCGACCCAACAGACTAATGGCCTAGCGACCTAACTATACTTATCAATCTACCTTAGGTCGCTTACGACCTAACTTCAAGACAAGGTCTCACGACCTAACTACACACAGGTCATACGACCTAACTACTCCTTCCTTAGGTCGTTGCCGACCTATCCTTCTTAGGTCGCTAACTTACCCTGTTTCCTATACCGCTAATCTCTTAGGTCGCTAAACTTCCTTAGGTCGCCAAATTCTATAGGTCGCTAACTCCTATAGGTCGCTAACTCTTATAGGTCGCTAAACTTCCTTAGGTCGCCTAATTCTATAGGTCGCTAACTCCTATAGGTCGCTAACTCCTATAGGTCGCTACTCACTAGCTCTCTTAGGTCGCTGCAAACCCCTAAGTCGCTCAAAACCTTAGGTCGCCAACATCCTATAGGTCGCTCCAACCGACCTAACCTACCCCACGACCTAAGCCACCACACGACCTATCAACTAAACGACCTAACTATCACACGACCTAACTCCTTAGGTCGTTCTAATCCTTAGGTCGCTCCACTTCACTAAGTCGCCTACCTCATAACTCGCCAACTTCCTTAGGTCGCTCCAAACCCTCATACGACCTAAGACTTAGAATCTGGACGACTTATCAACAATACGACCAATTGTCAACTGTTTTACGATGTTTCGATCCGTAAAAATACGGGTCGTTACATTCTGACTCGTTTCTCATCGATTCTTATCTATCATATTTGTCTGTCAAAGTCTGTTTTTAGCTTACCTCACTTTGAGACTGTTGTTTGGGTTGTTCTATTTCCTAGATCGTGATCCAATTTGTAGCTGGTTGCGTTCAAACTTCTCTAGCCTCGAAAGGTGAGCAATCACTCACGATTAACATTCTTATATTTATTAAATTTGATTTCAATTGAAACAGCAAATGAAATATACTGCTGTTAGTTATTTACATTGTTATATATATCATTATCTGAATCTGTTCACTTGTGACATCTGACACCATTATCTGTTATTTATCACTGATGATATATGCCTGTTGCTGATTGTTATATTATTGTCATATCTGTTATCACTCTGAAAGTTCCCTGTTAGTATATAATTCACTATGGGTTGAAATGATACATACCCGAACGATCTGTAGAATAAGAGAAAATCGTTATGGTTTGAAATGATAAACCCAAGCGATTTTCATTGAATTGAATTTTGGATTACGGGTTGAAAAGATATATACCAGTATATAATTTAAATTGCGGATTGAAATGATAAATATCCGTATCACTTGACCATAGGGTAGAAAATTATATACAGACACCGTTGGTCTTTATATAAATATTTTAACAATGATTTCTATGGTTTTAAAGAAATATAGGGTTTTAAATTAAATAGTGATTTTTAAAGATTTATTAAAGTTGATTTAATAAAGTTGATATATAATATGCTTAAGTATTTATTTAATATCTATATTTTCAAATATAGAGTTTATCATGATTCAGGTTGGAAGATAAATTTGAAATTGATTTGGAATTTTATTTACTTAAGAATTATACTTAAATAAGTTTGATTTGAAATTTATTGAATTTGAAATTTTAAAGAAGTGTTTTACAACTTGAAATTTGATTAAAGGTGACTTAAATGGATATTTCAAACTTATATAAATTTAAATGGGATATTTTGTAAGTTGAAGTTGTATTCAAAGGATATTGAAATAATTAAGTAAATATTTCAAAACTAAATAATAGAAAAGTGAATTGATATATATATATATATATATATATATAATTATCGAATTTAGTTGTGAAATGTGGATATTTGAAGCTTTGAAAGTTATTGAAATTGAAATGGTTTATTTGTGGTTCAAATCGTTATTTGAAATCGATATAACTTGAAAATGCTTAATTGAATTGGAGTTGAAATTGATGATTTGAGATTTGATTAAATTTGAACCTTGGAATTCGAGTTGATTTGAATTGATTTGTGAAATTTGAGGAAGCTATTTTTATATAAAGTATTTTTAAACTATATCCAAAACTATTTATATTTACTTTATAAATTATTTTAATATAAACTATTTTATATAAATAATTTTCAATATAAATTATTTTATTATAAACTAAGTTAACTTATAACTATTTTATATAAACTATCTTTATTTTATAAACTATTTTATTATATACACTAATTTTAATATCTAAACTGTTTAAGAGGAAAGTGTTGTGGATTCCAAAATATTATGATTTCAAGCTATGATTTCAAGTGTTATGAATTTCAAGGTTTTGATTTCCAAAGGGTTTTGATTTTAAAAGACTTATGATTTCGAAAGAGTTATAACTTTGGAAAGTGATATGATTTTTGAAATAATATATTGAATTGAAATGATATAGTTTTGATATGGTTTAAAAATGGAAATGATATTTTGGTTTTGAAGTGTAAACTATTTTGAAATGACCACGGTGTTATAATAACGATTGGTTGTTAAAGAGATCGGGATCGGATATGGACATACTCTCTATCGATATCGAAAACCACTTTAACAACTGTGTATGCGGTGGATATTCCAATATGAAATAGGATGGTGGCGATGATCCTAAAGGTATATACGTGGACCCACTCTCGTGAGTTGGCATAAGGTGGCTAAAACAAGAGCGATCGACGGGCCAATGAGGTAGCACCTCTGATCGAACACATTTCTTCGATACCATTCTATTACTTTGTGATTGATTTGGTGGCCACCCTTCGATTTTTGATTTGGGAGTGTGTTCCGAGGTGGGCGGTAGTGGCTGCTATGCGTTACCACCAGTCCGGATGCATAATTGGTATATCTACCCTGGCATTGCCTAGTTGTGCCGTGTCACCTACCATACCGAGCTTTACTACGAGTTTCTATTTGTGTCGTACCTATGGAGTATCTTCTCGTAGCCTCTCGAGGTACGGAGGTACTGTATAGACTATTGGCACTATTATGTGTTAAGAGCTATATGGGTAACCCCTTAATGCTATTTAAAAGTAAGTTTATTTTACTATTAGACATTATTATAATAGCGAATATTACTACATAGTAGATAGTTTAACGGATCCTTAGAGGATGGTTATCCCAAACATCCTTTGAGTTACTTGTATTTCAGTGGTTATTTCACTTGAGTTGGATTTATTGATATAAGAATGTTAATCCTGACTCGAGTGTTTTGTGTTTTGCTTTACGCTCGGGTCAGACTGAGTGATAAAGTATTCGAGACTCACCTTTGGAGTTGGAGCTTCTCTTGGAGATCCAGCTATCTATCCTGCTTTCAGTTGTTTAGTCGATTCCAGTGATGTATTCAGATCTTGTATTTGATTATTGTATTGAGACATCTATGTACTCGTGACTTCTGTTGTATCTTGTTTAACTCTGTTATATATATAGTAGCTTCATGAACTATTATTCTTTTGTTTCCGCTGCATTATTGTTATATTACTCTATGTATGTGATCCGTGATTATTTTATTTACTGTATATGCTGAGTTTTGCCAAATTTAAATTAGTAATCTGATATTTTGAGCAATTCAAATCCGACATGTATGGATGCGAATGGTTGAAAATTTTTGTTCGTTACAGTTGGTATCAGAGCTTTGGCTCAAGGCAAAGCTTAGCATATATTATAAATTTATTTACAGAATCACTTTCGTTCGAGCTTGAATCTCTTCCTTTTGACTCGATTTCTTTGAATTTTGGAACGTTCCCTGCGGTTCCAAATCTATTCTTGTCTCTCTCTATTTGTCTTCTTTTGATTCTGGAGTATCCCATAACTCCACTTCGAATGATCTTTATAATAAATTGGCGGTCTCGCCAATCTTCGAATGATTGTAAAGGGGTGAAACTCCTTTACAAGAAGCATTGATTCACTGAAGATTTCTGCATCCTCAGTTTACAATGCTATATATCTCTTGTTATCCCGAATTCTATCTCTTGAGATCAGACGTAGGTTTGTCCCAGAACTCTACATCGATCTTATTCTTGAAGTCACGGTTGACCCGGTCAAGGTTGCCCGCAATTTATATAAACTTATTCATTCCCTTATTCTATTATTTAATCATCTTGTCATTTTTTTTCCAACTTATCTTCAAATCATTTTTTTGAAGTGTATTTGTAAACTAATATTTTAAAATGTTTTATTATATATTGTGTTGTTTGAGTTGTTGATGTTGATTTGGGTTTCCAATCGATTCATCTGATCAACGCTATCGATAGGATCTCCAAAACACTTGAACAGAACAAACCGACACAATATGATTTTCAAATTTAGTAATGAGATAAATTTTGTATAATTATATATAAGTATAATTTTCTAAACTTTGATAATTAATTGAATTGGATGTTAAGAAATAATATTTGACTTTGTATATACCTTGTAACCATTGGCTTTGTTTCATACATAAATAATTGGATTATAAACTTAGTTATAAATTTATTTGGAAATTTAAATGAATTTAAATCAAGAATTTGAGAATTTAATTTCCGATGGTTTCAAACTCCGTGTTTATAGTTTTAAAGGATACATTATTTAAAGTATTTCCAAATAGAAATCGTTTTCAAAGGTTTTTTTAAAGTTCTAAATCAGTGCTCATCCCTTTGTCGCTGGAAAATAATTTCGGTGATGACTGCAGCATCATCGACATTCATTTTCGAGTTTCGAAGTGAAGAGACCATTCTATAGCTTTGCTACAGTTTTGCTTTGAAGAATTTAATTGACTTGAATTTCTAAAATACGACTTGATTTATAATATATATGGGTATATGATTTCAAATTTGATTGATATATATTAAGTATATATATATATATATTAAATTAGTTTGAATTTAATCGGAAATTTAAATTCTTAAAATTTATCTTAAAGGATGATTTCAAGTGTAAAATGAAGCCAAATTTTGAATAAATATTTAAGGTTGAATAATTGAATTAGAAAATTTTATTTGTATAATACTCAATTACATTCCAATATAACTTACCTAAATTATTCAGAAGTTAAAAATGTAATTGGATAATATACAATATAAAATGACTTTATAAGAAAAGATTTGAGTGTTATAATAAATGTAATACACTTAAATTTTATTATAAAGATGTTAATAGAGATAAATATAATAATAAGTTAATTGGATAATAGATGAAATAAATAAATTTTGTTTGAAGAAATTAATAAATTGAAATTAGATGAATTTAAGGAAATACCTTGAATTTAAAATCAATTATTAAATATTAATTAATTCAAGTTGAAACCTATATGTTTAAATTAATTGTTTATTTTAAATTTTCAATGTATTTTCTTTCTAGTTGTTTCTATTCTCCTACCTCATCCCTTTTCGGGGACGAAAAGTTTCGAGTGGGGGAGAGTGTAACGACCCGTAAATTTTGGTGGTTTATTAATTTAATTAATTGAAATTTTGTAAAATTTTAAATAATAAAACTTTGAAATATAAATTTGATATTTGAAATACGTCTAATTAAACATAGCAAATGGTAAATTTTCATCTGATAATATGCAATTTTATTTTCTTGTGTAATTCTATTTCAATCCCAATCAGTTAAAAATTGATGGTAATAGAATGTTTTCCAAATCTAAATACTTTTATACAGAAAATTTGTAAATCATCTTCTGAATGAGACGTCATATTTCGTTTCTTTAAATTTGGACTGCTATTGCTCCATTTTTCTTATTTTCAATGGATTAGCAGCATTTTTGGTACCGATAGCGACTTTTGATCGGATGATCGTATCACCGATATCTGTATAGTGTTCTAATCGTCTCATCGTGCTGATCTCCGCAGTATATTCAACTGTCAATTTTGATATCCGGTGCACGGCGGAATCTGTGAGACAATTAATTGTACCAGATCCGTATTTAAATGTTTTGGTTTCTATGTCCACTCCAATGTCCACAGGCTGAAACGATGGAAATTAATTTTATTTTCTGCTATAATTCAGTCGTTGACTGTTGCCATCCACTATATCCCATTTTTCAATTCGAAAATATAAAACGTATAAAATTAGTATACATTTTGTACTCATTTATTTTCAACGGTTCATTTCCTTTCCTTTTAAACAATTCCATTCTCTTCCTTATTTGCTTTAACCCTGTTCACTTCGTTTTGCCCAATCAACTTCTTTTCCCCCCTTCTTCCTCCTTCTCTGGTTATAGCTTTGGAACAAAATTTATAAAAACATATGCTGTTGCTTGAGAATCCACCACAGATCCTTCTCATTTCCATTCTCATGCACTGCACGCGAGAAGCTCTCCCCTCACACCACCGAAGCTTCAACCACAGCCGAGAACCCGACCTCTACTCCATCCTGCTCTCCTACTCGAGCACACGGCCTCCTAGATCAGCTTCTCCTCCTCCCTCGTGTCCGACTCAACCTCCACCGTGTACCGCTTGCCTGTCTCTTTGCTTTGTTTGGGGTTGTGTGCATATCATTTTGCACATGAGAATTTTATTCCAGCTTTTATATATAGCAGGTATATATATTTATATAATATGCAAATTATATTCTGGTGTATATAAATATATATAGGTTTATTTAAAGTATATGCGTGAGTCCTGGTTTTGAGTATATGCATATGCCAAATGTTTTATTTTAGAAGTAGTTGTTTTGTTGTTGAGGAAACCTGTATATATTTAGTTTACTTATATATATATATATATATAAGTATGTTCAGTTTAAATCTAGTTATATAATACAAAGTTGATGTTGTAGTTCTCAAATAAATGTTTTGATATACTGGCCGTGCTTTCAAGTTTTACAGTATATGTTATATATATGTTTATAGTTTTAATATTGTAAGTTATATAATTATATATTCAGTTATATATACTATAAGATGTGTTATAAGTTATATTTATAAGTTCATGTATCACTGTTGATTGCATATGTTGTCTGCATGTATTGTCTGCATATATTTATTTAAAGATATATATGTTTGCTTTATGAAAATAATTGTGCATATAAGTTTTGTTAAATATAAGAAAATTGGTTTTGTATATTATGAAGTAAATTTGGTATTAAGTGTGACCATTTGAGTTAACTATGTGTTACAAAGTTTTTATATTTATAACTTACTTTCTTGATGCTTGCGTGTATACGTATACAAATATTGATTTATTTATTAGCTGTGAGTGAAAGTGTGTATGAATGAAAAGTGAGTACTTTGCAGTTTTATATATATGTACACATATTAAGTTTATATATGGGTAGTTATTATCTGTTATATATATTTTGTACAAGTATTTATATATATATATACATATATATGTGTGTGTAATTTATATAAGTTATGATATAAACTTCAGATTGTTGTAAATGCTAAATTTTCCAAATATGCTATAAAGGTTTAATTTTTTTAATAGGTTGGTAAGTTAACTATTGATTTTGAAACATACTATAAAGATTTTTATTTTATCTTGATCTGAGTTAATAATTATACTTTTATTTGTGGTTTATTTTATTGGTTTTATGAACTTATATGTGATATCCCGGAATTTTTGGCAATATCAATTTAATAATCTATATTAAAAATTAAATTGATTTGATAATTTTTGATCAATAAGATTTGAATTAGTTTAATAATCTTCTTTTATAAAATATTTAAATTGGTAAGATTTATCTTTTAAAAGCTAATAAATTGTTTTCTATATATAATGTGTGTGTATATATATATATTTGTATATATATTGTAATTAGATAAGCATTGTTTTAATTTAACAAATAAAGCATATTTTCTAATTCTAATATTTTTGGTAATTTGAAAATTATGATTTATTTGATATTAAGCTTTTTAAAGATATTTAATAAATAACTATATGGTTTTAAAAAATACTTAAGGTAAATATTTAATTACTTAAATTTATTTTAGCTTAAGTTTAAATAGAAATTAATTAACAAAAAGGTTTGCTTTATTTTTTAATATAGCTTAATAAATATGATTTGTAAATAGATATGAAAGTTTAAAATACAATTAGTATATGAAACATTAATCCATTCAAGTAATAAGAAATTAATAATCTCTTTTATAAATTTTATAAAATTGTCAAAGATGTTATTTTCAAATAATGGATATATGTATTGTTTTTATTTATGAATATACTTTGTTTTATTTCTTTAAAATTAGCTATATATATAACTAAGTATTTATAAACTAATTAATTAAGTTAAAAATCTTTTATTTACATTTAAACTAAAAGGAAATTACTTAAGAGACATGTGTCATTATCCTAAAGCTTTATATAACATGTGTAATTTAACTAATTAAGGAATTTGACAAATGTCGTAATATTAGACAAGTGGCATTTTTAAATTTAGTTTTTCTTTTATTTTTATTAAAAATCATTTCAGCCTATATATAACTATTTGTTCTCTTCCCTTCATTCTTTTTCTACCATCTTCTTTTTCAAAAGATAAAAACAAAACTAGAATCAACATTCGCAAACCAGATTTCTGTAATTCATTTTCAACTTCAAAAGAAAACCCCTGTAACTATTTCAAAAACCAATCTTTAATCAATATCCTCTGAAAAGCTTCTTCAAACCTATAAACTCATTTTCAAAAGCAAGAACCAAAGCCTGTATGAAATCTGAGACAAGCAACTCAAGTTTTTAAAACAACAAGCATTCCAGTTTTAAAATCAAAGAAGCTAAAGAATTCAAGTTTTCCCAGTTTCAAGTTTTTCGAAATAAAGGCTCTGTTCTTCATTTTTAAATCTGGTGAGTAAACTTTATTTTTAAAAAACAGTTTTAACCTGATCCTATAATTGATATCAGTGATAAATGTAGCAGTAATATAGTTTAAAATATGTGTTGGATGTGAATGCATGCATATATATAAAGATGAGTCTGTGGAAATATCTATGTTTATGTATATGTTGTTCCTCTGTTCAACATTTTCTGGTGAGTAAACTCTTAGATCTGCTATATTTTGAATTAGTTTATGATAATCTTTGAAGTATAATATGAAATATGCTTGCATGTATATATATACATGAAAATGATGTTTGCATGTCTAGGTACAAGAGTATTTGTTCTGTTCCAGGTTTACAGGGTTTATACCAAATTCAAAAATCAAATTCTCTTCACCTATTCTTTTATAGGCTTTAATATTTAAACAAGATATGTTTGAATTAACATGAATTAAGTTTAAAAAAAATATTTTTAAGAATAATTAGTTTAAGTTTGTTTGGAAAATTTAAATATACAGTGAAAACTTGGAAACCATGTTAAATTCGAATCCCATAATTTCTTGATTCACTTACATCTTCTAGTTAGACTTCGAAAAACATGAATTTTAAAAGTAGAATCAAGATTTTTAGTGTAGTTTTGATTGAGAAATTCCGGGTTGAACGAGAATTGGGTTTTTGGCAATTTACGGCGATCGGAGCAAGGTGGGTCATCGGAATTGTTTCTGAAGGTAGCTGGGAGGTTGATGATCAAGGGAAAAATGGCTACAGGGTCGTCAGATCGTCGAAACGGCCAGGATAAGGTGGATTAGGGTTTAAAGGATTATCTTGGTCGATGGAAAAAACTTGATCGCTGCGACATCATCGTTGCATCGAGTGGGACTAAACCGGGTGGAATCGAGTCGTAGGTGAGTGGCGAGACTGGGGATGTGAAGGCGGGGTGGCCGGTGATCGGAGACGTCGGAACGAGGGAAGTTTTTGGGTGATGGTTTCTGTCCAGTTTCTTTGATTGGGTTCGTCGAGTTCGATTTTGATCGTGATATGGTTCGTGGGTTCTGGGTGATCAAGTCATTAGAGGGGAAGGTCGAAGACTTGTCGGTGACCGTAGCGATGACCGGAGGTGGCTATAGCGTTGGTGCACGTGCACGTGCACGTGATGTTGGAGTTGTATCAGTTAATCGAATTTGGAAAGAAGGTGAAGATACTCGGGGATGGTCTCGGGGAAGCGAGAGTTCGACTCGAAGTAAAAGAAGGAGGGTGAAACTTGAAGTAAGGCTCGGGTATTTGAGTGTTTGACTCGAGTTTTTCGATCTGGATTATATAACAAGTTTAAAAATTTAAATTTAATCAAGTTTAAATAATTTCCAAATCAATTCTTTTTAAAATAAAACTTGTTTTATTTAAGTTAGAAATTAGTTAAAATGTTTTTAAAATTAACTAAGTTTAAAAGAGTTTAAATTATAAATATATATAATCTTTGTTTTTTTTGAAAAGTTTATTTTAATAAACTTAATGTTGTAATTAAGACAAGTGTATTAAATTTTTGATAAATCAAGAAGAAATGATTTTGTGTAAACTAAATTCAAGTTTGAATTTAATAAGATTTAAATGATGAAATTAAGTAAATTAATTAAGGTAATTAATTTAAGGATATTTAATTAGAGTGTTTAATTAAGGTAAATGGTTTATCTTAATTAATTAAGGTCTTATTAATAAAAGTAATTAAAGTATAATTACTTAATTAATTAAAGATAATTAATTAATGTAATTAATTTAAGATAATTAATTAATGTAATTAATTTAAGATAATTAATTAATGTAATTAATTTAAGATAATTAATTAGTTTAATTAATTTAGGATAATTACTTTGAAAATTGATTAAGTATGATTACTTAATATAATTAATAAAGTATAATTACTTAGTATAAGTAATTAGTGGTTAATTAATGAATGTAATTAATAAAAGGATAATTACTTAATGAAAGAAATTAGTGGTTAATTAATGGAAGTAATAAAAGGTTAATTTCTTAATGGAAGTAATTAAGGAATTAATTACTTAATGTAATTAATTAAGTTTAAATGTAATTTATTAAGTTAATTAATTAAGTTTAATTAATTTAAACACTTGATGATTTGATAAATAATTACTTAATTTAAGTAATGGATTTGTAATTACTTAGTAAAGTAATTAATGGTAATTACTGGATGTAATTAATGGAAGATGATTTAAGAATAGAAGTAATTTGAGTTTAATTACTTTTTGTAATTAATCAAGAGATTAATTAAAGATAATTAATTAAGGAGTAATTAATTTATGTAATGAAGTAATTAAGGGAAGTTAATTACTGGATGAGATTAATCAAAGGTGATTAATAAATGTGGTTTAATTAAAGATTAATTACTTAATGTAATTAATTTAAATAGGATAATTAATTAAGAGTAATTAGGGATCATTAATTAAATACAGTTAATGATGTAATTAAGGGTTGATTAATTAAAATTAATTAATCAATGATAAGTGATTATAGAATAATTAATTAATGAAATTAATTAAGGATTAAAGTAATTGATTATAATTAATTAATTAATGAAGTAATTAAAGGTTAATTACTGTATTTGGTTAAGAATAATTAATTTGTGAAATTAATTAAGGATAATTACTTAAAGTAATTAAAAGATAATTAATCAAGGATGATTAATTGAAATGAATAATTAGAGGATAATTAATTAATTGATTTATAATTAATTAATGGTTAAGTAAGCAAGATTTATAGAATGAAGTAATTAATTTAATTTATGTTAAATTAATTAGAGATGGTATAAATCATTACTTATGGATGGTTGAATAATATTGAATGCTTTGCATTGTTTGATATCTCTGATGAGATATGTGCTGATATGTGATATAGATGTTTTGGTTAAATTGTGATGATAATGTGAATTATCTATTTGTGATAATAGTGTAGATTATCAATTGTGATATTGTGAATTATCTATCTGTGTGTACTTAGATAATTGAATTGAATTGTTTTAACCTTAAAACAACTTGGCCTTAAAAGATACGTTTTGGATTTCGATGAGACCGGGATCGGGTTTCCAGATTTGGATATCCAAATACCACATCGATCCAAATTAACGATAGGTCGTGAATCTCAAGGAAAGATGAAGATTCAGAGTGCAAGGGTTATTATCATTAACTCTGAGGGTGATTCCAAAACGAGTGTAACGAGATAATGCCTTCGGTTTCGTTCGAACCCGGAACGAACTTGTATGGATTGAATGCTTTCAGAACATCGTTAGGTGGACGATGAGCATTCTAAGTGATGTGTTCTGATTAAAGGTAATCGTAGCCTCAAGCCTCATTAACCGGGAATGGCTAAAACAGGGGAGGTGCAGCAAGGCTTCGTGGGTAGCACCCACTGAGAGTAAGGTCATCCCTGTCTAGATGTCCCTTTTTATTTCGGCTTAGTGGTGTGGTTGCTGATCACAACCGTGGGGTGATTTTATTCAAAATTATCCACTAAGGGATGGTTCCGGCTTTGTGTTGCAGGGGATTGGGCGTGATCCTCGGTACGCTGATCTAGGCCAGGTACTGTGACGGGCGGTACCCCAGTAGCCCTGCCATTGTATGTAATCCAATCTCCAATAAGCGCCGTACGATTTAGTTGTGCCCAACTATATTGGAACGTGAGATGTAAGCATTCCAGCTATTTCTGTATTTTACTTGAAAACCCTAGACACTATTGTAATATAACTGGATTTCCTATCAAATGTTTTGGTTAGCGTAAGGTAAAAACTTTTCCATGTTTATGTGTGGGAAGTCTTACGTGATACCTTTGTTTTAAAAAAAGGTTTTGAAGTTAAGCAACTTTAACCCGTGTACTTACACCAGACCCATGTCTGACCCAAGTGTTTATTTTCTGTTTTATTAAACTCTTGGGTACTCAAATTTTTATGAGTAGCTAAGGGATTCAGGTTAGCTTTGACGAATCTATGGAGGAGATATGGAGCAGGAGGCTTTAGCATTCGTAGATATATAGTGTTCCGCTGTGTTGATCTCTGTGTTGTATCTTGTGTTGTATGATAGACAGGTTTTATAACTGTCTAATGTATTGTGTTGTATAAGTGGTGTAACTCTGATTATGTAAAGACTATGTAATAGTTATGTGACATATTATATTTTGTTCCGTTTCCGCTGTAAGATTCTGATATTGTTTAGTTCTTTCTCTATCTTTTCTCGTTTCTATCCCTTTCTTTCTTATTAATGATGCGTCATTCTGTGGAATGAATGGCGGGTCGTTACATTATATATCATGTTCGAATATATATTTCATGTATGTTAGTATAATATAAGTGTTATATGTTTTTATATTAATTTATATAAATTAGTATGCATTAATTGGTGTTCAAAGATATAAATATATGGAGACTTTGTTTGAAGAGTTGAATTAAATTTTAATTTGAGATATATGTTTAATTTGATAATAATAATAATAATGATGATGATGATGATGATGATGTTCTATCAAATTGATTCTGATTCGTTTCTCATCGATTCTTATCTATCAACTTTGTTTGTCAAAGTCCGTTTTTAGCTTACCTCACTTTGAGACTGTTGTTTGGATTGTTCTATTTCCTAGATCGTGATCCAATTCATAGCTGGTTGCGTTCAAACTTCTCTAGCCTTGAAAGGTGAGCAATCACTCACGATTAACGTTCTTATATTTATTAAATTTGATTTCAATTGAAACGACAATTGAAATATACTGCTGTTAGTTATTTACACTGTTATATATATATATAATTATCTGTATCTGTTCACCTGTGACATCTGACACCATTATCTATTATTTATCACTAATGATATATGTCTGTTACTGATTGTTATATAATTGCCATATCTGTTATCACTCTGAAAGTTCCCTATTAGTATATAATTCACTATGGGTTGAAATGATACATACCCGAACGATCTGTAGAATAAGAGAAAATCGTTATGGGTTGAAATGATAAACCAAAGCGATTTTCATTGAATTAAATTTGGGATTATGGGTTGAAAAGTTATATACCCGTATATAATTTAAATTGCGGATTGAAATGATAAATATCCGTATCACTTGACCATAGGGTAGAAAATTATATACAGACACAGTTGGTCTATATATAAATATTTTAAAAATGAATTCTATGGTTTTAAAGAAATATAGAGTTTTAAATTAAATATTGATTTTTAAAGATTTATTAAAGTTGTTTTAATAAAGTTGATATATAATATGTTTAAGTATTTATTTAATATCTATATTTTCAAATATAGAGTTTATTATGATTCAGGTTGGAAGATAAATTTGAAATTGATTTGAAATTTTATTTAATTAAGAATTATACTTAAATAAATTTGATTTGAAATTTATTGAATTTGAAATTTTAATGAAGTGTTTTACAACTTGAAATTTGATTAAAGGTGACTTAAATGGATATTTCAAACTTATATAAATTTAAATGGGATATTTTGTAAGTTGAAGTTGTATTCAAAGGATATTGAAATAATTAAGTAAATATTTCAAAACTAAATAATAGAAAAGTGAATTGATATATATATATATAATTATCGAATTTAGTTTTGAAATGTGGATATTTGAAGCTTTGAAATTTATTGAAATTAAAATGGTTTATTTGTGGTTCAAATCGGTATTTGAAATCGATATAACTTGAAAATGCTTAATTGAATTGGAGTTGAAATTGATGATTTGAGATTTGATTAAATTTGAACTTTGGAATTCGAGTTGATTTGATTTGATTTGTGAAATTTGAGGTAGCTATTTTTATATAAAGTATTTTTAAACTATATCCAAAACTATTTATATTTTACATTATAAATTATTTTAATATAAACTATTTTATATAAATCATTTTCAATATAAATTATTTTATTATAAACTAATTTAACTTATAACTATTTTATATAAACTATCTTTATTTTATAAACTATTTTATTATATACACTAATTTTAATATCTAAACTATTTAAGAGGAAACTGTTATGGATTCCAAAATATTATGATTTCAAGCTATGAGTTCAAGTGTTATGAATTTCAAGGTTTTGATTTCCAAAGGGTTTTGATTTTAAAAGACTTATGATTTCAAAAGAGTTATAACTTTGGAAAGTGATATCATTTTTGAAATATTATATTGAATTGAAATGATATCGTTTTGATATGGTTTAAAAATGGAAATGATATTTTGGTTTTGAAGTGTAAACTATTTTGAAATTACCACGATGTTATAATAACGATTGGTTGTTAAAGAGATCGGGATCGGATATAGACATACTCTCTATCGATACCGAAAACCACTTTAACAACTGTGTATGCGGTGGAGATTCCGAAATGAAGTAGGATGGTGGCGACAATCCTAAAGGTATATACGTGGACCCAACTCCCGTGTGTTGGCATAAGGTGGCTAAAACATGAGCGATCGACGGGCCAATGAGGTAGCACCTCTGATCGGACACATTTCTTCGATACCATTCTATTACTTTGTGATTGATTTGGTGGCCACCCTTCGATTTTTGATTTGGGAGTGTGTTCCGAGGTGGGCGGTAGTGGCTGCTATGCGTTACCACCAGTCCGGATGCGTAATTGGTATATCTACCCTGGCATTGCCTAGTTGTGCCGTGTCACCTACAATACCGAGCTTTACTTCGAGTTTCTATTTGTATCGTACCTATGGAGTATCTTCTCGTAGCCTCTCGAGGTACGCAGGTACTGTATAGACTATTGGCACTATTATGTGTTAAGGGCTATATGGGTAACCCCTTAACGCTATTTAAAAGTAAGTTTATTTTACTATTAGACATTATTATAATAGCGAATATTACTACATAGTAGATAGTTTAATGGATCCTTAGAGGATGGTTATCCCAAACATCCTTTGAGTTACTTGTATTTCAGTTGTTATTTCACTTGAGTTGGATTTATTGATGTAAGAATGTTAATCCTGACTTGAGTGTTTTGTGTTTTTCTTTACGCTCAGGTCAGACTGAGTGATACAGTATTCGAGACTCACCTTTGGAGTTGGAGCTTCTCTTGGAGATCCAACTATCGATCCTGCTTTCAGTTGTTCAGTCAACTCCAGTGATGTATTCAGATCTTGTATTTGATTATTGTATTGAGACATCTATGTACTCGTGACTTCTGTTGTATCTTGTTTAACTCTGTTATATATATATAGTAGCTTCATGAACTACTATTCTTTTGTTTCCGCTGCATTATTGTTATATTACTCTATGTCTATGATCTGTGATTATTTTATTTACTGTATATGCTGAGTTTTGCCAAATTTAAATTAGCAATCTGATATTTTGGGAAATTCAAATCCGACATGTATGGATGCGAATGGTTGAAAATTTCAGGTCGTTACAGTTCTATAAGCTTCAAAGACTTCAATGCTTTCCTCACATGAGGCCGTGGGGTTGAGAGCAAGCTTGAGAGAGTCGTTGGCCGCTGATCTCGGATGCTCCTAGACATGCCGATGGGCATCTGGTTACTCTCTGGAACCTTTGAGGGCAAAGATGGAGGAGGGATTCACTCGCCAACCTATGGGGGGCTGACTTAGATATTGATAGAGTGTTGAGCCTCGGGGAATTTCCAGCAAGGAGAGAGGCCGAGATCAAGATCATTGATAATGATCGTCCTTTCCTTCGGTATAGTTATGAGGCTAAATCGATCAGGGCATCTCAAAGAGGCATTCTTGGCAAGCGATGAGAGGCTCTTTCGCTGTGCTTGGGGGTCCTTCCAGTGACCTGATGGTAGAGCAGGATCACACTTACAGTTGCCATATTTCATACGAGATATGGGATATCAAGTGCGAAAAGAGCTTGCAAGGAGGCTACTAACCATAAGGTCGGAGGTTCAATTCCTCATTCAGCACCAGAATGGTGACTATATTTTTTGTCAACCTAGAAATTGCCCCACGAAAAGCAAAGGTTACTTGCTAGTTATACGAATTATTCGGTTAAAGAGCTAAAATAAGCATTCAATGGGTAAATGACACAAGATATAGAGTGGTTTTTGGCAAAGCTACCTACGTCCATTGAAAAATTCTTTTATTGCACAACTCTCCTACAATTAAAGGGAACTGCAAGACTAAGATATGATAAAAATGGGTGGCTCAATACTATTATTGTTGCAAATCTTGTGGACTTGTTGAGCATAGCACTGCGAATGGTGAGTTGCTTTGAGAATCTATTGCCTGATGTTAAGATGTGGTCGCGGGATCGCGTGTGGCCGATGAATCCTTTGAATAAATCGACTCTTGTGGGTGGCGACCAACCTTTTGAATTAGTCAACCCTTAGTGAGTGGCAACCAATAACCCCTTTGAAGTTGCCAAGCATGGGGTATTTATAGTGGTTGAAACCGATGCTAGAACGGTTGAGATGATGCCATAAAATCAGCTGGAAATGTGTTGTGCCTTAAATCCGATTAATGAGGTACAACTAGCGAAGTGAAGGGAATCAAGACTGAGGTCAACATCATCAGGAAAAACCTTGTAAGATACTTTCCCTGCTCTTATTGTTCATGCATAGTGGTAGCACGTTGCCTAGCATTTTCTGCATTAGAAGAGGACACACATGGTTGTAGTTCTTTGTCGACCTTTCCCACATGCTGATGAGGCGAGGCATACCGAGCAGGCCAGCATTTTACTAAGGATGTAGAAAGCGGTGGGAAATTGCGAGGGGTAGTACTGGGGGAGAAGGATGTGCCGGTTAGGCCTGGCTACACTACTCAAAAGGATGCAGAGGTAAGCCCGTAGGACTGTTTGCGGAGGTTGAATAGGAGTTGATTTGGCAGTGGGCCAAAGGAGGTGCTCGTGTAGACGAGCTATTTGGGAGTCAGCTGGTCATAAGAGGGGGTCGGATGATGTAGACTGAGCCGAGTAGTGTAGATGCCTTGCTTTGCTTAACGAGCTAGTTGTTGTCATTGATTCGGGATGCACTGGTCAGGAGGGCTGACCTAAAATGTTATGCAGAGGACGGGCTGAGAGGGGTCCAACCTAGATGGCAGTCGAGGAAGACTTGCTGGCCTATTTTTGATTCTCGAGTGGCATGTGGTAGGCTGGTCTGGCCCAAAGTTAGCTCAGACCGAAGTGGATTAAACTAAGAAACCTTGATTAAACTATTTTCTTATTTGTTAAAATTTTGAGTAACATATGGGAATATAAAATACAGTATATACTTGTAAAAAGGGAAAAGAGTGAAACCACTAATTGGACCACATCCTCACTACTATACACCCTGACCCTAATTAATGGTTTGATGTAGAGATAGACTGCCTACGTACACTTTTAGGATCAATCCCACATAATTGTTTCAAACCTAAACCTCCATTCATCCTATAGTCATAGATGTTAGCACATAACAATATTAATTACAAACAATCACAAGATTGACATGATAAAAGAAACATATTTATTATACTAACTATAAACAAGTAAGGAAATAATATCTCAACACACTTACATAAATACGTGTTATCTAATCCATATATCTACCCACTACCAACCAAAATACTAAACTAACACTAATGCTCAACATAGGACCAGGTACATGGGTAGTGGTAAAAAGGGAGAATTTAAAAAAAAAATCATTTTATTAATTTAATACTGGACATTATTTTGTGTTTACACGAAAAATTTATTTCCACTAAATCATATTTAGCTAACATTAATAAAAAGGATTGTGTTATTTTAGTTTAGTTATGTTTTATTTTATTTTTAAAACTTCACTATATGTGTATGTTGTAGAAACCAGGCCGAGTGGTAGCGGATGGGTTCAATGTCCAATTAAGAAACTCTTTGAAGAAGAGAATGAATCGGAATATAGCTGCTACACCAAAACTAGGTGCAAAGAACCAACCATTTTGACCCAATGGATAAATAAGGAATACAAAAACAAAAACTTTCAAAAAAAATCTCTAATTAGATCCTTATTGGGCATATGAAAATGGGTTTATTGGATCAAACCTAATTATTTTAAATAAAATCCAATTTTATTTATTTTTTTAATTAGTCAATTAGTAGATTTAATTATTTGAAATTTTTTATATTATATGAGTATACCATAATGTATTCATGTGTATATATAGTGCATGTCCAACATATAATATAATGTGCATAGTTAACGTGCACGTATATAGATGTTGGATTTACATCTATAAAGGACATACTCACGATCCATATACATATTTTTGTTCTCAAAATTATTATTTAAATATGTATGTATACATGTTAAGATCCAAAATTGAAGGTGTGTGTTGTTTTAAATAGAAGTTAATTATAACACCCGTACAATTTACGAAAATTAATAAATAATTATTAAGGCTTAAAAATGGAATTTGAGCAAACATTAAAATTTAGCCATGAAACGGGTACCATTGCGTTCGTGGCGATTTTCTAAGCAACTTTCATATTTGGATTTTTGTGATCGGAGCTCAAATAAAGAGGTTATTAGCATTTGAATTTTTCCGAATGGAAATAATTAAAAAACAAAAATACGAAATAAATAACATCAAATGCGGACGTCACCAGTCTACCGCTAGCAGTTGACCGCTGAAATGATCCTCAATCTTTTACCTTAATTTTTCAAGGATTTTTTTTGAATATATATATATACACACACATTTAAACTTAATTTGAATTCTCAGAGTCATTTTTCTTTTCAATCAATTATCTAGGATCCAAATTTCTACTAATATAAATATATCAGTGTATTCATAAAGATATGCACATACATATGAGGATGCATGTGTCCCTTTTGTTTAAATCAGAGTTATGGTAAACAAGAGCATATTCTGTTTGATTTGAATTTGAATCAATCTACACATAGTTAATTTCCATATTCTTTTTGATATTTGTAATAAATGAGTAGATCCTGCTCATATTTATTCTTAATGATTTTGATCATTCTAACTATGATTTACTAATAATTTATCTTGGCAAGACAGTCTTAGAATACATGGCCTTTTCATAGTATAGTTCAAATGCTTGATATTTGATTAAGGCCAGAAAATTATATCTATATTTATCATTTTCAACTTATGGTTTTCTTTGAAACTCATCTGTTCTTTGACTCAATCAATAAGACACACTATGTGTTAATATACATACATATATATATATATATATATATATATCCCTAAGTCACTTTTACTCAGTAATCTTAAAGTTATCTTAACCCGAAGATCAATACAAGATTGATTTCCTGGACTTGAAAGTCCAGAATTTGGTGTCTTTGGCAAAGTGTTTTCTGTGTTTTATTTGTGCAAACCTGACCTCAATGTGTTAATCACTTGCATATCAGTTTCTAAGTTTTCTGTGACTAGGGTACTGGACTTGAAAGTGTTTAAAAAGTGGTGCAATCCCTGGATTATGGTGAACAATGGCTTGAATGCAGAGTGCTCCCTGGTTTGATAATACAAACCAGTCAAAGTGCATATTTGTCTATGGTATTTGAAAGAGAGTTTTAGTGAAACACTTGCTAAAAGAACAAAGGGTTATGAAATGCATTTTACTATCAAAATACAGACCAACATGATCAACCAAGACTCCATTGTTTTGAAGCTAGTTAACCCTTGTGACTGTGTCAACCAGACACTCTAACCATGTCAATTGAAATGCCATTCATTTGCAAAGTACTTGAAACCTTTTTAAGATATATACACTTCTCAAAACAACTCACAAATGGACTTGAACTCTTTTACAAAATATTTCAAAGAAAAGCAACTGAATACTTAAAAGAATACTCCAAGTTAAAATCAGATTTTACCCAAAACTTAATGCTTTTGAATGACTCAAGATTGACGAATACATAATATAGGTTATGTAAGACAACTGCTTAAATATATTTTTCTTTTTCAGATTTTCATAGATAATACTTTAAGCTTATTTTCTTGTTCACAACTCAGATAATCCTTCAGTTCTCAAACCTTAATACATAACAAAATTCAATAGAAACAACTAGTTTAATCAAACATAATAAGTTCATTATGTAACACGAAATTTAAAAACACAAATTTTCATGAATACATCCAGATAAATCATCCTATGCTCTTATTAAAAACTAGCTAGCATGCTCATTCATTCTTTCTCATTAGCCATAACTTTCTTTCCTACTTAGGTCCTGCATTCCCGGAAAGAGCATTAGTGGCTGCCTCATTTTAAAATGAGACACCCCCATATGCCATGAGCAAATAATGGCCAGATCTATGATCTGGTGTGAGCAACAACAATATATCCATAACATTAAGCAAATAGGTGATACATGAGTATTGGCTTGTTGTTTATGCAATTTCTTTAATCAACTATTTTACCACGTTTCAGATAATTTTGTGCATGTATGATAACTTCAACAATCAACCATGTACACATACATAATTATGCAAACATGCACATTAATCAGTAGCATATAGATGCACCGGAACAACCATGGTTCCATTCCAACCAATCTAGGAAATACTCAAGTTCCTATTTCATCATTTATGGGTTGTATTTATCAATTTAAATCCTAGCCTCATCTGCTATCAAGGAATCACAGGGACACATTGCAATGAACTAATTCATATCATTGCACAATGATCTCAGGGCTTGAACAAACCATGTGCCAACTTGCATACTTCAAATATGACAAGCATTCCAGCAGCCTTCTTGGCTCACCATCCCAAGTTTATTTACTAATTGTATTTATGTTTAATCCTATCATCAGATAGCTAGGTGAACAAGTCACTATGTACATGAAACATCCCATACATCTTGCAAACATATTTTTCAAAAGCAAGCAGATAATCATTTTCAAGGACATTGCCATCAGATGTCTTGACTTTAAATCAAATATAAGAATATTTACAACTGAGAATAGAGACATGGCATGTTAGGTTATTATGATTTGCAAGTAACTATGGTTGAACCAGATTCAAGATCTAGCTTAATCATAATTTTGACTTGTGGGTTTGCTATTTGATTAGGGGCTCAGCACATAAAGATCTCTATTGCACCCCCAATTCCTTTTTCTTAAGCCTCAGCACTTATACAAAGTATAATGCAGCTCGTATTATTTTCTCTATTGAAATTTTCATGCCATAGTTCTATATCAGTTGTAAGTATTCTTCCCATAATTTCAAGGTTTTGTGCCTTAGCTTTTCTAAGTATAATAAAACAGTGGGATGCACATCCATAATAAACAACATATGTAACGACCCGATATTTTCAACCATTCGCATCCATTATAAGTGTATAGGTAGACACTCATGCCGGAGTTGAATTGCTCAAAATACCGCGTTGTAATTAAAATTTGGCAAATCTCAGAATATACAGTAAATAAATATAATCACAAATCACAGACATAGAGTAAAATAATGCAGCGGAAGTAAAAGAAATAGTAGTTCATGAAGCTACTATGAAAATATATCAGAGTTACATAAGATACAACATAAGAAATAAAGTACAGCAGAAGTCTCAATACAATAACCAAGTACAGGCTGAATAGAACAACGGAACCGAAGTTGATAGAACAAGACTAGCAAATAATCTCCAGCGATTCAAATCTCCAGAAGGTGGAAATCCAAATCTGTGAATACTCAGGCTGACCCGAGCGTAAAGCAAAACACAAAACACTCGAGTCAGGACAATATATACTTATATAATGTAAACCAACTCAAGTGAACTGTAATAAAGGTACAAGTAACTTAGAAGATGCTTGGGACCGCCCATCCTCTAAGGATCCGTTAAAATATCTACTATGTAGTAATATTCGCTATTATAATAATGTCTAATAAGTAAAGTATAATCATATAGAAAATAGCGTTAAGGGGATGGAGAACCTTAACGCGGTCGGATCTTAGAATCATAATCGTAGTAAAGCTCGATATGGTAGGTGACACGGCACAACTAGGCAATGCCAGGGTAGATATACCAATTACGCACACGGACTGATGGATACGCATAGCAGCCACTACCGTTCCACCTCGAACAACACTCCCAAATCGGAGGATGGCCATCTAATCAATCACAAGTAAGAGTATAATATCGAAGAAATGTGTCCGAGAAGAGGTGCTACCTCACTGGTCCGAGATCGCTCCTGTTTTAGCCACCTTATGCCAACTCACGGGAGTTGGGTCCACGTAACATACCTTAAGAACGTCGCCACCATCCTACTTCATTCTGGAATCTCCACCGCGTACACGGTTGTCAAAGTGGTTTTCGGTATCGACAGAGAGTATGTCCATATCCGATCCCGGTCTCTTTGCCAACCAATCGTTATTATAACCCGTGGTTATAACTTTTAAAAATAGTTTATGTTTCAAATCAAAATACATCCTTTAAACCATTTCAAAATCATATCATTTATTTCAAACTAATACATACTTTCAATCCCAAAACATATCTATTCAAAACCAGTTCAAAAATATATCATTTCCATTTCAAAACCAATTCAATAATATATCATTTCAATAAAACCCAAATTTCAAAATCACTGAATATTTCCTTTAATTTATTAAACTTGAAATCTTCCTTTAAATTATCATAGCATTTTGGTAATGTAACCTTAAGGAATCATAGCATTTTTGGAATGTAATACTTCCCAATTTAACATTTTATATAATCAAAGTATTTATATACTTACAAATTTTTAACATGGTCATTTTATCATAGCCTTATAGTTAAATAAACTTTGTTACTGTAATATTCAATTTAATGCTAAAATTCTTATGTTAAGTTAAGAGTACCTTATTAACTTACATTATCATTACAATAAAGAAACTTTATTATTTTAGTCATTAAAATATGTCATTTACATTAATTAAAACTTACATATTAAATGTACTTTTTAACTTACATTCCTATTACAGTAAAGAGCATTTATCATTTAATCAATATTACACTAATTAAACTTACATTATCGAATGTACGTTTTAATTTACGTTTTATTACAAAAGGGGCATTTATTAATTTAAATCAATATTACACAAATTAAGACTTACATGTTTCTTTCATTAATTAAGACTTTACATGTTTCTTTCAGTAGATAAAACTTTACATATTTCTTTCATTAATTAGAACTTTACACGTTTCTTTCATAAATTAAACTTTACATATTTCTTTCATTAATTAGAACTTTACACGTTTCTTTCACAATAAATTTCTTATAATTAAATCCAATTTTCAACAATTTACTTAATAAGTTTAAGTGTAAGAGTTCCAATTCTTCACATTTCAACAAATAGACTTAACACTTCAAATTTAAATTACCATTTCACAATTTAACAAAATTTCCAATTTTATTTAATTAACTTAAACCTTTAATTAAAACCAAATTTCACATTTCCTAGTCAAGTTATATTTTAAAAGATCACTTTTAAACATTCATTTATTTAACCACTTAAATTCATAGAAAAATCAATAATACTTAATAATCACTTAAATTCAAATTTAATCAAATTATCATATTTACCATTTCCAAATAAAATTTAATATCCATTTTATTTATATAACTTAAATATAATTTTTAACCAAAATTCCAAATTTCCAACTTAAGTTATATTTCAAAAATCCAGTTAAACCATTCATTAATTACATTTTTAACACATAGAAAAATCATAATTTCTTTAATTCAAAATATTTCAAAATCTGTTTAAATCAAATTTCATAAATTTATATTTTTAAAATACTTAAAAATATTCAAAACACTTTATAAAATAACCACGGGCCTGTATATAATTTTCTAACCTAGGTCAAGTGATACAGATATGTATCATTTCAATCCGCAGTTAAAAAAGAAAAATCCAGGTTCTATCATTCAAACCCGCAATCACAAGTTAAAATAATTTAAATAAAAATCATTCAGGCCTATCATTTCAGCCCATAACGATTTTTCCCTATTCTAAAGTCCGTTCGGGTATGTATCATTTCAACCCATAGTGATTCTAATCTACAGGGAACTTGCAATGGTGATAACAGATATAAATAACAGAATAACATTAAATAATAGTAACATATGATATAATAAGTGTAATAACAGGTGTGAACATCATATGATAATAATATAAACATATATAACATGATGATATACATTACAGATTCAAATGGTGTCGGTTTATCAGTTATATAGGTACATATTGTCTGGTGAGAATAACTCACCTGTTTGTGCTGGAGATATCAAAACCAATGACACAATGGAACAAAAGCACGATGACAAGACTACGGACTTGAGTGGAGAGCAAGATCCAAAGCTACAACTCTTGTATTACAACCCAAAACATACATCAAAACAAACACAATTTCAACGCACTTGAAATGGAATAACTTTTAAACGAAAAGAGATTTGAATGTCAAATCTTTTGCCTTGCTTTCTCTATCCTTTTGCATGGCCTAGGGAATGTTTTGGTTCAGGTTTGGACATGGTTTGGGTCTGGTTTGGACCAAGGGATGCACGGCTACAAGCTAGAGATGATGGGTAAGTTACAACATAGGCATGTGAAGAGTTTTATGCAATATGGTGGAGTTTTGGTTCATCTTTGGCTCGGTCTACAAGGTCCTAGGCTTGGCCATGACTTGCTACAGGTCTGGACAGAGGAGATGGTGATGTGTAGTGGTGGTATCAAGGTGGTGGTGGCGGGTAGAGGTGGTGTCCAAGGTGGTGGGCGAAGGTATGTTGCAACTAGTGGTGGCTATGCATTGTTTTAAGGGATTTGTGCAAGGTTTTGTGTGGTTTTTAGTCAAAAGGAGTGCATGGCCTGTCATGGTCAGAGGAGGAGGGGTTTTGGTCGTGGATGGTGTGGGGAAGGAAGTGGTGGTGGTCGGTGGAGGAGATGGTGGAGGTGTTAGGCCAAGCAAAGCAAGAGAAACATGGCAAAAATCATTGAAAATGCAGAGAAAAGAAGAAAAAAAGAAGGAGAGGCCATTACCTATTTTTGGATGAAACCATGAAAAATGAGGAGCTGATTTGTTTTCACGTGAAAAGATGAGAAACAAAAAGTGGCGGATACACTAGGGTTTTAGATGGCTAGGGCAAAATTTGAGGAGTTAAAGAAAATGAAGGGTTTGGACAAAAAAGGGCTTAAGTTTCAAAGTGTTTTACAACCTTTCATATTTCTTTTCTTTTTAATCTTTATATAAACAAAAATATTCAGAAAAATAATTTACAAACCGAAATCAATTATAAATATGAGAAAAAAATAATAAATTTTGGAAAAATATAAAAAGAATGAAGAAAATTACTTAAAAATACCAAACAGTGTTCAAAAATTATAAATAAATCACTGTCAGTCTTGAAAAACTATACACTTCATTATAAAAATATTATGAAGTGAAAATTTGAATTAAAATAATTTATTTATCATTTTCAAAATAAAATAGATAATTAAATTGGAGAAAATAGAAAAGGATTAAAGAAAAATGTTTAAAATTTACAAACAGGGCATGGAAATTTGCAAGAAAAATACTACTAACTCTGGAAAAATTCCTACCTTACTTTAAAAATATTTAAAAACCAAAATATATTTTATATAACATAAATGTACAAATTAGAATAAAATATATCAAATAAAAATGTCATTTTATATAATTTTAAAATAAAGAATATTGCTGAATAACCCAATATACACACAATATTGAAAATAGTATAACTTTTGCAATTTAAATCTGTGTGCAACGAAACGAAAAGCAGTATTCAAGTTATTAAATCTATTTTTATAATAAAAGATAAAATTCATAAATTTCAAACTTTTACATTTTCAAGTTAAATGTCGAAGTTTGACTATTTGACCAAAATTCACATTTTCTGGAAATATTAAATTTAGTCATATTTGGAATTCAAATCCACATAAAAAATCAAAGTTTTTTATATTTACAATAACAACATTTATTCTTTTCATAAATAAAGCTCTTAAATTTGGAAAAATCAAATTAAAATTAATTGTAAAATACAGGGTTGTTACACTCTCCCCCACTCAAAACTTTTCGTCCCCGAAAAGGAACGAGGTACGGGAAAGCACCTAAAAAGATAGAATGAATAGAATTAAGACAAGATGATAAGAATATTGGAATTACACCTGATAACTATTGTTATAGGCAAGTTTAACAAGTTGGAGGTGATCAAATCAAGAACACAAACACGAAAAAGATCCTCTAGAGTCTGAATCACCCCTTTCACTTGACCGACGGTCTATGAATGGAAAAACAGTGTTCAGATCCAGATGAGTAACAAAGATTTCAAAGATTATAAAAAGATGTCTAAACAGACTGGTATAAGCAATAGCCTTCCCATTCTGTAACAAGATAAGAGAAATAAGGACAACCAAAAGATAGTTTGAAAAAAAAATAAGATAATAAATGTGAAACAATAACGCTTTGAAATCATAACAAATTAGAGATGTTTATCATTTGGAAATCATACTACTAAAATCATAACACTTTGGAAATGTAATTCTAAAAAAAAACATAATACTTAGAAAATCATAACACCTTTTAAAATAATCTTTATTTAAACCATTTTAATTCAAGGTCAAATAATATTCATTTTAAAGTTGTAACATTTCTAAGTTCATTCAATTATAAAACTTCCAAAACATTGTATTTTCAAAACAGCAGCACTTATAAAATGCTACAGTAGATATATTAATATTTCAAATCAGTTTTATTCTAGAATATTCATTTGGATACCATTTAACTTATGACTTATTAAAACAAACTTTTATGAATGGAATATCCAAATTAAACTATACTTCGTTTATTAAGTCAAAAGCTCACTATTTTACTTAGCTCTTCATTTAACAAATAACCTAACACTTTATTTAAAATGCCCATTTCATAAATAGATATTCCTTCAATAAGTTACACTTAAAATTTCCATTTGAAAACCAAATTCTCAATTATCAAATTTAGTGATGTTAAAATACATTATAACTATCATAATTATCCATTTTTCAAGACATATCAATTTCATAAATAAAATATTTATCATAGAAAATATAACAATCAAATTTCTTTGCACATTTATTCATTTAGACATCAATTAAACTATGAATTCAAGTTAAATAAACTTTATTACAAAATGTCCAATTCCAATGTATTTTATTTTATCTATTCAAAGATACATTGTTTATTATACAACATATTCATTTCAGGAAATAACCATTATTAAAATTCCTAGGTTAGACTTAAGGTTCCATATTAAATCAAATTTGATTATCAAGTTATTTAAATAAAATCTCTTTAAATTCCTTTTTCACTATTTACCTCTGTAAATCTTTTATAACTAAAATTTAGGTGTATAAAATTTATTATAACCACTCAAATTTTATTTAAAAAATCCTTTTTATATTATATATTATCCAATTACATTGTTTACTTCTAAATTTTTTTAAGGTAAGTTATATTTTAATGCAATTGTATTATACAAATAAAACTTTCCAATTCAATTATCTCAAGTTTGAATCATTTATTCAAAAATTTTAATTTTTCTTTTTATAACTGCAATTATTCTTTAAGATGAAATTTAAGAATTAATTTTCCGGTTTCCTTCAAACCAGTTAGAGATAAATAAATATATGTACATAATATGTCAAATCAATTTAAATCATATATCTATATATATTATAAATCAAATCATATTTAGAAATTCAAATAAATTAAATCTTTCAAAACAAAGTTGTAGTAAGACTACAGAACGGTCTCTTTAGTTCAAAACTCGAAAATGAACGTCGATGATGCTGCAGTCATCACCGAAATTATTTTCCAGCGACAAAGAGAAGAGCACTTAATTTTTAAACTTTAAAATCCTTTAGAGACAAATTTTTTATTCAAAAATACTTTAAATTATATCCTTTTAAATTTTGTAAACACAAGGTTTGAAATCCATCGGAAACTTGAATTCTCAAATTCTTGATTCAAATTCATTTCAGTTCCCAAATCAATTTATAAACAACTATTTATAAATTCATTTGTAGAACAATAAATGATAAATCAAGAATTATCATTTCAAATTATCAATTTAAATCAATTTATTAAGTTCCATAAATTTACTTATATATCAAAATTTTATTTCATTAACCAAATTTAAAATAATATTGTGTCAGTTTGTTCTGTCAAAGTGTTTTAGAAATCCTATCGATAGCGTTGATCAGACGAATCGATCGGAAATCCAAATCAACATCAACAACTCAAACAACACCATATATAAAACAAAACATAGATTTACAAGTACAATTCAAAATGTTTGGAGATAGTTTAGAAACAAAAGACAAGATGGTTAAACAGAGTAGAGAGATGGGTAAGCTTAGGTAAATCGCGGACAACCTTAACCGGGTCAACCGTGACTTAAAGAATAAGATCGATGTGGATTTTTCTGGGATAAATCTACGTTCAATCTCAAGAGATAGAGTTTGGAATAATAAAAGATATTAGCATCTAAACCAAGGATAAATAAAATCTCTGGTGAATCGATGCTGACTGTAAAGGATTTTCACCCTTTTACAAGAAAATTAGAATATTGGCGAGACCACCAATTCACTATAAAGATCATTCGAAGTGGAGTTATGTGATACTCCAAAATCAAAAGAAGATGAATAGTGAGGGACAAGAATGAATTTTGGAACCGCAGGAAACGTTCCAAAATTCAAAGGAAATCGAATCAAAAGGAAGAGATTCAAACTCGAACGAAAGTGATTCTGTAAATAAATTTACCATACATTCTAAGTTTTGCCTCAAAGCCAAAGCTCTGATACCAACTGTAACGACCCGATATTTTCAACCATTCGCATCCATTATAAGTGTATAGGTAGACACTCATGCCGGAGTTGAATTGCTCAAAATACCGCGTTGTAATTAAAATTTGGCAAATCTCAGAATATACAGTAAATAAATATAATCACAGATCACAGACATAGAGTAAAATAATGCAGCGGAAGTAAAAGAAATAGTAGTTCATGAAGCTACTATGAAAATATATCAGAGTTACATAAGATACAACATAAGAAATAAAGTACAGTAGAAGTCTCAATACAATAACCAAGTACAGGCTGAATAGAACAACGGAACCGAAGTTGATAGAACAAGACTAGCAAATAATCTCCAGCGATTAGTGTAACAACCCTGTATTTTACAATTAATTTTAATTTGATTTTTCCAAATTTAAGAGCTTTATTTATGAAAAGAATAAATGTTGTTATTGTAAATATAAAAAACTTTGATTTTGTATGTGGATTTGAATTCCAAATATGACTAAATTTAATATTTCCAGAAAATGTGAATTTTGGTCAAATAGTCAAACTTCGACATTTAACTTGAAAATGTAAAAGTTTGAAATTTATGAATTTTATCTTTTATTATAAAAATAGATTTAATAACTTGAATACTGCTTTTCGTTTCGTTGCAAACGGATTTAAATTGCAAAAGTTATACTATTTTCAATATTGTGTGTATATTGGGTTATTCAGCAATATTCTTTATTTTAAAATTATATAAAATGACATTTTTATTTGATATATTTTATTCTAATTTGTACATTTATGTTATATAAAATATATTTTGGCTTTTAAATATTTTTAAAGTAAGGTAGGAATTTTTCCAGAGTTAGTAGTATTTTTCTTGCAAATTTCCATGCCCTGTTTGTAAATTTTAAACATTTTTCTTTAATCCTTTTCTATTTTCTCCAATTTAATTATCTATTTTATTTTGAAAATGATAAATAAATTATTTTAATTCAAATTTTCACTTCATAATATTTTTATAATGAAGTGTATAGTTTTTCAAGACTGATAGTGATTTATTTATAATTTTTGAACACTGTTTGGTATTTTTAAGTAATTTTCTTCATTCTTTTTATATTTTTCCAAAATTTATTATTTTTTTTCTCATATTTATAATTGATTTCGGTTTGTAAATTATTTTTCTGAATATTTTTGTTTATATAAAGATTAAAAAGAAAAGAAATATGAAAGGTTGTAAAACACTTTGAAACTTAAGCCCTTTTTTGTCCAAACCCTTCATTTTCTTTAACTCCTCAAATTTTGCCCTAGCCATCTAAAACCCTAGTGTATCCGCCACTTTTTGTTTCTCATCTTTTCACGTGAAAACAAATCAGCTCCTCATTTTTCATGGCTTCATCCAAAAATAGGTAATGGCCTCTCCTTCTTTTTTTCTTCGTTTCTCTTCATTTTCAATGATTTTTGCCATGTTTCTCTTGCTTTGCTTGGCCTAACACCTCCACCATCTCCTCCATCGACCACCACCACTTCCTTCCCCACACCATCCACGACCAAACCCCCTCCTCCTCTGACCATGACAGGCCATGCACTCCTTTTGACTAAAAACCACACAAAACCTTGCACAAATCCCTTAAAACAATGCATAGCCACCACTAGTTGCAACATACCTTCGCCCACCACCTTGGACACCACCTCTACCCGCCACCACCACCTTGATACCACCACTACACATCACCATCTCCTCTGTCCAGACCTGTAGCAAGTCATGGCCAAGCCTAGGACCTTGTAGACCGAGCCAAAGATGAACCAAAACTCCACCATATTGCATAAAACTCTTCACATGCCTATGTTGTAACTTCCCCATCATCTCTAGCTTGTAGCCGTGCATCCCTTGGTCCAAACCAGACCCAAACCATGTCCAAACCTGAACCAAAACATTCCCTAGGCCATGCAAAAGGATAGAGAAAGCAAGGCAAAAGATTTGACATTCAAATCTCTTTTCGTTTAAAAGTTATTCCATTTCAAGTGCGTTGAAATTGTGTTTGTTTTGATGTATGTTTTGGGTTGTAATACAAGAGTTGTAGCTTTGGATCTTGCTCTCCACTCAAGTCCATAGTCTTGTCATCGTGCTTTTGTTCCATTGTGTCATTGGTTTTGATATCTCCAGCACAAACAGGTGAGTTATTCTCACCAGACAATATGTACCTATATAACTGATAAACCGACACCATTTGAATCTGTAATGTATATCATCATGTTATATATGTTTATATTATTATCATATGATGTTCACACCTGTTATTACACTTATTATATCATATGTTACTATTATTTAATGTTATTCTGTTATTTATATCTGTTATCACCATTGCAAGTTCCCTGTAGATTAGAATCACTATGGGTTGAAATGATACATACCCGAACGGACTTTAGAATAGGGAAAAATCGTTATGGGCTGAAATGATAGGCCTGAATGATTTTTATTTAAATTATTTTAACTTGGGATTGCGGGTTTGAAATGATAGAACCCGGATTTTTCTTTTTTAACTGCGGATTGAAATGATACATATCCGTATCACTTGACCTAGGTTAGAAAATTATATACAGACCCGTGGTTATTTTATAAAGTGTTTTGAATATTTTTAAGTATTTTAAAAATATAAATTTATGAAATTTGATTTAAACAGATTTTGAAATATTTTGAATTAAAGAAATTATGATTTTTCTATGTGTTAAAAATGTAATTAATGAATGGTTTAACTGGATTTTTGAAATATAACTTAAGTTGGAAATTTGGAATTTTGGTTAAAAATTATATTTAAGTTATATAAATAAAATGGATATTAAATTTTATTTGGAAATGGTAAATATGATAATTTGATTAAATATGAATTTAAGTGATTATTAAGTATTATTGATTTTTCTATGAATTTAAGTGGTTAAATAAATGAATGTTTAAAAGTGATCTTTTAAAATATAACTTGACTAGGAAATGTGAAATTTGGTTTTAATTAAAGGTTTAAGTTAATTAAATAAAATTGGAAATTTTGTTAAATTGTGAAATGGTAATTTAACTTTGAAGTGTTAAGTCTATTTGTTGAAATGTGAAGAATTGGAACTTTTACACTTAAACTTATTAAGTAAATTGTTGAAAATTGGATTTAATTATAAGAAATTTGTTGTGAAAGAAACGTGTAAAGTTCTAATTAATGAAAGAAATATGTAAAGTTTAATTTATGAAAGAAACGTGTAAAGTTCTAATTAATGAAAGAAATATGTAAAGTTTTACCTACTGAAAGAAACATGTAAAGTCTTAATTAATGAAAGAAACATGTAAGTCTTAATTTGTGTAATATTGATTTAAATTAATAAATGCCCCTTTTGTAATAAAACGTAAATTAAAACGTACATTCGATAATGTAAGTTTAATTAGTGTAATATTGATTAAATGATAAATGCTCTTTACTGTAATAGGAATGTAAGTAAAAAAGTACATTTAATATGTAAGTTTTAATTAATGTAAATGACATATTTTAATGACTAAAATAATAAAGTTTCTTTATTGTAATGATAATGTAAGTTAATAAGGTACTCTTAACTTAACATAAGAATTTTAGCATTAAATTGGATATTACAGTAACAAAGTTTATTTAACTATAAGGCTATGATAAAATGACCATGTTAAAAATTTGTAAGTATATAAATACTTTGATTATATAAAATGTTAAATTGGGAAGTATTACATTCCAAAAATGCTATGATTCCTTAAGGTTACATTACCAAAATGCTATGATAATTTAAAGGAAGATTTCAAGTTTAATAAATTAAAGGAAATATTCAGTGATTTTGAAATTTGGGTTTTATTGAAATGATATATTATTGAATTGGTTTTGAAATGGAAATGATATATTTTTGAATTGGTTTTGAATAGATATGTTTTGGGATTGAAAGTATGTATTAGTTTGAAATAAATGATATGATTTTGAAATGGTTTAAAGGATGTATTTTGATTTGAAACATAAACTATTTTAAAAGTTATAACCACGGGTTATAATAACGATTGGTTGGCAAAGAGACCAGGATCGGATATGGATATACTCTCTATCGATACCGAAAACCACTTTGACAACCGTGTACGCGGTGGAGATTCCAGAATGAAGTAGGATGGTGGCGACGTTCTTAAGGTATGTTACGTGAACCCAACTCCCGTGAGTTGGCATAAGGTGGCTAAAATAGGAGCGATCTCGGACCAGTGAGGTAGCACCTCTTCTCGGACACATTTCTTCGATATTATACTCTTACTTGTGATTGATTAGATGGCCATCCTCCGATTTGGGAGTGTTGTTCGAGGTGGAACGGTAGTGGCTGCTATGCGTATCCATCAGTCCGTGTGCGTAATTGGTATATCTACCCTGGCTTTGCCTAGTTGTGCCGTGTCACCTACCATATCGAGCTTTACTACGATTATGATTTTAAGATCCGACCGCGTTAAGGTTCTCCATCCCCTTAACACTATTTTCTATATGATTATACTTTACTTATTAGACATTATTATAATAGCGAATATTACTACATAGTAGATATTTTAACGGATCCTTAGAGGATGGGCGGTCCCAAGCATCTTCTAAGTTACTTGTAACAACCCGGTTTTTCGCGTCAGTTTATAAATGACGATTAAATCATTGTTAATTGCTAGTGTAAATTCTAATCGAGTCGGAATCTTTTTTTTTGTAAAAGTTTATTATCGTCGTTAGACGATTACTTTTCCTAGCTATTTGTTTTGGAGTTTTAAATCGGTTTGAAATTCCTTTGATAAAAATTTGGTTAAGTAAATAGGTGATTTTTACAAATTTAAACCTTGGCCCATGTTCTATCTTTGGGCTATGTTATAATAATATCTAGAGGCAAATTGGTTCCTCCATTCATTCGTTCAAGAACCTGGTCCCCTCTTTCATTTTTCGAACCCTAAAAATCAAAAAACGAGAATAAATGGCGCCCAAATTCTTCTTCGTTCGTTCGAAACTAGGGCTTCAAAAGTTAGTAGCTGCTCGTCAATGCCTCTCGTCTGTTCCTCGTCTCCAAATTAGGGTTTCGAAGAAATTACAACTCGATCATCCTCTCAGCGGATTAGGGCATGCTCGTCTCGTTCGCCCACTTCGAATTTTGGGCCTCTGTCGATTTCAATTGCGAGATTAGGTTAATCCTTCGAAGCAAGGTGAGTGAATCAATCACTCACATCTAGTTTAAATTCCTATATTTTGTTCGCTTAATTTCGTGATGTAATTCATTTCGGCAGTTTGACCTGGTTTTGATGTCAATGATTTTATTCGATTTAATCGATTCCTTGAGTGCTCTGTTGATTGTTGTTTTCATTTGTCACCACGGTTTCGAAGTGTTTTTGTTAATTTCTGTGGTCATCAGTGATTTCGATTTCTGGCATTTTAAAATGGCTCCGTCCATTCGAGTGATTTGCTTTGTTTCTATGTTGAGGAACTTTGACTGGGTTCGACTTCGGTCTTCTCTGAAGTATTGAACTGTCGTATTCGACCATTGGACTTTGTTATAACTCGTACCTTAGTCATTTTGTATCTCTAACATTCTTAAAGGCAATTGATAAGGCATCAAGTTGGTTTTATTGTATTCGAGTTATTTGATTTATGTGCATTGTCATCTATTTGGGGCATTTGATTCTCATTGGCTTCTGCCAGTATGCTGTTGGCTAGGGTTCAACTTGTTCGACATTTTATTTGACACTGTTTTCTTTGCTCTCGAATTCGCTGGTATTGAAATTCATGATTGACTTCGACTTTAGCACTGTCCAGTTTACAGTACTATATTTATATTGCAATTTGTACAATCATGTTTTTAGAGGCTGTTTGCATACAGTTGCATTTTAGTCTCTATATATATGTATGCATTTATGTATGTATATACATCATTTTATATGTATATATGTATGTTCGAATTTGCATTGCTTGCTCTTAATGTATTGACTTGGTTTTGGTTATGTTGTTCATTTTGAACTGGTCTGGTGCACCTTGTTGCTGTAACAATGTAGTTTGCATTATTGCTGCTACTAGTATTTGTAGTTGTTCAATTGCCTTCTGTTCACTTGACCATTTGTATACATACATTCATGTATGTATATAGGTGTAGGTTTCTCTGTTGCATTTCTTTTGGACTTGATTCTTTTGTGACTATGGACACTGTAATTGCTTCGAGCTCTTATATATGTATATATGTAGTTTGAAGCAGTAGCCTTTTTGGGTTGTGTTCACTGGTCTCTCTGGTACACTTTGTTGTACCTGTTTGTAACTATATTTTTCAATGGGGTATTTGATCATTGTAGTTGTCAAGACCCAAAAATCGACCTTCGAAAATCGGCACCCGTACTTCACTTGTACTCAAAATGCCGTAGATTCAAATGTCGAATCTGGTTCTCGGGAGCTTATAACACAGTTAAGTAAATAACACAGCGGAATAAAAAGAATAATACATTGATATACAATATCTGATACAACAGAGCGATACAATGAATATCAATATACATCAGAGATATGATACAACAAATAGCAGCGGAAAAGAAAACGATAACATCAGCAGCGGATAATCTCCATCTCCAAAGCAACAATCCAGATATAGCTCGAACTCCCAATAACGAGGCACAAAGATAAGCAAGTGCAGTCCGATCCAAAGACTGAACTAGCTCCAGAAAATCTACTAATCCTGACTATCTGAAAAACCAAACTCTAGACTGCTCGTGTAGAAAAATTTTGAGCATCCAGAGTTTAGGAAAGAACAATAAACTCCGGATCAGTCATGGGACTGGTGTGAGCAACAAAAACAGTTTATCTTTAAAACAAATAGCAGAGAATTTTAAAGTCAATTCGCAATGCTTTTGGAAAATGAAACTACCATAAGACCTCCCACCACACACACAATGCAAACGCAGAATTGGAGGAGATTTCTTCTTATGTTAGTCAAAGATGCTTACTACGCAAAATCAAATCATTTTTGATATTATTATTAGTGCATAGTGCAGAAAACGTTTCAAAAGTAGAATATTAATCTTAGCCAACATACGACCAGTATCGTATGCCTACTATAGCTACCATCTAAACAGTGGTGACCACCGTACGTAAATGGCAGGTTCTACAACTAATACCGTACAAAGTTCGTATTGGAAGATGGATTTCCAACAAATGGTCAGGCTAAGGAACTTCCTATCCACGATGGGTACGTCCCTGGAATAGACGACCCGAGAACCTAACCGGATCTCTGCCAACACAAGGCCGGGTTACCTCTGCAAAAATAGGTAACTACTGACACGCGTATGCCATCCCCCGATCGTCACCGATCTTCCCGAGGATCCCCGATTTCCAACAACCACAAAGTAATAAATTTGCAGCAACCACAGAGGTTAAGTATCTGGGCTCCATACCATGATACCACCTTTATCCAGAAGGAATGACATACACTAAGGGGCGCTACTCCCTAGAACCTTGCCGCATCCTTCCTGTTTTGACCATTTCCGGGGTGTGAGGTTCGACGAAGTCTCGTCCACAAAGCTACGCTTTGTCACAAAGCCATGCTTCGGGTCAAACAAATGATCAACCTATGATCATAAAGATATAAGATCAAAAAAATGATCATATCGCAAATGATCAAACACTGATCATCACACAGCAGCACTCAGCATGTCACATTACCAAATTGGGATATATCGCTGATAAATTTCAACTACATAACCTCGGAGCTCGTACGTCTCAGAGAAGGGTGTTAAGCTAAGAGAATAAATTCTCCGCCACCAACAGAAATGTATTTGAAAGAAATCGGCTTTATATCTCAAAGTGTAATGTCAGACATGTATCCATACAAGTCTGTTCCGGGTTCGAACAGAACCGAAGGCACTTCTCACGAAGCCCTTGCAATTCCGGATAATTTTCAATCACGTCCGGACTTCCCGTCACAAAAGAGTGATATAAATCTCTATACCGGCGCGACTCAGTGCAGAGACATTCGACAGGTTGTCCTTTCATTTTCGAAAAATATCCGGTCTTCAACACCGGTCTTCAAATGCTATCCATATACGACGTATCACTATTCGGAATGAGTTATACGACCCAAAGGTCCTTTCCCGGCTAACCCGAATAGTGAGCGAAATATTTAAAAACATATGGATATTGGGATTTCAATTAAGTCACAACTTAAACCCAAACTTTCTCTTTACAAATGGTTTAACAAATTACCATTTTAATCTTTTTAAACAAAAAGATTCAATTCACAAAGTTCACTTAATTTCACAAAGATTCATTCACAGATTTTCCAAATCGATTTCCATTTCAGTTTAATTAATTCGTTAAATCTTTAAATCAAAGATTTAACTTATAGTTTTCAAAACAATTTCATTTCGAATGGGTTAAACAAAACATCATTTTAAATCTGTTAAAAATAGACAGATTTAATTCATAGCTTTCAAAAACAATTCATTCATAACTTGGAAAAATAATTCCAATTCAATCTTGAAATTCCTTTAATTAAACTGGAATTTCATTTCTTATCTGAAAGCTTTTATCATTTGAAAACAAACAGTTTCTATTTTGGAAATCTGATTCATTTATACAAGTTAAAATCTTTGGGTTAAATCCAAATTCTCAAAATTTTACTTTTAAAATGGTTTAAATTCATATAACTTGTACAGCATCTTAAATCCCTAGTTTCGAATCATAGAGCCTAGATACTTACTCATGTGGACACACTTTATTTATTATGTGTGACGTTGGTTACCGATCGCTCGGATAAAGATCCCAAAGGACCGGGGGTGGCATATCTCTGGTTTACTACCCGGGAAGGGGGTAACCGGCCTTGTGTTGGCAGAGAGTAGGTTGTCTCTCGGAGTGTCCCGCCAGACGCGTTCCTACGTGGCATAGGAAGTTCCTTAGCCTGACCATTTGTTGGAAATCCAAAGAAACAATACGAACCTTGTACGGTTTTAGTTGTATTACCTACTATGGAATATGGCGGTAACCTGCTATTGAACATAGTAGCTATATTAGGCATACAATAATGGTTGTATGTTGGCTAAGATTAATATTATACTTTCAAAATGTTTTCTGCACTATGCACTAATAATAATAATATCGAATGATTTTGCGTAGTAAGCATGTTTGACTATCATAAGAAGAAATCTCCTCCAATTCTGTGTTTGCATTGTGTGTGTGGTGGGAGGTCTTATGGTAGTTTCATTTTCCAAAAGCATTGTGGATATTTTCCACTTTCTTTGTTGTTGTTGTTGTTGTTTTAAAGATAATAACTGTTTTAAGTTCTCACACCAATCACCGTGACTGACCTGGAGTTTATTGTTTCCTTCCTAAACTCTGGGTGCCCATCATTTTCCACACGGGCAGTCTAGAGTCAGGTTATCAGGTCATTCTGGATTCAGAAATGCTGTGGAGCATAGTGGCGAGCTAGATGGCGGGACGAATTCTTATGTATGATATTATTTATTCCGATGTATATTCTGTATGAGGACAAGTTTGTATAACTGTCCGGTTGTGTTGTATATTGTTGCTGTAAACTCTGATGATGTAATGTATAAAATGATATAGTTCTTTGATTTAAAAGATTATTCATTTATCTATTATATGTTGTTCCGCTGCGAATGTGAGATTCTGATTTTGTTTTTGGGTTTTCTGTTCTCCTTTTCTTCTGTCTTCTTCTACCTCTTCTTTTTCTCCATAACAATTCGGTTTTCAGGCATTCGATTGCTCGGCAATTGATAAAGTGGACATATTAATGTCGATTTTCGAGCGTCGAAAAATCGCATTCGTTAAATTTGGTATCAGAGCATATGGTTAAGCGATAACTTTGGCTCTGTAGGGAATTACTCATTAGAGATAGAGTCAGCAGTACTCTAGAATGAGTGTGAGTGTAATAATAGATATGAGCGCGTATTTGTTAGTGATATAAAATGTTTTATATTGTGTTTGCTTATCCGTTGAGCTGTTTGTGAATTCTGGTCGGCATGTGGGATGCCATATTATCGATAGGGGTTTCTAAACACTTAAACGAGGCAAGTCGACATAGTATCATTTTAAATTGGGTAAATGAAGTAATTTTACCTCGATTATATTTTGTATATAAAGGAAATAATTTTTCAGAAATTGTTGAAGTGTATATAAATTGATTGTTTGGTTGTTGAAAATGTAAAAATATATAAGTCAATAAAAGATGTTATATTATTATAAATCTAAGTAAGATAAATAAATTTGGAATGATCTTGTATAAATAAAAGTAAAATAGTGAAATTATATGAGAAAAGGATTTATAAATGTGATTTATAAATAAAAGGAAATTTTGAAAAGAATATTAAGCACTGAATTCACTATTGTTGCTGGGAAATAATAAGGGTGATGACTGCAGCATCATCAGTATCATTTTCGAGTTTCCGTGTGATGGATTTGCTACCATAATAAATTGAAAAAAATTAGAAGTTTTATTGTGATAAACAAATTTGAAATTAAAATCCAAGTGGTAATTAATGAATATAAGTAGAAATGAGTTTTGAACTTATAATATGAGATAATAAATTTAGCTTTGGTAAAGGTTAAATAGAATTTTGTTAAGAAAAACAAAATCTGAATTGGATTTATAAGTGGAAAATTAAGTGAAGTTAAACAAATGATGATTGAAATGGAATATAACTTAAGTAATGTTGAATGAAATTGATTTTTGATATCAAAGTAAATTAATAAAGTGAATTAATGAACTGAAGTGATGGACTTGAACTTGAGTTATGTAATGAAATTCAACCTTATTTGTTAAATGAATTAACAATTGAATTGAACTAATGTTAATCAATCGAATGTGAATAAATTGATATGGAATAGTGGATGTAAGTATTAATTCATTAAAAGCTAATAAATTGGAATTTGAATGAATCAAATGGAAGCCAATTTAATATTAAACTAATTGGAATAAAAAGTGTTAAACCAAATTGAAGGTAAACAAATTGAATAAATTTGGTTGTGGTGGTTATACATTGGTTGTTATATGATTGTTGGTTGATTGTATATAGTATAATTCATTAAGTGTTAATGAAATTGAATTGATAAAAAAAATTGAAAGCTATATAATTGGATTTAAATTGAAAGTGAACTAATATGAATGTAAATTAGTGACGGTGAACTAATTGAAAATGAATACATGTATGGTTTGAAAATTTTGTTGAAAGGATTCGAATTTGTTTTGAAACCATATAAATTGCTTATGGGAATTATTTGATTGCATTGCTTATGGAAACTTTGTATTTGTTATTGAAAATTAATGAAATGTAAATGAATTTCCTATATATGTCACTTACATGTTTAAATTGAGTAAGTACAGGGGTCGTGGCTGCCGATCGGCTGGTTTAGTTGCGCTAAAATGCTAAATAAATAACTGCTTTGCTTAAAAATGCTAAAAAGGTACGCCTACACAATAAAAATAGTAAATATGAACTGTTTTTCAGCTTTTCCGACCGTGTGGGTCGATGTATATATATTTATGTCTATTGTGATCCTACTACGATTGAACCACGCAAAGGAGACGCTGGCGAATTTTTCTGGAAATTTAAGGCGTTAGGAATGTTTTTTGAAAATTTTGGAAAATTTTTGTTCATGAAAAGTCAATTTCTAAATTGAAATGAAAGAGTAGGAATTGAACTAGAAAATGGAAACAATTATTTTGGTTGAGTTAAAGGTATTGGAAAAAGGTGAATATAAAATTTTCACTAAGCGAATTATTTGAAAAGTTAATGAATTTGGGGCATTTTTCTTACTTTGCAATTTCGAGGACGAAATTCTTTTAAGGGGGGAAGTTTGTAACAACCCAGAATTTCCGTCATTTGAAATTCATATATTTAATTGATTTTAAATATTAACAAGTGAAATTTATAAGCCGAATGAATTTAATTCGAATATAGTGATTTAATTGTTTAATTAAATCGTTAATTAATATTTGAAATTACAGAAATAATTGGAAATTGGGTTTAATGTGTATAAAAATGATTTATAAAGTTATATTAAATCATATTGGAGTTAGAATGATGTTTGTAAACTTTTAAAATTGAATTAGAAGTTAAATTGTGAAAATTGAATATTTTAATATTTAATTGGCGAGTAAAAATGACCATTTTTCAAACTGTCTCGGATTTCGACGAAACTAGTTTCGTTGGATCCGTAATGTTAAATTATTGTAAGATTTCAAATTTCGTGTCAATCGGATTTACGGTTTGTCCGGGGCAAGCCAAAACGCATCGGAATCGGTTTAAATCGATTCGATTTAAAATTGATCGTTTATTTCCGTAACTCTCACATACGATCGAATTAGCTCTCGAAACACATTTCGTTGTGTTCGGAACGCAGGTAAAACCCTAGAAATGACAGCCGGCACGCTTCGTTTGGAGTTCGGAATATTTCGGATGAATAGTGTTTCGTTGAATTTTCTATAAAAGGACCTCTTTATTTTCATTTGCAACATAAGAAAACCCTAACCCTAATTCTAAACCCTAGCCACCAGTTCTGAAATTAATGGCCGAAACGTGTCTTCTTTCTCCCTCAAATTCTTTCAATCTATCCACTTTTACGAAAATCTCTCAACTACAATATTGTTAAGCTCGATGAGAGCTTCGATATGAACGGTTATGATCGCGATCAGGTCGATGGATCGTTGGGAATTTTAGCTCAAAGGCCGATGGTTGCGCACGTATTTTCGTGAAAGGGGGAGGGCTGAGCTCCACTATGCTTTGGCCGAGAGTAGCATTGTCAGTGGGCTTCGATTTGGAGGTCTCTGATCGTTGTCAGGTGGCTCGAGTAGGTGGTGATAATTCAAGGTATATAGGCGGCGGTGGGGTTTTATCTCACGAATGAAACCTGGAGATAACGCGTTGGAGAAGAAACAAAAAGTGCGGCCTGGATTGCAAGGGCTTGAAATCAACGGCCAGATCTGAGTTAGGTTAAAAATTGAAAAGAAAATTGATTTATATATATATATATATATATATATATATTAATGTGTATAAACTTCTAAAAATCATAACTTTGTCATACGAGGTCGAAAAATTACGAAACCTTTTGCGTTGGAATCGTTTCGACGAGCTCTTCGCAATGGAACTGGATTGGAGCTGATTGGAGATAGTGAAAATTTCGGGTAAAATTAAACGCGCGTTTAATTTTATTCGAAACGAAACACTGCGACTGTTATCGAAAACTGAAGGTGAGAACTCCTCACTCAATCGAATTGTTTCGATTTAAATTTTAAACAGTTAAATTTAAAATTGCTTGACTGTGTGAATTGGATGATATTTGTTATCTGTTGTGTTAAATAGACCCTATACGCCGTATATTAAGCAGAGGTTATTTATTAAAAACATATACCGTGATAATTCCACCGTGAAGTGGAATTGGTATTATATATGTATTTGGAGTTGATTTCCCGCATTATATAGCGGATGAGACCCTATTGCGCCGCATAATAGCGGATAATATTTATAAATCCCATATACCGCGATATTTCACCTCGATGTGAAATTGGTATTGTGCTAACATCTATGGATGCAGGGAAACAGGTTTGAGGGATCCAACTAGATTCCTCAAACATTTGAATTTATTTCAATGTTGTGTGTTGATTTATTTATAATCGCCGTGTGCTTATATTGTGACTGAATTTGTTGACGGTTATAAATTAGCCGAAGATATTTTTGGTATCGTTGGATACCAGAAATAATTAAAATTGGATTTTCGAAATTTAAGTTGAATTATATTGGATTAAAATTCAAATTTGGGATAAAGGGCTTAATAAATGGATTTCGAAAATATTATTTATAAGTTGAGAATTTATTTAAAAATTTGGATTTTAAATAGATTTGAAGAGATAAAGAAATTTATTTTAAAAAGGAAATAATTTAGAAATTAAGTGGAAATTTGATTTGGTGTTTTGAAATAAATTTGAAAATCAATTTGAAATTAATTGATTATTAATTTACTATAACTAGTAAAATTGATTTATAGAAATTTATCTGACTTTAAATTAATCAGATAATTTAATTAATCCTACTTATGGATGTTTGGATTATATTGGATGTCGAATTGTTTGACATCTTTGATGTGTGATGCTTTATGATATATCCTGATTTGTGTTGTAATCTATAATTTGTTTATCTATGATATAGATATATCTGTGATCTGTGAATGAAAGATAAGCGTTATAGTTTATACTGCTTATCAAATATATTGTTATATTTGATCTGTGACGGTTGAATGTTGTTGCACTATTGTGTTAAACCCTTGGACTACACAATACACACACAAATGTGGATTTCACGTGGAAATCAGTTAAGTCACAGATTTTTATCAATTTTGGAAAATTGAGTTTTTGAATCCAAAATAGTTTTAGAATTTAAATTGGAAGGTTTTGAAAATGAGATTCAAAAATATAAGTTATTTTAAATAACATAATAGAATTGGAATTTAAATCATTCGATTTAAGTTTGAATTCAATATTTTGAAATTGAATTCAATGAATTGGGAATTCTGGTTTAAAAGATTTTATAAGTATAAAAGGTGTTTATATGGGTTTTTAACCATTTAAAATATGGTTTTGGAAATTAAATTTAAATTCAAGTTTTATTCTTGAATAGCTTTAACCTGTGTAAATGTAACCAGTTTTTCCCAAAACGAAAACTATCTATTTTCAAATGATAATAGCTTTCATAAAGTGAAAAGATTTCCAATTTGTATCGAAACATTTCAAGTTGAAATGAAATTGTAAATAGTTTGAGAAAAACTATGAATTAACCTTTGTGAAGATGATTAAACTTTATTTTGAAATCAAAGAATATTTTAAAAGGTGTATCTTTTATATTATAAAAGACTTGAATTGTGAATAGTTTTGAAAGGTATAAATTAAATCTTAATTTAAAGATTTAATGGGTTAATCAAATTGAAATGGAAATTGATTTGGAAATCTGTGAATGAATCTTAGTGAAACCGGGTAAACTTTGTGAAGTAAATCTTTTTGTTTAAAGATTTAAAATGGTAATTTGTTTAAACCATTTGAAAGAAAGGATTTGGGTAATAAGTTGTGACTTGAGTGAAATCCCTATATCCATATGTTTTAAATATTGTGCTCACTATTCGGGTTAGCCGGGAAAAGACCTTTGTGTCATATAACCCATTCCGAATTAGTGATATGACGATATGGATCGTATTGAAGACCGGTGGTAAAGACCGGGTATTTGTGAAAACGATCGGATGACCTATCGATTGTCTCTGCACCGCTAGCTACGGTATAGAGATTTCCTTTGTGATGGGAAGTTCGATCGGGATTGTGAATACCCGGATTGCAAGGACTTCTTTTGAAGTGCCTTCGGTTCTGTTCGAACCTGGAACAGACTTGTATGGTTACATGTCTGACATTACATTTTGAGATATAAAGCTGATTTCTTTCAAATACATTTCTGTTGGTGGTGGAGAATTTATTCTCTTAGCTTAACACCCTTCTCTGAGACGTACGAGCCCAGAGGTTATGTAGTTGAAATTTATCAGCGATATATTCCCAATTTGGTAATGTGGCATGCTAAGTGTTGCTGTGTGATGATTATTTATTAATCATTTGTTGATCAAAGCATGGCTTTGTGAAAAGCGTAGCTTTGTGTACGAGACCTCATCGAGCCTCACAGACCGGAAATGGTCGAAACAGGAAAGATGCGGCAGGGTTTCAGGGGTAGTGTCCCTAGGGTATGACCATTCCTTCTGGAAAAGGGTAGTATCATGGTATGGAGCCTAGATACTTACTCATGTGGACACACTTTATTTATTATGTGTGACGTTGGTTACCGATCGCTCGGATAAAGATCCCAAAGGACCGGGGGTGGCATATCTCTGGTTTACTACCCGGGAAGGGGGTAACCGGCCTTGTGTTGGCAAAGAGTAGGTTGTCTCTCGGAGCATCCCGCCAGACGCGTTCCTACGTGGCATAGGAAGTTCCTTAGCCTGACCATTTGTTGGAAATCCAAAGAAACAATACGAACCTTGTACGGTTTTAGTTGTATTACCTACTATGGAATATGGCGGTAACCTGCTATTGAACATAGTAGCTATATTAGGCATACAATAATGGTTGTATGTTGGCTAAGATTAATATTATACTTTCAAAATGTTTTCTGCACTATGCACTAATAATAATAATATTGAATGATTTTGCGTAGTAAGCATGTTTGACTATCATAAGAAGAAATCTCCTCCAATTCTGCGTTTGCGTTGTGTGTGTGGCGGGAGGTCTTATGGTAGTTTCATTTTCCAAAAGCATTGCGGATATTTTCCACTTTCTTTGTTTTTGTTGTTTTAAAGATAATAACTGTTTTAAGTTCTCACACCAGTCACCATGACTGACCTGGAGTTTATTGTTTCCTTCCTAAACTCTGGGTGCCCATCATTTTCCATACGGGCAGTCTAGAGTCAGGTTATCAGGTCATTCTGGATTAAGAGATGCTGTGGAGCTCAGTGGCGAGCTAGATGGCGAGTCGTATTTTTGTGTATAATATTATTTATTCCGTTGAATATTCTGTATGAGGACAAGTTTGTATAACTGTCCGGTTGTGTTGTATATTGTTGTTGTAAACTCTGATGATGTAATGTATAAAATGATATAGTTCTTTGAATTAAAATATTATTCATTTATCTATTATATGTTGTTTCGCTGCGAATGTGAGATTCTGATTTTGTTTATGTGTTTTCTATTCTCTTTTTCTTCTGTCTTCTTCTACCTCTTCTTTTTCTCCATAACAATTCGGTTTTCCGATATTCGATTGCTCGACAGTTGATACAGTGTACGTATTAATGTTGATTTTCGAGCGTTGAAAAATCGCATTCTTTACATTTGGTATCAGAGCATATGGTTAAGCGATAACTTTGGCTCTGTTGGGAATTACTCATTAGAGATAGAGTGAGCAGTACTCTAGAATGAGTGTGAGTGTAATAATAGATATGAGCGCGTATTTGTTAGTGATATAAAATGTTTTATATTGTGTTTGCTTATCCGTTGAGCTGTTTGTGAATTCTGGTCGGTATGTGGGACGCCATATTATCGATAGGGGTTTTCTAAAACCTTAAACGAGGCAAGTCGACATAGTATCATTTTAAATTGGGTAAATGAAGTAATTTTACCTCGATTATATTTTGTATATAAAGGAATTTTTCAGAAATTGTTGAAGTGTATATAAATTGATTGTTTGGTTGTTGAAAATGTAAAAATATATAAGTCAATAAAAGATGTTATATTATTATAAATCTAAGTAAGATAAATAAATTTGGAATGATCCTGTATAAGTAAAAGTAAAATAGTGAAATTATATGAGAAAAGGATTTATAAATAAAAGAAAATTTTGAAAAGAATATTAAGCACTGAATTCACTATTGTTGCTGGGAAATAATAAGGGTGATGACTGCAGTATCATCAGTATCATTTTCGAGTTTCTGTGTAATGGATTTGCTACCATAATAAATTGAAAAAAATTGAAGTTTTATTGTGATAAACAAATTGAAATTAAAATCCAAGTGGTAATTAATGAATATAAGTAGAAATGAGTTTTGAACTTATAATATGATATAATAAATTTAGCTTTGGTAAAGGTTAAATAGAATTTTGTTAAGAAAAACAAAATCTGAATTGGATTTATAAGTGGAAAATTAAGTGAAGTTAAACAAATGATGATTGAAATGGAATATAACTTAAGTAATGTTGAATGAACTTGATTTTTAATATCAAAGTAAATTAATAAAGTGAACTAATGAACTGAAGTGATGGATTTGAACTTGAGTTATGTAATGAAATTCAACCTTATTTGTTAAATGAATTAGCAATTGAATTGAACTAATGTTAATCAATCGAATGTGAATAAATTGATATGGAATAGTGGATGTAAGTATTAATTCATTAAAAGCTAATAAATTGGAATTTGAATGAATCAAATGGAAGCCAATTTAATATTAAACCAATTGGAATAAAAAGTGTTAATCTAAATTGAAGGTAAACTAATTGAATAAATTTGGTTGTGTTGGTTATACATTGGTTGTTATATGATTGTTGGTTGATTGTATATAGTATAATTCATTAAGTGTTAATGAAATTGAATTGATAAAAAAAATTGAAAGCTATGTAATTGGATTTAAATTGAAAGTGAACTAATATGAATGTAAATTACTGAATGTGAACTAATTGAAAATGAATACATGTATGGTTTGAAAATTTTGTTGAAAGGATTCGAATTTGTTTTGAAACCATATAAATTGCTTATGGGAATTATTTGATTGCATTGCTTATGGAAACTTTGTATTTGTTATTGAAAATTAATGAAATGTAAATGAATTTCCTATATATGTCACTTACATGTTTAAATTGAGTAAGTACAGGTGTCGTGGCTGCCGATCGGCTGGTTTGGTTGCGCTAAAATCCTAAATAAATAACCGCTTTGCTTAAAAATGCTAAAAAGGTACGCCTACGAAATAAAAATAGGAAATATGAACTGTTTTTCTGCTTTTCGGACCGTGTGGGTCGATGTTTATATATTTATGTCTATTGTGATCCTACTACGATTGAACCGCGCAAAGGAGACGCTGGCGAATTTTTCTGGAAATATAAGGCGTTAGACAAAAAAATTGAAAATTTTGGAAAATTTTTGTTAATGAAAAGTCAATTTCTAAATTGAAATGAAAGAATAGGAATTGAACTAGAAAATGGAAACCATTATATTGATTGAGTTAAAGGTATTGGAAAAAGGTGAATATAAAATTTTCACTAAGCGAATTGTTTGAAAAGTTAATGAATTTGAGGCATTTTTCTTACTTTGCAATTTCGAGGACGAAATTCTTTTAAGGGGGAAGTTTGTAACAACCCAGAATTTCTATCATTTGAAATTCATGTATTTAATTGATTTTAAATATTAACAAGTGAAATTTATAAGCCGAATGAATTTAATTCGAATATAGTGATTTAATTGTTTAATTAAATCGATAATTAATATTTGAAATTCCAGAAATAATTGGAAATTGGGTTTAATGTGTATAAAAGTGATTTATAAAGTTATATTAAATCATATTGGAGTTAGAATGATGTTTGTAAACTTTTAAAATTGAATTAGAAGTTAAATTGTGAAAATTGAATATTTTAATATTTAATTGGCGAGTAAAAATGACCATTTTTCAAACTGTCTCAGATTTCGACGAAACTAGTTTCGTTGGATCCCTAATGTTAAATTATTGTAATAATTCAAATTTCGTGTCAATCGGATTTACGGTTTTTCCGGGGCAAGCCAAAACGCATCAAAATCGGTTTAAATCGATTTGATTTAAAATTGATCGTTTATTTTCGTAACTCTCACATACGATCGAATTAGCTCCCGAAACACGTTCCATTGTGTTCGGAACATGGGTAAAACCCTAGAAACGCCAGCTGGCATGCTTCGTTTGGACTTGGAAAATTTCGGATGAATAGTGTTTCGTTGAAGTTTCTATAAAAGGACCTCTTTATTTTCATTTGCAACATAAGAAAACCCTAACCCTAATTCTAAACCCTAGCCGCCAGTTCTGAAATTAATGGCTGAAACGTGTCTTCTTTCTCCCTCAAATTCTTTCAATCTATCCACTTTTACGAAAATCTCTCAACTACAATATTGTTAAGCTCGATGAGAGCTTCGATATGAACGGTTATGATCGCGGTCAGGTCGATGGATCGTTGGGAATTTTAGCTCAAAGGCCAATGGTTGTGCACGTATTTTCATGAAAGGGGGAGGGCCGAGCTCCACTATGCTTTGGCCGAGAGTAGCATTGTCAATGGGCTTCGATTTGGAGGCCTCTGATCGTCGTCGGGTGGCTCGAGTAGGTGGTGATAATTCAAGGTATATAGGCAGCGGTGGGGTTTTATCTCACGAACGAAACCTGGAGATAACGCGTTGGAGAAGAAACAAAAAGTGCGGCATGGATTGCAAGGGCTTGAAGTCAATGGCCAGATCTGAGTTAGGTTAAAAATTGAAAAGAAAATTGATTTTTATATATATATTAATGTGTATAAACTTCTAAAAATCATAACTTTGTCATACGAGGTCGAAAAATTACGAAACCTTTTGCATTGGAATCATTTCGACGAGCTCTTCGAAATGGAACTTGATTGGATCTGATTAGAGACAGTGAAAATTTGGGGTAAAATTAAACGCGTGTTTAATTTTATTCAAAACGAAACACTGCGACTATTATCAAAAACTCAAGGTGAGAACTCCTCACTCAATCGAATTGTTTCGATTTAAATTTTAAATAGTTAAATTTAAAGTTGCTTGATTGTGTGAATTGGATGATATTTGTTATCTGTTGTGTTAAATAGACCCTATACGCCGTATATTAAGCGGAGGTTATTTATTAAAAACATATACCGCGATAATTCCACCGTGAAGTGGAATTGGTATTATATATGTATTTGGAGTTGATTTCCCGCATTATATAGCGGATGAGACCCTATTGCGCCGCATAATAGCGGATAATATTTATAAATCCCATATAACGCGATATTTCACCTCGATGTGAAATTGGTATTTTGCTAACATGTGGATGCAGGGAAACGGGTTGGAGGGATCCAACTGGATTCCTCAAACATTAGAATTTATTTCAATGTTGTGTGTTGATTTATTTATAATCGCCGTGTGATTATATTGTGACTGAATTTGTTGACGGCTATAAATTAGCCGAAGATATTTTTGGTATCGTTGGATACCAGAAATAAATAAAATTGGATTTTTGAAATTTAAGTTGAATTATATTGGATTAAAATTCAAATTTGGGATAAAGGGCTTAATAAATGGATTTTGAAAATATTATTTATAAGTTGAGAATTTATTTAAAAATTTGGATTTTAAATAGATTTGAAGAGATAAAGAAATTTAGTTTAAAAAGGAAATAATTTAGAAATTAAGTGGAAATTCGATTTGGTGTTTGGAAATCAATTTGAAAATCAATTTGAAATTAATTGATTATTAATTTACTATAACTAGTAAAATTGATTTATAGAAATTTATCTAACTTTAAATTAATCAGATAATTTAATTAATCCTACTTATGGATGTTTGGATTATATTGGATGTCGAATTGTTTGACATCTTTGATGTGTGATGCTTTGTGATATATCCTGATTTGTGTTGTGATCTGTAATTTGTTTATATGTGATATAGATATATCTGTGATCTGTGAATGAAAGATAAGCGTTATAGTTTATACCGCTTATCAAATATATTGTTATATTGGATCTGTGATGGTTGAATGTTGTTGCACTATTGTGTTAAACCCTTGGACTACACAATACACACACAAATGTGGATTTCACGTGGAAATCGGTTAAGTCACAGATTTTTATCAATTTTGGAAAATTGAGTTTTTGAATCCAAAATAGTTTTGGAATTTAAATTGGAAGTTTTGAAAATGAGATTCAAAAATATAAGTTATTTTAAATAACTTAATAGAATTGGAATTTAAATCATTTGATTTAAGTTTGAATTCAATATTTTGAAATTGAATTCAATGAATTGGGAATTTTGGTTTAAAAGATTTTATAAGTATAAAAGGTGTTTATATGGGTTTTTAACCATTTAAAATATGGTTTTGGAAATTAAATTTAAATTCAAGTTTTATGCTTGAATAGCTTTAACCTGTGTAAATGTAACCAGTTTTTCCCAAAACGAAAACTATATGTTTTCAAATGATAATAGCTTTCATAAAGTGAAAAGATTTCCAATTTGTATCGAAACATTTCAAGTTGAAATGGAATTGTATATAGTTTGAGAAAAACTATGAATTAACCTTTGTGAAGATGATTAAACTTTATTTTGAAATCAAAGAAGATTTTAAAAGGTGTATCTTTTATACTATAAAAGACTTGAATTGTGAATAGTTTTGAAAGCTATAAATTAAATCTTAATTTAAAGATTTAATGGGTTAATTCAATTGAAATGGAAATTGATTTGAAATCTGCGAATGAATCTTTGTGAAACTGGATAAACTTTGTGATGTAAATCTTTTTGTTTAAAGATTTAAAATGGTAATTTATTTAAACCATTTGAAAGAAAGGATTTGGGTAATAAGTTGTGACTTGATTGAAATCCCTATATCCATATGTTTTAAATATTGTGCTCACTATTCAGGTTAGCCGGGAAAAGACCTTTGTGTCATATAACCCATTCTGAATTAGTGATACGACGATATGGATCGTATTGAAGACTGGTGGTGAAGACCGGGTATTTGTGAAAATGATAGGATGACCTATCGATTGTCTCTGCACGGCTAGCTACGGTATAGAGATTTCCTTTATGACGGGAAGTTCGATCGAGATTGTGAATACCCGGATTGCAAGGACTTCTTTTGAAGTGCATTCTGTTCTGTTCGAACCCGGAACAGTCTTGTATGGTTACATGTCTGACATTACATTTTGAGATATAAAGCTGATTTCTTTCAAATACATTTCTGTTGGTGGCGGAGAATTTATTCTCTTAGCTTAACACCCTTCTCTGAGACGTACGAGCTCTGTAACGACCCTGAATTTTATATGAATTTAAATTGTTAATTAAATTAATTTTTGAATAAAATTGTGGAAATTGATTTATAAAGTGATGCGAGTTTCCCCGAAACAAAATAAATTTTGTATAAATCATTTAAATTAAAAACATTGTATATATTTATAAATGTGAATATATATGCATATGGGCATATATGAGTGAATTTGAAATTATATATATATATATATACACACACACACACACACATTGAATTTGAATTTAAAATCTTAAGATATAAACGGTTTAAAAATGAAATTTTATAAGCTATAAAGTATAGGATAAATACATTGGATGAGATCCAATAACAAATTAAATCCAAAAATTCATCTATATTTTGAAATGAATATATATAGTTTTATAAAATATAAAGTAAGTAAATAAACCTTAATATCATAGTACGAATATAACAACTTTATAAAGCACATAAGATACTATGAAAGCATACCAGATAAGTAGAGATGTAATAAGACAAGTATATATATATGAATGTGTTTATTTTAGAATGAATATAAGTATACACAATGTAAAATCAAGTATAAGCAAAAGAAAACAAAGTATATACGAATGAAAAGTTTGCATAGGAAGAAGAATACATATCTTCATGTTGAACAGGTAAACAACTATGTACATATAAAAAGAAAATATATACAAGGGGACAAGTATGATACATGAAGGACATAAGCATGCAATGCCATCTTCTCAGCCGAAAATAATATGTACAAAGCTAATAAATGCAGCCTCCAAACCAAATAAAAATCTCTGATCAAATGGAATATCAACTTGTACAAGCACATTTTTATCACCCTATCTATATTGTACAACAAAATATATTCCCTGCAAACTCATTTTACATATCTTCTTAAATTCATTTTCGTCCATCTAAGTTGAGAAAATATGAAGTAAATATCACTTAAAACTTAAACAACATACAACTCAGATCGATCAGAGAATCAAGAAGAAGAATTTCAACTTGCAAATGACAACCTGTTTCAAGCATAAAAGAAAAGCTCTGCTTTCTTTCCTCTGGAAACTACTGTGAGCAAATTTCTATTTTAAAACCTTAAATCTATAACTAAAATGCCTGGGTTGATTTCTAAAATAAGATAGCTGCATAGTTGTGAATGTGTTTATATATGTATATACATATATATGAAATGGTTGCCTGTCAGTATATGTAGATGTAATTCTGTTTTCGAATTCACAGGTTTTAAAATCAAGGTTTAAAACTAAAACAAAACTTCAAGTTAAACACAGATTCAACTTTAAACAACTTGAACCAGAGAAGTCAAGAAACTTCAGTTAGCAAGTTTCAAAACCTGTTTCAAACAAAATGAAGGCTCTGTTCTTCTTTCACAAATACAAGTGAGTAACATATGTGTTTTTTTTAGTTTGAATTTATTATATATATATATATATATGTCTGTTTTTATATACATATAAATCCTCTGAATATATTCGAAAACTGGGAGTACAAGTTACTGATTATACAGGTTTTCAGATACAAGACTTTGATTTAAAATTCATTTTCACCTGATCTACTTGATGCTTGGGTTTAGTGTTAAGACAAGAATTGATTGTTATAGTGTACACTCCAGATTTAAATTTTATTTAAGTTGAATCAACTTAGGATTTTCTCTGGAAAGCATGAAATTCGAATTCAATTTCATATAAGTCAAAATTTAAACTTTTTTAAATTTCGAATTCAGGAATGCAAACTGAATTCGTATGCTATGATATGATTTTTAAAACAAAAATTATAATTTTTCGATCAAAGTTTTGAGAGCAGTTCGTATTTGTTCGAAAATTGGGTTGTGATCAATTGCAGTTGATCGGAGGATGGTTGGTGATCGACGTTTAGCATGGAGGTGGAGGGGCCTATGACGATGGTAGGAAAAATGATCGGTGGTGCTCACGATCAGTGGGGAGGCAACGGCAAACGTTTTTCTTTCGTAAACCTAGTTTTAGGTGAGTTCGCTATTTCGATGTGTTCGCCATCTCTGGTTGACCGAGCATCTCGTGGCTTTAGGAGAGGATGGAGGAAGTGTTGACGCGTGAGTGGCCGGAGTTTCGAGGCCCCTGGAGGTTGGCATCGCCTGAACGAGGAGATAGATGGTCGAAGAATCGTTTTGTTTGGAAGCTTGGACTGTCGTTTGCCGTTCTCGAGTTCGTCAGAGTTTTGGGGTGTTATGATCGAATGAATGGAGGATAGTCGACATGTTGGCGATCGACTCAGGTGACGGAAGTTCGTCGGTGGTGGGTGTACGTGCACAGATGGTCGCGTGCACAGGTTGATGTTCTGAAGTTTCGAGTTCTCGAGTTGATGCTCTGGAAAAGATGGGTTTTCCTCGAGTCTTCGTGTGGTTTTTGCGTGAGAGACTTATAACAGGTTTCTCAAGTATTTTTAACAGATTGAATATAAAGAAGAAAGGGAAACTCGGGTTTGAACTCAGTACATCTGGGATTTTTCTCGAGTATGTGTTTTTCAGAGTTTAAGCCTAATAAAAATTTAAATTACCATCTTGAACCAGTTAAAGTATAATGAAATTCATTTAATTGTTAAGAATGTTTTTCAAATACTTAAATGAATATCTTAATTAATTAGTTAATTTAAGATACGTTTTAAGGTTTAATTAACATTGAAACTTTTTAAATTAGTAAATGATTGGTTTTTAAAGTCATTAAGGAAGTAATTATTGATTAATGAATGGGTAATCAAGTCTTATTAATCAATAATTAAGGTTAATTAATGGATTTAAGGATACCAATTAATTAATCTTAATTAATTAAAGGGAATAAATTGATGTTGGGATAAGCATAATTACTTAGGATAACCAATGAGGTATAATTACTTAACAAAAGTAATTAATAGAAAATTACTGAATGTAATCAATTGAATGATGATTTGAAGTTTAAGTATAATTATTTGTTAATAAATTAAAGAATAATTAGTCAAGGTGATTAATTTATTTATGTGATTAATTAAAGGTTAATTAATTAATGAAGGTGATTAAGGAAAGATAATAAATTAAGGGCTAATTAATCAATGTGATTAATTAAGGATAATTAATTTAAGAATAATTAATTAATTATTCATGGTTAGTTAATAAATGATTTAAAGGATAATTAATTATATTGGTTTGTAATTAATTAATGATTAATTAACCCGGATTTGAAATTCATAAGTAATTAATCTAATTTGAATAAATCAGATAATTAACTGAACTTACTTATGAAGATTTGGATTTGATTGGATGATTGAATTGTTTGATATTTCCTGATCTGTGATGCTTTGTGATATATTCTGATTTGTGCGTAACCTTTACTGCAGTTTATTTATCTGAAATTTATATATATCTGTGATTTGTGCATGAACGATAAGCGTTGTTCTTATACCGCTTATCAACTATATCCTGTATTTTGATCTGTGATGTTCATTGTGTTGCACTACTGTGTGAAACCCCCGGACTACACTATTACACACACCAATATGGATTTCACGTGGAAATCGGTTAAGTCACAGATAATTTAAATTTGATGTTTTTGAAATTGAAATTTTAATTTCAATTGATTTTGAGATTAGAAATTTGGGGTTTAAATTGAAAAGCTTTTGAAATAGAATTTCAAATATAAAAGTTATTTTGAATAACTTAACCGAGTTTTTGAAAATTTAAATAATTAGATTTAAATTTGAATTCAAGTTTGAAATTAAATCTATGATTTGGAAACTAGGGATAAAAGATGATATAAATGTGTTTGTATGAATTAAACCATTTTAAAGTATTAATTTGGGAATTTGAATTTAACCCAAGGATTTCAACTCGTATGAATGAATCAGATTTTCCGAAATGAAAACTGTTTGTTTTCAAATGATAAAAGCTTTTAGATAAGAAAATAAATTCCAGTTTAAATTAAAGGAATTTCAAGATTAAATTGAAAAAAATGTTTTTTCCAAGTTATGAATGAATTGTTTTTGAAAGCTATGAATTAAATCTGTCTATTTTTAACAGATTTAAAATGATGATTTGTTTAACCCATTCGAAATGAAATTGTTTTGAAGACTATAAGTTAAATCTTTGATTTAAAGATTTAACGAATTAATCAAATTGAAAGGGAAATTGATTTGGAAAATCTGTGAATGAATCTTTGTGAAATTAAGTGAACTTTGTGAATTGAATCTTTTTGTTTAAAAAGATTAAAATGGTAATTTGATAAACCATTTGTAAAGAAAGTTTGGGTTTAAGTTGTGACTTAATTGAAATCCCAATATCCGTATGTTTTTAAATATTTCGCTCACTATTCGGGTTAGCCGGGAAAGGACCTTTGGGTCGTATAACTCATTCCGAATAGTGATACGTCGTATATGGATCGCATTTGAAGACCGGTGTTGAAGACCGGATATTTTTCGAAAATGAAAGGACAACCTGTCGAATGTCTCTGCACTGAGTCGCGCCGGTATAGAGATTTATATCACTCTTTTGTGACGGGAAGTCCGGACGTGATTGGAAATTATCCGGAATTGCAAGGGCTTCGTGAGAAGTGCCTTCGATTCTGTTCGAACCTGGAACAGACTTATATGGATACATGTCTGACATTACACTTTGAGATATAAAGCCGATTTCTTTCAAATACATTTCTGTTTGGTGGCGGAGAATTTATTCTCTTAGCTTAACACCCTTCTCTGAGACGTACGAGCTCAGAGGTTATGTAGTTGAAATTTATCAGCGATATATTCCCAATTTGGTAATGTGACATGCTGAGTGTTGCTGTGTGATGATCAGTGTTTGATCATTTGTGATATGATCATTTGTTTGATCATTTATCTTTGTGATCATAGGTTGATCATCTGTTGACCCAAAGCATGGCTTTTTGAAAAAAGCGTAGCTTTGTGGACGAGACTTCGTCAGGGCCTCACAACCCGGTAATGGTCGAAACAGGAATCGTGCGGCAAGGTTTTCAGGGGTAGCTCCCCTAGGGTATGACCATTCCTTCTGGAAAAGGGTAGTATCATGGTATGGAGCCCAGATACTTACTCATGTGGATACACTTTCTTTATGATGTGTGATGTTGGATACCGAGCTCGGATAAAGGTCCCAAAGGACCGGGGGTGGCATATCTGAGGTTTCTTTTATCCCTTGGGAAAAGGGGTTGCCGGCCTTGTTTGGCAGAGAACAGTTGGTTCTCGGAACGTCCCGCCAGAGGCGTTTCTTTCGTGGAATAGGAAGTTCCTTAGCCTGACCATTTGTTGGAAATCCAAACAAAACAATACGAGCCCTGTACGGTTTTAGTTGTATTACCTGCCATGGAATGTGGTGGTAACCTGCTATTGAACATGGTAGCTATAGTAGGCATAAGTGCGAAATGTCTATGCTGGCTAAGATTTATATTCTACTTTCGAAATTGTTTTCTACACTATGCACTAGTAATAATATCAAATGATTTGATTTTGCGTAGTAAGCATCTTTGACTATCATAAGAAGAAATCTCCTCCAATTCTGCGTTTGCATTGTGTGTGTGGTGGGAGGTCTTATGGTAGTTTCATTTTTCAAAAGCATTGCGAATTGACTTTAAAATTCTCTGCTATTGGTTTTAAAGATAAACTGTTTTTGTTGCTCACACCAGTCCCATGACTGATCCGGAGTTTATTGTTTCTTTCCTAAACTCTGGATGCTCAAAATTTTTCTACACGAGCAGTCTAGAGTTGGGTTTTTCAGATAGTCAGATTAGTAGGTTATCTGGAGCTAGTTCAGTCTTTGGATCGGACTGCACTTGCTTATCTTTGTGCCTCATTATTGGGAGTTCGAGCTATTTCTGGATTAGTGCTTTGAAGATGGAGATTATCCGCTGCTGATGTTATCGTTTTCTTTTCCGCTGCTATTTGTTGTATCATATCTCTGATGTATATTGATATTCATTGTATCATTCTGTTGTATCAGATATTGTATATCAATGTATTATTCATTTCTTCCGCTGTGTTATTTACTTAACTGTGTTATAAGCTCCGGCGACTCGGATTTAAACGCTCGAATCTACGACATTCGAGTACGATGTAAAGTATGGATGTCGATTTTCGAACGCAAAAATCCGGATCGTTACATTTGGTATCAGAGCTAAGGTTGAACTTTAGCTCAGGAGTATAACACGTTAAGTAACTCATTAGAGATAGAGTGAAGTAAACTCTAGAATGAGTATATTCTCAGATATCCGTCCGTATGCCTTAGTAAATTCTCTTGCTATCCACTGATAGTAAGTATGAGTGCAAGAAGAGGATGAGATAGGGGACAGAAGAATACGACTATAAATGGTCAATACCCTGTAACAACAAGGAAGCAATCTTTTCTTATCAACCTCTTTTGTTCAATATCTTTTCTCAATTTTTCGATAATTTCTGGTAGATCCAGGAAGAAGAAATTCGATATATTAATATGGGACATAAACTCTAAATGAGCCAAAATTGTTTGTATGGATGAATTGGTTGCTTTGTTTGCTATGGTTGATAGGTATACTCTCGTTCTAAACTAAAAGTTTTGAAACTGTATCCATATATCTATCTATTCTTTGGGTCCAGTATATTCTACGAATGGTTAGTTATCATTTCGAACTGACCGATGCCACTGTATATTTCGTATATCTGGATAACCCGAGTATCTTCTGAAGTGTTAAGACAGATTCGTTCGTGTATCTGTTATCGATATTCTGATTTGGTAAGCCAAATGCAGAATGGATGTTTAGTTGATTAGATGAAATATTCTTCATCTATCCTTGTGTCTCTCTGGCAAATTTCGAGGACGAAATTCTTTTAAGGGGGGAAGTCTGTAACGACCCTGAATTTTATATGAATTTAAATTGTTAATTAAATTAATTTTTGAATAAAATTGTGGAAATTGATTTATAAAGTGATGCGAGTTTCCCCGAAACAAAATAAATTTTGTATAAATCATTTAAATTAAAAACATTGTATATAGTTATAAATGTGAATATATATGCATATGGGCATATATGAGTGAATTTGAAATTATATATATATATATACACACACACACACACACATTGAATTTGAATTTAAAATCTTAAGATATAAACGGTTTAAAAATGAAATTTTATAAGCTATAAAGTATAGGATAAATACATTGGATGAGATCCAATAACAAATTAAATCCAAAAATTCATCTATATTTTGAAATGAATATATATAGTTTTATAAAATATAAAGTAAGTAAATAAACCTTAATATCATAGTACGAATATAACAACTTTATAAAGCACATAAGATACTATGAAAGCATACCAGATAAGTAGAGATGTAATAAGACAAGTATATATATGAATGTGTTTATTTTAGAATGAATATAAGTATACACAATGTAAAATCAAGTATAAGCAAAAGAAAACAAAGTATATACGAATGAAAAGTTTGCATAGGAAGAAGAATACATATCTTCATGTTGAACAGGTAAACAACTATGTACATATAAAAAGAAAATATATACAAGGGGACAAGTATGATACATGAAGGACATAAGCATGCAATGCCATCTTCTCAGCCGAAAATAATATGTACAAAGTTAATAAATGCAGCCTCCAAACCAAATAAAAATCTCTGATCAAATGGAATATCAACTTGTACAAGCACATTTTTATCACCCTATCTATATTGTACAACAAAATATATTCCCTGCAAACTCATTTTACATATCTTCTTAAATTCATTTTCGTCCATCTAAGTTGAGAAAATATGAAGTAAATATCACTTAAAACTTAAACAACATACAACTCAGATCGATCAGAGAATCAAGAAGAAGAATTTCAACTTGCAAATGACAACCTGTTTCAAGCATAAAAGAAAAGCTCTGCTTTCTTTCCTCTGGAAACTACTGTGAGCAAATTTCTATTTTAAAACCTTAAATCTATAACTAAAATGCCTGGGTTGATTTCTAAAATAAGATAGCTGCATAGTTGTGAATGTGTTTATATATGTATATACATATATATGAAATGGTTGCCTGTCAGTATATGTAGATGTAATTCTGTTTTCGAATTCACAGGTTTTAAAATCAAGGTTTAAAACTAAAACAAAACTTCAAGTTAAACACAGATTCAACTTTAAACAACTTGAACCAGAGAAGTCAAGAAACTTCAGTTAGCAAGTTTCAAAACCTGTTTCAAACAAAATGAAGGCTCTGTTCTTCTTTCACAAATACAAGTGAGTAACATATGTGTTTTTTTTAGTTTGAATTTATTATATATATATATATATGTCTGTTTTTATATACATATAAATCCTCTGAATATATTCGTAAACTGGGAGTACAAGTTACTGATTATACAGGTTTTCAGATACAAGACTTTGATTTAAAATTCATTTTCACCTGATCTACTTGATGCTTGGGTTTAGTGTTAAGACAAGAATTGATTGTTATAGTGTACACTCCAGATTTAAATTTTATTTAAGTTGAATCAACTTAGGATTTTCTCTGGAAAGCATGAAATTCGAATTCAATTTCATATAAGTCAAAATTTAAACTTTTTTAAATTTCGAATTCAGGAATGCAAACTGAATTCGTATGCTATGATATGATTTTTAAAACAAAAATTATAATTTTTCGATCAAAGTTTTGAGAGCAGTTCGTATTTGTTCGAAAATTGGGTTGTGATCAATTGCAGTTGATCGGAGGATGGTTGGTGATCGACGTTTAGCATGGAGGTGGAGGGGCCTATGACGATGGTAGGAAAAATGATCGGTGGTGCTCACGATCACTGGGGAGGCAACGGCAAACGTTTTTCTTTCGTAAACCTAGTTTTAGGTGAGTTCGCTATTTCGATGTGTTCGCCATCTCTGGTTGACCGAGCATCTCGTGGCTTTGGGAGAGGATGGAGGAAGTGTTGGCGCGTGAGTGGCCGGAGTTTCGAGGCCCCTGGAGGTTGGCATCGCCTGAACGAGGAGATAGATGGTCGAAGAATCGTTTTGTCTGGAAGCTTGGACTGTCGTTTGCCGTTCTCGAGTTCGTCAGAGTTTTGGGGTGTTGTGATCGAATGAATGGAGGATAGTCGACATGTTGACGATCGACTCAGGTGATGGAAGTTCGTCGGTGGTGGGTGTACGTGCACAGATGGTCGCGTGCACAGGTTGATGTTCTGAAGTTTCGAGTTCTCGAGTTGATGCTCTGGAAAAGATGGGTTTTCCTCGAGTCTTCGTGTGGTTTTTGCGTGAGAGACTTATAACAGGTTTCTCAAGTATTTTTAACAGATTGAATATAAAGAAGAAAGGGAAACTCGGGTTTGAACTCAGTACATCTGGGATTTTTCTCGAGTATGTGTTTTTCAGAGTTTAAGCCTAATAAAAATTTAAATTACCATCTTGAACCAGTTAAAGTATAATGAAATTCATTTAATTGTTAAGAATGTTTTTCAAATACTTAAATGAATATCTTAATTAAGTAGTTAATTTAAGATACGTTTTAAGGTTTAATTAACATTGAAACTTTTTAAATTAGTAAATGATTGGTTTTTAAAGTCATTAAGGAAGTAATTATTGATTAATGAATGGGTAATCAAGTCTTATTAATCAATAATTAAGGTTAATTAATGGATTTAAGGATACCAAATTAATTAATCTTAATTAATTAAAGGGAATCAATTGATGTTGGGATAAGCATAATTACTTAGGATAACCAATGAGGTATAATTACTTAACAAAAGTAATTAATAGAAAATTACTGAATGTAATCAATTGAATGATGATTTGAAGTTTAAGTATAATTATTTGTTAATAAATTAAAGAATAATTAGTCAAGGTGATTAATTTATTTATGTGATTAATTAAAGGTTAATTAATTAATGAAGGTGATTAAGGAAAGATAATAAATTAAGGGCTAATTAATCAATGTGATTAATTAAGGATAATTAATTTAAGAATAATTAATTAATTATTCATGGTTAGTTAATAAATGATTTAAAGGATAATTAATTATATTGGTTTGTAATTAATTAATGATTAATTAACCCGGATTTGAAATTCATAAGTAATTAATCTAATTTGAATAAATCAGATAATTAACTGAACTTACTTATGAAGATTTGGATTTGATTGGATGATTGAATTGTTTGATATTTCCTGATCTGTGATGCTTTGTGATATATTCTGATTTGTGCGTAACCTTTACTGCAGTTTATTTATCTGAAATTTATATATATCTGTGATTTGTGCATGAACAATAAGCGTTGTTCTTATACCGCTTATCAACTATATCCTGTATTTTGATCTGTGATGTTCATTGTGTTGCACTACTGTGTGAAACCCCCGGACTACACTATTACACACACCAATATGGATTTCACGTGGAAATCGGTTAAGTCACAGATAATTTAAATTTGATGTTTTTGAAATTGAAATTTTAATTTCAATTGATTTTGAGATTAGAAATTTGGGGTTTAAAGTGAAAAGCTTTTGAAATACAATTTCAAATATAAAAGTTATTTTGAATAACTTAACCGAGTTTTTGAAAATTTAAATAATTAGATTTAAATTTGAATTCAAGTTTGAAATTAAATCTATGATTTGGAAACTAGGGATAAAAGATGATATAAATGTGTTTGTATGAATTAAACCATTTTAAAGTATTAATTTGGGAATTTGAATTTAACCCAAGGATTTCAACTCGTATGAATGAATCAGATTTTCCGAAATGAAAACTGTTTGTTTTCAAATGATAAAAGCTTTTAGATAAGAAAATAAATTCCAGTTTAAATTAAAGGAATTTCAAGATTAAATTGAAAAAAATGTTTTTTCCAAGTTATGAATGAATTGTTTTTGAAAGCTATGAATTAAATCTGTCTATTTTTAACAGATTTAAAATGATGATTTGTTTAACCCATTCGAAATGAAATTGTTTTGAAGACTATAAGTTAAATCTTTGATTTAAAGATTTAACGAATTAATCAAATTGAAAGGGAAATTGATTTGGAAAATCTGTGAATGAATCTTTGTGAAATTAAGTGAACTTTGTGAATTGAATCTTTTTGTTTAAAAAGATTAAAATGGTAATTTGATAAACCATTTGTAAAGAAAGTTTGGGTTTAAGTTGTGACTTAATTGAAATCCCAATATCCGTATGTTTTTAATATTTCGCTCACTATTCGGGTTAGCCGGGAAAGGACCTTTGGGTCGTATAACTCATTCCGAATAGTGATACGTCGTATATGGATCACATTTGAAGACCGGTGTTGAAGACCGGATATTTTTCGAAAATGAAAGGACAACCTGTCAAATGTCTCTGCACTGAGTCGCGCCGGTATAGAGATTTATATCACTCTTTTGTGACGGGAAGTCCGGACGTGATTGGAAATTATCCGGAATTGCAAGGGCTTCGTGAGAAGTGCCTTCGGTTCTGTTCGAACCCGGAACAGACTTATATGGATACATGTCTGACATTACACTTTGAGATATAAAGCCGATTTCTTTCAAATACATTTCTGTTTGGTGGCGGAGAATTTATTCTCTTAGCTTAACACCCTTCTCTGAGACGTACGAGCTCAGAGGTTATGTAGTTGAAATTTATCAGCGATATATTCCCAATTTGGTAATGTGACATGCTGAGTGTTGCTGTGTGATGATCAGTGTTTGATCATTTGTGATATGATCATTTGTTTGATCATTTATCTTTGTGATCATAGGTTGATCATCTGTTGACCCAAAGCATGGCTTTTTGAAAAAAGCGTAGCTTTGTGGATGAGACTTCGTCAGGGCCTCACAACCCGGTAATGGTCGAAACAGGAATCGTGCGGCAAGGTTTTCAAGGGTAGCTCCCCTAGGGTATGACCATTCCTTCTGGAAAAGGGTAGTATCATGGTATGGAGCCCAGATACTTACTCATGTGGATACACTTTCTTTATGATGTGTGATGTTGGATACCGAGCTCGGATAAAGGTCCCAAAGGACCGGGGGTGGCATATCTGAGGTTTCTTTTATCCCTTGGGAAAAGGGGTTGCCGGCCTTGTTTGGCAGAGAACAGTTGGTTCTCGGAACGTCCCGCCAGAGGCGTTTCTTTCGTGGAATAGGAAGTTCCTTAGCCTGACCATTTGTTGGAAATCCAAACAAAACAATACGAGCCCTGTACGGTTTTAGTTGTATTACCTGCCATGGAATGTGGTGGTAACCTGCTATTGAACATGGTAGCTATAGTAGGCATAAGTGCGAAATGTCTATGCTGGCTAAGATTTATATTCTACTTTCGAAATTGTTTTCTACACTATGCACTAGTAATAATATCAAATGATTTGATTTTGCGTAGTAAGCATCTTTGACTATCATAAGAAGAAATCTCCTCCAATTCTGCGTTTGCATTGTGTGTGTGGTGGGAGGTCTTATGGTAGTTTCATTTTTCAAAAGCATTGCGAATTGACTTTAAAATTCTCTGCTATTGGTTTTAAAGATAAACTGTTTTTGTTGCTCACACCAGTCCCATGACTGATCCGGAGTTTATTGTTTCTTTCCTAAACTCTGGATGCTCAAAATTTTTCTACACGAGCAGTCTAGAGTTGGGTTTTTCAGATAGTCAGATTAGTAGGTTATCTGGAGCTAGTTCAGTCTTTGGATCGGACTGCACTTGCTTATCTTTGTGCCTCGTTATTGGGAGTTCGAGCTATTTCTGGATTAGTGCTTTGAAGATGGAGATTATCCGCTGCTGATGTTATCGTTTTCTTTTCCGCTGCTATTTGTTGTATCATATCTCTGATGTATATTGATATTCATTGTATCATTCTGTTGTATCAGATATTGTATATCAATGTATTATTCATTTCTTCAGCTGTGTTATTTACTTAACTGTGTTATAAGCTCCGGCGACTCGGATTTAAACGCTCGAATCTACGACATTCGAGTACGATGTAAAGTATGGATGTCGATTTTCGAACGCGAAAATCCGGATCGTTACATGAGCTCAGAGGTTATGTAGTTGAAATTTATCAGCGATATATTCCCAATTTGGTAATGTGGAATGCTGAGTGTTGCTGTGTGATGATTATTTATTAATCATTTGTTGATCAAAGCGTGGCTTTGTGAAAAAGCGTAGCTTTGTGGACGAGACCTCATCGAGCCTCACAGACCGAAAATGGTCGAAACAGGAAAGTTGCGGCAAGGTTTCAGGGGTAGCACCCCTAGGGTATGACCATTCCTTCTGGAAAAGGGTAGTATCATGGTATGGAGCCCAGATACTTACTCATGTGGACACACTTTATTTATTATGTGTGATGTTGGTTACCGAGCGCTTCGATAAAGGTCCCAAAGGACGGGGGTGGCATATCTCAGGTTACTACCCGGGAAGGGGGTAACCGGCCTTGTGTTGGCAGAGAGCAGGTTGTCTCTCGGAGCGTCCTGCCAGAGGCGTTCCTACATGGCATAGGAAGTTCCTTAGCCTAACCATTTGTTGGAAATCCAAAGAAACAATACGAACCTTGTACGGTTTTAGTTGTATTACCTGCTATGGAATGTGGCGGTAACCTGCTATTGAACATAGTAGCTATAGTAGGCATACAATAATGGTTGTATGTTGGCTAAGATTAATATTATACTTTCGAAATGTTTTTTGCACTATGCACTAATAATAATAATATCGAATTATTTTGCGCAGTAAGCATGTTTGACTATCATAAGAAGAAATCTCCTCCAATTCTGTGTTTGCATTGTGTGTGTGGCGGGAGGTCTTATGGTAGTTTCATTTTCCAAAAGCATTGCGGATATTTTCCACTTTCTTTGTTGTTGTTGTTTTGAAGATAATAAGTTTTTTAAGTTCTCACACCAGTCACCATGACTGACCTGGAGTTTATTGTTTCCTTCCTAAACTTTGGGTGCCCATCATTTTCAACACGGGCATTCTAGAGTCAGGTATCAGGTCATTCTAGATTAAGAGATGCTGTGGAGCTCAGTGGCGAGCTAGATGGCGAGACGTATTCTTGTGTATGATATTATTTATTCCGCTGTATATTCTGTATGAGGACAAGTTTGTATAATTGTCTGGTTGTGTTGTATATTGTTGTTGTAAACTCTGATGATGTAATGTATAAAATGATATAGTTCTTTGATTTAAAAGATTATTCATTTATCTATTATATGTTGTTCCGCTGCGAATGTGAGATTCTGATTTTTTTTTCGTGTTTTCTGTTCTCTTTTTCTTCTGTCTTCTTCTACCTCTTCTTTTTCTCCATAACAATTCGGTTTTCCGGCATTCGATTGCTCGACAGTTGATACAGTGGACGTATTAATGTCGATTTTCGAGCGTCGAAAAATCGCATTCGATACAATCTATATAATTGCACTTAGCCAAAAGTCAGAAGCTAGCCCCTACAAAGAAGTCAAGTGGAAGCACCTGTAACACCTCAGTCTGACCCGAGTATTATTTAAAAAGAAAAAATAATAAACGGATCAGTCTAGCTATAAATATCATAAAAGATGAGATAGGATAAGAGATACAACAAAAATATATCATAATAATAATGCCATACTTTGACAAGCATACATTTGATAACAACAAAAATCATACAATATCTCAAATCATCTCAAATATCCAAAAAGAATATCACATTCTTAGCTTATTCACCAAACCTCAAATATTGACAAAACATATCAATGCCAATCGCAAAAATCGGTGAAACACAAATTCCAGAAATCGATAATTAGAAATCCAGAAAACACAAAGAAGGGGTAGGCCTAACATAAACGGGATGTTATCCCATGGGTCGCTTACCCATAAAATGAGCTGAACATCGACGCACCTAAAAAGATACGCCTCATGCAAAATCGAACATCGACACACCTAAAAAGATACGCCCCATGCATAAACGAACATCGACGCACCTAAAAATATACGCCCCATGCACAAACAAACATCGCCGCACCTAAAAAGATACGCCCCATGCATAAACGAACATCGACGCACCTGAAAATATAAGCCCCATGCACAAACGAACATTGACGCACCTAAAAAGATACGCCCTATGCATAAATGAACATCGACGCACCTAAAAAGATACGCCCCATGCATAAACGAACATCGACCCACCTAAAAGATACGCCCCATGCACCGACTTATCGAGCCGATTGCTCCACGAATGGCCAAAAGACCATGGGTTGTTAGCCCATGAAATGAGACGAAGCTCCACAAAACGGGGTATAGTCCCCCACGCGGACATGGAGACATCGCATATCGCTAGTCTAAACCATATAATGATTATCATTGATCAATAAGAAGCGTAAATTACACTACGCTAGTAAATAAATGAGTTTAGCTTCATGTCCCATAACCACTGGCTTAACTTAAATATTTACGAACAAATTGTAGATTTCCACTCGAAAATACAAAATGATCATCATGGAGCAATAAGTGTAAATTACACTAAGCTAGTAAATAGATGAGTTTAGCTTCATGTCCCATAACCACTGGCTTAACTTAAATATTTACGAACAAATTATAGATTTCCACTCGAAAATTGTCATGAGAGTTCAATCGAACAAGTCCAAGAATTAACCGACGAAGTAAACGCAAGCGTTTCATACCATGCTAATTCGTTTAATTAGATTTCTCATATGAATGAGGTAAAGGTTTGTGTATACCAATAGATTGGAAAATGGTTTTAAAACGAGCTTTGTATTTAAAAGTAATGTTGAAATCATTTTTGTGAAAGAGTTTGAGTATTCACTACTAGTATAGAAACCTTTGTACTTAAAAGTGATAAATCACAGAAATGATTGTAAAAACAATCTATCACCAAAAATCTATATTCGACGACGTGAATTCCAACCATAAAAATCGATATCAAATCCCAATCAAATGGATATTCCCAAAAATCCATAAATGAAGTCATCAAAGTCGATAATAATTGACAACAACTAACCAGATCAACAAAAATCGATAAAAATTGGAAATCCACTCAAAAACAGTCAAAATAGGCAAAACTGCACAGAACCAGACGTCTGGTTGTTTTTCCAGACATTTGGATTTTGTATATGCCTTTTTTTCCTTTTCCAGGGACCCCTTCCAGACGTTTGGATTTTTCAACCAGACGTCTGTATTTCCTTCTAGACGTTTGGATTTTCTTCCAGACGTTTGAATTTTGTCTCTGCCTATTTTCTTTTTCCAGTGACTCATTCGAGATGTCTGGATTTCCTTCTAGACATCTGGATTTTCTTCCAGATGTTTGGATTTTCCTACTAGGCAAAAATCAGCCTTGCCCAAAAAGGGAAAAAATCCAAACCGAAGGCGATCGAACGAGTGATGGAGGCTAGGGAATTATGCCAAGCGACAACCCAGCCTTATAGGCTCTTCGATACACCCCAAACAACATGTCCAAACATCCAAGATAGGATTTTTAAAGATTTTGACTTCAAAACACCAAATTTTGGAAAATTAACCAAATTAATTCAAATCAAAAGCAAATGAACATGAAATAGATGTTAGGAATTCATACCTAACAACAATGAAAGCTATAGACATAGATGTGAGTTCAAGAACTCACCTTTAAACCTAAATATAGAAATGAGAAGCTCTAAAACAAGCAAAGATTGATTTCTCTTCAACAACACCTCTAGAATCTTCAATCTATTATCAAATGAAATGAATTTCCTAAGTTAAGTTATAGGAATTTCTGAAAATTGAAGAGAGATTGAGATGGAGAAGATGAAGAGGATTCTTACCTAAGCTTCTCTTTGATTTATAACTTGAAATTTGAATTCCTAGGAGACCCCAGGGCTTTGGAATTTTAATTTCCTCTTCCCACCATTCTTTCTAGGGCTTGAGAGTGTTAGGAAATGTTATGAATGAATGAAGAGGAGTAGAGTGGGAGTTATTTGGTAGAGGAGTTGGGTTCTCTTATTGGGTTAGTGGGCTGAAACCCAAACCCAAAGCTCCAAATGAAAATATCAAAATTCTAATCAATTCCAAACATATCAATGTTTATACTCAAAAAGGTCGCAAACACCGTTTTGGACACAATGGAAGTGGTCTCGAGTCCGGATTTGACCATTTACAAAAAGTCACGTTTTGGACTTTTAAATTCAACCAACGATGCTATATTTAAATAAATCATTTAAATATATTATCGTAAAAATATGCTGGCTGTTACAGTCACCCATAAGGTGGTCATGTTATTTGATCGACTCTTAATCTTTTAGCATACTTAAATTACTTTTAATTATTTTAGAGCATCCGAGCTTTCCCTTCGATCTGTTCCATTCCTCGTTCGGATTTTCTATGACACTCCCAAATGGAACAAAGGTCCAAGTCATTTCCGCATAATCATTTTTAAACCTCTTAATTATCTTTAAATTACTTAATTATTTATTTGAAAAGGTTCAAAAATGATTTGGGAAAGAATAATTAAGTTAAAACCATTATTTGCAAAAGTTATTAAAAAGTGCTACGAAAAAGTGCTTCAAATAGTGTTTTAAAAGCTATATTGATCAAAATGACTTTTCGACCTTTTGGAAATTCATTTATATAACTCAAAACTCTTTTAAAACATTTTATAAGAGTTATAGAATTTATTCCATATATTTTTAAAGAACTAAAAATATCAATTGTAAAGAATTTGTGGCTTTGGTTTTCGAACTACCAAAACCGCGACAATTTTGAAAACTTGTCTTGCTCATATTTCAAAATATACTAAACGAAATCTCGATCCTTTTTTTATTTGAAAACTATGATTATAAGGGTTCAAAAATTTTTATTACAAAGAATTCTGACTCCGAATCCATCGTATAAATGGATTTAACTTTCTACGGCACGAAATCGTGAACTACCATTACGTGACGCACCTAGTTTTGACTTGTTTTTCAATTTCTTTTCAAACTACATGGAAACACACTTAAATGTTTATAAACATTTCTAAATCATTTTAAACTCATTTAAACAAATACTTCTCATATTTCAAACTCATTTTCCATTTCATTTCTTTTTATAATACTATATTCTTATAATATTCATTTCAACTCTTTTTTTAGATATTTAAAACCATTAAGAGGCTAAAAAAATTCCATACACATATATTTATGGATTAAATTTCCATTAAATTAACTTGGTTAATTACTAACCATTTCTCTTATTATTTATCAGACCAATTTATCAACCATATCACAACCATATAGCCAATCATAATTTCGACCATGTTTTCATCCAATATCAACCCATATTCAACATATTAAAATCTAATTTAACATGTATATTTTCACTTTAATTTTTATTTAAATAAAACCAAGATCGAGTACTCACTTATGGCTCCACTCTACCAATCTTTTTCGTAGACTTCCCTTTTGATTCTAACAGCACTTCTTCCTCTTTTTCTAGCTTCGGAGCTTCTCGGACTACTCCTTCTTCTTCCTATATGGCTCGACCTAAGTTAGGGTAGGCACGGTCATGATGGTAGTGGTAAGGAAGGCCGTGAGTTATGGAGGTGGTAGGGTGTGGTTTGCACTAGTTATAAAAGTGAATCGAGGTGAAATGCATATGTATATATTTTGCTAATATTTTGAGGTATTTTCTTTTCTACTTTGAGGAAGCCATTAGAGAGCATATGGAAAAGGAGAAGTCTAGGAATGTGAAGGATGGTGTGAAAATTATGAATGATATGGCCTTGTATTTATAGGCTAAAGATTTGTAGAATATCTAAAACACCGTCATTATCCATCACCATCACCATGTGCACCCACCCGCTCCTTTTCCATCATGTTCCAAACGTTACTACCCCCCTCCATGTGCCTCCATCACTTTACTCTCTTCCAAGCCATCAATTCATGTCCTTATGCATATGGGTTTGACTTTAGTTTGCTTAATGGTGATGTTTTGAAAAAATATCTTAGATATTTTCCTATATGTATATATTTATGCATATATATATATAAATACGTTCATGTGCATGTTAGGGTGTGCATGCGTCTGTTATATATGTGCACATGACATATAAACAAGGTTGCAACGACTTTTGAACAACTTCCATTCGTTAAACCGTTGAAAACCGGGAAACCAACTCTCGGTCATATTTCACTTATAAGTTAATTTACAAATAATTGTAAACAAAATTTGAATACTCATTCTTATAATTTTTACCAATTAAAATGATTAAATTTGATTTATAAAACCATATAAATTAATATTAAACAAATTGTTTACAAAAGGTGTTATTATATCAATAAAGTGATATGAATTTTCTTATATTTTCGAATCAAGTATATTTCTTTCTAAAAACAATTATAAATGATTTATTATCAATTTATAACTATTTAAAATGAATTATTATCATTTAAAAACAATTATTTGAATAATTATAATAATTATTAAATCATTAAATCTCAATTTAAATTCGGAAATCAATATTTAATTATAAGAGCACCATTGATGATGTCCAAAATACCTTTATTTTTCCCAAATATAAAATAATTTTTTTTATTTCATATTCTTATTCAATTATAATAATAAGTATATGTATCCAGCTCCGTGCATGAAATTTTATGATTATAGAGCTGTTTGTCGATAAAATGGTTTTTCGATCATTTTATCGCTATTTTTTCAAGGTATATATTTTGTGAACATTTTTCAATAATAAGTTCATTATTATTCATTACTTCAAACTTGATTATTTGTTGAAAAATAATATACATTTGAAAAATAATTTAAATAACTTTAATTAAAGCAATTAAATTACGGGTCGTCGCATACTTCCCCCTTAAAAGAATTTTGTCCTCAAAATTAAAACGCAAAACACAAAGGTATTTGCCCATAATATTTGTTATTATTATTTTTTAAACTTACATCTGTATGATGTATATAGATCATCCATATGCAATATCTGATCTGATTTACTATCCGAATCCACAACTTTACCTCCGAACTAGTATTAATCCCTCGATCCTCTAGTGCGAATCCTGACCAGGCTTCTTGATCAGCAAAACTTCATTTCCCTTACATAGCCCTCAACTACGATAGAAAACTCAAGTACCCAATCATAAACCCTCATCAATGTTCGTCATCAAGAATCGAGTGATAAATCCTTTTTCGGGACGGTGTAAGCACCTCAAAGTTCTGTACTTGAATCTTTAGATCAAAATCGTGCGACAAAGTGATCTATGTACAACATACGTATTTAAAAAACCTTTATGAAACTTTTATCTTTTGTTTTTTTAAAATACATTTATTCTTTTTAATATTTATTTGTAAAATACTTTTATCCTTTTTCCAAAAGAAACCATTTCAAATTAAAAGATGATTTACCACTTTTTATTATTTTCAATAACTTCTGTTATTAAAATTTTGTCTCAAAATCTTTTTGAAATTTCTTTGTTGATAACTTCTATTTAGATAACTTTCCCTTTAAATTTTCAAAAGATTAGGATAGAGTTCTTAAAATTCCTTTTTATTAAAAATATATCTTTTACACTTTATTTTGTAAAAGATACCTTTATAAAATATATTCTTAAATAATTTTCTTAATTTAAACACTTTTTAGTAAGTCATTTCTAATATTCCTTTACACTTATTATTTCTAAATATCTTATTAAATTGATTTGATGGAAGATAGAAGAAATGCACAGAGAGAATGATCAAAGAGATTTATTAATTAACATTATATTTATACATTCATTACAAACCCTAGCTTGTGTTACAAACTTTTAGAGATAACGCTAGGGAATACAGCCTATCATACATCGCGATCTTATATATAGATACTTGAACTGCTATATATACTATTCTTGGATCCCATTTAAGGTAGATGGTGCTTTATATTTGAGGCCTAAGTCAACCACCTTCATTTTTGGACAGTCCTTCATTAAGTGTTTCTTTTGGAAGAACCAAATGCAAGTTCGACGACATTCTTTGGTCATATGCCCTAGTCTTTTGCAACGGTAGCAACCCTTTACCTTTCCTGATCAAAATTTGGGTTTCTTCTTTATTTTAGGGCATCCACGTAGAAATGTCCTTGCCTTTTACACTTGAAACAGAATATATCAACCCTAAAGATTTTTCTTTCTTCATTTTCTCTGCTTTCCTTTTATCCCTTTCCTTTACTTTCATATCCTTACACAAAACTGCATAATGCCCTTCTTTACCGCATCTATAACGGAAGATGCCAGCATAAGATCGTAGTTTTAATTTCACTTCTACCTCTTTTTGTGCATGTACTCTCCGTGTTTACTTTGGATTAGCCCAAAACTCACCTCTTCCCTCGGAATAAAATAAGACATCCTAACCTAAATGATATACTAAGTTATCATCAGAAGTTTCATACCATTAATTTCTTAACTTATACAAATTACTTGATTCATACTTGTTCGGATTTCAACTTGCCCTGATTGTATAGTGATAAGAAGAATAACTACCAAGCGTTAGATACCATTCGCCCAAGCCAACATATGATCGATACTTAGAAGATTATTCCCACCATCACCAAACAGATCAAGAACTTATGCTTGGAACTTTCCAAAGGTATAGCATCCTATAAATTTTCCAAATCACACTAATATTTATACTTTTGTATATATAAAATATACTCCTTTTAAACCGGTGTGTTGATTCGCCTTGTCTAAGTATTTAGGAATACCCATCGATTACATGGAGCTCTTCATGCACCGACCAAAATTCATAAACCACTCAACAGATTAATCACCACAAAACATTTTTATATCAGATAACAAATACATGCTCATATATATATAATACTCTCAAACTCATTCTAGGGTATCGCTAACCTTATCTCTAACAAGTCACTCATTCTATGTATTACTAACACTATCTATAATGAGACTTACCCTAACAAAGCCTAGGTGTTCAGTCAACCTAAGCTCTGATACCACATGTAACGAATGGGATTTTCGACCCTCGAAAATCGACACTAATACGTCCTTGGTATTCACGAGCCGCAAATCCAATTGTTAGAAAGCCCGATTGTTAGAGGAAAAAGAAAATAAAGATAGAAAAAAATCTCACATGAATGGAGTAACATATATTATTTCAACAATAATCTTTACAGTGGAAAATTTTGAATACAATATCAGAGTCTAACCTAGATTCAGCCTGGATAGTTATAAACCCTCTGTCCTTACAAATGCTAAAAAATAAAAACAAATGCAATAGATGCATCGGATAATAGAATATGTCCATATGTAGATGAAGATCTCTAGCTCTTCCTTGGAAACTCTAAGCATCTTCAACTAAACCTAACACTACTCGAATCTGAACCGAGTATTAAAGATACCCGGATCAGGCTTGATAAACCAGTGTGAGATACTCGAAGTTTTTCTAATGTATATATCATGCTGATGTCAATCAAAACCTTTGAAAAGAAGGGTATTTCATAAGACCATGCCCACACATAAATACAGATGGCTTTTTTACCTAATAATAACCAAAACTTTTATACCAAAATAATTTGATATCATCTTTAATGACATTCTTTTGAAAACACTTTTCTAATAATCTGTCAAAATAGCTGAAATTGTTACATTGATTAAATTTGTTGGCATACTAGCTAAAAAAGTAGGTTCTATAATCAAAACTGTAAAGGCAACATATTGGAATTGGGTTTCCAACATGACAGGAAACAAGTGACCATTCAGACCCAAAAATCCATGAATAACAATCTTAGTCCACGCCAGTGGCTTTACACGATCTCCGTCAGCCTCCGAACTATGCTGCTACACTACCATGAATAAAGTATTACTCAGTGGCTTTATGCAATCTCCGTCAGCCTCCATACCTTTCCATTCATACAATAAGGCAACAAGTGCCTAGAGGGATATCTTCCCCCAATACTAGCATGAAATTTGTTCTTTAGAGCACATAGTATCCCATATCATTCCTGGGATGTGTGGCTCGTGAGGTTACGTTCCACAAAACCACGTATTTTTCACAAAGGTGCACTTTGATCGTATCAGGTTCCACTTTAAATGCCACATTGCCATTCCTTCGATCACTATTGACTTTCAAGAACATACAACCTCTAAGCCCATATGTCTTAAGAAGAGCGTTAAGCTAAGAGAAGTTGCCTTCTTCGCCACCAAATAGATGCATGTTTGTAAAAGTCAACGTTGTGATCTCAAAAATGCAATGTCAGACATTCGTTCATACAAGTTCGTTCTGGGACTGAACGAAACCGATGGCACTCCTCCTACTACATCCTATCGGGAATTATCCCTAGGATAAGTGGTGATTAGTCCTTGTAATCAACAATTTTCATAACAGAGCACTACTGCCACCATAAATATATGATATGATAAATTTCACCCCGAGTGACTAGTAGGAAGCAGCCCTTCATCATGAAGACTCCTATCTTCAAAAATCTTCATCTTCATCATGTCTTCACTTTCGAACATATACATTGGTTCGAAGTGGTTTGCTGATAGGACTTACCCAATTCAGACCCCGATTCCTCCAGACCAATCATCGATTAAAAAGATGTTAAGTTCATATGTGATTACCAATCATCATTCAATTTATTTCATCTTTTATTCATTCATAAATATCTCAAAGAGACATATTATTACAAATTATTCCATTTTCTTCTTAACAGTATATGGAATAATTAAGCCTCATTTTTCAAATCATTTGGTTAATTAATCCTCTTGAATCTTGCAATAATTCGAAATCGTTTCATCTTTTATTTAGGAAAATATTTTCAAATCATTTATTTAATCTAATTGGAAAACATTATTGAGTAAAAAAGATCATGGAAATTATACTAATTCTACTTAATATCAATTTCCGTATTCAGCCTTTTCTATCCGTCGAATAATGGTGAAATCACCTTTTAAATTCATACGGATAGTACGAATTCCCTCCTCGAAATCTAATACCAAGTATAAGAAGATCATTTCTATGCAATCCAAGTTTTTAAATTTGGAAAATTACATCTTTTTTACTTTGGGAAATTTAGATCTGAGTAAATCAAATTTACCATCCCTTCCGTTGGGCTAGTTTGGGTAGCTAGAGAGGGCAAGCAATTGGTTTCCCAAACCCAAGCCTAGAGACTACCTCTCTGTCACCCATAAGGTGGTAGGTTATTTGATCGACTCTAAATATTTTAACATATTAATTTACTTTTAATTATTTTAAAGCATCCGGACTTTCCCTTCGATCTGTTCCATTCCTCAGTCAGATTTTCTAATGACACTCACAAATGGAACAAATGTACTAGTCGTTTCCGCATACTCATTTTTAAACCTCTTAATCGTCTTCAAATTGCTTAATTGTTTGTTTGAAAAGGTTCACAAAAGATTCGGGGAAAGAATAATTGAGTTAAAACCATTGTTTGCAAAAGTTATTAAAAAGTGCTGCAAATAATGTTTTAAAAAATATATCGATCAAAATGACTTTTCCATCTTTTGGAAATTCCTTATAACTCAAATCTCTTTTAAAATATTTTAAAGGATTTATAGAATTTATTTCAATTTTTTTAAATTAAAAATATAAATTATAAATAATTTGCCGCTTTGGTTTTCAAACTACCAAACCGTGACAATTTGAAAACTTGTTTTGCTCATATTTCAAAATCTACTAAATGAAGTCTCGATCCATTTCTTTTGTTTGAAAACTACGATTATAAGGGTTCGGAAAATTCTTATTACAAAGAATGCCAGCTCCGAATCCGTCAAAAAAATTGATTTAACTTTCTACGGCGCGAAATCGCGAACTACCGTTACGCGACGCGCCTAGTTTTGGCTTGCTTTTCATTTTCTTTTCAAACTACATGGAAACTCTCTTAAATGTTTATAAACAATTATAAATCATTTTAAACTCATTTAAACAAAACTTCTCATATTTCAAACTCATTTTCCATTTCATTTCATTTCATAATACTATATTATTATAATATTCATTTCAACTCTTTTTTTAGATATTTAAAACTATTAAGATGTTAAAAAACTCCATACGCATATTATTTATGGATTAAATTTCCATTTAATTAACTATGGTTAATTACTAACCGTTTCTCTTATCATTTGTCAAACCAAGTTATCAACCATATCACAACCATATAGCCAATCATAATATCAACCAAGTTATCATCCAATATCAACCCATATTCAACATATTAATCACTGATTTAACTTGTATATTATCACTTAAGATTGAGCACTCACTTATGCTCCACTCCACCAATCTTTTTTGTAGACTTCTCTTTCAATTCTGACGGCAGTTCTTCCTCTTTTTCTTGCTCCGAAGCTTCTTGAACTCCTCCTTCTTCTTTTTATGTGGTTCGGCCTAAGCTAGGGTAGGCACGACCATGATGGTGGTGGTAAGGAAGGCCGTGGGTTGTGAAGGTGGTAGGGTGTGGTTTGCACTAGTTTTGAAAGTGAATCGAGGTGAAGTGTGTATGTATATATTTTTCCAATATTTTTAGGTATTTGATGTGCACGTAAATGTGCATATATATACATCCATATTTTATCTCTTTTTATTTAAATAAACATCATATTTGGGAATTTGTGCATGTTAAAACCAAAATTCAATTATTTTCAAACCATCATATTTTCATCTTCATTTAGGGACAAAATGGTCATTTTTGTGCATGTGTAAATTTGAGAATTTTTACTTGGACATTTTTGATGATTTTTATAGGAATTTGGATGCATATGGAAGAGACTTATATGAAGATACATGCATGCACAAATGAATATAAAGAAAAGAAGAGGGAAATAATTCAAGTCCAAGATAATGGAGGACCCCACCCACTTGCCTAAATCTACAATTAGAAGCTAATGGACAACTAAGTGGAGGTTAAAGCTTCATGCACATCAAATGATGGATTAATTAGTGGCTAATGGTTACTTGGTGGCCACACTTCCTAAGGGGTATTTTGGGAAGCCCCCTAAAAAATGGAATTAGGGTTTTATGCATGTATAAATAAGCCCTCTTATGTACATGTAAATCATCTACTCTTTCATATTAGTTAGGAAATGAAAAATACAAGTTGTAATGGCAATGTTCTATGAAATAAAAATGGCTTCCAAGCCTCTTTCTTCTCTCTTTTCTACATGCTTTTCTTTGTTTTTATGTTGATGCTTATTTCTATGCTCTCTTTCTCTTAATGTTCATAGCTTAGATTTACATTTATGCACTAGTCTAATCTATTTTCTTCTAGTAGTTAATCTTCTTTTTCTTTGTTTATTCTCTACTTTCTTTCATTTTCAATGTTGAAACTAACATGTGTTGATTTGATAACACAAATGAGTAGCTAAACCCCTTCAATTTAGGCGTAATGAAGCTCTCAAATATTATGTAATTTCAACATTTTTATGATTTATGATCTCATTGTATGTGATTCATGAAAGTCAATTTTGATGCAAGTTTATACAAGTGAGTTTGATAGCTTATATTGCTTATGCAAATGAGCTATTCTTATTCAACATAAACACAATTTGCATCATCATTTGCTAATCCATTTTTGATTTTTAAATTAAGGTAAAAATGAAATTTGATGATCTATATTACTACTTACAATAGTAAATAAATCATACTTAAAATAGCTTTTGCTTTGCCTTCATTTTCATAATAATTATAAGTGGTTTATTTGTTGTATTATAGTTTGATGGTTTGAGTTATGTTAATTAATAACATAAACAAACCATACTTATGATAAGTACAACAATATTTCACTTAATATCAAAGCTAGAGATCACAAATTGTTTGTTTGTTGATTTACAAAAATATGAGAGTGGATTTGCCTCTAAATTGTTCTCTAGTTAAATAATTTTTAAATCAAATTTCAATTCTAGTTTTAGCTTCATTTTATTTCTAGTTAACAATTTCTCCTCCATTTGGTCTAGTTTGATTGAATAGATTTTTAAACTCTAACAATTCCCTGCGGATCGACCCGCACTTGCCACGTACTAACTATTGTACGCCGTGCGCTTGCGGTAAATTTATTTCAAAAAATTTCGACTATTTTCTAATCGATAGAAAATTAGCCGAATAACAAGTTTTTGGCGCCGTTGTCGGGGAATTTGCTTTGATTTTAATTTTCTATTCTTCGAATTATTTTTGTTTTATTTTGTGTTTGTTTACATTTAAATAAAAAATTGTGTGTGTGTTGTGTGATCTTTGTTTTCATTTTGTTGTGTGCTTTTGTTCTTGTGCATTTCTTGTTTTCAATTTGCATTTGCATTGCAGATTATATTTTAAAAAAAACACAATCTCATTTCAAAAACAAAAACAATTTTTTTTATTCATTTAGTTTACATTTCAATTTACATTGATTTACATTTTCATTTTCTTTTTACACTGTTTTCCAGTGCCTCGGTGTTTCTGTTCTGCTATTCATTTTGCTTCTGTTCTGTGCACTGCTTCTGGTCAATTGTCATCCCACTGTTCATTCCTATTGCTAACTGCTGCCTCACAACACTATCTATCCACCTTCAATTCAATACTTCAAATACAACTGCAACCTCATACAAATTCCATCTTCACTCAACTCATATCATCTGCCCTTAACACCCACTGCATAGCAACATCTTCTCAAACCACCTCACTACTGCCATTCTTTGCCACTGTCTCCACCAGAAAAAAACTAAAACATTACTTCCCTGCTGCACCTCGCTCCTTCTTACCCTCCTTCCACCAACCCTGTGCACTGCCTCGGCTTCATCTACCCACAACAGCACTACCATTTTCATCAAAACCATACATACCAACCTACATTTCACATATCACTTCCTTCACAACACTGCATATCAGTGCACTTCGCTGCTCTATGCACTCCCACATTCTTCATCTCCAAACTGCTCTGCACACTTCTGTCTTGCCAACATCATCTCATCTTACATCCAGCCACCACAGCTCCTCGATATCAAACCACCCTTACCATATCACCATAACTACAAACTGCTTGCACCACCAACCATCATCTACATTCACTACTGACAATAAACAAATTGCTCTACAATTCATTCAAACTCAACTCACACTGCCACATTACAATCAAAGCAACACCCTCTGGCCATTCTTCAAACCATTCAACTTCACTACACCAATACCCACTTCCAATTCACTTCTCTGTTCTGCCTGCACATACCAGTGCACGAACCAAACCAACTACCCCCTCAACTTGATCATTTTTGCATATATCACTGCACATATCAGTGACAACTTCCGTGAACACCCCTGGTTCCCAAACAACAAACACAACCACCCAATTTCCTTCAAAACAACTGCTACTAACTACTTCACATTTCAACCATATTCGAGAAACCACATACACTCTCACTCGAACTACCACTTGAACATCACAACTCAGTCTATTCAACTCCAAATACTGCCATATTCAAATACTACGAGTTCAATAATACACTGAAACTCTGACCATTACTGAACTGAGTACAACACTCTTCCAATCACCACTGAAAATCATCCTTCACAACCACTTCAGCTACATACAATTACATTCCATCTTCACTGACCTCATCACAGCCACTGTATATTCCTACATCAACCATAACCGTACCACCATCCCCAGCAGCCAAACCCCTCATTCATCACATTACAACCTTCCATATATCATCACACAACCGAATTCAACTGCCTGCTTCAACCACACAAAACAAACCATCCACCAACTAAAAAAAACTGCTGCACACATTCACGTCCAAACAAACCACTGCACTCCCACTTGAACCAAACACTCCTCATTTCATTACCATCTCTGTTGCACTTCATCATCTCCACATCTCCACTCACAACATCATCGAACCCACTTCACCTCTAACATTGCAAGTACAGCCACATCAAACAAATCACTCCTCATACCCAAATCGCTACCTTCAACCAGCCATCGAGCAATCGCTGAAACCATCGCCTGCGATTTCACTACAACCCGAGCAAACCAATTCAACATCGAACCACCTCGAATCCCCTTCGAACCAGCCTCGATCTGAAATAAGAAACCAAAACCAAAATCTCCAAAATCCAGCAACCATAATTACCCAAATCACTCGAACATTCCACTACCCATATACACGCCCAAGTTCAAGAGCGCGACTCCACATTAATGGCAAACCCACAAAACTGAACCGCCTTCACAAAATTGACATCAAGTTCATAAATCTAACGTGTTTAATTATCGATTTTGATTTTTTGGAAGTGAAAGGTTGTTTTACTCGATTTAAACGAGGAGTTGGTTTACTCAATTGAAGTGATAATTGAAATGAGGAGTTGAATTTTGAAAAAAGAAACGTGTTTAGGTCGGGCTTGATGGCCTGAGCAATTTTTTTTAGTTAGTTTTGTTTTGTTAGTTTCGTTTCAATTTGTTTCACCTTATTTAAAAAAAAGAGTTGCTTTCTTTTGTTTTATCTCTTCTTTCAAAAAAAAAACAAAACAAAAACAAAAGCAAGTTTCAATTTGTCTTGTTTTTACTTTTTCATTTTCATTTGTTTTAGTTTTCAATTGTTTTACTTTCATTTGTTTTGTTATTTTTACTTGTTTTATTTTCTTCTTTGATAAACATACAATTTTTTTATATATCTTGTTTCACTTCTTTTCAGGTTGTCAAAGCAGAAAATCGCAAAAAGAGAAGGCCCGCTTGCTAAAAAAAATTGCTTGCTTATAAAAAATCGCCGCTAAAAAAATAATGAAATTGTTAATAATCTGCACGCTCTGGTATCGTGCTTTCATCTCTTGTTTTTATTTGAATTGCATTGTTAGTTGCTTGCATTTGCATTTATATAAAAAAATTCAAAATCCAAAATAAAAACAACTTCATTTTAGTTGCATTGTAAATTCATGTTTAATTTTTGTTTTGCATTCATCTTATCTTGTTTTTCTTTTCTTAGGGCAATACCCCAATTCACATAAGGTGAGGGATTTCATCACCCTTTCTTTGGCCCAAAAAGGCATTTCATCATAGAATTTGACTAATAATAAAGGTTAGACATTCGACTTAAGGGTGCCACGAGCTAATCTAGCGCTTAATTGTATCTTCACAATTGTTTTCTTTGAACAATTTTATTTCTTGGTGTCTAGGCTACGGCAGAGTAATAACCATTTATAAATATTACGGTGATTCGTAAATATTATAGTGGTTGTTCCTCTGAATGTACTTAAACCTTCGGTTGCATTGCTACGGTGATTCGTGGTGCACCGATAACCCCTGCCCGTTACCTGGCTGAGAAATATTTTGGTTGATTTAAGACAAAGTGTGATTATACAATTTTGGGTTAGGAGCTACTAAGGACTGAAAGCTGTAATTAACTCCTTTGCATTCATTTAGTTGCATTTGTTCATGCATATTTAAAAAAAATCAATCAAAAATCCAAGAAAATAATTGTAAATTTTACTTTACTTAGTTTTTAACCAAAAAAAAGAGAAATCCTTTTTCCTTTCCTTTGAAAATTTTCAAACAAAAATCCAAAAAAATATATATAAAATCTTTTCAAAAAACAAAAAAAAATTTGAAAATTCAAAAACAAAAACAGAAATCAAACTTCCATTTTCTAAAAAAAACAAATAAAAAACAAAAAAATCCTTTTGGTAAATGTTTGAAAATTCAAAAAAAAAATACAAAAACAAAAACATATAAAAAAATTTGAAAAAATCAAACTTTTCTTTTGAAAATAAATCTCACTTGGTAAATAGTTTTCTTCCTTAAAAAAAGAAAGAAAATTCAAAAACAAAAACAAAAACAATTTTTCACTTTGTTTTTTAAATTTTCTTTCATTCTCTAAACTCGACTCTAACTTCTTTCTCTTCTCGACTTTCACTGGTGCATGAGTACTTGGACTCGTGACACAACAAACAATCGTTGGACTCGCGACTCGGCAACTAACCGTTCAACTTGAATAGACGATCCTCCCGAAATGGCGAACGAGAACGCCCCTTGAACTCTTATGGACAGAATTTTTCCCGATAGAGTTTCTATTTCATGTTGCATCATTTACCCGTCCCTACAGGTAACCATTTCGAAATTCACTCGAACCATTTTGCCACGCTTCCGAAATTTGGCAATTTCAAGCACGATGATCCATACATCTTTTTGACGAAATTCGAACAAGTTTGTGCAACCATTAAACTCCAACAACTTTCCGATGATGGAATCAAACTTTGATTAATCCCATTCGCTCTTACGGATTACGCTGAAAAATGGTTGCACAGCTTACCATCGAACTCGATTAAGATGTGGGAAGAATTTGTAAAAGCTTTCTTAAAAAAGTTCTACCCCTTGGAAAAAACGAGTAGAATCCAAAACGAAATTGTAAACTTTCATCAATTCAAGGGAGAACCAGTCGGAAAATATTTTGAAAGATTCAAAGAGCTTTTGATAAAATGTCCACACCATAACTTCGAAAAATGGACGATTTGCCAAATCTTATACGATGGACTCGAAAACGACTGACGAACCATGCTTGAATCAATGTGCCAAGGCAATTTTCTTGCCCAAAATCACGACGATGCTTGGCAGTTTCTTGAAAACCTCGTTGAAAAATCATCCCAATGGAACGATCGAACGAAAAATCAATTTACTCACGATCGAGTGCACAGTCGATAGGATCTTCTTTTGCTTTGGAAGTTAAGATCGATGCAATGATTAAAAAATTCGATAATGTTTTCTCATCGAATCAAATGAACCAAGCTTCCCAACCGATGTGTTATAAATGCAACGATCCTAATCATATAGCCGATTAGTGTCCCAATTCTATCGAACAAATTAATGCTTTCAATAAAGCCAGAAACGACCCGTTTTTACCAACGTACAACACTAGTTGGAGAAATCATCCGAATTTTGCGTGGAACCAAAACAATCCCAACACGAATACGATTCGTCCCAATTTTCAAGCGTTCCCGAATAATGCTTCGAATCCTTCCTTTCAACCCAACAATTTTCAACCAAACTTTGCAGGCACATCCAATAATTAACCGCAACAATCAAATTTTCAACCACATTCTGCTCATCCTCCCTAAGATGATAAACGTTTAACTTCGCTTGAGAAAACTCTTGAAACATTGGCTAAAGCAACTACTCAAAGCCTTCAATCAAACAGCAATTTGCAAAATTTGTTGACTTCATATATGCAAAACACGAACTAATCTATTGCAAAACTCGAAATGCAAATGAGTTAATTAGCCACGTTTGTGAGAGAACGTGAAAGAGGAACATTCCCAAGCCAACCCATTTCAAATCCCAGAAATCAAAACGCAAATTCAAATCAAGCCCATGTTGTTCAAGATATCAACGTCACCCAATTGAATGCTATCAAGTCGTTAACCCAAACGATTTATTGAAAACCTCTCTTGATACTTCTAAAACAACGAACGAATCTGAACAGAACATGGAGCCAAACGTTGAATCGAATTCCAATCAAAACTCTTCTTCTTCTACTCGAGTAGACCCGCCTAACGAGTATCGTGTCCCATTTCCACATCGTCTTCGACCAAAGAAACACTCAGACTAAATGGAAAAGACGTTGGAAATTTTTAAACAAGTCAATGTTAACATCCCACTTCTTGACATCGTTCAACAAGTCCCCACTTATGCGAAATTTATTAAGGACTTATGTGCCCAAAAGCAACACACTCAAGTGCCAATAAGGTCTTCTTAGCCGCTAGTTTGAGTGAAGTCTTGTCCCAATCCATGCTCATAAAATACAAAGATCCTGGCTGCCCTACGATTTCGTGTACAACTGGAGACAAGACGATTACCAAATGTTTGATTGACTTAGGCACGAGTGTCAATTTGATTCCATATTCCATGTACGAACAATTAGGCTTAGGTGAGCTCAAACCCACAAAAGTCACGCTTCAATTCATCGATCGCTCCATTAAGAAGCCCGCAGGAGAAATCGAGGACGTGCTCATTCGAGTAGGGAAATTCATATTCCCCATTTATTTTATCATTCTCGAAACACAACCCGTAATGAATCCCTTGAGTCAAATTCCATTGATTTTAGGCCGACCATTCTTAACCACCTCAAATGCCTTAATCAATTTTCGTAACGGTTTGATGAAAATTTCTTTTGGAAACATGACCTTGGATCTCAACATTTTCAATCTTCAAAGCCAATCGAATGAACCTCGTGACCAAACATTGGAAGTTAGTGCCATTCACGAAAACTTTGAAAACGAGACAATTGATCTTAACGATGAACGTGAGGCCGAGTATGAAAAATTGTTTCATGAAATTCCCAACGAGATTGAATATACTCTTCCTTTTGAATCACTTCTAGTTGAGTCCGAATCTCAACCCAATTCTTTGATCCAAAAACTCCATAAGTTGGATCTCAGACCACTTCCCGATCACCTTACGTACGCATACTTAGGTGATAACGAAACGCTGCCCGTAATAGTTTCTGCAACTCTTTCTCTTGACCAAGAAGCTTCGCTTCTCTCTGTTCTTTCGAACATTAAGGAAGCGATTGGATGGTCGATCTCCGATATAAAGGGAAATAGCCCTGATATTGTTCAACATCGCATCCATTTAATCGACGATGCCAAACCTGTTCGTGAAGCGCAACGAAGGCTTAATCAAAAATGAAAGATGCGGTGCGTAATGAAATTCTTAAACTTCTCGACAACGAAATCATTTACCCAATCTCCGATAGTTCATGGGTTAGACAATTCACGTTGTACCAAAAAAGTCTGGGCTAACCGTTGTCAAGAACGATTCAAACGAACTTATTCCAACTGGTACTCAAAAGGGTTGGCGTGTTTGCATTGACTATCGAAAACTAAATGCCGCAACACGAAAATATCACTTCCCTCTTCCATTTATTGACCAAATGCTCGAACGTTTAGCCGGTCATGAATTCTACTGCTTCCTCGATGGTTATTTCAGCTATAATCAAATTCCAATCACTCCCGATGATCAAGAGAAAACGACTTTCATGTGTCCATTCGGTACATTTGCTTATCGACGTATGCCATTCAGACTTTGTAACGCTCCTGCTACTTTCCAACGATGCATGGTTGGAATCTTTTCCGACATGATTGAACTCTTTCTAGAAGTTTTTATGGATGATTTCTTAATCTTTCGCGATTCTTTTTCCCAATGTTTACATCATCTCGAATTGGTTCTAAATCGATGTAAAGAAATAAATTTGACTTTGAATTGGGAAAAATTCCACTTTATGGTCAAACAAGGCATAGTCCTTGGACATATCATCTCAAATAAAGGCATTGAGGTAGATAAAGCGAAAATCGATGTAATTGCAAATCTACCCATTCCCAAATCTGTTAAGGACATTCGATCGTTACTAGGACACGCTGGCTTTTACCGACGCTTTGTGAAAGACTTTAGCAAAATCGCTCGTCCTTTGACTACTCTTCTTGGAAAAGACGTTCCTTTCGATTTTAACTCTGATTGTATCTCTTCTTTTAAACGTCTTAAGAACGAACTCATTTCTGCTCCAATCATTTGTGTGCCCAATTGGGATCTTCCTTTCGAAATCATGTGTGATGCTTCGAACTTTGCCGTTGGTGCTGTCTTAGGACAACACATCAACAAGATCCTTCACGTCATTTACTACGCGAGTATGACTTTGAACGACTCTCAACTCAACTACACAACAACCGAAAAAGAGCTTCTAGCTGTCATTTTTGCTCTCAAAAAATTCCGACAATACTTGATAGGTTCACACATTACTATGTACACGGACCACTCTGCGCTTCGATGTCTCTTTGCTAAAAAGGATGCTAAATCCCGTTTGATTCGTTGGATTCTTTTACTTAAAGAATTTGACCTTACAATTAAAGACAAAAAAGGATCCGATAACGTCATAGCCGATCACTTGTCTCGTCTTCCGGACGCACCATCTTCTTTGCCAATCAATGAAATTTCCCTGATGAACAGCTTCTTTCAATTTCTATCGACCCATGGTATGGTAATATAGTGAACTACTTAGTCACTAAAGAAACTCCATCATCTTGGTCCAAACGGGATAAATACAAATTCATGTCCCAAGTGAAATATTTCTATTGGGACGATCCATACTTGTTCAAATATTATTCTGACCAAATCATCCGACGTTGCATTCCGGATAATGAGATTAGGAGTGTTCTTTCGTTTTTCCATGATCAAGCGTGTGGTGGACATTTCGGTCCTCGAAAAACTGCGGAAAAAGTGCTTCAGTGTGGTTTCTATTGGCCTTCTCTTTTCAAAGACTCGTTTGAATTTTGTAAAACGTGCGATCGATATCAAATGCTTGGAAGAATTTCTCGACGAGATATGATGCCACTAAACCCCATTCTTACGATCTAAATCTTTGATGTTTAGGGTATAGACTTTATGGGACCTTTTCCCTAATTCATTTGGAAACTTGTATATCCTTCTCGCTATCAATTACATTTCAAAATGGGTCAAAGCCGTTCCTTGCAAAACCAACAACCATAAAACCGTTGTGAAATTTCTCAAAGAAAACATCTTTTCGAGGTTCGGCACACCTCGCACAATAATCAGTGATAACGGGACCCATTTTTGCAACCGTTTATTTGAAACTTTAATGAAAAAATACTTGATAACACACAAGTTATCCACTCCGTATCACCCTCAGACTTGTGGCCAAGTTGAAGTTTCAATCGACAAATAAAATAAATCTTGGAGAAAACTGTCAATAAAAATCGAAAAGATTGGTCTCAGAAATTGACCGACACGCTTTGGGCTTACCATACTGCTTTTTAAACTAACCTTGGGATGTCCTCATTTCATTTAGTTTATGGTAAAGCTTGTCATTTACCCGTTGAAATCAAACACAAAGCGCCGTGGGCAATTAAGAACTTAAACTTTGATCTTCAGAAAGCCGGCGAAAACCGAAAACTACAACTCAACGAACTAGAAGAACTTAGGAACGACGCGTATGAAAATGAGAAAATTTACAAAGAAAGAACCAAAGTTTTTCATGACAATTCAATCCTAAGGAAAACATTTTCGCCTAACCAAAAAGTTCTTTTATATGACTCAAGACTTTATTTATTCCCTAGGAAACTTAAATCTAGATGGGCCGGACCATTTGTGGTACGAACTGTATTTCCACATGGTGCCGTAGAAATAGAAAACCCCAGGGATGGATCGACAAAGTCAACGGTCATCGTTTAAAACCTTTCTTGGAATTGCCCGATAACCAAGAGGAGGAGCTCATGATCCTTCATGAGCCGAGCTACGTCTAGTAAGAATGTTAACCCTCTTTTGTAAATATGTACATATTTTTCCCCGCTACACTCATTGTATCATGCATTGACTGTGAGAACACTGTCAAAATTAAGTGGTGGGTGGGAGTCTCATTTTCATTTTTTAGTTTCATGGCATTTTTGAATTTTCATTTTTCTTTTAACTTAAAAAAAAATCTCAAAATTTCAAAATCTCAAAAACATTTTCTTTTTAGCATTTTGATTTATTTTTGAAGAAACACTATGGGATAAGTATAAGTTTTGGCTAATAAATTGAAATTTTTGAAAATTTATTTGTCTTAACAAAAATAAAAATAAAGTTTGATTACAAATAACAATGGTTTAACTAGTATATAAGAAGGTACATATGTGTTAATTATGAAGTATGTTCTAATTGAAAATCTTTGTTTAAAAAGGTGGTAAATTTAAAGTAAAGGATATAAAATTTTTATCTTCTAAGTTAAATGATGCTAAGATGATTTTGCAAAACTCTCTCTTTCTTAAAAAAAACATTTGTATATATGTATATATATATTTTTAACACCTAGAGTCATGTGTTCACACTTGTGTGTTCACTCGCCATGCTCTGTACCCTTCTCACATAAGCCCGAAAGGCAATGCATGATCAGTATATCTGGCCTCAGTTTATCTGAGTTAGGTGTATGTATATAAAAATTCTTTTTAATAATGCCTACAGTCAATAAGTGTTCACACTTGTGTGTTCACTCGCCATGCTCTGTATTCCCCTCACATCAGTCCGCAAGGCAGTGCACGGGTAATATATCTGGCCTCAATTTACCTGAGTTAGGCATATGTAAATATTGTTAATATCAATAAAATTTTCAAATAAGACAGAGTAAGCAATTGAAATCCAAGAACCATTTTAACTTGTTTGATTTAACTTGTTATTGAAAAGAAATGAGAATACCACATTGACAAACTTTGATAATCAACTAAGGATTTATTTCATAGTTACACTTGGTTATCAACCGAAACAACGAGTTAAACTATTGTCTATTTGCTGTGATAACTTGATTTTTGTTGGAAGTTTTGACGAGTAAACGACTTAAATTTTCAAGACAATGACCAAAACCTATATTTAACTTATGAGTGTCAAATTGAAAGTGAATCCTTCATTTGTAAATATTTTCAAAAAATAGCATTCATCCCATTGTAAATAAGTCTTGCACTTTGTAAATATTTTCACTTTTCATTTGGATTTTGTGGGTAGTATCCGCTGAAAACCCTCACGAGACAACACTCGTCCTACTGGGGACACCCAGAGGTTTAACGGCTTGTTGCATACGCTCAATGCAATCGTGCTCCCTAGGAAAATGGATTTATCTTAGTTTTCCTTTATTCGAGGATGAATAAAAAGATAAGTGTGGGGGTATTTGATGTGCACGTAAATGTGCATATATATATACATCCATATTTTATCTCTTTTTATTTAAATAAACATCATATTTGGGCATTAATTTGTACATGTTAAAACCAAAATTCATTTATTTTCAAACCATCATATTTTCATCTTCATTCAGGGGCAAAATGGTCATTTTTGTGCATGTGTAAATTTGAGAATTTTTACTTGGACATTTTTGATGATTTTTATAGGAATTTGGATGAATATGGAAGAGGCTTATATGAAGATACATGCATGCACAAATGAATACAAAGGAAAGAAGAGGGAAATAATTCAAGTCCAAGATCATGGAGGACCCCACCCACTTGCCTAAATCTACAATTAGAAGTTAATGGACAACTAAGTGGAGTTAAAGCTTCATGCACATCAAATGGTGGATTAATTAGTGGCTACTGGTTACTTGGTGGCCACACTTCCTAAGGGATATTTTGGGAATCCCCCTAAAAATTGAAATTAGGGTTTTATGCATGTATAAATAAGCCCTCTTATGTACATGTAAATCATCTACTCTTTCATATTAGTTAGGAAATGAAAAATACAAGTTGTAATGGCAATGTTCTATGAAATAAAAATGGCTTCCAAGCCTCTTTCTTCTCTCTTTTCTACATGCTTTTCTTTGTTTTTATGTTGATGCTTATTTCTATGATCTCTTTCTCTTAATGTTTGTAGCTTAGATTTACATTTATGCACTAGTCTAATCAATTTTCTTCTAGTAGTTATTCTTCTTTTTCTTTGTTTATTCTCTACTTTCTTTCATTTTCAATGTTGAAACTTACATGTGTTGATTTGATAACACAAATGAGTAGCTAAACCCCTTCAATTTAGGGGTAATGAAGCTCTCAAATATTATGTAATTTCAACATTTTTTATGATTTATGATCTCTTTGTTTTTGCTTCATGAAAGTCAATTTTGATGCAAGTTTATACAAGTGAGTTTGATAGCTTATATTGCTTATGCAAATGAGCTATTCTTATTCAATATAAACACAATTTGCATCATCATTTGCTAATCCATTTTTAATTGTGAAATTAAAGTAAAAATGAAATTTGATGATCTATATTACTAGTTACAATAGTAAATAGATCATACTTAAAATAGCTTTTGCTTTGGCTTCATTTTCATGAGAATTGTAAGTGGTTTATTTGTTGTATTATAGTTTGATGGTTTGAGTTATGTTAATTAATAACATGAAAAAACCATACTTAGGATAAATACAACAATATTTCACTTAATATCAAAGCTAGAGATCACAAATTGTTTGTTTGTTGATTTACAAACATATGAGAGTGGATTTCCCTCTAAATTGTTCTCTAGTTAAATAGTTTTTAAATCAAATTTCAATTCTAGTTTTAGCTTCATTTTATTTCTAGTTAACAATTTCTCCTCCATTTAGTCTAGTTTGATTGAATAGATTTTTAAACTCTAACAATTCCCTATGGATCGATCCGTACTCGCCACGTACTAACTATTGTACGGCGTGCGCTTGCGGTAAATTTATTTCAAAATTTTTCGACTATTTTCTAATCGATAGAAAATTAGCCGATTAACAGTATTTTCTTTTCTACTTTAAGGAGGCTATGTAATGACCCAAGATTTTAGGAATTTATCCTGAAAAATATAAATGAATTTAAAATAATTTTTAAATAAATTTTAAAGGAGGAATTGATATAGCTTGATAGTGTATCAGTGTGTGTACATGAGTGCACAGGAAATGCACATGAATATAAGCTAAAACCCTGAACTCCAAGAATACATACATATTGATGTGTATGGAAATATATATATATATATATATATATATATGTAGATTAAATTCTTAAAAGTAGTATGCATAAGTAAATGTATATATGAGTGCTACTGAATAATTTGAGTGTACATGTGCATATGTGTGTGTGTCAGTATAGAATGATGTAGGGATATATAGGAGGGTATACTAATTATTTCAGAAAGACTTATATACAAATATATATGTGTTAATAAAATACTAGAGTTTAAACTAGTGAAATAAAATATACAGACACATTTTAATATAAGCAGAAATGAAAAGAATGGAGATATAAAAAGGAATAATTCTCTTATAAATAAATGAAGGAAGTACATACCATTTGCATGAAAGCTAAAAATAGAAAAGAGTATTTAATAAATAACAAAACCAAGTCACATTTTTAGCATGATTGTAGACAAGGGGGAAAAGTATTTTCTGAAAAGCAAATTTCTGAAAAAAAATGTGTAACCACTTTTCTCTTCACCCAAATTAAGCCGGGAAGGGGTAAAACTTTGGGTTTAAAATGCAGATAACATGATTTTTCTGGTGGGCAAAAATGGACTTAGCCAATACCCAAAACCCTAAGAGAGACCCTGTATATATATACATGTATATGCAGCAGCCTCCTCTTCTCCTCAGAAAAGAATTTTGAAAAAAAAGAAGAAGAAAAACAATACCACAGAAATCATAAGACAAGGGAAGAAAGAGAGCTTGAGGATAAGAGCAGGAGTTCATCAGTTAATTATGGAAACAAAGGAGAGAGCTAGGTGAGAAAACTCACTCAAAAATCTAAGGCAATAAGTCCTAATGTAGGCAGCCAGTTAAAAGTATTTTCTTAAAAGAGTATTTTCATATATGAATGTTTATCTGTGAATTTAAATCTGAAAATGTTTTGATTTTCTTTGATTGATTACTTGTTTTATTATAACAAAGTTTCATGTGTTGTTGGTATACATATCTGGTTTATACACTCAGATCTCTGATATGTTAATGTTTAGGGATATAAACAAATACCCAGAAAATAAAATGTTGAGAATAGGCAAGTAGTATTGGTTTTGGCTCAACCCAGAAAGATGTAAATAATGTTGAGCTGCAATATACTCATGTATAAGTGCTGAGGCTTGAAATAGAAAGGAATTAGGGGTGCAATAGGGTTGCCTATGTGCTGATGCTCCTGATTCAATAAAATGCATAGCAAACAAAATTTTGTGATTCAGTGAAACCAGATTATTCTGAGTTTAACTCAAGCACAAATGGTTGCAAAAAGAAAAACTCCCCCAGAAGCCATAAACCAATGTTAGCTGCCTAAACTCCTTTAAAGAAAAATATACCAGGATGAATATCTATATATATATACAGAACCTTATTTTGTAGTCACCAATGGTTGTTTGCTTGTTGTTTCTGTATGGTCATGAATAATATGAGATACCATGATATAGATGTTTTCAGTTAATGGATCACTGAATGGTTTTGTCATGAACAATCAAAAGGGGTTATTATTAACTAAAACCTGATTAGGAAATTGGGGTCAAGAACACTGCAGGAATGACTTGTGTGCTTGAGTAACATAAGTTGACACATGGCTTGTTTAAGTCCTGAGATCTTTGTGTAATGGAGTGAATTAGTTCATTACAGTGTGTCCATTGATTCATAAATATTGCAGATGAGACCAAGGATAGATAAATATACCAAGGAAATAATACTTGAGCAGATGAGAAAACTAGAGTTTTTCCCAGATTTGAAATATGAGAATTGAATAAATGATTTAACTCATATTAGTTATTTTCCTGTTTGGTATGAATGATTGTTTGTCTATGATTGAGTTGTATGCTTGAATGTATGTGCCATATTCATATGTGTAGTCTCTGGAAAGAAAGTTAAAGTGTGCACATGCACAATGACACAGAGCATGCACACAAGTATTTACCTGATTCCAAAGGACAGAACCTTATGTATTTGTACTTAACTTGATTTTAACCTAATTAACAAATTGCTTTTGTGAATTTTCTCATACCAGACATGTGTCTGACCCTAGTGTGCTAATGGCATCTGGGGTGTCTCATTTAAAATGAGGCAGTTTCAAATGCTTTTTCAGGGATTGCAGCAACTAAGTAGGAGTAGGAGCAAGGCCTTGAGAAGAAGATATAGCATGCTAAACTTAGTTAGATAAGAGCCTAAATGTTGAAATCTGCATGTATTGATAACTTAAATTGCTACTTGTACTAAGTGTTGAATATTGGAGGGATATTTTGTTAAGTATTTTGTTAAGAATTTGACTTGTATCTGGAATCTATGAACCTAGTTAAATTTCTGATATGTTTAAAAGTTAATCGAAATCTTGTAAGTGGATTTAGCAAGAACACCATGTTAAAATTGAATGATTACCTTTTTTTAAATGCATTAGTAAATCATGAATCTTTGGAAAGGATTTAAGTTTTGGAAAATCAGGATAGTTGATTTTTCAGAAAATTAAATGGTTTTATTTTCTACTATGGCATATGTATACAAAAGAAATAGGCATAGGTTGAATGTTTTTATTCGGCTGCAAGGTTTCCATAATTAAACTTGTTCCATACAAATGTTTCCTGTCCTATTTTTAATTAAAGAAAGGATTTGTAATAAGGGAATTGTAAGCCGGATCCAAATAGTTGCAGATATATATGCACATAAATATGTTTAGTGCAAACATTACCACATCTTTTCCTTTGCACTTGTAATAGGAATCTGAATTTCACTCAGATTTTAACCAAATGCATTTTAAATGCCAGACAGATCTTATAAGAAGAAATACAAACCTGAATAATGATAAACACCTCTATCATCCTCAAAACCCAAGAACCAGACTCTTAACTCATATCAATCCTGAAGCCTTCCAGGTTATAGGGATGGGTTTCAAAAATAATTAAGCAAGAATTATTGTTTTGTATGATGGAATATAGGCAAAAATAAAGTATATATATATATGTGCAGATATAGGTAGATAATAGATTGCAAACTGTACAGGAGAAAAATGAAAAACAAAAATTGTGTTTGAACCAACCAGCATAGTACTCGAACTCGTGATCTCTTGTGTATAAGTTAGGCGCGTTTCCATTACGCCTAGATGTTGCTTGTGTTCACTTAGGATCCACTTCTTTTTAGCTTGATTTTGTCACTATTCAGAGCTTAACACAAACATCTATATTAAAAGCTTGTTTACTACTGATTATTACTTGATCACTTCTTAGTTAGTATAAACAGACTAATGTGTATGTTTCCAGTGGATTGTTTGGTCAAATAAAAAATAAAAATAAATTAGCAATCCAACATCCTCTTGTTTTCCAGAACTCTGATTCAAACAAGAGAGGCATATACATCCTCACATGTATGTGCTTATCTTTGTGAATGTACTGATATATTTATATTGGTTGATTATTGTGATCCTGGATATATTTTGGTTTATTGGAGAAAGATATTGACCCTGAGAATTATATTTGCAATGGATGATATATCTATATATTTATATATCCTCTTTACCTTAAAAAAAAAAATTCCTTATGAAATTAGAGTAGAAATAGGAGGGTCATTTCAGTTGGTATCAGAGCTATGTTATTTAACATAGAAGAATTAAGGATCAAGTTCTTAGATAGAAATAAAATTAAAAGGAACTAAATATATATATAACAATGTGCTCAGTGTGAAAAAAAAAACCACTGAAATAATAAAATTACTAATCAAACTAACCAGCTATGTAAATTATTATTAGCAAACTATGGTAGGGAGACCACCAAATCAGGGAGCAGGATCTTCCCATGCACCACCAATGGTCAATCTGCAAGACTTGGTGAGAGCATTTAGGGATGGGGCAGGACAAAGGCAAGAAAATCCCTATGAAGAACTCTCAAAATTACTTAAAACATATACTCATTTAGGAGGCAAAAGCTTTGAAGGGACAGAGAGTGTCATGGAAATTCAAACATGGTTGAGAACATTGGAAAGAATTTTCAATGACATGCAACTTGATGATCAAAGAAAGAGGCAAGTGGCTTCAAGACAGCTAAAAGGAGTAGCTTTAGGCTGGTGGGAAGTAATCATAGCAGGAAGGAATGAGAATGAAATCACTTGGAATCAATTCAAAGAGATGTTGGAAGCAAGGTTTGTACCAGCATCAGCAAAGACTACCTTGCTAGAAGAATTCATTAGACTTAGACAAGGAACCATGACTGTCACAGAATACACTCAAAAGTTTGAGGGGCTTTCCACATATGGAGCAATGCTTGTGGCAGATGAGGCATCTAAAAATGATAGGTACATAAAAGGGCTGAACCCAGGACTTAGCAGAGCCATGTTACCCTATGCAGACAAGACTTTTGATCATGTGATAGACTTAGCTTTGAGGTTGGAACAGCATGACAAGGAAAGGGAGAAGTTCAGAAATTTTAAGAGCAATAATAACAAGAAAGGTAAGGGGAGGTATCACCCTTATGATAAGAAGAAAGAAGAGGCTAGTAACAAAAGCACTGGAGATGTAAAAGCTAAGGAAGACAAGAAAAAAATTGTGTGCCATCAGTGTGGAAAGGAAGGGCATATCAAACCAAGATGTCCAGAATTGAAAGGAGGAGCTTTCAAATGCTATCTATGTGGGAAAGAGGGGCATATGAAGAGGAATTGTCCTGAGTATAAACAGCAAGGCAAATTGGCAAATTTGGAAGGGAAAGGCAAAGCCACAGTGGAAAGTAACACTGTAAACCATAGCCAAGTGGAAGGTACATTACTTATTTGTACCATACCCATAACAGTAGTATATGATACTGGGGCAACTCACTCTTTAATTTCTTGTGAATTGGTTAAAATGCTAAAACTGAATTGCATATTGGTTGAAACCCCATTGCATATACACAGTCCATTGGGGAGTTCTAGTGTTTTAAATATGATTTGTGTGGATGTGGAGTTAAACATAGGGGGAAATATTTTTATTTCCAATTTATATGTTTTGAATTACCCAAATATAGGTGTTATATTGGGGGTAGACTGGTTAAGGCAATTTAAAGCCATAATTAATTTAGACTCATCCACCATATCATTGCAAAATTCTAGAGGCCAGAGAATCACAGTTTTATGTGAGGTAGCTAAGGAAGGAAAACTATATCATTTAGTTGACTCAGAGAAAGATTTCAGTGAACTAACCATTGAAGAAATTCCCATAGTCAATGAATATTTGGATGTGTTTGGTGAGGTCAAGGGTATTCCACACCATAGACCAGTAGAATTCCAGATCAATCTAGTTCCAGGAGCAAGCCCAGTGATTAAAAAGCCAACTAGAATGGGGCCAAATGAACTAAAAGAATTAAAGAAACAGTTAGAAGAATTGGAAGAAAAGGGTTTTATAAGACCAAGTAATTCTTGCTGGGGAGCACCAGTGGTATTTGTTAAGAAGCAAGATGGCTCCTTAAGACTCTGCATAGATTATAGAGAATTAAACAAAGTAACTATTAAAAATAAATACCCATTGCCAAGAATAGATGATCTTTTTGATCAATTAGCAGGGGCAAAAGTATTTTCTAGACTAGACTTAGCATCTGGTTTTCATCAAATGAAGGTGGAAGAATCAAGCATCAAGTACACTGCCTTTAACACTAGGTATGGGTTGTATGAATTTTTGGTTATGCCATTTGGCTTGACCAATGCACCATCTTACTTTGTAGATTTAATGAACAGAACCTTTAGAGATTGTTTAGACAAGTTTGTGCTTATTTTCATAGATGACATTTTGATTTATTCCAAGACAGTGGAAGAACATAAGCATCATTTGCACCTGGTTTTGTCTAGGCTAAGGGAAAAAGATTTAAAGGCAAAATTTTCAAAATGTGTGTTTTGGAAGGAGGAAGTACATTTTCTTGGCCATGTTATATCTGCCAAAGGAATTTCTGTGAACCCCAATAAAGTAGTGGCTATTCAAGCATGGAAGAGGCCAAGCACTGTGAGTGAAGTGAGGTCATTTATGGGGATGGCAGGGTATTATAGAAGGTTTATAAAAGATTTTTCAAAAATTTCTACACCACTCACTAACCTAACCAGGAAGAACCAAGCTTTTGTTTGGTCAGAAAAATGTGAAAAGTCTTTTGAACAATTGAAGGAGGCATTGGTGAATGATCCAATTCTAAAGGTACCACATGGAAATGAAGAATTAGTGGTATACACTGATGCTAGTGGATTTGGCTTGGGTGCAGTGTTGATGCAACAAGGCCAAGTCATTGCATATGCATCCAGACAACTTAAACCCCATGAAGTAAGGTATGCCACACATGATCTCGAATTAGCAGCTGTGATATATGCTTTAAAACTTTGGAGACATTATTTATTAGGCACAAAGTTTGAACTCTACACTGACCACAAGTCTCTAAAATATTTATTTTCACAAAAAGATTTGAACATGAGGCAACATAGATGGGTGGAGTTCTTAGCTGCCTATGATTTTGACATACTCTATACACCAGGCAAAGCAAACAAAGTTGCAGATGCTCTAAGTAGACAGCATGCTAAATTGGCTATGATGATGATAGCAGAATTTAAAGATTTGTCTTTGCTAACTGAGTTAGAGATTGAGGAGAATGGTTGTGTGCAGATGCATGGTGCACAAGAAGATAGAGGGAAGTTAAGCTTAATGACACTTCAACCAGATTTAATTCTGAAGGTAGGAAAAATGCAAGAACAAGATGCTCACTTATTAGAGAAGAGAATGCTCCTCTCAAGAGGGGAGGAAGTAATGAAACACCACATTGATAAAGATGGTTATGTGAGATACCAGAATAGGATGTGTGTACCAGAGGACATAGAATTGAAGAGGGAGATATTGAATGAATATCACAGGAGTAAATACTCCATACACCCAAGTAACACAAAAATGTATCAAAATTTGAAAAGAGACTTCTGGTGGAAGGGGATGAAATCTGATATAGCCAAGTACATTGCCAAATGTATGACTTGCCAACAAGTCAAGGCTGAAACTCAAAGACCATCAGGGTTGATGCAACCTCTTAGTGTACCACAGTGGAAGTGGGAAGACATATCTATGGACTTCATAGATGGACTGCCTAGATCTAAGAGAGGTAATACAAGCATATGGGTGATAGTTGATAGGCTAACCAAGGTAGCACACTTCATCCCAGTCAAGTCAGAAAGAACTGCACCAAAACTAGCTCAAATTTTTATAAAAGAAGTGGTAAGGTTACATGGAATTCCCAAAACCATTGTGAGTGATAGGGATACCATCTTCACTTCAAAATTCTGGAGAAGCTTTCAAGAAGCAATGGGAAGTGAACTATGTTTAAGTACTGCCTACCATCCTCAATCAGATGGGCAGACTGAGGTGGTAAACAAAGTTTTGGAGGACATGTTAAGGGCATGTATACTGGATTTTGGGGGCAACTGGGAAGATTATCTTCATCTAGTTGAATTTACATACAACAACAGCTATCAAAGCACCATAGGAATGGCTCCATTTGAAGCCTTATATGGTAAACCCTGCTTGTCACCTGTTTGCTGGGTAGAAGCAGGAGAAAGGTCTATTTTAGGACCTGAGTACATACAAGAAACCAAGGAGAAAATTGAGTTGATAAGAAGAAGAATGACAGCAGCTCAAGATAGGCAAAAGAAATTTGCAGACATGAGAAGGAGGCAGGTAGAATATGAAGTGGGAAATTTTGTTTTCATCAAAATCTCACCCATGAAAAATGTGTTGAGGTTTGGAAAACAAGGCAAATTAACCCCAAGATATATTGGACCATACAAAATTCTGGAGAGAATTGGTCCCTTGGCATATAAGTTGGAATTACCAGAAAACATGCAAGGCATACATGATGTTTTTCATGTATCACAATTGAGAAGGTGGGTCCATGACAAGGCAGAAATTCTTGAAACCCCAACCCAAGTGCAGATAAATCCTAATTTGATTTATGAAAAGGATCCAGTGGGAATTTTGGCAAAAGATGTGAAGAAGTTGAGGAATAAATCCCTGAAACTTGTGAAGGTACAGTGGAGTCTAGATCCTAGTGATTGCACATGGGAATTAGAAGACAAGGTTAGGATGAATTATCCTAAGCTATTTTCAGATTAAGGTAATTCTGATTTTTGATTGTTTTCTTTATTTTGGATGAATATATTTTTAGTTAGTATAGAACTAAGAATCTATTTAGTAGAGAATATACTTGTTCTCTGAATTAAGTTTAAAATTTATTTTAAGCTTAGGAAAATTGTGGGACACAATTTCTAAAAGGAGGGGTGTATGTAATGACCCAAGATTTTAGGAATTTATCCTGAAAAATATAAATGAATTTAAAATAATTTTTAAATAAATTTTAAAGGAGGAATTGATATAGCTTGATAGTGTATCAGTGTGTGTACATGAGTGCACAGGAAATGCACATGAATATAAGCTAAAACCCTGAACTCCAAGAATACATACATATTGATGTGTATGGAAATATATATATATATATATATATATATGTAGATTAAATTCTTAAAAGTAGTATGCATAAGTAAATGTATATATGAGTGCTACTGAATAATTTGAGTGTACATGTGCACATGTGTGTGTGTCAGTATAGAATGATGTAGGGATATATAGGAGGGTATACTAATTATTTCAGAAAGACTTATATACAAATATATATGTGTTAATAAAATACTAGAGTTTAAACTAGTGAAATAAAATATACAGACACATTTTAATATAAGCAGAAATGAAAAGAATGGAGATATAAAAAGGAATAATTCTCTTATAAATAAATGAAGGAAGTACATACCATTTGCATGAAAGCTAAAAATAGAAAAGAGTATTTAATAAATAACAAAACCAAGTCACATTTTTAGCATGATTGTAGACAAGGGGGAAAAGTATTTTCTGAAAAGCAAATTTCTGAAAAAAAAATGTGTAACCACTTTTCTCTTCACCCAAATTAAGCCGGGAAGGGGTAAAACTTTGGGTTTAAAATGCAGATAACATGATTTTTCTGGTGGGCAAAAATGGACTTAGCCAATACCCAAAACCCTAAGAGAGACCCTGTATATATATACATGTATATGCAGCAGCCTCCTCTTCTCCTCAGAAAAGAATTTTGAAAAAAAAAAGAAGAAAAACAATACCACAGAAATCATAAGACAAGGGAAGAAAGAGAGATTGAGGATAAGAGCAGGAGTTCATCAGTTAATTAAGGAAACAAAGGAGAGAGCTAGGTGAGAAAACTCACTCAAAAATCTAAGGCAATAAGTCCTAATGTAGGCAGCCAGTTAAAAGTATTTTCTTAAAAGAGTATTTTCATATATGAATGTTTATCTGTGAATTTAAATCTGAAAATGTTTTGATTTTCTTTGATTGATTACTTGTTTTATTATAACAAAGTTTCATGTGTTGTTGGTATACATATCTGGTTTATACACTCAGATCTCTGATATGTTAATGTTTAGGGATATAAACAAATACCCAGAAAATAAAATGTTGAGAATAGGCAAGTAGTATTGGTTTTGGCTCAACCCAGAAAGATGTAAATAATGTTGAGCTGCAATATACTCATGTATAAGTGCTGAGGCTTGAAATAGAAAGGAATTAGGGGTGCAATAGGGTTGCCTATGTGCTGATGCTCCTGATTCAATAAAATGCATAGCAAACAAAATTTTGTGATTCAGTGAAACCAGATTATTCTGAGTTTAACTCAAGCACAAATGGTTGCAAAAAGAAAAACTCCCCCAGAAGCCATAAACCAATGTTAGCTGCCTAAACTCCTTTAAAGAAAAATATACCAGGATGAATATCTATATATATATACAGAACCTTATTTTGTAGTCACCAATGGTTGTTTGCTTGTTGTTTCTGTATGGTCATGAATAATATGAGATACCATGATATAGATGTTTTCAGTTAATGGATCACTGAATGGTTTTGTCATGAACAATCAAAAGGGGTTATTATTAACTAAAACCTGATTAGGAAATTGGGGTCAAGAACACTGCAGGAATGACTTGTGTGCTTGAGTAACATAAGTTGACACATGGCTTGTTTAAGTCCTGAGATCTTTGTGTAATGGAGTGAATTAGTTCATTACAGTGTGTCCATTGATTCATAAATATTGCAGATGAGACCAAGGATAGATAAATATACCAAGGAAATAATACTTGAGCAGATGAGAAAACTAGAGTTTTTCCCAGATTTGAAATATGAGAATTGAATAAATGATTTAACTCATATTAGTTATTTTCCTGTTTGGTATGAATGATTGTTTGTCTATGATTGAGTTGTATGCTTGAATGTATGTGCCATATTCATATGTGTAGTCTCTGGAAAGAAAGTTAAAGTGTGCACATGCACAATGACACAGAGCATGCACACAAGTATTTACCTGATTCCAAAGGACAGAACCTTATGTATTTGTACTTAACTTGATTTTAACCTAATTAACAAATTGCTTTTGTGAATTTTCTCATACCAGACATGTGTCTGACCCTAGTGTGCTAATGGCATCTGGGGTGTCTCATTTAAAATGAGGCAGTTTCAAATGCTTTTTCAGGGATTGCAGCAACTAAGTAGGAGTAGGAGCAAGGCCTTGAGAAGAAGATATAGCATGCTAAACTTAGTTAGATAAGAGCCTAAATGTTGAAATCTGCATGTATTGATAACTTAAATTGCTACTTGTACTAAGTGTTGAATATTGGAGGGATATTTTGTTAAGTATTTTGTTAAGAATTTGACTTGTATCTGGAATCTATGAACCTAGTTAAATTTCTGATATGTTTAAAAGTTAATCGAAATCTTGTAAGTGGATTTAGCAAGAACACCATGTTAAAATTGAATGATTACCTTTTTTTTAAATGCATTAGTAAATCATGAATCTTTGGAAAGGATTTAAGTTTTGGAAAATCAGGATAGTTGATTTTTCAGAAAATTAAATGGTTTTATTTTCTACTATGGCATATGTATACAAAAGAAATAGGCATAGGTTGAATGTTTTTATTCGGCTGCAAGGTTTCCATAATTAAACTTGTTCCATACAAATGTTTCCTGTCCTATTTTTAATTAAAGAAAGGATTTGTAATAAGGGAATTGTAAGCCGGATCCAAATAGTTGCAGATATATATGCACATAAATATGTTTAGTGCAAACATTACCACATCTTTTCCTTTGCACTTGTAATAGGAATCTGAATTTCACTCAGATTTTAACCAAATGCATTTTAAATGCCAGACAGATCTTATAAGAAGAAATACAAACCTGAATAATGATAAACACCTCTATCATCCTCAAAACCCAAGAACCAGACTCTTAACTCATATCAATCCTGAAGCCTTCCAGGTTATAGGGATGGGTTTCAAAAATAATTAAGCAAGAATTATTGTTTTGTATGATGGAATATAGGCAAAAATAAAGTATATATATATATGTGCAGATATAGGTAGATAATAGATTGCAAACTGTACAGGAGAAAAATGAAAAAAAAAATTGTGTTTGAACCAACCAGCATAGTACTCGAACTCGTGATCTCTTGTGTATAAGTTAGGCGCGTTTCCATTACGCCTAGATGTTGCTTGTGTTCACTTAGGATCCACTTCTTTTTAGCTTGATTTTGTCACTATTCAGAGCTTAACACAAACATCTATATTAAAAGCTTGTTTACTACTGATTATTACTTGATCACTTCTTAGTTAGTATAAACAGACTAATGTGTATGTTTCCAGTGGATTGTTTGGTCAAAAAAAAATAAAAAAAAATTAGCAATCCAACATCCTCTTGTTTTCCAGAACTCTGATTCAAACAAGAGAGGCATATACATCCTCACATGTATGTGCTTATCTTTGTGAATGTACTGATATATTTATATTGGTTGATTATTGTGATCCTGGATATATTTTGGTTTATTGGAGAAAGATATTGACCCTAAGAATTATATTTGCAATGGATGATATATCTATATATTTATATATCCTCTTTACCTTAAAAAAAAATTCCTTATGAAATTAGAGTAGAAATAGGAGGGTCATTTCAGGCTATTAGAGAGCATATCGAGTGGAAGAAGAAGCTTAGGAATGTGAAGAATGGTGTGAGAATTTTGAAGGAAATGGCCTTGTCTTTATAGGCTAAAGAGTTGTAATAATATCTAAAACACCATCATTATCCATCACCATGTGCACCCATCCCCTCCTTTTCCATCATGTTCCAAACGTTACTACCCCCTTCCATGTGCCTCCATCACTTTAATCTCTTCCAATCCATCCATTCATATTTTAATGCATGTGGGTTTGACTTTAGTTTGCTTAATGGTGAAGTTTTGAGGAAAAAACTTAGATATTTTCCCATATGTATGTATGTATATATGTATGTATGCTCATGTTCATGTTAGGTGTGCATGTTTATGTTATATATATATGCACATGACATATAAACAAGGGTGCAACAACTTTTGAACACCTTTCGTTCGTTAAACCGTTGAAAATCGGGAAACTGATTCCTAGTCGTATTTTCACTTATAAGTTAATTTACATATAAATGTAAAAAAATTGAAAACTCATTTCTTATCAATTTTTAGCTAACTAAAATGATTACATTTGATTTATAAAACTATATTAATTAATATTAAAAAATTGTTTCCAAAAAGTGCTATTATATCGATAAAGTGATACAAATTTTCTTATATTTTCAAATCAAGTATATATCTTTATAAACCTATTATAAATGATTTATTATCAGTTTATAACTATTTAAAATGGATTAATATCATTTAAAAACAATTATTTGAATAATTATAAAAATTATTAAATCATTAAATCTTAATTTAAATTCATAAATCAGTATTTAAATCTAAGGGCACCATTGATGATGTCATAATACTTTTATTTTTCTCAAAAAAAATATTTTTTTTATTTCATATTCTTGTTTAATTATAAAAATAAGTGTATGTACCCAGCTCCATGCGCGATGTTTTATGATTATAGAGCTGTTTATCGGTAAAACGGTTTTTCGATCATTTATCGCTATTTTTCCAAAATATATGTTTTGTGAACATTTTTACGAAATAAGTTCATAGTTATTATTCATTACTTCAAACTAGATTATTTATTGAAAAATAATCTATACTTGAAAAATAATTTAAATATCTTTATGTAAATCGATCAACTTACGGGTCGTTATGAGAAACCATAAAATATTATATATATATATATATATATATAAACTGGAGAAGGGCGGAAAATTAAATAGAAGAAGAGAATCGACATTGTGAAAGAAAAAGGTAAAATTCATTATTATAAATTTATATTTCCCTTAACCCCAGATCTCTTCTCGAACCTATATTTCTAATAGTATATATATACCTTGATATACATATTCTTTTGGATTGGAAAGGAAAATGAGTCGAATTAAAGTGATGGATTCAGATTTGGGAGATTTGGGAAGTTTGATTGGTGAGTGGTAAATTATATAATTTATTTATAACATTGAAATTTATATCGTTGAACTTTATTTAATTATTATGCTTATATAAGATCTGATGGGTTGTAGGCTCAAAATGAACGTATAGGAATATTGCCTACATATTCTGTAAAATAAGTAATTGGAATAGGAATGTTATTTATACCCTAATTTGGAAATCTAAAAATCAGTCGCTAAATTTGTTAAAGTTAAATGTTGGAAAATTTGTAAATTTTATTCTAGATTTATAGTTGGGTTGTAAAATATTGGCATTAGTTTAGATTGCCCGAATTTGACTTGGAATATGAATTTCTATGTTTTTACCTATTGGGAGCAGGGTACAATTTAGTTGTATCTATTTCCATGTAATTTCCATAAATTATCTAATTACACAAATGTATAAAAAGAGCATCATTTGAAATGGTAAGGAATATACCAAAAATGAAAGAGATGTGTATAGTATAGATATTATTCCTTGTAGTTTGCATTGTCTACTTCAATAAAAGAAAAAAGGTAATTCTTTGTAATTTCAAACGAAGCAAAGGTCTCACATTTTGTTAATTTATGGAAAACTATAATGGTAATCCTTTTGGAAAGGATAACTCTAATAAATTAAAATATGGAAATTTATATTCTGGAATTCCTAAGTGTAGAAATTAATGTGTTAGGAATATATATATATATATATATATATGGAAAGGATAGACTACACCTCATTATTGCTACACCTTTGTTCCCCTTGATTTTAACAACACATTCTAATTTTAATAATATAATGTGGTGACAAGAGGAGAAAGTATATTTCTTAAATCGAAACGTGTGGTTGAAATCCGAGGGAAATAGTAGTGTAGCAGAAATGAGGTGTAGCCCCTTTCTTATACACATACACACACACACACACATACATGTATAATCCCGTCTACCAATTAAAAATATAAATATATACAATGTAATATATGTTGATATTCGTAACACACACACGCACGTACTATACATTCTAAATATGTTAGGAATATGAATATATATATATATATATCACACACATACAACTGTGCCAACCGAATAAAAATATAAATATATATAGCATAATATACATGGATATTCGTAATAGTTATAATTAGGACGTCAAGTTATAAATAGCATAGTAAATTATAGGATTAGGAGGTGTAGATGGAAAAGAGATAGTAGCTTCGAAATTAATAGGGCAATAAATGTACAGTTAGTAGGGAGTTATAAAAATTTAATGTGGAGATAAATGAATTAATTGGACTAATTAAAGAATTTATTATGGCATTTATGGAAAATGAAACAGGCATAGTAGGTTGAATTAGATGAATAAATAAATGTTATTAGAGATTGTCCAAATAGAATAATAATGGCTATTACAAACAATTAACATTCATGGAATATAGTAAATAAGTGCATAAGAAAGAAATTAAATACCATGAGACATTATAATTTTCAGTGGAAAATTATAAAGCCTTAATTATACATTTAGAACAAGCGTGAACTAGTGGGCCTAGCCCAATATTTAGGCCTACGATAATTGGTTTGGTTTAGAATGAGCTGGGATGCAAGGTCAGTAGAGTTACACAACAGTAGTCTGCTCTTCACCTAGAGGCTACCAGCAGTTGTATATATTTACTACCGATGTGGACATCTCCAACCATAGGACCCATGAGGAAGGGATATGCATTTGCATATAGATAAGGGGAAATATAACAAGGGTTCAGCTCAGATTTAAAGTACTAAATGGCCCAGTACTTTTCAAAAAAATGAGGTCTACTCCATCTCTAATAAGAGTTATTAAGTAACTAAAAAGAGCATTCTCCTTGACTTACATTAGTTTATTTTAAACGGGATTTAAGCTGTGGAAGGTCGGCGGGCTATGTTAGTATTGCGTTGGACCGATATTTAGTAGTATTAGTAGTAGTAGGACTAGCATATTGGCTATAACCACTACTGGTTCTGAGCGATCGATAGTAAAGACTTAGGTTATGTCCTGAAGGATTTCATTTTCTACTAGTGTAGAATGAATATGGGATACGCACAAACCCAAAGTTAATTAGTTAGTTGTTTTTTTGTCGGATGTGGGCTAGTTAACCCTTAGATGAGTCTTTGAGATGCGTTGGTAGTCATTGTTAGAGCTTCTTAATTCCGGTTTCATTTAAAGCATTTTCAACTTAAAGCTTATTGCGCACAAAAATGTTAAAGCTTTAAATACGGGCCTAGCCCCTCACATTTCCAACATTTTGTGCGCATTAAGCTTTAAGTTGGAAATGTTCCAAATGAAACATTATTATTTTTATGTGCATTAATCTTTAACATATGTCTAAGGTGGGCTAGCTAACCTTTTAACAATGTTTTGTTTGGAACATTTCCAACTTAAAGCTTCTTAATTAACGTTTGAACAAGAATTTAATATTGATATATTATACTCAATAATACTTATGAAGTTCGTGTCCGAACTTTATTTCATGAGGAGTTCATTGTTTTTGTTAAATGATTCTCTAGTATTTTTTAAGTACTCAAAAACACTATAAACTACCATTTACTGATTTTAATTTGGGTTTAGGATTTTCTTCATGCATCAAATACATAAGCAATTTACAATAAGGCAGACAATACAACATGTATGGTAATTCCCACTGGCAGTGCGTAAGGAATCCATCTTACATATTCCATATTAAACATTCTATTATGGTGTCTTTGCATATCGTTTGGAACATTCCCAATATCCTTTAACATATTATAAAAGATATAATTTACAAGTCCAATATCAAGTATTAAACAACCAAACTAGAACTTATTTTAACATAAGAATATCGTTAATAATTAGCAATATGTTGTTTACTTATGGTTAAAAAATCTATGTACCTTTTAATGTTATTCCTTGTAGACACAAGATTCCTCTACATTTTGACTAAAAATCAAACTATTTGATATTTCTTTCAAAACACTTTTGAACATTGATTCTTGATGAATGATTTTCGAATCTACTTTTGGATCATATCCAAAAATCCACAAACTCAATATCGCTCCAACTGACTTCAAGATACCTATTAAGTGAAAATAATTTATTTTAAATCATTATTTTGAATTTTCCATTTCAGCACATATGTACCAAAATACAAAGTCATACCAGACGATAATTTTATGAATAATATCTGAATTAACTCAAGCATATCGAATGGCGAATCTATTATGTTAATTTCAGTAATTGAAATTTACAATGTTATTCTTATCAATGTTGCTCACTATATTTTGACTACATTAGTCTTTCTCTTGAAGACGCATTTATGCCCGATGGATCGTATCCTTTCGGTTACATCTATCAAAATCATATTTTAATAAACATGGAATCCTTTCGGATTTGTGGATCATACCATATGACAGAGTTAGTACCCTTAATGGTTTTGTTGACAATTGAGAATTATCTATTTTAGACATTGATAAGAAACTCATGGTTTCTTTTCAATACGAGAGAATACATATTATTAGACACTCTAATGCATTGCGTTCGGTTATGTTAGGTTAATTTCATTTCATCCCTCGCAATCGGTTTCATCCTTAGATCGTATCCAAATCCATTTTACTACTAATAATTTCAAAAATAAATTTCTTTGCTATGAAATTGGTATTTCTAGAAGCAAAAATTATTTCTCTATGCAACGAAATAGGTATTCATAAACACTTTATGGATTGCCTTATTTATAAAACTGGTTTGTTTTTAGCTTACGGTACTTATTTTTAAAACATAAATTGATCATCCAATGATGATCGTTTCCAAACTACTTTTTGGGCGATACATACAAGATCCCTCCTGCACAATTATTATGTGTAGTCTCTCGACTCGCACAACATGCCAACTTCTTGGACTAGGATATGTTGGGGTTTCTTACAAACCCGTATCTTGTATGATTTTGTAAACTATTATTTGGATGAAATTAATTTTAACCTTGTGTACCACTCATAAGTATACGACCTTACAGAAAGAAGTTAACTCAACTTCACTCATTATGAATCGTACTTTGTCCAACAAAGTTCAACTACTCCTTATCCATACATCATTATGTATCACAGGAAGGAATGAATTTTGATATTGATTCTTTATTCCTTTTTAGGTACATTCAGAACTCTTTCCAATATACTCACTTATTCGATCAAATCGAATTATTTTTATTACCTTTGCATGTTATTTTTTATACTACCATATTAAATTCTATGAACTTATCATAAACATACTAAATGTGTTTCAAATACACATGCTTTATTTCTATGATAATTCATTTGTGAATTTAAAGAGGTATGTGGAACCATTTTTGGTATTATCAGTTCTATGATTGCATACATCTAAATGCATCAATCCGAGTTCGCCAACTCTTATGTCGCTCCCATTGGATGGGGGTTTTACCTTTAATCTTATGAGAGATAATTCATCAGTGCCATATGCTTCATAACCATATGATTATTGAATCATTCCTCAAAGATATGGATAAGTCCATAATTCCAAAATAATTGTAAAATTTTAAACACTTCTATATTTTTTAATGCATCATTTTTATTATAAATATCATTAAGGTATATTTATTTCAAAACAAATATTCATATTAAAATAAAGCTATATCTATTTTCATTCAATATTGAAAAACAGTTATTATTTCATAAATAATACTTGCTATATTTATGAAGACAATCGTTCATGACTTGATGCATCCATAAGTGTTAAATGGTATGATCCCACTATTTCTTCCATTACTATAAGAGTGTGCAGAATATGAAGCTTCATTTAACAACCTATTATTGGATTTTATTTCATTCACTGTAGCTAGATTACAGTCTAGAGTTTTAGATCAAATATCTTAAACTTAAAGAAAAAAATCTAATAGAAAAAAAATTCTAAAAGAAAATACCTTTTGGAATAGAAATCATATTTTTCATTCCATATTAAGTCTCTTAGTATTTTATACTCAGCTTACCTAAAATAGATATAGCTTATCTAAAAGATTTTATCCATTAGCCCCAAAGTCAACTTCTGGTAGCCAGATTAGCTAGATAGACTTCCGTTGCTTTTGGCTGACATCGCATCCCTATAACTTAGTCATATTTTCACTTGCCTAACATACTACCATACACCTCACCACATTCCTTATCAACGCCTTATAAGGCAAACCCTTATTTTGCCTTAACTGTCAACTCCTTCCTATGGGGATTTTAATACTAATTAATAACCTATATACGACATAATTAATACATTATTTATACGCTAATATATATATAACCACATGTCAAAATATTTCTAAGCATGCGAAAATTACACCCTATTCTAATCATTTAAATGTCAAAACTTCCAATCTATACAAGTCCAATTCCATATCAACAAACATACAATATATCCAACACCCTCAATCCAACAATAGACTTGTATAAAATAGAATCCATGCCAAACTTATTTTATACTAAAATAGTGGAACCAACATTAATAGAATTTACAATTTAAATCCTTTTACCCTCTATTCAACTTCTACATATAAAATGAAAAAAGGAATTTTCATTTAAATTACGAAAATAGGCAGTACAAACAATGCATAAAGAGAATCCATACCTTACACACTATTTCCTAACTTATTTCTTTTTAAAACCCTTAGTCAGATCCAAAGGAAGAAGGTCAGAAGTGGAATAGAATGTAAAACTTTAAAATTGCAATAACTACATGGTTCCATTGTGTTAATATAGAATAATTGAGATTCTAACATAAGATTTGACATTTTGCTTAGGGGGATTTTGGTGTTTTAGTTTGATGTTTTCGTGAACAAAATTCCCCAAGGCATATATCAAATCCAAGTTATACTATAAATACTAAAATAAGAAAAGGTAAGATTTCCACTCACTGAAGGTCCTTTACTCTTCCTTTTGGATTTGTTTATGCCCGCTTTCAATCTCTTTCCAGATCCCCCCTTTAGAATTATACAATAAGGGGATTGTATAAGAATTGGATTCAAAATTTCAGGGATTGGAAGAGAATAAAATTAGAAATTGAATATTAAATACCTAATCCCTTACCAAAAATCCTAAAGAATTTTTGAATCTTAAAGAAGGGAGAGACTGCTAAAGTTCTGCTTAGTTCCTAAATAATCTATGAATAAAAATGAGGGGGCTGGGCTCTTATTTATAGTGGTTAGAAAGCATTAGAACCATTCAGATTTAAGTCAGTGTAAAACAGTATAATCCGAACCATTCCTCGTCTTCATTAACCCTAGCCACCATAATAGCACCGATCGACCAGCCCATACCTAAGCGGTCGACCAGTGGTGTTATTTTGGGAACGTATTTTTGTTGTCATTGATATTTTATTTAATTCCTTAATTAATATTTAACGTTAACTCTGTTTTAACGTTTTCTTAACCTCTAAGTCTAATTACCATTAATTTTTGAATTTCAAACTTTAGCATTAATTATTTATTTGAATTTTGAATTAATTTGAATTCGAAAACTTCAAACGTCAATAACATTTTCATTTGAGCTACATTTTCAAAACTTTGTATAAGAAAATTGATCAAAATATCGCCATGAATGCAATGAAACAACTTTCGTGGTCAAATTTTGACATTTATAAAAATTTCCATCTTTAGCCTTATCTTAAATAATTAATTTATTTCTTATTAGTTTTTATGGGATGTTACATTCTCTCCCCTTAAATAGGATTTCATCCCTGAAATCCCAAAGGGATGGACATAGTAGCACATACAAAGCATCCATGTTATACAATCAAGTTATCTACACAATAATCCACTCAACCAAAAGTGTAATATGATTATGTATGCAGACATACTATAGGTGAGCTCAATCCTAGCAATTATGCAAGGTCGTGACATATAGGCATGTATACAAACATCCTAGATATGCAGTAATATTTTTATATGAGTACAAAAATGTAGTAAAAAGTGTGGCAACCATCCCCTACCATCTAGTCTAGCAATCATGATGCAACCAAAACCTAATTTTGAAGAGAGAAAGTTTATGAATGAAAAGCCTAGGATGGGAAGTCTTCATCTCCTCTTTAGTTTACCATATGTTTTCCACGAGGTTATCTCCCTATTGTACTCAAACCAGTCTAGTTTCTTTGTTGTGGAGATTCCTAGTTCCATGATTCAAAATGTGTGCGGTGGCACGGGATGTTATCAGCTCCATCTCAATGTCTCCTGATCGATCAGGCAATACCACAGTGGTTGTACTATGAAGGCATTTCCTCAAGTGCAAAACATGAAAACATCATAGATTCATGCTAATTTATCCGGTAGCTCCACACAATAAGAAAATCTTCCACTCCTTTTCAAAATTGGGAAAGGCCCAACAAATCTCAGTGCCAACTTCCCCGTCTTTCTAAATCTCACAACCTTCTTAAGAGGGGAAACTTTAATGAACACCATATCTCTTACCTCAAACTCCAACACCTTTCTTTGCTTGTCCGCATAGGATTTCTGATGATCTTGTGTGGCTTTCATTCATTGTCTAATCAATTCTAACTTCTTTGAAGTCTTGCAAATTAAATATGGTCCGAGTAAAATTTTGTTGTTTATTTCCCTCTAACAATTGGGAAATTTGCATATCCTCCCATAAATCGCTTCAAAGGGTGTCATACTAATTGTCGCTTGGGGACTATTATTATATATGAATTCGACTAAAGGTATTTGCTGCCCCCAATGCCCTCCAAAGTCCATGATGTAAGCTCTCAACAATTCTTCCAAGATCCTATTGACCCATTCAGTTTGACCATTGGTCTGTGGATGATAAGCAGTGCTAAGATTCAATGAAATTCCTAAAACTACTTGCAAACTCCTTTAAAATTTGCTAGTAAATAAGGGGTCACTATCGCGTACAATGCTAATAGGGATTCCATGAAGTCGAACCACCTCCTAAATATAAATTTGCGCTAGAGATGTTGTGGTCCTATTACATCTAATGGGAATAAAATGGTTGCTTTTAGTGAGTCTATCCACTATGACCCAAATAGCTTCATTGCCTCTTGGCTCTTAGGCAACCCATCTACGATGTCCATCAATATATGCTCTCGTTTCCTAGTCGAAATCTCTAATGGTAATAACAATCCTCCGGGCTTTCCTTGCTCTATCTTTATTCTTTGGTAGGTCAAACACTTGGAAACAAATTTAGCTACCCTCTTCTTCATCCATGGCCAATATAAAATTCGATTTGTAACCCTTTACATCTTCTCTCCTCTGGGGTGAATGGTCATCCTTGAATGGTGACACTCCTCAAGCACTTCCTCCAACACATTATCAACAACCGAAACACAAAGGCGTCCATCTCTCTTTAAACATCCCCTTTCATCAACTGTATATTTACTGACGTGAGGGAAATGTTCTCATCTACTCAACTTACCTAAAATATCTACTATCTCCTCCTCCTTTTGCTTAAATCCAATGCGTTCCATCAATGTTGGCTTAACCTCCATTGTTGCTCAATAGCCTTGAGTGGATTCTATTGGCAGTTGGAAACTGAAATTCGAAAGGGAATCCAATTGCCTCCACTCATATATAGCACCCAAGGTAACATGCCTCTGGCTAAGGCCGTCAGTGACAACAATCCATTTTCCAAGGGTATACTGTATCCCAAAGTCATGATGCTATAAACTCCATCCACCTCTGCTACCTAAGATTTATATCTTTCTAGGAAAATAGGTATTTGAGTGATTTGTGGTCAGTGAACAACTCAAATTTTTCTCCTAAAATATAGTGCCTCCTCGTTTTGAAGGCAAAAATGATAGCCGCTAACTCTAAGTCATGAGTTGGGTATCTCTTCTCATAGTCCTTTAATTGCCTACTATCATAAGCTATCACCCTTCCTTCTTGCATAAGAACTGTTCCGAATAATGTGCCACATGCATCCGTGTAAATTGTAAAAGGCTTCATCCCATCGAGAATGGTAACTACTGATGCACTTGTGAATAGTTCCTTAAAATTCTCGAATGCTTCGGTGCATTTATCATCCCATGCAAAAACTAAATTCTTCTTAGTTAAGCGAGTTAGAGGGACTACTATTTTTGCAAAGTCCTTTATGAATTTCTTATAGTAACCTGCTAACCTGGGAAAACTCCTGGCTTTCGTGGTGCTTCTCGGAATATTCCAACCTTGAACAGCTTCTACCTTTGCGGGGTCTACTAATAATCCCATTTCATAAATAATATGTCAAAGATATCTCACCTCCTTCTTCAAAAAGTGACACTTTGGGAATTTGGATTTAAATTGGTGTGTTCTAAAAGTCCCTAGTATCCGATTTCCAATCCTTTTCTAAGATAAGTCCACACCCCTCAAAACTAACAACATAAGCGTTACAAATGAAATCATGTTACAAATGTCAACAACTATGTAACGACCCGGTATTTTGGACCATTCAAGTCGACAATAAATCCACACATGCCGGACTTGAATAATTCAAAACAATGGATTGTAAACAAAATTTGGCAAAACTCAACATATACAGTAAATAAAATAATCACAGATCACAGACACAGAGTAATATAACAATAATGCAGCGGAAATAAAAGGATAGTAGTTCATGAAGCTACTATATATATATATATATATATGTAACAGAGTTAGACAAGATACAACAGAAGTCTCGAATACAATAATCAAATACAAGATCTGAATACATCACTGGAATCAACTGAATAACTGAAAGCAGGATCGATAGATAGCTGGATCTCCAAGCGAAGCTCCAACTCCAAAGGTGAGTCTCAAATGCTGTATCACTCAGTCTGACTCGAGCGTAAATCAAAACACAAAACACTCGAGTCAGGATTAACATTCTTATATTCAATAAATCCAACTCAAGTGAAATATCAACTGAAATACAAGTAACTTAAAGGATGTTTGGGATAACCATCCTCTAAGGGTCCGTTAAACTATTTACTATGTAGTAATATACGCTATATACAGTAGTGTCTAATTAGTAAAGTATAATCATATAAAAAATAGCGTTAAGGGGATGGAGAACCTTAACGCAGTCGGATCTTAAAATCATAATCGTAGTAAAGCTCGATATGGTAGGTGACACGGCACACAAGGCAATGCCATGGTAGATATACCAATTACGCACACGGACTGATGGATACGCATAGCAGCCACTACCGTTCCACCTCGAACAACACTCCCAAATCGAAGGGTGGCCACCAAAATCAACAAGTAATAGAATGAAATCGAAGAAGTGCGTCCGATACGAGGTGCTACCTCACTGGTCCGAGATCGCTCCTGTTTTAGCCACCTTATGCCAACACACGGGAGTTGGGTCCACGTATATACCTTAGGATCGTCGCCACCATCCTACTTCATTCTGGAATCTCCACCGCGTACACGGTTGTCAAAGTGGTTTTCGGTATCGACAGAGAGTATGTCCATATCCGATCCCGGTCTCTTTGCCAACCAATCGTTTTTATAACACCGTGGTCATTTCAAAATAGTTTATACTTCAAACCCAAAATATCATTATCATTTCAAGACCCAATTTAATACGATATCATTTTTTTCACTTCAAATATATCCATTTTCAAAATCATATCACTTTCCAAAGTTACAACGCTTTCGAAATCATAGTCTTTTTTTTTAAATCAAAACACATTGGAAATCACAGCTTTGAAATCATAGCATTTTGGAAATCATAACACTTTCCTTTTAAACAGTTTAGATATTAAAATTTCTTTATAAAATAAAATAGTTTCCTCAAATTTCACAAATCTATTCAAATTAACTCGAATTCCAAAAATTTAATTTAATCAAATCACAAATCATCAGTTTCAACTCGATTCAGCTTCTAAATAAACCATTTCAAATTATCGATTTCAAATACATATCTGAACCATAAAATAAGCCATTTCAATTTTAATATATTTCAAAGCTTTAAATATTCAACATTTCAAAACTAAATTCGATAAATTTATAAACATATCAAATTCACTTTACAATTATTTAGTTTTGAAATATTAACTTAACATTTCCATAACATTTGAATACAATTTCAATTTACAATTTAAATAAACAAAATATCTCATTTAAATATTTATACGTTTGAAATATCCATTTAAGTCACCTTTTCAAATTTCAAGTTGTAAATCACTTCTTTAAATTTCAAATTCAATACATTTCAAATCAAACTTATTTAAGTATAATTCTTAAATAAATATAATTTCAATCAATTTCAAATCATTATAAATTCTATATTGGAAAATATAGATATTAAATAAATACTTAACCATATTATTTATCAACTTTATTAAATCAACTTTAATAAATCCTTAAAATCAATATTTATCAAAACCATATATTTCTTTTCAAAACCATAGAAATCATTTTCAAAACATTTATATATAGACCAACGGTGCCTGTATATAATTTTCTATCCTATGGTCAAGTGATACAGATATTTATCATTTCAATCCGCAATTTAAATTATATATACGGGTATATATCTTTTCAACCCGCAATCCCAAATTCAATTCAATGAAAATCGCTTGGGTTTATCATTTCAACCCATAACGATTTTCTCCTATTCTACAGATCGTTCGAGTATGTATCATTTCAACCCATAGTGATTCTATACTAATAGGGAACTTGCAGAGTGATAACATATATGATAATAAAATAACAATAGTAACAGGCAATATATCATCAATATAAATAATAGATAATGGTGTCAGATGTCACAGGTGAACAGATACAAATAATGACATATATATAACAATGTGAATAACTAACAGCTGCATATTTCAATTGACGTTTCAATTGAAATCAAATTTAATAAATATAAGAACGTTAATCAGAGTGATTGCTCACCTTTGGAGGCTAGTGAAATAGATGATGAAATTGAGTTACGAATCCAAACACGAATTCCAAAGCAAAGTGAACTGGGCACGAGTTGACAAACAAAGCTGATAAACTAGAATTGATGAAATCAAATCAGAACGGATCGATGAAGATAATTGATATAAGCAAACCTATATATAAATATATATATATAAAATCATATCCTAAATCCTTAAATACATATATAATATATATATATATATCAAATCCATTATTTCAGATTAAAACACATAGATATATAAACTCATACACTCCTAACTTTTTTTTATACCTCTATCATATAACTCATTTATAAATTTCGGAATACACATACCCTTAGATCACCCAGTTTCCATATATATAAAACTGTAAATTACGAGTATATAGAACAAAGAGGTCATATACTCATGTATATATTATTATAATATTATAAATATAATAGGCATACGATACAAACTTATATAACAAAAGTGTAAACTACAACTATATAAACATCTATATGCTAACGTGCGTATACTCCTTACTATATATATAAACAATAGTCTATCCTTATAAACTTGTAAAACCTATATACATAAACAAACAGTTTCTACAAATCTTATATAAATTAATTTACAACTTATGTAAATTATATATAGTTATGCTTACCTAAACTATCATAATTTAAATCATGTAGACTGACATATGAATTAACATATATAACTGACGCCAATTTTCTATATACTAACATTCAAATATCACTAACATATATAAAATGCAAACTGACGTACACAGCTAACAATTTTATATTTCTTTAATCATATATAAGTTAACCAATTATAAACTAACCTTTATACCGACAGACAACAAAATTTATCATATATAGGTAAAATTCAACAATTCTAAAAAAAATCTATGTAAACTTAAAATTCGAAAATATATATATATACTACTGTTTTTTTTTTCTTTCAACGTTTAAATGTATGCACATTATGTTTGAACATTAATACTTAAAGCCCAATACCAAAACAAATCTTAAACAAATATGTATGCATATACTTGTAGTTTATCACAAAGCATGTAACATATACTAGCAGCATTCGCATAAAGAAGTTTTTTTTTACAAATATATATAAGAACAGATATCAACAATATATGTACTTTATAACAATGTATATAAATAGTAGAAAAAGATTACTTACATAAGTAACTGAAACCATATAATATATATTACAGACATACTATAGATTTCAAAACTTGTTTAACTATCATATACACAATTCATATAAATATAATATTTCATACTAACGTGCTCTGTACCTGTATATAGCTACTCAAAAGTTTACAAAGTTTACAAAAACAGATCTTGCTCAATATATATATCAATATATATATTAATATTATATTATTATGTATATATAATACGAAGGTAAGAAAGTAAATATATATATGCAACCGTAAATATCCTACATACATATATAATACTTCTTATAAACAATATGAAATATATATATAAACATGTCACTAAAATATAAAATAACTGGTAACTTGACTTGTATAAACATGTACATGTGAACGGATTGTATAAAAGCAACCCACAAAGACTCAATATTCATAACTGCATATGTAAACTTAAATAATATTATAATAGCACTGTAACCTATAAATAATATAACTTATATGTAACGTGCAGCATATATAGAATATATGACTTGCATATTTTATATTCATGTGTCCATAAAATATATCGGTTATAGATAAACAAGTATAACTACAAATATATACATCTATATGACTCACAGCACAAAGAGAAGGTGGAGGCAAGCTGCAAAATCGGCCAGAGGAGAGAACAAGGAGGCGAGGTGGAAGGCTGTGACAGCCTGGGATATGGGTGTATCTGGATGGCGGATCGCTGTTGAGGGGTTCCGTGGAAGATTTGGGGAGGATTTTTGGTGGTTGGTGAGGGGAGTTCGGCCAAGCAGAGGTGGGAAAGGTGATGAGAGGTGAGTGAATGGAAAATACGCAGGCGCATGAATAAGGTAAGCGGGTTTTGGCGAGGAGATGTGACGGGCATTCAAGGTGTAGGGTGGGTGTCGCATGGATGCTGCTGTGGTGGGGCTGAGCACGTGCTCGGATGAAGATGTATAAATTGAGGAGGAGGAAAACCTGATGGGTGACTTTGCACATAGGCAGATCTGGTTGAAGAGAAGAACAAGTGAGGAGATGTAAAGGCTTACAAAAGAAAAAATACAGTAGAGGAAATGAACAACCAAGCACGCTTTCTTTTATAATTATACTTCGAACTGAATATCTGGTAGCGAATGAACAAGCAAAGTTGAAACGATAATTGCTGGTGGCTATTCGTTATCTCAGGGAACAACAAAAAGGCAGGTCCAAAAACGAAACCGATACGACTGATCGATTCACTGATTCCATCGTGTCCCAATTTTGGAACGTACGGATGAACATACCGCAGAGATCAGTTTGACGAAACGATCAAAACGGTATACAGATATCAGTGGTACGATCATCCGATCGAAAGTCAGTATCGGTACCGAAATGCTGCAAAAATGTCAGAAATAAGATGAACAGAGCAATAAAAGTCCGAATTTGCCAAAACGAATTATGACGTCTCACTCAGAAGATAATTTACAAATTTATCATATAAAAATATTCAGGTTTGGAAAACATTTTATTACCATCAATTTTTAACTGATATAAGTTGGAATAAATTTACACTAGAAAATAAACTTCAATATTATAAGATGAAAATTTACCAGTTGCTATGTTTAAGAAGACGTATTCCAAATATTAAATTTTTATTTCAAAATTTAATTGTTTAAAATTTCACAAAATTTCAATTATTTATATTAATAAAACAAACAAAAATTATATAAAATTTACGGGTCGTTACACTCTCCCCCACTCAAAAATTTTCATCCCCGAAAAGGAAGGAGGTAGGAGAATAGAAACAACCAGATGAAAAATAGATTGAAATACTAAATACAACAATTAACTCAAACCATATAAATTTCAATTTTTATATTAATTAATATTCAACAGTTTGGTTTAATCCATTTGAGTTCACTTAAGTTAAATCAATCTATCTATTTCTAAATTCATTACCTTATTCTCAAGTCATCCTCAATTAACAATTTCTAAATCATCAAATTTGTATAATCATTTATTATACTCATGTTTTATTCAACAAATTTAATTCTTTTATTCTAAATTATTATTAACTTTATTCCACTTAATATATCTTATCATATATATTTAAACCATATAAATTAATTTAAACCATATAAATTTCAATTTAAATTAATTTATATTCAATAATTGACTTTAAATTCAAGGTATTTCCATAGGTTAATCTAATTTCAATTTTTATTAATTCTTTCAAAACAGATTTATTTGTCTCATCTAATATTCAATTAACTTATTGTCTTATTTCTTTCTATTAACATATTTATAATAAAATTTAAGTGTATAATATTTACTATAACACTCAAATCTTTCCTTATAAAGTCATTTTATATTGTATATTATCCGATTACATTTTTTTACTTCTGAAAATTTTAGGTAAGTTATGTTGAGATGTAATTGAGTATTATACAAATAAGATTTTTCAATTTAGTTATTCCCAGTTAACTATTTATTCAAGAATTTTGACTTTAGTTTATAATTGAAATCATCTTTAATCTAAAATTTAAGAATTTAAATCTCCGATTTACTTCAAACAATTTAGAGATAAATATAATATTTATATAAAATTAAATTTTAAAATAAGATACCTATATTTATATATAAATCAAATTATAATGAAGAAATTCAAATCAAAAGTATTTTTTTCTCAAAACAAAACCGTAGCAAAGCTACAGAATAGTCTCTCCACTTCGAAACTCGAAAATGAATGTCGATGATGCGGCCGTCATCACCGAAATTATTTTCCAGCGACAAAGAGAAGAGCACTGATTTAAACATTTAAAATTCTTTGAAGACCATTTTATTCGAAAATACTTTAAATAATATACATTTTAAGACTTTAAAACAAAGTTTGAAATCACCAGAAATTTAATTCTTAAATTCTCAATTTAAATTCATTACAATTCCAAATAAATTTATAAACAATAGTCATTTTGCAATAGTCAATGACTTACAAAACAATAAAATGATAATCAAATATTATCATTTTCAACAACCAAATTATTTAACTTTTAATTCTAGAAAAATTTTCTTATATATTTATAATATAATTATACAAATTTATTTCATTTATCAAATTTGAAAATTATATTGTGTCAGTTTGCTATATTCAAGTGTTTTGGAAATCCTATCGATAGCGTTGATCAGACGAATCGATCGAAAATCCAAACCAACATCAACAACTCAAACAACACACTATAAACATAAACTATTTTATATTAATTACAAATACACTCCCTCACACGATGATTCCAGAATTGGATTCCAACACAAGGATAGAGATCCAAATATAGAGGGACTCTAATCAAAGGGAATTCTAATCTAAAATAGATAGGGTCGGAACGAAGGTTAGATGATTGCATTTCAAACAGGAAGATGGATAAAGTTGTATAAATCGCGGGCAACCTTAACCGGGTCAACCGTGACTTCATAGATAAGATTGATGTAGAATTCTAAAGCAAATTGACATTCGATTACCAGAGGTAGAATTCGGGTATAGCATAAGGTAGCAGCATCGTAAACCGAGGATACAGAAATCTCCGGTGAATCAATACCGATTGTAAAGGAGTTTCACCCCGGTACAAATTATTCGAAGATTGGCGAGACCGCCGATTTATTATAGAGATCATTAGAAGTGGAATTATGGGATACTCCAGAATCAAAAGACACGAATAGGGGAGACACGAATGGACTTTGGAACCGAAGTGAACGTTCCAAAATTCAAAGGAACCGAGTCAAAGAAGAAGGAATTCAAGCTCGAACGAAAGTGATTTTGTAATTGAATTTACTACATATGCTGAGTTTTGCCTAAAACTAGAGCTCTGATACCACATGTAACGACCCAGTATTTTGGACCATTCAAATCGACAATAAATCCACACATGCCGGACTTGAATAATTCAAAACAATGGATTGTAAATAAAATTTGGCAAAACTCAACATATACAGTAAATAAAATAACCACAGATCACAGACACAGAGTAATATAACAATAATGCAGCGGAAACAAAAGGATAGTAGTTCATGAAGCTACTATATATATATATAACAGAGTTAGACAAGATACAACAGAAGTCTCGAATACAATAATCAAATACAAGATCTGAATACATCACTGGAATCAACTGAATAACTGAAAGCAGGATCGATAGATAGCTGGATCTCCAAGCGAAGCTCCAACTCCAAAGGTGAGTCTCAAATGCTGTATCACTCAGTCTGAGCCGAGCGTAAATCAAAACACAAAACACTCGAGTCAGGATTAACATTCTTATATTCAATAAATCCAACTCAAGTGAAATATCAACTGAAATACAAGTAACTTAAAGGATGTTTGGGATAACCATCCTCTAAGGGTCCGTTAAACTATTTACTATGTAGTAATATACGCTATATATAGTAGTGTCTAATTAGTAAAGTATAATCATATAGAAAATAGCGTTAAGGGGATGGAGAACCTTAACGTGGTCGGATCTTAAAATCATAATCGTAGTAAAGCTCGATATGGTAGGTGACACGGCACACAAGGCAATGCCAGGGTAGATATACCAATTACGCACACGGACTGATGGATACGCATAGCAGCCACTACCGTTCCACCTCGAACAACACTCCCAAATCGAAGGGTGGCCACCAAAATCAACAAGTAATAGAATGAAATCGAAGAAGTGCGTCCGATACGAGGTGCTACCTCACTGGTCCGAGATCGCTCCTGTTTTAGCCACCTTATGCCAACTCACGGGAGTTGGGTCCACGTATATACCTTAGGATCGTCGCCACCATCCTACTTCATTCTGGAATCTCCACCGCGTACACGGTTGTCAAAGTATGTCCATATCCGATCCCGGTCTCTTTGCCAACCAATCGTTATTATAACACCGTGGTCATTTCAAAATAGTTTATACTTCAAAACCAAAATATCATTATCATTTCAAGACCCAATTTAATACGATATCATTTTTTTCACTTCAAATATATCCATTTTCAAAATCATATCACTTTCCAAAGTTACAACGCTTTCGAAATCATAGTCTTTTTTTTTAAAATCAAAACACATTGGAAATCACAGCTTTGAAATCATAGCATTTTGGAAATCATAACACTTTCCTTTTAAACAGTTTAGATATTAAAATTTCTTTATAAAATAAAATAGTTTCCTCAAATTTCACAAATCGATTCAAATTAACTCGAATTCCAAAAATTTAATTTAATCAAATCACAAATCATCAGTTTCAACTCGATTCAGCTTCTAAATAAACCATTTCAAATTATCGATTTCAAATACATATCTGAACCATAAAATAAGCCATTTCAATTTTAATATATTTCAAAGCTTTAAATATTCAACATTTCAAAACTAAATTCGATAAATTTATAAACATATCAAATTCACTTTACAATTATTTAGTTTTGAAATATTAACTTAACATTTCCATAACATTTGAATACAATTTCAATTTACAATTTAAATAAACAAAATATCTCATTTAAATATTTATACGTTTGAAATATCCATTTAAGTCACCTTTTCAAATTTCAAGTTGTAAATCACTTCTTTAAATTTCAAATTCAATACATTTCAAATCAAACTTATTTAAGTATAATTCTTAAATAAATATAATTTCAATCAATTTCAAATCATTATAAATTCTATATTGGAAAATATAGATATTAAATAAATACTTAACCATATTATTTATCAACTTTATTAAATCAACTTTAATAAATCCTTAAAATCAATATTTATCAAAACCATATATTTCTTTTCAAAACCATAGAAATCATTTTCAAAACATTTATATATAGACCAACGGTGCCTGTATATAATTTTCTATCCTATGGTCAAGTGATACGGATATTTATCATTTCAATCCGCAATTTAAATTATATATACGGGTATATATCTTTTCAACCCGAAATCCCAAATTCAATTCAATGAAAATCACTTGGGTTTATCATTTCAACCCATAACGATTTTCTCCTATTCTACAGATCGTTCGAGTATGTATCATTTCAACCCATAGTGATTCTATACTAATAGGGAACTTGTAGAGTGATAACATATATGATAATAAAATAACAATAGTAACAGGCAATATATCATCAATATAAATAATAGATAATGGTGTCAGATGTCACAGGTGAACAGATACAGATAATGACATATATATAACAATGTGAATAACTAACAGCTGCATATTTCAATTGACGTTTCAATTGAAATCAAATTTAATAAATATAAGAACATTAATCAGAGTGATTGCTCACCTTTCGAGGCTAGAGAAATAGATGATGAAATTGAGTTACGAATCCAAACACGATATCCAAAGCAAAGTGAACTGGGCACGAGTTGACAAACAAAGCTAATAAACTAGAATTGATGAAATCAAATCAGAACGGATCGATGAAGATAATTGATATAAGCAAACCTATATATAAATATATATATATAAAATCATATCCTAAATCCTTAAATACATATAAAATATATATATATATATATATATATATATATATCAAATCCATTATTTCAGATTAAAACACATAGATATATAAACTCATACACTCCTAACTTTTTTTTATACCTCTAACATATAACTCATTTATAAATTTCGGAATACACATACCCTTAGATCACCCAGTTTCCATATATATAAAACTGTAAATTACGAGTATATAGAACAAAGAGGTCATATACTCATGTATATATTATTATAATATTATAAATATAATAGGCATACGGTACAAACTTATATAACAAAAGTGTAAACTACAACTATATAAACATCTATATGCTAACGTGCGTATACTCCTTACTATATATATAAACAATAGTCTATCCTTATAAACTTGTAAAACCTATATACATAAACAAACAGTTTCTACAAATCTTATATAAATTAATTTACAACTTATGTAAATTATATATAGTTATGCTTACCTAAACTATCATAATTTAAATCATGTAGACTGACATATGAATTAACATATATAACTGACGCCAATTTTCTATATACTAACATTCAAATATCACTAACATATATAAAATGCAAACTGACGTACACAGCTAACAATTTTATATTTCTTTAATCATATATAAGTTAACCAATTATAAACTAACCTTTATACCGACAGACAACAAAATTTATCATATATAGGTAAAATTCAACAGTTCTAAAAAAAATCTATGTAAACTTAAAATTCAAAAATATATATATATACTACTGTTTTTTTTTCTTTCAACGTTTAAATGTATGCACATTATGTTTGAACATTAATACTTAAAGCCCAATACCAAAACAAATCTTAAACAAATATGTATGCATATACTTGTAGTTTATCACAAAGCATGTAACATATACTAGCAGCATTCGCATAAAGAAGTTTTTTTTTACAAATATATATAGGAACAGATATCAACAATATATGTACTTTATAACAATGTATATAAATAGTAGAAAAAGATTACTTACATAAGTAACTGAAACCATATAATATATATTACAGACATACTATAGATTTCAAAACTTGTTTAACTATCATATACACAATTCATATAAATATAATATTTCATACTAACGTGCTCTGTACCTGTATATAGCTACTCAAAAGTTTACAAAGTTTACAAAAACAGATCTTGCTCAATATATATATCAATATATATATTAATATTATATTATTTTGTATATATAATACGAAGGTAAGAAAGTAAATATATATATGCAACCGTAAATATCCTACATACATATATAATACTTCTTATAAACAATATGAAATATATATATAAACATGTCACTAAAATATAAAATAACTGGTAACTTGACTTGTATAAACATGTACATGTGAACGGATTGTATAAAAGCAACCCACAAAGACTCAATATTCATAACTGCATATGTAAACTTAAATAATATTATAATAGCACTGTAACCTATAAATAATATAACTTATATGTAACGTGCAGCATATATAGAATATATGACTTGCATATTTTATATTCATGTGTCCATAAAATATATCGGTTATAGATAAACAAGTATAACTACAAATATATACATCTATATGACTCACAGCACAAAGAGAAGGTGGAGGCAAGCTGCAAAATCGGCCAGAGGAGAGAACAAGGAGGCGAGGTGGAAGGCTGTGACAGCCTGGGATATGGGTGTATCTGGATGGCGGATCGCTGTTGAGGGGTTCCGTGGAAGATTTGGGGAGGATTTTTGGTGGTTGGTGAGGGGAGTTCGGCCAAGCAGAGGGGGGAAAGGTGATGAGAGGTGAGTGAATGGAAAATACGCAGGCGCAGGAATAAGGTAAGCGGGTTTTGGCGAGGAGATGTGATGGGCATTCAAGGTGTAGGGTGGGTGTCGCATGGATGCTGCTGTGGTGGGGCTGAGCACGTGCTCGGATGAAGATGAATAAATTGAGGAGGAGGAAACCCTGATGGGTGACTTTGCACATAGGCAGATCTGGTTGAAGAGAAGAACAAGTGAGGAGATGTAAAGGCTTACAAAAGAAAAAATACAGTAGAGGAAATGAACAGCCAAGCACGCTTTCTTTCATAAGTATACTTCGAACTGAATATCTGGTAGCGAATGAACAGGCAAAGTTGAAATGATAATTGCTGGTGGCTATTCGTTATCTCAGGGAGCAACAAAAAGGCAGGTCCAAAAACGAAACCGATACGACTGATCGATTCACTGATTCCATCGTGTCCCAATTTTGGAACGTATGGATGAACATACCGCAGAGATCAGTTTGACGAAACGATCAAAACGGTATACAGATATCAGTGGTATGATCATCCGATCGAAAGTCAGTATCGGTACCGAAATGCTGCAAAAATGTCAGAAATAAGATGAACGGAGCAATAAAAGTCCAAATTTGCCAAAACGAATTATGACGTCTCACTCAGAAGATAATTTACAAATTTATCATATAAAAATATTCAGGTTTGGAAAACATTTTATTACCATCAATTTTTAACTGATATAAGTTGGAATAAATTTACACTAGAAAATAAACTTCAATATTATCAGATGAAAATTTACCGGTTGCTATGTTTAAGAAGACGTATTCCAAATATTAAATTTTTATTTCAAAATTTAATTGTTTAAAATTTCACAAAATTTCAATTATTTATATTAATAAAACAAACAAAAATTATTAAAAATTTACGGGTCGTTACAAACTAGGTCTTTACAAAATGAAGAAAGATGTATTGACCCTCTAATAGGATTTGATGCTGCTAGTGGGTTGGTAATAATTTTGGTTTGTAGACTCAAGGAGTTAACTACATACCTAGATATAAATGTGATGCTCTAGAGTCAAATAGGGTACCGATAGTGTTTTCAGAAATATGAGTTGTACCTTCTGTTGCAGCCTTTCCTTAATCTCTTGGGGGAGGTACACTCAAGATAGGAATAGCCTCAATGGTATAGGCTTTCCCACTCCACCCCTTCCTTCACAAGCTTCGAACACTGATTCTTGTAATGTCCCTCCTTTTGGCAGTGGTAGCACTTACCCTTAAAGGCTTACTTCAACAGATTCAACCTACAATCCTTAGGGATATGTCTTTTCTTTTGGCATCTTCAACATACTATACCTCCTTATTGAACTTCCCTTTTGCCTTCTTATTTTCCCAACAACCTCCCTTCTTGACTCCTTGTTGATTTTGAGTAGGTGGTGCTTTCTCCTTCTCTTTCTCCTTCTCCTCCAAGCTAACCATCTAAAGTAGAACTATCCCAATCAGTGTCTTATACATAACGCTAGTAGGTATTTAGGTCAAAAGTTATTCCCTAATAGGGGAGTTCACGCCTTTGACAAATTTCATGGCCTTTCTCATAGGGTAACAATCAAACTCATCCCAAACTTAGCTAGTTCTATGAATCTATTAATATATCCCTTCAAAGTAGAGTCTGTTATCCCGCCTGTTGGCAAGGCCAGGACACCAAGGAGTTGATTGGATTCCAAATATCGCTTGTCATGGATGTCGCTGAAATTTTTCCGAGTCCGGATCAAGCTACAATTGATAGGACATGACTAGGGAAGCGAAGGAAGCCAACGTCCCAAGTTTCGAGTCAATCCGAGTTCATATGCTCAAGATATGATGGATACAAGTTGGAGGGAAAAGCATGTTTTCGTATCCATCAGGAGTGTCCATTTCGTATCCATCAGGGGACGTCGTTTCGTATCGATGGAAGTGGCCGCGTTTCGTATCCATCGAGTTCGTATCAATAGACTTCGTACCCCTCAACAGATGAAACGTTTCGCATCCATCAGATCACCTTCATTCATATCCATCGAAGGGTTCAGGTTCGCATCAATTGACTTCGTATCAATGGAGGAGCTACAAGGCTCGTATCCGTCAGAGGAAAGGTTGTTCGACTCCATCAGAAAAGCTTTGTTCGAATCCATCAGTAATGCTTCATTCGAGTCCATCAAGCCAGCAAGCCAAGGTGACGTGTCATCCTTCGATGCGAGTGCGCCGAGATATATGGAGTCGACGCGGTCGACTCGGAATGAAGACCGGATCGAGGCGAAGTGTGCGCTCCACGTCATCGCAGAGGCGCATGACACCATCGGTTCGAAGCCATCAGTTCGAAGAGATGGATTCGAACCAAACAGCCTAGCAAAGAACATCACTTCGTATCGACGATATCTCTCAATCCACTGATCCAAATGCCATGAAATTTTCACTGGAGGTTGCACACATACTGAGGAACGTCTCCACCAAGTTTAAGCTCAATTGGACATCATCTTGATCGATACGAAATGACTTTGTATCGATCACAGATCGACTTGAAACTTTCTGAGGTTGGTCGCGTGGGCCCACTCACATGCCAGGAAAAGTCTCCCGAGATTTGAGCGCGATCTTAGCCTCCTACACCTATAAATAGGACCCCAGAGCATACAGAAAAGGGGATCTTTGGATTCTGAAGCGTCCAGACTCTGCCGGATCAAGACTTGCATCTTACCTTTGCTGTTAATTTTGAATTCTATTCTGTAATCCGTTGTCGTTTGCTGTAATCGCTTGTAACCATTGGAAGAGAATCAATAAAATCATCAAAACTTCATAGTGGACGTAGGCAATACGCCGAACCACTCTAAATTGCTTGTCTGCGCATTTTACATTTCTGTTTGTTGGAGTTTTTGTTAGATAACCTCTGTTTTACATTTATGATCTTCATTTTATCTCTTCAAATAACTCCCGAAGAGTGTTGTGCCCATTTTTGGTACAAACAGAGTCTCTTACCTAAGCTATATAAATCTTTCCAATTGCAAATTACCTCAGCCCTGACATAAATCGCGACTCAAATCGGTTTCTGAACTCATCCCAAGTGATAATTCTTTCAACATTCTCCTCAGCCACAATCATCCACCAATCTAAGGCCTCTAATTTTAGGTGTCATGCCGCCATTCACCTTTTAATCTGGTCCTCCCAACCATGCTTCCGAAATATTCTCTCACAATCATTTATCCAAGCCTTTTAACTACAAAACCTTCTACTCCCCTATAGACCATTCCACCTATGTTTTGGAAATCCTTGCACGTATTGGGGAAGTCTATGGCGGCAAGGTGCCGCTGGTGCAGCTTGTTGAGGAATGGGAGCTTGCCCTGCATGCCTTAGGCTTGAACCATTCAGGCATCCCTTGGATAGTGGGTATCTCTTGGGAGGGGTTCCCAGTCTCAAAAGAACGATTTTCATCCATAATCAACTATCCGTTGGTTAAACTTTTAATTATAATTTCCTAAGATAATATTATATGTTGAAATATAGATTCACCTAGTGTGTTTACATATGTTGAAAAATAATGCCTATATGTAGTAGGGTTTTTGAAAAATAGTTTTAAAACAACAAGTACACACTCATATGTATACCTATCTTAATTGATCAGGTAACTTAAGTGCTGATACAAAATGTAATAATCCCCCTCGAAACGAGCTTAATTTTCGATCCAGAAAAGACCCATCGAACCTTAGACCCATTCCAAAGCTGGCTGTTTTTAATACAAAGAAGAATACTCAGAGCTGTCTATCTACACATTCAGATTACCACAGTGGAAGGATAAAATATATTATCAAAAATGGTTCCCAGTTTATTAAAATTCTAGTGTAAGAAAAATACAACATAATACCACATAACAACGCCAAATATCTGTAGTGTAATATCTCAAAATACATTATCATGTCTAAATGGGTACATCCGAAATAATACAGCATAAGTAGATAGATAAGTAACTACCATACATCTCCGTCTCCACCACCATCCTCGCAGTTTGCATCATCCTCTCTAACCTGTGTTGTAATGAGGAGGGAGTCAGAACAATCGTCTGGTGAATAAAAATCTCAAGTCTTTCTATAATAGTATTTGGGCAGCATAATTTAAATAAGAATATGTCTTCACATCCTAATTATATTAAATGTAAATTTCTATGACTGTAAGCCCTAATGCTTTCCCAATCCAATTTTATAACCTATACCCTTTCCAATACAACTCAATAACCCATGTTCAACTATAGGCCAAAGGCCATTCCCAGTCCCACGCATCTACCGTTAATAGTGTCCTAACAATGTAAGAGATAATACCTAAGCTACTTAATACCCTCTCAATGGAAACTAGATAGAAATTGACAATTTAATACCTACATTTTAGGCAAGTCCCCGTCCTTTAATACCTATCCTACTAGACTTTTATGTTTTTCAATACCCTAAGAGAAAAGACGGGAATCTTTTAATTTCTTTTGTAGGCATTAATACTCGTATGCCTTGGGATTCTAACATTGAGGAAACTTAAAAAATCATAGGCTCATATACGATAGATAACTTATTATCGGCTGTATCATATACAACTCCTAACCCGTGGTTCCTTGTCCTAATCTCATCTTTACCTTAAGGAAAGCTCAATAAATAAAGAAAGATTATTCACTTATAACCACCTTTCGCAATGCCCTCAGTATAGTGCACATACCTTAAGGAAAACTCAACAAATATGTGCGGTTATCTTACCTTGTCTAATATATTAATAGTACCACACATAAAATCAATAGCTTGAGGAAAGCTCAACAACTAAGGAGTATGCAAGTAATCTATTAATATATAAATGATAGAGGATAACTTTATATTAAAGATTCATAATCCTTTTTATATTTAATTAAGTGATATCGACTTATGGAATAATGTATTTTTTATTAAGTACTCTCATGATTCAAATGTCGGACACATTAAAAATCATAGTATATGTACTATATGCATGTATTAAGTCCTTAAATCTAATTTGGATTTCTTTCCAATTACACCTTTAATTATACCTTCAAATTATATAAGTTTAATTAATATATAACTTTTATAATTTAGTTAACTTATATGATGGTCTTATGTGTATTATATTAATTAAATCTTATTTAATTAATTTAATTTTATTCAATTAAACATTTTAACTGAAAGTCATTTTAATTGAAAATGTTTACTGTACATTTATAGTTATACACATGTATCTTTATATGTGTATTTTATAATTTATTTATTAAATGTTAGTTCATTTTTATTTGATTAAAAAGTTTTAATTAAATATTATTTTCGAAAATTACTTATGTATACACACATATACTTACCTTATCCTAAATAATTCAGGATTATGTAACATATGTCATTATATATGTTATACATATATATATATATTAATTGATTAACTATTAGTTAATTTAATTTATTAAAGTTATTAATATTTTAAAATTTTTGAAACATGTTTATTTTATTTTCAAGTTATTTCTATAAACTGTATTATAACATTTATAATATATAGAGTTTTCAAAACCAATTTCGAAAATCATATATAACGTTATAATGTAATTCTTATTTAAATTTAACTTTTAAATCTAAAATCTTATTCTAATTTCAAATAAATTTTGAAAGTCACATTAAAACATTTATAATGTATTTCTTGTTTTAATTTTAACTTTTAAATTTTATTTTAATTTTCAAAACTATTTTGAAAGCCCAAGGCCCAAATCCAAATTGGGTCTTTTCTATTAGGGGTAACCTTTGGCTTACCTCACCTTTCGAGCCAGGCCGATAACCAAGGAAGGAAAGGTACTTAATTACCCAACCAAACCTAAACACTACTTTCTAGATACTGTAACAACCTGTGTAACTACCCGTAAGTATATCACTTTAAATAAATGTTTGTTTCGCTTTATCGATATAACAACGATTTTCTAAATAATTATTAATATTGATTTATATGGTTTTATAAATAAAATATGATCAATTTAATTAGTAAAGAATGATAAGAAAGTTTATTTTCAAAATTTGTTTACGAATATATGCATACTAACTTAAAAGAGAAAATATGACCGAAAATTGGAATCGGGATTTGTAACGATACAATGTGTGGATGTTGTGCAACGTTGTGGGGATATGTAACATACACGTATACATATGCATGTACATATATGAGAACATGCACATAAACATACATATACAAATATAATAAAGTATATAAATATAATATAAAATATATAAGATATTTTAGTTTCCTTACTTCTTAAGCACACAAAAGTCAACATATGTATAACTTAAAGTGATGGAAGTGATGGGCTACATGGGTGATGGTGATCATGGTGGAGCATGTGATGGTGATGAAGATGATGATGTATGCATATATATTTTTACACTCTTCTTTGCCTATAAATACCCTACACCCTTCACTTCATTTTCATTCATTTCCTTCATCATTTTTACCAAGCTTTGTCCTTCTCTTTAATGGCTTCTACCCTAAGAGAAAATATGAAAAAATTTATTTCAAAAGGAATTAAAATTTATAATATATAATTATATATACTTAAACACCTCAAAACAATCTGAAACTCCACCTTTTCTCCTTGTTCTTCACGGCCTCTACCGTATTTCATTGAAGGTCGAGCCACTTCCTTGCTCCACCTTAGGCCGTAAACTCCCCAAGCCACTCCTAAACCAAATATGAATGTTAATGGCACCTAGGAGCTTAAGTCCGAAGAATCGTGAGCTTTGGAAACCAAATAGCGGAACTATAGCGAATTTTTAGTTAATCGTTTTATACTCAAAGTGAGAACTCCTTAACTATAGTATTATATGCTATTGGATGTTACATATGTTTGATTATAATTGTTGATGATGGTTGTTAAATATGAATGTTGAATATATATGCAAGTCACGGAAAAACACTGTAATAAGCACAAAGGAAATCAGTTTAATATATTAAATGAATTGGTGTATGTGGAATGATAAACCTCTTTAAAAAGGTTTAAAACTAAGTTTGAAATGTTTTAAAGACATATGGAAATGTTATGGTGAAGTTTGAAAGGTAATTTAAAATTTAGTCAAAAATAGGCGCGTCGCGTAACGACAGTACGCAATTTCATGCCATAAAAGTCAAAAGAGTATATAGAATGGAATATAGCTTAGAATTCTTCGAGATAAGAATTTTCCAAACTACTATATCCATAGGTTTTAAACAAAGAAAGAAAATCGAGATTTCGATAAGTAGATTTTGAAATATGAGTAAAACAAGTTTTTGGGAAAATCGTGGTTTTGCAGTTCGGAATCCACAACAGGATATCTTTGAAAATAATATTTTAAAATTTGTTTAAAAATATGAAATAAATTCTGAAAATCTTTTAAAAGGTTTTAAAAGTGATTTGGGTTATAAAATGAATTTCCAAATAATAGAAAAGCCATTTTAATCAATATAGCTTTAAAAAGCACTTTTTGCAGCACTTTCTGCAGCACTCTTCTATAACCTTTGAAATATAGCTTTAAACTTAATTAACAGTTCTTTTTCAATTATTTTATAGATGTTTTCAATGGAATAAGTAAGTGTTTTAATGATGATTTGGAAGTTTTATAGTTTACTTAAAAGGAATTTAAACAAACGATTTAAAGAAAAGCAACTAAAAATTAAGAGATTTGGAGACTAGATCTGGAGACTAGGGTTTCTTCCCCTTTTCTCCTTTCTTCTTTCGTTTTCCTTTTTTTCTTGTTTTCCTCTGATTTTTCTCTTATTTTCCATCTTCACTGCTTTCTCCTCAAACTGGAGCCATGGGATCTTTGCGGGATGTTGAAGGATGGGAGGAGGTGAGAAGGAAAAGGGGCAAGGCTCCAGCGTCTTTGAGTCCTGATCAAAGGCTTAATTTGGGAGGGCAAAGACCGAGCAGATCTGGACCTCTTCCAGATCGGAATAAGGGGAAGAAAGTGCAGGCGAATTTTGCCGGGCAGACTTTGAAACCAACAAAGCAGAAAGGCTTGTTGCCTGGTAACATCCCGAAAATTAAATTCACTATTTCTAATAACGCTAAAAAGTTCTCGTACAGTGAAGCAGTGAAAGTAGGAGCGGTAGGGGAACTAGGTAATCTAGATCTTGAGTTTATTGAGCCTAAAATAGAGAAAGGTAAAAGGATTGGTTCCCTTTCCTCTGACGCTATCAAAGAAGCGGAGGGAGGCTGGGAGTTTTGCATTTATTGTATGTGGTAGGGTACAAACCATGGCTGAGAACTTTTGAGGGGTATGCCAATAGGGTTTGGGTGACAAAGAAAACGTTTTCTGTTTATTCTAGAAATAATGGTTTTTTTGAAGTGAGATTTGGCTCTGACGAGGATTGCAATAAGATTCTGAAGTCCGGTCCTTGGTTTATGGACCGAAATTTGATCATTATGAAGAGACTGTCTCCAGACATGAAAACAGATAGAGACCTTCTTACTTCACTGCCTATGTGGGTCATACTTCCGGGTTTAAGTTTTAATCTTTGGGGCAATAAGGCTATTAGTGCTCTTACAAGTACCATTGGAATTCCAATTAAGATGGATGAGGCCACGAAAAATAAATCTAGATTAGCTTATGCCAGAGTCCTGGTTGAGGTTAATGCTACTTATGGCATGCCCAATGTTATAGAAGGTATGGATGATAATGGGAGGAGCATTACCCAGGAAGTGGAATACGAGAATCCACCTCCCATTTGTGGTAAGTGCGTGTGTTTTGGTCATGTAACTGACGAATGCCCAATGACTAAGTCTTGGGTTCCAAAGTTGACTCTAGATCCAATTTCTGATAAGGATAACCCTGTGGTTCAGAGTTTGGATGGTAATGTGGAAGATGTAAGGGTGGAGGACGGAACTGAGAACTCTATTGACCTTGAAAAGCAGTTGAATGGTGGATGCCCCAATGATTCTTCTAATGAAATCAATAGGAATCCTGTAGAGGTGGTCTCTAACGGGGAGGCTCTGACTGAAACTATACAGTCAGTAGCTTTTAATGATAATCAAAATTTAATTGTTGAATGCCTACCTAAGGAAGGGACTTGGGTTAGACCACAGATAGTTTCTGAAGGACCAGAGACAGAAATTAGAGGAAAGTCTATTTCTGAACAACTCCAAACAGAAGTTATTCCCTCGGTTCAGATCGTAGAAGGAGCTGCATCCTCAGCAAAGCATGGTGAGGGGGCAACCTCAGAAATTTCAGAATCAGAACCTGCCACTCGCACCGAGGTAGGAGTCAGTGAAGATTGCCAATTAGCCCCAATAGCCAGGTTGGAAGTTCCGCCTGATCAAGGAACCTTTGAGCCTCTTCTACCTGTTTCTCCAACTACCCCGGGAGCCAGAGATCCGAGCCTATCTCCTCCGAAGTCGCCTTTGCCCCACAAAACCATTCTCAAACGCCATTCGTCATCATTGGAGTCTCCTTCTGTTCCCAAATCTTTATTTTCTAATAATATATTTATTGATGATTGTATAACTAATAATGTTAATTGTAGAAGAGGTACTAAAGCTTGTATTGATTTACAGGTGCAGAATAATCTGGACCAGGATTCAAGATCGTCAGAGAGGGTAGAGGGACAGAATACTTATGATAATGCAGACCCAAATCAGGATGTCCCTGTGGAGGTTCCTACTTCTAACCTTCATGATATAGAGTTTGTGAACATTCAGAAGGATAAGCTTGTTCGTAAGAACCCCAAGTGGGTTCAGATGCTAGGTATTCCAACAGAAGACAAAGGGGAATCCTCCAGTAACAGGTCGTTGAGGACCCGCAATAACAAGGTTTTATAATGTCTATAGCCTGTTGGAATGTAAGGGGGTTTCATAACCCCAACAGAATGGGAGAAGTAAGAAAACTCATTGATAAGCACAAAATCAGTTGTTTTGGTATTTTGGAAAATAAGTTGTTGATATCTGATATTTTGAAGTTGGAAAAAGTGTTAGATGGCAATTGGAAAATATTTAGTAATGTCTCTTGTTACTTTAAGTGTAGGATCATGGTCTTCATTAACGGAGATTCTTGGGATTTTAATTTTATAAGTATGAGTGATCAGAACATCTCCATTGAATTGATTAATACCTCGAATTTCAAATGTAATCTCACCTTTGTTTACGCTCATAATTTTGTTGCATTAAGAAGCAGACTATGGAAGAATTTACAGGAGGATGCTATCAATATTTTCAGACCTTGGCTTGTTCTTGGGGACTTTAATTGTATTCGTAGTCCTTTAGAAAGAAAGGGAGGTAACCCAGTTAATTTTGGAAACTTGTTTGAATTAGATGATATGTCAAATCTTACTGGTCTTAATGAGATTAATATTAAAGGTTACGAATTTTCTTGGTGGTCTGGTCTGAGTCGTAACATATTTTCCAAAATTGACAGGGTTTTTGCAAATCTAGATTGGATTAACTTATTTACAGACTTATCGGCTGAATATTTGCCACCTTCTGTGAGCGACCATAATGCAGTCCTAGTTTCGCTCTATGCAACGCCACGGGTCAAGAATAGACCGTTCAGATATATGAACCATTGGTCTCTATGTGATCATTATTTTCCTTTGATTGAGAAGAATTGGGTTTCTAATTATATTGATAGGCCTTTGTATCAAATCATTAGTATCCTCAAAAATATCAAGAGAGAGCTTAAGAGATGGAGTGCTAAATCTCGAGACACCAAACAAAAGGTTATTGTACAGAGAGAGAATTGTTCTAGACTTCAGAAATTGTTGGAAAAATCTTATGATCTCAATTTGGCTATGGAATTCCATACTGCCAAGACTAACCTGGAAATAGCTCTGAAGAAAGAGTTCCTGGATGCCAAACAAAAGACTAAATGTGAATGGCTGATGATGGGTGATGAAGCTTCTTCTTTTTTCTATGCTAAAATGTCTAGTAAAAGAAGTAGAAAGCGATTCACTAACATTGGTATAGATGGGAAGGTAATTTCGGAAGATAAGTTTGTAGAATCGGCTATTGATTTCTACAAAAGAATTTTTAACCTTCCATCAGGTGAACAGTTTCCAGAGGTAATTTGTAAATCGATTATTTCTGATTATGGAGCTAATTTTTTGAATGATGGTATATCTTTGGAAGAAATTAGATTTGCTTTGTGGGATATTAAAGATTCTTCTTCTCCAGTTCTGGATGGTTTTAATTCGATGTTTTTTAAAATTCATTGGAATCTTTCAAAAGACTTGATTTTCAAAACTCTGAATGATATTTTTCATAAGGGTCTTATTATTAACGAGTGGAACCATACGTTTATACACCTGATTCCAAAAAAAAGACCATTCCTCTTGTATTCAAGATTTTAGACCCATTGCCTGTTGTAACACCTTATTTAAAGTTTTCACCAAAATCCTGTGTAACAGACTAGGAGTTTTCTTAGACAAGTTGGTGTCCCCGAACCAGACGGCTTTTATTAAAGGTAGATCAATAGGGGATGGTATTTTGTTTGCCCATGAAATTATCTGGGGTCTTGGTAGAAAGGATAATAAACACATGTGTATTAAAGTTGACTTAAAAAAAGCATACGATTCGATAAATCGATCTTTTGTCATACACATGCTAATAAGCCTGGGCTTCCCTAATAAATGGGTGAGAATTATAGAAAACTTAATTAAGACTCCCATGTTTTCTATTATTGCTAATGGTGAAGCGCATGGTTATTTTAAGAGTACTAATGGTCTTAGACAAGGTGATCCGCTTTCCCCTATACTGTTTACCCTGGTTATGGAGTATTTTACTCTCCCGATGGAAGGAAAAGTCAGAGATGGTCTTATTTCTCCAATTACAGATTTTGACAATAAAGTGACTCATCTTATCTACGCTGATGACATAATTATTTTTACTAAAGCCAATGATAATAATGCTATTGCTATAAGTGATGTATTTAAGACCATGAAGAGGGTTACTGGCTTGGAGCTTAGCTTTGAGAAATCTAATGTTTTCTTTGGGAAATGGGTGGATTGCTGTAACGACATTAGTGAGATTCTCAATATTCATCAATCGGATCTCCCAATAAGGTATCTGGGAATTCCTTTGTCAAGTGCTAATCTGAGGGATAAGGATTGTTTACCTTTGATAGAGAAGATTAAGGCTAGGATTGATAGATGGGAAAATAGACTGTTGAGTTTAGCTGGGAGACTTGAACTTATCAAATCTACCATTTACCCTATTATTCAATTCTGGATGCAGTGTTTTTGCCTTCCAGTTTCTACTATTCAAAAAATTAAACACTTGATCTTGAATTTTCTTTGGAAAAGTCGTAGCAGTAAGATTCCTTGGGAGGTTCTGTGTAGGTAAAAAGAAGAAGGAGGTATGGGATTGAGAAATCTAGAAGAGATGAACAAAGCTCTATATATCAAACTGATTTGGAAAGTAATTAATTTAGAAGGTATTTGGGCGGAACTTATACACTGTAAATATATTGGCCGTAAAAGTATTTGGGAAATTAACCAGCGTTCGGACGATTCGGGGGTGTGGAAATTCATTTTAAAAAACAGATTTGAAGCTTTGAAATGCCTTTCTCTTAATATTGCAGACGGTAAAACTACTTCTCTCTGGTTTGATCCTTGGTTAAATGGCAGTTCTATTATGGAACGTATTGGGAGAGACACAGCTTTCAGAACTGGAACGGAAAACCTGTCTCTTAGTAAGATCTTAAGTAATGGTAAGTGGAAGTGGGACTCGTATAGTTTTTTATTCCAAATTCATGCTGAAATTGAAGGTGTCAAGATACACAAGAATAGTGAGAGGGATTTCTGGTCCTGGAAGTGTTCCAAGGATGGTTTGTATTAGTTTAAGAAAGTTTGGAATTCGATTCGATCCAATTTTGAAATTAAGAGTTGGGCGTCTTTGGTCTGGAACAAAATTCACGTTCCTAAGATGGCGGTATGCCTTTTCAAAGCCATAAATGATTATCTGTTAACTAAGGAAAGATTACTACAGAAACAGATAGTTGTTGATCAAAACTGTGTTTTCTGTAATAATTACATTGAAAACATAGACCATCTATTTTTTCAATGTAATTTTACAGAAAAGGTGTGGTTGTGGAGTTGTAAGAAAATTTTCAAATCACCAAGAAGTATTTTATCCTTTTCTTTGAGAGATGATTTACAGAAAATTGTTTCTTTATCTGGCTCAAAAAACCTCAATTCGGACTTGTTTCAACTATCCCTATCAGTTTGTGTTTGGCATATTTGGAAAGAAAGGAATGGCAGGATTTTTCAAAATCGTTTTATGGATAAGATGCAGATCTGTTATAGTATATTCCAGACTATGAATATTAGAATGGTTAAATCTAAACATTTCAAGAACATCACTGACCTGAACGGAACAATAGCATTGAAATGGGGATATACCTTCCAAAGTTGAAGTGGGGCATCTGCTGCTTTATCATAAGTATCATTCCTCTGCCTTTCTGCTGTTTAACGATCCTTGGCTCTAGGTTTTGTGAACCTGTATTATTTACATTTTTTCTCCCACCTATTACTCAATTACATTATTATTTACAAGACTTAATAAATATTGAATTAGCTTGTAAGGATGCAGTTTGCAGGTAGATCCGAGCGTTGCAGTCTGGTCCTGGTCATTCAAGAAATAAGAAATTTCAGAATGCATTTTCTCAAAATTAAAAAAGAATTTTTCTGGTTAAAAATGACTTATCTTTTCTATGCTTTCCTGTTCTTCTCGAGAGAATGCCCGCTATATCTTTAGTTCTGGAAGAGGAAGTCGCATCCCCAAGCAATTGCAGGAGAGTTCCGAGGTCTTGTCTTCCTGACCTGTTAAAGATAGAAGTTAGTTCGAATTCATTGTTAAAGGAAGCATCTTTTAGGCCACAAGTGACTTATCTTGATTTTTTCTTCTTGGTTCTTCTCGAGGGAGTGTTGTTTGCTTACTAGATCTGGAAGTTGAAGTCGATTTCCCAAGCTTTTGCAGGCTTTTGACCTATTTCATGTAAGCAGATTAATACGAGGACTGGAGATTTTTCTTTCCATAGATAGTTTATCAGATCTATTACCTGTTTTCTTCGTGGTTGGAAAGAAGACTTTGTTGGCTGTTGGTCTTCAAGGTGTTGCCGTTGCTAATCTCCTTGGTCTTTAAGGAGGAAGTTACGAAAGGATAGTAGATTAAGCTGCTGTTACGAAGTGGAAGCAGTGAAGTTGCTGTTTCGTTCCCCGCCATTGTTTCATTTTTTATTTTCTTCGAGAGGAGATAGGAACTAATGAACTAAATCGATTAAGAAATATATATCTCCAAAAGATATTTTGATAAAAAGAACTAAATCGATTAAAAAATGATTCCTTATTTATAGAGCATCTTTTTATCTATAATTGTTTCGAAGGAACCGAGGTCGGATTTGGGAAATTCCTATCCGAAGACCACTTCGAACCAATTTACGTATTCAAAGTGAAGGCATGGATATGATATTTGGGATTTTCATAATGAAGGATTGCTTGTTGATCATTTGGGGATATACTCCCAATATACATATAGTAGTAGTAGTAGTCTCTTCGTTATGAAATATCCAATGCAAGGACTAATCGCTACTAATCCTAGAGGTAACTCCCGACAGGATGAGGTAGGAGGGTGGCTTCGGTTGTCCTATTCCTAGAAAACTTGTATGGATGAATGTCTGACGTTGCATTTCTAGTTACATAAGTGATCTCTATGAATGCATTATCTGCTTGGTAGCAGAGAAGGTAAATTCTCTTAGCTTAACACCTTTTCCTGAGATGTACGAGCTCAGGAGTCATACGTTTGTAGAAATCAATTTATGATTATGGAATGGCAATATGGCATTCAATGTGGAAAGATAATATACTATGTGAAAGATAATCGTTACCTCAAGCCTCACACCCGGAAATGATCGAAATAGGGTAGATGCGGCAAGGCTATGTGGTTCGCAACCATTAGGGTATGATCATACTCTTCTAGATATATTTCTACCCACTATAACGTTTGGGCTTAAATTATCGTAGTGTATGCTAAGAGACGTCTCGGAGAGGTCGGTAATGATGGAGGTGATGGCATATTCGGTATTATCTTGAAAGAGGTAGGCCGGTCTTGTGTTGGTATAGGACCATCAGTTGGGCCTTGGTACATTCCTCTAGAGATGTACTACCAGAAGGTAGTCCCTTTACTTGGTGATTTGCATGCAAATCCATTCTCCAATAAGTGCCTGCCATTTTGTTTGTAGAACCCGTGTTTGTGGCTAGTATGCTGGAATTTAATAATGTAACAATTTCACGTAAGATAAATAAGTTTACTTGCAAATGTTTTCAAATAAATTTCATTAAAAATAATATTCCTTACTTTTTATGTAATAGAGATTTGGTTATCATAATGTAAAAACCTGTCCGTGTTTATGTGCGGCATGGTCTTATGAGTTGCCTTTTTTTTCAAACATCGTATTTTAAGTTCTCACACCAGTCCCATGATTGACTCGGAGTTTATTTTGTTTTTCCTTTAAACTCTATGTGCCCTATTTTTCCGGACAACCAAGTAGTTAGGATCCCATTTTGGAGTGTTTGGGCAAAGCATGCTGGAAGAGTTTTTGGATCTTGGAGCTGGAGCACCCAATGTAGATATCTATCTATCTTTTATTTTTCCACCGTGTCTTTGTACCAGCAATTGTGGGAGCATGCAGTTATAACTGTTCCTGGCTGGATTAGTTCATACCAAAATTCAGATGTACCTTAGTAAGAGTGGTTGTACGTACTATCTATTTATAAATTTAAACGTAATGTGATAATTTGTGTTTCTTTCTTTTATCTTTACTTTACCCTTGAAAATCTGCCTCCCTGGCACTTGGATTTATGGTACATGAATACTATGGATGTATTAGTGTCGATTTTTTAGAGTTGAGGAAACGGGTCTCCACATTTGGTATCAGAGCTAAAGGTTAAGCGAGAACCTTGGCTTTGGTGGGGCATGACTCATTAGAGATAGGGTTAGTAATGCCCTAGAATAAGTTAATCTTTGAGAGTGCGCATTTAGAATTCTTGTCTGAATAAAATCAAGTTGTGTTATATACCCATTCCCCAAGATAATTTTCGCCTTTGTATTCTAAAGTTATCTTACTAAATTCAGGTATTAAGACATGAGTATTCATAAAGGACGAGGATGGGGAAATAGCAGCACCACAACAACCAACGGTCGAGCTCCAACCGTTGTTGTAGAAGATGTAGCTCCCATACAAGCCTAGGTTAATTTTGCTACCATGTGCAAGAATTTTACCAACTTAGGGGGAAAACCATTTAAGGGTACAGAAGCTATCATTGAGGTACATGCATGGATCAAATCATGCGAAAGAATCTTTAAGTGTTGGATATTAGTAATGAGAAAAGGAGGTTTTTGTCCTCGTGGCAACTATAGGAAGGGGCTCTGGCTTTGTGGGAGTCCATTACCCTAAATGAATCGGAAGATAATTTCTCTGGGAAAGGTTTAAGGAGGTTTTAGAGAAGCAGTACATGCCAGCATTTGGAAAATCTCGTCTTTACATAAGCTTTATGGATATGAAGCAGAATGAAATGACTATTGAGGAGTATGCAAATAAGTTCAATGAATTATCTTTTTTTAGGCCAGGTCTGATTGACAGGCCTTTAAAGAAAAATGAGAAGTTTATTTTTGGGATGAACGAGAAGTACTAGAGCAGGATGACTGCCCATGTAAAAGAATCATTTATAGACTTGCTGGATATGGGATTCCATTACGAAACAATGGACAAGAAGAATCTGGTGGTAGCTCAGGCCAACAACACCAATACCAACAACTGGAAAAGGAGGAAGTTCAATCACAATGGAAAAAAGCCAGGGCAAGGCAAATCTGGAGGAGGATCGCAAGGTAAGTATTTGAAGGATGCTACGTGTTACAATTGCCAACAAAAGGGCCACCAAACAAATAATTGCAAGAACCCCAAGGTTCATTGGCCACCGCCAAACTGCTACAATTGTCATCAGCCGGGGCACATGATAAAGGACTGTCCGATTATGAGGAAAGGAGAGCAAGCCAGAGTTTACACAATAAAGGATGAGCCTTCAACCTCTCATGATGTGAAGGGCAAAGGAGTTTTGGAAGGTAATATTTTTATCAAAGATGTATTAGTTAGAGTATTGTTTGATACATGAGCTTCTCATAGTTTTGTTGCTAAAGAAACTGTAGATGAATTAAAACTTGAACCTAAATTAGCTAATACCCCTATCCATATGACAACTCCTAAAGGTGGTACCACTAACCTTTGTATGAATTATGAAAATGTCCCAGTTTCCCATTCTTCCCATCAATTCCCTTTTGATCTATTTGTTTTAGATTTTATTGGATTTGAAATTTTACTCGGTATGGATTGGTTGGCTAAGTATAAAGCAGTTCTCGATTGCAAGGTATCTTTATGGACCAGTTTTGGGAAGTTTATAGAAATATCATGTGAAAATCCTAGTCCAAGGAGAGGTAGTTTACTATATGCATTAGACTCATCCTAGGAAGGATTAGAAACAATACCCGTTGTTAAATTATTTCCAGACATTTTTGAAGAAGTAAAGAGTTTACCCCCACATCGGGAAATAGAGTTTCATATTGAATTGATTTCTGGTTCAAGACCAATAAACAACATGACCGAAGGATGGATCTAAAGGAGAGGGAGGAGTTAAATAACCAAACCCAAGAACTATTAAAGAAAGGGTTGATAATACCTTGTCCTTCAAGTTGGGGATCGGCGGTAGTTTTTGTTGCCAAGTTAGGTGGATCTTCAAGGCTGTGTGTAGATTACCGAGATTTGAATAAACAATGATTAAGAATAAGTATCCTCTACCCTGAATATATGACTTATTCGAGCCGTTACATGGTGCTTGAGTATTCTCAAAAATGGATTTAGCCACGGGATTCCATCAACTAAGGATCGTAGAAGAATGCATTCACCTAACTGCATTTAAAGGTCCAAATACTTTCTTTGAGTGGTCGGTTATGCCTTTTGGGCTAACCAATGCACCCACTTATTTTGTAGACCTTATGAATAGAGTATTTAGAGATCTACTTAATAAATTCACGTTAGTCTTTATCGATGATATCCTTATCTATTTTAAGACAAAAGAAGAACGTGAAAGTCATCTAGAAATTGTGTTGGAGATATTGAGAAATAATGTGCTTAAAGCCAAATTTTCAAAATACTACAGCTTTGTTTTGGGGAATTTAATTAATATGAATTTCTAAAAATATGACTTGATTTATAATATATATAGATATATAAATTAAATTTGATTTGACATATTATGTACATATATTTATTTATCTCTAACTGGTTTGAAGGAAATCAGAAATTATTCTTTAAGAAAAAAAAATGTAAGAATTAATTTCAATTATAAAAAGAGAAAAATATAAAATTTGGATAAATGATTCAAACTTAAGATAATTGAATCGGAAAGTTTTAATTGTATAACACATAATTTTATTCCAATATAACATACCTAAATTACACAGAAGTTGAATATGAAATTGGATAATATACAATATAGAAAGGATTTTATAAATAAGATTTGAGTGGTTATGATAAATGTTATACACTTAAATTTTAGATATAAAAGATTAACAGAGGAAAATAGCAAAAATGGAATTTAAAGAGATTTTATTTAAATAACTTAATAATCAAATTTATTTACTATGGAACCTTAAGTCTAACCTAGGAATTTTAATAAAGGTTATTTCCTAAAATGAATATGTTGTATAATAAATAATGTATCTTTGAATAGATAAAGTAAAATACATTTGAATTGGACATTTTGTAATAAAGATTATTTAACTTGAATTCATAGTTTAATTGATGTCTAAATGAATAAATGTGTAAAGGAATTTGATTGTTATATTTGCTATGATAAATATTTTATTTATGAAATAGATATGTCTTGAAAAATGAATAATTATGATTTAAATAGTTAAAATGTATTTTAACATCACTAAAATTTGATAATTGAGAATTTGGTTCAAATGGAATTTTAAGTGTAACTTATTAAAGGAATATCTATTTATGAAATGGGTATTTTAAATAAAGTGTTAGGTTATGTGTTAAATTAAGAGCTAACTAAAATAGTGAACTTTTAACTTAATAAATGAAGTATAGTTTGATTTGAATATTCCATTCATAAAGTTTGTTTTAATAAGTCATAAGATAAATGAATCCAAATAAATATTTCTGGAATTGAACTGATTTGAAATATTAATATATCTACCGTAGCATTTAATAAGTACTGCTATTTTGAAAATACAATTTTTTGGAAAATTTTATAATTGAATGAACTTAGAAATGTTACAACTTTAAAATGAATATTATTTGACCTTGAATTAAAATGGTTTAAATGAAGATTATTTGTAAAAGGTGTTATGATTTTCTAAGTATTATGTTTTTTTTTAAAAAAAAGAATAACATTTCCAAAGTGTTATGATTTTAGTAGTGTGATTTCAAAATGATAAACATCCCTAAATTTTTATGATTTCAAAGCATTATGGTTTCAAATTTATTATCTTATTTTGTTTTTTCCAAACTATCTTTTGGTTGTCCTTATTTCTCTTATCTTGTTACAGAATGGGAAGGCTATTACTTATACCAGTCTATTTAGAAATCTTTTTGTAATCTTTGATAATCTTTGTTACTCATCTGGATCTGAACACTATTTTTCCATTCATAGACCGTCGGTCAAGTGAAAAGAGAGATTCAGACTCTAGAGGATCTTTTTCGTGCTTATATTCTTGATTTGATCACCTCCATCTTGTTAAACTTACCTATAACAATAGTTATCAGGTGTAATTCCAATTTTCTTATCATCTTGTCTTAATTCTATTCATTCTATCTTTTTCTGTGCTTTCCCGTAACCCGTTCCTTTTCGGGGACGAAAAGTTTTTAGTGGGGGAGAGTGTAACAACCCTGTATTTTACAATTATTTTTAAATTTATTTCCAGATATAAAAGCTTTATTTATGAAAAGAATAAATTTTGTTATTGTAAATATAAAAACTTTGATTTTGTATGTGGATTAGAATTCCAAATATGACTAAATTTAATATTTCTAGAAAATGTGAATTTTGGTTAAAATAGTCAAACTTTGACTTTTAAACTTAAAAATTTAAAAGTTTGAAATTATAAATTTTATCTTTTATTATAAAATAGATGTAATAACTTGAACACTACTTTTTGTTTCGTTGAAAACGGAGTTAAAATGTAAAAGTTATGTACATTTCAATTTTTAGTATAATTTGTTTTATTGTGCAATTTTGCCTATTTTAAATTTTATAAATCATATTTTCTTTCTAATATTTTATTTTAATATGTGTCAATTTGTTTATTTATGTATATTTCATCTCTAAATATTTTAAAAATTATAATAGAATTTTTCCAAAATTTACTATGATGATTTCGTATTTTTAAAGGTTGTTTTCCTATTTTCTGCTATTTTCTTCATTAGAAATTATATGTAAATTAAATTTTAAATGTTTAGTTTTTGAATATATTTTTATTTCATGTTATTATTTATGTTTAAAAATATATTACAAGCTCATATGAATTTTCTAAAAATTTATTTTATTCAATTCCAAATTTTCTAGACTAGTTTACTATTTTAGCTATTTTCTTAATTTAACTTTATATAATTGATAAATATTTATATAAATTATTATATTTTGATAAAATTTCGAAATTTTATCTGGGATTATTATTTTTTCCAGAAATATAAAGTTATAAAAAAGGAATTAAAGATATATGAAGAGTTTGATACCTTTTGTGTGCTTAGCCCTTTTGAATTCTACCGTTTCTTTTCAATCAATACATCTTTTATTTTATTTTTGCCGTTCTTTTCCTCATTCATTTTCAGCCGACTCCCTCATCTTATTCACGAATTTTCAAAGCTCCAAAACCCTAAAAAAAAGTCATGGCCTCCATCTTGGAAAAAAATTTGGTAATCTCCCTCTTTTCTTTCTACTTTTTTTCTTACTTTTCTATGCAATTTTGCCTTGATCTCTTCACATGTTTGCTTGGCCTAACCTCTACCACCTTCATCCCCATCATCACCTCCTCCATCTACTACAGCAAACACTCTGTAATTAAGGAAGTAAATTATAAAGATAAAAATGTTTTTAATGATAATTAAGTCATTAATTAAGATAATGGTTTACCTTAAAAAGCAAAATTAAGTTTTTAAATTCAAATTGTTTTAAATATAACATAACATTTAATTGAATTTAAAATGGAGTTTGAAAATGTAAAGAAAAGATTTAAATAAATTTTTTTTTAAAGTTAAATGTTTTAATAAATTTAAATGTTATGTTATATTTAATTTAAAACAAAAGATATTTCCATTCACAATATATATCAAATATATATATTATAAATAGAATAAAATTTTATTAGCTTTAACAAACAAATCTTATCAATATTGTCAGATTAAGTATTTATTATCTTTTAAAAGATTAAATTACCAATTTTAAATTAAAATTTTATAGGATAATTATCAATCCAATTTAATTATTAGTAAAGATTATTAAATTTATATTGCCCAAAAACCCGGGATATCACACACTCCCTTCCCTCTGACCAAGACAGGCCATGACCTTCCACTTGAAGCCATCACCACAAAACTCCACAAAACATTGCCTAGACCACACATATCATCACCTACCCTCCATATCTTGCTTTGGCCACCCCCTTAGCCACCACCACCACTTGCTACATGACCTTTGGCTGCTGCTACTCATCACCCAAACCTCTGTCCAGACCTGTACCAGATGATGGCCGAGCCATTTGACCCATAGACTGAGCCAAAAGTTGAACCAAACTCCACTATGTTGCCTAGTCTCTTGATATTCTTATGTTGTAACTTCCTCCACATGTTCTAGCCTTTATGCCATGCATTCCTATGATCAAACCTGAGCCAAAGTCATGTCAAACCTGACCTAAATAAACCACTAGGCCATGCAAAGCATTGTAGAAAACAAGGCAAAAGATTTGACATTCAAATCTCTTTTCATTTCAAAGTTATTTCATTTTAAAGTCGTATTGAATTTTGTTGTTTTGATTGTTTGTTTTGGGTTGTGCACAAGAGTTGTAGCTTGGATTCGCTCTCTACTCAAGTCCGTAGTCTTGTCATCGTGCTTTTGTTTCCATTGTGTCATTGGTTTTGATATCTCCAGCACAAACATGTGAGTTATTCTCACCAGACAATATGTACCTATATAACTGATAAACCGACACCATTTGAATCTGTAATGTATATCATCATGTTATATATGTTTATATTATTATCATATGATATTCACACCTGTTATTACACTTATTATATCATATGTTACTGTTATTTCATGCTATTCTGTTATTTATATATGTTTATCACACTGCAAGTTCCCTGTAGATTAGAATCACTATGGGTTGAAATGATACATACCCGAACGGACTTTAGAATAGGGAAAAATCGTTATGGGCTGAAATGATAAGCCTGAATGGTTTTTATTTATTTTATTTAACTTGGGATTTCGGGTTTGAAATGATAGAACCCGGATTTTTTCTTTTTAAACTGCGGATTGAAATGATACATATCTGTATCACTTGAACTAGGCTAGAAAACTATATACAGGCCCGTGGTTATTTTATAAAGTGTTTTTGGATAATTTTAAGTATTTTAAAAATATAAATTTAGGAAATTTGATTTATTTTGAAATATTTTGAATTAAAGAAATTATGATTTTTCTATGTGTTAAAAATGTAATTAATGAATGGTTTAACTGGATTTTTGAAATATAAATTAAAATTAAAATTTGGAATTTTGGTTAAAAATGATATTTAAGTTATATAAATAAAATGGATATTAAATTTTATTTGGAAATGGTAAATTTGATAATTTGATTAAATTTGAATTTAAGTGATTTATTAAAGTATTATTGATTTTTCTATGAATTTAAGTGGTTAAATAAATGAATGTTTAAAAGTGATCTTTTAAAATAAAATTTGACTTGGAAATGTGAAATTTGGTTTTAATTAAAGGTTTAAGTTAATTAAATGGAATTAGAAATTTAGTTAAATTTATGAAATGGTAATTAAGCTCTAAATTTGATTTGACAGCATTTTGAAATGTATGTAAAAGATATTACAACATTTTGTAATCGTTGTAGTTGTTTAAATGAACTAAAGAGTTAATTTGGAATAAAGGCTATTATAGTACTTTGTAAGTGCTGTAGTGGTTAAACTTAACATTTAATTTTATTTTAATTTTAATGGAAATATATTACAACATTTAAGTGCTGTCGTTTTGTTAAATGAACTATTTTAAACTATAACTTTACGTAGCATTTTGTAAGTGCTACGGAAACTATATTTTGTTGTTTAATAAAAATTTAATGAAAAATAATCTTTGGAAAATGATATAATTTTGGAAATTAAATGTTAAAAATGCTAAAGATAATGAAGATACATTTAAATGGTTTTAAATGGAAGAATTTGATTTTTATGTGAGTTTAAAATGGTATTTAAATTAAATAAAAAGAATGGATTCAAATGGTATTTAAATGAAATATAAATGAATGATGTTTGAATAATATTTTGATATTTTGAAATGTATACAAATGATTTTGAATTTATGAAATGTGGGATATTTAAGCTTTGAAATATACTAAAGATTGAATATTGTATTTTGTGAATTAAACATATATTTGAAATTTATAAGATTTGAAATGGTTTGTTAGTAAACTGAATGTGAGTTGAAGATGATGGTTTAAATTAAATTAAAATTAAAATTTGGAATTTGGGTTTAATTTAATAAATTTGTAAATTTGTAGAATTAAAAGATGATTTCAAATATATGTTTTCAAAAATGTTGTGATTTTCAAAGTATAATGATTTCAAATGTTTTAGTTTCAAAAGAATTATAACTTTGAAAGTATAGACTATTTGAAAGGTGAATATATGTTTGAAATGGAAATGATATTGTTTTGAAATGGATATAGTTTTGAAATAAAAATGATTTTTTGTTTCGAAGTATAACTATCAAAGATATGATATTTTGATATTGAGATGATTTGAAATTGAAGTTTTGGAAGATATGATATTTTGATATATTGAAATGATTTGAAAAGAAGTTTGAAAGGATACGATATTTTGGAATATTGAAATGATTTGGAAATGATAAATCTTTATTTTGATAAGGACATGATTTTGAAATGATATTTTATTTAAAGTATAAAGTATTATTTTTAAAGTTATAACCACGGGTTATAATAATGATTGGTTCGCAAAGAGACCGGGATCAGATATCTGGCATACTCTCTGTCGATACCGAAAACCACTTTGACAACCGTTTACGCGGTGAAGTTTCCAGAATGAAGTAGGATGGTGGCGACGATCCTAAGGTATATACGTGGACCCAACTCCCATGAGTTGGCATAAGGTGGCTAAAATAGGAGCGATTGACGGACCAATGAGGTAGCACCTCTGATCAGACACACTTCTTCGATACCATTCTATTACTTGTGATTGATTTGGTGGCCACCCTTGATTTGGGAGTTTTGTTCGAGGTGGGCGGTAGTGGCTGCTATGCATCACCACCAGTCCTGTAACGACCCGTATTTTCACGGATCGAAACATCGTAAAGGAGTTGACTTTTGGTTGCATTTCTGTTAAGTTTCAGATCTTGGCAGAATTTTGTCTAAGTCCTAAGTCGTAGCCGACTTATGGGTTCTGGACGAGTTAGTGTTAGGTTGTGGGTTAGTTGGAGCGACCTATAGAATTATGCAACCTAGTATTTAGTTAAGTGTTAGGTCGGCTGGGAGAGTTAACGACCTAAGGGGTAAGTCGGGGACGACTTAAGGAAGTTTTACGACCGAAGAGATAGGGGGCAGCGACCTAGTAGCTAGCGGGTCAGCAGAGTTAGGTCGTAGCCTGGTTAAGAGTTAGGTCGGTTGGAACGACCTATAGAATATTAGCGACCTAAGTGTTGACGACTTAAGGAATGGCCGACCTAGTGGAGTTAACGACCCAGTGGATAAGCAGTGAGCGACTTAGGAGTTGTGTTAGGTCGTTGGAGCGACTTAAGAATGTTAGGTCTCATAAGTGGTTAGGTCGCATAAATCAGTAGGTCGCGTGATGTTTTAGGTCGCGTGTTGGCTTAAGTATTAGGTCGCGTAATTCTTAAGTCGTAAGTCGTGTCTAGTTGTGAGCTGTTAAGTCGCGTGGACCTATAGGTCGTATGGATGCGGTTCTGCTAATTGCTAAGTCGTAGCATTGTTAGGTCGCAAGGATAGCTTAAGTGTTAGGTCGTGAGCGACTTAGTAGTTGTTAAGTCGCGAGCGACTTAAGAGTTGATCTGTTAAGTCGTAGCCTATGTGTTAAGTCGTAGATGACTTAGGGGTTAGTGGTTAAGTCGTAGGTCGACTTAATAGTTAGGTCGTATGCGCAGAAGTGTTAGGTCGTAGGAGTTGGGGCGCGCGTGCATATCTGTTAGGTCGGAGAGGCTTGGGTCGGAGACGACCTATGGAGATAGCCGAGTTACGACTTAGAGAGATTTTCTGCCTATAAATAGAAGGGGGTTGGCTTCATTTTTGAGATCCGGATTTCAAAGCGACGAAGTGCTGCCATTTTGAGAGCTCGACTTCTACACTTCTTCACTTCTTTTCTCCACTCTAATCTAGTGCTTCCTTTCATCCAAATCGAAGATCAAGATTGAAGATTCAAGAGCATAGATTGAAGATCTTCATCTTTTCCAGAGAGATTTCTTCGTTTGAAGCGGATTCGTGATAGATCAAGCTTGATCCCTCGCTGTCCAGATCTGAAGCGTGTTGATTTGGGTTTGTTTTGGTGATTTGGTGAGTGGTGATTATCTCTCACACGGATCCAAAGGAGTAGATCGGATTGTTGGCTTGATTTGGTGTTAAAATAGTGATTTCTATGCATTTTTGTAAACCTAAGTGTAGATCCATGTAGATCCATTGTTCATGATGATGTTACATTCATTTTATCATATGTTAGCCTATGCAAGTTCATTCATCAAGTTTGTAGAGATATTGTTCATGTTTTCATGCTTGTTAGACTTTCAACTCTTTAATTACGAAAATGCCATTATTGTTATAATTGTCTATTTAGATCTTATTTGAATGCTTGATTGTTTGGATTAATGTTTGATTTGGTTGACTGCTATGAATTAGATGATTTATGATTTGATTTAGACCGAAGACGATTCAAAAGCTAAGGGAAAGGCTCTTGAATTGGGAAAGCTGCTCGTGGCATATGTAGCGGGATGATGAAGCTCTTATGCATAGATTTGATGATGTGATGTTGAGATGAGGCTTTGCGAGGATGTGATGAAGCAAGGCAATCATGTGATGAAGACTTGGTCTAATCCAAACGGGATCATTCCAAGCATGTTGATAACTCGGTGGTATGATTCGAGTTGAGGATAATGAATGGATATGAGAATAGTCGTCGAGGAGGATGACTAGGAGGCTTGGATAGCATCGTTGTTGAAGGTTCTAGCATGCTCTAAGCAAGAGTACGTTTGGGCAGATTCGATAGTCCCAACGGCCAACTGTTGATGGTCGAGTACTCTGGGCAGATTCGATAGTCCTAGGCACGGGCTGCGACGACGTGCGGGAGTTATGTCTAGAACCGGGGTTTCCATTAGCCCTTGACGGACGGCTGAAAGAATGTGCCGGTCATTCAATTAACGGTGATATCGAAGCAATGATAACAGTGATAGCCAGAGTCATGGATGTTTGGTTGTATCGTCATTCGGACTCAAGAGCGGCATTTTCTGGGTGCTTATCTGATTTAGGCCTTGGTACTTGGAAAACATCGCCCTTGAATCGAATGATTATTACTTTACTTTAAATTGTATGCTCTGTTGTGTTGCTTCTGCTTAGTGTGTGTCTGGGCTATCACTGTAGAAAGAGGTGGAGTGGGAGGGTTGTATTCCTATTCCTTTTTCCTTTATGCTCTTTTGGTATGTTGTTAGTTAATTTACTGCTCACTAAGACTGTTGTCTGACTCAAGGCTTTATGTTTTAATTCTTATTGCCTTGGGCTGTTCGTCCATTTTTGGGACGGGTAGACTAGGTAGCAGGTGACAGGTGCTGTTCTCTTCTCACGATGCTGATATCGAAGACGAGCTGGAGGGTTGCATATTATCTTCTTCTTATTATATGTACTGGATGTTCCGCTGTTTTGTATTCTCTGAGTGTTATGTAGTGAGGCTTGATGTATTGGCTATTTGGATGCTTGTATTCAACTATTATGAAGTTTTTATATGATGGCATTTTATTCTGTAAAGCTTCACTATGTATATGTTCTATTGTATTTTGTCTATGCGTTGTGAGTAATACGATAGATTCTCTACCCTGACAATCGTCCATGGTCGCCTGGCACACTTTACAGCGCACTATCACTAGATTCGGTGCAGGGGTTATGGGCGGTCGTCACATTTGGTATCAGAGCATTGGTTAATCGATTTTACCCAACGCTCGCTGACGTAACTACGTATGAGAGACGTAATTGTATTTTGATGGATGATTACTATATATAATATAGTAGTTTAGCAGTAAGTTAGTCCTTTATGCAGTTGTTTCTCTAGATGTTCTGATCATTCCTTTTTATAGATATTGAGAATGAGTCGAAGAGGGAGACCAGCTGCTAGGGAAGGCCGTGCTACTGAGGGGGCTGCTGATTATGCAGCTATGTTCGAAGCTATGATGACTTCGATCATGAGAAGGATACCAGTTCCGGGGGCAGCAGTTGATGTTGGGGTTCAAGTCCAAACTCCTAAACCAGTGGATTTTGCTAAGTTGTGCAAGGATTATACTGCTCTTGGATGGAAGGTTTTCTTGGGAACAGAATCTACCATTGAGGTCCAGAGATGGATAGATGCTTGTAGAAGGATCTTTGGTGATTTGGAAATTGAGGATGCAACTAAGAGGAAGTTGGCATCAAGGCAGCTTCAAGGGAGAGCCTCTGATTGGTGGAACTCTATTACCATCAATACTCCAGAGGAGGAGATTACTTGGGAGCAATTCCAAGTCAGGTTTGAAGCTAAGTTCATTTCTACTGCTCAGAAGTCTGTTCTGTTCAAGAAGTTTGTGGAGCTCAAGCAAGGTGGAAGACCAGTTCTTGAGTATGTTTCTGAGTTTGAAGCTTTGTCCAAGTATGCCCGGTCATATATTGAATCTGCTTATCAGAAGAATGAGAAGTTCGTGACAGGCTTGGACAGTTATCTTGGGAGACAGTTGGTGGATCATTTGGACGATTCATTTGAGAAGCTTGTGGAGAAAGCTCTTAGGCATGAAAGTCTGTTTCCTAAGGAAGGGTCTGTTGTTGCTGTGGCCAGGGAAGAGTCTAAACCCCAGCAGGGTGGAAACAAGAAGAGGAAGCAGTAGCAGCATAAGGGTAAGGATGGCCAGAAGAAGCCGAAAGGCGAGGTGACTTGCTACAATTGTCAACAGAAGGGCCATTTCTCGAAGGATTGTAAGAATCCGAAAGCACCGGCGAAGTGCCACAACTGTGACAAGCCAGGGCATTTCAGGAAGAATTGTCCAGAACCGAGAAGGGACAAGCAGATTGTGCAAGCTTATGCTTTGGGAGCTGTTCCGTCATCTTCAAAAGCTCCTACCGCTGAAGAGAAAGGAAAGAGCATGGTTTTTCAAGGTACTCTTTTCCTATGTGGTGTTCCAGTTAGAGTTCTGTTTGATTCTGGAGCGTCGCATTCGTTTGTTTGTAATGAACTCGTAGACCGGTTAGGTTTGGAACCGGATATTGTTGATAGGCCATTGGTTGTGACTAATCCAGTTTGGGGTTCGTCTTGTTTGTGTATGTTATGCTGTGGTCTGATTGTGTCGAGTCATGGTTGCTCTTTTGTTTATGATTGTTTTGTTCTGAACTTTGCGGGGTTCGGAATTATTTTGGGTATGGACTGGCTTAGGAGGTATGCGGAAAAGGTTGATTGCGAGAGGTTGGAAGTGACAGTCGAGAATGTGGAGGGGCGAAAGGTTGTGATACGATGTAAGCATGAAGAAGGCGTCTTCATGAGCTTCATGTATTCGCTGGTTGTTCCACGGGATGGACTGTCATCGGTGCCAATCGCGAATGGATTCGAGGATGTCTTTGACGAAGTCAAAGGGTTGCCGCCGCATAGAGAGATCGAGTTTCGTATAGATCTAGTTGAAGGAGCCAGACCTGTTGTGATGCCTCTTAGGCGGATGGCGCCTAAGGAACAGCATGAGTTGAAGGTGCATGTTGATGACCTTTTTCAGAAAGGATTCATTCGGCGTAGTGTGTCCGAGTGGGGTGCACCAGTTGTGTTCGCAACCAAGGCAGATGGATCGTTGAGATTGTGTGTGGATTACCGTGAGCTGAATAAGGTGACAAAGAAGAACAAGTATCCATTGCCGAGAATAGATGACTTGTTTGATCAGCTTCACGAGGCTAAGGTGTTTTCTCAGATGGATTTGGCAACGGGATTTTACCAGTTGAGAGTGGCTAAGGATAGTGTGCCGAAGACTGCTTTTAGGACACCATCCGGTTTCTTTGAGTGGCTGGTAATGCCGTTTGGATTGACTAACGCGCCAGCATATTTTGTGGATCTTATGAATAGAGTGTTCAGAGATCAGTTGAACAAGTTCGTACTTGTGTTCGTGGATGATATTCTGATTTATTCCAGAACGGAAGAAGAGCACAAGACGCACTTGCGCATTGTTTTGGAGATCCTACGGAAACATCAGCTGAGGGCTAAGTTTTCGAAGTGTCACTTCTGGAAGAGTGAAGTGAGGTTCTTAGGCCATGTGATTTCTGGAAATGGAATAGCGGTTGATCCCGCTAAGGTGGCAGCAATCCAGGATTGGGTTAGACCTAAGAATGCATCTGATGTGAGAAGTTTTCTTGGATTAGCAGGATATTATCGACGGTTTATCAAAGACTTCTCCAAGGTAGCTGCACCGTTAACAGGATTGACGAAAAAGAACCAAGTGTTCAGTTGGGACGCTAAGTGTGAGCAAGCTTTTGGAATCCTGAAAGAGAGATTGACGAGTGCTCCTGTTTTGACTATTCCAAGTGGGAATGATGAGATGGTGGTTTACACCGACGCATGTGGTACTGGACTTGGAGCAGTGCTGATGTAGAAGGATAAAGTTGTTGCGTATGCCAGTCGACAACTGAAGCCGCATGAAAGGAATTACCCAACTCATGATTTGGAGTTAGCGGCGATTGTTTTTGCTCTGAAGATGTGGAGACATTATCTATTGGGAGTTCGATTCGAGTTGTTTACAGATCATAAGTCGTTGAAGTATCTTTTCTCCCAAAAGGATTTGAATCTTCGGCAGCAACGTTGGCTAGAGTTTTTGGCATCATATGATTTTGGTATAGCTTATACTCCGGGAAAAGGTAACGCAGTGGCAGATGCGTTAAGTCGAAGACATGCAGGATTGGGAGCCATGTTTTCAGAATGGAAGAATCTCGAGTATTTAGCTGGATTTGACTTCAGGCCTAGATGCGAATTGGAACCTGAGATGTTGGCAAACTTATCGATAAGACCTTCTCTTGTGGAAAGGATTGGCGAGAACCAAAACGAGACGATAAGCTTGTCAAGATTATCCGTGATTTGGAATCGGGATTAGAACCAGAAAAGGATAAAGGATTCGAGGTCGATCGAGAGGGTTGGCTTCGGAAGCAAGGACGACTAGTTGTTCCCCATATAGATGAATTGAGAAGTGAAGTTCTGAAGGAAAGTCACCACTCAAAGTTGACAATTCATCCAGGTGGAAATAAGATGTATCGGGATATGAAGAGAACCTACTACTGGGAAGGTATGAAGAAAGATGTTGGAAATTTTATTTCCAAATGTATGAACTGCCAGTTGGTAAAAGCCGAGCAGAAGAAGCCAAGTGGATTGCTTCAGCCATTAGAAGTTCCTACATGGAAGTGGGAGCAGGTATCGATGGATTTTATCGATGGATTGCCTAGAACCAGAACGGGAAATGAAGGGATTTGGGTTATTGTAGATCGTTTGACTAAGAGTGCGAGATTCATTCCTGTTCGATCGACTAGGTCTGCATCAAAGTTGGCTGAGTTGTATGTTAAGTGGATAGTTCGATTCCATGGTATTCCGAAGAGTATAGTGAGCGATCGAGACCCATTGTTCACTAGTGGATTTTGGAAGAGCTTCCAGGAAGTTTTGGGAACCGAGTTGTGTTTGAGTACAGCTTATCATCCTCAAACAGATGGTCAGACCGAGAGAGTCAACCGAGTTTTGGAAGATCTTCTTAGAGCTTGTGTTTTGGATTTCGGAGGATCATGGGAAGATCACCTTCATTTGGTGGAGTTTTCGTATAACAACAGTTACCAGTCAAGCATCGGTATGGCACCATATGAGGCATTGTATGGAAGACCGCGTAACTCTCCGACATGTTGGTTAGGGACCGGAGAAAAGTTGATACTTGGGCCAGAGATGATTCGACAGACTTCGGATTGTATAGAGATCATTCGGCAACGAATGAAGGCAGCCCAAGACCGTCAGAAAAGTTATGCCGATAAGCGTCGTAAGGATTTGGAATTCGACGTAGGTGATATGGTTTTTGTGAAGATTTCTCCTCTGAAGAATGTTATTCGATTCGGGAAGAAAGGAAAATTGACTCCGAGATTTGTTGGACCATTCCCGATCATCGAGCGAATTGGAAAACTCGCTTATAGATTGGAGTTACCAGAGAAGATGTCGAGTGTGCACAATGTTTTTCATGTATCGTATCTACGGAAGTATGTGCACGACTCAGATACAGTAGTTTCTGTAGATAGCTATGAAGATTTTGAAGTTGATCCAGTCGATAGAAGACCTCGTAAGCTGCTTCGTGTTGTTGAAACCGACACGAAACAGCTTAGGAGGAAGGTAGTTAAGTTGCTCAAGATACAATGGAGTGATGATGATAACGACTGCACGTGGGAGGTGGAAGAGAGGATGAAGGCAGCTCATCCTGAACTCTTCAAGGTATGGCCCTAAGGTGTCGTGTCATCTCACGATATTGTAACTTGTTCTAAGATTTAGAATTCTGTACGCTAAGCTAGAATTGGATGTATGGTTTGTTGATTGCTATGGTTGGTAGGCGTGCAGAATAGTCTTTGATTGCTTTGTTGTTTGGAATTTCGAGGGCGAAATTCCTAAGGGGGAGAGAATGTAACGACCCGTATTTTCACGGATCAAAACATCGTAAAGGAGTTGACTTTTGGTTGCATTTCTGTTAAGTTTCAGATTTTGGCAGAATTTTGTCTAAGTCCTAAGTCGTAGCCGACTTATGGGTTCTGGACGAGTTAGTGTTAGGTCGTGGGTTAGTTGGAGTGACCTATAGAATTATGCAACCTAGTATTTAGTTAAGTGTTAGGTCGGCTGGGAGAGTTAACGACCTAAGGGGTAAGTCGGGGACGACTTAAGGAAGTTTTACGACCGAAGAGATAGGGGGCAGCGACCTAGTAGCTAGCGGGTCAGCAGAGTTAGGTCGTAGCCTGGTTAAGAGTTAGGTCGGTTGGAACGACCTATAGAATATTAGCGACCTAAGTGTTGACGACTTAAGGAATGGCCGACCTAGTGGAGTTAACGACCTAATGGATAAGCAGTGAGCGACTTAGGAGTTGTGTTAGGTCGTTGGAGCGACTTAAGAATGTTAGGTCTCATAAGTGGTTAGGTCGCATAAATCAGTAGGTCGCGTGATGTTTTAGGTCGCGTGTTGGCTTAAGTATTAGGTCGCGTAATTCTTAAGTCGTAAGTCGTGTCTAGTTGTGAGCTGTTAAGTCGCGTGGACCTATAGGTTGTATGGATGCGGTTCTGCTAATTGCTAAGTCGTAGCATTGTTAGGTCGCAAGGATAGCTTAAGTGTTAGGTCGTGAGCGACTTAGTAGTTGTTAAGTCGCGAGCGACTTAAGAGTTGATCTGTTAAGTCGTAGCCTATGTTTTAAGTCGTAGATGACTTAGGGGTTAGTGGTTAAGTCGTAGGTCGACTTAATAGTTAGGTCGTATGCGCAGAAGTGTTAGGTCGTAGGAGTTGGGGCGCGCGTGCATATCTGTTAGGTCGGAGAGGCTTAGGTCGGAGACGACCTATGGAGATAGCCGAGTTACGACTTAGAGAGATTTTCTGCCTATAAATAGAAGGGGGTTGGCTTCATTTTTGAGATTCGGATTTCAAAGCGACGAAGTGCTGCCATTTTGAGAGCTCGACTTCTACACTTCTTCACTTCTTTTCTCCACTCTAATCTAGTGCTTCCTTTCATCCAAATCGAAGATCAAGATTGAAGATTCAAGAGCATAGATTGAAGATCTTCATCTTTTCTAGAGAGATTTCTTCGTTTGAAGCGGATTCGTGATAGATCAAGCTTGATCCCTCGCTGTCCAGATCTGAAGCGTGTTGATTTGGGTTTGTTTTGGTGATTTGGTGAGTGGTGATTATCTCTCACACGGATCCAAAGGAGTAGATCGGATTGTTGGCTTGATTTGGTGTTAAAATAGTGATTTCTATGCATTTTTGTAAACCTAAGTGTAGATCCATGTAGATCCATTGTTCATGATGATGTTACATTCATTTTATCATATGTTAGCCTATGCAAGTTCATTCATCAAGTTTGTAGAGATATTGTTCATGTTTTCATGCTTGTTAGACTTTCAACTCTTTAACTACGAAAATGCCATTATTGTTATAATTGTCTATTTAGATCTTATTTGAATGCTTGATTGTTTGGATTAATGTTTGATTTGGTTGACTGCTATGAATTAGATGATTTATGATTTGATTTAGACCGAAGACGATTCAAAAGCTAAGGGAAAGGCTCTTGAATTGGGAAAGCTGCTCGTGGCATATGTAGCGGGATGATGAAGCTCTTATGCATAGATTTGATGATGTGATGTTGAGATGAGGCTTTGCGAGGATGTGATGAAGCAAGGCAATCATGTGATGAAGACTTGGTCTAATCCAGACGGGATCATTCCAAGCATGTTGATAACTCGGTGATATGATTCGAGTTGAGGATAATGAATGGATATGAGAATAGTCGTCGAGGAGGATGACTAGGAGGCTTGGATAGCATCGTTGTTGAAGGTTCTAGCATGCTCTAAGCAAGAGTACGTTTGGGCAGATTCGATAGTCCCAACGGCCAACTGTTGATGGTCGAGTACTCTGGGCAGATTCGATAGTCCTAGGCATGGGCTGCGACGACGTGCGGGAGTTATGTCTAGAACCGGGGTTTCCATTAGCCCTTGACGGACGGCTGAAAGAATGTGCCGGTCATTCAATTAACGGTGATATCGAAGCAATGATAACAGTGATAGCCAGAGTCATGGATGTTTGGTTGTATCGTCATTCGGACTCAAGAGCGGCATTTTCTGGGTGCTTATCTGATTTAGGCCTTGGTACTTGGAAAACATCGCCCTTGAATCGAATGATTATTACTTTACTTTAAATTGTATGCTCTGCTGTGTTGCTTCTGCTTAGTGTGTGTCTGGGGCTATCACTGTAGAAAGAGGTGGAGTGGGAGGGTTGTATTCCTATTCCTTTTTCCTTTATGCTCTTTTGGTATGTTGTTAGTTAATTTACTGCTCACTAAGACTATTGTCTGACTTAAGGCTTTATGTTTTAATTCTTATTGCCTTGGGCTGTTCGTCCATTTTTGGGACGGGCAGACTAGGTAGCAGGTGACAGGTGCTGTTCTCTTCTCACGATGCTGATATCGAAGACAAGCTGGAGGGTTGCATATTATCTTCTTCTTATTATATGTACTGGATGTTCCGCTGTTTTGTAATCTCTGAGTGTTATGTAGTGAGGCTTGATGTATTGGCTATTTGGATGCTTGTATTCAACTATTATGAAGTTTTTATATGATGGCATTTTATTCTGTAAAGCTTCACTATGTATATGTTCTATTGTATTTTTTCCATGCGCTGTGAGTAATACGATAGATTCTCTACCCTGACAATCGTCCATGGTCGCCTGACACACTTTACAGCGCACTATCACTAGATTCGGTGCAGGGGTCATGGGCGGTCGTCACAAGTTCGGATGCGTAATTGGTATATCTACCCTGGCATTGCCTAGTTGTGTCATGTCACCTACCATATCGAGCTTTACTACGATTATGATTTTAAGATCCGACCGCGTTAAGGTTCTCCATCCCCTTAGCGCTATTTTCTATATGATTATACTTTACTGATTAGACATTATTATAATAGCGAATATTACTACATAGTAGATAGTTTAACGGATCCTTAAAGAATGGGCGATCCTAAGCATTCTTTAAGTTACTTGTACCTTATTACAGTTCACTTGAGTTGGTTTATATTATATAAGTATATATTGTCCTGACTCGAGTGTTTGTGTTTTGCTTTACGCTCGGGTCAGCTTGAGTATTCATAGATTTGGATTTCCACCTTCTGGAGATTTGAATCACTGGAGATTATCTGCTAGTCTTGTTCTATCTACTTCAGTTATGTTGCTCTGTTCAGCTTGTACTTGGTTATCTTATTTATACTTCTGTTGTACTCTATTTCTTCTATTGTATCTTATGTACTCTGATATATTTATATAGTAGCTTCATGAACTACTATTTCTTTTACTTCCGCTGCATTATTTAACTCTGTGTCTGTGATATGTGATTATATTTATTTACTGTATATTCTGAGATTTGCCAAATTTTATTTACAACGCGGTATTTTGAGCAATTCAAGTCCGATATGTGCGGATGCGAATGGTTGAAAATATCGGGTCGTTACAGTTGGTATCAGAGCTTTGGCTTTGAGGCAAAACTTAGAATGTATGTTAAATTTATTTACAGAATCACTTTCGTTCGAGTTTGAATCTCTTCCTTTTGATCCGATTTCCTTTGAATTTTGGAACGTTTCCCTACGGTTCCAAAATCCCTTCTTGTCCCTCACTATTCATCTTCTTTTGATTCTAGAGTATCCCATAACTCCACTTCGAATGATCTATATAGTGAATTGGCGGTCTCGCCAATATTCTAATTTTCTTGTAAAGGGGTGAAAATCCTTTACAATCAGCATCGATTCACCCGAGATTTATATTTATCCTTGGTTTAGATGTTGATATCTTTTATTATTCCAAACTTTATCTCTTGAGATCGAACGTAGATTTATCCCAGAAAATCCACATCGATCTTATTCTTTAAGTCACGGTTGACCCGGTTAAGGTTGTCCGCGATTTATTTAAGCTTGTCCATCTCCCTACTCTGTTATTTAATCATCTTGTCTTTTGTTCCAATCTATCTTCCAAACATTTTGAACTGTACTCGTAAATTAATGTTTTGTTTTATATGTTGATGTTGATTTGGGTTTTCGATCGATTCGTCTGATCAACGCTATCGATAGGATTTCTAAAACACTTTGGCAGAACAAACTGACACAATATTATTTTAAAACTGTTAATAAAATAAATTTTGAGATATAAGAAAATTTTGTGGAACTTAATAAATTGATTTAAATTGATTATTTGAAGTGATAATACTTGATTTATCATTTATCGTTCTACAAATGAATTTATAAATAGTTGTTTATAAATTTTTTGGGAATTGAAATGAATTTAAAACAAGAAATTTAAGAATTTAATTTCCGATGGATTCAAACCTTGTGTTTAAAGTTTTAAAAGGATATATTATTTAAAGTATTTCCAAGTAGAAATTTGTTTCTAAAGGATTTTTAAGTTTAAAAATTTAGTGCTCTTCTCTTTGTCGCTGTAAAATAATTTCGGTGATGACTGCAGCATCATCGACGTTCATTTTCGAGTTTCGAAGTGAAGAGACTGTTCTGTAGTCTTGCTACGGCTTTGTTTTGGGGAATTTAATTAATATGAATTTCTAAAAATATGACTTGATTTATAGTATATATAGATATATAAATTAAATTTGATTTGACATATTATGTACATATATTTATTTATCTCTAACTGGTTTGAAGGAAATCGGAAATTATTCTTTAAGAAAAAAAAATGTAAGAATTAATTTCAATTATAAAAAGAGAAAAATCTAAAATTTGGATAAATGATTCAAACTTGAGATAATTGAATCGGAAAGTTTTATTTGTATAACACACAATTTTATTCCAATATAACTTACCTAAATTACACAGAAGTTGAATATGAAATTGGATAATATACAATATAGAAAGGATTTTATAAATAAGATTTGAGTGGTTATGATAAATGTTATACACTTAAATTTTAGTTATAAAAGATTAACAGAGGCAAATAGCGAAAAAGGAATTTAACGATATTTTATTTAAATAACTTAATAATCAAATTTGATTTACTATGGAACCTTAAGTCTAACCTAGGAATTTTAATAAAGGTTATTTCCTAATATGAATATGTTGTATAATAAATAATGTATCTTTGAATAGATAAAGTAAAATACATTTGAATTGGACATTTTGTAATAAAGATTATTTAACTTGAATTCATAGTTTAATTGATGTCTAAATGAATAAATGTGTAAAGGAATTTGATTGTTATATTTGCTATGATAAATATTTTATTTATGAAATAGATATGTCTTGAAAAATGAATAATTATGATTTAAATAGTTAAAATGTATTTTAACATCACTAAAATTTGATAATTGAGAATTTGGTTCTAATGGAATTTTAAGTGTAACTTATTAAAGGAATATCTATTTATTAAATGGGTATTTTAAATAAAGTGTTAGGTTATGTGTTAAATTAAGAGCTAACTAAAATAGTGAACTTTTAACTTAATAAATGAAATATAGTTTGATTTGAATATTCCATTCATAAAGTTTGTTTTAATAAGTCATAAGTTAAATGATATCCAAAAAAATATTTCTGGAATTGAACTGATTTGAAATATTAATATATCTACTGTAGCATTTTATAAGTACTACTATTTTGAAAATACAATGTTTTGAAAATATTTATAATTGGATGAACTTAGAAATGTTACAACTTTAAAATGAATATTATTTGACCTTGAATTAAAATGGTTTAAATGAAGATTATTTGTAATAGGTGTTATGATTTTCTAAGTATTATGTTTTTTTTTTAAAAAAGAATAACATTTCCAAAGTGTTATGATTTTTGTAGTGTGATTTCAAAATGATAAACATCCCTAAATTTTTATGATTTCAAAGCATTATGGTTTCGAATTTATTATCTTATTTTGTTTTTTCCAAACTATCTTTTGGTTGTCCTTATTTCTCTTATCTTGTTACAGAATGCGAAGGCTATTGCTTATACCAGTCTATTTAGAAATCTTTCTGTAATCTTTGATAATCTTTGTTACTCATCTGGATCTGAACACTATTTTTCCATTCATAGACCGTCGGTCAAGTGAAAAGAGAGATTCAGACTCTAGAGGATCTTTTTCGTGCTTATATTCTTGATTTGATCACCTCCATCTTGTTAAACTTACCTATAATAATAGTTATCAGGTGTAATTCCAATTTTCTTATCATCTTGTCTTAATTCTATTCATTCTATCTTTTTCTGTGCTTTCCCGTACCTCGTTCCTTTTCGGGGACGAAAAGTTTTGAGTGGGGGAGAGTGTAACAACCATGTATTTTACAATTATTTTTAAATTGATTTCCAGATATAAAAGCTTTATTTATGAAAAGAATAAATTTTGTTATTGTAAATATAAAAACTTTGATTTTGTATGTGGATTAGAATTCCAAATATGACTAAATTTAATATTTCCAGAAAATGTGAATTTTGGTTAAAATAGTCAAACTTTGACTTTTAAACTTAAAAATTTAAAAGTTTGAAATTATAAATTTTATCTTTTATTATAAAAATAGATGTAATAACTTGAACACTACTTTTCGCTTCGTTGAAAACGGAGTTAAAATGTAAAAGTTATGTACATTTCAATTTTTAGTATAATTTGTTTTATTGTGCAATTTTGCCTATTTTAAATTTTATAAATCATATTTTCTTTCTTATATTTTATTTTAATATGTGTCAATATGTTTATTTATGTATATTTCATCTCTAAATATTTTAAAAATGATAATAGAATTTTTCCAAAATTTACTATGATGATTTCCTATTTTTAAAGGCTGTTTTCCTATTTTCTGCTATTTTCTTCATTAGAAATTATATGTAAATTAAATTTTAAATTTTTATTTTGTGAATATATTTTTATTTCATGTTATTATTTATGTTTAAAAATATATTACAAGCTCATATGAATTTTCTAAAAATTTATTCTATTCAATTCCAAATTTTCTAGACTTTTTTACTATTTTAGCTTTTTTCTTAATTTAACTTTATATAATTGATAAATATTTATATAAATTATTATATTTTGATAAAATTTCGAAATTTTATCTAGGGTTATTATTTTTTCCAGAAATATAAAGTTATAAAAAAGGAGTTAAAGATATATGAAGAGTTTGATACCTTTTGTGTGCTTAGCCCTTTTGAATTCTACCGTTTCTTTTCAATCAATACATCTTTTATTTTATTTTTGCCGTTCTTTTCCTCATTCATTTTCAGCCGACTCCCTCATCTTATTCACGAATTTTCAAAGCTCCAAAACCCTAAAAAAAATCATGGCCTCCATCTTGCAAAAAAATTTGGTAATCTCCCTCTTTTCTTTCTACTTTTTTTCTTACTTTTCTATGCAATTTTGCCTTGATCTCTTCACATGTTTGCTTGGCCTAGCCTCTACCACCTTCATCCCCATCATCACCTCCTCCATCTAACACTCCCTTCCCTCTGACCAAGACAGGCCATGACCTTCCACTTGAAGCCATCACCACAAAACTCCACAAAACATTGCCTAGACCACACATATCATCACCTACCCTCCATATCTTGCTTTGGCCACCCCCTTAGCCACCACCACCACTTGCTACATGACCTTTGGCTGCTGCTACTCATCACCCAAACCTCTGTCCAGACCAGTACCAGATGATGGCCGAGCCATTTGACCCATAGACCGAGCCAAAAGTTGAACCAAACTCCACTATGTTGCCTAGTCTCTTGATATTCCTGTGTTGTAACTTCCTCCACATGTTCTAGCCTTTATGCCATGCATTCCTATGATCAAACCTGAGCCAAAGTCATGTCAAACCTGACCTAAATAAACCCTTAGGCCATGCAAAGCATTGTAGAAAACAAGGCAAAAGATTTGACATTCAAATCTCTTTTCATTTCAAAGTTATTTCATTTTAAAGTCGTATTGAATTTTGTTGTTTTGGGTTGTGCACAAGAGTTGTAGCTTGGATTCGCTCTCCACTAAAGTCCGTAGTCTTGTCATCGTGCTTTTGTTTCCATTGTGTCATTGGTTTTGATATCTCCAGCATAAACATGTGAGTTATTCTCACCAGACAATATGTACCTATATAACTGACAAACCGACACCATTTGAATCTGTAATGTATATCATCATGTTATATATGTTTATATTATTATCATATGATGTTCACACCTGTTATTACACTTATTATATCATATGTTACTGTTATTTCATGCTATTCTGTTATTTATATATGTTTATCACACTGCAAGTTCCCTGTAGATTAGAATCACTATGGGTTGAAATGATACATACACGAACGGACTTTAGAATAGGGAAAAATCGTTATGGGCTGAAATGATAAGCCTGAATGGTTTTTATTTATTTTATTTAACTTGGGATTTCGGGTTTGAAATGATAGAACCCAGATTTTTTCTTTTTAAACTGCGGATTGAAATGATACATATCTGTATCACTTGACCTAGGCTAGAAAACTATATACAGGCCCGTGGTTATTTTATAAAGTGTTTTTGGATAATTTTAAGTATTTTAAAAATATAAATTTAGGAAATTTGATTTAAACTGATTTTAAAATATTTTGAATTAAAGAAATTATGATTTTTCTATGTGTTAAAAATGTAATTAATGAATGGTTTAACTGGATTTTTGAAATATAAATTAAAATTAAAATTTGGAATTTTGGTTAAAAATGAGATTTAAGTTATATAAATAAAATGGATATTAAATTTTATTTGGAAATGGTAAATATGATAATTTGATTAAATTTGGATTTAAGTGATTTATTAAAGTATTATTGATTTTTCTATGAATTTAAGTGGTTAAATAAATGAATGTTTAAAAGTGATCTTTTAAAATAAAATTTGACTTGGAAATGTGAAATTTGGTTTTAATTTAAGGTTTAAGTTAATTAAATGGAATTGGAAATTTAGTTAAATTTGTGAAATGGTAATTAAGCTCTAAATTTGATTTGATAGCATTTTGAAATGTATGTAAAAGACATTACAGCATTTTGTAATCGCTGTAGTTGTTTAAATGAACTAAAGAGTTAATTTGGAATAAAGGCTATTATAGCACTTTGTAAGTGCTGTAGTGGTTAAACTTAACATTTAAGTTTATTTTAATTTTAATGGAAATATATTACAACATTTAAATGCTGTCGTTTTGTTAAATGAACTATTTTAAACTATAACTTTACGTAGCATTTTGTAAGTGCTACGGAAACTATATTTTGTTGTTTAATAAAATTTTAATGAAAAATAATCTTTGGAAAATGATATAATTTTGGAAATTAAATGTTAAAAATGCTAAAGATAATGAAGAGACATTTAAATGGTTTTAAATGGAAGAATTTGATTTTTATGTGAGTTTAAAATGGTATTTAAATTAAATAAAAAGAATGGATTCAAATGGTATTTAAATGAAATATAAATGAATGATGTTTGAATAATATTTTGATATTTTGAAATGTATACAAAAGATTTTGAATTTATGAAATGTGGGATATTTAAGCTTTGAAATATACTAAAGATTGAATATTGTATTTTGTGAATTAAACCTATATTTGAAATTTATAAGATTTGAAATGGTTTGTTAGTAAACTGAATGTGAGTTGAAGATGATGGTTTAAATTAAATTAAAATCAAAATTTGGAATTTGGGTTTAATTTAATAAATTTGTAAATATGTAGAATTAAAAGATGATTTCAAATATATGTTTTCAAAAATGTTGTGATTTTCAAAGTATAATGATTTCAAATGTTTTAGTTTCAAAAGAATTATAACTTTGAAAGTATAGACTATTTGAAAGGTGAATATATGTTTGAAATGGAAATGATATTGTTTTGAAATGGATATAGTTTTGAAATAAAAATGATTTTTTGTTTCGAAGTATAACTATCAAAGATATGATATTTTGATATTGAGATGATTTGAAATTGAAGTTTTGGAAGATATGATATTTTGATATATTGAAATGATTTGAAAAGAAGTTTGAAAGGATACGATATTTTGGAATATTGAAATGATTTGGAAATGATAAATCTTTATTTTTATAAAGACATGATTTTGAAATGATATTTTATTTAAAGTATAAAGTATTATTTTTAAAGTTATAACCACGGGTTATAATAATGATTGGTTAGCAAAGAGACCGGGATCGGATATCTGGCATACTCTCTATCGATACCGAAAACCACTTTGACAACCGTGTACGCGATGGAGTTTCCAGAATAAAGTAGGATGGTGGCGACGATCCTAAGGTATATACGTGGACCCAACTCCCGTGAGTTGGCATAAGGTGGCTAAAACAGGAGCGATTGACGGACCAATGAGGTAGCACCTCTGATCGGACACACTTCTTCGATACCATTCTATTACTTGTGATTGATTTGGTGGCCACCCTTGATTTGGGAGTGTTGTTCGAGGTGGGCGGTAGTGGTTGCTATGCGTCACCACCAGTCCGGATGCGTAATTGGTATATCTACCCTGGCATTGCCTAGTTGTGCCGTGTCACCTACCATATCGAGCTTTACTACGATTATGATTTTAAGATCCGACCGCCTTAAGGTTCTCCATCCCCTTAGCGCTATTTTCTATATGATTATACTTTACTGATTAGACATTATTATAATAGCGAATATTACTACATAGTAGATAGTTTAACGGATCCTTAAAGAATGGGCGATCCTAAGCATTCTTTAAGTTACTTGTACCTTATTACAGTTCACTTGAGTTGGTTTATATTATATAAGTATATATTGTCCTGACTCGAGTGTTTGTGTTTTTCTTTACGCTCGGGTCAGCCTGAGTATTCATAGATTTGGATTTCCACCTTCTGGAGATTTGAATCGCTGGAGATTATCTGCTAGTCTTGTTCTATCTACTTCAGTTATGTTGCTCTGTTCAGCTTGTACTTGGTTATCTTATTTATACTTCTGTTGTACTCTATTTCTTCTATTTTATCTTATGTACTCTGATATATTTATATAGTAGCTTCATGAACTACTATTTCTTTTACTTCCGCTGCATTATTTTACTCTGTGTTTGTGATCTGTGATTATATTTATTTACTGTATATTCTGAGATTTGCAAAATTTTATTTACAACGCGGTATTTTGAGCAATTCAAGTCGACATGTGCGGATGCGAATGGTTGAAAATATCGGGTCGTTACAGAAGAAGCATTCCAGGAACTAAAGAAGAGGTTGACAACCGCTCCAGTTCTAGTAATTATAAAGGGAAATAGTGGACTAATAATTTATACAGATGCTTATGGAGAGGGAGTTGGTGAAGTTCTGATGTAGGAAGGAAAGGTGATTGCTTATGCAAGTAGACAACTAAAGACTTATGAGAAGAATTATGCAACACACGACATAGAATTATTAGCCGTGGTGTTCGCATTAAAAATATGGAGGCACTCTTTGTTGGGTAAGAATTTTTCATAGTTTATTTCAATAAAACTTTGAATTGACCTTAGCAAATAAAATTCCCTCTTTTAATTAGGTGAAAAGTTTGAGCTCTTTACGGATCATAAATCTTTAAAGTATCTTTTTGCTCAGAAAGATTTAAACATGAGGCAGCAACGTTGGCTAGAATTTCTTGCATCTTATGATCTAGATATTCTATATACACTTGGGAAAGCCAACATAGTAGCAGATGGGTTAAGTAGAAAAAATGCTATTATTTCTTATTTTGTAGTAACTCCAATCGTTTTGGAAAGAATTTCCAACAAGCAAAAAGAAGATCAATTCCTAAAGAAGATTTTTAAAGATAAATATAAAAGGAAGAATTCAAGCTTTGAATTTGATAGCCATGGAGTATTACGGTTGAATGGGTGAATTTGTGTGCCGGATGTGGAGAATCTTAAGCAAGTGGTGTTAGCTAATTGTACAAAGATACGAAGTGCACATATTGGTGGAAAAGCGAGAATAGGGACATAAACATTTATGTTAACATATGCGCCAATTGTCAACAAGTCAAGAGCGACCAATAGAAAATTTCAAGGTTACTTCAGCCTCTAGAGATTCCAACTTGGAAGTGAGATCAAATATCAATGGATTTCATTGATGGCTTACCTCGAACAAGGAAGGGAAACAAAGGCATTTGGGTTATCGTAGACCGATTAACTAAAAGTGCACAGTTCATTCTAGTAAAGCCAACAAGGACAGCTGCAAGCCTTGCCGAGATATATATGAAGGATATTTTCTGATTACATGGAGTTCTAAGTAGTATAGTAAGCAATCGGGATCCAATCTTTACTAGTCAGTTTTGGGAAGCATTACAAATATCTTGGGGAACAAGGCTGAATATAAGCACTGTCTATCACCCACAAACTGATGGACAAACAAAGAGAGTCAACTGCATTTTGGAAGATCTTCCAAGAGCATGTATTTTAGACTCTAGAGTCTCTTGAGAAAACCATTTGCATTTAGTAGATTTCTTTTATAATAACAGTTATCAAGCTAGTATCGACATGGCACTATTTGAAGCTCTATATGGTCGTCCATGCAGGTCGCCAGCATGTTGGATCGAAACCTGAGATCGATTAGTACTTGGTCCTGATATGATATGAGAAGATTCAGAGAAGGTAGATATGACTAGAAAGAAGCTAAAGGAAGCCCAGAGCAGGTGGAAAAGTTATGCAGATCAAAGGCGTAGAAATCTAGAATTCTCAGTTGAAGATTCAGTCATTTTGAAAGTCTCTTCGATGAGAGGAGTGGTGAGATTTGGAAGAGCTGGGAAGTTAGCACGTCGATATATTGGACATTTCCCATTCTTGAACGAATCGACCCATTAGCTTATCGAGTGCAATTACCAAGTTGGCAGGAGTGCATAATGTCTTTCATATATCTCATTTGAGGAAACTTGTGCATGACCCAGAACAAATCATGGAAACAACTGCTCAGGAAGACTTGGAGGTGGAACCGAATTTGGCGGTTATTAGATGGCCTTTCGAATCGTTGATCATGATGAGAAACAATTAAGGAGGAAGGTAGTAAGGTTATTCAAAGTTTAATGGAGTGGAGATACTGAGGATTGCACTTGGGAAACAGAGGATAGAATGAAAAAGACATATACCGAGTATAGGATTGAAGAATAAACTGTATAAATCATATCGTTATTATGTACTCACCGCCTGTGGTGTAGTCACTTATCCATATTTTTGTATATATTCCATCATATCGAATATATTTCCTTTTGAGCTATTTTCTTCTTATCTTAATTTCGATGATGAAATTCTTTTAAGGAGATGAGCCTGTAACGACCCGTAAGTATATCACTTTAAATAAACGTTCGTTTCGCTTTATCGATACAACAACAATATTGTAAATAATTATTAAGATTAGTTTATATAGTTTTATAAATAAAATATGATCACTTCAATTAGTAAAGAATGATAAGAAAATTTATTTTCAAAATTGGTTTACAAATATATGCATCTTAACTAAAATTAGAAAATATGACCGAAAATTGGAATCGGGATTTGTAACGATACAACGTGTGGAAGTTGTGCAACATTGTGGAGATATGTAACATACGCGTATACATGTGCATATCCATACATGAGAACATGCACATAAACATACATATACGAATATAATTAAGTATATAAATATAATATAAAATATATAAGATATTTTAGTTTCCTTACTTTTTAAGCACACAAAAGTCAACATATGTATTCCCTAAAGTGATGGAACTGATGGGCACATGGTTGATGGAGCCTTTCCCGTGCATTAGGGGGGAGGTGTGATGAAGGTGGAGCATGTGATGGTGATGAAGATGATGATGTATGCATAGATATTTTTACACTCTTCTTTGCCTATAGATACCCTACAACCTTCCCTTCATTTTCATTCATCTCCTTCTTCATTTTTACCGAGCTTTGTCCTCTACTTTAATGACTTCTACCCTAAGAGAAATTATGGCAAAATTTATTTCAAAAATAATTTAAGTTTATAATATATAGTTATATATACTTAAACACCTAAAAACAATCCTGAAACTCCACCTTTTCTCCTTGTTCTTCACGGCCTCCACCCCATTTCATTGAACGCCGAGCCACTTCCTTACTCCACCCTAGGCCGTGAGATCCCGAAGCCAATCTAAGCTTTGGTCAAGGCACTTAGGAGCATAAGTCCGAAGAATCGTGAGCTTTGGAAACCAAATAGCAAAGCTATAGCGAATTTTTAGTTAATCGTTTTACACTCAAGGTGAGAACTCCTAAACTATAGTATTATATGCTATTGGATGTTACATATGTTTGATTATGATTGTTGATGATGATTGTTAAATATGAATGTTGAATATATATGCAAGTCATGGAAATACATGGCGATAAGCGTAAAGGAAATCACTTTCCTATATTAAATGAGTTGGTGTATATGGAATGTTAAACCTCTTTAAAAAGGTTTAAAAATGATTTTGAAATGTTTATAAATATATGGAAATGTTTTGGTGAAGTTTGAAAAGTAATTTAAATTTTAGTCAAAAATAGGCGTGCCGCGTAACGGTAGTTCGCGATTTCGCACCATAAAAGTCAAAAGAGTATATAGAATGGAAAATAGCTCGAAATTCTTCGGGATAAGAATTTTCCAAACTATTATATTCATAGTTTAAAAAAAGTCAAGATTTCGATTAGTAGATTTTGAAATATGATTAAAACAAGTTTTTGGGAAAATCGCGGTTTTGCAGTTCGGAATCCACAATAGGATTTCTTTGGAAATAATATTTTAAAACTTGTTTAAAAATATGAAATAAATTCTAAAAATCTTTTAAAATGTTTTAAAAGTGATTTGACTTAGAAAATTAATTTCCAAATAATAGAAAAGTCGTTTCGATCAATATAGCTTTAAAAAGCACTTTTTGCAGCACTTTTCGCAACACTTTTCTATAACCTTTGAAATATAGCTTTAAACTTAACAATTCTTTTTCAATTCTTTTATAAATGTTTTCAATGGAATAATTAAGCATTTTAATGATGATTTGGAAGTTTTATAGTTTATTTAAAAGGAATTTAAACAAACGATTTAAAGAAAAGCTACTGCAAATTAAGAGATTTAATCTTGGCTCTAAAAGCCGACAAGTAGACTAGATTTTTCTATTCGTGAGATCCGGATGTGAGGTGCTTGAACTAAGGATATGTTCGGGAGCAACCAGTGCCCTGGCTCACCTGGCCTCTTCGGCTCTTCCCTAGGCGAGGGATAGATAAGGTCAAAATGTCGAAAACAGTTAAGTGTAAAAAGATTTTAAGAAATCAAAGGATTTGCTAAGAGAGGTTTAATGATTCCGTATATTCCGGAAAGAATGTTTTAAGAAATATATATCTCCAAAAGAGATTTTCATAAAAATAACTAAATCAATTAAAGAAAGATTCCTTATTCACAGAACATCATTTTATCGATGATTGTTTCGAAGGAACAGGGGTCGGATTTCGGAAATTCCTATCTGAATTCAACTTCGAACCAATTTACGTATTCGAAGTGAAAACATGGATATGATATTTGGGATGAAGGACTACTTGTTGATCATTTGGGGATAAACTCCCAATATACATACAGTAGCAGTAGTCTCTTCTTTATGAACGCATTATCTAAGGCAACTTCTCTTAGCTTAACACCCTTTCCAGAGATGTACGAGCTTAGGAGTTATATGTTTGTAGAATTAGTTGTGTGATTATGGAATGACAATGTGTCATTCAAAGAGGAAAGATGATGTGCTATGTGAAAGGTAATCGTTACCTCAAGCCTCATACCCGAAAATGACCGAAATAGGGTAGATGCGGCAAGGCTATGTGGTTCACAACCATTAGGGTATGATCATCCCCTTCTAGATATATTTCTACCCGCTATAATGTTCAAGTTTAAATTATTATGGTGTATGCTAAGAGACGTCTCGGATAGGTCGGTAACGACCGAGGTGATGACGTATTCGGTACTATCTAGGAAGAGGTAGGCTAGTTTTGTGTTGTAGAGGACCATAAGTTGGGCCTCGGTACATTCCTCTAGAGATGTACTGCCGAAAGGTAGTCCCTTCACCTGGTCATTCGTATCGAAATCCTTTCTCCAATAAGTGCCTGCCATTTTGTTTGAAGAACCCACATTTGTGGCTAGTCTGATGGAATTTAATAATGTAACAATTTCGGCTAAGATAAATAAGTTTATTTGCAAATGTTTTCAAAGAAATGTCATTAAAAATAATGTTCCTTATTTTTTACGTAATAAAGATTTTGTTATCATAAGGTAAAAACCCATCCATGTTTATGTGCGGCGTGGTCTTATGAGATATATTTTGTTTTCAAACATCGTACTTTGAGTTCTCACACCAGTCCCATGACTGACACGGAGTTTATTTTGTTTTCCCTTTAAACTATGAGTGCCCTATTTTTCCGAACAGCCAATTAGTCGGGATCCTATTTTGGAGTATTTTGGGTAAAGCATGCTGGAAGAGTTTTTAGAGCATGGAGCTGGAGCACTCGATCTGGATATCCATCTGTCTTTTATTTTTCCGCTGCGTCTAATTTTAGTTCATACCATCAATTGTGGGAGCAGGCAGTTATAACTGTTCCCGGCTGGGTAAGTTCATACCAAAACTCAGATGTTGTAACAACCCTGTATTTTACAATTATTTTTAAATTGATATTTCCAGATTTAAAAAGCTTTATTTATGAAAAAGAATAAATTTTGTTATTTTAAATATAAACTTTGATTTTGATATGGATTAGAATTCCAAATATGACTGAATAGAATAATTTTCCAAAATGTGAATTTTGGTCAATAGTCAAACTTTGACTTTTAAATTTAAATTTTAAATATTTGAAATTATAAATTTTATCTTTTATTATGAAAATAGATTTAATAACATGAATACTGCTTTTCGTTTCGTAGGAAACAGAGTTAAAATGTAAAAGTTATGTACATTTCAATTTTGTGTATAAACTGTTTATTTTGCAATATTATTTATTTTAAATCATATAAATTATATTTTTATTGTAATATTTTGTTTGAATGTGTGTTAATAGGTTATTTTATGTCTTTTAATATTTTTAAAATGATAATATAATTTTTCTAAAGTATACTTAAATTTATTTCAATTTATAAAGCCTAGTTTTCATTTTTCTGCTATTTTCTTCATTAAATTATATTTAATTAAAATATATTTATTTATTTTTGTGACTTCATTTTTATTTTGTGTTCTTATCTTTATTTATAAATATTTTTCAAGTATATAAAGATTATCTAAAGCTCATCTGAAATTTTTTCAAGTTTACAAAGCCTAGTTATGTATATATTGCCACTTTCTTTATTTATTCGATTTTTTATTTAAATTTATTTATTTTCTTTTCTTATTTATTTTATTTTCTGAGATTATGTATCTTTGTTTTCAGCAATTGATATATATATATAAAAAAAATAAAAAAAAATATAGGAAATTCGAAGAGTTTTAAACTTTTGATATTCCTAAGTCCTTTTGCATTCCGACCTTTCACTTTCTCAACTCCTTTTCTTTAATTTTGGCCGTACCTCTACTCTATTCTTTCTGCTGCCTTCCACTTTGTTTTCACACATATCATTTCCACTTTCTTGAGAGAAAAAACTCACGGCCCTTTGTTGTGCAAAAATTTGGTAAAAATCTCTTCTTTCTTCTTGTTTTTTTTGTGTTTTTCTATTGAAATTTGCTATTGTTCTCTACCTTCATGGCTTCACTCCACCTCCTCCAAGCTTTGGCCAACCACCACCACCCCCTTCCTCTGACCATCACCCACCCCAGCAACCCTCCACCACAGGCCAAACCACCCCAAGGTGAAGATCACCACATAATTCACCAAAACATCACCTAAAATTGCAAACCGAGCCACTTTTGTCACCACCGCCTACAACCACCTTTAGCCACCACTTCCTCCACCACCACCACCTCAGACCTGACCACCACCCTCTGCCACATCATCTAACACCACCTGGACATCTGGATCTGACCATAGCCGAACCATTTTGATGGTAAAACCCCCCAAATTTCAACCTAGATGCCTAACAACCATGTTTATTGACCTCTACATGCTCACCCACCTCAACCACCACCCAAACCACCACCATAGCCACCACAACCTCCCTGACCTGACCACAACACACCCCTCCCCACCTCTGTCCAGATCTGAACTTGAATGGTCAAGCCCAAACTCCTATGGCCGAGCCCTTTTGTTGACCAAAAACCACGCTAGTGTGCCTAAAACTCTTCACATACATATGTTATAACTTCCCCATCATCTCTAGCTTGTAGCCGTGTATCCCTTGGTCCAAACCAGACCCAAAACCATTGCCTTAGACCTGTAGTTTCCCTCATGGCTGAGCCTAGTAAAGGTTGAAAGCAAGTGCAAGCATTTCTATTTGATTCCGTGCAGTCATTTCTAACATTGTTCTATTAAAATTTGGGTTGAAAACTTATATTGTTTGGATTGTTTTGTCTTATGTATTCCGAGGAGTTAACCTTGTCTCTCTCACACTCATCATCATCATGGCTGAGAAATGAACCTCTTGTTTGAGCTTTTGAATGGTTAAAGCATGGTCAAGTAATCTATTCCGCTGTTGCTTCTTATCTGCATTGTTTCAACATTGTTTTGCATTGAATATTTATGTATATATTGTCTTGTTTTGTTTGAATGTTTTCAAGGAGATATTTCTTTGGCTCTCTCAATATCCAATCTTATTCGTGCTTTCGTGCCTTCGAAGATCTCAGTTTGTGCATTTGATAGCAATCTCCAGCACAAAGAGGTGAGTTATTCTCACCAGACAATATGTACCTATATAACAAGTAAATTGACACCCTGCGAATCTGTAGAAATATATTATCATGTTATATATGCTTATATTATTATCATATGATGTTCACACCTGTTATTACACCTGTTATATCATATGTTACTGTTATTTAATGTTATTCTGTTATTTATATCTGTTATCACCATTGCAAGTTCCCTGTAGACTAGAATCACTATGGGTTGAAATGATACATACCCGAACGGACTTTAGAATAGGGAAAAATTGTTATGGGCTGAAATGATAGGCCTGAATGATTTTTATTTAATTTATTTTAACTTGGGATTGCGGGTTTGAAATGATAGAACTCGGATTTTTCTTTTTTTTAACTGCGGATTGAAATGATACATATCTGTATCACTTGACCTAGGTTAGAAAATTATATACATGCCCGTGGTTATTTTATAAAGTGCTTTGGATATTTTTAAGTAATTTAAAAATTATAAATTTATGAAATTTGATTTAGATAGATTTTGAAATGTTTTAAAATAAAGAAATTATGATTTTTCTATATGATTAAAATGTAATTAATGAAGGTTTAACTGGATTTTTGAAATATAACTTAAGTTGGAAATTTGGAATTTTGGTTAAAAATGATATTTAAGTTATATAAATAAAATGGATATTAAATTTTATTTGGAAATGGTAAATATGATAATTTGATTAAATTTGAATTTAAGTGATTTATTAAAGTATTATTGATTTTTCTATGAATTTAAGTGGTTAAATAAATGAATGTTTAAAAGTGATCTTTTAAAATATAACTTGACTAGGAAATGTGAAATTTGGTTTTAATTAAAGGTTTAAGTTAATTAAATAAAATTGGAAATTTTGTTAAATTGTGAAATGGTAATTTAAATTTGAAGTGTTAAGTCTATTTGTTGAAATGTGAAGAATTGGAACTTTTACACTTAAACTTATTAAGTAAATTGTTGAAAATTGGATTTAATTATAAGAAATTTATTGTGAAAAAGATATATGTTAAATGATATGTAAATGAACATTTTAAACGCTGAAATATGATTTTTAAAATGTTTATGTGTTTTAAATTGAAGTTATTTAATTGCTGGAAATACACTAACACCTGAAATCTACTTTTAATAGCATTCAGAAATGCTATAGATTCTGTTTTGAACTAAAATTGTGTAAAAAGAGCTATTACAGCATTTCTGAAATGTTGTAGTTGCTGTAGTGGAACTTATAGGCTAATATTGAACTCAGGCCTATTATAGCATTCTCTGGAAATGCTATAATGGTCTGCAGTCTTTGCTGAAACCAAATTTAACCCTTGTTTTGAAATCTGAACTACCGCAGCACTTCTGAAATGCTGTTTTTTCTGTTTTGAACTATAATTCAACTAAAACTGAGTTTGTGAAATGCTGAAATTTTAATAATTAGGGTTTTTGACTTAGTAAACGAACTCAGAATGGTTTGAAACTTTGGAAATTGAATACTTGATTTGAAAATATAATAATTACACTTTTAAAAGGTTTAAATGAATTATTTGATTGGAATATAAACTATTTAAAAGGTGACTTGAAATGATAATAAATGAAGTATACCTTTAAATTTAAAAGGTATTTAAAGTTGAATATTTAGATTTGAACTCAAATGATATTTGGAATATTAAAATGATTTGAAATGAAGTTTTGAAATGATATGATATTTTAAAAATATGGAAATGGTTTGGAATTGATTTAATCTATATTTTGATAAAGATATGGTTTGAAATGATATTTTATTTTGAAGTAAAGTATTGTTTTTAAAAGTTATAACCACGGGTTATAATAACGATTGGTTGGCAAAGAGACCGGGATCGGATATGGACATACTCTCTGTCGATACCGAAAACCACTTTGACAACCGTGTACGCGGTGGAGATTCCAGAATGAAGTAGGATGGTGGCGACGTTCTTAAGGTATGTTACGTGGACCCAACTCCCGTGAGTTGGCATAAGGTGGCTAAAACAGGAGCGATCTCGGACCAGTGAGGTAGCACCTCTTCTCGGACACATTTCTTCGATATTATACTCTTACTTGTGATTGATTAGATGGCCATCCTCCGATTTGGGAGTGTTGTTCGAGGTGGAACGGTAGTGGCTGCTATGCGTATCCATCAGTCCGTGTGCGTAATTGGTATATCTACCCTGGCATTGCCTAGTTGTGCCGTGTCACCTACCATATCGAGCTTTAATACGATTATGATTTTAAGATCCGACCGCGTTAAGGTTCTCCATCCCCTTAACGCTATTTTCTATATGATTATACTTTACTTATTTAGACACTATTATAATATCGAATATTACTACATAGTAGATATATTAACGGATCCTTATAGGATGGGCGGTCCCAAGCATCTTCTAAGTTACTTGTACCCTTATTACAGTTCGCTTGAGTTGGTTTACATTATATAAGTATATATTGTCCTGACTCGAGTGTTTTGTGTTTTGCTTTACGCTCGGGTCAGCCTGACTTATTCACAGATTTGGATTTCCACTCGCTTGGAGATTTGAATCGCTGGAGATTATCTGCTTGTCTTGTCCTATCTATTTCAGTTCCGTTGTTCTACTCAGCTTGTACTTGGTTATTTTATTGAGACTTTTGTTGTACTCTATTTCTTCTGTTGTATCTTATGTAACTCTGACATATTTAGATAGTAGCTTCATGAACTACTATTTCTTTTACTTCCGCTGCATTATTTTACTCTGTGTCTGTGATCTGTGATTATATTTATTTACTGTATATTCTGAGATTTGCCAAATTTTAATTACAACGTGGTATTTTGAGCAATTCAACTCCGGCATGAGTGTCTACCTATACACTTATAATGGATGCAAATGGTTGAAAATATCCGGTCGTTACAGATGTACCCTAGTAAGAGTGGTTGTATGTACTATCTATCCATAGATTTAAACATAATCTGAGAATTTGTGTTTCTATTTTTATCTTTACTTTACATTACCCCTGAAAATCTGCCTCCCCTCACTTGGATTTACGGCACGTGAATACCGTGAATGTATTAGTGTCGATTTTCGAGAGTCGAGGAGACGGGTCTTCACAACCTGCTCCTTAATGGGTTTGAATTTCGACTGATCGAAACCTAAATCCATTAGGGTACGGATCGTTGGTGGTGCTAACCTAAAATAAACATATCAAAGAGCTAACTACATAAACTAACAGTGGAATAGAAAAATATAATAGAACAAATATACCTACTAAGGCTACTACCTTGGAACTAATATTATTCTTTAGATGTCTAGTTGCCTTGTTAGTGCTGAGCATGAATAAGAAGATTTCTCCCTCTACCATTCCCATCTTACTCCAATTGCATGCCCTCTAAATCTATCAATTGGATTATAATGAGGAAAGGGTCAGAACAATATTCTGATGATTGGAAAATTACACACTTTATCCATAACACTAGTTTATTTCGATTGATTTCTATTTAAGTGTTATGTCTACTATCTATGGCTTACCAGTTTAATTCAATATGCACGTATGATATATCCAACCTTCTCCAAGGTATAACTATATACCTTGGAGACCCAATGACCATTTAATACCTCAACCCCAAAGCAGGCCCTCCGTAACGCAATTGTTAGTCAACCAGCCCCAGCTACAAGACCGATGACTCTTAGATATGACTTTTTGATTTAATTTAAAATACTACTAACACATCTCAAAGACTTATCTAATGGTTAGCCCACCTCCGACAAACAAACAACTAATTAAACTTTGAGGTCTTTGTGTATCTCATATGGATTCGACACTAGTAGAAAGCAAATTCCGCTAGGGCATAATCTAAGTCTTTGTTAACAACTGCTATAGTTAAAGCCTATATGACGGCCCTACTACTAAATATCGGTTTACCAACAATACTGACATAGCCCGCCAAATTCCGCAACTGAAATCCTGTTTAGACTTACTTAATATAAATCAAGGAAAATACCCATCTCCTTTACTTAATAACTCTTGTTATAAATGAAGTGGACCACATTTTCCTATTAGGTATCTTCATAGGTTATTTAAGACTTTATATATAGGGAGGAGGTAGACCCAATGGCCATTTAATACCTTCCACCTAGAAGTAAACTCCTTGACATCCCTAAAGGCACTGAGCCATTTAATACTTTAAATCTGAGGCAAACCCTTGGTATATTTTCCCATACCTATACGCAAACGTATATTCCTACCTAAGGTCCTATAGTTGGAGATGTCCTGCATTAGTAGTATGTATAGACAAATGCTGGTAGCCTCTAGGTGAAGGGTAGCCTTCCATTATTTAACTCTACTAACCTCGCATCCCAAGCCACACTAAACTCAACCAATTATCCAAGACTTAAATATTGGGATAGGCCCACTAAATCATGCTCAACCTAAATGTATTATTGAGGCTATATAATTTTCTATTATGAAAATTATATTGCCTCCTAATTTTATTTATTAGTATCCCCCTGATTATTCACTACGAAACTATTTCCTATCTTATATGCTTATTATCTATATCTTTATTTCCCTCGTATGTCCCATAAATATCTATTGTCCGTAATAAATGGTCGTTATTAGTCAAATTGAAAATTATTAATGCCATTTAATCACCCGTTTCAAATTCAACATATTATGCCTATTCCATTTTCCCATAAATGTCATATTAAATTATGCAATTGATCCCATTCAATGCATTTATGCCCCCAATAATTTATGTAACTCCCTATTAACTGCACATTTATTACCCTGCTAATTTTGCAATCTTTGTTCATAATTTTTGGAGTTACTATCTCTTTTCCATTGCAACCTCCTAATCTTTTGTTTTACCATGTTGTTAATATCTAGTCGTCCTAATTATAACTAATATGAGTACCGATGTATATTTATTTATTATGCTTTATTCGTTACCCTATGTATTTTTATATTTTTGATCGATAGACGCAGTTATACATGTGCGTTTATATATATATAACTCATTAATTCCTATGCTTAGGAATTTCAAAATTTACAGTAATATGTACATTCTATAAAGAACATTCATTTCCACATTTTAATATATTATAGATACCCTTCCCAAAAAGAATAACCGTTATAACTTTACATAAATTATCTAAAGTGAGACTTCTGCACCAATTGAAATTACAAGGAATTATCTCTTTTCTTTATTTTAAAATAGACAGTGCAAACTATAAAGAAGAATGTCTATACTTTACACGTCTCTTTCAATTTGATATATTCCTTATTATTCCAAATGTCACACCTTTTATACATAGTTGTAGAATTAGATTATTTATAGAAATTTTCACGAAAGTAGATACAACTAAATTGTACCTACAATGCTCCAATAAATTAAAACATATAAATTCACATTTCAAGTCAAATTAGGGCAATCCAATTAATACTAACAATTTACAATCCAATTATATATATCTGGAATAAACTTTACAATCTTATCAACATTCTACTTTAACAATTTTAGGGATTGATTTCCAAATTTTGAGATTAGGTATAAACCATTCCATTCCAATTACCTAACCTATAGAATATGCAGACGAGATATCAATTGAATACATTCATTTTAAGCCTACAACTCAACAGATCTAACATAGGCATAGTAATTAAATAAATTCAATGATATAAATTTCAGTGTTATATATAAATCATGTAACTTCTCACTTACCTTTCAAGCTTTCCAAATCTCCTAAACCTGAATTCATCACCTTAATTGACTCATTTTTCCTTTTCAATCCAAAAATATGTATAACAAACTATATATATATATATATAAATACCCATTAGAATTACAGATCTGAGAGGAGATTTGAGTTAAGTGGAATTTAGATTTATAACTATAAAATTTAAGTTTTTGCAAAATTAATTTACTCCTTTTCTCCTCTTTTATTTTTTGCCATCTTCATTATATATATATACATATATATATATATATATATATATATATATATATATATATAATAAAATAATAGTTTTATAATTTGTAGAAATAGCGGAGAAGAAAAGTAGAGCTCTACTGCTCTAATAAAAAAATATGAAAAGAAAAGTGAGGAGCTAGGCCTGTATTTATAGGCGCTCGAATCAATCGTATTCGTTAGATTTAAATTAATTAAATTCGTGCGGTTAGGCTGAGGTTCAATCCTAGCCGTCGTTGGTTCAACCGATTGACTGCTCATCCATAGGGAGTCGACCGCTAGTGGTCGACTGGCCCAAGGAGAAGGTCGACCGGTAGGGTCAACGTGGTTATTATTATTTATTACCTTTTTAAATCCTTTTTTACTATAGTCAATCTGAAAACTTCAAACCCCGATAACTTCTTCATTTTAACACCGATCATAACACTTTATATATGAAAGTTACTCAAAAAATCGTCAAGAATACAATGGTACAAATTTTGTGGACAAATTCCGAAGTTGCTCAAATTCCATTTTTGAGCCTTAACAATTAGTTATTAATTACTGTTTATTTTATGCAATGTTATAGACACTCTAATAAATTGGTAAGCTTAATTAGTTAGTCCTAACATGACTAATTTAGATCGGATAGGTTATTTGGCTTTGATACCAATGATAGGACTGGCCCAACATGAGGAGGATATATGGGAAATTTTAAAAAAATTACCATATTGGATCTTATTAGACGTATAAAGTCTAAATTCATTTATTAGATCTTATCTAATTACTTTAAATAAAATCCAATTTTTTTAATTTTCTAATTAGACAAACAGTGAATTTAATTATTAGGTATTTTGCATATTATATGAGTATATCTTAGTGTACTCATGTGTAAATATTATGCATGTGAAACACATAATAAAATGTGCATAGTTAATGTGTACGTATATGGATGGTGGGATTTACATCTATAACGAATACATTCACCATCCATATATGCATCTGTTGTCTCAAAATTTGTTATTAAAATATGTATGCACTTAATTATATATGTTACGATATAAATTGAAAGTGTATATGGTTTTAATAGGAAAGAGAACAAGAAACAAACGCTCTTTTTTACTCCATTCTTTACCATTTACTAGATCTAGATATAGCAATTCAAATACCTCTTGTCACGACCCGACTTCCACGCCCGGAAAATCGCATCGTTTTTAAGAAAAGAAAGAGGTGAGAAAGTAGAAAAGATAGAGAAGAAGAAGAAACAACATCGGAATCTCAACAGCGGAACGAATAAAATATAATATATCACATAAGAGAATACATAGTATCATATACATCATAGATACACAGCTTATACATCACATACTAGACAGTTATAAACACCTGTCTAGTTAATACAACTCACACATCACAGAGATACAACACAGCGGAAATACAGAATAAACACTAACACAGCGGAACCAATATATATATCTATACGCTGAAGCCTCCTGCTCCATTTGCTCCTCCAGTATTCGTCAAAGCTAACCTGAATCCCTTGGCTACCCGTAAAAATTTGGGTACCCGAGAGTTTATGAAAAACAGAAATAAACTTCGGGTCAGACATGGGTCTGGTATGAGTAAACGGTTAAAGTTGCTTAACTTTAAAAATCATTTGAAACAAAAGGTATCATGTAAGACATCCCACACATAAACATGGAAATGTTTTTACCTTACGCTAACCAAAACTTTGATAGGAAATTCGGTGATATTATAATAGTGTCTAAGGTTTTCAAGTAAAATACAGAAATAGCTGAAATGCTTACATCTCACATTTCAACATAGTTGGGCACAATCAAAACGTACGGCGCTTATTGGAGATTGGATTCCATACAATGGCTGGGCTACTGGGGTACCGCCCGTCACAGTACGTGGCCTAGATCACCGTACCGAGGAGTACGCCCGCTCCCCTGCAACACAAAGCCGGAACCATCCCTTACTGGACAGTTCCAAATGAAACAACCCCACGGTTGTTCATGACCAACCGCACACTAAGCCGAAAATAATAAGGGACATCTAGACAGGGGTATATCTCGCTCTCAAGTGGGTGCTACCCACGAAGCCTTGCTGCACCTCCCCTGTTTTAGCCATTCCCGGTTGATGAGGCTTGAGGTCACGATTACCTTAACAGAACTCATCACTTAGAATGCTCATCGTCCACCTGACGATGTTCTGAAAGCATTCGATCCATACAAGTTCGTTCCGGGTACGAAAGAAACCGAAGGCATTATCTCGTTACACTCGTATTGGAATCACCCTCAGAGTTAACGACAATAACCCTTGCATTTTGAATCACCATCTCGAATCTATAAGTACTATCTTCGTCAAACTCATTACGGAATCACCCACAGAGTTATACTGACGTATAGTTCTTATACCTCGAGTCTTCACTTGCTCCATTTGAATTTCACGACCTAACGTTATTTTGGATCGATGTGGTATTCGGGTCTCCAGACCTAAAATCCCGGTATACGGAAACCCGATCCCGGTCTCATCGAAATCCAAACCGTGTCTTTTAAGGCCAAGTTGTTTTAAAGTTAAAACAATTTAATTCAATTATCTATATACACAGAGATAGATAAAACACAATATAACAATGGATAATAACATCATCATCATAAACAGATAATCAATATTATCTACTCAACAGATAATCAATATCATCATACTTAACCAAGCATCCATAACACAATAGATATATATCTGAGATCACAATCAATCATGGAAATCAATATCATCCATCATATATAAACAAAGATTAATAATCACCTCATTTATAATTAATTTAAAATGAATTAAATTAATTACAAATCTCTAATTAATTTAAAGTAAATTAAATTAATTACTCCATCAATATTAAACTTGCTTTCATAACCATTAATTTATTACAAGTTAATTAATTAATCATTCTCTACTTTCCATCTTAATTAACCATTTTAGATTAATTATCTCAAATTATATTTAAGTAATTATCCTCTAATTATTTTACAAATTAATTACTTCATACCAATTATAGAAAGTAACCTTTTAAATTACTAAAATTAATTTCATTTCTTCTTAATTAATTACTCTAATGAATTGCTTCATTTATTAATTATTCCCAAATAAATCCATTTTAACTTGCATCATTAATTACAATAATTAATGATCTCTAATTACATTTATTTCATTTAGTAATTTATCTCCAATTAACAAAATGTTAATCACCTTGATTAACTCCATTCAGTAATTAACTACCCTTAATTACTTCAATTAATAATTTAATTACTCCATAATTAAATATCTCTAATTAATCCCTTGATTAATTTATACAAAGTAATTATACTCAAATTACTTTCATTTTTCAATCATCCCAAATAAATTACTTCCTTAAGTAATTTTACTTATCACATCATCAAATGGTTATTTAAATTAATTAAACTTAATTAATTAACTTAAACAATTTATATTAAACTTAATTAATTACAATGAGAAATAAATTCCTTAATTACTTTCATAAGTAATTATACTTAAATAATTCACAACTGATTATCTTAAATTAATAAATCTAATTAATTATCAAATTAATCATATTTATTTAATCATCCTAGTTAATAACCTTCATTAATTATTAACACTTCTTAAATTACTTTTCTAAAGTAATTAAATTAAGATTTATTATTAATTACAATTAAATTTTATCTTTAATAACTCATTAATAAATCCTTAATTATTTAATTAATTAAGTATTCAATATCACTTAATTAATTCTTGCTTACTTTATTAATTAATAATCATAGATTAAAATTCAACTCTTATTTAATTAATGATTCTTAATTATCCATTTATTACCAATTAATTATCTTAAACCTTAATTAACTAATTTAACTTTTAATTACTAAATTAATTAATCCAATCATTAATTAATCAAATTAGTTAATTATTCATTTTAAATTAACTTAAATGTTACAAATCTATAAATCTACATTTATTTAAAAGGAAAGGCATTTTCTTATTAATGGTCAAATTCTCCTTTATAAACGCCTTTGAAACATTTTACCGTTGACTCTACTTTTACATTTCATTTCAATTTTAGATTCAAGATAATTACAACTTAACTTAGCTAAATTTAAAACACTTTAAATATACTTTAAACCTTATAAAGTTATAAAACATTTCATTTTTATAAAACTTATATTTATTTAAACTAGGAGACAAAATAATTTGAATCCTATCTATAACATTTTGATTTTACTTTGTTTTAAAACCCAGCTTTAAATTTTAAACTTTGAAAACTGCCAGGCTTTTAAAACTGGCATCACCATCATGACCCGAGGCTACCCAAACATGCTTCGAGTCGAACAAAGAAAACTTCGGCAACTTTCCCACTTTACTCGAGAAACTCGCGAGAGAGAAACCAGGGAAACAAACTCCCAGGCATAACCATATTCAGGCAAAACCGAGCTCGTGCACATGCACGGTGCCGGCGAGCCCTTTCCAGCCATCACTTCATCGTCGAACAAAACGTCGATCATCCCAAAACCATCCCCGACCCACTCGAGCATCACCATAATTCTCGAATTCGAAATCGAGAAGAAGAACGAAACCTGGAACGCCACTCAACACCTCCTCAAACCTGTCAACGATCCAATCTCACCGCCTCGACCCCCGGAGGTCACGAAATTCTGGCCACGGCTTCACCTACCACCTCGCTACCCTCCTCCAGAGTGCGGTCGCACTCGATCCATCATAGGGAGCGAATGAATCCAAGCAAGTACCCTCGTAAATACTAGGGTTAAAAATTTGATTCGATCACCATCCTCACCCCAATGCTTTGATTACCCACCTGGCATTTTTCTCACCATCGTCGATCATCCTTCTTCCACCAGAAAGAATCCCGATCGTCAAAACACTCTAGATCATCAGAAAATCTCGGAAATCCATTTTTCAGACATCACTAAATATCACATTCACTACTTCATTAAAATTTGTGAATTTGATTTTTAAAATCCTATCTTCCATTTACAATTCCAGATATATAATTATATCAACAAATTACAAGATTTAATTTTTGATATTTTTTCAAGATTGCTCTGTGTTTTCTTCTACCAGACAATGTTTCCTACCTAAAATTATTGCCACTATTTTTAAAAGCTTAGTTAAGTTTTAAACAACAACTTTGTTTTAGATACTTAAGTCTTAAAGAAATTTGAGTGAGAAGGTTTAAAAGATGAAACTAAGTTAAATCTCTGTAGTATTTAAACAGAGATGAACACTGGGATTTATCTAGACATACTCACCTGTTTTTAGAGTATTTAAACCCAACATACAACCACATTTCCAAGCATACATCATAAGTTTACTTAGGCCATAAGTCATATGCATCAAAATTTAAAGATGTCCCAAGTTAACAAGTTAAAGGTAGAGTCTTAACCCAAAATCAGAGGTATTTAAAACAACTGATATGCACACTTATATAAATACACAAAGGCTGGCATAAACACATACATATAAACAAACATTAACACAGACTTCACAAGTTATTTAAGTTTTTGTTTAAGAGTGTACTCACATTTACAGTTCAAGTCAAAGATTGGAACTGAGATCAGGGAGGTTTTAAAATCTACAGACATGCACACTACATAAAGTCACAACATTTGCACATAAACATACACATAAATAAACTTCATCACAGAACTCATATGCAACAGGAGATTAGCTATTTAAGTTTTAATTTAAAAATGTTTACTCACCAGTCATTTGAAACAGAAACTCGCTCTTTTTATTTGAAGACAGGGAACTTGAAATCTGGCATTTGAAAACTCCCATATTTTGTTGTTTTGATTTCTGGAAACTTTGAACTAGCTTGAACTTGAGAACTGAAATGTTTGGACTAGCTTTGAAACTAAAGTGTTTTGTTTTCTTATTTGATTTCAGGTTACAGGTTGTATAATGAATCGAAGATGGAAAGAAGCTTTGCTAAATAGAACAAGTATGCAATATTGTTTATTGTTCAAGTACACAACACATTTCAGAGATTTTTATCTTAAAGAATGCTGGAAAGGGATGGCTCGTGTACTTGATGATGGCATTCAATGCCCTGCTCTTATTAAAGTCTACAATAGTCCATATTTTATGCTTGTATGTACAACCTACATATGTTTACATTTGTTTACTTAGCTTAGCAAACTTCCCCATTCCTATTCGTATATACAGAGATGATTTCTGCCTGCACATGTATTTGCTAAAGATTATACACTCTAGAATTTTACTTAAGTTTTAGTTTTAAAGATTGTTATGGTTGTGGTATTATGTTAACTTGTTATTGTTTCTATTTCTAACATAAGTGTATTTATTTCTATTTTAAAACATAAACTATCAAATATAAAGTTAACTATTATTATTTTATTTTATACTTACTTAAATATTTATAAGGTATATTTTACTATATATATTATATTTATTTTAGAGATTCATATATATTTAAAAACCATAACTTCTTTTCAAAATATATATAACAATTTCCATTTATAATAAAAATCTACTTATATAGACATTATATTATAAATAAAGCTCATTATCACATTATTACTAATTTTTATTAAGCTATACTCTAAAAAGAACAACAATCCTTTTATTTAATTTAAATCTAAGCTAAAATCATTTAGAAAATTTTAACTTAAACCTCGAGTATATTTTAAAGCCATATGATTATTTATTTAATATTCAATTTAAACCAAATTTAAAACAGACATTTACTATTTACAATATATACAAATATATATATATAAATAAATAGAAAATAATTTATTAGCCTTTAAAAGATAATTTATCAGTTAAATATCCATTTAAAAGAAAATTATCAAGTCAATTTATATTTTATTAACAATTATATATCAAATCAATTTAATATTTAATATAGATTATTAAATTGATATTGCTCAAAATTCCGGGATGTCACATTCCTCCCCTCTTAAAAGAATTTCGTCCCCGAAATTTAAAACAAAGGTAATTTAATAATCTCATTAAAGATTTAATTTTAAAAACACAAGCATATATCATCAATATATACTAACAACCCTAGCAATCAATCATCCAATCAAACAAATCAAACTATCCAGAAAAATACTGGAAAGAACTTCCTCGAGTTTCCCCGAGTATAAATACCGGGTTACTCGCTCTATAGAATCCAAACAATCAATACTACAAAGCTACACCCAACTAGATCTACAAAACAAGATAGGATATCAGACTATAGACAAGTCTGACTCAACATCCAAAACTCCCTGAACTGCTGGTTCTACAACCAGAGACAACTCATACACGTACTCCCTCAGAGACACGTGAAACACACGAATTCCAGTTATCCAAACTGACAATTCACTCCTGAAGATCAAACACTTATCCAAAATCAAATCTCCAATTCTTAAATCCAAATTCCTTCGGACGATCCTGGGACTCCTACATCCTTACTGATCAGCTTATCCTTCGCTGATGCCCTCCCGAAACGACCCGAACCAAAACAATCTAACAAAATGACCTTTCCAAGATCAACCAAAACTCAAAACTCCACCCTACTCCATAATCAAAACAGGTCTCACTACTCTTATCCAGAAGAGATAAACAGGTGCTCTCCAAACTGCTTCCGCTGCACAACTCTGATCCGAGCAGATGAAAATGATGATGTCGAACACAAGCAAAGACTGGGAAAAACACTTTCCAAAAATAAAACTCAGAAGTTCCTCCAAAATCTGAGCTACCTCACTAACATCTTCCTCCAGAAACCATCCAACTACTGAGATGAACCATCGGTATCATCCCTAGAATCAAGTTGATACCAAACTCAATCTCCAGATGCTGACAAAACTCTGACTTCCTGAAGACATCCAAAAAAATCTCGAAAAACCCAAGAGAACACTCAAACTATCGCAAGTCACTTTTGCGATCAACCCAATCTAATATCCAAAGAAAAACTGTTCTCTCTTTACCAAACAGAACAGCTCACACTTAACTAGCCAACCCAACAAAGAAACGAAACCACTCTGCTGCTTCTGAACTCCACTGCTAAGCTAGAAAGCTTCCTTGCCAGCATACAGGACCTTCCAAACTACCCTGCTGACACCAATGCTAAGGAATTTCCAAATCCAAAGCTCTTCAAGAAACTCGAACCTCAAACTAAACATAAACACTCTGCTGCACTCAGCCGCATCACCGAAGCAGACACACTTCTTTAAAACTTGTTCCAAAGAAAATATCTTCGGAAACATCCATAGTCACTGCGTCTCATCACACAGCTACTACTCCCTGAGATATCAAGATATCATCACTAGCTTCTGTCCAACTGACAGATCCAAATTCTACTCAAAGATGGACTCCGAACCTTTACAGGTTTCCTTCAGAGATCGATGAAATCCTTACATCAACAAAGCTCACTCGAGATGGTATTAGGTCTACAGTCCCGACAGATACACTTCCAACCATTGGTAGTCGTGTTACACACACCACTACCCTATCTACCTTTATAACTTATATTGGAAAACCCGAACAAGTAATCCAACAGACAGGTAGAAATAGATAAATATATATATATATATATAGATAAAAATTACAAGTACGCTCTCTCAGGATAGACACCACTCCAGAGCCTAGGTATTCACTCAACCTAACGCTCTGATACCAACTGTCACGACCCGACTTCCACGCCCGGAAAATCGTATCGTTTTTAAGAAAAGAAAGAGGTGAGAAAGTAGAAAAGATAGAGAAGAAGAAGAAACAACATCGGAATCTCAACAGCGGAACGAATAAAATATAATATATCACATAAGAGAATACATAGTATCATATACATCATAGATACACAGCTTATACATCACATACTAGACAGTTATAAACACCTGTCTAGTTAATACAACTCACACATCACAGAGATACAACACAGCGGAAATACAGAATAAACACTAACACAGCGGAACCAATATATATATCTATACGCTGAAGCCTCCTGCTCCATTTGCTCCTCCAGTATTCGTCAAAGCTAACCTGAATCCCTTGGCTACCCGTAAAAATTTGGGTACCCGAGAGTTTATGAAAAACAGAAATAAACTTCGGGTCAGACATGGGTCTGGTATGAGTAAACGGTTAAAGTTGCTTAACTTTAAAAATCATTTGAAACAAAAGGTATCACGTAAGACATCCCACACATAAACATGGAAATGTTTTTACCTTACGCTAACCAAAACTTTGATAGGAAATTCAGTGATATTATAATAGTGTCTAAGGTTTTCAAGTAAAATACAGAAATAGCTGAAATGCTTACATCTCACATTTCAACATAGTTGGGCACAATCAAAACGTACGGCGCTTATTGGAGATTGGATTCCATACAATGGCTGGGCTACTGGGGTACCGCCCGTCACAGTACGTGGCCTAGATCACCGTACCGAGGAGTACGCCCGCTCCCCTGCAACACAAAGCCGGAACCATCCCTTACTGGACAGTTCCAAACGAAACAACCCCACGGTTGTTCATGACCAACCGCACACTAAGCCGAAAATAATAAGGGACATCTAGACAGGGGTATATCTCGCTCTCAAGTGGGTGCTACCCACGAAGCCTTGCTGCACCTCCCCTGTTTTAGCCATTCCCGGTTGATGAGGCTTGAGGTCACGATTACCTTAACAGAACTCATCACTTAGAATGCTCATCGTCCACCTGACGATGTTCTGAAAGCATTCGATCCATACAAGTTCGTTCCGGGTTCGAACGAAACCGAAGGCATTATCTCGTTACACTCGTATTGGAATCACCCTCAGAGTTAACGACAATAACCCTTGCATTCTGAATCATCTCGTTACACTCGTATTGGAATCACCCTCAGAGTTAACGACAATAACCCTTGCATTCTGAATCACCATCTCGAATCTATAAGTACTATCTTCGTCAAACTCATTACGGAATCACCCACAGAGTTATACTGACGTATAGTTCTTATACCTCGAGTCTTCACTTGCTCCATTTGAATTTCACGACCTAACGTTATTTTGGATCGATGTGGTATTCGGGTCTCCAGACCTAGAATCCCGGTATACGGAAACCCGATCCCGGTCTCATCGAAATCCAAACCGTGTCTTTTAAGGCCAAGTTGTTTTAAAGTTAAAACAATTTAATTCAATTATCTATATACACAGAGATAGATAAAACACAATATAACAATGGATAATAACATCATCATCATAAACAGATAATCAATATTATCTACTCAACAGATAATCAATATCATCATACTTAACCAAGCATCCATAACACAATAGATATATATCTGAGATCACAATCAATCATGGAAATCAATATCATCCATCATATATAAACAAAGATTAATAATCACCTCATTTATAATTAATTTAAAATGAATTAAATTAATTACAAATCTCTAATTAATTTAAAGTAAATTAAATTAATTACTCCATCAATATTAAACTTGCTTACATAACCATTAATTAATTACAAGTTAATTAATTAATCATTCTCTACTTTCCATCTTAATTAACCATTTTAGATTAATTATCTCGAATTATATTTAAGTAATTATCCTCTAATTATTTTACAAATTAATTACTTCATACCAATTATAGAAAGTAACCTTTTAAATTACTAAAATTAATTTCATTTCTTCTTAATTAATTACTCTAATGAATTGCTTCATTTATTAATTATTCCCAAATAAATCCATTTTAACTTGCATCATTAATTACAATAATTAATGATCTCTAATTACATTTATTTCATTTAGTAATTTATCTCCAATTAACAAAATGTTAATCACCTTGATTAACTCCATTCAGTAATTAAGTACCCTTAATTACTTCAATTAATAATTTAATTACTCCATAATTAAATATCTCTAATTAATCCCTTGATTAATTTATACAAAGTAATTATACTCAAATTACTTTCATTTTTCAATCATCCCAAATAAATTACTTCCTTAAGTAATTTTACTTATCACATCATCAAATGGTTATTTAAATTAATTAAACTTAATTAGTTAACTTAAACAATTTATATTAAACTTAATTAATTACAATGAGAAATAAATTCCTTAATTACTTTCATAAGTAATTATACTTAAATAATTCACAACTGATTATCTTAAATTAATAAATCTAATTAATTATCAAATTAATCATATTTATTTAATCATCCTAGTTAATAACCTTCATTAATTATTAACACTTCTTAAATTACTTTTCTAAAGTAATTAAATTAAGATTTATTATTAATTACAATTAAATTTTATCTTTAATAACTCATTAATAAATCCTTAATTATTTAATTAATTAAGTATTCAATATCACTTAATTAATTCTTGCTTACTTTATTAATTAATAATCATAGATTAAAATTCAACTCTTATTTAATTAATGATTCTTAATTATCCATTTATTACCAATTAATTATCTTAAACCTTAATTAACTAATTTAACTTTTAATTACTAAATTAATTAATCCAATCATTAATTAATCAAATTAGTTAATTATTCATTTTAAATTAACTTAAATGTTACAAATCTATAAATCTACATTTATTTAAAAGCAAAGGCATTTTCTTATTAATGGTCAAATTCTCCTTTATAAACGCCTTTGAAACATTTTACCGTTGACTCTACTTTTACATTTCATTTCAATTTTAGATTCAAGATAATTACAACTTAACTTAGCTAAATTTAAAACACTTTAAATATACTTTAAACCTTATAAAGTTATAAAACATTTCATTTTTATAAAACTTATATTTATTTAAACTAGGAGACAAAATAATTTGAATCCTATCTATAACATTTTGATTTTACTTTGTTTTTAAAACCCAGCTTTAAATTTTAAACTTTGAAAACTGCCAGGCTTTTAAAACTGGCATCACCATCATGACCCGAGGCTACCCAAACATGCTTCGAGTCGAACAAAGAAAACTTCGGCAACTTTCCCACTTTACTCGAGAAACTCGCGAGAGAGAAACCAGGGAAACAAACTCCCAGGCATAACCATATTCAGGCAAAACCGAGCTCGTGCACGTGCACGGTGCCGGCGAGCCCTTTCCAGCCATCACTTCATCGTCGAACAAAACGTCGATCATCCCAAAACCATCCCCGACCCACTCGAGCATCACCATAATTCTCGAATTCGAAATCGAGAAGAAGAACGAAACCTGGAACGCCACTCAACACCTCCTCAAACCTGTCAACGATCCAATCTCACCGCCTCGACCCCCGGAGGTCACGAAATTCTGGCCACGGCTTCACCTACCACCTCGCTACCCTCCTCCAGAGTGCGGTCGCACTCGATCCATCATAGGGAGCGAATGAATCCAAGCAAGTACCCTCGTAAATACTAGGGTTAAAAATTTGATTCGATCACCATCCTCACCCCAATGCTTTGATTACCCACCTGGCATTTTTCTCACCATCGCCGATCATCCTTCTTCCACCAGAAAGAATCCCGATCGTCAAAACACTCTAGATCATCAGAAAATCTCGGAAACCCATTTTTCAGACATCACTAAATATCACATTCACTACTTCATTAAAATTTGTGAATTTGATTTTTAAAATCCTATCTTCCATTTACAATTCCAGATATATAATTATATCAACAAATTACAAGATTTAATTTTTGATATTTTTTCAAGATTGCTCTGTGTTTTCTTCTACCAGACAATGTTTCCTACCTAAAATTATTGCCACTATTTTTAAAAGCTTAGTTAAGTTTTAAACAACAACTTTGTTTTAGATACTTAAGTCTTAAAGAAATTTGAGTGAGAAGGTTTAAAAGATGAAACTAAGTTAAATCTCTGTAGTATTTAAACAGAGATGAACACTGGGATTTATCTAGACATACTCACCTGTTTTTAGAGTATTTAAACCCAACATACAACCACATTTCCAAGCATACATCATAAGTTTACTTAGGCCATAAGTCATATGCATCAAAATTTAAAGATGTCCCAAGTTAACAAGTTAAAGGTAGAGTCTTAACCCAAAATCAGAGGTATTTAAAACAACTGATATGCACACTTATATAAATACACAAAGGCTGGCATAAACACATACATATAAACAAACATTAACACAGACTTCACAAGTTATTTAAGTTTTTGTTTAAGAGTGTACTCACATTTACAGTTCAAGTCAAAGATTGGAACTGAGATCAGGGAGGTTTTAAAATCTACAGACATGCACACTACATAAAGTCACAACATTTGCACATAAACATACACATAAATAAACTTCATCACAGAACTCATATGCAACAGGAGATTAGCTATTTAAGTTTTAATTTAAAAATGTTTACTCACCAGTCATTTGAAACAGAAACTCGCTCTTTTTATTTGAAGACAGGGAACTTGAAATCTGGCATTTGAAACTCCCATATTTTGTTGTTTTGATTTCTGGAAACTTTGAACTAGCTTGAACTTGAGAACTGAAATGTTTGGACTAGCTTTGAAACTAAAGTGTTTTGTTTTCTTATTTGATTTCAGGTTACAGGTTGTATAATGAATCGAAGATGGAAAGAAGCTTTGCTAAATAGAACAAGTATGCAATATTGTTTATTGTTCAAGTACACAACACATTTCAGAGATTTTTATCTTAAAGAATGCTGGAAAGGGATGGCTCGTGTACTTGATGATGGCATTCAATGCCCTGCTCTTATTAAAGTCTACAATAGTCCATATTTTATGCTTGTATGTACAACCTACATATGTTTACATTTGTTTACTTAGCTTAGCAAACTTCCCCATTCCTATTCGTATATACAGAGATGATTTCTGCCTGCACATGTATTTGCTAAAGATTATACACTCTAGAATTTTACTTAAGTTTTAGTTTTAAAGATTGTTATGGTTGTGGTATTATGTTAACTTGTTATTGTTTCTATTTCTAACATAAGTGTATTTATTTCTATTTTAAAACATAAACTATCAAATATAAAGTTAACTATTATTATTTTATTTTATACTTACTTAAATATTTATAAGGTATATTTTACTATATATATTATATTTATTTTAGAGATTCATATATATTTAAAAACCATAACTTCTTTTCAAAATATATATAACAATTTCCATTTATAATAAAAATCTACTTATATAGACATTATATTATAAATAAAGCTCATTATCACATTATTACTAATTTTTATTAAGCTATACTCTAAAAAGAACAACAATCCTTTTATTTAATTTAAATCTAAGCTAAAATCATTTAGAAAATTTTAACTTAAACCTCGAGTATATTTTAAAGCCATATGATTATTTATTTAATATTCAATTTAAACCAAATTTAAAACAGACATTTACTATTTACAATATATACAAATATATATATATAAATAAATAGAAAATAATTTATTAGCCTTTAAAAGATAATTTATCAGTTAAATATCCATTTAAAAGAAAATTATCAAGTCAATTTATATTTTATTAACAATTATATATCAAATCAATTTAATATTTAATATAGATTATTAAATTGATATTGCTCAAAATTCCGGGATGTCACATTCCTCCCCTCTTAAAAGAATTTCGTCCCCGAAATTTAAAACAAAGGTAATTTAATAATCTCATTAAAGATTTAATTTTAAAAACACAAGCATATATCATCAATATATACTAACAACCCTAGCAATCAATCATCCAATCAAACAAATCAAACTATCCAGAAAAATACTGGAAAGAACTTCCTCGAGTTTCCCCGAGTATAAATACCGGGTTACTCGCTCTATAGAATCCAAACAATCAATACTACAAAGCTACACCCAACTAGATCTACAAAACAAGATAGGATATCAGACTATAGACAAGTCTGACTCAACATCCAAAACTCCCTGAACTGCTGGTTCTACAACCAGAGACAACTCATACACGTACTCCCTCAGAGACACGTGAAACACACGAATTCCAGTTATCCAAACTGACAATTCACTCCTGAAGATCAAACACTTATCCAAAATCAAATCTCCAATTCTTAAATCCAAATTCCTTCGGACGATCCTGGGACTCCTACATCCTTACTGATCAGCTTATCCTTCGCTGATGCCCTCCCGAAACGACCCGAACCAAAACAATCTAACAAAATGACCTTTCCAAGATCAACCAAAACTCAAAACTCCACCCTACTCCATAATCAAAACAGGTCTCACTACTCTTATCCAGAAGAGATAAACAGGTGCTCTCCAAACTGCTTCCGCTGCACAACTCTGATCCGAGCAGATGAAAATGATGATGTCGAACACAAGCAAAGACTGGGAAAAACACTTTCCAAAAATAAAACTCAGAAGTTCCTCCAAAATCTGAGCTACCTCACTAACATCTTCCTCCAGAAACCATCCAACTACTGAGATGAACCATCGGTATCATCCCTAGAATCAAGTTGATACCAAACTCAATCTCCAGATGCTGACAAAACTCTGACTTCCTGAAGACATCCAAAAAAATCTCGAAAAACCCAAGAGAACACTCAAACTATCGCAAGTCACTTTTGCGATCAACCCAATCTAATATCCAAAGAAAAACTGTTCTCTCTTTACCAAACAGAACAGCTCACACTTAACTAGCCAACCCAACAAAGAAACGAAACCACTCTGCTGCTTCTGAACTCCACTGCTAAGCTAGAAAGCTTCCTTGCCAGCATACAGGACCTTCCAAACTACCCTGCTGACACCAATGCTAAGGAATTTCCAAATCCAAAGCTCTTCAAGAAACTCGAACCTCAAACTAAACAGAAACACTCTACTGCACTCAGCCGCATCACCGAAGCAGACACACTTCTTTAAAACTTGTTCCAAAGAAAATATCTTCGGAAACATCCATAGTCACTGCGTCTCATCACACAGCTACTACTCCCTGAGATATCAAGATATCATCACTAGCTTCTGTCCAACTGACAGATCCAAATTCTACTCAAAGATGGACTCCGAACCTTTACAGGTTTCCTTCAGAGATCGATGAAATCCTTACATCAACAAAGCTCACTCGAGACGGTATTAGGTCTACAGTCCCGACAGATACACTTCCAACCATTGGTAGTCGTGTTACACACACCACTACCCTATCTACCTTTATAACTTATATTGGAAAACCCGAACAAGTAATCCAACAGACAGGTAGAAATAGATAAATATATATATATATAGATAAAAATTACAAGTACGCTCTCTCAGGATAGACACCACTCCAGAGCCTAGGTATTCACTCAACCTAACGCTCTGATACCAACTGTCACGACCCGACTTCCACGCCCGGAAAATCGTATCGTTTTTAAGAAAAGAAAGAGGTGAGAAAGTAGAAAAGATAGAGAAGAAGAAGAAACAACATCGGAATCTCAACAGCGGAACGAATAAAATATAATATATCACATAAGAGAATACATAGTATCATATACATCATAGATACACAGCTTATACATCACATACTAGACAGTTATAAACACCTGTCTAGTTAATACAACTCACACATCACAGAGATACAACACAGCGGAAATACAGAATAAACACTAACACAGCGGAACCAATATATATATCTATACGCTGAAGCCTCCTGCTCCATTTGCTCCTCCAGTATTCGTCAAAGCTAACCTGAATCCCTTGGCTACCCGTAAAAATTTGGGTACCCGAGAGTTTATGAAAAACAGAAATAAACTTCGGGTCAGACATGGGTCTGGTATGAGTAAACGGTTAAAGTTGCTTAACTTTAAAAATCATTTGAAACAAAAGGTATCACGTAAGACATCCCACACATAAACATGGAAATGTTTTTACCTTACGCTAACCAAAACTTTGATAGGAAATTCAGTGATATTATAATAGTGTCTAAGGTTTTCAAGTAAAATACAGAAATAGCTGAAATGCTTACATCTCACATTTCAACATAGTTGGGCACAATCAAAACGTACGGCGCTTATTGGAGATTGGATTCCATACAATGGCTGGGCTACTGGGGTACCGCCCGTCACAGTACGTGGCCTAGATCACCGTACCGAGGAGTACGCCCGCTCCCCTGCAACACAAAGCCGGAACCATCCCTTACTGGACAGTTCCAAACGAAACAACCCCACGGTTGTTCATGACCAACCGCACACTAAGCCGAAAATAATAAGGGACATCTAGACAGGGGTATATCTCGCTCTCAAGTGGGTGCTACCCACGAAGCCTTGCTGCACCTCCCCTGTTTTAGCCATTCCCGGTTGATGAGGCTTGAGGTCACGATTACCTTAACAGAACTCATCACTTAGAATGCTCATCGTCCACCTGACGATGTTCTGAAAGCATTCGATCCATACAAGTTCGTTCCGGGTTCGAACGAAACCGAAGGCATTATCTCGTTACACTCGTATTGGAATCACCCTCAGAGTTAACGACAATAACCCTTGCATTCTGAATCATCTCGTTACACTCGTATTGGAATCACCCTCAGAGTTAACGACAATAACCCTTGCATTCTGAATCACCATCTCGAATCTATAAGTACTATCTTCGTCAAACTCATTACGGAATCACCCACAGAGTTATACTGACGTATAGTTCTTATACCTCGAGTCTTCACTTGCTCCATTTGAATTTCACGACCTAACGTTATTTTGGATCGATGTGGTATTCGGGTCTCCAGACCTAGAATCCCGGTATACGGAAACCCGATCCCGGTCTCATCGAAATCCAAACCGTGTCTTTTAAGGCCAAGTTGTTTTAAAGTTAAAACAATTTAATTCAATTATCTATATACACAGAGATAGATAAAACACAATATAACAATGGATAATAACATCATCATCATAAACAGATAATCAATATTATCTACTCAACAGATAATCAATATCATCATACTTAACCAAGCATCCATAACACAATAGATATATATCTGAGATCACAATCAATCATGGAAATCAATATCATCCATCATATATAAACAAAGATTAATAATCACCTCATTTATAATTAATTTAAAATGAATTAAATTAATTACAAATCTCTAATTAATTTAAAGTAAAATAAATTAATTACTCCATCAATATTAAACTTGCTTACATAACCATTAATTAATTACAAGTTAATTAATTAATCATTCTCTACTTTCCATCTTAATTAACCATTTTAGATTAATTATCTCGAATTATATTTAAGTAATTATCCTCTAATTATTTTACAAATTAATTACTTCATACCAATTATAGAAAGTAACCTTTTAAATTACTAAAATTAATTTCATTTCTTCTTAATTAATTACTCTAATGAATTGCTTCATTTATTAATTATTCCCAAATAAATCCATTTTAACTTGCATCATTAATTACAATAATTAATGATCTCTAATTACATTTATTTCATTTAGTAATTTATCTCCAATTAACAAAATGTTAATCACCTTGATTAACTCCATTCAGTAATTAACTACCCTTAATTACTTCAATTAATAATTTAATTACTCCATAATTAAATATCTCTAATTAATCCCTTGATTAATTTATACAAAGTAATTATACTCAAATTACTTTCATTTTTCAATCATCCCAAATAAATTACTTCCTTAAGTAATTTTACTTATCACATCATCAAATGGTTATTTAAATTAATTAAACTTAATTAGTTAACTTAAACAATTTATATTAAACTTAATTAATTACAATGAGAAATAAATTCCTTAATTACTTTCATAAGTAATTATACTTAAATAATTCACAACTGATTATCTTAAATTAATAAATCTAATTAATTATCAAATTAATCATATTTATTTAATCATCCTAGTTAATAACCTTCATTAATTATTAACACTTCTTAAATTACTTTTCTAAAGTAATTAAATTAAGATTTATTATTAATTACAATTAAATTTTATCTTTAATAACTCATTAATAAATCCTTAATTATTTAATTAATTAAGTATTCAATATCACTTAATTAATTCTTGCTTACTTTATTAATTAATAATCATAGATTAAAATTCAACTCTTATTTAATTAATGATTCTTAATTATCCATTTATTACCAATTAATTATCTTAAACCTTAATTAACTAATTTAACTTTTAATTACTAAATTAATTAATCCAATCATTAATTAATCAAATTAGTTAATTATTCATTTTAAATTAACTTAAATGTTACAAATCTATAAATCTACATTTATTTAAAAGCAAAGGCATTTTCTTATTAATGGTCAAATTCTCCTTTATAAACGCCTTTGAAACATTTTACCGTTGACTCTACTTTTACATTTCATTTCAATTTTAGATTCAAGATAATTACAACTTAACTTAGCTAAATTTAAAACACTTTAAATATACTTTAAACCTTATAAAGTTATAAAACATTTCATTTTTATAAAACTTATATTTATTTAAACTAGGAGACAAAATAATTTGAATCCTATCTATAACATTTTGATTTTACTTTGTTTTTAAAACCCAGCTTTAAATTTTAAACTTTGAAAACTGCCAGGCTTTTAAAACTGGCATCACCATCATGACCCGAGGCTACCCAAACATGTTTCGAGTCGAACAAAGAAAACTTCGGCAACTTTCCCACTTTACTCGAGAAACTCGCGAGAGAGAAACCAGGGAAACAAACTCCCAGGCATAACCATATTCAGGCAAAACCGAGCTCGTGCACGTGCACGGTGCCGGCGAGCCCTTTCCAGCCATCACTTCATCGTCGAACAAAACGTCGATCATCCCAAAACCATCCCCGACCCACTCGAGCATCACCATAATTCTCGAATTCGAAATCGAGAAGAAGAACGAAACCTGGAACGCCACTCAACACCTCCTCAAACCTGTCAACGATCCAATCTCACCGCCTCGACCCCCGGAGGTCACGAAATTCTGGCCACGGCTTCACCTACCACCTCGCTACCCTCCTCCAGAGTGCGGTCGCACTCGATCCATCATAGGGAGCGAATGAATCCAAGCAAGTACCCTCGTAAATACTAGGGTTAAAAATTTGATTCGATCACCATCCTCACCCCAATGCTTTGATTACCCACCTGGCATTTTTCTCACCATCGCCGATCATCCTTCTTCCACCAGAAAGAATCCCGATCGTCAAAACACTCTAGATCATCAGAAAATCTCGGAAACCCATTTTTCAGACATCACTAAATATCACATTCACTACTTCATTAAAATTTGTGAATTTGATTTTTAAAATCCTATCTTCCATTTACAATTCCAGATATATAATTATATCAACAAATTACAAGATTTAATTTTTGATATTTTTTCAAGATTGCTCTGTGTTTTCTTCTACCAGACAATGTTTCCTACCTAAAATTATTGCCACTATTTTTAAAAGCTTAGTTAAGTTTTAAACAACAACTTTGTTTTAGATACTTAAGTCTTAAAGAAATTTGAGTGAGAAGGTTTAAAAGATGAAACTAAGTTAAATCTCTGTAGTATTTAAACAGAGATGAACACTGGGATTTATCTAGACATACTCACCTGTTTTTAGAGTATTTAAACCCAACATACAACCACATTTCCAAGCATACATCATAAGTTTACTTAGGCCATAAGTCATATGCATCAAAATTTAAAGATGTCCCAAGTTAACAAGTTAAAGGTAGAGTCTTAACCCAAAATCAGAGGTATTTAAAACAACTGATATGCACACTTATATAAATACACAAAGGCTGGCATAAACACATACATATAAACAAACATTAACACAGACTTCACAAGTTATTTAAGTTTTTGTTTAAGAGTGTACTCACATTTACAGTTCAAGTCAAAGATTGGAACTGAGATCAGGGAGGTTTTAAAATCTACAGACATGCACACTACATAAAGTCACAACATTTGCACATAAACATACACATAAATAAACTTCATCACAGAACTCATATGCAACAGGAGATTAGCTATTTAAGTTTTAATTTAAAAATGTTTACTCACCAGTCATTTGAAACAGAAACTCGCTCTTTTTATTTGAAGACAGGGAACTTGAAATCTGGCATTTGAAAACTCCCATATTTTGTTGTTTTGATTTCTGGAAACTTTGAACTAGCTTGAACTTGAGAACTGAAATGTTTGGACTAGCTTTGAAACTAAAGTGTTTTGTTTTCTTATTTGATTTCAGGTTACAGGTTGTATAATGAATCGAAGATGGAAAGAAGCTTTGCTAAATAGAACAAGTATGCAATATTGTTTATTGTTCAAGTACACAACACATTTCAGAGATTTTTATCTTAAAGAATGCTGGAAAGGGATGGCTCGTGTACTTGATGATGGCATTCAATGCCCTGCTCTTATTAAAGTCTACAATAGTCCATATTTTATGCTTGTATGTACAACCTACATATGTTTACATTTGTTTACTTAGCTTAGCAAACTTCCTCATTCCTATTCGTATATACAGAGATGATTTCTGCCTGCACATGTATTTGCTAAAGATTATACACTCTAGAATTTTACTTAAGTTTTAGTTTTAAAGATTGTTATGGTTGTGGTATTATGTTAACTTGTTATTGTTTCTATTTCTAACATAAGTGTATTTATTTCTATTTTAAAACATAAACTATCAAATATAAAGTTAACTATTATTATTTTATTTTATACTTACTTAAATATTTATAAGGTATATTTTACTATATATATTATATTTATTTTAGAGATTCATATATATTTAAAAACCATAACTTCTTTTCAAAATATATATAACAATTTCCATTTATAATAAAAATCTACTTATATAGACATTATATTATAAATAAAGCTCATTATCACATTATTACTAATTTTTATTAAGCTATACTCTAAAAAGAACAACAATCCTTTTATTTAATTTAAATCTAAGCTAAAATCATTTAGAAAATTTTAACTTAAACCTCGAGTATATTTTAAAGCCATATGATTATTTATTTAATATTCAATTTAAACCAAATTTAAAACAGACATTTACTATTTACAATATATACAAATATATATATATATATAAATAAATAGAAAATAATTTATTAGCCTTTAAAAGATAATTTATCAGTTAAATATCCATTTAAAAGAAAATTATCAAGTCAATTTATATTTTATTAACAATTATATATCAAATCAATTTAATATTTAATATAGATTATTAAATTGATATTGCTCAAAATTCCGGGATGTCACACCTCTTTAACTATTTAAAATAAGTAAATTCATATACATGTATATATTAAGTTCCCAACAAAAAGCTTTTTTTAATTTGACAAAGTCAAAACTTTATATTTGAAATTCAATATCAACAAAATCTATCTTTGATTTTGAAAACAATTTAGACAACTTTTCTTAATTCACAACTACATTCATTACTATTTACTAGATCATAATCCAAAATTCAAATGCTTGCAATTACAACTTTTGTATATATTTGGGAAAATAAATTTTTGAATGATGAATGATTTTAACATAAAAAATTCAAAATATTTGAACCATAACTACCATTTATTAGACTATTTGAAATCTTTAATTATATATCTTAAGTTTCAATTCAACCATGGATATCGAATCAAAACATTTTGTAAAATAACGTATTGAATATTAGTTTTGAAATTCAAATTAAAACAATGATTTGAGATATTGAAATACATTTTTAATGACTTTTAAATTACAAAATCATATACATATATATACATACATACATACATACATACATATATGAGTCCAAATACCTTTTTTTATTTTTTAATCAAAGATTAATAATCCAATATTATCAAATGAGTAAGACGTATCGATTTAATCATGATGAGACTACATATGAGAATATGGAATCATTTTATAAACTATCCAACAAAAATATCTATGAACTAAAATTTATATAAGAGATATACTTTAAATATTACAATGTTGATCACACCTTGAATGGTAGATCATCTTATATGCAACTTAAAAAAGTCTTCCTCATTGTAACACCTTGATTTGGGATTTTTCCTCGGATCTCGTGTAGATCACCACCCAGCTTTGCAAGAGAAGGATGGACCACTTATTTTATTTTTTATTTGCATTTGGTATTGGAGTTGATAAAATTTTGGAAATATTGATTTGATTTTCAACTATGGAATGTTAGGAGGAAAGAAGAGAATAGTGAATAAAAAATGAATGTATGTTGGAAATGAACTAGTGGATTTGTTTTTTAAGGAAAGAATGAAACATTTCCCATTATTTAACTAAAACTTCCCTAATCAATTCCATTAATCTCACCTTCTCCATTCCTCTGTATTCACGTGGTATGGCAGAAATTGCTTGCCATCAGATATAACCTTTATATATGCATTCAAATAATTTCAAATAACTCCCAAACTTCAAATAAATTAAATATTAATTAATATTTCTCAAATATTAAGTAATTTAATTAATTTACAATATTATGTAAATTAATTAAATCGTGTGGTTTTATGAAGAATTCATAAATACGATTGTTTAACTCGGTGATGTGATTTACGTCAGCATTTAATAGAACAATTTAAATATAAATGTTCATATGTCATCTTAGCTAGTGGTATGATATTTTGGCCAAATTCATCTCTTACAAACCTTTTCAGTAAAATCAAATTTCACATTTTCTAAAGCATCTTTTTAGCGGCGATTATTTACACAAATTATCTTCATCAACACTATATCACATTAGGACTTATGGAATTCGATTTTAGTCAAAATCCCAATATCATCCACATTCATCTTGGTTATTCCATAAACAAAGTCATTAGCTTAATAATAACACTTATTATTAACTGCAATACTCTGGTCAAAGATTTTTACATATAGTTGACTACAGTTGACCGTGATACTAACCTCATATAACTGAGAAGACGAATCCTTTATTGAACAGTGTTTTATATCTAATGATTCAACTTAGACCAAATTATAGTCGTTCGATGATTGTCATGCAATGATTTAACTGTAATCAAAGAGGAGTTTCCACATTGAAGTTTCACATTATTCTCAAGCCAAGGAAATGTGTAACATTATCACTTCGATATTCTCTATTTGACCTTACTTATATTAACCAATAGAAACTCTCGTGTGAGTCATTCCATAGTTATCCGATAACCATAAGTACGTGACTCCTTGGTGCTCCTAGCAGCCATGAGAAATACACTATCCAATATTTGGAGAGCGGTATACACTCTGGTCTTAACGGATGAATGATATCCTTTCTCGAACATCTTGACTAAGAATAGTTAAAATAATATATTCTTTTCAATGTGATAAAATTTTCATGATTATAAAAATTATAATTACTATCACATAACATATCATTTAAGGATTTTCTATTTATGTACTTTAAATTAATTACTTACTTTTTTATGTACTATATAACAAGTATATAATAGAAAGCAATACACCATTTATTTTTAACAAGATTGGTCATCGAGTTACTTATATGTAACAAATTACATAATTACCTCTAGGGCATACCCTTAACTTTACCGTATATATCAATATATATCAAAATGTTATTTTATGGAAGAATGCTCCTCAATTCGTAGAGAGCACTCATCATTATTAGCATATTATATGAGTACTGAAAAACCATCAACAAGTTTGATAGGTGACTATACATGAGAAGGATAGATTGAACTGAAATAGAAGATCATCAACTAGATGATCAATAGGTACATAAAAAAATGGTAAAATATACAACACCATAAATCTGAGAAGAGTGCGACATTTGCATAAAGAACCAAAGTCATTGCATAGTAATGAACTATTATGGAGAAATAATTGAGTAGACATTAAGGAAGCATAGGCCGAGAAGTGCATAATGTGGAATAAAACTGGGAGAAAGGCAATGAAATGCTCAATTGAAAGATACAGGCTGCTGCATTAGGGAAAGAATCAATTATGCTAAAAGATGAATGGACTTCCTATGTGTCCATGAAAATTGATAGATCTCCACTAATCTCTTGGTTGGTTTACAAGGAGGAGAGGAAGATCGTTGTGAGGTGGGGAACTGCAAGTAATCCGATCCAAATGAGATCTCCAATATGTATATCTTCTATGGCCCATGTGGAAAATGAAATATTCCATGTATAAGCTATAAAATAGCATAGGATTTTCTATATGAATTTTTCGACACTCGTTGGTTAATTTCATTCCAAAGGTCCTAACTTGTAATAAAAACATTATGTCCAAAAATTTCCTAAGCAAATGGTCATAAATAAATATAAAATGAGTTTAATATTCATGTGAGGATAGGAAATAGTTTGATTTGGAAACAGAATCCATTAGATGTGCCGAGCGTATAATGTCAAGGTCAAAGATAACAAATAAATTACTAACTATATGTTGGGTGAATGGACAATTGAAGAAAAAGTGTGTGGTGATTTTGGGTTCTATGTTGCAAAAATAACAAGGGTTATTATTGGGGTTGTTTATAGATTTAGTGTTTAGCTTAGTAATGGTGTTTACTTTATCGTGTAATATAATCTATATATAAATTTTAATTTTCAACCGTGCATCCATTTTCCAAATAGGTTTGCAAATCCATAGGGTTAAGTTTCTAGAAAAAATTAAAACCTTATACAGAGATTTTAATGTGTATTATTTCTTTTTATCCCAGCACCATACTAGATGGTCGTTTTGATCGTCCAACTTAATAATATTAATAAGTCTTTTAAATTGCCTAAACGTATTTTCAATTAATGATGAAATGAGAAATTCTGTTAAAAGTATCGTGGGCTTGAAATACATCCATGATAAGATCATTCTTGTTGTTAGATGCTAAGTTTTTTTCAAGAAATTTGTGTTTTAAAGCGATCATGGATACCCAAGAATCATTCCAGAAGGTTATTCTATTTCCCGAGTGAGTATTAAATTGGATACTTAGTTTAAATATGTGGAAATGATTAAAAATATTTCTCTATAAGGCGAAGAGAACTTGTTTATTGGGTTTATATAAATTTTTAGAATTATAGTAATAGAAGTTACTAAGTATTTCTTTCCATGTTGTTGTATAGTCGTCAAGAAATTTCAAAGCCATTTACATAGAAGGGAGGTGTTTAGGACTTTTAGATTGGCAATGCCTAGACCGACTTGGGTTTTCAACTTGCATACCATATCCCAGTTAATTACATAATTTAAATTGGAGCATTCTAAACCTCTTTTCCATAAGAATTTCTTTTTGATGTTATCAATTTTATTAATCGTGCGGTTAGAGAACAAGAAATAGGAACCTAATATATCGGAATTACCAACAAAATCAAATTAATAAGAACTGCCCTACCCACCCTCGAAAGCCAACTGGCTTTTCAAAAAGGAATTCTTTTGTTAACTTTATCAGTGATGGTGTTCTAGTCATATCTTTTTGGTTCAGTTTGTCCAATAGGTATACCTAGCTATATAATAGGGAAGTCCATGGTTTGAAAATTTAACGTACAAGCCACCCCAACTGCATCATTTGAGGTGTCGTTGATGACTAATAGTGAGCATTTGTGAAAGTTAATTTTAAGCCCCAAGACTAGGTCAATGTTATATAAAATAAGTTTAAGTGACGCGATATGGTGAGGGAGATGGGAGAAAAATAAGAGGATATCATATGCATATTGGAGATTAGAAAATTTATCTGTGGTAATATCTCTCCCAAATCTAGGTAAGATGTTATTATGTAGTGCTAGTTTAATTATTTTATTAAATATTTCTACCGCTAGGTCAAATAGTAAGGGTTAGAGGGGACCACTATGACGAATAGCCCTTTTGGATTGGATGTCGTTACCCTTAATTCCATTTGGTAAAATGGGAGACATACCAGATTTCAAGATGAGATTAATTCATGAGATTGACTTTTCAATGAATCCCCTTTTTTTAGAGTGTCCAAGAGAAAGCCCAGTCAATTGGGTCATAGGCCTTGATGAAATCCAATTTAAGGAGAGTGCACATGATACTTTCCATGTGACAATAGTTAATAAATTTTTGAGCGGTATCTAACTTATTTATAATACGCATGTCTTGTAAAAATGTCATTTGAAATTTGTCAATTAGATCATCCATTTTATTCCTCAACCTATCTGCTAGAACTTTGGTGAATATTTTAATAGAGTGGTTAATTAGGGATATTGGTCTAAAATTTGTAAGCCCTTCTAGATTTTCTCTTTAAGAGATTAGAATGACACCAATAAAATTAAGCTTACCCAATTGTAGGTTGCCAGAGTAGAGTTTGTTAAAGAGTTCCATTATGTCATTTTAGGTGGTGTGCCAAACATTTGGACAAAAAATAATCGAAAAGCCATCAGGGCTAAAGGCTTTGTCACTAGCCAATCCCTTAATGGTTGTTTGGACTACCTTTTCTATGAAGTTGATAGAATTAGGGCCCTAGAGGAAATTATGTAATTTGTTATATATATCTAACTCAATAACCAATCATGTTCAAAATAAAAGGTGTTTTCTTTCTATTAAATACTTGTTATATTGTTATATAATTAATCAAATAATTAATTTAAAGTAAGTTAAATGGAAATTCTTCAAATGATATGCTATGTGATGGTAATTACAATATGTTGTAGTTATGAGAAATTTATCACAAAAAGATAATATATTATTTTAAATACTTTAAGTCAAGATGTTTCGAGATGGGATATTGATACATCCATTGAGACTTAAGTATACAACGCTCTCCAAATGTTGGGCAATGTACTACTCATGAATGCTGGTGGACCAGCTGTTACATACTAATAGTTACTGGATAACTATGGAATGAGTCACTCGAGAGTAATTTATGGGTTAATATAACTAAGGTCGAATAGAGAATTTAGAAGTAATGATTTTACACAGTTCACTTGTCTTGAGAATATTGTGGAACTTCATTATGAATACTCCACTTTAATTATAGTTAAATCATGGTATGACGTCTATAGAACGACTATAGTTGGGTATGCATTAAAACATTAGAAGTAAAACACTATTCAAGGGAGAATTCGTCTCCTCGATTATATGAAGTTATTATCACGGGGTCAATTTAAGCCAGCTCAGTCAAAGTCTCTGACCAGAGTAGTATGTTTAATAATAATTGTTATTAAACCAAGGACTATGTGTTTGGACTACAAAGTTGAATGTGGATGATATTGGAATTTTGTCTATTACAAAATTCTACAAGCCCAAAAGTGATATAGTTTTGACGAAGAGAATTGGTGTAAATAGTCATTACAATTAGATACCGCTTATAATAGTAAAATTGTATTTTACCGAAAAGATGTGTACGCGGTAAATGCAGCCAAAATATCGCACCTATAACAACCTGAAATTTCGAAGACGTCGTATTTAAAAATATGAATTATTTAAATATTTGAATTTTGGTTGTAATGTATTAAATGGAATTTATAACCTTGGTAAACCCTTTTTAACTAATAATCATTGATGCTAAACTAGTTTTTGAAAAATGTTTACAAATTAAATATTTTGAAGAAATATCGATAATATGGCCGAAAATCATTTTACCAATAAACAGTTGTTTTCTCGATAAAAGTTATTCGAACTTTTTATGCTTGTATAATACACTAATGTGTCATTATTTAGCTAATAAAATTGATTTGTGTAATTAAAAGCTTATAGAAGGAATTTGAAGATAGTTTGGGAGAGGGGTAGTTTGAGAAACTTAGGGCTAAAGTAATGATGTGGAAAGGAGAAGTGAAGTGCACATGGAGGGGGGTTCTTCTTTGGCCGATCATGAAGGGGAGGAGAGCTGATAGTTACCCCTTATATGATGCTACATAATAGTCTTCATATTATCACAAAGTTGTTCTGCAAATATTGGAAAAAAATTCTAATTATTCATGTACTTTTCTTCTCTTTAATCTTCCAAAAACCATATCAAATCAACTCCGAATCCTTCTAAATTTTGTCCAAGGCCTAAGATCATCTTGGCAAAAAGGAGTAGTTATTCAAATGATGAAGGCAAGGAGCATAGACCTCGAACATGGTTTGGGCCACGAGTAAATAAGGGAGGCGGAAGGAGGCTATGCACTAAATGGGCTGAAGGTTGGATCTTTTGGCAAGTTAGTGATGGTAGGAAGTGTTTATATGATTCTTATGTGCTTTTGTTAGCTTGGTTTATGGATGAGTTGATTCACCATTTGATAGTACATATTGTGTTATATATGTTGTGCGCTTGAAATATAAAGTTAAAGTAAAGCTAACTAACTTAAGTTATAACTTTGGACCCCTTGCTTTTGAAAGACAAATGATAAATCTATATTGTATGTCATCACTTCTATGACCTTCTGTAACATGTGGCATGGCCTCAACATTTTTGTATATATAGTTGTTTGTATTGTGTGTTGAAATTGGAATGGATATGGAATGGTCCACATAGCGATAGTTGCCATTAAATAACTTTGAATCCCCTTGTGTTTAAACTTGTTCAAATTGGTTTTATGTGAATATATTGTTAATGTATATATTTCGGTTATGTTCTATACTTGTCGTAGTGTACGGAATAGCGAGTAAGTGGTTTGAAAAGTTATAGAAATGGTTGAACAAAGTTTTTAAATTTATAATGAAAACGGTTTATTAAAAGGATTTATTAAAGTCAACTAGTCATTAATTAAATGAATAATTAATCTCAAACATCATTAATTTAAATGATGAGTAATTTTAAATTCCATTAATTAAAACAATTAATGAAGTTTAAAATAATCATAAATTAATCAGATTAATTAAATTCAAACTCCATTAGCTAAAACCATTATTTAAAACATTACTTGTTAAAATGATTTATTTAAATATAAAACATCATTAATTAAGCTGACTTAACTATTACCCATTAGCTTGGCCCGACAACGAGATGCTAATTATTGAGTTTCTTGGTTGAATCTAAGTGAAAACTTGAGCCACTGAGGCATTGACTTGAATTGAGATGCTCGGCATGTAAGCATCGCTCGGCATATTAGTTTCGCTCGGCCTGACCACATCGCTCGGCCTCAAATATGTGGTTCAGCCGAGGGAGGATGATGTGTGTGTTGCCCGGCTAAGAGAAAGGTGTTGTTGGGAACTAAGTGAACGTCGCTTGGTAGAAAGAAAAGTGATGGTAGGAACTCAACACCATCATTCGGCTAACGCCGCTCGGCTAAAGGAAAGAAGCTAAAGGAGCACAGTATATGCCACTCGGCAAGGGTGGCTCGGCATTGGAGTGTTCGGCAGGAATACCTTAGTCTCGTGCCGTTTGGCCATAGAGGGACAGTTATGTGGCTCAGCGAAGAAGGCTACGTGGCTCGGTGACCACTCGAACGACATTGAAGGGAAGATCAAGCGGCCCGGCCAAGGGGCACTCGGCATGGACGCCTTAGTTGTTCGGCTTGGCATGGCCTCGCTCAGCATGGCCTCGCTCGGCATCTCTCGATCGGCGTTTGCCGTTCGGTGTGTCTCGTTCGGCATACCAGGCTCGGTGCACAGAAGTCATATACTATGGGCCGAAGTACCTTGTTCTCGGGCCCACGGAGGAAGTCCAGCCTATCTTCGTCTATAAATAGAGGGGCATGGGCATAGTGAAAAGGGACCTTTTTTCGAGAACTCCTGTGTCGACCGCCCATGACCCCTGCACCGATCCTAGAGATAGTGCGCTGTAAAGTGTGCCAGGCGACCATAGATGATTGCCAGGGTAAATTTAAACAACAGAATCTATCGTATTACTCACAGCGCATGGACAAAATATAATAGAATATATATATATATATATAGTGAAGCTTCACAGAATAGAATCTCATCAATAAAACTTCATAATAGTTGAATACAAACATCTGAACAGTCAATACATCAAGCCTCACTACATAACACTCAGAGAATATACAAGCAGCGGAACATCCAGTACATATAGTAAGAAGATAATATGTAATCCTCCAGCTCGTCTTCGACATCAACACCGTGGAAAGCAAGAACAGCACCTGTCACCTGCTACCTAGTCTGCCCATCCCAAAATGGACGAACAGCCCAAGGCAATAAGAGTTAAAACATAAAGCCTTGAGTCAGACAACAGTCTTAGTGAGCGGTAAATTAACTAACAACATACCAAAAGAGCATAAAGGAAAAAGGAATAGGAATCCAACCCTCCCACTCCACCTCTTTCTACAGTGATAGCCCCCAGACACACACTAAGTAGAAGCAAACATAGCAGAGCATACAATTTAAAGTAAAGCAATTATCACTCGAGTCAAGGGCAATGATTTCCAAGTACAAACCCCCAAGGCCCAAACCAAGATCAGATAAGCACCCAGAAAATACCGCTCTTGAGACCGAATGATGATACAACCAAACTTCCATGACTCTGGCTATCAATGTTATCATTGCTTCGATATCATCGTTAATTGAATGACCGGCTCTTTATTTCATCCGTTCGTCAAGGGCTAATGGAAACCCCGGTTCTAGACATAACTCCGCACGTCATCGTGACCCGTGCCTAGGACTATCGAATCTGCCCAGAGTACTTGACTACCAATCAGTAGCCTTCAGGGACTATCGAATCTGCCCAACGTACTCTTGCTTTGAGCATGCTAGAACCTTCAACAACGATGAGATCTCAGCCTTCTAGTCATCCTCCTCGACGACTATTTCCATACTAGCTCAAGCGCCTCTCGAGCAAACCATTATCCTCAAACTCGAACCATGTCACCGAGTTATCAATCTGCTTGGAATGATCCCGTATGGATTAGACCAAGGCTATCTCATATCATACTTCGCCTCATCATCATCATAGCAAAGCTTCATCTCAACATCATCATCAAATCTATCCATATGAGCTTCATCATCCGCTACATATGCCACAAGCAGCTTTTCCAATTCAAGAGCCTTTCCCTTAGCTTTTGAATCATCTTTGACCATCGTCTAAATCAAATCATCAATCATCTAATTCATGGCAATCAATCAAATCAAACATTAATCCAAGTAAACAAGCATTCAGATATGATCTAAATAGACAATTATAACAATAATGGCAATTTCGTAATTAAAGAGTCAAAAGTCTAACAAGCATGAAAACATGAGCAATATCTCTATAATCTTGATGATTGAACTTGCATAGGTTAACATGTAGTAAAATGGATGCCAAATCATTATGAACAATGGATCTATATGGATCTATACTTAGGATTAGGAAAATGCATGGAAATCACTACTTTAGCACAAAGTCAAGCCAACGATCCGATACACTCCTTTGGATCCGTGTGAGAGATAATCACCACTCACCAAATCACCTAAACACCTTAAAAGAAACCCACTTCAGATCTGGACAGCGAAGGATCTAACTCAATCTATCACCAATCCGCTTCAAACGATGAAATCTCTCTTCGATGGATGAAGATCTTCAATCTAAGCTCTTGAATCTTCAATTTGATCTTCGATTTTGATGGAAGGAATCACTAGATTAGAGTGGAGAAAAGAAGTGAAGAAGTGTAGAAGTCGAACTCTCAAAATGGCAGGACTTCGTCGCTTCGAAATCCGGATCCCAAAAATGGAGAAAAACCCTCATATTTATAGGCTGAAATCACTTTAGGTCGCTCACTCGGAGTTAGGTCGTCCACGACCTACGACCTAAAACCCTTCGACCTAAAACCCTATGACCTAACAATCCCAACCTACAACCTAACACATGCGCATCCACGCGACCTAACGCATAAGCGCTTCTTCGACCTAACACATGCGCATCCGCGACCTAACTGCTAAGCCCTTACGCGACCTAACACTCACGCGACCTAACACACACGCGACCTAACTGACTAATGGCCTAGCGACCTAACTATACTTAGCAATCTACCTTAGGTCGCTTACGACCTAACTTCAACACAAGGTCTCACGACCTAACTACACACAGGTCATACGACCTAACTACTCCTTCCTTAGGTCGTTGCCGACCTATCCTTCTTAGGTCGCTAACTTACCCTGTTTCCTATACCGCTAATCTCTTAGGTCGCATGTTCCTTAGGTCGCCAAACTCTATAAGTCGCTAACTCTTATAGGTCGCTAACTCTTATAGGTCGCTAAACTTCCTTAGGTCGCCTAATTCTATAGGTCGCTAACTCCTATAGGTCGCTAACTCCTATAGGTCGCTAAACTTCCTTAGGTCGCCTAATTCTATAGGTCGCTACAAACCCTTAAGTCACTCAAAACCTTAGGTCGCTAACATCCTATAGGTCGCTCCAACCGACCTAACCTACCCCACGACCTAAGCCACCACACGACCTATCTTCTAAACGACCTAACTATCACACGACCTAACTCCTTAGGTCGTTCTAATCCTTAGGTCGCTCCACTTCACTAAGTCGCCTACCTCATAACTCGCCAACTTCCTTAGGTCGCTCCAAACCCTCATACGACCTAAGACTTAGACTCTGGACGACTTATCAACAATGCGATCAAATGTCAACTGTTTTACGATGTTTCGATCCGTAAAAATACGGGTCGTTACATTCTCTCCCCCTTAGGAATTTCGCCCCCAAAATTCCAAACAAACAGAGCAATCAAAGACTATTCTGCATGCCTACCATCCATAGCAATCAACAAACCATGCATCCAATTCTAGCTTAGCATGCAGAATTCTAAAACTAGAACAAGTTACAATGTCGTTAGATGACACGACACCTTAGGGCCATACCTTGAAGAGTTCAGGATGAGCTGCTTTCATCCTCTCTTCTACCTCCCATGTACAGTCGTTATCATCATCACTCCATTGTATCTTGAGCAACTGAACTATCTTCCTCCTAAGCTGTTTCGTGTCGGTTTCCACAACACGAAGCGGCTTACGAGGTCTGCTATCGACTGGATCAACTTCGAAATCTTCACAGCTATCAGCAGAAACCACTGTATTCGAGTCGTGCACATACTTCCATAGATATGATACATGAAAAACATTGTGCACACTCGACATCTTTTCTGGTAACTCCAATCTATAGGCGAGCTTTCCAATTCGCTCGGTGATCGGGAATGGTCCAACAAATCTCGGAGTCAATTTTCCTTTCCTCCCGAATCGAATAACATTCTTCAGTGGAGAAATCTTCACAAAAACCATATCACCTACGTCGAATTCCAAATCCTTACGATGCTTATCGGCATAACTTTTCTGACGGTCTTGGGCTGCCTTCATTCGTTGCCGAATGATCTCTATGCAATCTGAAGTCTGTTGTATCATCTCTGGCCCAAGCATTAGCTTTTCTCCTGTCTCTAACCAACATGTCGGAGAGTTACACGGTCTTCCATACAATGCCTCATACGGTTCCATACCAATGCTTGATTGGTAACTGTTATTATACGAAAATTCCACCAAATGAAGGTGATCTTCCCATGATCCTCCGAAATCCAAAACACAAGCTCTGAGGAGATCTTCCAAAACTCGGTTGACTCTCTCGGTCTGAGCATCTGTTTAAGGGTGATAAGCTGTACTCAAACATAACTCGGTTCCCAAAACTTCCTAGAAGCTCTTCCAAAATCCACTAGTGAACAATGGATCTCGATCGCTCACTATACTCTTTGGAATACCATAGAATCGAACTATCCACTTAACATATAACTCAGCCAACTTTGATGCAGTCCTAGTCGATCGAACAGGAATGAATCTTGCACTCTTAGTCAGACGATCTACGATGACCCAAATTCCTTCATTTCCCGTTTTTGTTCTAGGTAACCCATCAATAAAATCCATCGATATTTGCTCCCACTTCCATGTAGGAACTTCTAATGGCTGAAGCAATCCACTTGGCTTCTTTTGCTCGGCTTTTACCAACTGGTAGTTCATACATTGGGAAATAAAATTTCCAACATCCTTCTTCATACCTTCCCAGTAATAGGTTCTCTTCATATCCCGATACATCTTATTTCCACCTGGATGAATTGTCATCTTCGAGTGATGACTTTCCTTCAGAACTTCACTTCTCAATTCATCTATATCGGGAACAACTAGTCGTCCTTGCTTCCGAAGCCAACCCTCTCGATCGACCTCGAATCCTTTATCCTTTTCTGGATCCAATCCAGATTCCAAATCACGGATAATCTTGACAATCTTATCATCTCGCTTTTGACTCTCGCCAATTCTTTCCACAAGAGTCAGTCTTATCGATAAGTTTGCCAACATCTCAGGTTCCAATTCGTATCTGGGCCTGAAGTCAAATCCAGCTAAATACTCGAGATTCTTCCATTCTGAAAACATGGCTCCCAATCCTGCATGTCTTCGACTTAACGCATCTGCCACTGCGTTACCTTTTCCCGGAGTATAAGCTATACCAAAATCATATGATGCCAAAAACTCTAGCCAACGTTGCTGCCGAAGATTCCAATCCTTTTGGGAGAAAAGATATTTCAACGACTTATGATCTGTAAACAACTCAAATCAAACTCCCAATAGATAATGTCTCCACATCTTCAGAGCAAAAACAATCGCCGCCAACTCCAAATCATGAGTCGGATAATTCCTTTCATGCGGCTTCAGTTGTCGACTTGCATACGCAACAACTTTATCCCTCTGCATCAGCACTGCTCCAAGTCCAGTACCACATGCGTCGGTGTAAACCACCATCTCATCATTCCCACTTGGAATAGTCAAAATAGGAGCACTTGTCAGTCGCTCCTTCAGGATTCCGAAAGCTTGCTCACACTTATCATCCCATCTGAACACTTGGTTCTTTTTCATCAATCCTGTTAACGATGCAGCTACCTTGGAGAAGTCTTTGATAAACCGTCGATAATATCCTGCTAATCCAAGAAAACTTCTCACATCAGATGCATTCTTAGGTCTACCCCAATCCTGGATTGCTGCCACCTTAGCGGGATCAACCGCTATTCCATTTCTAGAGATAACATGGCCTAAGAACCTCACTTCACTCTTCCAGAAGTGACACTTCGAAAACTTAGCCTTCAGCTGATGTTTCCGTAAGATTTCCAAAACAATATGCAAGTGCGTCTTGTGCTCTTCTTCAGTTCTGGAATAAATCAGAATATCATCCATGAACACTAGCACAAACTTACTCAACTGATCTCTAAACACTCTATTCATAAGATCCACAAAATATGCTGGCACATTAGTCAATCCAAACGGCATTACCAGCCACTCAAAGAAACCGGATGGTGTCCTAAAAGCAGTCTTCGGCACACTATCCTTAGCCACTCTTAACTGGTGAAATCCCGTAGCCAAATCCATCTGAGAAAACACCTTCGCTTCATGAAACTGATCAAACAAGTCATCTATTCTCGGCAATGCATACTTGTTCTTCTTAGTCACCTTATTCAGCTCACGATAATCCACACACAACCTCAACGATCCATCTGCTTTGGTTGCAAACACAACTGGTGCACCCCATTCAGACACACTACGCTGAATGAATCCTTTCTGTAAAAGATCATCAACCTGCACCTTCAACTCCTGTTGTTCCCTAGGCGCCATCCGCCTAAGCGGCATCACAACAGGTCTGGCTCCTTCAACTAGATCTATACGAAACTCGATCTCTCTATGCGGCGGTAACCCTTTGACCTCGTCAAAGACATCCTCAAATTCATTCGCGATTGGCAACGATGACAGTCCATCCTGTGGAACAACCAGCGAATACATGAAGCTCATGAAGACGCCTTCTTTATGCTTACATCGTATCACAATCTTTCGCCCCTCCACATTCTCGACTGTCACCTCCAACCTCTCACAATCAACCTTTGCCGCATACTTCCTAAGCCAGTCCATACCCAAAATAATTCCAAACCCCGCAAAGTTCAGAACAAAGCAATCACAAACAAAAGAGCAATCATAACTCGATACAATCAGACCATGGCATAGCATACACAAACAAGACGAACCCCCAACTGGATTAGTCACAACCAATGACCTATCAACAATATCCGGTTCTAAACCCAACCAGCCTACAAGTTCACTACAAACAAAAGAATGCGACGCCCCAGTATCAAATAACACTATAACTGGAACACCACAAATGGAGAGAGTACCCTGAACCACCACACTCTTTCCCTTCTCTTCAGCGGTAGGAGCTTTTGAAGATGATGGAACAGCCCCCAAAGCATAAGCTTGCACATTCTGCTTGTCCTTCCGCGGTTCTGGACAATTCTTCCTAACATGCCCCAGCTTGTCACAGTTGTGGCACTTCACCGGCACCTTCGGATTCTTGCAATCCCTGGAGAAATGGCCCTTCTGTTGACAATTGAAGCAAGTCACTTCGCCCTTCGGCTTCTTCTGGCCATCCTTACCCTTTTGTTGCTGCTGCTTCCTCTTCTTGTTTCCACCCTGCTGTGGTTTAGATTCTTCCTTGGTCACAACAACAACAGTCCTTTCCTTAGGAAACAAATTCTCATGCCTGAGAGCCTTCTCTACAAGCTTCTCAAATGGATCGTCTAAATGATCCACCAACTGCCTCCCAAGATAACTGTCCAAGCCTGTCACAAACTTCTCATTCTTTTGATATGCAGATTCAATATACGACCGGGCATACTTGGACAAAGATTCAAACTCAGAAACATACTCAAGAACTGGTCTTCCACCTTGCTTGAGATCCACAAACTTCTTGAACAGAACAGACTTCTGAGCTGTAGAAATGAACTTAGCTTCAAATCTGTCTTGGAATTGCTCCCCAGGAATCTCTTCCTCCGGAGTATCAATGGTGATAGAATTCCACCAATCAGAAGCTCTTCCTTGAAGCTGTCTTGATGCTAACTTCCTCTTAGTTGCATCCTCAATTCCCAAATCACTAAAGATCCTTCTACAAGCATCTATCCATCTCTGGACTTCAATGATTGGTTCCGTTCCCAAGAAAACCTTCCCTCCAAGAGCAGAATAATCCTTACACAACTTAGCAAAATCCACCGGTCTTGGAGTTTGAACTTGAACTCCAACATCCACCGATGGCCCCGGAGCTGGCATCCTTCTCATGATCGAAGTCATCATAGCTTCGAACATAGCAGCATAATTAGTAGCCCCTTCAGTAGCACGGCCTTCCCTAGCAGCTGGTCTCCCTCTTCGACTCATCCTTAATATCTAAAAAAAGGAATGATTAATACACCTCGAGAAACAACTGCATAAGGAATCTAAATCATTCTAAACTACTATATTATATATAGTAATCATCCATCAAAATACAATTACGTCTCTCATACGTAGTTACGTCAGCGAGCGTTGGGTAAAATCGATTAACCAAGGCTCTGATACCAAATGTGACGATCGCCCATGACCCCTGCACCGATCCTAGAGATAGTGCGATGTAAAGTGTGCCAGGCGACCATGGACGATTGTCAGGGTAAATTTAAACAACAGAATCTATCGTATTACTCACAGCGCATGGACAAAATACAATATAATATATATATATAGTGAAGCTTCACAGAATAGAATCTCATCAATAAAACTTCATAATAGTTGAATACAAAAATCTGAACAGTCAATACATCAAGCCTCACTACACAACACTCAGAGAATATACAAGCAGCGGAATATCTAGTACATATAGTAAGAAGATAATATGTAATCCTCCAGCTCGTCTTCGACATCAACACCGTGGAAAGCAAGAACAACACCTGTCACCTGCTACCTAGTCTGCCCGTCCCAAAATGGACGAACAACCTAAGGAAGAGTTAAAACATAAAGCCTTGAGTCAGACAACAGTCTTAGTGAGCGGTAAATTAACTAACAACATACCAAAAGAGCATAAAGGAAAAAGGAATAGGAATCCAACCCTCCCACTCCACCTCTTTCTACAGTGATAGCCCCCAGACACACACTAAGTAGAAGCAAACATAGCAAAGCATACAATTTAAAGTAAAGCAATTATCACTCGAGTCAAGGGCGATGTTTTCCAAGTACAAACCCCCAAGGCCTAAACCAAGATCAGATAAGCACCCAGAAAATACCGCTCTTGAGACCGAATGATGATACAACCAAACATCCATGACTCTGGCTATCACTGTTATCATTGCTTCGATATCATCGTTAATTGAATGACCGGCTCTTTATTTCATTCGTCCGTCAAGGGCTAATGGAAACCCCGGTTCTAGACATAACTCCGCACGTCATCGTGACTCGTGCCTAGGACTATCGAATCTGCCCAGAGTACTTGACTACCAAACAGTAGCCTTCAGGGACTATCGAATCTGCCCAACGTACTCTTGCTTTGAGCATGCTAGAACCTTCAACAACGATGAGATCTCAGCCTTCTAGTCATCCTCCTCGACGACTATTTCCATACTAGCTCAAGCGCCTCTCGAGCAAACCATTATCCTTAAACTCGAACCATGTCACCGAGTTATCAATCTGCTTGGAATGATCCCGTCTGGATTAGACCAAGGCTATCTCATATCATACTTTGCCTCATCATCATCATAGCAAAGCTTCATCTCAACATCATCATCAAATCTATCCATATGAGCTTCATCATCCGCTACATATGCCACGAGCAGCTTTTCCAATTCAAGAGCCTTTCCCTTAGCTTTTGAATCATCTTTGACCATCTTGTCTAAATCAAATCATCAATCATCTGATTCATGGCAATCAATCAAATCAAACATTAATCCAAGTAAACAAGCATTCAGATATGATCTAAATAGACAATTATAACAATAATGGCAATTTCGTAATTAAAGAGTCAAAAGTCTAACCAGCATGAAAACATGAGCAATATCTCTATAATCTTGATGAATGAACTTGCATAGGTTAACATGTAGTAAAATGGATGCCAAATCATTATGAACAATGGATCTATATGGATCTATACTTAGGATTAGGAAAATGCATGGAAATCACTACTTTAGCACAAAGTCAAGCCAACGATCCGATATACTCCTTTGGATCCATGTGAGAGATAATCACCACTCACCAAATCACCTAAACACCTTAAAAGAAACCCACTTCAGATCTGGACAGCGAAGGATCTAACTCGATCTATCACCAATCTGCTTCAAACGATGAAATCTCTCTTCGGTGGATGAAGATCTTCAATCTAAGCTCTTGAATCTTCAATTTGATCTTCGATTTGGATGGAAGGAATCAGTAGATTAGAGTGGAGAAAAGAAGTGAAGAAGTGTAGAAGTCGAACTCTCAAAATGGCAGCACTTCGTCGCTTCGAAATCCGGATCCCAAAAATGGAGAAAAACCCTCATATTTATAGGCTGAAATCACTTTAGGTCGCTCACTCGGAGTTAGGTCGTCCACGACCTACGACCTAAAACCCTTCGACCTAAAACCCTACGACCTAACAATCCCAACCTACGACCTAACACATGCGCATCCACGCGACCTAACGCATAAGCGCTTCTTCGACCTAACACATGCGCATCCGTGACCTAACTGCTAAGCCCTTACGCGACCTAACACTCACGCGACCTAACACACACGCGACCTAACTGACTAATGGCCTAGCAACCTAACTATACTTAGCAATCTACCTTAGGTCGCTTACGACCTAACTTCAACACAAGGTCTCACGACCTAACTACACACAGGTCATACGACCTAACTACTCCTTCCTTAGGTCGTTGCCGACCTATCCTTCTTAGGTCGCTAACTTACCCTGTTTCCTATACCGCTAATCTCTTAGGTCGCATGTTCCTTAGGTCGCCAAACTCTATAGGTCGCTAACTCCTATAGGTCGCTAACTCTTATAGGTCGCTAAACTTCCTTAGGTCGCCTAATTCTATAGGTCGCTAACTCCTATAGGTCGCTAACTCCTATAGGTCGCTAAACTTCCTTAGGTCGCCTAATTCTATAGGTCGCTACAAACCCTTAAGTCGCTCAAAACCTTAGGTCGCTAACATCCTATAGGTCACTCCAACCAACCTAACCTACCCCACGACCTAAGCCACCACACGACCTATCTTCTAAACGACCTAACTATCACATGACCTAACTCCTTAGGTCGTTCTAATCCTTAGGTCGCTCCACTTCACTAAGTCGCCTACCTCATAACTCGCCAACTTCCTTAGGTCGCTCCAAACCCTCATACGACCTAAGACTTAGACTCTGGACGACTTATCAACAATGCGATCAAATGTCAATTGTTTTACGATGTTTCAATCCGTAAAAATACGGGTCGTTACAACTCCTGGGAGACTCTGCCATTTCGAAGACTCATCTATTTTCGATCCAAACTTCTAATCAAGTCGTTAGTGCACGGATTGTATCTGTATTCAATAATTTGAAGAAGCAATAAAGATTAAACTCAAAGTGGACGTAGGCAGTTACGCCGAACCACTATAATTCTGGTGTTCTTGTTTCTATAGTTAATTTTGCATACATTCCTCTATTTTAATTTTCTATCTTCATTAATCTCTCTACACAAATCCTTTCTTGGGTGTTAGTGACCAATTTTGGTGCTTTCACTGAGAACGCATTCTCAGGCTGTTAGGATCTCCTTTGTTGCTACTAGATTGAGGAAATCCCTCGAAGAAGATCCAATTTTATCCACAAGAAGTCCATTGATTCTATTCAGAGTTCCAACCGATAACTCTATAATGGGAAGACCACGTACTAGATCAGCCTCCCACAATGCAGATGTCAACGAAACCGCTAGCGTCCAACAAGTAGGACCCAGCAATCAACAAGCTAATCCGGGCATAGGGACCATCACCGCCCAAAACCAAATGGAAGCTGTCACCAGGACAGAGTTCAACGAGCTGATGAGAGAACTCATGGAAAGCAGGAGACAACTTAATGAGCAGATTCAAGCTAACACCAACCTCATGACTCAGCTTACTCAACAACAGCATCATAATGCTGGAGGAAGTCCTGCTTCCTACTCCTTGTCCAACAGCTCCGATTCATCTGACGAACCTCCCAAGCGTAGACACCGTAGAACTGAAACAACGCAAACTGGTGCAGTGCACCAGGAAAATCGCGCTCAAGCTGAAACAGTAAACTTAGGATCTGGAGCACGGGTGGAAGCTGGACGACTGGCTCACCAAAGTCATGATGAAGCAGGTCCCCAGGATACATGTTTGGTAGATCGCCAACAGAGGAGGAACCAACCGGAACGGTCCCACAGGACGGATTCCAACTTGCCATCTTCCATACAAACCCCACGCCTATCAGCCATGGTTAGACAGCTGATGAGGGAAAATCAAGGTCTAACTAATGATGATTGGGGTGTATCTAGGAGTCATACTCCGTTCACAGATGCTATCCTACAAGCTGAGTACCCTAGGAGTTTAATATGCCGACTATCCTGGCCTACGATGGGAAGACTGATCCCCGGCAGCATGTAATGAGGTATGGGTGGATGATGGATTCAGCTAGGGCGAATGGGATTCAGCTAGGGAGAATGTTCGTCGACGGAAATTCTATCGGTTTAGAAAACCGTCGAACGAATTTAGAATTGAAATATAACCGCAAGCGCACGGCGTACAGTTGTAGTACGTGGCGAATACGGGTCGATCCGTAGGGAATTGATGATTTTAAAAATCTATTCAATCAAATTAAACCAAAGTCGAGTGAAAGTTAAGCTAGAGAATTAGAGAATGAACTAACTAACTAAAAGAAAAGAGATGCAAATATAAGAGTTAAATGACACTTTAGAGAATAAATCCACTCTTTAGATTATGTAGTTCAACACATATGAAATCATGATCTCTCTTTTATGGTCATTAGTGCTTTAATTGATGTGCCTATCATAAGTATGGCATATTTATGCTATTAGTTAGCCAACATAAGCCATCAAACTTTGACACACTCCTTAAACCACTTACTAACTTTTATGAAACTTGACAATGAAAATGAAATGAAATCTATTTTAAGTATGGCCTATTAACTATTGATTAGAAATATAGACCATCAAATTTTAATTTCAAATCACTTTCTTATGACATAATCATATTTTGATGAAGAGGCATTTGTGTTAGTGATTGTTTAAGTATAGCCTATTTGGTGTCAACAATATAGACTATCAAATACAAGGCAAAAACAACAATGAAACCACTTCAATCATTCTTCATTAAGCACAAAAAGAGAGCATGAATTAAAAAATAGTTGAAGCTACATAATTAGAGAGCTTCATTACCCCTAAATTGAAGGGGTTTAGCTTCTCATATTTGTCATTTGATTAACAAATGTAGCTAGCAACATGAAAGCAAAAGGAAAGGAAAATGAAAGCTAATGGAAAAGAGAAGCTAATTAACAAGAATTAAAACTAATCTACTTTGCATGAATGTAAACTACACTACTAACATAAGAAGAGAAGAAGCATGTTAATAAAAGAGAATTAACATTGCATAAAAGAAAGAAAAATTACATGAAATAAAATGGCTAAGTAGCCATGGAAAAAGAAGAGAGAAAAGCTTTGATTTATTTCCTAAGCTAAAAACTAAGTAATAGAGACTAAGGGAAGAGGAGGGTTACATGAAACATAAGGGGATTTTATACATGTGTTAAACCCTAATTCATATTTTTGGGGAATGCCCAAAATACCCTCCTAGGAAGTGTGGAGGCCAAGTAATCATTAGCTTCAAATAATCCCCATTTAAGTGTACATGAAGCCATTAATTCCATAAGCATGTGCATTAGCCTCTAATTTGTATATTAAGGTAGGTGGGTAGGTGGGGTCCTCCATTATCTTCACTATGAATTATTTCCATCTTCATTTGTTCTCTTCACTCTTATGCATGCATATATCATCATGTAACCACTTGTAAAATTCACCAAATTTCCTACAAAACAACATAGAAAATTCCAAGTAAATTTTCATAATTTAATAAATGCATAAAAATGACCATTTTGCCCCTATATGAAGATGAATATGTGACAATTTCAAATAATTTGAATTTTGGTTTAAACAAGTTAAAATACCCAATATGACCATTTATTTAATTTAAATATATTAAATATGGTGGTAAAAATATGCACATTTACGTGCACATCAGCGAATGATGCAACTAAATGTAGATGTTTCCCAATAACTTTATCTGGAATCGCAACCATGTGGTTTACCCGACTTCCTGTACGGTCTATCTCCAATTTTAATGAGTTAGCGACAAAATTTGTGGAGCAGTTCAGGATTCATGCCACTCATCCCAAGGATGTTATGTCCTTATCTAGTGTAATTCAGGCCCTAGGGGTATCTTTAAAGGAGTACTTACAAAGATTCCATGTTGCTGCTACTGAAGTTAGCAACCCAAATGACCATGCCATTTTAATGGCCATAATGCGAGGAGTAGATCCGGATTCAGAGTTTGGTGACTGGCTGACAAGGAAGCCTCCGGCTATGCTGGAACGTTTTTACTCAAAGGCGCACCAATTTATAAGAAGGGAGGAAGCCAGGTGGCGATGCGAGATAATGCACCAGGACCCGGAAAGGAGACCGTGCAAAGCAACATTGCTGTGAAACAATCAGGTGAAAACTTAGGAAAAGTCCAGGTCAATGTTCAAAACAAGCCTAAGCAGTCAAAAGGATCCAGAGGAGGAAATTCTGGAAAGAAAAGGGAAGCCGGAAAGTGGAAACCAAGGATCCCAACCTACAATGAATACACTCTCTGAATGCATCTCTGGAAAATATTTACCTATCGACCTATAATGCTTTCCAATATCGATAGCCACACCCAAAAAAGTCCACCGAAGAACAAAAGCGGACTGGGAAGTATTGCCGCTTCCATGAGACTTACGGGCACAATACCGAGGAGTGTAGGGACCTCCATGATGCGATTGAAAAATTGATTCGATAGAAAAAGTTACAGGAGTTCTTGAAGAACCCTTAGGAAGCCGGACAAGGAACATCCGACCCCAATCGCAGACAGGCCCCACGATGGTCTGAGGAACCCGTTCGAACTGGAGGTAGATTAGTCATAAACACGATAGTCGGTGGGCCTCACCCTGCAGACAAGAATTGGCAAGAAATGGAGCGCTATACTAGTTCCTTAAAACATGTAGATTTTGAATGTTGTTCAAACACGGAAGATGGAACTCCGGCTAAGCAACAGCGAATGATGACAGATGATACAGTGTTCAGATGTAGAGATGCCGATCAGGTGGAGGCACCTACCATTGAACCGATGGTCATCTCGGCCACTATTGGGCCATCGTTTGTGAGAAGGATACTGATTGACTGTGGAAGCTCTGTTAACATCATCTTCAAAAAGGCATACGATCAGATGAAGATGGAGACAAAGGATCTAAAACCATCTAAAGCTCGCATTCATGGCTTTAATGGTGCGGCTACTCATGCGGTGGGTTTTGCTGAATTGCAAGTTGAACTTGGAGAAGGTGAACGTAGGAGGGTGCAGATCCTGCCATTCATCGTTTTGGATGTCGATTCCCCGTATAATGTGTTTCTGGGCCGACTGGCCCTGGTAGAGTTTAGGGCAGCTTTGGCCCCATGGTGTTTAACTTTGAAATTTCCGATGGATAAAGGAGTTGGTGTCGTTCACGGCAATCAGGCAACTGGTCGTGCGTGTTATGTGGCTGAGCTGAGAGAGGCCCAACGAAGAGAGAAAGGAAAGGTTGTGGACAACTCCGTCCGCATCTGAGTCACTAAAGATTGACAAGTAATGCCCGAGCCTTGGCTCGGGCAACATGATCAGATCTATAGATATATAGATCCGAGGGACGATGATGAGGAACCCAAGGAGGCAAAAGCAGCACCGGCTAAACTGACGATTGATATTCCACTCAGCCGTGATGACCCATCGTGGGTACTTAAGATTGGATCACAACTCAACCCCTCGATGATCGAGGATGTTACTGATTTCCTCCAAGCGAATCTGGACATTTTCGCTTGGACTCATTCCGATATGTGCGGGATTTCTCCCGCTATTGTGAGTCATATGTTGAACAAAGACCCAAAATACGTGCCGGTAAAGCAGAAAAGGAGAGGCAAGGACCTGGAGAGGTCCGTAGCTCTCAGAGAGGAGGTGGATAAACTCAAAGCCAATGGTTTGGTCCGCGATGCCCTCTACCCAGAATGGGTCTCTAACCCTATACTAGTGAGAAAAGCGAATGGAAAATTGAAGACCTGTGTTGATTACTCAGATTTGAACAAAGCATCCCTTAAGGATAGTTTCCCTTTACCCAAAATTGATCAGCTGGTCGACTCGATCGCAGGAAACGAGTTATTGTCATTTATGGATGCGTACTCGGGATATAATCAAATCCCGATGCACATTCTAGATCAGGAACACACTAGTTTTGTCACAGACGTTGGACTGTACTGTTATGTAGTGATGCCTTTCGGATTGAAAAATGCAGTAGAAACTTATCAATGTCTGGTGAATCGGATGTTTAAAGACCAATTTTTTAGGACAATGGAAGTCTATGTGGATGACATGCTCGTGAAGTCATAACAGTCAAACGAGAACATTCGAGACTTGGCGGAAATGTTTGATATACTCAGGTATTACGGAATGAAAATCAATCCTTTGAAGTGTTCCTTTGGCATTGCGTCAGGAAAGTTCTTGGGTTTAATTGTTAACGCACGAGGAATTGAAGCTAACCCAGAAAAGATTCAGGCTATTCGAGACATACAAGTGCCCATAACCATAAAGCAAGTACAAAGCCTGAACGAAAAAGTGGCCGCGCTAAGTCGATTCATATCCAGAGCAATGGGCAAGTGCATTCCCTTCTTCGATATAATAAAGAAAGGTAAAAGAAATTTTGAATGGACTCCCAACTGCGAGGATGCATTCCAAGCTTTGGTAAGACATTTGGAAAATCCCCCGGTGCTGTCGAAGCCTATAGACCATGAAGTGTTGTATGTATACTTGGCCGTGTCTCAACATGCCATCAGTACAGCTTTGGTTCGCGAGGAGGATAGAGTTCAAAAGCCGGTGTACTATGTCAGTAAACGTTTAATGGGAGCAGAAAGGAATTATCCTAAAATTGATAAGCTAGCCTACTGCTTGGTGATTGCATCACGCAAGCTTCGTCCATATTTTCAGACACATCTGATCAGTGTTTACACCGATCAAACTTTGCGACAGGTACTCCAACGTCCAGAGACCTCAGGGAGGTTACTGAAATGGAATATTGAGTTGAGTCAGTTCGACATCACCTACCTGCCACGAAGGGCCATACAAGGGCAAGCGCTAGCAGACTTCATCGTGGAATTTACCTTGTCCGATGAACCAGACGGAGGGGATGTTATACCCACTGTTCAATGGAAACTATACACCGATGGGGCATCCAACGACCATGGCTCTAGGGCTGGAGTGATTCTAGTAACCCTTGAAAACCGATCTATTTGTTATGCTTTGAAGCTTAATTTCCCAGCTACGAATAACGAAGCATAGTATGAAGCACTGCTCGTTGGCTTAAAACTTGTCAGGGAGCTCGAAATAAAATCGGTTGAAATCTTTTGTCACTCTCAATTGGTGGTGTACCAAGTGCGGTGAGATTATCAAGCAAAGGGGCAGAGGCTTGCTCCATACCTTGCTCGGGTTCAAGAACTTTTGGCAGACCTTGAATATTACGATATTTCGCACATCCCGCGTGAACGAAACATGGAAGCCGATTCATTGGCAAAATTCGCAAGTACTGGCGATGCACAGCAAATGAGCTTGGTTTCCGTCAAATTTTTACAATCTCCAAGTATAAACGAGATGGAAATAGATTTTCTGCTACAAACAGAAATTGAAAAGGAGTCATGGATGACCCCATTCAAACAATATATACTACATGGGACTTTGCCCAATATAAAGAACGAAAGAAGACAAGTCATTCGTAAAGCTTCACGATATAAATGCAAGATGGAATAATGTATCGTATGGGATTCTCGGTTCCCTTACTCCAGTGCATCGCCCACGATGAGATAAAACAAGTCTTAAAGGAAGTTCATGAAGGAGAATGTAGCAACCATATCGGGTGGCATACACTAGCAAAAAAGATCCTTCGCTATGGATACTATTAGCCAACTATAAATCGGGATGCTGCAGAATACGTAAGAAAATACGACAAATGTCAAAAGTTTGCGAAAATCAAGAGAGCTCCGCCAACGGAACTCACACAAATGGTTATCCCTAGCCATTTGCGATTTGGGGGATCGATATAATCCGTTCCTTACCAATTTCCAGAGATGGTGCAAAATATGCAATTGTGGCGGTTGATTACTTTACCAAGTGGGCAGAAGTAGAGCCTTTAGCTACGATCACCACCAAAAAAGTAATTAATTTCTTTGTATGAAATATCATATGCCGTTTCGGCCTTCGACAAACTATCATTACGGACAACGGAACTCAATTTGAAAGTAGGGAGTTCAAAGAATTCTGCCAAAAGTATCACATTGAGAAACGGTTTTCAGTAGTCGCTCACCCCAAAGCGAATGGACAAGTTGAAGCTGTAAATAAAATAATCAAGTCAATATTAAAGAAACGTTTGGAGAAGGCTAGAGGCAAGTGGGTGGACGAGCTTCCGATAGCGCTCTGGGCTTACAGAACCACCCACAAGTCCGCAACTGGCCATACTCCATTCACCTTGGCATACGACACTGAAGCTGTGATACCCGTGGAACTTGAAGTTCCTTCTCATCGGGTAACTTATTATGACCCCAAGATGAATCAGAATCTCCTATTGGAATCGCTAGACTTTGTTGATGAAAAACGTGAAGAAGCTGATTTAAGAGCGGTTGCACATAGGCACCGAGTTGCTCGATATTATAATGAAAAAGTTCGACCGAGAATTTTCAATGTGGGTGATCTCGTTTTGAAGCGAGTTTTTCCAACCCCATAACATCTGAATCCTACATGGGAAGGTCCGTATGTCATCAAACGAAGGCTTGGAGAAGTAACTTTCAAGCTAGCGACCGTAGATGGCGTGACACTTCCTTGTGCATGGAATAACGAGCATTTGCGTCGTTATTACACCTAGTTTATTTCTTTTGCATTTTAGTCGCAATTTTTTCCAGTGTATGTTCATTTTGTTGATTTTAGTTTTTGGCATGTAATAAGACATTCCAGTTTGTACCCATTTATTATAATCGATAAAGGCTTGAAGCCATCTTTTTCGTTAACTGTTGATGTTTCCATATGTTACAATTCCATAAAAAAATTAAGTTACATTAATCTGTCTGGCATAGGAACACAGACATCGACTTGAAAAATCTCTAAGTCCCCAGAGTGCGGACTAGAGTGCTTTGAGTCCCCAAAGTGCGGACTAGAGTATAAACGATTTGAAAAATCTCTAAGTCCCCAGAGTGTGGACTAGAGTACTCTGAGTCCCCATAGTGCGAACTAGAGTATAAATGACTTGAAAAATCTCTAAGTCCCGGGAGTGCGGACTAGAGTACTCTGAGTCCCCAAAGTGCAGATTAGAGTATAAACGATTTGAAAAATCTCTAAGTCCCCGGAGTGCGGACTAGAGTACTCTGAGTCCCCAGAGTGCAGACTAGAGAATAAACGACTTGAAAAATCTCTAAGTCCCCTGAGTGCGTACTAAAGTACTCTGAGTCCCTAGAGTGCGGATTAGAGTATAAACGATTTGAAAAATCTCTAAGTCCCCGGAGTGCAGACTAGAGTATTTTGAGTCCACAGAGTGCGGACTAGAGTATAAACGACTTGAAAAATCTCTAAGTCCCCGGAGTGCAGACTAGAGTACTCTGAGTCCCCAGAGTGCGGAATATAGTATAAACGATTTGAAAAATCTCTAAGTCCCCAGAGTGCGAACTAGAGTACTCTGAGTCCCCAAAGGCGGACTAGAGTATAAACGACTTGAAAAATCTCTAAGTCTCCGGAGTGCGGACTAGAGTACTCTGAGTCCCCAGAGTGCGGATTAGAGTATGAACGATTGAAAAATCTCTAAGTCCCCGGAGTGCGGACTAGAGTACTCTGAGTCCCCAGAGTGTGGACTAGAGTATAAACGACTTGAAAAATATCTTAGTCCCCGGAGTGCGGACTAGAGTACTCTGAGTCCCTAGAGTGCGGATTAGAGTATAAACGATTTGAAAAATCTCTAAGTCCCCAGAGTGCGGACTAGAGTATAAACGACTTGAAAAATCTCTAAGTCCCCGGAGTGTGGACTAGAGTACTCTGAGTCCCCAAAGTGCGGACTAGAGTATAAACGATTTAAAAATCTCTAAGTTCCCAGAGCGTGGACTAAAATTGAAGCGATTCAGAAATCTTCGAGTCATGTGACAAGTACTTACGTGACCCACATAACTTTGGATTTCAAACACAAGATGGATGGTGAAGCAAAGCATCGAACATCATCAGAAAAAAAAATTATTTACTAACCAAGGATTCGGTTTCCCTACAACTTCTCCTGAACTCGGAGCAAAAAATCTATTCACAACGACTATGAAAATAAATAGAAATGATTTACATAATCCAGGCTTATTCGCGTTGAACGAAGCATGATAGCTACTTCTTCGACTTCTTCTCCTTCTTCGGTTTCTCTGAAGATGACTCCTCCGAGTATTTATTCCTAGAGGCCTTGCTTGCAAGGGAAATGGTGCCAGGGGAAGGAAGAGGGACTTCCTGTGGCGAGTTTCCACTGGGGAGTATAACCTTCAGGGGCCTGATTAATGGATCATCAAGTTCCACCACCTGAGGCTCAATCTTAATCTCAGCTTTCTTCTTCTTTTCTTCTATAGTTTGCTCCGCCATGCTCGATTTTGAAGTGTGTTCAGAGGCGCCCGTAATCTCAACTTCATCATGCTCCTCCACAGGCAATAAATTTTCAGATTTGTCTTCATCGAGCGCCCTGATCACTTGTGCGTCGGGTACTGGGGTCTCTCTAGTCTGAGTTGCCTCTCCCGTTTTCCCCTCCTTTTCTGCGGCAGAATCGCTCCTTGGAGTTGGCTCAAGGTCAGAATGGCCTGCACGAAATCGTAAGAGACAAATGTTAGGGTACATTTATCATTCGTCAAAAACAATGGCCCTTTGAACTCTAAAAAAAGCTATGTACCAGTTTCTGGCCGACTCTCAACGGTTCGGGGAGTTTCACCTTCCAGAATAGGAGATAGAGCATGAATATCGAGTCAAGGCTTTTCTGCGTCATAGCCAATATGCTGCTCGAAGGGATCGAGTAGTGAATGACCAGTCAACTGAATAGGAGGAGGAACTAAGGATTCAGTTCCGGATGGACCGGCAGTGTCATCTTTTCCTTTTGATAAGGAAGAGTCCCTTCTGTAAAGGGCCTTTGCCACAAATAGTTCAGTGCGCTCATTCTCGCGAAGCACTTCTTTCACAAGGGAATCTTCATCAACATCTTTAGTTCCCAACTCGACGTTTTTTTATCTTTACTAAAGTGTCCCATGCTTAAGCCAAAGATTCGAGATAACCCTCGTCAAGAAATGTTAGGTCGCGATGCATGAGAACTCGAGCATTATACTCGGCTATGAGTGGATCAAACATGCACTTAATCTCCTCCCTACCAGCCTCAACAGCCGCCTCGAGGCGAGAATCGATGTCCGAGAGCGCCATTCTTTTGCCCTCTTCACGGGCTGCGTCCTTCAGCGCTTCAGCTTTGGAGAGCTCCTCGTCAAGCTTTGTTTTCAGAAGTTGTGTAGTGATGATCTCGTCACAGTATCGTTGCGACTCCTCTTGAGCAGCAGTTTTTTCTTCTTTTTCTTTGAGAAGTAACTCCTCCAATTATTTAAATCGCTAAGCGAGGACATCCTTTTCCTTCTGGAAGGAGTCCTTTTCTAAGCCAGGCGCCACAGTCTTGGACCGCTTTATCAAGTTCTTTTTTGTGTGTAACCTATAGACGATTGACTGCCTCAGTTGTGTCTTTAGCATTTTTTTGAGCAGCTTCAAGCTGGGATTTATATAAGGAAAGCTCTTCACCCTGTGCTTTGTCTTGGATAGCTTCGAGTTTCAAGCGATCGATTTGATGTTGGCGTGCCACGGAAACTTTTGAAACTTTTTCCACCAAATGAATGAATGCGTCGTGCCGGACGTAGACATCATTAGTACAAGCAATGGCACTTTGTTTAACGTGCCCCGGAATAGGATGGATCGCCGGAAGAAACTTTAGTCCATCAAAGAAATTTTTTGAAAATGTGGTTTTAAGCTCAGTTAGTTATTCTGCTATCGATGGATCATGTGCAGGGCTAGAGGAAGTTTGTTTAGTCGAAACTACAGATTTCTTGTGAAGCTCAGAGGACTGCCTAGTGCTTGATGAACCAGAATAATTATCATGAGGAGCTTCAGATTGAGACACCCTTTGAGCAGATTTATCCTTGCTATGCTCTGGTTGAGAAGGGGGGTCGTTGGGGTAGAAAGAGTAGCTATAAGTTTTCCTTCGAGACGATGAATCTCGAAGATGATAGTCTCTATCGCTGTTGTCATCCCTATCTCGGCGTTTTCCGGGCCACTGAGTCTCGGCTAGAGTGATGAAAGATAGAGGAACCGCAAAGTTGGTCGAAGCCGTGTGAGTGTCCCATGTCACCTGCATAGAAATAAAGTGAAAACAAGCTAGAAATGATCATACGATGGCTAAAACTTAAGCGCGGGGTGGAGAGTGAGTGTTAGTGTGTGTCCTACTGTTTCCCCCCAACGGACCAGTTTCTTTAGCTTTACTTATCGGAGTTTTTTCTTGGTGATGGGCTTGAACGCCTTCGTCACCTCTCGCGGGCGAGTAAAGTTTTAGAGCTTCTGGGTCGTCGAAGCCGTAATTGAGCAAGTCATCTGGAATGGTGAGGTCTGATAAGCCTTTCAATGAACCCTCTAAGTGTTGTGGAGACAGCTCTTTCTCCATCGGAGTTATTGTGACTTTCAAAGTTCCGCCCACTATCTACTTCCTCAGCTTGTAAGCTAGTTTCTTTTTTCCCTTTGAAGGGGAGGTGGTTCATCAGTGCCATGTGCTTCAACCGCCGGTTCCGGAGTAGGACTTACATTCTCACCCGGTGCTTTTGACACCCCAATTTCTCTAATCTCACCCTCCTCGGATGTGTCGAGGGCACCACATGTAGGAGGCACTGAAGGTCCGACCCGTCCTTTACCCTTCTTTGACGCAGGTCCGGTTATAGTGACACCAGATGGAATAGTTGTTCGGCGACCTTCCGCCAACAACCCGAACTTTAAGAGCGACTCACTGGAAATGACAAGTTTGATCTCCCGGTCTTCTATGGGAGTAGCGCGAATGGCCTCAATGGCCTAAGAGTACCCGGTGCCTTCGAGACGTGGGCTGATACCTGTGAAAATCGGAAGAAGTTTAGAAACAATCCACTTCATGCTTTAGACACGTATTGATCCGAAAATGGAATTTACTCCCTTCTAGCCATCTTCTCGCAAAGCCTGGGGGACAACGTACATGGAACCATTCCTGCTTGTATTGGGTGAATTTACTCCATGCCTCTGTCAGAATCTGACACTGAGAATGCGGCTCAAGGAATATGAAAGATGGACTGTCAGATCGTTGCTTGAAATGATAGATGTAGCAGATGTCACTAGGAGTGGGGAGCCTAAATAAGATGCTCATAAAGAGAATACAAGTGTCGTGGATGAACGCATGGCTATTGGGATGTAGCTGTGACGGGGCGATCCTGATATACTTAGCACTTCACGGAGAAAGGTGTTGAATGGTGGTACGCTACCAACCCAACAAATGAATTTGTTGCAAGCTGTATATCCAGCTGGGGGCAGGTGAGGACGATCTCGTCCCGATGGAACTAATATGTCGTCGAAAGGGATTCCGTGAATCGAGCATAGCCGGCGAAGAGTGGTTTCATTGATTTTGGAAGCTTGATAATCAGCTGGATTGTCTAGGATAATTGCTCCATCTATGGCATCAGGAGCCAAGTTAATAGTCGCAGTCGTTGGACTTGGGATATTCTGTGCAGAAGTTGTCGATGGATTCAAAGTTCCCAGTACTTCCTGTTGAGAACTTGGCCCAGGTTTATCCGAAACCGTGGCGGAGCTCGACTTTCTAGACATCCTCAATGAGCGTCGAATTTGGGTAAACACCTATTTGAACTATACTCGAAAGACAATCAATATTAGATATAACGATAGAAATATTCCCTCCGTGTGGTTTGTACTAGTGCAATCGTTCGAGCATAAGTATAAAAAATTGAAGATTTAAAGGCATAATGAAGTGAGATTGAGCATAAAATTGTCATCTTCGAAGAAAGTCATCGCTGACCGCCTCCGAGAGCTTGCCCTATGATGGTTTGGGTCTTGAACTCAGACATTGGCACTATATGTTAAAGGATATTATTTTCTTTTATCGAGTTGAACTCAGGTTTATAGTTGTTGGAACTGGGGAGTTATCTGTCAACATCAGTTCGATATGCTTGTATGCCTAAGTTGTTGTCATTGTTCATTGTTCTGTGGTAAGCCATGGAAGTATATAGTTTGGTATGTGCTGTGCTTAAATGGAGATTCATAATTATCGAATCACTTGCTCTCCTCTCCAACACACTCTCTTCACCGAACGACCTGCGGGGGCTATACCGAGCCACACTTGCTTGGTATACCGAACCCACCTCGTGATCTCTAACCGGGCCGTAACACTACACTCAAGTGGTTAAACCACACTCTCTCCCACACACCGAGTGATACCAGGCCACTATCCCTGGCTCCAGAAACCACCCACACCGACCGACCCACACACTTCCTATCTCTTCCTAACAACCAAACGGCCTCCTTCCATCAGACTTTGATCGACCCATAGCTATGCACAACATAACCAAACGACATTCTCTCTCCTTAGACCGAATGACTCCCCATTCCTCTACCTCCCTAGCATTACTCTCACAAGAATACCACTGAGCAGCCGACTTCTACCCAAAATACAAATGCCGACCCGTTCACATTCTCTTCTCTCTCACTCCTTGGTTACCGAACAACCTCAATCACCAATCTAGCCCTATCAAGCTCTTAACCTAATGCATGTCGTTATTTCCAATTTAACCTCCCTCGTCTGTAACAAATCCTACTAAAAAGAAAAATATACTCGGAAACCAGAGCTTCATGCAAAATCCCTGATTTGGGAGTATGGGTCAAATAAGAGATTCGTACCTATAGGAATGGTTCGGAGATTGTAAGGGTCGCGAATTTTGGATCGAAACTCGTTCGGGTTTATTGACTGAAGCAGTTACGAAACACACGTTTTGAAGTATGGAGGAGGAAGGGGAATTGGAGTAATAGTTGAGGTTTGAGGGAGGTAACTTAGTAAATCTGGGGAAAATAAAGTGAAGGTGGGGAGAAGAAGAAAGAGAAAACTCTTATATATGGGAGATTGGAGGTGAACAAGCCATCTCCTGTTGAACCGGTCGTTTTTTGTTTGAAAAGTTAGTTGTTAGTTATGCGCGACCTAGTTCGAGTAAGTCGGTTATATGGGTCGGTCTATATATGCCAAACGGCCCCTTGTTTATATATAAAGCAGAAAGAGAGGAGAAAATAGACTCAGAACTGAACAAGATACTAGGGAAAACTGCCATGTTTTAACATTCATTGAACACATTCGACTTTTGATAATAAGAATGGGTTACTGGTTCAAAGCATGTCGTATTGACTCACACGACACACTTTGGGGGGGCAAATGTTACCCGTTAGCTTGGCCCGGCAACGAGATGCTAATTATTGAGTTTCTTAGTTGAATCTAAGTGAAAACTTGAGCCAGTGAGGCATTGACCTGAATTTAGATGCTCGACATGTAAGCATCGCTCGGCATATCAGTTTCGCTCGGCCTAACCACATCACTCGGCCTTAATATGTGGTTCGACCGAGGGAGGATGATGTGTCTGTTGCCCGGCTAAGAGAAAGGTGTTGTTGGGAACTAAGTGAACGTCGCTCGGTAGAAAGAAAAGTGATGGTAGGAACTCAACATCATCATTCGGCTAACACCGCTCGGCTAAAGTAAAGAAGCTAAAGGAGCACAGTATATGCCGCTCAGCAAGGGTGGCTCGGCAAGGGTGGCTCGGCATTGGAGCGTTCGGCAGGAATACCTTAGTCACGTGCCGCTCGGCCATATAGGGATGGTTATGTGGCTCGGTGAAGAAGGCTACGTGGCTCGGTGACCCCTCGAACGACATTTTAGGGAAGATCAAGCAGCCCGGCCAAGGGGCGCTCGGCATGGACGCCTTAGTCATTCGGCTCGGCAAGGCCTCGCTCGGCATCTCTCGATCGGCGTTTGCCGTTTGGCGTGTCTCGTTCGGCATACGAGGCTCGGTGCACAAAAGTCATCTACAATGGGCCGAAGTAACTTGTTCCCGGGCCCGCGGAGGAAGTCTAGCCTATCTTCATCTATAAATAGAGGGGCAGGGGCGTAGTGAAAAGGGACCTTTTTTTGAGAACTCCAGAGAGACTCTGCCATTTCGAAGACTCGTCTATTTTCGATTCAAACTTGTAATCAAGTCGTTAGTGCACAGATTGTATCTGTATTCAATAATTTGAAGAAGCAATAAAGATTAAACTCAAAGTGGACGTAGGCAGTTACGCCGAACCACTATAATTCTGGTGTTCTTGTTTCTGTAGATAATTTTTCATACATTCCTCTATTTTAATTTTCTATCTTCATTAATCTCTCTACACAAATTCTTTCTTGGGTGTTAGTGACCAATTTTGGTGCTAACATTAACTAAATTCTAAAAATCATTAGTTAAAAAAATTAATTAAATTTGAAAATAATCATAATTAAAATGATTAATTAAATTCAAATATCATTATTTAGAATGATTAATTACTTTTAAACATCATTAATTAAAATTATTATTAATTTCAATTACCATTAACTGAAATAATTAATTTAATCTCATCATCATTAATTAAAATAATTAATTAAGTTAAATAAATTAATTGAACCCCATTATCCTTTATTAAAAGAATTAATTAATCTCAGATCATTAGTTAAAACGATTAATTAAGTATAAAACATCATTAGCAAAAATGATTAATTAAATCTAAAGATAAACCAATTTTTAATCATCATTTATTAAATTAGTTAATTAATCTCAAAATAATTAATTAAAATGATTAATTAATTTAAAATTATCATTAATCAAAATGATTGATAAATTTTCAATATTCTTTTTAGCGGTACACAAGCCCAAGTTCATATGACTGGGTTTTGGGTTGAAATCTAATAAATGACGATATAGCGAAAAATGCTATAACCACATTTAAACTATAAAAGGGAATATCGGTAATTAATTTCAATAAACCATCAATAATAGCATATGGATGTAAATAAAATAATTTATGGTCGAGAAACCCCTTTGGGTCTCTCAAAAGATTTTCCCTGCAAAACAATGGTTATGGATAATAAATAGATGATCATATGGGTTTATAACGATCAATTTAATATGTCATCCAATTTCTAAACGGAAATCCAACAAACAAGCAATCAAACAATTTAACTAATATCCAAATGATCAATAAACGTTTATAACATCATTAATATGATATACTAAAATTTTAGGTTAATTAAACTCACCAAAAGTTTTGCAAACTTAAAATACTTTAGCGCTCGGAAAGCTTGGAAAACCACAAATTCTTCTCAAAATGGGTCATTTTGCACTCGACTTTTGGACCCATTCCTCTTGGAATTTGGGAAGGTGATCAAAAGGTAAGTTTTAGATTATTCTTTCCTCTATCATTTAAAAATAATAATTATTCAAAACTATTAAATTTTGAAGAAGTTATGGCTAAAACAGTGAGGGGTATTTTCGGATATCAAAATCAAGGTTCAAAAATACTCTTGCAAAAAATGAAATTTTGGAGTATGTAAACTCAAAATCCGAAAAAGTTATAAACTACAAAGTTGTAGCCACTGGAAATATACATGGTTTGAAAAAAATAAAATCTGATTTTGGGGTTATTGTAAGAAATTATGGTCGAAACTATTTCGGGTAAAATGGAAGAAATTTAAATGGAAAAGAAGGACCATTTAAACAAGTTTTTAAAACATATAAAGGTTAATTTTTGAATTCTTAAAACATGAAAAGTTAATTTGGTAGCCATTAAAAGGTTTGATGAAGCTTTAAGGAAGATACAAGAAGAGAAAATGAAAATAAAATGAGTAAGAAATGTGAAAATTAACTTTTATACGAAATAGAAATAGCAAATTACCTTTTTACCCTCATGTACTCTACCCTTCACACATGCATGCCATGCCACACCCTCTCCCCTGCCTCACCCATTTCTGCCCACACCTAGCCATCCTCCCATCAAATCAAAGTCAACATGCATAAGAACTCTAATGTACTTATGTCTCCTAATGATGTGACGTTCTCTTTTTATTTTTTTATTATAGTTGCCAAAGTGTCACATCATCATTTTCTTAACTTAATTACACTTAACCCTAATTAAATTACTAATCTATGTTTAAAACATTTCATATATTTGAATATATATACACATACACACACCCAAATGTATACACAATATTTCAAATAACTTTTATACGATGAAACGTCGAAAATTCGGAAAACGGTTTCCGGTCACATTTTCTTTTTTTCATCGAACTATATATTTTTGTAAACAAATTTTAAAATCTATTTCACCATTATTATTTATTATTAAAAAGAGTTTTATTTTCATTATAAAACCATTTATTTAAAATTAATTAAATATTCGCAAACCAAAGCAGTGAAATTTCAGGTCGTTTTATTACAATTTGATTTTTCTTATCATTTATTATATTCGAACCTTTTGTTAATGTAATAAATTTGCAAAATGATTCACCATTATCATTTATTAATTAAAAGAAGTTAAATGACACTATTAAATCTATTTAATTCATATTTGGTTCACCATTCAAATATTTAATTCTTAATTCAAATATTTAATCCATCATTATTATTGAATTCCAAGTATTAAATTACAAAATCCAAATATTTAAATATCTAAAATTAATTAAATATTTAAAACCAAATGACCAAAATTTTGGGTTGTTATTCTCCCCTCTATAATGAATTTCGTCCCCGAAATTCCTAATACAGAAAATGTTTCCAAACCCTTAAGTTTAAAACTATTAATTAGAATGGGTCATTAAACTTATAAACTTTTCAAAACAAATTAGTTTGAATAGATTCTAAATTTTCAAATCTTTTTAATCCGTTCACCTGTAACAACTAATTCCCTCCCACTCATTCATTCCAAGTTATAACTCAAAAATCAAATTTTAGTTATCCTAAAATTTTCACAAATTTCTTAAAAAAATTTCTAACTCTAAAATTTTTCAGAAAATTTTGCCAGCGCCTCCTTTGCGTGGCTCGATCGGTACAACTACAAATCGCCTCAATGGGCTCCAAACCAATCAAATAAAACAAAAGCCAAGTGGCCTTTCATATATGGGGCATAAAATCATCAACCAAATTAAATTTTCTAAATTTATTACATACCTTTTTGCGTTTGATTTATATTTTGGCAAGTAATTTATTATCTCTCTACGAACGCAGGTGCACAAGAATCAAATAGCAATCTCTTGCATACCTAAACTTATGAAATCTCAAAGGAAATCATGTTGACAAAAGTAATATGATGTAACTCTATAGGAAAAACTAATCTGATATAAATATACATGCAACCAACAACCGTATCTTGATCATAGGCAACAGAATACGAAGAATATTCTATAATAGATGATATGCATCCAATTATTTAAAAGACAAATTTAGATCTAAATACCTGGGTTTTTTAATTCAAAATCTTATTTTCAAATTTCTCAGATAAGAAAAATCAAATATTAGAATCAAAATGACAAGGAGGGGATTCCTCCTAATAAATGATGGTGAAACTCTGGAATCAAAACAACATAGAGCGTCCAGTGGTATTCCAGTTCCTCCAAAAACATCAACTAGAGTGAATAAATATCATTCCTTTCCAAAAATCTTCAAAAACTACCTTTTTCAAAATCACCGGGATTTAGGTCGTATTAAAAACAATTAAAAATCCTTTGTTTATATATTTAAACTTTGTAGACAATGGTATATGAAATCACACAGCCAATCAGTTCAATTCAATCAAATCTAATCAATCAAATTCCGTGAAGCAATAAATCAACACCAACAGTAAATCAAATTCCACAAGGGAAAACTTATCACTTAACATTATATTAAAATGTCAAATGACTAACACACAAATCTTAACTTAGGTTCAAAACTTTCTTAATTGTCCAAAAATATAAATAATTATCTAAGCGTACCGTTTTGCTCATTAGCCATTTGTTATTGCTTTGAAGATTATCCAAACTAACTTGGACAAAATGGAAAGTTGCACTCTATATTTTATTAGTTTTCTTAATTATATTAATTTCTAATTCACTTATAATTTCACTTAGTATTTTATTTAATACTAAAATTATTTATGAGTTATCTCATAATTTCTCACCAAATTTTAAAATACCTTATAAAGTTATTTCTTTATAAAACATCAAATCATAATTTATTCCACTTTATTTACTTGTCTAAAATTCTTTTATATCCTGAGAAGATGTAAAAAATTTATTTTACTTTTTCAAAGATCCAAATGGAGATCAAATCGAATTATAGTTTCTTGAAAATCGAGTCAACCTATTAATCCTTTTTATTTAGAGTGTTAAAATGAATATTATTTATGGGTTGGCCCAATCAACAAGTAGTTCATACTACTTCGATGTTTTAAACAATTATATTGTTTATAATAAAACAATGTTTATCAAAACCTTCCTATTTAATTTAACCCAAATTAAACCTATGTTAAATTATCCCATAAATTTTCTAAGGGAAAAATCCTATTTATCAAACCAAACTCTTATTAATAATACTTTTTGTTTTGGAAAACAATTCCCGTTTGAGGGAACTTAAAAATTAAATACCCGGTTTTAATTTCAAAACTTATTTTTGAAAGTATACTGCATATATTCTTTTTTATGTCAAATGATTTATTAATTAAATGTCACTTTGGGTTCATTCGGATTTGAACTCATTTCAATCGCACAATGATAATGAGAATAATTTACTAATTATTCCACAAGTTCGCCTAAGTAAACATCTGATCGTCACTTAGAAGATTATTCAGATTCACAAAACTAATCGAAACAAATTTCCTCCTAATTACCCAAAGAAAATGCATCCCTTTAAAATTTTACTTCCCAAAATAATTTCATTTTTAATTACTTTCAAAAGTAATGCTATTTCATTTTTTTATCAAAATTCTTTCTGAAATTATTTTCAAAAATAAAGGGATTTAAATTCAAAATCCTTTTTAAACACATTTTACAAATTAAATCTATATAAATTTCCTCTAAATAAAAATTATTTCATAATATAATATTCCTTCTTATTTACAATAGAATTATCTTCAATATTTATTCTCTAAATATCTTACTCCACTATTTGGATTATATTACAACTTTTTATAAAGTTTAATTCTTAACTCCCCATTATTAGACGGTGAATTCTTAATTTAATCATATTCTGCGAACAACTTATAGTCAAATTGTGAAAATTAATTCACAGAATGTTCATTTCAAATGCTCCTAAATAAATCGAGCATAATTTAGCAATCAACACTCAATAGTCTATGCTTTTCATTTAAGTTAAGCATAACCAAACAAACAATAGTGATAATAAATAGATATTATCACATTAAAACCAACTCACTATATAACTATATAGAGTTTTGAAAATTATTCCTTTATATATATAAAATATAATCCTAGGCAATATATTTGCCAAATTTTCAAAAATTTAAATACCATGTATGTTGGCCTTGGTCAAATGTTTAGAAACCCCTATCAATAAAGTAGCGTCTCACGTCTTGACCGGAATTCATAAAAACTCAATAGACCAATTAACATAGTGCGTTTTTATAACATTAACAAATACGCTCTCGTATATATATTACTCTCAAACTCATTCTAGGGTGTCGCTTACCCTATCTCTAATGAGCCAAACCCTACCAAAGCCTAGGTTCTCGCTTAACCTTGCACTCTGATACCACTTTGTAATGACCCGCCTTTTTGACCATCGAAAGTCGACACCGAACACTACCACCGTGTTCCAATATCGCGCATCCAATCGACAAAAGAGCAGATTGTTAGGGTAAATAAAAAGAAAGAACGAAGAACAGAGAAAAACATAATCTCATAATGGAATCGACAACATATAATATAACAAAGATAGTAGAAACCGTCTCTTCAAAAATACAAAGTATATTAGAGTTAAAACAAACCTTATCAGCTGGTTAGTTATAAAATTCTGAGCTTACAAATGTCGATAGGTATACTATACAACTTAGCAGAAAATAAAATACTACGATAGGTGAATCTTCAGCTCCCCCCCAAGAATCCCATAACACCAAAGGAATCTGGGAAAATACTCGGTCTGACCCAAGCATTGTAAATAAATAGCACCCAGATCGGTCTGGAAATACCAATGTGAGATAACTCGAATAATGGGAAACATATATAAAAATTCTGTGAGACCACGTCGCTAACACGGAACGGGTTTTTACCTCACAAGAATAACATCCATACAAGCAAGAGCAGAAATAAATATCAAAAAACAAATCCAAATATGATTGAGCATAAATAATATTAAACCAGACTTGAAAGAATGGAAATAAACTGAGTAAAATCCAAACTGGACAGAATGGATAGAATAAGGAAAAATAGTCAAACTTGATAGAATGGACTAAATAAGGTAATATTCTAAACTTGATAGAATGGGATAAATAAAGTAACAGTCCAAACTCGATAGATTGGGCTAAATAAATTAACAGTCCAAACTCGATAGAATGGGCTAAATAAGGTAACAGTCCAAACTCGATAGAACGGGCTAAATAAAGTAACAGTCCAAACTCGATAGAATGGACTAAATAAACACTTAAATGCTATGGTGAGGAGTTGGCTCTACTCATGGCAATTTTAAAGCTAAAACAGATTCAGGGATACAAATCAAATAAGGAAAGGAAAATTTCCAACAAATGACTAGGAGGGTGCGACCCCTAACCGAAAGTATACCTCTAAAATAACTTGAGAACTCCGATGGCTCTCGGTAAGCTCCAAGCCGTACCCCGCCAACTGTTATCAAGTATCCAAGTATTTTACATCTCAATGCATAACACCGAATCCAATCAAGAGTAGATGTGAAGATACCCTAATGGAAGCAACCCCACATAGCTTAGCCCCTACTCGCTCTTTGGGTTTAGTCATTTCCGACAAAGGATAACAAAAATGAGCAACACAACGTCTTAGAGTAACGAAATAAAGTGGCTAAAGTAACCGATAGCTGAGATACCAACTATCAAGGACATAAAACAATCGTTTATGGAAATTAAGACTTGTATACTTATCACCACTCATTGAATTCAAACTTGTACTATTTTCGAGTTAACAATAATACCGGACAAGTCAAGGTAGTGTAACCTCAAAGTCATGTCACACGATTATTCTTAACTTTCAAAATAGCGACAAGTATACTTCTTTGATGTTTAGTGCTAATTATACAAATAAATCTTTCCACATAAGTGGTTCCTTTACAGATAATTCATTTCTATAAACGAATCAAACTTTTTCTTTTTAAAAATGAATTGAACCTTTTGGCTTAATTTCTGTATTGGTAAAACACTTTTAGAATTAGTTCCAGATTGTTAAAACATTAAGAGAATAATTTTTCCAAGTGCGCGACCCCAAAGGCCTAAACCAACATCAGACGAACACCCAGAAGATTATCCAACTTATCATCCTAATAATCGAGTTCCAATTCCTTTTTATACTTTAAAAACAATATTAATTATCCCAAAAGATAATAAATTACATTTAAAATCTTTTTAAATAAACAATTCATTATAGATAATTATTCCAAAACACTTTTGTAACATTGGTAAATTAACTTTTAAAAATCTTCATTAAATCAATTTATTATAATTAATATCAATTTATTAAAGCAATTTTTATTTTATTAGTTAATTTACTTTAATCACCTTTATTAAATCAATTAATTAAAAGGATTTATTAAAGTTAACTAGCCATTAATTAAATGAATAATTTATCTCAAACATCATTAATTGAAATGATGAGTAATTTTAAATTCCATTAACTAAAACAATTAGTGATGTTTAAAATAGTAATAAATTAATAAGATTAATTAAATTCAAACTCCATTAGCTAAACCATTAATTAAAACATCATTTATTAAAATGATTTATTTAATTATGAAACATCATTAATTAAGCTGATTTAACTAAATTCTAAAATTCATTAGTTAAAACAATTAATTAAATTTTAAAACAATCATTATTTAAAATGATTAATTAAATTCAAATATCATTATTTCAAATGATTAATTACTTTTAAATATCATTAAATAAAATGATTATTAATTTCAATTATCATTAAATGAAATAATTAATTTAATACCATCATCATTAATTAAAATAATTAATTAAGTTCAGTAAATTAATTGAACCCCACTATCCTTTATTAAAATAACTAATTAAACTCAAATCATCATCAGTTAAAATGATTATTAAGTATAAAAGATCATTAGCAAAAATAATTAATTAAATCTAAAGATAAACCAATTTTTAATCATCATTTATTAAATTGGTTAAATAATCTCAAATTAATTAATTAAAATGATTAGTTAATTTTAAATTATCATTAATCATAATGATTAATAAATTTTCAATATTCTTTTCAGCGGAAACAAAAGCCCAAGTTCATTTGACAGGGTTTTGGGTTGAAATTTAATAAATGACGATATAGTGAAAAATGCTATAACGACATTTAAACTATAAAAGGGAATATCGGTAATTAATTTCAATAAACCACCAATAACAGCATATGGATGTAAATAAAATAATTTTTGGCTGAGAAACCCCATTTGGGTCTCTCTATAGATCTTTCCTGCAAAACAATGGTTATGGATAATAAATAGATGATCATATGGGTTTATAACTATCAATTTATTATGTCATCCATTTTCCAAACGGAAATTCAACAAACAAGCAATCAAACAATTTAACTAACATCCAAATGATCAATAAATGTTTACAACATCATTAATATGATATAATAAAATTTTAGGTGAGTTAAACTCACTAAAGGTTTTGAAAACCTGAAATACTTTAGCGCTCGGAAAGCTTCGAAAACCACAAATTCTTCTCGAAAATGGGTCGTTTGCACTCGACTTTTGGACACTTTTCTCTTGGAATTTGGAAAAGTAGTCAAAAGAGAAGTTTTAGATTATTCTTTCCTCTATCATATAAAAAAAATATCTACTCAAAAATGATAAATTTTGAGGAAGTTATGGCCAAAACAGTGAGGGGTATTTTCAAACATCAAAATCTAGGTTCAAAAATACTATTGCAAAAAATAAAATTTTGGAGTATGTAAGCTCGAAACCCAAAAAAGTGATAAACTACAAAGTTGTAGCCACTGAAATATACATGGTTTGAAAAAAAAAATCTGCTTTTGGAGTTTTTGTAAGAAGTTATGGCCGAAACTATGTCGGGTAAAATTGAAGAAATTTAAATGAAAAAGAAGGAACATTTAAACAAGTTTTTAAAACATATAAAAGTTAATTTTTGAATTCTTAAAACATGAATAGTTATTTTGGAAGCCATTAAAAGGTTTGATGAAGCTTTAAGGAAGATAAGAGAAAATGAAAATAAAATGAGTAAGAAAGGTGAAAAATTACTTTTATATGAAATAGAAATAGCAAATTACATTTTTACCCACATGTACTCTACCCTCCACACATGCATGTCATGTCACACCCTCTCCTCTACCTCACCCATTTCGGCCCACACCCAGCCACCCTCCCATCAAATCAAAGTCAACATGCATAAGTACTCTAATGTACTTATATCTCCTAATGATGTGACATTCTCTTTTTATTTTTTTTATTATAGTTGCCAATGTGTCACATCATCATTTTCTTAACTTAATTACACTTAACCCTAATTAAATTACTAATCTATGTTTATAACATTTCATATATTTGAATATATACACACATACACACACACACAAATGTGTACATAATATTTCAAATAACTTTTATACGATGAAATGTCGAAAATTCGGAAAACGGTTTCCGGTCACATTTTCTGTTTTTCATCGAACTATATATTTTTGTAAACAAATTTTAAAATCTATTTCACCATTATTATTTATTATTAAAAAGAGTTTTATTTTCATTATAAAACCATTTATTTAAAATTAATTAAACATTCGCAAACCAAAGCAGTGAAATTTCAGGTCGTTTTATTACAATTTGATTTTTCTTATTATTTATTATATTCAAACTATTTGTTATTGTAATAAACTTGCAAAGTGATTCACCATTATCATTTTTTAATTAAAATAAGTTAAATGACACTGTTAAATCTTTTTTATTTGGTATTTGGTTCACCATTCCAATATTTAATTCTTAATTCAAATATTTAATCGATCACTATATTGAATTCCAAGTATTAAATTCTAAAATCAAAATATTTAAATATCTAAAATTAATTAAATATTTAAATCAAATGACCATAATTTTGTGTTGTTACAAGTAAACAATGTATAAGCAAAATTTGTTGTTAACCCTTTTGATTATACTTAGGAATATAATTAGATCTTTAAATGAAAGTTTTAAAGATAATTATAAGTGAAATGGTTTTGGGATTGTAGTGACAATGTTTAAGTAACATTTTAATAAACCCTTTTGAATAGATTTGTGAATGTACTTAGATATGTATATAAGAGATTTAAAGATAATGACAAGTATGGAATATTTTGGAAAACGATTATATAAAGTAAAGATTTAACTTATAAAAGAGAAGGGGTTTACAATAACAATGTTTATATAACATTTGTTTTTAACCTCTTTGATTATATTTTAAAGTAAGAAATCTTGTAAAAAACTTGTGAATATTCTTATACATTTGGGATAAGTATATGAATAAATTTTGAAGTATTGAAAAGAGTACAAATGAATAGTGGAATAGTAGAATGCATGTATATATCTTTTATAAAGGTACTTTTAAATACACACACACACACACACACACATATATATATATATATATATGAACAGAAAAAGGAAGTGAATAGAAGCATCACGTATTCATATAGTTTGAGATCCTTTGGGGAGCACTCATTTGCCTGAATAGTCCCTTGCCTTTAGAACGTATGTATTAGAGATCCCTTGGGAAGGAATCCTATATACGATTTGCTTACTTCTAAAGGAAGTAATTATTTGAGAAAAGGATTTTTTTATTAATAAAAGAATTAAATAAATAAAAAGGGGATTAGAAGCCGCTTATGTGACTTAATCATGATTTGTGTGACTTAATCGTACTTTGTGTGTTTACTAGTCTATAGAAAGTATCTATTCGTGTACTTAGCACTAAAAGCCGATAAAGTAGGCTTACTCTATCTATGAGAGATAAGGATGATGATTCAAGTATGGTTTAAAAGCAACAGTGCTCTAACCTACCAAGCTTCACTCTTGATCGAAGGATAGCATGAGTTGAGAAGGTCAGAAACATGATAAGTATACAAGACTTGGTTTCCAAACGTGATCGCTCTCATTATTATTGAATTTGACCAAAATCAACTTAGGAAATATCTAGAAGGAACACGAGAATTATGCGGTAAAGTTATCTTCGATGATGCTATACCTTAAATATGAACTCATCTTGCTCTTTTAGGATGAAAAATAATGAAACCCATCCAAATAGGAGATGATCTCCACCCTTATGTATTGTGTATTAATTTCTGAAAGAATCGAAGATAAGTTAACTAAAAATATATCAATTGGTTTTGAAGCACCTGGTATGTGGGGGAGTGTACGTATATGAGATTAACTTGAAATTGCAACCACTTCAAAACCGATATACGTTTTTTATGTTTTTGAAGTGATTGTAAAGCGAAATTTTATAGAGCGCACTGTCTATCCTAAGGTTAAGTTCAAGGGAGAGGTCGACCTAAATATTTTGAATGATGATATCGTGTGGTATTGTCCATCTGGAGGGTGAACCCAAAAGAGAGGATAGAGTTATCATTCACTGGAGGACTTATGCTAGAATCCATGGAGAGATTCATGAACTATTCCACATGCTAGAATACTTGTAGAAATTCGAGATATATTCAAGATGTTGGAATCTAGGGAGGGATTCAAGTTTTTTTCAATTGATAAAGACTCATGTGTTGAGATGCTAAATGCGACTTCACCATCAAATGACAAAAACCAGAGTAAGATGAATAGCCAAAGGGTTTAGCTAACCTAAGGGTATATCAGCTTTATTATAGAGATGTTTTTTTATTGCTAGCAAGAGCGATGATACTTAGTGGCACGTGTTAGGGCATGGACCAGCTATGTTTATTCTATGGTATATTTTATTTTGAGACATACAATGATCGAAAGGAAATCTCCAACCCCTGTTAGCAGGCCTATTCTTACCATACTGAAGGCACCTCCAATGGAAATCCATATATGCGAATGAACCTTAACGGTTTGATGGCATAATTAATGTTTTTGTGTTGTAAACGCAATACAACTATTTTTTGACTTTTATTCTACAGCCTATACATTATCTATTATATCGTTATATGTATTTATTGGATGATTTAGCCCTTTTGAGGGGAAAACAATTTCGGCGTTCGATTGGCCTCAAAAGATGTTGTTATGTGGGCATATGTTTCTTCAATTTCTCATACCATACTTTTGTCTGACTTATAGTTTTATTTTTCCCTTAATTTCTCAAGTGCTCTTTCGAGTAATTTTAGAAAGGCAGCTTTAAGTTGGATATTCTTTGGAGATCAAGGAGACGAACAGGATGTTTCACCTACCGTAGAATCATTATTTCCGCTACATTACTAGTATATATATAACAGTAATTGTAAGGACGGTCTGTTATAACTATCCAGGTTGATGATAGTACTTAGGATTTCGATTCTGAAATGTTGTGTATCTTAGAGTAACACTTTGTACTATCTTTTCGATATTATAATTTATTGTTCTACCATTAGATTCTGATGTTATGTTCTTTCTTTCTTATTCTGTTTCCTTTTCTTTTTATTTACCCTAACAATATGTCTTTCTAGCACTTGAGTGATCGGCACATGAATACCATGAATGTATTTGCATCGACATTTAGTGGTCGAAAAGGCGGTTCATTACAGTTGGTATCAGAGCTGAAATTTAAACGAGAACTTGGCTTTAGTAGGGTATAACTCATTAGAGATAGGGTAAGCAATGCCTTAGAATGAGTTGAGTGTGTGTGTGTGTGTGTATGAGAGTGTATTTGTAGTTGTTATAAACATATGCTTTAAAAGTATTTCAACTACCAAAATTAAAAGATCTTATAGAAGATAACTTTTATAAGTATAGATTACTAAAAATGTAGTTTAATTAATATAGATATTAACAATGTTCATTTATTTTCCCTCATTGATTAGCTTAGTTTTGCTTAGCCAGTTTACGAGCATCATTATCATTTGTTAATTGATTTGTCATGCTTGGTCAGTTTATGAACATCGATTATTGTTTGTTGATTATTGATATGTTCTCAACTAATTTATGAGTTAGTTTACCTTTTTACTACGTGGGTTGGTTAGGCAGTATTTGTCGATGCACTCAAATGAACACCTTGTGACTTGAGTTTCATACTTTGACTATAAGACATTCGGTGACAATATTGGGTTAACATTTAACTTTAGTGAAAGAAGTATACTATAAATTTACTAAAAAGATAGTGATTTTATATGAATATGATTTATAAATGAAGAGGATTTAAACTGATATTTTGAGAACTTAAATCTCGATGTCTTTAAATATGTTTTTCAAGATTTTGGAGAAAATAATAATAGTATTATTTGAAAGTATTTGTAAATACTAATACTTTGAAAGTTGTTTAACATTTGATCGAGTTCGAGGTTGCTCTCGAAATTGATGAATCGGTTTGAGAGCAAAGTATTTTCATGTTACCTAGTTCGAGTGGTTCGAAAGTGACTAAAAATAGGCGAGTGATATGTTCGCTTGGTAAGTGCTTATCTTGAGTATTACCCTTTATAGTAAGGTGATATATGGTATGACTTGGTAAAACCCATTTCCTTTGTATCATATTGGGGTTACTCGATCTATTCGTATATTTTCTATGGATTTTAAAGTAAATATTTGAGAAATTGGTTTATGGAATTGAGATCATGATACTTAGTACTATTAAATGAAGTATTCAATACCACTTTGAAACTTATTTTGGTTAAGTCCCAAAAGTGTGATTTGAATGTACTAAACTCACTTCTGTCATTTTAAAATAATTTCGATGAGGACCGCAGCATCATCGACATTCATTTTTGGGTTTCAATGTGGGGGACATTGCAAAAAGAATTTGCTATAGAGTAATTTTGGTGAAAATATAATTTGATTTAAATCTTGAAAGAATGAATTGATATACAAAAATTATATGTATATATTATTATTTTAAAAGATTAGAATAAAGCCTAGGTGTTTAGTTCTATTTCTTTAAAGAAATTTGATATTGAAATATAAAGATGATTTTTTGTAACTCTTGGATTTAGAAGGTAGTAAAGTTAAAAAAAACTTTTAAACTGTTAAACAACTACGGTAAGTAGAACATTTGATGTTATTGGGCCAATTAATAAACTTCTTTGCTTTAGGGGTGTCCAAGGAAAGTAGATGCTTGGCGTAAATGTGGATACTAATGTCCTGCACTTCAAAGCTACTTGCCTAACCCGACGGATAAATAAGTCTATAAGGTTAATTTATTTTTAAGACTTAGATTTATTTTGGGCCTTCATCTGAAGTTTGAAAAGTAAAATGAATTTGATGTTTTGTATATATGCTTAGGAGAGAGTGGAGTATTATACGAGGGATAACTTGAAGCTATGTTTGTATGAAATGGTTCATAAATGATTTTAGTGTTTATTGATATACTATGAGTGGAAATGAATGTTATTTAAAAGAAATTGGTGTAGTTAAGAAACCAATATGATAAAATGCGTAAGTTGTACATAGATCATTTTATTCGCACGACAGTTCTTGATCCTGGATTCTAGTACTTAGTTTCGAGGTGATTTACACTAGTCAAACAAGATTTTTTCACTCAATTCTCAACGAGAATCACTTGAAACAGATTCTTGATATGATCTCAAGATTTTCCATCATAGTATATGGCTATGTAAGGGAAATAGAGGTTTCAGTCAAGGAACCTAATCAGAGTCCATACTAGATATGTCAAGTGATCGATACTAGTTTCGAAGTTAAATTTATGTGATCGAGCAAGTGACCAGATTTGATATCGCGTACGGATGATCCAAGTGCATCATACTGGCTTAAGTATATATGTATACTTGGTTTTGTTGGCCTATGGAAAGTTTATGGAATGACTCTTTTATTTATTCTGAGGTAGCATGAAAAAAAATCGACTAAGTAATAACCTAAGGCAATTGAGCATAAGGTACGCCTAGTAGGTTATTTATCATCCTTGTGGGATGGGAGGTTTTTTAAAACTATGTGCTTTATCTGCTAAGTGATTGCGAATACTATCAAGTATTGATTTGTGTTTTTTTCTTTTGTGTGTACGTCGTGTTGGAATTTCGAGGATGAAATGATTTAATTAGGGGATAATGTATCGATCCGAAATTTTTAACACTTCATATCTAAATTTCTGAATTATTTAAATATTTGATTCTTGGATTTAATGTGATTAAATAAATTTTATAACTCTGTTAACCCCCTTTCAATTAATAACTAATAGTGGTAAACTTGGTTTTGAAAAATGTTTAAAAAAATAAATACTTCGAAGAAATATCGATACTATGACCGAAAACCGTTTTACCAATAGACGGTTGTTTTCTTGAAAAAAGTTGTTCAAATTTTTTGTGCTTGCCTAATATACTAATGTGTCATTAGTTATCTAATAAATTTAATTTGTGTAATTAAAAGATCCTAAAAGAAATTTGAAGATATTTTGGAAGAAGGGTAGTAAAGCTTATGGCTAAAGTAATGAGGTGGAACGGAGAAGTGATGTGCACATGGGAGGGTGCTTCTTTAGCTGGTCATGAGGGAGGGGGATAGAGGCCGAGCACTAAAATGGGCTAAAGGTTGTATCTTTTGCAAGTTATTGATGATAGAAAGTGTTCATATGATTCTTGTATGCTTGTGCTATCTAGGTTCTGGGGTGAATTTACTCACTATTTGATAGTACGTATTGTGTTACATATATTGTGTGCTTGAAATATAAAGTTAAATTAAAGTTAACTAATTAATGTTATAACTTTGGACCCCTTTTACTTTTGAAAGCAAATGACAGCTCTATATTATATCTAATCACTTCTATGACCATCTATTACATGTGACATGGCCTTGTCATTGTGTATGTATGGTTGTTTAGATTGCATTTTGAAATTGGAATGGTCCATTGAGCAATGGTAGTTATGAAAGTACTTTGAATCCCCTTGTGTTTAAACTAGTTCGAATTGGTTATATGTGAATATATTGTGAATGTATATATTTTGGTTGTGTTCTACACTTGTAGTAGTATAAGAGATATGAAAGAAGTGGTTTGAAAATTTATCGAAATAGTTAAACAAAGTTGAAAAAGTTATAACGAAAATGGTCGCTATATAACCACTTTGAAATTGCCATGTTTTTGGCAATTTTTATTATGATTTTCATTGGGGTTTCTATGTAGTTTTGATAAGTGCTATATGTGTACATATTACTATAAAAATATCAAGGTTTAAATGATTATAAACTAGTTTAACAGAGTTGCAAAAGTTATAGATAAAATGGTCGCTATACAAGCACTTTGAAAATACCATGATTTCGGGGATTTCTAATATAATTTTAGGGAATGTCCTTAAGCGATTCTTTACGTGGTTTTTGAATACTACAAGTATAGTACTTATGGTAAGAAAAATCAAAGTTTAAAACCTTTGTTTGAATGGAGAAAACTGGTCAAACATTTAGGCTATTTTTATGGTGTTATATGTCTAAGACTTTTAATAGAACTTATAAATGCAATATCAGATCTATGTTTGCATTTATGTACTCTTTTTACACCATTTGTTGTGATTTGTTAATTTTAACACCTTTTGTGATTTACAGTGAGTTTAAATGTTAATTACATTAATTATTTTTATGAGATCTTTTTAGCAGTATTTAATAATATTAATTAGAGTATTTTAAAAGTGGTTTCAAGTTTAAATATATTTTTATTAATTATTTATGAATTTTTAAAGTAAAGATTTTTCTTTAAATATAAAACATGCTTCTTTTATGATTTTTTAAATTTCAAAATGCTTTATTTTTATGTAATATTTTGTATAGATATTTAAAACATATTTATAAGTATATATATAAGTTCGGAAAAGTAAGTGAATTATTTTATAAAGGATACTTGGTTTTGGTTATAACACTTAATTATAATAAATGGTTTTGAGAAGTTAATTAAAAGTATATTAACTTGTTAATAAATATACTTATATCTTTAAAAAGAATGTTTTAAAGGTTATGTTAAGTATAAATGGTTTTGGTTTTATAGTAAAAGATGTTTAAGCAATATTTGTTTTTAACCCTTTTGATTATACTTAAGAATACAATTAGATCTTTAGAAAGACTATTTTAAAGATAATTATAAGTAAAACGGTTTTGGGTTTGTAGTGACAATGTTTAATTAACATTTTTCTTAAACCTTTTTGAATGGATTTGTGAATGTACTAAGATCTTTATTTAAAAGATTTTAAAGATAATGATAAGATTGGAATATTCTAGAAAAATGTTATATAAAGTAAAGATTTAACTTATAAAAAAAGGGTTTATTGTATCAATGTATAAGTACATTTGTGTTTAACATCTTTGATTATATTTTAAAGTAAGAAATCGTGTTAAAGACTTGTGAATATCCTTATACCATTTGAGATAAGTGTATGAATACATTTGGCAGTATTGAAAAGAGTATAAATGAATAGTGAAATAGTATAATACATACATAAAATAGTAGAATACATACATATATATTATAATTTTTTTAAATATATATACAAATATAAAAAGGAAGAGAATAGAAGCATCACGTATTCATATGGTTTTAGATCCTCCAGGGGGGACTCATTCGTCTGAACCTTCTCTTCCTTTTAGACATATATATTCAAGGTCCCCGATGAGGACTCGTATATACAGTTTGTTTACGTCTGAAGGAAGTAATTAGTAGATAAAAGGAGTTTTAATTAAGTAAATAAATAATTAAATAAAAAGAGGATTAGAAGTCGCTTATGTGACTTAATCGTGTTTTGCATGACTTAATCGTCTTTTCTGTGACTTAATCGTTCTTTATTTGTTTACCTGTCTATGAAAAATATTTAGTCATGTACTTAGCACTAAAAGCTGAAAAAGTAGGCTTGTTCCATCTATGAGAGTTAACCGAGGGATAACATGAGTTGAGAAGGTCAGAAACGTGATAAGTATATGAGACTTGGTTTCCATATGTGATCATTCTCATTGTTATTGAATTTGACCAAAATTAACTTAGGGAATATCTAAAAGAAACACGAGAATTGTTCGGTATGGTTATCTTCGAATGTGTTATACCTTACATATAAACTCGTCTTGTTCTTCTAGGAAAAAAGATAAGGAATGCCATCCATATAGGTGATGATTTCCATGTTTATACATTGTCTGTTTATTTCTGAAAGAACCATAGATAAGTTAACTGAAAATCTATTGATTGGTTTTGACGCATCCGATAAGCAGGGGAGTGTACTTATATGAGATGACTCGAAATCGTAACCACTTCAAAACCGATATACATGTTTTATGTTTTGAAAGAAATTGTAAAGCAGAATGTTATAGAGTTGCACTTTCTATTCTAAGGTTAAGTTTATGGGAGAGGTCAGTGTTAACTTTTTGAATGATGCTGTCATGTTGTACTGTATATCTTGAGGGTGATCCCAAGAGAGAGGACAACGTTAGCGTTCGTTGAAGGACTTATGTTGAAATCCATGGAGAGATTCGTGAAGTGATCGAGATGCTAAAATCCTTGTAGAGATTCAAGATCTGATCGAGATGCTAGAATCAAAGGAGAGATTCGAGATCTGTTCGAGTGATGAAGACTCGTGTATTGAGATGCTGAATGTAACTTCATCATCGAAAATGACAGAAACTAGAGTAGGATGCTTAGCCAAAAGGTTTAGCTAACCTAAGGGTAGATTAGCCCTATTCTAGAGATGCTTTCGGGTTGCTAGCGAGAGCGATGATAATCGATGCCACGTGTTAAGGCATAACCAGCTATGTTTACTCTATGGTATATTTTACCTAAAGATAATGTTGTTTGGAAGGATATCTTGGACCCTTGTCAGGAGGCACATTCTCGACGTACTGAAGGCACCTCCAACAAAAATCCATATATACGAACGAACCTTAGTAGTTTTGATTATATACCTATTGTTTTTGTATTATACACGCAACATAGCTACTTTCAGATTTATATTCTACACCCTAGACATTATCTATTATATCGCCATATACGCTTATTAGATGGTTTGGCTATTTTGTGGGTAAAACTATTCATGTGATTCGGTTGGTCTCAAAAGGTGTTGTTATGCGGGCATATGTTTCTTGAGTTTCTCATAACAGACTTTTGTCTGACTCGTGGTTTTATTTTTACCCTAATTCCCTGAATGCTCTTTCGAGCAATTTGATAAAGGAAGGTTTTAATTGGATAATCTTTAAAGCTCAAGGAGAAAAGCTGGATGTTTCACCTACTATAGTATTCCTACTTCCACCGCACTACTAGTATGTATATATCAGCAATTGTGAGGACATGCTGTTATAACCGTCCAGGCTGATGATAATACTTAGGATTGTAGCTTTAAAATGTTGTATATCTTAGAGTATCACTTTGCACTTTCCTTTTGATATTAGATGTTATCGTTCCACTATGAGATTCTATTATTGTGTTCTTTCTTTCTTGTTCTATTTTATTTTCTTTTTATTTACGCTAACAATCCATCTTTACAGTAATTTAGTGCTCGACACGTGAATACCGTGGATGTATTAATGTCGACAATTGGGGTTCGAAAAGGGGGGTAGTTACAACATCCTTAATTAAGGTGACGTGTGAATACTAATATTTAAATTGTTCGATATTAATTGCTGACTGTTAGACCTTTGAGCTGCACTAAGGCAATGATGAATACGCAAAAAACCACACAATTTATTTACTTTATAATTGTTGTAAATTAATTGAATTAATTAATATTAGTGAAATATTAGTTATTAAATTTTATTTGAATTTTTTGAATACTATTAGTATTTAATAAAATATGGATATAAAAGTTATAGACGCATATATCGAAATCATATATCAATAGAATATTTAAATAGATTAATTGCTAAGTGGTTTTGAGAAATTTTTGAGGCAAGCATCCCTCTTTTATGGCTATCCATTTATGATGATAAGGGGAGAGGTTTCAAATGTGATTTGAAAATGAAAAGGAGCAATTAAAGGAATGAAATAAATATCCTTCCTTTACTCCTCCTTATGGCTCACTTATCTCATTTATGGATGATTTTTGTCCTTTTTCACTTTATTTCTAATTTTCTACCAAAAATATGAAGAGGGGGGATTCATGAGAATTATAATGAATTAAAAAGAGAAGGATCCATTAGCAGCAAATATGTTTTTAAGAGAAAGACTAATGTAGTTGGAATACAATGAACAATGTTGATAAGAATAAAATCTTTAATTGTAATTGTTGAAATTAGCGTAATAGATTTGCATTCAATGTAATCAAGTTTATTCGGATTTTTACACATAAAATTATCTCTTGGTATGACTTTATTTATGGTACATATGTGTTGAAATGGAAAATTCTAAATAATGATATAGAATAGACTATTTGCACATAACAATCAAAGTTTCTCGAAGTCGGTGGGAGCAATTGGGTTTGTGGGTTTTTCGGATACAACCCTAGAAATGATACGAAAATATCATTCTATAAGGATCATAAGTAAATAAGTATTTTGATAGAAATATCCAATATTTTTATTTTTAGTCAAAATGTAGAGGAAGCGTGTGTCCATAAGAAAGAACATTAAAAGTTATGTAGATATTTCTAAAACTATAAATGAACTATTGATTATTAATGATGTGCTTGTGTTAAAATCAGTTCTAATTTTGTTGTTTATACTTGATATTAGAACTGTTTAATATATGTATATATATATATATATATATATTACAATAAGTATAAAAGGCATTGGGAATGTCAAATACGGTATGCAAAGACACCTTATTAAAATATTTGATATGGAACATGTAAGACGAATTCTTTATGTATTGACAATAGGAATTATAATACATGTTGTGTTATCTACAATATTGTAATTTTCTTATGTATCTGATGCATGAAGCAAATATCAAATCCAAATTGAGATTACTAAAGGGAAGCATAGAGTGTTCTTGAGTTTCCACAAAATACTAGAGAATGTTTTACAGGAACAATGAACTCCTTATGAATGAGCGTTCGGACTTGAAACTTTATAAGTGTTATCGAGTATAATATGTCAATATTAAATTCAAGTTTAAATCTTAATTAAGAAGCTTTAAGTTACGAAACATTATGGCTAATTAAATGCAAAGGCGAAGCACATCACTTTGAATAGCGCCAAAATAAAAGCAATGTATGTGTGTGAACAACTTTATAACTGAGCTAAGGGTGATTCCAAGTATTAAGAATAATAATCATTATTATATGATAAAAATATAATAATAATAATAAGAGCTCATTATAGGTCAAGAAACATACTCCGAATAGTTCCACATTATAAAGGTAGTTTATCAGCATCAGAGAGAGTTGATTGACAGAGTAGATAATTAAACAGCATAGCAAATCCATTCACTAAGGGTCTAACTCGATTAGTTCTCATCAAATTGATCCTAGGGATGGGACTGAGATTTCATAATTGGCCCTAAGTGCAAGGGGAAGATTGTAGAGTTAGGGATATGCCCTAGGGGCAGTTATTTAATTGTTACATATGTCTAACTTGATAACCAATGTTGCTAAAAATAAAAGGTGTTTTCTTTCTATTATATACTTGATATAATGTGTTACATATTAATTAATTAATTTAATTTAAAGTATATTAAATATAAAATCTATAAATGGTATGTTTTGTGATTGTAGTTACAATGTGTTGTAACTATGAGTGATTTATCAGAATAAAATAAACATATCATTTTAAATATTCCTTGTTGACATGTATTGAGACTGGATATCGATCTATCCATTGAGACTAGAGTATGTAATGCTCCCTAGATGTTGGAAAGTGTATTACTCATAGCTGATGGGGGGCACCAATGGTGTATGTACAGATAGTTATTGGATAACTATGGAATGACTTACTTGATAGTTTTCTATTGGTTAATATAGCTAAGATCAAACAAAAAATATCCATGTGACAAAATTACATAGTTATCTTGATTTGAGAATATTGTTAATCTTCACTGTGGAAGCTCTAATTTGATTATAGTTAAATCATGGCACGACATCCATCGAATGACTATAGTTGGGTCGAGTGGAAGCATTGGAAGTGAAAAACTATTCAAAAAGGGATTCCTCTCCTCAGTTATATAAGGTTAGTATCATGGTCAACCGATGTCAACTCAAAGTCAAAATCTCTGGCCAGAGGATTTCGGTTAATAGTAACTATTATTATTTAATCAAGGATTTTTCATTTAGACTATAGAGTTGAATATGGGTGATATTGGAATTTTGACCATCAACAAATTTCATAAGTCCAAAATGATATAATTTTAGTGAAGAGAATTTATTTAAATAACTGTCACTATTGGGTAACACTTAATAAAGTAAAATTGGGTTTTACCGAAACCAAGTAAGCAATAAATATGGTCATAATGTCCCACCACCTATTTAGTGAAGTGTGAATGTTAATATTAAATTGTTCGATATTAATCGCTAACCGAATTTACACATTAGAGTCACACTACCGAAACGTTGAATACTCATTTTCCACCCGATTTAATTAATTTGTAATTATTACAATTGATTAAATTAATTAATATTTGTGAAATATTAATTATAAAATTATTTTTGATATATGTTGAACAATATTAAATCGTATGCATATAATAGTTATATAAACACTAATCGATATTCGATATCGATAGGCGTTTAATTGGATTTAGATACAATAAAATTATTCGGGTTTGAAATGGATTATGAGGCCCATACGGGGCATGCTAATTTGTGTTATGATAAGAACATAAAGGACAACCATAAAATGACTAGAGAGTGGGATTTTGGATGTTTAAAGAAGGGAATGGGTAAGAGAAATTTAAGGATCTTGATCCTACTTTTGCTCTCTAGCCTATCCCTTATATAAACATCTTAACCCACACTTTAGATGAGAGCTTTTTACTGCCTCCATCCTCTTCATTGCATCGTTGCTGGCCAAACACTACCCTTCCCTCTCCTAAAATATTCAAGCAATCTAAATATAAAATAAAATCAAACGATCGTCGATAGCAAGGCAATTCGAAAGCTATTAACTTCGGGATTGGAATTCGATTCAAGGAGTTCACTTCTTTGTTTTAACGTGCGAGCTTTGGGCATTGATGAAATGTATTCTTCTAGTTTACTATTATATTGTAATGTTTATATGATTATTATTTTATATATTATTTTGTTAAAAATAGCACGAATCGGTATACCGATGGATTGTCACATGCTGATGGTTATGTGTGTATATTAAAATAAAAAAATTATGCATAATTGTTTATCCATGCTCTTGCCCATAATTAAAAAAATTATTTTCGAAAATTTAAATAATAATATATTATATGTATTAAAATATCAAATCTAATTTAAAAAGTTTAACACTATATAATATATATTTTAAAATTTAACAAAATTTATTTTTGTTAGTATTTTTTGGAAATAATAAAAATAATATTTTTTGGATGATTGATATATATACACACTGTTTGCACCAAAATTGGTCACAAACACCCAATTGTCGTTGAAAGCACCAGTTCGCAATCACAGATCACAGATAACAAATACGTAGAAAAAGAAGCATACAAATCACTTAGGAAACTCAATAAAAACGGTAAATGACACAGGATTTATAGTGGTTCGGCGATCTTGCCTACGTCCACTCTGAATCTGATAACTTTATTGATATTCACTTGATGATTACAACTGATTACAGCAGGTTGCAGTGGATTAATGCTTTGAAATTCGAATACAACAGTGGTGATGAAGTATAGGATTGAATCCGGCAGAGTCTGGACGCTGAATGGCCAAAAAGATCCCTTTTCTGTAGGCTTCAGGGGGCTATTTATAGGCGTGGGAGACTGAGATCGCGCTCAAACTTCGGGAGACTTCTTCAGGCACGTGAGGGGGCCCACGCGACCGGTCCCACCAAGTTCGACTCGATCTGTGATCGATACGAATTGATTTCGTATCCATCAAGAATTGATCCAATCGGGCTGAAACTTGGCACGAACATTCTTTACCTTGTGTGGAAGCTACTGTGAAAATTTCATGGCATTTGGATCAGGGATTTGGGAGATATGATCGATACGAGTTCAAATTGCTTGATGGCTGTCTGGTTCGAATCCATTAGTTCGAATCGGTCCCAGTCGAATCGATTGCGCATGTGACAATATGGTGATGTGGCACGCCCTTCTCGTGCCGATCCTCTTTTCTCTCCGAGTTGGCCGCATCGTATCCATGAGTTTCGCCACGCTTTCCAGGGTTTGAATCAATCAACTACATGCGCCTCGTATTGATTTGCAGTATACATGGGCGCAGAGTTGACCGATTCGAAACAGTGGTTGAAGATGGATACGAAACTGATCGATACGAAGCAGTACTTGGGGAAATGATGAGTACGAACGAGGGTATGTAGGGGGATACGAACTTGATGGATTTGAACTATACAAACTGGGTTCGAATGGATTAAGGCGACGCTATTCCGATGGATACGAACCTAATGGTTTCGTATAGTCCACCACCTCAATCCTTCGATGAATGTCTCCATACTGACCGACACGAACCCGATGGATTCGAATAGCACGGCCAAGGTTCGACTCGAACCAGATCGATTCGAAATCCAACCTCCCTCCATGGATACGAACAGTGTACTTTCTCTAACTTGCATCGATCATATCTCATTCATACGAACTCCAATTAACCCGAAATTTGGACTGCTGACTTTCATGGCTTTGCTTCTCATGTCCTATCAATTATGGCCCGATCTGGGCTCGGACAAATTTCATCGATATCCATGGTGAAACGGTGTATTACGAACTTTACGACGAACTGTCTTTAGTTTTCCAGTCAACTTTTTGGTGTCACGGCCTTGCCAAAAGGCGGGATAACATTTGCCCCCTAAAACATGCCTTGCGATAGGAAGGTGTGTTTTGTAGTTCCATAAGTTGGATGTTCATATCCTGTTGATGACCTGTGGTACAACCTGCGAAGAGTTTGACAGTTTTATATGACCTCAAATGACGACCGTTCGCGATCTAGCCATTTGAGATGGAATGCGACCCTTCACGATCTAGCATTTCTATATAGCCCCAAATGACGACCGTTCGCGATCTAGCCATTTGAGGTGAGGGGTGCCGCTCGAGGCGAGTTGTGGTCGTTCGTGGTCGAGTGCCGTTCGAGGCGAATGGTGACCGTTCGAGGTCGGGTGTCGTACGAGGTGAATGGTGACCGTTCGAGGTCGGGTGCCGTACGAGGCGAATGGTGACCGTTCGTGGTCGGGTGCCGTACGAGGCGAATGGTGACCGTTCGAGGTCGGGTGCCGTACGAGGCGAATGGTGACCGTTCGAGGTCGGGTGCCGTACGAGGCGAATGGTGACCGTTCGAGGTCGGGTGCCGTACGAGGCGAATGGTGATCGTTCGAGGTCGGGTGCCGTACGAGGCGAATGGTGACCGTTCGAGGTCGGGTGTCGTACGAGGCGAATGGTGACCGTTCGAGGTCGGGTGCCATACGAGGCGAATGGTTGTGCCCGGGGGGGACTTAGTATCATCGATACCAGGTCCATGTTCGAGTGGGTTCCTGGATCGTTTGTCAGGGTGGTTCATCACTATCTCAGAGCATGCCTAGGGACCGTTCGCGACCCCGTACATGCGCAAGTAGTTTAGCCGTTATGGAATCACAAGTAGCATTCTTTTATTGAAAATAAGTTTTTAGCAGAAATGTTAGACAAAATCAAGTTCAAATGTTCAAATCAAGATGAAACAGAAGCAAAGCAAGGATGTCAAAGTGTAAACTCCCACACCGATAGGGTTAATAGTTATTTAGAGCATGCCTATGGACCGCTCATGATCTCACACATGTGTAAATGACTTACCCGTGTTGGTGGAGGTTTACGACTCGTTCATCGTTATTTAAATCAATTGATAACCAAGCAGTGCCCTGGTTCAGGATCACTCCTAGCTGATGTAGATGGTGGTCGCTCTTGCTCCACTGCTGGAGCTCGCCTTCGCACATACTGAAGTAGCATACCGTTCCTGATGTGCCCTTCCATCTCATCCTTTAGATGTCTACAGTTGTTAGTGTTATGACCGTTCAGTTCGTGGAACAAGCAATATCTGTCCGATTTCCTCTCGTCAACAGTGGGGTCCCTTCGTGTTGGCCTACGGTAGGGAACTTGCTCTCGTGTATCTCGGTAGATTCGCTCCAAACTCTCATTCAGCTCTAAGTAGGTGGTGAAACGCGGCTCCCTCCGCATTCGCTCTGACCTATCATCATTACCTTCCGCTTTCTGCTTTCTTTTATCCTGGTCTGGATCCTTTTCAAAAGGCTTTTTATCTTTAAGTGCATAAACTTCCATTCCCTCTCCTTCTTCTCTTTCAGCATTAGCGTCTTCCAATCGCAAAAACTTTTCTGCCTCGTGATAGAATTCTCCTAGATCCATAAGTGGATCCTTAGTTAATGAATTTTTGAATTCTGTGCCGTCAGCTACTCCGGACACAGCTGCCATCATAACCATGGATGGATCTGGCCGATCCACCGATGCCGCTGCCGCATTGAATCGCATCAGGAAATTCCTCAAAGACTCCCCAGCTTTCTGCTTTAGCGTTGCCAAACTCATCACATTCTTGGGTCTTGAAATGTGAACCCTAAATTGTCTCATAAATTTCTCAATAAAATCGGTCCATGTCCCAATGGAGCCGCTCTCTAGCTGTCTGAACCATAAAGCTGCTATGTTTGTCAAATACAATGGAAAGCACCGGGCCATGACTTCCTGTGATGCCCCCAGCACTTCCATGTGCCTTATATATCTCGTTAGATGGACCGCAGGATCCGTCCTCCCATCATATCTTTCCACTGTTGGTAGTTTGAATTCTGGTGGGTTCCTAGCCAACCTAATCGCAGGAGAAAAGGGACTCCTGTTCACGTCCTCAAGATCTCTGTTTACTAATCCGCCTCTCATGGCTCGTCTGACCATCTCTGCCAATCTATTGTTGTCTCCAAGCCATAGTCCTCGTTCACTACCTTCGATCTGCCCCCCGAGTCTGTGTGAGCTTTCGGATGTCTGCCCCCCTGGCTGAGCGTTCATCCCTCTATCGCTGACAGGTTGCTCGGATGTCCTTGTCTCTCTTCTCGGGTTCGGATCAACATGTCCTAAGTGTGTGCCCCCCAGCTCCGGCGCTGCGCCAGATGGTCCTTCCCCGTTCTGGACTCTGGTTGTTCCTTGATTTTGCGCTCCAAGTTGTCCAATCTGTTGAAGCAAATTCTGGATCATTTCCTCTTGTCTCTTCATCATTGTCTCCATCTCATCCCTTGTGATGAAGATCGATGCTTGGTTTGCCCCCGAGGAAGCCTCTTGACTCCCTTCATGCTGACTTCGCTCTGGCCTTTGTCTTCTACTAGTATGCCTCGTCATATCTTCTCTGATCTGAGCTCTTAAGTCTTCAAATTCAACTTCTAAATGATAGAACTCCTGAGTTCAACTCTCAGTGAAAGCACCAAAATGTTTGCACCAAAATTGGTCACAAACACCCAATTGTCGTTGAAAGCACCAGTTCGCAATCACAGATCACAGATAATAAATACGTAGAAAAAGAAGCATACAAATCACTCAGGAAACTCAATAAAAACGGTAAATGACACAGGATTTATAGTGGTTCGGCGATCTTGCCTACGTCCACTCTGAATCTGATAACTTTATTGATATTCACTTGATGATTACAACTGATTACAGCAGGTTGCAGTGGATTAATGCTTTGAAATTCGAATACAATAGTGGTGATGAAGTATAGGATTGAATCCGGCAGAGTCTGGACGCTGAATGGCTAAAAAGATCCCTTTTCTGTAGGCTTCAGGGGGCTATTTATAGGCGTGGGAGGCTGAGATCGCGCTCAAACTTCGGGTGACTTCTTCAGGCACGTGAGGGGGCCCACGCGACCGGTCCCACCAAGTTTTGACTCGATCTGTGATCGATACGAATTGATTTCGTATCCATCAAGAATTGATCCAATCGGGCTGAAACTTGGCACGAACATTCTTTACCTTGTGTGGAAGCTACTATGAAAATTTCATGGCATTTGGATCAGGGATTTGGGAAATATGATCGATACGAGTTCAAATTGCTTGATGGCTGTCTTGTTCGAATCCATTAGTTCGAATCGGTCCCAGTCGAATCGATTGCGCATGTGACAATGTGGTGATGCGGTGCGCCCTTCTCGTGCCGATCCTCTTTTCTCTCCGAGTTGGCCGCATCGTATCCATGAGTTTCGCCACGCTTTCCCGGGTTTGAATCAATTAACTACATGCGCCTCGTATTGATTTGCAGTATACATGGGCGCAGAGTTGACCGATTCGAAACAGTGGTTGAAGATGGATATGAAACTAATCGATACGAAGCAGTACTTGGGGAAATGATCGGTACGAACGAGGGTATGTAGGGGGATACGAACTTGATGGATTCGAACTATACAAACTGGGTTCGAATGGATTAAGGCGACGCTATTCCGATGGATACGAACTTGATGGTTTCGTATAGTCCACCACCTCAATCCTTCGATGAATGTCTCCATACTGACCGACACGAACCCGATGGATTCGAATAGCATAGCCAAGGTTCGACTCGAACCAGATCGATTCGAAATCCAACCTCCCTCCATGGATACGAACAATGTACTTTCTCTAACTTGCATCGATCATATCTCATTCATACGAACTCCAATTAACCCGAAATTTGGACTGCTGACTTTCATGGCTTTACTTCTCATGTCCTATCAATTGTGGCCCGATCTGGGCTCGGACAAATTTCATCGATATCCATGGTGAAACGGTGTATAACGAACTTTACGACGAACTGTCTTTAGTTTTCCGGTCAACTTTTTGGTGTCACGGCCTTGCCAAAAGGCGGGATAACACATAAAAACTATTATTTAATTCAAAATTGATTATATATATACTGTATATATGAATATATATTTCTCAATAATATAAAATCCTAGAAAAAATTTACATAATATAAATATACATTAAGATTTCGAAAATATTTTTTAAATATTTTTTATTACTTTTGTATTGTTTATTAATTAATTATAAGTTATTAACCAATAAATCATTTATAAATCAAAAATTCAATTAAAATAAAAAATTATTTTTATTATCAAGCCGAAACCCAAAAGTAGTAGCAAAATATATTTTTAATTATAAATTTAATTTATATATATATATATATATAATTATAACTAGTTAAATGTTTATATGTAATATGTATTTAATTTAATTTAATATATATATATATATATTATTAAAAAAATATAAATTTCAGTTTGAATTTTATATTATAGATATTCTTATAATTATACAAATTAATGTTAAAAATAATTTTATAATTTAATTATATATGTATATGTATATATGTATATGTATATGTAAATAATTTACAACTAATATTTTATATTAATTATATAATTATGTTTTCACACACACACGTGTGTGTGTGTGTATAAATAATTTTGTGCACATACATACACATTTAGACAATCCATTTGTATACACGAGAGGCTATCATGTCCATTACGATGTAAATCCCAACATCTACATACGTGCATGTCAAACCATGTACACATTACCCAGTTGCACGTTCATGCACACACATATGTGTATAAGTTACATATATATTCAATATAATACGAATTATATAAAGTAAAACTTTATTTATAAATTTAAATAAAATATTGATTTCATTTAACAGAAGAATTAGACTACCTAGGCATATTAAAAATCCAATAAGGGAAGAACTTTTGAAATTCACCTAATTCCTTCGTTGTGGACTGAACGAGTTCCAAAATATCAACTAATCTAGACTGAACTATTTTTCCCAATCCCAATTCAAATATTTTAATGAATTGTTTTGGCATAATTGATTTAAATGTAGTTGTATCGTTCAAAGCCATACAATGTTCCTATTGCAAACCTAGAACTTTAGAACCTAGTAAAAGTTCAATATTTTGCAAATTTATTGATATTTTACAAGCCTTTTTTATATTTGATCTTCAAGACTTATAATTAACTCCAAATAATCAATTTTTTTAAATTGGACATAGCTCCACTAATAGTATTGTTTAAAGGGTTATTGAAAATTCTTTTATCCATACAAACTACCATTTATTGGAGTATCAGTTTGTAACAACCCGCATATTTATCGATTTTATACTTAAATATTTTATTTAAATATTTTATCGTTAATCGGATTTTGGTCCGAAAAGCTACTTTTTGCATACGGTCAAATTAGGACTCGAGACCACCCCATTGAGTTCAAATTGACATTTGCGATCTTTTTGAGTATAAACTTTGATATGTTTGGAGTTAGTGGAATTTTCACCACTTTTTCTCTTATGGCTTTGGTTTGGGCTGAACCAACTAACTCAGCCCAACCCCCTCTCCTCTTCATAAAATCATTCTTCACTTCCTAACTCTAAAGCTTCTTCAAAAATGGTGGAGGGAATGGGAAACTAAAACTCCAAAGCCTTAGTCTTCATTGCTAATCCAACATCTACTCCAAATTCAAGTGAAGACATAGATTCAAGCTTGTTGTTGTTTTTCTTACTTTGCTTTCAAACTTCATCTCCATCAATTTCCGTGAAAAGGTGAGATTTTTATCTCACATTCTTGTCTATAACTATCTTGGATTGTTGGGAATGAATTTCTATCACTTTAGCATGTACATTTGCATTTGGTTTGGTTTGAATTTGTGAAAATCCCAATTTTTAGTGTGTTTCGGCAATTTTCTGGGCTTAGGTCGTTCTACCGTGGAGAGGTCGCACGCATATAGCTCATTTTCCCTCTTAGGTCACGCGGCATAGCTCGATCGCTCTTAGGTCGCCCGGCAATATAAAACACTCGCCTGCTATATATCGTGCCTTTTTAGGTCGCTCGCCCCTTTAGGTCGCTCACATCGTAGGTCGCTCGGCCTTGTTGAAAACATTAGGTCGCTCGACCCCTTTTTACATTTAGGTCGCGAGTCGTTAGGTCGCGAACCCTTTGGGTCGCACCACTTTGGCCTATGCCGTTCGTTAGGTCGCGAGTTAACTAGGTCGTTCGTCCTCAGGTGATTGGGTCGCTCAGTCATGTCTCCTAGTTAGGTCGCGCCCACTAGGTCGTACGCCCACACTTAGGTCGCTAAGGCTTAGGTCGCGCCACATTAGGTCGTGACTCGTTGGGTCGTTCTGTCCCTAGGTCTCTCGGCCTGCTTTCGTTAGTTCGAAACCCCTTAGGTCGCTCTGCCATGGAGAAGTCACGTCTGTTAAGTCGCTTGACCTGTTTGCACACTTTAGCTCGACTCTGTTGAGTCACGTAGCTCCTTAGGTCGCACCGTTTAGGTCGCGTTCTACCCCTTTAGCCGCTAGCTTCTTAGGTCGTTCGGCTTCACTTCCTTAAGTCGCTCGGCCTTGCTAGATCGCATAGGCATTCATACTTTAATGGTTTTGGAATTGATTTCTTTGGACTTTACTCACGTCTTCGAATGTGAAATTTTGTGATTCGATTTGTTTCAATAATCGTTTTGTGGTTTGTCACTTTAAAAATATGAAGGTTTCAATACTAGTAGTAAATATCAAAACTCTTTCATCAAAGCGATTTCAACACTATTTTATTACAAAACTCTTCTTCTTAAACAGTTTTCCAATCTATTAGTATATACAAGCCTTTACCTCACTCGTACGAGAAATCTAATTAAACGACTTAGTAAAACGAGTGGTATGAAACGCTTGCATTCACTTCGTTGGTTAATTCTTGGACTTGTTCGATTGAACCTTTGGTGACAATTTTCTAGCGAAGATCTACAGTTTGTTCGTAAATATTTAAGTTAAGCAAGTGGTTATGGGACATGAAGCTAAACTCATATATTTACTAGCTTGGTGTGATTGACACTTCTTAATGATGATGACGATCATTTTTGTGATTTAGACTAGCGATTGAGCGATGTCTCTTTGTCTGCGAGGGAGACTAGACCCCGTTTGTGTGATGTTTCTACTCACATATGTGGGGTAGCGCCCCATGGTCTTTGGGTCGTTTGTGTGTTAAAAAGTTAATGGTTAGCTATCATGAGATAGCGTCTCGTTCATGTGATACATATGTTGGTGAGCTTTCATGCTCCCGTTCTTGTGATAGGCCTCCCCCCTTTTTGTGATTTCTGGATTTCGTGTGTTGATTTCTGGAATTTGTGCTTCACCAATTTCCATGATTTTCATTGATATGTTTTATCAATTTTTGTGTATTGGTGAATTCGTGTGTCAATACATTTTTGTGGATTTAGATCTTTGAGAAGATTCTTGTGATATTGATTGATCTCTTGTTGATGTTCATTTACATACTTATCATAGTATGCCATTATGGTTGTTACACGTTTATACCATGTTTCTTATTCTACATCATATTACCTGATATTTATAGCTAGACTGATATGTTTATTATTTTCTTATAAATAATACTCGGGTCAGACCGAGATGTTACAGGTGCTTCTGCTTGACTTCTCTTCTGGAATTACTCTGACTTTTGGCTAACTACTTAGATTAGTAGTTTTTGTTGTATACATTTGAGATATAGACTCCGTGATGTATACTTATTCTTTTGTGTAGCTTGTAGCTATTCTTTTGTATTATCGTGGATCTTTCAGACCACTACTCTGATGTACACTTTCATGTGTTATATATATATATACAAGTATGGTGGCACGTCCGTTGGACGTGTGCACAGAAGGAAGTGACGTATTTTGTCTTTGTTACAATTATGATATTGTGAGAGATTATAGTAATGTTTTCGTTAATTATAGAAAAAAAGAGGAAGAGGATATGACAAATAAACAGAAATAAGGTGTTGTAAGAAAGCATACGTGAAAACAGAAAGAAAACATTATAAAACGTGAGAACGATACGTTTGTTACAAATGGACAATAATTTTAGTACATTTTGTACTCATTAATATAACAGTTTACTACTATCAGATTTAGACTGTACTGCTATTTGTTGTACTCATTTCATTTTAAAAAAAAGTGAAAGTGTGTGTTGTGCGCGTCATTGGCCAACGGTAATAATAAAAGAAACTGTGGGAACATGTTAATACCTGACATGGTACTCCTATTTTTTAATATTACTTTAGTGGGCCATAAGGCCCAGCTTTGGGCTATAGAGTGGGGCATGCAAAAAATTGTGAACATATTGATAACATATCTTATTTCAACATAAAGGTACCATGCACACAATTAATATAAAACATGTAATTTTCTTCCATGCACTTGATACGTTGATGGGGTAATAATAAGATGAATGATAAAAGGAGTTATATCATGATGTATACAAATGAGCAGTCAAACTGATATTATAAATACATACCATTACCAATAGAATGTTACATCATATTCATAATACATCCAGAGAAGAAGAAAAGGGCAAATGCAAAATATTCTTTTATTAGCTTCCTCATTATCACAGAATCGCAAAATCAAAAAAATACTAAAATATTATGCACGCCTTCAGGAAAATCACTGCGGCTACAAATTCTACTGCCCAATCATTCAGCATTTGCATTATTTTGACGTTCTAGTCTATTTCAGTTTGGGTTGAATGTCTCTGATTTAACTAATCAATGCGCCACTCAAACCACATATCTTCTCAGATCAGTTCAACATGACTACTTTATCTTGCTAATTCAAGTTTAGTTCATTCTTAGTTCAAGCTAAGTATTTCAGCCACATGCTTATAACATGTTAAAGGCTAAAGTGGATCTTTGACTATAATTGGAATGCACCTTATGTTCTTCAGATCATTTTTAAACCTTCATTTTTGTTCAATATATACTGCTTACTTTAGCTTTGCGGTTGCATGTAATTGGACTGCTCAGTGGATACTACCTTCTTCAGCTCCATGGTTAAATCCAGTTTCATATCCTCGGTTTCTTTAATCAAATGTCTTCAATTCAGTTTCTGACTTTGCCGTAAAACCACAGCTTTAGCGATGGTGCATAAGAAAAACTCTACCCAAATACACACCAGTATAACTTAGGGCTTCAGTTCATCTCATCAAGCTCTCTTCAGTTGTCTTCATGTAGCCTACTCACATTCATATCCAGTCATAGCTACTTTTCTTCGATTGTTGTGGTCGCTAGCTTCAGTTTTCACAGTTAGAGATGAATGCTTCGGGGTATTTACATCGATTTTCCTTCAGTTGGCATATAAATCACAATGCACCCTTATCATGCCTAAACATGTAAATCGCATGCTTATATAAATTGCGATTACTGCAATAAATTAGGAAGTGCTTCAAAAAAATTTCAAAAACTAAAAGTACTAAGATTAAAATTGGTGTGGATTTAGACTTGATATTAAATGTTATCTACATGTTCAACAGTTAGCGAATTCAATTTTCAAAGAAGTAAAAAGGATAAAAATTTCATAACATAATCAGTGCATTCATTACCATAATTAATATACTTAGTACCTTAGTATAATTAATGGTTTTCAATAATCAAAGACCCTATATCCATCTTTATGTGGAACTAAAAGCAGGATAATTATGTCAAAAGAAATTGAAAACAAAATCAATTCACAAACTCATAGGAACATAAGAAAATATATGGGCATAAAATCATAAAATCTCATCATTAATAGTTTCTTGTGAAGTCATATATTGTAAGTAGCAATGTATGAAGGCATGATTCTATAAATAACAATATATTTACGTATTTCAATTATTTATATGAAACCATGTTTTTGCTTTATGGGAGACAGAATTTTCAAATCAAGTATACTATATCAAAAGCACGATAGCCACTGACCAAAATTTATTCTTCCAATGAAATAAATCAAATGTTAACATCATAAATAAAATAAGAATTGCTTTCAAAAACTCTATAGATAATGTAATTGAAATAATATGATTAAACTGAGTCAAATGACTGATGAAACATATGCAATAATAGTGATGGCTTAGAAGATTTTTGTTGCAATAAATTACTTACTTCAAGATCTCAACATATGCATAAGTAGATGTAAAGTGTACTATAGGTGTACATGCACAAATCAACCCATTATCGAAACTTGACTGAGTTTAATTTATTTTAGGAAATAATTAAAAAGGTAAAGAAAATAACCACACTTGATATTGTATTAAATTTCTAAAACAGTATTTGCTATATATATATATAACAGTACACATGCATGTCTACTGTACTTGTGCAGAAAAATGCATATATTTAGGTTTGTCAATTGAGATTTTGGACCATTGAAAGTAAAATACAATAATTTTAAAATAAAACAGAACAGAGCAAACATATTATATGCATTATAAATATACAGCATGCATAAACAGGACAAAATCCATACTAATTTTATCTAAGTTCCAAGATGTATTTAAATTGTGCCATATGATATTTTCCTATACATGGTTGCATTTAATTAATTTTTTATAAATTAAAGTTGATAGATAAAGAAGTCAAACCATAATAACTAAGGTTTATGTTATCCCGCCCTTTCGCAAGGCCAGGATCCCAAGGAACTGATTGAAGATCAAGTATAGCTCATCATGGATGTCGATGAATTTTGTCCGAGTCTGGATCGGGTTACGATTGATAGAACATGACAAGAGAGATCTCGAAGATCAGCACCTCAAATTTCAAGTCAATCCGGACTCGTGTGCTCAAGCTATGATCGAGTCAAATTGAAGGGAAAAACCCATTTTCGTATCCATCACCATGTGTGATTTCATGTCCATCTCCAGGGTCTAGTTCGAATCCATCATTTCTGTATCGATCAACTTCGAATCCATCGGCAGATCGCTTACTTCGTATCGGCCAACTCCCATGAGCTCGTATCAACCAGGGATGGCTCAGTTCGAATCCATCGAGTTCGTATCGATGGACCTCATACCCCTCATCAGGTGAAGCACTTTGTATCCATCAGCTAGTGTCAGCCTCGTATCCATGAGAGAAAGGGTACTTCGTATCCACTAGGGAGCCTTGCTTCGAACCCATGACCCATGACCCATGACTTGTTCACACCCAACGGGTCAACCAACTAGGATGACGTGTCGTCCATCGAAATAAACCAGGCGAGATATGTGGAGTCGAAATAGTCCATATGGCGCAAAGACCGGATCGAGGCGAAGCGCGCACACCACGTCACCCCAAGAGCACGCGTGGCCATCGACACGAAGGTATCGAGTCGAATTCATGGAGACGAACCAGATAGTATACGAGAATTCACATTTCGTATCGACTATATCTTCCAATCTACTGAACCAAATCTAATAAAATTTTAAGGGAAGCTTGCATGTACGCTAAAGCAGGTCTCCACCAAATTTCGGCTCATTTGGACATCATCTTGATCGATACGAAATGGATTCGTATCGATCGCAGATCGAGGCAAAATTCTCTGGAAATGGTCGAATAGGTCCCCTCACGTGTCAGACCAAGTCTCCCGGAGTTTGAGAAAAATCTAAGCCTCCTACGCCTATAAATAAAGCCCTAGAATCAACAGAAAAGGGATCTTTTTTCTCGGAAGCGTCGAGACTTTGCCGGATTGAGATTTGCATCCTACTTTTGCTGTCAATTTCGAATTCTGATCTGTAATCCGCTGTTCATTGCTGTAACCGCTTGTAACCATTGAAAGAGAATCAATAAAATCATCAAAACTTCATAGTGGATGTAGGCTATACGCCGAACCACTCTAAATTGCTTGTCTGTGCATTTTACATTTCTGTTTGTTGGAGTTTTTGTTAGATAACCTCTGTTTTACATTTATAATCTTCACTTTATCTCTTCAAATAACTCCCGAAGAGTGTTGTGCCCGTTTTTGGTACAAACACTTTGGTGCTTTCACTGAGAAAACCAGTTTTTTCTCCTGCTCTTTGGATCTGCCATCGATACCGGATTGCACAAATCCAAGAGGAAGATCCAGATATCCAGTCCGGAATCCTTCCGTTCTATTCAGATTTGCTCAAAATCTAGGAGAGGACTCCACCACCGAGAATGGTCAGCACAAGAACTGGCACTACCGCTACAGAGCAAGAAGGCCGAGATAGGCAGAATCCCACACAGCCACCTTCTTCCAATCAAGACAATACCACTCACTCGGACTCAACGGGGCTAGTCACCCGACAGAAGTTTCAAGTATGGCTCCAGGAGCTGACCCAAAGCCGTCAGCAGTTGGCGGAACAGTTGCGCGCCAATATCGAGCTGACCAACCAGCTAAACCGCCGGGGGCACAGAAGGTCCAGGAGAGATGATGCTTCCAGAGCGTCTATCGAAAGCTCAGCTTCATCTGATTATCACCACCGAACTACTCGTCCTCGGCTAGAGGGGAGTCGCGCTCAAGCTGCTGAATATCAGCCCGCCTTAACTGTTGGGCAACTGAGGGTAGGACCATCGACCAGCTTCCAAACGGGTCCCTCAACACGAGGAGGTACTGCCCCACAGTACACTACTGCCCCACAGTATACCACGGATAACCGCGCCACAACCGCCGCAGCAGAAACAAGGGTTGATACCCGAAATCAATCAGAGCCGATCAATCAACAGCGTGGACATACTCCTGAACCTTATGTCCCAGAAGACGCTGAGCCAAGGAGGCGAGATACGGATCGTCGACAGCGCCCGATCCAAACTCGCACCGTGGAACCCGACCACGCCTTAGCTCATCAAGCTCAGAATCTGCCCGTGTCGGACATATCAACCATGATACGTCAGATGATCCGCGAGAGTCAGGGGCTCACTAATGATGATTGGGGGATTTCCCGTAGTCATACCCCTTTCACAGACGAAGTGTTGCACGCTGAACCCCCTAGGCGATTCAGAATGCCGACTCTCCCGATGTATGAAGGAAATAGTGACCCCAACCAGCATATTCTGAAATATGAATGGTCGATGAGCGCTGCAAGGGCCGACGATGCAGTGAAGTGTCGAAGTTTCCCCATCTCTCTGGGGGGAATCGCGACAATGTGGTTTACACGCCTACCACCTAGATCAATTTCTTCGTTCGATCAATTGGCCAAGAGGTTTGTAGAGCAATTCCGTATGCATGTTGCTAGGCCAAAAGACGTTAATACCCTGTCCAGCGTCACTCAAGCTCATGGAGAAACGCTCAGACGTTACCTGGAAAGGTTCCATGCGGCATGCGTTGAGATCACCAATCCTAACGATAATTCAATATTGATGGCTCTGACCAAGGGAATTGATCCTGATTCTGAATTCGGGAACTGGCTAGCTGGAAAACCGCCCACATCGTTGGACCGTTTTTACTCCAAGGCCGCACAATTCTTGCGGCAAGAGGACGAAAAACAGTCAAGGAAGCAGGACGATGCGAGGCCCAGCATTGAGGGAATACAGAGCAATGTAGCAGTTAAACAGTCCGGTGAGAGTTCCGGGAAAGTTCAACTGAATATACAAAACAAACAGACCCAACAGAGAGGAAACAATGGCCAGAATAAGAAGAGAGATGAGAATCGAGGTCCACGACGTAGAGCTCAGATGTTCGACTGTTATACACCGCTAAACACGTCATTGGATAACGTATACTTACAGACTTGCAACACTGTACAGTATAAGAAACCTGCTCCGAAGCCCTCGTCGGAGAGGCAGGTTCAGACAGGGAAATTCTGTAGGTTCCATGAAAGCTATGGACACAATACCATTGAGTGTCGGCACTTACAGGACCTCATCGAGAAGTTGATTAGAGCGAGGAAGCTAGATCAGTTTGTACGGGCGCCGCAGTCTGGCGGAGCGGGCCCCTCGAATCAAAATCGTTCACAAAATCAGGAAAGAGAGGAGGAACCCGCCCGTGCGGGTGGGAGATTAGTTATCAACACAATAAGTGGTGGTCCTCATCCGGCAGACAGAAGCTGGGGGGAAATGGAGTCGTATGCTAGTTCTATCAGGCATGCGGACTTCGAATGTTGTAGTAATTGCGAGGACAGAACCCCGGCAAAACAACAAAAGATAATATCTAATGATATCGTGTTCAGAAGCCGAGACGCCGATAAAGTCGAAGCCCCTATTATCGATCCACTAGTCATATCTGCCCAGGTAGGTCCTGCTTGGATGAAGAGGGTCCTGGTTGACAGTGGAAGCTCTGTGAATATCTTGCTTAAACGGGCTTACGATTTAATGAAGATGGAGACAAAGGATTTGAAACCCTGTTTATCCAGAATTCATGGTTTCAACGGAAGTGCCACGATACCCATCGGAATAACTGAACTCCCAGTTGAGTTAGGCGTTGGAGAACGCCGGAGGGTCCGAATGTTACAATTTGTTGTGCTAGAAATTGATTCGCCATACAATGCGTTTCTGGGTCGACCCGCCCTAGCTGAGTTCAGGGCGGCGATCGCCCCATGGTGTCTGACTTTGAAATTTCCCACTGATCATGGGATTGGAGTTGTTCAAGGAGATCAGGCCACAGGAAGGGCCTGTTATGTTGCTGAGCTGCGCGGGGCACAGCTTAAAGAGAAAGGAAAGGGCGTAGAGGAATCTCTCTACGTCCGCTCTATTGATAATTGACAATTGATGCCTGGGTCTCGACCCGGGCACCACGACCAGTTCCTGAAAGACCTGGACCCTAGGGACAACAAGGATAAAGACGAATCAACGGAGAGTCAAGCTTCTCCAGCCGAACTGACCATGGACGTCCCAATCAGTGAGGATGATGATTCAAAGATGCTGAAAGTTGGGTCTCAACTGAACGAGCAGACACAACAGGAGTTGGTCGAATTTCTTCGGGCGAATCTCGATGTCTTCGCCTGGGCACACTCTGACATGTGCGGAATCTCGCCGAGCATTGCGAGTCACTCCATGAATATAGATCCGCGACATGTCCCGGTAAAGCAGAAAAGGCGCGGTATGGATCCAGAGAGATCTGCCGCCCTTAAGGAGGAATTTGATAAGCTACAATCAAACGGGTTCATTCGAGATGCCTTGTATCCAGAATGGGTATCCAATCCTGTACTGGTTCGGAAACCAAACGGGAAATGGAGAACCTGCGTTGATTACTCTGACCTAAACAAGGCCTGTCCAAAAGATAGCTTCCCACTTCCGCGAATCGATCAGCTCGTGGATTCAATGGCCGGACATGAACTACTATCCTTTATGGACGCTTATTCCGGCTACAACCAAATACCCATGCATTTACCTGATCAGGAACATACCAGCTTCGTGACCGATCTGGGACTCTATTGTTACAAAGTCATGCCGTTTGGTCTAAAGAACGTTGGAGCAACATACCAACGCTTAGTCAACCGGATGTTCGCTGATCAGATCGGGAAGACCATGGAGGTTTACATGGATGACATGCTGGTGAAGCCCCGATTCTCCACAGATCACGTCAGAGATTTGAATTCAATGTTCAGCATCCTCCGGGAGTACGGAATGAAGCTCAACCCACTCAAGTGTCACTTTGGCGTTGCATCCGGAAAATTCCTTGGGTTCATCGTCAATGCTCGAGGAATAGAGGCGAATCCTGAGAAGATCTGGGCTATTAGAAATTTGCAAACCCCTAGAACTATAAAGCAAGTCCAGAGTCTTAACGGAAAGGTCTCAGCATTGAGCAGGTTCATTTCAAAGTCCACCGATAAATGCATTCCTTTCTTCGACCTGATCCGGAAGGGCAAACGAAACTTTGAATGGACCACGGAGTGTGAAGGCGCGTTCCGATCATTAGTTCAACATCTCTCCACGCCTCCGATCTTGTCAAAACCGGTTGACCACGAGCAACTATATCTCTACCTGGCAGTATCAAAACATGCGATCAGCGCTGCTCTAGTTCGGGAAGAAGACAAAGTGCAAAACCCGGTCTACTATGTTAGTAAGCGGCTAACGGGAGCCGAAAGAAATTATCTGAGACTGGAGAAACTGGCCTATTGCTTGGTCATTGCCTCAAGAAAGCTCCGCCCTTACTTCCAAGCTCATCCGCTTACTGTGTACACCGACCAGCCGTTACGACAGGTCCTCGCGCGGCCTGAGACGTCCGGTAGGTTACTCAAGTGGAACATTGAACTAAGCCAATTTGATATCGCATACGCTCCGCGGAGAGCCATTCAAGGACAAGTCCTGGCAGATTTCATAGCTGAATTCACCGTTCCAGAAGACTTGCCTGAGACCAGTAAATCTCCCGAATACATCTGGAAGCTGTATACTGACGGTGCGTCAAATGACCGGTGTTCGGGCGCTGGGGTTGTACTTGAGACTCCCGAGGGCCGATCCATATGTTATGCTCTGAAGTTCGACTTTCGTGCAACTAATAATGAAGCCGAATATGAAGCCCTCCTAACCGGCCTAAAACTTGCCAGAGACTTGAGAATTATCGCTGTGGAAATTTATTGCGATTCACAGCTAGTGGTATGTCAAGTACGAGGAGAATATCAGGCAAGAGACCGAAGACTGGCTGCTTACTTGGCTCGAGTTCAGGAAATACTAAACCAGTTTGATTATTATGCCATCTATTATGTGCCTCGGGAGCACAATCAGAAAGCCGATTCACTGGCAAAGTTAGCTAGCACAGGTGAAGCGCAGCAAATGGGACTTGTCCCTGTTGAAACTTTGGCCTCCCCGAGCATCGATCGGATAGAAATGAACTCGGTGTTTGAAACCGCTCCCAGTAGAGAATCTTGGATGACTCCGTATCGGAATTACATTGAGAATGGGGCGTTGCCTGAACCTAGAAATGAGAAAAGACAAATTCAGCGAAAAGCTTCGCGGTTCGTCATCCAAAACGAAGTCATGTACAAGAGAGGTTATTCCGTTCCTCTCCTCAGATGTATAGCCCACGAGGAAATCAAACGAGTGTTACATGACGTGCATGAAGGAGAGTGTGGCGATCATACCGGAGGACAAGCTCTCGCTAAGAAGATACTCCGATATGGGTACTACTGGCCGACAGTGAATCGAGATGCGGCAAACTATGCCCGAAAGTGCGATAAATGCCAGATACATGCCCGAATTCCGAGAGCTCCGCCTACTGAAATAACCCAAATGGTCAGTCCCTGGCCATTCGCAATGTGGGGCATCGACATCATCGGCGCTTTACCTTTAGCAAAAGGCGGTGCGAAATACGCCATCGTCGCCGTTGACTACTTCACAAAGTGGGCTGAGGCCGAAGCCCTTGCAACCATCACGACAAAGAAAGTGATAAATTTCGTGGTTCGCAACATCATCTGTCGATTTGGACTCCCGCATACTATCATCACTGATAACGGAGCCCAATTCGAGAGTGCAGAATTCAAGAATTTCTGTCAACGGTTTCATATCCGCAAAAAGTTCTCGGCTGTCGCACACCCCCAAGCGAATGGACAGGTTGAAGCTGTCAATAAAGTTATAAAATTGATCTTGAAGAAACGATTGGAGAAGGCTGGGGGCAAGTGGGTCGATGAACTTCCTATGGCGTTATGGGCCTATCGAACGACCCACAAAACCGCGACCGGACACACTCCGTTTTCCTTATCTTATGGCTCAGAGGCTGTTATTCCGGTCGAGATAGAAGTGTTCTCTCATCGCGTGACTTACTATGATCCGAAAACGAACGCTATACTCCTGGTTGAATCTTTGGATCTATTGGACGAAAAACGGGAAGAGGCTGATTTGAGAGCAGCCGCACATCGAAGCCGGGTCGCCCGACTGTACAACACCAAAGTTCGACCTCGAACCTTTGAACTCGGCGACCTCGTGCTCAAAAGAATATACCCAGTTCCTTCACACATGAAGCCAAACTGGGGAGGACCATATGTAATTACACGAAAGCTCGGAGATGGAACGTTCAAGCTGTCGACCGTTGACGGTCTCGATTTGCCAAGGGCTTGGAACAGCGAAAGTCTCCGTCGCTATTACATATGACAGGCTTTATTTATTTCGTTCTATTTAGCAATTTGTTTCTGCATTTCAAAATTTGAATTTTGTAATAAGGCAACCGACTTTGCCGCATTTTCTTATTTCAGCAATAAAATGCCACTTCTTCGAGCCAGAGCCGTGATTCATTAAGTACGATATACAACATCACGACGCACGAAGAGCTAAATCCCATCATACAATGGGACTTATTCAAATGGAGAGTGGCTGTGATACGACCGGCCAATCACTAAGTGAAACCCGAGCTCGGGGGCAAGCCATGACACCGATATTGATAGGATTGACACACGACAATCCTGCAATCAACTCCGTATTCCCAGAGTGCGAGATGGAGTATAAACATTCTAACTCCACGCTCCCAGAGTGCGAGATGGAGTATAAACATTCAACTCCGCGCTCCTAGAGTGTGAGACGGAGTATAAACACTTAACTCCGCGCTCCCAGAGTGCAAGACGAAGTATAAACATTCAACTCCGCGCTCCCGGAGTGCGAGACGGAGTATAAACACTTAACTCCGCGCTCCCAGAGTGTGAGACGGAGTATAAACATTCAACTCCGCATTCCCAGAATGCGAAGCAGAGTATAAACATTCAACTCCGCATTCCCAGAGTGTGAAGCGGAGTATAAACATTCGACTCCGTATTCCTAGAGTGCGAAGAAGAGTATAAACATTCGACTCCGTGTTCCCAGAGTGCGAGACGGGGTATAAACATCAATCAACTCCGTGTTCCCGGAGTGCGAAATGGAGTATAAACAACTAACTCTGTGTTCCCAGAGTGCGAAGCGGAGTATAAACGACCAACTCCGTGCTCCCAGAGTGCGAGACGGAGTACAAACATCAGTCAACTCCGTGTTCCCAAAATGCGAACAACCGCTTACGAGATGACATATATCCCCGGAGTGTGGATGAAACGATTCATAAGAGAACAAGTGTAGTTCGACCACTCGGTCCTCCCTTGATGCAATCACAAGCTGATCATCACAACTTAACCCTGGAGCTGGGGGCAGAGGCAAATGTTAGTCATTACCCGAAACTATGCAATGCTCAGCTCCGATGCGATCCCCTATCACAACTCAAGTCCGAGATTTCCATACTTAACAAGTAAAATGAGCTGTTCTTGAAACAATAAGATAATGCAAGTACACCGGACCAAAGTTCGAACACTGCAATATTCAAGCATAGAAAGGAACATAAGCTGAAACTAGAAGACAAAATTTTATTTTCAACTAAATCAAAAGCTACGGTTCATACATGAGCCTTTTCAAAATACTCCTACTTGCAGGGGCCGAACCCACATCTAAACACGGCCTACAAAAGGGAACAAAGAAAAGTGACAAAATCCTTGACTACCAAAAAAGAAAAGTATGCCTAAAAGGAGTGTATAATCCTTTTGCTTCCTCAACTTCTTCTTCCTCGAGGAGCTACTGGAACCACCAGTACCCTTTCGCTTGGAACCTTTCTCCTTAGGCAGGCTCCCCTTAGGTGAAGGCATAATGTCGACGTCCTCGTCCGAGCTGGACTCTATGGGAATGCTTCCCACAGGAGGAGTTGGAGGAACAGACTCCGCTGCTGGAGGAGGGACTGGTACATTAGTATCAATGAGCGTGCCCCCAGGAGACACAATCCTAAGAGGAGTGGGGCACTGTGTTGATGCTCCGCCATCTACGCTGCCGCCACGCGCCGCGGCCGCCATCTCGGCATTAATCTCGGCCAACATCGCCGCTTCCCGTTGTGCTCTGGCCTCGCTATGGGTTGTGATAGTCCGAGTTGAAGTGTCGGAAGTAGACGAGAATCCACCCAGGCCAAACGGCAGGTCCGCAAAAGGATCACTCTGACGGCCGAGGAGCTCGTTTATCATCTGCTCATCGAAAGAAAGTGAGCTCCCCTGCGTTACTCCAACTGGTGCCATTGCCACGACAGAGGTCGCCTCAGAAACGATGGCTTCTGGCGCTTGGCCTGATTCTTGGGCAATGAAGGGCACAGCTGGTGCAACTCCTGTCACTGATCAAAGAAAAGGGACATGTCATTAGTGTATACTTCGACACAAACTCTTCAATCCAAATATACAAGGAGTTAGTTCAGAGTACCTTCCTCAGTTTGGCTCGGGGTCGTCTGAACGACTTCGGAAGGATGCTCCTTAACAGGAGATAGATGCGGTCGATCTGGGTCATATGCCGGAATAGGCTGGGAGTCGATCATAGGAGTTGGCTCAGATTGAGATGACACGATTATCTCAGAACTCGTAACATGGTGCTCCGCTCCCGAGCTTTCTCCGACGTCTTGGGTCTGGGCACCAAGCCTCTCCTTATCGTGGGAAATCATGGAGTCATGGAGAACCTTCTTTTCGTCATCATTGAGAATGCGGTTCTCCAGCTCGAATTCATCAAGGGCTTCATCAGGGTGCCCAGACTTCTCCTCATCAACCAGTAAGTTCCAGGCGTTATAGAGATGCGTGGGGTAATCGTCAAGCCATGTCAAATCTCGGTGCCTTAGCACATTGGCGTTGTACGTGACGAGTAGCTCTTCTACCTCGGCCTCAATCCTGGCCTCCGCCTGCCGTACCTTCTCGTCAACCCCAGCCTCAGCTTCGTGAGCTTGTTGCATAGCCGCTTCTTTCTCCTTTCGGAGCGTCACTGCCTGATCACATGCCTCCTGCGCAGAGACATTAGCTGCGTCTTTTTCCTTCGCCATCTCGGAGAACTTTGATTTCAGCTCATTAAGCTCCTTGAGAGCAGCATCCCTCTCGGCGGTAATGGTGGTGTTCCTATGACCCATGTCCTCGATGGCGGTATAATGCTCTTGCTTCATCCTGGTCATGGCAGCGTTTACTTCATCAACCTTTTTTAGGGCATCCATTTCAGATTTACGAGAAGACTCAGCCTCCGAGTTGAGCGCTTTTATGGTTCGGTCATTGTGACTGAACTCCTTCTCAAGCTTCTCAATGGTGACGCCCCGATCGAATGCCACTTTGGACGCTTTCCTCGCGGCCCGTCCCTATTCCCTGTACTGGAAAAAGATGTCCGCAACATAATCATGGATAGTGGTTTCAGCGGTTGGCGGAATTCTCCTCAAGTGCGGAGGGAAGACATAACCATCAAAGCAGATGTCGGGGAACTCCTTCCTCATCTGCGCCAATTTAAGCGCTCCTTCACTAGACGCATCAGTCGGGACCGGTGCAGTAGCCGAAGAGGTGGCTATTTCAGTCCTGCGTGGAGGATCGGGCCTCGAAGCTTGAGAAGGTGGCCTAAGCCGAGGAATTTCAGGAGGACGAGTAACTGCGGCCGTAGGAGGTGCAGAGGTCCTGGGGGGAGGAGAGCGAGATCGGGATCAGCGAACGTATCCCCTATCTCTGTCAGACTTCTCCTGACCAGAATGTCCTGAGTCGTAATCCCTCTCGCCCTCTCTCCTGCGTGGCTCATGATAACGGCGCTTGCTGCGCAAACTACCAAGCACAGAACCTTGCCCAGACATCGTACCTGAAAAGAAAACCACGAAGAATCAGTAACCGTTTGCAATATGTTGTTTACGGTTAGGAAAATGTGTTGTGCCGTGAAGAGTGTGTGAATGTGTAACCCCCGGACCAACCAGAAGTGTCAATCGCACTGGCAGGAAGAGACTCGCTAACATCGACGATATGTCGCGGTCCACCCGATTCAATGTCGTGTTGCTCAGGCTCGATGTCCGGGACTGGAGGGTCAGCAGGCCCTTCGAATTGATTTTCAGCTTGCAGGGAGGGTGCTTCCGTAATCCTAACTCCTGGCAAAGGACGGTGCAAAACCACAGACTTCCACCTCCCGGACTTAGGCTGTTTTGAGGCCACTGCTTTGCCTTTCCTTTTTGCATCGTCGGTGTGAGTTCTCTCGGAATCAGGTTCCTCAATTATCACAACCCTAGGTTTCTTCTGCTTGACCTTTTCTCTGGAGATGGTCTTTAATGCACCATCGAGCCTTATGCTCTGCCTCCGCCCGATCAACCCAAGAACTCTAAGGTTTTGGTCCGTCAGTAGCAACTCGATATTCCTTTCTTCGCTAGGGACTTCTTGAAGGACGCGAACTATCTCTTTATAGTAGCCGCCCTCAGGTCGCTGGATTATTGCTGAAAGAAAGAGAATAGGAGATATGAGTTTAGTTTCATTCAAGAATTGCCCCGTCAATTACTTGGGAAAAAGACAATGCTCACGTCTAAACAGCCATCTTCTGGCAAACCCCGGCGGACATCGGACATAGAACCACTCTGACTTGAAGTAGCTCAGCCTAGTCCACGACCCCGTGACAACTTGGCAGTTTCTAACAGACTCCAAGAATGTGAAAGATGGGCTGTCAGTTCGACTCTTGAAGTTGAAGAGGTATCTTATCTCGGTCGGGCGGGGAGGCCGGTAGAGGTATTCCATAAATGCGATGAACAAGCCATTGAGTGAAGCATACCCATTCGGATGTAGCTGAGACGGAGCAATATCCAGGTAAGCCAACACCTATCTTATGTAATCGTTGAACGGAGGAAGTGTACCGGCTGCGCATGCATGTCGATTAAAGGCGGTATACCCCTCCGGGGGATTGTGTGGTCTGTCGTCTGGTCCAGGCAACATCACATCGTCCAACGATAAGCCATGCCTCAAGCATATTCTCCCTAGCATATCTTCAGAGATGTTGGACGGGACAGAGTCGGGTGGACTATTAATGAAGGACGCATCGGGCAACTCATCCGGAGCTGGACCAATAGCTTCGGCCTCGATGTCCGGAATCTCAAGTCTAGGAGGGATAAGATCCTGAGTTTCTTGCTGCTGCGGACTTGATGGTTCCATAACTAGCTAACTCACGAGAAATCACCATTAGACGATAAAAAGCCCGTGCATTCCCCAGTGTAAAGTGTACGGATGTGTTGTGCAGTGCAAGTGTTATGCATGACTCGGACAAATACGTTTCTATGAAATAAGCCTAAGTGTGTGAACAACAAAACTCTGAGAGCCAGGCCGGAAATGACCGTCATCGCTGACCGTCACAACCGTGCCACCCGGGTACTAACGATCGATTCAAGTTAAAGTTTCTTTATACTTTTTGTTCTCGTTAAATAACAGTTCCATCGGCGAGCTTTGAAAGGCAGTCAAGATCAATTGTGCAAGGCAGAAGCTCGTCGGAGTCAAATGTTTGGATATTCAAAGTTTTCTTTAAGTTCGTCCAAATTTAGGTCGGGATCGACCGTTGCATTTCATTTCGTATCGAGTCATGAAGACCCTGCATCGCAACCCGGCTGTGTTTGAATCGATACATTCGTATCGGTCGTCTCAGAATGGGAGACATGTTCGCATCGATCGCACTGGAATGAGGGTATTTCGTATCGATCAAGTTCGACTCGGTACATTCGTATCGGTCAGGCAGGGGTGAGAGCGCTTCAATTCGATCGATTTCGAATCGATACGAATCGTGTCGATCGGAGGCAGGTCAATCTGAATCGATCGAATTCGCCACTTTCGCATCGATCTGAAGACAATAACTTCGCAACGATTGCCGCTCTTGTCTCCCTATCGATACACACATATGCAGACTGGATCGATTCGGATGATCCAATTGCAGATCGACACGAGACGAAGATAGGATGATTTTCTCCATATCTCCTTCTTCCCCAAGGGATCTCAACTCCATGGCCACGAGCTGTCCCCCAATCTCGTCTTATCTCGTCCAGATCTAAAATTCGTGAAAATTGGGCGAAAAAGCAGGAAGGATGACTGGGATCTCATGATTCGACGTTGCTAACGTGACTCTGTTCGATCATTACCTGATTTCAGCAATTACACTCAAAGAAACGAAGGCTTGGTTCGACTCGAAAGCAAGTGGTTGTCTCTCAGTTTATCGATACGAAGGTAAAATAAAAAAAGGGGAGAATAGAGAGCAACAGTAAAAAGTGAAAAAATGGGTAAGTCCTGAGTATTTATATGAAGGGCTGGGTGAAACCGGGTCATTTCGACTCCCAGTTCACTTAACCGATCACAACCGGTCAAGCCCCGAACCAAGTCGAAGGCTTTGTTCGAACCCAGCGGGCCAGAATCTGCATCGATTCGAATCGAGCGACGAATCCCATCAATTTGAAGCCTTTGTTCATGCCTACAAATTCACAGCTCCATCTGCTACACATCAATACGAACAGCAGTTTCGTATCCATCATAGCACAGACATTATCATCGATACGAACGACACAACAAATCCTTACCCCTTCATTACTAACTAAGCACTATCTTACAACAACTCGTCACGGCAACGCAAAGTTACAATCTCCGACAAAAGAGCAATGACTGTTCAGAATAGAGGTTGCAGTTTGTCAAAGCACATCGTGTTTCCACAAGACGTACTTTGGGGGGCAAATGTTATCCCGCACTTTGGCAAGGCCAGGATCCCAAGGAACTGATTGAAGATCAAGTATAGCTCATCATGGATGTCGATGAATTTTGTCCGAGTCTGGATCGAGTTACGATTGATAGAACATGACAAGAGAGATCTCGAAGATCAGCACCTCAAATTTCAAGTCAATCCGGACTCGTGTGCTCAAGCTATGATCGAGTCAAATTGAAGGGAAAAACCCATTTTCGTATCCATCACCATGTGTGATTTCGTGTCCATTTCCAGGCTCTAGTTCGAATCCATCATTTCTGTATCGATCAACTTCGAATCCATCGGCAGATCGCCTACTTCGTATCGGCCAACTCCCATGAGCTCGTATCAACCAGGGATGGCTCAGTTCGAATCCATCGAGTTCGTATCGATGGACCTCATACCCCTCATCAGGTGAAGCACTTCGTATCCATCAGCTAGTGTCAGCCTCGTATCCATGAGAGAAAGGGTACTTCGTATCCACCAGGGAGCCTTGCTTCGAACCCATGACCCATGACTTGTTCACACCCAACGGGTCAACCAACTAGGATGACGTGTCGTCCATCGAAATAAACCAGGCAAGATGTGTGGAGTCGAAATAGTCCATACGGCGCAAAGACCGGATCGAGGCGAAGCGCGCGCACCACGTCACCCCAAGAGCACGCGTGGCCATCGACACGAAGGTATCGAGTCGAATTCATGGAGACGAACCAGACAGTATACGAGAATTCACATTTCGTATCGACTATATCTTCCAATCTACTGACCCAAATCCAGTGAAATTTTAAGGGAAGCTTGCATGTACGCTAAAGCAGGTCTCCACCAAATTTCGGCTCATTTGGACATCATCTTGATCGATACGAAATGGATTCGTATCGATCGCAGATCGAGGCAAAATTCTCTGGAAATGGTCGAATGGGTCCCCTCACGTGTCAGACCAAGTCTCCCGGAGTTTGAGCGAAATCTAAGCCTCCTACGCCTATAAATAGAGCCCCAGAATCAACAGAAAAGGGATCTTTTTTCTCGGAAGCGTCGAGACTCTGCCGGATTGAGATGTGCATCCTACTTTTGCTGTCAATTTCGAATTCTGATCTGTAATCCGCTGTTCATTGCTGTAACCACTTGTAACCATTGAAAGAGAATCAATAAAATCATCAAAACTTCATAGTGGACGTAGGCTATACGCCGAACCACTCTAAATTGCTTGTCTGTGCATTTTACATTTCTGTTTGTTGGAGTTTTTGTTAGATAACCTCTGTTTTACATTTATAATCTTCACTTTATCTCTTCAAATAACTCCCGAAGAGTGTTGTGCCCATTTTTGGTACAAACAGTTTATGCATAAAAGAACAAATTCAATATTTATAACATTCTTTGCAAGTTTGCATCAAAATCAAATTTCAACAGACAAAACTCCTGCCTGCACGCTTCATGATGATTTACTCTTTATTCATACTCAGATTCTTCAAATTCTTGAATAATTTTTGAGCTGGGAACTTGGATGGTTATGAACATAGGACTCAAATTATATTTTATCATTTATATAGTGAAACCTATACATATGTGCAAAGGATAATTACTCATATGTAGTTGAGTTGTTTAATTAGTTTTTTTTAATATATTTACCTTTTGCAGAAGATCATCATCTCATTTTGGCAGAAAATGAAAAACCTAACCATTCGAAGAGTTGAAGAACATATTTTATCAAATAATGATGAAATTCATTTGTATAGTAAATCATGATATGTTCAAATAAATCAAATCCGATAAAATAGCTGGAGTAGATCAGTTAACAAATAAGTAGATGCGACATGTTGATAAAAATAAGTAACTGCTCTTTTATAATACCACTTAGGAGCATAAAAGTAGGTTTAACATTAAAATATAGATACAACAATCAAACAAAAGCGTATAATATTAAGCCTTATACAGTATAACAAACTTGTAATTTTAATACTGAAATATAAAAAAATTGCATATACTGATGACTAAAAGTCGGGCCGTTTTAAATAGTATGCCCAAGGAAACATGAAATAAAAAGGATAAAAAGGGACAGTATTTGCACTGAACAGTTGAGAAGTCTCAACAGTAATTAACATGCTTTTAATTTCCATGACATTGACAGCAATTATTTATGTATTCAAAAATAATTAGGCAGGAGTATATGAAGTCCGAAAACTGGCTTTCATATAAAGAAGGAACTTCGTTTATTCAAGAAGGCTGATATGTTTAAAGCTGGATCGAATTCCTTTGTGTCAAATAATTTCAAAACTACTCATATACATGCGCACACATAGACAAACACACACACACACACGCGCACAGAATGTATCTAAAGTCAAGTATATGGAACCAATCCTCTGTATTAGTTTGCTGTTTGTGGGGAAATTATTTCGGTGTTAAATAATTATAGTGACATATAATTTGTATGCATAATAGCGTTTACCAAAGAAGCAAATATAGTAGTTGCATGGTTAAGATTATAATAATACTATAAATTTGAGATATTGCAAACCTTTAGTAACCATTTATATCCTTTAGGAACAGTTTTCACATAGTCAATACAATCCAGTTCCCATGTATTCTTTTTGCATTTAATTCTGTTGATAATTTATTCCATGGAAGTGCATCATCCCTTTTAATAGTTTAGGATTCAATTACTAAAGAAAATAAGTGATCCTCAAATTCAGAGTATGCATTAGGAAACATATAATAGATATAAGCAACAAATATCCAATGCAGGAGATCCCATAATTAACCTCTAGCTTTTAGTACTATTCTGAAATAAATGTTCAAACTGAGTTTAAAGAAGTGATCAGTGTGAGGACATGAATGAGTGCATAGTCATAACTCAAAAGGAGTTCTAGTGGTACAGAGATACTTGTTGATAAAATTATTGTGAGCTGTGGGCCAAGTTTATTTGGACTGTGGGTAAAACCTGTAAGGGTCAAATAGGTCAGGGTTAAGCCTACTCAACCTAATAAACGCAAAAAAGGTACACCCAAATCAAACAGGTTTGAACTTTCATGTTTTAGCATATAGACTCAAGTTCAGCAATTTTAGAATTCAATAAACTGTAACAACGCTAACATAAACCTTTCATAATAACAGTACACATACTATTTATAATTTAAAATACTAACTTCTAATTTATTGTGCACCTTAATAAAAACAATACACATAATATTTTCAATTTAGGAAAGAAGATACGCAATCATTCATGTCAGAATATTAACAAAAAATATTCAAATATGGTGCTTAAACTTTATAGGAAACATAAATAAGCAGGCGTCCAAAGTGACAGTAAATTATAGACAATTAAAAATGCCACACTTACTTATCAAATTGAGCTTCTTTTGCATTCATCGTCACTTCTTCCTTTCAAAATAAGAACCGTGGCATCCAATCAACATCTGACAAAGTAAAACCATCTAAAAGTTATCATTTTCAAACTAATTGGACGTATGCTATTATAAAAAGACAATAAAATAATTTCACTTTGCTTGGTATGTTTAACAATATATTATGAACATACCTCATACCAAACAATCTTGTTATTCGTCCAAATCAAACAAAGAATAACATCCAAGTCCCAATCCCTTTAATAGATTTTTCGATGATACTAATTCTCGGTTTGCGAAAGAAGATCATTTTTTTGCCTCTAGCTTCATATTTGTGAACTGAGATGAAATAGTCCGAGATCCTGTAAGCCAAGCAGTCGGAAATTGTTGTAAAATTAGGGAAAATGAATCTATTTTGTTCTTAACATGGAGACAGTGGGAGGGAGGAGGACGAAGTCAGGTAAAGGAGGTGAAACACGGAAAGGGGAAAATGGAATTTGAGGCGGACTGAAGTAGAGTTAGGGAGGGGGTGTAAAATCTGAGGAAAACAAAAAATCAAAAGTGACAGAAAGGGCGAGACCTTACCTGGGGAAAGAAAGTCGGCCGGTGGTGGAAGCTTTGAGCAGTAATTGGTCACCGAGCACTACTAAGGTTGCTTCATCCAATTCATCATTCGAAAACCAATTCTTTGCTTGAAAATCATCAGCAATACTTTCTGCAGAGTGAAAATAAATGGGGAAGTGACCTAAACCGGAGAGGAGAATATGATTTTGGATAGATCGCTTACCGTGGGAGTCGGTTGAAATTACCACAATGGGAGATGAGGACTGAATTTGGGAGATGGTGCTTATCGTGGGATGAGTTAAAAGAACTGAAGCATTGCTGTAGAGAATTTTTCGGTAACGTGGAGGATGATAAGGAGAAGAGGTGCCTGTTCGTGGGAAATGGGAAAGTAACTTTTGATACCGTGTTGTTGGGTTTGGTAAAAAGACTAAACTATACAACAACCGCCTGTTTGAACTATTATTGAAAGGGGGTATTTATGGAAGTCCGAAAAAGGCTTCACTTTGACTGGTTGACCAAAGGTTTTTTATTATAGTATAGATATATATTCATATCTTTTTCCGCCTTTGTGATATGGATGTCTATGACTGATTTGTGTTATGTTTATTTCTATGTTTGTTTCCGAAGATTATATATAGCCACTGTTTGATAGCTTTGAGTTTGTATCGGTATGTCGGATTTCCTCCTCAAATGAAATGCATGCTATACTATCTGACATATCAGTGCTCGCACAAAGAAATTACACGGATGGTCGCTCCTCAACAGCCTTATTCTCCGTGCTAGTTGACAGCATTACTCCATAATGTTCTTGGCTAGCGTGGGTATAGAGGTGGGTCATCACAGCTTGGTATCAGAGCCAAACTTCGGAACAATGTAGAATAACTTAACAAGGATCATCGTCCTAAGTCCAACCTAGGAGTCGTGCCTTAGGATTTAATTCGAGTCTTCGTACCGATTCATCCCATTTCCTTTTATGTATCCTTGTTTTATCTATCAAGATTTGCTTGATAATTATTTAGAGAATAACTTTTCTTCTTCTCTCTTTCTTAAAGAATAGAATGTCTAGACCAGGCCATCCCAGAGTTGGACCATCTACTGTTACTCCCCAGGATAGAGTTTTTATGACCGCCCAATAGCTTCTTGATTTAGTAAAGAATGCTCAAGCAGCTGGTCCTAATCAGGAACCTACTCATCCTAAGTCTGGATTTGCACACTTGTGCAACGATTATACCAACTTGGGTGGGAAACCATTCAAGGGTTCCGAAACTATTATTGAGGTCCAGGCTTGGTTAAGAACATGCGATCGAATCTTTTCTCGCATGAATCTTATCGATCTTCACCGTGTTCAGGTGGCCTCCAGTATGCTCCAAGAGAGAGCATTGGACTGGTACGAACTTCTTATTTCTGAAATCAATGAAGCAGATCTCACCTGGGAACAATTCCGAGAACGCTTCGAATTAAAATTCATACCAGAAGCAGAGAAAGTGACATTGGCTCGACGTTTCATAGACCTTGTTCAAGGTGAATCCTCTGTGACAGATTATGTCGCATCCTTCGAGTCACTGTCTAAATATGGGGTTGAATACATCAACACCCCATTGAAGAAGAACCAGAGATTCGTCTACGGCTTAAACAAGAATCTCAAGAAGCCATTACTTCTAAAATTGGAAGTTTCCTTCGATCAACTTATTGATATCGCTCTTCGTCTTGAAGAGGCAGATAGGGAAAGTGATGTTGAAGTGGTGGGTTCCAAACCAAACTTCAACAACAGGAAAAGGCCAAACAAATCTAAAGGCCCTTATCCCAATAAGAAAGGGAAAAAAGCAACTCCTACTGCAAAGACTTTTTCCTCTAGTGATGGGAAATGCTACAACTATGGTTCTAGGGACCATTTTGCGAACAAGTGTTCAAAGCCTCGTTCTTGTCGCTATTGTAAAAGTCCGGATCATCATATGCATCTATGCCATAAGCTTCAAGGCAAGAAGGAGGGAAAGTTAAACGTTGCTCAAGCCCCTGGCAACACATCTCGCGGTCAAGGTATGTCTCATTCTGTCCTTGATGGCATTATTATATTTCATGATCAACCTATTCGAGTTCTTTTTGATACGAGTGCATCCCATTATTTTATATCAAAGGAACTTGTCGATACTTTTCCCTTAAGTGTTGTTGCTTTAATGACTTCTTTAAGAATTGCGAATCCGGTCGGTGGATCCGCAACTCTTAGTTTGCTTTGTAAAGATGTGGAGATTATTTTGTGCGATTTTCCTTTCCTAGCCGATTTGCATGTCATGCGTTATTTAGGCTTTGGAATGATTTTGGGTATGGATTGGCTTAACCGTTATGAAGTCATATCCTATGTCCTGAGCGGACTATTTATCTCCGACATCCATAATCTATAAAGCATATTTCTATTATTCTTAAAGATTCGGATTCCACTTTGGCTGCATCTTTATATTCTTTAAATCCTCGTGATGATGATAATGATGATGAGGAAGATGTCATTTCTCGTATTCACGTCGTTCGTGAATTTTCCGACATATTTAAGCCCGTTTTAGGATTACCACCTAAGCGAGCAATTGAGTTCAGAATTAATGTTACACCTAAAGCTCAAACTATTACTCGTCCTCCTTATCGCATGTCCAATAAGGAGAATGAGGAGATGCGCAAACAATTATCCGAATTGGAGACGAAGCAATTTATTCGCTCTAGTTCCTCGCCTTGGGGAACTTCAGCAATTTTCGTGAAGAAATCCGATGGTACACTTAGGCTTTGCGTCGACTACTGCAAGCTTAATGATCTTACTATTAAGAATAAATATCCTTTGCCTCGGATTGATGATCTATTCGATCAGCTTAGTGGTGCTAGAGTCTTTTCACAATTAGACTTGGCTACCGGTTTTCATCAGCTTCATATTGCAGAGGATAGTATTCCTTTGACTTCGTTCCGTACCCGTTATGGATCTTATGAATGGCTAGTTATGCCATTTGGTTTAACGAATGCTCCGGCTTATTTCGTTGACCTTATGAATCGAGTTTTCAAAGATTTCCTCGATCGGTTTGTTCTCATCTTTATTGATGATATTCTTGTGTATTCTAAAACCGATGAGGAACATGAAAAGCATCTTCGGATTGTATTGGAAACTCTTAGGAGCAATCAATTAAAAGAAATTTTTTCTAAATGCCACTTTTTGGCAATCTAATGTGAAGTTTCTCGGTCATATTATTTCCGAATCTGGAATATCAGTGGATCCTTTAAAGATTGAAGCGATTCAAAATTGGAAGAGACCGGAGAGTGTAACGGAAGTCCGTAGCTTCCTTGGATTGGCGAGTTATTACCGTCGTTTTATCAAGGACTTTTCTAAAATTGCCGTGCCTCTCACTAGCTTAATGAAGAAAGGTGTTAAATACATTTGGTCGGACAAGTGTGAAACTTCTTTTCAGAAATTAAAAGAACTCCTTTCTGATGCTCCTATTCTTGTTATTCCCGAAGGGAATCAAGATTTTGTTGTTTATACCGATGCTAGTCGCGTTGGTTTGGGTGCCGTTCTTATGCAAAAAGAACGTGTTATTGCTTATGCTTCTAGGCAATTGAAGCCGGTTGAGACTAGATATGCCACACATGATTTAGAACTCGCGGCTATCGTTTTCGCTCTTCGAATTTGGCGACATTATCTTTTGGGAGAGAAATTTATACTCTTTACTGATCATAAGTCTTTGAAATATTTATTTTCTCAAAAGGAACTTAATTTGCGTCAACAGCGTTGGCTCGAATTCCTTGCCTCTTATGATCTTGATATTCTTTATACTCCTGGAAAAGGAAATCGAGTTGCTGATGCTCTTAGTCGTAAGCAACAAGCGGTTGTTTCTATGATGATATCTGAATGGCATGATCTTGAGGTTTTATCCACTTGTGAAATTAGAGATCGTGTACCCGATTTGTGTTCATCTTTTGTTTTATGTAGCCTTGATGCTCGTCCTTCTCTTTTGGACTGCATTCTTGAAGCTCAAAAGCTAGATCCTGAATTGGCTTTACTTGGCCAAAATTTTAAGGATAAAACCGATATTGAAGGTTTGAAAGACTTTGATATTGATTCTCGTGGCGGCATTCGAAAATTTGGTAGACTTATCGTACCAAATATTAGTGATCTTCGTAAAGATATTCTAGAAGATTCTCATCGTTCCAAGTATTCCATTCATCCCGGTAGTAGTAAAATGTACGCTGATATGAAGCGACTTTATTATTGGGAGGGAATGAAATCTGATATTACTAACTTTGTTAAGTGTTGCATGACTTGCCAACTTGTCAAGGCTGAACATCAAAGGCCAGGTGGGTTATTGCAACCATTGGAAATTCCATTTTGGAAGTGGGATCAAGTTTCCATGGATTTTATTGACGGCCTTCCCCGTTCTCGTTCGGGTCATGATAGCTTATGGGTGATCGTTGATAGACTTATTAAATCCACCCATTTTATTCCCGTTTGGTCTAATCGGACCGTACCTCTTCTGGCCAAACTCTTTATCAAAGAAAATGTTAAATTGCATGGGGTTCCTACTTCCATTGTTAGTGATCGTGATCCATTGTTTACTAGTGGATTCTGGAAGAGTCTTTAAAAGCTTTGGGAACGAAGCTTAATTTTAGCACCGCTTATCACCCCCAGTCCGATGGACAAACGGAGCGTGTGAATCAAACTCTTGAAGATCTTCTTCGTTCTTGTGTGCTTGATTTCGGTGGAAGTTGGGAAGATCATATTTCACTTGTTGAATTTTCCTATAATAACAGTTTCCAAGCTAGTATTGGTATGGCACCTTTCGAGGCACTCTATGGAAGGCTATGCCGATCTCCTTCTTGTTGGCTTGATGCCGGTGAGATGCTGGTCTTGGGTCCAGATTTTATCCGAGATTCCACAGAAAAGATTGAACTTATTCGTCATAGGATGAAAGAAGCCCAGAGTAGACAAAAATCCTATGCCGATAATCGAAGAAGAAAATTAGAATTTTCTGTGGGAGATCTTGTATTTATTCGTGTTTCACCTATGAAGGGTGTTGTACGTTTTAGTCGATCGGGAAAGTTACCACCTCGATATATTGGGCCATTCCCTATCACCAAACGTATTGGTTCCATGGCTTATCGCCTTTCATTACCGGCTCAGTTTTCTGCCATGCATGACGTGTTTCACATTTCTCAATTATGGAAGTGCCTTCGGGATTCCGATTTTATTCTTAAGCCCGGTGTTGTGGAAGAGATTGAAGTTTCGCCTAATTTAACTTATGAGCAGCAACCTATTCGCATTATTGCTTCAGAGGTCAAACGACTTCGAAATAAAGATGTTCCGCTTGTTAAAGTTCAATGGTCCTCAAATCCTAAGGATTGCTCTTGGTAATCTAGAGAATTCATCGAGCGAACACATCCAGACTTACTTTCTCATGCTCTTTAAGGTAAACTTCTTATTTCAAATTTCTTTTTGTGTTAATATGCTTTTATGGTTGTTACTTTTTATTTCCATCTTATATATTGCGAGGACGCAATTTCTTTAAGGAGGGGAGTCTGTAACAACCCGCATATTTATCGATTTTATACTTAAATAATTTATTTAAATATTTTATCGTTAATCGGATTTTGGTCCGAAAATCTACTTTTTGCATACGATCAAATTAGGACTTGAGACCACCCCCATTGAGTTCAAATTGACGTTTGCAATCTTTTTGAGTATAAACTTTGATATGTTTGGAGTTAGTGGAATTTTCGCCACTTTTTCTCTTATGGCTTTGGTTTGGGCTGAACCAACTAACTCAGCCCAATCCCCTCTTCTCTTCATAAAATCATTCTTCACTTCCTAACTCTAAAGCTTCTTCAAAAATGGTGGAGGGAATGGGAAATTAAAATTCCAAAGCCTTAGTATTCATTGCTAATCCAACATCTACTCCAAATTCAAGTGAAGACATAGATTCAAGCTAGTTGTTGTTCTTGCTTTGCTTTCAAACTTCATCTCGATCAATTTCCATGAAAAGGTGAGATTTTTATCTCACATTCTTGTCTATAACTATCTTGGATTGTTGGGAATGAATTCCTATCACTTTAGCATGTACATTTGCATTTGGTTTGGATTGAATTGGCGAAAATCCCAATTTTTAGTGTGTTTCAGCAATTTTCTGGGCTTAGGTCGTTCTGCCGTGGAGAGGTCGCACGCATATAGCTCGTTTTCCCTCTTAGGTCGTGCGGCATAGCTCGATCGCTCTTAGGTCGCTCGGCAATATAAAACACTCGCCTGCTATATATCGCGCCTTTTTAGGTCGCTCGCCCCTTTAGGTCGCTCACCTCGTAGGTCGCTCGGCCTTGTTGAAGACATTAGGTCGCTCGACCCCTTTTTACATTTAGGTCGCGGGTCGTTAGGTCGCGAACCCTTTGGGTCGCACCACTTTGGCCTATGCCATTCGTTAGGTTGCGAGTTAACTAGGTCGTTCGTCCTCAGGTGGTTGGGTCGCTCAGTCATGTCTCCTAGTTACGTCGCGCCCACTAGGTCGTTCGCCCACACTTAGGTCGCTAAGGCTTAGGTCGCGCCACATTAGGTCGTGACTCGTTGGGTCGTTCTGTCCCTAGGTCGCTCGGCCTGCTTTCGTTAGGTCGTAACCCCTTAGGTCGCTCAGCCATGGAGAAGTCACGTCTGTTAAGTCGCTTGACCTGCTTGCACACTTTAGCTCGACTCTGTTGAGTCGCGCAGCTCCTTAGGTCGCGTTCTATCCCTTTAGCCGCTAGCTTCTTAGGTCGTTCGGCTTCACTTCCTTAAGTCGCTCGGCCTTGCTAGATTGCATGGGCATTCATACTTTGATGGTTTTGGAATTGATTTCTTTGGACTTTACTCTCGTCTTCGAATGTGAAATTTTGTGATTCGATTTGTATCAACAATCGTTTTGTGGTTTGTCACTTTAAAAATATGAAGGTTTCAATACTAGTAGTAAATATCAAAACTCTTTCATCAAAGCGATTTCAACACTATTTTATTACAAAACTCTTCTTCTTAAACAGTTTTCCAATCTATTAGTATATACAAGCCTTTACCTCACTCGTACGAGAAATCTAATTAAATGACTTAGTAAAACGAGTGGTATGAAACGCTTGCGTTCACTTCGTCGGTTAATTCTTGGACTTTTTCGATTGAACCTTTGGTGACAATTTTCTAGTGAATATCTACAGTTTGTTCGTAAATATTTAAGTTAAGCAAGTGGTTATGGGACATGAAGCTAAACTCATATATTTACTAGCTTGGTGTGATTGACACTTCTTAATGATCATGACGATCTTTTTGTGATTTAGACTAGCGATTGAGCGATGTCTCTTTGTCTGCGAGGGAGACTAGACCCCATTTGTGTGATGTTTCTACTCACATATGTGGCGTAGCGCCCCATGGTCTTCGGGCCATTCGTGTGTTCAAAAATTAATGGTTTGCTGCCATGAGATAGCGTCTCGTTCATGTGATACATATGATGGTGAGCTTTCATGCTTCCGTTCTTGTGATAGGCCTCCCCCCTTTTTGTGATTTCTGGATTTCGTGTGTTGATTTCTGGAATTTGTGCTTCACCAATTTTCGTGATTTTCATTGATATGTTTTATCAATTTTTGTGTATTGGTGAATTTGTGTGTCATTACCTTTTTGTGGATTTGGATCTTTGAGAAGATTCTTGTGATATTGATTGATCTCTTGTTGATGTTCATTTACATACTTATCATAGTATGCCATTATGGTTGTTACACGTTTATACCATGTTTCTTATTCTACATCATACTACCTGATATTTATAGCTAGACTGATCCGTTAATTATTTTCTTATAAATAATACTCGGGTCAGACCGAGATGTTACAGGTGCTTCTGCTTGACTTCTCTTCTGGGATTACTCTAACTTTTGGGTAACTATTAGATTAGTAGTTTTTGTTGTATACATTTGAGATATAGACTCCGTGATGTATACTTACTCTTTTGTGTAGCCTGTAGCTATTCTTTTGTATTATCGTGGATCTTTCATACCACTACTCTGATGTACACTTTCATGTGTTATATATATTCATATCTTTTTCCGCCTTTGTGATATGGATGTCTGTGACTGGTTTGTGTTATGTTTATTTCTATGTTTGTTTCCGAAGATTATATATAGCCACTGTGTGATAGCTTTGAGTTTGTATCGGTATGTCAGATTTCCTCCTCAAATGAAATGCATGCTATACTATTTGACATATCAGTGCTCGCACAAAGAAATTACACGGATGGTCGCTCCTCAACGGCCTTATTCTCCGTGCTAGTTGACAGCATTACTCCGTAATGTTCTTGGCTAGCATGGGTATAGAGGTGGGGCGTCACACAGTTCCAGATAAAAATAGTCCTGTTATTTTTAGTTGTATTAAGCCTATATATAGGTACCTTAGTTTTGGAAACTTAGGTTTTAGTTTTTCAATTTTATTCTTATTAAGAAGACTAATGGAAGTAGAATCTTCTTCTCCTTTTAATTTTGCATTTGCTTGCATACGTTCAAATATAATGTATGTTGATAAAGAAATCTAGATTTAAAGGTCAGGAGTTTAAAACTATCCTTTTAATAAGAGCGAGGAATCGACTCTTTTAATTGTTTAAGATCTACGTCAATGACAATAAACTGTTCACTGGGGCTATCTTGAATTTGTGGGTTTGATGTTTCTTTCAATGTAAATGTATTCATATTTATTCTATATTTATGATAAGTTTTGTATTCTTTATTTCTTGATGTTTGGGGGGGGGGGGTTAGATCCACCCAGTAGGGTATACGTATCATGATCGTATATTTCTTATTTTATAGTTGAAAGATTTTTCATATTTATGTATAATAAGTAGTCTAAGCGGATCTCCTTGTTCTATAGCGTAATCTTTACCTTCTAAACTGATGCTTTTGAAAAGTATAGAAGTGTTGGTTTTGGATAGAGGTTCAATTAACCTATGTGTTATAAATATTTTATCTTTTGTATGCTTCGGTATACTATGAATTTTCCGATAATAAACTAATGGAATTTTTTATTATATCTAAAAATACTTCTATAGTACGTTATCTTTTCAATCTAACGTATTTTCCTACATATAATGTATATCCTAGAGGGTTTATTTTTTCCTTTTTAGGAAGTATCACATAGATGCTTATTGGTGTAATCCTTATCTAATTATGTGTTTGATTGATTGTAATCATGTTTATTTTAAAACTATCGAAAGAATCATTTATTTCATCTAATACTTTAGAAGTATCTGAATAAAAGGGTTCAATTTCATATACCGAAGGATTAGCATTACTAAATAAATCTTCAATAGTGCCTATAGGAATAACATATTCTTTTAAATTTGTTACAATAATATTTTTGTTATTTGTACCGTACCTTAATGGGCCTAAATTTCGACAAAAAACGAAATCCAGGTCCATAAAAGCATAGATCGTTGGATTTGGTACCTGCAAATTAGCATGTGTATTATTAGAAATTGATAGAAATTTAAACTCACAACGGAAACAATAATAGGATAACAATACTAACTATGACTACAACCTTGGAGTTAATGGTATTCCTTGGATAGCAGATTGTCACATCAGAATCGATCATGAGAGAAAAGAAGGCTTCTTCAACAACTAAACACGTCCAGCTCCACTTACCGGTTTCTCTAAATCAATCATATGGGTTGTGATAAGGAGAAAGCCAGAAAATGTTTTGGTGATTGGAAAATCTATAAACTATCGATAACATAAATTTATAACGATTGGTTTTTATTTAATTGTTATGTCTATTAAGGTTAGCTATTCTAATCTAACTTTGCATTGTGAACACGATTACTTACCTACCCATTCCCAAAGAACAAAGAACAAAGTACTGAAAAAGTCTTATCAAGCACCTAATGCTTCCATACCCATCTTCCACTTAATACTTCTAAATATGAAGCGGGCTTCTGCTATCACCACGTAATACTTTTAAAAGAGAAATATGCAGACTTTGTTAACATCAATCTAGGTAGACTCCGTCAAATAAGGCCTATTCATAATGTGGACTTCTAGAGTCGTCATTATTTATCTATTGGTCCTAACTACAGAGACATTTGACACTATATATGGCCTTATAATTTATAATAGCCATACCACAAGCGCATCTATCGTTATTGTAGTCTCAACAATGTGAGAGACTATATCCAAGCCACTTAATACCTCTTTAATAAGCACTACCCAACTCCAAGGCGGACTCCTCACTGGTACTATCTAGCTGACATTGCTTGAAAATCTCATTAGGCTGCTTAGTACTTCTTTTATAGGAAAGAGGCAAACCCTAGATTAATCACTTAGTACCTCAAACCCGAAGCAAACCCTTCTCAAGATATCCATTATCACTCTTAGTTATAAATATGGAATCTCATTAGGTTACTTTATTCGGTAGGAAGGCGGGCCGTAAGATAGCCACTTAATACCTCAACATTGAAGTAAACCATTTTAGAGATATCCCTCACCGCTTCTTAATTCCTCAACATTGAAGTAAACCATTTTAGAGATATCCCTCACCGCTTCTTAATTCCAAATTTGGAGCATTTAATACTTTCAATTAAGAAAGTAGGTCCAATCTCTCATGCCGTCACACGTCCCAGGATTAGTGATATCTTACATCAATAGTAAGTGTGCCCGACTGCTGGTAGCCTCAAAGTGAGGGGCAGTCTTCTGTTGAGTGACTCTACTGACCTCGCATCACTAAGCTACAAAGTCCAATTAACCATCTGAAGTCTTTACTTATACTATCTTAGGTTGAAATTGGACTTAGCTTACTAATTTTCATTTTATTTAAGGCTATAAGATTTACCTTAAATACTTATCTACCCATGAATCCCCTTTTAATGCTCATATATATCAATTTGTCAATAAAATCCTAACGGACAGACATTTATGTATGAAACTATTTTCTAATTAGTAACTTTTTTATACCCATTTTATTTTTATCAGTCCTATTAATCCATTTGTCTCTATTAATTTTAACCATTAATTTAATACTATCCATTATTTCTCATTAATTTCCCATTAATTTAGGTTACAATCTTTCATTTTCTATTAATTAATTAATAGGAATTCCTAATTTATTTCCCATTAATTTGAATTACTCCCTTTTCTAATTCTAACTATTCACTTCCCTAAATATAATAATAACTAACGAATGTTACGCATAAATAACGCACGAATAAACGATGATCTTCTTTATTAACCCAATAAATACGTATAAACTGCCTAATAAAACTACCTATTCATAACCAAATATATTCTAGTCATAAATATGTAACTAGAATATGCTTTCCATATTTAATTTGCTGGAATTAAATTCCTTAGAAGATTTTCTGCTATGATTTCCATAAATTGGTTTAACACAAAAAGGAAAGATTGACCCTGTTTGAAATTACAAGGATATACTCCGAACGAATCAAACTATTGCCTCCATCAAAATTCTGCACCAACAAGATATCGAAAATGCAGATGCAGCATGGTTAACATTCCCGCTCAAAGGCCTCGAAGCAAAAGATTGGTGCAATCCTACCACAATGAATAACTCTTCTAGCCCAAAAGCGACGAAACCTTCTACTCATTCCAGTCCAGCCAAATCGCCTCTTGAGGGTGGGATCATAATGGTGCGAGGAAAAATCAGTAGTGCGGAAAGGTGTCTTGGGCTAAGAAGTGGTTGGAAAGAGGAAATAGGGTTTAGATCTGGAGTGGTGCTGGAGCGAGATCTAATGTGCAAAACTAACACAAGGAGGAGGCAAGGCTGCTGCTTCTATGGAAGAAGCGCATTGCCTAGGGGAGGAACAGAAGAGAGAGGCTGATACTAGGAGGAGGAGGTGGATGGAGATTGGGTTCGGCTTGTTGAGGAAGGAGGAAAAAAAGAAGGCAACTGGGGAATTCAGATGCGACTTTTATAGTCCTATTCCAGGTTCAAGTTGGGCCAAAACTCGTTAATTGGTAGACCACTCTAGGTTTACTGCTAGGTTGTTAGCCGCTAGATGTACTTTGGGCATTAATTGAACCTAGACCCAATTAGAGTCAGATTAAATTATTATTATTATTTTGCATTGTCTCCTTCGATTCGACACGATTCAAAAAATTCTTATCATCATCACGGCAGTGTCAAAGCCTACCGCCTAGTCCTAACCATGCTCCAGTAATTCATAGTAGTCCCAACAAAATTGCTGCGATCAACAATAATTTAAAAAAATCAAAAATATTCCAGCTCCTATTTCCTACCTACTTCATACAGAAATATTTCTTCCAATAGGTGGTGGCACAGCAAAAATTCAAACTACATACCCCAATAAAATTGAATGTCATTCTTATTCTGTCTGTACCTTAAAGAGAAAAGACTTAAAAAACCTCGATTTTATAAAATGGAAAATCACTAAGCTAAATATATGCTCCTTTGTGCTTGTTTTAAAATAATAGAAACTATTTTATACCAAATCATCCCTTAAAAATCAAACTTATATATATTGAAAAGAATATATATATATATATACATATATATATTTCAACGTTTTCGAAAACCTCTTTTTTTTAAATAAAAATTTCCCAAATTGGAAAACTATTTCCTTGCCAGAAATCATAATCGAGTCTGTACTGATATATACATATAAATATTTAAGGATTTCCAAATTTTCTCTTTTATAAACTAAAAATTTCTTAACATGACCAACGCAGTAGTATACGTGTTTCTTTGATAAAATTTCAAAACTTTCCCAGAACAAAATTTATAAAATAAATCCTTGGATAAAGAAATCTTTGAAATCTTTTTTTTTTCAAAATCTAAGGCATTTCCAAAACTTACTTTATAAAAATTCTCTCATAAGTTTTAGACTAAGGAATTAAAATTAATTATTCGAATAAAAATCCGGTTTTCTATCAATGATCAATGAATGCACCCTAGCAAAAACTTATCTTCAGACAATTGCAACATACAAACTCTAATTTCTCACCTATCTATAATAAATGTGTGTCTTCGATTGAAACTCCTCATCAAAACCCAAAATCACAAAGTAGTTTGAATTTCAACCATCAAGTTGAACACCTCCAGTCTCCGGGAGTCTGCCATATGTCGTACTCATGCTCTTCATCATCAGCGCCTTACGCATTTCTAGCACTCCATTGGGTACCTAAAGTCGGCATGAAAATCTTAACTCTAAGATATTTCTAACCCATAGTTGCTTCGCCTATTCCTTCGGAGTAGAACTACAACTATTTTTATAGTCGGAATTCTTAGAATCTAATGTAAAAATTAAATAATACTAGATAGAAAAGTACGAATGCATTCTCTCAATTTATCCTAATTCCTTTGATCTACTAACCTAGGCTCTAATACTAAATGCAACAACCCGTATATTAATAGGCCTAAATTTTGACAAAAATTGAAACTCAAGTCCATCAAAGCATATATTAATGGATTTGATACCTGCAAATAAGCATGTGCATAATCAGAGATAGATATAAATCTAAACTCACATCGGAAACAATAATAAGATAAGAATATTGACTATAACTATTATCTTAGAATTAATGGAATTCCTTGGATAGCAGATTGTCACATTAGCAATGAGCAAGTGAGAAAAGAAGGCTTCTCCAACAACTGAGCACGTCCTGCTCCAATGACCTGTTCCTCTAAGTCTATCCCATGGGTTGTAATGAGGAGGGGGTCAAATCAACGTTCTAATGACTGAAAAATATATAAACTATCCATAACATAAATTTATACCAATTAGTTTCCATTTAACTGTTATGTCTATAAAGGTTAGCAATTCTAATTTAACCTTGCATTACACACACGATTACTTGTATACCCATTCCCAAAGTACAAAATACCAACGAAGCCTTATCAACTACCTAATACTTCCATATCCATTTGCCACTTAATACTTTTGAATATGAAACGGGCTTCTACTATCACCACATTATGCTTTTAAAAGAGAAATAGGCAAACTTTGCCATTTAAGACCTCGATTGAGGTAGACTCTATAAATTAAGACCTATTCCCAAGGTGAACTTCAAGCGTCGTCATTATTGGTCTACTAGTTCTAAATACAGAGACCTTTAACCACTACCTATGGCCTTATAATTTATAATAGCCATACCACTAATGCATCTATCGTTATTAAAGTCTTAGCAATGTGAGAGACTGTACCAAAGCTGCTTCATACCTCATTAATAAGGACTAGGCATGCCTCTGACCATTAAACATCTATTTATAGGTAGGCCTTGCCATTTGATACCTAACCCCAAGGCGGACTCCTCACTGGTACTATCTACTTAACATCGTGTTGAAATCTCATCAGGCTACTTAGTACTTCTTTATAGGAGAGAGGCGAACCCTAGATCAGTCACTTAGTACCTCAAACCCAAAGCGAACCCTTCCTAAGATATCTATTGCTGTTTCATATCAGCAATCATTCATGAATCTACGACTACGATAACATCCGGACTCAAAGTATGGTTCGTATAGTTATATATTTTAACGAGAGTCATCAAATGTGTATATAGAGTCTAGTTTAGTGATTTGTTAAAATATTTCCTCAAGAATTATCATTCACATTCGAATAAAATTGCATGCATATTTTAATCAAAATCAAGTTTTCAAAAAATGCATGGAGCAGGGCTCGAATGCGGGTCACTAGTTTAGAAGACAAGTGCTCCAACCAAATTAGCTATGGTACTTTTTGTTCATCAGTAGAATTCAGTCGACTGAATATCTATAGGCAGCTTATTGAACTTGTGCACTTATGTATGCACGTTTATATTTTCAAGTTCAGTTAACCGAAGTTCATAGACCAACCGATTGACCTGGTTACAACTGCTATTTTTCGAATAGACATTTCCTTTCATGAACGGTTTTCTTCATCGCAGAAGGTTATGAACATTTCTGTTCGATAACATCTTTTCACCAGAAGTTGTAACTTTCTATCTATTATAAATATGCATGAATTTCAAGAATAGATAACTTCACTTACTTGATTTTACTGGAATCATATTTTCTGAATTAACTGCTCTCTTAAATTCATATATTCATTGCTTATGATCACAATTCTTTATTTCAAAAAGCAATCTGAAACTTCCTATTCTTCATATACACACAACTACAAACATCATACTTGAGGAAAAGATTATAGGAAGGGTATACTACAAGTGACAAATCTGTGTTATTAGAACACACAGGGTCAAGACAATCTACTTTGTATTCAAGTCATGTTCGTTTTCTCAGGCGGTTAAGTCCTGTTCGGTTGCTCAGGCGGTGTAAACCTATTCATCTGGGTTAAGTGAGGGCTGCTAGTTTAAATTCCAGAATGAGTCTGGGATTGGACGTAGAACGGGAGTTCGAAACAGTATAAATTTTTTTGGTGTCATTTAATTTACTATTTACTTTTATACTCATATTCTGCATCAGTAGATAACTTAGTTTATATCGCACTACCACTGCATTAAGATTATTTACAACTGTTGGCCATTTCAATCCTATAGCATAGTAACTTTCATTTGGTATCAGAGTCTGAAATTCTATCGATCATCACAACATCATAGAATAATGGCTAGAAAACAATCCAATCGAAATACAACAGGCAAAATTCGTGTCAAAGCCACTAGTGGGGACTTCAAAAAGGTACTTTTTGATTTACAAATTTTAGTAAATGGTAATAATGAATTAGTTAGTATATGCGATAAAATCTCCAAGCATAATTTTCTTATTTTAGAAAAGTTGAAATCAATCAAAATTGAAAATGAGAAATTGAAAAATGAGTAATTAGATTTAGAAAATCAACATGGTGTTTTGAAAAATAATTTTGAGGCTCTTAAAGATTTTTTGGATAAACAAAATACTATGTTTGAAAAAGAAAAGGAAATTTTTTCAAAAGAAATTACGGATATGAAAAGACGAAATGATTTATTACAATCATCTTTAGATAATTCAGTATCTTAAATTTTTCTTCTCGAAAATGAGAACTGTATGTCAAAAAGGGAAATTCTGAGTTAAACATGCAAATTGATATTTTGAAAAATAGTAATTTTTTTTTTCAAAATAATAATTGTGACTTTAAAGCTAAATTTTATAAACTTAACACTAAAGTCACAAAATTTAATGAAGGTCATCAAAACGATTTAAACATGGTTTTATCTAGTTCTAGACCTTTACATAATAAAAGTGGTTTAGGATATAATTAAACTAATCGTAGAAATAACACTAGGTATGCTTTCATGTATAGTAAAAATGTTAGTGCTAGTACTAAATTTCGAGTAAAGTCTAAATCCAATTTTAATAGAAATTCGAATACTACTATGACCAATAATGTTTATAATTTCTTTAGAAGTACAAAATCATTAACGGGAAATATGAATAAAAATTATCTAAGTATTTAGGTTCCTATTAATTGGAAAAATATATTGATGATTATTTTGATATAGTAGTTAATAATGAAAATTATATTTATAAAGGTTCGACCACACCCAAATGAGTATGGTATCCTAAAAATTAGGAAATTATAAGAACCTTGGGTATCGCATGCTTTAAATGTTATTTTTTGATACCTTACATTATAAGTAGTAGTTATTTTGTTCTATATTGTTCTATGTTAACACTTATGTGGAACATAATTTATGTCATCATATAAACTCTCCTTTTTGTCGATGACAAAGGGGGAGAAAGATATTGCTCTAACACTATTTGCAGGAATAAATGATGCAAGCACAGATTAAGGGGGAGAAAAGATTAATTTTTTACAGAAATATATAGCATAGATTCAGGGGGAGAAATCTATAGTGCAATTACAGGAATATATTCAGGGGGAGAGATAAGTCAACAAAACTTGTCGAAGATTCGCCCATAGCAAATGGAGTTGTCATCATCAAAATGGAGGAGAATGTTTGATCATAAGTTTTGATTGCTGACATGAAACAACAATTCCCGAATCTACGACTAAGACAACATCCGGACTCAACGACGCAAAGTATGGTTCATATAGTTATATATTTTAACAAGAGTTATCAAATGTGTATATAGAGTCTAGTTTAGTGCTTTGTTAAAATCTTTCCTCAAGAATCATCATTCATATTCAAATAAACTTGCATGCATATTTTTTCAAAAAATGCATGGAGCAGGGCTCGAACTCGGTTCACTAGTTTAGAAGACAAGTGCTCTAACCAAATGAGCTATGGTAGTTTTTGTTTTTCAATAGAATTCAGTCGGCTGAACAAGGTCATTCAGTCAAATGAATATCTATAGGCAGCCTATTGAACTTGTGCACATATGTAGGCACGTTTATATTTTCAAATTCAATCGACTGAAGTTCATAGACCATTGACTGACCTAGTTCCAACTGCTATTTTTTTCTGAATAGACACTTCCTTTCATGAACGGTTTTCTTCTTCCCAGAAGGTTATGACCATTGCTGTTCGATAACACCTTTTCACCAGAAGTTGTAACTTTCTATCTACTATATATATGCATGAATTTCAAGAACAGATAACGTCACTTACCTGATTTTACTTGAATCATATTTTCTGAATTAACTGCTCTCTTGAATTCATATATTCCTTGCTTACGATCACAATTCTATATTTCAAAAAGCAATCTGAAACTTCCTATTCTTCATTTACACACAACTACAAACATCATACTTGAGGAAAAGATTATAGGAAGAGTGTACTACAAGTGACAAATCCGTGTTATTAGAACACACAGGGTAAAGACAATCTACTTTGTATTCAAGTCCTATTCGGTTGCTCAGGGGTTCAAGTCCTGTTCGGTTGCTTAGGCGGTGTAAACCTATTCCTTCAGGTTAAGTGAGGGCTGATAGTTTAAATTCAAGAAGGAGTCTGGGACTAGACGTAGAATGGGAGTTCGAACCAGTATAAAAATTTATGATGTCATTTACTTTACTATTTACTTTTTATACTCATATTCCACATCAGTAGATAGTGTTTGCACAAAAAATGGACAAACACCTCAAAGTGGTATGATTTAATTGATTTTATATTGTTCTTAGTGATTTGGGTGATCTATGCAAATATATGAAAAACGGGGACTAAACTGTAAAAGATACACAGATTTTATAGTGGTTCAACCAGAATGTGCCTACGTCCACTTTATATATTATTTCTCCTTTCTTGTTCAAATTACAAGTACAAAGCTTTGATACAAGTATCTGAAAGTTGTTTGAAAGTTCTCTCCGTGCTTGAGCCCTCAAACTTGTCCCCCATTGTTGTCCCCCTGCCCCTCTATTTATAGAGTGAGGCTGGGGGCATGGGTCTTGGATGTATATATCTGCTGGTGGGCCTGGGCTGACGCGATCTGGCCTGGTAGTGTTAGTTCGGAACGTCTTGGTCCGGTGGTAGGTGGTCCGGTAGGAGCTTGGTTCGGAACGTCTTGGTCCGGTGGTAGGTGGTCCGGTAGGAGCTTGGTTCGGAACGTCTTGGTCCGGTGGTAGGTGGTCCGGTAGGAGCTTGGTTCGGAATGTCTTGGTCCTGTGGTAGGTGGTCCGGTAGGAGCTTGGTTCGGAACGTCTTGGTCCGGTGGTAGGTGATCCGGTAGGAGCTTGGTTTGGAATGTCTTGGAGAAGGCTGGTTCGTTCCTTGCTTTGGTTCGGTACCGAATGGTTCGGTGGCTACTTCTTTGTGTTGGCTCGGTAGTGGTACAAACGTACCCAACATTTGCCCCCCAAAGTAGGGCATATGCTAGCATATGTCGTGCTTTGTTCCAGTTTGGACGACCATATTCGGCCCGAGAACCGAACCGGCTGGTCCGGCTATCCATTCTTCCTCTATAAGTAGGAGCCACATGCCTTCGTCATTCCTCACCGAACGAAATATCTGAGTTAAATTCTGAACTGCCGAATCAACTTTTGTGCCGAACCAATCTTAGCTGCCGGACCAGGTAAGTTCTCTTCTGCCGAATGACTTTTTAAGGTTGAATTTCTTTGTTTTACCGAATGAAACTAAAGACTTTCAATGCCGAATGGACATGAAAACTTTCAATACCGAATGAACTCGATACTGAATGGATCGTGAAATCTTTCAGCACCGAATGAACCTGATACCGAACGAACTTGAAAACTTTCTGTATCGAATGGACTTGAGAACTTCTGTACCGAATGGACTTGAGAACTTTTGTACCGAATGGACTTGAGAACTTCTATACCGAATGATCTTGAGAACTTTCGTACCGAATGAACTTGAGAACTTTCGTACCGAATGAACTTGAGAACTTTCGTACCGGATGAACTCAAGAACTTCAAGTTTAAACTCCAGACATCATACACTTGCTTGTTTTGTATTTCTACATCCTTCATTCTAACAACGTGCTTTCCTGTGTTTGCAGATAAATGTCTCACAAAGTGGAAACCCGATCAGAAAAGAAGAGATCTACCGACAGAAGAGAATCTCCCATCGTGCCCCCAGTTCAGCCGAATCCAGAATGACATGGGCCTACCCCGAGATCTCTAGTGGATGGGTACGGTCCTCAGGAGCTTCTAAACTCACCTCCTGATTACTTCCCTAGCTCCCTCAAAGACGAGCAGCTTGATGTCATTTCTCGCTCTTTCGGGATTGACAGAGCACGTATGTTGTTGCCGGGGGAAGGAGTGATGCCATATAATCCCCCCGAGGGCTATTTTGCTTACAGCAGGTATCATTGTATGTGTGGTGCCATCCCGCCTCTCAATGCCTGGATAGTCAACTTTGTCACATATCTGAAGGTGGCTCCATTCCAGCTTCAGCCTAACTCCTACGCCATTCTGGTGAGCCTTTTTGTTATCTTCCAGAGGAGATACGGGCGTCCTCCTTCAAACCGGGAGATCCGGTATTTGTACAATTTGAGGGGCTATAAAAAGGGGTCTCCATACATTAGCTTGGAATCAGCTGTATCTTTCAAGCCAGTCCTGGACTTATACTCGAAGTTCAGCATGTTTAAGAAGGAATGGTTTTTTATCAAAGATGACTCTGTTTCCATCCATCGCTTCACTTCTGGCTGTAAGTCCTAAGCTTATTTATAATTTCCGTTCTGACTGCAATACCTCTTCTTATGTGTTTTTGTTTCTTGCTAGCGACAGGTGGCTTTGCGGTCGTAGAGAGTGACCGCCTGGTTCAGATGGCTGCGGAAATAGAAGCCATCACGGGAAGGGACAGATCGGCCTCTTATTTGATAAGAATGCTACACTTCTAGGGCACAACCTGATCCTACCACATCAGTCTGTGGTTAAGCAGAGAGACACGGCGGAGGAGAGGGCTGCTAAAGCCACAGGAGGGGTCACGGCGAACAGCGGCAAAAGGAGACCCTTCTCGGCGCACCAAGTCGTCGGGGGGAAGAAACTCAGGAAGTTTGATGGAACCTCTCCTAGCACACATCCAGATGTTCAGGAGGAGGATAAAGTGGAGGGGGAAAAAGGCGAGGATGAAGGAGGTGAGGCGGAGAGCGGAAGCGGTGGAGAAGGTGACGGTGATCGTCACGGCGATGATGGTGGCAAAGGACAGGGTGGTGATGGTACCGGGGCTTTGTCTTCTAGGCAAGTAGGCGAGATGCAAGAGTGGACGGATGACGCTTTCTGCCAAGCCTTCGAAGGTTTGGAGGAAACGGAGAAGTCCAAGAAAGCTGATAAGGTTGGGACCGGCGTCGATTTATCCTCCGGGAGTGCTTCTACTGAGGCAACTTCTGCGGTTCAAGATGAATTTCTCTTTACTCTTTTTAATTCTTGAATGATGGCTCAATACATGTTGGTGACACTTGGTTTTCATTCTAGGAGCGGGCAAAACGGCCAAGACCTCAGATCTTCGGCACAGGCTTGAACAGTACAAACTTCTCAAAGCTTCCGCCAAGCCGAAGCCTCCTACTAACCGTCCTGGAGACGTAGTCGGTTATTGTCCTCTTCTTGGAGTTATTGAAGAAGATATACAAAAGAAGAAGAGGAGTCGATCTACATTTGAATCTCTTCCTGGTCCTCCGGCCCCACTCCAGCCTATTCATGATATTGAGGAAGAGGACACCAAGTTTATACCTTCCCCCCATCCGTCTGAGAATCCGACCGTCATCTCGATAGATCATCCTGGCTTAGTTCGCAATCCGTTTGCGGGTCATCCGGACCTAGACCCAGCATCTCATGACATCTCCTTCGACGAGGTTACTGGTGAGCATCTCCTCCCTCGTAATCCTATGGTACGGGTGCTTGACGAAGCTAAGTCCCTGGATCTTGATCTGCTTACTACCCGGGTCATAACTCTAGGGGATGAGGCTAAGGCAAACATTGACCGGGTTGCTGAGGAGACCAGGAAATTGATGGGGCACCACGCCCGACTGGTCAAGGCTGGGGAAGAGATAGGAAGCGCCAACATTCGGCTACGGTTGATGGTTTTCGACCAGGCTAAACAACTCGCCGACCAAGCCATCCAAATCTCCCAACATGAGGCCGCATCCAAACAATTGAGGAAGACTATTGAAGAGGCCAGTAGGCCGGAGTTGCAGAGGATGGAGGCCGTTTGTAAGGAGCGGATTGACATGGCCATTGCCACGGTGGATGAGGTTCGGCAAGCGGACCTCGAGCGGGTAGAGGAACTATCGGGGAGACCTGAGGCCGCGGAGCTTGCTCAAGCCAAGTCGAAGGAGGAGATGGAGGCGATGAGGAGGTCCCTTCAGGCTGACCGTTTACGGTATCGATCGGAGAGGGATGCTGTTGTTGCAAAGCTGCGGGCTTCTGAGGTCCGAATAAGGGAGTTTGAAGAGAACGAGGGGATGATGGATGGGATGCTCCAGAATATGTACTTCCGTACTTGGAGGTAGGGTAACTTGTCCTGGATGGATGATTACCCCCGGGTTATGGCTAGGATCTATCTCAGGGCTCTAGAGGAGGCCAAGGCTGAGGCGGATAAGGAGGGTGGTGTGGCCTTCAGGATGGATGTGGTTACCGCCCAGTTTACCAAGGAGGAGAAGGTGGCGGTGAAGGAGGGCATGTGGTTGCTTGCAGCTGAGGAGGCAGGTGTGCAAGTAGAGGATGACGATCAAGATGATCAAGGAGCAGATGCTGGTAAGTCTTCCTTTCTAGTCTTTCCGTTAACTTGGTTGCTTATCACTAATGAATTCTTTCTCTGACCGGACAAGTGGGCAACAGGACAAGAATAAGACTCCGACGCAGCCGGCTCCTTGATTGGACCTGGATATCTTTTTTGTGGACTCGACATTGTTGTATATGTTAGTCTCAAAACAGTACCATAACTCTTAGGTTGTAATTATGCTACTTGTAATAAACAACACTATTCTTGACGTGTAATTCTTTAACTTAAGCTGATTCTGTTGTCTTTTGAATTTTTTTGCTATTTTGACATGTTTGTATGAGAAATATAGCTATGCATATTCTTGTAATTAAATTGTGTTTGACGTCATGTTCTTGTTTAAAATATAATTTCATGACTTGCAATGTTAGCGTGAGGTGTGAATAAATTATACTCACATGTTTACACATGAAAGAAGGAAATACCACCCTTTATATTTTGCTTGTAGATGGCAGGCTTTGAATGTCTTGTGTGACCGAGTATGGAATGCGGTCCAGTATCTTGCTGTGAGTATCCGCTTCCATTAGCGAATGTCTCTTGTTCTGTGTCCTGTACTTCAGGGATTGTTATAGAGGATAGGAGAAAAGTTTCTTAAATAAAATTGAAATATGTGAAATAGTAAAACTTCCAATCACGGAAGGCCTTCGATGTGCTTAAGTTCGTGGCAAACGGGCTTTGTAGTCACTTTCCCTAGCTGTGGGTCTTGGAGACATTTGTCACCCATCTTACGCCTCCGCGGGGAGTTAATTCTTTTTTACCACAGCCGCACTTAAGACACATCGGAGCCGAGATCGCGCACAGTAACTACCCGGGCCATTATGGCCCGTAATCATGGGTATTATTCGATTTACTGTGGCCGGCTAGCGTGGGTGCCGATCGTCAACCGTGAACTGCCCCTGGCTGGCCACACCTTATGTTGGGGCTTATAGTCGGTTCACAGTTGCCGGCGAGCCGAACGCCGTAATGAGCTGCCTCGGCTATAGTCGGCCTTCACGGTGGCTTATAATCGGCTCATTATAGTTGGCTTTAAGGGCCGTCGCGAGCAATGAGTTAACCCGCAGTAGAGGGATGCCGGAGCGAAAGTGTCTCATTGGCAAGGGCATAGATTCGCATAGTACCTGTTAGGTCTTGTCCAGGTGAAGTTGTGCTGTGGAGTGCCTTGAATGGAAATGCTATATGCATAGGATTTCGTTCAATAGAAAAGGATAAAGTTAACAAGCAGCCAAGATATAAAGGAACAAGTTAAAAAAGATACAAGGTTTTTTAAAGTGGTTCGGCACGAAAATGCCTACGTCCACTGATTCTCTTTGTTAATTCACTTCATATGGGCAGTACAAGTTAAGAAAAGTATCGACGGAGGTGTTGGATGTTCCATGCCCTCTGGAACACCTCTCCATCCACTGTTGACAAAATATAAGCTCCGTTGTGGAGATCTTTATGAATTACATATGGTCCATCCCAGATTGGATCTAGTGCTCCGGGGCGAGGGAAGATTCGCTTGAGGACAAGATCCCCTTCTTGTAAGGTGTGATGCTTGACTTTGGAGTTGTATTGTGCTGCCACTTTTTGCTTGTGGGCTGCTGCTTTGAGGACTGCATCATTTCTTCTCTCCTCAATTAGATCCAAAGACATGTGAAGGAGTTCTTCGTTCTCTTCTGGGTTATAGTGAATCCTACGGTGGGAAGGCACGATGGTTTCAACTGGGAGCATAGCCTCCGATCCGTATGCCAAAGAGAAAGGAGTATTCCCTATTGATGTTCTGAAAGATGTGCGATAGGCCCACAGTGCCGTAGGGAGTTCATCCACCCAAGCGCCTTTTGACTTTTTGAGTTTCTTTTTGATTAGGGTTTTCAGAATTTTGTTGACGGCTTCGACTTGTCCATTTGCCTGGGGATACGCTACGGATGAGAAGCTTTTTTGAATTCCGTGCTCTTGGCACCAGTTGGCGAATTCCTCGCTGTCAAACTGAAGTCCATTGTCTGATATGATTTTTAATGGGACTCCGTACCTGCACAAAACATTTTTGATCAAGAAGTTAATAACTTTTGCTGAAGATACTTTATATAGAGGTTCTGCTTCCACCCATTTGGTGAAATAGTCGACTGCCACTATAGCATACTTGGCCCCGCCTTGGCCCATTGGCAGTTCGCCGATTAAGTCAATTCCCTATACTGCGAAGGGCCAAGGGCTAGTCATTTGAGTAATCTCAGTTGTTGGTAGCCGTGGAATTTTAGCAAACTTCTGGCATCTGTCACATTTTCTGATGAAATCTAAGGCGTCCTTGCTTAAGGTGGGCCAGAAATATCCATATCGGAGTATCTTTTTTGCCAAAGTTTGCCCTCCGGTGTGATCTCCGCAGCTTCCTTGATGAATGTTGGACAAGATTTCCTTGGCTTCCCTTCCAGCGACACACCTTAATAAGGGGTTAGAGAAGCCGCGCCGATAGAGGGTGTCCTCTTGTATTGTGTAGCGGGAAGATTTCCTCAAGGTTTTCTTGACTTCGTTACGCCCGTTGGGTAGTGTGCCACTTTGTAAGTAGTCTCGGATGGGAGTCATCCAAGTTGCTTCTTCGGTTGCAGCTATCAGATTCACTTGCTCAAAACTTGGGGTCCGTTGCTTTGAGATGGCTACTGCTCTGGAAATAGCACCGTCTCTCATACTAGCTTGCTTCGCCAATTCGTCGGCCTCTTGGTTCTCTTCCCGAGGGATGTGTTTGACTAAGTAGTGGTCCAATCGACTGAGAAGTAACTTGGTCTTCTTTAAATATGCTATGAGTCGTTCTTCTCGAGCCTGGAATTCACCTAGTATTTGATTAACAATAAGTTGAGAATCGCTATGAAGACACAAAGAATTGGCTCCGATTTCTAAGGCAAGTTCTAATCCAGCTATCACTGCTTCATACTATTCATCGTTGTTGGTGGCAGCGAACTCCAACCTTATAGCATAGTGCAGCTTATTTCCCCTGGGAGTGATTATTACCACACCTGCCCCCGAGCCTTGTTCGTTTGACGCACCATCCACAAAGAGATTCCACTCGATGTCTTCTGCTATTTCCGATTGCTCCTTACCTTCGTTGGTAGTGAATTCTGCAATGAAATCGGCCATGGCTTGTCCCTTGATGGCGGTGCGAGGGTGATAGGTGATATCATACTGACTTAGTTCAATGCACCATTTAAGTAGTTGCCCAGAAGTGTTGGGACGATGGAGTACCTGTCTCAGTGGTTGATCGGTCAGAACTTTGACGGAATGGGACTGGAAGTAGTGACGCAGTTTCCGTGATGTGATTAGTAAACGGTATGCTAGCTTCTCAAGTTTAGGATATCTGACTTCTGCCCCCGTAAACCTATTACTTACAAAGTATACTGGCCGCTGCGTGCGGTTATCTTCTCTTACCAAAGCAGCGCTTAGGGCGTGAGATGACACAGCAAGGTATAGGTATAACTCTTCGCCTTCGCTTGGAGTCGAGAGTACCGGCGGTTTCTGGAGGTTTTTGATTAAGTTAAGGAAAGCGGTTAAGCATTCGTCAGTCCATTCGAACTTTCCTTTGTCTTTCTTTAGAGCTTCGAAGAAGGGGACGCACTTGTCCGTTGCTTTGGAGATGAATCGGCTTAGGGCGGCCACTTTCCCATTCAGGCTTTGCATTTCCTTTCGAGTGGAAGGTATTTTGATATCTTTTAGAGCTCGGACTTGTTCAGGGTTTGCTTCAATCCCTCTGGCATGGACGATGAATCCCAAGAACTTTCTTGATGATACTCCGAAGGAGCATTTTAGAGGATTAAGTTTCATTCCATACTGGCGAAGTACTTGAAACATCTCGCCCAGGTGGCTTACGTGATCGTCGGCTTTCCTTGACTTTACCAGCATGTCATCCACATACACTTCCATAGTTTGTCCTATTAGCCCTGCAAACATCTTGTTGACGAAGCGCTGGTAGGTGGCTCCTGCGTTTTTTAGTCCGAAAGGCATTACTTTGTAGCAGTACAAACCCCGGTCAGTGATGAAACTAGTGTGGTCTTGATCGGGAGCATGCATAGGAATTTAGTTATATCCTGAGTATGCGTCCATAAAGGATAAGAGTTCGTGCCCGGCTGTGCTATCTACAAGTTGATCGATTCGGGGAAGTGGGAAGCAATCCTTCGGGCAGGCGTCATTTAAGTTGGAGAAGTCAATGCATGTTCGCCACTTCCCATTAGCCTTCTTTACCAGCACCGGGTTGGCGATCCACTCTGGGTAGACGGCTTCTCGTATGAAGTCATTGGCAAGTAGATTCTTTACTTCTTCATCGAGGGCTGCTGACCGTCCTGCCCCCATGCTTCTCTTTCTTTGTTTTACGGGCGTCTTGGTGGGATCAATGTTTAGTACGTGACATGCTATGTCAGGGGAGATTCCGGTCATGTCAGCATGTGACCATGCAAATACATCCAAGTTGTGGCGGAGAAAGTCAATGAGTTGTTCCTTCAACTCTGCTTTTAGTTGGGACCCGATTTTCAATAGTCTACTCGTGTCATGTTTGTCTATAGATACAAATTCCATAGCCTCTGTAGGCTCGGCAGTGGCCTCCTCCTCCCTGTCCTTGGGGTCTAATTCATTGAAGGGATCGCTGGTATATCGAAGAGGAGGGGCTTTCTTTAGTTGCTATGCTTCCAAACTTTTTGTGCATAAGGCAACCTCTACATTCTTCCCTTTATCCTTCTTGTGGTTGTTGCGAAGTTCAGTTACATAGCAGTCTCGAGCAACGTCCTGGTCTCCCTCTACTTCCCCTACTCCATTGTCCGTTGGGAATTTCATCTTTAGGCACCATGAGGCTAGGACAATTTGGAAGTCAGACAAGGCTGGCCTTCCCAAGAAAGCGTTGTAGGCCGAGTGGTTTTCTATCAGCACAAATGTCTGTTTCCGCACAACGGAGCGAGGATGACTTCCGATTTCAACAAAGAGGTCCAGTTGCCCGAGGGGCATCTTCGCATCTCCGGTGAAACCGTGTAGTGGTTTATTGCAGGGAGAAACATCCTTCATTGATAGTTTCATTTTGTCGAACGCATGCTTGAATAGGATATTTACTGAGCTTCCAGTGTCTACTAGAATTCGAAAAACTTCGGCTGGACCGAGCCGGGTAGAGATAACCATGGGATCCATGTGAGGGTATTGCCTTCCTTCTAGGTCACGCCTACCGAATGTGATGTCATCACTCTCTTTCCGCTACGGGTGGCGCTCTTCTATAACAGAATTAACACAGTCTTCATTGTTTCTAAGCGACTTTCCATATCTTTCCATCTCTGCCCAGCTTCTGTCGGCGATGTGCGGTCCTCCCGAGATGGTATGGACCACTATCTTCTCTTGACTGGAGCTGCTAGTGTTGCGATTTCCTCTACCTATCTCTGGTGAGGGTAGCCTTGGGTTCTCATTGGCAGGAGCTGGAGTCCTGTTCTGACCTCTTACATAGCATTCCAGTCTTTTCCTTTTGATGTGTTCTTCAATCAAGTCCTGGAGATGGTGGCATTCATTGGTATCATGCCTATGAGATTCGTGGAAGCGGCAGAATTTTCCAGACTTCTATGCGTTATCCGATTCCTTCTTGTATGGTGGGCGTTTGTATCTAACTTCGTCTTGGGTGGCAAGGAAGATGTTTTCAATTGTTTTGTTCAAAGGAGTGTAAGTGTCGAATCTTGGTCCTGGCCGATATAGGCGCTTTTCTCCCTTCTTGCCCCCAGCGTTGTCTCTAGAATCATTTCTTCGAACGTCCTTTGCTGCAGCGGGCGTGTTTCCGTGAGCTGCCTTATTTTGTTGCCCTGACTGCCCCTCAGTGGCAGCATCTTCAAGCCTCATATATTTCCCGGCTTCATGGAAGAAATCGGGTAAAGTAGCTAGTTTTTCTTTTGTCAACCTTCTAGCAAATTTCGTATTCGGATGCACACCACTATAGAGGGCCATTAGGATAAGCTTCTCATCGGCATCTTGGACTGCGGCCGCTGCGGCATTGAATCGGGTTAGGTATTGCTGCAGCTTCTCTTCGGGTTTCTGTTTGATATTGGATAAGGAATAAGCGTCCTTGGGTTGTTCCACATGAATGCGGAACTGGCTGATAAACTTTTCTTTCAACATCTCCCACGAGCTGATGGATCCTTAGGGTAGATGGCAGAACCAGGAGGTAGCTAGATCTGCTAAGAATAGTGGAAAGCATTTGCATAGTACTCCCTCTGTTGCTCCACTCATGAGCATATGCTGTGTGTATCTCTGTAAGTGTACAACGGGGTCGGAGGTTCCTTTGTAAGGTTCCATTGTTGGCATCTTCCATTCTCGGGGGGTGATAGCAATTTCGATATTGCGGGCGAAAGGGCTGGTTACCCTAGCGCCTATCCCTCGATCTTTTTGATCCCGTTGGACGCATTCTCTGAACAAGCGTGCCATCCTTTCATCAGAATTTGGAGCAGATAGAAACGAGTTCGGTTCTGTTCTGTGGGATTGATTCCGTCCAGATGACCTGTAGGGATGGTACCGTCTATCATTCCTCATATTTTCCAGTGGCTGCCTTTGGTCTTCTGGGAGCATGCTAGGGTCAGCTATAGTTGGCCCTTGCCTTGATCTTCCCCTGCTGGGTTCTGATCTAAGCACTTCCTCGGGTCCAACTTCGGGCTGGATTCTAGCTCGGCCCCGTTCATTGGCGTTTTCGTGGTTAGGCAGTACGACCGGCTCAGCTACAGTTGACCTCCGCCCGGTACCTCCCCCGTTGGGTTCGGTTCCAAGCGTTTCCGCAGGCCTAACTTCGGGCTGTGCTCGATCTCGGCTCCTACCATGGCTGCTTCTGCCGTTAGCTCCTTCGAAGAAGGAAGATCTTTGTTGTCTCTGAGATCCTCCAGACTGGGACTCACCCCATGACTTAGTGTTTGCAGTTGGACTCTTCAGCATCCCTTAAGCGTGACATGAAATGGTCCACCAAGGCTTCCTGTTGGGACGTGAAGCGGTTAGTTACTTCAGCCACAACCCTGTCTAGATCTGCCCTAGTAATTGCTACAGGCTGTTCTGCGGCAGAGGTGGTCGGATTTGCCCGACCTTCATTTGGTACTGCTGTTGGAGGGGGACGATTTACTTGATCTGTGTCCACTGGATCTGGAAGACTACTAGTTGCTATGTTTTTTCCTTTGTTAACATCTTTCTTCTGCTTGGGAGGCATGTTTTCCAAGCGATGAACGATGCTGTTAGGAAAAAGGTTAAGTGGAAGAAGCTGAAGCTTCGAGCTTCTAGTTCTCAGTGAAAGCACCAAAAATGTTTGCACAAAAAATGGACAAACACCTCAAAGTCGTATGATTTAATTGATTTTATGTTGTTCTTAGTGATTTGGGTGATCTATGCAAATATATGAAAAACAGGGACTAAACTGTAAAAGACACACAGATTTTATAGTGGTTCAGCCAGAATGTGCCTACGTCAACTTTATATATTATTTCTCCTTTCTTGTTCAAATTACAAGTACAAAGCTTTGATACAAGTATCTGAAAGTTGTTTGAAAGTTCTCTCCGTGCTTGAGCCCTCAAACTTGTCCCCCATTGTTGTGCCCCTCCCCCTCTATTTATAGAGTGAGGATGGGGGCAGGGGTCTTGGATGTATATAGCTACTGGTGGGCCTGGGCTGACGCGATCTGGCCTGGTAGTGTTGGTTCAGAACGTCTTGGTCCGGTGGTAGGTGGTCCGATAGGAGCTTGGTTCGGAACGTCTTGGTCCGGTGGTGGTGGTCCGGTAGGAGCTTGGTTCAGAACGTCTTGATCCGGTGGTAGGTGGTCCGGTAGGAGCTTGGTTCGGAACGTCTTGGTCCGGTGGTAGGTGGTCCGGTAGGAGCTTGGTTCAGAATGTCTTGGAGAAGGCTGGTTCGTTCGTTGCTTTGGTTCGGTACCGAATGGTTCTGTGGCTACTTCTTTGTGTTGGCTCGGTAGTGGTACAAACATACCCAACAGATAGCTTAGTTTATATCGCACTACCACTGCATTTAGATTGTTCACAACTATTGGCCAGTTCGATCCTATAGCATAGTTACTTTCATTTGGTATCGGAGCCTGGAATTCTATCGATCATCACAACATCATAGAATAATGGCCAGAAAATGTTCCAATCGAAATACAACAGGAAAAATCCTTGTCAAAGCCACCTGTGAGGACTACAAAAAGGTACTTTCGTATTTACAAATTTCAGTAAATGGTAATAATGAATTAGTTAGTGTATGCGATAAAATCTCAAAGCATAAATTTCTTATTATAGAAAAGATGAAATCTATCAAAATTGAAAATGAGAAATTGAAAAATGAGAAAGTTGATTTAGAAAATCAACATGGTGTTTCGAAAATAATATTAAGGCTTTTAAAGATTTTCTAGATGAACAAAATACTATGTTTGAAAAAGAAAAAGAATTTTTTCAAAAGAAATTACAGATATGAAAAGAAAAAATGATTTATTACAATCATCTTTAGATAATTCAGAATTTCGAATTTTTCTTCTCGAAAATGAGAAATGTACGTTAAAAAAGGAGAATTCTGAATTAAATAAGAAAAATGATATTTTGATAAATAGTAATATTTCTTTTGAAAATAATAATTATGACTTTAAAGCTAAATTTGATAAATTTAACACTGAATTCACAAAATTTAATAAAGGTCAAACGATTTAAACATGATTTTATATAGTTCTAGACCTTTACATGATAAAAGTGGTTTAGGATATAATAAAACTAATCGTAGAAATAACACTAGATACGCTTTCATGTATAGTAAAAATGTTAGTGCTAGTACTAAATTTTGAGTAAAATCTAAATCCAATTTTAATAGAAATTCAAATACTGCTATGACCAATAATGTTTGTAATTTCTTTAGAAGTACAAAATCATTGACGGGAAATATGAATAAAAATTATCTAAGTATTTGGGTTCCTGTTAATTGGAAAAATAGTAAAAAATACATTGATGATTATTTTGATATGGTAGTTAATAATGAAAATTATATTTATAAAGGTTCGACCACACCCAAATGGGTATGGTTTCCTAAAAATTAGGAAATTATAAGAACCTTGGGTATCGCATGTTTTAAATGTTATTTTTTGATACCTTACATTATAAGTAGTAGTTATTTTGTTCTATATAGTTCTATGTTAACACTTATGTGGAATATAATTTATGTCATTGTATAAACTCTCCTTTTTGTCGATGACAAAGGGGAAGAAAGATATTGCTCTAACACTATTTGTAGGAATAAACGATGAAAGCACAGATTAAGGGGGAGAAAAGATTAATTATTTACAGGAATATATAGCATAGATTTAGAGGGAAAAATCTATATCACAACTACAAGAATATATTCAGAGGGAGAGATAAGTCAACAAAACTTGTCGAAGATTCGTCCGTAGCAAATGGAGTTGTCATCATCAAAAAGGGGTAGAATGTTGGATCATGGGTTTTGATTGCTAACATGAAACAACAATTCACGAATCTACGACCATGACAACATCCGGACTCAACGACTCAAAGTATGGTTCATATAGTTATATATTTTAACAAGAGTCGTCAAATGTGTATATAGAGTCTAGTTTAGTGCTTTGTTAAAATCTTTCCTCAAGAATCATCATTCACATTCAAATAAACTTGCTTGCATATTTTAATCAAAATCAAGTTTTTAAAAAATGCATGGAGCAGGGCTCGAACCTGGGTCACTAGTTTAGAAGACAAGTGCTCCAACCAAATGAGTTATGGTAATTTTTTTTATCAATAGAATTCAATCGACTGAACAAGGTCATTCAGTCGACTGAATATCTATAGGCAGCCTATTGAACTTGTGCACATATGTATGCACGTTTATATTTTCAAATTCAATTGACTGAAGTTTATAGACTAGTCGACTGACCTGGTTCCAACTGCTATTTCTGAATAGACACTTCCTTTCATGAACGGTTTTCTTCTTCGTGGAAGGTTATGACCATTTCTGTTCGATAACATCTTTTCACTAGAAGTTGTAACTTTCTATCTACTATATATATGCATGAATTTCAAGAACAGATAACTTCACTTACGCGATTTTACTTGAATCATATTTTATGAATTAACTGCTCTCTTGAATTCATATATTCATTGCTTATGATCACAATTCTAATTTCATAAAGCAATCTAAAACTTCCTATTCTTCATATACACACAACTACAAACATCATACTTGAGGAAAAGATTATAGGAAGGGTGTACTACAAGTGAAAAATCTGTGTTATTAGAACATACAGGGTCAAGACAATCTACTTTGTATTCAAGTCCTATTTGGTTGCTCAGCCAGTCAAGTCCTATTCGGTTGCTCAGGCGGTGTAAACCTATTCCTCCAGGTTAAGTGATGGTTGCTAGTTTAAATTCCAGAAGGAGTTTGGGACTGGACGTAGAATGGGAGTTCGAACCAGTATAAAAATTTATGGTGCCATTTACTTTACTATTTACATTTTATACTCATATTCCATGTAACGACCCGCCTTTTTGGACAGTTTAAACCGACAAATCAAACACACAAGCCGATTCTAAACCATTCAAAAGGGCAGATGGTTATTGGGGTAATTAAGAAAAGAAGAGAAAAGGAACAAGAAGCAATCACAGAATCTCGCAGCGGAAAGATAAAATATAATAATCAAATAAACAGTTCATGAAGCTGTTTAATATACTTTTGATTATCATTTATACATCATTTATCAAAGTTATACATATACAACAGAACAAATAAAAATAATGCAGCAGACAGCATGGTGCAAAGATAATAATAGTAATAGTATACCAAATCTTCGTCTTCGTCCTCCAAAATAGATCTTCAATAAGCTGAAAAACTCAGGTCTGACCCATGCGTAATGAAAAGACAAAACACTCGAGTCAGGACTAAAATATCCTCATGTAAGTTAAATCAATCGTAAATAAATATGGGTGCAGAGGCGTCAGAGATGTTTACGGGGTTTGACATCTCCTATCCAGTGTCAACGTGAGTGTAATAACTTAAGAGATGTTACGAGATTTTCCATCTCTCAAGGATCCGTTAAACTATCTACTATATAATAGAATACGCTATATACAATAATGTCTATCATAAAGTAAAATATCAAACTAGCGTTAAGCCATGGCCCATTCCACCCTTAACACATTTTTATTCCCAAGAGCATATACAAGACCGTAGTTTCCCCAAAACCGGAAGTCACCAGAGGGCAATCCATATACTAAAGGTACAAACCAAAACGTAGTGGTCGCGAATAGGATAATCAGTATGACAAGGTACATGAGGCGATACCAACTAGGATACTAGTAGTTGCGTGATCCGGACTGATGTTGAGCATAGCAGCTACTACCTCAACACCGCGAAACAACACTCCCAAATCAAGGGGTGCACCCAAATCGAATCACAAATGTAATAGACATGGTATCGAAGGAGTGTGTCCGCAAGAGGTGGCGAACCTCATTGGCCCGGCGCGGCTCCTGTTTTAGTCATGTCAGGGGTCATCCAATATCGTTCTCTTTCTTCAGTCAACGCGTTCATCAAACCATCCACTTCGTTCTGGATCAACACTCCGCGTATACTAGTTATTAAAGTGGTTTTCGGTATCGACAAATTGTTTCAAATCAATTTCAATTTCCATTCTACCGATTCAATTTAGATTTCAATTCAAATGAATGTCAACTTTGACTTCAAATTAATTCAATTCTACATTCACCTTTAATTAATTCAATTTCAATTTATATCGATTTTTAGCTTGATTTTCAGAATATCGATTTATAACACTTAACAAATTTTCCTTCAATATTCAAATTTAAATCCAAATTTCAAATGTGATTCAAATTCCAAACTCAATTTCAAAATATCATTTTTACATCACTTTTACTTAGTAATATTCAAAGCTCGAAATAATGTTCAATCTTTAAAACAAATCAATTTTCGAAATTCAATCATGTCCCGATTTTAAATTCCAAAGTCTCAACCTTAACTATTTAATAATTTCTTTTAACCAAAATTTATTTCAACATTCCAAACTCAAATTTGCGATAAAATTCGATTTCTATAAATTGATTTTATTTTAACTTTTAAATCAAACATTTAAATAAATTTCAAATCAACGATTTTTAAAAATTATTAATTGAACCAATCCGGTGTCCGTATATAATTTTCTATCCTATGGCCAAGTGATTATTTATTTCAATTAAATGTCAGGGATGAATATATATCACTTAAACCAAATCACAAAGTCATATGTATGTATAACAGGATATATATAAGCAAATAAACATCCAAACATTTAAATATCAACCAATAGCATCCATCGAAATACATCATCCAATAGACAATACAAGTCACGGCAATTTCATAGTTATCAATGTCAGGTAATTTAATCGCAACTCAATTTTAATTTCAATTTGACTGTCAATTTAATTCTCAACGGTGATTCAAATGACAATCTATATGACAATTACATTTTCTCAAACAACGACAAATAAAATTCATATCACTTCATAATATCAAATTTAACTACCATAAAGATATTCAGTACATTGTGAGCGTTATAAACCACTCACCTTGGTTTTCAATTTCAAATCAAATCGAACGACGTTCGATTTAACCTGAAATTTTAGTTAGCTCCAACCGTCCCCAAATCAATTCCATGACGTAGAGCTTGTCACCACGATTCCAACGCAAAAAGTTTCGTCCAATTCTTATAAAGTATGAAGGAGTTATGCTATTTTCAAGTTTGAATACAAATTTAAAAGTTAATTTACAAATTCTTCTTTTAATTACACTGGAAAGATCGTGGCCGTTGATTTGAAGAAGCAGATCCAGGCCGCTCGATGCCTTCCTCTTCCGTTTGTTCGCCCTAGGGTTCCAAGAACCCATAGCCGCCGTTCAACCCACGATGGTCGCGACCACCACGACGCTCCAGAACACGATCAGAGACCTCCCTTCCAAAGCTACGACCCCCCTCCACCTTCGACCAGAGTCTCACCAAACTCGGTTGCCCCTGCTTCTCGATCCACGTGCACGAACAGCCGAAGAACGCGGCGACCCCCTGACCTCCACACGACGAACGAACGCAATTCCACCGTTGGATCTGTAGATCGCTTCGAGCTCTAGAACTTTGCAGTTGAAGATTTGTGCTAATTGTTTACGGATTTGAAGAGAATTGGAGGAGAAAGATGGAATAGTCTCGGCGATTAATCAATAGAACGGCGGCTGGAGCAAATAGCTAGGGTTTCTGGTGTGAACGTGAATATATACGTATATAATATTATTAAAATATTATTTTCCAAAATTCAAGCTTTTTCAAACAAACTCCAAACGAGACGTGCCGCCTGGCGTTCGTAATGTTTTACCCGCATTCCGAACACAATGGAATGTGTTTCGGAGGCTAATTAGATCGTACGTGGAAGATAGCTTTTTGAATCGAATTAAAATATTAAATTTTCGATATTAATTTCAACGCGTTTCTAACCCGTACGACCAACTGGTAACACCAAACGCTACGAAATTTGAAATTCGATAATAATACACTATTACGGATCCAATGGAACTTGTTTCGTCGAATTCCGAGACTGTGCCTTGGAAGGCTATTTTTACTCGTCGATCAAATCGACGACTTTTCAAAATTTACAGAATTGCTAAAAATTCCAATTTTAAAATCTTATTAACTCTATTATAATCCCAATATAACTTACATTCACTTTGGAAACCAATTTGAATCATATTAAATCAAATTTTAGTTATTCACTTTATTTTCATATATTAAATTTCAATATCAATTTAATCATATTAAATTCAAAATTTAATTATTCAAACATTTGTAATATTAAATTTAAACAAATTTGATTATTCTTAAATCACTATCTTTTGAAATATTCAAAAACGAACTTATAAAATTTAACCTTTAAAACAAATTCAAATTATAGAACAACCATTTCCATTAATCAGTTATTCAATTTCCGTTATTCAATTATTCAATAAATTCCAAATATTAAATTTAAACAATTTTGATTATCTAATAATTCATTATCCTTTGAAATATTTGAAATTGAACTTATAAGATTCAACTTTTAAAACCAATTCACATCTTAGAACACTATCTCCATTTTACAGTTATTCAATTATTCAATAAGTTTTAAATATTTACTTCAAAAAAAAAAGTTTACCTGTTCAATATTCAATTATTTGATTTTTAATAGATTTTACTTATCAATCAATTACTCTATTATACCCAATGAATTCAACATTTATTATCCTATCCAACTATTGATTGCAAAGGCATTCACTAAGTACCATTTATTTTTCAATACTTATTACCATACAAATCTTCGAAACCAATCTATTAACATTTGTATTTCTACCTAAATAATTCACAATTCTTATTCACTTATTTACATTTGTTTTTCCATGTATTCCCTTATAACCAAGTTATAACATTTGAGTCAATTCAATTAGATTGGAACTCCATTCTATTTATTAATAATTACTTGGATAATTATTGTTGCAATTCATTCCAGTTATTATTATTCCAAATGAATTACAAATTTTTATTTTTTCTAACATTAAATCACGAAATCTTATTAAATTAGCTATTTTAATTATCGAAAATTTACAGGTCGTTACACTCTCCCCCACTCAAAACTTTTCGTCCCCGAAAACAAAAAAGAAGGGAAAAGGAACTAAGTAAAGAATTCAACTTTTGATATATTTTATTCAAAATCATCAACTTATAAAATAATGAATTCCCATTTATAAATCATTACTACACTTCCACTATGTTACTCCGAATGGCTTTCTAACTTTAAAAGTTAGTTATCAAAACAAGTTATAAAATTTTAAAACTTGAAAATTTTTCTAACACCCGGATTTACGAAAAATTTCGGCAGAGTCTCCTTTGCGCGGCTCGATCGGTGCAGCTACAAAACGCCTCTATGGGCCCCAAAACAACAAAAGAAGACAAAAGCCAAGAGGCTCCAATCAAAAATCACCAAATCCAATGACAAAATAAACATGTACCTTCTGTCAGGTAATCCACATTTTCTTGATTTTTTTTAAATACCTGCATCTCATTTACCAATGATATCCAATTATACAATTTAAAAGAATCATTTTATATTTGGCATCTTCAATTTCCAATATTAGCTTTTAATTAAGTTCGTAAGCTGTACATATGTCATCGGTGAGCAATATCAAATCTAATCGCTTATTCGATCACACAACTTCACTTCCAACTAGTATCGTTCACGCAACTCTCTAGTGCAGACTCAGATTTGGTTCTTTGATTGGAAACTGTTACTCTCCTTGCATAGCCATATACTATGATAGAGAATTCCAGAATCAAATCAAAAATCCATATCCAGGGTTCGCCGTCGAGAATCGAGTGAAGAATCCTAACTTGGATCGATATAAATCATCTCGAAATTTTGAGCTTGAATTGGATCAAACTGTTATGCGAACAAAATAATATACGTACAACTCACGCATTACCTTTCAATAGATTTCTATACAATTTATCTATATTAAATTTATTTTATTGACTTTCATTTTATTTACAATTAATTATTCACAATCCATTATTCAGTTAGCATATTCTTTAACATTATCTTTTCTTAAACATCATATCATAGAATTTGCCTACTCAAGTTCATTTTAAACATTCTATATAACTTATTAAATTCAATTTCATTTTCCATTTATTCTTAGCTATACCAAATCCTTTTGTTTACATTTACTTCATTTCATAATTTCAGTTAATAATGTACTTCATTTTCATAATTTCAGTTAATAACAGATTTATTTGTGGAACATTTTATTAACAACCACTTTAGTTTATTAACCATCCTAAAAAGCCATATATAAGAAGTTGGACTTTATCTAAGTTTATAATTACCTCAAAAGCTACAAATTTCAATTTCACAATTTCTTTGCAAATTTATATTCAATTCTATAACAAATTTACAAAGATATTATTTAGTTCATTTGTCCGCTTCCTTAAATTCTACTTATTTATTCCATTTAGCCATTCATCATTTCATATTATACTTAAGTATTAAACATTTTATCACAACCAAATTTCCATTTATATACATTTTAATTACTTTTAAGTTTTGCTTACTTGTATATTTCAATTACTTTTAGGTTTTGCTTACTTGTATAATATCTCATTACATCCCTAAATCATTCTTTTAACTTTTTAACGTTTGGTAAGTCATATTATATGTTATTAGAATGCAATGTGGTATTATACAATTATAGAATTTCATTTTACTTAATTAGAATGTTCACAATTTTTTTTTATATATTAATTCTCTTATTATATAAGTTCTGATTATTCATATTTCATTCAAATATTTTGAAAAATATTAATTAACAGAACTTAGAAATTTAAATGCCCGGTTCATCTCAATCATTTAAAATAAATATATGCATTTATATCTTATATATATCAAATCATACTTTTGGAGTTTAAACCAAAATGCATTTTTCAAAACAGTTTCGAAGCAAAGCAAAGCTTTGCATAAGTCTCCTACACTTTGAGACTCGAAAATGAACGTCGATGATGCTGCGCAGTCATCACCGAAATTATTTTCCAACGACAGAAGAGATGAGTATTAATTCATTCCTTCTTTTAAAAAATCCTTTCAAAATATTTCCATAAACATCTTTCAACTAATATCACTATATATTTTTCTTCAAAGCTTTGAGAACCATTTTCAAAATCTCCGGATCTTAAACTCAATATTTCTCAATTTAAATCTATCTTGATTTATAAGTCACATTTATAAATTATTCTTACAAAATTTTACTTTCTTAAAACATTCTATAAATTGTTTTATCATTATTTATTTTGTAATAAACCTTATTTATTAAAACACCATATCCCATTTATGATGACCATCCATATTATCCTTTCTAACAACCAAACAAACTGGACGAATCATAATAATTTCTAAAATTTATTTCTTTATATATAAAATATAATTAGGGCAAAATTATTTCATTTACCCAATTTCAAAACAATACTATGTCGAATTGTTCTGTTCAAGTGTTTAGAGACCCCTATCAATGACGTTAATTACTCGTATTGACCAGAATCCATAAGCCACTCAACAAATCAACCAACACTATATAAAATAATTTTATGTCACTAACAAATACGCTCTCTCATACATACACTCAGCGACTCATCATAGGGTATTACTACCCTAATTATAAAGAGTCAGACCCCACAAAGCTAAGGTTATCGCTAAACCAAAGCTCTGATACCAACTGTAACGACCCGCCTTTTTGGACAGTTTAAACCGACAAATCAAACACACATGCCGATTCTAAACCATTCAAAAGGGCAGATGGTTATTGGGGTAATTAAGAAAAGAAGAGAAAAGGAACAAGAAGCAATCACAGAATCTCGCAGCGGAAAGATAAAATATAATAATCAAATAAACAGTTCATGAAGCTGTTTAATATACTTTTGATTATCATTTATACATCATTTATCAGAGTTATACATATACAACAGAACAAATAAAAATAATGCAGCAGACAGCATGATGCAAAGATAATAATAGTAATAGTATACCAAATCTTCGTCTTCGTCCTCCAAAATAGATCTTCAATAAGCTGAAAAACTCAGGTCTGACCCATGCGTAATGAAAAGACAAAACACTCGAGTCAGGACTAAAATATCCTCATGTAAGTTAAATCAATCGTAAATAAATATGGGTGCAGAGGCGTCAGAGATGTTTACGGGGTTTGACATCTCCTATCCAGTGTCAACGTGAGTGTAATAACTTAAGAGATGTTACGAGATTTTCCATCTCTCAAGGATCCGTTAAACTATCTACTATATAATAGAATACGCTATATACAATAATGTCTATCATAAAGTAAAATATCAAACTAGCGTTAAGCCATGGCCCATTCCACCCTTAACACATTTTTATTCCCAAGAGCATATACAAGACCGTAGTTTCCCCAAAACCGGAAGTCACCAGAGGGCAATCCATATACTAAAGGTACAAACCAAAACGTAGTGGTCGCGAATAGGATAATCAGTATGACAAGGTACATGAGGCGATACCAACTAGGATACTAGTAGTTGCGTGATCCGGACTGATGTTGAGCATAGCAGCTACTACCTCAACACCGCGAAACAACACTCCCAAATCAAGGGGTGCACCCAAATCGAATCACAAATGTAATAGACATGGTATCGAAGGAGTGTGTCCGCTAGAGGTGGCGAACCTCATTGGCCCGGCGCGGCTCCTGTTTTAGTCATGTCAGGGGTCATCCAATATCGTTCTCTTTCTTCAGTCAACGCGTTCATCAAACCATCCACTTCGTTCTGGATCAACACTCCGCGTATACTAGTTATTAAAGTGGTTTTCGGTATCGACAAATTGTTTCAAATCAATTTCAATTTCCATTCTACCGATTCAATTTAGATTTCAATTCAAATGAATGTCAACTTTGACTTCAAATTAATTCAATTCTACATTCACCTTTAATTAATTCAATTTCAATTTATATCGATTTTTAGCTTGATTTTCAGAATATCGATTTATAACACTTAACAAATTTTCCTTCAATATTCAAATTTAAATCCAAATTTCAAATGTGATTCAAATTCCAAACTCAATTTCAAAATATCATTTTTACATCACTTTTACTTAGTAATATTCAAAGCTCGAAATAATGTTCAATCTTTAAAACAAATCAATTTTCGAAATTCAATCATGTCCCGATTTTAAATTCCAAAGTCTCAACCTTAACTATTTAATAATTTCTTTTAACCAAAATTTATTTCAACATTCCAAACTCAAATTTGCGATAAAATTCGATTTCTATAAATTGATTTTATTTTAACTTTTAAATCAAACATTTAAATAAATTTCAAATCAACGATTTTTAAAAATTATTAATTGAACCAATCCGGTGTCCGTATATAATTTTCTATCCTATGGCCAAGTGATTATTTATTTCAATTAAATGTCAGGGATGAATATATATCACTTAAACCAAATCACAAAGTCATATGTATGTATAACAGGATATATATAAGCAAATAAACATCCAAACATTTAAATATCAACCAATAGCATCCATCGAAATACATCATCCAATAGACAATACAAGTCACGGCAATTTCATAGTTATCAATGTCAGGTAATTTAATCGCAACTCAATTTTAATTTCAATTTGACTGTCAATTTAATTCTCAACGGTGATTCAAATGACAATCTATATGACAATTACATTTTCTCAAACAACGACAAATAAAATTCATATCACTTCATAATATCAAATTTAACTACCATAAAGATATTCAGTACATTGTGAGCGTTATAAACCACTCACCTTGGTTTTCAATTTCAAATCAAATCGAACGACGTTCGATTTAACCTGAAATTTTAGTTAGCTCCAACCGTCCCCAAATCAATTCCATGACGTAGAGCTTGTCACCACGATTCCAACGCAAAAAGTTTCGTCCAATTCTTATAAAGTATGAAGGAGTTATGCTATTTTCAAGTTTGAATACAAATTTAAAAGTTAATTTACAAATTCTTCTTTTAATTACACTGGAAAGATCGTGGCCGTTGATTTGAAGAAGCAGATCCAGGCCGCTCGATGCCTTCCTCTTCCGTTTGTTCGCCCTAGGGTTCCAAGAACCCATAGCCGCCGTTCAACCCACGATGGTCGCGACCACCACGACGCTCCAGAACACGATCAGAGACCTCCCTTCCAAAGCTACGACCCCCCTCCACCTTCGACCAGAGTCTCACCAAACTCGGTTGCCCCTGCTTCTCGATCCACGTGCACGAACAGCCGAAGAACGCGGCGACCCCCTGACCTCCACACGACGAACGAACGCAATTCCACCGTTGGATCTGTAGATCGCTTCGAGCTCTAGAACTTTGCAGTTGAAGATTTGTGCTAATTGTTTACGGATTTGAAGAGAATTGGAGGAGAAAGATGGAATAGTCTCGGCGATTAATCAATAGAACGGCGGCTGGAGCAAATAGCTAGGGTTTCTGGTGTGAACGTGAATATATACGTATATAATATTATTAAAATATTATTTTCCAAAATTCAAGCTTTTTCAAACAAACTCCAAACGAGACGTGCCGCCTGGCGTTCGTAATGTTTTACCCGCATTCCGAACACAATGGAATGTGTTTCGGAGGCTAATTAGATCGTACGTGGAAGATAGCTTTTTGAATCGAATTAAAATATTAAATTTTCGATATTAATTTCAACGCGTTTCTAACCCGTACGACCAACTGGTAACACCAAACGCTACGAAATTTGAAATTCGATAATAATACACTATTACGGATCCAATGGAACTTGTTTCGTCGAATTCCGAGACTGTGCCTTGGAAGGCTATTTTTACTCGTCGATCAAATCGACGACTTTTCAAAATTTACAGAATTGCTAAAAATTCCAATTTTAAAATCTTATTAACTCTATTATAATCCCAATATAACTTACATTCACTTTGGAAACCAATTTGAATCATATTAAATCAAATTTTAGTTATTCACTTTATTTTCATATATTAAATTTCAATATCAATTTAATCATATTAAATTCAAAATTTAATTATTCAAACATTTGTAATATTAAATGTAAACAAATTTGATTATTCTTAAATCACTATCTTTTGAAATATTCAAAAACGAACTTATAAAATTTAACCTTTAAAACAAATTCAAATTATAGAACAACCATTTCCATTAATCAGTTATTCAATTTCCGTTATTCAATTATTCAATAAATTCCAAATATTAAATTTAAACAATTTTGATTATCCAATAATTCATTATCCTTTGAAATATTTGAAATTGAACTGATAAGATTCAACTTTTAAAACCAATTCACATCTTAGAACACTATCTCCATTTTACAGTTATTCAATTATTCAATAAGTTTTAAATATTTACTTCAAAAAAAAAGTTTACTTGTTCAATATTCAATTATTTGATTTTTAATAGATTTTACTTATTAATCAATTACTCTATTATACCCAATGAATTCAACATTTATTATCCTATCCAACTATTGATTGCAAAGGCATTCACTAAGTAGCATTTATTTTTCAATACTTATTACCATACAAATCTTCGAAACCAATCTATTAACATTTGTATTTCTACCTAAATAATTCACAATTCTTATTCACTTATTTACATTTGTTTTTCCATGTATTCCCTTATAACCAAATTATAACATTTGAGTCAATTCAATTAGATTGGAACTCCATTCAATCTATTAATAATTACTTGGATAATTATTGTTGCAATTCATTCCAGTTATTATTATTCCAAATGAATTACAAATTTTTATTTTTTCTAACATTAAATCACGAAATCTTATTAAATTATCTATTTTAATTATCGAAAATTTACAGGTCGTTACATTCCACATCAGTAGATAACTTAGTTTATATCGTACTACCACTACATTTAGATTGTTTACAATTGTTGGCCATTTCGGTCCTTTAGCATAGTTACTTACATCTATTATCAGGCTTATTTGTAAATATGGAATCTCATTAGGTTACTTCTTTCGATAGGTAGGCGGGCCTTAAGATAGCCACTTAATACCTCAACACTGAAGTAAACCATTTTAGAAATATCCATCACCGCTTTCTAATTTCAGAAGGACCATTTAATACTTTTCAATTAAGAAAGTAGGTCCAATCTCTCATGCTGTCACAGGTCCTAGGATTAGTGATATCTCACATTAGTAGCAAGTGCACCCGACTACTGGTAGCCACAAAGTGAATGGCAGTCTTCCATCGAGTAACTCTACTGACCTCGCATCACTAACCTACTAAGTCCAATTAACCATCTCAAGTCTTTACTTATACTACCTTAGGTTGACATTGGACTTTGCTTACTAATTTCCTTTTTATTTAAAGTAATAAGAATCATCTTAAATACTTATCTACCAATATATCCCCTTTTAATGCTCATAAATGTCAATTTGTCAGTAGAAACCTAATGTACATTTCCTAAGACATTTATGTAAGATTACTAATTTCAAATTAGTAATCTTTTTATATCTATTCAGTTTAATCAGTCCCTTTAATCCATTTGTCTCTATTAATTGTAACCCTTAATTTAATACTATCCATTATTTTTCATTAATTGCCCATTAATTTAGGTTATAATCTTTTATTTCCTATTAATTAATTAATAGGAATTCCTAGTTTATTTATCATTAATATGAATTACTACCATTTCTAATTCTAACTGTTTGCTTCCCTAAATATAATAATAACTAACGAACGTTAAGCATAAATAATGCACAAATGAACGTTGTTCTTCTTCTTTGTTAACTCAATAAATACATATAAACTACATAATAAAAATGCCTATTCGTAACCAAATATATTATAGTCATGAATATGTAACTAGAATATGCTTTCCATATTTAATTTGCTGGAATTAAATTCCTTAGGAAGATTTTTCGCTATAATTTCCATAAATTGGTTTAACACAAAAAGAAAGGATTGGCTCCGTTGGGAATTACAATGAATGGATAATTTCTTATTCCTTGTTTCTGAAAAGTGGAAAAGTGGAAATTCACTTATGGATGGATGTTTTTCCCAAAATTAAATCATGGAAGATCTACAACATAGCACAAATTGGCAATAATCCAAAAATCATATTTTACACCCAATTACAAATCTGGAATAAAAATATACAACATTCAAATTCTAAAATCTTTGGGATGGAATTCCAGGTCTAGATGTAAACATATTTTAGATTTGATCTAAAATAAGAATATGTAGGCAATAGTTTCTACACTAATTTCAGCCTGGAATTCACAAACAAAATTGAGTTATTCATAAAAATCAAACTTATGCTAATGGAATATATTTAAAATTATAAACAATATATAAAATTTCCCACCTACTTTTCAAAAGCGATCCAAATCTCTAAATCTAAAGCGTAACCTTTGATTCGTCTCCAAATCCTTTTTAATCTAATAAATATGTATAAAAAGGGTATATACATATAATAGAATTACATAATGAGAAAAGATTTGGGATTGGAAGAGAAAATATAAAAATATATAAATTACCTCATATATGCGTAAGTTGATTCTTTTCTCTTCTCTTTTTATTAGATTTCTATTCTTCTCCAATTTGTATGAATATAGATATAAATATCTTATTTTTATAATTTAGAAAGATAGTGGGAAAGAAAAAATGGTAGAGCTTCATTGCTCTATTCAAAAAAATATGAGAAGAGAAGGAAGGGTTAGGCCTGTATTTATAGGCACTATAATCAACCAGAACTGTTAGATCAAAATATAATAGATTTGGGCCATTGGGCCAGGGAAAATCATAGCCACCACCTTAAGAGTAGTTGAGCACCACACGCATAGGGGTTGACCGCCTAAGATCGACCGCTACCCTAAATGGGTCAATCTGTGCACCCCGTTCAATTAATTAAAAACGTTAATTTCTTAAACAAATTATTTCCGTTCCGAATTCGTTTTTCGTCCGCAACTTCTTATTTCGGACTCCAATTGCAAAACTCCAAATATGAAAGTTGCTTAGAATTTTGCCACAAATGCAATGGTGTAAGTTTCATGGTCAAATTCGTTGTCTGCACAAATTTCATTTTTTGAGCCTAATTAATTAACCAACTAACTAATTAAATAACTAACACCAAATTACAAGGTATTACATTCCTCCCCATTTAAAAAAATTTCATCCCCAAAATTTCGCTAATGACTAAGTCATGGTTTTTGCTTATAATTATCCTACACTACACAACCAATGACTGTACAACCGATTTTGCAACCAAATATGCACAAGTGCATAGTGTATTAATGTATCACCACATATATGTATGCTGAATAGTTCTATCGGATCCCCCATTATGAATGTGTATCTTTGAAAACATTTTTGAAAAATATGATGCAAACCACCTATATGTATACTAGTAGTTCAATATGCATGCAACTTTTGAAAAATATTTTTAACCAAAACCCCCATACTCCTATGAACAGAAGTATGAAGCAACCAATTTTGCATCCAATTCTTACCATCCAAAAATTTAACGTATCGAAAAATCATTTCCTAAACTTTACTCCTACACAGGAAAAAGGAATTTTGGTGGAAACATTCTTACCACTCTCTAATCTTCCTATTCTCGTAGTGCATTGGAAATTTCCTCGCTGTCCCGGATTTACTCTAAATTTTCCATGCAAAAAATGCATAATGAGACTTATTTTCATACTCTAAAATGGAATTGAGTATAAAAATAGACTCGCGGGTCGTCGATAAGATATGGAAATAGAAATTCCAAGGTTAAAACAGCTTATCCCTTATTATTGCTTGCATTTACCGCATCGTCAATTCTAATGCACCGCTAAATCTGCAAATTCTAACTCTATTTTCCTTCCCTATGCTTAACATGTGGCTTTCAAAAAAAATATTTCACAAAACTCTTTCACTTTTCAAATTTATAAGTCATTTGAAAAATGAAATCCTAAAATATTTAGATGCACATTTTCCCTTGAAATCAAATTTTTGGACAAAAATTTAAAAATAATTTAAGAGTAAAAAATAACTAAAACTAAAAAAAATTCTTTTTTTTTCAAAAGGTAAGCTTTTCAAAATATTTCCTTTACAAAAATTTTGATAAATTAAGTCACAATTTGAACGTAGTCGAAAGTCGGTTATGCACTACACGCATAAACCAAATTCCAAAATTCTACAACTAACCTTTACCCGTAAAACTTGACATTTTATTTAAAAAATGTCATCATGCCTAATTATTCAAAAAAATTGGCTTTTAATTAACATGAGCAATGACACATGATACCAAAATAACTTTATCACATCCTTCGTTGAAATTTTCTAACTATTCTAAACTTCCAGTCTTATATTGCATTTACTGTTAGTTAAGTATCGTTTACGAGATTTTCATATTTATAATGCTTCTTCACTTTGCATATATAAGAGCGGTTTGTATGTCCAGAAATAATAACACGGTAAATAAATAGAAACTCATAATATCATGTGTGTCTTTTACAAGAGACAACTAATAGTTATAACCCACACAAGCTAAAAGAAAACAATAAATGCTGAAAGAGAAAAGATAGCAATACCATAAATCATAAAATAATGCCTATAGACTATGAGATGTCTTGCTCCACGGCTGGAGCTCGATCCATTGCTACGACCCTTGAATGGTAGTACATTGGCAGCTATACACCCAATCTCGTGCTGTTGGCGTTGCTGGTGTTACTGACAGCTTTGGAATTGCTATCTTCCTAAGAAAGGATCTAATGATGGTAGAAGGAACCTTCTACTAAACTCCCTTCCCATGGAGGTTCACCCGTATTATCTAAAGATGTGAGTGGATAGATATGGAACGTGACTCGATGGAGTGCTAATCCTTGATCAACAAATTGTATCATTAGGGTGTGGGTCCAATTGACGGCAATGCCACCAATACTAGCATATGTGATCCTTTGCACCACGTGATAAATCCAGTCGAAACTACCCATCTTAGGGATGACGTTATGCTAAATGATGTGCACAACCTAATCGGCAGTCAGATGTAAATTATCCATTCAAAACACCGACATCGTGGAAAAAGATTTGCTGCAAAATCTTTGAGTCGGTCACTTCAAAATCATCCAAGTTCGTGTCCTTCATGGAGGCCTCCAAAATCTCAATGAGATCATCATTAGTCCACTAAATCAAGACACACATCACCTCCGAACAAATCAAACTGTTGCTTCCATCGAAATTCTACGCCAATAGGACATCAAAAAGGCAGATGCAGCATAGTTAACGTTCCCGCTCAAATATCTCGAAGCAGAGGAACGGTGCAAATATCAACCGAAACTAAATAATTCTTCTAGTCCAAAAGGGACGAAACCTTCTTCTCATTCCGGTCCAGCCAAATGGCCTATTGAGGGTGAGACCATAATGGTGCAAGGAAAAACAAATAGTGTGGAAAAGGTGTCTTGGGCTAAGAAGTGGTCAGAGGGAGGCAATAGGGTTTAGATCTGGAGTGGTAGTCGGGCGAGATCTAACATGCAAAACTAGCACGAGGAGGAGGAGAGGCCGCTGCTCCTAGGAAAAAACGGCATTGCCTTAGGGAGGAAAGAGGCTGATACTTGAAGGAGGAGGAGGATGGAGATTGGGTTCGGCTTGTTTAGGAAGGAGGAAATAAAAGAAGCCAATTGGGGGAATTCAGATGTGACTTTTATAATTCCATTCCAGGTTCAAGTTGGGCCAAAACTCATTGACTAGTAGACCACTCTAGGTTTACTACTAAGCGGTCAACCGCTAGATGGACTTTGGGCATTAATTGTACCTAGACCCAATTATGGTCGATTTAAACAATAATAATCGTTTCGCGCTGTCTCCTTTGATTCGATACGATTCGAAAATTCATGTCCTCATCACGGCATTGTCAAAACCTACCGCCTAGTCTTAAACCAAGCTTCAATAATTCATAGTAGTCCCAACAAAACTGTTGTGACCAACAATAATTCCAAAAATCCAAAAATACTCCAACTGTTATTTCCTACCTACTTCGCACGGAAATTTTTCTTCCAATAACTGGTGGTACAACAACACTTCAAACTACATATCCCAATAAAATTGAATGTCATTCCTATTTTGTATATACCTTAAAGAGGGAAGATTTTAAAAACTTCGATTTTATAAACCGAAAAATCACTAAGCTAAATATATGCTCCTTTGTACTTGTTTTTAAATAATAGAAACTATTTCATACCAAAATTTCCGTCAAAAAATCAAACTTATATATATTTCAAGGTTTTCGAAAACCTCTTTTTTTAAAATACAAATTTCCCAAATTGGAAAACTATTTCCTTACCAAAAATCAAAATCAAGCCTTTACTGATATATACATATAAATATTTAAGGATTTCAAAAATTAGTCTTTTATAAACTAAAAATTTCTTAACATGACCAACATTGTAGTATACGTAGTTCTTCGAAAATTAAAATTTCAAAACTTTCTCAGAACAAAATTTCTAAAATAAATCTTTAGGAAAAGAAATCCTTTAAAAATCATTTTTTCAAAATCCAAGGCATTTCCAAAACATACTTTATAAAATTTCTCTCACAAGTTTTAGACTAAGGAATTGATATTAATTATTAAAACAAAAATCTGGTTTGCTATCAAGAGGTGATCAATGAACGCACCCTAGCAAAAACTTGTCTTTGGACAATTGCGACATACAAACTCTAATTTCCCACCCATCTGGAATAAATATGTGTCTCCGACTGAAACTCGTCATCAGAACCCAAAATCACAAGGTAGTTAGAATCTCAACCATCAAGTCGAACACCTCTAGTCTTCGAGATTTTGCCATATGTCGTACTCATGCTCTTCATCATCAACGCCTTACGCATTTCTAGCACTCCAGAGGTCTTCAAAGTCAGCGTGAAAATCATAACTCTAAGATATTTCCAACCCATAGTTGCTTTGCCCATTCCATCGGAGTGGAACTACAACTACTTCTATAGTCGAAATTCTTAGAATCTAACGTAAAAATAAAATAATACTAGATAGGAAAGTACGAATGCATTCCCTCAATTTATCCTGATTCCACTGATCTATTAACCCAGGCTCTGATACTAAATGTCACAACCCGTATCTTAATAGGCTAAATTTCGACGGAAATCGAAACGCAAGTCCATCATGTGAGAAATGAGGATTACGGATCTTAAGGCTGGAATAACACTAGAGGGGGTGAATAGTGTTTTGTGGATTTTCTAAATCTTTTGAAACTTATGTAAATTTAATCACCAACAAATGCAATTCACAAACACAGATATAATCACGGAATCAGACACAGATGCAAATAATAAATAAAAGCAGTAAAGGAAAGAACACACCAGGATTTTATACTGGTTCGAAGTTACCCTACATCCAGTCCCGCACAAACGTACTGATTTATTATCAAAAATAATCTCCCAGATTACACCCTCGATTTCAAGGCCACGAGGTACACCCTCCTGTATTTGAGTCCGAGGCAAACTCTCTTAATTTACCAGGCCACAAGATCACCTAATCGATTTCCGGGGAAACAATCACACCCAATTGATTTCAAGGCTCAACCGCACCTTTTACTCAACAGTTTGATTTACAAATAATCCTATAACTCTGAATAGCACTGAGATCTTATGGAGAGAGTGGTAGAGAATAATATAAGAGATAATCAAGTTTGATTCACTTGGTATTTCGACAGAGTATAGTTTGGGATTCTTTAGAATAAATGTGGAAGATGAAGAGAAGAGAAAACAAGTGATATCTAATTAAAAATTCGTTTAGAACTACTGGTATTTATAGGAATTCAACAACCATATCTATTTGTGAAAGGATACGACGAATAGACACTTCTTTTGAAATTTTAAATTTTGAATTTAACGGACACCATGTCGATTTGGAGGGTTGAGGGATGTCGACATGCTCTAGGCAAAATTGATGATTTTTATTTTCTTATTAAAATTGATTTCTATAATTTGTCAAAACGATTTCTAAACTTTGTAAATATATTTGAATATAGTTTAAACATATAAAAGAGTTTAGAAAGTAATTTTTAATATATATAATCTTAATCTATAAAATGATTTAAAATCTAAGTATATAAATATTTTAAAGCTAAATATTTCAAACAAGAGATAGTTTAAAAACAAGGACAATTTTGAAATCAAAATATTAAAAATGATAGAAATAATTTTGAGGCTAAAGTATTTCAAACAAGAAAGATGCCTTTTTGAAAAGAAGGTTTTGAAAACATTTAAAATAAGAGATATATTTTTGAAAAACATTTTTATAAAATTAATAGATATCAAAATAGGACCACTATATGTTCTACTAGATATTGTCGTGGGTTCCATCCCACTAGGGCTCCATCCCTTTAACAGGCTCGAAGTGGATTCCATTCCACGAATAAATTTCGAATAAAGATGTAAGTGCTTTCAAGAAGTTTTAACATAATTCTAGACTAACTACAATATCTTGTACTGTTTGAAATCTTGAACTCTTGATAACTTGATTTCTTGATACTCATGATCTTCAATCTTGATATTTTCAATCTTTAAATTCATCAGTCTTGTATCTCTATATTGTACAGTCTTCATTCCTGGTACTTGCATGTTTATATACTGCATATACATATATATATATCTAAACATTAATGTTAGTATTTATATTTTATAACAAGTCCTATGGTTGTTGTCATCAAAACCATCCTTCTCAAGGACTAACAATCTCCCCCTTTTTGATGATGACAAATGTTTATAAAATATACCCTTCTCAATAACTCCCCTTAAAACTAATAACTCCCCCTTAATCTAAGCCTAACTACTCTAACTACTCTATTTTATATTTCTCCCCCTTTGTCATCAACAAAATCTAATCCTAAACTGCTCCTTAATCTAATACTATTTAAATTAAATACTAATAAGGAAGTATAATAAGTGAAAAAATATTTTATTATATATGATGGTATATTTACATGTATATATGAAACATAAACATACAAATATATTTAAGTACATAAATTATAGAATAACAATACTAATGAGAGTTTTTGGCAATTGGAGATTTGTGAATCGAACAATTTGGATAATGCAAACAAAAGTTTCCACGTTGTTCAACCAAATTCCCATCTTTGTCAAAACAGACTTCGTCTACACAGACCACATTGTCGTCTTCTTCCATAGGTGCTTCTTCCTCTTCTTCTTCTTCTTCGCTGTGCTCTAAAGGATTTTGCACGTGAATGATGGGAGAATCTTCTTCAATCACAATAGGATTTGCGTGATTATCCATTAGGAATTTTTGTAAATTCCGAAGAATTTTGCCTTGCTTTTCTTGTTCTTTTTCCATCCTTAGTTAAACAACTTGAAATTCAGTCAACATTTGCATGGTATCCTTCATAGGGTCTTTAATCTTTATCACACGTGCCAGTGTAGTGCGTTGAAATGGACCAGAATGAGGAGAAGGGAAAGAAATGTTGTCAATTTGGTTTGATTTAGTGGAGGAGGCCATTAATTTTAATTTACAGAAGTTTTATTTCAAAGAAAGAAAAGTGAGAAGATAGAAAAATTTGAAATACATAGGTTTATATAACTACCAAAATGATTTTAGTGGGAAAATCAAATTTAAAAGTTTTGCCGCTGTATGTCGACATGGGTGGTAGGGATATGTCGACATCCTTATGAAAAGTTTGATTTTCTTGTATATATATGTTACTATATCTATATTCTATATCTCAATTATTGAACAAATGCCTAGTTCTCTTCTTAATTTAGTAAATATAGGTTGATTTAAGGGTTTAGTGAAAATATCAGCAATTTGATTCTCGGAGTTGATATATTCATTAGAAATAATCTCTTTACTTATATTATCTCTGAGAAAATGATGTCTGATATTAATATGTTTAGTCCTAGCATGATGAGTAGTATTTTTAGACAAATTTATTGCATTAGAATTATCACAATGAATTTGTGATTTTGAAATTGTTAATCCAAAATCTTTTAGAGTTTGTTGCATATAAACGACTTGGGAGCAAGCTAAAGCAGCAGAGATATATTTTGCTTCAGTTATTGATAAAGAAACAGTATTTTGCTTTTTGATAAACCACGAAACCAGAGAATGCCCCAAAAAGTGACAAGTTCCACTTATACTTTTTCGGTCAGATTTGCAACCAGCATAGTCAGCATCACAATAAGAAATTAAATCAAATGAATCATTTTTAGGGTAAAATAAACCATAGTCAAAAGTATGTTTAACATATCTTATGATACGTTTCACAGCTTTTAAGTGAGTTTCTTTGGGTTGAGATTGGTATCTTGCACAGAGACAAACACTATGCATGATATCAGGTCTACTCGCAGTGATATAGAGTAGTGATCCAATCATTCCCCTATATAGTTTTTTATTTACATTTTTTGAAAGATCTTCTTTATTTAAAGCTTCATTGGTTGCCATGGGAGTGGGTTTTCCACTCGCAGTTGTCATACCAAATTTACTCACTAGATCCCTAGCATATTTTTCTTGACTAATAAAGATACCATTATTTGATTGTTTTATTTGTAAACCTAAGAAGAAAGTAAGTTTACCCATATGACTCATCTCAAACTCTTTTGTCATTATTTCAGAAAATTCTTTATCAATTTCATGATTAGTTGAACCAAAAATAATATCATCTACATAAACTTGTACTAGTTGAATATCATTTTTATTTCTTTTAATGAAAAGAGTATTATCTACTTTACCAATTTCAAAATTTGATTGTAATAAAAAGATCTTAGTCTGTCATACCATGCTCTAGGAGCTTGTTTCAGACCATATAGAGCTTTCTTAAGTTTGAAAACATGGTTTGGAAATCTTTCATCTTCAAAGAGTGGAGGTTGTTCAACATAAACTTCCTCTTTAACAAATCCATTAAGAAAAGCACTTTTAACATCCATTTGAAATAATTTGAAATTATTATAATTTGCGAAAGCAAGTAGAATTCTAATGGCTTCTAATCTTGCTACGGGTGCAAAGGTTTCATTAAAATATATTCCTTCTTCTTGACAATAACCTTGTGTGACTAATCGAGCTTTATTTTTTACGACCTCACTAAGTTCATTCATTTTATTTTTATAAACCCATTTTGTTCCCATTATACTTTTATCCTCAGGTCTAGAAACAAGTTCCCAAACAGCATTTTTGGTGAACTGATTCAATTCTTCTTGCATAGCAAGAATCCATGAATCATTAGATGATGCTTCCTTTGGATTTTTAGGTTCAATAGTTGATATAAAAGCTACATTACTCATGTTATTTAGTTGATTTCTTGTTCTAACAACAGATTCAATATTTCCTAGTATATTTTCTATAGAATGATCTTTTAATAGCCTAATTCTTTTATTAGGTTGAATGATTTCATAATTAGTTTCATTAGGTTCGTTATTTAAATTTACAAAATCATCTTCATCTTCTATTTGTACAGTATCTTTAAAATTTTCATCAAAAGATACATGCATTGTTTCTTCAATAGTGCTAGTTATTAAATTATAAACTCTAAATGCTTTACTTCTATTAGAATATCTGATGAAGATACCTTTGTCGGATTTAGGTTCAAATTTATCTAAATTATCTTTTGTATTAAGAATAAAACACTTACTATCAAAAACTTTAAAATAAGCTACTATGGGTTTCTTATTGTAAAGTAATTCATATGGTGCTTTATTAGTTAATGATCTAATTAAAATCCTATTTAATATATAACAAGCTGTAGCGACTCCTTCAGCCCAAAAGTTTTTAGGTAAGTTACTATCAGAAAGCATTGTTCTAGCACACTCTTGAATCGTTCTATTCTTACGTTCTACCACTCCGTTTTGTTGCGGAGTTCTTGAAAAAGAGAAATTATGAGTTATTCCCTTTTTATTGCAGAATCTCTCAAACTTTTCATTTTCAAATTCCCCACCGTGATCACTATGAATAGTTATAATTTTTAAAGAAAGTTGGTTTTGAAGTCTTTTTGTAAAAAATTTAAATGAATCAAAAGTATCACTTTTATGTTTCATAAAAATTGTCCATGTAAACCTAGAATAATCATCTACAATTACAAAGACATATTTATTGTGACTTATTGATTGAATTTGAGATGGACCAAATAAATCTAGATGAAGTAACTCATGAGGTTTTGAAGTTGGAATCATATCTTTTAATTTGAAAGAACTCTTCCTAAGTTTTCCTAATTGGCAAGCATCACATATACTATCTACTTTAAAGTTTAACTTGGGAAGACCTCTAACTAAGTCAAGTTTTGATAACCAAGATAACGGTTTGAAATTTAAATGACCAAATCTTTTATGCCAAATCCAAGGGTCACTTGTATTAGCCAAAAGACATAAGTTATCATTTGAAACTTTCATATTAAGGATGTAAATATTTTTCTTCCTAATTCCTTCAAATATAATACTTGAATTATTATCTTCGATGTGACACTTATCTTTTTCAAATTTAATCTTGTATTTTTTATAGCAAAGTTGACTAATGCTAAGCAGATTGTGTTTCAGATTCTTAACTAATAAATCATTAGAGATAGTAGGAGTTTTAGAGTTACCAACATTGCCGATGCCAATCACATATCCTTTTGAGTTGTCTCCAAAATTAACCAATCCTCATCTTTATAGATAATATCATTCAACATATCTGGATTACCAGTCATGTGTCTTGAACATCCACTATCAAGTATCCACTTATTCTTCTTGATTTGCACAATTTGTCCATTGAGTGTTGATTCTTCAAAGGCCATATAACATTTTTCTTTCTGCACAGAATAAAAACTTGGTAGATAACTTGGTTTTCTATAATAACTATATACAGACTTATGAGACAATGATGATTTGAACAGTTTTAAACTAGTGTTAAGAAAATCCCCAAAATAGCCATTTTTAAAAACCTTTTCAAAATTCAGATTATGAAACTTTGAAAACCTTGCTCTGATACCAAATGTGAGAAATGCGGATTACGGATCTTAAGGCTGGAATAACACTAGAGGGGGTGAATAGTGTTTTGTGGATTTTCTAAATCTTTTGAAACTTATGTAAATTTAATCACCAACAAATGCAATTCACAGACATAGATGTAATCACAGAATCAGACATAGATGCAAATAATAAATAAAAGCATCAAAGGAAAGAACACACTAGGATTTTATACTAGTTCGGAGTTACCCTACATCTAGTCCCGCACAAACGTACGGATTTCTTATCAAAAATAATCTTCTAGATTACACCCTCGATTTCAAGGCCATGAGGTACACCCTCCTATATTCGAGTCCGGGGCAAACTCTCTTGATTTACCAGGCTACAAGATCACCTAATCGATTTTCGGGGCAACAATCACAACCAATTGATTTCAAGGCTCAATCGCACCTTTTACTCAACAGTTTGATTTACAAATAATCCTATAACTCTGAATAGCACTAAGATCTTATGGAGAGAGTGGCAGAGAATCAAACAAGAGATAATCAAGTTTGATTCACTTGGTATTTCGACAGAGTATAGTTTGGGATTCTTTAGAATAAATGTGGAAGATGAAGAGAAGAGAAAACAAGTAAAATCTGATTAAAAATTCGTTTAGAACTACTGGTATTTATAGGAATTCAATAGACATATATATTCGTGAAAGGATACAACGAATAGACACTTCTTTTGAAAATTTGAATTTTGAATTTAACGGACACCATGTCGACATGGGGGGTTGAGGGATGTCGACATGCTCTAGGAAAAATTGATGATTTTTATTTTCTTATTAAAATTGATTTCTATAATTTGTCAAAATGATTTCTAAACTTTGTAAATATATTTGAATATAGTTTAAACATATAAAAGAGTTTAGAAAGTAATTTTTAATATATATAATCTTAATCTATAAAGTGATTTAAAATCTAAGTATATAAATATTTTAAAGCTAAATATTTAAAACAAGAGATAGTTTAAAAACAAGGACAATTTTGAAATCAAAATATTAAAAATGATAGAAATAGTTTTGAGGCTAAAATATTTCAAATAAGGGAGATATCTTTTTGAAAAGAAGGTTTTGAAAACATTTAAAATAAGAGATATATTTTTGAAAAACATTTTTATAAAATTAGTGGATATCAAAATAGGACCACTATATGTTCCACCAGATATTGTCGTGGGTTCCATCCCACTAGGGTTCCATCCCTTTAACAGGCTCGAAGTGGATTCCATTCCACGAATAAATTTCGAATAAAGATGTAAGTGCTTTCAAAAAGTTTTAACATAATTCTAGACTAACTACATTATCTTGTACTGTTTGAAATCTTGAACTCTTGATAACTTGATTTCTTGATACTCATGAGCCTTCAATCTTGATATCTTCAATCTTTAAATTCATCAGTCTTGTATCTCTATACTGTAAAGTCATAATTCTTGGTACCTCCATGTTTATATCCTGCATATACATATATATATATATATATAAACTATAATGTTAGTATTTATATTTTATAACAAGTCTTAAGGTTGTTGTCATCAAAACCATCCTTCTCAAGGACTAACACATCAAAGCACATATCAATGGATTTGGTACCTGCAAATAAGCATCAGCATTATCAGAGTTTCATAAAAATCTAAACTCATAGCGAAAAAATAATAGGATAAGAATACTGAGTGTGACTACTACCTTAGAATTAACGGTATTCCTTGGATAGCAGATTTCCATATCAACATCGAACATGATAGAAAAGAAGGTTTCTCCAACAACTAAACACGTCCAGCTCTACAGATCTGTTCCTCTAAGTCTATCACGTGGCTTGCAATGAGAAGGGGGTCAGAACAATGTTCTGGTGACTGAAAAATCTATAAATGGGCTTACCCATTTCCCACTCAATACTTCTAAATATGAATGGGCTTCTACTATCAACACATAATACTTCTAAAAGAGAAATAGGCAGACTTTTCCATTTAATATCTCAATTGAGGTAGACTCCATCAATTTAGACCTACTCCCAGGGTGAACTTCGAGCGTCATCATTATTGGTCTGGTCCTAACTACAGAGATCTTTAACCACTATATATGGCTTTATAATTAAAATAGCCATACCACTAGCGCATCAATCATTATCAAAGTCTTAGCAATGTGAGAGACTGTACCCAAGCCATTTAATACCTCATTAATAAAGACTAGACAGGCCTCTGACCATTAACACCTATTTATAGGCAGGCCTTTGCCTTTTGGTGCCAACCCCAAGGCGGTCTCCTCACTGGTACTATCTACCTGACAATGTATGGAAATCTCATTAGGTTACTTAGTACTTCTTTATAGGAGAGAGGCGAACCCTAGATCGGTCACTTAGTACCTCATACCCGAAGCGAACCCTTCTCGAGATATCCATATCATGCTGAACTTTAAATATGGAATCTCATTAGGTTACTTCTTTCGATAGGGAGGTGGGCCCTCGATAGCCACTTAACGCCGAAGTAAACTTTTTTAGAGACATCCATCACTACTTCCTAATTTTAGATTTGGACCATTTAATACTTTTCAATTAAGAAAGTAGGCCCAATCTCTCACGCCGTCACCGGTCCTAGGATTAGAGATATCTCACATCGGTAGTAAGTGCACCCGACTACTGGTAGCCTCAAGGTGAATGGCAGTCTTGTAACGACCCTGAATTTCGAACAAATTTAATTGGAAATATTTAATTTATTTTAAATATTTGAACGATGATTTAATTTGAATTCCCGATATAAGTTTAAAATTGGCGATTAAATTATAAAATTTAATCTATTGAATTGAATAAAAATTTAAATCTTCTGTTTTAAGCTGAAGAAAAATATTTCAAAAGCTTTTAAAATTCGTATTGATAATACTGAAGATAACAGAAGCTTCAGAATTGAGTTTGAAAATGATTTGTTCAGTTTTGAATTTAATTGTTCGAATCGATATTCAGAAATAGCCGTCCGAGGCACAGTCTCGGAATTCGACGAAACCAGTTCCATTGGGTCCGTAATATTGTATTATTACCGGATTTCAAATTTCGTATTGATTGGAGTTATTTTGTGAGCGTACGGCACATAAACGTGTTGAAATTAAATTGAATTCAAATTGAATTCAAATTTAAAAATTTAATTTATAAACTTGGTCAAACTCAGTACGATTCTCTTCCTTCAATTACGCCTACTATCACGACGCGAGAATGTGTAGCCCATACCTCCTTCCAATTTCAAATACTTCTCTTCGTTTTCAAAACCAATATCAGAAAGAAAAAAAATATACGAACGAAACAAATCTCTCAGCTTCATTGCAAAATCAAATAATGGCGACTCTCTATTCAAATCAAACAATAGTCGCGTATATCATCTTTCCCCCCCAAATCAAATCGAACCCAGATACCCTCAAATTTCTTCGACCAGAGAAAAAAAAAAAAAAAGCTCGCGATTGAAATCAAAGCGCGCGCGTAAGGAAATCACGGCGGCGTTCGCGGTCATGGCGACTCGATCGATGATAGGGGCTGCAAATTTAGGGTTTGGGACGCTAGCATGCTTGAAGTCGCGATTTCGATTTTTGAGGGCGGGAGTCGCGTGCGAGTAGGGGATGCAAATCGTTGTCGATGTGAGGTCGCCTGAATTGGGGATGAAGGCAGTGATGCTCGGCGCTCGGGGTTGCTGTGGAGGCGACTCGATCGGAGTCTGACGTGAGGGGAAGCAACTGGAAGGGAAATCGGGGCCAAGCACGTCGACAATGGAGTTCGGTAGCAATAAGGTATTTTAATTTTTTCATTAGTGTGATATATTCAAAAGATCGAACGAAAATATAAATAAATATATTGATTAGGGAAAAAGAAAAAAATGAATGAAATAAATGATAACAGTAAAATGGATTTCTGTTTTGTATTTACAATAAGAAAATATATATATATATGTATACATATGTATTTGATTTTATAAGAAAAGGCATAAATTTTGTAGTTAATTTTAGTTTTAAAAGGAATCACCTGTATATATGTATAGGACAGTAAAGAAGATTCTTATTTTTGTCGATTACTGAAAAGAAAATAAAAGTAAAATCTTAGTTAAATAAGTTATTTCAAAAGAAATTAGTTAAAATTTAAATTTATTGTTTAAAACGAAATCACCGACGAATCAAATTTATCAAATGAAAATTTATTATTCGATTTGTTCGGATGTTAATAGAATTCTATAATTATTTATACAAGGTTAAAAATCAAGAAGAAATGGTCAAAATGGAAATGGATGGCAAATAAAAAGCTAAGGTGAGATCTTCTCACTCAGATTTATAATTGAATTGCAGTTATTGATTGATTTGTTTGAATGTGCTATTAGATATGATAGGATATATCTATATATATAGCAGTATATACATATTGGCATATGTATATATTGGATTGATGATTTCCCGCCTCGTATAGCGGATGAGACCCTATTGCGCCGTTAGTAAGCGGATTTTTATAAAACCCATATACCGCGATAATTCCGTACTGGAGCGGAATTGGTATTGTGCTAACATATTTGGATGCAGGGAAACGGGTTGGAGGGATCCAACTGGACCCCTCACATTGATTGAATTTATTTCTACTGTGATGTGATAATCTGTGAATGATTATTGATGTTATTGAATTGATGTCTGGAAATTGTTTGAATGCTAAAATTTAGCTGAATGGATGTTTGATATCATTGGATTCCAAAGATAAACGAAGTTGAGTTTTTGAAATTTAAGTAGAAATTTCTAAGTGAATCAATTTTAGAAATTGAATAAATTTTCGTAAAAAGGAATTTATTTAAAAGGAGATCAGTTGAAAATCCAATTAGAAATTTAATTTGGTAAATTGAAATAATTTGGGAAATCAATGTAAAATGATTTAAATTTGAAGAATCCATTTAAAAACAGGATGTTGAAGAATTTGAGAAAAATAAGGAATTTATTTAGTAGCGATAAATAAAATTAAAAATCAGTCTGTAATTGATTTAATATTTGGAAATGAAATTTTGAGAAATCAGCATGGAAATTTTACTTAAAGTTGAAAATAAATTTGGAAATCAATATTGAAATTGATTTGATATTGAAGTTCTTATAAATAAAATTGGAACTTATAAATGCTGTTTATAAATACGAAATCACTTATTTTGATGAGTAAAAATATAGAAGTTGATAAAAGAAGATTTATAAGTCGAAGTTGTTATAAAAATGGAAATAGAATTTATAAACGTGTTTATAAATTCGAAATAGATTGAATTTGATAAATTAAATATAGAAGATTTTTAAAGAAGATATATTCGCGATTTTGGATAGCGAATTATTTTTGAAATAAATGTGTAGGAAAGATTGAAATTTGGTTAAGTGAAGTATATTCACGATTTTGGACAGTGAATATATTGTTAAGTAAAATGGATTTATTTTTGAAGAAGTGATATTAAAAATGAAGTTAAACATTTTAAAAGATGTTTTAAAATGTATTGTGAATTGAAAGCATAGATTTCAACGTTCATGGTTGAAATAGGCGTTTTCGAAAATATAAGGAAATGATGGACTATAACACTGTTGTTATAGTAAATGATTTTCGGAAGAAAATGTTTTATGTAGTATTGGGATTTATATATCTACCTAAATCCGAATCCTTATACTAGTGATTGTGAGTCGTCATAACGATGTTTTACGTAACATTCGTTTTAACTCAAATAAATGTTATAGTAAATGATTTCCTTAAAGAATGAATTTATACTTAAATTTGATTTAAGTATATTGAACATTTTCAAATGTTGAAAATAAATGATTTGTGAATTACTTATTTTTAAATAAGTATGGAAATGCTTTTCCAATATGAAATGAACTGTTTTGAGATTTTATCTTCAAAGATAAAATGAAATGTGGAAATTGATTTGAAATTGTTTTCAAATGGTTAAGTGTGGAAATTTTTATATATCTAGTAAAGATATTTTGAAGATGAAATAATTTGGAAAATTATTTGGAATCTGATGATGTTGCGCATCTTTATTGATAGTTAAATAACCGACTATCAATAATTACCCTGAATGGTATTTGTTGTGAATTGGATGAATTTGAATGCCACACTTATTTTTGAATAATCGCTCACTATTCGGGTTAGCCGGGAAAGGACCATGGGGTCGTATAACCCATTTCGAATATGTGATACATCGTTATGAATTGCATTCGAAGACCGGTGTTGAAGACCGGATATTTTTGAAAACGGAAGGATTACCGTCGAGTTACTCTACATCGGCTGATCTCCGATTTAGAGGTTTTATCACCCTTAGTGACGGGAAGTCCTAACGTGATTGAAAATTATCCGGAATTGCAAGGGCTTCGTGAGAAGTGCCTTCGGTTCTGTTCGATCCCGGAACAGACTTGTATGGATTGTGTGTCTGACGTTACAATTTGAGATATAAAGCTGATTTCTTTCAAATACATTTCTGTTGGTGGCGGAGAATTTATTCTCTTAGCTTAACACCCTTCTCTGAGACGTACGAGCTCAGAGGTTATGTAGTTGAAATTCATCAGCGGTATATCCCAATTTGGTAACGTGGCATACTGAGTGTTGCTGTGAAATGATCAGTGTTTGATCATTTGCGATATGATCATTTGTTTGATCTTATATCTTTGTGATCATAGGTTGATCATTTTGTTGACCCGAAGCAGGGCTTTGTAGAAAGCGTAGCTTTGTGGACGAGACTTCATCGAGCCTCACACCCCGGAAATGGTCGAAACAGGAAGGATGCAGCAAGGTTCTAGGGAGTAGCGCCCCTTAGTGTATGTCATTCCTTCTGGATAGAGGTGGTATCATGGTATGGAGCCCAGATACTTAACCTATGTGGTTGCTGCATTACTATCTATGTGGTTTGTTGGAAATCGGGGATCCTCGGGAAGATCGGTTACGATCGGGGGATGACATACGCGTGTCAGTAGTTACCTATTTTTGCAGAGGTAACCCGGCCTTGTGTTGGCAGAGATCCGGTTAGGTTCTCGGGTCGTCTATTCCAGGGACGTACCCATCGTGGAAAAGGAAGTTCCTTAGCCTGACCATTTGTTGGAAATCCAAACTCCAATACGAACTTTGTACGGTATTAGTTGTAGAACCTGCCATTTACGTACGGTGGTCACCACTGTTTAGATGGTAGCTATAGTAGGCATACGATACTGGTCGTATGTTGGCTAAGATTTATATTATACTTTCGAAATGTTTTCTACACTATGCACTAATAATAATATCAAAAATGATTTGATTTTGCGTAGTAAGCATCTTTGACTATCATAAGAAGAAATCTCCTCCAATTCTGCGTTTGCATTGTGTGTGTGGCGGGAGGTCTTATGGTAGTTTCATTTTCCAAAAGCATTGCGAATTGACTTTAAAAATTATTTTGTTGTTATAAAGAATAACTGTTTTACGATCTCACACCAGTCACCATGACTGACTCGGAGTTTATTGTTCCCTTCTAAACTCTGGGTGCCCACAAATTTTCCACACGGGCAGTCTAGAGTTAGATTATCAGGATATTCTGGATATTCTGGAGCTTTGGAGATAAGCTGGAGGACGAGACGTAGTATTTGTATCTGATAGTATTTATTCCGCTGTATATTCTGTATGAGGACAAGTTTATATAACTGTCCATTTTTGTATATTGACTCTGATGATTGATGTATGTATAAACTGATATAGTTCTTTGTTTTAAAAGACTAGTGTTTACCTATTATATATTGTTCCGCTGCGAATATGTGAGATTCTGATATTGTTTTCTGTTCTGATGTTGTTCTGTTGTTCTTCTCTATTTTCTTCTTCTATTCTATCTTCTTCTTCTACTACTTTTTCTTTTTCTTAAAAACCCTCACTATTGGAGTTTCCGGCACTCGATTGCTCGGCAGTCGATAAAGTGAGTATCGATGTCGAATTTTCGAAAGTCGAAAATTTCCGTATGTGACAAGTCTTGCGTCGAGTAATTCTACTAACCTCGCATCATTAACCTACTAAGTCCAATTAACCATCCCAAGTCTTTACTTATACTATCTTAGGTTGACATTGGACTTTGCTTACTAATTTCCTTTTTTATTTATTGCAATAAGATATATCTTAAATACTTATCTACTAATAAATCTCCTTTTAATGCTCATAAATGTCGATTTGTCCAAAAAACCTAACAAACATTTCCTAAGACATTTATGTATGATTACAAATCTTAAATTAGTAATCTTTTTATATCTATTCCATTTTTATCAGTCCATTTAATCCAATTGTCTCTATTAATTGTAACCCTTAATTTAATATCATCCATTATTTTTCATTAATTGCCCATTAATTTATGTTATAATCTTTCATTTCCTATTAATTAATTAATAGGAATTCCTAGTCTATTTCTCATTAATATGAATTACTACCATTTCTAATTCTAACTGTTCGCTTCCCTAAATATAATAATAACTAACGAACGTTAAGCATAAATAACGCACGAATAAACGTTGTTCTTCTTCTTTATTAATGCAATAAAATACGTATAAACTGCCAAATAAAACTACCCATTCGTAACCATATATATTCTAGTCATAAATACGTAACTAGAATATGGTTTCCATATTTAATTTGCTAGAATTAAGTTCCTTAGCAAGATTTTCTGCTATGATTTCCATACATTGGTTTGACACAAAAAGGAAAGATTGACTACGTCTGAAATAACAAGGAACAAATAATTTCTTTTTCCTTGTTAAATCAAACATTGCCCTTTTGAATGAAAAGTTGAAAAAAGTAAACAAATTTATAAAAATTAAACGAATGTTCTTCTCACAAATTAAACTATGGAAAACCTACAACGTAGCACAAATTAGGCAATAATCTAAAAATCCTATTTTATACCCAAGTATAGATTTGAAATAAATATATATAACATTCAAATTCTAAAATCATTGGAGCCGGTTTCCAAATCTAGGTGTAAAAATATTTCAAATTAGATCTAAAAATATAGGCAATAGTTTTCTTCACTAATTTAAGCCTACACTTCACAAATAAAATTTGTTTAGGCATAAAAATCAAACCATGCCAACGAAATAGATTTAAAATCATAACCAACATATAAAATTTCCCAGTCACCTTTTAAAAGCAATCCAAATCTTCGGATCTGAAGTAGAACCTTTGATTCATCTTCAAATCCTTTTTATTTCAAGAAATATGTATAAAATGGGTATATACATATTGTAGAATTACAAATCTGAGAAGAGATTTGGGATTGGAAGAGAAAATAAATACAAATATACAGATATATAATTTACCTCAAATACGCGTATAGTTGATTCTCTTCTCTTCTCCTTTTTATTAGATTTCTGTTCTTCTCCAATTTGTATTAATATAGATATAAATATCTTATTTTTATAATTTAGAAAGAAAGTGGAGAAGAAGAAATGGTAGAGCTTCATTGCTCTATTCAGAAAAATATGAGAAGAGAAGGGTTAGGCTTGTATTTATAGGCGCTAGAATCAAGCAGAACTGTTAGCTCAAAATATAATAGATCCAGACCATTGGCTCAAGAAAAACCCTAGCCGCTGCCTTAAGAGCGGTCGACCGCCACCCTCATGGGGGTCGACCGCCCTAAGTCGACCACTACATTAAGCGGAATGACCTGTCGACCCTATTCAATTAATTAAAAACGTTAATTTCTTATATGAATTATTTTCGTTCCGAATTCGTTTTTCATCCGTAACTTCTTCGTTGGACTCCAATCGCAAAACTCCAAATATGAAAGTTGTTCAAAATTTTGCTACAAATGCAATGGTGCATGGTCAAATTTCATCGTTTGCACAAATTCCATTTTTTGGAGCCTAATTAATTAACTAACTAACTAATTAAATAGCTAACACAAAATTATGGGTGTCATAGCTTTCCTTTGCATAATATCTTTCTTTATTGCATTTAAAACATTTGCAACACATTCATAAAATTTTATTTTTAATAAATTTCTTCTTGGAAAGTGTGTTTTCCTTTTTAAAGTTTTTCTTATATTATGCTTCCATTTTCTTCGAGTAATTAAATATTTAGGCATTATTATAAGGACCCGATTCTTCGACTTCCGAAAATCGACATCGATACGTCCACTGTATCAACTGCCGAGCAAACGAATGCCGGAAAACCGAATACTTAGGGTTTTAAAAGAAGAGGTAGAAGAAAAGATAGAAGAAAAAGAAAGAAGAACAACATAACAACATCAGAAAACAGAACAGAAAACAATATCAGAATCTCACATTCGCAGCGGAACAATATATAATAGATAATCACTAGTCTTTTAAAACCAAGAACTATATCAGTTTATACATACATCAATCAGAGTCAATATACAACTCAATACAACAATGGACAGTTATATAAACTTGTCCTCATACAGAATACACAGCGGAATAAATAAACAAAGTATATGTGATAAGTTACGCCATCCAGCTTGCTTCCACGACTCCAGAATATCCTGATAATATAACTCTAGGCTGCCCGTGTGGAAAATTAGTGGGCACCCAGAGTTTAGAAAGGAAACAATAAACTCCAGGTCAGTCATGGTGACTGGTGTGAGATTGTAAAACAGTTATTTTTCACAAATAAATAAAATTTATTCGCAATGCTTTTGGAAAATGAAACTACCATAAGACCTCCCGCCACACACACAATGCAAACGCAGAATTGGAGGAGATTTCTTCTTATGATAGTCAAAGATTCTTGCTACGCAAAATCTAATCCTTTTTGATATTATTATTAGTGCATAGTGTAGGAAACCTTTCGAAAGTATAATATAAATCTTAGCCAGCATAGGCATTTCGCACTTATGCCTACTATAGCTACCATCCAAACAGTGGGGCGCCACCATAAGTGAATGATAGGTTCTACAACTAAAACCGTACAAGTCACGTATTGTTTCTTTGGATTTCTAACAAATGGTCAGGCCAAGGAACTTCCTATGCCACGAAGGAACGCCTCTGGAATGACGTCCCGAGAACCTAACCAGATCTCTGCCAACACAAGGCCGGGTTACCTCTGCAAAAATAGGTAACTACTGACACGCGTATGCCATCCCCCGATCGTAACCGATCTTCCCGAGGATCACCGATTTCCAACAACCACATAATAAGCAGTATCAACATAGGTTAAGTATCTGGGCTCCATACCATGATACCACCTCTATCCCGAAGGAATGACATACACTAAGGGGCGCTACTCCCTAGAACCTTGCTGCATCCTTCCTGTTTTGACCATTTCCGGGGTGTGAGGCTCGACGAAGTCTCGTCCACAAAGCTACGCTTTCTACAAAGCCATGCTTCGGGTCAAACAAAATGATCAAAGAAATGATCACAAAGATAAATGATCAAACAAATGATCATATCACAAATGATCAAACAACGATCATTTCACACCAACACTCAGTATGCCACGTTACCAAATTGGGGGAATATTGCTGATAAATTTCAACTACATAACCTCTAAGCTCGTACGTCTCAGAGAAGGGTGTTAAGCTAAGAGAATAAATTCTCCGCCACCAACAGAAATGTATTTGAAAGAAATCAGCTTTATATCTCAATTTGTAACGTCAGACACACAACCATACAAGTCTGTTCCGGGATCGAACAGAACCGAAGGCACTTCTCACGAAGCCCTTGCATATCCGGATATTTTCTAATCACGTCCGGACTTCCCGTCACTAAGGGTGATAAAACCTCTAAATCGGAGATCAGCCGATGTAGAGTAACTCGACGGTAATCCTTCCGTTTTCAAAAATATCCGGTCTTCAACACCGGTCATCAAATGCAATCCATTACGACGTATCACATATTCAGAATGGGTTATACGACCCCATGGTCCTTTCCCGGCTAACCCGAATAGTGAGCGCTTATTCAAAAATAAGTGTGGCATTCAAATTCATCCAATTCACAACAAATACCCATTCAAGGTAATTATTGATAGTCGGTTATTTAACTATCAATAAAGATGTGCAACATCATCAGATTCCAAATAATTTTCCAAAATATTTATTTTCCAAAATATCTTTACTAGATATAAAATTTCCACACTTTAAAAATAAATCAACGTTTATTTTTCTAAACAGTTTCCATTTCCTTTATAAATTCCATAGTGAATTTATATTTCAAAATATCTATTGATATACGATTTTCAAATCGATTTCAATATTCACTTTCAATTTATCTTTACAAAGATAAAACTCAAAAAACGTTTCATTTCATATTGGAAAAGCATTTCCATACTTATTTAATAATAAGTATTTCACAAATCTATTTATTTTCAACATTTGAAAATATTCGATATACTTAAATCAATATTAAGTATATAATTCATTCTTTAAGGAAATCATTCTCTTAAGCACATTTATTTGAGTCAAAACGAATGTTACGTAAAACATCGTTATGACGACTCAAAATCACTAGTATAGTGATTCGAAATTAAGAAAGATATATAAATCCCAATACTAGATAAAAACATTTCCTTTCGGAAATCATTTACTATAATAACAGTGTTATAGTCCACCATTTCCTTATTTCTCGAAAACGTCTATTTCAACAATAAATGTTGAAATCTATGATTTTGATATTTAACACATTTTAAAACATCGTTAAAACAATTAACTTCATTTTTAATGTCACTTTCCCAAAAAAATATCCATTTTACTTAACAATATATTCACTGTCCAAAATCGTGAATATACTTCACTAACCAAATTTCAATATTTTCTACACATTTATATTTCAAGAATTATCCACTATCCAAAATCGTGGATAAAATTCCCTTAATAACTTCTATATTTAAAATCAATCAAATTTGATTGATTTTCGAATTTATAAAAAAACAACGTTTATAAATTCTATTTCTATTTTCTATAACAACTTTGATTTATAAATTTCTTTTATTAACTAATATAATTCACTTATCAAAATAAGTGATTTCGGATTTATAAACAACGTTTATAAATTCTATTTATACTTTATAACAATTTCAACTTATAAAAATCATTTTTTTTTAGCAAATTCAATTCATATCTCATCTAAGTGCTACAATCTAATTTATAAGTTAATTTCTTATAAATCTTTTATTTTACAACATCTATCCAATTTATACTTCACAAATTATAAATTTATAAATTTCATTCACTTACGAATGCCATTGATATTTCATTTTTAACACTTATAAAACTCGTTTTATAATTCCAATATTTAAATTTATAAATATCAACCTTTTAAATCATTTAAGTAAACTGTTTATAATACTTTAAAAATCTCAATTTAAACCATTTTATAAATAAATCAACTTTTATTTCAAAAATCACACTTTGGTTATGCTTCACAAAAATCTTAACTTTTATAACTTTAAAATTTGAACGTTTATTTATTTAAGATGAATCAATTCAAAAATTAAATAAAACGTATACCTTTCAAAAATCATTTTAAAAATCTCTTTTAAATCAACATCTTATTTTTTAACTTCCAAAATTGGATCCGATGATGCAACGCACCAATTAGTCAATCACAACATTCAATATCATATATCAATATGATAACAGAATACATCACAATATCTGTAAATAAATAAATGCTGGTGAGGAATCCAGTTGGATCCCTCCAACCTGTTTCCCTGCATCCACAGACATTAGCACAATACCAATTCCACTTCGAGGTGGAATATCGTGGTATATGGGTTTTTATAAAAATATCATCCGCTTACTAACGGCGCAATAGGGTCTCATCCGCTATACAATGCGGGAAATCAATCAATCCAATATATACTTATGCCAATATGTATATATTGCTATATATATAGATATATCCTACTATATCTAATATCACAAATCCAAACAGTCAATCATCAATCAATAACTGTAAAATCCAAATTTCATCCGAGTGAGAAAATCTCACCTTAGCTTTTTAATTTGAAATCCAATCCAATCCAGTTTGTTTTCTTGGCAATTTAGACCTTGTATAAACAATTTACACAATTTATTATCAATATTCGAGTCAATTGAACAATTAAATTTCAGAGATTCCATTTTAAACAAATAAAATTTAATTTCCATCCGTTTTCCATTTACAGATTAAATTAACCAAAGATTTTATTTTTAACCCAATTTCCTTTTATAATCTTATTTTAACTAAAATTTAATTTAAACAATTAAACTTCCTTTTTAAATAAATTTCTCTTTAATAATTGATTTAACTAAAAATTATATTTTTAACTGATTTTCCTTTTAAATAGACAACTGCTTATATAACCTAATGTTCTAATTTCTTGAAATAAAATATTAACTAAAAATTAACTTTCAAACTTTTATGTTTTACTATATAATTTCCAGAATTCAAATTCTCAAGTTTTACTTATTCATAAATTCAAAATCAAAAAGAGCGGAAAGAAAACCCATACCCAAATTTACCTTCGACCTCAACCTGGAACCCTAGCCTCGACCTCCTTGCCGAAGTTGCTGCCACCGGAAACTTAGAACACCTCAACGTCGCCAGAAGCCAATGCTTCGCCACCATCCCACGTGTCGCGTGCCACTGCCCCCATGATGAACTCGAGCAGGCGAATGGCTCGCGATTTCCTTCGAGGTCGCGAATACCACCCCCTTGCTCGATCGAACAACTCCAGATCTCCTCAATCAATAAGCCCAAAGCCGTGACCTTTAGGTCGTCTCGCCATTGATTTCTCGCGGCCACCATTTTTTTTCTTTCGAGCTTTCGATTTTCAATTGGAGACGAGGGAAGAAAAGATGTGATTTTTTTTATTCTGAAGAGGGATATTTAAATTGAACGAGATTCAATTTTGAATATATTTGGGTTTCTTATATAAACGAAAGAGGAAATTGATTTGAACTGATAATGGACGAAGGGAGGTAGCTGGGAACTCGCGAGGCAGTAGATTGGAAGTTCGGCCATGAATTTTGTCTTGTGAACGAGAGTTTTTAAATTTGAACGAAATGATTTTCTTTCATGTATTTTAACAGAGAAGGAAGGGGAGACAAGGAGTACGTTGATTTGAGAGGAAAAAGTGTCGGTGTTGAAAGAAGGCAGGCTGAAGAAAGAATCTCGGCTGGGTTGACTAATTTTAAATTTTAAAATTAAATTGAATTTGATTTTATTTCAATGCATTTACTCACCATGCGCTCACATATCAACTCCGATAAATACGAAATTTGAAATCCAGTAATAATATAATATTACGGATCCAATGGGACTGTTTTCGTCCAAAGTCTCCGAGACTGTGCCTCGGAAGGCTATTTTAAACGTCAATTTAAACGATAAAATTTCAAAACCGAACAAAACAGTTTGAAATTAAATTTTGAAGCTTCTATTATCTTCAGTAATATCAATACGAATTTTAAAAGCTTTTGAAATATTTTTCTTTAGCTTAAAACTGAAGATTCAAATTTTTATTTAACTTACAATAAATTAAACTTTATAATTTAATCGCCAATTTATTCTGATAATTCGAATTCAAGTCAAACTATCATTCAAATATTTAAAATTAATTAAATATTTTCAATTTAAATTGTCGAAAATTCAGGGTCGTTACAATCTTCCCTCCTTAAAAGAATTTCGTCCCGAAATTACAAGTTAGGAAAAATGGTCCTTAACTCGTCTACTATTTTCAACATCCAATAGTTTTATTAAATTTTTCAAAACAAATCTTTCTACTAAAGATTCGTTATCATTTCAACTAATTTCCAACTTCAATTATAAGTTCAAAACAACATTGTTTAACTCCTCAATTCAAATTCGAGTTTAAATTCAAATTTTAAACTTTCAAAATTTCTCAAAAATTTTCTAACACCCGAAATTTTCAAAAAATTTCGCCAACGTCTCCTTTGCGCGGCTAACACGGCACGACTACAAAACGTCCCTATGGACTCTCAGATTTCAAAAAGAAAAAGAAAAGGCCAAGCGGCTAGACAAGAAATCAGCAAATCTCATATTGAAATTGAAATACTTACCTTTTGTCGAGCAATTCAAATTTATCTTTGAAATCAAAATTTCCAATTCCTTTATAACACCTGTATATCCTATTTAACCATATCCAATTACAACATTCAATTTTACATTTCAAATTTCATTTGAATTCAATCTACCATTTCAATTCATAATTATTGAATTTAATTCGTTTCAAACCTTATTCATTTGGTCAATATTCAATTAGTTTCACTTACTAATTTTAGTTTAATACTTCACAAATCAAATTCAATTCTAGTTCTATTTATTTACAAATTCAAAATGAATTTTAACATTCATTTTCTTGCACTTGCATTTGCAAATTTATTTATTCATTCACTAATTCATTCATTTTCAATTTGAATCTTATTCCAATCAGATTTTCAAATATTTTATAAGTCTTCGACTTATTTACATTTCGATTTGTAAAATCATTTATACATTCACATTACTAATTTCATTCCATTAATGAATTTTAATTTCAATTTTCTTCTTGAAATTTCATTTTCATTTATAAATTCATTTACAATTTATACTTACAAATTTCATTCGTTAAATGGATTTATCTCCAAATCTTTGGTTATTACTTTAATTTCTCATTCAATCTCATATAACAATGATAATAATTCAATGTTATTATTTCCTAACAACCAAGCATCCATATACTATGATAATTCATAGAAAATCGTTTCTTTTCTATACAAAAATAGTTTTGGGCAAAATTATCTCATTTACCCTATTCAAAACATAATGTGTCGAATTGTTCTATTCAAGTGTTTAGAAACCCCTTCGATCCAGTTGCGTAGACTGTGCCGACAAAGGTTCATATGCCACTCAATAAATCAATCATCACAATATAAAACAATTTTTATATTAACTAACAAATACGCGCTCGTATCTATTATTACACTCAAACTCATTCTAGAGTACTACTGACTCTATCTCTAATGAGTAACACCCAACAGAGCAGGGTTGTCGCTTAACCATATGCTCTGATACCACTCTATAAGGACCCGATTCTTCGACTTTCGAAAATCGACATCGATACGTCCACTGTATCAACTGCCGAGCAAACGAATGCCGGAAAACCGAATACTTAGGGTTTTAAAAGAAGAGGTAGAAGAAAGGATAGAAGAAAAAGAAAGAAGAACAACAGAACAACATCAGAAAACAGAACATAAAACAATATCAGAATCTCACATTCGCAGCGGAACATTATATAATAGATAATCACTAGTCTTTTAAAACCAAGAACTATATCAGTTTATACATACATCAATCAGAGTCAATATACAACTCAATACAACAATGGACAGTTATATAAACTTGTCCTCATATAGAATACACAGCGGAATAAATAAACAAAGTATATGTGATACGTTACGCCATCCAGCTTGCTTCCACGGCTCCAGAATATCCAGAATATCCTGATAATATAACTCTAGGCTGCCCGTGTGGAAAATTAGTGGGCACCCAGAGTTTAGAAAGGAAACAATAAACTCCAGGTCAGTCATGGTGACTGGTGTGAGATTGTAAAACAGTTATTTTTCAAAAATAAATAAAATTTATTCGCAATGCTTTTGGAAAATGAAACTACCATAAGACCTCCCGCCACACACACAATGCAAACGCAGAATTGGATGAGATTTCTTCTTATGATAGTCAAAGATGCTTACTACGTAAAATCAAATCCTTTTTGATATTATTATTAGTGCATAGTGTAGGAAACCTTTCGAAAGTATAATATAAATCTTAGCCAGCATAGGCATTTCGCACTTATGCCTACTATAGCTACCATCCAAACAGTGGGGCGCCACCATAAGTGAATGATAGGTTCTACAACTAAAACCGTACAAGTCACGTATTGTTTCTTTGGATTTCCAACAAATGGTCAGGCCAAGGAACTTCCTATGCCACGAAGGAACGCCTCTGGAATGACGTCCCGAGAACCTAACCGGATCTCTGCCAACATAAGGCCGGGTTATCTCTGCAAAAATAGGTAACTACTGACACGCGTATGCCATCCCCCGATCGTAACCGATCTTCCCGAGGATCCCCGATTTCCAACAACCACATAATAAGCAGTATCAACATAGGTTAAGTATCTGGGCTCCATACCATGATACCACCTCTATCCAGAAGGAATGACATCCACTAAGGGGCGCTACTCCCTAGAACCTTGCTGCATCCTTCCTGTTTTGACCATTTCCGGGGTATGAGGCTCGACGAAGTCTCGTCCACAAAGCTACGCTTTCTACAAAGCCATGCTTCGGGTCAAACAAAATGATCAAAGAAATTATCACAAAGATAAATGATCAAACAAATGATCATATCACAAATGATCAAACAACGATCATTTCACACCAACACTCAGTATGCCACGTTACCAAACTGGGGGAATATTGCCGATAAATTTCAACTACATAACCTCTGAGCTCGTACGTCTTAGAGAAGGGTGTTAAGCTAAGAGAATAAATTCTCCGCCACCAACAGAAATGTATTTGAAAGAAATCAGCTTTATATCTCAATTTGTAACGTCAGACACACAACCATACAAGTCTGTTCCGGGATCGAACAGAACCGAAGGCACTTCTCACGAAGCCCTTGCATATCCGGATAATCTTCTAATCACGTCCGGACTTCCCGTCACTAAGGGTGATAAAACCTCTAAATCGAAGATCAGCCGATGTAGAGTAACTCGACGGTAATCCTTCCGTTTTCAAAAATATCCGGTCTTCAACACCGGTCATCAAATGCAATCCATTACGACGTATCACATATTCGGAATGGGTTATACGACCCCATGGTCCTTTCCCAGCTAACCCGAATAGTGAGCGCTTATTCAAAAATAAGTGTGGCATTCAAATTCATTCAATTCACAACAAATACCCATTCAAGGTAATTATTGATAGTCGGTTATTTAACTATCAATAAAGATGTGCAACATCATCAGATTCCAAATAATTTTCCAAATTATTTATTTTCCAAAATATCTTTACTAGATATAAAATTTCCACACTTTAAAAATAAATCAACGTTTATTTTTCTAAACAGTTTCCATTTCCTTTATAAATTCCATAGTGAATTTATATTTCAAAATATCTATTGATATACGATTTTCAAATCGATTTCAATATTCACTTTCAATTTATCTTTACAAAGATAAAACTCAAAAAACGTTTCATTTCATATTGGAAAAGCATTTCCATACTTATTTAATAATAAGTATTTCACAAATCTATTTATTTTCAACTTTGAAAATATTCGATATACTTAAATCAATATTAAGTATATAATTCATTCTTTAAGGAAATCATTCTCTTAAGTACATTTATTTGAGTCAAAACGAATGTTACGTAAAACATCGTTATGACGACTCAAAATCACTAGTATAGTGATTCGAAATTAAGAAAGATATATAAATCCCAATACTAGATAAAAACATTTCCTTTCGGAAATCATTTACTATAATAACAGTGTTATAGTCCACCATTTCCTTATTTCTCGAAAACGTCTATTTCAACAATAAATGTTGAAATCTATGATTTCGATATTTAACACATTTTAAAACATCGTTAAAACAATTAACTTCATTTTTAATGTCACTTTCCCAAAAAAATATCCATTTTACTTAACAATATATTCACTGTCCAAAATCGTGAATATACTTCACTAACCAAATTTCAATATTTTCTACACATTTATATTTCAAGAATTATCCACTATCCAAAATCGTGGATAAAATTCCCTTAATAACTTCTATATTTAAAATCAATCAAATTTGATTGATTTTCGAATTTATAAAAAAACAACGTTTATAAATTCTATTTCTATTTTCTATAACAACTTCGATTTATAAATTTCTTTTATTAACTAATATAATTCACTTATCAAAATAAGTGATTTCGGATTTATAAACAACGTTTATAAATTCTATTTATACTTTATAACAATTTCAACTTATAAAAATCATTTTTTTAGCAAATTCAATTCATATCTCATCTAAGTGCAACAATCTAATTTATAAGTAAATTTCTTATAAATCTTTTATTTTACAACATCTATCCATTTTATACTTCACAAATTATAAATTTATAAATTTCATTCACTTACGAATGCCATTGATATTTCATTTTTAACACTTATAAAACTCGTTTTATAATTCCAATATTTAAATTTATAAATATCAACCTTTTAAATCTTTTAAGTAAACTGTTTATAATACTTTAAAAATCTCAATTTAAACCATTTTATAAATAAATCAACTTTTATTTCAAAAATCACACTTTGGTTATGCTTCACAAAAATCTTAACTTTTATAACTTTAAAATTTGAACGTTTATTTATTTAAGATGAATCAATTCAAAAATTAAATAAAACGTATACCTTTCAAAAATCATTTTAAAAATCTCTTTTAAATCAACATCTTTATTTTTAACTTCCAAAATTGGATCCGATGATGCAACGCACCAGTTAGTCAATCACAACATTCAATATCATATATCAATATGATAACAGAATACATCACAATATCTGTAAATAAATAAATACTGGTGAGGAATCCAGTTGGATCCCTCCAACCTGTTTCCCTGCATCCACAGACGTTAACACAATACCAATTCCACTTCGAGGTGGAATATCGCGGTATATGGGTTTTTATAAAAATATCATCCGCTTACTAACGGCGCAATAGGGTCTCATCCGCTATACAATGCGGGAAATCAATCAATCCAATATATACATATGCCAATATGTATATATTGCTATATATATATAGATATATCCTACTATATCTAATATAACAAATACAAACAGTCAAGCATCAATCAATAACTGTAAAATCCAAATTTCATCCGAGTGAGAAAATCTCACCTTAGCTTTTTAATTTGAAATCCAATCCAATCCAGTTTGTTTTCTTGGCAATTTAGACCTTGTATAAACAATTTACACAATTTATTATCAATATTCGAGTCAATTGAACAATTAAATTTCAGAGATTCCATTTTAAACAAATAAAATTTAATTTCCATCCGTTTTCCATTTACAGATTAAATTAACCAAAGATTTTATTTTTAACCCAATTTCCTTTTATAATCTTATTTTAACTAAAATGTAATTTAAACAATTAAACTTCCTTTTTAAATAAATTTCTCTTTAATAATTGATTTAACTAAAAAATATATTTTTAACTGATTTTCCTTTTATATAGACAACTGCTTATATAACCTAATGTTCTAATTTCATGAAATAAAATATTAACTAAAAATTAACTTTCAAACTTTTCTGTTTTACTATATAATTTCCAGAATTCAAATTCTCAAGTTTTACTTATTCATAAATTCAAAATCAAAAAGAGCAGAAAGAAAACCCATACCCAAAATTACCTTCGACCTCAACCTGGAACCCTAGCCTCGACCTCCTTGCCGAAGTTGCTGCCGCCAGAAACTTCGAACACCTCAACGTCGCCAGAAGCCAATGCTTCGCCGCCATCCCACGTGTCGCGTGCCACTGCCCCCATGATGAACTCGAGCAGGCGAATGGCTCGCGATTCCCTTCGAGGTCGCGAATACCACCCCCTTGCTCGATCGAACAAATCCAGATCTCCGCAATCAATAAGCCCAAAGCCGTGACCTTTAGGTCGTCTCGCCATTGATTTCACGCGGCCACCATTTTTTTCTTTCGAGCTTTCGATTTTCAATTGGAGACGAGGGAAGAAAAGATGTGATTTTTTTTATTCTGAAGAGGGATATTTAAATTGAACGAGATTCAATTTTGAATATATTTGGGTTTCTTATATAAACGAAAGAGGAAATGGATTTGAACTGATAAGGGACGAAGGGAGGTAGCTGGGAACTCGCGAGGCAGTAGATTGGAAGTTCGGCCATGAATTTTGTCTTGTGAACGAGAGTTTTAAATTTGAACGAAATGATTTTCTTTCGTGTATTTTAACAGAGAAGGAAGGGGAGACAAGGAGTACGTTGATTTGAGAGGAAAAAGTGTCGATGTTGAAAGAAGGCAGGCTGAAGAAAGAATCTCGGCTGGGTTGACTAATTTTAAATTTTAAAATTAAATTGAATTTGATTTTATTTCAACGCGTTTACTCACCGTGCGCTCACATATCAACTCCAATAAATACGAAATTTGAAATCCAGTAATAATACAATATTATGGATCCAATGGGACTGGTTTCGTCCAAATCCGAGACTGTGCCTCGGAAGGCTATTTTAAACGTCAATTTAAACGATAAAATTTCAAAACCGAACAAAACAGTTTGAAATTAAATTTTGAAGCTTCTATTATCTTCAGTAATATCAATACGAATTTTAAAAGCTTTTGAAATATTTTTCTTTAGCTTAAAACTGAAGATTCAAATTTTTATTTAACTTACAATAAATTAAACTTTATAATTTAATCGCCAATTTATTCTGATAATTCGAAATTCAGGTCAAACTATCATTCAAATATTTAAAATTAATTAAATATTTTCAATTTAAATTGTCGAAAATTCAGGGTCGTTACAATTATTTTCTTTTTCCAAATTTTTGGCATTTTTCTTTCAAATTCAGTTGAACGTCCAAACCGTGTATTGATATCTTCCAAGCACTTTGTACAACAGGAGAACTCTAGTTTGGAATTTTTGATTTCATTTTTCATTTGTTTGTGTGCGCTTGCTTGGTTATAAACCTTTTCCATAGTATTCATACAAGCCTTTTTTAAGAGGCATATGTTATGGTTTTCATCAGATGTACGTTGCATTAAAGTATCATATATTTCTTGTATAATATTATTCCAAGGATAAGATATTTTGTAAAAAATCCTTTTACCCAAAAAAAAAATTTGATCATTGTTTTTTAAATAGAAAAGTAGACCTATGTATTTAGTAGTAAATTCTTCCAACATACATATATCACATAATTGTATTTTTAACAATTTCTTTCATATAGTCAGTAACTCAAGGAATGTTTCTCCTGTAAAGTCTGTTGGTAATAATTTTAGTAATTCGTTAATAACTTCCTGCATAGATGAGATATTTTTAAGTTTTTGTAACAGTCTTGGATTTATTATTTTGAGATTCATTAACCATGCTAAAGCATGCCTTGTCCAATAACTTGAGCATAATGTATGTTCCATGATAGTCATATTAAGGGTAACAATTATAACGTTCCATTAATATGTTGAAGTCATGCTATTGTATTTTTTTTGTATTTTCCTATGAGGAATTTTGTCTATATTGAAAGTTAGACTATAAGTATAAGACGGTTGGTAATTATAAAAATCTTTTAATTATTTGCTTGAGGAAAGATATCTGATCCAATTGGATCTAGTACCATGTCTAAGCATTTCAGAATAAGGATCACTAAATGTGCTTTCGTCTTGATCCCTATCTGCTATTTCTATACTCGGAGATGGTTTGTTTACTATAGATGCTCCATTTGGTAAAGGTAACACCATTGTTCCTCTACTAGATTAGATGCCATTAGTATTTATATCATATATGAGTTTAGCTGGTATGCCAAACATATAATCTGATTCTGTTGAATCCTCAAAATCTTGTTTAGAATTTTCATATATGAAGAGGACTCTTCATATATTTTGAATTTAAAATAGTTTATTGTAGCAGAATGTTCCTCATAGTATAAATAAAGTTCGATAGTATATAGTTCTCCTACAAGTTCATCTTTTTGAAGAATAATAAAATTTTGATAATGAATAGGATCAATATCCTTTACATCAATTTTGTGATTTTCTTCGGAGACATATTTTACCATTTTATTGTTATTTAGCCAATGAATCTTTGGTATACTTTGTCAAAATCCCATTGGTTGGTTTGTTTGGTTTTGTAGTTTACTATTTATTACTTTCACTTCTACATTTATTTCTTGAAGAATAACAATCATAAAGTTATGAATTCCATTTTCAGGATTTTTTTTGTGTAGGGGCATGCACAACATGCTTGAATTGTTCTGCATTTAAATTAATTTGACACTTATGTGTGTTGAGAACAATAAGTTTATTTTCTTCCATAAAAAGGGTGCTTTGGACATAATTCTATTATGAGTTTTACAAATTTCTATATTTAAAATAAAATCTTCCTAAATGATAAATCTAAATTCTTACACCTTTAGGTGTTTGATTAATTTTCACCCTAATTTATGTGGCTAGACATGGTACCCCTTCATGCTTTCATAGCATATCGTGGTTTTAAAGTAAAGTTTGACCTCAAATCTTCAACTACTAGTCTATATCGCTGATTCATAGAAACAGAGCACATTATTGTTTCGTTTCATACTTTATGTGTATTAATCAAGAGCAAAGGCGTTTGAATTCATTTAAAATTAAAAAAATAACTTGTATAGAAAGTTCCTAGCTAGACACATAACAAAATATGCCCAAAAGAATCCTTAGACTGTCACTTTAAAAAATATTGAAAATTTTTAATTTTTTTTTAACTGAACAATATATATCTAGGATAACTGAAATATGAAAATTTGAAATCAGAAGAACTTATCGAGCTCAACTAGGCTCTGGTACCAATAACAATATGCATCCCTAAATACCAAGAATTCACAGTACATCTTTATTGGATTTTGGTACATGTCTTATTTCCATCGTGTTTGTGTGATTTTATCAAAAATTTTAAAGTAAACACAAAACTCGGCTCTTTTAAAACAAACTATCCACTATTTGAGTTTGATTTGATATTTTAGTGTCGTATTTTCCAAAAACAGAAGCCTCGTATTTGTTTCATTTAATTTTATTTATCGTATTATATTTTATATAGAATGGAATATTTCTAATAAACTAGTACAAACCCATGCTACGCACACTGATGAAATTAATGTATTTTTTAAGATTTGGATATGTTATAAATTTAAAACAAGAACAAGAAAACCATAAAGCAAAGTTACTGCCATATTATTTCATATCATGTTCTTATGAATACATGAAGGAGGTTATTTAAACGAAGAAAGAAAGAAAGAAGCCTAAACTAATACACAGGCCCAAATACAAACAATTTAATTAAACCCAAGTCTAAAGCATACTAAAGTAGAACCATCTCTCTCAACACTCCCCCTCAAGTTGGTATGTAAATATTTATCATACCCAACTTGTTACATAAGAATTGAATTCTCGGTCCAGGTAATACTTTTGTGAACAAGTCCGCAATTTGATCACCAGTCTTCACATACTCAGTCACCATAATTCCTTGCTGAACCTTTTCTCTTACAAAATGGCAATCCACCTCTATGTGCTTGGTCCTCTCGTGAAACACTGGGTTGGTGGATATGTGCAGCGCTGCTTGATTGTCACACTTCAAACTAGCAGGCTTACTGATGTCAAAACCCAATTCATTCATGAAATTATTTATCCACATTATTTCACACACAGCATTGGCCATGGCCCTATACTCTGTTTCAGCACTTGATCGAGCAACTACATTTTGTTTCTTGCTCTTCCAAGACACTAGATTACCTCCCAAAAACACACAATAACCAGATGTGGATCTCCTATCAGATCTTGAACCAGCCCAGTCAGCGTCTGAATAGCATTCCATCTTCATATGATTATGATTTGAATATACTATTCCCTGACCAACTGTCCTTTTTAAATAGCCTAAAATTTGTTCCAGGTTCCTCCAGTGCGGCAATGAAGGTGATGCCATATGTTGACTTATTACACTAACTGGGTAGGACAAATCTGGTCTAGTGATAGTTAGATAGTTCAACTTCCCTACCAGTCTCCTATATCTTTCGGGGTTATTAAATAGTTTACTACTTTCCTCATTGTCACTGCCAGGTTGCATAGGAGTACTGCTAGGCTTCACCCCAAGCTTTCCAACCTCAGTTAATAAGTCCATCACATACTTCCTTTGACACAAGAAGATGCCCTTGCTACTCTTCAAGATCTCAATTCCCAGAAAATACTTCAGACACCCCAGATCTTTTGTATGAAATTGTGCATGAATAAAAGCTTTTAATAACACAATTCCAGCTTCATCTCCCCCTGTAATCACTATGTCATCTACATAGATAGCTAAAAGAATTACTCCTGCTCTTGACCTCTTATAAAACACTGAATGATCAAAAGAACTTTTCTTCATGCCAAAAACCTCCATTGCCTTGCTAAACTTTCCAAACCATGCCCTTGGACTCTGCTTCAATCCATATAATGTTTTCTTGAGCTTACACACCATATCATTCTCCTTCTGAGCAAAGAATCCAGGAGGTTGGTGCATGTAAACTTCTTCTTGTAAGTCACCAAGAAGGAAAGCATTCTTTATATCTAATTGATTGAGTTTCCAAGAGTGAGTAGTTGCCAAAGAGATAAACGGTCTTATAGAAGTTAGTTTATCTACTGGGGAAAACGTTTCTGAATAATTAATCCCATATACTTGGGCAAAGCCTCTTGCTACCAACCGAGCTTTTAACCTTGCTATAGAGCCATCTGGATTTATCTTCACTGAGTATACCCACTTACAACTAATTGCCTTCTTTCCTTTGGGTAGTTGTACAAGATCCCATGTATTGTTATGCTCTAAAGCATTTATTTCTTCTATCATAGCTTCATGCCACTCTGGTATAGACAGTGCTTCTCCTACACTTTTAGGTACACTAACCTTGTCTAATGATTTGAGAAACAAACATGTGGGAAGTGGTAAATGATCATAAGATATAAATGAGGAAATTGGATAAGTACATTGCCTTTTACTCTTTCTCAATGCAATAGGTAGGTCTAAAGTAGGATCATGAATAGGTTCAGGACCAGGACTTGATGGGATGGGACTTGGAACAGTGACAGTAGGGATATTGTCATTCTGATTTAAGGTAGGATCATCAGAATTACTATATATCAGAAATTCCTCATCTTCATCCTGGTTTAAGGTAGGGTCATTACTTTCTGGATATGTATTTGTTGGTGGAGACTTATAATAAGGGATGTCTTCATAAAAGTTTACATCCATAGACACAATATACCTATTCAAGCTAGGGAAATAGCATCTATAGCCTTTTTGTAAACGTGAATAACCAATAAATACACACTTTACAGCCTTTGGATCTAGTTTATATTTATGTGGTGTTGTGTCCCTTGCAAAACATGTACTACCAAATACTCTAGGACTCACAGGGAATAAAGATTTTTCTGGGAAAAGAATTTTAAAAGAAATATCACCATTCAAGATTGAAGAAGGCATTCTATTGATAATGAAGCATGATGTAGAAACAACATCTGCCCAGAATACTTTAGGCATATTAGATTGAAAAAGTAAAGCTCGTGTTGTTTCCAACAAGTGTCTATTCTTTCTCTCTGCAACACCATTTTGGGAAGCATTATCTACACATGAAGTTTCGTGAAGCATACCATTTTGATCCATAAAAGTCTGAAATGACTCAGACATATACTCTCTTGCATTATCATTACGGAGAGTTTTAATTGATGTATGAAACTGTGTTTTTATCTCAGCACAAAAATTACTAAATATTGAAAATAACTCAGATCTTTTTTCAAGAATAACCATGTAACACGAGAGAAATCATCAACAAAAGTTACAAAATATTGAAAACCTGGTTTAGAGATTACAGATGTAGGTCCCCATATGTCAGAATGTACAAGTTCAAATGGATTAGTAGCACGTTTAGTTATTCTTGGATAAGAACTAAGTCGATGGTGTTTTGCAAACTGACGTGACTCACACTCTAAAAATTGTAAAGAATTAAACTGTGGACATAGCTTCTTAAAATTCTGTAATGATGGATGACCTAACTGGCAGTGTAGTTTATAAGCTTGAGATGAACTTGGACAGGCAATGACTTATGGTGGAGTATCAAGAATATACAGTCCATTGGATTGAGAACCTTTACCAATAATCCTCTTCGACATGAGATCCTGGAATATACAATGATTTGGATAGAAAGTAATGCAGCAGTTTAAACTTTGAGTTATATTACTAACTGAGAGTAAATTAAATGCAAGACAAGGTAGATGTAACACTGTCTTTAGATGCAAATTAGGGGTAAGATTTATACTTCCAGATCCTTGTATATTTGCAGATGATCCATCAGCTAATGTGAGACCACTCATGTGTGTATTTGGTTGATAGTTCAAAAGATTATTTGATGTACCTGTCATATTGTCAGTTGCCCCTGAATCGATAACCCATTTGTTCTTTCCAGATTGTGATTGTGATTGTGCAACTGTAGATATAGAGCTGAAGTTGGATTGTTTCTTTATACTGTCTTGATATGCCTTGTATTTAATGAATTCCTCAGCAGAAATATTCACTGTTTTGTTTTCTGAATTTTTTGATTGAGCAACATTCATGCTTCTCTGCTTGTATTGTGATGGTTTACCAATCAAGAACCAACATCTATCTGCAGTGTGCCCATCCTTTTTGCAATTTGTACATTTGTATTTAAGAATCATTGGTCGATTTGAAGATTGGTTAGCATTTTCTTTGTATCCACCTTGTTTCCATGATGCACTTGTATTTGGTGCATTTTTATGTGTCACTAGTGCACTGTTTTGTGAATTAACTGATGTTTGTGCACTTGTGTTCTCTGATCTCATCAATCTTGTAAACACCTCATGTAAGCTAGACACACTCGATCCAGATAAAATTTGAGATTTTGCAGACTCATATTCATGTGGTAACCCTGCCAGGAAACTCATCACTGCCATCTCTTCACGCTGCTGCTGTTGTTTCTTCACATCAGAACTTAAAGGCAAAAGCATATTTAATTCTTCATAAGTTTTCTTAAAATTCATAAAATAATTCATCAAACTTTGGTCATGTTTTTCAGCTCTGTAAAACGCCTTGCATACATCAAACATTTTACTCAAATTCCCTTTGCCTGAATACAGAAACTCCAAATATTCCATCAATTCTTTCACGAAACTACTATGATTTATGAGGCTGAGAACACTAACATCAATTATGTTCCGGATCTGAAGAAACAATCGAGCATCATCTCCAAGCCAAGTTTGATCTTCTCTCTTCTCAGAATCATCAGCAGGCGGATTTCGAGATAAGTGATCATCCATTTCAATACTTCGGAGATACAATTTAATTTTCTTGCTCCAATCCAAATAATTCGATTCATTGAGTTTGTGGTCAGTAATCTTGGACATAATCGGGAGAACATCGACATTAGCCTTGTTTTCCGCCATTAGCCCTAACCTCAATGAATTGCGGGAGATTTAATTTTTTTTTAGGGATCGAGCTCTGATACCATGTTATAAATTGAAAACAAGAACAAGAAAACCATAAAGCAAAGTTACTGCCATATTATTTCATATCGTGTTCTTATGAATACATGAAGGAGGTTATTTAAACGAAGAAAGAAAGAGGCCTAAACTAATACACAGGCCCAAATACAAACAATTGAATTAAACCCAAGTCTAAAGCATAGTAAAGTAGCACCATCTCTCTCAACAGGATAATAATATCTATCACCATACAATTAATCTTAAAAATAGAAATTTTTTGCCTCAACAACTTTAAAATAATAGTTTCCATTTTTTTTACTTCTTTCTTGAAATATGAATTAGTAGTTTCACATAATAACTCTATAATACATATAACAACTATCTCAGCATACTTATTAAATGCTTATATTAAGTATTAGTAACCCAGATGACAATATTTGACAAAATATTTAATAAAATTAATGGATGTAAAGTTTTTTATTATCTTAATATTAGATTGCAGGGATGGGTGAAACAATACAAAATAAAATGAACATTCAAAATTAATATATGATTGAGTTTCTTGTAAGAGGTTTCTTATATATATTTAAACATGTAATTGTCTAGATATATAAACATATATCTCCATCCATTTATAATATTGTAATACTTTATAGCTTAAACCACTCTTCTAGTGTTGATCAACTTCATATGCCGTCAAGAAATATTCCCATCCTTAAATGCTTATGTGAATCCACTGCAAGTTTGTGGAATCTTACATAAGAATCGAGATTATTATCGGTAATAAAGTAGCAGTGCCAATTATAAAAGCAAATAAATTGGTGCACTGTTGTGTTTCGGCACTCCAACGCATCCCCATAAGCACTTGCTTCATTGTTCTGTGATGGGGCCACCTAATGAAGCTTCCATTGTGCTAGCATCCCAACTGAACATCCCTTTCATCGCCTTCCGAAATGGGCACATACATGGTCTTGGCAACAATTGCTTTTAACAAAAGGAATTCCCCAATGTTATGTGCCACAAATCCCATATATATACCACCTTATGCACCATATTTTTTGCAATGTGGGACTTATCTTTTAACCGACGCACTCTAAAATGCGAGCCACACCTAACAATTCTCCATCTTGGTGAGCACTTCCTCTAACCTTTATTTGGAGCATACTGAAGAAGTTTTGCAGTGGGGTCAGGCTACTTTTTTCTCACTTCTTATGTAGTTGGGCAAGGCTGCATTGCCAAATCTCCACCTTAAGGCAAGTACTTTCTCTCAAGCCATCTTGAAGCAACAGTTCTCGATGTAGTGGTGCAGGCTGCGTATCTAGTAGTGATATCAGGCTTCTTACATATCTTTAAGCCTCAAGGAGTCCTTGCTTCGGTCACTCTCGCATCGTCTAATGGTTCCTCGAACCATTGGCTCTGATACGATCTTGTGTTTCGGCGCTCCAACGCGTCCCCATAAATGCACGCTTCATTGTTCTATAATGAGGCAACCTAATGAAGCTTTCGATGTGCCAAGGTTCCGATTGAACATCCCTTTCATCACCTTCTGAAATGGGCCAGATATGGTCTTGGCTACACTTGCTTGTAACAGAAGAAATTTCCAATGTTACATGCCACCAATCCTACATACATACCACGTTATGCGTCATATTACTTACTATGTGGGACTTATCGTTCAACCCACACACTCTCAAATGCAAACCAAACCTAACAATTCTCCACCTTGACGAGCATTTCCTCTAACCTTCATTTTGAGCATACTGAAGAAGTTCTACAATGGGGTCAGGCTACTTTTTTCTCACTTCTTACACAGTTAGACAAGGCTGCGTTACCAAATCTCCAGCTTAAGGCAAGTACTTTCCACTCAAGCCATCTTGGAGCATCAGTTCTCAACGCAGTGGTGCAGGCTGCATATCTAGAAATGGTGTCAGGCTGCTTACATATCTCCAAGCCTCAAGAAATCCTTGCTTCGGTCACTCTCGCATCGTTTCATGGTCCTTCTAACCATCGGCTCTGATACCATGTTGTGTTTCGGTAATCCAACTAGTCCCCATAAACGTGTGCTTCATTGTTTTGAAATGGTGCCATCTTAATAAAGCTTCCATTATGGCAGCATCCCGATCGAACATCCCTTCCATCATCTTTCGAAACAGGCGCATATATGGTCTTGGCAACACTTGCTTGTAACAAAAGGAATTCTCAATGTTACATGCCACCAATTCCACATATATACCACGTTATGGGCCATATTCTTATGATGTATGACTTATCGTTCAACCCACGCACTCCCAAATGCGAGCCATACCTAATAATTCACCATCTTGGTGAGCATTTCCTCTAACCTTCATTTGGAGCATACTGAAGAAGTTCTGCAGTGGGATTAAGTTGCTTTTTTTCTCACTTCTTACGTAGTTGGGCAAGGCTGCGTTACCAAATCTCCAACTTAAGGCGTGTACTTTCCACTCAAGCTATCTTAGAGCATCAGTTCTCAACGCAATGGTGTAGGCTGCGTATCTAGCAGTAGTGTCAAGCTGCTTACATATCTCCAAGCCTCAAGGAGTCCTTGCTTCAGTCACTCTCGCATCATCTAATGGTCCCTCGAACCATTGGCTCTGATACCATGTTGTGTTTTGTTACTCCAACGTGTCTAAATGCGCGCTCCATTTTTCTATAATGGTGCCACCCAATGAAGCTTCCGATGTGCCAACATACCGATTGAACATCCATTTCATCGCCTTCCGGAATGGGCTCATACATGGTATTGACAACACTTGCTTGTAACAAAAGGAATTCTCCAATGTTACGTGCCACCAACCCCACATATATACCATGTTATGCGCCATATTTCTTACGATGTGGGACTTATCGTTCAACCCACACACTCTCAAATGCGATCACACCTAACAATGTTAAATTTTGATGATACATAATCACAAATAGAAGGAAACAAATATGAAAAAAGTAAAGTAATCACGTGTGTTCATTATGGAAATGCATAAATTATTGGATCGCATTTGCATGAGATGGCAAGGAAATAAATGCATATGCACGTTATGGAATAATATATATGCAAAAGGATATACATATTATTTCTTCTCAGTAATCGCATTTCTTTGGGCTTATTTTCTTCCATCATTGCTAATTAAAGGAATGAGTGAATTACTTGCTATGTTTGCACCATTTGTTATCATTTTAACTTGCCTCCATTATCTTCTTACCTATCTTGGTAATTTAATCAACGGCTCACATGAATTTACACTGGCTATATATTGATGGTAGACTTTATTGTAAATCTATTATGGCATTCAGCCAGCGATCCCCTAATAGTGTGTCTCTGCTTATTAAACCTAATTTAGGGCTTTTGTATGTAAACTCTTATCAGTAATCTCTTATAACTCTCTCATGAATAATAAAATCTCTCCCTCCTTTGGGCTAGACGTACACTATCTTGATGATAGTGGAACCAGTATAAATATCGCATGTCTCTTTTCTTCTTTATAGTTTACTATTTTTTTGGAATAATAGTATAATTGTTGTTAGTTTGAGTGATGTTCAATTGGTAAATCTAGAACTTGTTTATTGTTTTTATGCATTTGTGCAATCTTTGCACAGCAGATTGGTATCAGAGCAAGGTTGATTTGTTTAAATTTGTGCATCAGTGGTTGCTAGAAAGAGTGGTAGATCCGGTGGTAATTATGCTATTACTCATTTTGATGAAAAAAGGAGATTTTGTGCAATATTGAAGATAAAGACGGAGGAGATTATGTTGACAGAGAAGAGCATTCCAGTCTTCGAACTTTGGTGATAAGGAGTTTAGTGTGTTGAAGGTACATCTGGATTTGGGAACCTATATTTGCTTCATGGCTCAATGGTTATGTGTGAGTCTTATGTTGATTTCCATGGGAAATTTGAGAGATTGCAAAAGGAGATTCCATTTTCTTTTGGTACAACATATTTGTAGTCCACTTGGTTCTTCGAGTATTGAGGGTGGTGCTTATAATAGAGTTCAGCTGATGTAGCTAATTTTGTTGATGGATTTGGCGCCGTTGAGGCTTGTCAACTTGTGGTGCCGTCTTGGAGAGTTTAGTTCATTGAGCTGATTTTTGGCAGATTCAGTGTTGTTGAGGTACTCGTCGATTTTATGTCCACTGGCTTTTGTATTTTTTGGATTAGTGATTGAGAAGATTTTTTTTCCTTAGTGGCATTGGGATTATTTTGGTATCTACCATCTTTTTATTTTGGATATTTGCAACATTCTGTTGACGGCCCGAGACATTATCGGAGCTCGTTAGCAAGGTGTGATGGGTGATGCTTTTGTCGAAACTCATTAGGTAAGTATTCATTTTTGGTTCTATCTCGTTAAGAGATTTTGGTTGAAGGTGGTGTTCATTTTTTTAAACAGTTTTATGTTGAAAGAGAATTTGATCGAGGTGGGGTGTTGGAGATAGGTGATTTTGCATTAAGGTAGAGTGTTAAATTTTAGTGATACAAAATCACAAAAAGAAGGAAACAAATATGCAAAAAGGAAAGTAATCGTGTGTGTTCATTATGGAAATGCATAAATTATTGGATCACATTTTCATGAGATGGCAAGGAAGTAAATACATGAGCACGTTATGGAATAATATATATGTAAAAAGATATGCATATTCTTTCTTTCCAATAATCAGATTGCTTTGGGATTATTTTCTTTCATCTTTGCTAATTAAAGGAATGAGCGAATTACTTGCTATGTTTGCACCATTTGTTATCGTTGTAAATTTCCTCCATTATCATCTTACCATATCTTGGTAATTTAATCAACGACTCACATGAATTTACACTGGCTATATATTGTGGGTAGACTTCATCGTAAACCTATTCTGACATTCAGCCAGCGATCCCCTAATAAAGTGCCTCTTCTTATTAAACCTAATTTACGGCTTTGGTATGTAAACTCTTATCTTGTAATCTCTTGTAACTCTCTCATGGGTAATAAAAACTCTCTCTCCTTTTGACTGGACGTACACTATATTGGTGATAGTGGAACCAATATAAATATTGTGCGTCTCTTTTCTTCCTAATAGTTGTTTACTATTTATGTGGAGTAATAGAATAATTGTTGTTAGATTGAGTGATGTTCAATTAGCAAATCCAGATCTTGTTTATTGTTTTTTCCACATTTATGCAATCTTTACACAACATGCAAATGTCATCAAATATATCAACATAATGTTAGCATAATATTTTGTGATAATCATTTTACAAAGTTTTTTTTAAAAGATTGATTGTACTAAACAACATATTAGAAATACAATACCTCTGGAATAAACATGTAGAAACTAAATGTAGTAAATGAAAAATTCACTCGTCTTTTGTAAATATAAGTAACTATCATTCTTCTAGGGCAATGATAAAAAGAATTCTATTTGTTTGCATTCGCCAGACATCTATGTAAAGAGAGTTGAATGAATATTTTTAATTTACGCAACTGTTATATATAGACGCATATGTATATAAACGTATAATTATATATTATTTGAGTTAAATGAATACATTGTGATACAACTAAATATATTAACTATACATCTTAATCATGTCAAAGTTTGACTTTTGTCTAATCAAGATCAATGTATTGAACATAAAAGAAACATAAATCTACTCTCCACTTTTTAATAAACCTAAAACTTAATCCTAACATCATAATAAGTAATAATAATATGATATCATATTATCGAGGGTGGTGCTCATAATAGAGTTCAGCTGATGTAGCTAATTTTGGTGATGGATTTGGCACCATTGAGGCTTATCGACTTGTGGTTCCATCTTGGAGAGTTCAGTTCATAGAGCTGATTTTTGGCGAATTTGGTGTTGTTGAGGTACATCGTCGATTTTATATCCATTGGCTTTTGTATTTTATCGATTGGTGATTGAGAGGATTTTTTTGCCTTGGTGGCATTGAGATTATCTTGGTATCTCCCTTCGTTTTATTTTGGATATTTGCAACATTTTGTTGATGAGCGGAGACATTGTCTGAGCTCGTTAGCAAGGTGTGATGGGGGCTGGCCTTGCCGGAACCCATTGGGTAAGTATACATTTTTGGTTCTATCTCGTTAGGAGATTTTGGTTGAAGGTGGAGTTTGTTTTTTTAAAGAGTTTTATGTTGAAAAGAGAATTTGGATCGAGGTATTGAGGTGGGGTGTTGGAGATATGTGATTTTGCATCAAGGTGGAGTGTTAATTTTTGTAATACAAAATCATGAATAAAAGGAAACAAATATGCAAAAAGGGAAGTAATCATGTGTGTTCATTATGGAAATGCATAAATTATTGGATCGTATTTGCATGAGATGGCAAGAAAATAAATGCATGCGCATGTTATGGAAGAATATATATGCAAAAATATATGCATATTCTTTCTTTCCAATAATCACATTGCTTTGGGATTATTTTCTTCCATCTTTGCTAATTAACGGACTGAGCGAATTACTAGCTATGTTTACACCATTTGTTAGCATTGTAACTTGCCTTCATTATCTTCTTACCATATCTTGGTAATTTAATCAACGACTCACATGAATTTACACTGGCTATATATTGAGGGTAGACTTCATTGTAAACCTATCCTAGCATTCAGCCAGCGATCCCCTAATAGAGTGCCTCTTCTTGTTAAACCTAATTTAGGGCTTTTGTATGTAATCTCTTATCTTGTAATCTCTTGTAACTCTCTCATGGGTAAGAAAATCTCTCTTTCCTTTGGACTGGACGTACACTATCTTGATGATAGTGGAACTAGTATAAATATTGTGCATCTCTTTTCTTCCTTATAGTTGTTTACTATTTATGTGGAGTAATAGAATAATTGTTTTAGATTGAGCGATGTTCAAATGGCAAATCTAGATCTTGTTTATTGTTTTTTCCCACATTTGTGCAATCTTTACACAACATGCAAATGTCATCAAATATATCAGCATAATGTTAGCAAGAGGTAAATGTCTAGAATAAACTTGCAGAAACTAAACGTAGTAAATGAAAAATTCACTCATCTTTTGTAAACATAAGTAACTATCATTCTTCTAGGGCAATGATAAAAAGAATTATATTTGAAAATTTTCATTTGCCAAACATTTATGTAAAGTGAGTTGAATGAATATTTTTAATTTACGCAACTCTTGTATATGGACACATATGCATATAAACGTATGATTATATATTATTTGAGTTAAATGAATACATTGTGATATAACTAAATATATTAACTATACATCTTAATCATGTCAACGTTTGACTTTTGTCTAATCAAGAACAATGTATTGAACATAAAAGAAATATAAATCTACTCTCCACTTGTATATAAACCTAAATCTGAATCCCAACATCATAATAAGGAATAATAATATGATATCATATTTTTCTCGAACAAAGTGATAAAAAATGTAGATTTCTTTTTTTTCATGAAAATAGAACGAATAACAATTGTTTTACAGAGCTTACACTTTGAAAACGAATCAGAAGTTTTTCCCTTTGTTACTTGGATATATCGGCTGTCTTTCTAAATGCTACACTATATATTTTTCAAAAACTTAGAGTTGTGCTTTGTAACATGTAAAGTTCGTGTATTTTCTACAATAATATTGATTTGATTACTTTTTATTTGTTCACTATTGCATAAAATAGGATGGCGTTAGAATGTAGATGTTCATTCTAGTTATTTTAAGAAAAGCATTAGTATGGTTGAAAAAAATAGAAAGTTAGTTGTCTATTCCTTAAAATGTTATTTTGTATGCTACATAATAAATTTCTTCTTACTACAATGTTTCAGTTAATAAATCAAATTTGTAACAATAAATACCTATTACACAGACCACTTCTTAGTATAAGAAATAATTTATTTATATTGTTTCTTACAATATGTTTGCTTCTTGAAATAAATATTGTTTCACGCTCAAAATTTATATAGAGATATGCTTAAATATATACGAAACTTAATGTACCCAATGTTAGCTTTAACCAAAACCAAATGAACAAAGAAACAAAAACCTAGGAAATTCTTTTCTATTACGAAAATTCTTTCATACTATCATGAAAGAACATACGAATTAGATAATAAAGGTTGTTTACCACCATAATAAAATTGATGTTATAAATAAATCAGCCGACCTTCAATGGACATTATATTTAATCAACTTAAATAACTCTTTCTTTTAGGTTATAATTCTCAAAATAATAAGTTGGATTTAAAATACTAAGCAAATATATCATTGAGAAAGAATTGAGTGTACAATAAAATAAATTAGAACATATTTCTTTTGATTTTATACTAATATCTTACCCATTTTAAGTATTTTAAGCAAAGGCACTTATTTACCAAAGAAAAAAACATCATTCTAAATGAAAGGTAATTTCAAGTAGTAGCAAAATGTAAGTAATGTATAACATCAATATTAAATTACAGTAGTGATCAACTAAAAAGTTAAAAAAATACATCAAAATTTGTACTAAATTGAAAACATTATATGTAAACTAAAATATGTAGAAATCAAATTGGCGAATGGTAATGAAGTTGTAAACTTCATGAAATTATTAACAAATCTATGCTATTTGAAACATTCTTAATTTAGAACAATGGAAAGCAAAAGTATAAAGTAAAAATGGTAACAACATTGATTAGGACACAAATGTACAAAAGACAACAAATTAATTTTTGTTAATACAAACCTGATATCAAATCATAAACATAAATTGTATGATTATTATGGATCCCTTAAAAATTGGTATGCGTTCAAAAAATATAAAAATACAAAAATTATGGATATTTTTGTACATGTTCGCTTTTTTGTTAAACTAATGTTAACTTAGCTATTGCTAATAAAAGAGAATCACACTTGCAATGCACTAACCATTTATAAATAAAATGATGCCTAGTAAAGAACAAAAAATTATAAATTTAATTACCTTTTATAAGAATACCAAATTATGAAATATATATATTTCTAAATCAGCTTATCAATATCTTATTATTTCATTTAACATGTTAACAATGCATTATTAATTCCAAATATTACTATTTATTGTACGAAATAAATGATAAAAATATATAATTATGATTGCTTTAGAGATTTAGTAAATATTGCTTGATTTACTAAAGATTGTAATTATACAATGTTTACTTTGAATTTTACCACTTAAATTTTTGCTAATTAAGTTTTGTAGTATTACTTATTTATTAACTCTTACTGAAAATAAATGTGGTATACATTTGAATATATATTATGTTTTTGTTCAAACTTTTGATTCTTGTATACAATTGCATCTATTATTATTAACTTTCAATTAGTTTTGATTATTGTTAGTGTAAATTTTATAAAATTATTTTGTATGAGTTATTTGTTTTTAAAGAAAAAGAAGAGAAAGAGAAGAGGAAGAATGTGGGATTAGAATAGTCCCACATCATAGAATATTGAAAAATGTATTAGTTTAAATATAAGTTTCTCAAAGGAAGGTTGGGTTCTTTGAGCACTCAAATGTTTGCTCTATTGTGAGGAGGGAAGTCATGCATAATGTAACAACCCGCATATCTATCGATTTTATATTTAAATATTTTATTTAAATATTTTATCGTTAGTCGGATGTTAGTCCGAAAAGCTACTTTTTGCATACGGTCAAATTAGGACTCGAGACCACTTCCATTGAGTTCAAAATGACGTTTGCGATCTTTTTGAGTGTAAACTTCGATATGTTTGGAGATAGTGAAATTTTCAACACTTTTTCCCGCCTTTGACTTTGGTTTGGACTGCACCCCTTTAGTTCAGCCCAACCATCTTCCTCACTCTATCAAAACACTTCAAGCTTTGTCAAAAACGGTGGTGGGAAGTGGAAATTAAAACTCCAAACACAAATTCTATTGCAAATCCGAGATTCAACATCAAATTCACGTGAAGACCATTGATTCAAGCTTGTTGGTGTTCTTGCTTTGCTCTCAAATCTCCATCTTCATCAAATTCCATGAAAAGGTGAGATTTTTGATCTCACATCTTGCCTATATCTATCTTGGACTGTTGGGAATGATCCTCTATTGCATTTGTATGAATATCTGCATTTGGTTTGGATTGGATTGGCGAAAAACTCAAAAATTAGTGATTTTGGTGAAAAAACTGCTACTAGGTCGTTCTGGCCATTTTTAGCTCGTTCTGGCCCTTAAGTCGTAGGTCGTTGCCGACCTATAATCTCCAGGCAAAATGATTAAGTCGTTCACGAGCTAAAGGCATGAGTCGTTCACGAGTTAAAGGCATGAGTCGTTCACGAGTTAAAGGCTTAAGTCGTTTGTAGTTAGCTCGTTCGCCTCGAGTTAAGTCGTAGGTCGTTTGGCCTTAAGTCGTTAGCAGTTAGCTCGTAGCTCGTATTCTAGGCTTAGGTCGTTAAGTCGTTCGTTCCCCTAAGTCGTTCAAGGCTTAGGTCGTAAGACCTTAGGTCATGCACTTTTAGGTCGCGAACAACCTTATGTCGCGAACCTCTTTAGGTCGTATGACCCTAATTTTCTTAGGTCGTTGGACTTTTTTAACTCGTTGGGTCGTAGACCGTTAAACTGTTAAGTCGCGTACTTTCTTAGGTCGCGCATCCCACTTAGGTCGCTTGACCTTAAGTCGTAGGTCGTCTCCGACCTAACATTCCCACTGCTATTTCACTAGGTCGCTTGACCTTAAGTCGTAGGTCGCTTGACCTTAAGTCGTAGGTCGCTTGACTTTGTTAAGTCGTAGGTCGCTCGACTTTGTTAAGTCGCAGGACTCTGTAAGTCGTAGGTCGTCGCCGACCTTACACTTGGTCTTTTTAGTTCACGATTTCCTTAGGTCGTATGACCTATTTTTCCTTAGGTCGCTGGACCGCTTGCCTTCACTAAGTCGTACCGTGATGGGGCGCTGCCCCGCACCCCGCCGTGGGCGCTGCCCCCTGGACCCCCGCGACCTGACCGGTCAGGTCGAACCCCTTATTACTCTGCGTAGGCAATCTTATCTGAAAAGCATTCATCAGAACTTCCACTTTGATGCATTTTGAGCTGATTTCCTTGGATTTTATTCACGTCTCCGAATGTGAATTTTTGTGATAGATTGTTCCAACAATCATTTTATGACTTGTCACTTTAAAGATATGAAGGTTTTAATACTAGTAGTAAATATCAAAACTCTTTCATCAAATCGATTTCAACACTATTTTTAATATCAAAAGCTCGTTTTCTCAAACCGATTTTCAATCTACTAATATATATAAGCCTTTACTTCACTCGAATGAGAAATCGACTTAAACGACTTAGTAAAACGAGTGGTATGAAACACTTGCGTTCACTTCGTCGGTTAGCTCTTGGACTTATTCGATTGATCCCTTTTCGTGACAATTTACTAGTGAAGATTTACAGCTTGTTCGTAAATATTTAAGTTAAGCAAGTGGTTATGGGACATGAAGCTAAACTCATATATTTACTAGCTTGGTGTGATTGACACTTCTCGCTGATCATGATGATCATTTTATGATTTAGACTAGCAATTGTGCGATGTCTCTTTGTTTGCAAGGTAAGACTAGACCGCAGTAGTGTGATTCCGACTCACACACATCTCTTTGTCCGCAAGGTTAGTCTAGACCGCAGTAGTGTGATTCCGACTCACACATATCTTTTTGTTTGCGAGGTTAGGCTAGACACCACTTGTGTGATTCCATTCACACATACCTTTTTGCTTTTTGGTTAGCCTAGGCCTCAATCAGTGTGATTCCGACTCACACATATGGGGTAGCTCCCCATGGTCTTCGGACCATCATGTGATAGGCCTCTTTCTCTTTTTTATGATTTCTGGATTTCTTGTTTGATTTCTGGATTCTTATGTCATTGACTTGTTATGAGTACAAGTTTAGGGTATGATGCCCTCTTTGGATCTTTGAGAAGATTCTCGTGATATTGATCATTTCTCATCGGTTGATCTCCTGTTTATCATCATTTTCATACTTATAGTAGTATGTCAGTATGGATATTCTATGTTTATGCCATGTCTTTTATTATATATCATGTCATCTGATATTTATAGTTAGACTGATCCGTTTATTATTTTCTTAAATAATACTCGGGTCAGACCGAGATGTTACAGGTGCTTCTGCTTGACTTCCTTCCGGGATTTGCTACTCTGACTTTTGGCTGACTATTTAGTTTAGCAGTTTTTGTTGTATACACTTGAGATATGGACTCATAGTTGTATTCTTTTGGTATAGCACGTGTTGCTATTCTTTTGTATTACTGTGGAACTTTTTGACCACTACTCTGATGTACACTTTCATGTGTTAGTTATATATTCATATCTTCTTCCGCCTTTGTGATATGGATGTCTGTGACTGCTATGTGTTATGTTTATTTCTATTTTTGTTTCCGAAGATTATTTTATAGCCACCATGTGATAATCAATTACATGGATGGTCGCTCCTCAACAGCCTTATTCTCCGTGCTAGTTGACAGAACTACATCGTAGTGTCCTTGGCTAGCGTGGGTATTGAGGTGGGGCATCACACATAACCACCACACTTCGGTTGGGTCAGGTTTGGATACGAACTATATTTTTGGATAGAATTAATCCAGTTAAAACGGGCAAGTTCTAAACTCGGTATTAAGCCTGAGAAACATACTAGCGGAATGTTTAAAAATTCAAAGGAAATGAAGCGTCGTTTGGCAGAAGATGCGATTGTTACAAATGAAATCTTCCCACCTATAAATACCAACACCCGAAAAATGTTACAATTTACTTCTACTTTCCCAAAAATTTACAAAGTTTGAAAACTGTTTCGAATTCCTGAGACAGAAACCCCAAAAAGCATTTCAATCAGAAATGCCTAAATAGTATTGATGATCTCCTTCTCTTCTCCTCTCTCATTTTTCTTTCAAAACCATTTTGGGTTCTGATACTGCAGATCACAAATTTGATACTCTTGTAACGACCCGAAATTTTCGACTCCGAAAATCCCAGATTGTTCAAGGAAAGAAGAAGAAAGAGGAAGAAGAAGAACAAAAAACAAACTCAGAATCTCACATTTCGCAGCGAATCAAATATAATATCAAATAATAGCATTTATACAGAAATCTTTATCAGTCACTTTCATTCAATACATCAGAGTTACAACCATTCATATATCAATTGGACAGTTAAGATTAACTTGTCCCAGAAATACAAACAATATAGCATAGCGGAATACACTCCATACGTTCCTGCCATCCAGCTCGCCTCCTGAGCTCCAGAACGTCCTTACCTGGAAATTTGTAATACTCGGTCTGACCCGAGCATAACATCAAAGTAACACCTGGGTCAGGTTGGAAACCAGCGTGAGTAAACCCATATAACATGAAATACTAAGTTATAAAAACTTATTTGCAAAACCAGGGTAAGTCGTACCTTCTACGAGTTCTCATCTTATTTAAGACAATTATTTATTTCAAACAATATCTAAGAATCATTACTCGGTTCAAATATCCATGATAGCTAACTTATTTTATTCCAGCCTGTTTACTTTTAAAATCAAATTATAAAGAATTTAGATTACAAAACGAAGTGGTTCCGGGTATTTGCTAATACCTGATTCCAGTCTCTTCGAATTCAATGTCATCTCTATTCCAAGTTGTTAAGTTTAAACAATACAATTTATATTCAGGACATCATACCACACAATAATTCAACTCAGATAGGTAAACCACATTATCACAGTTCAACTTATTCTTCTCACAGCACATCTCAATCGCCCATCAGAGATATCAACAATCCCAGAAATCCAATATCATTCAACATCCATAATCAAGATTTATTAGACAAGTAATTCCTAATTAATTTAATTAATCTCCAATTAAATTAATCACCAACTTAAATTTCTTGGATTACCTTAATCCTGCTTACTTATCATTAATTAATTACAACCTAATTAATAAATCCTTCTTTAATATTTTAATTAATCCTCCTTGATTAATTATTCTTTAATTACATTAAGTAATTAACCTTTAATTACCACATAGATTAATTACCTTAACCATTCACATTAATTAACCTTTAATTAATCTCCCTAATTAATTACATTAATTAATGATCCTCTAATCACTTTCCTTAATTAATTATTCTTTTAATTAATTACATTTATTAATTAACCCTAATTAATCATCCCATAATTAATTAACCTTTAATTTATTAATCCATTATCCTCTAATCATTAATTAAATTAATTAACCCTCAACAAATTAATCCTTTAATTACTTATATTAAGTAATTATCATTTAAGTAATTAATCTCTAATTACTTACATTAATCATTAATTATCCAAAACCTTAATTAACTTTAAGATGAACCAATTATCTTAATTACTTAATTACACTATTTAATTAAGTTTATTAAAAATGAATTTTGAAATAAAGGTTATTAAAACATATCAAAACTTAATTAATTTAAAAATACTTATTTTTAAACCTTAAATTAATTCCAAACTTAATTAAGACATCCATTATATAAAAGAATTAATTAAGAAGTTGTTTAGCTTTTAAAACTTGTTTGATTTAAAAACTTAAAAACTATAACAACTTCGATTTCCCCCGAGCCAAACACGCTATCTCCCCGAGTAAACCCCTGAGCCATTGCCCTCTTCCCTAAAACCAACCAACCCAGATAACAACATACACGCGTATACGTGCACATCACCTCGCCGCTACTCCGATCGACGCTGCGACCTCAGACAAGTCGTCAACGACCATCTCAACTCAACCGACCACCCAGAATCCCGAACCTCCATGCAAAAAAAAATTGAGCGAACTCGAACCCATCAGGCTGTAACCCAATCACTTTATTCCACCTTGCGCCACCGACACCGACCATCGGAACCCAATCCCTTCAGCCAACAGCTTCGTCTTCCTTCTCTCAAGCTTATCCCCCCATACCGCATCCCCCAGTCGCCACCACGACACCTTAAACACTCGAAAACCCACCTCGACCAAGGACAATCCTGAAACCCTAAATTACCTTCTTCCAGTCACCACGGCCACTGAGAATCCCTGCCACCATTTTTCCCTTAACCGCCCTCACCTTAGCCTTCTTCGACCCGAGCCCCTAAGCTCAAAAGCATTGGGGTTGATAGAAATTCCACAACGACCCAATTCCGACCAATTCCCCTTAACTCAATATCCACTCAATTAAAAATCAAAAGAACTCGACCTAAATTCAACAATTTGGACATAGATTCCAGTTATATAAGTGAAAACTTGAATTGCCCTAATTGAATTTCCTGGAAAATTGGTTATCCTCTGTAAATTCATTATTTTCCAGATAATAACTTAATAATTTCATCTAAGGCCATTTTTAAAATAAGTTTTCATCAATCCAAATGCATTTCCCTTTGACATTATAACCTATAATTGCTTGAGTGAAGAGAAATGGATTTTGATGTGATTATTTGGGTCTGTAAATCAAAAATAGAGGTTTAAATATTTAAACACAGACATGCATTAACATATACACAACAACTATAAACTGATACACATGCAATCATATTCACACATTCATACAAACATTCTTCATATCATATCCTCAAGTACTTGCATCAGGTTATAGAATAGATTAAGTTTTTTATTTTATTTTTAAAAGTTTACTCACATCTATAAAAAGGATTGATTTTCAAAGATGATGTTTACTCCCATTTTCTTGATGCAGAGCAGACAAGCTATGTACAGGCTTGACATCTATATCCACATACATATTCACAGCCATTCACTCATATACCCAGACAAACACTTTCATTCATGCAAGTCATATTTAAGCTATTATTATCATCAATTGTTGCATGCACAAAATACAGACGATTTACTTGAAAGGGTTTAAAGTTTACTCACAGTTTTTGTTTGAACAGAGAAGCTTTGTTTTGAGAATCTGAAAACTAATTTTGATGGTTGATTTGAATCTTGAATCTGATCTGCTTAATGTATAAGTTGAATTTGAATCTTTGCTGAGTTGATCTTGCTTTTGAATCAGGTATGTTTGCTTTAGATTAGGTTGAAAACTTAGTGAAGTTGTTGTTTGGGTTTCTTTTATTTTGATACCGGTCTTTATTTTTAAATTTTTGATAGATGAAGAAATGAAAGGAGAAAGACTAGTTTGGAGAGGATTAAAGATTTATGTATAGAGTCTATTTTCTAACATACTTATTTATTTTAATTTAAAGAAAATAAATGCCACTTGTCTTTTTGCATGATCCTTACCTATACAAATGTCTAATGCATGTATTTATTTATTATATATCTTTATTTTTACACTTTCTTTTTATTTATGTGTAAATAATTCAAAGGAAACAATATAAACTTACTTACATATATTTTTAATAATCTTTTATGTTTTTAAAAAAAATTGAATCTTAACTTTAAATATCCTTTGAGCATTATTATATTCAAACAATAACTTCCAAATCATAATATATATATATCAATTTACTATAAGATTTATCATTTATTATAGTTTTAAATTCATTTATATATATCCAGAATTTTATTTGTTCAACCAAATAAAATCAGTTCTCAATAGTAACAATCAGTTAATTATCCAATTATCAGATGTCCTGAAATCCGGGTTATCACATTCCTCCCTCCTTTAAAATTTTTTGTCCTCGAAAAGGAACGAAGCCAGAATTTTATTACTATGCTTATTATCAGTTAAATTACTCTTTGAGCACTTTTAACTATAAACTCTTTTATTAAGAATTTTTAAAACACTTTAAAAATCTATATAATATCACCAAAATAGTTTTATAAAAAAATACTTTTTATAACTTGATGTCTCAACAAGTCCATCCTTGTTCTCATAGAAATTCGGTCATATGTTGATCAGGCGTATGACTGAAAATCTATAAGTACTTGGTAATCCCGTTTTCAACATCCAGTGAAAATACTTGGAAAATATTTTGAAAATATAGTAAACATTTTTGAAAATATAGAAACATTTTTGGTGAGAATGTTATGGAAATCATCACCCCCTTCATGGTCGTAGTTAACCCGATGGTTACGTTGCCATCCCGGCAAAATCCATAGATAACCGTAGGCTTCCGCACCACTCGATTACACCATGGAACCCGCTACAGATAGCAGTTACATCCTGGGTTACATTGCCATCACAGCAAAAGTCCATGTAACTATAGGCATCAGCGCCCTCGATTTTCGCTGCCAAATGAAACTTCTTCACTCCCACATAGCTCGCAGACTACATCAGTCAAGTCCCAATATAGCCTTAGGCTCTCACGGCCTCTTGACTTTCGCTATGTCTTCATAGATCGCAGTCTACCGATGTTATGTTCCCATCCTGGCAAAATCAAACGTAGACCGTTGGCTCTCAGCAGTACACACGACTTCCGCTATGGTCCATAGTAGATCGCAGTGACATCGAGCTACACTGTCGTCACAGCATAATCCAATGTCTCTGTAGGCATCAGCGCCCTCGACTTTCGCTACCCACTACACATAATCCTCAGGCACTAGTTTGTCCGGACTCCTCATAGGATCAACTTTAGAACCCCCCTTAGGGTTCAAGGCAGTACCACCCTGTGGCACTCCTGAGAAGTTCATTTCAAGGGAGCGCCTTTTTCCCCAAAGCCATTCTCAAAACACTTTATACTATATAATTATAGTTTCTTCAAATCATACCCTTTATGATTTATATCAAAATCTCCTTTACACAAAATCGATATCCCAAATCGATAGTTCCAAAGTTGGCTTTCCAAATTCCCAAAACTAATTTTTCTCAAAAATCAAAAGCCTTTCCAAAATCCATAGGTTCCAAAACCTTTTCCAAAATCATTCTCATAAAATCCCTTATATATATAGATATATATAATCTTGAAAAATCTTGGATCACTTCATACTTGTATAAATTCTCTTTTTATACTACAAATACTTTCAAAAACTTTTTCTTCTGGCTATAAATTCAACAAGGGAAGTTTATCATATATAACAAAGATATATAACTTTGTTTATTCCAAATCAAATATTCAAATTTGATTTACTCTTTTATAAAGTTATTAACCATATCACTTTTCTATAAAATGAGTTCTAATCATAGAAATATTCAACTCCCATTTAAATTGATTCAATTTCAACTCAATTTAAATTAACTTCAATTCCTATCCCAAATTCAAATCAACTCCCAATTGAATTTCAAACTTATTCAATTCAATTTCACATCAAATTAATTCGATTCAAATTTTCCATTTGAATTTTATTCTTATCCATCTTCAATCAAAATTCCAATTAATTTAAATCAAATTCAATTTGAACTAATTCAATTAAAATCTCAACTTAAAACCATCTCGAATTTCATTTTGAAATTTCCAATTCAGGTTGTTCATTCTAAACTCATTTAACTCCCCTTAAGTTAAATTCAATTTAATCTAGTCAACTTTACCCAATTTGAATTCCCATTTCAAATTTTTAACTTTATATTAATAATCTTCCTACATATAAGTTCAAAAACTTATCACTTGGGTTTTCATATCACATTCCAAGTAAAAATTTAAAACTCAACACTTAGAGTTTATTTCAAATCATCTTTGATATTATGTATATCCACACATAAATACATTTATTTTCTTTGCACACAAAGTTATACTTTAAATTTTAAACCACCTTTGGTTTTAATCCAAAACAAATTTCTTTTAAACCTTTAAAACAACTCTTGTTTTAAAATAAAATTCCTAAATTAAAATATTTAATTCCAATAACCATCAACCAATTCCTTAATATATATAATAATTAGAAAAACTATTGCTTTATATACCAAAATATAAGCTTATAAAAAAAATCATTTCATTTTTAAAACCGTTTTCAAAATCTTTATATAAGAAAATAACAAGTACGCTTTCATATTTATATTACACTCAACTCATTCTAGGGTACTACTGACCCTATCCTTAATGAGTAACCTACCAAAGCCAAGGTTCTCGCTTAACCTTCAGCTCTGATACCAAATGCAAGGACCTGAAATTTTCGACTCCGAAAATCCCAGATTGTTAAAGGAAAGAAGAAAAAAGAGGAAGAACAGAAAACAAACTCAGAATCTCACATTTCGCAGCGGATCAAATATAATATCAAATAATAGCATTTATACAGAAAATCTTTATCAGTCACTTTCATTCAATACATCAGAGTTACAACCATTCATATATCAATTGGACAGTTAAGATTAACTTGTCCCAGAAATACAAACAATATAGCATAGCGGAATACACTCCATACGTTCCTGCCATCCAGCTCGCCTCCTGAGCTCCAGAACGCCCTTACCTAGAAATTTGTAATACTCGGTCTGACCCGAGCATTACATCAAAGTAACACCCGGGTCAGGTTGGAAACCAACATTAGTAAACCCATATAACATGAAATACTAAGTTATAAAAACTTATTTGCAAAACCAGGGTAACTCGTACTGTAACAACCCGGTATTTTGTACCGATTTAACTATCATCTTTTGACGATTTCTTTTCCTGGTTAATCGTTGTTTGGAATTTTTGCACTTGTATATGAACGAGCTTTAACAATCTGTTAAGTGTCATGAACGTTGAAGGTTACAACCTCTTTCCCTATTTGTTCAGTTAAAAAGAAAACCCAATTCCCCTTTTTTATATTTGCCTTCCGTCCTCATTCGAACCCTAAAAGCATACGAGAGAAATAAAAATGGCGGTCGCGATTGCTCTTCGTTCGATCTGGAAAATTAGGGCTTCGCTCCCTTTTAGCTCGGCTTTGCTCGAGGAGGTGATTCTTGCTTGCTTTGGCTTTGGGCGCTCCTTCTATTCGTCGATGACTTGATTGCTCGAATTCAACCAATTTCTGGGCTTCGCGATCTCGTTTTCAAATCATCGTCACGCGAGATGATTTCAGCTGGATTGAAGCTTCAAAACTTCAACTCGACCGAACTGAGGTGAGTAATCTTGTACTCACATCTAATTTAACTCTCCAGTGCATGATTTTGGGTTCGAATTTATATGGGTTCGAAACCTTGATTTTCGTTCGTACATTCTTTGTTTGAATTTGTCACCTGATATAGCTTGGTCGTTGGATTTCGTATGGATGTTTGAGTTGATTTACGACTTGTTCAATTCATATATATATTTTTCTTGATATCCACGGTGTTGAATTTGCCCTGTTCGAACTTTCCCTGGTCACCACGTTTCAGACCTGTTCATATGCGTATATTTTTTTGATTATATTGTTCGAACTTGTTGCCTTGGTAATCATGGTTGTGAATTTCTGAACTCGTCTGTTGACATTGGCTTTGACTTTGCACTAGTACCATTCACCGGTGATCTAAGTACTTCCAACTTGTTTCTTCTCTGACCTTCACTAATATAGTTGTTTTTGTGATTTATTCTGGCCTTGTCGACTTCACCGTGAACTTTGGCTCTGAATCATGGTAGTTCACTGTATTGTGCTTTTGTTTTGTCATTCGACTTACAGGTGCATTGACCTGTACCTGTGCACTTGTGTACTTTGTGTTCTGTTCATTAGCTTGGTAGCAATCCATATAGTATTTGTGAAATGCCATGACTGTTCTTCGTTCCACTGTGCACTGCTTGACTCGAAATCTAGTTGCATCCTTGCGATGATATATTGTTACTGGTGCAGTTTTGGGTTTCCAGTTGTACTTGGTTCATGTCAGATTAGTTCATGTCTTGTTGTAGTTCCTTGGTCTTTGCATATGTTGTCTGGGTTCATACTCCATTGTTCCTTTGCATATTTGAACTGTCATTGTTTCACTTGTACTTTGCGAAGCAGTGTTGTATTTCATGAAGTCTTCATTGCATATTGATCTGATCTAATGCCATTTGCATATGACCCTTGTACCTGTGCATATTTGTGGCAGTTTCACTCAACTTCATACATGACCTGTTTCACTTGTTACCTGTAGTGTTGACATTTTGCATTGCCTTCAGTTCCCTGTCTTGATTCATGTTTATTTGATATTTGTCTGCTGAAGCAGTAGCATTGATATTGAGACATGTATTATGATGTTCATATGTACTGCCCTTGTACATGCTTCACTGCATCATCTTCTACATGTTGCACTTGCAATGATGTTCTCCATTTCATGTTCGAATTCATACTTGTCTGCACTGTATACATTTCTGGCCATTGTTTTATCACTGTTACTTCCCTGACCTGTTGCATTTGTTGTCATGGCACATCTCTGGTTCACGCCTGATTCACTGTTGTAGCTGTTGTATATAAGTCTGACAAACTTTGGTCTTGACTTCATTTGTTCGTGTAGCCTGTATGATTCCAGTTTTACTTGAACTGTCGTTGTTGCAGTATAATTTGACAGGCTCGATCACTTGAGATTGCCTGCTTGGTAGCTTTTGTTCTTGTCCAGTTTGTACTTGCCTCGTTGAACTTGTAACCGCATGTGCCTTGTTGCTGTGACATTCTAGATTGCATTATTGCTGCTACTTGAATTTGTAGTTGTTCAATTGCCTTCTGATCCACTTGACCATTTGTATACATACTTTCAAGTATGTATTCAGATGTATGTTCACTTTTGCATATCCATGTGTCATATTCACTTGCATCTGTTCATCCTTGAGCACTTGCTGACCTGCTGCATTTTCGTAGCAGTTTTACCCTTGTCCCGTTTGGTGACTTTATATTCCGTTGTGGCGAGGCAGTGCACGCGTGTGTGCACTGCAGTCACACTGAATTGACAGTTTTTAATCGATCTCTTTTATTCTTAATTCATCGACCTGTTGCGTAATTCGTAGGCTGTATTGGCGAGGCAGTACATGTTAGCGTGTACTGCAGCCAATTAGCATTGATATTTTTAAATTGACATTTCAATTGCTTAAACTGCTTTGGATTTCTGTTTTGTGGATTAACACTGTTTAGTGTTATATCTGCCGTTATCCAATTCTCGTATCGAGAGTTGGATATACGAGATTTCTGTGACTGTCATCTATATTGAGATTGATTATTATTGCTTCTATGCTCTAATAACTGATTTTGAATTAGACTGACCCGAGTATTATTTTCTTTTGAATGTAATACTCGGGTCAGACCGAGTATTTACAGGTTGTAGATTTTTAGCTTTGGGTTGCTGCTAGAGCTATGAAGACTTTTTATATCATTTGAAGTGGTCTTCGTCCTGTTGAAGTAGTCAGTGTGTCTGTTTTAAGATGATAATGTATTCATGTATATTAGTCGATAATGTACTTGTATATATAACTTCTTGAGTCGACAATTGTAGTTGTATCATTTGTATTGTGTCAAATGTATTGTAACTGATATCAGTTATTGTATATATGAGACTTTTTGTTCCATCTTTATTCCGCATTTATGTTATCTGTGTTATTTGTATATCTATTGTCCTAAACTATTATAGCCACTGTGTAGTAGCTTTGAGTTTGTATCGGTATGTCGGGTTTCCTCTAAAAATGAAATGCAATGTTTTATTATCTGACATATCGGTGCTCGCACAAGGCAATTACATAGATGGTCGCTCCTCAACAGCCTTATTGTCCGTGCTAGTTGACAACACTACACCGTAGTGTTCTTGGCTAGCGTGGGTATAGAGGTGGGGCGTCACAGCTTGGTATCGGAGCCTGGGGTTTAGGACAATTATAAAACATAACTTAGATGGAGCATGTGTTACAACTATTTGTCGATGTTTTATCTCTCATCTTTACATATGATTATTTTTGACTGTTAGGTATGAATTTCTAACGCTTATTCATGTGTTTTCGGCTTTGAATTGATTTAGCCGATGTTGATTTTGTTTTAATTTGGCAAATTAAAGCCATTTTGACTTTTGGACTTTGTTCCACTTTTGTTCTATGCTATGAGTGTCATTGTGTACCTGTTACACTGTGATGAAAAAATAGCTGGACCAGTTGCAAAATTGAGTAATTTTGATTTCTCATTCACATCTAGTTTGAATCCCAGCGATTTTGAACTTGATATTTTGTGTTTTCCTCATCTTGAATTCCATTCGACTTCGGTCACTTTGTTTTTGAGAAATTGCTAATTTCTTGATTTTTAAGACTCTGATTTTGTTTGCCGTTGGTTTCTTTGATAATGATGATTGATTCATTTTGTACTCGACTGCGGCTATTAATTGTAGACTTCGACATTGACTTGATTCTTACTTTTGTTGAAGTCATTTATGCATTTCTGCTCGATTTGCTTTTTTTTTTCCCAGTTGATAATCGATTCTTCTTTTCTAATTAGTTGTTATCACCTTTGTCGATTTTGATAACTTCTATTTCTGGAATTTTTGGGTATTCCTACTTTGATGAATTTGGAATCGAATTCTTTGTATTTTATTCACGTCTTCGAACGTGAAATTTTAGTGAACTGACTTGGTTTCCTAATTTAATCGATTCTTGATCATTTCCCCGATTTGTTGCTATCATTTATTAGCAACTTCGATGACATTTTCTTCGGGATTTTTGTGAACATACTTTCTGATGGATTCAGTATCGATTTCTTTGGATTCCATTCACATCTTCGTATGTGAATTCTTGTGATTGATTGTTTCTACAATCATTTTTGTGATTTGTCACTTTAAAAATATAAAGGTTTTCTATACTAGTAGTAAATATTAAAATCCTTTTTCCAAACGATTTCAAAACTATTTTACTACAAAGCTCTTTTTCCTAAACCGTTTTCCAATCTATTAGTATATACAAGCCTTTATTTCACTCGTATGAGAAATTGAATTAAACGACTTAGTAAAACAAGTGGTATGAAACGCTTGCGTTTACTTCGTCGGTTAACTCCTGGACTTGTTCGATTGAACTTTTTGTGACAATTTTCTAGTGTAATTGACACTTCTCGTTGATCATGACGATCATTTTAAGGTTAGTCTAAACCGCAGTAGTGTGATTCCGACTCACACATATCTCTTTGTTCGCAAGGTTAGACTAGACCGCAGTAGTGTGATTCCGACTCACACATATCTCTTCGTCCGCAAGGTTAGTCTAGACCGCAGTAGTGTGATTCCGACTCACACATATCTCTTTGTTCGCAAGGTTAGACTAGACCGCAGTAGTGTGATTCCGACTCACACATATCTCTTCGTCCGCAAGGTTAGTCTAGACCGCAGTAGTGTGATTCCGACTCACACATATCTCTTCGTCCGCAAGGTTAGACTAGACCGCAGTAGTGTGATTCCGACTCACACATATCTCTTCGTCCGCAAGGTTAGTCTAGACCGCAGTAGTGTGATTCCGACTCACACATATCTTTTTGTTTGCAAGGTTAGACTAGACACCACTTGTGTGATTCCATTCACACATACCTTTTTGCTTTTTGGTTAGTCTAGACCCTAAATTTGTGTGATTCCACTCACCCATGTCTTTTTCTCTGCGAGGTTAGCCTAGACCTCAATCTGTGTGATTCCGACTCACACGCGTGGGATAGCGACCCACGGTCTTCGGACCATTCCTGTGTGAAACTTTAATGGATGGCTTCCATGAGATAGCGTCTCATCTTGTGATACCGGTATTTTGGAGTTTTCATGCTCCCATTTTGTGATAGGCATTTCCCTTTTCCTTTTTATGGTTTAGACTAGCAAATGTGCGATGTCTCTTTCTCTGCGAGGTTAGCCTAGACCTCAATCTGTGTGATTCCGACTCACACGCGTGGGAAAGCGACCCACGGTCTTCGGACCATTCCTGTGTGAAACTTTAATGGTTAGCCACCATGAGATAGCGTCTCGTCTTGTGAAACCGGTGTTTTGGAGTTTTTATACTCCCGTTTTTCTGATAGGCCTTTCCCCCCTTCTTGTGATTTCTGGATTTCTTGTGATGATTTCTGGAATTTTGTGCTTCACCAATTTTCGTGATTTCTATTGATATGTTTATCAATTTTTGTGCATTGGTGAATTCATGTGTTATTGACTTGTTATGAATACAAGTTTAGGGTATGATATCCCTTTCTATCTTTGAGAAGATTCTTGTGACATTTTTGATGAATGAAAATTCATTTGGCATTATATTTTGATGCCAGTTATTTTGATGAGATTTTGACGTGTTAGCTTCAGTACCCGTCAATTTTGAAATGGATTTACAAGCGGTTCTCCCGCAATACTGATATTGCTAATTTAATCACGTGTTTTCAAAATTCTTTATTTTTAAAAGTTGTTTCAAAAATATAAATTAAAATTGTTTTCAAAATTTTTACAGCTTACATTTTCAAAAGAACGAGGAAGCGATTTAAACCTTTCAGAAAAATCGAGGACTATGACCCCTTTCTTTTACTGATTCGCTTAATTCCGGACTTGTCCGTTTGAGAATGTGAAATGTTATTTTTAAAACACACAATTCTGCACTTTCAAGAAAACGATAAAGAGATTTAAACGATTTAGCAAAAGTAAGGAGTATGGAACCATACTTTTACTACTTCGGTTAATTCCGGACTCGTTAATTGAATATTTATGACTTCTGATCATCGTTTTTGATAATTAGATGTTTGTGATTTCTGATTATCGTTTTTGATAATCAGATATTTGTGAAATTTGATTATCGTTTGAGATAATTAAATATTTTTCGATTTGATAATCGAATATTTGTGATTTCTGATTATCGTTTTTGATAATCAGATATTTGTGAAATTTGATTATCGTTTGAGATAATTAAATATTTTTCGATTTGATAATCGAATCTTTGTGATTTCTGATTATCGTTTTTGATAATCAGATATTTGTGAAATTTGATTATCGTTTGAGATAATTAAATATTTTTCGATTTGATAATCGAATCTTTGTGATTTCTGGTTATCGTTTTTGATAATCGGATATTTGTGAAATTTGATTATCGTTTGAGATAATTAAATATTTTTCGATTTGATAATCGAATATTTGTGATTTCTGATTATCGTTTTTGATAATCAGATATTTGTGAAATTTGATTATCGTTTGAGATAATTAAATATTTTTCGATTTGATAATCGAATCTTTGTGATTTCTGATTATCGTTTTTGATAATCAGATATTTGTGAAATTTGATTATCGTTTGAGATAATTAAATATTTTTCGATTTGATAATCGAATCTTTGTGATTTCTGATTATCGTTTTTGATAATCAGATATTTGTGAAATTTGATTATCGTTTGAGATAATTAAATATTTTTCGATTTGATAATCGAATCTTTGTGATTTCTGATTATCGTTTTTGATAATCAGATATTTGTGAAAATTCGATTATCGTTTTAGATGATTGAATATTTGCGATTTTGAGATTCGAACTTCGTCTTTTTCTCTGACGATTCAGGTGAGTAATTTGATTTACTCACATTCAATTCGTGCAGTATGTGAATTCTGCTCTGTCTTCCCTTTTTTTTTAAATGCTGGAACTCGATTGATTCTTGCTTTTGATAGTCATCTGATTTTGATTCCTTGATCCCCACGATGTTGATTCTTTTGATTTGAATCAGTCGAACCTTTTGATTATATATCTGATACTTCCATAATTCCTATACTTCCCTGTTGATCTTTGCGTTGCTTATGCATTCGACATTGTTATGTTCTTATGGTTGTTACCTCTTTCCCACTTATCCCTTAGGATTGCGAGGACGCAATTTCTTTAAGGAGGGGAGTCTGTAACAACCCGGTATTTTGTACCGATTTAACTATCATCTTTTGACGATTTCTTTTCCTGGTTAATCGTTGTTTGGAATTTTTGCACTTGTATATGAACGAGCTTTAACAATCTGTTAAGTGTCATGAACGTTGAAGGTTACAACCTCTTTCCCTATTTGTTCAGTTAAAAAGAAAACCCAATTCCCCTTTTATATTTGCCTTCCGTCCTCATTCGAACCCTAAAAGCATACGAGAGAAATAAAAATGGCGGTCGCGATTGCTCTTCCTTCGATCTGGAAAATTAGGGCTTCGTTCCCTTTTAGCTCGGCTTTGCTCGAGGAGGTGATTCTTGCTTGCTTTGGCTTTGGGCGCTCCTTCTATTCGTCGATGACTTGATTGCTCGAATTCAACCAATTTCTGGGCTTCGCGATCTCGTTTTCAAATCATCGTCACGCGAGATGATTTCAGCTGGATTGAAGCTTCAAAACTTCAACTCGACCGAACTGAGGTGAGTAATCTTGTACTCACATCTAATTTAACTCTCCAGTGCATGATTTTGGGTTCGAATTTATATGGGTTCGAAACCTTGATTTTCGTTCGTACATTCTTTGTTTGAATTTGTCACCTGATATAGCTTGGTCGTTGGATTTCGTATGGAAGTTTGAGTTGATTTACGACTTGTTCAATTCATATATATATTTTTCTTGATATCCACGGTGTTGAATTTGCCCTGTTCGAACTTTCCCTGGTCACCACGTTTCAGACCTGTTCATATGCGTATATTTTTTTGATTATATTGTTCGAACTTGTTGCCTTGGTAATCATGGTTGTGAATTTCTGAACTCGTCTGTTGACATTGGCTTTGACTTTGCACTAGTACCATTCACCGGTGATCTAAGTACTTCCAACTTGTTTCTTCTCTGACCTTCACTAATATAGTTGTTTTTGTGATTTATTCTGGCCTTGTCGACTTCACCGTGAACTTTGGCTCTGAATCATGGTAGTTCACTGTATTGTGCTTTTGTTTTGTCATTCGACTTACAGGTGCATTGACCTGTACCTGTGCACTTGTGTACTTTGTGTTCTGTTCATTAGCTTGGTAGCAATCCTTATAGTATTTGTGAAATGCCATTACTGTTCTTCGTTCCACTGTGCACTGCTTGACTCGAAATCTAGTTGCATCCTTGCGATGATATATTGTTACTGGTGCAGTTTTGGGTTTCCAGTTGTACTTGGTTCATGTCAGATTAGTTCATGTCTTGTTGTAGTTCCTTGGTCTTTGCATATGTTGTCTGGGTTCATACTCCATTGTTCCTTTGCATATTTGAACTGTCATTGTTTCACTTGTACTTTGCGAAGCAGTGTTGTATTTCATGAAGTCTTCATTGCATATTGATCTGATCTAATGCCATTTGCATATGACCCTTGTACCTGTGCATATTTGTGGCAGTTTCACTCAACTTCATACATGACCTGTTTCACTTGTTACCTGTAGTGTTGACATTTTGCATTGCCTTCAGTTCCCTGTCTTGATTCATGTTTATTTGATATTTGTCTGCTGAAGCAGTAGCATTGATATTGAGACTTGTATTATGATGTTCATATGTACTGCCCTTGTACATGCTTCACTGCATCATCTTCTACATGTTGCACTTGCAATGATGTTCTCCATTTCATGTTCGAATTCATACTTGTCTGCACTGTATACATTTCTGGCCATTGTTTTATCACTGTTACTTCCCTGACCTGTTGCATTTGTTGTCATGGCACATCTCTGGTTCACGCCTGATTCACTGTTGTAGCTGCTGTATATAAGTCTGACAAACTTTGGTCTTGACTTCATTTGTTCGTGTAGCCTGTATGATTCCAGTTTTACTTGAACTGTCGTTGTTGCAGTATAATTTGACAGGCTCGATCACTTGAGATTGCCTGCTTGGTAGCTTTTGTTCTTGTCCAGTTTGTACTTGCCTCGTTGAACTTGTAACCGCATGTGCCTTGTTGCTGTGACATTCTAGATTGCATTATTGCTGCTACTTGAATTTGTAGTTGTTCAATTGCCTTCTGATCCACTTGACCATTTGTATACATACTTTCAAGTATGTATTCAGATGTATGTTCACTTTTGCATATCCATGTGTCATATTCACTTGCATCTGTTCATCCTTGAGCACTTGCTGACCTGCTGCATTTTTGTAGCAGTTTTACCCTTGTCCCGTTTGGTGACTTTATATTCCGTTGTGGCGAGGCAGTGCACGCGTGCGTGCACTGCAGTCACACCGAATTGACAGTTTTTAATCGATCTCTTTTATTCTTAATTCATCGACCTGTTGCGTAATTCGTAGGCTGTATTGGCGAGGCAGTACATGTTAGCGTGTACTGCAGCCAATTAGCATTGATATTTTTAAATTGACATTTCAATTGCTTAAACTGCTTTGGATTTCTGTTTTGTGGATTAACACTGTTTAGTGTTATATCTGCCGTTATCCAATTCTCGTATCGAGAGTTGGATATACGAGATTTCTGTGACTGTCATCTATATTGAGATTGATTATTATTGCTTCTATGCTCTAATAACTGATTTTGAATTAGATTGACCCGAGTATTATTTTCTTTTGAATGTAATACTCGGGTCAGACCGAGTATTTACAGGTTGTAGATTTTTAGCTTTGGGTTGCTGCTAGAGCTATGAAGACTTTTTATATCATTTGAAGTGGTCTTCGTCCTGTTGAAGTAGTCAGTGTGTCTGTTTTAAGATGATAATGTATTCATGTATATTAGTCGATAATGTACTTGTATATATAACTTCTTGAGTCGACAATTGTAGTTGTATCATTTGTATTGTGTCAAATGTATTGTAACTGATATCAGTTATTGTATATATGAGACTTTTTGTTCCATCTTTATTCCGCATTTATGTTATCTGTGTTATTTGTATATCTATTGTCCTAAACTATTATAGCCACTGTGTAGTAGCTTTGAGTTTGTATCGGTATGTCGGGTTTCCTCTAAAAATGAAATGCAATGTTTTATTATCTGACATATCGGTGCTCGCACAAGGCAATTACATAGATGGTCGCTCCTCAACAGCCTTATTCTCCGTGCTAGTTGACAACACTACACCGTAGTGTTCTTGGCTAGCGTGGGTATAGAGGTGGGGCGTCACACGTACCTTCTACGAGTTCTCATCTTATTTAAGACAATCATTTATTTCAAACAATATCTAAGAATCATTACTCGGTTCAAATATCCATGATAGCTAACTTATTTTATTCCAGCCTTTTTACTTCTAAAATCAAATTATAAAGAATTTAGATTACAAAACGATGTGGTTCCGGGTATTTGCTAATACCCGATTCCGGTCTCTTCGAATTCAATGTCATCTCTATTCCAAGTTGTTAAGTTTAAACAATACAATTTATATTCAGGACATCATACCACACAACAATTCAACTCAAATAGGTAAACCACATTATCACAGTTCAACTTATTCTTATCACAGCACATCTCAATCACCCATCAGGGATATCAACTATCCCAGCAATCCAATATCATTCAACATCCATAATCATGATTTATTACACATGTAATTCCTAATTAATTTAATTAATCTCCAATTAAATTAATCACCAACTTAAATTTCTTGGATTACCTTAATCTTGCTTACTTATCATTAATTAAGTTGTAATTAATTAATTAATTACAACTTAAATAATAAATCCTTCTTTAATATTTTAATTAATCCTCCATGATTAATTATTCTTTAATTACAATAATTATTTAACCTTTAATTACCACATAGATGAATTACCTTAACCATTCATATTAATTAACATTTAATTAATCTCCCTAATTAATTACACTAATTAATGATCCTCTAATCACTTTCCTTAATTAATTATTCTTTTAATTAATTACATTTATTAATTAACCCTAATTAATCATCCCATAATTAATTAACCTTTAATTTATTAATCCATTATCCTCTAATAATTAATTAAATTAATTAACCCTCAACAAATTAATCCTTTAATAATTTATATTAAGTAATTATCATTTAAGTAATTAATCTCTAATTACATACATTAATCATCAATTATCCAAGACCTTAATTAACTTTAAGATAAACCATTTATCTTAATTAATTACTTAATTACACTATTTAATAAAGTTTATTAAAAATGAATTTTGAAATAAAGGTTATTAAAACATTTCAAAACTTAATTAATTTAAATATACTTATTTTTAAACCTTTAATTAATTCCAAACCTAATTGAGACATTCATTATATAAAAGAATAAATTAAGAAGTTGTTTAGCTTTTAAAACTTGTTTGATTTAAAAACTTAAAAACTGTAACAACTTCGATTTCCCCCGAGCCAAACACACTATCTCCTCGAGTAAACCCCCGAGCCATTCCCTTCTTCCCCAAAACCAACCAACCCAGACAACAACATACACGCATGTACGTGCACGTCACCTCGCCGCTACTCCGATCGACGCTGCGACCTCGGACAAGTCATTGACGACCATCTCAACTCAACCGACCACCCAGAATCCCGAACCTCCATGCAAAACAAAGTCGAGCGAACTCGAACCCATCAGGTTGTAACCCAATCACTTTATTCCACATTGCACCACCGACCCCGACCATCGAAACCCAATCCCTTCAGCCAACAGCTTCGTCTTCCTTCTCTCAAGCTTATCCCCCCATACCGCATCCCCCAGTCGCCACCACGATGCCTTAAACACTCGAAAACCCACCTCGACCATGGACAATCATGAAACCCTAAATTACCTTCTTCCAGTCACCACGGCCACCGAGAATCCCTACCACCATTTTTCCCTTAACCGCCCTCACCTCAGCCTTCTTCGACCCGAGCCTCTAAGCTCGAAAGCATCGGGGTTGCTAGAAATTCCACAACAACCCAATTCCGACCAATTCCCCTTAACCCAACATCCACTCAATTAAAAATCAAAAGAACTCCACCTAAATTCAACAATTTGGACATAGATTCCAGTTATATAAGTGAAAACTTAAATTGCCCTAATTTAATTTCCTGGAAAATTGGTTATCCACTGTAAATTCAATATTTTCCAGATAATAACTTAATAATTTAATTTGAGACCATTTTTAAAATAGGTTTTCATCAATCCAAATGCATTTCCCTTTGACATTATAACCTATAATTGCTTGAGGGAAGAGAAATGGATTTTGATGTGATTATTTGGGTCTGTAAATCAAAAACAGAGGTTTAAATATTTAAACACAGACATGCATTAACATATACATAGCAACTATAAACTGATACACATGCAATCATATTCACACATTCATACAAACATTCTTCATATCATATCCTCAAGTACTTGCATCAGGTTATAGAACAGATTAAGATTTTTATTTTATTTTTAAAAAGTTTACTCATATGTATAAAAAGGATTGATTTTCAAAGATGATGTTTACTCCCATTTTCTTGATTTAGAGCAAACAAGCTATGTACAGGCTTGACATCTATATCCACATGCATATTCACAGCCATTCACTCATATACCCAGACAAACACTTTCATTCATGCAAGTCATATTTAAGCTATTATTATCATCAATTGTTGCAAGCACAAAATACAGACGATTTACTTGAAAGGGTTTAAGGTTTACTCACTGTTTTTGTTTGAACAGAGAAGCTTTGTTTTGAGAATCTAAAAACTGATTTTGGTGGTTGATTTGAATCTTGAATCTGATCTTCTTAATGTATAAGTTGAATTTGAATCTTTGCTGAGTTGATCTTGCTTTTGAATCAGGTACGTTTGCTTTTCACCAAGTTGAAAACTTGGTGAAGTTGTTGTTTGGGTTTCTTTTATTTTGATACCGGTCTTTATTTTTAAATTTTTGAAAGATGAAGAAATGAAAGGAGAAAGACTGGTTTGAAGAGGATTCAATAATTATGTATAGAGCCTATTTTCTAACATACTTATTTATTTTAATTCAAAGAAAATAAATGCCACTTGTCTTTTTGCATGATCCTTACCTATACAAATGTATAATGCATGTATTTATTTATTATATATCTTTATTTTTACACTTTCTTTTTATTTATGTGTAAATAATTCAAAGGAAACAATATAAACATACTTACATTTATTTTTAATAATCTCTTATGTTTTTTTTGAAAATATAGAATCTTAACTTTAAATATCCTTTGAGCATTATTATATTCAAACAATAACTTCCAAATCATAATATATATATATATATATCAATTTACTATAAGATTTATCATTTATTATAGTTTTAAATTCATTTATATATATCCAGAATTTTATTTGTTCAACCAAATAAAATCAGTATCTCAATAGTAACAATCGGTTAATTATCCAATTATCAGATGTCCCAAAATCCGGGTTATCACATTCCTCCCCCCTTTAAAACTTTTCGTCCTTGAAAAGGAACGAAGCCAGAAATTTATTAATATGCTTATTATCAGTTAAATTACTCTTTGAGCACTTTTAACTATAAACTCTTTTATTAAGAATTTTTAAAACACTTCAAAAATCTATATAATATCACCAAAATAGTTTTATTAAAAAATACTTTTTATAACTTGATGTCTCAACAAGTCCATCCTTGTTCTCATAGAAATTCGGTCATACGTTGATCAGGCATATGACTGAAAATCTATAAGTACTTGGTAATCTCGTTTTCAACATCCAGTGAAAATACTTGGAAAATATTTTGAAAATATAGAAAACATTTTTGAAAATATAGAAACATTTTTGGTGAGAATGTTCTGGAAATCATCACCCCCTCCACGGTCGTAGTTAACCCGATGGTTACGTTGCCATCCCGACAAAATCCATAGATAACCGTAGGCTTCCGCGCCCCTCGATTACACCATGGAACCCGCTACAGATCGCAGTTACATCTTGGGTTACGTTGCCATCACAGTAAAAGTCCATGTAACTATTGGCATCAACGCCCTAGATTTTCGCTGCCAAATGAAACTTCTCCACTCCCACAAAGGTCGCAGACTACATCAGTCAAGTTCCGATGTTACGTTCCCATCCTGGCAAAATCAAACGTAGACCGTTGGCTCTCAGCAGTACACACGACTTCCGCTATGGTCCGCAGTAAATCGCAGTGACATCGAGCTACACTCTCGTCACAGCATAATCCAATGTCTCTGTAGGCATCAGCGCCCTCGACTTTCGCTACCCACTACACATAATCCTTAGGAACTAGTTTGTCCGGACTCCTCACATGATCAACTTTAGAACCCCCCTTAGGGTTCAAGGCAGTACCACCCTCTGGCACTCCTGAGAAGTTCATTTCAAGGGAGGGCCTTTTTCCCCAAAGCCATTGTAACGACCCCATATTTTGGACCATTCAAATCGACAATAATCCACACATGTCGGACTCGAATACTTCAAAACAGTGGAGTGTTAATTTAAAACTTGGCAAAACTCAGCATATACAGTAAATAAATCAATCAAAGAATCACAGACACAGAGTAATATAATAATACGCAGCAGAATAAATAAATAGTAGTTCATGAAGCTACTATATAAACATCAGAGTTAGAAATAAAATACTACAGAATATCTCAAATGCAGTGAAGTCTTCAGTACGAGTAGATGACCTCTCTGAACAAATCAACTGGAAAAGCTGAAAGCTGAATCGATAGTTGGATCCCCAAACGAAGCTCCAAATTCCAAAGGTGAGTCTCAAATGCTGTATCACTCAGTCTGACCCGAGAGTAAAGCAAAACACAAAACACTCGAGTCAGGATTAACATTCTTATATCAATAAATCCAACTCAAGTTAAATATCAATCGAAATACAAGTAACTTAAAGGATGTTTGGGATAACCATCCTCTAAGGATCCAAGGAACTATCTACAATGTAGAAATATACACTATAACACCGTGGTCATTTCAAATTTCTATTCATTCCAAATATATCTATTTTCCAAAATAGTATATATAGATTAAATAATTTATAAAGTAAAGTATTTATAATTTCCTCAAGTCTCACAAATCGATTTAAATCAACTCAAATTCCAATAAAGTAAAGCTCAATTCATCAATTCAATTAATTTCTCAATAGATCATTTAAATTTTCAATATTTCAAAGCTTTAATACTCAAACATTTCAAAGTTAAATTTAACAGTTTCATATAGCTCTTAATTTAACTTCATTATTATTGAATCAGAGAAAATTCACTTAATAAATTCAATATCATTTAACTAGCCTTAAATTACATTTTTTTTTACTAAATTTTTCTTTAAATTTATTTAAACAAGACATGTTCATTAAATTACTTAAATCAACCCAAGTTATAAATCATATCTTAAATCTCAATTTCAATAAGTTTCAAATCGGTTTAATTAAATAAATTTCTTTGTTGAATACAATTTCAACTAAATTCAAATTATCTTCCGAACCTTAACTTATTCAAATTATTACCAAAATCTATTTTGAAATATAAATTTAAATACTTAACCATATTCTATGTATTAAATCAATCTTAATTAAATTAAATATTATTATTAAATCCATATATATCATTACCATTTATATAAAATAAATTAAGAATCAACATTTATTAAAAACCATATATTTCTTTCCAAAACCATAGAATTTATTTTCAAAATATTTATATATATGGACCAACGGTGTTTGTATATATATCTATCATATGGTCAAGTAGTACGGATATTTATCATTTCAATCCGTAATTTAAATATATACGGGTAGATATCATTTCGACCCGCAATCCCAAATTGAATTCAAATGAAAATCGCTTGGGTCTATCATCTCAACCCATAATGATTTTCTCCTATTCTAAAGTTCGTTCGGGTATGTATCATTTCAACCCATAGTTAATTCTATACTAACAAGGAACTTGCAGAGTGATAACAAATATGATAATAATATAATAGGCATATATCATCAATAACAATATAATATAAACAATAGGATATGGTGTCATATCCCACAGGTGAACAGTTACAGATAATAACATTTATAACAATTTAAATAACTAACAGCAGCATATTTAAATTGTCGTTTCAATTGAAATCAAATTTAATAAATACAAGAACATTAATCGTGAGTGATTGCTCACCTTTCAAGGCTAGAAATATTTGACGATGGAATGAGTTTCGATTCCAAGCACGATATTCAAAGCAAAGCTAGATGGACCCGAATTTGATGGACAAGCTGATACGAGAATTGATGAAGCAATTAGAATTGGATTGATGAAGTTCAAGGGTATAAATGAACGTACATATATGACTATATACATGTAAAATCATAATTTAAATTCAAACACACTTTTTATTATTATTTAAATATGAATTTCAAAATCAAATATTTATACAAGCCCATAATCTACAAAATTGTTTCATACAATATTAAACATATTATCTATATACCTTTAAACAAAAACCCTTTTCAATATATTAACCAAACGTGTTGTATATCTGTACCAAACCAACATAACCATATATATAAAGTTAGATAAATAACTATGCAAGCTGTATAACTGAATATATGCATAAAACAGTAATATAAACATTGATATGAATGAATGTATTTGACAGCAACCGGTGTACAAAACTTGCTTTTACTAACAGATTATATACTAGAATATAACCCTATTAAATAACCTATCCCATCATATACTTATATCATTTATTTGTATATGAACAGCAATCACTACAATGCAAAATACTATACTTATATAAACTCACGTTTACACACTGACCACATATATATAGCTACTACACATTAAAAAAATTTAGAAATATATTTTATTAAAGTATATGTACAATAACATATTGCAACAGATTATATATACACAATATATATAGGCTACAACCTATATGACTTAAATATAAATAACCCGGTTTATATATACTTATACAAACAGACTATATATATTACACAATACTAACATAGGTAATATAGCTGTAATATATAACCAAGTATCAACATGTATAGCAATATATATACAACTCTTATATATCTATATATATACAATTGATTTTATACAGCGGTTGCTGAACTAAAACTTTTAGAGAAAATTTCATACATATTTTTTTTACTATTATAACGTACATACATATATGGTAAAATCAGATTTATTAAACACACACACACACACAAATATATATATATATATATATATATATATATATATATATATCAAACACGTAAATATATATTACCAAATCAAAACACATATCTTTAAATATATATAGCATAAAATATACTAAACTATGTAACTTTTTTTTAGACAGAACATATATGCCAATACCTCAATCGAACAAAAAGCTCGGCTAGGAGGGTAGGAGAGCCGAAAGGTCAGCCGAGACTTGATGGCGTGGAGGCGCAGCATGAGGCGAAGGCAGTGACAAGGCAAGGTCTAGGAAGAGGGTCGGGCGGTGAGTCATCGGCCAGAGGAGGAGACAAAGTGGGGCGGAGGAGAAGAGAGGTTGTGTCAGAGAAGGGAGAGGCGCGGAGGAGCTCGGTCAGGGAGGAACAAGGCGATGGGTTGTTTCAGCAAGCTCATGCATGCTAAGGTCACGAAAAGTGAGAGAGAGTGGGGAAAAACGAGGTTGCTTCGGTGATTTGTGTTGTGTGCATGGGAGAACAGATGGAGGTGGATTTTGGTCACGCGCTGAGGTAATGGGTTGGTTGCAATGGAGTGGGCGCTTCAGGTAGGGGATTGCATGGGTGAAGACGTGAGCAGGTCCAGATTATAAGAATGAAGATTTATGCTTTCACCAATTTTTTTTTTGTGGTGGAAGAGAAGCAGGTAGACTAAGGAAGAGAGGGGGAGAAGATGAAGAGCAAAAGTCAGAGAATATAAATAAATGAAAAATAGTAGGACTCTTGATTCACGCAAATAATTAAAGCAATTGATGGTTGCTTGCATTCCACGGTGAAGTTTGAAACGACAAAGATAATTAAAAGTCACGAATACGGTACCGAACGACAAATTATTTAATTGTGTCCATCACGTACCAGACTTAAAAATATAGTAATAAATATACCATGGTGATCAGTACGACGAGACGATCAAAACGGTATACAGATGTCAGTGATAAGATCATCCAATTAAAAGTCGATATTCGGTATCGAAATGCTGCTATTTCGTCGAAAATAAGATCGACGGAGCAATAACAGTCCAAATTTTGAGAAACGAAATATGACGTCTTGCTCAGAAGATGATTTACAAATTTTCTGTATAAAAATATTCAGGTTTGGAAAAACATTTTATTATCATCAAATAATAACCAATTTAAATTGAAATAAAATTACACAAGAAAATAAACTTCCATATTTTCAATGAAAATTTACCATTTGCTATGTCTAAATAGACGTATTACAAATATTAAATTTTCAATTCAAAATTTTATTATTTAAATCTCACAAAAATTCAGTTAATTACGTTATAAAAACCATTAGAATTTTCGGGCCGTTATACTCTCCCACACTCAAAACTTTTCGTCCCCGAAAAGGAAGGAGGTAGGAGAATAGAAGCAACCACAAAGAAAATAGATTGAAAAACAAGGATAAACAATAAATTTAACTATATGAATTTTACTTGAAGTATTCATTCGAAAACTTAATTTGCAATTCAGTTATCTTTAATACTTTAAAACTTTTCAAAACCCATTTGCAAATTTCTTGCTTCCTTTATAAATGCCATTTATGATTAAATAACACCTTTATAAATATATGAAAAATATTGGAAAATAATTATTTACATCATTACTTATATTTACAAAGAAGCTATTTGAAAACATTAAATCCATAATTCATAAATTTATTAATTTTTTTTTCTCAAGATACTTTTCAAATATTATTATTAAATCAATAATCATTTACTTTAAATATGTTTTATTTAAATAATAACTTCTAAAATATTTATAACACAAAAAAATTTCTATTAAACCATATAGTATATAAATAAACAATATTTAAAAGGATATAGCCAACAAGGAAAAGAAGGAGGACTTGGAAAAACATAATATAGGTAAATAATAAAGCTGAGCAGATAAGGTAGATACAAAAGAATAGTAGCGGGCATGAATAATTAATTCAAACCATTAGAATTTCAATTTCAAATATTAATACATAATTTCTTTGTTGGAAATACTTTTATAATAAAATACTTTTATAACTCGATGTTTCAACAAGTTTATCCTTGTTCTTGTAGACTCTGGTAGTGCGTTGATCAGGCGCAAAACTAGAATTCTCCAGGTACTTAGTAGACCTGTTTCAACACCCAGTGAAAATACTGGAAAACTTTTAAAAACAGATATGGAAAGTACAATCCAAACAAAAAAAAACAAATCATGGATCGCAGATACACAATGGTTACGCCTGGGTCCCCAGGAAACATCCGTACCTTTTAAGCATTCACTGCCTTGCGAATTTCGCCATGATAACAAAATTGTGGACCGCAAGATACATAACAATGGTTATGCCTTGATCCCCCAGGAAACATCCATACCCTTTAAGCAATCTCTGCCTTGCGGATTATGCCACTAACACGACCATAGATCGCAGATACACAATGGTTACGCCTGGATCCCCCAGGAAACATCCGTACCTTTTAAGCAATCACTGCCTAGCAAATTACGCTATGCAGTCGAGTTCGTAAGACCATGGGTAACGCCATGGAATTCGAAGGACACTCAAGTATCATATTCGGAAAACCAAAAATGAGAGTGAATAATATCGATAGAATGAATCCAAGATGTGGCTACAAATCGGATATCAAGCATAAGGCACTTTCCATATCTTTACTTCGAAAATATGTATCATATAGTACCTTTCAAATTAATTTCAAATATCATACTTATATAAAGTCCATTATATTTAAGATTTCATTTTCAAATCAAATACTTTCCAAAATCAATAGTATATCAAATCGCACTTATATAGACTTCAATTATATAAGATTTCACTTTTCAAATTGAGTACCTTTTCAAATCCATAGTTTTCGAATCAACATCATACTTATACAGACCAAATTTTTTTATATAAGTTCGATAACTCCCAAATCAAGTTTTTAGTAACACAAGGTTCTCAATTTCAATTTGTTTCAATATCAATGTATTTTCAAAATCATATACGCTTTCACCAAATTATTCTTCCAAATCAAATATCTTCAGTTCCAAAGTTCCCAAAATAATAAATTTAGGAAATAAATCCAAATTTCCAAATCAATATAATTAAGTCAAACAATTCATTTCCAAAATCAATGGTTTTCAAAATCATCTTATATTTGCATAAAGTCCATCTTATATCAGAATCAAAATTTTCCAAAATAAATTTCGCTGTACGAAGAGCTATATGGGATTGAACATCTTTGCTTACTAAAAGTTTTGAATTTAGAATAGTTTTGTATATAAGATAGTTTGGAAAATAGTTTGTAAATAATTTGTAAATAAAATAGTTTAAAATAGTTCATTTTAAGAAGAATAAAAGAAAAATTATTTGAAAATGGTTTTAAATTGATAATAGTTTTGCATAAAAGAAAATTTCCAATTAAATTACAAAGATATCCAATCCAACAACTTCCAATTTCAGCGTCAAGTATATCAATGATATTAGAATATAAGATGTACATATGTCATCATTTCGCAAAATCACATTCGATCACTCGCTCGATCACACAAGTTCGCTTTCGAACTAGTATTGCCCATTCGACTTCCCTACTGCAGATTTCGATATGGTTAATCGACTAAAAACCATCAGTCTCCTTGCATAGCCATATATTATGATAGAGAATTCTAGAATCAAGCCCAAAATCCATATCAAATATTCGCCGTCAAGAATCGAATGAAAAATCCTAACACGAAATGGTGTAGTTCACCTCGAACTTGTGTACTCAAACTTGGATCAATTTAATTATGCGAATAAAACAACATACGTACAACTTATGTATCTATTCCAACTTTTTTTTAAATATATAGTTTTATAAAGATGTTACCCAGTTAAAACATTTAAACTAAATTTTATTTAAAATATTTTGAAGACCAAATTCTTTTCAAAACATTTCAATTCTAAATTTCATATTAGAAATTCAAAATAGCCTTATTCGTTTACTTAACAAAACAGTTTCAACTTATTTAAATCATATTAGTACATATTTTAAACATAAATACCAAACTTATATACTTTATACTTTTCAAAATTACTTAGCTTTGAAAAGTTAACCTTGATTTGGAAGTACTCGAAACTATAAAATAGTCGAAGAAATCATATTTTCAAATCCAAGAGTTGGAAATCACCAACAAATCAGTAAATCAATTTCCAAAAGATAGGGTTATATCAAATCAGACCCAAAACTCAAGGACTGAACACCGGCTTACTTCAAATCATTTCAAATATATATATATACATCTATCTTTCGAATATCAAATCTTACTTCGGAATTTGAAATCAAAATGGTTTCACAAAATCACTCGCATAGCAAAGCTACTGAAGTAGCCTATCCCTCACTCTGAAACTCGAAAATCAATGTCAATGATGCGTGCACTCATCACCGAAATTATTTTCCAGCGACATAAGTGAGTTCTGGACTTCTATTTTCTCAAACTTCTTTTGAAATTTCTTCGAAATCATTCGAAACTCATTAAAATCATTTGAAACGTTTCTTATTTGGAAAATACTTTTATATCATATTATTATATATTTCAAAATCTTAAAACCAATTTCAAAATACCAGAGATCAATTCTCGAATTTCAAATTTAAAATCCTTCAGTTATAAATCATTTTTAGATAAATCAAATTCTTATATAACTTTCAAAATTTCAACTCCTTTCAAACATCAAATTCTCATTTTTAAAAGGTATATATAATCCTTATCGAAAACATTTTCACTTTTATATATATATAGAATAAATCATATTTATCAAAATAATAATTTCGATATATAAAACAATTTCTAAAATACAACAAGTCCGATTTTCAAAGGATGATTTAAAAATGTATTTCAAAACAAGGGTAGAGATTCAAATTAGAGGGACTCTAATCAAATAGAATTCTGATTCGAAGATAGGCTCGAACGAAGATGAGATAATTAAATTTCAAAATAGAAGATAGATATATTTTTTTATAAATCACGGATGAACCTAGGGTCAACCGTGACTTCAAAATAAGATCGGCGCAGAATTCTGAGGCAAATCGGCATTCGATCGCCAGAGATAGAATTCGGCATAACAAGAGATAGCAGCATCTAAACCGAGGGATATATAAATCTCCGGTGAATCAATGCCAATTGTGAAGGAGTTTCACCTCTTCACAAATCATTCAAAGATTGGTGGGATCCTATTATTATAGAGATCAATCGAAGTGGAGTTATGGGATACTCCAAAATCAAAAGAATACAAATAGGGAGAGACAAGAATGAATTTTGGAACCGCAAGAAACGTTCCAAAGTTCAAAGGAAATCGAGTCAAACGGAAGAGATTCAAACTCGAACGAAAGTGATTCTGTAAATAAATTTACTATATATGCTAAGTTTTGCCTAGAGCCAAAGCTCTAATACCAATTGTAACGACCCCATATTTTGGACCATTCAAATCGACAATAATCCACACATGTCGGACTCGAATACTTCAAAACAGTAGAGTGTTAATTTAAACCTTGGCAAAACTCAGCATATACTGTAAATAAATCAATCACAGAATCACAAACACAGAGTAATACAATAATACGCAGCGGAATAAATAAATAGTAGTTCATGAAGCTACTATATAAACATCAGAGTTAGAAATAAAATACAATAGAATATCTCAAATGCAGTGAAGTCTTCAGTACGAGTAGATGACCTCTCTGAACAAATCAACTGGAAAAGCTGAAAGCTGAATCGATAGTTGGATCCCCAAACGAAGCTCCGAACTCCAAAGGTGAGTCTCAAATGTTGTATCACTCAGTCTGACCCGAGCGTAAAGAAAAACACAAAACACTCGAGTCAGGATTAACATTCTTATATCAATAAATCCAACTTAAGTGAAATATCAACCGAAATACAAGTAACTTAAAGGATGTTTGGGATAACCATCCTCTAAGGATCCAAGGAACTATCTACAATGTAGAAATATACACTGTAACACCGTGGTCATTTCAAATTTCTTTTCATTCCAAATATATCTATTTTCCAAAATAGTATATATAGATTAAATAATTTATAAAGTAAAGTATTTATAATTTCCTCAAGTCTCACAAATCGATTTAAATCAACTCAAATTCCAATAAAGTAAAGCTCAATTCAATTAAGTTCTCAATAGATCATTTAAATTTTCAATATTTCAAAGCTTTAATATTCAAACATTTCAAAGTTAAATTTAACAGTTTCATATAGCTCTTAATTTAACTTCATTATTATTGAATCAGGGAAAATTCAATTAATAAATTCAATATCATTTAACTAGCCTTAAATTACATTTTTTTACTAAATTTTTCTTTAAATTTATTTAAACAAGACATGTTCATTAAATTACTTAAATCAACCCAAGTTATAAATCATATCTTAAATCTCAATTTCAATAAGTTTCAAATCGGTTTAATTAAATAAATTTCTTTGTTGAATACAATTTCAACTAAATTCAAATTATCTTCCGAACCTTAACTTATTCAAATTATTACCAAAATCTATTTTGAAATATAAATTTAAATACTTAACCATATTCTATGTATTAAATCAATCTTAATTAAATTAAATATTATTATTAAATCTATATATATCATTACCATTTATATAAAATAAATTAAGAATCAACATTTATTAAAAACCATATATTTCTTTCCAAAACCATAGATTTTATTTTCAAAATATTTATATATATGGACCAACGGTGTTTGTATATATATCTATCATATGGTCAAGTAGTATGGATATTTATCATTTCAATCCGTAATTTAAATATATACGGGTAGATATCATTTCGACCCGCAATCCCAAATTGAATTCAAATGAAAATCGCTTGGGTCTATCATTTCAACCCATAACGATTTTCTCCTATTCTAAAGTTCGTTCGGGTATGTATCATTTCAACCCATAGTGAATTCTATACTAACAAGGAACTTGCAAAGTGATAACAAATATGATAATAATATAATAGGCATATATCATCAATAACAATATAATATAAACAATAGGATATGGTGTCATATCCCACAGGTGAACAGTTACAGATAATAACATTTATAACAATTTAAATAACTAACAGCAGCATATTTAAATTGTCGTTTCAATTGAAATCAAATTTAATAAATACAAGAACATTAATCGTGAGTGATTGCTCACCTTTCAAGGCTAGAAATATTTGACGATGGAATGAGTTTCGATTCCAAGCACGAATTTCAAAGCAAAGCTTGATGGACCCGAATTTGATGGACAAGCTGATACGAGAATTGATGAAGCAATTAGAATTGGATTGATGAAGTTCAAGGGTATAAATGAACGTACATATATGACTATATACATGTAAAATCATAATTTAAATTCAAACACACTTTTTATTATTATTTAAATATGAATTTCAAAATCAAATATTTATACAAGCCCATAATCTACAAAATTGTTTCAAACAATATTAAACATATTATCTATATACCTTTAAAATAAACCCTTTTCAATATATTAACCAAACGTGTTGTATATCTGTACCAACATAACCATATATATAAAGTTAGATAAATAACTATGCAAGCTGTATAACTGAATATATGCATAAAACAGTAATATAAACATTGATATGAATGAATGTATTTGACAGCAACCGGTGTACAAAACTTGCTTTTACTAACAGATTATATACTAGAATATAACCCTATTAAATAACCTATCCCATCATATACTTATATCATTTATTTGTATATGAACAGCAATCACTACAATGCAAAATACTATACTTATATAAACTCACGTTTAGTACACTGACCACATATATATAGCTACTACACATTAAAAAAATTTAGAAATATATTTTATTAAAGTATATGTACAATAACATATTGCAACAGATTATATATACACAATATATATAGGCTACAACCTATATGACTTAAATATAAATAACCCGGTTTATATATACTTATACAAACAGACTATATATATTACACAATACTAACATAGGTAATATAGCTGTAATATATAACCAAGTATCAACATGTATAGCAATATATATACAACTCTTATATGTCTATATATATACAATTGATTTTATACAGCGGTTGCTGAACTAAAACTTTCAGAGAAAATTTCATACATATTTTTTTTACTATTATAACGTACATACATATATGGTAAAATCAGATTTATTAAACACACACACACACACACACACACACATATATATATATATATCAAACACGTAAATATATATTACCAAATCAAAACACATATCTTTAAATATATATAGCATAAATTATACTAAACTATGTAACTTTTTTTTAGACAGAACATATATGCCAATACCTCAATCGAACAAAAAGCTCGGCTAGGAGGGTAGGAGAGCCGAAAGGTCAGCCGAGACTTGATGGCGTGGAGGCGCAGCACGAGGCAAAGGCAGTGACAAGGCAAGGTCTAGGAAGAGGGTCGGGCGGTGAGTCATCGGCCAGAGGAGGAGACAAAGTGGGGCGGAGGAGAAGAGAGGTTGTGTCAGAGAAGGGAGAGGCGCGGAGGAGCTCGGTCAGGGAGGAACAAGGCGATGGGTTGTTTCGGCAAGCTCATGCATGCTAAGGTCACGAAAAGTGAGAGAGAGTGGGGAAAAACGAGGTTGCTTCGGTGATTTGTGTTGTGTGCATGGGAGAACAGATGGAGGTGGATTTTGGTCACGCGCTGAGGTAATGGGTTGGTTGCAATGGAGTGGGCGCTTCAGGTAGGGGATTGCATGGGTGAAGACGTGAGCAGGTCCAGATTATAAGAATGAAGATTTATGCTTTCACCAATTTTTTTTTTTGGTGGAAGAGAAGCAGGTAGACTAAGGAAGAGAGGGGGAGAAGATGAAGAGCAAAAGTCAGAGAATATAAATAAATGAAAAACAGTAGGACTCTTGATTCACGCAAATAATTAAAGCAATTGATGGTTGCTTGCATTCCACAGTGAAGTTTGAAACGACAAAGATAATTAAAAGTCACGAATACGGTACCGAACGACAAACTATTTAATTGTGTCCATCACGTACCAGACTTAAAAATATAGTAATAAATATACCATGGTGATCAGTACGACGAGACGATCAAAACGGTATACAGATGTCAGTGATAAGATCATCCAATTAAAAGTCGATATTCGGTATCGAAATGCTGCTATTTCGTCGAAAATAAGATCGACGGAGCAATAACAGTCCAAATTTTGAGAAACGAAATATGACGTCTTGCTCAGAAGATGATTTACAAATTTTCTGTATAAAAATATTCAGGTTTGGAAAAACATTTTATTATCATCAAATAATAACCAATTTAAATTGAAATAAAATTACACAAGAAAATAAACTTCCATATTTTCAGATGAAAATTTACCATTCGCTATGTCTAAATAGACGTATTACAAATATTAAATTTTCAATTCAAAATTTTATTATTTAAATCTCACAAAAATTCAGTTAATTACGTTATAAAAACCATTAGAATTTTCAGGCCGTTACACTCTCCCACACTCAAAACTTTTCGTCCCCGAAAAGGAAGGAGGTAGGAGAATAGAAGCAACCACAAAGAAAATAGATTGAAAAACAAGGATAAACAATAAATTTAACTATATGAATTTTACTTGAAGTATTCATTCGAAAACTTAATTTGCAATTCAGTTATCTTTAATACTTTAAAACTTTTCAAAACCCATTTGCAAATTTCTTGCTTCCTTTATAAATGCCATTTATGATTAAATAACACCTTTATAAATATATGAAAAATATTTGAAAATAATTATTTACATCATTACTTATATTTACAAAGAAGCTATTTGAAAACATTAAATCCATAATTCATAAATTTATTAATTTTTTTTTCTCAAGATACTTTTCAAATATTATTATTAAATCAATAATCATTTACTTTAAATATGTTTTATTTAAATAATAACTTCTAAAATATTTATAACACAAAAAAATTTCTATTAAACCATATAGTATATAAATAAACAATATTTAAAAGGATATAGCCAACAAGGAAAAGAAGGAGGACTTGGAAAAACATAATATAGGTAAATAATAAAGCTGAGCAGATAAGGTAGATACAAAAGAATAGTAGCGGGCATGAATAATTAATTCAAACCATTAGAATTTCAATTTCAAATATTAATACATAATTTCAATTTCAATTTGTTTCAATATCAATGTATTTTCAAAATCATATACGCTTTCACCAAATTATTCTTCCAAATCAAATATCTTCAGTTCCAAAGTTTCCAAAATAATAAATTTAGGAAATAAATCCAAATTTCCAAATCAATATAATTAAGTCAAACAATTCATTTCCAAAATCAATGGTTTTCAAAATCATCTTATATTTGCATAAAGTCCATCTTATATCAGAATCAAAATTTTCCAAAATAAATTTCGCTGTACGAAGAGCTATATGGGATTGAACATCTTTGCTTACTAAAAGTTTTGAATTTAGAATAGTTTTGTATATAAGATAGTTTGAAAAATAGTTTGTAAATAATTTGTAAATAAAATAGTTTAAAATAGTTCATTTTAAGAAGAATAAAAGAAAAATTATTTGAAAATGGTTTTAAATTGATAATAGTTTTGCATAAAAGAAAATTTCCAATTAAATTACAAAGATATCCAATCCAACAACTTCCAATTTCAGCGTCAAGTATATCAATGATATTAGAATATAAGATGTACATATGTCATCATTTCGCAAAATCACATTCGATCACTCGCTCGATCACACAAGTTCGCTTTCGAACTAGTATTGCCCATTCGACTTCCCTAATGCAGATTTCGATATGGTTAATCGACTAAAAACCATCAGTCTCCTTGCATAGCCATATATTATGATAGAGAATTCTAGAATCAAGCCCAAAATCCATATCAAATATTCGCCGTCAAGAATCGAATGAAAAATCCTAACACGAAATGGTGTAGTTCACCTCGAACTTGTGTACTCAAACTTGGATCAATTTAATTATGCGAATAAAACAACATACGTACAACTTATGTATCTATTCCAACTTTTTTTTAAATATATAGTTTTATAAAGATGTTACCCAGTTAAAACATTTAAACTAAATTTTATTTAAAATATTTTGAAGACCAAATTCTTTTCAAAACATTTCAATTCTAAATTTCATATTAGAAATTCAAAATAGCCTTATTCGTTTACTTAACAAAACAGTTTCAACTTATTTAAATCATATTAGTACATATTTTAAACATAAATACCAAACTTATATACTTTATACTTTTCAAAATTACTTAGCTTTGAAAAGTTAACCTTGATTTGGAAGTACTCGAAACTATAAAATAGTCGAAGAAATCATATTTTCAAATCCAAGAGTTGGAAATCACCAACAAATCAGTAAATCAATTTCCAAAAGATAGGGTTATATCAAATCAGACCCAAAACTCAAGGACTGAACACCGGCTTACTTCAAATCATTTCAAATATATATATACATCCATCTTTCGAATATCAAATCTTACTTCAGAATTTGAAATCAAAATGGTTTCACAAAATCACTCGCATAGCAAATGTAACATCCCACCTTTTTGTATGCTTAAGCAGACACACGTGCCAACTTAAACCATACAGAAGGGTGGATTGTTATGGGGTAAATAAGAAAAAGTGGGGAAATAAAAGAAACAAAATAGAATCTTGCAGCGGAACGATAAAATATAATAATCAAATAACAGTTCATGAAGCTGTTTTACAAAACATTTGATTATACTTATACAATATATATCAGAGTTACACATACCAGAGAATGATAATTATGCAGCGGAATACAATGGTGTAGTAGAATATATAACAAATAGTAATAATAAAATCTTCGTCTTCGTCCTTCAGAAATAAGGCCTTCAAATCCTGAAATGCTCAGGCTGACCCGAGCGAATTGAAAAAAACAAAACACTCGAGTCAGAACTAAAAGATCTTATGTAAGTTAAATCAATGAAATAAATATGAGTGTAAACGGCGTCAGAGATGTTTACGGGGTTTGACATCTCCTATCCAGTGTCTAACATGAGTGCAGTAACTTAAGAAATGTTCGGGATTCACATCTCTTAAGGATCCGTTAAACTATCTACTATGTAGTAATATTCGCTATATACAGTAGTGTCTAATCAGTAAAGTATAATCATATAGAAAATAGCGTTAAGGGGATGGAGAACCTTAACGCGGTCGGATCTTAAAATCATAATCGTAGTAAAGCTCGATATGGTAGGTGACACGGCACAACTAGGCAATGCCAGGGTAGATATACCAATTACGCATCCGGACTGGTGGTGACGCATAGCAGCCACTACCGCCCACCTCGAACAACACTCCCAAATCGAAGGGTGGCCACCAAAATAACAAAGTAATAGAATGGTATCGAAGAAGTGTGTCCGATCAGAGGTGCTACCTCATTGGTCCGTCAATCGCTCCTGTTTTAGCCACCTTATGCCAACTCGCGGGAGTTGGGTCCACGTATATACCTTAGGATCGTCGCCACCATCCTACTTCATTCTGGAAACTCCACCGCGTACACAGTTGTCAAAGTGGTTTTCGGTATCGACAGAGAGTATGTCCATATCCGATCCCGGTCTCTTTAACAACCAATCGTTATTATAACACCGTGATCATTTTAAAAATATATATTCCTTTAAAAACACAATCATTGCCCTTTCAAAACATATTCTTTATTTCAAAATAGTATATACATCAAAAACCAAAATATTATTGCCATTTCAAACCATATCCTTTACTTCAAAATAGTATATACTTTAAAACCGAATTATTATTGCTATTTCAAAACATATCATTTACTTCAAAATAGTATATACTTTAAAAACCAAATTCAATAATATATCATTTAAATAAAATCTAAATTTTCAATCACTATTCTTACTTTTAATTATAAAACTTGAAATATTCTTTAAAACCATCTTAAACCCAAATCACAAAATGCAGTCATATTCTTAATCTCAAAATTTCAATCGGTTTCAAATCAATATATGTAAAGATAATTCTTAAATAAATTCTATTTCAAATAAATTCATTTTTCAAACCATATTACTTTCAAAGTTATAACAATTTCGAAACCAATACTTTGAAAAACAATAATACCTTAATTTCAATAAAACATTTAAATTTTGATATATTTCAAGTCTTTAAATATTCCAAAATTCCCAACCAAATATGATAATCTTATATATACCTTAATTCAATTTACTATTATTTAGTTTAGAAATATTTATTTAATAAATTCAATATCACTTAAATAAAGCTCAAACTTGAAATATTCGTAAATCAAAATTAAAACATCATCAAGTTATACATAGCTTAAATTTTTGAATTTAACCATATATAAAATAATATTTATATAATATCAAAATTTAATATTTATTAAACCGTATATTTCTTTCCAAATCATAGAAAAATCACTTTAAAATATTTTATATATAGACCACGGTGCCTGTATATAATTTTCTATCCTATGGTCAAGTGATACGGATATTTATCATTTCAATCCGTAATTTAAAAATAAAAATTTACGGTTATATATCATTTCAAACCGCAATCCCGAATGAAATAAAAATGCATAATAACTTGCAGTTTATACAATATAAAATATAGCATTCATTCATCCAAATATCAATAAACAACCATTCATTACAATCATCATCCAATTTAAACAAAACATCAAAATAAAGCATATAAAATATAAGAGGCATCAACAAATAGTTTATATTCAATAAAAATTAATAACTTTCAACTGGCAGTTTATATGCAATGAATAAATTAATTAACAATTAATTGGCAGTTTTAAATGCAATGAATAAATTAATTAACAATTAACTGGCAAATTTAAATGCAATGAATAAATAAATTAACAATTAATTACGATGAATGCAATTAACTAAGATAATGATGAAATATATGCCAAAAAGCTATAAGTAAATTTCTAAACACATCATACATGAATTTAACAAACATAGGAAATCTTAGAAGTTGTGAGTGAGTTAAAACACTCACCTTTTGAATTTAAATTGAATTTAAATTCAATTTAAACCCAAAAATTTGACCGTCTCAGAATTCGTCCAAACCAGCGTCATCAAGTCCGAAATTTTAATACGATCCTAACAAAAGAAACCGCGCGTGAAACGGAGTTCGTATGTGAAAGATATAGCAATTATTGTGGTTGAATTTTAATTTTAAAAATAAAATAAAAGAGAACACATTACCTTCCTTGCCACGTCACCACTGCAACTCTCCCTCCCACTCACGCACGCATCTTCCATTTACACAGAGCACGCAGAACGCTGAAACAAGTAACGCACTCAACCTCCCCTTTGACCGGCCCTTTGACTGCGTTTTGCCGCCAATCCGACCGTCAAATCGCCTCCAAACTTCGCCCATGAACAACGCGCTAGCCCCTCTAAAAAACCCAGAAGGGATTTTCCGATCAGACGCACCAGTCAAAAACGCCCAATTCAATTTTGACCGCGATTTCTGGTCAAACGATGCTTCGAATTGAAAAACGAATTACACCATTGAATTACGCTCGTCGAGAGCTTCAACATATGTTAATTTGAGATTTTTCTGAGGACTTTGAATTTTTGACTTTGATTTTGAAATGGATCTGGATCTGAAATTTTGTCTGCCATTGAGGAGGAGAAGGAGCTGATGAAAATTTACGCGTAGACAAATGAGAATAGGCGGAGGCTAGGGTTTAGCGAGGATATTTATAGAGAAGGTTGAAAATAAAATAGATGGATAAAACATGTGTACGCGCTAACGCCAACGTGGTCCAAAAAGCCCGTTCTGACACCGGAACGAAATTGGGTAAACCCATATATCAAAATAGGTGTTTTAAAATATTTTAAACTCAATGGAGAAGGTTTCAGGTTCAAATTCCATCGTATGAAGAAGTTATGCTAAAAACAATATTTTCCAAATTGATTTCAATTGATTTCAATTGCATAAATTTCAAGGCGTTTCAAGTCCGTACGATCAAACGACAAGTCCGATCGCTACGAAACTTGAAACACTATTATAATTCACCGTTACAGATCCGATGAAACTGGTTTCGTCGAAATCCGAGTCCGTGACCAAAAAGGCAAATTTTATATTAATTAAATGAAATTAAATTAAATTAATTAAATCAAATTTTATATTTCAATTATAGAATTGACAATCTATCACCTTTATACTTCTCAATCATTTGCAATTATTTAAACAAAATTTAAACGTCAATCTAGAGAAAATAATTTATCAATTGAATTGAAATGCCTTATCTTAAATTTTCATTATATTCAAAATTATAAATTTTAGTTCCCAAAATTTCTATTAAATTGAATTTACCCATAATTATTTCATTCATAATTCCAAATAGAAGGGCGTACCATTGGATTTAAAATTATCACATAAATATTTCCCGTTTCAACTAAAATTTTAAATTACAGTAATAATTACATATTTGTGTTCATTCGTTTGCAATAAATTCAACTATTATAATCTATATAAATTAACTCACTATTAAAGGTTCAAATTCTATAATTCATAAATTTTTCCCTCTTGATTTACTTATTAATTTGTAATTCTTTAAACAAATTCCCGTCAGTTTAAAGTAGCTTAATTCTCTCATTAAAGAATTTATTTCTATTTCTTAAAATAAACCCTCATTATAAATTGAATTCCATTTTATCCTAATAAGTTTCAAATTAAATGGATAAGTCCCAAATTCAACCTTTAACTTACACTTAAGTTTAGGAAAAATCAATTTATAACGTATTTCCCTTTTAGTTATTACTTTACATGCTTCTAGTATTAATTTCTCAATTGATCCACATTATTAAAGTAACGCGTTTAATAAATATGACCCTATGATTACTCAACATTTAATGAACGTTATTTCATTTCCCATTAGTGTAACCTTCATTTATTTTATTATCACTTATTACAAATTCTAATTCTATTAACAAATAAGCAGGTAGTTTAAAATATATGTTACAAATTTTGAATTAATCACTATTCATTATTATTGACTTTAATTTAGCATCACTTACCTTGCATTAACATTGTTAGTTAACAATCCCTACCCAATTGCAATTTTATATTCAAATGAATACATTTACCTAAATCCTATTTCAATTACATTCATTAATGGGTGTTGCATTGAAATCTAATTTATTAGATTATATCACATTATTACCATTAATTACAATTGGCTTACCAATTTTTATTCAATAGCATAAATAAATAAAATATTATTCAATACTTACTCTTGTTTCTCATATTCTATTTAAAAATCAAATCGTAACATTTACATTATTTTATTGAATTGGAATTTCATTTTAAATATTTTTTTTTTTTGTTAACTTTTAATTTCAATTGCACATCTAATTCCTAACATTCATTTTACTATAAATTATGGAAATTATGACAAACTTAGTTAACGAAATTCACGGGTCGTTACACTCTCCCCCACTAAAAACTTTTCGTCCCCGAAAAGGAAAAAGAAGGGAGAAGGAAGAATTAGACAAACAATACATCTTATTCAAAATATTAACTTATAAACACTAATTTACAAAATTTATTACTTTAAATAAAATTTACCCATTTTAATCATTATATCTTTTTATACTTAAATGAATAAAGTTTGGAAAAACATTTCAACATAATTTTCCAAGTCCCAAAAATTTCGAAAAATTTCGGCGGAGTCTCTTTTGTACGGAGAGGCTCGGGAGAAAATATAATATTAAATATAACAAAATATCACTTATAATATCCAAAATATTATATCCCAACACGGGAAAATATATATAAATAGCGTTATAAATCATAATCCGTAACGTACCTATTTGTCGGGCAATTTACGTTTAATTTATGGAACCAAAAACAGTAGCAATTGCTTCCATAACCTGCATTTTACTTATTAAATCCAAAGGGTTAACAATTTATATAAAGTGAAATATTTAAGTGGTTTCAATCACTAACAACAAATCAATACAACAACCATCAATTTCACAAACAGCATACACACACAAATACAAACAACCATTCAATCAACAAACAAATAGTTGTTCGGTTTAAGAACTTTTAAATTGTACGGAATGAAGAATAAACCATCAAATGCATCATTTACTCAGCAGTCTTAGATTAAACACAATGGATTTTTCGTCCATCCCAACAAAATTAAAGTTCCTTACCCAACAACCACAACCACGACAAACAACAATTTCAGCAATAGTTTTAGTCTATTGTTATTCATTCCATTCATACATTTGTTGTTTGATTCTTTTTATTCATATAACGGTTTATCTTTTTATTTTCATTGTATTTCTTCCAACTTTTATTTAGAAATTACTTTAACCCTTTCAGTTTACAATTTCTCTTATTTATATTACATTCATTTATAATTGTATGACCTCATCTATTTACACTTTAATTACTTAAGTTTATAATCATCTATTTGTCATACTTACCTTTAATTATATTTACTTGGTAAATTTTCAATTATACTTAAGCTTATAACATTAAATTCTCATTTAATAGAAATTTCATTGAATACTTTCATTATTTCAAATTTCTACTTGTATAATATTCTATTACAATTTAAACACTTGCAACAAGGCATACAACCATAAAATCAATCATTCATTCATATCAAACAAAAGAAATAGTTGTTCAGGTTCATAACTTTAAATTGTACAGAATGAAGAATAAACTACTAAGTGTACCCTTCACTCAGCAGTCTTAGGTGAGACTAAATAGATTATTCCTATATCCAAACAATATTAAAGTATCCTTGCCCAAACAACCATAAGCCAAACAAATAACAAATTCAACAATAGATCAAGTTCATTATTATTAATTTCATTCCATATATTGTTGTTTGATTTCCTCTTTATTCATCATTTATTTTTATCCATTCAACCAATTCCTTGGTAGGTAAATTTATTACTTACGTTTTACGGTCATTTTCCCCGTGTTCATCTTTTATTCTAAGGTAACTTCAACCTATTATTTAAGTTTATTATTATTTATATATAACATTTAAGTCCATAACAACTAGAACATCAATACTTATTAATTTCATTTATTCATTTTTAAATTAATTTACTTTGCATATTTATTCATTTACTTGATTTTATTTATTCATTTATTAATAATATTCATGTTCAATTTTAGTTACATGGCATAACAGTTATACTTTAATTCTTATTAATAAAAGAAATTTACTGAATGTTTCATTACATAAGTTTACTTGTACAATTTCCTATACATTTTCTTATTAACATTTTCAACTTTTATATCTTTTGGTAAGTTATATTTATGCTTTTAAAGACTGAAATTGAAAGTTATACAAGTTTTCTCATTTCTTTTAATTATTTTAATGTTCAATAATTATTTCCTTTATTTCATAGGTCACAATTTCAACTTTCATTTAATACCATTTATATCCTAGCATTAAATCTCTTATTTCCTTTAGAGGTTTCAATTTATTAATTACCTACATTCCAATTCACTTCAGTAATTATGACTATTTATTAATGGAAACTTAAGAATTAAATACTGGGTTTTTATTCAAAAATCATTTTAAAATAATAGATAATATATATACTTATAATTTATATATCCAATTATATTTAAAACAATTTAAAATAAAATAATCTTGTAGTAAAACTACTACAGTGGCCTTCCCACTTTGAAACTCGAAAATGAACGTCGATGATGCGGCCGCCATCACCGAAATTATTTTCCAGCGACAAAGAGGGGAGTACAACTTATTTCTTTGCGGAATTTCTTTTAAAACATTTTTTTCAAATTCTATTGAAATATTTATATCAGAAAATACTTCTAACAATATTATTATTATATTCCAAAATCAATTGAAAGAAATCTTCAAAAACCCCGGAACTTAAGCTCTAAATTTCCAGTTTTCATTTATTTTATTTTCAACTTAGTTTCAACTATTATTTATATTTTCATTACCTACACCCAATCTATTGCAACCAAATATATATCTTTATAAAATATTTTTATATATAGAAAATATAATAGGCAAAGTTATTTCATTCACCTATATTAAAACAAATATTATGTCGGTCTGTCCTATTAAGTGTTTAGAAATCCCTATTGATGTCATAGCGTCCCATGCACCAACCAGAATTTATAAATACAAAACGGAACCGATTAACACAATATTAAAACCTTTTTATAACACTAACAAATACGCTCTCTCATATATATACACTCAGCGACTCCCATAGGATATTACTACCCTATTAGTAAAGAGTCAAACCCCTCAAGGCTAAGGTTTATCGCTAAACCAAAGCTCTGATACCAAATGTAACATCCCACCTTTTTGTATGCTTAAGCAGACACACGTGCCAACTTAAACCATATAGAAGGGTGGATTGTTATGGGGTAAATAAGAAAAAGTGGGGAAATAAAAGAAACAAAATAGAATCTTGCAACGGAACGATAAAATATAATAATCAAATAACAGTTCATGAAGCTGTTTTACAAAACATTTGATTATACTTATACAATATATATCAGAGTTACACATACCAGAGAATGATAATTATGCAGCGGAATACAATGGTGTAGTAGAATATATAACAAATAGTAATAATAAAATCTTCGTCTTCGTCCTTCAGAAATAAGGCCTTCAAATCCTGAAATGCTCAGGCTGACCCGAGCGAATTGAAAAAAACAAAACACTCGAGTCAGAACTAAAAGATCTTATGTAAGTTAAATCAATGAAATAAATATGAGTGTAAACGGCGTCAGAGATGTTTACGGGGTTTGACATCTCCTATCCAGTGTCTAACATGAGTGCAGTAACTTAAGAAATGTTCGGGATTCACATCTCTTAAGGATCCGTTAAACTATCTACTATGTAGTAATATTCGCTATATACAGTAGTGTCTAATCAGTAAAGTATAATCATATAGAAAATAGCGTTAAGGGGATGGAGAACCTTAACGCGGTCGGATCTTAAAATCATAATCGTAGTAAAGCTCGATATGGTAGGTGACACGGCACAACTAGGCAATGCCAGGGTAGATATACCAATTACGCATCCGGACTGGTGGTGACGCATAGCAGCCACTACCGCCCACCTCGAACAACACTCCCAAATCGAAGGGTGGCCACCAAAATAACAAAGTAATAGAATGGTATCGAAGAAGTGTGTCCGATCAGAGGTGCTACCTCATTGGTCCGTCAATCGCTCCTGTTTTAGCCACCTTATGCCAACTCGCGGGAGTTGGGTCCACGTATATACCTTAGGATCGTCGCCACCATCCTACTTCATTCTGGAAACTCCACCGCGTACACAGTTGTCAAAGTGGTTTTCGGTATCGACAGAGAGTATGTCCATATCCGATCCCGGTCTCTTTAACAACCAATCGTTATTATAACACCGTGATCATTTTAAAAATATATATTCCTTTAAAAACACAATCATTGCCCTTTCAAAACATATTCTTTATTTCAAAATAGTATATACATCAAAAACCAAAATATTATTGCCATTTCAAACCATATCCTTTACTTCAAAATAGTATATACTTTAAAACCGAATTATTATTGCTATTTCAAAACATATCATTTACTTCAAAATAGTATATACTTTAAAAACCAAATTCAATAATATATCATTTAAATAAAATCTAAATTTTCAATCACTATTCTTACTTTTAATTATAAAACTTGAAATATTCTTTAAAACCATCTTAAACCCAAATCACAAAATGCAGTCATATTCTTAATCTCAAAATTTCAATCGGTTTCAAATCAATATATGTAAAGATAATTCTTAAATAAATTCTATTTCAAATAAATTCATTTTTCAAACCATATTACTTTCAAAGTTATAACAATTTCGAAACCAATACTTTGAAAAACAATAATACCTTAATTTCAATAAAACATTTAAATTTTGATATATTTCAAGTCTTTAAATATTCCAAAATTCCCAACCAAATATGATAATCTTATATATACCTTAATTCAATTTACTATTATTTAGTTTAGAAATATTTATTTAATAAATTCAATATCACTTAAATAAAGCTCAAACTTGAAATATTCGTAAATCAAAATTAAAACATCATCAAGTTATACATAGCTTAAATTTTTGAATTTAACCATATATAAAATAATATTTATATAATATCAAAATTTAATATTTATTAAACCGTATATTTCTTTCCAAATCATAGAAAAATCACTTTAAAATATTTTATATATAGACCACGGTGCCTGTATATAATTTTCTATCCTATGGTCAAGTGATACGGATATTTATCATTTCAATCCGTAATTTAAAAATAAAAATTTACGGTTATATATCATTTCAAACCGCAATCCCGAATGAAATAAAAATGCATAATAACTTGCAGTTTATACAATATAAAATATAGCATTCATTCATCCAAATATCAATAAACAACCATTCATTACAATCATCATCCAATTTAAACAAAACATCAAAATAAAGCATATAAAAATATAACAGGCATCAACAAATAGTTTATATTCAATAAAAATTAATAACTTTCAACTGGCAGTTTATATGCAATGAATAAATTAATTAACAATTAATTGGCAGTTTTAAATGCAATGAATAAATTAATTAACAATTAACTGGCAAATTTAAATGCAATGAATAAATAAATTAACAATTAATTACGATGAATGCAATTAACTAAGATAATGATGAAATATATGCCAAAAAGCTATAAGTAAATTTCTAAACACATCATACATGAATTTAACAAACATAGGAAATCTTAGAAGTTGTGAGTGAGTTAAAACACTCACCTTTTGAATTTAAATTGAATTTAAATTCAATTTAAACCCAAAAATTTGACCTTCTCAGAATTCGTCCAAACCAGCGTCATCAAGTCCGAAATTTTAATACGATCCTAACAAAAGAAACCGCGCGTGAAACGGAGTTCGTATGTGAAAGATATAGCGATTATTGTGGTTGAATTTTAATTTTAAAAATAAAATAAAAGAGAACACATTACCTTCCTTGCCACGTCACCACTGCAACTCTCCCTCCCACTCACGCACGCATCTTCCATTTACACAGAGCACGCAGAACGCTGAAACAAGTAACGCACTCAACCTCCCCTTTGACCGGCCCTTTGACTGCGTTTTGCCGCCAATCCGACCGTCAAATCGCCTCCAAACTTCGCCCATGAACAACGCGCTAGCCCCTCTAAAAAACCCAGAAGGGATTTTCCGATCAGACGCACCAGTCAAAAACGCCCAATTCAATTTTGACCGCGATTTCTGGTCAAACGATGCTTCGAATTGAAAAACGAATTACACCATTGAATTACGCTCGTCGAGAGCTTCAACATATGTTAATTTGAGATTTTTCTGAGGACTTTGAATTTTTGACTTTGATTTTGAAATGGATCTGGATCTGAAATTTTGTCTGCCATTGAGGAGGAGAAGGAGCTGATGAAAATTTACGCGTAGACAAATGAGAATAGGCGGAGGCTAGGGTTTAGCGAGGATATTTATAGAGAAGGTTGAAAATAAAATAGATGGATAAAACATGTGTACGCGCTAACGCCAACGTGGTCCAAAAAGCCCGTTCTGACACCGGAACGAAATTGGGTAAACCCATATATCAAAATAGGTGTTTTAAAATATTTTAAACTCAATGGAGAAGGTTTCAGGTTCAAATTCCATCGTATGAAGAAGTTATGCTAAAAACAATATTTTCCAAATTGATTTCAATTGATTTCAATTGCATAAATTTCAAGGCGTTTCAAGTCCGTACGATCAAACGACAAGTCTGATCGCTACGAAACTTGAAACACTATTATAATTCACCGTTACAGATCCGATGAAACTGGTTTCGTCGAAATCCGAGTCCGTGACCAAAAAGGCAAATTTTATATTAATTAAATGAAATTAAATTAAATTAATTAAATCAAATTTTATATTTCAATTATAGAATTGACAATCTATCACCTTTATACTTCTCAATCATTTGCAATTATTTAAACAAAATTTAAACGTCAATCTAGAGAAAATAATTTATCAATTGAATTGAAATGCCTTATCTTAAATTTTCATTATATTCAAAATTATAAATTTTAGTTCCCAAAATTTCTATTAAATTGAATTTACCCATAATTATTTCATTCATAATTCCAAATAGAAGGGCGTACCATTGGATTTAAAATTATCACATAAATATTTCCCGTTTCAACTAAAATTTTAAATTACAGTAATAATTACATATTTGTGTTCATTCGTTTGCAATAAATTCAACTATTATAATCTATATAAATTAACTCACTATTAAAGGTTCAAATTCTATAATTCATAAATTTTTCCCTCTTGATTTACTTATTAATTTGTAATTCTTTAAACAAATTCCCGTCAGTTTAAAGTAGCTTAATTCTCTCATTAAAGAATTTATTTCTATTTCTTAAAATAAACCCTCATTATAAATTGAATTCCATTTTATCCTAATAAGTTTCAAATTAAATGGATAAGTCCCAAATTCAACCTTTAACTTACACTTAAGTTTAGGAAAAATCAATTTATAACGTATTTCCCTTTTAGTTATTACTTTACATGCTTCTAGTATTAATTTCTCAATTGATCCACATTATTAAAGTAACGCTTTTAATAAATATGACCCTATGATTACTCAACATTTAATGAACGTTATTTCATTTCCCATTAGTGTAACCTTCATTTATTTTATTATCACTTATTACAAATTCTAATTCTATTAACAAATAAGCAGGTAGTTTAAAATATATGTTACAAATTTTGAATTAATCACTATTCATTATTATTGACTTTAATTTAGCATCACTTACCTTGCATTAACATTGTTAGTTAACAATCCCTACCCAATTGCAATTTTATATTCAAATGAATACATTTACCTAAATCCTATTTCAATTACATTCATTAATGGGTGTTGCATTGAAATCTAATTTATTAGATTATATCACATTATTACCATTAATTACAATTGGCTTACCAATTTTTATTCAATAGCATAAATAAATAACATATTATTCAATACTTACTCTTGTTTCTCATATTCTATTTAAAAATCAAATCGTAACATTTACATTATTTTATTGAATTGGAATTTCATTTTAAATATTTTTTTTTGTTAACTTTTAATTTCAATTGCACATCTAATTCCTAACATTCATTTTACTATAAATTATGGAAATTATGACAAACTTAGTTAACGAAATTCACGGGTCGTTACAGCAAAGCTACTGAAGTAGCCTATCCCTCGCTCTGAAACTCGAAAATCAATGTCAATGATGCGTGCACTCATCACCGAAATTATTTTCCAGCGACATAAGTGAGTTCTGGACTTCTATTTTCTCAAACTTCTTTTGAAATTTCTTCGAAATCATTCGAAACTCATTAAAATCATTTGAAACGTTTCTTATTCGGAAAATACTTTTATATCATATTATTATATATTTCAAAATCTTAAAACCAATTTCAAAATACCAGAGATCAATTCTCGAATTTCAAATTTAAAATCCTTCAGTTATAAATCATTTTTAGATAAATCAAATTCTTATATAACTTTCAAAATTTCAACTCCTTTCAAACATCAAATTCTCATTTTTAAAAGGTATATATAATCCTTATCGAAAACATTTTCACTTTTATATATATATAGAATAAATCATATTTATCAAAATAATAATTTCGATATATAAAACAATTTCTAAAATACAACAAGTCCGATTTTCAAAGGATGATTTAAAAATGTATTTCAAAACAAGGGTAGAGATTCAAATTAGAGGGACTCTAATCAAATAGAATTCTGATTCGAAGATAGGCTCGAACGAAGATGAGATAATTAAATTTCAAAATAGAAGATAGATATATTTTTTTATAAATCACGGATGAACCTAGGGTCAACCGTGACTTCAAAATAAGATCGGCGCAGAATTCTGAGGCAAATCGGCATTCGATCGCCAGAGATAGAATTCGGCATAACAAGAGATAGCAGCATCTAAACCGAGGGATATATAAATCTCCGGTGAATCAATGCCAATTGTGAAGGAGTTTCACCTCTTCACAAATCATTCAAAGATTGGTGGGATCCTATTATTATAGAGATCAATCGAAGTGGAGTTATGGGATACTCCAAAATCAAAAGAATACAAATAGGGAGAGACAAGAATGAATTTTGGAACCGCAAGAAACGTTCCAAAGTTCAAAGGAAATCGAGTCAAACGGAAGAGATTCAAACTCGAACGAAAGTGATTCTGTAAATAAATTTACTATATATGCTAAGTTTTGCCTAGAGCCAAAGCTCTAATACCAATTGTAACGACCCCATATTTTGGACCATTCAAATCGACAATAATCCACACATGTCGGACTCGAATACTTCAAAACAGTAGAGTGTTAATTTAAACCTTGGCAAAACTCAGCATATACAGTAAATAAATCAATCACAGAATCACAAACACAGAGTAATACAATAATACGCAGCGGAATAAATAAATAGTAGTTCATGAAGCTACTATATAAACATCAGAGTTAGAAATAAAATACAATAGAATATCTCAAATGCAGTGAAGTCTTCAGTACGAGTAGATGACCTCTCTGAACAAATCAACTGGAAAAGATGAAAGCTGAATCGATAGTTGGATCCCCAAACGAAGCTCCGAACTCCAAAGGTGAGTCTCAAATGCTGTATCACTCAGTCTGACCCGAGCGTAAAGAAAAACACAAAACACTCGAGTCAGGATTAACATTCTTATATCAATAAATCCAACTTAAGTGAAATATCAACCGAAATACAAGTAACTTAAAGGATGTTTGGGATAACCATCCTCTAAGGATCCAAGGAACTATCTACAATGTAGAAATATACACAATAACACCGTGGTCATTTCAAATTTATTTATACTTCGAAACCCAAATATCCTTTTCATTCCAAATATATCTATTTTCCAAAATAGTATATATAGATTAAATAATTTATAAAGTAAAGTATTTATAATTTCCTCAAGTCTCACAAATCGATTTAAATCAACTCAAATTCCAATAAAGTAAAGCTCAATTCATCAATTCAATTAAGTTCTCAATAGACCATTTAAATTTTCAATATTTCAAAGCTTTAATATTCAATCATTCAAAGTTAAATTTAACAGTTTCATATAGCTCTTAATTTAACTTCATTATTATTGAATCAGGGAAAATTCACTTAATAAATTCAATATCATTTAACTAGCCTTAAATTACATTTTTTTTACTAAATTTTTCTTTAAATATATTTAAACAAGACATGTTCATTAAATTACTTAAATCAACCCAAGTTATAAATCATATCTTAAATCTCAATTTCAATAAGTTTCAAATCGGTTTAATTAAATAAATTTCTTTGTTGAATACAATTTCAACTAAATTCAAATTATCTTCCCAACCTTAACTTATTCAAATTATTACCAAAATCTATTTTGAAATATAAATTTAAATACTTAACCATATTCTATGTATTAAATCAATCGTAATTAAATTAAATATTTTTATTAAATCCATATATATCATTACCATTTATATAAAATAAATTAAGAATCAACATTTATTAAAAACCATATATTTCTTTCCAAAACCATAGAATTTATTTTCAAAATATTTATATATATGGACCAACGGTGTTTGTATATATATCTATCATATGGCCAAGTAGTACGGATATTTATCATTTCAATCCGTAATTTAAAAATATACGGGTAGATATCATTTCGACCCGTAATCCCAAATTGAATTCAAATGAAAATCGCTTGGGTCTATCATTTCAACCCATAACAATTTTCTCCTATTCTAAAGTTCATTCGGGTATGTATCATTTCAACCCATAGTGAATTCTATACTAACAAGGAACTTGCAGAGTGATAACAGATATGATAATAATATAACAGGCATATATCATCAATAACAATATAATATAAACAATAGGATATGGTGTCATATCCCACAGGTGAACAGTTACAGATAATAACATATATAACAATTTAAATAACTAACATCAGCATATTTCAATTATCGTTTCAATTGAAATCAAATTTAATAAATACAAGAACATTAATCATGAGTGATTGCTCACCTTTCAAGGCTAGAAATATTTGACGATGGAATGAGTTTCGATTCCAAGCACGAATTTCAAAGCAAAGCTAGATGGACCCGAATTTGATGGACAAGCTGATACGAGAATTGATGAAGCAATTAGAATTGGATTGATGAAGTTCAAGGGTATAAATGAACGTACATATATGACTATATACATGTAAAATCATAATTTAAATTCAAACACACTTTTTATTATTATTTAAATATGTATTTCAAAATCAAATATTTATACAAGCCCATAATCTACAAAAATGTTTCAAACAATATTAAACATATTATCTATATACCTTTAAACAAAAACCCTTTTCAATATATTAACCAAACGTGTTGTATATCTGTACCAACATAACCATATATATAAAGTTAGATAAATAACTATGCAAGCTGTATAACTGAATATATGCATAAAACAGTAATATAAACATTGATATGAATGAATGTATTTGACAGCAACCTGTGTACAAAACTTGCTTTTACTAACAGATTATATACTAGAATATAACCCTATTAAATAACCTATCCCATCATATACTTATATCATTTATTTGTATATGAACAGCAATCACTACAATGCAAAATACTATACTTATATAAACTCACGTTTACACACTGACCACATATATATAGCTACTACACATTAAAAAAATTTAGAAATATATTTTATTAAAGTATATGTACAATAACATATTGCAACATATTATATATACACAATATATAGGCTACAGCCTATATGACTTAAATATAAATAACCCGGTTTATATATACTTATACAAACAGACTATATATATTACACAATACTAACATAGGTAATATAGCTGTAATATATAACCAAGTATCAACATGTATAGCAATATATATACAACTCTTATATATATCTATATATATATATATATATACAATTGATTTTATACAGCGGTTGCTGAACTAAAACTTTCAGAGAAAATTTCATACATATTTTTTTTACTATTATAACGTATATACGTATACGGTAAAATCAGATTTATTAAACACACACACACACACACACACACATATATATATATCAAACACGTAAATATATATTACCAAATCAAAACACATATCTTTAAATATATATAGCATAAAATATACTAAACTATGTAACTTTTTTTTAGACAGAACATATATGTCAATACCTCAACCGAACAAAAAGCTCGGCTAGGAGGGTAGGAGAGCCGAAAGGTCAGCCGAGACTTGATGGCGTGGAGGCGCAGCACGAGGCGAAGGCAGTGACAATGCAAGGTTTGAGAAGAGGATCGGGGGGTGAGTCATCGGTCAGAGGAGGAGACAAAGTGGGGCGGAGGAGAAGAGAGGTTGCGTCAGAGAAGGGAGAGGCGCGGAGGAGCTCGATCAGGGAGGAAAAAGGCGATGGGTTGTTTCGGCAAGCTTATGCGTGCTAAGGTCACGGTAAGTGAGAGAGAGAGAGAGGGGGAAAACGAGGTTGCTTCGGTGATTTGTGTTGTGTGCATGGGAGAACGGACAAAGGTGGATTTTGGTCATGCGCTGAGGTAATGGGTTGGTTGCAATAGAGTGGGCGCTTTAGGTAGGGGATTGCATGGGTGAAGACGTGAGCAGGTCCAGATTATAAGAATGAAGATTTATGCTTTCACCAATTTTCTTTTTTTTTGTGGTGGAAGAGAAGCAGGTAGACTAAGGAAGAGAGGTGGAGAAGATGGAGAGCAAAAGTCAGAGAATATAAATAAATGAAAAACATTAGGACTCTTGATTCACGCAAATAATTAAAGCAATTGATGGTTGCTTGCATTCCACAGTGAAGTTTGAAACGACAAAGATAGTTAAAAGTCACGAATACGGTACCAACAACAAACTATGTAATTGTCTCCATCGCGTACCGGACTTTAAAATATAGTAATAAATATACCGTGGTGATTAGTACGACGAGATGATAAAAACGGTATACAGATGTCAGTGATAGGATCATCCGATCAAAAGTCGATATTCGGTATCGAAATGCTGCTATTTCATCGAAAATAAGATCGACGGAGCAATAACAGTCCAAATTTTGAGAAACGAAATATGACGTCTTGCTCAGAATATGATTTACAAATTTTCTGTATAAAAATATTCAGGTTTGGAAAAACATTTTATTATCATCAAATAATAACCAATTTAAATTGAAATAAAATTACACAAGAAAATAAACTTCCATATTTTCAGATGAAAATTTACCATTTGCTATGTCTAAATAGACGTATTACAAATATTAAATTTTCAATTCAAAATTTTATTATTTAAATCTCACGAAAATTCAGTTAATTACGTTATAAAAACCATTAGAATTTTCGGGCCGTTACAGTCATTCTCAAAACACTTTATACTATATACTTATAGTATCTTCAAATCATACCCTTTATGATTTATATCAAAATCTCCTTTACACAAAATCGATATCCCAAATCGATAGTTCCAAACTTGGCTTTCCAAATTCCCAAAACTGATTTTTCTCAAAAATCAAAAGCCTTTCCAAAATCCATAGGTTCCAAAACCTTTTCCAAAATCATTCTCATAAAATCCCTTATATATATAGACATATATAATCTTGAAAAATCTTGGATCACTTCATACTTGTATAAATTCTCTTTTTATACTACAAATACTTTCAAAAACTTTTTCTTCTGGCTATAAATTCAACAAGGGAAGTTTATCATATATAACAAAGATATATAACTTTGTTTATTCCAAATCAAATATTCAAATTTGATTTACTCTTTTATAAAGTTATTAACCATATCACTTTTCTATAAAATGAGTTCTAATCATAGAAATATTCAACTCCCATTTAAATTGATTCAATTTCAACTCAATTTAAATTAACTTCAATTCCTATCCCAAATTCAAATCAACTCCCAATTGAATTTCAAACTTATTCAATTCAATTTCACATCAAATTAATACGATTCAAATTTTCCATTTGAATTTTATTCTTATCCATCTTCAATTACAATTCCAATTAATTTAAATCAAATTCAATTTGAACTAATTCAATTCAAATCTCAACTTAAAACCATCTCGAATTTCATTTTGAAATTTCCAATTCAGGTTGTTCATTCTAAACTCATTTAATTCCCCTTAAATTAAATTCAATTTAATCCAGTCAACTTTACCCAATTTGAATTCCCATTTCAAATTTTAAAATTTATATTAATAATCTTCCCACTTATAAGTTCAAAAACTTATCACTTTGGGTTTTCATATCACATTCCAAGTAAAAATTTAAAACTCAACGCTTAGAGTTTATTCAAATCATCTTTGATATTATGTATATCCACACATATATACATTTATTTTCTTTGCACACAAAGTTATACTTTAAATTTTAAACCACCTTTGGTTTTAATCCAAAACAAATTTCTTTTAAACCTTTAAAACAACTCTTATTTTAAAATAAAATTCCTACATTAAAAATATTTAATTGCAATAACCATCAACCAATTCCTTAATATATGTAATAATTAGAAAAACTATTGCTTTATATACTAAAATATGAGCTTATAAAAAAATCATTTCATTTTTAAAACCGTTTTCAAAATCTTTATATAAGAAAATAACAAGTACGCTCTCATATATATATTACACTCAACTCATTCTAGGGTACTACTGACCCTATCCTTAATGAGAAACCCACCAGAGCCAAGGTTCTCGCTTAACCTTCAGCTCTGATACCAAATGTAACGACCCAAAATTTTCGACTCCGAAAATCCCAGATTGTTAAAGGAAAGAAGAAGAAAGAGGAAGAAGAAGAACAGAAAACAAACTCAAAATCTCACATTTCGCAGCGGATCAAATATAATATCAAATAATAGCATTTATACAGAAAATCTTTATCAGTCACTTTCATTCAATACATCAGAGTTACAACCATTCATATATCAATTGGACAGTTAAGATTAACTTGTCCTAGAAATACAAACAATATAGCATAGCGGAATACACTCCATACGTTCCTACCATCCAGCTCACCTCCTGAGCTCCAAAACGTCCTTACCTGGAAATTTGTAATACTCAGTCTAACCCGAGCATTACATAAAAGTAACACCCGGGTCAGGTTGGAAACCAGCGTGAGTAAACCCATATAACATAAAATAATAAGTTATAAAAACTTATTTGCAAAACCAGGGTAACTCGTACCTTCTACGAGTTCTCATCTTATTTAAGACAATCATTTATTTCAAACAATATCTAAGAATCATTACTCAGTTCAAATATCCATGATTCTTAACTTATTTTATTCCAGCCTGTTTACTTCTAAAATAAAATTATAAAGAATTTAGTTTACAAAACGAAGTGGTTCCGGGTATTTGCTAATACCCGATTCCGGTCTCTTCGAATTCAATGTCATCTCTATTCCAAGTTGTTAAGTTTAAATAATTCAATTTATATTCAGGACATCATACCACACAACAATTCAACTCAGATAGGTAAACCACATTATCACAGTTCAACTTATTCTTATCACAGCACATCTCAATCGCCCATCAGAGATATCATCAATCCCAGCAATCCAATATCATTCAACATCCATAATCAAGATTTATTAGACATGTAAATCCTAATTAATTTAATTAATCTCCAATTAAATTAATCACCAACTTAAATTTCCAGGATTACCTTAATCCTACTTACTTATCATTAATTAATTACAACCTAATTAATAAATCATTCTTTAATATTTTAATTAATCCTCCTTGATTAATTATTCTTTAATTACATTAAGTAATTAACCTTTAATTACCATATAGATTAATTACCTTAACCATTCACATTAATTAACCTTTAATTAATCTCCCTAAATAATTACATTAATTAATGATCCTCTAATCACTTTCCTTAATTATGTAACGACCAACGACTTTCTCTCCATAGAAAGTCGTATCGCTAATAAGAAAGAAAGGGGTAGAAAATAGAAAAGAAGAGAAGAAAGAAAGAAACAACAACAACGATCTCACAGCGGAACGAATAAATTATATTAATAACATAAACTATTACATAGTATACAACACTTTACAGAGTTACACAGCATATACATCACTTACTAGACAGTTATAAACATCTGTCTAGACATTACAACTTAAATACAAGACAAGACACTATCACAGATATCAACACAGCGGAATACTATATCTACGAACGCCGAAGCCTCCTGCTCCATTGCTCCTCCAGAATATTCGTCAAAGCTAAACCTGAATCCCTTGGCTACTCGTAAAAATTTGAGTACCCAAGAGTTTATAAAACAGAAATAAACACTTGGGTCAGACATGGGTCTGGTGTGAGTAACAGGTTAAACTTGCTTAACTTCAAAACCTTTAGAAAGAAAAGGTATCACGTAAGACTCCCCACAAATAAACATGGGTAAGTTTTTACCTTACGCTAACCAAAACATTTGATAGGAAATCTGATTTTATTATAATAGGGTCTAGGGTTTTCAAGTAAAATATAGAAATAGCTGAAATGCTTACATCTCACATTCCAACATAGTTGGGCACAACTAATACGTACGGCACTTATTGGAGTTTGGATTCCATACAATGGCAGGGCTACTGGGGTACCGCCCGTCACAGTACGTGGCCTAGATCACCGTACCGAGGATCACTCCGAATCCCCTGCAACACAAGGTCGGAACATCCCTTACTGGATAATTCCCGCACAAGATACCTCACGGTTGGGATCAGCAACCGCACCACTAAGTCGAAATAGAAAGGGACATCTAGACAGAGGTAACCTTGTCCTACTTGGGTGCTACCCACTAACCTTGCTGCACCTCCCCTGTTTTAGCCATTCCCGGTTTGTGAGGCTTGAGGTCACGATTACCTTAGAAAAGAACACATCACTTAGAATGCTCATCGTCCACCTGACGATGTTCTGAAAGCATTCAATCCATACAAGTTCGTTCCGGGTTCGAACGAAACCGAAGGCATTATCTCGTTACAGTCGTTTTGGAATCACCCTCAGAGTTAACGACAATAACCCTTGCACTCTGAATCTTCATCTTCACTTGATTCACGACCTATCGTTAATTTGGATCGATGTGGTATTCGGGTCTCCAGACCTGGAATTCCGGTATACGGAAACCCGATCCCGGTCTCATCGAAATCCAAAACGTATCTTTTAAGGGCCAAGTTGTTTTAAGGTTAAAACAATTCAATATATTATCTTTATTCACATAGAAAGATAATTCACAACATCACAATAGATAATCAACATTATCAATATAAACAGATAATCCATATTATCATCACAATTCAACTAAACATCCACATCACGGATCAGCATATATCTCATTAGAGATATCAAACAATGCAAAGCATTCAATACTATTTATCCATCCATAAGTAATGATTTATCTCATCTCTAATTAATTTAAAGTAAATTAAATTAATTACTTCATTTTATAAATCCTGTTTACTTAACCATTAATTAATTACAATCAATTAATTATCCTCTAATTACCCTTTAGGTAATTTATCCTTAATTAATTACTTATTAATTATCCTTAACCACTTATAGTAATTAACCTTTAATTACTTCATTAATTAATTAACTAAAATTAATTAACTTAATCAACTATAATTAATTATATTAAACCTTAATTAATTACATTAATTAATCACTTCATTTATTAATTATTACTTAATTAATAAATCTTAATTACATCATTAATTATATTAATTAATGATCCTTAAGTATACATTAATTATTAATTACTTAAATTAAACTAATTATATTAAGTAATTAACCTTTTATTTAACACATTTATTAATCACCTTGATTAATCTTCAATCAGTAATTAACTACCCTTAATTACTTTCATTAACTAAATTAATTACTCCTTAATTAATTTCTTAATTAATCCCTTGATTAATTATTCAAAGTAATTAACTCAAATTACTTCTATTAATAAAATCATTATTCAACTAATTACTTCCAGTAATTATCATATTATTTACTTCTCTAAATAAACTTACCTTAATAATTACATTAAGTAATTATTATCAAATCATCTCTTGATTATTCTAAATTAATTAAACTTAATTAATTAATTTAACTAAATCAAATTAACTTCAATTAATTACAATAAGTAATTAATTCTTAATTACTTCCAATAAGTAATTACATTTAAACAAATTCTATAATTGATTATCTTTAAATTAATTAATCTAATTAACTATTAAAATTAATCCTATTAATTAATTATTTAATAACCCATAGTTAATGACTTCATTAACTATTATTTAATTACTTTCCTTAAGTAATTAACTTATATTAATTATTATTAATTCTAAATTAATAAATCTTAATAACCAATTTATTAATCTTTAATTACTAAATTAATTAAGTGTCAACCATAACTTAATTAATATTTAATTACTTATTAATTAATTCCTAACCATTAATTAATATTCTAATTATAATTCTTAATTACAAATTAATTATTCTAATTAATTAATCTTAATCACTAATTAATTAGTTTAAACCATTAATTACCTATTTAACTAATCCAAATGATTAATTAATCAATTAAATTGATTATCCATTAAATTTCCTAATTAATTCAATGAACACAAATCTCTAATTACTTTAAGATAAAACATTTTCTTATCAAAGGTTAAATTATCATTCTTAAATACATTTGGAGACATCCATTTCAATTTAACTTTTAAATTTCATTTTAAATTCTAGATTTAAAATGAATACTAATTTATCTTTTACAATGTTTTAAACAACTTTTCTAAAACTCTTTTAATTTACAAGTTAAAGAAACACTCATTTATAAAGAAGTTTAAAAGGTGCTAACAAATTCATATTTAAATTTATAAAACTTATTTTAAATCTCAATCTAAGATTCAAAACCAAACTTGAATCCATATATTTAAATCTTTGATTTAAATTTCTGTTTTACTAATTCTTTACAGTTTTAAATTTAGTTTAAAGTTTAAACAGACAGTTTTCTTTTTCAAAAACCTGGCAACAACTTACATACTCGAGCACACACACTAAAAACTTCGAGTCGCACCCTCTAAAACTTCGAGTCTCACACGAACAAAACACTTGAAAATCTCGAGACCTTCCCCTGCTTTAAACCCAGACTTCACCCAGATATACTTACGATCTCGTGCACGTGCACAGTAGATTCCATCACCTCCGACCATCGACGACTTCCCCCACCAGTCGACGTTCATCCACCTACCAGAAACCAATCACTCGAGCAACGAAACGAAGACGAGATCAAAATCGAGCACTTGAGCACTAAAACAGGAACACAGACTACTCCCAATCCCTGTCAACAATCCCTCGTCCTCCCATTTCTGATCACCAGAACGCCAGCGACTCCAGCGACGACTTCGTCCACGTCATAACTTCAATTACCCAGAGTCCTATTGAACTCGATCGACCAGAGACGTTGTGACGATCGATTTTCTAACCTAGTTAAAACTAGGGTTAAAATCATAAATTCTAAATCTCTACTGCCTCACTACTCTATTTTAAATTCCAGTAATTTTCCCTATATCCTTGATCATTCCACCATCACTACTGAAGATTTACAACATCCCAAACTATCGAGATCAACAGAATTACCCACAAATTCATTTTTAGATAAATACAGAACTGCACCCTTATTTCTAAACTATAAATTATGATTTATGTTTTAAAAATCGAGTTTTAGTATAAGTACTCAACTTATACTCCTGGATCAATGAATCTGGGATTTTAATTTTTCACTTACAAAATATTTGTCCTGTTTTATTTCTTTTACAGAGACACAACAGTTTTTATTTTATATTAAATAAAATTTCAACTATAATTCATGTTATATACTCATACTTGGTTAAATCTTAAGCCATCATAAGGATTTTGAACATGAAATAATTGATTTTGATCAGTATCTAAAACTGTCATTCCATAACAGGCAAGAACATACCAAAACCCAACATGCATTCGAAACCAAACATAATACAGAGAATTACATCACATTTATTCACTTCAAACATGATTATCACAGGAAGAAATCAAGCAACTATATTTACTTAAGTTAATTTTAAATAAAAACTGTTACTCACCTTAAACAAAGATGAAACAGAGGCAGTTTTTATCTCTTGAAGACTTTAACTTGAATGCTTCTTGAATTTGATTTTTAACTTTAGTTGTTGAAGCTTTACTGATTTAAACTACATGCATGTTTCCAGGTTGAAGAAAAATGAAGGCAGACAGACTTTGATGTTGAAAAGAATTGCAGGCTGGCTTTGAGTTGTTTCCAAATTGAAAATGAAGACAGACTTTTTGAAGATGATGCAGATTTGAAAAGAATGCATCAGGGTTTTGATTTCAGATTGCAACTTGGTTACAGGGATTTGATTTCCCTTGAATTAGAAAATTGCAGGCTGGTTTCTTTGATTTGGTTTGAAGCATTTGATTACTGAATTTCAGATTTTTATTAGAGAATTGTTTTGAGAAGTGGTTACTGATTTATTTCAGATGTGTATTTGAGAAAGATTTGAGTTTATCTTGTTTTTGAAAAGGAGAATAGAAAGAATGGAATAAAGAAATGCAAATGTATATATGTAAGTAAATTGTGATTTTATAAAAATAAAAGAAAAAGAAAATAAAAAGACACTTGTCATAAACATTGATTACTTAAATTACACTTGTTAAAATGAAACCTTAGGATAATGACACTTGTCTTTTTAAGTATTTTATTTATTTTAAAAGTAGATAAAACCTTTTCTTGATTTATTAAACACTTATCCTATATATAAATTACTTTTTAAAAGAAACAAAACTAACTATATTTATAAATAAAAGTTTATACAAATATTCTAAAATCCAAAACAATTTAAATATATATTCTTTTGAATTTTAAAACTTTAAATTCAAGTTTAAATAAAATTAAATCCTAAGATTCAATTTAAAAGTTAAGTTATATATATTTACATACACTATTTATTCCATTTAAAATAACAATTCCTTTTAGCATTAAAATTCATACATATTAAAAATAATACATTATACTTGTTATTTGAAAATAACATATTTTAAAATTTAAACAAGAGATTATATTATCAAGAAATATTTAAAAGAAATAAAACAAACCAATTTTGTAAATCTTATTTATTTAAATTTAAGTTAAAATATATCTCAACAAATTTAAACATTTATCCAAAGTATATTTAAAACTAAAATGTTATTTATTTAAATAACTTTGAAAAGTCCAGATTAAACTAAATCTAAATTTCCAATTTGCCCAAAGCTTCTATTTAAAATATATACAAATAAATATATATATATATTCAAATAGAAATTATCTTATTAGATTTTAAAAGATAAAATTTACCAATTAATACTAATTTAATCAGATTATTAAATTAAATTCAAATTTTATTATCAAAGATCATCCATATCAATTTAATTATTCAACAGATTATTAAATTGATATTGCTCAAATTTCCGGGATATTACATTCCTCCCCCCTTAAAATAATTTCGTCCCCGAAATTTAAACAAAGGTAATTTAATAATCTATTTTTAAGATTTTAGTTTTAATTCACAAGCATATACTATCATCCATATGCTAGCAACCATAGCAGCCAATCATCAAATCAAACAATTCTATCTATCTAGACTAAATTCTAGATAAAATACCTCGAGTTTCCCCAAGTATATATATATATATACCGGGATACTCGCTCTACAAACAATCTAAACAATCAATACTACTAAACTATAAAGCTCCTACTCATCTATATCTATAGAACTAAACAGAATATCAGACTACAGACGAGTCTGACTCAACTACCAAACTTCCAGAACTGCTGATTCTACAACCAGAGATAGATCAAATACGTATTTCCTTAGAGATACGTAAAACTCAATGAATTCTAATAATCCAAACTGACAATTCAATTCCGAAGTCCAAATACTTATCCAAATCAGAACACAGACGAGATCCAAACATAACTCTACTTCACAACATCAGTAGATTCCAAACTTACTTCTCCCATCCAGAAATACACTCCAAACTGCTTTCGCTGCTCAATTCTGATCTGAGGTAGAACACAAGCACAGACTGGACAACTCATTCCAGAAATAAGGTTCACTGATCCATAAAGAAAACTCGGATACTTCAGCAAAACTTGAGCTGCTTCACCAACTCCATCTCTAGGAAAACATCCTTCCACAAGACTGAACCACCGGTATCACTCTTGGAATCCAATCGATAAGAAAACTCAACCTTCAGATGCGGACAAACTTCTGACTTCTCTGAAGACATCCAGAAAAACTCTGACAACCCAAGAGAATACTCAGACAATCGCAAGTCACTTTTGCGATCAACCCATCCTAATTCCAAACAGACTGTTCTCTCTTTACCAATCAGAACAGCTTACACTTATTTATCCAATTTATCGAAGAAATGGATCCACTCTGCTGCTTCTGAACTTCACTTCCAGAAAAACTGCTCATCCAGAAAACTTCCTGCCATCACAGAATACTCCGAGCTGCACTGCTAACACTGATGCCAAGGACTTCCTATTCCAAAGATCTTCGAGAAACTTGGACTTCAAACCAAACAGAAACACCGTGCTGAACTCAGCCACAATACCAAAGCATACACACTTCCTTAATCTTGTTCCAAAGAAAACATCTTCGGGAACATCCATCGTCACTGTATCTCATCATACAGCTACTATTACCTGAGGTATCAAGGTACCATCACTCGCTTCTGCCTTATCGACAGATCCAACTCTACTCATCCAAACTTCAGAGATAAACTCCGAACCATTACAGTTTCCTTCGGAGATCGATGAAATCCTTCACCACAGCAAAGCTTACTCGAGACGGTATTGGGTCTACAGTCTCGACAAATACACTTCCAACCTCAACATTTAAACTCCAACCATTGGTAGTCGTGTTTCACACACCACTACCCCATCTACCTTTATAACTTATATTGGAAAACCCGAACAGGTAACCCAACAAATAGGTAGAAATATATATATATTTAAAATGATACTTTTTATATAGAAATTATTTCTGGGTAAAATTATTTCATTTACCTCTTTAAAACAATATTGTGTCCGTTGGCCTGGTTCAAGTGTTTAGAGATCCCTATCAATAACGTTAGCTACTCGTATTGACCAGAATCCATATACCACTCAACCGATCAATCAACACAATATAAAACCATTTTTATATAACTAACAATTACGCGCTCTCAAGATAGACACCACTTCAGAGCCTAGGTATTCACTCAACCTACTGCTTTGATACCACTGTAACGACCAATGACTTTCTCTCCATAGAAAGTCGTATCGCTAATAAGAAAGAAAGGGGTAGAAAATAGAAAAGAAGAGAAGAAAGAAAGAAACAACAACAACGATCTCACAGCGGAACGAATAAATTATATTAATAACATAAACTATTACATAGTATACAACACTTTACAGAGTTACACAGCATATACATCACTTACTAGACAGTTATAAACATCTGTCTAGACATTACAACTCAAATACAAGACAAGACACTATCACAGATATCAACACAGCGGAATACTATATCTACGAACGCCGAAGCCTCCTGCTCCATTGCTCCTCCAGAATATTCGTCAAAGCTAAACCTGAATCCCTTGGCTACTCGTAAAAATTTGAGTACCCAAGAGTTTATAAAACAGAAATAAACACTTGGGTCAGACATGGGTCTGGTGTGAGTAACAGGTTAAACTTGCTTAACTTCAAAACCTTTAGAAAGAAAAGGTATCACGTAAGACTCCCCACAAATAAACATGGGTAAGTTTTTACCTTACGCTAACCAAAACATTTGATAGGAAATCTGATTTTATTATAATAGGGTCTAGGGTTTTCAAGTAAAATATAGAAATAGCTGAAATGCTTACATCTCACATTCCAACATAGTTGGGCACAACTAATACGTACGGCACTTATTGGAGTTTGGATTCCATACAATGGCAGGGCTACTAGGGTACCGCCCGTCACAGTACGTGGCCTAGATCACCGTACCGAGGATCACTCCGAATCCCCTGCAACACAAGGTCGGAACATCCCTTACTGGATAATTCCCGCACAAGATACCTCACGGTTGGGATCAGCAACCGCACCACTAAGTCGAAATAGAAAGGGACATCTAGACAGAGGTAACCTTGTCCTACTTGGGTGCTACCCACTAACCTTGCTGCACCTCCCCTGTTTTAGCCATTCCCGGTTTGTGAGGCTTGAGGTCACGATTACCTTAGAAAAGAACACATCACTTAGAATGCTCATCGTCCACCTGACGATGTTCTGAAAGCATTCAATCCATACAAGTTCGTTCCGGGTTCGAACGAAACCGAAGGCATTATCTCGTTACACTCGTTTTGGAATCACCCTCAGAGTTAACGACAATAACCCTTGCACTCTGAATCTTCATCTTCACTTGATTCACGACCTATCGTTAATTTGGATCGATGTGGTATTTGGGTCTCCAGACCTGGAATTCCGGTATACGGAAACCCGATCCCGGTCTCATCGAAATCCAAAACGTATCTTTTAAGGGCCAAGTTGTTTTAAGGTTAAAACAATTCAATATATTATCTTTATTCACATAGAAAGATAATTCACAACATCACAATAGATAATCAACATTATCAATATAAACAGATAATCCATATTATCATCACAATTCAACTAAACATCCACATCACGGATCAGCATATATCTCATTAGAGATATCAAACAATGCAAAGCATTCAATACTATTTATCCATCCATAAGTAATGATTTATCTCATCTCTAATTAATTTAAAGTAAATTAAATTAATTACTTCATTTTATAAATCCTGCTTACTTAACCATTAATTAATTACAATCAATTAATTATCCTCTAATTACCCTTTAGGTAATTTATCCTTAATTAATTACTTATTAATTATCCTTAACCACTTATAGTAATTAACCTTTAATTACTTCATTAATTAATTAACTAAAATTAATTAACTTAATCAACTATAATTAATTATATTAAACCTTAATTAATTACATTAATTAATCACTTCATTTATTAATTATTACTTAATTAATAAATCTTAATTACATCATTAATTATATTAATTAATGATCCTTAAGTATACATTAATTATTAATTACTTAAATTAAACTAATTATATTAAGTAATTAACCTTTTATTTAACACATTTATTAATCACCTTGATTAATCTTCAATCAGTAATTAACTACCCTTAATTACTTTCATTAACTAAATTAATTACTCCTTAATTAATTTCTTAATTAATCCCTTGATTAATTATTCAAAGTAATTAACTCAAATTACTTCTATTAATAAAATCATTATTCAACTAATTACTTCCAGTAATTATCATATTATTTACTTCTCTAAATAAACTTACCTTAATAATTACATTAAGTAATTATTATCAAATCATCTCTTGATTATTCTAAATTAATTAAACTTAATTAATTAATTTAACTAAATCAAATTAACTTCAATTAATTACAATAAGTAATTAATTCTTAATTACTTCCAATAAGTAATTACATTTAAACAAATTCTATAATTGATTATCTTTAAATTAATTAATCTAATTAACTATTAAAATTAATCCTATTAATTAATTATTTAATAACCCATAGTTAATGACTTCATTAACTATTATTTAATTACTTTCCTTAAGTAATTAACTTATATTAATTATTATTAATTCTAAATTAATAAATCTTAATAACCAATTTATTAATCTTTAATTACTAAATTAATTAAGTGTCAACCATAACTTAATTAATATTTAATTACTTATTAATTAATTCCTAACCATTAATTAATATTCTAATTATAATTCTTAATTACAAATTAATTATTCTAATTAATTAATCTTAATCACTAATTAATTAGTTTAAACCATTAATTACCTATTTAATTAATCCAAATGATTAATTAATCAATTAAATTGATTATCCATTAAATTTCCTAATTAATTCAATGAACACAAATCTCTAATTACTTTAAGATAAAACATTTTCTTATCAAAGGTTAAATTATCATTCTTAAATACATTTGGAGACATCCATTTCAATTTAACTTTTAAATTTCATTTTAAATTCTAGATTTAAAATGAATACTAATTTATCTTTTACAATGTTTTAAACAACATTTCTAAAACTCTTTTAATTTACAAGTTAAAGAAACACTCATTTATAAAGAAGTTTAAAAGGTGCTAACAAATTCATATTTAAATTTATAAAACTTATTTTAAATCTCAATCTAAGATTCAAAACCAAACTTGAATCCATATATTTAAATCTTTGATTTAAATTTCTGTTTTACTAATTCTTTACAGTTTTAAATTTAGTTTAAAGTTTAAACAGACAGTTTTCTTTTTCAAAAACCTGGCAACAACTTACATACTCGAGCACACACACTAAAAACTTCGAGTCGCACCCTCTAAAACTTCGAGTCTCACACGAACAAAACACTTGAAAATCTCGAGACCTTCCCCTGCTTTAAACCCAGACTTCACCCAGATATACTTACGATCTCGTGCACGTGCACAGTAGATTCCATCACCTCCGACCATCGACGACTTCCCCCACCAGTCGACGTTCATCCACCTACCAGAAACCAATCACTCGAGCAACGAAACGAAGACGAGATCAAAATCGAGCACTTGAGCACTAAAACAGGAACACAGACTACTCCCAATCCCTGTCAACAATCCCTCGTCCTCCCATTTCTGATCACCAGAACGCCAGCGACTCCAGCGACGACTTCGTCCACGTCATAACTTCAATTACCCAGAGTCCTATTGAACTCGATCGACCAGAGACGTTGTGACGATCGATTTTCTAACCTAGTTAAAACTAGGGTTAAAATCATAAATTCTAAATCTCTACTGCCTCACTACTCTATTTTAAATTCCAGTAATTTTCCCTATATCCTTGATCATTCCACCATCACTACTGAAGATTTACAACATCCCAAACTATCGAGATCAACAGAATTACCCACAAATTCATTTTTAGATAAATACAGAACTGCACCCTTATTTCTAAACTATAAATTATGATTTATGTTTTAAAAATCGAGTTTTAGTATAAGTACTCAACTTATACTCCTGGATCAATGAATCTGGGATTTTAATTTTTCACTTACAAAATATTTGTCCTGTTTTATTTCTTTTACAGAGACACAACAGTTTTTATTTTATATTAAATAAAATTTCAACTATAATTCATGTTATATACTCATACTTGGTTAAATCTTAAGCCATCATAAGGATTTTGAACATGAAATAATTGATTTTGATCAGTATCTAAAACTGTCATTCCATAACAGGCAAGAACATACCAAAACCCAACATGCATTCGAAACCAAACATAATACAGAGAATTACATCACATTTATTCACTTCAAACATGATTATCACAGGAAGAAATCAAGCAACTATATTTACTTAAGTTAATTTTAAATAAAAACTGTTACTCACCTTAAACAAAGATGAAACAGAGGTAGTTTTTATCTCTTGAAGACTTTAACTTGAATGCTTCTTGAATTTGATTTTTAACTTTAGTTGTTGAAGCTTTACTGATTTAAACTACATGCATGTTTCCAGGTCGAAGAAAAATGAAGGCAGACAGACTTTGATGTTGAAAAGAATTGCAGGCTGGCTTTGAGTTGTTTCCAAATTGAAAATGAAGACAGGCTTTTTGAAGATGATGCAGATTTGAAAAGAATGCATCAGGGTTTTGATTTCAGATTGCAACTTGGTTACAGGGATTTGATTTCCCTTGAATTAGAAAATTGCAGACTGGTTTCTTTGATTTGGTTTGAAGCATTTGATTACTGAATTTCAGATTTTTATTAGAGAATTGTTTTGAGAAGTGGTTACTGATTTATTTCAGATGTGTATTTGAGAAAGATTTGAGTTTATCTTGTTTTTGAAAAGGAGAATAGAAAGAATGGAATAAAGAAATGCAAATGTATATATGTAAGTAAATTGTGATTTTATAAAAATAAAAGAAAAAGAAAATAAAAAGACACTTGTCATAAACATTGATTACTTAAATTACACTTGTTAAAATGAAACCTTAGGATAATGACACTTGTCTTTTTAAGTATTTTATTTATTTTAAAAGTAGATAAAACCTTTTCTTGATTTATTAAACACTTATCCTATATATAAATTACTTTTTAAAAGAAACAAAACTAACTATATTTATAAATAAAAGTTTATACAAATATTCTAAAATCCAAAACAATTTAAATATATATTCTTTTGAATTTCAAAACTTTAAATTCAAGTTTAAATGAAATTAAATCCTAAGATTCAATTTAAAAGTTAAGTTATATATATTTACATACACTATTTATTCCATTTAAAATAACAATTCCTTTTAGCATTAAAATTCATACATATTAAAAATAATACATTATACTTGTTATTTGAAAATAACATATTTTAAAATTTAAACAAGAGATTATATTATCAAGAAATATTTAAAAGAAATAAAACAAACCAATTTTGTAAATCTTATTTATTTAAATTTAAGTTAAAATATATCTCAACAAATTTAAACATTTATCCAAAGTATATTTAAAACTAAAATGTTATTTATTTAAATAACTTTGAAAAGTCCAGATTAAACTAAATCTAAATTTCCAATTTGCCCAAAGCTTCTATTTAAAATATATACAAATAAATATATATATATATTCAAATAGAAATTATCTTATTAGATTTTAAAAGATAAAATTTACCAATTAATACTAATTTAATCAGATTATTAAATTAAATTCAAATTTTATTATCAAAGATCATCTATATCAATTTAATTATTCAACAGATTATTAAATTGATATTGCTCAAATTTCCGGGATATTACAAATTAATTATTATTTTAATTAATTACATTTATTAATTAACCCTAATTAATCATCCCATAATTAATTAACCTTTAATTTATTAATCCATTATCCTCTAATAATTAATTAAATTAATTAACCCTCAACAAACTAATCCTTTAATTACTTATATTAAGTAATTATCATTTAAGTAATTAATCTCTAATTACTTACATTAATCATTAATTATCCAAGGCCTTAATTAACTTTAAGATAAACCATTTTTCTTAATTAATTACTTAATTACACTATTTAATTAAGTTTATTAAAAATGAATTTTGAAATAAAGGTTATTAAAACATTTCAAAACTTAATTAATTTAAAAATACTTATTTTTAAACCTTTAATTAATTCCAAACTTAATTGAGACATTCATTATATAAAAGAATAAATTAAGAAGTTGTTTAGCTTTTAAAACTTATTTGATTTAAAAACTTAAAAACTGTAACAACTTCGATTTCCCCCGAGCCAAACACGCTATCTCCCCGAGTAAACCCCTGAGCCATTCCCTTCTTCCCCAAAACCAACCAACCCAAACAACAACATACACGCGTGTACGTGCACATCACCTCGCCGCTACTCCGATCGACGCTGCGACCTCAGACAAGTCATCGACGACCATCTCAACTCAACTGACCACCCAGAATCCCGAACCTCCATGCAAAACAAAATCGAGCGAACTCGAACCCATCAGACTGTAACCTAATCACTTTATTCCACCTTGCGCCACAGATGCCGACCATCGGAACCCAATCCCTTCAGCCAGCAGCTTCGTCTTCCTTCTCTCAAGCTTATCCCTCCGTACCGCATCCCCTAGTCGCCACCACGACGCCTTAAACACTCGAAAACCCACCTCGACCAAGGACAAGCCTGAAACCCTAAATTACCTTCTTCCAGTCACCACGGCCATCGAGAATCCCTGCCACCATTTTTCCCTTAACCGCCCTCACCTCAGCCTTCTTCGACCCGAGCACCTGAGCTCGAAAGCATCGGCGTTGCCAGAAATTCCACAACGACCCAATTCCGACCAATTCCCCTTAACCCAACATCCACTCAATTAAAAATCAAAAGAACTCCACCTAAATTCAACAATTTGGACATAGATTCCAGTTATATAAGTGAAATCTTGAATTGCCCTAATTGAATTTCCTGGAAAATTGGTTATCCACTGTAATTCATTATTTTCCAGATAATAACTTAATAATTTCATTTGAGACCATTTTTAAAATAAGTTTTCATCAATCCAAACGCATTTCCCTTTGACATTATAACCTATAATTGCTTGAGTGAAGAGAAATGGATTTTGATGTGATTATTTGGGTCTGTAAATCAAAAACAGAGGTTTAAATATTTAAACACAGACATGCATTAACATATACACATCAACTATAAACTGATACACATGCAATCATATTCGCACATTCATACAAACATTCTTCATATCATATCCTCAAGTACTTGCATCAGGTTATAGAACAGATTTAGTTTTTTTTTAAGCTTACTCACATGTATAAAAAGGATTGATTTTCAAAGATGATGTTTACTCCCATTTTCTTGATGCAGAGCAGACAAGCTATTACAGGCTTGACGTCTATATCCACATACATATTCACAGCCATTCACTCATATACCCAAAAAACACTTTCATTCATGCAAGTCATATTTAAGGTATTATTATCATCAATTGTTACATGCACAAAATACAAATTATTTACTTGAAAGGGTTTAATGTTTACTCACTGTTTTTTTTCGAACAGAGAAGCTTTGTTTTGAGAATTTGAAAACTGATTTTGATGGTTGATTTGAATCTTGAATCTGATCTTTTTAATGTATAAGTTGAATTTGAATCTTTGTTGAGTTGATCTTGCTTTTGAATCAGGTATGTTTGCTTTAGATCAGGTTGAAAACTTGGTGAATTTGTTGTTTGGGTTTCTTTTATTTTGATACCGGTCTTTATTTTTAAAATTTTGAAAGACGAAGAAATGAAAGGAGAAAGACTGGTTTGGAGAGGATTCAAGAATTATGTATACAGCCTATTTTCTAACATACTTATTTATTTTAATTTAAAGAAAATAAATGCCACTTGTGTTTTTGCATGATCCTTACCTATACAAATGTCTAATGCATGTATTTATTTATTATATATCGTTATTTTTACACTTTCTTTTTATTTATGTGTAAATAATTCAAAGGAAACAATATAAACTTACTTACATATATTTTTAATAATCTCTTATGTTTTTTTGAAAATATAGAATCTTAACTTTAAATATCCTTTGAGCATTATTATATTCAAACAATAACTTCCAAATCATAATATATATATATATATCAATTTACTATAAGATTTATCATTTATTATAGTTTTAAATTCATTTATATATATCCAGAATTTTATTTGTTCAACCAAATAAAATCAGTATCTCAATAGTAACAATCAGTTAATTATCCAGTTATCAGATGTCCCGAAATCCGGGTTATCACATTTCTCCACCCTTTAAAACTTTTCATCCTCGAAAAGGAATGAAGCAAGAATTTTATTAATATGCTTATTATAAGTTAAATTAGTCTTTGAGCACTTTTAGCTATAAACTCTTTTATTAAGAATTTTTAAAACACTTCAAAAATCTATATAATATCACCAAAATAGTTTTATAAAAAAATACTTTTTATAACTTGATGTCTCAACAAGTCCATCCTTGTTCTCATAGAAATTCGGTCATACGTTGATCAGGCGTATGACTGAAAATCTATAAGTACTTGGTAATCCCGTTTTCAATATCCAGTGAAAATACTTGGAAAATATTTTGAAAATATAGAAAACATTTTTGAAAATATAGAAACATTTTTTGCGAGAATGTTCTGGAAATCATCACCCCCTCCATGGTCGTAGTTAACCCGATGGTTACGTTGCCATCCCGGCAAAATCCATAGATAACTGTAGGCTTCCGCGCCCCTCGATTACACCATGGAACCCGCTATAGATCGCAGTTACATCATGGGTTACGTTGCCATCACCGCAAAAGTCCATCTAATTATAGGCATCAGCGCCCTAGATTTTTGCTGCCAAATGAAACTTCTCCACTGCCACATAGGTCGCAGACTACATCAGTCAAGTCCCAATGTAGCCTTAGGCTCTCATGGCCTCTCGACTTTCGCTATGTCTTCATAGATCGCAGTCTACTGATGTTACGTTGACATCCCTGCAAAATCAAACGTAGACCGTTGACTCTCAGCAGCACACACGACTTCCGCTATGGTCCGCAGTAGATCGTAGTGACATCGAGCTACACTATCGTCACAGCATAATCCAATGTCTCTGTAGGCATCAGTGCCCTCGACTTTCGCTACCTACTACACATAATCCTCAGGAACTAGTTTGTCCGGACTCCTCACAGGATCAACTTTAGAACCCCCCTTAGGGTTCAAGGCAGTACCACCCTGTGGCACTCTTGAGAAGTTCATTTCAAGGGAGCGCCTTTTTCCCAAAGCCATTCTCAAAACACTTTATACTATATACTTATAATATCTTCAAATCATACCCTTTATGATTTATATCAAAATCTCCTTTACACAAAATCGATATCCCAAATCGATAGTTCCAAACTTGGCTTTCCAAATTCCCAAAACTGATTTTTCTCAAAAATCAAAAGCCTTTCCAAAATCCATAGGTTCCAAAACCTTTTCCAAAATCATTCTCATAAAATCTCTTATATATATAAATATATATAATCTTGAAAATTTTTGGATCACATCACACTTGTATAAATTCTCTTTTTATACTACAAATACTTTCAAAAACTTTTTCTTCTGGCTATAAATTCAACAAGGGAAGTTTATCATATATAACAAAGATATATAACTTTGTTTATTCCAAATCAAATATTCAAATTTGATTTACTCTTTTATAAAGTTATTAACCATATCACTTTTCTATAAAATGAGTTCTAATCATAGAAATATTCAACTCCCATTTAAATTGATTCAATTTCAACTCAATTTAAATTAACTTCAATTCCTATCCCAAATTCAAATCAACTCCCAATTGAATTTCAAACTTATTCAACTTCAATTTCACATCAAATTAATTCGATTCAAATTTTCCATATGAATTTTATTCTTATCCATCTTCTATCACAATTCCAATTAATTTAAATCAAATTCAATTTGAACTAATTCAATTCAAATCTCAACTTAAAACCATCTCGAATTTCATTTTGAAATTTTCAATTCAGGTTGTTCATTCTAAACTCATTTAACTCCCCTTAAGTTAAATTCAATTTAATCCAGTCAACTTTACCCAATTTGAATTCCCATTTCAAATTTTAAACTTTATATTAATAATCTTCCCACTTATAAGTTCAAAAACTTATCACTTTGGGTTTTCATATCACATTCCAAGTAAAAATTTAAAACTCAACACTTAGAGTTTATTTCAAATCATCTTTGATATTATGTATATCCACACATATATACATTTATTTTCTTTGCACACAAAGTTATACTTTAAATTTTAAACCACCTTTGGTTTTAATCCAAAACAAATTTCTTTTAAAACTTTAAAACAACTCTTGTTTTAAAATAAAATTCCTACATTAAAAATATTTAATTGCAATAACCATCAACCAATTCCTTAATATATGTAATAATTAGAAAAACTATTGCTTTATATACTAAAATATGAGCTTATAAAAAAATCATTTCATTTTTAAAACCGTTTTCAAAATCTTTATATAAGAAAATAACATGTACGCTCTCATATATATATATATATATTACACTCAACTCATTCTAGGGTACTACTGACCCTATCCTTAATGAGTATAACCCACCAGAGCCAAGGTTCTCGCTTAACCTTCAGCTCTGATACCAAATGTAACGACCCAAAATTTTCGACTCCGAAAATCCCAGATTGTTAAAGGAAAGAAGAAGAAAGAGGAAGAAGAAGAACAGAAAACAAACTCAGAATCTCACATTTCACAGCGGATCAAATATAATATCAAATAATAGCATTTATATAGAAAATCTTTATCAGTCACTTTAATTCAATACATCAGAGTTACAACCATTCATATATCAATTGGACAGTTAAGATTAACTTGTCCCAGAAATACAAACAATATAGCATAGCGGAATACACTCCATACGTTCTTGCCATCCAGCTCGCCTCTTGAGCTCCAGAACGTCCTTACTTGGAAATTTGTAATACTCGGTCTAACCCGAGCATTACATCAAAGTTACACCCGGGTCAGGCTGGAAACCAGCGTGAGTAAACCCATATAACATGAAGTACTAAGTTATAAAAACTTATTTGCAAAACCAGGGTAACTCGTACCTTCTACGAGTTCTCATCTTATTTAAGACAATCATTAATTTCAAACAATATCTAAGAATCATTACTCAGTTCAAATATCCATGATTCTTAACTTATTTTATTCCAGCCTGTTTACTTCTAAAATCAAATTATAAAGAATTTAGATTACAAAACGAAGTGGTTCCGGGTATTTGCTAATACCCGATTTCGGTCTCTTCGAATTCAATGTCATCTCTATTCCAAATTGTTAAGTTTAAACAATACAATTTATATTCAGGACATCATACCACACAACAATTCAACTCAGATAGGTAAACCACATTATCACAGTTCAACTTATTCTTGTCACAGCACATCTCAATCGCCCATCAGAGATATCAACAATCCCAGTAATCCAATATCATTCAACATCCATAATCAAGATTTATTAGACATGTAATTCCTAATTAATTTAATTAATCTCCAATTAAATTAATCACCAACTTAAATTTCTTGGATTACCTTAATCCTGCTTGCTTATCATTAATTAATTACAACCTAATTAATAAATCCTTCTTTAATATTATAATTAATCCTCCTTGATTAATTATTTTAATTACATTAAGTAATTAACCTTTAATTACCACATAGATTAATTACCTTAACCATTCACATTAATTAACCTATAATTAATCTCCCTAATTAATTACATTAATTAATGATCCTCTAATCACTTTCCTTAATTAATTATTCTTTTAATTAATTACATTTATTAATTAACCCTAATTAATCATCCCATAATTAATTAACCTTTAATTTATTAATCCATTATCCTCTAATAGTTATTTAAATTAATTAACCCTCAACAAATTAATCCTTTAATTACTTATATTAAGTAATTATCATTTAAGTAATTAATCTCTAATTACTTACATTAATCATTAATTATCCAAGACCTTAATTAACTTTAAGATAAACCATTTATCTTAATTAATTAAGTAATTACACTATTTAATTAAGTTTATTAAAAATGAATTTTGAAATAAAGGTTATTAAAACATTTCAAAACTTAATTAATTTAAAAATTCTTATTTTTAAACCTTTAATTAATTCCAAACTTAATTAAGGCATTCATTATATAAAAGAATAAATTAAAAAGTTGTTTAGCTTTTAAAACTTGTTTGATTTAAAAACTTAAAAACTGTAACAACTTCGATTTCCCTCGAGCCAAACACGCTATCTCCCCGAGTAAACCCCCGAGCCATTCCCTTCTTCCCCAAACCATCCAACCCAGACAACAACATACACGCGTGTACGTGCACATCACCTCGCTGCTACTCCGATCAACGCTGCGACCTCAGACAAGTCATAGACGACCATCTCAACTCAACCGAACACCCAGAATCCCGAACCTCTATGCAAAACAAAATCGAGCGAACTCGAACCCATCAGGCTGTAACCCAATCACTTTATTCCACCTTGCGCCACCGACGCCGACCATCGGAACCCAATCCCTTCAGGCAGCAGCTTCGTCTTCCTTCTCTCGAAAACCCACCTCGACCAAGGACAAGCCTGAAACCCTAAATTACCTTCTTCCAGTCACAGGCCACCGAGAATCCCTGCCACCATTTTTCCCTTAACCGCCCTCACCTCAGCCTTCTTCGACCCGAGTCCCTGAGCTCGAAAGCATCGGGGTTGCCAGAAATTCCACAACAACCCAATTCCGACCAATTCCCCTTAACCCAACATCCACTCAATTAAAAATCAAAAGAACTCCACCTAAATTCAACAATTTGGACATAGATTCCAGTTATATAAGTGAAAACTTGAATTGCCCTAATTGAATTTCCTGGAAAATTGGTTATCCACTGTAAATTCATTATTTTCTAGATAATAACTTAATAATTTCATTTGAGACCATTTTTAAAATAAGTTTTCATCAATCCAAACACATTTCCCTTTGACATTATAACCTATAATTGCTTGAGTGAAGAGAAATGGATTTTGATGTGATTATTTGGGTCTATAAATCAAAAATAGAGGTTTAAATATTTAAACACAAACATGCATTAACATATACACAGCAACTATAAACTGATACACATGCAATCATATTCACACATTCATACAAACATTCTTCATATCATATCCTCAAGTACTTGCATCAAGTTATAGAACAGATTAAGTTTTTTTAAGTTTACTCACATGTATAAAAAGGATTGATTTTCAAAGATGATGTTTACTCCCATTTTCTTGATGCAGAGCACACAAACTATGTACAGGCTTGACGTCTATATCCACATACATATTCACAGCCATTCACTCATATACCCAAACAAACACTTTCATTCATGCAATTCATATTTAAGCTATTATTATCATCAATTGTTGCATGCACAAAATACAGATGATTTACTTGAAAGGGTTTAAAGTTTACTCACTGTTTTTGTTTGAACAGAGAAGCTTTGTTTTGAGAATCTGAAAACTGATTTTGATGGTTGATTTGAATCTTGAATCTGATCTTTTTAATGTAAAAGTTGAATTTGAGTCTTTGCTGAGTTGATCTTGCTTTTGAATCAGGTATGTTTGCTTTAGATCAGGTTGAAAACTTGGTGAAGTTGTTGTTTGGGTTTCTTTTATTTTGATACCGGTCTTTATTTTTAAATTTTTGAAAGATGAAGAAATGAAAGGAGAAAGACTGGTTTGGAGAGGATTCAAGAATTATGTATACAGCCTATTTTCTAACATACTTATTTATTTTAATTTAAAGAAAATAAATGCCACTTGTCTTTTTGCATGATCCTTACCTATACAAATGTCTAATGCATGTATTTATTTATTATATATCTTTATTTTTACACTTTCTTTTTATTTATGTGTAAATAATTCAAAGGAAACAATATAAACTTACTTACATATATTTTTAATAATCTCTTATGTTTTTTTTGAAAATATAGAATCTTAACTTTAAATATCCTTTGAGCATTATTATATTCAAACAATAACTTCCAAATCATAAAATATATATATATCAATTTACTATAAGATTTATCATTTATTATAGTTTTAAATTCATTTATATATATATATTCAGAATTTTATTTGTTCAACCAAATAAAATCAGTATCTCAATAGTAACAATCAGTTAATTATCCAAATATACGATGTCCTGAAATCCGGGTTATCACACTCTTGTCACTACAGTCAATTCAAAAGATAGTTTGAATCGATTTTGATAGTGCTATCGCAATCGATTAAAGAGAATAATCATCTCAGCTCCATTGTATCTTGAAATAAGATTTACCTTGGCTCACAGCACACTTTTGTTTATTTAAACGAGTGGTGAGGGAAAATAACGTCTTAAGGAAAGCGTCATCGACGTGCCTTAGAGGATCTCTCTTACTCTATAGATTTCAACCATTTTCTTTGCCAGATCGAAGCATTCCACCAACAATCTTAAGACGTTATTCGACCATGGCACTGCACAATTTGAGAGAGTTCGCTTCTGATTTCACTGAATTGGAAAGGTTCGATGGTATTAATTTCGTGTGTTGGCAGACAAAGATGCATTTCCTGTCGGTCAGACTACAAGTGGTTTATGTTCTTACGACGTCAAAGCCAAAGGAAACAGAGAACGAGACTATTGTGGAAGCATGATCAAGACTAAAATGGGAACAAGTTGAATACATATGCAAAGGGCACATATGCAATGCAATGACGGATACTCAGTTCGATATGTACTACAGTAAATCAGCTGCCAAAGAAGTTAGAAATGCAGTGGAGGCCAAATATGTAATGGAGGATGCAACAAGTAAGAAATTTTTGGCTACTAAATTTTTTAATTATAAAATGACTGATGTTAGGTTAGTAGTGTACCAATTCAATGATATTATGCATATCCTAAACCAATTCAACCAGCATAAAATGAATATTAATAAGGTAAAAGTCTTATCCATAATAGACAAACTTCCCCCCATCTTGGAAAGATCAAAGGAAAATCCTTAAACATAAGAAGGTTATGAGTCTGGATAATCTTGCATAATATTTTTAAGTAGAAGAACAACTTAAGTAGAAAGAAATCACTGAACCAACAGTGTTTCCATATAAGATCCACGTGCAGAAGGATAAAAAGGAAAATAAATCTTCTGAGAACTTTTTTAATCAAAAGAGGAAATTCCAGAATAAGAAAAACTTCGATAACAAGAAGGCCAAGAAAATGAATGGGTGCTACAATTATGGAAAATCTGATCATTTTAAAAGATATTTTCGTTTTCCTAAAAAGAAACCTCAATCAACAAAAGAAAACTCGACAGCCGTAATCTCTGAAATCAACATGATTTAAAGAGAGGATTCTTGGTAGATCAACTCTGATGCTACTAAGCATATTTGCAATGACAAGTGTCTATTCAAGAAACTTGAACTATCTGAGGATGAAAATTATCTCTATATGAGAAACTCAAAGCAGCGATCAAGGGGAAGGGGACTGTAGACTTGGATTGCACGTCCGACAAGATTCTGACATTGAATGATGTATATTATGCACCCAAGGTTACAAAGAACCTTGTTTTTGGTAGTCTTTTAAATACATTTGGCTTCAGACAAGTCTTTGAGTCACATAAATATGTATTGCCCAAAAGGCGGAATGTTTTTTGGAAAAGGGTACGTATGTGATGGAATGTTCAAATTAAATATTAATAAAATGGTTCCTTCTGCTTATATTGTTGACTCATTTTCTTTATGGCATGGTAGATTAGGACATTTAATGTTAGAAGAATGGATAATATGATTTCATTAAATATGATCCCTAAATATGATAATAAATTTGATTATAAGTGTAGGATATGTTCATTAACTAAAATAACTAGAAAATCGCTTATAGTAAAATCTATTAGTACCATCAATCTATTACAATTGATTTATAGTGATGTTTGTGGTATGCATAGTACTCCTACTAGAGGAGGAAAGAAGTATTTTGTCACATTTATAGATGACTATTCAAAATATTGTTATGTTTATTTAATGCATACTAAGGATGAAGTATAAATTCATTTATGTCCTATTTTTACGTTTTGCTACTCCATTTTGTTGTGAGGTACAAGCTACAGATTTTATACCTATACATAGTAAGGGTCCTATTCCTACCCTTATTTTGTGAATAGGTAGGAATAAAACCAATATACATGAAAAATCTGTAGCTTGTACCTCACAACAAAATGGAGTAGCAAAACGTAAAAATAGGACCCTTACTAAAATGGTTAATGCTATGTTATGTAATTCTAGTTTTAATACTAGTTTTTAGGGTAAGGCATTACTTACCGCCTGTTACATCTTAAATAGAACACCTCATAAGAAAAACCAAAGTCACATCGTATGAACTTTGGAAGAAACACAAACAAAATCTTGATTATTATCCAATTTGGGGTTGTTGGGCTATAGTTCGATTACCTGAACCAATAATCAGGAAATTAGGACAAAAGGGCATAGAGTGTATTTTCTTAGGATACGCTCAACATAGCAAGGGTTATAGGTTTCTAGTAGTAGAACCTAATGATTCGATTGAGATAAACACAATAATAGAATCTAAAGAGCGGTGTTCTATGGAAATAGATTCATGCCTATTCCATCTATTAGAGAAACGGTGGAGGTTAATACACCTATTCATGAAATGGTGGAGGTCACTGAACCTATTGGTGAATTTGAGAACACTCAAGAAAATAATGGTCAAACTAGTGAAACTCTTAGGAGAAGTAAAAAATGAGAACTGAAAAGTCATTCGGACCAGATTTTTTCACTAATTTGGTTGAAGGATGGAGAGATGGTATTAGACAGCAAGTCATGCTTTCTACCACCATAGATTCTGATCCTTTAACATATACCGAGGCTATAAAGTATCAGGATTCAACATTTTGGCAAGAAGCCATAAATGATGAAATGGATTCTATCATGGGAAATCAAATATGGAAACTAGTAGACTTACCTCCTGGTTCTAAACCAATAGGATGCAAGTGGATATTTAAAAAAAATAGAAGATGGTACAATAGATAAATTTAAGGCTAGATTAGTAGCTAAGGGATATACCCAAAATGAAGGAATATATTATTTTGATACATGTACCTGTAGCTAGATTTTCAACTATTATGACATTAGTTGCATTAACATCTATCTATAAATTTGAAATTCATCAAATGGACATTAAGACTGCATTCTTAAATAAGGAACTTGATGAGGATATATATATGTCTCAACTAGAAGGTTTTGTGATGCCTGGATAAGAATTTAAAGTATGTAAACTTATCAAATCACTTTACGGTCCTAAACAAGCACCAAAATAGTGGCATGAAATTTTTGATAAAACCATAATATCAAATGGTTTTAGAATTTGCGAGTCAAATAAATGTGTCTATAACAAATTTCATGCTAGTAAAGGTGTAATTATATGCATTTATGTTGATAATATGTTGATATTTGGGACTAATACCCTAATGTATTGAAGAAACAAAAAGATTTCTATCTTTATGTTTTGACATGAATGATATAGAGGAAGCTATAGTGATTCTAGGAATAAGAATCGTAGAAACAACAGAAAGGTTGATCATTACCAAGTCTCATTACATATAGAAGATTCTAAAACGGTTTAATCAAACTGATTGCAAACTTGTAAGCACCCCATTTGACACAAATATGCAACTATATTCTGATACTAGTAGATCAATAGATCAACAAGAATATGCTAAAGTCATTGGTAGTCTAACGTATGCCATGACTTGTACAAGACCAAATATTGCCTACGTTGTTGGCAAAATGAGTAGATATACTATTAACCCGAGTCATATTCACTGGCTAACTGTAACAACCCTGGATTTTCATTACCAACTAATAAATAAAAGTTAGGATTTTTATTTATTTTAATGAAGCATAAAAGAATTTGGAATAACAAAATTTATGTGAAAAAGGCTATTTTAATTAAATGGGAAATATGGGATTTTAAAATGAGGATAAAATGTTATTTTTGGAAAGTTAAATATTTTAGGAGAGATTTTAAAACGGGTTTGGATAAGAAAAATGAGTTTTATAAACATACATGAACACTTTGACTAATTTTTGGAAAACATATAAATAACTCTCTTCTTATTGGGTTTCTAAACCTAGCCCAATAACCCACCTTAAACCTCCTCTATAAATTATCTCATACTCTCCAAACCTCATTCATTCCAACCCTAATCAAATTCCTAAAACCCTAAACCTAAAAATGGCCTCCATGGTTAGGAAAGCTCCATCCTCTCTAATATTGGCTTAAGCTAGTTAAAGTAAAGGAAGGTAATGCAAAAACCCTCTTGTAATCCATTTCTAACTCTCTTTAATTTCTGGAAATCATGTTGTAACTCTTGGTTTTATGTGTTTTGGTATTTTTCTAGCTCCTTGATCATCATCTCTTAGCTTTGGTTAGTGCCATATAGGTGTTTGTTCTTTTGCTTGAGAGGAATACTAGGTAAACCCTCTCCTAATCTATGTATAAGCATCTCTTAATTTCTGAAATTATTTTGTAATCCTCTTTTTTTTTGTGCATTTAGATTGTGAAACTCTTTGATCTTCTTTTCATTGCTTGGAAAGAGGTAATATATGCTAGCTGAAATTATAATTAGTTTATTGTTATTAGTAAATTAGGCATATCTCATTCATCTTAAATCGGAATTAAGATTTTCCTGATGTTCTGGAAAGCTTATTCTGTAGGCTATAACTTTTATGTTTTGAGATTTGCCTAATTTTGTGGTTTTAATGGTCGAAATCACGTTTGTTTGTCGCTGACCTGACAACAAACTACAGGGTTTAGAAACTAAAAACCTGAAATTGATTTGGCCATAAGTTACTCGTTTCTTATCCAAATATAATAATTTTGGATGTTCTGAAAAGCTTAGATTTAGAGTTAAAACTTTTATGTTTTGAGTTTCATGAAATTTCGAAGTTAATTTGGTCAAAACTGTGCATTCTTACCACTGTCCCGAGAGCACAACGACAGTGATATAAAATTTAGATCTGAGAATTGTTTTAGTCATAGAATTTTCATCTCTGGTCGGAATTTGACGGTCTTGGTCATTCCAGAAAGCTTAGAAACTAAGCTACAACTTTCATTTTATTCATTTTGCCAGAATTTGAAGTTTACTATGCCAAAATTGTGGTTTTTCATCTCTGGCCAGTTAGTGAATAGCTATAGGCCTTAGTCTCTTTTCTCCCGTTGTTTTCAGCGTAGAACCTCGAATTTGCGACGCCATCCCGGGCTCGTCCTTTGTCGGATTTCATCGTTTTTGGTCTCGTTAAAATGATGAGATCGAGATCTTTAACCATGCAAAGTTTGGTTTAGATCTGGGTGCATTAGATACTTCGTTTCTATTGCCGAAGTAGCACCCAGAAACTGTTTTACAATAGTGATCATTTTCAGTTATCGTCGGACCAACTTTGAAACATTGTCGTTTCTTCGTTTCAAGTTGAAACCGAACGATTCTTGTTGCATATCAAGGTAGGAGTACTTTACTACGCTCCTGCAAATTTTCATCAAGATCTGAGTTCATGTGACCCTTCGACCATGTCGTCGAAGTGGGACCTTTACACTGTTTTGACACAGTAAAGTTTTATGATTTTTGTCCGACTTTGAGACGACGCCGTTTCTTCGTTTCAAGTCGGAATTTCCGGATTCTTTTTGCAGTTTGGAGCAGGGATGTTGGACTATATGTCTACCAATTTTCATGCCATTCAGATTCAGTTTGCTAGTCCGAATAATTTTCCGAACTTGGGTTCGCATCATTTTTGGACTATTTTCCAACACTTAGAATATTTTCAGTGATTTTCTGGTTTTATTGATTTCTTTGAGATTTGTCTCTAGATTTCGTACACGGGTTTTATGAATTATTTTCAAAGGATTTTTCACTCCTAAATGGCTTTAGAAATTATTATATAATATTATTTTTAATTATTAAATTAATTACTCCATAATAGGAGAGTTTTCAAAAGCCGTTTTAAAGTGATTTCAAAATCAATTATTAATCCGTTTCGCACCATTATTTTCTATAATAAAAATCTCACACTCACTTTTTAGCACGTCGAGCGAAGTGGAAAGGTGCTTAAACGGTTAGGAAATCTTCGGCCTATGGAACCGTGTGTATTTCCTTTCCGGTTAATCCCCAAACTATTCGATTGATCGTTTTGACCTTTGGGTCTAGTTTACCGATAATACGAAGGTGGACTTTTTATTGTTTGGAGTGTGAGCTTGCTATTGGTTAGTAAACCGTTTAGTGCGAACGTGGGGTATGGGACTCATTGTTAACACTTTACGGGTTCCTCTCCAAGAAGTTAGTGACACATTAGCCTCTGGGCGGCCAGTACTGGACCTCTAGGTCACCACGCCTCTGGGCAACCGTCTCTGGACACCTGCTCTATGGAGCAGTTTATTTTCGGCATGCACCTCTGGGCCTTTATCCTTCTGGGAAGGATCTTGCCGTCTCGCGCGTTCCGCATCTGTGCGAGTGATCGATCACAACTCTACAGTACTTGACAACAACGACTCTGGTCGGTGCACGTGCAATATTGGTATTATTTGATGATTTTTATATCCATTCGAGTACCTCCATTCGGTGTTGGTTCTATGGAACCATACGATGTAAGTGCGATTACCTTGTGGATTCACAGTGTCTCTGGACACTGCTTTTCAGTGTTGGATTTCATTGACTTTTCAGTATATCCCCATTGCTCTTTGGAGCATCGATCTTTGCTTGGGCATTGATTACAGACTCTGGTCACTCTTGGGATTATTGCCTATGGGCATCTTTTTATAGCTTTGGCTACACCGATGATATGAGGCGATTTTATTTATTCTACACTTTGGTGTTGATTTCTCTTTGGAGATTTTTATTGTTTATTGATGATTAGGGATCCTCATTATATTCATGTGGTTCATAATATACTTCTCTTTGGATAAGTACTGTTTTATTTATGTACCGCATTATGATATATCTCAGTTATTACTGATTGTTTAGCTAGCTTGACCCGAGTGTTTTCGCTCGGGTCAGACCGAGTTGTTTCAGGTTAGGTCTCTGGACTTAGCTTTTGTGCTTCCGCTTGGACATTATCTGCTATGCTGATAGATAGCGCTTTTATTTGTCCACTATTCCGCTACTCTGTTATTATTCAGACTTTGATATGTACATATTTTTGACCCACATGTGTGGGCAGTGGCTTTGTACCCACTTATAGTATTTGGATCTGTATTGACGATGTATTGTTCTGGGATTTTATATCTGTTATGTGATTCTGTTCTGTGATGTTTTATGTTTTATTACTATGCTTATTTTGATAGATCTTTAGCCATTGTAATTTCGTTATAAATATTTATTGAATATGTCGAACCACTTGAAAAAATATATAGATACCACCCTTTCGACGTATTCGGTAGATAGTTATAGCTTGATTACAAATGGTCGCTTCCACTATACTCTATTCTCCGCTTTAACCGACAGTACTACTCCCGTAATACTCTTTGTTATAGTGGGTCTCAGAGTGAGGCGTTACACTAACTGTATAAAGAATTTTAAAATATTTAAAGGAACCGTGGACTGTGGTATATTGTATAGTCGGTATCCAAGTGTAATAGAAGGATACACGGATGTTAGTTGGAACATTAGAAGAGAGGATAATAATAAATCAACCAGTGGTTGGATATTCACTCTTGGTAGGAGAGCAATATCCTGGGCTTCAAAGAAACAGACATGTATTACAGATTCTACCGTGGCTGCTAAATTTATAGCACTGGCTTCTTGTAGTAAAGAAGCAGAATGGTTAAGAAATTTGCTATTAGAAATTCCTGTATGGCCAAAACCAATGCCTTCGATATCCGTGCACTGTGATAGTTAAGCAACACTGTCAAGAGCGTATAGTCAGGTATATAATGCCAAATCTAAGCATATTGGCCTAAGGCACGATGTAGCGAGGAAAATGCTCGCTGATGGGTTAATTACCATATATTTCATAAGATCTGGTAACATTTGGCTGATCCATTTACAAAAGGACTCGCAAGAGATTTGGTGTTGAAAACATTAACATGAATGGGTTTAAAGCCAGCACAAAATCATCTATGATGGAAACTCAACTCAACATAATGAAATTCATTATCTTGAGTTCAATGAGCAAATGTACATTATACATTGTGATTTGAAGCACTATAATATTAATCTGAACAACTAATATTATATCCATTCCAAGAAGAGTGCTTGATACCTATAATGATATGGTAGAGGTTGTATTACTTAGTACTTAATAGGTATATAACAGAAGTAATATTGAAGTGTATAGTTATTGGACACTTGAAATAAACCTACCTATATGAATGCATGAAGGTGGTGCCGCTTTCTATGAGACCGTGGCTTAAGTTTCTAAGGGCATTTCATGAAACCAAGGTATAGACACAAGGCCAATACACATGTCGGCTTATAAACATCTGAAGAAAAGAGTGTGCGAAACACATCCGATACGTCGCATAGGATCATTGGTTGAATGCTTAGTCAACCGTTCCATCCCAACGTGCTTTAATAGGTTATCACTATGTATAAATTTAAGTCCACAAGACATCTATATTTATGCCCAAGTTTTTCTAAAACATATGACAAGATAAATTTTATTAAAATTTGGTGGATGATTGTTAGTGTAAATTTTATAAAATTATTTCGTGTGAGTTATTTGTTTTTAAATAAGAAGAAGAGAAAGAGAAGAGGAAGAATGTAGGACTAGAATAGTCCCATGTATTTGAATATTGGGAAATATATTAGTTTAAATATAGGTTTCTCAATGGAAGGTTGGGCCCTTTGGGCATCCAAATGTTTACTTCATTGTGATGAGAGAAATCATGCATAACCACCACACATGCGCGTTGTTCGTTTGTCCGACCGAACTGGGCCGGGTCGTGTTTGGGCTTGCATCAAAACTATATTTTTGGACAGAATTATTCCAGTTAGAACGGGCCAGATTTGAACCCGTTAACAGGCCTAGAATTTGAATTTGAATGGGTATAAATGGCTTAAGATTGAACAGATACAAACAGCGGGAAACAAATTAGCGGAACGTTTAAAAATTCAAACGAAAAGAAGTGTCGTTTAGCAGAAGACACCCAGAAAGTATCGCAAATTATAAATGCTAAATAGTGTTTTTGATCTCCTTCTCTTCTCATTTCTCATTTTTCTTTCAAATCCATTTCAGTTTTTGGTACTTCAAATCACAAAGTCAATACACTTATCACTGCAGTCAATTCAGAAGTTAGTTTAAACCGATTTCGATAGTGTTATCGTAGCCTATTAAAGAGAACAATCATCTCGGCTCCATTGAAGATGATTTTCCTTGACTTACAACACCCATTTGTTTATTTAAACGAGCGATGAGGGTAAATAGCATCCTAAGGAAAGCGTCATCGAAGTGCCTTGGAAGATCTCTCATACTCTACATATTTCAACCATAGCCTTTTCCAGATTGAAGCATTCCACCAACAATTATTGCTATTAATTATTCATTGATCAACATCTCTTACTTAGCAACAAAAAACTAATAACATCTATTAATGGTTTCTTATTTTGTCTCAACTTATTTGTTTGAGAAGATTGAAAGACTTTTGCAGTTTAGATGATACCACAATTTTATTATTTTCATTAGGTCATTAGATAGTTTTTTATTAACGAATAACACAAATCATTACAGTAATGGATGGTCCCAAATTTATAGTGTTGGAGAACAAACAAACTCATGAATTCAACCTACTTAATCTTAGGTATGTGATAAATTGAATGCAACTACAGACATTGCTATATAATAACAGAAAAAGGAGCAGAAGTTTTATATTAATTCAAGAAAAATCAATAACAAAAGAAAATTCAAGCTTGAATCCAAACTGTGAGGATAATACAACATCCATACACCAACCACTAAATAAATTTAAAATTAGGAGATTGACTTATCAAAAGTAAATTCCTTTTAGAAGTCCTTTGGAACTAAAAAAATGATGAAATTCGGTTGAAATTACTGATAAATTCGTATATATTTTTTATAGTCCAATAAAATCACAACACCACTCAAATAATTTATCTAAAGAATACCACCATAATTCACAATCACTTTTATGTAGCAAATTTTAAGATTTTCTCATGTGCTATTTTTTTATCTAATAAGAAGTACCATTTTTTCCAAAAAACAAAGATGAAAAAGAAGAACAAAACGAAGAACCTTCATAAATAATAATATATAAAGGGTTTTGTACGACAAGTCCATATCATTAACTAAAATAAACAAAACGCCTCTACCTAATAATTTATATAGACATACTAAACAAAATACCTATTTGATATAAATCAAAACTTACATGATTCAAGATAAATAGTAGTTGAGTAAATACAAAAAAAGAAAAGAAAAGGATTTTATACTGCTAAATAAAGCATACTTGTTCTTGTAGAATTATTGTAGAATACAACCCTGAACATAGCTTGAATTTTAAGGTGGAGTTTTGAATTTGACTCAAAATACATAAAGTAAATTTAAGTTGGATGATGTTAAATTTATAAGGTTAGAAGAACCAATAAACTCATGCTTTCAAACTACTTGGCCAACGTATAAGATATATTCAATGCAACTAAAAACATTATTAGATTGAATATCTATATGCTTATAAACAATGGAGAAAAACTTTTATAATGATTCAAAATATAAAATGAATAATAAAAGAAATATCAAACTTGGATCCACATTATGCAGACAATAGGGCAACCGTCGAGGATCAGTTAACTTATTAAGTAATAATTTGGAACTCCTAAATAAAGTTAAATCTGTTGTTACATCATAAAATAAATACCTTTTAAATATCCCATTGACAATGCACTTTAGTTAAAAATGCTTTTAAATGTCCCCTAAGGTCAAAAAAATAATAGAATCGGCAGAAAATACTAATAAATTCATATAAACAAAACTAACATTCCACTCAAATCATAACACCACTTAAAAATAATGTCTAAAATGATAACAACTTGGGTCATAATCAATTTTATGCAACAAAGTTTAAGATTTTCTCATGTGCCAGTTTGAGGCTAATAAAAAAAATCTTTTTACTAGAAAAGAAGAAGAAGCTTCATAACAAATAATAGAAGATGAAGCAAAGAATATATATATATATATATAAATCAAAACCTACATGATATAAGAAAAAAAAAGCTGAGAAGTTTTAAGAAAAGACAAATGATCTTTTGATACCAAATAAATGCAAATATTGGGTTTTAAGTTAGAGTTTTGAATTTGAAGTTGAGATTGAAAATTAATTTGCTTAATTAATTTCATTTATTTTAGTAGTAAATGTGTAAATTTTTTAAGTTCAAATAAGTGAGTAAGCCAGGAAAAAATGTGTAAATGAAGCGATTTTTAATATAAAGTTGAATTGTATATAACTTAAAAGGATGGGATTATAAGAAGTGGATCTGAATTGATTATAGTGACTAAGCATGAAATGAAGAAAGAATACTAATAGTTTCATGTTCAATATCTCATTTTCCAAAGTGTATGTGATAGATTAAGATATAAGTATAACTAAGAAAGAAAGTGCAAAATTATCCTTAAATCAAGGAGAATGCAGGATATGAGTTGAGAGTTAATTAGAAAGAGAGGACAAACTATCAAATATTAAATTTATTATATAATAGACTAGATTTTTTAAGTTAAATTAAGTGAGTAAGCTAGGGGAAAAAATTGTGTAAATGAAGTGATTTTTAATATAAAGTTGAATTGTGTATAATTGAAAAGGATGGAATTACAAGGAGTGGGTCCTAATTGATTACAGAGACTAAACATGAAATAAAGAAAGAATACTAATAGTCTCATATTCAATTTCTCATTTTCCAAAGTATATGTGATAGATTGAGATATAACTATAACTAAGGGGTAAAGTGCAAAATTATCCTTAAATCAAGAAGAATGCATGATACGAGCTCAGGGTTAATTAGAAGAGAGAGGACAAATTGTCAAATATTGAATTTCTTATATAATAGACTAGATGATAAGAGGTGCATAATTTGCAATTTGCCGAGTTCTTTGAATTTTGAAGTGTAGTACTCAGACAATGTACATGATTATGGATTGCTTCCTAAAAACCGTACTTTGCTCAAGTTCTTTTGGCCAATGCTAACATTTCAAATTAGGGCTGGGTTTATTCTCATTACTATGTTTTCCATGGATTTTCACCCAATTGTTTCCTAAACTTCCACTTTCCATGATTTTCCAAAAAATCAATGTTTGAAGAAATTCCTTCCAGTAACAAATGGAAAAAACATGGAATTTTTTGAAATTTCCATTGAGATTGTTTTCCTTCCGTTAGTTTGAAGCCTGAGTACATTCACTGGGCTATGCCCATAAAATACACGAAAATAACAAGTATTCTTTTTTTTCTCGCTTTCATTTCTAAAGGCAACATCGTGGAAAAATTAACGTGTGCTGCTTTTGACATCTAGTTTATTTTTCTGGTTACCATACCTAAAGGCTACCTCAATAACTTCCGTTTCATGCTTCTTAAAACCGACCATTATTTTTTTCATCAACCAAACAACCAAGCATTTCAAAGTCTCCCTCCTAAATCCAAAATCAAACCAAAATGCGCATCTTTCACTGATGATCATTAAGATGAAGTTTGGTCGTTCATTTCAACCAAATCTCAGTCATGCATGAAAAGTAAAATGATCTCCTTGTGATCATCACAATTAAGAGATAGAAATGTACATATGTTTAATATAATAGCGAGTGAAATAATAGAATATGATGGTCAAAAGTAAATAAAAAATATTATACCTAATAAAATTGGGACGGTGTTAAACGAAAAAAGCTGGTGCCATGACCCTGACTCTAGTTTTCTTTTCCCTACTTCTATACTCGGTCAGATCTGGCTCGCCTCCTTCTCATCTATGCCCGCATCCCTTTCATCTGTGCATACAATTGGGATTTGACTAAAAACCCTAACCCTAACTAATTTTGAGGTTAATTTTGCTCAGGTACTTCAAATCATTTTTGCCCTTTTTTTTACTTGTCGAGTTATAATGGAAGTCTCAAATTTGATTTCACATTTGATTTCGTTGTTACGAAAAATATCTAATTCACATTTGTTTTCGCTGTTATAATGACGAGAAATTTGTTGTTCTCGAGTTACATCTGTTATTTAGATATTACTTGAAAGTTTAATTTATTTAGTTTTTACCTGTCGAGGTATGATGAAAGTCATTTTACTTCTCGAGTTATAATGACTAATCATTTATTTATGTTTAAGATTTGGGATTTTTGCATAAGTATGGGGTTTAAATTTTGTTGCGCGTTTCCATTATTTCTGCACTTGTTATATTGTTAAAATTTCCTAGTGTCAGCTATTTATTACTTCTACATGATTTGTACTGGAAGTTTTTGTCCATTTTGAGCAATCACCTAAATAAATGTTGTAATGATTTGTGTTGTGTGAAATTATCATGGTAAAATGTTGCGGTATAACGTTCTATTTGAATGACATTGCACCATGAGTTTCAACATGGATAAATCCCGATTCAAATAGCAAAGTACATCCTCAATTTCCTATATCCTCTCAACTTTATCTAAAATTCCATTGGTCAGTAAGTAATACATGAATACTACAATGGTTTAAACATTAAACAGATGTAAAATGAACACTTTAATGGGTTAAATTAATGTTTGAATTATGGCATTGTACTACTTATAACCCATTGACATGCATGCATGGATGTGGCTATACAATAACATAGGTGATACTATATTATATCAGTTCATGAAAATATGTTAGGCAGCAGTAATCTAAGCTAGTTGCTGGGCACGAAACGAGCTAGCTTTGGACATTGATATCCATGGTTAAGTGATACTTGCAGTTCATAGTTCAAGGGATTTTTTATACATAAAATATTCTCAATAATAAAAGTACGAAAGAAGAAGCAAGAGAATTGATGAAGATCAGAAGGCATTAGAATGGTCTATCTCAACATCAGATAAAGCTTTCGACAAGAAGATGAAAGTGCCAGTAGCGCCTTTCGAAGAGGTCGTTTCAACAGAGTAAGCAAAGAGCTTTTGACAAGGTCGAAGGCTACCTTCCGAAGTCAATAAGTAGCATACTTTCTAAACATGCACTAAACCATTCGAAAGGATTGGTTTCATCTTCATCTACCTACACCAGAAGAGCATTTGGCAAAGGCAACCCTTTCAAAAGCACATGTTAGCCCTTCGAATTGGTTAAAGCCATTCTCACTTATAAAGGAAGAGATAAGGTTTCGCACTAGACAGATGGAAAGCTTTCGAATGGAGTAAACGGGAGCTAATCTCTCAACAATGTTTCGATTCATTCGAAACCCACAAAGCACATGTTTCGACGGTAGTGAAGGCCAACATCCGTGCTAACTTGCATAGCATAAAAACAACTAAAGGGAGAGTGCAGTTATACACATTTCGACGGAGTCGAGAGTGGCCAAGCAGTGCCTTTCGATGAAGTCAGAAGCAATAAAGCAATAATCCTTCCGATGAAGTTGAAAGGAATAAAACAAAACAGGAGGAAACCCAGTTTTTAGCGGCAGCGAAAGGACGACCATACAACCCTTTCAACCTTTCGAATAGGCCGAAAGCTATGACTCAAGAGATGCGCACGAAAGCAGGAAAGCAAACCTTCTGATCGCTTCGAAAGCACTTGGTCGAAAGGTGCTGATCCGCACCTATAAATAAGACCCAGGGGTCATGTTTAGCGGATCCCATTTCTTTTACTTCTAACTTGTATTTTCTAAAATCTTGTAAACCCTAATTCCTAAATCAAATTGTGGATTTTGTCAATCTGACTACCTTTGTTCAGTAAAAAGAAAGATTATGATAATCTTGATTATATAGCAGTTCCCAGATTCTTATTTCAGACAGTTATTTCAATCTACTATCGATCTAGTCAAAAGGAAACCTTTCGATTGAGTTGAAACCCCATAGTTCACACATATCCTAAGAGTTTTAGCATAAATCCATAACACGGAAGAGGTCTACCCTTTTGACCAAGCCGAAACCCTTCCAGCTCAACTATTTGCAGAAACAGTTAAGCCCCCAACTGAAGACATCTTGTGAGTGTCGAAAGGTGTTCCGACAGAATCACTAACCAACCAATTCGAAAGGATTTACCAGAGAATGGATTAACCTTTTGACCGCATCGAAAGGTATCAAGTAGCATTTGCAATCGTCTTTCCTTACTTAAAGAGTGCAAACTTATTTCGTCCATTCAGAAGGAGGTTTTGAAGGAATCATAATCATTTTGAGTTACATTTTGAGGTGTTGATAAGTTTTCTTGTTAACAGGATTTGTGCATGTAAAATACAAATGGAAACATGTACTTGGACCATGAATTAGACATGCGAAGAGATTGGTAGTTTCTTTTAGTTTGTAGTTTTTCAATATTAGTGTAACATTCCCCTACTTGGAGGCCCAAAACTAACGGCTATGGATGTTGTAGTCATCCATAGTTATTAATCATCGATGACCAAATATGGCGGTGTTAGATTCATTGATACACAGAAACACATGAATATGGAAAAATTTAAAACATCAAACAAAATCACATTCCATTTCAAAACGTTTCTGATTCATTACATAATCCCACAATCGCAAATCACGTTCAGAGAAAATATAGTTATTACAACATACGCCAAGAGCGACATATGAAGATGCCTCCATGGATGATCAGAGTATATATAGGCAATATAACAACTTTGCTGTAACGACCCGGAATTTTCGACTCCAAAAAATTTCAGATTGTTAGAGAAAAGAAGAAAGAAGAACAGAAAACAACAACATCTCACATTTGTAGCGGATTAAATATAATAACAAATAATAGCATTTTTATAAAAGAAAGCTGTAATTGTTATTTTACATACAATTCATCAGAGTTACAATCATTACAATATAGACTGGACAGTTATATCAACCTGCCCCATACTACTATCAATACAACTCTCAAATACACAGCGGAATACACTCCATACGTCTCTGCAATCCAACTCGCCACCTGAGCTCCAGAATGTCCTTACCTGAAATCTGTAATACTCGGTCTTACCCGAGCATTACATCAAAGTAACACCCGAGTCAGGCTGGAAACCAGCGTGAGTAAACCCATATAACTTGAAATACTAAGTTATAAGACAAATTTGCAAACCCGGGTAACTCGTTCCTCACAACGAGTTCTTAACTTGTTAGAACCAACACTTATTTCACAAATCAATCCCTAAGTACCAATATATAGTTCCAATGGTCCAGTTACTTAAATTATTCCATTCCAGCCTATTGATTACACATATCAAATCTATAAAGAATTATTGTAGATTTCAAATCGAAGTGGCTTCGGGTATTTACCGATACCCGACCCCGGTCTCTTGGAATCCAATATTATTCATTAACCAAAAGTTTAAGTTTAAACAATACAATATGTATACAATAATTCATCTCATATCACAAAGCAGCACATATCACATATCCGAGATATCACATAATCCAAGGCATTCAATATCATTCAATCATCCATAAGCAAGATTAATCAACACTCCATCTCTAATTAATTTAATTAACCACCAATGAATTAAATTAATTACTTTAATTGCCTTTAAACCTGCATACTTAACATTAATTAATTACAAACCAATTAATAAATCATCCATAATTACTTTCATGAAGAAATTATCCCATTTGTTAATTATCCTCAAATTAATTAACCTTTAATTATTAATTAATTTAACCTTCAATTGCTAATCAAATTAATTAACCCTTATCAAATTTATCCTTTAATTACTTACATCAAGTAATTATCATTTAAGTAATTAATCTCTAATTACTTACATTAATTAATCCCTAATTATTAATTAATCTCTAATTAATTAATTTTAACCCTTAATTATTAATTAATAAATTCTTAATCATTAATTAATTAATTATTCTTTAATTACTTACTTTAAGTGATCAATCTTTTAATTACTTCCATTAAGTAATTAACCTTTAATTACTAGTTACTTAATCCCTAATTACAAATTAATAAATCCTTAGTTACTAATTTAATTAATCCTTACTTACTCAAGATCTTAATTAATTTTAAGATAAACCATTTATCCTTATTTATTTCTTAATCATCATTAAGATCTTATTTAATAAATCATAGAAATAATTATCATTAACCTATATCTTAATTTAAACCCTTAAGTTAAATTAATGATTAAACACATTTAATCTTCTTAATTTAATTACATCTTTAATTAAGTTTTAAATAAACTTTAAGAATTAACTTACTAAGTTAAAATAAATTATACGTCTTAATAAATCAAACATTTAAATAAACACTTTTTATTTAAAGGAATGATTAAGGGAATTATTAAAAGCTTAACTATGTTATCTTTAATATTTGAAACATAATCATTTTACCGAGAAAATCTTAGGGTTACTCGAACCAAAACCCGAGCTAATTCTCTCCCTCGTTAAACTCGAGACAAATTTCGTTCTACATCGAGCCCGAACCCATCTTCCCCGATGCCTCAGCCAACAACAGATATCAATGAAAACTCATGCACGTGCACAGACGATTAACGTTGCTCCGACCATCGATGCCATCGCCGGCCAGTCGACCTTGACCTCCTTACTCGATTACGACCACCAGAGCTTCAAATCGAACACGAAAACGAGAACCAGCATGAGCGAACCCAACCTGGAACGAACTCATCACCCAAGAACCTCCCCGCGTTGCCACCTCTGGCCACCAGGAGCATCGACACTCCGACCAACCCTTCGCCGTAATCCCATGCACCTATCCCCCCACCCGCGATCAAGTCTGATGCACCTACGTCGGAGAAATCGACTCGAAACCATTTACGAACCCGACAGAGCTTCAAACCCTACAACGTCGTCATATCGCCGCCACGATGAACATTAAACCCTCCGACCATTTTTCCCGAGTTCATCAATCTCCAAGCTACCCTTAACCACGATCCCGAGACCCATCTCTTCACTGATCACCTGAATTCGACAGAAAACTAATTCCCGTTCATCTCGCAAATGCACCACGAATACAAACTTAAAAATCATGATTCCACCTTTATAAATCATCGTTTTCGAAAACGAACAAGTTGATATAATTGAAACAAGAAATCTTGTTGTTCGAATTTTTCACATGCATTGAGTTTTACTATGTTTTCCTTTTCCCAGTAAATCCACTTATTATTTATACTTAAAAGCATTTTTAAAATTTAGATCTGGTAAATTTAAACACATTTTGTTTAAACCTTAAGGCCTAAAAAGGATTAGGGGATGAGGTTTTGATTTTTTTTATTTTTTATTTTTTAAATTTTGTAGCCTGTATGCTTAAAACAGAGGCAAACAGACATGCACAAAATCAATTTACATATATACAGAAATGCAGGCATATTTTCATCTTTACAAACATTTTTCACAATATTATTTCAAGTATATATCGCATGCAAATCAAGATATAACAAATTCCATATTTTTAAAGGGTAGTTTACTGACTTTGTTTTGATGGACAGAACAAGTCTGTAATTGATTTTAAAAGATTGGATCCTGGAACCTAGAGTTTGCTTAACAACTTGCTGAAGTTTGAGTTGAATTCATTTGGTTTGAAAAGAATTTGGACTGGAGCCTAATATTTGAGATGACCTTCTTGCCATGCTGCTCCAGGAAATAATTTTCCCAGGTTTAAAGAAAATACTTTGCAGGCTTGATATTGATCTTTGAAAATGTACAGGCTTTGAGTGGTTTTGATTTTGAAGATGATATGCAGTTTATTGTTTGATAAATTCTGGTTTTAGGGGAGATTATCACTGATTGTTTTGGAGTTATAGGGTTTTAGTTTCTTAGCTTGAAAAGAGAACAGGAAAAAAGAAATGAAGAGAAGGAACAATGTTTTATATAGGCCAAATTTGAGTTATTTAAAATAAAAGAAAATCAAAAATAAAAATGACACATGTTTAAAATCTTTACATTTGTCATTCACTATAGTTTATTAATCAACATTTGTTATAATGAAGCCTTAATATACATACACTTGTAATTAAGTAACTTATATTTGATTTTAAAATGTTAATAAAAGCCATTACTTAATTTATTTATTGTTATGTAAATGTATATATGAATTTCTTTTTAAAGAAAATGTAATAAAACAAATTATATATATAAATAAAAGTTTATACATATATTTTAAATCTAAATATTTAAAATGTCTATCTTTTGAATTACTTAATAAATCCAAATTCATATTCAAATTAAATTTGAAAATATAATTTAAAATCAAGTCAACAATACATATATATTATAAACAAACCCAAATTCAATTTGTAATAATAATTCTATTTAAAAAAAATATATATATATATATACACACACAACACATTATTATTATTGGTTTGAAATTAACAATTTTACCATATTTTAAATAATTTATACTGGAGATTATCACATCTAAATTTGTTCAATTTATAAATCAGTATTTTTAAAAGTTAAATCAGATAACTATCCAATTATCTGTGCCCGAAAATCCGGGATATCACATTCCTCCCCCCTTTAAATCTTTTCGTCCTCGAAAAGGAACAAAGCCAGAATTTTATTATAATGTTTTGAAACATTTTAAAATTTATATAATATTACCAAAATAGTTTAAAAAAATACTTTTTTATAACTCGATGTCTCAACAAATCCATCCTCGTTCTCACAGAAATTCGGTCATACATTGATCAGGCATAAAACTGAAAATCTATAAGTACTTGGTAGACCCGTTTTCAACACCCAGTGAATATACTTGGAAAATAATTTATGAAAATATAGAAAACAGTTTTGAAAATAGAGGAAATATCTTTGGTGAGAATGCTCTGGAAATCATCACCCCCATCCATGGTCACAGTTACATCCCGGGTTACGTTGCCATCACAGCAAAAGTCCATGTAACTGATTACACAATGGAACCCACAACAGATCACAGTTACATTCCAGGGTTACGTTGCCGTCGCAGCAAAAGTCCATGTAACTGTTGGCTCTCAACGACACACACGATTTTAGCTGTCAAAATGAAACTTCTCCACTCTTACATCGGTCGCAGTCTACCGATATAAAATCAAACATAGACTGTTGGCTCTCAACGGCACACACGACTTTCGCTATGTTACCATAGTGTCGCAGTCTACCGATATAAAATCAAACGTAGGCTGTTGTCTCTCAGCGGCACACACGACTTTCGCTATGGTCTGTAGTAGATCGCAGTGACATTGGGTTACACCGTCGTCACAGCATAACCCAAATGCCCCTGTAGGCACCAGCCCCTCGACTCTCGCTACACAAATAATCCTCAGGAACTAGTTTTGTCCGAACTCCTCACAGGATTAACTTTAGAATCCCCCCTTGGGGTTCAAGGCAGTACCACCCTGTGGCACTCCTGAGAAGTTCATTTCAGGGGAGCGCCTTTTTCCCCAAAGCCATTCTCAAAACACTTTATACTATACACTTATAGTATCTTCAAATCATACCCTTAATGATTTGTATCAAAATCTCCTATACACAAAATCGATATCCCAAATCGATAGTTCCAAATTTGGCTTTCCAAATTCCCAAAACTGATTTTTCTCAAAAATCAAAAGCCTTTCCAAAGTCCATAGGTTCCCAAAACCTTTTCCAAAATCATTCTCATAAGATCCTTTATATATATAAAAATATATAAAACTTTGAAAATTTTTGGATCACTTCATACTTTATAAATTCCCTTTTATACTTCAAATACTTTCAAAAAACCCTTTTCTTCTAGCTATAGATTCAACAAGGGGAGATTTATCTTATATAACAAAGATATATAACTTTGTTTATTCCAAATCAAATATTCAAATTTGATTACTCTTTTATAAAGTTACTTACCATATTACTTACCTCCATAAAGTAAATTTTTACCATAGAAATATCAAATTTCCACTTTACTTCATCATTTATTTCACAAAATATACTTCAAATTTCAAAAATCATTTACAGTTCTTATCCAAAAATTTCAATATCAATTTCATTCAAACTCGTATGATGTCCACATATCATCCGTACGCAATATCAGTCTGATCGCTCACTCGATCACACAATTTCACTTCCGAACTAGTATCGTCCACCCGACTTCCTAGTGCGGACTCAGATCTGGTTTCTTGATGAGAAACCGTCATTCTCCTTGCATAGTCACAACTATGATAGATAATATCCAGAACCAATCAAAAATCCATATCCAGGTTCGCCGTCGAAAATCGAGCGAAAAATCCCAACTCGGATCGATAATATTATCTCGAAATTCTGTGCTCGAATCTGGATCAAATCACTATGCGAATAGAATAATATACATACATCCTATGTATTTATCATTATTGATTATTAGCTAAATCAATTCTCTTTTACTTCACATTCGTTTAGATTTCTATTCACTTATTCACAATTGCTCCCAATTTCCATTTGGGTTAATACTTCAATTCTTATCTCAATTGGTATTCAATTATAGACAGTTTGGACTCTATCTAGCTTAAATTTAGAAAATAGCTTAAAAAATTAAAAATAGATAAGTAGTTGAAAAATAATTATTAGTTTGTAAAATAGCTGTAAAATAGTTAAGTAATTGTAAAATAGTTGGAAAATAGTTAAATAGTTATAGAATATTTAGGTAATTGTAAAATAGTTGTAAAATAGGAGTTAATTATAAAATAGTTGAAAAATAGTAATTTGTTCCAAAAATAATTGTAAAATAAATATAAAATAGTTTGGCTTCAAAAAGAAAGATTGTATAGTAGGTAGCTTGGAAAAATAGGTTTATATTAAACCAAATTATTTTGAAAATAGACTAGAGCCAAACTGTCCAACTTTCCAATCCCCATTTCCAATCAATTTCCAATTTCCACTTCCATTTAAATTGATTCAATTCAATTTAAATTAACCTCAATTTCTTTCCTAAATTCAAATCAAATTCCATTTGAATTTACTTATCCAACTTTAATCACAATTTCAATTAATTCAAATAAATTTCAAATTGAACAAATTTCAATTCACATTAATTCCAGTTTGAATTTATCCCAATTCCCATTTGAATTTGAACTCATTCAACTTCAATTTTATTTCAAATTATTTCAATTCAAATTTTCCATTTAAACTTATGTTTATCCATCTTCAATCACAATTTTAATTAATTTAAATCAAATTCGATTTGAACTAATTCTATTCAAATCTCAACTTAAAACCATCTCGAATTATATAAATTCGAGTTAAACATTTTAAATGTTGATTTAATCCCTTAAGTCAAATTAACCCTTACTTTTAAATTGAATCAACCTTTATTTTTAATTTAACAACTTAAATCTTTAAACCATTTAATTCTGAATCCAAATTCAAAAATTCCATTTTTAAATTATCTTTACTTAACTTATTACAAAGTTCAAATAAGAATTCAAAAACAATTTAATCTTCAGATTCTAATTTATTATCCATTTCTAACTTCAAAACCAATTCTCAGTTTCATAGATTATTTATAACAATAGAATGATATCAGGATAAATAAACATCCAAATTTATCCAAACACCAATTAACAGCATCCATTTTCAATTTCCAGATCTCAAACCCATTTTGAGATCACTCATAACTCCCATTTAAAATCAACCATTTAACTTCCCAAGTTAAATTTCAATTTTATCTTGAAATTTCCAATTCAAGTTGTTCATTCTAAACTCATTTAACTTTCCTTAGATTAAATTCAATTTAATCCAGTCAACTTTACCCAATTTGAATTCCCATTTCAAATTTTTATATTAATATTCTTCCCACTTATAAGTTCAAAAACTTATCACTTTGGGTTTTCATATCACATTCTAAGGAAAAAATTTAAACTCAACACTTAGAGTTTATTTCAAATCATCTTTGATATTATGCATATCCTCATATATACATATTTATTTCCTTTACTCACCGAGTTATACCATAAATTTTTAAACCACCTTTGGTTTTAATTCAAAACAAATTTCTTTAAAACAATTTCAAGTTTTATGGATTTAGATTTAAAATTTCACAATTTTAAATTATCTTCAATTCAATTTATAAGTCATACTCACCTAAATGTTTACTTCCCTAAACATTTCATTTTGCTTAATCATTAACAACATTTCATTATTAAACACAACCATTTATGATAATAACCAAGATTGTAACGACCCCGAAATTTTAATTTATTTAAATTAATAATTAAACGAATTTTTGGATTAAATTGAGTAATTAAATAAATTTCTGAATAAAAATTGTGAAATAACTGGATTAATTGGAGCGAGTTTCCCCGACTCGAATATGAGTGAATTGGAAATCTTATATATAAGTATATATATATATATTAATTTTTGATTTGAAGTGTAAATAAATGATGATGATAATATTACAGTAAAATATATATTTAAGTTAAAATAAAAAAATAAATATATAACAACAAAATAATAAAATCTAACAATATAATGATAAAAGAACTTCATTTAAATTTCAAAGTATATGACCAAAGAAAACACACTACAAGTATAACTAGAAATGAAGATTTCACAAGTTCAAACCATGTAATCAAAACAGGTGAATTAAAAATAAAGAACATTAAGTAAAATATTTAACAAGTTTAACAAATTTGTACAATAACAGAAACAAGAAAAATAGAATACAAAGCATGAACTAAACAATACATATAAACATCTATGTACAAAGCAAAAGTATAAAACCAGATATATAAGTATGCAAAGAAGCAAAAGGAAATACAAACAACACTTAATGGCAAAGCAAAATTATACATGTACAGCCGAGACAAGCAAGTATGGCCTAAGTCAACAAGAAAACATATAAAAACACAAAGTACTTAACAATAAATGCAACATACCCTATGCATTTAATACAAAACACATCAGCCTTACCTATTGCATAAACAAATAACCCTATACAAACATTGCCTTCTTCTATATATACATATGTATTTCCTTATCTCAGTTTCTTCCCTTCAAACTGAGTGACTTCTGAAATGATATCATCTACAAACTGAAACAAAACTTAAATTCGAAAACAACTCAAACCTGAGATCAAGAAGGCTTTAGCAAGCAGTGTCTCAGGCTGGTTTCAAACCTGGGAAGATTTCAAAATCTGGAAATCAAGAGCAAAGTAACTAATTCAACTTCAAGCACAAGATCAAATCTATATCAAGCAAAGTTTTCAGATTTAAAAACTAAAAGCTCTGCTCTTCTTTCTCTGTTCTTCAAATCATGAAAGGTGAGCAACTTGACCCAGTATTTTCTTCTTTAGATCAGTGAGTAAACCACTTAAAGAAATATAAGAAGATTTGATTGTTGCTTGTTATATCTGAGTTTTGAGATTTCTTATTCATGCATATATCAGTATATATCCTCTCTGTGTATAGATGTTGGAAGAATACAGACCTGTTTTGTGGAAAACTCCTCTGTTCCTTAGTTCAGAGCATTTAGTTGGAAAAAAATCAATATCTACTTACTTGATCTTTGTTAGGCCTTGAGTTCAAAAGAAAAAGTGTTTGTGTAAGTGTCAGTTAATATTTAAAAATAATTGTATAAAGTATAAATATATCCAGGGAAAAAAATCATATTTTTACAAAAGAAACTTCAAAACTTGGAAAATTCGAATTCAGTGAAACATTGATTCAAGTGTATAACTTGAATCCCTACATAAAGCTATGATTTTTAACATGAATTTGAGGATTTTTAGTGGGCTGTTGTGATAGCAGTTTGAAGATGATCAAAAAGGGGTCTTTGGCCAAATTCAGGTGATTGGAGGAACTGGGTGTGACGAGCTTGCGCGTGGAGGTGGATGAACTTACTGGGGTGGTAGGAAAAATAGTTAGGGGTGGCCACGACGTCGGAGGTGACAGCGGTGATGGTTTCTTTTTCTTAAACCAAATTTTACTGGAGCTATTTGTTTTGACCACCGCGACTTCGACGTGGCGTCGAGTGAAGCGAGGCTTTAGGGAATCGAAGCTCGATGGGTGATGATGCCATGGTCGGAAGCGCAAGTCTTTAAGTGATCGGAGGAGTGGCAGCGAGACCGGTTTGTGGATTATGATGGGTTCGAGCTTCTCGATTTTTTTTTCTCGTTTTCGATTGGCTACGCGATCGAGTTGGATGTTGATCTGAGATTGATGTAGTGATCAATCAAGACGTGCTGGAGACCTCGTCGTTCGCCAGAGCATCGGCGCCGCCGCGTGCACGTGCACGATCTGGAATACGTATCAGTGGGAAGATGGGCTGGGTACTCGGCTGCGTTCTCGAGTTTGTGGGTGGAAACGTGGGGTCGAGCTCGTGAAGGTGGCAAAGTTTTGTTTTAGATTTGAAATGCATAAGGAACTGTATTCAGGGAAGAAGAGAAAAAGTAACGTGTGTTGCAGGGATGACTCGAGTGATTTGGGTAGGTAACTCGAAGTACTAATCGGGTTAAGGCATGAGTTCCTCGGGTTTTCAACTGTAGGATGATATAGGAAGTTAAATACTGTTTTCAATAGTCCTAAACATTGTAGGCTTAGGGAAATATTTACAAATTGAGTTAGTCCTTAATTCGAGTTTTAAGTAGTTAAGTTAAAATCAGTATAGAAATTTTTTAACATTTAAGTTAAATTTAATTATAAATTGACTTTCAAATTCTAAAAGGAGTTTTATAAAAATGTTAATTAAATTGAAAAATTTAATATAAATTAATTATTGTGTTAAGTAATTAATAAATTTGTAGTTAACTACCTAAGTTAATAAATGAATGATTGATAGTTAATTAATTAAGTAATTTAATTATGAATTAATAAATGATTAACTAAGTAATTAGTAATTAATGATGGGCAATTAAGTGTTATAAATAATTAAGGTTATTAATAAATGATTAAGGAAATTAATTAAGACTTAATCATTGATTTCAAAATAATTTATTTATTTAGTATTTTAAAAGAAATAAGAAATTGGTTGATAATTAACGATGATTAATTAAACAAGATTAAGAAATTCTCAAGTAATTAATTTTAAATTGAATTAATTACAATAAGAATTTAAGATGCTTGCTTATGAATGTTCTGTCTGTAGAATATCTGATTTTGATATTTATTTGATGATATTTGTGATGTACTATGATATGCTTGGATTATATTGGATGATTTGAATTGTTTGACATCCCTGATATATGATGCTTTGTGATACGTCTTGATTTTGTCGTGATCTGCGATTTCTATTTCTATGATATATTGTTATATGAATATGAAAACCTTTGGCCCGTAAAACGGCACTTGAATTTCGATGCGACAGGGAGTCGGATTCCAGTTGGTTATCCGAAACCCACATCGAATTATAATTGTGAATCTTTGTGACTGATAAATTTATTTTATCTATGAATCTGTGAATGGAGATAAGCGTTGTCGATTATACCGCTTATCGATATATCTGTGATGATTGAGGTTGCACTATTGTGTGTGAAACCCGGGACTACACCATACACACACAAATATGGATTTCACGTGGAAATCGGTTAAGTCACAGATAATTTAAATTTGATGTTTTTGAAATGGAAATTTTTAATTTCAATTGATTTTGAAATTAGAAATTTCGGTTTAAAGTGAAAAGCTTTTGAAATGAGTTTTCAAGGATAAAAGTTGTTTTGAATAACTTAATCGAGTCTTGAAATTTAAATAATTTGATTTAAATTTGAATTCAAGATTTGAAATTAAATTCTATGATTTGAAACTAGGGATTAAAGATGTTATACCAGTTATATATGGGTTAAACTATTTGAAAAGTATTGATTTTGGAATATGAATAAAATCCAAGGGCTTTAACTCGTGTAAATAAAATTGGATTTTCTTAAACGAAAACTATTTGTTTTCAAATAATAACAGCTTTCATATGAGAAGTGAACTTCCAATTTGTGTTGAAAGGTTTCAAATTTAAAATGAATTGAAATGTTTTGAAAGCCTATGAATGAATTGTTTTGAAAACTATGAATTGAATCTGTTTATTTTCAACAGATTTAAAATGATGATTTGTTTAAACCATTCGAAATGAAATTGTTTTGAAGCTATAAGTTGAATCTTTGATTTAAAGATTTAACGAGTTAATCCAGTTGAAACGGAAATTGTTTTGAAACCTATGAATGTATCTTTGTGAAAACTGGGTGAACTTTGTGAAATAAATCTTTTTGTTTAAAGATTTGAAAATGGTAATTTGTTTAACCATTCGAATGAAAAGTTTTGGGCTTTAAGCTGTGATTTAATTGAAATCCCAATATCCATATGTTTTTAAATATTGCGCTCATTATTCGGGTTAGCCGGGAAAAGACATTTGTGTCATATAACCCATTCCGAATAGTGATACGTCGTATATGGATAGCATTTGAAGACCGGTGATGAAGACCGGATATTTGCGAAAACGAAAGGACAACTCGTCGAATGTCTCTGCATCGACTGGCCTCGATATAGAGATTTTATCACCCTTTGTGATGGGAAGTCCGGACGGGATTGTGAATACCCGGAATTGCAAGGGCTTCGTAAGAAGTGCCTTCGGTTCTGTTCGAACCCGGAACAGACTTGTATGGATACATGTCTGACATTACACTTTGAGATATAAAGCCGATTTCTTTCAAATACATTTCTGTTGGTGGCGGAGAATTTATTCTCTTAGCTTAACACCCTTCTCTGAGACGTACGAGCTCAGAGGTTATGTAGTTGAAATTTATCAGCGATATATCCCAATTTGGTAATGTGGCATGCTGAGTGTTGCTGTGTGATGATCAGTGTTTGATTATTTGCGATATGATCATTTGTTTGATCTTATATCTTTGTGATCATAGGTTGATCATTTGTTTGACCCGAAGCATGGCTTTGTGAACAAAGCGTAGCTTTGTGGACGAGACTTCATCGAGCCTCACACCCCGGAAATGGTCAAAACAGGAAGAATGCAGCAAGGTTCTAGGGAGTAGCGCCCCTTAGTGTATGTCATTCCTTCTGGATAAAGGTGGTATCATGGTATGGAGCCCAGATACTTAACCTCTGTGGTTACTGCATTATTATCTATGTGGTTTGTTGCGAATCGGGGATCCTCGGGAAGATCGGTGACGATCGGGGGATGGCATACGCGTGTCAGTAGTTACCTATTTTTGCAGAGGTAACCCGGCCTTGTGTTGGCAGAGATCCGGTTAGGTTCTCGGGTCGTCTATTCCAGGGACGTACCCATCGTGGATAGGAAGTTCCTTTGCCTGACCATTTGTTGGAAATCCAAAGAAACAATACGAGACTTGTACGGTTTTAGTTGTATTACCTGCTATGGAATGTGGCGGTAACCTGCTATTGAACATAGTAGCTATAGTAGACATACAATAATGGTTGTATGTTGGCTAAGATTTATATTCTACTTTCGAAATGTTTTCCACTATGCACTAATAATAATAATATCAAAATGATTTGATTTTGCGTAGTAAGCATCTTTGACTATCATAAGAAGAAATCTCCTCCAATTCTGCGTTTGCATTGTGTGTGTGGTGGGAGGTCTTATGGTAGTTTCATTTTCAAAAAGCATTGCGAATTGACTTTAAAAATTCTCTGCTATTTGTTTTTAAAGATCAACTGTTTTAGTTGCTCACACCAGTCCCACGACTGACTCGGAGTTTATTGTTCATTTCCTAAACTCTGGGTGCTCAAAATTTTCTACACGAGCAGTCTAGAGTTGGGTTTTTCAGATAGTCAGGTTCAGTAGATTTTCTGGAGTTAGTTCAGTATTTGGATAGGGACTGCACTTGCTTATTCTTGGTGTATCGTTATTGGGAGTTCGAGCTACTGCTGGAGTTCTCTCTTGAAGACTATCTTAGAGTTATTTGTTCCGCTGCTGATATTAGTTATCTATTTTTTTCTTTTCCGCTGCTATTTGTTGTATCATATCTCTGATGTATATAGATATTCATTGTATCATCATTGTATCTGGATATTGTATCAGATGTTGTATATCTATATTCTTTTTTTCCCGCTGTGTTATTTACTTAATGTTGTTATAAGCTCCCAAGAACCAGATTCGACATTTGAATCTACGGCATTTTGAGTACAAGTGGAGTACGGGTGCCGATTTTCGAAGGTCGACTTTTGGGTCTTGACAAGTGGTATCAGAGCTAAGGTTGAACTTTAGCTCAGGAGTGTAACACGTTAAGTAGCTCATTAGAGATAGAGTGAAGTAAACTCTAGAATGAGTGTATCCTTAAGATATCCGTCTGAACGTCTCAGTAAATTCTCTTACTATCCACTGATAGTGAGTATGAGTGCAAGAAGAGGACGAGATAGGGGATAGGGAAATACGACTATAAATGGTCAATACTCTACAACAGTGGAAATAACCTTCTTATCAATCTTCTTTGATTCGTTTCCAAATTCTTTTGACAGCTACAGAAAGAAGTTTCGGTATGATGATGGCTCTACGAATCGTTGTAGAAAGTCCTTACTTAGTATTTTCATCAGTTTCTTATCAGCTTTTTGATTTAAACCTTAATGAATTTGAAATTGGAAATTTTAAGTTGAGTTAAATTGATTAATAGAATATGAAGCTAAATTTGAATTTAATCAATAAAACGATTTCGTTTGAAAACCAAATTTTGAAATTCTATTGTAATTTCTTGTGAATACCAAAGTCCGAAGAGGGACAAATTGGTATATATTCTGAGATATTCCGACTTGAATTCGGAATCCGTATCTTGTGTTTGAAGAATTATAGGAGATCGAATCTGTCTATCTCTGTTGTTTTCGTGCCTGCGAATTTCGAGGACGAAATTCTTTTAAGGGGGGAAGTTTGTAACGACCCCGAAATTTTAATTTATTTAAATTAATAATTAAACGAATTTTTGGATTAAATTGAGTAATTAAATAAATTTCTGAATAAAAATTGTGAAATAACTGGATTAATTGGAGCGAGTTTCCCCGACTCGAATATGAGTGAATTGGAAATCTTATATATAAGTATATATATATATATTAATTTTTGATTTGAAGTGTAAATAAATGATGATGATAATATTACAGTAAAATATATATTTAAGTTAAAATAAAAAAATAAATATATAACAACAAAATAATAAAATCTAACAATATAATGATAAAAGAACTTCATTTAAATTTCAAAGTATATGACCAAAGAAAACACACTACAAGTATAACTAGAAATGAAGATTTCACAAGTTCAAACCATGTAATCAAAACAGGTGAATTAAAAATAAAGAACATTAAGTAAAATATTTAACAAGTTTAACAAATTTGTACAATAACAGAAACAAGAAAAATAGAATACAAAGCATGAACTAAACAATACATATAAACATCTATGTACAAAGCAAAAGTATAAAACCAGATATATAAGTATGCAAAGAAGCAAAAGGAAATACAAACAACACTTAATGGCAAAGCAAAATTATACATGTACAGCCGAGACAAGCAAGTATGGCCTAAGTCAACAAGAAAACATATAAAAACACAAAGTACTTAACAATAAATGCAACATACCCTATGCATTTAATACAAAACACATCAGCCTTACCTATTGCATAAACAAATAACCCTATACAAACATTGCCTTCTTCTATATATACATATGTATTTCCTTATCTCAGTTTCTTCCCTTCAAACTGAGTGACTTCTGAAATGATATCATCTACAAACTGAAACAAAACTTAAATTCGAAAACAACTCAAACCTGAGATCAAGAAAGCTTTAGCAAGCAGTGTCTCAGGCTGGTTTCAAACCTGGGAAGATTTCAAAATCTGGAAATCAAGAGCAAAGTAACTAATTCAACTTCAAGCACAAGATAAAATCTATATCAAGCAAAGTTTTCAGATTTAAAAACTAAAAGCTCTGCTCTTCTTTCTCTGTTCTTCAAATCATGAAAGGTGAGCAACTTGACCCAGTATTTTCTTCTTTAGATCAGTGAGTAAACCACTTAAAGAAATATAAGAAGATTTGATTGTTGCTTGTTATATCTGAGTTTTGAGATTTCTTATTCATGCATATATCAGTATATATCCTCTCTGTGTATAGATGTTGGAAGAATACAGACCTGTTTTGTGGAAAACTCCTCTGTTCCTTAGTTCAGAGCATTTAGTTGGAAAAAAATCAATATCTACTTACTTGATCTTTGTTAGGCCTTGAGTTCAAAAGAAAAAGTGTTTGTGTAAGTGTCAGTTAATATTTAAAAATAATTGTATAAAGTATAAATATATCCAGGGAAAAAAATCATATTTTTACAAAAGAAACTTCAAAACTTGGAAAATTCGAATTCAGTGAAACATTGATTCAAGTGTATAACTTGAATCCCTACATAAAGCTATGATTTTTAACATGAATTTGAGGATTTTTAGTGGGCTGTTGTGATAGCAGTTTGAAGATGATCAAAAAGGGGTCTTTGGCCAAATTCAGGTGATTGGAGGAACTGGGTGTGACGAGCTTGCGCGTGGAGGTGGATGAACTTACTGGGGTGGTAGGAAAAATAGTTAGGGGTGGCCACGACGTCGGAGGTGACAGCGGTGATGGTTTCTTTTTCTTAAACCAAATTTTACTGGAGCTATTTGTTTTGACCACCGCGACTTCGACGTGGCGTCGAGTGAAGCGAGGCTTTAGGGAATCGAAGCTCGATGGGTGATGATGCCATGGTCGGAAGCGCAAGTCTTTAAGTGATCGGAGGAGTGGCAGCGAGACCGGTTTGTGGATTATGATGGGTTCGAGCTTCTCGATTTTTTTTTCTCGTTTTCGATTGGCTACGCGATCGAGTTGGATGTTGATCTGAGATTGATGTAGTGATCAATCAAGACGTGCTGGAGACCTCGTCGTTCGCCAGAGCATCGGCGCCGCCGCGTGCACGTGCACGATCTGGAATACGTATCAGTGGGAAGATGGGCTGGGTACTCGGCTGCGTTCTCGAGTTTGTGGGTGGAAACGTGGGGTCGAGCTCGTGAAGGTGGCAAAGTTTTGTTTTAGATTTGAAATGCATAAGGAACTGTATTCAGGGAAGAAGAGAAAAAGTAACGTGTGTTGCAGGGATGACTCGAGTGATTTGGGTAGGTAACTCGAAGTACTAATCGGGTTAAGGCATGAGTTCCTCGGGTTTTCAACTGTAGGATGATATAGGAAGTTAAATACTGTTTTCAATAGTCCTAAACATTGTAGGCTTAGGGAAATATTTACAAATTGAGTTAGTCCTTAATTCGAGTTTTAAGTAGTTAAGTTAAAATCAGTATAGAAATTTTTTAACATTTAAGTTAAATTTAATTATAAATTGACTTTCAAATTCTAAAAGGAGTTTTATAAAAATGTTAATTAAATTGAACAATTTAATATAAATTAATTATTGTGTTAAGTAATTAATAAATTTGTAGTTAACTACCTAAGTTAATAAATGAATGATTGATAGTTAATTAATTAAGTAATTTAATTATGAATTAATAAATGATTAACTAAGTAATTAGTAATTAATGATGGGCAATTAAGTGTTATAAATAATTAAGGTTATTAATAAATGATTAAGGAAATTAATTAAGACTTAATCATTGATTTCAAAATAATTTATTTATTTAGTATTTTGAAAAGAAATAAGAAATTGGTTGATAATTAACGATGATTAATTAAACAAGATTAAGAAATTCTCAAGTAATTAATTTTAAATTGAATTAATTACAATAAGAATTTAAGATGCTTGCTTATGAATGTTCTGTCTGTAGAATATCTGATTTTGATATTTATTTGATGATATTTGTGATGTACTATGATATGCTTGGATTATATTGGATGATTTGAATTGTTTGACATCCCTGATATATGATGCTTTGTGATACGTCTTGATTTTGTCGTGATCTGCGATTTCTATTTCTATGATATATTGTTATATGAATATGAAAACCTTTGGCCCGTAAAACGGCACTTGAATTTCGATGCGACAGGGAGTCGGATTCCAGTTGGTTATCCGAAACCCACATCGAATTATAATTGTGAATCTTTGTGACTGATAAATTTATTTTATCTATGAATCTGTGAATGGAGATAAGCGTTGTCGATTATACCGCTTATCGATATATCTGTGATGATTGAGGTTGCACTATTGTGTGTGAAACCCGGGACTACACCATACACACACAAATATGGATTTCACGTGGAAATCGGTTAAGTCACAGATAATTTAAATTTGATGTTTTTGAAATGGAAATTTTTAATTTCAATTGATTTTGAAATTAGAAATTTCGGTTTAAAGTGAAAAGCTTTTGAAATGAGTTTTCAAGGATAAAAGTTGTTTTGAATAACTTAATCGAGTCTTGAAATTTAAATAATTTGATTTAAATTTGAATTCAAGATTTGAAATTAAATTCTATGATTTGAAACTAGGGATTAAAGATGTTATACCAGTTATATATGGGTTAAACTATTTGAAAAGTATTGATTTTGGAATATGAATAAAATCCAAGGGCTTTAACTCGTGTAAATAAAATTGGATTTTCTTAAACGAAAACTATTTGTTTTCAAATAATAACAGCTTTCATATGAGAAGTGAACTTCCAATTTGTGTTGAAAGGTTTCAAATTTAAAATGAATTGAAATGTTTTGAAAGCCTATGAATGAATTGCTTTGAAAACTATGAATTGAATCTGTTTATTTTCAACAGATTTAAAATGATGATTTGTTTAAACCATTCGAAATGAAATTGTTTTGAAGCTATAAGTTGAATCTTTGATTTAAAGATTTAACGAGTTAATCCAGTTGAAACGGAAATTGTTTTGAAACCTATGAATGTATCTTTGTGAAAACTGGGTGAACTTTGTGAAATAAATCTTTTTGTTTAAAGATTTGAAAATGGTAATTTGTTTAACCATTCGAATGAAAAGTTTTGGGCTTTAAACTGTGATTTAATTGAAATCCCAATATCCATATGTTTTTAAATATTGCGCTCATTATTCGGGTTAGCCGGGAAAAGACATTTGTGTCATATAACCCATTCCGAATAGTGATACGTCGTATATGGATAGCATTTGAAGACCGGTGATGAAGACCGGATATTTGCGAAAACGAAAGGACAACTCGTCGAATGTCTCTGCATCGACTGGCCCCGATATAGAGATTTTATCACCCTTTGTGATGGGAAGTCCGGACGGGATTGTGAATACCCGGAATTGCAAGGGCTTCGTAAGAAGTGCCTTCGGTTCTGTTCGAACCCGGAACAGACTTGTATGGATACATGTCTGACATTACACTTTGAGATATAAAGCCGATTTCTTTCAAATACATTTCTGTTGGTGGCGGAGAATTTATTCTCTTAGCTTAACACCCTTCTCTGAGACGTACGAGCTCAGAGGTTATGTAGTTGAAATTTATCAGCGATATATCCCAATTTGGTAATGTGGCATGTTGAGTGTTGCTGTGTGATGATCAGTGTTTGATTATTTGCGATATGATCATTTGTTTGATCTTATATCTTTGTGATCATAGGTTGATCATTTGTTTGACCCGAAGCATGGCTTTGTGAACAAAGCGTAGCTTTGTGGACGAGACTTCATCGAGCCTCACACCCCGGAAATGGTCAAAACAGGAAGAATGCAGCAAGGTTCTAGGGAGTAGCGCCCCTTAGTGTATGTCATTCCTTCTGGATAAAGGTGGTATCATGGTATGGAGCCCAGATACTTAACCTCTGTGGTTACTGCATTATTATCTATGTGGTTTGTTGCGAATCGGGGATCCTCGGGAAGATCGGTGACGATCGGGGGATGGCATACGCGTGTCAGTAGTTACCTATTTTTGCAGAGGTAACCCGGCCTTGTGTTGGCAGAGATCCGGTTAGGTTCTCGGGTCGTCTATTCCAGGGACGTACCCATCGTGGATAGGAAGTTCCTTTGCCTGACCATTTGTTGGAAATCCAAAGAAACAATACGAGACTTGTACGGTTTTAGTTGTATTACCTGCTATGGAATGTGGCGGTAACCTGCTATTGAACATAGTAGCTATAGTAGACATACAATAATGGTTGTATGTTGGCTAAGATTTATATTCTACTTTCGAAATGTTTTCCACTATGCACTAATAATAATAATATCAAAATGATTTGATTTTGCGTAGTAAGCATCTTTGACTATCATAAGAAGAAATCTCCTCCAATTCTGCGTTTGCATTGTGTGTGTGGTGGGAGGTCTTATGGTAGTTTCATTTTCAAAAAGCATTGCGAATTGACTTTAAAAATTCTCTGCTATTTGTTTTTAAAGATCAACTGTTTTAGTTGCTCACACCAGTCCCACGACTGACTCGGAGTTTATTGTTCATTTCCTAAACTCTGGGTGCTCAAAATTTTCTACACGAGCAGTCTAGAGTTGGGTTTTTCAGATAGTCAGGTTCAGTAGATTTTCTGGAGTTAGTTCAGTATTTGGATAGGGACTGCACTTGCTTATTCTTGGTGTATCGTTATTGGGAGTTCGAGCTACTGCTGGAGTTCTCTCTTGAAGACTATCTTAGAGTTATTTGTTCCGCTGCTGATATTAGTTATCTATTTTTTTCTTTTCCGCTGCTATTTGTTGTATCATATCTCTGATGTATATAGATATTCATTGTATCATCATTGTATCTGGATATTGTATCAGATGTTGTATATCTATATTCTTTTTTTCCCGCTGTGTTATTTACTTAATGTTGTTATAAGCTCCCAAGAACCAGATTCGACATTTGAATCTACGGCATTTTGAGTACAAGTGGAGTACGGGTGCCGATTTTCGAAGGTCGACTTTTGGGTCTTTACAAAGATTATCATATCTGGAAACCAATTCATTATTATCTTTATTCTGAAAAACACTTCTTCATTCAATTTCAGTTTGGATCCATTTCAAACTTATCTTCATTCAATTTCAATTTGGTTGTATTACTATTACCACTTAATTCTCATTATTTTATTTAATTCCAATGATTCAACAACCAATTTCTTTAATGTATTTAATAATTAGAAAATTATTTCTATATATATCAAAAGATAAACTTATATAAAAATCATTTATTTTTAAAACCATTTTAAAACGTTTATATAAGAAAATAACAAGTACGCTCTCATATATATATACACTCAACTCATCTTAGGGTACCATTGACCCTATCCTTAATGAGTAATCCCACTAGAGCCAAGGTTCTTGCTTAACCTTCTGCTCTAATACCAAATGTAACGACCCGGAATTTTCAACTCCAAAAAATTCCAGATTGTTAGAGAAAAGAAGGAAGAAAGAAGAAAGAAGAACAGAAAACAACAACATCTCACATTCTCTGCGGATTAAATATAATAACAAATAATAGCATTTTTATAAAAGAAAGCTGTAATTGTTATTTTACATACAATTCATCAGAGTTACAATCATTACAATATAGACTGGACAGTTATATCAACCTGCCCAATACTACTATCAATACAAATCTCAAATACACAGCGGAATACACTCCATACGTCTCTGCCATCCAACTCGCCACCTGAGCTCCAGAACGTCCTTACCTGATATTTGTAATACTCGGTCTAACCCGAGCAGTACATCAAAGAAACACCCGAGTCAGGCTGGAAACCAGCGTGAGTAAACCCATATAACTTGAAATACTAAGTTATAAGACAAATTTGCAAACCCGGGTAACTCGTTCCTCACAACGAGTTCTTAACTTGTTAGAACCAACACTTATTTCACAAATCATACCCTAAGTACCACTATATAGTTTCAATGGTCCAGTTACTTAAATTATTCCATTCCAGCCTATTGATTACACATATCAAATCTATAAAGAATTATTGTAGATTTCAAATCGAAGTGGCTTCGGGTATTTACCGATACCCGACCCCGGTCTCTTCGAATCCAATATTATTCATTAACCAAAAGTTTAAGTTTAAACAATACAATATGTATACAACAATTCAGCTCATATCACAAAGCAGCACATATCACATATCGGAGATATCACATAATCCAAGGCATTCAATATCATTCAATCATCCATAAGCAAGATTAATCTACCACTCCATCTCTAATTAATTTAATTAACCACCAATGAATTAAATTAATTACTTTAATTACCTTTAAACATGTATACTTAACATTAATTAATTACAAACCAATTAATAAATCATCCATAATTACTTTCATGAAGAAATTATCCCATTTGTTAATTATCCTCAAATTAATTAACCTTTAATTATTAATTAATTTAACCTTCAATTGCTAATCAAATTAATTAACCCTTATCAAATTTATCCTTTAATTACTTACATCAAGTAATTATCATTTAAGTAATTAATCTCTAATTACTTACATTAATTAATCCCTAATTATTAATTAATTAATCTCTAATTAATTAATTTTAACCCTTAATTATTAATTAATAAATTCTTAATCATTAATTAATTAATTATTCTTTAATTACTTACTTTAAGTGATCAATCTTTTAATTACTTCCATTAAGTAATTAACCTTTAATTACTAGTTACTTAATCCCTAATTACAAATTAATAAATCCTTAGTTACTAATTTAATTAATCCTTACTTACTCAAGATCTTAATTAATTTTAAGATAAACCATTTATCCTTATTTATTTCTTAATCATCATTAAGATCTTATTTAATAAATCATAGAAATAATTATCATTAACCTATATCTTAATTTAAACCCTTAAGTTAAATTAATGATTAAACACATTTAATCTTCTTAATTTAATTACATCTTTAATTAAGTTTTAAATAAACTTTAAGAATTAACTTACTAAGTTAAAATAAATTATACGTCTTAATAAATCAAACATTTAAATAAACACTTTTTATTTAAAGGAATGATTAAGGGAATTATTAAAAGCTTAACTATGTTATCTTTAATATTTGAAACATAATCATTTTACCGAGAAAATCTTAGGGTTACTCGAACCAAAACCCGATCTAATTCTCTCCCTCGTTAAACTCGAGACAAATTTCGTTCTACATCGAGCCCGAACCCATCTTCCCCGATGCCTCAGCCAACAACAGATATCAATGAAAACTCGTGCACGTGCACAGACGATTAACGCTGCTCCGACCATCGATGCCATCGCCGGCCAGTCGACCTTGACCTCCTTACTCGATTACGACCACCAGAGCTTCAAATCGAACACGAAAACCAGAATGAGCATGAGCGAACCCAACCTGGAACGAACTCATCAACCAAGAACCTCCCCGCATTGCCACCTCTGGCCACCAGGAGCATCGACACTCTGACCAACCCTTCGCCGTAAGCCCACGCACCTATCCCCCCACATGCGATCAAGTCCGATGCACCTACGTCGGAGAAATCGACTCGAAACCATTTACGAACCTGACAGAGCTTTAAACCCTACAACGTCGTCATATCGCCGCCACGATGAACATTAAACCCTCCAACCATTTTTCCCGAGTTCGTCAATCTCCAAGCTACCCTTAACCACGATCCCGAGACCCATCTCTTCACTGATCACCAGAATTCGACAGAAAACTAATTCCCGTTCATCTCGCAAATTCACCATGAATACAAACTTAAAAATCATGATTCCACCTTTAAAAATCATCGTTTTCGAAAACGAACAAGTTGATATAATTGAAACAAGAAATCTTGTTGTTCGAATTTTTCACATGCATTGAGTTTTACTGTGTTTTCCTTTTCCCAGTAAATCCACTTATTATTTATACTTAAAATCATTTTTAAAATTTAGATCTGGTAAATTTAAACACATTTTGTTTAAACCTTAAGGCCTAAAAAGGATTAGGGGATGAGGTTTTGAATTTTTTTTTTAAAATTTTTTTAGCCTGTACGCTTAAAACAGAGGCAAACAGACATGCACAAAATCAATTTAAATATATACAGACATGCAGGCATATTTTCATCATTACAAACATTTTTCACAATATTATTTCAAGTATATATCGCATGCAAATCAAGATATAACAAATTCCATATTTTTAAAGGGTAGTTTACTCACTTTGTTTTGATGGACAGAACAAGTCTGTAATTGATTTTAAAAGACTGGATCCTGGAACCTGGAGTTTACTTAACAACTTGCTGAAGTTTGAGTTGAATTCATTTGGTTTGAAAAGAATTTGGACTAGAGCCTAATATTTGAGATGACCTTCTTGCCATGCTGCTCCAGGAAATAATTTTCCCAGGTTTGAAGAAAATACTTTGCAGGCTTGATATTGATCTTTGAAAATGTACAGGCTTTGAGTGGTTTTGATTTTGAAGATGATATGCAGTTTATTGTTTGATAAATTCTGGTTTGAGGGGAGATTTATCACTGATTGTTTTGGAGATAGGGTTTTAGTTTCTTAACTTGAAAAGAGAACAGGAAAAAAGAAATGAAGAGAAGGAACAATGTTTTATATAGGCCAAATTTGAGTTATTTAAAATAAAAGAAAATCAAAAATAAAAATGACACATGTTTAAAATCTTTACATTTGTCATTCACTATAGTTTATTAATCAACATTTGTTATAATGAAGCCTTAATATACATACACTTGTAATTAAGTAACTTATATTTGATTTTAAAATGTTAATAAAAGCCATTACTTAATTTATTTATTGTTATGTAAATGTATATATGAATTTCTTTTTAAAGAAAATGTAATAAAACAAATTATATATATAAATAAAAGCTTATACATATATTTTAAATCTAAATATTTAAAATGACTATCTTTTGAATTACTTAATAAATCCAAATTCATATTCAAATTAAATTTGAAAATCTAATTTTAAATCAAGTCAACAATACATATATATTATAAACAAACCCAAATTCAATTTGTAATAATAATTCTATTTAATATATATATATATACACACACACACAACACATTATTATTATTGGTTTGAAATTAACAATTTTGCCAAATTTTAAATAATTTATACGAGAGATTATCACATCTAAATTTGTTCAATTTATAAATCAGTATTTTTAAAAGTTAAATCAGATAACTATCCAATTATCTGATGCCCGAAAATCCGGGATATCACATTTGCCATTACAAACAACTCGGTGGAATCAAATAAAAGAAAACTCTATATAGCTATCATGCCTCCTGCATGTCTCCGAAAGCTTTATTCATCTAATGAGGTACCTAAAAACCTCAACTCTCAAACTACTCAAAATCAATTGAGTACCCGAGAGTTTAAAGGGAAAACATACTTCGAGTCAGACATAAAGCCTGGTATGAATAATAATTTACCATCTGAAATCATTTAGATATCTAGACCACGCCGCTTAGCAGAATGGGTTTTCGCTTTACTGGTATCTCAAAACCTTTATAAAACCATATATTGTGCTCCTGCATCAACAATGGTTAAAAACATAGTCAATTCAAAATATTATGATGATATGCAAACATGTTAAAACATACTGGACTTCCCATCCTCTGTTTAATTGACTTCCTGTCATATATATAGTTTTTAGGGTCACTATTAACCTATTAGTTTTCATAGGCTTACTAATAACCTTTATATAATATATTGAATCCATGTCCTATTTCATAGTTTTCATGGGTGCACTATGAACCTATTAGCCCCTGCCAATTAACTTAACACTACCACTCCTGTGGGTCTAGTTGATTCAAGGGTTCCCCTGAACCTATTGGTTACCCCAATAACATTTCCCTTATCCAAGTTTTCATGGTTTGACTAGGAACCTATTGGCCCTTGCCAATATCTTTTCTTCCTATCATGGTTTTCATGGGTTGACTAGGAACCTATTGACCTCTATCAATAACATGATCTGGATATAGTTTTCATGGGATCACTGTAAACCAATTGGCCCCTACCAACCACTTTGTATAACATAGTTTTCATGGGATGACTATGAACCTATTGGTAACTCCAATAACTTCCAAATCATAGTTTTCATGGGATCACTATGAACCTGTCTCCCTGACAACTTCCATATTTAGGCCTTGACCTCTTGGATGCAAATCTACTCATCCGAGAGTTTAATCAATTTATATTCACTACTGGGTCAACCTAGCTGGTTCTTTTGCCCTTTTTTTTTCAAAATGCAGTTATGGGTCAATTATAATGTGAATATATTTATATTTGAAGAAACAAACATAATTACAAAACAATACCACTCATGTGGGTTTAATGTCCTTGAAATACATTTCATATAAAACATGGTTAATCCCTTTAACCTATAATTTTATCAAGAAAAGCTTCTTCTTAAAATCATTTCAAAACTCCTTTAATTTGGCCATGAGTTTTTCCTTTAAAAATTGAGTTTGGGTTACAAAACCTTTCGAAATCTTCAAAACCTTGCCTTCGACTTCATAGTTAGACCACCTTCGAAAGCATTAAAATATATCTTTAAAACATTAGGCACCTGCCTTTCTAATACTTTAAAACATTTCTTTCGAAACCTTTCGATTGTATTAAAGTATTAACATTTAATCTTTTAGAAGTATAGCTTCAAAACCAAGAGAAAGTACCCCTTTTGAAACCTATGGAAGTAACCCTTCCAAAATCACTGAAAGTCCCCTTTTCGAATGCATTGGGTTTATACTAAAAACATTATTTTGGTCAAAGTGAATATAGGAAAAAGCATTTCTTTCGAAACCATCCCTTATCATATAAAAATATTGGGGAAACCATGATGGCGTCGGCACCATCCTTTCGAAAACATAAAACACCTGGGTAAATTATTGGAAGGTTAGCTTCGAAACCCATTTCGAAACCATTGCCTTCGAAACCCCTAACCCCTTTCGAAAGCTATTAGAAGTGGCTTATATTTATAAAAACACAAAGCACCTTTCAACGACATTGATATCTTCAATACCATCGAAATGATTAAAGTTACAGAAGGGTTTCGACTTGGTCAAAACTACACCTTCCGAAAGCTTCAATTTCAAAAAATAAGTAACTCCTTCGAAAGCTACTTCTTTTAAAAGGCGGTAGCTCTACTTTGAAAACTTGTTTTAAAATACCCTTCCACAAGCATCGGTTTCGAGTCCTTCGAAACCTCTTTGTAAATAGGCAGGTGCTTTTCTTTAGAAAATAAACCAAAGATCTCAACCTCTTCGGAAGCTATGTTTTGACACCCTACCTTCCGCCTTTTTTCAATCCACTGTGTACCATCTTTGTGATACCTTGTGTATTGGTTTTGACTTTGTAGGTTTCGACTAGGTTGAAGGCGGAAGCTCTGTGTCGAAAGGTACTTCTAAGGTAGGCGAAACCATCTTTTCTGAGTAAACTTGGTTTTATACAAATTAAAGTAAACTTTTTCTAACTAACCCGTCACGTGTCAATACCAGATTGGTTGCCTTAACTTTTCAAATTCTTTACTAAGATAACTACAGCTAATTTTAGATCTAAACTATGGTTAAGTTAATCAAATAAGCCCTTCCATTAAGCAAAACTAATATTGCAAAGAAGTCCCTCTTCTAAAACAATTTAATTTGCATAGCAAATCACTTTGGAAAAATCACCAAAAATTCCAAAAATTCATTTAGTTCATGTTATCTAACATATCAAAATTCCAGACCAAAGTTCATAATATATTTTCCAAAATTAATTTATAAACCCAAATAACCGCATTTTCCTTTGAAAATTCATAACAATCTTTCCATAGCTTGGAAAATTATCAAAATTAAAACCCAACTCTAGAATCATGTTTTACATAACATAAAATTTTTCCATGGAATTTAAACATCACTATAAACCAGTTTTACCCTAAAACCATGTATAGTCCCATTTAAACAATCTTGATTAAATTAAACAAATCAATATTCTAGCATATCATCATCTAGTTCACTATAAAAACAGATTTACCCTTAAATTCGGAAGCATGTGATTCAAAAAAAAATAGAGACGCAATTATTATTCACCTTGATTAAGATAAGGAGATTGGATTGAGATTGATTTCCCCTAAGCTTGAATTTCTAGCTTTGAATCGAATTCCTTTTCTCTTAATGGCTGGCCCTTCCTTAAGCTTTTGGTTTGAATTTCAAAATGACGTGAATGGAAATGAAATGGTAGGAACGAATATATATATAAGGGTAAGGGTTATGGGCGGCAAATTCCTAATATACCCTTATGTAATTTGATTAACCCAAAAACCCATTCTTAAGCCCATTAATTGTTAGATTGGTATGATCTTAATTGAAATTGTTCAAATCTCAACCCCTTATCACTTAACATTTACATTATTGTATTTAATTTATCTAACTAAATCTCCTGAATGATTTTATCAAAAATTAGGAGTGTTACAAGCTCCCCTCCTTAAAGAATTTCGTCCTCGAAATTCAGTAAGGACTTAATACTAAACATAGCAATCATCTGTAATGACTACTAGCACCCATACTAGTCTACCTGACTAGGAATTATATATATAAATCTAATATAGACATAGCCTAAAAGCAGATTAGGATAAGTATCTCGAATCCTGTCCTTTGTCTCCCAAGTACAATCCTTCTCGTTGTCACTCCACTGAACTTTCACCGACTTGACTGTCTTGTCCCTCATTCTTTTCTCATCTCTCGCAACAACCCGAACTGGTTGTCTAACAAAAGTCAAATTAGTTTGTACCACTAGATATTCCAACCCTGTTAGAGGAATAGTGACCTCTGTATCATGAACATACTTGCGAAGATGAGTCACGTGAAATGCATTATGGACACCTGCCATACTGCTCGGCAACTCTTCCATGTATGCGAGCTTTCCAATTCTCTCTATAATTTGTAATGGGCCAACATATCTCGGTGCTAGTTTCTCTGACTTCCCAAACTGTACCACACCCTTCATCGGTGATAACTTAATGAAAACCCTGTCTCCAACTTAGAACTCTAGGTCTTTACATCTCTTATCTACGTAACCCTTCTGTCTGGAATGAGCTTCCTTCATCTTTGCTTGGATCAACTCAATCTTTTCTAATGCCTCCCTAACCAAATCTGGACCTAAGACAAATCTGTCTCCAGTCTCCAACCAACATACAGGGGATTTGCATGGTCTTCCATACAAACCTTCAAAAAGCACAATTCCTATACTAGTCTGATAACTATTATTATAGGAAAACTCAACCAAATGTAGGTGATCCTCCCAAGATCCACCAAAGTCCAACACACAAGCTCTCAACAAAACCTCGAGTACCTTATTGATTCTCTTTGTCCACCTATCTGTCTGAGGGTGATATGCAGTACTCATCATGGGCTTAGTGCCTAACACATCTTGTAAACTCTTCCAGAATTTGCTAGTGAATAAAGCATCTCTGTCGCTGACTATGCTACTAGGAACTCCATGAAGTCTAACTATGTTCTTCATGAACAACTTCGCCAAAACATGCGCCGTTCGACTTTACTGGAATGAAATGGGCACTCTTGGTCAACCTGTCCACAATGACCCATATACACTCATTTCCTCCGCTTGACCTTGGCAACCCATCTATAAAATCTATGCATATCGAATCCCATTTCCACACTAGAATCTCTAAAGGCTGAAGCAACCCACTTGGCTTCTAATGTTCGGCTTTCACTTGTTGATAGTTTACACACTGCCTAACCCACAAGCCAACATCCCTCTTCATGCCTTCCCAATTGAAGCTCCTCTTCATATCCTGATACATCTTGGTCCCTCCAGGATGAATCGTAAACTTGGATCGATGACATTCCTCAAGAACTTCTTTCCTCAAGTTCTCAACATTTGGAAAACATAATCGCCACTTTTATCTCAACCATCCTCTCTGGTCAAGACAAAAATCTTTCAAATCATCGATCTCAATTCCAACCTCAAGCCTTCTGATCCTCTCGGCTAATAATGGATCCTCCTTATTCTTAGAAGAAAATTCTCTCGATCAATACTGGTCGAACTTTTAAATAGGACAACATGGCAGTACTCTGATAAGAACTAGAAATCGATCTTAACTACACACCACAACTGGCCAAAGCTTCTAGATCCTTCCATTCTGCCAACATAGCCAATACCACATTCTGATGTCTTATGCTAAGAGCATCAGCCACTTTATTACCCTTCCCAGGTGTATACTCTATACCAAAATCATAAGCAACCAAAAACTCAAGCCACCTCTGCTGCCTCATATTCAACTCCTTCTTAGAGAATAAATATCTTAAAGACTTATGATCGGTATACAACTGAAATCTCTCCCCCAAGAGATAATGCCTCCAAATCTTCAAGGCAAAAGTCAACGCAGCCAACTCCAAATCATGAGTAAGATATCTTACTTCATGCGGTCTAAGCTGCCTGGATGCGTAGGCAATAACTTTGCCCCTTTGCATCAACATTGCTCCCAATCCAGTCCCACATGTATCACTATATACTACCAACCCCTGGTTTCCATCCGGAACTACCAACACTGGTGCATTGGTCAACAAATATTTTAACTTAAGGAATGTTTCCTCACATTTGTTGGACCAAACAAACTTCACTTCCTTCCTGGTAAGCTTAGTCAAAGGCCCTGCTATCCGTGAGAAATCTTTGATGAATCTCCCGTTGTAGCCAGAAAGTCCAAGAAAACTTCTTATCTCAGTCACCGTCTCTGGTCTCTTCCAATTGTTCACAACTTCGATCTTATTTGGATCGACTTAAAATCCTTTCTCTGAAACCACGTGACCAAGAAACTTAACCTCATTCTTCCAAAAATGACACTTGGAAAACTTCGCCTTTAGCTGATTCTACCTCAGCATCTCAAGCATGACTCTAAGATGATCTTCATGTTCTCTCTCATCTTTAGAGTATACCAAAATTTCATCTATAAATACCAACACGAATCTATCCAAATACTCTCGGAAGACTCGGTTTATCAAATCCACAAAGAAAGCTGGTGCATTCGTCAACCTGAATGGCATTACTAACCACTCATGCGAACTATATCTAGTTCGAAATGCTGTCAAAGGAATACTGTCCTCCGCCACTCTCGACTGATGGAACCCTATCGCCACATCCAATTGGGAAAACACTCTAGCTCCACTCAACTGACCAAACAAATCATCAATTCTTAGCAAAGGATACTTATTCTTTATCGTCCTTTCGTTCAGCTTACGATAGTCGATACACATCCTTAATGACCCATCTGGTTTCTCACAAATACCGCGACCGCTCCCCAAGGTGAACTGCTTGGTCTAATAAAATTCCTTCCTTCTAGATCCACTAGCTACACCTACAGTTCCTTCATCTCTGTCGATGTCATCCTGCTAGGTGGTCTACTTAAAGGTTCAGCTCTTGGCATAGATCTATCTGTAACTCAACCGCTCGTTTCGGTGGTAATCCTATGACTGGCTCAAAGACATCTGCAAACTCCCTTGCTATTCAACCTGACTTAGCTCTTCTCCCACTTCCATTGCACTTAACAAAGCACTACTCCAGTCAGAATTCTCTACTGAGAATATAATTTGGTTATGACTATCAGTGTGTCTTAGTGATATCTCTCCGTCCTGGAAAAATATCCTGGCCTTATACCTCCTTAACCAATCCATATCCAAAATGATTCTGAAATCTACAAAAATCGAAAACATACAGACTGTATGCAAACATATGACCTAATAAATCAAGTTCTAACTGGTCACATCTCATCCCCAGAGTTGCATACCCTCATATTGGATTTTCAACCCTTAAGGAAGTAACAAGGTATATGGGATCTAAGCATAACCTATCAAACAAGCACTGAGATATAAATGAATGTGATGCACCGGTATCAAATAGTATCCTAACTGGTATACTCTGAATCATAGCGTACCTTCCATCACAGACTTTCCCTTATCAGCTGCAGTTGGCTTAGCAGATGATCCAACAGCAAAAACTTTCCCCTTGTCCGTCCTAACTGGCTCTGGACACTAGTTCTTATAATGCCCAACTTGATCATAGTTGAAGCACTTCACATTCTTTTTATCTGCAGCCTTCTTCCCCTTGCCTGACCGACACTCATGAGCATAATGACCCTTCTTGTCACACTTGAAGCACACTAGATCAGGCTTTGCCTTCTTGGCAACATCCCCTTTCTGGGCTCCCTTCTTCTCAATGAATTTCCTCTTCTTTCCCTGAGGACCCTAGGATTCAACTGGCTTCTCTCTAGCACAACTAGCCAGCATCTCTTCATAGCGAATGGCCATCTCCACCACCACATTACAAGGTTCTCGGATATGTGTCATGGTCATTCTAGCAAGCTTAGGTATCAGTTCTCGAATGAACCCCTCATTCCTTCTAATGTCAGTGTCAACCATAACATATCCATATTGAGAGAGCTCATCAAATTTAGCAGCGTACTCGATTGCTGACATCTCTCCTTGAACTAGATCCATGAACTTCCTCATTAATGCCGACTTAGCAAGCTCAGACAGAAAAATCTCCTCAAACCTCCTTTTGAAATCAGCCCATGTCAATTCTTCTTCCAAAACTCCGACAGTCACACTATTCCACCAGTGAAGCGCTGCCCCTTGCAACTGCTTAGAGGCCAGCCTCCTCTTTTGCCCATCATCCAAGCATAGATCATTAAAAATCCTCTCACAGTGAAATAGCCAATTCTCAACCTCAACAGCATCCTCCGTTCCAACAAACAGCTTTCCACCCAACTGGTGTAGTCTCTGCTCAACTTAGCATAGTTATTCCTAACTGGAGCCACATGATTTGCTCCTCCAACATTACCAGCAACCCTAGCTTGCAAAAGATTGGCTAACAAATGATAAACCATCCCCGCATCTACGGGAGGATTTCCAGCATCAACATTGCTTGAGCATTTTGGTTAGCATTAGCATGTCGACCTTGATTCCTCCTGCTATTAAGTCGAGCATTTCCGTTGGTTATGGTACTTCCTCCACCTAGATTTCATCTTCCGTTTCCTGATTCCATATCCTCTTTCTCGTAAATCTGCATACGAGCCTTAGTAAGATACAGAAGAACGGTCTAAGAGAGAGGGGAACACATTCTTATATATATCTATATATCAAATACAAGTACGTTACTATAGCTTTAACCCAAGCCCCGATCACATTTTCAAATGCATTGGATTATGTTTGAAAATCTTTTAGGTTTAACTTTCTTTTAAAGTTTCATAAACCTATGCTCTGATACCAGCTTGTAACATTCCCCTACTTGGAGGCCCAAAACTAACGGCTACAGATGCTGCAGTCATCCATAGTTATTAATCCTCGGTGACAAAATACGGCGGTGTTAGATTCATTGATACATAGAAATACATGAATATGGAAAAAATTTAAAACACCAAACAAAATCAAATTCCATTTCAAAACATTTCCAATTCATTACATAATCCCACAATCGTAAATCACATTCAGAGAAAATATATTTATTACAATATACGCCAAGTGCGACATATGAAGATACCTCCTTGGATGATCAGAGTATATATAGGTAATATAACAACTTTTCCATTACAAACAACATGGTGGAATCAAATAAAAGAAAATTCTATATAGCTATCATGCCTCCGGCACGTCTTCAGAAGCTTTATTCGTCTAATGAGGTACCTGAAAACCTCAACTCTCAAACTACTCAAAATCAATTGAGTACCCGAGAGTTTAAGGGGGAAACATAAACTTCGAGTCAGACATAATGCCTGGTAAGAATAATAATCTACCGTCTCAAATTATTTAAATATCTAGTGAGACCACGCCGCTTAGCAGAACGGGTTTCCCTCTCTATAGTATCTCAAAATCTTTGTAAAACCATATATTGTGTTCCTGCATCCACAATGTTTAAATCATAGTCATTTCAAAATATTATGATGATATGCAAACATGTTAAAACATACTAGACTTCCATCCTCTGTTTAATTGACTCCGTGTCATATTTATAGTTTTTAGGGTCACTCTTAACCTATTAGTTTTCATGGGCTTACTAATAACCATTATATAATATATGGGAACCCTGTCCTATTTCATAGTTTCATGGGTGCACTATGAACCTATTGGCCCCTGCCAATTAACTTAACACTACCACTCCTGTGGGTTTAGTTGATTCATGGATTCCCCTGAACCTTATGGTTACCCCAATAACTTCTCCATTATCCTAGTTTTCATAAGTTGACTAGGAACCTATTGGCTCCTGCCAATCTCTTTTCTTCTTATCCTAGTTTTCATGGATTGACTAGGAACTTATTGATCTCTGTCAATAATTTAATCTGGATATAGTTTTCATGGGATCACCACAAACCAATTGGCCCCTACCAACCACTTTTTATAACATAGTTTTCAGGGGATCACTATGAACCTATTGGTAACTCTAATAACTTCATAGTCATAGTTTTCATGGGATCACTATGAACCTGTCTCCCTGACAACTACCATATTTAGGCCCTGATCTCTTGGATGCAAATCTACTCATCCAGGATTTTAATCAATTTATATTCACTACTGGGTCAACCTAGCTGGTTCTTCTGCCTTTTTTCCCAAAATGCAGTTATGGGTCTATTATAATGTGAATATATTTATATTTGAAGAAGCAAACATAATTACAAATCAATACCACTCCTGTGGGTTCAATGCCCTTGAAATACTTTTCATATTAAACATGGTTAATCCCTTTAACCTATAATTTTATTAAGGAAAGTTTCTTCTTAAAATCATTTCAAAACTCCTTTAACTTATCCATTGGTTTTTCCTTTAAAAATTGAGTTTGGGTTACAAAACCTTTCGAAATCTTCAAAACCTTGCTTTCGACTTCGTAGGAAGACCACATTCGAAAGCATTAAAATCTATCTTTAAAACATTAGGCACTTGCCTTTCTAATACTTTAAAATGTTCCTTTCAAAACCTTTCGATTGTATTAAAGTATTAACGTTTAATCTCTTAGAAGCGTAGCTTCGCAACCAAAAGAAAGTACCCCTTTCGAAACCTTTGGAAGTAACCCTTCCGAAATCATTGAAACTCCCACTTTCGAATTCATTGAGTTTATACTTAAAATATTATTTAGGTCAAAGTGAATATAGGCGAAAGCATCTCTTTCGAACCATCCTTTATCATATAAAAATATTGGAGAAACCATGATGGCGTCGGCACCATCCTTTCGAAAGCATAAAATACCTGGGTAAAATATTGGAAGGTTAGCTTCGAAACCCCTTTTCAAACCATTGCCTTCGAAACCCCTAACCTCTTTCGAAAGCTATTAGAAGTGGTTTATATTTATAAAAGCACAAAGCACCTTTCGACAGCATTAATATCTTCAATACCATCGAAAGGCTTAAAGTTACAAAAGTGTTTCGACTTGGTCGAAACTACCCCTTCCGTAAGCTTCAATTTCAAAAACTTAGTAACTCCTTCGGAAGCTACTTCTTTAAAAAGGCGACAGCTCTACTTTGAAAACTTGTTTTAAAATACCCTTCCGCAAGCATTGGTTTCGAGTCCTTCAAAACCACTTTGTAATCAGGTAGGCGCTTTTCTTTAGGAAATAAACCAAAGATCTTGACCCCTTCAGAAGCTATGTTTAGACACCCTACCTTCCGCCTTTCTCCAATCCACTGCGTACCATCTTTGTGATACTTTGTGTATTGGTTTCGACTTTATAGGTTTTGACTAGATCGAAGGCGGAAGCTCTGTGTTGAAATGTACTTTCAAAGTAGGTGAAACCATCTTTTCTGAGTAAACTTGGTTTTATACTAATTAAAGTAAACATTTTTCTAACTAACCCGCCACGTGTCAACACCAGATTGGTTGCCTTAACTTTTCAAATTCTTTACTAAGATAACTGCCGCTAATTTCAGATCTAAACCATGGTTAAGTTAACCAAATAAGCCCTTCCATTAAGCAAAACTAATACTACAAAGAAGTCCCTCTTCTAACATAATTTAATTTGCATAACAAATCACTTTGGAAAAATCTTTAGAATTCTAGAAATTCACTTTAAGCATGTTATCTAACATATCAAAATTCTAGACACAAATTCTTCATATATTTTCCTATATTAATTTATAAACCCAAATAACCATATTTTTGTTTGAAAATTCATAACAATCTTTTCAAAGCTTGGAAAATAATCAAAATTAAAACCCAACTCCAAAATCATGTTTTACATAACATAAAAAAAATTCGTGGCATTTTGTAATGACCCAAGATTTTAGGAATTTATTTTGAAAATATAAATAAGTTTAAAATATTTTTTAAAACTAATTCTGAAAAGGAATTGACATGGCTTGATATGGTGTAGCTATATGTGTACATGTGTGCACAGGAAATACACATGAATAGAAGCTTAATTCCTGGATGATATGAATGAACATATATTGATGTGTATGGAAAATATATATATTTATATATATATACAGATAAATAGATTAAATCCTTAAAATCTATATGTATAAATATATATGGATGCTACTGGTTGTATTTGAGCATATATGTCCATATGTGTTCAGTAAAAATAATGTATAGACATATATATGTATTAATTATTTCTGTAAGACATGTATATACATATATGTATGCTAATCAAACACAAGTGTTCAAATCAGTAAAATAAAAATACACAAATGTATTTTAACTATAGGCAGAAAGCAAGAATGAAGATATAAAAAAGGAGCAGAATTAGGAAGAATCCTTGGCATATATATATGATAAAACATCTTTAGCATGATATTAGAAAAGAGAAAAGAGAAAAAGCATTTTCTGGAAAAGCAAATTTCTGAAAATAACCAAAATGATAAAACATCTTTTCTCTCCACAAACTTTAGCCAGGGAGGGTAGGACTTTGGGTTTAAACTAAATGCAAATGGCATGATTTTGGGTGGGCAAAAATGACTTTAGCTAGCACCTTAAACCCTAGAAGAACCCAGCATAAATAAGAAGTGATAAGAGGGGCCTTCACTTCTTCCTGGATAGCTTTTGAAAAAAAATCATATATATATATATAAGACAAGTGAAGAAAAGGATTTAGGGGTAAAGGCAGAAGCTTATCAATCAACTAAGAAGTGAAGGAGAGCTAGGTGAGAAAACTCACTCAAAAATCTGAGGCACTAAGTCCTAATGAAGGCAGCCAGTTTATAAGTTGATCTTTCTTAAAATGTATTTTTATATGTGGTTATCTTTCTTTGATTTCTAAGATGAAAATGGTTTGATCTTTAGTTTGGTTGTTCTGCTTGATCTATTATGTGAAAGTTCTAAGCATTATTAGTAAATATGTTTTTATAAACCCAGATCTCTCTGATATGTTAATATTAGGAAAAAATATAAGTGAATACCCAGAGAATCAAATGATGAATATAGGCAAGTAGTGTTGGTTCTGGCATAACCCAGAGAATATAAACATGTTGAAAGATGTACATAATTATTTCTAAAGGGTTTGAAATTAAACGAAAATTAAATTCTTAAAAAATCATGTTAAAAGATGTTTTCAATTATAAATAAAGCTAAATTTGGAAATTGATTTGAAAGACAAATGAAATATTGGTTTATAAAATTCTAATTGAAATTGAATTTAGTTTGGTTTTGAAATATACTAAATGAACAATCGGTGTAATAATTACGAAAGTTATTAAAGAGACCGGAATCGGTTAGGGACATACTCACTGTCTAAACCGAAAACCACTTTAATAACTATACGCGGAGTGTGATCCAGAATGAAGTGGTTGGAATGATGTACGTGATGACTGAAGAAAGAGAACGATAATGGATAGCCTTGACACTTGTGTCAAATTGGAAATGACTAAAACAGGAGCCGTGCCGGGCCAATGGAGGTCAGCTACCTCGAGCGAACACACTTCTTCGAAACTACTCATTACTTGTTGTCGATTGGTGCACCCTTGATATTGGGAGTGTTGTTTCGCGGTGTTGCGGTCGCTGCGGCGATGCGTTCTCACCAGTCCGGATCAAGCAAACGGTAGTTTCACTACCTTGGGTATTGCCTCATGTGCCTTGTCATACTTGTATCCCTATATACGCGACCACTACGAATTTGTTTTGTGTTATACCTATGGAGTACTCCCTGATATCCCACTAGTTTACGGTGGAGTTTACAGTGCTGTATAGACTATAACGCTTATATAAAATGTGTTAAGGGGGATAATGGTAACGCCTTAACACTATTTTGATATCTTATATTACTGATAGGCATTATCTACTTATCGTACATTACTACATAGTAGATAGTTTAACGGATCCTTAAAGGATGGTTATTCCAAACATCCTTTGAGTTACTTGTAATTCAATTGCTATTTCACTTGAGTTGGATTTATTGATATAAGAATGTTAATCCTGACTCGAGTGTTTTGTGTTTTCTTTACGCTCGGGTCAGACTGAGTGTTCCAGTATTCGAGACTCACCTTTGAAGTTGGAGCTTTGCTTGAAGATCCAGCCATCTATTCTGCTTTCAGTATTCGATGATTCCAGTGATGTATTCTAATTTGTATCTGATGTATCGTATTACTCTTCCGTTGTATCTGGTTTAACTCTGATGTAACTTATACATTTATATAGTAGCTTCATGAACTACTATCTCTTTTATTTCCGCTGCATTTATTACTCTGTGTCTGTGATATGTGATTATATTTATTTACTGTATATGTTCAGTTTTGCCAAATTTAAATTAACAATTCGGTATTTTGAATTATTCAAGTCCGACATGTGTGGATGCGAATGGTGCAAAATAGTGGGTCGTTACAATATAAACATGTTGAGCTGCAATATACTTGTGTATAGGTGTTGAGGCTTAAGACAAAAAGGAATTAGGGGTGCAATAGGGTTGCCTATGTGCTAATGCTCCTAATTCAAAGAAAAAAATATAAATAGCCATATACATAGCAAATAAATTTGTGATTAAGTGAAACTTGTTCATTCTGAGTTTAACTTAAGCACAGATGTTTGCAAGATGAAAAACTCTCTCAAAAGCCATAAGCCAATGTTAGTTTCATATACCCCTTTTAAAATGCAAGTATATATATAGATGCAGAATCTTATTTATTAAACACCTATGTTTAATTGCCTGCTTGTCTTTGTTTGGTTATGAATGATATGAAATGCCATGACATGGATGTTTGTTTTAGTGAAATGATTCACTGAATGGTTTAGTCATGAAAAATCAAAAGAGTTATTATCAACTTAAAACTAATTAGGAAATGGGGTCAAGAGCACTGCAAGAATGACTTGTGTTCTTGAGCAATACAAGTTGACACATGGCTTGTTTAAGTCCTGAGATCTTTGTGTAATGGAGTGAATTAGTCCATTACAATGTGTCCATTGATTCTTATGATTGCAGATGAGACCAAGATAGATAAATATATCAATGTAAGAAAATTTGATATAAGGAGGAACTAGAGTTTTCCTAGATGAAATCTGAGTGGGGAATAAATGATTTAATTCATTTTGGTGATTTCCCTGTTTTGTATCGATGCTTATTTGATTTATGGCTGATTTGTATGAATGTATGCATGTTCCATATCTTTATAAGGTTTCTGGAAAGAAATATTTAAGTGTGCACAAGCACACTAACACAGAACATGCACACTATGACTTACTTGTTTTCTAAAGGCAGGATATATTGATTTATATATGTTTCAACTTTAACTTGATTTACCAATTGTTTTAGTGGATTTTCTCATACCAGACATGTGTCTGACCCTAGTGTGCTAATGGCATATGGGGTGTCTCATTTAATATGAGGCAGCTTCAAATGCTTTTTCAGGAATTGCAGCAACTAAGTAGGGGTAGGAGCAAGGCTTTGAGAAGAAGATTATAGCATGCTAAAATTAGTTAGATAAGTGCTTAAAAGATGAAATCTGCATGTATTGATATTTTTAAATTATCACTTGTATTAAGTACTGAATGATGGATGTATATTTTGATAAGTATTTTGCTAAGGAATTGACTTGTAACTGGAGTTTATAAATTTGGATATTATCTGAAAAGTTGAAGAGGTTAACCTATGATTTTGTATGTAAATCTGAGCAAGAATACTATGATAAATACGATGGTTATATTTTATAAATGTATTACTCAATCTTGAGTCTTTGAAAAGGATTAAGTATTGAGTTTGGGGAAAAATATGGGTTAAACTAGAGAAATTCTTTTAAGTATTTAATTGCCTTTCATTGAAATATTTTGTAAAAAGATTCAAGTCCATTTCTGGGTTGTTTGAGAAGAGTAAATACAAAGCAAAGAAGAAGGAAAAGAGCTTCAGATGCTATGCAAATAAATGGCATACCATTGTTCCATGATCAAAGTGTCTGGCTGACATAATCACATAAATTAACCAGCTTCAAAAGAATGGAGTTCTGGTTGAACATGTTTGATTACATTTTGATAGAAAAAGGCACTTCAAAATCTTTAGTTTTCTTTTGCAAATGTTTAACCTAAAACCCTCTTTAAAATGCTATAAACAGATGTGCATTTTGAACTGGCTTGAACTATCAAATCAGGAGACACATAAATTTAAAATTGTAGATGGAAATATCATTTTCTGGTACTTAGCCACATTTCAAACATTTGATCTATGCAAAAAAAAAGATAATCTCAAGTTTTCTGAGATTATCTGCCAGGATAAAAATTAACAGAAAAATCATGGTTAGCATGACCAAATCTAGTGTAAATAAATTTGCACAGGACCTACTTATATATTGCAAATATCAAAGAATCTATGAATTTAATTATGAGTAGATTAATTCAAATTCAAAGCAAACAGAACTTGCTCTTGTTTACAAAATTTAAATATATATATATATATATACTCTGATTTAAACAAGAGGGACATATACATCATCGTATGTATATGTATATTTTTATGATTAAACTGATATATTTATATTAGTAGGAATTTTAAAATCCTGGACAAATAGTTTGAAAAAGAAAATGACTCTGAGAATTAAATTGAATTGTAAATGTAAAAATAAAAATAAAAATTTCCCATTAAAATTAAGGTAGGATTTGGAGGGTCATTTAATTTGGTATCAGAGCAAATGGTTGCATTAATTGTTGAGTACAATAGAAATATATTATGTCTGTTTGTTTTGGATGAAATAATTTAGATAGGAAAATATTAACTATAGAGAATATTCACAGTATACTAATACCATTTGCCCATAACTTGGTTAGCAACCCATGGTAGGAAGGGGATCACATCATGCAGGAACAAGTGCACCACAAATGCTTGATATGCGAGAGTTTGTAAGGGTTTTAAGGGATGGAATTGGGCATAGGCCTGAGAATCCACATGAGGAACTTTCAAAACTATTAAAGGCTTATACAAACTTGGGAGGTAAGAGTTTTGAAGGGACTGAGAATGTGATTGAAATTTGTTGGGCGTGTTCTCACACAGAAGACCTCGAGACCAAGAAGCTTGATTCATCCATCCAGGCTTGCCTAAACTCATCCGCCATTCTCGTTCTCCAGAGCCCATTCGGCAGGAACTCATTCGGCGTTCTCGTCCTCCAGAGCCCATTCGGCAGGAACTCAATCGGCATCCATGTCTCACAGGACCCATTCGGCAGTCTCAAGCAACTGCCGAACCAACCTTCGTCCCTACCACCGAACCACACTTCACTACACACACCACCGAACCAACTCCATCCAGAACCACTGAACCACTCTTCACTACACACACCACCGGACCAACTCCTCTTCCTTGCCTTGCCGAATCAGCTCAGCTCCACAATACCGGACGGTGCTCTTACTGGACCAACAATACCAGGCCAGATCGCGTCAGCCCAGGCCCGCCAGCTGCTCTATACCTCCAAGACCCCTACCCCCAGCCTCACTCTATAAATAGAGGGGCAGGGGTACAACAATAGGGAAAAAGTTTGAGAGCTCAAGCACGGAGAGAACTTTCAAACAACTTTCTTTTACTTGTATCAAAGCTTTGTACTTGTAATCAAAACAAGAGAAGGGAAATAACATATAAAGTGGACGTAGGCACATTCTGGCTGAACCACTATAAATCTTCGTGTCTTTTTACAGTTTAGTCCCTGCTTTTCATATATTTGCATAAATCACCCAAATCACTAAGAACGACATAAGATCTACTAAATCATACAACTTTGAGGTGTTTGTCCATTTTTTGTGCAAACATTTTTGGTGTTTTCACTGAGAGCTAGAGGCTCGAAGCTTCAGCTTCATCCACTTAACAATTTTCCTAACAGCATCGTCCGCCACTTGGAAAACATGCCTCCCAAACAGAGAAAAGATGTTAACAAAGGAAAAAACATCGCATCCAGCAGTCTTCCAGATCCAGCTGTCACGAATCAAGTAAATCGTCCTTCTCCAGCAACAGTAACAAATGAAGGACAGGTTAACCCAACCACTCCTGCCACAGAACATCCTGCAGCAATTACTAGGGCAGATTTGGACAGAGTTGTGGTTGAAATAACTAACCGCTTCACGTCCCAGCAGGAAGCTTTGGTGGACCATCTCATGTCACGCTTAAGGGATGCTGAAGAATCCAACCGCAACACTTAATCATGGGGCAAATCCCAGTCTGGAGGATCTCATAGACAACAAAGATCTTCCTTCTTCGAAGGAGCTAACGGCAGAAGTAGCCATGGTAGGAGCCGAGACCGAGCACAGCCCGAAGTTGGGCCCGAGGAAACGTTTGGTACCGAACCCAACGGGGGAGGTATCGGGCGAAGGTCAACTGTAGTTGAGCCTGTCATGCTGCCTAACCACGGAAACGCCAGTGAACGGGGCCGAGCTAGAGTCCAGCCCGAAGTTGGACCCGAGGAAGTGCTTAGATCAGAACCCAACAGGGGAAGATCAAGGCAAGGGCCAACTGTAGCTGACCCTAGCATGCTCCCAGAAGATCAAAGGCAGCCGCCGGAAAATATGAGGAATGATAGACGATACCATCCTTACAGGTCATCTGGACGGAATCAATCCCACAGAACAGAGCCAAACTCGTTTCTATCTGCCCCAAATTCTGATGAAAGGATGGCGCGCTTATTCAGAGAGTGCGTCCAACGGGAGCAAAGAGATCGAGGGATAGGCGCTAGGGTGACCAGCCCTTTCGCCCGCAACATCGAAATTGCTATCACCCCTCGAGAGTGGAAGATGCCAACAATGGAACCTTACAAGGGAACCTCCGACCCCATCGTACACTTACAAAGATACACACAGCATATGCTCATAAGTGGAGCAACCGAAGGAGTACTATGCAAATGCTTTCCACTATTCTTAGCAGATCTCGCTACCTCCTGGTTCTGTCATTTACCCCAGGGATCCATCAGCTCGTGGGAGATGTTGAAAGAAAAATTTATCAGTCAGTTCCGCATTCATGTGGAGCAACCTAAGGACGCTTATTCCTTATCCAGCGTCAAACAGAAACTTGGAGAGAAGCTGCAGCAATACCTAACCAGATTCAACGCCGCAGCAGCCGTAGTCCAAGATGCCGATGAGAAGCTTATCCTAATGGCCCTCTGTAGTGGTGTACATCCGGACACTAAATTTGCTAGAAGGTTGACAAAAGAAAAACCAGCTACTTTACCCGATTTCTTCCATGAAGCCGGGAAATACATGAGGCTTGAGGATGCTGCCATTGAGGGGCAGTCAGGACAGCAAAATAAGACAACCCATAGCAACGCCCCTGCTGTGGCAAGGGACGTTCGAAGAAATGATTCCAGAGACAATGCTGGGGGTTAGAAGGGAGAAAAGCGCCTATATCGGCCAGGACCAAGATTCGACACTTACACTCCCTTGAACGAGACCGTCAAAAATATCTTCCTTTCCACCTAAGGCGAAGTTAGATACAAACGCCCACCATACAAGAAGGAATCAGATAACGCACAGAAGTCTGGAAAGTTCTGCCGCTTCCACGAATCTCACGGGCATGATACCAACGAATGCCATCATCTCCGAGATCTGATTGAGGAACACATCAGAAGGAAGAAACTGGAACGTTATGTAAAAGGTCAGGACAGGACCCCAGCTCCTGCCAATGAAAACCCAAGGCTTCCCTCACCGGGGGCCGACAGAGGAAACCGCAATGCTAGCAGCTCTAGTCAAGAGAAGATAGTGGTCCATACCATCTCAGGAGGGCCGCACATCGCAGACAGAAGATGGAAAGAGATGGAAAGATACGGAAAGTCGCTTAGAGACAATAAAGACTATGTCAATTCGGTTATAGAAGAACGCCACCCGAAGCGGAAAGAAAGTGATGACATCACATTCGGTAAGCGTGACCTAGAAGGAAGGCAGTACCCTCACATGGATCCCATGGTCATCTCTGCCCGACTTGGTCCCGCCGAAGTTTATCGAGTCCTGGTAGACACTGGAAGCTCAGTAAACATCCTGTTCAAACACGCGTTCGACAAAATGAAGCTATCAATGAAGGATGTATCTCCCTGCGATAAACCACTACATGGCTTCACTGGAGATGCGAAGATGCCCCTCGGGCAACTAGACCTCTTTGTTGAGATTGGAAGCCATCCCCGCTCCGCTGTGCGGAAACAGACGTTTGTGCTAGTAGAAAACCATTCGGCCTACAACGCCTTCTTAGGAAGGCCATCCTTGTCTGACTTCCAAATTGTCCTAGCCCCATGGTGCCTAAAGATGAAATTTCCAACAGACAATGGAGTAGGGGAAGTGGAAGGAGACCAGGATGTTGCTCGAGACTGCTATGTGACTGAACTTCGCAACAACCACAGGAAGGATAAAGGGAAGGGTGTAGAGATTGCCCTCTGCACGAAAAGTCTAGAAGCATAGCAACTAAAGAAAGCCCCTCCTCTTCGATATACCAGCGACCCTTTCAATGAATTAGACCCTAGGGACAAAGAGGAGGAGGCCACCGCCGAGCCTGCAGAGGCTATGGAGTTTATATCTGTAGACAAGCACGACTCAAGCAGACTATTGAAAATTGGGTCCCAACTAAAAACAGAGTTGAAGGAACAACTCATCGACTTCCTCCACCACAACCTGGATGTATTCGCATGGTCACACGCTGACATGACCGGAATCTCCCCTGACATAGCATGCCATGTATTAAACATTGATCCTACCAAGGCGCCCGTAAAACAAAGAAAGAGAAGTATGGGGGCAGAACGATCAGCAGCCCTCGATGAAGAAGTGAAGAATCTACTCGCTAATGACTTCATACGAGAAGCCATCTACCCGGAATGGATCGCCAACCCGGTGCTGGTAAAGAAGGCTAATGGGAAGTGGCGAACCTGCATTGACTTTTCCAACCTAAACGACGCCTGCCCAAAGGATTGCTTCCCACTTCCCAGAATCGACCAACTTGTAGACTGCACAGCCGGGCACGAGCTCCTATCTTTTATGGACGCATACTCAGGATATAACCAAATTCCTATGCATGCTCCTGACCAAGACCACACTAGTTTCATCACCGACCGGGGTTTATACTGCTATAAGGTAATGCCTTTCGGACTTAAAAATACAGGAGCCACCTACCAGCGCCTCGTCAACAAGATGTTTGCAGGGCTAATAGGACAAACTATGGAAGTATATGTGGATGACATGCTGGTAAAGTCAAGGAAAGCCAAAAATCACGTAAGCCACCTAGGCGAGATGTTTCAAGTACTTCGACGATATGGAATGAAGTTGAATCCACTAAAATGCTTCTTCGGAGTGTCATCAGGAAAGTTCTTAGGATTCATCGTTCATGCCAGAGGGATTGAAGCAAACCCCGAACAAGTCCGAGCGCTAAGGGATATCAAGATACCTTCCACACGGAAGGAAATGCAAAGTTTGAATGGAAAAGTGGCCGCCCTAAGCCGATTCATCTCCAAGGCAACGGACAAATGTGTCCCCTTTTTCGAAGCTCTAAAGAAAGACAAAGGAAAGTTCGAATGGACTGACGAATGCTTAACCGCTTTCCTTAACCTAATCGAACACCTCCAGAAACCACCGGTACTCTCGACTCCAACCGAAGGCAAAAAATTATACCTATACCTTGTTGTGTCATCTCACGCCCTAAGCGCTGCCTTGGTAAGGGAAGACAACCGCACACAACGGCCAGTTTACTTCGTCAGCAAAAGTTTTACTGGGGCGGAAGTCAGATATCCTAAACTTGAGAAGCTAGCATACTGTTTACTAATCACCTCACGAAAGCTGCGTCACTACTTCCAGTCCCATTCCATCAAAGTTCTGACTGATCAACCACTGAGGCAGGTACTCCATCGTCCCGACACTTCTGGGCGACTACTTAAATGGTGCATTGAACTAAGTCAGTATGATATCACCTATCACCCTCGCACCGCCATCAAGGGACAAGCCATGGCTGATTTCATTGCAGAATTCACTACCAACGAAGATAAGGAGAAGTTGGAAATAGCAGAAGATATCAAGTGGAATCTCTTTGTGGGCGGTGCATCAAACGAACAAGGCTCGGGGGCAGGTGTGGTAATAATCACTCCCAGAGGAAACAAACTGCACTATGCTATAAGGTTGGAGTTCGCTGCCACCAACAACGATGCAGAATATGAAGCAGTGATAGCCGGACTAGAAATTGCCATAGAAATCGGAGCCAATTCTTTGTGTCTTCATAGCGATTCTCAACTTATTGTTAATCAAATACTAGGAGAATTCCAAGCTCGAGAAGAATGACTCATAGCATATCTAAAGAAGACCAAGTTACTTCTCAGCCGATTGGACCACTACTTAGTCAAACACATCCCTCGGGAAGAGAACCGAGAGGCCTACGAATTGGCAAAGCAAGCAAGTGTGAGAGACATCACCATCTTCAGGGCAGTAGCCATCTCCAAGCAACTGGCCCCAATTTTTGAGCAAGTGAATCTGATAGCTGCAACCGAAGAATCAACTTGGATGACTCCCATCCGAGACTACCTACAAAGTGGCACACAACCCAATGGGCGTAACGAAGTCAAGAAAATCTTGAGAAAAGCGTCCCGCTACACAATACAAGAAGACGTCCTCTATCGGCGCGGATTCTCTAACCCGTTATTAAGGTGTGTCGCTGGGAGGGAAGCCAAGGAAATTTTATCCAACATCCATCAGGGGAGTTGCAGAGATCACACCGGAGGGCAAACATTAGCAAAAAAGATACTCCGATACGGATATTTCTGGCCCACCTTAAGCAAGGACGCCTTAGATTTCATCAAAAAGTGTGACAGATGCCAAAAATTTGCTAAGATTCCGCGGCTACCAACAACTGAGATTACTCAATGACCAGCCCTTGGCCCTTCGCAATATGGGGAATTGACTTAATCGGCAAGCTACCAATGGGCCGAGGTGGGGCCAAATATGCTATAGTGGCAGTTGATTATTTCACCAAATCGGTGGAAGCGGAACCTCTGAATAAAGTATCCTCAGCAAAAGTTATTAACTTCTTGATCAAAAATGTTCTATGCAGGTACGGAGTCCCACTCAAAATCATATTAGACAATGGACTTCAGTTTGACAGCGAGGAATTCGCCAACTGGTGCCGAGAGCATGGAATTCATAAAAGCTTCTCATCCGTAGCATATCCCCAGGCAAACGGACAAGTCGAAGCAGTCAACAAAATTCTGAAAACTCTGATCAAAAAGAAGCTCGAAAAGTCAAAGGGCGCTTGGGTGGATGAACTCCCTACGGCACTGTGGGCCTACCGCACATCTTTCAGAACATCAACGGGGCACACTCCTTTCTCTTTGGCATACGGATCGGAGGCTATGCTCCCAGTTGAAACCATTGTGCCTTCCCACCGTAGGATCCACTATAACCCAGAAGAGAATGAATAACTCCTCCACATGTCTTTGGATCTAGTTGAGGAGAGAAGAAATGATGCAGTCCTTAAAACAGCAGCCCACAAGCAGAAAGTGGCAGCACAATACAACTCCAAAGTCAAGCATCGTACCTTACAAGAAGGGGATCTTGTCCTCAAGCGAATCTTCCCTCGCCCCGGAGCACTAGACCCAATCTGGGATGGACCATATGTAATTCATAAAGATCTCCACAATGGAGCTTATATTTTGTCAACAGTGGACGGAGAGGTGTTCCAGAGGGCATGGAACATCCAGCACCTCCGTCGATACTTTTCTTAACTTGTACTGCCCATATGAAGTGAATTAACAAAGAGAATCAGTGGACATAGGCCTTTTCATGCCGAACCACTTTAAAAAACCTTGTCTCTTTTTTAACTTGTTCCTTTATATCTTGGCTACTTGTTAAACTTCATCCTTTTTCGGTTGAACAAAATACTATGCGTATAGCATTTCCACTCAAAGCACTCCACGGCGCAACTTCACCTGGGCAAAACCTAACAGGTACTATGTGAATCTATGCCCTCGCCAATGAGACACTTTTGCTCCAGCATCCCTCTGCTGCGGGTTAACTCATTGCTCGCGACGGCCCTTAAAGCCAACTGTAATGAGCCGATTATAAGCCACCGAGAAGGCCGACTATAGCCGAGGCAGCTCATTACGGCGTTAGGCTCGCCGACAACTGTGAACCGACTATAAGCCCCAACATAAGGTGTGGCCAGCCAGGGGCAGTTCACAGTTGACGATCGGCACCCACGCTAGCCGGCCACAGTAAATCGAATAATACCCACGATTACGGGCCATAATGGCCCGGGTAGTTACTGTGCGCGATCTCGGCTCCGATGTGTCTTAAGTGCGGCTGTGGTAAAAAAAAGAATTAACTCCCCGCGGAGGCGTAAGATGGGTGACAAATGTCTCCAAGACCCACAGCTAGGGAAAGTGACTACAAAACCCGTTTGCCACGAACTTAAGCACATCGAAGGCCTTCCGTGATTGGAAGTTTTACTTTTTCACATATTTCAATTTTACTTAAGAAGCTTTTTCCCTATCCTCTATAACAATCCCTAAAGTACAGAATACAGAGTAGGAGATACTCGCTAATGGGTGTAGGGACTCACAATTGGATGGCAGGGCATTCGACGGCATTCCATGCTCGGTCATACAAGATATTCAAAACTGCCATCTACGATTAAAACATGAAAGGCGGTATTTTCTTCTTTTGTGTACGAATACATGACTATAATTTGTTCACACCACACGCTAATTTTGCAAGTCATGAAATTATGTTTTAGAACCAGAACCTGACATCAAACACAATTCAATTACAAGAATATACATAGCTATATTTCTCATACGACATGTCAAAATAGCAACAAACATTCAGAAAACGACAAAATCAGCTTAAGTTAAAGAATTACACATCAAGAATGGAGCTATTTATTACAAGTAGCAAAATAATACAACCTAAAAGCCACTTTACTGTTTTAAGACTAACATATACAACCCTGTCAAGTCCACAAAAAGAGTTTTTTCCGGGTCTAATCAAGGGGCCGGCTGCATTGGAGTTTTATCCTTGTCCTGTTGACCACCTGTCCAGTCAAAGAAAGGATTCATTAGTGATAAGCAACCAAGTTAATGGAGAAACTAAAAAGGAAGACTTACCAACATATGCTTCTTGGCCATCCTGGTCGTCATCATCTACTTGCACCCCTGCCTCCTCAGCAGCAAGCAACCGCATACCCTCCTTCACCGCCACCTTCTCCCTCTTGGCAAACTGGGCAGTGACCACATCCATGCTGAAGGCCACACCACCATCTTTATCCGCATCGGCCTTGGCCTCCTCCAGAGCCCGAAGATAGATCTTAGCCATGACCCTGGGATAATCATCCATCCAGGATAGGTTGCCCTGCTTCCAGGTTCGGAAGTACATGTCCTGAAGCATTTCGTCCATCATCCCCTCATTTTCCTCAAACTCCCTCATCCGGGCCTCGGAAGCCGACAACCTTTCAACGGCGGCATCTCTCATTAATGATAGGGACTTAGGAATATTTTATGACCCGCTCCCGTCCTGGAATGAAATCCAGGACTCATTGCAGTATCCTACTTCTCCCCAGGGTTTCTTTTTGTCTGATCGAGTTTCCGCTTTACGAGACATTATCTGCAACACCGGAAAAACACATTGTTAGAACAGAGGATGTAAACAAGTATGTGTGTAATATGAAATTTCACTCATAAAATCAAAATGCTCAAACTCCCGTTATCATTCGGTAAACTGAATGTAAAATTTCATTCGACATTCTCATCTGGAAATTTCATTCGGCGTTCTCGTTCTCCAAAAGCCCATTCGGCAGTCTCGTCTCAAGGAACTCGTTCGGCATTCTCAACTAATATTCATTCGGTACGTATGACACGCGCACTTCATTTGGCGGACACAAACGAAAAACCATTCGGCGAAGGGAAATTGATTACCTGGTTCGGCGAGCTGAAATGGTTCGGCAGAAGATTAGAATCTGATTCGACTATGTGACTTGGCTCGGCTGTTTCGTTCGGTAGAAGGTAATAGGGGCCCTAGGCCCTTACTTATAGGCAACTATAGACGACCGGACCGGTTGATCCGGTGAAAGCATACAAGCTAACGTCATTAGTTTTAAGAACAAAGCGCGGCACATGCCGGCATATGCCCCACTTTGGGGGGAAAATGTTGGGCGTGTTCTCACACAGAAGACCTCGAGACCAAGAAGCTTGATTCATCCATCCAGGCTTGCCTAAACTCATCCGCCATTCTCGTTCTCCAGAGCCCATTCGGCAGGAACTCATTCGGCGTTCTCGTCCTCCAGATCCCATTCGGCAGGAACTCAGTCGGCATCCATGTCTCACAGGACCCATTCGGCAGTCTCAAGCAACTGCCGTACCAACCTTCGTCCCTACCACCGAACCACTCTTCACTACACACACCACCGAACCAACTCCATCCAGAACCACCGAACCACTCTTCACTACACACACCACCGGACCAACTCCTCTTCCTTGCCTTGCCGAATCAGCTCAGCTCCACATTACCGGACGGTGCTCTTACTGGACCAACAATACTAGGCCAGATCGCGTCAGCCCAGGCCCACCAGCTGCTCTATACCTCCAAGACCCCTACCCCCAGCCTCACTCTATAAATAGAGGGGCAGGGGTACAACAATAGGGGAAAAGTTTGAGAGCTCAAGCACGGAGAGAACTTTCAAACAACTTTCTTTTACTTGTATCAAAGCTTTGTACTTGTAATCAAAACAGGAGAAGGGAAATAACATATAAAGTGGACGTAGGCACATTCTGGCTGAACCACTATAAATCTTCATGTCTTTTTACAGTTTAGTCCCTGCTTTTCATATATTTGCATAAATCACCCAAATCACTAAGAACGACATAAGATCTACTAAATCATACAACTTTGAGGTGTTTGTCCATTTTTTGTGCAAACAAAATTCAAGCATGGTTGAGAACATTGGATAGGATTTTCAATGACATGCAGCTTGATGATCAAAGGAAGAGGCAAGTGGTTTCAAGACAGCTGAAAGGAATAGCTTTAAGCTGGTGGGAATTAATCATTACAGGGAGAAATGAGAATGAAATCACTTGGAATCAATTCAAGGAGATGTTGGAGGCAAGATTTGTACCAGCATCAGCTAAGACCACTTTACTCGAAGAATTTATTAGACTCAGGCAAGGAACTTTGAATGTCATTGAATACACTCAAAAGTTTGAGGGGTTATCCAAATATGGAGCAATGCTAGTGGTAGATGAAGCATCCAAAAATGATAGGTACATTAAAGGTTTGAACCCATGACTTAGCAGAGCCATGTTACCTTATGCTGACAGGACTTTTGATCAAGTAATAGACTTGGCTTTGAAATTGGAGCAGCATGACAAGGAGAGGGAGAAGTTCAGAAATTTTAGGAATAATAACACTAAGAAGGGTAAGGGGAGATATCACCCTTATGATAAGAAGAAAGAAGAGGCCAGTAACAAAGGCACTGGAGATACCAAAGCTAAGGAAACCAAGAAGAAAATTGTGTGTCACCACTGTGGTAAGGAAGTACACATCAAACCAAAATGTCCAGAATTAAAAGGAGGAGCTTTCAAGTGTTATCTATGCGGGAAAGAGGGGCATATAAAGAGAAACTGTTCTGAATATAAACAACAAGGAAAATTGGCAAATTTGGAAGGCAAAGGCACATGCACAGTGGAGATTAATGATGAAAATCACAGTCAAGTGGAAGGTACACTATTTATTTGTACCATACCCATAGCAGTAGTATATTGGTTGAAACTCCATTGCTTATACAAAGTCCACTGGGGAGTTCTAGTGTTTTAAATAAGATTTGTGTGGATGTGGAATTAAACATAGGAGGAGATACTTTTATTTCCAATTTATATGTTTTAAACTACCCAAATATAGGTGTTATATTGGGGGTAGACTGGTTAAGGCAATTTAAAGCCATAATTAACTTAGATTCATCCACCATATCATTACAAAACTTTAGAGGCCAGAGAATCACAATTTTGTGTGAAGTAGCTAAGGGAACGAAATTGTATCATTTAATTGACTTGGAAAAAGATTTCAGTGAACTTACTATTGAAGAAATTCCCATAGTCAATGAATACTTGGATGTGTTTGGGGAGGTTAAAGGTGTTCCATACCATAGACCAGTAGAGTTTCAAATCAATCTCATGCCAGGAGCAAGCCCAATAATTAAGAAGCCTACCAGAATGGGGCCAAGTGAGTTAAAAGAATTGAAAAATCAGTTAGAGGAATTAGAAAGTAAAGGGTTTATAAGGCCAAGTAACTCATGCTGGGGTGCTCCAGTAGTGTTTGTAAGGAAACAGGATGGTACTGTGAGGATGTGTATAGATTACAGAGAACTAAATAAGGTCACCATCAAAAATAAATACCCATTGCCTAGGACAGATGATCTCTTTGATCAACTCAGTGAAGCTAAGATATTTTCTAGATTAGACTTAGCATTAGGGTTTCACCAGATGAAGGTTGAAGACTCAAGTGTTAAGTACACTGCATTTAATACTAGATATGGTCTATATGAGTTAATGGTTATGCCATTTGGGTTGACAAATGCCCCCTCATACTTTGTAGATTTAATGAACAGAACCTTTAGAGATTATTTAGACAAATTTGTGCTGATTTTTATTAATGACATTTTAATTTATTCCAAAACTGTGGAAGAACATAAAAGTCATTTGCATCTGTTTTGTCTAGATTGAGGGAAAAAGATTTAAAGGCAAAATTTTCAAAATGTGCATTTTGGAAAGAGGAAGTACATTTCCTTGGCCATGTCATTTCTGCTAAAGGAATTTCTGTGAACCCCAATAAAGTAATAGCTATTCAAGCATGGAAGAGGCCTAGCACAGTGAGTGAAGTAAGATCATTTATGGGGATGGCAGGATATTATAGGAGATTTATAAAAGATTTTTCAAAAATATCATCACCACTTACCAACTTAACTAGAAAGAATCTGGCCTTTGTGTGGACTGAAAAATGTGAACGAGCTTTTATCAAGATAAAGGAAGCCTTATTTAATGCACCAGCATTGAGAGTACCTGAAGGAAATGAGGGATTAATTGTGTATACTGATGCAAGTGGCTCTGGCCTAGGGGCTGTGTTGATGCAGCAAGACCAACTGATAGCCTATGCATCCAGACAATTAAAACCACATGAAACTAGATATGCAACCCATGATCTTGAGCTAGCAGCAATGGTGTATGCACTGAAACTTTAGAGACATTATTTGTTAGGTGCCAAATTTAATTTGTACACAGATAATAAGGCATTGAAATATCTCTTCTCACAATAAGATTTAAACATGAGGCAACATAGATGGGTGGAGTTCTTAGCTGCCTATGATCTAGACATACTCTATACACCAGGTAAAGCAAACAAAGTTGCAGATGCCTTGAGTATAAGATAGCTATGTTGATGATGGAAGAATTTAAAGATTTGTCTATACTCACTGACTTGGAAATTGAAGCAAGTAGTAAGGTACAAATGATACCAATTGAAGGAGATAAGAGTAAAGGAAAATTGAGTTTAATGTCTTTGCAATCAGATTTAATTTTGAAGGTAGGAAAAATGCAAGAACAAGACACAAACTTATTGAAGAAGAAAATTCTCATATCAAAAGGGGAAAAAGTGACAAATTACCATATTGATAAAAATGGTTATTTAAGAAACCAGGATAGAATATGTGTTCCAGAAAACATGGAGTTGAAAGAGGAAATATTGAATGAATATCATAGGAGTAAGTATTCCATACACCCAGGCAGCACAAAGATGTATCAAAATTTAAAAAGAAATTTTTGGTGGAAAGGAATGAAGTCAGATGTAGCCAAATATATTGCAAGATGTATGACTTGCCAACAAGTCAAGGCAGAAACACAAAAGCCATCAGGGTTGTTACAACCTCTTAGCATACCACAGTGGAAATGGGAAGATATATCTATGGATTTCATAGATGGACTGCCTAGATCTAAAAGAGGAAACACAAGTATATGGGTGATAGTAGATAGGCTAACTAAAGTGGCACATTTCATTCCAGTCAAATCAGAAATGAATGCACCAAAATTAGCTCAAATATTTATGAAGGAGGTGGTAAGGTTACATGGCATTCCCAAAACTATTGTGAGTGATAGGGATACCATCTTCATATCAAGGTTCTGGAAAAGTTTTCAAGAAGCCATGGGAAGTGAATTATGCTTAGGCACTGCCTACCATCCACAATCAGATGGGCAGACTGAGGTGGTGAACAAAGTTTTAGAGGACTTGTTAAGGGCATGTGCACTGGATTTTGGAGGTAACTGGGAAGATTATCTCCATTTAGCTGAGTTTACATACAATAACAGCTATCAAAGCACCATAGGGATGGCTCCATTTGAAGCCTTATAAGGCAAGCCATGTTTATCACCTGTATGTTGGGTAGAAACAGGAGAAAGAGCTATTTTAGGGCCTGAGTACATACAAGAAACTAAAGAGAAAATTGAGCTGGTAAGGAGGAGAATTGCAGTAGCTCAAGACAGGCAAAAGAAATTTGCAGACATGAAAAGGAAGCAGGTGGAATATGAAGTAGGAGACTTTATTTTCATAAAGGTTTCACCTATGAAAAAGGTCTTGAGATTTGGCAAGCAAGGAAAACTCACACCAAGGTATGTTGGACCCTATAAAATTCTGGAAAGAATAGGCTCTTTAGCATACAAATTGGAACTACCAGAGGAAATGAAAGCAATGCATAATGTTTTTCATGTATCACAATTGAGAAGGTGGGTTCATGACAAGGCAGAAATTCTTGAGACCCCAACCCAAGTGCAAATAAATCCTAATTTGATTTATGAAAAGGATCCAGTGGGAATTTTGGCAAAGGATGTGAAGAAGTTGAGGAATAAATCACTGAAACTTGTGAAGGTACAGTGGAGTCTTGATCATAGTGATTGCACATGGGAATTAGAAGACAAGGTTAGGATGAACTATCCTAAGCTATTTTCAGATTAAAGGTAATTCTGATTTTTAATTTGTTTTCCTTTTGGATGCATGTATTTTTAGTTATTGTGATAGAACTAAAAATCTATTTGGTTGAGAATGTATTTGTTCTCTGAATTAAGTTTAAATTTGATTTAAGCTTAGGAAAAATTGTGGGACTCAATTTCTAAAAGTTGGGGTATATGTAATGACCCAAGATTTTAGGAATTTATTTTGAAAATATAAATAAGTTTAAAATAATTTTTAAAACTAATTCTAAAAAGGAATTGATATGGCTTGATATGGTGTAGCTATATGTGTACATGTGTGCACAGGAAATACACATGAATAGTAGCTTAATTCCTGGATGATATGAATGAATGTGTATGGAAAATATATATATATATATATATATATATATATATATACAGATAAATAGATTAAATCCTTAAAATCTATATGTATAAATATATATATGGATGCTACTGGTTGTATTTGAGTGTATATGTGCATATGTGTTCAGTAAAAATAATGTATAGACATATATATGTATTAATTATTTTTGTAAGACATCTATGTACATATATGTATGCTAATCAAACACAAGTGTTCAAATCAGTAATATAAAAATACACAAATGTATTTTAACTATAGGCAGAAAGCAAGAATGAAGATATAAAAAAAGAGCAATCCTTTTATAAATAAATAAGGGAAGCACATGCTATTTAAGTGAAAGCTAAAAATAGAAAAGTAAGATAAACCAGTGATATGTTTTGTATAGGCAGAATTAGGAAGAATCCTTGGCATATATATATGATAAAATAATGGAAATCAAGTCACACCTTTAGCATGATATTAGAAAAGAGAAAAAGCATTTTCTGGAAAAGCAAATTTCTGAAAATAACCAAAATGATAAAACCTCTTTTCTCTACACAAACTTGAGCCGGGGAGGGTAGGATTTTGGGTTTAAACTAAAAGCAAATGGCATGGTTTTGGGTGGGCAAAAATGACTTTAGCTAGCACCTTAAACCCTAGAAGAACCCTGCATAAATAAGCAGTGATAAGAGGAGCCTTCTCTTCTTCCCGGATAGCTTTTGAAAAAAAAAATATCATATATATATAAGACAAGTGAAGAAAAGGATTTGGGGGTAAAGGCAGAAGCTTATCAATCAACTAAGAAGTGAAGGAGAGCTAGGTGAGAAAACTCACTCAAAAATCTAAGGCACTAAGTCCTAATGAAGGCAGCCAGTTTATAAGTTGATCTTTCTTAAAATGTATTTTTATATGTGGTTATCTTTCTTTGATTTCTAAGATGAAAATGCTTTGATCTTTAGTTTGGTTGTTCTGCTTGATCTATTATGTGAAAGTTCTAAGCATTATTAGTAAATATGTTTTTATAAACCCTGATCTCTCTGATATGTTAATATTAGGAAAAAAATAAGTGAATACCCCGAGAATCAAATGATGAATATATGCAAGTAGTGTTGGTTCTGGCATAACCCAGAGAATATAAACATGTTGAGCTGCAATATACTTGTGTGTAGGTGTTGAGGCTTAAGACAAAAAGGAATTAGGGGTGCAATAAGGTTGCCTATGTGCTGATGCTCCTAATTCAATGAAAAAAATATAAATAGCCATATACATAGCAAATAAATTTGTGATTCAGTGAAACTTGGTCATTCTGAGTTTAACTTAAGTGCAGATGTTTGCAAGATGAAAAACTCTCTCAAAAGTCATAAGCCAATGTTAGTTGCCTATACCCCTTTTAAAACGCAAGTATATATATATATAGACGTAGAATCTTATTTATTAGACACCTATGTTTAATTTCATGCTTGTCTTTGTTTGGTTATGAATGATATGAAATGCCATGACATGGATGTTTGTTTTAGTGAAATGATTCACTGAATGGTTTAGTCACGAAAAATCAAAAGAGTTATTATCAACTGAAAACTAATTAGGAAATGGGGTCAAGAGCACTGCAGGAATGACTTGTGTTCTTGAGCAATACAAGTTGACACATGGCTTGTTTAAATCCTGAGATCTTTGTGTAATGGAGTGAATTAGTCCATTACAATGTGTCCATTGATTCATATGATTGCAGATGAGACCAAGATAGATAAATATCAATGTAAGAAAATTTGATATAAGGAGGAACTAGAGTTTTTCTGGATGAAATCTGAGTAGGGAATAAATGATTTAATTCATTTTGGTGATTTCCCTGTTTTGTATGGATGCTTATTTGATTTATGGCTGATTTGTATGAATGTATGCATGTTCCATATCTTTGTAAGGTTTCTGGAAAGAAAGATTTAAGTGTGCACATGCACACTGACACAGAACATGCACACTATGACTTACTTGTTTTCTAAAGGCAGGATATACTGATTTACATATGTTTCAACTTTAACTTGATTTACCAATTGTTTTAGTGGATTTTCTCATACCAGACATGTGTCTGACCCTAGTGTGCTAATGGCATATGGGGTGTCTCATTTAATATAGGGCAGCTTCAAATGCTTTTTTAGAAATTGCAGCAACTAAGTAGGAGTAGGAGCAAGGCTTTGATAAGAAGATTATAGCATGCTAAAATTAGTTAGATAAGAGATTAAAAGATGAAATCTGCATGTATTGATATATTTAAATTATCACTTGTATTAAGTACTGAATGATGGATGGATATTTTGCTAAGTACTTTGCTAAGGAATTGACTTGTAACTGGAGTTTATAAATTTTGATATTATCTAAAAAGTTGAAGAGGTTAACCTATGATTTTGTATGTAAATCCGAGCAAGAATACTATGATAAATTGGATGGTTATATTTTATAAATGTATTAGTCAATCTTGAGTCTTTGAAAAGGATTAAGTATTGAGTTTGGGGAAAAATATGGGTTAGACTAGAGAAATTCTTTTAAGTATTTAATTGCCTTTCACTGAAATATTTTGTAAAAAGATTCAAGTCCATTTCTGGGTTGTTTGAGAAGAGTAAATACAAAGCAAAGAAAAAAAAGAGCTTCAGATGCTATGCAAATAAATGGAATACCATTGTTCCATGATCAAAGTGTCTGGCTGACACAATCACATAAATTAACCAGCTTCAAAAGAATGGAGTTCTGGTTGATCATGTTTGATTATATTTTGATAGAAAAAGGCACTTCAAAATCTTTAGTTTTCTTTTGCAAATGTTTAACCTAAAACCCTCTTTAAAATGCTATAAACAGATGTGCATTTTGAACTGGCTTGAACTATCAAATCAGGAGACACATAAATTTAAAATGATAGATGTAAATATCATTTTCTGGTACTTAGCCACATTTCAAACATTTGATCTATGCAAAAAAATGATAATCTCAAGTTTTCTGTGATTATCTGCCAGGATAAAAATTAACAGAAAAATCATGGTTAGCATGACCAAATCTAGTATAAATAAATTTTCACAAGACCTACTTATATATTGCAAATATCAAAGAATCTGGGAATTTAATTATGAGTAGATTAATTCAAATTCAAAGCAAACAGAACTTGCTCTTGTTTACAAAATTTAAAAAAGTATATATATATACACACTCTGATTTAAACAAAAGGGACATATACATCATCATATGTATATGTATATTTTTATGATTAAACTGATATATTTATATTAGTAGGAATTTTAAAATCCTGGACAAATTGTTTGAAAAAGAAAATGACTATGAGAATTAAATTGAATTGTAAATGTAAAAAAAAATTCCCATTAAAATTAAGGTACCATTAAAATTAAGGTAGGATTTGGAGGGTCATTTCACATTTAAACATCACTATAAACCCTGTTTTACCCTAAAACCGTGTATAATCCCATTTAAACAATCTTGTTTAAATTAAACATATCAATATTCTAGCATATCATCATCCAATTCACCATAAAAAAGAATTTACCCTTAAATTCGAAAGCATATGATTAAAAACAAAATAGAGATGAAATTACTATTCACCTTGATTAAGATAAGGAGATTGGATTAAGATTGATTATACCCTAAGCTTGAATTTCTAGCTTTTAATTGAATTCCTTTTCTCTTAATGGCCGACCCTACCTTAAGCTTTTTATTTGCGTTTCAAAATGACGTGAATGGAAATGAAATGGTAGGAACGAAAATATATATAAGGGTAAGGGTTACGGATAGCAAATTCCTAATATACCCTTATGTAATTTGATTAACACAAAACCCATTATTAAGGCCATTAATTATTATATGGGCATGACCTTAATTGAATTTGTTCAAATCTCAACCCCCTTATCACTTAACATTTACATCATTCTATTTAATTTATTTAATTAAATCTCATGAATAATGTTATCAAAAATAGAGGTGTTACATATAGGTCAGCATGTTCTTTGCTATTGTCAGATTCATTATTCTGTATTGTGCATTATGTTTGATTTATGATTTAGAATTTTCATTTGATTTATGATTCTAGTCTTGTATTCAAGTACTAAGTGTATTCTCTTAACATTCAGTGTTAATCCATTAAGTTGTACTGTACCCTCCTTTTTTTAGTTTATTTTAAGGCGCATGTTCTGTATTTGATTTATGGAATTCTATGTTTCCTTCTGCTTCTCCTGATTTTCATATATTGGAATTCCAGAGTTAACGGTGCGGTATTCAAAACATGTAATATCGTTGAAATATGGAAGTGTATGAATGTTAAACGCCTGAAAAAATAATGCATTATGTGATATTAGTTTTACATCTTAAGGGTTCTCTATGCTTGTGCTGTGTGCAATAACGTACGACTCACATTATATTATTTACTATTTCATTGTCAACTATGTTAATATGATGTTGCAAGATTAGTTGGTACTTTGAAAGTTGAAACTATATATTTGTCAACTATATTAATAATTGGGCTTATTTATCATTGTCTACTGATAGGAGAATCAAACATTGAATAAAACTCAAAGGATGGAACATCTTCTTCAGATAATAATGTAGAAAAGCAAGAATGACCAAGACAAAGGTTAACATTTGAGTCAAATGGAAATATCAGGTGCAATCATGGGTTTGGTTTGAGTTAGACTAACATTTTAGGCTGATTAAGAAGTATATATTTTTATAATGCCCATGGTTTGGTCTGGTTTTTTTAAAGGAAATATCAGGTAAAAAGGTTTAATTACTCCTTTTGGCCAGTAAAGTTTACAATTACCCTAAAGAATTGTCTGATGTATTAACGGTTCCATATTATTTCTCGAAGATTCTGATATTGTGCTAACCTAACGTAACCTAGGAATGATAAACACCTCTAAGTCACTACTAATGTGCAAAAAAGAGTAATTTATTCTGAAGAGAGGTAAGCCTATGGACTTAATAGTAATCACTTCGTAAAGTGAAAAAATATGGGTCTGGGGTCAACGAATTATATAACTGAGACAAAAGTAAATCATAACATTCATTTATTCATATTTTTTTTCTTTTCAACATAATAATAGGTTGCATTTTAGTCTATATTTTTATATTTTAAAACCCTTTCCACTGTAATTTTTTTTGGGGTTTGGGGTAGGTGGGTTAGGTTTTGGAGAGGGGGTTGTTAGGGGGGGTTGGGGCTCTAAATGTAGACATTGTCATGTTTCTTTGCTAAAAAGTAGTTGGCTGAACAAAGCCGTCTAAATCTTGCATTTTGTATTACTTGATCATATGATTTTTATTTTTTTCAATTTTTTGTAAATTGTATCAATACTTTCTATGGAACTGAATAAACAACTTGACATGTGCAGGAATAATAATAAATAAAGGTCGGACTTAAAATCAAGGATGAATTAGTCTCTATCAATTTGATGTCCAGCTAATTATGTACCAAATTCAAAAGTTTTACCAACTAGATTTCAATCATTATGCATATTAAAGTTACTGAAAAACATAAGCAGCTAATATCAGTATCTTTAAAATATCGGTCAAGGACCGATCTATATGGCGATATTTTGAAAACATGTAAAAGAAATTAAAAAAACTGTATTTTTGTTTGTATTTACCGTAATGCTTGATATAGTACATGTTGTGCCAAAACGTGCACAAATGCGGAAAAACAATAAACAGGATCTAGATTTGCCAATTTGAACATCACTTATTCTAGTAGTAATTATTCTATTACTCCAAATAAATAGCAAATAACTATAAAGAAAAAAAGATGCACAATATTTATACTGGTTCCACTATAATCATGGTAGTGTACGTCCAGTCCAAATGAGAGAGATTTTATTACATATGAGAGAATTACAAGAGATTACAAGATAAGAGTTTACATACCAAAGCCCTAAATTAGAGTTAACAAGAAGAGACACTCATTTTGGGGATCAGTGGCTGAATACTAGGATAGGTTTACAATTAAGTCCACCTTCAATTTAAAACCAATGTAAATTCATGTGAGTCATCAATCAAATTACCAAGATATGGTAAGAAGATAATGGAGGAAAATTACAATGGTAACAATCACGCAAACATAACAAGTAATTCACTCATTCCAAATGTAACGATCCGATCTTTCGTCGCTCGAAAATCGACATTAATACGACCACTGTATCAACTGCCGAGTAATCGAATTCCGGAAAACCGAATTGTTATGGAGAAAAAGAAGAGGTAGAAGACGACAGAAGAAAAAGAAAGAAGAAACAATAGAAACAGAAACAATATCAGAATCTCACATTCGCAGCGGAACAACATATAATAGATAAATGAATAATCTTTAAATCAAAGAACTATATCATTTTATAATTACATCATCATCAGAGTTTACAACAACAATATACAACACACTGACAGTTATACAAACTTGTCCTCATACAGAATACACAACGGAATAAATAATATCATATACAAGTGGTACGTCTCACCATCCAGCTCGCCACTGAGCTCCACAGCATCTCCTGAATCCAGAATGACCTAATAACCAAACTCTAGACTGCCCGTGTTGAAAATGATGGGCATCCAAAGTTTAGGAAGAAAACAATAAACTAGTTTTATAATTCCAGTATTCTTACTTAATAAAATATCAAATTTTGTACATCTTTTATATAAATCGTTCATAATAATTCAAAAATCCCAATTTAAAATCAAAATCATTATTTATAAACTTCAAAAATGGATCCGATGATGCAACAGCACCAACATCAATCACAGCATCCAAACATCATACATCATCATATGATAACAGAATATACAACAATATTTGTAAATAAATCACTACGGTGAGGAATCCAGTCGGATCCCTCCAACCTGTTTCCCTGCATCCACAGATGTTAGCACAATACCAATTTCACTTCACAGTGAAATTATCGCGGTATATGGGATTTATAAATATCATCCGCTATTATGCGGCGCAATAGGGTCTCATCCGCTATACAATGCGGGAAATCAACTCCAATATATACATATTCCAATATATATATATATATTGCTACATACATATATAATACCAATTCCACTTCAATGTGAAATTATCGCGGTATATGTTTTTAATAAATAACCTCCGCTTAATATACGGCGTATAATGTCTATTTATCACAATAAATAGCAATCATCATTCAATCCACACAATCAACACTATCAACAATTTTAAATCTAACTATTTAAAATTTAGATCGAAACAAAACATTCGATTGAGTGAGGAGTTCTCACCTTGCTTTTAAAACGGTTGCAACGTTTTGTTTCGAATAAAATTAAACGGACGTTTAATTTTACCCGAAATTTTCACTGACTCCAATCAATTCCAAATCAGTTCCATTGCGTAGTGCTCGTCCATACGATTCCGACGCAACTGGTTTCGTGCGTTTTTGACCTCGTTTCGTCGCTCGAGAATCGTTACATTAATACGACCACTATATCAACATCCGAGTAATCGAATTCCGGAAAACCGAACTTTTATGGAGAAAAAGAAGAGGTAGAAGAAGACAGGAGAAAAAGAAAGAAGAAACAACAGAAACAATATCATAATCTCATATTCGCAGCGGAACAACATATAATAGATAAATGAATAATCTTTAAATCAAAGAACTATATCATTTTATACATTACATCATCATCAGAGTTTACAACAACAATATACAACACACTGGACAGTTATACAAACTTGTCCTCATACAGAATACACAGCGGAATAAATAATATCATATACAAATGGTACGTCTCGCCATCCAGCTCGCCACTGAGCTCCACAGCATCTATTGAATCCAGAATGACCTAATAACCTAACTCTAGATTGCCCGTGTGGAAAATGATGGGCACCCAGAGTTTAGGAAGGAAACAATAAACTCCAGGTCAGTCATGGTGACTGGTGTGAGAAATAAATAGTTTATCTTTAAACAATCAACAACAAAGAAAATAAAACAATTTCGCAATGTTTTTGGAAAATGAAACTACCATAAGACCTCTCGCCACACACACAATGCAAACGCAGAATTGGAGGAGATTTCTTCTTATGATAGTCAAAGATGCTTACTACGCAAATCATTGGATTATTATTATTAGTGCAGAAAAGATTTCGAAAGTATAATATTAATCTTAGCCAGCATAGACATTCCGAACTATGCCTACTATAGCTACCATCTAAACAGTGGTGACCACCATAAGTAAATGGCAGGTTCTACAACTAAAACCGTACAAGGTTCGTATTGGAAAATGGATTTGCCAACAAATGGTCAGGCTAAGGAAATTCCTTTCCTACTGCCGAATGGGATCGCCTCTGGCTGGACGTCCCGAGAGACATACTACTCTCTGCCAACAAGGCCGGGTTACCCCTGTAACAGGTAACTCACGAATATGCCATCCCCCGGTCCTTTGGGACCTTTATCCGAGCGCTTGGTAACATCATCACACATAATAAATAAAGTGTGTCCACATGAGTAAGTATCCGGGCTCCATACCATGATACTACCCCTTTCCAGAAGGAAATGACATACCCTAAAGGGCGCGACCCTCATAACCTTGCCGCATCATTCCTGTTTCGACCATTTCCGGGTTGTGAGGCCCTGACGAAGTCTCGTCCACAAAGCTATGCTTTTTCACAAAGCCACGCTTTGATCACAAATGATCAATAAATGATCATCATCACAGCAACATTCAGCATGCCACATTACCAAATTGGGAATATATCGCTGATAAATTTCAACTACATAACCTTTGAGCTCGTACGTCTCAGAGAAGGGTGTTAAGCTAAGAGAATAAATTCTCCGCCACTAACAGAAATGTATTTGAAAGAAATCAGCTTTACATCTCAAAACGTAATGTCAGACACGTAACCATACAAGTCTGTTCCGGGTTCGAACAGAACCGAAGGCACTTCCAAAGAAGCCCTTGCAATCCGGGTATTCACAATCCCGATAAAACTTCCCATCACAAAGGAAATCTCTATACCGTAGCTAACGGTGCAAAGACAATCGATAGGTCATCCTATCGTTTTCACAAATACCCGGTCTTCACCACCGGTCTTCAATACGATCCATATCGTCGTATCACAAATTCGGAATGGGTTATACGACACAAAGGTCCTTTCCCGGCTAACCCGAATAGTGAACGCTTATTCAAAAATAAGTGTGGCATTCAAATTCAAGCAAATCACAACAAATACCCATTCAAGGTAATTATTGATAGTCAGTTATTTAACTATCAATAGGTCTGCACAGCATCATCAGATTCCAAATAATTTTCCAAATTATTTATCTTCCAAAAATATCTTTAAAAGATATAAAATTTCCACACTTCAATTATTTGAAAACAATTTCAAATCAATTTCCACATTTCAATTTATCTTTGAAGATAAAATCTCAAAACATTTCACTTCATATTGGAAAAACATTTCCATACCTATTTAATAATAGGTAATTCACAAATCCATTTATTTTCAACATTTGAAAATATTCAATATACTTAAATCAAAATTAAGTATATATTTCATTCTTTAAGGAAATCATTCTCTTTCACAAATTTTATTTGAGTCAAAACGAATGTTACGTAAAACATTGTTACGACAACTCAAAATCACTAGTATAAGGATTCAAAATTAAGATAGGTATATAAATCCCAATACTATATAAAACATTTCCTTTCGGAAACCATTTACTATAACAATAGTGTTATAGTCCACCATTTCCTTATTTCTCGAAAACGTCTATTTCAACAATGAATGTTGAAATCTATGGTTTCGATAGTTAATACATTTTAAAAAATCTTTTAAAATAATTAACCTCATTTTATAATATCGCTTCTTCAAAACATATCCATTTTATTCAATAATGTATTCACTGTCCAAAATCGTGAATATACTTCATTAACCAATTTCAACATTTCTATGCATTTTACTTAAAGAATTATCCACTGTCCAAAATCGTGAATATACTTCCTTTAATAAGCTATAAAAATTTAACTTATCAAAATAAGTCGTTTCTCGGATTTACAAATCTATGTTTATAAATTCCATTGGTATTTTATAACAATTTTAACTTATAAAAGCACTTTATTAACCAAATCAATTTATAACTCAATTATATACCAAAAATCCATATTATAAGTTAAATACTTATAATTCATTTATTTGCAAAAATCATTCTTTTAAAACTTCACAAATTATAAGTCTATAAATCTCGTTCACTTATGAAATCCATTTTTTTCATTTTAACACTTATAAAAACTCGTTTTATAATTCCAATATTCTTACTTAATAAAATATCAAATTTTGTACATCTTTTATATAAATCGTTCATAATAATTCAAAAATCCAAATTTAAAATCAAAATCGTTATTTATAAACTTCAAAAATGGATCCGATGATGCAACAACCCCAACATCAATCACAGCATCCAAACATCATACATCATCAAATGATAATGGAATATACAACAATATCTGTAAATAAATCACTACGGTGAGGAATCCAGTCGGATCCCTCCAACCAGTTTCCCTGCATCCACAGATGTTAGCACAATACCAATTTCACTTCACAGTGAAATTATCGCGGTATATGGGATTTATAAATATTATCCGCTATTAGGCGGCGCGATAGGGTCTCATCCGCTATACAATGCGGGAAATCAACTCCAATATATACATATTCCAATATATATATATATATATTGCTACATACATATATAATACCAATTCCACTTCAATGTGAAATTATCGCGGTATATGTTTTTAATAAATAACATCCGCTTAATATACGGCGTATAATGTCTATTTATCACAATAAATAGCAATCATCATTCAATCCACACAATCAACACTATCAACAATTTTAAATCTAACTATTTAAAATTTAGATTGAAATAAAACATTCGATTGAGTGAGGAGTTCTCACCTTGCTTTTAAAACGGTTGCAGCGTTTTATTTCGAATAAAATTAAACGGACGTTTAATTTTACCCGAAATTTTCACTGAATCCAATCAATTCCAAATCAGCCACATTGCGTAGTGCTCGTCCATACGATTCCAACGCAACTGGTTTCATGCGTTTTCGACCTCGTATGACAAAGATATGATAGTTTAAAGATCACACGAATTTAAATATAAATCAATTTACATTTTTAATTCTTTTCTAACCCTAGATTCAATCCAGGCCGTTCATTCCCAAGCCCTAGGATCTGGACCATTACTTCCTTCATCTTCCCATCGTTCAAACTTGGACGTGAATAACCCATGAGCCGCCACCAACACGTGAATTTTCGCAACCAAATCAAACACTTCCACTTCGATCAGGATACTCCACCTCAAAGCACTACTCGAGAGCCACCTACAGCCAGAAGAGCATCAAGCTCGGCCCCTCCCTCTCTCTCGAAAAGCGTGTGCAAGCGGCAGCGAACGCGGCCACTTTCTTGATGATTGGTAGCTTCGTTTTCGATCTCCACCGTTGAGATCGTAGATCTCGACAAGCTCTCCGACTTTCGTGTTGGAAGTTTTCACTAATTCTTCATGGATTTGGAGAGATTAAGAGAATAAATCGATTGTTTTCTGGCCGTTGAAAACATAGGTGGCGGCTGGAGGAAATGAATTAGAGTTTTGGCCTGAAACGCGTGTATATATATACGTATAATCTATTATTTTAATATTAAATTCAATTTTAACGAGCATTTACAAACGAACTCCAAATCACACGTGCCGCCTGGCGTTCGTAAGGTTTACCCCGCGTTTCGAACACAATGGAACGTGTTTCGGAGACTAATTCGATCATCTGTGTGAGTTACGGAATTAAACGATCAGATTTAAATTAAACCGATTTCGACGCGTTTTGGCTTGCCGCGGACAAATCGTAAATCCGATCGACACGAAATTTGAAACCTTACAATAATATTACATTACGGACCCGATGAAACTGGTTTCGTCAAAATCCGTGACTGTTTGAAAAATGACTATTTTAACTCGCCAAATTAATATTAAAACAACTTCGATGCGTTTCGAGCTGCCACGGTCAAACGACAACTCCGATTGCTACGAAAATTGAAATCCGATAATACCAAACTATTACGGATCCAATGGAACTTGTTTCGTCCAATTCCGAGACTGTCCCAAAAATGGCTAATTTCACTAGTCGATTAAATATTAAAATATTCAATTTTCACAAATTTACTTTAAATTCAATTTTAAAAGTTCTATAGCATCACTATAACTTCAACATGATTTAATATAACTTTATAAATCATTTTCAATCACATTAAACCCAATTTTCAATTATTTCTGGAATTTCAACTATTAAATTATCGATTTAATTATCCAATTAAATCTAGATATTCGAATTTTAAATTATTCGACTTAATTAATTCCACTTGTTAATATTTAAAATCAATTAAATATTCCAATTTCAAATGTCAGAAATTCTGGGTCGTTACAAACTTCCCCCCTTAAAAGAATTTCGTCCTCGAAATTACCAAGTAAGAAAAATGCCCAAATCCATTAACTTTTCAAAAATCCACTTAGTGAAAAATTTTATATTCACTTTTTCCAAAATCTTTAACTTCAACCAAAACAATGGTTTCCATTTTCTAGTTCAATTCGTATATTTTCATTACAATTTAGAAATCAACTTTTCATTAACAAAAATTTCCAAAATTTCCCGAAAATTTTATAACGCCTTAAATTTCCAGAAAAATTCGCCAGCATCTCCTTTGCGCGGTTCGATCATAGTAGGATCACAATAGACATAAATATATATACATCGACCCACCCGGTCGAAAAAGCAGAAAAACAGTTCATATTTCCTATTTTTATTGCGTAGGCATACCTTTTTAGCATTTTAAGCAAAGCAGTTATTAATTTGGCATATTTGCACAACCAAACCAACCGAACGACAGCCACCGCACCTGTACTTACTCAATTTAAATATGTAAGTGGCATATATATATAAAGTTATTAATAATTTACTCTTTTAAACAACTACAACATTTGCACATCAAAGAAATGCATACTAAACAAGGTTTATAAGCACTTATAAAATTTCAACATTACTTGCAATTGTTTACAACCAATTCGTATACAATGACATTCAATTATTCGTTTTCAATTAGTTTACATTCATTAATTTACATTCAAATTGGTTCACTTTCAATTCAAATCAATTTCTATTTAAATTTACTTCACCTTCAATTTAAATTCAATTACTAACTTTTAATTTTATCAATTCAATTTCATTAACACTTAATGGATTATACTATATACAATCAACCAACAATCAAATAACAACCAATGTATATTCAACACAACCAAATAAATTCAATTTACTTTACTTACATTCAATTTGGTTCAATACTTTTAATTAGCTTTAATGAATTAACACTTACATTCATTATTCCATATCAATTTATTCACATTCGATTGATTAACATTCAATCCATTTATTAATTCAATTGCTAATCCATTTAACAAATAAAGTTGAATTTTATTTATATAACACAAGTTCACATTCATTTAATAAATTCACTTTATTAATTTACTTTGATATCACAATCAACTTCATTCAACATTACTTAAGTTATTTTCCATTTCAAACATCATTTGTTCAAATTAACTTAATTTTCCACTTATAAATCCAATTCAGATTCAAATTTTATTTAACTTTTACCAAAGTCGAAATTTATTATCTCATATTATAAGTTAAAAACTTGATTACTTATATTCAACAATTACAACTTGGATTTAATTGATTCACTTATACTTACTTTAATTTAACTCCATCCTTTAAGTTAAATTTATTCTATAAAAATACAAATTGTATAAGTATCAACCCATTTATCATTCCCATAAATATTTTAAATAGGATTCCAGAGTCTTTTCAACCTTTCAAAACCCATTTTGAAATCAATTCCAATTTATCTTTTGAATTCCCAAAACCAAATCCAAATTTTCCAAAATTCTTTCATTTAAAATAATCTGGCAGCAATTCCTCTTTTGGAAACCCAAAAATGAACACCAATGATGTCGCGATCATCATCGGAATTATTTTCCAACGACCTGAAAAGAGTTTAGAGCTTTCATCTCTCCAAAATAATTTTTCCAAAATATCAAATCCTTTCAAAACACTTCTCTGGAATTTTATTTTAGATTATAAATCACATTCACAAATCTTTTACTTATAAAATTCCACTTCTTATATATAAGATTATTTCACCATTGTAAATCATTTTAATTATAACTTCATACATTATGATTCATTTGCTTATACACTTTATTCTTTTACAATTGTTGTTTTATTTAACTTATATATATTTACATTTTTTAACAACCAAACAATCAATCATATACACTTTAATAATTTCAGAAAAATTATTTCTTTATATACAAAATATAATCGAGGTAAAATTATTTCATTTACCCAATTTAAAACAATATCATGCCGAATTGTTCTGAACAAGTGTTTAGAGATCCCTATCGATAGAGTTGTACGGACTATACCGACCAGAATTGTAATATCCCGGAAATTTGGGGCAATATCAATTTAATAATCTGTTTAAATAATTAAATTGATTGATAATTTTTGATAATAAAATTTGAATTGATTTAATAACCTAATTTAATAAATATTTAATTAGTGAATTTTATCTTTTAAAACCTAATAAATTGATTTCTATTTATAATGTATATATATTTGTATATATTGTAAATAGAAAAGCTTTGGTTTGTATTTAATTTACATATGATATGTTAATTCATTTAATAAATAGTAGTAATTTATAATCTCCTTTATAAATTATTTTAAAATAGATAAGTAATAAGTGTTTAAGAAAATTAAGAAAAAGCTTTTATCTATATTTAATATAAACTAACTAAAAAGACATGTGTAAATTCCTAAGGCTTGAAAATAACATGTGTACATTAATAAACCAATGTAAATGACAAATGTCAAAGCTTTAGATTTTTGTTTTTCTTTTATTTAATAAATCATTTTTACTTATATCAACATATGCTCTCATTCCATTCTCTTTTCTATTTCTTTTTCAAAGCTAAGAAAACTTTCAGCCTGAATATTCTCCAAAATCTTCATAACAAATCTGTAACAAAATTCTCATAAACAAATCAGTAATTAACTTCCTCTCAAACCAAAATTCCCTAAGCAAAATCTGTAACAATCTCTCAAACCAGAAAGCTTCTTCAACTCTGTAAATTCATCTTCCAAAATCAAGTCTTTAGCCTGCATATTTTCTTTAACCTGGAATCAAACTCCAGTCTGCATGCAACTGAGATATTTTCAAACTAAAGCAATGTCTCAACAAACAAGTTATAGCAACATGCAAATTTAAACAGCAAGCAATGCAAGTTTTCTAGCAAAGGCAATTCAAATTTTTAAGTAAAACAGTTCCAGATCAAAAGAAAAGAACAAAAGTTGTTCTCTGTTTTCAAACTGGTGAGTAACTTACAATTTTTAAAACTTAAGTATATGATATCTGTTTGCATGCTATAAATTCTTGAATCTATGATGTAATATGCCTGCATGTTGTTTAATATGAATTGTATGTATATATGTTGATATTTTTGTATGTATGTCTGATATCACACCTGTATAGTTTCCAGTTTTGAAAACTTCTCAAGTTTTCTTTGTTTAAAGTGAGTAAACCCATAACCTTATACACATTTTGGTTTGCATATAATTAGTATTAATGAATGTTTGTGAATAAGTTGCATATGTTATGAATGTTGATAGGAATGTTGGTGTGCATGTCTGTTATTTGCTCTGTCCCAGTTTCAAGTTCAAGATTTGATTTAAATTTTGTATCTCTGGACCTAGGCATTGTTATGATTTAAATTATAAACAATAATTGATGGTTTAATCATAGATTAGAGTTTAAGAATTTAATTTAAGTTAAAACAAACTTGAATGGCCATGGAAAATAGAGAATAACAGTGCATGTTCAAATAAGTAAAAATTTAAATATCTTTAATTATCAATTCAGGTTTATAAATTGATTCCTTATACAAAATAATGATTTTTGGAAGAAATGTCACGATTTTTAATTAGGTAAATCTAGAGCATTAGGAAGTTGAACGTGAAATGGGTTTATGTTGATTTCTGGTGATCGCGATATTAATTGAGGTCGTGGTTAAGGCTGGAGGATGATGGATGATCAGAGAATCTGAGAAAAATATCAGAAGTGATAATAATTCACTGTGGTGATGGTAGGAGTTTGATTTCGTTTTTAACCCTAGTTTATAGGTTGGTCGGAATTTTGGTTGTCGCGAATGCTCTGGTGGATCGAGCTCCACCAAACTGTGGGAAATTGAAGTGGTGAAGTTAACGAAGCTTTAGGTGGAAGCATAGATGATCTGATGATCGGAGAAGTTGGGTTCGAGCATTTTTCCAGGTTGGGTTCTGTTCCAGGTTGTGATCGAATAACTCGAATTCGATCGGGGAGATGGTTCGATTCGTTGGTGGTCGGAATCGTATGAGATGGTCGGGGTCGAGATGCTGGCGTTGGCAGCGATGATCGGAGACGATCATCTCACCTGTGCACGTGAACGAATATCACGTGTATCGGTGTTTTCGTTTGGGTTTTAGCAGAGGAACATTCGAGTATTTCTCGAATTAAACGCGTGAGAGACTCGGGGAAATTAAGTTTTGACTCGGGTTTTAAACAGGGGAGGCTCGAGTAGATTGTGGGTTACTGTTAAAACCTGACAGGGTTTTTAAAATTTAAATTGAGTTTAAACTTTGAAAATAGGATTTAAATCCAGATTTAAATCAAGTTTAATTATGGGTTCATGTTTAAATGTGTATCCTAGAATTTGAGACAAATAAAGTTTTATAAAAATAATGTTTTAACAAATTTAAATTGTTAAAAGTATATTTTAAATAGGTTTTGAATTTAAATAAATTGGTTTAAAAATCTTTTAAATGTTAAGTGTTTCTTAACATTTGGAATTTAAGAAGATTTTGTAAATTAGATTCAAATTATGGTTAAAGTTAAATTGTAATTTATTTTAAAGCATTAATTTAAGATAAATTAAAAGAAAGATTTTAATGTAAATGTTTTAAAGTCTTTGTTAGTAATAATTAAAGTAGTTAAAGGTTAATACTTTAATTTAGAAAGTGATTAAGGTTTAATGATAAAGAAGTCATTAAATTAATAAGGTAATTAAAGAATAATTAGGTAATTTAATTAATTAATGATTTAGTGTTAATTAATTAAATAATTAGGATTATAAGTTAATAAATTAAGGTTAATTAATTTGGGATTAATCATTTATTTAGATAAGTATAGATTTTAATAAATGATAAATCTTTTATAAATTGGTTAAGTATAATTACTTAATGAAAGTAATTAAAGGAATTAATTACTTAAGGTAATTAATTAAATAAATTTGATGAGTTAAATTAATTAATTAAATTAATTTAAGATAATCATTTAGAGATGTGATAAATATAATTACTTAAATGTAATTAATGAAGTATAATTACTTAGGAAAGTAATTAAAGTTAATTAATGGATATAATTAACTAAAGATGATTTTAATAATGAAAGTAATTTGAGTTTAATTACTTTTGAATAATTAATCAAAGGATTAATTAAAGGATAATTAATTAAGGAGTAATTAATTTATGAAGTGGAGTAATTAAGGGAAGTTAATTACTAAATGAGATTAATCAAAGGTGATTAATAAATGTGACTAATTAATTATTAAATGTAATTAATTTAAATAAGATAATTAATTAAGAATAATTAAGGATCATTAATTAATATAATTAATGATGTAATTAAGAATTGATTAATTAAGATTAATTAATAAAAAATAAGTGATTAAAGTAATTAATTAATTGTAATTAATTAAGGATTAATGTAATTAAGTATGGTTAATTAATTAATGAAGTAATTTAAGATTAATTACTGAAATGGTTTAAGATAATTAATTTGTGAAATCAGTTAGGGATTAATTACTTAAAGTAATTAGAGTATAATTAATCAGGAATGATTAATTAAGATGGATATTTAGAGTAATGATTAATTAATTGGTTTAATTAATAATTAAGTAAGCAGGATTTATAGAATGAAGTAATTAGTTTAATTCACTTTAAATTAATTAGATGATATAAATCATTGCTTAAGAATGGATGAATGATATTGAATGCTTTGCATTGTTGATATCTCTGATAAGAGATGTGTGATCTATGATATAGATGTTTGGTTGGATTGAAATGATAATATGAATTACCTATGTTTGGATGATAATATGGATTATCTATTGTAAATTATCTATCTGTGTGTATATAGATAAGAATTGAATTGTTTTAACCTTAAAACAACTTGGCCCTTAAAAGATACGTTTTGGATTTCGATGAGACCGGGATCGGGTTTCCGTATACCGGAATTCCAGGTCTGGAGACCCGAATACCACATCGATCCAAATTAACGATAGGTCGTGAATCTCAAGTGAAGATGAAGATTCAGAGTGCAAGGGTTATTGTCGTTAACTCTGAGGGTGATTCCAAAACGAGTGTAACGAGATAATGCCTTCGGTTTCGTTCGAACCCGGAACGAACTTGTATGGATTGAATGCTTTCAGCACATCGTCAGGCGGACGATGAGCATTCTAAGTGATATGTTCTGATTAAAGGTAATCGTAACCTCAAGCCTCATCAACCGGGAATGGCTAAAACAGGGGAGGTGCAGCAAGGTTTCGTGGGTAGCACCCACTAAGAGCAAGATAGATCCCTGTCTAGAGGTCCCTTTTCTTTTATTCGGCTTAGTGTGTGGTTGGTCGCGCCAACTACGGGATTGTCTTGTTCGGGATTATCCAGTAAGGGATGGTTCCGGCTTTGTGTTGCAGGGGAGCGGGCGTACTCCTCGGTACGGTGATCTAGGCCACGTACTGTGATGGGCGATACCCCAGTAGCCCTGCCATTGTATGGAATCCAAACTCCAATAAGTGCCGTACGTATTAGTTGTGCCCAACTATGTTGGAATGTGAGATGTAAGCATTTCAGCTATTTCTATATTTTACTTGAAAACCCTAGACCCTATTATAATAAAATCAGATTTCCTATCAAATGTTTTGGTTAGCGTAAGGTAAAAACTTACCCATGTTTATTTGTGGGGAGTCTTACATGATACCTTTTCTTTCTAAAGGTTTTGAAGTTAAGCAAGTTTAACCTGTTACTCACACCAGACCCATGTCTGACCCAAGTTGTTTATTTCTGTTTTATAAACTCTTGGGTACTCAAATTTTTACGAGTAGCCAAGGGATTCAGGTTTAGCTTTGACGAATTGTGGAGGAGCAATGGAGCAGGAGGTTTCAGCGTTGTAGATATATATAGTAGTTCCGCTGTGTCTGTATCTCTGTAGTGTATTGAGTTGTAATGTCTAGACAGATGTTATAACTGTCTAGTAAGTGATGTATATGCTGTGTAACTCTGTAAAGTGTTGTATACTATGTAATAGTATATGTTATTAATATAATTTATTCGTTCCGCTGTGAGATCGTTGTTGTTGTTTCTTTCTTTCTTCTCTTCTTTTCTATTTTCTACCCCTTTCTTTCTTATTAATGATACGACTTTCTGTGGAGAAAAGCCGGGTCGTCACATTTGGTATCAGAGCATAGGTTGAGCGAATGCCTAAGCTTTTGGTTAAGTGAATATCAGATTCTCAGAACACTAGGTTGAGTGAATACCTAGGTTCGGAAGGATTGTTCATTAGAGATAGGATCTGTAGCAACCTGTTGAGTCTGAGTATATATATACGAGAGCGCGTATTTGTTAGTTATATAAAATGGTTTTATATTGTGTTAATTGATCGGTTGAGTGGTATATGGATTCTGGTCAATACGAGTAGCTAACGTTATTGATAGGGATCTCTAAACACTTGGACCAGGCCAACGGACACAATATTGTTTTAAAAAGGTAGATGAAATAATTTTACCCAGATATATTTTCTATATATAAAAAGTATCATTTTAAATGTATATGGTATTTGAAATGATTGGTTGAGATGATAATAATTTATCATCTAGGATTAGGAGTCTGAGTGTTGAGGTTGGAAGTGTATATGTCGAGACTGTAAACCAAATACCGTCTCGAGTGAACTTTGCAGTTGTGTAAGGATTTCACAATCTCTGAAGGAAACCTGTTAAGGTTCGGAGTTCATCTTAGGAGTTGGATGAATAGAGTTGGATCTGTTGGTTAGGCAGAAGCGAGATGATGGTATCTTGATACTTCTGGAAGAAGTAGCTGCGTGATGAGATGCAGTGACTATGGATGTTCCCGAAGATGTTTTCTTTGGAACAAGAATAAGGAAGTGTGTCTATTTCGGTGTTGTGGCTGAGTTCACCATGGTGTTTCTATTTGGTTTGGGTTCGAGTTTCTCGAAGAGCTTTGGTTAGGAAGTCTTTGGCATTGTGGCAGCGTTGCAGCTCGGAGTATTCTTGGATTTGCCAGGAAGTTTTTCTGGCTGAGCAGTTTTTCTGAAGTGGAGTTCAGAAGCAGCAGAGTATATCCATTTCTTCGATAAATTGGATAGTTAAGTGTGAGCTGTTCTGATTGGTAAAGAGAGAACCGTTTTATTTGGAATTAGGCTGAGTTGATCGCAAAAGTGACTTGCGATAGTTTGAGTATTCTTTTGAGATTATCCGATATTTTCTGGGATATGTTGTCCAGTCTGTGCTTGTGTTCTTCATCAATCTTTTCATTCTACTCCAGATCAGAATGGTGCAGCGGAAGTAGTTTGGCGAGTGCATCTGTGTGTCTTTTCCAGATAGGAGAAGTTAGTTCGGTCTTCTGATGTTTGTGAGTAGAGTTTGTTCTTGATCTTGGTTGATCTTGAGAAGATCATTTTGTTGAGTTATTCTTGGTCCTGTTTGTTTCGAGGAGCATCGACGAAGATTGAACTGATCAAGAAGGATTTGTAGGAAGCCAGGATCGTCTGAAGAATTTTGTGGATAAGAGACGAAGGAATTTGAAATTCGAAGTTGGAGACTTCGTTGTTGTGAAGTTTTTCTCTGATTAAAGGGAGCTATAAGATTAGGTAAGTCTGGGAAGTTAGCTCCGAGTTATTTTGGATCTTTTCTGTATTTTTGATTTGGATAAAAGCTTTGATCTACTAGATTGAATTGTCAGTTTGGATAACTGGAATTTAATGTATTTTACGTATCTCTGAGGGAGTACGTGTTTGATCTATCTTTGGTTTTCGAACCAGCAGTTCTGGAAGATTTGGTTGTTGAGTCAGACTCGTCTGTAGTCTGATATCTTGTTTAGTTCTATAGATAGATGAGTAAGAACTCTATAGCTTAGTATTGTTGATTGTTTGGATTTTGTAGAGCGAGTATCCCGGTATATTTATACTTGGGGAAACTCGAGGAGATTGTATTCAGAATTTTGTTTGGATAATTAGAATTGTTTGATTGGATGAATTGTTTGCTATGGTTGTTAGCATATGGATGATAATATATGCTTGTGATTTAAAATAGATTATTAAATTACCTTTGTTTTAAATTTCGAGGACGAAATTATTTTAAGGGGGGAGGAATGTAATATCCCGGAAATTTGGGGCAATATCAATTTAATAATCTGTTTAAATAATTAAATTGATTGATAATTTTTGATAATAAAATTTGAATTGATTTAATAACCTAATTTAATAAATATTTAATTAGTGAATTTTATCTTTTAAAACCTAATAAATTGATTTCTATTTATAATGTATATATATTTGTATATATTGTAAATAGAAAAGCTTTGGTTTGTATTTAATTTACATATGATATGTTAATTCATTTAATAAATAGTAGTAATTTATAATCTCCTTTATAAATTATTTTAAAATAGATAAGTAATAAGTGTTTAAGAAAATAAAGAAAAAGCTTTTATCTATATTTAATATAAACTAACTAAAAAGACATGTGTAAATTCCTAAGGCTTGAAAATAACATGTGTACATTAATAAACCAATGTAAATGACAAATGTCAAAGCTTTAGATTTTTGTTTTTCTTTTATTTAATAAATCATTTTTACTTATATCAACATATGCTCTCATTCCATTCTCTTTTCTATTTCTTTTTCAAAGCTAAGAAAACTTTCAGCCTGAATATTCTCCAAAATCTTCATAACAAATCTGTAACAAAATTCTCATAAACAAATCAGTAATTAACTTCCTCTCAAACCAAAATTCCCTAAGCAAAATCTGTAACAATCTCTCAAACCAGAAAGCTTCTTCAACTCTGTAAATTCATCTTCCAAAATCAAGTCTTTAGCCTGCATATTTTCTTTAACCTGGAATCAAACTCCAGTCTACATGCAACTGAGATATTTTCAAACTAAAGCAATGTCTCAACAAACAAGTTATAGCAACATGCAAATTTAAACAGCAAGCAATGCAAGTTTTCTAGCAAAGGCAATTCAAGTTTTTAAGTAAAACAGTTCCAGATCAAAAGAAAAGAACAAAAGTTGTTCTCTGTTTTCAAACTGGTGAGTAACTTACAATTTTTAAAACTTAAGTATATGATATCTGTTTGCATGCTATAAATTCTTGAATCTATGATGTAATATGCCTGCATGTTGTTTAATATGAATTGTATGTATATATGTTGATATTTTTGTATGTATGTCTGATATCACACCTGTATAGTTTCCAGTTTTGAAAACTTCTCAAGTTTTCTTTGTTTAAAGTGAGTAAACCCATAACCTTATACACATTTTGGTTTGCATATAATTAGTATTAATGAATGTTTGTGAATAAGTTGCATATGTTATGAATGTTGATAGGAATGTTGGTGTGCATGTCTGTTATTTGCTCTGTCCCAGTTTCAAGTTCAAGATTTGATTTAAATTTTGTATCTCTGGACCTAGGCATTGTTATGATTTAAATTATAAACAATAATTGATGGTTTAATCATAGATTAGAGTTTAAGAATTTAATTTAAGTTAAAACAAACTTGAATGGCCATGGAAAATAGAGAATAACAGTGCATGTTCAAATAAGTAAAAATTTAAATATCTTTAATTATCAATTCAGGTTTATAAATTGATTCCTTATGCAAAATAATGATTTTTGGAAGAAATGTCACGATTTTTAATTAGGTAAATCTAGAGCATTAGGAAGTTGAACGTGAAATGGGTTTTATGTTGATTTCTGGTGATCGCGATATTAATTGAGGTCGTGGTTAAGGCTGGAGGATGATGGATGATCAGAGAATCTGAGAAAAATATCAGAAGTGATAATAATTCACTGTGGTGATGGTAGGAGTTTGATTTCGTTTTTAACCCTAGTTTATAGGTTGGTCGGAATTTTGGTTGTCGCGAATGCTCTGGTGGATCGAGCTCCACCAAACTGTGGGAAATTGAAGTGGTGAAGTTGACGAAGCTTTAGGTGGAAGCATAGATGATCTGATGATCGGAGAAGTTGGGTTCGAGCATTTTTCCAGGTTGGGTTCTGTTCCAGGTTGTGATCGAATAACTCGAATTCGATCGGGGAGATGGTTCGATTCGTTGGTGGTCGGAATCGTATGAGATGGTCGGGGTCGAGATGCTGGCGTTGGCAGCGATGATCGGAGACGATCATCTCACCTGTGCACGTGAACGAATATCACGTGTATCGGTGTTTTCGTTTGGGTTTTAGCAGAGGAACATTCGAGTATTTCTCGAATTAAACGCGTGAGAGACTCGGGGAAATTAAGTTTTGACTCGGGTTTTAAACAGGGGAGGCTCGAGTAGATTGTGGGTTACTGTTAAAACCTGACAGGGTTTTTAAAATTTAAATTGAGTTTAAACTTTGAAAATAGGATTTAAATCCAGATTTAAATCAAGTTTAATTATGGGTTCAAGTTTAAATGTGTATCCTAGAATTTGAGACAAATAAAGTTTTATAAAAATAATGTTTTAACAAATTTAAATTGTTAAAAGTATATTTTAAAAAGGTTTTGAATTTAAATAAATTGGTTTAAAAATCTTTTAAATGTTAAGTGTTTCTTAACATTTGGAATTTAAGAAGATTTTGTAAATTAAATTCAAATTATGGTTAAAGTTAAATTGTAATTTATTTTAAAGCATTAATTTAAGATAAATTAAAAGAAAGATTTTAATGTAAATGTTTTAAAGTCTTTGTTAGTAATAATTAAAGTAGTTAAAGGTTAATACTTTAATTTAGAAAGTGATTAAGGTTTAATGATAAAGAAGTCATTAAATTAATAAGGTAATTAAAGAATAATTAGGTAATTTAATTAATTAATGATTTAGTGTTAATTAATTAAATAATTAGGATTATAAGTTAATAAATTAAGGTTAATTAATTTGGGATTAATCATTTATTTAGATAAGTATAGATTTTAATAAATGATAAATCTTTTATAAATTGGTTAAGTATAATTACTTAATGAAAGTAATTAAAGGAATTAATTACTTAAGGTAATTAATTAAATAAATTTGATGAGTTAAATTAATTAATTAAATTAAATTAAGATAATCATTTAGAGATGTGATAAATATAATTACTTAAATGTAATTAATGAAGTATAATTACTTAGGAAAGTAATTAAAGTTAATTAATGGATATAATTAACTAAAGATGATTTTAATAATGAAAGTAATTTGAGTTTAATTACTTTTGAATAATTAATCAAAGGATTAATTAAAGGATAATTAATTAAGGAGTAATTAATTTATGAAGTGGAGTAATTAAGGGAAGTTAATTACTAAATGAGATTAATCAAAGGTGATTAATAAATGTGACTAATTAATTATTAAATGTAATTAATTTAAATAAGATAATTAATTAAGAATAATTAAGGATCATTAATTAATATAATTAATGATGTAATTAAGAATTGATTAATTAAGATTAATTAATAAAAAATAAGTGATTAAAGTAATTAATTAATTGTAATTAATTAAGGATTAATGTAATTAAGTATGGTTAATTAATTAATGAAGTAATTTAAGATTAATTACTGAAATGGTTTAAGATAATTAATTTGTGAAATCAGTTAGGGATTAATTACTTAAAGTAATTAGAGTATAATTAATCAGGAATGATTAATTAAGATGGATATTTAGAGTAATGATTAATTAATTGGTTTAATTAATAATTAAGTAAGCAGGATTTATAGAATGAAGTAATTAGTTTAATTCACTTTAAATTAATTAGATGATATAAATCATTGCTTAAGAATGGATGAATGATATTGAATGCTTTGCATTGTTGATATCTCTGATAAGAGATGTGTGATCTATGATATAGATGTTTGGTTGGATTGAAATGATAATATGAATTACCTATGTTTGGATGATAATATGGATTATCTATTGTAAATTATCTATCTGTGTGTATATAGATAAGAATTGAATTGTTTTAACCTTAAAACAACTTGGCCCTTAAAAGATACGTTTTGGATTTCGATGAGACCGGGATCGGGTTTTCGTATACCGGAATTCCAGGTCTGGAGACCCGAATACCACATCGATCCAAATTAACGATAGGTCGTGAATCTCAAGTGAAGATGAAGATTCAGAGTGCAAGGGTTATTGTCGTTAACTCTGAGGGTGATTCCAAAACGAGTGTAACGAGATAATGCCTTCGGTTTCGTTCGAACCCGGAACGAACTTGTATGGATTGAATGCTTTCAGCACATCGTCAGGCGGACGATGAGCATTCTAAGTGATATGTTCTGATTAAAGGTAATCGTAACCTCAAGCCTCATCAACCGGGAATGGCTAAAACAGGGGAGGTGCAGCAAGGTTTCGTGGGTAGCACCCACTAAGAGCAAGATAGATCCCTGTCTAGAGGTCCCTTTTCTTTTATTCGGCTTAGTGTGTGGTTGGTCGCGCCAACTACGGGATTGTCTTGTTCGGGATTATCCAGTAAGGGATGGTTCCGGCTTTGTGTTGCAGGGGAGCGGGCGTACTCCTCGGTACGGTGATCTAGGCCACGTACTGTGACGGGCGATACCCCAGTAGCCCTGCCATTGTATGGAATCCAAACTCCAATAAGTGCCGTACGTATTAGTTGTGCCCAACTATGTTGGAATGTGAGATGTAAGCATTTCAGCTATTTCTATATTTTACTTGAAAACCCTAGACCCTATTATAATAAAATCAGATTTCCTATCAAATGTTTTGGTTAGCGTAAGGTAAAAACTTACCCATGTTTATTTGTGGGGAGTCTTACATGATACCTTTTCTTTCTAAAGGTTTTGAAGTTAAGCAAGTTTAACCTGTTACTCACACCAGACCCATGTCTGACCCAAGTTGTTTATTTCTGTTTTATAAACTCTTGGGTACTCAAATTTTTACGAGTAGCCAAGGGATTCAGGTTTAGCTTTGACGAATTGTGGAGGAGCAATGGAGCAGGAGGTTTCAGCGTTGTAGATATATATAGTAGTTCCGCTGTGTCTGTATCTCTGTAGTGTATTGAGTTGTAATGTCTAGACAGATGTTATAACTGTCTAGTAAGTGATGTATATGCTGTGTAACTCTGTAAAGTGTTGTATACTATGTAATAGTATATGTTATTAATATAATTTATTCGTTCCGCTGTGAGATCGTTGTTGTTGTTTCTTTCTTTCTTCTCTTCTTTTCTATTTTCTACCCCTTTCTTTCTTATTAATGATACGACTTTCTGTGGAGAAAAGCCGGGTCGTCACAAGAATCCATATACCACTCAACAAATCAATCATCACAATATAAAACAATTTTATATTCACTAACAAATACGCACTCGTATCTATTATTACACTCACACTCAATCTAGAGTACTACTGACTCTATCTCTAATGAGTAATACCCAACAAAGCAGGGTTGTCGCTTAACCATATGCTCTGATACCAAATGTAACGATTCGATCTTTCGTCGCTCGAAAATCGACATTAATACGACCACTGTATCAACTGCCGAGTAATCGAATTCCGAAAAACCGAATTGTTATGGAGAAAAAGAAGAGGTAGAAGAGGTAGAAGAGGACAGAAGAAAAAGAAAGAAGAAACAACAGAAACAGAAACAATATCAGAATCTCACATTCGTAGCGGAACAACATATAATAGATAAATGAATAATCTTTAAATCAAAGAACTATATCATTTTATACATTACATCATCATCAGAGTTTACAACAACAATATATAACACACTGGACAGTTATACAAACTTGTCCTCATATAGAATACACAGCGGAATAAATAATATCATATACAAGTGGTAAGTCTCGCCATCCAGCTCGCTACTGAGCTCCACAGCATCTCCTGAATCCAGAATGACCTAATAACCTAACTCTAGACTGCCCGAAATGTAACGAACGCGATTTTTCGTCGCTCGAAAATCGACATTAATACGTCCACTGTATCAACTACCGAGCAATCGAATGCCGAAAAACTGAATTGTTATGGAGAAAAAGAAGAGGTAGAAGAAAACAGAAGAAAAAGAAAGAAGAAACAACAGAAATAGAAACAATATCAGAATCTCACATTCGCAGCGGAACAACATATAATAGATAAATGAATAATCTTTAAATCAAAGAACTATATCATTTTATACATTACATCATCATCAGAGTTTACAACAATAATATACAACACACTGGACAGTTATATAAATTTTTCCTCATACAGAATACACAGCGGAATAAATAATATCATATACGAGTGGTACGTCTCGCCATCCAGCTCGCCACTAAGCTCCACAGCATCTCCTGAATCCAGAATGACCTGATAACCTAACTCTAGACTACCCGTGTGGAAAATGATGGGCACCCAGAGTTTAGGAAGGAAACAATAAACTCTGAGTCAGTCATGGTGACTGGTGTGAGAACTAAAACAGTTTATCTTTAAAACAACAACAACCATAAAGGAAATAAAACAATTTCGCAATGCTTTTGGAAAATGAAACTACCATAAGACCTCCCTTCACAAACACAATGCAAACGCAGAATTGGAGGAGATTTCTTCTTATGATAGTCAAAGATGCTTACTATGCAAATCATTGGATTATTATTATTAGTGCATAATGCAGAAAACATTTCGAAAGTATAATATTAATCTTAGCCAGCATAGACATTCGGAACTATGCCTACTATAGCTACCATCTAAACAGTGGTGACCACCATAAGTAAATGGCAGGTTCTACAACTAAAACCGTACAAGGTTCGTATTGGAAAATGGATTTTCCAACAAATGGTCAAGCTAAGGAACTTCCTATGCCACGAAAGAAACGCCTCTGGCTGGACGCTCCGAGAGACAAACTACTCTCTGCCAACAAGGCCGGGTTACCCCTGTAACAGGTAACTCACGAATATGCCATCCCCCGGTCCTTTGGGACCTTTATCCGAGCGCTCGGTAACATCATCACACATAATAAATCAAGTGTGTCCACATGAGTAAGTATCTAGGCTCCATACCATGATACTACCACTCTTCAGAAGGAAATGACATACCCTAAAGGGCGCGACGCTCATAACCTTGCCGCAATATTCCTGTTTCGACCATTTCCGGGTTGTGAGGCCCTGACGAAGTCTCGTCCACAAAGCTACGCTTTTTCACAAAGCCACGCTTCGATCACAAATGATCAATAAATGATAATCATCACAGCAACACTTAGCATGCCACATTACCAAATTGGGAATATATCGCTGATAAATTTCAACTACATAACCTCTGAGCTCGTACGTCTCAGAGAAGGGTGTTAAGCTAAGAGAATAAATTCTCCGCCACCAACAGAAATGTATTTGAAAGAAATCAGCTTTACATCTCAAAACGTAATGTCAGACACGTAACCATACAAGTCTGTTCTGGGTTCGAACAGAACCGAAGGCACTTCCAAAGAAGCCCTTGCAATCCGGGTATTCACAATCCCGATAAAACTTCCCATCACAAAGGAAATCTCTATACCGTAGCTAACGGTGCAGAGACAATCGATAGGTCATCCTATCGTTTTCACAAATACTCGGTCTTCACCAACGGTCTTCAATACGATCCATATCGTGGTATCACAAATTCGGAATGGGTTATACGACACAAAGGTCCTTTCCCGGCTAACCCGAATAGTGAACGCTTATTCAAAAATAAGTGTGGCATTCAAATTCAAGCAAATCACAACAAATACCCATTCAAGGTAATTATTGATAGTCAGTTATTTAACTATCAATAAGTCTGCACAGCATCATCAGATTCCAAATAATTTTCCAAATTATTTATCTTCCAAAAATATCTTTACAAGATATATAATTTCCACACTTCAATTATTTGAAAACAATTTCAAATCAATTTCCACATTTCAATTTATCTTTGAAGATAAAATCTCAAAACATTTCACTTCATATTGGAAAAACATTTCCATACCTATTTAATAATACATAATTCACAAATCCATTTATTTTCAACATTTGAAAATATTCAATATACTTAAATCAAAATTAAGTATACATTTCATTCTTTAAGGAAATCATTCTCTTTCACAAATTTTATTTGAGTCAAAACGAATGTTACGTAAAACATTGTTACGACAACTCAAAATCACTAGTATAAGGATTCAAAATTAAGATAGATATATAAATCCCAATACTATATAAAACATTTCCTTTCGGAAACCATTTACTATAACAACAGTGTTATAGTCCACCATTTCCTTATTTCTCGAAAACGTCTATTTCAACAATGAATGTTGAAATCTATGGTTTCGATATTTAATACATTTTAAAACATCTTTTAAAATAATTAACCTCATTTTATAATATCACTTCTTCAAAACATATCCATTTTATTCAATAATGTATTCACTGTCCAAAATCGTGAATATACTTCATTAACCAATTTCAACATTTCTACGCATTTTACTTAAAGAATTATCCACTGTCCAAAATCGTGAATATACTTCCTTTAATAAGCTATAAAAATTTAACTTATCAAAATAAGTCGTTTCTCGGATTTTCAAATCTATGTTTATAAATTCCATTGGTATTTTATAACAACTTTAACTTATAAAAGCACTTTATTAACCTAATCAATTTATAACTCAATTATATACCAAAAATCCATATTATAAGTTAAATACTTATAATTCATTTATTTGCAAAAATCATTCTTTTAAAACTTCACAAATTATAAGTCTATAAATCTCGTTCACTTATGAAATCCATTTTTTTCATTTTAACACTTATAAAAACTCGTTTTATAATTTCAGTATTCTTACTTAATAAAATTTCAAATTTTGTACATCTTTTATATAAATCGTTCATAATAATTCAAAAATCCCAATTTAAAATCAAAATCGTTATTTATAAACTTCAAAAATGGATCCGATGATGCAACAGCACTAACATTAATCACAGCATCCAAACATCATACATCATCATATGATAACAGAATATACAACAATACTTGTAAATAAATCACTATGGTGAGGAATCCAGTCGGATCCCTCTAACCTGTTTCCCTGCATCCACAGATGTTAGCACAATACCAATTTCACTTCACAGTGAAATTATCGCGGTATATGGGATTTATAAATATTATCCGCTATTATGCGGCGCAATAGGGTCTCATCCGCTATACAATGCGGGAAATCAACTCCAATATATACATATTCCAATATATATATATTGCTACATACATATATAATACCAATTCCACTTCAATGTGAAATTATCGCGGTATATGTTTTAATAAATAACCTCCGCTTAATATACGGCGTATAATGTCTATTTATCACAATAAATAGCAATCATCATTCAATCCACACAATCAACACTATCAACAATTTTAAATCTAACTATTTAAAATTTAGATCGAAACAAAACATTCGATTGAGTGAGGAGTTCTCATCTTGCTTTTAAAACGGTTGCAGCGTTTTGTTTCGAATAAAATTAAACGGACGTTTAATTTTACCCGAAATTTTCACTCACTTCAATCAATTCCAAATCAGCTCCATTGCGTAGTGCTTGTCCATACGATTCCAACGCAACTGGTTTCGTGTGTTTTCAACCTCGTTTCGTCGCTCGAGAATCGTTACATTAATACGACCATTGTATCAACATCCGAGTAATCGAATTCCGGAAAACCGAATTTTTATGGAGAAAACGAAGAGGTAGAAGAAGACAGAAGAAAAAGAAGGAAGAAACAACAGAAACAATATCAGAATCTCATATTCGCAGCGGAACAACATATAATAGATAAATGAATAATCTTTAAATCAAAGAACTATATCATTTTATACATTACATCATCATCAGAGTTTACAACAACAATATACAACACACTGGACAGTTATACAAACTTGTCCTCATACAGAATACACAGCGGAATAAATAATATCATATACAAGTGGTACGTCTCGCCATCCAGCTCGCCACTGAGCTCCACAGCATCTACTGAATCTAGAATGACCTAATAACCTAACTCTAGACTGCCCGTGTGGAAAATGATGGGCACCCAGAGTTTAGGAAGGAAACAATAAACTCCAGGCCAGTCATGGTGACTGGTGTGAGAACTAAAACAGTTTATCTTTAAACAATCCACAACAAAGAAAATAAAACAATTTCGCAATGTTTTTGGAAAATGAAACTACCATAAGACCTCCCGCCACACACACAATGCAAACGTAGAATTGGAGGAGATTTCTTCTTATGATAGTCAAAGATTCTTACTACGCAAATCATTGGATTATTATTATTAGTGCATAGTGCAGAAAACATTTCGAAAGTATAATATTAATCTTAGCCAGCATAGACATTCCGAACTATGCCTACTATAGCTACCATCTAAACAGTGGTGACCACCATAAGTAAATGGAAGGTTCTACAACTAAAACCGTACAAGGTTCGTATTGGAAAATGGATTTGCCAACAAATGGTCAGGCTAAGGAACTTCCTATGCCACGAAAGCAACGCCTCTGGCTGGACGCTCCGAGAGACAAACTGCTCTCTGCCAATAAGGTCGGGTTAACCCTGTAACAGGTAACTCACGAATATGCCATCCCCCGGTCCTTTGGGAACTTTATCCGAGCGCTCGGTAACATCATCACACATAATAAATCAAGTTTGTCCACATGAGTAAGTATCTAGGCTCTATACCATGATACTACCCCTCTTCAGAAGGAAATGACATACCCTAAAGGGCGCGACCCTCATAACCTTGCCGCAATATTCCTGTTTCGACCATTTCCGGGTTGTGAGGCCCTGACGAAGTCTCGTCCACAAAGCTACGCCTGTGATCAAAGCCACGCTTTGATCACAAATGATCAATAAATGATCATCATCACAGCAACACTCAGCATGCCACATTACCAAATTGGGAATATATCGCTGATAAATTTCAACTACATAACCTCTGAGCTCGTACGTTTCAGAGAAGGGTGTTAAGCTAAGAGAATAAATTCTCCGCCACCAACAGAAATGTATTTGAAAGAAATCAGCTTTACATCTCAAAACGTAATGTCAGACACGTAACCATACAAGTTTGTTCCGGGTTCGAACAGAACCGAAGGCACTTCCAAAGAAGCCCTTGCAATCCGGGTATTCACAATCCCGATAAAACTTCCCATCACAAAGGAAATCTCTATACCGTAGCTAACGGTGCAGAGACAATCGATAGGTCATCCTATCGTTTTCACAAATACTCGGTCTTCACCAACGGTCTTCAATACGATCCATATCGTGGTATCACAAATTCGAAATGGGTTATACGACACAAAGGTCCTTTCCCGGCTAACCCGAATAGTGAACGCTTATTCAAAAATAAGTGTGGCATTCAAATTCAAGCAAATCACAACAAATACCCATTCAAGGTAATTATTGATAGTCAGTTATTTAACTATCAATAGGTCTGCATAGCATCATCATATTCCAAATAATTTTCCAAATTATTTATCTTCCAAAAATATCTTTACAAGATATATAATTTCCACACTTCAATTATTTGAAAACAATTTCAAATCAATTTCCACATTTCAATTTATCATTGAAGATAAAATCTCAAAACATTTCACTTCATATTGGAAAAACATTTCCATACCTATTTAATAATAGGTAATTCACAAATCCATTTATTTTCAACATTTGAAAATATTCAATATACTTAAATCAAAATTAAGTATATATTTCATTCTTTAAGGAAATCATTCTCTTTAACAAATTTTATTTGAGTCAAAACGAATGTTATGTAAAACATTGTTACAACAACTCAAAATCACTAGTATAAGGATTCAAAATTAAGATAGATATATAAGTCCCAATACTATATAAAACATTTCCTTTCGGAAACCATTTACTATAACAACAGTGTTATAGTCCACCATTTCCTTATTTCTCGAAAACGTCTATTTCATCAATGAATGTTGAAATATATGGTTTCGATAGTTAATACATTTTAAAACATCTTTTAAAATAATTAACCTCATTTTATAATATCGCTTCTTCAAAACATATCCATTTTATTCAATAATGTATTCACTGTCCAAAACCGTGAATATACTTCATTAACCAATTTCAACATTTCTACGCATTTTACTTAAAGAATAATCCACTGTCCAAAATCGTGAATATACTTCCTTTAATAAGCTATAAAAATTTAACTTATCAAAATAAGTCGTTTCTCGGATTTACAAATCTATGTTTATAAATTCCATTGGTATTTTATAACAACTTTAACTTATAAAAGCACTTTATTAACCAAATCAATTTATAACTCAATTATATACCAAAAATCCATATTATAAGTTAAATACTTATAATTCTTTTATTTGCAAAAATCATTCTTTTAAAACTTCACAAATTATAAGTCTATAAATCTCGTTCACTTATGAAATCCATTTTTTCATTTTAACACTTATAAAAACTAGTTTTATAATTCTAGTATTCTTACTTAATAAAATATCAAATTTTGTACATCTTTTATATAAATTGTTCATAATAATTCAAAAATCCCAATTTAAAATCAAAATCGCTATTTATAAACTTCAAAAATGGATCCGATGATGCAACAGCACCAACATCAATCACAGCATCCAAACATCATACATCATCATATGATAACAGAATATACAACAATACTTGTAAATAAATCACTATGGTGAGGAATCCAGTCGGATCCCTCCAACCTGTTTCCCTGCATACACAGATGTTAGCACAATACCAATTTCACTTCACAGTGAAATTATCGTGGTATATGGGATTTATAAATATTATCCGCTATTATGCGGCGCAATAGGGTCTCATCCGCTATACAATGCGGGAAATCAACTCCAATATATACATATTCCAATATATATATATATATATATATATTGCTACATACATATATAATACCAATTCCACTTCAATGTGAAATTATCGCGGTATATGTTTTTAATGACTAACCTCCGCTTAATTTACGGCGTATAATGTCTATTTATCACAATAAATAGCAATCATCATTCAATCCACACAATCAACACTATCAACAATTTTAAATCTAACTATTTAAAATTTAGATCGAAATAAAACATTCGATTGAGTGAGGAGTTCTCACCTTGCTTTTAAAACGGTTGCAGCGTTTTATTTCGAATAAAATTAAACGGACGTTTAATTTTACCCGAAATTTTCACTGACTCCAATCAATTCCAAATCAGCTCAATTGCGTAGTGCTCGTCCATAAGATTCCAACGCAACTGGTTTCGTGCGTTTTCGACCTCGTTTCGTCGCTCGAGAATCGTTACATTAATACGACCACTGTATCAACATCCGAGTAATCGAATTCCGGAAAACCGATTTGTTATGGAGAAAAAGAAGAGGTAGAAGAAGACAGAAGAAAAAGAAAGAAGAAACAACAGAAACAATATCAGAATCTCATATTCGTAGCGGAACAACATATAATAGATAAATGAATAATCTTTAAATCAAAGAACTATATCATTTTATACATTACATCATCATCAGAGTTTACAACAACAATATACAACACACTGGACAGTTATACAAACTTGTCCTCATACAGAATACACAGCGGAATAAAAAATATCATATACAAGTGGTACGTCTCGCCATCCAGCTCGCCACTGAGCTCCACAGCATCTACTGAATCTAGAATGACCTAATAACCTAACTCTAGACTGCCCGTGTGGAAAATGATGGGCACCCAGAGTTTAGGAAGGAAACAATAAACTCCAGGTCAGTCATGGTGACTGGTGTGAGAACTAAAACAGTTTATCTTTAAACAATCCACAACAAAGAAAATAAAACAATTTCGCAATGTTTTTGGAAAATGAAACTACCATAAGACCTCCCGCCACACACACAATGCAAACGTAGAATTGGAGGAGATTTCTTCTTATGATAGTCAAAGATTCTTACTACGCAAATCATTGGATTATTATTATTAGTGCATAGTGCAGAAAACATTTCGAAAGTACAATATTAATCTTAGCCAGCATAGACATTCCGAACTATGCCTACTATAGCTACCATCTAAACAGTGGTGACCACCATAAGTAAATGGCAGGTTCTACAACTAAAACCGTACAAGGTTCGTATTGGAAAATGGATTTGCCAACAAATGGTCAGGCTAAGGAACTTCCTATGCCACGAAAGCAACGCCTCTGGCTGGACGCTCCGAGAGACAAACTGCTCTCTGCCAACAAGGTCGGGTTAACCCTGTAACAGGTAACTCACGAATATGCCATCCCCCGGTACTTTGGGACCTTTATCCGAGCGCTCGGTAACATCATCACACATAATAAATCAAGTTTGTCCACATGAGTAAGTATCTAGGCTCCATACCATGATACTACCCCTCTTCAGAAGGAAATGACATACCCTAAAGGGCGCGACCCTCATAACCTTGCCGCAATATTCCTGTTTCGACCATTTCCGGGTTGTGAGGCCCTGACGAAGTCTCGTCCACAAAGCTACGCCTGTGATCAAAGCCACGCTTTGATCACAAATGATCAATAAATGATCATCATCACAGCAACACTCAGCATGCCACATTACCAAATTGGGAATATATCGCTGATAAATTTCAACTACATAACCTCTGAGCTCGTACGTCTCAGAGAAGGGTGTTAAGCTAAGAGAATAAATTCTCCGCCACCAACAGAAATGTATTTGAAAGAAATCAGCTTTACATCTCAAAACGTAATGTCAGACACGTAACCATACAAGTCTGTTCCGGGTTCGAACAGAACCGAAGGCACTTCCAAAGAAGCCCTTGCAATCCGGGTATTCACAATCCCGATAAAACTTCCCATCACAAAGGAAATCTCTATACCGTAGCTAACAGTGCAGAGACAATCGATAGGTCATCCTATCGTTTTCACAAATACCCGGTCTTCACCACCGGTCTTCAATATGATCCATATCGTGGTATCACAAATTCGGAATGGGTTATACGACACAAAGGTCCTTTCCCGGCTAACCCGAATAGTGAACGCTTATTCAAAAATAAGTGTGGCATTCAAATTCAAGCAAATCACAACAAATACCCATTCAAGGTAATTATTGATAGTCGGTTATTTAACTATCAATAGGTCTGCACAGCATCATCAGATTCCAAATAATTTTCCAAATTATTTATCTTCCAAAAATATCTTTACAAGATATATAATTTCCACACTTCAATTATTTGAAAACAATTTCAAATCAATTTCCACATTTCAATTTATCTTTGAAGATAAAATCTCAAAACATTTCACTTCATATTGGAAAAACATTTCCATACCTATTTAATAATAGGTAATTCACAAATCCATTTATTTTCAACATTTGAAAATATTCAATATACTTAAATCAAAATTAAGTATATATTTCATTCTTTAAGGAAATCATTCTCTTTCACAAATTTTGTTTGAGTCAAAACGAATGTTACGTAAAACATTGTTACGACAACTCAAAATCACTAGTATAAGGATTCAAAATTAAGATAGATATATAAATCCCAATACTATATAAAACATTTCCTTTCGGAAACCATTTACTATAACAACAGTGTTATAGTCCACCATTTCCTTATTTCTCGAAAACGTCTATTTCAACAATGAATGTTGAAATATATGGTTTCGATAGTTAATACATTTTAAAACATCTTTTAAAATAATTAACCTCATTTTATAATATCGCTTCTTCAAAACATATCCATTTTATTCAATAATGTATTCACTGTCCAAAACCGTGAATATACTTCATTAACCAATTTCAACATTTCTACGCATTTTACTTAAAGAATTATCCACTGTCCAAAATCGTGAATATACTTCCTTTAATAAGCTATAAAAATTTAACTTATCAAAATAAGTCGTTTCTCGGATTTACAAATCTATGTTTATAAATTCCATTGGTATTTTATAACAACTTTAACTTATAAAAGCACTTTATTAACCAAATCAATTTATAACTCAATTATATACCAAATATCCATATTATAAGTTAAATACTTATAATTCATTTATTTGCAAAAATCATTCTTTTAAAACTTCACAAATTATAAGTCTATAAATCTCGTTCACTTATGAAATCCATTTTTTTCATTTTAACACTTATAAAAACTCGTTTTATAATTCCAGTATTCTTACTTAATAAAATATCAAATTTTGTACATCTTTTATATAAATCGTTCATAATAATTCAAAAATCCCAATTTAAAATCAAAATCGTTATTTATAAACTTCAAAAATGGATCCGATGATGCAACAGCACCAACATTAATCACAGCATCCAAACATCATACATCATCATATGATAACAGAATATACAATAATATTTGTAAATAAATCACTATGGTGAGGAATCCAGTCGGATCCCTCCAACCTGTTTCCCTGCATCCACAGATGTTAGCACAATACCAATTTCACTTCACAGTGAAATTATCGCGGTATATGGGATTTATAAATATTATCCGCTATTATGCGGCGCAATAGGGTCTCATCCGCTATACAATGCGGGAAATCAACTCCAATATATACATATTCCAATATATATATATTGCTACATACATATATAATACCAATTCCACTTCAATGTGAAATTATCGCGGTATATGTTTTTAATGAATAACCTCCGCTTAATATACGGCGTATAATGTCTATTTATCACAATAAATAGCAATCATCATTCAATCCACACAATCAACACTATCAACAATTTTAAATCTAACTATTTAAAATTTAGATCGAAACAAAACATTCGATTGAGTGAGGAGTTCTCACCTTGCTTTTAAAACGGTTGCAGCGTTTTATTTCGAATAAAATTAAACGGACGTTTAATTTTACCTGAAATTTTCACTGAATCCAATCAATTCAAAATCAGATCCATTGCGTAGTGCTCATCCATACGATTCCGACGCAACTGGTTTCGTGTGTTTTCGACCTCGTATGACAAAGATATGATAGTTTAAAGATCACACGAATTTAAATATAAATCAATTTACATTTTTAATTCTTTTCTAACCCTAGATTCAATCCAGGCCGTTCATTCCCAAGCCCTAGGATCTGGACCGTGACTTCCTTCATCTTCCCATCGTTCAAACTTGGACGTGAATAACCCATGAGCCGCCACCAACACGTGAATTTTCGCAACCAAATCAAACACTTCCACTTCGATCAGGATACTCCACCTCAAAGCACTACTCGAGAGCCACCTACAGCCAGAAGAGCATCAAGCTCGGCCCCTCCCTCTCTCTCAAAAAGCATGTGCAAGCGGCAGCAAAGGCGGCCACTTTCCCGACGATTGGTAGCTCCGTTTTCGATCTCCACCGTTAAGATCGTAGATCTCGACAAGCTCTCCGACTTTCGTGTTGGAAGTTTTCGCTAATTCTTCATGGATTTGGAGAGATTAAGAGAAGAAATCGATTGTTTTCTGGCCGTTGAAAACATAGGTGGCGGCTGGAGGAAATGAATTAGGGTTTTGGCCTGAAACGCGCGTATATATATATATATATATATATATATATATATGTTATCCCACTTTTTGGAAAAGCTGAGATACCCAAAAATTAACTGAAATCAATATTAACCAACCATGAATATTAAATATGCATTGCAGGATGATCATGGATATCGATGAATTTTGTCCGAGCCCGGATTTGGCTGTAATTGACAAGACATGACATGCAAAGCCGTGAGAGCCAACGTTTCAAATTTCAGCTTAATTGAAGTTCGTAGGAGGGAGATATGATTGATACAAGTTAAATAGCCATGCTGTTTGTATCCATCGGCGAGCTAAGGTGATGATGTGTTCGAATCCATCGAATCAATCATATTCGAATCCATCAGGAAACCATCGCATTGGCTTGTTCGAATCGATCAGTTCTGTACCCATCTGAGCGACGTCGCCTCAACCTATTCAAATCTATTCTAGAACTTTGTTCGAATCGGAGTTGTTCGAATCCATCCGGTATTGGACTCCTCGCATCGATCCAGATGCGGTAGCGTCGTATCAGTTTAGCTCGTATCCATCGTAGGCGAAACATTTCGTATCGACCAGGGGTAGACCCGGTTCGAATCGATTACAGAGCCTTGATTCGTATCCATGTGGTTCGTAGTTATTCGAATCGATAGCGCATAAGTCCTTCTTCGTATCCATGTCAATAATAATCGATGCGAACGAGGACTACGTCGAATCGATAACTGGTTCGAGTAAAGATAGAAGCACGTGGATGCGAATAAAGAGTTGGTATAGGCGAAGCTTCGGCGCTAGATGCGAATGACTCGTTCGCCACGGCAAAAAAGGTGGAGAGATCCAAGAGTTCCGCACCACGTCACTGCGCGCTCACGTGCCCAGGTCGATTCGGAGCGATGGATACGAATCCATGGATTCGAACAGAGCAGCACACACGAAAATACAATCTTGTATCGATCATATCTCACAAACCGCTGGTCCAAATGCAACGAAATTTTCACAATAGCTTCCACACAAGGTAAAGAGCAATCCTGCCAAGTTTCAGCTCGATTGGAGCATTTTCTGATCGATACGAAGTTGTTTCGAATCGATCCCAGATGGAGTTGAAACTTGGTGGGACCGGGCGCGTGGACCCACTCACGTGCCTGAAAGAATCTCCCGAAGTTTGGGCGCGATCTCAGCCTCCTACGCCTATAAATAGCCCCCTGAAGCCTACAGAAAAGGGATCTTTTTGGCCATTCAACGTCCAGACTCTGCCGGATTCAACTCTACTCCTCTCCATTGCTGTCATATTCAGATTCATTCATTATATTTGCTGTAATCATCTGTAATCAGCGAAGAACATCAATAAAAGATAAAAATCCTTGAAGTGGACGTAGGCCGGAGATAGCCGAACCACTATAAATTGTGTGTCACTGTTCATTATTTCTGGATTGTTGTTTGTTGCTTGCTTAGATCTGATATTTGTGTTTGAATATTGCTGATTTGTATTCATACACTGGTGCTTTCACAACACTTGGGGTTTGTGACCATTTTTGGTGCAAACACTTTGGTGCTTTCACTGAGAAGAACTAGCACCCGCTACACCAGATTCGAAGTTCAGATTTGAAAACTCGAAGATTTGAAGACAATGACTCGACAAACAAGTAGAAGACAAAGAGCCAAGAGAAGCCATCAAGGAGGAAGTCAAGAGGCATCCTCTGGTGCTGGAGAAGAACCAGCTTCGATCTACATCACTAGAGACGAAATGGAGACCATGACCAATCTGATGCACGAAAGAATGATGAAAAGTCAACAAGAGATGCTGTAGAATTTCTTTGAACAGATGAGAGCTGCAAGGATGCAGAGCCTAGGACCAGCTACAGCGGCTATGAATGTGGAACAAGGAGCTAGGATTGTGGAACCTAATGAAGGACAGAATGCAAATCCAGAGGACAATCAACAAGGACTCGGGGGCAGACCCTCGAGATCCGATGCTGGAAGGCCGATAGACGGAGCTCAACAAGCTGGGGCCAATGCTGATGCTAATGGGCCACACGAAGAATACATACCAGAATACCCTTCAAGACCAAGAGGGCAACCCCAGGATGGAGATGAAAAGATGGCTGGATTAGTGCGACGACTCATGAGAGGAGGATTGTCTAGCGGAGGATTGGAGGAAGTCAGTCGGAGTCCGTTCACTCCAAATATTAGGAATGCAAGGAACCCTCCAAAGTTCAAACTGCCGACGCTGAATCTGTATGACGGGAAGTCGGATCCGACCATGCACATTACCAGATACATTCGACACATGGAAATACTGGGAGCATCCGAGGAAGTGATGGCACGATGTTTCCCTTTATTTTTGTCAGACTTGGCTGGACTTTGGTTCAGGCAATTAAAGACTGGATCGATCAGGACATGGGGCGAGCTTGTAGATTGCTTCATGGAACAATTTAGGGTCCATGTTACAAGACCCAAGAGTGTGATGACTTTAGCTTCGATAAAGCAAAGGACCGGAGAGTCCATAAAAGGTTTTCTGCTGCGATTCAATGCAACGGTGGCTTCGGTAGATCGCCCGGATCCATCGATGATTTTGATGGCGGTGGTGGCAGGAGTTGGAGAAGGCACCGAATTCAAAGATTCGTTAACAAGAGATCCACCACAAGATCTTGGAGAAGTTTACCATGAAGCTGAGAAATTCATTCGATTAGAAGAATCACGAGCCGAGAGGCAGGAAGTAAATGCTGCACAAGGCGAACGAACCGCCACGGAACAGTCCAGGGCAGACAAAGGAAAGAGAAAGCAGGATGACGCACATGATGGTCCTGATAAACGGAAGAAATTCCGAGAGCCTAGATTCAGGCAATACACAGATTTGACAGCAAGCCTAGAAAGGATTTACACTGAAACTCGGGGGCAATCCCTTATCGAAAACCACCCAGGAGAGATCCCACAGAGCGGGAGTGTAGAACCGGGAAATATTGCCTCTTCCATGAGCTGGATGGGCACGCAACCGACGAATGCCGCCACCTGAAGGATGAGGTGGAAGAATATGCCAGGAGTGGTAAACTTCCACAATATGTCAGAGAACGAGCAACGGCGGTAAGGCCTGAACAACTACCGCCTCCCCCTAACAGAAACGATCCTGGATCGGGATCACGACTCATCATCAACTGATTAAGATGGCAAGGGCCAAGTTCGAGATTTGGACTTCGACCAAATAATTTCATTAGATTTGCTTTTAGAATAAACGGCTATCCCACTTACTCATGTACGGGAACCGGAGAGATCCCTAGGCATGCTCTGAGATGGAGATAGACCGATCTGCCCGGAGAGGCAATGTCTAGTTTTCCTGGTGTTTGAGATTGAACATCTAGGACCTAAATTTAATAAATAAATTTGAATTTCTTGAAATAAACCTTTGACCGGAGAGTTAAAGGATAAACATTAAATATCAATATAAAAATGATCGCTTTATGATCCTACCCAGAGAGGCGGGGTCCGGAGTGCAAGAAGTGAGTTGCTTCGCCAGAGAGCGACAGGATCGACTCACTTAAGCATCGTTTCCTATTCACCGGAGAGTGATTCGATTAGGATTCGATAAGAGCCCGGATAGGCTATGATCGGCCGACGATTCAGGTCAAGACATCGCTTAATGTTCAGATACACTGAACCGGAGTGCAAGAAGTGGGTCGCTTCGCCGGAGAGCGATAGGATCGACCCACTTAACGTTGTTTCCCCTTCACCGGAGAGTGACAGGATGGGATCCAGCAGGAGCCCGGAAAGGCTATGATCGGCCCAGAACGGCCAAGACATCGCTTCACGCCCTAACTGGGGCCAGAGTGCAAGGGATAGAAAGCAACGCCGGAGTGCAATAGGATCTTTCTATTCGACCGCTAAGTCTGGAATGGGCTTCGCAAGGGTCCGGAGCGATCGACAACAGTCCGGAGAGACTGTAGAATTTCATTCTTAACTTCCACTGGCAGAAATTGATAATGCTTCGGCTTCGAACAGCCATGAACTCGATTGAAAATATCATAAGATTCGAATAAAACCTGAGCTTACTACATTCGAATTGAGACTAATCAAAACACACCTTTTACCAAAAGGCATGTTTTGGGGGGAAAAGTGTTATCCCACTTTTTGGCAAAGTTGAGATACCCAAAAATTAACTGAAATCAATATTAACCAACCATGAATATTAAATATGCATTGCAGGATGATCATGGATATCGATGAATTTTGTCCGAGCCCGGATTGGGCTGTAATTGACAAGACATGACATGCAAAGCCGTGAGAGCCAACGTTTCAAATTTTAGCTTAATCGGAGTTCGTAGGAGGGAGATATGATTGATACAAGTTAAATAGGCATGTTGTTCGTATCCATCGGCGAGCTAAGGTGATGATGTGTTCGAATCCATCGAATCAATCATATTCGAATCCATCAGGAAACCATCGCATTGGCTTGTTCGAATCGATCAGTTCTGTACCCATTTGAGCGACGTCGCCTCAACCTATTCAAATCTATTCTAGAACTTTGTTCGAATCAGAGTTGTTCGAATCCATCCGGTATTGGACTCCTCGCATCGATCCAGAGGCGGTAGCGTCGTATCAGTTTAGCTCGTATCCATCGTAGGCGAAACATTTCGTATCGACCAGGGGTAGACCCGGTTCGAATCGATTACAGAGCCTTGGTTCGTATCCATGTGGTTCGTAGTTATTCGAATCGATAGCGCATAAGTCCTTCTTCGTATCCATGTCAATAATAATCGATGCGAACGAGGACTACGTCGAATCGATAACTGGTTCGAGTAAAGACAGAAGCACGTGGATGCGAATAAAGAGTTGGTATGGGCGAAGCTTCGGCGCTAGATGCGAATGACTCGTTCGACACGGCAAAAAAGGTGGAGAGATCCAAGAGTTCCGCACCATGTCACTGCGCGCTCACGTGCCCAGGTCGATTCGGAGCGATGGATACGAATCCATGGATTCGAACAGAGCAGCACACACGAAAATACAATCTTGTATCGATCATATCTCACAAACCGCTGGTCCAAATGCAACGAAATTTTCACAGTAGCTTCCACACAAGGTAAAGAGCAATCCTGCCAAGTTTCAGCTCGATTGGAGCATTTTCTGATCGATACGAAGTTGTTTCGAATCGATCCCAGATGGAGTTGAAACTTGGTGGGACCGGGCGCGTGGACCCACTCACGTGCCTGAAAGAATCTCCCGAAGTTTGGGCGCGATCTCAGCCTCCTACGCCTATAAATAGCCCCCTGAAGCCTACAGAAAAGGGATCTTTTTGGCCATTCAACGTCCAGACTCTGCCGGATTCAACTCTACTCCTCTCCATTGCTGTCATATTCAGATTCATTCATTGTATTTGCTGTAATCATCTGTAATCAGCGAAGAACATCAATAAAAGATAAAAATCCTTGAAGTGGACGTAGGCCGGAGATAGCCGAACCACTATAAATTGTGTGTCACTGTTCATTATTTCTGGATTGTTGTTTGTTGCTTGCTTAGATATGATATTTGTGTTTGAATATTGCTGATTTGTATTCATACACTGGTGCTTTCACAACACTTGGGGTTTGTGACCATTTTTGGTGCAAACAATATATACGTATAATCTATTATTTTAATATTAAATTCAATTTTAACGAGCATTTACAAACGAACTCCAAATCACACGTGCCGCCTGGTGTTCGTAAGGTTTACCCCGCGTTCCGAACATAATGGATCGTGTTTCGGAGGCTAATTCGATCATCTGTGCGAGTTACGGAATTAAACGATCAGATTTAAATTAAACTGATTTAAACCGATTTCGACGCGTTTTGGCTTGCCCCGGACAAATCGTAAATCTGATTGACACGAAATTTGAAACCTAACAATAATATTACATTACGGACCCGATGAAACTAGTTTCGTCGAAATCCGTGACTGTTTGAAAAATGACTATTTTAACTCGCTAAATTAATATTAAAACAATTTCGATGCGTTTCGAGCTGCCACGGTCAAACGACAACTCCAATTGCTACGAAAATTGAAATCCGATAATAACAAACTATTACGGATCCAATGGAACAAGATTTGTCCAATTCTGAGACTGTCCCAAAAATGGCTAATTTCAATAGTCGATTAAATATTAAAATATTCAATTTTCACAAATTTACTTTAAATTCAATTTTAAAAGTTCTATAGCATCACTTTAACTTCAACATGATTTAATATAACTTTATAAATTATTTTCAATCACATTAAACCCAATTTTCAATTATTTCTGGAATTTCAACTATTAAATTATCGATTTAATTATCCAATTTAATCCAGATATTCGAATTTTAAATTATTCGACTTAATTAATTCCACTTGTTAATATTTAAAATCAATTAAATATTCCAATTTCATATGTCAGAAATTCTGGGTCGTTACAAATGATGAAAGAAAATAATCCCAAAGCAATGCGATTACGAAGAAAGAAATAATATGCGTATCATTTTGCATATATATTATTCCATAACGTGCGCATGCATATATTTCCTTGTCATCTCATTCAAATGCAATCCAATAATTTATGCATTTCCATAATGAACACATGTGATTACTTTCCTTTTTGCATATTTGTTTCCTTCTATTTGTGATTTTGTATCACCAAAATTTAACACTCCACCTTGATTGAAATTCACATATCTCCATCACTCCACCTCGAGTCAAATTCTCTTTTCAACATAAAACTCTTAAAAATGAACTCCACCTTCAACCAAAATCTCTTAATGAGGTACAGACCAAAAATGAATATTTATTCAATGGGTTCCGGCAAGGCCACCTACCATCACACCTTGCTAACGAGCTCAGACTATGTCCCTGCCCGCCAACAAAATGTTGCAAATATCTAAAATCAAATGAAGGTAGATACCAAGCCACTAAGGCCAAAAAATCCTCTCAATCGCCAATCCTAATACAGAGCCAAAAAAAGCCAATGGACATAACAAGGCTAATCCAAATCTCTGTATGCAAGACAAATCTCTCTCTTCACACATACCTTATCTGCCAAACAACAAATTTCCTATGGAAATCAACATAAGGCTCTCACATCAACATTGAGCCATGAAGCAGATACAGGTTTTCAAATCCAGATGTCCCTTCAACACAGTAAACCCCTTATCACCAAAGTTCCAAGACTGGAACGCTCTTCTCTCTCAACATAATCTCCTCCGTCTTTATCTTCAATATTGCACAAAATCTCTTTTTTCGTCCAAATGAGTAATAGCATAATTACCACCGGATCTACTGCTCTTTCTTGAAGCCATTGATACACAAATTTAAACAAATCGCCTAGCTCTGATACCAATCTGTTGTGCAAAAACTTGCACAAATGCGGAAAAACAATAAACATGATCTAGATTTTCCAATTTGAACATCACTTATTCTAGCAGTAATTATTCTATTACTCCAAATAAATAGCAAATAACTATAAAGAAAAAAATGCACAATATTTATACTGGTTCCACTACCATCAAGGTAGTGTACGTCCAGTCCAAAGAGAGAGATTTTATAACATATGAGAGAGTTACAAGAGATTACAAGATAAGAGTTTACATACCAAAGCCCTAAATTAAGGTTAACAAGAAGAGACACTCATTTTGGGGATCACTGGCTGAATACCAAGATAGGTTTACAATTAACTCTACCCTCAATTTATAACCAATGTAAATTCATGTGAGTCATCAATCAAATTACCAAGATATGGTAAGAAGATAATGGAGGCAAATTACAATGGTAACAAATCACGCAAATATAACAAGTAATTCACTCATTCCAAAGATGGAAGAAAATAATCCCAAAGCAATGCGATTACGAAGAAAGAAATAATATGCGTATCATTTTGCATATATATTATTCCATAACGTGCGCATGCATATATTTTCTTGTCATCTCATTCAAATGCAATCCAATAATTTATGCATTTCCATAATGAACACATGTGATTACTTTCCTTTTTGCATATTTGTTTCCTTCTATTTGTGTTTTTGTATCACCAAAATTTAAAAGTACAATACTCTCTGTACAAAGTATTTCTAAGAAGATATTGAGCAAAAGGGCTTTGTGGGTAGCCCAATATAAATCATGCTTATACAACCTACACCCTTATACAATATTCAAATAGATATGCTTACCCAATCTCACTTTATTCACTTATACGCCTCCTCAAACCCGAACTAGGGTTAGGGTATGTATGCGAAATCCACAAATTTGAGCGCCGTCGGTGAAAATTAGTCCCTTGAATGCAGTTTTCTTCCTTCTTAGAGCTTCAAATAAGTCGATAGACTCAGGCGGCAAACAGTATGAGAGAGAGTTGATGATTTAAGAGATGAGATGACGATTCATGGATTGAATTGAGAGATAAGGTTTCATTGAGTTTCTTTTTCATCTTTAAAGACTTCAGGAATGTAAATCGAATCTTTCGATCTGAGATTGATGTCAGCTTTGTCCACGTTGAGCTCTCACCTAAATCTGGTGAAGTTCGGTCGAGAAAGTGGCTTAGTCAGAATGTCGACTTTCTGGTAAGTTGAAGGTATGAATCTGACCTCCAAATTCTTACTTATTACTTGCTCCCTCACAAAATACAGATCAAGTTCTATGTGTTTTGTGCGAGAGTGTAGAACAGGATTTGTAGTAACATATATCGAGCTTTGATAATCACACCAAATAGTCGGTTTGCTGTTTAATTTGATCTGTAGTTCACTGAGTAGAGACTTAACCACATGATTTCTGGAGAAGCACTAGCAATTCTTCGGTATTCATCCTCTGTGCTGGACCTAGATACGGTTGATTGCTTTTTTGCACACCATGATATTGGGTTTTTGCCTAAGTAGATACAATACCCTGTTGTAGATCTCTTGTCATCTTGATTTGTAGCCCAGTCAGAGTCTTTATAGCCATTAATACACTAAGTTGCACTTGATTGTAGAATTAGGCCTTGATTGATTGACCCCTTTAGATATCTTAAAATTCTCTTTGTGGCTTTCCAATGCTCATCAAGAGGTTTTTGCATAAATTGGCTCACTTTGTTTACACTAAATGAAATATCTGGCCTAGTTATAGTGACATATTGCAGTGCTCCTACAATGCTTCTGTATTGCTTGTCATTTAGAATTGGTTCCCCTTTATTTTTTGAAAGATGAAGATTACTTGTCATTGGAGTAGGTAGAGGAAATGCCTTGTCCATTTTGGCTTTCAACAGTATGTCATTGATGTAATTTCTCTGATTTAAGTGTATTTCTGAATCTGAAGTTCTTTTGACTTCTATGCCAAGGAAGTAATTTAGCTCCCCTAAATCTTTGATTGAGAATTCTTCTTTCAAGCATTGAGTAATATTCATGATTTCTGATTTGTTGTTCCCTGTAATAACAAAGTCATCAACATAGATTAATACATAAGTTATTATATTATTGAGAAACTTAGTAAACAGGGAGTTGTCAGATTTAGTTGAATTGTAGCCATGTCTTGACAGGGTTGTCTTCATCTTGTCAAACCAAACCCTTGGTGCTTGCTTGAGCCCATAGAGTGCTTTGTTGAGTTTGCATACTAGTTGATCATTGTCCTTTTTTAAGAACCCTTATGGCTGCTCCATATATACCTCTTCCTGTAATTCACCATCAAGAAAAGCATTATTAACATCTAATTGCTTGATGATCCAATTCTTATGCAAGCGAATTGTTAAAATAACTCTGATGGTTGTGGGTTTCACAACAGGAGAAAAAGTTTCATTAAAGTCAAATCCATTTTGTTGTGAATACTCCTTTGCCACCAGTCTTGCCTTGTATTTAAGAATTGAATCATCTGAATTTTTCTTTAGTTTGTATGTCCATTTGCATCCTATCACATTTTTATTCACTGGTAAAGGTACAAGATCCAGTGCTTTGTCCTTTATCAGAGCATTATATTCTTTCTTCATAGCATTTTTCCAGTTGTCATCCATAACTGCTTGCTGATATGTACTTGGCTCTGTGATCTCAGATTCAATGTTATATGTTTTTGGTCTGAATATGCCACATTTTTCTCTTGTCATCATATGGTGTCCAGTATTTGCAAGTACAGATGGCTGCATGTCTTCATCTGTATTGACCTTTAATTGAGTACTGGGTGGCTGAGTGTCATGTAGTACTTGACAAGAGTCTGAATGATGTTCTGTGACTGGCCTCACACTACCGGGACTTATGGTGCATCAACATGTTCTTGATCTCGTTCATTTGTGGGCACTGTGTGTTGAGGACGGATGTCACCCCTTCCATGGCCAATACATTTTTAACTGGTATAACTACCTCTGGTGAAGATAATATTAGAGGTATTGAAAGCTTTGAACTACATATTTTATGTGTTGTTTTGATATCTGCACTACTAAAAGAAAACTCATGCTCATTGAATATTACATGCCTAGATATACATATTCTCCCATTGCTATCAAGGCATTTACATCCTTTCTGACTTGCTGCATATCCTAGAAAATTACATGGCTTGGATCTATACTTAAGTTTGTATGTGTTGTATGGTCTTAAATAGGGAAAACCTAGGCATCCAAATATTTTTAAGCTTTGATAATTCGGTTTGACATTGAACGACACTTCCATTGGACATTTAAACTTTAATACATTTGTAGGCAGTCTATTAATTATATGAACTGCTGGTGAGAAGGCATCTAGACAAAATTTTAATGGCAGAGATGCTTATGCTAGTAATGTCAAACCAGTCTCTACAATATGCCTGTATTTTCTCTCTATAAGACCATTCTGTTCTGAAGTGTGTGGGCATGTGACCCTTTGTGTAATTCCCTTCATTTTAAAGTAACCCCTTAAGGGTAAAAACCCTTTACCACCATCAGTTTGTATAACCTTTATCTGGCAGTTTGTCTGCCTTTCTGCATTTGAAATAAACTGCAACACTGCATTGTTAGTTTCAGATTTTGATTTTAAAAAGTAAATCCATACATACCTAGAATAGGCATCAATAAATGAAATATAGTATTTATAGTCATAGTCAGTACATATTGGGGTTGGACCCCATAAATCTGTTGCAACAAGTTCAAGAGGTTTATTATACACTGTTTTTAAATCTGGAAATGCAAGCTTGTGACACTTGCCCATTTGAAAAAATGTGCAAGTGTAAGAATTAGGAATTTTACTAGTAAGAGTATTATCACAACTGCTCAAAACATGTCTAACAACATTCATAGTGGGATGTCCTAGTTTAAGTGCCATACATCAAAGTTTTCAACATTTTCAATTTTTGAAATGTAACACCATTTTTCATAATTTTCAAAGTTTCTTGAATTTGGAAGATCAAATTTGTACAGGCCTTTATGTTCTCTACCCTACAAAAGAATTTCTTTTGTTAGACAATCTTTAACCATACAATATTTAGAATTAAATTCAAAATAGACGTTATTATCTTTGGCAAATTTAAAGGAACCATTAACAGGTTGTTAAGATATAGTTGTCTAGTTCCATTAATGCTTGCATTTCCAGTGTGAGAAATTTTTGCTGATTTACCATTTCCCATATATAATAACGGTGTACCTTTGTATACTCTATTGCCAAGATTCAATTTGCTCAAGTTGTTTGTCACATGATTGGTTACCCCAGAGTCTGGATACCAGCTATCATCATGTATATTTTTAGCTTCTGCTGTGTCTGTGTTAGTATTGTCTGGTGTCATATCTTGCTACACATTGACCATGTTTGCACTTGGGTTTTGTAATCTTGAATTGTTGTTGCTTTGTTGTGCTGGTATGAAATTGACATCAAATCTGAAGTAGCACTTGTTTGCTGTGTGACCATACTTTTCACATATTTGACATCTTGGTTTGTTGTTACTGTTGAAATTTCATCTACCACCTCTTCCTCTAAATCTGCCAGATTGACCACCTCTGGGGTTGTTTGACTGGTTTCTCCTGCCCTGATTTCTTTCTTGATTTTTGTTTTTGCTGACTGACACATAATTTGCATTATACTCCCAGTTTGCTGGTTTCTTTTGCTCAAGCCTTCCTTCATGGGCACTGAGTATAGAGTGTACACTTTGTAATGATGGTATATTTTCATTAGATGATATTATGACAACTACTGCCTCATATTCTTCATCCAGTCCACTTAAAATGCACAGTATCTACTCTGTGTCTGTCACTTTATGACCAGCAGAAGCTAACTGATGACATATTGTATTGGCCTTAAATAGATATTCTCTCATACTGACATTGTCTTTCCTTAGGTTCTATAATTGCCTTTTATATTGCATTATCCTAGCTGCAGACTGTGAACTGAATATTTGTTCAATAGTGTGCCAAATTTCATGGGTGGTCTTTGCATTCAACTAACTGTGATAACGGCTGGCACTGATGGATGATAATAACCAAGAACTGATCAAACTATCTTGCTTCTCATGAATTGTGTATTCTGCATTGCTGACTAATTTTCCTTCATGATCTGTAGTGAATCTTGATGGGGTGATTAAAGTTCCAATAACATATTCTTGTAACCCATATCCTCCAATTGCAGTTTCAATCTGGAATTTCCAGAGTAGATAATTGGATTCATCAAGCTGTTTGGTGATAATTTGACTTTGTGGCTTGATTATGGATTTGATGAGATCTTGGGTGGTATTACACTGTTGTTGAGTGGTTCTTGATTCTTGATTGGGTGTATTGGCATTGTTGCTGCTTTCTTCTGCCATAATGAAGAAAACTTATCAAGAAAATGATAAAAAAAAAAGAGGGCAAAAGATAGACCAGAAGAGGAAGTGCAGCCAGATCCAATTGTATGATGACTGTAGTCTGACAAGTGGGCTCTTGGCACAACACTTCAGGTGAGTAAAATGAGATCTTGATAAACTGATGAAACAATAGCAGCCGGAGGAATGTTATATGATGAGATTTACTATGATAATCCCATTCTTGGCACGATAACTGCTTTCAAATGATGTTTTTCTTTAAGATTGTTGCACAGTTGTTAAATTGTGTAACATATATCTCAAATAATGAAAATTTTCTGATGAGATTGAGATATTCTCTCAAGAGATTGATTAAATTTTGTTGTTAAGCAACTTTATAGATGGCTCTGATATCATGTAAAAGAAATTAAAAAACTGTATTTCTGTTTGTATTTACTATAATGCTTGATATAGTACAGTACTCTCTGTACAAAGTATTTATAAGAAGATATGGAGTAAATGGGTTGTGCGGGTAGCTCAATATAAATCATGCTTATACAACCCGCACGCTTATACAATATACAAACAGATATGCTTGCCCTATGTCACTTTATTCGCTTATAAAACAATAGAACAATTTCAGTTAATATGGATACGTTTGCTAGCACGTTATAAAAATAACGTTGCTTGTAGAAAGAAATGAATTTCATATTGTGAGCTAAGAAAATAGTACAATATATTGAATACGAATATCCACCGTAGAGTTTTTGGAATATGAAATATCTATATGATCATACAAACTGTCGATTTTTGACTATTTTTATCGAATCGGCATCAAATATCCGTCTGATATAATCTATCATCTACCTATATCTAAAATATTGCCGATATGTCATAACTATAACTCTGACCGATATTCGAACTGATATCTTTCTTGAAAATAATAATATAACCGATTGAAGTTGGATATATGCATGCCATCTCATATAGTCATATAGTATCCAACGTTGATAGCATAGGCTTCTAGATGCCTACTTGTCCTCCAGATCATTTAGTGCAGACGAAGCTAATCTACTCAAGGAAAATTCTATTCTGACAAACTCACTAGCTAGTACCTCCCAGAGCATATCTATCAACTAATGCCACCCTTATTTAAAATCATTTCTGAACAAAATATAAAGAGTAAGAAAAAGATTCTTCTTTCATCCTAGCAGCAAATTACGAAAGGCAAACAATAAAAAAGAATGTCCTAGTAATGGAATTTAGGAGATTTTTTAGTTTACAAGTGGTATCACTTGAATAGGTCGTTCTTCTCATTTCTTTCCTCTGTGTACGTACTAATTTGGATCATAGTGGGGGCGGGGGAGGTGGAAAATTGAGATGTCACGGTGGGGTAGGATGGAAAATAGAGATTTTTATTTTTACTGCTTAATGCTCACATTGACTAATAATAACTAGATCGAAATATGACAGTAGGAGAAATAATAGTTTAGATGATGATAGCAGGGAATACGAGTCATGCATTAATAAAAGTCGTTAAAGCTTTCACTCCAATCAACTTAAACTGTTCTAGAAGCTCAATTATGGTAAACTAGCATGGTTTAAATTTTAATATGATGAGTCTTCATCTGCATATCTATTTGCGTTCGCACGTGAGAGCATCTTATAGTTATATCTGATGTGCCTTTCAGCTCTTTATTTTTATTTCTTTATTTATTTAAAGTTAGTAGGTAGTTATCCCAACTTTCTCCACAAGAAAATGAGTTAAAATAGTGACTTCTTATTTATTTTGTAGGATAATTTATAGTAAGGCAATATTAGTCGATATTCTCGTTCGTTTCATTACTAACCATATCACTTTATTATTCCTTTTACTAGAGTTAAGATTGAAGCGCATAAAATCAAACCCTCACATTTTGAAAATTTTGAACCTCCCTTGAGAAATTTGCACTCCATAGCTAACCATCGTATGATAAAGAATCATATCTGTGTCATATCTATATGCATATGTACAATTTAGATAAATCACGTCTTCAACTTATGATTAAATTTTGTCATATCCAACAATTCCAAATAAACCCAAAGTTTTATCGTTCAATTCCTTTTACTAAGAAATATCTATAGTTTAATTTTTGTGCTTCACATTACCTTTACTAATTATTTGAACGAACCGTGGAATTTATAAAACAGAAATTGGTTAGCTACTTGTTTTAACGTCAAAAATGGCAGTCCGCGAATGCGACGCAGTGGAAAGGAGGTTTGAGTTCTGATAAAAAAACCCAGGCGGATGGTTTTACTATAACCTCCTTAGGAGTTTACCGGCCCGCCGAGTTCTACTGGGTTTTCGAAAAAAAAAGGTCAAAATGGCATGCATCTGTAAAAATATCATGACCTAGCAGAAAATAACAAGTAAAGAGCACACAATAATTTATATAGTGGTTCGGCAATCACGTGAAAACAACCATTCATATTTGCAAAGGCCGTAGGTTTTTTAAAACTTACGAAGAAAACAATGGAGAATGAAACGAAGTTACTGGAGCAAATAAGGTTCCAAACAAAGTTATGGGAAAATGCACTGTATGGAAAAGTTCTTACACTAGTCAATGTATTTTATTTACCAGATATATGTAAGAATTTGGTCTGTGGATACCTTCTTAACAAAGGAGTATTCGAGATGGTGTATAAGTCTGATAAGTTAGTGTTGTCCAAATTGGACAAGGATACTCTTGTAACAGCATGAATAAGTTGAATGTAATAAAGAAATCTTCTGCTTATATTGTTGATTCTTTTAGTTTATGACATGGTAGATTAGAACATGTTAATTATAATTCTCTTAAAAATATGCATAAATTACGATTAATTTCTGATTGTGATTTCGATTCTATCTCTAAATGTGAAATATATGTTCAAGCAAAAATACACCGAAAATCTTTTAAATCTGTAGAAAAGACAACTAGTTTGCTTGATTTGGTATATAGTGATGTGAGTGACTTAAAAGGTCATATCACCTATGGTGGTATCCAATACTATATCACATTTATTGATGATTATACTAGATATGCTTATGTGTATCTAATGAAAACTAAAGATGGGGCTTTTGATAAATTTAAAATTTACCAAGCTGAAGTGGAAACACAATTAGGAGTTAAAATCAAAGCATTACATTCAGATCGTGGTAGTGAATATTTCTCAAATGAATTCACCTTTTTTTGTAAACAACATGGTTCAATTCACCAATGCACTGCCCCTTATACACTGCAACAAAATGGTGTTGCTGAAAGAAAAAATAGAACTTTAGTAGAAATGATTAATGTCATGCTTATAAGTTCAAATTTACCTAATAACTTACACTACAAGAAAAGGTTTCAATTATAGCACTAAAATATCGTTAAATATAGCGTTTCAATGCTATATGCTATTTTTAATCATTTTCTTAAAAAAATAAAATAAGTAAACGATGTTTTCTTGGTTTCCCTCGCAAATTTTACAAGGCCGCCAATTTTTGTATTTCAGCGGTTTTTATCCTTCCTATTTCTATTCCAAGTACCTTCGTCCCCCACATCAAAAATGATGAAACTCTGAGGAAATCTTCAATCAGTTCTAATACTGAAAGCCCAACACTAAAGAATTCTTCTCTTTCTGAATCTTCTCTCAATCCTAGCCTTCCAGTTCTCCTTGATATCTTCGATTTTCTCTACTTTTCTCCAGTTCCAATGGTCTTCTTCTATTTCTCGGCGATGATGCAGTTTCCGTTTCGCTCTTCTTCTATTTCTTAGTGGCAGCGTGATTTTCATTGCCATCTTCTATCTCATAAAATAAAGCACTTTAGTCAATCTTCTCTGCATATTTGTAGATCTACCCTCAACAACTAATTTTGGCAAGCATTCATCTTCATCTCATCAGAGGAGTATAAGCAACGATCTTATGTGGTTATCTTAGCGCGACAAGAAAGAGCAGCTGCATTCACAACTCCATTCAACCCAAATAAGTATCGAATTTTTTGATTTGTCCTTAAATTACTATTTCTATGCTGGTAATCTTTTGAAAATAAATTAGGGATTTGGCTGAGATAGAACACTAATTGAGTTGCATCTATAAATCTGAGCATTTACTATCATCAACCTTTTTTATGGTATCATGGTTTGCTAATGTCCTATTTTATTTTTATTACATAATCCGACACAAATTCCACTAGATTTCCATCCCGCAGCTATTACCAAAAGCAAGTGATCTTGTGAGTCTCAACCCATAAAGGTAATTCATTCGTCTGTAATGTTTAGATTTTGGAATTATTACCCATTACTCAAACATATTTAGAAATCATTACTCAATTCATTCTTATACAACGAGTGTTATGTTTATATAAATTTCAGTATTTGTTGTATTATAAAATATTCAATTTTTTAGCGAATATATATTCAAAAAGCGTAGGAGGTTATCTTGATATATGGTTTGCACATGGTGCATTACAAATTGTCATGTGATATCTTCTTTCAACAAAAACTTAATCTACTACTTATATAGTCATGTCCATGTTAAAATGAAGATTTTACATGATACACTTAGTATCACTAGTAATATTTTATGGTTCTTGTAATATAATATATTGTTAACTTTCTTATTTTTGATTCATCATATTGATAAACTGTTTGCATTTTACACACAAATATAGTCTGAACTTTTGTTTTGTTTGAACTGTATCATATGGCAATATTATCTAAACGATAACGCTTTGTCATTTATTTAGTGAATGAAATAAATAAAGTTGTTACTGTCATGTGGGAGAAATGTTAATAAAATTTATAGTTGTATATTTGGTTAGACGACATTATTTTTATCTAATTGAGTGGAAATATACAGTTGCATATTTGGTTGATGTAATTATCTGGGTTAAATGTTGCTGCTTTTGGGTTTTATTTGTCAGTCAAATTTAAGGACATGCTTCTGTGTCATAGTTAGAAAAATCGGTGTCAAATTTATCGCCTTATCATTATTTAACCATGCATAATTAATTTTGTTTTAGATTTCATTATTTGCTTTTCATATTTATTTAGTATATTATTTCCCCTGTAGGTACACTTATTTCTTAACTGGAATAGTGGATGCTAGTGCTAAAAAACATCAACATCAAAGTTAGTTTTGGAAAACAATAGTAAGGAAATTATGTGAACTTCCCATAACTGAATTATAGGCATAATCTGTTACGTTTTATATAAGATTCAAACTTTTACATTCGACAATGACATGACCTGTAATTTTAAGATGTTGTTTTGGCAATTTAAGGTACGACTTCAGATGATAGGCTTGTTCATCATCTTTATTATTCAAGGTACATTTACTTTAGCTTTTTTACTTTTACTAATAATGCTTACTAAGGAATATGTTATGTTCGCTTTCTGATTAATCAATACACATAAGGTGTAGAGGTAAACAACCATTATAAGCTTAGCTACATGCTACTTATTAGTCTGCTACACTAACAACACTATAGGAAAACACACAAATGGTTATCTAGAGATTAAAGCACATACAAATACAACTTAGCTCACCTTCGGCAAGGACTCGGCCTCATTATGTTGTTCACAATTTTGACAGGAATGTTTATGCATTGAACTCAAGGCCCCTGGTTACTAATAAATGAAAATTGATGTTCATAAATCATAGTTACCCACTCTCTTTGTACTTGGTGCTTTAGAAGTTACTTAGACTACAATGGAAGATTCTCTTTATTACTTCAACTTGATCATGCCACTTTCATACTTGAGGCTAACTTTTAAATTTGATTTCATTTCTACAACCCCAAATTGCATTGGTAGTAAAAATAAGGAGAGGAGAAAAACAAAATCATAAAGACTAAGACCAAAAGGAAAAAAGGATACTTTCCTAGATTGCTCTTTGACTAACCAACTTGTCAAAATTTATATAAGCAAAAAAATTCTTGGTTGGAGGAAAATACAATGTGAGAAGAAGAAAAGATTTAGTTTTACCATTGTGTTTCTTTTCTTTATTCATCTTGCTTAAGTTTTGACTTTCATTGTAAGTTATTTTTTCAATGATGAATGGTACTTTCTCTTTGTAGTGCAGAATATAAATCGAAAACTTAGTTGCTTTGTTGATAGGTGACCTAGTGGGAAACTTTGGAATGGTCTGTCATGCACCCTGAATTTCTACTTGTTTTTTCTCTGTAGTTGATTGGTAGAAGCAACTTGCAAATTTTTAATGAAAAAAATACATTAGAATTGGTTCTTTTATCAAATCACAGACCTAAACCCATACTAATACTTACCTAATTTTGTCATGGGTGATCCTTTTATTCATTTCTTATCCTTCTTTACTGAAAGCATCATAAATTTTGTACTTCATGTTATAGTGCTACCTGTAATGTTGTTATCGATACCGCTATTCAGATGGAAACTGAGGAAAATGCCACATGAGGTATACGTTATACCTAAAGCACCTATTTTCTAGAATTTCAAAACACCCTTTTTAACCGTTTACTTTACTACATGTGTTGAACTCTTTCTAAATTTTCACCATATGAACTATTATATTGAATTATTTTTCTAACAAGCAATATCCATGTATATCTACAAAAATTATACATCAACAAACATTTTAATAAACACATAATTTCCTTATTATATATGGTAGTCTATATGATGCAAGGTTGCAAATGGTAGAAGCTAGACCAAAGGTAAGATAGACATTTTCATAAAACTTCATGTGTATACTGTTATATTTCTCATAGTGAAAGAAATTATTGTACCTAGGCGGTGCGCCGATACCCAGGCGGTGCGCCGATAAGCCTGGACACAGAATGTTGCTCCATGTACTCTGACATATCGATTCAGACCAAAAGGTTCTCATCATCGTACAACTGCTCAGCAAGTGCCTTTGTAAGCTATGTTTTACCAACACCGATAGGACCCAAGAACAAAAATGAGCCGGTAGGCTGTTGCGGCCTACCAAGCCCGGTCCTTGATCTGAGAATAGCTTCAGCCACTGCATCTACTGCCATATCCTGCCTGACCACTCGCTTGTGTAGTCTCTCTGCCAAACCAATTAGTCTTTCCTTTTCATTTTGGCCTAATCTTGTCACTAGAATGCCTGTCCATCTACTGACAACCTCTGCAATTTGCTCAGGGCCAACTGTCTCTGTCAACATCAAGTTTTCCCCTGTCTCACCTTCAAGTTTTGCTATGGCTGCGTTAATCTCACGAAGAGCACCGTATTTGAGATCGGCTGCACAAGCTAAATCCATTCTCCTCTTCGCCTCTTGCAGAGTGAACATCAAATCCTCACGTCGCTGCTTCAGTTTCCGTATCTCATCGATTCTTTCCTTTTCGATTCTGTATTTCATTCTTAATGGGTTTAGCTTATCCCTCAAGTCGTCAACTTCCTTTTTAACCTCAACTAGTCGAGCTTTACTTGCTTTATCCTTTTATTTCTCTAGAGCATGCAACTCTATTTCTAACTGTATCTTCTTCCTTTCTAGGTTATCAATTTCTTCTGGCTAACTGTCAAGTTACACTCTAACATTTGCACACGCTTCATCAATCAAGTCTATTGCCTTATCAGGCAAACGCCGACCTACAACATGAACATTGACATCGTATCAGGTAATGTTTTAGTAAGTTTCTTTAATGGTAAGCATTATACAGTTGCCATCACAATATATCAAAGATTAATCACCCGCATTTCACAAGACACCAAACCACCAGCATCTCATTCTGATCGCACTGTTTTGTTGGGCAAATGTCAACATACAGCATGGTATTTGATATTGTTTTAGGAAACGTTTTGGAGTTTGCTTTTAAAGAGAAGCATGATACAGTTGCCATTACAGTAAGTGATAAATTAATCATCAATGTATATGACACCAAACCACTACATTTTATTCTAGCCAGATTTACATACAACCAAAAATTATTTACCAGATAACAACAACAATATTGAATGACAACAACAATATCATGATGGCCCTAATCAAAACTACTGTAAATGTTTTCTGCAAAGTGTAGTGAATAAGTCATGTAAGTCTATTGAATGACATGCAAGTGTGGACAAACTTAATATAGTCATGTTTCCCAACCTAATTAACTTTTTGTATATTAACTATGTCATTCATATCTGAATATTTGAATTATGAACTATAATTTTAAATTAATGTTATTGTATTGTATATACTATACTTGATTTTTTTAATCTATGTTTAAATGCAGGTAAAAAGGAAGTTGCGTTAAAGATTTTGGTAAAGATATTACTTCATATGGTCTAGAGATTTTGCGATCATGGGTTAATTGGAGTATAATATTTTGTCTTGAAGGATCTGATGGTAATTATGTGATCTTTTATGTTGTTTTTATCTTATCAATGAAATATTATGTATGAACGCGGTTATATTAAATATTTGTTGTTTGTTTTATTCTCAAATGTGTATTATTTGATTATATACATACCAAAGCTATTCTATTTATGCATGTGAACTATTGTTAAATAACAGGGAACGAAGAAATTCGTGGTAGGAGATGTCATTAGTAACAAAACAGAAAAAGCAAAAGCTTTTATAGCATTTAATAAATCCTGTAGAAAAGAAGGAATGCTATATAATACTATACCATGTTGATCAACACTATAACACTCATTCTATAGCGTTTACTAAAAGCTAAGGGAAGCTATTTTTGTTAAATAAATGCTATAGAAAAGAATAAATGCTATAGAATATATTGTATGCAAGGGATGATGTGGCATGTTGATAAACGCTATAAAAACCATTCAATAGCGTTTTCATTCTTTCGTAGCGTTGATCTTTATAGCGTTTAAAAAGCACTATGAAAAGCTATTTTGTCATAGCGTTTGCACAAGTGCTATTATAGATTCTTGATCTATTATAGCATGTCGTTCCACAGCGTTCTTTAAAACGCTATGGAAAGCTATTATAGCGTTTTTAAAACGCTATCAAACGTCCAGTTTCTTGTAGTGTTATGGGGTGATGCTATGTTATCTGCATGTTATATTTTCAATAGAGTACCACTTAAAAAGAATAATGTTTTCCCTTATAAATTAAGCGTTTTGAGTTGAAATTGACTCAAAAGGAGTATATAGAGCAAGTGCTTTGCCGGTTTAGCATGGAGAATGCAAAAGCGTCAAATACAACTTTACCTTTGCATATGAAGCTTTCGAGTAAGCGGTCACCAATCTTGAAGAAAGACAATTCTTATATGGCAAAGGTGCCATATGCTAGTACGGTTGGAAGTTTAATATGTGCTATGGTGTGTACAAGCCCTAATATTGCAAATGCCGTCGGGATGGTTAGTCGGTATTTGGCTAATCCGGGGAATTTGCATTGGGAAGTTGTGAAGCTTATACTGAGATACCTTAGAGGTATATCTCTCATGGTCTTGTTTTTGGCGGTAGTGAAGGGATGAATTGCAAGTTGGTTTGTTATTGTGATTCGGACTACGCCGGTGATATGGATCAGAGAAAATCAACTTCCAGATATGTCGTCACACTTGGCGGTACAGTCATATGTTGGAGATCGAGATGGTAGTTGCTTTATCCATTACCTACCTAATATCCTCTTTGCTTCTCCTAGACCATTCATTTCGAATTCCAATTTCAAACTCAATTTTAACTTGTTGATTTCATTCTTGTCTTTTAAAGCAGTGTGCATGTCATCCACATACAAGAGTAAAACATCCAAGAATCGTTTTCCAACCACTTGAAATATACACAAGCATCCTTGATGCTTCTATCAAAACCATTTTCAAGTATAAAATGATCAAATCTCTTATACCATTATTTAGGTGATTGCTTTAAACCATATAGTGATTTCTTTAACTTGCAAACTAAATTTGACTCACCATCCATAACAAAACCTTCCGGTTGCTCCATGTAGATGTCTTCATCAAGGTCACTATGCAAGATGGCGGATTTCACATCAAGTTGCTCCCACTCCAATTCGTGAATAGAAAATATAGCAAGCTGTAATATCCAGATTGAAGTATAACACACAACCGGTGTGAATATCTTATCATACTCCTTCTCCTTCCTTTGTGTAAACCCCTTAGCACTAGCCTAGTTTTGTATCTCCCAATGTCCTTTACCTTGTATATCCATTTGCATCCAATAGCACGATTTCCTTTAGGAAGTGGAATCAAACCCCAAGTTTGATTCTTTTACAACGGTTGCATCCCTTCCTCCATGGCACAAATCCACTTCGAGCTATCACTCGATTCCATGACGTCATCAAGGTTTATCGGCTCATCTTGGACTACATGAAAAGCATAGTCCAAATTATCACAAAAGCTAAGATAGTTCCAATCACCATATCTATCGGGTGGCCTTATAGCACATCGACCCACCCGACTAACAATACCATCACCCAAACTCCTTTCGGCTCATCCTTGAACCGAATCCTCTCTAGAATCATGTACATCACCAACACTACTTGGGGCACCCAATGGACTATGTGATGTTACATCAGCCGCTCCCTCCTCACAAGCATCTCCAACTATTCTACTCCTTGGACAAAAGAAGGGAATAACTTCCTTCTCCTTTGATTCACATGAACCAAATCCGGAACATTCGATGAGCTCTCATTCTCCTTGAAAAAAGCCGACTCAGTAAAAGTAACATGACGAGAATTCACAACCTTCTTCATTTCCGGATTCCATATCTGATAGCCTTTACTCCATCCGTATAACCAAGCAACACCCCTTTGAAAGCTCTAGGCTTAGGCTTATCATTTATCATATCATGAACATAAACAAGACTACCAAACACACGAAGATAACTCAAGTCAATGTTCTTTCCCTTCACACTTCCTCTGGAATTTTGTTACCAATAGTCGAGCATGGAATTCAACTAACAATATGCACTGCGGTTGACAAAGCTTCGACCCAAAATTCCTTAGACAAACTTGATGCCAATCTCAAGCATCAAGCTTTCTTAAGTAGAGTATGGTTCATCCACTCCGCAACACCATTCGACTGCGAATCTCCCGGTGTAGTAAAATGCATCCGAATATCATGATGCTTGCAAAACTCCAAGAATTCTCCGGAAACACTCTACCGTTGCCTGACCTTGCTCAGAATTGAATTAGTTTGAATGTTTGAACCTTAAATTGAATATTGAAGTCCAAATTTGATTTAAGTGATTTAAATCGGTAAATTAAAATTGACCTCGAATTTATATAAATTGAAATGGTTTAAAATTGAGAATTGAATTGAAATTTAAACCATTAATCAAATAGTTGAATTGAAATCGAAATCGAAATTGACTTAAATCGAAATCGATTTAGATTGAAATCGAAATCGACTCGATTTGAATTAATTTAAGATTGTGATGATTTGGATTGGAATAATTGGAATTGAATCAGTTTGGTTGAAATTTGAACCTGAGTTCGGATTTATTGGAAATGGGAGGAGATGGTTTGAATTTTAATTTATTTCCACGATAAACTATTTTCCTATAAAGTGTTTTAAAATTCATCTTTTTAAAATTTCCAAATTATTTAGATTTTCAAATCATTTAATATATAATATATTTTAACTATTTAACTATTTTAACTTTTAAAACTATATAAAATTATTCAAACTATTTTCTAAAAATTCAAACTGGTCAGAGTGGAAACTGTGTATGTTTAAATCGTGGATTTAAATGCGAATTGGGTTAAAATGAAGTTATAACCTAAATTGTAATCCGAATTGAGTTTTGAAGTAAATATGATGAATTTGGAATAAATGATATTTTGAAGCGAATATGATATTTTGATATCAAGTATGAATCGTTTTCGAAACGTAAAAGAACCAACCGGTGTGTAAAACGACGTTTGGTTGTTAAAGAGACCAGGGCCTCTTATTGGTATACTCTCTGTCAATATTGGAACCACTTTAACAACTGTGTACGTGGAGGAGGCTCCTGAATGAAGTGGTTGGATTTGGCTTACTTTGATGGATTCGAAGAAAGAGAACGATGATGGATAGATCCTGGCACTTGTGCCAATTTTAAATGACCAAAACAGGATGGCTCGACAAGGCCAAGCAGGCTAGCTACCCCTAGCGGACATCCGTTCTTCGATTTTCTTCTTGGACTTGGTTCATACTTTTAATTTGATGTTGGTTTCGATATTCTTCCAAAATTATTCGTAAGGACAAAGATTCTTTCAAAATTGCTACCGAACTAAAAACTGATACCTAAAAACTGCTACCGATAACTACAAACTGATACCTAAAAACTACTATCAATAACTAAAAACTAATACCTAAAGAAAGTTGTCCTTCAAGCTAAAATACTGAAGGTTTGTCCTTGAGGCTAAAACACTGAGAAATTTTGTCTTTGACAATAATTTCCAGTTAAATAAAATCTCAATTTATAAATTTAAATCAATATTAAATATTCAATCTCAATTTTAGTTAAAGTTGAGAATATTCATTTAATCACTTTTCATCAAATCAAGTTATCCTATTGAGATCATCTAGTACAAAACCTAATACGACTAATGATATTAATGACGATGACTTTATGCTCCTGCTCAAAACAGCAAGGATGTATCAATACCAGATAATAGTACTGAACAAAAGAGAAGTAAAAGAGCAAGGATAGAGAAGGACTATGGTCCTGACTTCATAACTTATCTTGTAGAAGGCAGTAAGGACGAAGTCCTTAATGTGAGTTGGTATGTAATGAATATGGATGATGATCCTAAAACTTATTCTGAGGCTATGAATTCCAGAGATTCCATTTTCTGGAAAGATGCTACCAATGATGAAATGAGTTACATACTATCAAACCAAACTTGGGTTTTAACTGATTTACCACTTGGTGTTAAATCTATAGGATGTAAAATGGATATTCAAGAAAAAGTTGATTACAAATGGATCCATTGATAACTTCAAAGCCAGATTAGTTGCTAAGGGTTATAAGCAAAGACATGGAGTAGATTATTTTGATACATATGCTCAAGTTGCTTGCATATCTTTTATACGCTGTTTAATAGCACTTGCATCCATTCATAAATTGGTCATACATCAAATGGATGTAAAGATCTCTTTTCTATATGGAGATTTAGAAGAAGAGATATATATGGAATAACCTAAAGGTTTCAAAACCCCAGGACAAGAAAAGAAAGTTTGCAGATTAGTAAAGTTTCTTTATGGCCTGAAGCAAGCTCCCATGCAATGGCATTAGAAGTTGCATTATTATATGGATACATTGTTAATGATGCTGATAAATGTATTTATAACAAATCGGATAACACCGGTTTATGTTATAATATGTTTATATGTTGACGACATGTTAATATTTGATTCTAATATATCCTGTGTGAATGAACTAAGAAGTTTCTATCTTCTAAGTTTGATATGAAAGATCTAGGAGAGGCTGACGTAATTTTAGGAATTAAAATCATTAGGAAAGAGGGGGAGTTGTTACTAACCCAATCTCATTACATTGAGAAGTTCCTCAAAAAGTATGGTCATTATAACAACAAACCAGCACCAACTCCTTTAGATCCTAGTATTAAATTAGTAAAGAACACTAGGTGTACCATTTCTCAACTTGAGTATTCCAGGGTTATTAGGAGTCTTATGTATGCTATGCATTACACTAGACCCGACATTGCACATGCTATAAGCGTGTTGTGTCGATTTACGAGTAATCCAGATTACAAACATTAGAAATCGATTTCTAGAGTTGTAGCTTATTTGAAAGGAACCATTAACTATGGTTTATCTTAGAAAGGATATCCAGATGTAATAGAAGGATATAGTGATGCGAACTGGAACAATGTATAATCCAAATCCAAGTCTACGACTGGATTAATCTTTACATTAGGAGGTGCTACTGTGTCTTAGGGTTCCAAGAAGCAAACCTGTATAACCGACTCAACAATGTTGTCAGAGTTGATTGCACTAGCAGATGCATGTAAGGAAGCAGAATGGCTTAGGAATTTCTTAATAGAAATTCCACTATGGAAGAAGCCATCTCCAGTAGTCTTGATTACCTGTGATAATCAAGCTACGATATATAATGTCTCTAATAAGACATATAATGGGAAGTCTAGACATGTAAGCCTAAGACATCAAATGATAAGACAATTACTCAAAAGAGGAGTAATAACTGTTGACTACATAGAAACAAAGAAAAACTTAGCTGATCCACTCACTAAGAGTCTTCCAAAGGCAATTGTTTCTATAAAATCAAAGGAAATTGGACTAAGGCCTGTGAATCAAGGTTGATCATCCTTAATAGAAACCCAACCTATGTTTTAAAAAGGATAAACAAGGTTCAGTGGGTGATAACAAGTTAAGAGAATGATTATGGAACACTAAATCAAAAAATCCCATTATGTTTAGTGTTGGATTCTGCAAGAATAAAGGATGGATAAAATATCCGTAATTAGTCTAGATAACTAAAAGGTGTATCGCAGAAACACCTAAGAGACTTACCTATATGAGTATGGAACTCAAGCCGTTTCCTAGCATTCAAAAGTAGACTCATGAACCCAAGATTAAAAGCACATGACCATTAACATGCTAAGAAATACATAACACTTTACCTAAGAAAATCAACATGTGTGATTGTTCCGGTTTTATCATTAGGGATATTTAGTTCCGGATTCGTTCACCGTAGAATCTCGATAAGGCTTTGAATGTTTTACACTAACTGAAGGTTCAAATCCAAAAGATACCTTTCATTTATGTGTTGGTTTTCACGATGATGCAATTCCTTGACCTTGAACTACGTTAGGCTTGATACCACTTAGGTACGTAGGCAATCACTCAAGTAATGCAGCCATTCCATTTTTAAACTTAAAATGTTTTAGAACATTCAATCTTGAAAATAGGGGGAGAATGTTGGATATTTTCAGCATTGCCTCCATAGTTTTTTATTTAAAGTGAGAAGAAGAGAGAAGGAAGAATAGTTCCACATCTTGGGAAATATGAAACTATATTTATTTAAATATAGATTCCACATGAGATGGTTGGGCCCTTTGGGCACCCAAATGTTTGCTTTGTTATGAGGAGGGAAGTCATGCATAACCACCACACGTGCGCTGCCGCCGTCCGTCCGACCGAACCGGGCCAGGTCGGGTTCGGGTCTAAATTGATAGAAATAATTTTTTTTGAAATGTGCCCGATTTAAATTCAAATTTAAACGAATAGATCTAGTGGAAGATGCAACAGTTGGTGATGGAGAGATATTTGAATGAACGGATACGACCGTTAGCAACGGTTGGGAAGGGATGCAACATTTTGAACATATGCATCTCTAAACGAATAGACATCTCTCCAACACAATAAATAGCGACTTCCAGAACCGTTGCTATTTCAACAAAAACAGCAACAACTTCTTCTTCTTCTTCTAGATTTTGTAACGCCGGAAAGTGTTGCAGAACACTTTCATTACAACCAGATTTTACGACGCCTGTGAGGTGTTACAAACGCAGAAACATTGCAAATCTGTTCTCTTCTTCTTCTCCATTCTATTCTCTACAAATTTGCATCATCAGAAAATATAATAAAGTGTTCTTGGCCAGATCAAGATAGTACAAATTTTGAATCTGCTTACGTTGTTCCAAGGCTTCATTGAATCCTGAAGTCAATAGTTTGATAACCCGTTTGTACTCGGTGGGTTGAACTATTGCCTAAAAGAATCTATACTCTAGATCCTTGAAGTCAGAAGTACGACATTATTTACATCTTCCTCGTCTCCAACCATAAATTTTCCAACACATCTCAACCTTCTACTTCCAGTTAAAATCTGCTTGGTCAAAATCCCCAGACGCTACTGAACTTTATGTGATTAGTTATTTAGGGATGTTTGTTAGTATTATATATAAACAATACATGATATCAGGCAACGAAATCCTTGCCTACACGACTATCTCAACGTTGACTTAAAAAAGTTGTCTTAAATTATGGTTTGATAAGAATTCATCCAAAGTGAAGTAAATACCAGCAAAATTAAAATAAGATGTTATTATCGTTTATTTTGAACTTTTTATGTTCTACAATACGCACACACACTTAATGATATCATAAACTTATCTATACCTTACTCCGTAATGTCAAAAGAAATTCTAAATGTTGTATAAATATTGTTAGAGTTAGACTAGGACATAAATGAACATAACTTTAGTAACTTAGTGAAATAAAGCCAAATGTTGTTTCGGTTTATTGTTCAATGGTTCAACATTTAGGAAAGAATCATAATTCGATTTAATTATTTTGTTTCATTTCTAAATCTGATTCCTCACCCATATACACACATATTCTTGTAAAGTTCTTGAATGTGACACATTTTCACCAACATTTAGGCTCTGCTTGCATTATAAAAACAAGGCAATTTACCAACACTAAAAAAGCGTCGACGGGACGACGGTAAAACCCATATCGACGTCGCACTGACGTGATATCTAGCGTCGGTACAAAATAGGTTAGAAATGCATTCTAATGCCTTGAAGACTGTAACGACCCAGAATTTTGGTTATTCGGAATTAGAATATTTGATTAATTTTAAATATTTAAAAGTTAATTTTATAGATTTAATAACTTAAATTTCAAATATAACGATTTATTGGGTAATTTAATTATGGAATTTAATAATTGAAATTTGGTTAAATAGTGGAATCTTGAGTTTTAAGGTAGAAAAAAATTCAAAGGCTTATTGAATTCTATTAATAAGAATGTAGGTAAATAAAATTTTAAATTGAATTTAAAAGTGATTTACTCGATTTTTAAAAATAACTCGTTAAAATTAACATATAAAAATAGCCTTCCGGGGCACACTCTCGGATTTCGACGAACCAGTTCCATTAGATTCGTAATAGTGTATTATTATCAGATTTCAATTTCACAGCGTTTGGATTTAACGTTTGGTTGTACGGAATAGAAACACATTGAAATGCCTGTCGGAAATTTAATATAATAATTGGATTCAAAAAGCTATCTTCTCCATACGATCGAGTTAGGGCTCGAAACTTATTCGATTGCGTTCGGAATAGGGGTATAACATTATGAACACTTGGCGGCACACCTCGATTGGAGTCCGTAATTTACAGTCAGATAATTGGGAAATTTAAATAGTATATTTTATTCAATTTGACCATAGATTTCCTTTCAGCTATTTTTCTATCTCTTTTAGCCACCCTACCCTACCTGGGCAAGCTACCCTACGTATCTCCCTCTCACTTCATCCATTTAAATGTTCCGGTAAGCCAGAGAAAAAAATAAGAAAAAGAAAACTTCAAAAAATTAAATTCTTGAAATCTACTCGACTAAAAAACGTGAAACAGATTTTAAAAATCATAATTCACTTAGATCTTCGATCTAGTAGGCGATTTGGGAGGTTTGGCGATGATTTGAGAAACTCGACAATGAAAATCGAATGGCTATATGAGCTAGGGTTGGGGATTTCGTTAGATATGAGAAGAATTAAGGGAGATTAAACATCGTTTTTGAATTTGTCATGGAAAATAGCAGCTACAGCAAAAATTTGGTGAAGTCCGATCATTGTTTGAGATTCGCGACTGTAGCTTGGTCGAAGTGTTGACGACCAAGTCGCGTTGGGCATTGGCAAGGCGGAGGTGGCATAGGGTTGATGGTCGAGTGTCGTTCGTCGCAAGAAGAACGTTGGCGAAGTCGTCGTGCAGTTTAGTGAAGCAAGTCGTGGTATCATCGCCTGCACGTGCACGACCATAGGGAATTTCATTCGCGTACAGGAGATTAGGGAAAAAGATGATAGTGGGTCGTGTTTGTTAGTTTGGGCCGGGTCTATGCTATTGGGTAAAGAGAATTTGTTATTTACATAAATAATTTTTTTAAAAAATCATTAAACTTATATATTGAATATCTCATTCTCTTTAGGTCCAAATCCCACGCGGCCAGTCACGTTGGGTTCGTATTAACGAGAACTTTACTATGGAATCAAATTGGTTGAATTTAAAGCTTGTAGAATTTTCAGTTAAATTCGAAAATCAAAACCAGAACGTGGAAGCGGCAACTGGAAATAAATGTGAGTAATACTCAATCATCTTGGAAAATTAGTTTATTTTAAATAGTTAAAAATTTATTTATTGGTTGATTGGATGAATTTATAAATTATTATCAGTTGAATATTATTATATATATAGTAGTATATATTAGTAGTTGGACATATCTCCCGCCTATTGGAGCGGATGAGACCCTATGCGCCCCCCATAATAGCGGATGACCTTATATTACCACGATATCCCACCTCGAAGCAGGATTGGTATTTTATGTTACATAATATCTATGGTTGCAGGGAGAACATGTTGGAGGGATCCAATTGGATTCCTCAAAAATGTTGATTTCAATTTCATATATAGTGTTATATGATATGTTTGAATAATCTGTGATAGATTATGATATGATTTGATCTATTGGATGCTACAGTAGCGCTGGCCTAGATTTTGGTATTTTAAAATACCATAAATATTATTTTGAATTTAGAAAGAAATTAAAAGTGGATTTTGGAAGTGAAATATTTATATTGAGTTTTGGGATTATTTAAAGAGGTATTGATTTGGATAAAATAAAAGATTTGATTTTAAATTTGTACTTAACAATTTTGTGAAATAATTTAAATAAGAGATGAGTTTGATTTAAATACAAGATTTGATATTTGAAATTTATTTAACTATCTTGTAAAGTGTTTTCGACATAGATATTTTTAAATAAGCTATACAAGAAATTTTAAAAACAATAAGTTTTAAAATGAGATTTTTAAAATACGAAATAGAAGGCGAAATCGAGATTTGGAGGGTTTTGGAATGTAGTTTGGATTATTTAAGAAATAGTTCTATAAGTGGGATTTTAATTAGAAATCGATTTGTAAATGGGTTTAGTAATATGAACCTATTTTAAAACTGAAAATGAGTTTATAAATTTATAAACAATGTTTATAAATTAAGTGGAATGATTATCATTCGATAAATTGGAGATGTAAATTCACTGTGTGAATTTAAAGTGAGATATGTAAATTGGTTTAGAAAGAAATAGTAAATTCTATTTTGGAAATTTGGGAATAGCTATGAAGTTGGAAATGTGAATCAACATTGGATGAATTGAGAGAAATTTATAAATTGAAATTGGTTATACTGGAATATATTTTTATCGAGAGGATAAGTTTGGTTTAAAAAGAGGATTTTTAATTATTAAACTTTGTAATTTAAATTGTGTTAGCATTAAAATATTCTAGAAAGTTAGTTATATAAATATTTAAATTTATTGAAATGAATTCTAGATTTTATAAACAAGTCTGGTAAATCGATTAGAAAATTTATAAATAAATTGGAATTGGATATTGATGTTTATTTTAAAGGTGCTTTGATATTTTAAATAATTATTTAACCATATCTTTGAAATTTATTATTATTATGTATATAATTTAAAAGTAAGTAATTGGAATCTATTTATAAGTACTCTCGAGATTGTAATCCAGATTTGTTAAGCGGATGTGATTGTATAAGTGGAGTGTTATAATGGGATTTCTGGAAATTTAGGGAATTTCCAAAATAGTTAGACTCGGGAACTTCGAAAATGAATATGAATTCATTAAAAGAAATTATAGACAGTTAGTTGGATTATAAACAAGTATAATCGATAATGTTTGGAAATTGTAAAGAGAATTAGAAATTTATTCCAGAAATTTAAAATATGAACTATAACGGGTAGAGGGTTTGCAAATAAATTTGTGAATGTTATATTAAGTGGGAAAATGGGAAATCCTCTTTTGTTTTATAATCGTACTCATACAATCAATATGAGCTATGAAGATTTCCTAAGCGTTGATATCAAATGGGTTTTGGGAAAATATACTTATGAATATTCTCCTAAGTATTGAAAATGGGTTTTGAAGATATTTTTAAGTGTGAAACGATTGATATAGAATTATTTTTTTCTAAGTGTTATTAATTTACTCCGGAAATATTGCTTAGTGTTGAAATGGTTTAAAAATATCATGTTATGTATATAAGTATTTGAAATTGTTTTTTAATATTGAATTATTGGAAGAGATTTGGATATATATCTTTGTAAAGATATTTTGAAATAAATATTTTGGAAAATTTATAATATGGGCCTAGTGACTACTTATGTGTGTAAATTGATAGTTAAATAACCGACAATCAAATCTGGCCAGATTCGTTAATCGTTTCGAAGAGATCGGGATCAGATTTAATTATCCGAAAACACTTCGATTCGATTTGTGCATTACGAATTGTGATATCATGAAGATAATGAAGACGGTGATTTTGGAGATTTGGTTTGTTCAGACCCAGAACAACTTGTATGGATGAATGTTATTGGCACATTGTCATTGGAGGGCAATGAGTATTCTAATTATAAATTCCTTGAAAGGTAATCATAGCCTCAAGCCTCATCAACCGGGAATGACTAAAACATGGGAGATGCAGCAAGGCTAAGTGGGTCGCACCCAAGTAAGGTATGTTATCACTTTGATACCCTCGGATATATATATTATAAATTATGGATATGGTTGTGCATGGAAAAGAGAGCGCTCAATTAGGGTGGGAACACCCGGAGTGATAACATATTCGGTACTATTCAGGTTAGGGGTAGGCCAGTCCTGTGTTGGCAGGGATCATTAGGTATGATCTTGGTACATTTTTTAGAGGTGTACTATGGCGGGTGGTACCCCCGTAGCCCAGTCATTGTATGAAATCCAATGTCCACTACGAGCCTTTACGGTTTTGATTGTAGGGTCTAGTATTGTGGAATTTATTTAATGTAACAATTTCGGCTATTTTAATAAGTACTTGTACGTACATACTATTATAATATCGCAGGATTTTCTATAAAAGTGTTTTGGTTATCGTAAGGTAAAAACCCGTCGTTTTTATGTGTGGCGTGGTCTTACGAGATACCTTTGATTTCAAAGGATTTTGATAACAGCAATAATTCAAATTGAGTGTGTTTTCTCACGCTGGTTTTCCAGACTGACTCGGGTGTTATTTTATTATAATGTTCGGGTCAGACCGAGTATTACATATTCAGGTTAATATGCAATGGAGCTCAGGAGACGAGCTGGATGATAGAGACATATTCCGCATACTTGATTATATTCCGTTGTGTGTGTTACGCTGTATATTCAGCACTGGTGAGGACAAGTTATTATAACTATCCAGTATTGATTGGTTGATTGTTGTACTCTGATGATGGTATGTATAAATAACAATTATAGTTCTTTTCGTATAAAGATATGTTATTATCTATTATATATTGTTCCGTTGCGATTATGAGATTTTTTGTTATTGTTTTGGCTCTTTTATCTTTCTTTCTTTTTCTTCTCCCCTAACAATCCGCCATTTTATTCAATTTTGAGTTGACATGTGCAGTTGTTTGTCAACTTAGAATGTACAGAAAAGTGGGTCGTTACAGCTGGTATCAAAGCTGAAGGTTAAGCGAGAACCTTGGCTTTGGTGGGGAATGCTCATTAGAGATAGGGTCAGTAGTATCCTAGAATGAGTTTGAGTGTATATATATATGAGCGCGTATTTTTTAGTGATAAAAAATTGTTTTATATTGTGTTGGTTGATCTATTGAGTGGCTTATGGATTATAGTTAATACGAGTAATTAACGTCAATGATAGGGATCTCTAAACACTTAAACAGAGCAATTCGACATAGTATTGTTTTGAAATTGAGTGAATGAAATAATTTTACCTGGATTATATTTTATATATAAAGGAATAGTGCTTCAAAAATTCTTATGGTATATATGGAGTGCTTGGTTGTTAAGAAATGATAATATTTATTATCATTTATTGTTTGTTGTTGTGATCGAATATAAGTGGATATTATAATCAAAAGTTAAGAAATGATTTCATATAACAAAATAGAATTATGAAAATATGATTTATAAATGTAATTTATAAATTGAAATGAAATGAAATTCCTAAAGTATATTATATAAATATGGTTTATAAAAATGATTCATAAAAGATTTAAAAGACGGAAATTTGGGAATTCAAATCCTGTTGGTTTTGAAAATGTTTTTCAAAGCTTTGGAAAATAGTAATAGTATTATTTGAAAAATATTTTTGAATAGAAATATTTAAAGGGATTTAGAGGAAATAAAAGCACTAAACTCACTTCGGTCGCAGGAAAATAATTTCGGTGATAACTGCAGCATCATTGACGTTCATTTTCGAGTTTCCAAGAGAGGAATTGCTACCATTGGAGTTTTGTTTGGTAAAACTAGTTTTGGTTTTGAAATTCAAAAGAATAATTTGATATACCAAGGGATTGTATGTATATATATATATATATGATTTTAAAAATGATTTGAAATACTTAGAACAAAGTGTTTAAACTTCGGGATTTTGATTTAAAATGTTTTATGGAATATGAGTAAGTTTGATAACTTATAAAATTTGAAAATTAGCAAGTTAAAACAATGTTTTTATGTTGTTGATATGAGTGTTGTGAAAAGTAAATTTTGAAAGGAATCTTAACTTAAGTTGAATGAAGTGAATTGTGGAAAAGAATTCAATCTAAGCTAAACGAAATAATTTTGGAGATGAGTTAAGGAATGGACTAATTGAACTAGTGATTTGAATTTGATTTGGAATATGGTTGAGGTTTAAATAATGGATTGAGTCAAATGAAATTGAAATTAGATTGAGTTAAAGTGAATATAGACTTAAGTTGTGAGGTGGTAATAAACGTAAGAGCCTTTGTATAAAATATTTATAAGCTTAAGAAGAATTTTATAATTCATAAATGGATGTAGGATAGAGTGAATGTGTTGAACATAAAAGGTTTGGATGGAATTGTTCTTTAAGGACAATTAGCATTAAAAAGAAATACTAAGTAAATAAAGGATGTGAATAATGGATTTAGAATAATTGATTGTAAATGAATTGAATGTGAATAAGAGAACTTGGGATAGCTAAGAAATCAAATGGAAATAAATACGCAAGTTGTACGTATATTATTTTATTTGCATAATGATTTGATCCAGATTCGAGCATAGAATTTCAAGGTAATTTATATCGATCCGAGTTGGAATTTTTCACTCGATTCTCGACGGTGAACACTGGATAGGGATTTTTGATTGATTCTGGGATTCTCTATCATGGTATATGGCTATGCAAGGAGAATGACGATTTCTAATCAAGGAACCAGATCTGAGTCTGCACTAGAGTGGTCGTGTGAACGATACTAGTTCGGAAGTGAAATTGTATGATCGAGTGAGCGATCAGATTTGATATTGCATACTAATGGTATATGTAAATTGTACGGGCTTGAGTGAAACAAATATTGGAAATTGAAAATGCAGATTAATACGATTATAAACTATATGTTTAAATATCTTGGGCAGATAAGATGTAGGTATTTAAAAGCAAGAGCTAATCTAATACTTTCGATTTCATAAGAAAAATTGGATTTCCCGACAAAAAAGTATGTGTTTAAATTTTTGTTTGAATTTGATGATTTTATGATATGTGTTTAAATTGATGTTTGAATTTGATGATTTTATGATTGAGCCACTTAGCTTTTGTTTTCTTCTGTTAATTTGGGCCCATAGTGGCGATTTGTAGTTGTTCCGATCTAGCCGCACAAAGTAGACGGTGGCAAAAAAATTCGAAAATTTAAAAAGTTAGAAATTTTGAAGAAATTTTTTTATAATTAAAATTTGGTTTTGAATTAAATTTTGAAATAATCGAATGGATAATTTTATTTGGAATCTATGGGTGAATTTGGAAATTTATTAAAAGTAATAATAAAGTTTTAGAAATTTATTTTGGGAAGTTATTTCAACTAATTGATTTTGGGAAAGTTAATGGGATTGGGCCATTCTTCTTACCTTGGCAATTTGGGGGACGAAATTCTTTTAAGGGGGGAAGAATGCAACGACCCAAAATTTTGGTTATTTGGAATTGGAATATTTAATATATTTAAAATATTTAAAAGTTAATTTTATAGATTTAATAACTTGAATTTCAAATATAACGATTTATTGGGTAATTTAATTTTGAAATTTAATAATTGAAATTTGGTTAAATAGTGGAATCTTGAGTTTAAAGCTAGATAAAAATAATTTCAAAGGCTTATTAAATTCTATTGATAAGAATGAAGGTAAATAAAATTTTATATTGAATTTAAAAGTGATTTACTCGATTTGTAACAATAACTCATTTAAATTAACATATAAAAATAGCCTTCCAGGGAACGGTCTCGGATTTCGACGAACTAGTTCCATTAGATCTGTAATAGTGTATTATTATCATATTTCAATTTTCATAGCGTTTGGATATATCGTTTGGTCGTACGAAATAGAAACGCGTTGAAATGCATGTCAGAAATTTAATATAATAATTGGATTCAAAAAGCTATCTTCTCCATACGATCGAGTTAGGGTTCGAAACTTGTTCCATTGCGTTCGGAATAGGGGTATAAAATTATGAACGCCTGGCGGCACGCCTCAATTGGAGTCCATAATTTACAGTCAGGTAATTGGGAAATTTAAATAGTATATTTTATTCGATTTGACCCTAGATTTCCTTTAAGCTGTTTTTCTATCTCTTTCAGCCACCCTACCCTACCTGTGCAAGCGACCCTACGTATCTCCCTCTCACTTCATCCATTTAAATGTTCCAGTAAGCCAGAGAAAAAAAATAAGAAAAAGAAAACTTCAAAAAATTAAATTCTTGAAATCTACTCGAATAAAAAATGTTAAACAGATTTTAAAAATCATAATTCACTTAGAGCTTTGATCTGGTAAGCGATTTGGGAGGTTCGTCGATGATTTGGGCAACTCGATAGTGAAAGTTGAATGGCTATATGAGCTAGGGTTGGGGATTTCGTGAGATAGGGGAAGAATTAAGGGAGATGAACACCTTTTTTGAATTTGGTGTGGGAAATAGCAACTGTAGCAACAATTTGGTGAAGTCCTATCATTGTTTGAGATTCGCGACTATAGGTTGGTCGAAGCGCTCATGACCAGGTCTCATTAGGCATTGGCGAGGCGGAGGTGACGTAGGGTTGATGGTCGAGTGTGGTTCGTCGCAAGAAGAACGTTGGCGAAGTCATCGTGCAGTTTAGTGAAGCAAGTCGTGGTATCAATGGGTGCACATGCACGACCATGGGGAATTTCTGTAACGACCCAGAATTTATATTAATTAAAACTTGAATATTTAATTGATTTTAAATATTAACAAATGAAATTAATAAGTCGAATAATTTAAAATTCGAATATCTGTATTTAATTGGATAATTAAATCGATTATTTAAAAGTTGAAATTACAGAAATAATTGAAATCTGGATTAAATGTGAATGAAAATGATTTATAAAGTTATATTAAATCATGTTGAAGTTATAGTGATGTTATAGAACTTTTAAAATTGAATTTAAAGTTAATTTGTTAAAATTGAATATTTTAATATTTAATCGACTAGTGAAAATAGCCAATTTTCGAACAATCTCAGAATTGAACGAGACCAGTTCCATTGGATCCATAATAGTTTGTTATTATCGGATTTCAATTTTCATAGCAATCGGAGTTGTTGTTTGACCGTGGCAGCTCGAAACGCCTCGAAATCGATTTAAATCGGTTTAATTTAAATTGATCATTTAATTTCATAACTCGCACAGAAGATCGAATTAGCTTCCGAAACCTGTTCCATTGTGTCCGGAATGCGGGATAAACCCTAGAAACGCCAGTCATCGCGCGTAAATCAGAGTTCGAAATTCCCGAAATGAATAGTGTTCTGAATATTTTCTATAAATAGCCCGTTTATTCATAAAAAAAAAAGAGAGAAACCCTAATTTCTAATGGCCGGCCGCCACCTTTGAAACCAAAGGTCAGAATTTGATTTCGTTTCTTCCTCGATCTCTTTTAATCCATCCACTTTCAAGCGAAATCATCAACTACAAAGTGAAAGAGCATCTCGAGCTCTTCAAATCCATATGGTGATGGCCATCGTTTGAGCGTCGGGTTGGTCGAATTTCTGCCAGGAAGTCGCGCGTCTCGAGCTCAAATTTCGAGGCCATGGCGACACTAAGGGCGTGTGGTTGGAGGCTGGGGGTAGCTCTTGGCGAGGCGAGTTGAGTGGTACTAGTTGATCGCGCTAGAAGTCAAGGGGGAGGTCGCGAAAATTGCGTGATGAAGGCGGCTGATGGGTTGGGTTTCACGGTCGAACGAAGACCTGGGAGAAAGACGAGTTGTGTGCAATGGCCTGGATGCAAGGTTATTGAAATGCACGGCTATCATTTAACTAAGGTTTAAATTAAAAAGAAATTGTGATTTATTTATATTTTTAATTGTATAAAGTTTAAAATATCATATCTCTTCCATACGAGGTCGAAAAATTATGAAACAAGCGGCGTTGGCTTCGTTTTGTCGAGCACTACGCTATGGAACTAAATTGGAGTCGTTTGGAGTCAGTGAAATTTTCGGGTAAAATTAAACGTGCGTTTAATTTTATTCGAAATAAAACGCTACGACTGATATCGGAAATTCAAGGTGAGATTTACTCACTCGAAGGAAAATCTGATATTGCAGTTATTGACTGATTGATTGACTGTTTGGATGTGATATTAGATATAGTAGGATATATCTATATATAGCAATATATATATATATATATTGGCATATGTATATATTGCAGTTGTTGATTTCCCGCACTGTATAGCGGATGAGACCCTATTGCGCCGCATAATAGCGGATGATATTTTTATAAATCCCATATACCGCGATATTCCACCTCGAAGTGGAATGGGTATTGTGCTAACATCTGTGGATGCAGGGAAACAAGTTGGAGGGATCCAACTGGATTCCTCACCAATATTTATTTGATTACAGATATTGTGATATTTGTTGATTATCATATTGATATATGATGTTTGGATGCCATGATTGATTAATTTGTGATGTTGCATCATCGGATCCATTTTTGAAGTTTAAAAATAACGATTTTGATTTTAAAGAGAGTTTAAAGTGATTTTTGAGATTATACGTTTTATTAAAATCTTGAATGGATTCATCTTAAATAAATAAACGTCAAAATTTTAAAGTTATAAAAACTATGATTTTTGAGAAATATAGTTGGAATGTGATTTTTGAAATATGGAGTTAATGATTTTTATAAAATAGTTTAAATAGAGATTTTTGAATTTATTATAAAAGCTTTATACATAAGATTTATAAAATTTTGATTTTTTATAAATCAAAGTGATGAAATTATAACGGAGTTTTAAAAGACGTTTTAAAACGATGTTATAAATAGATTTATAAAAGGATAGAATCTACGATTTGGGAAGTTATAAAATGAATGAATTTGTAAATAGAGAATTATAAGTAATTTGCTTATAATTTGGATTTTGGCTTGTAAATGGGATATGGACAGAATTTGATAATAAAGTGATTTTTTTATAACTTGAAGTATAAATGGAATTTATAAACATTGTCTTATAAAATCCGAAATAAATTGAATTTGATAAATTAAACATAGAAGTTTATAAAAGGGGATATATTCGCGATTTTGGATAGCGAATTATCAATTATATGATAGGTGTAGTAATGGAGAGTTTGGATGGGAATTTTATTCACGATTTTGGACAGTGGATAATTCTTTAACTAAAATGCGTAGAAATGTTGAAATTGGTTAATGAAGTATATTCACGATTTTGGACAGTGAATACATTGTTGAATAAAATGGTTATGTCTTGGGAAAGCGATATTATAAAATGAAGTAATTGTTTTAAAAGATGTATTAAAACGCGTTAAGTATCGAATACATAGATTTCAACATTCATTTTTGAAATAGACGTTTTCGAGAAATAAGGAAATGGTGGACTATAACACTGTTGTTATAGTAAATGGTTTCCGAAAGGAAATGTTTTATATAGTATTGGGATTTATATATCTATCTAAATTTCGAATCCTTATACTAGTGATTTTGAGTTGTCGTAACGATGTTTTACGTAACATTCGTTTTGACTCAAATAAAATTTGTGAAAGAAAATGATTTCCTTAAAGAATGAAATATATACTTAATTATGATTTAAGTATATCGAATATTTTCCAAGTGTTGAAAATAAGATTTGTGAATTACTTATTATTAAGTAAGTATGGAAATGTTTTTCCAATGTGAAATGAAATGTTTTGAGATGATATCTTTTAAAGATAAATTGAAAAGTGAATATTTGAAATTTGTTTCAAATGGTTAAGTGTGGAAAATTATATATCTTGTAAAGATACTTTTGGAAATTAAATAATTTGAAAAATTATTTGGAATCTGATGATGTTGCGCATCTCTGTTGATAGTTAAATAACCGACTATCAATATTTACCCTTGAATGGGTATTTGTTGTGAATTGGATGAATTTGAATGCCACACTTATTTTTGAATAAGCGCTCACTATTCGGGTTAGCCGGGAAAGGACCTTTGGGTTGTATAACCCATTCCGAATATGTGATACGTCGTAATGGATTGCATCTGATGACCGGTGTTGAAGACCAGATATTTTTGAAAACGGAAGGATTACCGTCGAGTTACTCTACATCAGCTGATTTCCGATATAGAGGTTTTATCACCCTTAGTGACGGGAAGTCCGGACGTGATTAGAAAATTATTCGAATTTGCAAGGGCTTCGTGAGAAGTGCCTTCGGTTCTGTTCGATCCTGGAACAGACTTGTATGGTTGTATGTCTGACGTTAAAAATTGAGATATAAAGCTGATTTCTTTCAAATACATTTCTGTTGGTGGCGGAGAATTTATTCTCTTAGCTTAACACCCTTCTCTGAGACGTACGAGCTTAGAGGTTATGTAGTTGAAATTTATCAGCAATATACTCCCAATTTGGTAACGTGGCATGCTGAGTGTTGTTGTGAAATGATCATTGTTTGATCATTTGTGATAGGATCAATTGTTTGATCATTTATCTTTGTGATCATTACTTTGATCATTTGTTTGACTCGAAGCATGGCTTTGTGACAAAGCGTAGCTTTGTGGACGAGACTTCGTCGGATCTCACACCCCGGAAATGGTCAAAACAGGAAGGATGCGGCAAGGTTCTAGGGAGTAGCGCCCCTTAGTGTATGTCATTCCTTCTGGATAGAGGTGGTATCATGGTATGGAGCCCAGATATTTAACCTATGTTGATACTGCAAATTTATTATGTGGTTGTTGGAAATCGAGGATCCTCCGGAAGATCGGTTACGATCGGGGATGGCATACGCGTGTCAGTAGTTACCTATTTTTGCAGAGGTAACCCGGCCTTGTGTTGGCAGAGATCTAACCGTAATGTTAGGTTATTTCTCGGGACGTCTTTCCAGAGGCGTTTCCATGTGGCAATGGGAAGTACCTTGGCCTGACCATTTGTTGGAAATCCAAAGAAACAATACGAGCCTTGTACGGTTTTAGTTGTAGAACCTGCCATCTAATATGGCAGCTATAGTAGGCATACTATAATGGTATCTATGCTGGCTAAGATTTATATTGTACTTTCGAAATGTTTTCTACACTATGCACTAATAATAATATCAAAAAGGATTTGATTTTGCGTAGTAAGCATCTTTGACTATCATAAGAAGAAATCTCCTCCAATTCTGCGTTTGCATTGTGTGTGTGGCGGGAGGTCTTATGGTAGTTTCATTTTTCAAAAGCATTTCGAAATTGTTTTATTTTCTTTGTGAAAAATAACTGTTTTACGATCTCACACCAGTCACCATGACTGACTCGGAGTTTATTGTTTCCCTTCTAAACTCTGGGTGCCTATTATTTTCCACACGGGCAGCCTAGAGTTATGTTATAAGGATATTCTGGATATTCTGGAGCTTTGGAAGCAAGCTGGTTGGCGAAACGTAGTATTTGTATTTGATATAATTTTTCCGCTGTGTATTCTGTATGAGGACAAGTTTATATAATTGTCCATTGTTGTATTAAGTTGTATATTCTGATTGATGTATGTATAAACTGATATAGTTCTTTGTTTTAAAAGACTAGTGATTATCTATTATATATTGTTCCGCTACGAATGTGAGATTCTGATATTGTTTCTGTTTCTGTGTTTTCTGTTGTTTCTTCTTTCTCTTTCTTCTATCTTTTCTTCTACCTATTCTTTCTAAAACCCTAAGAATTCGGTTTTTCGGCATTCGATGGCTCGGCAGTTGATATAGTGGACGTATTGATGTCAATATTCGGAAGTCGAAGAATTGGGTCCTTACAATTTCGGCCGCGTACAGGAGATTAGGGGAGTAGATGATAGTGGGTCGGGTTTGTTAGTTTGGGTCGGGTCTGTGCTATTGGGTAAAGAGAATTTTTCATTTATATAAATAATTTTTTTTAAATAATCGTTAAATTTATAAATTGAATATCTCATTCGTTTTAGGTCCAAATTCCACGCGGTTAGTCGCGTTGGGTTCATATTAACGAGATCTAGACTATGGAATCAAATTGGTTGAATTTAGAGCTTGTAGAATTTTCAGTTAAATTCGAAAATCAAAACCGGAACGGGGAAGCGGCAACTGGAAATATATGTGAGTAAAATTCAATCATCTTGGATAATTAGTTTATTTTAAATAGTTAAAAATTTATTTATTAGTTGATTGGATGAATTTATAAATTATTATCAGTTAAATATTATTATATATGTAGTAGTATATATTAGTAGTTGGATATATTTCCCACCTATTGGAGCGGATGAGACCCTACGCGCCCCGCATAATAGCGGATGACACTATATTACCGCGATATCCCACCTCGAAGCAGGATTGGTATTTTATGTTACATAATATCTGTAGTAGCAGGGAGAACAGGTTGGAGGGATCCAACTGGATTCCTCAAAAATGTTGGTTTCAATTTCATATATAGTGATTTATGATGTGTTTGAATAATCTGTGATAGATTATGATATGGTTTGATCTATTGGATTCTATGATAGCACTGGCCTAGATTTTGGTATTTTAAAATACCATAAATATTATTTTGAATTTAGAAAGAAATTAAAAGGGGATTTTGGAAGTGAAATATTTATATTGAGTTTTGGGATTATTTAAAGAGGTATTGATTTGGATAAAATAAAAGATTTGATATTAAATTTTTACTTAACTATTTTGTGAAATAATTTAAATAAGAGGTGAGTTTGATTCAAATACAAGATTTGACATTTGAAATTTATTTAACTATCCTGTAAAGTGTTTTCGATATAGATATTTTTAAATAAGCTATACAAGGAATTTTAAAAACAATAAGTTTTAAAATGAGATTTTTAAAATACGAAATGGAAAGCGAAATCGATATTTGGAGGGTTTTGGAATGTAGTTTGGATTATTTAAGAAATAGGGGTATAAGTGGGATTTTAATTAGAAATTGATTTGTAAATGGGTTTAGTAATATGAACCTGTTTTAAAGCTGAAAATGAGTTTATGAAATTTACAAACATTGTTTATAAATTAAGTGGAATGATTATCATCCGATAAATTGGAGAATGAATTCACTGTGTGAATTTAAAATGAGATATGGAAATTGGTTTATAAAGAAATAGTAAATTCTATTTTGGAAATTTGGGAATAGCTATGAAGTTGGAAATGTGAATCGTCTTTGGATGAGTTGAGAGAAATTTATAAATTGAAATTGGTTATACTAGAATATTTTTTTTTCGAGAGGATAAGTTTGGTTTAAAAAGAGGATTTTTAATTATTAAACTATGTAATTTAAACTGTGTTAGCATTAAAATATTCCAAAAAGTTAGTTATATAAATATTTAAATTTATTGGAATGTATTCTAAATTTTACAAACAAGTCGGGTAAATTGATTAGAAATTTTATAAATAAATTGGAATTGGTTATTGATGTTTATTTTAAAGGTGCTTTGATATTTTAAATAATTATTTAACCATATCTTTGAAATTTATTATTATTATGTATATAGTTTAAAAGTAAGTAATTGGAATCTATTTATAATTACTCTTGAGATTATAATCCAGATTTGTTAAACGAGTGTGATTATATAAGTGGAGTGTTATAATGAGATTTCTGGAAATTTAAAGAATTTCCAAAATAGTTAAACTCGGGAACTTCGAAAATGAATCATTAAAAGAAATTATAAATGGTTAGTTGGATTATAAACAAGTATAATTGATAATTATTGGAGATTGTAAATAGAATTAGAAATTTATTCCAGAAATTTAAAATGAACTACAACGGGTTAAGGGTTTGCAAATAAATTTGTAAATGCTATATTAAGTGGGAAAAGTGGAAATCCTCTTTTGTTTTATAAACGTACTCATACAATCGATATGAGCTATGAAGATTTCCTAAGCGTTGATATCAAATGGGTTTTGGAAAAATATACTTATGAATATTCTCCTAATTATTGAAAAATGGGTTTTGAAGATATTTTTAAGTGTGAAACGATTGATATAGAAATATTTTTTTCTAAGTGTTATTAATTGAATCCGGAAATATTGCTAAGTGTTGAAATGATTTAAAAATATCTTGTTATGTATATATGTATTTGAAATTGTTTTCGAATATTGAATTATTGGAAGAGATTTGGATATATATCTTTGTAAAGATATTTTAAAATAAATATTTTGGAAAATTTATAATATGGGCCTAGTGACTACTTATGTGTGTAAATTGATAGTTAAATAACCTACTATCAAATCTAGCCAAATTCGTTGATCGTTTCGAAGAGACCGGGATCGGATTTAATTATCCGAAAACCACTTCGATCCAATTTGTGCGTTACGAATTGTGATATCGTGAAGATAATGAAGATGGTGATTTTGGATATTTGGTTTGTTCAGACTCAGAACAACTTGTATGGATGAATGCTATCAGCAATTTGTCATTGGTGGGCAATGAGCATTCTAAGTATAAATTCCTTGAAAGATAATCGTAGCCTCAAGCCTCATCAACCGAGAATGAATAAAATAGGGGAGATGCAGCAGGGCTAAGTGGATCGCATCCAAGTAGGATATGTTATCACTTTTATACATACCCTCAAATATATATTATAAATTATAGATTTGGTTGTGCATGGAAAAGTGAGCGCTCGATTAGAGTGGGAACACCCGGGGTGATAACATATTCGGTACTATCCAGGTTAGGGGTAGGCCGGTCCTATGTTGGCAGGGATCGTTAGGTACAATTTCGGTACATTTTTCTAGAAGTGTACTGTGGCGGGCGGTACCCTAGTAGCCCAGTCATTGTATGGAATCCAATATCCACTATGAGCCTTTACGATTTTGATTGTAGAGCCTAGTATGCTGGAATTTAATTAATGTAACAATTTCGGCTATTTTAATAAGTACTTATACATAGACACTATTATAATATCATAGGATTTTCTATAGAAGTGTTTTGGTTATCGTAAGGTAAAAACCCATCGTTTTTATGTGTGGCGTGGTCTTACGAGATACCTTTGATTTCAAAGGATTTTGATAACAATAATAATTCAAATTGAGTGTGTTTTCTCACGCTGGTTTTTCAGACTGACTCGGATGTTATTTTATTATAATGCTTGGGTCAGACCAAGTATTACAAATTCAGGTTAATATGCTATGGAGCTCAGGAGACGAGCTGGATGAAAGAGACGTATTCCACGTACTTGATTATATTCTGCTGTGTGTGTGTGTTATGATGTATATTCAGCACTGGGGAGGACAAGTTTTTATAACTGTCCAGTATTGATTGGTTGATTGTTGTACTCTGATGATGGTATGTATAAATAACAGTTATAGTTCTTTTTGTATAAAGATATGTTATTATCTATTATATATTGTTCTGCTGCGATTGTGAGATTTTGTGTTATTGTTTCGGTTCTTTTATCTTTCTTTCGTTTTCTTCTCCCCTAACAATTCGCCTTTCTTTTCAATTTTGAGTTGACATGTGCGATTGTTTGTCAGCTTAGAATGTACAGAAAATTGGGTCGTTACAAAGACATATTGCGTGAGATTTAGAAAAAAGATAATTTATGTGATTTAGAAAAAAGATAATTTAACTCGAATAAACTCTTGTTTAATTTAGTGAAACAAAATTTATAATTTAACTCAAATACACTTTTGTTTAATTTATCGAGTGATTTAACTTATATATTTGTTTAATTTATTAGGTTATTTAAAAAATCTATAATTTAACTTGAAAAAACTCTTGTATAATTTATTGAAACGAAATTTATAATTTAACCTAATTATGTCTATATATACATACATATATAATTTATTAAGTGATCTAACATATACAAACATACTCTTATTTAATTTATTGAACCAAAAAATATAATTTAACTCAATTATATATACATTTGTTTAATATTGAGTGATTTAACTTATATATTTTTTTAATTTATTATGTGACTTAAAATAATGATTTTTGGGATACATATATGATATAACATACATATGGTTCTTGGAATTTAAAATAGCTCAAACTTAAATATACTAAGCATTCATATAAAATACACACACATAATAGTTGGGAAATTTAAAGCCGATGTATACATACACATAGTTTATTATACATATATGTGTGTATGGAGGATGACAAAGTGATGGTGGCGATACTGCTACCACTGGTGGCGACAACCATCATCACTAATGGTCAATGACTCCAGTATTAACATCATCCCCCTAGCATTTTCCTAATCGACCATCACCATTTATAACAACACTACCATGCATGTTCAGTCACCACTGCTATGGATTTAAACCATTTTTGCATTTCACCATTTAATAAAATGATAGTTTTTTTTCCGATGATGTGCATCACTCTTTTTTTGTAGATACTAATTTTTCAATTATATTCATACTACCATCAGATGGATATGACGAAACATTGGTAGAATGTGCAAAAAAAGAGCGATGTCCATTACAAAAAAAACTATTATTGTATTAGATGGTGAAGAACCACCTAAACCTTCAAGTGTAATACCTTCAAGTATAATGGAATCATTCCTACATGTAAACCAAATTTACATTATCTTTCACACAAGTATTATTAATTCAAAGTGCATAATCTAAGTAAATATCGATTTATAGTATGCAAATCTTCAAGTGTAACACCTTCAAGGCTAAATCATGTATAATCTAAGTAAACATTGATTTATTTTCTCAAATTAAATACTTTCAATTTGAAAACAAAGTGCAAGCATCACTAGTACTAGTAAGAAATTTAAACTTACATGTTAATAAATGTATTAATTATTTTAGAGATAAACACCATAACTGAAAAATTAATCAAATAATTTAACACAACAAATCTCATATTTCACATTAATATAATCATGGAATATAATTAAACTTGCATACTTTTAAAATGGGTGAAGTAAACATCATATACTTATATTTAAAAATCAAAGAAGTATCCAAAAGCACTCATAGTCATTCAAGCATACATTTCATCTAGATCATACTTGGCAATACTATTATATACTTGGTATATTTAACACATTAACCATAGCCAAGCATTATACAATTCATTCATTGCCAAATCAAATAAGCTTTCAATCACATAGCAACACATGAGTATACTTTCATAGCATGGGTGAAATACACACATTCAATTACTTGCAACAAAATCATCCAAACTTTTAATTCACCTAAATTTATACTTACACTTCACATTTCTTAAATATACTTATGTTTCACAAAATAAATATACTTAGTATTCCTTTTTCAAAGTCATATTATAACAATTTAATTTAACTAAGTATCTATCAATACTAAGTGGTATTCATAACAAAACCACATACTTACATTTATATACTAAATGAATTAAAATTCATTTATAAAACACTTTTTGATCCGTTCTTATTCAACACTTTCAATATCATATTTCAATTAATTCCACAAAATTCCTTTCATAGAATAGGTTTCATACTATATATATATATATATATATATATATATATATATAAAGAATTAGAACTAGTTTCCAAAATTATGCAACAATGACTTACGTTATATAAAAATGAGTTTAACCTCATTTATAAAATCATATGCAAATGAATTTTAAATTCATTTAAAATCATTCCCGAATATCCTTCAGTTTTGGTTTAAAGGTCTCTACCCAATTCATTCCAATCCCACCTATAAATATCCACATATACTTAAAACACTTTTCATTTTCCTTTTCTTATTATTTCAAATATAACTTGAAATAATATTCATTTCATTTCAAAATAAATTCAAAATTTAAATTCCCATACTTTAACAACTTCAAACCAATTCCCATACTTTGAAAACTTCAAACCATTTGCAAATTCATTTTTATCCATCGCATCAGAATCAATTGTTATGAAGTAGTTTCATATACACATACTATATTATGAAGCCAACTTAATCAAAACAAACATCTTATCTCATTTTGCAATATTTAATATGTTTGCAATCTAATTCAACAATTGAAATCCAATTCAAAATCAAATCAGTAAGTTTTATCACTACCACTTCATAAATAATAAAATTGTCACACACACACACACACACATATATATATATACACACACACACATACATATGTATGTATGTATTGTATACAAATTAAAATTATACTCATCTAAAACACTAGTTCATAACATGGGTCCTCCATCAGAAATATTACCGCTGTCAGTCCCAAATGCACACAACCTGCATCACCACCAAACACCTCTACCAGTTGGATGGCTGGCAGTAGCTTAAAGCCTTATAGATGCAGTGATTTGAAGGAGGCATTGGGCTTGGCGGCTTAGGAGGCGGTGGCTTGCGACGATAATGTGATGTGCTTGAAGGTGGCGGTAGGATGGCTTGTAGTGGGTTTGGCTTGCGGAGGTGGTGTAATGTAGCGTGCTTGGAGGCGTTGGGCTTGGGGAAGGAGGCGGCGTAGGGCTTTCGGCCACTTAGAGATGGCAGCTTGGAGTTTTCTTTCCTCTAATTCAAAAAGTGGATGGAGTAGAGAACGTTCGCTGGATAAGTATGGGTGGGGCGACACCAATGGCCCTCCGACGCCGTTGTATAGGCGTCAGTAAGGGATCGGTAATTTACGTAGGTAGACACTTTCCAAGGCTTTACCAATGCCCTATTGATGCCTTATCTATCGATGTTAAAATGGAGTCAGTGATACCAAGTTAGAAGACAATGCATTTTCTATTAGTGTGAGGAGCTTGATTTCTACCGGTTTTAACTAGTTTTGGACTGATTTGTATTTCAGGTGTTGTGGTAACCCTTGGCTGAAAGTTTTTTTCACATTGGTTATTGTTGGTTATAAAACCAGTGAAAATCGGCGTAATGTAATTTTTATGGTTGTTCTCAACCCACCAAATTATGGTGTTCTGAGGGGTTCAGCTATTATTTCAATTATACCTTATTAATTGTGATGAATGGGTTTTCGACCCACGGAAATCGACGCTAATACATCATCGGTACTCACATGCCGCAAATCCGAGCGCCGAAGACCTAGTTCGTTAAGGGTAAAAAAAGAAGAAAGAACAGAATCTTACATGAATGAAATAACATATATTATTACAATATATAAAATCTTTACAGTGGAAATTTTAAATACATTTATCAGAGTTAAACATGGACAATTATAAATCTCTGTCTGTACAAAGTGCTACGATAGTACACAAGTGTGGTGGAAAAAGAGGTGATAGTCAACTGAAGAATCATCTAACTCCATGCTCCGAGCTTTTCCAGATTTCTTCTAAACCCGACTGCTAGGATGCTCGGAAAAATAGAGCATTCAGAGTTGAAGGAAAAGGAAATAAACTCCGAGTCAGTTATGAGACTAGTGTGAGAACTCAAAATACGGGTTTTGAATACAAAAGGGTATCTCATAAGGCCACGCCGCACATAAACACTGAACGGGTTTTTACCTTATGATAACTAAAACATTTTTTACACGGAAATTTGATAATATTAGTTTTAATCACATTCTTTTAAAAACATTTTCAAATAAACTTATAAACCTTAGCTGAAATGCTTGCATCTCACATTTCAGTACTTTGCACAACTAAGTCCACACGACACTTATTGCATATTGGATTCCCAACTGAATAGAGAGGTAAAGGACTACCTCCCGTACAGTGCACTTCTAAAGGAATGCACCCACGACCCCTATGTTGGTCCTCATGTGAATTAAGACCGTCCTATCCGAAAGTTACACGAATAACAACGAGTATTAAATCACCCGACTTTATCAACCTATTCGGAATCCCAAGCATACACCATATAATTTAAACCCGACATTATAGTGGGTAGAAATTTTATCCATCTAGAAGGTGATTTCATACCCCGATTGGTTGCGACCCACTTTAGCCTTAAAGCATCCCCCGTTTTACTATTCTCGGGTGTGAGGCTTTGAGGTAACGATTACCTTTTATATAGCACATCTTCCACTTTGAATGCCACTTTGCCATTTCATAATCACACAACTGATATCTACTAATGTATAACTCCTGAGCTCGTATGTCTCAGGAAAGGGTGTTAAGCTAAGAGAAGTTGCCTTCTCCACCACCAAACATATGATACGTTCATAGAGATCAATCAATATGATATAGATATGCAGTGTCAGACATTCATCCATACAAGTTGTCCAGGAACAGGATAGACCGAAGGCACTCTCCTACCACTTCTTGTCGGACATTACCCCCAGGATTAGTAGCGAGTTAGTCCTTGCATACGAAGGTCCCATAATGAAGGGACCACTGCTAATTTTTTTATCTTGGGAGCAAATCTGAATATTTTCAATAAGGAGTCCTTACGTTATGAAGATCCCTGCCTTTAAAATCAAGGCGTTCAACATATATTTTCTTCACTTTCGAAATTTAAATTAGTTCGAAGTGGTTTTCGAATAGGAATCACCCAAATCCAACCCCGGTTCCTTAAAACCAATTATCGAGAAAAAGATGTTTTATAAATAGGTGGTTTATCATTTGATCTATTCATTTATTTTTATTGAAACATATCTTCAAGGGATATATATCTTAAAAATCACTCTTGTTGATATATACGGAATCATTAAACCTCTCTTTATTAATTTCCTTGATTTAATTAAACCCTTTTTAAACTTGGAATAATTCCAAAACATTTTATTCAAGAAAATATTTCCAAATCATTTATTTAAATATTAATAAAGATTTATTATTTTCAAAATGAAAATATTTTCTACAAGTTGAAACCATATTATCTAAGATGTTAAATCCGAATCGTTTAAATTTAGAAATTTTAATCTTTAATACTTAATTCATTTCCGACATTTCGACCTTATCTATCACTCGCCTAGGTAAAGCCAGGTGAGCCAGGGCACTGGTTGCTCCTAAACATCTATTTAGTTTAAGTACCTCCACTAGATCTCACGAATAGAAAAATCAGGTGTACTCGTCGGCTTATTAGAGCCAAGATTAAAACAATTGCTTCTAACAGCTTTTCATTAATTCTTTTATTTAAATCCTTTTAAATAAATCATTAAATCTTCAAATCATCTTTTAAACCACTTAATTATTATTTTAAAAATATTTATAAAACATTTGGGAAAGAATTGTTACTTTTAAAGTTATATTTCAAAAGTTTTTGAAAAACACGGCAAATAGTGTTGCTTTTTAAAGTTATATTGACCAAAACGACTTTTCTATCTTTTGAAAATTTATTCATATAACCCAAATCTCTTTTAAAACATTTTAAAAGATTTATAAATATTTTTTTCATATTTTTAAACCATTTAAAAATATTAAATTTTAAGACATTCTTTTTTAGATTCCGAACTGCAAAACCGCGATTATTTCAAAAACTTGTTTTACTTATATTTCAAAATCTACACGATGAAATTTTGGTTTCCTTTTTTTGATTGAAAACTATGGATATTATAGTTCAAAAAATTCTTATTACAAAGAATTCAGAACTATATTGCACTTTATATACTCATTTAACTTTTGTGGTACGAAATCGCGAACTACCTTACGCGACGCGCCTATTTTTGATTCGTTTTTCATTTCTTATTCAAACTTCACCAAATTTGTATCTAGTGTTTATAAAACATTATTAAAACATTTTAAACCATTTTTAAGAGGTTTACATTTTATATATACCATTTCATTAATAAAATGAAAGTGATTTCCTTTGTGATTTTCGACGTGTATTTAACGTGACTTGTTAAAACAACCATAGTAAACAATCAACACTTGATGATCAAAGCATAAAAAACAACCAAACAGGATTAAAAATCATTATAAACACCTATAGCAAAACATATATATCATCCAAAATATATAGTATATATAAATAGAGTTCTCACTTTTTTTATATAACATATCTAACTTTTTGTTACTAATTACTTTCCAAATATCAACTAATTACTGTAATTCATCTAACCAAACATCTTAAGCATTTCAATAGTCATTTTAAAATTTTTTAACTACTTATAAAGATTTAATTGAGAGTTCTCACCCATTTCAAGCCGATACTTCCTACCAACATCCAAACAAATCAACGCTTCACTAATCATCTCCTAAACACCCAAAGCTCATGGCTATGCCTCCTTCCACTTGCTAATGATGCTTCCAATGATGACTTAGGTTTAATACTGGAGTTTAGAAGATATTAGAGAAGATTTGGTTAACTTTTGAAAAATTAGAGAGTAATCAGTGGATTAGTGCTTAAGCACTTCCACTATTTTTAACCCTCCTACATTTTTTTCAAGTTTTGAGAAAGAAGAGAGACTTCCATGGAAGCCATTAAAGAGCATTTAGAAAGCTCAAGAATGAAGAAGAAGAAGAATGAACGTGAAGAATAAGTGAGAAGGAGGGGTGGTATTTATAGGTAAAAAATGAGAAAATATCTTCGAAATGAAATTACCACCATACCCTTACCTACCCAAGCAAACACCTCCCCCCTCCACCTTATGGCGCACGGCAGCCCCCTTCCCCTATGTGGTGATAAGGTGTAGGTTATGGTGGTGGTGGAGGTGATGATGTGATATGGTGTAAGATTGATTTGATGTTTGCTTTTTAAAGTAATTATTATTTAGATATTTTATTCTTTTACCATTAGAAAATATATAAATTTACTTTCTAATTTTACCATGTGTATATGTACATGATATTGTGTGTATGTGCATGTCACAAATGTGTCTAAGTTATTTGAACAATGTCGTACAGCTTATATACGTCAAACCGTTACGAATTCAGATTTCGATCTTCGGTCATATTTTAATTTATTAATTAATGTATATATATTTGTAAACAAACTTTAAAAATTATTTACTTATTATTATGTATGAATTAAAACGATCCCATTTGAATTATAAACCATATCAATCAATATTGAACAATTGTTTACAAAAAAGTGTTATTATATCGATAAACCAATATCGATTTTCCTTATATTTTCAAATCAGTTATATATCTTTATAAAAATATTATAAATGATTTATTATCACTTTGTTACTATTATAAATGAATTTTTATCATTTTAAAAAAATTATTTGAATATTTATAATAATAATTAAATCATTAAATCTTAATTTAAAATCATTATTTAATTATTATATATACTAGCATTACTAATGATGTCATAAATCAATAAAATCTTTGTTAATATTTTTTTAAACAGGTTTACCATTTTTATTTATGGTTCAAAGCATTATTATTGGGATTATAAATCCTCATATTTGAATATTTCAAAAATAATCTTAATTTATTAAAGTGATGAATTTGCGGGTCGTTACAGACTTCCCCTTTTAAAAGAATTTCGTCCCGAAATTACACCAGAAAGAAAACCCAAAGGTGTTTGCCAAAATATTTATTTTAAACTTACTCTTGTACGATGTGTACAGATCATTCGTACACATTATCTGATTCGATCTACTATTCGAATCTATAACTTTACTTTCAAACTAGTATTGATCCCCCGATCCTCTAGTGTGGACCTTGATCAGGCTTTCCGATAAGAACTTTAATCTTCCTTGAATAGCACGCAACTATGATAGAAAACTCAAGTATCCAACCATAAACTATCATCAATGTTTGTCGTCAATAATCGAGTGATAAAAATCTTTTTTCGTACCGGTGTAAACACCTCAAAGTTCCGTACTTGAATCTTAGATCAAAATTTTTCGACGAAATGATCTATGCACAACATACTTATTAACTTTCCAAAATCTTTATGAAATCCTTTCATTCATTAAATTTCACTCAAAAATCTACTTCTTTATAAAATCTACTTTATAGCACTTATTACTTTTATTTATAAAAATATTATTTATAAATATATCCCTTTATTTATAAAACTTTGTTTATAACTTTCTTACTTTGAACTATTTATTTACAAAATATTTCTATCTCTTTCCAAAAGAAACAATTTAAATTTAAAAGGTAATTTATCTTTATTTTCCATATTTACAATAAACTTCTCTTATTATAATATATTCCTTTTTAATTTTAGAAAATTTTCTAGATTGAGTAACTCTAAAATAATACCAAGGAATTGGATACCACCAATAGTATCACATATCCTCTTAACTGGAGGGGTAATACATAAGAGAAATGTTTATCATCCGAACACATCTCATGTCCATTTTTAGTCGTTTTCGAGCCATTCAAATTAGTTAATCTTTAGATTCTTTTTATTCATATTCATTTATTACTTAGTCTATTTTCTAATAATAATTTTGAAAGTGACTATGCTATAGGATCATGTAATATGGAGTATAATAAATAACTAGTGTGGAAAATAACTGTAAAATAATAATAGCAGAAAAATGACACTAGAGATTTTTATACTGATTCGAACTCTCATTCTACGTCCAGTCCTAGACTCCTTCTAGAAATATAGCTAGCAACCCTCACTTAACTCGGAGGAATAGGTATTACACTGCCTGAGCAACCGAACAGGACTTTGACCGCCTGGGCAACAGAACAGGACTTGACCGCTTGAGAAACCGAACATGACTTTCTTACAAACTGGATTTAACTTGACTTTGTGTGTTCTGAATAACACGGATTTGTCGCTTATAGTACACCCTTCCTGTAATCTTTTCCTCAAGATAAATGTTTATATTTATGTGTATGAAGAATAGGAAGTCTAATATTGCTTTGAAGAATATGGAAGTGGATATGAAAGCAATGATTATATGAAGGCTTGTAGATAATGAAATCAAGAATGTTAAGTGCTATAGATCAAAGAAATTAGAGAATTAAGGTATTTTGATATATAAATCTTGAGTGTATATATAGTGTGTGGTGAGATATGTCTTCTGGAAATAGGTATCTCTCAGATTCCTAGAGTTGTAACCATCCAGGAAGAACATATCTATTGATGAAGAGAAGTGTCTACTGGAAAATATGACAGTTACAGGTTTTAGTCAACTGAACTTGCTTGGGCAGTCGACTGAATTCAAACGTGCACCAGAAAGTTGCATAGAATCAGTCGACTGACCTAGGCAGTTCAGTCGACTGGCTGCCTTATTTTAAAAAATTATATATGTAGCATCAGTTGACTGACATAGGGTATTCAGTCGACTGAATACTGCTTATTTAGAGCATTTAAACTTTTGTGTGTAAAGGAGTATTTATAAAACAAATTCTAATTTGTAAACGAATTTGTGAGTGATGAACCTTGAGGATAGGTTTTAACAAATCACTATACTAGACTCTGTATACTTATTACTCTAGTTAACCCCAATATTAATACGAACCATATTTGAGTCGATGAGTCCGGATTTGTCATAGTCGTGGATTCGTGAATTGTCAGCATTCAAAATCTTATGATCCAAAATTCTCCCCCTTTTTGATGATGACAACTCCATTTGTAATGAGCGAATCTTTGACAACCTTTGTATTATCTCTCCCCTTGAGTATGTGCCTGCAACTTTGATATTGTTTTCTCCCCCGGAATCTATGCTATATTTCCAGGCAATAATTAATGGTTTTCTCCCCCTTTGTCATCGACAAAAAGAAGAGCACTCAAAGTATAGAACATTTAAAATATTAGTAATATGACACAAGAACACTTATATATATAAACAAAGACGTAGCATATAACATAGAACAATCACATCATCGTAGAACGATAGTGTACATCACAACATACATAGAGATACAGAGTTAAACAATTACACATAACCATAACAAACAAAATACAAAATAGTCTGGAAGCAAGATAAAAGTTTTAATAACATCACAGAAGTTTCGAAATATCAAGAGTAATTGAAAAGAGATTCTTACTCATCACCTCGGCTGCCTCTATGTGAGCTTCCTTCAATCTCTTCGTCATTGGATTCATCGCCTACTTCTTCATCTTCTTCCACCTCTTGTTCTTTATTGGAGGTTGGCCAAGTGAAATGCTCCGCTGGTCGCTTTCCGTGAGATGTAGGCACTTGAATGGAGGTTAAAGATGGTTGTGAACATGTGATCGCTTCCCAGATGTTGTTGAGAAAAGACTTAATACGATTCAACTTTTTATTGACTTTTGTGACGCTTTTGTCAACTCTAGAAACAGATGATTCTACTTGAGATATTCGTTGATCGAGAAGTCTTTGGTAACGAGATACAATGGATACGGCTTCTTGGGGCCGAGCATGAGAATCCACTTCTTGAATTTCGTAGACTTCCCTTTCGGGTTGAGAAGATTGGGATGATGAGGAAGCTCGCATATGAGAAGTTTGTTGACGAGCAGATGGTCATGCTTGACCGGAGGCTTGGTTTTCAAGCCAATGTTCATAGGTGATGATTGTGTGGTCAAGGTATTGCTTTGGTAAATTCATGAGGCTAAGAGTCTTGGAATTCAAAGAGCCTACGGTCGAGCGCTCGAAATCCATAAACGGAATGTTGAAATGCTTGAGAATGCGCATAATGTAAGTGCCATAGTAGATCATTTGCATCCGACCTTCGTATGCTAATGAAGTGGTCATAGTGGTGACCAGCTATGTCCACATTCCTAAGAATATGGAGAAACCGGAGGACGTTCAGGTGATGGTTCCCATGGATTACGACGTAAAGGAGACTTTGGTTGGTGAACCGTGTTGTGTGATGACGATCCACAGAATTTTAGAGCAACTTGTTCAAGGAAGTTTAGACGCTTCGCATTCACCTTCTGCTCGTAGTAAAGTTCTCGTTGTAATTCGAGTGTCTCCTGTTGATAGTGATGAATGTCGTCTATCTTTTCTTTGGTAGACGGCGATCCAAAAAATAGAGAGCGTTTAGCTCTTTTAACAAGAGGGGTGTAACCAGTGTGAGTAGACGGTGGAACAATAGGGAGGGGCTTATATATAGGTGTCGGTGTTGGAAGATTTACCGACTCAGAGCTAATGAAGGTATTAGAAAGTGAGGATGAGACGGTGTTGTTTTCTGAAGACATGTTGGTTAAGCGAATTAAACTCCTTATGAAAAGAGGTAAAACTTTTATTGATATTGCAGATGTAATACGGTGATAAGAAATGGTAGAAAAACAGCCATTTATAAGAGAAATTTTTTTAAAATAGGTAAAAAGAAGAGAGGTTTCTATCTGTTAGGAATATAAACCTTATATTTAAAATAAAAATAATAAGTTTAATTTCCTAAGAAATGAATGGATGAGAATAAAAGGAAAAATGACAACAGAATGTGCATAGTTTTTTTTAAATGAATCTATTTTTAGAAAAAATATAATAGAGTAAAAAATATATCAGAAAATCATGCTTAGAAGTAGGATATAGAAGCATAACAAAATAACTTTTAAAAAAAATTGTAAAACTATAGAACTTTCAAAGAAAGAATTCCTAATTCTCTTCTAAGCTTAATAAAAGTATTTTCATTTAAAGGTTTGGTAAATATATCAGCTAGTTGATTTTCAGAGGATACAAATTCCAATCCGACTAAATCCTTTTCAATATTATCACGAAGAAAATGATGACGTAAGTCAGTATGTTTAGTTCATGAATGATTGACAGGATTTTATGATAAGTTTATAGCACTTGTATTATCACAGTAAATAGTAGACTTAGATAAGTTCATACCAAAATCTTTAAGTGTTTGTTGCATGTAAATGACTTGAGCACATGCTAAAGCAACAGAAATGTATTCTGCTTCACAAGTTGAAAGTGAAACACAATTTTGTTTCTTGCTAAACCAAGAGACCAAGGATTGTCCAATGAAGAGACAAGTCCTGCTTGTACTTTTACGATCCGTCCGACATCCTCCAAAGTCAGCGTCACTATATGAAACTAACTCGAAAGGACATTCTTTCGGATAGAAAAGTAGAAAGTATTTGGTTTTGCTTAGATAATGCAATATTCGTTTCACTGCTCGCATATGTGATTCTTTAGGATTTGCTTGAAATCGAGCACATAAACAAACACTCATCTTTATGTCAGGTATACTAGCAGTAAGATAAAGTAATGATCCAATTATGCTTCGATATAATTTTTGGTCGACAGTTTTACCATCTTCATCTCTATCGAGATGTATTGTTGTACTCATTAGAGTTGGTTTGGCAGAAGTATTTTCCATACCAAAGCGTTTAATTAGATTATTACAGTAATTTTCTTGATTAATAAAAATACCATTTTCTAATTTTTAATTTGTAAACCAAGAAAATAAGATAATTCTCCCATATGTGAAATTTCAAATTCTTTGGTCATTATTGTAGAAAATTCCTGACATAATTTTTCATTTGTAGAACTAAAAATAATATCATCTGCATAAATTTGAATAATTAAAATATCATTTTTAGTTCTTTTAATAAAAAGAGTTTGATCAACCTTCCCAATTTCAAAACCAGAGTCTATTAGATAGCTCTTAAGACGTTCATACCAAGCCATGGTGCTTGTTTTAGACCGTATAAGGCTTTCTTAAGTTTATAGACGTGGTAAGGAAATTTTTCATGTGTGAATAGAGGAGGTTGTTCAATATAAACCTTCTCTTTTATATAACCATATAAAAAATCACTTTTAACATCCATTTGATAAAGTTTGAAATTATGAAAACATGCAAAGGGCAATAAGATACGTATTGCTTCAAGTCGTGCGACTGGAGCAAACGTTTCTTCGTAGTAAATTCATTCTTCTTGATTATATCCTTGTGCAACTAATCTACCTTTATTCCTAGTTATATTACCTTGTTCATCTGCTTTATTTTTGAATTGGTTTAGCTCTTCTTGCATAGCTATAATCCAATAGTCATCAGTAGAGGCTTCTTTTACATTTTTAGGTTCAATATTCGAAAGAAATGCTACATGGCTCATTTGATTGAGTTGATTTCTAGTTCTAACATGTGAATCAATTTCTCCTATGATATTTTCTACTGGGTGATCTTGTAAAATCCTAGGAGGAGATCTTAATTCATTTTCATTATGAACAATGTTTTCATCTTCTTCAAAATTATAAATAATGTTTTCATCTTCTTCAAAACTATTTTGAAAAACCGTTTTTGTGATTGTGTTAGGTATTATTTTATCATCCTCAAAGTTTTTATTAAATTTGAAATTTTCATCGAATGAAACATGAAGAGTCTCTTCGATTGATTTTGTTCTTTTATTGAAGATTCGATAAGCTTTGCTTCGTTCTGAATATTCTACGAAGATTCCTTCATCAGATTTTGGGTCGAATTTTCCAAGCTAGTCTTTTGTGTTTAAAATAAAACATTTTGAACCAAAAGTTCAAAAATAAGAAATATTTGGTTTTATTTGATTAAAAAGTTCATATGGAGTATGTTTTGTTAGAGGTCAAATGGAAACACGATTTAGAACACAGCAAGCAGTTGCTGCAGCTTCTGCCCAGAAATGTTTTGATAATGTGCTTCCATTTAATAAAGTTCTTACACATTCTTGTAATATTCTATTTTTCCTTCCAACCACTCCATTTTGTAGTGGTGTTCTAGGAAAAGAAAAATTATGGTAAATTCCCTTTTTATTACAGAAATGTTCAAAAGCTTCATTTTCAAATTCACCTCCATGATCACTTCTAATATTTTTAATTTTTTAATTTTTGAGATTTTGAATTCTTTTTGCAAAGATCTTGAAATTTTCAAAGGTATCACTTTTATTTTTCAGAAAAATAGTCCAAGTATATCTTGAGAAATCATCTACTATAACAAACACACAATTACTTTGGTTTATAGATTGAACTTGAGATGGACCAAAGAGATCCAAATGCAATAGTTCTAGTGGTTGTATAGTAGCAATTTTTTTCTTTGATTTAAAGAATGATTTTGATAATTTTCCTAATTGACAAGCATCACAAATATTTTTTACTTTAAAATTCATTTTTGGTAAACCTTTATCTAAATCATTTTTAGATAATTTATTTATAGCTTTGAAATTAATATGACAAAATCTTTTGTGCCATAACCAAGGATCATTTTCTTTGGCTATTAAACACATATTTGTATTGTAATTGATATTCATATTTAAAACATAAATATTTTGATCTCTAAAACCTTCAAAAATAAGATTTTTATTTTGATCAAAAATGCTACACTTATTTTCAGAAAATGAAATATTAAATCCTTTGTCACATAATTGGTGGATACTAAATAAATTGTGTTTTAAATTTTTAACTAACAAAACATCTGTAATAAGAGGTAAATAAGATATACCGTTATTGCTCACATCGCCTTTGCCGATGACATATCCTTTGGAATTATCTCCAAATGTGACAGAACCTCCATTTGAGTAGAGAAACCACTATCTAGACCACTGTCTAGTATCCATTTTCCTCTCTTTTTTAGTAGTACCTGCAAAATATAGAATTAACATTGGTACCTACCATTTTATTTGGGTCCTAAGAGTTTTGTCTTAGGAAGCCCAACCCAAGAGGGTTAAAAATTCCTTTTGAAAATAAAATCTTTGTTTTTATGAACACTTTTTATAAAAGATTTTATATACTTATCTCTAATCAAAGAATTATTTGTTTTAGGAACCTAAATTTTAATTGATTTATAAAATTTTGAAACTATTGAACTAGGTTTTTCAACTTTATTATTATTCCTTTTATATGAAAAATTCTTTTTCTTTGGAAAAACTTTAGAAGATTGCTTATATCCTAGTCCTCTTTTATTTGAAGCATTTTGAGAATTTACTATAATTTTGGAAAGATTTTCCCCGCCTTTATTAAAATTAGAGACATTTTAGTAATATCATCTAACTTTGTTTTAAGGCTAGAGTTATCTAATTCTAAAATCATGACTTTAGCTTTAAGATCATGATTTTCAATTAGTAGAGCATCATTCTTTTGTTTTGAGTTTCTATCTCTTGACTTGACATAGAGAGTTGAGATGTCATATTAGAACAAGGTTCTTGAGTAACTTCCAGTTCTTGTTCTAAAATTTGTTTCTCATCTCTTACCATATCTACTTACATTTCAGTTCTATTCAGTTTTCCAAGAGATTCTTTGTATTTTCTTTTGATGTATTTTAGCTTATCAAGTAATTCTGAGTTTATTCCAATAGATCATCAAAATTTAGATCACTCACCTCATCTTTTGTGGTCATAAAACATTCATTTGTTAGTTCTACATCACTGTCTGAGTCACTATCTGATGATGAAGATGACTCTGAATCATCCCAAGTGACAGAGAAAGCTTTCTTCTTGAATTTGTCTTTCTTGTGCTTATGTTTGTCTTTCTTTTTCTCAGGACAGTCTTTCTTGATGTAGCCTTTCTTTTGACATTCATAACATCCTAGAGCAGATGATGATGGTTTGTTGGTGTTGTTATTGTTGCTGGAGCAGTTCTTCTTATTTCTAAATTTGTTGCTCTTTCTAAATTTCACAAACTTTTTGAAATTTTTAGCAATGAACGCCATATCTTCTTCATCTGAATCCAAATCTTCTTTTTTTGCCTGGAATGCTATATTCTTCTTATCTTGAGCTTGTACTCATTTTGCCTCGAGATTAACTTCATAAGACATTAGATTTCCTATCAACTCTTCTGGTTTTATGGTTGAAATGTGATTAGCTTCTTCGATTGCTAAGACTTTCCTTTCCCACTCATCCGTTAATGAGTTGAGGATTTTTGAAATAATATCAAAATCTGTATAAGTTTCTCCTAATGCTATCAAGGAATGATATATATCTTGAAATCTAGAATACATTTTCATTTATAGTCTCATCTTGCTTCATTTTAAAATTCTAGAACTAATTTTTGAGCTTTGAAATTTTACTCTGTTTTACTTTGTTAGTACCTTCATGTGTAATCTTAAGTGTATGCCAAATTTCATGAGCAGGTTTACACATGCTTATTCTATTAAATTCATTTTTTTCTAATGCACAATATTACATATTCAAAGTTTTAGCATTTGCAGTAGCGTCTAATTTTTGTGTGTTAGACCATGTTGAATACTCAGTAGTAGGAATAGTATATTCAGATTGCATAATGTTCCAGGTTTCATAACTACTTGCTTGTATATAGATTCTCATTCTAGTAGCCCAATAGTTATAGTTCATTCCATTAAATAGAGGTGGTCGTGCAGTAGATTGACCTACTAAAAAGGTAGTGTTAGCAACAGTGTTGTTGTTGTATTCCATATTAAAACAATAACAGATAACTATGTTACGGTTATATGATGGCCTTACTCTGATACCAAATGAAAGTGACTGTGCTATAGGATCGTGTAATAAGGAGTATAATAAATAACTAGTGCGGAAAATAACTATAAAATAATAATAGCAGTAAAATGACACCAGAGATTTTTATACTGGTTCGAACTCCCATTCTAAGTCCAGTTCCAGACTCCTACTGGAATTATAGCTAGTAACCCTCACTTAACCTGGAGGAACAAGTATGACACCGCCCGAGCAACCAAATAGTACTTTGACCGCCTGAGCAACCGAACAGGACTTTCTTACAAACTTGATTTAACTTGACTTTGTGTGTTCTAAATAACACGGATTTGTCACTTGTACTACACCCTATAATCTTTTCCTCAAGATAGATGTTTATATTTATGTGTGTATGAAGAATAGGAAGTCTAATATTGCTTTGAAGAATATGGAAGTGGATATGAAAGCAATGATTGTATGAAAGCTTATAGATAATGAAATCAAGAATTCTAAGTGCTATAGATCAAAGAAATTAGAGAATTAAGGTATTTTGATCTATAAATCTTGTATGTAAATATAGTGTGTGATGAGATATGTCTTTTGAAAAATAGGTATCTCTCAAAATCCAAGAGCTGTAACCATCTAGGAAGAACATATCTATTGATGAAGAGAAGCGTCTATTGGAAAATATGATAGTTGTAGTTTTCAGTCGACTGAACTTGCTTGGGCAGTCGACTGAATTCAAACGTGCACCAAAAAGTTGCATAGAATCAGTCGACTGATCTAGGCAGTTCAGTCGACTGGCTGCCTTATTTTAAAAAATTATATATGCATCATCAATCGACTGACTTAGGGTATTCAGTCGACTGAATACTGCTTATTCAGTGCATTTAAACTTTTGTGTGTGAAGGAGTATTTATAAAACAAATTCTAATTTGCAAACGAATTTGTGAGTGATGAACCTTGAGGATAGATTTTAACAAATCACTGTACTAGACTCTATATACTTATTGACTCTAGTTAACACTAATATTAATACGAACCATATTTGAGTCGATGGTCCGGATTTGTTATAGTCGTGGATTTGTGAACTTTCGTATCTTGTCAGCATTCAAAATCTTATGATCCAACATTCTCCTCCTTTTTTATGATGACAACTCCATTTGTAATGAGTGAATCTTCGACAAGCTTTGTATTATCTCTCCCCCTGAGTATGTGCCTGCAACTATATTTCCTGGTAATAATTTATGTTTTTCTCCCTCTTTGTCATCGATAAAAAGGAGAGCACTCAAAGTATAGAACATCTAAAATATGAGTAATATGACATAGGAACACTTATATATATAAACAAAGACGTAGCATATAACATAGAGCAATCACATCATTGTAGAACAATAGTGTACATCACAACATACATAGAAATATAGAGTTAAACAATTACACATAACCACAACAAACAAAATAACAAATAGTCTGAAAGCAAGATAAAAGTTTTAATAACATCACAAAAGTTTCAAAATATCAAGAGTAATCGAAAAGAGATTCTTACTCATCACCTCGGCTGCCTCCATGTGAGCTTCCTTCAATCTCTTCATCATCAGATTCATCGCCTACTTCTTCACCTTCTTCCTCCTCTTGCTCTTTATTGGAGGTTAACTAACTAAAATGCTCCGCTGGTCGCTTTCCGCGAGATGTAGGCACTTGAACGGAGGTTGAAGATGGTTGTGAACATGTGATTGCTTCCCAGATGTTGTTGAGAAAAGACTTAATATGATTCAACTTTTTATTGACTTTTGTGACGCTTTTCTCTACTCTAGAAACAAATGATTCCACCCGAGATATTCGTTGATCGTGAAGTCTTTGGTTATGAGATACAATGGATACGGCTTCTTGGGGCCGAGCATGAGAATCCACTTCTTGAATTTCGTAGACTTCCCTTTTGGGTTGAGAAGGTTGGGATGATGATGAAGCTTGCATATGAGAAGTTCGTTGACGAGAGGATGGTCATGCTTGACCGAAGGCTTGGTTTTTAAGCCAATGTTCATAGGTGATGATTGTGTGGTCAAGGTATTACTTTGGTAAATTCATGAGGCTAAGAGTCTTGGAATTCAAAGAGCCTATGGTCGAGCACTTGAAATCGATAAACGGAATGTTGAATGCTTGAGAACGCGCATAATGTAAGTGCCATAGTAGATCATTCGCATCCGACCTTGGTTAAAAGTTTGGAATTCATCCAAGATTACTTTCCCCCAATTCATTCGTCTATTTCCCCAAATGGAATACAAGGACTGAAAATCTCTTCGATAGACCTTCTCATAGCTTCCCGTGCGAGGATTGATGGTGTGGGTATGGGCTCGATGAATTATGCGAGCTTTTGGCCTTAGTGCTATGGCTTTTAACTCTATCAAGTCATCAGACAGAAACAAATGACTAACATTGTCTCGAGTGTCCATGTTAACGGATATCTCCTCTAACTCGTCGTCTTCATCTAGGCATTGTAGAATTCATGCAAGGCGTTGAAGTGAAAGGAAAATGTGTACGCCACCACCACAGTCCATATAGCATCATCGGGATTTGAGATGATGTGGTGGTCGAGGTTTAAGTTAGCATAGAAAAGCTTGATAAGAAGGTGATTAATCTTGGAATTGTTAGCCACATAGTCAATGAGATGCTCCAACCCACTTCTACGAGCCAAGTCTTGAATGGCATATGAAGAGAAATATGAGAATTTAACAATAGAACCTTCAAAAATTCTGGAGCTTTGCATCTTTACAAAGCGTTGCACCGCATTGTCGTTGTGTAGCCATGCTCTTATTTGAGAATCAAAAGTACTTGCTGAGGCTTGAGATTGTCTAAATCTTTTGGGAGCCATTTGAAGAACTAGGGCTTGGTGATGAAGAAGAAGATTGTAGATTGGAAGAGGGTGAAGGGAAAATTCAAAAATTTGAAGTATTTTTGAACGCAATTGAAGAAGAGAGAGATTTTATTGGCAGAAAGGTAAAAAATTTCAAAGTAAAAAGTGAATTTGGTAAAGGTATAAAAAAAATTGTAGAGGCTAGAAGGGGAGGGAGACCGGGTTACCCAGTATCAGACGACAGAACCTTCATAGGCAGTCGACTGGTGCTGTATACGAAAATTTATTTTTCTGGTTTCAGTCGACTGACTATATAGGTTCAGTCGATTGAACTCTTCCTGCGAGTTATAATGAAAAAATAGCCGAGTTCAGTCGACTGTCTAGGGGAGTCTATCGATTGACTTCAGGGACAAATAGATGTTGAAAGTCAGGTTTAGTCGACTGACTATATAGATTCAGTCGACTGGCGCTGTTGATTTTTCAAACTGAACTTTTTCAAGTAAATGCATTGAACACAACATTTTAAAACAAAATTTAAAATTTAGAATTATATTAATCAATGCAAATAAATATATAGGAGTACAATATATATTCGAAAATATAAAAAAAATCAAGAAGATTTAGATGATGAGAAAGGAGTGCGGTAGTTTTCAGGTTCCGCCTTCGTATTCTCCTGAAGTGGTGGTAGTGGTGACCAGCCATGTTCACATTCCTAAGAATTCAGAGAAACCAGGGGACGTTCAGGTGATTGTTCCCATGGATTATGATGTGAAGGAGACGTTGGTTGGTGAACCTTGTTGTGTGATGACGATCCAAATAATTTTAGAGCCACTTGTTCATGGAAGCTTAGATGCTTCGCATTCACCTTCTGCTCGTAGTAAAGTTCTCGTTGTAATTCGAGTGTCTACCGTTGATAGTGATGAATGTCGTATATCTTTTCTTTGGTAGACGCCGATCCAAAAAATAGAGAGCGTTTAGCTCTTTTAACAAGAGGGGTGTAACCAGTGTGAGTAGACGGTGGAACAATAGGGACGGGCTCATATATAGGTGTCGGTGTTGGAAGATTTACCGACTCAGAGCTAATGGAGGTATAAGAAAGTGAGGATGAGACAGTGTTGTTTTTTGAAGACATGTTGGTTATGCGAATTAAACTCCTTGTGAAAAGAGGTAAAACTTTTATTGATATTGCAGATGTAATACGGTGATAAGAAATGGTAGAAAAACAGCCATTTATAAGAGAATTGTTTTTAAAATAGGTAAAAAGAAGAGAGGTTTCTATATGTTAGGAATATAAACCTTATATTTAAAATAAAAATAATAAGTTTAATTTCCTAAGAAATGAATGGATGAGAATAAAAGGAAAAATGACAACAGAATGTGCATAGTTTTTTTTAAAAAAAAAATGAATCTATTTTTAGAAAAAAATATAATAGAGTAAAAAATATATCAGAAAATCATGCTTAGAAGTAGGATATAGAAGCATAACAAAATAAGTTTTAAAAAAAAAATTGTAAAACTATAGAACTTTCAAAGAAAGAATTCCTAGTTCTCTTCTAAGCTTAATAAAAGTATTTTCATTTAAAGGTTTGGTAAATATATCAGCTAGTTGATTTTCAGAGGATACAAATTCGAATCCGACTAAATCCTTTTCAATATTATCACGAAGAAAATGATGACGTAAGTCAGTATGTTTAGTTCGTGAATGATTGACAGGATTTTATGATAAGTTTATAGCACTTGTATTATCACAGTAAATAGTAGACTTAGATAAGTTCATACCACAATCTTTAAGTGTTTGTTGCATGTAAATGACTTGAGCACATGCTAAAGCAACAGAAATGTATTCTGCTTCACAAGTTGAAAGTGAAACACAATTTTGTTTCTTGCTAAACCAAGAGACCAAGGATTGTCCAATGAAGAGACAAGTCCTGCTTGTACTTTTACGATCCGTCCGACATCCTCCAAAGTCAGCGTCACTATATGAAACTGACTCGAAAGGACATTCTTTCGGATAGAAAAGTAGAAAGTATTTGGTTTTGCTTAGATAACGCAATATTCGTTTCACTGCTCGCATATGTGATTCTTTAGGATTTGCTTGAAATCGAGCACATAAACAAACACTCATCTTTATGTCATGTAACGACCCGTAAATTTCAACTGTTTTAATAACGTAATTAGTTGAAATTTTGTGAAATTTTTAACGATAAAATTTTGAAATAAAAATTTAATATTTGGAATACGTCTAGTTAAACATAGCAACTGGTAAATTTTCGTCCGAAAATATGAAAGTTTATTTCGCGCGTAAATTCACTTCAATTTAATCAGTTAAAAAGCGTAGAAAATAAAATGTTTTCAAAACCAAAATATTTTTACATAGAAAAATTCTAAACCATCTTCTGAGCAAGATGTCAGTTCGTCATTTTTCCAAATTCGGACACCTATTGCTCCGTCGTTCTTATTTTCTACAAAATGCAACATTCTGGTACCGATATCGATTTTTATCGGATGATCGTACCACTGATTTCTATATACCGTTTTGATCGTCTCGTCGTGCCGATCTCTACGGTATATTCGATTGTCAATTTCGGAGTCCGGTGGGCGGTGCTATCTGCATAACGCATAACGTATCGGTTCCGTAAACGAGTCTTTTGGTTTTCTTTACCCTTTTATATTCCACCAGTGACCATTTACATTCCGTGGTCAGAGACATTTATGTTAGGCTTTTGAAACTCCACATTTTCACAACTTTTGGCCGTTTCAATTTTAGTCTATTCATATTCACTTTGAAACTTGCTTTAGCTCATAAATAATGAATAAATGAAGAAACACCTTCTGCCAGCTACCCCTTGTTTAAGTTTCACCTCCTTCTTTGATCACGCTCTCCTCTCCATTCCCAGATCTGTTCTTTTCTTCTTAAAAAAAAAGAGAAACTTTTTTTACAAAGTCTTGTGCCCCTCTGCCCAATCACCGTGCACCTCCTCTTTCCACCGCATGTACCCTCCCAAGTCTTCCTTTACAGCTCGAGATGAAGCTTGGCTTCGTCATGAATCACGTCCATTTTTCCACTGCACGAACCCGAGTCGTACCCGCTCCATGGCAGCAGCTCGCGCCTAGGACCACCATCCACCGTGCTCCGGTCTGGCTTGCGCCGAGCTCCAGCATTCACTGAGCTGTCCATTTCCCTCCTTTTATCTCGGCCTCCGTCATCCGCCTTAGCTACCGCACCACCAGCTCCTTCCACGACAACGCCAACACCCACTACACGTTCATCGCTCACCAGATCCACCCCACAGCCGAACATTGCTCAGCCACTTCCCTCCGCCTTGAACTTCCCACAGCCCTTCAACTTCAACCGGACAACAACCTCTCCACCATCCTTCCGCCTTGCCAAGCCAAGCACGACCACAACAACCGCCACTTCCATCACACCACCACCAAAGGTCAATCGAACCATCCCCTGCATCTCCTCGACCTCCTCCCAGCATTTGCAGTCGTGCCCAAATCCCGCCGTGTGTTTTCTTCCCTATTATATATTAAGGTATACTTATATTGGCTTATTCAAACATTGTTTTAAGTATAATATGCATACGGGTTTGCAAAATAATATATATTGTACTGTTGATCTCATAGTGCACAATGTGTCGGTCCATATATAAAGTGTTATATAGTACACTGTTTATATCTTTATATAGTGATATATATTATAGTTTATTTTAGCTTAGGGTAGTTTCGGCTGTATAATTATTGTGATTTCAAAGTTTGTTAGTTATATTCTATATTTTGTATATAATATAGTATATATTTGTTTGCTGACTTATATGATGGGTAGTATGAGTTTGGTATATTTATCAAGTTAAGTCTACATATATATATATATATATGTATGTTTCAAAAATTCATTGCTTTGGGTTATAACATATCGGATTTAAATATAATAGTTATATTACATGATGCGAGTTTATTTGTAGTTATATGCTTGATATAGAAGGTTATTTGTTATAGTTATAAAAGTCGTATAACCTGTTGTTCATGTATATGGGTCGATATGGTGGTATACATATTCATATAACAGTTTCGTGTCATATTTTAGCTATATGCTTACAGTCCAATTTATGTACAAAGTCTGATTAAGTATATATGTGTATATTATACGTCTGCATTTATTTTATTATAGGTTTAGTGTACGGGTTTAAAAAGTATACACATTTATTTATGCCAGTGGGATGCCTTTTTAAAGTAATATACCGTAAAGGTTTATAACAGTTTTAATGAAAATATCATGTTTAATTTTAAAATATACATTGGTATTTCAAAAAAAAAAAAATTGTTGTAAAGTTGAAATTGAATATTGAGGCCTAAGTATGCATTGGTCTGGTTTTAAATTGACATATTGAGACTTTGTTTATGTGTTATTAATTTAAACCTATGAGTTTTGAATTACAAGTATATAAATTTTATTTATAAATGTTGAAATTAGAATCTGATTTTTGAATATATGTTATCCATACCAATTCATTTATATCAAAAATTTTGACGATCTTGTTCTGATTCGTTCCCATCACTTTCTATTAGCAGCTTGTCCGTCAAACTCGAGTCCATCGTGCTTTGCTTTAAATCCGTGCTTGGATCCGTAACTCATCCCGTTGTTTTTTCTCTAACCTCGAAAGGTGAGCAATCACTCACGATTAATGTTCTTTTATTTATTAAATTTGATTTCAATTGAAACGACAATTGAAATATGCTGCTGTTAGATATTTACACTGTTATTACCTGTATCAGTTCACCTGTGACATCTGACACCATTATCTGTTATATATATGAAATGATAATCCAGTTTGGTTGTTAATTGATTGATTGTTGATTATATTGGACGTTAAATTGTTAATGTTAAAATGATAAACAGTATGAAATTGAACTTGATATAGGATAATTAAATGTTAAATTTGATTAACTGACATTTGTATAATATGACCCCTTTAATTGTTAAATTTATTGACACGTAGTATTGTTAACTACACCTTGAACCATCAATTGTATGTTGTTTAAACTGATGATGTATGAAATTGTAAATAGATGACAAGTGGAAACCGTAATGTAATAATCTTTAATCTACATGAAATGATAGTGTAGATTCTAGAAATAATTATATTAATTCGTACAAATAACAATGCGAATTAATACAGTTATTTCGGGATTATTTGAATTGATTATTGGATTGTTATTGTTCGTTGTTATTGCTTGTTTATTTACTTTGACACCATCCCAGTTATCACACTGCAAGTTCCCTTTGTTATGTTTTGATTTTGAATTGAATTGGAATCGGGTTGAAATGATAAATACCCAAATTGGACTTTGACCTAGGATAGAGAATTAAATAAAACCCGATTGGTCAATAATTTGATTTAAAAGTAAACGAAGATTTTATTTGAATAAAAAATATGGTTTTGAAATGAAGTTGAAATTTGGATTTTGATGAAAGGAAAATGTTAATAATCTAAAACGAAATATGAACGATGTAATTGATGAAAGTATATTGTTTAATTTGAGAAATGATTTGATAATTAAGTTTGAAATTAAAATCAAGTTTGAAATTAGAATTAAGTTTGAAATGATTAAACTTTGAAATGATTTAATAATCAAGTTGGAAATTATAATTTAGTTTGAAATTATTAAACTTTGAAATTATTTAAAAATTAAGTTTTGAATTATTTAATAATTAATAAGATTGAATTATTTAATGATTAAATTGAATTGAATTCTGTAATAAGAGAAAATTGAACTTTTGAATAAGTGAATTTTACTTTGTAAATAATTGAAATTGAGTTTTCTTGTTTAAGTAAGTTTTGGAAAATTATTAAGAAAGTAAATAAGTGAAATTGAATTTCTTTAACAAGAAATGAAAATGTGATATTTTTTGGAATTAATATAAGACTTGAAATTTAAAGAATTTGGTTTGACGAATTTAGTTTAATTCAAAATTGTAAGTTTTGATTTAATGAAGTTGAATTTAAATAATGGATTAAATGAATTGGAAATTAAACAGAAATTGTTTAAATGAAAATTTACTTAACGAACATTGAATGAAATTGATAAATGGATTTAAATTGATTTGAATCTTAAATTAATTTAAATGATTTCGGAATGAAACTTATATACGAATTTGAATCAATATTTGAATTGTTTTAAATAGAAATAGAAATTGTATTATAAGATTTTGAAATGGTAATTTGGAAGTTTTGAAACGTAAATTTTGGAAATTGGTTTAGAAAGACAAACGAAATGTTGATTTACGAATTGAAACTGAAATTGAAATTGATTTGGTTTTGAAATAAATAAACGACCAATCGGTGAAATAATTACGGAAGTTATTAAAGAGACCGGAATTCGGTTATGGGTATACTCTCTATCTAAACCGAAAACCACTTTAATAACTATGCGCGGAGTGATGATCCAGAATGAAGTGGTTGGAATGATGTACGTGTTGACTGAAGAAAGAGAATGATAATGGATAGCCTTGACACTTGTGTCAAATTGGAAATGACTAAAACAGGAGCTGTGCCGGGCCAATGGAGGATTGATACCTCAAGTGGACACACTTCTTCGAACTACTTATACTTGTTGTCGATTGGTGCACCCTTGATTTTGGGAGTGTGTTTCACGGTGTTGCGGGCGTTGCGGCGTTGCGTTCTCACCAGTCCGGATCAGGTGAACGGTAGTATCACTACCTTGGGTATAGCCTCATGTGCCTTGTCATACTTGTATTCCATTTATGCGCGACCACTACGATTTTGATTTGTACCTTTAGTATATGGATTGCCCTCTGGTGACTTCCGGTTTTGGGGAAACTACGGTCTTGTATATGCTTTTGGGAATAAAAATGTGTTAAGGGTGGAATGGGCCATGACTTAACGCTATTTTGATATCTTTTTATATTACTGATAGACATTATCTACTTATCGTACATTACTACATAGTAGATAGTTTGACGGATCCTTAAAGGATGGCTATTCCAACATCCTTTGAGTTACTTGTATTTCAATTGCTATTTCACTTGAGTTGGATTTATTAATATAAGAATGTTAATCCTGACTCGAGTGTCTTGTGTTTTTGCTTTACACTCGGGTCAGACTGAGTGTACCAGTATTCGAGACTCATCTTTTGAAGTTGGAGCTTTGCTTGAAGATCCAGCCATCTATTCTGTTTCAGTATTCGATGATTCCGGTGATGTATTCGGTTTTGTATCTGATGTATCATATTACTCTTCCGTTGTATCTGGTTTAACTCTGATGTATCGTATTACTCTTCTGTTGTAAACTCTGATGTATCTTATATATTCATATAGTAGCTTCATGAACTACTATCTCTTTTATTTCCGCTGCACTTATTACTCTGTGTCTGTGTTCTTTGATTATTTATTTACTGTATATGTTCAGTTTTGCCAAATTTAAATTAACAACGCGGTATTTTGAGCAATTCAATTCCGGCATGAGTGTCTACCCATACACTTATAATGGATGCGAATGGTCCAAAATATCGGGTCGTTACATGTCAGGTATACTAGCAGTAAGATAAAGTAATGATCCAATTATGCTTCGATATAATTTTTGGTCGACAGTTTTACCATCTTCATCTCTATCGACATGTATTGTTGTACTCATTAGAGTTGGTTTGGCAGAAGTATTTTCCATACCGAAGCGTTTAATTAGATTATTACAGTAATTTTCTTGATTAATAAAAATACCATTTTCTAATTGTTTAATTTGTAAACCAAGAAAATAAGATAATTCTCCCATATGTGAAATTGCAAATTCTTTGTCATTATTGTAGAAAATTCCTGACATAATTTTTCATTTGTAGAACTAAAAATAATATCATTTACATAAATTTGAATAATTAAAATATCATTTTTAGTTTTTTTAATAAAAAGAATTTGATTAACCTTCCCAATTTCAAAACCAGAGTCTATTAGATAGCTCTTAAGACGTTCATACCAAGCCATGGTGCTTGTTTTAGACCGTATAAGGCTTTCTTAAGTTTATAGACGTGGTAAGAAAATTTTTCATGTGTGAATAGAGGAGGTTGTTCAATATAAACCTTCTCTTTTATATAACCATTTAAAAAATCACTTTTAACATCCATTTGATAAAGCTTGAAATTATGAAAACATGCAAAAGGCAATAAGATACGTCTTGCTTCAAGTCGTGCGACTGGAGCAAACGTTTCTTCGTAGTAAATTCATTCTTCTTGATTATATCCTTGTGCAACTAATCTACCTTTATTCCTAGTTATATTACCTTGTTCATCTGCTTTATTTTTGTAGACCCATTTAGTACTAATGACTGATTGATCACTTGTTCTAGGAACTAGTTCCCAAACTTCGTTTCGTTCGAATTGGTTTAGCTCTTCTTGCATAGCTATAATCCAATAGTCATCAGTAGAGGCTTCTTTTACATTTTTAGGTTCAATATTCGAAAGAAATGCTACATGGCTCATTTGATTGAGTTGATTTCTAGTTCTAACATGTGAATCAATTTCTCCTATGATATTTTCTACTGGGTGATCTTGTAAAATCCTAGGAGGAGATCTTAATTCATTTTCATTATGAACAATGTTTTCATCTTCTTCAAAATTATAAACAATGTTTTCATCTTCTTCAAAACTATTTGGAAAAACCGTTTTTATGATTGTGTTAGGTATTATTTTATCATCCTCAAAGTTTTTATTAAATTTGAAATTTTCATCGAATGAAACATGAAGAGTCTCTTCGATTGATTTTGTTCTTTTATTGAAGATTCGATAAGCTTTGCTTCATTCTGAATATTCTACGAAGATTCCTTCATCAGATTTTGGATCGAATTTTCCAAGCTGGTCTTTTGTGTTTAAAATAAAACATTTTGAACCAAAAGTTCAAAAATAAGAAATATTTGGTTTTATTTGATGAAAAAGTTCATATGTAGTATGTTTTGTTAGAGGTCAAATGGAAACACGATTTAGAACATAGCAAGCAATTGCTGCAGGTTCTGCCCAGAAATGTTTTGGTAATGTGCTTCCATTTAATAAAGTTCTTGGACATTCTTCTTATTTTCTATTTTTCCTTTCAACCACTCCATTTTTTGTGGTGTTCTAGGAAAAGAAAAATTATGGTAAATTCCCTTTTTATTACAGAAATGTTCAAAAGCTTCATTTTCAAATTCACCTCCATAATCACTTCTAATATTTTTGATTTTTAAATTTTTGAGATTTTGAATTCTTTTTGCAAAGATCTTGAAATTTTCAAAAGTATCACTTTTATTTTTCAGAAAAATAGTCCAAGTATATCTTGAGAAATCATTTACTATAACAAACACATATTTAGTATGGTTTATAGATAGAACTTGAGTTGGACCAAAGAGATCCAAATGAAATAGTTATAGCGCTTGTATAGTAGAAATATTTTTCATTCATTTAAAGGATGGTTTTGATAATTTTCCTAATTGGCAAGCATCACAAATATTGTTTACTTTAAAATTCATTTTTGGTAAACATTTTTCTAAATCAATTTTAGATAATTTATTTATAGCTTTGAAATTAATATGACAAAATCTTTTATGCCATAACCAAGGATCATTTTCTTTGGCTATTAAACACATATTTGTATTGTAATTTATATTCATATTTAAAACATAAATATTTTTATCTCTAAAACCTTCAAAAATCAGATTTTTATTTTGATCAAAAATGCTACGCTTATTTTCAGAAAATGAAATATTAAATCCTTTATCACATAATTGGCTAATACTAAGTAAATTGTGTTTTAAATATTTAACTAACAAAACATCTGTAATAAGAGGTAAATTAGATATACCGTTATTGCTCACATCACCTTTGCCGATGACATATCTTTTGGAATTATCTCCAAATGTGACAGAACTTCCATTTGAGTAGATAATATTAGTTAGCATCCCTTTGTTTTCCTGTCATGTGTTTTGAGCAACCACTGTCCAGTATCCATTTTCCTCTCTTTTTCAGTGGTACCTGCAAAATATAGAATTAACATCGGTACCCACCATTCTATTTGGGTCCTAAGAGTTAGGTCTTAGGAAGCCATACCCAAGAGGGTTCAGAATTCCTTTTGAAAATAAAATCTTTGTTTTATGAATAATCTCTAATCAAAGAATTATTTGTTTGATGAACCCTTATTTTAATTGATTTAGAAAATTTTCAAACTATTGAACTAGGTTTTTCAACTTTATTATTATTCCTTTTATGTGAAAAATTCTTTTTCTTTGGAATAACTTTAGAAGATTGCTTATATCCTAGTCCTCTTTTATTTGAAGCATTTTGAGAATTTTCTATAATTTTGGAAAGATTTCCCTGCCTTTATTAAAATTAGAGACATTTTTAGTAATATCATCTAACTTTGTTTTAAGGCTAGAGTTATCTAATTCTAAAATCTTGACATTTTCTTTAAGATCATGATTTTCAATTAGTAGAGCATCGTTCTTTTCTTTCTGAGTTTCTATCTCTTGACTTAACATAGAGAGTTGAGATGTCATATTAGAACAAGATTCTTGAGTAACTTCAAGTTCTTGTTCTAAGATTTGTTTCTCATCTCTTACCATATCTACTTTGATTTCAGTTCTATTCAGTTTTTCAAGAGATTCTTTGTATTTTCTTTTGATGTCTTTTAGCTTATCAAGTAATTCTGAGTTTATTTCCAATAGATCATCAAAAGTTTGATCACTCACCTCATCTTTTATGGTCATAAAACATATGTTTGCTTGTTCTGCATCACTGTCTGAGTCATTATCTGATGATGAAGAGGTTCCTGAATCATCCCAAGTGAGAGAGAAAGCTTTCTTCTTGAATTTGTCTTTCTTGTGCTTATGTTTGTCTTTCTTTTTCTCATGACAGTCTTTCTTGATGTGACCTTTCTTGTGACATTCATAACATTCTAGAGCAGATGATGATGGTTTGTTAGTGTTGTTATTATTGCTGGAGCTGTTCTTGTTATTTCTAAATTTGTTGATATTTCTAAATTTCAAAAACTATTTGAAATTTTTAGCAATGAACGCCATATCTTCTTCATCTGAATCTTCTTTTTCTTCCTGGAATGCGATATTCTTCTTATCTTAAGCTTATACTCGTTTTTCTTGGAGATTAACATCATAAGACATTTGATTTCCTATCAACTCTTCTGGTTTTATGGTTGAAATGTCGTTAGCTTCTTCGATTGCTAAGACTTTTCATTCCCACTCATCCGTTAATGAGTTGAGGATTTTTGAAATAATATCAAAATCTGTATAAGTTTCTCCTAATGCTATCAAGGAATGATATATATCTTGAAATCTAGAAAACATTTCATTTATAGTCTCATCTTGCTTCATTTTAAAATTCTGGAACTAATTTTTGAGCTTTGAAATTTTACTCTGTTTACGTTGTTAGTGGCTTCATGTGTAATCTTAAGTGTATGCCAAATTTCATGAGCAGTTTTACACATGCTTATTCTATTAAATTCATTTTTGTCTAATGCACAATATAACATATTCATAGCTTTAGCATTTGCAGTAGCGTCTAATTTTTGTGTGTTAGACCATGTTGAATATTCAGTAGTAGGAATAGTATATTCAAATTGCATAATGTTCCAGGTTTCATAACTACTTGCTTGTATATAGATTCTCATTCTAGTCGCCCAATAGTTATAGTTTATTCCATTAAATAGAGGTGGTCGTGCAGTAGATTGACCTACTAAAAAGGTAGTGTTAGCAGCAGTGTTGCTATTGTTTTCCATATTCAAACAATAACAGATAACTATGTTACGGTTATATGATGAACTTGCTCTGACACCAAATGAAAGTGATTGTGCTATAGGATCGTGTAATAAGGAGTATAATAAACAACTAGTGTGGAAAATAACTGTAAAATAATAATAGCAGTAAAATGACACCAGAGATTTTTATACTGGTTCGAACTCCCGTTCTACGTCCAGTTCCAGACTCCTTCTGGAATTATAGCTAGTAACCCTCACTTAACCCGGAGGAACAAGTATTACACCGCTTGAGCAACCGAATAGTACTTTGACCGCCTGAGCAACAGAACGGGACTTGACCGCCTGAGCAACCGAACAGGACTTTCTTACAAACTGGATTTAACTTGACTTTGTGTGTTCTGAATAACACGGATTTGTCACTTGTAGTACACCCTATAATCTTTTCCTCAAGATAGATGTGTATATTTATGTATGTATGAAGAATAGGAAGTCTAATATTTCTTTGAAGAATATGGAAGTGGATATGAAAGCAATGATTGTATGAAGGCTTGTAGATAATGAAATCAAGAATGCTAAGTGCTATAGATCAAAGAAATTAGAGAATTAAGGTATTTTGATCTATAAATCTTGAGTGTATATATAGTGTGTGATGAGATATGTCTTTCGAAAATAGGTATATCTCATAATCCAACAGTTGTAACCATCCAGGAAGAACATATCCATTGATTAAGAGAAGTGTCTATTGGAAAATATGACAATTGTAGTTTTCAGTCGACTGAACTTGCTTGGGCAGTCGATTGAATTCAAACATGCACCAAAAAGTTGCATAGAATTAGTCGACTGACCTAGGCAGTTCAGTTGACTGGCTGCCTTATTTTAAAAAATTATATATGCAGCATCAGTCGACTGACTTCGGGTATTTAGTCGACTGAATACTGCTTATTCGGTGCATTTAAACTTTTGTGTATGAAGGAGTATTTATAAAACAAATTCTAATTTGTAAACGAATTTGTGATTGATGAACCTTGAGCATAGATTTTGACAAATCACTATACTAGACTCTATATACTTATTAACTCTACTTAACGCCAATATTAATACGAACCATATTTGAGTCGATGAGTCCAGATTTGTCGTAGTCGTGGATTCGTGAGCTTTCGTATCTTGTCAACATTCAAAATCTTATGATCCAACAACTTTAGGAACCATTCTATAAAATCATTACTTAAGTTTATTATAAACTTATATTTTATTACCACTTCAAAACTTAAGTTTATATTTATAGTATTATTTCGTTTAACTTCACCTAAGTTAAATTTTCATTTCATAGTGTAATTTCAAATTTTGTTTTTACTTAACCAAAATGTTTAACCATTTTTAAAATTTCGTTTTACTTTCCATTTTCTCAAATTCATAAGTTGTACAAACCTATTTACTTAAAATTTTATAAATCCTTACTTAAGTTGATTCACGTTATATAATTACAACTTATGGTTATATAATCACTTTACAACTTAAGTTTATATTTATTTCACACTCTTTTACAGTATAAAATTTCCAATTTACTTTACTTAACCTGAATATTTAACGAATTACAAATTTGTTTTTAACTTATTATTTATCGAACATCCCATAGTCAAATTGTGAAACTAAATTCATGAGGTGTTTGTATTTAAACTTTTAAATCAAACAATTCATTAGATTGAAGTGAACTAATTTTATAGTTATTTCAAAAAAAAATTTATTTTTATAAAACACATTCATACAAAATACATTCATATATTTTATTTATCCTAATCAAATTCCTTAACCCAACGTTATTTACCGAACACCACATAGTCAAATTGTGAATCTAAATTCATGAGGTGTTTGCACTTAAACTTTTAACCAAACGATTGACAAACCAATGATAATAACTGGATATTTATTATTATCAACTTTCAAAATTCCTTGAATTTTTTTCTCAAAAACCTTTTGATTAAAATCCTCATTTCATAACCATTTTTCAACACTTCAAGTTTTATTTATCATTTATATCACTTAATATTATTAGGTTATTTATTAAACATCTTATAGTCAAACTGTGAAATTCTAATCACAAGATGTTTGTACTTAGATTTTACAAATCTTGATTAGAAATCATCCAAGTTACAATATATCTAACTATATATCCTTTTTTAAAATATATTCTTTATATATAAAATATAATTCTAGGTAAAATTATTTCATTTATCATATATTTCAAAAATCGTTTTTATATATTATTAACAAATACACATTCTTATATATAATGCTCTCAACTCATTCTAGGGTATTGTTAACCCTATCTTTAATGAGTTACTCCCCTCAAGGTATTACTAACCATATCTCTTATGAGACTTCACCCTGATTAGGCTAGGTGTTTGCTCAACCAAAGCTTTGACAATGAATGTGACGAACAGTTTTTCGACCTTCAGAAATCGACGCTAATACATCCTCGGTATTCACGTGTCGTAAATCTAAACGTCGGAGACCCGGTTCGTTAAGGGTAAAGAAAAGAAGACAGGAAGACAGAATAGTATCCTACACAAATGGAATAACATATATTATTTCAATATATAAAATCTTTACAGTGGAAATTTTAAATACTTTATCAGAGTTAAACATGGACAGCTGTAAATCTTTGACCATACAAAATGCAGAATACGATAGTACACAAGTGTGGTCGAAAAAGAGGTGATAGTCTACTGAAGAATATTCTAATTCCATGCTCCGAGCTCTTCCAGATTTCTTCTAACTAAACCTGACTACTAGGCTACCCGAGAAAATAGCGCACCCGGAGTTTAAGAAAAATGGAATAAACTCCGGATCAGTTATGGGACTGGTGTGAGAACTCAAAATAAAGGTTTTGAAAACAAAAGATTATCTCATAAGACCACGTCGCACATAAACATGGAACGAGTTTTTACCTTATGATAATCAAAATATTTTTTATGTGGAAATTTGGTAATATTATTTTTAATGACATTCTTTTAAAAACATTTGCAAATAAACTTATAAATCTTAGCTGAAATGCTTGCATCTCACATTTCAGTACTTTGCACAACTAAGTCTATACGACACTTATTGGATATTGGATTTCCAACTAAATAGCAAGGTATGGGACTACCTCTCGTACAGTGCATTTCTAAAGAAATGCACTCGAGGCCCCTATGTTGGTCCTCATGCGAATTAAGACCGGCCTATCCGAAAATTACACAAATAACACCGAGTATTACATCTCCTAGACGTTACCGATCTATCTAGCATCCCATGCCTACACCATATAATTTAAATTCAATGTTATAGCAAGTAGAAATTTTATCCATCTAGAAGGTGATTTTATACCCTGACTGGTTGCAACCTACTTTAACCTTAAAGAATCCCCTATTTTACTATTCTCGGGGTGTGAGGCTTTGAGGTAATGATTACCTTTTATATAGCACATCTTCCAATTTGAATGTCACATTGCCATTTAATAATTACACAAATGATTTCTACAAATGTATAACTCCCGAGCTCGTATGTCTTAGGAAAGGGGGTTAAGCTAAGAGAAGTTGCCTTCTCCATCGGCAAACAAATGATACATTTATTGAGATCAATCAATATGATCTAGAAATGCAACGTTAAATATTCGTCCGTACAAGTTATCCAAGAACAGGACAAACCAAAAGCACTCTTCTACCACATCCTGTCAGGCATTAACCCTAGGATTAGTAGCGAGTTAGTCCTTGCATATGAAGATCCCAGAATAAAGGGACTACTTCTATTTATTTATCTCAAGAGAAAATCCGAATATTGTCAACAAGCAGTCCTTCCATTATGAAGATTCCTGCCTTCCAAATCAAGGCCTTCAATTTATTTTCTTCACTTTCGAAAGGTAAATTGGTTCGAAGTGGTTTTCGGATAGGAAACACCCAAATCCGACCCTAGTTCCTTCAAACCAATTATCGAGAAACAGATATTTTACAAATAGTGGTTTATCATTTGATTTATTCATTTCTTTTTATCGAAAAATATCTTTAAGTGATATATATCTTAAAAAACATTCTTGTTGGTATATGTGGAATCATTAAATCTCTCTTTATTAATTTCCTTGGTTTAGTTAAACCCTTTTTAAACTTGGAATAATTCCAAAACATTTTACTTAGGAAAATATTTCTAAATCATTTATTTAAATCTTAACAAAGATTTCTTATTTTCAAAAACTTTTTATAAGTTGAAATCATGTTATCTAAGATGGTAAATCTAAATTGATTAAATTTGGAAAATTTAATCTTTTATACTTAACTCGTTTCTGACATTTCAACATTATCTATCCCTCGCCTAGGTGAGGCCAGGTGAGCCAGGGCACTAGTTTCTCCTGAACATCTCCTTAGTTTAAGCACTTCAACTAGATCTCACGAATAGAAAAATCAGGTGTACTCGTCGGCTTATTAGAGCCAGGATTAAAATAATTTCTTATAACAGCATTTCTTTAATTCTTTTATTTAAATCCTTTTAAATAAATCATTAAATCTTCAAATCATCTTTTATTACACTTAATTATTCTTTTAAAATATTATAAAAGATTTGGGAAAGAATTGTTACTTTTAAAGTTATATTTCAAAAGTTATTGAAAATCGCAGCAAATAGTGCTGCGAATAGTGTTTTCAAAGTTATATTGACCAAAACGACTTTTCTATCTTTTGAAAATTTATTTATATAACTCAAATCTCTTTTAATTTTTTTTAAAAGATTTATAAATAATTTTTTCAATATTTTTAAAACATTTATAAATATTAAACTTTAAGAAATCCTTTTTTGGATTACGAACCGTGAAACCGCGATTATTTCGAAAACTTGTTTTACTTATATTTCAAAATCTACAAGATGAAATCTTGATTTTCTTCCTTTGTTTGAAAAATATGGATATAATAGTTCAGAAAACTCTTATTACAAATAATTCCGAGCTATATTTCACTTTATATACTCGTTTAACTTTTACGGTATGAAATCGTGAACTACCGTTACACGACGCGCCTAGTTTTGACTCGTTTTTCATTTCTTATTCAAACTTCACCAAATTTGTTTCTAGTGTTTAAAAAACATTATTAAAACATTTTAAACTATTTTTAAGAGGTTTAACATTTCATATATACCATTTCATTAATAAAAGAAAAGTGATTTCTTATTATTTTCGACGTATATTTAACGTGACTTGTTAAAACAAGCATATTAAATCAACAATACTTGATGATCAAAGCATAAAAAACAACCAAACATGATTAACAATCATTATAAACAACCATAGAAAAACGTATATATCGTCCAAAATATATAGCATATATAAATAGAGTTCTCACCTTTTTTATATAACATATCTAACTTCTAGTTACTATTTACTTTTCAAATATCCAGTAATTACTATAATTCATCCAGCCAAACATCTTAAGCATTTCAATAGTCATGTTAAACATTTATAACTATTTATAAAGATTTAATTTAGGAGTTCTCACCCATTTCCAAGCTGATACTTCCTACCAACATTCAAACAAATCAACGCTTCGCTAAACATCTCGTAAACACCCAAAGCTCATGGCCATGCCTCCTCCCACTTACTACTGATGCTTCCTATGATGACTTAGGTTTAATATTAGAGTATAGAAGAGATTAGATAAGATTTGGTTAACTTTTGAAAAATTTAGAGAGTAATCGGTGGATAAGTGCCTAAGCACTTCCACTATTTTTAACTCTCCTACTTTTTCTCTAGTTTTGAGAAAGAAGAGAGACTTCCATGAAAGCCATCGAAGAGCATTTCAAATGCTCAAGAATGAAGAAGAAGAAGAAGAAGAACGAATGTGAAGAATAAGTGAGAAGGAGGGGTGGTATTTATAGGAAAAAACGATAAAATATCTTCGAAGTGAAATTACCACCATACCCTTACCTACCCATGCAAACACCTCCCCCCCTCCACCTTGTGGCACACGGCAACCCCATCCCCTCATGTGCTAATGAGGTGTAGGTGATGGTGGTGATGATGGTGGAGGTGGTGATGTGTTGTGGTTTAAGATTGATTTGATATTTGCTTTTTAAAGTAATTATTACTTTAGATATTTTATTCTTTTACCATTAGTAAATATATATTTACTTTTTACTCTTCCCATTTGTATATGTACATGATAATGTGTGTATGTGCATGTCACAAATATGTACAAGTTATTTGAATAAAGTCGTACAATTATATACATCAAACCGTTACGAATTCGGATTCCGATCTTCGGTCATATTTCCATTTATTAATTAACGTGTGTGTGTGTGTATTTGTAAACAAACTTTGAAAATTATTTTATTATTATTATAGATGAATTAAAACGATCTCATTTGTATTATAAAATCATATAAATCAATATTGAATAATTGTTTACCAAAAGTGTTATTATATTGATAAATCGATATCGATTTTCCTTATGTTTTCAAATCAATTATATATGTTTACAAAACTATTATAAATGATTTATTATCACTTTATTACTATTACAAGTGAATTATTATCATTTTAAAACAATTATTTGAATATTTATAATAATCATTAAATCTTAATTTAAAATCATTGATTAATTATTATTTATACTAGCATTACCGATAATGTCATAAATCAATTAAATATTTGTTAATATATTTTTAAATAGGTTTACCATTTTTATTTATGGTTCCAAACATTATTATTGGGGTTATAAATCCTTATATTTGAATACTTCAAAAATAATCTTAATTTATTAAAGTGATGAATTTGCGGATCGTTACATTAATCATATTGGAAAATTATTCTTCATAAAACTAGAGAATAAATAGAAGGATATATATGTAATATTACTTTAGTAGAAAATTCTTATAACCGATTTATGTTAAACTCTCAAATATGTGTTGAGCGGTAATAACAACACTTCATATAAACCAATTAAAACCGCTACGGTCATTAACGGTCAATAACGGTACTTTCAAAACCTCTTATAACCGCTACGACAAAATTTTCAAATGGAGCTTTACATGCTGATGCTGAGCTATGTATTATATATTCTTGATGCAGTGATTAATTTATAAGAGCATGTTGAGGAATTGTGACTTTCCAACTATTTAGGATTAATGATGAAAAATTGATTTTTAACCTCGAATAAAAGATTGTAAATCTACTTGCAGTTTGTTACTAGGAGGTCATTAGACAACTATTATAACTATGTAACTAAATTATGGATATTATATTGCATAAATGTATTTATGTAACATATTTGTAATATATGTTCCTTCAAAGGAATAATCTTAAGCAAACGAGCCATACAATAACAAGATAACATGCAACAAATTCAAAGGTGTTTCACTCAGCTATAACATGAGATATACACACGTCTAAGCACAAAATATGTATAAACAAATATTTAAATATCACTAGTGATCTAAGTGTTTGCATTTAATTATGTACGCACTAATTAGCAAAACCAATTCTTTAAGAATTTCTTAAAGGAATTTAACACATGCAAATTAAATTGATCATTTTGAGTACAAAGAATGTTATAGAGCTTCTGATGAATACCAAAAGTAAAGTAATTGTTCTAGAAAAAAAACTATTTGGTACATTAATCGATTATAATAAAAACTATAGACAATGTTACGTTATTAAATATTAGAGTTATGCCATTATAAAGTGGCTACATTAAAAATATTTAATGTGGAAATCCATGAGGACATATTAACATACAATAATTAAAATTAGGCCTTTCTTTTTTATTATTTAAGAATATGGCATGCTTTTTAAATTTAGACCCTACATTAAAAAAATTCATTTTCTAAAAATTTGTAAAAATAGTTATACCCTTTGCATAAATATTTTATCAACTAATTTAATTTGAATCAAATCAAGACCATTAATTATGAAGCTACTTTGGGTAATTTTTCAAATATTTTCATTGAAAAGTGACTAACATATTATTACTTTATCGTGTAAGCATTGATCAAATCTTATTTCAACTTTTCTTATCCTAAAAATTATATGATTTTTCATTGTATTTTTTAATTCATTATAAGATTTTAATAAATATATAACAACATTTATCTTAGTTTCTTGTTTCAATTCAAGATCGTGCTCTGCTTTAGAATGACTTTTGAGACACTAAATTAAAATTTTATTTATGATACTGATATTTATCAGTTTGATACATATACATAATCACAAATACACACACATACGTATGTACATACATACATACATACATATGTACACACATATGTATATAATGTTATTGAGACATGTAATAAATAATTTAGATTCAAATGTAAAACTATGTTCATTCTTAAAAATGCCATCCGATACAACATTCTATACGTTAAACTAAAATTCCATGCATGATAATAATATTTATCAGTTTTGATACATACATACATATACTGACACATACACGCGGTTATATATATATATAGCAAAATTTTGAGGCATGTAAGAAATAGTTTTGATTTGAATATAAAACTATGTTCATTCGTTAATGTATAAAATAAATTATGATACAGTAAATCAAAATTTCGTTTATTATGTTGATCAGCTTTGATACATATGTGCGTTTACATATATATAAGCTCTGATGCATGCATATAGCAATTCTGATTTGAATATAGAATTATGTTCAGCTTTAAATTGACTTCTTATACAAGAAAATAAATTTTCATTTATGATACTGATATTTATCAACCTTTATACATGTTTATATCTACACACATATCAGATTTAAAACATATAAAAAACAATTTTGATTTGAATATAAAACAACGCTCATACTTAAAAATGTCATATGATACATGAATCAAATTTTCATGTATGATACTAATATTATTAGTTATATATATATATATATATATATAAGTTTTGATACACGTGTTTAGCTTTCTAACTTGAATATTAGATTATACTCGGTTACACAATAACTTTTGATGCATTGAACTCATATTTTGTTTATATGATACTGATATTTATCAACTTTGATGAATGTATGTGTATATGTATGTATATCAGTTGTAACACACACGCATGCACGCGCGTACACGTAAATACAAACAAACACACACACATTTAATAAAATTGCTCGATTTTAATAGAAAAGGCAAACAAGGGCTCATATTTAGATAATTGATTGATTACTTCAATCTCTCAAAATAACTCCTTCTAATTTAGATAATTTCTTTTCTTCTTTAATGCTTTAAAAGAGGCAATAAATTTGAGTAACACATTGACTCAAATATCTTACAAATATTCTTTAATAAGAAAATATTGTATCATGAAATCCAACCTAATCCACCTTGATACTATATTCCTTGCAAGCGTACCAACTCCACCTACATCCTCATACTCCAAGCAACTCTAGGACAAGACACCATGGATGCTTTCCCGATTAGCTTCGGCATGACCATCACCCATTGCATTTTAGCAACGAACTCTGGCAATGCCACCGTCCGCCAATAAAGTGTTGAAAGTGTCATCTCCATATAGGACCTATCAATCTCCATAATGGGAACATACATACCCATCTACTAACACACTCTCCTTACGTGCCACTATGTGGCACCTAGCACCTCAACAAAGCGAATCAAGTTCGAGCAATGCTCGAACTTTGCAGCAAGCAAGGACTTGGTCAACATATTTGCTGCATCTCCTCCATGTGAACCTTTTGAAGATGAACTAGCTTCTCTTCATTTATCAAGACAAGAAAGGACTCTCCCACCATTATATGCTTCATCCTCGAGCCAAAAGCCAAATTTTCAGCCAAGTGAATTTCACTTTGACTATCACAACTCACCACAACTCCATTATATAAGAAGCCTAAATAATACATCAACTGCTTCAAGTAGAATGCCTTCTTAGCCTCTTCAACGACAACTATCAGCTTTGGCTCTGTAATAGACAAATCAACCATCGTCTGCAAGATAGCAAGCTCACTTTCTAACTAATATTTGTCCCTCCAAGAGTGAACATGTAACCTGAGGTTGACTTCCTTCGATCTCTATCTTCGACATAGTTAGAATCACAAAATCCAACCAAGTTGAAATCTCTATCTCTGGCCTAAAAAATAAGCCTATGGTCTGGAGTTCCTCTATGATACCTACAAATATATTTCACCGCCTCACAATGCGTCTTTCCTAGATTTCCATATATCTACTAACCAATCCAACAGCCCGTGCAATGTCAAGCATAGTGCAAACCATAGCATACACAAAGTTACCAACTGCATTCACACGAGGCACCTTCTCCATGCAGGCCTTATCCTTTTCTGAGATCAGAGAGCCTAAACTAGAATGCTTTTTATGCAAAGGCATGGGTGCATTGATTGTCTTTGTTCCCACTTTGCTAAACTGAGCAAAGATTTTCCGAATATATTCCTTTTGAGTGAGCCTCAAAATTTCAAGCTTTCCATCTCTTTAAATTTCTATACCTAAAATTTTCCTTACTTCCTTAAGGTCTATCATCTCGAGTTCCACTTTTAACTTCAACTTCAATTTATTTATTTCAGCTTTATCCTTGGAAGCAATTAACATGTCATCCACATACAAGAGCAAATATGTAACGACCTGCCTTTTTGGACGTTTTAAGCAGACACACATGTCAGACTCAAACCATTCAAAAGGACAGATTGTTATAGGGTGAATAAGAAAAGGAGAAAGAAGTAAAACAAATACAGAATCTCGCAATGGAATGAAAAAATATAATAATCATATAACAGTGCATGAATCTATTTTACAAATACATTTGATTATTCTTTACAACACAAACATCAGAGTTACATAAACAGGAATAACTAAATAAATGCAGCGGAACAACATGATGTAGTGGAATAAATATAATATTAATAATATAAATCTTCATCTTCGTCCTCCATAAATATGGTCTTCAACCTTGAAAAGCTCAGGCTGACCCGAGCGAATTGAAAAGACAAAACACTCGAGTAAGAACTAAAAGATCTTATGTAAGTTAAATTAACGGTAAATATGAGTGTAACGGCATCAGAGATGTTTACGGGGTTTGACATCTTGTAACGACCCGGTATTTCGTGCCATTCGCATCCACACATGTCGGACTTGAATTGCTCAAAATATCAGATTGTTAATTTATATTTGGCAAAACTCAATATATACAGTAAATAAATCAATCACAGAATCACAGACACAGAGTATTACAACAACAAGCAGTGGAATAAATAAATAGTAGTTCATGAAGCTACTATATAAACAACAGAGTTGAAAATAAAATACATCAGAATATCTCAAGTACAATGTAGTAACGAATACAAACGGATGACAAGTCTGAACCAAACAACTGGATAACTGAAAGATAAATAGATGCAGATGGATCTCCAAGTGAAGCTCCAACTCCAAAGGTAAGTCTCAAATGCTGTGACACTCGGTCTGACCCGAGCGTAAAGCAAAATACAAAACACTCGAGTCGGGATTAACATTCTTATATCAATAAATCCAACTCAAGTGAAATATCAACTGAAATACTAGTAAATTAAAGGATGTTTGGGATACCCATCCTCTAAGGATCCGTGGAAACTATCTACTATGTAGTAATATACGCTATTATAATAATGCCTAAAGTAAAGTAAACTATTAAAATAGCATTAAGGCATTACCCATACCCCCCTTAACCCATTTTTATAATGTCGTAGTCTATACAGATATTGTAAACTCCACTCGCAAGTGGGCTATCAAGGAGCACTCCATAGGTACGACACAAAACAAACGCGTAGAAGGTGCGATAGGGCATGCGACAAGGCACTCGAGGCAATGCCAGGGTAGATATACCGTTTTCGTATCCGGACTAGTGGTAACGCATAACAGCTACTACCGCCCACCTCGTGACACACTCCCAAATCATAAGGTGCGCCCAATCAAATCACAAAAGCAATAGAATGGTATCGAAGAAATGTGTCCGATAGGAGGAATGACCTCACTTGGCCCGGCGTGGCTCCGGTTTTAGCTGCATCAAGTTGACTCACGGGAGTCAGGGCCACGTAAATACCATACAGAATCATCACCAAAGCATCCTACTTCTTTCTGGAATCTCTACCACGTACACAGTTGTTAAAGTGGTTTTCGGTAGTGGCAGAGAGTATGACAATATCTAATCCCGGTCTCTTTAACAACCAAACGCTTATTTCACACTATGGTCATTTCATTTCAAATAGTTCATACTTCATATCAAATCATATTCAATTCAAACCCATATAAATTCGATATCATTATTCACTTTAAAATATTCATTTCCAGAATCGTAACACTTTCAAATTTATTACACTTTTGAAATCATAGCACTTCTGAAATCATAACACTTTGAAATCATAACACTTTGACTTACACAGTTTAGATATTGAAATTAGTATATAAAATAAAAATAGTTTATTTAATAAAAAAATATATTAAAATAGTTTATATATTAAAATACTTTAATAATAAAAAATAGTTTCCTCCAATTGCGCAAATCGATTCAAATCATCTTAAATTCCACAAAATCAATTTGAATCAATTCCAGTTTAACCATTTCAATTTAAAGTTCAAAGATTCAAGTTTAAATATTCATACATTTACAATATAAATTTCATTCATATTTCGACATTTAACTTTAAATTTATTCAAACTGGAAATTATTCCCTTAACCATCTTTATAACAATTTATTTAAATCCCAATTTAAATACTTAAATCAATATTAAACATTCAATCTCAAATTTATTAAAATTTGAGAATATTCATTTAATCACTTTTTATCAAATCAAGTCATAAACCAAGTTATAATCATATCTTTGCAAAATCTCAAAATTAATAAGTTTAAATCGATTCTTTCTTAAATTCAATTATTGACCAATTTAAATTCCAAGTCAACATTAATTTGTCTTTCCAACCTCTATTATTAAAGTTATAAATCTATTTTAAAATATTAATATAATTTTTTAAATAAATATTTTAAAACATATTATATACTAATTAAGTTAAATTTTATTAAATTAAATCTTATTAATTGTATTTTGTGTTAAATCTCATTTTATATATTTTTATAATAATAGACTATAAGAAAATCTTAAAATTTATATTTTTCAAAACTAACTTATAAATTAAGATTTCCAAAACATATAAATTTAAAAACTAAATTTTTATACATATATAGAAATTACATTTATAAATATTATATAAAACAATATTTATTAAAACCCATATATTTCCTTTCAAACTTGGAAATCATTTTTTTCAAGATATAGACCAACGGTGTCCGTATATAATTTTCCATCCTATGGTCAAGTGATACAGATATTTATAATTTCAATCCTTAATTTAAATATCTACGCGTATATATCATTTCAACCCACGATCCCAAAAATTCAAAATCAAATGAAAATCGCTTGGGTTTATCATTTCAACCCATAACGATTTTCTCCTATTATACAAGATCGTTCGGGTATGTATCATTTCAACCCATAGGGAATTCTATACTAATAGGGAACTTGCAAAGTGAGAACAATTATGATAATAATATAACATATCAACAATAGGCATATATTCATCAATAAAATATAATATAAACAACAGGATATGGTGTCATATCCCACAGGTGAACAATTATAGATAATAGCATATCATATATAACAATTAAATAATTAATAGTTCAAATTAGCATCATATTTCAATTGTCGTTTCGAATGAAATCAAATTTAATAAATATAAGAATGTTAATCGTGAGGGATTGCTCACCTTTCGAGGCTAGAGAGATGAATGGGAATGGAAGCGAATTGTAGATCCAAACATGAATTCCAAAGCGAAACAAGATGGGCACGAATTCGACAGATAGAGCTGATAAATAGAAATCGATGAGAACAGTCAAATTGGTTTGATATAACTGAAACTAATATCTATATTATATACATATGTTTACAAAAATCAATTTTAGAAACATAAACTTAAAATAAAATCTATGTATAAAATTTCAAATCGACCCATATTTTAACATAACACATCATATCCAAAATCTTATATAAATTAAAATTTTCATTTTCAAACTATATATATTACAGTATACATATGCAGACTTCACATATAAACAACATATGCAGACCATAACAAGATGTAGGCTTTTTTTCATATGCAAACACAATAAATACCTGGGCTAAACATATATGCAAACTTACATAAACAGTTTCATCATTTCATCATTTCATGGAAAACCAAAAATCCCAGTATACATTCCAGAAACCAAAAATCCCTTAATTATATCATAGTATAATTTCATAAAACCATGTCTTATACGACCTATATACATTATATATATATAGCTAAAGCATGATATAATCTATATTACCTTATATAAAACTAACACATAAAAAATTTGTCAAAATTCTGTATATACTTTATATAAACTAAAATGTCAATCCATCCTTTGAACACAAACATATATATATATCAAAATACTTAAATAGATCATATAGACATACTATAGGTACACTACTTGAATCATTTCTTAAAACCCAATATAATATATGTATAGTAATATATATACTGTCATATAAAATTCAACTCCACTTAAAAATATAACACGTATAAACTATATAACCTATATATTTAACATATATATTACAAGCTCGAAAAAATGGGCCAAAGAAAATGAGTATGCAACTGGAAACAACAGAATATATACTTATTAACATATTATATATTTTTTCAAAATTTATATTCATTATAAAAAAATCAATATAAATTTACCGTATCATAATATTTATAAACAAACCTACATACGTATATCATACTGTAATACAGGTAACCAATATATATATATATATATAAAACATATAAAATAAAATTTAAGCTAGTATAAACTCACATATTAAAATACAACCTGCACTTTATCAGGCGATAGGTCTGCAAATATGAAGGGGAGAAAACGTTCGGCTGGCTCGATCGATCAGTGAGGAGGAGTTCAGCCCATGGCTGTGCTCGGCCAAACGCTGGGCGATGGAAGAAAATGTGGGAGGCGAAGGAAAAACGCGGAGGGTGGCTGAAGTTGATAGGTTCGGTCTGAATTTCATGGCATGGGCTGCCTCGGCTTGAAGGGCGGTGAAGCTCGGGTTGAGAAAGATGGCTGCAGGCACAGGCTCGACATGCTGGTCTGGGCAATGCTCGGTGATGGAATTCATGCGTGGAGTAATGATGGGTTAGAGGAGTGAGAAGCTCGGGTAGTTCGGTGTAGCGTGAAGGCAAGGGGATGAAGACTGGTGTGCTCGGCCGTGAGAGTGGGCTCGCGTGGATCTGGGTAAGAGCAAAGGGGAAGTGGTCGGGTTGCGGAGGATAGGTTTGGGTCAGAGCATTGGTGGCGAGTGGAGGTGCAGAACAAGGTGTTGTAAGCGTGGGAGGCTCACGCATGGGTGGAGGAGGAGAGGCCATGGGGCGGATGATGATGGAAAAAGAATTGAAGGGGAGGAAGAATAATGAGCTACAGGGAAATGAAAATGAACAGCTGTATATGAATATGTAGATATTTTACAATTTAACCGTTACGATGATTTCAAATAATGAACAGTTTCAAACAAAAGAAGGCAAACCAATAAACGTATACATCTTTCGAAAAGACAGAACACAAATGAAAAGGGGTACCGAATAAATATCAACAATGGAATAGACAACAGCCAAATTATTAAATTCTGAGAATTTTAAAAGTAGTGACTATTAGTTTCAGCGACGTGATAATTAAAGGTCACAGAATATCAAAAAGCTCCAAAATAGGTGTTATACGGTTAACCGTTGTACATATTCCGTCATGCACCGGACTCCGAAGTACACGACTGGATATACTGCGGAGATCAGCACGACGATACGAACAAAATGGTACATAGATATCTGTGATACGATCACCCTATCAAAAATCGATATTCGTACCGAAATTGCTGCTAAACGCCAAAGATAAGATAAACAGAGCAATAACAGTCCAAATTTGGCGAAACAAAATATGACATCTCACTCAAAAGATGATTTACAAATTTATTATATAAAAATATTCAGGTTTGGAAAACATTTTATTATCATCAAATATTAATTGATTTAAATTTAAATAAAAGTACATAATAAAATAAACTTAAATTTTTTCTGATGAAAATTTATTATTTGCTATGTTTAAATAGACGTATTTTAAATATCCAATTTTTTTTTCAAATTCAATTATTTAAAATTTCACTAAATTTCAGTTAATTACGTTATTAAAACTATTAAAATTTACGGGTCGTTACACATCTCATATCCGGTGTCTAACGTGAGGGCAATAACTTAAGGGATGCTCGGCATTCACATCTCCTAAGGATCTGTAATATATCCCAACAGCGGGAAAAACAATATAAAATCGCTAGAAAACCGTAAACCGAGAACGTACCTATTTGTCGGGCAAACAACGCTTATTTTATGAAACCAAAAGTAGTAGCAATTGCTTCCATAACCTGTATTCCACTTATACAATCCAAAGAAGTTAATAATCATAAAAAAAATGAAATATTTAAAGTTGTTTCAACCACTAACAAACAAATCAATATAATACAACAACAATCACTTGCAACCAAAAGCATACAATCATCACATGAAATCAATGTAATTAACCATCCATCCATAGCGAGCAAAACAAATGGTTTGTTCGGGTTCAGAAACTTTTAATTTTATAAAATGACAAATAACTACTAAGTATACCATATACTCAATAGTCTTAGATAAAACTCAATAGATTATCCATACATCCAGACAATCTGAACTATCCTTTCCCAAATAACCCAAAAGCCAAAACAGACAACAAATTCCAACTATTGTTTAAGTTTATCCTTATTAGTTTCCTTTCACAACATTTATTGTTTATTTTCCTTTTCATTCATGCAATGATTTATCTTTTTAATTTACATTTATTTCTTACAAAATTTTATTTCCATTCATTAATTACAAAATTCATTTTCCTTTATTCATATAATGCCAATTTCTTTTACTTCATTACATACCTCTATTACATAACTTAATTCCATTCAGTTATTTATAATAATCAATGAATTCATTATTTAAGTTTTACATACGTTTTATTTTAGTTTAGTTTACATTTATTAATTTTATATACATGATTTCCATTAGATATTAATATTCATTAGTGCATAAGTTCTTTTTCAAGTTTCTTACTTTTTAATTTACATTAATTCATCCTTTCTTATATGATGTCATTGAATATTAAATCCATTTTCTAAATCATTTCAACAATTCTTGAAGTTATAATCATTTAATTTAGTATAGTATTCATTTTATTACTTACTTTAACTATAAATAGCTTCAAACATTAACTTAAGCTTATAATCATTTATTTATAATATTCATAATTCAGTTACTTAGCATCTCAATTCATTTACTTAAGTTTATAATGATTTACTTACAGTACTCACTTTTCTATTACATTTTATTTTAGTAACAGTTCAATTATAACTTAAGTTTATAACAATTTATAACATCAGAATTCTTATTTAGATGTAACTTCCATTGAACACTTTTATTACTAAAGTTTTTACTTGTATAATATTCTATTACATATTCTTATTAAATATTTCAACTTTTAATATTTTGGTAAGTTATATATATTTTTGAGAATGCAATTAAACGTTACACAAATTTATCTTATTTATTTTGAAATAACAAAGTGTTAAATCATTCATCTTCTAGATTCTCATCCTTTTACTTACAGGTTACAAATTTCAAATTCCTTGTATATTCCATTTATAACTTAGCATTTAATTTCTTATTTTCATTTAGATGTTCAAATTATTAAAATACTTAAGATTTCAGTTCATTACCATAATTTGAAATCTCTAATTTATAGAAATTTAAGAAATAAACAACCGGGTTTCATTTCAATTATTTTAAAACAGTATATAATCGTATCTTTCGTGTATATATCAAATCATATTTGGAATTCAAAATTAAGATTAATTTATCTGAACAATTATGCAGTAAAATTACTACAACGGTCTTCCCACTTTGAAACTCAAAAATGAACGTCGATGATGATGCACTCATCACCGAAAGTATTTCCCAGCGATAGAGTGGGAAGTACAGAACTTATTTCCTTCCAAAAATTCTTTTAAAACATTTCTTCCAAATCACATTGAAATATTTATATCTGAAAATACTTTAAAATAATATTAATATTATATTCCAAAATCATTCGAAAGGAATTTCCAAAAATCCCAGAACTTAAGTTCTAAATTTTCCAATTTATATTTATTTTATTTACAAATCTTATTTTCAACCAATATTTACAAATTTCACTACCTAACAAAAAAAAATATTACAACCAAATATACCATTTATAAAATTATTATTTTATATACAAAAATATATAATAGGCAAAATTATTTCATTTACATATATTCAAACAAATATTGTGTCGGTCTGCCCTATTAAGTGTTAAGAAATCCCTATCGATGTCATAGCGTCCTATGCACCAACCAGAATTTATAAATACAAAAAGGAACAAATTAACACAATATAAAAACCCTTTTAAAACACTAACAAATATGCACTCTCATATATATACACTCAGCAACTCAATCTAGGGTATTACTACCCTATTTTATATGAGTCAGACCCCACAAAGCTAAGGTTATCTCTAAACCAAAGCTCTGATACCTACTGTAATGACCTGCCTTTTTGGACGTTTTAAGCAAATACACATGTCAGACTCAAACTATTCAAAAGGGCAGATTGTTATGGGGTGAATAAGAAAAAGAGAAAGAAGTAAAACAAATACATAATCTCGCAACGGAATGACAAAATATAATAATCAAATAACATTTCATGAAGCTGTTTTACAAATACATTTGATTATTCTTTACAACACAAACATCAGAGTTACATAAACAGGAATAACTAAATAAATGCAGCAGAACAACATGATGTAGTGGAATAAATATAATATTAGTAATACAAATCTTCGTCTTCGTCCTCCAGAAATAAGGCCTTCAACCCTGAAAAGCTCAGGCCGACCCGAGCGAATTGGAAAGACAAAACACTCGAGCCAGAACTAACAGATCTTATGTAAGTTAAATTAACAGTAAATATGAGTGTAACGGCGTCATAGATGTTTACGGGGTTTGACATCTCGTATCCAGTGTAATAACTTAAGAGATGTTTGGGATTCACATCTCCTAAGGATTCGTTAAAATATCTACTATGTAGTACAATACACTATTATAATATGTCTACAGTAAAGTAAAAGTATTAAAATAGCGTTAAGATGTTACCCATATCCCCCTTAACACATTTTATATATTCTCATAGTCTATACAATACCGTAACTCCCCCTGTAAACTGGAGGGCTATCAGAGGGCACTCCATAGGTATGGTACAAAACAAACTCGTAGAAGGCGCGCTAGGGCATGTGAACACGGCACTCGAGGCAATGCCAAGGTAGATATACCAATTGAGTATCCGGATTGGTGGTAACGCATAGTAGCTACTACCGCCCACCTCGGAACACACTCCCAAATCAAAATCAAGGGTGGCCACCAAATCAATCACAAAGTAATAGAATGGTATCGATGAAATGTGTCCAATAGGAGGAATGACCACACTTGGCCCGGCGTGGCTCCTGTTTTAGTCACATCTAAGATGACTCACGGGAGTCAGGGTCACGTCATACCTCATACAGAAATCATTCGCCAAACCAACCTACTTCATTTTTGGAATCTCCACCACGTGCACAGTTGTTAAAGTGGCTTTCGGTATTGGCAGAGAGTATGACAATATCCGATCCCGGTCTCTTTAACAACCAAACGCTTATTTCACACCGGATGGTTCTTTTACATTTCAAAAGTCAATTCACAGTTTATATCAAAATATCATATTCAGTTTCAAATCATATCTCTTTTGAAATCATATTCATTTCCAAACTATATTCACTTTCAAAATCATATTCACTTTGAAATCATGTTCACCCTTGAAATCATATCGTTTCTGAAATCATAATTTCTTTCAAAAATCATATTTCCAATTAGGTTAAATCCTCACTTTAAAATCATCATATTCAATTAATTATAACATTTAAATACCAACTTAGGTTATAACATCATTTAACCGTATTTGCTTTTAAACTAGTGAATTTGAATATAAACACCTCCCTCTTACTTAGTTTGAAAATTTAGAAAATAGTTTAAATAATTATAAATAGTTAAAATACTCTAAAATAGTTTAGTTATAGATTAAAGATACTGTTAAATTGATTTATGATAGTTAAATAATTTTAAAATAGATTAAATATAATTAAAATAGATTAAATATAATTAAAATAGATTAAATAGATTTAAAATAGATTAATTAGATTTAAAATAAGTTAAAATGGGTTAATTAGTTTAAAATAAATTAAATGGTTTAAAATGGGTTAAAATGATTTAATATAGTTAATATAGGTTAAAATAGTTTAATAGTTTGAAAATCTTAAAAATTAAAGTCTTTAAAATAATATATTTTTAAAATAGTTTATATTAAAATATGAGTTTGAAATTGATATCAATTTAACTATTTATTTTATTCCAACATATCTGGACCATTACAATTCCAAATCAACAAAACCCAATTTCGAATCTTCAATTCAAATTCTTTCCAATCCATGTTTGAAATATCAATTTAAATTATTCTAATTTCAATACATTTAAAAGTTATATTTCAAACCAATTCAATAGCTCAATTCTGATAAATCTCAATTATACTTCAAAATCAACCTTAAAATTTCAATTTAATTCCTTTAAACAATTCCTTTTAACCACTTCCAATTTTAACATAAACTTGGATTTTGATAATAATTTCAATTTATATAAATCAAAATTTATTTCCAAATATCATTTAATTAAATTCAAAAATTAAGGATTTTAAAATCATTTAATTTAACCAATCCGGTGTCCGTATACTCTAGGGTCAAGTGGTACAGATATTTATCATTTCAGTCCGCAATTTAAAATATTACGGTTATATATCATTTCAAACCGTAATTTCGAATTTAATATTAAAATCCATAAAATCGCTCGAGTTTATCATTTCAAGCCATAATCATTTTTCCCTAATCTATAGATCGTTCGGGTATGTATCATTTCAACTCATAGGGAACTTGCAGTTATAACAGTATAAAATGAAACATCCAGTCATCCAATATCAACAAATCAAACATACATCACAATCATTATCCAAATCAATCAATTAACATCAATAGATAACTGATAATCAATGCAGGTATTAAATTGACAATTTAAAATTCAATATTTAATTACATGATAATTAAATGCAATAAAGTTAATATTAACTAGAATGACAATTTAAATATACCAAATATCGATCAATAAATTTCTAATCACATCATAAATTAAACTTAACTAACATAAGAAATTTTAGAAGTTGTGAGTCGGTTAAAACACTCACCTTCGATTTTTAATCGAATTAAAATCCAATTTAGGGCCCAAATTCAAAAAGTCTCAGAATTCATCCAAACCAATGTTAAAATGTCCAGAATTTCGATACGATCCCAACGCAAGAAACCGCGCGTGAATCGGACCTCGTATGTAAAAGTTATACAGATTAGAATGATAGCATTTTAAATTTAAATAAAAAGAAAAAAAAGAAACACCACCGCTACAGTTTGCCACGTCAACCTCCTCTCCACATTCCCAGAACCATCGCGCACACGCCCGCTACCCGACCTTTGAGCACGCCCCACGCCACCTCCGGCCGCCATTGGCCACGCCGACCACCACCATCATGTTTGCCTCTACTAGCACTCCCCACGGCCAGAAGCCCGAGGCTTCCGCCTCCCCTGTACAAACGCGCCGCCACCTACCCGTAGGGTTTCAAAACTCTAGTTCGAATTTCTACACCCAAACCGACCATCAACTCGCCGAACGAACCACTCCGTGAACTACGCTCACCGCTCTCTACAACCCAGTGCCAATGTTTTGACGATCAGTCGAAGTTCATCGGAACGTGATGAACGGCCGAGAATAAAACATCGAATTCTGGGCACATAGAAACTCAGATCGGAAAATAGACAGCAGATTGGACTTGCACTCATCGAGAGCTTCAAATCAATATATAATTTGATAGGGTTTGAGGAGTTTTAATTTTCGATTGAAATTTGATTTGAAATTGAATTGGGAATTTGTTTGTCTGCCATTGAGAAGGAGAAGTGGATAGATGAAATTGTACGTACAGACAGATGGAATAAGAAATAGCTAGGGTTTATAACGGACTATTTATAGGCAGATCAGAAATAGAGATGAATGGATCAGATTTGATTTGGAAGTTGAACGATAAACGACCCGAAAAGCCCGTTCTGTCTCCGGAATGAAAATGGGTCATCCCATATATCAATATAGATGTTTTTGATGATTTTAAACTCAATGGAACAGGTTTCAAGTCCTAATTCCATCGTATGAAGAAGTTATGTTAAAATAGCTTATTTCAAATTGATTTCAATTAAATTAATTTCTAGGCGTTTCAAACCCGTACGATCAAATGACAAGTCCGATCGATACGAAACTTGTAATCCTACAATAATTCACTATTATGGATCCGATGAAACTGGTTTCGTCGAAATCCGAGTCAGTTGCCAAAGTTGCTATTTTCACATTAATCAAATAAATCAATATTAAATTAATTAATCACCTTTTAATTCAATATTTATAAACTAGCATATTTTTATCATTTTTGATTGCAAAGACATTTATAATAAATTAAAATGAGTTTACATATCAATTCAGTGTTAATTATTTCAATAATTACAGTGTTCAATTTCAACTGCCATTAATCCAATTAATTATAATTTAATTCCAATAAATTGATTTTATTTGGTTTCAATCTTTTTATTTAAATCAATTATTATTCTATAAACATAGTTAGCATTGTTTTATATTTCATTACATTAATATCCTCCAATCTCCATCTTTTATTTGTATTAACAACTATATTTCAATTATATTGAATTTTGTCAATTTCACACATTAAATACAATTTAAAATCCCAAATTGATTTATTCATCTTGATTTCACTATTTTATTAAATCAATTATTACATTATGAATATAATTAAGATTTCTATTCATTTTATTACATTCACAATTTATAGTTATTGCCTTAACTCACATTAATGTAACATTTATTTACATTTAATTTCAAATGATTTCCAATTAAATTTTATAGACTAATTAAATAGGTAACTTATAATAATTGTTACCATTAACTTTTAATCACATTATAAGTTTATTATTTACAAGCAAATGTTACCATTTCTTACATAACACGGATTTTTATTCAATTATCATTAACTACATATTATTTCGTTGGTTAATTCAAAATATTACATTTTTTTTCTTATATTCACTTTATAACTAAGTCATACATTTTAGTCATTTCAATTGATTGGAATTTCATTCAATTTACTAATAATTAACTTTAATTAACATTGTTACGTTTCATCTTAGTTATTATTTCATTAACACATCACAAATTTTTCTTATTTCTTCCAACATTAAATCACTAAACTTATTAAATTAAGAAATTTTAATTATCGAAAATTACGGGTCGTTACAAAATAAACCCAAATACCATTCTTTAAATGCTTAAAATAAACATATGCACCTTTAAATATTACAATTAAAACCAAGTGAAAATATAAAAGAATCAAACCTCTTGCATCACCGTCCAGACGACTGCTTAAGTCCATAAAGAGATTTCTATAACTTGCAAACCCAATCTTCTTTACTAGTTACAACAAATCCTTTTGGCTCCTTCATATAAATGGTCTCTTCCAAATCACCTTGCAAGAAAGTAGTATTCACATAAAGTTTCTCCAACTCCAAGTCATTAGTAGAAACTATGGCAGCAAAATTCGGATGGAGGTATGTCTCACTATAGAAGTAAAAATCTCATCATACTCCATTCCATTCTTTTGTGAAAACCCTTTTGTAATTAATCTAGCCTTGTATCTCCCATCATCCTTCACCTTGAACATCCACTTGCAACCTATGGCTTGCTTTCTTGAGGATGTAGTAAAAAAATCCAAGTCTTATTCTTCTTCAACAACTCTAACTCCTCTTTCATAGCGCAAATCCACTTCGAGCTATCACTCGAATTAATGGCTTATTGAAAGTCAAATGTCTTATCATGAATCACTTGTAGGGCATAGTCAAACTGACCATCAAAGCTGAGGTTTGCATACTACCAATCCCAATACCTCTTGAGCGGCCTAATAGCCCTACGACAAGCTCGAGCAAGTATAACATCACTTAAACTCTTTTTAACTCAACCTTGAACCGAACTTCCTCCAGCTTCATGCATGTCAGCAACACCACTAGAAGACATCTGTTGATTACTCCATGATGTCTTGTTAATTGCATCTTCACTTCTATCAACAACAATATAACATTACCACTAGACTAAAATGTGAGAATTACTTCCATCTCCTTAGGCCTATCAGAATCAACGGATGTGGTAGGTAACTCTTCCTTGCGCTTGAACATTATCGACTCATCAAATATAACATGTATGGAATATACAATCTTCTTATCAATTGCTTCAAAATTTGATATTGTTATACTTCATCCATGTATCTTCTAAATATGTGTGGGAAAATGGGTTGTTTATAACATAATGTAGAATGGATCTTAAGGCTACTTATACACCAGAGGAGATGAAGTGTGTATTCAACTATCTGAAACTTACTTATAAATTCAAATTTCTATCTACTCAAATTGCAAACAGAAACAAATAATCACATAATAAGTAAGTAGTAAAGTGAGATGTAGTAAAGTAAATAACATTAGGAATTTTTATACTAGTTCAGATTGGCCAATCCTACATCCAATCCTGTACTACACCGTACATAATTTCACTATCACAACTTGCTTTCCACATGTGGCAAGAACACCTTTACAATCTTGATTTCATGGACTACAAGATGCACCCTCTTGATTTATTAGGCTACAAGATCACCCTCTGATTTCACAGGCTATAAGAACACCTTCTTCTCTTTACCGTCAACAATAGAATATGCCAAGTAGTTGTATTTTCAATGTAAATTCTTGCAGATTCAGTACAATGATCCTATAGACCACCAGTAGCAATATATCTTCGAATTCTGTGAGAAATATGATGAAATCGGAGAGAGAATGATATAGATCTAATTACAAATTCTCTAATATTGTGTGGTTTGCAAATCCTTAAAGAATTGGAGTGAAAGAGTATGGATTTTTAAAGAGAGTGGAAGATTATGCAATGGATCTTTCTCACAGAAGTATGGAAATGAAAGAGTAAGGGAAAATGACAGTGTTGTGTGTAAATTTTGTTTACCACAACCATTATATAGTGGTTGAAGAGAGACGTCTATTGGTCAAACATGGAGGGAAAATCCCTCAATCTGAATTTTAAAAAATAGAAAAACGGTTAGTATGTCGACATACTTGGGAGAGATATGTTGACATACATGTGTTAATTTCAGATTTCAAAGTTCTTCATATTTGTGGATATTTTGTGATTCGATTGAGGTCAATAGTTGATGATCTTCATGTATAATTGTCATGGTGTCTTTAAACAAAGATTCTAAGATTCAAACAACTACTCATCACTTCAAATACCTTCGTCGTTACAACATTCTTCTTCAATGAGCTTTATACTTTCATTTGCTCTGATTAATCTTCATATTTATAATTTATTTGCTTCTATCGAGTTCTTGTTTATCTCTATAAAATATTTCCATATTTGAAAGTACTTCACAACTTAGAGATATGTTAGTAGTAATATTTATATGGTTGTTCATCAAAATCAATACTTTGGGTGTTAGAAATCTCCCTCCTTTTGACCTTGACAACAACATAAATATTTGAGAGATAAAATATAATATTTTTATATTTGACTCCCCGTAACTCTATGCACTCCCCTTATCATTTTGCCTGGTATATTTATATATTTTCTCTCCCTTTGTTATCAACAAAAAAGATGAGAAAGAATCGCTTAAGCACAACAAGACAATATGTATAGAGTTTGTGTTTATATATATATATATATATATATATATATATATTGATAGAACTCATGAGGGGAATCAAAATCAATACAAAGCATGAAATAAAATTTATCAAGTAAAACATTGAAAATAAGAGGAGTTTTAGAATTGCCGACTTTACCGATGCCAATAACATCCCAAGCTCACAATTTCACCATCTTTGTACATAATGTGGCTCCTTATCTACAGATTTTTTTTCATATGCTTTGAACATCCATTGTCTGGTATTCATTGTTTGGTACCTAAAAAATATAAATTTTGTGCGCTGGTACCATATTTTACTTTAGGGTCCATAGGGTTAAGCTTTGGGAAGCCAAACCCATGTAGAGTTTGAATGCCCTTTCAAAATGTAATCATCAGATAAATGAACTTTATTAATAAAATTATCTATATATTTTCTTTCTCATTATCATCCAACCTTATAGAAACCCATAAATTAATGAACTTATTTGGGGGATTTAACTTTAATTTTTAGGGTTTTGGTTTGAACTTGGTAGCCTTAACAAATTTAGTACTTTGACTACTATTTTTCTTTGATTTGAGCTTAGGGGTGTATCCAAGTCCATGTTTATTATTAGTGGTTTAGATGCAAATAATAAATTTTATAAATTATCCTTCATTTTGTTAAATTTTGTGAGTTGTAGAATTATGGATCTTAAGGCTATTTAAGCACTAAAGGAGGGAGAGGTGAATAGTGTTTTCTAACTTATATAAATCTTTTTAAATTTCTTTCAAGTAAATATTAAATCACGGATTAACAACACAGAATTATACTATCAAATAGTCACAGATGCCGTAACGTATCGGGTTTTGCCTGCTCGAAAATCAACATCCGTACTTCACATTGTACTAGAATGCCGTAGATTCGACCGTTCAAATCCGATTCGCCGGAGCTATAACACAATTAAGTAAATAACACAGCGGAAGAAGTGAATAATACATTGATATATAATGTCTGATACAACAGAGTGATACAATGAATATCAATATACATCAGAGATGATACAACAAATATCAGAGATACAAGAAATAGCAGCGGAAAATAACAGCAAATGGAAGAGATCTCCAAATGATCTACAAAAGAGAATGAATCCACAACTCCAAGATAAGCAACTCCGATGAATGAACTAGCTCCAGATAATCTACTAAACCTGAATATCTGAAAAGAAACCCAACTCTAGACTGCCCGTGTGGAAAATAGTGGGCACCCAGAGTTTAGGAAGGGAACAATAAACTCCGGATCAGTCATGGGACTGGTGTGAGCAACAAAAACAGTTTATCTTTAAAACAACAGCAAAAGAATTTTAAACATTGAAATCCGCAATGCTTTTGAAAAATGAAACTACCATAAGACCTCCCGCCACACACACAATGCAAACGCAGAATTGGAGGAGATTTCTTCTTATGATAGTCAAACATGCTTACTACGCAAAATCGTTGAATTATTATTATTAGTGCATAGTGGAAAACAATTTCGAAAGTATAATATTAATCTTAGCCAGCATAGACATTTCGAACTATGCCTACTATAGCTACCATCTAAACAGTGGGGCGCCACCATAAGTAAATGGCAGGTTCTACAACTAATACCGTACAAGTTCCGTATTGGGAAATGGATTTCCAACAAATGGTCAGGCTAAGGAACTTCCTATGCCACGAAGGAAACGCCTCTGGCGGGACGCTCCGAGAGACAAACTGCTCTCTGCCAACAAGGCCGGGTTACCCCTGTAACAGGTAACTCACGAATATGCCACCTCCCGGTCCTTTGGGACCTTTATCTGAGCGCTCGATAACCAACATCACACATCATAAAGAAAGTGTATCCACATGAGTAAGTATCTGGGCTCCATACCATGATACCACCCCTTTCCAGAAGGAAATGACATACCCTAAAGGGCGCGACCCTCATAACCTTGCCGCAACATTCCTGTTTCGACCATTTCCGGGTTGTGAGGCCCTGACGAAGTCTCGTCCACAAAGCTACGCTTTTTCAAAAAGCCACGCTTTGGGTCAACAGATGATCAACCTATGATCACAAAGATATAAGATCAAACAAATGATCATATCACAAATGATCAAACACTGATCATCAGACAGCAACACTCAGCATGCCACATTACCAAATTGAGAATATATCGCTGATAACCTTCAACTACATAACCTCTGAGCTCGTACGTCTTAGAGAAGGGTGTTAAGCTAAGAGAATAAATTCTCCGCCACCAACAGAAATGTATTTGAAAGAAATCTGCTTTATATCTCAAAGTGTAATGTCAGACATGTAACCATACAAGTCTTTTCCGGGTTCGAACAGAACCGAAGGCACTTCTTACGAAGCCCTTGCAAATCCGGGTATTCACGATCCCGTCCGGACTTCCCATCACAAAGGGTGATAAAATCTCTATATCGGGGCCAGTCGATGCAGAGACATTCAACGAGTTGTCCTTTCGTTTTCGCAAATATCCGGTCTTCACCACCGGTCTTCAAATGCGATCCATATACGACGTATCACTATTCGGAATGGGTTATATGACACAAAGGTCCTCTCCCAGCTAAACCGAATAACGAGCGCAATCTTTAAAAACATATGGATATTGGGATTTCAATTAAGTCACAACTTATTACCCAAAACTTTCCTTCAAATGGTTTAAACAAATTACCATTTTTAAATCTTTAAACCAAAAAGATTCATTTCACAAAGTTCACTCAGTTTTCACAAAGATTCATTCACAGATTTTCCAAAACAATTTCCATTACGAATTTAATTAATTCGTTAAATCTTTAAATCAAAGATTTATCTCATAGCTTTCAAAACAATTCCATTTCGAATGGTTTAAACAAATCATCATTTTAAATCTGTTAAAAATAAACAGATTCAATTCATAGCTTTCTAAAAGAATTCATTCATAGCCTTTCAAAACATTTCAATTCCATTTTAAATTTGAAACCTTACAACACAAATTGGAAGTTCACTTATCATATGAAAGCTGTTATTATTTGAAAACAAATAGTTTTCGTTTTAAGAAAAATCCAATTATATTTGCACGAGTTAAAACCCTTGAGTTTAAATTCACATTTCCAAATCAATATTTTTAAAATAGTTTAACCCTTATATAATTGGTATAACATCTTTAATCCCTTGTTTCAAATCATAGAATTCAATTTCAAATCTTGAATTTAAGTTTAAATCAAATTATTTAAACTTTCAAAACTCGATTAAGTTATTCAAAATAACTTTTATCTTTGAAATTCCATTTCAAAAGTTTTTCACTTTAAACCCAAATTTCCAATTTCAAAATCAATTGAAATTAAAATTTCAATTTCAAAAACATCAAATTTAAATTATCTGTGACTTAACCGATTTCCACGTGAAATCCATATTTGTGTGTGTAAAAGTGTGGTCCAGGGGTTTTACACACAATAGTGCAGCATCAATCATCACAGATATATCGATAAGCGGTATAATCGATAACGCTTATCTTCATTCACAGATTCATAGATAAAATAAATTTATCAGTCACAAGGATTACAATTCGATGTGGGTTTCGGATAACCAACTGGAATCCGACTCCCTGTCGCATCGAAATTTAAGTGTCGTTTTACGGACCAAGGGTTTCATATTCACATAGTAATATATCGCAGAAATAGAAATCACAGCTAAGTAAATTACAGATCACAGCATAAATCAGGGTATATCACAAAGTATCACAATCAGGGATATCAAACAATCAAATCAATCAACAGAATCCAAACATTCATAAGTAAAATTAATGAATTTATCTGATTAATTTAAATCAGATTTATTTCTTATGAATTTATTACTAATCTTGGTTAATTAACATCGATAAATTACAAATTATTTTGATTAATGATTCTTTAATCATTTATTAATTAACCATTAATAATAAATTAATTTACCTTTAATTATTATTTCATCAACTTTTAATTATTAAATAATCGCCTTGATTATTAAATTCATCATTTAATGAATTATCTCCAATTAATAAATTAACCTTTAATTATTAATTACCATTTTATTAATTTCCCTTGATTAATTACATTAATTAATTAATCCTTTAATTATTTAATTGATCAATTTACTTAATCAATTTAATCATTTATTTAATTCCTTTTAATTGAGAAATTATCTTTAAGTAATTAATTACCTTTAATTACTTATTTTAACTATCCTTTACCAATTAATTTAAAATCTTTAAGCTAAATTAACCTTTAATTATTTTATCTTCTTAATTAGTTTCTTAATCCCATTATTTAATTAAAATAAATCAAAATTTAATTTTTCTTTTTAAATAAAGATCACATGATTAAAAACTTAGTTACTTTAAAAATAACTTACTTAAAACCTTTATTGATTCAAACTTGAATCAAAACCATTATTTAAAAGCATGGATTAAAAATGCTTAAATTTGAATTGGGTTTTAAAGTAAACAAACAGAAACTGTTTTATATATATTTATCAATCCAAAAACTTCCCTAATTAACCCGAGTATCACTTCGAGATACTCACCCACTTGCCCCGAGTCTCTATCCTGCACGCCTTCTTCTCTCATTTCATTTTTTTTTTCAGTTAGTTTAAAATTTAAACTAAAGGACAAATATCACTCGAACTCGCGTCCTACCCGAGTCACCATCCCTATACGCTCGAGAATCCCTCCGAGTTTTCCTCGCGAAACCCAACCAGGCACAAGAACGATCACCGTGCACGTGCACGATCACCAGAGCAATCTCCGATCAACGTCGCCCCCTCCGGCAAGTCACCAACAACCTCTACCTTCGATTCGACCACCCAGCTCCGCCTGTCTCGACCCAAATCAAGATCGAGTGCTTCGATCGAAAATGGAACATCATCGACCCTGGAAAACTCATCGTTCTCGTCATCGAGATCATCGGAGTACTCGAAACTCCTGTCATCGCTTCGTCAACATCTCACTTACCACCTCCCAAGATCGCATCGAACTCGATCGCCTACAGACGTCGAACGAATCAAAGATTTTCAGCTTTACAAAACTAGGTTAAAAAAATTTAAACGATCGTCGTCGCCACCGCCATCAATGAGGACACCTCCGATCATTTTTCCTCGACACCCCGTAAGCTTCTCCACCTCCTCGAGAAACTCCGGCCTCGGCTAAGCTTCTGATCGCCTGAACTTGATCAAAATTCGATTTTTGATCAATATGGAACTGCTCTTCAACCCTACTTCTAAAAATCCCCATTTAACCTTTAAAAATCATGTATTACAGTAAGCATTCAAGATATAAACTTGAATTAGTTTTTAATAACACTTGAATTTATCATTTTTATACTTGATTGCCTGTAAACAAAGATTTCAGAAATTCTAACAGGTTATTTTAACTTGAATTAAATTTTAAAACTTACTTCATAATCAAACAAACAATATTTGTTTATATTCTAAGTCCTAACAGAGCTTAGATCAAAAGATAAGGACTTTTTTTGCAAACTGGTTCCAAAAAAACAAAGAACAGAGGTATATATATACTTATATATATATATATTTCTTATTTGAAGCAGGCATGCACACATTTATCCAAATATTCACAGATATTTCACATATAAATATACAACTTACTTATCTATATCCACATAAATCTTACTTAAAGATGTAAAGGTGTAGTTACTCACCAAATTTTGAAAAAGGCAGAGAGCAAGAACAATGAACAGAGAACAGAGTTGCTCCTCTTCTTTGCTTTTAAATCTGTTGAAGCTTTGGTTTTTTTGTTGAACTTTGATTTCTTTAAACTGAAGCTTTTTTTTTCTTTTTCTTCTTTTTTTTTGTTTATATTCAAAATGATACACTTTAGTTTTTCTCAGTAAAAATGAACAGACTGGAAATGAAGAAGAGATGGATGTATATAGGAAGAGTACAGGTATATATTTTCATTTCTTTTGTACACGATTTCAAAAATATTGGTCAGAGATATTTACTTTGGTTGGAGGCTGATATGATACCAATTCGTGCTGCATTTATTTGTTTGTACTTTATGTCTAATATATGCTTACTTGTTTTGCTCGGCCAAATTCTTTTTCTCTTCTTTGTTTATAAAACAAAATTTCGGCTGAGATGATATTGTATGTACTTGCTAAGTTTCTTTATTCTTTTTCAAGTGTACAAAATAGTTTTATACTTGTTTGACTTAGCTGCTAAGGATTTTCGAAACTGAAATGAAGAAGGAGTTGGAGATATAGAAATGAGTTGTACAGATATATTGGTTGTACAGGATGATGATATATTTGTTTATACAAATAGGCACGACTAAAGGTTGCATTTATGACTTGTACATACCCATGCTTTTGCATTAATTGCCTGGTACTTGGTTTCCATGCTTAGCCATGTTTTCGGCTGTACATGTTTTGGGTGGCAACATTTATCACTTTATATTTGTTTGAGTTTGAACTTAGATGAATTTGTTTCATTTGCAGGCTATTTCCTTCATACATAATTACATATATATTTAATTCTAGTCTACATAACTAATTTGCCTTGCTTACTAAAATGTTATTTTAATTATTTTATTTTCATTTTATCTTGTAATATAGATGACATTCTATATTTTAAAATTATTCTTAAACTATTTACTTGAAACTCAAATTCAACATATACAATATTTAAATTTAAATGATTGATCAAATAAAATTGGGATTCGGGGAAACTCGAATCAATTTATCAATTGATTTCACAAATTTTTGTTCAAAAATTTATTTAATTATAAAATTTAACTCAAAAATTCAATAAATTACTAATTTAAATTAAATAAAAATCTAGGGTCGTTACAAACTTCCCCCCTTAAAAGAATTTCGTCCTCGAAATTCGCAGGCACGAAAGCAACAAAGATAGATAGATTCGATCTTCTATAATTGCTCAAACACAAGATACGGATTCCGAATTCAAGTCGGAATATCTCATAATACATACCAATTGTCCCTCTTCGGACTTTGGTTTTCAAAAGAAGTTTCAATAGAATTTCAAAATTTCGGTTTCAAACGAAATCGTTTTAATTGATACAATTCAATTTAGCCTTCATATTCTATTAATCAATTTATCTCAATTTAAAATTTTCAATTTCAAACTCATTAAGGTTTAAATCAAAAAGCTGATAAGAAACCGATTAAGATACGAGGTAAGAATTTCTACAACGATTCGTAGAGCCATCATCACATCGAAACTTCTTCTTGTAGCTGATACGAAGGAATCAAAAGAATTTGGAAACGAATCAAAGAAGATTGATAAGAAAGTTGTTTCCACTGTTGCAGGGTATTGATCATTTATAGTCGTATTTCCCTGTCCCCTATCTCGTCTTCTTCTTGCACTCATATCTACTATCAGTGGATAGTAAGAGAATTTACTGAGACATTCAGACAGATATCTTAGGGATATACTCATTCTAGAGTTTACTTCACTCTATCTCTAATGAGCAACTTAACGTGTTATACTCCTGAGCTAAAGTTCAACCTTAGCTCTGATACCAAATGTAACGTATCGGGTTTTGCCCGCTCGAAAATCAACATCCGTACTTCACATTGTACTAGAATGCCGTAGATTCGACCGTTCAAATCCGATTCGCCGGAGCTATAACACAATTAAGTAAATAACACAGCGGAAGAAGTGAATAATACATTGATATATAATGTCTGATACAACAGAGTGATACAATGAATATCAATATACATCAGAGATGATACAACAAATATCAGAGATACAAGAAATAGCAGCGGAAAATAACAGCAAATGGAAGAGATCTCCAAATGATCTACAAAAGAGAATGAATCCACAACTCCAAGATAAGCAACTCCGATGAATGAACTAGCTCCAGATAATCTACTAAACCTGAATATCTGAAAAGAAACCCAACTCTAGACTGCCCGTGTGGAAAATAGTGGGCACCCAGAGTTTAGGAAGGGAACAATAAACTCCGGATCAGTCATGGGACTGGTGTGAGCAACAAAAACAGTTTATCTTTAAAACAACAGCAAAAGAATTTTAAACATTGAAATCCGCAATGCTTTTGAAAAATGAAACTACCATAAGACCTCCCGCCACACACACAATGCAAACGCAGAATTGGAGGAGATTTCTTCTTATGATAGTCAAACATGCTTACTACGCAAAATCGTTGAATTATTATTATTAGTGCATAGTGGAAAACAATTTCGAAAGTATAATATTAATCTTAGCCAGCATAGACATTTCGAACTATGCCTACTATAGCTACCATCTAAACAGTGGGGCGCCACCATAAGTAAATGGCAGGTTCTACAACTAATACCGTACAAGTTCCGTATTGGGAAATGGATTTCCAACAAATGGTCAGGCTAAGGAACTTCCTATGCCACGAAGGAAACGCCTCTGGCGGGACGCTCCGAGAGACAAACTGCTCTCTGCCAACAAGGCCGGGTTACCCCTGTAACAGGTAACTCACGAATATGCCACCTCCCGGTCCTTTGGGACCTTTATCCGAGCGCTCGATAACCAACATCACACATCATAAAGAAAGTGTATCCACATGAGTAAGTATCTGGGCTCCATACCATGATACCACCCCTTTCCAGAAGGAAATGACATACCCTAAAGGGCGCGACCCTCATAACCTTGCCGCAACATTCCTGTTTCGACCAATTCCGGGTTGTGAGGCCCTGACGAAGTCTCGTCCACAAAGCTACGCTTTTTCAAAAAGCCACGCTTTGGGTCAACAGATGATCAACCTATGATCACAAAGATATAAGATCAAACAAATGATCATATCACAAATGATCAAACACTGATCATCACACAGCAACACTCAGCATGCCACATTACCAAATTGAGAATATATCGCTGATAACCTTCAACTACATAACCTCTGAGCTCGTACGTCTCAGAGAAGGGTGTTAAGCTAAGAGAATAAATTCTCCGCCACCAACAGAAATGTATTTGAAAGAAATCTGCTTTATATCTCAAAGTGTAATGTCAGACATGTAACCATACAAGTCTTTTCCGGGTTCGAACAGAACCGAAGGCACTTCTTACGAAGCCCTTGCAAATCCGGGTATTCACGATCCCGTCCGGACTTCCCATCACAAAGGGTGATAAAATCTCTATATCGGGGCCAGTCGATGCAGAGACATTCAACGAGTTTTCCTTTTGTTTTCGCAAATATCCGGTCTTCACCACCGGTCTTCAAATGCGATCCATATACGACGTATCACTATTCGGAATGGGTTATATGACACAAAGGTCCTCTCCCGGCTAAACCGAATAACGAGCGCAATCTTTAAAAACATATGGATATTGGGATTTCAATTAAGTCACAACTTATTACCCAAAACTTTCCTTCAAATGGTTTAAACAAATTACCATTTTTAAATCTTTAAACCAAAAAGATTCATTTCACAAAGTTCACTCAGTTTTCACAAAGATTCATTCACAGATTTTCCAAAACAATTTCCATTACGAATTTAATTAATTCGTTAAATCTTTAAATCAAAGATTTAACTCATAGCTTTCAAAACAATTCCATTTCGAATGGTTTAAACAAATCATCATTTTAAATCTGTTAAAAATAAACAGATTCAATTCATAGCTTTCTAAAAGAATTCATTCATAGCCTTTCAAAACATTTCAATTCCATTTTAAATTTGAAACCTTTCAACACAAATTGGAAGTTCACTTATCATATGAAAGCTGTTATTATTTGAAAACAAATAGTTTTCGTTTTAAGAAAAATCCAATTATATTTGCACGAGTTAAAACCCTTGAGTTTAAATTCACATTTCCAAATCAATATTTTTAAAATAGTTTAACCCTTATATAATTGGTATAACATCTTTAATCCCTTGTTTCAAATCATAGAATTCAATTTCAAATCTTGAATTTAAGTTTAAATCAAATTATTTAAACTTTCAAAACTCGATTAAGTTATTCAAAATAACTTTTATCTTTGAAATTCCATTTCAAAAGTTTTTCACTTTAAACCCAAATTTCCAATTTCAAAATCAATTGAAATTAAAATTTCAATTTCAAAAACATCAAATTTAAATTATCTGTGACTTAACCAATTTCCACGTGAAATCCATATTTGTGTGTGTAAAAGTGTGGTCCAGGGGTTTTACACACAATAGTGCAGCATCAATCATCACAGATATATCGATAAGCGGTATAATCGATAACGCTTATCTTCATTCACAGATTCATAGATAAAATAAATTTATCAGTCACAAGGATTACAATTCGATGTGGGTTTCGGATAACCAACTGGAATCCGACTCCCTGTCGCATCGAAATTTAAGTGCCGTTTTACGGACCAAGGGTTTCATATTCACATAGTAATATATCGCAGAAATAGAAATCACAGCTAAGTAAATTACAGATCACAGCATAAATCAGGGTATATCACAAAGTATCACAATCAGGGATATCAAACAATCAAATCAATCAACAGAATCCAAACATTCATAAGTAAAATTAATGAATTTATCTGATTAATTTAAATCAGATTTATTTCTTATGAATTTATTACTAATCTTGGTTAATTAACATCGATAAATTACAAATTATTTTGATTAATGATTCTTTAATCATTTATTAATTAACCATTAATAATAAATTAATTTAACTTTAATTATTATTTCATCAACTTTTAATTATTAAATAATTGCCTTGATTATTAAATTCATCATTTAATGAATTATCTCCAATTAATAAATTAACCTTTAATTATTAATTACCATTTTATTAATTTCCCTTGATTAATTACATTAATTAATTAATCCTTTAATTATTTAATTGATCAATTTACTTAATCAATTTAATCATTTATTTAATTCCTTTTAATTGAGAAATTATCTTTAAGTAATTAATTACCTTTAATTACTTATTTTAACTATCCTTTACCAATTAATTTAAAATCTTTAAGCTAAATTAACCTTTAATTATTTTATCTTCTTAATTAGTTTCTTAATCCCATTATTTAATTAAAATAAATCAAAATTTAATTTTTCTTTTTAAATAAAGATCACATGATTAACAACTTAGTTACTTTAAAAATAACTTACTTAAAACCTTTATTGATTCAAACTTGAATCAAAACCATTATTTAAAAGCATGGATTAAAAATGCTTAAATTTGAATTGGGTTTTAAAGTAAACAAACAGAAACTGTTTTATATATATTTATCAACCCAAAAACTTCCCTAATTAACCCGAGTATCACTTCGAGATACTCACCCACTTGCCCCGAGTCTCTATCCTGCACGCCTTCTTCTCTCATTTCATTTTTTTTTTCAGTTAGTTTAAAATTTAAACTAAAGGACAAATATCACTCGAACTCGCGTCCTACCCGAGTCACCATCCCTATACGCTCGAGAATCCCTCCGAGTTTTCCTCGCGAAACCCAACCAGGCACAAGAACGATCACCGTGCACGTGCACGATCACCAGAGCAATCTCCGATCAACGTCGCCCCCTCCGGCAAGTCACCAACAACCTCTACCTTCGATTCGACCACCCAGCTCCGCCTGTCTCGACCCAAATCAAGATCGAGTGCTTCGATCGAAACTGGAACATCATCGACCCTGGAAAACTCATCGTTCTCGTCATCGAGATCATCGGAGTACTCGAAACTCCTGTCATCGCTTCGTCAACATCTCACTTACCACCTCCCAAGATCGCATCGAACTCGATCGCCTACAGACGTCGAACGAATCAAAGATTTTCAGCTTTACAAAACTAAGTTAAAAAAATTTAAACGATCGTCGTCGCCACCGCCATCAATGAGGACACCTCCGATCATTTTTCCTCGACACCCCGTAAGCTTCTCCACCTCATCGAGAAACTCCGGCCTCGGCTAAGCTTCTGATCGCCTGAACTTGATCAAAATTCGATTTTTGATCAATATGGAACTGCTCTTCAACCCTACTTCTAAAAATCCCCATTTAACCTTTAAAAATCATGTATTACAGTAAGCATTCAAGATATAAACTTGAATTAGTTTTTAATAACACTTGAATTTATCATTTTTATACTTGATTGCCTGTAAACAAAGATTCCAGAAATTCTAACAGGTTATTTTAACTTGAATTAAATTTTAAAACTTACTTCATAATCAAACAAACAATATTTGTTTATATTCTAAGTCCTAACAGAGCTTAGATCAAAAGATAAGGACTTTGTTTGCAAACTGGTTCCAAAAAAACAAAGAACAGAGGTATATATATACTTATATATATATATTTCTTATTTGAAGCAGGCATGCACACATTTATCCAAATATTCACAGATATTTCACATATAAATATACAACTTACTTATCTATATCCACATAAATCTTACTTAAAGATGTAAAGGTGTAGTTACTCACCAAATTTTGAAAAAGGCAGAGAGCAAGAACAATGAACAGAGAACAGAGTTGCTCCTCTTCTTTGCTTTTAAATCTGTTGAAGCTTTGGTTTTTTTGTTGAACTTTGATTTCTTTAAACTGAAGCTTTTTTTTTTCTTTTTCTTCTTTTTTTTTGTTTATATTCAAAATGATACACTTTAGTTTTTCTCAGTAAAAATGAACAGACTGGAAATGAAGAAGAGATGGATGTATATAGGAAGAGTACAGGTATATATTTTCATTTCTTTTGTACACGATTTCAAAAATATTGGTCAGAGATATTTACTTTGGTTGGAGGCTGATATGATACCAATTCGTGCTGCATTTATTTGTTTGTACTTTATGTCTAATATATGCTTACTTGTTTTGCTCGGCCAAATTCTTTTTCTCTTCTTTGTTTATAAAACAAAATTTCGGCTGAGATGATATTGTATGTACTTGCTAAGTTTCTTTATTCTTTTTCAAGTGTACAAAATAGTTTTATACTTGTTTGACTTAGCTGCTAAGGATTTTCGAAACTGAAATGAAGAAGGAGTTGGAGATATAGAAATGAGTTGTACAGATATATTGGTTGTACAGGATGATGATATATTTGTTTATACAAATAGGCACGGCTAAAGGTTGCATTTATGACTTGTACATACCCATGCTTTTGCATTAATTGCCTGGTACTTGGTTTCCATGCTTAGCCATGTTTTCGGCTGTACATGTTTTGGGTGGCAACATTTATCACTTTATATTTGTTTGAGTTTGAACTTAGATGAATTTGTTTCATTTGCAGGCTATTTCCTTCATACATAATTACATATATATTTAATTCTAGTCTACATAACTAATTTGCCTTGCTTACTAAAATGTTATTTTAATTATTTTATTTTCATTTTATCTTGTAATATAGATGACATTCTATATTTTAAAATTATTCTTAAACTATTTACTTGAAACTCAAATTCAACATATACAATATTTAAATTTAAATGATTGATCAAATAAAATTGGGATTCGGGGAAACTCGAATCAATTTATCAATTGATTTCACAAATTTTTGTTCAAAAATTTATTTAATTATAAAATTTAACTCAAAAATTCAATAAACTACTAATTTAAATTAAATAAAAATCTAGGGTCGTTACAGATGCAATCACAGATAAAATAAAAGTAGTAAAGAAAAGTAAAGAGTTAGAGAGTTGACACCAAGGATTTTGTACTGGTTCGGATTTCTCTTACATCCAGTCTATTACAGTTGCTTGTACCAATTTGTTTTCAGATGTCAATCTTTAACTGGGAGAAGGCAAACCCAAATACAATCTTGATTTCAAGGCTACGAAACACACCCTCCTGAATTTTTGAGCTTTGGGTAGACTCACTTGATTTGAATGGGCTACAAGCAAACCCACTAGATTTTCAGGCTACTAAGCACACCCACTTTATTTGAATAGGCTACAAGCATATCCAAGCAAATACAAATAGTGTTGATAATTTTACCAAAGGCAATTTCTTGAACATTGGATATAATGGATCCTATAGCCACTTGGACAACATTTGATATATGAATCGAGAGAAAGATGTTCCCAAAATAGTAAGAAAGTTGTATTGAATTAATATAATGAAGTATGAATTGGTTCTAAGTGATTTGAAGGGAATAAAGTATATTTCCAATGGAGTTTTCAAAAGAGCAAGAGGAGGAAAGAAAATAAATAATTAGTCATCGAAAAATTTGTTTGAACTCCCCTTTATATAGTAAATCAATAGATGTGTCTGTTCGTGAAGAGTTGCGACGAATAGACACTTCCATTCAAAATTTGAAAAACCACTTGGCGGTATGTATGGGCGACATACCATGTGCCTACATGTCGACATATCCATGTATATTTTGAAAACTTGTTTCTTTTAAAATGTTTTGAAAATCCTATACTATGTAAAATAATTTGATACTTTGTAAAATAGTTTGAAAATAGTTTATAAACATTTTGAACTTTGAAAAACTTTTATAAATATTTTGAATTATATTTTGAAAATTTATTTTATTAAAAAATATAAAAGATGGAAGATAGGAGATAGAGATCAAAGATTGATGTCAAGGACTTTAACAATATAAGCTATGACTCTATACACTAAATTATAACCTGAGATCTTCATATCTTGGCCTTTGTACTCATGAATCTTTGTGTCTACATCTTGAGTCTTTATACTATACAGTCTTCGATTCAATACCTGTGTAATTTTCTGCACTGTAAACTATATAACTTGTTAAACATTAGTATCAATATTTTATATAATTTACATGGTTGTATATGGTTATTGTAAGAAAAATCAATAATCGAGGAATTATCAATCTTACCCTTTTTGATGATGATAACCATTAAATATTCCTATATATAAAATATGATATAACTCCCATTGAGTTAAATAACTCCTCCAAAATATATGCATGTGTATATTTTATACTTCTTTCCCTTTGTCATCAACAAAAATAGGTGAAAAATAAATACTCCCCCTAAATAAAATACTTATAAACTATAGATTCAAAATCAATAATAAAGCACTAAAATAATCGAAGCACATTAAACATAATGTAATTAATATTTGGAGACTTTAAATAAATAAGATAGGACAATTTTTATTTATTGAAGTCAAACAATACATATCAAATTATCAATCCAAGTATATATATTAAACACACCAAACCAAATCAAAAACCAAAGAATACTAATCAATCCAAACAAATCCAAATCTAAGAGTAATAGTAAGTTATATATTTACATATTTTTAATTTAAAACAAACCAAATAACTAGACATTCCTTGAATTCCAACCCAACCGTCGGATCCAAAGACTGGATCTGCTTTGATGGCATCCCAATCTTTAATATCCCTGTTGATAGAGCATTATGGGTGTTTTGTTTGATCATCTTTGATTAAGGAAGAAATCAACCATTGAAGGGCATCGAAATGTTTTTTCTTGCTCTTTGATCATTTGCATTTGACTTAATTCTAAATGCCTTTGATTACTTAAGATAAAGGTAAGAATAACCTTAAAAGATTGAAGTGTTTGTTCAAAGTTTTCACACAATTTTTGGTGTGAAGAATACATTTTTGTTAGAAAATGTTTGAGAATGGAAAAAGAATAAAATGATGAGTAAATTTTTCTACAAGAAATAGGCTTATATAGGAGTGAAAAGTCGTTTAGAAAGTTTGAATAGATGGTAGTTATTTTATTTTTAAAATTTGAATTTTTGCCCAACGGCTAACATATGTCGACATATACAATATATATATGTCGACCTATATAATTGAAAATGCAAATCTTATGTTTTTGTTATAGTTTTTTGTTTTCTTTGATTTCATTCTATTTTAATGACTTCCAAAGATTATTAGAACAATATGTAAAGCAAGAACAATTTTTCATTAATAAGAAAAGATAGTACATAGCACAAAAGCAAAATACATAAAAATAAAGTGAATCAAACTAGAATAATACACCAAAATAAAATCTGGCCATCACAAGGAAATAACTAGATAGGCTTATAAAGATGTAGATGATGATGAATTTCCACAAAGCTTGCGTAATTTTCCCAAAGTATTTATCCATTTTGTTGCACATGGAAGTGACATTTCTACTAAAGGAACGTTTAAGCTTCTTTTGGTTTTTGAGAAGCTTCTCTTGGTTCTTTAGAATCTCTTCGTTGAAAGGGGGAGATAGTTTGTCAAAGCTTTCTAAAGAAGTATCCATTTCCTCCCTCTCTTCTTCTTCTTCTTCTACATCCATTTTGTCACCTACTTCTTCTTCTTTTTGTTGTATTTCTTGCTCCTCTTCCCATGTCAATCCTTCTTCTTTTTCAACTATAATTTCATATGATTCGAAATACGAAGGAATATGTATAAGAGAATTGTTTGTCTTATCAAAAACTTTTCGAGGTAGAGTTGATTCTTCTCATAAATCAACATCAAAAAATATGAAAATTCTAGTAAGATACACAACATGGTAAAGTCGTGTTCTCATGTTTAGAAATAATCTTTTGAACAAAATCATCTAAGATGACTTATGCCCAATTGATGTTACAGTTTTCGTAAATGACGAAAAGAGCTTTAAAAAAATTTTGAGTAGGGTTATTGTAATTACACATCCTTGGAGTGATATTTTGTTATAAAATGAGACTCGTAAACCTTGATTTCAGTCGAAATTTTTTATGCTTAAAATCAAATTCTTCCTCACTCTCGAAAATGTCCTGAAAAATATCACGATTTTGTTTATTAATTTGAAATGTGGGTAGGTCAATTCCATTAAATTTGCAACCAAGTGTACGACCCAAAAGTTCACAATTTAAAACAATCTGAGTGTTATTTACACTACTCCAAATCTGTCCTTCTCCTTGAAAAAATTTTCCATTCAAATTTGCATAAAACATTTTAACAAAATCCGAATAACACATAAAATCATTTTGAGAAGAGTTAACTAAACCAAAAATTTCATTTTGAAAGTAAATGTCTTGAAGACCATAAGAGAAAAATCATCAAACTTTGCAAATCTTTCGGGAAAAACTTTTCCAAAAGTAGCATACTCTATATAAATATCAATGGCTTCTTTGTCATTGAAAAGAAAGCCTTTGGTTCTCTTTAATAGCCTTATAGTTTTAGGAGTTTGACTTGAGAAGGCCATTTTTGAGTTATCGAAGAGATAAGTGAATGAAGAGATTTTTGAATTTTGAAATAAAGTGAGTGAATGAATGGATACAGATAGAATGAATTAATAGAGAGTGAAGGGTCATATTCTTTGGTCAAAAAGATGCCTTTTCAGAATATGGGAATAAGTAAAAAAGTGCGAAAATTGCAAATTTTGAATTTGAAATGAAATGTCAAATTTCTGGCAGGTAAGTCGCTCTATGTATGTCGACATACGAGCCATAAATTTCAAAATATAAAACTACATAAAATATTCATATATATATATATACTATATACATCCAGTATTATTATTAATCTATGTTTTATTCCAAGATTTTATAATAATAAAAAATTAATAAGTAAAATGTACATTTTTTATGCTATCTATTGATCAGTTCTTACTAGTCTGTTATTGCTGCGAAACATATATTCATATCCTCGGTATCTGGTTCATTGTCACTTGAGGAAGTATTTGAATCATCAAATGTTGCTATATAAGCCTTCTTTCTTATTCTGGATGAATTAAAAACTACTAAGATTTTTGATTTATTTTGATGCGGACAGTCTCTTTGCAAAATGATCGAGTTCATCGCAGTTGAAACATCTTATTGCAGTTCTAGTGCCAAGAGTCTTGTTTTCAAGTCTTCGAAAGTTGTTCATTTTTCTATACATCGGGAACTTTCTGAAATTTCTGGTCATGAAAGCAATTTCTTCATCATTGTCATCTTCTAAATCCTAATCATTAGTTATTGGATTGAAAGCGATGGATTTCTTTTCTGTTCCTTTGCTTTCTCTTCTGCCCTAAAATTATGCTTCATAGGACATTATTTGCCTATTAACACTTCAATTTTCAGAATACTAATGTCATTAGTCCCTTCTATTGCTAGTGTCTTTGGATCCTACTCTTAAAAGAGTGAATTGAGGATTTTTCTAACTTGATCCTCTTCAGAATTTTTTTTATCTATTGCTACTAAAGAATGCACTTTATCTTGAAATATACAGTACATGTCAGAAATGGACTCATTTGGATTCATTTTAAACAACTGAAACTGATTAGTTAGAATGTAAATTTTGGAACATTTCACTTTACTAGTGCCCTCATGTGTAATTTGAAGTGTTCTCCAAAATTCATAAGTAGACTTACAAATAAAGATTCTATTAAACCCATTTTTATCTAGTGAGCAAAATAAAATATTCATGGGTTTAGAAATAATCCGTACAAGTGCCTTTTCTTCAGCAGTCCATTATGTAAAGTTAGTCTAGAGTTCAGTGTTCTCATTTTGTGTAATATTCCAAATATCTAAATCATTAGATTGTAAATAAATTTTCATCCTACATGAGCAATAAGTATAATTACTACCATTAAAAAGTAGGGGCCTAGCAGTAGATTCGTTCTTTAACAAAAGTGTTAACAAATGTACTAATAGTGTTACAAGCTATTAAAACTTTTCAAAAATCAGATTGCGAGTTTTAGAAAACCTAGTGCTCCAATACCAAATATGGATTGGGAATTATGGATCTTAAGACTATTTAAACACTAAAGGGGGGTGAATAGTTTTTTCTAACTTATGTAAAACTTTTAAATTTCTTTCAAGTTAAATATTAAATCGTAGATTAACAAAATAGGATTATACTATCAAACAACCACAGATGCAATCATAGATAAAAATAAAAGCAGTAAAGCAAATTAAAGAGCTAGAGAGATAACACCATTGATTTTATGCTAGTTTGGATTTCTCCAACATATAGTCCCGTACAATTGCTTGTACATATTTATTTTCAAAGGCCAATCTTTAACAAGGCAAAAGGCAAACCCAAATACAATCTCCATTTCGAGACTATGAGACACACTCTCCTGAATTTTCGAGGTCAGGGTAGACTCACTTGATTTGAACGGGCTACAAGCACACCCACTAGATTTCTAGGCTATTAAGCACAACCACTTGATTTGAATGGGCTACAAGCACACCAAGAAAATACAAATAGAGTTGATAATTTTTACTAAGACAATTTCTTGAACTTTGGATACGATGGATTATATATCCGGTTGGACAACACTTTGATCTTTGAATTAAGAAAGTGAGATGTTTCCAAAATAGTAAGAAAATAGTATTGAATCAATGCAATGAAGTATGAATTGATTCTAAGTGATTTTGAACAGAATATAGTATATATTCAATGAGGTTTTTAAGAGAGTAAGAGGAGGGAAGAAAATAAGTAATTAGTCAACAAATTCATTTGAACTCTCCTTTATATAGTAAATGATCAACATATGCGTCCATTCGTAAAGAGTTGCAGCAAATAGACACTTCCATTCAAAATTTAAAAAACCACTTGGCGGCATGTATGTCGACGTACCATCTGCCTATATGTCGACAAATGCATGTATATTTTAAAACCTTATTTCCTTTAAAATGTTTTGAAAATCCTATACTTTGTAAAAATAGTTTGAACATAGTTTATTAACATTTTGAACTTTGAAAAACTTTTATAAATATGTTGAAATATATTTTGAAAATTTATTTGTTAAAAAATATAAAGATAGAAAATAGGAAATAAAGATCAAAGATTGCTGTCAAAGACGTTAACAATATAAGCTATGACTCTATACACTAAATTATAATCTTGAGATCTTCATATCTTGGCATTTGCACTCGTGAGTCTTCATGTCTATCTCTTGAGTCTTTATACTATATAGTCTTCGATTCAATACCGTGTAATTTTCTACACTATACACTATATAACTTGATAAAATATCAGTATCTATATTTTATATAATTATATGGTTGTTGTCATCAAAATCAGTAATTGAGGTATTAACAACTTTATCAACATTAGTTTTCATTGTATATGCTTATTACAGTTAAGAATAGCATTTTCCAGAGATGTTATTTTGTCAATTAGATAAGTGATTTCTGACTTTATTGAAAGATTTTCTGATTTTAAATAATTATTTTCACTTTTAAGTTTTTAAAAAATTTCAAGTTTTGAATCCTTTCCATCATTAACTCTTTCAATTTCATCCTCTAGACATTGTTTTTATTCGGTTAACATTTCATTTAATAGTTTTAATCTATCTATCGCTGCTAAACTAACCTTGTAGTCTTTTCTAAGCATTTTATATCCCTTATACATATCATTTAAAACATTCATAATTTCTTCAATAAAATTTCATACTTGTCAACCTTTGTTATAAAGCACATGTTGGCATTTTCAGTTTCTGAACCACTATCACTTGATGATGTATCTGAATCATCCCATGTTGCATTAAAAGTCCGTTTCCTCTTCATATTGATCGAAGAGTAGTTTGATTTCTTTAGGTTTCGACAATCTCTTTTTAAATGGCCGATTTTATCACATTCGAAAGACTTAGCAACATTTCCATTTTTAGAATTATAGTTGTTAGTTTTCTAAAGTTTGTTCATTCCCCTACATTTCAAGAATTTCTTAAAGGTCATGAAATTGATTTTATCATCATCATCATCATCATTATTATTATTTGGTTCATGATTGTCATTTGTAGCGTTGAGTGCTAATAATTTCTTCTCATTTGCTTGATTCTCTTTTCTAACCTACAACTGTACTTCATAGGACATTAGATTACTAATTAAATCTTCTATTTTCATAGTTCTAATCTCATTGGCTTCTTTGATTGCTAGAGTCTTCTGTTCCCATTCACTAAATAGTAAATTCGAGATCTTTCTGACTTGGTCCTCTTCAGTAACATTCTTTCCTAATGATATTAATGCATGTAATATATCCTGAAATCTAGAATACATAACGAAAATAGATTCATTTTATTTCATACTAAACAGCTAAAATCGATTGGTTAACATGGATATCTTTGTCTATTTAACTTTGCTAGTGCCTTCGTGTGTGACTTGCAGTATTCTCTAAATTTCATATGCACTTAACAAATAAACACTCGATTAAACTCATTTTTATCCAAGGTGTAGAATAAAATATTCATAGCCTTTGAATTTGAGTACTTTGTGTCTTTTGATCGCCAGTTCATTGTGCATAATTCATTTGGGGTTTAGTGTGCTTTGTTTGGGTAATGTTCCAAATATCTAAACCATTAGATAGAAAATAAATTTTCATCCTACAAGCCCAATGAGCATATTACTACCATTAAATAGTGGAGATCAAGTAGTAGATTATCCTTCTATGAACGTGTTAAAGAAAGTGTTACTAGTGTTATTGGTCATTCATACTTTTCAAAAATCAAGTTATGAATTTTTTATTGGTCATTCATACTTTTCAAAAATCAAGTTATGACTTTTTGAAAATCAGTCGCTCTGATACCTAATATGGGAAAATGGATTGTCTATAACACAATATGGAATGGATCTTAAGGCTATTTATACACTAGAGGGGGTGAAGTGTGTATTTCAACTATTTAAAACATACTTATGAATCTAAATATCTATCTACACAAATTGCAAACAAAAGCAAATAACCACAAATAAGTAGTAAAATAAGATATAGTAAAGTAAATAACACCAGGAATTTTTATACTTGCTCGGGTTGATCAATCCTACATTCAGTCTTGTATTGCACTGTACAGAATTTCACTATCACCACTTGCTTTCCACGGATGAGAAAAACATATTTACAATCTTGATTTATGACCTACAAGATGAACCCTCTTGATTTATCCCGCTACAACATCACCCTCTTGATTTCACCAGCTACAAGGACACCTTCTTCTCTTTACAATCAACAGTAGAGTATGCCAAATAGTTATATCTTCAATATAGATTCTTGTAGATTCAGTACAATGATCCTATAGACCTCCAGTAGGAACATATCTTTGAATTCTTTGAGGATTAAGATGAAATCAAAGAGAGAATGATATGGATTCAAGTACAAATTCTCTTATATTGTATGGTTTGCAAATCCTTAAAAGAATTAGAGTGAAAGAGAATGGATATGCAAAGAGAGTGAAAGAATATGTAATGAATCTTTCTTACAGAAATATGGAAATGAAAGAGTAAGAGAAAACAAGAATGTTGTGTGTAAATTTCGTTTTCTAGAGCCTTTATATAGCGGTTGAAGGGACATTTCTATTGGTGAAGAGATGGCGGGAAAATCCCTTCATTTGAATTTTAAAAAGTAGAAAAACTATCAGTATGTCAACGTACTTGGAAAGGATACGTCGACATACATGTGGATATGTCGACATACTTGGGAGGGATATGTTGACATACATGTGTAAGTTTCAGATTTCAAAGTTCTATATATTTATGGATATTTTATGATTCGACTGAAGTTAATGGTTGGTGATCTTCAAGTATAATTTCCATGGGGTCTTTAACAAAGATTCTAGGATTCAAACAACTACTCATCACTTTGAATACCTTTTTTTGTTACAGCATTCTTCTTCAATCAGTTTTGTACTTCCATTTGCTCTAATTAATCTTTATATATATAATTCATTTGCTTCCATTAAATTGTTTTTTATCTCTATAGAATATCTCCATAATATATCTGAAAGTACTGCACAACTCGGAGATATGTTAGTAGTAATATTTATATGGTTGTTCAACAAAATCAACACTTAGGGTATAAATAATATGCCCTCTTCCACTTATCATCACCTATATATTGCACATACATACGACAACCAAAAATACGAAAATAACCAAGATACACTGCTTTACCTCTCTACTTTTCTTCTAGATTCTTCCCATCTATAGTCGAGTACAGAATTCGATTTATAATATACGTTGCAGTCGACAAAACTTCAGCCATAATCCTCTGGATAAGTCCAAAGTCAATCTCAAGCAATGTGCCTTTCAAGTAGAGTTTGATTCATCCTCTCAGTAACTCCATTGGATTGTGAATCATCAGGTGTAGTGAAATATCTTAGAATACCATGCTGCTTATAGAAATTGAGGAACTCTCTAAAGACAAATTCGTTGCAATTATCAGACCTAAGCGCCTTCAGCCAACAACCAGACTAGTTCTCAACTAACATCTTCCAAGCTTTAAATTTACCAAAACTTTTCGACTTGACCTTCATCACATACACCCAAACATTCCAAGAAAAATCATGAATGAAGGAAATAAAATACTTCACTCTCAAATGAAAGCAGTAGCTACTGATCCCCATATATCTGTATGTACATAAGCAAGTAATCTCTCTGATCTATGAAGTCCAACTCTAATGGATATCGTTGTCTGCTTACCCAACACACACTCCTGGTAGAAATCAGAATTGTCAAAGCTTTCTCCTTGATCATCTTTCGTCTGCGAAGCAACTCCAAGCCCTTCTTCGAAATATGACCCAATCTAAGATGCCAAAGTCTGATGGCATCCAAAGCACAAGAACTATCTACTCCAACGCAAGACTCTCCAAGCATGGTGGTTCATTTCAGTAGAAAAAGATTTTGGAACACATCACCCTTCATCAAAACTAGTGCATCCCTAGAAACCTTAAAACTATCCTTCTCTATAATCACCTTGCATCCCATGGATGCCAACAGCCCCAAAGAGATCAAAGACTTCCGATGACCTAGAATATAGCGAATACCTATCAAAGTGTGAATCGCTCTGTCAAATATACAAATCTATACCGAACCTTCCCATGATTCTACAACAAGCATCATTTCGCATAAGAATTTCACTTCCCTCCTTTTCAACAAAAGAGCTAAAGTAATCCCTATTTAGCGTCATATGGAACGACGTTCCTGAATCAATCACCTAATGGTCTGATACATCAAATGCTGTTGCAATCAACACATCGTTAGATACGACCTTCTCCACCACAATCGATGAAGATCAATTCTCAGTCTTCATCTTAAAGTCTGGAAAATATCTATTCCAATGGTCAGGTTTCTTACAATGGTGACGCTTCTCATCTCTAGACTTTCCTCTCTAACCATTTTTAGGCTTCCTAGACTTTGAACGCCTTCTAGGATTCTAACTCTTCTTCGCCTCTCTTCTTAACAAAGACCCTGACTGCTACCCCCTCGTCTACTTTCACTTATCTCCTCCATCTGATCTCTCATGTCTTCAAGAAGAAGACCTGAATTTACATCCTCTACTGTCCAAGTATCTCTTTTATACATCAGACTATTAGCAAAACCCGTGTAACGCTCTGAAAGGGAACATAAAAGAACCATCTTCTTCTACTTTCATCCACCTTCAAATCAACAGTCTTCATTTTCATCAGAAGATCATTAAAGAAACTAAGATACACCTTCACCGAAGTACCTTCTCTCATCATCATGATGAAAAATGTCTTTAGCAAAATCAAATGGTTTGTGAGTGACTTCTTCAGGTAAAGATTCTCCAGCTTGGTCCAATTTTCTCTAACAATCGTTTCACTGCTAATCTCTAAGATAACATTTTCTCTCATAGCCAATTAAAGAGTAGTAAAATCCAATTCTTCCATCTCCTCCTTCTCAGCAGTTGAAATATCAGCGTGCAACTTCTCAATGTCAAACACCATCTAATGAACCATATTCCTCCTTAGAACAGCCTTCATCCTCCATTGCCACTTCTTGAAGTCATTATCCCTAATCTACTTCTCTATCGTCAACTGAGATCCCAATGCAAAATAAGATCATCTAACATAGGGTCTTGCTTCAATTGGGGTATCTTCATCTAACCATACCGCCTAACACCTTTCTTCAACAACCAAATAGCTTCGATACTAGATTGTTGGGGAAAATTTAAATGAACACCCTAGACGCAGCGGAAATAATAGAATCGTGTTGATGGTGAGGTAAAAAAATAAAAAACTAGTGTCCCAAAATAAGCAATCATAGATTGCATATGCACAGGAGAAAAGAAAATCACACACAAGATATATAATGCTTCCATTATCGCGAGATAGAGTACATCCATTTTAGAGAGGAAATTTTATTACTTTTTGAATAAAAATTGGAGGCTAAGAAGAAGAAATATGAAGAAATACAACTTGAGAGGATGATACTAATCTTTAAAGAATGACTATCTTTATACATGGATTATTACTTAGGATTGAAGCAACTGATTTATGGTAATAAACCAATGCCTCATCAATTCTCTTATTCATATGGAAAACATTTATCCATTTGATTTTTTCAATTTCCTCAAATTTGCATGCACCCGATAAAATGTCTTCTTTAGTCAATTGATTAGAGAATTGATTGATTACTTCAATCACTCAAATAACTCCTCATTTAGATAATTTTTTTCCTTCTTTGATGCATTATAAGAAACTATAAATTTATGACACACATTGACTCGAATATCTCCCAGGTCTTCTTTAATATGGAAATATTATATCACTGAAATCTAACACGAGTGACTTGCATTGATATCATTAAGAAACTATGTAGTACTTGGCTATGATTTTTATGCTCTTTCACTTTGAATGACTTTTTGATACGGGCTTATGTTCAAGTACTAGACGGTGATGTAAGTATTGTGCATTTATATGATATATAATATAATGATCTTCCTTTATACTCCTCAAATTTTATAAATATTACAGAGAAACATATATTTTTATGAGCTTATCGATGCATATCGATACAATAACCTCATTTCATGAGTTTTATTACAAGCTATTGGTAATGTTTCATTGTTTTCTTTTTAGCATAGTTAGAGATCATATAGGCCTAATTTATTATTTATATGTTATTATTGAAAGTCGCAAGTTTAGAATTCCTATCATTCTATACATCATACAAAAATTATAGCTTTTGATATAACCCTAGATATGTATAGTTAAACTTATATGCAATACTGTATATATAAAGAAAACACCATTTTTTAGTAGGTCGATTTCAAATATGTTTAGCATAATTATGTACCTATATTGACTCTTCATGGAGCATTTTATAAAGTTTTCTCATGAATTATATGCATCAGGCAAACTTTGGTGCTTCAAACATCAATAAAGTTATTAAAGGGAAGAGACATGCAAAGCTTCAATGTGCAAAATTCTTAGATGTAGCATTTGTTAATGCAATTTTAGATATAACATTTTTTTCTTATTTTCATTTAGTTTTCCCTTCATATAATGAGATCTCGGATGTTGGCATGTTAATCACTTGATTTAAATTGTTTATCTTCACGAGCTTATTTATTATCCAGTGTTTTCGAATGAAGCTAATTAATATTTAACTTGTCTTATTCTACATACATGCAGAGTTGCACTAATATAGATACATACATACATTTACATACATATACGCACATACATACATACATACATACGTATATGTGTATATATATGTGTGTGTGTGTATGCATATACATACATACACACACATATATATATGCATGTATATGTATATGTATGTGTGTATATATATATATATTGAAAATTATAGTTCCTTGGTAAATTAGACTCTAAACTTCATGGTTAATAGAAAAATAAACTTATGAGGATTGTAATTTATTTCAAATTGCATATTTAGTTAATAGCAAATATATAAATTTGCGTATTGGGTTCTTTATCCAAATCAACTGATTTTGGATCATACTTACGAAGGTGAATTTCTCCCTTTGCAAAAACTGATTATAAGGAGATTCCCTTACATTACGCATCAACTCTTATCATATCTTATTACATCCTTTTCAAGCGACTTTAGCTAAGAGAAACTTTATGAATAGTTATTTTGCTACAATACATATTATAATATTTTACTTTTTTGTTGCAATGAGTAATGTACTCTTTATTTATTTGTGAGCATTTCATATTTTTTACTATTGTTTGTTTGCAGATATAACACTCTATCTTTAATTCACAATGTTAGGAGGAAACTTATTTTTATGAGTTTTTTTGTAAACACTTATTTTATGCCCATTCGTAATGCATAATATCCACCGATCATTATTCTTGCCGTCAACCATAATGGGCATATATGGTACCCAAGGATAATTTGGATTGTTTTGCTTGGAGAACCAATTTATTTGCTTCCAAATTATTAAACATAAAGGTATACAAGCTTCCACTATATTAATATATATAACCATTAAATGAATGGATTTTGTACAGTTAATTTTCTTAAGAAAAATGCTAAAGTAATAATCTTGGATCAAAGCTATTACATGATCATAACTATTATACGGAGAAAAAAATTTGAAATAATTAAGAAGTGGGCATTGCTTCTGTGTATTGTAGAGGATGAAAATCATTTTCCTAGTATTAACATGCCTTAGAAATGTTTCATCGTATGTGGGACTTAGAACAACAAATTTTTACTATAAACTACTATATGTTCGAAACATACGCTACAATAATCACATTACTATTCCAAAGCTATGTTATATTAAGCGTTAGGCGAGGCGAAGCAACAGAAGTCTCGCTTCGCTTAATGACGCTTCAGCGCCGCTTAAGTATCGCCTAAGCGCTACTTAATTTTGAGCGTACATTATTCGTATCAATATAAATTTATATAAAGAGATTATATTAAGTGCATCATTGTCCATGTATGCACATACTAATCACAAAGAAGTAATATTTTACTTTGAAGCTAACTTATAAATTCATAGGTTGCAAAAGTTGGATTTGACTTTCGTTATTCATCAAAAGTAAGCATACTGGAGTTGAATGCAAACCATGCACATTTGTCTAATAAATAGTCATATCTTAATATAAAAAACTACTCACCATCCATTAGCTCATATGATAGAAAATGAGGAAATTTTGTTTGGGAGTGTCGCTTTTATACTATAACTTCATTACCTCTTATTTACCAATAATATTTTTTTGCTTAGTAGTGCTTAATCATCGCTTAAATTTAAGCAAAGCGCCGATAAGCGTCAATTAAGCGCGTTTAAGCACTCATAGCTTAATTCTATCGCCTTTTAAAAAAATTAAGCATTGTACATGCATTTACCGCTTAAGTGATGCTTAAGCGATGCTTAAGCGCGCTTTTTCATAACATATTTCCAAAGTACATCTAATAAATTTATTTACATCCGTTGAATTTGATGGAATTTGGCTTTTAAATTATCATTCGAAAATAATTATAAAAATGACAATCTATGCTAATCCATGTTCACATAACATATTCAATCTCCTTCCCTCTACACATATCATCAGCAACTTCTGAACAAACTCATACTCGATTCCATACATGTGTATGTTAGAGATGATACCTGGAATTCGTAAAGAAATGTCGCCATTAGAGAAGCTTCGAGGAGGAGCTCCAAACCCTAAGTCGCATTTCTGAAGCAAAGCGGAGGAGGAAGATGTTCGTTCGATGCTAGGGCTTAGATCTGGCATTTCAGAAGAAGATGCTGAACCAAATTTTGGTTCGGTGGAGGAGATGCCGGACCAAAGATTTAGTTCGATGGAGTTCGTTCGGTAGGAAGAAGTTTTGTTTGGTGAATCTCATTCGGTGTGAGATTAAGGGGTGAAGGAGGAGAAGCACTGGGATTTGGAGAGGCGAAATTTAGAGTTGCTACCGAACCAAAAATCTCATTTGGTAGATGTCGCTCCAGATGTTTATCGGTCCAAACTAAATGCTACATGCTGCTCCATATTTTTGGTTCGGTGAATGCCGGTCCAGATGCGTACTATGTTGGAGTGTCGAACCAGATAAGCATGCCGGTCCATAATTTTGGTCCGAGGAACTAATGTCGAATGAGATGTGTTATGAGCTTAGCCTGTCCAGATCTGGAGTACTAATTGCCGTACCAAATCATGCTGGTCCAGATGGATGCCAAACCATTTTTTGGTGTTTGTCGAAACAAATCCCAGGGCTGTTATATAGCAGCTATCACTCCTCATATCTTCTCTCTATAAATAGTGGAGCTTCTGGACAATAATGGTAGCCATCCTAGAGAGCTGAAACTCTGTAGAATTTTGTCTATATTGTTAATTCTTCTTATGTATAGCCTCCAAAAGTGAATCAATATTGTAACTCTAATCTTTTTGTGATTAATAAAATTTCCTCTCCCCAAGTGGACATACACTGCCTCACGGTAGTGGAACCATTATAAATACTGGTGTTATTTATTTTTCTATATTGCATTGATTTGTGACTTTCTGTTTTGGTGTTTATCTCTGTCTGTTTTGTCTCACTACAATCACGATCCAGTTGTTTTCCGCTGCGTTGGGTTTTTTATTCCCTTAGACTGATCATCTGAAGGGACTTTCCCCGACACTCTGGTATCAGAGTTGCAAGGTTGATTGAAGAGAGTTAGACGCTATGGCAGGAGATGAAGCGACTCCAGTTGTTACAAGACCATATACTAGAGGGATGTATATCGCGTCAGGAACATAGTTGGTAATTAAGAAATGGAATGGGGATAAATACTTTGAGAAGTGGCAATGGAGGATGAAGGCTGTTCTAATGAGGAATGAAGTCCATCCAGTAGTGTTTGCCCTTAAGGAGTTGACGGTTGACATCTCAGTCGTGGAAAGGAAGAAGATGGAGAAATGAGCATTTACTAATTTACAACTAGTTATGGGAGAGAATGTTATCTCAGAGATTAGCAGTGAGACCCCTGCTAGGGGCATTTGGACCAAGCTAGAAAATCTCTACTTGAAGAAATCTCTGACTAATCGTCTGATATTGCTGAAGACATTTTTCACTATGCGGACGAGAGAGGGTACTTCAGTGAAGGAACATCTTAATTTATTTGATGATCTCGTGATGAAGATGAAGACTGTTGACTTGAAAATGGATGAGGAGCAAATGGCAATGATTCTTTTATGTTCTCTTCTGGAGCGTTACATAGGTTTCGCTAACAGCCTTATCTTCGCTAGAGACACATTGACAGTGGAAGAAGTGAAGTCAGACCTTCTATCCGAGGGCTTCAGAGATCAGATGAAGGAGATAAGTCAAGAAGTAGAGGTGGAAGTAGTAGTCATTGCCTGTTTGTTGAAAGAGGTAGAGAAGATAAGAAGAATTGGCACTCTAGAGGGCGTTCCAAGTCCAGGAAGCCCAGTAATGGCAGGAGAGAAAATTCTAAGGATGGAAAGTGCTTTATCTGTAAGAAACCTGGTCATTGGAAAAAGGATTGTCCAGATTTGAAAAAGAAGGAAGAAGACGGATCTTCATCATTTGCGATGGAGAAGTCTGTATCTGGCGATGTGTTGTCTGCAACAGTATCGGATGTCTCAAACCATTAGGTGCTGGACTCGGGGGCGTCTTTCCATATGACGACTAATAAGGATTACTTCAGTTCTTTCGTTGGACGAGAGGGAAGCTCTATACATATGGGTAATGATGCTATCTGTAGAGCAATGGGTGAAGATACAGTAAGGACCAAGATGTTTGACGGAGTGATACGCACTTGATATGTGTCCGGTATGTTCCAAGTCTTCGGAAGTCTTTAATTTCTTTAGGACAATGGCATCTTTAGGATGCAGGGTAACTATCGAGAAGGATAGTCTGAAGGTTTCGAGAGGTGCACTAGTTCTTATGAAAGGAGATGTGTTCCAAAATCTTCATTTGCTGAAAGGAACCATAGTTCTTGGAGAGTCGTATGTTGGAGTAGATAGTTCTCATGCATTGGATGCCACAAAGCTTTGGCATCACAGGTTGGGTCATATTTCAGAGAAGGGCTTAGAGTTGCATCGGAGATGGAAGATGATCATAGGAGAAAGCTTCGACAAGATGGACTTTTGCCAGGAGTGTGTGTTAGGCAAGCAAACTAAAGTATCTTTTGGAGTTGGACTCCATAGATCAAGGTGAGTAATTGAGTATGTGTATACAGATGTTTGGGGACCGGTTGCTACTCCTTCTCTTGGAGGAGCAAAGTATTTTATCTCTTTCATTGATGACTTTTCTCGGAAAGTATGGGTATATGTGATGAAGGCCAAATCAGAAAGTTTTGAGAAGTTCAAAGACTGGAAAGCACTTGTTGAGAACTAATCTGGTTCTAGGTTGAAGGTGTTAAGATCTGATAATGGTGGTGAATTTGTCTCTAGGAAGTTCCTCGACTTCTGTAGACAGCATGGCATTCAGAGACATTTCACTACACTTGGTGATTCGTAATCCAATGGGGTTGCAGAAAGGATGAACACGACTCTACTAGAGAAGGCTCGTTGCTTGAGATTGACGGCGGGCTTGTCTAGAGGCTTTTGGGCTGAGGCATTATCAATTGCGGCGCATATCATAAATCGAATTCCATGTTCAGCCATAGATGGGAAGATTCCAGAGGAGAAGTGGAGAGATAAAGCAGTGTATCTTGGTTACTTCCGAATTTTTGGTTGTCCTGTGTACGTTCACAATACATGTGATGACAAGTTGGAGGCTAGAGCATACTAATGGGATACACCGATGGTATTAAAGGGTATCGAATTTGAAACCCTATTGATTGGAAGATTGTTCATTCCAAGCATGTTACTTTTGATGAGTATGCTATGTTCAATTCGAAGGAGAAGCTACCTACCACATTAGAAGATTCTGATAGGCCTAAGGAGATGGAAGAAGTTCCTGTGTTCCAGCCAAATAGTAGAGTTGTTGTTGATGCTGTCGAGGAAAACGCAGTTGATGAAACATCACAGGATAGTCCATAGGTACCTTCTAGTAGTGTTGATGATGTGCATGAATCTAGAGGAAGTTCATTTCAAGGTGGAGCTGAAAGGAGTTTAGGCGAAGCAGTACCTACCTGGGTCTGTCGTAGGACTATTAGGCTGCCCGAAAGGTACGGTGATTGGCAGTTTACAAACCTTAGCCTTGGTGATCAGTTTGACTATGCCCTACATGTGGTTGTTGAGGAGCCGCTTGACCTTGATGAAGCTTTGAAGTCATGTGACAGTTCGAAGTGGATGTGCGCTATGGAAGAGGAGTTAGAGTCATTGAAGAAGAACTAGACTTGGGATTTGGTACCACCTCCTCAAGGAAGCCGAGCCATAGGTTGCAAGTGGGTGTTCAAGGTGAAGGATGATGGGAGATTCAAGGCTAGACTAGTTGCTAAAGTGTTTTCACAAAGAAAGGGATTGGAGTATGATGAGATATTCTCTCCAGTAGTGAGGCATACGTCCATCTGCATTTTGCTCGCTATCGTCGCAGCTCATGACTTGGAGCTGGAGCAACTGGACGTGAAAACCGCTTTCTTGCACGGAGACTTGGATAAGACCATCTACATGAAGCAACAAGAAGGATTTGTTGTAGATGGGAAAAAAATTGGATTTGAAAATTAAAGAAGTCATTGTATGAACTTAAGCAGTCGCCTAGACAATGGTATAAGAGGTTTGACTCTTTTATGCTCTCACTTGGTTTTGATCGTAGCATCAAAGACGCTTGTGTGTACTTCAAGCATTTAAAGAATGGTAGATGGGTGTACCTACTCTTGTACGTGGATGATATATTGATTGCTTCCAAGGATAAGGCTGAAATCGATAGTTTAAAGCGAAAGCTAAAAGCGAAATTCGAAATGAAAAACCTTGGAGAAGCAAAGAAAATTTTGGGTATGGAAATCTAAAGGGATAGAGATCTAGGACTTTTGAGACTCACTCGAAAGGAGTACATTCGAAAAGTGCTTGCTCGGTTTAGCATGAAAGGGGCAAAGGCAATCAGCACACCCATGCCTTTGCACATACACCTTTCTAGTAAAGGCTCTCCGATCTCGGAAAAGGACAAGGCTTATATAATGAAGGTCCCATATGCAAGTGAAGTTGGCAGCTTGATGTATGCCATGGTCTACACTAGGTCTGACATTGCATAGGCGGTTGGATTGGTGAGTAGATTCATGGCAAATCCAGGAAAGACGCATTGAGAAGCAGTGAAGTGTATCTTCAGATACCTTAGAGGAACTCCAAACCATGAACTTGTCTTTGGAGGCAGAGAAAGAGATTTCAGTTTGGTTGGATTTTGTGATTCCGACTATGCTGGTGATAGAGATCGAAGGAAGTCAACCTTCGGATATGTGTTCACCATTAGTGGGACAACGATCAGTTGGAGAGCGAGGTTGCAGACGATTATGGCTTTGTCCACTACAGAGGAGGAGCTCATAGCTGCGGTTGAAGCAGCTAAGGAGGCATTTTATTTGAGGCGATTGTTGTGTGATTTGGGCTTCGTATATGAAGGCGTGGATGTGTACTATGACAGTCAGAGTGCAATTCACTTAGCTGAAATTCTGGCATTCAGCTCGAGGACGAAGCATATTGAGGTGAGAGAGTCGTTCCTTGTCTCGATGAGTGAAGAGAAGCTAGTTCTTCTTCAGAAAGTTCACACAAAGGAGAATGCAGTAGACATGTTTACCAAGTCATTGTTTGTCGCTAAGTTCGAGCATTGCTCGGACTTGATTCGCTTAATGAAGTGCTAGGTGGCATGGGAGGAGAGTTGAGATGGTTCATGGAGACGTTTGTTTTCATGGTGGAGATTGATAGGTTCTACATGGACTGGGTACTTCGAACACTTTGTTAATGGGCGGTGGCCTTGCCGGAGTTCGTTGACCAAGTGTAATGGGTGATGGCATTTTCCGAAGCTCATTGGGTAAGTATCCATTGCTTGGAGCATGAAGGCGTAGATGAAGTTGGAAGGCTTGTTTGGAATTCGGTATCAAGGTGGAGATTGTTAGAGATGATACCTGGAATTCGTAAAGAAGCGTCGCCATGGGAGAAGCTTTGAGGAGGAGCTCCAAACCCTAAGTCGCATTGCTGAAGCAAAGCGAAAGAGGAAGAGGTTCATTCGATGCTAGGGCTTGGATCTGGCGTTGGAGAAGAAGATGCCAATCCAAATTTTGGTTCGGTGGAGGAGATGCCGGACCAAAGATTTGGCCCGGTGGAGTTCGTTCGGTAGGAAGAAGTCTTGTCTGGTGAATCTCATTCGGTGTAAGAAGAAGGAGCGAAGGAGGATGTCTCGACCGGTATTTTCAACCTTCGAAAATCGACATCAATACGTCCACTGTATAGAATGCCGAGCAATCGAATGCCGGAAATACCAGATCGTTAGGGAATGGAAGAAAGAGGTAGAAGAAGAAAATAGAAACAACAACACAGAATCTCACAATCGCAACGGAACAATATATAATAGATAACAACTGATCTTTATATAAAAGAACTATAACTGTTTTTATACATTACATCATCAGAGTACAACACAAATCAATAGCACAATACTGGACAGTTATAATAACTTTCCCTCACAAATGCTGAATATACAGCATACCATACACAGCGGAATAAAAACCAAGTACGTGTGATACGTCTCGTCATCCAGCTCGTCTCCTAAGCTCCATAGCATCCTATCCTGTATCTGTAATACTCGGTCTGACCCGAGCATTATAATAAAATAACAACCGAGTCAGTCTGGAAAACCAGCGTGAAAAAACACACTGAAATTGAATTGTTAAGGTTATCAAAATCCTTTGAAAATCAAAGGTATCTCGTAAGACCACGCCACAAATAAACACGATGGGCTTTTACCTTACGATAACCAAAACATTTCTTATCAAATCCTCTGATATTATAATAGTGTCTAAGTACAAATACTTATTCAAATAGCTGAAATTGTTACATTAATTAAATTCCAGCATACTAGGCTCTACAATCAAAACTGTAAAGGCACGTATTGGAGAATGGATTCCATACGAATGACTAGGCACTGAGGTTCCACCTGTCACAGTACACCTCTAGAAACAGCGTACCGAGGACTACGCCGGGATTCCTTGCAACACAAGACCGGACTATCCCTAACTTGGATAGACCGAATATGCTATCACCCCGGGTGTTCCCACCCTCTCACGAGCTCCTTACATATACCGTAGTAATAATAATATCTGAGGTTATCTAGAAAGGTGATAAACATACCCTAATTGGGTGCGACCCACTTAGCCTTGCTGCATCCCCCCTGATTTTCAGTCATTCCCGATTGATGAGGCTAGAGGCTAAAATTACCTTTTAAGGAATTTTCACTTAGAATGCTCATTGTCCTCCAATGACAATGTTCTGATAGCATTCATCCATACAAGTCCGTTCTGGTCCGAACGGAACCGAAGGCACTATTCCTACTACATCCATTTTTAGAATCACCCTCAGGATTAGTAGCGAGTAGCCCTTGCACTTCACTGCTCCATCTTCGACTCCATGCTCTTGTCTTTATTTCGAAAATGTACTCATTGGATCGAAGTGGTTTTTAGGATAACTTACCGATCTCGGTCTCTTCGAAACAACGTCGATATTTCTGGTAAACTCAACCTCGGTTCTTTAGGAAATAAACAGACGAAAATAAGATCGGAGATCACCTCCTAACCGTTAGTGGACGGATTTCCTTATAAACGTCCTAGAAGAACGAAACGAGTTTATATGTACAGTATAGCACCTCGAACAATAACTGTACCATATAATTCCCGTATTTCTCCTATATATTTCCAAAGTTATATTTTGGATCCAGATTAGATAGTCGGTTATTTAACTATCAAATAAACAATCATTCAACCAAAAATTCCATTTTTCCACTGAATAACTCCAAACCTCTTTTTAATTTAAATTTTATAAATTAAATATCTTATTCCAAAATATATACTTATCTTATCGAGTTAAGTAAATTCACCAAAGCTATTCTTTCAAAGATATTTGGAAAACCTTTAAAATAATTTTTAAAGTACCACTGCGGTATCAAGCCATGGATCACAAATCAATGGTTACGTCTCTATCCCAGAGAAATCCAAGACTTAAATGCAGGCACTCACTGCCTCCGATTACGCCATGCGAGTATACCAATTCTTCCCAAAAACTTTATTTAAAATTTTTCAAAATAATGCTTATGAAATTTCTATAATAATTTTCTGGTAAAAATTTAGGCAAATGGTTTTTAAAATAAAAGTTATTATATAGAATATTAATATTGAATAATTTATCCCTTTAAAACAAAAATACTGGTTAATCCTTAATAATAATTAACTTACTATAAACTAACTAGACTAATACTTAAATATACTTTAAACAATTTTAAAACAACCAAATAATTAATTTTTTTCTAAAACATTCTTTAAACACTTTTAAGTTTTCTAATTAATACTTAAAAATCCTTCCTTTTTAAAATAACTTAACTTCTCAGAAAAATACATTTTCAACTCCAATATAGCCAGTCTAATTATTTATAAATCCTTCTCGATTTATTTCCAGTTTTATTTACGTCCCAATCCCATAAATTCCCTTTTTCCATTTCTAAAAATAAATTTACTATTTATTTTTAAATCGATTTACCCATTTCCTTATAAATCCACATCGTGGATTTATAATGTCAAATTATCCACTGATAATTTACTTTACTTTATTTATAAACTTCGTTTATAAACTCCATAGTCTCATTTCCTTGTTATCACTGTTTTCACAACACTTAATCGATTTTCTAAATTAAATTCCATTTTAAAAAAAAATTCCCAATATATTCCAAAACCCACTAAATTTAGATTCCACATTCTTTTCAAAATCTTATTAAAAATCTAGTACAACAATTTCATATTTTATTTTCAAATTTCCCTTTTTACCCTTCCAACTATTTAAATCTCAAATTTAAAAATAAATTCATTTATATTTAAACAATATCGCTTAAGCCCTATTATTTAAACCCTTTTATTTACATTATTCAAAAATCTCTATGTAAAATATTCCAAGATCTCTATTTACAACATTCTGATCTTATTAAATACAAATTTTGAATCAACTATTTATTTTTTTTCCATTTTCATTTCTTTTAATTTATTCAAACTTCACTATAAATATTTTTCTTAAAACTTTCCTTTTTAATTTATTTCCAAATTTTAAACATTTTTCATTGGTATTTAAAAATACCAAAATCTAACCAATAATACCATATCATCCAATAAATTGAAATTCCATTATAATTTATCACAGATTATTCAAACGAATCATATCACTGAATATGAAAATAACTTCAACATTTTTGAGGAATCCAGATGGATCCCTCCAACCTGTTTTCCTGCATCCACAGATGTTAATACAATAAAAAATACCAATCCCACTTCGAGGGGGATATCGCGGTATATAGGGTCATCCGCTATTATGCGGGGCACATAGGGTCTCATCCGTTATATATATGCGGGAATATCAATCACTCTAATATATATATATATACACTATTATATATAATAACACCCAACTAATAAAAATTATCAAATTCAACCAATCAACCAATAATTAATTTTAACTACTTAAAATTAATTGCAGTATTCCAAATTTGAGTGAGATTAACTCACCTTGATTTTTCTATTGTTTCGCGATCTGGTTGTTCTATAGTCGAACGACGTTCGACTATAACTAAAAATTCAACTAGCTCGAATCTTTCTGGACTCAGCTCCATAGTGAAGATCTCGTTATTATGAACCCAATGTAAGAAACCGCACGCCAATCCGACCTCGTACGAACCAAATACGAATTTATTAGTATTAGACTTGAATACGATTTATTAAACATCTAATTAATCAAGTTAATCACCTTTTACAAACTAATTACCCATTTTAAAAAAATTAGCCGCTAAACATCTTCCTCCTCGCGTTGATCACACCAAGCCACCTTTGACCACGCCCCATCGTCGCCTCGCTGCGATTTCCGACCATCGCACTTCCCCCTAGGTTCGCCTGAACCTCAGCTACCCTCTGCCCCCAACGGCATCGCCATCGATGCCACCATGAGCACAAAATCCCACCAAACCCGCTTCCGTTCATCCCCCCTCACCGCCACAACAGGCCATCGGCCTCCACCACACTCACGTCGATGGTGCGCCACCCCTCCACAAGCCTTTTACCTTCAGACGCCCCCCCAAACCTCACCGAATTGGTGCAATCGACGAAAAACTCATCGCCGTTCATCTTGGAACTGCCACCCATCCACCGTGTAAAACCCCATCTCCACAGTTGGTCGCCCATATCACGTTGTCGCGCCCCCTTTTCTAGTTGAACTCGAGGCCTATTACGGCCTCTAGTGGCCCCTCGCGATGATGGCCGTAGGATGGCCGTTCAGTTAAAAGGAAGAAGACGATCATATTAATTTTTTTCTTCTTTTTAGCTGCTGCGTTTTCTCTTTTTTTTAAAAAAAATAAAATAAATGCTCGACTGATTAAAAAGATGGAGGGAGATGTGATTTTTAAAAAAAGAAACGTATATTACACGGTAGGTACAGTGATTTGAAGAGAAAGGAAAAGGTTCTGATGTGAATATAATGTCAATCAATATAAATATATATATTTATTTAAATTTAAATCGTCTCGATTTCGTAGCTTAAAATCTTGACCTCCTATCGAGACGTGCCACTAGGCATTTATAATGCTCAACCCTTGTTCCAAATGCAATGGAAAAGGTTTCAAGTCCTAATTCGATCGTATGGAGAAGATAGCTTTTTGGACCCAATTATTATATTGAATTTTCGATATAAATTTCAGCGTGTTTATATCCCATACGACCAAACGATAACTCCAAACACTACGAAATTTGAAATCCGATAATAATACACTATTACGGATCCAATGGAACTGGTTTCGTCAAAATCTGAGACTATGCCTCGAAAAACTATTTTTAAATGTCAATTTAAACGATTTTTTTTTTAAACCGAACAATTCACTTTGAAATTCAATTTTAAAACTTTTATTATCTTCAGTATTATTTATATAAATTTTACAAGCCTTTAAATTATTTTTAACGAGCTTAAAACTCAAGATTCAATATTTTACCAAATCTCAGTTATTAAATTCAATACTTTAATTATCCAATAAATGGTTGTATTTGAAATTCAAGTTAAAATTTAACTTTTAAATATTTAAAATCAATTAAATATTCCAATTTCAAATATCTAAAATTCTGGGTCGTTACAGAGGAGAAGCGGTGGGATTTGGAGCAGTGAAATTTATAGTTGCTACCGAACCAAAAATCACGTTCGCTAGATGCCGCTCAAGATGTTTACCAGTCCAAACTAAATGCTGCATGCCGCTCCATATTTTTGGTTCGATGAATGCCGGTCCAGATGCGTATTATGTTGGAGTGCCGAACCAGAAAAGCATGCCAGTCCATAATTTTGGTCCGGGGAACTAATGTCGAACGAGATGTGTTGTGAGCTTAGCCGGTTCAGATCTGGAGTATTGATTGCCGGACCAAATCATGCCGGTCCAGATGGATGTCGAACCATATTTTGGTGTTTGCCGAACCAAAGCCTAGGGCTGCTATATAGCAACTACCCCTCCTCATATCTTCTCTCTATAAATATTGGAGCTTCTGGACAACAATGGCAGCCATCCTAGAGAGCTGAAACTCTATAGAATTTTATCTGTATTGTTAATTCTTCTTATGTATAGCCTCCAAAAGTGAATCAATTTTGTAACTCTAATCTTTTAGTGATTAATAAAATCTCCTCTCCCCAAGTGGACATACACTGACTCGCGTAATGGAACCACTATAAATGTTGGTGTTATTTATTTTTTGCATTACATTGATCTGTGACTGTCTGTTCTGATGTTTATCTCTGTTTGTTTCGTCTCACTACAATCACGATCCATTTGTTTTCCGCTGCGTTGGGTTTTTTATTCTTTTAGACTGATCATCTGAAGGGATTTTCCCCAACGGTGTGTTCGTATAATTAAAAGTGGGATGTCTTTACAAAATTCAACTTATAAACGTGTATTTATATTCCTAATATCTCTTACAAGTTTCAGTTCTATCCTAGATATTCAGCTACTCGAAAATTGTACAATTTGCATACCTCTTTTCTAACCCATAAGTATTTTGTAAAATAATTATCTCACTCTTATAAAAACACCTCTTTTTTTATTTAATAAAAACAAGCATATACTTTCATCTTCTTAATAAATTAATTATAAACAACAATCCTGAACTCAAATTTCATTAACTCCAATCATCTTTTCTGTAAAATGGTATCAATTCGAAAATTGGTTAAAAAATTGTAGTTGATTTGATAATTTTCGAACATTATTATATTAGACTTTTCATTTGAAATCTCTTTCGAATAATGAAAACTAAAGATATAGCAAGGATGAACCTAAAAATTAATTGCTCAATTTGATAAATGGTTTTGAAGTGAGATTCTCCATAAAATTTACAAAAATTTAAATCACTTATGTTACTAACAATGGTGTGCGTTTAAAGGGTTCTTTCAATTCTTTTGATATCCTTCTAATTGGCATTAGCGAGTGTTTTAGTGAATTTTAGTAGTTGCTTTCAATTCTTTTGATATTCTTTTAATCGGCATTAGCGAGTGTATTGGCTAATTTTAGTAGTAGCACCCAAATTTAAACACCTTCCTTTAATGCACCTTTAACTGATAGAGGAAATTCATAATTTGTTACAATTTACGTGGGGCAAAACCTCCCGTTGAGCCACATTCCAAAATAGCACCTATTTGTAAAAATAGATGAAAATTTTAAGCACCATTGCATATTAGTGGGTGTCTCTATAGATATAAGTTACGATTCATGTAAGCAATTTCGATTTGAATATAAAACTATGTTCGGCTTTAAAATGACTTCTGATGTGTTAAACCAAATTTTTATTTATGATACATATTTTTCAAACTTGATAAGTGTGTGTGGGGTTGGGGGGTGTGGATATTAGTTTTACATGTATATAACGGTTCTTATGTATGTATATGTCTATTATAATACATATATTTATCTATTTTGATATATAATTAATGAAAATCAAAGTTGAATTCTTTTTTTTTTGACGGCGAATTTTATTTTATTTTTGAAATGTAAAAATATCTTCTACTAAGTGAATGTGTTTAAAATTAAACATTGTCACAGTTATCAAATTATAAAAAGGTATTAAGATACCTTTATTAAATGAGAGGCTTCAATTATAAATTTATTATGACAATGACTAAAATATAAATAGATTATAGAATATGAACCTTGACCAAAAGATACGTGTATGATTTGCCATTCATTAGTTAGTGTCATATAGTAAGCCATATAACATCCTTCCTACTATATTAATATTCTTTTTTGGGAAATGCTATAATATGCCCTTAGAACACATATTAAGATTGCAAAATTACCATATAACCTATCTGAATTCCAACTTTTTAAAATTATGTAAGGAAAATACATATATTTAACTTAATTTTTTTTGTCTTTTAGCGCAAAATAATTATGATTAACATGTATCCTAAGGGTACACGGACACGTGATAAAAAAACCCTTAGTTCTTTTATAACAACTAAATGATTTTACAGGAAATTATTGTCAAGGACAAAATATCTCAGCATTTTTGCGTCAAGGACAGGCCTTTAATATTTTATCCTGAAGGACAACTTTCTTTAGGTATCAGTTTTTAGTCATTGATAGCAGTTTTAGGTATCAGTTTCTAGTTACCGGTAGCAGTTTTTAGGTATCAGTTTTTAGCTTGGTAGCAGTTTTGTTGTCCTTATGAATAATTTTGGAAAATGTTTGTCCTTATGAATAATTTTTAGGAGAATGTTTGTCCTTTTGGTAAAAATATTGAGGTTGTGTCATTGGGGCAAAAAATATACAAATCTTTGTCCTTTAAATTAATTCTCCCTTTATTTTATACGTCTACATCGTACGATGACACAAATATTGACTCTTTACATTGGATGAGATTTTTCAAGTTGCAGCGCATCAAATATTTTGCTCGTCTCACATTAAATAGATTGCATTAAAGTAGACATGTCAGTAAAAAAGAAAATTGATATCAATACAAGCCCACAACACATTTCATACTTATAGAATGCTATAAAAACAATACAAAAATTCCAAAAATGTACAAACTACATATCTATTAAAAAAAAAGGCCTTAAATTTTCTTTTCTCCCCTTAATGGGGAGATCACCGAGCTCCGATGCAAGCTTGACTAGGGGGCTATGGTCAAAAGACGAAGATGGGATATTAAGGAGTTATATCGAGAGGAACGGTGTTGGAAACTGGAAAGAGTTGCCTAAGCTAGCTGGGTTAAAACGATGTGGAAAAAGCTGCAGACTTAGATGGATAAATTATTTGCAGCCTGGTATAAAGAGAGGGAATTTCTCTGAGGATGAGGAAAAGCTCATTGTAAATCTCCACAAAGATTTTGGAAACAGGTAATTTTTCATGCATATTTTTCCTTGATTATCTTGTAAGTATTCTTCTGTAGCCAAAGATTTTGTTTTAGTTACCGAAATTTTGATTCATGGAAACCATCTTTGATCATGTTACCTACAAAAAAAACAGTCTTAATTTAGTTTTTTCTCTCATCCAAATGGGGAGATCGCCAAACTATGATGCAAGCTTAACTAGGGGGCCATGGTCAAAAGATGAAGATGGGATACTAAGGAGTTATATCGAGAGAAATGGTGTTGGAAAATGGAAAGAGTTGCCTAAGCTAGCTGGGTTAAAACGATGTGGAAAAAGCTGCAGACTTAGATGGATAAATTATTTGCAGCCTGGTATAAAGAGAGGGAATTTCTCTGACGTTGAGGAAAAGCTCATTGTAAATCTCCACAAAGTTCTTGGAAATAGGTAATCCTTTATCCATATTTTTCCTTGATTATGTTGTAAGTATTCTTCTCTAGCCCAAGATTTTTTTATGTAGTTATTGAAATTTTGATTCATGGAAACCATTTTTCATTGTAGATGTTCTGTTTTACATAACTGATCGAAACTCATGTTACCATTGACAACAACAACAGGTAACTTGCTTATGTGCCTAGAGGATTTAGTTTCGATCCCCATAGGCACATATTATAACTAAAGTTCAGAAAATAAAACTGAAACTCGTGTGGGAAAAATCACAATTATTAAGTTGAAGCTTAAGAAGGTTTTGTTTCTGTATTTTGTGAAAGTTGAATTAAGTTTTATTCTTTTATATGAGCATTCATCAACTCATTTGTTCATGTATCATTTTCATACTCGTCATAATTTGAATTTGGTTAACATTTAACAACTGTTCATTTTGCTTTTTAAATCTAATACTGGTTATTTTTCATGAAGGTGGTCCAGAATTGCTGATCAATTGGAAGGCAGAACAGACAATGAAATAAAGAACTATTGGAACACGACTATCAAAAAGAAACTTATAATGAAGGGTATAAATCCAGTAACACATCAACAAATGGCCAATTTTAACATACTTCAGAATTTTCCAAATCTCCTTGCAGCTGCTTCAAATTTGAATAATTTTGTACTAAATCCTTTGAATAATAATGATGCTTTTCATCAGATTCCACCTAATGTGCAACTCCTTCGAACTCTTATTCATAGCATTATCAATGGCTCTGATCTTATTCCAAATATGGAGGCAATGATTCAACCGCAATCACTCACTGCTCTTCACAATCTGAATCATTCTACTTTGAATGGATTTGGTACGAACAATATATAGCAGCGCTGATGCATCATATTTTAGCTCCCCAGCTACAAATGCTATGCCTTGTGTGCAAAATAATACAAATATGATTCCTTCTTTGGCAGTGTCATCATCCATTGCTATTGAAAATCTGAATCAATCAACTTTTGGTTATCCTGTTTCTGGTGCCAACGTTTTTGACCTGTCTGGTTCATTAATGAATCATGGTAGATATAACTCGAATGAATTTGTTATGAACAATAGTGGTGTTGATGCTAGCACAAGCACTATTACTGATACAACCAATATTGCTTCCTATTTTAGTACTCCAGATACAATGTTTATGCCTTCGCAACCAAATACAAGCGCAATGCCTTCTATACAAATAACATCACCACAAAATATATCAGGAAATCAAGCATGGGATGAGGAGAACGTCACAAGTACATCTTCCGGCAGTCTAGAGTTCAACTGGGAAGACTTATTAAGAGTAAATATTCATATTCTTCTTGTTCACTGTCATTTTTCTGTCAATAAAAGGTAAATCTTTTATGTTGACATTCGTTCTTTGTCGTGTAGGCTTGCAGTGGCACAGATATGTGACAGGTTGGGACCTACTGAGGAAGTAAAAAAAAGGAGTCAAGTTTTCCTTGGTATCTTCATTTTATTATTATTTTGTACTTTTCACAAAAGTATTTTGTTCTTTGCATTGCAGTCTTTGTGTGTATTTAGTGTGTTGGGTGCATTATGTATTGTGTGTATTTAGTGTGTTGGGTGTACTATGTATTGTGCGTATGTAGTATCCACTGTGTGTATGTAGTACGTGTGCATTGTGTGTATGTATGAAGTGTGTAATTGTGTATTTTGTGTATAAACGAAGTGTGTATTTTGTTCTTCAGATTTTACCCAAAAAGAAAAAGTTTGTAATAAAGTATATTTTGACTCTTGAGGTTCTATTTGAATATTGTTATGGCCAACTGGGAATAATTTGTGTGGTTGGTGACCTTATATTATACAAGTCATGCATTTAACCACATTAACATGTGATAATCTTTTCAGGTTCTATATATTTGAATATTGTTTATTTGCATGGTGATGTTCAATCATACAATTATCTATGGCACGTGCAACAGATTTACGTGCAATGTGCAAAAGTATCGTTTTGTTTGGATAAATTGAGGCGGCTAATCGAAATGACTAGAGATGAATTGTTTCTTCTGTGAAAATGGTTGTTTTTATTTTTATTTTTTATTCTTCCTTTAAATTCCTTTTCATCCTTCAAAGTTCTTTTCGGGTTGGGAAATTTGCTTCAAATTTTAATTTGGATGCATAATATTGATATTTGATTCCCCTAATATATATATGTGTTTATGGATACATAAACTCGTAAAACCGAAAACCTGATGGAGTTAAAATAGGTTATGCTTTTCTTCACCTAAATCTACATGTTCCTCATCTTTCGATTTGAGAATCAGAGTGAAAGGTGCAGATCAAGGTTGTATTATTTATTTAGTGAAAGTTACGTCAAAAGTAGAAATTCTCTAACTGTCTATTTTAGATACTTTAAGGTCAGTGTGCTGTTTGAATTGACTAGAATTAATAAAACTGGGTTACGTCAAAAAGTATATACTAATATGCACTACTTAAAAGTGATGAAAAATACATGAAAATACTTTTTCCATATCACCATCGTAAAAGTGATTTAGTTCTTGGTTATGTTCATTCATTTTGATCTTGATGTTTTCAAACATGGTTTTACTGTATTTTTCTTAAAACTTCCTAGTAAATGGAAGCTGTGTATAAATATCTTTTTTGGTTATAAAAAAGGAAGATGTTTGAAATAATTACTTAAACAGTATATGGCAACATTATTTTATTTATGGCTTGTTGCACTTTGATTTAATCTTTGGTGTTACACGCAAAAGGTAAAACGCTTGCTTACTTTAGTTGGTTACTTCAAGTTGGTGAAGATTTGGTTACTAATTTTGTTGGTTTTAAAAGTATAATTGCCAGATATCCGGTCTTCTTATCCAACTTGGTAGCACTTTTATGTAAGTACCCCATAATAAAGTAAGGATATCTTGAAAATTAGTCTCGATCGCAATGAATCTACCCAAATTTGTAATGAGAATTCAGAGAAAATTACACGTCATCAATATAATACCTATCAAAGTATTTGACTTTCATAAATGCTGATATTATAGAATGCAATTTATTAATGATTACGAAGGTTCAAGAACATTAGAACATTGTGCATATATACTATCTGTTTGAACTTTACATTCTTGTAATTTGCACGTAGTTTATATCATGTATTTATTATATTATAGCTGGTTGCCAGACTGCCAGTTTAAACATTGAAAAATGAACATAGTTAATGTTATATCGGGTTTATCATAACCTGCAGGTATCTTATTTTATTCTGATATTTGTACATGATGCGGTAATGGGTTGAGAAATAAGCCCAAGCCCATTTAAGCTTATTTACTTCATTTTGTACCATTATAAATACAGCAAGATTGTAAACAATATAAATAACTTTTCTGATTGAATACAATTTTCTATTCATCTCAAAATCATCTCTCTATCAATTCTGCAATTAACAAATATTCAAGAAATCTAACTTGGTATCGAGCATATTGCCTAACGGCATCATACTGACCAGAATATCATCACAATCAACATCATCATATGATAATTTGGCAGCATCAAGATCTCATCAGAATCAATAGAGTGTCATCATTTGAGATCTGGATTTCAAAGTGCTTTTCTAAAAGAAATCAAGTACCTTGCCATTAGATTCCATACAAGAAACTGGCTGCATCAAGCTTTCAATTAGAAAAGCAAAATTGAAATCAGATTCAAGAAATTATCAAATAAATCATCAAAAGAATCAAAGGGAAGTGCCTTGCCAGAAAAAGCCATCATTTGGATTAGTGACTGCACTTACCTTTCTCTTGAAGATATCTGATCTGTTTCTTGATTTTCTTGAAGTTTTTTTTTTTACATCCTTATCACCCAAAGAATCCATCAATATCATCATTTAGATTCAATCTTCATCATGGCTGGAACATACTCACCAACTTCAAACAACTCAGCTACATCTCAACAAACGACCACAGAGGAATTAATCAAGACCATAGTTAGTCCACAAAGTCAATTGATAACTGCACACTTAGATGAAAGCAATTATCTCCTCTGGAAGTATCAAGTGCAAACTGCAATCAAATGGTATGGTCTTGATAATTTCATTTTTGCCACTCCATCAATTCCTCCACAATTCTTGGAAGACAGTGATGGAAAGTCAATAGTCAATAAGGAATAAACTGCATATCAAAGACATGACAGTCTCTTAAGTTTTTGGCTACTTTCATCAATAACTACAAACCTACTACCACAAATTGTAGGATGTAATTCAACATATGAAATACGGTCAACAAAAGAGCAAATCTTTAGTACTCAATCAACAACAAGAATTATGCACTACAAAAGACAGTTTCAAAATCTAAAGAAAGATGATGTCGATGAGAGAGTGTCTTTTTAAGATAATAACTCTCTGTGATTTTTCAAGCTACTGCTGGGCATAAAATTACTGATATTGAACAAGTTATATCAATTCTGAGTGGACTTAATGAAGAGTATGGGTCAGTGGTTGCAGTAATTTCTTCAAAGAAAACCTTACCATCCATTAATATGTCATTCTACCCTTATTGCACATGAAGGGAGGATTGAACAAAAGAAACCAATGGAGATAGACAATACAATCAATTATGCTACTAATTTTAACAGCAAAAATCAAGACCAGAGATATAGTAACAAAAATGGGTCAAGCAATAGAGGAAATCAATCACTTTAGAGAGGAGGAAAATCTTACAAAGGTAGAGGTAGAGGAGGCAGATGGTATAACAATAACAGGATGAAATGTCAAATATGTGGAAGGAATGGCCATACAGCAATGAAATGTTACTTCGGGTTTTATACCCAATACACACAGCAAAGTCAGAATTCAAGAAACCAAAGAAACAACAACCCAAGTGCAAACATAGCACAAATCAAACCAGAAACAATAAATGCTTCAAGAAATAACAAAATATATCATCTGGAGACTGATGAAGTAGCAAGAACTGAAGATATAATGAGTGAAAGTTGGTATCCTGACTCGGGTGTAACAAATCACATCACAGAAGTCTACAGAACCTAAATATAGACAACAATGAGTACAAAGGTACCAACTTAGTATATATGGGAAATGTTGAGTCAATTCTTATTACGCATACTGGAGATGCTGTTATTCAGGGAAAAAGATGTTTATATCTTAAAAATTTACTTAGAGTGCCACAAATAAAAGAAATCTCATTAGTGTATCTCAATTTGCAACTAATAATAGAGTCTACTTCGATTTCTATCCTAAAACTTGCTTGGTTAGAGATTTACTAACTAAAAACATCCTTTTGCAGGGTGAAGTACAAAATGGCATGTACAAATTCAATCTATCAAACTACGATCAGTAAGAAAACTCAAGAAAATTATGCAACCTTTCTGAATGTAATGCAATAAATAGAACATATAGTGTTTTTGATGTATGGCATTATAAACTTGGTCATTCAAGTGAAAGAATTGTAAAACAAATTCTAATAGATAATAATATTTCTTTTGGTGATGTATCTTTATCTTACATATGCTCTTACTGTCAATTTGGAAAAAGTCATAAACTTTCTTTTGCCAACTCATCTACAGTTTTTCACAGACCTCTTGAGTTGATAGCATCAGACTTGTAGGGTCCAGCACCAATCAATTCTGATTATGGTTCCAAATATTAGATTTCTTTTGTTGATGCTTATTCCAGATTTACATGGATATATTTTCTCAAGGCAAAGTCAGATACATGCAATGCCATGATACATTTTATTACTCAAGCAGAAAACCAAACAAATTGTCAGGTTAAAACCATTCAAACAGATGGAGGAGCAGAATACAACTCTCTCAATGTATTTTTTCAGTAATAGGGGATTATACATAGAACTGCGTGTCTTTATACTTCTGAGTAGAATGGTTAGTGGAAAGGAAGCACAGGCACATTGTAGAAACTGGTCTCACTCTATTAGCCAAAGCTTCCCTACCACTAAAATTCTGGCTTAATGCTTTTAGCACAATAGTATATCTTATTAATAGGTTACCTACAAAAGTTCTGAAACACAAAAGTCCAACTGAGATTATGTTTAATATAAAACCAGATTATCAAAGCCTAAAAGTCTTTGGATGTCTTTGTTTTCCCTACTTAAGGCCATATAATGCACACAAACTTAATTGTAGATCCTCTCCATGCACTTTCTTGGGATATGCATCCAAACAAAAAGGCTACAAATGCCTTGACAGCAATGGTAAGATTTTTATTTCTAGATATATGGTTTTTAATGAGAGAATTTTTCCTTTTGTAGGTAACCAGAAAAGACCAACTCGGAAGGTGTACCGTCCTACAATCTCAATTCCAAATATACCACTCTATTCAAATGATACTGAACCAAGGAGCACAAATGTAACTCAAGACATATAAGGCTCACAATTTACTTTTTTTGATGGTAGACCAGATCATGAGCTGACTAATATGCCTGAGCACATCACTTGCACTCCTCAGAACAATCAAAGCACAAGACACAACAATCAGCATGAACAAAGTGACAATCAAGTATCAAGTACACATGATGAACAAAGAAGTACTAAAACTTCTCATACTCAAGCAACATAAACTGGGCATCACATGATAACAAGATCAAAGAGTGGAATATTCAAGCCAAAAGTATATACAACTACTATAAAGTACAGTGAACTAGAAAATTTTGAGCAAGCCATACTTCATGATAAATGGAAAGCTGCAATAGATGAGGAATATAATGCCCTCATAAAAAACAAGACATGGGAACTTGTACCTCTACCTAAGAATAAAAATACAATTGGACACAAATGGACCTTAAAAAGAAATCATAATGGAACTATATCAAAATACAAGGCCATACTTGTTGCCAAAGGTTACACACAACAATATGGCTTTGATTTCAGTGAAACCTTCTCACCAGTGGTAAGCCAACACCTATCAGGGTTATACTTACTATTGCACTACATAAGAAATGGAATGTTAGGCAAATGGATGTAAAAAATGCCTTCCTTAATGGAGAACTTCAAGAAGTGGTTTATATGGAACAACCACAGGGATACGAGCAATCACATAATAGTGTATGCAAATTAAACAAGGCTATCTATGGATTAAAACAGGCTCCAAGGGTAAGGTTTGATAAAATAAAAGCAACACTCATAAGACTGCAGTATTAATCAACAAAATCAGACAGTTCATTATTTACAAAGCACAAAAATAATGGGGTAACATATTTTCTTGCATATGTGGATGATTTCATAATCACTGGAAGCAACAGTAAGGAAATCAACAGTTTTATATAATATCTTGACAAGCAATTCTTAATCAAAGATCTGGGTGAACTAAATTACTTCTTAAGCATTGAAGTAAAGAGACTATCATATTCAGCAGTTCAACTAAGTCAAAAGATAATATTGAAATATTGATTAGAGCAAAAATGAATTTAGCTGAACCATTGCCTACTCCAATGACAAGCAATCTAAAGCAATCCAAAAACAGAGGTGAACCAATCAGTAATGACAGACAATACAGAAGCATTTTGGGAGCTTTACAATATGCAACTGTCACAAGGCCAGAAATTTCGTACCGTGTAAATAAAATGAGTCAATTTAGGCATCAACCTCTTGATGAACATTGGAAGGCTGTTAAAAGAATTTTAAGATATTTAAAGGGAACACTAAACTTTGGACTGACTCTAAAAGATGGAAAAAATCTCAATCTTAATGGCTTTGCTGATGCAGACTGGGCAACAGACTTAGATGATCGCATATCAACCACTGGGTACTGCATTTATCTCAGTAAGAACCCCATCTCATGGAGTTCAAAGAAACAATCTACTATATCCAGGTCACGTACAGAGGCTGGGTGAAGAAGCGTGACAGTGCCATAGCTGAAATCATGTGGCTACAATCATACTCAAGGAACTTCAAATTGAATCAAACATCAAACCAGTGTTATGGTACGATAATTTAAGTATGGTATCCCTAGTTGCTAATCCTATACTTTATTCAAGCACCAAGCATATAGAAATCAATTTATATTTTGTTCGTGAATAAATATTGAAAGGAAATCTTAGCATCAATCACATACCTGCCACTTACCAGCGTGCAAATATCCACACAAAACCCTTGTCAGCAACAAATTTCATAAGATTCAGAAATGATCTGAAGATCGAGGAACTGCAATATCGAATCTCTCAAGTTGAATCAAACTCAAGCCTCAATGAGTGAAAAAGCTTCAGATTTCCTCATCTTATGTCAGATTTGTGTGGAAATTCATGAATTCTTTCTTCAAAAAAAACCATTGACAAGTAATCTCATCAAATCATTCTCAGATCTAAAGTCTATAATATGGATAAACATCAGATCTTATGGAATCAAGCTTACTTTGAGGCAATTTCTGTATATTTTCTCTCCGGAAGGAAGATTCAGGGCATCGGCAAAACCATAGATCGTTTTGAAAAAGGGAAATAGAGGATGTAAATGAAAGATATCGGGTTATCACACCCAATATCTTATTTTATTCCGATATTTGTACATGATGCGGTAATGGGTTGAGGAATAAGCCCAAGCCCACTTAAGCTTATTTACTTCATTTTGTACCATTATAAATATAGAAGAATGTAAACAATATGAATAAAATTTCTGATTGAATACAACTCAATATCCATCTCAATATTCATCTCTCTATCTATTCTTCAATTAACAAATATTCATGAAATCTAACTTACTGTATGACATATCTTGCTACATTTTTTATTGGAGCATTCTGAATGGTATATCTTTTGAATGCACTGAATAGTTAGGGTTCCAAGTTGCAAAAAATTGCTTCGGTAACGATGACATAAAGGCAAAGTTTTGAAACTTCAGATGTATGGCTCATTTAACATTTCTGCACAAGAGACCGTCGATGCAAAAATAGGTAAAAATAAGGGTTTAAATGGTAATAAAAAAAAGCATGTCAAAAGTGTTGTTGTTACATGAGATTTTAAAAGTACAATCAACATGTGAAAATAGTAATGTGATGAAAAGTCAAATATGAATGCTAACCATGCAAATTTGAACTCTGGATTAGAAAACAACCATTTGGTGAAAGAGAAAGGCATCTCCCCCCACCTGCTAAAGATAAATCCTAATCATCATCAATAGAAACCATGGTTCAAAATTCCAGCAGAATTCCGGTTATTCCGTTCCGTTTCCGCTCATAACTGGAACAGAATCCTTTCAAAATTCGGATTTCGGTCTAAATTCCGGATTTGCTTTTCAAATATTGGAAAAAACTTATAAACAATTAAAAAAATACAACAAACAATAGTAATTAAAAGAAAGAAAACAAATTAATTGGGACAATAGATTAATGGCGAAGAAATCATGTAGTTCTAAAAAAAATTGTTATACTTTTGTTAATTTACATCTAATCATAATAAAAAATTCAAAATTTTCAAAATTAATTAAAGTTTTAAAATCTTAAATGAACAATAAAGAATCTTACACAATGGATTTTTAATTAAAGTGTGTATTTTATATGAAATGTAAAAAATGTACTATAAATTTACGATAGTACTGGATATTTATTAGCGTATGTAGCAAACTAAAGCAAAAAAAGTACCGGAATTAGAAAACCGAAACTAAAGAGGAACTTTTGGAATTTCCGGAACGGGATTGGAAATTTAAAAATTACCAATGACCGGAACGGAAATGAAAAACGGAATTTTGAACCTTTATAGAAACCTATTTGTCAAACCAAATAAATAACAAGCGAAGTTTTAAGTAGCACTTATAGCTAGTTAAATCTTGTCATATGCTGTTAGACAACATTATGAGTGGGATCCACACTCCAAACATTTTGGATCTAATATTCATCCCGTAGTTCTCGTTGAGACGTTCAATTTTGTATATTGATTTAAATAACTCGAATATTGTAGGAATGAGGTATTCATATCATGAGTCAGCTGAACATTCCCACATTAAAAAACTAATACAACACGGTGTATATGTACTAAATTAGGATTAGTACAGTAGATTGGAAAACAACAGAAATGACATACACCAGGGCTTGATGAGCCTATGTCGTGCTCATGCATAGGTAAATGATATTTGAGGCGCTTTGTTGGTGCGCTTGGCATTGTAAATTACCACATGCACATGGAGATTGGACAGTAATGGACCTTACCACTATCATTTTCATTTTTGAATTTTGAATCATTTCCATTTGCCAATGATAACTTTTACTGGTTAAGGGGTTGCAACCTTTCCAAAAGATATTATCATTGAAAACGAAAAAGGTTTAAAATTAATAAAACTCTATCATTATCTACTTCTCATGCCATTATAGAGTTCGATCGTCTTTTGAGTTCGTCATTTCATCACAACTGTAAGCTCTACTTTACAGTGAAGAGTCCATTTTATATTGGGAAACAACTACTCGAGAAACCTTCAACGAAACAGAGGGAGCTATCTTGTTTTGAAGAAATAATGCACACTTGACTTAGATAAATTCGACTTCTAAATCAAAAGACCATTAGTAGTGAGTTTTCATTTTGTTTCATTTTTCTCTGAATTCGAAATTGTTTTATATCAATATGATTATTTCACAAATAAAATTACTAATAATTTTCAAACAAGATTTTCATCAATCAAGAATGATTACTGAATTGTTGATAATTATTGCTTTTTTATAGACGGTATCTTAAGAAAGCAATCGCTTAGCACCTACCCTTACTATAACCAACTTTTAAAATGGATCTTTGGTTCCTACTACAATTGCATTGTCTCATGATGAATGACCATAGAAATTCAATAGAATGGATTTCAAATATTTGCACCAAAAGATGTTATTCTATTTGACTGCCTTAGAAATTACAAAATACTATACAGAAGATTCCTATACCATGGGTGAGGACTGTATTGATGAAAATCAAATCAAAGCCATTACTCCATTGAATAACCTAAACTTCATACGCAAAGTTTATTTCATCAATGGACTTGGGCAATTATCTTTATAACGTAGCCCATACTGTAAAGACTTCTAAGAACTTGTGATGATCTCCCTCCACCTCTGGTACTCAGATATCCATATATATGTAGTGCGCTGCAATGGTACCTGGCTGGTGTAGGGAAACCTTCAAGGGTAATATAGCGACGATCAATAATTACTATAACTTGTCATATATCTCATAGCATATAGATAAAATATAATATTAGACATAAATATAAAACGGGCGAGACATTAACATAATCGATGATCAAATGATTGAGTTAAGGATGTGCCCTATGTGTAATAGTGTAATTTATTAAATTTAACTTTGTAAAAAATCTTGTTCAAAATAAAATATATTTTGGTTTTCTATTATACATGTTGTTATATCATGATATAAATAATTATTTAATTACATTAAATATATGTAAGTAGAAAATCCTTAGAAGTAGTGTTATATTGATTGCAATTGCAAATGCATTCATAACCATGAGTAATGAATTGATAGAAACAAAACACTAACTTCTTGAATGTTGCTAATCAAGATGTATCGAGAAAAGAATATCGGTACATCCATTGAGACTGCTCTTCGTATAATAGACAATGATTTATTCATGACAGTTGGGGCACTATGGGGTTATGTACTTATGGTTTTTGGGAACAATCACAGAATGAATCGACTAGAGTCTGCTATAGGTTAATATAGTTAAGTCAAAATAAAAGATCTCAAGGTAACAACGTAGTAGTCTCTTGATTTGAAGGTGCTACTGATCTTAAGTAGCTAGGTTATACTTTGATTAAGGTTAAATATTTTTTGCATAGCGTCCTTATAATGAATATAATTGGATACGCACTGAACTACTTCAATGAGACACCACCTAAGAGGAAGTTCGTCTCCTTGTTTTGGAATGTTGGTATCACCGTAATTAGTATATGACTTGAAAGTCAAAATCTTTGGCCAAAGTAAATCGATAAATGTTATTAGATTGTAAGTTGTTTATGCAATTAAATACATATATTAGTAGAGTTTTTGACAGTGGAACAAACTATTGATATTTTCAGTGATATAGTGATGAAAAAAGAATGCGTGTACAAAATATCGTTACTACATGAGCTTATTTTAGATCAAAAATCAGATTTTGCCTAAAATGGCATGTAAGTATTGAATTCGGTCTAATAGTGTGCCTCAGTAAAGTTTGTACAGGCTTCAATATTTAAATTGTTTAAATATTGACCGAGGACCGAGTTCACACCAAAGAGTCTACATAAGTACATAATTAATTATTTTCGAATTCGACCACACATATGAGTATGGCCTACGATTAACATCGAACACTTGAAATATTAACATATCCCCATCATCTTAGCTGATGGAGTGACGATTTGGCTAGACTCATCATTTAATGATTTTCAATGGAAAATCGTATTTTAATTCTTTTAAGCAATACCTTTAAAAAACTATATATTATAAGCACACACTCTACATCACCATTGTATCACTTGCGATGTATAGAGCTTGGTCTTAGTCAAAGCTCTATGAATATCCATATATAAATATTTAGTCCATCTCCAAAGTTTTTTGTTCAATAATACATTTAGTCTTAAAGGTATGCTCAGGCCAAAAACTTTGACTGAGTTAACAACATTTGATCGTGATACTAACCTTATATAACAGAGGAGACGAATTCTCTACTGAATAGTATTTCACTTCTACTGCTTTTACTCATACCTAACTATAATCATTTATGAAAAGAATTGTGTAACTCACACTACAATTCCCTGTTTGACCTGGTTATGATTAACTAATAGGAAATATTCGATCGAGTCATTCTTTAGTTATCTCATAATTACAAGTATGTAACCCCTTGTTTCCCCAAATTGTCATGAGTAATACACAGCCCAACATGCGGAGAGCATTACTTACACTGATCTCAGTGGATGATTCGACATTATTTTTCTTGAAACATCTTAACCATGAATAATTTAAAACAAAGTATTAATTAATTTATGAATCAACACTTATGGTCACAACATTTGTAACTACATTCATATGATTTATTTGAGGATTTTATACTAATATATAAGTTAAGGATTTTAGTCATTATTTATATAACATATATAATAGAAAACAAAACCGGAAGCTTAATTAATTTCAAACAATATTGTTTCCAAAGTATATGTAACAAAATACATAACTGCCCCTAGGGTATATGTAACGACCCACAAATTTTGCACTTTTAACATTAAAATAATTAATAATAGAATTCTAATAAATAAGCGAATTGGGTGTCATATTTATAACCACTACGACGGCTTTTCCTAGCTGATCAATCTAATATATTATTTTGATATATTTGGAGTTATGGTTTGCAAAATAGAGGCATTGCAGTATTTAAACAATGTACATAGCTATTTAAGGCAAGTGGATATTTTTTATTGGTTTGAAATAGAAAAGAAACCAATTTCTTGCAAGAGAATAATTTTATTTTAGATGCAACTCTATACTATATATATTTGTGTGTGTATATGTCTAACATTTTATTGTCTTGAAATGGTAAATCTTGGTAAGATTATATATATTGATGCGTTCATTATGCTAAATCTAACTAATAACAGATAACTGATTTTGGTACATAACCAAATAATATCAAATTTAAATTTAATGGAAGTAAGATGTGGTAGTCCTTTGGAAAATAGTGCATGCTTCTTCGAACAGTTTATACAATTATCATAATTTGTATTTCATTTCACTGTACTTTCAGATAGCTAGGCATTTCAGATAGCTAGGCATTTCAAATAGCTAGGCATTTCAGATCACCATTCTAGTTCGTAGCTGATCTCACTAGCACCAACCACATCTCGCTTGGATTAATTCAGCTTCGTATGTAGTACGCATAGCATATGATTACCTGCTGACTGCAAATTAGAGTAGCCCATGTGCTAAAACATGCTTTCTGGTAGCACAATATGCACTGCCTTGTATTAGCCTCTGACCAACTTCAGTCTTCTGACTTCGGGTCTTCAACAACAGTAGCATAACACTTTATGAAATAGGTATGTTAAGTGCTAGCCCCCATGCCTGGCTATACCACAAGCTAGTTCAACATGTCGCTACCTTGAATGTCTCACCTCTGTTATACTAACTTTCCTAAGGGGGATTTAATGACAATTACTACCTAATTAACTATGCAATTATACGCCATAATTATATGTTTATTACGCTAATCGAAATAATATATATTCGCACCTAATAAATTCTAAGCGTGCGGTTCATATTCCCTAAACTAGCGTTAAATGTCAATTCTTTTAACCATAACACTAAAACAAGTCCTTTTTCTTCAAATTTCCAAGATTTCAATATCCACAACAATGGATTCTAATATCCATAACGAGGATGAAATATCCATAACCAAAAATGCAATAAATAGAAATAGAAATCTAATTTATTACATCAATTAAATGGAAAATCTCAAACAATAGGAATTGCAATTCTAACTTGATATTCTATTCAACTCCTCTTTTACAAAAAGAAAAACGAAGGAATTTGTGTGGAATAAGTGGTGCAGACTATGAATAGAATTCATACCTTAAACCCTTACTTTATTATTGAAAACTCACAATTTGAATAAAAGAAGGGGGAGAAGTGGAATAGACTATGAAATTATTCGAAATTGTAGAAACAATATAAATTCCATCAAATTAACATAAATAATTGAGAATCTCAATCTATAATTGAATTTCGAAATAAAAAGTAATTTGTAGGGGATTTTATCAATTTTGTTATCGCAATCCCAATATTCCTAAAGCATATTCAAATCCATAGATGTAAACTAATCAATTGCTGAAATAAAAATACTAAGCTTTCCACTCACAATTGGTCCTTAGCTTTACTTCTCTTTGGATTTGAAACAACTATTATAATCTCTTTTAGATCTCTTCATTTTGATATATACAATAAGGGATTTTTATATATATTAGATTCAGAAAGGTTGGAGGAGAAAAGATTTAGAAATTAAATAATAAACAAAGATAGATTCGAATTTCTTACTTGAAACCCTAACGGAATAACTTTCGTGCTCAAATTCCAACTTTTGTAAAATTTACATTTTTATTCCTACTCTAATTGATTGAATTTCCCTTAATTTACTTATTTAATTAGGGTTGATTTTATTATGTTACATTCTCCCTCCTTAAAAGGATTTCGTCTTGAAATCTTTTAAGGGGTGAACGGCATAACGTGCAATAACATCCATGTTATACAACCAAGTTATCTACACAACTATCCACTCAACCAAAGTGCAATGTGATTATGTACTGCAGACATACTAAAATGAGCTCAATCCTAGAGTGAGTGTGTGATCATGCTACGCGAATATGTATGCAAATACCCTAAAGATGCTTAAAACTACTATATGAGTGTAAAGGGATGGTGAAAAAGTGTATAAATCATCTTCTACCATCCAATCTAGCAACCACGATGCAACCAAAATCCTAATTTTTGGAGAGAAAATTTACTAGAGAAATTCTTAGGACAAGAAACCCTCATACCTTCCACTGAATTTTCTCTGCATTATACTCAGACCTATCTAATTCTTCATTGTGGAGCTACCTATTTCCTTGCTCCACAATGCATGTAGTGACACTGGACACTATTGGGTCAGTCTCGCAATTCCCCAATTGATTAGGCTCAACAACAATGGTTGTGCTATTAAGGTATTTTCTAAAATGAAAAACATGAAAAAGTCATAGACTCTAGCCAATATAAAAGTTTTCTTATTGTTCCCCAATATTAGAAAAGGCCCAATAGATTTTGGTGCCAACAATTCCAACTATCCAAATCTTATGACCATTACAAGCTACCTAATCAACTCTGACTTTGCAAAGTCTCGCAATCCAAATCTGGTCTAAGTAGAATTTATCGTTGGTTTCCCATTCACAATTTGGCGATTTGTATGGCCTCCCAAAAAGTTCTTTAAGGGTGCCATACTAATCATCTATTGGTGACTACTAATTAAGGTGAACTCTACTAAGGGTAGGTGCTGCTCCTGATGTCCTCCAAAGTCCCTGATGCAAGCTCTCAACAAATCCTCCATGTCCCATTCATTTCTTCAGTTTGTTTGTCGGTCTTTAGTCGGTAAGCGATACTCAGATTTAAAAAAGTCCCTAAAGCTAATTCCTAAAGCAACCAGAAAACTCCTCCAAAATTTGCTGGTAAACTAAGGGTCTCTATCACTAACGATGCAAACTGCAACTCCATGAAGCTGTGTTGAAGATGCTGCGGTTTCATTGCTTCTAACGAAAAATTCTGCCACTTTCTTCTTTATCCTTGTTTGAACCAAAATTGGTACAAACACCTAAAAAAGTAAGTAATAGAGATTGAATAAAGAAAGCAAATGAAAAATAGAGGAAATCAAATGGAAAACAAGCACACACGAATTTATAGCAGTTCGGCAATCTTGGCCTACGTCCACTTTAACGATTTTATTACTTTTGCAAAGTTTTTGTGATTACAAGGGAGTGGGATTGGAATAGATCCTTGAATACAAGAGAATAAGAGTGTAATGGTAGTGTAAAGATCCTTAGAATGAACCATGTCTTTTATATTTATATGGGTAGATGACCAAATATCTCGTTGATATTTCTCCCATAGATTCTCCTCATAAAGACGAAGTCTTTCGAAAAATCTTGGACCCAGATCCTATATGGTTGGGATCAGTACTGATTCCTATAGGGGGGTCAATACCGATCCCTATATACAGAGATAGGAGATCGGTGATTCTTCATGGTGGTTCTTCTTGATATTGGCTTTGAGTTTCCAATGTTGTTTTGCATAGTCACCTAGGTGTCTTTTGGTCCAAGCGATGGATCTATAGTAGGCTGAATTGCTGCTTTAGATTGTATATGGAGATTGCCAATATGACGCACATGAATTTTGGAACAACACTTGAATCAGACTCTATGTAGATAGATAAGAGTGTTATAGGAATAAGGACCACTTTGGGTGTACCCTTAGATCAGTACCGATCCCCTATGTAGGGTAGAGTAGCAATCCATACTCAGTGTATTCCGAGGTGTTGCTCTTTTAAGTCTGTTTGACCGTCACCTTATGTTTTTGTCTGTACTTGATTCCTGGACCTTAGGATCATCTCTTTGGGCTGCTTGCTTCAATAATTGTTGAATCTAACTTGTCCAGTCAATCCGAATATAGCAAGGCCAAAAGGATGGATAACATTTGCAATCCAAAGTACATCTTGTTTCGAACGTTATGTGCTTTGAATTGAGACAAGTCAGAATCAATACGAAGGATTCCGCTCTGTGTTCCAAATGGTCGCTATCCCTCCTTTAAATCATTCTTGTGAAAAGTCATGTCCATAGTGATTCATCATGATGCTCTGTCGGCATCTGACACTACAAATACCAGAGTACGGTCTCTTGATAATTGTTTGTGCTCGGTTCTATTGAGCTAACCGATTGAGTTGATAGATTTCGGTCATCCGAACCGATTTCTTTTTTGAAAATCTCGGTAAAAATCCAATTCCGTTGTTGGGAAATCGAAGCTTAAAGGTACACGCGTCCTCACACATTTATGTATATACCATTGCCATTGGCTTCCAAGCACATTCATATGCATATAGGTCATTGCCAACTTCCCTTGAGTGATAGTCACAAGTCCATCATTTTTTTATTTTTTTAGTATATAGTGGGATTCTATACCGATCCCTATAGGAGGGGTTTTGGTACCGATACCATACTTGCACATATTTCCATTTTTGACCCGAGAATGTCAGGCCACACATGATATATGTACCATTTACTTAGCCTTTCCTATTTACTTTCCTCCATTTGCTTGTATACTGAAACCCTCCTTCAACCGTCTACCATTAAAAACTCAAGCTCATAACACCCAACTGATTGGCTCATCCTCCTCAAATTCGACATATTCTTAGCCATCCGATCCAATCCTCGAAACAACTCACGCCTCCCTCATTGATGCTTCACTCAACCTATTTGTTCAAGGTTCTCCATTGAAATCAGCCTTAGATCTAGCTCCTAAACCTTTAACCTTTGAACTTTAGTCCCTATAGGACCGATTGTATTTCAGCATGCAGGTATGTTCTGGATCATACGGTGTTGGAGAAGATGAGATAAGCATTGATTTGGGTTATTTCACATTATTGGTTAGTCTGGGATTGTTTATGAGGAGATGGAGTTGAAAATTTGCATAAGGGGAGAATCCCCTAGGTATGGGATCAGTAACTATCCCATACTTAGGAGATTTTTTGTTTTTTTGCCTTGTGCACTTTGACCATATGATCATTTTGCCTTGCATATATACGGATGCATACACATGAATTTAAACTTAAAGGCTTTTACTTATACGGTATTCACATATAGACTCAACCCTTGGACATGCACGTATATGCTTATATGGATCATTTTAGGTATTCGAATATGCCTTGAATGTTGATGACATGCCCTTATGTATCAATAGCCTATCCTGGGACTTGGATAAAATTCTTTTTGTACAACCATCAATATGACACAAGGTTGGGACGATCAATGATGATGAGCAATCTGGTCGAACTACCGAGTCTCATCATCACAGTCATATAATTCTAAATTATATGACACTGCACTGCATAACATCGCACTAGATCACACTTAGAACGGGGGGATAGGTTGATCCATCTAATTATGACTATCTGATGAGTTTAATAGTTATAGGTTCCAGATGCTTCGAGCTTTAGCTGTAGTGACTGGTGATCAAGCTTCCACACATGCTGAATCAGATGCTGAGTAGAGTTCAGTGACACAATCTATTCAATACACTCCAGGTGAACAATCAGAACAACCTGAAAACTCACACCAGGTTCCAGCAAACTCTCTACATCTGGGAGCAGAAGATATTGTTGAGCCAACTCCTGATACGCTTGAGGATGCAATATTCTTAGAAGATCCAGCGGATTCAATTGCGAAGGTTAACGGGGCATCTATTCGTCGTTGCATTAAGCACGGAATCCTATATGATGACGTATTGGTCCCGTCTCGTCATCAAAGGGCTCATCTTCCTCCAGAGCGTATACCACCTATAATAGATATATGTGCCTAGTTGGGGATGTACCACCATTTAATCCATTCATCTGTCGAATGCTCTATTTTATGAGACTTGCTCCAGCTCAACTACATCCGAATAGCTACGCTTTTATCTAGGGCACATACATGATTTTCCTTGAATTCTCAAATCATGAGCCGACCGAAAAAGATATTCGATTCATCTACAGCTTCAACCAATGAAAGGGAAATCTCTCGTTCACTTATTTAGAGCCAATCAAGTTGTGATCGATGCTTGGAATAAGCTTAGCTATTTTAAAATCGAATGGTTTTATGTGCGATGTCCACTTGGGTTTGCCCAATGGTGGTTAGTAGGACGTAAGCGCTTTTCAAAGCTATAGCATGAAAGCTTTAGTCAAGTCGTATTCTAATTAACATAACTTTCTGAATCGTGCAGATGTTCCTTTGGGACCCGGTGGCAATGTTTATCAAACCCTTGTTACAACACTCAGAAATGTCCCATAGGAAGATAGGGAGATCAGGTCCCTTATTACTGTTGAGTGTCTCTTGGTCTTTAACTTGCTAGAAGAGGGCCGTAGCACCGACCAGGCCGGGGATGATGATAAAAGAGTAGTAGGTGGTCGTGCTCAACCAGAACCAGCTCATGTCGATCTTGACGTGCCCCCAGTCCCTAGCTAGGAAGTTGAGGAGGCTCAAGTCAATGTCGAGGAAGGTAAAATAGCAGGCGGTGGTAACGAGGCTGGCGATGATGACGTACATTCAAGTCATGAAGTAGTGGTTGAGCAGTCTGCAGATGAGCAACCAGTTGCTTCCAGGAGGATGCTTGTTGTTAAGCTTCTTAATGTGCAAATTTCTAAATAGCCTCCGTCAGTTACAACAGCAGATCAGACTCCATCTCTTCCTTCTATGGGTATATTTCAAAGATGGGACCAATTCCTAGTGAGTTTGGTTCCTTTGATATAAGAAACATGAGCCTAGATGGTTCTCCCCTTCATTTTGATGATGACACCATCCTATTAGGGTGGGAGAGATTAATCCTTGAGCAAGGCTCCAACACATGGTCCGTCAGGGGGACACTAGGACACTCACTTGCACGTGCACTTCACGACACTCGCACTTGACTGGTGTCCCTTTTTGTCAAATCAAACTTGTTCCTATTTCTGTTGCAGGTTCTATGGAGAAGAGAAAATATACATACCGATCGTTGGAGGCCTCGGTCGGGTTTGTACCACTAAGAGAGTGGTCAAGATTACGATTTAGGCCACTGCTATATCTGCAATAGGGATGACCGGGATAGGAGTAGCTACGAAAGGGATCGTTCTTCACATGATTTTTTCTTCCAATCTCGGCATAGATCTAGAACACCTCCTCCTAGAAGTTCGGATAGGAAACCTGACTACCGGGATGAAATTCCACCGACTAACACTTCTCCAGCTCCACCCCCTACTTGTATTTATGTATAGGCCACAACGCTATCTTATTCCAGCCGGTCTTCCTAGTGCAGACATCTTAAAGGTCGCTTTGAGACACCTCATCAAAGGCCTAGAAAAGAAATAGCTGTCACTCCGGTCGACCTAGCAGAATAGCTTATAGCCGACGCTCGTATAACTGAGCTTAAGGATCAATTCCCAAACATATATTTTGATGGATTCATGTTCATGCCCAACCTAAAGAGAGTTCTAATGAAGGTCTGAGAAAGGACTATGGCATGTGTGACCGCCATTCATCACCAATATAACGAGTGGGCACTAGTTGCTGAGAATATTTCTAAAGTCTTAAGAGATAGGCTGTAGGAGATCGAGAATCAAAAGCTTATCGAGGTTGATAACAAAAGAATCATAGCCACCATTGATAATGAGATTGAGAACCTAAGAAAAACCTAGGCTGAAGCAGAGAAGAAAGCAGACGAGGCTATCAAAGCGCTTGAAGATGAAAAGTCCAAGTACCTTAATGAAATTGAAGATGCGCCTGATTGAAATTGTGAGCTAGTTCTAGAAAGAGATGCCGCCAGAATAAATGCACCTGAGGTAAAAACCAAAGTTGAGCACGAAACCAAAGAAAAAGATGAAGCGCAACAAATTGCTCAGGAATCATGCGATGAGTTGGTCACTATCAGGGAAGAGAGGGATAAAGCGCTAGAACGAGCCAGGGACGTAAATGCTCTTGTAAAGGCAGAAGTTGAAACCGTACTGTAACGACCAACTTTTCCGTGTAGTTTAAGCTGACAATAAATCACACATGTCCAACCCAAATTGAACGAAAATGCAGATAGTTAATGTAACATCCCGCCATTTTGGACCATTCAAATCGACAATAAAACCACACATGTCAGACTTGAATAATTCAAAACAACAGATTGTTAATAAAATTTGGGGTAAATAAAATCGATCACAGAATCACAGACACACAATATCAGAATAACTTCGCAGCGGAATAAATAAACATAGGATTTCATGAAGCTCCTAGATACAAAGTCTCAAAACCAATACATAATACCAAGTCTGGAAAAAATATACTTGTAATGTTAGATACATAAGTTTCTACTACAAAGCAAAAGTGGCATGGAAATAACTGGAATAAAATATCAAGTAGACGATTGAATCTTTAGCGGATCTCTAGCTTTGAAAGAGGATGAAACCAAAGCTGTGGAACTCAGGCTGACCCGAGCGTGAAGCAAAACACAAAACACTCGGGTCAGGACATATATACTTATAAAATGTAAATCAACTCAAGTGAACTATAAAGGAATTCATCGGTAACTTAAAGGATGCTTGGGATCGGCCATCCTCTAAGGATCCGTTAAACTATCTACTATGCAGTAATATACACTATTATAATAATGTCTAAAGTAACGTAAACTATTAAAATAGCGTTAAGGCGTTACCCATATCCCCCTTAACACATTTTATATATTCCCATAGTCTATACAGTACCGTAATCTCCCGCGTATTGGGCGTCGACAGAGGGCACTCCATAGGTATGGTACAAAACAAACTCGTAGAAGGCGCGCTAGGGTAGGTGATACGGCACGACTGGGCAATGCCAGGGTAGATATACTAATTACGCATCCGAGCTGTTTGTAACGCATAGCCGCAACTACCACCCAACTCGATCCACACTCCCGAATCAAAGGTGCGCACTAAATCAATCACAAAGTAATAGAATGGCTAACGATGAAGTGTGTTCGATTAGAGGAGCTACCTCCTTGGCCCGAGAATCGCTCCTGTTTTAGCCACCTTATGCTAACTCACGGGAGTTAGGTCCACGTAAATATACCTTTAGGATCGTCGTCACCATCCTACTTCATTCTGGAATCTCCACCACGTACACAGTTGTTAAAGTGGTTTTCGGTATCGATAGAGAGTATGCCCATATCCGATCCCGGTCTCTTTAACAACCAATCGTTATTATAACCCATGGTTATATAAATTTCAAATGGTTTATATTTCATATCAAACATATTCCTTTTAAACCATATAAATTCCATATCATTATTCTTTTACAATAATATTCATTTTCCCAAAGTAGTAATACTTCCAAATTCATTTAATTATAACCCTTTTAAAACATAAAAGTTTAGAGATCATAGCACTTTAAGAATGTAACTTTTAGAACCATACATGCAACCTTTAAGAAAATTGTAGCATTCAGAAAATGTCACCTTTAAGTAAACGCACCAGTACAAAAGTGCTACTGTAAGAATTCGCAATAGTGCAGAATTGTTATGGTAAGAATTCGCAGCAGTGCAGAAGTGTTACTGTAAGAATCCGCAGTAGTGCAGAATTGTTACAGTAAGAAACTGCAGCAATTTTGAATTGCTACCGTAAAAAATCGCAGCCGTTTTGAATTGTTGTTGTAATACTTCCTACTACAATAGTCTATAAAATCAAATAGTATATATATATTTATAGTTTTTATCAAGATCATTCTATTCTTCTTATTATATTACTCAAATTGAAGCTATTTAGTCATTTAACGAAATCACACCTTTGATTTAATAACTTTGTCACTAAAACATCAAATTTTAAAGCATAAATCTTTATACCAAGTTAAAAGTATTTTTACTTACTTTTTTATTTCTTTTCAGTAAATGACATTTATCGTTTTTATTTCCCAAATCATACCATTTTCATTTGTTAAAACTTACATGTCAAATGTACGATTTAACTTACATTTCTTTTCACAAAACATTTAATTTAATCACTATTACATGAATTAAAACTTACAATTTTTAGGTTAGAATAGAATACTATTATTAAGCCAAATCGGCTTATAAAATTTCAATTAACCTTCATACTGTAAATTAGATTCCAAAATTTACATTTCCAACTATTTATTTCTTATAAAATTTTACCACATGTAAACAATTCACAGAAATAATTACAATAAATTTTAGTTGAGATTCATATATACAAATCCAAAATACTTAATAATTTTTAGAAAAATCATATTAAATCAACCACAGAGTCTGTATAAAATTCTCTGCCCTAGGGTCAAGTAAATACGGATGATATATGGTCGTTTGCTGATGGCAGTGTTGTGATGAGGAAAGTGGTGGTGATATATGTGGAACAACAATGATGTTGGAAGATTGCACCCAGGGTTCAGTTGAATGGCAGGCAAGCAGCGATGAATTGAAGCAAGTTGAATGGCAGGTGATGGTGATGACGGAAAGTTTGTTGGACAGTAATGTGATGATGTGTATTGTATGTTATGGCAGTAGTAGCAAGGTGGTATGTCAGTGAGTAGTTGTATTTGATGTTTGGGAAGTACAGTGGTAGGGGCAGTATGAAAACAGTGGGGGTATTTTGATGTGCACGGCACTGGACTGTGGTTACAGTTAAGTAGAGGATGAGCAGAGTTTGTTGAATAGGCAAATAGAAGCTTGAGCAGGTAATTTTGTGGTTAATGAAATATGTTGCTTGGTGGATGGTAGATGTATGCACACTGTTTAATGCAAGTGGGAGATGATGGCACTGGTTAAACTGTATGTACTTCCAGGCAGAAGAGTTGTGGACTATGAAGTAGAAGTGGTGATTGCTTGCGACTGGGAGTATGACTGTAAGTAGAGGCTACAGGAAGGTTTAAGTGTAGGCTGGTTGGGTTGGATAGCCATGGGATTTTCAGTGCATTGTATGTAGATGATGAAATAAGACAGAGATGTTATGTGGAGGCAAGGCGTGAATGCAGTGGACAACAAAGTAACGGTGAAGGAAGAGGAAATGTTGTGGCAAGGCAGTGATGGCTGCTATGTTATGGTTTGATGATGGAGTTTGGATGGATGATGAAGATGATGTTCAGGCGAGTGCAGTAGAGTAATGTAGCAACTGTGAATGAAGACGTGTGCAAGTGTTAGGGGGAGGCAGTGTGACAAGGAAGTGTAGCAGAGGAGTGATTTGTCATGGAGGGTATTGATGAGTGGTTGTGCAGGGTAGGTTGATGTGCTTAGCAAGAAGGGTGGAGCAAATTGCACAGTTTTGTGTGAAATGTTGAAGGGTATTGTAAGGCATTTTGATGGTGAAATGATGTATTTCAGGTATGTTGGAAGTGAGGATGTAGTGGTCTAACTTTCGGATGATGGGAAGAATGATTGTTTGATGATGAGATGGAAGAGCACAGTTGCACAGTAACTGAAATGAAATGGAGTATGTGTTTGCTTGGATGTTGTCTTGTGTTTGCTTGTGGGTGTGTGAAGTGTGGTGGATATCTGGTGGGGGTTGTTGATGTGAACAATAGTGCAACAGCAAGGAGAAAATGAAACAGAAATGAGAGAAGTGAAGAAACAAACAATGTATGAAATGTATACAACAGTGAATGGCACTGTTTCTGTTTACTGTGCACTGTATTTTTTTTTGAAATTGCAATTGTATATGATCAAAAGAGAAAATGTAAAAGCAATTGTAATTGAAAATAAAATGGAATGAAAATGTTTTCTTTTTTGGTTTTTGAAATTGTGTTGTGTTTTTTTTAATTGGAATGCAAAAATGAAAATAGAAAAGGCAACAAGCTACCAAAGCAAAATGGAAGCAAAATTCACAAAACAAACACACAACAAATTTTTTTTTATCCAACACACACAAAACAAACACACAATATCAAAAGAAAAATAATTCGAAGAATAGAAATCAAAAATCAAATCAAATTCCCCGGCAACGGCGCCAAAAACTTGTTCGTCGACGGAATTTCTATCGGTTTAGAAAACCGTCGAACGAATTTAGAAATAAAATTATAACCGCAAGCGCACAGCGTACACTTGTAGTACGTGGCGAATACGGGTCGATCCGCAGGGAATTGATGATTTTAAAAATCTATTCAATCAAATTATACCAAAGTCGAGAGACTGTTAAGCTAGAAAAATGAGAAAACTAACAAACTAGCAAAAGAAAATAGATAAATATATGACAGTTAAATGACAATTTAGAGATAAATCCACTCTCTAGATCATATAATTCAACAATTAATGAAATTATGATCTCTTTTTTGGTCATAAGTGAGTTTAAATGATGTGTTTATCATAAGTATGGCTCATTTGTGCTATTAATTAGCTCAACATAAGCCATCAAACTATAACACAACCTTTAAACCACTTACTAACTCTCATGAAAATGACAACAAAGTTGAAAATGAAATCTATTTTAAGTATGGCCTATTAACTATTAATTAGAAATATAGACCATCAAATTTGAATTTCAAATCACTTTCGTATGCCATAATCATATTTTGATGAAGAGGCATTTGTGTTAGTGATTGTTTAAGCATAGCCTATTTGGTGTCAACAATATAGACTATCAAATTCAAAGAAAAAACAAGCAAATTAAACCACTTCAAGCATGTCATTAAGCACAAAAAGAGAGCTATAATTATCAAAATGTTGAAGCTACATGATTAGAGGCTTCATTACCCCTAAATTGAAGGGGTTTAGTCTCTCATATTTGTTATCATATGAACAAATGTAGTTTGCAACATAGAACAAAACAAAGAGAAAAAGAGAGCTAAATAAAAAGAAAGAAAAACTAATCTAATTGCATAAAATAAAATCTACACTACTTGCATAAATAAACAAATCTACACTACAACATGAAAGGAAATAAGCATGAAAAGGAAAAGAACATGTATTGAAGTTGCATAAAAAAGAAATTACATGAGAATAAAAATGGCTAAGTAGCCATGAAAAGAGAAAGAGAGCTTTCTTTTATTTGATCTAAAACTAACTAAGAGAGACCAAGAGAGGGAGCGAGGTTACATGAAACATAAGGGGTATATATACATGTGTTAAACCCTAATTCATATTTTAGGGGAATGCCCAAAATACCCCTTAGGAAGTGTGGTGGCCAAGTAACCATTAGCATCCATTAATCATCATTTAAGTGTACATGAAGCCATTAATTCCATAAGCATGTGCATTAGCCTCTAATGTGTACATTAAGGTAGGTGGGTAGGTGGGGTCCTCCATGATCTTCACATTGAATTATTTCCATCTTCATTCCTTTGTGTTCTTTTTGTGCATGCATATCTTCTTCATGAAACCACTTGTAATGGAAATCAAATTCCTACAAAATAGTATGGAAATTTCTAATTAAATTTTCTCAAGTTAATTTATGAACAAAGAATGACTATTTTGCCCTTGGATGAAGATGAATATGTGACAATTTGGAATTAATATGGATTTTGGTTAAAACAAGTTAAAGTACCCAATATGATCATTTATTTGAATTAATTAGATTAATATGGTGGTAAATATATGCACATTTACGTGCACATCAACCGTCTACCATTAAAAACTCAAGCTCATAACACCCAACTGATTGGCTCATCCTCCTCAAATTCGACATATGCTTAGCCATCCGATCCAATCCTCGAAACAACTCACGCCTCCCTCATTGATGATTCACTCAACCTATTTGTTCAAGGTTCTCCACTGAAATCAGCCTTAGATCTAGCCCCTAAACCTTTAACCTTTGAACTTTAGTCCCTATAGGACCGATTGTATTTCAGCATGCAGGTATGTTCTGGATCATACGGTGTTGGAGAAGATGAGATAAGCATTGATTTGGGTTATTTCACATTATTGGTTGGTCTGGGATTGTTTATGAGGAGATGGAGTTGAAAATTTGCATAAGGGGAGAATCCCCTAGGTATGGGATCAGTAACTATCCCATACTTAGGAGATTTTTTGTTTTTTTGCCTTGTGCACTTTGACCATATGATCATTTTGCCTTGCATATATACGGATGCATACACATGAATTTAAACTTAAAGGCTTTTACTTATACGGTATTCACATATAGACTCAACCCTTGGACATGCACGTATATGCTTATATGGATCATTTTAGGTATTCGAATATGCCTTGAATGTTGATGACATGCCCTTATGTATCAATAGCCTATCCTGGGACTTGGATAAAATTCTTTTTGTACAACCATCAATATGACACAAGGTTGGGACGATCAGTGATGATGACCAATCTGGTCGAACTACCGAGTCTCATCATCACAGTCATATAATTCTAAATTATATGACACTGCACTGCATAACATCACACTAGATCACACTTAGAACAGGGGGATAGGTTGATCCATCTAATTATGACTATCTGCTGAGTTTAATAGTTATAGGTTCCAGATGCTTCGAGCTTTAGCTGTAGTGACTGGTGATCAAGCTTCCACACATGCTGAATCAGATGCTGAGTAGAGTTCAGTGACACAATCTATTCAATACACTCCAGGTGAACAATCGGAACAACCTGAAAACTCACACCAGGTTCCAGCAAACTCTCTACATCTGGGAGCAGATGATATTGTTGAGCCAGCTCCTGATACGCTTGAGGATGCAATATTCTTAGAAGATCCAGCGGATTCAATTGCGAAGGTTAACGGGGCATCTATTCGTCGTTGCATTAAGCACGGAATCCTATATGATGACGTATTGGTCCCGTCTCGTCATCAAAGGGCTCATCTTCCTCCAGAGCGTATACCACCTATAATAGATATATGTGCCTAGTTGGGGATGTACCACCATTTAATCCATTCATTTGTCGAATGCTCTATTTTATGAGACTTGCTCCAGCTCAACTACATCCGAATAGCTACGCTTTTATCTAGAGCACATACATGATTTTACTTGAATTCTTAAATCATGAGCCGACCGAAAAAGATATTCGATTCATCTACAGCTTCAACCAATGAAAGGGAAATCTCTCGTTCACTTATTTAGAGCCAATCAAGTTGTGATCGATGCTTGGAATAAGCTTAGCTATTTTAAAATCGAATGGTTTTATGTGCGATGTCCACTTGGGTTTGCCCAACGGTGGTTAGTAGGACGTAAGCGCTTTTCAAAGCTATAGCATGAAAGCTTTAGTCAAGTCGTATTCTAATTAACATAACTTTCTGAATCGTGCAGATGTTCCTTTGAGACCCGGTGGCAATGTTTATCAAACCCTTGTTACAACACTCAGAAATGTCCCATAGGAAGATAGGGAGATCAGGTCCCTTATTACTGTTGAGTGTCTCTTGGTCTTTAACTTGCTAGAAGAGGGCTGTAGCACCGACCAGGCCGGGGACGATGATAAAAGAGTAGTAGGTGGTCGTGCTCAACCAGAAGCAGCTCATGTCGATCTTGACGTGTCCCCAGTCCCTAGCTAGGAAGTTGAGGAGGCTCAAGTCAATGTCGAGGAAGGTAAAATAGCAGGCGGTGGTAACGAGGCTGGCGATGATGACGTACATTCAAGTCATGAAGTAGTGGTTGAGCAGTCTGCAGATGAGCAACCAGTTGCTTCCAGGAGGATGCTTGTTGTTAAGCTTCTTAATGTGCAAATTTCTAAATAGCCTCCGCCAGTTGCAACAGCAGATCAGATTCCATCTCTTCCTTCTATGGGTATATTTCAAAGATGGGACCAATTCCTAGTGAGTTTGGTTCCTTTGATATAAGAAACATGAGCCTAGATGGTTCTCCCCTTCATTTTGATGATGACACCATCCTATTAGGGTGGGAGAGATTAATCCTTGAGCAAGGCTCCAACACATGGTCCGTCAGGGGGACACTAGGACACTCACTTGCACGTGCACTTCACGACACTCGCACTTGACTGGTGTCCCTTTTTGTCAAATCAAACTTGTTCCTATTTCTGTTGCAGGTTCTATGGAGAAGAGAAAATATACATACCGATCGTTGGAGGCCTCGGTCGGGTTTGTACCACTAAGAGAGTGGTCAAGATTACGATTTAGGCCACTGCTATATCTGCAATAGGGATGACCGGGATAGGAGTAGCTACGAAAGGGATCGTTCTTCACATGATTTTTCTTCCAACCTCGGCATAGATCTAGAACACCTCCTCCTAGAAGTTCGGATAGGAAACCTGACTACCGGGATGAAATTCCACCGACTAGCACTTCTCCAGCTCCACCCCCTACTTGTATTCATGTATAGGCCACAACGCTATCTTATTCCAGCCGGTCTTCCAAGTGCAGACATCATAAAGGTCGCTTTGAGACCCCTCATCAAAGGCCTATAAAAGAAATAGCTGTCACTCCGGTCGACTTAGCAGAATAGCTTATAGCCGACGCTCGTATAGCTGAGCTTAAGGATCAATTCCCAAACATATATTTTGATGGATTCATGTTCATGCCCAACCTAAAGAGAGTTCTAATGAAGGTCTGAGAAAGGACTATGGCATGTGTGACTGCCATTCATCACCAATATAACGAGTGGGCACTAGTTGCTGAGAATATTTCTAAAGTCTTAAGAGATAGGCTGTAGGAGATCGAGAATCAAAAGCTTATCGAGGTTGATAACAAAAGAATCATAGCCACCATTGATAATGAGATTGAGAACCTAAGAAAAACCTAGGCTGAAGCAGAGAAGAAAGCAGACGAGGCTATCAAAGCGCTTGAAGATGAAAAGTCCAAGTACCTTAATGAAATTGAAGATGCGCCTGATTGAAATTGTGAGCTAGTTCTAGAAAGAGATGCCGCCAGAATAAATGCACCTGAGGTAAAAACCAAAGTTGAGCACGAAACCAAAGAAAAAGATGAAGCGCAACAAATTGCTCAGGAATCATGCGATGAGTTGGTCACTATCAGGGAAGAGAGGGATAAAGCGCTAGAACGAGCCAGGGACGTAAATGCTCTTGTAAAGGCAGAAGTTGAAACCGTACTGTAACGACCAACTTTTCCGTGTAGTTTAAGCTGACAATAAATCACACATGTCCAACCCAAATTGAACGAAAATGCAGATAGTTAATGTAACATCCCGCCATTTTGGACTATTCAAATCGACAATAAAACCACACATGTCAGACTTGAATAATTCAAAACAACAGATTGTAAATAAAATTTGGGGTAAATAAAATCGATCACAGAATCACAGACACACAATATCATAATAACTTCGCAGCGGAATAAATAAACATAGGATATCATGAAGCTCCTAGATACAAAGTCTCAAAACCAATATATAATACCAAGTTTGGAAAAAATATACTTGTAATGTTAGATACATAAGTTTCTACTACAAAGCAAAAGTGGCATGGAAATAACTGGAATAAAATACCAAGTAGACGATTGAATCTTCAGCGGATCTCTAGCTTCGAAAGAGGATGAAACCAAAGCTGTGGAACTCAGGCTGACCCGAGCGTGAAGCAAAACACAAAACACTCGAGTCAGGACATATATACTTATAAAATGTAAATCAACTCAAGTGAACTATAAAGGAATTCATCGGTAACTTAAAGGATGCTTGGGATCAGCCATCCTCTAAGGATCCGTTAAACTATCTACTACGCAGTAATATACACTATTATAATAATGTCTAAAGTAACGTAAACTATTAAAATAGCGTTAAGGCATTACCCATATCCCCCTTAACACATTTTATATATTCCCATAGTCTATACAGTACCGTAATCTCCCGCGTACTGGGCGTCGTCAGAGGGCACTCCATAGGTATGGTACAAAACAAACTCGTAGAAGGCGCGCTAGGGTAGGTGATACGGCACGACTAGGCAATGCCAGGGTAGATATACCAATTACGCATCCGAGCTGTTGGTAACGCATAGCCGCAACTACCACCCAACTCGATCCACACTCCCGAATCAAAGGTGCGCACCAAATCAATCACAAAGTAATAGAATGGCTAACGATGATGTGTGTTCGATTAGAGGAGCTACCTCCTTGGCCCGAGAATCGCTCCTGTTTTAGCCACCTTATGCTAACTCACGGGAGTTAGGTCCACGTAAATATACCTTTAGGATCGTCGTCACCATCCTACTTCATTCTGGAATCTCCACCACGTACACAGTTGTTAAAGTGGTTTTCGGTATCGACAGAGAGTATGCCCATATCCGATCCCGGTCTCTTAAACAGCCAATCGTTATTATAACCCATGGTTATATAAATTTCAAATGGTTTATATTTCATATCAAACATATTCCTTTTAAACCATATAAATTCCATATCATTATTCTTTTACAATAATATTCATTTTCCCAAAGTAGTAATACTTCCAAATTCATTTAATTATAACCCTTTTAAAACATAAAAGTTTAGAGATCATAACACTTTAAGAATGTAACTTTTAGAACCATACATGCAACCTTTAAGAAAATTGTAGCATTCAGAAAATGTCACCTTTAAGTAAACGCACCAGTACAAAAGTGCTACTGTAAGAATTCGCAATAGTGCAGAATTGTTACGGTAAGAATTTGCAGCAGTGCAGAAGTGTTACTGTAAGAATCCGCAGTAGTGCAGAATTGTTACAGTAAGAAACTGCAGCAATTTTGAATTGCTACCGTAAAAAATCGCAGCCGTTTTGAATTGTTGTTGTAATACTTCCTACTACAATAGTCTATAAAATCAAATAGTATATATATATTTATAGTTTTTATCAAGATCATCCTATTCTTCCTATTATATTACTCAAATTGAAGCTATTTAGTCATTTAACGAAATCACACCTTTGATTTAATAACTTTGTCACTAAAACATCAAATTTTAAAGCATAAATCTTTATACCAAGTTAAAAGTATTTTTACTTACTTTTTTATTTCTTTTCAGTAAATGACATTTATCGTTTTTATTTCCCAAATCATACCATTTTCATTTGTTAAAACTTACATGTCAAATGTACGATTTAACTTACATTTCTTTTCACAAAACATTTAATTTAATCACTATTACATGAATTAAAACTTACAATTTATAGGTTAGAATAGAATTCTATTATTAAGCCAAATCGGCTTATAAAATTTCAATTAACCTTCATACTGTAAATTAGATTCCAAAATTTACATTTCCAACTATTTATTTCTTATAAAATTTTACCACATGTAAACAAATTCACAGAAATAATTACAATAAATTTTAGTTGAGATTCATATATACAAATCCAAAATACTTAATAATTTTTAGAAAAATCATATTAAATCAACCACAGAGTCTGTATAAAATTCTCTACCCTAGGGTCAAGTAAATACGGACATATATCATTTCAATCCGCAATTTATTAATTTTCCGGGTTTTATATCATTTCAACCCCTCAATCCCAAGTCAAATAAAATTGCTCAGGCCTATCATTTCAGCCCATAACAATTTTCCTTAATCTAAAGATCGTTTGGGTATGTATCGTTTCAACCCATAGTGAAGGAACTTGCAGTGTGATTTCAGAATATGAAATAAACATAACAATATTCAGCATATCATGGCATATGATCAAACATGTATAATATGATATGAAATAACAAAATAAAATCACATGAATGACATAATATAAGCATATGAAATAACAAAATAAAATCATATGTGAAATGTCAAACTTGCATATACATATCCTAACAATTCCATTGTCATCAATTCATCAAATAAATAAGTACGTATGTCAAGAGTGATTACTCACCTTTCTTTGGTTGGAAAAGTGATTCAAAGCGCAACACAAAAATCAATAAACTACGGACCAGTTTGAGTGAGAGGAGAATCAAAATCCGACGCTTTAAAAAAAATAAAAATAAATTCCATACGTAAACAAATAATTCTCATAGAAAAATAAAAATAGAAAATTATATTTATTTAAAATACATAAGAGGGCTTGTCTAGGGTTTGCATAAGATTGGTTTAGAGGTGGTTTTGGTTTGGTCTAGGCTAGGTTTAGATTGGGTGGGTTCGGCCATAGTTAGGTTTTGGTGGAGATAGGTTTGGCCATAGCTATGTTTAGGGTTAGGCTAGGGTTTTTGGTGAAGGGGCTCGGCTAGGGTTACGGTTTTGGTAGAGGAGGGCTTGGCCTAGGGATTTGGTGATGGAGGAGGTGGTCACGGCCAAGGCAAGGCAAGGGGAAGGGGTTGTGGAGGTTTGGCCATGGTGTTTTTGGTTGGAGGAGAAGAGGTAGAGGCCGAAAATTTTAAAGAAGAAGAACGGAAAAGGGAGAGGAGAAAGGGGTTTTGGTTGGAGTTTGGTGATTGGGGAAGGTGGAGATAGGTGTGGCTGAAATTGTGGAGAGGAGGAGGAGGAAAATTGGAGAGGAAGAGGGGAAGAAGACTAGGGTTTTGGAGAAGGAAGTTGAAGGAGAAGAAGACTTACACTTTTATGTAAAGGCACAAATGAATGGATGTGGAGGCTAGCCAAAACCCTAGGAGATTATATATAGGCTACTCATCTAACTAAAGGTTTTCTTGCCCAAATGGTCTAAGCCCAAACAAATCACAATAAAATAAAATTGAAGTTGTAGGGAAAATAACTGCGTGTAATACGCCAAAATTACAAAATTTGAGAAGTAAATATCAAAATTTAACAAAACGAAAAACTAGGAAATGTTAAAATTAGATTCATCTTCATAAAAAAAATTTTGAAAATTCAAATTTTAAAAATTTTCATAGGAAATCAAACTTTGACCAAAGTTGCCCAAAATTTGCATTTTAAGAAAAATCTTTATTTTATTAAATTAGAAAAACATTTCACATCAAAACTCAAAATTACCTTTAAAATTTTCCAAGTTTCTCAAATTTAAAATAGTTAAATTCAAAGTTTCAAATAAATTTTTATTTAAAATATTTTCAAAATTTGCGGATTGTTACACTCTCCCCCACTCAAAACTTTTCATCCTCGAAAAGGAACGAGACCAGAAAATAAAGAAGGATAAGGTAGGACAACAAATAGTACCTGGAATAAACAATTCTGGATTTGAAGCACGAATGCTCTCTTCCGTTTCCCAAGTACAATCCCGATCATCAGTGCTCTATTGCACTTTGACTAGGTTGACAGATTTTCTCCGAAGCTGCTTCATACTTCTATCGATAATACGAAGTGGCTTCCTCTCGACAGTAAGGTTTGTCTCAATATCCAAACTCTTGAGAGCAGAAGGTTGAATAATCAAGGATGGGTCATGGAGATACCGACGAAGATGCGAGACATGGAACACATTATGCACTCCAGAAAGTTTCTCAAGCAATTCCAAACGATAAGCTAAGGAACCAACTCTCTCTAAGATGCGAAAAGGACCAATAAACCTAGGAGCGAGCTTCCCTCTCCGACCAAAATGAATCACATTTCTTAATGGAGAGACCTTAAGGAAAACCTGATCACCAACCAAAAACTCCAAACTCCTCGTACGCCTATCAGCATACTTCTTCTGTCTATCCTACATAATCCTCATCTTCCTCCTAATCTCCTCAACCTTCTCAGAAGCCTCTAGAATCATATCCGGACCAAGAACCAAATGATAACCGGATTCAACCCACCAAGATGGAGATTTGCAAGGTCGTCCATAAAGAGCAGCAAATGGAGCCATTTCGATACTAGCCTGAATTCAAAAGATGGAATAAGATAGATAAATGTTTAAGACAACCTTAAACAGATATTCGAGATAATACCTGATAACTATTGTTATAGGTGAACTCAATGAGATGGAGATGACCTTCCCAAGATCCTCCATAATCAAGGACACAGGCACGAAGAAGATCTTCCAGAATCTGATTCACTCTTTCCGTTTGACCGTCGGTCTGCGGATGGTAAGCAGTGCTCAGATTCAGACGCGTACCTAAAGATTTCTGAAAAGCATTCCAAAAATGACTAGTAAAGATGGGATCTCTATCACAAACAATACTAACAGGAACACCATGAAGACAAACAATCTCTCTCATATAAATCTCAGCCAAACTAGAAGCAGAGCGGTTAGATCTAACCGGAAAGAAATGAGCTGACTTGGTCAATCTATCCACAATCACCCAAATACTTTCATTACCTCTCCTAGTCCTCGGTAATCCATCAATAAAATCCATAGAAACTTGTTTCCATTTCCAATTGGGGACTTCAAGAGGTTGCAATAGTCCAACGGTTTTTTGATGATCAGCCTTAACCTACTGACAAGTCGCACATCTACTAACAAAAAGGGAGATATCACGCTTCATACCACTCCACCAATACAGCTTCTTCATACCATGGTACATCTTCGTCACACCTAGATGAATAGAAAGTCTGAACCGATGATTTTCCGAAGTAATTCTTGCCTCAATCCATCGACATTCGGGACACAAATCCGATTATTTATCCTCAAAATCCCTCTATCATCGATCTGAGTTCCACTACCATTTTGGCTACTACCACTAACTCTGCTACGAACATTTTCCTTAATAAGCCTAAGCATCTCATCCTCATCTTGCTTAGAAATAATACGATCCATAAGAGGAGAAGAAACAACAAGCTGACATAACATCGCCTTCTTCCTACTCAAAGCATCGGCTACAACATTAGCTTTCCTTGGGGTATAATTGATGTCGAGGTCATAAGAAGCTAGAAACTCAAGCCACCTAACTTGCCTCAAATTCATATCCTTCTGGGTGAAAATATATTTCAAAGACTTATGATCCATAAAGAGCTCAACTTAGTTCCCAATAGATGATGTCTCCAAAGCTTCAAAGCAAAAACTACGGCAAGAAATTCCAAATCATGGGCTGCATAATTGGCTTCATGAGTCTTCAACTAACGATTGGCATAAGCGATAACCTTCCCATCCTAAATCATAACGGCTCCCAAACCTTCACGACTAGCATCCGTGTATACCGTTAATCCTTCATTTCCATTTGGAATGGTAAGACTGGTGCAGAAGTAAGCTTGTGCTTCAACTCATTGAATGCAGCTTCACACTTATCATTCCTTCTGAACTTAGCATTCTTACGAGTTAGAACGGTGAGAGGTGCAGCAATCCGAGCAAAATTCTCAATGAATCTCCGATAATAACCGACAAGGCCCAGAAAACTACGGATATCAGATGGAGTCCTAGGAGTTTCCCAATTCTAAAATAGAATAGGGAGAATAAGAATCGATAAAGAGATAGAATAATTAACGTACAAAGGAAAGAAGATAAGATAGACTTACATTGATCGCAACGATCTTAACTAGATCGATAGAAACTCCATCACCAGAAAGAATATGTCCAAGAAATCGGACTTCATCTTTCCAAAAATGGCATTTCGAGAATTTGGCTTTCAACTGATGACTACCGAGAGTCTCCAGAACAAATCTCAAATGAGATTCATACTCCTCCTCTGTCTTAGAGAAAACAAGGATATCATCGACGAAAACTAGAACAAACTTATTGAGAACATCACGGAAGACACGATTCATAAGGTCGACAAAGAAAGCTGGGGCATTAGTCAAACCAAAAGGCATAACTAGCCATTCAAAGAAACCATCCTCAGAACGGAAAGCAGTTTTGGGAATACTTTCCTCAGCAATTCCGAGCTGGTGAAAACCGGTGGCAAGATCAAGCTGAGAGAATATAGTAGCACCATAGAGCTGATCAAACATATCATTAATGCAAGGCATTAGATATCTGCTTTTCATAGTGAGCTTGTTCAGCTCCCTATAATCAACACACATCCTCAATGAACCATCAGACTTAGTGACAGAAATCACTGCTGCTCCCTATTTGGAATGACTGGGTCTAATCAAACCTTTGGAGAACAAGTCTTTGATTTGCTTCCTCAACTCAACCTTCTCACGGGGTGCCATTCTTCTGGGTGGAAGAACTACAGGTCGAGCTCCAGGAATGAGATCAATATGGAATTTGATATCCCATTTCGGGGGTAAAGAAGTGACTTCACCAAATACGTCGGGATAGAGTTTGACTACAGGATTTGAATCAAAGTCACTATGAGAGGAATCAAGAGAATAGATAAAACTGCCTACAAGATCTTGAGGCTTTCGGCACTGAATCACCAAAGGGTTTCCAAAATCATCAACAAGAGAACAGTCAGGGTCTTGCAAGAGATAACAACTTCATGCCTCTTCAGCCAATCTCCTCCAAGCAATAGATCAAAAGCATCGAAACCAAGGACATAGAAATTTCCAGAAAAGCGATGGCCAGAATGGCAGAGTTTCACATTGTTACGAATCCTACTAAGGTTTGCGTGGCCACCAATAGGATTAGTAACACATAAAGGATCGGATGCAAACTTAGGTGAAAGGATATGCTCAAACTTATCACAAAGATCCACAAAAATGAAACTATGCGAAGCTCCAGTGTCAAATAAAACGCGAACAGGATGTTTGAACAGGGTAAAGGTGCTCTAAAGAGTACCTTGGTATCACTAGGAGCAGGTGGAGTAGGCGGAGCATGAGTGGAAGAAGTCATGGCAAAGACTCCAGATGTCTTTCCCTTCTGATACAAGGGACAATCCTGCTTGAAGTGGCCAGGCTGCAAACAGACATGGCAAAGATCACGCCTAGTCATCTGAGCTGGAGGAACAGCAGCTCCGGCTAAAGTAGGACAACTATTGGCATAGTGCCCTTTCTGATCGCACCTAAAGCAAGTGATGGAAGAAAGATCAATAGGCTGCTTCCGGGAAGAAGAAGATCCTAAACTTGGATTCTTGAGCCAATTCTGCTTCTGACGTTGGAAATTTGACTTTCTCTTCTTAGAGTTGCTAGAAGACGGCTGAGATAAAGGTGCACGAGCAACAGATGATTCCTTAGAATTGGGGTTCTCATATCTAATGGACATATCCATCAATGTCGTAAATGGGCTGTGCACATGAGAAATCAGTCGACCATAAAACTCTGGGCGAGCACCAGCTATAAACTTCTCATTCTTCTTAAGAGGGGTATCAATCAAACTAGGACCAAACTTGGAAAGCTCATCAAACTTCCTCTCATCTCAGAAAATGACATATCCCCCTGCTTAAGGTCCACAAATCCCTATATAGCTGAGACTTCCCAGCCTCTGGCATCCACTTCGTCACAAAAGCCTCCCTAAACTGATCCCAAGAAATATCTGCTTCAATAGTGTTGGCTATAACAGATTCCCACCAATCTAGTGCTGCCTCCTTCAACTGCCATGCTGCTAACTGGCGCTTCTGAGCGTCAGTGATCTCCAAACCAGCAAAAATCCTTTCCAAACCTCTCAGCCACTGCTGAGCATCAATGATGGTCCCTGATCCTAAAAACTTAGTACCACCTAACTAGGTAAACTCCTTACAGAGAGTAGTAAACCTAACGGGTGCAACTGGTGCTGAAACTGGGGCAACACCACGACCTCTGGCATTCCTACAATTCATCCTGGAAATTCAAGAATGAATGTTTTTTAGGACAAAGATAAAGGAAAAGATAGAAGAAAAGACCCAACTAGACTGGAAATCCTAATCAAAGAATTCTATAAAACAAGGTGGATTCGAAAGGAAGGAAAAATTCTAAGAAAAGGAATATTAAAATAAGAAAAAAAAAATTATATCCAAAATAATCTTTTAAAAATCATTTAAAATCATTTTATACTTGAAAATACGTTCTCTCACAAAGAATGATTCTAAGACTAATTTTACTCATTCTAGGGTATTTCTACCCTATCTTTAATGAGTTTTTTTTCCCCTTAGGCTAAGATTTGCCTAAAACTGGCTTTGATACCAACTGTAACATCCCGCCATTTTGGACCATTCAAATCGACAATAAAACCACACATGTCAGACTTGAATAATTCAAAACAACAGATTGTTAATAAAATTTGGGGCAAATAAAATCGATCACAGAATCACAAACACGGAATATCAGAATAACTTCGCAGCAGAACAAATAAACATAGGAGTTCATGAAGCTCCTTGATACAAAGTCTCAAACCCAATACATAATACCAAGTATGGAAACAAATATACTTGTAAAGTTAGATACATAAGTTTCAACTACAAAGCAAAAGTGGCGTGGAAATAACTGGAATAAAATATCAAGTATACGATTGAATCTTCAGCGGATCTCTAGCTTCGATAGAGGATGAAACCAAAGTTGTGGAACTTAGGTTGACCCGAGCGTGAAGCAAAACACAAAACACTCGAGTCAGGACATACATACTTATAAAATGTAAATCAACTCAAGTGAACTGTAAAGGAATGCATCAGTAACTTAAAGGATGCTTGGGATCGGCCATCCTCTAAGGATCCGTTAAACTATCTACTACGTAGTAATATACGCTATTATAATAATGTCTTAAGTAAAGTAAACTATTAAAATAGCGTTAAGGCGTTACCCATATCCCCCTTAACACATTTTATATATTCCCACAGTCTATACAGTACCGTAATCTCCCTCGTACTGGGCATCGTCAGAGGGCACTCCATAGGTATGGTACAAAACAAATTCGTAGAAGGCGCGCTAGGGTAGGTGACACGACACGACTAGGCAATGCCAGGGTAGATATACCAATTACACATCTGGGCTGTTGGTAACGCATAGCCGCGAATACCGCCCAACTCGATCCACACTCCCGAATCAAAGGTGCGCACCAAATCATTCACAAAGTAATAGAATGGCTAACGATGAAGTGTGTCCGATTAGAGGAGCTACCTCCTTGGCCCGAGAATCGCTCCTGTTTTAGCCACCTTATGCTAAGCGACGGGAGTTAGGTCCACATAAATATACCTTTAGGATCGTCACCACCATCCTACTTCATTCTGGAATCTCCACCGCGTACAAAGTTGTTAAAGTGGTTTTCGGTATCGACAAAGAGTATGCCCATGTCCGATCCCGGTCTCTTTAACAACCAATCGTTATTATAACCCGTGGTTATATAAATTTCAAATGGTATATATTTCATATCAAACATATTTCTTTTAAACAATATAAATTCCATATCATTATTCTTTTACAATAATATTCATTTTCCCAAAGTAGTAATACTTCAAAATTCATTTAATTATAACCCTTTTTAAACATAAAAGTTTAGAGATCATAGCACTTTAAGAATGTAACTTTTAGAACCATACATGTAACCTTTAAGAAAATTGTAGCATTCAGAAAATGGCACCTTTAAGAAAATGCAGCAGTATAGAAGTGCTACTGTAAGAATTCGCAGTAGTGCAGAACTGTTACGGTAAGAATTCGCAGCAGTGCAGAAGTGTTACTGTAAGAATCCGCAATAGTGCAGAATTGTTACAGTAAGAAACTGTAGCAGTTTTGAATTGCTACCGCAAGAAATCGCAGCAGTTTTGAATTGTTACTGTAATACTTCCTACTACAATAGTCTATAAAATCAAATAGTATATATATATATTTACAGTTTTTATCAAGGTCATCCCATTCTTCCTATTATATTACTCAAATTGAAGCTATTTAGTCATTTAAAGAAATCACACCTTTGATTTAATAACTTTGTCACTAAAACATCAAATTTTAAAGCATAAATCTTTATACCAAGTTAAAAGTATTTTTACTTACCTTTTTATTTCTTTTCAGAAATGTCATTTATCATTTTTATTTCCCAAATAATACCATTTTCATTTGTTAATACTTACATGTCAAATGTACGTTTTAACTTACATTTCTTTTCACAAAACATTTATTTTAATCACTATTACATGAATTAAAACTTAAATTTATAGGTTAGAATAGAATGCTATTATTAAGTCAAATCGGCTTATAAAATTTCAATTAACCTTCATACTGTAAATTAGATTCCAAAATTTACATTTCCAACTATTTATTTCTTATAAAATTTTACCACATGTAAACAAATTCACAGAAATTATTACAATAAATTTTAGTTGAGATTCATATATAAAAATCCAAAATACTTAATAATTTTAAGAAAATCATTTTAAATCAACCACGGAGTCTGTATAAAATTCTCTACCCTAGGGTCTAGTAAATACGGACATATATCATTTCAATCCGCAATTTATTAATTTTCCGAGTTTTATATCATTTCAAACCCGCAATCCCAAGTCAAATACAATTGCTCAGGCCTATCATTTCAGCCCATAACAATTTTCCTTAATCTAAAGATCGTTCGGGTATGTATCATTTCAACCCATAGTGAAGGAACTTGTAGTGTGATTTCAGAATATGAAATAAACATAACAATATTCAACATATCATGGCATATGATCAAACATGTATAATATGATATGAAATAACAAAATAAAATCACATGAATGACATAATATAAGCATATGAAATAACATGATATAAACATATGAAATAACAAAATAAAATCATATGTGAAATGTCAAACTTGCATATACATATCCCAACAATTCCATTGTCATCAATTCATCAAATAAATAAGTACGTATGTCAAGAGTGATTACTCACCTTTCTTTGGTTGGAAAAGTGATTCAAAGCGCAACACAAAAATCAACAAACTACGGACCAGTTTGAGTGAGAGGAGAATCCAAATCCGACGCTTTAAAAAAAATAAAAATAAATTCCATACGTAAACAAATAATTCTCATAGAAAAATAAAAATAGAAAATTATATGTATGCAAAATACATAAGAGGGCTTGTCTAGGGTTTGCATAGGCTTGGTCTAGAGGTGGTTTTAGTTTGGTCTACGCTAGGTTTGGATTGGGTGGGTTCGGCCATAGCTAGGTTTTGGTGGAGATAAGTTCGGCCATAGCTAGGTTTAGGGTTAGGCTAGGGTTTTTAGTGAAGGGGTTCGCTAGGGTTAGGGTTTTGGTAGAGGAGGGCTCGGCCTCGGAATTTGGTGATGGAGGAGGTGGTTACGGCCAAGGCAAGGGGAAGGGGTTGTGGAGGTTCGACCATGGTGTTTTTGGTTGGAGGAGAAGAGGTAGAGGCCGAAAACTTTGAATAAGAAGAACGGAAAAGGAAGAGGAGAAAGGGGTTTTGGTTGGAGTTTGGTGATTGGGGAAGGTAGAGATAGGTGTGGCCGAAATTTGTGGAGAGGAGGAGGAGGAGGAAAATTGGAGAGGAAGAGGGGAAGAAGCCTAGGGTTTTGGAGAAGGAAGATGAAGGAGATGAAGACTTACACTTTTCTGTGGAGGCACAAATGAATGGATGTGGAGGCTAGCCAAAACCCTAGGAGATTATATATAGGCTACTCATCTAACTAAAGGTTTTCTAGCCCAAATGGTCTAAGCCCAAACAAATCACAATAAAAATAAAATAGAAGTTGTAGGGAAAATAACTACGTGTAATACGCCAAACGTTACAAAATTTGAGAAGTAAACATCAAAATTAAAAAAAACGAAAAACTGGGAAATGTTAAAATTAGATTCATTTTCATAAAAAAAATAAATGTTAAAAATTCAAAATTTAAAAATTTTCACAGAAAATCAAACTTTGACCAAAGTTGACCAAAATTTGCATTTTAAGAAAAATCTTTATTTTATTAAATTTGGAAAAACATTTCACATCAAAACTCCAAATTATCCTTTAAATTTTCCAAGTTTCTCAAATTTAAAATAGTTAAATTCAAAGTTTCAAATAAATTTTCATTTAAAATATTTTCAAAATTTGCGGATTGTTACAGTTAAGGAAAAGAAAGAAGACAAGAAGACAAGAAGACAAGAAGAAAATAACAACACAGAATCTCATAGCGGAATGAATAATCTATAATAGATAACAAATCTTTACCCAAAAATGAAACTGTAATATATGTATATACAGACATCAATCAGAGTATACAAACCTATTTAGCATGGATAGTTATAACAACCTGTCTTTACAATTGCTGATTAATACAACCATGAATGCAGTGGAAAAATAACCATTTACGTGAATACGTCTATGGGCCTCCAGCTCGTCTTCTGAAGCTCCAAACATTCAAATAAACCTGGAAATACGCTCGGTCTGACCCGAGCATTTTAGGAAAACAGCGCTCGGGTCGATCTGGTAAAACTAGTATGAGAACTTAAATCACAGGGAATTTTATTTTACGGACGGGTTTTACTTTACGGTAACCAAAACATTTATATCAGAAATCCAGTGATATTATAATAATGTCTAAGGGTGAAAATAATAATAATCAAGTAGCCGTGAGGCTCGTGAGTGTACATCACAACAATACTAGGTATATAATCGAAAATCGATAAGGCACATTCGCTAATTGTGTAGGATTTCCATGGAGGTGCCCTTAGTACTTCGAGGAACGATCCTCCTGCATAAGGATCAGAGATATCCTTTCGAAGCAAGATACATCCCTAGTGATGTACCATAGGAAAAACATAGCAGGTCTCGCTAAGCCCGAATGCATCACCCCATGCATGCATAACAACTATAAGTGGCATCTAAGAGGAGCCGACTACACCCTATGGGTTTGCCAACCCTACTGGCCATGCCTCATATCTCTAGTTTTAGTCATTCCCGCAGATGAGGCTATATCCAGCATTCCAACTTACACACCACCACCAAATAGATCACGGAATCCCAAATGGATTCCCATACCCCCAACGAGTCTCGGAATCACACATAGATTCCCATATCTCAATTGGATCTTGTAATCACACCCAGATTTCGATACCCCAAAGGGTCTCAGAATAACACATGGATCCCAAAATCTAAAAATATCACGAATCTTGTCCATAGAACCATATATGCTTTTCGAAGTGGTTACGGGTTCGAGTCATCTCTTATGAGTACACTCTTTCGTTTCCCGGGTGATCTACAAAACCAAACGCCGATTTCCGGAATGCTCAATACCGGTTCTTTAAGAAATAATCAGACAATACATAAGAACGGGGATCTCCCCTTAACCGTTTATGTGGATGGATCTCCTTATCATTTGTCCTAGAAGAACGAAACGAGTTTATACGTACAATATAGCACCACTGATGGTAATTGTACCATATAATCCCCAAGTTTCCCCTAGATACTTCCAAAGTTAAAATCCTTCGGTGTTAAGTAGGGAATATTTCCCTACCACTAAAATTAAGAAGGACTACCTATTTAGGTCATGATTTGATAGTCGATTATTTAACTATCAAATGGTCAAACATCCAAACAAAGTTCACATTTCCCATGGAAATCACCAAGCCTCTTAGATAAATCTGTCATTAATTCAAAATCACATTTCAAATACTTAGAAATCACTTCCATATACTTATCTTAACAGGATAAGTATATTCACAAACCACTATATTTTCGATACTTAGAAAAATATCACCATATACTTATCTCAATGGTATAAGTATATTCGCAAACCATTTCACTTCCAAAACTAAGAACTTGAAAACTCTTAAAAATAGATCTTTTGAAAGTAACATTTAGTATCAATCATGGATCGCAGGTTACACAATAGTTACGTCACGATCCCTATGAATCCATAGTAAACTGTAGGCAATCCATGCCCCTCGAATCACGCCATGAAAATCAACCATTTCTTTTCAAAATCTCTTTATTTCATAAATATTCCCAAATCTATTTATAAAGTTCCGTTATAAATCTTCAATCTATTTGTAAACCATTCTTTATAAATCTCAAAACTTCACTTATAAAACTTCTCCTTTTTAAATCCTTAAAACTCATTTATAAATACTTTTATAAATATACAAAATCATTTATAAAACTCTTTCCATATTTTAACAAACCTCTTTAATAAACTCCTTAAGTCAACAAGGTTCCCATGATAACCATACCTTCTTTAAAATAACTTAAAATAATAATTTATTATTTAAACATCCTTCTTTTTCCTTTAAATTTAAATCTTACTAATAATATATTAAATAAATTTTAAACACTATTATTGTATTAATAAGTAAACTTCAAAACAATATTAAGTTAATAGTTAATTAACTTTAAAACATTATTAAAACAATAATTAATTATCTTTAAAACTAATATTAATATAAAGTTAATTATCCTTTAAATATAATTAAATAATTTAAATCAATATAATTAATTAACTTTAATTAAAAATTAAAGTATGGTTAAATAATTTTAAATAAGTAATTAAATTAAAATATTTTAAAAACAATATTTAAATACTTTAAATAATAATTAAATAACTTTAAGAAATATTTTCAAGAATTATATTAATAAAATAATTAAATTTAAATCATTATTAAAACAATTATAAATTATCTTTAAAATATTATTATTAATAAGTTATTACCTTTTTAAATCTTATTACTAAATAATAATTATCTTTAAACCTTATAATAAAAATAATTATTCTTAAAATAACTTTCAAATCAATAATTAGCTTTTCAAATTTGAAGGAGGCTTAACGATCACCATGGTACTTAAATAAGCTACCATATTACTCAATTTAACTTTTCAAGTTAATAACAAATATTTACATAATCCACAACTTTATAAATAAATCCAACACTTAACCATCATTGGTTAATATATCACTTATTTCATGTAGCATATCAATTATGATATATAATCAATCGTCCAAAACTATAAAATAGAAGAATGGGGATTTATTCTGTTAATTAATTGCTAAATTAATTTAATTTGCGGAACAGTGTTTTTTTCGCTTAAACAGATGTCCAATTGCCATATTTGATGCAGTTTAATTCAATAATAATTTATTTGGAGAAAGAAACATCAATAACTATGGTATAAATTTTAAACGACGTTATTAATTAAAATAACGTAACTTAAATTCAGTCCATTTAAATATATCATAAATTTTTAAATGTCTAAAGCTACCAACAGGTTACACTAAAATGTTGTACTTGTCTATACGAGTGCAACGCAAAAATCCGTATGTTAATCGGATTTAGAATGGTCACGCTTGGCATTTTTAAAATTTTACACATGATAATATAATTAAATTTAAACAAGAATTTCTCACCTCCAAACAAACAGCCCATCCCAAATATAAATCTGACCCGCCTCAAAATTCCCCTTTATCCTCCCTTCTTCTTTCATTTATGATTGTGCACGATCACGCAAGTGCACGCGTGCACGAACCCTATGATACCAAGCTCTGGTGCACCATTCTCCGAACCGACTTCACTACCATATTGCTTGCCTCTCTCTCGACATGCCTGCATCCTCCCCCCTTTGACCAGTCCACCCCATGGCGTCATACCCTCTTTCTGCCACGAAGCCATTAAAGCATCCAGGTGAAAGTCGCGACTCTCAAGAACGAACCGCAACTCATGAAACTCGGCCTCGAGCTGCTCCTTGCCAAGACAAACGTAACCAAACCCACCTCGTCGCCTATCAACGACCCTAACTCCTCCAAAATCAAACCCTAGTTTTCGACCAATGATGATCGTCATCACGGAATCACACCGAAATATCCACAAAATTACTACGTCTCGATACGAACTCGACGGTGCTAGCGGCGTCGAACGATTCAAAGTGGATTGAGAGAAATCAATTTTTGAAGTTTGGAAACATTTTTAGCCCCTTTCAGTTTTTCGACAATAACTCAATTGATATTCGATGAAAATGAGCGGCGTTAATTTTTAAAAATCCTATGGATCGATACGAACAACTTTGTAGTTAGACGTCGGAGCTAAAAGCGAGTGGTTTGGGAGCTTTTTATTTGTGAATATGGGAAAATGGTTTGTTTCATTCACTGGAATTTGAGATGAACAAGGGAATGGGTATAAATGAATGTTAGAAAAGGAGAATGGCTTCTGTTGAACACTAAGATATAAACACGCACTGGTAGGATAACAAGGGGAACAAGGAAGCGGCTGTGGCGGCTAAAGGTAGAAGGCAGGGCAAGGCAACAACAGCATGTGGGAAAAAGGAAAGACAAATTGGTGGCTGTCGTGTAGTGTGTGTACCTGTGTGTTAATTTTCAAATTAAATTCCGGTACCCAGCCACACCATACCGTGTCCGCGTATGGGCCGCGAACAACAGAAAATAAAACATGATTGCATATAACAATGTTACATGATCACAAAATAAAAATAAAATAGACCAGTTATCTTATTTTGTAAAGTGTCAAAAGTACCGACGTTTGCCGCAAAAAGCGTCAAATGAAATTTAATTATTTTCCAAATTAAAAATTATGGAAAATTTCAAAAATTAAATTAAAATACGTCATTGGAAATCAAGTCTTAATTTGAAACTTAGATTTTTATTATAATTTAATTCAAATTCGAATATTTAAATAAATTAAATATTCAAGTTTGAAGCCCCAAAATACGGGTTATTACACTCTCCTCCTCCTTAAAAAGTATTTCATCCCCGAAATTTCATCACAAGAATACTCAATACTATCCATAAGCCCGCAGGATGTTCATAGATCATTCATATACAGAATATGATTCGATCACTACTCGAATACATAACTCCACTTCCAAACCATCATCGCTCAACCGATTTTCTGGTGCGGACCCTGATCAGGCTCCTTGATTAGGAACCTCTATTTCCCTTACATAGCCATATACTATGATAGAAAACCTTGGTCCCATACCAAAAACCCTTGTCAAGTGCTCGCCATCAAAAATCGAGCAATAAATCCTTATTTGGAAAGGTGTGAAACACCTCAAAGTCTTGTGCTCGAATATTAGATCAAAACTATATAGAGAGAGAAACGATCTACATCCATTCTACGTACTTATTTAAATTGTTTGTTCCAAATACCAATTCTATTCTTATTAAAATATTTATGAAAAACATTTCATATTACTCCATTTAATTTGGAAAACTTATAAAACATTCTACAACATTACAAGGGTATACACAACTATTAAATTCAAACTTTTATTTCTAATCCACTTAACAATTTAAACACCCGGGTTTTCATTCAAAACACTTTTTGAAACGATACCATACATTTTGGAGACTTAAGGGTCAAATACTTGGATATTTATTTCAAAAATTTTTGGAATGATATTATATATATTTTAATCCATAACAAATATATATATATATAGCCCGAGTAACCCCAAGATTATACCAAGGAACTGGGTACTACCAAACAGTATCATACATTCCTTACAAGAAGGATAATACTCAAGAGAAACGTTTACCATCCGAACGTATGTCTTACCCATTTTTAGTTATTTTCGTGCCACTCGAAATAGTTAACTTAAAACTACTTCTTTCCTTCGAACCCATTTTGAAACAATATCATAAATATATTTCCACCGAAATATTTCAACAAAATATCCAATTCCAATTTGCTTTGGATTCGCTCAGATTCGAACTCATACCGATTGTACAATGGCAAAAAGAATAATTTGCTAAGTGCACAATATCGTTCGCCTAAGCAAACATCTGATCGTCACTTTGAAGATTATTCTATTCATCACAAAAGAAATTGGGACTCGTTTCCCAAACAAAATCCAAAGGAATACTCATTTCTTCTAAATTCTCTTTTTCAAAAGAATTTATACTTAAAATATATTTTCTAAGCAACTATTTCCAAAATATTGATACACCGAAAACCCCTTTAAGAAAACTATTATTATTCTTCACAAAATCATTCTTACTCCAAACTATCTTAATTAAAAATTATTTTCTTTTTCCACAAATCATTTAAAATAATAATATACACTTTTACTTTATAGTAAATCACATACTTTAGGAATCAAATCAAAATTTATTTTATCAAAACAATCATATAGGGAAATCCCAATGGTAGCAACTGGCCACTTAGGAATGTTTTTATCCCAAGAACATTTTCTATTACTATTATTGACCTGTAAACCATGAAAACCATTTAGCCAAAATCACTGGGATTAAACTCTCGAATTCCTTTTAATTACACACACATTTTAATAAATCATATTTATAAAATATTCCCTTTTAAAGGAAATCATTCTCAAATATTTATTGCGAAAATATTCTAGCTTTCTTATATAAATCATTTTTCAAGTGTTATTTCAGAATATTTAAGTTTCTTTCAATAACTTCGTTTATAAAACCCCAATTTAAAATAACTAACTTTTATATTCAACATTTCCAAATATTATTTCAAAATATTACAAATTTTCTTTTAAAACAACATTTATTTAAACTTAATTTCTTCAAATCAATCCTTTATATAAAATTGTTTCTAAAATATTCATTTCAAAATATTCAAATTTTCTTTCGAATAAACAACCCTTAAAAATCAAATTTTTATCCCACCATTATCAATGAACACCTTATATTTAAATTATGAAACTTAATTCACAAGGTATTCATTTCAATGTTCCCAAATTTCCTATCTACCCAAACCAAGTTTCAAAAAGGAAGATTCTAGATAGATTAACTGATAATTCTCAATGCTCAGAAATGGGCGAGCATGACCGATCAAATCCTAGAAGATAATGAAAGAATATTATCCGTCCTAACAACCAAAGACTAACAAGAATAACTTTACTTAATTTTTGAAAAATTATTCTTTTATATATATAAAATATATTCCTAGGTAAAATTATTTCATTTACCCAAATTTTAAATCAATATTGTGTCAATTGGTCTTGTTCGAGTGTTTAGGAAATTCCTATCGATAACGTTGGTCAAACGCATCGACTAGAATTCTTAAGCCACTCAATAGATCAAACAACACAATATAAAACATTTTTATGAAAATAATAGATACGCGCTCTTATATATACTCTCATACTCATCCTAGTGTCTCACTTACCCTATCTCAAATGAGTCAACCCTACCAAGCCTAGGTGTTCGCTCAACCTAAGCTCCGATACCAACTATAACGACACACATTTTCGTACAGTTTAAGCTGATAATAAACCACACATGTCCAACCCAAATTGAACAGAAAGGTGGATAGTTAGGGAAAAGAAAGAAGAAAGAAGACAAGAAGAAAATAACAGCACAAAATCTCACTGCGGAACGAATAATCTATAATAGATAACAAATCTTTACCCAAAAAAGAAATTGTAATATATGATTATATACAAACATCAATCAGAGTATACTAACCTATTCAGCATGGATAGTTATAACTACTTGTCCTCACAATTGCTGATAAATACAACCATGTATGTAAATACGTCTCTGGGCCTCCAGCTCATCTCCTGAAGCTCCAAACATCAAAGTAAACCTGGAAATATGCTCGATCTGACCCGAGCATTTTAGGAAAACAACGTCCGGGTCAGTCTGGTAAAACCAGCATGAGAACTTAAATCACAAGGAATTATATTTATTATAACTTGTAAAATCCTTTAAAATCAAAGGTATCTCGTAAGACCACGCCGCACATAAACGCGGATGAGTTTTTACCTTACGATAACCAAAACATTTATATTAGAAATCTAGTGATATTATAATAATGTCTAAGGGTGAAAATAATAATAATCAAGTAGTCATGATGCTCGTGAGTGTACATCACAACAATACTAGGTATATAATCGAAAATTGATAAGGCACGTTCGCTAATTGTGTAGGATTTCCATGGAGGTGCCCTCGGTACTTCGAGGAACGGTCCTCCTGCACAAGGATCAGAGATATCCTTACGAAGCAGCATACATCCCTAGTGATGTACCATAAGAAAAACATAGCTAGTCTCGCTAAGACCGAGTGCATCGCTCCATGCATACATAACAACTATAAGTGACATCTAAGAGGAGCCGACTACACCCTATGAGTTTCCCAACCCTACTGGCCATGCCTCCTATCTCTGGTTTTAGTCATTCCCGCTGATGAGGCTACGTCCGGCATTCCCGCTTATGCACCGCCACCAAATAGATCGTGGAATCCCACATGAATTCTTACCCCAACGGGTCTTAGAATCACACATAGATTCCCACATTTCAATTCGATCTTGGAATCACACCCAGATTCCCATACCCCAACGGAACTCGGAGTCACACATGGATCCCAACATCTCAATATATCATGAATCTCCTCCATAGCACCGTATATGGTTTTCAGAGTGGTTATGGGTTCGAGTCATCTCTTATGAGTACACTCTTCCATTTCCCGGGAGCTCCACATAACCAAACGCCGATTTCCTGAATGCTCAATACCGGTTCTTTAGGAAATAATCAGACAATACATAAGAACGGGGATCTCCCCCGAACCGTTTAAGTGGATGGATCTCCTTATCATTTGTTCTAGAAGAACGAAACGAGTTTATACATACAATATAGCATCACCGATGGTAACTGTACCATATAATCCCCGTGTTTTCACTAAATATTTCCAAAGTTAAAATCCTTTGGTGTTAAGTAGGGAATATTTTCCTACCCCAAAATTAAGAAGGATTACATATTTAGGCCAAGATTTGATAGTCGGTTATTTAACTATCAAATAAGCAAACATCCAAACAAAGTTCACATTTCCCACGGAAATCACCAAGCCTCTTAGATAATTCTTTCATTAATTTAAAATCACATTTCAAATACTTAGAAATCACTTCCATATGCTAATCTCAACAGGATAAGTATATTCACAAATCATAGTATTTTTTATACTTAGAAAATTATCACCATATACTTATCTCAATGGTATAAGTATATTCGCAAACCATTTCACTTCCAAAACTAAGAACTTGAAAACTCTTAAAAATAGATCTTTTGAAAGTATTGTTTAGTATCAATCATGGATCGCAGGTTACACAATGGTTATGTGGTGATCCCAGCGAATCGATCGTAAACAGTAGGCAATCCCTGCCCCTCGAATTACGCCATGAAGATCAACCATTTCTTTTTAAAATCTCTTTATTTCACAAATATTCCCAAATCTATTTATAAAGTTCCGTTATAAATCTATAATCTATTTGTTAACCTTTCTTTATAAATCTCAAAACTCCACTTATAAAACTTCTCCTTTTCAAATCCTTAAAACTCATTTATAAATTCTTTTATAAATATCCAGAACCATTTATAAAACTCTTTCCATATTTTGACAAACCTCTTTAATAAACTCCTTAAGTCAACAAGTTTCCCATGATAAACCATATCTTATTTAAAATAACTTAAAATAATAAGTTATTATTTAAACACCCTTCTTTTTTCTTTAAATTTAAATATTATTATTAATATATTAAATAAATTTTAAACACTGTTATTGTATTAATAAGTAAACTTCAAAACAATATTAAGTTAATAGTTAATTAACTTTAAAAGTGTTTGCGCCAAAAATGGTCACAAACCCTGAATGTTGTGAAAGCACCAGTGTATGAATACAAATCAGCAATATTCAAACACAAATCTCAGATCTAAACAAACAACAAACAGCAATCCAAAAATAATGAACAAAAACACGAGATTTATAGTGGTTCGGCTATCTCCGGCCTACGTCCACTCCAAAGTTTTTATCTTTTATTGATCGATGTTTGAAGATTACAATTTCCTATCGCGTAGTACAACGGATTTTATGATTATAATATGAATCTAAGGCAGCAATGGTGATCTGGAGTAAATCTGGCGGAGTCTGGGCGCTCCTTAGCTCTCATAATTGTCCGACCTCTTTTCTGAATGACCAGAGGCTCTATTTATAGGTGTAGGAGGCTGATATTTCGCCTAAAATGAGGAGAGACCAGTTCTGGTACGTCAGGGGGCCCACATGCCCGCTTTCTGGAAATCCGGGCCCACTTTGGGATCGATTCGAAGCTACGTTCGAATCGATCGAGAAATTGTCCGATTGACTTGAAATTTGGGGTGAGCATCCTTCAACACGTGCTCAAGCTACTGTGAAAATTTCATACCATTTGGACTTGTAGATCTCAAGATATGGTCGATTCAAGTTGTGGTTTTTCGTGTCCTGCTGCCGTTCGAATCGATCCACTCGATTCGATTGCTATTCGAATCGATGCTCTTGAGTCGACTCGATTGAGTTGATTTCTCTTCCACGTGTGTGCTTCGAGTCATACATTGCATCCCTTCAGGTTCTAGCTACGTTGCTTGGTAGACTCGTATCCTTCGAATCGATCAGACCAACGTTCATTCGAATCGATCAGGGCAAGTCACTACCGATCGATTCGAATGAGTCTCACTAGGGTGGATTCGAATCAAGGCCTGAGGGGATGGATTCGAATAAACCATTGCATGCTTGCCTAACAACCTGGGTGTGTTGCCATCGAGTCGAACCAGCGCCGATCGATACGAATCATATCGATTCGAATTGTTTCCTTCATGATGGATTCGAATACTATCGATTCGAACCATTATCCACATTCCATAATCCATCTCTAACTCCATCATACGAACTCTGATTGTCCTGAAATTTGAAACATAGCCTCTCCTAACCCTTGCCATCATCTCCAACCAATTTCGCCCCGATCGGAGTTCAACCAAATTTTGACGACGTCGATTGCAGCCTTGATTCCAATCGATCTCCAATCCAGATATCCGTCATTCCTTGCCAATTTGTTGATATTCCGACTTTGACCAAAAGGTGGGATAACATTTGCCCCCCCAAAATATGCCTTATGATAATAAGGCGTGTTTTGTATAGTTCCGAATCCAATATCCAAAGTTTTAGCCAAATCCATGTCCGTTTGAACCCGATGACCAAATCCTAATCCATCCTTATCAAATAGCCAATAACCGAATCCAGGACCTCTCCGGGTCGATATCCAAATCCATAACCTCTCTGGGCTCTTGCCAAGCGCAATCCACACCTGACGACCGTGGTCCAGTGTCCCTGGACGTAAGTAATGCCAAGGCTTAAGTCCTAAGCCGAATCCTGGTCACTCCGGACCCTTGTTGAGCATAGTCCATACTCAACGACCTGAAACAATAATCGATAGTAGGGGGCCTAAGTCCTAGGCCGAATCCTGGTCACTTCGGACCCTTGCCGAGCATAGTCCATACTCGACGACCTGAATGAGTCACTTTACCGCGTTCGGGCAGAACGACTCACCCCTTGCCAGGCATAATCCATACCTGACGACCGTTTATCAAAAACCAAAAAGAATCCAATCAAGATCCAATCCAAAATCCAAATCAAATCGGAAAACCAGAAATCAAAATCATCATCCAAAACGGAGAACAATCATCCGAGTGAATGCCAAAACCAGAGAAATGAGCAAAATCAGGAGTTCAATCCAAACTCCAAAAACCAAACCAGAAAACTAAGTGTCCAAATCAAAAACAAAAGACAAATTTCGCAAACCATGGCTTTGCGGTTTATCATCACTCAGAGCATGCCTAGGGGCTATCTCCGTCCCCATACATGTGTAAATGACTCGGTTGCTCGCCAATGGTTTGTTACTTATTTCATATTATCCTGATCAATTGATGACCAATCGACCATTATTCCTATGCCTCATATCCTCATGGTTTGAGGTAGGCGGTGGTTGGTCCTGCTCCACCGCTGCATTCCGAGTCCCAACATACTGCCTCAACTGTCCATTCCTCACATGCTCCTCAATTATGTCCTTTAAATGCCTGCAGCTGTTGGTATCATGACCGTCCAAATCGTGGAAGAGACAATGCTTTCCTGATGCCCTCTCCCGCTCGGATGGTTCTCTCCTAGTCGGCCTCCGGTAAGGAAGGCGATTCCGAGTTTCCATGTATATCCGCTCTTGCATCTCGTTTAATTCTGTGTATGTGGAAAACTTTGGATCCTTCCATTGCTTCCTGGTTTTTCCTGAATCGTCATCCAGCTTCCTTTTTCCTTTATCTTTATCCGAGCTTCCGTTGGACGGTCCTCCACCCCCAGTCACATTCACCTCCTTTAACTTTAAGTCCATACATGCATCTTCTTGCCGAAGGAACCTTTCAGCTTCATGGAAGAATTCCCCGAGATCCAGTGGCGGGTCTCGTACTAAAGATACCTTAAAATCTGAATCCTCTCTGACTCCCGACACTACCGCCATCAAAACCATCGATGGATCCGGCCGATCCACCGAAGAAACCGCCGCATTAAATCGAGTTAAAAATGCTCTAAGCGATTCGTCCGCTCTTTGCTTTACCGATGTTAACGTCATCACGTTCTTAGGTCTTTTGATATGAACCCGAAACTGTCCCAAAAACCTGTCCACCAATTCCCTCCAATTCCTGATAGATCCTTCCTCCAGCTGCCTAAACCACATTGCCGCTAGGTCTGTCAAGTATAAAGGGAAACATCTGGCCATTACTTCGTCCGATGCCCCCAGCACTTCCATGTGTCTAGTGTATCTCATCAAATGATCAGTCGGGTCAGCCTTTCCATTATATACTTCCACGCTAGGTAACTTGAACTTAGGTGGATTCTGAGCCATCCTGATTTCCCGAGCGAACGGACTCCTGTTCACTCCTTCCAAGTCTCTATTGGTCGAACCTCCACGCATAGTCTTCCTAATGATTTCCATTAATCCAGCATTGCCTGTTAGGTGTTGCCCCCCATGCTCCCGAGGGAATTCCGGCACATATTCTTCATGTGGCTCATTAGCCGCAACGTTGGCTCTAGCCTGTTGAACTCCTTCCAAAGGTCCTTCTGCATGGGATCCTGTGGGCCTGCCCCCAAGCCCTTGTTGATTACCTTCCGGTTCTGTATTCTGTCCTCCATTGGGTTCTGCAACCCTAGTTCCTTGTTCCACATTTGCAGTCGCTATAGTTGGTCCAAGGTTCTGTGTTCCTGCAGCTCTCATCTGCTCGAAGAAAGTCTGCATCATATCCTGTTGACTCTTCAGCAACCTCTCATGTAATGAATTCGCCATAGCTTCCATTTCGTCTCTAGTAATGTAGATCGAAGCTTGTCCTTCTCCAGCACCAGAGGATGCCTCTTGACTTCCTCCCTGTTGGCTTCTCTCAGCTCTTTGCCTTCTACTTGTTTGTCGAGTCATTGTCTTTCAAATCTAAACTTCAATCCGATGTAGCGGGTGCTAGTCCTTCTCAGTGGAAGCACCAAAGTGTTTGCGCCAAAAATGGTCACAAACCCTGAATGTTGTGAAAGCACCAGTGTATGAATACAAATCAGCAATATTCAAACACAAATCTCAGATCTAAACAAACAACAAACAGCAATCCAGAAATAATGAACAAAAACACGAGATTTATAGTGGTTCGGCTATCTCCGGCCTACGTCCACTCCAAAGTTTTTATCTTTTATTGATCGATGTTTGAAGATTACAATTTCCTATCGCGTAGTACAATGGATTTTATGATTATAATCTGAATCTAAGGCAGCAATGGTGATCTGGAGTAAATCTGGCAGAGTCTGGGCGCTCCTTAGCTCTCATAATTGTCCGACCTCTTTTCTGAATGACCAGGGGCTCTATTTATAGGTGTAGGAGGCTGATATTTCGCCTAAAATGAGGAGAGACCAGTTCTGGTACGTCAGGGGGCCCACATGCCCGCTTTTTGGAAATCCGGGCCCACTTTGGGATCGATTCGAAGCTACGTTCGAATCGATCGAGAAATTGTCCGATTGACTTGAAATTTGGGGTGAGCATCCTTCAACACGTGCTCAAGCTACTGTGAAAATTTCATACCATTTGGACTTGTAGATCTCAAGATATGGTCGATTCAAGTTGTGGTTTTTCGTGTCCTGCTGCCGTTCGAATCGATCCACTCGATTCGATTGCTATTCGAATCGATGCTCTTGAGTCGACTCGATTGAGTTGATTTCTCTTCCACGCGTGTGCTTCGAGTCATACATTGCATCCCTTCGGGTTCTAGCTACGTTGCTTGGTAGACTCGTATCCTTCGAATCGATCAGACCAACGTTCATTCGAATCGATCAGGGCAAGTCACTACCGATCGATTCGAATGAGTCTCACTAGGGTGGATTCGAATCAAGGCCTGAGGGGATGGATTCGAATAAACCATTGCATGCTTGCCTAACAACCTGGGTGTGTTGCCATCGAGTCGAACCAGCGCCGATCGATACGAATCATATCGATTCGAATTGTTTCCTTCATGATGGATTCGAATACTATCGATTCGAACCATTATCCACATTCCATAATCCATCTCTAACTCCATCATACGAACTCTGATTGTCCTGAAATTTGAAACATAGCCTCTCCTAACCCTTGCCATCATCTCCAACCAATTTCGCCCCGATCGGAGTTCAACCAAATTTTGACGACGTCGATTGCAGCCTTGATTCCAATCGATCTCCAATCCAGATATCCGTCATTCCTTGCCAATTTGTTGATATTCCGACTTTGACCAAAAGGTGGGATAACAAAAACATTATTAAAACAATAATTAATTATCTTTAAAACTAATATTAATATAAAATTTAATTATCCTTTAAATGTAATTAAATAACTTAAATCAATACAATTAATTAACTTTAATTAAAAATTAAAGTATGGTTAAATCATATTAAATAACTAATTAAATTAAAATATTTTAAAAACAATATTTAAATAATTTAAATAATAATTATATAACTTTAAGAAATATTTTCAAGAATTATATTAATAAAATAATTAGATTTAAATCATTATTAAAAAAATTATTAATTATCTTTAAAATATTATTATTAATAAGTTATTACCTTTTTAAATCTTATTACTAAATAATAATTATCTTTAAACCTTATAATAAAAATAATTCTTAAAATAACTTTCAAATCAATAATTAGCTTTTCAAATTTGAAGGAGGCTTAACGATCACCATGGTACTTAAATAAGCTACCATATTACTCAATTTATCTTTTCAAGTTAATAACGAATATTTACATAATCCACGAGTATATAAATAAATCCAACACTTAACCATCATTGTTTAGTATATCACTTATTTAATGTGGCATACCAATTACGATATATAATCAAACGTCCAAAACTATAAAATAGCAGAATGGGAATTTATTCTACTAATTAATTGCCAAATTAATTTAATTAGCGGACGGTGTTTTATTCCGCTTAAATAGATGTCCAATTGCTATATTTGATCCAATTTATCTCAACAGTAATTTATTTGGCCAAATAAACTTCAATAACTAAGGTATATAAATTTTAAATGACGTTATTAATTAAAATAACGTAACTTAAATTCAGTCCGTTTAAATATGTCATAAATTTTACATGCCTAAAGCTACCAATAAGTTACACTAAAATGTTGTACTCGTCCATACGAGTTGTAACGACTCGGTATTCCAAACCATTTGCATCCGCACATGTCAGACTTGAATTGCTCAAAACAACAGATTGTTAATTTATATTTGGCAAAGCTCAACATATATAGTAAATAAATCAATTACAAAATCACAGACACAGAGTAATATAACAATAAGCAGCGGAATAGAATAAATAGTAGTTCATGAAGCTACTATATAAAACATCAGAGTCTGAAACAAAATACAACATAATATCTCAAATACAATATAGTCTCGAATACAAACAGATGACAAGTCTGAACAAAACCACTGGATAGCTGAAAGCTGAAAAGATATAGATGGATCACCAAGTGAAGCTCCAACTCCAAAGGTGAGTCTCAAATGCTGTGACACTCAGTCTGACCCGAGCGTAAAGCAAAACACAAAGCACTCGAGTCAAGATTAACATTCATATATTAATAAATTCAACTCAAGTGAAATATCAACTGAAATACAAGTAACTTAAATGATGTTTGGGATTTCCATCCTCTAAGGATCCGTGGAACTATCTACTATGTAGTAATATATGCTATTATAATATGTCTATAGTAAAGTAAACTATTAAAATAGCATTAAGGCGTTATCCATATTCCCCTTAACACATTTTTATAATTCCGTAGTTTATACAGATACTGTAAACTCCACTCGTAAGTGGGCTATCAGGGAGCACTCCATAGGTACGACATAAAAGAAACTCGAAGAAGGCGCGATAGGGCATGCGACAAGGCACTCGAGGCAATGCCAATGTAGATATACCATTTGCGTATTCGTATGGTGGTAACGCATAGCAGCTACTACCGCCCACCTCGTGACACACTCCCAAATCAAAAGTGCGCCCAATCAAATCACAAAAGCAATAGAATGGTATCGAAGAAATGTGTCTGATAGGAGGAATGACCTCACTTGGCCCGGCATGGCTCCTATTTTAGCCGCATCAAGCTGATTCACGGGAGTCAGGGATACGTAAATACCATATAGAATCATCACTAAACCATCCTACTTCATTCTGGAATATCCACTACGTGCACAGTTGTTAAAGTGGTTTTCGGTATTGGCAGAGAGTATGACAATATCCGATCCCGGTCTCTTTAACAACCAAACGTTATTATAACACCATGGTCATTTCATTTCAAACAGTTCATGATTCATATCAAAATATCGTATCATTTCAAACCATATCACTTTGGTATCATTATACACTTTAAATCATATTCATTTCAAAAATCGTAACACTTTCAAAATTATAGCACTTTCGAAATCGTAACACTTTTGAAAATCATAACATTTGGAAATCATAACACTTGGGAAATCATAGCACTTTTGAAATCATAACACTTTCCACTTAAACAGTTTAGATGTTGAAAATAGTACATATATTAAAATACTTTATAAATTAAAATATTATATATATATAATAATAAATGAAAATAGTTTGTATATATAATAAATTATTTATATAATAAAATTAGTTTCATCCAACTTCACAAATCGATTTAAATCATCTTGAATTCCAAAAATTCAATTGAAATCAATTCCAGTTTAACCATTTCAATTTAAAGTTCAAAGATTCATGTTTAAATATTCAAACATTTATAATATAAACTTCATTCATTTTTCAACATTAACTTTAAATTTATTCAAATTGGAAATTACTCCCTTAACCAGTTTTATAACAATTTATTTAAATCCTAATTCATATACCAAAATCATTATTAAACATTAAATCTCAATTTTATTAAAATTTGAGAATATTCATTTAATCACTTTTTATCAAATCAAGTTATAAACCAAGTTATAATCATATCTTTTCAAAATCTCAAAACCAATAAGTTTAAATCAATTCTTTCTTAAATTCAATTATTAACCAATTTAAATTCCAAGCCAACATTAATTTATCTTTCCAACCTTTATTATTAAAGTTATAAATCTATTTTAAAATATTAATATACTAATTAAATCAAATTTTATTAAATTAAATCTTATATATATATATATTTAAGAAAATAAAATTACAAGAAAATCTTAAAAATTATAATTCCAAAACTAACTTATAAATTTAAAATTCCCAAAACATATAATTTAAAATCTAAATTTTTTACATATCATATTTTTAAAAATCAATATTTAATATAACCCATATATTTCCTTTCTAAACCTTGGAAATCATTTTCAAAATATATAGACCAACGGTGTCTGTATATAATTCTCTATCCTTGGTCAAGCGATACAAAAATTTATCATTTCAATCCGTAATTTAATTATCTATGAGTATATATCATTTCAACCCGCAATCCCAAATTCAAAGTCAATGAAAATCGCTTGGGTTTATCATTTCAACCCATAACGATTTTCTCCTATTCTACAAGATCGTTCGGGTATGTATCATTTCAACCCATAAGGAATCCTATACTACTAGGGAACTTGCAGAGTGAAAACATATATAATAAATAAAATAAAAATATATAGCATATAACAACATGTATATATCATCAGTGATAAATTTAATATAAACAACAGGATATTGTGTCATATATCACAGGTGAACAGATACAGATAATGGCATATATATATATGGCAAATAATTAACAGCATCATATTTCAATTGTCATTTCAAGTGAAATCAGATCTAATAAATATAAGAACGTTAATCGTGAGTGACTGCTCACCTTTCGAGGCTAGAGAGAATAAACAATGGAATGAGTTATGGATCCAAGCACGAATTTCGAAGCAAAGCACGAAGGACTCGAGTTCGACGGACAAGCTGATAAATCGGAATCAATGGAAACAAATGAAATCAGTTTTGATATAAACTGAATATATATTATTACAAAATCAATATTTAAATTTAAGACAAATATAAAAATAAAATATATATAATTCAAATTCATTATTCTTAAAATATGAATATTCAAAATCAAAGATATATATATTGTAAAAAAATCAATATTATGAAACCAATATAAACTTACATTATTGTAATATAAATGCACCCAACCGAAAGTACGTAGAAATTTCTTTATTTTAAAATCAATACTTTATTGTAATCAATATATATATACACACAACAGGTCATATATAAACTTATAGAAACTTATATTTACATCTATTATAAACCTATATATATAACTATAGATTTCACACAACAGTTGTTATATTTACAAAATTACAGAGAAAATAAACATATCTTTAAACAAGTCATATACTACTCTAAAATTTATACATACTAACCTTTTATTATAACAACAACCAAAAATCTGACTGTGCATACATATCCAACTTTTGAAAAATAAAATTCTTATATACATATGTATAAATAGAAATCAATATCTAGTTTCAACTTTGAAACAAATTTTTTTTCTTCGTAATATCAATATATATAGTTTAAAATTAAACATGTTGACTCATGTATATTATACTTAAAATCGAACCACAACTTGATATAATAAGACTCGATACCAATAAACAAAACAGTATATATGTAACCTAAAGACTGTAAACAACAAACGTATATATATATATACAGTATACATATAATCTATCTTCTTATATAATATATACCGCAACTCATATATACTATCATAGTACGTTATACTATGAGCGGCATATTATATATGTAAACTATTATAGACTCATACAATAAAACCCATCAGATCATACGTGTATATATATAGCTAATATACATATACAAACATTTATACTATAACACCTTTAAACACAACAAGCAACCTATATATACCAATCACAGAATATATACATCTTTCAAATACTGACATATACTTTATATATCTAACATATATATATATATATATATATATATTAAAATTAAGTATACTTATGTAAACTAACAACATATATAAAGTTATGGAAATATATTATACGTATCAATATATATAGCTGCTGACATAAAGTTCAGGAAAATATATATTTTGTCAATAAATTTGCTGACCAAAACTAAAATAAAATAAACTATATATATACTTATATATATAAACTAAACCCAATATATAAAATAATATATATATATATACCTAAAAAAATGACAGAGAATGCTGCAAGGTTGATGGCTTGGGGTTGCGGAGGTTCTAGTAGCACGGAAAGTGGAACGGTGAAGACTGAAGGATGGAAGCTCGGCCGATGGTTGCCTGGGCTTGGGTTTCAGGGCTTGAGGGCGGAGGTTGTGAGCCGGAGGGGTTGACATGACGGGAAGATGTGGCATGCGAGTGGTGCATTGCAAAGTATATGGGCGGCGGTTGGTGATGGGATCTCGGCCGATGGTAAGAGGAGGAAGGAGGCGATGAGGCTTCGGTTGCAGGTTGGATCTGGGCTCGTGTGTAGGTTGGTGGAGAGAGGAGTTGAACTGGGGTGGTGCGGCCATGCGAGGCTGGGTGTTGGAGAGAGAGAAGGACGCGGAGAGTGGAAGTGGCGATGGGAGAGAAGCTTTGCAAAAAAAAATGAGAGGAAGAAGAAGAAGTGACAGCAAATATATCAAGCTTTGCAAAAAAAAGAGAAAATGAAGTTATAAAGGCAAATTACAATGAACCGTTTAAATTTTATGAATACAAAACGTATACAAGTTTTATACGTTTAGACTTTCGAAACGGTATGGGATGGAAACGACTGAATTTTTAGTAAATAATGAAATAAATGTCCATTTGTTTCAACCTATGGACAGTTGAATGCCCAGAGAATCCAAAAGATTTAAATACGGATCTGGTACAGTTAATTGTTTCGCAATTTGTCGCATACCGAATACCGAAATGTACAAATGAATACACTGTGGAGATCAGCACGACGAGACAAACAGAATTGTATACAGATCTAAATGATACGACCATTCTATCAAAAGTCGATATTCGGTACCGAAATGCTGCTAAAACTTCAAAAATAAGATAAACGGAGCAATAGCAGTCCAAATTTGGCAAAATGAAATATGACGTCTCACTCAGAAGATGGTTTTCAATCTTATTATATAAAAATATTCAAGTTTGGAAAATATTTTATTATCATCAAATATTAACTGATTTAAATTAAATAAAATTACACAAGAAAATAAACTACCATATTATCCGATGAAAATTTACCATTTGCTGTGCTTAAATAGACGTATTCCAAATATCAAAATTTTTATTTCAAAATTTTCTTATTTAAAATTTTACAAAATTCAGTTAATTATGTTATTCAAACTATTAAAAACTTACGGGTCGTTACACTCCCCCACTCAAAACTTTTCGTTCTAAAAAAGGAACGAGGTAGGATAATAGAAACAACCAGAAAGAAAATAGATTTGAAATACAAAATGAAATAATTAATTTACACCATATAAATTTCATTTATTTTTAAATTGGTTTATATTCAACTAATTGATTTCAATTCATTTTATTTAATCAATCAAATTTATTGTGTTCACATTTGATTGATTTCATTTCCCTATATTTTTATTCAATTGATTTGTTTCAAATTCATTAACATTTATTGCAAAATTTCACAACAAAATTTGTTTTATTTTACTCATTTATTTAATCTATTTGATCAACCATAGTTAATTTCACCTCAACGTTCAACTTTAACTATTCAAAACCATATAGATTTCAATTTTAGATAAATTAATATTCAACCATTTGGTTTAATCCATTTTATTCAACTAATAAACAGTCTTTCAATTTAAAATTTATTCTCTTTAATTTTATCAACATTTCTTTCAAACAAATTCGTTTTTAAATTAACTTATTTATTTTATCCATTTATCTTCATCTAAGTTGATTCTACTAAAATTCAAGTTCATTATTCTTAAGTTCATATTTATCTGCTTAAATAGTCTTCCTTTTTTATTTATTTAATTTATTTCAGTTAACATATTTTGCAACATATATTAGGTGTATTCATTTTATAACCATATATTATTTAAAAAATAAATTTCCCTTTTTATTATTCAATTTATTATCCAATTTATTATCGGTAAATTCCCTTAACAAAATATCATTTTGATATCCTATTACTTATATCATAGGGTATACTATCCAATTACATTCCAATTATATTTAAACTTTTCTAGGTAAGTTATATTAATGTTTCATAGTGTAATTAAACACTATACAAATTTTCATTTCACTTACACCCTTCCCATTAATAAAAATTTAGTTTGAACATTTATTATTCAAATTTCCTCTTGTAAATCTCCAATTACAAATTCATTAATATTTTAGGTAAGTTATATATTAGAATGAAATTGAGTATTATACAGATAAGCATTATTCAAATTCAACTATTTCAAGTTGGTTACATTTCATTTATCATTTCAGATATTCCAATTATTCAAAATTTAATTTAATTTCACTAATTGAAACCATTTCTTAATATAAAACTTAAGATTCAAATTTCCGGTTTCACCTCAAACTACTTGAAATAATTATATAAATATATATATTTTGTAAATCAAATCATATTCAAGAAATTCAAATCAAATTCCTTTTTCAAAAAAAAAGTGTAGCAAAGCTACTAACTCGTCTCTCCACTTTGAAACTCGAAAATGAATGTCGATGATGCTGTAGCCATCACCGAAGTAATTTTCCAGCGACAAACGAAGAGAGTATAGACTTAATTACTTTAAAAAAATTCTTTTGAAACAATTTCCATTCAAAAATACTTTCAAATAATATATTCCCAAGCTTTAAAATCAAAATTTTGAAAATACCGGAAATTGAATTCTCAAATTCCTAATTTAAATTCATTTTCAATTCTAAATCAATTTATAAACCATGTTTTATAAATTCAATTATTTATATCATGCTGCAATAGTCAATGGTTTACAAAATAATAAATGACAATAAAATATTATCATTTCTTACAACCAATTCATTTAACTATTTAGTTTCAGAAAATTATACCTTTATATATGTAATATAATCGTACACAAAAATTTATTCCATTTACCAATTTTGAAAACAATATCGTGTCAGTTTGCTCTGTTTAAGTGTTTTGGAATTCCAATCGATAGCGTTGATCAGGCAAATCGATCGAAATCCCAAATCAACCTTAACAACTCAAACAACACAATATATAAAACATTTTTATATAAACTACAAACACACTCCCTCGCTCGATGATTCCATAATGGAATTCAGACAAGGATAGAGATCCAAATACAAGGGGACTCTAATCAAAAGAATTCAAACTAGAAGATAGACTCGAAACGAAGATAAGAAGATTAAATAACAAAAGAGAAAAGATGGATAGACTTATATAAGTCATGGGCGACCTTAACCGGGTCAACCGTGACTTCAAGAATAAGATCGATGCAGAATTCTGAAGTAAATCTTCATTGGATCACGAGAGAATTTCCCTGGTTTTCTACTAGAGAAACATTCGGGCATAGCAAGGAATAGCTGCATCGTAAACCGAGGATATAGAAATCTTCGGTGAATCAATTCTCGTTGTAATCGAGTTTCACCCCTTTACAAATCATAACAGACTGGCGGAACTGCCGATTCATTATAGAGATCAACTGAAGTGGAGTTATGGGATACTCTAGAATCAAGAAAAACACGAATAGGGAGAGACAAGAATGGATTTCAGAACAAAAGGGAAAGTTCCGAAAATCAAAAGAAATCCTAATCAAAGAGGAGAAATTCAAGCTCGAACGAAGGTGATTCTGTAATTAAATTCACTCTATATGCTGAGTTTTGCCTAAACCAGAGCTCATATACCAACTGTAACGACCCGGTATTTCGAACCATTCGCATCTGCACATGTTAGACTTGAATTGATCAAAACAACAGATTGTTAATTGATATTTGGCAAAGCTCAGCATATACAATAAATAAATCGATTACAGAATCACAAACACAGAGTAATATAACAATAAGCAGCGGAATAGAATAATAGTAGTTCATAAAGCTACTATATAAAACATCAGAGTCTGAAACAAAATACAACAGAATATCTCAAATACAATATAGTCTCGAACACAAACAGATGACAAGTCTGAACAAAACCACTGGATAGCTGAAAGCTAAATAGATACAGATGGATCTCCAAGTGAAGCTCCAACTCCAAAGGTGGGTCTCAAATGCTGTGACACTCAGTCTGACCCGAGCGTAAAGCAAAACACAAAACACTCGAGTCAGGATTAACATTCTTATATTAATAAATTCAACTCAAGTGAAATATCAACTGAAATACAAGTAACTTAAAGGATGTTTGGGATTTCCATCCTCTAAGGATCCATGGAACTATCTACTATGTAGTAATATACGCTATTATAATATGTCTATAGTAAAGTAAACTATTAAAACAGCGTTAAGGTGTTACCCATATTCCCCTTTAACACATTTTTATAATGCCTTAGTCTATACAGATATTGTAAACTCCACTCGCAGGTGGGCTATCAGAGAGCACTCCATAGGTACGACATAAAACAAACTCGTAGAAGGCGCGATAGGGCACGCGACAAGGCACTCGAGGCAATGCCAGTGTAGATATACCATTTGCGTATCCGGACTGGTGGTAACGCATAGCAGCTACTACCTCTCACCTTGTGACACACTCCCAAATCAAAAGTGCACCCAATCAAATCACAAAAGCAATAGAACGGTATCGAAGAAATGTGTACGATAGAAGGAATGACCTCACTTGGCCCGGCGTGGCTCCTGTTTTAGCCACATCAACATGACTCACGGGAGTCAGGGCTACGTAAATACCATATAGAATCGTCACCAAACCATCCTACTTCATTCTGGAATCTCCACCACGTGCACAGTTGTTAAAGTGGTTTTCGGTATTGACAGAGAGTATGACAATATCTGATCCCGATCTCTTTAACAACCAAACGTTATTATAACACCGTGGTCATTTCATTTCAAACAGTTCATGATTCATATCAAAATATCATATCATTTCAAACCATATCAATTTGGTATCATTATACACTTTAAATCGTATTCATTTCCAAAATCGTAACACTTTCAAAATTATAACACTTTCGAAATTGTAACACTTTTGAAAATCATAACATTTGGAAATCATAACACTTGGGAAATCATAACACTTGGGAAATCATAACACTTTCCACCTAAACAGTTTAGATGTTGAAAATAGTACATATATTAAAATAATTTATAAATTAAAATAGTTTATATATATAATAATAAACGAAAATTGTTTGTATATATAATAAATTATTTTATATAATAAAAATTAGTTTCCTCCAACTTCGCAAATCGATTTAAATCGTCTTAAATTCCAAAAATTCAATTGAAATCGATTCCAGTTTAACCATTTCAATTTAAAGTTCAAAGATTCAAGTTTAAATATTCAAACATTTACAATATAAACTTCATTCATTTTTCAACATTAACTTTAAATTTATTCAAATTGGAAATTACTCCTTTAACCATTTTTATAACAATTTAGTTAAATCCCAATTCATATACCTAAATCAATATTAAACATTAAATCTCAATTTTATTAAAATTTGAGAATATTCATTTAATCACTTTTTGTAAATCAAGTTATAAACCGAGTTATAATCATATCTTTTCAAAATCTCAAAACCAATAAGTTTAAATCAATCTTTCTTAAATCAATTATTAAACAATTTAAATTCCATTCCAACATTAATTTATCTTTCCAACCTTTATTATTAAAGCTATAAGTCTATTTTAAAATATTAATATACTAATTAAATCAAATTTCGTTAAATTAAATCTTATATATATATATATATTTTAAGAAAATAAAATTATAAGAAAATCTTAAAATTTATAATTCCAAAACTAACTTATAAATTTAAAATTCCCAAAACATATAATTTAAAATCTAATTTTTTTACATATTATATTTTTAAAAATCAATATATAATAAAACCCATATATTTCCTTTCAAAACCTTGGAAATCATTTTCAAAATATATAGACCAACGGTATCTATATATAATTCTCTATCTTATCGTCAAGTGATACAGATATTTATCATTTCAATCTGCAATTTAATTATCTATAGGTATATATATCATTTCAACCCGCAATCCTAAATTCAAAGTCAATGAAAATCGCTTGGGTTTATCATTTCAACCCATAACAACTTTCTCCTATTCTACAAGATCGTTTGGGTATGTATCATTTCAACCCATAGGGAATTCTATACTACTAAGGAACTTGCAGAGTGAAAACATATATGAATATATATATATAGCATATAACAACAGGCATATATCATTAGTGATAAATTTAATATAAACAACAGGATATGGTGTCATATATCAAAGGTGAACAGATACAGATAATGGCATATATATATGGCAAATAATTAACAGCATCATATTTCAATTGTCGTTTTAAGTGAAATCAGATCTAATAAATATAAGAACGTTAATCGTGAGTGACTGCTCACCTTTCAAGGCTAGAGAGAATAGACAATGGAATGAGTTACGGATCCAAGCACGAATTTCGAAGCAAAGCACGATGGACTCGAGTTCGACGGATAAGCTGATAAATCGGAATTAATGGAAACAAATCAAATCAGTTTTGATATAAACTGAATATATATATTATTACAAAATCAATATTTAAATTTAAGACAAATATAAAAATAAAATATATATAATTCAAAATCATTATTCTTAAAACACAAATATTCAAAATCAAAGATACATATATTATAAAAAAAATCAATATTATAAAACCAATATAAACTTACATTATTGTAATATATATACACCCAACTGAAAGTACGAAGAAATTTCTTTATTTTAAAATCAATACATTATTGTAATCAATGTATATATATATATACTCAACAAGTCATATATAAACTTATAGAAACTTATATTTTCATCTATTATAAAACTATATATATATATATAACTAGAGATTTCACACAACAGTTGTTATATTTACAAAATTACAGAGAAAATAAACATATCTTTAAACAAGTCATATACTACTCTAACATTTATACATACTAACCTTTCATTATAACAACAACCAAAAATCTGACTTAGAAATCAATATCTAGTTTCAACTTTAAAACAATTTATTTTTTTGAAATATCAATATATATAGTTTAAAATTAAACATGTTGACTCATGTATATTATACTTAAAATTGAACCACAACTTGATATAATAAGACTCGAAATCAATAAACAAAACAATATATAGGTAACCTACAAACTGTAAACAGCAAACATATATATATATATATACAGTATACATATAATATATCTTCTTATATAATATATACCGTAACTCATATATACTATCATACTACGTTATACCGTGAGTAGCATATTATATATGTAAACTATTATAGACTCATACAGTAAAACCACTCAGATTATACGTGTATATATATATAGCTAATATACATATACAAACATTTATATTATAACACCTTTAAGCACAACTGGCAACCTATATATATACCAATCACAGAATATATACCTCTTTCAAATACTAACATATACTTTATATATATCTAACATATATATATATATATTAAAATTAAAATTAAGTATACTTATGTAAACTAACAACATATATAAAGTTCTGGAAATATATTATACGAATCAATATATATATAGCTGCTGACATAAAGTTCAGGAAAATATATATTTTGTCAACAGATTTGCCGACCAAAACCAAAATAAAATAAACTATATATATACTTATATATATTAATTAAACCCAACATATAAAATAATATATATATATACCAAAAAAATGACAGAGAATGCTGCAAGGTTGATGGCTTGGGGCTGCGGAGGTTCTAGTAGCAAGGCAGGTGGAACGGTGAAGAGTGATGGATGGAAGCTCGACCGGTGGTTGCCTGGGCTCAGAGGGCTTGAGGGCGGAGGTTGTGAGCCGGAGTGGTTGACGTGGCGGGAAGATGTGGTAGGCGAGTGGTGCGTTGCAAAGTATATGGGCGGCAGTTGGTGATGGGATCTCGACCGAACGTAGGAGGAGGAAGGAGGCGATGAGGCTTCGGTTGCAGGTTGGATCTGGGTTCGTGTGTAGGTTGGTGGAGAGGGGAGTTGAACTGGGGTGGTGCGGCCATCCGAGGCTGGGTGCAGGAGAGAGGGAAGGACGCGGAGAGTGGAAGTGGCGATGGGAGAGAAGCTTTGCAAAAAAAAAATGAAAAGAAAAAAATGAGAGGAAGGAGAAGAAGTGACAGCAAATATATCAAGCTTTGCAAAAAAAAGAGAAAATGATGTTATAAAGGCGAATTACAATGAACCGTTCAAATTTTATGAATACAAAACGTATACAAGTTTTATACGTTTAGACTTTCGAAACGGTATGGGATGGCAACGGCTGAATTTTTAGTTAATAATGAAATAAATGTCCATTTGTTTCAACCTCTGGACTGTTGAATGCCTAGAGAATCCAAAAGATTTAAATACAGATCTGGTATGGTTAATTGTTTCGTAATTTGTCGCGTACCGAATACTGAAATGTACAAATGAATACACTGTGGAGATCAGCACGACAAGACGAACAGAATGGTTTACAGATCTAAATGATACGACCATTCAATCAAAAGTCGATATTCGGTACCGAAATGCTGGTAAAACGTCGAAAATAAGATAAACGGAGCAATAGCAGTACAAATTTGGCGAAACGAAATATGACGTCTCACTCAGGAGATGATTTACAATCTTATTATATAAAATATTCAGGTTTGGAAAATATTTTATTATCATCGAATATTAACTGATTTAAATTAAATAAAATTACACAAGAAAATAAACTTCCATATTATTCGATGAAAATTTACCATTTGTTATGCTTAAATAGACGTATTCCAAATATCAGAATTTTATTTCAAAATTTTATTATTTGAAATTTTACAAATTCAGTTAATTATGTTATTCAAACTATTAAAAATTTACGGGTCGTTACACGAGTGCAACGCAAAAATCCGTATGTAAATCGGATTTAAAATAGGCACATTATGGCATTTTTAAAGTTTTACACATAATAATATAATTAAATTTAAACAAGAATTTCTCACCTCCAAACAACAGCCCAGCCCAAATATAAACCCGATCTGCCTCAACAATCCCCTTCTTCCTCCCCTATTTTTCCATTTACGCCTGTGCACGCAGTGCACGATCACGCAAGTGCATGCGTGCACGAACCCTATGATGCCAAGCATCGATGCACCATTCTCCGAACCGACTTCACCACCAGATTGCTTGCCTCTCTCTCTCGACATGCCTGCATCCTTCCCCCTTCGACCGGTCCACCCCATGGTGTTGCGCCCTCCTTCTGCCGTGAAGCCAATAATGTGTCCAGGTGAAAGTCGTGAATCTCAAGTACGAACCGCACCTCATGAAACTCGGCCTCGAGCTGCTCCTCGTCAAGACAAACGCAACCAAACCCACCTTGTCGCCTATCGACGACCCTATCTCCTCCAAAATCAAACCCTAGTTTTCAACCAATGACGATCGTCAGCACGGAATCGCACCGAAATCTCCACAAAAATACTACGTCTCGATACGAACTCGACGGTGCTAGCGGCATCGAACGATTCGAAGTGGATCAAGAGAAATTGATTTTTGAAGTTTGGAAACATTTTTATACCCTTTCAGTTTTTTGGCAATAACTCGATCGATATTCGATGAATTCGAGCGCCGTTAATTTTTAAAAACTTATGGATCGGTACAAACAACTTTGTAGTTGGACGTTGGAGCTAAAAGCGAGTGGTTTGGGAGATTTTGATTTTTGAATATGGGAAAATGGTTTGTTTCATTCACTGGAATTTGAGATGAACAAGGGGTTGGGTATAAATGAATGTCAGAAAGGAGAATGACTTCTATTGAACATCCGGATATAAACACGCACTTGCAGGACAACAAGGGGAACATGGAAGCGGCTGTGGCGGCAAAAGGTACAAGGTAGAGGAAGGCAACACCAGCATGTGGGTAAAAGGAAATACAAATTGGTGGCTGTGGGAAAAATGGTGGCTATCATGTACTGTGTGTACCTGTGTGTTAATTTTTAAATTAAATAACGATACCCAGCCGCACCATAGCATGTCCGCGTATGGGCCGCGAATGATAGAAAATAAAACACAATGGCGTATAACAATGTTACACGGTCACAAAATAAAAATAAAACAGACAAGTTATCTTATTCTGTGAAGTGTTAAAAGTACCAACGTTTGCCGCAAAAATCGTCAAACGAAATTTAATTATTTTCCAAATCAAAAATTATGGAAAATTTTCAAAAATTAAATTACAAATACGCCATTGTAAATCAGGTTTTAATTGAAACATAGATTTTTATTATAATTTAATTCAAATCCGAATATTTAAATAAATTAAATATTCAAATTTGAAGCCCCAAAATACAGGTTGTTACACGTAGAGCAGCGGGCAGAGGAGCAGGTTATGGAGAGGTTAAAACAATTGCTTACTCAATATAATGCCAATGTGCTCAAGTTTAGAGACCAGGAGTGGCTTAAAGATGATTATCCCTGACTCCATGAGCATGCTTGGGAGCGGATTGTTGAGTTAGAGAAGGACTTTCTTCAAGGCATTGAGGTGGATCTGGAATAGTTGGAGAAGGAGATCTTGGTGAAAGATGAGCACCAGATTTTGCCTGACAGCTTGCTCCTTATCCATCCGGAACATGCCACAACCATGCCAGTCACACTCTTAGGACTCAAGCCGCTCCTGACTCCATCGTTGATTCTGGGTATGATCCGGAGAGGCCTAAGATACAAAAATCTAATGTTCTCTTTCCTAGTCCGAAGGAGGCCTCCAATGGCACTCCGGCTCATGTAGAGCTATAGATTGAAGAAGGTATCTCCTTGACTTCTGTTGTATTTCAAAGAGTTGACATATCACTTACCAATGTCACTAATCTCTCTTTCAATGTCTCTCTAGCTTCAGGTAAGCCTGCAGTCACCCCGCTTTCTCCTAAAGATTCCCGGCCAGTGCAATAAGTGCCTATGACAGAGTTAGTAATTGTTATAGTTTCGACAACGATGCCCATTGCTCTAGTTGAAGTGACTCTCGGCCCTAACGAGTGGGTGATTGATGCTCTACTGGATGAAGGAACCGATGGGACCCAAGGTGCTCAGATTGATGAGGATGCTTTAATCACTGGAGGTTCCGAAGTCTTGCCAGGTCACACCTTGAGTGGCATTGAGCGCCAATGTCTTTTAGACATAGAGATCAAGTTGGAGAAGGAGGAGGATTTTCCCATTCCTTTATCTGTGGCCTTGCCAGGCCAGACAATTTATACTCCTGTATATATTCTTTCGCCTAAAAGCGCTCAGAGCATGCATGTTGGATCCTCACAGAGTACTCCAGCTTTCGTTTCCCTACTTGAAAGTGCCCAGAGTGTGACAGCTAGATCACTGTAGAGTACTCCAGTCAAAGGCGAAGGAGGCAAAGGAAGAGAAGAAACCGGAATGGAGAGAGTTCGAGTGATGTTTCCTTCGGTTCTTGAAGAAGAAGCAAAGGTGAAAAGCATCGAAGAAGTAATGATAGGCTTGGCTTGTATGTTTAGACTCTCTTTTCGTTTGAAATAATAGCAGTCTATTTTGGTTTGCTGGTCGGATTTGTGCGGGTTGGGCCCCTTGCTTTTGTTTTTGCTTCTAGTGTTAATAAGCATTTGTACTTAGCTTTTTGAATTTTGCGTGGATTACAAAAGTCCTTAGTTTTGTTAAATCATTGTGTGAAAATTTTCTAAGTACTTCCAAAGTATGCTTTCAATTCAATGTACTCGCGGTTTACTTCTCTTCGTTATCGCTATCGGACTAAGTCCTTAGCCCATTTTGTAATTGACCGGCCTTTCACCACTCTGGCGAACACTAGGTAATCGTTGAGATGCCAAATTCCGGACATTAGTTGAGATTAGTCACTTAGGACCAGCGACTTAAACATCCTCTTCCGGGATAAAGATTGCCGATTGTGCTAAACTTTGGGTGCTTGTTTAGATTTAACTACTCAAGATCGCAGTAAGTACATCCTCATCTAGGATGTTTACATTCAATCTCACCTAACTCGGGGAATTGATTGAAGGCTTGAAAGTTGGATCCCACCTTACTCCGTGCATGGATCTTCCATTTTTCCAACTCTGGACAAAATGTTAAGAGTTGGACGGTTTTATCATGTCCACTTCGGTTTATACTCCTGCCCTCAGTCCAGGGATAAGAGTTGAGTAAGTGAACGGTCGTATCATGTTCGCTTTGATTTATACTCCCACCTCAATTCGAGGTTTAGAGTTAGCATACGGATGGTAATGTTATGTCCGGTTTGAGTTTATACTCCTGCCCCCAATCCGAGGACGAAAGTTAGCGTACAGACGGTCATATCATGTCCATTTGCGTTTATACTCCTGCCCCCAGTCCAGGGATGGGAGTTAACGTGCAAACAGTCATGTCATGTTCGGCTAGAGTTTATACTCCTATATCCAATTCGAAGGCGGGAGTTGGTTAGCATCAATCTTTGGACACCAAAAAGGACTTCATGGGCCTGATCATGGGCTATAGAAATTTGATCGGCACCTAACTCCAGGTACCTGCACACCTGCGTTAATCATATGCAGATTCATTCGAGTCGGTCAGGTTACAACTCTTAAGTAATGGAGAGACTGATTTTCAGCCAGGAAAAGCCGTTTTATTTCATAAAAAATGGAAAATGACAGAATCTGTCTTATTACACCGCTCTAGCCAATTATTTACACGCTTGTTTCTAAGTGAAAGAGTGTCGTAAGTGCTTGCAATTCCACGCCCTCGAGAGTGAGATCCTGTCCACAGTTGCTAGTTTGCAAGTGTCATCTCCAAGCTTTTCCGCTATTGCATATGGACCTTCCTAACTTGCACCCAAGTTCTTAGGGCTAGGGAAAATTCTTTTGAGGACCAAATCACCAATTTCAAAGGTTTGTCTCCTAACTTTAGTATTGTAATATCGAGTGAGTTGGTGTTTGTATGCAGCTGCTCTCAACTCGGCTTTGGTCCGCTTCTCATCAATCATATCAAGGGACTCCCAAAAGGAGTTGCTCGTTCATTTGTGGATTGTAATGCGTCACTCGATGAGAAGGTACTTTCAGTTTGACCAAAATCATAGCCTCCATCCGTATGCCAAGGCGATTGGAGAGTGACCAGTCGCTGACTTGTGGGTGGTTCGATAAGCCCAAAATGTTAACGGATGTTCGTCAACCCACTTCCCCTTGGCCTTCTCTAACCGCTTCTTAAGAATGGACTTGGTAATTTGGTTTATATCTTCAACCTATCAATTCATCTGAACGTGTGCTACCACTGCAAATCACTTCTCTATGGGATGTCGATGACAGAAATCCTTAAACTTCGTGCTGTCGAATTGGGTTCCATTGTCGGTAGCGACTGTCTGTGGAACTCCAAAACGACAGATAATATTCCAAACTACAAAGTTGATTACTTTCTTTGTGGTAATCATGGCCAATGGCTCTGCCTCAGCCCATTTGGTAAAGTAATCAACCACCATGATAGTGTACTTCGCACCACCTTTAGATATCGGTGGAACACTGATGATATTAATGCCCTAAACTGCAAATGGCTAAGGACTGACCATTTGAATCATTTCTGTCGGCGGGGCTCTTGGAATTTTAACAAATCTATGGCACTTGTCACGCCTTGGGTATAATCAGCTGCGTCTCGATTGACAGTTAGCTAGAAATATCTAAATCGAAGAATCTTCTTTACCAAGGTTTGCCCCCTAGTGTGGTCTCCACAAGTCATGTCATGAAATTCTCTTAGGACTTGTTTAGCCTCATCGTGAGCGACATACCGAAGCATGGGTACAGAAAAACCCTTCCTGTATAGTAATCCTTCTTGCATGAAGTATCCTAAGGCTTAGCGAAGGATTTTTCATCGTTTATTCCTTCTCTCTGAAAGGATCCCTCTTTGCAAATAATTCTGAATCGGAACTATCCATGACTCCCTTTCAGGTTCAGTCTCCAAGATCCAATCAACAACCATCTGGTCGATGCTCGGAGCTAAAAGTACTTCCACTGGAACCAAGCCCATGAGTTGCGCATCTACAGAACTAAGCAACATAGCCAATGAATCGGCCTTTTTAATCTGGTCTTTGGGAATATGTGCCACCGTATAGTATTCAAAGTCGTCTAGCACCCAGGAACCCGATTTAGATAAGGAGCTAACCTTGCTCCCTTTACCTGATACTCTTTCCGATCCAGGCATACCACTAGTTAAGAGTCGTAGGAAATGTGCAAAGTCTTTATTCCTAGTTTCTTGGCGATTTTGAGTCATGCAATCAGGGCCGCAATTCAGCTTCGTTGTTCATCGCTGGAAAGTCAAGTTTCAGGGCGTAACTGATCGGGTGTTCTTCGAGAGTGACAAATAGGACTTCAGCACCGAAACATCGATCACTAGATGCATTATCCATGTACATCTTCCATCTAATTTCTTTTTCTCTACTGATCTTCAGAGGATCATCTCGTGCAGTGAATTTAGCTATGAAATCGGCCAAGGCTTGACCATAGATTGCTTTCCGAGGGTGGTAGGTTATGTCGTATTGAGTTAATTCAATGTTCCATTTCAACAGCCTTCCAAAAATCTCAAGTTGTTGTAAGACTTGTCCCAAAGTCTGGTCGGTAAGGACATTGATTGGATGAGCCTGGAAATAGGGGTGGAGTTTTCTAGAAGCAATCAACAAGCAGTAAGCGATCTTTTCCAATCTCGAATAGTTTTTTTCTACTCCTATCAAGCGCTTGCTGATATAGTAGACCGGTCGTTGGATGTAGGATTCCTTACATATAAGTGCAGCGTTCAAGGCATGCACCGACACTGACAGGTATACGAATAAATCCTCATCATCCATCGGTTTCGAGAGAATTGGAGGTCTCTCCAAGTGATTCACCAGAGCATGGAATGCATTTTCACAGTCTTAATTCCGCTCGAGGTTTCTCTTCCCTTTCTTGACACTTCGAAGAAGGGGATGATTTGTTAGTGGCTCTGGAGATGAACCGACTTAGGACGACGACCTTATCATTTAAGCTTTGGACTCCCTTGATCGTCTTTGGGGCTTCGATCTCCTTTAAAGCCATGATCTTTTCTGGATTGGCTTCAATATCATAAAAATTGACAAAGAAGCCCAAGAAGTTCCCCGATGCAACGCCGAAAGAGCATCTCAAGGGATTGAGCATTACCCTGTATTGTGGAAGGGTACCAAACATCTCTGCTAGATCATCAACGTGGTCTATAGAATGCTCACGTAAACTTCCATCGATCGTCCAATCTGGTCTTTAAACATATGGTTCACGAGCCTTCAATAAGTTGCTCCTTCATTCTTTAATCCAAAGGGCATGACCAGGTAGCAATAGAGTCCAAGTTTGATTATAAAGCTGGTGTGTTCTTGATCCGGGACGTGCATCAGGATCTGATTGTACCCAGAGTGCGCGTCCATGAATGAAAGTAGCTCGTGTCTAGCAGTCAAGTCCACCAGCTGATCTATCCTTGGAAGCTGGAAGCTGTCCTTCGGGCATGCCGTATTCAAGTGCGAATAGTCGATGCATGTCCCCCACTTCCCGTTTGAATTTTTCACCAAAACAGGGTTTGATACCCAATCCGGGTATAAGGCATCACGGATGAAGCCATTTTTCTTCAGCTTATCTACTTCTTCTTTGAGTGCAGCGGATCTCTCAAGACCCAGGATGCGGTGTTTCTATTTCACAGGAATGCATTTGGAATGGATGTTCAATGCATGGCGTGCTATCTCGAGCGAGATCCCATACATATCCGAGTGTGTCCAGGAAAACACATCCAGGTTCGCTCGGGGAAATCCAACCAACTCCTTCATCACACTAGCGTCGAGCTAAGATCCAACCTTCAGGACTTTGCTTGAATCATACCTGCTGACTGGAACAACATCGTTAACTCGGCTGGAGCTGCTCGCCCACCTTCTGGATCTTTTCGTCTGTCCATATAATCATAGAGCCGACTAGTCTGCCCGAGCCAGGGCTCAGGCTGTAGTTTCTACATCCAAAACCTTTATGCGGAGGGCCCCCTCTACATTCTTTCCTTTCTCATTTCTCGTTGCCTCCTTTAGCTCGGCGACGTTTTGAATGCTTTCGAAGCTATGATTCTAATAATTAATAAGTAACACTTTATTATATTCGAAAGGTTTTGAAAGAAGGATTTTAAAGTGTTTTAAAAAGGCAGGAGTCAAATGTTTTGAAAATAGATATATGCTTTCAAAGGGTCGATCCGTAGGGAATTGATGATTTTAAAAATCTATTCAATCAAATTAAACCAAAGTCGAGTGAAAGTTAAGCAAGAGAATTAGAAAATTAGCTAACTAACTAAAAGAAAAGAGATGCAAATATAAAAGTTAAATGACAATTTAGAGAATAAATCGACTCTCTAGATCATGTAGTTCAACACTTATGAAATCATGATCTCTCCTTTATGGTCATTAGTGCTTTAATTGATGTGCATATCATAAGTATGGCATATTTGTGCTATTAGTTAGCCAACATAAGCCATTAAACTTTGACACACCCCTTAAACCACTTATTGTTATGTATACCATAATTACTACTTACCTTAATTAGTACTTACCTTAATTAAGTGAACTCGTTGGTTATAAATACCAACCCCTCTATAAAGCTATTTGTGTGAATAAGAAGATATACTGAGTTCTTCTATGTTTCTTTTACATTGAGAGATCTTATTCAAATCTATTAATATGGTATCAGAGCCATACAATTCAAAATCAGAAATTAAGCGATCCGATTTCAAATTCAATATCCCCAATTCGTCTCTTTAGATTAGAATCCGCTCTCTTCTCTTCTGAAATTTGTTCTAATCAAAATTAATCCTAGCATTGAGTAATTTGCTCTGTCGTTTCAAGATTCTTGTTTTGTCTTTTCGAAATTCGTCTCTTTTGAGATCTGGTTTATCATCAAGGTATTCGAAATCAACCCAAATCTTTTAGTTCGAGATCTCATGAGTGAAGAAAAAGTCTCTACAGTCATGGATGTAATGCCCATGATGTCAAAAATAACTGACCATAAACTAAGTGGTTCGAATTACTTAGATTGGAGCAAAACAGTATGGTTGTACCTTCGCAGTACTGAGAAAGATGATCATCTCACCGATGATCCTCCTGACAGTAATTCAACAGAGAAAAAAGATCAAATATGGTTGAGGGATGATGCTCGTCTATTTCTTCAGATTCGAAAATCCATTGATAGTGGAGTTATTGGATTGGTGAATCACTGTGAGTTTGTTAAAGAATTAATGGATTATTTAGAGTTTCTATATTCTGGAAAGGGGAACTTATCTTGTATGTATGAAGTCTGTAAGTCATTCTATCGGGTTGAAAAACAGGATCAATCTCTCATGGAATATTTTATGATGTTCAAAAAGAAGTATGAAGAATTTAACCTATTATTACCACTAAGTTCTGATATAAAGATCCAACAAAAGCAAAGGGAGCAAATAGCTATAATGAGTTTTCTAGGAGGGCTACCACATGAGTATGAATCTGCTAAATCACAGGTACTTTCTGGTACAGATATGTCATCATTGCAAAAAGTTTACAGTCACATCCTTCGAACATAAAGAACAGGTTCTCATCTTGTCGGAAATCCTTCTACAGAAAGTGCTCTGGTAGGACAAAGTAACAAGTACAATAATTGGAAACCAAATCAAAATAGTGGATCTCAGAGACCTGAAAGACCTGAAGTTCGGGCACGTGCATCTGAAATTCGTGCACCAGATACTAGAAATGTAATGTGTAACTACTGTAAAAAACTTGGACACACAAAATTTGACTGCAGAAAACTAAAATTTAAAATACAACAAGATCAGCAGAAGCAGGTTATGGGTACTGAACAAAAGAACAACAACACTGCAAATATAGTGAAAACAGGAGATGATATTGATAATACGGCTGCACTTTCAGAGGAGTTTGCTAAATTTCTGAAGTATCAAGAATTTCTGAAGGGTTCTTCATCTATCACTACTGTTGCAAACACAGGAAAGAATAAATGGGTTATCGATTCCGGTGCGACTGACCATATGACAGGTAATTCCTCCCTTTTCTCTACCTTTCAGTCGAACAATTCAAAACACACGGTGACTCTTGCCAATGGATCGTGTTCCACAGTTCAAGGAACTGGAATTGTTTATCCTACCACCTCACTTCCTTTAACTTCTGTCCTACACTTACCTGAACTATCTTTTAACTTACTATCTGTTAGCCAACTCACTCAAAAATTGAACTGTTTCGTATCTTTTTATCCAAATTATTGTATTTTCCAGGATCTAGTAACGAGGCGGACTATTGGTAAAGGACATGAGTCCGGAGGGTTATACATTCTTGATACACCACCATCATCTCCTGTAGCTTGTTCAAGTATATCTTCAGCCCTCAAGACTCACTGTCAGCTTGGACACCCATCTCTTTCTTTATTAAAAAAACTTTATCCACAATATATTTCATTATCATCACTAGATTGTGAAGCATGCCATTTTGCTAAACATCACCGTCTAAGTTCTAGTCCTAGAGTCAATAAACGTGCTAACTATCCTTTTGAATTAGTACATTCTGATATTTGGGGACCGTGTTCGGTTGTGTCTAAATCTGGATTCAAGTATTTTGTTACTTTTGTAGATGATCACTCTCGTGTTACTTGGCTTTTTTGATGAAAAACAGATCTGAACTGTTCTCTATATTTTGTGCGTTTTGTGCTGAAATAAAAATCAATTTAATACTTCTATTCGTACATTGCGAAGTGATAATGCTAAAGAGTATACATCTTTTTTGTTTCATTCATATATGACTCAACATGGTATACTCCATGAAACATCTTGTGTTGATACACCATCTCAAAATGGTGTGGCCGAAAGAAAAAATAGGCATCTTCTTGAAACTACGCGTGCTCTTTTATTTCATATGAATGTTCCCAAATTTTTTTGGGCTGATGCTGTTTCTACGGCATGTTTTCTTATTAATCGTATGCCATCTTCTATTCTCAATTGGGAAATTCCATATAAAGTATTATTTCCTAACAAAACTTTGTTTCCTATTAGTCCAAAAGTATTTGGAAGCACTTGTTTTGTGAGAGACATGAGGCCACAAATAACTAAACTTGATCCTAAATATTTAAAATGTGTTTTTGTTGGCTATTCAAGACTTCAAAAGGGGTATAAGTGTTACTGCCCTAGTCTTGGACGATATGTAGTTTCAATTGATGTTATTTTGGATAATACATCTTTTTATTCTGCACCTGCACACGATAATATTCTGTCCCATAATAGTGATGATTCCCATCTTAAATCATCCTGCGAGTGCTGCTGATACACCTGTGTATGTTAATACACCTGTGTATGCTAATACACCTGTGTATGCTCCAGACACATCTTCCCTGGTACATAATGATACGCATTCTACTGATATACCCTTGCAATTCAATTCTAGAAATAATAATTTGGAACCAGACACCGTCCAATCTGTTTGCACAAACCCAGAAATAGCCTCATTTACAAATCTTGATCTCCCTATTGCCTTAAAGAAAGGAAAGCGGCAGTGTACCTTTCCTATTTCTTCATTTGTTTCATATAATAAACTGTCCACCTCATCTTACTCTTTTGTCACTTTACTTGACTCCATTTCAATTCCAAAAACTGTCAAAGAAGCACTATCTAATCCTGGTTGGTAAAAAGCAATGATAGATGAAATGAATGCTTTGGAAATTAATAATACTTGGGATTTAGTACAATTACCCAAAGATAAAAAGGCTATTGGATGTAAATGGGTTTTTTCTCTTAAATATAATCCGAATGGATCTATTGCTCGATTAAAAGCTCGTTTAGTTGCAAAGGGGTTTGCACAAACTTATGGTGTAGATTATTCTGAGACCTTCTCTCCAGTTGCGAAATTAACTTCGGTACGAATACTTATCTCTCTGGCTGCTACTTATGATTGGACTTTACATCAACTTGACATTAAAAATGCTTTTCTTCATGGTGATCTTAAAGAAGAAGTATATATGGAGCAACCTGCTGGATTTGTTGCTCAGGGGGAGAATGGATTAGTATGTCGTCTTCGGAAGACCTTGTATGGGTTAAAACAAAGTCCTCGTGCATGGTTTGGAAAATTTAGTCAGGTTATTGAGAACTTTGGAATGAAGAAATGCAAATCCGATCACTCAGTCTTCTATCAAAATTCAGAAAATGGAATTATTTTGTTAGTTGTCTATGTGGATGATATTGTCATCACAGGAAATAATAAAACAGGGATCGACTCTCTTAAAACTTTTATTCATACACAATTTCATACGACAGACTTGGGAGAGCTAAAATATTTCTTAGGTGTTGAAGTAATGCGGAGTAACAAAGGTATCTTGTTGTCTCAAAGAAAGTATGTACTTGACTTACTGAAAGAAACATGAAAACTGGGATTAAAACCGTGTAACACTCCAATGATTCCAAATTTACAACTAATAAAAGAAGGTGAATTATTTGAAAATCCAGATAGATATCGAAGGTTGGTTGGGAAGTTGAATTATTTGACTGTGACTCGACCAGATATTGCATATTCTGTTAGTGTCATAAGTCAATTCATGTCATCCCCAACAATTCATCATTGGGCTGCTTTAGAACAAATTTTATGTTACTTAAAAGGAACAGCTGGACTTGGTATTGTGTATAAAAATCATGGGCACAATCTAGTTGAATGTTTTTCAGATGCAGATTGGGCAGGATCTAAGGTAGATAGGAGATCTACGACAGGGTTCTCTGTCTTTTTTGGTGGTAACTTAATCTCATGGAAAAGTAAGAAACAAAATGTTGTATCTCGTTCTAGTGCAGAATCAGAGTATCGAGCTATGGCAAAATCCGTATGTGAAATAACATGGATATATCAGCTCTTAACAAAAGTGGGATTGAAAGCTACTATTCTTGCAAAACTACGGTGTGACAACAAGGCAGCTATTCATATTGCATCTAATCCTGTATTTCATGAACGAACTAAGCACATTGAGATTGACTGTCATTTTGTTCGTGATAAAATACAAGAAGGACTAATATCTACAGAGTATTTGGGGACTGAGGAGCAACTTGCAGATATATTTACAAAAGCCTTGAATGGAGTTCGAATGAATTATTTATGTAACAAGTTGGGCATGATTAATATATATGCACCAACTTGAGGGGGAGTGTTATGTATACCATAATTACTACTTACCTTAATTAGTACTTACCTTAATTAAGTGAACTCGTTGGTTATAGATACCAACCCCTCTGTAAAGCTATTTGTGTGAATAAGAAGATATACTGAGTTCTTCTATGTTTCTTTTACATTGAGTGATCTTATTCAAATCTGTTAATACCAACTTTCATGAAACTTTGATATGAAAATGAAATCTATTTTAAGTATGGCATATTAACTATTGATTAGAAATATAGACCATCAAATTTTAATTTCAAATCACTTTCTTTTGCCATAATCATATTTTGATGAAGAGGAAATTAGTGTTAGTGATTGTTTAAGAATATCCTATTTGGTGTCAACAATATAGGCTATCAAATTCAAAGCAAAAACAACTAGTAAACCATTTCTATCATCATCATTAAGCACAAAAGGAGAGAATGAATTAACAAATAATTGAAGCTACATAATTAGAGAGCTTCATTACCCCTAAATTGAAGGGGTTTAGCCTCTCATATTTGTCATTTGATTAACAAATGTAGCTAGCAACATGAAACTAAAAAGAGAGCAAAATGAAAAAGAGAGCTAATTAACAAGAATTTGAACTATTCTACTTGCATGAAAGTAAATCTACACTATAACATGAAAGGAAATAAACAAGAAAGGGAAAAGATCATATATTAAATTGCATAAAAAAGAAAAATTACATGAAGATAAAAATGGCTAAGTAGCCATGAAAAGAGAAAGAGAAGAGCTTGTTTATTTGTGAGCCTAAACTAAACTAAGAGAGACTAAGGGAGAAGAGGGATTACATGAAGATATGGGGTATTTATACAAGTGTTAAACCATAATTCATATTTTTGGGAAATACCCAAATTGCCCTTGAGGTAATGTGGTGGCCAAGTAATCATTAGCATCCCCTAATCATCCATTAAGTGTGCATGAAGATTTGATGGCCTTTAGCATGTGCATTAGCTCCGAAGTGTACATTAAGGTAGGTGGGTAAGTGGGGTACTCCATTATCATGCCTTTGAATTATTTCCATCTCCATTCCTTTGTATCTTCTTTGTGCATGCATATATCTTCATGAAACCAATTGTATATGAAGCTAAATTCCTATAAAATAATATAGAAATTTCTAATTAAATTTTCTCAAATTAATATATGCACAAAATGACCATTTTGCCCTTGGATGAAAATGAATATGTGACAATTTGAAATAATATGAATTATGGTTTAAACAAGTTAAAATACCCGATATGATCATTTATTTAATTTAAATAGATTAAATATGGTGGTAAAAATTTGCACATTTACGTGCATATCAAATACCCCCACACTTATCTTTTTATTCGTCCTCGAATAAAGGAAAACTAAGATAAATCCATTTTCGTAGGGAGCACGATAGCATTGAGCGTATGCAACAAGCCGTCAAACCTTTGGGTGTTGTAACAACCCGGGATTTGCATTACCAATTAATAAATAAAAGTTAGGTTTTATTTATTTATTTTAATGAAGCATAAAAGGATTTGGAATAATAAAATTTATTATTTGAAAAGGCTATTTTAATTAAATGGGAAATATGAGATTTTAAAATGAGGATAAAATGTTATTTTTGGAAAGTTAAATATTTGAGGAGAGATTTTAAAATGGGTTTGGATAAGAAAAAAATGAGTTTTATAAACATATATGAACACTTAGACTAATTTTTGGAAACATGTAAATAACTCTCTTCTTATTGGGTTACAAAACCTAACCCAATAACCCACCCTAAACCTCCTCTATAAATTATATCATACTCTCATAACCTCATTCATTCAACCCTAATCAAAACCCTAATCATTTCCTAAATCTTTCATAACAAAAATGGCCTCTATCTTCATCTCCTTCTAGTTTTAGCTTATGCAAGTCATTCTATGCAAAGGTAATGCAAATACCCACCTCAAATCCATTTTTATATCTTTCTAATTTCTGAAATGTATTTGGTAACACATGTTTTATGTGTTTTTTTTGATCTTATAGCCTCCTAATCATCTTTTGCTAACTTGGGTTGATGCTATAATAGTCTTTGTTGCTTTCAAGAGAGGTTTATTGCTAAAAACCTCTTCTAATATGTGTTTAATCATCTTTTGATTTTGGTAATCATTTATTAACACATGTTTTATTATGTAACATGTGAATCATAGCTCTTTGATCATCTTTGCTTTCATTTGGGGTGTGCACATAAGGTATTTGTAATATATGCTAGCTGAAATTATAATTAGTTTATTGCTGTTAGTAAATTAGGTATATCTCATTCATCTTAAATCGGAATTAAGATTTTCTTGAAGTTCTGGAATACTATGTACCCTATAACTTTTATGTTTTGTTCATTGCCTAATTTTGAGGTTTGAATGGTCGAAATCATGCTTGTTTGTCGCTGACCTGACAACAAACTACAAGGTTGATAAAATAAAAACATGAAATTGATTTGGCCATAGGTTACTCGTTTCTTATCCAAATCTAATAATTTTGGATGTTCTGGAAAGCTTAGATTTAGAGATAAAACTTTCATATTTTGAGTTTCATGAAATTTTGAAGTTAATTTGGTCAAAACTGTGCATTCTTACCACTGTCCCGAGAGCACAACGACAGTGATATAAAATTTAGATCTGAGAATTGTTTTAGTCATAGAATTTTCATCTCTTGTCGGAATTTGACGATCTTGGTCATTCCGGAAAGCTTAGAAACTAAGCTACAACTTTCATTTTATTCATTTTGCCAAAATTTGAAGTTTACTATGCCAAAATTGTGGTTTTTCATCTCTGGCCAGTTAGTGCATAGCTATAGGCCTTAATCTCTTTTCTCCCGTTGTTTTCAGCGTAGAACCCCGACTTTGCGACGCCATCCTGGGCTCGTCCTTTGTTGGATTTCATCGTTTTTAGTCTCGTTAAAAAGATTAGATCGAGATCTTTAACCATGCAAAGTTTGGTTTAGATCTGGGTGCATTAGATACTTCGTTTCTACTACCGAAGTAGCACCCAGAAACTGTTTTACAATAGTGATCATTTTCAGTTATCGTCGGACCAACTTTGAAACATTGTCGTTTCTTCGTTTCAAGTCGAAACCAAACGATTCTTGTTGCATATCAAAGTAGGAGTACTTTACTATGCTCTTGCAAATTTTCATCAAGATCTGAGTTCATGTGACCCTTCGACCATGTCGTCGAAGTGGGACCTTTACACTGTTTTGACACAGTAAAGTTTTATGATTTTTGTCCGACTTTGAGACGACGCCGTTTCTTCGTTTCAAGTCGGAATTTCCCGATTCTTTTTGCAGTTTGGAGCAGGGATGTTGGACTATATGCCTACCAATTTTTATTCCATTCGGATTCAGTTTGCTGGTCCGAATAATTTTCCGAACTTGGGTTCGCGTCATTTTTGGACTACTTTCCAACACTTAGAATATTTTCAGTGATTTTCTGGTTTTATTGATTTCTTTGATATTTGTCTCTAGATTTCGTACACGGGTTTTATGAATTATTTTCAAAGGATTTTTCACTCCTAAATGGCTTTCGAAATTATTATATAATATTATTTTTAATTATTAAATTAATTACTCCATAATAGGAGAGTTTTCAAAAGCCGTTTTAAAGTGATTTCAAAATAAATTATAAATCCGTTTCGCACCATTATTTTCTATAATAATAACCTCACACTCACTTTTTAGCACGTCGAGTGAAGTGGAAAGGTGCTTAAATGGTTAGGAAATCTCCGGCCTATGGAACCGTGTGTATTTTCTTTTCGGTTAATCCCCGACCTATTCGATTGATCGTTTTGACCTTTGGGTCTAGTTTACCGATGATACGAGGTGGACTTTTTATTGTTTGGAGTGTGAGCTTGCTATTGGTTAGTAAACCGTTCAGTGCAAACGTGGGGTATGGGACTCATTGTTAACACTTACGGGTTCCTCTCCAAGAAGTTAGTGACACATTAGCCTCTGGGCGGCCAGTACTGGACCTTTGGGTCACCACGCCTCTGGGCAACCGTCTCTGGACACCTGCTCTATGGAGCAGTTTATTTTTCGGCATGCGCCTCTGGGCCTTTATCCTTCTGGGAAGGATCTTGCCATCTCGCGCGTTCCGCATCTGTGCGAGTGATCGTTCACAACTCTACAGTACTTGGCAACAACGACTTTGGTCGGTGCACGTGCAATATTGGTATTATTTGATTATTTTTATATCCATTCGAGTACCACCATTCGGTGTTGGTTCTATGGAACCATACGATGTAAGTGCGATAATAAGTGAGCGTGTATTATCTGAAGACTGTTATGTTAAGTAAATGCGGGTTGTTTAATATGGGCCAACCCGCAGCCCATTTACTTTGTTATTTGCCTTTATGAAGGCACAATTGTTACTCAATACTTTACAATGTTTTACATTGAATAAAAGATCATTTACAACTTCTTGTTACAAACTTTATCTTGGTATCAGAGCAATTCAAAAAACTGCTTAACAGCATATTTCTCTCATCAGAGAAGATTCATCACTTGAGAGTATTAGTTCTTCATTTGATTCAAGTGCCGTGCCAAGAAGAAGGATCTTAGAGAAATCTCATCACAGATCCCTCATCGGCTGCACTCGTTTCATCAGAAATTCAAGAACCTCAAAGAATTCCAATCCACAAGTGTCTCTGGACACTCCTTTTCAGTGTTGGATTTCATTGACTTTTCAGTATATCCCCATTGCTCTTTGGAGCATCGATCTTTGCTTGGGCATTGATTACAGACTCTGGTCACTCTTGGGATTATTGCCTATGGGCATCTTTTTATAGCTTTGGCTACGCCGATGATATGAGGCGATTTTATTTATTCTACACTTTGGTGTTGATTTCTCTTTGGAGATTTTTATTGTTTATTGATGATTAGGGATCGTCATTATATTCATGTGGTTCATAATATACTTCTCTTTGGATAAGTACTGTTTTATTTATGTACCGCATTATTATATATCTCAGTTATTACTGATTGTTTAGCTAGCCTGACCCGAGTGTTTTCGCTCGGGTCAGATCGAGTTGTTTCAGGTTAGGTCTCTGGACTTAGCTTCTGTGCTTCCGCTAGGACATTATCTGCTATGCTGATAGATAACGCTTTTATTTGACCACTATTCCGCTACTCTGTTATTATTCAGACTTTGATATGTACATATTTTTGACTCACATGTGTGAGCAGTGGCTTTGTACCCACTTATAGTATTTGGATCTGTATTGATGATGTATTGTTCAGGGATTTTTTATCTGTTATGTGATTCTGTTCTGTGATGTTTTATCATTTATTATTATGCTTTGTCCTGATAGATTTTTAGCCATTTGTAATTTCGTTATAAGTATTTACCGAACATGTCGAACCACTTGAAAAAAAAATATAGATACCATCCTTTCGACGTATTCAGTAGATAGTTATAGCTTGATTACAAATGGTCGCTTCCACTATACTCTATTCTCCGCTTTAACAGACAGTATTACTCCCGTAATACTCTTTGTTACAGTGGGTCTCAGAGTGGGGCGTTACAGCTTGGTATCAGAGCCAAGGATCAGAATTAAGCATAACAAACACAGAACAGACACGTAGTACAATACGTTATAATACGATCCAAATTGAACATATCCACCTTTAGATAAATAAGTTAGGAATATGTGTAGGAATCTATTATATTCCGTAATATTCCTTAATGAATTATCTATCTTTGAATCGTGCTTAACTAAATCTACCGATCATATGTTCGAGAGTGTCCCAAACCTCTCTATTGCACCTTCTGCAAGAAGGAGGGACACAGGGTCTCCGCTTGTCCTATTACTCCAGCTAGTGCCAAGCCTGGCAGGCTTAATGCTGCCAAGGCTCCTACCACTTCTGCTCAGCCTAAAGGTACACATCCTTCCGTTCTTGTAGGCTCTATTTTATTTCATGGTAGATCTTGTAGAGTTATCTTTGATACGGGTGCCTCTCACTCATTCGTATCAAAGGAACTAGTTGATACTTTATCTTTGGATGTTACTTGTCTGGTTTCTTCACTAAGGATTGTGAATCCCATTGGTGGATCCACGACCCTTAGCTTGCTCTGTGAGGATATAGATATTGATCTTTGTGGCTTTTCTTTCCGTGCAAATCTCCACGTTATGGAGTATTTGGGCTTTGATATGATTCTTGGCATGGATTGGCTCATTCAGCACGACGCCAAAATCATTTGTTCGGAGCGGATATTATTTCTTCGTCATCCTGACTCGTCCGCTCCGTTAGCTATTGCTCTTCAGGATGTTGGGATTTTTGATATTACTTTATTTGCTCTTGATTCACGAGATGAGAATGTGGACATATCTCGTATTCCTGTTGTTCGAGATTTCCCCGACGTATTCGAGCCAGTATCCGGACTGCCGCCAAAGCGAGCTATTGAGTTCCGCATCGATCTCGTCCCAGGCTCTCATCCAGTTGGGCATCCTCCCAAGAGGATGTCTACTAAAGAGAATGAGGAACTCAGAAAGCAGTTAGTTGAGCTTGAAGCGAAGCAGTTCATCCGGTCCAGTTCTTCGCCATGGGGTGCTGCTGTGGTCTTCGTTAAGAAGCCCGATGGCTCTCTTAGGCTTTGCATTGACTATCGCAAGCTTAATGAGTTGACCATCAGAAATCGTTATCCATTGCCACAGATAGACGACATGTTTGACCAATTGAGCGGTGCGAAGGTCTTCTCTCAGCTTGACCTTGCCACCGGATTCCATCAGCTACGAGTCGCGGAAGACAGCATTCCTCTTACAGCATTTCGCACTCGTTATGGTTCTTTTGAGTGGTTGGTCATGTCGTTCGGCTTGACGAACGCTCCGGCTTTCTTCGTTGATCTCATGAATCGAGTATTCCGGGAATACATCGATAGATTCGTTCTGGTTTTCATCGACGATATTCTTGTTTATTCTAGATCCGAGGCAGAGCATGCTTGGCATCTGTGGATCGTCTTGGATACTCTTCGTCAGCATCAGCTTAGGGCCAAGCTCTCCAAGTGCCATTTCTGGGAGAGTAAGGTCAAGTTCTTGGGTCATATTGTTTCTTCTGAGGGTATTTCTGTTGATCCTGCCAAGATCGAAGCTATTCAGAATTGGAAGCAGCCTGAGAACGTTCATGATATTCGCAGCTTCCTTGGGCTGGCGGGTTATTACTGTCGATTTATCAAGGATTTCTCTCGTGTTGCACTTCCCCTCATGACTCTAACTCGTAAGGGGGTTCGCTTTATTTGGTCTGATAAGTGTGAAGTTTCTTTCCAGCGATTGAAGGAACTCCTCACTCATGCTCCTATCCTTGTAGTTCCTGAGAGTAACCAGGATCTTGTTGTTTACACCGACGCTTGTGGTAGCGGCCTCGGTGCTGTGCTTATGCAGAAAGATCGGGTAGTTGCTTATGCTTCTAGGCAGCTACGTTCGAATGAGGTTCGCTATCCGACTCATGATCTTTAGTTGGTAGCTATCGTCTTTGCTTTGAAGACGTGGCGTCACTTTCTATTAGGCGAACGCTTCACTCTTTACACCGATCACAAGTCTCTGAAGTATTTATTCAGTCAGAAGGATCTCAATATGAGGCAGCAGCGATGGCTCGAGTTTCTTGCCTCATATGACTTAGACATTCAGTATACCCCTGGCAAGGGTAATCGTGTGGCTGATGCACTCAGTCGCAAACACTCGGCAGTAGTTTCTATGATGATAGCCGAGTGGGATATTCTTGAGACTCTTTCTATGTGTGATATTCGAAATCGAGCTCCGTCTTCTGATCCTCAGATCTTGTTATTCAGCATGGAAGCTCGACCTATTCTATTGGATCGCATTGCCCATGCTCAGCGGTAGGATCCAGACTTGTTGCGATATATTCAGCTCCTTGAGTCGGGATCCAGTGATGAGACATTGCTGGATTATTCTATTGATTCTCATCGATGTCTTCGCAGGAAGAACCGTATTTTGGTACCATCTGATTTATCACTTAGGCATGACATTCTGGACGAGTGTCATCGCACTAAGTACACCATCCATCCCGGCTTGAGCAAGATGTATGCCGATATGTGTCGGGTATATTATTGGGAAGGGTTGAAGAGTGATGTTGCAAGTTATGTAAGCCATTGCATGACTTGTCAATAGATCAAAGCTGAGCATCAGCGTCCATCTGGTCTTCTTCAGCCGCTAGAGATTCCATTATGGAAATGGGATCAGATATCCATGGATTTTATTAACGGTCTGCCTCGATCGAGGTCAGGCCATACTTCTATTTGGGTCATCGTCGATCGCTTGACCAAATCAGCTCATTTCATTCCTATTAAGTCCACTCGGACTGCTCCTCCGCTTGCCAAGCTTTATGTGAAGGAAGTCGTTCGACTTCATGGTATTCCTAGCTTTATCGTCTGTGATCGAGACACTATCTTTACTAGTCAGTTCTGGAAGTGCCTACAGTCGGCTTTGGGCTCAAAGCTGAATCTCTCGACTGCTTATCATCCTTAGACCGACGGTCAGACGGAGAGGGTGAATCGTGTTTTAGAGGATCTTTTGCGCTGTTGTATTCTGGATTTCGGAGGTAGTTGGGAGGATAACTTACCGCTTGTAGAGTTCTCCTACAACAACAGCTTTCAGTCTAGTATTGGCATGGCTCCTTTCGAGGCTCTTTACGGAAGGCCATGTCGTTCTCCTGCGTGTTGGTTAGAATCTGGCGAGAAGCTCCTTCTTGGTCCAGATTCAGTTCGGGAATCTTCGGAGAAGATTATTCTTATTCGTCAGAGAATGAAAGAGGCGCAGAACCGCCAAAAATCCTACGTGGACAACCGTAGGAAGCCTCTTGAGTTCTCCATTGGCGATTCTGTCTTTATTCGGGTCTCTCCCATGAAGGGGGTTGTGCGTTTCAGCTCTACCGGGAAGTTGGCTCCTCGCTATGTTGGACCATTTCCTATTACGGAACGCATTGGCCCTGTTGCTTATCGTGTGGATCTACCTGCTCACTTCTCTAGAATACACGACGTGTTCCATGTTTCCCAGCTTCGCATGTGTGTCCGCGATCCTGATTCTATCATTGAGCCACATGCTATGCCTGATTTAGAGATCTTACCTGATTTATCTTTGGAGCAGCAACCTTTTCGTGTGATTGATTCGGAGGTTAGACGCCTTCGCAACAAAGAGGTTCCACACGTGAAGATTCAATGGTCACCGAATCCTAAGGACTGCACTTGGGAGACCAGAGAATCTATCGAACGCTCTTATCCTGGCTTTCACCCATCTTCTTCTACAGGTGAGAATTCTCTATATTATCTCTATCACTTCTTTTGTGGATTTGACGTTATAGACGACATCTATCTTAAGGAATTACGGGGACGCAATTTTCTTAAGGGGGGGAGTCTGTAATAACCCGGGATTTGCATTACCAATCAATAAATAAAAGTTAGGTTTTTTTTATTTATTTTAATGAAGCATAAAAGGATTTGGAATAATAAAATTTATTATTTGAAAAGGCTATTTTAATTAAATGGGAAATATGGGATTTTAAAATGAGGATAAAATGTTATTTTTGGAAAGTTAAATATTTGAGGAAAGATTTTAAAATGGGTTTGGATAAGAAAAAAATGAGTTTTATAAACATATATGAACACTTAGACTAATTTTTGGAAACATGTAAATAACTCTCTTCTTATTGGGTTACAAAACCTAACCCAATAACCCACCCTAAACCTCCTCTATAAATTATCTCATACTCTCATAACCTCATTCATTCAACCCTAATCAAAACCCTAATCATTTCCTAAATCTTTCATAACAAAAATGGCCTCTATCTTCATCTCCTTCTAGTTTTAGCTTATGCAAGTCATTCTATGCAAAGGTAATGCAAATACCCACCTCAAATCCATTTTTATATCTTTCTCATTTCTGAAATGTATTTGGTAACACATGTTTTATGTTTTTTTTTGATCTTATAGCCTCCTAATCATCTTTTGCTAACTTGGGTTGATGCTATAATAGTCTTTGTTGCTTTCAAGAGAGGTATATTGCTAAAATCCTCTTCTAATATGTGTTTAATCATCTTTTGATTTTGGTAATCAGTTAGTAACACATGTTTTATTATGTAACATGTGAATCATAGCTCTTTGATCATCTTTGCTTTCATTTGGGGTGTGCACATAAGGTATTTGTAATACATGCTAGCTGAAATTATAATTAATTTATTGCTGTTAGTAAATTAGGCATATCTCATTCATCTTAAATCGGAATTAAGATTTTCTTAAAGTTCTGGAAACCTTATTCTGTACCCTATAACTTTTATGTTTTGTGCTTTGCCTAATTTTGAGGTTTGAATAGTCGAAATCATGCTTGTTTGTCGCTGACCTGACAACAAACTACAGGGTTGATAAAATAAAAACATGAAATTGATTTGGCCATAAGTTACTCGTTTCTTATCCAAATCTAATAATTTTGGATGTTCTGGAAAGCATAGATTTAGAGATAAAACTTTTATGTTTTGAGTTTCATGAAATTTCGAAGTTAATTTGGTCAAAACTGTGCATTCTTACCACTGTCCCGAGAGCACAACGACAGTGATATAAAATTTAGATCTGAGAATTGTTTTAGTCATAGAATTTTCATCTCTGGTCGGAATTTGACGATCTTGGTCATTCCGGAAAGCTTAGAAACTAAGCTACAACTTTCATTTTATTCATTTTGCCAGAATTTGAAGTTTACTATGCCAAAATTGTGGTTTTTCATCTCTGGCCAGTTAGTGCATAGCAATAGGCCTTAATCTCTTTTCTCCCGTTGTTTTCAGCGTAGAACCCCGACTTTGCGACGCCATCCCGGGCTCGTCCTTTGTCGGATTTCATCGTTTTTGGTCTCGTTAAAAAAGATGAGATCGAGATCTTTAACCATGCAAAGTTTGGTTTAGATCTGGGTGCATTAGATACTTCGTTTCTATTACCGAAGTAGCACCCAGAAACTGTTTTACAATAGTGATCATTTTCAGTTATCGTCGGACCAACTTTAAAACATTGTCGTTTCTTCGTTTCAAGTCGAAACCAAACGATTCTTGTTGCATATCAAAGTAGGAGTACTTTACTACGCTCTTGCAAATTTTCATCAAGATCTGAGTTCATGTGACCCTTCGACCATGTCGTCGAAGTGGGACCTTTACACTGTTTTGACACAGTAAAGTTTTATGATTTTTGTCCGACTTTGAGACAACGCCGTTTCTTCGTTTCAAGTCGGAATTACCCGATTCTTTTTGCAGTTTGGATCAGGGATGTTGGACTATATGCCTACCAATTTTCATTCCATTCTGATTCAGTTTGCTAGTCCGAATAATTTTCCGAACTTGGGTTCGCGTCATTTTTGGACTACTTTCCAACACTTAGAATATTTTCAGTGATTTTCTGGTTTTATTGATTTTTTTGATATTTGTCTCTAGATTTCGTACACGGGTTTTATGAATTATTTTCAAAGGATTTTTCACTCCTAAATGGCTTTCGAAATTATTATATAATATTATTTTTAATTATTAAATTAATTACTCCATAATAGCAGAGTTTTCAAAAGCCATTTTAAAGTGATTTCAAAATAAATTATAAATCCGTTTCGCACCATTATTTTCTATAATAATAACCTCACACTCACTTTTTAGCACGTCGAGCGAAGTGGAAAGGTGCTTAAACGGTTAGGAAATCTCCGGCCTATGGAACCGTGTGTATTTTCTTTCCGGTTAATCCCCGACCTATTCGATTGATCATTTTGACCTTTGGGTCTAGTTTACCGATGATACGAGGTGGACTTTTTATTGTTTGGAGTGTGAGCTTGCTATTGGTTAGTAAACCGTTTAGTGCGAACGTGGGGTATGGGACTCATTGTTAACAATTTACGGGTTCCTCTCCAAGAAGTTAGTGACACATTAGCCTTTGGGCGGCCAATACTGGACCTCTGGGTCACCATGCCTCTGGGCAACCGTCTCTGGACACCTGCTCTATGGAGCAGTTTATTTTTCGGCATGCGCCTCTAGGCCTTTATCCTTCTGGGAAGGATCTTGCCGTCTCGCGCGTTCCGCATCTGTGCGAGTGATCGATCACAACTCTACAGTACTTGGCAACAACGACTCTGGTCGGTGCACATGCAATATTGGTATTATTTGATGATTTTTATATCCATTCGAGTACCGCCATTCGGTGTTGGTTCTATGGAACAATACGATGTAAGTGCGATAATAAGTGAGCGTGTATTATCTGAAGACTGTTATGTTAAGTAAATGCGGGTTGTTTAATATGGGCTAACCCGTAGCCCATTTACTTTGTTATTTGCCTTTATAAAGGCACAATTGTTACTCAATACTTTACAATGTTTTACATTGAATAAAAGATCATTTACAACTTCTTGTTACAAACTTTATCTTGGTATCAGAGCAATTCAAAAAACTGCTTAACAGCAGATTTTTCTCATCAGAGAAGATTCATCACTTGAGAGTATTAGTTGTTCATTTGATTCAAGTGCCGTGCCAAGAAGAAGGATCTCAGAGAAATCTCATCACAGATCCCTCATCGGCTGCACTCGTTTCATCAGAAATTCAAGAACCTCAAAGAATTCCAATCCACAAGTGTCTCTGGACACTGCTTTTCAGTGTTGGATTTCATTGACTTTTCAGTATATCCCCATTGCTCTTTGGAGCATCGATCTTTGCTTGGGCATTGATTACAGACTCTGGTCACTCTTGGGATTATTGCCTATGGGCATCTTTTTATAGCTTTGGCTACGCCGATGATATGAGGCGATTTTATTTATTCTACACTTTGGTGTTGATTTCTCTTTGGAGATTTTTATTGTTTATTGATGATTAGGGATCGTCATTATATTCATGTGGTTCATAATATACTTCTCTTTGGATAAGTACTGTTTTATTTATGTACCGCATTATTATATATCTCAGTTATTACTGATTGTTTAGCTAGCCTGACCCGAGTGTTTTCGCTCGGGTCAGACCGAGTTGTTTCAGGTTAGGTCTCTGGACTTAGCTTCTGTGCTTCCGCTAGGACATTATCTGCTATGCTGATAGATAGCGCTTTTATTTTTCCACTATTCCGCTACTCTGTTATTATTCAGACTTTGATATGTACATATTTTTGACTCACATGTGTGAGCAGTGGCTTTGTACCCACTTATAGTATTTGGATCTGTATCGATGATGTATTGTTCAGGGATTTTTTATCTGTTATGTGATTCTGTTCTGTGATGTTTTATCATTTATTATTATGCTTTGTCCTGATAGATCTTTAGCCATTTGTAATTTCGTTATAAGTATTTATCGAACATGTCGAACCACTTGAAAAAAATATATAGATACCATCCTTTCAACGTATTCAGTAGATAGTTATAGCTTGATTACAAATGGTCGCTTCCACTATACTCTATTCTCCGCTTTAACAGACAGTATTACTCCCGTAATACTCTTTGTTACAGTGGGTCTCAGAGTGGGGCGTTATAGGTGTCCCCAGTAGGACGAGTGTTGTCTCGTGAGGGTTTTCAGTGGATACTACCCCCAAAATCCAAAGGCGGGATGAAAATATTTACACAATGCAGATTTATTTACAAAGAGATGAATGCAAGTTTTTGAAAATATATACAAATGAAGAGTTTACTTTTAAATCGACACAAATAAGTTAAGTATAGGTTTTGGTCATTATCTTGAAATTTAAATCATTTACTCGTCAAAATTTCCAACAAAAATGAAGTTATCATAACAAATAGACTATAGTTTAACTCGTTGTTTCGGTTGATAACAAAGTGTAATTATAAAATGGATCCTTAGTTGATTATCAAAGTTGATCAAAGTGGTAATTTTATTTCTTTTCAATAACAAGTCAAATCAAATAAGTCAAAATAGTGCTTGGATTTCAATTGCTTACTCTCTCCATTTTTTCTTTTGTAAATTTTGTTGATATTAACAATATTTACGTATGCCTAACTCAGATAAATTGAGGCCAGATATATTACCCATGCATTGCCTTGCGGACTGATGTGAGGGGAATACAGAGTGTGGCGAGTGAACACACATGTGTGAACACTTATTGACTATAGGCGTTATTAGTAAAATAATTTTTATATACACACCTAACTCAGATAAACTGAGACCAGATATACCGATCATGCACTGCCTTTCGGGCTTACGTGAGAAGGGTACAGAGCATGGCGAGTGAACACACGAGTGTGAACACATGACTCTAGGTGTTTATTAAGAAAATATATACATATTTACAAGAAATATTTTTTTTTGTTTTTTTAGGGAGAGAGTTTCGCAAAATCACCTTAGCATCATTTAACTTAGAAGACAAAAAATGTTATATCCTTTACTTTAAATCAACCACTTTTTAAAACAAAGATTTTCAATTAGGATATATTTCATAATTATCACGTATGAATCTTCCTATATACTAGTTAAGCCATTTTTATTTGTAATCAAACTTCATTTTTGTTTTTGTTAAGACAAATTAAATTTCAATTTAATAAACCAAAACCATATATTTATCCTATAGTGTTTCTTTAAAAATAAATCAAAAAATGCTAAAAAAAATTTGTTTTTTTTGTTTTTGAGATTTTTTTTTAAAATTTTGGAAAGAAAATAAAAATAAATAAACCATGAAAAATCGAAAATGATGACGAGTCTCACCCCACACTTCATTTTGACTGTGTCCCCACAGTCAACCTAAGTGGAAGGAGAAAAACAAAAATAAAAATGGCCTTTATTTATATGAAAATAAACGGTATTTACACGAAATCAGAAAGTATATCGTCAAAAAGTAAATGAAACGGTCTTCCAAAGACTGATTCATTTGTCTCAATAAGTATACGAGACACAGCTTAAGCTCGGAAAACCAAACCATACAAGATTTCGAAGTTGAATTTGGATTTGGAAAAACGAATGTCGTTTTATTAAAAATTATACAAGTCGTTTTATTTTCAATGATTTTTGAGGTTGATAAAACGATTGATTGAAGTTCAAGTTTATTTTCAGCAAATTGAAATTCAATATGTTCATTGAAAAATTCTTCAGAATTATTGATTTTAAAATCAAATTGGTGATTTAAATCTTCCCCATCAGAGTTTAACGACTCATTTTCAAAAAGTCCATCAAGCTCGTGTTCGTTAAATTCGACTTCCTTTGTTGGATTATCAACAACTTCATTGCGTATCTCAACTTCAAAATCCAAAGTTGTTGTATTCAAATTTTCAGAAAAAGGCAGATCGAAATTTAAATCGAGTTTCTCACCCTCAAAACAATTGAAATCCAAGTTAATCACCGAATTTTCAACAACTTCGTTAAGATCGTTATTTTCAATTTCAAAATTTTGTTATTTGAAAATCGTCGATTTGGGTAAAAGATGGATTATTGTTTGACTCGTCACACGTTGGTATTTGATTTTGTTTTTCATGTTGTTTCATATATGTTTCAAACAACGAATTCGTGTGATCATCGTAAATTTCGTTCATTTGCCAACAAAATCCAATTTATAATTATTAACCTGAGGATTTTCACTTTGAAATTGTTGAGAACACAGATTTTCTATCGTGACGTGGTTAAGATTATTCCCATTGCCAAATTCGTTTGAAAAGTTGTTTCTATTTTCATTTTGAGTTTGAAATTCATTTTGGAGTTTGAAATTGAATTGGCATGGGTTATAATCGAAATCGTTTGAATTTTGAATTGAATTCCTTGACTCGAGTTGTTACACAAATATGAATTACACAAATCATTTATCATTTAATTTTGTTGTTGATGCAGCAGCGGATTAACAAAATGATGATTCTGTGAAAGTAGCAATCGATGGAATGAAGAATACTGAATGGCCCAAATTCGTTGATCCGAAGATACCGAATTCTAGCTATCCCAAACACGTTGATAGCGCACTATACCGTGTTTAAAGATCTATGATTCTTCATACGTTGATCTAGCGCACTAGATACCATGAATCGGCTTCAGCAGTCGTTGAATCGAGCGCACTCGATTAACCGAAAGTGGAGATAGGAGATCACACTCAACTACCAATTTAATTGAAAGTACAAAGCTAACAAACAAAAGTTTTCATTCAAATCAACTAAACTATTACAAATGGCATCACCGGCCTATTTATAGAAGTTACAACATACGCCACAGAAAACTGTACAACTCATAGGTCGGCACCGACCTAACACACCCAGCGACTTACGACTTACGACCTAGCATAGACGACCTAAAAATAGACGACTTAAAACAACAAATAGTTACAACTCAGCGACATATGAACAAAACACATTACACATAGTATCACGATATACGACTTAAAAGTAGACGACCTAAACAAAACATCAGCCTCCATCAGCGCCTTATTATAGGTCGTTAACGACTTAACAAACTCACGACTCAAGACAGCAACGGCTTATCACTTGACGACCTAAAGAAAGCGGCCTGTGGAAGTTAGGTCGTAGCTCGTAGCTCGTTTGAGCGACCCATGTTACCTTGCGCGTGCTCCTGGTTAGGTCGCGAATCCTCCTTAGGTCGCAACCGACCTATAGAACGCTGCTTGTTAACTCGCGAATCTTCACTAGGTCGCTGGAGCGACTTAAAGGACTCGTTAGGTCGTTCGCGACCTAACACTTCACCAAATTGGACTGCCTTATCTCTACGTAACTCGCTAGGTCGTTTACATGCCTGCACATTGATTCCGTTAACTCATGGACGACTTTCCATAGGTCGTGAACGACCTAAAGTTCCACTAGGTCGTGAGAGACCTAAATTGGTAAATCGCGCTGCATCATCCTCCCCTGGTTGACAAAAATTCGACCTCGAATTTGTACCTTCCACCTCCTCAACAAGCTCATCTCCGCGATACGGAATCAAATATTTGACATTGAAAACATCAGAAGTATGAACATCATCGTAATCTCAATTGATATGCATTCTCATTGATTTTCTTCAAAATTTCCATTGGACCGATTTTTCGAGCTTTCAATTTATTGTACATTCCCACTGGAAAACGATCCTTCGTTAGTACAGCATATACTAAATCTCCTTCATTAAATTCAACGCTTCTTCGCTTCAAATCCGCAGATCGTTTATACTTTTCATTTGCTTTCTCCAATCATTCCTGAATGATTTTATGACATTCTGCCAATCCATCAACAAAATCAACAGCCCGTTTAACTATCCCCTTCGGTTGTGGTATTGTCGTCAAATCCAACGGACCCTTCGGACTAGCTGAGTATACAACTTGAAACGGACTGAAAACCGTACTGCGGTTAACAGCGTGATTATGTGCAAACTCTGCCTGACATAATTTCATATCCCAACTCTTCAAGTTATCCTGCACAAGACATCGTAACAAATTTCCCAATGATCTGTTTACCACTTCCATCTGCCCATCTGTTTGCGGATGATAGGCGCTACTAAAATTCAGCTTCATTCCAACCCTCTTCCACAAACTTAACCAGAAATGGCTTTGAAATCTAGTATCCCGATCTGAAACAATAGATTCAGGTAGCCCATGTAATCGATACACCTCTTTAAAGAACAATTCGGCAACACGGACGGCATCAGCTGTCTTCTTACAAGCTATAAAATGTGCCATTTTGGAAAATCTATCCACCACAACGAATATAGAATCATTTCCCCTTTGTGTTCTAGGCAAACCCAAAACAAAATCCATGCTGATATCAATCCATGGTTTAATAGGCACAGGTAATGGCATATACAATCCCGCATTCGTCGCTGTTCCCTTTGAAACTTGACAGATATGACATCTCTCCACCAATCTTTCAACTTCTCTTCTTATAGTAGGCCAGAAATATGATTGTGAAACCAACTGTAATGTACGGTCTCTCTCCACATGACCTTCCTCATGTAACTCCTTCACAATCTTCATTCGTAAGATGCACTCCGGTATACATAATCGATTTCCTTTAAAAAGAAAACCATCCACCATTACAAACTCATCCGTCTTCCCCTCCTTGACTTCATCAACAAACTTTGCAAAGTAAGGATCATCGACAAATAATTCTGGCAACACATCAAACCCTGTTACTTCAACCTTCATTGTATTCAACACATGATTCCTTCGACTTAATGCATCTGCCACTCTATTCGTAATTCCGGATTTATGCTTCACCACAAATGTAAATTGTTGTAAGTATGCAATCCACGAAGCATGCCTTGCAGCAATCTTGTCCTGTCCCTGCATATGCTTCAATGCCTCATGATCAGTATATAAAACAAATTCTTTATGAAACAAATAATGTCTCCAATGTTTGATAGCTTGCACGATAGCATAAAATTCCATATCATAGGTACTATATCTCATCTTTGCTCCCGATAGCTTCTCAATGAAATATGCAATAAGACGACCTTTCTGACTCAACACCCCTCCAATCCCAACCTTTAATGCATCAGTATGTAATTCAAACAATAACTGAAAATCCGGCAACACTAGAATCGGTGTTGTCATCAAAAGCTCCTTAATCCTTTCAAAAGAAAATCTTGCTTCCTTCGACCATAAAAATTGCTTCCCTTTCATACAATCAGTAACTGGTGCCATCACGCTACTGAAGTGTGGAATGAACCTTCGGTAGAATGACGCCAAACCATGAAAGCTTCTAACTTCTGTAATCGTCCTGGGTTGTGGCCAATTTCTGATTGCTTCAACTTTATTCTGGTCCACCTGTATACCTTCTCCCGATATAACATATCCCAAAAATAAAACACTCTGCGTCATGAACACGCATTTCTTCGTTGCAGCATAAAATTGTTCTTGTCACAATACCATCAACACTTCTCTCAGATGTTGCAAGTGTTCTTCTGGATTCCCACTATATATCAGTATATCATCAAAATACACCACCACGAACTTCCCAATGAATGGTCTAAAGATTTGATTCATCACTCGCATGAAAGTACTCGGTGCATTCGACAAACCAAATGGCATGACCAGCCATTCATATAATCCTTCTCTCGTCTTGAATGTTGTTTTTCATTCATCTCCTGGTCTGATTCGAATTTGATGATAACCGCTCTTCAAATCAATCTTCGAAAAGATGGTAGCCCCGCTCAACTGATCCAACAAATCATCTAGCCTCGGCATCGGAAATCTGTATCTGACAGTAATCTTGTTCAGTGCCCGACTATCAGTGCACATCCTCCACGTCCCATCCTTCTTCGGTACTAACAATGCTGGCACCGCACAAGGACTTAAACTTTCCTGCACACGCCCCTGTTCAAGCAATTCTTCCACTTGCCTTCTCAACTCCTCATGTTCTTTTGGACTCATTCTGTAGTGTGGTCTATGTGGCAACACAGCACCTGGAACAAGATCAATTTGATGTTGAATCTCGCAACGGCGGTAACTCCATTGGTAGCTCTTCAAGAAATACATCGTCAAACTCTCCCAGCACTGGTTTCACTTCTTCAGGAATCTCAACTACTTCATGACTCTCACGTCCAATTAACAAGAATATTTCAGGCTCCTCTTCTACCTCCTTAACAAACTCTTTCAATGACAACAAATTTTTCAACTCTTCAATCTCCTCCGATTTGCTTTCTTCTTGTTGTCGCTTCTTAGGAATTAAAGTGATTTTTTACCTTCAAATATGAAACTATAACTGTTAGTACGTCCATCATGTTGCACAGCCCTATCATACTGCCACGGTCTCCCCAGCAACAGATGACATACGTCCATGTCAACAACATCACACCAGATTTCATCTTTGTATTTCTTTCCAATTGAAAAATTAACACAAGCTCTTTGATTAATTTTCACCTCCCCACCTTTCCTCAACCAAGCCAACTTGTACGGTTTAGGATGCTTCTCTGTTTTTAATGCTAGCTTCTTCACAGCTTCTGTAGAGATAATGTTATCACAACTTCCCGCATCAATGACAAATTTGCAAACCCTTCCCAAGATAGTGCACGTTGATTGAAAGATGTTACTCCTCAACCAGCTAGTTTCCTCCTCTTGTTTTGGTGTTAAACACGACCTCTTCATCATTAATGAATACCCTTCATCACCCGACACATTCTCTTCCTCCTTATCATGTAGTGAATTAGAACAGTCAGCTTCTACCTCATCTTCCTCTGCCTCCGCAATCATCGTTCGTTTCTTTGGCTTCGTACATTAATTGCTTTTGTGACCAATCTCCTGACAATTGAAACATTTGATACCACTATTGACCCTGGTCTTAGCAACTTCATTGACAACCGGTTTTGCAACAGCCTTCGAAACATTCGCATTGCTACTAGCCCCTTTCATTGGATTGTTAGAATTTGTAAACACACCACCACCTCTCCTTCCTTGTTTCTCCCAAGCTAGAGCTTTTTGATGTGCTTCAGCGACAGATCTGGGATCAAACATGTTCACCATATCTTGTATTTGCATTCTCAACCCTCCAACAAATCTAGCTGTTAATTGTTCCTCTGTCTCCATGATGTCGTTCCTTGCAGTCAGTTGATAAAATTCATCAGCATAGTCATTAACAGTCTTCGTTCCTTGCCTCAAGTTCTGCAACCTTTGATACATAAGCGATTGATAATTGTAAGGCAAGAATGTAGCTTTCATCAACTTCTTCATCTTCTCCCAAGATTCAATCTTTGACTTCCCCATCCATTCACGTGTAAGTTTGGTTTGCTGCCACCACGCCAAAGCTCTACCTGTCACATACCGAAATTTTCGACTTTTGAAAATTCGACATCGATACTCACTTTATCGACTGCCGAGCAATCGAGTGCCGGAAACTCCAATAGTGAGGGTTTATGAAAGAATAAAAAGGCAGAAGAAGAAGAAAATAGAGGAAAGAAGAAAAGAACGACAGAACAACAACAGAACAGAAAACAATATCAGAATCTTACACATCGCAGCGGAACAATATATAATAAATAAACACTAGTCTTTTAAAACAAAGAACTATATCAGTTTATACATACATCAATCAGAGTCAATATACAACAATGGACAGTTATGTAAACTTGTCCTCATACAGAATACACAGCGGAATAAATAATATCAGATACAAATACTACGTCTCGTCCTCCAGCTTATCTCCAAAGCTCTAGAATATCCAGAATATCCTGATAACATAACTCTAGGCTGCCCGTGTGGAAATTGGTGGGCACCCAGAGTTTAGAAGGGAACAATAAACTCCGAGTCAGTCATGGTGACTGGTGTGAGATCGTAAAACAGTTATTTTTCACAAAGAAAATAAAACAAATTCGAAATGCTTTTGGAAAATGAAACTACCATAAGACCTCCCGCCACACACACAATGCAAACGCAGAATTGGAGGAGATTTCTTCTTATGATAGTCAAAGATGCTTACTACGCAAAATCAAATCCTTTTTTATATTATTATTAGTGCATAGTGTAGAAAACATTTCGAAAGTATAATATTAATCTTAGCCAGCATAGGCATTCCGCACTTATGCCTACTATAGCTACTATGTTCAATAGTAGGTTACCGCCACATTCCATAGCAGGTAATACAACTAAAACCGTACAAGTCACATATTGTTTCTTTGGATTTCCAACAAATGGTCAGGCTAAGGAACTTCCTTTTCCACGATGGGTACGTCCCTGGAATAGACGACCCGAGAAATAACCTAACATTACGGTTAGATCTCTGCCACCACAAGGCCGGGTTACCTCTACAAAAGTAGGTAACTACTGACACGCGTATGCCATCCCCCGATCGTCACCGATCTTCCCGAGGATCCCCAATTCGCAACAAACCACATAGTAAAAATAATGCAGTAACCACAGAGGTTAAGTATCTGGGCTCCATACCATGATACCACCTTTATCCAGAAGGAATGACATACACTAAGGGGCGCTACTCCCTAGAACCTTGCTGCATCCTTCCTGTTTCGACCATTTCCGGGGTGTGAGGCTCGACGAAGTCTCGTCCACAAAGCTACGCTTTCTACAAAGCCCTGCTTCGGGTCAAACAAAATGATCAACCTATGATCACAAAGATATAAGATCAAACAAATGATCATATCGCAAATGATCAAACACTGATCATTTCACAGCAACACTCAGTATGCCACGTTACCAAATTGGGATATATCGCTGATAAATTTCAACTACATAACCTCTGAGCTCGTACGTCTCAGAGAAGGGTGTTAAGCTAAGAGAATAAATTCTCCGCCACCAACAGAAATGTATTTGAAAGAAATCAGCTTTATATCTCAAATTGTAACGTCAGACACACAATCCATACAAGTCTGTTCCGGGATCGAACAGAACCGAAGGCACTTCTCACGAAGCCCTTGCACATCCGGATAAATTTCTAATCACGTCCGGACTTCCCGTCACTAAGGGTGATAAAACCTCTAAACCGGAGATCAGCCGATGTAGAGTAACTCGACGGTAATCCTTCCGTTTTCAAAAATATCCGGTCTTCAACACCGGTCTTCGAATGCAATTCATAACGACGTATCACATATTCGGAATGGGTTATACGACCCCATGGTCCTTTCCCGGCTAACCCGAATAGTGAGCGCTTATTTAAAAATAAGTGTGGCATTCAAATTCATCCAATTCACAACAAATACCATTCAAGGTAATTATTGATAGTCGGTTATTTAACTATCAATAAAGATGCGCAACATCATCAGATTCCAAATAATTTTCCAAATTATTTAATTTCCAAAAATATCTTTACTAGATATAAAATTTCCACACTTCAAAAATAAATCGACGTTTATTTTTCTAAAACAATTTCCCTTTCTTTTATAAATTCCATATGAATTTATATTTTCAAAATATCTACTGATATAGGATTTCCAAATCGATTTCAATATTCAATTTCAATTTATCTTTAAGAAGATAAATCCTCAAAAAACGTTTCATTTTGTTTTGGAAAACATTTCCATTCTTATTAATAATAAGAAATTCACAAGTCTATTTATTTTCAACATTTGAAAATATTCGATATACTTAAATCAAAATTAAGTATATATTCATTCTTTTAAGGAAATCCTTAATTTTAACATCTATTTGAGTCAAAACGAATGTTGCGTAAAACATCGTTACGACGACTCGAAATCACTAGTATAGGGATTTGGATTTTAAGATAGATATATATAAATCCCAATACTATATAAAACATTTCCTTTCGGAAATCATTTACTATAACAACAGTGTGTTATAGTCCATCATTTCCTTATTTTTCGAAAAACGTCTATTTCAACAATAAAAATGTTGAAATCTATGTATTCGATATCATAATACATTTTAAAAACATCATTAAAATGTTTAACTTCATTTTCAATGTCACTTTTCCAAAACTATCCATTTTACTTAACGATATATTCACTATCCAAAATCGTGAATATACTTCACTAATTACTTTTCACTATTTTCTACACATCTTATTTCAATAATAATTCGCTATCCAAAATCGCGAATATATCTTCTTTGATAATCTCCTATATTTACTTTATCAAATTCAATTGATTTCGAATTTATAAAACAACGTTTATAAATTCTATTTCTATTTTCTAACAACTTTGATTTATAAATCTCCTTTATAAATCAATTCGATAAATATTCCATTTAATGGCAAAAATCCGATTTATAAGTAAACTTCTTATAAATCTTTTATTCTAAAATTTCATTCATTATATAACTTCACACTTTATAAATCTATAAACTTCATATCTTCACAATTTATAATTCTATAAATTTTCTATCTTCACAATTTATAACTCCATAAATTTTCTATCTTCACAATTTATAAAACTCGTTTTAAATTCCAATAATTTTAATTGATAAATATCAATTTTGTACATCTTTTACATACATCGTTTTTAATAATTCAAAAATCCAAATTTAAATTATTTTATAAATTACTTAACTTTTTATTTCAAAAATCCTCTTTTGGTTATATTTCACGAACATTATAATTTCCATAACTTTAAATTTATAACATTTATATATTTTAAGATAAATAAATTCAAAAATTTAATAAATCGTATACTTTCCAAAAATCACTTCAAAATCCTTTTTAAAGTAAAAATCGTTATTTTTTTTAAAACTTCAAAAGTTTGAATCCAATGATGCAACGCACCAATTAGTCCATCACAATCAAACATCATATATCATCATATGAGAACAGAATATATATCAATATCTGTAAATAAATAAATACAGTTGAGGAATCCAGTTGGATCCCTCCAACCTGTTTCCCTGCATCCACAGACGTTAGCACAATACCAATTCCACTTCGAGGTGGAATATTGCGGTATATGGGTTTTATAAAAATCCGCTTACTAACGGCGCAATAGGGTCTCATCCGCTATACGAGGCGGGAAATCATCAATCCAATATATACATATGCCAATATGTATATATTGCTATATATATATATATATAGATATATCCTACTATATCTAATATCACAGCCAAACAGCAATCAAATCAATAACTGCAAAAATTCCACATTCAATTTTGAGTGAGAAAAATCTCACCTTTGCTTTTATTTTGCCATCCATTCCATCTCAGTTTGTTTTCTTCCATTCTTAACCTTGTATAAACAATTTATACAATCTATTAATATTCGAGATAATCGAATAACCAATTTTCTTTTGGTAATTTTAATTATCCAATGATTTTTGTTTTAACCCAATTTCTTTTAACTAAGAATTAAATTTATTTAACTAGACCTTTTAATTTCAATCTAATTCTTTTTATATAAAGTTTTCTCTAGTAATCTAAATAGTTTTAGATAAATCAATTAAACTTCCTTTTTAATGTATATATTTTCTATTTATTAAAACAGAACTGTCTTTATACACTTATTCTTCCCTACTATTTTCTGTAAACAAAACAAAGAAATTTTTAAATTTAAATTAATTAGAAACAAAATTTTATAAATACCTTACAGCAGAACCCTTGCTTTCCCCCTCTGCCATTCGCGAATTCGTGACATCGACGAACTTCCAGATCCCCCCCCCCCGACGTCACCACATCTCTTATCGAAATCGAGTTCGACTTCCTACCGCCCAAAACAGCCACACGCGAGCTCAACTACGGCCTCGACTCTGTCTGTCGTGACCCCGCCTTCATCTTCGAATCCATTGCGACTCTTCACGTCGATCGCCCTCCCAAAATCGCGACTGAGTCGCCTCGAAAATGTTGTCGAGAACCAAGCGAAACCCTACGCGAGTGCGCGCGCTTCCCAGTCGCGAATCCCTCCTTCCAGGCGCGAAACCCTCTTCCCAAATCTCAGACGAGATTGCGACGAACTACGAGTCTGTCAACCCTATTCGCGTGCGAACCCCAAATCAATGTCGCCTGCGAACTGACTTCGAAATCCCGATCGAAACCCCCCTTTCCAGAATCAATATGCTGCTCGATTTTTGTTTTCATTTGTTTTCGGTTGAGGAACGAAATAGGAGGTGGCGGCCATTTAATTTAATCTCGAAGCTGCTGTTTATTTGTTTGAATTGGGAACGAAATTTAAACAAGAACGAAATCTATAACTTTGATTTTGGACGAGAAAAAGGGTACTCGGCCATACTTTGAAATGAAGGGGGTAAGCTTTGCACGATAAATTTCGTTTCCTTCGGCGTGATTTAAGGAAGAATGTGCTATAGTTGACCAATTAAAATATTAATTTAAATTTGAATTTCGTTAAAAATTCAATGCGTTTTCCTGTCGTGTGCTCACATACAAACTCCGAAAAATACGAAATTTGAAATCCGACAATAATTCAATATTTCGGACCCAATGGAACTGGTCTCGTCGAATTCCGAGACTGTGCCCCGGAACGCTATTTTTAAATATCGATACGAACGATATAAATTCAAAACTGAACAAATCAATTTCAAATTCGATTCTGAAGCTTCTATTATCTTCAGTATTATCAATACGAATTTTAAAAGCTTTCGAAATATTTTTCTTCAGCTTAAAAATGAAGATTCAAATTTTTATTCAACTATCAACAGATTAAATTCTATAATTTAATCGCCAAATTCCAAGTTATATTCGGGATTCAAATTAAATCATCGTTCAAATATTTAAAATTAATTAAATATTCTCAATTTAATTTGTTCAAAATTCTGGGTCGTTACACTACCCCTCAACCTTGTAGCAACCATTCACTCTACGATGTTCTGGAACCTCCTTGAAGTCAAAAATCTCCTCCACATTAGACAACCAATCCAAAAACTCCTCAGCTTGCATTCCACCCTTGAATTCAGGAATTTCAGTTTTCATCCCTGATTCCCATCGACGATCATCCTCAACATCCCGATCTCGATTTCGTCCTTGGCCATGATCTCGATAATGAAAACTTCCTCTATCACCATCTTCATCAACAACAGATGTACTTCGATAACGATCTCGTCCATCCACATCTCTATGATCATGCATATTCCTTCTACTTTGTCTTTCATCATCTCGATATGGTTCATCTTCGAATTCCCGATGACTTCTTCTTCCTTGATGAGATTGTGGCGATATTCTCCTTCCTCCCGAAACCGATGGCGAAATCCTGTTTCCACCTTGGTTTGAAATTGGCGATGTTCTTCTTCGGGGTTGATTCATATCCATCATGAGCTTCTCTAATCTCTCAATACCTTCATCCAACTTCTCATTGAATTTGTTACTTATGCGTTGTTCCATTTGTTCAGCATCCTCTCGCTTATATAAATCTTCAACATTTTGGTGACGATTAGCTCTTCTCGGCGGCATGATTTGAAACTTCGCAAATACTTCAATTCTCGGCTTGAACTTTAAAGATGATACACGGTCTTCACTTGCTCTCGGCTCCCACTTCATATTTCAAACACCTTTCAACCTTTGATCCGAAATGGAAAGGATCGACAACTCCAAACTTGTTGCAACTTGTGATTAACACCTCTTGAACTTCTTCGAATAATAATTTGCTCCAAGACTCGGCTTAGCTATGATTGGCTAAGTCTAGCTCCGATACCAAATGATGCAGCAGCGGATTAACAAAATGATGATTCTGTGAAAGTAGCAATCGATGGAATGAAGAATACTGAATGGCCAAAATTCGTTGATCCGAAGATACCGAATTTTAGCTATCCCAAACACGTTGATAGCGCACTATACCGTGTTTAAAGATCTACGATTCTTCGTACGTTGATCTAGCGCACTAGATACCGTGAATCGGCTTCAGCAGTCGTTGAATCGAGCGCACTCGATTAACCGAAAGTGGAGATAGGAGATCACACTCAACTACCAATTTAATTGAAAGCACAAAGCTAACAAACAAAAGTTTTCATTCAAATCAACTAAACTATTACAAATGGCACCACCGGCCTATTTATAGAAGTTACAACATACGCCATAGAAAACTGTACAACTCATAGGTCGGCACCGACCTAACACACCCAGCGACTTACGACTTACGACCTAGCATAGACGACCTAAAAACAGACGACTTAAAACAACAAATAGTTACAACTCAGTGACATATGAACAAAACACATTACAACACATAGTATCACGACATACGACTTAAAAGTACATGACCTAAACAAAACTTCAGCCTCCATCAGCGCCTTATTATAGGTCGTTAACGACTTAACAAACTCACGACTCAAGACAACAATTGCTTATCACTTGACGACCTAAAGAAAGCGGCCTGTGGAAGTTAGGTCGTAGCTCGTAGCTCGTTTGAGCGACCCATGTTACCTTGCGCGTGCTCCTGGTTAGGTCGCGAATCCTCCTTAGGTCGCAACCGACCTATAGAACGCTGCTTGTTAACTCGCGAATCTTCACTAGGTCGCTGGAGCGACTTAAAGGACTCGTTAGGTCGTTCGCGACCTAACACTTCACCAAATTGGACTACCTTATCTCTGCGTAACTCGCTAGGTCGTTTACATGCCTGCACATTGATTCCGTTAACTCGTGGACGACTTTCCATAGGTCGTGAACGACCTAAAGTTCCACTAGGTCGTGAGCGACCTAAATTGGTAAATCGCGCTGCATTAGTTGTGTAGAGATTTCAAGTAAAGGTGAAATGCTATTTTTGAGATTCGAGGGTTGGTCATTGTAACGACCCAGAATTTTGAAAGAATTAAATTGGAAATATTTAATTTATTTTAAATATTTGAACGATGATTTAATTTGTATTCCGGGTATAATTTTGAAATCGGCGATTAAATTATAAAATTTAATCGATTGAAGTTGAACAAAAATTTGAATCTTCAATTTTAAGCTAAAGAAAAATATTTCGAAAGCTTTTAAAATTCGTATTGATAATACTGAAGATGATTGAAGCTTCAGAATCCAATTTCGAATTGATTTGATCAGTTTTGAAATTTATATCGTTTAACCGATATTTAAAAATAGTCATTTTTCAAACAGTCTCGGAATTCGACGAAACCAGTTCCATTGGGTCCGTAATGTTGAATTATTGTCGGATTTCAATTTTCGTATTTTTCGGAGTTAATACGTGATCATACGTTGAGTAAATGCATTGAAATTAAATCAAAATCAATTTAAATTTTAAATTTAAATTATTGGTCAAGGACAGCACACTTTTCTTCCTTTAAACACGCCGAGAATCACGAAGATTTATCGTGCAAAGCTTACCCCTTCATCTCGAAGAAATGGCGACACTCCTATTTCCCAGAAGCAAAATCGAATTCAAAGAAAAAATTATTATCTCGTTCAAAAAAATAAAAATGGCAGAACAAAGTTAATCAGATCGCGCTTGTAATCCATTCCCCCTTCATTCAAAACACATAGCCGCGTTCCCTCCCGAAAATTCCAAATCGAAAAAAAAGGGGAGATATTCGAATCTCACATTCAAATTGAAAATCGCGTGATGGGGGGGAAGGTGTCGGCCGAGGCGCTCGCAGAATCTAGGGCAGCGGCGAGTATTGGGAGGAGGATAGTGCGGCGTCAGGGGGAAATCGCGTTCGAATTCGCGAGATGGATTCAGTGGCGGCGACATCGCGTTTCATCTCACGAGCACGTGGAGGCGCTCACCTTGGAGCTGCGAGTAGGGGCTCGCGTCCGAGCATAAGAGGCGGCGAGGTGGTTATCGCGAGGCTGGGCTAGGATGTGGATGGGCCACTAGGGCTTCGGGTTTGTGGTGGCAGTAGCGTTCAGCGAGGCTAGGGATGCGAGCACTCGCGTGCGAGGCTGGGACTTCGGCAGCATGTATTGGGAAAGAAGGTGATCGAGGTCTGTTGTTTTCAATGGGTACGAATTCTTTTTCTTTTCTGTTGTTTGAAAAATATATATATATATACGTGCAGAAAAATATATATATATATACGTGCAGAAAAATATATATATCTGTATCGATATGGATTCGAAAAGAGAAATTATTGTAGTTTGGGGATTCTATTTTAAGGATTTTTAAAGTGAAGATTAGACACTGTTTTATTTTTATAGAAAATTTTATACAGTAAAGTATAAAATAATTATGTTTTTAATTTAATAACATGTATGTATACCGACAGGATTTTGGGAAAATATAAGTCTGGAAAGGAAAATGTAAGAACAGAATTTAAAATATTTCGTTCAAGGAGAAATTGAGTTTTAAAATTTAATTGTAGTTAAATAAAATTTTTAAAGGAGAAATTCGTTAATCTAAAACAATTGAAACGAAAATTAATTGTTCAGTCTTTTGAATATTGATAGATTGAATAAAATTGTTTATACTAGGTTAAAATCGAGAAAACAAAACTGAAATGGAAAATGGATGGCAAAATAAAAGCAAAGGCGAGATTTTTCTCACTCAAATTGAATGTTGAATTTTTGTAGTTATTATTGATTACTATTGGATGTGATATTAGATATAGTAGGATATATCTATTATATATATAGCAATATATACATATTGGCATATGTATATATTGGATTGATGATTTCCCGCCTCGTATAGCGGATGAGACCCTATTGCGCCGTTAGTAAGCGGATTTTTGTAAAACCTATATACCGCGATATTCCACCTCGAAGTGGAATTGGTATTGTGCTAACGTCTTTGGATGCAGGGAAACAGGTTGGAGGGATCCAACTGGACCCCTCATATTGATTGAATTTATTTATACTGTGATATGAATCTGTGAATGATTATATTGATCATATTGATGCCTGGAAATTGTTTGAAATCTAAATTTTAGTTGAATGGATGTTTGATATCATTGGATTCCAAAAATAAATGAAATTGAATTTTTGAAATCAAAATAGAAATTTTTAAGTAAATACATTTTTAGAAGTTGAATAAATTCGAAGAAAAGAATTTAAAAGTATAAAAGCTGATTTTTATAATCTTATCGAATAAATCCCAGAATAAAGTGAAAATGCTAAATAAATGGATTTCATAAAACAGTGATTATAAATTGAAGAATTCAATTTAAATTTGGATTTTTTAAATAGATTGAAAGAGACAAAGAAATTTATTTTCTTTAAAAGGAATTTATTTAAAAAGAAATAAGTGAGAAGTCCAATTAGAAATTTAATTGGCAAATTGAAACGAATTTGGAAAATTGATATGAAATTTATAGATTTATAAATTGTGAAGTTAAAATGAATGAAATTTATAGATGTATAAATTGTGAAGTTAAAATGAATGAAATTTATAGATGTATAAATTGTGAAGTTAAAATGAATGAAATTGTAGAATAGAAGATTTATAAGAAATTAACTTATAAATTGGATTTATGCCTTCAAATGAAATATTGGTCGAATTTGTTAATAAAGGAGATTTACAAATCGAAGTTGTTATAAAACAGAAATGGAATTTATAAGCGTTGTTTTATAAATTCGAAATCAATTGAATTTGATAAATTAAATATAGAAGGTTATTAAAGAAGATATATCCGCGATTTTGGATAGCGAATTATCTTTGGAATAAATGTGTAGAAAAGATTGAAATTTGGTTAAGTGAAGTATATTCACGATTTTGGACAGTGAATATATTATTGAATAAAATGGATTCATTTTTGAAGAAGTGATATTAAAAATGAAGTTAAACATTTTAAAGATGTTTTAAAATGTATTGTGAATTGAAAGCATAGATTTCAACGTTCATTGTTGAAATAGGCGTTTTCGAAAATATAAGGAAATGATGGACTATAACACTGTTGTTATAGTAAATGATTTCCGAAAGGAAATGTTTTTATATAGTATTGGGATTTATATATCTATCTAAATTTCGAATCCCTATACTAGTGATTTTGAGTTGTCGTAACGATGTTTTAAGTAACATTCGTTTTGACTCAAATAAATGTTGTTATAGTAAATGGTTTCCTTAAAGAACGAAATATATACTTAATATTGATTTAAGTATATCGAATATTTTCCAAGTGTTGAAAATAAATAGATTTGTGAAACACTTATTTTTAAATAAGTATGGAATTACTTTTCCAATATGAAATGGACGTTTTGAGATTTATCTTTGTAAAGATAAATCGAAAGTGAATATTGACATCGATTCGAAAATCGTATATCAGTAGATATTTTTGAAAATATAAATTCACATGGAATTTATAAAGGAAAGGGAAACTGTTTAGAAAAATAAATATTGATTTATTTTTGAAGTGTGGAAATTTTATATCTAGTAAAGATATTTTTGAAGATGAAATAATTTGGAAAATTATTTGGAATCTGATGATGTTGCGCATCTTTATTGATAGTTAAATAACCGACTATCAATAATTACCTTGAATGGTATTTGTTGTGAATTGGATGAATTTGAATGCCACACTTATTTTTGAATAAGAGCTCACTATTCGGGTTAGCCGGGAAAGGACCATGGGGTCGTATAACCCATTCCGAATATGTGATACGTCGTTATGAATTGCATTTGAAGACCGATGTTGAAGACCGGATATTTTTGAAAACAGAAGGATTACCGTCGAGTTACTCTACATCGGCTGATCTCCGGTTTAGAGGTTTTATCACCCTTAGTGACGGGAAGTTCGGACGTGATTAGAAAATTATCCGGATATGCAAGGGCTTCGTGAGAAGTGCCTTCGGTTCTGTTCGATCCCGGAACAGACTTGTATGGATTGTGTGTCTGACGTTACAATTTGAGATATAAAGCTGATTTCTTTCAAATACATTTCTGTTGGTGGCGGAGAATTTATTCTCTTAGCTTAACACCCTTCTCTGAGACGTACGAGCTCAGAGGTTATGTAGTTGAAATTTATCAGCGATATACTCCCAATTTGGTAACGTGGCATACTGAGTGTTGCTGTGAAATGATCAGTGTTTGATCATTTGCGATATGATCATTTGTTTGATCTTATATCTTTGTGATCATAGGTTGATCATTTTGTTTGACCCGAAGCAGGGCTTTGTAGAAAGCGTAGCTTTGTGGACGAGACTTCGTCGAGCCTCACACCCCGGAAATGGTCGAAAAAGGAAGGATGCAGCAAGGTTCTAGGGAGTAGCGCCCCTTAGTGTATGTCATTCCTTCTGGATAAAGGTGGTATCATGGTATGGAGCCCAGATACTTAACCTCTGTGGTTACTGCATTATTTTTACTATGTGGTTTGTTGCGAATCGGGGATCCTCGGGAAGATCGGTGACGATCGGGGGATGGCATACGCGTGTCAGTAGTTACCTACTTTTGCAGAGGTAACCCGGCCTTGTGGTGGCAGAGATCTAACCGTAATGTTAGGTTATTTCTCGGGTCGTCTATTCCAGGGACGTACCCATCGTGGAAAAGGAAGTTCCTTAGCCTGACCATTTGTTGGAAATCCAAAGAAACAATACGAGCCTTTACGATTTCAATTGTATAACCTGTCTCCTCAGGAGGCAGCTATAGCAGGCATAATATAATGGTACCTATGCTGGCTAAGATTTATATTTTACTTTCGAAATGTTTTCTACACTATGCACTAATAATAATATCAAAAATGATTTGATTTTGCGTAGTAAGCATCTTTGACTATCATAAGAAGAAATCTCCTCCAGTTCTGCGTTTGCATTGTGTGTGTGGTGGGAGGTCTTATGGTAGTTTCATTTTCCAAAAGCATTTCGAATTGACTTTAAAAATTATTTTGTTGTTATAAAAAAAATAACTGTTTTACGATCTCACACCAGTCACCATGACTGACTCGGAGTTTATTGTTTCCCTTCTAAACTCTAGGTGCCCACCAATTTCCACACGGGCAGTCTAGAGTTATGTTATCAGGATATTCTGGATATTCTGGAGCTTTGGAAGCAAGCTGGATGGCGTAACGTATCACCTACACTTTGTATTATTCCGCTGTGTATTCTGTATGAGGACAAGTTTATATAACTGTCCATTGTTGTTTATTGACTCTGATTGATGTATGTATAAAAATGATATAGTTCTTTGTTTAAAGATTATTCATTTATCTATTATATATTGTTCCGCTGCGATGTGTAAGATTCTGATATTGTTTCTGTTCTGATGTTGTTCTGGTGTTCTTCTTTCTTCTCTGTGTTTGTTCTTCTCTCTTTCTACTCTTTTCTTCTTTCTTCTTCTCTTTTTCTTCTATTTCTTCTTTCTAAAACCCTCACTATTGGAGTTTCCGGCACTCGATTTCTCGGCAGTCGATAAAGTGAGTATCGATGTCGAATTTTCGAAAGTCGAAAATTCCCGTACGTGACAGCGTGGTATCAGAGCATATGGTTAAGCGACAACCCTGCTCTGTTGGGTGTTACTCATTAGAGATAGAGTCAGTAGTACTCTAGAATGAGTTTGAGTGCAATAATACATATGAGTGCGTATTTGTTAGTGAATATAAAATTGTTTTGTATTGTGATGATTGGTTTATTGAGTGGCATATGAACCTTCGTCGGCACAGTTTGCAAAACTGTATCGAAGGGGTTTCTAAACACTCGAATAGAACAATTCGGCACAGTAATGTTTTAAAATAGGGTAAATGAGATAATTTTGCCCAAAACTATTTTTGTATACAAAAGAAATAATTTTCTATGAATTGTTACAGTATATGGTTGCATGGATGTTAGGAAAGTGATAATGTTGAAATGTTATCATTATATGAAATTAAATAAGAAATTGAAATCATAACTCCAAAGTTAAGAAATAAAATTCACATACAAATGAAATTTAAGAATGTAAATTATAAATGTGATTTATAAATGAAAACGGAATTCCAGAGAAGTTTCTGGAAATGTTTTGAAAAGAATTTGAAAATTTTGTAGATTTGGAAAGTTTAAATCTTTTTGATTTGAAAATGAATTTCAAAGTTTTGAAAAGTATTTTAGAGAGATGAAAAGCTCTAAACTCTTTTAGGTCGCTGGAAAATAATCCTGATGATGATGGCCACATCATTAGAATTCATTTTCGGGTTTCCAAAAGAGGAATTGCTGCCAAATTGTTTTAAATAGAAGTTGTTTGAAAATTTGGATTTGGTTTTTGAAATTCAAAGAAAATTTGAATTGTTTTCAAAATGATTTTGAAATGTTGGTAAGACTCTGGAATACCATATAAAAATATTTATGAAATAAGAAATAAGTTGATAACTTATACAATTTGAATTTTGATAGAATAAATTTAGCTTAAAGAAGGAAGTTAAATCAAAGTAAGTATAAGCAAATAAATGAAATTGAATTGTTAAATTCATTTTGAATTTGTAAGTGAATAAAACTAGAATTGAATTCGATTTGTGGAGTTAAACTAAAATTAGTAAGTGAAGCTAATTGAATATTGACCAAATGGATAAGGTATTGAACGAATTAAATTCAATGATTATAAAAGAAAAGTAAATTGAATTCGAATTGGAAATCCAGTTTAAATGACAGTAGATTTAACCGAAGGGTAAATTGAAAACAAATTTTGGAAATGAACAAAAGTGAATAAAACTGGAATTGAAATTGAATGTTGAAAGCAAATCTGAATTTGTTAGTAGATTAGAATTTGAAATGAATTAGTAATTGAAACTAATTTAAAAATAATAAGCAGTTGTAAATGAAAGTTGATTGATAAATTCAATATTCAGAAGTTGAATAGAATCCAAATTGAATTAAGATATGGTGAATTGAATCCAAATGAAATTTGAAATGTAAAATTGAATGATAAAAGATATGTAACTTCAATAGTAAAGTAAAAAGGGTATAAGCAGCTTATATTGAAAATTTTGTAATCGAATTTGCAAAATAGTTTGAATATATGTAACTAGATATTATGGCTAGTAGGATATACAGGTGTATAAAGGAAATTGGAATTTTGGATTTCAAAGATAATTTGAATTGCTCGACAAAAGGTAAGTATTTGAATTATAATATGAGTTTTTGATGATTTCTTGTCTAGCCGCTTGGCTTTTTCCTTTTCTTTTTGAAATCTGAGAGTCCGTAGGGACGTTTTGTAGTCGTACCGTATTAGCCGCGCAAAGGAGACGCTGGCAAAAATTTTCGAAAATTCCGGGTGTTAGAAAAATTTTTGAGAAAATTTTAAAAGTTTAAATTTGAATTTGAATTTAAATTTGAATTTTGAAGTAAACAATGTTGTTTAAAACTTATAATTGAAGTTGGAAAAAGTTAGTTGAAATAATAACGAATCTTTAGTAGAAAGATTTGTTTTGAAAATTTGATAAAACTATTGGATTGTGAAAAATAGTAGATGTGTTAAGGACTTTTTCTTCCTAACTTGTAATTTCGGGACGAAATTCTTTTAAGGAGGGAAGTTTGTAACGACCCAGAATTTTGAACAAATTAAATTGGAAATATTTAATTTATTTTAAATATTTGAACGATGATTTAATTTGTATTCCGGGTATAATTTTGAAATCGACGATTAAATTATAAAATTTAAACGATTGAAGTTGAACAAAAATTTGAATCTTCAATTTTAAGCTGAAGAAAAATATTTCGAAAGCTTTTAAAATTCGTATTGATAATACTGAAGATGATTGAAGCTTCAGAATCCAATTTCGAATTGATTTGATCAGTTTTGAAATTTATATCGTTTAACCGATATTTAAAAATAGTCATTTTTCAAACAGTCTCGGAATTCGACGAAACCAGTTCCACTAGGTCCGTAATGTTGAATTATTGTCGGATTTCAATTTTCGTATTTTTCGGAGTTAATACGTGATCATACGTTGAGTAAATGCATTGAAATTAAATCAAAATCAATTTAAATTTTAAATTTAAATTATTGGTCAAGGACAGCACACTTTTCTTCCTTTAAACACGCCGAGAATCACGAAGATTTATCGTGCAAAGCTTACCCCTTCATCTCGAAGAAATGGCGACACTCCTATTTCCCAGAAGCAAAATCGAATTCAAAGAAAAAATTATTATCTCATTCAAAAAAATAAAAATGGCAGAACAAAGTTAATCAGATCGCGCTTGTAATCCATTCCCCCTTCATTCAAAACACATAGCCGCGTTCCCTCCCCAAAATTCCAAATAAAAAAAAGGGGAGATATTCGAATCTCACATTCAAATTGAAAATCGCGTGATGGGGGGGAAGGTGTCGGCCGAGGCGCTCGCAGGATCTAGGGCAGCGGCGAGTATTGGGAGGAGGATAGCGCGGCGTCAGGGGGAAATCGCGTTCGAATTCGCGAGATGGATTCAGTGGCGGCGACATCGCGTTTCATCTCACGAGCACGTGGAGGCGCTCACCTTGGAGCTGCGAGTAGGGGCTCGCGTCCGAGCATAAGAGGCGGCGAGGTGGTTATCGCGAGGCTGGGCTAGGATGTGGATGGGCCACTAGGGCTTCGGGTTTGTGGTGGCAGTAGCGTTCAGCGAGGCTAGGGATGCGAGCACTCGCGTGCGAGGCTGGGACTTCGGCAGCATGTATTGGGAAAGAAGGTGATCGAGGTCTATTGTTTTCGATGGGTACGAATTCTTTTTCTTTTCTGTTGTTTGAAAAAAAAAAAAATATTTATATACGTGCAGAAAAATATATATATATATACGTGCAGAAAAATATATATATCTGTATCGATATGGATTCGAAAAGAGAAATTATTGTAGTTTGGGGATTCTATTTTAAGGATTTTTAAAGTGAAGATTAAACACTGTTTTATTTTTACAGAAAATTTTATATAGTAAAGTATAAAATAATTATGTTTTTAATTTAATAACATGTATGTATACCGACAGGATTTTGGGAAAATATAAGTCTGGAAAGGAAAATGTAAGAACAGAATTTAAAATATTTCGTTCAAGGAGAAATTGAGTTTTAAAATTTAATTGTAGTTAAATAAAAATTTTAAAGGAGAAATTCGTTAATCTAAAACAATTGAAATGAAAATTAATTGTTCAGTCTTTTGAATATTGATAGATTGAATAAAATTGTTTATACTAGGTTAAAATCGAGAAAACAAAACTGAAATGGAAAATGGATGGCAAAATAAAAGCAAAGGTGAGATTTTTCTCACTCAAATTGAATGTGGAATTTTTGCAGTTATTATTGATTGCTATTGGATGTGATATTAGATATAGTAGGATATATCTATTATATATATAGCAATATATACATATTGGCATATGTATATATTGGATTGATGATTTCCCGCCTTGTATAGCGGATGAGACCCTATTGCGCCGTTAGTAAGCGGATTTTTATAAAACCTATATACCGCGATATTCCACCTCGAAGTGGAATTGGTATTGTGCTAACGTCTTTGGATGCAGGGAAACAGGTTGGAGGGATCCAACTGGACCCCTCATATTGATTGAATTTATTTATACTGTGATATGAATCTGTGAATGATTATATTGATCATATTGATGCCTGGAAATTGTTTGAAAGCTAAAATTTAGCTGAATGGATGTTTGATATCATTGGATTCCAAAAATAAATGAAATTGAATTTTTGAAATCAAAATAGAAATTTTTAAGTAAATACATTTTTAGAAGTTGAATAAATTCGAAGAAAAGAATTTAAAAGTATAAAAGCTGATTTTTATAATCTTATCGAATAAATCCCAGAATAAAGTGAAAATGCTAAATAAATGGATTTCATAAAACAGTGATTATAAATTAAAGAATTCAATTTAAATTTGGATTTTTTAAATAGATTGAAAGAGACAAAGAAATTTATTTTCTTTAAAAGGAATTTATTTAAAAAGAAATAAGTGAGAAGTCCAATTAGAAATTTAATTGGCAAATTGAAACGAATTTGGAAAATTGATATGAAATTTATAGATTTATAAATTGTGAAGTTAAAATGAATGAAATTTATAGATGTATAAATTGTGAAGTTAAAATGAATGAAATTTATAGATGTATAAATTGTGAAGTTAAAATGAATGAAATTTATAGATGTATAAATTGTGAAGTTAAAATGAATGAAATTGTAGAATAGAAGATTTATAAGAAATTAACTTATAAATTGGATTTATGCCTTCAAATGAAATATAGGTCGAATTTGTTAATAAAGGAGATTTACAAATCGAAGTTGTTATAAAACAGAAATGGAATTTATAAGCGTTGTTTTATAAATTCGAAATCAATTGAATTTGATAAATTAAATATAGAAGGTTATTAAAGATGATATATCCACGATTTTGGATAGCGAATTATCTTTGGAATAAATGTGTAGAAAAGATTGAAATTTGGTTAAGTGAAGTATATTCACGATTTTGGACAGTGAATATATTATTGAATAAAATGGATTCATTTTTGAAGAAGTGATATTAAAAATGAAGTTAAACATTTTAAAGATGTTTTAAAATGTATTGTGAATTGAAAGCATAGATTTCAACGTTCATTGTTGAAATAGGCGTTTTCGAAAATATAAGAAAATGATGGACTATAACACTGTTGTTATAGTAAATGATTTCCGAAAGGAAATGTTTTTATATAGTATTGGGATTTATATATCTATCTAAATTTCGAATCCCTATACTAGTGATTTTGAGTCGTCGTAACGATGTTTTAAGTAACATTCGTTTTGACTCAAATAAATGTTGTTATAGTAAATGGTTTCCTTAAAGAACGAAATATATACTTAATATTGATTTAAGTATATCGAATATTTTCCAAGTGTTGAAAATAAATAGATTTGTGAAACACTTATTTTTAAATAAGTATGGAATTACTTTTCCAATATGAAATGAACGTTTTGAGATTTATCTTTGTAAAGATAAATCGAAAGTGAATATTAACATCGATTCGAAAATCGTATATCAGTAGATATTTTTGAAAATATAAATTCACATGGAATTTATAAAGGAAAGGGAAACTGTTTAGAAAAATAAATATTGATTTATTTTTGAAGTGTGGAAATTTTATATCTAGTAAAGATATTTTTGAAGATGAAATAATTTGGAAAATTATTTGGAATCTGATGATGTTGCGCATCTTTATTGATAGTTAAATAACCGACTATCAATAATTACCTTGAATGGTATTTGTTGTGAATTGGATGAATTTGAATGCCACACTTATTTTTGAATAAGCGCTCACTATTCGGGTTAGCCGGGAAAGGACCATGGGGTCGTATAACCCATTCCGAATATGTGATACGTCGTTATGAATTGCATTTGAAGACCGATGTTGAAGACCGGATATTTTTGAAAACGGAAGGATTACCGTCGAGTTACTCTACATCGGCTGATCTCTGGTTTAGAGGTTTTATCACCCTTAGTGACGGGAAGTCCGGACGTGATTAGAAAATTATCCGGATATGCAAGGGCTTCGTGAGAAGTGCCTTCGGTTCTGTTCGATCCCGGAACAGACTTGTATGGATTGTGTGTCTGACGTTACAATTTGAGATATAAAGCTGATTTCTTTCAAATACATTTCTGTTGGTGGCGGAGAATTTATTCTCTTAGCTTAACACCCTTCTCTGAGACGTACGAGCTCAGAGGTTATGTAGTTGAAATTTATCAGCGATATACTCCCAATTTGGTAACGTGGCATACTGAGTGTTGCTGTGAAATGATCAGTGTTTGATCATTTGCGATATGATCATTTGTTTGATCTTATATCTTTGTGATCATAAGTTGATCATTTTGTTTGACCCGAAGCAGGGCTTTGTAGAAAGCGTAGCTTTGTGGACGAGACTTCGTCGAGCCTCACACCCCGGAAATGGTCGAAACAGGAAGGATGCAACAAGGTTCTAGGGAGTAGCGCCCCTTAGTGTATGTCATTCCTTCTGGATAAAGGTGGTATCATGGTATGGAGCCCAGATACTTAACCTCTGTGGTTACTGCATTATTTTTACTATGTAGTTTGTTGCGAATCGGGGATCCTCGGGAAGATCGGTGACGATCGGGGGATGGCATATGCGTGTCAGTAGTTACCTACTTTTACAGAGGTAACCCGGCCTTGTGGTGGCAGAGATCTAACCGTAATGTTAGGTTATTTCTCGGGTCGTCTATTCTAGGGACGTACCCATCGTGGAAAAGGAAGTTCCTTAGCCTGACCATTTGTTGGAAATCCAAAGAAACAATACGAGCCTTTACGATTTCAATTGTATAACCTGTCTCCTCAGGAGGCAGCTATAGCAGGCATAATATAATGGTACCTATGCTGGCTAAGATTTATATTTTACTTTCGAAATGTTTTCTACACTATGCACTAATAATAATATCAAAAATGATTTGATTTTGCGTAATAAGCATCTTTGACTATCATAAGAAGAAATCTCCTCCAGTTCTGCGTTTGCATTGTGTGTGTGGTGGGAGGTCTTATGATAGTTTCATTTTCCAAAAGCATTTCGAATTGACTTTAAAAATTATTTTGTTGTTATAAAAAAAATAACTGTTTTACGATCTCACACCAGTCACCATGACTGACTCGGAGTTTATTGTTTCCCTTTTAAACTCTTGGTGCCCACCAATTTCCACACGGGCAGTCTAGAGTTATGTTATCAGGATATTCTGGATATTCTGGAGCTTTGGAAGCAAGCTGGATGGCGTAACGTATCACCTACACTTTGTATTATTCCGCTGTGTATTCTGTATGAGGACAAGTTTATATAACTGTCCATTGTTGTTTATTGACTCTGATTGATGTATGTATAAAAATGATATAGTTCTTTGTTTAAAGATTATTCATTTATCTATTATATATTGTTCCGCTGCGATGTGTAAGATTCTGATATTGTTTCTGTTCTGATGTTGTTCTGGTGTTCTTCTTTCTTCTCTGTGTTTGTTCTTCTCTCTTTCTACTCTTTTCTTCTTTCTTCTTCTCTTTTTCTTCTATTTCTTCTTTCTAAAACCCTCACTATTGGAGTTTCCGGCACTCGATTTCTCGGTAGTCGATAAAGTGAGTATCGATGTCGAATTTTCGAAAGTCGAAAATTCCCGTACGTGACAGTCATCATTTTGAAAACTTTGTTGTTCAAAATTCGAATTGTTTAAACAATAATTGGTGTTAAAATATCCATACGAATTTGGAGTGAAATCGTTTGGATTATATTGATTTTCACAACTATTGTAAAATTCATGTGAGTGGGGAAACTCGGACAATTTTAAGAATGCTTTTTTTTATGAAGGAAAAATATTTACAAATGAAATTTATTTTTCAAATGGGAAATTGATTTTTGTTTTGTTTTTTGGTTTTTCAAATTTTTTTTTTGAATTTTTTGATTTTGATTAAAAAAACTAAGTAATTTTTTTTTTGAATTTTGATTTGAAAATTTTCAAAGGAAAAGTAAAACTAAGTTAAGAAATATTTACAAATTTTTTTTTGTGTTTTTTTTTTGTTTTTTTGTTTTTAAATATGCATGAACTAATGCAACTAAATGAATGCAGTGGTTAATTACAAATGATTTATCCTAAGTTAACCCAAAATTGGATAATCACACTTTGTCTTAGATAAACAAGATAGTTCTCGGCCAGGTAACGGACAGGATTTATCGGTGCACCATGAATCACCGTAGCAATGCAGCCGAAGGTTTAAGTACCTTCAGAGGAACAACCACTATAATATTTATGAATCACCGTAATATTTATAAATGGTTATTACTCTGCCGTAGCCTAGACACCAAGAAAGTAAATTGTTCAAAGAAGACAACTTGTCAATATACAATTAAGAGCTATTGATGTCTAACCGTTATTATTAACAAATTCTAGGATGAAATGCAAAGCAGAAATTAAACGTGTATTAACAATGCAACTACGAATGAAATTTCTGTTTTTGTTTTTTGGTTTTTTTTTCTAAAATGCAAGCAAACAACAATGCAAGGAAAATACAAACTAGAGATGAAAGAAAAAAACTTTTTTTTTAAACAAGCAAGCGGAGCATTTTTATAGCAGCAGCTCCTCTTCTTCTGAAATTCTGCTTTGTCAACCTGAAATAAAAAGAAAATATATACAATTTTTTTATATCAAAGAAAGACTAAAACAAATGAAAAAAATAGAACAAACTAAACCCAAACAAATTCAAAACAACCCCACCTTTTTTTTGACAAATTCCAAAGATTTTTTTTGGGAAGGAAACTTAAATGTGAAGTTTTACTTAAAAAAATTGAGAGACGAAAGGTTAAAAGGTTTTAAAACAAAATAAATTTAAATAGCTCAAAACAAATTCACACTTGCACTTTTGAACCAAAATCCACAAACAAACCAAGTCCGGCCCATTAACAAAGTCGCATACCGAAGAAAGCTTACAACCAGAATTAAATGGCCATTGACTTCAAAATACAATGAAATCGTCTTCTTCTTATTCGGTCAAAACCAAATGAATTCAAAATCCATTGACTTCAAAATCAAATCAAATTCAAAATTAAGGATCGAATTAAAATTCGATTCCTATAGGATTGCTTAGATGGTTGCGATTTCAGGCAGTTGTTGATTTCGGTGCGGCAATTGATAGCGAGTTCACAATTTTGGGATGCGATGGAGTTCGGGTGTCGATGGTCTTGGATTTGGATTTGATGGCCTCGACTGGTTCGAGGCGCGATTGTCGTGATGGAGTGTTGATTAGATGGAGGTCGAGGCGGTCTGCTCTCAGGTCGAGGCTGGTGATCTGTAATTCAATTGTAGTCGAGATGGTGATGTTTGTGGCTGCGAGTTTTTGATAGATGTGGATAGAATGTTATGAAGAAGGTTAGTTTTTTTTCTTCTTTTCTCTTTTTTTTTTGCGAGGCAGAGTTGTTGTGAATGGTAGAAATTGATGAAGTAAGTGAAATGAATGCAGGCTGTTGCTGCTGTAATTGGTAGAAAGATGTATGGTGTTTCTACTGTAATTGTGAGAGTGGGGGTTGTATTGATGGAAAGATATGCAGGCAGTTGAGGTGGTTCGGTGTTTGAATTGTGGTTTGTTGATATGGCTGGACTGGTGAGTGGTAGGGTGTTTAGGTGAAGTTGCTGTGTTGAATCAGTTGAATGATGGAGGAATTTGCAATGGATAGGGGAGGAGATTGGAAGTGCTTGTTTGTTGTGATACTGTGAATAAAGTTGTATGGTGGGACTGTTGTGACTGTTGTTGTTGTTGTTGTAAATGCTTGAGAATGAACTGCTTGGTGACACGAAGGAGCAGTGTTGATGGTAGAGGACAGGGGTGTATATATAAGCTTGTAGTGGTGATGGTGGGGGATTTGCTTGGTGGTTGAGTTTGATATCAGAAGTGAAGCTGTTATATTGAATGATGGTGGTGGTGTTGCTCTAGGAAGTTGTAGATGGCCAGAGGCAGTAGGTTGTAAAACCTATTTGGTTGTGGGAAGAGGAGTTTGTAGTGTATGATTGTGAAGTCTGTGGTAGATATTGAGTGAATGATAAAGATTTGTGGTCAGTAGTGATATGGGTTTGTTGAAACTAGGGGTATGTGGTTGTTGTTCTGGTGGTAGGGGACAGTAGAGGCAGTAGTGGTTGATGGCTACAAGAGTAAGGCAGTGTTTTATGTTAGTAGAGAGGATGACACTGGGGAGTGTTGATGTTGCTTGGTGGTTAAAAGTGGTCGGGGTGATTGTGAGAGGCAGTGAAACTGCAGTGGTTGATTGGAGTGTGGTTGCGGCTGTACAGGGTTGGAGAGGTTACAGACAGTGGGAAGTTTTGATGTTTGTAGTCTGTTGTATTGGTAGGCTTGTGATTTGTTGTTGCGATCTGTTTCAGCAATGTGTGTGGTTTGTAGTTGCACTGTTTTGTAGATTGCAAGGATGTAATGAAGAGGATGGTCAGGATGTAAGCAAGGAGTTCAGGGTTGTGTTGAAGTAGGGTGTTTGTACAGAGAATTCGATATGGTTAAAGCGAGGTAGACTGATGGAGTGTGATGGTTTGAATTGAAGGAATGAATGATATGAAGTGTAGAAGGCAGACAGGTAGGGTTGTGTTGAAGCAGGGAGTTTGTGTGGGGATGGCAACTGGTTATTGAAGTAGTAGCAGAGATGGTCAGTGGTGTAGTGGGCTGCCTGGGAAGAAGGGTGTATGACTGATGGCAGTGCGTAGTAATGTAGTAGCAGTTGCACAGTGGTGAAATGTTCAGTGCACAGTGGTACACAGAAGTGTAACAGCAAATTGAACAGTGAATGGAACTGTTTGCAAATGCAAAAGCAAAAGTTGTAAAATCAAAGCAAAAATCGTAAATGTAAATGAAAATAAATGAAATAAAATTTTGTTTTTATATTTGTTTTGTGTATTTTTTAAAAAATATGAAATGCAAATGAACAAACACTAGAAAACAACAACAAACACACAAACAAAATGCAAACAAAATAATCAAACAACAAACACAACATGATTTTGTTTTTGTTTTGTTTTTTTTAATGCAAACAAACACACAAAACACACACAATAAAATTCACACAAAAATATTTCGAAGAATAGAAAACTAAAATCAAAGCAATTCACCGGCAACGGTGTCAAAAACTTATTCGTCGACGAAATTCTATCGGTTTAGAAAACCGTCGAACGAATTTAAATTAAAATATAACCGCAAGCGCACGGCGTACACTTTGTAGTACGTGGCGAATATAGGTCGATCCACAGGGAATTGATGATTTTAAAAATCTATTCAATCAAATTAAACCAAAGTCGAGTGAAAGTTAAGCAAGAGAATTAGAAAATTAGCTAACTAACTAAAAGAAAAGAGATGCAAATATAAGAGTTAAATGACAATTTAGAGAATAAATCCACTCTCTAGATCATGTAGTTCAACACTTATGAAATCATGATCACTCTTTTATGGTCATTAGTGCTTTAATTGATGTGCCTATCATAAGTATGGCATAATTGTGCTATTAGTTAGCCAACATAAGCCATCAAACTTTGACACACCCCTTAAACCACTTACCAACTTTCATGAAACTTTGACAATGAAAATGAAATCTATTTTAAGTATGGCCTATTAACTATTGATTAGAAATATAGGCCATCAAATTTTAATTTCAAATCACTTTCTTTTGCCATAATCATATTTTGATGAAGAGGCAATTAGTGTTAGTGATTGTTTAAGCATAGCCTATTTGGTGTGAACAATATAGGCTATCAAATTCAAAGCAAAAACAACTAGTAAACCATTTCTATCATCATCATTAAGCACAAAAAGAGAGCATGAATTAACAAATAGTTGAATCTACATAATTAGAGAGCTTCATTACCCCTAAATTGAAGGGGTTTAGCCTCTCATATTTGTCATTTGATTAACAAATGTAGCTAGCAACATGAAACTAAAAAGAAAGGAAAAAGAGAGCAAAATGAAAAAGAGAGGTAATTAACAAGAATTAAAACTATTCTACTTGCATGAAAGTAAGTCTACACTACAACATGAAAGGAAATAAACAAGAAAGGGAAAAGATCATATATTAAATTGCATAAAAAAGAAAAATTACATGAAGATAAAAATGGCTAAGTAGCCATGAAAATAGAAAAAGAAGAGCTTATTTATTTGTGAGCCTAAACTAAACTAAGAGAGACTAAGGGAGAAGAGGGATTACATGAAGATATGGGGTATTTATACAAGTGTTAAACCCTAATTCATATTTTTGGGGAATGCCCAAATTGCCCTTGAGGTAGTGTGGTGGCCAAGTAATCATTAGCATCCCCTAATCATCCATTAAGTGTGCATGAAGATTTGATGGCCTTTTAGCATGTGCATTAGCTCCTAAGTGTACATTAAGGTAGGTGGGTAAGTGGGGTCCTCCATTATCATGCCTTTGAATTATTTCCATCTCCATTCCTTTGTATCTTCTTTGTGCATGCATATATCTTCATGTAACCACTTGTATATGAAGCCAAATTCCTATAAAATAATATAGAAATTTCTAATTAAATTTTCTCAAATTAATATATGCACAAAAATGACCATTTTGCCCTTGGATGAAAATGAATATGTGACTATTTGAAAATAATATGAATTTTGGTTTAAACAAGTTAAAATACCCGATATGATCATTTATTTAATTTAAATAGATTAAATATGGTGGTAAAAATATGCACATTTACGTGCACATCAGATACTAGTAAGGGGAAACCCGTTCCGCTAAGCGGCATGGTCTCACTAGATATCTAAATGATTTGAGATGTAGATTATTATTCATGTCGGGCTTTATGTCTGACTCGAAGTTTATGTTTTTCCCTTAAACTCTCGGGTACTCAATTGATTTTGAGTAGCTTGAGATTTGAGGTTTTCAGGTATCTCTTAAGATGAATAAGCTTCCGAAGTTATGTAGGAGGCATGTAGTTATTTGAGTTCTCTCTCATATGATTCCGCCGCGTTTTTTTGTTAAGGCAAAGTTGTTTATTGCCTATTATATACTTTGATCACCAAGAGGGCATCTTCATATGTTGCTCTTATAGTATATTGTAATAATTATATTTTTCTGAATGTGGTTGACGTTGTGGGATTATAAAAAGAATGTTGAAATGGGTTTTTGGAATGGAATATGAAAGTTGTTTTGAAAATTTTAAACTTTTTCCATATCCTTATGTTTTTGGTATATCAATTTATCTAACGTTACCGCATTTGGTCATCGGGGATTAATAACTATGGATGATTGTAGCATCTGTAGCCGTTAGTTTTAGGCCTCCAAGTGGGGGATGTTACAATATGCCCCTTCAACGGTTTCTAAGGAGCATGTTCAAAGCTTCAACACCCATTTCACCTATATAAAAAAAGGAATTTCAAGATTGGCAGAAGTTCCCAACGGAGATTATAATCCTAAAAAAATAATAAATTTAAAAATATTACGAGAGAATATGTGATGAGGGCGCAGAAAATTGTGCTTTTTCAGCATCTCTTTGGTAAAAAATATCTAGGTTTTTCTCTCCTCCACCCCAATACTAGAATATTGTTTCTATAAAGCTCATGTGACTTAGTGGCATTGTCAGAAAAAGTGGGCCGAGTTAGTGAAGGAAGAAGGAAATTATTCGAGTATGAAATAAAGAAATACAAATCGCTCCACCCCTGAGTCTTTCAAGGGACATCCATAAGGATCACCTTCTTGGCCTGGACGTAATGAAAGTTGGCATTGCCCCATTTGGGACTCTTATTAATATCAAATAAAAACTGGAGCTCTTTGCAAGTAAGGGTATAACCATTTCCGACATAAAGCATGAAAGTGGCAATCACAGGACAATACAAAATGAGAGAAAGTTGGACAGGAACGGCATCAATGGCGGTCAATCATTGATGGAGGACTGGATGTAGGAGAAAATAAAATCCACATCGAATATGTTCAGAGGTTAAGGGGTAAACCCATCTGGGGGGAGTGTTATATAATTATGAGGTTCAGGAATCCTAACCTCATAACCTATGAATCCAAATTGATCTAAATACCCTTAGCGCCACTCAAACGAGTTATTTTAGAAAGCGGAGACGAAGAAGAAGCCATTTCAAAACTGCAAAGCTAATTGTAGAAGACATTACAATAAAAAGGTTTACACAAAACAAAACAAGATCCTTGCTTCGATTTAAAAAAATAATTGGAATTTGGGAATGAAATCGATTTAGGAGGTAAATATTTTATCACCCTTTTCTTTCTCTTTTCTATTTTAAAACAAGAGCATATAAAGAATAAGAAGAAGAAGAAGAGAAAACACATCCTTAATTCAAATTCTTGCCACACAACCGGAATGATAAAATTGTTTTTTTGCAAAACGTCAATACACCAACAGCAAAGATAATAAGTGCAAAGATTGAGACAGATTTACCTAGAAAACGAAAAAGACGATGTGACAACGATTTAGAAAGTGAGCCAATAAGTAAATGACAAATACGCAAGAGCACTAAATGCAAAAAGGCTATAAAGACTTTTCCCTTTGGTGGAAAAAAGAATGGAATAGACAGAAGCAATGAGATGCGAAGTCCTAGTAATGAAGACAAGTCTACATCGATTTACGATCGCCCCAGACTTGGGAGGCAAGTGTTGCACCCATATTTCCTGAACCCTATTGAAGGCAAGGTCATGTAACATGAAGATCAAAACGGGATGCCCTCATAATAAAAGATGGACTGTAAAAAGGAAAAGCAAAGAATAAAGCGATGTCATAAGAATACCGCGCTTGGAAACTATAGGACGACGGTAAAAATTCATATTGACCGATCCCCCAATTTATGTGTCATGTTAAGATATTGAGCCCAGAACTAGAGATGGTCATAGGATGCGAAAATAATCCACTATTATAATACTCGAAAACACAGCATAACCAAACTCCCAAATAACAATAAGACGTTAATGCCACGTTGTGGAACAGAGAGTCATATTAATAGTGTCAAAGCATAATGCACCTCACTTAAAAAAAACTATATATGAACGATGATATACTGCACACACGGAGTGATATATACAAATAATAGAACTACGCTAACAAATCCTGCATTGAAGGATAATTGGGATGAGCTACACCCTTTTTTTTCTTCTTACAACTGAAAGAGAATGGAATGGCCTAATGCACCACCATCAGAAGGGCATCGCCGTCAGACCAATTCAATAAAGAAACAAGCAGTCATTAGAACATGACAAGCGGAAAGATAAAAACTGCATTGCAGGTTTTCATTGAAATTTGCCCTTGATCCACTCCGAGCAGGCCATGAATGAACACTTCGCATGTTAAGTGACCCAATAAGCCCAACTATTGCTCCTGAAATCTAATGTGATGCAAACACTTTCAAGCTTAGATCTGCACTGCACAATCAAGGATCATTTAAGTAGTACCACAAGAAATCCAAAGCATTCTAAGGGCTACACGCGGGGTTACCCAAACAGCGCCCCATCGCAGTTTTTCTCTTGTTAGGAAAGGATAAAAATGTAAGCAACCATTATCAAGCAACTTGCACATACTAATATCAAGGGCAGCTCGGAACACATGCATATAGATATTGGGCTAACACCATAGGCTGGAGCAAAGCAACTCAACTCCAACTACCCTTACACTATGTTTGAGAAACATAGCAAGCTGAGGCCACTTAAATAGAGCTCCAGCAATGTTCCGCACTTACAGCTTAAACTTCACATCTATTCTGAGAATACAAACGGATCGTATGTAATATCTCTTATATATGTATATTCACTAAAGCAGTCTGAACTAAGCAATATTAATAAGAAGAGTATAACGAAGTAAAGAAAATAAAGCAATAATACCAGGATTTTATACTGGTTCGGACCTCCCGTCCTACATCCAATCCCGAAGCTCCCCTTCAGAATTTCCTTTAACCAACTACCCTCACTTCACCCGAGGGAACAAGCAATACAATAGAGTTTTCTAAGTAGATAACTTGTGTTCTCTAAACATAGATTTTGACTACTAGTAAAAATCCTCATATAATCTTCTTAATGATTCACGATGCGTGCTTGGTGATTATAGAAGTAAATAAAATAATTCTTAAGTATAGAATTGTATTTGAATGCTTTTAGAATTGACTAGTGCTCAAGATAGAAGAGATCAGAAAGAGCGAATTTGAAAAGATAGAAATGAATTCTGATAGTGATATATATATATAAGAGATTCGTTAAAATTTTGCAATTATTCAATCACATCCTTTTCTATTGGCAGAGAAGCTTCGAATGATCACAACTTTTGAAGATGTCCTTTCAACAATAGCCGTTACATAATTGATCGGTCGACTAAGCATAGAAAGTCAGCCTACTGAATAAAAACTTGAATTACATGGGAATTTTATGAATAAATCGGTATAATAAAACTTAATACAATTCTGAAGTTTAGTCAATTGGATAGTGTTATCAATCGACTGAGAACATTATTCAGTCGACTGAACAATGAAGATTCTAGTTTTTCATAATCTTTGCTTTTCAACTTCTTCTCAAACTCTTTAATAATTTTAAACTATTAGTATGCAGGTGTGTTTGCGTGCATGCATATGAACTACTAAGGAGATTTTACAAGCAAATCTAAGACCAAATACATACTTTTGGCTCGATGATCTATATTTTGTAGCTTTCGAAATGTAGGCGATCCTTCTTATTTTTGTCCTTGATTCTTTGATTTAGTAGATTGTTACCTACCTGCATATACTAGATTTACACAGTGTTATAGTTATCATCATTAAAACATCAAACTGGGGTTCTAACAAACTCCCCCCTTTTGATGATGACAACTGTATGTGTTATTGAATATATACATATGTATCTATCTCCCTTAATACGTGCTTCCCATATGGATATTTTCTCCCCCTTTGGCATTAGCAAAAAGATAGGAAATCAATAGAGAAACGAGGAATTTGTAGGGGATGAAGATAAGACACAATTATATTCGTATAGTTAAAAGCACAACAATAGATATATTCATATATAAGATTATAGACTTATACTATATGAGATGTTAAACCCACTCAATCACATAAGGAACATAAACACATATTTACATAGGACATCAACAGAATAGCATATTTGTTTAAAAAGCACAAACAAACAAACAAAATACCATAGTTCACAAATGCAAGTCATAAGCAGTATTAGACCACAAACACCATAAGACAGAGGTGACAAGTACATGATAACAAAGACGACAAGTACATGATAACAAAGATGAAAAGTATCAAGCCACAAACACTAGTAGACCACCCATACCATGAGTTCACAAATGTAAACACAATGACATGTCATGTTAACAAATGCAAGGACAAGTACAAAATGTCCAAGACCAAAAAGCAAGTAGTAAAACAAAGTCCATCGCTAATGTAAAACCAAAAGCTTACTAACCAAAAGAACCATCTAGCTTTTCGGCTCTGAACATGAGGAGAGGAAGGTCGGGAGCATGAAGTAAGCTTGTTCCAAATTTTTCTAGAAATCCAAGCATCATCTTTTCAAATGTCTTTTGATGCTTGATCAACTTTTGTTGTTATTCAAATAAAATTTCTTGATTCTTAAGAATAGCCGCAGTTGAAGAAATATTCTTGGATGGTTCTACTAGTGTAAGCTTCACATCGCTATCCGAATTTCACTAACTTTTCGTAGTAATTTCTTGTTGTGTGGTTTGTTAAACTTTCGATTGAGGTTGAGAAGAGGATTGATCCATATTCTCTTGAACTAAACGAGCTTGATAAACATTGTAAGGCATAAGGAGTTCCATTATAGATGAAAGCTTCATAAGAGATATTGATTTTTGATCCATTATTTTGGAAAGGATGAAGTCTTGCATACTGTCGACATTTATCCCAAAGTGAACAAAAATCTTGGTCAAATACGATGCAAAGAACATCATGTGACAAGAGGGAGTGTGAAAGCTTTTAACCTCATCATGAACAATTCTAGCCCAATTCAACTTTTTATTCGAGTAAATGGCATACAATATCTTGTAGTTATTGTCATACATCTTCTCATAATTTTCACTTCGAGGCAATATATTATGAATTATCATTTTATTTAGGATTCGGGCTTGTGTACGTAGATTTACGGAAATATTAGTCGGTCTATTTTGACGAAATAGATAACTAGCTGGATTATATGCAAAATCATCGTGATCAATATCATCTAATTCATGTCCAATATTAGAACACCCAAGAATTATCCCTATGTCTCTTATGGATAAAACACAGTCTACTCCTAATACCTTACTCCATGGAACACCATCTTCATCATTTGGTTTATGAAAATCACCACATAGATTAGCATAAAACATTTTGACGACGAATGGATAAAATTTCACCTTGTTTTCTCTGGCATCAATCAATGAAAGAAATCCATGTTCTCTAGCAATAGCTTAAATTTCAAATGCTTCAAAATCAGATATTTGGTAGAAAGTTGCTTGAAATACTCTTTTATCATTCAAATCGTTGAAGTGCTTTAAAGCAATCTTGCTACTATCAACCATTGGAAGATTTGAGCATTCGAGGCAAATTCGAGATAGGAAGGACCAGAAGAAGAAGATGGTTGACCTCTTCAAAGAGAAGACCGCCTTTTAGAAATGGGAATTTTTTTATATTTTTAGTCTGGAGTCATTGATTTGTTGTTTGAAAGCTTAATAGGGTTTGAAATTTGAAAAGTGGAGTGGTGGTTTGGGGAAAAGGCATGTGTGTTTCTTATTTAAAAAATAGAAAAATCCCATTTCAGTCGACTGGATAGGACAATTCAGTCGATTGAATGGATGTTTTTGGAAACAAAGAGTGCTGGTAGATTTAGTCGGTCATTGTATTGTAATATAGTTGATTGTTTTTAAAAAAATAGCCTACTTTCAGTCGACTGGTCATGTTGTTCAATCGACTGGTTATGTTGTTCAGTCGACTGAACTGGCCATTTTAGACCTAGAGAGTGAGTTTTATTCGTCTTGTTTATCAAATTTTAGTCGACCGAATATATATTTAATAATTCATGCAGCAATGTAGTCGACTGGGAAGGTTAGTTTAGTCGATTGAATTAAATCTGGGTGGTTTGCTATTACAGATTTGAGTTTGTTTATTATTAAAATTTTATAACTAATGAACATTTTATATTATATATGTATCCATGTTTGAAAATGTGTGTGTGTGTATATATATACACACACATATATATATATATATATTTGTATATTTGAATACATATTGAAACACATACATAATAAGATATTACATATATATAAAGACTTGTAAAAAATTACTTACATATATATACTATAAATAAGTTATCTGAGAAGGCTCGAAATCAATCTTAATTCATTGATGGACTAGATATTTCTTCGAATGGATCTGTTTTCGATGAGTTCTCAAAATATTGTTCATATATTTTTGTTGGAGTTAATGGTGATTTTAACGGACTAATAATTTGCATTGACAAACTAGGCTATTTTGAAGTCCAGTGGACATAATGCTATTTTTGTTGGAGATTTCCCATAGAAACACAACACGGCTTTCTCTATAACATTCAAATGTTCTCCCTAACAGCGCAATACATTTCTTTTTGCAACCATTTAGATTCTCCTTGATAATGTGCTAAATCATCAATACACTTGTCTTGAGCTATAATGATTTTGTAACATCCCGAAAATTTTCGACTTTCGAAAATTCAACATCGATACTCACTTTATCGACTGCTGAGCCATCGAATGCCGGAAACCCGAAAAGTTATGGTTTTAAGAAAGAAGAAAAAGGTAGAAGAAGAAGATAGAAGAAAAAGAAAGAAGAACAACAACAGAACAAGAGAACAGCAACAGAAACAGAACAATATCAGAATCTTACACATCGCAGCGGAACAATATATAATAAATAAATCAGTAATCTTTAAAACAAAGAACTATATCATTTTATACATACATCAATCATCAGAGTCAATATACAACAATGGACAGTTATATAACTTGTCCTCATACAGAATACACAGCGGAATAAATACTATAAGATACAAATACTACGCCTCGCCATCCAGCTTATCTCCAAAGCTCCAGAATATCCTGATAACATAACTCTAGGCTGCCCGTGTGGAAATTTGTGGGCACCCAGAGTTTAGAAGGGAACAATAAACTCCGAGTCAGTCATGGTGACTGGTGTGAGATCGTAAAACAGTTAATCTTATTTATAAAAACAAAATAATTTTTAAAGTCAATTCGAAATGCTTTTGGAAAATGAAACTACCATAAGACCTCCCACCACACACACAATGCAAACGCAGAATTGGAGGAGATTTCTTCTTATGATAGTCAAAGATGCTTACTACGCAAAATCAAATTCTTTTTGATATCATTATTAGTGCATAGTGTAGAAAACATTTCGAAAGTATAATATAAATCTTAGCCAGCATACGACCAGTATCGTATGCCTACTATAGCTACCATCTAAACAGTGGTGACCACCGTACGTAAATGGCAGGTTCTACAACTAATACCGTACAAGGTGCGTATTGGGATTTGGATTTCCAACAAATGGTCAGGCTAAGGAACTTCCTTTCCACGATGGGTACGTCCCTGGAATAGACGACCCGAGAAATAACCTAACATTACGGTTAGATCTCTGCCAACACAAGGCCGGGTTACCTCTGCAAAAATAGGTAACTACTGACACGCGTATGCCATCCCCCGATCGTCACCGATCTTCCCGAGGATCCCCGATTTCCAACAAACCACATAGATAATAATAATGCAGTAACCACAGAGGTTAAGTATCTGGGCTCCATACCATGATACCACCTTTATCCAGAAGGAATGACATACACTAAGGGGCGCTACTCCCTAGAACCTTGCCGCATCCTTCCTGTTTCGACCATTTCCGGGGTGTGAGGCTCGACGAAGTCTCGTCCACAAAGCTATGCTTTCTCAAAAAGCCCTGCTTCGGGTCAAACAAAAATGATCAACCTATGATCACAAAGATATAAGATCAAACAAATGATCATATCGCAAATGATCAAACACTGATCATTTCACAGCAACACTCAGTATGCCACGTTACCAAATTGGGATATATCGCTGATAAATTTCAACTACATAACCTCTGAGCTCGTACGTCTCAGAGAAGGGTGTTAAGCTAAGAGAATAAATTCTCCGCCACCAACAGAAATGTATTTGAAAGAAATCAGCTTTATATCTCAAATTGTAACGTCAGACACACAATCCATACAAGTCTGTTCCGGGATCGAACAGAACCGAAGGCACTTCTCATGAAGCCCTTGCACATCCGGATAAATTTCTAATCACGTCCGGACTTCCCGTCACTAAGGGTGATAAAACCTCTAAATCGAAGATCAGTCGATGTAGAGTAACTCGACGGTAATCCTTCCGTTTTTAAAAATATCCGGTCTTCAACACCGGTCTTCAAATGCAATTCATAACGACGTATCACATATTCGGAATGGGTTATACGACCCCATGGTCCTTTCCCGGCTAACCCGAATAGTGAGCGTTTATTTAAAAACAAGTGTGGCATTCAAATTCATCCAATTCACAACAAATACCTATCTAAAGGTAAATATTGATAGTCGGTTATTTAACTATCAATAAAGATGCGCAACATCATCAGATTCCAAATAATTTTCCCAAATTATTTCATCTTCAAAAATATCTTTAATTAGATATATAATTTCCACACTTAACCATTTGAAAACAGATTTCAAATATTCACTCTTCAATTTATCTTTAAAAGATGAAATCTCTAAACAGTTCATTTCATATTGGAAAAGCATTTCCATACTTATTTAAAAATAAGTATTTCACAAATCATTTATTTTCAACACTTAGAAAATATTCGATATACTTAAATCAAATTAAGTATACATTCATTCTTTAAGGAAAACATTACTATAACAACATTTATTTGAGTCAAAACGAATGTTACGTAAAACATCGTTACGACGACTCAAAATCACTAGTATAGGAATTCGAAATTTAGATAGGTATATAAATCCCAATACTACATAAAAACATTTCCTTTCGGAAATCATTTACTATAACAACAGTGTTATAGTCCATCATTTCCTTATTTCTCGAAAACGTCTATTTCAACAAGAACTGCGGAAATCTCTGCTTTCGATTTATAATACATTTTAAAACATCTTTAAAATATTTAACTTCATTTTTAATATCACTTCTTCAAAAATAAATCCATTTTACTTAACAATATATTCACTGTCCCAAAATCGTGAATATACTTTACTAACCAAATTTCAGTCTTTTCTACACATTTTATTTCAATAAAAATTCGCTATCCAAAATCGCGAATATAACTTCTTTAATAACCTTCTATATTAAATTTATCAAATCCAATTGATTTCGAATTTATAAAACAACGTTTATAAATTCTGTTTCGATTCGGTAACAACTTTGATTTATCAATCTCCTTTTATTTACTTCTAGAATTTCACTTATCAAAATAAGTAATTTTGGATTTATAAACAGCGTTTATAAATCACATTTATATTTATAAAAACTTCAATTTATAAATCTCCTTTGTTAACTAATTCAATTCATAACTAAATTTTTTATACCAACTATCCATATTATAAGTTAAATACTTATAATTTCATTTATTCCACAAAATCATTTTCCATTTATAAGTTCACAATTTATAAATTTCATTTATTTATAAATTCTTAAAAATTCATTTTAACGCTTATAAAAACTCGTTTTATAATACCAACATTTTTAATTTATAAAGTGTCAACTTTATAAACCTTTTAAGTAAACCGTTTATAATATTTTAAAAATCTCAACTTAAACCATTTTATAAATCAATCAACTGTTTATTCCAAAAATCACTTTTCGGTTATATTTCACAAAGGTCTTGACTTTTATAACTTTAAAATTTGAACGTTTATTTATTTAAAATAAATCACTTCAAAAATTTAATAAAACGTATAATTTCAAAGTTCACTTTAAAAATCCTTTTAAATTAAAAGTCGTTATTTTTAAAACTTGAATCCGATGATGCTACAGCACCAATCAGTCCATCACAACAGTCAAATATCATATATCATCACATGATAACAGAATATATCAAAATATCTGTAAATAATCAATACGGTGAGGAATCCAGTCGGATCCCTCCAACCTGTTTTCCTGCATCCAAAGATGTTAGCACAATACCAATTCCGCTCCAGTACGGAATTATCGCGGTATATAGGTTTTTATAAATCCGCTTACTAACGGCGCAATAGGGTCTCATCCGCTATACGAGGCGGGAATCAATCAATCCAATATATACATATGCCAATATGTATATATTGCTATATATAGATATATATCCTACTATATCTAATATCACATTCAAACAGTCAATCATCAATCAATAACTGTAAATAATTCCACATTCAATTGAGTGAGAAGATCTCACCGTGATTTTAATTCTGATTCCGGCGTTTATTTCGAATGAAATTAAACAGCCGTTTAATTTCACTCAAAATTTTCATTGACCCCGATCGCTTCCAATTCAGTTCCATAGCGAAGTGCTCGACAAAACGAAGCCAACGCCGCTTGTTTCGTAATTTTTCGATCTCGTATGAAAGAGATATAGTGTTACAAAGTTTAACGAATTATTATTCAATTTAATTTCAATAAAAATTAAATTTTAACCCTACAATGCACATCTGCCATTCGTTTCTCCTTTATCGCATCGTGGCCACCCCCTTTATCTTCTCCAAACACGTTCGCTACTCCCAGTATTTGCACGCAAGAAACCCTACCCATCAGCCGCCTAGTTCATCGAATTGCTGTGACTCCACCTCGACGTTAGAAATTGATCGACTACTCTCATTGTGGAGCTCGTCACGAGAGCAACTCACGACCAAAAGCTTGAGGAACTCGGTCCCCAATTCTCCTCGCAATACGCGCACGAACGGCCAGCTTTGAGCCATGATCTCGACCACCACGAAGCACCAAGGATGATCACAACCGTATGGATCTATAGTGCTCGACGAGTTCTAGATGTTTCATGTTGGAAGTTTTTAACGATAGCGAATAGGTTGGTCGGAAATTGGGGAGGAAGGATGTTGTTTTCTGGCCATCGAAATAGCAAATGGCGGCTGAAAGAAAATATTAGGCTTAGGGTTTTATTTTCTCAAATTTATGAAACATTTGTCTATTTATAGAAAATATCGAACACTATTCATTCCGGTTTTCTGAACTCCGATTTACGCGCAGTAACTGGCGTTTATGGGGTTTATCCCACGTTCCGGACACAATGGAACAGGTTTCGAAAGCTAATTCGATCGTATGTGCAAGATATGGAATTAAACGATCAATTTAAATTAAACCGATTTAAATCGATTTCGAGGCGTTTTAATTCGTACCGGACAAACGGTAAATCCAAAAATTACGAAATTTAAAATCTTACAAAAATATCACATTACGGATCCGATGAAACTGGTTTCGTCGAAATCCGAGACTTTTTGAAAAATGACTATTTTAACTCGCCGAATTAAAATTAAAATGATATCGATGCGTTTCGAGCTGCCACGGTCAAACGACAACTTCGATTGATACGAAAATTGAAATCCGATAATAACTAACTATTACGGATTCAATGGAACTGGTTTCGTTCAATTCTGAGACTGTTCGAAAATTGGCTATTTTTACAATCGATAATTAAATATTAAAATATTCAATTTTTACAGATTAACTCCAAATTCAATTCTGAAAGTTCTATAACCTTTCTATAACTCCAGTATGATTAAATAAAATTTTACAAATCATTTTCAATCACTTTAAACTCGATTTACAATTATCTCTGGAATTTCAATCGTTAAATTATCGATTTAATTATCAAATTAAATCCAATATCCTTTAAATAAATTATTCGACTTCTAAATTCCATTTATTAATATTTAAAATCAATTAAATATTCGAATTTTAATTATCAAAAATTCTGGGTCGTTACAGATTTGCCCTTCAAACTTTAACGATTTCCTCACTTACTTTCCTTCTGGAGAATATCCGGTCTTATCGGAAGGAGATGAAGTTATGTTGATGTAAGAAGAAATGTTGTCCGAAGATGATATTGTACAGTTTTTATTAAAGATTTTAACCTAGTTTTGATTTGTAAATATTTTTTAAAACATACAGATTAAATAGTGAGGCTATAAACTAAGTTGAGAGATGTTTGTTTAGCCAGGTAAAGGTTTCACCATTCAATAGAATATAAACTTACTAAAAATAGAAATGTTTGTTTAAAGCCAAAGAAACTTTTAGTAATTTAATAACAATCTGTAGCTTTTAAGATTCTTACAACTTTTGTTATCAAAATTATTTTCTATCAATCAATCAATATATATCTAAAAAATCACAAGATTGTACTAGCTACTGATTGCTTTACATTATTATTATATTTTGAACAAGAAATTTGTGAACATATTTATGTATAATCAGATTTACTTTATATTATGATATTAATTCGTTAAATGAACAAATTCCTAGATATCTACATAATTTTATAAAGGTAGATTCACAGAGAGGTTTAGTAAATATATCTGCAATTTGATTTTCGGTATTAACAATATCTATAGAAATAGTGCCTTTTTCTACATTATCTCGAAGAAAATGATGACGAATATCAATATGTTTAGTTCTAGAGTGATTAACAGGGTTTTTCGATAAATTGATAGCACTCGTATTATCACAATACATAAAAGATTTAGTAATTATTTTTCCAAAATCTTTAAGAGTTTGTTGCATATATATATCACTTGTGCACAAGTCAAGGAAGCTAAATTATATTCAGGTTTACAAGTTGATAGTGAAACACAATTTTGTTTCTTCCTAAACCACGAAACCAGAGATTGACTAATAAAGTGCAAGTGCCACTGGTACTCTTTCGATCCATTTTGCAACGTTCGAAATCAGCATCACTATATGAGACTAATTCGAAGGAACCACCTTTCGGGTAAAAGAGCCCATAATCTTTGGTGTTAGTTAAGTAATGCAAAAAAAAATTCACAGCTCGATGATGTGATTCCTTATGCTATGCTAGAAATTGAGCACGTAGACAAACACTCATCATAATGTTCGGTCTACTGGCAGTTAGATATAGTAGTGATCCTATCATGCTACGGTATAATTTTTGATCAAAATCTTTACCACTCTCATCTTTATCCAAAGCAAGCTTGTGCTCATTGGAGTTAGTTTGCTTGACGTGTTATCCATTCCAAAACGTCTTAATAACTCCTTAAAATATTTTTCTTGATAGATAAAGATTTCATTTTCAAGTTGTTTTATTTGTAGACCTAAGAAGAAGTTTAGTTCTCCCATATATGACACTTTCGAATTCATTTTTCATAATATTTGCAAAATTGTTGCAAAGATTTTCATTTGTAGATCCAAATATTATATCGTCTATATAGATTTGTACGTTAAGTAGGTCATCATCTTCCTTCTTAATAACTAATGTTGAATCTATTTTTCCAATTTGAAAACCAGAGTTTATTAAATGACTTTTACATCTATCGTACCAAGCATGGAGCACTTGTTTTAGACCATACAGTGCTTTCTTAAGTTTGAAATATGATCAGTGTAACGACCCGTAAATTTCGTGGATTTAATTTGGTTGAATTAATGAGTTGTGTAAATTTAATTTAGTAGAGAAAAAAAGAAAATAAAAGGGATAATGAAATGAACGCTAATAAAATATAAGTGGTGATTTAAAACCTATTTACTAGCAATTTGAATAAATTTTAATAAATTAAATGGGTAAGTATTATACCTGGATATAAATTTCATTTAAGGGAATTAACTAATATGTTAATGTAAAGTTAGAAAACATTGAAATTAATGATAATTCTATTCATACTTGTAAGCAGTTATTATAAGTTGCATGTCGAAAGGGTTGATTGAATTGGAATTTTTATTTAATTTAAATGGAAATATTAAAGGCTTACAACAACGGAAAATTTAGGTAATAAAAGTTAGCATAAGGGAATGGCATTAATATAAATTAAGTTGGAACAAATTAGATGTAGAGAAATAAATGTAAGCATTTAATATATTAATTAATGTTGGTTTGATGATAACGTTTGTAACGTCCCACCTTTTTGTATGCTTAAGCAGACAAACGTGCCAACTTAAACCATACAGAAGGGTGGATTGTTATGGGGTAAATAAGAAAAAGTGGAGAAATAAAAGAAACAAAATAGAATCTTGCAGCGGAACGATAAAATATAATAATCAAATAACAGTTCATGAAGCTGTTTTACAAAACATTTGATTATACTTATACAATACATATCAGAGTTACACATACCAGAGAATGATAATTATGCAGCGGAATACAATGGTGTAGTGGAATATATAACAAATAGTAATAATAAAATCTTCGTCTTCATCCTTCAGAAATAGGGCCTTCAAATCCTGAAATGCTCAGGCTGACCCGAGCGAATTGAAAAGACAAAACACTCGAGTCAGAACTAAAAGATCTTATGTAAGTTAAATCAATGAAATAAATATGAGTGTAAACGGCGTCGGAGATGTTTACGGGGTTTGACATCTCCTATCCAGTGTCTAACGTGAGTGCAGTAACTTAAGAAATGTTCGGGATTCACATCTCTTAAGGATCCGTTAAACTATCTACTATGTAGTAATATTCGCTATATACAGTAGTGTCTAATCAGTAAAGTATAATCATATAGAAAATAGCGTTAAGGGGATGGAGAACCTTAACGCGGTCGGATCTTAAAATCATAATCGTAGTAAAGCTCGATATGGTAGGTGACACGGCACAACTAGGCAATGCCAGGGTAGATATACCAATTACGCACACGGACTGATGGATACGCATAGCAGCCACTACCGTTCCACCTCGAACAACATTCCCAAATCGGAGGATGGCCATCTAGTCAAATCACAAGTAAGAGTATAATATCGAAGAAATGTGTCCGAGAAGAGGTGCTACCTCACTGGTCCGAGATCGCTCCTGTTTTAGCCACCTTATGCCAACTCACGGGAGTTGGGTCCACGTAACATACCTTAAGAACGTCGCCACCATCCTACTTCATTCTGGAATCTCCACCGCGTACACGGTTGTCAAAGTGGTTTTCGGTATCGACAGAGAGTATGTCCATATCCGATCCCGGTCTCTTTAACAACCAATCGTTATTATAACACCGTGGTCATTTAATATATATATACTTTTTAAAAACACACTCATTGCCCTTTCAAAACATATCCTTTACTTCAAAATAGTATATACCTTAAACCAAAATATTATTACTATTTCAAATCCCAAATTATCAATGTACTATTTCCATTCCAAAACCCAATTCAATAATATATCATTTCCATAAACCAAATTTCCAATCACTAATCTTACTTTTATTTATAAAACTCGAAATATTCTTTAAAACCATATTAAACCCAAATCACAAAAGGCAGTCATATTCTAAATCTCAAAATTTCAATCGGTTTCAAATCAATATATTCAAAGATAATTCTTAAATAATTTCTATTTCAAATGAATTCATTTTCAAACCATATTACTTTCAAAGTTATAACAATTTCGAAAACCAATACTTTGAAAACAATAATACCTTAATTTAAATAAAACATTTCAATTTTGATATATTTCAAGTCTTAAAATATTCTAAAATTCTCAACCAAATCTGAAAATTCTATATATACCTTAATTCAATTTTACTATTATTTAGTTTAGAAATATTTATTTAATAAGTTCAATATCACTTAAATAAAACTCAAACTTGAAATATTCGTAAATCAAATTTAAAACATCATCAAGTTACACATAGCTAAAATTTTAGAATTTAACTATATATAAAATAATATTTTCTATAATATCAAAATTTAATATTTAGTAAACCGTATATTTCTTTCCAAACTATAGAAAATCACTTTAAATTATTTTTATATAGACCACGGTGCCTGTATATAATTTTCTATCCTACGGTCAAGTGATACGGATATTTATCATTTCAATCCGAAATTTAAAAAAATAAAAGTTTACGGTTATATATCATTTCAAACCGCAATCCCGAATAAAATAAAATGCATAATAACTTGCAGTTTATACTATATAAAATATAGCATCGATTCATCCAAATATCAATAATCAACCATTCATTACAATCGTCATCCAATTTAAACAAAAACATCAATATAAAGCATATAAAATATAACAGGCATCACCAAATAGTTTATATTCAATAAAAATTAATAACTTTCAACTGGCAGTTTATATGTAACGAATAAATTGATTAAAAATTAATTGGCAGTTTAAATGCAATGGATAAATTAATTAATAATTAACTGTCAATTTAAATGCAATAAATAAATAAATTAACAATTGATTACGATGAATGCAATTAACTGAGGCAATGATGAAATATATGTCAAACAGCTATAAATAAATTTCTAACCACATCATACATGAATTTAACAAACATAGGAAATCTTAGAAGTTGTGAGTGGGTTAAAACACTCACCTTTTGAATTTAAATTCAATTTAAACCCAAAAATTTGACCGTCTCAGAATTCGTCCAAACCAGCGTCATCAGGTCCGGAATTTCAATACGATCCTAACAAAAAAAACCACGCGTAAATCGGATATCGTATGCGAGAGATATAGCGATAAATGCGATTGAATTCAATTAAAACAAATAAATGGAATAGAACACAATTCACCTCAAATGCCACGTCACCTCAATTATATTAACCTCCCAGACTAACGCATCTAAAGAGCAACCGAACCATCTAACATGCTCATCTTTGACCGAGCTTTGCCGCCAATCCGACCGTCAATTCGCCTCCAAACTTCGCCGATGAACAACGCGCTAGCCCCTCTACAAAACCCAGAAAGGATTTTCCGATCAGACGCACCAGTCAAAAACGCTTAATTCAATTTTGACAGCGATTTCTGGTCAAACGATGCGTCGAATTGAAAAACGAATTACACCATTGAATTACGCTCGTCGAGAACTTCAACATATATAAATTTGAGATTTTTCTGAGGACTTTGAATTTTTGACTTTGATTTTGAAATGGATCTGGATCTGAAATTTTGTCTGCCATTGAGGAGGAGAAGGAGCTGATGAAATTTTATGCGCAGACAAACGAGAATAGGCGGAGGCTAGGATTTAGCAGAGATATTTAAAGGCAAAGTCGAAATAGGATAGATGGACCCGATCTATAAACGCGCTGAACGATGAATGGCCCAAAAGCCCGTTTCGACTCCGGAACGAAATTGGATCAACCCATATATCAAAATAGACGTTTTAAAATATTTTAAACGCAATGGAAAAGGTTTCAGGTTCAAATTGTGTCGTATGAAGAAGTTATGCAAAAATCAATATTTTCAAATTGATTTCAATTGCATAAATTTCAAGGCGTTTCGAGTCCGTACGATCAAACGACAAGTCCGATTGCTACGAAACTTGAAACATTATTATAATTCGCCGTTACGGATCCGATGAAACTGGTTTCGTCGAAATCCGAGTCAATGGCCAAAATTGCTATTTTTATATTAATTAAATAAATTAAAATTTATTATTAAATCAACTTCCAAATTTTAAATTTTAAACTCACAAATTTTATCACCTTATATTTCTCAATTATTTACAATGATTTAAACAAATCTTTATGTCCATTTTAGAGTTGATAAATCTATAAATTGTAGTGTCAAATCTTCTATTTCATTATATTCAAAATTATAAATTAAGTTCCCAAAATTTCTATTAAATTAAATATCAATGATTATTCCATCTATAAATTTTTTAAGTAGATGGATTCAATGTTGGGTTCAAAACTATTATTTTAATATTCTTGAATTTCAGTTTAAATCTCTATTAACGTAAAATTTAACACTTAATTCCAATTAAATTTCAATGACCAAATTTTCCTAATTTAAATTCAATTAAATAAACAAATCTTAATTCCCATTCTTATTATTCAAAAAAATTATTATCCTATAACATATTTAACCTTTGGTTATGTTTTGTTACATAAATCTTCCAATTTCACCTTTATTCGTATTAACTCTTTTATTTCCATTTTTGTGAAATAACTACCATATCCAATATATGACGCTAAATTTATTTCCTTGCATTAATTTACACCTATTTACATTAATTAGAATAAATATTTTATTCCTGAATGTACTTCTATCAATTAAATGCATTAATTAAGGTTTTAAAATACTTTACGTTCTAAAAAATTTACAACATTAAATTTACATTCAATTAATTACTTTACATACTTTACGTGTTAATTTCTCAATTAACTTAATTTGAACTTATTTCCCAATCTATCAATTACTACCTAAAGTAAATTTACGCTTCTAAAAATTTACATTCCCACTTCCGTTACCATACTATTAATTATTAGAGTAACATTTATTATAAACAATAACATCATAATTACTTAACATTTAAATGAACTTTAATTCCAAATAAATTCGTTGACCAAATTAATTAGGTAATTTATAATAGTTGTTATTACCCTTAAATTTATTTCCAAATAACGTACTACCTTATTACCTAAATTTACGAACAAATACCGTTACAATGTTTTATTGCATAAATCAATTTAATCCTTTCCTTTATCCCTTATATGCCATTACAATTAAATGTTGGCATTTATTCCCATACTACCGATGCATTCACTTACGTTCTATCCAAACATTCATTTAGATTTTATATCCATTAATTTATTCAATATTGACATCCACTTACTCAAATTTACTTCCATTTGTATAGTTGCAATTAAATTCAGTTATTATTTCATTAATACTATTTCCAATTTATTTCTTCCAGCATTAATTACACAATCAAGTTTAATTAACCAATTATAATGGTTTCCACTATTTCTTCAATTGGATTTCATTCCAATTGTCAAGAATTTATTTTATTTACCAATGCAACCTTTAATTCCTAACATTCGCTCCAATATAAATTATAATATTTTCATTTCTTTCTACATTAAATTACAAAAATCAATTTAAATTAACAAATTAAATGGTTGAAATTTACGGGTCGTTACAACGTTACTTAGTGATTTATTATAGAGTAAAGTGTGAACGTAAAGTAATAAAAGAATAGACTTATGTTAAGTAATAATTTGTGTATACATGGGATTTTAAATGGTGATTGTTAAGTAATAAACCTATATAGGCATGTAGGGAATGTAACGACCCGTAAATTTCAACTGTTTTAATAACGTAATTAGTTGAAATTTTGTGAAATTTTAAACGATAAAATTTTGAAATAAAAATTTAATATTTGGAATGCGTCTAGTTAAACATAGCAACCGGTAAATTTTCGTCCGAAAATACGAAAGTTTATTTCGCGCGTAAATTTACTTCAATTTAATCCGTTAAAAAGCGATGAAAATAAAATGTTTCCGAAACCTAAATATTTTTACATAGAAAAATTCTAAACCATCTTCTGAGCAAGATGTCAGTTTGTTGTTTTTCCAAATTCGGACATCTTTGGCTCCGTCGATCTTATTTTTCAGTGTTTTTCTGGCATTTTCCGCTATTAGAAATTTCTAATTTTTATAATTCGATCGTACCACTGATATTCGTATACCGTTTTGATCGTCTCTTAATGCTGGACTCTGCCGTATATCCGTTTGTGTGATTTGGAATCTGACACTCAACAAAATCGTTAAAGATTAAACGTACCAATAAATTTCAGCCTTTTGGTTTTCTTGGCCTTTCCTTGTCCACATGAAAGAAATAGCCGGATGCCGTTAATATTCACAACTTCTCATATACGAATTTTGTTATTCCCAATGGTTTCAACTTCCAATGCTTTATCTGATGATTCATCTTCGTGTTTTGGTTGGTACGCTTTATTTTTACTGCCTCTTTGTCTCGTCTCTGTTCACACTATTGAAATCATATAATATATACAATTTTATACAAAGTTACTTTAGACTGCTCATATCCCCAACTTTATTTGCCACGTTCCCCTTCCCCACCTTCTCTCCTCTGTTACTACAAATTGTTTTATTTCAAGCTGCCTATTCTCATTTTCTTTAACATTGTTTGCTCTTCTTCCATTTTTTATTTCTTTCGTTCTTGACTTGCTTAAAAAAAAGGGGGGGCAAAACCTCTGTGCATTCTATTCTTCCCACTGCCGAGTCCAAGCAACTCCTTCCTGAAGCTCTGTTTTCTCGAGTGCCTGTGCGTTTGTGAACGCTGCTCACGGCCTCTCACACTTGAAGTCTTGCCGACCACCATCTCCATTCCCCTCAGCCGAACACTCACCATAGCCGAAGCCGACCCCGCCCTCCACGTCAAGCATCTCCATGCCTTCAGCAATCATCGCCGAAGCCACCATCTCCACCCATCACAACATCCTACTCCTCCTCTTCCCTGAAACCGAGAAACAGCGCACGCACCAAAACCCCGTGCTCCCTCTTCCATGCATGAACAGCCGCCGCGTGCATCACCATCGCCGAGTCCGCCCCGTTTCCTCAAGTCGGTGAAAGTGTATATGGATCGATAATATAGTTAAACTACGACTAGCAAGTGCGGAATTATAAATAATAGTAAATGGCAATAATAAAAATGACACCAGGGATTTTTATACTGGTTCGAACTTCTCGTTCTACGTCCAGTCCCAGACTGCTTCTGGAATTTCTCGAATAACCCTCACTTAACCCGGAGGAACAGGTATTACACCACCTGAGCAACCGAACATGACTTTTCCACCTAAGCAACCGAATAGGACTTTTCCGCCTAAGCAACCGAATAGGACTTCAAATACAATTTGGTAAATTGTTTCTTGACTTGTGTGTTCTTTGAATAACACGAATATAGTCAATGTAGTACACCCTTCCTATAATCTTCTTGATATGATGATTTGAATGTGAAAAAGATAGGAAGTAGAGAATTGAAAATCACTTGATATTATAACAATATAAGATCAGAATAGATAGAAAGAATTAGTTATTGAAATAGTGGATTTTCATCTCTATTTATAGTATTGAATAGTTTTAATTCAATAGTTGCAACTCTTTGAAGAAGTGCAACTCTTGGTGAAGAGAACAACTCTTCAGATTTTGATATTTTATGAAGAGATGCTTCAGTTCGTCAAGTTCAGATGTCTGAGATAAAAGTGACAGATGTCTGAATAATTTTGAATTTCAAAAAATCAAAGGAAACAAAAAACAGTTAATTTAGACGTCTGTCTTTTAATTCAGACGTCTGTCTAGGATGACAGACGTCTGTTATTAAGTGACAGACGTCTATTTCATATAGAAATAGAGGCATTAACAACATAGTGCTCAGACGTCTGTTATCTTAATTTAGACGTCTGATACTGATGTCAGACGTCTGAATTAATATACAGACGTCTATTTCTGTACTGTTCTGTTCCTTTGTCCATTTTAGTATTTTTGAACTTGAGAAAATATATAATTTTGAAAATACCTTTTTATATTTATTTTAAAGCATGATTTTCAAAAGTATATTTGTGTGTGTGTGTTTCATCACCATATCAGAGATTGTACAAATATATCTAAATAGATTTTATAAAGAACTTTAATCTTGTTGATGATAATAGCTTCTTTTGACGATTCCTGCAATAATATTTGACATAATAATATATAGATTGAAATATATAGTTGTCGCATTAAAATCGAAGAAGTCAGGTTTCAACATTCTCCCCCTTTTTGATGATGACAACTATATAATTCATCGATTAGTATCCAAGAAAAAAAAATTATGAGAGAAGACATTGATTGAACCAAAAGAGAAACCAAAAGAGAACCATCTTCATTCACCATTCTCCCCAAGTTGGAGAAGAAGGAGGTGAGGATCCATGAGACTTTTTCCATAATTGACGAAGAATTGTCTTGATATTTCTCAATTCTCGTGCATTCTCTTCGACTTTGGCATCAAAGTAATCGAATCTAGAATTGATGGAAGAAAAGCCTTGTGCTATTTGTTGAGAAATTTTCTTTTGATTTTTAGAAATAATGATGTCGGATTTGAGCTTTTCATTTTTAGTATACGAGCGAGAAGTACCAGAAATTAGTTCTATCTCGAAATTTTCCGAATTTGGGCTTTGGATAAAAGCTTGCTCAAAAGCTTCATCTTCATCTTCTTCTTCATCTTCCCTTTCTTCATCATTCTTTTCTTTTTCAGTATTGCTGTAACGACCCGACTTTCTACCACCTGTCACAACCCGACTTTCAACCACCAGAAAGTTTATAATTAAGGATATCACTGTAATTTCCAGGATATTACATCATTTAATACCGTCTCGAGTGAACTTTACAGTTGTGTAAGGATTTCATAATCTCTGAAGGAAACCTGTTAAGGTTCGGAGTTTGTCTTTGAAGTTGGATCTGTCGGTTGAACAGAAGCGAGTGATGGTACCTTGATACCTCAAGTAATAGTAGCTGTATGATGAGACGCGGTGGCTATGGACGTTTCTGAAGATGTTTCTTCTGAAGCAAGTTTAAGGAAGTAGATCTGTTTCGGTGTTGTGGCTGGCGATAGTCGGAGAGTGGTGCACGTGCACGGTGACATCGAGATATCTGGTGAGTCTGGGATTTTAACAGTGAGGCTACTCGGGTTTTCCTTGGTTTTGCTCGTGAGTGTCTCGGGTAAGATAGGGTTGCGACTCGAAGTGATTTAGAAGTGGGCTCGAGAGTTTTAGTGTTGTCAGGTTTTATACCTGTCTGTTTGAAATTTAAATCTAAATTAAATTTTGAAGTAATAGTAAATCAGTAAATCAAAGTTTGATTTATGAAGACAAGTTTAGTTTTAAACTTTAATATTAGATAATTAGTTTATGAATTTAAATGTTTAAATGGGTTAAGTGTAGATATGTTTAAATGTTAAATCTAAGAAGAAATTTGATTTAAGTTCTTTTAAAAACTTCTTAGGAAATATAAGATTTTTAATAAGTAAAAATTTTAAATTGGTTTTAAAAACTTTGTTAAAAATAAATTGGTATTCATTTTAAATACAGAATTTAAAATGAAATTTAAAAGTAGATTTGAAATGGATGTTTCAAATATGAATGGTAAATGATAACTTGTTTATCAATAAGAATAAAGTTTATCCTAAAATAATTAAAGACTTGTGTTTATTTAATTTATTAGGAGATTTAATAGATAATTAAATTATTTGATTAATTAATCATTTGGATTAATTAAATAGATAATTAAAGGTTTAAACTAATTTATTTATGATTAAGATAAATTAATTAGGGATGATTAATTTATAATTAAGGATTATAAATTAGAGTATTAATTAATTTTAGTAAATTAATTAATAAAGTAATTAAATTAAGTAGGGTTAACACTTAATCAATTAAATAATTAAAGTTTAATTAATTGGTTATAAAGATTTATTAATTTGAAATTAATAATAATTAATATAAGTTAATTATTTAAGAAAGGTAATTAAATAATTGTTAATGAAGGTCATTAACTATGGATTATTAAATAATTAATTAATGTGATTAATATTAATAATTAATTAGATTAATTAATTTGAAGATAATCATTTATAGAATTTGTTTTAAATGGAATTACTTAATGGAAGTGATTAAGAATTAATTTCTTATTGTAATTAATTGAAGTTAATTTGATTTAGTTTAAGTTAATTAATTAAGTTTAATTAATTTAGAATAATCAAGATGTGATTTGATAATAATTACTTAATGTAATTATTAAGGTAAGATTATTTAGGGGAGTAAATAATAAGATAATTACTGGAAGTAATTAGTTGAATAATGATTTTATTAATAGAAGTAATTTGAGTTAATTACTTTGAATAATTAATCAAGGGATTAATTAAGAAATTAATTAAGGAAGTAATTAATTTAGTTAGTGAAAGTAATTAAGGGTAGTTAATTACTGATTGAAGATTAATCAAGAGTGATTAATAAATATTGTTTAATTAAAGGTTAATTACTTAATGTAATTAATTTAATTAAGTAATTAATAATTAAGTTGTAATTAAGGATCATTAATATAATTAATGATGTAATTAAGATTGATTAATTAAGTAATAATTAATAAATGAAGTAATTAATCAATGTAATTAATTAAGGATTAATGTAATTAATTATAGTTGATTAAGTTAATTAATTTTAGTAAATTAATTAATGATGTAATTAAAGGTTAATTACTATAAGTGGTTAAGGATAATTAATTTGAGTAATTAATTAAAGATAAATTACTTGGATGTAATTAAAAGATAATTAATCAAGATGATTAATTGAAATGAATTATTAGAGGATAATTAATTAATTGATTGTAATTAATTAATGGTTAAGTAAGAAGGATTTATAAAATGAAGTAATTAATTTAATTCATTTTAAATTAATTAGAAATGGTATAAATCATTACTTAAGAATGGATGATAATATTGAATGCTTTGCATTGATGGATATCTCTGATGAGATATATGCTGTGTGATATGGATGTTTAGTTGAATTGTGATGATAATATGGATTATCTGATAATGTTGATTATCTATTGTGAATTATCCTTCTATGTGTATAAAGATAATTGAATTGAATTGTTTTAACTTTAAAACAACTTGGCCTTAAAAGATACGCTTTGGATTTCGATGAGACCGGGATCGGGTTTCCGTATACCGGATTTCCAGGTCTGGAGACCCGAATACCACATCGATCCAAATTAACGATAGGTCGTGAATCAAGTGAAGATGAAGATTCAGAGTGCAAGGGTTATTGTCGTTAACTCTGAGGGTGATTCCAAAACGAGTGTAACGAGATAATGCCTTCGGTTTCGTTCGAACCCGGAACGAACTTGTATGGATTGAATGCTTTCAGAACATCGTCAGGTGGACGATGAGCATTCTAAGTGATGTGTTCTTTTCTAAGGTAATCGTGACCTCAAGCCTCACAAACCGGGAATGGCTAAAACAGGGGAGGTGCAGCAAGGTTAGTGGGTAGCACCCAAGTAGGACAAGGTTACCTCTGTCTAGATGTCCCTTTCTATTTTCGACTTAGTGGTGCGGTTGCTGATCCCAACCGTGAGGTATCTTGTGCGGGAATTATCCAGTAAGGGATGTTCCGACCTTGTGTTGCAGGGGATTGGGAGTGATCCTCGGTACGGTGATCTAGGCCACGTACTGTGACGGGCGGTACCCCGGTAGCCCTGCCATTGATGGAATCCAAACTCCAATAAGTGCCGTACGTTTTAGTTGTGCCCAACTATGTTGGAACGTGAGATGTAAGCATTCCAGCTATTTCATATTTATTTGAAAACCCTAGACCTATTATAATACAATCGAATTTCCTATCAAATGTTTTGGTTAGCGTAAGGTAAAAACTTACCCATATTTATTGGTGGGGAGTCTTACGTGATACCTTTTCTTTCAAAAGGTTTTGAAGTTAAACAAGTTTAACCTGTTACTCACACCAGACCCATGTCTGACCCAAGTTGTTTATTTCTGTTTTATAAACTCTTGTGTACTCAAATTTTTACGAGTAGCCAAGGGATTCAGGTTTAGCTTTGACGAGTAATCTGGAGGAGCAATGGAGCAGGAGGATTCGGCGTTGTAGATATAGATAGTAGTTTTCCGCTGTGTTGATCTTTGTATTGATATGTAGTAGTGTTGTATAATAGACAGAATTTATAACTGTCTATTTTGTGATGTAAGTTGTGTACTCTGATGTATATGATACTATGTAATATCATATGTGATATATTATATTTCATTCGTTCCGCTGTGAGATTCTGATGTGTTGTTGTTCTCTCTTCTCTTCTTTTCTTCTTCTATCCCTTTCTTTCTTAATAATGATGCGTTTTCCTGGGCATAGGAAGGCGGGTCGTTACATGTGCACAAATCAGAATAAGTGATGTATATGCTGTGTAACTCTGTAAATTGTTGTATACTATGTAATAGTTTGTGTTATTAATATAATTTATTCGTTCCGCTGTGAGATCGTTGTTGTTGTTTCTTTCTTTCTTCTCTTCTTTTCTATTTTCTACTCCTTTCTTTCTTAATAATGATGCGACTTTCTGGGCATAGGAAGTCGGGTTGTTTCATTTGGTATCAGAGCTACTTACATTATACCGGAAGATGCTTGTGAATTTCTTACATTTGAAAACCCTAGACCCTATTATAATATAACTGGATTTCCTATCAAATGTTTTGGTTAGCGTAAGGTAAAAACTTACCCATGTTTATTTGTGGGGAGTCTTACGTGATACCTTTTCTTTCTAAAGGTTTTGAAGTTAAGCAAGTTTAACCTGTTACTCACACCAGACCCATGTCTGACCCAAGTTGTTTATTTCTGTTTTATTTAACTTGTAATTAGTTACATTATACCCAAATTAATTAGTTGTTTATTTACTTACCAACTGTCACGACCCGACTTTCTACCACCAGAAAGACGTATCATGAATTAAGAAAGAAAGGGATAGAAGAAGAAAAGAAAAGAAGAAAGAACAACAACACATCAGAAATCTCACAGCGGATCGAGAAATATATTATATCACATAAAATATTACATAGTATCATATACATCAGAGTACACAATTTATACATCACAGAATAGACAGTTATAAACTTCTGTCTATTATACAACACAAGTACACCAGTACAATACAGACTAATACAAACACAGCGGAAACTCTATATATCTACTCGCTGAAGCCTCCTGCTTCACAGCTCCTCCAGAATTCGTCAAGATTATCCTGAATCCCTTGACTACTCCTGTAACGACCCGCCACTCATTCTACAGAATGACGAATCATTAATAAGAAAGAAAGGGGTGAGAAAAGAGAAAAGAAAAGAAGAAAGAACAACAACACATCAGAAATCTCACAGCGGAACGAGAAATATATTATCACATAAGATATTACATAGTATCATATACATCAGAGTACACAATTTATACATCACAGAATAGACAGTTATAAACTTGTCTCTATTATACAACACAAGTACACCAGTACAATACAGACTAATACAAACACAGCGGAAACTCTATATATCTACTCGCTGAAGCCTCCTGCTCCTCAGCTCCTCCAGTATTCGTCAACACTAACCTGAATCCCTCGACTACTCAATACAATATTGAGTACCCAAGAGTTTAATAAAACAGAAAATAAACACTTGGGTCAGACATGGGTCTGGTGTGAGTAAACGGTTTAAATTGCTTAACTTTGAAAACCTTTGAAAACAAAAGTATCACGTAAGACTCCCCACAAATAAACATGGGTAAGTTTTTACCTTACGCTAACTAAAACATTTAATAGGAAATCCAGTTATATTATAATAGGGTCTAGGGTTTCCAAGTAAAATACAGAAATAGCTGAAATGCTTACATCTCACATTCCAACATAGTTGGGCACAACTAATACGTACGGCACTTATTGGAGTTTGGATTCCATACAATGGCAGGGCTACTGGGGTACCGCCCGTCACAGTACGTGGCCTAGATCACCGTACCGAGGAGTACGCCCGCTCCCCTGCAACACAAAGCTGGAACCATCCCTTACTGGATAATTCCGAACAAGATAACCCCGTAGTTGGCGCGACCAACCACACACTAAGCCGAATAAAAAGAAAAGGGACCTCTAGACAGGGATCTATCTTGCTCTCAGTGGGTGCTACCCACGAAGCCTTGCTGCACCTCCCCTGTTTTAGCCATTCCCGGTTGATGAGGCTTGAGGTTACGATTACCTTTAATCAGAACATATCACTTAGAATGCTCATCGTCCGCCTGACGATGTTCTGAAAGCATTCAATCCATACAAGTTCGTTCCGGGTTCGAACGAAACCGAAGGCATTATCTCGTTACACTCGTTTTGGAATCACCCTCAGAGTTAACGACAATAACCCTTGCACTCTGAATCTTCATCTTCACTTGAGATTCACGACCTATCGTAAATTTGGATCGATGTGGTATTCGGGTCTCCAGACCTGGAATACCGGTATACGGAAACCCGATCCCGGTCTCATCGAAATCCAAAACGTATCTTTTAAGGCCAAGTTGTTTAAAGGTTTAAACAATTCAATTCAATACTTGAATTCACACAGCATTTAACACAGATAAATATCACACATTTATCACAGATATATCCAATATCATATCAAAGAATATCATAGCATATCATCCAATAGATATCAACCAAATCAGACATTCTACTCAAACAATCATCCATAAGCAACCATTTATTAATCCATATTATAATCAATTTAATCAACTTAAATTAAATTAATTACTTAAGAATTAATTCCTATCCTTGCTTAATCAGCCATTAATTAATTACAACCTTTTAATTAATTAATCATTCCTTTAAATATCCTTTAATATAAAGTAATCAATCCCTAATTACTTTTATAATTAATTAATTAACCTTAATTAACTAATTAATTACCTCTTAATTATTAATTAATAAAACTTAATTATTAATTAACAACCTTAATTACAAATTAATTAATTCATAATTACCTATTAATCAATCTTTAATGATAATTAATTAACCCTTAATAACAGTTAATTAATCCTTAATTAACTTTAATCATAGATTAATAATCTCTTAATTATTAATTAAGAAAACTTAATTATTCTTAATAAAACCTTATTAAGTATTTCTTAATTACCATTTTAATTAACCCTAAATCATTTAATTAATGCTTATTAATAATTAATTAAATAAATTAATTAAACTTAAATTTCTTAATTAACTTAAATAATTTCAACTCATTAAAAATCTTAATTAACCTTGAGATAAAACATTATCATTAAAACATTTGATCTTAGTAATTAACTTACTTAATTAGATCATTAATTAAGTTTTTAAATAAATAATCATTAATTACTTATCTCTAATTATTAATTAACAATCCTTAGTTACAATTTAATAAATCTTGAAAACCTTAATTGTTAATTTACTTATCCTTAACCATTAACTAATTTAATTAATAAATCACTCTTTATTTATTCCATTATTTTCAAACTTAAATTAAGTTTTTAAGATAAACATTTCCTTATTAATTACCTTATTATATTTCAAATTAAGTTTGAAAATAACTTAAGATTTGACTTAATATATTTAAGTTAATCAATTCATACAACTTAATTTTATTTAAAACATTCATTACAAAGAAATGAAATTTCAAGACAATTTATTTAACTTGATTATTTAAATTTAAAATCTTACCTTTAATTAAATTTTAAAAACTGATTTAAATATTTACTTTGGGTTTGACCCATATGTACTTGAACAAAAGCCAAGTCTTTCTTCTTCTTATTTCCCTTTTTAAAACAGAGTTTAGTTTTAAAATTTAAAACTGTTGGGTTTAAAAGTTAAACTGTTAAAACTTTTAACAGTTATCACTCACTCACTCGCGTACGACCCTAGTATAAACCCGAGCCAAAGCCTTTCTTCCCCGAGACCCCTTCGAGAAAAACTCACGAAATCCAAACCCAAATCAAACTGACCCACCTCATCGTTCGTGCACGTGCACCACCAACGGTGAACTTCCGACCACCGCCAAAGCTTCCCACATGCCCACTATTGCTCCAGCAACCCATCGCAAACATCAAAACACCATCATATGCCAAGATTCAAAATCGAGCTTCTCAGCAGAAACACGAACTTGAACATCACCAGAAATCGCCTTGAACTTCTCGTCTCCGATCATTGGAGTCGCGGCAACACCGAATACATCTTCCCTATCATTCCAAGCCACTATCTTTAAAATCTAACATCACTCGATCAACTCGAGATACAATAATGCCCTCATTTTCAGATTCGAACATTCTTTGGGTTTTAACCCTACTCTGACGAACTGCTGCCGCCACGGTGGAAATTAAAGCCACCTACCATTTTTGCCATGATCAACGACCTCACAGCCACCTCCAGTAGCAATCCCGTCCACCCCAAACTCCTTGATCGTCAGAGAAGACCAAAAACCCACTTTCTAATAAATCTTGAATATCTCATTCAATACCATCTTAAAAATTATGATTTAACTCTTAAAAATCATTATCTAAGACAAGGATTTAGATTATAAAAGAAAATCAAAAGAGTATATAGTTTGAATTTTAACATATATTAAAATTCCTACTGCCACTTTCTTTTCCAGGTAATATTTAAACTTTCCTTACTCAATTTTATTTTCGAAACTTAGACTAGGATTAAACAAACAAATCTTGTTTGAATTACAAAACCTGACAGAGAGCAGATGACCAGATTTTTGAATTTTGATCACAACTTTAAACTGTGAACCATAAACAGAGATATACTCTAGCAACCAACATGCACACATGGTTTCAACAATTCATATATACATGTATTCAGGTCTAAAAACAAACATGCATAAATATATTTCAAACATACATTCCAATTTTATTAACATATATTATCTGCATCAAATCTAAAGGGGATTTATGTTCACAGTTTATAGGCAGAGGATTTTGACTAACAATAAGATGTTTTAAAAATAACAGATATGCACATCTTTAAAAATATACAGGGCTTACATAATTACAGACATGCAAAGCAATTATCAACACATTAAATCACATGCAATAAATATTTGATACTTAGGTTTTTAATTTAAAGATTTACTCACAAATTATAAGCAGAGAAAAAACAGAGTAGGTTTCCCAGGCTCTGAACAATTTGCAGATCAAATTTTTGCTTTGCTGTTGAAAATTGAATCCATACATGCATACAAGTTTTTGATTTAAAGAGTTGTTGAAACAGCTGAGTTGCTCATCCATTTGCATTGCCATTCATTTGAAGTTGTAGATTTGATTTGCAGGTTGAATTTCATTAGCTTTTAGTTTCAAAATCTCAGGTTTCAGATTTGCTTTTAGTTTTCACTTCCAGTTTTAGAAAAATAGTTTTCTGGTTTGAGTTAACTTTGAAACAAGGAAGAAAAGAAAATGAGAGGCAGAGAAGGTTTGGAACAAATTTTCTTATACGTTTTTAAATTTTCAAATAAATAAAATGAAGGCCACTTGTTCTCAAGAATTTACACTTGTCACTAATATAAATTAATTGACTTACAAATGTTGTTAAGATAGCTAATATGGTTACACATGTTACTTAAGTATTTTAATAAACCTTTATTTAATTTAAATGTAGATATAAACTTACATTTTTAATTTACTTTATTAAAGAAATACTCTAAAGCTAGTTATAATATAAATATACATCTTATACATGTATTTAAAATCTAAAACATTTATATATACATTTATAACCATTTTATTTTGAGCATTTTTAAAACAAAGCTTGTTTAAATCCTTTTTTTTAAATAATCATATTTAAAACAACAATTATCTTATATATATATATTTTTAAACAATCGAATTAATCTAAATTAACTTTTGAAAAATATTAATTTTAAAACAAAGCTTTAAATCACAATTCATACATATATAAATTATCAATAGATTAAATTAAAAACAATCCAAATTATAACATATATATACATATATATTATAATCTGAAAACACATCTCTAATTTAAACAAAAGATTCTTTATTCACAATCAATATATACATTATAAATAGAATCTATTTTTATTAGCTTTTAAAAGATTAAATTTATCAATTTATATTAAAATTAGAAAGGAAAATTATCAAATCAATTAAATTATCAATACAGATTATTAAATTTAAATTGCCCAAAAACCCGGGATATCACATTCCTCCCCCCTTAAAATAATTTCGTCCCCGAAATTAAAAGAAAAGTTAATTTAATAATCCAACAAATATTTTAATTTCAAACACAAACCTATCATCCAATTTCTAACAACCAAAGCAACCAATCAAACAATCTAATCTAACTAACTATTCTGATATAAATCAGAATAGACTTCATAATACTATCTCGAGTTTCCCCGAGTATAAATCACTGGGAGACTCGCTCTACAGAAACTAAACAAACAACACCACTATGATCCAGAGCTCCTCTCTTCTCTAGATCTACAAATATGAACAGAATATCAGACCACACTCAAGTCCAGCTCAACTTCCAAATCAATCTGAACTGCAGAATCCACAACTTGCGATGAATCATACACGTACTCCCTCAGATATACGTGAAATAAAATGAATTCCAGTTATCCAAACTGGCCATTCATTCCTGTAGATCAAAGAACTACTCCTCTCAAGAACACAAGAAAATCCAAAATACTTTTGGAGCTAACTTTCCAGACTTACCAAATCTTATAGCTCTTAAATCGGAGAAAAACTTAAACAATTTCCAATTTCCAACTCCGAATTCCAAACTCTGACTCATATCTGCATAGCTCACCAGACGATCCCGAGCTACCTCATCTCTTCCTGATCAGCTCAACCTTTGCTGATGCTTTTTGAAACAATTATGAACCAAGCACAAAATGATCTTCAAATCTGCTGAAATCCACAAACTCTTCTCCACAAGAAATAGAAGACTGAACTTCCTTCTCCCAGATTCCAGAAAATTCTATACCCACTTAGAAATTCACATAAACTTCTTGTAGAAATCTGAGGTTACTTCCTTTCTTGCACAGCTACTACCTTTGCTTTCGCTGCACAACTCTGATTTTGAAATAGATGAGAATGTCGATGAACTCGAGCACAAACTAGATCCACAAACAAGCGGGAACATTGGTTATCTTAAAGACATAGCCAACTACTCAAAGAATGGACGAGTCCTCGGTCAATGGTACTGTCTTCAGCTATCCTTAGCTAGAGGAAACTCAAAATTAGAAACAGAAGAGAAAACACAGATACTCCATAAAATTCTAAGATGCTTCACCAATCCTTCTCTAGGAACAAATCGATATAAACTAATCTTTACCTACGGGCAACCTTTGACCTCTTCGATAACTTTTACTTTCTCTTTAGATGCCTCAACTCCATACAAAAGATTACTCAAGATGAACTCTCAAACTAATCGCAAGTCACTTTTGCGATCCTACCTAGTTTGGATTCCAAAGATACTGTTCTCTCTTTACCAATTAAAATAGCCTTAAACTTTTCCAAACAAGGTTAACCCTTCAAGAAAAACTTCACCATCTACTCGGACTGCTGATAGAAGAACCACAATGATTCCGGAACCATCGAAGAAACGAACCACACTGCTGCTTCCAAACTCTATCTCGACAGCACACCGAACACTCCGAGCTGCACTGCTATCACAGCTAACCAAGAACTTCTAATCCAAAGGCTTCTCAAAACTAAAACCATCAACAAACCTCTCAACGAATCTCCGAGATGGCAGACATTCAAAAGAAACTCGGGCTCCAAACCCTTCGCCAATAACTTACTCTTCTTAAGGGAACAATGAGACCATGTCTGAAGAACAACTAATCGACCTTAGTCCCATACTTCAAAATAGACAAAACTCTCTTACTTGATATCAGAGAATTCCTATACAGTCGAGTCTTTCCTGCGGTAGACATCAACTGTTCCTCCAATACCTTCTTAATCTTGTTCCAAAAGAAAATCTCCTTCGGGAACATCCATAGATACCGCGTCTTATCACACAACTGCTCCTTCCTGAAGTCGCCAAGCTACCATCACTTACTTCTGCACAACTGATAGATTCAACTCTAGAAAATCTACTCACCCGAGCACAAACAAGCTTACACTTCAATAATGGACTCCGAATCTTGAAAAAGATTTCCTTCAGAGATCCGAGACATCCTTACTCCATACTGCCAACTTACTCGAGACGATATTGGGTTTACAGTCTCGATATATATTTCCAACCTCAAACATTCAAACTCCAACTATTGGTAATTGTGTTACACACACTACCACCTTATCTACCTTTATAACTTATATTGGAAAACCCGAACAGGTAACCCAATAAATAGGTAGAAATACATAAATATATATATTTAAAATGATATATTTTTTTTTATATAGAAATTATTTCTGGGTAAAATTATTTCATCTACCTCTTTAAAACAATATTGTGTCCGTTGGCCTGGTTCAAGTGTTTAGAGATCCCTATCAATAACGTTAGCTACTCGTATTGACCAGAATCCATATACCACTCAACAGATCAATTAACACAATATAAAACCATTTTTATATAACTAACAATTACGCGCTCTCAAGATAGACACCACTTCAGAGCCTAGGTATTCACTCAACCTAGTGTTCTGATATTCACTTAACCAAAAGCTTAGGCATTCGCTCAACCTATGCTCTGATACCAACTGTAACGACCCGACTTTTTCTCCACAAAAAGTCGTATCATTAATAAGAAAGAAAGGGGTAGAAAATAGAAAAGAAGAGAAGAAAGAAAGAAACAACAACAACGATCTCACAGCGGAACGAATAAATTATATTAATAACATATACTATTACATAGTATACAACACTTTACAGAGTTACACAGCATATACATCACTTACTAGACAGTTATAACATCTGTCTAGACATTACAACTCAATACACTACAGAGATACAGACACAGCGGAACTACTATATATATCTACAACGCTGAAGCCTCCTGCTCCATTGCTCCTCCACAATTCGTCAAAGCTAAACCTGAATCCCTTGGCTACTCGTAAAAATTTGAGTACCCAAGAGTTTATAAAACAGAAATAAACAACTTGGATCAGACATGGGTCTGGTGTGAGTAACAGGTTAAACTTGCTTAACTTCAAAACCTTTAGAAAGAAAAGGTATCACGTAAGACTCCCCACAAATAAACATGGGTAAGTTTTTACCTTACGCTAACCAAAACATTTGATAGGAAATCCAGTTATATTATAATAGGGTCTAGGGTTTTCAAATAAATATGAAATAGCTGAAATGCTTACATCTCACATTTTATTTTTAATTCGGTTTCATACATTCTTCTCAGCCAAGAATATATGAAACCGAATTAAAAATAAAATGTGAGATGTAAGCATTTCAGCTATTTCATATTTATTTGAAACCCCTAGACCCTATTATAATATAAATATACATCTTATACATGTATTTAAAATCTAAAACATTTATATATACATTTATAACCATTTTATTTTGAGCATTTTTAAAACAAAGCTTGTTTAAATCCTTTTTTTTTAAATAATCATATTTAAAACAACAATTATCTTATATATATATATTTTTAAACAATCGAATTAATCTAAATTAACTTTTGAAAAATATTAATTTTAAAACAAAGCTTTAAATCGCAATTCATACATATATAAATTATCAATAGATTAAATTAAAAACAATCCAAATTATAACATATATATACATATATATTATAATCTGAAAACACATCTCTAATTTAAACAAAAGATTCTTTATTCACAATCAATATATACATTATAAATAGAATCTATTTTTATTAGCTTTTAAAAGATTAAATTTATCAATTTATATTAAAATTAGAAAGGAAAATTATCAAATCAATTAAATTATCAATACAGATTATTAAATTTAAATTGCCCAAAAACCCGGGATATCACAATTGCCTTCATTTCCATTATGTCCGGAACTACTTACTTTTGCTTTTCCTTTTTCTTTTTGTAAAGCAAGTTGTTCCGCTTTATAATCATTAAATGTTGGAAATGTCGGAGGAGATTCTGGTAATCCCATTAAACTGAAGAAGCGAATGTTGGATACCTTGATTTTTTCAAATTCAATTGATGGACTTTGAATAGAGAAGGCAGTTAAAATTCGAGTAATATAGGGAGCATAGATAATTGAGCGTTTCTTGGAGTCATGATAAGTGCGAAAAGCATCATAAAAGTATTGAGCCCAATTGATTTGAGTATTGGATAGAATTGATTGAAGTGCCTTATCTTCATCATCGTAAATGACCTCATGGCTTCCTTGTCGGGGAAAAATTGTTTTTATTAGCATTCTAAGCAATAGTCGAGGTCGAGGACGAAGATGATTTGATCTATCTGTGGATTTTTCAGGTTCAAAAAGATAATATTCGATTTGTTTAAGTTCCTCTCCTTCTAACTTAAAGTCATCTATGTCGACTCCTTCCGAGCTACATTTTAAAATTCGTCCAATGTCAGAAGGAGTTATTTGCAGAATGTTTCCAAAAACGCTTGTCCAAAGCGTTCCTTTTTCTCGATGAAGTCTAATTTTTGGATTGTTAACATTTGCTAGAAATAATAGAACACTAAGTCTGCAAATGTTGACTTGATTATCTTTGAAATCAATAAGGCTTGTAATCTGAGATCTATCAGTATAGAGCCTAAGTTTGTAAAAAGGAAAATGATCAAGATTATGAAAAATACCATGAAATGATTGAAGAGAACATAAATGCTTGTAACGAGCCATGCTTCGAGGTTCGTGGTATAACCAAGCTTCAATTTGATCTTCCGAAGGAAAAATGTGAGAAGGTTGTTGAGATGAATCTCCTTTTTGTTTCTTAGATTTGGGCGCCATTGAAAAATTGAAAAAGCTAGGGTTTCGAGTTTGAGAGACGAGAAGAAGAAAATAAACCATTTGGAATAACGTATATAGATTTTCTTCTTAACAGGGTTTCGGACGTCTGAAAATTAAACAGACGTCTGAGATTCTGTAGAATAAAAACAAAGACTGGAAGAACAGACGTATAAAAATTTATGACAGACGTCTAAGACGTATGACAGACGTCTAAAAATAATTGACAGATGGCTCAGAAGGTTTAAAATGAAACAGAGAGTAAAAAACATTTTGCACTAAATTCAGACGTCTGATAGTTTTATGTTTAGACGTCTATTATGAATAACAGACGTCTGTTATCTTTAAACAGACGGCTAATTGTTGGCTGCAAAAGTATAGACAGATTTAGACGTCTGTGAGAAATGACTCAGACATCTGTGTGGCTGAAAATAGTAAAAAATAGTTGTTTCTACAGACGTTTGTTGACAAATATAGACGTCTGTCTGTCTGATAAAAGATTTTATTTAGCTTAGGCTTAAAAAGAAAATTAATAGTTTATTTATTTCTATTGATAAGAACATAAAACAAGTATAAATCAACAAATCAAACAAACAGACATATATATATTATCTATTTAGGAGTCTTTGGAGTTTTTGGAGACTTCGGAGACTTCCCTTTGGATAATTCGCGTTGATCTTGTTCAGCAGACTGATAAATAGGAGACCAATGAGGTTGACGTTCCCATGAATTTGGGGATACAGGAGGACGTTGAGGTGAGAGAATATGTGCATTTGTGTTGATCGGAGATGAACCACATATTTTTGCAGCACATCGTTCAAGAAAGCTAAGTCGTCTTCCATGACTCTTTTGTTCAAAATACATTTCTCGCTGAAGATCAAGTGTTTCCCTCTGATAGTGATGTAAATCATCTATCTTTTCCTTAGTAGATGGAGATGGAAATAAATTTCTTCGCGTACGTTTATTTTCCGGCGTATATCCCGTATGATGACTTTGTGGTGGACATATCGGAATATAAGCTGGAGTTAGAGTCGGAAGTTCGGAAGACCCAGAACTAGGAGTTTCAAAATTAATTGAAGAAAATTCAGAAAATTAATTGAAGAAAATGAAAGTGTATATAAGAATAATGCAAAGTTAAAAAACATATTTGAATAATTTTTTGCTTTCACCTTTGTAAAAAGAATAGATAACCTGAATGATAATTTTCTTTGGTAAGAAGAAATTTATAGACAACTAAAAGCTAAAAAATAAATGGTTAAGATTAAAAGAAGAGAAAATTTAATGTTAACCAGAAACAATATGTGTGGGTAAAAAAAATTAAATAAGGATAGAATAGCTGAATTATACTTCATAAATTGTTGAGAGAGATAATACCAAGTTCTCGTCTCAATTTTACAAAACTGTTTTCATTTAAAGGTTTGGTAAAAATATCTGCTAATTGATTTTCCGAAGATATAAATTCTAGATTGATTATATCTTTTTCAATATTATCACGAAGAAAATGATGACGAATATCAATATGTTTTGTCCGTGAATGATTTACTGGATTTTTAGATAAATTAATAGCACTAGAGTTATCACAGAAGATTGTAGATTTAGATAAGTTAAAACCAAAATCTTGAAGAGTTTGTTGCATATAAATTACTTGAGCACACGCCAAAGCTGCAGATATATATTCTGCTTCACAAGTAGAAAGTGATACGCAATTTTGTTTCTTACTGAACCAAGATACTAGAGACCGTCCAATGAAGTGACAAGTCCCACTTGTACTTTTTCTATCCGTCCGACTTCCTCCAAAATCAGCATCACTATATGATACTAATTCAAAAGGACATTCTTTCGGATAAAATAGTCCAAAATCTTTGGTTTTGTTGAGATAACGTAAAATACGTTTCACTGCTCTAATATGTGATTCTTTAGGATTGGCTTGAAATCGTGCACACAAACAAACACTCATCATTATATCGGGTCTACTAGCAGTTAAATATAATAATGATCCAATCATACTTCGATATAACTTTTGGTCTACACTCTTGCCATTTTCATCTTTTTCAAGATGTATGGTTGTACTCATAGGAGTAGGTTTGGCAGAGGTATTTTCCATACCAAAGCGTTTGATTAAATTATTACAATATTTTTCTTGATTTATAAAAATACCATTATTAATTTGTTTAATTTGAAGCCCAAGAAAATATGTTAATTCTCCCATATGAGACATTTCAAATTCATTTGTCATTACTTTAGAAAATTCTTGACATAATTTATCATTAGTTGATCCAAAAATAATATCATCTACATAAATTTGAACAATTAAAATATCATGTTTCTTTTTCTTAATAAAAAGAGTTTGATCAACCTTTCCAATTTCAAAACCAGAATTGATTAAATAAGTTTTTAAACGATCATACCAAGCACGAGGTGCTTGTTTCAAACCATATAAATCCTTTTTAAGTTTATAAACATGTTCTGGAAATTGTTCGTGTATAAACAAGGGAGGTTGTTCAACATAAACATTTTCTTTAATAAATCCATTTAAAAAAGCACTTTTAACATCCATTTGATATAATTTGAAATCATGAAAGCAAGCATAGGCTAATAGAATTCGTATTGCTTCTAATCTTGCGACAGGAGCAAATGTTTCTTCATAGTCAATTCCTTCTTCCTGATTATATCCTTGAGCTACTAATCTAGCTTTATTTCTAGTGATATTACCATTTTCATCAGCTTTATTTTTAAAAACCCATTTAGTGCCAATAACTGTTTGATTATTTGGCCGTGGAACTAAATCCCAAACGTCATTTCTTTCGAATTGGTTTAGTTCTTCTTGCACCGCAATAATCCAATAATCATCAGTTGAGGCTTCCTTAATATTTTAGGTTCTATATTAGAAAGAAACGCTATATGACCCATTTGATTTAGCTGATTTCTTGTTTTGACTCTTTCATCAATTTCTCCTATAATATTTTGAATTGGATGATCTTTTAAAATTCTTGGTGGAGATTTTAATTCAGTTTCAAATTGATTTATTGAAGTGATATTGTCAGGTGTATTGTTGTCAAAAGTAGAATTTGAATTTGTTACAATGTCTTCATCATCATTTGTTTTAATTTTGAAATTTTCATCAAATGATACATGAAGTGTTTCTTCAATAGATTTAGTTCTTAAATTATAGATTCTATATGCTTTGCTTCGTTCGGAATATCCGATGAATATACATTCATCCGATTTCGGATCAAACTTACCTAATTGATCTTTTGTATTTAAAGCAAAACATTTAGAACCAAAAATTTTAAAGTAAGATATATTAGGTATTCTACCGATGAAGAGTTCATATGGAGTATGTTTAGTTAAAGGTCGAATAGATACACGATTTAGGACATAACAAGCAGTGGCAACGGCTTCTGCCCAAAATTGTTTTGGAAGAGTGGTTCCATTCAATAAAGTCCTAGCACATTCTTGAAGTGTTCTATTTTTACGTTAAACAACTCCATTTTGTTGAGGCGTTCTTGGAAATGAAAAGTTATGAAATTTTCCTTTTTTATTACAAAACTTCTCAAACATTTCATTTTCAAATTCTCCTCCATGATCACTTCTAATATTTTTAATTTTTAGATTTTTAATATTTTGAATACGTTTAGCAAAAATTTTGAAATTTTCAAAAGTATCACTTTTGTTTTTCATAAATAAAGTCCAAGTATATCTAGAGAAGTCATCAACTATTACAAAGACATATCTATTGTGATTAATAGATTGAGTCTGAGTTGGTCCAAATAAGTCTAGATGCAACAATTCAAGAGGTTGCAAAGTTGAGATGATCTTCTTGGATTTAAAAGTAGTTTTAGTTAGCTTTCCTAGTTGACAAGCATCACAAATGCTATTTACCTTAAAATTCATTTTAGGTAAACCTTTTACCAAATTATTTTTGGATAATTTATTAATAGCTTTGAAATTTATTTGACAAAATCTTTTATGCCATAGCCAAGGATCATTTTCTTTGACTAATAAGCACATATTTGTATTATGATTTATTTTCATATTTAAAATATAAATATTATGATCTCTTACTCCTTCGAAAATGATATTTTTGTTATGATCAAAAATATTGCATTTATTTTCAGAAAATACTATGTTAAAGCCTTTATCACATAATTGACTAATACTGAGTAAGTTATGTTTTAAATTTTTAACTAATAAGACATTTGTAATAAGAGGTAATTTAGATGTACCGTCATTGCTCACATCGCCTTTGCCGATGATGTAACCTTTTGAATTATCTCCAAAAGTGACAGATCCTCCATCTGAGTAGATAACGTTAGTTAACATATTTTTGTCGCCTGTCATATGTTTTGAGCAACCACTGTCTAGAATCCATTTTCCTCTTTTCTTAATCGGTACCTGCAAAAAATATTGAAATTCTATTGGTACCCACTTCCTCTATAGGGTCCTAAGGGTTAAATCTTAGGAAGCCAAACCCAGTTGGGTTTAGAGTTCCCTTTAAAAATAAAATTCTCATTCTTATGTACAGACATAATAAAAGATTTAATGTAGTTATTCCTAATCAAATTATTATTAGTTTTTGGAACCCAAATCATAATTGATTTTGGATGAATAATTTTTGAAGAAGATTTTTGAACAGATGTAGATTCTTTTTTCTTAAAATTAGTATATAAAGACCCATTATTTTTAGAATGGTTTTGTATTGGTTTTTTATATCCTAATCCCTTTTTATTTGAACAATTTTGAGAATTCTCAATTATTTTAGAGAGACTTTCTCTTCCACTGTTAAATTTAGAAACATTTTTAGAAATATTTTCCAGTTTTGTTTTAAGATTTGATATTTCTATATCAAGTGTTTTAATATTAGAGTTTAAATCATAATTTTCTTTTGCTAATTTAACATTCTCATATTTCTGTTTTTCTATTTCACTGCTTAAATCAGTCAATTGAGATGTTATATTAACATAAGATTCTTGAGATTTTACTAACTCTTCCTCTAATATTTTCTTTTCATCTTTTAACATGTCAGTTTCTATTTCAGTTCTATTTAATTTTCCTAAAGCATCTTTATATTTACTCTTTAGAATTCTAAGTTTATCTAACAATTCAGAGTTTATTTCTATTAAATCGTCAAAAGTTAGATCACTTACTTCATCATTTGTTGCCATAAAACAAACGTTGGCTTGTTCTGAATCACTTTCATTTTCACTGTCTGATGAAGAAGATTCTGTATCATCCCATGTAACTGAGAAGGCTTGTTTCTTTTTATATTTGTCCTTTTTGAGATTATTTTCTTTCTTCCGATCAGGACAATCTTTCTTTATGTGGCCCTTCTTGTGACATTCGTAGCATTCAAGAGATGAACTTGATGGCTTATTAAAACCCTTGTTATTTCCAAATTTATTACCCTTTTTGAATTTTAAAAACTTTTTGAAATTCTTAGCTATAAATGACATATCATCTTCTGATTCAGAGTCTTCTTTTTCTGCTTGAAAAGCGATAGTTTTCTTGTCCTGTGCTTGTGCTCGTCTTGCCTGCAAATTTACTTCATAGGACATTAGATTTCCTATTAACTCTTCTGTTTTTATGGTTGAAATATCATTAGCTTCCTCGATAGCTAAGACTTTTCGTTCCCATTCATCAGTTAAAGAGTTAAGGATTTTTGATACAACATCAGATTCAGTAAAAGTGACTTCTAAAGCTAAAAGAGAGTGATAAATATCCTGGAATCTAGAATACATTTCACTAATACTTTCTCCTTGTTTCATCCTAAAATTTTGAAATTGGTTTTTAAGCATAGAGATCTTGCTTTGTTTTACTTTATTTGTTCCTTCGTGTGTAACCTTAAGAGTATTCCAAATTTCATAACCAGTTTTACAAATACTAACTCGATTAAATTCATTTTTGTCTAATGCGCAAAATAACATGTTCATTGCTTTTGCGTTTGCAGTAGCATCTAGTTTTTGTGTATTAGACCAAGCAGCATATCCTGTAGTATGAATATGATATTCAGTTTGAATGATATTCCAAGTTTCAAATCCACTTGCTTGCATAAAAATTCTCATTCTAGTTGACCAATAACTATAATTTAATCCGTTAAACAATGGTGGTCGTGTAGTGGCTTGTCCCTCAGTAAAACTGTTGCTAGTGTTATTGTCCATTTTTTTTTTTAAAATATCAGATAACTGTGTTATAGTTATGTGATGACCTTGCTCTGATACCAAATGAAAGTGTATATGGATCGATAATATAGTTAAACTACGACTAGCAAGTGCGGAATTATAAATAATAGTAAATGGCAATAATAAAAATGACACCAGGGATTTTTATACTGGTTCGAACTTCTCGTTCTACGTCCAGTCCCAGACTGCTTCTGGAATTTCTCGAATAACCCTCACTTAACCCGGAGGAACAGGTATTACACCACCTGAGCAACCGAACAGGACTTTTCCGCCTAAGCAACCGAATAGGACTTTTCCGCCTAAGCAACCGAATAGGACTTCAAATACAATTTGGTAAATTGTTTCTTGACTTGTGTGTTCTTTGAATAACACGAATATAGTCAATGTAGTACACCCTTCCTATAATCTTCTTGATATGATGATTTGAATGTGCAAAAGATAGGAAGTAGAGAATTGAAAATCACTTGATATTATAACAATATAAGATCAGAATAGATAGAAAGAATTAGTTATTGAAATAGTGGATTTTCATCTCTATTTATAGTATTGAATAGTTTTAATTCAATAGTTGCAACTCTTTGAAGAAGTGCAACTCTTGGTGAAGAGAACAACTCTTCAGATTTTGATATTTTATGAAGAGATGCTTCAGTTCGTCAAGTTCAGATGTCTGAGATAAAAGTGACAGATGTTTGAATAATTTTGAATTTCAAAAAATCAAAGGAAATAAAAAACAGTTAATTTAGACGTCTGTCTTTTAATTCAGACGTCTGTCTAGGATGATAGACGTCTGTTATTAAGTGACAGACGTCTATTTCATATAGAAATAGAGGCATTAACAACATAGTGCTCAGATGTCTGTTATCTTAATTTAGACGTCTGATATTGATGTCAGACGTCTGAATTAATATACAGACGTCTATTTCTGTACTGTTCTGTTCCTTTGTCCATTTTAGTATTTTTGAACTTGAGAAAATATATAATTTTGAAAATACCTTTTTATATTTATTTTAAAGCATGATTTTCAAAAGTATATTTGTGTGTGTGTGTTTCATCACCATATCAGAGATTGTACAAATATATCTAAATAGATTTTATAAAGAACTTTAATCTTGTTGATGATAATAGCTTCTTTTGACGATTCCTGCAAGAATATTTGACATAATAATATATAGATTGAAATATATAGTTGTCGCATTAAAATCGAAGAAGTCAGGTTTCAACAGTCGGAACCTCACCCTCCACCCACGACCGTATAGCCCAAGCCTCTGCCTCAGCCTTCCATGTCCCCTCTCTCTCTCTCTGTTGCTTGTTTGGAATGGCACTTCTCCACTTGACGTGCCACAATCACCACCTCCTTTGGCCTTCAGCCTCACCCGCACCTCTTCCCCTTGAACTCGACAACCGTGCGCACTCATTTCCTATCCACGCCAGAGCTTCGGCCGATCAGCACATCACCACACGCGTGCGGCCTCTTCTTCTCTTCCTCGCTCACTGCCGCATGTATATATATTTGGTACGTATTATATTAAGTTATATATATGGTTTAAAAAAAACGTTGTTGTTATACAAAGTATATTTATGTTCTGTTGCATCATTTCAATATGAAAAAAAAATTATTATATACATATACAGTTATGTATGTTTTCGATTTCAAGTGATATTTAAACATTTATACAACATGTTTGAATATAATGTGTATTTAATAGATTAGTGTATATATGGAATCGAAATCATGTTTATTATTATTATTATTTTTTCTTCTCTGCGTGATTTTCGTTGTTTTATGTAGTATAGGAGGATCTTAGATATACAGGTGTTACTATTAAGTTCTAGCATGCTCTGTGTAGTCTGCATTTTTTTTTCTCTACCTAGCATGTACTGGCAATAATATTTCAACTTGCATAGAAAAGAAAATATAAAAGCATGGTTTTACAAATTGAAGGGTACTGGCATGTTACATAAGTTGGAAGTACATGGTACGACCCATCTAGGGTATCCTTAAGATTTTGAATTTCATGATATTTGAATTTATATTACATGAGTCAGTAGTATATAAATGTATATATAATTTTAAAGTTATAAAGTCACATAGTTTGTCTAGTCTGTATAAGTTGATTTCTTTTGGTCTCTGTTTAGAAGTTTAGGTTAGCACTGTTAGTTTATAAAAATATATATATATGTTGATTTATACAGAACGTGTGGTCATTAGTTTGTTTCAAAACTATTTGCATTTTCTTGAAACGTATGTATATAATTTGAACGAGTTTCAAAATTTATATCGGTTAAGAAAATATATATTGTTTCGGTCTACATCAAGCTGTTTCTGATCCATTTTCATCGATCTCTATTTATCAGCTATGTTCGTCCAATTCGTGTCAATCTCTTCGTTTTGGAAATTCGTTCTTGGATTCGTAACCACTTCAAAACTCCTCTAGCCTCGAAAGGTGAGCACTCACTCACGATTAACGTTCTTTTATTTATTAAATTTGATTTCAATTGAAACAACAATTGAAATATGCTGCTGTTAGTTAATTAAACTGTTATATATGCTATTATCTGTATCAGTTCACCTGTGACATCTGACACCTTTATCTGTTAATTATTTATGCAATGATAATACAGTTTGGCTGAAATTGATTGATTGTTGTTGTTTATATTGGACGTTAAATTGTTAATGTTAAAATGATAAATAATATGCAATTGAACTTGATATAGGATAATTAAATGTTAAATTTGATTAACTGACATTTGTATAATATGACCCCTTATCTGTAAAATTTATTGACACGTAGGATTTGTTTAACTACACTTTGAACCATTGAATGTATGTTGTTAAATTGATGATGTAGTGGTAAAATTGAAGTCGAATGACAATTGAAGAACCGTATAAATATTAGTGTAATAATCTTTAATCTACATGAAATGATAGTGTAGATTCTAGAAATAATTATATTAATTCGTACAAATAACAATGCGAATTAATACGGTTATTTCGGGATTATTTAAATTGATTATTGGATTGTTATTGTTTGTTGTTATTGCTTGTTTATTTACTTTGACACCATCCCAGTTATCACACTGCAAGTTCCCTTTGCTATGTTTTGATTTTGAATTGAATTGGAATTGGGTTGAAATGATAAATACCCAAATTGAACTTTGACTTAGGAAAGAAAATTAAATAAAAACCCGATTGGTCAATAATTTGATTTGAAAATAAATAGAAGGTTTTATTTGAATAAATAATATGGGTTTGAAATGAAGTTGAAATTGAATTTTAATGAAAGGAAAATGTTAATATTTAATAAATCTGAAACTGAATATTTACAATGTAATTGATGGAAGAATGTTGTTTAATTTGAGAAATGATTTAATAATTAAGTTTGAAATTATTAAGTTTGAAATGATTTAATAATTAAGTTTGAAATTATAATTAAGTTTGAAATTATTAAACTTTGAAATTATTTAATAATTAAGTTTTGAATTATTTAGCAATTAAATAAGATTAAATTATTTAATGATTAAATTGAATTGAAATTCTTTAATAAGAAAAATTGAACTTTTGAATAAGTGGATTTTACTTCGTAAATAATTGAAATTGAGTTTCCTTTATTAAGTAAGTTTTTGGAAAATTATTTAAGAAAGTAAATAAGTGAAATGGAAATTCTTTAACAAGAAATGAAAATGTGATATTTTTGGAATTAATGTAAGACTTGTAATTGAAAGAATTGATTTGACGAATTTAATTTAATTCAAATTGTAAGTTTTGAAATAAGGAAGTTGAATTTAAATAATGGATTTAATGAATTGGAAATTTAATAGAAATTGTTTTGAATGATAAAGTAACTTAACGAATATTGAATGAAATCGATAAATGAATTTGGAATTGATTTGAAGGTTAAATTAAATTAAATGTAAATGATTTCGAAACGAAACTTATATACGAACTTGAATCAATATTTGAATGGTTTTAAATAGATATTGAAATTGAATTATAAGATTTTGAAATGGTAATTATGAAGTTTTGAAACGTAAATATTGGAAATGGTTTTGAAAGACAAATGAAATGTTGATTTACGAATTGAAATTGAAACTGAAATTGATTTGGTTTTGAAATAAATAAACGACCAATCGGTGTAATAATTACGGAAGTTATTAAAGAGACCGGAATTCGGTTATGGATATACTCTCTATCTAAACCGAAAACCACTTTAATAACTATACGCGGAGTGATGATCCAGAATGAAGTGGTTGGAATGATGTACGTGATGACTGAAGAAAGAGAACAATGATGGATAGCCTTGACACTTGTGTCAAATTGGAAATGACTAAAATAGGAGCTGTGCCGGGCCAATGGAGGATTAGCTACCTCAAGTGGACACACTTCTTCGAACTACTTATACTTGTTGTCGATTGGTGCACCCTTGATTTTGGGAGTGTTGTTTCACGGTGTTGTGGGCGCTGCGGCGTTGCGTTCTCACCAGTCCGGATCAGGCGAACGGTAGTATCACTACCTTGGGTATTGCCTCATGTGCCTTGTCATACTTGTATTCCATTTATGCGCGACCACTACGATTTTGATTTGTACCTTTAGTATATGGATTGCCCTCTGGTGACTTCCGGTTTTGGGGAAACTACGGTCTTGTATATGCTTTTGGGAATAAAAATGTGTTAAGGGTGGAATGGGCCATGACTTAACGCTATTTTGATATCTTTTATATTACTGATAGATATTATCTACTTAGCGTACATTACTACCTAGTAGATAGTTTGACGGATCCTTAAAGGATGGTTATTCCAAACATCCTTTGAGTTACTTGTATTTCAATTGTTATTTCACTTGAGTTGGATTTATTAATATAAGAATGTTAATCCTGACTCGAGTGTCTTGTGTTTTGCTTTACGCTCGGGTCAGACTGAGTGTACCAGTATTCGAGACTCACCTTTGGAGTTGGAGCTTTGCTTGAAGATCCAGCCATCTATTCTGCTTCCAGTATTCGATGATTCCAGTGATGTATTCTGATTGTATCTGATGTATTGTATTACTCTTCCGTTGTATCTGTTCTAACTCTGATGTATTTTATATATTCATATAGTAGCTTCATGAACTACTATTTCTTTTATTTCCGCTGCACTTATTACTATGTGTCTGTGATCTGTGATTATTTTATGTGGATATTAGGAAGGCATCCCTATCATACTTTCATATTGTAAAGCGGGTCCCTGTCAAAGTTTCATTGTAAAGCGGGTCCCTGTTTTCTGGAAACGAAGAAAAATTATTGCTGAAATGTCAGCAACTTTTATAAATAAGTGCTGATATTTCAGCAACTATCTGTGTCAAAGTTTTATTGTAAAAACAAAGAAAAATTATTGCTGAAATGTCAGCAACTTTTATAAATAAGTGCTGATATTTCAGCAACTTTCACAAACTGTGTTTATAGTGTACATAAATGTTGCTGAAATATCAGCAACTTTTATAAATAAGTGTTGATATTTCAGCAACTTTCATACACTATGTTCACAGTGTACAGAAATGTTGCGGAAATGTCAGCAACTTTTATGAAATGTTGCATCATGCTCTGCAATAATCGTGAATAAAAAACAGGGACCTAATTTACGCTGAAATTTGGTGAAGGACTTTTCGTGAATTTTGAAACTTGATAAGGACCTGTGCCAAAAGTACCCTTATTTTATTTACTGTATATGTTCAGTTTTGCCAATTTAAATTAACAACGCGGTATTTTGAGCAATTCAACTCCGGCATGAGTGTCTACCTATACACTTATAATGGATGCGAATGGTCCGAAATTCTGGGTCGTTACAGGGAAATAGGTAACAATTTATATGTTGTTATTTTATTTAGTATGAAATAAAGGTTGGAATTCAAATCACAATTAGAGGAGAGTAGGTAGTACCTTATTAGGAAATAAATATAAGGGTAGATAACAACTATTATGAATTCCCTAATTAATTGGTTGATAAATTTATTTGAAATAACGATCATTTGAATGTGAGTAATTTCAATGTAGTTATTGATTTCAAGCGTTACTTTAATAATAAATGTGGATAGGTGTATGTTAATGCAAGGAAATAAATCGGCGTTATATATTGAAATTTTGTTAGTGTTACAATAAGTAAAATTGAAATAGTTAATATGGATAAAAGTGTAACGGAAAATATGAATGCAATAGTGTGAGTCCAAAATTTAATCCATCTAATTCAAATTTAAAGATTCGTTAATTTAATAGATAGTCTCTGAATTTAAATGGATTTAAGGGAAATTTCTGAAATCGATAAATTTAGCAACTTTCAATTTACTTTCAAATTTGTTAAACTATTGTAATTGATTTAGGAATATAAAATGTTGTTTATTTATTTGAGGTTAAATTGTGAAATTGGGTTATTTCAATTAAATGGGAATTTGATGTTAAATATTACGTTAGTGGAGTTTTAGTTGGCTAATCTATAGAATAGGAAGCTATATTTATTTATTTAATTGGAAAATTTAATTACTTTCTTTGAAATTATTGTGAATAAATGAAATATAACAATTAAATTTTACGTTGAAGGAAGTGTAGAGGAAATCTAAGAAAATAAATGTAAACAATAGTGAGCCAATGTAAATTGCATCTTTTTGATAATAATGGACTGAATAATAGAATGAAAGATAATTAAATGAAATTTTGAAAATTTAATTTACAATTTCTAAATTTAATGAATTTGAGATAAACACTGAAATTGATAAATTTATCAATTTTTAAATTTACTTTTAATTTGGTTAAAACATTGTAATTTACTGAGCAATATAAAAGGGTTAAAATTGGTAAATTTTAAGATTTAAATTAAAAGTTGGATTTTATTAATTTATTTTTAATTTATTTAATTGATGGAAAAATAGTCATTTTGGCCACTGACTCGGATTTCGATGAAACAAGTTTCATCAGATCCGTAACAGTGAATTATAATAGTGTTTCAAGTTTCGTAACAATCGGATTTGTCATTTGATCGTACGGACTCGAAACGCCTAGAAATAAATGCAATTGTAATCAATTGAAATCAATTTGAAATTTTTGACTTTAGCATAACTTCTTCATACGATGGAATTTGGACTTGAAACCTTTTCCATTGCGTTTAAAATATTGTAAAACACCTATTTTGATATATGGGTTTACCCAATTTTGTTCCGGAAACAGAACGGGCTTTTTGGACCACTTTGGCGTTAGCGCGTAAATCTATCTTATCCATCCATTCAAATGTCAACCCTGCCTATATATATCCTGTTATAAACCATAGTCTCCCTAATTTTCATTTGTCTGTACGTACAATTCATCTTCTTCTTAGCTCCTCATTCCAATGGCAGACAAAACCTAATTCCCAAATTTCAAATAAAAAAAATAAAAAATAAAATTTTCGAGATTTACGCGCTTCGGGTCGCGCTTCGGGTTTCAGGGGGAAAAACCCTGGAGCTACTTCGGGTCACGAAGAAAATGACTCGGGTCTCCGGGTCGTTTTGGCAAAGACTCAGAGCAAGCATCAGGTATTTGAGGCGGCGGACCGGGTTGAACTCGAAGTCGACTCAGGACCAGAATTTTTCAATCTTCAAATTTTCATAACTTTTGCATACGGACTCGGATTCATGCACGGTTTGTTTTGTTGGGATCGTATTGAAATTCCGGACCTGATGACGCTTGTTTGGACAAATTCTGAAAGGGTCAAATTTTTGGGTTTAAATTGAATTTAAATTCAATTTAAATTCAAAAGGTAAGTGTTTTAACTCACTCACAACTTCTAAGATTTCTTATGTTTGTTAAATTAAATTTTGATGTGATTTAAAATTTATCTATGATTGTTTGGGCATATATTTAATCATCATCTCAGTTAGATAGCATTTATTTAAATTAAATTGTTATGTAATTTTATTTTTGCATATAATTTGACAGTTAAATTTATTTATTATTGCATATAAACTGTCAGTTAAACAGTTATTAATTTTTATTGAATATAAACTATTCGTTGATGCCTGTTATATTTTATATGCTTTATATTGATGTTTTGTTTAAATTGGATGATGATTGTAATAAATGGTTGTTTATTGATATTTGGATGAATGAATGCTATATTTAATATGCATAAACTGCAAGTTATTATGCATTTTCATTTCATTCGGGATTGCAGTTTGAAATGATATATATAACCGTAAACTTTTATTTTTAAATTACGGATTGAAATGATAAATATGCGTATCAGTTGACCATAGGAGAGAAAATTATATACAGGCACCGTGGTATATATATAAAATATTTTAAGGGATTTTCTATGGTTTGGAAAGAAATATACGGTTTAATAAATATTAAATTTTGATACTATATAAATATTATTTTATATATGGTTAAATTCTAAAATTTAAGCTATGTATAACTTGATGTTTTAAGTTTGATTTACGAATATTTCATGTTTGAGCTTTATTTAAGTGATATTGAATTTATTAAATAAATATTTCAAAACTAAATAATAGTAAATTGAATTAAGGTATATATAAGATTATCATATTTGGTTGGGAATTTTGGAATATTTAAAGACTTGAAATATATCACAATTGAGATGTTTTATTGAAATTAGGGTATTATTGTTTTCAAAGTATTGGTTTTCGAAATTGTTATAACTTTGAAAGTAATATGGTTTGAAAATGAATTTATTTGAAATAGAATTTATTTAAGAATTATCTTTAAATATATTGATTTGAAACCGATTGAAATTTTGAGATTAAGAATATGACTGCATTATGTGATTTGGGTTTAAGATGGTTTTAAAGAATATTTCAAGTTTTATAATTAAAAGTAAGAATAGTGATTGAAAATTTGGATTTTATTTAAATGATATATTATTGAATTTGGTTTTAAAGTATATACTATTTTGAAGTAAATGATATGTTTTGAAATAGCAATAATATTTTGGTTTTAAAGTATATACTATTTGGAAGTAAAGGATATGGTTTGAAATGGCAATAATATTTTGGTTTTTGATGTATACACTATTTTGAAATAAAGAATATGTTTTGAAAGGGCAATGATTGTGTTTTTTAGAAGTATATATATATTTTAAAATGACCACGGTGTTATAATAACGTTTGGTTGTTAAAGAGACCGAGATCGGATATGGACATACTCTCTGTCGATACCGAAAACCACTTTGACAACTGTGTACGCGGTGGAGTTTCCAGAATGAAGTAGGATGGTGGCGACGATCCTAAGGTATATACGTGGACCCAAATCCCGTGAGTTGGCATAAGGTGGCTAAAACAGGAGCGATTGACGGACCAAGGAGGTAGCACCTCTGATCGGACACACTTCTTCGATACCATTCTATTACTTGTGATTGATTTGGTGGCCACCCTTGATTTGGGAGTGTTGTTCGAGGTGGGCGGTAGTGGCTGCTATGCGTCACCACCAGTCCGGATGCGTAATTGGTATATCTACCCTGGCATTGCCTTGTGTGCCGTGTCACCTACCATATCGAACCCACTACGAGTTTGGTTTAAAGATCCAACCGCGTTAAGGTTCACCATCCCCTTAACGCTATTTTCTATATGATTATACTTTATTGATTAGACATTATTATAATAGCGAATATTACTACATAGTAGATAGTTTAACGGATCCTTAAGAGGTGTGAATCCCGAACATTTCTTAAGTTATTGCACTCACGTTAGACACTGGATAGGAGATGTCAAACCCCGTAAACATCTCTGGCGCCGTTTGCACTCATATTTATTTCATTGATTTAACTTACATAAGATCTTTTAGTTCTGACTCGAGTGTTTTGTCTTTTCAATTCGCTCGGGTCAGCCTGAGCATTTCAGGATTTGAAGGCCCTATTTCTGGAGGACGAAGACGAAGATTATATTACACTACACCATTGTATTCCACTGCATTTATTATCATTCTCTGGTATGCGTAACTCTGATATGTATTGTATAAGTATAATCAAATGTTTTGTAAAACAGCTTCATGAACTGTTATTTGATTATTATATTTTATCGTTCCGCTGTAAGATTCTATTTTGTTTCTTTTATTTCTCCACTTTTTCTTATTTTCCCCATAACAATCCGCCCTTCTGTATGGTTTAAGTTGGCATGTGTGTCTGCTTAAGCTTACAAAAAGGTGGGATGTTACATCTGGTATCAGAGCTTTGGTTTAGCGATAAACCTTGGCTTTGTGGGGTTTGACTCTTTGCTAATATGGTAGTAATACCCTATGGGAGTCGTTGAGCGTATATATATATGATAGAGCGTATTTGTTAGTGTTATAAAAATGTTTTAATATTGTGTTAATCTGTTCCGTTTTGTATTTATAAATTCTAGTTGGTGCATGGGACGTTATGACATCAATAGGGATTTCTAAACACTTAATAGGACAGACCGACATAATATTTGTTTTTAATATAGGTGAATGAAATAATTTTGCCTATTATATTTTCTATATATAAAAATATTTTATAAAGATATATATTTGGTTGCTATAGATTGGGTGTTAGGTAATGAAAATATAAATAATAGTCGAAACTAAGTTGAAAATAAAATAAATGAAAACTGGAAATTTAGAGCTTAAGTTCCGGGGTTTTTGAAGATTTCTTTCAATTGATTTTGGAATATAATAATAATATTGTTAGAAGTATTTTCTGATATAAATATTTCAATAGAATTTGAAAGAAATGTTTTAAAAGAAATTCCGCAAAGAAATAAGTTGTACTCCTCTCTTTGTCGCTGGAAAATAATTTTGGTGATGGCGGCCGCATCATCGACATTCATTTTCGAGTTTCGAAGGGGGAAGGCCACTGTAGTAGTTCTACTACAGATTCATTTTGAATTGTTTTAAATATAATTAGAGATATGTAAGTTGTAAGAATATATTTATCTATTATTTTAAAATAATTTGAAATTTGACCTGGTATTTAACTCTTAAATTTCCGTTAATTAATAGTTTCAATTATTGTAGTGAAATGAAAGGTAAGTAATTAAAAATTGAAACCTCTAATTTAGGTAAGAGATTTAATGCCAAGTTATAAAGGAAATAAAAGGAAGTTGAAATGGTAACTTATAAGACAAAGGGTAATTTTTTTTTATTAAAAATGAATTAATTAAAAGAAATGAGAAACTTGTATAACTTTCAATTACACCCTTAAATAACCTATATAACTTACCAAATATTAAAAGTTGAAATGTTAAATAAGAAATTGGAATAGAATATTATACAAGTAGAAATTTGAAATAGTGAAAGTATTCAATGAAATTGCTGTTAAATGATAATTTAATGCTATAAACTTAAGTTATAACTGAAGTTTTACCAAGTAAATACAATTAAAGGTAAGTAGGACAAATGGATGATTTTAAACTTAAGTAATTAAAGTGTGAATAAATAAGATCATGCAATAATAAATGAATGTAATATAATAAAGATAAAAAAGTGTTAACTTAAGAAAAAGGATTGAAGTTATTTGAAAATAAAATTGAAAGGAATAAATGAAAATAAATAAAAAGATAGGCCGTTATGTGAATAAAAAGAATCAAACAACAAATGTATGAATTGAATGAATAAGAATAGACTAAAACTATTGCTGAAATTGTTGTTTGTCGTGGTTGTGGTTGTTGGGTAAGGGAACTTTAAGTTTGTTGGGATGGATGAATAATCCATTGTGTTAAATCTAAGACTGTTGAGTAAATGATGCACTTGATGGTTTATTCTTCATTCCGTACAATTTAAAAGTTTTGAACCCGAACAACTATTTGTTGTTGGATTAAATGGTTGCTTTGTTTTGTGTGTGTGTGTTGTTTGTTGAAATTGATGGTTGTTGTATTGATTTGTTGTTAATGATTGAAACCACTTAAATATTTCACTTTATATAAATTGTTGACCCTTTGGATTTAATAAGTGAAATGCAGGTTATGGAAGCAATTACTACTGCTTTTGGTTCCATAAATAAGCGTAAATTGCCGACAAATAGGTACGTTTCGGATTACGGTTTATAGCGCTATTTTATATATATTTCCCCTAGTTGGGATATAATATTTTGGATAATATATGTAATATAATTGTTATATTTTGGATATTATATTTTCTCCCGAGCTCTTCGTACAAAGGAGACTCTGCTGAAATTTTTCGTAAATTTTTGGACTTAGAAAATTATTTTGAAATGCTTCTCCAAACTTTATTTATTTAAGTATAAAAAGATATAATGATTAAAATAGGTATATTTTATTTAAAGTAATAAATTTTGTAAATTATTGTTTATAAAGTTAATATTTTGAATAAGATGTATTGTTTATCTAATTCTTCCTTCTCCCTTTTTTTTCCTTTTCGAGGACGAAAAGTTTTGAGTGGAGGAGAGTGTAACGACCCGTAAATTTCGTGGATTAATTTGGTTGAATTAATGAGTTGTGTAAATTTAATTTAGTAGAGAAAAAAAGAAAAGAAAAGGGATAATGAAATGAACGCTAATAAAATATAAGTGGTGATTTAAAACCTATTTACTAGCAATTTGAATAAATTTTAATAAATTAAATGGGTAAGTATTATACCTGGATATAAATTTCATTTAAGGGAATTAACTAATATGTTAATGTAAAGTTAAAAAACATTGAAATAAATGATAATTCTATTCATACTTGTAAGCAGTTATTATAAGTTGCATGTCGAAAGGGTTGATTGAATTGGAATTTTTATTTAATTTAAATGGAAATATTAAAGGCTTACAACAACGGAAAATTTAGGTAATAAAAGTTAGCATAAGGGAATGGCATTAATATAAATTAAGTTGGAACAAATTGGATGTAGAGAAATAAATGTAAGCATTTAATATATTAATTAATGTTGGTTTGATGATAACGTTACTTAGTGATTTATTATAGAGTAAAGTGTGAACGTAAAGTAATAAAAGAATAGACTTATGTTAAGTAATAATTTGTGTATACATGGGATTTTAAACGGTGATTGTTAAGTAATAAACCTATATAGGCATGTAGGGAAATAGGTAACAATTTATATGTTGTTATTTTATTTATTATGAAATAAAGGTTGGAATTCAAATCACAATTAGAGGAGAGTAGGTAGTACCTTATTAGGAAATAAATATAAAGGTAGATAAAACTATTATGAATTCCCTAATTAATTGGTTGATAAATTTATTTGAAATAACGATTATTTGAAAGTGAGTAATTTCAATGTAGTTATTGATTTCAAGCGTTACTTTAATAATAAATGTGGATAAGGGTATGTTAATGCAAGGAAATAAATCGGCGTTATATATTGAAATTTTGTTAGTGTTACAATAAGTAAAATTGAAATAGTTAATACGGATAAAAGTGAAACGGAAAATATGAATGCAATAGTGTGAGTCCAATATTTAATCCATCTAATTCAAATTTAAAGATTCGTTAATTTAATAGATAGTCTCTGAATTTAAATGGATTTAAGGGAAATTTCTGAAATCGATAAATTTAGCAACTTTCAATTTACTTTCAAATTTGTTAAACTATTGTAATTGATTTAGGAATATAAAAGGTTGTTTATTTATTTGAGGTTAAATTGTGAAATTGGGTTATTTCAATTAAATGGGAATTTGATGTTAAATATTACGTTAGTGGAGTTTTAGTTGGTTAATCTATAGAATAGGAAGCTATATTTATTTATTTGATTGGAAAATTTAATTACTTTCTTTGAAATTATTGTGAATAAATGAAATATAACAGTTAAATTTTACGTTGAAGGAAGTGTAGAGGAAATCTAAGAAAATAAATGTAAACAATAGTGAGCCAATGTAAATTGCATCTTTTTGATAATAATAGACTAAATAATAGAATGAAAGATAATTAAATGAAATTTTGAAAATTTAATTTACAATTACTAAATTCAATGAATTTGAGATAAACACTAAAATTGATAAATTTATCAATTTTTAAATTTACTTTTAATTTGGTTAAAACATTGTAATTTACTGAGCAATATAAAAGGGTTAAAATTGGTAAATTTTAAGATTTAAATTAAAAGTTGGATTTTATTAATTTATTTTTAATTTATTTAATTGATGGAAAAATAGTCATTTTGGCCACTGACTCGGATTTCGATGAAACAAGTTTCATCAGATCCGTAACGGTGAATTATAATAGTGTTTCAAGTTTCGTAACAATCGGATTTGTCATTTGATCGTACGGACTCGAAACGCCTTAAAATAAATGCAATTGTAATCAATTGAAATCAATTTGAAATTTTTGACTTTAGCATAACTTCTTCATACGATGGAATTTGGACTTGAAACCTTTTCCATTGCGTTTAAAATATTTTAAAACACCTATTTTGATATATGGGTTTACCCAATTTCGTTCCGGAGACAGAACGGGCATTTTGGACCACTTTGGCGTTAGCGCGTAAATCTATCTTATCCATCCATTCAAATGTCAACCCTGCCTATATATATCCTGTTATAAACCCTAGTCTCCCTAATCTTCATTTGTCTGTACGTACAATTCATCTTCTTCTTAGCTCCTCATTCCAATGGCAAACAAAACCTAATTCCCAAATTCCAAAATATAATTTCAAATAAATTTTTTTTTTCGAGATTTACGCGCTTTGGGTCGCGCTTATGGTTTCAGGGGGAAAAACCCTGGAGCTACTTCAGGTCACGAAGAAAATGACTCAGGTCTCCGGGTCGTTTTGGCAAAAACTCAGAGCAAGCATCGGGTATTTAAGGCGGCGGACCGGGTTGAACTCGAAGTCGACTCAGAACCAGAATTTTCCAATCTTCAAATTTTCATAACTTTTGCATACGGACTCGGATTCATGCGCGGTTTGTTTTGCTGGGATCGTATTGAAATTCCAGACCTGATGACGCTAGTTTGGACGAATTCTGAGACGGTCAAATTTTTGGGTTTAAATTGAATTTAAATTCAATTTAAATTCAAAAGGTGAGTGTTTTAACCCACTCACAACTTCTAAGATTTCTTATGTTTGCTAAATTAAATTTTGATGTGATTTAAAATTTATCTATGATTGTTTGGGCATATATTTAATCATCATCTCAGTTAGATAGCATTTATTTAAATTAAATTGTTATGTAATTTTGTTTTTGCATATAATTTGACAGTTAAATTTATTAATTATTGCATATAAACTGTCAGTTAAATAGTTATTAATTTTTATTGAATATAAACTATTCGTTGATGCCATTTATATTTTATATGCTTTATATTGATGTTTTGTTTAAATTGGATGATGATTGTAATAAATGGTTGTTTATTGATATTTGGATGAATGAATGCTATATTTAATATGCATAAACTGCAAGTTATTATGCATTTTCATTTCATTCGGGATTGCGGTTTGAAATGATATATATAACCGTAAACTTTTATTTTTAAATTACGGATTGAAATGATAAATATGCGTATCACTTGACCATAGGATAGAAAATTATATACATGCACCGTGGTATATATATAAAATATTTTAAGGGATTTTCTATGGTTTGGAAAGAAATATACGGTTTAATAAATATTAAATTTTGATATTATATAAATATTATTTTATATATGGTTAAATTCTAAAATTTAAGCTATGTATAACTTGATGATGTTTTAAGTTTGATTTACGAATATTTCAAGTTTGAGCTTTATTTAAGTGATATTGAATTTATTAAATAAATATTTCTAAACTAAATAATAGTAAATTGAATTAAGGTATATATAAGATTATCATATTTGGTTGGGAATTTTGGAATATTTAAAGACTTGAAATATATCAAAATTGAGATGTTTTATTGAAAGTATGGTATTATTGTTTTCAAAGTATTGGTTTTCGAAATTGTTATAACTTTGAAAGTAATATGGTTTGAAAATGAATTTATTTGAAATAGAATTTATTTAAGAATTATCTTTAAATATATTGATTTGAAACCGATTGAAATTTTGAGATTAAGAATATGACTGCATTATGTGATTTGGGTTTAAGATGGTTTTAAAGAATATTTCAAGTTTTATAATTAAAAGTAAGAATAGTGATTGAAAATTTGGATTTTATTTAAATGATATATTATTGAATTTGGTTTTAAAGTATATACTATTTTGAAGTAAATGATATGTTTTGAAATAGCAATAATATTTTGGTTTTAAAGTATATATTATTTTGAAGTAAAGGATATGATTTGAAATGGCAATAATATTTTGGTTTTTGATGTATATACCATTTTGAAATAAAGAATATGTTTTGAAAGGGCAATGATTGTGTTTTTTAAAAGTATATATATTTTTAAAATGACCACGGTGTTATAATAACGTTTGGTTGTTAAAGAGACCGGGATCGGATATGGACATACTCTCTGTCGATACCGAAAACCACTTTGACAACTGTGTACGCGGTGGAGTTTCCAGAATGAAGTAGGATGGTGGCGACGATCCTAAGGTATATACGTGGACCCAACTCCCGTGAGTTGGCATAAGGTGGCTAAAACAGGAGCGATTGACGGACCAAGGAGGTAGCACCTCTGATCGGACACACTTCTTCGATACCATTCTATTACTTGTGATTGATTTGGTGGCCACCCTTGATCTAGGAGTGTTGTTCGAGGTGGGTGGTAGTGGCTGCTATGCGTCACCACCAATCCGGATGCGTAATTGGTATATCTACCCTGGCATTGCCTTATGTGCCGTGTCACCTACCATATCGAACCCACTACAAGTTTGGTTTAAAGATCCGACCGTGTTAAGGTTCACCATCCCCTTAACGCTATTTTCTATATGATTATACTTTATTGATTAGACATTATTATAATAGCGAATATTACTACATAGTAGATAGTTTAACGGATCCTTAAGAGGTGTGAATCCCGAACATTTCTTAAGTTACTGCACTCACGTTAGACACTGGATAGGAGATGTCAAACCCCGTAAACATCTCTGACGCCGTTTACACTCATATTTATTTCATTGATTTAACTTACATAAGATCTTTTAGTTCTGACTCGAGTGTTTTGTCTTTTCAATTCGCTCGGGTCAGCCTGAGCATTTCAGGATTTGAAGGCCCTATTTCTGGAGGACGAAGACGAAGATTTTATTACTACTATTTATTATATTACACTACACCATTGTATTCCACTGCATTTATTATCATTCTCTGGTATGTGTAACTCTGATATGTATTGTATAAGTATAATCAAATGTTTTGTAAAACAGCTTCATGAACTGTTATTTGATTATTATATTTTATCGTTCCGCTGCAAGATTCTATTTTGTTTCTTTTATTTCTCCACTTTTCTTATTTACCCCATAACAATCCGCCCTTCTGTATGGTTTAAGTTGGCACGTGTGTTTGCTTAAGTGTACAAAAAGGTGGGATGTTACAATCGGGGTACTTCTCTGGTGTAAACAAGGGAGTTTTTTTAACATAGACATTTCCTTTAATAAAACCGTTTAGAAAAGCACTTAAGACATCCATTTGATATGACTTGAAGTTGTGGTGATAAACAAAAGTACGTAAAGTTTGTATAGCTTCTAACCTAGCTATAGGAGCAAATGTCTCCTCATAATCAATTCTTTCTTCTTGATTATACCCCTGAGCTACCAATCTAGATTTATTACGAATAATATTCCCATTTTCATTAGCTTTATTCTTGTATACCCATTTTTTTCCAATAACGGATTATCATCCAGTCTTGACACAAGTTCTCAAACTTTATTACGTTCAGATTCATTTAATTCCTCTTGCATTGCCAATATCCAAAAATATTCTTTAGCGGTCTCTTTAAAATTTCTCGGTTCAGTATTCGAAATAAATGATATATGACTCATTTGATTTAGTTTACTTCTAGTAGTATCTCGAGTTTTACGTCACCTATTACATTGTTTATTGGGTGTCTTTTAAAATTCTATGGGTGATCTCAAAACGGTATTGTCAATATTGTAATTTGAGTTCACATTTTCATTATTGATATTATTATCTGGGATAAGAGTTTGATTAATATCTGATATTTTCTCATCACATTATCTTGTTTATTTTTGAAATCTTTATCGAAGAAAACATGTAAACTCTCTTCAATGATATTTTTTCATTTATTAAAAATCTATAGGCTTTGCTTCGATCCGAATTTCCAATAAAAATTCCTTCATCGGCTTTTGGATCGAATTTGGTTAATTGGTCTTTAGTATTTAGTATAAAACATTTAGAACCAAAAGTTCGAAAGTAGGAAACTTTTGGTTTCTTTCCAAAAAACATTTTATAATAAGTATTTTTAGTCACTGGTCTTACTGAAACACGGTTAAGCACATTTCAAAGAGTTCATTCTCAAACTTCCTCCCATGATCACTACTTATATTTTTAATTTTTTTAATTTCTCAAATTCTTAATTCTTTTAGCAAATATTTTAAATACTTCAAAAGTGTCACTCTTGTGCATTAGAAATAATGTCAAAGAAAATCTCAAATAATCATCAACAATCACAAAAACATACTTATTATGATTTATTGATCGTATTTTTGTAGGACCGAATAAATCTTGGTTAAGTAGTTCTAGCGGTTGTTTTGATGATATTTCTTTCTTTGATTTGAAAGAACTTTTCTTTAGTTTCCCAAATTGACATGCATCACATAAGTTTTTAACCTCAAAATTTATTTTTGGCAATTCTCTAACTAATTCATTTAACTAATTTATTAATATACTTAAAATTAAAGTGGCAAAAATGTTTGTGCCATAGCCATGGATCATTGTGATTTGCAACCAGGCACAAGTCACTATTATGTGTAATATTTACATTCAAAATATAGATATTATGTTTTCTTATTCCTTCAAAAATAATTTTTTTATTTTGATCAAAAGTGTTGCATTTATGTTTTTGAAAGCCTATTTTAAATCCTATCACAAAGCTAACTAATACTTAAAAGATTGTGTTTTAAATTTACTATTAATAACACGTTAGAGATTATAAGAGAGGTAGATATACCAATATCGATGACATCTCCAATTCCAACTATGAATCCCTTCGAGTTATCTCTGATTGTCGTGGTGCCTCCATCAATATATGTTATATTAGATAATATATTCAGATTGTCTATCATGTTCTTAGAGCATCCACTATCGAGTATCCATTTCTCTTTATTTTTGCTTTTGTTTTTGGGTACCTGTAAAAGAATAAAAATTTCATTGGTACACTCTTCCTACGTTCCTACGTTAGGGTCCAGTGTGTTAGAAGCCGAAGGTAGCCATACTCAAGTGGATTTTGAACCACTAGAAAAATAATTACTATTATTAACAATATTTACCAGATAGTTATTTATATATTTATGCCTAATCAATTTATTATTAGTTTTTTGGAATCCAAATTTTCAAGATTTTTAACTTTGAATTACCTGTTTTAATACTCTCTTTGGACTTCTTGAAATTAGTATACAAAGTAATATAATTCTTATAACTTTGTTTAGCTTTAAAGCCAAGTCCATTTTTGTTGCCAGATGGTTTTGAAATTTTAATTAAATTTTCTAAATTCTGCTTTTCATTATTAAATTTTAAAACATTGTTAGTAATTTGCTCTAGTTTTAGCTTTAATTCAAAAATATAATTTCTAGTTGTGTTTAAACTAGATTTTAGTTTACAATAATCATTGCTAAGATTTTCATTCTCAACTTTGCTACCTTTAAGTTCACTGGTTAGAATAGCATTTCAAGATGATAATTTTTCACAATTTTTTGGGAAATTTCTAATTCTTCTTCTTGTATACTTTTCTCATCTTTCAGTATGCCAATCTCCAGTTAAACTCTATTTAATTTCCCTATATTCTCTTTATACAATTTCTTAAGATCTCTAAATTTATCATCCCACTCTTTACTTACTTCGAAATATATTTTATAGGAAACTTCAGGACTTACCTTATCTATAGTAGCCATAAACAGATGTTTGTTTATTCAGAATCACTATCACTGTTGCTTTTTGAAAAGGATGAATCCTAGTCATCCCATGTCACCTAGAATGCCTTTCTCTTTTTCTTAATTTTTTTGAACTTGTTTTTCTTCTTATCATTATTTAGTAGTGGACACTCTTACTTCATATGGCCAAATTTGTCGCACCCATAACACTTGATTGATGTTGTGTTTGATGAGTTTAAATTGCCACTATTCTGCCACTTAGTAAACTTTTTGAACTTCTTATAGTTTTTGGCAGAGAATACAATCTCATCATCGTCCAAATCTGAGTCATCGTCATTTTCTTGGAATGCTATGCTTGTTTTCTCTTGATTTTGTTCTTTCCTTGCCTACAAGTTAGCTTCGTACGACATCAAATTTCCTATTAATTCTTCAACTTTGAGTTGGGAAAGATTGTTAGCTTCTTCGATGGCTAACACTTCTATTTCTTATTCAACAATTAAAGAATTTAATATACTTGTGACTAGATCAAATCAGTGAATTTAACTCCTAAAGCCATGAGATCATGTTGTATAGTTTGAAATCTAGCATACATATCGATGATAGTTTCATTTTCTTTCATTTTGAATGATGAGAATTGATTTTGTAAGAGAGAAATACTTGTTTGCTTCACTTTGGTTGTACCTTCATGTGTGACTTGAAGTGTACGCCAAATGTCATGTGCAGTGTTACATAACATGACTCTAGAAAAATCATTTTTATCTAGTGAACAGAATAATACATTCACAGCTTTAGCATTATTGGTTGCTGCGGTCTTTTGAACATCTGTCCAAGTACTCACATCAGTAATATGAGCTTCATATTTAGTTTGAGTAGCTTGCTAGATTTCTAGACTATTAGCTTCCATTAAAATTCTCATACGTGTGGACTAATAAGCATAAGTTAGATCTAGTGAATAGTAGAGGACGTGCAGTTGACTGACCTTCTTGAAATGTATTTGCCATATTATGGAATTATTCAAATAATGTGCTATGGTATGTGAAATGACATGCTCTGATACCAAATGAGAGTGCACACAAATCGTATGTAATATGGCTTATATATGTATACACACTAAAGCAGTCTGAACTAAGCAATATTTGAAGGAACTGGGCCAGCCCGCAATGGAAGAAATGGGTGAATTTCAAAAAAAATTGCCATTTTGGATCTTTAATAGGCATATATAGTCTAAATATACTTAGAACTTTTCTAAGTTTCTTTTAAATAAAATCAATATTTTATTTAATTTTATAAATAAAGTTTCACTTTTATTTAATGTGTATGTAAATTAGGGTATATCAATACTCTTATGTACATAATTGTGTGTAAAAGTAACTTATTAAATTTATTTAGAGAAGGAAACTTTTCATTTCTTATCTCTTAGATTATTCAATTAATAACGGGGCATAAATTTATTTAGAGAAGAAAACTTTTTATTTCCTTCCCCTTAACTTATTCAATTAATGATAGGCATAAATTTTATGGAGAGAGAAACCTTTCTCATTCTTTAATTAAAACTTCTCTAATTAATTCTTGTGATTAACTTTCTCTTTTCACTCTTATTTCTTTACATGGTATGGCTGAAAATTATGTGCCATCAAATGACATAAGATTCCATAAATTAACGCATGTAATTATCTTTTATTTAATTACAATGATATCATATATCAATGCGCGTAAATATAACTTTTATAAATGCATTCAAATAGTTACAAATAACTCCCAAACATCAAATAAAATAAATAATATTTCTCAAATACTAATTAATTTACTTAATTTAGAACTTTTTATAAATTAATTAAATCATGTGGTTTTTCGGAGAATTCATCATTACGGTTGTGCGACTCAAAGTTGTAATTTCTGTCAGCGATTAATATTGAACAATTCAAATATTGACGTTCACACGTCACTTAGCAGGTGGTGTGGCATTTTGGCTCAATTCACCGCTTACACATCTTTTGGTAAAATCTAATTTTACTTATTATAAGTGGTACCTAATAGTGACAATTATTTACACCAATTCTCTTTGTCAAAACTATATCATATTAGGACTTATGGAATTTGGTAATGGTCAAAATTTCAATGTCGTCCACATTCAACTTTATAGTCCAAACACAAAGTTCATGGTTCAATAATAACAATTATTATTAACCAAAATGCTTTGGACGGAGACTTTGACTATGAGTTGACTTAAGTTGACCATTATACTAACCCCATATAACCGAGGAGACGAATCCTCTCTTGAATAGTGCTTCACTTCCCATACTTCCACTCGACCCAACTATAGTCACTCGATGGAACGCCATGCCATGATTTGACTATAATCAAAGCGGAGCTTTCATATTGAAGATCCACAGTATTCTCAAGTTGAGAGAACTGTGTAAATCAGTCACATCGATATTTTCCATTCGACCTTAGTTATATTAACCAATAGAAAACTATCGAGTGAGTCATTCCATAGTTATCCAATAACTATCAGTACGTAACCCCTTGGTGCCCCCAGCAGTCATGAGTAATACACTACCCAACATTTAGAGAACGTTACATACTCTAGTCTCAATGGATACATCGATATCCAGTCTCGATGCATCTTGACTAGGAATATTTAAAATGGTAGATTTGTTTCATTGTGATAAATTACCCATGGTTACAAAACTTTGTAACTACTATCACAAAACATATCATTTATGATTTTTTTATTAAATATATTTTTAATTAAATTGATTAATTAATATAACCACATTATATCAAGTATATAATAGAAAGAAAATACCTTTATTTCGAACAAGACTGATCAACGAGTTAGATATATGTAACAAATTACATAATTGCCCCTAAGGCATACCCCTAACTCTATCAATCTCCCACTTGCACTTAGGGTCAATTATGGAATCTTACTCCCACTTCTCCAATCGGTTTTCTCAAAACCAATTGGATCTGCCCCTTTGAGAACGGTTATACTACTATTTTTTAATTATCTACTATATCAATCAACTCTCTCCGATGGTGATAACTGCTTTATCATGTAGAACAATTCAGATTAAGCCTCTCGACTTCTAGTGAGCTATTAAAACTATTACAAACTATATCGTAACATTGTTATCATATAACAATGTTATGAGATTCTCAACATTTGAAATCAGCTCAGTTATAAATTTGTGCATTTTTTTTATAAACATTGTTTTTATTACGGCGCTATTCAAGGCGATATACGTAGCTTTTTTTCATTAAATAAGTCACAGCCTTTTATTTGGAACATTTCCAACTTAAAAATTCTTAACTTCAATTTATTATTGACATACTGCACTCAATATGACTTATGAAGTTTGAGTTCGAACACTACTTTATAAGGAGTTTTTGTTTCTGTAAACAATTCTCTAGTGTTTCATAAATACATGAGAACACTTCAAACAACCATTTAGTGATATCAATTTGGATTTGATATTTGCTTCATATATCAAATACATAAACAAATCATGATATCGTAGACAACACAACATGTATCATAATTCCTTTTGCCAATGTAGAGGAATCAATCTTACCCGTTCCATATTAAACATTTTAATAAGGTGTCCTTCATATCATTTGGGACATTCCCGACATCTTTTATACTTACTATAAAAGACATCATTTATTAATCCAATGTTGAGTATTAAAACAACTAAGGCTGATTTTAACACAAGTACATCGTTAAAATCAACAACGTGTTGTTTACTTATAGTTTAGAAATATCAATGTATCTTTTAACGTTCTTTCTTATGAACAAACGCTTCCTCTGCATTTTGATTAAAAATCAAACTATTTGATATTTCTATCAAAATACTTATTCAATCTTAATGCTTATAAAATGATACTTTCCTATCATTTCTTGGATCATATCCAAAGACTCACAAATTCAATATCGCTCCCACTGACTTTGAGACATTTTTGGTTAATATGTGTAAACATCTTACTCTAAATTGTTATTTAGAATTTTCTATTTCAATACATATGTACCAAAACACTAGGACTTATCAAGCGATAATTTTGTGAGTAAATCCAAATTGACTTGAACATGTTGAATACGAATCTATTACATTAATTTCAACAATTGAAATTTGCGATATTAGTCTTATAAACATATATGAGCTGCGACTTGTGCAAACCTCATAGGATACATCCCTGCTATACACTCATTCTTTGACCATTGGCAATATAACCCTCCTAATAGAGAACTCGACTCCCTCGTCGCCATTTACAGTTGGTGCATCTGGAAAGAAAGAAATGCGTTTGTTTTCAACAAACCTAAATGCACGGTTGACGGAATCTGTAACAGAATATCTTACTTATTTTTGCTGTGGACAGGATCGGAATGAAGATGGCCTTTCACTTTGCGCCTCCCTCCCGGCGATAATGACAACGAAGACTGACTGGACTCTACGTGAAAAGTCCCTCCCTGCTCTCTGCTTGCCCTGCTCTATATGGGTCGAGATACTATTTCTTCTGCTTATTTGGGTTGTATATTGTTTGTACCTCTCTTTGTGTATGTTGAACATGATTATCTTTTGGCTATCGATCAGGCTTGTTGATCGACTACTACTTACTTATATTATTATATAATCGACTGTGTAGTCTCATGCTACACACCTGTGTTTTCCAAAAAAACATTGCTCATTTAATTCCAATTGCATTAGCCATAGTCATAAAGACACAATCGAGGTCGATGGATCATATCCCTTCAGTTACGACCACCAAAATCTAAATTTTGATTGCGTACTTGGAATTCTTTCGGATTTGTGCATCATACCATATAGAGTCAACACTCTCAATGGTTCAATTAAACAATCTAGGATTATATATTTTCGCCATTAGTAAGAAACTCGTAGTTTCTCTTAAATGTGTGAAATACTTATTAGACATTCTAATGCTACATGTTCATTTAGGTTAGTTAATTTCATTTCATCTCATATAATCAGTTCTATCAATGGATCGTATCCAATTTCATTTCACTACCAATAATTCCTCAAAGAAATTTCTTCACAATGAAGTTGGTATATCTTGAAACAACAATTGTTTCTCGGTGCAATAGAATAGGTATTAATAAACATTTTATGAATTTCTTTATTTATAAAACTGATTTGGTTTTAGTTTACAAAAATTATGTTCGAAACATAAATATGACATCCAATGACAATCTTTTCAAAATCCTTTGGGGAGATTCATACAAGATCCCCCGTGAACAATTATTACATGCAATCTTTCGACTTGCATAGTCTGTCAACTCCTTGGCATAAGATATGTTGGAGTTTCTTATAAACTCTTATCTTGTAAAATTTTGTAAAATGTTATTCAAATGAAATAACATCAACCTTATGTACTACCTTTAAGTACATTACTTTATATAAAGAAACTAACTCAACTTCACTCACAATCTGTCGTACATTGTCCAACAAAGTTCGATTACTCCATAATGATGCATCATTATGTTTCATATGGAGGAGTAATTTTGAGATTGAATCTTTATTCATTTTAGGTACATTCGGAACATTTTCCAATATACTCACTCATTCAATCAAATCAAATCATATCTATCGCATGTTAATCTATTTACTTCTGTTTTATATTCTACAAGTTTACCATAGACATACTACATGTGTATCAAATACACATGTCCATGTCGACGATAACTCATCGGTGAATATGACGAAGTACGTGGAACCATTTTCATATTTATAGAATTATGATTGCATACATCTATATGTATCAATCCAAAGAGTTCAACTCTTATGATACTCCTACTAAATGGGTGCATAGACCTTTATTGTTTGAGATATAATTAACAAATATCATATGATTCAAAATCATACAATAAAATTATTTCTCAAAACTACGGCTTAATCTATAATTCCAAAACAACTGTAAATAATATTACATAATTTTGTATTTTCCAATGCATCACTTTTGTTATAAAAAAATTACCACATTATAATTTTATTTCATAAAGAATATTCATAATATTCATATTGAAATATACCTATGTCTATTTTTTTCAATCGATACCAAAAAATAATCATTACTTCCTAAATAATGTATGGTAAGTTTTGCAGAAACAATTTTCATACTATGATGCAATTAATAAGTGTTATATGGCATGCTTCCACTATTTTCACCATTACTATAATAGCATACTAAATTCGAAGGTCCATCATTCACTTAATACCATATATTTATTTCATGCACTGCAACTATGTATAATGGAACTAAAAACAACATTTCAATGGCGTCTACCACTATCCTGCCCTCTGCCCTCAACACCCCCTCCTCCCCTCATCCTCCTCCAATTTCCTTTGTTCCACCAAGATATGCTCTACACTTCCGGCATCCTGCCTCTGCCCAACCCCCCATCCTCCCTACCCCACAATTGTTTGCCTCCCCCCCGACATCCTGATACCTGCCTCGCCAGAGGTGTCCCATCGCTATGCCAACAAATACCCCACATACCAAAAAGGCGGCCCCAGCTTCGCCCAAGTCGTGTTATCCCATCAACCTCCGCCTCTCCTTCCCAAACCCAAACGTCCCAAACTCGTCCCAAAATTCAAATCCACGCGGGAAACGGTCAATTTCCTGTGTTCCAGAGGGCGGTGCCTGAAATGTGCAGGCATTGGACACGTGGCAAAATCATGCAGAAATGGAAAGATTTGCTATTATTGCGGATTCTTTGGTCACTTTTCATCCACCTGCCCCTTGAAGAGACAGGCTTCGTTCCCTGTGCAGCCCGTCCTCTCATCTTCCAAGACTAATAATGCCAAAAAACTCTCTCCTCCAAATAATTATCCCCATTCTGCACCCAAAACCCGATTTCCCAGACCTAATCCTTCCCCTAGACCCATAGAAGCAAGGGCCCCACAACCTGATTCAAAGTCGATTCACATCCCATCGTCATCATCATCCCTTTCTCCACTTTCCAATATCAACCTAAGCCCTCCCTCTCCTAAATCCTCCCCACATAACCCATTAGCTCCTCTCTTCGCAAAAAAATTTCCAAGCCCTCAATTCCTCATGGAGAATTCAGCCCGCTACCTCATTGCCACAATAACCCAAGGTTTCTGGAGTATTCTTGACATCCAAGCTGCCCTTAACCAACATGGGCATCGAGAAAGACCAATTTGGATGTTGACCGATAACAGCTTTCTCATCTACTGTGACTCTGAGATAGAGAGAAATGTCTTCGTCACGACTGGTTCCTTAGCCAAACCAGGTGGCACTGTCTTCCTGAGACCCTGGACTGATCATGATAACTTCTCCGCCCCCTCCCTCGAACCTGAATCATGGGCGAAAATTGAAGGTTTCCCCGAACTGCTCAAGGATAACCCAGATGCCATTGGAGAAGCCTTAAAACCCATGGGCAGACTCATTGCTTTGGATGACTGCGACTGGGCCTTTATTGACCACAGGTTTCTCTATGCTAAATTCCAATTCTTCGAGGGCATCTCCACTCCCTGTTCCTTCGTGGCATCTCTCAACAACACTGACTTCCTCCTAACCATCAACCGCTGGCAACACTCTCACCCGAACCGTGCCCCTGATACCACCTACCTTGGCCTTGATTACAACCTTGAACAAAATTTCAACTTTCTTGACCAGAAATGGTCTACCCCTGAAATACTCTTAGACCAAGATGACTTCTTTGATGCCATGTTTCACGAAGCCACCTTGCCACCCCCTACCCTTCCTGTTTTGCCACTACAAGATACCTCCTTTGAAGTATCAGGTCCCAGAAGAGGGGTCCCAGCCCAATTCGATAGATGGGACCCAATGCTGGACCTCGATCTTTTCATCCCTCTCTACCAACAACCTATCCAGTCTCCCGAACCTGGTTTCGCCCCCTCCAACCTCATCCTCCCTGACTTCCCCATTATCACAGCCCCTGTCCTAGCCGACTCCCACCCCGTTGACGTCTCCTCCCCCACAAATGTGGCCCTCCACTTGAACTCAATCTGGACGCGGTTGTTCAGACCCCCCAGCTCGACGCAGCAAAATTCCTCTCCCCAGCACTGGTTAGGCGTAGCTCCAGATTGGTTGGAGCAGCTTCAGATCCTGGACAACCTGGTAGTTTTTTAATGCCTGTTGTTTTTTCATCCGCAAATAAAAGGCTTAATAAAATTTTATCTCATTGCGTGGGTGTGAGTTTGCACGATGAACACTACACATGCATGCAAACTCTAGAACAAGAGCGTATTTCCCAATCCCAATGAAACTCATCACTTGGAATGTACGGGGGTTGAGGGACCCATCTAAGCGCTATGCTGTAAACACAATCCTGTCCCCCCACAAAATTGATATTATAATGCTTCAAGAAACTAAGTTAGCCGACCCCACACAATCTCACTTGACACAAACTGTTGGTACACTCTTTTCTGGGTGGGCCCACATTGATGCTATTGGATCCCATGGTGGGATCATAACAGCATGGAATGAAAATAAATGGTCCCTACATCAAATCATCAAATTACCCTCAGTACTTAATGTCGCTCTGCGAAACTCTGAATCTGGCATAATCTACTTTTTCTCAAATGTGTATGGTCCCTCCGACTCACAAGGCAGGGCTGTCTTGTGGGACCATTGCATAGACTTCGCAGCCCGAATAAATGGCCCATGGATTATTGCCGGAGATTTTAACACCACTAGACACCCCTCTGAAAGAAACTCTGGTAACCTTTCCCATGACTCAACCGCCTTCAACAACTTCATCAATTCATGTGTGCTAATTGATCCTCCCATCAGTAACCGCCTCTTTACCTGGTCTAACCGTAGAGACAACCCATCCCTGGCCAAATTAGATAGATTTCTTTTCAACACAACCTGGGAAGACCAACATCCCCTCTCATCTGTCTCGGGCCTGGCAACCACGATCTCAGACCATTGCCCCCTCCTGTTTGACTCTGGCTCTCTGAACACCACCCACAAACCATTTAGATTCGAACAACTCTGGCTTCTAGAACCATCTTTTGATGACTTTGCCAAGTTGGCCTGGTCTCAACCCACCAATCTAGAATCTCCTACTGCTCGTATTGTGGCCAAGCTCCGTTCGCTCAGAAAATTGATAAGACCTTGGGTCAAATACATCTGGGGCTCCCTTAAATATCGGATCTCACATGTCCAAGACGAAATCCTCAACCTTAATATCCTAGCTGAATCCCAATCCCTAACTGAACCAGAAACACATCAGTTGAACCTCCTCGAAATGGAATTGGACAGGCTCCTTAAACAGGAAGAAATCGGTTGGAAACAACGCTCCAGAGCAAAGTGGTTGGAAGAAGGAGATAGAAACACGGCCTACTTCCACAGGTTAGCAAATGGACGACGCAGATCCTCGACCATCTCTAACATTCAACATAACAACATCACCTACTCTGACCAATCTGATCTCCTCCGCCTCTTCACCAACCATCACCGCAACATCCTTGGCAAACCTTCCCCCCCTCTACCAGACATAGACTGGAGTCTCCTTTACCCCGACCCCCATAGTCTGCAAGTAGATCACCCCTTCTCGGAACAAGAAATCTGGAATGCAGTTAAAGATATGTCAGACAATAAAGCTCCTGGACCTGATGGCTTTGGCCCCCTTTTCTTCAAACACTTCTGGAATACTGTGAAATCTGACATTATGGACATGTGCCTCGAATTTCAAAATGATCCCAGCTCGGTTACACGAATCAACTACGCCTTCATTTCCCTCATCCCAAAATCTGATGACCCCTCCTCCATTGATTCCTTTCGACCTATCAGCCTCCTCAACACCACCTTCAAAATCATTACAAAAATCCTGGCAAACCGACTTCAAGCGGTAATATCTCCTCTAGTTGGCTTGGAGCAATCGGCCTTCATACTCGGGCGCAATATCCTAGACTGTGTGGCCGCCACTCAAGAAGTGGTGTCTTTCTGCCACAGAACCAACACCCCAGGAATCCTACTTAAGCTTGACTTCTCCAAAGCCTTTGACTCAGTCAACTGGAACTTCATTCTCGCTCTACTACGACATAGAGGTTTCCCACCGAGATGGTGCTCCTGGATATCCTCTATCCTGAACTCCAGCATGTCTTCTGTATCAGTCAACGGAGAACTTGGCGGTCTGATCAAATCTATGAGAGGCCTACGTCAAGGAGACCCCCTATCCCCCCTAATTTTTGTTCTTATTGCAGATGTCTTCAACCGCATGATTAAACTGTCCATTTCCAACAGTCACTTAGCCGGAATCAGCATCCCTACAGCCAACCTTCAAATTTCCAACCTACAATTTGCAGACGATACCATCCTCTTTGCCTCACCCAATCCTAATCACCTACACTGCCTCAAAGTTCTCCTCTACGTTTTCGAATTAATCTCTGGCCTTTCTATCAACTTCCACAAAAGCTCCCTTATCATGCTTGGCCATTCCAACCACCTTGGACCCGCAACCGCTGCCATTCTCAACTGCAAACTTTCCCAGTTTCCAATTTCCTACCTGGGCCTTCCTATTCGGCCCACCAGACTCACGCGTCCTGACTAGTTACCCCTCATCAACAAAATAGAATCCCGCCTCGCATCTTGGAAAGCCGCTTCCCTCTCGACAGCTGGTAGATTAATCCTAGTTAAATCGGTCCTCTCTGCCATCCCCTCTTACTGGATCTCCTTCCACAAACTCCCCTCTTGGGTCTCCAATAAAATTGACAAATCCCGCAGGACCTTCTTATGGAATGGCTCCAAAGCAAAATGCCTTATCAACTGGCGCTCAGTCTGCCTCCCAAAATGCCATGGTGGCCTTGGTGTCCCGGATCTCTCCTCGCTCAACACTGCCCTATTAACAAAATGGCTCTGGCGTTTTCTCTCTCCCGAAAATTTCCTCTGGAAGGATTGGATCCTTCACTCATATCACTACTCAAATCCACACCTAGCTCTACACCTCCCCCCCAGTTGCAGACCTTCTCCATTCTGGTCCAATGTCCTCCACACCATCCCCCGAGTCAAATCCCTCTTTCATGTTTTAATAGGCAATGGCAACAACTGCCTTTTTTGGCATGACACGTGGGTAGCCTCTTTCCCCCTAGCCAAAACACTACCTAACCTCTTCTCCTCCACAAATCTACAACTGGCCACCACTTCTACCCTGTGTCACCTGGGCCCCAGTAGCCTTCATCCCCCCTCCCTTTTTTCCATCGAAACTTTCAATGAACTTCTCGTAGCCTCGAAAATCCTTCAATCCCTTCGCCTGTCCCACTCACCAGACCGCTTCTCCTGGGCTCTTAACCCATCCAAAGGCTTCTCTGTATCATCTTGCTACTCTTTGCTCATCCACCCTGGCCGCCTTTTCCCCTATAGCAGGATCTGGAACTGCCATTCACACCCTCGATTTCTCTTCTTCCAATGGTGCCTCATTCGTAATCGTATCAACACCAAAGACAGACTTATTCGCTTAAACATCCCCACTGACCCCCTCTGCGTTCTTTGCTCCTCTCAAGACGAAACAATTACCCACCTTTTCTTAGACTGCGACTTCTCTTTTGCAATTTGGGCACCAACCAGCGCACATCTTTTGGGTTACATTCCGGATTGCATTTCATTTTTTGAATACTGGCAGCAAGACCTTGGAAATCACAATCTCGACATCTTTATCACTATTTATTGCTGGTGCATCTGGAAAGAACGAAATGCTTTTGTCTTCAACAAACCTAGATCTTCATCCACGGCCATCTGTAGTAGAATCTCACAACTTTTCTACTACTAGACAGGTACCAGCTCGGCTCCCTTCAGATTTAGGCTGAGGTCCGCTCCTGTTGACTCGGCAGAATCAATGGCCAGTACCAGTGCCTCCCCGCGGTAGCAGCTCCGGCGCGATTCTGTCTGCCCCCATTTTGTTTGCTGAATCATCGATGTCGGTGATTTTGTCCCATTCTGTACTCCATTAGCTCTTATGTACATTTCTATGTGAGCTAACTAAGCCTTTTTTTTGGCCACCGGTTGGGCTTGTCAACCGGTCTTTACTTCATATTATTCTAATATTAATATTAACCGGCTGTGTAGTCTATCGCTACACAACCGTCTTTCTCAAAAAAACTATGTATAATGGAGAGTTCGTTGGTCAAAAATCTTGAACTCAAAGAAATAAATCTCATTAAAAACAATTTTCTATATGAAAATACATTTTGGAATAGAAATCATATTTTTTATTCCAATATTAAGTATCAATTATTATTACAATTCTCATTTCTAATGTTTCTCGATGAAGCAGAAGTGACTATTCATTCTCTTCATTGCAATTGTACCTTAAATTACATCTATTCTTATACATTCGTTTTCCTTTCAAATGGTCACACTATTCAAAAGAAAACCATACTACAATATCATAACATACTCTTTACAAAAGCGCATTCAATTATCCTTAGCTTTTAAGGACATTAGATATGTTCCGCTTTATGTAAACTGATCAAACTAACATTTCAGCGATCGAGTTCTTAGATTTATATTGTAGTTTTGGTCTAGTGTTAAATTCAACACGATACATTTTGTAATCAATCAGATTGAATACTCAATCTTGCACTAAGGTTTATTTGGTTTTTTGGATGAACTAATTTCATCGAAATATTGTACATTACAAACTTTGACCGTTCACCATATAACATTTATATGCAATTGTATATGGATCAAATATCCATAGTCTTGTATTGCTTTTAAAGTTCGAAACTCACATAATGCAATACATGGTCTTGACCAAATAAATGTGTACGTGACCAAACCACGAATATATTCAGTAATTGTAAAATCATGCACTTACATGGGTGTTGAAACGTTAACATGCAATATGAATTTAATAGTGGGTATTATATTTCCATTTCTCAACTTTCAATTCAGTTCATTTGTATATGTTAATTGATAAACATTTTATCAATCATATTAAATGCACAAATTTATCATTGTAGATAATTATAACATTATTTATCATATGTTCTTACAGTATTCGAAAGGTTAAATGTTACCAATTCATTTTTCTAATAAGGCTCCCACTAGTCTTTTATGTTTCTCCAAACCCTAAGATGAAACATAGAAGTCTTTCGAATTAACTAGTGGGTGATAGGACTTGTGTGTCTTAGTATTCTGACCTTGAGTTTGCTCAAAAAATCATAGCCCCACAAACGATGGATAACTCCTTATCGGTTGTATCACATATATCCTAACCTATTTTTCCTTGTCCTAATCTCATTTCGACCTTAAGTTTGCTCGACAAATCGAAAGATATTATTCACTCGTACCTACCATATCATAATGGCCTATGTATAGTATATGTACTTGAGTTTGCTCAACAAATACATATAGTTATCTTACCTCTTCTATTCAATATATTAAAAACACTACACATAACATCCCCGGCTTGAGTTTGCTCAATAACTAAGGAGTATGCAAGTAATTTATTAATATATATATATATGGTAGAGGACAACATTATATTGAAGATTCATAATCTTCAATATATTATATTGAGTGATATTAACTTATGGAATAATGTATTTCTTATGAAATACCCTTGTAATTCAAGTGTCAGACACATCAGAAATCATAGTATACGTACATTTACGTATGTATGTATTCCTTAAGTCTATTTGGGTTTCTTTAATGTTCCACTTTTAGTTTATACATTCATATCATATAAGTTTTATTGTTAAATAACTTTTATATTTCATATTACTTATATATGATAATCATATGTATAATATTTCATTAACTAAATCTTATTTAATTAATTTTAATTAATTAACTCTTTAATTAATTTTATATTAGTATTCCAATGCAAATTTTATATTGGACATATCTACTATAACCATTATAGTGTTACACATATATCTTATATGTGTATTTTTATTTAATTAATTAACCTTTAATTAATTTATTGATTAAACAATTTTAATTAAATTATATTAATTTCAAAATTTAACTTATATACATACATGTATGCTTATGTTATCTTAAATACTTTAAAATAACATAACATATATAATACATGCGTATAAGTATTAATTAATTAACTCATTTAATTAATTTATATTATTAATCTTATTAATAATTTTATATTTTGAAATTAATATTTACATAGTTTCAAACATTTTGAACTTTTTCATTACATTTTCAAACATTTTAAAAATTTATGTTATATTATACCTTTTATAATAAACATGTTTTTATTTTAAATTTAACTTTTAAATTTAAAATCATGTCTTAATTTTCAAAACTATTTTGAAAATTAGCCCAAGGCCCAATACAAATTGGGCCTTTTCTATTAGGGGCAACCTTTGGGCTCACATCACCTTTCAGACTAGGTAGGACAGGGTACTTGATTACCCAATTCCAATCCTAGACATCACCTCTCTAGACATCGTACTAAGTGCACAAGCTTAATTAGTTAGCCCTAACATGACTAGTTTAGACCGCATAGGCTATTAGGCTCTGATAACATTGTTGCTCCTGCCCACACTCCTTTAGGGTGACACAACTAGATACCTCACTAGCGAGTTTTACATGCAGCCTCTCAACTAGCACAACCATCACAAGACAGGTAGGGGTAAGAGGCAATGCTTCGTCACAGATCACAATGTGAGAACCCCCTATCATGCTAGTTGTAGGGTTCAAACCGGGGACATCCAATGTGCCAGGTGAATGCCTCAACCACCCTGGCTCTGATACCATTGAAGGAACTAGGCCAGCCCGCAGCGGAAGAAATGGGTGAATTTCAAAAAAAATTGCCATTTTGGATCTTTAATGGGCCTATGAAGTCTAAACATACTTAGAACTTTTCTAAGTTTCTTTTAAATAAAATCAATATTTTATTTAATTTTATAAATAAAGTTTTACTTTAATTTAATGTGTATGTAAATTAGAGTATACCAAATATAATCTTATGTACATAATTGTGTGTAACAGTAACTTATTAAATTTATTTAGAGAAGGAAACTTTTCATTTCCTATCTCTTAAATTATTCAATTAATGACAGGGCATAAATTTATTTAGAGAAGGAAACTTTTTATTCCTTCCCCTTAACTTATTCAATTAATGATGGGCATAAATTTTATGGAGAGAGAAACCTTTCTCATTCTTTAATTAAAACTTCTCTAATTAATTCTCTTGATTAACTCTCTCTTTTCACTCTTATTTCTTTACATGGCATGGCTAAAAATTACGTGCATTCAAATGACATAAGATTCCATAAATTAACGCATGTAATTACCTATTATTTAATTACAATGATATCATATGTCAATGCGTGCAAATATAACTTTTATAAATGCATTCAAATAGTTACAGATAACTCCCAAACATCAAATAAAATAAATAATAATTAATATTTCTCAAATACTAATTAATTTAATTAATTTACAACTTTTTATAAATTAATTAAATCATGTGGTTTTTCGGAGAATTCTTCATTACGGTTGTGCGACTCAAAGGTGTAAATTCAATCAGCGATTAATATTGAACAATTCAAATACTAATGTTCACAGGTCACTTAGCAGGTGGTGTGGCATTTTGGCTGAATTCATCGCTTACACATCTTTTGGTAATATCCAATTTCACTTATTATAAGCAATACCTAATAGTGACAATTATTTACACCAATTCTCTTCATCAAAACTATATCATATTAGGACTTATGGAATTTGGTAATGGTCAAAATTTCAATGTCGTCCACATTCAACTTTATAGTCCAAACATAAAGTTCTTGGTTCAGTAATAACAATTATTATTAACCAAAATGCTCTGACCAGAGACTTTGACTTTGATTTGACTTAAGTTGACCATGATACTAACCCCATATAACTGAGGAGACGAATCTTCTCTTGAATAGTGCTTCATTTCCAATACTTCCACTCGACCCAACTATAGTCACTCGATGGAACGCCATGCCATGATTTGACTATAATCAAACTGGAGCTTTCATATTGAAGATCCACAGTATTCTCAAGTCGGGAGAACTATGTAAATCAGTCACATCGATATTTTATGTTCGACCTTTGTTATATTACCAATAGAAAACTATCAAGTGAGTCATTCTATAGTTATCCAATAACTATCAGTACGTAACCCCTTGGTGCCCCGAGCAGTCATGAGTAATACACTGTCCAACATTTGAAGAGCATTACGTACTCTAGTCTTAATGGATACATCGATATCCAGTCTCGATGCATCTTGACTAAGAACATTTAAAATGATACATTTGTTTCATTGTGATAAATTACTCACGGTTACAACACTTTGTAACTACTATCACAAAACATACCATTTATGATTTGTCTATTAAATATACTTTTAATTAAATTGATTAATTAATATAACCACATTATATCAAGTATATAATAGAAAGAAAATACCTTTATTTCAGACAAGATTGGTCAATGAGTTAGATATATGTAACAAATTACATAATTTCCCCTAGGGCATACTCCTAACTCTATCAATATTAACAAGCAGAGTATAATGTAGTAAAGAAAATAAAAGTAATCACACCAGGATTTTATACCAGTTTGGACCTTCTGTCCTATGTCTAGTCTCGAAGCTCCCCTTTGGAATTTCCTTTAACTAACTACCCTCACTTTGCCCGGAGGAACGGACAATACAATAGAGTTTTCTGAGTAGACAAGCTTGTGTTCTCTAAAAACAGATTTTGACTGCTAGTACAAATCTTCCTATAATCTCCTTGATGACTCACGATGTGTGCTCGGTGATTATGGAAGTAAATCAAATGATTCTTGAGTATATAATTGTATTTGAATGCTTTTAGAATAGACTATTTCTCAAGAGAGAAGAGATCAAGAAAGATAGAATTGGAAAAGTTGGAAATGAATTCTGATAGTGATCTTTATATATAGATATCAAAGAGATTCGTTAAAAAGTTGTGATCATTCAATCACAGCCTTTTCTATTCACATATGTGCTTCAAATGGTAATAACTTTTGAAGATGTCTTTTCAAAAATCACTGTTATAGAATTGATCGGTCGATTGATCATAGAAAGTCAGTATACTGAATAAGAACTTGAATTACGCAGGAATTTTAAAAATAAACAAGTATAATAAAACATAATAAAATATTGAAGTTCAGTCGACTTGATAAAGTTCTCATGTGTGGGGACCCACCATAGTTACATCTTTAGATGAAGCCAGTTATTTCATCTTATTTGTAGATTATTTCTCGCATAAGGTCTAGGTTAATTTATTGAAGACCGAAGATGAAATATTTTTCCAATTTTGGAGGTGGAAGAACTTGGTAGAAAAGCAGTCAAGGAAGCGTATGAAAGTTCTTAAAGTGGGAAATATTAGTGAATTTGCCTCACAAGAATTCACTACCAAATGTGGGTCCAAGTATGTAGTTAGAGATTTTCTATTTCTCTCGAGTCACACTGTTATGGAGTGACAAAGAGTATGTGTCAGATATTGTGGAAGAGTGCTACGAGCATGGGACTAACCTTTTGTTTGTAAGAGGAATTTTTGGACAAAGCGATATCTATAGCAGCATTTCTAATCAACAACACATCTTCCATTGCTATAGATCTAAAGATTCATGAGGAGATATGGAAAGATAAGCAGTGAGTATTTCATTCCTTAAATTTTTGGTTGTTTGACTTATTTAGACGATGAGAGACATGAATAGTTGAAGCATAGGGAAAGCAAGCATATTTTGTTAGGATATGGAGAAGGAATGAACATGTATAGGTTGTTGTGTAAAACAACTAGGAGAATTGTGACTAGAAGACAAGTGATATTTAATAAGAGGACTTTATTGAACGTGCAGCCTCTATCAAGTGATGACATTAGGAGGATGGAAAATTGCCAAACATGTTTCAATTCAGCGGATTATTTCTATACTCAGAGAGATATTGGTATTTCCGATGATACCATGCTTAATAAGAAGATAACAAAGATTCAGACTCTAGGTTGAGCTTAGTTGCAGGAAATGCCTTTGGTTCAGTTGGCTTTATTGGTGAGCATATTTGTGCTGAAGATTCTTTGTCTTATACTTTAAGTAATATGGAGCTTATTGGTGAGTCTGTTAGTGTAGACTTAGAAAATTCTAACAAAACTCTTGAGAAGTAGATTGAAGTAGGTAACATTCAGTATGTCCTCACTCAATATGGAGTGGGGAAGATGAAGTACGCTGTTAAATTTCCATTGGTTTCTCAAAGTTCGATATCTACATGAGAGATTTGAAAGCTACGTTTGGGCAACAATGTTCAAACAAGTTCATATTAAGCTTGATGCCATGTGGTGTAGACTTAACAATTTATTGCGATGTGTTGATGAAGCATGATTGTTATATTTGAATCAAGGTGGAGTATTAAACTTACGTTATTTGGAGTATTTTCCAAAAATGAAAGAAGGAAATTTAATTGATTTACATAATCATTTAATTAGGCAATACAAAGATACTGGAAATAAAGGAAACATATATGAGGATAATTTTTGTTGGAATGAAACATATTGAATAGTTACTCAATTAGTCAGTCAATTGATTTGTAAATGAGGAAAAAAGTTTATTTATGAATTAATTAACTATGGAATATGAAGAAAAAAAGAAACATAAAGAATCAACCAATCATGTAGTGGAAAATAATGGAAACCAAGATGACAATTATCTATATGCATTGAAATCAAATCATGAAATTTAAAAAGATTGCAAGGTAATCTAGAAATTAATTTTCTTTGTCTCCAAGTAATTTCTTCATCCTTAAGTTTATTTAAATAAAGGCTATTCATCTTCATATTTGTTTGTGTGAGAAAATCCACATTTATCATCTTCTTCACTAAATTCAAATTAGGGGGTTTGAATCTAAAATTATTTGAATAAATTTATTATTCAATTTGTAATTATAGGCTAGTCTCTCCACTTTTCTACCTATAATTTTGTTATCTTCCTTTTGTACTTTCATTCTTTAATGAAACAAAAAATAGTGGTTGTATCAGTGGACATATGCAATTTAGCCAAACCACGTTAAATCTTTGTGTTTCCTACTTTTTTATTTTCTTTTTGTTTGGTGATTACTATTCATTAAATTGGTTTTTCATAATTAATTGACAAGCTAGATTCTTGGTTATTCCACGCATAAACCAAACTTTATTAACAACGGTTTGACATTAAAGCAATTAGGTCAAAGTTTCGTGTAATATCCCGGAAATTTTAACAATATCAATTTAATAATCTGTTAAATAATTAAATTGATATTGATGATATTTGATAATAAGATTTGAATTTAATTTAATAATCTGATTAAATTAGTATTAATTGGTGATTTTTATCTTTTAAAAGTTAATAAGATATTTTCTATTTGAATATATATATTTATTTATATATATTGTAAATAGAAGCTTTGGGTAAATTGGGAATTTAGATTTAATTTAATATGACTTTTCAAAGTTATTTAAATTAGTAAATTTATAGTTTTAAAATACTTTAATTAGTTTAAGATATTTTTACTTAAGTTTAAATAAATAAGATTTGACATGTAAGGTTTGTTTTATTTCTTTTTAAATATCACTTGATAATATAATCTCTTATATAAATTATTTAAATATCAAATATGTTAATTTCAGATAATAAGTATAATGTATTATTTTTATTAATATGAATGGATTTTAAAGAATATGAAATTATTATTTAATTGAATAAATAGTTATATATGTATATATATATATATATAACTTGACTTTTTAAATTGAATCTTAGGATTTAATTTGATTTGAATTTAATTTAAATTTTGAAATTCAAGAGAATAGATATTTAAATTGTTTTGAATTTTAGAATATTTGTATAAACTTTTATTTATAAATATAGTTAGTTTTGTTTCTTTAAAAAGTAAATTGTATATATATAGATAAGTATTTTATAAGTAAAGAAAAAGGCTTTTAATTACTTTAAAATAAATAGAATTATGAATAAATACTTATAAGACAAGTGTCTTTAGCCTAAAGCTTCATTATAACATGTGTAAATAAAAGATAAACTATATTGACAAGTGTCTTTATTAGTTTTAATTTTCTTTTATTTTTATAAATTTCAAATTCACTTATATAAACATATGCATCTTCTCACTTCATTCTTTCTATTTTTCTTTCCAAAACCAAGATAAACTCAAAAGCTTTCCTCTAGAACAAATCTGATCAGTAACCTTTTCTCAAACAAAATATGATCATGTTCAAATCTAAAGATCAGTAATCAAAACTCCTCTCAAAACCATCTCTTCTCTAAATAAAATCTGTTAATCAGTAAACAATTATACCTCCAACCAAAATCAAATCAACAACATATAATCCAACTTCCAAATCAAAGATCAAAGCCCTGTCTGCATTCATCTCAAAAACCTGCCTGCCTTCATTTTCTAAAATCTGGAATCAGTTTAAAAGACTGCTGCAATTCTTTTCAACTTAAGGAAGCTGTCTGCATTCTTCTCATCTCTGGAAGCAAACATGCATGCAGTTCTAAAGTCAATAAGTAAAGTTCAACAATTCAATTTCTTAAATCAAAAGAGGCATTCAAGTTAAAGTTCAAAACAGTTTAAGGTTCCCAGTTTCAAGATTTTCAAAAATAAGGCTCTGTCTCCATTTTAGTTGGTGAGTAACATTCTTACTTAAATTAACTTAAGTATAATTATGTTGCATGCTTAATTCTGTGATAAATTGTGTTGTGGATGTGAATATTTATAGATGATTATGTATATACATGATTGTATATAGTGTGCATGTTGTTTTGCATCAGTGTATCTCTGTTTCTTGAATTCCAGGCTATTGTTTTTTTGATATAAAATCAATATCTCATGATCTAGCTTTGATTTGGATCTAAGATTTAAATAAAATTAGTTGTTTCAGAATAAACTAAAGTTTAAAAGGTTTAATTATGTCAAACTTTTATCCTGAGTGTCTCTGTAAACTAAAATAACAGGTGCATGTTATAAAATGTAAAAATTCAAACTGGGTAATTTAAAAGTTCAGGATTATATATGGAATATATAAGTAATAACATGATTTTTAACATTAAAATCATAGTTTTTAGTTTAATATTATAGGAGCAGTTCTGGCTTAAACTAAAAATGAATTTTTGGTAATTTCGATTATCTCAGTGAAATTTGGATGTTGTATTCTTCAACAATGGTAGTGGGATGATCAAGAATATAGAGAAAATTATTAGAAATCGAATTAAAGCATAGAGGAAGAAATGAATTGGAATATAAAATTTTAAACCTAGTTTTATTGGGTCACTGTTTTTGCTCTAGTGTGGTCTCCTCGGTTGATCGAGTTCAACCATTGTTTGCGTACTGGTAGATGGTAGTTGGAGGAAGCTTTCGCCGGAGTATGGAAGATGATGGTGGTCGGAATCGTGAGCACGAACGATGTTGACAGGTTTTGGCCATTGCGATTGTTCTGTTCCAGGTTTTGTTTTATGCTCGAATTTGAATTCGAGTAGGAATCGACGAAGTTGGGATTTGGTTCGTCTGAAGTGGTGAACGCCGACTTGTGAGGGTTAGTGGTGATGGTCGGAGGCGACTGTACCTCCGGTGCACGTGCACGCGATCGAGCATGTATCTGGTGATGTCTGGTTGTTAGCAGTGAGGTGCTCGAGTTATTTCGAGTGATGTTCGAAGTATTGAGAGAGGCGACTCGAAGAAATTTGCAAGGATAGGTTTATTTCTGGATTGTTTAAATGTTGGGGAAGATGATATTCTCGAGTTCGTACTCGAGTTGTTTCGTGAGATGCTAGGGTTTTTAGAGGGTTCGACTCGAAGTAAAATTAGTGGTCTCGAGTATGTTAGTGTTGACAGGTTTAAAACCTGTATGTTTAAAAAGTTTAAACTAAAATTAAATTTGTAAAGAAATATTTAAACATGTTTTAAATTTAAGTTAAATTGATTTAAGTTAAATTTGAATCTCAGTTCAAAATAAAATAAGTTTTTAACATTTAAATATTTGAACAACCTTAAAATGTTTAGATAGCTAAATTTAAAAATAAAGTTTTAAATTGGAAGTAAGTTTAAATCTAAACTTAAAACTGGAATCAAATATAAATCTGTATTTCAGAATTGAAATAAAAAGGAAGTTTTAAATGAAATTGTTTTAATAACTTAAATTGATTAAATCTTGTAAAATTTCTTTTATAAGAAAAATATTATTTATCATTTAAAGGTTTTAAATTGATTTTAAAACTTGTTGAAGTTAAATTATAAGTTAATGATTCGTATGCATTTAATTACTAGGGAAATTAAATGGATAATTAATTTATCTAATAAATAAATAAAATAAATAATTACTTAAAAGTAATTAAAGGTTTAAGATTAATTATTTTTAGAATAATTAATTTGAAATTAAGATTCATTAATTAAATAGGATTTGATTTTTAATTAATGATTAAGATAAACTAAATAGAGTAATTAATTTAAGGATTTAAATTAATTTAATTAAGGTTTAAGATTAATTAATTAGGAATGATAATTTATAATTGAGGATTATAAATTAGAGTATTAATTAAATGATTAAGAATTAATTAATAGAGTAATTAAATATTAATTAAGTTATGGTTAATACTTAATTAATTAAGTAATTAGAAATTAATAAATTGGTTATTTAGTTTATTAATTTGGAATTAATAATAATTAATATAAGTTAATTACTTAAGATAAGTAATTAAATAATAGTCAATAAAGTCATTAACTATAGATTATTAAATAATTAATTAATAGGATTAATTTTAATAATTAATTAATTTAAAGATAATCAATTATAGAATTTGTTTAAAATGAATTACTTAATGGAAGTAATTAAGAAATTAATTACTTATTGTAATTAATTAAGTTAATTTGATTTAGTTTAAGTTAATTAATTAAGTTTAATTAATTTATAATAATCAAGAAATGATTTGATAATAATTACTTAATGTAATTATTAAGGTATATTATTTAGGGAAGTAAATAATAAATTACTGGAAGTAATTAGTTGAATAAATGATTTTATTAATAGAAGTAATTGAGTTAATTACTTTGAATAATTAATCAAGGGATTAATTAAGAAATTAATTAAGGAGAATTAATTTAGTAAATGGAAGTAATTAAGGGTAGTTAATTACTGATTGAAGATTAATCAAGGTGATTAATAAATGTTGTTTAATTTAAAGTTAATTACTTAATTAATTTAATTAAAGTAATTAATAATTAATTTGTAATTAAGGATCATTAATTAATATAATTAATGATATAATTAAGATTGATTAATTAAGTATAATTAATAAATGAAGTGATTAATTAATGTAATTAATTAAGGTTTAATATAATTAATTATAGTTGATTAATTTAATTAATTTTAGTTAATTAATTAATGAAGTAATTAAAGGTTAATTACTATAAGTGGTTAAGAATAATTAATTTAAGTAATTAATTAAGGATAAATTACTTGAAGGTAATTAAAAGATAATTAATCAAAGATGATTAATTGAAAAGGTAATTAGAGGATAATTAATTAATTTATAATTAATTAATGTTTAAGTAAGCAGGATTTATAAAATAAAGTAATTAATTTAATTCACTTTAAATTAATTAGAGAAAATATAAATCATTACTTATGAATGGGCGATAATATTGAATACTTGGCATTGATTGATATCTCTGATGAGATATATGCTGTGTGATATGGATGTTAGTTGAATTGTGATGATAATATGGATTATCTGATGATATTGATAATGTTGATTATCTATTGTGAATTATCTTTCTATGTGTATAAAGATAATTGAATTAAATTGTTTTAACCTTTAAAACAACTTGGCCTTAAAAGATACGTTTTGGATTTCGATGAGACCGGGATCGGGTTTCCGTATACCGGATTTCCAGGTCTGGAGACCCGAATACCACATCGATCCAAATTAACGATAGGTCGTGAATCAAGTGAAGATGAAGATTCAGAGTGCAAGGGTTATTGTCGTTAACTCTGAGGGTGATTCCAAAACGAGTGTAACGAGATAATGCCTTCGGTTTCGTTCGAACCCGGAACGAACTTGTATGGACTGAATGCTTTCAGCACATCGTCAGGTGGACGATGAGCATTCTAAGTGATGTGTTCTTTTCTAAGGTAATCGTGACCTCAAGCCTCACAAACCGGGAATGGCTAAAACAGGGGAGGTGCAGCAAGGTTAGTGGGTAGCACCCAAGTAGGACAAGATTACCTCTGTCTAGATGTCCCTTTCTATTTTCGACTTAGTGTGTGCGGTTGAATCATGACAACCGTGGGGTATCTTGTGCGGGAATTATCCAGTAAGGGATGTTCCGACCTTGTGTTGCAGGGGATTGGGAGTGATCCTCGGTACGGTGATCTAGGCCACGTACTGTGACGGGCGGTACCCCGGTAGCCCTGCCATTGATGGAATCCAAACTCCAATAAGTGCCGTACGTTTTAGTTGTGCCCAACTATGTTGGAACGTGAGATGTAAGCATTCCAGCTATTTCATATTTATTTGAAAACCCTAGACCTATTATAATACAATCGAATTTCCTATCAAATGTTTTGGTTAGCGTAAGGTAAAAACTTACCCATATTTATTGGTGGGGAGTCTTACGTGATACTTTTTCTTTCAAAAGGTTTTGAAGTTAAACAAGTTTAACCTGTTACTCACACCAGACCCATGTCTGACCCAAGTTGTTTATTTCTGTTTTATAAACTCTTGGGTACTCAAATTTTTACGAGTAGCCAAGGGATTCAGGTTTAGCCTTGACGAGTAATCTGGAGGAGCAATGGAGCAGGAGGCTTCGGCGTTGTAGATATAGATAGTAGTTTTCCGCTGTGTTGATCTTTGTATTGATCTGTATTGTGTTGAAATGTAATAACTAGACAGATGTTTATAACTGTCTAGTATGTGATGTGTAATCTGTGTAACTCTGATAGATGATGTATATGATACTATGTAATATTTATGTGATATATTATATTTCGTTTCGTTTCCGCTGTGAGTATCTATTGTTGTTTTCTTTTCTCTTCTTCTCTTTTCTATTTCTCACCCCTTTCTTTCTTTCTGTCGATGCGATTTTCCGGGAGTGGAAAGTCGGGTCGTCACACGTGGTATCAGAGCTTAGGTTGAGCGAATGCCTAAGCTTTTGGTTAAGTGAATATCAGAGCAGTAGGTTGAGTGAATACCTAGCTCTGGAATGGTATCTATCGTGAGAGGGCGTATTTGTAATTTTTATATAACTATATATATATATATATATTCTACCTATATTGTTGGGTTACCCGTACAGGTTCTCCAATATAAGATATAAAGGTAGATAGGGTGGTAGTGTGTGTAACACGACTACCAATGGTTGGAGTTTTGAATGTTAAGGTTGGAAGTGTATTTATCGAGACTGTAGACCCAATACTGTCTCGAGTAAGTTTTGCTGTGATGAAGGATTTCATTGAATCTCTGAAGGAAGACTGTTATGGTTCGGAGTCTATCTCTGAAGTTGTATGAGTAGAGTTTGGATCTATCGGTTGAACAGAAGCAAGTGATGGTATCTTGATACCTCAGGTAATAGTAGCTGTGTGATGAGATGCAGTGACGATGGATGTTCCCGAAGATGTTTTCTTTGGAACGAGTTTAAGGAAGTGTGAATGTTTCGGTGTTGTGGCTGAGTTCAGCATGATATTTCTGTTTGGTTTGGAGTTCGAGTTTCTCAAAGATCTTTGGATAGAAAGTCCTTGGCATCAGTATCAGCAGTGCAGCTCGGAGTATTCTGTGATGGCAGGAAGTTGTCAGGCTGAGTAGTTTTTCTGGAGGTGAAATTCAGAAGCAGCAGGGTGCATCCATTTCTTCGATGGATTGGATAGTTAAGTATGGACTGTTCTGATTTGTTAAGAGGAACAGTTTTCTTTGGAAATAGGCTGGGTTGATCGCAAAAGTGACTTGCGATAGTTTGAGGGTTCTCTTGGGTTATCAGAGTTTTTCTGAGTGTCTTCAGAGAAGTCAGGAGTTGTCCGCATTTGAAGATTGAGTTTTCTTATCGACTGAATTCCAGGAGTAGTACTGGTAGTTCAGTCTAGTTGAAGGATGTTTCCTAGAGATGGAGTTGGTGCAGCAACTCAAGTTTTGATGGAGTATCTGAGTTTTCTTTATAGATTCAGTGAACCATATTTCTGGAATGAGTTGTCCAGTCGGTGCTTGTATTCTACCTCAGATCAGAGTTGAGCAGCAGAAGCAGTTTGGGAGTGTATCTCTGGATAGGGGAAATAAGTCTGGAATCTACTGATAGTTGTGAAGTAGAGTTGTGTTTTGGATCTCTTCGGTGTTCTGATTTGGATAAGTAATTGGTCTACTTGATTGAATTGCCAGTTTGGATAATTGGAATTCATTGAGTTTTACGTATCTCTGAGGGAGTACGTATTTGATCTATCTCTGGTTTTAGAATCAACAGTTCTGGAAGGTTTAGTTGTTGAGTCAGACTCGTCTGTAGTCTGATATTCTGTTTAGTTCTGTAGATCTAGATGAGTAGGAGATCTATAGCTTAGTAGTTTAGATTGTGTAGAGCGAGTATCCCGGTATATATATACTTGGGGAAACTCGAGGAATTTTATCCAGAATTTTGTCTGGATAGTTAGAATTGTTTGTTTGGATGAATTGGTTGTTATGGCTGTTAGCATATGGTTGATAATATATGCTTGTGTTTTAAAATTTAAAATCTTTAATAAGATTATTAAATTACCTTTGTTTAAATTTCGGGGACGAAATTATTTTAAGGGGGAAGGAATGTAATATCCCGGAAATTTTAACAATATCAATTTAATAATCTGTTAAATAATTAAATTGATATTGATGATATTTGATAATAAGATTTGAATTTAATTTAATAATCTGATTAAATTAGTATTAATTGGTGATTTTTATCTTTTAAAAGTTAATAAGATATTTTCTATTTGAATATATATATTTATTTATATATATTGTAAATAGAAGCTTTGGGTAAATTTTGGAATATGAACAAAAAGCAGAATCTGAGTTGGACTTGGCAAAGTATTCTCAAGATAAGGGAAATGATTCTCCCTCTCATACAAATGAGCATAAACAATGAGTTCGGTGTTAGCTTCTGGGACGATCCTTGGCACGATCTGGGCATGATTCTTAGAAGGCAACTTACGTACACTGAGATAATACAAACTGGCATTCATCAAGCTGCGAAGGTTAGGGATGTTCTCAATATTATTCAAAATTCTAATACCTTCTCCTCCAATCAGAGAATACAATGTATTTGGAACATGATAAGAAGCAATCCTCCACTGTTTTCTTCCAACGTTAAGCTGGTGTGGGGTGACAAAAGGGCCAAGTTCAGAATTGGAATTGTTTATGAACATTTGATGAAGAACAATGCTCAGCCAAGGTGGATCTGGAGCAAGCGTACTTGGCATAAAGACAGTAGTATGCGACAAAATCTGTTACTCTGGAAAGTGCTCCAACGGGCAATTCTAACAAAAGCTAAACTGGTGTGCATGGGGATGGATGTCAATATTTCGTGCGCCTTCTGCACGGACCAGGTCGAGACTGCTGAACACTTGTTTTTCGAATGCACTAATATCAAGCGTGTATGGCGGCAAGTTAAGGCTAAACTCTGTCTGAATGAACCTTCCCAAGATAACTTGGATGAGTGGAAACTAATATACGCGAAAACTGGGCTTATGCGTAAAGACAAGAGATTATATCTTGCTGTCTTGAAAAGCTTTATAGCTACGGTTTGGAAGGAACGTAACACTAGGGTGTTCGAACCGGCCAAAGCAAAATCTGAAGCAATATTTGAGACTTGGGTGATGCATGAAACCAAGAATGCTCTGAGTATGCTCTCCTTTAGCATTGATCCAGGCATCTATAACTCATTCTAAGTGTGTGTTTTTCCTTTATATGTTTCTGTCTTTTTTCTTTTAGTTTCCAGTTTTTTTGTAGCGCTTGGTTTTCCTCTGTATTCTCTGAGCTTGCTCACTGTTATCTGTTTTGTAAACTTCGTGGTGCTGCAATAAAATGGTCGGGGTCCATCCAACCCCGTCGGCCTTGCCAAAAAAAAGAAGCTTTGGGTAAATTGGGAATTTAGATTTAATTTAATATGACTTTTCAAAGTTATTTAAATTAGTAAATTTATAGTTTTAAAATACTTTAATTAGTTTAAGATATTTTTACTTAAGTTTAAATAAATAAGATTTGACATGTAAGGTTTGTTTTATTTCTTTTTAAATATCACTTGATAATATAATCTCTTATATAAATTATTTAAATATCAAATATGTTAATTTCAGATAATAAGTATAATGTATTATTTTTATTAATATGAATGGATTTTAAAGAATATGAAATTATTATTTAATTGAATAAATAGTTATATATGTATATATATATATATAACTTGACTTTTTAAATTGAATCTTAGGATTTAATTTGATTTGAATTTAATTTAAATTTTGAAATTCAAGAGAATAGATATTTAAATTGTTTTGAATTTTAGAATATTTGTATAAACTTTTATTTATAAATATAGTTAGTTTTGTTTCTTTAAAAAGTAAATTGTATATATATAGATAAGTATTTTATAAGTAAAGAAAAAGGCTTTTAATTACTTTAAAATAAATAGAATTATGAATAAATACTTATAAGACAAGTGTCTTTAGCCTAAAGCTTCATTATAACATGTGTAAATAAAAGATAAACTATATTGACAAGTGTCTTTATTAGTTTTAATTTTCTTTTATTTTTATAAATTTCAAATTCACTTATATAAACATATGCATCTTCTCACTTCATTCTTTCTATTTTTCTTTCCAAAACCAAGATAAACTCAAAAGCTTTCCTCTAGAACAAATCTGATCAGTAACCTTTTCTCAAACAAAATATGATCATGTTCAAATCTAAAGATCAGTAATCAAAACTCCTCTCAAAACCATCTCTTCTCTAAATAAAATCTGTTAATCAGTAAACAATTATACCTCCAACCAAAATCAAATCAACAACATATAATCCAACTTCCAAATCAAAGATCAAAGCCCTGTCTGCATTCATCTCAAAAACCTGCCTGCCTTCATTTTCTAAAATCTGGAATCAGTTTAAAAGACTGCTGCAATTCTTTTCAACTTAAGGAAGCTGTCTGCATTCTTCTCATCTCTGGAAGCAAACATGCATGCAGTTCTAAAGTCAATAAGTAAAGTTCAACAATTCAATTTCTTAAATCAAAAGAGGCATTCAAGTTAAAGTTCAAAACAGTTTAAGGTTCCCAGTTTCAAGATTTTCAAAAATAAGGCTCTGTCTCCATTTTAGTTGGTGAGTAACATTCTTACTTAAATTAACTTAAGTATAATTATGTTGCATGCTTAATTCTGTGATAAATTGTGTTGTGGATGTGAATATTTATAGATGATTATGTATATACATGATTGTATATAGTGTGCATGTTGTTTTGCATCAGTGTATCTCTGTTTCTTGAATTCCAGGCTATTGTTTTTTTGATATAAAATCAATATCTCATGATCTAGCTTTGATTTGGATCTAAGATTTAAATAAAATTAGTTGTTTCAGAATAAACTAAAGTTTAAAAGGTTTAATTATGTCAAACTTTTATCCTGAGTGTCTCTGTAAACTAAAATAACAGGTGCATGTTATAAAATGTAAAAATTCAAACTGGGTAATTTAAAAGTTCAGGATTATATATGGAATATATAAGTAATAACATGATTTTTAACATTAAAATCATAGTTTTTAGTTTAATATTATAGGAGCAGTTCTGGCTTAAACTAAAAATGAATTTTTGGTAATTTCGATTATCTCAGTGAAATTTGGATGTTGTATTCTTCAACAATGGTAGTGGGATGATCAAGAATATAGAGAAAATTATTAGAAATCGAATTAAAGCATAGAGGAAGAAATGAATTGGAATATAAAATTTTAAACCTAGTTTTATTGGGTCACTGTTTTTGCTCTAGTGTGGTCTCCTCGGTTGATCGAGTTCAACCATTGTTTGCGTACTGGTAGATGGTAGTTGGAGGAAGCTTTCGCCGGAGTATGGAAGATGATGGTGGTCGGAATCGTGAGCACGAACGATGTTGACAGGTTTTGGCCATTGCGATTGTTCTGTTCCAGGTTTTGTTTTATGCTCGAATTTGAATTCGAGTAGGAATCGACGAAGTTGGGATTTGGTTCGTCTGAAGTGGTGAACGCCGACTTGTGAGGGTTAGTGGTGATGGTCGGAGGCGACTGTACCTCCGGTGCACGTGCACGCGATCGAGCATGTATCTGGTGATGTCTGGTTGTTAGCAGTGAGGTGCTCGAGTTATTTCGAGTGATGTTCGAAGTATTGAGAGAGGCGACTCGAAGAAATTTGCAAGGATAGGTTTATTTCTGGATTGTTTAAATGTTGGGGAAGATGATATTCTCGAGTTCGTACTCGAGTTGTTTCGTGAGATGCTAGGGTTTTTAGAGGGTTCGACTCGAAGTAAAATTAGTGGTCTCGAGTATGTTAGTGTTGACAGGTTTAAAACCTGTATGTTTAAAAAGTTTAAACTAAAATTAAATTTGTAAAGAAATATTTAAACATGTTTTAAATTTAAGTTAAATTGATTTAAGTTAAATTTGAATCTCAGTTCAAAATAAAATAAGTTTTTAACATTTAAATATTTGAACAACCTTAAAATGTTTAGATAGCTAAATTTAAAAATAAAGTTTTAAATTGGAAGTAAGTTTAAATCTAAACTTAAAACTGGAATCAAATATAAATCTGTATTTCAGAATTGAAATAAAAAGGAAGTTTTAAATGAAATTGTTTTAATAACTTAAATTGATTAAATCTTGTAAAATTTCTTTTATAAGAAAAATATTATTTATCATTTAAAGGTTTTAAATTGATTTTAAAACTTGTTGAAGTTAAATTATAAGTTAATGATTCGTATGCATTTAATTACTAGGGAAATTAAATGGATAATTAATTTATCTAATAAATAAATAAAATAAATAATTACTTAAAAGTAATTAAAGGTTTAAGATTAATTATTTTTAGAATAATTAATTTGAAATTAAGATTCATTAATTAAATAGGATTTGATTTTTAATTAATGATTAAGATAAACTAAATAGAGTAATTAATTTAAGGATTTAAATTAATTTAATTAAGGTTTAAGATTAATTAATTAGGAATGATAATTTATAATTGAGGATTATAAATTAGAGTATTAATTAAATGATTAAGAATTAATTAATAGAGTAATTAAATATTAATTAAGTTATGGTTAATACTTAATTAATTAAGTAATTAGAAATTAATAAATTGGTTATTTAGTTTATTAATTTGGAATTAATAATAATTAATATAAGTTAATTACTTAAGATAAGTAATTAAATAATAGTCAATAAAGTCATTAACTATAGATTATTAAATAATTAATTAATAGGATTAATTTTAATAATTAATTAATTTAAAGATAATCAATTATAGAATTTGTTTAAAATGAATTACTTAATGGAAGTAATTAAGAAATTAATTACTTATTGTAATTAATTAAGTTAATTTGATTTAGTTTAAGTTAATTAATTAAGTTTAATTAATTTATAATAATCAAGAAATGATTTGATAATAATTACTTAATGTAATTATTAAGGTATATTATTTAGGGAAGTAAATAATAAATTACTGGAAGTAATTAGTTGAATAAATGATTTTATTAATAGAAGTAATTGAGTTAATTACTTTGAATAATTAATCAAGGGATTAATTAAGAAATTAATTAAGGAGAATTAATTTAGTAAATGGAAGTAATTAAGGGTAGTTAATTACTGATTGAAGATTAATCAAGGTGATTAATAAATGTTGTTTAATTTAAAGTTAATTACTTAATTAATTTAATTAAAGTAATTAATAATTAATTTGTAATTAAGGATCATTAATTAATATAATTAATGATATAATTAAGATTGATTAATTAAGTATAATTAATAAATGAAGTGATTAATTAATGTAATTAATTAAGGTTTAATATAATTAATTATAGTTGATTAATTTAATTAATTTTAGTTAATTAATTAATGAAGTAATTAAAGGTTAATTACTATAAGTGGTTAAGAATAATTAATTTAAGTAATTAATTAAGGATAAATTACTTGAAGGTAATTAAAAGATAATTAATCAAAGATGATTAATTGAAAAGGTAATTAGAGGATAATTAATTAATTTATAATTAATTAATGTTTAAGTAAGCAGGATTTATAAAATAAAGTAATTAATTTAATTCACTTTAAATTAATTAGAGAAAATATAAATCATTACTTATGAATGGGTGATAATATTGAATACTTGGCATTGATTGATATCTCTGATGAGATATATGCTGTGTGATATGGATGTTAGTTGAATTGTGATGATAATATGGATTATCTGATGATATTGATAATGTTGATTATCTATTGTGAATTATCTTTCTATGTGTATAAAGATAATTGAATTAAATTGTTTTAACCTTTAAAACAACTTGGCCTTAAAAGATACGTTTTGGATTTCGATGAGACCGGGATCGGGTTTCCGTATACCGGATTTCCAGGTCTGGAGACCCGAATACCACATCGATCCAAATTAACGATAGGTCGTGAATCAAGTGAAGATGAAGATTCAGAGTGCAAGGGTTATTGTCGTTAACTCTGAGGGTGATTCCAAAACGAGTGTAACGAGATAATGCCTTCGGTTTCGTTCGAACCCGGAACGAACTTGTATGGACTGAATGCTTTCAGCACATCGTCAGGTGGACGATGAGCATTCTAAGTGATGTGTTCTTTTCTAAGGTAATCGTGACCTCAAGCCTCACAAACCGGGAATGGCTAAAACAGGGGAGGTGCAGCAAGGTTAGTGGGTAGCACCCAAGTAGGACAAGATTACCTCTGTCTAGATGTCCCTTTCTATTTTCGACTTAGTGTGTGCGGTTGAATCATGACAACCGTGGGGTATCTTGTGCGGGAATTATCCAGTAAGGGATGTTCCGACCTTGTGTTGCAGGGGATTGGGAGTGATCCTCGGTACGGTGATCTAGGCCACGTACTGTGACGGGCGGTACCCCGGTAGCCCTGCCATTGATGGAATCCAAACTCCAATAAGTGCCGTACGTTTTAGTTGTGCCCAACTATGTTGGAACGTGAGATGTAAGCATTCCAGCTATTTCATATTTATTTGAAAACCCTAGACCTATTATAATACAATCGAATTTCCTATCAAATGTTTTGGTTAGCGTAAGGTAAAAACTTACCCATATTTATTGGTGGGGAGTCTTACGTGATACTTTTTCTTTCAAAAGGTTTTGAAGTTAAACAAGTTTAACCTGTTACTCACACCAGACCCATGTCTGACCCAAGTTGTTTATTTCTGTTTTATAAACTCTTGGGTACTCAAATTTTTACGAGTAGCCAAGGGATTCAGGTTTAGCCTTGACGAGTAATCTGGAGGAGCAATGGAGCAGGAGGCTTCGGCGTTGTAGATATAGATAGTAGTTTTCCGCTGTGTTGATCTTTGTATTGATCTGTATTGTGTTGAAATGTAATAACTAGACAGATGTTTATAACTGTCTAGTATGTGATGTGTAATCTGTGTAACTCTGATAGATGATGTATATGATACTATGTAATATTTATGTGATATATTATATTTCGTTTCGTTTCCGCTGTGAGTATCTATTGTTGTTTTCTTTTCTCTTCTTCTCTTTCTATTTCTCACCCCTTTCTTTCTTTCTGTCGATGCGATTTTCCGGGAGTGGAAAGTCGGGTCGTCACATTTCGCATAACATATTGGTATCGGAGCAATGGATTTTTCTTAACACTTAAAATACATATATTATTAAAGGGACTCCAAAATTGGATAATTTATTTTTTCAATTCTGATAAAATTGCCTGGGGATGTACAAAAAAAGAACCATCTGCTAAAAAAATACATGCATAACTATCCTGGTTTTTTATGTTTTTTTGACCAGGTTTGACCAAAAATGGTTTTCGGAGAAACTTCGTCGTTTTATACTCATTTTTTGATGGACTACTGTCAAATCATAAACCATTTTATTTTGGTGGAGTCGCCATGTCAGCATTTTTTCAAGGTGGAGTCTACCTAAAATTTACACCCATCCTCCCCAACTCCCAAACCACCTCCAACCCCCCTCCCCCTTAAATGCGAATCTCTTTAACAATACCTAAAATACAATTCCAAAGTAATCCCCTTCTTTTTTTACTTTCTGCTAAACTTCTACCATCTACTTAATTCTAATGAATAAACAACTTCCAATTCTATTCCAAATTAATAAATCATTTTTTTATTGTTCCACGTTAATTATTAACCAGCTCTTCCTTCCCTACCAGTTTGGCTTCAACGAAGTAAATAGGAGCTCAAACATCAGTATTTGACTTTCACTCATTCTTTTGGGTTGGCTGTACCACCACCACAGGTGCACAACATCCAACAAAACCATGTATGTATTTCATGAGCAAATGTGAAATACCCTATGTTTACGAACAATTTCTACAATTATTTACATATTTGGATTGATAGTGAAAACACTATTCCAATTAGCATAAATCTATTATTTAGACCTTATAATTAATGAAATAAAAATAATTCTAGGTCGTACGTCTAGCCAAGGATGCGAAATTTGATTCCTGTAATTTTCTATATTTGATTGTCACCAAATTATTATTTTCACTATCGCTCAGGCTAACACACTGTTGTATGTTCAACTTCTTATAACTGCTTCTGAAGACAATGGGCTTTAATGAGCATCGTCCATGTGAGGATTTTGATATAGTTTTATTTCTTTCAACTAAATTTGGTGAGTGAAATGAATTTTCCCCCAACTACTTATTGTAGACTAGATTAATTAAAAGTGAAAATCCATTGATGATCGTTACCATCGAATCCTTTACATCATGTTTTTTTAATAATAATAATTTTTTCTTATGTTTAATTTGTTGTGCAAAAATTGCACAAAAGTAAAAATAATAATAATTTTTTCTTATGTTTAATTTGTTGTGCAAAAATTGCACAAAAGTAAAAATAATAATAATAGACAAGATCTAGATTTGCCAATTTGAACATCACTCAATCTAGCAATAATTATTCTATTACTGCAAATAAATAATAAATAACTATAAAGAAGAAAAGGGATGCACAATATTTATGCTGGTTCCACCATCATCAAGATAATGTACATCCAATCCAAAGGAGAGAGATTTTATTACACATGAGAGAGTTACAAGAGATTACAAGATAAGAGTTTACATACCAATGCCCTAAGTTAGGGTTGACAAGAAGAGACACTCTATTAGGGGATCGCTGGCTGAATGCCAAGATGTGTTTACAATAAAGTCTATCCTCAATATATAGCTAGTACAAATCCATGAGAGTCGTCAATTAAATTACCAAGATATGGTAAGAAGATACTGAAGGCAATTTACAATGGTAACAAGTGGTGCAAACATGTCAAGTAATTCACTCATTCCTTTAGTTGGCAAAAATGGAAATAAATAATCCCAAAGCAATACGTTTACTGAGAAAGAAATAATAAGCATATCTTTTTGCATATATTTTATTCCATTACGTGTGCATGCATTTATTTCCTTGCCATCTCATGCAAATGCAATCCAATAATTTATCCATTTCCATATTAAAAACAATAAACAAACGTGATTACTTTCCATGTTACCATAACTTCCTCCTTGATGCTCCGAACGACCTTCTGTCTCTTTCATAGTGAACAACATATAATCCTCTTAAAATGACATATAATTGAATCGTAGAATCTCAACACTCCATCTCGATTTAAATTCTCTTTTGAACAAAAAAATCTTAAAAACGAACTCCACCTTCAACCAAAATCTCTTAACGTGATAGATACCAAAAATGAATACTTACCCAATGGGTTCGGTAAAGCCACCCCCTATCACACCTTGCTAACGAGCTCAGACTATGTCCCCACCCGCCAACAAAATATTGCAAATACCCAAAATCAAAAGAAGATATAAACCAAAATAATCTCAAAGCCACTAAGACCAAAAAAAATCCTCTTAATCACCAATCGAATATCTCTCCTCCCACATAAATTATCTGCCAAACAACAAATTTTCCATGAAAATCAACATAAGGCTCTCACAACAGCGTTGAGCCATGAAGCAGATATAGTTTCCCAAACCAGATGTCCCTTCAACACACTATACTCCTTATCACCAAAGTTCCAAGACTGGAATGCTCTTCTCTCTCAACATGATATCCTCCATCATTATCTTCTATATGCCAAAATCTCATTTTCATCAAAATGAGTAATAACATAATTACCACCGGATCTACCATTTGTAGCGACCTAGAAATTCGAACACTTCGTCTTCGAATATCGATACATTTTGAGATATGTTTAAGTGTTATAAATATGATTTTATAACCTTGTTTAACACCATTTAGTTAATAAATAATGTTAAGAAACTTTTTTTCAAAAAGTGTTTACAAAAATATTTTCTTTGAAGAAAAATCGATAATGAGAACGAAAATCGGTTTCTCAATAAACATCATTTCGATCGATATAAGTTGTTCGAACTATCGTGCACTTAACTAATGGTCAAATGAACACATTAACAACTAATTAACACACTCTCCTCTTCATAAAGCATGGAATGTTCTATAAAGTTCTATTAGGATAAGAGCTAATGTAACAACCCTGTATTTTGTGATTATTTTAATTATTTATTTTGGTTATTTTAATTGATTTCCTGATTTAAAAACTTTATTTTATTTATTAAAATGAATAAATTTTGTTATTTTAAATATAAATTTTGATTTTGATGTGAATTAGAATTCCAAACATGACTAAAAAGAATATTTTCCAGAAAAGTGAATTTAGGTCAATATGGTCAAACTTTGACTTTTAATTTAAAAATTTGAAAGTTTGAAAATTTGAATTTTATCTTTTATTATGAAAGTAAATAAAATTTTAAGAAGAATGCTTTTCGTTTCGTTAAAATCTGATTTATAATGTGAAAGTTATACCCTTTTAAATATTGTGTGTAATTTGCTGTATTTAACAAAATTATTTATTTTAAATTATAAAAATAATATTTTATTTGGTCATGTAATATTCTAATTTATATTTATATGGGTAAAATAACATGTTATGTATATATTTTGATTTTAAAACATTTTAAAGATATAATTGGCATTTTCCAGTGTTAGCTGTATTTTGTTTAAAATTCTAATTTCCAGTTTCAATTAATTAAAGTAATTCTTTATTTATTTTTCTATTTGTTTCTTAAAATATTATTTTATTCTCATTCCCACTTTATTTTGTTCCTATTTTATTTTATTTATTTGACCTTTTATTTTTTTTAAAGTGAAATAGAAATTTTATAAGGCTAGTGATATTTATTTGTAATTTTCATGTCTTATTTCCAATTTTTAAACATTTTTCTTTAGTTATTTTTCTATTTTCTCTCAATTAAATTATTTATTTCACTTTAAAAATACTTTAGAAATTATTTTATTTCAAATTTTATTTTAGAATATTTTTATAATGAAGTTAATAATTTTCCAAAGTCAATAGTGATTTATTTGTAATTTCTGGACACTGTTTTGGATTTTTAAGCAATTTCTTGTTTTCTTTTTCCATTTTCTTTAAAATTATTATTTATTTTTATTTTATATTACTTTGTTTCGGTTTTAAAGTCAATTTACTGATTTTATTTTTGTTTTATTTGAATTTAAAGAAAAAGAAATATGAAGAGTTTTAAAAGCTTATTTACCTTAAGTCCTTTCATCTCCTTTGTCCTTTCATTTGCCATAACTCCTCAATTACTATCTTGGCTGTGCATTTTTGGTTTGTAGCTGTGAGTTTTCAGCCTCCATTCATCCAAAAAAACATTTTACCTTCTCATTCATTCATGGCTTCAAGAAAAATCTATGGGTAATGGCTACTTTTATACACTTTTCTTCTCATTTTTCATGTATTTTTGCCTTGTTTTCTCTTGTTTTTGGATAGGCCTCTCCTCCACATCCATGGCCACAAACTCCTACATCTCTTCCCTGCCATCAACACCAGCTACTCCTCTGGTCTTGACCAAGGCCGAGCCACCATGATGCCAAAACTCCATAAAAATTGCAAAACAAGCCATAAAAACATGATTGTTTACCACTATTGCTTCACCACTCCATTTTCCACCACCACCACCACCTTAGGCCGCCTCCACCACCTCTGGCCAGACCACCACACACCTTTCCTTCCACTGACCTGATCCATACCTCTCTGACCTGACCACACAAGCCCATGGCCAAGCCATTTTTGTGAACAAAACCCACCAATTTTGCCTTAAACTCTTCATATTCCTTTGTATAAACTTTCTCCTCATATTCTACTACCTAGGCCATGCATACACATGACCAAACCTGAGCCAAACTTGTTCAAACCAGAGCCAAAAACATCCCTAGGCCATGACAAAAGAATAGAGAAAGCAAGGCAAAAGATTTGGCATTCGTATCTCTTTTTATTTAAAAGTTATGTCATTTCTAGTGTATTGAAATTTATGGTTTGCTTTGATTTTTGTTTGGGTTGTAACACAAGATCTATATCATTGGATTTGCTCTCCACACTCAAATTGTATTAGAGTTGTCGTGCCTTCATAATCTTTGTGTTGTGAGCTTTGTTGGCAAATCTCCAGCTTAACAGGTGAGTTATTCTCACCAGACAATATGTACATATATAACTAGTGAATTGACCCCTTTTGAATCTGTAAAATGCATTATCATGTTACACTTGCTATGTTATGATTTTATGATGTTCACCCATGCTTAAACACCTATTATATTATATGTTACTGTTATATTATGCTGTTCTATTATTTTTATCAGTTTATCACACTGCAAGTTCCCTTTAGATTAAAATCACTATGGGTTGAAATGATACATACCCGAACGGACTTTAGAATAGGAGAAAATCATTATGGGCTGAAATGATAGGCCTGAATGATTTTCAATTATTTTTTCATTTCCTTGGGATTGCGGGTTTGAAATGATCAAACCCGGGTTTTCTTTGTAAATTACAGGTTGAAATGATATATTACCCGTATCACTTTACCTAGACTAGAAATGAAATACAGACCCGTAGTTAAAATATGACTTATAATTTTTTTTTAATATTTTAGAAATGTAAATATTACAATATTTTGATTTAAACTAAATAAAAATGATTTTTGTAAAGCATTATTGATTTTCTGAAAATTTATAAGTGAAATAAATTAATGGTAAAATTAGAAAATTTGAAATGTAAGTTATTTTGGGAAATTTTAATTTGGTGATAATTGGAATTTAAATTAAATGTGAAATGTGATAAATTCATGATAATTTGGATTAAAGTGAATTTAAATGATTTTTATATTATATTAATGATTTTGAATAAAGTTAAAATGTGCAATGAATGAATATTTAAGTTGAAATTTTGAAATATAACTAAAATTGGAAATTTGTGAATTTGGCTTAAAAGTGAATTTTTAAGTTAAGTAAATAAAAATGGAATTAAGTTATATTTGAAAATTTAAACTTAAGTGTTAAGTTAATTTAATTTAATGAATTTATAACTTAATATTGGAATTTAATAAGTGAATATTTATTATTAAATTTTGATTTTTGAATGGAGTTTTAACTTTATAAAATCATGAATATAAGGGTATTTGAAAAATTGTTTTAAAAGTGAAATTATATGATTTTATAAGTAAAAAAATGATTTATATAAAAATATAATTGTTTGTGAAATTATACTGAATATTTGAAGTTAGTTAACTGCATTTCTGAAACGCTATTAAATTCTAATGTAAATGATAATACAACATTTGTAAATGCTGTAGTTGATAATAATGAACCAAATGGCTAAATTTAATTAAAGGCTATTATAGCATTTTTGTAAATGTTATAATGGTTGAATTTAACTAAGTTTATTTGAAACTAATGTAACCATATTACAGAATTTTAAATGCTGTCTTTTGTTAAATTGAACTATTTTAAATGTGACTTTCCGTAGCATTTTCTAAATGCTGCGAAAGTTGAAATTTCATTGTTTTGATTAATTTAAGTGAACGAATGAACTTTGAAAGGTTAAATTTTTGGAAATTTAAAATTTTAATTATTAAATATACTAACTTCATTTTTATGATTTGAAATGAAGTAATTTGTTTCGAAATATAAACTATTTTGAAATATGATATTTTGATATTTTGAAATGGATATTTGAAGGATATTGAATTTTGAAATGATATTTGATTTTGAAGTATAAAATACCATTTTGAAATTTTAACCACGGGATGTATTTAATTTATAGTTTAACTGATCCTTAAAGGATGGGCGATCCCAAGTATCCTTTGAGTTATTGTGCATTTCTACTACAGTTCACTTGAGTTGGTTTACATTATATAAGTATATATTGTCCTGACTCGAGTGTTTTGTGTTTTACTTTACGCTCGGGTCAGCCTGAGTATTTACAGCTTAGCTTTGGATTTCTTTCTGGAGCTAGGAATTGCTGGAGATTCTGCTTGTCTAGTTATCTGTTCCTTTCAGTTCAGTTGTTCTATTTCAGTTCTGGTATTCATAAACTTCTATTTATTTGAGATTTCTATTGTATATGTTTTCAAACAAATATTATGTATTTTGTTTTGAGAGTTTGTTATAGTAGCTTCATGAACTACTATGGTATTTTTAATTTCCGCTGCGAGTTATTCTGATATGTTCTGTGTCTGTGATTCTGTGTATTTGATTTCATTTGCTCCAAATTTATTTACAATCTGTTATTTTGAATTATTCAAGTCAGACATGTGTGGATTATTGTCGATTTGAATGGTCTTAAATAGTGGGTCGTTACAGTTGGTATCAGAGCTTTGGTTTTAGGCAAACCTTAGCCTGCGGAGCAAAAACTCATTAGAGATAGGGTAGAAATACCCTAGAATGAGTGAAATCAATCTCAGAATCATTTCTTTGTGAGAGAACGTATTTTCGAAGTATAAAATGATTTTCAAATGATTTTTAAAGAATTTTCAAAGATTATTTTGATATAAATTTCCTTGCTTTAAAAGTAAAATATTTCTTAAACTTCATTCCTTTCGTATCCACCTTGTTAGTAATTTCTTTGATTAGGATCCTCTAAAATTTTGAACTTCTCTCTTGATTGATCTAGATCCTTTGTTGATAGGAATCTATTTTAGGTATGGCAAAATCAGTAGTTTGTTAGGATGCTTTGAGTAAACTCTGTTGTATCTTTTGCTTAGCTAAAGTTGTCCAACTAAAGATATTTATGCTTCTGTTTTCGTATGTTATGAATTCGAGTCATTCCAAATTTTGAATGGGAATTTTTCTGTATCGATATAGGTTATATATCTCTAATCTTCGTTTGGATTCTTATCGAATAGGATTCCTTTGAATTTTGGAACGCTCCCACTTGTTCTAAAATCCATTCCTGTCTCCCATAATTGTATTCTTTTTATTTTGGAGCATTGCATCACTCCACTTTGTATGACCTTTATAGGGTGGCGATTCCGCCAATCTTTGAATGATTATAATTGGCATTGATTCACCGGAGATTTCTGTATCCTCGGTTTACGATGTTTTCTATCTTCTGTTATATTTAGATTCTATCTCGGGCAATCGAAGGTCGATTTGCCTTAGATTTTCGCATCGATTATATTCCTGAAGTCACGGTTGACCGGTTAAGGTCGCCCGCGATTCATATAGGCTTATCCATCTTCTATTTGGTAATTTAATTATCTTATCTTCGTTTGAGCCTATCTTTGAATTAGAATTCTATTTGATTAGAGTCCTTCTAAATTTGAATCTCTGTTTTGCTTTGAAATCCATCCTTGAATCGTCCCTTGGAAAGTTTGTGGTTGATTGTCTTTTAAAAATTTTGTATTCATCGTAGTTTTATTTTGATAAGGATGACCATATTTTTATATAAAGATGAAATGTTTTTGATAAGGATTATATACCTTTTAAAAAAATGAGAATTTGAAGTTTTGAAAGGATTTGAAATTGTGAAAATTTTATAAGAAATGGTTTCATATAAAATGATTTATAACTAAAGGTTTTGAATCTGAATTTAAGTGATTGAACTCCGGCATTTTGGAACTAGTTTTAAGATTTTGAAATAATAAATAATATGATTAAAATTATTTTTCCGAATAAGTAATGTTTCAATGATTTTAATGGGTTTTAATGATTTTGAAGGAATTTCAAAGAAGTTTTCAAAGTAAATGGAAGTCCAGAACTCACTTGTGTCGCTGGAAAATAATTTCGGTGATGAGTGCACGCATCATCGACATTGATTTTCGAGTTTCTGAGTGAGGGAGAGGCCACTTCGGTAGCATTGCTATGCGATTGATTTGTGAAACCAATTTAGATTTCAAATTCTGAAGTGTGATGTGATATTCGAAAGATATATATGTATATATGTATATTTGAAACGATTTGAAATGAACCGGTGTTCAGTCCTTGAGTTTTGGATTTGATTTGATATAACCCTATTTTTGGAATGGATTTACTGATTTAATTGTGATTTCCAACTCTTGGATTGAAATATGATTTCTTCAATTATTTTAAAGGTTCGAGCACTTCCAAATCAAGGTTAACTTTTCAAAGCTAAGAAATTTTGAAAAGAAATTTGATAAAGTATATAAGTTTGTTTTGAATGTTTAAGTATGAAGTAATATGATTTAAATAAGTTGAAACTGTTTGGTTAAGTAAATGAATAAAGCAATTTTAAAATTTTCTAATATGAAATTTAGATTTGAAATGTTTTGAAAAGAATTTGGTCTTCAAAATATTTTGAATAAAATTTAGTTTAAATGTTTTAACTTAGTAACATCTTTATGAAACTATATATTTAACAAGTTGAAATAAATATATAAGTTGTACGTATGCTGTTTTATTCGCATAATTAATTTGATCCAAGTTTGAGTACACAAGTTCGAGGTGGATTACACCATTTCGTGTTAGGATTTTTCATTCGATTCTTGATGGCGAATATTTGATATGAATTTTGGGCTTGATTCCAGAATTCTCTATCCTAGTATATGGCTATGCAAGGAGACTGATGGCTTCTAGTCGAGAAACCATATCGAAGTCCGCATTAGGGAAATCGAATGGACAATACTAGTTCGAAAGCGAACTTGTGTGATCGAGCGAGCGATCAAATGTGATTTTGCGAAATGATGACGTGTGTACATCTTATATTCTAATATCAGTGATATATTTTGACGCTGAAATTGAAAGCTGTCGGGTTAGAATATCTTTGCTTACTTTTCCAATTTAAATTACAAAGATATATAACCTATAAAAGCAAAGATATTCAAATCCCATATGGCTCTTCATACAGCGAAATTTATTTTGTAAAATTTGATCCTTATATAAGACGGACCTTACGTAAGTATAAGATGATTTTGGAAATGAATTGGTTGACTTAAATTATATTGATTTGGAAATTTGGATTTATTTTCAAAAATCTATTATTTTGGAAACTTTGAAACTAAAGATATTTAATTTGAGAAGAAAATAATTTGGTGAAATTGTATATGATTTTGAAATTGAACTGATATTGAAACAAATTTAAATTTGAGAACCTTATGTTACTAAACACTTGATTTGGGAGTTGTCGAACTTATATAAAATTGATTTGTATGAGTATGAAATTGATTCGAAAACTATAGATTTGAAAAGGTACTCAATTTGAAAGTGAAATCTTATATAATTGAAGTCTATATAAGTATGATTTGATATACTATTGATTTTGGAAAGTATTCGATTTGAAAATTAAATCTTATATATAATGGATTTTATATAAGTACGATATTTGAAAGTGATTTGAAAAGGTACTATATGATACATATTTTCGAAGTAAAGATATGGAAAGTGCCTTCTGCTTGATATCCGATTTGTGGCCACATCTTGGATTCATTCTATCGATATTATTCTCTCTGATTTTTGGTTTTCCGGATATGATACTCGAGTGTCCTTCGAATTCCATGGCGTTACCCATGGTCTTATTGTTCTCTCGTGACTGCATAGCGCAACTGCCTGGCTGAGTCTTGCCTAGGGGTACGGATTGTTTCCTGGGGGATCCAGGCGTAATCATTGTGTATCCTGCAATCTGTGTAGGTCGCGAATAGTAGCGCAAATGCTTGGCTGAGTCTTGCCTGGGGGTACGGATTGTTTCCTGGGGGATCCAGGCGTAACCATTGTGTATCCTGCATTCTACTAGTCATCATGGCGTAACTCGCAGGGCTGAGAAAGCTTACGGATATGGATTGTTTCCTGGGGGATCCAGGCGTAACCATTGTGTATCTGCGAACCATGGTTAGACAAAGGTTTTGTTTGTTTTTGTTTGGATTGTACTTTCCATATCTGTTTTAAAGGTTTTTCAAGTATTTTCACTGGGTGTTGAAACAAGTCTACTAAGTACCTGGAGAATTCTAGCTTTGCGCCTGATCAACGCATGGCCAGAGTCTGCAGGAACGAAAGTAAACTTGTTAAGACATCGAGTTAAAATGTATTTTGATAAAATATTATAAAGGTTATTTTGATCAGTTATTTCCTTTCTAAAAGATTTTAAAGTGTTTTAAATATTGTTTACCTCTTCAACCAACAATTTTAAATTAATGGCTCATCCTTGTCTTTCGTCCTATTTTCCCTTCTAGCTATTCCTATTCTCCACCTTATTAAACTTACCCATAACAACAGTTATCAGGTATAATTTTAATCTTCTTGTCATCTTGTCTTAATCCTATTCCATTTTATCTTTTCTGTGTTTTCCGTACCTCATTCCTTTTCGAGGACGAAAAGATTTGAGTGGGGGAGAGTGTAACAACCCTGTATTTTCTGATTATTTTAATTATTTATTTTGGTTATTTTAATTGATTTCCTGATTTAAAAACTTTATTTTATTTATTAAAATGAATAAATTTTGTTATTTTAAATATAAATTTTGATTTTGATGTGAATTAGAATTCCAAACATGACTAAAAAGAATATTTTCCAGAAAAGTGAATTTAGGTCAATATGGTCAAACTTTGACTTTTAATTTAAAAATTTGAAAGTTTGAAAATTTGAATTTTATCTTTTATTATGAAAGTAAATAAAATTTTAAGAAGAATGCTTTTCGTTTCGTTAAAATCTGATTTATAATGTGAAAGTTATACCCTTTTAAATATTGTGTGTAATTTGCTGTATTTAACAAAATTATTTATTTTAAATTATAAAAATAATATTTTATTTGGTCATGTAATATTCTAATTTATATTTATATGGGTAAAATAACATGTTATGTATATATTTTGATTTTAAAACATTTTAAAGATATAATTGGCATTTTCCAGTGTTAGCTGTATTTTGTTTAAAATTCTAATTTCCAGTTTCAATTAATTAAAGTAATTCTTTATTTATTTTTCTATTTGTTTCTTAAAATATTATTTTATTCTCATTCCCACTTTATTTTGTTCCTATTTTATTTTATTTATTTGACCTTTTATTTTTTTTAAAGTGAAATAGAAATTTTATAAGGCTAGTGATATTTATTTGTAATTTTCATGTCTTATTTCCAATTTTTAAACATTTTTCTTTAGTTATTTTTCTATTTTCTCTCAATTAAATTATTTATTTCAGTTTAAAAATACTTTAGAAATTATTTTATTTCAAATTTTATTTTAGAATATTTTTATAATGAAGTTAATAATTTTCCAAAGTCAATAGTGATTTATTTGTAATTTCTGGACACTGTTTTGGATTTTTAAGCAATTTCTTGTTTTCTTTTTCCATTTTCTTTAAAATTATTATTTATTTTTATTTTATATTACTTTGTTTCGGTTTTAAAGTCAATTTACTGATTTTATTTTTGTTTTATTTGAATTTAAAGAAAAAGAAATATGAAGAGTTTTAAAAGCTTATTTACCTTAAGTCCTTTCATCTCCTTTGTCCTTTCATTTGCCATAACTCCTCAATTACTATCTTGGCTGTGCATTTTTGGTTTGTAGCTGTGAGTTTTCAGCCTCCATTCATCCAAAAAACATTTTACCTTCTCATTCATTCATGGCTTCAAGAAAAATCTATGGGTAATGGCTACTTTTATACACTTTTCTTCTCATTTTTCATGTATTTTTGCCTTGTTTTCTCTTGTTTTTGGATAGGCCTCTCCTCCACATCCATGGCCACAAACTCCTACATCTCTTCCCTGCCATCAACACCAGCTACTCCTCTGGTCTTGACCAAGGCCGAGCCACCATGATGCCAAAACTCCATAAAAATTGCAAAACAAGCCATAAAAACATGATTGTTTACCACTATTGCTTCACCACTCCATTTTCCACCACCACCACCACCTTAGGCCGCCTCCACCACCTCTGGCCAGACCACCACACACCTTTCCTTCCACTGACCTGATCCATACCTCTCTGACCTGACCACACAAGCCCATGGCCAAGCCATTTTTGTGAACAAAACCCACCAATTTTGCCTTAAACTCTTCATATTCCTTTGTATAAACTTTCTCCTCATATTCTACTACCTAGGCCATGCATACACATGACCAAACCTGAGCCAAACTTGTTCAAACCAGAGCCAAAAACATCCCTAGGCCATGACAAAAGAATAGAGAAAGCAAGGCAAAAGATTTGGCATTCGTATCTCTTTTTATTTAAAAGTTATGTCATTTCTAGTGTATTGAAATTTATGGTTTGCTTTGATTTTTGTTTGGGTTGTAACACAAGATCTATATCATTGGATTTGCTCTCCACACTCAAATTGTATTAGAGTTGTCGTGCCTTCATAATCTTTGTGTTGTGAGCTTTGTTGGCAAATCTCCAGCTTAACAGGTGAGTTATTCTCACCAGACAATATGTACATATATAACTAGTGAATTGACCCCTTTTGAATCTGTAAAATGCATTATCATGTTACACTTGCTATGTTATGATTTTATGATGTTCACCCATGCTTAAACACCTATTATATTATATGTTACTGTTATATTATGCTGTTCTATTATTTTTATCAGTTTATCACACTGCAAGTTCCCTTTAGATTAAAATCACTATGGGTTGAAATGATACATACCCGAACGGACTTTAGAATAGGAGAAAATCATTATGGGCTGAAATGATAGGCCTGAATGATTTTCAATTATTTTTTCATTTCCTTGGGATTGCGGGTTTGAAATGATCAAACCCGGGTTTTCTTTGTTAATTACAGGTTGAAATGATATATTACCCGTATCACTTTACCTAGACTAGAAATGAAATACAGACCCGTAGTTAAAATATGACTTATAATTTTTTTTTAATATTTTAGAAATGTAAATATTACAATATTTTGATTTAAACTTAATAAAAATGATTTTTGTAAAGCATTATTGATTTTCTGAAAATTTATAAGTGAAATAAATTAATGGTAAAATTAGAAAATTTGAAATGTAAGTTATTTTGGGAAATTTTAATTTGGTGATAATTGGAATTTAAATTAAATGTGAAATGTGATAAATTCATGATAATTTGGATTAAAGTGAATTTAAATGATTTTTATATTATATTAATGATTTTGAATAAAGTTAAAATGTGCAATGAATGAATATTTAAGTTGAAATTTTGAAATATAACTAAAATTGGAAATTTGTGAATTTGGCTTAAAAGTGAATTTTTAAGTTAAGTAAATAAAAATGGAATTAAGTTATATTTGAAAATTTAAACTTAAGTGTTAAGTTAATTTAATTTAATGAATTTATAACTTAATATTGGAATTTAATAAGTGAATATTTATTATTAAATTTTGATTTTTGAATGGAGTTTTAACTTTATAAAATCATGAATATAAGGGTATTTGAAAAATTGTTTTAAAAGTGAAATTATATGATTTTATAAGTAAAAAAATGATTTATATAAAAATATAATTGTTTGTGAAATTATACTGAATATTTGAAGTTAGTTAACTGCATTTCTGAAACGCTATTAAATTCTAATGTAAATGATAATACAACATTTGTAAATGCTGTAGTTGATAATAATGAACCAAATGGCTAAATTTAATTAAAGGCTATTATAGCATTTTTGTAAATGTTATAATGGTTGAATTTAACTAAGTTTATTTGAAACTAATGTAACCATATTACAGAATTTTAAATGCTGTCTTTTGTTAAATTGAACTATTTTAAATGTGACTTTCCGTAGCATTTTCTAAATGCTGCGAAAGTTGAAATTTCATTGTTTTGATTAATTTAAGTGAACGAATGAACTTTGAAAGGTTAAATTTTTGGAAATTTAAAATTTTAATTATTAAATATACTAACTTCATTTTTATGATTTGAAATGAAGTAATTTGTTTCGAAATATAAACTATTTTGAAATATGATATTTTGATATTTTGAAATGGATATTTGAAGGATATTGAATTTTGAAATGATATTTGATTTCGAAGTATAAAATACCATTTTGAAATTTTAACCACGGGATGTATTTAATTTATAGTTTAACTGATCCTTAAAGGATGGGCGATCCCAAGTATCCTTTGAGTTATTGTGCATTTCTACTACAGTTCACTTGAGTTGGTTTACATTATATAAGTATATATTGTCCTGACTCGAGTGTTTTGTGTTTTACTTTACGCTCGGGTCAGCCTGAGTATTTACAGCTTAGCTTTGGATTTCTTTCTGGAGCTAGGAATTGCTGGAGATTCTGCTTGTCTAGTTATCTGTTCCTTTCAGTTCAGTTGTTCTATTTCAGTTCTGGTATTCATAAACTTCTATTTATTTGAGATTTCTATTGTATATGTTTTCAAACAAATATTATGTATTTTGTTTTGAGAGTTTGTTATAGTAGCTTCATGAACTACTATGGTATTTTTAATTTCCGCTGCGAGTTATTCTGATATGTTCTGTGTCTGTGATTCTGTGTATTTGATTTCATTTGCTCCAAATTTATTTACAATCTGTTATTTTGAATTATTCAAGTCAGACATGTGTGGATTATTGTCGATTTGAATGGTCTAAAATAGTGGGTCGTTACAGCTAATATTATGAGAAGGGTATAAAAGTAATTAGCCATAAAGGAGAAGTGACATAAAATTATCATGTGAGATGGATGCTCCTTTGTTTTGTGACCTTCCATGGAAGTTAGGAGGTTAAAGTAACCCTTTGCACAAGCCTATATAAGAGAAGGCATACCCTTAGTATCATTCACAAATATTTACAATGCTTAAAAGAAAATTTCAATCTCTTCTTCCTCTTCATCTTAAATCCTAAAGCAAATACTTTGCAACCTTCTCCAAATCACATCAAACTTGGAGTGAGACCTTACCACCACATAAAAACACCTTCTACTTAGTTATATTGTGAAAAAGCAAATCCAAACTCACCCACTTACCTTGGGCCGTGGGTATTAGGAGGCTAGAGGAGGCTTTGAGCAAAGCAAAGCAAGGAAGAAAGAGGAGGGAAAGGAGGTTGCTAGCTTGAGTTTGAACTTGAGTGTTTAGGCTTGGTTATTTGTTGGGTTTAAGATGAACTAACTCGCCACTTGGATTGATAATATTACTCATATATGATTATATTTTGTTGTGTTAAAGTTGTTTGAATTGTTAAGTGACATATGTTGAAAACATTGATTTTAATCTTTGTTTTGAAAATAAGTGGCACATAGGATTCATATATGGACTTGAATAGACTTATATGACATATGAATAGGCCTTGAACAAAGCACAAAGGTTGTATTTGAACATAGGTAGAGATATGACTCGGATTTGAAAGTGCACTTATAACGATAGTCGCTAGGGATGTAGTTCGAAATTGTCTTTTTTTGACAATTGTTATGGAACTTCGTAGAGAGATCCATAGGGATTTCCCTCCATATTTACAATGTCTTATATGTATATTTGTTGCTATTAAAAGCTTGAATAGTAAAAAGTTAAGTAACATCTCGAAATGGGCCAAAACATCACTTGTGCAAAACTGCCTCGTTTAACCTTGATTTTTGGACTCCAAATGTTTCAAAAAGGACTTAAAGTTTGAGCGATTTGTTTCATTCTTTTAAAAAGTATTTCCTAACCATTTTAAGAGTATTTTAAAATTAGTTTGAGATATTTATGAATTTTTAAGAATTAGTTATGAATTTTCAAAGAGCGGAATTTCAGAATAAAACATGTTCTTTTTCCAAATTTTGTTGATTTTTCAAACTTGTTGTTTTTAAGTAATATGTTGGATAAATGTTTTAAAACTATTACAAGTATTTCTAAGTAATTTAAATGTTTTCGAAAAGGGGTTAGAATCCCTAAATGGCCAAATAGTTGATTGTTTAACTACTTATTAGAAAAGTAATTAACTATGCTTAACACTAATAAGCGGACGAAGTAATCTTATCTATTTGTGAGAGTTAAGATTGATGTCGAGTAGGGATGGAGCAATAGAGCTCTAACCTATTGGGCTTCCCTCTTAACCGAGGAATAGATAAGTGGAAAATGTCGGAAACATGTTAATCGAGTTGATTCCTTAACGTCTATGGAAATCATTACTACTATACTTAAACTAAAAGCCGACGAGGTTGACTTATCTATTTGTGAGATTCAAGACTGAAGTGTCTAGGCAAGGCTTGGAGCAACCAGTGCCCAAACTTACCTGGCTTCACTCTTGGGTGAGGAATATTTAAGTTGGAATGTTGGAAACGAGTTAAGCATACGAATCATGATTTGTATAAGCAATTGTTTCGACTGGATAATCGATTAGTCGATTATCGGACTTGACCTTGTATTAAATTAGGAAGTAATCGAAAGGCTTCAAGATTTCATACCAATAAGAACCCCAAGGAGAAGTATTGGTATGAAACATCACTAGCTTTCACTTGCTTCTGAAAGAACCGAATTTAAGTTTACCGAAAATTCATTGATTGATTTTGAAGAGTCCAGGATTGGTAAGTGTTCTACTCACCGAACACCACTTCAAAACTAGTATACGATTTCTATTTTTTTGGAAGCGATCGAAGAAGGGAAACTATGTAGGGATTTTCTGATCCTTATGCATGGAGTTCGGATTCGGCTTCCCTAAAGAGATCTCATCGAAAAATCCATTAAGATACATACCTTAGCGGTTTTGAGTGTAACCTAAATATGTTGTGGTGTGACCAATGTAGGCATCACATCTATTTGATATGATTTATATTCTGCACCATAGACATTGTCTATCATATCACTATATTAAACTTAATAAATGGTTGGTTTCTTTTGAGGGGAAAACTGTTACGGGAATCTATACTATCTCAATAGTTATGTTGCATGTATTCATGTATCTCGAGTTTTCTCATACCGGACTTATGTCTGACGCTTGGTTTTTGTTTCCCTAAAATCTTTGCATACTCTTTCGAGTAGGCCGAGTTTCAGGTTTTACCTTGGACGCTTCAGTGTTCAGAAGATGAGCTAGATGCTTTCATTATCTATCTATTTCTGTTGTTCCGTTTTAGCTATGTGCATATATCAGCGTTGCAAGGATAGGCAATTATAACTGTCCAAGTTGATGATAGTACATAGTTTTTGTAACTCTGAAAATCTTGTATTCAGAGTAACCCTTTGTATTGTTCTTTTGATATTATAAATTACCATTTCGCTGTGAGAATCTGATATTGTGTTCCTCTTTTCTTGTTCTACTCTTTTTCTTTTATTTCACCCTAACTTTCTGTCTTTCTGGCACTTGGGTGCTCGACACACGAATACCGTGGATGTATTAGTGTCGACATTTGAGGGTTGAAAAGTCGGGTCGTTACATTTGGTATCAGAGCCCAAGGTTGAGCGAACACCGTGGCTTTGGTTAGGTATGGCTCATCAGAGATAGGGTAAGCGACAACCTAGAATGAGTCGAGTGTATACAAGAGAGCGTATTTGTATTTTCTATAAACCTATACTTCCTTTCAGCTTTCCTTAGAAATAATCTCTTTCCTTGAATAACTCTAGCCTTTCATATCCTAAATATATTCTGCTATGTTTATGTAGTGCATCATGAGTACTAGAGCTTCCAATGCTCAAGGAGGTAGCGGTAGAGGTAGAGATGGTCGGGTTAGTACTGTCACTAATGGTGGAGATCAAGAACCAGGGAATGTTGCTCCAGTCGAAGAACCAAGGGTGGATATTGTAGAGGAGATCGTGCAAGTCAGGCCTCAGGTGAACTTCGCTTCGCTCTGCCGCGATTATGAGAGGTTGGGAGGTAAGAGGTTTAGTGGTACAGAGACGATTATAGAAGGCCGGACTTGGATTATGTTGTGTGACTGTATATTTGGGAATATAGAGTTAGTTGATGCGATGAAGCGTCGGTTGGCATCACGACATCTAATGGATGCGGCCATGGATTGGTGGAGTTCTATCACTACTGATGTCCAAGAGAAAGACTTCTCTTGGGCCTAATTTAAGGAGAATTTTGAGATGAAGTTTCTCTTAGAGGCTAGGAAGACTTTATTGTTTAGGAGCTTCCTCCACTTGAAGCGGGGGGCTATGACAGTGGCGGGGTACAATAACCGATTCACTGCCTTGTCTCGGTTTGGGCCTGGTTTGGTAGATACGCCCTTGAAGAGGAATGAGATGTTCATCGCAGGGATGCGTCCAGAGTTCGAGTGTAATATGACTAATCACATCTTGGGGTCTTATGTGAATCTGGTGAACATGGGGTTGAAGTTTGAGAGCTTAGCTCCAAAGCCGTCCATTGCTACACCAGCTGGAAATAACAAGCAAAAATTTCTTCCGCCTAAGAATATTTCTGGTCTCACTTGTTATAAGCGGGGGAAGAAAGGGCATCTTGTGCGGAACTATCCATCAGTTGGGGAGAAACAAGTGGTAAAAGCGTCATTGGTTAAGGCACCTATTGCTAAGGTAATGAAGATAAAGCCACAGACAGCCAAGGCAGAGTTTACACCCAAGAGATGCTACAACTGCCAGGCCATTTTGCTAGGGCGTGTCCAATGATTCATAAGGGAGAGCAACCTCGAGCTTTTGCATTAGCTTTAGAACCTTCCACTTCCGCCGCAGCAAAGGGGAAGCAAGTTTTGAAAGGTATTCTATCTATTTTTGGCATTCCTGTTCATGTCTTATTTGACATTGGTGCTTTTTTAAGTTTCATTTCTCATACTCTTGTTGACAAACTAAAACTTGAACCAACTATAGTTTCGGATTCTATTTATGTGTCGAACCCTGTTGGGGGCTTGGCCTATCATAGTATGGTTTGCTTAGGAGTTCCGACCTTTTGTTTTGACCGACTCTTTTCATGCGATATGTATGTTCTTGGTTTTACCGGTTTTGATGTTATGCTTAGGATGGATTGGTTATCGCGGAACAACGTAGTCTTAGATTGTGATAAGCGAACCATGTTATTAAAGAAGGGGATGGAAGTTCATACATTATCTTGTGAAGATCCTAGCTCGCTTATGACTAGTTTTCTTTATTCCCTTGATGTGGTGGAAGATGAGTTGGGTTCAATCCCTATTATGTGGGAATTTGCAGATATCTTCAAAGAGGTGTCAGGTTTACCACCTCATAGGGAGATAGAAATTTTCATTGATTTAGTGAAGGATGCGAAACCTGTTGTATTGCCAGTTCGAAGACTTGCACCAAAGGAGATGATGGAGCTAACAAATCAGGTTAGTGATTTGTTGCAGAAGGGCTTGATCCGACCAAGTCATTTAAGCCGGGGAGCACCCATCGTCTTTGCTACGAAGGCAGATGGTTCCTTAAGATTGTGTGTAGATTATCGCGAGCTCAATTAGCGAACTATTAAGAACAAGTATCCTGTGCCTAAGATAGATGACTTGTTTGATCAACTCCATGAAGCTCGAGTATTTTCTTAGCTTGACCTTGCTACAGGGTTTCATCAACTAAGGGTGGAAGAGGAGAGTGTACCCTTGACCGCTTTTAGATCTGACCAGTTTTATGAGTGGTTAGTTATGCCATTCGGCCTAACTAATGCTCTAGCATATTTCTTAGACTTAATGAATTGAGTTTTCCGAGATGTGTTTTATAAGTTTGTCCTTGTTTTTACCGATGATATTCTGGTCTATTCCAAGACCGACGAGGACATTTGCACCATTTAAGGATCGTTCTAGGAACACTAAGAGAGCATGTATTGAAGGCTAAGTTCTTGAAGTGTCATTTGGCGTTCAGAAGTTAGGTTCTTAGGTCATGTTGTTTCGGCGGAGGGTATTTTGTTGATCCCGCAAAGGTTATGGCCATTCAAGTCTGGAAGAGGCCGGAAAGTGTAACAGATATTAGAAGCTTTTTGGGTCCAGCAGGTTATTATAGGAGATTCATACAGGATTTATCAAAGATTGCCTCTCGCTTAACGAATTTGACGAAGAAAGATGTCAAATTTGTATGGATGGATAAATGCGAGCAAGCATTCTTAGAGCTATAAAAAAAGCTGACAAGTGCTCCTGTTCTTACTGTGCCAGATGGAGATGAGGGTTTGACTATTTACATTGATGCGTGTGGAACAGGTTTAGGTGCTGTGTTGATGCAACATGGGAGGGTTATCGCTTATGCAATTTGGCAGCTCAAACCGCATGAAGCGAGGTATGCAACTCATGACTTGGAGTTATTAGTGGTAGTATTTGCATTAAAAATATAGAGGCATTATTTGCTAGGTGAGAGGTTCGAGTTATACATGGACCATAAGTCTTTGAAGTATCTTTTTACACAAAAAGACTTAAACATGAGGCAGCGAAGATGGTTGGAGTTTCTTGTGGCCAATGATATAGATATTTTATATACTCCAAGGAAAGCTATTGTCGTAGCTAGTGCGCTCGGTAGGAGGTATGTAGTTATGGCGAATGTTAAGGTTCGTCCGACTCTAATTTGTCGTATCTAGGGAAATCGGCATAGGATCTTCATTTTGCTAGGATAGCTAAAAATGTAAGTGAGAATGAGGCACCAGAGAGGTTGCTGGGATTGAGGTAGATAGCCGTGGAATTTTGAAAATGAACGGTAGGTTAGGTGTCCCGAATATTGAAGGGATTAGGCAAGAAGTTCTAGTGGAGAATCACCATTCTAGGTTGACGATACATCCTGGGGTCGCTAAGATGTATCAAGATATGAGGAGGACGTTCTGGTGGGAGGGCATGAAGAGAGATGTTTCTATCTTTGTGAGCAGGTATGCTAACTGCCAACAGGTAAAAGGTAGTCATCAAAAGATGGCCATACTGCTTCAGCCACTTGAGATTCCGAAGTGGAAGTAAAAGCATATTTCTATGGATTTCATCGACGGATTGCCTAGGTCAAGGAGGGGTAACGAAGGTGTGTGGATTATTGTGGATTGATTGACCAAGAGCATGCACTTCTTACCTGTTAAGACTACGAGGACAACTTCTAGTTTAGCTAAGTTATATGTTAAGAAGATCATCAGGTTACACGTTGTTCCTTGTGATATCATGGGTGATAGAGATCCGATATTCACAAGCCAGCTCTGAAAGGGTTTGCATGAAGCATTAGGGACCGGGCTTACTTTGAGTACCGCTTACCATCCGCAGACAGATGGACAAACGGAAAAGGTGAACCGAGTGTTGGAGAACTTGCTTCGAGCATGCATTTTAGATTTTGGAGGTTTGTGGGAAGAGCAGTTACCACTTGTTGAGTTTTCATACAACAATTATCAGGCCAGTATCGAAATGGCGCCATTTGAAGCGTTGTACAGAAGGCCTTGTAAATCTCCATCGTTTGGGTAGAACCTGGAGATCGTCTTGTGCTTAGTCCGAATATGATCCCAGAGGCATCATATAAGGTTATAGAGATTCGAAAGCGAATTAAGGAAGTGCATAATCGGTAGAAGAGTTATGAAGATGAGAGGCGTAGAGACTTGGAGTTCTCGGTTGGAGACTTTATATTTGTAAAGGTTTCTCCGATGAGAAGTGTAGTTCGGTTTGGAATGGCTGGGAAGTTGGCTTCTTGTTATCAAGGACTTTTCCCGATTCTTGAGAGGATTGGTACACTTGCATATAGAGTCAAGTTACTGATTAGGCTATTGGGTATGCACAATGTATTTCATGTATCGCAGTTACATAAGTTTATGCATGATCCTTCGATGATAGTGGAAGCATCGTAGCAAGAAGACTTGGAGATTGAGCCAAATTTGACTGTGTGGAGGCAGTTTGTTCGTATTGTTGATAGAGATACGAAGCAATTGAGGACTAAGGTTGTAAAGTTAGTAAAAGTGCAATAGAGCGAGGATGCTCGGGATTGTACGTAGGAGACTGAGGATAGTTTGAAGGAATCCTATCCAGATTTGTTCTTAGACTAGAGTTTTCTTTTCTTAGTTTGTATTTGAGTTGTAGCTTAGTTTGTATATAGTTTCAGCAGTGCTATATATATATATATATATCTTGTTCTTCAATCTTCTTTGATTATTGTTCTTGTTGAATTTCGAGGACAAAATGTTCTAAGTGGGGGAGAATGTAGCGACCCAGAAATTCGAACACTTCGTCTTCGAATATCGATACATTTTGAGATATGTTTAAGTGTTATAAATATGATTTTATAACCTTGTTTAACATCATTTAATTAATAAATAATGTTAAGAAACTTGTTTTTGAAAAGTGTTTACAAAAATATATTCGTCGAAGAAAATTCGATAATGTTACCGAAAATCGGTTCATCGATAAATAGCTTTTCGATCGATATAAATTATTCGAACTATTATGCACTTAATAATGGTCAAATGAACACATTAGCAACTAATTAACACACTCTCCTCTTCATAAAGCATGGAATCTTTTAGAAATTTCTATTAGGATAAGAGCTAATATTATGAGAAGGGTACAAGAGTAATTAGCCATAAAGGAGAAGTGACATAAATGAGAAGTGACATAAAATTATCATGTGAGATGGATGCTCCTTTGTGATCTTCCATGGAAGGTAGGAGGTGAAGTAACACTTTGCACAAGCCCATATAAGAGAAGGCATACCCTTAATATCATTCACAAATATTGATAAAGCTTAAGAGAAAATTTCAATGTCTTCTTCTTCTTCTTCATCTTAAATTCCCAAAGTAAATAGTTTGCAAACCTTCTCCAAATCACATCAAACATGGAGTGAGACCTTACCACCACAAAACAACACCTTCTACATAGCTATACTGTGAAAAAGAAAATCCAAACTCTCCCACTTACCTTGGGCCGTTGGTATTAGGTAGCTAAAGGAGGCTTGGAGCAAAGCAAGGAAGAAAGATGAGGGAAAGGTGGTTGCTAGCTTGAGTTTGAACTTGAGTGTTTAGGCTTGGTTGTTTGTTGGGTTTAAGGTGAGATAACTCACCACTTGGATTAATAATTTAACTCATATATGATTATATTTTGTTGTGTCAAAAGTTGTTTGAATTGTTAAGTGACATATGTTGAAAACATTGGTTTTGATCCTTGTTTTGAAAACAGGTGGCATATAGAATTCATATATGGACTTGAATGGACTTATATGACTAGGCCTTGAACAAAGCACGTAGGTTATAGTTGAACATAGGTTGAGATAGGACTCAGATTTGAAAGTGCACTTATAGCGATAGTCGTTATGGATGCAGTTCGCAATTATCTTGTTTTTGACATTTGTTATGGAACTTTGTAGAGAGATCCATAGGGATTTTTCACCGTATTTACAATGTTTTATATGTATGTTTGTTGCTATTAAAAGCCTGATAGTAAAAAGTTAAGTAACATCTCGAAAATGGCTAAAACATCACTTGTGCAAAACTGCCTCATTTAACCTTGATTTTTGGACATCAAATGTTTCAAAAAGGACTTTATGTTTGAATGGTTTGTTTCATTCTTTTAAAAAGTATTGCCTAACTATTTTTAGATTATTTTAAAATTAGTTTGAGATATTTATGAATTTTTAAGAATTAGTTATGATTTTAAAGAGAGGAATTTTAGAATAAAACAAGTTCTTTTTCCAAATTTTGTTGATTTTTCAAACTTGTATTTTAAGTAATATTTTGGATATATGTTTTAAAATCTATTATAAGTATTTCTAAGTAATTTAAATGTCTTTGAAAAGGGGTTAGAATTGCTAAATGTCCAAATAGTTGATTGTTTAATTACTTATTAGAAAAGTAATTAACTATGCTTAACAATAATAAGCTAACAAAGTAATCTTATCTATTTGTGAGAGTTAAGATTGATGTCGAGTGGGGACAGAGCAATAGAGCTCTAACCTATCGGGCTTCCCTCTTAACCGAGGAATAGGTAAGTGGAAAACATCGGAAACGTGTTAATCGAGTTGATTCTTTATTGTCTATGGAAATCATTACTACTATACTTAACACTAAAAGCCGATGAGATAGACTTATCTATATGTGAGATTCAAGATTGAAGTGTCTAGACAAGGCTTGGAGCAACCAGTGCCCGAACTTACCTGGCTTCACTCTTGGGTGAGGAATAGTTAAGTTAGAATGTCAGAAATGAGTTAAGAATACGAATCGTGATTTGTATAAGCAATTGTTTTTACTAAATAATAGATTATCGAACTTGATCTTGTATTAACTTAGGAAGTAATCGAAAGGCTTCATGATTTCATACTAATAAGAACCCCCGGGGAGGAGTATTGGTATGAAACGTCTCTAACTTTCACTTACTTCTAAAAGATCCTAAATTGAGTTTACCGGAATTCATCGATTGGTTTTGAAGAGTCTGGGATCGATAAGTGTTCTACTCACCGAACACCACTTCAAAACTAGTATACGAGTTCTATGTTTTTGGAAGTGGTTGAAAAAGGGAAACTATGTGGAGATTCGAGATCTGTTTGAGATGCTCGAACATAAGTAATTGTTCGTGATCTATTCAGAATATGAGAATCCATGTGTGCTTTTGAGATCTATTGAGATATGGAAATCCATGTTTGGTTTCGAGATGGGAGGATCCAATTTGGAATTCATGTTCTGTTCGAGTGATATAGACTCGAGTGAAAGATGCCGAACGTAACCTCGACATCGGAAATGGCTAAAGACAAAGTAGGATGCATAATCTGAGGTTTGGAGTATGCTTATCGATATTTTGGTACCAGGAGTTGATGGTATTTGATTCACGTTGTTATGTTTATGTTGAGGCGTGGGTCTTTGTATTTACCTTATGGTATATTTTATCTAGAGATATACAATGCTCGGAAGGTGTTTTCCGATCCTTGTGCATGGAGTTCGAATTTGGCTTACTCGAAGAGATCTCCTCGGAAAATCCATTAAGTGAACGTACCTTAGTGGTTTTGAGTGTAACCTAAATATGTTGTGGTGTGACCAATGTAAGCATCGCATCTATTTGATATGGTTTATATTCTGCACCATAGACATTGTCTATCATATCACTATATTAAACTTAATAAATGGTTGGTTTCTTTTGAGGGAAAAATGTTACGGGAATTCGTACGGTCTCAGTAATTACCGTTGCATATATTCATGTATCTCGAGTTTTCTCATACCAGACTTATGTCTGACACTTGGTTTTTTGTTTCCCTAAAATCCTCGCATACTCTTTCGAGTAGGCCGAGTTTCAGGTTTTACAAGACGAGCTGGAGGCTTCCATTATCTATCTATTTTTGTTGTTCCGTTTTAGCTATGTGCGTATATCAGCATTGTAAGGACAGACGGTTATAATAGGTTTTGTAACTCTGAAAATCTTATATTTAGAGTAGCCCTTTGTACTGTTCTTTTGATATTATAAATTACCATTCCGCTATGAGAATCTGATATTGTGTTCTTCTTTTCTTGTTCTACTCATTTTCTTTTATTTTACCATAACTTTTCGTCTTTCCGACACTTGGGTGCTCGGCATATGAATACCGTAGATGTATTAGTGTCAACATTCGAGGGTCGAAAGGTTGGGACGTTACACCGCTCTTTCTAGAAACCATTGATGCACAATTTAAACAAATCGTCTTGCTCTGATACCAATCTGTTATGCAAAAATTGCACAAATGCGGAAATACAATAAACAAGACCTAGATTTCCCAATTTCAACATCAGTAAATCTAGCAACAATTATTCTATTACTCCAAATAAATAGTAAATGGCTATAAAGAAGAAAAGAGACACACAATATTTATATTGGTTCCACTATCATCAAGATAGTGTACGTCCAGTCCTAAAGATAGAGATTTTATTACACATGACAGAGTTACAAAAGATTATAAGATAAGAATTTAAATACCAAAGTCCTAAGTTAGGGTTAACAAGAAGAGACACTCTATTAGGGGATCGCTGGTTGAATGCCAGAATGAGCTTACAATGAAGTCTACCCTCAATATATAGCCAGTGCAAATCCACATGAGTCATCAATTAAATTATCAAGATATGGTAAGAAGATAATGGAGACAATTTACAATGATAACAAATAATGCAAATGTAATAATTAATTCACGCATTCCTTTAATTAGCAAAGATGGAAATAAATAATCCCAAAACAATACGTTTACCGAGAAAGAAATAATATGCATATCTTTTTGCATATTTTTATTCTAAAACATGCGCATGTATTTATTTACTTGGCATCTTATGTAAATGTAGTTCAATAATTTATACATTTTCATATCAAAAATAATGAACAAACGTGATTACTTTCCTTATTACCATAACTTTCTCCTCGATGCTCCGAACGACCTCTCATCTCTTTCATAGTGAAGAACTCATAATCTTCTTCAAAATGACTTATAATTTGAATCGTAGAATCTCAACATAATTATCATTTCCATTGGATCCTAAAGTGAATTTAGCGATATTTCCTAAAACTTCAAAATATTATACATGGTTCTAACCAGTGAATTCATGAAAACTACCTTTAATATTTGTTGTTTAGATAAAGTTGAGTCTGTGGATCTCTCATGGACCGTTTGACTATTTGTATCAGGTTAGACCCCACTACACTGCATTTGCTTTTGGAGTACATCTCATCGATTGTATATTTTTCTACCGTCATACCTGTATACATGATTAGCAATTTTCATGCATAACTGTGTTCATAACATATAACTACAACAAAACAGTCTTTTTACAACGGGCAATGCCCGTTGTAATATGGTCTTCGCAACGGGCATGTGTCCGTTGTAATAGGCCTCGTTGTAATAGATCCACCACATTTTACAACGGGCAATGCACGTTGTAAAAACCGTTGCAGTATACCTTTTTACAACGGGTTATGACCGTTGTAATAGACTAACATACTAGTTGCATAGCCTTTTTCACAACATGCATTGACCGTTGTAAAATACCTATTTAACAACGTGTGTTGACCGTCGTAAGAAGCTCATATAACAACGCACATTGCCCGTTGCAAAATAAATGCAAATTTTAAAAAAAATTACAGCAGCATCCATACAATACATCCATGCTAATACAAAATATTGTCGTAAAATAATTAAAATCACATGCGAAAAGACTAAAAGCTAGAGTCATAGAATTCTAACACTCCAAAAAGTTATATAAGTTTACATGCCAAATACATAAAGCATTAACACATAACAGTCCGCTACAAATATAATGTTCTAAGTACAATCATACTATACAACAGAGATGAAGTCTTTATGCCACGCGACGGTTGATCCAACGGCCTCTTTGATAGTCTGCATCTCTGAATTTGGCCTAAATAAAAAGGCTTCTAGTTTCACCACTACATTAACCCATACTTTCCAAGCATTTGCTCCAAGCTTTACAAAATGTACTGAAGCATCAGGATCAGTGCTTGCTATCGTCTCCTCTGCAACTACGTTCTTCTGCCAACCCAATAGCTGATAAAATATTTATTCATTGTTTATTTATATCTCAATTGGCTGGATAATTAAAATTGAAACTTTGGACAATATAAAATTATAATAAAATTTGCTAATGCTATTACGTCATTTTCTAATACAGCTAATGAGACTAGATTAAACTTCGCTAGAATTATAGTGGAAGTAGAATTTGATTTCTCCTATGGAAATGATTGTGAAGGTAATAGTATTGAAATTGAAGTATCTTACAAGTATCAATCCAAACTGTGTACACATTGCAACGTATTTGGCCATAAAACACAAAATTGTGATAAATTTGTACATTCAACCTGGTGACCAAAGGAAAAAGGCACTGACCTTGAATAAACAGAAATGGCTAGGCAACAAAATAGCAGCCTGTTGTCCTGCGTTTGCTAGCTTCTTGAGAAGGCCCATTACAGTAGGTAGAAATTTTGCTGATATGGAAAGAAGGCCAGGAAGCTGTACCATATATGAACATGCTGATTAATCTAAAGATAAACTTGGGCACAGTTTAAACTGAGGCACAGTGGATGGCCACAGTTTTAAACTGAGGCCACAATGGCCTCAGTTTAAATTGAGGCCTACATGGACTGTAAATATTATTAGAAGATGAGATTCAATGAAATACAAGGTGGCACCAACAACTAGTCGTTCTTAGATTGTAATCATCGTTCGTTTAGAACAAAAATAATATGAAAACTAATAATTGACGATCATATGTCCTAAATATAATTTTACAAGTGGAACAAAGAAAATATACGCTGGAAATTGACATTAAGGGTAAGAGTTACCTAACCCTGATATTGATATTCCAGCTATAATAAAGAGAAAGCAAACTATAATAAAGAGGATATGAGCTAAGTTTTTACAAAACTATGAAGAAACTTCCAACAGTGCTAAATCGACCTATACATAAAATTAAGGGACAGTTTGGCACAGGTCCCTAATAAGTTTCAAAATACACAAAAACCCCAGTAAAATAAAGTTTGTAAATTAGGTCCCTAGAATTAAGTTACTGAATAATGACATACACTTATGCAATTATTCAGTGAATAATTGCAGACATTTATGCAATTATATCAAAAAATTACGAAAAATTCCGCAATTATTCATCCAAAAAATTGCGGAAATTTACGCAATTTTTTCAAAAAATTGCGGAAAATTCCGCAATTATTCAACCAAAAAATTGCGGAAATTTACGCAATTTTTTCAAAAAGTTGCGGAAAATTTCGCAATTATTCACCAAAAAAATTGCATAACTATATGCAATTACTTAGTAACTTAATTCTAGGGACCTAATTTACACACTTTTTTTTACTGGGGTTTTTGTGTATTTTGAAACTTACTAGGGACCTGAGCCTAATATTCACTAAAATTAAAACCATATAGTGCCACCCAGAAATTAAAAACTGTATTAAATAAATAAAGTGAGAATCATTGTCAAAGGCGACAGGGGTAACCTTATCCAGTTGTGATAGTACAACACCATTCGAATTCGTACCACATTGCCTGCTGGATCCAGAACTCAAGTTACATTTTGCTTTCCCAATCGTGTGTGCACCTGCATATATTTTAAGATTAGTTTTGCAATAAAATTGGTGATCATAATTGATACTGTAGTCAGTTAGGCTTGTGAGTTACCTGAGAGTGCAACCATGTCTTTCTGGGATAGTCCCACATTCTGAAACATTTTTGTCAACGTTGCCACATCAGAAGTGGGAGCAGGGATACTATTGTTTGCACCAATTAAACTGGCTGTTAAGCTATCCTTTCTTCCCATCTCTACTTGCCATGTAGGTCCACCTGACTGCTCATTCCAGATCATCATATGAACGTTGATCAGTTATACTATCTGGGAAAGTTAAAAGATGTGAAAAGTTAAGTACCAAAACAATGGAGTCTCTTGCTGCAACCGCTACAACATCAGCACATGAAACAGTTTCAGGGCAGACTGACTCAAGCTCAGTTTTGATTGCATCAATGACTTCAAACCCTCTCAATGAATTCAAGTTTGGTGCAACAATTTTCTCACCTTTTGTGTCATCCGTATCATCCAAAAGCAACGAGGCATCACACCCCTAGTTCAGATTTTTCAATCATGTCAATTAGTTGGATTTACAACATATATTATACCATTTTTATAATTGTACGATAATTGTACATACATTGACAAAATAGTCGTGAAAATGCATCCTGAGGAGAGAAGCAGCCATGCATGGATCTGCTCTGACCGCACGTTCTACACCCGTAAAAACAATTTCTTCAGCTTCTGGGCAGGTGAACTGGTACAAGTCAGTTCTGAGAATGTTTGTTCCAATGCAATCTTTAGATACTTTCTAAGCAGAAGTTATAGATGTTGCTAGTGCAAATAATGTTAATGTTCCTATGATGAGATTTTTATAAATGGAGCTCTTTTGATTTTTTTTTTTTTGATTTTTTTTTTAGGAATGTATTTTCTTGGATCAGTGAAGCAAATGTGCAGAGTATATGTTGTTTTATATAGAACAAAAAGTAAGTCATGCAAGAGCAATGATGGTAGACTTCAGAACATGATGAGATCGAAGGAGTTTTGTTGTACATTGGGACCAAGTAAATTTCATACTTGTATGTTACGTGCTGGAAACCTATTATAAATATATATAAGTACCATTTAATATGCTATTATTTTTAAGTAATGCTTGTTGTTCTAAGCAGAATGTAGAATTTTATATATGCCGTAGATAGTACATAGTTTTGGTAAAACATGCGCCTTTTCAGCTAAGCATACCGAAATTATAACATGCAAGTATACAGCAGATATAATTTTGTGAGCATATGAAAAACAGACATGTAGTTGGTGAAAAACATGTTATGATGTTCACTATTTTTACCGAGTACATAAAATTGACATCATAAGGAGCAGTTTGTTATGTACTTTTTGACAATGATTCTATAACATGTGAACATGACATGATATTATTGTCTGTGATTAGTTTTTACTTCATGCTTTAATTATTTGTGATCTTAAACATGTGTACAACTTCTTATGTTGTCAGTTCAGTTAATTTGGCATTTTAGGCATTGTAATATACTCTTACTGGCAAACCATTATTTTCATCAAATTAACTAGTACTAGAAAATGATTAAGTAGAAGATCACGTTTAAGTTGGAATTTGCTTTGAAATGTTGGAAATGGCTTCCTGTAAAAATACATAGTCTCATGTGTAGAGTATTGTCGAAGTAATCATGTTTGGCTCTTTAATTCGTTGAGCCAAACTAGTCGCACTTATTTAATTATATTTTTTCTTTTATAAAAAAGGGTTGGTTGTTATAATTTTGTTGCCTTGTTTCATTCTAACTGCAAACTAATATCAATGTTCTTTGTGTTGGGTTCCTTTTTTTCCTTAATTTTTGGTTGTTATTAATTATTGTATTCTTTTGGTTATTTATCCTCTCATATACTAGTGGTATAATAATGATACATTTTAATTTGGTAATCTGATGTTTTTTATGCTTATAGCTATGCTTTAATTGCAAATAATATACTCGTAAAAAAAATTTAATTTGGAAAAGACCAAAAATTCATACTCTGCTTTCAAATTAAGGGTGATGCAGAGTCTATGGGTAGTTAGTTTTCGCCTAGTTGATTTGTAGGAATGTTGAAAAAATATATACAAGTTAATGCAAAGCAGTTTCTAAAAAATTTGTCATTTCAGTTTTTGTTTGGTGTATACTTGGAGGCTGCTATAATACCTGAAAATTTCAAGTAAAATTTCATGGATATGGATTTTAAAGGTGGAAATCAAGGGGGTTCAGCATATTTGATGGTTTCTATTTTTCCTGCATAAAATTACTACTAGTTTCCTTGTTTACATAATGATCTGAAATCAAGCTTTTTGTTTTTTCTAATTTTACTCTTCTTTTTTGTTTTATAGTACTCATCGTTAGCATTTACTTTTAAAAGCATATACTCAACAAAACACACATTAACTTTTGAAGCATATATACTCAGCAAAACATACATCAACAAACTAAACACAAAACAGTACACACACCAACAAGCTAAACACAAAAACAGAAGAGCTAGTGTATTTAGATCCTATGAATTTACTGAAATATTTTATTTTTGACTATTTTGGTAGTTCCTTGAATCTTGGGGCTCTGTTACCATGAAAACATACAATTGTTTTAAAGGACATTGGTAGAGCATGTATACTTTAATCCCTGGTATATGAATTATGATGTTAGCTTGTTCTTACAAAATACACACCAAAAACTGATACTGAACCATCGCAACTCTAATGATTCTTCTTTTACTATAAACTATTTGCAATTTCAGAAAAAAATTCTTTTACTTAAATCTTATTTCTAGCTGAACGTTAGGTGCGAATAGAAGGAAAAGGAAGATCTAATGTTGACTTGAACATCAAAGGAAAAAAGAACAGAAACATGATTCACAAAATAAATCTAAAATTGTAGTACCTGATGTTAACGAGAATGTTTCATCAAAATGATCGAGCTGTTTCCACAAAAGATTAACACAAGGTCTCAGAGTAGATGTAGGCACTGCTTCAGAATCAACAATCGAAAACAGCAGATTCACCTCTTTTGCTCTCAATGCCTAAAAATTCACGCAAAAAGAATTCAACTTTCTCCAGGTCATGCGTCGAGCTGCCTTCAATATCGCCTCATTGAGCTGCCTCCAGCACCGCCTAGTCTAGAGCTTGTCAGATAACGCATGCAGGGGCTGTATGGATTTTTGCGTTTTGGGATTAGGGTTTTTGATTTAAGTTAACCTCGCCGCGATTTTTCTGAAATGTTCTTTTCTTCGTTGGCTCTCCCCTATCGCGTGCGTGAAGAAGAGATCGACGAATGTATTATTTTTTTGGAGGAGAATATGAATTCACTTAAGTGGAGCAGTGACGCGGCAGCGAATAACAGAAATGTATGAAACGGTGAAAGTAGCAATCGGTGGATTGAATATACCAAACGCCCAAATCCGTTAATCTCAAATATACCGGATTCTAGTTATCTTCGTCACGTTGATCGCGCACGATGCCGTGAAAGAAGATCTACAATTCTTCGAACGTTGATCAAGCGCACTTGATACCGTGAATTGGCTTCAACAATCGTTGATTCAAGCGCACTCGAATGCCGAAGGTGGAGATAGGAGATTACACTCAACTACCAATTTTAAGAAGAGGCACAAAGCTCTCAAACAAATTTTTATTCAAAATCAACTAACTTTTACAAATGACACCACCATCCCTATTTATAGGGTTACAACACAACACAACACTTACATCACAAAACACAACACATTACAAGGTCCTCACGACCTAACACATTTGTACATGACCGACCTAACATAGGTCGTTAATGACCTAACAAATACAAGACGTCTTAAAAGCAACGACTCAACAACACATAACGACATAACAAATACAGCATACAAACAACATAAGGAATTACAACATAACGACCTAAAACTATAACACCACGCGGCATAAGCTTCAGCGACATGAGGAGAATCAGCTTCAGGAAGGACTTATGCGACCTATAGGACGAGCGACCTAGGCTTGAGCGACCTAAGATTGATGCGGCTTTTGGTCGAGCGACTCAAGGTAGGAGCGACATAAGAAACACGGCAGCGACATAAGGAAGATAGCAACATAAGAAAGAGCGACATAACTTCTTGTGACCTAAGGAATAACATCTTCAGCAACCTAAGCGATGAACGGTTTAAGCCCTTGAGCGACCTAACATGAAGTGTTGTATGTGAGCGACCTAGCATAGGTCGTAGCTCGCTCGTATGTCCTGAGCGACTTAATGCTTCTCGCGACCTAAGATTCTGCGCTTTAAGAACTGGCTTCTGGAATGATTCGCTAGGTCGTAGCCCTTTAGGTCGTAGCCTTTTAGGTCGTAGTTCTTTAGGTCGTAGCTCTTTATCTCGTGATTCGTTAGGTCGTTGGCGACCTAAGAAAATGACCTTTAGCTCATTAATTCGCAACTCTTTATCTCGTGACTCGTTATGTCGTTGGCGACCTAAGAAGAAAGAAGGTCGTGCTGCATCATCCTCCCCCTGTTGAAAGAAATTCATCCTCGAATTGACAGTTTCTTCGTCTTCGGCACCCTTATCCTCGTGAATCGAAACCGAATGTTTGACATTGTCAACGTTAGCAATAGGAAGATGATCCGGCAAACTCAATTTATAAACATCCTCGTTCATTCCCTTCACGACTTCTAAATGACCATTCCTTCTAGCTTCTAGCTTGTTGCAAGTTCCAAAAAGAAATCGATCATTGGTAAACACCGCATACATAAAATCTCCTTCCTTGCATTCAACGCTTCGTCGCTTAATCTCTGCTGATTGCTTATATTTCTCAGTTGTCTTAAGAAATCGTTCCTGTACAACTTTGTAGCATCCTTGCATCTCATTCACAAAAACATTAGCCCGTTTAATCTCCCCTCTCTGCGGTGGCAATGTTGATAAATCTAACGGTCCTTTAGGAATTGTTGAATAAACAACCTGGACTGGACTGAACCCAGTGCTACGATTAACTGTGTGGTTGTGTGCAAACGCAAATGTCCAAATGTTACGATTAACTGCATGGTCGGGTGCAAACTCCGTTGGACATAACTTCGAATCCCAACTTTTCAAATTATCATCCACGAGGCATCACAATAGATTACCTAGGGATCTGTTTACAACTTTATTCTGTCCATCCATCTGTGTATGATTAGCGCTACTAGATTTCAACTTAGTCCCAGCCATTTTCCATAGACTCATCCAAATATGGCTCAGACAACGAGTATCTCTCTCCGAAACAATAGATTCAGGTAACCCATGAAGTCTATCGATCTCTTTGAAGTATAACTGAATGACATTAACGGCCTCTGCAGTCTTCTTATAGGCAATGAAATGTACTAATTTTGAAAACCGGTTAACCATCACATAAATAGAATCATTGTCATGTTGCGTTCGCGGCAGTTCCAAAACAAAGTCCACACTAACATCCTCCCGTAATTTAGCATGTATATGCAACGACATACATAAACTTGCATTTTTCGTGGTCTTCTTTGAAACTTGTCGATTATGGCTTTGCTGAACAGACCTTTCAACTTCCTTCCTCAGTGACGGTTCACAATAAGACTGTGAGATTAACTGCATAGTACAATCACAGCTCAAGTGTCTTCCTACATGTAAGTCTTTGATAAATTTCATTTGCCAACTGCAATCTGTAGTAGACAACTGACTTCCTTCGACTAGCAACCCATCAACCAGTTTTCTCAACTCTTCTTGCTCTGTTGGACACATACGATATCGTGGTCTATGCGGTACAATAGCACTTGACACTATATCCGTATGATGTTGTGTATCCCTCAGTGGCGGTAATTCCTTGGGCAACTCTGCAGGAACTACATCTTCACATTTATTAACCACTGGCACATCCTCCTCAGGAGTCTCGAGATCTTTACTGGTTTCATTCCCATTCAACATAAACAATTCATTACTATTTTTCACCTTTTCGACAGACTCTTCAAAAAATACAAGACTAGTCTCTTCAGGCAGTTCCTTAGAGATCTCATCGTCAAACTCTTCAAATACTTCATCCTCTTCAGGATTCTCAAAATCAGAACCTTTTTCAGATTCCATCAACACTGATAATTCATCATTATCTTCCATTTCATTGACGAACTTTTCCAAAGATAATAAACTATCTAATTCTGCTTTCTCTTCTGTTTCGCTCTCACTTTGTTCGGGCTTCTCGGAAACTAAGGAATTTATACTTGGCTGACTCTCATCCATAAGTTCAGGTGTTATACAAGAATCTTCCATCATCAAGTTATTTCCCTTAACTCCGAACACAATTACTTCTTCCATACTATCGACATTAATCTTTGTCGGTGAAGAGTAATCAACTTCTACATCCACATACTTTGACGTTGAATAAAATTCCATCAACAAATTACATTCATCGTCCTCTAACTCGATCTCTTCATCTTCGTTGTCAAACTTTGGTGGTAATTCTTCGTATGATTCCGTAGGACCGACCTCTTCAAATTCTTCTAACATTGGTTTAACGTCCTTAGGAGTTTTAAGCTTTTCACTTGCCTCATACCTAACCAACGATTCAGCACTACCTTCCTCTTCTTTAACACTTTCGCTGAAAGATAATGGACTAGTCGGTTCCTCTTCTTTTTCTGGCTCGCTTTCAGTAGAATCATCCACATCCTCATTTTCACATTCTTCTACAACTAAGGCTTTCTTCTTGGGCTCCGTACATTCAATACTTCTATGGTCAAACTCTTGATAATGATAGCGCTTAATTCGATCATCAACATTTGTCTTAGTGATTCCATGTACAACTGGTTCGTTGACTCTCTTAGAAACATTTATACTGTAATTAATGCCTTTACTCTGATTGTTGGGGTTTGTAACCACACCCTTTCCTCGACTCCCTTGACTCAACTTCTGCAACTGTTGGTTCAAACGAGCTTGATAGTTGTAGGGTAAGAAATTTGCCTTCATCATCCTTTTCATCTTATCCCACGTGACAACTTTGGATTTCCTCATTCTGATCTCTCTGGTTGATTTAGTTTGTTGCCACCAATCCAAAGCTCTTCCTCTCAGTCTTGTAGCAACTAACTTAACTTGACGGTCTTCAGGCACGTTGTTGAGTTCAAAAATATTTTCAACCTTTGATAACCAATCAAAGAATTCCTCTGCTTGTAGACCTCCTCGGAATTCGGGAATTTCTTTGTCCATCCATGACTTCCGTGTATGACTATTCTCTTCAACATTCCTATATCGATTTTGCCCTTGACCTGGATACCGAATGTGAACACTATCACCATAACTATCTTCTTCACAATTAGATGAGCTTCGATGTCGATTCTGAACATTGACTTTTCTATGACCATGCACGTCCTCTCTACTTCTTCTTTCCTCTACTCGACATCTTTCATAATCACAATATGGTTCATGCTCATAACCACGATAAGCTCTTCTTTCGTCATTCTGATAATCACGATTGTCTCGAACTCCACGATCTCGATTTATCGACAAAGATGATTCTCTTCTTTCTCTATCATAACGTGGCGATATTCTCCTGTGATTTCGATTCATGTCAGACTTCATTCTCTCCACTCTCTCGAAACCCTTATTGAACCTTTCATCGATACGTTGTTCCATCTGTTCAGGATCTTTACTCCCATACAAATCTGCAACATTATGATGATGGTTAACACATCTCGGAGGCATGATCAAATCTTCAACAGATCCAAACACAAACTTCACTTTGATCCAAAAATTCTCGAATCAAACTTTCCCACTTGTTTGAGATCTCACGAACACCCCAAATAAAACAAACACTTAATTCGAACTCCAAAACTTCAAATCTCAAAATTGACGCCCAACGAACTTGGATAAGTTCGTCTCCTAGCTCATGACTTGAACAAACCTCGCACAAACTTGAACAAGCTCGCTTCTAGCTCCAACACTTGGTTCTACTCTCCTCCTTGGCTCGGCTGAGATTGAACAAACACTTCTCCTTGGTCCAACAGGCTCGTCTTAGCTATGATTGGCTAAGTCTCACTCTGATACCAAATGACGCAGCAGCGGATAACAGAAATGTATGAAACGGTGAAAGTAGCAATCGGTGGATTGAAAATACCAAACGCCCAAATCCGTTGATCTCAAAGATACCAGATTCTAGCTATCTTCGTCACATTGATCGCGCACGATGCCGTGAAAGAAGATCTACAATTCTTCGAACGTTGATCAAACGCACTTGATACCGTGAATTGGCTTCAACAATCGTTGATTTGAGCGCACTCAAATGCCGAAGGTGGAGATAGGAGATTACACTCAACTACCAATTTTAAGAAGAGACACAAAGCTCTCAAACAAAGTTTTATTCAAAATCAACTAACTTTTACAAATGACACCACCATCCCTATTTATAGGGTTACAACACAACACAACACTTACATCACAAAACACAACACATTACAAGGTCCTCACGACCTAACACATTTGTACATGACCGACCTAACATAGGTCGTTAACGACCTAACAAATACAAGACGTCTTAAAAGCAACGACTCAACAACACATAACGACATAACAAATACAGCATACAAACGACATAAGGAATTACAACATAACGACCTAAAACTATAACACCACGCGGCATAAGCTTCAGCGACATGAGGAGAATCAGCTTCAGGAAGGACTTATGCGACCTATAGGACGAGCGACCTAGGCTTGAGCGACCTAAGATTGATGCGGCTTTTGGTCGAGCGACTCAAGGTAGGAGCGACATAAGAAACACGGCAGCGACATAAGGAAGATAACAACATAAGAAAGAGCGACATAACTTCTTGTGACCTAAGGAATAACATCTTCAGCGACCTAAGCGATGAACGGTTTAAGCCCTTGAGCGACCTAACATGAAGTGTTGTATGTGAGCGACCTAGCATAGGTCGTAGCTCGCTCGTATGTCCTGAGCGACTTAATGCTTCTCGCGACCTAAGATTCTGCGCTTTAAGAACTGGCTTCTGGAATGATTCGCTAGGTCGTAGCCCTTTAGGTCGTAGCCTTTTAGGTCGTAGTTCTTTAGGTCGTAGCTCTTTATCTCGTGATTCGTTAGGTCGTTGGCGACCTAAGAAAATGACCTTTAGCTCGTTAATTCACAACTCTTTATCTCGTGACTCGTTAGGTCGTTGGCGACCTAAGAAGCAAGAAGGTCGCGCTGCATCAAGCAGTGAATATTTTAATAGTAGAAGAAATATGAGATTTAGGAGGACGAGAGGAGGAACTCGATGAGGCGGTGAAGCTGCGGGGAGAAAAATGCCATGGAAATTGAAATTTAGGGTTAATAAAAAGGGGAAAGCGGGAAATGAAAATTTTGAAAGGCAAGGGAGCAAAAGTGGCCTGCTAACCAAAATAAGAACAATAATAAATATTACCATAAACTTGTATTTTTGAATTTTAGAAAAATCATTTTCAAAAAATTAATTCTGCGAATAATTTTAAATTTATTTTAAAAAATTTAAAAATTTAATTTTTATTTGAAACATTAATTATAATTAAATATTAAATGCTAAAAGGTAAATTCTTGATTCTAATTAAATATTACATGTTAATTATTAAATATTAAATAATAATCGTAATTATTAATTATTAATCATTTAATAGTAATTATTAATTTCAAATTACTATGTATTAATTTTTATATATTAATAACTAATTATTACTTATTATTGCTTATTTATAATTGAATATTAATTATTAAATGTTAATTATTAATTATTAAATTTTTGTCGAAATTCGTAAAATATATATTATAAGTTAGATATAATAAGCGAAATTTATATTAAATATGACATGAATTTCTTGAAAATTAATTTTTATTAAAATATTTAACATTACGTCTTAATTATTATTAATTATTACTATATTACTTCTTAGTTGTAATTGAATATAAATTATTAAAATTTAATTACTATATACAAGTTACCAATTATTTTTTAAGCATTATATATTTAATTATTATTTGCTATTAGTTTTTTTATTAATTAGTAATTATTATAAATTAATTTTAGTAGATCATTATTATTATTTAATATTAATTTTTACTTTCAATTATTATTATTTGGTTAAATATTTTAATAATTACTAATTAATTAAAAAAATTCATTAATCACCGTGTATGGCATATTACAACGGTCCTGAAGGCTATTACAACGTAATAGCCTTCTATTACAACGGGCAGCAAATGCCCGTTGTAAAAAGGGTGTTATATAGGGCATCTATTACAACGGTCCTGAATGGACCGTTGTAATAGCCTTCTACTACAACGGGCAGCAAATGCCCGTTGTAAAAAGGGTGTTGTATAGAGCATCTATTACAACGGTCCTGAATTGATCGTTGTAATAGCCTTCTATTACAACGGGCAGCAAATGCCTGTTATAAAAAGGGCGTTGTAATAGGGTATTTTTGTTGCAGTGTATTTTACTTAAACTTGAACAAAGGAGGGGTGAGCAAGTTGACACATACGCTTAGGTTTTTAGCATACTCTTTTAGATTCCGCTGGTGAGTTTTATAGTACCGGTAATGAGAAGTTTTGAGAGTATTGATTTTGACCGTAAATGATCGTAGCAGTTTTGCTTGATTTACATGAAATATTGTTATAGTTGATCGATGTATGTTTGAAAGTTTAATATACACCGGTTGTAAAGAGTTTTTGTTTTGTAAATATTAATTTTCCAATATGATTTGTGGGAGGATAAATGAAGAGAAAGTTAGATTCCCTCAAACGTCTCAATTTTATCGATTGAAAATTGCAATTAAAATTATACAACGCCAGTTTTATAATCGACAATAATCGGTGTGAAAAAAAACCTACAAACAAGGATTATTGCGATATCTTAAATACATAGCCGTTCAAAATCAGTCAAAACGGTTAGAAAAAAAAACATTCAAACGGAGCCTCAGATATTAGTTGATATTTACTACTCGAAGGGTGATAGCTTCTCCTTCCTTCTTGGTTGATTTAAAAAGAAATGCAGTTTGGCTGTTAACCCAGTATACAAATGTCGCAGAGCCATAACATATGTTACAGATAAGGTTTGTAAGAAATGTAATTACTTTATATTTTTTACTCGCTGAAATTACTTTGGTCTGCCACTTTAAAATTTAATCTTACCTTGTGATTTCCTACTGGGTCATTTCCTGCTCTCAAAAAAGTATTATCATTTGTATTTTGTTCTGACAACGGTTTTCACTAACAACTTATCCAATTTATCAAGTTTTTAAGTTAAACCTTATCAAATTTTGCATGAAAGGATACGTTTCTGACTTTGTTCCATCAAGTTTTCAGGATAGAACAATAGTTTCCAATGTGCTAAAACTAACCCATATGAGAAATTGCCATGGTTAATATTGTTGTAATCATAATATTTCAATCTATAAATTTGAGGCAGTTATCGTCTCCATCTTTCATATCGGGCCAAATTAGAGATATCAACATGCTACCATAATCAATAACACAGCGCATTTGGAAACCGAGTTTAGCAGGGGGTGCATGCTAATAAAAGAGCCAAAACATTGCTCCTATATTGTCCTACAGCTGCTTACAAATTGGTTCAGTTTCAGTCAACTAATTTGTTCAATTTCATCCTCTGCAAAGCCACAAAATAGGAAAGAATACCCATATTTATTTCCAATACAGCCTCAAAAAATCTATCTATCTATTATCTATTACTTACATATAAAAGCAGGAAAACTCATCTACTTACGTGGCACATCTCCTATATCAGTTTTTGTGATTCTCTGCACTCTCCTGTTTAAACATTCAAAACCGTTCTCATCCACGTTTCCGCGATTTGCGTTTTCAACTTCTTCACTCCTCTGCCTAAACCAATCGTCACTCCTCTGCCTAAATCAATCACATCTAATCTCTATGTTCATTTTATTTTTTGCCAATTTCTCTTCGTATTTCCATCTCAAATCCTTTTAATTCATAAGGTATTGCAATATTCAGCTCTCCCATTTAACTTCTGCAGATCATGCATTCCCAAATTCAAACCCTAATTCAATTGTGGGAATTTCAGATCGTATAGCTTCATCCACAATACTAGACGACGAAGAAGCGTCAGCCTGCAGCAGCCAAAATCAAGTTGCAAATCACTAACTGCTCCTCTTGCTCGCTGGTTTGAAATGAACGGTGAACAGCAGTTGAAAATTTTATTCTTTTTTCTGTACAGACGCAAATATCATATGTTGGAGAACCAAGTGCGAAATAAAATAAAATAAAAGAACATATGTTAGGAACATATATTAGACATTTTTTTTAGTTTCTCGATTTTTGCATCTCTTTGCATGCTCACTACATTTTTTTTCCTCCTGGTACAATATAGCAGTTGATTTTTCTCACTAGATTGGAGTCCTAGCCATTTGTACTAAAAAAAGATAACTGAACCATTCCATTAATTAAAGTAGTGAAATTTAGTATCTACCATGTTGCTTCTGATTTTCATTTTCATATTTTTTGCTTATCTCATAAATAAACTTTCTTCCATGTTAGAATTTTATACAGTATTGCCATAAAAGCATATTACAGTTGCGCTTCTTTAATTTTATTTCATGTGGACTATTTGATACGACCGCATTAGGTAGAACTCACACCTAAAAGCTAGCTTCTAAGGGGAGGGTGTCTAATGGGTTATATACAAGCCAATGTACCACATATTTTACAATGTGTGACATATCATTTCACCGTTCTTCGAAAGTCCGACGTCCACGTCGACCCACTCTATCGACACTGACCCGACGGTAGCCCTTTTCTCTTTTGGACGGCTTCACTCACCTATCAGTATTTTAATCTAGCCTATAGGTCGCCCCTCTCGTGGCTCGAACTTTCGTTAACGGTTCTCAGTGAAAGCACCAATTGATCCGACCGCATTAGGTAGAACTCACCCTTAAAAGCTAGCTTCTAAGGGGAGGGTACCTAATGGGTTATATACAAGCCAATGTACCACATATTTTACAATGTGGGACATATCACTATTCCCACGCCTTCAACAAATTTCCAACAATACATGGTCATAATGAAACGTGGCGCATGAATGTTTGTTTATCATTTGATAATGATCTTCGGCCCTACCATCCAAATTTTATGCAGGTAATAGTCTTATCCTCATCTTGCTGCAATTTATGTTTATTTTTCCTTCGTAATCATACTGCTAACTCTTGGATTATTAGTGAGTTAACTCAATTTTGGTTCCCTCCCTGTATACTCACTTTGCTCCCCACTCTACGACCTAGCTTGAAATATACGTATAACCCTTTTTTTCCAATGGCGCCATTATTTGATAGCTCACAAAGTGTTTGATTATATGTGGCACTCGATTTTTCAGTTGCACTGATATTTACTGTTAACAACATCATACCTATATTACTGAACTGCTCTGCTGGCTGAAAGAGGGGGTAACCCATTCACCAATAGGACTGTAGACTTTAACGTTGTATGTCTTCCGCATGTCAATTACATCTGTCTGCGTTAGTTTCTGTGTTTAGTTATGTTTTCGCTCACATGGTCTTTGTGCTGTAAAATGAGCAGCAACATTTTCAGTGAAGAACTGTTGTTTATGCATACATGTTTTTCTCTGTTGTCATGTCATCTAATATTTCTACCATACTTATCCCCCACCTTTTCTCAACTGTCAGTTCATAATATTGGTTGAATGTCTGCTGATTGTTTAATTTGAGTAATAGTTGTTGTAGGTTTGTGAATTGCTATCTGAACATTACGGATGACAGGGGGAAGGCTATTTGATTTGCACGATGAGAACTGTCTTCGTTTGCTAATTAAACCTACACCTCTTAAGCATTTTCCCACTTGCGTCTATTGACTGTTCATCTGTTTTCGTCCTACTTTTGTCTTCGTCTCTGTATGAACACGGGTTAGACATGATATTTTCCATGACACAGGGTTGTATACAGGCATAGCGTTTAAAACTGTTAACACTGCTATTAAACTACCATCTCAATGACTTCACTTAGCACTCCCACACGCTGTCGATGCCGATGTATGTTCTTTCTGCTGATGTTAGTGGTAGTGATCTTGAGTACACTATTATAAATTAAAATTTATGTTTCAATTTGGTCGAGGTCATTGTGGATTTATGCTCTACACGTTTTTACTGCTCCTGCTTTATCTGTTGATTACCGTTGCCAATAATACCATTGATTGCTTATTTTTTTACACCACCGATCTGCATTATTTTCATGGATTTTCTTCTTGCTACAAATATAGCATTTGTTAGCTTAAGTTGTTCAATTGCCTGCTTTACTGGACCTTTTTTCTAGATCCCCTGCCCGAGGTTAGATTACTTCTTTCTGGTTTAAATAAAAAATGTTTGACAGTATAGTGTCTTTAATCCACCATGCTGTATCTTTTTTATGCAAAGATAATGTTTATGGAATTTATAGTGTCACAAAGGCATGCCCTTAACTCTGTATTGAGTTGAAATTTTATATTTCTGTGACTGTACAAGTTGTAAAGCATAAGAAATGCAAGACTTGAATATTGGAGTATATTCGAACTGACAGAACAACAACGAAACAAGAAGACGTGCATGAATAATAATCATTTCTTACATCCAAAAGTATGGATTAAAAATTTTAGTCCTACCATTGCCTGTTTATACATCTGAAACCTATTTACCCTTTACTGTGTTTATGGTTTCAGTACATTGTAACATCTTCCATTTTTCATCTCTAACTTTATTTTATTTTTCTAATCTATACTGCTTCTTATAGTAATGTACTATGGAACGGGGAGGCATTAATCAATTTCCACTCAAATTTGATGAATCCAAGTGAGACAAAGGAATTCTCACACGTATTTCAATCCTTGTGACAGTATTTCGGCATTTTTCTGTTAAGGTACACACACATATGTATATAGTTTTCCTTCTTTAATAGTGATTTCGAATATTCCTGGCATGTGTATGTATGTACGTTAATGTATAAATGAATGAATGATGCGTGGAGTTTGGAAGCATAATCGACATAGTCAAAGGGCATGAATAGATTATCAGCAAGTTTTAATGCAACCAATACCCAACTCCTTGCAACTATATGATAAAAATAAAAATCCATGATAATAATACATTAATGGATCACTCGAGATATTAAACCGGCTTAATGACCTTAAAATATATGCAAAGGTGATGCAACATAACCATATATGAAGTTTGTAGCAGTCATAAAAAAAACAGTTGTATCCTGATATTGAAACTTGGGGATGATATATCAAAATGAAGTCATATATAATACTAAGTATAAGATATACAATAAATATATACTAACACTACTGGATGATGTTGGGTTTAAATTCGAAATAATTTTATTTCTATTTTTATGGGCGCATAGAAATATAGACTATCATTTAATTTTGCTTTTAACCATCAGGTTAATATAATCAATTCTTTTTACATACAAAAGAAGAAATATTAAAAGGCAGTGATATACTTGAACCGTTCAAAATAACCAAAATAATGCTTCAGTATAGCAAAGCAACAAACACATGTAGAGATATAGCTAATTTTCCATTCCTCTTCATGCTCAGTTTAATCAAATCAAGCTTAAAATTGATATATTAGTGAATTTATGTTATATGTGTCCAAATTAATGTAAGTGGGTTTGTTGCTATCCAAGAGTGGAGTTACTGATCCAGTAAAAGCAATATGGAGTGTGGTATAAATGATGATTATCAGTGATATTATTGATATATTAATTAGTATCAGTGAGTGTACGTTAAATTTATATTAATGAAACCACTATTTATTATTTTCCAATTCGTTTTAAAACTTCTCATTATTTACACGAGTATATATGCACGTCCAGGTGGACCTGCATTTAACTGTTGAGCCATAATTTTATAACATGGCTATTAAAATACAATGATAATAAAATCAGCACAATGATTGCTTTCCACATTAACACTTTCAAATATAGCCAAAATATCTTTGAATTGCCTCATGAATTGGTTTGATGTACATGAGTAGTAAGATCCGTGCGATAACAAATAAACAAAAATGTTCTATATACCCTTTTAATTTAAACCAATTATTTTGTCAAACTGTTTTGTACATGAATTTTTTGAAAGCGTAATAATAATGCTTCTCAACTCTAATGTTTATTTAAAGTATTGCTTTTTCTGCAATAGAAACATCATTTGAAAGAATATAGCAACATTTTTTGTATACACAATTTCTAGCCAATTCCAGCATCCAACCATTGCCCACCGTGTATATGCAACCTTACACCATAAAGCATGCAACCTTCTCTCCCAAAAATTGAAAGTATTGTTCGGATTTCCATTGTAACATTAGAAAGAAGAAACAGTCTGTAAGTTTTACCTTTATCAAGCAGAATCTACGTAAGCAAAAGCTGAAAAGTTGTGACAGAACATAACAATAATAGTCTATAATTTTTTAGTGTAAAGACGCAAAATAGAACCGTAGTCCAAGCTAATATACATTCTTTTGTACTAATAGCATCATAGAAGTGTTTCATTATAACTTTAAGTGGCATACGTTTATCCTTCAAAGTGCAACAGTTAATTATAGCAGCTCAAGTGGAAACAGACAGTAATGCCATTTTCTAGGCAAAAAACATGGTTGAGTAATAGTAAATATAAAACCTCCTTTGAAACAGCTTAATAAAACACTCGCGTCATGTAAAGATTGCTCTGGTTGGAATTTTACCCCGTCTAAAGATTGCTCTGCTTGAAACTACTTTGCGTTCTCCTTAGAAAAATGTCAGCTACAATGAAATGCTTTGCAACCTAGAACTAAAAGCTGCACTGCCTAAGCATTCCAGATCTGATTTGAAGGTCATTGCTTCTATGTAGCTACCGCTTCTTCGCCAATGATGAGTGCGAACCCGTGCTACGCACACGGTGGTGTGGTCCTAAAAATTTTTTTGCCTTCATTTTGCTTGTTACTATTTATTATCAATTCGGTTAAATTTATTATTGCAGGAAACTGTTGTTGTAGGAAACTCTATCCGAATATATTTTTTTCAAACGTTGTTTTAGATGTTTGGTGAACAGTCTGATTTGCAGTTATATCATTTAGTGATTCGTGTACATATATAACTCTATGCATGTTCCAATTTCGAGTTGGTTGGGCATGGTAATGGGCAATGCTATTTATTTCCGAACAGCATTGGTAGATTAGTGCAAAATGTGTGGTCATAAATTAGCTTTGCAGTTATGCTAAATTCTGATTGCTGAACTATGAAGTCTGAATGATGGTTGTTGAATGCTGAATTCTGAATAATCACTTGTTTGTTTGCATTCAATATTCAGAACTAAAAACAACATTAAACATTTATTTAGAACAAAGAATAAGCACTAAAAAAATTCTGAATTATTTTATCTGAATAGACGGCTTTATTCAAAACATTGCTAATAAAACAACATAGAAAGTTCTGATTATAAATCATAACTTGGATAATAAACGCAACCTAATGTTCATTTATTTATGTTGAAAGCAATATGTGCAGGCTAGCAGGAAGCCGCAAACAGTGGTGGTTAAATATTTTCCACCTTGTAGTAAATAACATGTACAGAATAATAAGACAATACTTACTCAATCACTATTGCATGGAATCAAGGTAGTTGTTAGAAGGCATTACAAATGTCTAATATGCATGAAATGTGTTAATGCAAATCGTTTGGAAGACCATTAGGTACAACTGGATTTAAAAATAATAGGTATATAGCATAGAGACTGTCATGAATTGAAAACATGTATAACCAAATTAAACTTGATGTCCAATGTGTTGTTCTTTCCATTATGTAGTGTCTGTAGCTTTAGTAGGTCCAACCTTTTCTTGGTGTGGATTTTGATGTCTGCCCTTGAAGTTGAACCATGTTGCTCTGTGTATGCACCTGTGAATTGGAAAAATATCAGCTCATAATGTATTTAGTATGTCAACCGATGTGTAACGACCCAGAATTTTGAACAAATTAAATTGAGAATATTTAATTAATTTTAAATATTTGAACGATAATTTAATTTGAATCCCCAATCGCAATTTGAATTTGGCGATTAAACTTTAAAATTTAATCGATTTGAAGTGAATAAAATTTAAATCTTCAATTTAAAGTTGAAGAAAAATATTTCGAAAGCTTATAAAACTTGTATTGATAATTCTGAAGATGATTGAAGCTTCAGAATCCAATTTCGAATAGATTTGATCAGTTTTGAAATTTATATCGTTTAACCGATATTTAAAAATAGTCATTTTTCAAACAGTCTCGGAATTCGACGAAACCAGTTCCATTGGGTCCGGAATGTTGTATTATTTCCGGATTTCAATTTTCGTAATTTTCGGTGTTGATACGTGAGCAAACGGTAGGTAAACGCAATTAGATTTGATCGAATTCAAATTGAATTTTAAAATTTTAGATTAGTCAACAACAAAATATTATAGCCTCCTAAAATCACGCAGAAGATTACGCAACCCATCCCTCTCCCTTCTTTCAGCCTAAATTCACGCCTTCTTTCGTTCAACCCTTCATTTCAATTGTCATGGCCGACACCCCTATTTACAGAAGCAAAATCGAATTCGAACAAAAATGGCCGAGTTAATCTCCTTTCCAGAAAAGAAAGAAAAATAATAAAATCGTGGCCTTCTTTCTCAAACAAAATCATAACCAAATTTAAATAAAACCGAGAGTGAATCTCGTATAGAAAAATCCCTCCCCTCAGTCGAATCCAAGATTGAACTGCTAATATTTTCCTTTCTCAAACTCCTGTTCAAGATCAAGTTCAAAGATAAAATCGCGTGCCCAATTTCCCTCTACATTCGAACGAAAATAAATGGGGTCGAATAAAGTCGTTCCAGTCGTGATGTGGGGTCGCAATTGAGGCTGGAAGCTCGCGAAGCTATCAGAGCTTGGGAAAATTGCTCGATCGATTTGGAAGGGGGGGAAAGCTGCATTGTTGTTCGATCGAAGGCGGAAGGAGCGGCATCTCAAAATGGAAGCGCGCGCGTTCGCGAAAAAGGCTGGGCTTTGTGACGAGTTCGCGTGGTATCGAATTCACGATGGCGTTTGCGGTGAAGCTCGCGACTGGGTTTGGTGGATGGTCGACAGGTGACAGATACTGGCGATGGGGTTCGTGGCAGCGTTCAATCGTGGTGACGATTCTGGCATTAGACAGAGATGAGTTCGAGCGATGTCGAGCTCAGGGTCGTGGCCTTCTAGGGTTTTGGGTTGATCTTAAATTCGATTGTGAGGTATTTTCTTTTGAAAATTTATTTATAAAATTTTATATGCTGAAAACAAGAGAAAATAAAAATATACATAAGCAGTTTTCGAATTGTATATATATGTGCGATTTTGAAAATATTGATTTCGGTGAGCTATTTGTTTTATTAACTTATCTAATTTTTGTTACCACCGAAAGAAAATTTATTAAAGAAATTCTAGTTCAAGATTTAATTCTTCTGTTAAATAAATTATTTAAAAGTAATTTGTTTAAAAATAAATTATTGGTTAAACCCAAAATTTTAGTTTAAAATCAATTCGGTAGTTGACTAAAATTATAAATGGATAATGGAATTGTTGATTTATTCAAATATTAATAGATGGTATAAATTATTTATACAAGGTTAAAGTCGAGAAAACGAAAGAAGAATTGGATTGGATTGCAAAATTAAAAGCTAAGGTGAGATCTTCTCACTCAAAATTTAAAGTGGAATTTTTGCAGTTATTTATTGACTGATTGATTGCTATTTGGATGTGCTATTAGATATAATAGGATATATCTATATATATAGCAATATATACATATTGGCATATGTATATATTGGATTGATGATTTCCCGCCTCGTATAGCGGATGAGACCCTATTGCACCGTTAGTAAGCGGATGATATTTATAAAACCCATATACCGCGATATTCCACCTCGAAGTGGAATTGGTATTGTGCTAACGTCTTTGGATGCAGGGAAAACAGGTTGGAGGGATCCAACTGGACCCCTCACATTGATTGAATTTATTTCTATTGTGATGTGATAATCTGTGAATGATTATTGATGTTATTGAATTGATGTTTGGAAATTGTTTGAAAGCTAAAAATTTAGCTGAATGGATGTTTGATATCATTGGATTCCAAAAATAAATGAAATTGAATTTTTGAAATCAAAATAGAAATTTTTAAGTAAATAAATTTTTAGAAGTTGAATAAATTTGAAGAAAAGAATTTAAAAGTATAAAAGCTGATTTTTATAATCTTATTGAATAAATCCCAGAATAAAGTGAAAATGCTAAATAAATGGATTTCATAAAACAGTGATTATAAATTGAGGAATTCAATTTAAATTTGGATTTTTAAATAGATTGAAAGAGACAAAGAAATTTATTTTCTTTAAAAGGAATTTATTTAAAAAAGAAATAAGTGAGAAGTCCAATTAGAAATTTAATTGGCAAATTGAAACGAATTTGGAAAATTGATATGAAATTTATAGATTTATAAATTTTGAAGTTAAATTGATATGAAATTTATAGATGTATAAATTGTGAAGTTAAAATGAATGAAATTTATAGATGTATAAATTGTGAAGTTAAAATGAATGAAATTGTAGAATAGAGGATTTATAAGAAATTTACTTATAAATTTGACTTTTGCACTTAGATGAGATATGAATAGAAATTGCTAAATGAAATGATTTTATAAGTTGAAATTGTTATGCGATTTATAAATGTTGTTTATAAATCCGAAATCACTTATTTTGATAAGTAAATTATAGAAGTAAATAAAAGAAAATTTATAAGTCGAAGTTGTTATTAAAATAGAAATAGAATTTATAAACGTGTTTATAAATTCAAAATCAGTTGAATTTGAGAAATTAAATATAGAAGATTTTTAAAGAAGATATATTCGCGATTTTGGATAGCGAATTTTTATGGAGATAAAAATGTGTAGAAAATATTGAAATGTGGTTAGTGAAGTATATTCACGATTTTGGACAGTGAATATATTATTAAATAAAATGGATTTATTTTTGAAGAAGTGATATTAAAAATGAAGTTAAACATTTTAAAGATGTTTTAAAATGTATTATGAATCGAAAGCATAGATTTCCACAGTTCTTGTTGAAATAGACGTTTTCGAGAAATAAGGAAATGGTAGACTATAACACTATTGTTATAGTAAATGATTTCCGAAAGGAAATGTTTTTGTCTAGTATGGGATTTATATATCTATCTAAATTTCGAATCCCTATACTAGTGATTTTGAGTCGTCGTAACAATGTTTTACGTAACATTCATTTTGACTCAAATAAATATTGTTATAGTAAGTGATTTCCTTAAAGAATGAAATTATACTTAAATTTGATTTAAGTATATTGAATATTTTCAAAAGTTGAAAATAAATAGATTTGTGAAATACTTATTATTAAATAAGTATGGAAATGCTTTTCCAAAATGAAATGAAACGTTTTGAGATTTTATCTTCTTAAAGATAAAATGAAATTGAATATTTGAAATCGATTTGAGAATCGTATATCAGTAGATATTTTGAAAATATAAATTCACTATGGAATTTATGAAGGAAAGGGAAACTGTTTAGAAAAATAAACATTGATTTATTTTCGAAGTGTGGAAATTTTATATCTAGTAAAGATATTTTGGAAAATAAATAATTTGGAAAATTATTTGGAATCTTATGATGTTGCACATCTTTATTGATAGTTAAATAACCGACTATCAATAATTACCTTTAGATGGTATTTGTTGTGAATTGGATGAATTTGAATGCCACACTTATTTTTAAATAAGCGCTCACTATTCGGGTTAGCCGGGAAAGGACCATGGGGTCGTATAACCCATTCCGAATATGTGATACGTCGTTATGAATCGCATTTGAAGACCGGTGTTGAAGACCGGATATTTTTGAAAACGGAAGGATTACCGTCGAGTTACTCTACATCGGCTGATCTCCGATTTAGAGGTTTTATCACCCTTAGTGACGGGAAGTCCGGACGTGATTAGAAAATTATCCGGATATGCAAGGGCTTCGTGAGAAGTGCCTTCGGTTCTGTTCGATCCCGGAACAGACTTGTATGGATTGTGTGTCTGACGTTACAATTTGAGATATAAAGCTGATTTCTTTCAAATACATTTCTGTTGGTGGCGGAGAATTTATTCTCTTAGCTTAACACCCTTCTCTGAGACGTACGAGCTCAGAGGTTATGTAGTTGAAATTTATCAGCGATATATCCCAATTTGGTAACGTGGCATACTGAGTGTTGCTGTGAAATGATCAGTGTTTGATCATTTGTGATATGATCATTTGTTTGATCTTATATCTTTGTGATCATAGGTTGATCATTTGTTTGACCCGAAGCATGGCTTTGTAGAAAGCGTAGCTTTGTGGACGAGACTTCGTTGAGCCTCACACCCCGGAAATGGTCAAAACAGGAAGGATGCGGCAAGGTTCTAGGGAGTAGCGCCCCTTAGTGTATGTCATTCCTTCTGGATAGAGGTGGTATCATGGTATGGAGCCCAGATACTTAACCTATGTGGTTGCTGCATTATTATCTATGTGGTTTGTTGGAAATCGGGGATCCTCGGGAAGATCGGTTACGATCGGGGGATGACATACGTGTGTCAGTAGTTACCTACTTTTGCAGAGGTAACCCGGCCTTGCGTTGGCAGAGATCTAACCGTAATGTTAGATTATTTCTCGGGTCGTCTATTCCAGGGACGTACCCATCGTGGATAGGAAGTTCCTTAGCCTGACCATTTGTTGGAAATCCAAAGAAACAATACGCGACGTGTACGGTTTTAGTTGTATTACCTGCTATGGAATGTGGCGGTAACCTGCTATTGAACATAGTAGCTATAGTAGGCATAAGTGCGGAATGCCTATGCTGGCTAAGATTTATATTATACTTTCGAAATGTTTTCTACACTATGCACTAATAATAATATCAAAAATGATTTGATTTTGCGTAGTAAGCATCTTTGACTATCATAAGAAGAAATCTCCTCCAATTCTGCGTTTGCATTGTGTGTGTGGCGGGAGGTCTTATGGTAGTTTCATTTTCCAAAAGCATTGCGAATTGACTTTAAAATTCTCTGCTATTTATTTTAAAGAATAACTGTTTTACGATCTCACACCAGTCACCATGACTGACTCGGAGTTTATTGTTTCCCTTCTAAACTCTGGGTGCCCACCAATTTCCACACGGGCAGCCTAGAGTTATGTCATCAGGATATTCTGGAGCTTTGGAGATAAGCTGGAGGACGAGACGTAGTATTTGTATCTGATAGTATTTATTCCGCTGTGTATTCTGTATGAGGACAAGTTTATATAACTGTCCATTGTTGTATATTGACTCTGATTGATGTATGTATAAACTGATATAGTTCTTTGTTTTAAAAGACTAGTGTTTATCTATTATATATTGTTCCGCTGCGGTATGTGAGATTCTGATATTGTTTTCTGTTTCTGTTCTGATGTTATTCTGTTGTTCTTCTTTCTCTATTTTCTTCTTCTCTTCTTCTTTTACTCTTTTCTTCTTCTTCTACCTTTTTCTTCTTTTTAAAACCATAACTTTTCGGGTTTCCGGCATTCGATGGCTCGGCAGTCGATAAAGTGAGTATCGATGTCGAATTTTCGAAAGTCGAAAATTTTCGGGATGTTACAAGTGGTATCAGAGCATATGGTTAAGCGACAACCCTGCTCTGTTGGGTGTTACTCATTAGAGATAGAGTTAGTAGTACTCTAGAATGAGTTGAGTGTAATAATAGATATGAGCGCGTATTTGTTAGTGAATATAAAATTGTTTTATATTGTGATGATTGATTTATTGAGTGGTATATGGATTCTGGTCGGTATGGTCTAGACAACTCTATCGATAGGAATCTCTAAACACTCGAATAGAACAATTCAGCACAGTATTGTTTTTAAATAGGGTAAATGAGATAATTTTGCCCAAAACTATTTTTGTATAGAAAAGAAATGTTTTTCTATGAATTACTATAGTATGTGGTTGTTAGAAGTGATAATATTAATCTATTATCATTGAAATTGAATAAGGAATTCAAATCGTAACTCCAAAGTTAAGAAATAAATTCACATACAAATGAAATTTAAAGAATGTAAATTATAAATGTAATTTGTGATTTGAAATGGAATTCCAGAGAAGTTTTTGGAAATGTTTTGAAAAGAATCTGAAAATTTTGAGATTTGGAAAGTTAAAATCCTTTTTGATTTGAAAATGAATTTCAAAGGTTTTGAAAAGTATTTTGGAAAGTTGAAAGCTCTAAACTCTTTTCGGTCGCTGGAAAATAATTCCGATGATGATCGCGACATCACCGGTGTTCATTTTCGGGTTTCCAAAAGAGGGATTGCTGCCAAATTGTTTTAAATGGAAGTTGTTTGAAAATTTGGGTTTTGTTTTGGAAATTCAAATCGAATTTGAATTGTTTTCAAAATGGCTTTGAAATGTTGGTAAACTCTGGAATGCTATATAAAGATATTTATGAAATATTACTAAGTTGATAACTTATACAAATTGGATTTTGATAGAATAAATTTAACTTAAAAGATGGAGTTAAATTAATGTAAGTACAAGTGAATCAATTTAATGAAAGTAAATTGAATGTTGAAAAATTCATTTCGAATTTGTAAAGTAAAGTATTGAAATAAAATTAGTAACTGAAAACTAATTGAAGAAATGACAAATTAATATGGTTTGAAATGAATTAAAATTCATATGGAATTTGAAATCCAGTTTAATATGAGTGGTTATAAACCATGATAGTGAATTGAAAATAAATTTGAAACTGAATGTTGGAAACCGAATTTGAATAAAGAGAATAGAATTTGTGATGAATTAGTAATTGGAACTAATTTAAAATAGTGTAGTTATGAACTAAAGATAATTGATAAATTCAATATTCAGAATTCAAATAGAATTGAAATGGTAAATTGAATTCAAATGAGAAATTGAAATGCAAAAAATTGAATGGAATAGATATATAACTTGAACAGTGAAGTAAAGATGGTATAAGTAGTTTATATTGAAAATTTTGTAATAGAATTTGCAAAATAGGTTGAATGCTGTAACTAGATATAATGGTTAGTAGATATACAGGTATAAAGGAATTGGAAATTTTGATTTCAAAGATAATTTGAATTGCTCGACTAAAGGTATGTATTTTAATTTCTATATGAGATTTGATGACTTTCTTGTCTAGCCGCTTGGCTTTTTCTTTTTGAAATCTGAGAGTCCGTAGGGACGTTTTGTAGTCGTGCCGTATTAGCCGCGCAAAGGAGACGCTGGCGAAATTTTTCGGAAATTTCGAGTGTTAGAAAATTTTTGAGAAAATTTTGAAAGTTAAAAATTTGAATTTAAATTTAAATTTGAATTGAGAAGTAAACAATGTTGTTTTGAAACTTATAATTGAAGTGTAGAAAGTTAGTTGAATTGATAACGAATCTTTAGTAGAGAGATTTGTTTTGATAAATGGATAAAACTATTTAGATTGTGAAAAATAGTAGACGAGTTAAGGACCACTTTTCCTAACTTGTAAATTTCGAGGACGAAATTCTTTTAAGGGGGGAAGTCTGTAACGACCCGGAATTTTGAACAAATTAAATTGAGAATATTTAATTAATTTTAAATATTTGAACGATAATTTAATTTGAATCCCCAATCGCAATTTGAATTTGGCGATTAAACTTTAAAATTTAATCGATTTGAAGTGAATAAAATTTAAATCTTCAATTTAAAGTTGAAGAAAAATATTTCGAAAGCTTATAAAACTTGTATTGATAATTCTGAAGATGATTGAAGCTTCAGAATCCAATTTCGAATAGATTTGATCAGTTTTGAAATTTATATCGTTTAACCGATATTTAAAAATAGTCATTTTTCAAACAGTCTTGGAATTCGACGAAACCAGTTCCATTGGGTCCGGAATGTTGTATTATTTCCGGATTTCAATTTTCGTAATTTTCGGAGTTGATACGTGAGCAAACGGTAGGTAAACGCAATTAGATTTGATCGAATTCAAATTGAATTTTAAAATTTTAGATTAGTCAACAACAAAATATTATAGCCTCCTAAAATCACGCAGAAGATTACGCAACCCATCCCTCTCCCTTCTTTCAGCCTAAATTCATGCCTTCTTTCGTTCAACCCTTCATTTCAATTGTCATGGCCGACACCCCTATTTACAGAAGCAAAATCGAATTCGAACAAAAATGGCCGAGCTATTCTCCTTTCCAGAAAAGAAAGAAAAATAATAAAATCGCGGCCTTCTTTCTCAAACAAAATCATAACCAAATTTAAATAAAACCGAGAGTGAATCTCGTATAGAAAAATCCCTCCCCTCAGTCGAATCCAAGATTGAACTGCTAATATTTTCCTTTCTCAAACTCCTGTTCAAGATCAAGTTCAAAGATAAAATCGCGTGCCCAATTTCCCTCTACATTCGAATAAAAATAAATGGGGTCGAATAAAGTCGTTCCAGTCGTGATGTGGGGTCGCAATTGAGGCTGGAAGCTCGCGAAGCTATCAGAGCTTGGGAAAATTGCTCGATCGATCTGGAAGGGGGGGAAAGCTGCATTGTTGTTCGATCGAAGGCGGAAGGAGCGGCATCTCGAAATGGAAGCGCGCGCGTTCGCGAAAAAGGCTGGGCTTTGTGACGAGTTCGCGTGGTATCGAATTCACGATGGCGTTCGCGGTGAAGCTCGCGACTGGGTTTGGTGGATGGTCGACAGGTGACAGATACTGGCGATGGGGTTCGTGGCAGCGTTCAATCGTGGTGACGATTCTGGCATTAGACAGAGATGAGTTCGAGCGATGTCGAGCTCAGGGTCGTGGCCTTCTAGGGTTTTGGGTTGATCTTAAATTCGATTGTGAGGTATTTTCTTTTGAAAATTTATTTATAAAATTTTATATGCTGAAAACAAGAGAAAATAAAAATATACATAAGCAGTTTTCGAATTGTATATATATGTGCGATTTTGAAAATATTGATTTCGGTGAGCTATTTGTTTTATTAACTTATCTAATTTTTGTTACCACCGAAAGAAAATTTATTAAAGAAATTCTAGTTCAAGATTTAATTCTTCTGTTAAATAAATTATTTAAAAGTAATTTTTTTTAAAATAAATTATTGGTTAAACCCAAAATTTTAGTTTAAAATCAATTCGGTAGTTGACTAAAATTATAAATGAATAATGGAATTGTTGATTTATTCAAATATTAATAGATGGTATAAATTATTTATACAAGGTTAAAGTCGAGAAAACGAAAGAAGAATTGGATTGGATTGCAAAATTAAAAGCTAAGGTGAGATCTTCTCACTCAAAATTTAAAGTGGAATTTTTGCAGTTATTTATTGACTGATTGATTGCTATTTGGATGTGCTATTAGATATAATAGGATATATCTATATATATATATATAGCAATATATACATATTGGCATATGTATATATTGGATTGATGATTTCCCGCCTCGTATAGCGGATGAGACCCTATTGCGCCGTTAGTAAGCGGATGATATTTATAAAACCCATATACCACGATATTCCACCTCGAAGTGGAATTGGTATTGTGCTAACGTCTTTGGATGCAGGGAAAACAGGTTGGAGGGATCCAACTGGACCCCTCACATTGATTGAATTTATTTCTATTGTGATGTGATAATCTGTGAATGATTATTGATGTTATTGAATTGATGTTTGGAAATTGTTTGAAAGCTAAAAATTTAGCTGAATGGATGTTTGATATCATTGGATTCCAAAAATAAATGAAATTGAATTTTTGAAATCAAAATAGAAATTTTTAAGTAAATAAATTTTTAGAAGTTGAATAAATTTGAAGAAAAGAATTTAAAAGTATAAAAGCTGATTTTTATAATCTTATTGAATAAATCCCAGAATAAAGTGAAAATGCTAAATAAATGGATTTCATAAAACAATGATTATAAATTGAAGAATTCAATTTAAATTTGGATTTTTAAATAGATTGAAAGAGACAAAGAAATTTATTTTCTTTAAAAGGAATTTATTTAAAAAAGAAATAAGTGAGAAGTCCAATTAGAAATTTAATTGGCAAATTGAAACGAATTTGGAAAATTGATATGAAATTTATAGATTTATAAATTTTGAAGTTAAATTGATATGAAATTTATAGATGTATAAATTGTGAAGTTAAAATGAATGAAATTTATAGATGTATAAATTGTGAAGTTAAAATGAATGAAATTTATAGATGTATAAATTGTGAAGTTAAAATGAATGAAATTGTAGAATAGAGGATTTATAAGAAATTTACTTATAAATTTGACTTTTGCACTTAGATGAGATATGAATAGAAATTGCTAAATGAAATGATTTTATAAGTTGAAATTGTTATGCGATTTATAAACGTTGTTTATAAATCCGAAATCACTTATTTTGATAAGTAAATTATAGAAGTAAATAAAAGAAAATTTATAAGTCGAAGTTGTTATTAAAATAGAAATAGAATTTATAAACGTGTTTATAAATTCAAAATCAGTTGAATTTGAGAAATTAAATATAGAAGATTTTTAAAGAAGATATATTCGCGATTTTGGATAGCGAATTTTTATGGAGATAAAAATGTGTAGAAAATATTGAAATGTGGTTAGTGAAGTATATTCACGATTTTGGACAGTGAATATATTATTAAATAAAATGGATTTATTTTTGAAGAAGTGATATTAAAAATGAAGTTAAACATTTTAAAGATGTTTTAAAATGTATTATGAATCGAAAGCATAGATTTCCACAGTTCTTGTTGAAATAGACGTTTTCGAGAAATAAGGAAATGGTAGACTATAACACTATTGTTATAGTAAATGATTTCCGAAAGGAAATGTTTTTGTCTAGTATTGGGATTTATATATCTATCTAAATTTCGAATCCCTATACTAGTGATTTTGAGTCGTCGTAACAATGTTTTACGTAACATTCGTTTTGACTCAAATAAATATTGTTATAGTAAGTGATTTCCTTAAAGAATGAAATTATACTTAAATTTGATTTAAGTATATTGAATATTTTCAAAAGTTGAAAATAAATAGATTTGTGAAATACTTATTATTAAATAAGTATGGAAATGCTTTTCCAAAATGAAATGAAACATTTTGAGATTTTATCTTCTTAAAGATAAAATGAAATTGAATATTTGAAATCGATTTGAGAATCGTATATCAGTAGATATTTTGAAAATATAAATTCACTATGGAATTTATGAAGGAAAGGGAAACTGTTTAGAAAAATAAACATTGATTTATTTTCGAAGTGTGGAAATTTTATATCTAGTAAAGATATTTTGGAAAATAAATAATTTGGAAAATTATTTGGAATCTGATGATGTTGCGCATCTTTATTGATAGTTAAATAACCGACTATCAATAATTACCTTTAGATGGTATTTGTTGTGAATTGGATGAATTTGAATGCCACACTTATTTTTAAATAAGCGCTCACTATTCGGGTTAGCCGGGAAAGGACCATGGGGTCGTATAACCCATTCCGAATATGTGATACGTCGTTATGAATCGCATTTGAAGACCGGTGTTGAAGACCGGATATTTTTGAAAACGGAAGGATTACCGTCGAGTTACTCTACATCGGCTGATCTCCGATTTAGAGGTTTTATCACCCTTAGTGACGGGAAGTCCGGACGTGATTAGAAAATTATCCGGATATGCAAGGGCTTCGTGAGAAGTGCCTTCGGTTCTGTTCGATCCCGGAACAGACTTGTATGGATTGTGTGTCTGACATTACAATTTGAGATATAAAGCTGATTTCTTTCAAATACATTTCTGTTGGTGGCGGAGAATTTATTCTCTTAGCTTAACACCCTTCTCTGAGACGTACGAGCTCAGAGGTTATGTAGTTGAAATTTATCAGCGATATATCCCAATTTGGTAACGTGGCATACTGAGTGTTGCTATGAAATGATCAGTGTTTGATCATTTGTGATATGATCATTTGTTTGATCTTATATCTTTGTGATCATAGGTTGATCATTTGTTTGACCCGAAGCATGGCTTTGTAGAAAGCGTAGCTTTGTGGACGAGACTTCGTCGAGCCTCACACCCCGGAAATGGTCAAAACAGGAAGGATGCGGCAAGGTTCTAGGGAGTAGCGCCCCTTAGTGTATGTCATTCCTTCTGGATAGAGGTGGTATCATGGTATGGAGCCCAGATACTTAACCTATGTGGTTGCTGCATTATTATCTATGTGGTTTGTTGGAAATCGGGGATCCTCGGGAAGATCGGTTACGATCGGGGGATGACATACGTGTGTCAGTAGTTACCTACTTTTGCAGAGGTAACCCGGCCTTGCGTTGGCAGAGATCTAACCGTAATGTTAGGTTATTTCTCGGGTCGTCTATTCCAGGGACGTACCCATCGTGGATAGGAAGTTCCTTAGCCTGACCATTTGTTGGAAATCCAAAGAAACAATACGCGACGTGTACGGTTTTAGTTGTATTACCTGCTATGGAATGTGGCGGTAACCTGCTATTGAACATAATAGCTATAGTAGGCATAAGTGCGGAATGCCTATGCTGGCTAAGATTTATATTATACTTTCGAAATGTTTTCTACACTATGCACTAATAATAATATCAAAAATGATTTGATTTTGCGTAGTAAGCATCTTTGACTATCATAAGAAGAAATCTCCTCCAATTCTGCGTTTGCATTGTGTGTGTGGCGGGAGGTCTTATGGTAGTTTCATTTTCCAAAAGCATTGCGAATTGACTTTAAAATTCTCTGCTATTTATTTTAAAGAATAACTGTTTTACGATCTCACACCAGTCACCATGACTGACTCGGAGTTTATTGTTTCCCTTCTAAACTCTGGGTGCCCACCAATTTCCACACGGGCAGCCTAGAGTTATGTCATCAGGATATTCTGGAGCTTTGGAGATAAGCTGGAGGACGAGACGTAGTATTTGTATCTGATAGTATTTATTCCGCTGTGTATTCTGTATGAGGACAAGTTTATATAACTGTCCATTGTTGTATATTGACTCTGATTGATGTATGTATAAACTGATATAGTTCTTTGTTTTAAAAGACTAGTGTTTATCTATTATATATTGTTCCGCTGCGATATGTGAGATTCTGATATTGTTTTCTGTTTCTGTTCTGATGTTATTCTGTTGTTCTTCTTTCTCTATTTTCTTCTTCTCTTCTTCTTTTACTCTTTTCTTCTTCTTCTACCTTTTTCTTCTTTTTAAAACCATAACTTTTCGGGTTTCCGGCATTCGATGGCTCGGCAGTCGATAAAGTGAGTATCGATGTCGAATTTTCGAAAGTCGAAAATTTTCGGGATGTTACACCGATGCCTTAAAAATTTGGAACCTATGTCCGTACCAATTACCAGTTTTACATTCCAGTGATAGTTTTAAACCCTCAGGTCAATGTAATAGTTGGAATAGTAAATTATTTAGTTAATTAAATTAACTTATCATACCAGCTTAGTTCTAAGTAGATTGGAAAATGCGAGTAAGGAAACCAACAGGAAGTCTTATAAGCATAAAAACTCAAAAAGGATAAGAACTGAATCTGTATTTACTTTATAGATGTTTATAGTGTCGTGAGAAGTTAAAAATTGCAAACAGAAATGGTTATGTACATGAAAATATAGTGACAGAAAGAAGCAATAAGATACGACTAATCAAATACATTGGACATATGTTAAGCAGGCATAGCCGGATATGATAATTTGGTGGTACCAATATTCAAAGTGAGCTATATTTACCTCTTTTATTGTTTTGTTGAAGTCCCATAATTTCTTGTTCATGCTAGGAACAACCCTCGTTTGTCGTGTAGAACTGTACTGACCATCTATTTCAGTTATATGATGAGTTTGTTAATTTAAATAGCCCAAATTAACATACCCAAAACTGTTAGAACGCCTTGTGGTCCTATTGGTAATATCATAGCTCGTCATACCAAAGGATAATGGCTTTTAAAAGTCTCCTGTAAATCACAATCATTGACATTTGGCGCTAAGCGACCAACAAATACAGTATATTCAAGACCATCATCATCAAGTTTAAGATCATGTTCATTGTTTGCCATAATCTGGTTAGTAAATGGCTGAATAACAAACTATGTTATGCCACAGATTGCAAATTGAATAAATTCATAAACTTTTGATTGTCCACTCTGTCTACTGCAAATAACCATTGCTGAAACCCACTGTCCAATATAAGCAAAGCAGTTATTCAAACAATATCCATCCATCCAATACAGCAAATCACCAATCCAATATGCTCAAGACATAGTAAAGCTAAAAAAGATGAAAACAACAGTACCTTTTCCTTGTTTCGGTATTCAACCATGCCATTTTGGAATCAGTTATGGTCGTTATACACATGATGCATTTGTACCAGTGCCTAATATCATGACTGCAATAACATCATTATTGTAGTACCTCCCGCCGGCCAATATTCTTGTTGTATCATTGATTTATAGTTATGTAGTAGTTCAACTCCATACATCGTTCATATAATAATATATATGGATCCAACATGCCAATAGTTCAGTAGACAATATATTCCTACATAGTAGCTTTGCATGCTCTTGGTTAAACACAGTAAATTTTCAAGTGCATATATAGGGTCATAGTATGAAAACGCAACATGCATATTAGACCACTGGAGTAAAACTATTTTGAATTGACAAAACATGGGTTGAGAATTGTCAACCATATTATAAGTGAAACTATCCTAATATCGATTCTTACATAAAATATTCAAAAAAAATCATCAAACTGTATAAAACGTACATTATTAAATTATTATTTCACCACTTTAAACTTCATGTTCAGCCATTGATTACATTTCTCACAGATTTAAAACAACATATTAATTTTTAATACCAATTCAGCCATTAACAAACATTTGAAACATAGAGTTTGTTAAATAGGATCATGTCTTAAGGGTCAATCAATATACTGCCAACTTTTCTAGAAGGGTGCTTGGACGTTTTGGACATATAAATATAATTAATTACATCTCTTTCCTTTCACTATTTTGGATATAAATTGAATGTGATTAAGACTAAAAATTGTTGAAGTATTCAAAATTCACAGGCATTTAACAATAAACTATTTCATAGAATACTCACAGTATGTCATACTAAAAACTTCCTTCCATGTATACTTTCTTTATGAAAGATAACACAGAAGCAGTCAATTTACCTTAAAATAGAAAATTTGATCTGTGAGCTTGGATATGAGATGAAAATTGATTTGTCATCTCTCTACTGTGTTCACCGGGCAAGTGTTCTGCCCGTGACACTCTAGCTGCCGATAAGACGTACAAACCTGAGCTATCATTGTTCATATGCTTGTGTTCAACAACATAAACTGTGGTTAGGTAAAAGTGAAACAATATCTAACTGCTGGAAGATGGATATAACAATTGTAACACATGGAACTGTAAATAGGAAATAATGGATATCAATTATGTAAATATTTTAATGTGTGTTAATAAAACCTAAATAAAAAATATATTCTTAAACCATATTAACAAAATTTTCTTATAACAACATCAAGAATAAGGACCTATAGCTCTTTTCTTGTATTTGTATTATTAACAATCCAACCAAGCAAAAAAAAAGCTATATAAAATTAGCCAGAAATAATCAGATACATCTATTTCTATTGAATAAAAGTGCCTGAAGCGATGTTGTAAGCAATACATGGGCAACTAATCTTCTATTCTAGTACAAAGTTGCCTATCAAAACTCTTTATTGTTTGAGATTGATGTTTAATGGATATTAGATTAATAATGAATGATCTTTATTGTTTATCTGCATTGAACCAACAAACTCATGTTAATTGTGTAGACTAAATTACTGAATCAATTTAGCATAAAGCAATTAAAACAACAAATGTACATCATGATAACATGTGAATCATCCAACTACTAAAGAGCATCATTTAACAGATAAGAAGAAAAATGTTGTTACACACACACACACATATATATATATATATTTCATTTCAATTCAAATATATGTGGTAAGATTTGATGAACATAATCATGACATTTAAATATGTATATATAGTGTATAAGTTGATGAACTTACCAAGTTTCATTGTACGATAATGCAATCGATGTTATCTATCAAGAGAAATTTGAATAAAAGAAGAAAAAAGCTAATTCAATCAATATCAATAGTTTAACAACTAACCCTGAATATAATTATCGCACATCTCTCTAGTTAATAATGATAATTCATTGAATAAGAATGAACATTGATTGCATAATTCCCTAAACCTGTTTCCAACTTTATGAAATTGTATTTCTCCTAAATATTTACTTATTTCCATTTTCACCTCATAAATTCTGACAGAAAATTAACTTAATTAAATATAAATAGCAATATATGTTATACCTTAAATAAACTTTGAAGAAAAATTTGAAAATAGTAAATGTATCTCAAAGTTTTGAGAAACAAATAAAATAATACCATATATATTTGTATTTTTCTTGTATTTGAAAGTCGCATATAAATCAAATTCACATGTCTTTTCCATGAAGACATAAGTGATAACATATTTAGTTACTCTGTCTACTTTGAATCATTCAGAGAACATAAATTTTAAACTTGCCATGCCTTTTTTCCTCTTCTTTACATAAGTTCAAATTAATCGATACATACATACATACATACATACATACATACATACATACATATATATAGACACATGCAAACACACACCCAAAGCAGCTTCAAGTCTTTAGGAGATCAAAACCAATTCTGTGTACATCTTTTCGTTATCTACAGACAGTTCCACATGTTTTTAGATATTCATTAAATCTTCTCTTCTTTTATTCTTTACTGCAATGGAGTTGATTTTTGATTACTATCGCTTACTGGAAGTATTGGTTATATTACGCTTTTGTTAACTTTCTTAAACTCCATTATCAACCTTAGTTATTGGGTTATTGAAGTAATCAAACTGAAAACAATCAGTTTTAATTCGATTTCTTAGTCTCTGACATGGATCACAGTAACCATTTTCAGTTTGTACAGTAAAGATAAAGTAGTAAAACAAAATAATGAATGGCCTACTCTTTCCGTGAATAATTAAGGAACCCAATAATACTCAAAATCCGAAGTAATTAATGAAAATTGATGAATAGTTACATGCGATTCAAGTCTAATGGATATAAGATCTATGATGATTGAGGTAAATTGTTTATTTTCAGTAAATCGGCAAATTCAAGTTAGTTTCTAGCCTAATCGATAATCGCCTTTGCAGATACGACTCAAAATCCTAAGCGATTCCTGCTTAATTGATAATCATCATTATAGACACTAATCAAAAATTTCAGCGCTTCGTGCTTAATCGATAATTATCGTTGTAGATACTGATTAAAATTGAAACCAGTTACTGAAAATCAGCGAAAAATTACCTGAGTCTAAAATCGTAAAGATATCGATCAATGATGCTTGAGCTTAGAAGTGAGAGAGCCGATTTAGGTTTTTTTCCTATAGTAAGCGAGAAGGGAGAGAATGTAGATACAGAATGTAAAAGAGATACTAATCAAAATCGTAAGCAACTGATGAAATTCAATGAATAATTACCTAAGTCTGATATTGTATGGATATCGATCAATGATGCTTGAGCTTATTTGCTTAAGTGTTAAACGATAATCGCCATTAGAGATTAGAGATGAGAGAGCCGATTAGTTTTTTTTCCTGTAGCAAGGGGGAAGAAAGAACACGGAGAAGCAGAACGTAAAATAAAAAGGCACCTGGATGTAAAATGAAAGAAAAACGAAGGGTATTCTAGGTATTTTAAAAAGACACCAAGTAAATCAATGTAACGAATTCTCTTTATTAGTAGTAGAGATTGATGCTCGTATGTCATGGGCTTAATTGATTTTTTTTGGAAGAGTGGTCCTCAAATCAAGGAGATCACTTGAAAATATTAATTGATATGACGTAAAAACTACCAACAAGCCTGGTAGCGGGCAATACCCATTCAAATATTTGCTAGAGAGCAATCATGTTCAATAATGAAGCAAAAACCGGATCGTCCGATCGACGATCAACTATTAAAATCATTCAAACTACCGGAGAGAAGCGAATAGAACTAACAATAAATTATGTCAATATACTTATTAAATATAGCAACAAATCAACTATTGTAGCTGCAAGTTGATTTAATTTAATGTTCAATCTGCTAATTCAATGATTAAAAGGTGGACTGAAACATACTGTGTTGAACAGGCTTCCGTGACTATAAATGTATATGCAGGTTGGTGCATGACTTAGAAGTGTGCGAGAAAAATACAATAGGACTGTGGCTGAGGAGAGTTAAGATAAAATGCTATGGCAAGTGCAGACTAAAAAGTTGAAATCCGAAAATAATATGTTGGAAAACTGGCTAGGACTGAGCAATGTAAACTTGGCAGGAGTAAGTGCAGGTTGCGACCAAAGCTTTGCTCGACTCAAACATTGAAATGCAGACTATAGAGATGGAGAATGCACCTGCAAAGCTTGACCATGCACTGGTAAGTACTGGACTGGAAAGAAACAGAGATAAGCTTAATTATAAGCACCGAAGTACTACTAGACTAGAGCGAAGTAGACTAAACTGCCTGAAGCACTTAGGTACACAACATTCCGAAAGAACTACAGTACGCATGTGATTGTTTTTAATTGCAACTCCAACTTTCTATTACACTGCTTACTTATGTTTGTTCTGCTCATATGTACTAATGTTTTACCTATATGCCATGGCTGTGCTGACATATGTATTAGCTGTACATTATGCATGAGTATGTATATGAAAGATATGGTCACTCTTCCGTCCTCAAATCACCTTTCCGGTATGGCCGTTGAAATTATAAGGAATAACACTGCCCGTGTGCGTAGCACGGGCCACTCACTAGTAAGTTTAATATAGCAGGCACGATTACTTCCATTTCTAATGATACTATATAACACCATTTTCTCATTGATGTGAACTAAATGTACCGATAACTTACTTTATATTGCACAATTTTAACTGGAATATCCGTATTTATTTAACATGGTAAACTTGTGAACCATTTTTCTTTACTCCGTTTTTTTTCCATCAAATCTGCATGATCTTAATATTGCTAGGAATTCATATTCTGACAGTACTTTTCCAAAACTGATATATGATATATTAAAAGCTTTCACTAATGTTTAAGACCTTCCATTTACAATGTACCACCAAGTTAATGAAGCATTGCAATTAAAATGAAGGGACATTTTCAAGATAATAACGTAGAAAACAAATCTTAAAGTAGACGATATAATCAGAACATCCATGGATTTATGACGATAGTCAATAATCCAATTTTCATTAATGAAAAACAAAATCAATCACAAGATCAAATACAAGATCATCTACAAGATCAGATTGGCAATTATGCACATAATCTCTTCTCTTCGCTTAATCCTAGCATTCTTTCAAATGGTCAGAAATCGAAAAAGACATTCAGCCCCAGTTAGCAATCAACAAAAAATTACAGCCCCGGTTAACTACTATCAGAAATCAGCACAGAAAAATCAAGAAAGGCCAAAAATTATACAACACATATACAACTATGGCCAGAGATACACAAATACATTTCAAGAAAAAACTGTTTATTCTGGGATCCCTTCTCAATCTTCGACAGATGACTCCATGAAGAAGTCTTCTTCTTTGGTTGAAATGGCCAAAATTGGAGGTTTGAATTCTGATTTTGATCTGGAATATGTTGCTCCATTAATTCCGAATAAGAAAACGAGGATAGCGGTGAAAGAAGCTATCAGTAAAAGAACAGAGAATAAGTGGAATAGATCGGTTATAGCTTATGTTTTTGGAAACCGACCAGCCAATCATCATTTAAGGGCATTAATTTGAAATAAGAACTTGGAAACCGACATGTAATTTCGAAATATATATCAGAAATAATGGCTTTTTATAATCAGATTTTCAAATTCTTCGAATTGTAATAAAGCAGTAAATGAGGGTCCATATTTTATCAATGGAAAATTGATAATATTAAAAAAGAATGGTCAAATAAAGTGATAATGGATAAAGACTTGTTGTCTAGCATCCCAATTTGGATCAAACTTCCTGAATTGAATCTGAAATTGTGGGATAAGGAAGCGTTTAGTACAATTGCTAGTGTGGTAGGTATACCCAGGGCCGGTTCATAACGGTGGGTTGCCCAAGGCAATTTCAATTTTTCATTGCCCTTATTGCAAAATGCTTTGATTTAAACATAAACTATTATTAAATTTGTGCTACTACTTGTAGTCATTTGCATCAAATGTAAACTTTTTGAATGTTAAATACAACTTATAGTATGGAGAAGCTTTTGAGATGAATATTTCAATAACAAGCTACTATGATATTAACATTAATTTTTTTTTTCTTTCCACATTTTAAATTCATTCTAGTTGCTAACTACTGATAAGCAGGAATATAAAATAATTATATTAAAGTTTTTGCCAAAGGTACAAATGGCTGACATGCTACAAGTTTGGTACAATTGTTAGTATCCAGTATTACAAAGAAAAGAAGAAGTCAAACATTGAGATTGAGAATAAAAAAACAGATCTATAAATTTCTTTTTATAATGTGTACTTGTACTATTATTTCATTCATAATGTAAAGTATGTACAATATTATTCAAGATTCTACTATTTCAGAGCATGATATGTTTTAATTTATAGCTTTTAGATCAAAATACTATTATTTCATTCATAATGTATAGTACTGAAGAGACATTATCAACCTTTAAACTATCTAAAACAGTAGGACTATTTATATAGTATGACACGGCTAGTAAAGAAAATATGTATATTTCATGGGGGTTGCCTTGTTCTGGGTGGTTGCCCTAGGCCTTTGCCTTGCTTGCCTACCCCTGGAACCGTGCCCGGGTATACCATTAAAATTAGATGAACGAATGGCAAAGGAAACATATTTGAATTATGCAAGAATTCTTGTAGAAATTAATGTAGATGCAGATTCACCTGAATAGGCATTTATTTCAATGCATGATGGTGAAATCATTATTCAAAAAATTGAATATGAATGGATTTTCCTATGTTGTAAAACATGTAAATGTTTTGGGCATAATCTTGAAAATTGCACAGTCAAGAAAGTGTGGAAATAAAAGCAAAACCAAGACAAAAGCATGCAAGATACTATTGAAGAACCTGATGAAAACAGTCTGTTCAACGAGATTAATGAAGGGAATAAAAGTAAACCATCAAAGGGAAACACTAATGCAAATTCTTCAAATAACAAGGAGACAGTTTAGAAATTCCTATGAAAAATACTGAAATTCTTCAAGAACAATTCAAAGAAGCAGGGAAAATAGATACAAAAAACAATGCTTCAAATCAAAATACTGAAGTGCCGAATGGTGAAGCAGATCAAGAAATGATCATACAGGGTACTACAAAGCTGAATGCAGTTCAATTTGGAAATATTTAAGAAACTGCAGTTCAATTACAAGTCGAAAAAGCTACCATGAAACAAGCTATTGATCATTCTATTTCAAAGGGAAAAAACCATCATGTTCCAGACAATGATTGTATGGATCTTAAAAGCAGTATAAACAATGTGACTATAAACAATGCTATCCAGGAAAAAGTAAATAAAGTTGTAGCATCCTTTTTAAAGACAGAGGTAAGCCAAGATCAACTTCTACTAGATGCAGCTAAAAAGCTTTCGTCTTCAAAATCTTCAACAAAAACAGGGAAAAGAAAGAAAAGCGGAATAAAAATATCAATGAAATAATTTCCAGTAAAGAGGATGATACTATGTCATCAAGCAAAGAAGACACAACTGAAGAGGGTGAATTAAAAAACAAATACAACATTTTTCCTTTTTGAAAACCCGAGAGACCCCAGCGGGCCGGTAAACTCCTTAGGAGGATATAGTAAAGTCGTCAGTTGATCCAATCCCCCATACCCCTGTAAATTTATATAAGATATGGAAGCGCATGGTAGGAATCGAACTTGGGTCTTTTCTCAGAACCTAAGTCTCCTTTCCACTATGCCGCACCCGCGGACAAACAAATACAACATGAAAAACCCAGATTGGGAAACAATACTCTGCAAGAAAAAGCATCAAGTAAGAGAAAGGGAAAGAGACTGGTGAAGGAGGATCACTAAAGAATCTCTTTGGGATAAAAAGAGATATCCTTTATAATGTCGTTTAAATATCTTCTATTAAATGTCGATTGTTGCTTGGAATATAAGGGGACTAAACTTCCTAGAAAGGAAAATCGATTTAATTCACTTTTTTGAAAGTATATAGTCCTGGTATTTTAGAAGTACTTGAACATAAGTTAGTTAATAGCAAAATAGAACTTTGCCAAAACAGTTTTCTTAATAATTGGAAAATCATAAACAACAATGTCATGGGAGGTAATGGAAAAATTATGATTTTATGGGATCCTAATATATGGATTATAAAACGATATTATATCATCACTGTATATGTGAAAATAAGAGAGGATTAATTGTAGAAATCACCTTTATTTATGCATCAATCGGTAAAAATGAAAGAAATATTCTTTGTGAACTTTTAAATCAATTAAATGATAAAATAAATAATCCATGAATACAATTAGGAGACTTTAATACAGTATTACATGCTTTTGAGAATATGGGAGGTCTTGCTATCCCTTTTAAAAAATTAGAAGTAATTAATAATTTCATTTTAAAATCTGGATTAGTTGAGCCTACTATGTATGGAAATAAATTTAAATAAATACACTTGGAAATCAGGTGAATGTAAAAAAATTCGTTGTAAATTAGACAGAGTTCTTTTAAATCAAAAATTTATAAAAAAAATTCAAATTTCATTTTCAATACTCTCCTCAAGCTTCTAGTGATCATACTCCTCTATAAATTTTACTTTCAAAAAATGTAGCTAATAAAAGAATATTTCCATTCAGGTTTGTCAATGGATGGGTCCAAGAAAATTCATGCAAAGAAACTGTAAAAAACAGTTTTGCTGAGTATACTCAGGGCACAACCCAGTATAAATTCAGCAAAACTTTACAAAGAATCAAAGAAAAATTGGAATAAAACAAACCAAAAAGTGTAATAAATCAAGTAAGAGAAGAATGTGAGTGTTTCCAGATAGTATTGATAATGATAGCTCAGGTCCTCTTATTATAAGCGAATTTTTTCATTTCCAGAAAAATTTAGTTATAGCTCTTCATGTTCAAACTATTAATATGAAACATAAAGCTAAGGTAGATTGGCTAACCAATGATGATGAATCTAACAAGTTATTCTATGCCAAAATGTCCAATAGAAGGCCCAAAAATTACATAAGAAAACTGATAGATAATAATGGAGTAGTAATTAATGAAGCTACTAAAATGATTCTGAAGCAATTAATTATTTTAAATCTTTATATAATTCAGATTTTTACATAAAAAAATTTCCACACTATAGATACATATAAAATGGCTGACCCGATTTGCTATATTTTTATAGTGCCGATTTTTTAGCCCTTCTTCTTCTTCACTTTCATTCCTCCAATCCTCCTGCTCTCTCTCCTTTTCATACCTCGACATAAGTTCCACAAGCGTCCACTCTCCGATCATCCTCTAGTGGAGCCCTTTCTATGACATAGTCAGGTTCCAAATTCAATGTCAGTACTTCCTCTCTGGTCTGTCAAAGCAGTACTCCGATGCCGTTTTCTTTTGCTGACAAAGACTTCCCGTCATTGTCCACAACTTGATCTTCTAGTCCAATCTTAGTGTCGAATCCCTTTGATGCCTTGGTTACTGATTTGGTCACTATTGTTTCCACAACGATACCTATATCTGGTTTAGTCAATGTGTCGCCTCTATCAACAGATGTGGGTGCTTAGGTTGTCTCTGACCCGCACTTGGGTGTTGAAAATGTGCCTGCCGTTGTTGTAGGATGTAACAGTGTGGTGACTATGGATATTGTTTCTCTTGTGTTGTCACGTCCTGGTGATGTTTGTGTAAATTCCAATGTTGCTCATTTGCTTGCAGCGACTAAAAAACCTGCTCCTGCCCTTATCAGTAAACATGAGGTTGTATGTAAGCAAGTCAATGTTTCAAGTGCTGCACCTTCTGCTGCTCCTTCGGTTAATCAAGCTAAGTGGACGTCTTTGTTCAATTCCTTGCCAAGAAATGCTAGTTCCTTTGGTTGAGGTTGATGGGGGTGATGGTGCCTCTTGTTGAGATGGTGCAAGCATGTATTGATTTTTGGTCAGACTATTTGGTTGGTTTCTTTCTAGATTCTAACCCCTCTTATTATGATGTAAGAGATCATTATTGCAGTGTTTGGAAACTGTTTAGGGGTCTTCAAATGCATTATGACAATTCTCTGTTCTTTTTCAAATTTTCAAGTAAAGTGGAAAGATTGCATGTTCTTGTGGTGGATCTGTCTTTCATTAGGCATAAACCCTTTATTATTACTCCCTCGAGTCCATCTATTAATAATGCTAGGGAACAATTGTTGTCTATTCCAATGTGGGCTCATTTCACATGCATTCCTTCCGTATTGCAATCATTGCTTGGGCTTGACTGGTTAGCAAGCCTTGTTAGCAAGCTAAAATGTTTTGATTCTAATACAGTGGCTCACAAAGAGGTTAGTATTCACTAAAGCTTCGATTGAAATATGTCTAGATAAGCCTCTTCCTTCCAAACTTAGAGTTCAGATTGTTGAGGGGGAAGTTGCTGATGTTAATTATAGTTGGAGACCTAACATTTTATTTGACCAGCCATTCCTTTGGCCACACCATTGAATTTTGTAAGCATAGTAAGTCTTTTGTAGCTGAAGTTCCCTTGCTGGTCCCAGCTAAGGTACCACTTCCCCGACCTCTTGTTAGGAAGTGGGTACCAAAGGCAAGTCTACCTGACACTTCTGCATTAGCTTTGCCATCCTCTAAGCTTGAGGCTATTGTTGTAGTTGATATGGATCCTCTTTCTAGTAATGGCATCATTTGGCAATCAGGTAAGCAAACTTGGGTTCATGTGGAGTCTAAAATGAGATATAAGCCATCGTTTGATAGTTATCATATGTTTGTTGGAGGAGAGGGTGAGGAAAGACAACTTAATTATCAAATTTTAGGAGAAAGGCTCTCTCTCGCTACTATTGGCGAAGATCGTGAAATCAATTGGTTACTTTTAGAAGATGATTCTTGGGACATAAAATATCTTTACTGTTGTGATTCGGAAAACTATGTTCCGAACGCAGTGTCTTTTTTTTTGTTTTCTTCATGTATGTGGACCCGAGTATGAGGATGATGGTGAGGAATCCTCCTCTTTTGAAGAGAACTAGTTCTTTTATGTCTTTGTAGCTGTTTAGGTATTTCTTCCCATCTCCCATATCCCATTTTCTTTTTAGTTGTTCTTGCACATGTGCAGAACACCTGTTTCAATCTTATTAATAAATGTGGATGGTCTACTATAAAACCAGCTAGCTTTGCTAAAATAATAATATTTACTACGTCTAAATAGTCAAGATATTTTGCTTGCTCCTGCAAACATAGAAGAAATTAAGGGTATTATTTTTAACGCAAATAATGATTAAAGCCTTGGACCAGATGGTTTTGGGGCTAAATTTTATAAAACATACCGGGATGAAATCAAATTTAAAATATTGGATGTAGTAAATGAGTTTTTGAGAATGAAATTTTTTGAAGAACGTAAATTACCTCTTATCATATTGGTGCCAAGAACAAAATTCCCTAATGACTTAAGAGACTATAGACCTATAGCTGTTGCAACTTCATATATAAAATTATTGCAATACTTCTTTGTAATAGAATTAAAATATTTCTGAGTTACATCATTTCTGAAAACTAAAGTGCTTTCATCCCAGGGAGATTAATTGCAGAAAACACTTTACTTTCTTATGAAATGATTAGAACCTTTAACCAAGATGGTAAAAACAAAATGTGCATTAAAGCTGACTTGTACAAAGCTTTTGGTAAAATAAATAGACATTTTATAATGCATATGATGAAACAGCTAGGTTTAATGATAAATTTTGCAACTTGGTTAGAGAATGTATAGATCCTCTTTCTACTTACTTATAAATGGTTCTACTTGTGGGTTTATCCATAGCATTGGGGAATAATGTAAATAGATCCTCTTTCTCCTTACTTATTCATCATTGCTATGGAATATTTATCAATACAAATGGAAATGGAACAAATAAAAGGATATATAAAAACCACAAATAGAGTAAAGCCATTTATAACTCGTTTACTATATGCTGCTGATCTATTATTATTCTTAAATGCAGATGAGAAGAGTGCAAGTACTATGGCTAATGTTATTGGAAAGCTAAAAGAATATGTTGGTCTTGTAATCAATGAGGGTAAAAGCAAAATTTACTCTAGTAAATCTTTTATCATAAAAGTAGAAATACTAAAAGTACTAATATTTCAAGAAGGTTTACTGCCGGTAAAATATTTATGACTTCCTCTTCGTATGAATCAAATCAATGACCAAGACTGTGCAAGGCTTGATGATATTTTGCAAAATAGATTAGAGGGGTGGTCAAGGAAGTTGCTTTCTCTAGTTGGAAGATTAGAATTAACCCTCATTGTCATTATTGTTATTATCATGTAATGGCTTCACACACATAATATCTTAGCAAAACAATTTGAAAATTTGAAAAAATAAGTGCAAACTTCATTTGGAAAGGCAAGCATCATAAAGTTTCATAGGAAACTGTCTGCAAATCAAGAAAATAAAAAGGATTGCGTTTATGACACTTCAAAGATCTAAGTTTATTTTGCCATTTAAATTATTTTGGAAACTTTTAGAAGGAAAATCACTTTGGGCAAAATGGATGAAGGAAATGTATGTGAAAAATAAAAACTTTTGGACCATGTTAGATGAAAAGCATTATTCTAACACTTGAAAAAATATTTTAAACTATAGAGAAATTGGAATAAAAATGATTGAAAGAAAATTCAAAGATGGGAAAACAACCAGCATTTGGTTTGATCCTTGGATCAAAGGCAATTCTTTGGTAAATTTATTAGGTTGGTCTAATTTACTGCAATTTGGAGGAACACATACAAAAGTTGAAACCATCATACAAAAGTACAAATGGAATACCAGTTTACATCCAGCTGCTTCTATATTTAGTAAAGCTATACAATTTATTGAAATAGATTCTAGCATAAATAAAGATAGTTGGAGCTGGAAATTCACTACAAAAGGTAAATTCTCTTTCAAAAGTACTTGAGAATATATCAAAGGTGCAGAAGTAGAAGCAGATTGGTATAAAACAATTTAGACTAGGGCAACCGTCCAAAAATGACACATTGTGTTTACTTTGCCTTGTTGAATAGATTGCCCACAAGATACAGATGCAACAAATGGAGCAAAATTAGAGAAACTAAATGTCTCCTTTGTAAAACAGATTCATAAAATTTCACAACATTAGAACAAGTATTCAATGCATTCAACAAAGATTCAAATTCAAAACAAAAGTGTACAACAATGCCTGCATTATGCTAACAAAAATCATCTATCATATCTGAAAGGAGAGAAATGCAAGATTGCACTTAAATAAGGAAACATACAGCATCCAGATATGGAAAAACATAGAAACAGAATGTCAAATGCTAAATCATAAAGCAAAGAAAGATCACACCGAATCACAAAACCAATCCTCAACGATACATGATCTGGACAATTACGAGGAGAGGGTAGAGGCATACTTACAAAGTGGGAAAGTCAATTCTAACATTTCCCATTGCAAAACCTTTTAACACAGTCGTGAGTACCGGTCAAAAGATAGCAGATATGCTGGAGGCGACTGTTCCAGTACCAAAATCAAAAGCAATTCCTGCAAGGGAAGTCAACAAGCAAGTTATTATTTTAATTCAGCATATAATAATAGGAATAATTCTAATCAATTGTTTACTTTACCTGATTTTGGCAGGAGCTACCGCTCGTACAACTTCATGTATGAGGAGATGTTGCGATCCCTAAAGCAATGTAGAATTTTGCAACTTGAAATCAATGATCAGAAACTAGGCGAAAGTTATTACCAAAGAAACTAAATAACCAAGTCTATCACTATCTGTTTGAAGAAAAGAAGAAAGCAACAAGCTTCAAAGGAATGAGAAGCAAGTAGTAAGTAATTTTGAATGATTAAACAAAACCAGAGAAAAAATCGATGATCATAAGTTGTCTACGGATAATGGCGGCAAAAGGAGGATTTGGAAACCTCCATGAAGGAATCACAAAGAAATCTAATTGAGGTTTCGAAAGATTGCCTCAATTTTGAAGAAGCCCCAACTTCTAGGGTTTTGAAGCACTCGATGGCTAGGAAGTAATTGTAAACAAATGCGGCTATAGTTGTTTATGTTGAAATGTGATATGTAGCGATGTAACTATAGGTATGATACTTCTACATAGTTTATGGCCTTAGGCCAGAATTCTTTTTAACTATTTCAAAAAAAGGTAAAAAAACAAAGATTGTGACCAAGACAATATTAGAATTTGACTTGGACTAACAATTATGACTGATGTGATGATGGCCATAATGTAAAGGTAATAGCGTATATTTTTCAACATCAACAGTTACCATATCTCAACCCAGTTCTTTTCCATTTTCACAAACTTCTTTTTATGTACTTATGAAACCAGTTATTAGGGTTGTTCCATATTATTTCTCAAGCACCGTTCGTAGTCTTTTTTTACCACGTTACCATTGGTGATACGTCCGATACATTGGACGTCCCAATGTTCAATTCCCCTTTTCCAATGTCGTTGCCCAGTTAGAGAAATTTGATATGTTGACGTCCGACACGTCGGTGTAACGACCCAGAATTTTGGACAATTTAAATTTAAAATATTTAATTAATTTTAAATATTTGAATGATGGTTTGACTTGAATTTCAAATTATCAGAATGAATTTGGCGATTAAAATTATAAAATTTAATCTATTGAAAGTTGAATAAAAATTCGAATCTTCAGTTTTAAGCTGAAGAAAAATATTTCAAAAGCTTTTGAAATTTATATTGATGATACTGAAGATAATAGAAGCTTCAGAATCGAATTTGAAATTGATTTGTTCAGTTTTGAAATCATATCGTTTGAATCGATATTTAAAAATAGCCTTCCGAGGCACAGTCTCAGAATTCGACGAAACCAGTTCCATTGGGTCCGTAATATTGAATTATTATCGGATATCAAATTTCGTATTTTTCGGAGTTGTTATGTGAGCACACGGTAAGTAAACGCGTTGAAATTAAATCGAATTCGATTTAAATTTAATTATTTAAATTTGGTCAACATCAGCTATTTTTCCTCCTTTAATCACGCCTAGAATCACGTCAAAGATCACGAAAGCAATCGTGCAAAGCATGGCCGCGTATCCTTTTATCTCGTTCAAAATTTATAACAGCCGAGCTTTATATTCTTCTTCCCTCAAAATGAAATCTTCAAAAACGAACGAAACTTCCATTCGAAATATAAAATCAATGGCCGCTCCCCATTTGAAATCGAAAATTCAAATCGAGTAAAATCCGGGCCGCATTCAAATCGAATTCGAAAACCCAAATTCGATCGTTCGAATTTCAAGTGGCTGCCGATCTTAGGGGCAACCGCGAGGCAAGGAAGGGAGGCGGCAGCAATTCGTTCGACGTCGCGATTCGTGGAGGTCGTTGGTGTTGAAGGCGGAGGCTGTTCGAAGGGGGTAGCAATCGAAGTCGACTGCAACGTCGACAGAGAGGCGCGCGCTTGAGGCCGCAGCAACAAGGGATGGGGCGAGATAGTTTGAACTCGCGAGCGACGCTGGTGGCAGCGATTCGTGGACAAGGGGAGTTCGAGGTCGAGCGTTTTGTCTCGAGCTAGGGCTGGAGCATCGATCAAAGCAGTAAGATATTCAATTTATTTATTTCAATATATAGATTGACAAGTAATTGCAGTAATGAATATTAGCAGCATTTTTCTTTTTTTACGTTGTTGAGAAATAGTTGTAAGTATATAGGACAGTAAGCATATATGCAAAGTCTCTAATTTATATATATATACATAAACAGAAAATAAAATATAAATGTATTATTGACTTATCTAAAACAGAAACCTTTTTGTTAACCTGGGAATCATATATATATATATATATATATACACAGTAGTTTAAGAAAAATAAATGTTTGGTGATTAATTTATTTTATTAAACTACTTAATCATTTTGACTACTGAAAATAAATTTATTAAAGGAGAAAAAAAATTTGGTTTAAAAAGAATTATCAGCTAATAAAAAAAACTATTAAACGGAAATTAATTGTTTAGTTAATTCGAATATTAATGAATTGTGTAAATAATTATACAAGGTATAAATCAAGAAAATCGAGTCAAGAATGGAAATGGGATTGCAAAAATAAAAGCTAAGGTGAGATCTTCTCACTCAAATTGAAAAGTTGGATTTTGCAGTTATTGACTGATTGATTGCTATTTGGATGTGATACTATATATAGTAGTATATAGCAATATATATATATATATATTGGCATATGTATATATTGCAGTTGTTGATATTTCCCGCATTATATAGCGGATGATATTTTATAAAATCCCATATACCGCGATATTCCACCTCGAAGTGGAATTGGTATTGTGCTAACATCTGTGGATGCAGGGAAACGGGTTGGAGGGATCCGACTGGATTCCTCACCGTATTGATTTATTTACTGATATTGTGATATATTCTGTTATCATATGATGATATGTGATGTTTTGTTGTTGTGATTGACTATTTTGGTGTTGTTGCATCATCGGATCCATTTTTGAAGTTTAAAAATAACGACTTTGATTTTAAAAGGGATTTTTAAAGTGATTTTTGAGATTATATGTTTTATTAAAATTTTGGATTGATTCATCTTAAATAAATAAAAGTTAAAATTTTAAAGTTATAAAAATTATGATTTTTGTGAAATATAACCAAAGTGTGATTTTTGAAATAAATAGTTGATTGATTCATAAATGGTTTAAATTGGGATTTTTGAATAATTATAAACGTTTTATATAAAAGATTTATAAAATTGATATTTATAAATTAAAAATATTGGAATTATAAAACAAGTTTTTATAGGTGTTAAAATGGAGTATAATTGGATTTCATAAGTTAATGAAATTTGAAAGTTTTATAATTTATGAAGTTTTAAAAGAACGATTTTGTAAATAAATGAATTATAAGCTATTAACTTATAATATTGGACATTTGGTATATAATTGAGTTATAATTGAATTGGATAATAAAGGAGATTTATAAATCGAAGTGTTATAAATAGAAATGGAATTTATAAACATTGTTTGTAAATTCGAAATCAATTGAATTTGATAAATTAAACATAGAAGTTATTAAAGGAGATATATTCGTGATTTTGGACAGCGAATTATCCTTTAAGTTAAATGTTGTAAATAATAAGAGTTTGGTTGGGAATTTTATTCACGATTTTGGAGAGTGGATAATTCTTTAAATAAAATGTGTAGAAATGTTGAAATTGGTTAATGAAGTATATTCATGATTTTGGACGTTGAATAATATATTGAAAAGAAATATTTGAAAGTGATATTTGAAATAGAATGAAAACAATTTAAAGATGTTTTAAAACGTGTTAAGTATCGAAAACATAGATTTCAACATTCATTGTTGAAATAGACGTTTTCGAGAAATAAGGAAATGGGGGACTATAACACTGTTGTTATAGTAAATGATTTTCGAAAGGAAATGTTTTATATAGTATTGGGATTTATATATCTATCTAAATTTCGAATCCCTATACTAGTGATTTTGAGTTGTCGTAACGATGTTTTACGCAACATTCATTTTGACTCAAATAGATGTGTTTAAGAAAATGATTTCCTTAAAGAATGAAATATATACTTAATTTTGATTTAAGTATATTGAATATTTTCAAATGTTGAAAATAAATAAGATTTGTGAATTACTTATTATTAAATAAGTATGGGAATGTTATTTCCAATAAGTGAAATGTTTTTGAGATTTTATCTTTTAAAGATAAGTTGAAAGTGATTTGAAATTGTTTTCAAATGGTTGAAGTGTGGAAATTTTATATCTTGTAAAGATATTTTTGGAAAATAAATAATTTGGAAAATTATTTGGAATCTGATGATGCTGTGCAGACCTATTGATAGTTAAATAACTGACTATCAATAATTACCTTGAATGGGTATTTGTTGTGATTTGCTTGAATTTGAACGCCGCACTTATTTTCAAAATATTGCACTCACTATTCGGGTTAGCCGGGAAAGGACCTTTGGGTCGTATAACTCATTCCAAATATGTGATACGTCGTAATGGATTGCATTTAATGACCGGTGTTGAAGACCGGATATTTTTGAAAATGGAAGGATTACCTTCGAGTTACTCTACATCGGCTGATCTCCGATATAGAGGTTTTATCACCCTTAGTGACGGGAAGTCCGGACGTGATTAGAAAATTATCCGGATTTGCAAGGGCTTCGTAAGAAGTGCCTTCGGTTCTATTCAATCCCGTAACAGACTTGTATGGATTGTGTGTCTGACGTTACAGATTGAGATATAAAGCTGATTTCTTTCAAATACATTTCTGTTGATGGCGGAGAATTTATTCTTTTAGCTTAACACCCTTCTCTGAGACGTACGAGCTCAGAGGTTATGTAGTTGAAGGTTATCAGCAATATATTCCCAATTTGGTAATGTGACATGCTGAGTGTTGCTGTGTGATGATCATTGTTTGATCATTTGTGATATGATCATTTGTTTGATCATTTATCTTTGTGATCATTACTTTGATCATTTGTTGACCAAAAGCATGGCTTTGTACCAAAGCGTAGCTTTATGGACGAGACTTCGTTGGACCTCACACCCTGGAAATGGTCAAAACAGGAAGGATGCAGCAAGGTTATTAGGGGGTAGCGCCCCTTTAGTGTATGTCATTCCTTCTGGATAGAGGTGGTATCATGGTATGGAGCCCAGATATTTAACCTATGTTGTTGCTGCAAATTTATTACTTTTTGGTTGTTGGAAATCGAGGATCCTCGGGAAGATCGGTTACGATCGGGGGATGACATATTCGTGTCAGTAGTTACCCAGTTAGGGGTAACCCGGCCTTGTGTTGGCAGAGATCTAACCGTAATGTTAGGTTATTTCTCGGGACGTCTTTCCAGAGGCGTTTCCATGTGGCAATGGGAAGTTCCTTGGCCTGACCATTTGTTGGAAATCCAAAGAAACAATACGAGCCTTGTACGGTTTTAGTTGTAGAACCTGCCATCTAATATGGTAGCTATAGTAGGCATACTATCATGGTACCTATGCTGGCTAGGATTTATATTATACTTTCGAAATGTTTTCTACTGTAATACCCCAAAATTTTGTGAAAAATCATTTTTGAAAAATGATTTAATTTTTAAAATATTTAGATTTAAATATGGTGAAATTTCTGGAATAAATGGTGTGCAAGTATATGTGTGCACATGCACACTGAAATGGCACAAGGAAGAACTCCAGATTTCTTGGATTTAAAACAAGAATTGAAAAGCAATACAAACATGATTTTTGGCAACATGGATAATTGATTTCTGGATCATCTTAGAAAATAAGAAAAGTAGGTTTTACTTTAAATCAGTAAACAAATTTTATTTAAAACCCAGAAGAGAAAATTATGTGTATTGGTAAACCTGTATACATATAGGTGCATATGCTTCTGAAATTAAAGAGAAATTAAATAAGCCTAGATAAGATATGTGTACAAATATATATATATTTTTAAGTACTGAAAAGTATATATATATATAAGCAGGTAAAACTATAACATTAAAATGACATGAAATGTGATACAAGTTAATAAGCTTGAATAGGCAAAAATAGCAAAGGAGAATTTTCAGAAATAATTGAAAAATAAAAGAAAATAGTCACACTTTTAACATGACTAGGTGAGTGGCCATTTTCTGAAAAGTAAAAGAAAAATGCAGCCTTTAAATTGGTTAATATGGCCGGGGTATTATGAATGCAAAATGCATGATGCTAGCCAGGACAGAAATGGAATTCTGTTTCAACAAAACCCTAGAGGAAAAATGTATATAAATAGACAGAAGAATTGTCTTTACCCCGGGCTGCACAAAAAAAATAAGAAAAGAAGAAAAAAAAAAGAAAATATTGGAAGGAAGGAGAAAACACTCAAACAAGAATTTTCTGGATTAATAAGAAGAAACATTTAGGTGAGTAATCTCACCGAGTTCATGGCATTAAGACCTGAGATGAGGCAGCCACTTTTTATTGCCATTTATATATATATTTCTGGTTTGGATGTATATGATTCCATCAATGCTTTTGATGTCTTATTTTAAATCTGATATGATTTGATATGGATGTTTTGGTGATCTCTGTTTTGTTGAGACATTTGTCTTTGAATGTGTATCATCACTGTTTTATTTTTTACTCATGAATGTTAAAGTCTAGGATCTTAAAAAAATTATATAGAGAATACTCTCAACTGGTATAGATCTATGGCATGGAAACTTTATAAAAATGATTGGAGCTGCATTATACTTGGTATAAGTGCTGAGGCTTGAAAAGAAAAATGTTAAGGGTGCAATAGAAATTTTCTAAGTGCTGAGCCCTTAATCAAATCAAAAAAAAAAGAGAAACCCACAAGCTAAAATTATGATTGAACCAGATCTTGAATCTGAATCAATCATAAAGGCTTGCAGATCAATATAACATGCCATGTCTTTTTTTTTACAGTTGAAAATGTTCTTATATTTTACTAAGATCTAGACATATTGACCCCATTTAGGAAATAACTGTCTGCTTATTTCTGAGGAGAATTATGCTAGGAAAGATTATGGATGTTTCCATGTTTGCAGTGATATGTTCACTTAGCATATTTTGATGATAGGATTTAAGACAATACACTAGTAAATAAACTAGGGAAGGGAAGGCCAAGAAGACTGCTGGAATGCTTGTCATATTTGAAGTATGCAAGTTGGCACATGGTTTGTTTAAGCCCTGAGATCTTTGTGCAATGATGTGAATTAGTTCATTGCAATGTGTCCCAGTGATTCCTTAATAGCAGATGAGGCAGGGATTTAAATTGAATATTACAACCTGTAAATGAAGAAATAGGAATATGGATATTTCTTAGGTTGAATGGTATGGAACCAAGATGATTCCAGTGAATGCAATTGTTGCAATAGATAATTATGTTTGCATGAATAAGTATGCAAGTGTAAGAATGATAAATGAATATATCATACCTGAATCAACTTAATTATACTATGTTAAAATAATTAATTGCAGAAATTTGTTTAAATAACAAGTTAGTACTCTTATATTCTCTATTGCTTAATATCATGAATGAATTGATGTTACTCATACCAGATCATAGATCTGACCCTTGTTTGCTCATGGCATCTGGGGTGTCTCATTTTAAAATGAGGCAGCCACTCATGCTCTTTCAGGTAACCCAGGCACTAAGTAAAATGAAGTAATGGCTGTTATGGAGGAGTGAATGAACATGCTAGCTAGTTTCAATAAGAGCTTAAATTGATTATATCTGCATGTATTCAGGAAATATATATGTTTCTAAGATTTCCAGTCATGTATTGAATATTTTATGGTTAGTGATCAAGTTGCCCTTATGATCTGTAAAGTGTCAGATTAAAATTTGTTGTTCTGTTGAAATGGTTGTGTGTTAAGGTTTGATTTGTTTTTGAGGTGGAGTCTAAAATATAAACAAAAAAAAATATGCTCAAGTATGTTCATATAAATAAAAAAAAAATCTGGAAGAAATATACAATTATGTGATAGCATAATTTATATATGTATTAGCTAATCTTGTGACATAACAGAGCACTGAGTTTTAGAACAAAATCTGGATTTAGCAAGAAGTAAACTTAAAAGGATTTTATTTTCTTTTTACTGAAATGCTTTGTAAATAAGTGTGAATTCATTTATGAATTGTATTGAGAAAAGTAAATTGTTTTTCTAAAAAGCTTCAGACAGAATGCAATAAAAAGGTATCTCCATTGCCTTGAACTAGTGTGGCAGATACAGGATTCATGAGTTAACCAGCTCCAAATGAATAAAGTATTGGTTGATCATGATAGATTGTATTCTGAAAAATAAAAGTGCATTTCAAAGCTTAGTACATTTAGCAATTGTTTCACCCAGTTTTCTGGAAAATAAGCAGAGATATTGACATGTACATGTATATCTGTGTACATGTTGATATTTGAGCAAAAATATAATTATAATTCCTAGAACAACTATAGGAATGGGATTCAAAAATAGTAAAGTAAGAAGAATTGTTTTGTATGATAGGTTATAGGCAAACATTATATGTATATGTACAAAGATAAGTAGGTATCAGATTTCAAACTATACAAGAAAAAAAAAACAAAAATTGTATCTGAACCGACCTGCATAGTACTCGAACTCGTGACCTCTTGTGTATAAGTTAGGCGCGTTTCCATTACGCCTAGATGTTGCTTGTGTTCACTTAGGATCCACTTTCTTTTATACTGAATTTGATACTATCCAGACTTTAACTCAATCATCTATATTAAAGGCTTGTTTACTACTAATTATTACTTGATCATTTCTTAATTATAATGACAGACTATAATACATGTTTCCAGTGGATTTTATGGCCAAAAATCAGGATACTATAATTAATCTGAATTGCTAAAAATCTAAATCAAACAGAATGTTCTTGTACAAAAAAATAAAGTATATACTCTGAACTTAAACAAGAAGAACACATACATCTTCATATGTATGTGTATGTTATTAGATATACACTGATATATTTATATTGGTAAGTTATTTTGATCCTGGATATATTTTGTTATTGGAGAAAGAAAATGACCTTGGACAATATATCTGTAATGGATGATATATCAATATATCATCTCTTAGCAAAAAAAAAAAAAAAAAATCCTTATGAAATTAGGGAGAAAATAGGAGGGTCATTTCAGTTGGTATCAGAGCACTTGGTTGCATTGATTGTTAGGTATTATAGAAATGTATTATGTCTGTTTGTTTTGGATGAAATAATTTAGATAAGAAATTAGAAATTATAGAAGTACTCATAATATACTAATACCATTTACCCAGAATTTAGTTAGCAGACCATGGTAGGAAGAGGATCTCATCACAATGCAGGACCCAGTGCACCTCAAATGCTTGATATGCAAGAATTTGTGAGGGTTTTAAGAGATGGAATTGGGCATAGGCCTGATAACCCACATGAAGAGCTTTCAAAACTACTGAAGACTTATTCCAATTTGGGAGGCAAGAGTTTTGAAGGAACAGAGAGTGTGATGGAAATTCAAGCATGGTTGAGAACACTTGATAGGATTTTCAATGACATGCAGTTGGATGACCAAAGGAAGAGGCAAGTAGCTTCTAGACAACTGAAAGGGGTAGCTTTAAGCTGGTGGGAGGTGATCATAGCTGGAAGAAATGAAAATGAAATTACTTGGAATCAGTTCAAGGAGATGTTGGAGGCAAGATTTGTACCAGCATCAACCAAGACCATTTTGCTTGAAGAATTTATCAAACTTAGGCAGGGAACTTTGAATGTCACTGAATACACTCAAAAGTTTGAAGGGCTATCCAATTATGGAGCAATGCTAGTAGCAGATGAAGCATCCAAAAATGATAGGTATATAAAAGGACTGAACCCAGGACTTAGCAGAGCTATGCTACCATATGCAGATAGGACATTTGATCAAGTAATTGATCTGGCTTTGAAATTGGAACAACATGACAAAGAAAGAGAGAAATATAGGAATTTTAAGAGTAATAACAAGAAGGATAAGGGAAGATATCACCCTTATGATAAAAAGAAGGAGGAGGCAGACAACAGGAAGAGTAAAGACACAAAAGCCAATGATACTAAGAAGAAATTGGTTTGCCATCATTGTGGAAAAGAAGGACACATCAAACCAAGGTGCCCAGAGTTAAAAGGAGGAGCCTTCAAATGCTACCTATGTGGGAAAGAGGGGCATATGAAGAGGAACTGTCCTGAGAATAAACAGCAAGGGAAATTGGCAACTTTGGAAGGAAAAGGCAAATCTGCAGTGAAAATTGATGCTGAAAATCATGGCCAAGTGGAAGGTACATTACTCATTTGTGCCATACCCATACCAGTAGTATATGATACTGGAGCAACACACTCTTTGATTTCCTATGAATTAGTTAAAATGTTAAAATTAAACTGCATATTGGTCGAAACCCCATTGTTTGTACAAAGTCCCCTAGGGAGTTCTAGTGTTTTGAACATGAATTGTGTGGATGTGGAGTTAAACATAGGAGGAAATATTTTTATTTCCAATTTATATGTTTTAAATTACCCAAATATAGGAGTTATATTGGGGGTAGATTGGTTAAGGCAATTTAAAGCCATAATTAATTTAGACTCATCCACCATATCATTGCAAAATTCTAGAGGCCAGAGAATCACAGTTCTATGTGAAATAGCTAAGGAGGGGAAATTGTATCATTTAGTTGACTTAGAAAAAGATCTGAGTGAATTAACCATTGAAGAAATTCCCATAGTTAATGAATACTTGGATGTGTTTGGGGAAGTTAAGGGTGTTCCACACCACAGACCAGTTGAGTTCCAAATTAATCTCATTCCAGGAGCAAGTACAATAATCAAGAAACCTTATAGAATGGGGCCAAGTGAACTGAAAGAATTGAAAAATCAGTTGGAAGAATTAGAAGGCAAGGGATTTATAAGGCCAAGCAATTCCTGCTGGGGTTCTCCAGTAGTGTTTGTAAGAAAACATGATGGTACCTTGAGAATGTGCATAGATTACAGGGAACTAAATAAAGTAACCATCAAGAATAAATACCCATTGCCTAGAATAGATGATCTCTTTGACCAACTCAGTGAAGCTAAAATATTTTCTAGATTAGACTTAGCATCAGGATTCCATCAAATGAAGGTTGAAGACTCAAGTGTTAAGTATACTGCATTTAACACAAGATATGGCTTATATGAATTTTTGGTTATGCCATTTGGTTTGACAAATGCTCCTTCATACTTTGTTGATTTGATGAATAGAATATTTAGAGATTATTTAGACAAGTTTGTACTGATTTTTATTGATGACATTTTGATTTATTCCAAGACAGTGGAAGAGCATAAAAATCATTTGCATTTAGTTTTGTCAAGGCTAAGGGAAAATGATTTAAAGGCAAAATTTTCAAAATGTGCATTTTGGAAAGAAGAAGTGCATTTCCTTGGGCATGTTATCTCTGCCAAAGGAATATCAGTAAACCCTAACAAGGTAGTGGCAATCCAAGCATGGAAAAGGCCTAGCACCATCAGTGAGATTAGATCATTCATGGGGATGGCAGGATATTATAGGAGATTCATAAAAGATTTCTCAAAAATATCATCACCACTTACCAATTTAACTAGAAAGAACCAAGCCTTTGTATGGACAGAAAAATGTGAGCAAGCTTTTATCAAAATAAAAGAAGCCCTGATTAATGCACCAGTATTGAGAGTGCCAGAAGGAAATGAAAATTTGGTTGTGTACACTGATGCAAGTGGCTCTGGGTTAGGGGCTGTGTTGATGCAGCAAGACCAGGTGGTAGCCTATGCATCTAGGCAATTAAAGCCACATGAAACCAGGTATGCAACCCATGATCTTGAATTAGCAGCAGTAGTGTATGCTTTGAAACTTTGGAGACATTATTTGTTAGGTGCCAAATTCATTTTGTACACTGATCATAAGGCACTGAAATATTTATTCTCACAAAAAGATTTGAACATGAGGCAACATAGATGGGTAGAGTTCCTAGCTGCCTATGATCTAGATATACTGTATACACCAGGCAAGGCAAATAAAGTTGCAGATGCCTTGAGTAGACAACATGCCAAAGTAGCCATGTTGATGATGGAAGAGTTTAGGGATTTGACTATACTTACTGATTTGGAAATTGAGGAAAACAGTGAGGAACAAATGATGCCCATTGAAGAAGGTGAAGGTAAAGGAAAATTAAGTATGATATCTCTGCAATCAGATTTACTTTTTAAGATTGGGAAAATGCAGGAACAAGACCAAAACATGGTGGAAAGGAAAATGCTCATATCAAAAGGGGAGGAAGTAATAAATTATCAAATTGATAAAAATGGTTATTTAAGGAATAAAAATAGGATATGTGTTCCAGAAAATATAGAATTGAAGGAGGAAATATTAAATGAGTACCATAGGAGTAAATACTCCATACACCCAGGTAGCACCAAGATGTATCAAAATTTGAAAAGAAATCTTTGGTGGAAGGGGATGAAGTCAGATGTGGCCAGATATGTTGCAAGGTGCATGACTTGCCAACAAGTCAAGGCAGAGACACAAAGGCCATCAGGACTATTGCAACCCCTTAGCATACCACAGTGGAAGTGGGAGGATATATCTATGGATTTCATAGATGGTCTGCCTAGATCTAAGAAGGGAAACACAAGTATATGGGTGATAGTGGATAGGCTAACTAAAGTAGCACATTTTATCCCAGTTAGAACAGAAAGAAATGCTCCAAAATTGGCTCAAATATTCATGAAAGAGGTAGTAAGGTTGCATGGCATACCCAAAACCATTGTGAGTGATAGGGATACCATTTTCACCTCAAGATTTTGGAGAAGATTTCAAGAGGCTATGGGGAGTGAATTGTGCTTAAGCACTGCCTATCATCCACAATCAGATGGTCAAACTGAGGTGGTGAACAAAGTCTTAGAGGATTTGTTGAGAGCATGTACACTGGACTTTGGAGGCAATTGGGAAGACCACCTCCATCTAGCTGAATTCACATACAATAACAGTTACCAAAGTACCATAGGGATGGCACCATTTGAAGCCTTATATGGCAAGCCATGTTTATCACCGATATGCTGGGTAGAGGCTGGAGAAAGGGCTATTCTTGGACCTGAATATGTTAAAGAAACTACAGAGAAAATTGGGTTAATAAGAAAAAGAATAGCAGCAGCCCAAGATAGGCAAAAGAAATTTGCAGATAGGAAAAGAAAGCAAGTGGAATATGAAGTGGGAGACTTTGTTTTCATCAAGATTTCACCTATGAAGAAAGTCATGAGATTTGGCAAGCAAGGTAAGCTTACACCAAGGTATGTTGGACCCTATAAAATTCTGGAAAGAATTGGTTCATTGGCTTACAAATTAGAACTACCAGAGGAAATGAAAGCAATGCATAATGTTTTTCATGTGTCCCAACTTAGAAAATGGGTACATGATAAAGAAGACATTTTGGAAGAGCCTACCAAAATTCAAATAAACCCTGACTTGGTTTATGAAAAAGAACCAGTGGGGATTATAGCCAAAGAAGAAAAGAAATTAAGGAGCAAAACTTTGAAACTAGTTAAGATCCAGTGGAGTGGTGATCCTAATGACTGCACATGGGAGTTAGAGGATAAGATTAGAATGGATTATCCTAAGCTTTTTGCAAATTAAAAGGTAATTTTTTTTTCTGGAAAAATTTGTTATGCATGGTTGATATGGTTGAATTTGTTTGCTTATGCATATGTTTGATAAGTTTTCAGAAAAGAAAATGATGCTTGTTATAAATGTTAGAAAAATTGTGAGGACACAATTCCTAAAAGGAGGGGTGAATGTAATACCCCAAAATTTTGTGAAAAATCATTTTTGAAAAATGATTTAATTTTTAAAATATTTAGATTTAAATATGGTGAAATTTCTGGAATAAATGGTGTGCAAGTATATGTGTGCACATGCACACTGAAATGGCACAAGGAAGAACTCCAGATTTCTTGGATTTAAAACAAGAATTGAAAAGCAATACAAACATGATTTTTGGCAACATGGATAATTGATTTCTGGATCATCTTAGAAAATAAGAAAAGTAGGTTTTACTTTAAATCAGTAAACAAATTTTATTTAAAACCCAGAAGAGAAAATTATGTGTATTGGTAAACCTGTATACATATAGGTGCATATGCTTCTGAAATTAAAGAGAAATTAAATAAGCCTAGATAAGATATGTGTACAAATATATATATATTTTTAAGTACTGAAAAGTATATATATATATAAGCAGGTAAAACTATAACATTAAAATGACATGAAATGTGATACAAGTTAATAAGCTTGAATAGGCAAAAATAGCAAAGGAGAATTTTCAGAAATAATTGAAAAATAAAAGAAAATAGTCACACTTTTAACATGACTAGGTGAGTGGCCATTTTCTGAAAAGTAAAAGAAAAATGCAGCCTTTAAATTGGTTAATATGGCCGGGGTATTATGAATGCAAAATGCATGATGCTAGCCAGGACAGAAATGGAATTCTGTTTCAACAAAACCCTAGAGGAAAAATGTATATAAATAGACAGAAGAATTGTCTTTACCCCGGGCTGCACAAAAAAAATAAGAAAAGAAGAAAAAAAAAGAAAATATTGGAAGGAAGGAGAAAACACTCAAACAAGAATTTTCTGGATTAATAAGAAGAAACATTTAGGTGAGTAATCTCACCGAGTTCATGGCATTAAGACCTGAGATGAGGCAGCCACTTTTTATTGCCATTTATATATATATTTCTGGTTTGGATGTATATGATTCCATCAATGCTTTTGATGTCTTATTTTAAATCTGATATGATTTGATATGGATGTTTTGGTGATCTCTGTTTTGTTGAGACATTTGTCTTTGAATGTGTATCATCACTGTTTTATTTTTTACTCATGAATGTTAAAGTCTAGGATCTTAAAAAAATTATATAGAGAATACTCTCAACTGGTATAGATCTATGGCATGGAAACTTTATAAAAATGATTGGAGCTGCATTATACTTGGTATAAGTGCTGAGGCTTGAAAAGAAAAATGTTAAGGGTGCAATAGAAATTTTCTAAGTGCTGAGCCCTTAATCAAATCAAAAAAAAAAAGAGAAACCCACAAGCTAAAATTATGATTGAACCAGATCTTGAATCTGAATCAATCATAAAGGCTTGCAGATCAATATAACATGCCATGTCTTTTTTTTTACAGTTGAAAATGTTCTTATATTTTACTAAGATCTAGACATATTGACCCCATTTAGGAAATAACTGTCTGCTTATTTCTGAGGAGAATTATGCTAGGAAAGATTATGGATGTTTCCATGTTTGCAGTGATATGTTCACTTAGCATATTTTGATGATAGGATTTAAGACAATACACTAGTAAATAAACTAGGGAAGGGAAGGCCAAGAAGACTGCTGGAATGCTTGTCATATTTGAAGTATGCAAGTTGGCACATGGTTTGTTTAAGCCCTGAGATCTTTGTGCAATGATGTGAATTAGTTCATTGCAATGTGTCCCAGTGATTCCTTAATAGCAGATGAGGCAGGGATTTAAATTGAATATTACAACCTGTAAATGAAGAAATAGGAATATGGATATTTCTTAGGTTGAATGGTATGGAACCAAGAAGATTCCAGTGAATGCAATTGTTGCAATAGATAATTATGTTTGCATGAATAAGTATGCAAGTGTAAGAATGATAAATGAATATATCATACCTGAATCAACTTAATTATACTATGTTAAAATAATTAATTGCAGAAATTTGTTTAAATAACAAGTTAGTACTCTTATATTCTCTATTGCTTAATATCATGAATGAATTGATGTTACTCATACCAGATCATAGATCTGACCCTTGTTTGCTCATGGCATCTTGGGTGTCTCATTTTAAAATGAGGCAGCCACTCATGCTCTTTCAGGTAACCCAGGCACTAAGTAAAATGAAGTAATGGCTGTTATGGAGGAGTGAATGAACATGCTAGCTAGTTTCAATAAGAGCTTAAATTGATTATATCTGCATGTATTCAGGAAAAATATATGTTTCTAAGATTTCCAGTCATGTATTGAATATTTTATGGTTAGTGATCAAGTTTCCCTTATGATCTGTAAAGTGTCAGATTAAAATTTGTTGTTCTGTTGAAATGGTTGTGTGTTAAGGTTTGATTTGTTTTTGAGGTGGAGTCTAAAATATAAACAAAAAAAAAATATGCTCAAGTATGTTCATATAAATAAAAAAAAAAATCTGGAAGAAATATACAATTATGTGATAGCATAATTTATATATGTATTAGCTAATCTTGTGACATAACAGAGCACTGAGTTTTAGAACAAAATCTGGATTTAACAAGAAGTAAACTTAAAAGGATTTTATTTTCTTTTTACTGAAATGCTTTGTAAATAAGTGTGAATTCATTTCTGAATTGTATTGAGAAAAGTAAATTGTTTTTCTAAAAAGCTTCAGACAGAATGCAATAAAAAGGTATCTCCATTGCCTTGAACTAGTGTGGCAGATACAGGATTCATGAGTTAACCAGCTCCAAATGAATGAAGTATTGGTTGATCATGATAGATTGTATTCTGAAAAATAAAAGTGCATTTCAAAGCTTAGTACATTTAGCAATTGTTTCACCCAGTTTTCTGGAAAATAAGCAGAGATATTGACATGTACATGTATATCTGTGTACATGTTGATATTTGAGCAAAAATATAATTATAATTCCTAGAACAACTATAGGAATGGGATTCAAAAATAGTAAAGTAAGAAGAATTGTTTTGTATGATAGGTTATAGGCAAACATTATATGTATATGTACAAAGATAAGTAGGTATCAGATTTCAAACTATACAAGAAAAAAAAAACAAAAATTGTATCTGAACCGACCTGCATAGTACTCGAACTCGTGACCTCTTGTGTATAAGTTAGGCGCGTTTCCATTACGCCTAGATGTTGCTTGTGTTCACTTAGGATCCACTTTCTTTTATACTGAATTTGATACTATCCAGACTTTAACTCAATCATCTATATTAAAGGCTTGTTTACTACTGATTATTACTTGATCATTTCTTAATTATAATGACAGACTATAATACATGTTTCCAGTGGATTTTATGGCCAAAAATCAGGATACTATAATTAATCTGAATTGCTAAAAATCTAAATCAAACAGAATGTTCTTGTACAAAAAAATAAAGTATATACTCTGAACTTAAACAAGAAGAACACATACATCTTCATATGTATGTGTATGTTATTAGATATACACTGATATATTTATATTGGTAAGTTATTTTGATCCTGGATATATTTTGTTATTGGAGAAAGAAAATGACCTTGGACAATATATCTGTAATGGATGATATATCAATATATCATCTCTTAGCAAAAAAAAAAAAAAAATCCTTATGAAATTAGGGAGAAAATAGGAGGGTCATTTCATCTACACTATGCACTAATAATAATATCAAAAATGATTTGATTTTGCGTATCAAGCATCTTTGACTATCGTAAGGAGAAATCTCCTCCAAATTCTGTGTTTGCATTGTGTGTGTGGCGGGAGGTCTTATGGTAGTTTCATTTTCCAAAAGCATTGCGAATAAATTTTATTTTCTTTGTGAAAAATAACTGTTTTACAATCTCACACCAGTCACCATGACTGACTCGGAGTTTATTGTTTCCCTTCTAAACTCTGGGTGCCCATTATTTTCCACACGGGCAGCCTAGAGTTATGTTATCAGGATATTCTGGAGCTTTGGAAGCAAGCTGGATGGCGAAACGTACATCCGCACTTGTTTATTTATTCCGCTGTGTATTCTGTATGAGGACAAGTTTATATAACTGTCCATTGTTGTATTGAGTTGTATATTGACTCTGATTGATGTATGTATAAACTGATATAGTTCTTTGTTTTAAAAGACTAGTGATTATCTATCATATATTGTTCCGCTGCGATATGTGAGATTCTGATGTTGTTCTGTTGTTCTTCTTTCCTTTTCTTCTGTCTTTTCTTCTACCTCTTCTTTCTTAAACCCTAAGTATTCGGTTTTCCGGCATTCGATGGCTCGGTAGTCGATACAGTGGACGTATTGATGTCAATTTTTAGAAGTCGAAGAATCGGGTCCTTACAAAGTGGTATTAGAGCATATGGTTAAGCGACAACCCTGCTCTGTTGGGTGTTACTCATTAGAGATAGAGTTAGTATTACTCTAGAATGAGTGTGAGTGTGATAATAGATATGAGCGCGTATTTGTTAGTGAATATAAATTGTTTTGTATTGTGTTGACTTATCAGTTGATTGTTTATGAATTCTGGTCGGTGCAGTCTAGCTAACTGTGTCGATAGGAGTTTCTAAACTCTTAAACAAGATAAACCGACACAGTATTGTTTTAAAATTTGGTAAATAACCAAGACTATTTTTGTATATAAAAGAAATGATTTTCTGTAAAATATTACAGTATATGGTTGCATGGTTGTTAGGAAGTAATAATATTAAATTATTATCACTGAAATTGAATAAGAAATTGGAATCGTAACTTCAAAGTTAAGAAAATAAATTCACATACAAATGGAATTTAAGAATGTAAATTATAAATGTGACTTATAATTGGAAATAGAATTCCAGAGAAGTTTTTGGAAATGTTTTTGAAAGAATTTGGAAATTTTAGAAATTAAATTCCTTTTTGGTTTGAAAATGATTTTCAAAGGATTTTGGAAAAATGTTTTGAAGGAATGAAAAGCTCTAAACTCTTTTCGGTCGCTGGAAAATAACTTCGATAATGACTGCAGCATCATCGATGTTCATTTTCGAGTTTCCAAAAGAGGAATTGCTGCCAAATTGTTTTAAATGGAAGTTGTTTGGAAAATTTTGGTTTGGTTTTTGAAATTCAAAGGATAATTTGAATTGTTTTCAAAAATGGTTTTGAAAAGGTTGAAAAGACTCTGGAATCCTATTTAAAATATTTATTGGAATAATAAATGAGTTGATAACTTATACAATTCGAATTTTGATAGAATAAATTTAACTTAAAGGATGGAGTTAAATTAAAGTAAGTACAAGTGAATCAATTAAATGAAAGTGAGATTGAAAGTTGAAATTCATTTCGAATTTGTAAGCAAATAAAATTGAAATTGGATTTGATTTGTGATAAATAAAGCGAAATACTAAAATAAAATTAGTAAGTAAAACTAATTAAAATGAATTGAATTTAATAATTATAAATGAAAGATGAATTAAAATTCGTATGGAATTTGAAATCCAGTTTAATATAAGTGGTTATAAACCAAAATAGTGAATTGAAAATAAATTTTGGGAATGAACAAAAGAATAAAACTGGAATTGAAACTGAATGTTGAAAACAAATTTTTGAATAAAATGAATTGGAATTTGTAATGAATTAGTAACTGGAACTAATTTAAAATAGTGCAGTTGTGAATGAAAGATAGTTGATGAAATTCAATATTCAGAAGTTAGATAGAATCCAAATTAAATTGAAAGTGTAAATTGAATTCAAATGAAATTGAAATGCAAAATTGAATGATAATGGATATAACTTCAATAGTAAACTAAAGATGATATAAGAAGTAAGTATCGAAATTTTGTAATGGAATTGACAAAATGGTTTGAATATTGTAACTAGATATTATGGCTAGTAGGATATACAGGTGTATAAAGGAATTGGAATTTTGATTTCAAAGATAAATTTAAAAGGCTCGACAAAAAGGTATGTATTTGAATTTCAATATGAGATTTGCTGATTTTCTTGTCTAGTCACTTGGCTTTTTCTTTTCTTTTTGAAATGGGGGCCCGATGTGGCATTTTGTAGTCGTATCGAGCTAGCCGCGCAAAGGAGACGCTAGCGAAATTTTTCGGAAATTTAGGGCGTTAGAAAAATTTTGAGAAATTTTGAAAGTTTAAAATTTGAATTTAAATTTAAATTTGAATTGTGAAGTAAATGAAGTTGTTTGGAAACTATGGAAGATTTTAGAAAGATAGTTGAAATGATAATAATCTTTAATAAAAAGATTTGGGTTGATGAGTTGATAAAACTATTGGATTGTGAAAAATAGTAGACGAGTTAAGGACCATTTTTCCTAACTTGTAATTTCGGGACGAAATTCTTTTAAGGAGGGAAGATTGTAACGACCCAGAATTTTGGACAATTTAAATTGAAAATATTTAATTAATTTTAAATATTTGAATGATGGTTTGACTTGAATTTCAAATTATCAGAATGAATTTGGCGATTAAAATTATACAATTTAATCTATTGAAAGTTGAATAAAAATTCAAATCTTCAGTTTTAAGCTGAAGAAAAATATTTCAAAAGCTTTTAAATTTTATATTGATGATACTGAAGATAATAGAAGCTTCAGAATCGAATTAGAAATTGATTTGTTCAGTTTTGAAATCATATCAATTGAATCGATATTTAAAAATAGCCTTCCGAGGCACAGTCTCGGAATTCGACGAAACCAGTTCCATTGGGTCCGTAATATTGAATTATTATCGGATTTCAAATTTCGTATTTTTCGGAGTTGTTATGTGAGCACACGGTAAGTAAACGCGTTGAAATTAAATCGAATTCGATTTAAATTTAATCATTTAAATTTGGTCAACATCAGCTATTTTTCCTCCTTTAATCACGCCTAGAATCACGTCAAAGATCATGAAAGCAATTGTGCAAAGCATGGCCGCATATCCTTTTATCTCGTACAAAATTTATAACAGCCGAGCTTTATATTCTTCTTCCCTCAAAATGAAATCTTCAAAAACGAACGAAACTTCCGTTCGAAATATAAAATCAATGGCCGCTCCCCATTTGAAATCGAAAATTCAAATCGAGTAAAATCCGGGCCGCATTCAAATCGTATTCGAAAACCCAAATTCGATCGTTCGAATTTCAAGTGGCTGCCGATCTTAGGGGCAACCGCGTGGCAAGGAAGGGAGGCGGCAGCAATTCGTTCGACGTCGCGATTCGTGGAGGTCGTTGGTGTTGAAGGCGGAGGCTGTTCGAAGGGGGTGGCAATCGAAGTCGACTGCAACGTCGACAGAGAGGCGCGCACTTGAGGCCGTAGCAACAAGGGATGGAGCGAGATAGTTTGAACTCGCGAGCGACGCTGGTGGCAGCGATTCGTGGACAAGGGGAGTTCGGGGTCGAGCGTTTCGTCTCGAGCTAGGGCTAGAGCATCGATCAAAGCAGTAAGATATTCGATTTATTTATTTCAATATATAGGTTGACAAGTAATTGCAATAATGAATATTAGCAGCATTTTTCTTTTTTTACGTTGTTGAGAAACAGTTGTAAGTATATAGGACAGTAAGCATATATGCAAAGTCTCTAATTTATATATATACATGAACAGAAAATAAAATATAAATGTATTATTGACTTATCTAAAACAGAAACCTTTTTGTTAACCTGGGAATCATATATATATATATATATACACAGTAGTTTAAGAAAAATAAATGTTTGGTGATTAATTTATTTTATTAAACTACTTAATCATTTTGACTACTGAAAATAAATTTATTAAAGGAGAAAAAAAATTTTTGGTTTAAAAAGAATTATCAGCTAATCAAAAAAAAAACTATTAAACGGAAATTAATTGTTTAGTTGATTCGAATATTAATGAATTTTGTAAATAATTATACAAGGTATAAATCAAGAAAATCGAGTCAAGAATGGAAATGGGATTGCAAAAATAAAAGCTAAGGTGAGATCTTCTCACTCAAATTGAAAAGTTGGATTTTGCAGTTATTGACTGATTGATTGCTATTTGGATGTGATACTATATATAGTAGTATATAGCAATATATATATATTGGCATATGTATATATTGCAGTTGTTGATATTTCCCACATTATATAGCGGATGAGACCCTATGCGCCGCATAATAGCGGATGATATTTTATAAAATCCCATATACCGCGATATTCCACGTCGAAGTGGAATTGGTATTGTGCTAACATCTGTGGATGCAGGGAAATAGGTTGGAGGGATCCGACTGGATTCCTCACCGTATTGATTTATTTACAGATATTGTGATATATTCTGTTATCATATGATGATATGTGATGTTTTGTTGTTGTGATTGACTATTTTGGTGCTGTTGCATCATCGGATCCATTTTTGAAGTTTAAAAATAACGACTTTGATTTTAAAAGGGATTTTTAAAGTGATTTTTGAGATTATACGTTTTATTAAAATTTTGGATTGATTCATCTTAAATAAATAAACGTTAAAATTTTAAAGTTATAAAAATTATGATTTTTGTGAAATATAACCAAAGTGTGATTTTTGAAATAAATAGTTGATTGATTCATAAATGGTTTAAATTGGGATTTTTGAATAATTATAAATGTTTTATATAAAAGATTTATAAAATTGATATTTATAAATTAAAAATATTGGAATTATAAAACGAGTTTTTATAGGTGTTAAAATGGAGTATAATTGGATTTCATAAGTTAATGAAATTTGAAAGTTTTATAATTTATGAAGTTTTAAAAGAACAATTTTGTAAATAAATGAATTATAAGTTATTAACTTATAATATTGGACTTTTGGTATATAATTGAGTTATAATTGAATTGGATAATAAAGGAGATTTATAAATCTAAGTGTTATAAATAGAAATGGAATTTATAAACATTGTTTGTAAATTCGAAATCAATTGAATTTGATAAATTAAACATAGAAGTTATTAAAGGAGATATATTCATGATTTTGGACAGCGAATTATCCTTCAAGTTAAATGTTATAAATAATAAGAGTTTGGTTGGGAATTTTATTCACGATTTTGGAGAGTGGATAATTCTTTAAATAAAATGTGTAGAAATGTTGAAATTGGTTAATGAAGTATATTCATGATTTTGGACGTTGAATAATATATTGAAAAGAAATATTTGAAAGTGATATTTGAAATAGAATGAAAACAATTTAAAGATGTTTTAAAACGTGTTAAGTATCGAAAACATAGATTTCAACATTCATTGTTGAAATAGACGTTTTCGAGAAATAAGGAAATGGGGGACTATAACACTGTTGTTATAGTAAATGATTTTCGAAAGGAAATGTTTTATATAGTATTGGGATTTATATATCTATCTAAATTTCGAATCCCCATACTAGTGATTTTGAGTTGTCGTAACGATGTTTTACGCAACATTCGTTTTGACTCAAATAGATGTGTTTAAGAAAATGATTTCCTTAAAGAATGAAATATATACTTAATTTTGATTTAAGTATATTGAATATTTTAAAATGTTGAAAATAAATAAGATTTGTGAATTACTTATTATTAAATAAGTATGGGAATGTTTTTTCCAATATGAAGTGAAATGTTTTTGACATTTTATCTTTTAAAGATAAGTTGAAAGTGATTTGAAATTGTTTTCAAATGGTTGAAGTGTGGAAATTTTATATATCTTGTAAAGATATTTTTGGAAAATAAATAATTTGGAAAATTATTTGGAATCTGATGATGCTGTGCAGACCTATTGATAGTTAAATAACCGACTATCAATAATTACCTTGAATGGGTATTTGTTGTGATTTGCTTGAATTTGAATGCTACACTTATTTTCAAAATATTGCGCTCACTATTCGGGTTAGCCGGGAAAGGACCTTTGGGTCGTATAACTCATTCCGAATATGTGATACATCGTAATGGATTGCATTTGATGACCGGTGTTGAAGACCGGATATTTTTGAAAACGGAAGAATTATCGTCGAGTTACTCTACATCGGCTGATCTCCGATATAGAGGTTTTATCACCCTTAGTGACGGGAAGTCCGGACGTGATTAGAAAATTATCCAGATTTGCAAGGGCTTCGTAAGAAGTGCCTTCGGTTCTGTTCGATCCTGGAACAGACTTGTATGGATTGTGTGTCTGACGTTACAGATTGAGATATAAAGCTGATTTCTTTCAAATACATTTCTGTTGGTGGTGGAGAATTTATTCTTTTAGCTTAACACCCTTCTCTGAGACGTACGAGCTCAGAGGTTATGTAGTTGAAGGTTATCAGCAATATATTCCTAATTTGGTAATATGACATGCTGAGTGTTGCTGTGTGATGATCATTGTTTGATCATTTGTGATATGATCATTTGTTTGATCATTTATCTTTGTAATCATTACTTTGATCATTTGTTGACCCAAAGCATGGCTTTGTACCAAAGCGTTGCTTTGTGGACGAGACTTCGTCGGACCTCACACCCCGGAAATGGTCAAAACAGGAAGGATGCAGCAAGGTTATTAGGGGGTAGCGCCCCTTTAGTGTATGTCATTCCTTCTGGATAGAGGTGGTATCATGGTATGGAGCCCAGATATTTAACCTATGTTGTTGCTGCAAATTTATTACTTTGTGGTTGTTGGAAATCGAGGATCCTCGGGAAGATCGATTACGATCGGAGGATGACATATTCGTGTCAGTAGTTACCCAGTTAGGGGTAACCCGGCCTTGTGTTGGCAGAGATCTAACCGTAATGTTAGGTTATTTCTCGGGACGTCTTTCCAGAGGCATTTCCATGTGGCAATGGGAAGTTCCTTGGCCTGACCAATTGTTGGAAATCCAAAGAAACAACACGAGCCTTGTACGGTTTATTTATAGAACCTGCCATCTAATATGGTAGCTATAGTAGGCATACTATCATGGTACCTATGCTGGCTAAGATTTATATTATACTTTCGAAATGTTTTCTACACTATGCACTAATAATAATATCAAAAATGATTTGATTTTGCGTATCAAGCATCTTTGACTATCGTAAGGAGAAATCTCCTCCAAATTCTGTGTTTGCATTGTGTGTGTGGCGGGAGGTCTAATGGTAGTTTCATTTTCCAAAAGCATTGCGAATAAATTTTATTTTCTTTGTGAAAAATAACTGTTTTACAATCTCACACCAGTCACCATGACTGACTCGGAGTTTATTGTTTCCCTTCTAAACTCTGGGTGCCCATTATTTTCCACACGGGCAGCCTAGAGTTATGTTATCAGGATATTCTGGATATTCTGGAGCTTTGGAAGCAAGCTGGATGGCGAAACATACATCCGCACTTGTTTATTTATTCCGCTGTGTATTCTGTATGAGGACAAGTTTATATAACTGTCCATTGTTGTATTGAGTTGTATATTGACTCTGATTGATGTATGTATAAACTGATATAGTTCTTTGTTTTAAAAGACTAGTGATTATCTATCATATATTGTTCCGCTGCGATATGTGAGATTCTGATGTTGTTATGTTGTTCTTCTTTTCTTTTCTTCTGTCTTTTCTTCTACCTCTTCTTTCTTAAACCCTAAGTATTCGGTTTTCCGGCATTCAATTACTCGACAGTCGATAGAGTGGACGTATTGATGTCGATTTTCGGAAGTCGAAGAATCGGGTCCTTACACGTCGGACACCAACATATTTTCAACCATCAACCACGTACCCAGCTCCTTCTCCACACCATTCCTCCACACCCTTCCACCAACATCTTTTCTTTCTCTTCTCCCTTCATCTCCTCTCTACTTCACACATTTTCCTCTACATCAACAATGTCTAATTCAAAATCAGATTCTGACTATGAAGATGCACAAGGTTTGGCTGCTATATGTAACGACCCGTAAATTTCAATGGTTTTTATAACGGAATTAGTTGAAATTTTGTGAAATTTTAAACGATAAAATTTTGAAATAAAAATTTAATATTTGGAATGCGTTTAGTTAAACATAGCAACTGGTAAATTTTCGTCCAAAAATATGAAAATTTATTTCGCGCGTAAATTCACTTCAATTTAATCAGTTAAAAAGCGACGAAAATAAAACGTTTTCGAAACCGAAATATTTTTACATAGAAAAATTCTAAACCATCTTCTGAGCAAGATGTCAGTTTATCGTTTTTCCAAATTCGGACATCTTTGGCTCCGTCGATCTTATTTTTCAGTGTTTTTCTTGCATTTTTCGCTGGTTGAAAATTCGAATTTTTTTTTATATTAAATCGTACCGCTCATATCTGTATATCGTTTTGATCGTCTCATTGTGCTGATCTCCGCGGTATATTCGTATATATACTTCGACGTCCGGTGGACGGCGAAATCGGTAAAACAGTCAACCGTATCGGTTCCAAAATTTTAGCTTTTAAACTTCTGGTGACCATTCATTTTCTCACCGTGCATAACCCAATAGCCAGCTGATATTTTATTCATTGAATTAAGCATTAATTGATTGTTAATATCCCACCACTTCAAAATCCAATCGGTGACCTCCTATGATTCCTATTTCAATTTATTGCACGCTGGTTCATTTCTCATTTCTGGCTTCACGTGTTGCATATCTGAATATTTATAAATAAATAAAGAAGACTAAAAGCTTTTTCTTTGCAAACTCTTTCACATGCCACGTCCCTACATTTTTACATCTCCATTTTTCTATATCTCTCTCTCATTCCAAAGCACGTAACCGTCCATTAGCCCTGCCTTGTAGCCTACCCAGCAAAAACCGAGCCATCGCATTCCTTCTGGAAGCAAACGAGCCCTCCCCTCTGCCACCTCCGCCTACCTCCCCGCATGGCCAACCTGCGCCCAAAAACGCGGTCACCTCTTCTACCCTCCCTCCTTTCCCACGCCATCTCCTCCGAGCGCATAACCCCATCACCGACCCAGCTAGCTCATCGACACACCTTCACGCAACCCACCCTATGTCCTTCACAACCAGAACCCACCACCTCATCTCCAACTTATCTCCTTGCTCCTCCACCCACGCACCCTCATCGACCCATGCTTCAGCCCCAACCACCTCTCCTTAGCCACGTCGGCAGCCGAAGCTAGCCTAACCATGCTCCTTTCCCTTCGCCGAAGCCTTCCACCTGAGCCCCACTCAAACTCCACCTTTCAGCCCTTATTTCCCCTCCGCGTTCACTCTCATGCAAGCCTCTACCTTATCCACGCGAATAGCCATCACCCAAAGCATGTGCAGCCAGAGCCGCACCTCCGCCTCAGTCACTTCGTCAGCAGGCCAAACGGCCGAACCTTCCCTTTCGTTTTTCAGCTTACCTCCACCGGGGCCGAGTGCGTGTCTTGCATGAGGTTAGATTTGTTCTGTAAAGTCGATGGTATATATATTATTCTAGAAGAAGCATTTCGTTATGTTTGTATATATAATTAAGTTTTATTTAAACTAGTATGTATATAGTATTATATATGTCTGATTTTTTTTTAGTCTGTTAGAGAAAGTATAGTCTGTTAGCTTATATATACTAAGTTAAAAGTTTACATATTTATTTAATTTAGCAGCTTTATACATATTCTGTTAGCTTACATATGTTACAGTATATTTATATATTGTTTCAGTTAGCAGTTTTTACAGTTTTCATATATAGAAGTGCCGTTGCGGTTGTTTGTAAATATATATGTATATAGAAGGGTGTAAGTATAAATAATGTTTTCCAAAGAGTTGCATCTTGCTGGCGTGTGTGTTATATATTGTAATCTGGACTTAAAAAAAAAAGTAACGAAATGGTATAACAGTTCGATTTATATTTCTTTACAAAATATTTTTTTTTTGTGTTGTTTTGAAATTATAAAATATTTTGACCTTTTAGTTATATGCGTTTTGACTTTATTATTGTTTTTAAAATATGTGTTTTAGGGATAATGATTTTTACTATATATATATATATTTTTGTCATAGATTAAAATTGATTTTGAAATATATATATATATGTATATAAAACATAGTTCGGTTCAATTTATATCAAGCTGGTTCTGATTCGCTTTATCAATTCCTTTTCATCAGCTTTGTCGTCAAAGATTCATGTCAATTTAGCTTCGTTTCAGAATTCGTGCTTGGATTCGTAACTCAATTTCAGTGTCAGTATCTGTGTGCACATCTATGTCATCTCCTGTTATCTCTAGCCTCGAAAGGTGAGCAATCACTCACGATTAATGTTCTTTTATTTTATTAAATTTGATTTCAATTGAAACGACAATTGAAATATACTGCTGCTAGTTAAATACACTGTTATATATGTTATTGCCTGTATCAGTTCACCTGTGACATCTGACACCATTATCTGTTAATTATTTATGCGATGATAATACAGTTTGGCTGATAATTGATTGATTGTTGATGTTTATATTGGACGTTAAATTGTTAATGTTAAAATGATAAACAATATGAAATTGAACTTGATATAGGATAATTAAATGTTAAATTTGATTAACTGACATTTGTATAATATGACCCCTTTATCTGTTAAATTTATTGACACGTAGGATTGGTTTAATTACACTTTGAACCACTGAATGTATATTGTTAAATTGTTGTAGTATGAAATTGAAATAGATGACAAGTGAAGAACTGTAATGTAATAATCTTTAATCTACATGAAATGATAGTGTAGATTCTAGAAATAATTATATTAATTCGCACAAACAACAATGCGAATTAATACGATTATTTCGGGATTATTTGAATTGATTATTGGATTGTTATTGATTGATGTTATTGCTTGTTTATTTACTTTGACACCATCCCAGTTATCACACTGCAAGTTCCCTTTGTATGTTTTGATTTTGAATTGAATTGGAATCGGGTGGAAATGATAAATACCCAAATTGAACTTTGACCTAGGATAGAAAATTAAATAAAACCCGATTGGTCAATAATTTGATTTAAAATAAAACGAAGATTTTATTTGAATAAAAATATGGTTTTGAAACGAAGTTGGAAATTGAATCTTAATGAAATTTAAATGTGAATATTTAATATTCTGAAATGAAATATTAATAAAGTAATTGATGGAAGAATGTTGTTTAATTTGAGAAATTATTGAATTAAGTTTGAAATTATTAAACTTTGGAATGATTTAATAATTAAGTTTGAAATTGTAATTAAGTTCAAAATTATTAAACTTTGAAATTATTTAATAATTAGGTTATGAATTATTTAATAATTAAATAAGATTGAATTATTTAATGATTAAATTGAATTGAATTCTTTGATAAGAGAAATTGAACCTTTGAATAAGTGAAGTTTATTTCGTAAATAATTGAAATTGAATTTCTTTATTAAGTAAGTTTTGGAAAAATTATTTAAGAAAGTAAATAAGTGAAATTGAATTTCTTTAACAAGAAATAAAAATGCAATTTATTGAAATTAATGTAAGACTTGAAATTTAAAGAAATTGAGTTGATGAATTTAATTTAATTCAAATTGTAAGTTTTGAAATAAGGAAGTTGAATTTAAAGAATTGATTTAATGAATTGGAAATTTAATAGAAATTGTTTTGAATGATAAAGTAACTTAACGAATATTGAATGAAATCGATAAATGAGTTTAAATTGATTTGAATGTTAAATTAAATTGATTAAATGATTTCGGAATGAACTTATATACGAAATGCAATGAATATTCGAATTGTTAATTGAAACTTTGAAATTGAATTATGGAAATGTTGAAATTGAAATTGGAAAGTTAAAACGTAATATTTGGAAATTGATTTCGAAAGACAAATGAAATGTTGATTTACGAATTGAAATTGAAATTGGAATTTGATTTGGTTTTGAAATATATAAACGACCAATCGGTGTAATAATTACGAAAGTTATTAAAGAGACCGAAATTCGGTTATGGGTATACTCTCTATCTAAACCGAAAACCACTTTAATAACTATACGCGGAGTGTTGATCCAGAATGAAGTGGTTGAAATGGTGATCGTGATGACTAAAGAAAGAGAACGATGATGGATAACCTTGACACTTGTGTCAAATTGGAAATGACTAAAACAGGAGCTGTGCCGGGCCAATGGAGGATTGATACCTCAAGTGGACACACTTCTTCGAACTACTTATACTTGTTGTCGATTGGTGCACCCTTGATTTTGGGAGTGTTGTTTCACGGTGTTGCGGGCGCTGCGGCGTTGCGTTCTCACCAGTCCGGATCAGGCGAATGGTAGTATCACTACCTTGGGTATAGCCTCATGTGCCTTGTCATACTTGTATTCCATTTATGCGCGACCACTACGAATTTGTTTTGTACCTTGAGTATATGGATTGCCCTCTAGTGACTTCCGGTTTTGGGGAAACTACGGTCTTGTATATGCTTGTGGGAATAAAAATGTGTTAAGGGTGGAATGGGCCATGACTTAACGCTATTTTGATATCTTTATATTACTGATAGACATTATCTACTTATCGTACATTACTACATAGTAGATAGTTTGACGGATCCTTAAAGGATGGTTATTCCAAACATCCTTCGAGTTACTTGTATTTCAATTGCTATTTCACTTGAGTTGGATTTATTAATATAAGAATGTTAATCCTGACTCGAGTGTCTTGTGTTTTTGCTTTACGCTCGGGTCAGACTGAGTGTACCAGTATTCGAGACTCACCTTTTGAAGTTGGAGCTTTGCTTGAAGATCCGGCCATCTATTCTGCTTCAGTATTCGATGATTCCAGCGATGTATTCGGATTTGTATCTGCTGTATCATATTACTCTTCCGTTGTATCTGGTTTAACTCTGATGTATCGTATTACTCTTCTGCTGTAAACTCTGATGTATCTTATACATTTATATAGTAGCTTCATGAACTACTATCTCTTTTATTTCCGCTGCACTTATTACTCTGTGTCTGTGATCTGTGATTATTTATTTACTGTATATGTTCAGTTTTGCCAAATTTAAATTAACAACGCGGTATTTTGAGCAATTCAACTCCGGCATGAGTGTCTACCTATATACTTATAATGGATGCGAATGGTCCAAAATATTGGGTCGTTACAGTTGGTATCAGAGCTTTGGTAGCTCTAGGAAAAACTTAACATATAGGGTAAATGTATTCACTGAATCACTCTCATTTGAGTTTCAGTCTCTTCCTTTGACTTAATTTCTTTGAATTTTGGAACGTTCCCTGCGGTTCCAAAAATTCATTCGTGTCCCTCACTATTCGTCTCCTTTCAATTCTGGAGCATCACATAACTCCACTCCAAATGACCCTTATAGTGAATCGGCGGTCACGCCAAACTTCGAATGATTTGTAAAGGGGTGAAACTCCTTTATAATAGGCATCGATTTACCGGAGATTTCTGTATCCTCGGTTTATGATGCTATCTATTCCCTGCTATAACTGAATTCCATCTCTTGAGATCGTGTGTTGATTTACCTCGAAATTCAGCACCGATCTAATTCTTGAAGTTACGGACGACCCAGTTAAGGTTGCCCGTAAATTAAATAAGTTTATCCATCTCCCGATTCTGTTATTGAATCATCTTATCTTATCTTTTGAATTTGTCTTCAAATCAGAATTCTCTTTGATTTGAGTCCACCAAAATTTGAATCTCTATCCTTGCTTTGAATCCATTCTTGTATCTTCAAGCGAGGAAGTGTATTTGTAAATTTATATTTAAAATATTTTATTTTATATTGGGTTGTTTGAGTTGTTGATGTTGATTTGGGTTTCCGATCGATTCGTCTGATCAGCGCTATCGATAGGATTTCCAAAACACTTGAACAGAGCAAACTGACACAATATTATTTTCAAGTTTGGTAAATAAAATAAATTTGTTTGATTATATTGTGAAAATATAAGTAAAATTTTCTGGAATTTAATAGGTTAATTAAATTGTTTATTTGAAATGATAATATTTGATTATCATTTATTGTTCTAAATAAAATTTATAAATGCAGTTTATAAATTGAATTGGAATTTGAAATAAATTTAATTCAGAAATTTGAGAATTTAGTTTCCGGTGATTTCGAACTTTGGTTTTAAAATTTAAATGTATATTATTTAAAGTATTTCGAATAAAAATCGTTTTCAAAGAATTTTTAAAAAATGTTGAAACCAGTGCTCTTCTCTTTGTCGCTGGAAAATAATTTCGGTGATGGCGGCCGCATCATCGACGTTCATTTTCGAGTTTCGAAGTGGAGATACTATTCCGTAGCTTTCCTACGGTTTTGTTTTGAAAAACATATTTTGATTTGAAATTCTTCAGATAATTTGATTTATATATATATATGTATCTTATTTTAAAATTTAATTTGATTGATATAAATATATTATATATATCTCTAAATTGTTCAAAGTTAATCGGAAATCTAATTCTTAAATTTTGTTAAAGGATGATTCCAATTATAAATAAGACCAAAATTTGGAATAAACATTTAAACTTGAATAATTGAATTGGGAAAATTTTATTTGTATATTGTTCAACTGCATTCTAATACAACTTACCTAAATCGTTCAGAAGTTGAATATGTAATTGGATAATATATAAGATAAATTGAATTTATAAATAAAATTTGAGTGTTTATAATAAATGTTATACACTAAATTTTGATTATAAAGATGTTAATAAAGTTAGATAGGATAATTAGTAAACTCATTTAATAATGAAATAAATTTGTTTTGAAAGAATTAATAAATTGAAATTTGATCAACATATGAAAATACCTTGAATTTAAAAGAAATTAATAGATGTAAATTAATTTAAATCGAAACTTTTATGGTTTAAATTAATTTATATGGGTTAAATATACGTGAGTAGATATATTAAGTAGAATAAATTTAATAGTAAATTGGAATAATGAAGAATTTAAATTGTTGAAGAAAATATGATTATAATAAAAGACTATTTAAAATTTATGGTTTTAGAAAATTTTAAATTGAAGATAATTGGATAATAAGATAATGAATTTAGAAATAGTTAAGATCGATTTTAGTGAAATCAAATGGACTAAATGAATTATTGAATATCAATTAATTTAAATTTGAATTTATATGGTTTAAATTAATTGTTATTTTGTATTTCAAATCTGTTTTTCTTTCTGGTTGTTTCTATTCTCCTACCTCGTTCCTTTTCGGGGACGAAAAGTTTTGAGTGGGGGAGAGTGTAACGACCCATAAATTTCAACGGTTTTTATAACGGAATTAGTTGAAATTTTGTGAAATTTTAAACGATAAAATTTTGAAATAAAAATTTAATATTTGGAATGCGTTTAGTTAAACATAGCAACTGGTAAATTTTCGTCCAAAAATATGAAAATTTATTTCGCGCGTAAATTCACTTCAATTTAATCAGTTAAAAAGCGACGAAAATAAAACGTTTTCGAAACCTAAATATTTTTACATAGAAAAATTCTAAATCATCTTCTGAGCAAGATGTCAGTTTATCGTTTTTCCAAATTCGGACATCTTTGGCTCCGTCGATCTTATTTTTCAGTGTTTTTCTTGCATTTTTCGCTGGTTGAAAATTCGAATTTTTTTTTATATTAAATCGTACCGCTCATATCTGTATATCGTTTTGATCGTCTCATTGTGCTGATCTCCGCGGTATATTCGTATATATACTTCGACGTCCGGTGGACGGCGAAATCGGTAAAACAGTCAACCGTATCGGTTCCAAAATTTTAGCTTTTAACCTTCTGGTGACCATTCATTTTCTCACCGTGCATAACCCAATAGCCAACTGATATTTTATTCATTGAATTAAGCATTAATTGATTGTTAATATCCCACCACTTCAAAATCCAATCGGTGACCTCCTATGATTCCTATTTCAATTTATTGCACGCTGGTTCATTTCTCATTTCTGGCTTCACGTGTTGCATATCTGAATATTTATAAATAAATAAATAAAGAAGACTAAAAGCTTTTTCTTTGCAAACTCTTTCACATGCCACGTCCCTACATTTTTACATCTCCATTTTTCTATATCTCTCTCTCATTCCAAAGCACGTAACCTTCCATTAGCCCTGCCTTGTAGCCTACCCAGCAAAAACCGAGCCATCGCATTCCTTCTGGAAGCAAACGAGCCCTCCCCTCTGCCACCTCCACCTACCTCCCCGCATGTCCAACCTGCGCCCAAAAACGCGGTCACCTCTTCTTCCCTCCCTCCTTTCCCACGCCATCTCCTCCGAGCGCACAACCCCATCACCGACCCAGCTAGCTCATCGACACACCTTCACGCAACCCACCCTATGTCCTTCACAACCAGAACCCGCCACCTCATCTCCAACTTATCTCCTTGCTCCTCCACCCACGCACCCTCATCGACCCATGCTTCAGCCCCAACCACCTCTCCTTAGCCACGTCGGCAGCCGAAGCTAGCCTAACCATGCTCCTTTCCCTTCGCCGAAGCCTTCCACCTAAGCCCCACTCAAACTCCACCTTTTAGCCCTTATTTCCCCTCCGCGTTCACTCTCATGCAAGCCTCTACCTTATCCACGCGAATAGCCATCACCCAAAGCATGTGCAGCCAGAGCCGTACCTCCGCCTCAGTCACTTCGTCAGCAGGCCAAACGGCCGAACCTTCCCTTTCGTTTTTCAGCTTACCTCCACCGGGGCCGAGTGCGTGTCTTGCATGAGGTTAGATTTGTTCTGTAAAGTCGATGGTATATATATTATTCTAGAAGAAGCATTTCGTTATGTTTGTATATATAATTAAGTTTTATTTAAACTAGTATGTATATAGTATTATATATGTCTGAATTTTTTTTTAGTCTGTTAGAGAAAGTATAGTCTGTTAGCTTATATATACTAAGTTAAAAGTTTACATATTTATTTAATTTAGCAGCTTTATACATATTCTGTTAGCTTACATATGTTACAGTATATTTATATATTGTTTCAGTTAGCAGTTTTTACAGTTTTCATATATAGAAGTGCCATTGCGGTTGTTTGTAAATATATATGTATATAGAAGGGTGTAAGTATAAATAATGTTTTCCAAAGAGTTGCATCTTGCTGGCGTGTGTGTTATATATTGTAATCTGGACTTAAAAAAAAAAGTAACGAAATGGTATAACAGTTCGATTTATATTTCTTTACAAAATATTTTTTTTTTGTGTTGTTTTGAAATTATAAAATATTTTGACCTTTTAGTTATATGCGTTTTGACTTTATTATTGTTTTTAAAATATGTGTTTTAGGGATAATGATTTTTACTATATATATATATATATATTTTTGTCATAGATTAAAATTGATTTTGAAATATATATATATATGTATATAAAACATAGTTCGGTTCAATTTATATCAAGCTGGTTCTGATTCGCTTTATCAATTCCTTTTCATCAGCTTTGTCGTCAAAGATTCATGTCAATTTAGCTTCGTTTCAGAATTCGTGCTTGGATTCGTAACTCAATTTCAGTGTCAGTATCTGTGTGCACATCTATGTCATCTCCTGTTATCTCTAGCCTCGAAAGGTGAGCAATCACTCACGATTAATGTTCTTTTATTTTATTAAATTTGATTTCAATTGAAACGACAATTGAAATATACTGCTGCTAGTTAAATACACTGTTATATATGTTATTGCCTGTATCAGTTCACCTGTGACATCTGACACCATTATCTGTTAATTATTTATGCGATGATAATACAGTTTGGCTGATAATTGATTGATTGTTGATGTTTATATTGGACGTTAAATTGTTAATGTTAAAATGATAAACAATATGAAATTGAACTTGATATAGGATAATTAAATGTTAAATTTGATTAACTGACATTTGTATAATATGACCCCTTTATCTGTTAAATTTATTGACACGTAGGATTGGTTTAATTACACTTTGAACCACTGAATGTATATTGTTAAATTGTTGTAGTATGAAATTGAAATAGATGACAAGTGAAGAACTGTAATGTAATAATCTTTAATCTACATGAAATGATAGTGTAGATTCTAGAAATAATTATATTAATTCGCACAAACAACAATGCGAATTAATACGATTATTTCGGGATTATTTGAATTGATTATTGGATTGTTATTGATTGATGTTATTGCTTGTTTATTTACTTTGACACCATCCCAGTTATCACACTGCAAGTTCCCTTTGTATGTTTTGATTTTGAATTGAATTGGAATCGGGTGGAAATGATAAATACCCAAATTGAACTTTGACCTAGGATAGAAAATTAAATAAAACCCGATTGGTCAATAATTTGATTTAAAATAAAACGAAGATTTTATTTGAATAAAAATATGGTTTTGAAACGAAGTTGGAAATTGAATCTTAATGAAATTTAAATGTGAATATTTAATATTCTGAAATGAAATATTAATAAAGTAATTGATGGAAGAATGTTGTTTAATTTGAGAAATTATTGAATTAAGTTTGAAATTATTAAACTTTGGAATGATTTAATAATTAAGTTTGAAATTGTAATTAAGTTCAAAATTATTAAACTTTGAAATTATTTAATAATTAGGTTATGAATTATTTAATAATTAAATAAGATTGAATTATTTAATGATTAAATTGAATTGAATTCTTTGATAAGAGAAATTGAACCTTTGAATAAGTGAAGTTTATTTCGTAAATAATTGAAATTGAATTTCTTTATTAAGTAAGTTTTGGAAAAATTATTTAAGAAAGTAAATAAGTGAAATTGAATTTCTTTAACAAGAAATAAAAATGCAATTTATTGAAATTAATGTAAGACTTGAAATTTAAAGAAATTGAGTTGATGAATTTAATTTAATTCAAATTGTAAGTTTTGAAATAAGGAAGTTGAATTTAAAGAATTGATTTAATGAATTGGAAATTTAATAGAAATTGTTTTGAATGATAAAGTAACTTAACGAATATTGAATGAAATCGATAAATGAGTTTAAATTGATTTGAATGTTAAATTAAATTGATTAAATGATTTCGGAATGAACTTATATACGAAATGCAATGAATATTCGAATTGTTAATTGAAACTTTGAAATTGAATTATGGAAATGTTGAAATTGAAATTGGAAAGTTAAAACGTAATATTTGGAAATTGATTTCGAAAGACAAATGAAATGTTGATTTACGAATTGAAATTGAAATTGGAATTTGATTTGGTTTTGAAATATATAAACGACCAATCGGTGTAATAATTACGAAAGTTATTAAAGAGACCGGAATTCGGTTATGGGTATACTCTCTATCTAAACCGAAAACCACTTTAATAACTATACGCGGAGTGTTGATCCAGAATGAAGTGGTTGAAATGGTGATCGTGATGACTAAAGAAAGAGAACGATGATGGATAACCTTGACACTTGTGTCAAATTGGAAATGACTAAAACAGGAGCTGTGCCGGGCCAATGGAGGATTGATACCTCAAGTGGACACACTTCTTCGAACTACTTATACTTGTTGTCGATTGGTGCACCCTTGATTTTGGGAGTGTTGTTTCACGGTGTTGCGGGCGCTGCGACGTTGCGTTCTCACCAGTCCGGATCAGGCGAACGGTAGTATCACTACCTTGGGTATAGCCTCATGTGCCTTGTCATACTTGTATTCCATTTATGCGCGACCACTACGAATTTGTTTTGTACCTTGAGTATATGGATTGCCCTCTGGTGACTTCCGGTTTTGGGGAAACTACGGTCTTGTATATGCTTGTGGGAATAAAAATGTGTTAAGGGTGGAATGGGCCATGACTTAACGCTATTTTGATATCTTTATATTACTGATAGACATTATCTACTTATCGTACATTACTACATAGTAGATAGTTTGACGGATCCTTAAAGGATGGTTATTCCAAACATCCTTCGAGTTACTTGTATTTCAATTGCTATTTCACTTGAGTTGGATTTATTAATATAAGAATGTTAATCCTGACTCGAGTGTCTTGTGTTTTTGCTTTACGCTCGGGTCAGACTGAGTGTACCAGTATTCGAGACTCACCTTTTGAAGTTGGAGCTTTGCTTGAAGATCCGGCCATCTATTCTGCTTCAGTATTCGATGATTCCAGCGATGTATTCGGATTTGTATCTGCTGTATCATATTACTCTTCCGTTGTATCTGGTTTAACTCTGATGTATCGTATTACTCTTCTGCTGTAAACTCTGATGTATCTTATACATTTATATAGTAGCTTCATGAACTACTATCTCTTTTATTTCCGCTGCACTTATTACTCTGTGTCTGTGATCTGTGATTATTTATTTACTGTATATGTTCAGTTTTGCCAAATTTAAATTAACAACGCGGTATTTTGAGCAATTCAACTCCGGCATGAGTGTCTACCTATATACTTATAATGGATGCGAATGGTCCAAAATATTGGGTCGTTACACTATAGCAACGTATTTACGTAGAAGAAGGAGCGATATCATCCGGATTCACACGTCAGAATATACCGATTTAATGTGGGTAGAAGACATATTGAATGGACATCAAGAATGCAGTTAATGAAATTTTCAAATGAAAAGACTTTGTTTTCTCTTGTTATACGATGGACTACAAAATTATGGTTCGACTATAATGAAAATCGTTAGCATCAGAGAAACGGTTCCATATTCATATACACTATAACTGCAGAGCTCTCAGATCGAAAAATGATTGAAAGATTTCAAAGGTCAGATATCACAATTTCAGTTTATTTTCATGTTGTTTTAGATGTTGTATAATTAATCACTACAGATATTATCAAGGCAGATAATTCTCAATTTAATACTATTCTAGATCATATTAGAACTTCAAACCGCTACTACTTATACTTTAGAAACTATGTTATTGCTATATAGACGGTACACATGTAATGGAATACTTACCTGCAGATCGAGTAGTTCCATATATAGGACGAAAAGGTTATGCTACATAGAATATCTTAGTAACATGCTCATTCAATTTACAGTTTAATTATGTTGTGCCTAGTTGGAAGATACTGCGTATGATAATAGAATTTTTAATTTTGTTATAATTGATAGAAACTCTAACTTCCCTCACTCTCCACCTGGATTATGTAGTCGATTCAGGGTATCCAATTCAAACTAGTTATTTACACCATATCGTAAAATTAGATATCATATTCCTCATTTTCATGGAACCGCAAATCAACCAAAATCGATAAATGAAAATGTTAATTTCTACCATTCGAGTTTACATATGGCAATTGAGTGAACCATTGGAATATGGAAGAAAAAGTTTGTCATTTTGAAGAATATACCAACATCTTATTTGAAACTCAAGTAAAGTTACCATATCTATAATGGATATATAAAATTACGTATGAAAATACAACATGGTTGATCTAGATTTTATGGCTTATGATGATGATCGTGATTTTATTTCAGACAAGTACCAAGAGGAATATTATAGTATGAGAACTATACCAAACAAAGCAACTAAACTGGTACAACGACACATAAGCAATGAAATGGTAACAATTCTAAATAACATAAGAGATGAGATTATTGCAGCAGCGCTGCACTGATTGATTGTATCATTTTATTTGTATTTACTACTACTGTATAATTAATTTGGATGTATTTCAATTTATGTACTGTTATTTCATTTTAATTAAACTCATATAACACAACAAAACAAATAATTAATTTACTTAAATCAAGTAGATTAAAAATCATAACTTAAATGTCCCGCTCAAATACCTCATGTTATGGCGATTTCGACTCAAGACCACTCAAATCAAAACCCCAAAGCACAGTGGAAAAACGAGATCGTGGTAAATAGCGCAAAAACAACCAATTGATATCTCAAACCAAACTCGACCAATCCAAATCCAATCATAATCACCAAACAAGCAATATAGAAATAAAGCAATAACGAAAAATAAATCACACACCGATTTATAGTGGTTCACTAACGTTGTGTTAGTGTACATCCACTTTGAGAGAGAGATTTTATTAATACCAATGAGAAGAATACAAGAGATTGATTATAATGATCACAATATTCACTCTAGAATATTATTTTGTGGAGATTAGAATAGAAGAAATTAGGATTTGCTAAACCCTAGTTAATAGAGGATAAACCCCTTGATTAAACCCTTGGGTGATCAACTTTCAAACCAGAAAATAGCTTATATAAGAGAGCAGAAAACCTAGGCAAAATTCCAAAATTTCCCCTTCGAATATCATAAATCATCACACCGAACCCAGGTCCAAAAATAGGCTGAAAGTAGTCATAGAGGTCTGTCACATTTTGACGAACGTCTGTCATAAGTTTTAAGAAAGCGTTCCCTGAAACCACAGACATCTGCCCTAAAGTGACAGACGTCTGTCCCAAGCCTCATGTTTCAAACCCTGAAGCAACAGACGTCTATCACTTTCCTACAGACGTCGTCACATGTTGCTCCAGCAGCATGGCACCTTCTTCGCCATATCTTCCTCCTCCGAGCTCCGATTTGCGATCTGTTTTGTCTATCACTAAGCTACTTTCAACCACTTTAATTCTCCATATAGTGTTGCCAAAATTCAACTCTCCACCTCGACACTATATCCATCTCCATCTCCAATTGTACCATACCATCATCAACAACCGATAGCACCAACTATCACCTCTTCTACCTTCAACCAAACATGAATGCTTTCGCAATGAGCTCTGGTAGAGCCATCACCCATTGCACTCAATCAACGAGCTCAGGCAAAGCCCCTACCCGCAAACAAAGTGTTGAAAACATCCAAATCCTAAACCGTCTCACCAAAGACTAAAGTGCTAAGGAGTGTAAACTTGCACTTACCAAGAAGATAGAAGCACAATCTCTCACCGGTACTCTTCATCATCCATAACCAAACTCCTTCCTCAACCGTGCCACCCTGTGGCACCTAGCACTTCCTCAAGCGAATCAAGTTCGAGCAAAGCTCAAACTTCCCAACCGGCAATGCCTTAGTAAACATATCCACTGCATTATCCTTTGTGTGCACTTTCTGAAGATATACTTGTTTATCTTCATCCATGGCTACTAAAAATGACTCTCTCACTTCAATATGCTTATTCCGCAAGCTAAACGCCAAATTCTCCGCCAAGTGAATAGCACTTTGGCTATCACTTTGAACATCGATTCTATTGTGTTCAAATCCCAAGTCACACAACAATCGCTTCAAGTAGAGTGCCTCCTTTGCCGCCTCCACCGCGGCTATCAACTCCGCCTTCGTAGTGGATAAAGCAACTATGGTTTGCAATCTCGATCTCCAACTTATGGCCATACCACCAAGTGTGAAGACATACCCGGAAGTTGATTTTCTCCGATCCCTATCACCGGCGTAGTCCGAATCACAATAACTAACCAACATGCAATTCTTCCCCTCACTACCGCCAAAAACAAGACCATGAGATGATGTACCTCTAATGTACCTCAATATAAGCTTCACCGCTTCCTAATGTGATTTTCCTGGATTAGCCATAAACCGACTAACCATCCCGATGGCATTTGCAATGTCGGGCCTTGTACACACCAGGGCATACATTAAACTTCCAATCGCACTAGCATATGGCACCTTAGCCATATAAGCCTTGTCTTTATCCAAGATAGGCGATCCCTTACACGAAAGCTTCACATGTAAAGGTAAAGGTGTATTTGACGCCTTTGCATTCTCCATGCTAAACCGGCAAAGCACTTTCTTTATGTATTCCTTTTGAGTTAATTTCAACTCAAAACACTTTCGATCCCTTTCAATTTCCATGCCCAATAACCTTCTTGCTTCTCCAAGATCCTTCATTTCGAATTCTGATTTCAGACTCAATTTTAACTTGTTTATTTCATTCTTATCTTTTGAAGCAATGAGCATGTCGTCCACATACAAGAGTAAATACACCCAACAATCATTTTCCAACTTCTTGAAACATACACAAGCATCTTTGATGCTTCTATCAAAATAAATTTTAAGCAATAAATGATCAATCTCTTGTATCATTGCCTAGGTGATTGCTTTAAACCATATAGTGATTTCTTTAACTTGCAAACCAAATTTGACTTACCATCTATAACAAACCCTTGTGGTTGCTCCATGTAAATGTCTTCATCCAAGTCACCATGCAAGAAGGCGGTTTTCACATCAAATTTCTCCAACTTCAAGTCGTGAATTGCAACTTTGACTATTAATATTCGGATAGAAATATGATGCACAACCGGTGCAAATATCTCATCATACTCCTTTCCCTTCTTTTGTGCAAACCACTTAGCCACTGCCTAGCTTTGTATCTCTCATCATGCTTCAAGATGGCTTGTGTTTTGCTATACATATATCTGGAATATAACCTGTATATTCTTCAGGATGGCTTGTGTTGACATAGATTTCGTGCACCAAACCTTTCTTGATATGTTTTTGATATTTTTGTATTTCAGAAAAACAAGCTATTAAGCGTGGTCTTTTGTTGTTATTGAGAATTAATTCTTCATTTTCTAAGAGTTTTATTAACTCCGTGTCTTCTAATTTTTTGAAAAATAGAAGAAGGTTGCTTTCATCTATGAGATGTTGCTGATACAGAGAGATCATATCTTGTACCGTCATTTCTGCTTCCATCTCTTTGGTTTTCGTGTTGTTTATCTCATAAAGTCTAAGTAATTCTAGAAAGTCTTGAATTCTTAGATTTACGAGATCAGATGTTTGCATTTATGTAAATATCGTTTTCAATTGGCTGTGTTCAGTTGAATTGTCAGTGAACAATTCTGCTTCCTTTAAATCTAGGGCTTCAGACCTAGATGTAAAAGAATGCTGAGATAATTTAGACACTAGTTTTTGAGTGTCTTGTAATTTTTTCTCCTTTTGGGATATTGTATGTTTTAGTCCCAAATAAGTTTTTTCTAGTTGTGTTAACCAGAAATTTGCAGCCCTGTGGTCTGAAGATTGGATGGCTTTAAAGCATCCATTGAAGTTATCATATAAGTTTGGATTTGAGGCTTTCATCTCTAGATTGTACCAGTCTTTGACCACGGCTGATACGTATGGTCTTTGTACTCCTGTGGGAGCAATTGCCTTTCCTTTGTTCATTGGAACAAATTTCTGAGTTGCACTGGAAGGTGTTGCCTTTCCTTTGGTTGTTTGAATAGTTTTGGTCTGTTGGACCTTTTCTTCCTTTACTTCTGTGGGAGTACCATTGTCCTCGGATACTTGCGAGGAAGAAGAAGCCTCTTTGGAGGTTTGCTTTGCTTTTTTGGATGATTTCGCTTGTTGGAAATCTTCATGCCATTTCATACTTTCTAATAATTCCTTGATTCTTTTTATATCTTCGTCATCCATTTTTCATAACCTGGTAAGAAGATTAGCAGCAAAATTAGTGTATCCTGGAATGTATTTGACATCATAGTTAAAGATTTCCAAATACATAGCTAATCTAATTCTCCGAAGATTTTCTTCCGGATTGTTTACAGTCTTTTTCTTTAAGAATTGAGCAACAGATTTGTTATCTGTTTCTATTATGAATTGTCTATGTAAAAGGTAATTTTGTAAACTTTTTATTGCTAATTTGATAGCTAACAATTCTTTATCGTAGGTAGCATATTTAATTTGGGGTTTGCTAAATTTACCGGAAGAGTATGCTACAACTTCCTTTTGTTTAGCAATTAATACTCCTGCCCAAAAATTGTCAGAAGCGTCAGTTTGTAGTGTAAGTAATTCTTCATCTGAAGGAAAATAGAGGATTTTTTGATCCTTTATTAGATCTTTGATTTTTTGTATTTCTTCTTCTTCTTGTTTTTGTAAGGTAATAGGAATTTTGTCTGTATTCCATCTTCTTGGTTGTTCTCCATTATGTTGTTTATATTTTTCTTGCTCTTCTGTTAGCTTTTTTTGTAAATTTTTGGTTTTGGCTGATAAATTAGGAATAAATTTTCTGCCATAATTTAGTAATCCTAAAAAACTTTGGAGTTCTTTTAATGTTTTGAATGTGTTGGGAAAATCTTTAATTTTAGTGTAAATGTGTTGTTGTAATTCTATTTGTCCATTTTTTATTCTTTTTCCAAGAAAATCTATTTCTTTTTTAAATAATTCAATTTTTTTAGGACTTAAAATAACACCATTTTGAAGTAATATTTGTACGACTACAAGAAGATGTTGCTTATGCTCTTCGGCAGAGTTTGAGAATACAAGGATGTCGTCTATATATACAGTTACAAAGGGTAAGTGTCCGAACATAGAGTTCATTCTTTTTTGGAATACTTGTGGTGCATTTTTCAATCCAAAAGGCATAACTAACCATTCAAAATGTCCTTGTGGGCAACTGAATGCAGTTAGTTCTATGAACTGTTTATCAGCAAGTTTTAATTTCCAAAATCCTGATTTCGCGTCAAATTTACTATAATATTTTGCTCCTTGGATTTGTTTAGTTAGATGTTCAGCAGAAGGAATAAAATATCCATCAAATTTAGTATAGCTATTAAGCTTTCTGTAGTTTATTACCATTCTTGCTTTTCCTCTTTTAATTTCGGCATGGTTTCTTACTAAGAAAGCTGGAGATGAGTGAGTGCTGAAACTTTTTTGTATTAATTTTAAATTTAACAAGTCTTTTATTTGTTTTGAAAATTCCTCTTTGTCAGTTGGTGAAACCATGATACTGTTGACCCGAACTTTGGCATCTTTGTATTGTTCCATTAGTTCGATTTTGCAATATCTTGGTGCTTTATCAAACCATTTTAATGGATTATCCGAATAATCCATTAAAATGGTTTGATAAAGCACCAAGATATTGCAAAATCGAACTAATGGAACAATACAAAGATGCCAAAGTTCGGGTCAACAGTATCATGGTTTCACCAACTGACAAAGAGGAATTTTCAAAACAAATAAAAGACTTGTTAAATTTAAAATTAATACAAAAAAGTTTCAGCACTCACTCATCTCCAGTTTTCTTAGTAAGAAACCATGCCGAAATTAAAAGAGGAAAAGCAAGAATGGTAATAAACTACAGAAAGCTTAATAGCTATACTAAATTTGATGGATATTTTATTCCTTCTGCTGAACATCTAACTAAACAAATCCAAGGAGCAAAATATTATAGTAAATTTGACGCGAAATCAGGATTTTGGCAATTAAAACTTGCTGATAAACAGTCCATAGAACTAACTGCATTCAGTTGCCCACAAGGACATTTTGAATGGTTAGTTATGCCTTTTGGATTGAAAAATGCACCACAAGTATTCCAAAAATGGATGAACTCTATGTTCGGACACTTACCCTTTGTAACTGTATATATAGACGACATCCTTGTATTCTCAAACTCTGCTGAAGAGCATAAGCAACATCTTCTTGTAGTCGTACAAATATTACTTCAAAATGGTGTTATTTTAAGTCCTAAAAAAATTGAATTATTTAAAAAAAGAAATAGATTTTCTTGGAAAAAGAATTAAAAATGGACAAATAGAATTACAACAACACATTTACACTAAAATTAAAGATTTTCCCAACACATTCAAAACATTAAAAGAACTCCAAAGTTTTTTAGGATTACTAAATTATGGCAGAAAATTTATTCCTAATTTATCAGCCAAAACAAAAAATTTACAAAAAAAGCTAACAGAAGAGCAAGCAAAATATAAACAACATAATGGAGAACAACCAAGAAGATGGAATACAGACAAAATTCCTATTACCTTACAAAAACAAGAAGAAGAAGAAATACAAAAAATCAAAGATCTAATAAAGGATCAAAAAATCCTCTATTTTTCCTTCAGATGAAGAATTACTTACACTACAAACTGACGCTTCTGACAATTTTTGGGCAGGAGTATTAATTGCTAAACAAAAGGAAGTTGTAGCATACTCTTCCGGTAAATTTAGCAAACCCCAAATTAAATATGCTACCTACGATAAAGAATTGTTAGCTATCAAATTAGCAATAAAAAGTTTACGAATTTACCTTTTACATAGACAATTCATAATAGAAACAGATAACAAATCTGTTGCTCAATTCTTAAAGAAAAAGACTGTAAACAATCCGGAAGAAAATCTTCGGAGAATTAGATTAGCTATGTATTTGGAAATCTTTAACTATGATGTCAAATACATTCCAGGATACACTAATTTTGCTGCTGATCTTCTTACCAGGTTATGAAAAATGGATGACGAAGATATAAAAAGAATCAAGGAATTATTAGAAAGTATGAAAAGGCAGGAAGATTTCCAACAAGCGAAATCATCCAAAAAAGCAATGCAAACCTCCAAAGAGGCTTCTTCTTCCTCGCAAGTATCCGAGGACAACGGTACTCCCTCAGGAGTAAAGGAAGAAAAGGTCCAATAGACCAAAACTATTCAAACAACCAAAGGAAAGGCAACACCTTCCAGTGCAACTCAGAAATTTGTTCCAATGAACAAAGGAAAGGCAATTGCTCCCACAGGAGTACAAAGACCATACGTATCAGCCGTGGTCAAAGACTGGTACAATCTAGAGATGAAAGCCTCAAATCCAAACTTATATGATAGCTTCAATGGATGCTTTAAAGCCACCCAATCTTCAGACCACAGGGCTGCAAATTTCTGGTTAACACAACTAGAAAAAACTTATTTAGGACTAAAACATACAATATCCCAAAAGGAGAAAAAATTACAAGACACTCAAAAACTAGTGTCTAAATTATCTCAGCATTCTTTTACATCTAGGTCTGAAGCCCTAGATTTAAAGGAAGCAGAATTGTTCACTGACAATTCAGTTGAACACAGCCAATTGAAAACGATATTTACACAAATGAAAACATCTGATCTCGTAAATCTAAGAATTCAAGACTTTCTAGAATTACTTAGACTTTATGAGATAAACAACACGAAAACCAAAGAGATGGAAGCAGAAATGATGGTACAAGATATGATCTCTCTGTATCAGCAACATCTCATAGATGAAAGCAACCTTCTTCTATTTTTCAAAAAATTAGAAGACACGGAGTTAATAAAACTCTTAGAAAATGAAGAATTAATTCTCAATAACAACAGAAGACCATGCTTAATAGCTTGTTTTTTTGAAATACAAAAATATCAAAAACATATCAAGAAAGGTTTGGTGCACGAAATCTATGTCAACACAAGCCATCCTGAAGAATATACAGATTATATTCCAGATATATGTACAGCAAAACTTGTTGAGCATTCAAGCAGGTTTTTTACCATGTTCATGTTCAAAGTTTGGAGCATCTGGGAAGAAAGACAATATATACGTCTTTATCCTTCTATTCAGCTATGGGAATTACACAGAGTAACTGAAAACCCCACACATGAATTTGTTAAATTTAATCGAAAGGAATTTAATGAAGAAAATGAACGACTCCTAGCAGCACAAGAGTTCTTTTCTGAAGCCATTAACAAAGGCGAAGTCGGATCACACTCCGCAACTGAGAGCAAAACTATATTGCTATTAGACTACCTATCAGCCTTTGAACCATCAACAGACAAAATAATGAAAGTTCAACGATTTTTAGATAGTCTCAAAATCGGCCCAGTCGGCACAATTGCTCAAGAAGAATACTTTGAGGAGCAAGTAGAAAAAGAACGATTGAGACAAGACTCCATAATGCGAGACACTATGGGGAACGACCCTTTCGACGACGAATCTCTAGCTAATCTAGAAATTCACAATTGAATCAGAAGCATGGTGGACCACATTCCAGAATAAAAAATCTAGCCTCTATACTAGAGTAGCCTTTACAGCTTACCTTCAGCAAGAATAAACTAAGGGACACATCCTGTACCTATAAGGGACACATCCTCTATCTATAAGGGACACATCCTCTACCTATAAGGGACACATATTAGCCCTATTATAGACACATCATGCCTCGGAAATAATAAATAAAGAAGAGAAGAAGCTATAAAAGGAGGACTCAATTCAGAAGAAGGATCATCCGAAAAACCATCTTCTTCAGTTTCTTTCTTCTCTTAATATTGTATCTGCAAACTTTGTAATATTATCTAGTATTGTAATAAAATTTCAGTTTCTGCAAGTAGTATCTGTTGTTGTTTATTTCGTTCACAAAATAATATTCTAGAGTGAATATTGTGATCATTATAATCAATCTCTTGTATTCTTCTCATTGGTATTAATAAAAGCTCTCTCTCAAAGTGGATGTACACTAACACAACGTTAGTGAACCACTATAAATCGGTGTGTGATTTATTTTTCGTTATTGCTTTATTTCTATATTGCTTGTTTGGTGATTATGATTGGATTTGGATTGGTCGAGTTTGGTTTGAGATATCAATTGGTTGTTTTTGCGCTATTTACCACGATCTCATTTTTCCACTGTGCTTTGGGGTTTTGATTTGAGTGGTCTTGAGTCGAAATCGCCATAACATGAGGTATTTGAGCGGGACATTTAAGTTATGATTTTTAATCTACTTGATTTAAGTAAATTAATTATTTGTTTTGTTGTGTTATATGAGTTTAATTAAAATGAAATAACAGTACATAAATTGAAATACATCCAAATTAATTATACAGTACTAGTAAATACAAATAAAATGATACAATCAATCAGTGCAGCGCTGCTGCAATAATCTCATCTCTTATGTTATTTCGAATTGTTACCATTTCATTGCTTATGTGTCGTTGTACCAGTTTAGTTGCTTTGTTTGGTATAGTTCTCATACTATAATATTCCTCTTGGTACTTGTCTGAAATAAAATCACGATCATCATCATAAGCCATAAAATCTGGATCAACCATGTTGTATTTTCATACGTAATTTTATATATCCATTGTAGATATGATAACTTTACTTGAGTTTCAAATAAGATGTTGGTATATTCTTCAAAATGTCAAACTTTTTCTTCCATATTCCAATGGTTCACTGCTTAGACTAGGTAAGTCATCCTGTTTTATATTTTCTGTTTTTGATCATCTCGTATATGTTCTGATAAAAAAAAAAAAAAAAGAGTACAAATTTTTTTTCAAATTTTAAAATGAAAGCTTAAACCATTCTTTTGAGCATGATTCATTGTGAGTCTGCAAACCTTTTCACTGAATAAAAGTATTTTCGAATTTTAAGCCAATTCACCTCCTATTTTTATTAATTATTACGCAATGGAGTAGGAAACGAACCATTGCTGTGCTCTACTTAAGTGAAGCGACGATATAAGCTTGTGGTTGATAATTCGAGGCCTAACCCTGCTATAAAACCACGGTATGCTAGAAAAGCATTAAGGGGTATCGTGTCTAGCCGCTTAATCTAGGGTCAAAACTAATTTAATAACTATAGGATTGTGAATTAAAACTTGTTATTCGAACTTATATTTTATCCGTGTTGCTAAGGCTTTGTAAAACTCATAATCGAATTATGTTCAAAAGACTCTCTTTCTATGGAAAACTATAAACTTGTTGTTCTAGACACGCATAAGTGTCAATTTAATCTTAATACTGAACAATATGAGCATGTCATTCATATTCCTACACAAGAAAACCCAAAAAATGGGATTCATAATTTTATGATTGATCTACTTCAGGAAATTAAATTAGATGTAAAAGACATAAATAATAAATTACAAAAACCAACTACAACCTCAGGATTTGGTAAGAATACACCAACGATCCATTCGCTTAACAACATCCGAATGGTCAAATATACCTCTGAAGAAAATAAAAAAATAAACGTAGAAGATATTGATCCCACTTACTATCAAAAATATCTAATTCTTCAAGAAAAAGAACTTACAGGAAAAATTGATAGTACAGAACTTTATTCTTATTATGAAAAACATTCTACAGCAATAAACTATTTTAAATATAAAGCAAATGAAGAAGTATCTTCATTTGAAGATTCTGAACAAGAATCTGAAGATTCCACAGAATCAGGTTATAGTTCTGATACATTAGATAAACTTATTTTCAACATAAACGCCAATGAAGCCGAATCTATTAGAGGTCCACTATACTTACCTCCACCAGATAGTGCTTCCGTAATAAATGATCTTAACTCTGATATAGTTATGGAAGATCAAGAACAAGAACAAAACAATCCACATACTGATCCTTACCCTGAAATGCTTAGACATGGTACGAGATCAGATTGGATTAGATTTCACTCATCTAGAAAACAATTGAAAGATTTTTATAATGAACAACCTTCTTCATCTTATTCCTTAACTTTCAATATAGATAGACTTCCACATAGAAAAATAAGAAAATATATTATAACATGGCTTCAACATATAAGCGGAACAATTTATTTATTACCTCCAAATATGAGTGTAATGGAATATATACATTACGCTACGAGTTACTGGACAGGTGATGCTTTAGCCTGGTTACTAAATCTTGAAAGAATAAATCCAAATCAATTACAACAGATTAGAAATATCCAATCCAAACAAGAAGCTCTTGGAGAATTATTAAAATTATTACTAGCGGATTTTACAGGAGAAACATTCCTTGAAGATACTGACTATGAAAAACAATTATTAAAAATACAATTATGTGATATCTGTATGTTAGAAGAATTTACTGCCAAATACATAGGGCTACTTTTTCATTTAAAAAATAATGACCAAAAGGTTTTCTGGGTGAAGGGATTTTTTACAAAAATACCTTATCCATGGAATAACATTATACAAGAAAGATATGACATTTTAAGACAAAGCACTACAGATGAAAACCATAATATGGGCTTGTTAAAAAAGGCATGTATGGATACTATGGAAAGAGTTTGTGAGCAAGCAAGTGCGCACAAACAAATGAAAAATAAAATTAAGAACTCAAAACTTGGATTTTCCTGTTGTACAAAATATACTGAAGATATTAATACTCAATTCGGGTGTCCTCCTAAATTTGAAAGAAAAAGAAATTTTAAACGAAGAACAAAACCAAAATATAGAATCCTTAGAAAAAGGTGGAAGCCAGAATATAAGAAGAAATTTAGAAAAGAAAACAAGTTTTCTAAGAAAAAATTTTATTAAAAAGAAATTTTTTCGAAAAGGCTGCAAATGTTTTAAATGTAATAAAGAAGGTCATTATGCTAATGAATGTCCAACAAATATACAAAATATTGTAATATCTAATATTGAAGAATACGGTATTAATGTTGGCACTATTGAAGATATATCTAGTGATGCTAATTCATCAGTTTATGAAATTGAATCAATTTATTCCGACACTACTGAAAATGAAGATGAAATTAATGATTCGTTTGATAATTTTAAAATAAACATGATTACAATTAAACAAACACATAATCAAATAAAAATTATTCCACTAACTATATATGCTATACTCCCTAAAAAGGAAAAAATAAATTCTCCGGGTTATACATTATATGCAGCAAAATGCTCTAGGTTAAGACGATACTTCACAACCGAGGTATTTTTAGATTTACTAATAAAAATCCCACTAGGATATTATGGGAAAATTTATAATATACCAAAACATACAAAAGAAAATATTTTCATAACACATGGATTAATTGAACCACTTTCTAAAAATAATGCTTCTATACTATTTAAAAGTACTAGTATGGAAGATAAAGATTATATTATAGAACAAGGAGATCCAATAGGATTACTTTTTTTACATAAATACGAAGATCTTCCGATTGTAAAAGAAGAAATATACGATCACGATACATTCACCCCATTAAGTGGTTCCACATCTAGAACATCAAGAAATAAAGAGTCAGAATCATATCAAGAATATAGGATATATATGAACACATTTACTTCTGAAGAAACATCAAACCCACAAATACAAGATAGTACAGGAGAACAATTTGAGGTCACTGATGAAGATTTAGAAAAATTAAAAGAAGCAATTCCTCACTCAGACAAAAAAGATATTTATAAACCATTAACTTTTAGATCTAGATTTCTAAATCAACATACATATATATTTGAACGAATGCAAGGAAATATAGAATTAAAAGGAGAAGAAGATTTTACTTCTATAAGCCTTTTAAATAAAAATAAAATTGAAAAACTAAAAGCTAAATATCCAAAAATGAAATACCTTCATATAGGTCTAATACAACTAAAAATAACAGGATTATTTAGAACAGGAATAGATACTCTAATAATGATAGTCTGTATGGATGAAAGAATTATCAATAACCCTTTAAATAGTATTATTGGAGGAGCTAAGTCAAATTTAGCAAATAGATTATTTGGAGTAAATATACATCCCGATTTTTGTATAAGTCTTGACGATCAAAATATAGAAAAAGCCTGTACATTATCAGTAAACCTACAAAATATTGAACTTCTATCAGGATCTAAAGTTCTTGGCATACAATGGGAACATTGTATGGCCTTAAATGATACTGCTACATTCAAATCAATAACACCCAAACAATTTGTTAAATTATTTGAAGTTGGGTTGGGAAAAACAATCCAACCTAGATTAGTAGACGTAAGACATCTAAAATTCGATAATGAAATTCAAGTTTTTGTAAAATCTCTTAAACCAAAGATACAATTGCCTACAGAATATTTTATTGCATCTGGCAATACAATTTCCACTATAACCAAACATAAGGATGAAAATACAAGCTCACCGAACACCTTAAATAGATCTTTATCATACAACAAAATGTCTGAAGTTGAACTAACCCCTGATATACTAAAAAGTATCAGTCATCGTATAAGCTTTAAACAAGACAATCCGATCGAAGGAAGAACACTGAGAATACTTGACAAACAAAAGGAACAGGAATCAAACCGAATGGTTATAAAGGTTCCTACAGACAATATAAAACATCATGATTAGATCCATTGATCTAAAAAGAAAAGCTCAATTACATATATATCTTCCAATAACGATATGTATCCCTGAATATCAAGAATTCACGGTGCATGCGTTACTGGATTCTGGTGCAGAAGCCAGTTTACTACAAGAAGTATTTATACCCCAGCAACTCTGGGTACCCTTAGACAAAAAAGGGATACTAAATGACTTTATGGGAAGACAAGTTCCTGTTATTCATAAAGTAAAACATCTACAGGTACAAATACCTGACATACATGGAAATAATAAAACATACAGCATTGATTTTGCATTACTACCAAAAGAATTTGATATTGATTGCATTCTTGGGATGGATAATCTTAGACATCTCCCTCCATTCAACAAATATTATTTCGAACTCGACGGCGTTCTCGTCCCCCGAGTAACGCTACCTGCTACAATTGCACCACATTATACTCCTGCAGCACAGCGTGGTGACAAACCTGTTACATTAATTGACAATGTCAGAACACCAAAAATTGTACAACCAAAAATTTGTACCTACAATATACCAACAACAAATGAATTTGAAATATCAATACATAATATGTTAGAACCTCTCTATTCGGATAATCCATTAAAATGGTTTGATAAAGCACCAAGATATTGCAAAATCGAACTAATGGAACAATACAAAGATGCCAAAGTTCGGGTCAACAGCATCATGGTTTCACCAACTGACAAAGAGGAATTTTCAAAACAAATAAAAGACTTGTTAAATTTAAAATTAATACAAAAAAGTTTCAGCACTCACTCATCTCCAGCTTTCTTAGTAAGAAACCATGCCGAAATTAAAAGAGGAAAAGCAAGAATGGTAATAAACTACAGAAAGCTTAATAGCTATACTAAATTTGATGGATATTTTATTCCTTCTGCTGAACATCTAACTAAACAAATCCAAGGAGCAAAATATTATAGTAAATTTGACGCGAAATCAGGATTTTGGCAATTAAAACTTGCTGATAAACAGTCCATAGAACTAACTGCATTCAGTTGCCCACAAGGACATTTTGAATGGTTAGTTATGCCTTTTGGATTGAAAAATGCACCACAAGTATTCCAAAAATGGATGAACTCTATGTTCGGACACTTACCCTTTGTAACTGTATATATAGACGACATCCTTGTATTCTCAAACTCTGCCGAAGAGCATAAGCAACATCTTCTTGTAGTCGTACAAATATTACTTCAAAATGGTGTTATTTTAAGTCCTAAAAAAATTGAATTATTTAAAAAAGAAATAGATTTTCTTGGAAAAAGAATTGAAAATGGACAAATAGAATTACAACAACACATTTACACTAAAATTAAAGATTTTCCCAACACATTCAGAACATTAAAAGAACTCCAAAGTTTTTTAGGATTACTAAATTATGGCAGAAAATTTATTCCTAATTTATCAGCCAAAACCAAAAATTTACAAAAAAAGCTAACAGAAGAGCAAGCAAAATATAAACAACATAATGGAGAACAACCAAGAAGATGGAATACAGACAAAATTCCTATTACCTTACAAAAACAAGAAGAAGAAGAAATACAAAAAATCAAAGATCTAATAAAGGATCAAAAAATCCTCTATTTTCCTTCAGATGAATAATTACTTACACTACAAACTGACGCTTCTGAAAATTTTTGGGCAGGAGTATTAATTGCTAAACAAAAGGAAGTTGTAGCATACTCTTCCGGTAAATTTAGCAAACCCCAAATTAAATATGCTACCTACGATAAAGAATTGTTAGCTATCAAATTAGCAATAAAAAGTTTACGAATTTACCTTTTACATAGACAATTCATAATAGAAACAGATAACAAATCCATTGCTCAATTCTTAAAGAAAAAGACTGTAAACAATCTGGAAGAAAATCTTCGGAGAATTAGATTAGCTATGTATTTGGAAATCTTTAACTATGATGTCAAATACATTCCAGGATACACTAATTTTGCTGCTGATCTTCTTACCAGGTTATGAAAAATGGACGACGAAGATATAAAAAGAATCAAGGAATTATTAGAAAGTATGAAAAGGCAGGAAGATTTCCAACAAGCGAAATCATCCAAAAAAGCAAAGCAAACCTCCAAAGAGGTTTCTTCTTCCTCGCAAGTATCCGAGGACAACGGTACTCCCACAGGAGTAAAGGAAGAAAAGGTCCAACAGACCAAAACTATTCAAACAACCAAAGGAAAGGCAACACCTTCCAGTGCAACTCAGAAATTTGTTCCAATGAACAAAGGAAAGGCAATTGCTCCCACAGGAGTACAAAGACCATACGTATCAGCCGTGGTCAAAGACTGGTACAATCTAGAGATGAAAGCCTCAAATCCAAACTTATATGATAACTTCAATGGATGCTTTAAAGCCATCCAATCTTCAGACCACAGGGCTGCAAATTTCTGGTTAACACAACTAGAAAAAACTTATTTGGGACTAAAACATACAATATCCCAAAAGGAGAAAAAATTACAAGACACTCAAAAACTAGTGTCTAAATTATCTCAGCACTCTTTTACATCTAGGTTTGAAGCCCTAGATTTAAAGGAAGCAGAATTTTTCACTGAAAATTCAGCTGAACACAGCCAATTGAAAACGATATTTACACAAATGCAAACATCTGATCTCGTAAATCTAAGAATTCAAGACTTTCTAGAATTACTTAGACTTTATGAGATAAACAACACGAAAACCAAAGAGATGGAAGCAGAAATGACGGTACAAGATATGATCTCTCTCTATCAGCAACATCTCATAGATGAAAGCAACCTTCTTCTATATTTCAAAAAATTAGAAGACACGGAGTTAATAAAACTCTTAGAAAATGAAGAATTAATTCTCAATAACAACAGAAGACCACGCTTAATAGCTTGTTTTTCTGAAATACAAAAATATCAAAAACATATCAAGAAAGGTTTGGTGCACGAAATCTATGTCAACACAAGCCATCCTGAAGAATATACAGGTTATATTCCAGATATATGTACAGCAAAACTTGCTGAGCATTCAAGCAGGTTTTTTACCATGTTCATGTTCAAAGTTTGGAGCATCTGGGAAGAAAGACAATATATACGTCTTTATCCTTCTATTCAGCTATGGGAATTACACAGTGTAACTGAAAACCCCACACATGAATTCGTTAAATTCAATCGAAAGGAATTTAATGAAGAAAATGAACGACTCCTAGCAGCACAAGAGTTCTTTTCTGAAGCCATTAACAAAGGCGAAGTCGGATCACACTCCGCAACTGAGAGCAAAACTATGTTTCTATTAGACTACCTATCAGCCTTTGAACCATCAACAGACAGAATAATGAAATTTCAACGATTTTTAGATAGTCTCAAAATCGGCCCAGTCGGCACAATTGCTCAAGAAGAATACTTTGAGGAGCAAGTAGAAAAAGAACGATTGAGACAAGACTCCATAATGCGAGACACTATGGGGAACGACCCTTTCGACGACGAATCTCTAGCTAATCTAGAAATTCAAAATTGAATCAGAAGCATGGTGGACCACATTCCAGAATAAAAAATCTAGCCTCTATACTAGAGTAGCCTTTACAGCTTACCTTCAGCAAGAATAAACTAAGGGACACATCCTCTACCTATAAGGGACACATCCTCTACCTATAAGGGACACATATTAGCCCTATTGTAGACACATCATGCCTCGGAAATAATAAATAAAGAAGAGAAGAAGCTATAAAAGGAGGACTCAATTCAGAAGAAGGATCATCCAAAAAACCATCTTCTTCAGTTTCTTTCTTCTCTTAATATTGTATCTGCAAACTTTGTAATATTATCTAGTATTGTAATAAAAATTTCAGTTTCTGCAAGTAGTATCTGTTGTTGTTTATTTCGTTAACTGCTTTAAAACTGGTATAATGAGCATGTCGTTCATATTCCTACACAAGAAAACCCAAAAAATGGGATTCATAATTTTATGATTGATCTACTTCAGGAAATTAAATTAGATGTAAAAGACATAAATAATAAATTACAAAAACCAACTACAACCTCAGGATTTGGTAAGAATACACCAACGATCCATTCGCTTAACAGCATCCGAATGGTCAAATATACCTCTGAAGAAAATAACAAAATAAACGTAGAAGATATTGATCCCACTTACTATCAAAAATATCTAATTCTTCAAGAAAAAGAACTTACAGGAAAAATTGATAGTACAGAACTTTATTCTTATTATGAAAAACATTCTACAGCAATAAACTATTTTAAATATAAAGCAAATGAAGAAGTATCTTCATTTGAAGATTCTGAACAAGAATCTGAAGATTCCACAGAATCAGGTTATAGTTCTGATACATCAGATAAACTTATTTTCAACATAAACGCCAATGAAGCCGAATCTAGTAGAGGTCCACTATACTTACCTCCACCAGATAGTGCTTCCGTAATAAATGATCTTAACTCTGATATAGTTATGGAAGATCAAGAACAAGAACAAAACAATCCACATACTGATCCTTACCCTGAAATGCTTAGACATGGTACGAGATCAGATTGGATTAGATTTCACTCATCTAGAAAACAATTGAAAGATTTTTATAATGAACAACCTTCTTCATCTTATTCCTTAACTTTCAATATAGATAGACTTCCACATAGAAAAATAAGAAAATATATTATAACATGGCTTCAACATATAAGCGGAACAATTTATTTATTACCTCCAAATATGAGTGTAATGGAATATATACATTACGCTACGAGTTACTGGACAGGTGATGCTTTAGCCTGGTTACTAAATCTTGAAAGAATAAATCCAAATCAATTACAACGGATTAGAAATATCCAATCCAAACAAGAAGCTCTTGGAGAATTATTAAAATTATTACTAGCGGATTTTACAGGAGAAACATTCCTTGAAGATACTGACTATGAAAAACAATTATTAAAAATACAATTATGTGATATCTGTATGTTAGAAGAATTTACTGCCAAATACATAGGGCTACTTTTTCATTTAAAAAATAATGACCAAAAGGTTTTCTGGTTGAAGGGATTTTTTACAAAAATACCTTATCCATGGAATAACATTATAAAAGAAAATATGACATTTTAAGACAAAACACTACAGATGAAAACCATAATACGGGCTTGTTAAAAAAGGCATGTATGGATACTATGGAAAGAGTTTGTGAGCAAGCAAGTGCGCACAAACAAATGAAAAATAAAATTAAGAACTCAAAACTTGGATTTTCCTGTTGTACAAAATATACTGAAGATATTAATACTCAATTCGGATGTCCGCCTAAATTCGAAAGAAAAGGAAATTTTAAACGAAGAACAAAACCAAAATATAGAATCACTAGAAAAAGGTGGAAGCCAGAATATAAGAAGAAATTTAGAAATGAAAACAAGTTTTCTAAGAAAAAATTTATTAAAAAGAAAATTTTTCGAAAAGGCTGCAAATGTTTTAAATGTAATAAAGAAGGACATTATGCTAATGAATGTCCAACAAATATACAAAATATTGTAATATCTAATATTGAAGAATACGGTATTAATGTTGGCACTATTGAAGATATATCTAGTGATGCTAATTCATCAGTTTATGAAATTGAATCAATTTATTCCGACACTACTGAAAATGAAGATGAAATTAATGATTCGTTTGATAATTTTAAAATAAACATGATTACAATTAATCAAACACATAATCAAATAAAAATTATTCCACTAACTATATATGCTATACTCCCTAAAAAGGAAAAAATAATTTCTCCGGGTTATACATTATATGCAGCAAAATGCTCTAGGTTAAGACGATACTTCACAACCGAGGTATTTTTAGATTTACTAATAAAAATTCCACTAGGATATTATGGGAAAATTATAATATACCAAAACATACAAAAGAACATATTTCATAACACATGGATTAATTGAACCACTTTCTAAAAATAATGCTTCTATACTATTTAAAAGTACTAGTATGGAAGATAAAGATTATATTATAGAACAAGGAGATCCAATAGGATTACTTGTTTTACATAAATACGAAGATCTTCCGATTATAAAAGAAGAAATATACGATCACGATACATTCACCCCATTAAGTGGTTCCACATCTAGAACATCAAGAAATAAAGAGTCAGAATCATATCAAGAATATAGGATATATATGAACACATTTACTTCTGAAGAAACATCAAACCCACAAATACAAGACAGTACAGGAGAACAATTTGAGGTCACTGATGAAGATTTAGAAAAATTAAAAGAAGCAATTCCTCACTCAGACAAAAAAGATATTTATAAACCATTAACTTTTAGATCTAGATTTCTAAATCAACATACATATATATTCGAACGAATGCAAGGAAATATAGAATTAAAAGGAGAAGAAGATTTTACTTCTATAAGCCTTTTAAATAAAAATAAAATTGAAAAACTAAAAGCCAAATATCCAAAAATGAAATACCTTCATATAGGTCTAATACAACTAAAAATAACAGGATTATTTAGAACAGGAATAGATACTCCAATAATGATAGTCTGTATGGATGAAAGAATTATCAATAACCCTTTAAATAGTATTATTGGAGGAGCTAAGTCAAATTTAGCAAATAGATTATTTGGAGTAAATATACATCCCGATTTTTGTATAAGTCTTGACGATCAAAATATAGAAAAAGCCTGTACATTATAAGTAAACCTACAAAATATTGAACTTCTATCAGGATCTAAAGTTCTTGGCATACAATGGGAACATTGTATGGCCTTAAATGATACTGCTACATTCAAATCAATAACACCCAAACAATTTGTTAAATTATTTGAAGTCGGGTTGGGAAAAACAATCCAACCTAGATTAGTAGACGTAAGACATCTAAAATTCGATAATGAAATTCAAGTTTTTGTAAAATCTCTTAAACCAAAGATACAATTGCCTACAGAATATTTTATTGCATCTGGCAATACAATTTCCACTATAACCAAACATAAGGATGAAAATACAAGCTCACCGAACACCTTAAATAGATCTTTATCATACAACAAAATGTTTGAAGTTGAACTAACCCCTGATATACTAAAAAGTATCAGTCATCGTATGAGCTTTAAACAAGACAATCTGATCGAAGGAAGAACTTGACAAACAAAAGGAATAGGAATCAAACCGAATGGTTATAAAGGTTCCTACAGACAATATAAAACATCATGATTAGATCCATTGATCTAAAAAGAAAAGCTCAATTACATATATATCTTCCAATAACGATATGTATCCCTGAATATCAAGAATTCACGGTGCATGCGTTACTGGATTCTGGTGCAGAAGCCAGTTTACAACAAGAAGTATTTATACCCCAGCAACTCTGGGTACCCTTAGACAAAAAAGGGATACTAAATGACTTTATGGGAAGACAAGTTCATGTTATTCATAAAGCAAAACATCTACAGGTACAAATACCTGACATACATGGAAATAATAAAACATACAGCTTTGATTTTGCATTACTACCAAAAGAATTTGATATTGATTGCATTCTTGGGATGGATAATCTTAGACATCTCCCTCCATTCAACAAATATTATTTCAAACTCGACGGCGTTCTCGTCCCCCGAGTAACGCTACCTGCTACAATTGCACCACATTATACTCCTGCAGCACAACGTGGTGACAAACCTGTTACATTAATTGACAATGTCAGAACACCAAAAATTGTACAAACAAAAATTTGTACCTACAATATACCAACAACAAATGAATTTGAAATATCAATACATAATATGTTAGAACCTCTCTATTCGGATAATCCATTAAAATGGTTTGATAAAGCACCAAGATATTGCAAAATCGAACTAATGGAACAATACAAAGATGCCAAAGTTCGGGTCACAGTATAATGGTTTCACCAACTGACAAAGAGGAATTTTCAAAACAAATAAAAGACTTGTTAAATTTAAAATTAATACAAAAAAGTTTCAGCACTCACTCATCTCCAGCTTTCTTAGTAAGAAACCATGCCGAAATTAAAAGAGGAAAAGCAAGAATGGTAATAAACTACAGAAAGCTTAATAGCTATACTAAATTTGATGGATATTTTATTACTTCTGCTGAACATCTAACTAAACAAATCCAAGGAGCAAAATATTATAGTAAATTTGATGCGAAATCAGGATTTTGGCAATTAAAACTTGCTGATAAAAAGTCCATAGAACTAACTGCATTCAGTTGCCCACAAGGACATTTTGAATGGTTAGTTATGCCTTTTGGATTGAAAAATGCACCACAAGTATTCCAAAAATGGATGAACTCTATGTTCGGACACTTACCCTTTGTAACTGTATATATAGACGACATCCTTGTATTCTCAAACTCTGCCGAAGAGCATAAGCAACATCTTCTTGTAGTCGTACAAATATTACTTCAAAATGGTGTTATTTTAAGTCCTAAAAAATTGAATTATATAAAAAAGAAATAGATTTTCTTGGAAAAAGAATTAAAAATGGACAAATAGAATTACAACAACACATTTACACTAAAATTAAAGATTTTTCCAACACAGTCAAAACATTAAAAGAACTCCAAAGTTTTTTAGGATTACTAAATTATGGCAGAAAATTTATTCCTAATTTATCAGCCAAAACCAAAAATTTACAAAAAAAGCTAACAGAAGAGCAAGCAAAATATAAACAACATAATGGAGAACAACCAAGAAGATGGAATACAGACAAAATTCCTATTACCTTACAAAAACAAGAAGAAGAAGAAATACAAAAAATCAAAGATCTAATAAAGGATCAAAAAATCCTCTATTTTCCTTCAGATGAAGAATTACTTACACTACAAACTGACGCTTCTGACAATTTTTGGGCAGGAGTATTAATTGCTAAACAAAAGGAAGTTGTAGCATACTCTTCCGGTAAATTTAGCAAACCCTAAATTAAATATGCTACCTACGATAAAGAATTGTTAGCTATCAAATTAGCAATAAAAAGTTTATGAATTTACCTTTTACATAGACAATTCATAATAGAAACAGATAACAAATCTGTTGCTCAATTCTTAAAGAAAAAGACTGTAAATAATCCGGAAGAAAATCTTCGGAGAATTAGATTAGCTATGTATTTGGAAATCTTTAACTATGATGTCAAATACATTCCAGGATACACTAATTTTGCTGCTGATCTTCTTACCAGGTTTTGAAAAATGGATGACGAAGATATAAAAAGAATCAAGGAATTATTAGAAAGTATGAAAAGGCAGGAAGATTTCCAACAAGCGAAATCATCCAAAAAAGCAAAGCAAACCTCCAAAGAGGCTTCTTCTTCCTCGCAAGTATCCGAGGACAACGGTACTCCCACAGGAGTAAAGGAAGAAAAGGTCCAACAGACCAAAACTATTCAAACAACCAAAGGAAAGGCAACACCTTCCAGTGCAACTCAGAAATTTGTTCCAATGAACAAAGGAAAGGCAATTGCTCCCACAGGAGTACAAAGACCATACGTATCAGCCGTGGTCAAAGACTGGTACAATCTAGAGATGAAAGCCTCAAATCCAAACTTATATGATAACTTCAATGGATGCTTTAAAGCCATCCAATCTTCAGACCACAGGGCTGCAAATTTCTGGTTAACACAACTAGAAAAAACTTATTTGGGACTAAAACATACAATATCCCAAAAGGAGAAAAAATTACAAGACACTCAAAAACTAGTGTCTAAATTATCTCAGCATTCTTTTACATCTAGGTCTGAAGCCCTAGATTTAAAGGAAGCAGAATTGTTCACTGACAATTCAGCTGAACACAGCCAATTGAAAACGATATTTACACAAATGCAAACATTTGATCTCGTAAATCTAAGAATTCAAGACTTTCTAGAATTACTTAGACTTTATGAGATAAACAACACGAAAACCAAAGAGATGGAAGCAGAAATGACAGTACAAGATATGATCTCTCTGTATCAGCAACATCTCATAGATGAAAGCAACCTTCTTCTATTTTTCAAAAAGTTAGAAGACACGGAGTTAATAAAACTCTTAGAAAATGAAGAATTAATTCTCAATAACAACAGAAGACCACGCTTAATAGCTTGTTTTTCTGAAATACAAAAATATCAAAACATATCAAGAAAGGTTTGGTGCACGAAATCTATGTCAACACAAGCCATCCTGAAGAATATACAGGTTATATTCCAGATATATGTACAGCAAAACTTGCTGAGCATTCAAGCAGGTTTTTTACCATGTTCATGTTCAAAGTTTGGAGCATCTGGGAAGAAAGACAATATATACGTCTTTATCCTTCTATTCAGCTATGGGAATTACACAGTGTAACTGAAAACCCCACACATGAATTCGTTAAATTCAATCGAAAGGAATTTAATGAAGAAAATGAACGACTCCTAGCAGCACAAGAGTTCTTTTCTGAAGCCATTAACAAAGGCGAAGTCGGATCACACTCCGCAACTGAGAGCAAAACTATGTTTCTATTAGACTACCTATCAGCCTTTGAACCATCAACAGACAGAATAATGAAATTTCAACGATTTTTAGATAGTCTCAAAATCGGCCCAGTCGGCACAATTGCTCAAGAAGAATACTTTGAGGAGCAAGTAGAAAAAGAACGATTGAGACAAGACTCCATAATGCGAGACACTATGGGGAACGACCCTTTCGACGACGAATCTCTTTGTACGACTACATAATGGAGACAAGACTCCATTATGTAGTCGTACAAAGAGATTCGTCGTCGAAAGGGTCGTTCCCCATAGTGTCTCGCATTATGGAGTCTTGTCTCAATCGTTCTTTTTCTACTTGCTCCTCAAAGTATTCTTCTTGAGCAATTGTGCCGACTGGGCTGATTTTGAGACTATCTAAAAATCGTTGAACTTTCATTATTCTGTCTGTTGATGGTTCAAAGGCTGATAGGTAGTCTAATAGCAATATAGTTTTGCTCTCAGTTGTGGAGTGTGATCCGACTTCGCCTTTGTTAATGGCTTCAGAAAAGAACTCTTATGGTGCTAGGAGTCGTTCATTTTCTTCATTAAATTCCTTTCGATTGAATTTAACGAATTCAAGTGTGGGGTTTTCAGTTACTCTGTGTAATTCCCATGGCTGAATAGAAGGATAAAGACGTATATATTGTCTTTCTTCCCAGATGCTCCAAACTTTGAACATGAACATGGTAAAAAACCTGCTTGAATGCTCAGCAAGTTTTGCTGTACATATATCTGGAATATAACCTGTATATTCTTCAGGATGGCTTGTGTTGACATAGATTTCGTGCACCAAACCTTTCTTGATATGTTTTTGATATTTTTGTATTTCAGAAAAACAAGCTATTAAGCATGGTCTTCTGTTGTTATTGAGAATTAATTCTTCATTTTCTAAGAGTTTTATTAACTCTGTGTCTTCTAATTTTTTGAAAAATAGAAGAAGGTTGCTTTCATCTATGAGATGTTGCTGATACAAAGAGGTCATATCTTGTACCGTCATTTCTGCTTCCATCTCTTTGGTTTTCGTGTTGTTTATCTCATAAAGTCTAAGTAATTCTAGAAAGTCTTGAATTCTTAGATTTACAAGATCAGATGTTTGCATTTGTGTAAATATCGTTTTCAATTGGCTGTGTTCAGCTGAATTGTCAGTGAACAATTATGCTTCCTTTAAATCTAGGGCTTCAGACCTAGATGTAAAAGAATGCTGAGATAATTTAGACACTAGTTTTTGAGTGTTTTGTAATTTTTTCTCCTTTTGGGATATTGTATGTTTTAGTCCCAAATAAGTTTTTTTTAGTTGTGTTAACCAGAAATTTGCAGCCCTGTGGTCTGAAGATTGGATGGCTTTAAAGCATCCATTGAAGTTATCATATAAGTTTGGATTTGAGGCTTTCATCTCTAGATTGTACCAGTCTTTGACCACGGCTGATACGTATGGTCTTTGTACTCCTGTGGGAGCAATTGCCTTTCCTTTGTTCATTGGAACAAATTTCTGAGTTGCACTGGAAGGTGTTGCCTTTCCTTTGGTTGTTTGAATAGTTTTGGTCTGTTGGACCTTTTCTTCCTTTACTCCTGTGGGAGTACCGTTGTCCTCGGATACTTGCGAGGAAGAAGAAGCCTCTTTGGAGGTTTGCTTTGCTTTTTTGGATGATTTCGCTTGTTCGAAATCTTCCTGCCATTTCATACTTTTGAATAATTCCTTGATTCTTTTTATATCTTCGTCATCCATTTTTCATAACCTGGTAAGAAGATCAGCAGCAAAATTAGTGTATCCTGGAATGTATTTGACATCATAGTTAAAGATTTCCAAATACATAGCTAATCTAATTCTCCGAAGATTTTCTTCCGGATTGTTTACAGTCTTTTTCTTTAAGAATTGAGCAACAGATTTGTTATCTGTTTCTATTATGAATTGTCTATGTAAAAGGTAAATTCGTAAACTTTTTATTGCTAATTTGATAGCTAACCATTCTTTATCATAGGTAGCATATTTAATTTGGGGTTTGCTAAATTTACCGGAAGAGTATGCTACAACTTCCTTTTGTTTAGCAATTAATACTCCTGCCCAAAAATTGTCAGAAGCGTCAGTTTGTAGTGTAAGTAATTCTTCATCTGAAGGAAAATAGAGGATTTTTTGATCCTTTATTAGATCTTTGATTTTTTGTATTTCTTCTTCTTCTTGTTTTTGTAAGGTAATAGGAATTTTGTCTGTATTCCATCTTCTTGGTTGTTCTCCATTATGTTGTTTATATTTTGCTTGCTCTTTTGTTAGCTTTTTTTGTAAATTTTTGGTTTTGGCTGATAAATTAGGAATAAATTTTCTGCCATAATTTAGTAATCCTAAAAAACTTTGGAGTTCTTTTAATGTTTTGAATGTGTTGGGAAAATCTTTAATTTTAGTGTAAATGTGTTGTTGTAATTCTATTTGTCCATTTTTAATTCTTTTTCCAAGAAAATCTATTTCTTTTTTTATATAATTCAATTTTTTTAGGACTTAAAATAACACCATTTTGAAGTAATATTTGTACGACTACAAGAAGATGTTGCTTATGCTCTTCGGCAGAGTTTGAGAATACAAGGATGTCGTCTATATATACAGTTACAAAGGGTAAGTGTCCGAACATAGAGTTCATCCATTTTTGGAATACTTGTGGTGCATTTTTCAATCCAAAAGGCATAACTAACCATTCAAAATGTCCTTGTGGGCAACTGAATGCAGTTAGTTCTATGGACTGTGTATCAGCAAGTTTTAATTGCCAAAATCCTGATTTCGCGTCAAATTTACTATAATATTTTGCTCCTTGGATTTGTTTAGTTAGATGTTCAGCAGAAGGAATAAAATATCCATCAAATTTAGTATAGCTATTAAGCTTTCTATAGTTTATTACCATTCTTGCTTTTCCTCTTTTAATTTCGGCATGGTTTCTTACTAAGAAAGCTGGAGATGAGTGAGTGCTGAAACTTTTTTGTATTAATTTTAAATTTAACAAGTCTTTTATTTGTTTTGAAAATTCCTCTTTGTCAGTTGGTGAAACCATGATACTGTTGACCCGAACTTTGGCATCTTTGTATTGTTCCATTAGTTCGATTTTGCAATATTGTAACGACCCGCCATTTTAGACCATTCGCATCCATTATAAGTGTATAGGTAGACACTCATGCCGGAATTGAATTGCTCAAAATACCGCGTTGTTAATTTAAATTTGGAAAAACTGAACATATACAGTAAATAAATAATCACAGGTCACAGAGTAATAAGTGCAGCGGAAATAAAATAAATAGTAGTTCATGAAGCTACTATATGAATATATAAAATACATCAGAGTTTACAACAGAAGAGTAATACAATACATCAGAGTTAAACCAGATACAACGGAAGAGTAACACGATACATCAGATACAAATCAGAATGCATCACTGGAATCATCGAATACTGAAAGCCGGATAGATAGCTGGATCTCCAAGCGAAGCTCCAACTCCAAAGGTGAGTCTCGAAAGCTGAACCACTCAGTCTGACCCGAGCGTAAAGTAAAATACAAAACACTCGAGTCAAGATTAACATTCTTATATTAATAAATCCAACTCAAGTGAAATAGCAATTGGAATACAAGTAACTTAAAGGATGTTTGGAATAACCATCCTTTAAGGATCCGTTAAACTATCTACTATGTAGTAGTGTACGATAAGTAGATAATGTCTATCAGTAATATAAAGATATCAAAATAGCGTTAAGTCATGACCCATTCCACCCTTAACACATTTTTATTCCCACAAGCATATACAAGACCGTAGTTTCCCCAAAACCGGAAGTCACCAGAGGGCAATCCATATACTCAAGGTACAAAACAAGTTCGTAGTGGTCGCGCATAAATGGAATACAAGTATGACAAGGCACACGAGGCTATACCCAAGGTAGTGATACTACCGTTCGCCTGATCCGGACTGGTGAGAACGCAACGCCGCAGCGGCCGCAACACCGTGAAACAACACTCCCAAAATCAAGGGTGCACCAATCGACAACAAGTATAAGTAGTTCGAAGAAGTGTGTCCACTTGAGGTATCAATCCTCCATTGGCCCGACACAGCTCCTGTTTTAGTCATTTCCAATTTGACACAAGTGTCAAGGCTACCCATTATCGTTCTCTTTCTTCAGTCATCACGAACACCATTCCAACCACTTCATTCTGGATCATCACTCCGCGTATAGTTATTAAAGTGGTTTTCGGTTTAGATAGAGAGTATATCCATAACCGAATTCCGGTCTCTTTAATAACTTTCGTAATTATTACACCGATTGGTCATTTATAATATTTCAAAACCAAATCAAATTCAATTTCAATCAGAGTTCATAAATCAACATTTCGTTTGTCTTTCTAAACCAATTTCTAAATTTCCGTTTCAAAACTTTCAAATTACCATTTCAAAACCTTATAGTTCAATTTCAATATCTATTTAAACCAATCAAATATTGATTCAAGTTCGTATATAAGTTTCATTCCGAAATCATTTGATTTAATTTAATTTAACATTCAAATCAATTTAACTTCATTTATCGATTTCATTCAATATTCGTTAAGTGAATTTTCCATTCAAAACAATTTCTATTAAATTTCCAATTCATTAAATTCATTATTTAAATTCAACTTCATTATATCAAAACTTACAAATTTAATTAAATTAAATTCATCAAACCAAATTCTTTGAATTTCAAATCTTACATTAATTTCAATAAATCACATTTTATTTCTTATTAAAGAAATTTAATTTCACTTATTTACTTACTTAAATGATTTTCCAAACTTAATTAATAAAGAAACTCAATTTCAATTATTTACGAAGTAAATTCACTTATTCAAAAGTTCAATTTTACTTATTAAAGAATTCAATTCAATTTGATCATTGAATCGTTCAATCTTATTTAATTATTAAATAATTCAAAACTTAATTATTAAATAATTTCAAAGTTTAATAATTTCAAACTCAATTATAATTTCAAACTTGATTATTAAATCATTTCAAAGTTTAGCAATTTCAAACTTAATTACACTTTCAAACTTAATTATTAAATCATTTCTCAAATTAAACAACATTCTTACATCAATTACATTGTTAATATTTTATTTCATATTTACATATTAACATTTTCCTTTCGTTACATTCAAATTCCAACTTCATTTCAAAACCATATTATTTATTCAAATAAAATCTTCGTTTTATTTTTAAATCAAATTATTGACCAATCGGGTTTTATTTAATTTTCTTTCCTAGGTCAAAGTTCAATTTTGGGTATTTATCATTTCAACCCGATTCCAATTCAATTCCAAAATCAAAGCATAGTAAAGGGAACTTGCAGTGTGATAACAGGGATGGTGTCAAAGTAAATAAACAAGCAATAACAACAAACAATAACAATCCAAAAATTAATTCAAATAATCCCGAAATAATCGTATTAATTCGCATTGTTATTTGTACGAATTAATATAATTATTTCTAGAATCTACACTATCATTTCATGTAGATTAAAGATTATTACATTACGGTTTTTCACTTGTCATCTATTTACAATTTCATACATCATCAATTTAACAACATACATTCAGTGGTTCAAAATGTAATTAAACAAATCCTACGTGTCAATAAATTCAACAGTTAAAGGGGTCATATTATACAAGTGTCAGTTAATCAAATTTAACATTTAATCATCCTATATCAAGTTCAATTTCATACTGTTTATCATTTTAACATTAACAATTTAACGTCTAATATAAACGTCAACAATCAATCAATTATCAGCCAAACTGTATTATCATCGCATAAATAATTAACAGAAGATGGTGTCAGATGTCACAGGTGAACTGATACAGGTAATAACAGTGTAAATATCAAACAGCAGCATATTTCAATTGTCGTTTCAATTGAAATCAAATTTAATAAATAAAAGAATGTTAATCGTGAGTGATTGCTCACCTTTCGAGGCTAGAGAGAATAAGAGATGACATAGATACGCACACCGATACGGACGCTGAAACTTGAGTTATGGATCTAGGCATGAATTTCCAAGTAAAGCTAGATTGGCACGAATTCGACGATCAAAGCTGGAAATAAGAGATCGATGAGAGAAATAAATAAATCAGTTTGATAAAATTTAGACGAGATGTATACTATATTATTATTTCTTTAAACCCAATATTCAATTCAAGTTACATATTATTATGACATATCGACACATACATTTATAAAATCAACCACATGCCTTAATACCTAATAATATATACATTGAAACCAAACATATATCTAAACTACAAAATGGCATAAAACTCACATAAGTTCGCATATTAATATATACATTCCGATTGAAATTCCCAAATATAACTAATGTAAATTTGAAAAGCCAAGTATCTAAAGTCCGATTATAAATTTTTTTTTTATATTTGAAAACTAAATATATAAACTACACAGTCACACTTATATACACTGTTTTATACAATTTGACAACTTAATGCGTAGACAACTCATATATGTCTAGACATAACTATAAGTAGTGTATATAAAATTTTTACATAAGCTTCACATATACATACGTTCACTCTACTATAAGTGAAATACAACCAATAACCATATATCTTTATGTAATGCACTTTTATAACAGCAACACTAGTATAACCCACATAACTAACGGGTTATAATTTATACAAATCTTTACTTTATTGAAACAAACGTAACAATTTTATTTTGAAATCTATATAAAAAAAATCACGTTGTCAAATGCATATAACCGATTCTAATCCAAAAATGTAAACTGTTGATGGTCCATACCTACACCGACCAAAACGTGTATGCATAGGCTAGTAATAATAAACGTATATGTATATACAGTATACATAGAATCCATCTTCCTATATAATCTATACCGTAGCTCATATATACTATTATACTATATTACTATGAGCAGCATATTATATATGTAAAGTATTGCAACTTTATACTTTTATATAGACTTGAAATCAAAACATGAACCCTATGATTTCATTCAACATGTATATTTATAAACTTCATGACAGAACTGCAGCCTAGGCCACCATGAACTCAATATATTTAAACTAAATATCTTCATATTTTCAAAGCGTGGTACATATATATAAACTATGTATATTACTATTTATTATAAACTTATACATGCCAGATCTATGTATGCAAAAGAAGGATGAGTAGGCAAAGCAATCATGCTGTTTACAACTTTATATACTTACCAAATTAATATATCTTTTTCAAATATAAAGAAGGGCAAGAGAAGACTGGAAACTTCACGGCAAAGGTAGAACGGTGGCTAGCTTGCGTGTTGCCAACGTGAGCTCACGACTGAGGAGAGGCCGAGGTGGAAAAATGAACGGCTTCAAATATATATTTTTTTTATAAAGAGGAAGGTGGTGGTTGACAGGGAGTTTGATGAGGCGGCAGATTGAGGTGCGAGGCTAAGTGGGTCGGGTCGACTTCGAAGGCGGATGTTGCGGGATGGGAAGCAGCAGGGGACGTGGAGAGAGAGTGGCGGCTTTGATTGAGGGTGTGCTCAGGCCGAAGGAGAGGGAAAGGGTGAGGTGGCTCGGCCGGTGGCCGTGGTGGGTTCGGCGGAGGACGGAGGTGATGTCAGGTGGTGGTTGCTCTGGGGTTGTGGAAAAGTGGGAAGAGGAAAGTTGGCTGCTTGGTGAAAAAAATGATGGAGGAAGGTAGGCGAAAGTGTTTGAGAGGGGAGAGGGAAGGAGACTTTATAATTTCTCTGCAGAATGCAAAATGAAGAGATAGAATGGAATAGAAAAGGGTGGAACCAGAGAATACACGAACGAATCTAAATTTTTATTAAATATCAAAGCCAATGAAAAGTCAGAGTATTTATTACTGAGAATACAAATAGCTATGACCCTTCGATTTCTAATAGAACACAACTGAATGGACAATTGAACCCAAAAGTTGGAAGTGGGCACGGATACAGTTACCGATATAGAACACGTTCCGATGATTTCACTATCTCCCGGATACCGAATTTAACAATCTAATATACCGTAGAGATCAGCACGATGTGACGGTCAAAACGGTATAAAGATATCAGTGGTACGATTTGAATTATAAAAATTCGAATTTTTCAACTGACGGAAAATGCAAGAAAAACGCTGAAAAATAAGATCGACGGAGCCAAAGATGTCCGAATTTGGAAAAACGACAAACTAAAATCTTGCTCAGAAGATGGTTTAGAATTTTCCTATGTAAAAATATTTAGGTTTCGGAAACATTTTATTTTCATCGCTTTTTAACTGATTGAATTGAAGTGAATTTACGCGCGAAATAAATTTTCATATTTTCGGACGAAAATTTACCAGTTGTTATGTTTAACTAGACGTATTCCAAATATTAAATTTTTATTTCAAAATTTTATCGTTTAAAATTTCACAAAATTTCAACTAATTACGTTATAAAAATAGTTGAAATTTACGGGTCGTTACACTCTCCCCCACTCAAAACTTTTCGTCCCCGAAAAGGAACGAGGTAGGAGAATAGAAACAATCAGAAAGAAAAACAGATTTAAAATACAAAATAACATTTAATTTAAACCATATAAATTCAAATTTAAATTAATTGATATTCGATAATTGATTTAATCTATTTGATTTCACTAAAATCAATCTCAACTATTTCTAAATTCATTATCTTATTATCCAATTATCTTAAATTTACAATTTCTAAGACCATAAATTTGAATAGTCTTTTATTATAATCATATTTTCTTCAACAATTTAAATTCTTCTTTATTACAAATTATTGTTAAATTTATTCTACTTAATATATCTACTCACATATATTTAACCCATATAAATTAATTTAAAACATAAAAGTTTCGATTTAAATTAATTTACATCTATTTATTTCCTTTAAATTCAAGGTATTTTCATATGTTGATCAAATTTCAATTTATTAATTCTTTCAAAACAAATTTATTAATTCTTTCAAAACAATTTATTTCATTATTAACTGAGTTTACTTATTATCCTATCTAACTCAATTGACGTCTTTATAATCAAAATTTAATGTATAACATTCAAATTTTATTTATAAATTCAATTTATCTTATATATATTATCCAATTACATATTCAACTTCTGAATGATTTAGGTAAGTTGTATTAGAATGCAGTTGAACAATATACAAATAAAATTTTCCAAATTCAATTATTCAAGTTCCAATATTTATTCCAAATTTTGGTTTTATTTATAATAAAAATATCCTTTAACAAAATTTAAGAATTACATTTCCGATTAACTTTAAACAATTTAGAGATATATATAATATATTTATCAAATCAAATTAAATTTTAAAATAAGATACCTATATATATATAAATCAAATTATACTGAAGAAATTCAAATCAAAATATTTTTCAAAACAAAACCGTAGCAAAGCTACAGAATGGTTTCTCCACTTCGAAACTCGAAAATGAAAGTCGATGATGCGGCCGCCATCACCGAAATTATTTTCCAGCGACAAAGAGAAGAGCACTGAGTTCAACATTTTAAAAATTCTTTGAAAACGATTTCTATTCGAAAATACTTTAGATAATACATTTTAAAACTTTTAAAACCAAGGTTTGAAATTTCGGAAATTAAATTCTTAAATTCTTGATTTAAATTCATTTTAAATTTACAAAATCAATTTATAAACCAAGTTTATAATTTCCATTTATTTATAAGTTGGAAAATCAATGGTTTGCAAAACAATAAATGAAAATCAAATATTATTATTTTCAGGCAACACATTCATTAACAATTTAATTTCAGAAAACTTATATTTATATATAAGATAATCATACAAAACTATTTTATTTACTAAATTTGAAAACAATGTTGTGTCAGTTTGCTCTGCTCAAGTGTTTTGGAGATCCTATCGATAGCGCTGATCAGACGAATCGATCGGAAACCCAAATCACATCAACAACTCAAACAACACAGTATATAAAACATTTAATATTTATTTACAAATACATTTCTTTGCTCGACGATACAGGGATGAATTTTCAAAATAAGGATAGGGTTTCAAAATTAGATGGACTTAAATCAAAGAGAAATTTGATTCGAAGATAAGTTCAAAACAAGATACAATGATTAAATAACAAAGTAGGAAGATTGATACTTTGTATAAATCGCGGGCAACCTTAACCAGGTCGACCGTGACTTCGAGAATAAGATCGATGTGGAATTCCGAGGCAAATCTACATTTAATCTTAAGAATAGAATTCAAGAATAGTAGGAGATAGATAGCATCGTAAACCGATGATACAGAAATCTCCGGTAAATCAATGCCAATCGTAAAGGAGTTTACTTCTTTACGAATCAGTCGAAGATTGGCGAGACCGCCGATCTATTATAGATATCATTCAAAATGGAGTTATGGGGTGCTCCAGAATTGAAAGAAGACGAATAGTGAGGGACACGAATGAATTTTTGAACCGCAGGGAACGTTCCAAAATTCAAAGGAATCGAGTCAAAGGAAGAGATTGAAACTCGAATGAGAATGATTCTGTAAATACATTTACCCTATATGTTAAGTTTTGCCTAGAGCTACCAAAGCTCTGATACCAACAGTAACGACCCGCCATTTTAGACCATTCGCATCCATTATAAGTGTATAGGTAGACACTCATGTCGGAATTGAATTGCTCAAAATACCGCGTTGTTAATTTAAATTTGGCAAAACTGAACATATACAGTAAATAAATAATCACAGGTCACAGAGTAATAAGTGCAGCGGAAATAAAATAAATAGTAGTTCATGAAGCTACTATATGAATATATAAAATACATCAGAGTTTACAACAGAAGAGTAATACAATACATCAGAGTTAAACCAGATACAACGGAAGAGTAACACGATACATCAGATACAAATCAGAATGCATCACTGGAATCATCGAATACTGAAAGCCGGATAGATAGTTGGATCTCCAAGCGAAGCTCCAACTCCAAAGGTGAGTCTCGAAAGCTGAACCACTCAGTCTGACCCGAGCGTAAAGCAAAATACAAAACACTCGAGTCAGGATTAACATTCTTATATTAATAAATCCAACTCAAGTGAAATAGCAATTGGAATACAAGTAACTTAAAGGATGTTTGGAATAACCATCCTTTAAGGATCCGTTAAACTATCTACTATGTAGTAGTGTACGATAAGTAGATAATGTCTATCAGTAATATAAAGATATCAAAATAGCGTTAAGTCATGGCCCATTCCACCCTTAACACATTTTTATTCCCACAAGCATATACAAGACCGTAGTTTCCCCAAAACCGGAAGTCACCAGAGGGCAATCCATATACTCAAGGTACAAAACAAATTCGTAGTGGTCGCGCATAAATGGAATACAAGTATGACAAGGCACATGAGGCTATACCCAAGGTAGTGATACTACCGTTCGCCTGATCCGGACTGGTGAGAACGCAACGCCGCAGCGCCCGCAACACCGTGAAACAACACTCCCAAAATCAAGGGTGCACCAATCGACAACAAGTATAAGTAGTTCGAAGAAGTGTGTCCACTTGAGGTATCAATCCTCCATTGGCCCGGCACAGCTCCTGTTTTAGTCATTTCCAATTTGACACAAGTGTCAAGGCTACCCATTATCGTTCTCTTTCTTCAGTCATCACGAACACCATTCCAACCACTTCATTCTGGATCATCACTCCGCGTATAGTTATTAAAGTGGTTTTCGGTTTAGATAGAGAGTATATTCATAACCGAATTCCGGTCTCTTTAATAACTTTCGTAATTATTACACCGATTGGTCATTTATAATATTTCAAAACCAAATCAAATTCAATTTCAATCAGAGTTCATAAATCAACATTTCGTTTGTCTTTCTAAACCAATTTCTAAATTTCCGTTTCAAAACTTTCAAATTACCATTTCAAAACCTTATAGTTCAATTTCAATATCTATTTAAACCATTCAAATATTGATTCAAGTTCGTATATAAGTTTCATTCCGAAATCATTTGATTTAATTTAATTTAACATTCAAATCAATTTAACTTCATTTATCGATTTCATTCAATATTCGTTAAGTGAATTTTCCATTCAAAACAATTTCTATTAAATTTCCAATTCATTAAATTCATTATTTAAATTCAACTTCATTATATCAAAACTTACAAATTTAATTAAATTAAATTCATCAAACCAAATTCTTTGAATTTCAAATCTTACATTAATTTCAATAAATCACATTTTATTTCTTATTAAAGAAATTTAATTTCACTTATTTACTTACTTAAATGATTTTCCAAACTTAATTAATAAAGAAACTCAATTTCAATTATTTACGAAGTAAATTCACTTATTCAAAAGTTCAATTTTACTTATTAAAGAATTCAATTCAATTTGATCATTGAATCGTTCAATCTTATTTAATTATTAAATAATTCAAAACTTAATTATTAAATAATTTCAAAGTTTAATAATTTCAAACTCAATTATAATTTCAAACTTGATTATTAAATCATTTCAAAGTTTAGCAATTTCAAACTTAATTACACTTTCAAACTTAATTATTAAATCATTTCTCAAATTAAACAACATTCTTACATCAATTACATTGTTAATATTTTATTTCATATTTACATATTAACATTTTCCTTTCGTTACATTCAAATTCCAACTTCATTTCAAAACCATATTATTTATTCAAATAAAATCTTCGTTTTATTTTTAAATCAAATTATTGACCAATCGGGTTTTATTTAATTTTCTTTCCTAGGTCAAAGTTCAATTTTGGGTATTTATCATTTCAACCCGATTCCAATTCAATTCCAAAATCAAAGCATAGTAAAGGGAACTTGCAGTGTGATAACAGGGATGGTGTCAAAGTAAATAAACAAGCAATAACAACAAACAATAACAATCCAAAAATTAATTCAAATAATCCCGAAATAATCGTATTAATTCGCATTGTTATTTGTACGAATTAATATAATTATTTCTAGAATCTACACTATCATTTCATGTAGATTAAAGATTATTACATTACGGTTTTTCACTTGTCATCTATTTACAATTTCATACATCATCAATTTAACAACATACATTCAGTGGTTCAAAATGTAATTAAACAAATCCTACGTGTCAATAAATTCAACAGTTAAAGGGGTCATATTATACAAGTGTCAGTTAATCAAATTTAACATTTAATCATCCTATATCAAGTTCAATTTCATACTGTTTATCATTTTAACATTAACAATTTAACGTCTAATATAAACGTCAACAATCAATCAATTATCAGCCAAACTGTATTATCATCGCATAAATAATTAACAGAAGATGGTGTCAGATGTCACAGGTGAACTGATACAGGTAATAACAGTGTAAATATCAAACAGCAGCATATTTCAATTGTCGTTTCAATTGAAATCAAATTTAATAAATAAAAGAATGTTAATCGTGAGTGATTGCTCACCTTTCGAGGCTAGAGAGAATAAGAGATGACATAGATACGCACACCGATACGGACGCTGAAACTTGAGTTATGGATCTAGGCATGAATTTCCAAGTAAAGCTAGATTGGCACGAATTCGACGATCAAAGCTGGAAATAAGAGATCGATGAGAGAAATAAATAAATCAGTTTGATAAAATTTAGACGAGATGTATACTATATTATTATTTCTTTAAACCCAATATTCAATTCAAGTTACATATTATTATGACATATCGACACATACATTTATAAAATCAACCACATGCCTTAATACCTAATAATATATACATTGAAACCAAACATATATCTAAACTACAAAATGGCATAAAACTCACATAAGTTCGCATATTAATATATACATTCCGATTGAAATTCCCAAATATAACTAATGTAAATTTGAAAAGCCAAGTATCTAAAGTCCGATTATAAATTTTTTTTTATATTTGAAAACTAAATATATAAACTACACAGTCACACTTATATACACTGTTTTATACAATTTGACAACTTAATGCGTAGACAACTCATATATGTCTAGACATAACTATAAGTAGTGTATATAAAATTTTTACATAAGCTTCACATATACATACGTTCACTCTACTATAAGTGAAATACAACCAATAACCATATATCTTTATGTAATGCACTTTTATAACAGCAACACTAGTATAACCCACATAACTAACGGGTTATAATTTACACAAATCTTTACTTTATTGAAACAAACGTAACAATTTTATTTTGAAATCTATATAAAAAAAATCACGTTGTCAAATGCATATAACCGATTCTAATCCAAAAATGTAAACTGTTGATGGTCCATACCTACACCGACCAAAACGTGTATGCATAGGCTAGTAATAATAAACGTATATGTATATACAGTATACATAGAATCCATCTTCCTATATAATCTATACCGTAGCTCATATATACTATTATACTATATTACTATGAGCAGCATATTATATATGTAAAGTATTGCAACTTTATACTTTTATATAGACTTGAAATCAAAACATGAACCCTATGATTTCATTCAACATGTATATTTATAAACTTCATGACAGAACTGCAGCCTAGGCCACCATGAACTCAATATATTTAAACTAAATATCTTCATATTTTCAAAGCGTGGTACATATATATAAACTATGTATATTACTATTTATTATAAACTTATACATGCCAGATCTATGTATGCAAAAGAAGGATGAGTAGGCAAAGCAATCATGCTGTTTACAACTTTATATACTTACCAAATTAATATATCTTTTTCAAATATAAAGAAGGGCAAGAGAAGACTGGAAACTTCACGGCAAAGGTAGAACGGTGGCTAGCTTGCGTGTTGCCAACGTGAGCTCACGACTGAGGAGAGGCCGAGGTGGAAAAATGAACGGCTTCAAATATATATATATTTTATAAAGAGGAAGGTGGTGGTTGACAGGGAGTTTGATGAGGCGGCAGATTGAGGTGCGAGGCTAAGTGGGTCGGGTCGACTTCGGAGGCGGATGTTGCGGGATGGGAAGCAGCAGGGGACGTGGAGGGAGAGTGGCGGCTTTGATTGAGGGTGTGCTCTGGCCGAAGGAGAGGGAAAGGGTGAGGTGGCTCGGCCGGTGGCCGTGGTGGGTTCGGCGGAGGACGGAGGTGATGTCAGGTGGTGGTTGCTCTGGGGTTGTGGAAAAGTGGGAAGAGGAAAGTTGGCTGCTTGGTGAAAAAATGATGGAGGAAGGTAGGCGAAAGTGTTTGAGAGGGGAGAGGGAAGGAGACTTTATAATTTCTCTGCAGAATGCAAAATGAAGAGATAGAATGGAATAGAAAAGGGTGGAACCAGAGAATACACGAACGAATCTAAATTTTTATTAAATATCAAAGCCAATGAAAAGTCAGAGTATTTATTACTGAGAATACAAATAGCTATGACCCTTCGATTTCTAATAGAACACAACTGAATGGACAATTGAACCCAAAAGTTGGAAGTGGGCACGGATACATTTACCGATATAGAACACGTTCCGATGATTTCACTATCTCCCGGATACCGAATTTAACAATCTAATATACCGTAGAGATCAGCACGATGTGACGGTCAAAACGGTATAAAGATATCAGTGGTACGATTTGAATTATAAAAATTCGAATTTTTCAACTGACGGAAAATGCAAGAAAAACGCTGAAAAATAAGATCGACGGAGCCAAAGATGTCCGAATTTGGAAAAACGACAAACTAAAATCTTGCTCAGAAGATAGTTTAGAATTTTCCTATGTAAAAATATTTAGGTTTCGGAAACATTTCATTTTCATCGCTTTTTAACTGATTGAATTGAAGTGAATTTACGCGCGAAATAAATTTTCATATTTTCGGACGAAAATTTACCAGTTGTTATGTTTAACTAGACGTATTCCAAATATTAAATTTTTATTTCAAAATTTTATCGTTTAAAATTTCACAAAATTTCAACTAATTACGTTATAAAAATAGTTGAAATTTACGGGTCGTTACAAATATCTTGGTGCTTTATCAAACCATTTTAATGGATTATCCGAATAGAGAGGTTCTAACATATTATGTATTGATATTTCAAATTCATTTGTTGTTGGTATATTGTAGGTACAAATTTTTGGTTGTACAATTTTTGGTGTTCTGACATTGTCAATTAATGTAACAGGTTTGTCACCATGCTGTGCTGCAGGAGTATAATGTGGTGCAATTGTAGCAGGTAGCGTTACTCGGGGGACGAGAACGCCGTCGAGTTCGAAATAATATTTGTTGAATGGAGGGAGATGTCTAAGATTATCCATCCCAAGAATGCAATCAATATCAAATTCCTTTGGTAGTAATGCAAAATCAAAGCTGTATGTTTTATTATTTCCATGTATGTCAGGTATTTGTACCTGTAGATGTTTTGCTTTATGAATAACAGGAACTTGTCTTCCCATAAAGTCATTTAGTATCCCTTTTTTTTCTAAGGGTACCCAGAGTTGCTGGGGTATAAATACTTCTTGTAGTAAACTGGCTTCTGCACCAGAATCCAGTAACGCATGCACCGTGAATTCTTGATATTCAGGGATACATATCGTTATTGGAAGATATATATGTAATTGAGCTTTTCTTTTTAGATCAATGGATCTAATCATGATGTTTTATATTGTCTGTAGGAACCTTTATAACCATTCGGTTTGATTCCTGTTCCTTTTGTTTGTCAAGTATTCTCAGTGTTCTTCCTTCGATCGGATTGTCTTGTTTAAAGCTCATACGATGACTGATACTTTTTAGTATATCAGGGGTTAGTTCAACTTCAGACATTTTGTTGTATGATAAAGATCTATTTAAGGTGTTCGGTGAGCTTGTATTTTCATCCTTATGTTTGGTTATAGTGGAAATTGTATTGCCAGATGCAATAAAATATTCTGTAGGCAATTGTATCTTTGGTTTAAGAGATTTTACAAAAACTTGAATTTCATTATCGAATTTTAGATGTCTTACGTCTACTAATCTAGGTTGGATTGTTTTTCCCAACCCGACTTCAAATAATTTAACAAATTGTTTGGGTGTTATTGATTTGAATGTAGCAGTATCATTTAAGGCCATACAATGTTCCCATTGTATGCCAAGAACTTTAGATCCTGATAGAAGTTCAATATTTTGTAGGTTTACTGATAATGTACAGGCTTTTTCTATATTTTGATTGTCAAGACTTATACAAAAATCGGGATGTATATTTACTCCAAATAATCTATTTGCTAAATTTGACTTAGCTCCTCCAATAATACTATTTAAAGGGTTATTGATAATTCTTTCATCCATACAGACTATCATTATTGGAGTATCTATTCCTGTTCTAAATAATCCTGTTATTTTTAGTTGTATTAGACCTATATGAAGGTATTTCATTTTTGGATATTTAGCTTTTAGTTTTTCAATTTTATTTTTATTTAAAAGGCTTATAGAAGTAAAATCTTCTTCTCCTTTTAATTCTATATTTCCTTGCATTCGTTCGAATATATATGTATGTTGATTTAGAAATCTAGATCTACAAGTTAATGGTTTATAAATATCTTTTTTGTCTGAGTGAGGAATTGCTTCTTTTAATTTTTCTAAATCTTCATCAGTGACCTCAAATTGTTCTCCTGTACTATCTTGTATTTGTGGATTTGATGTTTCTTCAGAAGTAAATGTGCTCATATATATCCTATATTCTTGATATGATTCTGACTTTTTATTTCTTGATGTTCTAGATGTGGAACCACTTAATGGGGTGAATGTATCGTGATCGTATATTTCTTCTTTTACAATCGGAAGATCTTCGTATTTATGTAAAACAAGTAATCCTATTGGATCTCCTTGTTCTATAATATAATCTTTATCTTCCATACTAGTACTTTTAAATAGTATAGAAGCATTATTTTTAGAAAGTGGTTCAATTAATCCATGTGTTATGAAAATATTTTCTTTTGTATGTTTTGGTATATTATAAATTTTCCCATAATATCCTAGTGGGATTTTTATTAGTAAATCTAAAAATACCTCGGTTGTGAAGTATCGTCTTAACCTAGAGCATTTTGCTGCATATAATGTATAACCCGGAGAATTTATTTTTTCCTTTTTAGGGAGTATAGCATATATAGTTAGTGGAATAATTTTTATTTGATTATGTGTTTGATTAATTGTAATCATGTTTATTTTAAAATTATCAAACGAATCATTAATTTCATCTTCATTTTCAGTAGTGTCGGAATAAATTGATTCAATTTCATAAACTGATGAATTAGCATCACTAGATATATCTTCAATAGTGCCAACATTAATACCGTATTCTTCAATATTAGATATTACAATATTTTGTATATTTGTTGGACATTCATTAGCATAATGTCCTTCTTTATTACATTTAAAACATTTGCAGCCTTTTCGAAAAATTTTCTTTTTAATAAATTTTTTCTTAGAAAACTTGTTTTCTTTTCTAAATTTCTTCTTATATTCTGGCTTCCACCTTTTTCTAGTGATTCTATATTTTGGTTTTGTTCTTCGTTTAAAATTTCTTTTTCTTTCGAATTTAGGCGGACATCCGAATTGAGTATTAATATCTTCAGTATATTTTGTACAACAGGAAAATCCAAGTTTTGAGTTCTTAATTTTATTTTTCATTTGTTTGTGCGCACTTGCTTGCTCACAAACTCTTTCCATAGTATCCATACATGCCTTTTTTAACAATCCCGTATTATGGTTTTCATCTGTAGTGCTTTGTCTTAAAATGTCATATCTTTCTTGTATAATGTTATTCCATGGATAAGGTATTTTTGTAAAAAATCCCTTCACCCAGAAAACCTTTTGGTCATTATTTTTTAAATGAAAAAGTAGCCCTATGTATTTGGCAGTAAATTCTTCTAACATACAGATATCACATAATTGTATTTTTAATAATTGTTTTTCATAGTCAGTATCTTCAAGGAATGTTTCTCCTGTAAAATCCGCTAGTAATAATTTTAATAATTCTCCAAGAGCTTCTTGTTTGGATTGGATATTTCTAATCCGTTGTAATTGATTTGGATTTATTCTTTCAAGATTTAGTAACCAAGCTAAAGCATCACCTATCCAGTAACTCGTAGCGTAATGTATATATTCCATTACACTCATATTTGGAGGTAATAAATAAATTGTTCCGCTTATATGTTGAAGCCATGTTATAATATATTTTCTTATTTTTCTATGTGGAAGTCTATCTATATTGAAAGTTAAGGAATAAGATGAAGAAGGTTGTTCATTATAAAAATCTTTCAATTGTTTTCTAGATGAGTGAAATCTAATCCAATCTGATCTCGTACCATGTCTAAGCATTTCAGGGTAAGGATCAGTATGTGGATTGTTTTGTTCTTGTTCTTGATCTTCCATAACTATATCAGAGTTAAGATCATTTATTACGGAAGCACTATCTAGTGGAGGTAAGTATAGTGGACCTCTACTAGATTCGGCTTCATTGGCGTTTATGTTGAAAATAAGTTTATCTGATGTATCAGAACTATAACCTGATTCTGTGGAATCTTCAGATTCTTGTTCAGAATCTTCAAATGAAGATACTTCTTCATTTGCTTTATATTTAAAATAGTTTATTTCTGTAGAATGTTTTTCATAATAAGAATAAAGTTCTGTACTATCAATTTCTCCTGTAAGTTCTTTTTCTTGAAGAATTAGATATTTTTGATAGTAAGTGGGATCAATATCTTCTACGTTTATTTTGTTATTTTCTTCAGAGGTATATTTGACCATTCGGATGCTGTTAAGCGAATGGATCGTTGGTGTATTCTTACCAAATCCTGAGGTTGTAGTTGGTTTTTGTAATTTATTATTTATGTCTTTTACATCTAATTTAATTTCCTGAAGTAGATCAATCATAAAATTATGAATCCCATTTTTTGGGTTTTCTTGTGTAGGAATATGAACGACATGCTCATATTGTTCAGTATTAAGATTAAATTGACACTTATGCATGTCTAGAAAAACAAGTTTATTGTTTTCCATAGAAAGAGAGTCTTTTGAACATAATTCAATTATGAGTTTTACAAAGCCTTAGCAACACGGATAAAATATAAGTTCGAATAACAAGTTTTAATTCACAATCCTATAGTTATTAAATTAGTTTTGACCCTAGATTAAGCGGCTAGACACGATACCCCTTAATGCTTTTCTAGCATACCGTGGTTTTATAGCAGGGTTAGGCCTCGAATTATCAACCACAAGCTTATATCGTCGCTTCACTTAAGTAGAGCACATCAATGGTTCGTTTCCTACTCCATTGCGTAATAATTAATAAAAATAGGAGGTGAATTGGCTTAAAATTCGAAAATACTTTTATTCAGTGAAAAGGTTTGTAGACTCACAATGAATCATGCTCAAAAGAATGGTTTAAGCTTTCATTTTAAAATTTGAAAAAAAAATTGTACTCTTTTTTTTTTGTTTTTTTCAGAACATATTCGAGTTTACATATGGCAATTGAGTGAACCATTGGAATATGGAAGAAAAAGTTTGTCATTTTGAAGAATATACCAACATCTTATTTGAAACTCAAGTAAAGTTACCATATCTACAATGGATATATAAAATTATGTATGAAAATACAACATGGTTGATCCAGATTTTATGGCTTATGATGATGATCGTGATTTTATTTCAGACAAGTACCAAGAGGAATATTATAGTATGAGAAATATACCAAACAAAGCAACTAAACTGGTACAACGACACATAAGCAATGAAATGGTAACAATTCGAAATAACATAAGAGATGAGATTATTGCAGCAGCGCTGCACTGATTGATTGTATCATTTTATTTGTATTTACTAGTACTGTATAATTAATTTGGATGTATTTCAATTTATGTACTTTTATTTCATTTTAATTAAACTCATATAACACAACAAAACAAATAATTAATTTACTTAAATCAAGTAGATTAAAAATCATAACTTAAATGTCCCGCTCAAATACCTCATGTTATGGCGATTTCGACTCAAGACCACTCAAATCAAAACCCCAAAGCACAGTGGAAAAACTAGATCGTGGTAAATAGCGCAAAAACAACCAATTGATATCTCAAACCAAACTCGACCAATCCAAATCCAATCATAATCACCAAACAAGCAATATAGAAATAAAGCAATAACGAAAAATAAATCACACACCGATTTATAGTGGTTCACTAACGTTGTGTTAGTGTACATCCACTTTGAGAGAGAGCTTTTATTAATACCAATGAGAAGAATACAAGAGATTGATTATAATGATCACAATATTCACTCTAGAATATTATTTTGTGGAGATTAGAATAGAAGAAATTAGGATTTGCTAAACCCTAGTTAATAGAGGATAAACCCCTTGATTAAACCCTTGGGTGATCAACTTTCAAACCAGAAAATAGCTTATATAAGAGAGCAGAAAACCTAGGCAAAATTCCAAAATTTCCCCTTCGAATATCATAAATCATCACACCGAACCCAGGTCCAAAAATAGGCTGAAAGTAGTCATAGAGGTCTGTCACATTTTGACGAACGTCTGTCATAAGTTTTAAGAAAGCGTTCCCTGAAACCACAGACATCTGCCCCAAAGTGACAGACGTCTGTCCCAAGCCTCATGTTTCAAACCCTGAAGCAACAGACGTCTATCACTTTCCTACAGACGTCGTCACATGTTGCTCCAGCAGCACGGCACCTTCTTCGCCATATCTTCCTCCTCCGAGCTCCGATTTGCGAACTGTTTTGTCTATCACTAAGCTACTTTCAACCACTTTAATTCTCCATATAGTGTTGCCAAAATTCAACTCTCCACCTCGACACTATATCCATCTCCATCTCCAATTGTACCATACCATCATCAACAACCGATAGCACCAACTATCACCTCTTCTACCTTCAACCAAATATGAATGCTTTCGCAATGAGCTCTGGTAGAGCCATCACCCATTGCACTCCATCAACGAGCTCAGGCAAAGCCCCTACCCGCTAACAAAGTGTTGAAAACATCCAAATCCTAAACCGTCTCACCAAAGACTAAAGTGCTAAGGAGTGTAAACTTGCACTTACCAAGAAGATAGAAGCACAATCTCTCACCGGTACTCTTCATCATCCATAACCAAACTCCTTCCTCAACCGTGCCACCCTGTGGCACCTAGCACTTCCTCAGGCAAATCAAGTTCGAGCAATGCTCAAACTTCCCAACCGGCAATGCCTTAGTAAACATATCCACTGCGTTATCCTTTGTGTGCACTTTCTGAAGATATACTTGTTTATCTTTATCCATGGCTACTAAAAATGACTCTCTCACTTCAATATGCTTATTCCGCAAGCTAAACGCCAAATTCTCCGCCAAGTGAATAGCACTTTGGCTATCACTTTGAACATTGATTCTATTGTGTTCAAATCCCAAGTCACACAACAATCGCTTCAAGTAGAGTGCCTCCTTTGCCGCCTCCACCGCGGCTATCAACTCCGCCTTCGTAGTGGATAAAGCAACTATGGTTGCAATCTCGATCTCCAACTTATGGCCATACCACCAAGTGTGAAGACATACCCGAAAGTTGATTTTCTCCGATCCCTATCACCGGCGTAGTCCGAATCACAATAACTAATCAACATGCAATTCTTCCCCTCACTACCGCCAAAAACAAGACCATGAGATGACGTACCTCTAATGTACCTCAATATAAGCTTCACCGCTTCCTAATGTGATTTTCCTGGATTAGCCATAAACCGACTAACCATCCCGATGGCATTTGCAATGTCGGGCCTTGTACACACCAGGGCATACATTAAACTTCCAATCGCACTAGCATATGGCACCTTAGCCATATAAGCCTTGTCTTTCTCCAAGATAGGCAATCCCTTACACGAAAGCTTCACATGTAAAGGTAAAGGTGTATTTGACGCCTTTGCATTCTCCATGCTAAACCGGCAAAGCACTTTCTTTATGTATTCCTTTTGAGTTAATTTCAACTCAAAACACTTTCGATCCCTTTCAATTTCCATGCCCAATAACCTTCTTGCTTCTCCAAGATCCTTCATTTCGAATTCTGATTTCAGACTCAATTTTAACTTGTTTATTTCATTCTTATCTTTTGAAGCAATGAGCATGTCGTCCACATACAAGAGTAAATACACCCAACAATCATTTTCCAACTTCTTGAAACATACACAAGCATCTTTGATGCTTCTATCAAAATAAATTTTAAGCAATAAATGATCAATCTCTTGTATCATTGCCTAGGTGATTGCTTTAAACTATATAGTGATTTCTTTAACTTGCAAACCAAATTTTACTTACCATCTATAACAAACCCTTGTGGTTGCTCCATGTAAATGTCTTCATCCAAGTCACCATGCAAGAAGGCGGTTTTCACATCAAATTTCTCCAACTTCAAGTCGTGAATAGAAACTTTGACTATTAATATCCGGATAGAAGTATGACGCACAACCGGTGCAAATATCTCATCATACTCCTTTCCCTTCTTTTATGCAAACCACTTAGCCACTGCCTAGCTTTGTATCTCTCATCATGCTTCACCATATATATCCATTTACACCCATTAGCACAGTTTCCTTTAGGAAGTGGAACCAAATCCCAAGTTTGATTCTTCATCAAAGATTGCACCTCTTCCTCCATGGCACAAATCCACTTCGAGCTATCACTCGAATCCATGATGTCATCAGGGTCCATCGGCTCATCTTGGACTACATGAAGAGCATAGTCCAAATTATCACAAAAGCTAAGATAGTTCCAATCAACATCCTTTCGGGTGGCCATATAGCACGACGACCAACCCGAGTAGCAATACTATCACCCAAACCTCCTTCGGCTCCACCTTGAACCGAATCCTCTATAGAATCATACACATCACTAACACTACTAGAGGCACCATGTGGACTATGTTATGTAACGTCAACCACTTCCTCCTCGCAAGCATCTCCAACAATTCTCCTTTCTCTACTCCTTGGACAAAATGTGAGAATAACTTCCTTCTCCTTTGATTCATCATGAACCAAATCCGGAACATCCGATGAGCTTTCATTCTTCTTGAACAACGCCGACTCATCAAAAGTAACATGATGAGAATTCACTACCTTCTTCGTTTTCGGATTCCATATCCGATAGCCTTTTTCTCCATCCGTATAGCCAAGCAAAATCCCCTTCAAATCTCTAGGGTCAAGCTTATCATTTCCAGGATCATGCACATAAACCGGACTACCAAACACACGAAGGTAACTCAAGTCAATGTCTTTCCCTTCCACACTTCCTCCGGAATTTTGTTACCAATAGCCGAGGACATAATTCAATTCACAATATGCACTGCGGTTGACAAAGCTTCGGCCCAAAATCCCTTAAACAAAATTGATGTCAATCTCAAGCATCAAGCTTTCTCAAGTAGAGTACGGTTCATTCTCTCTGCAACACCATTCGATTGCGGATCTCCCGGTGTAGTAAAATGCCTCCATAATACCATGATACTTGCAAAATTCCAAGAACTCTTTGGAAACATACTCTCCGCCATTGCCAGACCTTAGAACCTTCAAAAACTTGCCACTCCCATTCTCAACAAGAGCTTTCCATGCTTTGAACTTTGCAAATGCCTCCGACTTGGCCTTCATTACATACACCCAAACTTTATGAGAAAAGTCATCAATAAAAGAAATATAATACCTTGCTCCTCCCAAAGAAGCTACCGGTATCGGTCCCCAAACATCCGTGTGCACATACTAAAGAACTCCTCTCGAATCATGTTTTCCTTCACCGAATGAAACCTTTGTTTGCTTCCTCATGACACATTCTTTGCAAAACACTAACTTGTTGAAACTCTCTCCGTCAATCATCTCTCTCTTTCGAAGAATATCCAAAATCCTCTCTGAGACATGACCTAACCTCAAATGCCATAACCTAGTCGCATCCAAGCCTCGAGAACTATCAACGCCTATACAAGTTTCACCTTCTATGGTCACACCTTGAAGCAAATATACACCATGAGTCCTAGCACCTTTCATCACCACAAGTGAACCCATTGAAACCTACAAGCTATAACTCTTAATAGTGATCTTACAACCTTAAGAATCCAATTGCCCCAAGGAGATAAGAGACTTCCGAAGTCCCAGAACATAACGCACATTAGTGAGAGTATGAACCATTCCGTCAAACATCCGAATTTGCACGGAGCTAATGCCCTTTGACTTACATATAGCACCATTTCCCATAACAATTGAATTTCCCTCTTTGTCAACATAAGAAGAAAAACAATTCCTATTTCACGTCATATGATAAGATGCCCCCGAATCGAGCACCTAATCGCTACCTGAACCATCTGATGCTACCCCCATTAATACATCTATGTCTCCCTCACCAACACCACTCTCCATTGCAACCGATGAAGGCTCGACTTCCTTCTTTCCCTTCTCTTTGTCTAGGCACTTATTCTTCTAATGACTGGGCATCTTACAAATATAGCACTTGCTCTTTCTTCCTTTCGACTTTCCTCTCCAACCGGGGTTCCTTGATTTAGAATGCCCATGGTTCTCCTTCTTCGCATATCTCTCCTTCTCCAAAAATAAACCTCGACCATTACCGACACCACTACTCCCAACACATAACTCCTTCATTTGATCTCACAATTCCTCACTAAGAGGACCCGTCTTGACATCATCCAACATCAATGTATCACGACCATATATCAAACTATTTGAGAAACCCGTATAACGGTCCGACAACGAAAACAACAATATCATCGCCTTTTTCTCTTCCTCAATCTTCAAATCTACCACCTTCATCTTCATTAGCAAATCATCAAACAAATTCAAGTGCGCCTTTAGTGAAGTTCCTTCCATCATCTTATTGGTAAAAAACATTCGCAACAAGATCAAACGATTAGTTAGTGACTTCTTCATATACAACTCCTCCAACTGTCCCAAATTCCCTTAGCGGTAGTCTCACCACTAATTTCGGAGATAACGTTCTCCCCCATAGCAAGTTGAAGTATAGTGAATGCATACTCTTTCATTTCCTCTCTCTCAACATCCGAGATGTCCGATGGCAATAAATGTGTATCAAACATTACCGATGTACCCGATTCCTCCTAAGAACCGCTTTCATTTTCCATTGCCACTTTTCAAAATCATTATCGCCATTCCACTTGTCAATAACCAATTGTGACCCCGAAGCCGCATACGATCCTTGTACATACGGCGCTACACCACTTGGACTAACCATTGAGGGACTACTAGAGTTATTATCCGATTCCTGCATTTCTACAACCATCTACCAACACCAAAGCTCCGATACAAATGTTATGGTGATTTCGACTCAAGACCACTCAAATCAAAACCCCAAAGCACAGCGGAAAAACGAGATCGTGGTAAATAGAGCAAAAACGACCAATCGATATGTCAAACAAAACTCAACCAATCCAAATCGGATCACAATAACCAAATAAGCAATATAGAAATAAAGCAATAACGAAAAATAAATCACACAAAGATTTATAGTGGTTCCACTAACGTTGTGTTAGTGTACATCCACTTTGAGAGAGAGCTTTTATTAATACCAATGAGAAGAGTATAAGAGATTGATTACAATGATCATAATATTCACTCTAGAATATTATTTTTGTGGAGATTAGAATCAAAGAAATTAGGATTTTATAAACCTTAGTTAATGGAGGATAAAACCCTTGATTAAACCCTTGGAGTGATCAACTTTCAAACCAGAAAGTAAGTTATATAAGAGAGTAGAAAACCTAGGCAAAACTCCATAATTGCCCTTCGAATATCACAAATCATCACATCGAACCCAGGTCCAAAAATAGTTTGAAAGTCGTCACAGACGTCCGTCACTGTCATAAGTTTCAGGAAGCGTTCCTTGAAACCACAAATGTCTGTCCCAAAGTGCCAGATGTCTATCCTAAGCCTCATCTATCCCAAGCTTCGGGTTCAAATCCTGAAGCAATAGACGTCTATCACTTTCCCATAGACGTTTGTCACCTGTTGCTCCAGTAGCAAGCCACCTTCTTTTCCATATCTTCCTCCTCCGAGCACCGATTTGCGAACTGTTTTCTCCATCACCAAGCTACTTCTAACCATTTCAATTCTCCATATAGTGTCCCCAAAATTCAAAACCCCATTCGTAGCCACAAATGCATTCCTTTTTCATCAATCTTCCCCACTCAAATACCCCATTTTCGTTCGTTTCAAACGCACCCTCAAAATTTTGATATTGTGCTGACCTAGGAATGATATCCCCCTAAGCCTTTATTGACACGCAAACCATAGTTATTTATTCTAAAGAAAGGTATGCAAGTTGACTCAATAATAATCACATGTTAAAGTGAATAGATATGCGTTTTGGTCAACGAATGATAAAATGAAACTTAATCATTGTAAAAATAAATCATTACATTCATTAATTCATAACTTGTTTCTTTTACATTTTAATGCAATAACAAGGTGCATTTTAATCCCCACTTGTATCTTAAACCCCTTTTCGCCGTAAGTTTTTTTTGCTAGATTCAAACTAGCACTTGTCATGACGTTTTTTGGTAAAAAGTAGTTAGCTAAGAAAAACCATCTAAATCTTGCATTTTCTTTTATCAAATCATATGATTTTTTTAAAATTACTAGTAAATTATTCTTGCCAATTGCAATGGAACCGAATAAGCAACTTGCATGTAGGAATAACAGTAAGAAAAAAGTCAAACTTTAAGTCATTGATGAATTTGATGTCTATCTTTATGCATGTTGATGTTACTAATAAACTCCTAGTTAAGCAGCTAATATCAATAGTTTCAAAATATGAATGTTTTTCTTAACATCTTTTGTAACGACCCCGGATTTTATATAAATTTAAATTGATAATTAAATTAAATTTTGAATAAAATTTGTGAAATTAAATCGATAGAGTGATGCGAGTTTCCCCGAATTCAAATATATTCTGAATAAATCATTTAAAATTAAAATATTGTATATATGTGAATATATATATATATGTGGGCATATATGAGTAAATTTGAAATAATATATATATATATATATATATTTGATTTGAATTTAAATTGTAAATAAATGGTTTCAAAATGAAAATATACAAGATATAAAATATCAAGTAAATACATTTGCTAAACTTTAACAACTAATTAAAAATAGAAAATTTTCATATTACAAAATAATGAGACAAGGCAAAATAAAAGAAATAGAAATAAATATATATAAGATAAACTAGAAAGGGAAATAAAATACAAATATATATGATAAAAATATATACATGAATTAGCTTATAAAAGAAAATAAAATATACAATTATTTATGAAGTTCACCTATATTACTAAGTGATAAAATAAATAAAATGAAGAAACAAAAATATATAGAAAAGCTAGGCAAACAAAATGTATATTAAAGTGTAAACTTGTAAAATAAAGACAAGTTAATAAATGCAAGCCACTATATATCATCTCAGCCGAGACAAGCAAGTAAAGGAAAAAAAAACAAGTTTGTACATGATAATAAATGCTGGCCTCCTTAGTACACGAGCAAAACATCACCAGCCACCAAAACAAAGTAAATATCACTGCCTATTGTACTAGAGAGAAAAATATATCATCTCATGTTGTACAAAATATTATACCCAGTAAAACTTCTCTTCTTTATATCAAAGCCTTTCTCAATTCACTTCAGTTTCGTTCATCTACATCTGGAAAGAAAACTTAAACAAAACTTCATTTTGAAACAACAATCTACATCAGTAAAAAACCAAGGACCAAATTGAAGGCTTCAACATGCAGTTCTACAAGCCTGTGTCAACAAGAAAAAGAAGCTCTGTTATCTCTGGAAAACTTTGTGAGTAACTTCACAATCTAAATGGTTTAAATATTGTTCTGTTGCATGCTTATCTCTGAAATTTAATATGATTGTGAGTATATCTCTGTGTATCTATATATTTGAAAATATTGGTGCATCTCTATGTTTCTCTCTAACTTCAGTTCCAGACTCTACTTCTTATCAAAACTCAATTGCTCTTGTTCCAAACTTTATTGAGGCATAAGTCTTGAACCAAGTATGTTGCCAGATCATAGATTTTAGTTTAAGAACTTGTTTAAGTTAAAATAACAAAAAAAAATGTTTCTGGAAATATGAAATACAGAGTAAACTTAAATTAAGTCAAAAATAAATTGCCCTAGTTTATAAATTCAGGTAAATGAATCAAAAGCTAACACTAAAACTTGATTTTTGAAACAAAAATTATTATTTTTAGCTAAGCATTGAAGTAACAGTTTGGGTTTGATCGTTTTGGGCATTTAGGGTTGCCATGGGTGATCCCATTGATCGGAGGGGACGAGTTTCCTCCTGGAGGTGGAGGAGTGATCGGTGAAGCTAGGAAAAATATTGGAATAGTGGATAGTTCAACGTGGTGGCGTCGGTGAGCTTCTGAAATTTCTAAACCTAGTTTTGTCGAAGGTTGGAATTTCGCTTCGTTCCTCGTCTAAGGATGATCGAGTGTTATGTGGCTCTGAGAGATAGTGGAGGAGATGTCGATGAGGTCATGGCCGGTGTCGTATGAATTCTCGTGGTCGGGGTGTGGCGAACGACGCCGTTCCAGTTTTGGGGGGTTTCCTGTTCATGATTTTCCAGGTTTCAACCTGATGCTCATTTTTGTTTTTGAATGTTAGGGGAAGGTTCAGATGGTCGGAGGATGGTTTGTGTTGAGTCGGTGACATGCTCGACCTAGTGGCAATGGCCGGAGGGAGGCGACGGAGCGGTGCACACGAGAAATGTTGTGCATCGGGGAAACTTTGTTTTGTTTTTTCCTGGGAAGAACAGAGTTTACTCTCGTGTGTTTGTCTCAGGTTACTCGAGCTTTCACTCGAAGTTTTCCAGTGTTGGGCTCGAAGTGGTTTTTGAGTGTCTCAGGTAATGTTTTGTAATTGGTTTTTGAACCTGTTCTGTTTAAAATTTAAACTGTAGTATAAATGTAAACCAAAGTTTAAACTAAGTTTTAAACCTAAGTTTAAATGTGGATTTAAGCTACCTTGGATCCTGGTTTTAAATTGTTTTACAAACTTTAAGTATTTAAAGTGTATTTGGCTTGAAATTAAAACTGAAAGTTTAAATTGTAAAGTAAAGGTTTAAATAAGTTTAAAACTAAGTTTTAAACCTGGAAATTGAGTCCGAATCTCAGTTTTTAAAATAAGTTTTTGAATTCAAATTGTTTTAACCACTTTAAAATGGTTAAATGGTTTAAATTTCAAAATGAAGATTTAAAATGTAAGTAAAGCTTTTGAAAGGAGTTTTAAAGATTAATTAAGTTAATTTATTTGTAAACAAGAATCATTAATTGGATAATATTAGATAAGTTAAGATAATTAATTAATGATTAGAAATAAATCAATCAAGTAATTAAGAATTAATTTAATTATTGTTAGGTACTTAATTAACTAAATAATTAGGATTAATCAATGATTGATTAATGGTTAATCAATTTTAATCGTGAATAAGGGTCATTAACTAAGATTATTAAATAATTATTAATGTGATTAACTTTTAATAATTAATTCAGATAAACTAATTTAATAATAATCAAGGGTAAATACTTAATGGAAATAATTAAGGAATTAATTACTCGGTGTGATTAATTGAGTGAAATTAATTGATTATTAATTTACCATAACAGGTAAATTTATTCATAGAAATTTATCTGATTCAAATTAATCAGATAATTAAAAATTGATCCTAGCTATGGATGTTTGGATTATATTGGATGGTTGAATTGTTTGATATCCCTGATCTGTGATGTTTGTGATATATCCTGATTTGTGTTATGATCTGTTTCTCTGGGATGAATGTAATTAATTTCCTATGATGTAATTTATTATCTGTGATACATTTATATATTATCTGTGACCTGTGAACAAAAGATAAGCGTTATAGTTATACCGCTTATCAACTATATTTCTGTTATTGATCTGTGATGATTTATTGATGTTGCACTACTGTGTGAAACCCCTGGACTACACCATACACACACAAATATGGATTTCACATGGAAATCGGTTAAGTCACAGATGATTTAAAATTAATGTTTTTGAAATTGAAATTTTAATTTCAATTGATTTTGGAAATGGATTTGGGTTAAATGTTAAAACTTTCGATTAGAAGTTTTTAAGATAAAAGTTATTTTAAATAACTTAATAAAGAATGCCAATTTAAATAATTCAATTCAAATTTGAATTCAAGAGTTGGAATTGAATTCCATGTTTGGAAATTATGGTTAAAAATGTTATAAATGTGCTTATATGAATTTGAACCATTTTAAAATATTGGTTTGAGAATTTGAATCTAACCCGAGAACTTTAACTCGTATAAATGAATCATATTTCCGAAATGAAAACTGTTTGTTTTCAAAGAATAAAAGCTTTCATATAAGAAATGAATTTCCAATGTGAATTAAAGAAATTTCAAGTTTGAATTGAAAATTGTTTTCTAGTTATGAGTGAATTCTTTTTGAGAGCTATGAATTGAATCTGTTTATTTTTAACAGATTTAAAATGATGATTTCTTTAAACCATTTGAAATGGAAATGTTTTGAAAGCTATGAATTAAATCTTTGTTTTAAAGATTTAATGAGTTAATCCAATTGAAATGGGAATTAATTTGGAAAACCTATGAATGAATCTTTTGTTTAAAAGATTAAAGTGTGGAAATTGTTAAACAGTGAAGGTTGTTAAAATGAATCTTTTTGTTTAAAAAGATTTGAAAATGGTAATTTGTTAAACCATTTAAAAGAAAAGTTTGGGTTTAAGTTGTGACTTAATTGAAATCCCATATCCATATATTTTAAATATTGCGCTCATTATTCGGTTTAGCCGAGAGATGATCTTTGTGTTATACAACCCATTCCGAATAGTGATACGTCATATATGGATAGCATTTGAAGACCGGTGTTAAAGACCGGGTATTTGCGAAAACGATGGGATAACCCATCGATTGTCTCTGCATTGAGCTGCTCCGGTATAGAGATTTCCTAAGTGATGGGAAGTCCGATCGGGATTGTGAATACCCGAATTGCAAGGGCTTCTTCGGAAGTGCCTTTGGTTCTGTTCGAACCCGGAACAGACTTGTATGGTTACATGTCTGACATTACACTTTAAGATATAAAGCTGATTTCTTTCAAATACATTTCTGTTTGGTGGCGGAGAATTTATTCTCTTAGCTTAACACCCTTCTCTAAGACGTACGAGCTCAGAGGTTATGTAGTTGAAATTTATCAGCGATATATTCCCAATTTGGTAATGTGGCATGCTGAGTGTTGCTGTGTGATGATCATTTATTGATCATTTGTGATCAAAGCGTGGCTTTGTGAAAAAGCGTAGCTTTGTGGACGAGACTTTGTCAGACCTCACAACCCGGAAATGGTCGAAACAGGAATATGCGGCAAGGTTATGAGGGTCGCGCCCTTTAGGGTATGTCATTTTCTTCTGGAAAAGGGTAGTATCATGGTATGGAGCCCAGATATTTACTCATGTGGACACACTTTATTTATTATGTGTGATGTTGGTTACCGAGCGCTTGGATAAAGGTCCCAAAGGACCGGGGAATGGCATATTCGAGAGTTACTTGTTACAGGGGTAACCCGGTCTTGTGTTGGCAGAGAGCAGGTTGTCTCTCGGAGCGTCCCGCCAGAGGCGTTTCCTACGTGGCATAAGAAGTTCCTTAGCCGGACCATTTGTTGGAAATCTAATTTCCAATACGAACCCTGTACGGTTTTAGTTGTAGAACCTGCTATTTAACATAGCAGCTATAGTAGGCATAGTATAATGGTACCTATGCTGGCTAAGATTAATATTGTATTTTCGAAATATTTCCTGCACTATGCACTTGTAACAATCCGCATATTTGTCGATTTTATATTTAAATATTTTACCGTTAATCGGATTTTGGTCCGAAAAGCTACTTTTTGCATACGGTCAAATTAGGACTCGAGACCACAAAAAAGATTGAACTTATTCATCATAGAATGAAAGAAGCTCAGAGTAGACAAAAATCCTATGCCGATAATCGAAGAAGGAAGTTAGAATTTTCTGTGGGAGATCTTGTGTTTATTCGTGTTTCACCTATGAAAGGTGTTGTACGTTTCAGTCGATCGGGAAAGCTAGCGCCTCTATACATTGGGCCATTTCCCATCACTGAACGTATTAGTTCCATGGCTTATCGCCTTTCATTACCGACTCAGTTTTCTGCCATGCATGACGTGTTTCACGTTTCTCAATTACGGAAGTGCCTTCGGGATTCCGATTCTATTCTTGAGTCCGGTGTTGTGGAAGAGATTGAAGTTTCACCTAATTTAACTTATGAGCAGCATCCTGTTCGAATTATTGCTACGGAGATCAAACGTCTTCGAAATAAAGATGTTCCGCTTGTTAAAGTTCAATGGTCCTCAAATCCTAAGGATTGCTCTTGGGAGACTAGAGAATTCATCGAGCGTACACATCCGGAATTACTTTCTCATGCTCTTTGAGGTAAACTTCTTATTTCAAATTTCTTTTGTGTTAATATGCTTTTTATAGTTGTTACTTTTTATTTCCATCTTACGTATTGCGAGGACGCAATTTCCTTAAGGAGGGGAGTCTGTAACAACCCGCATATTTGTCGATTTTATATTTAAATATTTTATTTGAGTATTTTATCGTTAATCGGATTTTGGTCCGAAAAGCTACTTTTTGCATACGGTCAAATTAGGACTCGAGACCACTTCCATTGAGTTCAAAATGACGTTTGCGATCTTTTTAAGTATAAACTTCGATATGTTTGGAGTAAGTGGAATTTTCGTCACTTTTCCCGCCTTTGACTTTGGTTTGGACTGCCCCTTCATTAAGCTCAGCCCAACCCCTCCTCTTCATAACTTCATCTTCACTAAACATTCAAGCTTCTTCAAAAATGGTGGTGGGAAGGGGAAATTAAAACTCCAAACTCAAATTCAATTGCAAATCCAACATTCAACTCCAAATTCAAGTAGAAGATATTTGATTCAAGCTTTGGATTGCTTCTCCTTGCTTTCAAGCTTCATCTTCATCCATTTTAGTGAAAAGGTGAGATTTTTATCTCACATTCTTGTCTATAACTATCTTGGACTGTTGGAAAGGAATTCCTATCATCTTAGCATGCATATTTGCATTTGGTTTGGATTGAATTGGCGAAAAACTCTAATTTTTAGTGCTTTTGGAGAAAAACTACACTTAGGTCGTTCTGCGTAATTAGGTCGTTCGCCACAGGGTCGTTAGGTCGCTCGGCAATAGCTCGGCCTGCATTTCCTTAGGTCGCTACATCTTTAGGTCGCTGGCCTTAGGTCGCGCCTCCTTTAGGTCGTTTGACCTATTTGCATTTAGGTCGTTTGCATTGGGTCGCTGGCCTTAGGTCGCTCGGCTTTTCCCCCCCTGTTAGGTCGCTCGGCATGTGCAACTTAGTTAGGTCGCTCACCACTATTAGGTCGCTTGACCCCTTCCTTTAGGTCGCTCGACCTGTTAAACCCTTAGGTCGCTCGCGTGTTAAAACATTAGGTCGCTCGCGTGTTAAAACATTAGGTCGCTCGCGTGCTAAAACCCTTAGGTCGCTCGCCTGTTAAACCTTTAGGTCGCTCGCGTGTTAAGACCCTTAGGTCGCTCGGCCGATTCACGCGCTAGGTTGCGAGTATTTAAGTCGCTAGGTCGCTTGGCATTGTGCCGCTAGGTCGCTCGGCACATTGGTGTTAGGTCGTTAGACCTTGTTTTCTACTAGGTTGTTTGGCCTTGTTTAATGCTAACTCGTGAACACCTCTAGGTCGCAACCACTAGGTCGCTTGACCCCTTAGACCCCTAGGTCGCATCCAATAGGTCATTCGACCTATTTGACTTAAGGTCGTTGCACTTCAATTCGACCACGTTAGGTCGCAATTATATTCCTACTTTGATGGTTTTGGGATTGATTCCTTTGGACTTTACTCACGTCTTCGAACGTGAATTTATGTGATTCGATTTGTTTCAACAATCGTTTTGTGACTTGCCACTTTAAAAATGTGAAGGCTTCAATACTAGTAGTGAATATCAAAACTCTTTCATCAAAGCAATTTCAACACTGTTTTAACTACAAAGCTCTTTTCCTCAAACCGATTTCCAATCTACTAGTATATACAAGCCTTTACTTCACTCGGATGAGAAATTGAATTAAACGACTTAGTAAAACGAGTGGTATGAAACGCTTGCGTTCACTTCGTCGGTTAGCTCTTGGACTTGTTCGATTGAACCCTTTTGTGACAATTTCCTAGTGAAGATCTACAGTTTGTTCGTAAATATTTAAGTTAAGCTAGTGGTTATGGGACATGAAGCCAAACTCATATATTTACTGGCTTAGTGTAACTGACACTTCAATATGATCACGACGATCATTTTTGTGATTTAGACTGGCAACTGTGCGATGTCTCTTTGTCTGCGAGGGAGACTAGACCCCGCTTATGTGATGTTTCTACTCACATATTACATATATAGGGTAGCACCCCATGGTCTTCGGGCCGTTCATGTGTTAAAATTTTAATGGATAGCTTCCATGAGATAGCTTCTTGTCATGTGTTACACGTGTTGGTGAGTTTTCATGCTCCCGTTCTTGTGATAGGCCTCCCCCCTTTTTTATGTGATTTCTGGATTTCTTGTGTTGATGTCTGGAATTTGTGCTTCACCAATCTTCATGATTTTCATTGATATGATATCTATGTTTGTGCATTGGTGAATTAGTGTGTCATTGACTTGTTATGAATACAAGTTTAGGGTATGATACCCTATTTTATCTTTGAGAAGATTCTTGTGATATTGATTAATCTCTTGTTGATTTTCAATTATATACTTATAGTAGTATGCCACGATGATTATTACATGTTTATGCCATGTCTTTTACTTTATACCTATCATCTGATATTTATAGCTAGACTGATCCATTTATTATTTTCTTATAAATAATACCCGGGTCAGACCGAGATGTTACAGGTGCTTCTGCTTGACTTCTCTTCAGGATTATTCTGACTTTTGGCTTACTACATAGATTAGTAGTTTTTGGATGTACACATTTGTGATATAGACACTATGTTGTGTACTTATTCTTTTGTATAGCACGTGTTGCTATTATTTTGTATTATCGTGGATCTTTCTGACCACTACTCTGATGTACACTTTCATGTGTTATATATATATTCATATCTTTTTCCGCCTTTGTGATATGGATGTCTGTGACTGATTTATGTTATTTTTATTTCTATGTTTGTTTCCGAAGATTATATATAGCCACCATGTGATAGCTTTGAGTTTGTGTCGGTATGTCGGATATCCTCTTCAAATGAAGTTCATGCTATACTATCTGACATATCGGTGCTCGCACAAAGAAGTTACATGGATGGTCACTCCTCAACAGCCTTATTCTCCGTGCTAGTTAACAGCATTACACTGTAGTGTTCTTGGCTAGCATGGGTATAGAGGTGGGGCGTTACAGCTTGGTATCAGAGCCAAACTTCGGAACAATGTAGAATAACTTAACAAGGATCATCGTCCTAAGTCCAACTTAGGAGTCGTGCCTTAGGATTTAATTCGAGTCTTCGAACCGATTTATCCTATTTCCTTCTACGAATCCTTGTTTTATCTATCAAGATTTGCTTGATATTTATTTGGAGAATAACTTTTCTTCTTCTCTCTTTCTTAAAGGAGAGAATGTCTAGACCAGGTCGTCCTAGAGCCGGACCATCTACTGTCACTCCCCAGGATGGAGTTTTTATGACTGCTCAACAGCTTCTTGATTTAGTTAAGAATGCTCAGGCAGCTGGTCCTAATCCGGAACCTACTCATCCTAAGTCTGGATTTGCACGTTTGTGCAACTATTATACCAACTTGGGTGGGAAACCATTCAAAGGTTCCGAAACTATTATCGAGGTCCAGGCTTGGCTAAGAACATGCGATAGAATCTTTTCTCGCATGAATCTTATCGATCTTCACCGAGTTCAGGTGGCCTCCAGTATGCTCCAAGAGAGAGCATTGGATTGGTACGAACTTCTTATTTTTGAAATTAATGAAGCTGATCTCACCTGGGAACAATTCCGGGAACGCTTCGAATTAAAATTCGTACCAGAAGCAGAGAAAGTGACATTGGCTCGTCGTTTTATAGACCTTGTTCAAGGTGGATCCTCTGTAACAGACTATGTCACATCCTTCGAGTCACTATTTAAATATGGGGTTGAATACATCAACACCCCATTGAAGAAGAACCAGAGGTTCGTCTATGGCTTAAACAAGAATCTCAAGAAGCCATTACTTCTAAAATTAGAAGTTTCTTTCGACCAACTCATTGATATTGCTCTTCGTCTTGAAGAGGCTGAAAAGGACAATGATGTTGAGGTGGTGGCTGCCAAACCAAACTTCAACAACAAGAAAAGGCCTAACTAGTTCAAAGGTGCTTATCCCAACAAAAAGGGTAAACAAGCAACTCCTGCTGCAAAGACATTTTACCCTAGTGATAGGAAATGCTTCAACTGTGGTGCTAAGGGCCATTTTGCGAACAAATGTTCAAAACCCCGCTCTTGTCGCTGTTGTAAAAGTCCAGATCATTTTATGCACTTATGCCCTAGGCTTCAAGGCATGGAGGGAACTATAAACGTTGCTCAAGCCCCTGGCAACACATCTCGCGGTCAAGGTATGTCTCATTCTGTCCTTGATGGCATTATTATATTTCATGATCGACCTATTAGAGTTCTCTTTGATACGGGTGCATCCCTTTCTTTTATATCAAAGGAACTTGTCGATACTTTTTCTTTAAGTGTTGTTGCTTTAATGAATTCTTTAAGAATTGCGAATCCAGTTGGTGGATCCGCAACTCTTAGTCTGCTTTGTAAAGATGTCGAGATTATTTTGTGTGATTTTTCTTTCCTAGCCGATTTGCATGTCATGCGTTACTTAGGCTTTGGAATGATTTTGGGTATGGATTGGCTTAATCATTATGAAGCTCATATCCTATGTCCTGAGCGGACTATTTGTCTTCGACATCTACTATCTGTTAAGCAGATTTCTATTGTTCTTAAAGATTCGGATTCCGCTTTGGTTGCATCTTTATATTCTTTAAATCCTCGTGATGATGATAATGATGATGAGGAAGATGTCATTTCTCTTATTCGCGTCGTTCGTGAATTTTCCGAACTATTCGAGCCCGTCTTAGGATTACCACCTAAGCGAGCAATTGAGTTCAAAATTAATCTTATACCTGGAGCTCGACCTATTACCCGTCCTCCTTATCGCATGTCCAATAAGGAGAATGAAGAGATGCGCAAACAATTATCCGAGTTAGAGACGAAGCAACTTATTCGCTCTAGTTCCTCGCCTTGGGGAGCTTCAGCTATTTTCATAAGTAAGTCCGATGGTACACTTAGGCTTTGCGTCAACTATCGCAAGCTTAATGATCTTACTATTAAGAATAAATATCCTTTACCTCGGATCGATGATCTGTTTGATCAACTTAGTGGTGCTAGAGTCTTTTCACAATTGGACTTGGCTACCGGTTTTCATCAGCTTCGTATTGCAGAGGATAGTATTCCTTTGACTTCTTTCCGTACTCGATATGGATCTTATGAGTGGCTACTTATGCCATTTGGTTTAACGAATGCTCTGGCTTATTTCGTTGACCTCATGAATCGAGTTTTCAAAGATTTCCTCGATCGGTTCGTTCTAATCTTTATTGATGATATTCTTGTGTATTCTAAAACCGAAGAGGAACATGAAAAGCATCTTCGAATTGTATTGGAAACTCTTAGGAGCAATCAATTAAAAGCAAAATTTTCTAAATGCCACTTTTGGCAATCTAGTGTGAAGTTTCTCGGTCATATTATTTTCGAATCCGGAATATCAGTGGATCCTTCAAAGATTGAAGCGATTCAAAATTGGAAAAGACCGGAGAGCGTGACTAAAATCCGTAGCTTTCTCAGATTGGCAGGTTATTACCGCTGTTTCATAAAAGACTTTTCTAAGATTGCCGTGCCTCTTACTGGCTTAATAAAGAAAGGTGTTAAATACATTTGGTCGGACAAATGTGAAACTTCTTTTCAGAAATTAAAAGAACTCCTTTCTGATGCTCCTATTCTTATTATTCCCGAAGGGAATCAAGATTTTGTTGTCTATACCGATGTTAGTCGCGTTGGTTTGGGTGCCGTTCTTATGCAAAAAGAACGTGTTATTGCTTACGCTTCTATTGAAGTCGGCTGAGACTAGATATGCCACACATGATTTAGAACTCGCGGCTATCGTTTTCGCCCTTAGAATTTGGCGACATTATCTTTTGGGGGAGAAATTCGTGCTTTATACCGATCACAAGTCTCTAAAATACTTATTCTCTCAAAAGGAACTTAATTTGCGTCAACAGCGTTGGCTCGAGTTCCTTGCCTCTTATGATCTTGATATCCTTTATACTCCCGGAAAGGGAAATCGAGTTGCCGATGCACTTAGTCGCAAGCAACAAGCGATTGTTTCTATGATGATATCCGAATGGAGGGATCTCGAGGTTTTATCCACTTGTGAAGTTCGAGATCGTGTTTTCAATTTATGTTCATCTCTATTTTTATGTAGCCTTGAGGCTCATCCTTCTATTTTAGACCGCATTCTTGAAGCTCAGAGGCTAGATCCCGAATTGGCTCTTCTTAGCCAGAATATTAGGGACAAAACCGATATTGAAGGTTTGAAAGACTTTGATATCGATTTTCGTGGCGGCATTCGAAAATTTGGTAGACTGATCGTACCAAATATTAGTGATCTTCGTCGAGATATTCTGGAAGATTCTCATTGTTCCAAATATTCCATTCATCCCGGTAGTAGTAAAATGTACGCGGATATGAAGCGACTTTATTATTGGGAGGGAATGAAACCTGATATTGCTAACTTTGTTAAGTGTTGCATGACTTGTCAACTTGTTAAAGCCGATCATCAAAGGCCTGGTGGGTTATTGCAACCATTGGAAATTCCAATTTGGAAGTGGGATCAAATTTCCATGGATTTTATAGATGGTCTTCCCTGTTCTCGTTCGGGTCATAATAGTTTATGGGTGATTGTTGACAGACTTACTAAATCTGCCCATTTTATTCCTGTTCTGTCGAACCGAACCGTTCCCCTTCTGGCCAAACTCTTTATGAAAGAAATTGTTAAACTGCATGGAGTTCCTACTTCTATTGTTAGCGATCGAGATCCATTGTTTACTAGTGGATTTTGGAAGAGTCTTCAAAAAGCTTTGGGAACGAAGCTTAATTTTAGCACCGCTTATCACCCCCAGTCCGATGGACAAACTGAGCATGTGAATCAAACTCTTGAAGATCTTCTTCGAGCTTGTGTGCTTGATTTCGGTGGAAGTTGGGAAGATCATATTTCACTTGTTGAATTTTCCTATAATAATAGCTTCCAATCTAGTATTGGTATGGCTCCTTTCGAGGAACTCTATGGAAGACCATGCCGATCTCCTTCTTGTTGGCTTGAGGCCGGTGAGAAGCTGGTCTTAGTTCCAGATTTTATTCGTGATTCCACAGAAAAGATTGAACTTATTCATCATAGGATGAAAGAAGCTCAGAGTAGACAAAAATCCTATGCCGATAATCGAAGAAGGAAGTTAGAATTTTCTGTGGGAGATCTTGTGTTTATTCGTGTTTCACCTATGAAAGGTGTTGTACGTTTCAGTCGATCGGGAAAGCTAGCGCCTCGATACATTGGGCTATTTCCCATCACTGAACGTATTGGTTCCATGGCTTATCACCTTTCATTACCGGCTCAGTTTTCTGCCATGCATGACGTGTTTCACGTTTCTCAATTACGGAAGTGCCTTCCGGATTCCGATTCAATTCTTGAGTTTGGTGTTGTGGAAGAGATTGAAGTTTCACCTAATTTAACTTATGAGCAGCATCCTGTTCGAATTATTGCTTCGGAGATCAAACGTCTTCGAAATAATGATGTTCCGCTTGTTAAAGTTCAATGGTCCTCAAATCCTAAGGATTGCTCTTGGGAGACTAGAGAATTCATCGAGCGTACACATCCGGGATTACTTTCTCATGCTCTTTGAGGTAAACTTCTTATTTCAAATTTCTTTTATGTTAATATGCTTTTTATAGTTGTTACTTTTTATTTCCATCTTACATATTGCGAGGACGCAATTTCCTTAAGGAGGGGAGTCTGTAACAACCCGCATATTTGTCGATTTTATATTTAAATATTTTATCGTTAATCGGATTTTGGTCCGAAAAGCTACTTTTTGCATACGGTCGAATTAGGACTCGAGACCACTTCCATTGAGTTCAAAATGACGTTTGCGATCTTTTTAAGTATAAACTTCGATATGTTTGGAGTAAGTGGAATTTTCGTCACTTTTCCCGCCTTTGACTTTGGTTTGGACTGCACCTTCATTAAGCTCAGCCCAACCCCTCCTCTTCATAACTTCATCTCTTCACTAAACATTCAAGCTTCTTCAAAAATGGTGGTGGGAAGGGGAAATTAAAACTCCAAACTCAAATTCAATTGCAAATCCAACATTCAACTCCAAATTCAAGTAGAAGATATTGGATTCAAGCTTTGGATTGCTTCTCCTTACTTTCAAGCTTCATCTTCATCCATTTTAGTGAAAATGTGAGATTTTTATCTCACATTCTTGTCTATAACTATCTTGGACTGTTGGAAAGGAATTCCTATCATCTTAGCATGCATATTTGCATTTGGTTTGGATTGGATTGGCGAAAAACTCTAATTTTTAGTGCTTTTGGAGAAAAACTGCACTTAGGTCGTTCTGCGTAATTAGGTCGTTCTCCACAAGGTCGTACGGCAATAGCTCGGCCTACATTTCCTTAGGTCGCTACACCTTTAGGTCGCTTCACCTTTAGGTCGCTGGCCTTAGGTCGCGCCTCCTTTAGGTCGTTTGACCTATTTGCATTTAGGTCGTTTGCATTGGGTCGCTGGCCTTAGGTCGCTCGGCTTTTCCCCCCTGTTAGGTCGCTCGGCATGTGCAACCTAGTTAGGTCGCTCACCACTATTAGGTCGCTTGACCCCTTCCTTTAGGTCGCTCGACCTGTTAAACCCTTAGGTCGCTCGCGTGTTAAAACATTAGGTCGCTCGCGTGCTAAAACCCTTAGGTCGCTCGCCTGTTAAACCTTTAGGTCGCTCGCGTGTTAAGACCCTTAGGTCGCTCGGCCGATTCACGCGCTAGGTCGCGAGTATTTAAGTCGCTAGGTCGCTTGGCATTGTGCCGCTAGGTCGCTCGACACCTTGGTGTTAGGTCGTTAGACCTTGTTTTCTTCTAGGTTGTTTGGCCTTGTTTAATGCTAACTCGTGAACACCTCTAGGTCACAACCACTAGGTTGCTTGACCCCTTAGACCCCTAGGTCACATCCATTAGGTCGTTCGACCTATTTGACTTAAGGTCGTTGCACTTCAATTCGACCACGTTAGGTCGCAAGTATATTCCTACTTTGATGGTTTTGGGATTGATTCCTTTGGACTTTACTCACGTCTTCGAACGTGAATTTATGTGATTCGATTTGTTTCAACAATCGTTTTGTGACTTGCCACTTTAAAAATGTGAAGGCTTCAATACTAGTAGTGAATATCAAAACTCTTTCATCAAAGCAATTTCAACACTGTTTTAACTACAAAGCTCTTTTCCTCAAACCGATTTCCAATCTACTAGTATATACAAGCCTTTACTTCACTCGGATGATAAATTAAATTAAACGACTTAGTAAAACGAGTGGTATGAAACGCTTGCGTTCACTTCATCGGTTAGCTCTTGGACTTGTTCGATTGAACCCTTTTGTGACAATTTCCTAGTGAAGATCTACAGTTTGTTCGTAAATATTTAAGTTAAGCTAGTGGTTATGGGACATGAAGCCAAACTCATATATTTACTGGCTTAGTGTAACTGACACTTCAATATGATCACGACGATCATTTTTGTGATTTAGACTGGCAACTGTGCGATGTCTCTTTGTCTGCGAGGGAGACTAGACCCCGCTTATGTGATGTTTCTACTCACATATATGGGGTAGCACCCCATGGTCTTCGGGCCGTTCATGTGTTAAAATTTTAATGGATAGCTTCCATGAGATAGCTTCTCGTCATGTGTTACACGTGTTGGTGAGTTTTCATGCTCCCGTTCTTGTGATAGGCCTCCCCCTTTTTTTATGTGATTTCTGGATTTCTTGTGTTGATTTCTGGAATTTGTGCTTCACCAATCTTCATGATTTTCATTGATATGATATCTATGTTTGTGCATTGGTGAATTAGTGTGTCATTGACTTGTTATGAATACAAGGTTAGGGTATGATACCCTATTTATCTTTGAGAAGAGTCTTGTGATATTGATTAATCTCTTGTTGATTTTCAATTATATACTTATAGTAGTATGCCACGATGATTATTACATGTTTATGCCATGTCTTTTACTTTATACATATCATCTGATATTTATAGCTAGACTGATCCATTTATTATTTTCTTATAAATAATACTCGGGTCAGACCGAGATGTTACAGGTGCTTCTGCTTGACTTCTCTTCAGGATTATTCTGACTTTTGGCTTACTACATAGATTAGTAGTTTTTGGATGTACACATTTGTGATATAGACACTATGTTGTGTACTTATTCTTTTATATAGCACGTGTTGATATTCTTTTGTATTATCATGGATCTTTCTGACCACTACTCTGATGTACACTTTCATGTGTTATATATATATTCATATCTTTTTCCGCCTTTGTGATATGGATGTCTGTGACTGATTTATGTTATGTTTATTTCTATGTTTGTTTCCGAAGATTATATATAGCCACCGTGTGATAGCTTTGAGTTTGTGTCGGTATGTCGGATTTCCTCCTTAAATGAAGTTCATGCTATACTATTTGACATATCGGTGCTCGCACAAAGAAGTTACATGGATGGTCGCTCCTCAACAACCTTATTCTCCGTGCTAGTAATAGCATTACACCGTAGTGTTCTTGGCTAGCGTGGGTATAGAGGTGGAGCGTTACAGCACTAGTAATAATATCAGATGATTTTGCGTAGTAAGCATGTTTGACTATCATAAGAAGAAATCTCCTCCAATTCTGCATTTGCATTGTGTGTGTGGGGGGAGGTCTTATGGTAGTTTCATTTTCCAAAAGCATTGCGAAATTCAATTTTGCTTTGTTTTAAAGATAAACTGTTTTTGTTGCTCACACCAGTCCCACGACTGACTCGGAGTTTATTGTTCCCTTCCTAAACTCTGGGTGCCCACCAATTTCCACACGGGCTGTCTGGAGTTGGGTTTCTCAGATATTTAGGTTTAGTAGATTATCTGGAGCTAGTTTAGTTCTTGGAGTTCATGGACTTACGTTTCTTATCTTGGTGCATTGTGTTGGTGTTGTTGGAGTCATTCTCTGTTGTAGATCATTTGGAGTGATCTTTTCCATTGTTGTTATTTCCGCTGTAGCATTGTATCATATCTCTGATATTGTTGTATCATATTGATATCATTGTTGTATATCATTCTGGATATTGTATTCATTGGAGTTGTATATGATATCATTCATTTCTTTATTCCGCTGTGTTGTTATACTTACTGTGTTATAAGCTCCGGCGAGCCAGATTCGGCGTTTGAATCTGCGGCATTTTGAGTACAAGTGAAGTATGGGTGCCGATTTTCGAAGGCCGAGTTTTTGGATCGTCACATCTGGTATCAGAGCTGAGGGTAAAACTTTAGCTCAGGAGTATAACACATTAAGTAGCTCATTAGAGATAGGGTGAAGTTTACCCTAGAATGAGTAATTCTCAGATATCCGTCCGTATGCCTCAGTAAATTCTCTTGCTATCTACTGATAGTAAGTATGAGTGCAAGAAGAGGATGCGATAGGGGACAGGGGAATATGACTATAAATGGTCAATACCCTATAACAACAAGGAAATAATTTTTTCTCTATCAATCTCTTTTGTTTAACATCTCTTCTCAATTCTTCGATGATTTCTGGTAGATCCAGGAAGAAGATTCGATATATTAAAATGGGACATAAACTCCAGATGGACCAAAATTGTTTGTTTGGATGTATTGGTTGCCTTGCTGCTTTGATTGCTATGGTTAATAGGTATACTTTAGTTTTAAACTGAAAATTTTGAAATCGTATCCATATATCTATCTATTCTTTGGGTCCCGATGTGTTCTACGAATGGTTAGTTATCCCTTTGAACTAACCAATGCCACTGCATATTTCGTAGATCTGGATAACCCGAGTATCTTGTAAAGTGTTAAAATAGATTCGTTCTTGTATCTGTTATTGATAATCTGATTTGGTAAGCCAAATGCAGAATAGATGTTCAGTTGATTTGATGAAATATTTTCATCTATCTTTGTGTCTCCTTGGCAATTTCGAGGATGAAATTCTTTTAAGGGGGGAAGTCTGTAACGACCCCGGATTTTATATAAATTTAAATTGATAATTAAATTAAATTTTGAATAAAATTTGTGAAATTAAATCGATAAAAGTGATGCGAGTTTCCCCGAATTCAAATATATTCTGAATAAATCATTTAAAATTAAAATATTGTATATATGTGTATATATGTGAATATATATATATATATATATTTGGGCATATATGAGTAAATTTGAAATAATATATATATATATATATATATTTGATTTGAATTTAAATTGTAAATAAATGGTTTCAAAATGAAAATATACAAGATATAAAATATCAAGTAAATACATTTGCTAAACTTTAACAACTAATTGAAAATAGAAAATTTTCATATTACAAAATAATGAGACGAGGCAAAATAAAAGAAATAGAAATAAATATATATAAGATAAACTAGAAAGGGAAATAAAATACAAATATATATGATAAAAATATATACATGAATTAGCTTATAAAAGAAAATAAAATATACAATTATTTATGAAGTTCACCTATATTACTAAGTGATAAAATAAATAAAATGAAGAAACAAAAATATATAGAAAAGCTAGGCAAACAAAATGTATATTAAAGTGTAAACTTGTAAAATAAAGACAAGTTAATAAATGCAAGCCACTATATATCATCTTAGCCGAGACAAGCAAGTAAAGGAAAAAAAAAACAAGTTTGTACATGATAATAAATGATGGTCTCCTTAGTACACGAGCAAAACATCACCAACCACCAAAACAAAGTAAATATCACTGCCTATTGTACTAGAGAGAAAAATATATCATCTCATGTTGTACAAAATATTATACCCAGTAAAACTTCTCTTCTTTATATCAAAGCCTTTCTCAATTCACTTCAGTTTCGTTCATCTACATCTGGAAAGAAAACTTAAACAAAACTTCATTTTGAAACAACAATCTACATCAGTAAAAAACCAAGGACCAAATTGAAGGCTTCAACATGCAGTTCTACAAGCCTGTGTCAACAAGAAAAAGAAGCTCTGTTATCTCTGGAAAACTTTATAAGTAACTTCACAATCTAAATGGTTTAAATATTGTTCTGTTGCATGCTTATCTCTGAAATTTAATGTGATTGTGAGTATATCTTTGTGTATATATATATATGAAAATATTGGTGCATCTCTGTGTTTCTCTCTGACTTCAGTTCCAGACTCTACTTCTTATCAAAACTCAATTTCTCTTGTTCCAAACTTTATTGAGGCATAAGTCTTGAATCAAGTATGTTGCCAGATCATAGATTTTAGTTTAAGAACTTGTTTAAGTTAAAATAACAAAAAAATTCTTTCTAGAAATATGAAATACAGAGTAAACTTAAATTAAGTCAAAAATAAATTGCCTTAGTTTATAAATTCAGGTAAATGAATCAAAAGCTAACACTAAAACTTGATTTTTGAAACAAAAATTATTATTTTTAGCTAAGCATTGAAGTAGCAGTTTGGGTTTGATCGTTTTGGGCATTTTGGGTTGCCGTGGGTGATCCCATTGATCGGAGGGGACGAGTTTCCTCCTGGAGGTGGAGGAGTGATCGGTGAAGCTAGGAAAAATATTGGAATAGTGGATAGTTCAACGTGGTGGCGTCGACGAGCTTCTGAAATTTCTAAATCTAGTTTTGTCGAAGGTTGGAATTTCACTTCGTTCCTCGTCTAAGGATGATCGAGTGCTATGCGGCTCTGGGAGATGGTGGAGGAGATGTCGATGAGGTCGTGGTCGGTGTCGTATGAATTCTGGTGGTCGGGGTGTGGCGAACGACGCCGTTCCAGGTTTGGGGTGGTTTCCTGTTCGTGTTTTTCCAGGTTTCAACCTGATGCTCATTTTTGTTTTCGAATGTTCGGGGAAGGTTCAGATGGTCGGAGGATGGTCTGTGGTGGGTCGGTGACTTGCTCGACCTAGTGGCAATGACCGGAGGGAGGCGACGGAGCGGTGCACGCTAGAAATGTTGTGCATCGGGGAAACTTTGTTTTGTTTTTGCCTGGGAAAAATAGAGTTTACTCTCGTGTGTTTGTCTCAGGTTACTCGAGCTTTCACTCGAAGTTTTCCAGTGTTGGGCTCGAAGTGGTTTTCGAGTGTCTCAGTAATGTTTTGTAACAGGTTTTTGAACCTGTTCTGTTTAAAATTTAAACTGTAGTATAAATGTAAACCAAAGTTTAAACTAAGTTTTAAACCTAAGTTTAAATGTGGATTTAAGCTAGCTTGGATCTTGGTTTTAAATTGTTTTACAAACTTTAAGTATTTAAAGTGTATTTGGCTTGAAATTAAAACTGAAAGTTTAAATTGTAAAGTAAAGGTTTAAATAAGTTTAAAACTAAGTTTTAAACCTGGAAATTGAGTCTGAATCTCAGTTTTTAAAATAAGTTTTTGAATTCAAATTGTTTTAACCACTTTAAATGGTTAAATGGTTTGAATTTCAAAATGAAGATTTAAAATGTAAGTAAAGCTTTTGAAAGGAGTTTTAAATTTTAATTAAGTTAATTTATTTGTAAATCAAGAATCATTAATTGGATAATATTAGATAAGTTAAGATAATTAATTAATGATTAGAAATAAATCAATCAAGTAATTAAGAATTAATTTAATTATTGTTAGGTACTTAATTAACTAAATAATTAGGATTAATCAATGAGTGATTAATGGATAATCAATTTTAATCGTGAATAAGGGTCATTAACTAAGATTATTAAATAATTAATTAATGTGATTAACTTTTAATAATTAATTCAGATAAACTAATTTAATAATAATCAAGTGTAATTACTTAATGGAAATAATTAAGGAATTAATTACTCGGTGTGATTAATTGAGTGAAATTAATTGATTATTAATTTACCATAACTGGGAAATTTATTCATAGAAATTTATATGATTCAAATTAATCAGATAATTAAAAATTGATCCTAGCTATGGATGTTTGGATTATATTGGATGGTTGAATTGTTTGATATCCCTGATATGTGATGTTTGTGATATATCCTAATTTGTGTTATGATCTGTTTCTCTGGGATGAATGTAATTAATTTCCTGTGATGTAATTTATTATCTGTGATACATTTATATATTATCTATGACCTGTGAACAAAAGATAAGTGTTATAGTTATACCGCTTATCAACTATATTTCTGTTTTTGATCTGTGATGATTTATTGATGTTGCACTACTGTGTGAAACCCCTGGACTACACCATACACACACAAATATGGATTTCACATGGAAATCGGTTAAGTCACAGATGATTTAAATTTAATGTTTTTGAAATTGAAATTGAAATTTTAATTTCAATTGATTTTGGAAATGGATTTGGGTTAAATGTTAAAACTTTCGATTAGAAGTTTTTAAGATAAAAGTTATTTTAAATAACTTAATAAAGAATGCCAATTTAAATAATTCAATTTAAATTTGAAGTCAAGAGTTGGAATTGAATTCCATGTTTGGAAATTATGGTTAAAAATGTTATAAATGTGCTTATATGAATTTTAACCATTTTAAAATATTGGTTTGAGAATTTGAATCTAACCCAAGAACTTTAACTCGTATAAATGAATCAGATTTCCGAAATGAAAACTGTTTGTTTTCAAAGAATAAAAGCTTTCATACAAGAAATGAATTTCAAATGTGAATTAAAGAAATTTCAAGTTTGAATTGAAAATGGTTTTCTAGTTATGAGTGAATTCTTTTTAACAGCTATGAATTAAATCTGTTTATTTTTAACAGATTTAAAATGATGATTTGTTTAAACCATTTGAAATGGAATTGTTTTGAAAGCTATGAATTAAATCTTTGTTTTAAAGATTTAATGAGTTAATCCAATTGAAATAGGAATTAATTTGGAAAATCTGTGAATGAATCTTTTGTTTAAAAGATTAAAGTGTGGAAATTGTTAAACAGTGAAGGTTGTTAAAATGAATCTTTTTGTTTAAAAAGATTTGAAAATGGTAATTTGTTAAACCATTTAAAAGAAAAGTTTGGGTTTAAGTTGTGACTTAATTGAAATCCCATATCCATATATTTTAAATATTGCGCTCATTATTCGGTTTAGCCGGGAGATGACCTTTGTGTCATACAACCCATTTCGAATAGTGATACGTCGTATATGGATAGCATTTGAAGACCGGTGTTGAAGACCGGGTATTTGCGAAAACGATGGGATAACCCATCGATTGTCTCTGCACTGAGTTGCTCAAGTATAGAGATTTCCTAAGTGATGGGAAGTCTGATCGGGATTGTGAATACCCGGATTGCAAGGGCTTCTTCGGAAGTGCCTTCGGTTCTGTTCGAACCCGGAACAGACTTGTATGGTTACATGTCTGACATTACACTTTGAGATATAAAGCTGATTTCTTTCAAATACATTTCTGTTTGGTGGCGGAGAATTTATTCTCTTAGATTAACACCCTTCTCTAAGACGTACGAGCTCACAGGTTATGTAGTTGAAATTTATCAGTGATATATTCCCAATTTGGTAATGTGGCATGCTGAGTGTTGCTGTGTGATGATCATTTATTGATCATTTGTGATCAAAGCGTGGCTTTGTGTAAAAGCGTAGCTTTGTGGACGAGACTTCGTCAGACCTCACAACCCGGAAATGGTCGAAACATGAATATGCGGCAAGGTTATGAGGGTCGTGCCCTTTAGGGTATGTCATTTCCTTCTGGAAAAGGGTAGTATCATGGTATGGAGCCCAGATATTTACTCATGTGGACACATTTTATTTATTATGTGTGATGTTGGTTACCGAGCGCTCGGATAAAGGTCCTAAAGGACCGGGGAATGGCATATTCGTGAGTTACTTATTACAGGGGTAACCCGGCCTTGTGTTGGCAGAGAGCAGGTTGTCTCTCGGAGCGTCCCGCCAGAGGCGTTTCCTACGTGGCATAGGAAGTTCCTTAGCCTGACCATTTGTTGGAAATCCAATTTCCAATACGAACCCTGTACGGTTTTAGTTGTAGAACCTGCTATTTAACATAGTAGCTATAGTAGGCATAGTATAATGGTACCTATGCTGGTTAAGATTAATATTGTATTTTCAAAATATTTCCTGCACTATGCACTAGTAATAATATCGGATGATTTTGCGTAGTAAGCATGTTTGACTATCATAAGAAGAAATCTCCTCCAATTCTGCGTTTGCATTGTGTGTGTGGCGAGAGGTCTTATGGTAGTTTCATTTTCCAAAAGCATTGCGAAATTCAATTTTACTTTGTTTTAAAGATAAACTGTTTTTGTTGCTCACACCAGTCCCACGACTGACTCGGAGTTTATTGTTCCCTTCCTAAACTCTGGGTGCCCACCAATTTCCACACGGGTAGTCTAGAGTTGGGTTTCTCAGATATTCAGGTTTAGTAGATTATCTGGAGCTAGTTTAGTTCTTGGAGTTCATGGACTGACGTTTCTTATCTTGGTGCATCGTGTTGGTGTTTCAAGCTTGATGTTGGAGTTGTTGGAGTAATTCTCTGTTGTAGATCATTTGGAGTGATCTTTTCCATTGTTGTTATTTCTGCTGTAGCATTGTATCATATCTCTGATATTGTTGTATCATATTGATATCATTGTTGTATATCATTCTGGATATTGTATTCATTGGAGTTGTATATGATATCATTCATTTTTTTATTCCGCTGTGTTGTTATACTTACTGTGTTATAAGCTCCAGCGAGCCAGATTCGGCGTTTGAATCTGCAGCATTTTGAGTACAAGTGAAGTACGGATGCCGATTTTCGAAGGCCGAGTTTTTGGATCGTCACATCTTTCATAAGTTTCAAATTCACTTCTGCCCCTTTTAAAAACAGGTTTCACGAAAAATCTTTGTTGTTATTTTACGAAAATGTGCAATGTGCACTGTACATATTTGTAGTCTAAACTGCAAATATTTGTAATTCTTATCGCACACATTTTAAAATTAAAATTTGTACTCTACAATGTAAATATTGATTTTACAAAAATGTGCAGTTAGATGTTAGCATAGCAAATATTGCAATCTACACTGTAAATAGTTACAACCTAGATTGCACATTTTCGCTGAATATATTGATAAGTATGTTCCTTGAAACTTGTTTTAAAGAAAGATTTTTCGGGTATTAAGTTTGAAAATAAGAACTGGATCCTAATTTCCACTTTAAAATATTAGTCAAAGACCTACCGATATGGATATTTTGAAATTATTATTACGTCATAAATGTAACGTCGGTTGTAGAATGAAATGAATTACATATTTTGAAATAAGAAAATAGTATAGTTTATTGAATTTTTATATCAAAACTAGAGTATTTTTAATATGAAATATCTATATATTCTTACAAAACATCAATTTTTAGCTATTTTATCGAATTAGCATCAAATATCTATCTGATATCATCAATCGTGTATGTGTAATAAAATTGCTCATATTTAACGGATGAGATAAAGGATGCAACATATTTAAACTTATAACATATATCAAGTGGTCATAAAACCAACAAGTCATTGGTTAACACCTCTATACTTAACTCATACTTAACGGAGTTAAGTAAAATAACTGAATGAGAAAATACCGCAACCACATAACCATCACACTATTGTACGTAGATCTAACCTAAGTAGTTTATATCGGTATCAAGTACGTATCGGTCAAGTATCGATATGAGATATTTTAAAATATCGTGATAATATCGAAAAATATTGGTAAAATATGGGACATGTGCAGAACATGTTGTAAATGATATGTATTATGCTATAATGTTATATTAATGTTAAGTATTCAAATATTTGGATAAATAATTCCAAATCACTATCAAAGACTGATTGCATATAGTTTATAAATTATAATCAGTTTACTAAGATATTCTATTTAATACGAATCATAAATAAAAGCTCATAAAAACCAAGAAATTCATATAATATACATCTTTGTCATTTTCTTCGTTTTTATAGTATATCCATTGTTTCTTCAATCATCTAATCATCTATATTTCTTTTCCAAAATTTTCCATATTTATAGTTTCATCATTTTCATTTACACTTAATTTATCGATTACGAAATGTTTATGTGATACTAATTACTACTTAGCTCATTCCTTGCCGGTATGTCAAATATATAATTTTATTGCTCTTTAACTTTTAGCTCTAGGTGTATGATAATAACTAATAAAATGATTTTTCATAAACTTACCAATTGAATTGGTGAACAAAAAATAACTAAAAAGAAAAGTGGCTCTTACATGATCTTGTCTTTAGTAGTATAGTCTTTAAGGAAAATAAAACATATAAATAAAAGGACCGAGTAGAGTTTTCTTTATTAAAACACTAATGAACAAGCCTAAAATTGTATGGTTAAAACTAAAAAATTAGTGCATTGGGATTTCTAATAGGATTTACAAATTATCATTCACCATATACAAAAAATATTAAGAATTTGAAGATATCTATTTGTAAAGATATTTTACTCAACATATATAATGATGAATGATATTCTTAAAAAACATCGAGTATTTTACATTAAATATCAGAGCAACATATCAGTAAATATCGGGTTATATATCGGTAACGATATTTTAAGTGATATTTTGAAAAAATATCGGCTTAGGAGTGATGAGATATATCGACGATATATCAACCGTATTATCCGATATTAACTACATAGGATTTAACTTCCTTTTCTTCTCTCTTACTTATAGTAACTCCCCTCCCCACAATCTTCATCGTTGTTTTTGCAAATTCCACTAAAATGATTTGAATATTTAACTTCCACTTCTCTCCTCTTTGGTATAATTCCCAACATTTCAATAATCAGAAATATAATTCAAAAAATAAATTATCTAACTAGAGTTTTCAATTCATAGATTTGGTCAATCTCCTCTATTTCAACATCAAAGCTTGTGCTTTATGGATCCAGTGAAGATATTTGGACAAAGTCTGATAGTTTGTCGACACATGAACATCGATCAAGTTTGATTTGAGGTTTCTCTTTTACTAGTTGTGATTTCATTAATTTTATCTTTATTTCATGTATGATTTAGATTTGGCCATAAGTCAGTATTTTATTTCCAAAGCTTGAGAGCTGAGTTTTCTATAATAGTACTTTGAATTTGGTTACATGAACATCCCTTTGTGATCAAAATTAGAATGGAATTAATATTAAATGATTGATATGTTGTGAACTATATTTTCTATGATAAAATTTCAATTTGTGTTGTCTAAGAATCTTTGTTTGATCACTACATCAAACCTCTTCCTTGGTTCTCTCGATATCTGTTGTACTATCTTTCACACTTTGGAATATACACACTTTGTTTAAGATTGAAACTAGGGTTGTTATTGTAATGGTAAATTTTCCATTACCATACCATTAACAATCAACCGGTAATCAATTTTAATTGAAATCGGTATACCAGTTTAATCGGTATGGTAACGGTAAATTTACCATTTTCTACGGTAAATTACCGGCAACATTTCTTCAAAACCAGCAGTAAGGGTAATTTTACTAGTCAATTTAAAACACATGTATATTCATGTGATATGCTTTATTACAGGCATTTGAAACCAAAAAAAATGATTAAATTTAGTTCAGTAATCAAATAAAATAATGTCAAATACACCTATTTTCTTTTTCATTTATGTCTTTTATTAAGTAATAATATAGATAGTATAATAAAGATGCGTTATAATGAAAAAACTTGTTAAGTTACAGGCCTTAATGGACAAATGGCGATTTACCATTACTAGAGTAATGGTTACCAGATTATCGGTATACTAGTCTTCAGTATACTAGGCGATCGACAACGGTAAGCAATTTTAGCTTACCAATAAAAATAGTACGGTAACGATATTTGCGAAATGGTAACGGTAACAATTACCATAATAGCCCTAATTGAAACCATTAAAAGCTTTTCTTAATCCCTTTCCGATAAAAATAAGAATGGAATTAATATTAAATGATTGATATGTTGTGAACTATATTTTCTATGATAATTTTCAATTTATGTTATCTAAGAATTGAAACGACCCGGAATTTCGGACACTTCGTATTTAAATATCTGAATTATTTAAATATTTGAATCTTGGACTAAAAACTATTAAATTGATTTAATAAGCTTTTTAACCTCCTTTTAAATCATTAGTAAAAACTTATTTTGGAAAAAATGTTTACAAAAATAAATACTTTGAAAAAATATCGATAATGCGATCGAAAATCGTTTTATCGATAAACAACTTTTTTTCTCAACGAAAGATGTTCAAACTTTTTGTGCATGTCTAATTAATCATTATGGACATAATAGGCAACTAAAAATATTTTTATGCATATGGCTAACTAAATGTGATGATGTCCTACATGATGTTATGGAAGATATTTAGGAAATGAGCTTAAAAGGAAAGTCTTAACTCTTAAGAAATGATAAAGGAAAAGTGATGGAAGGTGGTCCTTACATGATATGAAAAAGGGGTGAGAACAAGCTTATGCTACACCATTGGAAGCCTATATAAGGAAGAGCACACCCTTGTTAAATAATCACAAATTCACAAAGCTTGAAATGAAGTATGAGAATTAAAATAATGGAAGTGCTTAAGCACTAATCCAATAATTGTTCTCTAACTTTTTCATGTCTTAACCAAATCACCACCAATCTCTTCTAAACTTTGGCTATAGGCCTAAAAAATCATGAGAAGCATGATTAGCAAGTAAGAAATGGGAGAAGGTAAGAGGAAGAGGGGGATCTTGGAGGGGGCCATGAGCATAGGAAGAGGAGGAAAGGTGTTGCTTTTGTTTGTAAGTGCTAAAAGTTGGATCTTTCGGCTTTTATTGATGGTGGAAGGTGGTTCTTTGTTCTTGTGGCTTTGTGCTTGGGTTTGGCATGGATCTAATTGAGAACTATCTTATAAGTATATATAGTGTATATACATATGTTGTGTGCAAAGTATAATAGTTAAAGTGACATTAACTAAGTAAAGTTATAAACTTTGGATCTCTCTTGCTTTTGAAAGCAAATGATAATTTATATTGTATAACATCACTTCTAATACCCTCTTAAACATGTGGCATGATGTTGGCTTGATGTTTAGATGGTTGTTTAACTTGTATGTTAAATTGAAGTAAGTTTGAAAGTGTTGAAGTGAGAATAGTCGTTATAAGTGCACTTCTGAATCCCTTATTTTTAGGAAGTTTTACAAATAAATGGAAAGATAATCTTAGGGATTTCTTTCCATGGTTTTTAAATAGACTAATTATAGTACTTACTATAAAAATTTCAAGTTTTAAATCATCTGCTGAAATGGTTAAAATGAGCTACAAAGATCATGCTTTTCAATGTGTTCTTTAACAAGGACTTTTAACAGCCTTTATAAATGTTTTAGTAAGTTGCTTATGGTTTTAAGTGTACAAAAATGTTATTTAAATTTGGTATTTTTTAGTCCACTGGATGAACTACTAAAAATAGAAATGAGACCAAGTGTTCATTAAAACCGGTAGCATTCACGAATGGAAGAGACGAAACAAGACTTGCTTCTTTCTTATCTTAGTACGGGGTTGGTTGTCACTTTCCATGCTCGATTTTCTTTAATCTTTTTAGAGATGTTTTCAAACACATTTTGAAGTATTTTAAATCTGGTTTGAAGTTTATATATATTTTTAATAATTATATATGTATTTTCAAAGTAAAAAGGTTTTATAATATAAAACATGTTTTTATCAAATTATAAATTAATTATTTTTATGTAATATTTTACATAGATATTAATTAAAACATATTTACAAGTATTTTTAAAGTATATATAAGTTTTGAAAAAGGTAACTGACTAGGCTTAACACTAAAAGCTGACGAGGTAAACTTCTCTATTTCTGAGATTTAATATTGACGTCGAGTAGGGATGGAGCAATAGAGCTCTACCCTATCTGGCTTCACTCTTGAACAAGGAATGGTTAAGTTGGAATGTCGGAAACATGTTAATCTTGTTGTTCACTTACTTGTTTAAAAGGCAATTAAATTTGCTTAACGTTAAAAGTCAACGAAGTAGGCTCATATATTTCCAGGAGTTAAGATTGATGTTGAGTAGAGATGGAGCAATAGAGCTCTATCCTACCAGGCTTCTCTCTTGAACGAGGAATAGCTAAGTCAGGAATGTCGGAAATGGGTAAACCATGTTGTTTGTTACTTGTTTATGGAAATCATTAATATTAAACACAAAAGCCGACAAGTATTCTTGTCTATTTGTGAGATTCAAGAATGAAGTGTCTAGACAAGGCTTATATGCAACTAGTGCTCTAACTTACATGGCTTCACTCTTGAATGAGGAATGGTTAGGTTGAAATGTCGAAAACGGGTTAAGTATACAAATATTGATTTGTATAAGCAATTATTTTAACTGGATAATCGATTATTCGACTATCAAACTTAACCTATTATTATCATAAATCTTTAAAAGAATGCTTTAAAGATGATATAAGTATATGGAAATTGTTTTGGGTTTGCTGTGAAAATGTGTTAATTTTATTTGTCTTTAACCCTTTTTGACTTTACTTATGAATGTAAATAGATCTTTGAAAGAATTTTTCAAAGATAAGCATAGAAATTGTTCTGGGTTTGTAGTGACAATATTTAAATAATCTTAGTCTTAAACCATTTTGAATGGATTTGTGAAAGTATGTAGATCCTTAAAATGGATATTTTGAAGAAAATTATAAGTAAGGAATCTTTTGGAAAAAGATTGAAAAAGTAAAAGGTTTAAAGTAATAAATCTTGTTAATGATTTGTGTATATACTTATACCATTTGAGATAAGTATATAGATAGTTATTGAAGTATTGAAAAGAGTACAAACGAATAGTAGAAATTAATAAACAATGTTTTATTAGATAAAATAAGTTTTACTAATAATAGAAGTTTTAATTAATAAAAGATTAATTAAAAAAAATAGGATTAGAAGTCACTTATGTGACTTAATCGTGCTTTGTATGTTTACTCATTTATTAAAAACATTTAGTCATATAATTAGCACTAAAAGACGATGAAGTAGGCTTGTCTATCCGTAGGAATTAAGACTGATGTTCGTGTAGGGATATGAGCAATAGAGCTCTAACCTATCGGCTTCACTCTTGATCGAGGGATAGTGTAAGATGAAAATATTGGGAACATGATAAGTACACGAGACTTAGTTTCCATATGCAATCGCTCTCATTATTATTGAATGACCAAATTTGTCGATTCAATCTTAAAGAGACCGAGATCAGTAAGTATTTTACTTATCGCAAATCACTTCAAGGCTAAGATACATGTTCTATCTCTTGGAAGTGGATATGTTCGAGATGCTGTAATCCATGTGTGATTTCGAGATTTGTTGGAGATGTGGGAATCCAATAAGGGATTCATGTTCTGTTCGAGTGATGAAGACTCGCATGAAAGATACCAAATGTGACCTAAACATCAAAAATGACTAAAGACAGAGTAGGATGCACAATCTGAGGTTTTGCAGTCCCGCGATAGGGTATTGTCAACTCCATATCTAGAGTATGCTTATTGATGTTGCGCCCGAGATTTGATGGTATTTGATACCACATGGTTCATGTTTATGTTCGGCCGTGGGTCTTTGTTTTTACATTATGGTATATTTTATCTAGAGATATATGATGCTCGGTCAATGTTTCTGATCATTATGCATGGAGTTCGGATTCGTCTTCTTCGAAGAGATCTCCGTGGAAAATCCATTATGCGAAGGTTCCTTATTGGGTTTGATTGCACCTCTTAGTATGCTATTGAATGTAACCAATGTAACCATTCCAGCTACTTTATATATTTATATTCTTCACTGTAGACATTATCTATTATATCACCTTATGTACTTATTAGATGGTGGTCCTTTTGAGGGGATAACCATTATGGCATTCCATGCGGCCTCAAAAGTACTGTTATATGTTGACCACATATTTCTTGAGTTTCTCATACTAGACTTATGTCTGCCACGTGGCTTTTGTTTTCCCTAAATTCCTCATATGCTCTTTCAAGTAGCCCGAGAAAGGTAGGATTTCGTTGATGTTCATTGGAGCTTGAAAAGATGAGCTAGATGTTTCACCTATCGTAGTATTCTTATTTCTGCTGCATTATTATATTGTACTTATCAGCATTTGTAAGGACATGTTATGATAACTATCCAGGCTAATGATGGTACTTAGGTTTTGTAACTTCGAAATTTCTATATCGGAGTAACCATTTGTATTGTTCCTTGGATATTATATGTTATCGTTCCGCTAGTGAGATTCTAATGTTTTGTTCACTTCTTCCTTGTTCCTTTTCTTTTCCTTTTTATTTTTATTTTACCCTAACTATTCGTCCTTTCGGCACTTGGATAGTTGGAACAAAAATACCATGGATGTATTAGTGTTGATAGTTGGTGATCGAGAGGGCGAACCGTCACACTTGATATTAGAGCTGAAGGTTAAGCAGGAACCTTGGCTTTGGTGAGTATGACTCATTAATAAGTTGGGTAATGGAATGCTCTGGCATGAGTTGAGTGTATTATACATATGTGAGCGTATTTGTAATTGTTATAAACGTATACCTTAATGGTAATTATAACTGTGAAAATTAAAGATCATATATAAGGTAACTTATATAAGTGAATTGTTAAAGTATAGTTTAATTAATGTAGGGGTTAATGATGATTATTTATTATCCCTCATTAATTAGTTTAGTTATGCTCAGCCAATTTATGAGCATTAACTATCATTTTTTGATTATTGATTTGTGCTCGAGCAGTTTATAGGCACTTTTACCTTTTTACTGCATGGGTTGGGTAAACAATATTTGTGGATGTATTGAAATGAACACTTTATGAATTAAGTTTCACAATTTGACTATAAGGCGATCGGTAGCAGTGTTGGGTTAAAAGTTTAATTTTGTAAAAGATATTAATCTAAGAAAGATGAGATATTTTAGAAATAAACATTTGTGAAAAGAATTTATATAAGAAAGTAATTTTAATAAGTATGGTTTATAAAACATGATTTATAAACAAGAAGGATTTAATTAATACTTTGATAACTTAAATCTCGGTGTCTTTGAAAATGTTTTTCGAGATTTTGGATAAAATAATAGTAGTATCATTTGAAAGTAAGTACTTGAAAAATTGAGATCATGGTACTTAGTAATATCTACAAAGTACTTGATATTATTTTGAAAATGATTTTGGTTAAGTCCGAAAGACATGAATTAGATGTACTAGACTCACTCTTGTCGCTTGAAAATAATTCTGATGACGACTTCAACATCATCGGTGTTCATTTTCGTGTTTCTAAGTGGGGATTGCTACAGGGTTGTTTTAGTAAAACGTATTTCTATTTGATTTTGAAAGCATGATTTGTTATAAAAAGATATATGTATATACTATTATTTCAACATGATTTGAAATAAAACTTGGTACTTAGTTTTAAAATTTTTCTTTGAAAAGCAATTTGGTATGAACTTTTTATATGTATACTATGTAGGGTGCTCGAGTGCTAGTGGCATAGTCTAGAATAAATGTTATAACTTTTCATGATTTCCCTTTTTGGGTAAAGTGTGTTTAATAAATTATTGAAATTTGTTAAGCTATTTTATTGACACATGTAGCCTATACATTAGGATTATATGGTATGTGCGTCTTGTTATGATATATTGTTTTGTAGATTTCATTTGTTAAAATGAAATGAGATTTTCGATAATTTTGGATAGTCGAAAACTTTCGAATCGTATAAAACTTGAAGCTAAGTGTTTTTGTGAAAATATAAAAGTTGAGTTTATATAATACTTGAACTAAGAAGGTAGTAAATTAAAAAAAATTAATTGGTTAAACATACTTGTTAATTAAAATAAATTTGATGTTTTTGTATATACTCTTAGGATGTAGTGAAGTATTATACGAGTATGAACTTAAGTTATAAAAGATTTATAAACTTGAAGTTATGTTTTATGAAATGATTCATAAATGATTTTAGTATTGAGATATACCATTTGAATAAAAGAATGTGATAAAAGATATTGGTATAGTTAAGAAACTAATAGGATAAGTACGCAAGTTGTACGTAGATAGTTTTATTTGTATGCTCGTTCTTGATCCAGTATTCAAATACGTGATTTCTAGGTGATTTGCACTAGTCTGAACAAGGATTGTTCAATAGATTCTTGACGGAGAACACTTGATACAGATTCTTGATATGATCCCAAAGTTTTCTATCATAGTATATGGTTACATAAGGAGAACGGGGGTTTCTAATCAAAAAACCTGACCGGAGTCCGCACTAGAGAAATAGAGTGATCTATACTAGTTGGGAAGTGAAATTATGTGATCGAGCAAGTGATCGGAATTGATATTGCATACAGATGGTCCATGTACATCATACGGGCTTTAGTATATTTGCATACTATGTTTTGTTGGCTTATGGAGAGTTTAGGTGATGACTCTTCGATTTATTATAAGATATTGTGAATAGTCTACTAAGTAATAACCCGAGGCTATTGAGCATATAGCACACATAGTACGTTGTTTATCATCCTTGTGCGATAAGGGGATTTTGAACTTAAGCAAACCATGGGTTTTGTTTGCTTGTGATTGAATACTATTAAATATTGCTATATGATTGTTTCTTTAGATGCTTGTGTTGGAATTTCGAGGATGAAATATTCTAAGTAGGGGAGAATGTAATGACCTAGAATTTCGGACACTTCGTATTTAAATATCTGAATTATTTAAATATTTGAATCTTGGATTAAATATTATTGAATTGATTTAATAAGCTTTTTAACCCCCTTTTAAATCATAAGTAATGATGGTAAACTTATTTTGAAAAAATGTTTACAAAAATAACACTCTAAAAAATACCAATAATGTGACTGAATTTGTATTATCGATATACAGCTTTTTTCTCAATGAAAGTTATTCAAACTTTTTGTGTATGTCTAATTAATCATTATGGAGATAATTAGCAACTAAAAATAGTTTCATCTATTTGTCTAACTAAATGTGATGATATGATTCATGATGCAATGGAAGATATTAAGGAAATGAGCTTAAAAGGAAAGTCTTAACTCTTAAGAAATGATAAAAGAGAAGTGATGGGAGGTAATCCTTACATGACAGGAAATAGGGGTAGGAATAAGCTTATGCTACACCATCTGAAGCCTATATAAGGAGGGGCACACACTTTTTAAATAACCACTAATTCACAAAGCTTGAAATGATGTATGAGAATTAAAAATAGTGGAAGTGCTTAAGCACTAATCCATTAATTCTTCTCTAACCTTTTCATGTCTAAACTAAATCACCTTTAATATCTTCTAAACTTTGGCTGTAAGCCTACAGATCATGGATAAAATGACTAGCTAGTGAGAAGTAGTAGAAGGTGAGAGGAAGATGGGGATCTTGGAAGGGGTCGTGAGCATAGGAGGAGGAGGGAAGGTGTTGCTTTGGTTTCAAAGTGCTAAAGGTTGGGTCTTTAGGCTTTTGGTGATGGTGGGAGGTGGTTCTTTGATCTTGTGATTTTGTGCTTGGGTTTGGCATGGATCTAAGTGAGTTATCTCACTATCTCATAAGTATATATTGTGTGTATATATGTTGTGTGCAAAGTATAATAGTTAAAGTGACATTAACTAAGTAAAGTTATAAACTTTGGACCCCTCTTGCTTTTGAAAGCAAATGATAACTTTATATTGTATAACATCACTTCTATTACCCTCTTAAACATGCAACATGACCATGACTTGATATTTAAATGGTTGTTAAACTTGTGTGTTAAATTGAAGTAAGTTTAAAAGTGTTGAAGCAAGAACAGTTGTTATAAGTGCGCTTCTGAATCCCTTGTGTACGGGAATTTTTATAAATAAATGGGAAGATATTATTAAGGATTTTTTTCCATGGCTTTTAAGTACCCTAATGGTAGCACTTATTACAAAAATTTAGTCTTAAATCATTTTTCAAAATGGTTAAAACTAGTTACAAAAATCGTGCTTTTCAATTTGTTTTTTAACAAGGACTTTTAACAGCATTTATAAATGCTATAGTAAGGTGCTTATGGTTTTAAGTGTACAAAAATGATATTTAAACTTAGTATTTTTCTCTAATCTTTTTAGAGATGTTTTCATACAAATGTTGAAGTATTTTAAAGTTAGTTTGGAGTTTAAATATATTTTTAATAATTATATATGTACTTTCAAAGTAAAGAGGTTTTACAATATAAAACACGTTTTTATCGAATTATAAATTAGTTATTTTCAAGTAATATTTTACACAGGTATTTAAAACCTATTTACAAGTATTTTTAAAGTATATATAAATTTTGAAAAAGGTAATTGACTAGGCTTAACACTAAAAGCCGACGAGGTAGACTACTTTATTTTTTAGAGTTAAGATTGATGTCGAGTAGGGACAAAGCAATAGAGCTCTAACCTACCGGTTTCACGCTTGAACGAGGAATAGCTAAATTGGATGTGGGAAACGTGTTAATATTTTTGTTTACTTGCTTTTTTAAAAGTTAATTAACTTTGTTTAACGCTAAAAGCAGACGAATTAGGCTTATTTATTTCTGGGAGTTAAGATTGACGTCGAGTAGGGACAGAGCAATAGAGCTCTAACCTACCGGACTTCTCTCTTCAATAAGGAATAGTTAAGTCGGAAATGTCAAAAATGGGTTAAGCATGTTGTTTGTTACTTTTTTATGGATATCATTAATACTACACTTAACACTAAAAGCCGACGAGTATGCTTGTCTATTTATGAGATTCATGAATGAAGTGTTTAGGCAAGGCTTTGATGTCATCAATGCTCTAACTTACCTAGCTTCACTCTTGATCGAGAAATGGTTAAGTTGAAATGTCGTAAATGAGTTAAGTATACGAACATTAATTTTTATAAGCAATTGTTTTAAGTAGATAATCGATTAGTCGACTATCGAACTTAACCAATTATTATCTTAGGTCTTTAAAAAGAATGTTTTAAAGATAATGTAAGCTAGATAATTATTTTGGCTTTGTTGCGAAAATGTGTTAATTACATTTGTCGTTAAACCTTTTTGATTGTACTTATGAATGTGAATAGATCTTTGAAAGAATATTTTAAAGATAAGCATAAGTCAAATGATTTTGGGTTGCAGTGATAATGTTTAAATAATATTTGTCTTAAACCATTGGAAAGTGTTTATGAAAGTACTTAGATCCTTAAAGTGGATATTTTAAAGGAAATTATAAGTAAGAAATCATTTGGAAAAATATAGAAAAAGTAAAAGGTTTAAAGTAAGAAATCTTGTTAATTATTTGAAAATATACTTATACCATTTGAGATAAGTATATGAATATGTTTTGAAGTATTGAAAATAGTACAAATGAATAGTGGAAATTGATAAATAGTTTTTTGTTAGATAGAAGAAGTTTTACTAATAAAATAGGTTTTAATTAATAAAAGATTAATAAAACAAAAAGGGGATTAGAAGCCGCTTATATGACTTGATCGTGCTTTGTGTAACTTGATCGTGCTTTGTATGTTTACTCATTTATAGAAAACATTTAGTCGTATACCTAGCATTAAAAGCCGATGAAGTAAACTTGTCTATCTGTGGGAATTAAGACTGATGTTAGTATAGGGATATGAGCAATAGAGCTCCAAACTACCGGCTTCACTCTTGATCGAGGGATGGTGTAAGATGAAAATATCGAAAACATGATAAGTATACAGGACTTGGTTTCCATATGCGAGCGCTCTCTTTATCATTAAATGACCAAATTCGTCGATTTGGTCTTAAAGGGAAGGGATCAGTAAGTGTTTTACTGATCACAAACCACTTTAAGACCCAGATACGTGTTCTATCTCTTGAAAATGGATCTATTTGAGATGCTATAATTCATGTGTGATTTCGAGATCTGTTGGAGATATGGGAATCCAATTAGGGATTCGTGTTCTGTTCGAGTGATGAAGACTCGTGTGAAAGATGCCGACGTGACCTCAACATCGGAAATGACTAAAGATAGAGTATGATGTACAATCTCGGGTTTTGCAGTCCCATGATAGGGTATTGTCAACTCCATATCAGGGTATGTGTGACGCCCCACCTCTATACCCACACTAGCCAAGAACACTACGGTGTAGTGCTGTCAACTAGCACGGAGAATAAGGCTGTTGAGGAGCGACCATCTATGTAATTGCCTTGTGCGAGCACCGATATGTCGGATAATTAAAACATTGCATTTCATTTTTAGAGGAAACCCGACATACCGATACAAACTCAAAGCTACTACACAGTGGCTATAATAGTTTAGGACAATAGATATAAAAATAACACAGATAACATAAATGCGGAATAAAGATGGAACGAAAAGTCTCATATATATATAATAACTGATATCAGTTACAATACATTTGACACAATACAAATGATACAACTACAACTGTCGACTCAAGAAGTTATATATACAAGTACATTATCGACTAATATACATGAATACATTATCATCTTAAAACAGACACACAGACTACTACAACAAGACGAAGACCACATCCAATGATATAAAAAGTCTTCATAGCTCTAGCAGCAACCCAAAGCTAAAATCTACAACCTGTAAATACTCGGTCTGACCCGAGTATTACATTCAAAAGAAAATAATACCCGGATCAGTCTAATTCAAACTCAGTTATTAGCGCATAGAAGCAATAATAATCAATCTCAATAAGGATGACAGTCACAGAAATCTCGTATATCCAACTCTCGATACGAGAATTGGATTACGGCAGATATAACACTAAACAGTGTTAATCCACAAAACAGAAATCCAAAGCAGTTTAAGCAATTGAAATGTCAATTTAAAATCATCAAAAATACGATTGGCTGCCGTACACGCACGCGTGTACGGCCTCGCCAATACGGCATAAAAGATCAATGCATCACGACGCAAAGAAAAGATTATCAGTTCAAAACTGTCAAATTCTGGGTGGCTGCAGTGCACGCACGCGTGCACTGCCTCGCCACCACCGAATATAAAGTCACCACCACAATGAAACTGCAGTGGCAAACAGGTATAAAGACAAAGGCAGGCTGCAATTAAACTGCAGAAAAGTCATCAACAGTTCAAGCATATACAGCAATAAAGACGAATTCGAGTACATCATGAAGCAGAACCAAGTGCAGTTCAACTGAGATGGACAACTCGAGAATAAACATGTACAAACTGTTTCAGTAATCCAATGCCAACAAGAACAGATGGACATCAGTGCAGACAAGTATGAATTCGAACATGAAATGGAGAACATCATTGCAAGTGCAACAGGTAGAAGATGATGCAGTGAAGCATGTACCAGGGCACAAATACATGCAAATGAAACTGTAATGAATAAAGTGGAACAGCAGCCTCAAATGAACCCAAACTAAAGTCGCATGCACATAAGTCAGAATAGCATAAACACCATGTAGTGATATATGCAGGGACCAAGTGAAGAAACTGCAGTATCAAATATACATGAAACAAGACAGAAGTGACAGTGCAAGCATGGAGCTATAGTCCAACAAAACATTAATGTATATGAACACAGGAGACAACAAAACTGTGAATCAAAGACCAAGTCGAAGTATAACAAGAATGACTCAAGTGAAGATACCAAAGTAAAGATTTCGAATGACCAGGTAAAACAGTGGACAGGCAAATATCAAAGGCTGGCAAGCAACAAATGCCACCAACATAACAAATGAACCTGGAACCATCAAAGCCTCGACCAACATGGAATGGGTATGCAACAAGGCCAATGAACAAACTCATCCAAGTTCAAGTTTAACTACAAAATGGATAAACATGGATACAAATTCAAGTTCAATGTCACAAGTATAACCAATGTGTCACCAGTGCAGACACCACAGCTACAACAACTCTACAGGCACCAGGTCAACAAACTGGACAATATACAAGATCATCAAAGTGTACACAGTGATGTACAACAGTGAAGGCTATAGGTCACAGTGAAATAAAACTGCAAAGTGAAGACAACAACTACCAGTGTACAAAAGATACAACTGCAGACCAGTGCATCAAGCAACTTAGTGATGTTCATATGACCAAAGATCAAACAGAATGGCAACAGGCTCAAGTCTCAACAATATTCTAGTGTACACTGAAGAAACATGTGCAGACTAAACTGGTACAATACACAAAGCAACTGCAACTTAAAGACTCGAGTGATGAAGCACTGAAATGATGCAATTGTACAGACAACAAATGAATAGTCGTGACACTACAGAGCTACCCCAGAAACAAAACTGCAGAGAAGTCACAGTCGAAACGAAATCGTATAAACTCAGGGAAATGCAGTTTCAAATCAAAACAATGCCGAGCCCAAGCTCAAAGAAAACAACCCATAACTCGAACGATGGCCATCCTACTTTTAAAACAATCGATGCAGGAATTTCAAATGGAGCAAGACAGTGACCAAAATCATCACGAAATCAGGGAAAGTAAAAGAGGCGACTAGAATTGAAATCAAACATTCCCAGCACAAGACAAAAATCAAACTACCGTAATCAATGAATATCGAATTAGATGTGAGGGGATTAACCACTCACCATTTTTCGAAGTCCACGAGATTGAGCAGCCGAAGGGAGCGACGAGGAAGCGATCGATCAAAGAAGAGTTGGCGTCTTCAATTTTCCTTCGTGAATGCCCTAGTTTTTGAGATCGAAGGAAGAGCAATCGCGACCGCCATTTTTATTTCTCTCGTGTGCTTTGTTTTCGGTTAGGGTTTGAAACGCGATTGAACGAAGAGGGGAATGGGGATGGGTTGTTTGGGTGTTGAGTGAAATCACGGTTTCAAAACAAAAGATCATGGGCCGAGATTATTGTTTAAACCCAAACGACACTTAACGAATCTTTCTAAAGCTCGTTTAACATTTAGAACGGCTTTAAAAATTCCAAATAGCGAATAACAAAATTTTATCCCTGAATTTCAATTTAATTAAAATGCCAGAAGCTATTCGTTCCTAGGTTAAATCGTCAAGAGACGATAAGAAAATGGGTACGGAATGCCGGGTTGTTACAGACTCCCCTTCTTAAAGAAATTGCGTCCTCGCAATCCTAAGGGATAAGTGGGAAAGAGGTAACAACCATAAGAACAAAACAATGTCGAATGCATAAGCAAAGAAAATGCCAACAGGGAAGCATTAGAATTATGGAAGTATCAGATATAGAATCAAAAAGGTTCGACTGCTTCAAGTCAAAAGGATCAACATCGTGGGGATCAAAGAATCAAGATCAGACGACTATCAAAAGCAAGAATCAATCGAGTTCTAGCAATTGAAAGAAAAGGGATCAGAGCAGAAATCACGTACTGCACGAATTGAATGTGAGTAAATCAAATTAGTCACCTGAATCGTCAGAGAAAAAGACGAAGCTCGAATCTCAAAATCGCAAATATTCAATCATCTAAAACGATAATCGAATTTTTACAAATATCTGACTATCAAAAACGATAAGCAGAAATCACAAAGATTCGATTATCAAATCGAAAAAATATTTAATTATCTCAAACGATAATCAAATTTCACAAATATCTGATTATCAAAAACGATAATCAGAAACGCAAATATTCGATTAATCAAATCGAAAAATATTTAATTATCTTAAACGATAATCAAATTTCACAAATATCTGATTATCAAAAACGATAATCAGAAACACAAATATTCGATTAATCAAATCGAAAAATATTTAATTATCTCAAATGATAATCAAATTTCACAAATATCTGATTATCAAAAACGATAATCAGAAACACAAATATTCGATTAATCAAATCGAAAAATATTTAATTATCTCAAATGATAATCAAATTTCACAAATATCTGATTATCAAAAACGATAATCAGAAACACAAATATTCGATTAATCAAATCGAAAAATATTTAATTATCTCAAATGATAATCAAATTTCACAAATATCTGATTATCAAAAACGATAATCAGAAACACAAATATTCGATTAATCAAATCGAAAAAATATTTAATTATCTCAAATGATAATCAAATTTCACAAATATCTGATTATCAAAAACGATAATCAGAAACACAAATATTCGATTAATCAAATCGAAAAATATTTAATTATCTCAAATGATAATCAAATTTCACAAATATCTGATTATCAAAAACGATAATCAGAAACACAAATATTCGATTAATCAAATCGAAAAAATATTTAATTATCTTAAACGATAATCAAATTTCACAAATATCTGATTATCAAAAACGATAATCAGAAACACAAATATTCGATTAATCAAATCGAAAAAAATATTTAATTATCTTAAACGATAATCAAATTTCACAAATATCTGATTATCAAAAACGATAATCAGAAACACAAATATTCGATTAATCAAATCGAAAAATATTTAATTATCTCAAATGATAATCAAATTTCACAAATATCTGATTATCAAAAACGATAATCAGAAACACAAATATTCGATTAATCAAATCGAAAAAATATTTAATTATCTCAAATGATAATCAAATTTCACAAATATCTGATTATCAAAAACGATAATCAGAAACACAAATATTCGATTAATCAAATCGAAAAATATTTAATTATCTCAAATGATAATCAAATTTCACAAATATCTGATTATCAAAAACGATAATCAGAAACACAAATATTCGATTAATCAAATCGAAAAATATTTAATTATCTCAAATGATAATCAAATTTCACAAATATCTGATTATCAAAAACGATAATCAGAAACACAAATATTCGATTAATCAAATCGAAAAAATATTTAATTATCTTAAACGATAATCAAATTTCACAAATATCTGATTATCAAAAACGATAATCAGAAACACAAATATTCGATTAATCAAATCGAAAAAATATTTAATTATCTTAAACGATAATCAAATTTCACAAATATCTGATTATCAAAAACGATAATCAGAAACACAAATATTCGATTAATCAAATCGAAAAATATTTAATTATCTCAGACGATAATTAAATTTCACAAATATCTGATTATCAATAACGACAATCAGAAACACAAACATCTAATTATCAAAAACGATAATCAGAAGTCATAAATATTCAATTAACGAGTCCGGAATTAACCGAAGTAGTAAAAGTATGGTTCCATACTCCTTACTTTTGCTAAATCGTTTAAATCTCTTTATCGTTTTCTTGAAAGTGCAGAATTGTGTGTTTTTTAAAAATAACATTTCACATTCTCAAACGGACAAGTCCGGAATTAAGCGAATCAGTAAAAGAAAGGGGTCATAGTCCTCGATTTTTCTGAAATGTTTAAATCGCTTCCTCGTTCTTTTGAAAATGTAAGCCGTAAAAATTTTGAAAACAATTTTAATTTATATTTTTGAAACAACTTTTAAAAATAAAGAATTTTGTAAATACGTGATTAAATTAGCAATATCAGTATTGCGGGAGAACCGCTTGTAAATCCATTTCAAAATTGACGGTTACCGAAGTTAACACGTCAAAGTCTCATTAAAATAACTGGCATCAAAATATAATACCAAATGAATTTTCATTCATCAAAGATGTCACAAGAATCTTCTCAAAGATAGAAAGGGATATCATACCCTAAACTTGTATTCATAACAAGTCAATAACACATGAATTCACCAATACACATAAATTGACGAAACTTGTCAATAGAAATCACGAAAATTGGTGAAGCACAAATTCTAGAAATCATCACAAGAAATCCAGAAAACACATGAAGGGGGGGGAGGCCTAGCATAAAAATGGGAGTATGAAAACTCCAAAACACCGGTATCACATGAACGAGATGCTATCTCTTGGTGGCTAACCAATAAAGTTTCACACAGGAATGGTCCGAAGACCGTAGGGCGCTACCCTACAACAAAGCGGGGTCTAGTCTCCCTCGCAGACAAAGAGACATCGCATAATCGCTAGTCTAAATCATAAAAAAGAAAAGGGGAAAGGCCTATCACAAAAATGGGAGTATGAAAACTCACCGACCGGTATCACATGACGAGACGCTATCTCATGGAAGCCATCCATTAAATTTTCACACAGGAATGGCCCGAAGACCGTAGGGCGCTACCCTACAACAAAGCGGGGTCTAGTCTCCCTCGCAGACAAAGAGACATCGCACAGTTGCTAGTCTAAATCATAAAAATCACACAAAGAGTATCCAGACAACCCTCAAAGCCCAAGAGATATGTGTGAGACGAAATCACACCGATGAGGCCTAGTCTAACCGTGCAATATGTGTGAGACGAAATCACACACTGGTGTCTAGACAATCCTCAAAGCCCAAGAGATATGTGTGAGACGAAATCACACCGATGAGGTCCAGTCTAAATCATAAAAATGATCGTCATGATCATAAAGAAGTGTCAATCACACCAAGCTAGTAAATATATGAGTTTAGCTTCATGTCCCATAACCACTTGCTTAACTTAAATATTTACGAACAAGCTGTAAATCTTCACTAGGAAATTGTCACGAAAAGGGTTCAATCGAACAAGTCCAGGAGTTAACCGACGAAGTAAACGCAAGCGTTTCATACCACTTGTTTTACTAGGCCGTTTAATTCAATTTCTCATACGAGTGAACTAAAGGCTTGTATATATTAATAGATTGGAAAACGATTTAGGAAAAGAGCTTTGTAGTAAAATAATTTTTGAAATCGTTTGGAGAAAAGGATTTTAATATTTACTACTAGTATAGAAAACCTTTATATTTTTAAAGTGACAAATCACAAAAATGATTGTAGAAACAATCAATCACAAGAATTCACATACGAAGATGTGAATGGAATCCAAAGAAATCGATACTGAATTTATTAAAATAGGAACACCCAAAAATTCCAAAAAATAGAAGTTATCAAAATCAATAAAGGTGATAACAACTAATTAGGAAAGAAGAATCGATATCAACTGGAAAAACAAAGCAAAACGAGTAGAAATGCATAATTGACTTCAACAAAAGTAAGAATCAAGTCAATGTCGAAGTCAACAATTAATAGCCGAAGTCGAGTACAAAATGAATCAATCATCATTATCAAAGAAACCAACGGCAAACAAAATCAGAGTCTTGAAAATCAAGAAATTAACAATTTCCCAAAAACAGAGTGACCGAAGTCGAAGGGAAATCCAGATTAGAAAAACACAAAAATAAGCGTTAGGAATTCATACCTAACAGTCAAAAATAATCATATGTAAAGATGAGAGATAAAACATCGACAAATAGTTGTAACACATGCTCCATCTAAGTTATGTTTTATAATTGTCCTAAACCCCAGGCTCTGATACCAAGCTGTGACGCCCCACCTCTATACCCACACTAGCCAAGAACACTACGGTGTAGTGCTGTCAACTAGCACGGAGAATAAGGCTGTTGAGGAGCGACCATCTATGTAATTGCCTTGTGCGAGCACCGATATGTCGGATAATTAAAACATTGCATTTCATTTTTAGAGGAAACCCGACATACCGATACAAACTCAAAGCTACTACACAGTGGCTATAATAGTTTAGGACAATAGATATAAAAATAACACAGATAACATAAATGCGGAATAAAGATGGAACGAAAAGTCTCATATATATATAATAACTGATATCAGTTACAATACATTTGACACAATACAAATGATACAACTACAACTGTCGACTCAAGAAGTTATATATACAAGTACATTATCGACTAATATACATGAATACATTATCATCTTAAAACAGACACACAGACTACTACAACAAGACGAAGACCACATCCAATGATATAAAAAGTCTTCATAGCTCTAGCAGCAACCCAAAGCTAAAATCTACAACCTGTAAATACTCGGTCTGACCCGAGTATTACATTCAAAAGAAAATAATACCCGGATCAGTCTAATTCAAACTCAGTTATTAGCGCATAGAAGCAATAATAATCAATCTCAATAAGGATGACAGTCACAGAAATCTCGTATATCCAACTCTCGATACGAGAATTGGATTACGGCAGATATAACACTAAACAGTGTTAATCCACAAAACAGAAATCCAAAGCAGTTTAAGCAATTGAAATGTCAATTTAAAATCATCAAAAATACGATTGGCTGCCGTACACGCACGCGTGTACGGCCTCGCCAATACGGCATAAAAGATCAATGCATCACGACGCAAAGAAAAGATTATCAGTTCAAAACTGTCAAATTCTGGGTGGCTGCAGTGCACGCACGCGTGCACTGCCTCGCCACCACCGAATATAAAGTCACCACCACAATGAAACTGCAGTGGCAAACAGGTATAAAGACAAAGGCAGGCTGCAATTAAACTGCAGAAAAGTCATCAACAGTTCAAGCATATACAGCAATAAAGACGAATTCGAGTACATCATGAAGCAGAACCAAGTGCAGTTCAACTGAGATGGACAACTCGAGAATAAACATGTACAAACTGTTTCAGTAATCCAATGCCAACAAGAACAGATGGACATCAGTGCAGACAAGTATGAATTCGAACATGAAATGGAGAACATCATTGCAAGTGCAACAGGTAGAAGATGATGCAGTGAAGCATGTACCAGGGCACAAATACATGCAAATGAAACTGTAATGAATAAAGTGGAACAGCAGCCTCAAATGAACCCAAACTAAAGTCGCATGCACATAAGTCAGAATAGCATAAACACCATGTAGTGATATATGCAGGGACCAAGTGAAGAAACTGCAGTATCAAATATACATGAAACAAGACAGAAGTGACAGTGCAAGCATGGAGCTATAGTCCAACAAAACATTAATGTATATGAACACAGGAGACAACAAAACTGTGAATCAAAGACCAAGTCGAAGTATAACAAGAATGACTCAAGTGAAGATACCAAAGTAAAGATTTCGAATGACCAGGTAAAACAGTGGACAGGCAAATATCAAAGGCTGGCAAGCAACAAATGCCACCAACATAACAAATGAACCTGGAACCATCAAAGCCTCGACCAACATGGAATGGGTATGCAACAAGGCCAATGAACAAACTCATCCAAGTTCAAGTTTAACTACAAAATGGATAAACATGGATACAAATTCAAGTTCAATGTCACAAGTATAACCAATGTGTCACCAGTGCAGACACCACAGCTACAACAACTCTACAGGCACCAGGTCAACAAACTGGACAATATACAAGATCATCAAAGTGTACACAGTGATGTACAACAGTGAAGGCTATAGGTCACAGTGAAATAAAACTGCAAAGTGAAGACAACAACTACCAGTGTACAAAAGATACAACTGCAGACCAGTGCATCAAGCAACTTAGTGATGTTCATATGACCAAAGATCAAACAGAATGGCAACAGGCTCAAGTCTCAACAATATTCTAGTGTACACTGAAGAAACATGTGCAGACTAAACTGGTACAATACACAAAGCAACTGCAACTTAAAGACTCGAGTGATGAAGCACTGAAATGATGCAATTGTACAGACAACAAATGAATAGTCGTGACACTACAGAGCTACCCCAGAAACAAAACTGCAGAGAAGTCACAGTCGAAACGAAATCGTATAAACTCAGGGAAATGCAGTTTCAAATCAAAACAATGCCGAGCCCAAGCTCAAAGAAAACAACCCATAACTCGAACGATGGCCATCCTACTTTTAAAACAATCGATGCAGGAATTTCAAATGGAGCAAGACAGTGACCAAAATCATCACGAAATCAGGGAAAGTAAAAGAGGCGACTAGAATTGAAATCAAACATTCCCAGCACAAGACAAAAATCAAACTACCGTAATCAATGAATATCGAATTAGATGTGAGGGGATTAACCACTCACCATTTTTCGAAGTCCACGAGATTGAGCAGCCGAAGGGAGCGACGAGGAAGCGATCGATCAAAGAAGAGTTGGCGTCTTCAATTTTCCTTCGTGAATGCCCTAGTTTTCGAGATCGAAGGAAGAGCAATCGCGACCGCCATTTTTATTTCTCTCGTGTGCTTTGTTTTCGGTTAGGGTTTGAAACGCGATTGAACGAAGAGGGGAATGGGGATGGGTTGTTTGGGTGTTGAGTGAAATCACGGTTTCAAAACAAAAGATCATGGGCCGAGATTATTGTTTAAACCCAAACGACACTTAACGAATCTTTCTAAAGCTCGTTTAACATTTAGAACGGCTTTAAAAATTCCAAATAGCGAATAACAAAATTTTATCCCTGAATTTCAATTTAATTAAAATGCCAGAAGCTATTCGTTCCTAGGTTAAATCGTCAAGAGACGATAAGAAAATGGGTACGGAATGCCGGGTTGTTACAGTATGCTTATCAATGTTGCATGCAGGAGTTGATGGTATTTAGTACCACGTGGTTCATGTTTATGTTTGGGGCGCAGGCCTTTGTGTTTACCTTATGTATATTTTTTTTAGAGAAATATGGCGCTCAGAAGGTGGTTTCTAATCCTTGTGCATGGAGTTCGGATTTGACTTCTCCGAAGAGATCTCTGTGAAAAATCCATTATACGAACGCTCTTTATTGGGTTTGATTGTACCCCTAGTATGCTTATGAACGTAACCAATGTAACCATTTTAGTTATGTTATATATTTATATTCTTTGCCATAGACATTATCTATTATATCACATTATGTATTTATTATATGATGGTTCTTTGAGGGGAAAATCGTTATGGCATTCCATGCGGACTCAAAAGTACCGTTATATGTTGATCATATATTTCTTGAGTTTCTCATACCAGACTTATGTCTAACACGTGACTTTTTTTTTCTTCTAAATTTCTCGTGTGCTCTTTCGAGTAATCTGAGAAAGGAAGATTTTCGTTGATGTTCATTGGAGCTCGAGAAGACGAGCTGGATGTTTCACTTACCATAGTAATCTGCATTACTATATTGTACATATCAGCATTTGTGAGGACATGTTGTTATAACTGTCCAGGCTGATGATGATACATAGGTTTTGTAATTTTAAAATTTCTGTATCGGAGTAACTCTTTATACTATTTCTTTGATATTATATGTTATCGTTCCACTAGTGAGATTCTGATGCTGTGTTCTCTTTTTCCTTATTCCTTTTCTTTTTATTTTACTGTAAAAATGCGTCCTTCCGGCACTTGCATGCTCGGCACACGAATCCGTGGATGTATTAGTGTCGACATTCGGAGGTCGAAAGGGCGGACCGTTATAAGAATCTTTATTTGATCACTACATCCAAGCTCTTCTTTAGTATGCTTGAGACTACAAATGATGAAAATTAGTTCTCTCGATATCTTTTATACTATCTTTCACACTTTGTTTAAGATTGAAACCATTGAAAGCTTTTAATAATTTAATTTATTAGAATAAATTTTGCATGGTAGGTTCAATGTAATAATTTGGAAACAAATATTAACATCATAAACAATTCATCGTAATAAGTAACTACTTTTTTATTTGTTAAAATTGTCATTATTCTCAAACCTATTAACTCAAATAAATTTAGTCATTGTATTGCTATGTGTAGCAAGTTTTTTTTTAATCTCCATAGTATGCTCATAATTATTTCAATACTACTTGATCTTTGATTACCAAAACAGAAATAGGATATTTGATGTACTATATTTTACTTGATTTAGTCTGACTATAGTTAATAGGTGGTTCATATATTAAAATTAGTTATACATGTAAATCCAATCGAAATGACAAACTAATTTTTTTTGTCTAATAAAACATTTTTTGACAAATTGGTATATACAGTCAGTTCTAATGATAAATAACTTTGTAATCAGAAACTATCTAGATACCAAGTATTGCCTATGAAACATACTTTTGGGAACTTTCATAAAAATACCCTCCTCAAGTTTTAAAATACACCACTGTCCCTTCTCAAAAACATCTATATAACCAAAACAGGAAAATAGGCACAAGGAAGAAGTTGCAACAAAATTTAGTCTTAGGGACAACAATTTTGTTTTTTAGTCTAAGAGATAATTTTTAGTGTGAATAGAAAATGATAGTTGCAACTATCATTCTGTGATTTACACTAGAAAGTGTCCTTCAGCCTAAAAGACAAACTTCTTGTCCCTGAAACTAAATTTTTCTCCAACTTTTTCCTTAAGCCTAAAAACTCCTAAAAAAAGTATTGGATTTAACAGACAGTCATTAATTGTCGACGTAATCAAACTTTTAGCTTTTGTTATTGTTACTGCTCACGTCGTTACCTTCTGTTTTCTCTAACTTCGCATCCTCCTTTAATGATTAGCCTTCTGTTAGCACTAAAGTTTCATACATCGATTCTGCAAATAGTTTCTATCAAATGCACCTTTTAGCGTTAAAATATATATAAGGTGGTAGAGTGAGAAAGTGGCATGACCAAGATTATTATAAAGTACACATTGTATAGTTGTGACGAACAAACTCAATAGAAATGAATGTAACATTCTCATCCACTATGATATTATGTTTTAAATTTGATTATATATCATGACTTGATGTTCTGACTTCTAATACTCAAAGAATACTTTGATGCCTTAGTTGCCATTTACAATCCACTACAAATTTTGTTATTTTGAACCCAAATAATAGTGTATTTCAATCAAGCATATCTTTACAATAGTTACTATGTTTAGACACCTATTACATGATAACTTAGTCATAGATTTTCTTAGTAAAATAACGATATATGTTAAGTAATTTTTGGTGTATGAATAGAATTTGTCTTGGAATATTTTACTTCATATTATCATTCGAATTGTGCTTTGGTTAAATTTCTTTTTTTAAATTTTGTTATGTTCATGTATTGAAATCATGATATATTGCTCTATAAAAATTTTGTGTTATTGATACCATGATTAAAGTCCAATATTATTAAGATCAAATGGTATTATTTTGTTTGGAATATTTAACTTCATATTATCATTCAAATTGTGCTTTACTTTTTTTTTTCTAAAATTTGTTCTTTTCATGCATTGAAATCCAGTATGATATCTCTGGTAATAGAAGGATCATTTGCACTTTTGAATTTAGAGTTCATATATTATGTTCGTAAATAATTTCATTTGGGATTTTGATAAGGTTTTAGATTATATCAATGTAAAGACTAAGGAATTGGTTTACAATAGCATTTTGATTTTTCATATTGTGTCTATGCGGTAAACTTCCATTTGTCTTGGTATTAACTTCTCTGTACTAAAGTACAAAAATAATATTGAAACTTAGATGGGTCATTACCACGGGAAGTAGATATGCTCTTGTATGGTAAACTTTTTAATAAATTATATTATACTTATTGGGTTTATAATTGTCGAACGAATTAATGTATTCAGTTTTCTTCACTTTATCAATTCTTGAATCATTCTCCAAAATCTCCCTTGCTTCTAATTTACTACAATACACATATGCTACCTTCTCAAACATAACTTCATCCAAACCTTGGTGAATGATAACAAGAGCTTGTAGATTCTTCTTTTTCAAAGTCTTTAAGTTCTCACTTTCAATTGGGATAAAGTGGTGATATCGACGGTTCTTCATATTCATTTTCTATGATATCCCACACACCTTATGATCCAATCAATGCCTTCACGTGAATGCTCCAACTATCATAACACCTTTTTTGAGTAAGTGAACTTCTACAAAAATCAATCCACTTTCAATTCTTTTATGATATCAGCCTAGCTTCGATACCATTGTCGGAAAAAAAATAGACGAAGAATATATTTGATTTTAGAAGAAGATAGATGAGATCGAAGGTAAAAAAACAAATTTTTTTAGAAGAAGCAAACAAGTCTTTATTTCAGACTTCGTTTACAAAAGTTCATATTTTTTCTTTGCATATAAAATGAGTGCTCTATTTATAGTAATTCACATCTCAAATAAACGGTGGAAATTCACTTGATCCAACAGTTAAAAACTATTCTCTAAAATATTTCTCTTCAATTATCTCTTAAATTTTCTCATATACATTTTCAAATATATTATTTTACAAATATCTATATAAATATCTCCTAGGTATTTTTTATATGAAAAATTTATATTAACAAAATCTAGTTTATTTCCAACAGTCATCTCAAATATTATCCAACATTAACAACATAGGCTTCTAAATTCCTACCTGTCCTCCAAATCATTTAGTGCAAATGAGGCTATCTACCGAAGAAAAACTCTATAGCAAACCTGCAAGTACCTCCCAGAACAAGTTGTTCGTGTAATTTTTTATAAAATATTGGTGTGAGTAAATTTGTTTTAAAATAAGAAGAAGAGAAAGAGAAGAGGAAAAATGAGGGATTAGAATAGTCTCACATCTTAGAATACTAGAAACTATATTTATTTAAATATAGATTTCTCAGGGGAAGGTTAGCCCCTTTGGGCACCAAATGCTTGCTCACAATGAATGTCATGCATCACAGCCGAACACGAGCGCGGCGCTACCGTCCGACCGGCCGTGCCGGATTTAGGTAATATTTTTGGATAGAATTATTTATGTTAAAACAGGTCAAACCTTAACCCATTAACAAGCCCATAATTCAAAAATTAGATAAGTAGAAACGTGACTGTTGACGTTTGAAACAAATGAACACCGTTGCAATTATTTAATTATTCTTCTCTTTGCAATCAGAAACGTCTGAAAAGTGTTTCAAATTAGAAAGTCTTAAAAGTGTTTCGAATCTCCTTCTCTTCTTCTCTCTTTTTCCTTTCAATATTATTTCGGGTTTGTGATACTGTGGATCACAAACTCGATACTCTTGTCACTGCAGTCAATTCATAAGATAGTTTGATTTGATTTCGACAGTCTTATCGCAATCAATCGAAGAGATTAATTATCTCGACTCCATTTTATCTTGAAAGACAATTTGCCTTAATTGATAGCACATATTTGTTTGTTCAAACAAGTGGTGATGACAAATAACGACTTAAGGAGAGCGTCATCGAAGTGCCTTGAAGCGTATCTCTAAAGATTTGATTTTAACACCGCTGTGCCACTTCATTTGAAATCCAGAATTATAAACCAACACAAGTCAACTAATACCGCCCTTATAATCATTTCTGAACAAAATATAAAGAGTAAGAAAAAGGTCGTTCTTTCATCCTGGTAGCAAATTACGAAAAGCAAGCAGTGAAAAGAATATCCTAGTGATGGTATCTGGGAGTTTTTTTAGTTTACTAGTGGGATCACTTGAATAGGGTGGTTGTCCTCATTTCTTTCCTCTATGTACTAATTTGGATCATAGTGAGGGAAGGTGAAAAATGAGATGTCACTGTGGGGTAGATGGAAAATAGGGATTTTAATTTTTAATACTTAATGCTCACATTGACTAAGTAGATTGGAATACGACAGTAAGAGAAATAATAATTCAGATGATGATAGTAGGGGAATATGAGTCACGCATAATAAAAGTCATTAAAGCTTTCACTGCAATCAACTTAAACTGTTCTAGAAGTTCTATTATGACAAACTGGCATGGTTGAAGTTAGATGATGAGTTTTGATCTACATATATATTTTGCATGAGTTCAAATCTCCTATCTCTCTTTTGTCTGTCTTTCACGTGTCATCCAAAATCTCAACTATTTGTTATTTTGTTGTAATTAGTGGCTGTGATTTATTGTGGCTTATCGAACAGAGTAATTGAACCCTATTTACATTCACACGCCAGAGCATCTTATAGTTATCAGTGAAGTGCTGCTACCTTTCTGCTCTTCACTTTTATTTATATAGTTAAAGTGAGTAGGTACTTAGAGTTAATCCAACTTTCTCAACGACAAAATGAATTAAAATAGAAACTTTTGTTTATTTTAGTAGGATACTTTATAGTAAGGCAATATTAATCAATATTCTCATTCATTTCATTACTAACCATATCACTTTATTTTTTCCTTTTACTAGAGTTAAGACTGAAGCACATAAAATTTAACCCTAACATTTTGAAATTTAGGAAAGGTAATACAATATCAAACCTTCCTTAAGAAATTTGCAACCCATAGCTAATGTTCAATCTTTTCTTTCAGTTTCATTGTACGGATTCATATCTATATCAATGCATTTGATATATACGATTTAAACAAATCACATCATCAACGTATGCTTAATTTCTGTTATATCCTACAATTCCAATTTTATCATTCAATTCCTTGTACCAAAAATGACCCGTAGTTTAATTTTTGTGCGTTCACGTTACTTTTACTGATTATTTTGATTTATTGAATAGTGGCCTTTATAAAATAGAAATTGGCTACCTACTTACCTTTATAGGATTAGTTATTTGGGGATGTTTGTTTAGTATTATATATGACAATAGATGACATGAGGTAAGGAAATCCATTTCCACACGACTATATAGAAATTATGATTTGACAAGGATTCTGTCCAAAATGGTACATATGGGTAAAATTGAAATAAGATATTATTATCTTTTAGTTTGAACTTTTTGTGTTCTGCAATACAAATAAATTTATATTTTTCTTAATAATATCATAAACTTATCTTTATCTTAGTCCATAATGTCAAAAGTACATCCTTGTTCTTAACGTTGTATAAATATTGTTAGAGTTAGATCAGGACATAGATGAACATGATTTTATTAATTTGGTAAGATAAAGCCAAAATGTTGTTTCAGTTTACTGGTTATACATGCAGGAAAGAATCATAATTCGATTATATTATTTTGTTTAATTTCTGAATCTGATTCCTCACACGTAAACACACACATTCATGTAAAGTTCTTGAATGCGATACAATTTCATCAACATTGACATGCTAATGCCGAGCTATGTATTATCTTGACGAGCAATTAATTTATTGGAGTACAAGAATATTTGATTTTCCAACTTTTCAGGATTAACGATGAAAACAGTTTTTTAACTCAAATAAAAAATTGCAAGTCTGCTTGCAGTTTGTTATTAGGAGGGCATAATGCAACTACTGTAACTATGTAATTAATTCATGGATATTATATTACATAAACATATCTAGGTAATAAATTTGTAATATATGTTATCAACTTTCAAACTTCAAAGGAATAATCTTAAGTAATTGAGCCAAATAATAACAAGATAACATGCAACAAATTCAGGGTTGTTTCACTCAGCTATAACACACGATATATACACATATACGCGCAAAATATGTATAAACAAACATTTATTTATGCACTAATTAGCTAAACAAATTTTTTTCGAAATTGCTTAAAGGAATCCAACATATGCAAAATTAAATTGATCATTTTGAGTAAAATGAATATTATAGAGCTTCTGATGTTGAATACTGAAAGTAGAGTACTTGTTCTAGAAAAATAGTTGGTACATTAATCGAGTATAATAAAAACAATAGATAATGTTATGTTATTAAAAATCAGAGTTATGCCATTATAAAGTGGCTACGTGAAAAATATATAATTTGTTATTCATTAGTTGGTGTCATATAGCAAGCCACGTAAGTACATCCTTCCTACTATATTAATATATTTTTTTATAATGACCAAATATTATTATATGTCCGTGTATTGTGTCATGGCACAAATATTGACTTTTTACTTTGGATGAGATTTTTCAAATTGAAGCGCATCAAATATTTTACTCGTCTCACATTAAATAGATTGCATTAAAGTAGACATGTCACTAAGCAAAATTGATATCTGTACAAGAACACACAACACATTTTATAGTTACGGAACGCTATAAAAACACTACAACAGCCTCCAAAAAAATAAAAATTACATACCTACAAAAAAAACAGTCTTAATTTAGTTTTTTCTCTCATCCAAATGGGGAGATCGCCAAACTATGATGCAAGCTTAACTAGGGGGCCATGGTCAAAAGATGAAGATGGGATACTAAGGAGTTATATCGAGAGAAATGGTGTTGGAAAATGGAAAGAGTTGCCTAAGCTAGCTGGGTTAAAACGATGTGGAAAAAGCTGCAGACTTAGATGGATAAATTATTTGCAGCCTGGTATAAAGAGAGGGAATTTCTCTGAGGATGAGGAAAAGCTCATTGTAAATCTCCACAAAGATTTTGGAAACAGGTAATTTTTCATGCATATTTTTCCTTGATTATCTTGTAAGTATTCTTCTGTAGCCAAAGATTTTGTTTTAGTTACCGAAATTTTGATTCATGGAAACCATCTTTGATCATGTTCCTTTTTAGATAACTTGCTTGTGTACCTAGAGGATTTAGTTTCGATGCCCCTAGGCACATACTATAACGTAAGGTCAGGAAATAAATTGAATCTCGTGTTGGAAAAATCACAATTATTAAGTTGAATTGCTTAAGAAGGTTTTGTTTCCATATTTTGTTAAGCTGAATTAAGTTTTATTCTTTTATATATGAGCATTCTTGACTCAATTTCATAAACTCATTTGTTCATGTATCATTTTCATACTCGTCATAATTTGAAATTGGCCAATATTTAACGACTATGTTCATTTTGCCTTTCAAATTTAATACTGGTTATTTTTCTTTAAGATGGTCCAGAATTGCTGATCAATTGGAAGGCAGAACAGACAATGAAATAAAGAACTACTGGAACACAACAATCAAAAAGAAACTTTTAATGAAGGGAATAGATCCAGTAACACATCAACAAAGGGCCAATTTTAACATACTTCAAAATTTCCCCATTCTCCTTGCAACTACTTCAAATTTGAATGATTTAGCACCAAACGCTTTGAATAATAATGATGCTTTTCATCAGATTACACCTAATGTGCAACTCCCTCAAACTCTTATAAATAGCATTATCAATAGCTCTCTTATTCCAAACATGGAGGCAATGATTCAACTGCAATCACTCATTGCTCTTCACAATTCGAATCATTCTACTTTGAATGGATTTGGTACGAACAATAGCAGTGCTGGTACCTCATATTTTAGCTCCCCAGCTACAAATGCTATGCCTTATGTGCAAAATACAGCAAGTACAACTCCTTTGCAAGTGTCATCGTCCATTGCTGATCATGACAGCCTGAATCAAACTACTCTTGGTTATCCTGTTTCTAATACCAACGTTTTTGGCTTGTCGGGTTCATTTATGAATCATGGTGGATGTAACTCCAGTGGATTTGGTATGAACAATAGTGGCGTTGATGCTAGCACTAGTAATGTTAATGACATTACTGCTACTACTTCCTATTTTAGCTCCCCGAATACGATGTTTATACCTTTGCAACCAAGTACAAATGCAATGCCTTCTGTTCAAATAACATCACCGCAAAATATGTCAAGAAGTCAAGCATGTGATGAGGAAAATGTCACAAGTACGTCTTCTGACAGTCTAGAGTTCAACTGGAAAGACTTGTTAAGAGTAAATATTCATATTCTTCTTGTTCATTGTCATTTTTCTGTCAATAAAAAGTATATCTTTTATGTTGACATTCGTTCTTTGTGGTGTGTAGGCTTGCAGCGGAACAGATATGTGACGGGCTGGGACCTACTGAGGAAGTAGAAAAGAGTCGGATTTACGTTGACATTTATTATTATTTTGTTCTTTTCATAGAATTATTTTGTTCTTTTCATAGCAGCGTTTGGTGTGTATTTAGCGTGTATAGCGTGTATAATGTATTGTGTAGTATGCATTGTGGTTTGTCGTGTGTACTGTGGTTATATATGAAGTGTGTACTGTGCGTATATATGTAGTGTGTATTTTGTTCTTGAAATTTTACAGAAGAAAGTTTGTAATAATGTATGTTTTGAGGTTCTATTTGAATATTGCTATGGAGAACTGGGAACAAACTCGTGGTTGGGATCTTATATTTTGCAAACAAGTCATGCATTCAACCACATTAACATGTGATTAAACTTAGACCAAAAGTATGCAGCGCTTTTGTTTATTTGCATGGTGACGTTCAATGATCATACAATTATCTATGGCATATGTAACAGATTTACGTGTTGAATAAATTGAGATGGCCAATGAAAATGACTATAGATGAATTGATTTCTTCTGTGAAAATGATTGATTTTTTTTCTTTTTTAGTTTAGTCCTTTCAATATCTTTACATCCTGCAAATTTCTTTTTCTGCACTACAACAAAATACTCCTTTTACAACGGACTATGCCCGTCGTAATAGGGGTTTCACAACGGTTCTAGGCCTGTTGTATTATGCAGTGTTGTAATAGAGTAGATGAATTTTACAACGGTCATTGCCCATTGCAATAAGGGTCTTTTACAACGATTTTTGCCCGTTGTAAATGGATCTTTTACAACTATTTTTGCCCGTTGCAATTAATCATTTTACAACTGTTTTTGCCCGTTGCAAAATGGTCTTTTGCAACTGTTTTTGCCTGTTGTTAAAAAATTCAAATGAGAAAAAAAAAAACTACTACAATATACGTGTAAATTTTAAACTAATTTGAACTGAAACAAAATTATTATACTAATGACAACCATAGTTATTCATATTTACTAAAATAGCAAAAGAAATTCATATTTCAAAATAACAAAAAGATTTATCTATTCACAACATTTATAAAATTTTACATAGTTACAAAACTTCGAATACAACCCTAAACTAACATAACACGTAGTACATAGAAATAATAACACAAGATTTAAAATTTAGACCGAACGACATTGAAGCAAACCTTGAACCATAATATTTTAGTTAATCAAAACCCACATAACACATTTTTTCTTCAAAAATCATTTGCTTCTGCTATGTCCTGCAATACATACAAAGATAATGTAAATTACATACATACAAAGATAACGTAAATTACATACATACAATGATAACGTAAATTACATGCTGTCACTCAAACGCACACATTGTATGAATTAGGATATAAACATTTAAATAAATTTGTATTTAAAGACCGATCAAAGATTATGTGTCGGTGTTTACAATTCTGTCTTTAAACGTATTTAAGACTAATTTTCAGTTTTTATTTTAGGGACTGAAATTTCAGTCTCATACGACTTTTGGGACTTTGAAATTAGTGATTGAAATTTTCAGTCTTTATTTAAAGACTGAATTGTTCAATTAAATACTGAAATTTACATATCCTTGTAATTTACCTGAAATATGTGTTGTGCGTTCGGTGTATACTTTCTTAGAGTTTACAATCAAAACTTGGTCTTCTAGGTGTTCAACAAAAAAAAGGTTAATAGTTCTAGTGAAATAATTGAAAGTGCTAAGCATTTTCCATAATTTTTTCATAATCTACTTTAAAAAAGGTACATTAACAGGGAGTTATATGGTCATTAGAAAGAACATTGGTCCTTATATATTGGTGTTAGTAATTGCGTTACAAAGGGATTCTCGTTCTCGCCAATTATGCAACCAAATATTACATACCCAATGAGTATCTTAAATTATATATGTACAGCTTATATACAAGTATCAGCATACAGTCAAATCCTAAGAGGCTATTCTTTAGTCTATAATTGTGTAATATAAATATAAGTTTACTAAAAAAACAAGCCCAATTGCAACAACAAATTTGCACAATAACAATGGTTAGTAAGAACTTACTACAGTGGTACAGCCCGTCTCCCCACGAATAGCTTTCTGTAAAGTAGATGCGTAAATTAATGTCTTCTTATTTTGATCATCAACCAACATAGCATACAATTGCGTGGTTGAACAGAACACAAAAAGCCCTGGCTTTGCAGGCGACCCATTGAACTGTCTCAAAAAATTGAGAACCCGACATTAGAAATTATAAATCAATGAACCTCATGAAGTATAAACCCATAAAAGTTTCTCAAGGGAATTAGGCAGAAATTTGATATTTTCCTTCTCATTAAGCAATGTGGCAAGTAATGAGAATGGTTTCTATAGTTTAGCCAGTAAACTGTTTTTTGCTATAAAAAATAAATAGTCCGTGCTATCTTTATTCGGAATTCCCAAATTTTGATATGAAAAGAACTAAGTGTATTTATGCATGATTCATACTGAAAATCAAAGTTATCTGTTGGAAAAGGGTAGAATTAGAGCAAGTAATCACCCCGTTTGTTTTCTTTTTTTGTAATTTGGTTAAGCAAAATAAATAAATACTTGCATGTTTCAATCACAACGAAAAAATATTTATGCATTATCGATATTCATCTAGGCAACAATACAATATGATTCACCGTCTTCTTCTCTTTCAAAGTAAATATTTGGTGCTGCTGCTAGTATTTCTTTAAACCTATGTAATCAAGCTTCACTTTCTTTCAAAAATGATATATTAATGTTCCAAACAAACATTACAAACTGCAGAAAATATACCAATAGCCTAATTCAAACCCTGGATCTTCATTTATTCCAATGCTTATACCGAGCAATTTTGGGGCTGAGGTAAAAATTGCACTAATCACATCATGTAGCAATCCTACTGTACATTAACAATATACTTAACGACGCACACTAATACAAAACAAGAAAAAAAACTTGCCTTTTTTCCGAAATCTACGGTTTCAGATCTTTGGGGTTTCTTTTCTAGCATTATGTCTAGCTACTACCTTCAAACTAATTGATTTATGCCCTACGCAACCACACTATTATAAACATGAAGAAACAGGAAATGCACAAAAAATTTCCGTATCCGTAAGTAAATCTAGTGTAGCAACAACTTACGTAATGGGAACGGAGCTGCAATGGGCGGGTAGCGATGGATAGAATTTGCAGGCCTTGAGAATAAGACAGTGGGCATTTTTAGAATTTGGTCAAAAGAATGAGAAAGAAAGAGAGCCATGGACAATACTATTACTTAACTGTTGACCGCCAAATTTAATCGAGCAGCTGGAGTGACATTTTATATACTAAATTCTTAACAACTGAAGTTATGAATCTTTCATGGCACGAGTAAACAAAATAAAAAAACAAAAAACAAAATAGAGAAATCTTACAAGTCGTTATCTAAGTAAAGAAAAAAATGACCACCACCGCCTAATGCCAAGAAATCAGGTAACAAAAAATTTCAGATGACTATCCCCATCACTTTCAGATCCACAACAAAAAAATCCAGACCCGACCTCACCCCACATCCGCCTCAGGCCTCCGCTACAACCACGATCTCTGACAACTGCCTCACCATGCCTCCTCCTTGCACAACTCAAACAACACGCTAATCAAATTCAGCCACTCCAAACACCAAACCGACAACCACCCTACCACGCCGACTTCAGAAGTAGCAACACTTCTAGGCGAAGGGCGGACGACATCAAAAGCTCCAGATTTCTTCAAGCGGCGTCGGTTGATTTCTATGATAAACTCAGATCTGTGGCCATAAAACAGAATTCTAGGGACAAACTCCAGATCCATTTGCGTTGATGGCGGCATCAAAGTTTTTAAACATTAGCGATTTTTTTTATCGTGGATCCGTGAAGAGATTTATTTTATGTGGTAGAATATATTTTTTTGGAGACGGAACAAGTTTGGAATGGAAGAAACTAATTTGGGATTTGGGGCATAGGAAGAAAGTGGAGAGGAAAATTTTGGATTAAAAGAAAAAAGCGGGCAGTGAAATATTTTGATCTGCCCGCTCAAAAATTTACTAACTGCTGCTTTTAATGTATTTTCGGATAATATAACGTTCGCGAGCAAATTGATCGCTTAAAAGTTTGATCACTTAAAAGTTATTGAATAATAATTATTAATATTAGTTAGTAATAATAATAATTAATTAATATTTCTAATTAATTATTGAATGATTATTATCCTCCTACGACGTCTAAGATATTAGATAATCGAAGAAAACAATGATCGGTTAAGAGTTGTTGAAAATTAGCCTCTACTACAGCTGGTAAACTAAAATGGTTAATTATTTTCAATTAGTGATTATTTAATAATAATCATTAATTATTATAAGTTATAAATTATTAATATAATATTATTAACAATTAATTATTAAATATTAATAAATAATATAATATTATCAATGATTAGTAATTAGTAATTGGTAATATAATATTATAATTAGTAATTAGTAACCTATGATTAATATAATTTTATTAATGGTTAGTTATTAATAAATAATAAATATTAATGTTAAGAAAGCATTGTAATTATTAATTATTGATTATCGAAAATTGGCAATGGACATTTATTACAACGGGCATTTTATGATCGTTGTAAAATTGACATCGATTACAACGGGCATTTTACGACCGTTGTAAAATTGGCATCGATTACAACGGGCATTTTACGACCGTTGTAAAATTGACACCTATTACAACGGACATTATGACCGTTGTAAAATTGGCACCTCTTACGACGGGTATTTTGTGACCGTTGTAAAATTGACATCTATTACAATGGACATTTTGTGAATGTTGTAAAATTGGCATCTATTACGACGGGCTTGTAAGGACCGTTGTAATAGAATTCTATTACAACGGGCAGACATTGCTCGTTGTAAAAAAAACGTTGTATAGAGCATCTATTACAACGGGCCTGAAAGGACCGTTGTAATAGCATTCTATTACAATGGGCAGTCTATGTCCGTTGTAAAAATGGCGTTGTAATAGGGTATTTTTGTCATAGTGCTAGTTGGGAAATTTGCTTCAGTTTTAATTTGGATTATATTGACTTTGAATCCTATTATATATAGATTAGTACGAACGCTACATGTCCTTGTTATTCATGTTTTTATAAGAAAAGTCCATGCAATCATAAATATGTAAATTATGTTCTTGCTTTTGAAAAACAGAAAACACGAAGTAACTTACTTTTCTTGCAGAAAAATGCAAGTGGCTTGCAGTTTTAGGAAAAAGAATAATAAATTCTATGAAATTTGATATTGGTAAAAATTTGTGGTTATTTAATAAAAGTATTCTTAAATAGCAATTATTACTATTTACGAATAAAGAAGCTTGTATTTACTCATGCGGAAATTCATAAAATTGGAAATGTAGTGGAACAAAATTTGGTTATGCTTTTCCATACCTAAATCTACATGTTTCTCGCCTTATGATTTGAGAATCAGAGTTAGTGTAGATGAAGGTTGTGTTATTTATCTGATTAATGTAACGTCAAAAGCACAAATTGTCTAATTGTCTTTTATAGAAATAAAAGTATTTGCTTCTGCAGAGTAAACAAAGATGCGGTAGAGAATACAAACACAATATAGATGCGGGTGCAGCCCACTAACAATTGTTCAAGCCCATCAACCAATATGCCTCCATATTATATAAATATACTGTTGTATCAGATTTGTAATGTATCTTTTCATCTTCTGATTATTGTAACAAAGTATCTGTGAATTCAATATCAGATTGAAATCAATAAAATCATTTCTTTCAAATTCTTTCTTGGTATCGGAGCAAAAACCATATGCTTAACAGCAATCAAAGAGTAACGCCTTGCCCGTGATCTCTCAGATTCAATATCATCACAGAGATCAGGCTGCGCATCCAATATCATCAGAGAATCAAGATTTTCATCACTTGATTGCAAAAGTTCGGACATACCTGAGCCTGTATCAAGGTTCTTATCAGTTCTATATCAAGTTTCTTCATCATCCAGTTAACCTCTAGCTGCACTCTGTTGTTATCTGTTGTTCTGCATTTTCAGTTTCTTTTTCAAGATCTCGGCACTACGGATTCAGGATCTTGTCTTTTTAATCATATATCCGTTATTGCATCAATGGCTGAAGAAGAGTCATCACCCTCATCCACAGCAAGAAACACAGAATCAACCACCCAAAGATCTGCAACACAAGATTTGATTAAGGCTTTGGTCAAACCACAAAGTCAAATTATCAATGTACAACTGGATGAATCAAAATTTCTTCTCTGGAAATTTCAAATCGAAACAGCAATCAAAGGCTATGGACTGGAGGATTATGTTCATGGAACATTAATCACACCACCTAGATTTGTCACTGATAAAGATGGAAAAATAATAAGTAATCAAGAATTCATATCACATCAAAGGCAAGACAGTTTAGTAAGTTCTTGGTTACTCTCTACAATCGTTCTAATCTTTTGCCACAATTAATTGGATGCAAGACTGCAAATGAAATTTGGTCTACAATTGAACAAGTGTTCAATACTCAGTCAGCAACAAAAGTTATGTACTACAAGAGACAGTTGCAAAACTTAAAAAAGGATACTCTATCAATGAGAGATTACTTATCTAAGGTTAAAATGTTGTGTGATCAACTTGCTTCAGCTGGTCATAAAATTTCGGATTATGAACAAATTCTGTCAATCTTAAATGGTCTAGATGAGGAATATGAGGCAGTTGTAGCAGTAATTTCTTCAAAAGAAATAGCACCCACTATTCAGTATGTTCATTCTACACTTCTTGCTCATGAAGGTAGAATAGAGCAAAAGAAATCCATTGGTTCAGATTTTTCTGCCAATTTCATTATTAATAGCAGAAACAAGAATCAAGGAAAGAACTATAACACCAAAAATCAATTTAACAGTCAAAGAGGTGGCCAGGCAAATAGAGCCAAAGGAAGGGGTACCAGACAGAATAATAACAATAGAATAGGTGTCAAATATGTGAGAAATATGGTCTTATTGCAAGTAAATGCTACTTCAGATTTGATGGCAGTTATGTGCCACAACAACAAAACAATGCAAGAAACTACCAACCAAATGCTAACATGGTTAACACTCAACAAGATCAAAGAAGTCATTCAGAAAACACAAACTGTGACGCAGCCAAACTTAAAGATATTCATGACGAATGCTGGTATCCAGATTAAGGAGCTACAAATCATGTGACAAATGACCTGAACAATCTAAACTTGGGAAGCAAAGAGTACAAAGGTACACATTCTATGCATATGGGTGATGGTAATGTTGGAATTCCTTAAAATAATAAGATGAATGGAAATATACAAAGTCACACATCGCCAAAATATTGAGAGCTTTATTAGTTTATATATGGCTCTCTCATGAGGAGGTTGGGGGCCTGGGGCTTCCAAATGTATGCTTCGTTGTGAGGAGGGAGATCATGCATCTCCACCACACGCGCGCGCGCCGCCGCCGTCCGACCGAACCGGGCCGGGCTCGGGTACGGGTACGGGTCTTAAATGACCATTTTTTTACTAGCCTATTGTTTAACAGTTTTGGCTTTCGGCTGAAAAGTGGGCTGGGCCTGGAATTTGAAGAGAAGAGGGCGGGTGAAGACGGACGCAGGTTTTGGACTGAGGAGGCACGACCCAACTGAAGCAAACGCGGGCGAATGGATGCGGCATGAGCTGGTGCGACCCGTTAAAAGACAGCGACGCGGGCGAACAGATGTGACTGTACGAAGAGGTACAGACGCGAGGGACGTGGGCGAACAGATGTGACTGTACGAAGAGGTACAGACGCGACTGTTTGAGCGAACGGGTGCAGACACGACCGTTCGGAAGAGATACGGACCAACTATAAATAAGGAGGAAAACTGATCACTTTCCTAACTGATTTTCCAATCCGAAATCTCTTCTCCTCTAAAAACTGCTGTTCTTACTTTCAAATCACAGAGTGACATACTCATTACAGTTTCGAGCAGAATTCGTCTGTTGTATCTTGGGAGAATTTTGAAATAAAATTCTTAAGGAAATCGTTACAATGAGCCTCAGACATATTTCGGTTAGGATTCTATTTTATTCTACATTCTATCCTTTAATTTTGGTTGTACTATTTATTCAAAATAGTATAACGCTGTTGTTGTAATTTATTTACAACAATCATATTATTATAATAATTAACACATAATTCCAGTGTAGTGGAAATCTGAGTTATAAACTTGTGCGACGAGTTTATAATTGATTATTCTCTGTTTTGGTATACTAGACGTATAACATCTTAAGAATTTTACTGTTTTTACTAAAACAGAGATGGCAACAGTAGAGCTCTCAACAAAGGCTACTACACACAACAGACCCGATCCTTTTAAAGGAGATGGTGACGACTTTTTAACATGGCAGAATCAGATGTTATTTTACCTCACCACACTCGGTCTGCAACGGTATCTCGAGGAGGAGGAACCGATTTCTTCACCAGGAAAGGAAGCAGATGTTGCTACGTGGAAACATTCCGATTTCCTATGCAGAAACTATATTCTGAATTGTCTCGACAAGGTGCTATACAAAGTATATCAACCTCTAAAGATAGCAAAAGCACTCTGGAATGCACTTGCCACGAAGTATAAGACGCAGAATATCAGTCTTAAGAAATTCATTGTAGACAAATTCATGGACTACAAGATGGTCGACTCCAAACCAGTGACTGCTCAACTGCATGAACTACAAATCATTATTCATGAACTCGAGGCGGAAGGTCATAAGGTTGGAGAATCGTTTTTGGTTGAAGCCATCACGGGAAAACTGCCACCGTCGTGGAGAGATTACCGCAATTATCTAAAGCATAAAAAGAAGGAAATCTCTTTACAGGATCTCATAGTCCGATTGAAAATTGAGGCAGATAATCGTGGAATTATAAAACAAAGTGAGGAGGCATTTGTGGCTGAAGATTCAAAGACCAAAAACAAAAAGAAGAATTTCCAGAAGAAAAGGAAAGCTCCAGACAATAAACCAAATGACAACAAACGAACCAAAAAGTTTAATGGTGAATGTTGGGTTTGTGGAAAGGTTGGACATGCCGCTAGAGATTGCAGACTCAAAAAGGACCGCAACAAAGAGGTAAATTTAGTAGACAACATGGAAGTGGATGAGTCCAACTTCTCGGCAGTTGTATCTGAATGCAATATGGTTCAGAATCCTAACCAATGGTGGGTAGACACAGGCGCTACTCATCATGTCTGCTCTGACAAAACCATGTTCTCTACATACAAGAAATTCGATCATGAAGAGAAACTCTATATGGGTAATTCTGCAGTATCTATGATCGAAGGCAGTGGCACAGTAATCCTCAAGTTTACTTCAGGAAAAACTGTCAAGTTGAATGACGTGCTCCACGTTCCAAACATACGCAAGAATCTCATCTCTGGTGCAGTACTATCAAAGAAAGGATTCAGAATGGTGTTCGAGTCAGACAAAATGGTTCTGTCCAAAGCTGGAATGTATATCGGAAGGGGATATTTATGTGATGGCCTATTTAAGGAAAATGTAGCCGTTATCGGCAATAAAACTATGTATTCTGATTGTGCTATTAATAAAATTGAAGTTTCTTACTTGCTTGAGCACGAAATTTTACTATGGCATGATAGATTAGGACACATAAATTTTCGAAAAATGAAAATATTATCAAACTTGGGATTAATTCCAAAATTCCAAGTAGATAAGAACTACAAATGTGAGACTTGTGTAGAAGCAAAAATGGTTAAAAAACCATTTCAATCTGTTGATAGAAGCATCGAACCACTAGGTTTGGTTCATACAGATTTATGTGATTTTAAATCATTACCTACAAGAGGTGGGAAAAAGTACTTTATCACGTTTATTGATGATTACACACGATATTGCTATGTATATCTTTTGAATAGCAAAGATGAAGCAATTACATCGTTTATAAAGTACAAAGCTGAGGTAGAAAATCAGTTAAATAAAAAGATCAAGATATTGAGATCTGATCGAGGCGGAGAATATGAATCACCATTTGAACAGTTCTGTGCCGAAAATGGTATAATTCATCAAACAACAGCTCCATATTCACCACAACAAAATGGTGTAGCCGAGAGGAAGAACAGAACGTTAAAAGACATGACTACCGCCATGCTTTTAACTTCTGGTCTACCGACGAACTTGTGGGGGGAAGCCTTAAATATGTCTAATCACATATTAAACAAAGTCCCTCATAATAAAACAGGAACAATTCCATATGAGATATGGAAAGGACACAAACCAAGTTTTAAATACCTCAAAGTGTGGGGGTGCTTGGCAAAAGTTCCAGTTCCACCTCCCAAGAAAGTCAAACTTGGACCAAAAACAGTAGATTGTTACTATTTAGGGCCAGCCCAAAATAGTAGTGCCTATAGATTTTTGGTATTAAAGTCTGATATAGCTGATATTCATGTAAATACAATCATGGAATCTAGAAATGCCTCATTCTTTGAAGATGTGTTTCCGCACAAAAGGAATGAAGGGAATAATGTCCCTAAAAGGACAAGAGAAGAATCAAGCAATTCATATGAAGATGAAACTCATCATGAGATTGAGGAAGTTGAACCAAGAAGAAGCGTAAGGGCTAAGACTTTCAAGACATTTGGTTCGGATTTTTTCACATATGTGTTAGAACATGAACCTCAAACGTACAAGGAAGCAATGTCATCTTCTGAATCTTCATGTTGGAAAGAAGCAATCAAAAGTAGGGGTGGGCATTTAACCGAGTTAACCGACCTAACCGACTTAACCGACCTATACCGAACCGCTTTAACCGTAAAAATCGGTTAACCGAACTTTTGGTTAACCGACCGATGTTAACCGACCAAAGTCGGGTCGGTTAACGGTTAATCACATTTCACATATCGGTTAGCCGTTAACCGAAACTATTTTTTTAATCAAACAGCCCAAATCCAGTCTAGTATTCGCAACCCGGTCCACTTATTCCCTAACCCTAACCTAAGCGTTCGTTTCCTTTATCAACTTCTATTCGAGAATCATGCTTCATAAAATTTCCCAAAATAAAAAACTTAGATCTATAAAATTTGTCGCCCCGGCCAACTCTTCCCGAATCCAAATACAAATCGATCTTCCACCGCCTTTGGTCATTCTTTGCTATCTGAATTGTCGATTTGAGCAATGGTTAATGTTAGTGGGAGGAGGAAGAACGTGAGTTGATTTATCTAGTGTAGTTTTAGTTTTTATCTGTTTTACTTAAATTTTACTGAGTGTTTAATTCGTGTATGCTTAAACGAGATATACATAATTTCATCTGTTTTAGTTTTAGCCTTTAATTTAACTGTTTAGTTCATATGAACCGATATGCATATAAACCCAACCCATAACTTATAAGAATGATTTTAGTTAGATGATATATGGTTGTTTATTTAGTTCATTTATATGAATTAAAAACGAGATAAGAATGTTTATCTGTTTTAGTTCATAAGAATGTTTTGGTTAACAAATAATTTTAGTTACATTGAGTTATTTAAAAATGGACGATGGGTTCGAGATAGGGACATATGACATTTTACGCTAATGTTATGCAATGTTTCATTGATATGGCCCTGAACAAAATATGTGCACTCCCCCCATTAGTTTGATATGACAATCATCTTGGGCAAAGCCAGTGGAACTTTTTTGCTTAAATTGTTTATTCATTAGCAGGACTGAAAATACTACGAATTTCCAGTGTCATAAGTGTTGGAGACTTGTAGTTGCATATGCATTTGAAGTTTTGAACTAAGTCAGTTCAATTTACTGTCATGAACTAAGTTGATGCTCAGTTAAACAAGTCAGTTCAATTTTTGTGCCAATGTTTTCAGTTGCAGTAATAGTGTAATACACCATATATCTTTCATTTCGGTTCTACTAAGTACTAACTTATATATGTTTAACTTTGGACAGAGACTTGGAAATTGGAGATCAAAGTTGCAATATCTTTGGCAGTCTATTCTAGTTATGGATTCGTGGCGGCCGGTTTTCAGATTTCTTGGTTCTTTTTCAGTTGCAACTTTCCCTCTGCCACTACCAGAAAATTTCAAGGCGCTAACAGTGAGTTATCCTTTTTCTTCTTTTGTTTGTAAGTTTCACATAACCTGATGCATTTATGTTGTAATTAGTCTGTAGATCTATGATTTATTTATCAATTTATATTAAACAAATTTCTACAAATCATTTCATGCAAATAATTTGGTTTGATTGTCTTTTTAAGAATGTTAATGTTAAAGTAATTTTACAAAGATCTTGTTGAGCCAATTTACAAAACGTAATCTGTCATATTTACTAAAACTTTTTTTAACTAAAGATACGTCACACCATATGTATTCAATTATCAAAATGCGATTATTCTATCAAAGTAAATTTCCCAAAGCTTGTAATGTATTTTTCTAACTATACCTATGTAACTGTGTATTTTTTACAATTTCATGATGATTAGCTCTCCTTTTTTAAGCACATAAAGGAAATTCTGGCACACATTTTTTAAATGCAAGTGATTAATACAAAAGGAAATATCATTTTTATAACCTGAATCTCTCATATACAAATGCAAGTGAATATATGAAACTGCTAACTATAAAGTTACTTTATAGTTCTTAGATAAGTAACAACCACTTGGTCATGAAACATGTCATCAAGTTGTGTTTCTTTCTAACGACAATATTGCAGCATAAGAATGAGGATGTTGTATGATTACGGACAATGTTTGATAATGTCTGAATTTTCAATTTTAATCCAGAGTAGTCATAGGTCAATGTTAGTCCAACTTTAATATGGATGTTGTCTAATTTATGATAGACGGTTTAGCTATTTGATAATTTGAAACTATACTGCCTTTAATACAACATGCATTTGTATATTTCATAGTTTTCTTGTTCATTTTTCTTAAACAAAGAACCCATCTATTTATGAGAAAGATTTTGAAAAGTAACATTAATATGTTCAGTTACCACTTGTATAACTAAACTGCTATAATTAGTTTAGCTATATATAACTAAAAGTGTTATATGTAACTAAACTGTTATAGTTGATAATAACTATCTCTAAACTGATAATACATCTTAACCTAGTTCATATAACTGTGATATAACTTGTAACTCCTTTACTTCTCCTCACTTTAATAGTTAGTTTGCAATATATATTGAGAAAAGATATGAAGTTTGATAACTTGTAAATGGTTTTGATAACTTACAGGATTGGTACTAGGCCATGAAGTTGTTGCCTTGCCGTTCACTGCTCAATGCCTATGGACGATGCACTCACTGAACTGAAGTATGTTTATGTGTAATCCTTATGTGAATTGGACTATATTTATGTGTAATATTTAAGAGTTATTAGTGTATAAACTTGCCGAACTGAAGAATGAATGTGAACTGAACTACTTAAGTTACGTGGTCTGTATTTTGTAATTCGTATTAGGAACTGAAAATTATGGTGTAAACTCTGAACTATAATATGTGCATTGTGAACTGAAATGTTTGTGCTGAAGCTTGAAAGTGGTAAAGTTAAGTTGTTGCAACGTTTCTGAAGCCTTATAATGATCATATGGTTGCAACAGTTTAGTTGGTTAACTGGTTGAACTAACCGGTTAACCGATTAATTTAAACGGTTAACCTGTCAATGGTTAACCGTTTGAATTAATCGGTTAACCGATTAGTTTAACTGGTTAACCGCTGTTTAAAATAACCGGTTCGGTCGGTGGTTCGAGGACTACATTAACCGACCAACGGTTAACCGAACCGTGAAATATTGTCGGTTAACCGAAAATATTAACAGATTTAGTCGGTTAACCGACCGTGCCCACCCCTAATCAAAAGTGAGATTGATTCAATTCTAGGTAATAAAACTTGGGAAATTGTTGATATTCCACCTGGAATAAAACCTATTGGCTGCAAATGGATTTTTAAGAAGAAAATGAAAGCAGATGGCTCTATCGACAAGTATAAAGCCAGATTAGTAGCCAAAGGATATCGTCAAAAAGAAGGAGTAGACTTCTTTGATACATATTCATCAGTAACACGAATAACCTCTATAAGAATGCTAATAACAATTGCATCAATTTATGGTCTAAAAATTCATCAAATGGATGTAAAGACAGCATTCTTAAATGAAGATCTCGATGAGGAGATCTACATGGAGCAACCTAAAGGTTTTATTTCCAAAGGAAATGAAAATAAAGTCTGTAGATTAGTAAAATCATTATACGGACTAAAACAAGCTCCAAAACAATGGCACGCAAAATTTGATAGTGTCATGATGAGAAATGGTTTTCGTATAAATGAATGCGATAAGTGTGTTTATTATAAACAAATTGGACAATCATATGTGATGATTTGTTTATATGTAGACGATATGTTAATATTTGGTCCAAATACTTAGGTAATAGAGACCATAAAGAAGATGTTAACTAGCAATTTCGATATGAAAGATTTAGGAGTTGCAGACGTTATTTTGGGAATCAAAATAATAAGAACTCCTAATGGAATTGAATTGTCTCAATCACACTATGTAGACAAAGTGATTGAAAAATTCCAAGACTATGGAATTAAAGGAGTGAGAACACCTTTTAATCCATCAGAAGTACTGCATAAAAACACTAATGAAAGTGTAATGCAACTGGAATACTCTCGTGTAATAGGATGTCTCATGTATCTCATGAATTGCACAAGACCAGATATAGCTTATGCAGTAAGTCGACTGAGCAGGTATACAAGAAATCCAGGAAAGGAACACTGGAAAGCACTAATGAGAGTGCTTGGATATTTAAAAAATACCACAAATTATTCCTTACATTATGGAAAATATCCTGCCGTCTTAGAAGGATATAGTGATGCAAATTGGATTGCTGATTCAGAGGAATCAAAATCAACGAGTGGTTATGTCTTTACCTTAGCAGGGGCAGTAGTGTCATGGAAATCTACTAAACAAACATGCATAGCTCGATCCACTATGGAATCGGAGTTCATTGCATTAGATAAAGCAGGCGAAGAAGCAGAATGGCTTCGTCACTTTTTAGAAGATATTCCGTTCTGGCCTAAACCTGTACCGGCCATATGCATACACTGCGATAACCAAGCGGCGCTAAGTAGAGCGCACAACTTTGTGTATAATGAAAAGTCACGACATATTCGTCGATGCCATAACACAGTTAGGCAGTTACTCTCAAATGGAACTAATTCCATAGATTATGTGAGAACAAATGATAACCTAGCGGATCCATTTACTAAAGGTTTATCAAGAGAGAAAATTGACTGCGCATCGAGGGGAATGGGTTTAAAAGCCTAAACCACCAAGAGTTATCTTATACGGAAACCTATCCTAGCGATTGGAGATCCCACGGACTAGGATCAATAGGCAAACCAGTTATGAATAACTCAAGACGTAATGCATTTGCATGGACATAGTCCAACTCCATTCCTATGGTGCACAATATAAATGCATGCCTACAGAAGTATTTAAAGGTTAAAACTATGTTTTTTTAATGATGACCATATCTTGGAAATAACAAGTGGGGTATATGTAGGATACTTTTAATGGTTGCGATCACCTATGTAAGTGTGAGCTGGGTCGGCTCTATGAGAATATTAAAAGGCTTTTATTCTCTAAAACACTCACAGAACCAAGTACTGTTCAGGACCAAAATGAACACAACCAAGAAATTGGATGAGAAGGGAATTAATGCTTCGTAGAACTTATTGTCTGGATATACAATAAAGGCTAACGGTTCAAGATGAAATATTTCACCGATTAGCCAAGTAAATCCGATAAGTTTTAACTAGGGAAAGTTCAAAGTGAAATATCTACTTATCCACGATACAGCATTAAATCCATATATACTCTGTTATATTTTGCTTTGTATGGGGGAAATGTATATTATCATTCATGTGGGAGATTGTTGGAATTCCTTAAATAATAAGATGAATGGAAATATACAAAGTCCCACATCGCCAAAATATTGAGAGCTTTATTAGTTTATATATGGCTCTCTCATGAGGAGGTTGGGGGCCTGGGGCTCCCAAATGTATGCTTCGTTGTGAGGAGGGAGATCATGCATCTCCACCACACGCGCGCGCGCCGCCGCCATCCGTCCGACCTAACCGGGCCGGGCTCGGGTACGGGTATGGGTCTTAAATGACCATTCTTTTTACTAGCCTATTGTTTAACAGTTTTGGGCTTCGGCTGAAAAATGGGTTGGGCGTGGAATTTGAAGAGAAGAGGGCGGGTGAAGACGGAAGCGGGTTTTGGACTGAGGAGGCGCGACCCAACTGAAGCAGACGCGGGCGAATGGATGCGGCATGAGCGGGTACGACCCGTTAAAAGACAGCGACGCGGGCGAACAGATGTGACTGTACGAAGAGGTACAAACGCGACTGTTTGAGAGAACTGGTGCAGACACGACCGTTCGGAAGAGATACAGACCAACTATAAATAAGGAGGAAAACTGATCACTTTCCTCACTGATTTTCCAATTCGAAATCTATTCTCCTCTAAAAACTACTGTTCTTACTTTCAAATCACAGAGTGATATACTCATTACAGCTTCGAGCAGAATTCGTCTGTTGTATCTTGGGAGAATTTTGAAATAAAATTCTTAAGGAAATCGTTACAACGAGCCTCAAACATATTCCGGTTAGGATTCTATTTTATTCTACATTCTATCCTTTAATTTTGGTTGTACTATTTATTCAAAATAGTATAACGCTGTTGTTGTAATTTATTTACAACAATCATATTGTTATAATAATTAACACATAATTCCAGTGTAGTGGAAATCTGAGTTATAAACCTGTGCGACGAGTTTATAATTGATTATTCTCTGTTTTGATATACTAGACGTATAACAGGTAAATCTATTAGAATTACACACACTGGAAATGCAAGTTTTATTGGTAAGAAACAACTTTATCTTAACAATCTCTTAAGAGTCCCATTGATAAGAAAATTTTTACTAAGTGTATCCCAATTTGCAAAAGATAACAATGTGTTTTTTGAGTTTTATCCAAAATATTATCTAGTTAAAGATATTCTAACAAAAGAAAATTTGTTGCAGGGTAAAGAATTTAGAGGATTGTACAAATTCAATGTAGCTAAATCAAGAAATTCTGGATTTAAGGGAAAATGCTGTAATATTTCTGAAATCAAACATGAAAATGACTGTAAGACTTTTGATGTATGACATTATAAACTAGGCCATCCAAATGTAAATATTGTTAAGCATGTGTTGAATAATAATGCAATTTCTTCCAAGAAGATTTCCTTACCATATGTTTGTACATACTGTCAAATGGGAAAGAGCCATAAACTTGCATTTTCAGACTCATAAACTAAATATAATAAACCTCTAGAATTAATTGCCATAGATTTATGCGGACCAGCACCAGTCAATACTGATTATGGATACAAATATTATGTTTCATTTGTTGATGCTTATTCTAGATATGTATTCTGAAATCAAAATCTGAAACTTATAAGGCAGTTCTGCAATTTATAGTTCAGGTTGAAAATCAAACAGGTTGTAATGTAAAAACCATACAAACTGATGATGGAACAAAGTTCCACCCTCTTAAAGAATTTTTCTCAAAAAAGGGAATAATTCATAGAACAACTTTTCCATACACATTTGAGCAGAATGGTCTTGTTGAGAGGAAACATAGACAAATAGTTGAAACTGGTCTTACTTTACTTGCTCAAGCATCATTACCACTAAAATTTTGGCCTGATGCTTTTTCAACAACTGTGTACTTAATTAATAGGCTGCCAACAAAGGTCTTAGATTTTAAAAGTCCTATACATAAGTTACAGGGAATTAAACTAGATTATCAAAGTTTGAAAGTGTTTGGTTGTCTATGTTTTCCCTATCTAAGACCTTATAACAAACATAAACTAAACTTCAGATCATCACCATGCACATTTGATGCAGGCCAAGCTATAAGTCTCCAAAGCATAAGTCGTGACCGACTTAACTGGGGCGAGGAGGTAAGCCAACCACGATTTATTGAAGCGGAAGACATAAGCATAAGTCATGACCGACTTAACTTGATGGAAGATTTAATTCGTGAACGACTTAACAGAAGTCGTGACCGACCTAACAGAGTGGAAGACCTAACTCGTGAAGAGGTGCGGGTTATCAAAGAACTTAAGTCGCCAGGACGACCTACTGAGTTACTCAGTGAGAAGGTAAAGCAAACTGATGCAGTGATAGGTCGTAAACGACTTACCGAGTCAAGTGATAAGTCGGTATCATGTTACGACTTAGTTAAAGTCGTACCATCTTATGTCGCTGAAGCCTGAAGCCAAAGATCCTTATGCCACGTTAATCTGAACCGTTGATGCTTTAAGTCGTCCAAAGAAAGTCGCATACGCTGGTTAAGTCGAAGAACGGAGTTGCTGATAAGTCGTTACCGACTTATAGTAAGTCGTAAGTCGGTATGTGTTTAAGTCGACAATTCATAAGTCGTTATGTACATATGTATTGAGTCGGATGATGTTTTTAGGTCGTACTTTTGTAAGTCATAAGTCGTATCTTTTGAGTCGTAAGTCGGCAGGGGCTTGTATGGTGTTGTAACTGTTTAGTCCTAAGTCGCTTGCGTTAACGACCTTGTGAGTCGGAGCTGTTGTTGAGTCGGAGCTGTTGAGTCGTAAGTCGGAGCTATTGAGTCGTAAGTCGTAAGCTATGAGTCGGTGCCGACATAAGTGTTGTACATTTTTGTTTTGCGTGAGTTGTAACGCCTATAAATAGGCCGTGTGAGTCATTTGTAAAAGTTAGTTGATTTGAAATAAAAACTCTTGTTTTGTTAGCTTTGTGCTTTCGCCAAATTGGTAGTCGAGTGTAATCTCCTATCTCCTCTTTCGGTTAATCGAGTGCGCTCGATTCAACGACTGCAGAAGCCGATTCACGGAATCTAGTGCGCTAGATCAACGTGTGAAGAATCGCAGATCTTTGAACCCGGTATCGTGCGCGATCAACAAGTTCGGGATAGCTAGAATTCGGTATCTTCGGATCAACGAATTTGGGCATTTCAGTATCTTCCAATCCATCGATTACTACATTCATCGATCTACATTGTTTTTGATTAATCCGCTGCGTCAGTTTTGGTATCAGAGCTTGTTCTAGCCAATCATAGCTAGATCGAGACTTGGAGCCTAATCATTTTGGAGTTTTGAAGAAATCAAGTTGAGCCGAGCATCTCCAATCAAGTCGGCCGAGTTAGTAGAACTTGTTCGAAGTTGTTTCGATCGAATTTGTGTTGGAGGCCGAGAATTTTGTTCATCGTGTTCATCGCGATTTGCAACAAAAGTGGAAGTTTCGATCCATTTCATTTTGGATCAAAGTTCGAATTGTGTTTGAATTTGAAGTGATTGTGAAGATTTCAAGTATGCCGCCGAGAAGAGCTAATCGTCACCAAAACGTTGAAGCTTTGTATCGAAGAGAAGAAGCTGATGAGATGGAGCAAAGAATCAATGAAAACTTTAGTGAAAAGCTTAACGAAGGAATTGGTCGGTTAGAGAAGATGATGTTAGAAATGAATCAAAATCGGAGAAGGGTTTTACCTGAATCCAACCATGGAGGAAGTAGAGTCTCGCCACATTCCAATCGAGACAGAAGTGTTGATGATGATCAAAGGCGTGGGAGGAACGTGAATGATCGTAAACGAAGGAATGTAGATAGAAGGGATGATGGTGGAAGACGTGATGGTAGTAGAGATGTGGGTGGACGAGATAGATAACGATATACATCTGATTTTGAAGAGGAGTATGATGGTGGTAGTGTTCGAGGACAAGGACGAGGACAAGGAAGAAATCACTATGAGTATGATCACAAGTGGGAGTCGGGGATGAAGACTGAAATTCCTGAATTCAAAGGTGGTATGCAAGCGGAGGACTTTCTAGATTGGGTGGCTAATGTTGAGGAGATTTTTGATTTCAAAGAAGTTCCAGAACATCGTAGAGTGAAGTTGGTTGCTACAAGGTTGAGGGGTAGAGCTTTGGCGTGGTGGCAACAAACCAAACTTACACGTGAACGGATGGGGAAGTCCAAGGTTGAATCATGGGAAAAAATGAGGAAAATGATGAAAGCCACATTTTTACCTTATAACTATCAGTCGCTTATGTATCAGAGATTGCAAAACTTGAGACAAGGGACGAAATCTGTGAATGACTATGCTGACGAATTTTATCAACTTATTGCGAGGAATGATATTATGGAAACGGAAGAGCAGCTGACATCTAGATTCATTGGGGGATTGCGAATGCAGATTCAGGATATGGTTAACATGTTTGATCCCAGATCTGTAGCGGAAGCACATCAGAAAGCGTTGGCTTGGGAGAAACAGGGACGACGAGGAGGTGGTGTGTTTACAAATTCCAATAATCAAGTGAAGGGTGTTAGTGGAAGTTCTAATGTTTCAAAAGTTGTTGCAAAACCAGTTGTGAATGAGGTTAGAAAGATGAAAGTCAATAATGGTTTCAAGTGTTATAATTGCCAAGAAATGGGTCACAAAAGTAGCGAATGTCCAAAGCCGAAGAAGAGAACTATGATAGCGGAGGTCGAGGATGAGGATGAAGAAGCTGAATGTTCCAATTCACCACCTGATGAGGAGGAAGAAGAAGTGTCGGGAGACGAAGGGTATAATCTAATGATGAAGAGGTCCTGTTTAACACCAAAGCAAGAGGAGGATTGTAGTTGGTTAAGGAGCAATATTTTTCAGTCAACATGTACCATTCTAGGGAAGGTTTGCAAATTTGTTATTGATGCTGGAAGCTGTGATAATCTAATTTCTTCAGAAGCTGTGAGGAAGTTGGCGTTGAAGACTGAGAAACATCCGAAACCGTACAAGCTAGCTTGGTTGAGGAAAGGCGGGGAGGTGAAGGTTGGACGAAGGGCTTGTGTGAAGTTTTCAATTGGAAAGAAATACAAGGATGAAATCTGGTGCGATGTGGTAGATATGGATGTCTGTCATTTGTTAATGGGGAGACCGTGGCAGTATGATAGGGCGGTGCAACATGATGGGCGTACCAACAGTTACAGTTTCATGTTTGAAGGCACAAAGATTACTCTAATTCCAAAGAAGCGACAACAGGAGGAAAACAAGTTGGAGGAGATTGAAGAGCTTAAAACTTTGTTATCTTTGAAGGAGTTTGTGAAGGAAGTAGAGGAGGAGCCTGAAGTGTTTTTGTTGATTGGGCGAGAGAGCAGTGAAGAGGTTGAAATTCCGAAAGAAGCGAAGCCAGTTTTGAAAGAATTTGACGATGTATTTCTAGAAGAGTTACCAACGGAGTTGCCACCCTTGAGGGATATACAACATCAGATAGATCTTGTTCCAGGTGCTGTGTTGCCACACAGACCACATTATCGAATGAGTCCAAAGGAACCTGAAGAATTGAGGAGGCAAGTGGAAGAATTGCTTGAACAGGGGCGTGTGCAGGAGAGTTTAAGTCCTTGTGCTGTACCAGCTTTATTGGTATCCAAAAAGGATGGAACGTGGAGGATGTGCACAGATAGTAGAGCATTAAATAAGATCACAGTCAGATACAGGTTTCCGATGCCGAGGCTTGATGATTTATTGGATCAAATCAGTGGGTCCGTAATATTTTCAAAGATTGACTTGAAGAGCGGTTATCATTAGATTCGCATTAGACCAGGGGACGAATGGAAGACAACGTTCAAAACGAGGGAAGGATTGTATGAATGGCTGGTAATGCCGTTTGGTCTATCGAATGCACCAAGTACATTCATGAGGGTAATGAACCAAATTTTCAGGCCATACATTGGGAAATTTGTGGTGGTTTACTTCGATGATATTCTAATCTACAGTGCTAGTACATAAGAGCATGTTCAACATTTGAAGAAAGTGTTAATTATTCTTCGTGAAGAACAATTCTATGCTGCTACAAAGAAGTGTGTTTTTATGGAAAGGAGTGTTTTATTTATGGGGTATGTTGTGTCGGAAGAAGGAATACAGGTTGACCAAAGTAAAGTCGAAGCTATCAGAGATTGGCCACAACCCAAGACGATAACGGAAGTTCGTAGTTTTCACGGGTTGGCTTCATTTTATCGAAGGTTTATTCCACACTTTAGTAGTGTGATGGCGCCTGTGACTGATTGTATGAAGGGTAAACAGTTTGCATGGACGGAGGAAGCCGGGGTTGCTTTTGATCGAATCAAAGAACTCTTGACGTCTGCACCAATTCTAATATTACCAGATTTTCAGTTGGTGTTTGAATTACACACTGATGCATCCAAGGTTGGGATTGGAGGAGTATTGAGTCAAAGGGGACGTCCGATTGCATACTTTAGCGAGACATTATCAGGAGCAAAGATGAGATACAGTACATATGATGTGGAATTTTATGCTGTTGTGCAATCTATAAAACACTGGAGACATTATCTATTTCAGAAAGAGTTTGTTCTTTACACTGATCATGAAGCATTAAAGCATTTACAAGGGCAGGACAAGATTTCAGCGAGACATGCATCATGGATTGCATATCTGCAACAGTTTACATTTGTTGTGAAACACAAATCGGGAGTGACGAATCATGTTGCGGATGCTTTGAGCAGAAGGAATCATTTGTTAACAACAATTAAGATTGAAGTAACGGGATTCGATGTGTTACCAGAATTATTTGACGAAGATCCTTACTTTATGAAGTTTGTCGATAAAGTCAAGAATGGGGAGACGGATGAGTTCGTGATGGTGGATGGTTTTCTGTTCAAACGAAATCGATTGTGCATACCTGATTGTAGTTTGAGAATTAAGATTGTAAAAGAGCTACATGAAGAAGGACATGTTTGGAGAGACCGTACATTACAGTTGATTTCACAGTCTTACTTTTGGCCATCAATGAGGAAAGAAGTGGAGAGATTTGTGGAGCGATGTCATATCTGTCAGGTTTCGAAAGGAACTACAACTAATGCTGGGTTATATATGCCGTTACCTGTACCAACTAAACTATGGGTTGATGTGAGTATGGACTTTGTGTTGGGGTTGCCGAGAATGCAACGTGGTAATGATTCCATTTATGTGGTGGTTGACCGATTTTCGAAAATGGCACATTTTATTGCTTGTAAGAAGACGGCGGATGCTGTTCATGTTGCTCAGTTGTTTTTCAAAGAGATATATCGACTTCATGGATTGCTAGAATCTATTGCGTCGGATAGGGATACTCGTTTTCTGAGTCATTTTTGGCTAAGTTTGTGGAAGATGGTGGGAACGAAGTTGAAGTTTAGTAGCGCTTATCATCCGCAAACGGATGGACAGACCGAGGTCGTAAACAGATCATTGGGAAATTTGTTGAGATGTCTTGTGAAAGACAACTTGAAGAGTTGGGATATGAAGTTATGCCAGGCAGAGTTTGCTCATAACCATGCAGTAAATCGTACGGGGTTCAGTCCATTTCAGATTGTTTATTCTAGTATACCAAAAGGACCGTTGGATTTAACGGTAATACCACACTCGAAGGGGACAGTTAAGAAAGCTGCTGATTTTGTTGAAGGACTGACGGAATGTCATCAAATTGTTCAGGAACGATTGAAGAAAGCAAATGAGAAGTACAAACAATCTGCAGATTTGAAACGAAGAAACGTTGAATTTAACGAAGGTGATTTGGTTTATGCAGTATTAACAAAGGATCGTTTTCCAGTGGGCGCTTATAACAAGTTGAAAGCCAGAAAAATTGGTCCTGTAGAAGTCGTGAAACGAATTGATGAAAATGCTTATAAGTTGAAGCTGCCGGAGGATGTGTACACTTCTGATGTATTCAATGTTAAACATTTCGTACCATATCATAGGAATGAACGAGCTGATGTGGAAGAAGTTACAAATTCGAGGACGAATTTCTTTCAACCAGGGGAGGATGATGCAGGCCAAGCTATAAGTCTCCAAAGCATAAGTCATGACCGACTTAACTAGGGCGAGGAGGTAAGCCAACCACGATTTATTGAAGCGGAAGACATAAGCATAAGTCGTGACCGACTTAACATGATGGAAGATTTAATTCGTGACCGACTTAACAGAAGTCGTGACCGACCTAACAGAGTGGAAGACCTAACTCGTGAAGAGGTGCGGGTTATCAAAGACCTTAAGTCGCCAGGACGACCTACCGAGTTACTCAGTGAGAAGGCAAAGCAAACTGATGCAGTGATAGGTCGTAAATGACTTACCGAGTCAAGTGATAAGTCGGTATCGAGTTACGACTTAGTTAAAGTCGTACCATCTTATGTCGCTGAAGCCTGAAGCCAAAGATCCTTATGCCGCGTTAATCTGAACCGTTGATGCTTTAAGTCATCCAAAGAAAGTCGCATACGCTGGTTAAGTCGAAGAACGGAGTTGCTGATAAGTCGTTACTGACTTATAGTAAGTCGTAAGTCGGTGTGTGTTTAAGTCGACAATTCATAAGTCGTTCTGTACATATGTATTGAGTCGGATGATGTATTTAGGTCGTACTTTTGTAAGTCATAAGTCGTATCTTTTGAGTCGTAAGTCGGCAAGGGCTTGTATGGTGTTGTAACTGTTTAGTCCTAAGTCGCTTGCGTTAACGACCTTGTGAGTCGGAGCTGTTGTTGAGTCGGAGCTGTTGAGTCGTAAGTCGGAGCTGTTGTTGAGTCGGAGCTGTTGAGTCGTAAGTCGTAGGCTATGAGTCGGTGCCGACATAAGTGTTGTACATTTTTGTTTTGCGTGAGTTGTAACGCCTATAAATAGGCCGTGTGAGTCATTTGTAAAAGTTAGTTGATTTGAAATAAAAACTCTTGTTTTGTTAGCTTTGTGCTTTCACCAAATTGGTAGTCGAGTGTAATCTCCTATCTCCTCTTTCGGTTAATCGAGTGCGCTCGATTCAACGACTACAGAAGCCGATTTACGGAATCTAGTGCGCTAGATCAATGTGTGAAGAATCGCAGATTTTTGAACCCGGTATCGTGCGCGATCAACGAGTTCAGGATAGCTAGAATTCGGTATCTTCGGATCAACGAATTTGGGCATTTCAGTATCTTCCAATCCATCGATTACTACATTCATCGATCTACATTGTTTTTGATTAATCCGCTGCGTCAACATTCTTGGGCTATGCCACAAACAAAAAGGGGTACAAGTGTCTAGATAATAAGGGAAATTTTTTTATATCAAGACATGTTGTATTTAATGAAAATGTGTTTCCTTTTAGCAAGACAGATATAAAAACATCACAAAAAATGTACAATTCAAGATTCTCAATACCTAAGCTACCAGAATACTCTGAGATTACTATCCAATCTCATACAAAGATGAGGCAAAATACTCAACACACTACCTCAACTGAAGAAGTTCATGGCTCACAACACACAGTGATCAGAAATGAACCAGGTCATGAGCAGTCAGAATCTGAAACTCAAATTCAAGATACACAGCATGATGCAAATATTCAATCAGGCAGTCATCAATCATTAGATGATTCACAATCATCTAATGATGATGAAGCCACAGTTAGAAGCAGTGATCAACAACCTGCAACAACTGGACATCACATGATAACAAGGGCTAAAAGTGGAATATTCAAGCCAAAAACTTATAATGCTTTCATAGAAATCAAAGAACCAGGCACTTATTTTGAAGCTGTACAAAATGAAAAATGGAAAACAGCAATGAAAGAAGAATATGATGCATTAATAAGAAATAAGACCTGGACTTTGGTTTCTTTGCCATCCAATAAAAATGTTGTTGGATGCAAATGGACATACAAAATAAAGAAAAACTCCGATGGTTCAATCTCTAAGTACAAGGCAAGGCTTGTAGCAAAAGGTTATTCATAACAAAATGGTTTTGATTTCAATGAGACATTTTCACCTGTTGTGAAACCTTCTACTATCAGAATAGTTCTTACTATTGCCTTAAGTAGAGATTGGGCCATCAAACAACTTGATGTAAATTACGCCTTTTTAAATGGTACTTTGCAGGAAGAAGTTTACATGGAGCAACCACAAGGATTCAGACAAAGAGGCAATGATGAACTTGTGTGCAAGCTAAACAAAGAAATTTAAGCACTCAAACAAGCACCCAGAGTTTGGTTTGACAAACTAAAGTCAACCTTAATCAGCTTTGGCTATTCATCGACTAAACCCGACAACTCTTTATTTACAAAATTCGGTAAGCTTGAAGTTACATATGTACTAATATATATTGAAAATTTTATTATTACAGGCAGTAGTGATGCAGAAATCATCAAGCTTACTGAACATCTCACTACACCAAAACAGGCAAATTCTAACATTTATAAGTGTTACAAATAATTTCAGTAACACTTTTTAAGTGTTACTAATGGACTGTGAAGAATGAAGCGACCAAATTTGTAACACTTATAAGTGTTACAAACATACGTATTACTAACACTTATAAGTGTTGGTACCTAAATATATGGTAATGCTTATAAGTGTTGGTAACGAAATATACGGTAACACTTATAAGTGTTGATACAGAAATATACGGTAACGCTTATAAGTGTTGGTAACGAAATATACAGTAACGCTTATAAGTGTTGGTAACAAAATATACGGTAACACTTATAAGTGTTGGTACAGAAATATACGGTAACGCTTATAAGTGTTGAAAAATGATTATTTAGTAACACACACATACATATATATATATATACCAAACCTTAAACGCAAAGTTTAAATATAAACACACTGCAAATAATGGTTTCCATATCACAAATAATTCATCATACATATTCAATGCAAAGTTTAAACGCTCTGCAAATGTAGTATAATATATCATAAACAATTATTTACATATCTAAAATACCACAATGTCATATATTCAGATATTATTACAACATAAGCTTCAAAAAATATATTTCAAAATACACTTAAAGTTTAACTTACGGTTAACCTAAGCATTCTTGATCATCCATTCCAAACTCTAATGGTTTTGAATATTCTTCAACGTCCAATACAACAATCCAAAGAATCCTTCTTCAGGTTCCTGCATTTAATATAAACACTCAATAAAAACTTATACCTTCAAAATCAAAAGGTTAAAGACTGAGTTACAACTCAGGTTCTAATTTTTTTTGTATTTATGAATTCGCAAACTTAGTATGCAAAATACATGTTAATCAAACTACATCAGCACTTAGTATGCAAAATACATGTTAATCAAACTACATGAAGATAAAATGGGGTAGCCATACGTATAGGCAAAGTATTAATCAATGACACCTTTCTAAAACACTTCCAAGATTTCATAGCTACTACCACTACATCAGCACTTAGTGATCACAACCCTATCATCATTAAACTACATTCACAAGGTGCTCAAGGAAAGAGGATACATTCCAGATATATCAATATTTGGCATATGGCAACAGATTATGTAGTACTCATCTTATTAGATTTTACTTAGGGCAGTGGTATTTAGAAATTTATAATAAAATTTAGAAGAATTAAACAAAATCTGGAAACTTGGAACAAAACAAGAGAATAAGATACTGAAACAGTGAGTTTTTCCATGCTCCTAGACAGTTTTAGGAAAGTCTTTTAGAATTAAATAAAATTTTCAATGCTAAATACACTAAAGGTTTTTGAATGACATACTAAACGATTTTCTCTTTTTTACCGCACCAAAAACTGGCATCAGCGGAAACACATACGATAGTGTGGGCAGGCATCGTATACATGCCCCTTTTTTGTATTGGAATATCAGTATATTGTGTGCTAAAGTTACACTATTTGCATTATTGGTCTTGTATTTAGGGTGCTTCTTTATTCAGTGTTCAGTATTGAACGTCAGTGCAACATACGCTTGGAAAAAAATAGAACACAGCATACCACTAATAGTCTATTGAAAGCCTTTGTTCACATTTATGATACTTACCTCTTCAATGTAATTATTAAGACTATATATCTTTCACACAATCACATGAACCTGAGCATCACATGGAAATTTCAAACAAAATTAATAGCAGATCCAATCAATAAGATTAGTAGCAGACTCCATGTATATATATTTCGTAATACGTAATCACATAAAACAAGAAGTTTACTTTAGTTTGGCTAATTTAGGTAGAAAATTGACACATTCATAGGTTGGTTAATATGCCACAATAATACATTTGCTAAACCAAGCAGTTTAGTTCATTACACTTGTAAATGCCTATTTTGTTATCAGTTATTCATGTCAGGAGCTGTTTTAATTAAGGTTTAACAGAAATTATATGTAATTATCCAATACTTCTATTCAGTGCATTTTTAAAATTATACTCTATGTGAATTTATAGTAACTTATGTTTAACCAATAAACTAGCATTCGTCCTTGGCACAATATCCAACTACCCACCACACTTTTTAAGTTTGAAGGAGATATCCTACAATTTTTTTGTTCGCCTATCTATTTCTATGCATAATTATATTATGGAAACAATTGGATCATTAGTTAAATATAAATTAAGTTTATCTTATTATGTAAAGATTTGAAACACACCTTATATGTTATGTTCATTACCTATAGAATTTGTTTTGTCTCTGTTTAAAGTAAATTGTGAAATTAAGTCAAGAAACTTGCATAAAAGCCATTGATTGTGAGTATCTACCCCAAATATAGCAGTATTGTTCAAGCGTCTAATGCGAAATAGAGTTTCTTTTCTAAACATCATCAGCCTCTAGATCTGTGACTTCTTTAGCTTAAATGAACCATTACAATCCAAGTTTGGAGGATTGTCTAATGGATAGGTCAAATTTTGTAGATTCTATAGGGATACATACTTGTATATGTTAGCAAATAGAATTTATAGTAAATTTTATCATTAATATCTGAAATCGTGTCTGTTTCATATGGTTCTTTCTCTATTACAAATATTTAACTGTTCATTATTACAAATCTTTCCTTACATTAAATGATGGATTATTCATGACACAGCTTGTCAATTTTACAGTGAACTATCCAACATCCTCATAAACATGTCTCGATATAGAGAATAAAAGTTATTGCTTGAAATTTAAATATGCATAGTGTATGTCATGCATACAATGTACATTTCTGTTAGAAAAAGAATTGAAAAAAGAGTAAGTTATTGCTGTTCTAAAAATATTAATATGTTTCCAACCTAAGTATGCTTAGCTTTTAGTTAAAGATTTATTTCAGCAGAGAAGTGTAATCTACTAAGGTATCCTTAAGTTGTGCATTTGTTAATGAGTGATATAAGGGGTTAAAACATACCTTGATTTTTTTTCTAGAAGTTGCATTTCATATTCTATTCAATATAGGTTTTGGTAGGATCATCTCAAGAAAATCTTCTTCGTCATATTTTTTTATGTATAATATCTATGCATCAAGTGATTGACAGGTACTGAATTCTGTAAAGTTACATGTAACATAATATAAAAATAATATGGATGTTAAAGAAATAAGAGAACTGGGTTCAGGTACATTTGGAGCTGTCTATTGTGGAAAGCTATATAGAAAAATTGTTTCTTAGGAAGATCATCAGAAGAAGATAGATTGGTATTTAATTCATTTAAATTTCAGCATAGTCTTGTTTTACACTAGCTTCATTTTATAGATAAACACAAACTCAATTTACTGGGTGAAAGGCTTCACGTAGCATGAGATTTTGATAGTTTATATATGTACTTTTACAATATAAAAATAACTTACCAGTGGAAGATTTCATAGTTCTTCCAAGTGCATGGTAATTAGATTTGGTTGAATAACAATATGCTTTTGTATACAAACATTAAAATAAGAATATTGTTCTTATAAAATGATTGAGTATGTAAATTTCATTTCTCTAGTAAAGAAGACAGAAGCATTATCTTACAAGATCATTAAGTTCTTCTTCAGAAGAGCACAAACCCATGCTTCTCTCCCTAGCAGCATTGTTTGCATCACGAATCTTGTGCAGATCTTCTCTAAGAGGTTTTATTTCTTTTATTTTCTCATTCATTGCTTCATTGTATTTCTTCCTCTCCGCAATAAAAGGCTGTAATTGTGATTTAAGATTTGATTTCTATGCCTACATAAAGAAATCATAAAACACAAACAAATAAATGGTTAATTCTTAGACACAACAAAACATGTTATAATTCTTAAACTAGCATTACCTGCTTTTGTAACTCAACATAGCTGCCACACTGACCACACTACACAACATACATACCCACTGCCTCCCTACGGCAGCTGCCTTTATTCCATCTCAGATACCCACTCACTACTCATCAAATCAACCAAGTTCTAGCCTTATAACCACTGCAACTACAAACCATATCTCTGCTTATCCACTTCATAACGACTAACCCTGACTGAAACATCAACTCCTGAACAACACCACCACATTGCTTTCCAACAACTTAACCATTGTCTTGGCTTCATCTACTCACAGTACAATACAACAAGTTCACCAATCAACAGTTGCTAACCCAGCATACACAACTCCTCCACTTCACAAAACATACACTTCACAAAACTCAACACAAACAATAGTTCACTCCACTTTCATCTTGCCTCAAAATGACATCACAAACATCTGCACAATCAACTACACTACAACCAACATCGAACCCCCTTGCTCTGCACAATTCATTCTTCCCTCTACAACCTTCCATCCACCAACTCCTCATCCCCTCGACCATCACCAATTGCTAAATCCATCAACCCAAATTCGAGAATCAACAGCTATACTCCGCCTACCAACCTGCTCCATTACAGTCACAAACACCTCCATCCCACACTTCAAAAACATTGAATCGAATTTTAATTATGGATTGGCTGTTAATTTCGGTGGGAAATTGAATCGAATTTTAGTTATGAATCAAATTTTAATAAGTGTGAGCAACTGAGAATTCATTTGTTTTGTTTTATCAGAAATATGATTTGAGGGTCTGAAATATGATTGAGAGGAAGAAGAACCTACGTAAAGCAAATTGAAGTCAGCATCGTTGAAGTGGTTGTAGTCGGCATTCGATAATGGGAAGTGGATGAAGTGCCGTTGATTTTTAAGAAGTGGTTGAATCGACATTGATTTTGGGAGGAAGAGGAAACCCTAGATTAAATTTTATGCGACCGAAATATGTCTGGAAATGGATGGGTAAGCATGAGAAGAGAATGCACGTCTAAATTATAGAAGACTCCTCTTATTAATGAACTATTTACATTTTTACCAACTACGGTAACACTTATTTGTGTTGCAAAGTTTATTCAGAAAAGTATTTATTTTCACCAACACTTTTCCGATATCCTAACACTTTTTTACCGTTAGGAGTTTGCAGCATTTATAAGTGTTAGCAATTAACAAATATAAACTGTTGCAAAGTCACTGGTTTGGTATAGTGTCTAGATAAAATGTTCTCAATTAAAGATCTAGGGTGCTTAAATTATTTTCTGGGAATTGAAGTCAAAAGAATATCCAACACAATGATTCAACTAAGCCAAGAAAATACATCTCAGAAATTCTTATTAGAGCAAAAATGGACAAGGCAAATGCATTATCTACACCCATGGCAAGCAACTTACACTTATCCAGAAATAAAGGTGAAGCAATACAGAATAGCAAACATTACAAAAGCATTGTTGGAGCATTGCAATATGCAACAATTACAAGACCACAAATTGCCTTTAGTGTAAATAAAGTTAGTCAATTTATGCAAAACCCACTCGATGAGCATTGGAAAGCAGTAAAGAGAATTCTAAGATACTTAAAAGGCGCAATGGAACATGGACTGATCTTAGAGTCATGTAAGAATATAAACATCAATGGATATGCAGATGCAGATTGGGCTACAGATCCTGATGATAGAAGATCCACAACATGATACTGTATATTCTTAGGCAAAAACCCTATATCATGGTGCTCAAAAAAACAACCAACTGTATCTAGATCTAGAACAGAAACAGAATATAGAAGTGTGGCGAATGCTACTGCGGAAATAATCTGGGTAAATTCACTTTTGAGTGAACATAAAGTCAAAACTGACAACAAAGCTACAATATGGTGTGATAATCTTAGCACTGTTCTACTCAGCGCAAACCTAGTTCTACACGATAGAACTAAACATATGGAGATTGACTTTTACTTTGTTAGAGAGCATGTTACCAGCAATAAATTGAATGTAAATCATATACCTGCATCTTACCAAATTGCAGACATATTGACAAAGCCGCTATCTAAAAAGAACTTCCTACCGTTCAAGCAGAAGCTGAAAGTCAGCGCTGCTAACAATGATCATCAACCTTGAAGCAACTTCATCTGAGCTAAAGCTCGAAGCTCATCAAATCAAAATCTGGAATATTAAGTCTCACAAATCCGCTTCCTACTGCTCAAGCAGAAGCTCAAGGTCAGCACTGTTAACAACAATCATCAATCTTGAAGCAACCTCATCTGAGCTAAAGATCGAAGTTCATCAAATCGAGATTTGGAATATCAAGCTTCATAGATCTGAAGTGCGTTATTCAACAAATCTATATCAAGGAAATCCGAGTCGGTAAATATTCTTAAGAAAAGTCTTACTGATCATGATTATCTATTTGAAAGTATGACATATAAGTCTTACCAGATCCGATGAAAGCAACTGTTACTCAGATCTCATCTTCATTTTCATCGAGATCTAATTCCAAAAAATAAATCACATCGAAATTAGCAGTTTTCCGAAGAAACAATTTCAGATTTTTAAGAAATTGAAGATCTTCAACTTATCTGTGATTATTCAAGACTATGGAGAGAGACGCAGAAGATTCGCTATAATATTTGAAGTAAAACTCTGTCTGATTGAAGAATTTTTTTGAAGGAAATAGAGTCGGCGGCGCCATTATTTCTCTTTTTTGCAAACCCTAGATCTGATATAGGGTTTGACGGGGCGAAATAAAAGTATTTGCTTCTGCAGAGTATACAAAGATGCGGTAGAGAATACAAACACAATATAGATGCGGGTGTAGCCACTAACAATTATTCAAGCCCATCAACCAATATGCCTCCATATTATATAAATATACTGTTGTATCAGATTTGTAATGTATCTTTTCATTTTCTGATTTTTGTAACAAAGTATCCGTGAATTCAATATCGGATTGAAATCAATAAAATCATTTCTTTCAAATTCTTTTTGATAGATACTTTAAGGTCGGTGTGCTATTTGAATTGACCAGAACTAAAAAAATTGGGTTGCATCAAAAGGTATATTAATATGCACTATGTGAAAATGGCTAAAATACATGAAACACTTTTTCCATGTCACCATCTTAAAAGTGATTTAGTTCTTGGTTATGTTCATTCTGATCTTGAAGTTTTCAAACTGGGTTTCACACAAAATATCATGCAAAAGATCGATGCTTATACAGGTTTTAGTAAAAATACATACATATACTTCTTGCCAAATTCAGTGAACTGTTTACTGTATTTTTCTTTAAATATTTTTAGGTTACGAAAAAGGAAGATGCTTGGAATAATTACTTAAACAGTATATCAGAACATTTTATTTATGGCTTATTGCACTTTGATCTAATCTTTGGTGTTAAACACAAAAGGTAAAACGCTGCCTACTTTAGTTGGTTACTTCGCTTTCTACTTCAAGTTGGTGAAGATTTGGTTACTAATTTTGTTGGTTTCAAAGTATAATTGCCAAATATGCCGTCTCCTTCTCCAACTTACTTAACTACTCCATAATAAAGAATGAAGTAAGGATATCTTGAAATTAATCTCTCACGATGAATTATCCAAATTTCTAATGAGAACGCAGAAAAAATTACACGTAAATATAATATCTATCAAAGTATTTGACCTCTCATAAATGCTGATATAAAATGCAATCTGTTAATGATTACGTAGGTTTAAAACCATCTTAGATATAAAATATACGTTTAGACTTTACATCCTTGTCATTTACACGCACTTTTTTTCTTCTCACCAGGAAATTAATATATATATAGCAAAAAAGAGAAAAATGTCTTCCTCCAGAGGCTCACACAAAAAAACGAAGCATATGAACAACATATACCTCCCAAGACAAATACAGAATGATAAACAGACACAAAGAAACGAAACAGAGAAAACAACCCCACAGACACAAAGAGTCTGGATGCCACAGGCAATAAGGCCAAAGAAACAGAACCATCACAAAGAAACCCCTCTCCTGCCACAACTAGAAGGCGAAGGCCAATCCTCCCAAGACGCTACCAACGAACATCAAGCCTATCGACACAGAGACAGTAGCAACATCCAAACCGAGCAGCAAAAGAACTTGCTAAAAACAGCACCACCCGCGCGGAAAGAAGGAAGCCAACCCGGAAGTGGCCATAGAAACCGACAACCTGACATTTACACGCACTTTATGTTATGTATTTATTATATTATTGTTGGTTGCCAGTTCAGACATTGAAAAAGAAGTAAGGTTAATGTTGTAACGGGCATTCTCTAATTTTCTATTGTTAACTCTGCATTCATACAGTTTTAGAAATATTGAACGGCATATCTTGCTAAATTTATGAATGAAGCTAAGCATTCTGAATAGTATATCTTTGGATTATAGTGAATAGGTAGGGTTCCAAGCTTGCAAAGAATTGCTTCGGTAATGATGAAATGCACGCACAGTTTTGAAACTTCGGATGTATGAATATAATATTTCAATGCAAGATTATGTAATCGTAGCCAACACTGTTGGTGCAATGCAAAAATAAGTGATAAGAGAAATAAGGGTTTAAATGATAATACACAGAAGCAACTCAAAAGTGAAGATGGCCACGATATCTATAGTGTGATGTGCAAATTGCATTGCGAATGAAAAGTCAAATATGATGGCCAACCACGCAAATTTGAAACTCCCGTTGGAAAATAAACATTCGGCGACAATAGGAAAGTGTCTCCCTCTGGCTAATAATAATATTCTGATTCCTATTAATTAGAAATCTGTTAGGGTCAAAAATGCCATAAACACCCAATCAAACAGTAATTGAGAATTATAAAAGAAAAGAGACTAAAAAATAAAAACACACAATTTTTATAGTGGTTCCACAAATATTCTGACCTACGGATACTTAATTGTTTTCTATTGATCGTCCTTTGCTGCTACAAAGTATATTTTACAAATCGGTATCTTACTACTCGGGTATGAGTCGTACAGAATTTAATTCAGAATTGTATTTCTCAACTCATCATAGTTCAAAGTCCAGAAAAGAAGATCCCCTTTAAAGTTCATCTTCTCCTCTATTTATAGATGAACCCCGCCATCGAAATTGTCTGAAAACTATCTGTCACGTTCTTCACGTCATGCATGTTCATATCCCAAAAAGTCATGGGCAAACCTACTTCATTTTCTCAAGTCGGTACCGAGTTGACATGTCTTGATCATATTTTTTTTACTTTCTTTTCTTGTCTTCTACTCCTTGAGTATACTTTGTCCATTCATTACTTGCCACATTCCAACTCGGTAGCAAGTCGAGGGAGGTCAACTCGGTACCAAGTTGACTTGTCTTGATAATATTTGTTTACTTTCTTTTCTTGTCTTCTACTCCTTGTATACTTTGTCCATTCATTACTTGCCACATTTCAACTCGGTAGCAAGTTGAGGGGTTCAACTTGGTAGGGAGTCAAGATGGTCGAGTTGTGAAACCTTGTCAATTTACACTACAACAAAAATACCCTTTTACAACTGGCAAAAACTGTTGTAATAGATCTATTACAACGGGCAGTGACCAGTAGTTATATCCGCAGTTGTAATAGAACCGTATGTTTTTACAATGGTCGTTGGTAGTTGTAAAGGGGCTTTTTACAACTTCTTATGGCCGTTGTAAAAGATATTTCTACAATTGCTTAAAACAGTTGTAAAAATCGTTTTTACAACCGCTGCTAACTGTTGTGGTAAATTTAATCACAACTGCTTACGGATGTTGCAACAACAATTGTTATAAGTTACGTTTACACCTGTTATTAGCCATAAATTTTATCACAACAGTTGCAATTCATCTTTTCACAACCACTATTAGCCACAAATTTCATGATATTATAATTAAAACCAATATTTCACAAACAGTAACCGCAATCATTCACATTACTTGAAATAACACAAATCATTCACATTCAAAAAAATCGGAAACTATTCAAGTTTACACCATTTGCATATTCATAACTCCGTTACAAAACATAACTAAATCCATAACATATGTCAATAAGAATACAAATACGTACTAATCAAAAGAGATAAATTCCCTGTGCCAAGCAATAGTCGTCCCAACTGTTTCTTCGATTTTTCTTTGCTTGCTTCAAGCTCTGAAATTATTTGAAAAAATAAAGCATTAGTAGATGGAAAATAGTTAGAAGTTTCTCAAAAAGGCTAACGAAGGAAAATAATTTGAACAATGGAACCAAGGGGTCCTTTGATAGGTTTCTCATGCACACGGTACAGGGATAATAAGCAGGGGAAATTGAAAATGAAAAGGCACACGGTACAAGCCTAAAAAGGTGTTTTCAGTCTAATTTAATTGATATAGGAATTAGTGCAACAATATGGCATATACGGGTTGAATGCAAGTTCAGACTTTTTAAGAATAAACATCTACTAATAATAATTAGAACTGATAACTATACAGGACAGTAAAGCGATAACTTCCAAATCCAAATTCTACTCAGATGCATGCAATAAGAGAGAATTATCGTATAAGAAATTTGGGCTTACCTGAAGGCAGCTGCAGTTTGAGTATGAAGAAAGTCAATCCTTGCAAATCAGCAGAGCTTACAAGTACCACTTCAATTTGATCTACATCCAACAGGACTACGATCCTTTCAATTCAGCTCCTCGAAACTATATCCTTGAGCTAATCAAACCTCTATAGATTCTGACAGCAGTGCAAGATTGTAAGTCTTTTTGCTACTTTGTTCCTGACGCGATAATAGGGAATGATTCGCTTCATTTTACATCAGCAATTCAGCCGATTCACTTGGCATCATCTCAGCCTATAACGGCATCAACTACCTCAGACCACAGCTACAACAACTCTCCCCTACCATGTTGCAGCCTGTCAAACTCATGTAGCAGTTGTACTGCACTTTCAGTTCGTTTTCGTCTTTGCTCCTTTCCATACAGTAACAGTTCCATCTGTATCAGAAGACGCTAGCAGATTTTCACCATGATTCCAGGAAACTCCAATAATAGGAGAACCATGACCCTAAATTGTGATAAATATCCTCACAATTAGGAAGCAGAAGGGTATCAAAATATCACAAACATATGAAGAATAATTTCTGTGAGATATATCAACCTGTAGTTTATTTACACATGCATTATACCGCTTGGTTAGATCGTAGAAGTAAACGTTGGACTCTTCACTACCGGAAACTTGAAAGTAAATAAATCGTAAGAATTATAACAAAGTCAATGACATTGAATAATACTCACATAAAACCATATCAATGGCATCTAACAAATGTTTAGTTTAATTCTCAAGTTAAATCATTACTCATCACAGTAGTTAATGATAAAGAAGAAAAACGAACTTTATGCGTATAAATTAGTTATAGAGTAAGATAATTTACAAATCAATTTAAATAGTGTCTTGCATTGAATCTATACATTAAAAATAGAACAAACAAAAATAATAGTTTGCGATTCTCCACCAATTTGACCAAATGCAATTATGTGTTTAAATCAAAATCAAAATCAATAAAGAGTTTAATTGCATTTTTTCTCCCGCTTAAGAAAGCAAATTTATTATAGGAATAATTTTTACGCATACAAATTACTGAAAGCTTTAGTGATATTTATAATTCACATCTGTATATTAACTTTAAGTATAAATGCACTCTTATGCGTGTTAGCTTTGATCACTATGGACATTTACCAATGATTTTTGTTGTGTGGATAAATCCTTATCATGTACACAACATCTAATTTACTTCTCTACATCACTTAGCATCATCAAGCGCAAAGAGGTAAGGCGTTTTATATAGTTTGCAGATGGATGTGAAGCTAACAAGCTGCCACATTGCTGCTATATGTAGCTACAGTTATATAGTTTTAATTTTCTCCATTCATAGTAAAAACGGATAAAAATCAATTGTGTTTTCTATTTTAGTAAATCACTAGTACTAGAGTAGAGAACCAGAGTTTACTTTGCATTTATTGATTCTTACAGTCCATATTTTCAAAACATTCGGTTCATTATGTCTCGACAATTAATGCACTCTAACCTGGTTAGCAGTTTTTGCTTAGTATTTCTCATCCCCAGTATATTGGTGTCCAAATCAACTAAAGGGAAACAAGCTAAAACTAGAAACAAGATGAAAGCAAGACCTATTCAAAAAAAAAAGAATACAAAAATGGGAAAAATGAAAAAACAAATTTAAGGTAGGAATTAGTGCAAAATGAAATGCGGATGCATTAAAAAAAAATAAAGTGCTGGAAATATCTTTAAAGTATGAGAAAAATATGAATGAGCTTCGTTATTGGGTCCAATTCCAGTGGGCATTAACTTAAAAAGGCATGCCGGTAGGGATTTTGACACTTCCAGCTTTTGTCTAACATGTGCCAGCATAGCATAAATATGACACATGCTCACATGAATAACAAAGAAAATCATGCTACCATTTCAGTATCAGATTTGATTTTTACTTCTACATGCATTAAAGAATCCCCTCTACACTCTTCTCAATCAAAAGACAACCACAACTTTCCATACCTTACCTTTTAATGATACAAGAAGTCATGCATCGGTTATTTAAGTTGCTGGAAGCATTAACTCACCCAAAAAATTCACATCACCCAATGATCACTCAACTGAAGAATTGCATTATCATGCTTGCATACCTCAAACGAATTCTCCTCTCTGTAACTTATTATCAATTCAAGACCCAACTCCACTCAATTCTCATCCTATCCTCCTACCTGGTCTTAATCCTAACTCTTTATCAACCGGATCTCTCATCATATTCTACAACCTAAGTCTACTTCTTGCTATACACATTTATTTCAAAATTCATACACATATACCCTATCATCAGTATTAAAGAAACAACCAACATTAACAACATTCACATTGTAGCAATCAGAACTCTGGTTTAAAACAGGGTCATATAGAATTAATAAACATATAGAAAATCAAGTTAAGAATAGCACAACAATATTCCTAGTATCTTCTGTTTATATTTCTTTAGAAACACAATAAAGCTGAAGTTGAAATTAAAAATTGTAGTAGAATGTAAATTTTTAGATATTAGAAATTCATAGTTTTAAAAATACATTGTTTAAAACAACCATATCTCAAATTTCAAAAAAAAAATCAGATTTTGGTATTAAGAAGTAGAATATCAGATTTTGATGATATTATTCAGAAAATGATATTATGAAGAAGGAACAATGGTGTCCTTAGCAACATACGTTATATAACTGGATTTTTAAAAATGAAATTTGCAGAGAAGAACAGAAAGGTCAGAAAAATGTATTTTTACCATGCACTTGAGTCTTTATCCTGGTAGATACCAGGTAAAAGCAATGACAATATTGTCATTTATCATCTTATAAGGTTCCTGACTGTTTCTATATTTGTTAATTGAAATGTTTATCTTCATTTTTTTTCAGATCAAGTTTATTGTGGATGGTGTATGGATGGTTGATCCGCATCGACCTGTTGTAAACGATAGTGGATATGAAAATAACCTATCATGCCACAATAGTTCACTATGAATAACAAAACAGCAAATCTACTATATTGTATTTGTAGCAGATAATATCATTTGATTTATAAAATCGACATACTAATAGACATATATAAAAAATGATAATAAAAAATATGAAGTAAAACACCATACCTATACCAGCGGCTACGGCGAGCAAAGCAAACGACGAAGAGTTGCGGGTTAGCGTTTGCGAGAGGGTTAGGGTTAGCGTTTGCAAAGCAGAGTGTGATTTGGCAGAGTGTAGCTGGTTAGGGTTTGTGGGTTTTTCTGATGGCAACGACAGTGAGCCGTTTACCTTTGTCGATGGCAACGGCAGCGAGCGAAATGACGGCGAGCAGGTTTAGCTTCGTGGATGGCAAGGCGGCTGGCACAACACCATGGGGTTAGAGTTTAGGTTTAGGAAATTTTAACGGTGAGGTTTGGTTTAGTATCTTAATAAATTGAGCGGCCTATGGAGGGAACTTAAAACTTTCGTTAAGCTGGAAAGTGAAGTTTTATTTGCTGAAAAGACAAATGGCACAAGCAGTTGTTATAACTAAACAATTAGAACAAACGCAAAAAAAGGGTTGTTATAGATGTATATTACAACCGCTCCATAGAGATAGTTGTTAAAGTACCTTTGTTACAACTGCTGAAAATAAATAGTCATTAAAAAGTACCTATTACAACTGTCAATTTGTGCTAGTTGTAAAGTAAAAGTTGTAATATGGTTGTTTTCTTGTAGTGTTATGGCTATCTCTGTTACACTTCTCCATCTGTCATCTCGTGATGTTTTTAAGTTTTGACTCCATTTCTCTATCGTTCTTTAATCCAGTTCAATCATTCGAGTTTGTCCAATGACTGTGGAAATTTTGCCCGTAGTAAAATCTATTAGTCAAAATGTTAAAAGAATATTCTATAAGTTAAAGAAAATGTTGCAAATATTTCGATATTTACAGTTTCTCAAATTACAATATTTTCTTATTATATGATTACTTGAGCTTCAAGTAATACAACTATAAATATGAGTCGTATATTGTAGAATGGTCGTCAAGTTGTAACAAAAATTGTTAACAATATTCAATAAAGTTTGTTATTCAATTATTTTCAACATGGCATCAGAGTGGAAATTCAATTCTAATACATTTTTCTTTCTATAATTCAACCCCCAATTTCCTTAACCTTCACACCTCAGCCCGACTCCAGCATCATCGGCACCACCAACACTACCACCTTCCCCCTTACCCTCACAACCCCATCCATCCAAAACCCAAACTCTAAACAATACAATCTTGCAAAAAAACCCACTTCAGCCCCTCCTCCTTTGCTTTCCATCAATCCCAACCTAGCCCTCCTTTACTATAAATTCCAGAACCATGCTAAAGAAACCCTAATTCGCTATTGTACCTCAAATCCTTAGCCTATCCTAAACAGCGCCATCACTTCAGCTGAAACCCGACCTTCACCCATGTCAAAATACCTGCATCATATCTCGACCTCTGATTTGGCTCACCCTCACCACCAACTCACCTTATCGGCCATCGCAACTTCAATCCCGCATCTTTGAATCAATTTCTCCCCAACCTATCATTACTTGAAACCTACTAGTTTTAGCAAGATCTACATCCAAACTCCTTCAGAGTTGCACACTTGAGTTAAACAACAAACAATTATACATCGCAACTATACCTTGCCAGAACCCATACCCGATTATCCTCACCATCACATCTGCAAGTCGTGTTCCCCCTTCAAGTCGCAAACCCTACAGCTACAGACACTGTAACAACCCGGTATTTTGGACCATTCAAATCGACAATAATCCACACATGTCAGACTTGAATAATGCAAAATAACAGATTGTAATAAAATTTGGAGCAAATAAAATCATTCACAGAATCACAAACACAGAAATATCAGAATAAATCGCAGCGGAATTTAAAAATAACCATAGTGGTTCATGAAGCCACTAAAATACATAGTCTTAAAACAAGTACAAATTACATAGTCTAAAAACCAATACAGTTTGAATAACCATAGAAAATCCCAAATTCATTTGTCTCAATTACATAAGCTAAAATAAAAGACTGAATAGCAAAACAGATAGCAGCTTGATAAAGATGATCTCCAGTAGTCCAAGCTCCGTGAAGATGAAGTCCAACTGATACTCAGGCTGACCCGAGCGTAAAATAAAACATAAACACTCGAGTCAGGATATACATACTTATACAATGTAAACCAACTCAAGTGAACTGTAGTAAAGGTACAAGTAACTTAGAAGATGCTTGGGACCGCCCATCCTCTAAGGACCCATTAAAATATCTACTATGTAGTAATATTCGCTATTATAATAGTGTCTAAATAAGTAAAGTATAATCATATCGGAAAATAGCGTTAAGGGGATGGAGAACCTTAACGCGGTCGGATCTTAAAATCATAATCGTAGTAAAGCTCGATATGGTAGGTGACACGGCACAACTAGGCAATGCCAGGGTAGATATACCAATTACGCACACGGACTGATGGAGCGCATAGCAGCCACTATCGTCCACCTCGAACAACATTCCCAAATCGGAGGATGGACATCTAGTCAAATCACAAATAAGAGGTTAATATCGAAGAAATGTGTCCGAGAAGAGGTGCTACCTCACTGGTCTGAGATCGCTCCTAATTTAGCCACCTTATGCCAACTCACGGGAGTTGGGTCCACGTAACATACCTTAAGAACGTCGCCACCATCCTACTTCATTCTGGAATCTCCACCGCGTACACGGTTGTCAAAGTGGTTTTCGGTATCGACAGAGAGTATGTCCATATCCGATCCCGGTCTCTTTGCCAACCAATCGTTATTATAACCCGTGGTTATAGATTTAAAACAATTTATCAAATATACTTCAAATTTAACCATTTAAAACAAAGTCATTATTCTTTTAAATCAAATATTAAATTCCCAAAATTTAACCTTTTCGGAGTTCATTTATTCACTTAAAACAATAGCGTTAAAATTTTCAGCTTTCACAACATTTAAAAGTGCGGCGGTAAGTTATATTTGAAACAATTTTATTCAACAAAACAACATTTATAAACTACTATAACAGTTCAGTTTTTAAACAAAATCATATTTCAGCCTACTGCAGTCCTTAACAAGTGCTACAGTAGCCCTTTTATTAGTTCAGGTTCAATTTTAGTTTCTGCTACAACAGCACTTACCAAGTACTATCATAGCCTTAGTTCATTTTAGTCTTTTGGTTCACTTATATAACCACAGCACTTAACAAGTGCTACAGATTCTACCTAGTTCAGAACTTATAAAATCATACATTAAAATGTTCATTTAAATCCTTTAACTAATTTATTTTAAAGAGAAATTTTACAAATCAAAACCAAAAAAACTTACAAGTTCGCTTATTAAATTCATTTCAACATCTAAACTTAAACTCCATTTTCCATCATTTTAAAACTAAATTTTCATTTCAATTTAATTGACTTAAGTTTCCATCTTTTCTTTTAGTCAAAACTTTAAATAAAGTTCCATTTTAAAATCAATAATTTTCCATTTATTTATATTTATCTCATAGAAAAATCATTTCTATTCTAAATAAATTATTTAAAAATTCGATTTAAATCAATTTAATATTATTACAATATTTAAAACATTTAAAGGTATCCAGAAAAATACAGAAAAATAACCACGGGTCTGTATAATATTTTCTAGCCTAAGTCAAGTGATACGGATACCATATCATTTCAATCCGTAATTTACAAAGAAAAATCCGGGTTTTATCATTTCAAACCCGCAATCCCAAGTAAATAAAATTTAATTGAAAATCGTTCAGGCCTATCATTTCAGCCCATAACGATCTTCCCTTATTCTAAAGTCCGTTCGGGTATGTATCATTTCAACCCATAGTGATTCTATTGTACAGGGAACTTGCAGTGTGATTTAACAGAATAGAATAACAGTAAAATAAGAACAGAATATAACAGATGATACGAGATGCAGTTTTAACAATTCTAACATCAACTATAAATAAATCACAGGTAATTACAACATCATTTATTTATTTATTTATTTCTACACATTCAGTTGCGGTCGTTTCACAATCATATAAGTATGAATATTCGTGTGAGATTTACTCACCTCTATGGAGCTGGAGATTCGGAAAAAGAAATACGATGTCTATCGGAAGCACGCGGATAGTACGATCAGTTGTTAGCGGATGCGCCAACTAGATTCAAACCAAAAGCATAATAAATAATCAAATCTAAGATTGCACGAATAACGAATTTTCAAATGAAGCAAACAAACGAAAAAGAAACAAGTTGAAAATCGAAAGCAATAGCACGACCACTTTTAAAAATATAGATTATAACTTTATATTTGCAAAGTGACAAAACATTTTTTTCAAAACAGAGGTTTGGAAAAATATATAACTTCAAATAGACTATAACTCCAACATTTCACAAAAGTAACAAAACAGTTGTTGTTCAATCCTCTTTTTTTCTAAAACAAAGGTCAGTAAAACCGACTAGGATACCAAACACATGACAAAAGTAACTTTCCCATTCCCCTTTTTCTAATACAGAAGCATTCAGACAAAGATTCAAATACACAGTGGCTACCAAACTCCTTTTTTTTCTCTAAACAAAAGCCAGGTCTAGAATACAAACTAAGATACCAAAAATTCAAAAGGACACAACAGTTTCATTCTCAGATTCAAATACCAGGCTCTGACTGGCCATAAAACTTCAAGAATGCAAGTGTAAAGGTGGCAAACAATATTCATTCCATTCACTGGTTCAAAACAAGGCTCGATCGGTTTGTGGTGACCTGGGTGGAGGTGCTGGGGTAGGGCTGTCACGTCTGGTGTGGGGTTGGAGGCGGTGGTGGGTCGTGGTGGCTGGCACGGTCGCTAGGGTAGTGGCTGTCTGGATCTCGTCCTGGGCGGATGGCTGATCTGGTCTCGGAATGGGGTGTCAGGGGTTCGGTCTGGGGTGGTCGTGGGGTTACGGCTGGTGTTGTGGTGACAGGCAGGGCGAATGGGGCTGCGGTGACGAGGCTGGTGACTGACTGGGGTAGGGCTCGGTGGTGGTGGTCTCGGCCTGGAGTTGTGGAGGTGGTTTTGGCAAAGGGGTTGGGTGATGGGCTGTCACGGCATGGGGTTGGAGACGACGTGGCTGGTCTCGGTCGGGGTTCGTGGTGACGTGGGATGGTGGAAGCGTAGAGTGGATGGTTGGTCTCGGCATGGAAAATATGGGGTTAGAGGAGTGGGATCTGGTGTTGAATGGCATGTACGGTGGCAGGCAATATGAGCAGGGGACAAACAAAACAAAAAAACAATGAAGGGAAAAGATGCAGCCATACCTTGGTTACGAAATCTAAATTGAAGCTGAAGTGAAGAATACAATTTTTTGGTCTGGAAACTTTTGTTTGATCGTGGAAAAATAAAAAGGCTGTTCACAATTTGTAGAGAGAAGGCAATAAAACAAAGTTTTGAATGGTAGCAAAATTTTAGGCAATAAATCCTTAATAAAAGCTGGTAACGTATGGAAGGCCAAGGCAAGAACAAATACATCCACGTGACAGGGATTTAAGGTGAGAATTTTAATTCTCAAAGCACAGTACGGTTGAAGCAAAAATCAAGGCACGGCTGAAGCAACCATTGCTAACGCAAGAAATCAAATGGACAGAAGAAAGCAACGAACGTAAAGTGTAACGCCCAAAGTAACGTACAACCGTTATTTGTTTCTTTTATTAAATAAAATTGAAAAATGCTAACGGTTTCCTAAAAAAACGTATCATTTTAAACCAAAATAAAAATAGCTATTACTATATTTAATAAATTTTTTATTGTTAAATATAAGGTTAAGAACAGATATGAATATACGTAACGAAATGTAAAGTTTAAAATTTCCGTTTCACCCAAATTATTACACTTTTAATTTAAATCAATATTTCAAAGATGTTTATTTTAAAAAAAAAAATTGTTAAAAAAATTTGGGCTGTTACACTCTCCCCCACTCAAAGCTTTTCGTCCTCGAAAAGGAACAAAGAAGGAAAACAAAGAAAGATAAGGCAGAATAGCAAAAGTACCTGAAATAAACAATTCCGGATTCGAAGCACGAATGCTCTCCTCCGTCTCCCAGGTGCAATCCCGTTCATCAGTGCTCCACTGCACTTTGACCAGGTTGACAGATTTTCTTCTTAGCTGCTTCGTACCTCGATCGACGATACGAAGTGGCTTCCTCTCAACAGTCAGATTTGGCTCAATATCCAAACTATCAAGAGCAGAAGGCTGAATAATAAGAGATGGATCATGCAGATAGCGACGAAGATGAGATACATGAAAGACATTGTGTATTCCAGAAAATTTCTCGGGTAAATCCAGACGATAAGCAAGAGAGCCAATTCTTTCCAAAATGCGGAAAGGACCTACAAATCTAGGAGAAAGCTTTCCTCTACGACCAAAACGAATAACATTCCTTAAGGGAGAGACCTTAAGGAAAACCAAATCACCAACAGCAAACTCTAAACTCCGTCTTCGACGATCAGCGTACTTTTTCTGTCTATCTTGAGCAATCCTCATCTTCCTCTTAATCTCTTCAACTCTCTCTGAAGCTTCCAGAACCATCTCAGGACCAAGAACCAAACGATTACCGGATTCAATCCAACAAGAAGGAGATCTACAAGGTCGTCCGTAAAGAGCAGAAAACGGAGATGTCTCAATACTGGCCTGATAACTATTGTTATAAGTGAATTCGACAAGATGGAGATGATCTTCCCAAGATCCTCCATAATCAAGCACACAAGCACGAAGAAGATCTTCTAAAATCTGATTCACCCTTTCCGTTTGACCGTCGGTCTGTGGATGGTAAGCAGTGCTCAGATTTAGATGAGTACCCAAAGAATCCTGAAAGGCTTTCCAAAACCTACTTGTAAAGATAGGATCACGATCACAAACGATACTGAGAGGAACACCATGGAGACGAACAATCTCCCTCATGTAAATCTCAAACAAACTAGAAGCTGAACGGGTAGACTTGACCGGAATGAAATGAGCTGATTTGGTCAATCTATCCACAATAACCCAGATACTCTCGTTACCCTTCCTAGTCCTCGGTAAACCATCAACGAAATCCATAGAAACTTGTTCCCACTTCCAATTGGGAATCTCAAGAGGATGCAATAAACCAGGAGTCTTCTGATGATCTGCCTTGACTTGCTGATAAGTCGCACACCTATTTACAAAAATGGAAATATCTCGCTTCATACCTTTCCACCAACATAACTTCTTCATGTCCTGATACATCTTGGTCACGCCTGGATGAATAGAAAGTCTGGACTGATGATTCTCCCGAAGTAACTCCTGTCTCAATCCATCAACATTCGGGACACAAATCCTATTATTAATTCTCAATACACCCTTATCGTCAATCTGAGCTCCATTACCATCAAGACTACTACCTCCAACTCAGCTTCGAACACTCTCCTTCATCAATCTAAGCATCTGATCCTCATCCTGTCTAGCCATAATACGATCCACAAGAGGTGAAGAAACAACAATCTGACACAACAAAGCTTTCTTCCTACTCAAAGCATCCGCCACAACATTAGCTTTTCCCGGTGTATAGTTGATGTCGAGGTCATAAGAAGCAAGGAACTCTAACCACCTAACTTGTCTCTGATTCAAATCCTTCTGAGAGAAAATATACCTCAAAGACTGATGATCTGTGAAAAGCTCGAACTTGGTACCCAACAGATGATGTCTCCAAAGCTTCAAAGCGAAAACAACAGCAAGCAACTCTAGATCATGGGCAGCATAATTTACTTCATGGGTCTTCAACTGTCTGCTAGCATAAGCAATCACTCTACCATCCTGCATCAGAACAGCTCCCAAACCTTCTCGACAAGCATCAGTGTATACCGTTAATCCCTCATTACCATTTGGAACGGTAAGAACAGGTGCAGAAGTAAGCTTGTCTTTTAACTCATTGAATGCGGCCTTACACCCGTTACTCCAAATAAACCTAGCATTCTTCTGAGTTAAAGCAGTGAGAGGTGCAGCAATCCGGGCGAAATTCTCAATGAATCTCCGGTAATAACCGGCAAGGCCCAGAAAACTACGGATATCAGTAGGAGTCTTAGGAGTTTCCCAATCCTGCACAGAATAGGGAAAAAAAGGATAAGAAAGATAGAATAAATTGAATGAAACAAGGAAAGAGAAGGAAAGAAGGACTTACATTGATCGCAGCGATCTTGACTGGATCAACTGAAACTCCATTACTAGAAACAATATGCCCAAGGAAACGGACTTCATCCTTCCAGAAATGGCATTTGGAAAATTTAGCTTTTAACTGATGCTTTCGAAGAGTCTCAAGAACAGATTTTAAATGTGACTCATGTTCTTCTTCAGACTTAGAAAAAATGAGGATATCATCCACAAAGACTAGAACAAATTTATTAAGCACATCACGGAAAACACGATTCATCAAGTCAACAAAGAAAGCAGGAGCAATAGTCAAACCAAAAGGCATGACTAACCATTCAAAGAATCCATTCTCAGTACGGAAAGCTGTCTTGGGAATACTTCCCTCGGCAACTCTGAGTTGGTGAAAACCTGTGGCAAGATCAAGCTGAGAGAAAACAGTAGCACCATAAAGCTGATCAAACATGTCATTGATGCGAGGCATTGGATATCTATTTTTCATAGTGAGCTTGTTCAAATCCCTATAATCAACACACATCCGGAGAGAACCATCGGACTTGGTGACGAAAACCACCGCAGCTCCCCATTCAGAATAGCTAGGTCTGATCAGACCCTTGGAGGACAGATCCTCTATTTGTTCCCTTAACTCAACCTTCTCGCGGGGTGCCATTCTTCTAGGAGGAAGAACTACAGGTCAAGCTCCAGGAATAAGATCAATGCGGAAATCAATTTCCCGCTTGGGAGGTAAAGTAGTAACTTCACCAAATACATCCGGGTACACTACGCCATAAATGACCTTCTGCAACATTTTTGCAAGGTGTTGCCAGCTAAAATGTTGCGATAGATACAAAATTTTGGTCCTACTGCAACGTTGTATTTATGGTGTTACCTTAGCCATAAAAATGTGTTGCTCTAGCTAAAAAAGTGTAACACGTTGCAACATTTTTATATAGTGTTGCTATAGATGTATTCAGATTAAAAAAATAATAAAATTAGCAATCCGCGTGAACACGATCCAACGGTCTACATTTAATCCGATTGTTAAACTGGATCACCACTACAATTTGCTCCAAATTTTCGTTCTCCCGCTTTACTTTCATATCATTTTCGTTCTCACCCCCAATTTCCAAATCCCTAATTTTCAAATCATCTTTTCGTTTCTTTTTTTTCTTCCAAAAACAAAATCTCGTCCTTTTTTCAAAGGTTGGTAGTGATCTCAGACAAGCTTCGTTCCCCATTTCGTTCTCACCTCCAATTTCGCTGCTGTTTGCCTACATGTCGAGCCCCATTTGCTTTGCTGTCGAGATCTGGAAATGTCTATTCGGCTTGTGAATCGGCGATTGTTGTTGGAGTTAGGTCATGATTGGACTGGGTTACGGTAGTGGGTGATTGCGATTGAAATTTCAAGCGATGGAGGTGAGGCCAATGGTGATTTAAGGTAGTTCTGGTCGATGGGTTGCTGAAATTGCGGTTGGTGAATTTGATATGGGAGGCGCTGGTGGGTTCGCGATTTGGAGGAGTTTTTAACAGGTTGGTTTTCAGTTTGATTGGTGAGGAAGTTAGGGTGTAGGGGTAGTTCGGGTTGTCAGAGAAGGCAGGTAGGTGTTTGTTGTGATGGTGAAGGCATAGGGTTAGTGAGGAGATGCGAATTGGTTGTGACAGATTGTAGAGGAAGGGATTTGTTGTGCTATGTGCAGAAATGGTTCGAGTTCGTTAGGTGATAGGGGCAGGAGTTTGTGGCTGATTGTAGCTGGATGGTGAATCTGGTTGTCGCAGTTTGCAGAAGTTGGATATGAAGGTGTGATGGAGGTTGAAGTATATGAAGTGATAGGTTAGAGCTTTGTTTGTTGTTGCGCGTTTGGGATGTTTTGGTTGTGAGATGGTAGTTTGGAAGAAAATGCAGTTTGCTGGTAGGGGTTTGGATAATGAAGTATGCAGTGGTTGCTTGAGAAGGTTGTTGTTGCTTGAAATGTAGCAGGGAGGAGTTTGGGTTAAGGCAGTTTGGATTGGTGAAAGAAAGCTGGTGGTGGAATGGTAGGTTGCTGTTACTGTTTTGTGGAAGGAAGGAATGGGTGGTTATGCCAGCGATTGTGATTAGGTGATTAGGCAACATGTTCGATGAAGGGTAATGTATTACTTATTAACATGCAACATGTTCGATGAAATGTCAATTTTTATTTATCATGGTTTCAGGTCTTTTACCAAGGCAGAGCTAAGAATGATGGCTGGAAAAAGGTCGGATGATTCAGAAGAAGCCATGAAAGAGTTGCAAAAGTCAATCATCGAGGAGTTGTTCAAATTCGCAGGAGGTGTTCATTTGTGCATCATTTTACGTCGTTTCAAAGAAGGTCGATCCCCGCCGGGACTGCGGTGCCCCGGACCCCCGCCGGCGCTGCGCCCGGACCCGCTTCTCGCCTCGCCTTCGGCTCGGCACTCGGCTCGCCTTCGGCTCGGCATATATTTGTTAGTGTCGGTGTCGGTGTCTGTATAAATTGAAACTACATATGTAATGAGTGAACTGAGTGATGTAGTGAGGAATATCTGTATATGTGAATATCAGTGTTATATATCATTGAATTGTAAAATAGTGGAGTCAGGAATTTGTACTATTTCAAATGTTGAAATAAAAAATTTATTTAAATAAATTACTGTTTGAATATCAAATTCTATGCAAATAGCATTTTATTAAATAAATATTTATTTCTATTAAAAAATCAAATATGCTCTATATTGTGGGCCCCACAAATTCAGAAAATCAATATCTATAGCAACATTTTTGAATGTTGCTACAGGCACCTATGGGTGTTGCCATAGACCCAAATAGGGTTCTATTGCAACAATATTACTTATGTTGCCTTAGATAGTCAAAATGTTGCCTTTGAGGTCTAAGGCAACGGCAAAAATTGCATCACCCTAAAAGTGTTGCCATAGACCTATGGCAACATTTTTCGGGCCTGAGCCAACATTTTTTTTGTGTTGCAGTAGGCCATTTATGGCGTAGTGGTAGTGATTGACTACACAAGTTGACTGAAGGTCAACAGGAGAAGAATCCAAAGAGTAAATAAAGCTACCAACACCATCATGAGGCAAACAACACTGAATAACCAAAGAATTACCCCGATCATCCTCAAGAGAAACAATTCGGGATTTACAAGAGATATGGGCATCGTGATTTCTTAACCAATCATCCCCAAGCAATAAATCAAAAGTATCAAAACCAAGAATATAGAAGTCACCACTAAAGCGGTGATCAGAATGGAAGAGTTTCACTCCTCTACAAATCCTACTAAGGTTCGCGGGACCCCCAATAGGATTAGAAACACATAAAGGAACAGAAGCATACCCAGGAGAAAGGAGATGTTCAAACTTATCACTAATGGTCATAGAAATAAAACTATGCGAAGCTCCAGTATCAAATAAAACACGAACAGGATGATGAAATAAAGTAAAGGTGCCTTGAAGAGTACCTTGATCATCGCTAGGAGCAGGAGTAGGTGCAGCAGGTGATGAAGCAGATGTGACAGCAAATAAACCAGATGGCTTTCCCTTCTGATACAATGGGCAATCATTCTTAAAATGACCTGGCTGAAGACAAACATGACAAAGATTGTTCCTGGTCACCTGAGGTGGAGGAACAGCAGCACTAACCGAAGTAGGGCAACTATTGGCATAGTGTCCCTTCTGGTCACATTTGAAGCAAGTAATGGAGGAAAGATCAATAGGGTGTCTCTGGGAAGGAGCAGATGCTGAAGATCCCAAGCCCGCATGCTTGATCCAATTCTTCTTCTGCTGGTGGAAGTTGGGCTTTCTCTTCTTGGAATTTGCAGAGGAAGATTGTGAGACATGAGCACCAGAAGCAGCAGGACCCTTGGAAGTAGGGTTCTCATAGCGAATAGCCATATCCATGAGCTCAGTAAATGTGCCATGAACATGTGAAATAAGGCGATCGTAGAACTCTGGGCGAGCTCCAGAAATGAACTTCTCATTCTTCTTTAGCTGAGTGTCGATAAGACCAGGACCAAATTTGGAAAGTTCATTGAACTTCCGTTCATACTCTGAAAAAGACATGGTACCCTGCTTGAGGTCCATGAATTCACGGTAAAGCTGAGATTTCCCGGCTTCGGGCATCCATTTTGCCACAAAAGCCTCCCTGGAAAGAAGATACAAACCGAACTTAAGATAGATTCAAAAAGAAAAGGAAATGGGGAAAATTCAAGTTAACACAAAGGATACCTGAACTGCTCCCATGAAAGATCACCTTCGTTAGTGTGAGTCGTAACAAACTCCCACCAATCTAAGGCTGACTCTTGCAGCTGCCATGCTGCTAACTGACGCTTCTGGGCATCAGTGATCTCTAGACCAGTAAAAATTCTCTCCAAACTTCGTAGCCATTGCTGGGCTTCGAAAATACTCTCTGAACCGGTGAACCTAGTGCCACCGAGCTGAGAGAATTCCTTGCAAAGAACAGTAAACCTAATGGGTGCAACAGGTGGAGGAGCAGGACCACGACCCCTACCTCTAGCATTTCCACGATTCATCCTGGAAATATCAAGAATAAATTTAGGACAAGGTACATAGAAGACAAAGATAAGTTAAGATAAGACACGATAAGATCACTTGGATGAATATCCTAATAACAAAATTTCTAACAAGGTAGATACGGAAAGAAGGAAGTTTAGAAAAAAAATTCTTCTTAAAACAAGAAAACTTTATATCAAAATAATCTTTGAAAAATCATTTGAGAAATCATTTAAAAATCATTTTATACTTTGAAAATACGTTCACTCTCAAAGAAATGATTCTGAGTTTGATTCCACTCATTCTAGGGTATTTCTACCCTATCTCTAATGAGTTTTTTGCTCCATAGGCTAAGGTTTGCCTAAAACCTGACTCCGATACCAAATGTAACGACCCGGTATTTTGGACCATTCAAATCGACAATAATCCACACATGTCAGACTTGCATAATGCAAAATAACAGATTGTAATAAAATTTGGAGCAAATAAAATCATTCACAGAATCACAGACACAGAAATATCAGAATAACTCGCAGCGGAATTTAAAAATAACCATAGTGGTTCATGAAGCCACTAAAATACATAGTCTCAAAACAAGTACAAATTACATAGTCTAAAAACCAATACAGTTTGAATAACCATAGAAAATCCCAAATTCATTTGTCTCAATTACATAAGCTAAAATAAAAGACTGAATAGCAAAACAGATAGCAGCTTGATAAAGATGATCTCCAGTAGTCCAAGCTCCGTGAAGATGAAGTCCAACTAATACTCAGGCTGACCCGAGCGTAAAATAAAACATAAACACTCGAGTCAGGATATACATACTTATACAATGTAAACCAACTCAAGTGAACTGTAGTAAAGGTACAAGTAACTTAGAAGATGCTTGGGACCGCCCATCCTCTAAGGATCCGTTAAAATATCTACTATGTAGTAATATTCGCTATTATAATAGTGTCTAAATAAGTAAAGTATAATCATATCGGAAAATAGCGTTAAGGGGATGGAGAACCTTAACGCGGTCAGATCTTAAAATCATAATCGTAGTAAAGCTCGATATGGTAGGTGACACAGCACAACTAGGCAATGCCAGGGTAGATATACCAATTACGCACACGGACTGATGGAGCGCATAGCAGCCACTATCGTCCACCTCGAACAACATTCCCAAATCGGAGGATGGCCATCTAGTCAAATCACAAGTAAGAGTATAATATCGAAGAAATGTGTCCGAGAAGAGGTGCTACCTCACTGGTCCGAGATCGCTCCTGTTTTAGCCACCTTATGCCAACTCACGGGAGTTGGGTCCACGTAACATACCTTAAGAACATCGCCACCATCCTACTTCATTCTGGAATCTCCACCGCGTACACGGTTGTCAAAGTGGTTTTCGGTATCGACAGAGAGTATGTCCATATCCGATCCCGGTCTCTTTGCCAACCAATCGTTATTATAACCCGTGGTTATAGATTTAAAACAATTTATCAAATATACTTCAAATTTAACCATTTAAAACAAAGTCATTATTCTTTTAAATCAAATATTAAATTCCCAAAATTTAACCTTTTCGGAGTTCATTTATTCACTTAAAACAATAGCGTTAAAATTTTCAGCTTTCACAACATTTAAAAGTGCGGCGGTAAGTTATATTTGAAACAATTTTATTCAGCAAAACAACATTTATAAACTTCTATAACAGTTCAGTTTTTAAACAAAATCATATTTCAGCCTACTGCAGTCCTTAACAAGTGCTACAGTAGCCCTTTTATTAGTTCAAGTTCAATTTTAGTTTCTACTACAACATCACTTACCAAGTACTATCATAGCCTTAGTTCATTTTAGTCTTTTGGTTCACTTATATAACCACAGCACTTAACAAGTGCTACAGATTCTACCTAGTTCAGAACTTATAAAATCATACATTAAAATGTTCATTTAAATCCTTTAACTAATTTATTTTAAAGAGAAATTTTACAAATCAAAACCAAAAAAACTTACAAGTTCGCTTATTAAATTCATTTCAACATTTAAACTTAAACTCCATTTTCCATCATTTTAAAACTAAATTTTCATTTCAATTTAATTGACTTAAGTTTCCATCTTTTCTTTTAGTCAAAACTTTAAATAAAATTCCATTTTAAAATCAATATTTTTCCATTTATTTATATTTATCTCATAGAAAAATCATTTCTATTCTAAATAAATCATTTAAAAATTCGATTTAAATCAATTTAATATTATTACAATATTTAAAACATTTAAAGGTATCCAGAAAAATACAGAAAAATAACCACGGGTCTGTATAATATTTTCTAGCCTAAGTCAAGTGATACGGATACTATATCATTTCAATCCGTAATTTACAAAGAAAAATCCGGGTTTTATCATTTCAAACCCGCAATCCCAAGTAAATAAAATTTAATTGAAAATCGTTCAGGCCTATCATTTCAGCCCATAACGATCTTCCCTTATTCTAAAGTCCGTTCGGGTATGTATCATTTCAACCCATAGTGATTCTATTGTACAGGGAACTTGCAGTGTGATTTAACAGAATAGAATAACAGTAAAATAAGAACAGAATATAACAGATGATACGAGATGCAGTTTTAACAATTCTAACATCAACTATAAATAAATCACAGGTAATTACAACATCATTTATTTATTTATTTATTTCTACACATTCAGTTGCGGTCGTTTCACAATCATATAAGTATGAATATTCGTGTGAGATTTACTCACCTCTACGGAGCTGGAGATTCGGAAAAAGAAATACGATGTCTATCGGAAGCACGCGGATAGTACGATCAGTTGTTAGCGGATGCGCCAACTAGATTCAAACCAAAAGCACAATAAATAATCAAATCTAAGATTGCACGAATAACGAATTTTCAAATGAAGCAAACAAACGAAAAAGAAACAAGTTGAAAATCGAAAGCAATAGCACGACCACTTTTAAAAATATAGATTATAACTTTATATTTGCAAAGTGACAAAACATTTTTTTTCAAAACAGAGGTTTGGAAAAATATATAACTTCAAATAGACTATAACTCCAACATTTCACAAAAGTAACAAAACAGTTGTTGTTCAATCCTCTTTTTTTCTAAAACAAAGGTCAGTAAAACCGACTAGGATACCAAACACATGACAAAAGTAACTTTCCCATTCCCCTTTTTCTAATACAAAAGCATTCAGACAAAGATTCAAATACACAATGGCTACCAAACTCCTTTTTTTTCTCTAAACAAAAGCCAGGTCTAGAATACAAACTAAGATACCAAAAATTCAAAAGGACACAACAGTTTCATTCTCAGATTCAAATACCAGGCTCTGACTGGCCATAAAACTTCAAGAATGCAAGTGTAAAGGTGGCAAACAATATTCGTTCCATTCACTAGTTCAAAACAAGGCTCGATCGGTTTGTGGTGACCTGGGTGGAGGTGCTGGGGTAGGGCTGTCACGTCTGGTGTGGGGTTGGAGGCGGTGGTGGGTCGTGGTGGCTGGCACGGTCGCTGGGTAGTGGCTGTCTGGATCTTGTCCTGGGCGGATGGCTGATCTGGTCTCGAAATGGGGTGTCAGGGGTTCGGTCTGGGGTGGTCGTGGGGTTACGGCTGGTGTTGTGGTGACAGGCAGGGCGAATGGGGCTGCGGTGACGAGGCTGGTGACTGACTGGGGTAGGGCTCGGTGGTGGTGGTCTCGGCCTGGAGTTGTGGAGGTGGTTCTGGCGAAGGGGTTGGGTGATGGGCTGTCACGACATGGGGTTGGAGGCGACGTGGCTGGTCTCGGTCGGGGTTCGTGGTGACGTGAGATGGTGGAAGCGTAGAGTGGATGGTTGGTCTCGGCATGGAAAATATGGGGTTAGAGGAGTGGGATCTGGTGGTGAATGGCATGTACGGTGGCAGGCAATATGAGCAGGGGACAAACAAAACAAAAAAACAATGAAGGGAAAAGATGCAGCCATACCTTGGTTACGAAATCTAAATTGAAGCTGAAGTGAAGAATACAATTTTTTGGTTTGGAAACTTTTGTTTGATCGTGGAAAAATAACAAGGCTGTTCACAATTTGTAGAGAGAAGGCAATAAAACAAAGTTTTGAACGGTAGCAAAATTTTAGGCAATAAATCCTTAATAAAAGCTGGTAACGTATGGAAGGCCAAGGCAAGAACAAATACATCCACGTGACAGAGATTTAAGGTGAGAATTTTAATTCTCAAAGCACAGTACGGTTGAAGCAAAAATCAAGGCACGGCTGAAGCAACCATTGCTAACGCAAGAAATCAAATGGACAGAAGAAAGCAACGAACGTAAAGTGTAACGCCCAAAGTAACGTACAACCGTTATTTGTTTCTTTTATTAAATAAAATTGAAAAATGCTAACGGTTTCCTAAAAAAAACGTATCATTTTAAACCAAAATAAAAATAGCTATTACTATATTTAATAAATTTTTGATTGTTAAATATAAGGTTAAGAACGGATATGAATATACGTAACGAAATGTAAAGTTTAAAATTTCCGTTTCACCCAAATTATTACACTTTTAATTTAAATCAATATTTCAAAGATGTTTATTTTAAAAAAAAAATTGTTAAAAAAATTTGGGCTGTTACAAACACCAATACCTTGCGAACCCCTTCAAGTCGATCCAACACCGACTCCACCAGCTCGTAAACTCGCGACCACTAGCTTGATTCCTTTAATTCGCCCCTACACTGCACCCCTTTAGGTCATGAACTTAGGGCTTTTAATGAGTACCGAAAAATCCAAAATCCATCCACATTTGTATTTGAAAAATGAAAAAAATAATTAAAATTTGAAAATCGGATACGAACATGATATGATTGTATCACATTCGAAATTATCCATCCAACTTTTATTAAGATAGTAGTTGAGATTATGCATATTTTACTACATAAGATGATTGATATATATTATTTTGTCATGGTAATAATTCATATTATACATGTATAAATGAATATTTGTTATCCAAAAGTGGTTATTATCATTGTATTTTTTATTTCTTGTATTTATGTTAGCATTATTCCTGAAAAAGGATTTACGTTGAACCAAAAAAAATCATTTATTTTTTTGACCTTACTAAATATGAATGTAGAGGATAAAGATTCGATATCCATCCTTATCCATGGATACAAGTATCTGATATCTAAAAATGATTTCGGTTGCGGATGCAGATATGACACTATCCCATCCGAAAGTATCTGTTATTATGGGTCTACATGAACTCCTTAGTCAGGCACAACAAAAGTTTGATTCGATGTTGCCTTTTGATGGATGAAATTGATTAGTATATTGATATATCGGTATTTGAGAAATTTAAAGAAGAGGATTAATACCCGATATTATTATACCAGCTTATACTGATTATCAGACCCGCACTAGTTTGATTTTCAGAGAATTTTAAAGCATTTATTTTTAGTAATGGAATTTTGGATTTCTGTTATTGAAATCTGACCATACTCTTAAATGCGAACTAGGAGAAGGTAAAATTTTGCATCTTTCACTGACAATGCTTGCAGAATCAAAGAAAGCACCCAAAATGTCATTCTCTATGTAATAGTTGACAACCAAAAGTTACTTGCTGGAACTCCTTCTACAGATATATACTTGATAAGTCTTAATTTAATATTTGAAAAGATTTTGAATTACCTCACAAATCTACAGTTGCAACTGTTCATTTCCTCGGCTACAAATTCCTTCAAAGTTCCCCTCTACAACCATAGGTTATGTCTGCACCTTCCTTTGCAGATCAGATCCATTATAACTCTTCAAATAAGTCATCTTTATGGGTCTTTGATTCTGGTCTTCCCACCACATGCCTTAAGACCCTTCATCTTTTGCTTCTTTATTCTCATCATTTTCTATTCATGTTATGACTATTGATGACACTCTTATGCCATTAGTAAGAGTCAGTTCTATTGTTAACCCAATATATATCTTCCTTATGTCTATTTTTGCTCAAATTTCTCCCAAGTATAATAAGCAAGCCAGTAAGATAAGGCCCGGTCCAACTCAAATCGGCTCAACACATCTAAGCCCGGTCTAGTTCATACTGACCCGTTTATACCACCTGTTCTTAATCTGACCCAAGCTAGCCCGTCTACTCAGCAACACTCTTGCTCTATGACCGATCGACTTGACTCAAGACAGCTTCTACAGCCAACTCATCAGACTAGGCCCAGCTCAAGCATAACCCATTTTGTCTCGGCTTCATTACAGCCTGTTTTTGACTTGTCCTAAGCAGCCCATCTCATTGTCCCATAATTGGCTCAGCACGTCCCTTGCAACTTGGTCCTTAGCAATATTCAACTTTCCTTAACAATCTTCAACAACAAGAAATTGACCACCACTTCTTATGAGAAGCTTCTCATCCGTCTTGCCACCTGTACATGTAAAAGTAAACGATGAGTAGTACAACCAATTGTATCGGGGTACTGTAGCATGTCCTACAAAAGCACGCGTACTCTCATAGAAAGCTTCCTTACTCAACTTTAAACACGCGTCTAGTATGGAGTGACAACTAGCATGCTTCTCGGCCATATATTCCACTTCTCCTTTATAGTTGTTCTCCATCTGCTCATGCGACCAGATCGACAGTCGAGAACACTTCCCTTCGATTTTACTGCACAATCTAAGCCATCCATCATCCATATCAGTTCATATAAATATCTCATACCATACAACATCAAATGGGTTGAAAATTTAGTTGATGCTCATTATTTTCAGCTCAGATCTACCGTTCATAGCAAACTAAAGTCTTAAGCTCTTAAGATTAGCAACTTTGTAGCCTTAAGTGTTTAATTTCTTATTATTCTCTTGTAATTCTTTGTAATTATAAGAGAGAAATATAGTAAGAGATTTTCATTATGGATGTAAGCAAGCTTAGCCGAACCACTCTACATCTTTGTGTCATTTACTTTAATTTTCCTGTTTTTTCTCCTCATTTTACATTATTAAGCCTAGTATAAGTACATGCCTTTTTGCTAATACAATGCATTAGACTAGTTCCGAGGTTGGCTAGTTTTTTCGTCAACATTTTGACACTAGGAATGTCTCTCCTTAAAGCTCTCACCTTTCTTCACTTTTTTCTTCTCTATACGCTCTTTTCAAGTTTCACCATATCTAATCCTAATGGTTAGAACAAACTCATCAATTCTAATGACCATGAGATTAATGGTAAAGCTGTTGTCAGCTTTACATGTTACATCGCTAAGTTCACCAATTACATGTATGCTCCAAGGCCTGTCTAATGTGGGAACTCTAGCCCGTGAAGTATAAGACCCGAGGACGAAATTGGATGCTCAGACAACTGTGAAGGTTGTTCCACCAGCCCCTCCAATGGCTGAACTGACTCCTCTCCAACATGTTCCCCCGATGCATATGATCTTATGAACACTGTCAAGGCTTGGGGAAGGGTGGTGCCTGAAACCTGATCGTGGATGTTCTTGCTCATCCAAGAAGACATGATTTGCGTGGGCCAAGTCACGTTCTTGGCATTGACCTAGAGATGGCCATGCATATGGAATCAAGCTTTCGCCATTCTCCTTCTAAAGAATGACTATTATGTAATTTGATACAGTTAAGGGTGTACCCTAGGGGCTATGTAATTTGATTATATTACTAAACTCTTATAGCGATCTTGTTTAAGATAAAGTAAGCTTTTAGTTTAATTTTCTATTATATATATTATTATATCGGGATATAATTAATGTTTTGCATATATTATATACAAGTAGAAAATCCTTAGGAAAAGTATTCAATCATTAGTATTGAAATGAATAAAATAAATACATGTCCTTAAATGTTCATAGTCAAGATGTATCTAAGATATCGATATATATGTTGAGACTAGTGTACTATATGCTCTCCATATGAGGATGGTGAATTACTCATGACCGTTGGGACAACAAGGGGTTACTTATATGTAGTTGTTTAGAATAATTATATAATGGCTCACCAAGAGTATTCTATAGGTTAAAAATCAAACAGAAGATCTTACGAGATAATCTATAATCTTTTGACTTAAGAATATCATGAACCTTAAATGTCTAAACTATTCTTTAATTGAGGTCAATCGCATGATAATGTGCTCATGTTTAGGTCATAGCTGGGTATAATTTGAACCACTTGAAGTGAAATAGTATTCAAGGGATGATTTGTCTCCTTCATATAAAAGGTTAATATCACTGTAATTGGTAGTCAATGTAAAGCCAAAGTTTTTGGCTAAAACAAATCTCTTAATCGGTAATCGTTATCAGATTAAACTATGAACTTTAATGTTGACATCGCAATTAACTACAAATAATGGTAGAGTTTTGATTATTGATTGAGCTCTAGATATCGAAGTAATATAGTGATGATAAAGTGAAAACATGCACAGTATATCATTGCTTAAGGGTGTCACTTTAGTAAATAAAAAATTGGGCATCGCCTAGATAATCTGTAAGCAAGTGACCTCGTGTCAAACTATTGTGCTTTAGCAAATCTCGTTCAGGATTCAATGTTTGAATTGTTCAAATATTATTGATGACTGAGTTCACACCTGAGAGTCACACAACTGCAACTCTAAGTTTTCCATTGAAAATAATTTACCGAAATAATTATAAAAGTTATAAATTATTATAATGGAGAAATTAATATAATGATTATATTAACCAATTAAATAATTATTATTATTATAGGGCCTAAATTAATTAATAGATTATATAACTGTTATACGTTTATCAAATTACATTTTGAGTCAATACAATAATTTAAATAATATATATATTATTTTTGTAATCAAATTTTTTTAAACTATTTTAAAGTAAGGCGTGCCAAAATATATGTGTATGAATTAATTAAATGGGTTCAATTAATTTGTGGATCTATGTTAGATATTTACACCACCTATTAGTGTTGCTATAAAATACTTAGATGCCTCCATTTTTGGATATAGATATTCATTCTCTCTCCATAAAATAAATTACATCTCAATGATAGACTTTGAAACTCCACCATTGAGTTAGAGATATAATTTCTTAAAGGCAAAACCGAAGTTCAAGGTGTGTTCGACTCGTAGGAGTATCAAGGAATTTTTTCCAAATTATTTTCGACCAAAATAGTTTTTTTTATTTTATATACTTTTTTTAATTTATTAAAAAAAGAGATTTTTTTCCTTCTCTTATGTTGTGCATGCCATGCATCATCACCATCATCATGCATCATCACCATCGTACACTCCTCTATAGTCGAATAAAGCAACAATGTATGTCACCGTCGATCTTGACTTCAATAGGGCTACTACATAGCAATGGCGTGTGGAGCTCTTTCACGACTAAGGCGATGGCGCAGTGCAAACAATGGTCGAACTAGGGTTTTGAATGGTGGCGTTGGATGGAAATCTTGAGTTATGAGAATGATCATCTCGAGAAGGGGAGTGCAACAGCATAGGCAGTGTCGACCATCATGGTCTCCAACAACGTGATTAATTCGACAAACTTTAGCAATAATGGTAGCTAAGGTTACACAGTGGAGATAGGTAAATTACTAAAAACATCCTAGATTTAATATGATTTGTATTCAACCCCTTATGTTTCAAAATAGAACATCTCTCACGTACGAACTCCATTTGACACGTGACTTGCATTGTTGAGTTCGTATTGAAATTATGGACAACTGACATCATTTTAACGGTAAATTAAATACCTTAGTTTAATATAGTAATTTAAATATTAGAGCATTAACATGATTATATATATTTGAATATTGACACTTTATAGGAATTATCACATTAGGATATTATTTATTCTAGTTCATATATTTGATATGCAAATGAATTTTACATAACTTTATAAATAAAATAAACTTGTTATATATATATATATATTATTTCTAATATTTGAAAATTGAATTAAAACAAATTAATTGGTTACATAAAAAATTTAACTAAATATTAAATTTAAATAAGCATGGTTTAAATTTCTATATATATATATATTATTGAACAAAAGAATAATAAATTACGTACATTATCTTAGTTGGTCATAAACAATGTGATGTTCTTAATCGTATATTATTTTGACAATAATATTATAGCATCCCTGTTCGAAGTTAAAATAAAATAAATATATTAAAATGGATTTTGGAAATTTAATTGAGTTTTTTAATATAAAATTTAAAATTGAGTGTAAACGATTGAATGAGTATTTTATGCGGTTAAATAAAGTTAAACAGTTATTTTGAGTATTTTGTTGATTTTCAATAATTGAATTTTTAGATTTATTTGATAATAAAAAGTGAATATTGATCTAAAATTCAAATTTGTAATCTGAATTATGTCTTAAATATCCAATAGTTGTCTGAAATTTTAATTTGAAAAAATAAACGAGAGAGGCGGTGTTTTGATAGTTGAAAAATTATTTTAGGAATGAATAAAATTATGGAAATTTTATAACGATTTAGGTCAATTTTTAATAGTAATAAAATGCTTTGATTTAAATTTAAATTTGAAGAGTTGCATGTCATTTGAAGAAGAAACCTATTTCCTTTTACTTCGTGGACCTTTCGTGCCTAAGAAACCCAAACCCAAACTCCATATTATATTCATCCTTATCCTTTATCTGTACCACCTTCACCCTAAATAAAAATCTAACCCTGTTTCCTCCCTTCACCCTAGTTTCACAAAATCAAAATCAAACAAGGAAAAAGAAGAAAATGCATGATGAAGGGAAGCGAGCTCGACTCTAGGAGGTCGTAATGACGTTCAATGATGGTTGGCAGTTGGAGTAAGGCGTGAGCGAGGTTTAATTGCGAGTTGGGTTTCGCGATGCAGGCGACATGAGGCGGCTGCTGCTATGTGCATGGCGGCTTCAGGCAAGGTAGGCTAGGTTTGACAATGATGTAGTGGGATCGAATGTTGGTAGGAGGTTTTGACTAGCAAAGATAGTGAGTTAATTTGTTTAATTCTAATTAATATACATAGAGTGAAATCAAAACCTATATTATTTTTATTTATCCAAATATCATCACTGCTAAGCAAAGGTTGAATTAATTGTGAGTATATGGTTTCTTACTTCTGAGCTACATTTTATATGCACTTTTTTGAATTGTCGATGCCTGAAGGTATAATAAGTATAGGGAAGGTTGATAATGATCATACTATGTTTATATGATTTGTATGTGATCTAATATGTGATAATTAAATAGTGAAGTTTGGTTGTTGTTTTAATGAAATCTCTACCTATAACAACTATTAAAGATGTTTAAATGATCATCTAAAGTGCATGGTTCAAGTAGCTAAGATAGAGAGCAAAGACCTATATATATGACATATATATAGTTATGAGTTATGGTTTAATCTTATGCATAAACATGAATGATGTAAGTTGCTTTTTGGATCATGTTTTACAATTTCAGATCATTGATTGATTATAAATGGAACTGAAAATGTAGGAAGAGTGTTTATTTATTTGTTTAAACGTAGTAGTGCTTAGTAGCCTGATATAATTCGAATTGTTTGAACAGAATAGTTGATATGATATTAATTGTATCATATGTTGAATACTAAATTGGATTAAATAATTATATTGAATTTGATATACTATAAATATTAATTTGAATAGAATATTAAAATATAGATTAAAATAATGAATGGCATTTAATAGATGAAATTGATATTTTAGCTCATTTTTCTATATTGAAATGAGAGTATTTCAAAGAAATAAAAATATTTGGGGATGAATAATAATTGTTTTTATGATATTCTATTTTATTAAAAAGGATTCAAATTATTTGTTATTTGGTTAAAATATTCATCCTGATAATTTGATTTTAGAATGAAGAGATTTTGTTTGTGAAAATAAATTAATTATATGTGATTGGTATGGATAATTTCAAATGTGCAAGAAACAGATTTTTGTATGGTCAATTTTCTTTAAAATGAGTGTATCTATATGTATACAGATATATACACATAATAGTTATTTAAATTGGACATTTGATAATAGTGGTACTTTAGCCGTTAAGGAGAATCAAACATCGTTTTTCTAAAAGGCATTCACACTTAATAGATCTGTTAAATTATGGAAATATATTTTGAAGGTTGAAATTGGGCTTTCAATATTATTATGAAATTGGATTTTTGGAAATCGTGAAATATTGTAAAATCGATTTTGATAAAATAAAGTAATTTGTGAAAGTTAAACCAGAGTAATTTTGATAGCGTTTTCTATTCATGATACTTTCCCAATTAAAATTAATAAAATTATGTTTTTTTTTGTATTTTCCTATTTAAAAATAGTTTTAGTGATTTTACCTTTTTTGAAAGGAGTGCTACCGTTTATGAACTGTTTGGATAATTTTCATTTTTGATATATGTCACTCAAAGGTAATGCCTCCTAGATCGTATGGGTTGGAATAACGGACTCCTAACCTAGGTGTCAATTCAAATCTTGGATCATAGGTGTTGGGAACGCGGGTTCTATCATTGAGTGTCGATTCAGTGATTTACTGTAATTAGCATTTACTAAATGATGATAATTATTTTGTACTAGATTTGGTGAACTGTATTGTAGGGCTATCAATGGTTACCCGAAAAATTCGATATCCATCTGAATTTGTATCCGAAAATATGAAAAAATATCCGTAATCCGAAAAGCGGATACGGATATCCGATAACCGAAAAGCTTTCCGGATACGGATATGGTTATTGTGGTATCCGTATCCGAAAAATATCCGTCCGATTAACTGATGCATATATATATTTAATTAAAATTATATTTAATCAAGAGGGAATTAAGCAAAAGGACAAACTTTGAAAAAAATTTAGGCTAAAGGACACAAAGTTTCATTTTTGGGCTGAAGGACAAACTTTGAAAGAAAATTAGACTGAAGGAAAATGCTAAATATAGTTAGCATTTTGTACAGTGCAAACATTGTACAAAATGCTAATTATAACTAGCACTATATCCAGTTTTACATTTTACAAAATGCTAGTTGTATTAGCATTGTCCTTCAGCTTAATTATCTTCCAAAGTTTGTCCTCCAGCCTAAAAATAAAACTTGTTGTCCTTCAGCCAAAAATTTTATGAAAATTTGTCCTTGTGCCTATTTTCCACTTTAATCAATATATAAATTTTCAATTATTTCCTAACCATTGGATGTTATTACGAATATGGTTTTTTGCTCATTTTAAGTGAAAACAGACAGTTTTAGTGTTTAATTTTTTAAAATTTTTGGATAGCATATGGATATTAGTATAACACAATATTCTATCATCACATTTTTTATTCCTTGGGTTTTTTATGAACATTAGTACAAAAACTGTTTTATGTTGATCCAAACCATTTCATTTATACTTTTAAATTTATTGATTATGGGCGGAGCGAATAAATATCCGATATCCATCCGTATTCGAAAATTAAGCGGATACGGTTATCCGATATCCGAAAATTAAGCGGATACGGATATCCGATATTCGAAAATGATTTCAAATACAGATACAGATATGGCATTATCCATATCCAAAAGTATCCGTTGACTGCCCTACTGTATTGTATTATGGAATATAGTTTTGATGAAACTGTAGAATATTATGAAACCAGTTTTTATAAATGGAAAAGGTAGCATTTTAAACAAATAAAAGGGAAATATTATCTTGCACAATGTTTTGGAAAGGCATTTTTACAAATTTATTTGAGAAATATATTGCAAAAATTTATTTTATACAAATTGAAAAATATTGTGATAATTTATTTGTTCCAAACCAGTATTTTGACATCATTTCAAAGTGGAGTTCTGGTATATTTTTTGTAAATGAAGTGATTTTTTGAAAGTAATTTGGAAATTCATTTTAAAGTGATTTTGGAGGGATGATTTAAAAGAAAAGGAAATTGGAAATCTATTTTGAAATGTTTTGAATTACAAAGCTTATATGGAATTATTTATGGGTGTAGACTATAGTGATAGGTTGTGTTTCTAATCGAGTACGATTACACAGTGGCTAACATATTTAACAACCTAACACAAACATTATGTTATGTATTGAGCAAGGTTACACTCACAGCTAGGTTTTTAGCCTGACTCAGGGTTTCTTATGTATTTAATAACCTCGGGTCAGACTAAGGTGGTTTTACAGGTCAGTATTATGGCTGTATATGCTTCATGGTTTACGATATGGAGTTAGAGCAGATGATGATGGTGAGTATTTACTTTGCTTGTACTTACCAGGAGATTCCATTGTATTGGTCAATGTGATGTATTTGTGTGATGAGTTATATATATGAGATAATGTATTATATTTTCAGATAAGATATAAAATTCATCATTTTTGTTTGCTTCGATTCTGTTAGTTGGGAAATTCTCATTAGTATCTCTAATACCGTATTATTCAATCCTAGCAACTTGTGTATATTGCTTTATGTTGAGATGAGATACATATTATTTCAGATGTGTTTAGGATTGTAACATATCTGCATTGACCCAAAGTATTATATACGAGAGATCGCTCCTCTCGAGGCCTTTGATTCGGGCTATTGGACAGTGATTTCACTTTTTGATAATCTGGTCACTAGAACAGGGTGTCAAAAATTGGTATCAAAGCCAAATTATAACACCCTACCTCTACACCCATACTACCAAAGAGTATTATACAGTAATACTGTCTGATAATACGGAAAATGATGCGATATTTGGTGACCACATGTGAATATTTCTTAGGCTAATACTGGTACGTATTCTTACCTCATATAATACATTAAACATACATACTCGATATCGGCACAAAGCAATAAATATGTGGGATTCCAGGGTAGAACAATACATAATATAAATAGAGAACGCAGAGCCTTAGAATGCAGCAAAAAGTATAATATCACAGCATATATATCAAAAAATAATACAAATTTTGTCTTCCCATAATTATATACAAAATTATCAATATAAATACATCACACCGAATACATGATATCATCATATATCAATATCACTTAGTACAAAACAACTAGCCTCGCTATCGTCCTCTACTCCATCACCAACTCGGGCCCCAAAAGAAATAAACAATCATAGTAACACATCCTGTCAAAAACAACCTCAGTTTGACCCGAGTTTGTTAAACAAATAACACACTACAGTCAAGGTAGAAACTAGTTATGAATGTATTACTTTGAAATGCTATAACATGGTAATAACATGTGTAAATAAATATGAGTAAATGTAACACACTTACTAACTACCCATCCCGCATCTCAAGCACACAATGTCATAACACCCATGTCATGTATCTATAATATTGTGACCCATAATCACAAATCTACTCCACTGTGATTTACTCCTAATTATAATTATTTACTGTCACATTTATTTTTAAGCACATAATGTTTTAGGTTTGATCGATATGTATCTATATGTAAATAACTAGTACACCTTGTTAATTTCTCTCTACCAGAAGCCAAATAAACCTTAAGAGATGCCACCTAGATGCGACATCCCCCTCGATCTAGAACTGTAGGTGGCCTAACATGACTTGTTTGCTGCACTAAATACCTCACCGGTCCCCACCGACAATCCTCATTCGATCAATCACACAATATTTGCCTATCCTCACTTGTTGTACATGTGCAGCATATCGTTGGACTCATTACAATGGGGCCAAATTGTCACGACTCGAGGCACTACCCTATAGTCGGTCCGGCTATGATGGATATCTAGTTGTTGACTAATAAATTAGTCAACCTTGGAATTAAAATGTAAAACGACACAAGCAAATTAAGTAAATGACACAAAGACGTAGAGCGGTTCAGCTAAGTTTGCATATGTCCACTATAAAGATCTCTTACTAGTTTCTCTCTTATAATTACAAGGAATTATAAGAGAAAAATAAGAAATTATACACTTAAGGCTAAAAAGTTGATGATGTTAAGAACTTTGAGAGGATTAGTGTAACAACCAGCCATCTAGGCAGCCCGATCCACATCTAAATGTGGCACTGACATCGTGGATGTCGTTGACAATGGCATGGGTTATAGTGTAATGGATCTTAAGGCTACTTTAATACTATAGAGGGTGAATAGTGTTTTATAACTTTTATGAATCTTTTTAACTTAGTTTCAAGATCTAAATCAAATCACAAATTATCAAAACAGATATATACTAATCAAGCAGTCACAGATGTAATCATAGATAAAATAAGAGCAACAACAAAAGGTAAAGTAAGAGAGATGACATCGAGAATTTTATACTGGTTGGATTAACCAATTCTACATCCAGTCCCATATAATACTATATAGATTTCTTTTCAATCGCCTACTTTGACCAGGTAGCAAGCAAACTAGAATACAGTCTTGATTTCAAGGCTACGAGATACACCCTCCTGTCTCACGAGTCCGGGGCAAACTCTCTTTATTTACCGGACAACAAGATCACCCACTAGATTTAGACGGGCTACTAAGTACACCAAGTTGATTTGAACATGTAGCAAGCACACCGAAACAAATAAGAGTAGATTTATTGATTTCCAAATACAAACAGTTGTACTTGGGATACAAGATATCCTATAGCCCTTCTGATAGTGGTTTAACCTTTGAATTGATGAGAGAATACTTCCAAATAAGTAAGTATATTGTAGAGAATGAATGCAGTAAAGTAGAAATTGAATTTGAATGAATTCGAAGAGTATAGAAAGTGGATTTTGTGAAATATATGGTGAGAATTTGGAGTAAGAAGAAAATAGAGAACGTTCTTAATAAAATTTGTTTTCCAGTCCCCTTTATATAGTGTATGAAGAGATGTGTCTATTCGCGAAGAGATGAAGTTGAAAATTACAACTATTCAAAATCCAAAATACACCTCTTTAATGGCCTATATTTCGACATTCATAAGAGACTTATGTCGACATATCTATGTAAATTTTGCAAAACAATAATTCTTTTAAATTGTTTTCAAACTTCTTTACTTTTATAAAATAATTTAAACATAGTTTTTAAATATTTTGAACACATAATTTTTTTATAAAATATTTGTAAAAATATATTTTTAATTTTAAATAATTTATTTTAATAAAATACCAAAGATAAGAAATTTGTGATAAAGATCAGAATCTGTTATCAAGGACTTTAACAATTTATTCTAAGGACTCATAACTATACATTAAACTCTTGAGCTCTTTAAATCTTTTGTCTTTAAACTCACGAGTCTTGATAATCTCTGAATTTTGAACTTTAGTCTTTATACCGATCAGTCTTCAAGTTTAATCATTATGTACTTGTGTATTATTTTGCAATATATACTATACAACTTGGCAAAACCTTAGTATTTATATTTATATGGTTGTTATCATCAAAATCAATATCTAGGGTGTTAACAATCTCCCTCCTTTTGATAATGACAATGATTTAAATATTCCTGTATATAAAAGATAATGAAACTCCCCCCGGGTTAAATAACTCCCCCTTAGTATATACATGTGTTATATTTTATATTTTTCTTCCCCTTTGTCATCAACAAAATGGATCAAAAATAAAACTCCTCTTAAATGTGATATACTTATGGAGTCAAAATCAGTATAAATCCTAAGAATTTTTTTTGAGATTTAACCTATTGTGATTAGTTTATATGTATGGCATATATTTATGAAAATACTAGTTATTTTAAATGTGGTATATTCAGAGCATATATTCATGACATATTTTGAGAAATGATTAAATTCTAAACCATATACTAAATATTAAATAAATAAAACAAGACAAACTTTATTAATTATTCCAAAATATAAATCAAACCATTATACAATGCAAACATATAAGTAAACATATTAAACAAATCAAGTCAAACCATATATACAAACCTATAACAATCTAAACCTAGCTATATTAAGTATTTACAAACCAATCAAATTCAAATATAAAAGTTTAAAATACACACTTATGAAATTTAAACAAACTAGAATACTAGATTTCCCTTAGAACTTCAACCCATCCTTCGGATCCAAAGATTGAATTTGTTTTGATGACATCCCAATCTTCTTATTGCATGTTTGCTTTAGAGTTTGAGAATTCTGGGTTGTTGTTTTGATCATCTTTGATAAGGGAGGAAATTAACCAATGAAGATCATCAAAATGTCTCTCTTGTTCCTTTATCATTTACATTTGACTTAATTCCAAATGCCTTTTATTACAGAGAATGAAACGGAGAGAATATTTGAAAGATGGAAGTGTTTCTTCTAAGTTTTCATAAGTTTTTGATGTGGAGAACTCATTTTCATGAAAGAAAAATGTTTAGAATGGAAAGATATGAAAATATGTATGAATGATGAGTTTTTCTAGAAGAAAAGCGATTAAATAGAGATGAAAAGATGGATTAAGTAACAGATTTAAAGGAAGTTACCAATTTTGAAATTTAAAAATTATATAAAAAATGGCCAGTATATGTTGACATTTGTATGTGGGGTATGTCGACATATATTTCTTAATTTTCATAATATATGTTTTTGTTATAATTGTTTATACTTAATACTATTCTAATTTTTAAATTCCAGATAACACAGGAATACTATTAATAGAAAAAATTAATTTTCTAAGTGATTTTCATTAATATAAAAGAGAAATATATGGACATAATAGAAAATTACACAAAATAACATGAAATAAAACTAGAAAAACATACTACTAAGAGGAACAAAGGTAGATAAAAGATCTAAAATGATGATGATGATGAAAAAGGGTTTCCACTAAGTTTCCTATAGATATTTTCAAAGTATTCGTCCACTTTGTTTGAGAGAGAAATGAATTTTTTACTAATGGAACATTTAAGCTCCTTTTGGTTTTTGAGAAGCTTTTCTTGGTTCTTTAAAGTCTCTTTGTTGTAATGGTGAGATGGTTTGCCAATGCTTTCTGCAGAAGTGTTCATTTCCTCCTCTTCCACTTCTTGTTCTTCCTCCTCTTTAATTTCCATACCATCGCTTTCTTCTTCGGTTTGAAGAATCTCTTGCTCTTCTTCCCTTGCCAATATCTCTTCCTTTTTGTGAAGAGATTCATATGGTTCGAATTCAAGAGGAATATGCATAAGAGAGGTTGATTTTGTTAATAATTTTGTGAGGCAAAATGTTTTCACCTCTTAGATCGATGCCAAAATAATTGAAAACTCTGGTAACATACACACCATGATAAAAGTGTGCTCTCCTGCCTAGATATTTTCTTTTGAACAAAGTCATCCAAAATAACATGAGCCCAATTTATATCATATTTTCCAAAAATAGCAAAAATAGCTTTGAAAACCTTTTGAGCCGAGTTATTGTAATTCCCCGTCCTCGATGTACTTTGTTGTATAATAAGACTCATTAATCTTGGTTTCGGCATAAGATTTTTCCTTGGAAACCATACTCTTCATCATTAGAAAATAAATCGTTCATAACTTCTCTATTGCCATAATCAATTTCAAAAGTGGAGAGGTCATTTCCACTACTCTTTCAGTCAAAAAGTTGTCTAAAAATTTCGCAATCCAAAACAATAGTAGTGTCTTTTACACTGCTCCAAATTCAATCTACGTCTCCTTGAAAAAAATTTCCATTCAAATTAGCATAAAGCATTTTAACCAAATCAAGATAGCAATTAATATCATTTTGAGATAAATCGGTTAAACCAAAAATACCATTTTCAAAAGAAAGATCTTGTAAACCATAAGAAGAAAATTCATTAAAATTTGCAAACCTTCTCGAAAATACTTTTCCATAAGTAGCATATTTAATATAAGTTTCCACCGACTCTTAATCATTATGAAGTTGACTTTTGTTCTTTTTGGTATGCCTAATGGCTTTAGATGAAGAAGGTTGGTTTGAGAAAGACATTTTTGAGAAGTTTTGAAGGTAGAGAGTGAAGAAAGATTTTGAATTTTGAAATAAAGTGTGAGTGAATGAAGAGATAGGAATGATTTAATTAAGAGAGAGTGAAGGGACATTTTTCAGTTGAAAAGATGCCTTTTCAGTTTTTGAAATTAATGCAAAAGAGAGGGAAATTCAAAAGTTTGAATTTGAAAAGATTCTCAATTTTCTGACTAGTATGTCGACGTACATATGTAGACTGTCGACATATAAGCTCAAAATTCCAAAATTAAATTAAGGCAATAAATTCCTATATATATGCTTATATACGCCCATTATTATTATTAATCTATATTTATTCCTATCTTCAACAATTCCAAATAAATGAAATTAAAATTAAAATTAAATGTAAAAAGTACCACTTTTGTTGTTTTCCTTTGTTTTGATCCCATTAATCTTCCATTGCTGTGAAACATATATTAACGTTTTCTGTATCTGGTTTGTTGATACTTGATGCAGTATCAGAACCATCGAAAGTTGCCGTGTAAGCCTTCTCTTTTTGGATGAATTAATGACATGCATGATCTTTGATTTCTTCTGATATGAACAGTCTCTTTGCAAATGACTAGGTTCACCATAGTTGTAACATTTAATCACAATCTCATTTTAAGAATTTTTTTTAGGTCTACAGAAGTTATTCTTTTTCCTGCACTTCAGGAATTTTATGAAATTTCGAGTCATAAGAGCAATCTCCTCTTCATTATAGTCCTCATTTGAATCTTGATCGTCAGTTGTCGCATTGAAAGCAATTGATTTCTTTTAAATTGCTTTATTTTCTCTTATACCCTGCAACTGTGCTTCATAGAGCATTAGATTACCAATTAATTCTTCAATTTTTGAAGTACTAATGTCATTAGTTATTCTATCACTAATGTCTTTTGATCCCACTATAAAGCGAGTGAATTAAGGATTTTTCTAACTCGGTCCACTTTAGAGAAATTTTACCAAGTAATACTAAAGAATGAACTATATCTTGTAATCTAGTATCACAAATGGACTCATTTTGTTTCATTTTAAACAATTAAAGTGATTAGTTAGAATGAAATTTTTTGTCTGTTTCACTTTACTAGTGTCCTCATGTGTAACTTGCAGTTTGTGCAGATTTCATATATAGACTTACAAATAGAGACTCTATTAAATTCATTTTTATCTAATGAACAAAATAAAATATTCATAGCCTTAGAATTATTAAGTGCCTGTTTCTTTTAGTCCGGTGTCCATGTTGAGTATTCGGATTGGGGTTCAGTGTATTCACTCAGTGTAATATTCCAAATATCTAAACAATTAGACTATAATAAACCTTCATCCTACATAGCGAATAAGTGTAATTACTACTATTAAATAGTTGGGGTTTAGCAGTTGGTTGTCCTTCTACAAAAGCATTAAAAAGTGAACTACCATTGTTACTAGCCATTTATACTTTTCAAAAATCAAATTACGAGTTTTTGAAAACCTAATGTTCTAATATCAAATGTGGACTGTAGTGTATCGGATCTTAAGGCTACTTTAACACTAGAGGGGGGTGAATAGTGTTTTATAACTTTTATGAATCTTTTTGACTTTGTTTCAAGGTTTAAATAAAATCACAAATTATCAACATAGATATATACTAATCAAGCAGTCAAAGATGCAATCACAGATAAATATAAAAGCAATACCAAAAAGTAAAGTAGATGACACCAGGAATTTTATACTGGCTCGGATTAACCAATCCCACATCCAGTCCCATATAATACTGTACCGATTTCTTTTCAATCGCCTACTTTGATCGGGTAGAAGCATAATACAGTCTCGATTTCAAGGCCACGAGATACATCCTCCTATCTCACAAGTCCGAGGCAAACTATCTTGGTTTACCCGGGAACAAGATCACCCACTAGATTTAAGCGGGCTACTAAGCACACCCACTTGATTTGAACTGGCAAGAAGCACACCTAAACAAATAAGAGTAGAGTTTTTGGTTTCCAAATACAAACAATTGTACTTGGTATGCAAGATATCCTAGAGCCCTTCTAATAGTGGGTTGATCTTTGAATTAATGAGAGAATACTTCTAAATCAGTAAGTAGATTGTAGAAAATGAATGTAGTAAAGTTGAAATTGAATGAATTCGAATAGTACAGATAGTGGATTTTGTGAAATATATGGTGAGAATTTGGAGTAAGAAGAAAGTAGATAAAGTTGTTAATAAAATTAGTTTTCCAATCCCATTTATATAGTGTATGAGGGGATGTCTATTTCCGCAAAGAGATGCGGTTAAAAATCATAACTATTCAAAATCCAAAAGACACCCCTTCAATGATGTTATTACTGCTGGTCACACTGTTTGGAATGAATACTCGGTCGGTTTCTTTTTGGATAAGCCGTTGTCTTTCACTGCAGTGGTTCAGCATCTCAAAAAGGTTTGGCGCCTAAAAGGTAGCATAAAGGTCAAGTCAGATGGGACTGTTTTTCTTTTTCTTCTATCCAATGCCGAAGACAAGAGGAAAATTGTCAAAGGTGATCCGATTCTCATAAGAAACAAACTGTTCATTGTTAAGCAGTGGGACCCTACGGTTAGCAATGTATGTGGCTCCATCACTTCAGTACCTATATGGATACAAATCACAAATATCCCCCTGATTTCCTGGACTCCTATTGGAATCAACTGGCTAGCAAGCCGTATTGGTAGGGTAAAGTGCTTAGATGTAAGTACAGAATGTTTAGAGAGACTTTCTTATGCAAAATATCTAGTAGAAGTAACCCCTATGTCTGACATGCCCTATATTTTCCCTGTTCTCTTGCCTGATGGGACCAAAAAGTATGTTCATGTCCATTATTAGTGGAAACCAGAGGCATGCTCAAAATGTAAAGTGTTTGGACATAGCACTAAAAATTGTATGAACCATGATGTAGTAGTCAGTAGTGTTGACCAGGATGCTACCTTGAAAAACAAAGACCAGATTAATCATAAAAAAAGGTTTTACAACAAGCTCAGCAAAAAAAGGATGCTAGGAACATTAATGTTTGGAGGAAAGTGGGTAATGACACAAGGAAAAATGTTGTGGCAGAAAAAGAAGGTATGAACCATAAGAATATAAGCACTGGAAGTTTAAGTACAAAGGCAAGCAATTTAGGGAATAAAGATATTGTTTTGGGAGCAAAACAAATTGAAGTAGTTAAGGAAAATGAAAAGGAGGAGGTTGAGCTGGTTGAGGATGAAGAGGCAGATTTATTGGAATTGAACTGTTTTCATGTCTTGCAGCAAGGTGTTAATGAAAGTGATCCTACGTTTGAGATGCAAAGTATAACTGAATCAAAAGACACTGATGGAAAGTTGATTTCTTCCTTTGCTTCGAGCCATCTTCAAAAGCACTCGGGGCAGTTTTGTGTAACAGAGCAGGAAATTTTGATGTAAATAAAAATGATGCAAATGTTGGGAAGCAAATAATTACTGAATTAAAAGAGAATGAAGGAAATTTGGATACCACTTTTGCTTCGAGTCAAAATCAAAAGATCTCAGGGCAGTTGTGTGTTACAAGGCAGGTGATTTATGATCCAAGTAGTTGTATCCAAAGCAATGATTAGAATCAACCTGAAAATGAAATTGCAATTGACATTAACAAGGTAGCAATTCCAAATGATAAGTTACCCTCATTTGCTTCTGTAACTACTCCATTGGTTCTGCACCAACCACTCAACCCTACTAATCCTGGTGTTACCAGTTACCCATGTGCTCATACACACAGTGTCAGTGTGCATGCCTCACCACCTCCTAACACTCTCTTACTCCTTTCTACCAAACCTCCTTACTCTCACATCTCTCCTCCATCTGGGTGCCTCCCTCCAATTTCTTCTGACTGTACCACCCCACCCCCTCCTTGTCCCTCTAATTATCATCAGTCTAGTGCCAAACCAAAAAAATACTTAAAATCATGTGATCTTGAAAAAGGACTCATAATTGATTATTCTAACACTTTACCAGAAACAAACTCTACTAGTTCGAATGTTTTAAGGACTAGAGGCAATGCATACCCTATAACCCTTTAGTATAATTATGTTACACAATTTTGGTTGTTGGAATATTCGAGGTGGGCATTTGAACATCAAACAGATGCAAGGTAAAGCCATAATTTCTGAAAACAACCTAAGCATTTTCTCCATACTTGAAACTAAGTTAAATCAAACCCTCACCATCAAAGCAACTTCACTTATCAAACCAACATGGATTTTGCATCATAATCTTGATAAAGCTCCTTATGGAAGAATTCTAGTCCTCTCTGATCCTCTTGTTTATCAGCTTGACCCCATTATCACCCATCGGTAGTTTATTCATTTTCACGTCCTTCACCTTCCTACCAATTTGTCCTTCTATATCACCTTCATCTATGCTGACAACCATTCAGCTGCTAGGTAGGATTTGCTTGGTTACCTTCCTCATCTTCATCAAAAATCTCATCCCTAGATTGTACTAGGTGATTTCAATTGCATGCTTCACTCCTATGACGGAACTGGGGGCAACCCTTTGACTTTAGCTGACATTGCTCCTCTTAATGAATCCATTAGTTCCTCTAATTTGCATGAGCTTCCTTTCATTGGCCCACATTACACTTGGAACAATAAAAGTCGGAGTGGTATACACACCATGAGTCGAATAGATTTGACCTTCTACAACTCCACTGCTCTTTCTACTTTCTCAAACTCCTTAACCCACATCCTCCTTCCACTCTTATCTGATCATTCACCCATTTTTGTATCCTTTGGAAATAATGCCATTAAAAAAATTCTAGTTTAAAATTTTTTGATTCATGGATTTCCGACCCTAATTTTTTAAATATTGTAAAGCAAGCATGGAAAACTCATTTCTTTGGCAACAAGCTCTATATTTTTCAGCAGAAACTAAAGTGGCCTTGAGACAATGGGCAAAGGAACAATTTAGCAATACTGACAAGTCATCTCAAAGGCTCACTGCTCATCTGGAAGAAGTGCAAACCAAAATGCTCGGCAACCCAGGTAATATTTAATTATCTAATTTAGAGCATGAATTAACTGTGCAGTTTACTGATGCAATGACCACGGAGAATAATATGGTAAGGCAAAAATTGAGGAAAGAATGGGATATCAATGGTGATAGGAACACAGCCCAGTTCCACAAATCTTTAAAAATAAAAAATGCGAAAAGCAATATATTTCAAATAATAGATACTCTGGGCCAATTGCATAACACCCCTGACACCGTTGACAATGCCTTTCTGAACTACTACCATAATCTGCTTGCCTCCATAAGCCCTACTCCAGTTAACACGCAGGAACTCCTATCTACTCCTCTTCCTATGCTAGGTGACTAGAATATCAGTTACCTTTCCCAACAAGTTACTAATGAAGAAATAAAGGCTGCTATTTTCAGTATGAAAAGAGGCTCTTGCCCTGGTCTTAATGGTTTTAACACTATATTCTATGTGCATTGTCGGAACATAATCTCCGATGATCTGTATAATGTTGTTCATAACTTCTTCAACCATAGCAAGATGTTGAGTTCTATCAATTCCGCTAATCTTTCCCTCATCCCCAAGAGTAGGCATGCTTCTTCTATTCAAGCCTTTAGACCCATTGCTTATTGTAATGTGCTGTACAACGGCATATCAAAGGTCATTGCTTCAAGGCTCAAGAGTGTTCTCCCTTCTATTATCTCTGATAATCAAGCAGCTTTCTTACCACATCGCAGTATACTTGATAATGCACTTCTAACCCATGAGCTTTTGAATGGTTACAACCGTAGTTACATTTCTCCTAGATCAATGCTAAAATTGGACATCAAAAAGGCCTAGGACTCTATTGAATTGGATACTATAATTGGAATTATGTCTAGAATGGGTTTTTCCCTCACACATTCTTAGCTGGATCCACACATGCATATCTACCGTTTCTTATTCCTTAAGATACAATGGAAAAATTGTAGGTTATTTCAAAGGCAGGCATGGCATCAAGCAAGTTGACCCCTTGGCATCCTACTTATTCATCATAGTCGTGGAACTTTTCAATCGGCTAATAAACAAACAGTTTGCCAACAAGAATTTTGCTCTTCACCTTAAGTGTAAACAACCTTGTGTCTCTTCTTTACTTTTTGCTGATGATGTTATAATTTTTACTAAACCAACTGTTCCATCAATGAATGCCATAACCTCAGTCTTGAAAAGTTTTCATGGTGTTACTGGTCTTCTCGTTAACAAAGAAAAATCCTCCCTTTTTATTATTGGAATGACTGATCCTCAAAGTGGTATAGCCCATGATCTCCTTGGTTTACCTCTTCCTCCAAGTGGTAGCACTCACCTTGGCATACCTTTAGGTTCCAGTAGAATTAGTGTGGCTGCTTGTCTGCCGCTATTTGAAAAGATTACTAGGACCATGAATAACTGGGCCAGCATATTTATTTCCCAGGTAGGTAGATTGACTATCCTCTCTTCAATCATACAAGGCATGGTAGTATACTGGTGTAGATGCTTTATCCTTCCATCAAAACTCATTCCAAATATTAAGAGAGCTATGAATCACTTCTCGTGGTCTGGAGACATGTATTCTAGGAAACTGATTCCCATTGCCTATAATAAAATCAAGAAATCTTTTCCCCATGGTGGTCTGAGTTTAAGGAGCATGAAACTTTGGAATAGTGTTGCATTTTCTAAGCATTTTGACAGTTTTATAAAACAATAAACCTAATTTATGGGTCTAGTGGGCTAGAACTCACCATTTAGGTCGTAAACTTTTCTGGGTTACGGAACCCACCCCACTTTGTGGCTGGGTTTGGAGAACTATACTTCAACTTAGGGAAACTCTCTTGAAGCATGTAAGATGTGAAGTATCAGGTAGTAGTCTTACTAAATTCGTGTACAACCCCTGGCCAGCAAATGGTTTGTTATTATGCAACATATCAACTCATAATGAAATTGTGAAGTCTGGTATTCCTATGTCTACTGCTGTAAATGATTATATGCATGATGGAGTTATTTCCTTGCCTTCCATTAGTAATGTTAGAGTTCAACAGTTGTGGCACACCATACGAAGCTCTAAATTTTATGTTGGAGAGGCGGTGTATCTCTGGTCTGGTCATCAAGTGCCTCACACCATTTCTACTGTTTACTCTTCCCTGGATGGTAGTGGGAACCTTCCTGAATTCAAATGGCAAAAAAGAGTTTGAACAAACACTACACTTACAAACTTAACTTTCTTCTATGGAAGGTGCTCAGAAATGCTTTGATGACTAAGCCAAAGTAAATTACTAGAGGGCTTGATATTGACGGTAGTTATGTCTTCTGTGGTACTCATTATGAAGATAATATTCATCTATTTTTCGACTGTGATTTCACTCATTCAATCTGGGCTTTTGTGCTTGCTAAAGGTGGTTTTCCTCCTCCGTTGAGATTTTCTTTTGATGAGTGGAACCAGATCTTCAAGGCCACAGGTGGAGAAATGAAAATTCGCTCCTTGTTGGAGTATGCCACATCAGCAAGAAGATTCCAGATCTGTTTTTCTATTGGTCCAAGTAGACAATTTAGTTGCAAAAGCTTTGTATATATATTCATAAAGATACTTTGTACAGTTTAATTTTTAAAAGCATAATAAAAATAAAACTTTCGATGAATTCTATCATGGTATTAGAGCGGAATTCTTGATCCTAGCTCATTCTTCCGCAATTTCTCTGAAATCGTCCTCTAATCAGATCTGAATTCTATCATGCCTGAAATTGAACAAAATACTTCTAATCTTCCTCTTAATCAAAATCATGGTAGTATTTACTGCATACATCCTTCAGATGCAAACTCAATTCAACTTGTTTCTTTCAAGTTTAATGGTGAAGGTTTTACCAGTTGGAAGAGATCAATGTTACTGACCTTATCTGCAAAGAATAAGGTAGGCTTTGTTAATGGAGTGATTAAGAAACCAGTTGATGAAAGTTGTGCAGAATTTAAGGCTTGGGAGAGGTGCAATGATCTAGTGTGTTCATGGATATTGTTCAATCTGGATGAAAGCATAGCAGGGAGTGTTATGTTTAGAAGAGGTGCTAGAGAAATATGGCTAGATCTAGAAGAAAGGTATGGCTATACATCTTTGGCTCAGATTTATGGACTTGAACAAAAATTGTCAGAAATTACTCAAGGAACACAGTCCGTATCAGAGTTCTTTACTGGAATCAAGTCTATTTGGGATGCAATTGATGAAGCACATCCATTACCTTATTGCACTTGCAATAATTGCACCTGTAACCTCACGAAGAGAATTTATGAAAGGCACCAAGAGAAAATGGTGATCCAATTCATGATGAAATTATCTGAACAATATGCAACAATCAGAGGCAACATGTTAATGATGCAATCTTTGCCAAAGGTTACTGATGCATACAGGATGTTTGCACAAGAGGAGAAGCATAAGGAGATTTCACAGATGCATTCACATACTGAGCCAATGGCTTTTTCTGCTGAGAAGAGACGATTTAATGATAATTTTCAGAGCAAAAACACTAAGAGTCAGAATATTGGCAACTCTCAGAGACAGACCAATTTTCAGAAACAAGGCACTTACAAGCAAGTAGGGAATGGAGCTAAGATTGACAAGCCTGGTTCTAAATATTACTGTACTCGTTGTGAAATTCCAGGGCACAGTGTTGATAGATGCTTCAAGATCCATGGATATCCACCTAATTTCAGAGGATTCAAAGAGAAGAAAGTAGCTGCTGTGGCCGGCAATGATGCTGTTGACATAGAGGTAGATAAAATGGCAGGCAAAGTCCTTTTTGTTGAACAGTATAATCAACTGATGAACATCCTGAATTCACAGAAAATTGGTGACAAAAGTGAATCATCCAACAAACATGTATTGATGGCAGGTAACTTCTGTCTTTTGTCATGTTCTAATTCTAAATGGTTACTTGATAGTGGTGCTACTGACCACATTTGCTCTGACTTGACATATTTCTCTGAATACAAACCTGTTAGCAATGTTGCAAATTACATTACCATACCTGATGGCACAAGAGTTTGTGTTAAACACACTGGTACTGTCAAGTTGAACAATAATATCTTGCTGCATGATGTTTTACACGTTCCAGAATTCAAATTCAATCTGATTTCAGTTCACAAATTATGCAAGGATCTAAAGTGTGAACTTCATTTTACTCATGATCAATGCTTTGTGTGTTGTCAGAAGGGAACCTTGATTCCAGTTGGTAAATTGAGAGCTGGCCTTTACAATGTAGAAGCACAGAAGAATAATGCTCAAAGTGCTGATTTACATCATTACAATAAAGTATGTCTTGCTGCTGTTGAAAATGCTAAGTTGTGGCATCTTAGATTAGGACATTTACCTTTTGATCAATTGAAAATAGTTCAGTTTAGTCTTGAAATAAGATCTTGTTTGAAAGACACTATTTGTCAAGTTTGTCCTAAGGCTAAACAAACTAGGTTAGCTTTTCCTAGTAGTACAATAAAGACTACAAGTCCTTTTGAATTGATACATATTGATGTTTGGGGTCCTCATTGTGTAAAAACTCCATCTGGTTGTAATCAATTCTTGACTATTGTGGATGATTTTAGTCGTTTTACTTGGATACATTTGTTAAGAAATAAAAGTGAGTCTTTTTGTGTCATAAAAAATTTCTTGAAAATGGTGCAAACTCAATTTACTTCTTCTGTAAAGTGCATAAGATCTGATAATGCTAGTGAGTTATGTGAAGGAGAGATGAAAATCTTGCTTCAAGATCATGGTATACTGAGTCAAAAGAGTTGTAGTGGCACTCCATAGCAAAATGGAGTGGTTGAGAGGAAGCATAAGCACTTGTTAGAAACTGCTAGAGCTTTATACATTCAATCCAAGGTTCTAGACAGATTTTGGGGTGATTGTGTGCTGTGTGCAGCATATTTGATCAATAGAATGCCATTGAAAGCTATTCGAGGTAATACTCCTTATTTTAGATTGTATGGGGAAGAGCCTAAACTTGACCATTTAAGGATTTTTGGATGTCTTTGTTATGTGACTACCTCAAGAGTGCAAAGATCAAAGATGGATGAAAGAGTTAAGCCATGTGTATTACTTGGCTATTCTGACAGCAAGAAGGGTTACAAGATCTTAGATATTGATACAAATAAAATAAGCATTACTAGAAATGTGAAGTTTTATGAAAGGCATTTTCCTTATCATCTTTTTCATAAATCAAAATCTCCCCATTCTAACTATTCTAATGCTATATTTCTACTAGCATGTTCTGCACCCATTTTTCATGAAACTCCTGATTTTTCTTCTTCAAATACTATTTTTCCATCAAATGTTAATCCTCCTCAGTCTGTTATTCCCACAGTTTCAGACTTGTCAGATTTACATATTCACACTACTTCTTCTTCTTCTATTCCTTCACATCCTACATCATTTGTTGACATCACTGATCCAGTATCAGTTGCACAACCAGTTCTTAGAAAATCAACAAGAATCCATAAAACACCATCTTATTTGAATGATTACACATGTAATATAGCAGCCAGTAGTTCTGTTTCAGATCACTGGTGCAATCTGGTTGCATATACATCTTTCCCTGCATAACATAAAGCCTTCTTGTCTCAAACTTGTGACATAAAGGAACCTTTAAATTACAGAGAAGCAACAACACAGTCAGTTTGGGTGGAGGCAATGCAAGCTGAGTTGAAAGCTCTTGAAGCAAATAATACCTGGGATCTTGTTGATCTTCCAAAAGGAAAAAAGGCAATTGGTTGTAAATGGATTTTTAAAGTCAAATTGAAGTCAAATGGAGAATTAGAGAGGTGTAAGGCAAGATTGGTTGTACAGGGGTTTAGTCAGAAATATGGTGTTCACTATGCTGAAACTTTCAGTCCTGTAGTGAAAATGAGTACTATAAGGAGTTTGATTGCAGTAGCAGCCAGTAAGGGTTGGCATTTGTTTCAGTTGGATGTCAATAATGCTTTCCTTCATGGTGATCTCAAAGAGGAAGTGTATATGAAAGTTCCAGATGGTGTTCCAAATCCTAAAAATAAAGTTTGCAAGCTTAAAAAGTCTCTTTATGGACTAAAACAAGCTTCAAGACAATGGCATGAAAGCTGGCACACTCATTGCATAAGTTAGGGTTTGTTAAATCTCATCATGATCATAGCCTATTTATAAAGAAATGTGCAAACAACATTTGCATTACTGCAGTTTATGTGGATGATATCATAGTGACAGGCACTGATGCAGATGCAATTGAAGCTTTGAAAGTTCATCTCCATAATGAGTTTAGTATTAAAGATCTTGGCAGATTGAATTATTTTTTAGGTATTGAAGTTGGTTATTTGCCTAATGGGATAGTTTTGAGTCAGAAAAAGTTCACTAAGGATCTGCTTGCAGAGTGTGGTTTTGACCTAACAAAGAAAGTTTCAACTCCTCTTCCTTTAAATGCAAAGTTACAGGTAGATTATGGTGAGTTGATTCCTGATGCTGAACATTATAGATCACTAGTTGGTAAACTTAATTTTTTTACCAATACTAGACCTGATCTAGCTTATGCTGTGCAAACTCTTAGTCAATTCATGCAATCTCCTAGATCTTCTCATCAATCAGCCCTACATCATACCCTTAGGTGTCTTGCTCATACTGAAGGGTAGGGTATCTTGTTAAAAGCTTCAGATCAGCTTTGTTTACAGGCATATTCAGATTCGAATTGGGCTTCATGTGCAGACTCTAGAAGATCTATAACTGGTTTTGTTCTTTTACTTGGTGGTTCTCCAATCACTTGGAAATCTAAGAAGCAAAGTACAGTCTCAAAGTCATCATCTGAAGCTGAGTATAGAGCTATGGCAGCAGCAGCATCTAAAGTTACTTGGATTGTGAGGTTATTGGAAGATTTAGGCATTACAAAGCTTAAACCGGTTGTTCTGCATTGCGATAACCAGTCTGCCCTACATATTGCTCGCAATCCAGTCTTCCATGAAAGGACTAAACATATTGAAATCGACTGTCATTTTACTCGTGAAAAAGTTCTTGAGGGACTACTTCAACTTACTTATCTTCCAACCCAACATCAGTTAGCAGATGTGTTTACAAAGATTTTACCCTCAGAGCAGTTCAAAGATCTTTTTTCCAAGTTGGGTATGTCTTCTTAGCCATTCCAACTTGAGGGGGGGTGTTGGAGTATGCCACATCAGCAAGAAGATTCCAGATTTGTTTTTCTATTGGTCCAAGTAGACAATTTAGTTGCAAAAGCTTTGTATATATATTCATAAAGATACTTTGTACAGTTTAATTTTTAAAAGCATAATAAAAATAAAACTTTCGATGAATTCTATCACTCCTTCTTTTACTAAGTCTAAAAACAACTATTGATGAGGTTTGGAGGGAGAGGAATATTATGGTTTTTGAAAGAAGAGTGTTAATGCTATAGTGATATGCAATGCTATATATAACCGGGTCGAGTTAATAGCTAATTCTCTTGGGCTCCTCAGTGATAATGATGCGGGTGCTAATTGGGCCATCCATGCTTAATTGCTTTTGTGTCTTTTGATCTCGAGCCTAATATTTGTGTTCCTTTTCTTTAGTTTATTCTCCTTTCAATGTTTGTCTCTGTATTTTTTGGGGGAGATCTTCTTCCCTTTTGTTTTTTAATAAATCTGGTAAGGGTCCATTTTCAACCCTGCTTGCTTTGCAAAAAAGCTAATTGAAAACGGTAGTTTATTATAATATACAGATTTAAAAGCTTATTTCCATATAAATTCAATTCCTTTTGTAAATGATATTAATAAGTAAATTATATATATAGCATATTATCAGTAGAAAGAATTTTATGAGTTTAAAAGTATGGTTTTGAAATATAAACCTATATATTTTCTAAATTAATAGTTATATATCTACTTATGGCTTTTGAAATATAGTTAGTTGAACAATATTGTTTTTATGGGATTTTGGAATAACTATATATATATGTTTTGATATCTATTCGGACTTATAATATATATTTTATTAAGCGATAAATAAATATATATATTATTGAACAACAAATGAGTTTATGGACTTTAAAATGAGAAGTTTGAAAGTAAGTATATAAACAAAGTGTTTTAGAAATCATTTTTCTATATGTTAAATTATATTATTTACTTTCAAAACCTTAAACTCTTATTGAATTTTATTATGCTTAGCCTTTGGCTATTTTTATGCCATATGGGCATTTTTGTGTAATTTTTGGAGTTTATTGCTTTCTTGCAATCTCTATCTTCGTTTGAATAAGAAATTTAATTAAACGATTTAGCAATACAAGTGGTATGGAACATTTGTATTACTTTGTTGATTAATTATTGGACTCGTTTGATTGAATATTTTATCGATTGGGATTTACAATATTTTAGTCAATATTTATGTATTTCAAAGTGGTTATGGGACATTGGACGATACTCATTTAGTTACTAATCGAAATTACATTACACTTATTGAGTGGAGTTTACTAACTTATAGTAAATATTCGAGTAAACCTGAGTGGTTATAGGACATACAGCTGTTGCCTGAATGGTTATTATTTGTAAGTATATGACAATTAATCTATGTTTATGGGTTTTCATGCCCATCTGTGGAGCTTCATCCTCACCTATGGAGCTTCATTCTCACCTGTGGAGCTTCATGCTCATCTATGGAGCTTTATGCTCCTTTGTGTTTTATGGTTCTCATGCCCATCTGTGGGTCCTCTGGACCATCTATGTATAACACGTGTGTTTGATGAGTTTACCACCAATCTGCGATAGGTGTCTCCCCCATTTTAATTTCTAGATTTCTATTACTGATTTCTGGATTCTATGAGATTTGTGTTGCACCAATATTGCTTAAGATTTGTTTGATATGTATTAAAGGTGCTTGTCTTCTATGTTAGCGCATGATGTGTACATCTATTATTGTAGCTTGCGATGTGCTTGCTTTTGTTTGACTTACGATGTGCTTGTCTTTATGATGTATGATTTGTGACTTTCTCTATGCTAAGTCTTTTGGGGTTTTGACTCGCTTTCAGCCAGCCTTATATTTTCTGGAGTTTGACTTGCTTTTATGCAGTCTCTTGTGTTCTTGTGATTTTGGAGTTAGTTTCATTTTTACCATATTTGAGATGATTGCCGTAGATGGGCATGAGAGTGTTTGGTGACATGGTGATTTGGTTTTGTTCTTTTATTTGCATATGGCATATATTACTTAGTTCTTTTTATGCCTAGTGTTTTATGCAAATTTATTAGTAGACAATTAATGGTGTGATCTTTTTATGTTTTATGTGATACAGTATTTAGACTTATATATCTTTAATGTTATGCATGCTTATTATTATAAGACCTCATCTTTTGGATATTTAGAGATAATCTACCCCATTTATTATTTTCATAATACTCGAGTCAGACCGAGACTTGACATGTACACAGACTCAATTACATTGGATGTGGGCTAGCTAGAGTATATATATGAAGTATTATCTTTGTGATAGAGTTCCATTTAGAGATGCCGGTCTTATATATATATATATATATATATATATATATATTTGGTTGTAGTATTGACTTGAGTAGTCATGTATATGTTTAGACCTAACATAGTTTATATATGTTTATGTTTGTATATGTAAGTCTAGTTCTCCCTTTTGTAGACTTACACTTTTGAGAAGTATTTGATGTATTATATTTGAGTTGCGACATTTGATTCTATGTCGTATATTATGTGATATATTGTTCTGAATTATAGTAAGCTACTGTCTATTTGTTTTGTGCCTGGACTGTATACGTCGAATTCCTTCTTGTAAGGAAAAGGAAAAAATTATAGTTATATAATTCGATGTATCAATACTCGTTCAAAGAAATATTATGGATGGTCGCTCCTAACCAGCCTTATCCTCCGTATTACTAGACAATATTCCTTATAATATTCTTGGGTGATATGGGCATAAAGGTGGGGCACTACAAAATGGAAACCCTAAATAATAAGACCCCAGAATTCCCCCAAGCAAAATGTCAATCTTTGAATATGTTGGAATTGCAATAGATTTATATTAATATATAAGAATCGAATTAGTTGTTTGGAATTAGATAATTTATATTTTATTCAACTTTATCCCTTTTAATTTCACTTGTAGTGTTAAAGGGTTCTAAAAGTTAATGAAATGGAAATGGTGTGCAATTATAGATTTGATTAATTGTAGTTTGCACTGCCTACTGTAAATTAAATAAATATGAATCAATTTCTCACTCCAAGGTCGTATGCGCAAAGTTGAATGGAATATAAAAGGTCTAAATTGTAAGATTTGTTTCTTTGAAATAGAAAGAGTAATTCTTGTATATTATTACGAAATGAGTTTGGTGATATTCCAATTTTATACAATTCTAGTTTTGTTGGCTATCGATATTAGCTTTTCTGGTTTGGAATTTGGAGATTTGTATGAGTTTGACATTTTGATAAATTTTACAAGCAAATTATTTCGCGTATAATTAGGAATAACCTTTGAATCTTAGATCCCACACATATGTGTATATATATAATATTAACGTATTGATTATTAAAGTTAATAACGTAATGATTAGAGCGTATTAAACGTATTGATTAGAATTAATAGGGTAGTAAATAGCATTAATTTCTTGGGAAGGTAACTAATGGTAATTATGGATTTTAGTCCATAAATAAAGGCGTGATAAGGGGTTACTTTATATGGACTTAATTATTAATTGTGTAAGATAGTGTATATATACAACTGGCGTATATATGAAGTATGACTAAGTTATAGGGATGCAAGGTCAGTCTAAAGTACATAGAAGCCTGCCTAATTAAATCTGGCTACCAACAGTGTCACTTTAGGGACTAATATGAGACACCGCCTATAATAAATAACCTCGGTGGATGTGAGATTAGTCCCAATTTTTAGGGTAAGTCTGCCTAGTCAATCTGGCTACCAGTGCCTACGAATAGTCAGACTAATCTGAGATGTTTCGACGAAATATGGGCTATAATACTCTATTGATATGGTAGGAGGAATCTTTAGAGGGGCCTGCTTCGGTTTTGAGGTATTAAGTGACTATTGTAGAGAACCACAGAGGGAGCATCCTTGGGTTAGATATTAAATGGAGGGGAATTGCCTATTTTATAGGTATTAAATGATCAGAGTCTACCTAATTCCAAATAAAAAGGTATTAAGTGGTAAGAGCCTTTGGGCTTACAGTTGAAGTTATTCGTATGGTATAATTTTGAATATGTAAGACATATTATTTATCCAAATGATACTGCCCAAATACTATTATAAAACTTGATATTTTATTTCACTAGGTTTTGTTGTTCAAACTCCCTCCTCATTACAACACACGGGTTAGAGGAGATAAAGATGATTTAGAAGAAGAAGGTGTGATGAAGACCATGGTAGTTATCTATCTTTTATTGCTTTTTATATTATTTCCATGTACCCAGTTTTGGACTATAATGTTGTTGTTGTTGTTGTTTTGAGATATTGTACTGTGGAGGTTTTGATGATATGTTATGAGACTTTATGATGATACCGTTATGTATTGAAATGATTTTCTTTATGCAATGGGTATATGTTTTTAATATCATATTTTATCCATTCTTATGTGAGATTCTAAAAGTATAGATGGATAGCTCTATGTACTATACATTATTTAAATTTTATCGATCAACAACCAGTCTTGGAATGAGTCTAAGTTTCGATGGGCCTTTTCTGGGTCCGAATTTAGGCTTGTTTCGAGGCGGCTTGTTACACTTGGTATCCGAGCTTTGGTTGCCCGATCAAAGAGAAATAAGTATATGTATGAGTATGTACTTATTATATTTGAAAGTATTTTTCAAAAACCCTTATATAGATATATATGTATGTATATATCCCTTAAAGAACATATGCAAACACATTAGCAAATCTTTATTTCAGCAATTGATACTATCTTAGGAAAACATCACTAACCAAGTTTAAAACCTACAAACGGTTGATATGGCTCAAAATTCGAAAGCTAGGAACTTATCCCCTTAAGAAATACACAACATTCGAGGCATGCCTGAGTGGTTTATACAGTACCAGAGGCATATGGGGGAGATTCCCATTCTACAGCAAGTTGCTCCCATATCACCACCTATTCCATATGTAGAATCAGCACCCAAACCCTTAGATTTCCCCAAATTGTGCAAGGTTTTCCAAAATATGGGTGGGCGAGTGTATACCGGATCTGAGGACTTTCTTGAGACAAAGGTTGTAACGACCCGTATTTTTACGGATCGAAACATCGTAAAACAGTTGACATTTGGTCGCATTGTTGATAAGTCGTCCAGAGTCTAAGTCTTAGGTCGTATGAGAGTTTGGAGCGACCTAAGGAAGTTGGCGAGTTAAGGGGTAGACGACTTAGTGAAGTGGAGCGACCTAAGGATTGGAACGACCTAAGAAGTTAGGTCGTGTAATAGTTAGGTCGTATAGAAGATAGGTCGTGTGCTGGCTTAGGTCGTCGGGTAGATTAGGTCGAGTGAGCGACCTAGGAGATTGGAGCGACCTAAGAGAGTTAGCAACCTATAAGAGTTGGCGACCTAAGGTTTGAGCGGCTTAAGGGTTTGCAGCGACCTAGGAGAGCTGGTAGTTAGCGACCTATAGGAGTTAGCGACCTATAGGAGTTAGCGACCTAAGGGTTAGTAACCTTCAGTATTTAGCGACCTAGTGGTGAGCGATCTAGTGGTGAGCGACCTAGTGGTGAGCAAGTTGCGTAGTTAGGTCGTTAGACGACCTAAGGAGTTAGGTCGTATCCTAGCTAAGTTAGTTAGGTCGCGCGTGTGATTAGGTCGCAGGAGTGTTAGGTCGTAGAAGCGATCTGTGTTAGGTCGCTAGGCTGCATCCTCGTTAGGTCGTAGAAGCGATCTGTGTTAGGTCGCTAGGCTGCATCCTCGTTAGGTCGTAGGTCGCGAGGAAGCACATCTCGGTTAGGTCGTAGGTTGCGAGGAAGCGCATCTGGGTTAGGTCGTAGGTCGCATGAATGCGCTGATCTGCTAAGTGTTAGGTCATAGGTCGTAGAGGCTTTGGTTGTTAGGTCGTGGGGTTTTTAGGTCACGGGTTTTTAGGTCGTGGACGACCTAACTCCGAGCGAACGACCTAAGCAGAATTCTGCCTATAAATACATGGGTTTGCCTCACTTTTTGGGATCCAGAATTTTAAGCGACGAAGTGCTGACATTTTGAGAGCTCGACTTCTACACTTCTTCACTTCTTTTCTCCACTCTAATCTTGTGATTCCTTCCATCCAAATCGAATATCAAATCGAAGATCCAAGAGCTTAGATTGAAGATCTACATCCTTTGAAGAGAGATTTCATCGTTTGAAGCGGATTTGTGATAAATCGAGTTAGATCCTTCGCTGTCCAGATCTGAAGTGTGTTGCTTTTAGGGTATTTAGGTGATTTGGTGAGTGGTGGTTATCTCTCACACGGATCCAAAGGAGTATATCGGATCGTTGGTTTGATTTGGTGTTAAAGTAGTGATTTTCATGCATTTTTGTAAACTTAAGTATAGATCCATTGTTCATGATGATTTGACATCCATTTTACTACATGTTAACCTATGCAAGTTCATTCATCAAGATTATAGAGATATTGCTCATGTTTTCATGCTTGTTAGACTTTAGACTCTTTATTTACGAAATTGCCATTATTATTATAATTGTTCATTAGATCATATTTGAATGCTTGATTACTTGGATTAATGTTTGACTTGATTGATTGCTATGAATTAGATGATTGATGATTTGATTTAGACCGAAAATGATTCAAAAGCTAAGGGAAAGGCTCTTGAATTGGAAAAGCTGCTTGTGGCATATGTGGCGGATGAGGAAGCTCATATGGATAGATTTGATGATGATGTTGAGATGAGGCTTTGCTATGATGATGATGAGGCGAAGCATGATATGAGATAGCCTTGGTCTAGTCCAGATGGGATCATTCCAAGCATGTTGATAACTCGGTGATATGGTTCGAGTTTGAGGATAATGGTTTGCTCGAGAGGCGCTTGAGCTAGTATGGAAATAGTCGTCGAGGAGGATCACTAGAAGGCTGAGATCTCATCGTTGTTGAAGGTTCTAGCATGCTCAAAGCAAGAGTACGTTGGGCAGATTCGATAGTCCCTGAAGGCTACTGATTGGTAGTCGAGTACTCTGGGCAGATTCGATAGTCCTAGGCATGGGTCACGATGACGTGCGGAGTCATGTCTAGAACCGGGGTTTCCATTAGCCCTTGACGGACGGATGAAATAATGAGCCGATCATTCAATTAACGATGATATCGAAGCAATGATAACAATGATAGCCAGAGTCATGGATGTTTGGTTGTATCGTCATTCGGTCTCAAGAGCGGTATTTTCTAGGTGCTTATCTGATCTTGGTTTAGGCCTTGGGGGTTTGTGCTTGGAAAACATCGCCCTTGACTCGAGTGATAATTGCTTTACCTTAAATTGTATGCTTTGCTATGTTTGCTTCTGCTTAGTGTGTGTCTGGGGGCTATCACTGTAGAAAGAGGTGGAGTGGGAGGGTTGTATTCCTATTCCTTTTCCTTTATGCTCTTTTGGTATGTTGTTAGTTAATTTACCGCTCACTAAGACTGTTGTCTGACTCAAGGCTTTATGTTTTAACTCTTATTGCCTTGGGTTGTTCGTCCATTTTGGGACGGGCAGACTAGGTAGCAGGTGACGGGTGCTGTTCTTGCTTTCCACGATGCTGATGACGAAGACGAGCTGGAGGATTGCATATTATCTTCTTACTATATGTACTGGGTGTTCCGCTGCTTGTATATTCTCTGAGTGTTATGTAGTGAGGCTTGATGTATTGACTATTCAGATGTTTGTATTCAACTATTATGAAGTTTTATTGATGAGATTCTATTCTGTGAAGCTTCACTATATATATATATATATTCTATTGTATTTTGTCCATGCGCTGTGAGTAATACGATAGATTCTGCTGTTTTAATTTACCCTGACAATCGTCCATGGCTGCCTGGCACACTTTACAGCGCACTATCTCTAGGTTCGGTGCGGGGGTCATGGGCGGTCGTCACAAAGGCTTAGATCAGTGATTGTGATCGCATATTTTAGGATCTTGGGTGGGAAGACGAGACCAAGAAGAGGGCCTTTGCATGGCTTCTTAAGAAGGAGGCACTAGATTGGTGGACTATTGTTGCTGAAAATGCTGAAGAGGAGATCGCTTGGACTGGGTTTAGGACCCGCTTTGAGTCAATATTCATGTCAAGTGCGGAAGTAAGTCTGTAGTTGGAGAGATTTATTCAATTGAAGCAAGGAGAATCCACTATGAAGGAGTACATCAATAAATTCATGGAGCTGGCGAAGTTTGGGCTAAGCATGATCGACACCCCTATGAAGAAGGTGATAAAATTTGTCAAAGGTCTAAATTCACCACTTTGAGAATTACTTTTGGCCCAATTCCCATGAACGCTACTTATGAAGTTATTATGGAGATAACCTTGATGCAAATAGCTGGTAGCGAGGGGAAAGAAAAGGAGAAGGAGAAGGAGAAGGTTGAACTGGCACAAAAGTAGGACGGAGCCAAGAAAGGAAGATTTTGGGCAAACAAGAAAGCTAAGGGGAAGATGAAGAAGGAGGGAATAATTTGCCGAAGATGTCAGAAAAAAGGACACTGCTAAAGACTGCATAGTGAGCTTAATGAAGGAGTAATTCAAGGGAAAATTCTTTAACTACTTCGAGGAGGGGCATTACAAGAATAGGCGACCAAAGCTTGCTAAAGAAAGACAGAGTGGGCAAGCTTATGCTATTGAAGCAGTTCGTATCTCGAGTAGACCACATCCTAGGGACCAAGGAAAGGCTACGATGGAAGGTACAATTATTATTTCTGAGAATGCTTTTCGTAGCTTATTTGACTTGGGAGCATCCCGTTCATACATAGTTGGAAGAAAAGTTAGATTCTTGAACCTGAAAACCCAAGTTTTCACTAACCCAATTGTTGTATCAAATCCTATTAGGGGGTCGACATATCTTTCCCTAATTTGAAAAGACCTAGTTGTGGATATATGTAACGTTGGTTTTACATGTAATGCGTATGTTCTTAGCTTTGAGGAGTATGGAATCGTCCTTGGAATGGATTAGTCTTATATTTTAAGAGGAGGATCATGTGGTTAAGGAGTTGTAAGGGGCGAGATATTGATGTTCGTTGTTTACCCCAAAACTCAGTTGAGGTAAGCTATTTGTATTCTCTTAACCTATCATAAAATGAACTCTCATCTGTGCCCGTAGTCTGAGAATTTACAGACGTTTGTGAAGAGGTCTCCGATCTCCCACCCCGTAGGGAGATCAAGTTTAGAATTGATTTTGAGAAGGATGCTAGACTTGTCGCACTACCGTTGAGGCATATAGCTCCTAAACAAAGGCGAGAGTTGGACAAGCAGATTTCAGAGCTATTGCAGAAAGGATTTATACGTCTTAGTATTTCAGAATGGGGAGCACCAGTTTTTTTTCCACCAAGGCAGACGGCTCATTAAGGCTATGCATCGATTATCGGGCGCTGAACAAGTTGACTAAAAAGAATAGGCACTCTCTACCTAGGATAGATGACTTGTTCGATTTGCTCGTCGGTGCCAAAGTATTTTCCCAGTTGGACTGGACCACCAGATTCCATAGTAAGGGTAGTCAAAGATAGCAAAGCGTAACTGCCCTTCGCACACCAGATGGACTATTTAAATGGGAAGTGATGCCTTTTGGTTTGACTGATGCCCTCACGTACTTCATGGATTTAATTAGCATAGTTTTTAATGGACAACTTAACAAATTTGTAGATGACATTCTAATATTCTTTAGGACTAAATGTGAACATGAGAAAAGCCTAAGGGAAGTATTAGAGACCTTGAGAAGACACCAACTAAAGGCCAAATTCTCTAAGTGTCATTGTTTTCGAAAAAGGATTGTCTGTTGATCCTGCTAAGGTGGAAACTGTTCAAGATTGGAAGATTTCGAGGAATGCTATGGAATTTAGGATTTCCTTTGGTTTGGCTGGATATTATTGAAAGTTCATCAAAGACCTTGCAAAGGTAGCAGTACCATTAACTCGCCTAACCTAGAAGAACCTTGCCTTCACATAGAATGAAAAATGTGCAAATTTAAAGAGGTTACCGACTAGTGCACCCGTGCTGATGATTCCAGATGGATCGAAAACTTTCACTGCATACACCGATGCATGTGGTATAAGATTGGGAGCTGTCCTTATGCAAAAAGGGAAGGTAGTAAGCATACGCCAGTAGACAATTGGAGGACCACGAGAAAAGGTATTCTGCCCATGACTTAGAATTAGCGGCTATTGTTTTTGCTTTGAAGATGTGGAGGCACTATCTTTTAGGAGAGAGGTTTGAGTTACTCACCGACCATAAATCTCTTAAATACCTCTTTCCCCAAAGGGACTTAAATCTTAGGAAGCAGAGATGGATGGAGTTTATAGCATCATATGAATTTGCGATTCTATAAACCCCCGACAAAGGGAATGTCATTACCGATGCCCTTAGTCAAAGGCATGCTACTTTTAATGCTATATATGAGTGGAGGCAGTTGGAGTTCCTCCCAAATTTTAATTTCTAACCGCCAGTAGTACTCACTCAAGGATACTTGGCAGTTATGGAAGTAAGAATAGCATTAATGGATCGCATCGGTCTAGGGCAGAAGGAGGATGCAATGTTGGTAGATATTTTCAACAAGCTTAGTAGAGGTAAACATTACCCCCATGACGGTAGGTATGCTTTAGACCAAAAGGGATGGCCGAGGAGAGATGGATGCTTATGTGTCCCAATGTTGGAGGATCTGTTGGAAGAATTTCTAGCCGAATGTTATCATTCTAAGATGGTTATTCACCCTAGAGAAGATAAAATGTATAGAGATATAAAGAGGATTTTCTATTGGTTTGGAATGAATAGAAGGGTAGCAGAGTATGTCTCTAGGTCTTTAACATGCCAAAAGATTAAGGCGGAGCAAGGGAAGCCCGGAGGACTGTTATATAGACGAGTTTGGATTCCCAATGATAAAATTATAGATGCTAACGGTTTGTTATATAGATGATTTTGGGTACCAAAGGCTATGAACAAATATAAGTGTGGTCATACATCATTTGTTAGACCACTCGACTCTTCTAACATTTAGGTACAAAAGCAGGCTAAGGAGCAATTTCGATAGAGATGGTTTGATTTGTTCAATATGATTGATGAGCCAAAAATTCTGATATTTTGTAGCCTAGAAAGATGAGGTAGAGATCTACACATTTTGGATACCATGACATCAAAGGTAAGTAAGGTATGATCTCTAAACTCTATTTTGGAGAAAGGTTTGTGTTTTTGCTTCAATATAAATGCTTTTGTTTTGATTGATATAAATGGTCCTGTTGAAAATTTTAAAAATAAATTCGAGTGATTTGAGGAGTAAACGTTTTGCTTGTGTTTTTATATGCTACCTCGGGCACTCCAAATACAAATCGTATCAAACTTCATGTTGAAATCATATTGGCATTTGATTAATTATTTTCAACTGATTTTAAACTAGTAGAAATTTTCACAAAACCCCTGCAGAAAATTGATTTTCACATATTTTAATTTTTTTTAAATAACTCGGTTTTTACTTGGATGAAAATACTCTTGTTTATTTTGGTAAGGGATTTACTCCAGAAAAGATAATCGTTGACTAATTGAATATTTTTGAAACTTATCAAAATTATTATTAGTGTTTTAGAAAATAATGGATAGTGATTAAATTATTTTCCATAATAAGAGGAAGTATAATTTAAAATTTCACGAAAATTAAACAAATTTTATTATATTTTTAATTTGTACTTATTCTGTGATCGTTTCTATCACTATCACCTTTCTTTCAATCCATACACCACAATTTAATATATTGTGCAGAAGTTGGTATTTCAAAACAAGAAAACATTTTTTTGTAAAATAATTATATCCCAAAGTATTCACTCTCATTTAAAAGTCCTTATGGTTATGCATGGGTGAATCACTTTAATTTCTGTATATGTGCTTCCATTCTCATTTAAAAGTCCTCACGGTTATGCATGGTTACAAAATACTTGACATTCATATTTTAAGTAACTACTAACCTCATTTAAAAAATCTAACGGTTATGTATGGTTAGAAAGTGCTTAATATTTGAATGAAAGATTCACAAATTTCTCCTTTATTGAATATACCAAACCAATGTCACAATATAAAAGTTTCCTAAATTATAATCCTATCATTTCTCTAAAGTGGAATTTTTTCTAATAAATAAAATATTATAATTGTTGTTTGTTAAATGGAATTTGCAATATATATTTCCCTCTTGATTTGATTTTATAATTTTAAATCAAAACATTACTATTTCAGTTATTGTTATCATTTTTTGATGATAACAAAGGGGGAGAGAGGTTAAGATTTTGATAATTGAGTAATATCCTTACTAATATTCAAGATTGTTTTTATTATTCAAGCGTTGTTTTGCAAATTGTTTTGACAAATCAAATTTTCATTCAATTGCATGCATCTGTTTAGAGGGAGTTTTGTTGTAGGGGATCTTGAACACATCACACCAAACATATTTATTAAATTCAAAATCTTAATATATGTTCGTTATCATCAAAAAGGGGAGATTGTAGAGTATAATGGTTTATGATTTTTGTTTGGTGATAATAAACATATATATATATTCCTTAAATGTGTTTGTTATAGTACTATTGCAATTTCACAGAATGAAATAAATATTTGCAGAGTGAAATAAATAAATCGGAATTTCATTTAAACAAACCATAATTTTATTTAAACATATATTTTTTTCAATTCAAATTCAAATAGTACACTTTTGGCTTCTAGTGTATTTACATTTTTTCAAATACAACACAACTTTCACCATACACTATTTAACACACTCCTATACAACATTTTTTACTTTCACTCACTCACACTCGAAATTTTTTTTTATATCTCCTTGCTCCGGCTTGTGCCAGTCATCTGCTATACCTGTCATATAAACAATGCAGTAAAATGGAAAAAGAAACAAACCTAAATTGCAAAAATAAAATTATATTTGAATATTGATATTGCCTTAGTTTATGGGTTCGTTTCTTTTCATATTTTAGATAGGGACCAAAAATAAATGTCACGAGCAACATATGTCATTCACAGTGTATCATTATACATGACATAGGGTCGTGCACATATGCAAAATGCACTTGCATCATTTAAATTTCAGGGACAAGTGCGAGGTCAAGCTCGAGGACTGAACATAGGTGAATAAACGAGGTCAAGCCCAAACATGCTCGGGCTCAACTCAAGACAAACCAAAAACTACAAGTCAGGTTATCATGGCCAGACAACATCTAACAAAAAATTTTCGATACTATGGAAACAACATACCAAAACACATATGAAGGATGTATAAATGTACATGCATGAACAAGTGCATAAAGAAACAACAAGGCCATGAAGATGCTCAACCAATGGAAATTGAAACACAGGTTCAAGAAAGCATGTGCATGGGTACAGGAATGCAACTCAAACATGAAAAAGTCAGTAAAACAAAGGCCAGTGCACATATCATAAAACAAGTACAAGGCACATGTTAAGGCTATAAATCTTATTATTTGTGCTTTAGATAAAATTGAATACAATCGTGTTTCTCACTGTGAAACTGCGTAGGAAATTTGGCATGCTCTTGAGTGACTCATGAAGGTACATCGCAGGTCAAGGAATCTAATCTAGTTATGCTTAGTAAGGGATATGAGAATTTAGTGATGATGAAAGATGAGAATATAAAGGAGATGTATAAATTATTCTCCAAAATGTTGGGAAAAGCTTACACAGTGCTAGAGATGGTCTGAAAAATCCTTCTGAGAAGTTTTGAAGCTAAAGTGACTGCAATTCAAGAATCTAAAGATTTGAAACAGGTTAAATTAAAGGAGCTAATAGGAAATCTCATCACTTACGAGATGGAACTAAAAGTCGGAGAAGAACGTGAAAGTGGAGCCTCAAAAAAGAAATCAATCACTCTAAAAAATACAGCCGACAATGATGACGACGACGACGACGGCGATGCCGTAGGTAAGCTAGCACTGTTGATAAAGCAATTCAAAAAGTGGACCCGAAAGCCTGGAAATCTAGTAATAAACTAATAGATCAAAACCAAAATTGTCAAAGTTCTAGATGATTTTGAAGAGGAGGAAATCGTATGCCAAGATGTATGAAGCCGGGTCACATTGAGCCAAACTGTCCGCAGAATCGATTTGACAAAAGAAAGAAGAAGAAGCAAAGGAGTTTCGAAGCCATTTGGGATGATAGTGAAGGAGAAGAGGAGAACACCGACAATGAAAAAGAGGATGCAAACATGTGCCTGATGGGAGAACTTAGTGATAGCGACGATGAACCGAGTGAGGTATCAAAATTATCTCACACTGATTCATTATTATTATATCACGAGTTAGACGGACACAATTATAGACTTAAAGAAAAATGTAATAAACTTGAATCTGACAAAAATGGTCTACTTGGTATAATTAATGAGTTGATTATTGAAAATATTAAAAAGTTTAACTTAGAATTTGAAAAGCGTCGGACTCTAGAGGAAGAAATTAATAGGTCTAAGGATAAAATAGAAAGTCTCAAAAATGAAATTTTGACATTGAAAAATAACGATGACACAAAAAGCGAAAATTCCATTAAAAGATGCACCTCACTTTTGAATGAAAATAATGCTCTTAGATCTAAGATTCAATAACTTGGATCAACAAGAAGAAAATTTTCAAAGGGAGAAAACTCATTGAATATGTTGTTAGGAAGTCAGACTTTTGTTGAGAATAGAAAAGGACTTAGTTTTGATAAAGTTGAATCGATTAAGAAAATTAATTCTGATAATGTCAAATTTCACAAAGATTTTTCAAAGTATTTAATTTGTGGAAAAAGTGGGCATAATCAAAATAAATGTTAGAATAGAAACAAAAACAAAACTGTTAAACATTTTTGGGTTCCAAACGGCACAAATATAAATGTTTTGTAGTTTAAACAAGTTTGGGTTCCCAAAGGGACAATTGTAGATGCTAATGGTTTTTTATATAGACGAGTTTGGGTACCTAAGGCTATGAATTAATATAAGAGTGGTCTTGCATCATTTGTTAGACCACTCGACTCTTCTAATATTTAGGTACAAAAGAGGGCTAATGAACAACTTCGATAGAGACAGATTTTGATTTGTTCATCATGATTGATGAGCCAAATATTCTAATGTCCTTAGCTTAGAAAGATGAGGTGGAGAACTACATATTTCGGATATCACGACATCGAAGGTAAGTAATGTATGATCTCTAAACTCTATTTTGTTCTCTTATTGTTAATTCTGTTTTTGTTGACATTGCTGTAGTATTTCTATCATATATTGAGCTTCTTAACTCCAATTCGTAAAATTCAAGATGTTCTGAAAAATAGTTTGAAAACTCTATAATTTTTATTTTTGTGTTTCTCTAGAATCTGAATTTAAAAAGGTGAAAAAATGAAAATTGTTTGGAGTATTGTTTGAAAACAGTTGTAGAACTTCTTGAAATAGCTGTAATAACTTAAAAAGTTTTACTCCACTTTTTGAATTTCTTGAAGTTTTGGATATTCTACAACTTTGTTGTTTTGAATTTTTTCTAATTCATTTTGTAAAATATTGAAAAACTGCAATCATCTCAGCACATTACTTGAAAGATATTTTTGATTTACCCAAACATGTTGTAGTATTTCAGTCATAACTTTTGATTGATTTATCGTTTTGACTTGAAACCAATTTTGATAAGTGGAATTTTCGAATATCTAAAACTTTCATGTTTTGTGCTAAATCGAATTACGGACTTAAAGCTTTCAAATGGACTGAATTTTCAATTGCTTTGGTAGAATTGTTATCTTTCATTATCTTGTCATGACTAAAAAAGTAATGGTTGTTGAAACATTTGTGTTTTTGCTTCAATATAAATGCTTTTGCCTTTGACTGATATAAATGGTCCTACTGAAAATTTTGAAAATAAATTCGAGTAATTTTGAGGAGTAAACGTTTTACTTGTGTTTTTATATACCACTATATGTCACCTTGGGCAGTCTAGATACAAGTGGTATCAAACATCATGTTGAAATCATATTTGCATTTGATTAATTATTTCAACTGATTTTCAAGTAGCAGAAAATTTCACAAAACCCCCTGTAGAAAATTGATTTTCATATTTTTTTATATAACTCGGATTTTTACTTTTATGAAAATACTGTTGATTATTTTGGGAAGGGATTTACTCTAGAAAAGATATCCGTTGTAATTGAACCTTTTTGAAACTTATCAAAATTATTAATAGTGTTTGAGTAATGGATAGTAATTAAATTATGTTCCATAACAAGAGGAAGTATAATTTAAAATTTCATAAAATTAAACAAATTTTATAATATTTTTAGTTGGTACTTATTCCATTATCATTTCTATCACCTTTCTTTCAATCCATACACAACAATTTAATATAGTGTGTAGAAGTTGGTATTTCAAAACAAGAAAACGTTTTTTTTCGTAAAATAATTATATCCTAAAGTATTCACTTTCATTTAAAAGTCCTCGCGATTATGCATGGGTAAATCACTTTAATTTCTATATATGTGCTTCCATTCTCATTTAAAAGTCCTTATGGTTATGCATGGATGAGACTCACATAAGAAAGGGGTAAATATTCAAGTAAATTCTAATCTAATTTAAAAGTACTCATGAATATGCATGGTCAAAAAATACTTGACATTCATTTTTATGTAACCACTGACCTCATTTAAAAGTCCTACCGGTTATGCATGGATAGAAAGTGCTTAATATTTTTTTATAATATTTAAAAGGATTATTCACAAATTTCTCCTTTACTGGATATGCCAAACTGATGTCACTGTATCAAATTTTCCTAAACCATAATCCTATAATTTCTCAGAAGTGGAATTTGTTTCTAATAAATAAAATATTATGATTTTTGTTTGATATATTAGAATTTCCATTATATATTTACCTCTTGATTTGATTTTATAATTTTAAATCAAAATTCATTACTATTTCAATTACTATTATTATTTTTTAATGATGACAAAAAGGGGAGAGATGGTAAGATTTTGATAATTGAGTAATATCCTTAATGATATTCGAGAGTATTTTTATTATTCAAGCGTTGTTTTGCAAATTGTTTTGATAAATCAATTTTTCAATTTGAATTGCATGCATCTGTGTAGGGGGAGTTTAGTTGTAGGGGAGCATCCAAATAGGGGGAGCTTGAACACATCACACCAAACACATTTATTTAATCAAAATCTTAATATATGTTTGTTATCCTCAAAACGGAGAGATTGTAGAGTATAACGGTTTATGATTTTTGTTTGATGATAATAAACATATATATATATAAATATATATTCATTAAATGTGTTTATTATAGTACTATTGTAATTTCACAGAATGTAATAAATATTTGCATAATGAAATAAATGAATCAGAATTTCATTTAAACAAATCACAATTTTATTTAAAAACATATTTTATTTCAATTCAAATAGTACACATTTGGCTTCCACTATATTTACATTTTCAAATATAATACAACTTTCACCATAATTATTTCACACTCTCATATACAACATTTTTTACTCTCACTTACTCACACTCGAATTTGTTTTTTTATATCTTCTTACTTCAGCTTGTGTCTAGTCATTTGCTATACCTATCAAATAAACAATGTAGTAAAATGAAAAAAAACAAACCTAAATTGAAAAAATATGATTATATTTGAATATTGATATTGCCTTAGTTTATGGGTTCGTTTCTTTTCATATTTTAGACAAGGACCAAAAATAAATGTACACGAGCAGCATATGACATGCACGGTGTATCACTATACATGCCATAGGGCCGTGCACAAATGCAAAACCTAGTTGCATCATTTAAATTTCCGGGACAAGTGCAAGGTCAAGCCCGAGGACTCAACATAGGTGCATACGCGAGGTCAAGCCCAAGCAGGCTTAGGCTCAACTCAGGTGCATATATACAAGTACAAACCAAGGCAACAATTCAAAAAGGGTAGTCAAGTCTCAGCAACTCAAGGCAAACCAGAAACTATAAGTCAGATTAACATGGCCAAACAACATCCTAACAAAAAGATCTCAATACTATGGAACCAACACACATAAATCATATGAAGGATGTATAAATGTACATGCATGAATAAGTGCATAAAGAAACAACAAGGCCAGGAAGATGCTCAACCAAGGGAAAACTGTAACATAGGGTCAAGAAAGCATGTGCATGGCTACGGGAATGCAACTCAAACATAAACAAGGCAGCAAAACAAAGGCTAGTGCACCTATCATAGAACAAGTACAAGGCACATGTACAAACCAAGTTCGCAAGGGTGCACATAGGTATAGAGCAGTCAGGTTCACACATGAAATAATTACATGAACACATAAGTCCATAGCCAAGTATAATAGATTCAGCCAGGAAGTACAAATGAGCATCAAACTGGACAATGAATGCAAGTAGGGAACTTAGAACTGGGATAAACAGTGAATGCAACACATAGCCATAAGGCATGGACACATAAAGATAGGGCACATGGATAAGTTCAAGCATGTACAGCTAAGAGCAATTTCAGGCAACACACCAAACAAAAATGCATACGGGCCAAATTCAATCATGTCAAAATATATTCGAGTATATTAGAGAATTCATGAACTTTTTGAACAAGTCAAGTAACAAAATTTCAACCAAAACAGTATTGAATGAGTCAAGGCCATAACAAAAAATCAAAAACAAAGCTACCAAAAATATATAGCAATATGTTCGAATGAAGAACAAGTTAGGAATCTCAAAGTCGTACGATCAAAAATCCATGGCCAAGAAAAATAATTGAAAAATTCAAAGTCAAATATAGAAACGATAATATAGAAAATTGATTCCTATATAAGTCCCATTATCATCATCGGCAATAATCATGATTAGTGTTCAAGCAAAATCAGAGAGCAAAACTTAAATAAATTATGCACCAATCTTAACTCGAAGCATCAAAGTCGAGACCAATACAAAATTGAAAAGGGGCAAAAATCATACCATATCTCAATCAAAGAATACTCGATAAATTGAAGAAGTCGTAACCTACTAGTGCCGGTAAATTGGGAAATGAGAGCAACAGAGGAATAAGATGAATGATTTCCAAAAGGCGGCTTCAATTCACTGAAATCCTAATTACAAGCGGCGACCATCAAAGCGAGCTTGAACAAACGATAATAAGATGCGAGCTAAAAGAGATAGAAAGGAAGGAAACTATTTAAATAGGAATATTGTTTTATTTGCGAACAAATTTAGTTAGAGCCAAATTGTAATTTAGGGTTTTAATTTATTTTTATTGTATTTTCTTTTTAAAACTCTAGTTTAACTAGCTTACGAGCTATGGGCGTAGTTCGAGAATTCATAACTCAGTGGCTGAGTTATGATAGAATTTTGAGCGTAGGGTTAGAAAAATTAGGTTAGTGAGGATCGCAAGTTTACAGGGTCTGTAAGCGTTAGATTGTTTAATTCATAGTAGAAACCATGGGGGCAACAGTAGGCAGGTTTTTCCGAAGCTGGGTAAACTTGTGTGTCGCTTTAATTTCCATATTTACTCTGTTATTATCTGTGCTGTAATATTTATTTATCTGAGAGTTTTTAATAAATCCTATTCACCCCCCTCTAGGGTTAATTCGATCCTACATAAATAATTAATGTAGTGCATTATATCAAGTATATAATAGAATAAAATCAACTTTTATTTTAAAAAATATTGGTTATCGAGTTAGATATATGTAACAAATTATATAATTGCTCCCTAAGGCATACCCCTAACTCTATCAATCGCCCACTTGCACTTAGGGTCAATTATGGAACCTTATTACACATTTATCGATCGGTTTTCTGAAAAATAATCGGGTCAGTCCTTCAGTGAAAGGGTATGCTGTGTTTTAATTATCTACTATATCAATCAACTCTCCCCGATGTTCGTAAACTGCCTTTATCATGTGTAATTGTTCAAAGTATGTCGCTTGACTTCTAGTCGGCTCAAGATTCTTTTATGAACTGTATCACGACATAATTATCATATAACAATGTCATGGAATTCTAAACATTTGGAATCACCCTTAGCTCAGTTATAAATTTTTTCATTATTTTATACTTCTTATATTGTAGTAGCTTTTGGTTGAATTAGCTACTAGTTATTGTTTGGAACGATTCCAACATAAAGCTTTTTGATTAAAGATTGAACATGAATTTAATATTGACACATTATACTCAATAACACTTGAGAAGTCTGAGTCCGAATACTCCTTCATAAGGAGTTTGTTTTCTTTGTAAAAAATTCTCTAGTATTTCGTAAATACATGAGAACATTCCAAACTACTATTAATGATCTTAATTTGGATTTGATATTTGCTTCATGCATGAAATACATAAATAAATCACGATATCATAGGAAACATAACATGTATGATAATTCCTATTGCCAATGCACAAGGAATCCATTCTACATGTTTCGTATTAAGCATTTTAATAAGGTGTCCTTGCATATCGTTTGGGACATTCCTAACACTTTTATACTTGTTATAAAAGACATCGTTAACAAACCCAATATCGAGTATTAAACAAGTAAAATTGATTTTAACACTAGTACATTGTTAATAATCAACAGTATGTTGTTTACTTATGGTTTAGAAATATAATTGTACCATTTTAACATACTTTCTTATGAGCACACACTTCCTCTGCATTTTAATTGAAAATCAAACTACTTGATATTTCTATCAAAACGCTTGTTCAAATTTGATGCTTGTCAAACGACACTTTCATATCTGTTCTTGGATGATATCCAAAACCCAAAAACTTTGCTCCCACTAACTTCGAGACACTTTGGTTGTTATATGTAAACAATCCAGTCTAGATCTTTATTTAGAATTTTCCTTTTCGATACATATGTACCAAAACACAAAGTCATGCCAAGCAATAATTTTGTGTGTGGTTCCAAATCAACTTAAGCACATTGAATGTCAAATCCCTTACACTAATTTCAATAATTGAAATTCATGACATTATTCTTATCAATATGGCTCACTATATTCCAACTGCATTTGTCTTTCTCTTAAAGACACATTTGTGACTGATGGATCATATCTCTTAGGGTAAACTATCAAAATTATATTTTGATAATGTACTTGGAATCTATTTTGAATTTGTGCATCGTACCATATCATAGAGTCAACAGTCTTTGTGGTTTAATTAAACAACCGAGGATTACTTATTCTTGATATTGACAAGAAACTCATAGCTTCTCTTTGATGTGAAAGAATACTCATTAGACATTCTAATGTGTTGTGTTCATCTAGGTTTAGTCAATTCCATTTCATCCCTTGCAATCGGTTTTAACCTTGGATCTTATCCTTATCCATGTTACTACCAATAATCTCTCAAAAAAAATTCCTTAACTGCGAAGTTGGTATTTCTTGAAACATCGGCCATTTCTAAGTGCAACGGAACGGACATTCATAAACCTTTTATAAATTGCCTTGTATAAAACTAATATTTCACAATATTTATGTTCACAACATAAATTAGTCATCTAATGACTACTGTTCCCTAACTTCTTTTGATGTGATTCACATATGATCCCTTACATAGAATTATTATGTGCAGTCTTTGGACTCACACAACCCGCTAACTCCTTGACCTAGGACATGATGAGGTTTCTTATAAACCCTTAACTTGTATAATTTTGTAAACTATTCTTTGGATGATATTTATTTTAACCTTGTATACAACTCTTAAATGCACGACCTTACAAAAAGAAATCAACTCAACTTCACTCGCAACTAATCGTACTTCGTTTAACAAAGTTCGATTACTCCTTATCGATACATCATTATGTATCAAAGGGAGGAGTAATCTTTAGAATTGAATCTTTATTCATTTAAGTACCTTCTAAAATATTTCCTATATGCTCACTAATTTGATCAAATCGAATCATTTTTGTTTTTTATTGCACACAATAAATATACTCAACACATCAAATACATATATTCAACACATCGAATAAATATTTTATATTCCAATACACTCAATTCATATCAAATAAAATTTTATAGCTAATATTTCATAAATATTAATTAATTTAATTAATTTAAAACAATTATAATTTAATTTAATTAGGTGGTAACATGAGTATTCAATGTTTCGGTTGTGTGACTCTTAGGTGTAAATTTGGTCAGCTATTAATATTGAACAATTCGAGTATTAACGTTCACACTTTACTTAGCAGTTGGTGTGATATTATGGCCAAATTTATCGCTTGCTCGGTATCTATAAAATCCAATTTTACTTAATCAAGCGTTATCCGACAGTGACAATTATTTATACCAATTCTCTTCGTCAAAACTATATCATTAGGACATATGGAATTTGGTAATGGTCAAAATTCTAATGTCATCCACTTTCAACTCTATAGTCCAAATATAAAGTCCTTGGTTCAATAATAATAATAATAATAATTAACCAATCTACTCTGGCCAGAGATTTTGAATTTGAGTTGACTATAATACTGACCTTATATAATCGAGGAGACGAATACTTTCTTGAATAGTGTTTCACTTTCAATACTTCCACTCGACCCAACTATAGTTTTTCGATGGATGCCATGCCATGATTTTACTATAATCAAAGCGAAGCTTTCATACTGAAATCAACAGTATTCTCAAGTCAAGAGAACTATATAAAATAGTCACATCGGTATTTTATGTTTGACCTTAGTTATATTAACCAATAGAAAAATATCGAGCGAGTCATTCCATAGTTATCCAATAACTATCGTGCGTAACCCTTGATGCCCTCAGTAGTTACCTAATATTTGGAGCATTATGTACTTTAGTCTCAACAGACACATCGATATCCAGTCTCGATACATCTTGAATATGAATATTTAAAATGATGCGTTTAATATATTGTGATACATTTTTTTTGAAATTTGGTACTTAGATGGTAGTACTATTACTACAAGTCTTAGATAGCATACAACATACTATATGTAAATATATTTTCGAATCACGCTATGCAAGTTTCGAACCCGTGACCTCTCGCACCAAAGTTGAAGCGCTTAACCATGAGTATTATGATACGATACTCATGATTACAACTATTTGTAATTTCTGTCACAAACACACCATTTATGGATTTCCTACTAAATATATTTTAGTTAAACATTTAATTATTTATAGCATATTATAAGAAATGTATAACAGAAAAAATACCTTTTATTATGAATGAGAATTTATTGCAGAGTTAATAAAATTACAGAATTTCCCTTAGAGCATACCACTAACTATCAGTTTCTCCTTCGGTAAGGAAAGGCACATTAGTCAATCGCCGAATATGTCCATGAATTCTGGGGTACCGAAGTCAAGCCTCTAGAGTTCTTTGGCACCCAGGTTGAGTATTGAGCCATATCTTCCATCATGAGCCAGGGACAACGATTGTTTTACGGTCTGACTACTAGTGGGCCCAGGGAATTCCTCTAGGGGTCATTATCTCGGACATTTCAAATGGGGAGTGGGAGTCGAAGTTCCTTCTTCCTCGATATTCTCCCTCGTCGATTCATTCTCCTCCTCTTCTTCACTTTCTTCATCCTCATTTTATATCTCTTCCTCTTCATCTCCATCTTTGGAAGTGATGTCAACTGGTTACTCCTCTCCTTCAATGACTTCATGGTAGGCCAGAGCTGGAGGAGTTATCTTAGCTTGTGGAACAGCCTATGGAGCGGCTTGGGCAATGCCGAGAGGAGGCAAGAAAAACTGGATTCTTCGGCTATTGAGAGCTTTGTGTCTCCATTAAAATTGGAAGTTGAGTGTGATCTCCTTTCTCCATCTTCGGATATTCGAGTGCGCTCGAATCAACGATTTTGAAGCCTATTCATGGAATTTTGTGCGCGAGATAAACGTCGAAGAATCGTAGATCTTCTAACGCGGTATCATGCGCGATCAACGTGTTGAAGATAGCTAGAATCCAGTATCTCGAAAGATCAACGGATTTGGGCATTTGGGTATCATCAATTCATCAATTTATCTTGTTTCATCGATTCATTGTTTCCTCAATTCGTGATTGGTTCCGAGATAGATTTGACCGCTGGTTCAGATCTACTGCCGAGCTGCGTCATTTTGGTATCGATTCACGGAATTTCGTGCGCGAGATCAATGTCGAAGAATCGTAGATCTTCTAACGCGGTATCGTGTGCGATCAACGTGTTGAAGATAGCTAGAATCCGGTATCTCGAGAGATCAACGGATTTGGGCATTTGGGTATCATTAATTCATCAATTTATCTTGTTTCATCGATTCGTATTTCCGCAATTCATAATTGGATCCTGGATAGATTTGACCGCTGGTTCAGATCTACTTCTGTGCTGCATCATTTTGGTATCAGAGCAAGATTTGTATGGGAGAGAAGATGCTGAACAGATGGGACAACGTATTGATGAAAGGTTCAATAAAGGTTTCGAGAGAGTAGAGAGAATGATGTCTGACATGAATCGAAATCATAGGAGAGTGTCGCCACATTATGATAGAGAAAGGAGAGAACCACCCTGGTCGATAAATCGAGATCGCGGATTTTGAGACAATCATGATTATCGGAATAAAGAAAGAAGAGCTTATCGTGGTTACGAGCATGAGCCATATTGTGATTATGAAAGAAGAAGTAGAGAGGACGTGCATGGTCATAGAAGAGTCAATGTTCAGAATCGACATCGAAGCTCATCTAATTTTGAAGAAGATAGTTATGGTAATAGTGTTCACTTTCGGTATCCAGGTCAAGGGCAAAATCGATATAGGAATGTTGAAGAGAATGGTCATACACGGGAGTCAAGGATGGACACAGAAATTCCAAAATTCCGAGGTGGTCTACAAGCAGAGGGATTCTTTGATTGGTTATCAAAGGTTGAAAAGATTTTTGAACTCAACAACGTGCCTGAAGATCGTCAAGTTAAGTTAGTTGCTACAAGATTGAGAGGAAGAGCTATGAATTGGTGGCAACAAACTAAATCAACCAGAGAGAGAATGGGGAAATCCAAAGTTGTCACGTGGGATAAGATGAAAAGGATGATGAAGGCAAATTTCTTACCCTACAATTATCAAGCTCGTATGAACCAACAATTGCAGAAGTTGAGTCAAGGGAGTCGAGGAAAGGGTGTGGTTACAAGCCCCAGCAATCAGAATAAAGGTGTTAATTGCAGTATAAATGTTTCTAAGAGAGTCAACGAACCAGTTGTACATGGAATCGTTAAGACAAATGTTGATGACCGAATTAAGCGCTATCATTATCAGGAGTCTGACCATAGAAGTATTGAATGTACGGAGTCCAAGAAGAAAACCTTAGTTGTAGAAGAATGTGAAAACGAGGATGTGGATGATTCTACTGAAAGCGAGCCGGAAAAAGAAGAGGAATCGACTAGTCCATTATCTTTAAGCGAAAGTGTTGCAGAAGCGGAAGGTAGTGCTAAATCATTGGTTAGGTATGAGGCAAGTGAAGAGCTTAAAACTCCTGAGGAGGTTAAACCAATGTTAGAAGAGTTTGAAGAGGTCGGTCCTACGGAATCGTTCGAAGAATTACCACCAAAGTTTGACAACGAAGATGAAGAGGTCGAGTTAGAGAACGATGAATGTAATTTGTTGATGGGATTTTATTCAACGTCAAAGTATGTGAATGTAGAAGTTGATTGCTTATCACCGCCAAAGATTGATGTCGATAGTATGGAAGAAGAAATTGTGTTTGGAGTTGAGGGAAATAACTTGATGATGGAGGATTCTTGCTTAACACCTGAGCTTATGGATGAGGGCCAGCCAAGTGTAAATTCCTTAGTTTCCGAAAAGCCCGAACAAAGTGAAAGTGAAACAGAAGAGAAGGTAGAATCAGATAGTTTATTATCTTTGAAAGAGTTCGTCAATAAAATGAAAGATAGTGATGAATTATCAATGTTGATTGAATCTGGAGAAAGTTCTGATTTTGAGAATCCTGAAGAGGTTGAAGTATTTGAAGAGTTTGAAGATGAAATTTCTGAGGAACTGCTTGAAGAAACTAGTCTTGTATTTTTGGAAGAGTCTGTTGAAAAGGTGTAAAATAGTAATGAATTGTTTGTGTTGACCGGGCAAGGAACGAGTAAAGATCTTGAATTTTTTGAGGAAGTTGGATCAGAATTCGATGAGTCTGAAGTCGAATATCCTGAGGAATTACCCGAAGAGTTACCACCACTACAGGACATTCAACATCAAAATGAACTAGTACTAGATGCTATTTTACTGCAGGGATCGTATGATCTTGTGAATCTGAAAGAACATGAAGAGTTGAAAAGACCGGAGGAAGAGAATGATTGTCAGTTGGAGTTGCCTGATCATGTCCGCACTGCTGACATTGTCAACGTCAACTACTTGGAACCGTTTCATGAAAATAAACATGTCAAAGAAGAAGCGAGTTGGAATTCATTTCAATCAGAGGAAATTGTTGCAACACATCAAGGGAAGATTCTAAATGATGATACACCTGAACGAGATAAGGAAAGACAAGAATCTGGGCATGAGTCATCACACTTCTTCAGTTGTAACTTCCTAAGTCGCTCCGCGATTTTAAACTTCCTTATATCGTCTCGCATTTTCGTCACATTTTGGTTCTATATCACACCTTCCTATTGGCACAAGCATCATTATGTCATCTCCCTCAGATCAATTCCTTATGCCGCCTGCCTAATGCCACGTCTGCTTTATGCCATGCGTTCCTTATGTCGAGCCGCATCTTCAAAGGGTCAAGACAAGATCAATCTCAAGATTGGTTATCACCAGAGCCGCATCAGACCAGATAATGAATGGAAGACAGCGTCTCAAAGAAGAAGAAAAAAAGTGTGAATTCGGGACGAATTCTTTTCAACCAGGGGAGGATGATGCAGCGCAAGATAAAGATAAACGACTTACCTTAAGTCGCTTCCCTGATTCGCGATTCCAGTAGGTCATGAATTCCAGTAGGTCGTTCCAGTTTAGCTCGCGAGCTTCCTATGTCGCGAAACCCTAGGTCGCGAGGTTGAAGCCACTCCAGAATGCCCTAGGTCGCTCCAGCCTAAGTCACGAACGAGCAGATCTTCCAGTAGTTCGCGAGCTCTAGAGCTTCTTATGTCGCGAAGCCTAGGTCGCTGAAGATTCCTGATGCATTGTTTCTTAAGGCGCTATGTCGTTATGTCACTATGCCGCATTTCTTATGTCGCTCCCACCATGCCGCAAACTTCTTAAGTCGCATTGTCTTAAGTCGTTAAGTCGCTCAAGTGGAAATGGCTGCTTTCTTATGTCGTATGTTGTTAAGTCGTGTGATGTTGTAACTAGTATGTTGTGAAGTCGTATACGTCGCATGTTGTTAAGTCGTTTGTTTGTTAAGTCGTGTTGTAATTGTGTTGAGTTGTGTGGTGTTGTACTTTCCCTATAAATAAGGGTGTATGGTCATTTGTAATAGTGGTTGAATTTTGAATAAAATTTGTTGAGAGCTTTGTGTCTCCATTAAAATTGGAAGTTGAGTGTGATCTCCTTTCTCCATCTTCGGATATTTGAGTGTGCTCGAATCAACGATTTTGAAGCCGATTCACAGAATTTCGTGCGCGAGATCAACGTTGAAAAATCATAGATCTTCTAATGCGGTATCATGCGCGATCAACATGTTGAAGATAGCTAGAATCAGGTATCTTGAGAGATCAACGGATTTGGGCATTTGGGTATCATCAATTTATCTTGTTTCATCGATTCATTGTTTCTGCAATTCATGATTGGTTTCGGGATAGATTTGACCGCTGGTTCAGATCTACTGCCGAGCTACGTCACTAGGTAACTGATCCCTACGTCCATGAAGGAGGCTCCCTACCCAGATGCCTCGTAAAGATTATGTAGTGGCTAAGTAAAACTTTGTAGGAGTTTGAATGTAGTTGGAAGGGAGCGATCCTCAAAGATTGAAGGATGTGTCAGATGAAGGGGTTGATGAAGGCACCACCCCGGATATGCACATATATCGACTACATGCCGTGTAGCCATCTGGAGGGTTGTGGGCATGGTTATGAGGTTAAGGCAACATCACTTCGTCCATTGGAATTTCGTGCCTGGCGCATATCATTTGATGCTCGACACAGGTCAGTCTAGAAGCCGGGGAATTCGATGGATTACTTTAGACCATGATCCCGATAAGGTCAGCTTAGGGAGTGACTTCATTGCATGGCTCCTCAACTATCATAAAAAGAGCCACTTTATGTGGAAGTATGTGATGGTGATGGGTATGTAAGTTCTGGAGGAAACATAAATGGAAGTCTGCGCAGAGCTGGAAGCCATTGCATGAGGAGTTGTTGTTGAAGCACCACCACTACATAGGGAGAGACCCGTTGGGAGCATCTATAAGATTCCATTGGATACTGAAAGCTTGGAGGACGAACAAGGTCAAGTAATTTCAAATTCCCCGAGTGTGGCCGATGTATAGCGTCCAATGGATGTTGATGCGTGCTGCCAATCGGATTTTGTACATCATCTAACAATGTTGAGTGCTATTCATTATGTGTATCCCATGTCCTTGGAATAGTGTACAGAAACACTCTATATATAAATCCTATTCATGTTGGCAAACGAGATCTGGCACAAGACAGAACTATGTGCCGGATGTTACCCTTTAATGTATGATTTACATTAATGGAATTGGATGGAACCAAGGCCGTACTGAGCTCTATATCTCGACTTGGGAATCCTAAAGAGATGGAGCTATCTTTGCAGGATCCATGATCATCGACGGATGAATGTGAGTGTCAATGGGATTAACATCTTATGATTTATTGAAGTTGAATTCATCGAAAATCAGAGTGCACTTCTTGGGGCGATTTAACAATCATACCAAGTGGCAGTTGAAACCGATCCATGGCTATGTTAGTTAACATAACCGTAACATCCCGCATTCCGAAACCCAAAATTGGGACCGCAATGTGTTGTAATCACCTTAAAATTATCTTCGACAACAGAATGAGACCAATGTAATTTAACAGCTTTTAACAAACAAAGCAACTAAATACATTTCATTACACATAATTGTCATAATGGTCTTTACATTTACAATAACCTCAAAACGTGCCAATGTAGGGGTCAAATATAAATAGAACATAGACAATAGTTTCATGGCTGACCTATGAAGATGTCAACATGAATACTTACGGCGAAAACAAAACAACTCTTATTTGCAACCAAGCCTCCTACTTCATCTTCAACACACTTTATTCGTCTTTCCAAAGAAACCTTTCTATTCCCAAAAATTTAGCCTACTTAAATGAGAACCTGTAAGTTTATAGAGAAAACAATAATAAAAACACGGATCAAACATAAAGTCTAGTATGAGCAATGCATTACCCTAAATACAACATATAGTGAGACCATGCCTCTAAAGCACAGATTGGGTTTTCCCTCACTATTCAATAACATCAATTCATCAATATGAATCATAAATACAAGTCATTCAATCATACACAAGTGTTCTATACACTTATTACACATCATGACTAGGTTTAATAATCAGTTCATTTAACTTATGCCTTATCCAGTTTCTTAGGCTTTTTGTGACAATTATGCTTTCGGCTACCATAAATGCCTTATGCCTTTGTTGTTACTTAATGTCATATTAATTTTACTTTCGGCTTCCATTAAGGCCTTATGCCTTTCTCATGTTTTAACGTTGTTTTATTTTACTTTCAGTTGCCACTATGCCTTTCTCATATCTTAACTTAATGTTGATTTTACCTTCGGCTGCCACTAATGCCTTATGCCTTGTTCTTTCGTGTATAGAACTAGTTTAGATGTTGGGCCACCACTAAGGCCTTACACCTACTATGGAATGCAATGCCACCTTCAGTCCTTTGCTTGCCACACATGCCTTACACCAATATCTTAAAATATGATCATTTTTAGACACTTGGTTGCCACACAGGCCTTACACCGCGCTACCAAATGCAATACCATATGGACATTAGGCTGCCACGAAGAGCTTACGCCACGTTACCGAATGTAATATCATTTTGGACATTGGACTGTCATGAAGACCTTATGCCAAGCTACTGAATCCAATGTCATTTTGGACATTGGATTGCCTCAAAGGCCTTGTGCCATGTTACCGAATCATTATCTTAATTAGACTTTAGGTTGCCACAAAAGCTTTACATATAGCTTTTATTTAATGTCGTGAATAGGCTTTCGGATGCCATTTATGGCCTTAAAACAAACCCTTCACTTCATCAAGGTACACCTCTTAGCCATCTCAAGCGATGGTATTGAATTCCCTCCGAAAGTCAAACAATCTTAGTTTGACTCTTTACCGAAAGTTAACAAATTTCATTATTGACTCTCCTCCAAGGGTCAATAAGCTCGACTAATACTACCCTCGGTTTCGTCTAGGGAAGCCTAATTTATTCCTGGGTTCGTTGTGACATTTCTTCTCGTCTCCACATTAGGTCTCGGTATACCCCTTTCGTCTTCCGGCAACTCTTGCTTGTGTATATTGCTCATGGATTGACCTTCGGTTGCAGCCTCCTCCTTTGACATTAGGCTGTCTCCTTTATATCTTCCTAATTTATTATATTTAGACTTTACTTAGCCTTTCACTAGTTCATTTTTGCTTTTGGTTCTGATCTAGTCCTTCTACAAATGCGCCCTCGCTTTCCACTTCAACTTTACTACAGGCAGTAAAGCCTGACATTTGAACACGTCAGCCATCCTGCTATTACATGTGTCACCACCAACTTCGCTCCTCCTCCACTTTTAGTTAGATTCAATGTTCTTTATGTTATTTTTACAAATAAGATCTTATCCCCTTTTTACCTAATCATGTAATTTGCATGCACTAATTGGTCTAGGTTGTCTTAATATTCAATTTCAGTCTTTACATCTAGCTTTTGGAAATTATTATTTATGATCAGAAAAGTACTCGTAAAATGCCAGAAATTTGTGAATAAATTCTTATACACATTTTTATCATCATTCCAATTTGTATACCATTTTCACTTATATATTCAATACATGATTTCCTTCAAAAATTCATAATTAAATATTTTGACGTGGGAAAATCTTCTAATATAAAACTATCATTTCGAAATCATTGAAGTGGGAATTATAGCAAAACATCCCCTAGTAAAGCAATTATTACCCAAAATATTTATTGAAACATCATTAATCACTTAGAACCATTTAGAATATGTGATCACCATCGTGTTAATAAAAACCATGTTCAAACTACTATGAAACAATAAAGAGTGTCGTATTACTCACCTAAATCGTTAGATCAGCGTGATCTTTTATCTTCTTAGGTTTACTTAGTTTTTTCTCTTCTTCCACCTTTTCTCTTTTAGGCCATTGCCACCATTAGCAAGTTTTTAAGCTTTTCTTTTGGTTTAGAGAGAAATGAATAAAAAATGGGATAGTGATCATGTTTGTTATCTCACACTATGTTGGACCATTGGCCCCTTATAACCCGTTTCCCATTTTATTCACTCTATTGAATAAAATATAAGTTACAACATAATAAGTAGATGTACATCCAAATATTTATCATGTTACATCATTATTTATTCTAATTTAAATGACAATTATTAAATAAATGTCCTTCAAATATTTACCTTGCCTAATGTACAAGTTTTGTTATTTAATTTCATAATTAAATTATTCAAAAATTTATTCACATAATTAATTTTCAATTATTTATTTATTAATTAATGGGGTGCAACATTAACCATCTCCATCCATCACCCACAACCAACTAAGGAACCTACTACCACTGCTTTGATTTGGATCCCACGGCGCTGGTTCAGCTAGGATGGTGACGACGATCTAAGGTGATGTTCAACAACGACCCTACCTTAAATTAGTGGACGAGGTTGAACTTGAATCGGTGTTGGAGAAGGAATGGATCGGGTCGTCGTTCCTGATGGATCAATGAAGAAAAAGCTTGCTTGAATCTAAGTTTGATTGTGAATCAAGGCACGAGTTTGGAATTGATGAAGATTGTTTTCTCTTGAAGGCAAAGGAATGACGAAGGCCTGAAATAGAAAGTGGAAAATATCACTACATATTAAAAGTATTTATACATTTCAAATTCAATGGAACGATATCCATCCATATAGGTCGGTACTGATCCATCAAGTGGTGGGTTTTCTTTTAAAAATAAAAGTGGGAAAAGGAAGTGGAACTCTACCTAACCGTGGACTGGAGAAACCCTCAGAAATTCTCAATATTGATTAAAGACTTTGGATAGAAGACTTCAATGTTTATATCTATGAAGAAGACACAAATCGATTGTTGTTTGGGATGAACTGCCGATATTCTCAACAAAGATAAAATGTTCCGTGGAAACGATTCAAGCAATGGAAGCGTCTAGACAGATTTGAGTCTGGTCACTTGTCTCGATTCAAAGCATGCTTTGTGTTCATAAAAGCATACTTTAAGGGCAAGTTTTATTTGATATTTGAACCAAGCGACATTTCAATAAACTACGAAATGATGAGAAGATGGATCATGGACTTAAAGAAAATCAACTATGAAGAGCGTAAAGGGAAAGCCAGTGTTTTTGTCAAAAGCACATGGATTAGTACCGATCAATGGATGGATCGATACCAATCCATCAAAATGCCAAAATTGCTATGGGACAATAGGTTTGATTGATCTGTATGTTATTTTAAGGACAAATACAAGTTTTTGAGATGGGTGATAGACCAGTATCGATAGGTCGAAATTACAGTTTTGCCTATGAAGACCCAAAGCTTGAAGACTTAAGAAAATTTGAAGAAAGAAGTGAGGAATGAGTCAGAGCATGGATTGATACCGATCCATATCAAATCTTGGGAATTGTGCAATTTTGACTCATTCTTCCTCTCGATTTCTCGGATCTGACTGTTTGAACGATTTAAAACTAGATTTGGTGATTCTAATGCATGGATTCATCTGTAAATAACAAACTCCAATATATAGAAAATTACTTTTGGACTTTTGATCGATCTTTGCAAGAAAACTCTACCAAATTCGAAACCAAGTAATTGTACTCTTAAAATTGACTTATAATTTGGTTGTAAAAGCAAGTTCTCTCAATAAAAAACCATAAAGTGGATGTAAGCTATAGAACTTGCTAAACCACTATAAAAATTCTTGTATGTTCTCTCTTTCCTTTTGCGTTCTTACTTTTTAGTTTCAGTTTTACTCATTTTGGGACGTTGGACCAACTTTGTAGCTAAAAAATGCATATTCTAAATAGTGTGCTACTATTAGCACCCAAATAAATGCTTTTGGTTCCCAGAACTAAAGGTCACCATATAAAGTTTGGTTCTGTATTTTCTAACATCAACTATTATTTTATTTTAAGTAAACACGCACCTAAATATTTCAAAAGACCAACAGTTATTCCTTCTATTCGTCAAACCAAATTCAACTTTTTTCAAATACAACAAAAATCATATAACTAAAATAATAAAATTTATTTTTCCAAATGTATTTAGAATGATGAAATTTTAAATCGATACTTAATTATTGACTAAAAAATGGTTTGCCAAATCAACTTCCATGCCTTTTGAAGCATTTGATTGATCGTCTTCTTCCATATTTTCGCTATCAAACACTTTTTATTCGAACCGACAAGTGCATTCTCAATTTTATTGCGATTGATATGCTCCATCCACCAAAAAAACAATAAATATAAAGAAAAAATGGTAAATTGCAGTTTATGAGCTCTTAAAAATGCAAGAATGGCTACATTGAAAATTCAAGATAACACAATCTTTGTTGATAGTCTTGATTAGATTGGGGACTCCTCTTCTTCTTCTCCTTCCACTTCTCCTCCTCTATCTATCCCAATCTCCCATTCACAGCATATCTCGAGTAATGGTAATTCTCAAAAGCCGGCGAATGTTGATATTGATGAGGATGGTTTTCAGAGGGTCCATTATAATAAGAAGGTGAACTGAAAGGATCAAGCTCCAAGTTTCGGCAAAATTATCAAAGAAAACTTGGTTTGGCTCTTCATAATAATGTTCTTGAAGCAAGATCTGATGCAAGAAAATATAGTACCCAATCAAGAAATTGTTTTAAACCTCTGATGGACTCAAGAAATACTACTTCCAACATTTCTTTGCGTACAGACACTGCTCAGAATAAGCAGGCTAAAGCTTCTTCATGGGAAGATCTACTTAAAAAAGGTGGGTTAGATTCAGATTTTGACTTACATTTTGATGAAGCGCTTACCTCGATAGGTCGACCGCGACCTATCCTAGGTCGCAAGGTCGATGATGAAGCCACCCAGGTCGTGAGCGACCTACAAAAAGTCGCGACGCCTCGCAATTCCTCTGCCTCAGGTCGCGAGCGACCTACCACATCCCTAAGTCGCGAGCGACCTACCACATTCCTAAGTCGCGAGCGACCTACCGCATTCCTAAGTCGCGAGCGACCTACCGCATCCCTAAGTCGCGAGCGACCTACCGCATCCCTAAGTCGCGAGCGACCTACCGCATCCCTAAGTCGCGAGCGACCTACCGCATCCCTAAGTCGCGAGCGACCTACCGCATCTATATGTCGCGAGCGACCTACTTCCCACATCCATAGTAAGTCACGAATTCCAAGTCGCATGCCAACCTCCATAAGTCGTCGCTGTGATTTCCCAGGTCGAGAACGACCTATGCCTCCTCCAGCCTAACTCGTGAAGGAATGTCGCAGTTCCTCCGTCCTAAATCGAGAAGCCCTATAGCTCGCTCATCAACTTCCGCATATCTTCCTTAGGTCGCGATTCCAGACATTATTTTAGGTCGCAAACTGATTTGTTCCAGAAGTTCGCGAGCTATGCCAGATTTTAGGTCGCAAGACTTCTTTAAGTCGCGTGAATATAATTTAGGTCGTAATGTCTTGTAATTCTTAGGTCGCGTATGACCTATGTGTTGGTGTAAAGTGTTGTAATTTTTCTTAAGTCTTTGTGTCGTGTTGTAAACCCTATAAATAGGGACATAATGTCATTGTAGAAAAGGTTGTTGACTTTTGAATAAAATTTCCATTTTGATTGCTTTGTGCTTTCTTCTAATTGGTAGTCGAGTGAAGTCTCCTATCTCCACTTACGTTATTCGAGTGCGCTCGAATCTTCGTTTGTTGAAGCCGATTCACGGTATCTTGTGCGCAAGATCAACGTTGAAGAATCGTAGATCTCTTTCCCGGTATCTTCGGATCAACGAGTCAGAGATAGCTAGAATTCGGTATCTTCGGATCAACGAATTCAGGCATCGCAGTATTCATCAATCCACCGATTGCAATTTCATCGATCTACATTGTTTTGAGTAATCCGCTACGCCATTTGGTATCAGAGCTTGTTTTAGCCAATCATAGCTAAATCGAGTCTTGGAGCCGAGAATTTGAAGTGTTGAAGTTGTGTTCATCGTGTTCATCATATTTGGCAACAAAGTTGGAGTTTTCGATCCATTTCATTTTGGATCAAAGTACGAAAGGTGTCTGAAACTTGAAGTGTGAATTTGTTGAAGTGTTTGGGAAGTATTCAATCATGCCGCCAAGACGAGTTCAACGTCATCGCAATATTAATGCTTTGTACGGAAGAGAAGAGGCGGACGAAATGGAGCAACGAATCAACGAGAATTTCAATGAGAAGCTTACGGAAGGGATTGGTCGATTAGAGAGGATGATGTTGGAAATGAGTCAAAATCAGAGAAGGGTTTCACCTGAATCGAGCCATGGAAGAAGTAGAGTTTCACCACATTCCAATCGGGAGAGAAGTGTTGATAGTGATCATAGAAGCGTGGATCGAGATTGTGATAGAAATGTTGATGATCGAAGTCGTGATAGAAATGTGACTGATCGAGATCGGAGGAATGTAGATCGTAGGAATGTTGGTGGAAGAAATGGTGGTGGTAGAGATGTTGGTGGTCAGGATCGACATCGATATACATCGGATTGTGAAGAAGAGTATGATGGTGGTAGTGTTCATGGACGAGGACGTGGACGAGGAAGGAATCAGTAGGAGTATGATCACAAGTGGAAATCTGGGATGAAAACTGAAATTCCAGAATTCAAAGGTGGTATGCAGGCTGAGGAGTTTTTGGATTGGGTGGCTAATGTTGAAGAAATTTTTGATTTCAAAGAAGTTCCAGAACATCGTAGAGTGAAGTTGGTTGCTACAAGGTTGAGGGGTAGAGCTTTGGCATGGTGGCAGCAAACCAAACTTACCCGTGAACGAATGGGGAAGTCAAAAGTTGAATCTTGGGAGAAGATGAAGAAATTGATGAAAGCAACGTTCTTACCTTACAATTATCAGTCACTGATGTATCAACGTTTGCAGAACTTGAGGCAGGGCACAAAGACTGTTAATGACTACGCAGATGAGTTTTATCAGCTTATTGCAAGGAATGATATTATGGAAACGGAAGAACAACTGACATCTAGATTCATTGGGGGACTGAGAATGCAGATCCAGGTATGGTGAATATGTTCGATCCAAGATCTGTGGCGGAAGCACATCAGAAAGCGTTGGCTTGGGAGAAGCAGGGACGACGAGGAGGTGGTGTGTTTACTAATTCCAACAATCAAGTGAAGGGTGTTAGTGGAAGTTCTAATGTTTCTAAACCTATCGGTAAACCAGTGATGAAGGAGGCTGAGAAGGAAAAGGTTAACAACGGTTTCAAATGTTACAATTGTCAGGAGTTGGGTCATAAAAGCAATGAGTGTCCAAAGCCAAAGAAGAGAGCAATGATTGCTGAGGTTGAGGATGAGGATGAGGAAGCTGAAGATTCTAATCAATTACTAGTTGAGGAGGAAGAATTGTTGTCTGGAGATGATGGTTATACATTAATGATGAGGAGGAATTGCTTAACACCGAAGCAGGAGGAAGAGACTAGCTGGTTGAGGAGTAACATCTTTCAATCGACGTGCACTATCTTGGGAAGGGTTTGCAAATTTTTTATTGATGCTGGAAGCTGTGATAACATTATCTCTACAGAAGCTGTAAAGAAGTTATCATTGAAGACAGAGAAGCACCCGAAACCGTATAAGTTAGCTTGGTTGAGGAAAGGTGGGGAGGTGAAAGTTAGTCGAAGGACTTGTGTTAATTTTTCAATTGGGAAGAAATAAAAGGACGAAATTTGGTGTGATGTTGTGGACATGGACGTATGCCATTTGTTGTTGGGGAGACCGTGGCAATATGATAGGGCGGTGCAACACGATGGGCGTACCAACAGTTACAGTTTCATGTTTGAAGGGACGAAGATTACTCTAGTTCCGAAGAAGCAACAACAGAAGGAGAGTAAGTTGGAGGAGATTGAAGAGTTGAAAACTTTATTATCTCTGAAGGAATTTGTTAAGGAGGTTGAAGAGGAGCCTGAAGTATACCTGTTGATTGGGCGTGAGAGCTGTGAGGAGGTTGAAATTCCAGAAGAAGCGAAGTCAGTATTGAAAGAATTTGAGGATGTATTTCCAAAAGAGTTGCCTAAAGAGTTACCACCGCTTAGAGACATACAGCATCAGATTGACTTGGTGCCAGGTGCTGCATTGCCTCATAGACCACACTATCGGATGAGTCCAAGGGAACATGAAGAGTTAAGGAGACAGGTGGAGGAACTACTGGAACAAGGGCGAGTTCAGGAAAGTTTGAGTCCGTGTGCTGTACCAGCATTACTCGTACCGAAGAAGGATGGTTCATGGAGAATGTGCACAGATAGTAGAGCATTGAATAAGATCACAGTCAGATACAGATTTCCGATGCCGAGGCTTGATGATTTACTGGATCAAATCATTGGACTGTAATCTTTTCCAAGATTGACTTGAAGAGCGGTTATCATCAGATTCGCATTAGACCAGGGGACGAATGGAAGACAGCATTCAAGACGCGGGAAGGATTGTATGAATGGCTGGTAATGCCGTTTGGTCTATCGAATGCACCAAGTACATTCATGAGGGTGATGAACCAAATTTTCAGGCCGTACATTGGAAAATTTGTGGTGGTTTACTTTGATGATATTATGATCTACAGTGCTAGTACAGAAGAACATGTTCAGCATTTGAAGAAAGTGCTAATTATCCTTCGGGAAGAACAATTCTACGCTGCTACGAAAAAGTGTGTTTTTATGGCAACGAGTGTTTTATTTCTGGGGTATGTTGTGTCGAAAGAAGGAATACATGTTGACCAGAGTAAAATCGAAGCAATTAGAGATTGGCCACAGCCCAAGACGATAACGGATGTTCGTAGTTTCCACGGGTTGGCTTCGTTTTACAGAAGATTTATTCCACATTTTAGCAGTGTGATGGCACCTGTTATGGATTGCATGAAGGGTAAGCAGTTTGCATGGACAGAGGAAGCAGGGGATGCTTTTGGGAAGATCAAGAAGTTGCTGACATCTGCACCAATTCTAGTATTACCTGATTTTCAGTTGTTGTTTGAGCTACACACTGATGCATCCAAGGTTGGGATTGGAGGAGTGTTGAGTCAGAAGGGGCGTCCAATTACATACTTTAGCGAGAAGTTATCAGGAGCAAAGATAAGATACAGTACATATGATGTGGAATTCTATGCTGTTGTGCAAGCTATTAAACACTAGAGACATTATCTATTTTAGAAAGAGTTTGTTCTTTACACTGATCATGAAGCATTGAAGCATTTACAAGGGCAGGACAAAATTTCAGCGAGACATGCATCATGGATCGCATATCTACAACAGTTTACTTTTGTTGTCAAACACAAGTCCGGGGTATCGAATCGAGTGGCTGATGCTTTGAGCCGAAGGAATCATTTGTTAACTACGATGAAAGTCGAAGTGACTGGATTTGATGTGCTACCAGAATTATTTGTTGAAGATCCTTACTTTATGAAGTTTGTAGATAAAGTCAAGAATGGGGAGACGGATGAGTTCGTGATGATGAATGGTTTTCTGTTCAAAGGAAATCGATTGTGCATACCTGATTGTAGTTTGAGAATGAAGATTGTGAAGGAACTGCATGAAGAAGGCCACGTGGGAAGAGACCGTACATTGCAGTTAATTTCTCAATCTTATTTTTGGCTGTCAATGAGGAAAGAGGTCGAAAGATTTGTGGAGAGGTGTCATATTTGTCAGGTTTCGAAAGGAACAACGACGAATGCGGGGTTATATATGCCGTTACCTGTGCCTACCAAACCATGGGTTGATGTGAGTATGGATTTTGTTTTGGGTTTGCCTCGAACTCAAAGGGGAAACGATTCCATTTATGTGGTGGTTGATCGATTTTCGAAAATGGCACATTTTATTACTTGTAAGAAGACGGCGGACGCTGTTCATGTTGCTAAGTTATTCTTTAAAGAAATATATTGTTTGCATGGATTACCTGAATCTATTGTTTCCGACCGAGATACTCGATTTCTGAGTCACTTTTGGTTGAGTTTGTGGAAGATGGTGGGAACGAAGCTGAAATTCAGTAGTGCTTATCATCCACAAACAGATGGGCAAACGGAAGTGGTGAATAGATCGTTGGGAAACTTGTTGCGATGTCTTGTGCAGGATAATTTGAAGAGTTGGGATATAAAGTTCTGTCAGGCGGAATTTGCACATAATCATGCTGTCAATCGAAGTACTGGATTCAGTCCATTTCAGATTGTATATTCAAGCTTGCCTAAGGGGCCGTTGGATTTAACGATATTACCACAACCAAAGGGGACAGTTAAGCGAGCTGCTGACTTTGTTGATGGGTTGATAGAATGTCATAGAATCGTTCAGGAACAATTGGAGAAGACAAATGAGAAATATAAACAACTGGCTGATAAGAAACGAAGGAAGGTGGACCTCAAAGTGGGTGATTTTGTTTACGCAGTATTGACGAAAGATCGTTTTCCAGTTGGAACTTACAACAAGTTGAAGGCTCGAAAGATTGGTCCAGTAGAAATCTTGAAGAAGATCAATGATAATGCGTACCAGTTAAGGTTGCTGGGGAATATTCATACTTCTGATGTTTTCAATGTCAAACACTTAATTTCGTACTATGAAGAGGAACTTGTCGAAGATGACGGGAGTGTGAATTCGAGGACGAATTCCTTCCAACAAGGGGAGGATGATGAAGCGCTTACCTCGATAGGTCGACCGCGACCTATCCTAGGTCGCAAGTTCGATGATGAAGCCACCCAGGTCGTGAGCGACCTACCAAAAGTCGCGACGCCTCGCAATTCCTCTGCCTCAGGTCGCGAGCGACCTACCACATCCCTAAGTCGCGAGCGACCTACCACATTCCTAAGTCGCGAGCGACCTACTTCCCACATCCACAGTAAGTCGCGAATTCCAAGTCGCGTGCCAACCTCCATAAGTCGCCGCTGTGATTTCCCAGGTCGAGAACGACCTATGCCTCCTCCAGCCTAACTCGTGAAGGAATGTCGCAGTTCCTCCGTCCTAAATCGAGAAGCCCTATAGCTCGCTCATCAACTTCCGCATATCTTCCTTAGGTCGCGATTCCAGACATTATTTTAGGTCGCAAACTGATTTGTTCCAGAAGTTCGCGAGCTATGCTAGATTCTAGGTCGCAAGACTTCTTTAAGTCGCATGAATATAATTTAGGTCGTAATGTCTTGTAATTCTTAGGTCGCGTACGACCTATGTGTTGGTGTAAAGTGTTGTAATTTTTCTTAAGTCTTTGTTTCGTGTTGTAAACCCTATAAATAGGGACATAATGTCATTGTAGAAAAGGTTGTTGACTTTTGAATAAAATTTCCATTTTGATTGCTTTGTGCTTTCTTCTAATTGGTAGTCGAGTGAAGTCTCCTATCTCCACTTACGTTATTCGAGTGCGCTCGAATCTTCGTTTGTTGAAGCCGATTCACGGTATCTTGTGTGCAAGATCAACGTTGAAGAATCGTAGATCTCTTTCCCGGTATCTTCGGATCAACAAGTCAGAGATAGCTAGAATTCGGTATCTTCGGATCAACGAATTCAGGCATCGCAGTATTCATCAATCCACCGATTGCAATTTCATCGATCTACATTGTTTTGAGTAATCCGCTGCGCCACATTTTGTTGCTCCTATCAATATCAACAATAAGAGAATCATCACTATGAAAGAGGAGATTGATAAACGAAAAGAGAATAAATGGGGATTTTCAATAATAGCTTATGTTTTTGGTCCTCGTCCGCCATATCATCATTTCAAGACTTTCATTTTCCGCACTTGGAATCCGTCAGGTAGTTTCGAAATTTTTACTAGAAATAATGGGTTTTTCATTATCATATTTTCAAATCTTGGTGATTGTGAATGAACTTTAAAAGGAGGACCTTGTTTTATAAATGGCAAACTCATTATTTTGAAAAAGTGGAATAAAAAATGAATTTTGATAGGGATTTATTAAACACTGAACTTAACCTTAGATTGTGGGATAAAGATGCTTTTAGTGCAATTGCAAGTGTAGTGGGTATCCCTTAGAAATTGGATGAACCAACAGCCAGAGAAACTAGATTATGCTATGCAAGAATCCTTGTTCAAATAAAAGCAGATGCAGACTTGCCAGATGAAGCAAATATTACAATGTATGACGGTGATTGCATAGTGCAAAAGATTGAATATGGATGGATCCCTCCGAGATGTAATCATGTGTTTGTTTTGGTCATACAATTGAAAATTGTGCTGTTAAAATAGTCTGGAAGGAAAAAATAAGAGAAGATGGTCTAGAAAATGTTATGAATGCAAAGGAAAACACAAATACAAAAGATTTGACCTATTTTGCAATCAAGAAAATTCTCTTTTCAAAATCTTTCATGTGATTTAGAGACACACACGAAGAGTATAAATGCAGACAATCTAGTAAGTGCAGCATTCAACAAGGTATGCATAATGAAAAGAATGTTGACTCCCCTCAGAATTTGCAAGAAAAAACTGCTGAAATGGTTTAGATAGCTCTTCCAAATACATCCCCCTCTACAATTGCAGAGATTGTTGTTCAGAAAGATACTGCTCAAGCAAAAGAAATAGGAGACAGTATGAATGTTGATTCCTGCCCTCCAAAAAATCTGGATTTACATACATATCCAACAAACACTGGCATTGCTTTTCTACCATGTTCACTTACTCCTCAGAGTAGGAAGTCTTTATCTGAAAAATCCATTCAACGGCAGTAAGTGCAATGTCATCGTTATCTTCTGCAAGCAAAAGCAAGAAAAAGAGGAAAAAAAACCAAAACTAGAATTAAAAGTTTAAATGATATTTCTTTTGCAGAGCAAGTAGAGGATTTTTCAACATGTAAGAAGAAGGGAAAAAGCTGGAGGTGCAGGAAGATGAGGATAGTTATAGTGATTCACTGTAGCTACCAACATATCCTTTGAGTATCCTTTATACTTTTTTCATACTTCATTATAATTATATCGATTATTGTTTGGAATGTTAGAAGGCTTAATTCTCTTATAAGAAACTAGATGTTTCAAATTTAATTTTTGCTGAAAAGCCAAGTATCATTGGTTTGTCAGAGCATAAATTGAATAACACAAAAATTGAAGATTATCATACTAGGCATCTCTCCCGTTGGAAAATTATTAATAATAATCAAATGGGGGGTAGTGGCAGAATTTTGATATTATGGGATGATAATATCTGGAATCTAGTTAGCTACATATTAAATTTTAAATTCATTCATTGCTCATTTATCAATAAAGGTGGTCTGCAATTGAAAATCACTTTTATTTATGCATCAAATTTTGAAAATGAGATATTTTCTTTATGGAATCATCTTGAGAAATTAAATAAACAAATCTCTCTTCCCTGGATTATATTGGGTGACTTTAACACAACCATGCATGCATCTGATAAAAAGGATGGCATACCAGTCTCATTCAAAAAATTGGAATTTATTAACAATTTCTTTTTAAGGACTGGTATTGTAGAAGCAAACTTAATAAGTAATAGATTCATATGGAAGTTAGGTAAGTATAGAAATATACATTGCAAGCTTGATAGGATTTTAATAAATCAAAATTTTATAATTTTGTTTCCTAATTTCAAGTGTTTCACTTTACCTCAAGCTATAAGTGACCACACCCCTGTTCAAATTTTTCTCACTGAAAACTTGTTATGCAAAAAGAATGTCCCATTCAAATTTATGAATGGATGGGTTTTTTACGAAAATTATAAAGAAGTCATCAATAAATGCTTGTCATTTAAAATCTAGGGTACTGCCCAATTTAAAATTTTCAATTTTTTGCAAATTGCTAAGGGGCATATTAAAAGCTGGAATAATAGTAGAAGCAAAAATGAGCTTAAGCAAGTAACAGCAGATTATGAGAAATTTCAGAATGCTCTTGACAATGATTGCTCACGGTAATATTATTAACAGTTTCTTTCAGGCACAAAATAAGCTTATCTCCTCCCTTCACGTGCATTCAATTAGTTTAAGGCAAAAGGCCAAAGTAGGCTGGCTAACTAATGAGGATGAAGCTAGTAAATTTTTTTATGCCAGAATGTCTAGTAGTAAAAATAGAAATGTCATTGGTAAACTTATTGATGTAAAAGGGAATGCTTTAAAGGATATAAATGAGATAGAGAGGGAAGCCATTGATCATTTCTTAGTTTTATATAACATAAATGAGTATGTGAATAAATTTAAAAATATTAATACTAAATTCTTATTAAAAGAAAGTAGTCAGGAACTTATTTTAGCTCCTGTCAGTTTATTGGATATTAAAAACATTATTTTTAATGCTAACAATGACAAAGTCTAGGTCCTGATGGATTTGAGCAAAGTTTTACAAAACTCATTAGTCTGATATTAGCAGTGGTATTTTTGAGGTTATTTCTGAATTTTTATGACAAGGAAACTTTTAAAATCTTTCAATCATACTTTCATAACCCTTGTTCCAAAAGTTAACAATCCTATTGGGCTTGAAGATTATAGACCTATATCTTGTTGTAAATTCATATATAAAATCATATCTACTATTTTATGCAACGGATTAAAAGTGTTTTTGAAAATTTTAATATCTGAAAACCAATGTGCTTTTATCCCTAGCAGGCTTATTACTGAAAATACTCTTCTTGCCCATGAACAAACTAGAAACTTTAACAATAAATATAAAAGTATTATGTGTATTAAAATTGATTTACACAAAGCATTTGATAAAATAAATAGGCACTTTATAATATACATGATGAAACAAATGGTGTTTAATGAAAAAAATTGTGCACTTATAAAAGAATGCATTGACAATGTTTCATACTCTGTGATGATTATTGGCTCCCCAAAAGGATTTATTCGTGGCAATAGGGGAATTGGACAAGAAGATTCACTTTATCCTTATCTATTTACTATTGCTATGAAACATTTCTCTTATTTAATTGATATTGAGCAAATTGAGGGGAATATTAAAGCTATAAATAGAGTTAGGCCCTCCATTACTCTTACTCGTCTTTTATATGCTGATGATTTGCTTTTGTTTACTAATGCAAATGCTAAAAGTGCTTATTCTATTGCAAAGGTTTTTAAAAATTTGGATATTTTGCTGGTTTAAAAGTCAATGAATGCAAAAGCAAAATATATTTCAGCAAAGGGTGCACATGCAAGAAGGAAATTTTAAGCATTCTAAAATTTAAGGAAGGTAGCCTATTAATCAAGTATTTAGGCCTGCCTTTAAGTATGAACCAGTTAAATGATAGAGATTATTCAAGGTTGTATGACATTATTCAAGGCAAACTTGAAGGGTGGTCTAGCAAAATTTTGTCTCTAGCTGGTAGACTAGAACTCACTCATACGGTCATCACAGTAATTATAATGTATTGGATACAAGCTCATAATATTCCAGCAAAATCAATTTGCTAGATTGAATAAATGTGTGCAAATATTATTTGGAAAGGTAAACAGCATAAAATAGCCTGGGAAACTGTTTGCATGCCTAGAAGAGCATGTGGCTTAGGTCTAAGAAATATCAAAGACTTAAGAGAAGCAGCAAAATACAAGTTATTCTGGAAATTATAGATGGTAAATCTCTTTGGCCTAGATGGATGAGAGAAAAATATCTTAAAAATAAAAATTTCTGGACTGCAAATGTTGAAAGACATCATTCCTTCACATGGAAAAACATTCTTAGCTGTAGGAAGAATGGGAAAAAACTTTTAGAAAGGAAGTTTAAGAATGGTAGTCTAACCATCTTATGGTTTGACCCATGAATTTTTGGAAAATCACTTGTTGATTTGCTTGTTTGGAACAACATGTATTTATTTAGGGGTGCTAATGACAAAGTTCAAAGTATTATTCAAAATCAATGCTGGAATGCAAGCAATCAACAAGCAGTAAATATTTTCAGGCCAGCAATTGATAAAATCACAATAGATCAAAACCTTCAAAGAGACACTTGGATTTGAAAACTGAGCTCAAAAGAAAACGTTTCTTTCAAAAAAGTGTGGAAATTTATTAAGGGTGAAGAAACTGAAGTCAGTTGGCACAAAATCATTTGGAACAAATTAAATTTCCCTAAAATGTCTCATTGTTCTTATTTTGCCATTCTCAACAGGCTTCTCACAAAGGAGAGATGTGCCAAATAGACTAAAAATCCAAAAAACAAATGTCTTCTCTGCAAAAATGATGTGGAAAATGCAAACCATCTTTTCTTTGACTACTCTTTTTCAAAACTTGTTTGGTATATTGCTAAATATGTTTTAGATTCAATCAACAGCAATCCATTCAAAGCATAAGAGAAAGCACTTAATATATTCCGAACAACTTCAAACCCAAATCAAAGGAATTTAAAAGAGCTTCCATAATGTTAACCACTGTTATATATATCATATCTGGAGAGAGAGGAATCAAAGGTTGCATCATAATTTAGAGAAAAGTAGCATTCAATTATGGAGAAATATATATTTAGACTTTCAAATTCTTAGTAAAAAAACAAACAAGCATCATGAATGCACTGAAGCAGCTAACTATGATTCTAATAAGCTTGATAATTATGAGTATAGAGTTGAGGATTTCTTACAAGGTGGAAAATTCACTACTGATATTCCCCAAAGGAGTCACAATTGCAACTGCCTTTGTCACGTTTACGCTTCCAGTAAGGCAAAGCCATCTTTAGGTCAAGACAGTAGCTCCTCGGGCTATCTTCCTGGAGGCGGCCATTCCAGAACTGGAGACAAAATTGGATTCTGCAAGGGAAATATACATAATTGTATTACTAATAATGATAATTTATATTATATTATGAACAATAAGACTTGTTGTTTACCTGCTACAGCCCAGAGGAGCTACCACTCTTCCAGCAGTGTTCCCGAGGAGATCATGTTGATGTAAAACGAAGATTACATCCATCTGAATGTTAGAGATAGGAGAATGGAGAACACTTACTGCAAAATCTTGCTGAATAATAGAGTTTATCACTCATCTAGCTGGTGCAGAGGTGAAAGCAGTAAGTTTTCCGAAGAAATCTCTCAAGTTGGCAGCAAACCTTCTAATAGTGGCTATTCTGAAGATGAAATCATAGATCTGGAGAATAACAACATATTTTTGAAGTTGGAGAGGCTTACTTCCATAAATCCTCACTTTGCTAAAGAAAAGCTTCAGGCTTTGAAAGCTAAAGCTTCTCGTAAGGGAAAGAAGATGCTGTGGAAGCCTCCGTGAATTGAAGATTGAGAGGAGGATGAAAGCGAGAATATTGCTGGAAGAGATCGGTCTTAATCGACGGAATTGATAAAGGATCTGTAGTCGCCATTTTCTTTTCTCATAAGCAAAAGGGAAATGTTGCGGCTAGGGTTTAGGTTTGAGATAATTGATGTTGGTTATCTGGTGGGATTGTTGGATTTGTGGGCTGGTGTATTTGTATTGGCCTTGGGCCGTTTTATTTATCTTGTCAAAACAACAATAATAATAAATGCTAACTAGGATCATCCAATGAATTTTTTCACTTAGCTTCATCTATTAGACAAAAAGAGAGAATTTCTTTGTTTTGGGATTTGAAAACTGTTTTTTGATGTTGTTTTGAAAAGGCTATGGTTGTTTAGAACCGAATGAGAAGATTTTGGTGGCCGTAGGCGTATGAAAAAAAATGATAAAAAATCAAATTGTAACGGTATATAGAAGCATTTTCCTACACTTCAATACTAACACATTCTAAATATTATTCCTTAGGCTGTTCATCAGTTTTTAAATTTAAAGTAGGTTTTCAAATTTAAGTGGCATTAGAAAAAACTAGGGATGTAAACTCTCCAATAATGTCTGCCGGCTCCTCCGCAAGCCTCTCCTACTCCATCCGCCGATTACATTTCAGTGTAATTTCTTCATTTTCAGGTCATTATGGAGCCGGTCCTGACTGTAAAGTTGAAGCAAGGTAAAATTTAAGTTAATTATATTTAGAAATCATTAAACTTAAAATGCTTATTTACTTAATTTATTGATCATCATTTGAATTTGTTGAATTCCTGAATTTGCTTCAGTTTACTTAATAAATTGAATATGCTTGATGAATGATTATCGGAACTGAAAATGCTTGACGATACTTAATGATTTGAATATGCTTGATGTTAAATTTGCTTGAACATGCTTTGATGATTTGGACCAACTGTATATCATAGACTGCATTCAAAGCCACTAACAATAAGTCTCAACTGAATAGTTGAATTCACGCTTCCTGATATAAATTCTTTGATCAACGCTGCTAATTAGCATAAAAAAAAGAAAAGAAAAAAAAAAGGAATGAATCACCTAGGCAAGTTCTTGTTTGGGAACGCTTCAAAGTATTTGCAATGTGCTTTGGATGGGCTAGTTATATATCAAGATACTCAGCTGTACTTTCTTCTTCTTCTAGAGATCATAAATTTAAAGGCTTTTTAATCAAGAGGATCGGATGAATTAACTTAATTACATTTATTAGGGAAAAAATTTATATGGATTCAAAGGAGTACGTACCTGAAAATATTGTAAAGAGTGACCAGGGTGCCTATATATGAAGTCCTGCTTAGTAAACTTTCTTCACCCATTTTTTAGTTCTGTGTTACAAACATAATGCCAAAAAAGAAAAACATGAAAAACTATTAGTTTTAGCATTTTATTTCATTTCTATCAAATTTTTGCATCATGGTTTCTTTTTAGGGATTATAATTTATAAGTTGAGTAAATTGCATGGTATGTTTGGATGTTATGCTATATTTTTTTTCATAAAATATTGATTTAACGAATAAAACAATTAGTTGCAACATAATTTTTTTAGAATGTATTACTGGATAGCTGCGGTTTTGTAATGAAAAGTTAATATCTTCTATATTTTAGTTTTTATTTATTTGACACTATGCTTAATTTCAAGAAAAGAGAAAAAAACATAAAAGTGAACATATTTTGCATTAAAGGGCAATCAAAATTCAGTGGCGCTTGGACAGCCAGTCTTCTGGCCAACCCAGAATCCATACCCTCATATGTTTTATATATGTTTTATGTCATGTTTATTCCATTTCCTTCTCAATCTTAATCAGTGGCGTAGCCAGAATTTAAAGTTGGCAGGGTGCAATTTGAAATGTCGGGGGTTCGAGAGCGGCAGCGTCCGAAATTTTTTCTTACAATTATTCGAATAATTATAAAGGAAAACATAACAAATCATTGAATAAACATAAATAGTGATTGATATTAAAAATTCATAAATCTAAAGTAAACAAATTAAATAGTTATTGATATGAATCATTGAACTTCATCAAATGATCTTTTTGTGTTTGTCACATACTGACAGTAAATCAACATCAGTAAGCTAACATCAATAAACTAACGGTAAATTAAGTATAATTAACAATAACATCGGTAAGCTAGTCCATAAACTAACATCAGTGATCAGTAAACTGACATCAATTGCAAATAAACAAACATCAATAATTAAAATAAACTAACATCAGTAGTTAAAATAAACTAGGGTTACCCATATCAACATGCTATTGCAAGCAGCGAGATGAGGAGGACAGAGAAACTAGACTCAAGTGGAAAGATGCAGGCGACGATGAACGAAGCACGACGATGGCAACAGATCTCGATCGATACAGGCAATGATGAACGGAGAAGCAATCGGTTTTTGGTTAGTTTAGAGATGCAATCAACGATGAAGGCGATGAGAGATGCAATCGTCCATGGACGTAGGAGCAGCAATCGATGAACGGAGGAGCAATCAATGCTATCAACGAAGGAGAAATAAATTTTAGGGTTCAAAAACACGAGCAAGAGTTTTATGAATATTTTTTCATGGAGTTTCATCAAATATCTTTCATCTAGACACACAAAATGCCTTAAGGGGACTGTCTAAGGCCATATAAATAAATTTATATCTTTTGTTAGTTAATAAGAGCATCGACTATGAAGCTTTTATCTCAAAAGCTAGTGTCATAAAGTAAGCAAAGGAGTTTAATTTGTTAAGTGAGTGTTAGGTATAATAAGTAGGAGTACTTCATACTATTCAGTATAAAATGTTCAAGGAATATGCAACCATTAGTTCATTTAATTAAATTTGTCTACATATGAGTATTTAAGCCACCTCTACATGTGAGAGTCATATTGGAGAATATGAACAACTGGTGTGAAATGCATAAGTTGTTCATGGACATATTATGCTGGTGAACGTATCCAAACTGATCGAGATCCAAGTTTCATACAAACTACATATACTAAAATAGAAATTTAGCTGCAATTACCTACCATCTTACCAATTTTGCAGCATTGTACACCTTCATCATCCCAACCTTTGCAGGTTCAAACCAATAAAAAGGAACAAGAATCGCAGGGCAAATCTCCTTTGGCACCAACAAAACAGAATATTTTGCAGCAGGATATTCACAATGTTTGGGTGCCGAAGGAGGTTTGCACTGTAAGTCTCGAACCCACACATAATTTTTCTTCTTAATTGGTACAATTGACCAGTTAAACCTCATTTTGTATCAAGCAAGAAATAAATCATCAGTAAAGAAAAGTTTTCTACGATAAAATAAAAAACCCCTCCTTCTTATATTCTCTCCCTCTTTCTCCTAAAAATATTCAACATAAGGAAGAAAAAATTGGAAATACGATGATTTGAGGAAATAAGAATTTATTTTAAATATTGAGCGTACTAAGAAGTGGAAGAGAATTCACTTTGATTAAAAAAAAATAATGAATGAAGGAAGTGAGGTGGATAGAAATTAGAATGCTGTAAGAGGAAATATATGAAATAAAGAAGCTAGAAAAGTAGCATTCATTCTCAAATATATGAGAAAAAAGAATCTTTCATATTCCGCACTAAAATTTGAATTTTCTTTACTCTTTCTCTCTTCCATCAAGGAATCAATATTACAGCCGATATGGAATTTATGAAAAATCACCCCTATTAAGAAAAAGCAGAAAAGTAAATAAAGATTTGAATAAGAATAATAAAATTGAAAAATAACATATACAACTTAAATTAGCAAATAAAGAAGAGAGACATTAGGAGAAATTCAATCCAATATGATATCGAATAGTATCCATAGTAAGAATAAGTAATTTAACTCCAATATTGATAAAAGTCTAGGATCAGAAGGGTTTGGGGCTAGGTTTTATAAAATACATTGTGAGGACATTAAAGTAAAATTATATGAAGCAACGAATGAACTTTTCACAACAGGTAAGCTGTTGAAAAGTGTAAATCGCACTTTTATTACACCAATCCCAAAGGTTAAAATATCCAATGGATTGGGTGACTACAGACAAATAGCATGTTATAATTTTGTATACAAAATTATTGCTAATATTCCGAGTAATAGAATAAAAATCTTTTTAAAATATTTGATATTTGAAGTAGTGTGCTTTTATACCAGGAAGATATATAGTTGAAAATACTTTATTAGCTCATGAATTGATAAGGAATTTTAATAAGGGATGTAAAAATAAAGTGTGAATCAAAATTGATTTGAATAAAGCTTTTGATGAAATAAATAGGCATTTTATTATACATACGAGGAAACAAATGGGTTTTCATGAGAAATTCTGCAATTTAGTTAAAGAATGTATAGACACTGTTTCATTTTCTATTCTTATAAATGGATCCCCATGTGGTTTATAAATAGCAATAAAGGCATTAGACAAAGCGATCATCTTTCTCCTTACCTATTTAGTACTGCTTTGGAATATCTACTTTGCACATGGAGCTGAACATATAAGGGGAAATTTAAAACCAGCAAATATAATTAAGTCTAGTATTACACACTTATTATATGTTGATGAGTTGTTGCTATTTACAAATGCAGAGATTAGTAGTGCTAACTCTGTAGCAAAAAAATTTGAAAATTTAAATAATTTTGTAGATCTATAAATCAATAAAAGTAAGAGCAAAGCTTATTTTAGCTAATATTATGTATGGAAGGAGGAAATACTTTAGATTCTAAAAATTTAGGAGGGTTAGTTGTCAGTTAAATACTTGGATCTTCCTCTAAGTATGAATTAGATTATTGATAAGGATTGCACAAGACTATTTGATAACATTCAAGGCAAACTCGAAAGTTATGGTGGGGAAAATCCCTTTAAATGATCAGTCTAAGGGAATAAAAAACCCAACGCAGCGGAAAACAGTTGGATCGTGATTGTAGTGAGACGAAACAAACAGAGATAAACACTAGAACAGACAATCACGGATCTATGCAATGCAGAAAAATAAATAACACCAGTATTTATAGTGGTTCCACTACCGTGAGGCAGTGTATGTCCACTAGCGGAGAGGAGATTTTATTAATCACTGAAAGATTAGAGTTACAAGATTGATTCACTTTTGGAAGCTATAAATAAGAAGAATTAATAATACAAACAAAATTCTACGGAGTTTCAGCTCTCTAGGATGGCTGCCGTTGTTGTCCAGAAGCTCCATTATTTATAAAGTGAAGATATAAGGAGGGGTAGCTGCTATATAGCAGCCTTGAGGTTTGGTTCGGCAGTTCTGGTTCGACATGTTTGGTCCGGCAAACAGCACACATGGTTTCGTCTGGTATGATTTGGACCGACATGCTCTAACACCGAACCAAATATTTGGTTCGGCCTTCAACGTCTCAAATTTGGACCGACGCTACTTGGTTTGGCACACAGCATTTGGACCGGCATTCACCGAACCAAAAATATTGAGTGGCAAGTCTGGACTGGCATCCCATCACCACCGGACGAGATATTTGGAGCGGCAACCCCTAATCACCACCAGACCAAATCATTGGTCCGACATCTCCCATCACCGAATGAGACTTCCTCTTTCCTTCACTGTCGATTGAAGCACTACCACCGGACCAAAATTCTGGTCCAGTCTTCCACCTTACGAGATCACCTTCTCACCGAACAAACTCCACCGGACCAAATCTTTGGTCCGACATCTCCTTCACTGAACCAAATTTTGGTTCGGCATCGTCTTCTCCAACGCCAGATCCAAGCCCTAGCACCGAACGAACCTCTTCTTCCTCCGCTTTGCTTCAGCAATGCAACTTAGGGTTTGGAGCTCCTCCTCGAAGCTTCTCCAATGGCAACGCTTCTTCACGAATTCCAGGTATCATCTATAACGATCTCCACCTTGAAACGGAATTCCAAACAAGCCTTCGAACTCCATATACACCTTCATGCTCCAAGAAATGGATACTTACGCAATGAGCTTCGGCAAAACCATCATCAATTACACTATGTCAATGAACTCCGGCAAGGCCACCGCCCGTCAACAAAGTGTTCGAAGTATCCAGTCTGTGTAGAACCTATCAATCTCCACCATGAATACAAACGTCTCCATGAACCATCTCAACTCTCCTCCCGTGCCACACCATGACACCTAACACTTCATTAAGCGAACCAAGTCCGAGCAATGTTCGAACTTAGCAACAGGCAACGACTTGGTAAACATGTATGCTGCATTCTCCTTTGTGTGAACTTTCTGAAGACGAACTAGATTATCTTCACTCATCGAGACAAGGAACAACTTTCTCACCTCAATATGCTTCCTCGAGCTAAATGCCAGATTTTCAGCTAAGTGAATTGCACTCTGACAGTCACAGTACACATCCATGCCTTCATATACGAAGCTCAAATCACACAACAGTCGCCTCAAATAAAGTGTCTCCTTAGCTGCTTCAACCGCAGCTATGAGCTCTGCCTCTGTAGTGGACAAAGACACAATCGTATGCAACCTCGCTCTCCAACTGATCGCTATCCCACCAATGGTGAACACATATCCGAAGGTTGACTTCCTTCAATCTCTATCACCGGCATAGTCAGAATCACAAAATCCAACCAAGCTGAAATCTCTTCCTCTGCCGCCAAAGACAAGTCCATGGTTTGGAGTTCCTCTAAGTTATCTGAAGATACACTTCACTGCTTCCCAATGCGTCTTTCCTGGATTTTCCATGAATCTACTCATCAATCCAACAGCCTGTGCAATATGAGGCCTAGTGCAGACCATGGCATACATCAAGCTGCCAACTGCACTTGCATATGGGACCTTCATCATATAAGCCTTGTCCTTTTCCGAGATCGAAAAGCCTTTACTAGAAAGTTGTATGTGCAAAGGCATGGGTGTGCTAATTTCCTTTGCCCCTTCCATGCTAAACCGAGCAAGCACCTTTTGAATGTACTCCTTTTGAGTGAGGCTCAAAAGTCCTAGCTTTCTATCCCTTTGGATTTCCATACCCAAAATTTTCTTTACTTCTCCAAGGTCTTTCATTTTGAATTCCGCTTTTAGCTTTCACTTTAAACTATCGATTTCAGCCTTATCCTTGAAAGCAATCAACATATAATCCACGTATAAGAGTAGGTACACCCATCTACCATTCTTTAAATGCTTGAAGTACACACAAGCGTCTTTGATGCTACGATCAAAACCAAGTGAAAGCATAAAAGAGTCAAACCTCTTGTACCATTGTCTAGGCGACTGCTTAAGTCCATACAATGACTTCTTCAATTTGCAAACCCTTTACCATTTACAACAAATTCTTCTGGCTACTTCATGTAGATGGTCTCATCCAAGTCTCCATGCAAGAAAGCAGTTTTCACGTCCAGTTGCTCTAGCTCCAAGTCATGAGCTGCGGCGATAACGAGCAAAATGCGGATGGACATATGCCTCACTAATAGAGAGAATATCTCATCATACTCCAATCCCTTTATTTGTAAAAACCCTTTAGCAACTAGTCTAGCCTTGTGTCTCCCATCATCCTTTACCTTGAACACCCACTTACAACCTATGGCTCGACTTCCTTGAGGAGGTGGTACCAAATGCCAAGTCTTGTTCTTCTTCAACGAATCTAACCCCTCTTCCATAGCGATAATCCACTTTGAACTATCACATGACTTCAAAGCTTCATCAAGGCCAAGTGACTCCTCATGAACCACAGGTAGGGCATACTCAAACTGATCACCAAGGCTAAGGTTCGCAAACTGCCAATTACCATACCTTTTGGACGGCCTAATAGTCCTACGACTGACCCGGGTAGGTACTACTTCGCCTAAACTCCTTTCAGCTCCACCTTGAACTGCAGTTCCTCTATATTCATGCACATCACCAGCACTACTAGAAGGTACTTGTGGACTATCCTATGATGTTTCATCAACTGCATTTTCCTTGACAACATCAACAACATCTCTACTATTTGGCTGGAACACGGGAACTTCTTCCATCTCCTTAGGCCTATCAGAATCTTCTGATGTGGTAGGTATCTTCTCCTTCGGATTGAACATAGTAGACTCATCAAAAGTAACATGTCTGGAATGAACAATCTTCTGATCAATAGGGTTCCAAATTCGATACCCTTTGATTCCATCGGTGTATCCCATTAGTATGCCTTTCTATGCTCTAGCCTCCAACTTGTCATCACCTGTATAGTGAACGTACACAGGACAACCAAAAAATCGGAAGTAACCAAGATACACTGCTTTACCTCTCCACTTTTCCTCTGGAATCTTACCATCATGGCTGAGCATGGAATTCGATTTATGATATGTGCCATAGTTGATAATGCCTAGCCCAAAAACCTCTAGACAAGCCCGCCGTCAATCTCAAGCAACGAGCCTTCTCCAGTAGAGTTTTGTTCATTCTTTTTGCAACCCCATTGGATTGCGGATCTCTGGAATGTAGTGAAATGTCTCTGAATGTCATGCTGTCTACAAAAATCGAGGAACTCCACAGAGACAAATTCACCGCCATTATCAGATCTCAGCACCTTCAACCTAGAACCAGATTGGTTCTCAACAAGCGCTTTCCAGTCTTTGAACTTCTCAAAGCTCTCTAATTTGGCCTTCATCACATACACCCATACTTTGCGAGAAAACTTATCAATGAAAGAGATAAAATACTTTGCTCCTCTTAGATAAGGAGTAGCAACCGGTCCCCAAACATCTGTATGCACGTACTCAAGTACTCGCCTCGATCTATGGAGTCCAACTCCAAAAGATACTTTAGTTTGCTTGCCTAACACGCAACCCTGGCAACAGTCCATCTTATCAAAGCTTCCTCCTTTGATCATCTTCCATCTCTGAAGCAACTCTAAGCCCTTCTCTGAAATATGACCACAACCTGAGATGCCAAAGCATTGTGGCATCCAAAGCACAAGAACTGTCTACTCCAACACACGACTCTCCAAGAACTGTGGTTCCTTTCAACAAATACAGATTTCGAAACACATCTCCTTTCATAAGAACTAGTGCACCTCTCGAAACCTTCAGACTATCCTTCTCGATAGTTACCTTGCATCCCAAAGATGTCAATTGTTCTAAAGAAATTAAGGACTTTCGAAGACCTGGAACATACCAGACACCTGTCAAAGTGCGTATCGATCCGTCAAACATCCTGATCCTCATTGTACCTTCACCCATTGCTCTGCAGCTAGAATCATTACCCATAAGAATAGAGCTTCCCTCTCATCTAACGAAAGAACTGAAGTAATCCTTATTAGGCGTTGTATGGAAAGATGCCCCCGAGTCCAGCACTCAATGGTCTGAGACATCCAGCACTGCTGCAGACAACACATCATCAGATACAGACTTCTCCACTGCAAATAATGAAGATCCGTCTTCTTCCTTCTTCTTCAAATCTGGACAATCTTTTTTCCAATGACCAGGTTTCTTATAGATAAAGCACTTCCCGTTCTTAGACTTTCCACTCCTGCCATTACCAGGCTTCCTGGACTTGGAACGCCCTCTAGAGTGTCAATTCTTCTTATCTTCTCTGCCTCTTTCAACAAACAGGCCGTGACTACTACTTCCACCTCTACTTCCTTCACTTATCTCCTTCATCTGATCTCTCAAGCCCTTAGATAAAAGGCCTGACTTCACATCTTTCACTGTCAATGTGTCTCTAGCGAAGATAAGGCTGTTAGCAAAACCTGTGTATCGCTCCAGAAGAGAACATAAAAGAATCATTGCCATTTGCTCCTCATCCATCTTCAAGTCAACAGCCTTCATCTTCATCACGAGATTATCAAAGAAATTAAGATGTTACTTCATTGAAGTACCCTCTCTCATCCGCATGGTGAAAAATGTCTTCAGCAATATTAGACGGTTAGTCAGAGATTTCTTCAAGTAGAGATTTTCTAGCTTGGTCCAAATGCCCCTAGCAGTGGTCTCACTACTAATCTCTGAGATAACATTCTCTCCCATAGCTAGTTGTAGAGTAGTAAACGCCCATTTCTCCATCTTCTTCCTTTCCGCGACTGAGATGTTAGCAGTCAAATCCTCAGGGCCAAACACTATTAGATGGACTTCATTCCTCATTAGAACATCCTTCATCCTCCAGTGCCACTTCTCGAAGTCTTTATCCCCATTCCATTTCTAAATTGCCAACTATGATCCTGACGCGATATACATCCCTCTAGTATAGGGTCTTGTAACAACTGGAGTCACTTCATCTCCTGCCATAGCGTCTAACACTCCTCAATCAACCTTGTAGCTCTAATACTAGACTGTTGGGGAAAATTCCTATAGATGATCAGTCTTAGGGAATAAAAAACCCAACGTGGCGGAAAACAACTGGATCATGATTGTAGTGAGATGAAATAAACAGAGATAAACACCAGAACAGACAGTCACAGATATATGCAATGTAGAAAAATAAATAACGCCAATATTTATAGTGGTTCCACTACCGTGAGGCAGTGTACGTCCACTTGGAGAGAGGAGATTTTATTAATCATTAAAAGATTAGAGTTACAAGATTGATTCACTTTTGGAGGCTATACATAAGAAGAATTAACAATACAGACAAAATTCTACAGAGTTTCAGCTCTCTAGGATGGCTGTCATTGTTGTCCAGAAGCTCTACTATTTATAGAGTGAAGATACAAGGAGGGGTAGTTGCTATACAGTAGCCCTGGTGTTTGGTTTGGTAGTCCTGGTTCGGCATGTTTGGTTCGGCAAATAGCACTCATGGTTTAGTCCGGTATGATTTGGACCGGCATGCTCTAACACCGAACCAAATATTTGGTTCGGCCTTCAACGTCTCAAATTTGGACCGGCGCTACTTGGTTTGGCACACAGCATTTGGACTGGCATTCACTGAACCAAAAATATGGAGCGGCAAGTTTGGACCGGCACCCCATACCACCGGACAAGATATTTGGCGTGGCAACCCTTAATCACCACCGGACCAAATCTTTTGTCCGGCATCTCCCATCACCGGACGAGACTTCCTCTTACCTTTACCGTCGATCGAAGCATTACCACTGGACCAAAATTCTGGTCTGGTCTTCCATCGAACGAGATCACCTTCTCACCGAACGAACTCCATCGGACCAAATCTTTGTTTCGGCATCTCCTCCACCGAACCAAATTTTGGTTCGTCATCTTCTTCTCCAACGTCGGATCCAAGCCCTAGCACCGAACGAACCTCTTCGTCCTCTGCTTTGCTTCAGCAACGCGACTTAGGGTTTGGAGCTCCTCCTCGAAGCTTCTCCAATGGCGATGCTTCTTCACGAATTCCAAGTATCATCTCTAACAAGTCGGACAAGTAAATTGCTATCTATTGCTGGCAGACTAGAGCTCACACACACTATCATCACTGCCATCATAATGTATTGGATCCAGACTCATAATATTCTAGACAAAGCAATAAACAAAATAGAAAAAAAATGTGTGCAAATTTCGTTGGAGGGGGAAAGCCCATAAAGTTGCTTGGGACACAGTATGCAAAATAAAGAGTGCAGGAGGTCTTGGTTTAAGTAATAATAATGAATTAAATAAAGCTGGTAATTTCAAATTATTTTGGAAATTTATGAAAGGAGACTCTTTATGGTCAAAATGGATGAGAGATAAGTATGTTAAAAGTAAAAAAAAATTGGACTATGCCCATTGAAAGCACTACTCTCACACATGGAAAAGCATTTTACAGAGCGGAGTAACTAACACAAAATTGTTAGAAAGGAAATTAAAGAATGAGCATATAACCAACCTTTGGTTTGATCCTTGGATCAAAGGAAATTCTTTGGTAACTTTACTTGGCTAGTACAACTTATTGCAATTTGGGGGAACAAATTTAAAAGTAGAAAGCATCATTCAATATCATAGATGGAATACATACTCACATCCAACAACCTCTATTTTCAAAAAAGCCATTGAAAGTATTGAAATTCATTCAAGTATTTATTAAGACAGCTGGAGTTAGAAATTATGATCAAACGTAAAATTCTTCTTTAAAAACACATGAGAATTTATCAAAGGTGCAGAAGTTGAAATGGACTGGTCTAAAATAATTTGGAATAGGGCAAACTACCAAAAATGGCACACTGTGCCCATTTTGCTTTGCTAAATAGATTGCCTACGAGAGGCAGATGCAGCAAATGGAATAAAAACGATGAATAAAATGTCTTCTTTGCAAAGCAGAAACAGAAACTGTAGAGCATTTATTCTTTTATTGCATCTTCTCAAGACATGTATGGTATATTGCAATAAAAATAAGCTCAATCCTAGTCAAAAAGTCTCAATGCATAACATCAAAACAAGTATTCAATACTTTCAACAAAGATTCAAACCAGATCAAAAGAATTCAACAAAGCCAGTGTTATGTTTTTGAGATGTTTATATCTATGAAGAAGACACAAATCGATTGTTTTTTGGGATGAACTGCCGATATTCTCAATAAAGATAAAATGTTCCGTGGAAACGATTCAAGCAATGGAAGCGTCTAGGCAGATTTGAGTCTGGTCACTTGTCTCGATTCAAAGCATGCTTTGTGTTCATAAAAGCATACTTTAAGGGCAAGTTTTATTTGATATTTGAACCAAGCGACATTTCAATAAACTACGAAATGATGAGAAGATGGATCATGGACTAAAAGAAAATCAACTATGAAGAGCGTAAAGGGAAAGCCAGTGTTTTTGTCAAAAGCACATGGATTAGTACCGATCAATGGATGGATTGATACCAATCCATCAAAATGCCGAAATTGCTATGGGACAACAGGTTTGATTGATCTGTATGTTATTTTAAGGACAAATACAAGTTTTTGAGATGGGTGATAGACCAGTATCGACAGGTCGAAATTACAGTTTTGCCTATGAAGACCCAAAGCTTGAAGACTTAAGAAAATTTGAAGAAAGAAGTGAGGAATGAGTCAGAGCATGGATTGATACCGATCCATATCAAATCTTGGGAATTGTGCAATTTTGACTCATTCTTCCTCTCGATTTCTCGGATCTGACTGTTTGAACGATTTAAAACTAGATTTGGTGATTCTAATGCATGGATTCATCTGTAAATAACAAACTCCAATATATAGAAAATTACTTTTGGACTTTTGATCGATCTTTGCAAGAAAACTCTACCAAATTCGAAACCAAGTAATTGTACTCTTAAAATTGACTTATAATTTGGTTGTAAAAGCAAGTTCTCTCAATAAATAACCATAAATTGGATGTAAGCTATAGAACTTGCTAAACCACTATAAAAATTCTTGTATGTTCTCTCTTTCCTTTTGCGTTCTTACTTTTTAGTTTCAGGTTTACTCATTTTGGGACGTTGGACCAACTTTGTAGCTAAAAAATGCATATTCTAAATAGTGTGCTACTATTAGCACCCAAATAAATGCTTTTGGTTCCCAGAACTAAAGGTCACCATATAAAGTTTGGTTCTGTATTTTCTAACATCAACTATTATTTTATTTTAAGTAAACACGCACCTAAATATTTCAAAAGACCAACAGTTATTCCTTCTATTCGTCAAACCAAATTCAACTTTTTTCAAATACAACAAAAATCATATAACTAAAATAATAAAATTTATTTTTCCAAATGTATTTAGAATGATGAAATTTTAAATCGATACTTAATTATTGACTAAAAAATGGTTTGCCAAATCAACTTCCATGCCTTTTGAAGCATTTGATTGATCGTCTTCTTCCATATTTTCGCTATCAAATACTTTTTATTCGAACCGACAAGTGCATTCTCAATTTTATTGCGATTGATATGCTCCATCCGCCAAAAAAACAATAAATATAAAGAAAAAATGGTAAATTGCAGTTTATGAGCTCTTAAAAATGCAAGAATGGCTACATTGAAAATTCAAGATAACACAATCTTTGTTGATAGTCTTGATTAGATTGGGGACTCCTCTTCTTCTTCTCCTTCCACTTCTCCTCCCCTATCTATCCCAATCTCCCATTCACAGCATATCTCGAGTAATGGTAATTCTCAAAAGCCGACGAATGTTGATATTGATGAGGATGGTTTTCAGAGGGTCCATTATAATAAGAAGGTGAACTGAAAGGATCAAGCTCCAAGTTTCGGCAAAATTATCAAAGAAAACTTGGTTTGGCTCTTCATAATAATGTTATTGAAGCAAGATCTGATGCAAGAAAATATAGTACCCAATCAAGAAATTGTTTTAAACCTCTGATGGACTCAAGAAATACTACTTCCAACATTTCTTTGCGTACAGACACTGCTCAGAATAAGCAGGCTAAAGCTTCTTCATGGGAAGATCTACTTAAAAAAGGTGGGTTAGATTCAGATTTTGACTTACATTTTGATGAAGCGCTTACCTCGATAGGTCGACCGCGACCTATCCTAGGTCGCAAGGTCGATGATGAAGCCACCCAGGTCGTGAGCGACCTACCAAAAGTCGCGGCGCCTCGCAATTCCTCTGCCTCAGGTCGCGAGCGACCTACCACATCCCTAAGTCGCGAGCGACCTACCGCATCCCTAAGTCGCGAGCGACCTACCGCATCCCTAAGTCGCGAGCGACCTACCGCATCCCTAAGTCGCGAGCGACCTACCGCATCTATATGTCGCGAGCGACCTACTTCCCACATCCACAGTAAGTCGCGAATTCCAAGTCGTGTGCCAACCTCCATAAGTCGCCGCTGTGATTTCCCAGGTCGAGAACGACCTATGCCTCCTCCAGCCTAACTCGTGAAGGAATGTCGCAGTTCCTCCGTCCTAAATCGAGAAGCCCTATAGCTCGCTCATCAACTTCCGCATATCTTCCTTAGGTCGCGATTCCAGACATTATTTTAAGTCGCAAAACTGATTTGTTCCAGAAGTTCGCGAGCTATGCCAGATTTTAGGTCGCAAGACTTCTTTAAGTCGCGTGAATATAATTTATGTCGTAATGTCTTGTAATTCTTAGGTCCCGTACGACCTATGTGTTGGTGTAAAGTGTTGTAATTTTTCTTAAGTCTTTGTGTCGTGTTGTAAACCCTATAAATAGGGACATAATGTCATTGTAGAAAAGGTTGTTGACTTTTGAATAAAATTTCCATTTTGATTGCTTTGTGCTTTCTTCTAATTGGTAGTCGAGTGAAGTCTCCTATCTCCACTTACGTTATTCGAGTGCGCTCGAATCTTCGTTTGTTGAAGCCGATTCACGGTATCTTGTGCGCAAGATCAACGTTGAAGAATCGTAGATCTCTTTCCCGGTATCTTCGGATCAACGAGTCAGAGATAGCTAGAATTCGGTATCTTCGGATCAACGAATTCAGGCATCGCAGTATTCATCAATCCACCGATTGCAATTTCATCGATCTACATTGTTTTGAGTAATCCGCTGCGCCATTTGGTATCAGAGCTTGTTTTAGCCAATCATAGCTAAATCGAGTCTTGGAGCCGAGAATTTGAAGTGTTGAAGTTGTGTTCATCGTGTTCATCATATTTGGCAACAAAGTTGGAGTTTCCGATCCATTTCATTTTGGATCAAAGTTAGAAAGGTGTCTGAAACTTGAAGTGTGAATTTGTTGAAGTGTTTGGGAAGTATTCAATCATGCCGCCAAGACGAGTTCAACGTCATCGCAATATTAATGCTTTGTATGGAAGAGAAGAGGCCGATGAAATAGAGCAACGAATCAACGAGAATTTCAATGAGAAGCTTACGGAAGGGATTGGTCGATTAGAGAGGATGATGTTGGAAATGAGTCAAAATCAAAGAAGGGTTTCACCTGAATCGAGCCATGGAAGAAGTAGAGTTTCACCACATTCCAATCGGGAGAGAAGGGTTGATAGTGATCATAGAAGCGTGGATCGAGATTGTGATAGAAATGTTGATGATCAAAGTCATGATAGAAATGTGACTGATCGAGATCGGAGGAATGTAGATCATAGGAATGTTGGTGGAAGAAATGGTGGTGATAGAGATGTTGGTGGTCAGGATCGACATCGATATACATCGGATTGTGAAGAAGAGTATGATGGTGGTAGTGTTCATGGACGAGGACGTGGACGAGGAAGGAATCAGTCCGAGTACGATCACAAGTGGGAATCTGGGATGAAAACTGAAATTCCAGAATTCAAAGGTGGTATGCAGGCTGAGGAGTTTTTGGATTGGGTGGCTAATGTTGAAGAAATTTTTGATTTCAAAGAAGTTCCAGAACATCGTAGAGTGAAGTTGGTTGCTACAAGGTTGAGGGGTAGAGCTTTGGCATGGTGGCAGCAAACCAAACTTACACGTGAACGAATGGGGAAGTCAAAAGTTGAATCTTGGGAGAAGATGAAGAAATTGATGAAAGCAATGTTCTTACCTTACAATTATCAGTCACTGATGTATCAACGTTTGCAGAACTTGAGGCAGGGCACAAAGACTGTTAATGACTATGCAGATGAGTTTTATCAGCTTATTGCAAGGAATGATATTATGGAAACGGAAGAACAACTGACATCTAGATTCATTGGGGGATTGAGAATGCAGATCCAGGATATGGTGAATATGTTCGATCCAAGATCTGTGGCGGAAGCACATCAGAAAGCGTTGGCTTGGGAGAAGCAGGGACGACGAGGAGGTGGTGTGTTTACTAATTCCAACAATCAAGTGAAGGGTGTTAGTGGAAGTTCTAATGTTTCTAAACCTATCAGTAAACCAGTGATGAAGGAGGCTGAGAAGGCAAAGGTTAACAACGGTTTCAAATGTTACAATTGTCAGGAGTTGGGTCATAAAAGCAATGAGTGTCCAAAGCCAAAGAAGAGAGCAATGATTGCTGAGGTTAAGGATGAGGATGAGGAAGCTGAAGATTCTAATCAATTACTAGTTGAGGAGGAAGAATTGTTGTCTGGAGATGATGGTTATACATTAATGATGAGGAGGAATTGCTTAACACCGAAGCAGGAGGAAGAGACTAGCTGATTGAGGAGTAACATCTTTCAATCGACGTGCACTATCTTGGGAAGGGTTTGCAAATTTGTTATTGATGTTGGAAGTTGTGATAACATTATCTCTACAGAAGCTGTAAAGAAGTTATCATTGAAGACAGAGAAGCACCCGAAACCGTATAAGTTAGCTTGGTTGAGGAAAGGTGGGGAGGTGAAAGTTAGTCGAAGGACTTGTGTTAATTTTTCAATTGGGAAGAAATACAAGGACGAAATTTGGTGTGATGTTGTGGACATGGACGTATGCCATTTGTTGTTGGGGAGACCGTGGCAATATGATAGGGCGGTGCAACACGATGGGCGTACCAACAGTTACAGTTTCATGTTTGAAGGGACGAAGATTACTCTAGTTCCGAAGAAGCAACAACAGAAGGAGAGTGAGTTGGAGGAGATTGAAGAGTTGAAAACTTTATTATCTCTGAAGGAATTTGTTAAGGAGGTTGAAGAGGAGCTTGAAGTATACCTGTTGATTGGGCGTGAGAGCTGTGAGGAGGTTGAAATTCCAGAAGAGGCAAAGTCAGTATTGAAAGAATTTGAGGATGTATTTCCAGAAGAGTTGCCTAAAGAGTTACCACCGCTTGGAGACATACAACATCAGATTGACTTGGTGCCAGGTGCTGCATTGCCTCATAGACCACACTATCGGATGAGTCCAAGGGAACATGAAGAGTTAAGGAGACAGGTGGAGGAACTACTGGAACAAGGGCGAGTTCAGGAAAGTTTGAGTCCGTGTGCTGTACCAGCATTACTCGTACCGAAGAAGGATGGTTCATGGAGAATGTGCATAGATAGTAGAGCATTGAATAAGATCACAGTCAGATACAGATTTCCGATGCCGAGGCTTGATGATTTACTGGATCAAATCAGTGGATCTGTAATCTTTTCCAAGATTGACTTGAAGAGCGGTTATCATCAGATTCGCATTAGACCAGGGGACGAATGGAAGACAACATTCAAGACGCGGGAAGGATTGTATGAATGGCTGGTATTGCCGTTTGGTCTATCGAATGCACCAAGTACATTCATGAGGGTGATGAACCAAATTTTCAGGCCGTACATTGGAAAATTTGTGGTGGTTTACTTTGATGATATTCTGATCTACAGTGCTAGTACAGAAGAACATGTTCAGCATTTGAAGAAAGTGCTAATTATCCTTCGGGAAGAAAAATTCTACGCTGCTACGAAAAAGTGTGTTTTTATGGCAACGAGTTTTTTATTTCTGGGGTATGTTGTGTCGAAAGAAGGAATACATGTTGACCAGAGTAAAATCGAAGCAATTAGAGATTGGCCACAGCCCAAGACGATAACGGATGTTCGTAGTTTCCACGGGTTGGCTTCGTTTTACAGAAGATTTATTCCACATTTTAGCAGTGTGATGGCACCTGTTACGAATTGCATGAAGGGTAAGCAGTTTGCATGGACAGAGGAAGTAGGGGATGCTTTTGGGAAGATCAAGAAGTTGCTGACATCTGCACCAATTCTAGTATTACCTGATTTTCAGTTGTTGTTTGAGCTACACACTGATGCATCCAAGGTTGGGATTGGAGGAGTGTTGAGTCAGAAGGGGCGTCCAATTGCATACTTTAGCGAGAAGTTATCAGGAGCAAAGATAAGATACAGTACATATGATGTGGAATTCTATGCTGTTGTGCAAGCTATTAAACACTGGAGACATTATCTATTTCAGAAAGAGTTTGTTCTTTACACTGATCATGAAGCATTGAAGCATTTACAAGGACAGGACAAAATTTCAGCGAGACATGCATCATGGATCGCATATCTACAACAGTTTACTTTTGTTGTCAAACACAAGTCCGGGGTAACGAATCGAGTGGCTGATGCTTTGAGCCGAAGGAATCATTTGTTATCTACGATGAAAGTCGAAGTGACTGGATTTGATGTGCTACCAGAATTATTTGTTGAAGATCCTTACTTTATGAAGTTTGTAGATAAAGTCAAGAATGGGGAGACGGATGAGTTTGTGATGATGAATGGTTTTCTGTTCAAAGGAAATCGATTGTGCATACCTGATTGTAGTTTGAGAATGAAGATTGTGAAGGAACTGCATGAAGATGGCCACGTGGGAAGAGACCGTACATTGCAGTTAATTTCTCAATCTTATTTTTGAACGTCAATGAGGAAAGAGGTCGAAAGATTTGTGGAGAGGTGTCATATTTGTCAGGTTTCGAAAGGAACAGCGACGAATGCGGGGTTATATATGCCGTTACCTGTGCCTACCAAACCATGGGTTGATGTGAGTATGGATTTTGTTTTGGGTTTGCCTCGAACTCAAAGGGGAAACGATTCCATTTATGTGGTGGTTGATCGATTTTCGAAAATGGCACATTTTATTGCTTGTAAGAAGACGGCGGATGCTCTTCATGTTGCTCAGTTATTCTTTAAAGAAATATATTGTTTGCATGGATTACCTAAATCTATTGTTTCCGACCGAGATACTCGATTTCTGAGTCACTTTTGGTTGAGTTTGTGGAAGATGGTGGGAACGAAGCTGAAATTCAGTAGTGCTTATCATCCACAAACAGATGGGCAAACGGAAGTGGTGAATAGATCGTTGGGAAACTTGTTGCGATGTCTTGTGCAGGATAATTTGAAGAGTTGGGATATAAAGTTGTGTCAGGCGGAATTTGCACATAATCATGCTGTCAATCGAAGTACTGGATTCAGTCCATTTCAGATTGTATACTCAAGCTTGCCTAAGGGGCCGTTGGATTTAACGATAGTACCACAACCAAAGGGGACAGTTAAGCGAGCTGCTGACTTTGTTGATGGGTTGACAGAATGTCATAGAATCGTTCAGGAACAATTGGAGAAGACAAATGAGAAATATAAACAACTGGCCGATAAGAAATGAAGGAAGGTGGACCTCAAAGTGGGTGATTTTGTTTACGCAGTATTGACGAAAGATCGTTTTCCAGTTGGAACTTACAACAAGTTGAAGGCTCGAAAGATTGGTCCAGTAGAAATCTTGAAGAAGATCAATGATAATGCGTACCAGTTAAGGTTGCCGGGGAATATTCATACTTCTGATGTTTTCAATGTCAAACACTTAATTCCGTACTATGAAGAGGAACTTGTCGAAGATGACGGGAGTGTGAATTCGAGGACGAATTCCTTCCAACAAGGGGAGGATGATGAAGCGCTTACCTCGATAGGTCGACCGCGACCTATCCTAGGTCGCAAGGTCGATGATGAAGCCACCCAGGTCGTGAGCGACCTACCAAAAGTCGCGGCGCCTCGCAATTCCTCTGCCTCAGGTCGCGAGCGACCTACCACATCCCTAAGTCGCGAGTGACCTACCACATTCCTAAGTCGCGAGTGACCTACCGCATCCCTAAGTCGCGAGCGACCTACCGCATCCCTAAGTCGCGAGCGACCTACCGCATCCCTAAGTCGCGAGCGACCTACCGCATCTATATGTCGCGAGCGACCTACTTCCCACATCCACAGTAAGTCGCGAATTCCAAGTCGCGTGCCAACCTCCATAAGTCGCCGCTGTGATTTCCCAGGTCGAGAACGACCTATGCCTCCTCCAGCCTAACTCGTGAAGGAATGTCGCAGTTCCTCCGTCCTAAATCGAGAAGCCCTATAGCTCGCTCATCAACTTCCGCATATCTTCCTTAGGTCGCAATTCCAGACATTATTTTAGGTCGCAAAACTGATTTGTTCCAGAAGTTCACGAGCTATGCCAGATTTTAGGTCGCAAGACTTCTTTAAGTCGCGTGAATATAATTTATGTCGTAATGTCTTGTAATTCTTAGGTCCCGTACGACCTATGTGTTGGTGTAAAGTGTTGTAATTTTTCTTAAGTCTTTGTGTCGTGTTGTAAACCCTATAAATAGGGACATAATGTCATTGTAGAAAAGGTTGTTGACTTTTGAATAAAATTTCCATTTTGATTGCTTTGTGCTTTCTTCTAATTGGTAGTCGAGTGAAGTCTCCTATCTCCACTTACGTTATTCGAGTGCGCTCGAATCTTCGTTTGTTGAAGCCGATTCACAGTATCTTGTGCGCAAGATCAACGTTGAAGAATCATAGATCTCTTTCCCGGTATCTTCGGATCAACGAGTCAGAGATAGCTAGAATTCGGTATCTTCGGATCAACGAATTCAGGCATCGCAGTATTCATCAATCCACCGATTGCAATTTCATCGATCTACATTGTTTTGAGTAATCCGCTGCACCATTTGGTATCAGAGCTTGTTTTAGCCAATCATAGCTAAATCGAGTCTTGGAGCCGAGAATTTGAAGTGTTGAAGTTGTGTTCATCGTGTTCATCATATTTGGCAACAAAGTTGGAGTTTTCGATCCATTTCATTTTGGATCAAAGTTCGAAAGGTGTCTGAAACTTGAAGTGTGAATTTGTTGAAGTGTTTGGGAAGTATTCAATCATGCCGCCAAGACGAGTTCAACGTCATCGCAATATTAATGCTTTGTACGGAAGAGAAGAGGCCGACGAAATAGAGCAACGAATCAACGAGAATTTCAATGAGAAGCTTACGGAAGGGATTGGTCGATTAGAGAGGATGATGTTGGAAATGAGTCAAAATCAAAGAAGGGTTTCACCTGAATCGAGCCATGGAAGAAGTAGAGTTTCACCACATTCCAATCGGGAGAGAAGTGTTGATAGTGATCATAGAAGCGTGGATCGAGATTGTGATAGAAATGTTGATGATCAAAGTCGTGATAGAAATGTGACTGATCGAGATCGGAGGAATGTAGATCGTAGGAATGTTGGTGGAAGAAATGGTGGTGATAGAGATGTTGGTGGTCAGGATCGACATCGATATACATCGGATTGTGAAGAAGAGTATGATGGTGGTAGTGTTCATGGACGAGGACGTGGACGAGGAAGGAATCAGTCCGAGTACGATCACAAGTGGGAATCTGGGATGAAAACTGAAATTCCAGAATTCAAAGGTGGTATGCAGGCTGAGGAGTTTTTGGATTGGGTGGCTAATGTTGAAGAAATTTTTGATTTCAAAGAAGTTCCAGAACATCGTAGAGTGAAGTTGGTTGCTACAAGGTTGAGGGGTAGAGCTTTGGCATGGTGGCAGCAAACCAAACTTACACGTGAACGAATGGGGAAGTCAAAAGTTGAATCTTGGGAGAAGATGAAGAAATTGATGAAAGCAATGTTCTTACCTTACAATTATCAGTCACTGATGTATCAACGTTTGCAGAACTTGAGGCAGGGCACAAAGACTGTTAATGACTACGCAGATGAGTTTTATCAGCTTATTGCAAGGAATGATATTATGGAAACGGAAGAACAACTGACATCTAGATTCATTGGGGGATTGAGAATGCAGATCCAGGATATGGTGAATATGTTCGATCCAAGATCTGTGGCGGAAGCACATCAGAAAGCGTTGGCTTGGGAGAAGCAGGGACGAGGAGGAGGTGGTGTGTTTACTAATTCCAACAATCAAGTGAAGGGTGTTAGTGGAAGTTCTAATGTTTCTAAACCTATCAGTAAACCAGTGATGAAGGAGGCTGAGAAGGCAAAGGTTAACAACGGTTTCAAATGTTACAATTGTCAGGAGTTGGGTCATAAAAGCAATGAGTGTCCAAAGCCAAAGAAGAGAGCAATGATTGCTGAGGTTAAGGATGAGGATGAGGAAGCTGAAGATTCTAATCAATTACTAGTTGAGGAGGAAGAATTGTTGTCTGGAGATGATGGTTATACATTAATGATGAGGAGGAATTGCTTAACACCGAAGTAGGAGGAAGAGACTAGCTGATTGAGGAGTAACATCTTTCAATCGACGTGCACTATCTTGGGAAGGGTTTGCAAATTTGTTATTGATGCTGGAAGTTGTGATAACATTATCTCTACAGAAGCTGTAAAGAAGTTATCATTGAAGACAGAGAAGCACCCGAAACCGTATAAGTTAGCTTGGTTGAGGAAAGGTGGGGAGGTGAAAGTTAGTCGAAGGACTTGTGTTAATTTTTCAATTGGGAAGAAATACAAGGACGAAATTTGGTGTGATGTTGTGGACATGGACGTATGCCATTTGTTGTTGGGGAGACCGTGGCAATATGATAGGGCGGTGCAACACGATGGGCGTACCAACAGTTACAGTTTCATGTTTGAAGGGACGAAGATTACTCTAGTTCCGAAGAAGCAACAACAGAAGGAGAGTAAGTTGGAGGAGATTGAAGAGTTGAAAACTTTATTATCTCTGAAGGAATTTGTTAAGGAGGTTGAAGAGGAGCTTGAAGTATACCTGTTGATTGGGCGTGAGAGCTGTGAGGAGGTTGAAATTCCAGAAGAAGCAAAGTCAGTATTGAAAGAATTTGAGGATGTATTTCCAGAAGAGTTGCCTAAAGAGTTACCACCGCTTAGAGACATACAACATCAGATTGACTTGGTGCCAGGTGCTGCATTGCCTCATAGACCACACTATCGGATGAGTCCAAGGGAACATGAAGAGTTAAGGAGACAGGTGGAGGAACTACTGGAACAAGGGCGAGTTCAGGAAAGTTTGAGTCTGTGTGCTGTACCAGCATTACTCGTACCGAAGAAGGATGGTTCATGGAGAATGTGCACAGATAGTAGAGCATTGAATAAGATCACAGTCAGATACAGATTTCCGATGCCGAGGCTTGATGATTTACTGGATCAAATCAGTGGATCTGTAATCTTTTCCAAGATTGACTTGAAGAGCGGTTATCATCAGATTCGCATTAGACCAGGGGACGAATGGAAGACAACATTCAAGACGCGGGAAGGATTGTATGAATGGCTGGTATTGCCGTTTGGTCTATCGAATGCACCAAGTACATTCATGAGGGTGATGAACCAAATTTTCAGGCCGTACATTGGAAAATTTGTGGTGGTTTACTTTGATGATATTCTGATCTACAGTGCTAGTACAGAAGAACATGTTCAGCATTTGAAGAAAGTGCTAATTATCCTTCGGGAAGAACAATTCTACGCTGCTACGAAAAAGTGTGTTTTTATGGCAACGAGTGTTTTATTTCTGGGGTATGTTGTGTCGAAAGAAGGAATACATGTTGACCAGAGTAAAATCGAAGCAATTAGAGATTGGCCACTGCCCAAGACGATAACGGATGTTCGTAGTTTCCACGGGTTGGCTTCGTTTTACAGAAGATTTATTCCACATTTTAGCAGTGTGATGGCACCTGTTACGAATTGCATGAAGGGTAAGCAGTTTGCATGGACAGAGGAAGTAGGGGATGCTTTTGGGAAGATCAAGAAGTTGCTGACATCTGCACCAATTCTAGTATTACCTGATTTTCAGTTGTTGTTTGAGCTACACACTGATGCATCCAAGGTTGGGATTGGAGGAGTGTTGAGTCAGAAGGGGCGTCCAATTGCATACTTTAGCGAGAAGTTATCAGGAGCAAAGATAAGATACAGTACATATGATGTGGAATTCTATGCTGTTGTGCAAGCTATTAAACACTGGAGACATTATCTATTTCAGAAAGAGTTTGTTCTTTACACTGATCATGAAGCATTGAAGCATTTACAAGGACAGGACAAAATTTCAGCGAGACATGCATCATGGATCGCATATCTACAACAGTTTACTTTTGTTGTCAAAAACAAGTCCGGGGTAACGAATCGAGTGGCTGATGCTTTGAGCCGAAGGAATCATTTGTTATCTACGATGAAAGTCGAAGTGAATGGATTTGATGTGCTACCAGAATTATTTGTTGAAGATCCTTACTTTATGAAGTTTGTAGATAAAGTCAAGAATGGGGAGACGGATGAGTTTGTGATGATGAATGGTTTTCTGTTCAAAGGAAATCGATTGTGCATACCTGATTGTAGTTTGAGAATGAAGATTGTGAAGGAACTGCATGAAGATGGCCACGTGGGAAGAGACCGTACATTGCAGTTAATTTCTCAATCTTATTTTTGAACGTCAATGAGGAAAGAGGTCGAAAGATTTGTGGAGAGGTGTCATATTTGTCAGGTTTCGAAAGGAACAGCGACGAATGCGGGGTTATATATGCCGTTACCTGTGCCTACCAAACCATGGGTTGATGTGAGTATGGATTTTGTTTTGGGTTTGCCTCGAACTCAAAGGGGAAACGATTCCATTTATGTGGTGGTTGATCGATTTTCGAAAATGGCACATTTTATTGCTTGTAAGAAGACGGCGGATGCTCTTCATGTTGCTCAGTTATTCTTTAAAGAAATATATTGTTTGCATGGATTACCTAAATCTATTGTTTCCGACCGAGATACTCGATTTCTGAGTCACTTTTGGTTGAGTTTGTGGAAGATGGTGGAAACAAAGCTGAAATTCAGTAGTGCTTATCATCCACAAACAGATGGGCAAACGGAAGTGGTGAATAGATCGTTGGGAAACTTGTTGCGATGTCTTGTGCAGGATAATTTGAAGAGTTGGGATATAAAGTTGTGTCAGGCGGAATTTGCACATAATCATGTTGTCAATCGAAGTACTGGATTCAGTCCATTTCAGATTGTATACTCAAGCTTGCCTAAGGGGCCGTTGGATTTAACGATAGTACCACAACCAAAGGGGACAGTTAAGCGAGCTGCTGACTTTGTTGATGGGTTGACAGAATGTCATAGAATCGTTCAGGAACAATTGGAGCAGACAAATGAGAAATATAAACAACTGGCCGATAAGAAATGAAGGAAGGTGGACCTCAAAGTGGGTGATTTTGTTTACGCAGTATTGACGAAAGATCGTTTTCCAGTTGGAACTTACAACAAGTTGAAGGCTCGAAAGATTGGTCCAGTAGAAATCTTGAAGAAGATCAATGATAATGCGTACCAGTTAAGGTTGCCGGGGAATATTCATACTTCTGATGTTTTCAATGTCAAACACTTAATTCCGTACTATAAAGAGGAACTTGTCGAAGATGACGGGAGTGTGAATTCGAGGACGAATTCCTTCCAACAAGGGGAGGATGATGAAGCGCTTACCTCGATAGGTCGACCGCGACCTATCCTAGGTCGCAAGGTCGATGATGAAGCCACCCAGGTCGTGAGCGACCTACCAAAAGTCGCGGCGCCTCGCAATTCCTCTGCCTCAGGTCGCGAGCGACCTACCACATCCCTAAGTCGCGAGTGACCTACCACATTCCTAAGTCGCGAGTGACCTACCGCATCCCTAAGTCGCGAGCGACCTACCGCATCCCTAAGTCGCGAGCGACCTACCGCATCCCTAAGTCGCGAGCGACCTACCGCATCTATATGTCGCGAGCGACCTACTTCCCACATCCACAGTAAGTCGCGAATTCCAAGTCGCGTGCCAACCTCCATAAGTCGCCGCTGTGATTTCCCAGGTCGAGAACGACCTATGCCTCCTCCAGCCTAACTCGTGAAGGAATGTCGCAGTTCCTCCGTCCTAAATCGAGAAGCCCTATAGCTCGCTCATCAACTTCCGCATATCTTCCTTAGGTCGCGATTCCAGACATTATTTTAGGTCGCAAACTGATTTGTTCCAGAAGTTCGCGAGCTATGCTAGATTCTAGGTCGCAAGACTTCTTTAAGTCGCATGAATATAATTTAGGTCGTAATGTCTTGTAATTCTTAGGTCGCGTACGACCTATGTGTTGGTGTAAAGTGTTGTAATTTTTCTTAAGTCTTTGTTTCGTGTTGTAAACCCTATAAATAGGGACATAATGTCATTGTAGAAAAGGTTGTTGACTTTTGAATAAAATTTCCATTTTGATTGCTTTGTGCTTTCTTCTAATTGGTAGTCGAGTGAAGTCTCCTATCTCCACTTACGTTATTCGAGTGCGCTCGAATCTTCGTTTGTTGAAGCCGATTCACGGTATCTTGTGCGCAAGATCAACGTTGAAGAATCATAGATCTCTTTCCCGGTATCTTCGGATCAACAAGTCAGAAATAGCTAGAATTTGGTATCTTCGGATCAACGAATTCAGGCATCGCAGTATTCATCAATCCACCGATTGCAATTTCATCGATCTACATTGTTTTGAGTAATCCGCTGCGCCACATTTTGTTGCTCCTATCAATATCAACAATAAGAGAATCATCACTATGAAAGAGGAGATTGATAAACGAAAAGAGAATAAATGGGGATTTTCAATAATAGCTTATGTTTTTGGTCCTCGTCCGCCATATCATCATTTCAAGACTTTCATTTTCCGCACTTGGAATCCGTCAGGTAGTTTCGAAATTTTTACTAGAAATAATGGGTTTTTCATTATCATATTTTCAAATCTTGGTGATTGTGAAAGAACTTTAAAAGGAGGACCTTGTTTTATAAATGGCAAACTCATTATTTTGAAAAAGTGGAATAAAAAATGAATTTTGATAGGGATTTATTAAACACTGAACTTAACCTTAGATTGTGGGATAAAGATGCTTTTAGTGCAATTGCAAGTGTAGTGGGTATCCCTTAGAAATTGGATGAACCAACAGCCAGAGAAACTAGATTATGCTATGCAAGAATCCTTGTTGAAATAAAAGCAGATGCAGACTTGCCAGATGAAGCAAATATTACAATGTATGACGGTGATTGCATAGTGCAAAAGATTGAATATGGATGGATCCCTCCGAGATGTAAATCATGTGTTTGTTTTGGTCATACAATTGAAAATTGTGCTGTTAAAATAGTCTGGAAGGAAAAAATAAGAGAAGATGGTCTAGAAAATGTTATGAATGCAAAGGAAAACACAAATACAAAAGATTTGACCTATTTTGCAATCAAGAAAATTCTCTTTTCAAAATCTTTCATGTGATTTAGAGACACACACGAAGAGTATAAATGCAGACAATCTAGTAAGTGCAGCATTCAACAAGGTATGCATAATGAAAAGAATGTTGACTCCCCTCAGAATTTGCAAGAAAAAACTGCTGAAATGGTTTAGATAGCTCTTCCAAATACATCCCCCTCTACAATTGCAGAGATTGTTGTTCAGAAAGATACTGCTCAAGCAAAAGAAATAGGAGACAGTATGAATGTTGATTCCTGCCCTCCAAAAAATCTGGATTTACATACATATCCAACAAACACTGGCATTGCTTTTCTACCATGTTCACTTACTCCTCAGAGTAGGAAGTCTTTATCTGAAAAATCCATTCAACGGCAGTAAGTGCAATGTCATCGTTATCTTCTGCAAGCAAAAGCAAGAAAAAGAGGAAAAAAAACCAAAACTAGAATTAAAAGTTTAAATGATATTTCTTTTGCAGAGCAAGTAGAGGATTTTTCAACATGTAAGAAGAAGGGAAAAAGCTGGAGGTGCAGGAAGATGAGGATAGTTATAGTGATTCACTGTAGCTACCAACATATCCTTTGAGTATCCTTTATACTTTTTTCATACTTCATTATAATTATATCGATTATTGCTTGGAATGTTAGAAGGCTTAATTCTCTTATAAGAAACTAGATGTTTCAAATTTAATTTTTGCTGAAAAGCCAAGTATCATTGGTTTGTCAGAGCATAAATTGAATAACACAAAAATTGAAGATTATCATACTAGGCATCTCTCCCGTTGGAAAATTATTAATAATAATCAAATGGGGGGTAGTGGCAGAATTTTGATATTATGGGATGATAATATCTGGAATCTAGTTAGCCACATATTAAATTTTCAATTCATTCATTGCTCATTTATCAATAAAGGTGGTCTGCAATTGAAAATCACTTTTATTTATGCATCAAATTTTGAAAATGAGATATTTTCTTTATGGAATCATCTTGAGAAATTAAATAAACAAATCTCTCTTCCCTGGATTATATTGGGTGACTTTAACACAACCATGCATGCATCTGATAAAAAGGATGGCATACCAGTCTCATTCAAAAAATTGGAATTTATTAACAATTTCTTTTTAAGGACTGGTATTGTAGAAGCAAACTTAATAAGTAATAGATTCATATGGAAGTTAGGTAAGTATAGAAATATACATTGCAGCTTGATAGGATTTTAATAAATCAAAATTTTATAATTTTGTTTCCTAATTTCAAGTGTTTCACTTTACCTCAAGCTATAAGTGACCACACCCCTGTTCAAATTTTTCTCACTGAAAACTTGTTATGCAAAAAGAATGTCCCATTCAAATTTATGAATGGATGGGTTTTTTACGAAAATTATAAAGAAGTCATCAATAAATGCTTGTCATTTCAAATCTAGGGTACTGCCCAATTTAAAATTTTCAATTTTTTGCAAATTGCTAAGGGGCATATTAAAAGCTGGAATAATAGTAGAAGCAAAAATGAGCTTAAGCAAGTAATAGCAGATTATGAGAAATTTCAGAATGCTCTTGACAATGATTGCTCACGGTAATATTATTAACAGTTTCTTTCAGGCACAAAATAAGCTTATCTCCTCCCTTCACGTGCATTCAATTAGTTTAAGGCAAAAGGCCAAAGTAGGCTGGCTAACTAATGAGGATGAAGCTAGTAAATTTTTTTATGCCAGAATGTCTAGTAGTAAAAATAGAAATGTCATTGGTAAACTTATTGATGTAAAAGGGAATGCTTTAAAGGATATAAATGAGATAGAGAGGGAAGCCATTGATCATTTCTTAGTTTTATATAACATAAATGAGTATGTGAATAAATTTAAAAATATTAATACTAAATTCTTATTAAAAGAAAGTAGTCAGGAACTTATTTTAGCTCCTGTCAGTTTATTGGATATTAAAAACATTATTTTTAATGCTAACAATGACAAAAGTCTAGGTCCTGATGGATTTGAGCAAAGTTTTACAAAACTCATTGGTCTGATATTAGCAGTGGTATTTTTGAGGTTATTTCTGAATTTTTATGACAAGGAAACTTTTAAAATCTTTCAATCATACTTTCATAACCCTTGTTCCAAAAGTTAACAATCCTATTGGGCTTGAAGATTATAGACCTATATCTTGTTGTAAATTCATATATAAAATCATATCTACTATTTTATGCAACGGATTAAAAGTGTTTTTGAAAATTTTAATATCTGAAAACCAATGTGCTTTTATCCCTAGCAGGCTTATTACTGAAAATACTCTTCTTGCCCATGAACAAACTAGAAACTTTAACAATAAATATAAAAGTATTATGTGTATTAAAATTGATTTACACAAAGCATTTGATAAAATAAATAGGCACTTTGTAATATACATGATGAAACAAATGGTGTTTAATGAAAAAATTTGTGCACTTATAAAAGAATGCATTGACAATGTTTCATACTCTGTGATGATTATTGGCTCCCCAAAAGGATTTATTCGTGGCAATAGGGGAATTGGACAAGAAGATTCACTTTCTCCTTATCTATTTACTATTGTTATGAAACATTTCTCTTATTTAATTGATATTGAGCAAATTGAGGGGAATATTAAAGCTATAAATAGAGTTAGGCCCTCCATTACTCTTACTCGTCTTTTATATGCTGATGATTTGCTTTTGTTTACTAATGCAAATGCTAAAAGTGCTTATTCTATTGCAAAGGTTTTTAAAAATTTGGATATTTTGCTGGTTTAAAAGTCAATGAATGCAAAAGCAAAATATATTTCAGCAAAGGGTGCACATGCAAGAAGGAAATTTTAAGCATTCTAAAATTTAAGGAAGGTAGCCTATTAATCAAGTATTTAGGCCTGCCTTTAAGTATGAACCAGTTAAATGATAGAGATTATTCAAGGTTGTATGACATTATTCAAGGCAAACTTGAAGGGTGGTCTAGCAAAATTTTGTCTCTAGCTGGTAGACTAGAACTCACTCATACGGTCATCACAGTAATTATAATGTATTGGATACAAGCTCATAATATTCCAGCACAATCAATTTGCTAGATTGAATAAATGTGTGCAAATATTATTTGGAAAGGTAAACAGCATAAAATAGCCTGGGAAACTGTTTGCATGCCTAGAAGAGCATGTGGCTTAGGTCGAAGAAATATCAAAGACTTAAGAGAAGCAGCAAAATACAAGTTATTCTGGAAATTATAGATGGTAAATCTCTTTGGCCTAGATGGATGAGAGAAAAATATCTTAAAAATAAAAATTTCTGGACTGCAAATGTTGAAAGACATCATTCCTTCACATGGAAAAACATTCTTAGCTGTAGGAAGAATGGGAAAAAACTTTTAGAAAGGAAGTTTAAGAATGGTAGTCTAACCATCTTATGGTTTGACCCATGAATTTTTGGAAAATCACTTGTTGATTTGCTTGTTTGGAACAACATGTATTTATTTAGGGGTGCTAATGACAAAGTTCAAAGTATTATTCAAAATCAATGCTGGAATGCAAGCAATCAACAAGCAGTAAATATTTTCAGGCCAGCAATTGATAAAATCACAATAGATCAAAACCTTCAAAGAGACACTTGGATTTGGAAACTGAGCTCAAAAGAAAACGTTTCTTTCAAAAAAGTGTGGAAATTTATTAAGGGTGAAGAAACTGAAGTCAGTTGGCACAAAATCATTTGGAACAAATTAAATTTCCCTAAAATGTCTCATTGTTCTTATTTTGCCATTCTCAACAGGCTTCTCACAAAGGAGAGATGTGCCAAATAGACTAAAAATGCAAAAAACAAACGTCTTCTCTGCAAAAATGATGTGGAAAATGCAAACCATCTTTTCTTTGACTACTCTTTTTCAAAACTTGTTTGGTATATTGCTAAATATGTTTTAAGATTCAATCAACAGCAATCCATTCAAAGCATAAGAGAAAGCACTTAATATATTCCGAACAACTTCAAACCCAAATCAAAAGAATTTAAAAGAGCTTCCATAATGTTAACCACTGTTATATATATCATATCTGGAGAGAGAGGAATCAAAGGTTGCATCATAATTTAGAGAAAAGTAGCATTCAATTATGGAGAAATATATATTTAGACTTTCAAATTCTTAGTAAAAAAACAAACAAGCATCATGAATGCACTGAAGCAGCTAACTATGATTCTAATAAGCTTGATAATTATGAGTATAGAGTTGAGGATTTCTTACAAAGTGGAAAATTCACTACTGATATTCCCCAAAGGAGTCACAATTGCAACTGCCTTTGTCACGTTTACGCTTCCAGTAAGGCAAAGCCATCTTTAGGTCAAGACAGTAGCTCCTCGGGCTATCTTCCTGGAGGCGGCCATTCCAGAACTGGAGACAAAATTGGATTCTGCAAGGGAAATATACATAATTGTATTACTAATAATGATAATTTATATTATATTATGAACAATAAGACTTGTTGTTTACCTGCTACAGCCCAGAGGAGCTACCACTCTTCCAGTAGTGTTCCCGAGGAGATCATGTTGATGTAAAACGAAGATTACATCCATCTGAATGTTAGAGATAGGAGAATGGAGAACACTTACTGCAAAATCTTGCTGAATAATATAGTTTATCACTCATCTAGCTGGTGCAGAGGTGAAAGCGGTAAGTTTTCCGAAGAAATCTCTCAAGTTGGCAGCAAACCTTCTAATAGTGGCTATTCTGAAGATGAAATCATAGATCTGGAGAATAACAACATATTTTTGAAGTTGGAGAGGCTTACTTCCATAAATCCTCACTTTGCTAAAGAAAAGCTTCAGGCTTTGAAAGCTAAAGCTTCTCGTAAGGGAAAGAAGATGCTGTGGAAGCCTCCGTGAATTGAAGATTGAGAGGAGGATGAAAGCGAGAATATTGCTGGAAGAGATCGGTCTTAATCGACGGAATTGATAAAGGATCTGTAGTCGCCATTTTCTTTTCTCATAAGCAAAAGGGAAATGTTGCGGCTAGGGTTTAGGTTTGAGATAATTGATGTTGGTTATCTGGTGGGATTGTTGGATTTGTGGGCTGGTGTATTTGTATTGGCCTTGGGCCGTTTTATTTATCTTGTCAAAACAACAATAATAATAAATGCTAACTAGGATCATCCAATGAATTTTTTCACTTAGCTTCATCTATTAGACAAAAAGAGAGAATTTCTTTGTTTTGGGATTTGAAAACTGTTTTTTGATGTTGTTTTGAAAAGGCTATGGTTGTTTAGAACCGAATGAGAAGATTTTGGTGGCCGTAGGCGTATGAAAAAAAATGATAAAAAATCAAATTGTAACGGTATATAGAAGCATTTTCCTACACTTCAATACTAACACATTCTAAATATTATTCCTTAGGCTGTTCATCAGTTTTTAAATTTAAAGTAGGTTTTCAAATTTAAGTGGCATTAGAAAAAACTAGGGATGTAAACTCTCCAATAATGTCTGCCGGCTCCTCCGCACGCCTCTCCTACTCCATCCGCCGATTACATTTCAGTGTAATTTCTTCATTTTCAGGTCGTTATGGAGCCGGTCCTGACTGTAAAGTTGAAGCAAGGTATTAGAATTTGAATTAAGAATAGAATTTGTAAAAGAGAATATGAACTTATCTTTATTTCTTATGAGATTTTGTAACAATGATTCGGTACAGAATACAGTATACAATACAGTCTTTTATAAGAAAATAGACAATTGGGCTTAAACAGAACTCAGCCCAATATACAGCCTGGCAATCCAGAGCAAAGGCAGGAGAATATAGGAGCCGTTGGATGAATAGATATCCTATGGCTGATATGCTTTGAGGATGGCCTAGTTATGAAGTGTGTTAGTTTGAGACGGCAGAGATACGAACGCAAATACTTCCCCTCAATTCAAACTAGGGTTAGCCTCAAACCATGGCGATAAGGCGATTCTGCAAAAAAAAAAAGACTTAGATTTTCTTCGAATCAGAATTTCGAGATGCCATGGATGAAAGATATTTGAGGAAGATCTGGTTGGAGGGAGTCAGATCTGACAATCAGCTATGACTCTTGTATCTTCTCTGGTTTGATTTCTTTGACCTTTAAGTTTTCTCTTAGCCTGAGAAAACTTGAGCTTGATAAAGCTTTGGTAAGGATGTCTGCTTTCTGGTAATATGTAGGAACATGACAGACTTGCAATTTTCCCTTATCTACTTGTTCTCGAACAAAATGTAAGTCGATTTCTATGTGTTTAGTTCGAGAATGTAGAATTGGGTTAACAGACATGTAGATTGTGCTTTGATTATCACACCATAACGTTGCTTTGCTGTTATTTTCAATTCTTAGTTCGGATAATAAAGATTGAAGCCACATAATTTCGGCTGTAGCACTTGCTACACTTCTATATTCTGCTTCACTGCTAGATTTAGAGATAGTGGACTGTTTTTTTGAGCTCCATGAAATTAAATTGCCACCGAGATAAATACAGTAACCAGTAGTAGATTTCCTATCATCTAGATCTCCAGCCCAGTCTGCATCACTGTAACCCACTAAGTTTAGATCATTGCCCCTTTTGATATGCAGACTGAAGTTGATAGTGCCTTTAAGATATCTGAGGACTCTTTTAATTCCTTTCCAATGATTGTCTAGAGGATTCTGCATGAACTGAGACAGTTTGTTAATACTAAAGGCAATATCAGGCCTAGTTATAGTGACATATTGTAGTGCACCAATGATACTCCTATATTGCTTAGTGTTTAAAATGGGTTCACCTTGACTTTTGGAGTATCTTTGGTTACTGATCATAGGTGTTGGTTGAGATTTTGCATTGTCCATTTTGGTTTTGCTTAAGATGTCTGAGATATATTTCTTTTGACTGAGAAATATATCTGCAGAGGACAATCTTACAACCTCAATACCTAAGAAGTAGTTTAGCTCACCTAAATCTTTGATAGAAAATTGTTTATGAAGATATTTAACTAACTCATTTATTTCATCAATGTTATCACCTGTTATAATTAGATCATCTACATATATCAGTATATATATAGATGATTCATTTGTGATTTTGATGAAAAGTGAGTTATCAGATTTTGTGAACTGAAACCCCTTATTTGTTAGAGTGGTTTTTAATTTATCAAACCATACTCTAGGTGCTTGTTTGAGACCATATATAGCCTTGTTAAGTTTACATACAAGATTATTATTTTGTATGTAACCTTGTGGCTGCTGCATATAGATGTCTTCTTGCAGGACACCATTTAAAAAAGCATTATTCACATCCAATTGCCTCAAGTACCAATTTTTATACAAAGCAATAGTAAGAACAAGCCTGATAGTAGAAGGTTTTACCACAGGTGAAAAGGTTTCACCAAAATCAAATCCATATTCCTGTGTGTATCCTTTTGCAACAAGCCTAGCCTTGTGCTTGTTTATTGTGCCATCAGGATTTTTCTTTAACCTGTAAGTCCACTTACAGTTAATAATATTTTTATTACCTGGAGGTGTGACCAGATTCCAAGTATTGTTTTTAACAAGAGCATTGAACTCTTCATCCATGGCTGTTTTCCAATTTTTGTTACTAGCAGCTTGGATGAAGTTTTCTGGTTCTTTGTCAGAGGAGAAAGTTATAGTGTAAGCTTTTGGCTTAAAGATGCCACTTTTGGCTCTTGTAATCATGGGATGACCTACAATTGGTTGATTTCTTGTAGGTGGTGATTCAGCTTGATTGCTTTGCTGTGTGTTGTTGCCATGACTATTAATTTCTTCAGCTAGGTCTTGATCTTTATTCTGACTGTGATTGCTGAATGTTGCTGCAGAATTGTGCTGATTTGGAGAGCTTTGAAGATCACAACCTGACCTAGGTGGTATAGTGAGTTGTGGATCTAGAGCATCCTTGTTAGCATTGTGATCAACATCCTTTTGGATGTCAGTATATAGAGGTAAATCTGGAATGGACTTACTTGGATTATAGACCTTTGCATTAGTCTTTATATCTGAATTGCTAAAAGGAAATACAAATTCATTGAATACCACATGTCTACTAGTGATAATTTTACCGCTTTCATCCAGACATTTGTACCCTTTTTGATTTGTACAATATCCAAGAAATGTACAAGATTTTGATCTGAAATTTAATTTGTTCCTGTTGTAAGGCCTAAGACATGGGAAGCATAAACAACCAAAGGTTTTTAACATTTTATAGTCTGGCTTAGTGTTAAATAATTTTTCTATGGGACACATGTTATTCAATACCTTAGTTGGAAGTCTGTTAATTAGATAAACAGCTGTACTAAATGCTTCAGGCCAGAACTTAAGTGGTATTGAAGCATGTGCAAGAAGTGATAAGCCAGACTCTACAATGTGTCTGTGTTTTCTTTCTGCTAACCCATTTTGTTCAGAAGTATATGGGCATGTGGTTCTATGAATTATACCTTTTCTTTTAAAGAATTCATCAAGTGGTTTATATTCACTACCACCATCAGTCTGAAAAGTTTTCAGCTGACAATTTGTTTGTTTTTCAACCATAGTTATGAATTGTACAACAGCATTATATGTATCAGACTTAGCTTTAAGAAAGTAAATCCAAGTGTGTCTAGAGTAAGAGTCAATAAAGGAGATATAGTATTTGTACCCATAGTCTGAGTTATAGGGTGCTGGTCCCCATAGATCTGAGGCAATCAGATCAAGAGGTTGTTTATACTCAGTTTCAGAGTTAGCAAAAGGTAGTTTGTGACTTTTGCCAAGTTGACAATAAGTACACACAAAAGGTGATGCACACTCATTAAAGGGAATTTTATTTTCTAAGAGTATCTTCCTAACTATCTTCTCATTAGGGTGTCCTAATTTGTTATGCCACAGTTCAAATGTGTTAGTGCTATTTTTAGATATCACAGAATTATTGCACACTTTAACATCAATGACTGATTTATTAATCTGATCATCATTACTCAACATTGTAGCATTACAAGAATTTTTAACTATAGGCCTTTTACAGTTTACAGAATTAAACTTGTATAAGCCTTTATCAGCTTCACCCTGCAATATAATTTCTTTAGTTAGCATATCTTTGATTAAGCAATGTTTGGGATAAAATTCAAAAAACACATTGTTATCTTTAGCAAATTGGGACACACTAATGAGATTCTTTTTAATTTTGGGTACTCTTAGAAGATTATTTAGGTACATCATTCTTTTTCCTTTAATGTGAGCATCTCCTACATGTGTAATGTTTATACAGTCACCATTACCCAAAGAGATTAATTGATTACCTTTATACTCCCTGTTGCCTGCATTAAGGTTTTCCAAGCTGCTGGTTATGTGATTAGTAGCACCAGTATCTGGGTACCATGCATCATCTTGGACCTGATCTGGCTTGGTGCCCTCACTTAACTGACAGCTTTTGGTATTATCAGAATCACCTTGAGTTTGAGTAAGATTAACACTGCCATTGTTGTTGTTCCTTTGATTGCTGGAATTCTGTCCAGGCATGTAATTTTGATTGAATCTGAAGTAGCATTTTGCAGCAGTGTGGCCCATTCTTTCACAAATTTGACACTTGGGTCTTGTATTATTATTCCATCTTCCCCTGCCTCTAGATCTGTTGACTGAGCCTCCTCTCTGATTGTATTGATCACTTTTATTTTGATTGAGATTCTTATTTTTTGTAGTGTAGTTTATTGATATTTCAGAATCAGTTGATCTTTTGTGATCAATTCTTGCCTCATGTGCAAGTAGAGTAGATTCAACAAACTGCATATCAGGAATGGTTCTCTGAGTTGTGAGTACTGCTATGACAGATTCATAATCTGTACTTAATCCATTTAAGACAGTCAAGACTTGTTCATCTTCAGGTATTTTACGTCCTGCTGCTTCAAGGAGATTATATAGTCTTTTAATTTTTGCTATATAATCTCTCATGGGCTCTTCTTGTTTCCTAATGCTTTGAAGTTCTCTTTTGTAATGCATTAGTTTAGCACCTGATTGTGTGTTGAATACTCTTTCAGTAGTGAGCCAAATTTCATTAGCAGTTTTGCAACTTATCACTTGAGGTAGCAGTTTAGGAGTAATAGATGCCATGAGCCAAGAACTTATCAATCTATCTTGTTGATGATATTTTGTGTATTCATTGTTGCTGATAACCTTGTTTTGTGCATCAGTGATGAATTTGGGAGGAATGATAGAAGTACCAAGAATGTGACCCTCCAAACCATATCCTTCTATGGCTGTTTCAACTTGCACACGCCAAAGAAGATAATTATCTTCATCTAGCTGAACTGTAACCAACTGACTTTGAGGACTGATTATGGTCTTGATCAGGCTGTTGGCTTCTCCTATCAGATCTGGAGGGGCAGGGTTACTTGCATTGCCAACCTCAGAGTTGCTGTCGTCAGTCATGATTAGTGAAGGAAGAAAGCTGAAGAAGGATCAGTGGAAATGGTTTATGCCTGCAGGTATGAGGCTTTTCTTTTCAAGAAAAATGATGAGCAACCAGTAATGGTGTAGGTCAGATGCAACCAACTTTAAAGATGATTTTCTTTAAAGTTTAAGGATGGCACTAATGATTTTCTGATTTCTTGAGAGGAAAAGAGTTTGCTTGTACTGGACGAATGATTTCCACACTCTGGTTTTCTTTTTGAGAAATTCTTGATGCAACCAAGAACTCGTTCTTTTAGGATGGCACAGGATTTCTTGATTTGAAAACTTGATAAAACCCAAATGATGAAACAAATTCTGATGGGAAAAAGAAAAAGAAAGAACAACAAGAGATGATAGATCAATTGAATAGAGAGATCGATTGAATTGGCTGTTAAACCTTTGATTTCTGCTCTGATACCATATTAGAATTTGAATTAAGAACAGAATTTGTAAAAGAGAATATGAACTTATCTTTATTTCTTATGAGATTTTGTAACAATGATTCGGTACAGAATACAGTATACAATACAGTCTTTTATAAGAAAATAGACAATTGGGCTTAAACAGAACTCAGCCCAATATACAGCCTGGCAATCCAGAGCAAAGGCAGGAGAATATAGGAGCCGTTGGATGAATAGATATCCTATGGCTGATATGCTTTGAGGATGGCCTAGTTATGAAGTGTGTTAGTTTGAGACGGCAGAGATACGAACGCAAATACAAGGTAAAATTTAAGTTAATTATATTTAGAAATCATTAAACTTAAAATGCTTATTTACTTAATTTATTGATCATCATTTGAATTTGTTGAATTCCTGAATTTGCTTCAGTTTACTTAATAAATTGAATATGCTTGATGAATGATTATCGGAACTGAAAATGCTTGACGATACTTAATGATTTGAATATGCTTGATGTTAAATTTGCTTGAACATGCTTTGATGATTTGGACCAACTGTATATCATAGACTGCATTCAAAGCCACTAACAATAAGTCTCAACTGAATAGTTGAATTCACGCTTCCTGATATAAATTCTTTGATCAACGCTGCTAATTAGCATAAAAAAAAGAAAAGAAAAAAAAAAGGAATGAATCACCTAGGCAAGTTCTTGTTTGGGAACGCTTCAAAGTATTTGCAATGTGCTTTGGATGGGCTAGTTATATATCAAGATACTCAGCTGTACTTTCTTCTTCTTCTAGAGATCATAAATTTAAAGGATTTTTAATCAAGAGGATCGGATGAATTAACTTAATTACATTTATTAGGGAAAAAATTTATATGGATTCAAAGGAGTACGTACCTGAAAATATTGTAAAGAGTGACCAGGGTGCCTATATATGAAGTCCTGCTTAGTAAACTTTCTTCACCCATTTTTTAGTTCTGTGTTACAAACATAATGCCAAAAAAGAAAAACATGAAAAACTATTAGTTTTAGCATTTTATTTCATTTCTATCAAATTTTTGCATCATGGTTTCTTTTTAGGGATTATAATTTATAAGTTGAGTAAATTGCATGGTATGTTTGGATGTTATGCTATATTTTTTTTCATAAAATATTGATTTAACGAATAAAACAATTAGTTGCAACATAATTTTTTTAGAATGTATTACTGGATAGCTGCGGTTTTGTAATGAAAAGTTAATATCTTCTATATTTTAGTTTTTATTTATTTGACACTATGCTTAATTTCAAGAAAATAGAAAAAAACATAAAAGTGAACATATTTTGCATTAAAGGGCAATCAAAATTCAGTGGCGCTTGGACAGCCAGTCTTCTGGCCAACCCAGAACCCATACCCTCATATGTTTTATATATGTTTTATGTCATGTTTATTCCATTTCCTTCTCAATCTTAATCAGTGGCGTAGCCAGAATTTAAAGTTGGCAGGGTGCAATTTGAAATGTCGGGGGTTCGAGAGCGGCAGCGTCCGAAATTTTTTCTTACAATTATTCGAATAATTATAAAGGAAAACATAACAAATCATTGAATAAACATAAATAGTGATTGATATTAAAAATTCATAAATCTAAAGTAAACAAATTAAATAGTTATTGATATGAATCATTGAACTTCATCAAATGATCTTTTTGTGTTTGTCACATACTGACAGTAAATCAACATCAGTAAGCTAACATCAATAAACTAACGGTAAATTAAGTATAATTAACAATAACATCGGTAAGCTAGTCCATAAACTAACATCAGTGATCAGTAAACTGACATCAATTGCAAATAAACAAACATCAATAATTAAAATAAACTAACATCAGTAGTTAAAATAAACTAGGGTTACCCATATCAACATGCTATTGCAAGCAGCGAGATGAGGAGGACAGAGAAACTAGACTCAAGTGGAAAGATGCAGGCGACGATGAACGAAGCACGACGATGGCAACAGATCTCGATCGATACAGGCAATGATGAACGGAGAAGCAATCGGTTTTTGGTTAGTTTAGAGATGCAATCAACGATGAAGGCGATGAGAGATGCAATCGTCCATGGACGTAGGAGCAGCAATCGATGAACGGAGGAGCAATCAATGCTATCAACGAAGGAGAAATAAATTTTAGGGTTCAAAAACACGAGCAAGAGTTTTATGAATATTTTTTCATGGAGTTTCATCAAATATCTTTCATCTAGACACACAAAATGCCTTAAGGGGACTGTCTAAGGCCATATAAATAAATTTATATCTTTTGTTAGTTAATAAGAGCATCGACTATGAAGCTTTTATCTCAAAAGCTAGTGTCATAAAGTAAGCAAAGGAGTTTAATTTGTTAAGTGAGTGTTAGGTATAATAAGTAGGAGTACTTCATACTATTCAGTATAAAATGTTCAAGGAATATGCAACCATTAGTTCATTTAATTAAATTTGTCTACATATGAGTATTTAAGCCACCTCTACATGTGAGAGTCATATTGGAGAATATGAACAACTGGTGTGAAATGCATAAGTTGTTCATGGACATATTATGCTGGTGAACGTATCCAAACTGATCGAGATCCAAGTTTCATACAAACTACATATACTAAAATAGAAATTTAGCTGCAATTACCTACCATCTTACCAATTTTGCAGCATTGTACACCTTCATCATCCCAACCTTTGCAGGTTCAAACCAATAAAAAGGAACAAGAATCGCAGGGCAAATCTCCTTTGGCACCAACAAAACAGAATATTTTGCAGCAGGATATTCACAATGTTTGGGTGCCGAAGGAGGTTTGCACTGTAAGTCTCGAACCCACACATAATTTTTCTTCTTAATTGGTACAATTGACCAGTTAAACCTCTGTATATATAACGGGAAATGTGGATGGTGTGAGTCGTGTGACTGGATATGCTAATTGGATATGCCTATGTATTATTCCCAAGGATTAAAGAAGCCTGGCTTCTTTTATGCTTGCCTTCCACTTTTTTTCTATGCTCCCTGTATACCTTGAATGTCCCTTTTCTTTCACAAACCCCATATCTTCCATATATTCTCGTTTTATTTTATTTGACAACATATATGAAAAGGATGAGGGTATTATATTGTATTTGTGTACTAGGTTTTTATATCTGTTTTATTATTCTGTTAATTATAGCGTTTTGTGGAATATATACATGTAGTTTGAAAGCATGTTATTTATACAAGCATGGTCGAGAATTTAATGCCCTAGTCTCCACATATAGGAATCAATTATTCGTTATCTCTCTACTCGAACTGCTACCATGATTTACAATACTTGCCAATCACTTTTACAAAGGGAATAAAATCTGAAGAATGATCTAACCTTTTGATCAAGATTGTTAATAAGTCAATGTTTTTGCAATCATGTAGATAATTTTCCATAACCATAACCCTAAGAGCGACATATAGAAATACAACGACTGCATAATATGAATAAAAAAATCAATACGGTGAATACAAAAGGTAAAGAACTATTGCTGAATTTAAGCAAATTATAATCATGTTAGTAGAAGTATGACATAAATAGATAAATTATATGGAAACAATTACTAAAAATATTCTGATTTAATGAAGTCGGAGATGGGGCAAAAACACAATTAGGTGATAAGGTGTTGAAATATTAAACTTGATTTGTTAATTTCTAGAAGTTTCTTATTATTAAAGTTTCTAGAGTCTTCTTGTATTTGATAGAATTTGGTGAGAGCTCTAGAATTTTATATTAGTCGCTAGAAATAAGAATTATATAATAGTTATGTTTCTAGAGTTGTCTAAAGAGTCATTTTTAGAGTTGTCAAATGAGTCATATTTCTAGAGTATTCTATATCTAGAATGTTCTATTGAGTCATATAAATAGATGAGCTCTCCCCTCATTTTGTATCAAGCAAGAAATAAATCATCAATAAAGAAAAGTTTTCTACAATAAAATAAAAAAAACTCATCCTTCTTATATTCTCTCCCTCTTTCTCCTAAAAATATTCAACAAAGTGGTATCGGAGCAAGAATTTTAAAAAAAAAGATAGAGATGGCGAATAATGGCGTTCCCCTACAAGTTCCAATGTTCACCAAAAACAATTATGATAATTGGAGTTTAAGGATGATGGCTCTTCTTGGAGCACACGACGTGTGGGAGATAGTTGAAAATGACTATACTGAACATGAGAATGAAGATGGTTTATCTCAAATTCAAAGAGATGGTTTGAGAAAATCAAGGACAAGGGACAAAAAGGCTCTTTGTCTAATTTATCAAGCATTGGATGATGATACCTTTGAAAAAATTTCTAGATCAAAGTCGGCCAAAGAAGCATGGGAGAAGCTTCGAACGTCTTACATGGGAGCTGATCAAGTCAAAAAGGTACGTCTTCAAACTTTAAGAGGAGAGTTTGAAACTTTGCATATGAAAGAAGGTGATCTTGTTTCTAATTACTTCTCAAGAGTTCTAGTGGTTAGTAATAATCTTAAAAGAAATGGTGAGAAGTTAGATGATGTAAGAATTATGGAGAAGATTCTTAGATCATTAGATCCAAAGTTCGAACATATTATCGCCATCATTGAAGAAACAAAAAACTTGGAGAACTCAAGTGAAAGGGCTCCACGCTTTAAAAGCCTTCAAGAAATTTATGAGGTAACAGAAAATCAAGACAATCTTACTCTCTTTTGTTTATTTGCGGATTGTGAGCCTATGAACTTCCAAGAAGCTTTGCAAAAGAAGAGTTGGAAAAATGCTATGGACGAAGAAATCAAGCCATCATGAAGAATGACACATGGGAGTTAGCTTCACTTCCAAAAGGACACAAGGCGATTGGTGTGAAGTGGATATACAAAGCAAAGAAAAATGCCAAAGGAGAAGTTAAAAGATACAAAGCAAGATTGGTGGCAAAAGGCTATAGTCAAAGAGCCGACATTGACTTTGATGAGGTATTCGCTCCAGACGCTCGATTAGAAACTGTTAGACTAATAATCTCTTTAGCAGCTCAAAATAGTTGGAAGATACATCAAATGGATATGAAATTTGCTTTCTTAAATGGAGTTCTTGAAGAAGAAGTTTATATCGAGCAACCACGAAATATGAAGTCAAAGGAGAAGAAGACAAGGTTTTGAAGCTAAAGAAGGCACTTTACGGGTTGAAACAAGCTCCAAGAGCTTGGAATGCTCGAATTGATAAGTACCTCCAAGAGAGAAAATTCATCAAATGTCCATATGAGCATGCACTCTATATTAAAATCCATAATGGTGATACATTGATTATATGCTTGTATGTAGATGACTTGATCTTCACAGGTAGCAATCCAAGCATGTTTCAAGAGTTTAAGAAAGAGATGACGAAAGAGTTTGAGATGACTGATATTGGGCTCATGTCTTATTACCTTGGCATTGAAGTAAAACAAGAAGATAAAGGCATTCTAATCACTCAAGAAGGCTATGCTAATGAAGTATTGAGGAAGTTCAAGATGGATGACTCTAATCCAGTTTGCACACCAATGGAATATGGAACCAGGTTTTCAAGGCATGAGGAATGAGAAAAAATGGACTCAACACTCTACAAAAGCTTGGTTGGAAGCTTACGATATTTAACGTGTACAAGACCTGACATTCTATATGCGGTAGGAGTTGTGAGTCGATACATGGAGAACCCAATAATAACTCATTTGAAGGCAGCAAAGAGGATTCGCTATGTTAAAGGCACAACAAACTTTGGATTGTACTACTCTATTTCTGATAATTATGAGCTTGTTGGATATAGTGATAGTGATTGGAGTGGAGATATGGATGACCGAAAAAGCACAAGTGCCTTCGTGTTCTACATGGGAGATACAGCCTTCACATGGATGTCGAAAAAACAATCGATTGTCACTCTTTCCACATGCGAAGCATAGTATGTAGCAGCTACTTCATGTGTTTGCCATGCAATTTGGTTACGAAATCTACTAAAGGAGTTGAAACTGCCACAAGAGAAGCCGAACAAGATTTTCGTGGACAACAAATTAGCAATTGCTTTGGCTAAGAATTGAGATTTCCATGATCGAAGCAAGCATATTGATACACGCTATCACTATATTAGAGAGTGTGTCTCCAAAAAGGATGTGCAACTAGAATACGTCAAGACACATGATCAAGTAGCTGATATCTTCACCAAGCCTCTCAAGCATGAAGATTTTGTCCGGTTGAGAAATCTGCTTGGAGTCACAAATCAAGTTTAAAAGGGGGAGTTGAAATATTAAACTTGATTTGTTAATTTCTAGAAGTTTCTTATTATTAAAGTTTCTAGAGTCTTCTTGTATTTGATAGAATTTGGTGAGGGCTCTAGAATTTTATATTAGTTGCTAGAAATAAGAATTATATAATAGTTATGTTTCTAGAGTTGCCTAAAAAGTCATTTCTAGAGTTGTCAAATGAGTCATGTTTCTAGAGTATTCTATATCTAGAATGTTCTATTGAGTCATATAAATAGAGGAGCTCTACCTCATTTTGTATCAAGCAAGAAATAAATCATCAGTAAAGAAAAGTTTTCTACGATAAAATAAAAAACCCCTCCTTCTTATATTCTCTCCCTCTTTCTCCTAAAAATATTCAACATAAGGGAGAAAAAATTGGAAATACGATGATTTGAGGAAATAAGAATTTATTTTAAATATTGAGCGTACTAAGAAGTGGAAGAGAATTCACTTTGATTAAAAAAAAATAATGAATGAAGGAAGTGAGGTGGATAGAAATTAGAATGCTGTAAGAGGAAATATATGAAATAAAGAAGCTAGAAAAGTAGCATTCATTCTCAAATATATGAGAAAAAAGAATCTTTCATATTCCGCACTAAAATTTGAATTTTCTTTACTCTTTCTCTCTTCCATCAAGGAATCAATATTACAGCCGATATGGAATTTATGAAAAATCACCCCTATTAAGAAAAAGCAGAAAAGTAAATAAAGATTTGAATAAGAATAATAAAATTGAAAAATAACATATACAACTTAAATTAGCAAATAAAGAAGAGAGACATTAGGAGAAATTCAATCCAATATGATATCGAATAGTATCCATAGTAAGAATAAGTAATTTAACTCCAATATTGATAAAAGTCTAGGATCAGAAGGGTTTGGGGCTAGGTTTTATAAAATACATTGTGAGGACATTAAAGTAAAATTATATGAAGCAACGAATGAACTTTTCACAACAGGTAAGCTGTTGAAAAGTGTAAATCGCACTTTTATTACACCAATCCCAAAGGTTAAAATATCCAATGGATTGGGTGACTACAGACAAATAGCATGTTATAATTTTGTATACAAAATTATTGCTAATATTCCGAGTAATAGAATAATAATCTTTTTAAAATATTTGATATTTGAAGTAGTGTGCTTTTATACCAGGAAGATATATAGTTGAAAATACTTTATTAGCTCATGAATTGATAAGGAATTTTAATAAGGGATGTAAAAATAAAGTGTGCATCAAAATTGATTTGAATAAAGCTTTTGATGAAATAAATAGGCATTTTATTATACATATGAGGAAACAAATGGGTTTTCATGAGAAATTCTGCAATTTAGTTAAAGAATGTATAGACACTGTTTCATTTTCTATTCTTATAAATGGATCCCCATGTGGTTTATAAATAGCAATAAAGGCATTAGACAAAGCGATCATCTTTCTCCTTACCTATTTAGTACTGCTTTGGAATATCTACTTTGCACATGGAGCTCGAACATATAAGGGGAAATTTAAAACCAGCAAATATAATTAAGTCTAGTGTTACACACTTATTATATGTTGATGAGTTGTTGCTATTTACAAATGCAGAGATTAGTAGTGCTAACTCTGTAGCAAAAAAATTTGAAAATTTAAATAATTTTGTAGATCTGTAAATCAATAAAAGTAAGAGCAAAGCTTATTTTAGCTAATATTATGTATGGAAGGAGGAAATACTTTAGATTCTAAAAATTTAGGAGGGTTAGTTGTCAGTTAAATACTTGGATCTTCCTCTAAGTATGAATTAGATTATTGATAAGGATTGCACAAGACTATTTGATAACATTCAAGGCAAACTCGAAAGTTGTGGTGGGGAAAATCCCTTTAAATGATCAGTCTAAGGGAATAAAAAACCCAACGCAGCGGAAAACAGTTGGATCGTGATTGTAGTGAGACGAAACAAACAGAGATAAACACTAGAACAGACAATCACGGATCTATGCAATGCAGAAAAATAAATAACACCAGTATTTATAGTGGTTCCACTACCGTGAGGCAGTGTATGTCCACTAGCGGAGAGGAGATTTTATTAATCACTGAAAGATTAGAGTTACAAGATTGATTCACTTTTGGAAGCTATAAATAAGAAGAATTAATAATACAGACAAAATTCTACGGAGTTTCAGCTCTCTAGGATGGCTGCCGTTGTTGTCCAGAAGCTCCATTATTTATAGAGTGAAGATATAAGGAGGGGTAGCTGCTATATAGCAGCCTTGAGGTTTGGTTCGGCAGTTCTGGTTCGACATGTTTGGTTCGGCAAACAGCACACATGGTTTGGTCTGGTATGATTTGGACCGACATGTTCTAACACTGAACCAAATATTTGGTTCGGCCTTCAACGTCTCAAATTTGGACCGACGCTACTTGGTTTGGCACACAGCATTTGGACCGGCATTCACCGAACCAAAATTATTGAGTGGCAAGTCTGGACTGGCATCCCATTACCACCGGACGAGATATTTGGAGCGGCAACCCCTAATCACCACCAGACCAAATCAATGGTCCGACATCTCCCATCACCGAATGAGACTTCCTCTTTCCTTCACTGTAACGCCCCACCTCTATGCTCATAATAACAAAGAGTATTAAAAGAAATACTGTCTATTATTACGAAGAATAAGGCTGGATAGGAGCGACCATCCGTAATTGGCCTTATACTAATATTGGTTATCTCGATAGGAGTGGTATATACTTTTTTATTTTTCATCTATTATTTATTTACTCCCATCGACATATCCAATTATCAGTATAAAACAAACTACGATAGTTCATAATAGTTTAGGACATTAGATATAACAATAACACAGATAATATAAATGCGGAACACAGAATAACAAAAATCTCATATATATATATATATATATAACCGATGTCAGTTACAATATAGTTGACACGATACATATGATACAACTACAACTGTCGACTCTAGAAGTTATATATACAAGTACATTATCGACTAATATACATGAATACATATCGTTCTATACAATGACACGACTACTACAAAATGACACTTACAACTTCAGAAGATGTGAAAAGTCTTCATATCCTGAACGGCAACTCAAAGAAGAAAATCTACAACCTGAAATAACTCGGGTCTGACCCGAGTATTAAATTCGACGAAAATAATACACGGGTCAGTCTAATTCAAACCAGTTTATTAGTGCATAGAAGCAATAATAATCAAATATCAAATAGACGACAGTCACAGAAATCTCATATATCCAACCTCTCGATAATAGAATCGGATAACGGCAGATATAACACTAAGCAGTGTTAAACAACAAATCAGCAATCCAGATCAATTTAAACAATTGAAATGTCAATTTAAAAACTACAAAGCTGATTGGCTGCAGTACACGCTAACGTGTACTGCCTCGCCAATACAGTCTATGAAATACTCAGAAGATCAATGAATTCAAAAGTCAACGGATCCAACTCAAATGCCATTCAAATAAAATCACAACGCGAGCACAAGGTCAAACCCGAGCGTTTCAGCCGGATTCAACTCAAGTGTAATGAGAAAAACAAATCCAATGTATATCAGATCAGTGATGCTCAAACCCAAACCAAACTACAATGAACCAAGGGACAGGACAAGTGCAGCCCCTATATGAATAATGGAAAACATAAGTGATGCAACAGTTCAGTGAACTGCAAGTATTGACCCGGTAGCCACAAGTATAAGAAATGCCCAACACAAATGAATGCAGTGAAGGGTTCATGGATGTAACATGCACCAGATCAGGTCGGAGTGAACCAGATTCAAGTGCAGACCGAAGGCAGCAACCAACAACAAAATGCAAAGGTCAAGCCATGGTTGTCATGACTCAACACAAATGCAAAGCTTCAACAAATCAAAACAGCGTCAAAGCATATGTATGCAGACCCAATGTCTCGAATGACTTAAGTGATGGAACACTGAAATAATGCCAATGTCCAGACAACAACAGAGCACAATGCACCAAGTAAGTGACAGCAAGCAACAGGGCCAGACCAAAATAATGCAAGCATGAAGTGAATGCAACTACAGGTAAACAATGGACAGAGGCTGTAACTCCAAGTGAACTAATGCACAATGATGTATAACATCAAGATCAATTGCAAATGTATAATGCAATGAATCAGTTTCGAATATATTCCCAAGTGCAAATGAAATATGGACCTGACAGTACGCAGTGGTACTGTCTCGAGGTAAATAACTCCCAACAACTCAACAAAGCATAGAGAAGCCCAACTACACTAAACAAGTTGACAACTGTCTCCAAGCCAACACTTACATAGTAAATTCATGAAAACAGGGACATTACTATGTTCAAAGTAATGCAATATCCAAAAACATGAAGTTCAGATTAACTTAAACAATACAAGCGAAGCTACCACTACAGGGGCTGTTTCGAAGACCAGTAAACAACCAGGGAAGCCAAAATTCGACAGATTACGTGTGTGAACAAATAAATGCAGTAAAACCCGAGATAACAACATCTAAATGGAGAACTACCGACTTCAAATTTATGAAGTAGCAATGGTACAAGTTAAAACTGCAACAACAACAAGTGATCTAACACTATCCCATAATCAAGACAGGGTTGAACTCAAAATAGCTTCTACTGACTAAGGTCATGGGGCAGTAAGTAGAAATCGAACAAGTCAAGTAGGCTACTGGGGTGAACATACGAACAAAAGTCACTAGCAACTAAAGCCGTAAAAATGAACAATCAGTATCACTTTCTATGAATTTTGTTTGAATCAGAGAAAAAACCCCCCCAAAGTCAAAACATAATTAACAGTCAATAAAATGCCAAGATCGACAGTACGCAAGTCAATGATAACGTCGAACTAGCAAATTCAGAACCATGACGAGTAAGGCAACTCAAAGCCGTAAGTATCAAGGAAGCGAACAAAAACAGAAGTCAAACCCGTGGGCATCATTTAATCCACCTCGAAAATCACAAGCTTAAACGAATCAGAAAACACATGAATTCGAACAAAATCAGAAATCATTTAGTGAAGGATCTCAGACAAACAAAATCAAGGCAGTGAATTCATCAGCAATGAACAAAGTCAAACGACATCAACACAGAAGAAATTCTCAAAGCAACATCGATTACCAACACCCAATGAAAGCAAATGGCCGAGATAAAACAAGGACGAATCGAACTCGAATTACAGAAGCATCATAAGACGAATGAACTAGATGTGAGTAATAAGATTACTCACCTTTTTCGCCAATTTGAAGTAGCTGAAGTATCCCAGAGATGATCAACTAAAATCTAGGAGATTGAGTTGTAATCGCCACCAACGATTTAGCGAAAACCCTAATTTTCGAGCAAGAGAGGAGAGGAACGAACGAGACCGGAGCCACCATTTTTTTTCTTTGTTTGGTTAGTGTTTTTGACAGTGAATGGGGGAGAGGAGCGAACGAAAGATGAGAGCCGCCACCATTTTTCTTTCTTTCGACTGTTTGCTTAGGTTTTCTCGAATGAGGAAAATGAAAAGGGTGGACGGGTTTTAGCCTTAGTAAATTTTCACGGCTACCATAGAGAAGGCCAAGACAAAATGGGAAGCCCAATATCAGCTCTAACCACGAATAACAATTTTTTATTAAAGAATTTTAACCCGAATAAATCTCAATTGCAATCAAACAATTTTCACATTTCAAATCCGATTCGAATTCCAATAACAATTATCACTGAATTAAATCGTCATTTTGACGATAATTGAAATTACAAAAATCCCGGTTGTTACAGACTCCCCTCCTTAAAGAAATTGCGTCCACGCAATCATAGGGAATAAATGGATAAAAGGTAACAACCAAAAGATAATGGCAATGTCGAATGTACAAGCAAAGCAAGTGTCAGCGGGGAAGTATTAGATAAGAAATCAAAAGGTTCGACTGCTTCAAATCAAAAGAATCAACATCGTGGGAATCAGGGATCAAAATCAGACGACTAACAAAAGCAAGAACAATCGAGTTCCAGCAACTAAAAGAGAAGGAAAAACAGAGCAGAAATCCCATACAGAGCACGAATTGAATGTGAGTAAATCAAATTACTCACCTGAATCGCCAGAGAAAAAGACGAAGCTCAAATCTCAAAAATCGCAAATATTCAATCATCAAAACGATAATTGAATTTTCAAATCGCAAGTATTTACTTATCTCAAACGATAATCAAAAAACAAATATTCAATTATCAAAAACGATAATCAAATTTCTCAAATCAACAAATATTCGATTATCACAAACGATAATCAAATTTCAAATTCAACAAATATTCGATTATCAAAACAATAATCAAATCTCAAATCAACAATTATTTAATTATCAAAAGCGATAATTAAATCTCAAATCAACAAATATTTAATTATCAAAAACGATAATTAAATCTCAAATCAGCAAATATTTAATTATCAAAAGCGATAATTAAATCTCATATCAATAAATATCTAATTACCACAAGCGATAATTAGAAACAACAAATATCTGATTATCAAAAACGATAATCAGAACTCATATCAACAAATATCTAATTATCACAAGCGATAATTAGAAACAACAAATATCCGATTATCAAAAACGATAATCAGAACTCATATCAACAAATATCTAATTATCACAAGCGATAATTAGAAACAACAAATATCCGATTATCAAAAACGATAATCAGAACTCATATCAACAAATATCTAATTACCACAAGCGATAATTAGAAACAACAAATATTTAATTACCGATACGATAATTAAATCTCATAACATCATATATCTAATTACCTGCAGATAATTAGAAACAACAAATATCTAGAAATCAATTAAGAAGACTAGAAAATCAACATAAAAGCTTGGATCGATCCCATCAGATGGCGAGTTTTTAATTCGCCGCACGTGCATCTCAGAGTGGCCGAAGCCTACCAAGTACTCAACATAATTTTGGCGCCCATCAGATTGACCCGAAGGTCCGCAGAGTGACCCGAAGGTCTAGTACTGGTATTTGACCCAAAGGTCCGCAGAGTGGCCCGAAAGCCCAACAAATGACCCGAAGGTCCGCAGAGTGGCTCGAAAGCACACAAAATCATCAAATATTTCAATTAACGAGTCCGGAATTAACCGAAATAGCAAACGCACATGTCCCATACCACGTGTTTTACTAAATCGTTTGATTCTCTTCATCGTTTCCTTGAAAGTGTAAAATTCATCAAAATCATCAAAACAACAGATATTCAATTAACGAGTCCGGAATTAACCGAAAAAGTAATAGTGTGGTTCCATACTCCGCACTTTTGCTAAATCGTTTAAATCTCTTCATCGTTTCCTTGAAAGTGCAAAATTGTGTATTTTGTAAAAATACACTTTACATTCTCAAACGGACAAGTCCGGAATTAAGCGAATCAGTAAAAGAAAGGGGTCATAGTCCTCGATTTTGCTGAAACGTTTAAATCGCTTCCTCATTCTTTTGAAAGTGTAAACTGTAAAATTTTTGAAAACAATTTTATTTATTTTGTAAAAATAACAATTCGCATTCTCAACTGAACAAGTCCGGAGTTAAGCGAAACAGTAAAAGAAAGGGGTCATAATCCTCGATTTTGTTGAATCGTTTAAGTCGCTTTCTCATTCTTTTGAAAACGCAAACTGCTAAAATTTTATAAAACAATTTTCATTTTAAAACGATTTTCCAATCACGTGATTAAAGCAGCAATATTAGTAACAATTTCGATAAGGAAATTGTACTTCTCAAAATACCGTAAAAACGGTCACAAATCAGTATTGTGGAATAACCGCTTGAAAATCCACTTTTAAAATTTGACGGTTACGGAAGCCAAAGCGACAGTAGTTTTAAAACGTCAAAATCACATCAAAACAATCTACCTCAAAATGTAATATCAGTGAATTCTCATTCATCAAAATGCCACAAAACACCGTACTTCAAAATATAGCATTGGTGTAAAATTCCGTTATAAAAATAACGGCAACAAAATACGTTTCATAACCAAGCATCGGTTCAACGTAAAATAAATGCAATAACGTGCAATTTAAATTTTTGCACGTACTACAAAATGGACAAAGAATCATTCAAATGTATCTTCAATGAAGATAATTTAAAACAGCAAAAATCTAATCAATAGATGATTAGTACAAAAGAAAGCCAGCGGAAATTTCAACAAAAATCACATATCTGCAATTTCTTTGAATCCTCAATTCGGATTCGAAGTTCTCAAAGAAATAAAATAATTACAGCTATGTAAACAACAAATGAAATTCATATCAATTTCGTATTTTGATTTTTAAATCAAAAAGATTATCAGTTGTACTCAGCGAAGACAGTTTCACTGTTTCCGCTGCGCACTCTGATAAACAGAACACAAATCAATCAAATCATCAGAACACAATTTCACTATTATTTTTAAATAAAGTTATTTAAAAATTTCATCCAAATTTCAAAACTTTAGTTTTGACTCAAGCACAAATAAAACATCGACCAATAGTTATAACATATGTTCCTTCCGAGTTAAGTTTTATATTATGTCCATAAACCCCAAGCTCTGATACCAACTGTAACTCCCCACCTCTATGCTCATAATAACAAAGAGTATTAAAAGAAATACTGTCTATTATTACGAAGAATAAGGCTGGATAGGAGCGACCATCCGTAATTGGCCTTATACTAATATTGGTTATCTCGATAGGAGTGGTATATACTTTTTTATTTTTCATCTATTATTTATTTACTCCCATCGACATATCCAATTATCAGTATAAAACAAACTACGATAGTTCATAATAGTTTAGGACATTAGATATAACAATAACACAGATAATATAAATGCGGAACACAGAATAACAAAAATCTCATATATATATAACCGATGTCAGTTACAATATAGTTGACACGATACATATGATACAACTACAACTGTCGACTCTAGAAGTTATATATACAAGTACATTATCGACTAATATACATGAATACATATCGTTCTATACAATGACACGACTACTACAAAATGACACTGACAACTTCAGAAGATGTGAAAAGTCTTCATATCCTGAACGGCAACTCAAAGAAGAAAATGTACAACCTGAAATAACTCGGGTCTGACCCGAGTATTAAATTCGACGAAAATAATACACGGGTCAGTCTAATTCAAACCAGTTTATTAGTGCATAGAAGCAATAATAATCAAATATCAAATAGACGACAGTCACAGAAATCTCATATATCCAACCTCTCGATAAGAGAATCGAATAACGGCAGATATAACACTAAGCAGTGTTAAACAACAAATCAGCAATCCAGATCAATTTAAACAATTGAAATGTCAATTTAAAAACAACAAAGCTGATTGGCTGCAGTACACGCTAACGTGTACTGCCTCGCCAATACAGTCTATGAAATACTCAGAAGATCAATGAATTCAAAAGTCAACGGATCCAACTCAAATGCCATTCAAATAAAATCACAACGCGAGCACAAGGTCAAACCCGAGCGTTTCAGCCGGATTCAACTCAAGTGTAATGAGAAAAACAAATCCAATGTATATCAGATCAGTGATGCTCAAACCCAAACCAAACTACAATGAACCAAGGGACAGGACAAGTGCAGCCCCTATATGAATAATGGAAAACATAAGTGATGCAACAGTTCAGTGAACTGCAAGTATTGACCCGGTAGCCACAAGTATAAGAAATGCCCAACACAAATGAATGCAGTGAAGGGTTCATGGATGTAACATGCACCAGATCAGGTCGGAGTGAACCAGATTCAAGTGCAGACCGAAGGCAGCAACCAACAACAAAATGCAAAGGTCAAGCCATGGTTGTCATGACTCAACACAAATGCAAAGCTTCAACAAATCAAAACAGCATCAAAGCATATGTATGCAGACCCAATGTCTCGAATGACTTAAGTGATGGAACACTGAAATAATGCCAATGTCCAGACAACAACAGAGCACAATGCACCAAGTAAGTGACAACAAGCAACAGGGCCAGACCAAAATAATGCAAGCATGAAGTGAATGCAACTACAGGTAAACAATGGACAGAGGCTGTAACTCCAAGTGAACTAATGCACAATGATGTATAACATCAAGATCAATTGCAAATGTATAATGCAATGAATCAGTTTCGAATATATGCCCAAGTGCAAATGAAATATGGACCTGACAGTACGCAGTGGTACTGTCTCGAGGTAAATAACTCCCAACAACTCAACAAAGCATAGAGAAGCCCAACTACACTAAACAAGTTGACAACTGTCTCCAAGCCAACACTTACATAGTAAATTCATGAAAACAGGGACATTACTATGTTCAAAGTAATGCAATATCCAAAAACATGAAGTTCAGATTAACTTAAACAATACAAGCGAAGCTACCACTACAGGGGCTGTTTCGAAGACCAGTAAACAACCAGGGAAGCCAAAATTCGACAGATTACGTGTGTGAACAAATAAATGCAGTGAAACCCGAGATAACAACATCTAAATGGAGAACTACCGACTTCAAATTTATGAAGCAGCAATGGTACAAGTTAAAACTGCAACAACAACAAGTGATCTAACACTATCCCATAATCAAGACAGGGTTGAACTCAAAATAGCTTCTACTGACTAAGGTCATGGGGCAGTAAGTAGAAATCGAACAAGTCAAGTAGGCTACTGGGGTGAACATACGAACAAAAGTCACTAGCAACTAAAGCCGTAAAAATGAACAATCAGTATCACTTTCTATGAATTTTGTTTGAATCAGAGAAAAACCCCCCCCCAAAGTCAAAACATAATTAACAGTCAATAAAATGCCAAGACCGACAGTACGCAAGTCAATGGTAACGTCGAACTAGCAAATTCAGAACCATGACGAGTAAGGCAACTCAAAGCCGTAAGTATCAAGGAAGCGAACAAAAACAGAAGTCAAACCCGTGGGCATCATTTAATCCACCTCGAAAATCACAAGCTTAAACGAATCAGAAAACACATGAATTCGAACAAAATCAGAAATCATTTAGTGAAGGATCTCAGACAAACAAAATCAAGGCAGTGAATTCATCAGCAATGAACAAAGTCAAACGACATCAACACAGAAGAAATTCTCAAAGCAACATCGATTACCAACACCCAATGAAAGCAAATGGCCGAGATAAAACAAGGACGAATCGAACTCGAATTACAGAAGCATCATAAGACGAATGAACTAGATGTGAGTAATAAGATTACTCACCTTTTTCGCCAATTTGAAGTAGCTGAAGTATCCCAGAGACGATCAACTAAAATCTAGGAGATTGAGTTGTAATCGCCACCAACGATTTAGCGAAAACCCTAATTTTCGAGCAAGAGAGGAGAGGAACGAACGAGACCGGAGCCACCATTTTTTTTCTTTGTTTGGTTAGGGTTTTTGACAGTGAATGGGGGAGAGGAGCGAACGAAAGATGAGAGCCGCCACCATTTTTCTTTCTTTCGACTGTTTGCTTAGGTTTTCTCGAATGAGGAAAATGAAAAGGGTGGACGGGTTTTAGCCTTAGTAAATTTTCACGGCTACCATAGAGAAGGCCAAGACAAAATGGGAAGCCCAATATCAGCTCTAACCACGAATAACAATTTTTTATTAAAGAATTTTAACCCGAATAAATCTCAATTGCAATCAAACAATTTTCAAATTTCAAATCCGATTCGAATTCCAATAACAATTATCACTGAACTAAATCGTCATTTTGACGATAATTGAAATTAAAAAAATCCCGGTTGTTACATTCACTGTCGATTGAAGCACTACCATCGGACCAAAATTCTGGTCCAGTCTTCCACCTTACGAGATAACCTTCTCACCGAACAAACTCCACCGGACCAAATCTTTGGTCCGACATCTCCTCCACTGAACCAAATTTTGGTTCGGCATCGTCTTCTCCAACGCCAGATCCAAGCCCTAGCACCGAACGAACCTCTTCTTCCTCCGCTTTGCTTCAGCAATGCAACTTAGGGTTTGGAGCTCCTCCTCGAAGCTTCTCCAATGGCAACGCTTCTTCACGAATTCCAGGTATCATCTATAACGATCTCCACCTTGATACGGAATTCCAAACAAGCCTTCGAACTCCATATACACCTTCATGCTCCAAGAAATGGATACTTACGCAATGAGCTTCGGCAAAACCATCATCAGTTACACTATGTCAACGAACTCCGCCAAGGCCACCGCCCGTCAACAAAGTGTTCGAAGTATCCAGTCTGTGTAGAACCTATCAATCTCCACCATGAATACAAACGTCTCCATGAACCATCTCAACTCTCCTCCCGTGCCACACCATGACACCTAACACTTCATTAAGCGAACCAAGTCCGAGCAATGTTCGAACTTAGCAACAGGCAACGACTTGGTAAACATGTATGCTGCATTCTCCTTTGTGTGAACTTTCTGAAGACGAACTAGATTATCTTCACTCATCGAGACAAGGAACAACTTTCTCGCCTCAATATGCTTCCTCGAGCTAAATGCCAGATTTTCAGCTAAGTGAATTGCACTCTGACTGTCACAGTACACATCCATGCCTTCATATACGAAGCTCAAATCACACAACAGTCGCCTCAAATAAAGTGTCTCCTTAGCTGCTTCAACCGCAGCTATGAGCTCTGCCTCTGTAGTGGACAAAGACACAATCGTATGCAACCTCGCTCTCCAACTGATCGCTATCCCACCAATGGTGAACACATATCCAAAGGTTGACTTCCTTCAATCTCTATCATCGGCATAGTCAGAATCACAAAATCCAACCAAGCTGAAATCTCTTCCTCTGCCGCCAAAGACAAGTCCATGGTTTGGAGTTCCTCTAAGTTATCTGAAGATACACTTCACTGCTTCCCAATGCGTCTTTCCTGGATTTTCCATGAATCTACTCATCAATCCAACAGCCTGTGCAATATGAGGCCTAGTGCAGACCATGGCATACATCAAGCTGCCAACTGCACTTGCATATGGGACCTTCATCATATAAGCCTTGTCCTTTTCCGAGATCGAAAAGCCTTTACTAGAAAGTTGTATGTGCAAAGGCATGGGTGTGCTAATTTCCTTTGCCCCTTCCATGCTAAACCGAGCAAGCACCTTTTGAATGTACTCCTTTTGAGTGAGGCTCAAAAGTCCTAGCTTTCTATCCCTTTGGATTTCCATACCCAAAATTTTCTTTGCTTCTCCAAGGTCTTTCATTTTGAATTCCGCTTTTAGCTTTCACTTTAAACTATCGATTTCAGCCTTATCCTTGAAAGCAATCAACATATCATCCACGTATAAGAGTAGGTACACCCATCTACCATTCTTTAAATGCTTGAAGTACACACAAGCGTCTTTGATGCTACGATCAAAACCAAGTGAAAGCATAAAAGAGTCAAACCTCTTGTACCATTGTCTAGGCGACTGCTTAAATCCATACAATGACTTCTTCAATTTGCAAACCCTTTACCATTTACAACAAATTCTTCTGGCTACTTCATGTAGATGGTCTCATCCAAGTCTCCATGCAAGAAAGCAGTTTTCACGTCCAGCTGCTCTAGCTCCAAGTCATGAGCTGCGGCGATAACGAGCAAAATGCGGATGGACATATGCCTCACTAATAGAGAGAATATCTCATCATACTCCAATCCCTTTATTTGTAAAAACCCTTTAGCAACTAGTCTAGCCTTGTGTCTCCCATCATCCTTTACCTTGAACACCCACTTACAACCTATGGCTCGACTTCCTTGAGGAGGTGGTACCAAATGCCAAGTCTTGTTCTTCTTCAACGAATCTAACCCCTCTTCCATAGCGATAATCCACTTTGAACTATCACATGACTTCAAAGCTTCATCAAGGCCAAGTGACTCCTCATGAACCACAGGTAGGGCATACTCAAACTGATCACCAAGGCTAAGGTTCGCAAACTGCCAATTACCATACCTTTCAAACGGCCTAATAGTCCTACGACTGACCCGGGTAGGTACTACTTCGCCTAAACTCCTTTCAGCTCCACCTTGAACTGCAGTTCCTCTATATTCATGCACATCACCAGCACTACTAGAAGGTACTTGTGGACTATCCTATGATGTTTCATCAACTGCATTTTCCTTGACAACATCAACAACAACTTTACTATTTGGCTGGAACACGGGAACTTCTTCCATCTCCTTAGGCCTATCAGAATCTTCTGATGTGGTAGGTAGCTTCTCCTTCGGATTGAACATAGTAGACTCATCAAAAGTAACATGTCTGGAATGAACAATCTTCTGATCAATAGGGTTCCAAATTCGATACCCATTGATTCCATCGGTGTATCCCATTAGTATGCCTTTCTATGCTCTAGCCTCCAACTTGTCATCACCTGTATAGTGAACGTACACAGGACAACCAAAAAATCGGAAGTAACCAAGATACACTGCTTTACCTCTACACTTTTCCTCTGTAATCTTACCATCATGGCTGAGCATGGAATTCGATTTATGATATGTGCCATAGTTGATAATGCCTAGCCCAAAAACCTCTAGACAAGCCCGCCGTCAATCTCAAGCAACGAGCCTTCTCCAGTAGAGTTTTGTTCATTCTTTTTGCAACCCCATTGGATTGCGGATCTCCGGAATGTAGTGAAATGTCTCTGAATGTCGTGCTGTCTACAAAAATCGAGGAACTCCACAGAGACAAATTCACCGCCATTATCAGATCTCAGCACCTTCAACCTAGAACCAGATTGGTTCTCAACAAGCGCTTTCCAGTCTTTGAACTTCTCAAAGCTCTCTAATTTGGCCTTCATCACATACACCCATACTTTGCGAGAAAACTTATCAATGAAAGAGATAAAATACTTTGCTCCTCTTAGATAAGGAGTAGCAACCGGTCCCCAAACATCTGTATGCACGTACTCAAGTACTCGCCTCGATCTATGGAGTCCAACTCCAAAAGATACTTTAGTTTGCTTGCGTAACACGCAACCCTGGCAACAGTCCATCTTATCGAAGCTTCCTCCTTTGATCATCTTCCATCTCTGAAGCAACTCTAAGCCCTTCTCTGAAGTATGACCACAACCTGAGATGCCAAAGCATTGTGGCATCCAAAGCACAAGAACTGTCTACTCCAACACACGACTCTCCAAGAACTGTGGTTCCTTTCAACAAATATAGATTTTGAAACACATCTCCTTTCATAAGAACTAGTGCACCTCTCGAAACCTTTAGACTATCCTTCTCGATAGTTATCTTGCATCCCAAAGATGTCAATTGTTCTAAAGAAATTAAGGACTTTCGAAGACCTGGAACATACCGGACACCTGTCAAAGTGCGTATCACTCCGTCAAACATCCTGATCCTCATTGTACCTTCACCCATTGCTCTGCAGCTAGAATCATTACCCATAAGAATAGAGCTTCCCTCTCATCTAACGAAAGAACTGAAGTAATCCTTATTAGGCGTTGTATGGAAAGACGCCCCCGAGTCCAGCACTCAATGGTCTGAGACATCCAGCACCGCTGCAGACAACACATCATCAGATACAGACTTCTCCACTGCAAATAATGAAGATCCGTCTTCTTCCTTCTTCTTCAAATCTGGACAATCCTTTTTCCAATGACCAGGTTTCTTATAGATAAAGCACTTCCCGTTCTTAGACTTTCCACTCCTGCCATTACCAAGCTTCCTGGACTTGGAACGCCCTCTAGAGTGTCAATTCTTCTTATCTTCTCTGCCTCTTTCAACAAACAGGCCGTGACTACTACTTCCACCTCTACTTCCTTCACTTATCTCCTTCATCTGATCTCTCAAGCCCTTAGATAAAAGGCCTGACTTCACATCTTTCACTGTCAATGTGTCTCTAGCGAAGATAAGGCTGTTAGCAAAACCTGTGTATCGCTCCGGAAGAGAACATAAAAGAATCATTGCCATTTGCTCCTCATCCATCTTCAAGTCAACAGCCTTCATCTTCATCACGAGATTATCAAAGAAATTAAGATGTTACTTCATTGAAGTACCCTCTCTCATCCGCATGGTGAAAAATGTCTTCAGCAATATTAGACGGTTAGTCAGAGATTTCTTCAAGTAGAGATTTTCTAGCTTGGTCCAAATGCCCCTAGCAGTGGTCTCAATACTAATCTCTGAGATAACATTCTCTCCCATAGCTAGTTGTAGAGTAGTAAACGCCCATTTCTCCATCTTCTTCCTTTCCGCGGCTGAGATGTTAGCAGTCAACTCCTCAGGGCCAAACACTATTAGATGGACTTCATTCCTCATTAGAACATCCTACATCCTCCAGTGCCACTTCTCGAAGTCTTTATCCCCATTCCATTTTTAAATTGCCAACTACGATCCTGACGCGATATACATCCCTCTAGTATAGGGTCTTGTAACAACTGGAGTCACTTCATCTCCTGCCATAGCGTCTAACACTCCTCAATCAACCTTGTAGCTCTAATACCAGACTGTTGGGGAAAATTCCTATAGATGATCAGTCTTAGGGAATAAAAAACCCAACGTGGCGGAAAACAACTGGATCATGATTGTAGTGAGACGAAATAAACAGAGATAAACACCAGAACAGACAGTCACAGATATATGCAATGTAGAAAAATAAATAACAACAGTATTTATAGTGGTTCCACTACCGTGAGGCAGTGTACGTCCACTTGGAGAGAGGAGATTTTATTAATCATTAAAAGATTAGAGTTACAAGATTGATTCACTTTTGGAGGCTATACATAAGAAGAATTAACAATACAGACAAAATTCTGCAGAGTTTCAACTCTCTAGGATGGCTGTCATTGTTGTCCAGAAGCTCCACTATTTATAGAGTGAAGATACAAGGAGGGGTAGTTGCTATACAGTAGCCCTGGGGTTTGGTTCGGTAGTCCTGGTTCGGCATGTTTGGTTCGGCAAATAGCACTCATGGTTTGGTCCGGTATGATTTGGACCGGCATGCTCTAACACTGAACCAAATATTTGGTTCGGCCTTCAACGTCTCAAATTTGGACCGGCGCTACTTGGTTTGGCACACAGCATTTGGACTGGCATTCACTGAACCAAAAATATGGAACGGCAAGTTTGGACCAGCACCCCATACCACCGGACAAGATATTTGGCGTGGCAACCCCTAATCACCACCGGACCAAATCTTTTGTCCGGCATCTCCCATCACCGGACGAGACTTCCTCTTACCTTTACCGTCGATCGAAGCATTACCACTGGACCAAAATTCTGGTCTGGTCTTCCATCGAACGAGATCACCTTCTCACCGAACGAACTCCATCGGACCAAATCTTTGTTTCGGCATCTCCTCCACCGAACCAAATTTTGGTTCGTCATCTTCTTCTCCAACGTCGGATCCAAGCCCTAACACCGAACGAACCTCTTCGTCCTCTGCTTTGCTTCAGCAACGCGACTTAGGGTTTGGAGCTCCTCCTCGAAGCTTCTCCAATGGCGATGCTTCTTCACGAATTCCAAGTATCATCTCTAACAAGTCAGACAAGTAAATTGCTATCTATTGCTGGCAGACTAGAGCTCACACACACTATCATCACTGCCATCATAATGTATTGGATCCAGACTCATAATATTCTAGACAAAGCAATAAACAAAATAGAAAAAAAATGTGTGCAAATTTCGTTGGAGGGGGAAAGCCCATAAAGTTGCTTGGGACACAGTATGCAAAATAAAGAGTGCAGGAGGTCTTGGTTTAAGTAATAATAATGAATTAAATAAAGCTGGTAATTTCAAATTATTTTGGAAATTTATGAAAGGAGACTCTTTATGGTCAAAATGGATGAGAGATAAGTATGTTAAAAGTAAAAAAAATTGGACTATGCCCATTGAAAGCACTACTCTCACACATGGAAAAGCATTTTACAGAGCGGAGTAACTAACACAAAATTGTTAGAAAGGAAATTAAAGAATGAGCATATAACCAACCTTTGGTTTGATCCTTGGATCAAAGGAAATTCTTTGGTAACTTTACTTGGCTAGTACAACTTATTGCAATTTGGGGGAACAAATTTAAAAGTAGAAAGCATCATTCAATATCATAGATGAAATACATACTCACATCCAACAACCTCTATTTTCAAAAAAGCCATTGAAAGTATTGAAATTCATTCAAGTATTTATTAAGACAGCTGGAGTTAGAAATTATGATCAAACGTAAAATTCTTCTTTAAAAACACATGAGAATTTATCAAAGGTGCAGAAGTTGAAATGGACTGGTCTAAAATAATTTGGAATAGGGCAAACTACCAAAAATGGCACACTGTGCCCATTTTGCTTTGCTAAATAGATTGCCTACGAGAGGCAGATGCAGCAAATGGAATAAAAACGATGAATAAAATGTCTTCTTTGCAAAGCAGAAACAGAAACTGTAGAGCATTTATTCTTTTATTGCATCCTCTCAAGACATGTATGGTATATTGCAATAAAAATAAGCTCAATCCTAGTCAAAAAGTCTCAATGCATAACATCAAAACAAGTATTCAATACTTTCAACAAAGATTCAAACCAGATCAAAAGAATTCAACAAAGCCAGTGTTATGTTAACAACATCAATATATCACATCTAGAAGGAAATGAATGCAAGATTGCACACTAAAAAGGAGACAAAAAGCATACAGTTATGGAAACTTATAGAAATAGATTTTCAAATTCTAAATCACAAAGCAGAAAATAAAAACTCAACATTCCAAAGCCTCAACTCAGACATTCAAGATCTGGATAACTACGAGGAAAGAGTCGAGACATACTTACAAAGTAGAAAAGTCAATTCAGACATTTCCCATGGTAGGCCATTTCATTGCAGTGGCAATCACTGGATGAAATAGCTAAAAGGCCAATGCGGAACCTATCTCTAGAGCATATCAATTGGAGGCAGCCAATTGCATACTCAAACCAGAAGTGGCTCCTGTAAGAAAGTAAACATATATTAGTTAACTGCAATTTGAATAATAATTCATATTATAGTTCTAATTTACCTCTTTTCTTACCTGATTTGAGCAGGAACTACCACTCACCCAGCTCTTTGCCCGACGAGATCAGATTCCTGCAACAAGAAAGAATTTTGCAACTAGACATCAATAATCAGAGAATAAATGATAGCCTTTATAGAAGCAAACTTAACAACTGCAACTATCACTTATCTATTTGAGATAAATGAGAAAGTAGCAAGTCTCAAGTGAAGCCAGCTATTGAGGAACACGAGATGTCGGGCAAACCCACAAGGAGCTTATCAGATTTACTAATCATCAGAGGAATAGAGAATAGCAAAGTTGAAGGCAGTAAGCTTCGAGAGCTAAAGAAACCATCTACAAACGATAGTGATCTATTGAAATACCCCAGATCTATCTCTGCGGATCTACAAATCGAGACAAATAAACCCAACAAGGAGTGGATTTGGAAGCCTTCATTAGAAAAACTTTAATCGAAGCTTGAAAATTGGTGCAAATCGCTCCTGAAAGAGTATCCCTAATGCTTAGGGTTGGAGCATCCTTTCATCTCTGGAAGCAATAAGAAAGTGTAATGAAGCGGCTAGGTTTGACAAGTTATATAATCAGAACTGCATTGCTGCAATACGGGTTGCAATATTTGCACTTGGTTATTTTAGGCCTTCGGCCATCCTTTATCAACTTTTTAAAAAAACTTATATATCAAAATTGCCTCAACCTTAAGCAAATATAGCATTTTTATAATAGACCAAAACAGTTAGTTAATTATCAAAGTATGATTACCAAAATTTGTATGATAAACACAAAAATATAAAGTATGAATATAAAAAAATAAAATAACTTAAAACTTATGAGCACTTAAAATTGAAAGACATCTATTACAACGGAACAATGTTAATATAAATGCAATAATTTAAAAGTGGTTAACTAGAAATAAATTACGAAGTCAATGATCCATTTGAGTAGATGGTAGAAAGAAAATATATTGTGAACAAATATAATAATGAATTTCAATACAAAATTAACAAACTAAGAAAACATTACCATAAATCAATAAAAAATAGTTGGACTTACCAACTTACATCTGAATTTTTATAATGATTATTCACTTGATTTCACAAAATTTAAAAGTGCTCATAACTAACTCTGCAAATTTAAAAAAGCAACATTAGATTTATAAACTTAATTTTCATAAGTTAATATAAGAAAAATTAATTTTGAAGTTAGATGAACTTTTTTAGACATCGATTACAACTATTTATGATAAACATAAATGGATAGTAGTTAAAAGTAGCTTTTAATGAAACAAATAACAATGTTAATAGTATAATTAAGAGTATAATTTAAAATGATATACTATCGCTAAACCATAATCATTTAAATTATTTATTTATATGAAGATATTCACCTAATCAAACTAAAAAAGAAAATGAGCATAACTAAATATACAAATTTGAGAAAAAAAGAAAAATGGATTCAGGAATCTAGTTTTAGCATTATTAAATATATAAAAATTAATAACAATTGAAAAGGTAAACAAAATCCAAAATAAATAACTTTAGTGGTCAAATCTTCCCGACATGTTCACTTCATTACTCAACACTGAAACATTAAAGATTGCGAGAATGAAAATTTTGAGTTTTGAAACGATTTCTATTTGACACACACACACACACACAAATATATATATATATATATATTCTTTAATATATATAATAGAATAGATTACAAACCAAAGAGAAATTCCTTACATACCTTATAAGTTACTAGTTCAATTCAATTTTCTTATAATATTGTTAAAAATATACACCACTAAAATAAAATCCCCGGTTGAAGAGCAATTCAAACATTCGCGTCATCAATATTAAACAAATTTAAAGTTGAGATAAATATAGGATTAAAAAAATTAATTGTAATAAAGGTAGGAATGAAGATAAAATGGATTGAAGGTGATGGTTTGATGAAATGGATTAGATGGTGAAAAACAAAGGTAGTTTAAATCCATAGCGGTGGTGATTGGGCATGCGTAGTAGTGTTATTATAACTGGTGATGGTGCATAGGTAAGTGCTAGTGGCGATACTACTGCCATTGGTGGTGACAACCACCATCATTGATGGTCAACGACTCTAGTGTTTATCAACATCCCCTAGCACTTTCCTAATACACTAACACTAGTTATAACAGCACTCCTATGCATACCCAATCAGCACAGCTATAGCTTTAGACCAGTTTTGCTTTTCACCATCTAATACAGCGATTATTTTTTCCGACGATGTACGTCACTGCTTTTTTGCAGATTCTATCAACTTCAATGGATATGATCGAAAGATTGGTAGAATCTGCTAAGAATGAGCGATGCCCATCATCAGAGAAAACTACCATTGTATTATATGGTAAGAACCTTCTAAACCTTTAAGTGTAACACTGGCAAGTGCAACTGAAACGTCCCTACATGTAAACAAAATTTACATTATCTTTCACATGATAGTATTATTACTTCAAACTTTCATTATGAAAGCAAAGTGAATGCATCACAAGTACTACAATCATCTAGAACATATCATGCACATAAATTCATCTCAAACTAGTCAGAAATTTAAACTTAGAATATACTTGTTAATAAATGTATTAATTATTTTGGAGATAAACACCAAAACTGAAAACTTAATCATAGCATTATGGAAGTTGCTCAAATACAGTCCAACTCATATACTTCGACACAAACATATGTGTAACGGCCCGGAAATTTCGAACACGAAAATTCCAGATAGTTAGAAGAAAAAGAAAAGAGAGAGAAGAAAGAAACAGAACAAGACACAGATTCTCACATTCGCAGCGGATCAAAATACAATATCAAATAATAATATCAGTTATACAAAGAAAACTGTATTTGTTAATTACATTTTTTTACATCAGAGTTACAACATTCACCAATATACTAGACAGTTAGAATTAACATGTCTCAGATCAACAACAATAATATGCTCAGCGGAATACACTCCATACGTTCCTGCCATCCAGCTCGCTTTCTGAGCTCCAGAACGTCCTTACCTGGAAATCTGTAATACTCGGTCTGACCCGAGCATTACATCAAAGTAACACCCGGGTCAGGCTGGAAACCAGCGTGAGTAAACTCATCTAACATGAAATTTCAATCCATAGAACTTATTTAAACCCGGGGTAACTCGTACATTATTACAAGTAAACAACTTATATAGTCAACACTTATTTTCACAAAACAATATCTAAGTATCCAACTTAGTTTAAATGGTCCATTTTATCCCAAACCAGCCTATTGGTTTCACATATCAATCTATAAAGAATTTAGATGATTCAAATCGAAGTGGTTTCGGGTATTTACTGATACCCGACTCCGGTCTCTTCGAATCCAATGTCATCTTTATCTAAGTTGTCAAAGTGAACACATATCAAATTTAAATACAAGGTATCATATTCACACAACAATTCATTATCGATAGATAACCCACAATATTACTGTTCAACCCATCATATCATATCACAGTACATCACAATTCATATATCAGAGATATTCAGACAACCAAGGTATTCAATTCAGGTTTATCATCTATAGGCAAGATTAATAGTCAAACCATTCTCAATTAATCTAATTTAATCACCTAATATAAATTAAATTAATTATCTTTAATCTTGCTTAATTATAAACCACTCTTTAAATTAATTACATTGATTAATTAACTTTAATTAATTACATTGATTAATTAACCTTAATTAGTCTCATTAATTACGTTAATTAATTATTCTTAATTAATTTCATTAATTAATCAACTTATAATCACTTTACCTTTCTTTAATTAATTAATTAATTTCACTAAGCCATTACTCCTTAATTTCTTCTATTAATAATCCTCAAATCACTTCCATTAAGTAATTACCCTCAAATTACCTTTATTAATTTCCCATTAATTAATCACATTCATTAATTAATTTATAACATTAATTAATCATATTTATTAATTAACCTTAATTAATTACATTAATTAATTAACTCTAATTTAATCACATTAATTAATTTTCTAAGTAATTAATTCTTAATTACTTTCCTTAATTACTTCCATTAATTAACTTTACATCTGTTAATTAATCACATATATTTATTTACCCTTTAATTAATTACATTAGTTAATTCTTTAATTAATTCCACTAAGTAATTTATCCTTAATTACATCCATCACTTTGTTAAACATTTTCTTTATTAATAAAAAACTAGATTTCTTTGCTTTATAAAATCCGTTCATGTTTCACTGATTAATTATAAAGTTTAAAAACTGGTTATGAAGACAATATACAAAACCCGAGACAAACTCGAGTAAATCAAGTAAAAACCCCGAGCTAAACTCTCACTTTCCGGAGTCCAACCCGAGTAATCCCCACAAAATCACGAGCCTTCCCCGAACAAACTCAGAACCACTCACGTACAACCACTCGAACTCACCTGCTTCGAGTCATCACGCAACCCACACGAGACAAATCCCGAGTTCAACTCTTCTTCCCCAAAACTCAATCGAACCAGATAAACGTGCACGTGGTGCACGTACACCAACGTCTCCGACCACCGTAGGTCATCGCAGCGATCCTCGACGATCCTTCATACCCACTCGATCACGAATCCAAACCAAGATCGAACAGAACTCAAACGAAACGAAAACGAGCTGATCTCGCCAAAAACTATAACCACCATGGCCGGAAATCTTCACCGTTCCGATGCCTCTGACCTCGAGAAGCCATGCTGACCTGACCGAAGCTTCGCCTCGAGCCCATACATCGATTCCACTCCTCGCGATCGACTCCAGTATCTCCACGAAATTACACGAACCACAAAACTTCAACGAACCAATAACCCGAACAAAACCCTACCTGACCTATTTCCGACAACCACGTCGCACTAAAAATTATGCGATCATTTTTCCCGTGTCCATCCACCTACCAACCTCCTTCGACCACAAACTCGACGCCTTCCACCACATCGATCGCCAGCAATTGGCAATAAACCCAAAAACCCCCAACTCCGATTTTCTCAGTGATTACTAAACTAAAATTTATGATTTTAGTACCTAAATTCATGGTTTTGAACATCAATTCAGATTATAAAATTCGTAATCTAAATTATTGAAATAAATTTTCACTCAATTTTGATTTTCCACTATGAATCTAACATTTAAAGTTTATTTGTTAAAGATAAAATATTTCAATTTATTTTTAAATACATGATTACTTCCTTATGTTCAAATTCCTTTCAATGTTCAATGATTATTATTGATTAACTTGGGAGATAGGAAGTTTTATCAAAACTGGAACAGGAATAAGAACAGAATTTTTTAAAATTTGCATTTCTACAGGCATTTACAATCACTGCTATATATATATATATTTGCATTCATCTTCAAAAACATTTTAATCTATGTAACAGCAATCATTTATCACTGATATAAATTTTGCATCAGATTTTAAAACTGTTTTTAAAATAAAATTTACCCACTTGTTATAAAACAGAGAACAGAGGCACTCCATATATCTATATATACATGCATCTACACATATGAACACATGCAACCATATTTTACAAAGATTCATCATAGATATTTAAGCAAATTCACAGATTTTAAAAGCTGTTTTTAAAAGAATGTTTACTCACCTGTTAGAGATGTCGAACAGAGTGTTTGAGAAGTTTGAAAACTTTAATCTTGATTAGCTTGATCCAAAACTTGAATTTCTTTGTTTAGATTTGAGTTGCTGATTCTTGCTAACTTGAATTTTGTAGAAGAGACTTTGAAACTGGTTTGTTATGTGTTTGATTTACTTGAATTCTAGAATTTGTTTTGGAAATGTTTTCAGGTTTTGGGTATTTTTTTTTTCTTTCTCTGATTTAAAACATGGCCGTAGCTTGATTTTTAAGGAAATGAGATAGAAAAGTGAATGAAGAATAAGAAGTAGTGCTATATAGCTTAAATTTTGATTTATTAAAATTAAAGAAATAAAATAAAAATGTGACACTTGTCACTAATCACATTTAATAGATTAACACATGTTATCTAGGGGTGTTTATAAGCTAACACATATATTTCTCATGCATAAATAATTTTTATATTTATTAAATAAAGCTTTTATAATTTATTTCCTAATAACTAAATGCATATTTTAATTACATAAATGAAAATCTTTTAAAATAAATAGAATAAGACAAACTATATTTATACAAAAATCATTTATACATACTTCTAAATCCAAAATATATATTAAGATATATATATATATCATCTCTTTGAAATCCCAATATAAGTTCAAACCAATTTTTAAATAAATTTTTTAAATAAATCTTAAAAATCAATTTGATATTTTTAGATATATCTCAGAATTTCATTTGTTCAATTTACAAATAAGTATTTTAATAAATTTAATTATGTTAATTTCCAATTAACAGATGCCCAAAAATTCGGGTTATTACATTCCTTCCCCCTTTAAAATCTTTTCGTCCTCGAAAAGGAACGAAACTAGAATTTATTATAATGTTGATTATTAGTTAAATTATTCCTTAGATATCTTAACTCTTAACTCTTTTTATTTAAAATTTTCAAAATATTTTAAAAAGCTACATAATATTATCAAAATAGTTTTTATAAAAATACTTTTTATAACTTGATGTTTCAACAAATCTATCTTCGTTCTTACAGAAATTCGGTCATACGTTGATCAGGCGTAAGACTGAAAATCTATAAGTACTTGGTAAACCCATTTTCAACACCCAGCGAAAATATTTAGAAAATAGTTCTATTGAAAATATAAGAAAATATTTTTGAAAACTTTTTTTTTTTTTGAAAATATAGAAAACTTTTTTGAAATAGAGGAAATATCTTTGGTGAGAATGCTCTGGAAATCATCACCCCCATCCATGGTCGCAGTTAACCCGATGGTTACGTTGCCGTCCCGGCAAAATCCACAGATAACTGTAGGTCTCCGCGCTCCTCGATTACGCCATGGAACCCGCTACAGATCGCAGTTATACCCGGGCCTTACGTTGCTATCACAGCACAAACCCATATAACTGTAGGCATCAGTGCCACCGAATTTCGCTGCCAAATAATGAAACTTCTCCCACATAGGTCGCAGTCTACCGATATAAAATCAAACGTAGACAGTTGGCTCTCAGCGGCACACACGACTTTCGCTATGTTACCATAGTGTCACAGTCTACCGATATAAAATCAAACGTAGATAGTTGGCTCTCAGCGGCACACATGACTTTCGCTATGGTCTGCAGTAGATCGCAGTGACATCGAGTTACATTGTCGTCATAGAATAACCCAAATGCCTCTGTGGGCACCAGCCCCTCGACTTTCGCTACACAAATAATCCTCAGGAACTAGTTTTGTCCGGACTCCTCACAGGATCAACTTTAGAATCCCCCCTTGGGGTTCAAGGCAGTACCACCCAGTGGCACTCCTGAAAAGTTCATTTCAAGAGAGCGCCTTTTTCCCCAGAGCTATACTCAAAACATTTTATACTATATACTTATAGTATCTTCAAATCATACCCTTTATGATTTATCAAAATCTCCTTTACACAAAATCGATTACCAAAATCGATAATTCTCAAACTAGGCTTTCCAAAATCCAAAATTGATTTTCCCAAAAATCAAAAGCCCTTTCCAAAATCCATAGGTTCCCAAAACCTTTTCCAAAATCATTCTCATAAGATCCTTTATATATATATATATAGATATAACTTTGAAAATCTTTGAATCATTTCAAACTTTGTATAAAACCTCTTTTATACTTAAAATATTTCAAAAACCCTTTTGTTTTAGCAATAGATTCAACAAGGAAAGATTTACCTTATATAACAAGGATATATAACTTTATTTTATTCTAAATCAAATATTCACATTTGATAAATCTTTTATAAAGTTATTAACCATATTTCTTTTCAAAAACCATTTTACATTTCTTATCCACAAATCTTCAATATCAATTTCATTCAAATCCGTACGATGTACACATATCATCCGTACACAATATCAATCTGATCGCTCAATCGATCACACAATTTCACTTCCGAACTAGTATCGTCCACCCGACTTCCTAGTGCGGACTCAGATCTGGTTTCTTGATCAGAAACCGTCATTCTCCTTGCATAGTCACAACTATGATAGAGAATATCCAGAACCAATCAAAAATCCATATCCAGGTTCGCAGTCGAAAATCGAGTGAAAAATCCCAACTCGGATCGATAATACTATATCGAAATTCTGTGTTCGAATCTGGATCAAATCACTATGCGAATAGAATAATATACGTACATCCTACGTATTTATCTTTATTGGTTATTAGCCAAATCAATTCTCTTTTCTATTCACATTTCCTTTAATTCCATTCACTTATTCTCAATTGCTTCCATTTCCAATTGAGTTATTACTTCAATTACAAACAGTTTGAACTCTGACCTATTTAAATTTAAGAATAGCTTGAAAAAGTTTAAAATAGATAAGTAGTTGAAAAATAGTTATTAGTTTATGAAATAGCTATAAAATAGTTAAGTAGGTATAAAATAGTTAGATAATTGCAAAATAGTTTTTAAAATAGTGATTAGATATAAGTAACTGAAAAATAGTAATTAGTTTATAAGACATTTTCAAAATAGTTAAATAGTTCCAAAATAATTGTAAAATAAGTATAAGATAGTTTGGAGTTTAAGAAGAAAGATTGTATAGTAAATAGTTTGGAAAAGTAGATTTGTATTAAAACAATTTATTTTGAAAATAATCCATAGCCAAACTGTTTAATTTTCCAATCTCCATTTCCAATTAATTCCGCATCAATTAAATTTAAATTTCCACTTCCATTTAAATTGACTCAATACTTCAATTTCCATTGAATTTAATTCAATCCCAATTCAAGTTGAATTAATCTTAATTCCTATTTGAATTTTAAACTTATTTATCTTAAATCACAATTCCCATTTATTCAAATCAAATTCAGTTTGAACTAATTCAATTTAAATCTCAATTTTAAACTATCTCGAATTATATAAATTCGAGTTAAAATTGATTTAATTCCTTAAATCACAATTCCTTTACTTTTAAATTAAATCAACCTTTATTTTTAATTTTAACAAATTAAATCTTTAAACCTTTTAATTCTGAATTCAAATTTCAAAATTCCATTTTAAAATTATCTTTACTTAACTTATTACAAAGTTCAAATAAGAATTCAAAAACAATTTAATCTTCAGATTCTAATTTATTATCCATTTTCTATTTCCAGATCTCAAACCCATTTTGAGATCACTCATAGCTCCTATTTAAATTAATCATTTAACTACCCAAGTTAAATTTAAATTTCATCTTGAAATTTCCAATTCAAGTTGTTCAATCTAAACTTATTTAACTTCCTTAAGTTAAATTATATTTACTTAATCTGGTCAACTTTACACAATTTGAATTCCCATTCAAATTTTAAACTTCAGATTAATAATCTTTCCCCTTTTAAGTTTAAAAACTTACTTTACTTTGGGTTTCACATCACATTCCAATTTAAAACTCAACACTAAGTGTTTATTTCAAATCATCATAGGTATTATGTATATTCCTCATATATACATTTTCTTTACACACCAAGTTATACTTTAAATTTTTAAACCACCTTTGGTTTTAATTCAAAACAAACTTCTTTTAAACAATTTCAAGTTTTTTGGATTTAGATTTAAACTTTCACAATTTTAATTTATCTTCAATTCCAATTTATAAGTCATACTCACTTTAAAAGTTTACTTCCCTAAAATATTTCATTTTGCTTAGTCATTAACAACATTCATTATTAAACACAACTACCATTTATGATAATAACCAAGATTATCATATCTGAAAAACAATTCATTATTATCTTTATTCTTGATAACACTTCTACAAATCCAAGATTTTAATTTCAGTTTGAATTCTATTTCAAACTTATCTTCATTTAATTTCAATTTCGTTGTATTTCTATTACCACTTAATTCTTATTATCTTATTTAATTCCAATGATTCAACACCAATTTCTTTAATATATTAAAAGAAATATTGCTTTATATATCAAATATAATCTTATATAAAAATCATTTGAAATCTTTATATATGAAAATAACAAATACGCTCTCATATATATATATACACTCAACTCGTTTTTAGGGTACCATTGACGCTATCCTTAATGAGTAATCCCACCAGAGCCAAGGTTCTCGCTTAACCTCCGCTCTGATACCAAATGTAACGGCCCGGAAATTTCGAACACGAAAATTCCAGATAGTTAGAAGAAAAAGAAAAGAGAGAGAAGAAAGAAACAGAACAAGACACAGATTCTCACATTCGCAGCGGATCAAAATACAATATCAAATAATAATATCAGTTATACAAAGAAAACTGTATTTGTTAATTACATTTTTTTACATCAGAGTTACAACATTCACCAATATACTAGACAGTTAGAATTAACATGTCTCAGATCAACAACAATAATATGCTCAGCGGAATACACTCCATACGTTCCTGCCATCCAGCTCGCTTTCTGAGCTCCAGAACGTCCTTACCTGGAAATCTGTAATACTCGGTCTGACCCGAGCATTACATCAAAGTAACACCCAGGTCAGGCTGGAAACCAGCGTGAGTAAACTCATCTAACATGAAATTTCAATCCATAGAACTTATTTAAACCCGGGGTAACTCGTACATTATTACAAGTAAACAACTTATATAGTCAACACTTATTTTCACAAAACAATATCTAAGTATCCAACTTAGTTTAAATGGTCCATTTTATCCCAAACCAGCCTATTGGTTTCACATATCAATCTATAAAGAATTTAGATGATTCAAATCGAAGTGGTTTCGGGTATTTACTGATACCCGACTCCGGTCTCTTCGAATCCAATGTCATCTTTATCTAAGTTGTCAAAGTGAACACATATCAAATTTAAATACAAGGTATCATATTCACACAACAATTCATTATCGATAGATAACCCACAATATTACTGTTTAACCCATCATATCATATCACAGTACATCACAATTCATATATCAGAGATATTCAGACAACCAAGGTATTCAATTCAGGTTTATCATCTATAGGCAAGATTAATAGTCAAACCATTCTCAATTAATCTAATTTAATCACCTAATATAAATTAAATTAATTATCTTTAATCTTGCTTAATTATAAACCACTCTTTAAATTAATTACATTGATTAATTAACTTTAATTAATTACATTGATTAATTAACCTTAATTAGTCTCATTAATTACGTTAATTAATTATTCTTAATTAATTTCATTAATTAATCAACTTATAATCACTTTACCTTTCTTTAATTAATTAATTAATTTCACTAAGCCATTACTCCTTAATTTCTTCTATTAATAATTCTCAAATCACTTCCATTAAGTAATTACCCTCAAATTACCTTTATTAATTTCCCATTAATTAATCACATTCATTAATTAATTTATAACATTAATTAATCATATTTATTAATTAAACTTAATTAATTACATTAATTAATTAACTCTAATTTAATCACATTAATTAATTTTCTAAGTAATTAATTCTTAATTACTTTCCTTAATTACTTCCATTAATTAACTTTACATCTGTTAATTAATCACATATATTTATTTACCCTTTAATTAATTACATTAGTTAATTCTTTAATTAATTCCACTAAGTAATTTATCCTTAATTACATCCATCACTTTGTTAAACATTTTCTTTATTAATAAAAAACTAGATTTCTTTGCTTTATAAAATCCGTTCATGTTTCACTGATTAATTATAAAGTTTAAAAACTGGTTATGAAGACAATATACAAAACCCGAGACAAACTCGAGTAAATCAAGTAAAAACCCCGAGCTAAACTCTCACTTTCCGGAGTCCAACCCGAGTAATCCCCACAAAATCACGGGCCTTCCCCGAACAAACTCAGAACCACTCACGTACAACCACTCGAACTCACCTGCTTCGAGTCATCACGCAACCCACACGAGACAAATCCCGAGTTCAACTCTTCTTCCCCAAAACTCAATCGAACCAGATAAACGTGCACGTGGTGCACGTACACCAACGTCTCCGACCACCGTAGGTCATCGCAGCGATCCTCGACGATCCTTCATACCCACTCGATCACGAATCCAAACCAAGATCGAACAGAACTCAAACGAAACGAAAACGAGCTGATCTCGCCAAAAACTATAACCACCATGGCCGGAAATCTTCACCGTTCCGATGCCTCTGACCTCGAGAAGCCATGCTGACCTGACCGAAGCTTCGCCTCGAGCCCATCCATCGATTCCACTCCTCGCGATCGACTCCAGTATCTCCACGAAATTACACGAACCACAAAACTTCAACGAACCAATAACCCGAACAAAACCCTACCTGACCTATTTCCGACAACCACGTCGCACTAAAAATTATGCGATCATTTTTCCCGTGTCCATCCACCTACCAACCTCCTTCGACCACAAACTCGACGCCTTCCACCACATCGATCGCCAGCAATTGGCAATAAACCCAAAAACCCCCAACTCCGATTTTCTCAGTGATTACTAAACTAAAATTTATGATTTTAGTACCTAAATTCATGGTTTTGAACATCAATTCAGATTATAAAATTCGTAATCTAAATTATTGAAATAAATTTTCACTCAATTTTGATTTTCCACTATGAATCTAACATTCAAAGTTTATTTGTTAAAGATAAATATTTCAATTTATTTTTAAATACATGATTACTTCCTTATGTTCAAATTCCTTTCAATGTTCAATGATTATTATTGATTAACTTGGGAGATAGGAAGTTTTATCAAAACTGGAACAGGAATAAGAACAGAATTTTTTAAAATTTGCATTTCTACAGGCATTTACAATCACTGCTATATATATATATTTGCATTCATCTTCAAAAACATTTTAATCTATGTAACAGCAATCATTTATCACTGATATAAATTTTGCATCAGATTTTAAAACTGTTTTTAAAATAAAATTTACCCACTTGTTATAAAACAGAGAACAGAGGCACTCCATATATCTATATATACATGCATCTACACATATGAACACATGCAACCATATTTTACAAAGATTCATCACAGATATTTAAGCAAATTCACAGATTTTAAAAGCTGTTTTTAAAAGAATGTTTACTCACCTGTTAGAGATGTCAAACAGAGTGTTTGAGAAGTTTGAAAACTTTAATCTTGATTAGCTTGATCCAGAACTTGAATTTCTTTGTTTAGATTTGAGTTGCTGATTCTTGCTAACTTGAATTTTGTAGAAGAGACTTTGAAACTGGTTTGTTATGTGTTTGATTTACTTGAATTCTAGAATTTGTTTTGGAAATGTTTTCAGGTTTTGGGTATTTTTTTTTTCTTTCTCTGATTTAAAACATGGCCGTAGCTTGATTTTTAAGGAAATGAGATAGAAAAGTGAATGAAGAATAAGAAGTAGTGCTATATAGCTTAAATTTTGATTTATTAAAATTAAAGAAATAAAATAAAAATGTGACACTTGTCACTAATCACATTTAATAGATTAACACATGTTATCTAGGGGTGTTTATAAGCTAACACATATATTTCTCATGCATAAATAATTTTTATATTTATTAAATAAAGCTTTTATAATTTATTTCCTAATAACTAAATGCATATTTTAATTACATAAATGAAAATCTTTTAAAATAAATAGAATAAGACAAACTATATTTATACAAAAATCATTTATACATACTTCTAAATCCAAAATATATATTAAGATATATATATATCATCTCTTTGAAATCCCAATATAAGTTCAAACCAATTTTTAAATAATTTTTTTAAATAAATCTTAAAAATCAATTTGATATTTTTAGATATATCTCAGAATTTCATTTGTTCAATTTACAAATAAGTATTTTAATAAATTTAATTATGTTAATTTCCAATTAACAGATGCCCAAAAATTCGGGTTATTACAATATGCTTTTATAGTGCATGTATATTTATATGTTTACTAAAAAGAATGATTTTCTATAGATGTATGACAAATGAATTGAAATCACTTTGATTCATTGCTTTATTCATGAACATGAGGTATCACTACTACTAGAACCCAATTGGATAGGCCACTTGTTGAGATGATACTTATAAAATCAAGTAAACAAGCTGGAATCAATATTGTATATGAGATTTTTATTGTTGTAATTGAAGTATCATCCTTGATTTGTAAGAGTTCAACGATGCTTAAGACAGTTAAGGTAGCTTACTTGTAAAAGATCCAAGATGACAAAGCATTATTTTAGTGCCCAAAAAGCCCAAAAGGTTGAGCATTGGATGAGGCTAATGAAGCCATATTATGATTTTATAAAGGTCTATATTTTGGAGGGACTTTCATTTCATCAGATGTCTTATTTTAATTTCTAATAGTCACTTAGGGATTTTTTTCCAACCCATGTCTTTGGTTTGAATTTGATCGTGATTGGATCACATATTTGTTTGACCGAAAACTAATACAACAATTTGCATCAATTAAGGTTTGCACCATCTAGAGTATTTATTGCTGAATTCTGCATTTTCATAAATATGTGCATATCCTTAATTAGAAAAGAAAACGTAGCCAAACTATTCCCAACAAGACTTTTCCTTTGTTCTCTCTTCCGTAATGTATTTCAGTTCCACACTCTCTTCATAATTCCTTTCATTATCATAACATTGCGTAGAAATTGAATCAGAACAATAAATCATACCGACTGAGCATAGAGTGCAACTAGGAGGAAGGGAGGCTAAGCAGCGGCATCGAGCGAGGAGGGGTTAGCAGCTTTCGAAGTCGATGTCGGTTGAAGGTGGTGGGCGTTGGAACAGGGCCAGCCAGCAGCGGAGTTAAAAGGTAAATATAAAAAAATTCATATTTAGGATATATTGGACCTATGAAGTCTAAATGGATTTTAGACCCAATCCATTAAAGTTTTAAATAAAATCTTATTTTATTTAACATTGTTTAAAAAGGTTTTGAATATTTATATTTTAATTAGTATGAGATGTTTATATAAAATGGAGTAATCAAAGGTACTCTTATGTGGAAATGTGTGACACAATTACATGTAAAATTAATTTAGAGAAGAAAAGCTTTCGTTTTTTCCTCTCTTAATTTATACAAATTAAATAAGGGAAGATTTTGTCTTATTTAAAGAGAGAAACCTTTCACCTCTCTCTCTTTAGTTAAATTGATTGACTTATTAATTATTATTTATGACCTGATACTAGGCATACATTGTGAGTATATCCAAATATACTTCAGTTAAAATGTGCAAGTGCAACATGACAACAAGGTGTACATAGTTAATATATATGTATATAGACGTTGAAATTTTCACATATAACGATACATTACCCATTTATATGCGCAATGGTTGTCACACAATAATTTAAACTTATATTGAAATGTTTATATATAAATATATCAAAATTAACTTATATATTAAATGAAATGAATAGTATAATATTTGAATAGATTTGAAAGGTCCAAATGAATGGGTAATGGTGCATTTAAGTGGCATTAAAAGAAATAATAAAAGGCATTTAAATGGAAATTAAGAAAATATAAAGATGGAAGTCTTTTAGCCTTCTTTTATTCTTTCCTTAACTAGTTTTCAAAAACATTTTTAAACTATATGTAAACAAACATGTGTCTGTGTATGTATATCAAAATTAATTTACATATTAAATAAATAAACTATTTAAACTATTTGAATAGATTTGACTAAGTCGGTAAAATAGATTCAAATTTGATATCCAAAACACAAATGTTGCCAAGTAAATAATATTAAGTGTCAAATTGAAAACAATAAAGTAGTTAAAGATATTGAAAATATGTATAATTAATATATATATATATATATATGTATGTATGTATGTATGTATGTATGTATGTATAGGTATATGTGTGTGTATACATACAAACACACACATACATATACATACACACATACATATACATATATATATATATATTGTAACATAAAAGGCGGTCTAAACAATGTCATCATTATGTTAAAAGCATAAACTATTTAAAAAAACATTGTGTGTGAAATATACATATAGTTTTATGGTTATCAATGTTTAAAGACTGTGTGTGAGCGTGTGTGACGCCCCACCTCTATGCTCATAATAACAAAGAGTATTAAAGGAAATACTGTCTATTATTACAAAGAATAAGGTTGGATAGGAGCGACCATCCGTAATTGGCCTTACACTAATATTGGTTATCTCGATAGGAACGGTACATACTTTTTATTTTTCATCAAATTATTTATTTACTCCCATCGACACACCCAATACTAGTATAAAACAAACTACGACGATTCATAATAGTTTAGGACATTAGATATAACAATAACACAGATAATACAAATGCGGAACACAGATAAAAACAAAAGTCTCATATATATATAACTGATGTCAGTTAATACATAGTTGACGCAATACATATGATACAACTACAACTGTCGACCCTAGAAGTTATATATACAAGTACATTATCGACTAATATACATGAATACATATCGTTCTATACAATGACACGACCACTACAAAATGACACTGACAACTTCAGAAGATGTGAAAAGTCTTCATATCCTGAACAGCAACCCAAAGAAGAAAATCTACAACCTGAAATAACTCGGGTCTGACCTGAGTATTACATTCAAAAGAAAATAATACCCAGGTCAGTCTAATTCAAACCAGTTTATTAGTGCATATAGGCAGTAATAATTTAAATAGACGACAGTCACAATAAGTCCCGTCTATCCGACTCTTTAAACAAAGAAACCGGATAACGGTCAATATAACACTTAACAGTGTTAAACAATAGGTCAACAGATTTAAATCATCAACAGAGATAAATAAACAATTTATCAAATCGACTAAATCAATTCATAAGCAATTAAAATTTGTCACTTTAAACCCATCAAAACTCGATTGGCTACCGTACACGCACGCGTGTACGGCCTCGCCAATACGGTATAAATATCAACACATCAGAAGCAAAAGAAAAATCAATTCAAAACTGTCGAGTTTGGGTGGCTGCAGTGCACGCACGCGTGCACTGCCTCGCCACTACAGTGCGTAGAAACTGCCAAGGTCAAATCACGGCTATCGTGACTCAACACACTGCCAACAATGAAAGGTGACATGCATTAGTAATGTACACATCAAAGTTCGACTCAAAGAGATAGTCGACCAAATCGGAACTAGGAATACATGCACATGTCAACAACATAGAAATACATGTCAGAGAAACAGGTGCAGTGATATACACAGTGCACAGTGGCAACAGAACAGGTTGGAATTTACCCCATGAACAAGACTCGAGCGAAACCAGATTAGCAAGTGGAACTGATCACCCAATGAATCAAATGACACATACTCGAGTGGAGCCAGAAGCAAAATATACACACGAAAAACAACATGAAACTGGACAAAGCAAGTGTAGAACTCGACAGATCGGCTTTAAACATGAAGTGGTCATGTTTACCACTCACTGCCAGGGCCTACATGATGGACCAGCATGCAAGTAAATACACATGAACCAACAATGCACTAAGAAACTGGAAGCACACAATTTCACATACCAGATACATCAACAAGTCATGTGATGCACCAAAAGGAGTGAAAATGCGAGCTACCACTCAAGACAGTGTAAAAATGGAATTGAACATGTATAAGTGACCAGGTACAATGCAATATGGGCTAGACAGTAAGTGTCGACCCAGCTTTAACCAAATGTAGTGACAAGCACAACAATGCCCGAGGCTGGAGATATATAATATGGACTATAACAGGTCTACAATGACCAAAGTGCTATCAAAACTTCAAGTCAGAAACCACAAAGAATGCAGAGAAGTAGTTCAAATTAGGGTCCCAGTAGATGAAGTCAAAAAGAAAACATCATCAGATTCAAGTTAAGACTGTGACAACTAAGCCTACAATCGAGCAGGTACACATAAACATAAAAACAACCAACTGGCAATGTCAAAGCATGAACCAATAGAGAGTTCATATGAATGGCCAGGGAAAAGAATGGCCAGGAATGCTACGAGCAGATGCCAAACGACCAGCAAGTTCTCAAAATGGCATATGTCACAAAACAAAACATTTTACCTTTCCAAGACAAAATATTTGAATTCAACACTGCCGTGCAAAGTGAAAGTCAAGGCAGTAGTCAAAAGTCATAACAGTGATAGTATCACAGTTTCAAAACTGAGCAGGAATTTTCGAAGATGATCGAAGTCAGAGAATAAAGGCAATAGAAAAATGATCGGAGCTGAAGCCGGTGGTCATCATAAAATCCAAGTCGAAGTTAACCAGAGAAAATCACGAAATGATTCAAAGACGTGGGAAACAAGTGTATACGTTTTCGAACAAGTTAACAGAGATAATGATCGGAGCAGTGAAATATTCGCATTTGAATTAGCCAAAAATTTATCACAATCATCCAAACAAAATCGTATGGCCAAAGCACAAATATTGACAAACTACACCTAGTGCAGGCATGCAATTGGACAAGTGGATCTTAACTCCAACAATTGCAACTAGGCATGTACACTGGATTCAAAAGGCACAACTAACAAATCAAAACAGCAATTGTCAAAAACCAAGAAGCGTCCACAACAATGCTGCAGAGCCAAAACATGTGCCTCAAAAGACTCAAGTATATGGATGAAAAACAAAACAGGAAGTTCAAGAATCAACTACAACACTGCAACAGGGCAACAAGTCAAGAGCACTAGTTCAAAAAGGCACAGTGATGGATATGCAAGCAAGCTAGACCAGATATATGAACGTGCACAAATTCAACATGGCCACAACATCAAAGACCAGATCAACTCAAGTGTCATCAACTACAGGATGAACACAGTGAAACAATGAAGTACTGAAACAACACCAACAATCTGCTTCACAGTGCAACTGGATGGAACGTGATAAACAAACAAATGTGGACATATGAACGTAGACAGTAAAGCCAACCAAGAAATTCACGAGAGAATAATCGAAGCCTTCAGAAATTCAAAGCTCAACAACCACGAACTAACAATCGAATACGAACAAAACAAAGGGGTTCAAACCCAAATCTCGAAATGAAGGCATGAATTAGATGTGAGTAAGTACTCACCTTTGTCAGAAGCGGTCGCGAGCGAGAAGAGGAGTACGAAGCCCTAATCTTTGCAGATCGAAGGAGGAACGAACGAGGCTGAAACTCTAATTCCAGACGAGCCCTAGATTTCGAAAGCCCTAATTGGTTTTCTCGTTGCCATTTTTTTTTTCGTTTGCTGAATAATGAAGAGAGAGGGGGAGGGGTGCAACGTGGGTTTGCAGAAGAAAGGGGGTAAGGGTATGGGCTGGGGTATGGGGAAGGTATGGGTTAAGTATGTTGTTATTTTATTTATAAAGCCCGCAAAATTCTTTTAACGAATTACAAAAGAATTTTCAACTCGATCAAAACTTCAGCTGAATTAAGCAAACAATTTAAGCGTCACATTGACGATAGTTAATTGTTATAAAATCTCGGGTTGTTACAGACTCCCCTCCTTATAAAAATTGCGTCCACGCAATCATAGGGAATAAATGGATAAAAGGTAACAACCAAAAGAGCATGGCAATGTCGAATGTATAAGCAAAGCAAGTGTAAGCGGGGAAGTATCAGATAAGAAATCAAAAGGTTCGACTGCTTCAAATCAAAAGAATCAACATCGAGGGAATCACGGATCAAAATCAGACGACTATTCCAGCAACTAAAAGAGAAGGAAAAACAGAGCAGAAATCCCATACAGAGCACGAATTGAATGTGAGTAAATCAAATTACTCACCTGAATCGCCAGAGAAAAAGACGAAGCTCAAATCTTAAAAATCGCAAATATTCAATCATCAAAAACGATAATTGCATTTTCAAATCGCAAATATTTACTTATCTCAAACGATAATTAGAAGACAAATCAAATATCTGATTATCTCAAACGATAGTCAGAAAACAAATATTCAATTATCAAAACGATAATCAAATTTCTCAAATCAACAAATTTTCGATTATCACAAGCGATAATCAAATTTCAAATTCAACAAATATTCGATTATCACAAAACGATAATCAAATTTCAAATCAACCAATATTTAATTATCTAAAGTGATAATTAAATTTCAAATCAGCAAATATTTAATTATCTCAAGCGATAATTAAATCTAAAATCAACAATTATTTAATTATCTAAAGCGATAATTAAATCTAAAATCAACAAATATTTAATTATCAAAACGATAATCAAATTTCTCAAATCAACAAATATTTAATTATCAAAAGCGATAATTAAATCTAAAATCAACAAATATTTAATTATCAAAAGCGATAATTAAAAGCAACAAATATCCGATTATCGAAAACGATAATCAGAACTCATATCAACAAATATCTAATTATCACAAGCGATAATTAGAAACAACAAATATCTGATTATCAAAAACGATAATCAGAACTCATATCAACAAATATCTAATTATCACAAGCGATAATTAGAAACAACAAATATCTGATTATCAAAAACGATAATCAGAACTCATATCAACAAATATCCAATTATCACAAGCGATAATTAGAAACAACAAATATCTGATTATCAAAAACGATAATCAGAACTCATATCAACAAATATCTAATTATCACAAGCGATAATTAGAAACAACAAATATCTGATTATCAAAAACGATAATCAGAACTCATATCAACAAATATCTAATTATCACAAGTGATAATTAGAAACAACAAATATCTGATTATCAAAAACGATAATCAGAACTCATATCAACAAATATCCAATTATCACAAGCGATAATTAGAAACAACAAATATCTGATTATCAAAAACGATAATCAGAACTCATATCAACAAATATCCAATTACCTGCAGATAATTGGAAACAACAAATATCTAGAAATCAATTAAGAAGACTAGAAAATCAACATAAAAGCTTGGATCGATCCCATCAGATGGCGAGTTTTTAATTCGCCGCACGTGCAACAACATATGGCCGAAGCCTACCAAGTACTCAACATAATTTTTGGCGCCCAACAAATGACCCGAAGGTCCAACATATGACCCGAAGGTCTAGTACTGGTATTTGACCCGAAGGTCCAACATATGACCCGAAGGTCCAACATAGTGGCTCGAAAGCACACGAAAACATCAAATATTTCAATTAACGAGTCCGGAATTAACCAAAATAGTAAACGCACATGTCCCATAACCACGAGTTTTACTAAATTGTTTAATTCTCTTCATCGTTTCCTTGAAAGTGTAGAATCATCAAAACAACAGATATTCAATTAACGAGTCCGGAATTAACCGAAATAGTAAAAGTGTGGTTCCATACTCCGCACTTTTGCTAAATCGTTTAAATCACTTCATCGTTTCATTGAAAGTGAAAAATTGTGTATTTTGTAAGAATACACTTTACATTCTCAAACGGACAAGTCTGGAATTAAGCGAATCAGTAAAAGAAAGGGGTCATAGTCCTCGATTTTGCTGAAACGTTTAAATCGCTTCCTCATTCCTTTGAAAGCGCAAACTGTTAAAATTCCTGAAAGCAATTTTATTTATTTTGCAAAAATAACAATTCACATTCTCAACTGGACAAGTCCGGAGTTAAGCGAAACAGTAAAAGAAAGGGGTCATAATCCTCGATTTTGCTGAATCGTTTAAGTCACTTTCTCATTCTTTTGAAAGCGCAAACTGTTACAATTTTATAAGACAATTTTCATTTTTTAAAATGATTTTCCAATCACGTGATTAAAACAGCAAATCAGTAACAATTTCGATAAGGAAACTGTACTTCTCAAAATACCGTAAAAACGGTCACAAATCAGTATTGCGGAATATCCGCTTGAAAATCCACTTTTAAAACTTGACGGTTACTGAAGCCAAAGCGACAGTAATTTTAAAACGTCAAAATCACATCAAACAATTTACATCAAAATGTAATATCAGTGAATTTTCATTCATCAAAATGCCACAAAACACCGTACTTCAAAATATAGCATTGGTGTAAAATTCCGTTGTAAAAATAACGGCAACAAAATACGTTTCATAACCAAGCATCGGTTCAACGTAAAATAAATGCAATAACGTGCAATTTAAATTTTTGCACGTACTACAAAATGAACAAAGAATCATTCAAATGTATCTTCAATGAAGATAATTTAAAACAGCAAAAATCTAATCAATAGATGATTAGTACAAAAGAAAGCCAGCGAAAACTTCAACAAAAATCACATATCAAATTCGTATTTTGATTTTTAAATCAAAAAGATTATCAGTTGTACTCAGCGAAGACAGATTCACCGTTTCCGCTGCGCACTCTGATAAACAGAACACAAATCAATCAAATCATCAGAACACAATTTAATCAAAACAACAAAACACAATTCCACTCTTTTTTTTTTTATAAATAAAGATATTTAAAAATTTCGTCAAAATTTCAAAACTTTAGTTTTGACTCAAATCACAGATAAAACATCGACTAATAGTTGTAACATATGTTCCATCCAAGTTATGTTTTATATTATGTCCATAAACCCCAAGCTCTGATACCAACTGTGACGCCCCACCTCTATGCTCATAATAACAAAGAGTATTAAAGGAAATACTGTCTATTATTACAAAGAATAAGGTTGGATAGGAGCGACCATCCGTAATTGGCCTTACACTAATATTGGTTATCTCGATAGGAACGGTACATACTTTTTATTTTTCATCAAATTATTTATTTACTCCCATCGACACACCCAATACTAGTATAAAACGAACTACGACGGTTCATAATAGTTTAGGACATTAGATATAACAATAACACAGATAATACAAATGCGGAACACAGATAAAAACAAAAGTCTCATATATATATAACTGATGTCAGTTAATACATAGTTGACGCAATACATATGATACAACTACAACTGTCGACCCTAGAAGTTATATATACAAGTACATTATCGACTAATATACATGAATACATATCGTTCTATACAATGACATGACCACTACAAAATGACACTGACAACTTCAGAAGATGTGAAAAGTCTTCATATCCTGAACAGCAACCCAAAGAAGAAAATCTACAACCTGAAATAACTCGGGTCTGACCCGAGTATTACATTCAAAAGAAAATAATACCCAGGTCAGTCTAATTCAAACCAGTTTATTAGTGCATATAGGCAGTAATAATTTAAATAGACGACAGTCGCAATAATTCCCGTCTATCCGACTCTTTAAACAAAGAAACCGGATAACGGTCAATATAACACTTAACAGTGTTAAACAATAGGTCAACAGATTTAAATCATCAACAGAGATAAATAAACAATTTATCAAATCGACTAAATCAATTCATAAGCAATTAAAATTTGTCACTTTAAACCCATCAAAACTCGATTGGCTACCGTACACGCACGCGTGTACGGCCTCGCCAATACGGTATAAATATCAACGCATCATAAGCAAAAGAAAAATCAATTCAAAACTGTCGAGTTTGGGTGGCTGCAGTGCACGCACGCGTGCACTGCCTCGCCACTACAGTGCGTAGAAACTGCCAAGGTCAAATCACGGCTATCGTGACTCAACACACTGCCAACAATGAAAGGTGACATGCATTAGTAATGGACACATCAAAGTTCGACTCAAAGAGATAGTCGACCAAATCGGAACTAGGAATACATGCACATGTCAACAACATAGAAATACATGTCAGAGAAACAGGTGCAGTGATATACACAGTGCACAGTGGCAACAGAACAGGTTGGAATTTACCCCATGAACAAGACTCGAGCGAAACCAGATTAGCAAGTGGAACTGATCACCCAATGAATCAAATGACACATACTCGAGTGGAGCCAGAAGCAAAATATACACACGAAAAACAACATGAAACTGGACAAAGCAAGTGTAGAACTCGACAGATCGGCTTTAAACATGAAGTGGTCATGTTTACCACTCACTGCCAGGGACTACATGATGGACCAGCATGCAAGTAAATACACATGAACCAACAATGCACTAAGAAACTGGAAGCACACAATTTCACATACCAGATACATCAACAAGTCATGTGATGCACCAAAAGGAGTGAAAATGCGAGCTACCACTCAAGACAGTGTAAAAATGGAATTGAACATGTATAAGTGACCAGGTACAATGCAATATGGGCTAGACAGTAAGTGTCGACCCAGCTTTAACCAAATGTAGTGACAAGCACAACAATGCCCGAGGCTGGAGATATATAATATGGACTATAACAGGTCTACAATGACCAAAGTGCTATCAAAACTTCAAGTCAGAAACCACAAAGAATGCAGAGAAGTAGTTCAAATTAGGGTCCCAGTAGATGAAGTCAAAAAGAAAACATCATCAGATTCAAGTTAAGACTGTGACAACTAAGCCTACAATCGAGCAGGTACACATAAACATAAAAACAACCAACTGGCAATGTCAAAGCATGAACCAATAGAGAGTTCATATGAATGGCCAGGGAAAAGAATGGCCAGGAATGCTACGAGCAGATGCCAAACGACCAGCAAGTTCTCAAAATGGCATATGTCACAAAACAAAACATTTTACCTTTCCAAGACAAAATATTTGAATTCAACACTGCCGTGCAAAGTGAAAGTCAAGGCAGTAGTCAAAAGTCATAACAGTGATAGTATCACAGTTTCAAAACTGAGCAGGAATTTTTGAAGATGATCGAAGTCAGAGAATAAAGGCAATAGAAAAATGATCGGAGCTGAAGCCGGTGGTCATCATAAAATCCAAGTCGAAGTTAACCAGAGAAAATCACGAAATGATTCAAAGACGTGGGAAACAAGTGTATACGTTTTCGAACAAGTTAACAGAGATAATGATCGGAGCAGTGAAATATTCGCATTTGAATTAGCCAAAAATTTATCACAATCATCCAAACAAAATCGTATGGCCAAAGCACAAATATTGACAAACTACACCTAGTGCAGGCATGCAATTGGACAAGTGGAGCTTAACTCCAACAATTGCAACTAGGCATGTACACTGGATTCAAAAGGCACAACTAACAAATCAAAACAGCAATTGTCAAAAACCAAGAAGCGTCCACAACAATGCTGCAGAGCCAAAACATGTGCCTCAAAAGACTCAAGTATATGGATGAAAAACAAAACAGGAAGTTCAAGAATCAACTACAACACTGCAACAGGGCAACAAGTCAAGAGCACTAGTTCAAAAAGGCACAGTGATGGATATGCAAGCAAGCTAGACCAGATATATGAACGTGCACAAATTCAACATGGCCACAACATCAAAGACCAGATCAACTCAAGTGTCATCAACTACAGGATGAACACAGTGAAACAATGAAGTACTGAAACAACACCAACAATCTGCTTCACAGTGCAACTGGATGGAACGTGATAAACAAACAAATGTGGACATATGAACGTAGACAGTAAAGCCAACCAAGAAATTCACGAGAGAATAATCGAAGCCTTCAGAAATTCAAAGCTCAACAACCACGAACTAACAATCGAATACGAACAAAACAAAGGGGCTCAAACCCAAATCTCGAAATGAAGGCATGAATTAGATGTAAGTAAGTACTCACCTTTGTCAGAAGCGGTCGCGAGCGAGAAGAGGAGTACGAAGCCCTAATCTTTGCAGATCGAAGGAGGAACGAACGAGGCTGAAACTCTAATTCCAGACGAGCCCTAGATTTCGAAAGCCCTAATTGGTTTTCTCGTCGCCATTTTATTTTTCGTTTGCTGAATAATGAAGAGAGAGGGGGAGGGGTGCGACGTGGGTTTGCAGAAGAAAGGGGGTAAGGGTATGGGCTGGGGTATGGGGAAGGTATGGGTTAAGTATGTTGTTATTTTATTTATAAAGCCCGCAAAATTCTTTTAACGAATTACAAAAGAATTTTCAACTCGATCAAAACTTCAGCTGAATTAAGCAAACAATTTAAGCGTCACATTGACGATAGTTAATTGTTATAAAATCTCGGGTTGTTACAGCGTGTGTGTGTATTAAAAAATTAGCCCCCAATTTTTTTTAAATGCAAATCTCCAACAATGATATTTACAACACATAAAAGATTCAAATATATATATTTACATACGCATATTCAAATGGTTATTGGTGAAAACATTTGCATATATAAATCATTATAAAATATAAGGGATATAATCCACACTAAAAGATGTGATTTATTATTAAAATTGAAATTAGATTATTACCATAAGAAGTAGCCTATGAAACAACACACATTGGATGAAGATATCTCCTCAGATCTCCGAGATCCACACCCGATCCTTATAAGAGATGAATGAACCAATTATGTTTTATTATTAATTTGATGTTTGTATTTGATTTGGAGTTGAAAATTACTTTGGAAATTTTTATTTTGTTTCCTATCATGGAAGGTTACGAGGAGAGAAGAGAAAAATATGGATTGTCTATAGGAAATGAATTAGTGAATTCGTTTTAATTGAAAGAATGAAACCTTTCTTATCCTTTAATTAAAACTTCCCTAATTAATTACCTTAATATCTCTCTCTACTCCTCTCTCTTCACATATGGCATGCCATTAAATAACATAATTTTTTTATAAATCACTTCATGTAATTATCTTTTATTTGAATTACATCGATATCGTATATCAATGTGCGCAAATACAACTTTTATAAATGCATTCAAATAATTATAAACAACTCCCAAACATCCACTAAATTAAATAATAATTAATATTTCCTAAATTTTAATTAATTTAATCAATTTACAATATTTTATAAATTAATTAACCATGTGGTTTTTCAAAGAATTCAACATTACGGTTGTTCGACTTAAAGGTGTAAATTCAATAAGCAATTAATATCGAACAATTTGTATATTAACGTTCACACGTCACCTTAGCTAGTGGTGTGACGTTTTGGCTGAATTTATCGCTTACACATATTTTGGCAAAATTCAATTTTACTTATTATAAGCGGTACCCGGTAGTGATAATTATTTATACCAATTATCTTCGTCAAAAATATATGACATTAAAATTTATGGAATTTGGTAATGATCAAAATTCCAATATCATTCACATTCAGCTTTATAGTCCAAACACAAAAGTCTTTGGTTCAATAATAACGATTAATATTAACTGAACTGCTCAGGTCAAGGACTTCAACTTTGAGTTAACTTCGGTTGACAATGATACTAACCTCATATAACTAGGGAGATGAATCCTCTCTTGAATATTATTTCACTTTCCATGCTTCCACTTGACCCAACTGTAGTCGTTCGACGGACGTCATGCCATGGTTTAACTATAATCAAAGTGGAGCTTTCACATTGAAGATCAAAGGTTTTCTTAAGTCAAGAGAACCTTATAATTTTATCACATCGATATTTTTGTTTGACCTTAGTTATAATAACCAACATAAAACCATCGAGTGATTTATTCCATAGTTATCTAATAACTATCAGTACGTAACCACTTGGTGCCCCCCTGCAGCCATGAATAATACACTGTCCAACATTTGGAAAGCATTACGTACTCTAGTCTCAAGGGATGTGTAACACCCCCATCTCTGTACCCATACTACTCAAGAGTATTACAAATTAATACTATCGGATAATATGGAGAATGAGAAGATATGGGGTACACACATGAATATTCTCTTGACCTAACACTGGTACACACCTTAAATCATATAAACTTACCATAGGTGTACACGGTCTCAGTACAAAGCAATAAACACATGTGATACCATGACTGAACAATACAAAATCACAAAATAATAGCAAAGTAGACAGGGTCACATCGCAATAGATAAAATATAATACATACATAATACACAGTCCAGGGCTACAAAATGATAGTCTCTAGCCCGACATACAATATATCACCAAATATAACTACATAATAGATACATCAATGAGGATATAAAATATATAGGGTATGTATCATCTTATATTTACTACTAGCCTCACCAAAAGACCATCAAGCTTTGACATCACTGGGTACTTGCGCCTGAAATCTCTCGAACTGATATAAGTATTATAAATAACACACAGGTTAGACAATGTCTATAAGGATGTATTAGAGATAAGATATGTGAATATAGCTCAAGCATAGTCTATGGATATGTATAAATGTCATTATTCCAATTGAGTAACATATAATCAAGTGTCACATATATTAACAACCTATATCACAAATACATAATCATAGAAAATATAACTCAAACTTAGTGGAGATGGGAATCGACTGTTCGATAGACATAGGGTCCTAAGTAGAGTCATCTCAATATAGGGGTCATCTAACCCATATCTATACTTAATGAGATATATAAATAATATATGTCTATCTATCACTATGCGTAGGACTAGACGGGAGAGTAATGGCCGTATGCCTGCTCTAGCAGCCCAAGGTCAACTAACTGAATCTGCTCTTATGGAATTTTATTACCCCGACAGACATCATGACTAATATCCACTGGTAGCTCTTCTACTCATAGCCATGGTTACGACCCTGCTTTGCCTCTATAGGTAACAGACTATTGGCTTAATTGACACAAGGGGCTAATTGGGTGCCTATCCTATGGGTCAACTAACCTGAAAAATAATAAAGGGTATGCGATCTTGGGCACAATCCCGAAATAAGGATGCCAGGGTGGATACTGGCCTAATCTAGTTCTCTCTAACACTGATAACAGGAGTACACAATGATATATGACCATATAATATCTATAAAGATGAAGGCTATTACATTTTCTCACACCTATGAGCACGCTCTTACCATAGAGCATAACCTTACATAAGTACAAATATCATAATTATTCCCGTTATATGAGTGTAATCTACATACACTAAATAATCAAATAAGTATCACATCGGCGTCCCATACCACCGTGCCATACTAATCTATTTATTCAATGTCCATAAACTACACTCTATCCACTTAATAATTCTACGCAACAAGTCTTGTGAAGAACCAGAAAAGTGTTACCAAAAGTCCCATACCAAATGGTATCACTGATCTGTTTATTCAAATTCCTCATCACATAAAAATGAAACACATAAAGAATAATCAAAGAAATTTTCATACAAACGTACTTACTATATTCAAATATAATATTTTCTATAACAAAATAAATTATTAATTTATCTGATATGAATCAATGCTTAAATAAAAATTCAAGCGTCAACGAATTTCTTCATAAATCTAGAATATAAATTTTATAACCTTTAACAGTTATTATAATATCAGCTGATAATTTCATAAATAGTAATTTACTAGCTTTTATGATTTTCCTTTGAATTATTATCATTAAGTCACTTCATTTAAACAAAAAATAATTATAACAAAATTATTTATATATTTTTATTATAGTATATTAATATTTATGTTATAATTTACTTTCGTTTGATTATATATTGTTTTATTGTATACTATTTTTAAGAATTAATAGGCAACGCACATATTTTGTGCATATAACCGTGCATTTCGACCTCCATCTTCCTCATTTCTACCTTGTCCCTCCTCAACAAGATGTAAACAACTTTGCTCAATCATACCATACTTCAATCAATGCAAACGACAATTAATTATCATTTAATAAACAATATACAATCATGGAAGAAGGAGTAGTATATTAACATTTGGATTTGATTGGGTTTACAAACAAGTATCCAATTCCAGACATTGCAATATCATCAAAATTAACATAGCTAGTGAGTAAATTACTCACCTTGATTGAAGAATCACACTTACTGTTCTAGCTTCTCCTTACTACTTTTCCTTTCTCCTTTACTGTAAATTGCTTCCACCTCAATTTGATGAACAGAAGCTTGATTTCATTGTTTGCTAGTGTTGTAGATTTTATTTTGATTTAAATTTAAATTTTGAAGAGGTAGGGTTTAGGAAAGACATTGATTTTCTAAAGTGAACAAATGAATACATTTGGGTTTTATTTATAATTGGAGGTGAAGACTCTAGAAAACAAAATGTCTGGAGATGGAAAAATCAGGAGATTAGGGTTAAGTATTTAGGTTCAAGTGATCTTGGGCTTCAATTCATTTTCTTTCCTTTGTTTTCTTTCCTTTAATTTATGAATCAATATAATCAAGCCTATTAACAAAACAATTTTTCCCTACTAAATTTACTTACTAACAAATCATATTATTTAATATTTATATAATTATTTTTATATAATTTATTTATTTAACTTATCATTTATTTATTTATTACAAACTATATTAATAACTTTATTTCCCATATCAAATAAACTTTATATCTTACAAAATTTTAATTTATCATTATTTTCAAAATAATTAATTTAAATATCTATTAGTCCATTATTTATTATCATCTAATCATTAATTAGTTGCCTCTTGACAATGGGTTGTTATAGGATGTATTGATGTCCAGTGTCGATACATCTTGACTAGAAATATTTAAAATGATTTGCTTATCATATTGTGATACAATACTCATGGTTACAACTATTTGTTACTGCTCTCACAAACACATTATTTAGGGACTTTCTAATACATATACATACTTAAATTAACTAATTAATTATTTATAACATTTTATAATATGTATATAATAGAAAGAAAACACTTTTATTTTGAATAAGATTGGTTATTTAGTTAGATTTATATAACAAATTATATAATTGCCCCTAGAGCGTACCCCTAACTCTATCGATCTCCCACTTGCACATGGAGTCAATTATCGAATCTTATTCCAACTTTTTCGATTGGTTTCCTCAAAACCAATTGGGTCAGCCTCTCGACGAATGGGTATGTATGTTTCAGTTATATACTCTATCAATCAACTCTCTCCGCTACTAATAAACTACCTTTATCATGTGGAACAAATCGGAGTATGTCTCTCGACTTCTAGTAAGCTCTAAGTGATGTTACGACCTATATTAGGACATTATTATCATATAACAATGTTATGGGATTCTCAACATTTGGAACCACCCACAGCTAAGTTTTAAATTTGTGCATTTATTATATATACATTGACTTATTGTAGGACTTATTCTAGGCAATGTATTTAACCTTTACGTTGAATTAACCACAATCTCTCACTTGGAACATTTCCAACTAGGTTTTGAACATGAATTCGATATTGGCATGCAATGCCCAATATCACTTAAGAAGTTTGAATCTGATTACTCCTTCATAAGGAGTTTGTTGTTTCTGTAAATAATTCTTCATTATTTCATAAATACATAAGAACACTCCAAATACCATTTAGTGACCATTAATTTGGATTTGATATTTGCTTCATGTATTAAATACATAACCAAATTAGGATATTATAGACAACACAACATGTATGATAATTTCTATTGCCAATGCATAAGGAATCCATCTTACATGTTCTTTTAAACATTTTAATAAGGTGTCCTTGCATATCATTTAGGGCATTCTCAATATCTTTTATACTTTCTATAAAAGACATCGTTTACAAATCCAATGTCGAGTATTAAAATAACTAAAACTGATATTAACACAAGCACATCGTTAACAATCAGCAATGTGTTGTCTACTTATGGTTTAGAAACATCTATATAACTTTTAACATTCTTCCTTATGAGCATACGCTTTCTCTGCATTCCGACCGACAATCAAACACTTTGATATTTCTATCAAAACAAAAAAAATTGATGCTTGTTGAAAGGCACTTTCGTATTTGTTCTTTGATCATATCCAAAAACTCACAAACCCAATATTGCACCCACTGACTTTGAGACACTTCGGTTATTACGTGTAAACAGTTTACTCTAAATCATTATTTAGAATTTTCGGTTCCAACACATACGTACCAAAACATAAAGTCATACCATGCTATAATTTCGTGAGTAAAATGCGAACCAACTTGAGCACATTGAATGGTGAATCTGTTCTATTAATTTCAATAATTGAAATTCATGATATTATTCTTATTAGTGTGACTCACTATGTTCCAACTGCATTTGTCATTCTCTTAAAGATACATTAACGACCAATGGAATATTTCCCTTCGGGTACAACTATAAAAATCATTTTTTAATAATGTACCTGGAATCTATTTTGGATCTGTGCATCATACCATATCATGGAGTCAATACTCTAAATTGTTTGATTAAACAACCGAGCATTATTTATTCTTGGTATTGATAAGAAACTCATAGTTTTTTTTAAGGTACAAGAATACTCATTAGACGTTCTAATTTATTGTGTTCATTTAGGTTCGGTCAATTTTATTTCATCCATTATAATCAATTATATCCTTAGTTCGTATCCAAAATTCATTTTATACCAATAATTTATTAAAGAAATTCCTTCACTAAGAAGTTGGTATTTCTTGAAACAACGGTTGTTTCTCAGTGCAACGGAACGGGCATTCATAGGCATTTTTTGAATTGCCTTATATAAGACTGATTTTGCATTAGTTCATAATATATTTACGTTCACAGCATAAATTAGTCATCTAATGACTATCATTCCTAAAATACTCTTAGGTTGATTCGTACAAGATCCCTTATGTACAATTATTATGTGTAGTCTTTCAATTCGCACAAACTTCCAAATCCTTGGCCTAGGATATGTAAGGTTTTAATAAACCCTTATCTTGTTTGGTTTTGTAAACTCTTCTTTAAATGATATTAATTTTAACCTTGTGTACTACTCTTGAGTACACACCTTATAGAAAGAATTTAACTCAACTTTACTCATCAATGTCGTGCTTTGTCCAATAAGGTTCGATCACGCATTATCAATAAATCATTATGTATTAGAAGAAGGAGTGACCTTTGAGACTGAATCGTTATTCATATAAGGTTCATATGGATCTCTTTAAAATATACTCACCCACTTGATCAAATCGAATCATTTCTATCAAACGTTATACTATTTACTTCCGTTTTATATTCTATGAGCTTCCCATAGACTTATATATATGTATTAAAAACACATGTCCATGTATTTGATAACTTATCGGTGAACATAATGAAGTATATGGAACCTTTTTGGTATTAATAGACTTACAACTACATACATCTATATGTATCAATCCGAAGAGTTAATCAACTCTTATGATGCTCCCACTAATGGGTGCATAGCCCATAATTATTTGAGATATAATTAACCAGTGTCATATGATTCATAGTCATATAATAAAAATTATTTCTCAAAACTATGACTTAGTCTATAATTTCAAAATAATTGTAAACAATTTAAAATACTTCTGTATTTTCCAAAAGCACCAAATACCTCTACTGTAGTTTTATTTCACGATAAATCTTCATTCTTATTAAAAATAAAACTAAGTCTATTCTTTAGTTATCACCGAAGAACATATATTATTTCATATATAATGTGCGGTATGTTTTACGAAAGCAATTTTCATAACTTGATGCAATTAGTATGTGTTATATGGTATGCTCTCAGTATTCCGCCATTACTATAATAACGTACCAAATATAGAGGTTCATCATCTATTTAGAGAGTTCTATGATCAGATATCATGAACTCAAAGAAATAAATCACATGGAAAATAATTTTCTATATGAAAATTCATTTCATAATAGAAATCGTATTTCTTATTCCAATGTTAAGTATCAATCATTATTTTACAATTCTCATTTCCAATGTTTCTTTTTGAAGCCGAAGTGATCATTCACTCTCTTTATCCCAAATGTACCCTAAATCACATCTACTCTTATACATTTGTTTTCCTTTCTTTATTGTTGAACCGTTCAAAAGAATACCCTTACTACAACATTATAATGAACTCTATACAAAAGCACACTCGATCATCCTTAACATTTAAGGACATCAAATATATTGCACTCCGCGTAAACTGATCAAGCTGACATTTCAATGATCGAGTTCTTAGATCTATCTTGTAGTTTTAGTCTAGTGTTAAATTTAACACGGTACGATCTTTATTATAGTCAATCAAATTGAATACTCGATCTTATGGTATAGTTTATTTGTTTTCTTCGAACGAACCAATTTCATCAAAGTATCGTACGTTACGAATTGTGATCGTTCACTACATAACACTTATATGTGATAGTATATGGATCGAATAAACATAGTCTTGTATTGCTTTTGAGTTCATAACTCATAGAATGCAATACACGGTCTCAACCAAATAAACATGTAAGCGACCAAATTACGAACGTATTAAGTAGTTGTAAATTAGGCACTTTTATAGGTACAGAAAACATTAACATGCGAGAAGTATTCAATAGTAAGTGTATATACATACATATATACATATATATATGTATGTATGTATGTATGTATGTATGTATGTATGTATGTATGTATGTATGTACATGTATATATTATATCTATTTGTCAATCTTCAATTCATTTCAATTTGTATATTTTAATTGATAAACGTTTTATCAGTCATATTAAATGCACAATTTATCTATATGGGTTATTATAACATTATATAGCATATGTTCTTATAATATTAGAAAGGTTAAATGTTATCATTTCATTTTTCTTATAAGGATCCCACTGGTCTTTTTTGTTTCACGAAACCCTAAGTCAAAACATATATGACTTTTAACTTCACAAGTGAGTGTTAAGACTCGTCTGTCTTGGGATGCTGACCTTGAGTTTGCTCAACAAATCACAGCACGATGGATAACTCCTTATCGGTTGTACCATATATAACTCCTAACCCATGTTTCCTTGTCCTAATCATATTTCGAACATGAGTTTGCATAACAAATTGAAAGAAATTATTCACTTGTACCTACTATTTTGCGACGGGCTTATGATCTCATGATAGATAATACCATCTTTAGAAAGAGACAATTGCATTTAATTACTTTCAGTAGTGGCCAACACTCTAGCCAGATTGACTTTGCCCTTACTAGAAGAGATGATAAAGGAGCTTGTGTAGATTGCAAAGTCATACCTGGAGAATTTGTCATCTCACAACATCAGCATTTGGTAACCGATTTTCATCTTTGGATACATGTCCAATAGGATAAATCAGCCAAGATTAATAGAATGAAATCATGGAAGCTCAAAGGCGATGCCTCATGGGTGCTTAAGGATAGACTTCTAAGAGAAAGGGCATGGAATATGGAAGGGGAAGCAAATGATGTATGGGATGAGATGGCAACACGTATTCAGAAAGTGGCTACTGAGGTGTTTGGGATAACAAAAGGAAAACCCAAATCTAAAGATTCATGATGGTGAAACAATGATGTGAAAAAGGTTATCAAAGAGAAGAAGGAATGCTACAAATTCTTGCATTATCACAGGAGTGAGGACAACATGCAAAAGTATAAAGCAGCAAAGAAGAACGTAAATAAAGCGGTGAGTGAAAAAAGGGTCGGGTGTATGAAGATCTACATCAGAAGCTAAGTACGAAGGAGGGTGAAAAAACGTCTATAAGATAGCTACGCTCCACGAGAGGAAGATGAGTGACTTCAACTAAGTTAAATGCATCAAGTATGAGATTAATAAACTTTTGGTGAAGGAGATGAGATAAAAAATTGACGAAGAGAATACTTCGACAAGTTATTCAATGAAGAAGGTGATAGCACTACGATCGAGTTGGACAAATCTTTTGATGACACCAATAGATATTTTGTTCGGATAATTCAAGAGCTTGAGGTAAAGGAGGCACTAAAACGAATGAAGGTAGGCAAGGCGTTGAGGTCAGAGGACATCCTCAGTGCCTCAGAGAGGTGTGGAGATACCTTGGAGTTGTAGGGGTAGCATGGCTAACTAAGTTGTTCAATAACATTTTCAAATCAAACAATATGCCATATAAGTGAAGGAGAAGCATATTGATCCAATCTTCAAGAATAAATGAGATATTGAAAGTTGCATAAACTACAAAGGAATTAAGCTTATTAGTCATACAATGAATCTTTGGGAGAGAATCATCGAACATCGATTAAGAAAGATGACAAGCGTTTCAAAAAACCAATTTGGTTTCATGCCTAGGAGGTCGATCATAAAGGCAATTTTCTTGATACGACAACTTATGGAGAGATTTAGGGAGAAAAAGAAGGATCTACACATGGTATTTGTCGATTTGGAGAAAGCTTATAACAAAGTATCGAGAAAGGTTATGTGGTGGGCTCTGGAAAAGAAGAGAGTCCCAACAAAGTACATTACCCTTATCAAGGATATGTACGATGATTTTGTGACTAGGGTTAGAGCATGGTATGGTGAAACCAGTGACTTTCCCATTAACATAGAATTATATTAAGTGTGAGCTTTGAGCCCCTACGTTGTTACCGTAGTGATGGATGAGGTTGCAAAGGGTATACAAGGTGAGATTCATTGGTGCTTTTCGATGATGATGTTGTCCCGATTGACGTAAGTAGGATATGGGTTGATAGACAACTAGAGTTGTGGAGGCATACTATAGACAAAGGGTTTTACGCTTAGTAGAATTAAAACAGAGTATATGAAGTGCGGGTTCAGCGTTGTTAGGTCAGAGGATGGAAATGTCACTCTAGCTGGACAAGTAGTGCCCAAGAAGGAATCATTTCAATATGTAGGGTCAATGTTGCAGTATGATAGCAAGATTGATGGAAATGTTAGTTTTAGAATTCGAGTAGGATAGGTGAAATGGTGATTAGCGTCTGGCATTCTCTATGACAGGAAAGTCCTACAAAGCTTAAGGGAAAGTTCTACAGAATGGTAATCAGGCTTGTGATGTTGTATGGTGTAAAACGTCGGCCTACTAAAAGACAACACGTCCAAAAGATAAGTGTAGCATAGATGCATATGCCACGATAGTGCGATGGTCATACAAGACGAGGCCGAATTAGGAATGATGATGTACATGACAAACTTGAAGTAGCACCAATTGAAGAGAAGCTAGTTCAATGCCGCATAAGATTGTTTGGACATCTCCAACAGAGGCCTTCCAAAGCACCTATGCGCGTTGGAATTATAGGCCGCATCGAATGCTTAAGGGAGGTAGAGGTCGACTAAGGTTGACATGGAACGAAGTAATAAAAATGGACTTGAGAGATTGGAATATATTCGATGAGCTGGTGTCGGACAAGAGGATGTGGAAGTTAGCGATCCATGTATCAGAACTATGAGCTAGGAGCTTTATATTTAGGGTTGGTTTAAGGGTAGTGTTATAAGTTTTAGATTATAGGACTGGTGAATAGGAGCCTGAAACGTAGTGTTTGATCTTCGGTCCCTATTACTATTAGTACCATTATTACTATTAGTATTATTATTATTATTATCATGGTTTTATTTAATTTCATTATCTATTTTTATTTTTTATTTTATTTTATTATTATTATTATTTGTTTAAGAATTTTACTTTATTTTATTTTTATCTTTATTTCTATTTTCTTTTTTTTTGAAAATAATCTATTATTGTTATTATTACTTTTAAATTGACTTTGTTATTTAGTTTTCGGTTCCATCACTAGCCGACCCCAACTTGTTTAGGAATAATGGCTTAGTAGTTGTTGTTGTACCTACCATTTCACGATGGCATAAGTATAACATATGTACCTTGAGTTTGCTCAACAAATACATATAGTTATCCTATCTTATCTAGTCAATATATTAATAATACTACACATGACTCTCTAGCTTGAGTTTGCTCAACAACCAGAGAGTATGTAAGTAATTTATTAATATATAAATGATAAAGGACAACGCTTATATTAAAGATTCATAATCCTCAATATATTTAATTATGGGATATCGACTTATGGAATAATGTATTTCTTATGAAATACCCTCATGATTCAAGTGTCGGACACATCAAAAATCGTGGTATACGTATTATACTTATGTATTTATTCTTTAAGTTTATTTGAGTTTCTTATTGTTCCAATTTTATTTCATACATTCGTATTATATAATTTTCAATTATCATATAACTTTTATATTTTAACAAACTTATATGATAATCTTATTTATCACATTATATTAGTTAAATCTTATTTAATGAATTAGCTCTTTAATTAATTTTATATTATTCCAGTACAACATTTATATTGAATAATATATACACACACTATAATCTTTATAGTCTAACACATATATCTTATATATTGTATTTTTATTTAATTAATTAACCTTTGATTAATTTATTCAACTAATTAACTTAATTAATTAATTTAATTAAAAAATTTCCATTAAATTATATTAATTTCTAATATTTATTTTATATAAATACATGTATACTTATGTTATCTTAAACACATTAAAATAACATAACATATATCAATATATATAATACATGTATATAAGTATCAATTAATTAACCTATTTAATTAATTCATTTTATTAATCTTATTAATAAATTTTAAATTTCAAAATTAGTACTAAATATATTCAAACATTTTGAAAATATAATTATCTTCTAAAACATTTTGAAAACTTATGTTGTATTATAACTTTTATAATAAACATGTTATTTATTTTAAATTTAACTTTTTAAAAATTTTAAATCTTTTAATTTGATTTTCAAAACAATTTTAGAAACTAAGCCAAGGCCCAATTCGAATTGGGAATTTTCCATTAGGGGCAACCTTTGGTCTCACTTCACCTTTCAGGCCAGGCATGTAACTAGGTAGGATATAATACTTGATTACCCAATTCTAATCCTAGACATTACCTTTGTAGAAACTATACTAAGTGGGCAAGCTTAATTAGTTAGCCCTAACATGACTAATTTAGACCACATAGGCTATTGGGCTCTGATACCATTATTAGAACTGGGCCAGCATGTAGTGAAGTTAAATGATAAATTTCAAAAAAAAATCTTATTTAGGATCTATTAGGCCTATGAAGTCTAAATGGATTTTAGGTCTAATCTAATAAAGTTTTAAATAAAAGCTTATTTTATTCAACTTTGTTTAAAAAGGTTTTGAATATTTATATTTTGATTAATATGAGAGTTCTATATAAAATGAAAGATGTCAAATATACTCTTATCTGTAAACATCTGTAACAGTTACATGATAAAATTAATTTAGAAAAGGAAAGCTTTCGTTTCTCTCTCTTAATTTATAAGTTAATCAAGGTAAGATTTTGTGTTATTTAGAGAGAAAACTTTCGTCTCTCTTTAATTAAATCGATTGACTAATTAAATAACATTATGTGTTAGTTTTGTTTACATAAAAATACTACGAAAAAGGATTTTATCTTCATGCAATCACTATTAAATTATCAAACGAATCGCTAACTTTTCTCCCTGCTAGCAGCTGATTTGAAGCTTTGGAATGGTGCTCTTCTTCCTCTTAAGAAATAGTCAGGAATGTTGTTTCTACAATTTTAAAATTGCTCTCCCTTGCTAAAATAAACTGTTTTATGAGTATATCTTGATTGTGAAGATATCTCTATTTATATAGTAGGAGAGGGCCGAAATCTTATGCATTGATGACATAAAGATGTTACGAGTCTTTCTTTATTCCAATGCATTGATGAATTATAAACGTTACGAGTCAATCTTTACTCCACCACCCATCATGTGAATCAAAATCAAGCACACAGTACATTATTATATATTTATCATGTGTCCCTATTAATTAATAAGACCATATAATGGGAAATTACATTAATTTGGAATTTTAAAAGATTTGGAGAGTGATAAATATTAATTTATATAACTTTGAAAACTAAATATTTATTAATTAATTTTCAACAATCTTCCACTTGATCTTATAATAATATTAGGCACCTCAAATTGTACAAAATTGGTAAATATGGTTTTCTTAAATTAAATGAATCATCAATGCAAGTCATGGTGGTTCCACGCTATTCTAGAGTATGCTTCTTTCCATGTACAACAACATCAATATTCAATTCATTCAAGCCTTTAATATTAGATATCTTTGTGGCCTCATAATATCCCTTTCAATGTGGGATTATCTCTATCAAACAATAATTCATAATTATATGCATGCATTTCTTAAGAAACGAAAATGATAGCAATCAGAAACATGTTTATTGATATCAAAATAAAAAGTGTCATATAGCTAAACCAAATAGCAACCTAATAAAATTATTTGAGACCCATATCTTTGACATGTCCTAAAAAGAACTATGGAGATAATCCTTTCGTAAGAAGATCTGCTATGTTACATCAGTACTGATATGATCAATTGACACTTTATGTTTTTGAATTTCTTCTTCCAACGATAGGAATTTCATCTCAATAAGCTTTAATGCTTTAGTGTACCTATCATTCTTCGAAAAGAAGACTGATGCGATGTTATTGCAATAAATTTTCAGTAGCTTAGATATAGCATCCATAATTGTAAGCTCTGAAATAAAATTATGTAGCCATAATCCATGATTTGTAGCTTCAAAGCAAGCTATGAATTCAGCCTCCATAGTGGATGATGAAATTACGCTCTGCTTAGCACTTTTCTATGAGATGGCTTCTTCAGCAAGAAGGAAAACATAACCTGAAGTGCTCTTTCTACTGTCAATTCATCCACCAAAATCCGAGTCTGAAGAACCAATTACCTCAAGGTGATCAGTTTTGGTATATGTGAGCATGTAGTCTTTAGTACCTTGCAAATACCTCAACACTTTCTTTGCAGCATTCCAATGATAATAACCTAGGTTACTTTGATATCTGCCTAACATCCTGATTGCAAAACTAAGTCTGGTCTGGTAGAAACATGTGCATACATCAAGCTCCCTACGAGCAAAGCATAAGGAAAAGTATTCATTTTCTCCCTTTCCAAATCACTTATAGGGCACTGGTTTACACTGAACTCATTTCCTTTTTGAAGTGGAACATTAACGGAATCACAATTATGCATCCTGAACCTTTCTAAAATCTTCGTAATGTATGTTTTCTGAGACAATCCCAATGTTCCTCGTGATCTATCTTGAGATATTTCTATCCCGATCACGAAGGATGCTTTGCCTAAATTTTTGATTATAAAGTTTTCGGAAAGATATTTCTCAGTTTTAAATAGTAAACCAAGATCATTGCTAGCGATAAGCAAGTCATCAACATATAGTACTAAAAATATAAACCTACTTCTACTGATCTTTATGTATATGCACTAGTCAACAATGTTTTCTTTGAACCCAAAGGACGTAATGGTATTATAAAACTTAATGTACCATTGTTGAGCAGCTTGTTTTAGACCATACAATGATTTCTTTAACATACAGGCCATATTTTCCATTCCTTCTTTTATAAAGCCTAATGGTTGATCCATGTAGACTTCTTCCAAACGCCCATTTACCAAAGCTATTTTCACATCCATTTGGTGCAATTCTAAATCATAATGAGCCACCATAGCTAATATGATTCTTAATGAGCCTTTCTTTGATATTGGAGAGAAAGTCTCATTATAATCAATGCCTTCTCTTTGATTAAAATTTTTACAACAAGTTTAGCTTTATGTCATTCGATATTGCCTTTTGAGTCAAGTTTGGTCATAAAGATCCACTCGCACCCAATTCTTTTTGTCCTTTTGGCAATTCAACTAACTCCAAAACTTTATTGACATGCATAGATTTTATTTCTTCGTTCATGGCATCAATCCATTTATAAAATCATTACTTTCTATAGATTTCTTATAAGAAACTAGATCATCAATATTTCCTATGTTAAATTCAATCTCATGAAGGTATACCACGTTGTAGAATATAACTGTTTATGGTTTTTGTTTGATGATAATAAAAATATATTATCTTTAAATGTGTTTGATTCAGTACTATTATAAAATCACGGATAGGAGTAAGCAAATGAACTTTTATTTCAACAAATATTTTATTTCATTACAATTTCAAATAATACACATTTACAACGTAGCTTCTATACTTCATATACACACTATTTTTCACTCTCATACAATACACTCTCATATACAGCTCGCTCGCTCACTCGAATTCGATTTGCTATCTTCTTGCTTCAGCTGTCTTTACTCCAATCAACTGCTTTGCTTGTCAAATAACAACGCAGTAAAAAGGAAAAAGAAAAAAAATTCAACTACAAAATATAAATGGTTTTGAACTCGACATTGCCTCAGTTTGGTGGTTTTATTCTTTTCATACTTCGAAATAAACACCAAAAATATCAATAGTGTATAGAGCAACCTAGGACATGCATAGTATATCACTATACATGTTATAAATCCATGCACATACACAAAACCTACTTGCATTGATTCAAGTGCATGGACAAATGCAAGCTCAATCCAAACAGCTCAACACAACGCAAATGCACGAGGTCAAGCCTAATGAATTTTAGGCTCAACTAAAGGCAATGAGTGAAGCAGTAATTCAAAATCATGTGCACCAAAATCAGGTGCAGCAAAGCAGATTGCAAGAACAAGGAAAATGCACAACTTTTCTCAAATACATGCATATACAAGTGCACATGAACAAGTACAAGTTCAACGGGTCAAGTGCACAGCAACTGCACAGCAACAAGCAAAAATGCAACAACCAAATAGCAGTTCTGCAAAAGACGTGCAAATGCACGCACAAATCAGCAAGGAATGCAAAACATCATAAGTCTACAACAGTTCAAGGTCAAGTGAAACTAAACACAGTGCATACAAGGCAAAATGAAGTACAATAGGTACATGTAGCAAGAAAATGAAACTACAGTTCTGGTTTGAGTAAACATGGTGCAATAAAAGGTTGTAAGTACCAGCATAAAAAGTGCAGCCATGCACAATTATGAAGTGCAATTTAGTCATGCACACAAGGATGAACACATAAGATAATGCACATAGGGATGAGCACACAAGAGTTGCAGCCATGCACAATTATGAAGTGCACTCGGTCTTGAACTACGTCATTGATATAGAACAGTTCATACAAGCTTTTCATTACTGATTACATGGTTCACAAACTCCATTATAAAGCACTTATACTAACATATATATCAGATCGTTACAGCTCACAATCATCAACATCTCTTTAAGAAATAAATCAGACATAACCAGAACTTGATAGCAATCATCTTGCACATAACCAAATAAACAAGGACAATATACCATCTCATATTCAGGCAAACACATCAAAGTATCGAATAACATTAACTCATGCTGATCTGAAGCATTTTTCAGCAACACACATATTCACTAACTCAGAAACCATAACAATATCAGAAAACATTCATAAGAGAATCACTCACGATCAAACTCAATTACAAAGCAAGAAGCATGTGCAGACACACATGCACTAGATATATACATCAGCAAAGCAAGGAACCATGGGACACGCAAACACTGGCAAGCCATACACAAGTGCAGACACGCAAATGAATGATTCAAGCATGTCAAAGCAGGAATATATGTAATTTGAAGTCGAATAAGTCCTAAAAATCAAGCCGAAGCAAATTTGAACAAGTCTACAAAAGTCATCCAGAATCAAATATATACTTAAAATATACTGAATCTGAATTTTTGAATAGATATCAGAAAGTTAAACTAGTCAGAAATTCGATAGCAAGATAGAAATATTCAAACTGAAATACTCAAAACACATATATATAGGGCATTCACTACAAGAAAACTTGACATTAGTTGCATTAATTAGTAGCGTTTCAAGCATAAGTGCTACTATAAAAATAAAATAAAACAAATAAATGCTGCTACAGTGCTACTGGATGTTCCCATGGTTCCTCCTGCTTATTACTTGACTAATTTTATTAAGCTTCACCTCCTCAGAATAAAGGAAAAGCTTGAAAATTTCCTTTCTGGATCTGGAACTTAAAATAGTGATTCTCATTCTTGAACGATAAAATCAAAACCCTGTTGGAATTCCTAAGTACAAAGTGTAAATGAAATACACTTGTTCCACATCGCCAAATATACAAACAAAGCCAAGTATATTAATAGCTTTCCAATGAAGGGGTTGGCGCCTTGGGGCACCCAAATGTTTGCTTCGTTGTGAGGAGGGAGATCATGCATCACCACCACACGCGCGCGCGCACGCCGCCGCCGTCCGTCCGACCGAACCGAACCGAGCCGAGCCCGGGTTTGGGTTTGGGTCTAATATGATCCTAATTTTATTGCAAAACTGGGCCGGGTTTTTTAACAGTTGCAGGCTATACGAACAAATGCGACTGTTCATAAGCGGACGCGGGTTAACTGAGGAGGTGCGACTTCTGAAGCGGGCACGAACCGTTAGACGCGAGCAGGTGCGACCTGACTAAAGAAGCATGGGCGAACAGAAGCGGGTGCGGCCCGACTGAGGATGCACGGCCGAACAGATACTAGGAGCAGGCAGGTGTGACCCATTAACGAGCAGCAGCGTTCAAAAGACAGTGGGTGCGACCCGTCAAACGGACGCGACTGTTTGAAGGGTTGTGGACGAAATTATAAATTGAAGAGAATCCTGATCACATTCTCATTCCATTCCTATTCTAATTTCTTCTGCTTCTACCTTATCTACTGCTCTATACTATATCACAGAGTTGACATACCCATTACAATCTCGTGCAGATTACGTCTGTTGTATCTTGGGAGACTTTAAATAAAGTCTTAAGGAAATTGTTTCGACAAGCCTCAGATGGAATTTCCTTCTTCAATCGGTTAGATTTATAATTGATTTATATTTCTATCATTGTTTTCTACGTTGTGCTGTTTCTGTAAATAGTATTACGTTTGATCTATCTCTATAGTTATTGCTATAGTTGTTAGTTTGTTGTTGTAATTTAATTACGACATAATTATTGCTTAAATTAGCTAATATAGACTTTCAAAGTGGTGGAAATCTGATTGATAAACTTGTGAGACAAGTTTATAATTGATTATTCTCTGTTTTGGTATACTAGACGTATAACATCTTAAGACTTTCCTGTTTTAACTAAAACAGAGATGGCAACAGTAGAGCTCTCAACAAAGGCTACTACACACAACAGGCCCGATCCTTTTAAAGGTGATGGTGACGACTTTTTAACATGGCAGAATCAGATGTTATTTTACCTCACCACACTCGGTCTGCAACGGTATCTCGAGGAGGAGGAACCGATTCATGCACTAGGCAAGGAATCAAATGTTGCTACGTGGAAACATTCTGATTTCCTATGCAGAAACTATATTCTGAATTGTCTCGACAAGGTGCTATACAAAGTATATCAACCACTAAAGACAGCAAAAGCACTCTGGAATGCACTTGCCATAAAGTACAAGACGCAAAATATCAGTCTTAAGAAATTCATTGTAGACAAATTCATGGACTACAAGATGGTCGACTCCAAACCGGTGACTGCTCAACTGCATGAACTGCAAATCATCATTCATGAACTCAAAGCGAAAGGTCATAAGATTGGAGAATCGTTTTTGGTTGAAGCCATCACGGGAAAACTGCCACCGTTATGGAGAGACTACCGCAACTATCTAAAGCATAAAAAGAAAGAGATTTCTTTGCAGGACCTCATCGTACGATTAAAGATTGAGACAGATAACCGCGGAATTACCAAACAAAGCGAGGAGGCGTTGGTAACAGAAGGGTCGAAGAACAAGAATAAAGGCCACTTCAACAAAAAGAAGAACTTCTCAAAGAAGAGGAAAGCTCCTGAAAACAAACCCAAACATAATAAAACCAAGAAGTTTAATGGCGAATGTTGGGTTTGTAGCAAAATGGGACATGCCGCTAGAGATTGCAGACACAAGAAGGAATGCAACTCAGAGGAAAATATAGTTGACAACATGGAAGTGGACGAGTCCAACTTTTCAGCAGTTATATCTGAATGCAATTAGGTTCAGAATCCTAACCAATGGTGGGTGGACATAGGAGCTACTCGTCATGTCTGCTCTGATAAATCCATGTTTTCAACATATCACAAATTCGATCAGGAAGAAAAACTCTACATGGGTAATTCTGCTGTTTCCATGATCGAAGGCAGTGGTATAGTAATCCTCAAGTTTACTTTTGGAAAAACTGTCAAGTTGAATGACGTGCTCCACGTTCTAGACATACGCAAGAATCTGATCTCCGGTTTAGTACTATCAAAGAAAGGATTCAAAATGGTGTTCGAGTCAAATAAGATGGTTCTATCCAAAGCTGGAATGTATATCGGAAGGGGATATTTATGTGATGGCCTATTTAAGGCAAATGTAGCCATTATGGGCAATAAAACTATGTATTCTGATTGTATTATTAATAAAATTGAAGTTTCTTACTTGCTTGAACACGAAATTTTACTATGGCATGATACATTGGGACACTTAAATTTCCGAAAAATGAAAACATTATCAAACTTGGGATTAATTCCAAAATTCCAAGTAGATAAGAACTACAAATGTGAGACATGTGTCGAAGCAAAAATGGTTAAAAAACCATTTCAATCTGTTGATAGAAGTACCGAACCACTAGGTTTGGTTCATACAGATTTATGTCATTTTAAATTGTTACCTACAAGATGTGGGAAAAAGTACTTTATCACGTTTATTGACGATTATACGCGATATTGCTATGTATATCTTTTGAATAGTACAGATGAAGCAATTACATCATTTATAAAGTACATGGCTGAGGTAGAAAATCAGTTAAAAAAAAGATCAAGATATTGAGATCTGATCGAGGTGGAGAATATGAATCACCATTTGAAAAGTTCTGTGCCGAAAATGGTATAATTCATCAAACAACAGCTCCATATTCACCACATCAAAATGGTGTAGCCGAGAGGAAGAACAGAACGTTGAAAGACATGATTAATGCCATGCTTTTAACATCTGGTCTACCGACGAACTTGTGGGGGAAGCCTTAAATATGTCTAATCACATATTAAACAAAGTCCCTCACAATAAAACAGGAACAATTCCATATGAGTTATGGAAAGGACACAAACCAAGCTTTAAATACCTCAAAGTGTGGAGGTGCTTGTCAAAAGTTCCAGTTCCGCCTCCCAAGAAAGTCAAACTTGGACCAAAAACAGTAGATTGTTACTATCTAGGGCCAGCCCAAAATAGCAGTGCCTACAGATTTTTGGTATTCAAGTCTGATATAGCTGATGTTCATGTAAATACAATCATGGAATCAAGAGATGCCTCATTCTTTGAAGACGTGTTTCCACACAAAAGGAATGAAGGGAATAATGTCCCTAAAAGGACAAGAGAAGAATCAAGCAATTCACATGAAGATGAAACTCATTATGAGATTGAGGAAGTTGAACCAAGAAGAAGCGTAAGGGCTAGGACTTCCAAGACATTTGGTTCGGATTTTTTCACATATGTGTTAGAACATGAACCTCAAACGTACAAGGAAGCAATGTCATCTTCCGAATCTTCATGTTGGAAAGAAGCAATCCAAAGTGAGATTGATTCAATTCTAAGCAATAAAATTTGGGAAATTGTTGATCTTCCACCTGGAATAAAACCTATTGGCTGCAAATGGATTTTCAAAAAGAAAATGAAAGCAGATGGCTCTATCGACAAGTATAAAGCCAGATTAGTAGCCAAAGGATATCGTCAAAAAGAAGGAGTAGACTTCTTTGATACATATTCGCCGGTAACACGAATAACCTCGATAAGAATGCTAATAGCAATTTCATCGATCTATAATCTAGAAATTCATCAAATGGATGTATAGACAACGTTCTTAAATGGAGTTCTCGATGAGGAGATCTACATGGAGCAACCTGAAGGTTTTGTTTCCAAAGGAAATGAAAACAAAGTCTGTAGATTAGTAAAATCATTATACAGACTAAAACAAGCTCCAAAACAATGGCACACAAAATTTGATAGTGTCATGATGAGAAATGGTTTTCGTATAAATGAATGTGATAAATGTGTTTATTATAAACAAATTGGACAATCATATGTGATGATTTGTTCATATGTAGACGATATGTTAATATTTGGTCCAAATACTCAAGTAATAGAGACCATAAAGAAGATGTTAATTAGCAATTTCGATATGAAAGACTTAGGAGTTGCAGACGTTATTTTGGGAATCAAAATAATAAGAACACCTAATGGAATTGAATTATCTCAGTCACACTATGTAGACAAAGTGATTGAAAAATTCCAAGACTATGAAATTAAAGGAGTGAGAACACCTTTTAATCCATCAGAAGTACTGCATAAAAACACTAATGAGAGTGTAATGCAACTGGAATACTCTCGTGTAATAGGATGTCTCATGTATCTCATGAATTGCACAAGACCAGATATAGCTTATGCAGTAAGTCGACTGAGCAGGTATACAAGCAATCCAGGAAAGGAACACTGGAAAGCACTAATGAGAGTGCTTGGATATTTAAAAAATACCATAAATTATTCCTTACATTATGGAAAATATCCTGTCGTCTTAGAAGGATATAGTGATGCAAACTGGATTGCTGATTCAGAGAAATCAAAATCAACAAGTGGTTATGTATTTACCTTAGCAGGGGCAGCAGTGTCATGGAAATCAACTAAACAAACATGCATAGCTCGATCCATTATGGAATCGGAGTTCATCGCTTTAGATAAAGCAGGTGAAGAAGCAGAATGGCTTCGTCATTTTTTAGAAAATATTCCATTTTGGCCTAAACCTGTACCGGCCATATGCATACACTATGATAACCAAGCTGCGCTAAGCAGAGCGCACAACTTCGTGTATAATGGAAAGTCACGACACATTCGTCGACGCCATAACACAATTAGGCAGTTACTCTCAAATGGAACTATTTCCATAGATTATGTGAGAACAAATGATAACCTAGCGGATCCATTTACTAAAGGTTTATCAAGAGAGAAAATTGATTGCGCATCGAGGGGAATGGGTTTAAAAGCCTAAACCACCAAGAGTTATCTTATACGGAAACCTATCCTAGCGATTGGAGATTCCAAGGACTAGGATCAATAGGCAAACCAGTTATGAGTAACTCAAGACGTAATGCATTTGCTTGGACATAGTCCAACTCCATTCCTATGGTACACAATATAAATGCATGCCTACAGAAGTATTTAAAGGTTAAAACTATGTTTTTTAATGATGACCATATCTTGAATATAATAAGTGGAGTATATGTAGGATACTCTTAATGGTTGCGATCACCTATGTTAGTGTGAGCTGGGTCGGCTCTATGAGAATATTAAAGGCTTATATTTTCTATAAACACTCGCAGAACCAAAAATTGTTCAGGACCAAAATGAACACAACCAAGAGATTGGATGTGAAGGGAAATAATGCTTCGTAAAAATTATTGTCTGGATATACAATAAAGGCTCATGGTTCAAGATGAAATAATTCACCGATTAGCCAAGTAGATCTGATAAGTTTTAACTAGGTAAAGTTCAAAGTGAAATATCTACTTATCCACGATAAAGCATTATTCCATATGTACTTTGTGATATTTCGCTTTGTGTGGGGGAAAAGTATAAAAGTATATTATCATTTATGTAGGGGATTGTTGGAATTCCTAAGTACAAAGTGTAAATGAAATACACTTGTCCCACATCGCCAAATATACAAACAAAGCCAAGTATATTAAAAGCTTTCCAATGAAGGGGTTGGGGCCTTGGGGCACCCAAATGTTTGCTTCGTTGTGAGGAGGGAGATCATGCATCACCACCAAACACGCGCACGCACGCCGCTGCCGACTGGGCCGGGCTCGGGTTTGGGTTTGGGTCTAATATGATCCTAATTTTACTGCAAAACCGGGCCGGGTTTTTTAACAGTTGCAGGCTATACGAACAGATGCGACTGTTCATAAGCGGACGTGGGTTAACTGAGGAGGTGCGACTTCTGAAGTGGGCACGAACCGTTAGACGGGAGCAGGTGCGACCTGACTAAAGAAGCACGGGCGAACAGAAGCGGGTGCGGCCCGACTGAGGATGCGCGGCCGAACAGATACTAGGAGCAGGCAGGTGCGACCCGTTAACGAGCAACAGCGTTCAAAAGACAGCAGGTGCGACCCGTCAAACGGACGCGACTGTTTGAAGGGATGCGGACGAAATTATAAATAGAAGAGAATCCTGATCACATTCTCATTCCATTCATGTTCTAATTTCTATCTACTGCTCTATACTATATCACAGAGTTGACATACCCATTACAATCTCGTGCAGATTCCGTCTGTTGTATCTTGGGAGACTTTAAATACAGTCTTAAGAAAATTGTTTCGACAAGCCTCAGACGGAATTTCCTTCTTCAATCGGTTAGATTTATAATTGATTTATATTTCGATCATTTTTCTACGTTGTGCTATTTCTGTAAATAGTATTACGTTTGATCTATCGCTATAGTTATTGCTATAGTTGTTAGTTTGTTGTTGTAACGACCCCGGATTTTATATAAATTTAAATTGATAATTAATCTAATTTTTGAGTTAAAATTGTAAAATTAATTTGTAAATTAATGCGAGTTTCCCCGAATTCAAATAAATTCTGTATAAATCATTTAAAATATTGTATATGTATGTGAATGTATATATATATATATATATATGGGCATATATGAGTAAATTTGAAATTTTATATATATATATAAATATATATATATATATATATTTGATTTGAATTTAAATCGTAAATAAATGGTTTAAAATAAAAATACAAATTATATAAGATAAGGTATAAAGTAAATACATTTGATAAAATATAATAACATAAACTAAAATAGAAATTCACCTATATTACAAAATAATTATAAAACAAAATAAAATAAATACATAAATTATAGCAACATATTAAATATGGAAATACATTTAAAAATAACAAAAGAAAATACACATTCAAATAAGAAAACACAATATATATGAAGTATGTAGGCTTACAAAGTTAGAAGCCACCAGATTTTTTCTCTCATGCAATGTATAACATAAAATAAAGCAAAAGAAGACACTAGAGTAAATATCCATGTACAAATACAAATATAAGTATGGAATGAAACAAGTAAATAATATATATATATATATATATATATATATATATATATATCTATAAGCTTATCAATGAAGACAACATGATATATTTAAGTTGAACAAAATAAATATATAAGTATGAATTAACTTGTAAAAGGAAACAAGAAATATATATGAAGTATAAGAGCTTGTAAAGGAATACATCAAACTATTTCATATTTGTACAGCCGAAAGAAAATAATAAGATAAGTGTATTGTACAATGCTAATTAATGCAGCACCCAAATTGTTCTCATCAGCCTACAAACAAGAAAAAATCCCTGCTAACTAGTACAAGAAATTATATCAACTTGTACAACATAATTTATCACCCTGTAAACCTCATTTCCTATATACATCAACAACCATATCACCTCAGTTTCGTTCATCCATTTAAACTGAGTAAAAGAGAATCTGAAGTAATATCATCTTACAATCAAACCAAATACCAACTTAAAACTTCAAATTTAAAAATAAGCAATCAAAGAAATTTGAGATTAAGAAGGAGAAGACTTCTAGTAACAAGTTCAAAACCAGATTCAACTTCAACTTAAAAGACTACAACTTCAACTTTAAACTTGAAGACTTCTGGAATCTAAAAATGTTTAAGGTGAGTAACATATAGCTATTTAAACTTGAATCTATGTTGCCATTGCTCTGTTTGTATATACATGTGCCAGTGTTCTCTTCTTCTCTGTTACTTCACAGAGTACAAAACAACAAGAAAATTCCATTTCTTGTTTTCCAATCCATATCAAATTTTGGATCCTAAACAAAATAGTTGTGTTTAGGCATAGATGACAATCTAAAAATAGTTTCATGAAGTAAAAATGCATATAAAATGAAAAATCAAGTTTTTATAGTAAAAACTTTAATTTCTGGAAATTTCAAATATCACGAATTATTGATTCAAATACATAACTCGAATCCTCATAGAAAAATAGGATTTTTAAGCCTTGTTTGATATTTTTAAACAACTGGTTTGAGAGCAGTTTATTTTTGTTCGAAAAGTGGATTTTGATCAATTTCCGGTGATCAAACAAATTTTAGATGTTGAATTTTCGTTTGAACCTAGCTTATCTAGTAATGATATCAGGAAAATTGCTAAAAAAAATCGATTGCAAGAATTAATGGGACGAGACGAATTTAGGGTTTGTGTTCGAATTTTGGACATGTTTGGAAACAGGGTAATTTAATCACCATGGGTCGGTCGAGTACAGCGAGTTTTTGGGTAATGGTGGCTCTAGGTTTGACGAGTCGATGACCGAAGTTGCGTAAATTCTGGTGGTCGGTGTGTGACGAACGAAGCGTTGACAGGTTTTGAGGTGGTGTTTGCGTGCGTGTTCCACGTTTTGAGCTCGAACTCAAATTCGAATTTTGAAGTGATGGGGTGGTTCGAACGACCGGAGTTCATTGTCTACGAGTTCGTCGTCAGGTCGAGATCGTCGAAGTTGGTCGGAGTTCGCCAGAGGGGATGTGCACGTGCACGAGTACTTTGTGCCTGAGTGTTTTGTTTTGCCTGGGAAGAACTATTGTTTTCCTCGTGTCGTACTCGAGTAATTCGAGTAGTTTACTCGAAGCAAGAACGTGGAGTCTCGGGTCAAGTTTTGTTACAGGCTTCCAACCTGAACTGTTTTCTATTTTGAAATTTTAAAACTAAATTTAAATTTTAATCAAGGATTAAAAACCGAGTTTAAATCTAAAATGTAAATAAAGATTCCAGTTTGAATTGAAACTTAGTTTGAAAATAAATAAAGTTTTAAATTCAATTTGTTTAAATAATTTAAAAGAAATTAAATGTAGTGTAGGAATTTGAATTTAAAATGGACTTAGAAATTGTAAATGGAAAAAATTTAAACAAGTTAAAATTAAAAGTTAAACCTAAAATAAATTTTAAATCAGATTTTAAGATTTTGGAAATTAATTTTAATTTTATAACTTAAGTGTTGCAATAAGTTAAATATGTTAAAGTTAAAAAGAGAAATTTGATTTTTAACTCTTTAAATTTTCTTTTGTAATCAATTGTCATCTTAATATGTAGATTTAAAAGTGTTAGGAAATTTTGTTTTAAACTTATTTGAAGATAAACAATAATCTATTTCAATTTTTAATTTAAATTGAAATTTAAAAAGGAAATTTGAAACAATGTTTTCAATATATTGTGAATAATCATTAAATCATAAATATGAATGTGTTACTTTAAAAAAAAGATTTAGGATTTGAAATTCATAAATGAATGAGTTCCTAATGGTTAATTAATTTATAATCAAAAATGATTAATATAAGAAATTTTCTTTAAAAAGGTGATTAAAGAAATTTAATAGTTAATGAAATCATTAACTAAGATTATTTGAACAATTAATTAATGTGACTAATTTTAACAATGAATTTAGATAAATTAATTTAATAATGATCATGTGTGGATTCATTAAGCATAATTACTTAATATAACAAGGAATTAATTTATTTAGTGTAATTAATTGAGTTAACTTGATTAGTTCAAGTTAAATTTCTTATGTATAATTCAGAATATTCACTTAAAATTTTTGGAAATATAATTACTTAGGAAAGTAATTAATAGATAATTACTGGATGTAATTAATTAAATGATGATTAGTCACTTGAGTATAATTATTTGTTAGTAATCAAAGGATTAATTAATGAATGTGATTAATTAAGATTTATTAAAAAATTAAAGGTTAAATTGGTTCATTAATTAAGATTGATTAGTTAATAATTAAGGATCAACTAATAAATGATGAAAGGGAATTTATTTCAAATAATTTTATAATTAACTTATGATAATTAACCTGGAATAATAATTGATACATCTGATTTAAATTAATCAGTTGATTAATCGGTTTACATATGAATGTTGGATTTGACTGAATGATTGAATTGTTTGATATTATGATAATATATATTCTAATTTGTGTGTGATCTGTACTGTAGTTCATTTATCTGGGATGAATGTAATATATTATCTGTGATATATATATATATATATATATCTGTGATCTGTGAATAAATGATAAGCGTTATAGTTATACCGCTTATCAACTATATTTCTGTATTCTGATCTATGATGATTTATTGATGTTGCACTACTGTGTGAAACCCCTGGACTACACCAAACACACACAAATATGGATTTCACGAGGAAATCGGTTAAGTCACAAATAATTTAAATTTAATATTTTGAAATTGAAATTTTAATTTCAATTGATTTTGGAAATGGATTTGGGTTAAATGTTAAATCTTTTAAAAAGGTGTTTTTAAGATAAAAGTTATTTTGAATAACTTGGTAAAGTTTTTCAATTTAAATAATTAAATTTGAATTTGAATTCAAAATATTGAATTGAATTCAATGATTGGAAATTATGGTTAGAGATGTTATAAATGTGTTTATATGAATTCAAACCATTTTGAAAGTATTGTTTGAGAATTTGAATTTAACCAAGGACTTTAACTTGTATAAATAAATCAGATTTTCCAAAATGAAAACTATTTGTTTTCAAATAATAAAAGCTTTCATAAGGAATGAATTTCCAATTTGTGTTAAAAGAATTTCATGTTTGAATTGGAAAATGGTTTTCCAAGTTACAAATAAATCTTTGTGAAAGGTTGTTGAACTTTGTTTTGAAATTGGAAAGGTGTACCTTTCGTATAAAAGGTCAAAATTGAATTGTTTTGAAAGCTATCAATTAATCTTTGATTTAAAGATTTAATTAGTTAATCCAATTGAAATTGAAATTGAAATTGATTTGGAAAATCTATGAATGAATCTTTGTGAAACTGGGTGAACTTTGTGAATTGAATCTTTTTGTTTAAAAAGATTAGAATGGTAATGTGTTTAAACCATTTAAAGAGGAAATTTGGATAATAAGTCATGACTTAACTGAAATTCCAATATCCATATATTTTAAAATATTGCACTCATTATTCGGTTTAGCCGGGAGAGGACTTTGTGTCATATAACCCATTCTAAATAATGATACGTCGTATATGGATTGCATTTGAAGACCGGTGGTGAAGACCGGGTATTTGTGAGAACGATAGGATAACTTATCGATTGTCTCTGCACTGAGTCGCGCCGGTATAGAGATTTCCTAAGTGATGGGAAATCCGATCGGGATTGTGAATACCCGGATTGCAAGGGCTTCTTTGGAAGTGCCTTCGGTTCTATTCGAACCCGGAACAGACTTGTATGGTTGTATGTCTGACATTACACTTTGAGATATAAAGCTGATTTCTTTCAAATACATTTCTATTCGGTGGCGGAGATTTATTCTCTTAGCTTAACACCCTTCTCTGAGACGTATGAGCTCAGAGGTTATGTAGTTGAAGGTTATCAATGATATACTCCCAATTTGGTAGTGTGGCATGCTAAGTGTTGCTGTGTGTTGTTGATCATTTGTTGATCAAAGCATGGCTTTGTGAAAAAGCGTAGCTTTGTGGACGAGACCTCATCGAACCTCACAAACCGGAAATGGTCGAAAAAGGAAAGATGCGGCAAGGTTATGAGGGTCGCTCCCTTTAGGGTATGTCATTTCCTTCTGGAAAAAGGTGGTATCATCGTATGGAGCCCAGATATTTACCTGAGTGGTTGCTCCAATCACATTTACTGTGTGATTGTTGTTGTGTGATCGAGGGCCCTCGGATAAAGGTCCCAAAGGACCGGGGGGTGGCATATTCGTGTAGTAGTTACCTAGTGTAAGAGGTAACCCGGCCTTGTGTTGGCAGAGAGCTAGTTAGTTCTCGGGACGTCCATCCAGAGGCGTACCCATGTGGCAGTAGGAAGTTCCTTAGCCTGACCATTTGTTGGAAATCCAATTCCCAATACGGACCCAGTACGGTTTTAGTTGTAGAACCTGCCATTTACTTATGGTGGTCACCACTGTTTAGATGGTAGCTATAGTAGGCATAGTTCGGAATGTCTATGCTAGCTAAGATTAATATTATACTTTCAAATGTTTTACGCTATGCACTAATAATAATAATCCAATGATTTTGCGTAGTAAGCATGTTTGACTATCATAAGAAGAAATCTCCTCCAATTCTGCGTTTGCATTGTGTGTGTGGCGGGAGGTCTTATGGTAGTTTCATTTTCCAAAAACATTGTAAATTTCAAGTTTACTTTGTTTTCCAAAGCCAACTGTTTTTGTTACTCACACCAGTCCCATGACTGACTCGGAGTTTATTGTTCCCTTCCTAAACTCTGGGTGCCCACAATTTTCCACACGGGCAGTCTAGAGTTGGGTTTTTTTTCTAGATAGTCAGGTTCAGTAGAGTATCTGGAACTAGTTCCGTGTTTGGAGTTCACTCGACGACTGCACTTGCTTATCTCGGTGCAACGTGATGGTAGTTCGAGCTGATGTTGGAGTTGTTGGACTCATTCTCTTTTGAGGATCATTTGGAGTTATCACTTCTGTTATTTCCGCTATATCATTATTTATCTATGATATTGTTGTATCATATTGATAGCATTGTTGTATATCATTCTGGATATTGTATTCATTGGAGTTGTATATGATATCATCTATTTCTTTATTCCGTTGTGTTGTTATACTTACTGTGTTATAAGCTCTGGTGAGCCAGATTCGGCGTTTGAATCTACGACATTTTGAGCACAAGTGAAGTACGGGTGGCGATTTTCGAAGGCCGAGTTCAGAATCTTCACATTTGGTATCAGAGCTGAAGGTTAAACTTTAGCTATTGAGTATAACACATTAAGTAGCTCATTAGAGATAGGGTGAAGTATACCCTAGAATGAGTAATCTCTAAGATATCCATCCGTATGCCTCAGTAAATTCTCTTGCTATCCACTGATAGTAAGTATGAGTGCAAGAAGTGAATGAGATAGGGGACAGGGGAATATGAATATAAATGGTCAATACCCTGTAACAACAAGGAAACTATCTTTTCTCTATCAATCTCTTTTGTTCGTCATCTCTTCTCAATTCTTTGATAGTTCCTGGTAGATCCAGGAAGTAGATTTGATATATTTGCATGGGACATAAACTCCAAATAGGTCAAAATTGATGTTTGGATCAATTGGTTGCTTTGTTTGCTATGGTTGATAGGTATACTTTAGTTCTAAACTGAAAGTTTTGAAATTGTATCCATATATCTATCTATTCTTTGGGTCCCAATATATTCTACGAATGGTTAGTTATCCCTTCGGACTAACCAATGCCACTGCATATTTCGTAGATCTGGATAACCCGAGTATCTTGTAAAAAAAATTAAATAGATTCGTTCTCGTATCTATTATTGATATTCTGATTTGGTAAGCCAAATGTAGAATAAATATTCAGTTTGATTTGATGAAATATTCTTCATCTATCTGTGTGTCTCCTTGGCAAATTTCGAGGACGAAATTCTTTTAAGCAGGGAAAGTTGTAACGACCCCGGATTTTATATAAATTTAAATTGATAATTAATTTAATTTTTGAGTTAAAATTGTAAAATTAATTTGTAAATTAATGCGAGTTTCCCCGAATTCAAATAAATTCTGTATAAATCATTTAAAATATTGTATATGTATGTGAATGTATATATATATATATTTGGGCATATATGAGTAAATTTGAAATTATATAAATATATATATATATTTGATTTGAATTTAAATCGTAAATAAATGGTTTAAAATAAAAATACAAATTATATAAGATAAGGTATAAAGTAAATACATTGGATAAAATATAATAACATAAACTAAAATAGAAATTCACTTATATTACAAAATAATTATAAAACAAAATAAAATAAATACATAAATTATAGCAACATATTAAATATGGAAATACATTCAAAAATAACAAAAGAAAACACACATTCAAATAAGAAAACACAATATATATGAAGTATGTAGGCTTACAAAGTTGGAAGCCACCAGATTTTTTCTCTTATGCAATGTATAACATAAAATAAAGCAAAAGAAGACACTAGAGTAAATATCCATGTACAAATACAAATATAAGTATGGAATGAAACAAGTAAACAATATATATATATATATATCTATAAGCTTATCAATGAAGACAACATGATATATTTAAATCGAACAAAATAAATATATAAGTATGAATTAACTTGTAAAAGGAAACAAGAAATATATATGAAGTATAAGAGCTTGTAAAGGAAGACATCAAACTATTTCATATTTGTATAGCCGAAAGAAAATAATAAGATAAGTGTATTGTACAATGCTAATTAATGCAGCACCCAAATTGTTCTCATCAGCCTAAAACAAGAAAAAATCCCTGCTAACTAGTACAAGAAATTATATCAACTTGTACAACATAATTTATCACCCTGTAAACCACATTTCCTATATACATCAACCATATCACCTCAGTTTCGTTCATCCATTTAAATTGAGTAAAAGAGAATCTGAAGTAATATAATCTTACAATCAAACCAAATACCAACTTAAAACTTTAGATTTAAAACCAAGCAATCAAAGAAATTTGAGATTAAGAAGGAGAAGACTTCTAGTAACAAGTTCAAAACCAGATTCAACTTAAAACACTACAACTTCAACTTTCAACGTGAAGACTTCTGGAATCTAAAAATGTTTAAGGTGAGTAACATATAGCTATTTAAACTTGAATCTATATTGCCATTGCTCTGTTTGTATATACATGTGCCAGTGTTCTCTTCTTCTCTGTTACTTCACAGAGTACAAAACAACAAGAAAATTCCATTTCTTGTTTTCCAATCCATATCAGATTTTGGATCCTAAACAAAATAGGTGTGTTTAGGCATAGATGACAATCTAAAAATAGTTTCATGAAGTAAAAATGCATATAAAATGGAAAAATCAAGTTTTTACAGTAAAAACTTTAATTTCTGGAAATTTCAAATATCACGAATTATTGATTCAGATACATAACTCGAATCCTCGTAGAAAAATAGGATTTTTAAGCCTTGTTTGATGATTTTTAAACAACTGGTTTGAGAGCAGTTTATTTTTGTTCGAAAAGTGGATTTTGATCAATTTCCGGTGATCAAACATATTTTGGATGTTGAATTTTCGTTTGAACCTAGCTTATCGAGTAATGATATCAGGAAAATTGCTAAAAAAAATTTCGATTGCAAGAATTAATGGGACGAGACGAATTTAGGATTTGTGTTCGAATTTTGGACATGTCTGGAAATAGGGTAATTTCATCACCACGGGTCGATTGAGTGCAGCGAGTTTTTGGGTAATGGTGGCTCTAGGGTTGACGAGTCGATGACCGGAGTTGCGTGAATTCTGGTGGTCGGTGTGTGACGAACGAAGCGTTGACAGGTTTTGAGGTGGTGTTTGCGCGCGTGTTCCAGGTTTTGAGCTCGAACTCAAATTCGAATTTTGAAGTGATGGGGTGGTTCGAATGACCGGAGTTCATTGTCGACGAGTTCGTCGTCAGGTCGAGATCATCGAAGTTGGTCGAAGTTCGCCAGAGGGGATGTGCACGTGCACGAGTACTTTGTGCCTGAGTGTTTTGTTTTGCCTAGGAAGAACTATTGTTTTCCTCGTGTCGTACTTGAGTAATTCGAGTAGTTTACTCGAAGCAAGAACGTGGAGTCTCGGGTCAAATTTTTATACAGGCTTCCAACCTGAACTGTTTTCTGTTTTGAAATTTTAAAACTAAATTTAAATTTTAATCAAGGTTTAAAAACTGAGTTTAAATCTAAAATTTAAATAAAGATTCTAGTTTGAATTGAAACTTAGTTTGAAAATAAATAAAGTTTTAAATTCAATTTGTTTCAATAATTTAAAATAAATTAAATGTAGTGTAGGAATTTGAATTTAAAATGGACTTAGAAATTGTAAATGGAAAAAATTTAAACAAGTTAAAATTAAAAGTTAAACCTGAAATAAATTTTAAATCAGATTTTAAGATTTTGGAAATTAATTTTAATTTTATAACTTAAGTGTTGCAATAAGTTAAATATGTTAAAGTTAAAAAGAGAAATTTGATTTTTAACTCTTTAAAATTTCTTTTGTAATCAATTGTCATCTTAATATGTAGATTTAAAAGTGTTAGGAAATTTTGTTTTAAACTTATTTGAAGATAAACAAGAATCTATTTCAATTTTGAATTTAAATTGAAATTTAAAAAGGAAATTTGAAACAATGTTTTCAATATATTGTGAATAATCATTAAATCATAAATATGAATGTGTTACTTTAAAAAAAGAAGATTTAGGATTTGAAATTCATAAATGAATGAGTTCCTAATGGTTAATTAATTTATAATCAAAAATGATTAATATAAGAAATTTTCTTTAAAAAGGTGATTAAAGAAATTTAATAGTTAATGAAATCATTAACTAAGATTATTTGAACAATTAATTAATGTGACTAATTTTAACAATGAATTTAGATAAATTAATTTAATAATGATCATGTGTGGAATCATTAAGCATAATTACTTAATATAAGTAATCAAGGAATTAATTTATTTAGTGTAATCAATTGAGTTAACTTGATTAGTTCAAGTTAAATTTCTTATGTATAATTCAAAATAATCACTTGAAAATTTTGGAAATATAATTACTTAGGAAAGTAATTAATAGATAATTACTGGATGTAATTAATTAAATGATGATTTGTCACTTGAGTATAATTATTTGTTAGTAATCAAAGGATTAATTAATGAATGTGATTAATTAAGATTTATTAAATAATTAAAGGTTAAATTGGTTCATTAATTAAGATTGATTAGTTAATAATTAAGGATCAACTAATAAATGATGAAAAGGAATTTATTTCAAATAATTTGTAATTAACTTATGATAATTAACCCGGATTAATAATTGATACATCTGATTTAAATTAATCAGTTGATTAATCGGTTTACTTATGAATGTTGGATTTGACTGAATGATTGAATTGTTAGATATTCTGATATGTGATGTTGTGTGATATATATTCTAATTTGTGTGTGATTTGTACTGTAGTTCATTTATCTGGGATGAATGTAATATATTATCTGTGATATATATATATATATATATATATATATCTTTGATCTGTGAATAAAAGATAAACGTTATAGTTATACCGCTTATCAACTATATTTCTGTATTCTGATCTATTATGATTTATTGATGTTGCACTACTGTGTGAAACCCCTGGACTACACCATACACACACAAATATGGATTTCACGAGGAAATCGGTTAAGTCACAAATGATTTAAATTTAATATTTTGAAATTGAAATTTTAATTTCAATTGATTTTGGAAATGGATTTGGGTTAAATGTTAAAGCTTTTAAAAAGGAGTTTTTAAGATAAAAGTTATTTTGAATAACTTGGTAAAGTTTTTCAATTTAAATAATTAAATTTGAATTTGAATTCAAAATTTTGAATTGAATTCAATGATTGGAAATTATGGTTAGAGATGTTATAAATGTGTTTATATGAATTCAAACCATTTTGAAAGTATTGTTTGAGAATTTGAATTTAACCCAAGGACTTTAACTTGTATAAATGAATCAGATTTTCCGAAATGAAAACTATTTGTCTTCAAATAATAAAAGCTTTCATATAAGGAATGAATTTCCAATTTGTGTTAAAAGAATTTCAAGTTTGAATTGGAAAATGGTTTTCCAAGTTATAAATAAATCTTTGTGAAAGGTTGTTGAACTTTGTTTTGAAATTGGAAAGGTGTACCTTTCGTATAAAAGGTCGAAATTGAATTGTTTTGAAAGCTATCAATTAAATCTTTGATTTAAAGATTTAATGAGTTAATCCAATTGAAATGGAAATTGATTTGGAAAATCTATGAATGAATCTTTGTGAAACTGGGTGAACTTTGTGAATTGAATCTTTTTGTTTAAAAAGATTAGAATGGTAATGTGTTTAAACCATTTAAAGAGGAAATTTGGATAATAAGTCATGACTTAACTAAAATTCCAATATCCATATATTTTAAAATATTGCGCTCATTATTCCGTTTAGCCGGGAGAGGACTTTGTGTCATATAACCCATTCCGAATAATGATACGTCGCATATGGATTGCATTTGAAGACCAATGGTGAAGACCGGGTATTTGTGAGAACGATAGGATAACTTATCGATTGTCTCTGCACTGAGTCGCGCCGGTATAGAGATTTCCTAAGTGATGGGAAATTCGATCGGGATTGTGAATACCCGGATTGCAAGGGCTTCTTTGGAAGTGCATTCACTTATGTTCAAACGCGGAACAGACTTGTATGGTTGTATGTCTAACATTACACTTTGAGATATAAAGCTGATTTCTTTCAAATACATTTCTATTTGGTGATGGGGATTTATTCTCTTAGCTTAACACCCTTCTCTGAGATGTATGAGCTCAGAGGTTACGTAGTTGAAGGTTATAAGTGATATACTCCCAATTTGGTAGTGTGGCATGCTAAGTGTTGCTGTGTGTTGCTGATCATTTGTTGACCAAAGCATGGCTTTGTGAAAAAGCGTAGCTTTGTGGACGAGACCTCATCGAACCTCACAAACCGGAAATGGTCGAAACAGGATAGATGCGGCAAGGTTATGAGGGTCGCTCCCTTTAGGGTATGTCATTTCCTTCTGGAAAAAGGTGGTATCATGGTATAGAGCCCAGATATTTACCTGTGTGGTTGCTCCAATCTCATTTACTGTGTGATTGTTGCTGTGTGATCGAGGGCCCTCGGATAAAGGTCCCAAAGGACCGGGGGGGTGGCATATTCGTGTAGTAGTTACCTAGTGTAAGAGGTAACCCGACCTTGTGTTGGCAGAGAGCTAGTTAGTTCTCGGGACGTCCATCCAGAGGCGTACCCATGTGGTAGTAGGAAGTTCCTTAGCCTGACCATTTATTGGAAATCCAATTCCCAATACGGACCCAGTACGGTTTTAGTTGTAGAACCTGCCATTTACTTATGGTGGCCACCACTGTTTAGATGGTAGTTATAGTAGGCATAGTTCGAAATGTCTATGCTGGCTAAGATTAATATTATACTTTTAAATGTTTTACACTATGCACTAATAATAATAATCCAATGATTTTGCGTAGTAAGCATGTTTGACTATCATAAGAAGAAATCTCCTCCAATTCTGCGTTTGCATTGTGTGTGTGGCGGGATGTCTTATGGTAGTTTCATTTTTCAAAAACATTGCAAATTTCAAGTTTACTTTGTTTTCCAAAGCCAACTGTTTTTATTACTCACACCAGTCCCATGACTGACTCGGAGTTTATTGTTCCCTTCCTAAACTCTGGGTGCCCACAATTTTCCACACGGGCAGTCTAGAGTTGGGTTTTTTTTCAGATAGTCAGGTTCAGTAGAGTATCTGGAACTAGTTCCGTGTTTGGAGTTCACTCGACGACTGCACTTACTTATCTCGGTGCAACGTGATGGTAGTTCGAGCTGATGTTGGAGTTGTTGGACTCATTCTCTTTTGAGGGTCATTTGGAGCTATCACTTCTGTTATTTCCGCTATATCATTATTTATCTCTGATATTGTTGTATCATATTGATAGCATTGTTGTATATCATTCTGGATATTGTATTCATTGGAGTTGTATATGATATCATCTATTTCTTTATTCCGCTGTGTTGTTATACTTACAGTGTTATAAGCTCCGGTGAGCCAGATTCGGCGTTTGAATCTGCGGCATTTTGAGTACAAGTGAAGTACGGATGCCGATTTTCGGAGGCCGAGTTCAGGATCTTCACAGTTGTTGTAATTTAATTACGACATAATTATTGCTTAAATTAGCTAATACAGACTTCCAAAGTAGTGGAAATCTGATTGATAAACTTATGAGACAAGTTTATAATTGATTATTCTCTGTTTTGGTATACTAGACGTATAACAAACCCTAGCTCATAGTCGACATCAAATCGCGCCTTTTGAGCTTAGCCTGCCGTTGCGCCTCAACCTCTCATCTTCCCTCAACCAATCTTCATGCCTCATCCTAAGACATGCCTCAACCAATCGTCATGCCTCAACCTGTTTAATGGCACTTGTCGACGTCGAGGAATTACCAGTTCACCTAGGAGGATTGATTTTGGGACATCTAATGGCTAGTCGGACACCAGTTGAAGAAATTATTACTACACACTATTCACATCAATTGCTTCATGAGATGTACAAGGTGAATTGCACTTCTGCGATTAAGTTTATTTCATATATCTATCTAATGTATGCTTGTAAATGCTCAATAATAATTTATTTCTTATCCAAGGTCTTTTTTGATTATTCCATGAATTTCTTTATCGGTATATATACATGCTAATTATATTAGATTTTTCGAAAGAGTTTCTTTAGAAGTATTACCTAAACCTTTCTTGTCTTGTGCATGCTCATAAATGATTCAAAATCTTATTTAGTTTTTATGTAAAAAAAGAAATAAAATGAGATCTATAAGCTTATAAATAAGCTCATGTATTTTTATCTTACAATCATAATCATTTAAATTATTTGGAAACAAATACAAACATATTGAGATTCAGTTGAATTTCGATTCAGAGACAAATCTATTGTTACTTTAGATAAATGTGCCCATTCTTTTTGTGGCATCAAATTTTTTCCAGGGAAGATAAACCATTTTGTTAGTGTTACAGTGGGTATGTAAATAAATCTTGATGTGACCACTTTTCATTTGTTAATTTGACGTTCTTCAGGCTTCAGTATATTGTACATCTGTCATCATATTATAGGAAGAGTATTTCAATCGCATACTTATTTAGTTGATTTTTTTAACTTCGCCACTTGCCGATATTTGGATCTGCTGGTATTATAGGAAATCCTATCAACTTTGCAAGGAACGTTGGACTTTGTATCTGGGAGTTTCTTTCAGTGTCAAGAAAAGAGAATGTTTGGGTGCGTAAAATATTTCATTTAGGCCTGTAACCATATTTGTTTTGAGCAATAAATTTGAACTTGTGCATAGCCCCGTTGGACTGTTAAATAGTATCACACAAGGCTCAAAATGTCTTATCTATCTATACTATTATTAGTGAGTTGAATTTCAAGCTTACACAGGCCTACTTGAAATTTGGCAACTGAACAGTCGCATTTTTAATTTATTTATATTCCAAACTTTAAAATGTGATAACTTTTTCTACATTGATTGGATTTAAGAATCGTTTTCACTATTAAATCTCAAATTTAATTTGCTATCCAATGATATCCATTGTTTATAGCTAAAAATAAATTTTTTAAAATCATAATTTTATATAGCAGCTTTAATTGCACAATTATTTTGTGTCACCGCTGTGTACCGCGTTTCTGTATCAGCATTATTATGATGATCATAAACATTACATAGTAGTTTTACCTAGATTATTATAATGTATTTATTATCTTTTAACATATTTGAAAGGAATATTTTTTTTGAATTATACAATTATGGTTGCCTTTGAATATTGTAACTACATTATGTAATAAAGTAATAATCTTGATTGTGTTTGATAGTATTCAAACTTAGTGCAGTTATAATTTAACCCCATCAAAAATGGTGTAATAATTTATAGGCATTTTTTGAATTAATTTAACTACGTTAGCATTTTTTTTATTGCATTTACTATTGATGATTTTGACTATATTCGATAATTTTATTCAATTTTAAAACAGTTATAAATTAATGAAATTAAGAAAATGCAATTATAATTTACCAGCAAGTTTTGGGTAAATTTAACTATATTTGAAGATTTTTAACCACATTTATGTGATGAAGTAATAAATTTGGCTACATTTCAGGAATTTATTCAATCTTAATACAAGTAAAAATTTAACTACATTAATAAAATGCAGTTATAATTTAATGACAATTTTGAATTATGCATGATAGAAATTGAATATTTCAGCTATATTTATGTGATGCAGTAATAATTTTGGTTGTACACGATGATTTATTCGAGCTTATTGTAGTTAAAATTTAAATGCATTAAGCAAAAGCGCTTATTATTTTGCAGTATTTTTGGAATTAAGCAATTATTGTTTTTGAATATTTTAACTGCATTTGTGTGATGCAATACTAATTTAGCTGTAGTAATAATTTTGTTTGATGTTAACGATAGTTATTTAACCGCATTATGAAAATATAATTGAAAAATGAATTTTGATTTTTGATAGCTTGAGATGATTAAATAATGACTTCACATAATTAATGCTTGATTCAACCGTGCAGCTCAGCATTTAATACATTGCTTCCAGGTTTGATGACATAATTTGGCTAAGTTTACTCAATTTCGTTTACAATTACGATGATCAATAATACAATAAGCATATAAGTTGTTGTATTCGGGCTTAAGGTAGATGCACAGTTTAAGTGCTGGGTCAAAACATGTGTTGTAGTGAGAATAATGTTGATAACCACCTAAAAGAGTTTATTTTTTATTTTTTGCAGTAAATTCTAAAATCACTTGCACCACCACCGTCAGAAAACTTCTAGAAAACAATTGATGAATGTATCTTTGTATAGATGATTATGTAGTCATAGTTTGATTATTAGATATAGTTAATAGGTCAGACGAGCAGTGAGAGAATTTAGTAATAATACTGCATCAATGACACTTTTGCCTTTTTTGGCTGCAGGTACAAATACCTTCAATGGTTAAAATAATTGACCGATGTAATGCATCTATTAAGGCCAAGAAAACATCACCTATTTGCGCTCAAGCCAATATCATACACGCGTTGCTAGCAGTTATTTCTGAGGCTAAAAAATGAATGGACTTCTCACAATTGTTCTCTTCTGTATGTTTTGGATATTTTCAAATATTGGTTACTACGACCAGCTGTATGCCGTGTTTTGTACCCTGCATCGTCATAGATCAGATTCGGTGAACAATAGTAATTTATATTGGAACCCATGTTATTTTCTTATTGCATCATCATTTCTATTTCAATTGAATCTTCTGTTTTACTACTTTTCCCCTGTACTACATCTGTTGCTTTTTTCTTTTTTCTTTTGCTCCCTTTTTTTAGCTGTTGACAAATACTTTTCCTGACTGTTTACAAATTTCATCCTATTACTATATTTCTCCCCATTGCAAAAAACTTTTGTTACTCTTATTTAATTAAATCGAACTGCACTGTGTCTTTGTGTCTGCAGTTTACAGTGAATACTTCAACTATATCTATGCACATTGAAGCAGCTGTGTAATTGCAAAAGCAACAACATTGGTGTTATATGCCATAGTGAATATATCTATGCATTAGCGGATAAATTTTTAACACATTATCCTCTAAATAGTCTGTGAACTTTAACATATTCACTGTAATTGTTTTGTTCGATTTTAATTGTGATTATCATAACCAAATATATCTATGTATTCTTTATCCCACCAAATTGTTATTCATGATGTAACACTATCGTTCAACAATGTTTTTTCATTACCACCGTATTAAATTTCTTATACATTTGGATATGACCTATGCAACAACAATATTTTTTCAACATCCGTATGTGAAGCACGAGTTCGCACTAGTTACCAATATAGTACTATATGCCATAAGCTGTGCTATTACTCAGTTTACAAAAACTGCTCACAAGGTGAACTAGTTTGGTCTCCGATTTAATGCAAATAGAGTTGCATTCTTTATTATTAATTTTAGCATAATGATTCATACTGTAAAAATTTATCATCTGCAGGGGATAGTTGCCCTCACATCTGATGAGCAAGTTGTTGCTGAAATGGACACGCAACATAAGGATGTAGAATCACATGGCAAAGGAATATTAAGTGAATTCCTTGAGGTAAGCATTTTCTTTTTCTTTTTAAATTTAGCTTACACACTGTTATTGCTTCTGATTCCGAAATTTTATCTTCACACTGTCCCTAATTATTTTTGTATGATAATGCTATTTGTTAATGATGTAAAGCATTATGTGATGTCTTTTTTTCTGTTAAGATAGTTTGTCACTATATCACACAAATGATCTCCTTGTAAATTCTTTGGAGAAATCTGCTTAGTATGTTATATACTTTTAGCTAGTCCTGTACATGAAAGTCTTAATGTGCTGTGGAATCTTCAAATTCTGGCATATACATGCATCTAAGATGAGCTACTACATTAGTTGGCTATTGGAACTTAATTTCCAATACTAATCATGTCTTCCATTTCGATATTTGTTCCATAAATACATAATAAATGAAACAGAAAAATAAGTGCATACTCCATATTGATAAAAAAAAGGATAATGAAACCTGATGCACATGATTAAACATCAAAAATACATTATATGTTTATGGAAGATACAAACTACTATATCTTTTTCCTAGTCTACTTGAGAATGAGCACATCTGAAAAGTACAGTTGACTCATGTTAATTCGCATTAATAATATGGCCTCACAGGACTACTCTAATCTCCTATCAGAGGTGCAGAAAGGCATGGACTACCCGGAGTTCCCTCGGGTATTTTATCCTTCCACCTTTATTTTTTTTTATGTGATTTAATATACCTTCAGTTGAATAACATATGTTTTTTTTGAAAAGTTGGTAAATGGGCCGAGCTCAGAATGTTTACAAAAGAAAAGATGAGGTTGGGTAAACTAATTAATACCCGCAACCTCACCTCAAATACACAAACCCTAATATGACTAGGACAAAAAAATGCCTCCAACAACATACATCAAAAGAAAACAAAAATGGCGAACCGCCATGGGCGAACTCTGTTATGGTGGCTTCCAGAATTTCGTGTCCTCATTATAGTTATTTTCAGTACACTTCGAGGCACATTTGTTGATGTAATTGATAGATCTGCTCTCAATGCCTAATAGATCCTTTGATTTGCCATAAAGAGTGTTTCTTTCCTTCAGATCTTTACTTTTATTGATAAAGGCACGCCCTTTGTGGCTCCAATTGCTGCTTTTGTAGTTGTTTTGATTCTTTGATTCCTTCAGAAGGTCAAAACTGCAGTAAAGCTTGCTGCTTTCAACTTCATTAGCAATCCAGTATTCCGCTTTATTGGCTACTTTGCTGCTTTCGCCCTTTTCCCACATAGATAAGTGATAAATATTGTCATTAAGCTTGCTAATGTAGTGATATTTGCCAACCATTTGCAAGTTATGATCTAAATGCTTTGTTTTGCTTTGAATCAGGGGAAGCTTCCGCTTCATTGATTCCTTGCTTGTTGTGCGGTAGCTCCTGCCAATATCAGGTAATGCATTATTAATATTTTTAGTCTGATTATGATTAAATGAGGAATTATATATAAAAGAGTCCCGTTTTCTTCCCTTGCATGAGTCTCTCGTGGTATTGGAGCTGGAATGGCCGTCTCCAGCAGATGATCTATTGAAGTTGCTAGTATTTCTCCCTAAAGATAGAGGCCAATGATTGTTGGTATAAAAATAACCGCCATGGGAAATAATATTTTTGAGTTTCCCACTCTGTAAGTATGATTCCACTCTTATTTCATAGTCAACCTGGTCATTGACATCTAAATAAAGATGATGTGGAAGAGTACTATTATTGCTTGCTTTTCGATTTAGAATGTGAAAGTCTATTTCTATGCATTTCCAAATTTGAATGGCTTCTGTTTCCTTTTCTGTATGTAACATAGCATTCCTTTCTTTCCATATATAATATATGGCAATAGTTAGCATGATGCTAGCCTTGTTGAATTATTTTGATTTGATTTTGAAGCTTTGTTGAATGTGTTGAATACTTTCTTTGATGCTTTGAATTGGAATGTTTTGAGTGAAGTAAGGGAGTATTCTTGACTTCTGAGCTGGTTTTGGAGTTTGTTCGAGCAGTTCAGACTCCTAGTGCAGCACCTACCCATCCTCTCATTCACTGTTCAGCTTTTGTCCGCATGTGCAACAATTTTTTACCTTGGAGGGAAACAGGTCATGGGCAACGAAGGAGTTATAGGAGTTCAAGATTGGCTGAAGACATGCGAGCAGATCTTTACTCGCATGGAGTTGTCAGGTGTTCATAGAGTTCAAGTGGCATCGAGTCAGCTGCAAAAGAGAGCTTTGGATTGGTACGACTTGCTAGTGATAGAGATAGATGAGGTAGAGTTGACTTGGAAGCAGTTCGGAGCTCGTTTTGAGTTGAAGTTCATGCTAGAGGCGAAGAAGGCAACCTTAGCCAAAGATTCATTAACTTGGAGCATGGCAACTCCTTAGTTTCAGAGTATGTTGCTACATTTGAGTCCTTATCCAAGTATGGATTGGAGCTTATCCTCACACCAGTGCATAAGAATCAACATTTTGTATATGGATTGAGGAAGCCTTTGAGGAGGGCACTTTTGACTCAACTTGAAATTTCATTCGAGAAGCTTGTGGATTATGCACTTAGACTTGAGGAGACGGAGAACGAGAGTAGTGATTACCCTCAGTAAAAGAAGGAATTCAACCATAAAAGGAAGGCACCACAATACACCTGGAAGTTCGAAGTTCCAAAAAGGAGGCGAAGAAGCAAGATTCCAACTACAACAACCAAAGGCGCACATTAGGCGAGTGTTTCAATTATGGAGCCAAGGATCATTTCATTAAGAAATGTCCGAGTCCCAAGATATGTCGCCACTATAGGAAAATAGGTCATTTAGTTTCCGCTTGTCAAATTGCACCTAAGAAAGCGGTTAGAGCTCTTAGCCAGCATTAGGTAGCTTCTCCTCCTTTCCTATTATTCTTAGGATTTCTTCTTCTTCTTCGGATCCTATCTTTGGGTTTGATCAACACGGATGCTTTTTATTCACACGTGTTGAAAGGACTGTTAGTATTATCCCTTTTGGATGATTGGATGTTAGCTTCTTTCCTTAGGCCTTAGTAGTAAAAATTGTTGCAAGTTGGAAAATTAGTAGATAATCTTCCACTATAAATGATTGGTTGATTGTTTTTTATGAATGCAGGTTTTGCATTATTGGTTTTTATTTGGAACGATGATTAAAGTACATGTATAATATAATATAAATGGGATTAGAAGAAAAAAATAAAATAGAATACATATACTTAAGTAACTTAATATATACCAACAACTAAATGAATGAATGAAGTATTTTGGTTGCTAAAGATAGATGAGCTAATGTATGTGTGATTTCAAAATATAAATATTTTTGTGTAAGAAAATATATGATCTAAGAAGGAAATTTAATTATGAAATTTAATTTATAAAGTAATTGAAGAGTCTTAAGAAGTGAGTGTGTGTGTGTGTTTAGAGCTACATATTGTATGTAAAGTAATTTTCTTCTTTATTAACTCATTTTATTTTCTTTGTGAGAAATTAGTAATGCAAATTCAATTTTCATAACTTTCGAAATAAAAAAATTAGTTTAAGAATTATAATTAAGAAGGCTTGTAGTAATTTTGGATCAATTAAAATTTTCAAGTAGAGTAGATGTTGAACACTTCTTTAAAAAGTGCTGAAGTAAAAATGCCATATCTTTTTCTTGGTAAATCCGTTTTTGATGAATCTTTTTTAGATAAAAAGATAATTCTATAAGGAATAATTTTTGCTTTAATCATTTTTTAAGATTATTCAATTTTCTGGGTCAAATTCATGTTTTAAACAGAGTTATAAACTTTGTCCTGTCAAAATTTCTTAGCTAACACCAGAATTTGTTTTATTCATAACTTTTGAACCATTGATCCGATTTAATGAACTTGTGCTTTGTAGAAAGCTATAAATGTAAGGAAAATCTTTTATTTTATGAGTTTTGTCAAATTGTGAAAGTAAAAAACACTAATTTGTATAAAGGACTTAGAAAATAAAAGGGTTTTCAGTTTTGAAAAATATTGAAGTTGTAAATAATAGTTAAGCATTGCATTTTTTATCTTCTTAATTTAATATTGAAAAAGATATTTAAGCAATATTTTTCAACTTTATTTTGAGTTACTAATAAAAAAAATTTAATAAAGAAAAACATTGTGTTTAAAAGAATAACATGGTTGTATATGTACTTAGACGATTTTTATATGATGTATGATGGTTGAATTTTAAATTTTAGTAAAGAAGCAATACTAAACTTTATATGTGTTATAGACTTTCTTGAATATGAAATTGCGAGGATGCAATTTCTTTAAGGGGGGAAGCCTATAACAACCTTGAATTATGTTTATTTATTTAAAAAAATTAAATTAAGGATTTAAATTATAAATTTAAATAAGAAGTTGATTTTAAGGATGATAAATGGATTCTTTAGAATGCGAATTCTTAAGTTTAATAATATTGGTGAATTAATATATGAAGTAAATATTTATGGAGTTTATAATAAATGCATTTATTAAGAAATATATAATTTGTATTATACCTTTTGTTTTGTTTATAAAAAGATGATTTAAAAATTAATCAACTCCTTTTAATAATAAATAGAAGCTTTTTATTCGATAAGTATTTAAGAAGCATACTTTTATTTACTATGATTTATGGTTTTAAATATTTAGTTAATTAATTCAGAAAGCCATTTGTTAATTTAGAAATTAAAAAGGAATAAATAATTTCAAATAGGAGAATGTTAGAACTAAAAATATAAGATGTAAATATTCTCAAGTTTATTTATCATGTGGCTTGATTAATTAATTAGACAACTGAGTGATTGTATTCTAAAGCCCAACTAAGTGTAAAACAAGAATTTATTTCTCTTATGAATTAATGAGAGTCAAGTCTAGGCCCAAATAGATTTAATAGAAAGAAGAAACAAAAAACAATATGTACGTTGTTTTCATTCCTTAATTCGTTTACAATAAGAAACCAGACTCTTTGGTCCTTCTCTTTTCTCAAACCTAAATCCCAATTTCTCCTAATTCAATCTAGCTTATCTTGCAATTAGATTATTTTGAAGCAATTAATTTAGGTAAGAGAATCAATATCCTATTCTCTTCCTAATTAGGGATTTCAGTTTATAGTTGTTGAATTTGGGTTCTTTTGCTGTCTTGGTGAAATACTTCTAGGGTTTGGGTGAACAATAGTTGCTACTGTTAATCACTAACAAAGCCACGAAGAAAGGTGAGTGTATACTCACAATTATTTCTAATTCTGAGATTATTTAATGAATTGGTTGTCTGATTGAATTGTTAATTAGTTAATCACTAATTCTTGAGATGATTGCATGTTTCAGTTATGCTACTTACTGTTTTGATGAAACCCTTGCCATATGATCATTTGAATTATGATGTGTTGATGAATATAGGCTTGTATATCGCTAGAAATAGTGCCCTAGGAGTTTAAAGCATCTACCGTTGGAAAATCCCTACCGACGGACCACCAAGAGGTACAAAAATCGCTTGGGGCTTCACCCAGGGCAACCGGCGTACCGGTTCTCGTGAATTGGTGCACCGATTACGCACCTGGGCAAAGCCCTAGGTGATGGTTTCGTGCTTCCCGTTTGCCCGTTTGATCTTTGATTTCTTGTGTTCTATTTCTAATGCCTAGTTTGTGATGATTTGGATACGTGTTCTTAAGTGTAAATTATTAAATTGATGAATTCATTTGATGATGCAATACAATAAAAATACAACTATGTATTCATGAAGACGCACTCACACTTAATATACATTTCTAGGCTAGTGTTTTCAAAAGATGCATTTTCTAATCAAAACGTTTTCCAAATTATTTCAAGTATGCATATATTTTAAAAAAGGGAATTTGGAACATATTTCTGAATATATATAAAATATATTTAATTATAAAATCAATGGTTTTAAATGGGTTTGGACCAATTTTTTAAAGGGTATTTTCACTTCAAGGGCTTATTTGTGCAGGGTAATAAGTTTTAAGGACACTACTTCTGAAAAATTAGTTTGAAGGACATTTTACAGGAAAAAGATAAAAGAATTTATCATTTTCAGTTATACAGAAATAATGATAAAAGGATTTATCATTTTCCTGTATAGCTTAAAAAGATAAATGAATTTATCATTATCCTGTAAATTGTCCTTAAAACTAATTATTTAGAAGTGTTGTCCTTAAAACTTATTAACCTGAATATAGAAGCCCTTCAACCTAATTTCCACATTTTTAAAATTGTATTTATAAATTACAACGTATAGATTTACAAAGGCTTTCTAAAATATATGTATAAATTTTAGCGTACAAAATAATATCTTTTTCAGAACGATTTCAAGTAAATTATTTTATAAAATTATATAACATCAATTGAATGAGTTATTGATTTAATGGATTTAATAAAATGAGTGGTATGAAATGCTCATGCTTGTTTTATTGCTTAATTCTTAGACTTGTTCAAATGAACATTTATTTTGTAAGATGGGATTTTGTGACGCCCCACCTCTATACCCACGCTAACCAAGAACACTACGATGTAGTGCTGTCAATTAGCGCGGAGAATAAGGCTGTGGAGGAGCGACCATCCATGTAACTTCTTTGTGCGAGCATCGATACGTCAGATAGAATAGAATGCATATCTTTTAAGGAGGAAATCCGACATACCGATACAAACACAAAGCTATCACACGGTGGCTATATATAATCTTCGGAAACAAACATAGAAATAATCATAACGACAATCAGTCACAGACATCCATATCACAAAGGCGGAAGAAGATATGAATAAATATATATAACACATAAAAGTGTACATCAGAGTAGTGGTCCGAAAGATCCACGATAATACAAAAGAATAGCATCACGTGCTATACAAAAGAATAAGTACACAACATAGAGTCTATATCTCAAAAGTGTACATCCAAAAACTACTAATCTAAGTAGTTAGCCAAAAGTCAGAGTAATCCGGAAGAGAAGTCAAGCAGAAGCACCTGTAACATCTCGGTCTGACCCGAGTATTATTTATAAGAAAATAATAAACGGATCAGTCTAACTATAAATATCAGATGACATGATATAGGATAAGGGGTATGGCATAAACATATAATAACCATGATGGCATACTACTATAAGTATGTAAATGATAATCAACAAGGGATTAATCAATGTCACAAGAATCTTCTCAAAGATCCAAACACATAAAAAGGTAATGACACACGAATTCACCAATACACAAAAACCTGATATCATATCAGTGAAAATCACAAAAGTTGGTGAAGCACTAAATCCAGAAATCAACACACGAAATCCAGAACAAATCCCAGAAATCAACACACGAAATCCAAAAATCACTAAAAGGGGGAAGTCCGACACACGGACGAGAAGTTATCTCATGGAAGCTATCCATTTAAATTTTCCGAACACACGGATGGCCCGAAGGCAAGTCCGACACACGGACGAAGAGACATCGCACATTGCTAGTCTAAACCATAAAATGATCATCATCGATCATAAAGAAGTGTCAATCACACTAAGCTAGTAAATATATGAGTTTAGCTTCATGTCCCATAACCACTTGCTTAACTTAAATATTTACGAACAAACTGTAGATCTTCACTAGGAAATTGTCACAAAAGGGTTCAATCAAACAAGTCCAAGAGCTAACCGACGAAGTGAACGCAAGCGTTTCATACCACTCGTTTTACTAAGTCGTTTAAGTCGATTTCTCATTCGAGTGAAGTAAAGGCTTGTATATACTAGTAGATTGAAAATCGGTTTGAGAAAACGAACTTTTGATATTTAAAATAGTGTTGAAATCGCTTTGATGAAAGAGTGTTGATATTTACTATTAGTATTGAAACCTTCATATATCTTTAAAGTGACAAGTCATAAAACGATTGTAGAAACAAATCAATTCACGTTCGAAGACGTGAGTAAAGTCCAAAGAAGTCAATCCCAAAACCATCAAAGTAGAAATTCTGATAAATGTTTTTCAGAAGAGATTGCCTACGCAGAGTAATACGGGGTTCGACCTGCCCGGTCAGGTCGCGGGGGTCCAGGGGGCAGCGCCCACGGCGGGGTGCGGGGCAGCGCCCCGTCACGGTACGACCTAGTGAAGGCAAGCGGTCTCGAGAAGCCAAACCGGTCAAATGACCAAGTACTAACTCGCGAACGACCTAGGGGAAAAATAGGTCAAACGACCAAGTACTAACTCGCGAACGACTTACGACTTAAGGGAGGCAAGCGACTTACGACTTAAGGGATAAGGTCATACGACCTAAGTGGAGAATGCCACGCGACTTAGCAGAAGAACAGGTCGAACGACCTAGGGGAAAAACAGGTCAAACGACCAAGTACTAACTCGCGAACGACTTAACGACTTAATCTTCTATTCGAGCTACGAGTTAAGGCTGGAACGACCTAGTGGAGTTAGGTCGGGGACGACCTACGACTTAAGGTCATACGACTTAACGGTTTAAAAGCCAACGACCTAGGACTTAAGAGCCATACGAGCTACGACTTAAGCTCAAATACGAGCTACGACTTATCACTTAACTCGCGAAAGACCTAGCGAAGGCAGAACACCCAGAACGACTTAACACTTTAACTCGTGAACGACTCAGGCCTTTAACTCGTGAACGACTCAGGCCAGGCGAACAGAAATGCACGCGCGCGACTTAAGCCCTTAACTCGTGAACGACTCACGACTTAGGCTTAACTCGTGGACGACTCAGCGAAGGCCAGAAACGACTTAAGGCCAGAAAAATCACCAAAACGCTGAAAATTGAAGTTTTTCGCCAATCCAATCCAAACCAAATGCAAATGTTGATGCAAATACAATAGGGGATCATTCCCAACAGTCCAAGATAGATATAGGCAAGATGTGAGATCAAAAATCTCACCTTTTCCACGAAATTGATGAAGATGAAGATTGAAAGCAAGGGGAAGCAATCCAAAGCTTGAATCCACAATCTTCTACTTGAATTTGATGTTGAATCTCGGATTTGCAATAGAATTTGAGTTGGGAGTTTTAATTTCTCTTTCCCTCCACCATTTTTGAAGAAGCTTGAAGTATTTGATGAAGTGAAGAAGAGAAGAGGGAGTTGGGCTGAGTTAAGAAGGTGCAGTCCAAACCAAAGTCTCAAGCGGGAAAAGTGACGAAAATTTCACTATCTCCAAACATATCGAAGTTTACACTCAAAAAGATCGCAAACGTCATTTTGAACTCAATGGGGGTGGTCTCGAGTCCTAATTTGACCGTATGCAAAAAGTAGCTTTTCGGACTAACATCCGACTAACGATAAAATATTTAAATATAAAATCGATAGATATGCGGGTTGTTACAGATTTTATAATCACTTAGTAAATAATTAAGTAATGCTAAGTGGTTATAGGACATTGCGCGATACTTATCTAGTTACTAATTGGTAGTAGACCACACTTATCGAGTGGAGTTTACTAACGTATAGTAAACATTTGAGTAAACCTGAGTGGTAATGGGACATGCGGTCGTTACTTGAATGATTACTTATAGAAAGTATATAACACTTATTCGTCAAGTTTTGACTCATCCTTGGGCGATCCATTTATGCGAATTTTGCGGGTTTTCAAACCCATCTGGGGTTACTCGTTTACGAATGATTTATGACTTGAGATATGCTCGTATCTTAGGTTGACATGCGACGGACTTGATTATTAAGCTAGCTATTAATTACGATGAGCAATGTGCTCGTATCTGGTGTTGACTTGTGATGTGCTTGTCTTATAGTCGATTGGCGAAGTGCTTATTTAATTACATGCGAAGAGCACGATGATGATTATTGACTTGCGAAGTGCTTGTCATTTGTTTGCATTTATGGTTGTGAATTTATGTGCTCTAATTAATGGTTGATATCACTTTAATGTTTTGTTTAAACGAGTATAACTTAACCTTAAGTCATGAAGTTTTATATGATGTATTAAGTAGATTAGTGAAGTACAATCTATAATATTTTATCATTGATGTTTATGCAGTCTGTTATTATTATGGACTAACCTTTTGTAATAATTAGAGATAGTCCGACCCACTTGTTATTTTAATGCTTGGGTCAGATCGAGACTTGACAGGTAGCAGGGACTTTTGGCTTTGGACTTAGGCTAGCTTGGGTATAAGTTGATGCTAGTTATCTATATATGCCTTTAGTTCATTTTGAGATATTCACTTATGTATGGATGTATATTATTTGAGATGTAGATTCATTTTTTACTTGGTGATGTATCTTAGTCCTTATGTATATGGGTTTATGTGAGTCTAGTTCACTTCTTAGTTGACTCACTTTATGTTATATGATATGTCATGTATTATGTTTATCGGTGCGATCTGTGATTCCATGTCTGTGATGTCTTATATTGTTCTGAATCATAGTAAGCCACTGTATTATTATTTTATGCCTCGATCGTATACGTTGAATTCCTCTCCACAAAAAGAATAAATTCATATAGTTCAACGTAATCGATACTCGCCCAAAGTAATCTTACGGATGGTCGCTCCTAAACAGCCTTATTCTCTATATTAGCAGACGATATTACTTATTAATATCATTTGTTAATGAGGGCATAAAGGTGGGGCGTTACGTCATAAGTCTGTTACATACACAAAATCGACTTGCATCGATTTAAGTGCAGGCACAAATGCGAGGTCAAGCCAAACAGCTCAACACAACCCAAACTTACGAGGTCAAGCCCAATGAATATCAAGCTTAACTCAAGACAATGCATGAAGCAGCAACTCAAAGTCATGTGCACCAAAATCAAGTGCAGCAAAGCATATTACAAGAACTAGGAAAATGTAAAACTTTTCTCAAATACATGCATACACAAGTGCACATGAACAAGTACAAGTTCAAAGGGTCAAGTGCACAGCATATGCATGGCAACAAGCAAAAATGCATTAACTAAACAACAGTTCAGCAAAAGACGTACACATGCGTGCACAATCCAATAAGGAAAGCACAATATAACAACCCCACCGTGATACCCAGTTTAGCAAAGAACATTACAAGTAATGTCGTTTGCTAATCCGAAGAATACGGCTTGTTAAGGGTGATCGGATGTGAATATATCTTTCTACTAACACTGACACGTCATTTATTTCCTTTTTACTTAATATCTGCATCGAAATTTGACATGTACAGTGTTAATACAAAGTACTAGACACATTCTTAGAATCAGAATAATATATCATATAAACGTCAGTCACAGATCATAGTGGAATAATAAACATTTATACTTATACAAACTGCGAGTCTACAAAATGAATTACTATACTCAATAATATACAAGTTTACAATTCTGAAATCTTAGTTATAAGTTTAATATATAATGTCCAAATTTCCTAAATGGGATAAACTAAAAGTCCAAATGTTTATCTCCTTGCTAGCCCAACCATCCAAAGGTCAACATATCCTGTAACCTGAAAAGTCTCGACCTGACCCGAGCGAATTAACACCCGGGTCAGACTATCTCTAAATATCCAATAAGGTGAGCACAAGATATAACAAAAGAAAGATAATACATAAGTAAATACAGAAGTCAAAGGTATAACAAGTCATGGGATAAGTTTAACTCAAAATAGGGTTATAAGTTTAAGTCACAAAAAGAGACTAGTCACTAAACACAGAATCACATAATTAACTTAACTAAGCATCCATCAAAAAATGCAAGAATATATATATATATATATATATATATCACAAACACTGAATGGTTATAGAATCCAAATATCAAGAATCCAATAGATCTTACTCAAAATGATCGTTAGCTCATACTCAGGCCCCGTAGCAAACAAACAAACAAACAATTTGGTATCACTTAAACTGATCCGATACCGAGGATCGTACTCAAGACAAGAAATCACAGGATCACAAGATGAGCTCAAGGATAATCCAGGACGATCAAGATGATCATAGCAACCATGACTCGAAAATTCCAGATTTAATTTTTATATTATTAAACTTGAATAGAAACCCAGGAGTAAACTTCTTAAGGATCTAGCAACCACTTGCTACATACTAAAAGAGAGTAAACTCTGAAGTACCAGATACTATCACCTTCAGTAATCACTAGAACTTAACCAATACGTCCCATACCGTATGGTGAAATCCAAGTATTTACTAAAAGCTAGTAATTATCACTTATTACAGATACCACCGGAAAACCTGAACTACATTCTCTTAAGGATATAACAACCACTTGTCGCACACCAGAAGAGAATACAACTCGAAAGTGTTAAATACATTCCCAAAGGCAATCACAAGAATTTAACTTAAGCAGCCCATACTACTCAGTTAAGTTTAAGTATTCGCTAATGGGCTGGTAAGTTTCACTCAAGCATTCTATGTAATGAGCTATACCATATTTGATGAAGCGTTATTCAAAAGCATTTAAACCAATCGATAACACTGAATCGATTATTAGCACTCCCCACATTATAGAACTAAGGTTCTAAAAAAAATTCGCTTTTGTGTTATTGTTTAAAAACACTTATTACACCCTTCCATAAATCCATTTATTATTTAACTTTATATAAATGTTCACTTATTTGATAAAATATTCCATAAACCTGAATTGTTCCAAAATTTCAATTATATACATAAAGTTGTCTCAAATTTCCATATAGTTGTATTATTCACAAACCTTATTTTAAAACCATATTTAATTACTCTTCTAAATCCATATTGATATAAATATCTATTTATTTCATTTAACTCAAATTTAGGGTTTAAAGATCTGCAGTTTCGACTTCTTAAATCACAAAAGTTTTCAAAACTTAAAATATGAAAGTTGTAGCATGGAGCCTAAGCTTCCCAGAACTTCAAGAATTATCAAATTGTGATAAGTAACAAAAAATTTATGGCCAAAATAATTTCTCTGATTTAAATTTATTAACACTGTTTTTCATTGACTGCCCAGCGACAAGAAATGAGTTTTTGACCATATAAACTTCAAAATTATGCAAATCACGAAACATGAAAGTTGTAGCATGAAGTCCAAGCTTTCTAGAACCTTAAGATTTATCAATTTCTGATAAGTAATGAAAAGGTTATAGCTATTTTAATTTCAGGTTTCAACTTAGCAAATACATGGGATGGAGCAACACTATTAGAATCAAACTCGATGTTGACCCATTAAAAAAGCAAAAGTTTGAAAAGTGATTAAAAGAAACTTGTAGCTAACTAAAAGAACTTTCCACAACAAAAAGTTTGAGTCATTTTGTATTATTTTACCTCATGTTATCGTTGTTTTACTACAGTGATTTTTACGTCAAATTTCTAGCAAAAACAGTCAAACAATCACCCAAGTTCAATTTCTATCAAGCAAACTAGGGTTTTCACAATCAAATCCATACAATTTAATTTCAATTTCAGAAATAAAACATGGATATAGAAATAGATTATGTGAGCTATAAAATAACTCACATTATAGCCTTGTTATTATTCTACTTTGTCTTCTCTAGTTTGCTATTGCTCTTATTCTTCCTCAAATTCACCCCAAAACTTCATTAACAACAAAAATGCACAACTCAAAAACTATGGAGAATTAACACAAACGACTTTGAGGGTTGGTGTAATATAGATTGAGTAACATACCTAAATTTTCCTGGAATTTATTGCAATTTATTTGATTTTAAAAGACCAATTCTTCAACCTAGGGCTTGCATTTTGTTTTCTTTGAATTGTTTGGTTTTGAGAAAGATGAGTTTTTGGGTTTAGCTTTTGAGAATTGTACGTACAATTTTCTCAATCTACTAACTGTAACAACCCGAAATTTAACCCGTAATAATTAATTTGTTAGTTAATTAAATAATAAAATAACTTTGTGAAATTATCATAATTAAGCCACGGAAATAGCACCATTGTGTCTGTGGTAATTTTCTGGTCAATTTTCATATATAGAACGTCAGAAACCGAGCTAATATTACCAAATTATAAAATAAACAAAATAAGTAGAATTAAAAAAACAAAAATATGGTCAGATCGACCGGCCGGTCGACCTGGGCAAGTGGGCGGTCGACCGCCCGTTTGACCCGCCTTGCATATTAGCGAGCGAACGAACATTCGTTCGTTCAAACGAATCAGCAGCCACCGAACATGTCATTTTCATCCTTTAGTTTAATCCGGTCTCTCCGTTTATACATCCGATGGCTCCTATTCAGCTTATGACATGGTTGCATCCTATTCAATCTCCAAATCCAACGGTCCGAGATCCACTTTTACACCTATAAATAGACCCCTAGACCTAACATTTTTTTCTCATTCTAGGTTTTCTCCAATTGGGTTCAACTTTCTAGGAAGGACCCTAAACGGAATAATTTTTCCAAAGGAGAAAAGCGTTATGAATTAAATTATTTTACAACTCCAAGTGGATCCGGGAAGACCAAAGGAAAAGCTTAGGACCGGAGGTGGGTGATTGTAATTAGATTTCTTTAAGTAATTTAAAATAATTGGGTTTTCAATAGTTGTATTTTTACTACGACTTTTGGAATAGTCTTTTTTAGTAGTTATTTACGGTTTTTAATTATTTTCAGTCTATTTCCTTTCGACTATTCCTTTCAGTAATTTTAGTATTATTTCTGTTAATTATAATTTATTACTGTTAAGCATAGCTTTTTATTGATTTACAGTCTATTTACAGTATTTAAGTTTATTTACTGTTATTTATTTCTTATTTACATCTTTTTCGACATTTTGGATTTTATGCAAGCGTCTATTCTCTTCATCCTCCTTCTTCACGTATGGATTAAAATAAATTAAGCATGAATATGGATTTTATAAGTAAGAATATTGAATAAAGAAAATAAGATGTAGATTATAAAGACTGTAATAAATAATGGAATTGGACTGCAATAAATAATGGAATTGAACTGTAATAAATAATGGAATTGGAATGAAATTACGCTAATTATAATTAAAATTGGACTAATTAAAGATAATTGGTATAGTTATAACTTAAAATTATAACTAAATGAAGTAAAAGATGAAAGAAGCTTATTTTCACACTTAGACCTTGGGTTAAGTAATAAGCATGATTATAACATAGGTTACAATAAGAAAAAGAATAGAATAGGGCGTATTTTAAGGCTTGGGATAAACTATTAAGCGTAGAAAGTAAAAATGATAATAAAGGCTTATTTAAATAATTTATCTAAGTTAATAAGCAAAGATGAAAGTAGGATCTGTACCAAATAGCATTACCTAGGGCACACTTATGCTGAGAATGGTAGTAATTGGTCAAATAGAAGTCCAAATCATGGGGATTTGGATAAGGGGCACAACTTGATAATGTTTGGATGAAGGGCCAGTACCAACAACATTTCCCCTATTTTTCTATGGACATACGGTGATCTCGCATTAGCCTGAAGTGAAATGAGGGGCACACTATGCTGGATGTTGGAGGTAATAAGAAGACCCAATAGGTGGAGAAAAAGGTAGCATGGGCATGGTGGCAGTTACGCGTGCGACTTCCATTCGGGTGCTCAGTAATAGCTATGAGTTTCAAGCGCTTAGTATGGGTGTCTTTAGTAGACACCATTGCCTTTTGTGTATGGAGCTATATATGTCGTCCGGATCCACAGTAGTTGCTCTGTGCATCTTCCGTAGATACCATTGGCTACTATGTAGGGAGTTATATAGCGGCTGGTCAACAGTAAGGTCTATGGAGTAGCAGGCCGATCAAAAAAGGGTAGAATTAGGGTCACATCCTAATTACAAAATTAGGAATTCGGCCTAATTAAATCAGAACAAGTGCAAGCAATCAAAGTTAAACTACCTTGAGCAATATTCAATCATATTTATTTCATTTTTATCTCTTTGCTATTTTCTTTGTTATCCTTATTTATGCTAGAATTGTTGTAGATTCTATAACTTTTATCTTACTTAAAGACTCTAGAAATTACTACCATTCACCAGACTTTCAGTCTGACCCACTCCTCTATTTCCCCTTTTTTTCCTCCTAGGCAATCAAGGGAGAAGCTAGTAGATTGTTGTAGCTTGGAGTTCTTCTTGGAGGAGATTTCTTTTATGTACTTCTTTTATTTTCCACTTTTGTTCTTGTATGCACTAGTTTATTTATGAGGGATATTACGTACTCTGATTTTGAGACTATGAATTTTTATTTCATAAGACATGATGGGTTTTCAGATATGAACATTGTATTTGGCATTTGACTTATTTATGAATTAATTATGAAGCTTTGTTTTAATTAAATACTTATTTAGTTTCCGCTGTTTTTACCTATTTCTGTCTTGTGAATCTTAGTCTCTGTTAGTTTCGGTTATACCTACAACGCACCATGCCTTTTAATGTGTCCTTTTGGGTATATTAAGGGGTGTGGAGTATTTCATTTGGTATCAGAGCCTAAGGTTACAGGATTCCAAAAATTTATTTTGAAAGTAAAGTATTTTTCAAAATAACTTGTTTTAAAAGTATTTTTTAGAAAAGAACTTTTAGAAATGATTTTAAGTATGAAAGATTTTTTATAAAAATCCCCTTATAAGTCCAGTTCAATCTCTCTTTGACTCTTTCCTAAACTATTTTTTTCTTTTCGTAGAATGGTTGATGCCCCGAACCTTTCCGAGGATATCCAGTCACAGCCTGGTTTCGTAGGTACTTATAAGCCACGACCCCAGAGGTGCATGGGCCTACGCCTAATCCTACACCAGCGGGTGGGAATCCCATCAACCCACCTACCGCCATCAGTTTCTCTAAGCTTTGTAAAGATTTTGCGAGGTTGGGCGGGAAGACTTTTTCTGGCAAGGAGACTTTTGTGGAGGCGAGAGCATGGCTTTAGGACACAGAGAAGAATTTTGGTCTTTTTGGATTGGATAGTCAGCAACGAGTTCAGCTAGCCGCTTGGCAGCTGAAGGAAGAGGCATCTTATTGGTGGGAGGTGATCGAGTTGGTGGGAAGGAATATTACTTAGGATGGATTCCGGGATTAATTCGATAGGAAGTTTCTATCTCAGGCAGAAGAGAGTGTTCAGCTGGAGAAGTTTATCAATTTGAAGCAAGGGAGTTTGTCTGTCAAGGTGTACATCAATCAATTCAATAAGTTGTCGTAGTTTAGTATGGACTTGGTGAACACGGCGCACAAGAAAGCTATGAAGTTTGCGAAGGGATTGAATCAACCCCTTTAGGGATTATTGCCGACTCATGTACCGATGGGAGATACTTATGAGTCTTTGGTCGAGATGGCGCTTATGTCGGATACGGTCAAGGAAGGAGAGTCTAAAGAGGAGGTTAAGTCAGAAGGTCCAAAGAAGAAGTGGTGGGAAAAGAATAAGAAGAAGAAGAAGAAAGGTGATGGTCCTCAGAAGCAGATTAAGAAAGGAATAAAATGCCATGGTTATGGGAAGGTTGGTATGTGTCCAAGGATTGATGGAAGGAGAAGATGAAGGGTAAGTGCTATACTTGCTGGCAACTCGGACATATGAGTAGGAGTTGTCCCCAGGGAGCGAGTGCACCAGTTGCGCAGATTCAGGCGTTAGACACAGCACGTTCCAGTAGCATTTCAGATAGAGGTAGGAAAGTCACAGTTGAAGGTTTGATTTTTATATCTGCTTTTCCCATTTGGACTTTATTTGATTCTGGAGCATCACACTCTTTTATCTCTAGCTCTCTAATAGATTGTTTGCACTTGGACATATCATTAGTACTATACCCCATTATTGTTTCAAACCCCATAGGAGGATTGGCACACTTATCTATGATGTGTAGGGGTTTGAAAATCTTTATCCTAGGCGTAGAGTTTGACTGCCACGCCTATGTTTTGGGATTCTCGGGGTATGGGATGATCTTAGGGATGAATTGGCTATCCATATACGTAACTATCTTAGACTGTGAGACGAGAGTCGTTAGACTTAAGACTTGCAATGGTAGGACTCTGGAGGTATCTTGCTACCCGCAAGGGTCAGTCATGTTGAGTTTTCTCTATTTCCTCGATTCATCTTCATCAAAGTTGCATTCGGTTCCTATCGTCAGAGATTTTGCAAACGTCTTTGAGGTGGTTAGGGGACTACCCACTAAGAGAGAGATTGACTTTGGGATTTATTTGACCGAGAATGCCAAGCCAGTAGCGTTACCTGTGAGACACATGGAACCTAGGGAGAGGAAAGAATTGAGCAAGTAGATTCGTGAGCTCTTGGAGAAGGGATTCATAAGAAGAGCATATCGGAGTAGGGAGCGCCAGTCGTCTTTGCCACTAAGGTGGATGGTTCTCTCTGACTTTGCGTGGACTATAGGGAATTGAATAAGCTCACCAAGAAGAACCTATATCCACTTCCTAGGATTGATGGTCTTTTTTGACTAGTTGGTAGGTTCTGGTTTTCTCTCAACTTGATTTAGCCATGGGATTCCATCAGCTTAGAGTCGCTGATGACAGCATAGATAAGACTGCCTTTAGGACACCGGACGGATTCTTCGAGTGGTTGGTTATGCCTTTTGGGCTAACCAATGCTCCAGCCTATTTTGTTGATTTGATGAGCCGCATCTTTAGGAATGTCCTAAATAAGTTTGTGGTGGTATTCGTGGATGATATCTTGGTATTTTCGAAGAATATGGAGGAGCATGTTGTTCATTTGGAAGAAGTTCTTCGCACACTTCGTAGTCATCATTTGAGAGCTAAGTTTTCGAAGTGTCATTTTTGGAGAGAGGAAGTTCGTTACTTGGGGCACGTAGTCTCGAAGGATGGTTTGGCTATTGACCTCGCCAAGGTTATTGCAGTACAAGATTGAAAGGCCCCTAAGTACGTTACCGAGGTTAGGAGCTTCCTAGGATTGGCAAGCTACTATAGGAAGTTGATTAGAGACTTTGCCAAGATTTCGGCACCACTCACATGCCTTACTAAGAAGAATAAAGCTTTCGTGTGGGACGTAGATTGTGAGAATTCCTTCACGAAGCTTAAGAGAGCCCTTACTAGTGCACCAGTGTTAGTTTTACCCAACGGAGCTAAGCCTTTCACTGTATACACTGATGCATGCGGAACTGGTCTAGGAACGGTGTTGATGCAAGAAGGGAGGGTAGTGTGTTATGGTAGTAGGCAGTTGAGGATGCATGAGAAGAACTATCCTACCCACGATTTGGAGTTGGCTACCATAGTTTTTGCACTTAAGGCTTGGAGGCACTATTTGCTTGGGGAGAGGTTTGAGCTTTTTACCGACCATAAGTCTTTGAAGTACATATTCTCGCAGAAGGACTTGAACTTGAGGTAGCAAAGGTGGTTGGAGTTTTTAGCCTCGTATGATTTTGAGATAGCTTATACCCCTGGTAAGGGTAATGTGGTTGCAGATGCATTGAGTAGAAAGAAAGCAACCCTTAGTCCTTTGTTCGTAGAGTGGAGGAGCTTGGAGTTTATTTCTACTTTTGATTTTAAGCCCTCTATGGACATTACTCCCGAATTGTTGGCAACCTTAGAGGTAAGGCCTACACTTATGGATCAGATTGGCTTGAGGCAGCGGGAGGATTCGGAACTCATGGACATTATGGATAGGATTAGTCGAGGAGAGGTCTCAAGACATCTCCAACACTATTCCATTGCTAGCAGAGAGTGGCTTAGGAGAGATGGGAGGCTTTGTGTTCCATGCGTCGGTGACTTGTTGAGAGCAGTTTTGGAGGAGGCACACCATTCCCGTATGAATATTCATCCGGGTGGTGACAAAATGTATCGGGATATGAAGAGGATGTTCTATTGGGGTGGTATGAAGAAGGACGTGGCAGAATTAGTAGTTTAGTGTCTCATATGCCAAAGGGTAAAAGCAGAGCAGCAGAAGCCTGGGGGATTACTTCAGCCCTTAGATGTACCGAAGTGGAAGTGGGACGGTATTTCTATGGATTTCATTGATGGTTTAACCTGTTATAGGAAAGGGAACACTAGAATTTGGGTGATTGTTGATAGATTGACCAAGAGTGTTCACTTCATCCCAGTTAAGAGTAAGCGTACGGCTTCATATTTGGCATCCTTGTATATTCGAGAGATAGTCTGTCTACACGGAGTTCCTTCTAGTGTTGTTAGTGATAGAGATCCAATTTTCACTAGTGAGTTTTGGAGAAGCTTACAAGAGGCGCTAGGGATGCAACTTAGGTTGAGTACGGCCTATCATCCCCAGACGGATGGCCAAATGGAGAGGGTAAATAGGGTGCTTAAGGATTTTCTACGGATGTGCATTTTGGACTTTGGAGGTACTTGGGAGTAGCATCTTCCAATTGTTGAGTTTGCGTACAATAATAGTTACCAAACAAGTATAGGAATGGCACCATTTGAGGCTTTATATGGGAGACCTTGCAAGTCCCCATTCTGTTGGGTAGAGTCTACGGAGAAGTTATTACTTGGAACCAATATGGTTAGGGAGACCTCTGAGAGGGTGGATTTGATTCGGCGAAGGATGAAGACGGCTCAAACAGACAAAAGTCGTATGCGGATAGGCGGAGAAGAGACTTAGAGTTTGAGGTTGGAGACTTAGTTTTTATCAAAGTATCCCCGCTTAGGAAGGTGGTAAGATTCAGATGAAATGGAAAGTTAGCCCCTAGATTTGTTGGACCATTTCCTATCATAGAGAGAGTTGGGAAGATGGCTTACCGAGTGAAGCTACTAGATAGGATCGCAAGAGTGCACGACGTTTTCCATGTTTCACACTGGCGAAAGTGCTTATATGACTTGGCGGAGGTTGTAGAGCCTAGCCAATTAGAGGAGGTGGAGGTAGAAAGAGAAGCTTCTATTCGGTGTATCCCCATGAAAATTGTTGGAAGAGATATCAAGCGACTAAGGAATAAGGAGGTTCGACTGGTGAAGGTGCAATGGGGAGATGATGTTGCAGACGCCACTTGGGAAGCAGATGAGAAGATTCGTACTTCCTATCCTCATCTTTTTGATGGTAAGTTTTAGAATTTCTTTTTTTCCATCTTTATATTTGAATATGTTCTTTCCTTTATTATCCTTTGGGAGGGTGGAACTTAGGATTAACCCATGGGTGGTAGGATTTGATGTAAACATGTTAATATAACATGTTATGAATGATGTATGCTAGCGGTTGCAAGTGTTTGCTAGTGGATGCTATGGACGCATAGGTACACTAGGCACTATTATTCCTTAGGGATCGGCCTAACTAGGACACTAGAGCATATGCATATGGATGTGTGCGCATTTTTATTTTATTTCCATGATTGCTATAAATGGATGATTATCACATGATTGTTGCATTTGGATGATGTTTGTAGCACACATATAGAACTATCAGTTATCATTATGAAATTTTTGCATTCATTTGGATATATGGCACGGACATTATTGCATAAAAAGGAGGTCAACTAAATCAGTGGACCGCCTAATCTTTTGCATTAGTTAGGGACATTTACACTACACTAATTGCACAAGTATCATAAAATACATTAGAAAAAATTAAGGACAATGGATGAATGGTTGGTGATTGAGTAGTTGGTTGTAGAATTGGATGAAAACATTTAGTACATTCTTTTATCCTTAGAAATTTCGGGGACGAAATCCCTTAAGGAGGGGAGAATGTAACAACCCGAAATTTAACCCGTAATAATTAATTTGTTAATTAATTAAATAATAAAATAACTTTGTGAAATCATCAGAATTAAGCCACGGAAGTTGCACTAATGTGTCCGTGGTAATTTTCTGGTCAATTTCCATATATAGAATGTCAGAAACCGAGCTAATATGACCAAGTTATAAAATAAACAAAATAAGCAGAAATGAAAAAAATATGGTCAGGTCGACCGGCCGGTCGACCTGGGCAAGTGGGCGGTCGACCGCCCGGTTGACCCGCCTTGCATATTGGCGAGCAAATGAACATTCGTTCATTCGAGCGAATCAGCAACCACCGAACACGTCATTTGCGTCCTTTAGTTTAATTTGGTCCCTCCATTTCTACATCCGATGGCTCCTATTCAGCCTATGACGTTGTTGCATCCTATTCAATCTCCAAATCCAACGGTCCGAGATCCACTGCTACACCTATAAATACACCCCTAGACCTAACACTTTTTCTCATTCTAGGTTTTCTCCAATTGGGTTCACCTTTCTAGGAAGGACCCTAAACGAAATAATTTTTCCAAAGGAGAAAAGCGTTATGAATTAAATTATTTTACAACTCCAAGTGGATTCGGGAAGACCAAAGGAAAAGCTTAAGATCGGAGGTGGGTGATTGTAATTAAATTGCTTTAAGTAATTTAAAATAATTAGGTTTTCAATAGTTGTATTTTTACTACGACTTTTGGAATAGCCTTTTTTAGTAGTTATTTACGGTTTTTAATTATATTTTCAGTCTATTTCCTTTCGGCTATTCCTTTCAGTAATTTTAGTATTATTTCTGTTAATTATAATTTATTACTGTTAAGCATAGCTTTTTATTGATTTACAGTCTATTTACAGTATTTAAGTTTATTTACTGTTATTTATTTCTTATTTACATCCTTTTTGACATTTTGGATTTTATGCAAGCGTCTATTCTCTTCATCTTCCTTCTTCATGTATGGATTAAAATAAATTAAGCACGAATATGGATTTTATAAGTAAGAATATTGAATGAAGAAAATAAGATGTAAATTATAAAGACTATAATAAATAATGGAATTGGACTGTAATAAATAATGGAATTGGACTGTAATAAATAATGGAATTGGACTGAAATTACGCCTAACTATAATTAGAATTGGACTAATTAAAGATAATTGGCATAGTTATAACTTAGAATTATAACTAAATGAAGTAAAAGATGAAAGAAGTTTATTTTCACACTTAGACCTTGGGTTAAGTAATAAGCATGATTATAACATAGGTTATAATAAGAAAAAGAACAAAATGGGGCGTATTTTAAGGCTTGGGATAAATTAATAAGCGTAGAAAGTAAAAATGATAATAAAGGCTTATTTAAATAATTTATCTAAGTTAATAAGCAAAGATGAAAGTAGGACCTGTACCAAATAGCATTCCCTAGGGCATGCTTATGCTAAGAATGGTAGTAATTGGTCAAATAGAAGTCCAAATCACGGGGATTTGGATAAGGGGCACAACTTGATAATGTTTGGATGAAGGGCCAGTACCAACAGCATTTCCCCTATTTTTCTATGGACACACGGTGATCTCGCATTAGCCTGAAGTGATATGAGGGGCACGCTATACTGGACGTTGGAGGTAATAAGAAGACCCAATAGGTGGAGAAAAAGGTAGCATGGGCATGGTGGCAGTTACGCGTGCGACTTCCATTCGGGTGCTCAGTAATAACTATGAGTTCCAAGCGCTTAGTATGGGTGTCTTTAGTAGACACTATTACCTTCTGTGTAGGGAGCTATATATGTCGTTCGGATCCACAGTAGTTGCTCTGTGCATCTTCCGTAGATACCATTGGCTGCTGTGTAGGGAGTTATATAGCGGCTGGTCAACAGTAAGTTCTATGGAGTAGTAGGCCGATCAAAAAAGGGTAGAATTAGGGTCACATCCTAATTACAGAAGTAGGAATTCGGCCTAATTAAATCAGAACAAGTGCAAGCAATCAAAGTTAAACTATCTTGTGCAATATTTAATCATATTTATTTCCTATTTATCTATTTCCTATTTCCTTTGTTATCCTTATTTATGCTAGAACTGTTGTTGAGTCTATTACTTTTATCTTGCTTAAAGACTCTTGTAATTACTATCATTCACCCAACTTTTAGTCTGACCCACTCCTCTATTTCCTCCCTTTTCCCCCTTAGGCAACCAAAGGAGAAGCTAGTAGATTGCTGGAGCTCGGAGTTCTTCTTGTAGGAGATTTATTCTATGTACTTCTTTTATTTTCAGCTTTTGTTCTTGTATGCACTAGTTTATTTATGAGGGATATTACGTACTCTGATTTTGAGACTATGAATTTTTATTTCATAAGACATGATGGGTTTTCAGATATGAACATTGTATTTGGCATTTGACTTATTTATGAATTAATTATGAAGCTTTGTTTTAATTAAATACTCATTTAGTTTCCGCTGTTTTTACCTATTTCTGTCTTGTGAATCTTAGTCTCTGTTAGTTTCGGTTATACCTACAACGCACCATGCCTTTTAATGTGTCCTTTTGGGTATATTAAGGGGTGTGGCATGTTTCACTGACCTAGAGAAAATTAGCTATGTGTTAAAATGGGCTGCCAATCCACTAAAGCTCGAAAATCTCTTTTAATTTGTTTAAACCATGAATTAGAATTTTCACAAACGCATTTTTACTCAACTTCAATATTAATTATCTCCTAGGTTAAGACACGTAAAAATTGATATGAATACACTAAAAATAAGTTCATCGACTAAGCTTTGCAACAAGTCAGTAAAACATAAATTCAATGATCATTGACCCTTTGTTTTATTTATTGAAAACACTTTTCAGCTTATGCTAAAATATGAAAACATGATAATAAATCAATTTAACCCCAAAACCATACTTTCTTTACCATTAAAAATCATAAACTATTTCTAAATCATTATCACAATTTTATACAAGTCTTATATCAATAAATTCACATTAAAACTCATTTTAACCATATTTTCTCTAAATTTCAATATTAAGGAGAAAACATCATTTTATAATTTTAACACCTTTTCCAACATTATTTATGATTGGTATTTAATTATATTCAAAATAGAATTCGAAATTCTCTTTTAAGAAGTGAAACTCATTTCTTAATTAAATTAATTCAATTATTCACAAAACTTGATTAAATTTAAAAAACCACAAATATAAATTAATTATCCGCAATTAAATTTAATTAATTAGGTAATTAACAACAGGGTTGTTACGTACACACAACATCAGAAGTGTGTAATAATTCAAGGTCAAGTGAAACTGAACACAGTGCACACAAGGCAAAATGAAGTACAATAGGTACATGGAGCAAGAAAATGAAACGGCAGTTCTGGTTTAGATAAACTTAGTGCAATAAAAGGATGCAAGTATCAGCATATAATAGTACAATTATGCACAATTATAACGTGCAATTCAGTCATGCACACAAGGATGAACACACAAGATGATGCACAAAGGGATGAACACACAAGAGGTGCAGCCATGCATAATTATGAAGTGCACTCGGACATAAACTACATCATTGATATAGAATAGTTCATACAAGCTTTCCATTACTGATTCCATGGTTCACAAACTCCATTATCAAGCACTTATATCAACATATTAAATTGTTACAGCTCACAATTATTAACATCTCGTCAAGAAACAGATCAAACATAACCAGAACTTAATAGCATCATCTTGCACATAACTAAAAGAATAGGGACAATATACCAATATACCATCTCATATTCAAGCAAACATAGCAAAGTGTTGAATAACGTTAACTCATGCTACTCTGAAGCATTTTTCAGCAGAACACATATGCACCAACTCAGAAACCATAAACAATATCAGAAAACATGCATCAGAGAATCACTCACAAATCAAACCTGATAGCAAGGCAAGAAGCCTGTGCAGACACACACACACAAGACATATACAACAGCAAAGCAAGGAACTAGGGTAACACACACTGGCAAGCCACACACAAGTGCAGAGATACAAATGAACAAGTCAAGCATGGAAAAGTAGAAATATATGCAATTCGAAGTTGAAAAAATCCTAAAAATCTGGCCGAAGCAAATTTGAATAAGTCTTAAAAAGTCAACCAAAATCAAACATATACTGAATCGGAATTTTCGAATATATATCAGAAAGTTGAACAAGTTAGAAATTAGACAGCAGGAAAGAAATATTTAAACCGAAATACTCAAAACATATTATAGGCAATTATACCAATACAATCCTTGTAAATACCAATAAATTCATCATCGACAAAATCATAAGTCGAATTCGAATACAAAGTACGAAAAGGGATAAATAAATACGCATACTAAATCAGCATCAACCAACTCAACGACGAAGAAACCGAGAGCAATCAAAGCTAGAAATCAATCGACAAGGCAGTCAAGGCGAACATAGTTCTTCAATCGATTAAACAGAGGAATCAGAAGCTTCAACAATCATCCCTAATTCGAGAATGAAGAAAGAGGATCTGATTGAAAGAAATAATTTACAAAGGGGATACGGGCTAAGTTTTTTTACCACTAATTTTATTGGACCATATCTTGTTTTTGCATTTGAGATTGTAATTAGGGTTGTTTGTTTTTATTTAATTGTAATTTTATTTCAAATTTTATATACTCTAGTTTTTTCACTAGGTTTGAATTGCAAGCGTTGTTCGGGAAATTCTTAACTCGAGATAGAGTTAAGGTAGGGTTTTGACCGTAGGGTTAGAACGATCAGGTTATCGATAGTTGCGAGTTTACAGGGTGTGTAAGTGGTCGATTGTTTCATTCTAGTAGAAACCTTTGGGGCAGCAGTAAGCAGATTTTGCCGAAGCTTGGTAAAATCATATTCACCCCTTCTAGGTTTAATTCGATCCTACACACACAATCAAATCAGGAATTGCCGATCTCCTTTCACTTTGAGACCTTCTTAATGGCATTTCTTGTTGTTCTTCAATAACTGTATTGGTTATAGTCATGTTATGTGGTTGTTCGATCGGTGGATCATTCACTTGTTGTTCATCATTATTGATTTGGTCAACGACTAATTCAACAATTGCATTAGGAACATGTTCAATATGTACTAGTGGTATAGGAATTTGTATACAGACTTCTTGAATGATCGCCACCCTTTCTTTTACACTCCCACTGACTTCACTACCTTCAATAAACTTAGCACTTCTGGTTTCTATTATTCTGGTAGTACAATTAGAATAATAGAAAATATATCCCTTCGATCTTTCTGTGTAACCAACAAAATGACATGATAATGTCCTTGGGTTTGATTTCTTTTAATGAGGGCTATAAATTCTAGCTTCCGTTGGGCATTTCCATGATAGAGTTAGGTTATTCCCTAGTGACAATTATGTAAGTTGTTACATATAACTAACTCGTTAACCAATCTTGTTCGAAATAAAATGTGTTTTCTTTCTATTATATACTTGATATTATGGATTATATTAATTACTTAATTAATTAAATTAAAAGTATATTTAATAGAAAATCCATAAATGATACATTTAGTGATAGTAGTAACAAAGTGTTTTAACCGTGAGTAATTTATCACAATGAAAATAAATATACCATTTTCAATATTCCTAATCCAAATGTATCGAGACTGGATATTGATACATTCGTTGATACTAGAGTACGTAATGCCCTCCAAATGTTTGGCAGTGTATTACTCATGGATGATGGTGGCACCAAGGGGTTACGTACTGATAGTTATTGGATAACTGTGGAATGATTCACTCGATAGTCTGTTGGTATAACTAAGGTTAAGTAGAAAATATCGATGTGACTGATTTACACAGTTCACTAGACTTAAGAATACCGTTGATCTTCAATATGGAAGGTCTGCTTGATTATAGTTAAATTGTGGAATGACGTCCATTAAACAACTATAGTTGGGTCAAGTGGAAACATTGGAAGTGAAACACTATTCAAGGGAGAATTCGTCTCCTCGGTCAAATGAAGTTAGTATCACGGTCAACTAACGTCAAATCAAAGTCAAAGTCTATGGCTAGAGCAGTTCGGTTAATTATAATTGTTATTATTGAACCAAGGACTTTGTGTTTGGACTGTAAAGTTGAATGTGGACAATATTGGAATTTTGAGCAGTACTAAATTTCATAAGTCCTAATGTGATGTAGTTTTGATGAAGAGAATTGGTGTAAATAATTGTCACTACCGGGTACCGCTTATAATAAGTAAAATTAAATTTTACCTAAAGATTGTAAGCGATAAAATTAGCCAAAATGTCACACCACTAGCTAAGGTGACATGTGAACGTTAATATTCGAATTGTTCGATATTAATCACTGACTAAATTTACACCTTTGATTCGCACAACCGTAATGATGAATTCTTCAAAAACCACATTATTTAATTAATTTATAAAATATTGTAAATTGATTAAATTAATTAATATTTAAGAAATATTAATTATTATTTAATTCATTTGATGTTTGGGAGTTTTTTGTAATTATTTGAATGCGTTTATAAAAGTTATGCTTGTGCGCATTGATATACTGTAACGACCCGTAAATTTCAACTGTTTTAATAACGTAATTAGTTGAAATTTTGTGAAATTTTAAACGATAAAATTTTGAATTATAAATTTGATATTTGGAATGCGTTTAGTTAAACATAGCAACTGGTAAATTTTCGTCCGAAAATATGAAAGTTTATTTCGCGCGTAAATTCACTTCAATTTAATCAGTTAAAAAGCGATGAAAATAAAATGTTTCCAAAACCTAAATATTTTTACATAGAAAAATTCTAAAATATCTTCTGAGCAAGATGTCAGTTTGTCGTTTTTCCAAATTCGGACATCTTTGGCTCCGTCGATCTTATTTTTCAGTGTTTTTCTTGCATTTTCCGCCAGTAGAAAAATTCGAATTTTATAATTCAATCATTTCACTGATATCCGTATACCGTTTTTGATCGTCTCTTCATGCTGATCTCCGCAATATATACATTCCGGTAATTCGGCGTCCAGTACGTGGTGAAAACGGCAGAACGTTTGGTTGTACCGGTATCCATTTTTGTAGTCTCTTGGTTCTCTTGTGTCTATTCACCTTTCCACCGCCGGATAATACCAATAGCCTTCTTTTTTTTTATTATTCACAACTTTTCATATACGACTTTGGTTATTCCCAATAGTTTCAACTTCCAATGCTTTTTCTGATGATTCATCTTCGTGTTTGGATTGGTACACTTTATTTTCCTTGTTCACCTCCTTTTCTTTTGCAAGACTGTTCTTCCAAGTTCCTTTGCTTGTGAACACTACTGCTTTCCCCTTTTCTTTGCCTTCCTCCCTTCTCTTCCATTTTTGCAGCCATCTACCAATCGCCTACCACAGCTCGGCCACCCACCTCCGCCTCTCCCCTCTACCGCACCTTTTCCCCTCCACCTGACAAAGCAACCGACCCATCCCCTTCTCCCTTTTCACGTGCGTTCCCCTCTCTCACCGATCCTTCTTCCCTTCCCAGTTTCCACCGAAGTTCCTCCCTCCCCCTCATCTCCTTCGGCCATCATCCCACCATAGATCGAACCCAAGCACTCAAGCCTCTCCCTCCTTCCTTCGATAGCTTGCAAACCCTATGTCTCTTCTCCCTCCACCTCCATATAGTAGCAGCCACCAACTTCCTCCATGCGCGTGATAGCAACACGTCAGCCTCCTTCCACACGTGGCAGTCGAGCTATCCTTCGCCTTGCCTCTTCGCCGCTTGCACGCTCCACCGGTGTTTCCCTCCTCCGCGCCTTTTGCCTTTCCCCTTCATCGAACTGCAACTCTGCCTCTTACCCACATGAACACTCGAGGCTACCCTCCTCTTCTCTTGTATACAGGCGGTGGTATACATTGTTATGTGTTCGGTATGTGTGTTGTTTTTTTGGTTTTGAAAATATGAATGGAAGATGAAGGCATGTACTATATTCGTTTACTGTACATAGACTTACAGCCTATTATATTATAAAAGTTCTGCATATGATATTGTTCAAGTATATAGTAAGGGGTATCTTATAAAATATATGTATATAGTATAGAGTCTACTGTTTACAGTTTTATGGTTCACAAACATTTTGTATAAGCTAAAGTTTGCTTTCCTTTTATAGTAAAGTTATATATATTTATATTTTCACGTAACTTAGAAAAATCAAAAATAATACAACATCAAGTTATATACAGTATTGTTTTAATGATATGTATATGTTAGTTACATGTTTTATGATATGTTTAAAAGGTTGCATTTAAGAGTTTGTTTACATATGAAGGCTTAGACATGTATGTCTGCATATATTATGCTTATTAAGTTTTTCAAATATTACAGTTATAAATATTATTAAAGTTTATCAGGTTTCATTTGTTTCGCATGTAAATATATGTGCTCATAGTATACCTGACATGATATAAAGTTTATTTGAGTTTAAGATATGATGGTTGATATAATACTATACTTATGTGTTTTAATATATATTATATCTATTTATGAATTGAATGAACAGTGTAACTCAGTACCCATGGTTATATTTCTATAGCCTCCTTTGTTGCCTTAAATATATAATAGTGTTGTACAGTATTTTGTTGTATGTTTGCTAGCTGGAAGTTGTAGTACATCCATTTGATATATATTTATACACCTCTGACATATTATATTATATATAAATGGTTTTAGATATACCCGTATATATGTTTGGATTTTCACTTACTGGCAGCCATAGGCGTTACGAATATATGTATTTACTTGTATAAGATCTATATTAGGTTATATTTACGTTATATTTGTATTTTGAAAAAGCATCGTATGATTGCGAGTATATATATGTTTTGCGGTAAGTGGTTGTTTACAGTTTTTTTTTACTTCAAAGTTTAGTTGTTGTAAGTTTAAAGTATTGATTTTTAATATAATATACACGCCTTTGATTTGTAAGTGGTTGTATTTTGGAACAATGATTTTGAAATTATATATATATTTTGACTTCAATATATATATGTTTAAATTTAAGATTGATTTAAAAGTATATTTGTATTTTAAAAAAAAGGAATATTGGGTTTAGGGAAAATAATAGTATAATATCATCTTGTTTAAATTATATCAAGTTAATTGATTCTGATTCGTTCCTCATCGATTCTTATCTATCAGCTTTGTCCGTCAAATCTGCTTTCAACTTACTTCACTTTGAGACTGTTGTTTGGATTGTTCGATTTTCTGGATCGTGATCCAATTCGTAGCTGGTTGTGTTTCAAACTTCTCTAGCCTCGAAAGGTGAGCAATCACTCACGATTAACGTTCTTTTATTTATTAGATTTGATTTCACTTGAAACGACAATTGAAATAGGCTGCTGTTAGTTAATTACACTGTTATATATGTTATTACCTGTATCAGTTCACCTGTGACATCTGACACCATTATCTGTTATATATATATGCAATGATAATCTAGTTTGGTTGTTAATTGATTGATTGTTGATGTTTATATTGGACGTTAAATTGTTAATGTTAAAAAGATAAATAGTGTGCAATTGAAATTGATATATGATAATTAAATGAAAAAATTTGATTAACTGACATTTGTATAATATGACCCCTTTAACTGTTGAATTTATTGACACGTAGGATTTGTTTAATTACATTTTGAATCACTGAATGTATGTTGTTAAATTGATGATGTATGAAATTGTAATTGAATGACAAGTGAAAACCGTAATGTAATAATCTTTAATCTACATGAAATGATAGTGTAGATTCTAGAAATAATTATATTAATTCGTACAAATAACAATGCGAATTGATACGATTATTTCGGGATTATTTGAATTGATTATTGGATTGATATTGATTGTTGTTATTGCTTGTTTATTTACTTTGACACCATCCCAGTTATCACACTGCAAGTTCCCTTTGTTATGTTTTGATTTTGAATTGAATTGGAATCGGGTTGAAATGATAAATACCCAAATTGAACTTTGACCTAGGATAGAAAATTAAATAAAAACCCGATTGGTCAATAATTTGATTTAAAAATAAACGAAGATTTTATTTGAATAAATAATATGGTTTTGAAATGAAGTTGAAATTTGAATTTTAATGAAAGGAAAATGTTAATATTTAATAATCTGAAACAAAATATTAACAATGTAATTGATGAAAGAATGTTGTTTAATTTGAGAAATGATTGCATTAAGTTTGAAATTATAATTAAGTTTGAAATTATTAAACTTTGAAATGATTTAATAATTAAGTTTGAAATTATAATTAAGTTTGAAATTATTAAACTTTGAAATTATTTAATAATTAAGTTTTGAATTATTTAATAATTAAATAAGATCGAATTATTTAATGATTAAATTGAATTGGATTCTTTTATCAAGAGAAATTGAACTTTTGAATAGTGAATTTTACTTTGTAAATAATTGAAATTGATTTGTCTTTATTAATTAAGTTTTTGGGAAAATTATTTAAGTAAGTAAATAAGTGAAATTGAATTTCTTTAACAAGAAATAAAATGCGATTTATTGAAATTAATGTAAGACTTGAAATTTAAAGAAATTGATTTGATGAATTTAATTTAATTAAATTTGTAAGTTTTGATATAATGGAGTGGAACTTAAGTAATTGATTTAATGAATGAGAAGTTTAATAGAAATTGTTTTGAATGATAAAGTAACTTAACGAATATCGAATGAAATCGATAAATGAGTTTAAGTTGATTTGAATGTTAAATTAAATAAAATTTAAATGGTTTTCGAAATGAAACTGATATACAAACTTGAATCAATATTCGAATGGTTTTAAATAAAATTTGAAATTGAACTATAAGATTTTGAAATGGTGATTTGAAAGTTTTGAAACGTAAATTATGGAAAGCGATTTAGAAAGGCAAATGAAATGTTGATTTACGAATTCTATTTGAAATTGAATTGATTTGGTTTTGAAATAAATAAACGACCAATCGGTGTAATAATTACGAAAGTTATTAAAGAGACCGGGATCGGTAATGGATATACTCTCTATCTAAACCGAAAACCACTTTAATAACTATACGCGGAGTGATGATCCAGAATGAAGTGGTTGGAATGATGTACGTGATGACTGAAGAAAGAGAACGATAATGGATAGCCTTGACACTTGTGTCAAATTGGAAATGACTAAAACAGGAGCTGTGCCGGGCCAATGGAGGATTAGCTACCTCAAGTGGACACACTTCTTCGAACTACTTATACTTGTTGTCAATTGGTGCACCCTTGATTTTGGGAGTGTTGTTTCACGGTGTTGCGGGCGCTGCGGCGTTGCGTTCTCACCAGTCCGGATCAGGCGAACGGTAGTATCACTACCTTGGGTATTGCCTCATGTGCCTTGTCATACTTGTATTCCATTTATACGCGGCCACTACGATTTTGATTTGTACCTTTAGTATATGGATTGCCCTCGGGTGACTTCCGGTTTTGGGGAAACTACGGTCTTGTATATGCTTTTGGGAATAAAAATGTGTTAAGGGTGGAATGGGCCATGACTTAACGCTATTGTTTATATCTTTATATTACTGATAGACATTATCTACTTATCATACACTACTACCTAGTAGATAGTTTAACGGATCCTTAAAGGATGGTTATTCCAAACATTCTTTGAGTTACTTGTATTTCAATTTCTATTTCACTTGAGTTGGATTTATTGATATAAGAATGTTAATCCTGACTCGAGTGTCTTGTGTTTTTGCTTTACGCTTGGGTCAGACTGAGTGTACCAGTATTCGAGGCTCACCTTTGAAGTTGGAGCTTTGCTTGAAGATCCAGCCATCTATTCTGCTTTCAGTATTCGATGATTCCAGTGATGTATTCTGATTTGTATCTGATGTATCGTATTACTCTTCTGTTGTAAACTCTGATGTATCTTATATATTCATATAGTAGCTTCATGAACTACTATCTCTTTTATTTCCGCTGCATTTATTACTCTGTGTCTGTGATCTGTGATTATATTTACTTACTGTATATGTTTAGTTTTGCCAAATTTAAATTAACAACGCGGTATTTTGAGCAATTCAACTCCGGCATGAGTGTCTACCTATACACTTATAATGGATGCGAATGGTCCAAAATTCTGGGTCGTTACAGTTGGTATCAGAGCTTTGGTAGCTCTAGGCAACACTTAACATATAGGGTAAATGTATTTACAGAATCACTCTCATTTGAGTTTCAATCTCTTCCTTTGACTCAATTCCTTTGAATTTTGGAACGTTCCCTACGGTTCCAAATTTCATTCGTGTCCCTCACTATTCGTCTTCTTTCAATTCTGGAGCACCCCATAACTCCATTTTGAATGATATCTATAATAGATCGGCGGTCTCGCCAATCTTCGAATGATTCGTAAAGGAGCAAAACTCCTTTATAATAGGCATCGATTTACCGGAGATTTCTGTATCCTCGGTTTACGATGCTATCTATTCCCTGCTATACCTGAATTCCATCTCTTGAGATCGAGTGTTGATTTACCTCGGAATTCAGCATCGATCTCATTCTTAAAGTAACGGACGACCCGGTTAAGGTTGCCTGTTAATTAAATAAACTTACCCATCTCCCGATTCTGTTATTGAATCATCTTATCTTCTATTTCAAACTTATTTTCGAATCAAAATTCTCTTTGATTTGAGCCCATCAAAATTGAAACCCTATCCTTATTTTGAAAATTCATTCCTGTATCGTCGAGCAAAGAAATGTATTTGTAAACTAATATATAAAATGTTTTATATATTGTGTTGTTTGAGTTGTTGATGTTGATTTGGGTTTCCGATCGATTCGTCTGATCAACGCTATCGATAGGATTTCCAAAACACTTGAGTAGAGCGAACTGACACAATTTCGTTTTCAACTTTGGTAAATAAAATAAAGTTTTGTATGATATATTATGAAATTAAATTGTTAATGAATCTGTTGTCAAAAATGATAATATTTGATTTTCATTTATTGTTTGGAAAACCATTGATTATTCTAATATGATAAATTAATGAAATTATAGAACATGGTTTAAAATTTTAATTTGGAATTCAAATGAATTTAAATCAGAATTTGAGAATTTAATTTCCGGTGATTTCCAACTTTGATTTGAAAGTTTTAGGTGTATAGTTTTAAATATTTTCAAATTGAAATCATTTCAAAGAATTTTAAATGTTGGAATCAGTGCTCTCCTATTTTGTCGCTGGGAAATAATTTCGGTGATGACGGCCGCATCATCGACATTCATTTTCAAGTTTCAAAGTGGAGAAACCATTCTGTAGCTTTGCTACGTTTTGTTTTGAGAAGAAAAATATATATATATTTTGAATTGAATTTCTTTAGTATATTTTGATTTACCTATATATGGGTATCTTATTTTAAATTTAATTTGATTTGATATAAATATATTATATATATCTCTAAATTGTTTAAAGTTAATCGGAAATCTAATTCATAAATTTTGTTAAAGGATGATTTTAATTATAAATAAAACCAAAATTTGGAATAAATATTTAAACTTGAATAATTGAATTTGGAAAATTTTATTTGTATATTGTTCAACTGCATTCTAATACAACTTACCTAAATCGTTCAGAAGTTGAATATGTAATTGGATAATATATAAGATAAATTGAATTTATAAATAAAATTTGGGTGTTTATAATAAATGTTATACACTAAATTTTGATTATTAAGATGTTAATAGAGTTAGGTAGGATAATAAGTAAACTCAGTTAACAATAAAATGAATTTGTTTTGAAAGAATTAATAAATTGAAATTTGATCGACATATGAAAATACCTTGAGTTTAAAAGAAATTAGTAGATGTAAATTAATTTAAATCGAAACTTTTATGGTTTAAATTAATTTATATGGGTTAAATATATGTGATTAGATATATCAAGTAAAATAAATTTAACAATAATTTGGAAATAAAGAAGAATTTAAATTGTTGAAAAATATGATTATAATAAAAGATTATTCAAATTTATGGTTTTAGAAATTGTAAATTTAAGATAATTGGATAATAAGATAATGAATTTAGAAATAGTTGAAATTGATTTTAGTGAAATCAAATGGATTAAATCAATTATTGAATATCAATTAATTTAAATTTGAATTTATATGGTTTAAATTAATTGTTATTTTGTATTTCAAATCTGTTTTCTTTCTGGTTGTTCTATTCTCCTACCTCGTTCCTTTTCGGGGACGAAAAGTTTTGAGTGGGGGAGAGTGTAACGACCCGTAAATTTCAACTATTTTAATAACGTAATTAGTTGAAATTTTGTGAAATTTTAAACGATAAAATTTTGAAATATAAATTTGATATTTGGAATGCGTTTAGTTAAACATAGCAACTGGTAAATTTTCGTCCGAAAATATGAAAGTTTATTTCGCGCGTAAATTCACTTCAATTTAATCAGTAAAAAAGCGATGAAAATAAAATGTTTCCGAAACCTAAATATTTTTACATAGAAAAATTCTAAAATATCTTCTGAGCAAGATGTCAGTTTGTCGTTTTTCCAAATTCGGACATCTTTGGCTTCGTCGATGTTATTTTTCAGTGTTTTTCTTGCATTTTCCGCCAGTAGAAAAATTCGAATTTTATAATTCAATCATTTCACTGATATCCGTATACCGTTTTTGATCGTCTCTTTGTGCTGATCTCCGCAATATATACATTCCGGTAATTCGGCGTCCAGTACGTGGTGAAAACGGCAAAACGTTTGGTTGTACCAGTATCCATTTTTGTAGTCTCTTGGTTCTCTTGTGTCTATTCACCTTTCCACCGCCGGATAATACCAATAGCCTTCTGTTTTTATTATTCACAACTTTTCATATACGACTTCGGTTATTCCCAATAGTTTCAACTTCCAATGCTTTTTCTGATGATTCATCTTCGTGTTTGGATTGGTACACTTTATTTTCCTTGTTCACCTCCTTTTCTTTTGCAAGACTGTTCTTCCAAGTTCCTTTGCTTGTGAACACTACTGCTTTCCCCTTTTCTTTGCCTTCCTCCCTTCTCTTCCATTTTTGCAGCCATCTACCAATCGCCTACCACAGCTCGGCCACCCACCTCCGCCTCTCCCCTCTACCGCACCTTTTCCCCTCCACCTGACAAAGCAACCGACCCATCCCCTTCTCCCTTTTCACGTGCGTTCCCCTCTCTCACCTCAAACAACTTTTGATCCTTCTTCCCTTCCCAGTTTCCACCGAAGTTCCTCCCTCCCCCTCATCTCCTTCGGCCATCATCCCACCATAGATCGAACCCAAGCACTCAAGCCTCTCCCTCCTTCCTTCGATAGCTTGCAAACCCTATGTCTCTTCTCCCTCCACCTCCATATAGTAGCAGCCACCAACTTCCTCCATGCGCGTGACAGCAACACGTCAGCCTCCTTCCACACGTGGCAGTCGAGCTATCCTTCGCCTTGCCTCTTCGCCGCTTGCACGCTCCACCGGTGTTTCCCTCCTCCGCGCCTTTTGCCTTTCCCCTTCATCGAACTGCAACTCTGCCTCTTACCCACATGAACACTCGAGGCTACCCTCCTCTTCTCTTGTATACAGGCGGTGGTATACATTGTTATGTGTTCGGTATGTGTGTTGTTTTTTTGGTTTTGAAAATATGAATGGAAGATGAAGGCATGTACTATATTCGTTTACTGTACATAGACTTACAGCCTATTATATTATAAAAGTTCTGCATATGATATTGTTCAAGTATATAGTAAGGGGTATCTTATAAAATATATGTATATAGTATAGAGTCTACTGTTTACAGTTTTATGGTTCACAAACATTTTGTATAAGCTAAAGTTTGCTTTCCTTTTATAGTAAAGTTATATATATTTATATTTTCACGTAACTTAGAAAAATCAAAAATAATACAACATCAAGTTATATACAGTATTGTTTTAATGATATGTATATGTTAGTTACATGTTTTATGATATGTTTAAAAGGTTGCATTTAAGAGTTTGTTTACATATGAAGGCTTAGACATGTATGTCTGCATATATTATGCTTATTAAGTTTTTCAAATATTACAGTTATAAATATTATTAAAGTTTATCAAGTTTCATTTGTTTCGCATGTAAATATATGTGCTCATAGTATACCTGACATGATATAAAGTTTATTTGAGTTTAAGATATGATGGTTGATATAATACTATACTTATGTGTTTTAATATATATTATATCTATTTGATGAATTTAATTTAATTAAATTTGTAAGTTTTGATATAATGGAGTGGAACTTAAGTAATTGATTTAATGAATGAGAAGTTTAATAGAAATTGTTTTGAATGATAAAGTAACTTAACGAATATTGAATGAAATCGATAAATGAGTTTAAGTTGATTTGAATGTTAAATTAAATAAAATTTAAATGGTTTTCGAAATGAAACTGATATACAAACTTGAATCAATATTCGAATGGTTTTAAATAAAATTTGAAATTGAACTATAAGATTTTGAAATGGTGATTTGAAAGTTTTGAAACGTAAATTATGGAAAGCGATTTAGAAAGGCAAATGAAATGTTGATTTATGAATTCTATTTGAAATTGAATTGATTTGGTTTTGAAATAAATAAACGACCAATCGATGTAATAATTACGAAAGTTATTAAAGAGACCGGGATCGGTAATGGATATACTCTCTATCTAAACCGAAAACCACTTTAATAACTATACGCGGAGTGATGATCCAGAATGAAGTGGTTGGAATGATGTACGTGATGACTGAAGAAAGAGAACGATAATGGATAGCCTTGACACTTGTGTCAAATTGGAAATGACTAAAACAGGAGCTGTGCCGGGCCAATGAAGGATTAGCTACCTCAAGTGGACACACTTCTTCGAACTACTTATACTTGTTGTCGATTGGTGCACCCTTGATTTTGGGAGTGTTGTTTCACGGTGTTGCGGGCGCTGCGGCGTTGCGTTCTCACCAGTCCGGATCAGGCGAACGGTAGTATCACTACCTTGAGTATTGCCTCATGTGCCTTGTCATACTTGTATTCCATTTATACGCGACCACTTCCTTTTTGATTTGTACCTTTAGTATATGGATTGCCCTCTGGTGACTTCCGGTTTTGGGGAAACTACGGTCTTGTATATGCTTTTGGGAATAAAAATGTGTTAAGGGTGGAATGGGCCATGACTTAACGCTATTTTTTTATATCTTTATATTACTGATAGACATTATCTACTTATCGTACACTACTACCTAGTAGATAGTTTAACGGATCCTTAAAGGATGGTTATTCCAAACATCCTTTGAGTTACTTGTTTTTCAATTGCTATTTCACTTGAGTTGGATTTATTGATATAAGAATGTTAATCCTGACTCGAGTGTCTTGTGTTTTTGCTTTACGCTCGGGTCAGACTGAGTGTACCAGTATTCGAGGCTCACCTTTGAAGTTGGAGCTTTGCTTGAAGATCCAACCATCTATTCTGCTTTCAGTATTCGATGATTCCAGTGATGTATTCTGATTTGTATCCGATGTATCGTATTACTCTTCTGTTGTAAACTCTGATGTATCTTATATATTCATATAGTAGCTTCATGAACTACTATCTCTTTTATTTCCACTGCATTTATTACTCTTTGTCTGTGATCTGTGATTATATTTATTTACTGTATATGTTCAGTTTTGCTAAATTTAAATTAACAACGCAGTATTTTGAGCAATTCAACTCCGGCATGAGTGTCTACCTATACACTTATAATGGATGCGTGGTCCAAAATTCTGGGTTGTTACATATACGATATCGATGTAATTTAAATAAATAAAAATAATAATTGCATCTAGTGATTTATGGAAACTTTGTTTCATTTGATGACGTGTAATTTCAGCCATATCATGTGAAAAGAAAGGAGTGGAGATGTAGAGACAATTAAGAGAAATAATTATAGAAGTTTTAATTAAAGAATGTGAAATGAAACATTCTTTCAAATAAAACATATTCTCCAATTTAATCTCTTCGTACAACTCATTCTTTCTCGTTCATTCTTTTTCTTTCTCTCCTCCTAACATTTCATGGCAGAAAAAAAATAATCAAAATTTCCAAAAATCTTTCAACTCCAAACTAAAAACGTCAGATAAAATAAAATAAAAGTAGTTCATCCATCTCTTTCAAGGATAGGATGTGGATCTTGAAGATTTGAGGAGATATCATCATTCAAGGTATGATTTCTAGGAAACATCCTAAGGTGATTCTCTGATTTATTTATTTCTTTGTTTTATACTTCATATGTTTGTATATGAATAGTTCATTATGTGCTTGATTAATTATTTTTGAACATGTGATTCAAAACCCTTTTATCTCAATTAAAAGCATGTCCAATTTTTTTGATTCAACTCAGATCTGCACATGTATTTCATCTCTTATTTGTTTATGTTAATTATTGTAGATATCATTAGATCCATTATCCCTTTTGTTCTTTTGTTCATATTGTATGTTTAGTTCAGATTTGAATCTTATTACCATAAATTTATGTGCCTTAGTTGTCTAATTCTTTTCCGTTTTAGAAATTATTGTTTGAACAGTATTATATTTTGAAATTTTTTCTGATTAATTGATTTAATTTTATGTTACAAATTTGGAAATTAAATATACTGTCATATGTTATTTTAGAATAAATTTGGAGACTGAATACTTGTTTCACATACTTGTTGTTTTAAATACAATTTTGGTTGTTGTTGATTTTGTTAATTTTTGTTTCAATTAAAAAAGGAAAAGACATAAGTGGACTTTTGTGCAACACATTATAAATCCTTTGAATCCATCTTAAGTTGAAGTAGATTTCAATTTGTTATTTTAATTTTAAACATGCAATAGGTTACAAAGTTTACATTTATGTATTTACATATGTTAACTTAATGTAACAACCCGGGGTTTTAAAATAGTTGATTATCGTCAAATGACGATTTAATTGGTTAAACAACTGCAATTCGAATTTTTATTCAAGTTGACATTCGTTTATATAAATGGTGATTGGAGTTTCTATATCGAGTGGAAATACCTTTGATAAAAATTGTTAAGTGTTAGTGGGCCTTTAAAGCTAGCCCATGCTTTATTTTATTTGAGTGCCTTATTATCAAACGAAAACCGGGTCTTCCCTCATTCTTATTTTTCTTCGTTCGAAATCAAAAGAAAAAAAAATGGAGGCGGCTAGGTTATTCGTTCTCGTCCCCAAATTAAAGAATTAGGGCTTCTGTCAATTGGCTTCAATCGACTTCGTGATGCCTGCTTCGTCCCAGCTTCGATTCGTACTGCGCGGTCTTTGGAGGTCTTCGAACCTAAGGTGAGTGAATATTCACTCGCATCTAGTTCTTCTTGGTTGCTGTACTTCGACTGTTCGTTTTGGGTTTTAAAAGCTGATATTGTTTTCGACTTAGTCGATTTCCTTGTCATCTGATTTTGTGACATTTGTATTTGGTTCGATTATTTCGTGATTGTCACGGCGTTGAATTCGTTGTCGTTGATCTTTGAATTACTGAAGACTTCGGCAACATTGGTTTTGTGAAAATATTTTGTAGTTGTGAAATTGTTCGGTCTTGAGAACTTTATCGTGGTTGATTTCAATTGACTGTTGCTTACATCCCTGTATTTCGACTCTGGCCATTCCAGTTTGTACTTTGTCGAGCACCCACTTATTCATGGTTGCTAATTGCCATTGCATACTTTTGCATAATTGTCTGGTCATTGTGTATCTTCATTCTCTTGTATAGTTGGTCACTTGGAATGATTTTGTTCATCCTGTCATTGCCACCATGGTTCTGACTTGATGCTGTAGTTGCAGTAATGTTATAGTTTTCTTAGACGAGTCTGGTATAGTTGTACACTTGATTACTTTATAATTGTACATATATCTTCAAGTTTGCACTGCGAATATATGGGCTAGTGGCTATGCACCTTGTTCTGATTCTTTATAAGGTCGCACCTGTACACTTGTAGTTGACTTAGTCGGTTGCATCGAGTCCGCATTGAGCTCTGGTGACAATTGAGTCTTGTTCAAGCTTGCATCTGTACCATTCTGTTTTCACTTGAACTGGTCTGGTTTGCTTACATATCATGATTGGTTTGAGTTCTGCTGCCTTCACGTCTGTATCATATTCACTGAGTCATGTTTGGACTCCATGTAGTCTGACATGTGCATATTGAAGTTTGTCCCATTGTGAGTTTGAGTTGTTTTGTTAAGCTCGTCCACTGTTTCTGCATATATGTGCATATATACATATGTATGTGTGTATGCATATATAGGTGGGTTGGCTTGAATTGCAAATCGAGTCTGGCACATTTGTATGTAGACTTGATTTTGTTCACTGTGTTCCCTGTGTCACTGTTGAGTTTGTAGATTCATTTTGTTCGCCGATTCGATTTATTGACTTTGGCATGGAACCATATTTGATTTTGAGATTGATACACCTGCCACTGTTCGAACTTGGCACTGGTTGATTTTGACCTTATATTCTTGTATTGGTTTGAGTTGGTCTTGTAGCATTGTTATTATGTTGACATGTGTAGTTTGGAGTCTTTGTATACATCTGTGCACATTGTAGTCTTCGTTGTTGTAGCATTCATGACTTCAGTTGTGTTTGCCTTAGAGATTCAGACCTGTAGCCTTACTATTCACATGTTTGATGTGGTGTGCTCGAGTTCATTGTTCGTGTGATTCCATGGCACTCTGGTTTGTCTTGAATCTGCATTGCACTATCTTGGATGCAACGTTGTTGCACACTACTGGTCTTCATTTGCATTTTTTTGGTCTTTGATGCTGAGACACTTCTGCCATGTCTTGTTCATTTGGTTCATGATGATCTTGTATTTATTTCTGGTCAGTTTCTCTGTAGCATACTGTGGCATTGATATGTTGGTCTTAGCCTTGAGTTGAGTTCACTGTTGTTTGCATATTCCCGTGTTGCTTTATTGAGCTGCTTATCAGAACTTGATTCACTTGAGCTCTTACTTCATCCCCACTTCATCACTGTATGTTGCACTGTTTTCAGTTGCTTCTATGTTGTCTCTATGATGGTCTCGAGTTATGGTGGCATCTGCTTGTTGCCCAGACTTTTCAGTTGTACTGTGAAGCAGTTTGTTGGTATTGATGCACTGCTGGGTTCATTTGTTCACTTGTAGTCTGTGATATTTGTTGAGTCTTCACTTTGCAGTTTCATTGAGTTTGGTCATTCATTACATTTGTCTTGACCATTTGAGACAGTTTGCATACCATTTACACTGAGTAATCTTATATACTGCTGCATTTGTTTTCTTACACTTGAGTTGAACCTGATTTTTGGGTTTGACCTTTGCAGTTTCTACGCACTGTAGTGGCGAGGCAGTGCACGCGTGCGTGCACTGCAGCCACCCAAACTCGACAGTTTTGAATTGATTTTTCTTTTGCTTTTGATGCATTGATCTTTTATGTTGTATTGGCGAGGCCGTACACGCGTGCGTGTACGGCAGCCAATCGAGTTTTGATGTTTTTAAAGTGAAAATTTCAATTGTTTTTAAATTAATTTAGTCGATTTGGTAAATTGTTTATTTATCTCTGTTGATGATTTAAATCTGCTGATTTTTGTCAAACACTGTTAAGTGTTATATTGACCGTTATCCGGTTTCTTTGTTTAAAGAACCGGATAGACGGGAATTATTGTGACTGTCGTCTATTTAAATTATTACTGCCCATATGCACTAATAAACTGGTTTGAATTAGACTGACCTGGGTATTATTTTCTTTTGAATGTAATACTCGGGTCAGACCCGAGTATTTCAGGTTGTAGATTTCTTTCTTTGAGTTGCTGTTCGGGATTGAAGACTTTTCACATCTACTGAAGTTGTCAGTCATTTTGTAGTAGTCGTGTCATTGTATAGAATGATATGTATTCATGTATATTAGTCGATAATGTACTTGTATATATAACTTCTAGAGTCGACAGTTGTAGTTGTATCATATGTATAGTGTCAACTATGTATTAACTGACATCAGTTATATATATCTGAGACTTTTGTTTTTATCTGTGTTCCGCATTTATATTATCTGTGTTATTGTTATATCTAACGTCCTAAACTATTATGAACTATCGTAGTTTGTTTTATACTGATAATTGGATAGGTCGATGGGAGTAAATAATTAATAGATGAAAAATAAAAGTATATACCACTCCTATCGAGATAACCAATATTAGTGTAAGGCCAATTACGGATGGTCGCTCCTATCCAGCCTTATTCTTCGTAATAATAGACAGTATTCCTTTTAATACTCTTTGTTATTATGAGCATAGAGGTGGGGCGTTACAGTTGGTATCAGAGCTTGGGGTTTATGGACATAATATAAAACATAACTTGGATGGAACATATGTTACAACTATTGGTCGATGTTTTATTTGTACTTTGAGTCAAAACTAAAGTTTTGAAATTTGGATGAAATTTTTAAATAACTTTATTTAAAAATAAAAGTGAAACTGTGTTTTGTTGATTTGATTGAATTGTGTTCTGTTTATCAGAGTGCGCAGCGGAAACTGTCTTCGCTGAGTACAACTGGTAATCTTTTTGATTTAAGAATCAAAATACGAAATCGATATGAATTTCAATTGTTGTTTACATAGCTGTAATTATTTTGTTTCTTTGAGAATTTCGAATCCGAATTGAGGATTCGAAGAAATTGCAGTTATGTGATTTTTGTTGAAATTTCCGCTGGCTTTCTTTTGTATTAATCATCTATTGATTAGACTTTTGCTATTTTGAATTATCTTCATTAAAGATACATTTGAATGATTTCTTTGTTCATTCTGTAGTACGTGCAAAAAATTTGAATTGCACGTCACTGCATTTATTTACGTTGAACCGATGCTTGGTTATGAGACGTATTTTGTTGCCGTTATTTTTGTAACGGGATTTTTACACCAATGCTAGATTTTTGAAGCACGGTGTTTTGTTGACAATTTTAATGAATGAAAATTCACTGATGTCACATTTAGATGTGAATTATTTTGATGAGATATTTGATATTTTAAAATTACTGTTGCTTTGACTTCAGTAACAGTCAAACTTTTAAAAGTGGATTTTCAAGCGGTTATACCGCAATGCTGATTTGTAACCGCTTTTACGGTATTTTGAGAAGTACAATTTCCTTATCGAAATTGTTACTGATTTGCTGCTTTAATCACGTGATTGGAAAATCGTTCTAAAATGAAAATTGTTTTATAAATTTTTAACAGTTTACGTTTTCAAAAGAATGAGAAAGCGACTTAAACGATTCAGCAAAATCGAGGATTATGACCCCTTTCTTTTACTGTTTCGCTTAATTCCGGACTTGTCCGTTTGAGAATGTAAAGTGCATTTTTACAAAATACACAATTTTGCACTTTCAAGGAAACGATGAAGTGATTTAAACGATTTAGCAAAAGTGCGGAGTATGGAACCACACTTTTACTATTTCGGTTAATTCCGGACTCGTTAATTGAATATCTGTTGCTTTGATGAATTTGATGATTTCACACTTTCAAGGAAACGATGAAGAGAATCAAACGATTTAGTAAAACACGTGGTATGGGACATGTGCGTTTGCTATTTCGGTTAATTCCGGACTCGTTAATTGAAACATTTTGATGCTTTCGTGTGCTTTCGAGCCACTATGAGGACCTTCGGGTCATTTGTTGGACCTTCGGGTCATTTGTTGGGCTTTCGGGCCACTCTGCGGACCTTCGGGTCAAATACCAGTACTAGACCTTCGGGTCACTCTGCGGACCTTCGGGTCAATCTGATGGGCGCCAAAAATTATGTTGAGTACTTGGTAGGCTTCGGCCATTTGTTGTTGCACGTGCGGCGAATTAAAAACTCGCCATCTGATGGGATCGATCCAAGCTTTTATGTTGATTTTCTAGTCTTCTTAATTGATTTCTAGATATTTGTTGTTTCTAATTATCTGCAGGTAATTAGATATCTGATGTTATGAGATTTAATTATCGTATCGATAATTAAATATTTGTTGTTCTAATTATCGCTTGTGATAATTAGATATTTGTTGATATGAGTTCTGATTATCGTTTTTGATAATCGGATATTTGTTGTTTCTAATTATCGCTTGTGATAATTAGATATTTGTTGATATGAGTTCTGATTATCGTTTTGATAATCGGACAATTGTTGTTTCTAATTATCGCTTGTGATAATTAGATATTTGAGATTTAATTATCGCTTTTGATAATTAAATATTTGTTGATTTTAGATTTAATTATCGCTGATAGATAATTAAATATTCGTTGATTTGAGATTTAATTATCGCTTTAGATAATTAAATACTTGTTGATTTAAGATTTAATTATCGTCTTTGATAATTAAATATTTGTTGATTTTAGATTTAATTATCGCTGTTAGATAATTAAATATTCGTTGATTTGAGATTTAATTATCGCTTTTGAAAATTAAATATTTGTTGATTTGAAAATTTGATTACCGCTTGAGATAATCAAATATTTATCGAATTTGAAATTTGATTATCGCTTGAGATAATCAAATATTTATTTGAGTTGGAAATTTGATTATCGCTTGAGATAATCGAATATTTGTTGAATTTGAAATTTGATTATCGTTTTTGATAATCGAATATTTGTCGATTTGAGAAATTTGATTATCGCTTTTGATAATCTAACAATTGTTGATTTGTTTTCTGATTATCGTTTGAGATAATTAGATAGTTGATTTGTTTTCTGGCTATCGTTTGGATAATTGGATGGTTGCTGATTTTATTGAATCGCTGTTTTCTATCTATTTCTGTTAATAGTCAGAGTTTACTGATTTTGAAATTGTGTTTTCCAGTTAATTGTTGAATAACTGAATATTGTCAGTTTGCTATTTGTGAATTGTGCTTCATAATTATCTTTGTTGATAATTATATTTTGTTGTTTTCTAATTATCGTATCGATAATTAGATATTGCTATTTTTGAGATTTTTGTATTTCTGAATATCTAACTGTAGTTGGATATTGCTGATGATTGCATTTATTCGGTTTTGATTGTTTTCTGATTATCTTTTGATATTTGGACTTTGTTGAGATGTTGTGAAATTCTTTTATGGAATTAAAAGATTACTTTGGCATTTGAATTCTCGACTTTTATTTTTCTAGCTTAACCAGTTTATGTTAGAAGAATAATAGTGGTTGACGACCTTAATTATGAAAATTGCGGGGACGCAATTTTTATAAGGAGGGGAGTCTGTAACAACCCGGGGTTTTAAAATAGTTGATTATCGTCAAATGACGATTTAATTGGTTAAACAACTGCAATTCGAATTTTTATTCAAGTTGACATTCGTTTATATAAATGGTGATTGGAGTTTCTATATCGAGTGGAAATACCTTTGATAAAAATTGTTAAGTGTTAGTGGGCCTTTAAAGCTAGCCCATGCTTTATTTTATTTGAGTGCCTTATTATCAAACGAAAACCGGGTCTTCCCTCATTCTTATTTTTCTTCGTTCGAAATCAAAAGAAAAAAAAATGGAGGCGGCTAGGTTATTCGTTCTCGTCCCCAAATTAAAGAATTAGGGCTTCTGTCAATTGGCTTCAATCGACTTCGTGATGCCTGCTTCGTCCCAGCTTCGATTCGTACTGCGCGGTCTTTGGAGGTCTTCGAACCTAAGGTGAGTGAATATTCACTCGCATCTAGTTCTTCTTGGTTGCTGTACTTCGACTGTTCGTTTTGGGTTTTAAAAGCTGATATTGTTTTCGACTTAGTCGATTTCCTTGTCATCTGATTTTGTGACATTTGTATTTGGTTCGATTATTTCGTGATTGTCACGGCGTTGAATTCGTTGTCGTTGATCTTTGAATTACTGAAGACTTCGGCAACATTGGTTTTGTGAAAATATTTTGTAGTTGTGAAATTCTTCGGTCTTGAGAACTTTATCGTGGTTGATTTCAATTGACTGTTGCTTACATCCCTGTATTTCGACTCTGGCCATTCCAGTTTGTACTTTGTCGAGCACCCACTTATTCATGGTTGCTAATTGCCATTGCATACTTTTGCATAATTGTCTGGTCATTGTGTATCTTCATTCTCTTGTATAGTTGGTCACTTGGAATGATTTTGTTCATCCTGTCATTGCCACCATGGTTCTGACTTGATGCTGTAGTTGCAGTAATGTTGTAGTTTTCTTAGACGAGTCTGGTATAGTTGTACACTTGATTACTTTATAATTGTACATATATCTTCAAGTTTGCACTGCGAATATATGGGCTAGTGGCTATGCACCTTGTTCTGATTCTTTATAAGGTCGCACCTGTACACTTGTAGTTGACTTAGTCGGTTGCATCGAGTCCGCATTGAGCTCTGGTGACAATTGAGTCTTGTTCAAGCTTGCATCTGTACCATTCTGTTTTCACTTGAACTGGTCTGGTTTGCTTACATATCATGATTGGTTTGAGTTCTGCTGCCTTCACGTCTGTATCATATTCACTGAGTCATGTTTGGACTCCATGTAGTCTGACATGTGCATATTGAAGTTTGTCCCATTGTGAGTTTGAGTTGTTTTGTTAAGCTCGTCCACTGTTTCTGCATATATGTGCATATATACATATGTATGTGTGTATGCATATATAGGTGGGTTGGCTTGAATTGCAAATCGAGTCTGGCACATTTGTATGTAGACTTGATTTTGTTCACTGTGTTCCCTGTGTCACTGTTGAGTTTGTAGATTCATTTTGTTCGCCGATTCGATTTATTGACTTTGGCATGGAACCATATTTGATTTTGAGATTGATACACCTGCCACTGTTCGAACTTGGCACTGGTTGATTTTGACCTTATATTCTTGTATTGGTTTGAGTTGGTCTTGTAGCATTGTTATTATGTTGACATGTGTAGTTTGGAGTCTTTGTATACATCTGTGCACATTGTAGTCTTCGTTGTTGTAGCATTCATGACTTCAGTTGTGTTTGCCTTAGAGATTCAGACCTGTAGCCTTACTATTCACATGTTTGATGTGGTGTGCTCGAGTTCATTGTTCGTGTGATTCCATGGCACTCTGGTTTGTCTTGAATCTGCATTGCACTATCTTGGATGCAACGTTGTTGCACACTACTGGTCTTCATTTGCATTTTTTTGGTCTTTGATGCTGAGACACTTCTGCCATGTCTTGTTCATTTGGTTCATGATGATCTTGTATTTATTTCTGGTCAGTTTCTCTGTAGCATACTGTGGCATTGATATGTTGGTCTTAGCCTTGAGTTGAGTTCACTGTTGTTTGCATATTCCCGTGTTGCTTTATTGAGCTGCTTATCAGAACTTGATTCACTTGAGCTCTTACTTCATCCCCACTTCATCACTGTATGTTGCACTGTTTTCAGTTGCTTCTATGTTGTCTCTATGATGGTCTCGAGTTATGGTGGCATCTGCTTGTTGCCCAGACTTTTCAGTTGTACTGTGAAGCAGTTTGTTGGTATTGATGCACTGCTGGGTTCATTTGTTCACTTGTAGTCTGTGATATTTGTTGAGTCTTCACTTTGCAGTTTCATTGAGTTTGGTCATTCATTACATTTGTCTTGACCATTTGAGACAGTTTGCATACCATTTACACTGAGTAATCTTATATACTGCTGCATTTGTTTTCTTACACTTGAGTTGAACCTGATTTTTGGGTTTGACCTTTGCAGTTTCTACGCACTGTAGTGGCGAGGCAGTGCACGCGTGCGTGCACTGCAGCCACCCAAACTCGACAGTTTTGAATTGATTTTTCTTTTGCTTTTGATGCATTGATCTTTTATGTTGTATTGGCGAGGCCGTACACGCGTGCGTGTACGGCAGCCAATCGAGTTTTGATGTTTTTAAAGTGAAAATTTCAATTGTTTTTAAATTAATTTAGTCGATTTGGTAAATTGTTTATTTATCTCTGTTGATGATTTAAATCTGCTGATTTTTGTCAAACACTGTTAAGTGTTATATTGACCGTTATCCGGTTTCTTTGTTTAAAGAACCGGATAGACGGGAATTATTGTGACTGTCGTCTATTTAAATTATTACTGCCCATATGCACTAATAAACTGGTTTGAATTAGACTGACCTGGGTATTATTTTCTTTTGAATGTAATACTCGGGTCAGACCCGAGTATTTCAGGTTGTAGATTTCTTTCTTTGAGTTGCTGTTCGGGATTGAAGACTTTTCACATCTACTGAAGTTGTCAGTCATTTTGTAGTAGTCGTGTCATTGTATAGAATGATATGTATTCATGTATATTAGTCGATAATGTACTTGTATATATAACTTCTAGAGTCGACAGTTGTAGTTGTATCATATGTATAGTGTCAACTATGTATTAACTGACATCAGTTATATATATCTGAGACTTTTGTTTTTATCTGTGTTCCGCATTTATATTATCTGTGTTATTGTTATATCTAACGTCCTAAACTATTATGAACTATCGTAGTTTGTTTTATACTGATAATTGGATAGGTCGATGGGAGTAAATAATTAATAGATGAAAAATAAAAGTATATACCACTCCTATCGAGATAACCAATATTAGTGTAAGGCCAATTACGGATGGTCACTCCTATCCAGCCTTATTCTTCGTAATAATAGACAGTATTCCTTTTAATACTCTTTGTTATTATGAGCATAGAGGTGGGGCGTTACACTTAATTTAAAACATAAATTGCAGTTATTCATATATACATTGTGACGCCCCACCTCTATACCCACGCTAGCCAAGAACACTACGATGTAGTGCTGTCAACTAGCGCGGAGAATAAGGCTATGGAGGAGCGACCATCCATGTAACTTCTTTGTGCGAGCACTGATATGTCAGATAGAATATAATGCATATCTTTTAAGGAGGAAATCCGACATACCGATACAAACACAAAGCTATCACACAGTGGCTATATATAATCTTCGGAAACAAATATAGAAATGAACATAACATAAATCAGTCACAGACATCCATATCACAAAGGCGGAAGAAGATATGAATAAATATACAACACATGAAAGTGTACATCAGAGTAGTGGTCAGAAAGATCCACGATAATACAATAAGAATAGCATCACGTGCTATACAAAAGAATAAGTACACAACATAGAGTCTATATCTCAAATGTGTACATCCAAAAACTACAATCTATGTAGTTAGCCAAAAGTCAAAATGGTCCTGAAGAGAAGTCAAGCAGAAGCACCTGTAACATCTCGGTCTGACCCGAGTATTATTTAAGAAAATAATAAACGGATCAGTCTAACTATAAATATCAGATGACATGGTATAAAATAATAGACATGGCATAAACATAGAATACCCATACTGACATACTACTATAAGTATGAAAATGATGATCAACAGGAGATCAACCGATGAGAAATGATCAATATCAGAAGAATCTTCTCAAAGATCCAAAGAGGGCATCATACCCTAAACTTGTACTCATAACAAGTCAATGACATAAAAATCCAGAAATCAAACAAGAAATCCAGAAATCATAAAAAGAGAAAAAGGCCTATCACATGATGGTCCGAAGACCATGGGGAGCTACCCCATATGTGTGAGTCGGAATCACACTGATTGAGGCCTAGGCTAACCAAAAAGCAAAAAGGTATGTGTGAATGGAATCACACAAGTGGTGTCTAGCCTAACCTCGCAAACAAAAAGATATGTGTGAGTCGGAATCACACTACTGCGGTCTAGACTAACCTTGCGGACAAAGAGATGTGTGTGAGTCGGAATCACACTATTGCGGGCTAGTCTTACCTTGCAAACAAAGAGACATCGCACAATTGCTAGTCTAAATCATAAAATGATCATCATGATCAGTGAGAAGTGTCAATCACACCAAGCTAGTAAATATATGAGTTTAGCTTCATGTCCCATAACCACTTGCTTAACTTAAATATTTACGAACAAGCTGTAAATCTTCACTAGGAAATTGTCACGAAAAGGGTTCAATCGAACAAGTCCAAGAGCTAACCGACGAAGTGAACGCAAGCGTTTCATACCACTCGTTTTACCAAGTCGTTTAAGTCGATTTCTCATTCGAGTGAAGTAAAGGCTTATATATATTAGTAGATTGGAAATCGGTTTGAGAAAACGAACTTTTGATATTAAAAATAGTGTTGAAATCGATTTGATGAAAGAGTTTTGATATTTACTACTAGTATAGAAAACCTTTATATTTTGAAGTGACAAATCATAGAAGTGATTGTAGAAACAATCAATCATAAAAATTCACGTTCGAAGACGTGAGTAAAGTTCAAAGAAATCAATTCTCAAAACCATCAAAGTAAGAAGTTCGGATAAGATTGCCTACGCAGAGTAATACGGGGTTCGACCTAACGAGGTACCATCCCGAAAGAGGAGTCATCAAAGTCTTAGAGATGATAACAACAAATAGGAGACCACACGAATCGATTAAAGTTGGAAATTCAAACAAATAAGCAATATAGGAAAAACTGGCAAATAGGAGCAGGTCGGTCAACCGGACTCCCTGAGTCGGTTGACCGGACCAGAGACAGAAGTGCTCGGGTAGCAGGTCGGTCGACCGGACCCTGAGTTCGGTCGACCGGAGCCTGTAACCTGCACTTCCAAACAGAAGCAGGGAGATGCTAGAGTAGCAGGTCGGTCGACCGGACTCTGAGGTCGGTCGACCGGAGCCTGTTTCCAGCACTCCCATGCCAAATCAAATGAATGCCAATTCCTTCCGAAATGCAATCGGACGAGCAACGGCACTAAGGGTTTACGCCCATCGACTACCCGGCCATATACGCTCTTCGATTCATCACCAAAAACGTGGTCAAAACATCAAAGTTAGGATTTTCAAAGAATGGAACTCAAAACACTAAAAATTGGAATATTCACCAAATCAATCCAAACCAAAAGCATTTGCACAAGAATAAGTGTTAGGAATTCATACCTAACAATCGAAGATAAATATAGTATAAGATGTGAGATAAAAATCTCACCTTTGAATCCAAACAAATGAAGAAGAAGCTTTGAAGCAATGGCAAGAGCAATCACTCTTCAATTCCAACTTAACAAGCTTGAATCTAAGCTAAAAGAGAAACATTTCCCGAATTTAGGTTTAGGAAATTTCTGAGATTGAAAGGAGAAAGGGTTGGAGAAGGAGAAGAGGATGCTTACCAATGGCTTCAACTTGGATTTGGAGCTAGAATTTGATTTGCAAGAGAGAACTAGGGCTTGGAGTTTTAATTCCTCTTCCTCTCCTCCATTTTCAGTTTGCTTGAGTTTGAAGAATGGGAATGAGTGAATGGAGAGGAGAGGGGGTTGGAACTGAGTTAGTAAGTGATTAATGGGTTCAGCCCAAACCAAAGCCCCAAGTGAAAAAGTGGCCAAATTCCACTAACTCCAAATATATCGAAGCTTATACTCAAAAAGATCGCAAACGTAATTTTGGACTCAATGGGGGTGGTCTCGAGTCCCAATTCGACTGTTTGCAAAAAGTAGTTTTTCGGACTAAAATCCGAGGAACGATGTTATATTTAAATAAAATATTTAAATATAAAATCGACAAACATGCGGGTTGTTACATACATACATATATGTGTTTGAGTGTTCAAATTGTTTTGATACAACATTAAAGATAAGTTAGTAAATGAGATAACTTCTCCATCTTTTACTCTCTTTACTAATTGCTTTCTTTACCTTAATTGATTTTATTTTGGGGGGAATTAATTTAAAGGACAAAGATTTTTATATTTTTTGCCTCAAGGACACAACCTCAATATTTTTACCATAAGGACAAACATTCTTCTAAAAATTATTCATTAGGACAAATATTTTTCAAAATTATTCATAAGGACAACAAAACTGCTACCAAGCTAAAAACTGATACCTAAAAACTGCTACCGATAACTACAAACTGATACTATCAATGACTAAAAACCGATACCTAAAGAAAGTTGTCCTTCAGGATAAAATATTGAAGGTCTGTCCTTGAGGCAAAAACGCTGAAATTTTTTGTCCTTGACAATAATTTCCTGATTATTTTTTATATATGTAAATTTTGATTAGGTAAAACAACTTTTTAACATATATGCATAAGTAAATATAAATGTTGTTTTATGTATAAAAAAAGGGTTGGACAACAAAGGCATATTTATAAAGGCAATCACTAACTAAGCACACTTCTTATATGTTGCACTTGCACAATATTCACTATATGTATATTTAGATATACTTACATGTCATGCTATAGTTAAATTGATCATTAATATCATTTAATTAATCAATCAATTAAATAAAATGGAAAGAAATGAATAGTTTTTCTCTCTCCAATTAAAATCATACGCCCTCATTATTTGAATAAGTTAAGAAAGGAAATGAAAAGTTTTCTTCTCTAAACTCAATCTAATAAGTAACTTTCACACATAAATATGTATAGAGTATATTTGATATACTCTAATTTGTACACACATTAAATTAAAGTAAAACTTTATTTATAAATTTAAACAAAATATTGATTTTATTTAGAATAAAATTTAGAAAAGTTCTAATTACATTTAGACTTCATAGGCCCAATATAGATATAAAATGGAATTTTTTTTTAAATTCACCCATTTCTTCTGCTGTGGGCTAGTCTAGTTCCAACAGTGGTATTAGAGCCTGATAGCCCATGCAGTCTAAATTAGTCATATTATAGCCAACTAATTAAGCTTGCCGACTTAGTACGATGTCTAGAAAGATAATGTCTAGGATTGGAATTTGATAATCAAGTATCTTGTCTTACCTGATTACCAACCTAGCCTAAAAGGTGAAGTGAGCCCAAAGGTTGCTTCTAATAGAAAAGAGCCTATTTAAATTGGGCATTGGGCTAATTTTCAAAATTGTTTTGAAAATAAAATAATAATTTTAAATTTAAAAGTTAAATTTAAAATAAAAACATGTTTATTATAAAAGTTATAATACAACAAAAGTTTTCAAAAAGTTTGAAAATATATTGATATTTTCAAAATGTTTGAGAATATTTTAATGCTAATTTCAAATTTTAAAATTTATCAATAAGAGTAGACCAAAAGTTGCTTATTAACCAAATCTGTACGATGATATATCAATGGCGAATTCGTTTTCATTCTGAGCTTTAGTCTTCTCTTTACACCTCCCTCCCTCATTCGATTTCCCTTCTCTTCCATTTCCCCTTATGTTTGGGCCCATGAAACCACTCACGTCCTTGCTCGAGCTTTTTGAGACATGCTCTATGACCAGATCTGGTAAACAATTTGCATCATCCAGATCCACTTCTAGTCTCCCTCTCTTTTGGATTCTGGAGTGGGCCCGTCCCCTCCTTTGGCTCTAGCAATTCCTAATGTTAATGATAATCCGGCTGCAATGCTTCCCCATCTAGTTGTTGATCTCTCGTCTTTGGTTTCTGATATGAATGTTATAGCCCTGTGATCTAAAACATGCAATAATGATCCTCTATCTTGCATAGTGCCCTAGGTCAGTTCCTTTTTGGCTGAGGGTTTGGTTAACTCCAAGAACTGTTGGTTGAATTCAAAAGTTTGCTTGAATGGTGGTATTCCAAGAAATGGTATTGACGATGTGGAGGATGGTGAATATGTTGTTATTGAGGCTGATGTTGCTTGTCTTTCAAAATGCAACCAGGCTATTTGTGAAAATGCCTAGCCCAGATTAGTTGCGGATAAAGTAAGCAACCTGTTGTTTTTTCACCTCAGGTTGCCCAGTCCCCTCTGGCATTTAGCAGCAGCCCAAGTGTTCCACTGGTGGTTGCTAATTAGTCTTCCCTATTTCGCTCACTTCCTAGAAATGCCGACAAATACTTGTCCCGCGCTTTTGAAATAGTTGTAGTTGATGGTGTGAAGGTCCCTCCTTCTAAGGTTATTCAAGCAAGCATTGACTATTGGTCTGAATATCTGGATGGTTTCTTCCTTGACACCAACCCTACTTACTATGTTGTTAAGGAACATTGTTGTCGCCGTTGGAAACTTAGAGGTAGATTGCAAGTCAACTTCGACAATTCAATGTTCTACTTCAAATTTCTAAGCCAGAGGAAAGACATCGCATTCTAGAATCCGAGCCTTCCTTCATTAAAGGTAGAACTTTATTATTACTTCTTGGAGTGTGTCTATTGCTGGTGCTAAGGAGCAAGTTTTATTTATTCTTGTCTGGGCACATTTCTTCTACATTCCTTTTGTATTGCAACCCATGATCGGGTTAGATTGGCTGACTAGCTTAGTGGGAAAACTTAAGTGTTTCGATGTGAATACGGTAATTAGAAAAAGGCTTGTTTATGCTAAGGCCCTGACTAAAATTACCCTAGATAAAATCCTTCCTACCAAGCTTAAGGTTTGCCAAGCTCCAGGTCATGTGGCAATTGTTAATGTTCACTACAGTTGGAAGCCGGATATTTGTTCTACTTATCGCTCCTTTGGTCATACCGTTGAATCTTGTGAGCATGATATTCCTGCTAAGTTTTCTCCAGTGTTAGATCCACCTCTTCCTTTTTGTACTAAGGTCCCTCTTCCTCGTCCTTTGACCAGAAAGTGGGTTCCAAAGCCTAAAAATTTCGAGGTCGTGGTTCCAGTCCTCCTTTGGAGATCAGTCCTCCCTTTCCACCTTGCTTTTGATTCTTGATATTGTCCCATCGGTCATAGATGTTCCCTCCATTGATATTGTTGATGTTCGTGTTGTTGAGCCTGTGGTGACTTTGCCTATTGATTATGTGTCTCTCGCCATTAATGTTTGCTTTGTTGACGTTTAGGTTTGCTCTACAGGTATTCTGGATTTGGCTCCCTCCATGGGGGACTTCTTTTGGGTTCATTTGAGCAGGCTTAGATCCATGGGCCAATAAAAACGAGATTCGACCCTAGCGATGGTAGGTTCTTCAAGTATGTTGGTGGAGATGATGAAGAAAGGCGTCTATTTTACTATGTTGAGGGTGAAGGTCTTGTACTAAGTCGGTTGGGTGATCTTAATTGTTATGTTCTCTTGGATTCCACCCATGATAGGAAATACCTTTACGGTCCTGGTTCTGAGGATTTTGTTCCTACGTTAGCGTCTCTTTTCTTTGGCTATTATCATGTTATTGGTCTTGAATCTTCGGATGAGCGAAGCGGATCTTCCTCCTCTGAGGGAGACTAGCTTAGTTTTTTTGTTGATTAGTGGATTATCACTTTCGCTAAACTCCTATGCTTATATGTTTCATTTAGCTGTTCTAGCGCATTTGCTTGAACACCTGTTTTCATATTCATTTATACATGTGGCACAACCCATAATAAATGCCCGTTCGCTTTGAAAATGAATTAATTAAATAGGTTAATTAATTAATAGTTACATAAGTGTATTATATATATTGATATAAGTTATGTTATTTTAAAGGTGTTTAAGATAACATAAGTATACATGTATGTATATTTATAAAATAAATCTTGACATTAATATAATTTAGTTAAAATTGTTTAATTGAATAAATTAATTAAAGGTTGATTAATAAAGTAAATTAATTGAAGGTTGATTAATTTAACAAATTAATTAAAGGTTAATTAATGAAATAAAAAATACACATATATAAGATATATGTGTTATACTACAAAGGTTATAGTGGACATGCCCAATATAAAGTTATTGGAATACTAATATAAAATTAACTAAAGAGTTAATCGATTAAAATTAATTAAATAAGATTTAATTAATAAAATATTATACATAAAACTACTATATAAGTAATATGAATTATAAAAGTTATATAATAATAAATATATGATATGAATGTATAAAATAAAGGTGGAATATTAAAGAAGCCTAAATAGACATAAGTTATAAATACATACCTAAATGTACGTATATCTTGATTTTTGATGTGTGTGACACTTGAATCACAAGGGTATTTCATAATAAATACATTATTCCATAAGTCGATATCACTCAATATAATATATTGAAGATTATGAATCTTCAATATAATGTTATCCTCTACCATATATATATATTAATAAATTACTTGCATACTCCTTAGTTGTTAAGCAGACTCAAGCAAGGGATGTTATGCGTAGTATTATTAATATATTGAATAGACGAGGTAAGATAATTATATGTATTTGTTGAGCAGTCTCAAGGTCAGAATTCCAAGACAAACGAGTGCTAGCACCCCTAGCGAAGTCAAAAGACGTCTATGTTTCTCTTAGGGTTTGGAGAAATGTAAAGGCCCGCAAATCCGTACCCCTTTGAGCTGACAAAATTCCACAACAATTCAGCTCAAAGTGGAACAAAAGTGCGAATCTTTAGGGTTAAAAAGAAGAGGTCGAAGAAGACAGAAGAAAAAGAAACAGAACAATATCATAATCTCACATTCGCAGCGGAACAATATATAATAGATGAATGAATAATCTTTATAACAAAGAACTATATCAGTTTATACAATACATCGTCAGAGTTTACAACCACAACAACATTGGACAGTTATATAACTTGTCCACATATCATAATACACAGCAGAATAATACTGGTATAAGTGATACGTCTCGCCATCCAGCTCGCCTCCAGATCTCCATAGTAACTTCTGAATTCCAGAATGACCTGATAACCTGACTCTAGGCTGTCCGTGTGGAAAATTATGGGCACCCAGAGTTTAGAAAGGGAACAATAAACTCCAGGTCAGTCGTGGGACTGGTGTGAGATCTTAAAAACAGTTATTTTCACAAAGAAAATAAAAGAATTTCGCAATGCTTTTGGAAAATGAAACTACCATAAGGCCTCCCGCCACACACACAATGCAAACGCAGAATTGGAAGAGATTTCTCCTTATGATAGTCAAACATGCTTGATACGCAAAAAAATTCAATATTATCATTAGTGTCTAGTGTGGAAAACATTTCGAAAGTATAATATTAATCTTAGCCAACATACAACCATTATTGTATGCCTACTATAGCTACTATGTTCAACAGCAGGTTACCGCCACATTCCATAGCAGGTTATACAACTAAAAACGTACAAGGTTCGTATTGTTTCTTTGGATTTTCCAACAAATGGTCAGGCTAAGGAACTTCCTATGCCACATGGGTACGCCTCTGGAGGGACGTCCCGAGAACTAACTAGCTCTCTGCCAACACAAGGCCGAGTTACCCCACACTTCTTGGTGCAATGAAGCTATAACTAGATAACTACACACACGAGTATGCCATCCCTCGGTCGTTTGCGACCTTTATCCGAGGGCCCTCGATCACAAAGCAACAATCACACAGTAAATAAGATTGATGCAACCACACAGGTAAAGCATCTGGGCTCCATACCATGATACCACCTTTTTCCAGAAGGAAATGACATACCCTAAAGGGCGCGACCCTCATAACCTTGCCGCATTTTCCTGTTTCGACCATTTCCACTGTGTGAGGTCCGATGAGGTCTCGTCCACAAAGCTACGTTTTACACGAAAGCAATGCTTTTGATCAACAAATGATCAGCAACACACAACAACACTCAGCATGCCACACTACCAAATTGGGAGTATATCACTGATAACCTTCAACTACATAACCTCTGAGCTCGTACGTCTCAGAGAAGGGTGTTAAGCTAAGAGAATAAATTCTCCGCCACCAAACAGAAATGTATTTGAAAGAAATCAGCTTCATATCTCAAAGTGTAATGTCAGACATACAACCATACAAGTCTGTTCCGGGTTCGAACAGAACCGAAGGCACTTCCAAAGAAGCCCTTGCAATCCGGGTATCCACAATCCCGATCGGACTTCCCATCACATATGGAGATATCTATACCGGAGAAACTAAGTGCAGAGACAATCGATAGGTTATCCTATCGTTTTCGCAAATACCCGGTCTTCAGTTGCAGTCCACAACGTCGTATCATTATTCAGAATGGGTTATATGACACAAAGTCCTTTCTCGGCTAAACCAAATAATGAGCGCTTGTTTTAAAAACAAATTCAAGTGCCATTTCTAAGGCAAATATTGATAGTCGGTTATTTAACCATCAAACAACATTCACAACAAACAACAAGCCTCAATAATTCCCCAAATTGTTTATACTGATAGTTGGATATTTTACTATCAAACAATATTCACAATAATTATCCAATCTAAATAATTTTCCCAAATTATTTATTTTCAAAATATCTTTGCAAGATATATATTTCCACACTTCATCACTTTGAAAACCAATTTCAAATCACTTTTCATACTTCATCACTTTGAAAACAAATTTCAAATCACACTTCTCACTCGTGGAATAAAATTCCCAATATCATTTTCTTCCACTATGAAATTAAATTTTCAAATATCCACTTATATACTATTTTTTCCAAATATTCACTTTCAGCCCCCAAATCAAATTTCAAATTTATTTCTAAATTGATTTCAACACCGAATCAAATTTCAAATTGATTCTTCCATTTAATTCAAATACCAAATCAATTTTACAAATTGATTCCCAAGTCTATTTTCAATAGAACAGAACATTTGCAAATTGATTTCTAAGTTTATTTCCAAATAACAAAACATTTGCAAATTTATTTCTGAATTTATTTCCAAATACCAAATCATTTTACAAATCGATTTCCAAATTTATTTCAACACAAAATCCATTTTCATTCAACACCAAATAAATTTTCATATCTATTTCCCAAAGATTTATTTTCAAATACCAAATCAATTATCAAATTGATTTCTAGAAATTTATCACCCTTTTTAAATAAATCCCTTTATTCTTTCCAAATTATTTAAAATAAATTCTTCAATTTTTAAACAACATTATTCAAAACCCATTTATTAATATCTTTTCCAATATTTTGTAAATAATTCGATAAGATTACAAAAATCAACCTTATGTCTTTAAATTCCTTCTTTTAAATTCACTCAATTCTTTCAAAAGAGATTCACTTAAAAAATTTCTACTTTAATTTCAAAATTCCAATTTATTTATTTCTAGTATCCAACGATACCAAAAATACATTCGACTAAATTATAGCCTTCAACAAATTCAATCATTAATATAATCATTCACAGATTATCAATAAATCATCACACAACATATGAAACAAATTCATATAACATATGAAACAAATTCATATAATTTGAGGAATCCAGTCGGATCCCTCCAACCTGTTTCCCTGCATCCATAGATGTTAGCACAACAATTAAATACCCATTCCACTTCGAGGTGGAATATCGCGGTATATGGGATTTATAAAATATCATCCGCTATTATGCGGCGCATAGGGTCTCATCCGCTATAAAATGCGGGAAATCAACAACTCCAAATATATATATATATACTACTATATATACTACCACATCCAAACAGTCAATCAATCAATAACTAAAATTAAAATTTTTAATTTGAGTGAGAAGATCTCACCTTTGCTTTAATTTGCAATCCATTTTCCATTCCCGTTTGTTTTTCATGATCTTTTGACCTTGTATAAACAATTTTATACATTTTATTAATATCTGACACAATTGACAAATCAATTTCCATTTAATAAAATTTATTTTATCAAATTAATTTAATCTCAAACAAATTTTCTATTTTTAAATCTTATCTTTATACATATATCTACTGTAAATTTAAATCTTATCTATATATTTCTATTTTACTGTTAACAACATTTTTCTTCTTAAAATAAATTATGCAATAATAATAATATAGACTAAAGATTTACCTCAGAACCAATCGCAACTCAATACTGACGATCGCAACCCTCGTCCCCCCCAGGACACGACCGGAGCTATCTTCTTCCACCGCAACGACGATAAACACCCCCAATCCCCTCACCGCGACTTATCGAAGAGAAACCCTAGCCTCACGACCGATGCGCGCTCGCCTTGCCTCATCACCATTCTGCCGTTGAGCTCGACCACGGCCGCACGAAACCCCAATGCGATTCTTCCCGGTCGTTTGATCCCTATGACTTCGCGCGAACGCGCACCCTTGCGCGCGACGTCGTTCAACATCAGGCTCGAACCTCTGCTGCGCCGCCCCTTCTTGTGCTCGGCAGTCGAGCTTCCCCTCCACCACAATGATTTCGATCGCCACTCCTCTATTATATAATTTTTTTTTCTGTGTTAGAATGGGGGAGAAAAGAAGAAGAGCTCGCGATTTATAAGTTGAACGAATTCTTTCTGCTATTATTTTTATTTTTTCCTTGTCATGGCTTTAGTTCTGAATTGAAAATGAATGGGGAGAAAGGATGTGATTTTGGTCGGCCATTTTCGATTATTCGATATGTAAAGGAGGGAGGCGTGCAGAAGAAGCTTGGCTACAGTGGAAACAAAAAGTTTTTGATGTAGAAAGGAACAGACTGATGGGGAAGAATTACGGCTGATATTGATTAATATATATATATATATATATATATATATATATATATTACTAAAATTCAATTGTCTCAATATAAATTTCAGCGCGTTTATATGTCGTACACTCACACAACAACTCCAATCACTATGAAAATTGAAATCCGATAATAATACAATATTACGGATCCAATGGAACTGGTTTCATCGAAATCCGAGACTGTACCCCCGAAGGCTATTTTTAAATTCAATTTAAACGATAAATTTTTCAAAACAGTTTCAAATTCAATTCTGAAGCTTTTATTACCTTCAGTATCATAAATATGAATTTTCTAAGCCTTGAAAATATTTTTAACAGGTTTAAAACTGAAGATTCAAATTTTTACCCAACTTCAATAATTAAATTCAATAATTTAATTGCCAAATTCATTCTGATGTTTGAATTTCAAATTAAACTAACTTCCAGATATTTAAAATCAATTAAATATCCTGATTTCCAATGTCAAAAATTCATGGTCGTTACATTCTTCCCCCCTTAAAAGAATTTCGTCCCGAAATTACAAGTTAAGAAGAATGATCCTCAACCCGTTATCGTTTTCCCAAAACCAAACAGTTTTATCAAATTCTCAAACCAATTTTCTTCTCATTAAAGATCCATTATTACTTTAACTAATTTCCAAAATCAACCATAAGTTCCAAATAATATGGTTTTCTTAACAATTCAAATCTCATTTCAAATTCAAATTTTAAATTATCCCAAAATTTCTCAATAATTTTCTAACTCTCTAAATTTTCGAAAAATTTCGCCAGCGTCTCCTTTGCGCGGCTAGCTCGGTACGACTACAAAATGTCCCCATGGACTACCAAATTCCAATAGAAAACAAAATGCCAAGTGGCAAAATCAGAAACTCATAAAATTTCATACTGAAATTTTAAATACATACCTTATTGTCGAACAAATTCAAATTTACCTTCGAAATCAAAATCCAATTCCATTTTCCCATAGCCTTTATAATTTCTGTATACTTTACTTAACAACAATGTCCAAATTTACTTAAGAATTTCATTATCCATTTCTTAAGTTCAATATAAGTATTTACATACTTCTTATATTTATTTTCACTTCACTACCAAAGTTATATATTTATTTCCATTCAACTTTGCATTTTCAATTCCATTTGAATTCAATTTACTTCATTTTAGATATTGAATTCTATTTACCTTATCTCAAATTCAAATTTGAAATCATTTGTCGTTACCGAAAATTTTCAAAAATTCCAAAATTTTCTAACTCCCAAAATTTTCAAAAAATTTTGACGGAGTCTCTCTTGTACGGAGGATCTTTTGCAATTTGACAAAAGATATAAATATGTATACATCGACCCACTCGGTCAGAAAAACAAAAACAGTTCATATTTCCTAACTTTGTATTGTGTAGGCGTACCTTTATTAGCATTTTAAGCAAAACGGCTTATTTATTTAGCATTTCGCGCAACCAAAATGCAGCCAAACGGCCCCCGTGTACCTGTACTTACTCAATTTAAACATGTAAGTGACATATATAGGAAATCTATTAACATTTCACTTATTTTCAATAGTGAACACATAGTTTTCGTAAACAATACACTCAAAATTATTTCCATTAACAATTTATCAAGTTTCAACACAATTTTTAATCGCTTTCATCTAATTTACATTCAATTCCATGGTTTACAATACACTTCCTTATATTCAATTCATTTTTTAAGCGAAACGAATTCACATCCATTTCAATTGATTCCAAAAATCAATTTTTTATTTGCTTTCATTAACTCATAGATTTTTATACAATCATTTCTATTCAATTTCAATTTGCATTTCATTAATCAAACAAATTTCATTGAAAACCATTCAATAAAAGTCGACAACAACCATTTCACAATTTTTTCTTAAGTCGAGCTTTTATCCAGATATTTCTTAACTCGTTTCAACTCAAAACTCAAGTTCATTTTCCTTGTAAACAATTTCCAATTTAAATCTTTGATTTGATTTTTCATTTAATCAAATCCATTCCATCTACTAATTTAATTCAATTAGTATATTCACTTATCTTTTTTTTCAAATTTCCATATTCAATTCATCCTGAATTTATTTTATCAATAACAAGAAAATTTCAATTTATTTTTCCACTTACTGGAATTTATATGCAAATTCAAACCATTTTAAATTTAGCTCACAACTCAACTTTAATTTAACTAATTCAACTTCTAATTCATTATTTCATGAATTAATAAATTATCAAGTTAGTTTACTTGAATTCAATCCATTTTATTTTAATTTTTCCAAGTTTGGATTTTTTTATTCAACTTGATTCAAATCAAATCTCATTTCATTATTCAATTTTCCAATTCATTTATTTACAAATGTAACCTCATTTGTTCATTCACTTATTCACAATTACCAATTTTATTCCTTACTGAATTTATTTTCAAATGTCTTCCTGGAATTCTATTTCAAATTATAAATCACATTTACAATTTACATTTACAAATCTCATTTGTATATGAACTTTATTTCCTTATCCTTTCAATTCATATTTATAAATTTCATTTGTTAAATGAATTTATCTCCAAATCTTTGGTTATACCATTATTTCTTATTTAATTTCCATATAATGATGATGATAATATTCGATATTATCTCTTCCTAACAACCAAGCATCCATGTACTATAATAATTTACGGAAAATTATTTCTTTTCTATACAAAAATAGTTTTGGGTAAAATTATTTCATTTACCCTATTTTACAGTTTATCTTGTTTAAGAGTTTAGAAACCCCTATTGATTACAGTTGGCCGAATTGCACCGACCAGAATCTATAAACAATCAACCGATAAGTCAACAAAATACAAAACAAATTTTTGTATTCACTGACAAATACGCACTCATAACTATTATTACACTCACACTCATTCTAGAGTACTACTGACTCTATCTCTAATGAGTAACACCCAACAGAGCCAGGGTTATCGCTTAACCAATTGCTCTGATACCACATGTAACGATACGATCTTTCGACGCTCGAAAGTCGACATTAATACGTCCACTATATAAAATGCCACGCAATCGAATGCCGGAAAACCGAATCATTAGGGTTAAAAAGAAGAGGTAGAAGAAGACAGAAGAAAAAGAAACAGAACAATATCAGAGTCTCACATTCGCAGCGGAACAATATATAATAGATGAATGAATAATCTTTATAACAAAGAACTATATCAGTTTATACAATACATCGTCAGAGTTTACAACCACAACAACATTGGACAGTTATATAACTTGTCCACATATCATAATACACAGCAGAATAATACTAGTATAAGTGATACGTCCCGCCACACACACAATGCAAACGCAGAATTGGAGGAGATTTCTCCTTATGATAGTCAAACATGCTTGATACGCAAAAAAATTCAATATTATCATTAGTGTCTAGTGTGGAAAACATTTCGAAAGTATAATATTAATCTTAGCCAACATACAACTATTATTGTATGCCTACTATAGCTACTATGTTCAATAGCAGATTACCGCCACATTCCATAGCAGGTTATACAACTAAAACCGTACAAGGTTCGTATTGTTTCTTTGGATTTTCAAACAAATGGTCAGGCTAAGGAACTTCCTATGCCACATGGGTACGCCTCTGGAGGGACGTCCAGAGAACTAACTAGCCCTCTGCCAACACAAGGCCGAGTTACCTCATGCTTCTTGGTGCAATGAAGCTGTAACTAGATAACTCCACACACGAGTATGCCATCCCACGGTCGTTTGCGACCTTTATCCGAGGGCCCTCGATCACAAAGCAACAATCACACAGTAAATAATATTGATGCAACCACACAGGTAAAGCATCTGGGCTCCATACCATGATACCACCTTTTTCCAGAAGGAAATGACATACCCTAAAGGGCGCGACCCTCATAACCTTGCCGCATTTTCCTGTTTCGACCATTTCCGGGGTGTGAGGTCCGATGAGGTCTCGTCCACAAAGCTACGCTTTACACGAAAGCCATGCTTTGATCAACAAATGATCAGCAACACACAGAAACACTCAGCATGCCACACTACCAAATTGGGAGTATATCACTGATAACCTTGAACTACATAACCTCTGATCTCATACGTCTCAGAGAAGGGTGTTAAGCCAAGAGAATAAATTCTCCACCACCAAACATAAATGTATTTGAAAGAAATCAGCTTTATATCTCAAAGTGTAATGTCAGACATACAACCATACAAGTCTATTCCGGGTTCAAACAGAACCGAAGGCACTTCCAAAGAAGCCCTTGCAATCCGGGTATCCACAATCTCGATCGGACTTCCCATCACATATGGAGATCTCTATACCGGAGCAACTCATTGTAGAGACAATCGATAGGTTATCCTATCGTTTTCGCAAATACCCGGTCTTCAACCCGGTCTTCAGTTGCGGTCCACAACATCGTATCATTATTCGGAATGGGTTATATGACACAAAGTCCTTTCCTGGCTAAACCGAATAATGAGAGCTTGTTTTAAAAAAAATTCAAGTGCCATTTCTAAGGCAAATATTGATAGTCGGTTATTTAACCATCAAACAACATTCACAACAAACAACAAGCCTCAATAATTCCCCAAATTGTTTATACTGATAGTTGGATATTTTACTATCAAACAATATTCACAATAATTATCCAATCTAAATAATTTTCCCAAATTATTTATTTTCAAAATATCTATGCAAGATATAAATTTCCACACTTCATCACTTTGAAAACCATTTTCAAATCACTTTTCATACTTCATCACTTTGAAAACAAATTTCAAATCACACTTCTCACTCGCGGAATAAAATTCCCGATATCATTTATTTCCACTGTGAAATTAAATTTTCAAATATCCACTTATATACTATTTTTTCCAAATATTCACTTTCAGCTCCCAAATCAAATTTCAAATTGATTTCTAAATTGATTTCAACGCCGAATTAAATTTCAAATTGATTCTTCCATTTATTTCAAATACCAAATCAATTTAACAAATTGATTCCCAAGTCTATTTTCAATAAAACAGAACATTTGCAAATTGATTTCTAAGTTTATTTCCAAATAACAAACCATTTGAAAATTTATTTCTGAATTTATTTCCAAATACCAAATCATTTTACAAATCGATTTCCAAATTTATTTCAACACAAAATCCATTTTCATTCAACACCAAATAAATTTTCATATTGATTTCCCAAAGACTTATTTTCAAATACTAAATCAATTATCAAATTGATTTCTAGAAATTTATCACCCTTTTTAAATTAATCCCTTTATTCTTTCCAAATTATTTAAAATAAATTCTTCAATTTTTAAACAACATTATTCAAAACCCATTTATTAATATCTTTTCCAATATTTTGGAAATAATTCGATAAGATTACAAAAATCAACCTTATGTCTTTAAATTCCTTCTTTTAAATTCACTCAATTCTTTCAAAAGAGATTCACTTAAAAAATTTCTACTTTAATTTCAAAAATCCAATTTATTTATTTCTGGTATCCAACGATACCAAAAATACATTCGACTAAATTATAGCCTTCAACAAATTCAATCATTAATATAATCATTCACAGATTATCAATAAATCATCACACAACATATGAAACAAATTCATATAACATATGAAACAAATTCATATAACATATGAAACAAATTCATATAATTTGAGGAATCCAATTGGATCCCTCCAACCTGTTTCCCTCATCCACAGATGTTAGCACAACAATTAAATACCCATTCCACTTCGAGGTGGAATATCGCGGTATATGGGATTTATAAAATATCATCCACTATTATGCGGCGCATAGGGTCTCATCCGCTATAAAATGCGGGAAATCAACAACTCCAAATATATATATACTATTATATATACTACCACATCCAAACAGTCAATCAATCAATAACTGAAATTCAAATTTTTAATTTGAGTGAGAAGATCCCACCTTTGCTTTAATTTGCAATCCATTTTCCATTCCAGTTTGTTTTTCACGATCTTTTGACCTTGTATAAACAATTTTATACATTTTATTAATATCTGAAACAATTAACAAATCAATTTCCATTTAATAAAATTTATTTTATCAAATTAATTTAATCTCAAACAAATTTTCTATTTTTAAATCTTATCTCTGTACATATATCTACTGTAAATTTAAATCTTATCTATATATTTCTATTTTACTGTTAACAACATTTTTCTTCTTAAAATAAATTATGCAATAATAATAATATAGACTAAAGATTTACCTCAGAACCAATCGCAACTCAATACTGACGATCGCAACCCTCGTCCCCCCCAGGACACGACTGGAGCTGTCTTCTTCCACCGCAACGACGATAAACACCCCCAATTCCCTCACCGCGACTTATCGAAGAGAAACCCTAGCCTCGCGACCGATGCGCGCTCGCCTTGCCTCATCACCATTCTGCCGTTGAGCTCGACCACAGCCGCCCGAAACCCCAATGCGATTCTTCCCTGTCGTTTGATCCCTTTGACTTCACGCGAATGCACACCCTTGCGTGCGACGTCGGTCAACATCAGGCTCGAACCTCTTCTACGCCGTCCCTTCTTGTGCTCGGCAGTCGAGCTTCCCCTCCACCACAATGATTTCGATCGCCACTCCTCTATTATTATTATTTTTTCTGTGTTCGAATGGGGGAGAAAAGAAGAAGAGCTCGCGATTTATAAGTTGAACGAATTCTTTCTGCTATTATTTTTATTTTTTCCTTGTGACGGCTTCAGTTCTGAATTGAAAATGAATGGGGAGAAAGGATGTGATTTTGGTTGGCTATTTTTGATTATTCGATATGTAAAGGATGGAGGCGTGCAGAAGAAGCTTGGCTACAGTGGAAGCAAAAAGTTTTTGATGTAGAAAGGAACAGACTGATGGGGAAGAATTACGGTTGATATTGATTAATATATATATATATATATATTACTAAAATTCAATTGTCTCAATATAAATTTCAGCGTGTATATGTCGTACGCTCACACAACAACTCCAATCACTATGAAAATTGAAATCCGATAATAATACAATATTATGGATCCAATGGAACTGGTTTCGTCGAAATCTGAGACTGTGCCCCGGAAGGCTATTTTTAAATTCAATTTAAACGATAAATTTTTCAAAACTGAACAAAACAGTTTCAAATTCAATTCTGAAGCTTTTATTACCTTCAGTATCATAAATATGAATTTTCTAAGCCTTGAAAATATTTTTAACAGGCTTAAAACTGAAGATTCAAATTTTTACCCAACTTCAATAATTAAATTCAATAATTTAATTGCCAAATTCATTTTGATGTTTGAATTTCAAATTAAACTAACTTCCAGATATTTAAAATCAATTAAATATCCTGATTTCCAATGTCAAAAATTCAGGGTCGTTACAAGAAACATAAAAGACTAGTGGGAGCCTTACTAGAAAAACGAAATGATAATATTTAACCTTTCTAATGTTCTAAGAACATATGTTGTATAATGTTATAATAATCTACATTGATAAATTTATGCATTTAAAATGATTGATAAAACGTTTATCAATTAAGATATACAAATGAACTGAATTGAATATTGCCAAATAGAAATATGACATATACTTACTAAAAAATGATTATTGCATGTGAATGTTTCTATACCCATGCAAGTGCCTAATTTTACAACTACTTAATACTTTCGTGATTTGGTCACATCATGCTTATTTGGTTGGTACTATGTGTTGCGTTCTATGAGTTTCGAATTTAAAAGCAATATAATAATATGGATATTTAATCCATGTATAATCGCATATAAATGTTATATGGTGAAAAGTCACAGTTTGTAATGTACAATATTTCAATGAAATTAGTTCATCTGAAATAAACTAATAAACCATAATGCAAATCGAGTATTCAATTTGATTGATTAAAATAAAAGGTCATATTGTGTTAAATGTAAAGGCCAAAACTACAGTATAAATCTGAGAACTCGATCTCAAAAATATCGGCTCGTTCGGTTTTTGAAAAGTGCAACACATTTGATGTCCATAAATGTTAAGGATAATCGAATGCGCTTTTGTAAAGAGTTCATTAATGATATTGTAGCAAGGTTTTTTTTTGGATGGTTTGACATTTAGAAAGGAAAATGAATGTATAGGAGTAAATGTAATTTAAGGTACAGTTCGGATGAAGAAAGTGAATGGTCACTTCTTCTTTATAAAGAAACATTGAAAATGAGAATTGTAAAAATACTGATTGATACTTAACATTGGAATAAGAAATATGATTTCTATTCCGAAATGTATTTTCACATAGAAAATTGTTTTCTGTTAAATTTATTTCTTTGAGTTCAAGATATTTGATCAAGGAATCCTCCTCTCTAAACAAGTTGCAGTATATGAAATGAATAATCTACATTAAGTGAATAATGGACCTCCAAATTCAATATGCTATTAGAATAATAGCGGAAATAGTGGGAGCAAGCCATATAGCACTTATTGGTTGCATCAAATTATGAAAATTATTTTCGTAAAACATACCAAATATTATTTACGAAATAAAGATTATTTTTCAATGTGGATTGAAAAATGAAATGGTTATATTTCGTGGGAATATTATGAATATTCGTTGTGAAATAAAACTATAATATGTTATTTTTTTTCATAACAAAATGATGCATTGGAAAATACTGAAGTATCCAAAATTATTTACAATTATTTTGAAATTATACTAAGCCATAGTTTTGAGAAATAATTGCATTATATGATTATAAATCATATGATAATGGTTTATTATATCTCAATAATTAAGGGCTAAGCACCCGTTTAGTGGAAGCATCATAAGAGTTGATGAACTCTTCGGATTGATACACATAAATGTATACAATCGTAAGTCTATTAATACCAAAACGATTCCATGTACTTCATCGTATTCACCGATGAGTTAAAAAAGACATGGACATATGTATTTGATTCGCATGTATAAGTCTACGATAAGCCCATAGAATATAAAATGAAGTATATAATGTAACATGTGATAGAATTGATTCGATTTGATCAAGTGGGTAAGTATATTAGTAAGAGTTCTGAACGTACCTAAAAACGAAAAAAGATTCAATCTCAAAATTCACTCCTCCATGTGATACATAATGATGTATCTATAAGGAGCAATAGAACTTTATTGGACAAAGTATAAATAATTGTGAGTGAAGTTAAGTTAATTTCTTTAACAAGGTCATGTACTTAAGAGTACTACACAAGGTTAATATTATTTCATGTAAATAATAGTTTATAAAATTATACAAGGTAAGGGTTTATAAGAAACCCCAACACATCTTAGGTCAAGGAGTTGCTAGGTTGTGCAAGTCTAAAGCTTGCACATAATAGTTGTCCATAAGGGATTTTGTATGAATCTCTCCAAAAAGTGTTTGGGAAGGACTGTCATTGGATGACATATTTATGCTTTGAACATAATTTTTATAAACTAAAACCAAATCAGTTATATATATAAGGAAATTCGTAAATTGTTTAAGAATACCTATCATGTTGCACTGAGAAATAATTGTTGTTTCAAGAAATACCAATTTCATAGTGAAGGAATTTCTTTGAGAAATTATTGGTAATAAAATGGAATTGGATAGGATCCAAAGATAAAACTGATCACATGATATGTAATGAAATTAACTAACCTAAACGAACACATTGCATTAGAGTGTCTAATAAGTATTCTCGCATATCGAAGAGAAACTATGAGTTTCTTATCGATGTCAAAATTTTATAATCCTTAGTTGTTACTTAAACTATTAAGAGTGTTGACTCTATAATATGGTACAATGCAAAGATCTGGAAATGAACTCTAAGTACGTTATCAAAATATGATTTTGTTAGTCGTAATTGAAGGGATGTGATCCGTCGGATGCGATTGTGTATTTATGAGCAAGATTATTGCAGTTGGAACTAAATGAGCAATGTTGATAAGAATAATCTTGTAAATTTCAAATGTTGAAATTAGAGTAATAGATTCACCATTCGATGTGCCCAAGTAAGTTTGTATTTTATTCAAAAAATTATCACGTAATATAACTTTATGTTTTGTTATGTATGTGTTGAAATGGAAAATTCTAAATAATGATTTAGAGTTAACTGTTTACACGTAATAACCAAAGTGTCTCGAAGTTAGTGGGAGCGATATTGAGTTTGTGAGCTTTTGGATATGATCCAAGAATGAATACGAAAGTATCATTCAGAAAAGCATCAAAATTGAACCAATGTTTGGATAAAATATCAAATAGTTTGATTATCAATAAAAATGCAGAGGAAGCATGTGCTCATAAGAAAGAAAGTTAAAAGTGTACATATATTTATAAACTATAAATAAACAACACTTTGCTGATTTTAATGATGTACTTATGTTAAATTCAGCTTTAGTTTTTGTGATACTCGACATTGGATTTGTAAATGATGTCTTTTATGGTAAGTATAAAAGATATTGGGAATATCCCAAATTGTAACGACCCACTATTTTGGACCATTCAAATCGACAATAATCCACGCATGTCTGACTTGAATAATTCAAAATAACAGATTGTAATAAAATTTGGAGCAAATAAAAATCAAATACAGAATCACAGACACAGAATATCAGAATAACTCGCAGCGGAATATAAAAACCATAGTAGTTCATGAAGCTACTATAACAAACTCTCAAAACAAAATACATAATATCTATTTGAAAACATATACAATAGAAATCTCAAATACATAGAAGTTTATAATACCAGAGCTGAAATAGAACAACTGAAACTGGAATGGATAGATAACTAGATAAGCAGAATCTCCAACGATTCCTAGCTCCAGAAAGAGATCCAAATCTAAGCTGTAAATACTCAGGCTGACCCGAGCGTAAAGCAAAATACAAAACACTCGAGTCAGGACAATATATACTTATATAATGTAAACCAACTCAAGTGAACTGTAGTAGTAATGCATAATAACTTAAAGGATGCTTGGGATCGCCCATCCTCTAAGGATCAGTTAAACCATAAATTAAATACATCCCGTGGTTAAAATTTCAAAATTGGTATTTTATATTTCGAAATCAAATATCATTTCAAAATTCAATATCATTCAAAAATCCAGTTCAAAATATCAAAATATCATATTTCAAAATAGTTTATATTACGAAACAAATTACTTCATTTTAAATCATAAAATGAAGTTATTATATTAAATAATTAAATTATTAAATTTCCAAAATTTTAATCTTTCAAAGTTCATTCGTTCACTTAAATTAATTAAAACAATGAAAATTCAACTTTCGCAACATTTAGAAAATGCTATGGAAAGTCACATTTAAAACAGTTCAATTTAACAAAAGACAGCATTTAAAATGCTGTAATAGGGTTACATTAGTTTCAAATAAACTTGGTTAAATTCAACCATTATAACATTTACAAAAATGCCATAATAGCCTTTAATTAAATTCAGCCATTTGGTTCATTATTATCAACTACAACATTTACAAATGTTGTATTATCATTTACATTAGAATTAATAGCATTTCAGAAATGCAGTTAATTAACTTCAAATATTTAGTATAACTTCACAACAATTATATTTTTATATAAATCATTTTTAACTTATAAAATCATATAATTTCACTTTTAAAACAATCATTCAAATACCCTTATATTCATGATTTTATAAAGTTAAACCTCCATTCAAAAATCAAAATTTAATAATAATTCACTTATTAAATTCCAATATTAAATTATAAATTCATTAAATTAAATTAACTTAACACTTAAGTTTAAATTTTCAAATATAACTTAATTCCATTTTTATTTACTTAACTTAAAATTCATTTTTAAGCCAAATTCACAAATTTCCAATTTTAGTTATATTTCAAAATTTCAACTTAAATATTCATTCATTTCACATTTTAACTTTATTCAAAATCATTAATATAAAATAAAATCATTTAAATTCACTTTAATCCAAATTATCATGAATGTATCACATTTCATATTTAATTTAAATTCCAATTATCACCAAATTAAAATTTCCCAAAATAACTTACATTTCAAATTTTCTAATTTTACCATTAATTTATTTCACTTATAAATTTTCAGAAAATCAATAATGCTTTACAAAAATCATTTTTATTTAGTTTAAGTCAAAATATTATAATATTTACATTTCTAAAATAATTAAAAAAATTATAAAACATATTTTAACAACGGGTCTGTATTTCATTTTCTAGCCTAGGTAAAGTGATACGGGTAATTTATCATTTCAACCCGTAATTTACAAAGATACCCGGGTTTGATCATTTCAAACCCACAATCCCAAGCAAATGAAAATAATTGAAAATCATTCAGGCCTATCATTTCAGCCCATAACGAATTTCTCTTATTCTAAAGTCCGTTCGGGTATGTATCATTTCAACCCATAGTGATTCTAATCTAAAGGGAACTTGCAGTGTGATAAACTGATAAAAATAACAGAACAACATAATATAACAGTAACATATGATATAACAGGTGTTTAAGCATGGGTGAACATCATATAATCATAACATAGCAGATATAATATGGTGATGCATTTTACAGATTCAAAAGTGGTCAATTTACTAGTTATATAGGTATACACTGTCTGGTGAGAATAACTCACTTGTTAAAAGCTGGAGATAGCCACAAAAGCACACAATACTGACACTACGAAGGCACGACAACACGGGAATGACTTGAGAGTGGAGAGCGAGATCCAAGTTATAGATCTTGTGTTACAACCCAAAAACAAAACCAAAATAATAGTTAAAAATCAATACGATTGAATTTGAATAACTTTGAAACAAAAAGCAGTTTGAATACGAAACTTTTTACCTTGCTTTCTCTACTTGTTTGCATGGCCTAGGGGATCAATTAGGTCAGGTTTGTACTTGGTTTGGATCAGGTATGGGTCTGGAAAAGGTAAGGCTACAAGGTAGAACATGATGGAGGAAGTTACAACACAGGGATGTGAAGGGGTTTAGGCTAAAACATGGTTTTTGGCAACCAAAAGGGCTCGGTCATGGGGTTATATGCTTGGCCAGTCAAGCTCAGGTCTGGACAGAGGTTGGAGTGGTGTGGGGAGGTCTGGAAAAGGTGGTGGTGGCAGCCTATGGTGGTGGTGGTGGTGTAAAATGAAGGGAAGGTTGCATACATGGCTCGGGTAGGCGATAATTGTAGAGTTTTCAACGTTTTTGTGGAGTTTTGCTCAAGGGGAGGCCATGGCACTTTCATGTCAGTGGAGAATGATGGTTTGGCCGTGGATTTAGTGGGGAGGAAGGGATGGTGGTCGATGGTGGTGATGGTGAGGCTATGGGCCGAGCAAAGCATGAAGATTTCAAGGCAATTTACAAAGGAAAATCAATAAAAGAAGGTGAAAAAGAATAGAAAAGAGGAAGACATTACAATTCTTTTTCTTCAGATCTGAAAACATATGTGAATGAGGAATGAGAAAGTGATGTTTTCACGTGAATTGCAAAATGAGATATGCAGCTGAAAGAATGAGGAGTTAAGGCCAATTGAATGAAAAGTAATGTTGAAATGTGAAAAGGTGGGAATTCAAAAGGCCTTAGGAAATAAAAAGCCACAAACCTTTCAAATCACTTTTATTTCTTTTTAATAAGTTTAAATAACTGAAAATAATTAAAAATTCAGTTTCAATTCGAAAATGTAACAAATATACAAAATATAAATAAATAAATATTAATTATATATGATTAAAATAAGAAAATAGTACAAAATGAAAACTAGTCTAGAAAATTTGAAAATAAATGAAATAAACTTAGGGAAAATTGTATGGACTTGGAAAAATATTTATAAATAAAGATAAGAACATAAAATAAAAATGCATTCACAAAAATAAATAAATAAATTTTAATTAAATAAAATTTAAATGAAGAATATAGTAGAAAAATATAAACTAGTCTTTAATAAATGCAATAAATTTTGGAAAAGTTTTATTATCACTTCAAAAATATTAAAAGACAAAAATATACATAAAATAACATATTAACACATTTTAAAATAAAATATGACAAAGAAAATATGATTTATAAAATTTAAAATAGGCAAAATTGCAAAATAAAACAAATTATACTCAAAATTGAAATGTACATAACTTTTACAATTTAATTCCGTTTTCAACGAAACAAAAAGCAGTATTCATGTTATTAAGTCTATTTTCATAATAAAAAATAAAATTTAAGATTTTAAACAATTTAAATTTGAAGTTTTAAAAGTCAAAGTTTGACCAGAAATCCCTTTTTCAGGAAATGTTCAATTTATACCAGTTTGAAATTAAAAGTTACATAATAATCAACATTTATATTTAAAAATGAAATGTTTGAAATAAAACAAGTTTAAAATTGTTTTCAAAATATAATAAAGTGAAATAAAATATATACAAAATCTAGGGCTGTTACACTCTCCCCCACTCAAATATTTTCGTCCTCGAAAAGGATTGAAGTATGGAAAATACAGAAAAAGATAGAATGGAATAGGATTAAGACAAGATGACAAGAATATTAAAATTATACCTGATAACTGTTGTTATAGGTAAGTTTAACAAGGTGGAGAATAGGAATAGCAAGAAGGGAAAATAGGATGAAAGACAAGGATGAGCCATTAATTTAAAATTGTTGGTTGAAGAGGTAAAATATTTAAAACACTTTAAAATCGTTTAAAAAGGAAATAACTAATCAAAGTATCATTTATATAATATTTTATCAAAATACTTTTATAACTCGATGTCTTAACAAGTTTATCCTTGTTCCTGTAGACTCTGGTAGTGCGTTGATCAGGCACAAAACTAGAATTCTCCAGGTACTTAGTAGACTTGTTTCAACACCCAGTGAAAATACTGGAAAAACTTTTAAAAACAGATATGGAAAGTACAATCCAAACAAAAACAAACAAAACCTTTGTCTAACCATGGTTCGCAGATACACAATGGTTACGCCTGGATCCCCCAGGAAACAATCCATATCCGTAAGCTTTCTCAGCCCTGCGAGTTACGCCATGATGACTAGTAGAATGCAGGATACACAATGGTTACGCCTGGATCCCCCAGGAAACAATCCGTACCCCCAGGCAAGACTCAGCCAAGCATTTGCACTACTATTCGCGACCTACACAGATTGCAGGATACACAATGGTTACGCCTGGATCCCCCAGGAAACAATCCGTACCCCTAGGCAAGACTCAGCCAGGCAGTTGCGCTATGCAGTCACGATCGTAAGACCATGGGCAACGCCATGGAATTCGAAGGACACTCGAGTATCATATCCGGAAAACCAAAAATCAGAGAGAATAATATCGATAGAATGAATCCAAGATGTGGCCACAAATCGGATATCAAGCAGAAGGCACTTTCCATATCTTTACTTCGAAAATATGTATCATATAGTACCTTTTCAAATCACTTTCAAATATCGTACTTATATAAAATCCATTATATATAAGATTTAATTTTCAAACCAAATACTTTCCAAAATCAATAGTATATCAAATCATACTTATATAGACTTCAATTATATAAGATTTCACTTTCAAATTGAGTACCTTTTCAAATCTATAGTTTTCGAATCAATTTCATACTCATACAAATCAATTTTATATAAGTTCGACAACTCCCAAATCAAGTGTTTAGTAACATAAGGTTCTCAAATTTAAATTTGTTTCAATATCAGTTCAATTTCAAAATCATATACAATTTCACCAAATTATTTTCTCCTCAAATTAAATATCTTTAGTTTCAAAGTTTCCAAAATAATAGATTTTTGAAAATAAATCCAAATTTCCAAATCAATATAATTTAAGTCAACCAATTCATTTCCAAAATCAAATGTTTTCAAAATCATCTTATACTTAAGTAAGGTCCGTCTTATATAAGGATCAAATTTTCCAAAATAAATTTCGCTGTATGAAGAGCCATATGGGATTTGAATATCTTTGCTTTTATAGGTTATATATCTTTGTAATTTAAATTGGAAATTTTCTTTTAGTAAGCAAAGATATTCTAACTCGACGGCTTTCAATTTCAGCGTCAAAATATATCAAAGATATTAGAATATAAGATGTACATATGTCATCATTTCGCAAAGTCACATTCGATCGCTCGCTCGATCACACAAGTTCGCTTTCGAACTAGTATTGTCCATTCACTTCCCTAATGCGGATTTCGATATGGTTTCTCGACTAGAAGCCATCAGTCTCCTTGCATAGCCACATACTATGATAGAGAATTCTAGAATCGAGCCCAAAATCCATATCAAATATTCGTCATCAAGAATCGAATGAAAAATCCTAACACGAAATGGTGTAATTCACCTCGAACTTGTGTACTCAAACTTGGATCAAATTAATTATGCGAATAAAACAGCATACGTACAACTTATATATTTATTCCAACTTGTTCCCTATATAGTTTCATAAAGATGTTACTAAGTTAAAACACTTAAAATTTATTCAAAATATTTTGAAGAACAATTTCTTTTCAAAACATTTCAAATCTAAATTTCATATTAGAAAAAAAAATTAAATTGCCTTATTCATTTACTTAACAAAACAGTTTCAACTTATTTAAATCAGATTACTTCATACTTAAACATTCAAAACAAACTTATATACTTTATCAAAATACTTTTCAAATTTCTTAGCTTTGAAAAGTTAACCTTGATTTGGAAGTTCTCGAACTTCGAAATAGTTGAAGAAATCATTTTCAAATTCAAGAGTTGGAAATTAGCAACAAATCAGTAAATCAATTTTAATAGATAGGGTTATATCAAATCCAAAACTCGAGGACTGAACACCGGTTCATTTCAAATCGTTTCAAATATATTTACATATATCTTTCGAATATCAAATCATACTTCGGAATTTGAAATCAAAAATGGTTTCACAAAATCACTCGCATAGCAAAGCTATTAAAGTGGCCTCTCCCTCACTCAGAAACTCGAAAATCAATGTCGATGATGCGTGCACTCATCACCGAAATTATTTTCCAACGACACAAGTGAGTTCTGGACTTCCATTTACTTTGAAAACTTCTTTGAAATTCCTTTGAAATCATTAAAACCCATTAAAATCATTGAAACATTACTTATTCGGAAAAATAATTTCAAATCATATTATTTATTATTTCAAAATCCTAAAACCAGTTCCAAAATGCCGGAGTTCAATCACTTAGATTCAGATTCAAAACCTTCAGTTATAAATCATTTTATATGAAACCATTTCTTATAAAATTTTCACAATTTCAAATCCTTTCAAAACTTCAAATTCTCATTTTTTTTAAAAGGTATATAATCCTTATCAAAAACATTTCATCTTTATATAAAAATATGGTCATCCTTATCAAAATAAAAACTACGATGAATACACAATTTTCAAAAGACAATCAACCACAAACTTTCCAAGGGACGATTCAAGGATGGATTTCAAAGCAAAACAGAGATTCAAATTTAGAAGGACTCTAATCAAATAGAATTCTAATTCAAAGATAGGCTCAAACGAAGATAAGATAATTAAATTACCAAATAGAAGATGGATAAGCCTATATGAATCGCGGGCGACCTTAACTGGTCAACCGTGACTTCAGGAATATAATCGATGCGAAAATTTAAGGCAAATCGACCTTCGATTGCCAGAGATAGAATCTAAATATAGCAGAAGATAGAAAACATCATAAACCGAGGATATAGAAATATCTGATGAATCAATGCCAATTATAATCATTCAAAGATTGGCGGAATCGCCACCCTATAAAGGTCATACAAAGTGGAGTGATGCAATGCTCCAAAATCAAAAGAATACAATTATGGGAGACAGGAATGGATTTCAGAACAAGTGGGAGCATTCCAAAATTCAAAGGAATCCTATTCGATAAGATTCCAAACGAAGATTAGAGATATATAACCTATATCGATACAGAAAAATTCCCATTCAAAATTTGGAATGACTCGAATTCATAACATACGAAAACAGAAGCATAAATATCTTTAGTTGGACAACTTTAGCTAAGCAAAAGATACAACAGAGTTTACTCAAAACAACCTAACAAACTACAGATTTTGCCATACTCAAAATAGATTCCTATCAACAATGGATCTAGATCAATCAAGAGAGAAGTTCAAAATTTTAGAGGATCCTAATCAAAGAAATTACTAACAAGGTGGATACAAAAGGAATGAAGTTTAAGAAATATTTTACTTTCAAAGCAAGGAAATTTATATCAAAATAATCTTTGAAAATTCTTTAAAAATCATTTGAAAATCATTTTATACTTCGAAAATACGTTCTCTCACAAAGAAATGATTCTGAGATAGATTTCACTCATTCTAGGGTATTTCTACCCTATCTCTAATGAGTTTTTGCTCCGCAGGCTAAGGTTTGCCTAAAACCAAAGCTCTGATACCAACTGTAACGACCCACTATTTTGGACCATTCAAATCGACAATAATCCACGCATGTCTGACTTGAATAATTCAAAATAACAGATTGTAATAAAATTTGGAGCAAATAAAAATCAAATACAGAATCACAGACACAGAATATCAGAATAACTCGCAGCGGAATATAAAAACCATAGTAGTTCATGAAGCTACTATAACAAACTCTCAAAACAAAATACATAATATCTATTTGAAAACATATACAATAGAAATCTCAAATACATAGAAGTTTATAATACCAGAGCTGAAATAGAACAACTGAAACTGGAATGGATAGATAACTAGATAAGCAGAATCTCCAACGATTCCTAGCTCCAGAAAGAGATCCAAATCTAAGCTGTAAATACTCAGGCTGACCCGAGCGTAAAGCAAAATACAAAACACTCGAGTCAGGACAATATATACTTATATAATGTAAACCAACTCAAGTGAACTGTAGTAGTAATGCATAATAACTTAAAGGATGCTTGGGATCGCCCATCCTCTAAGGATCAGTTAAACCATAAATTAAATACATCCCGTGGTTAAAATTTCAAAATTGGTATTTTATATTTCGAAATCAAATATCATTTCAAAATTCAATATCATTCAAAAATCCAGTTCAAAATATCAAAATATCATATTTCAAAATAGTTTATATTACGAAACAAATTACTTCATTTTAAATCATAAAATGAAGTTATTATATTAAATAATTAAATTATTAAATTTCCAAAATTTTAATCTTTCAAAGTTCATTCGTTCACTTAAATTAATTAAAACAATGAAAATTCAACTTTCGCAACATTTAGAAAATGCTATGGAAAGTCACATTTAAAACAGTTCAATTTAACAAAAGACAGCATTTAAAATGCTGTAATAGGGTTACATTAGTTTCAAATAAACTTGGTTAAATTCAACCATTATAACATTTACAAAAATGCCATAATAGCCTTTAATTAAATTCAGCCATTTGGTTCATTATTATCAACTACAACATTTACAAATGTTGTATTATCATTTACATTAGAATTAATAGCATTTCAGAAATGCAGTTAATTAACTTCAAATATTTAGTATAACTTCACAACAATTATATTTTTATATAAATCATTTTTAACTTATAAAATCATATAATTTCACTTTTAAAACAATCATTCAAATACCCTTATATTCATGATTTTATAAAGTTAAACCTCCATTCAAAAATCAAAATTTAATAATAATTCACTTATTAAATTCCAATATTAAATTATAAATTCATTAAATTAAATTAACTTAACACTTAAGTTTAAATTTTCAAATATAACTTAATTCCATTTTTATTTACTTAACTTAAAATTCATTTTTAAGCCAAATTCACAAATTTCCAATTTTAGTTATATTTCAAAATTTCAACTTAAATATTCATTCATTTCACATTTTAACTTTATTCAAAATCATTAATATAAAATAAAATCATTTAAATTCACTTTAATCCAAATTATCATGAATGTATCACATTTCATATTTAATTTAAATTCCAATTATCACCAAATTAAAATTTCCCAAAATAACTTACATTTCAAATTTTCTAATTTTACCATTAATTTATTTCACTTATAAATTTTCAGAAAATCAATAATGCTTTACAAAAATCATTTTTATTTAGTTTAAGTCAAAATATTATAATATTTACATTTCTAAAATAATTAAAAAAATTATAAAACATATTTTAACAACGGGTCTGTATTTCATTTTCTAGCCTAGGTAAAGTGATACGGGTAATTTATCATTTCAACCCGTAATTTACAAAGATACCCGGGTTTGATCATTTCAAACCCACAATCCCAAGCAAATGAAAATAATTGAAAATCATTCAGGCCTATCATTTCAGCCCATAACGATTTTCTCTTATTCTAAAGTCCGTTCGGGTATGTATCATTTCAACCCATAGTGATTCTAATCTAAAGGGAACTTGCAGTGTGATAAACTGATAAAAATAACAGAACAACATAATATAACAGTAACATATGATATAACAGGTGTTTAAGCATGGGTGAACATCATATAATCATAACATAGCAGATATAATATGGTGATGCATTTTACAGATTCAAAAGTGGTCAATTTACTAGTTATATAGGTATACACTGTCTGGTGAGAATAACTCACTTGTTAAAAGCTGGAGATAGCCACAAAAGCACACAATACTGACACTACGAAGGCACGACAACACGGGAATGACTTGAGAGTGGAGAGCGAGATCCAAGTTATAGATCTTGTGTTACAACCCAAAAACAAAACCAAAATAATAGTTAAAAATCAATACGATTGAATTTGAATAACTTTGAAACAAAAAGCAGTTTGAATACGAAACTTTTTACCTTGCTTTCTCTACTTGTTTGCATGGCCTAGGGGATCAATTAGGTCAGGTTTGTACTTGGTTTGGATCAGGTATGGGTCTGGAAAAGGTAAGGCTACAAGGTAGAACATGATGGAGGAAGTTACAACACAGGGATGTGAAGGGGTTTAGGCTAAAACATGGTTTTTGGCAACCAAAAGGGCTCGGTCATGGGGTTATATGCTTGGCCAGTCAAGCTCAGGTCTGGACAGAGGTTGGAGTGGTGTGGGGAGGTCTGGAAAAGGTGGTGGTGGCAGCCTATGGTGGTGGTGGTGGTGTAAAATGAAGGGAAGGTTGCATACATGGCTCGGGTAGGCGATAATTGTAGAGTTTTCAACGTTTTTGTGGAGTTTTGCTCAAGGGGAGGCCATGGCACTTTCATGTCAGTGGAGAATGATGGTTTGGCCGTGGATTTAGTGGGGAGGAAGGGATGGTGGTCGATGGTGGTGATGGTGAGGCTATGGGCCGAGCAAAGCATGAAGATTTCAAGGCAATTTACAAAGGAAAATCAATAAAAGAAGGTGAAAAAGAATAGAAAAGAGGAAGACATTACAATTCTTTTTCTTCAGATCTGAAAACATATGTGAATGAGGAATGAGAAAGTGATGTTTTCACGTGAATTGCAAAATGAGATATGCAGCTGAAAGAATGAGGAGTTAAGGCCAATTGAATGAAAAGTAATGTTGAAATGTGAAAAGGTGGGAATTCAAAAGGCCTTAGGAAATAAAAAGCCACAAACCTTTCAAATCACTTTTATTTCTTTTTAATAAGTTTAAATAACTGAAAATAATTAAAAATTCAGTTTCAATTCGAAAATGTAACAAATATACAAAATATAAATAAATAAATATTAATTATATATGATTAAAATAAGAAAATAGTACAAAATGAAAACTAGTCTAGAAAATTTGAAAATAAATGAAATAAACTTAGGGAAAATTGTATGGACTTGGAAAAATATTTATAAATAAAGATAAGAACATAAAATAAAAATGCATTCACAAAAATAAATAAATAAATTTTAATTAAATAAAATTTAAATGAAGAATATAGTAGAAAAATATAAACTAGTCTTTAATAAATGCAATAAATTTTGGAAAAGTTTTATTATCACTTCAAAAATATTAAAAGACAAAAATATACATAAAATAACATATTAACACATTTTAAAATAAAATATGACAAAGAAAATATGATTTATAAAATTTAAAATAGGCAAAATTGCAAAATAAAACAAATTATACTCAAAATTGAAATGTACATAACTTTTACAATTTAATTCCGTTTTCAACGAAACAAAAAGCAGTATTCATGTTATTAAGTCTATTTTCATAATAAAAAATAAAATTTAAGATTTTAAACAATTTAAATTTGAAGTTTTAAAAGTCAAAGTTTGACCAGAAATCCCTTTTTCAGGAAATGTTCAATTTATACCAGTTTGAAATTAAAAGTTACATAATAATCAACATTTATATTTAAAAATGAAATGTTTGAAATAAAACAAGTTTAAAATTGTTTTCAAAATATAATAAAGTGAAATAAAATATATACAAAATCTAGGGCTGTTACACAAATGATATGCAAGGGCACCTTATTGAAATGTTTAATACAAAACATGTAGCAAAGATTCCTTATGTATTAGGAATATGAATTATCATACAAGTAATGTTGCCTACGATGTCATGATTTGTTTATGAATTTGATACATGAAGCAAACATCAAATCCAAATTGATATCACGAAATGGTTGTTTGAGGTTTTCTTGTGTATTTATGAAATACTAGAAAATTATTTACATAAACAACAAATTTCTTACGAAGGAGTGTTTGGATTCAAATTTTCATAAGTGATATTGAGTATAATTTGTCAATAATAAATTCAAGTTAAGAATCTTTTAATTGGAAATGTTCCAAATGGAAAACTATGATGGATTCAATGAAAAAGGCTAATTACATCACTTTGAATAATGCCGCAATAAAAGCAATGTATATAAATATAGTTCTAATACATTGTTAGGGTATGTCCAAATGTTGAGAATTTCATAACACTGTTATATGATAACAATGTCACGATATAGTTCTTATAGAACTTAAAGCTTATTGGAAGTCAAGAAACATACTCTGAATTGTTCCACATGATAAAGGAAGTTCATCAACGCTGGAGAGTGTGAATTGATAGAGTAGATGATTAAAGCATAATAGCATACTTGTTCATTGGGGGACTGACCTGATTGATTTTGAGAGAACCAATTAGGAAAGTTGGGATAAGATTAAATAATTGAACCCAAGTGCAAGTGGGAGATTGATAAAGTTAGGGTATGTCCAAGGGGAAATTATGTAATTTGTTGCATATATCAAGCTCGTTGACCAATATTGTTCGAAATAAAATGTGTTTTCTTTCTACAATATACTTGATATAATCTATTATATTAACTAATTAATTTAATTACAATTATATTTAATAGAAAATCCATAAATTATACATTTTTTGATAGTAGTTACAAAGTGTTGTAACCGTGCGTAATTTATCAAAATGAAAATAAATATACTATTTTAAATATTCCTATTGAAGATATATCAAGACTTGATATCGATATATCCATTGAGATTAGAGTACGTAACGCTCTTTAAATGTTGGGCAGTGTATTACTCATGGCTGTTGGGAGCACTAAGGGGTTACGTACTGACAGTTATTAGATAACTATGAAACGACTCACTTGATAATTTTCTATTAGTTAATATAATTAAGGTCAGACAAAAAATATCGATGTGACTGATTTACACGGTTCTGTCACGTACAGAAATTTTCGACTTTCGAAAATTCGACATCGATACTCACTTTATCGACTCCGAGCAATCGAGTGCCGGAAACTCCAATAGTGAGGGTTTTAGAAAGAAGAGGTAGAAGAAAAAGAAAGCAGAAGAAAGAGAGAAAAGGGAAAGACAGAAGAAGAAGGAAGAAGAAAGAAGAAGAGAAGAACAACAGAAACAGAAAACAATATCAGAATCTTACACATCGCAGCGGATCAATATACAATAGATAATTACTAGTCTTTTAAAACAAAGAACTATATCAGTTTATACATACATCAATCATCAGAGTCAATATACAACAATGGACAGTTACATAAACTTGTCCTCATACAGAATACACAGCGGAATAAATACTATCAGATACAAATACTACGTCTCGTCATCCAGCTTATCTCCAAAGCTCCAGAATATCCTGATAACATAACTCTAGGCTGCCCGTGTGGAAATTGGTGGGCACCCAGAGTTTAGAAGGGAAACAATAAACTCCGAGTCAGTCATGGTGACTGGTGTGAGATCGTAAAACAGTTATTCTTTTCACAAAGAAAATAAAATAAATTCGCAATGCTTTTGGAAAATGAAACTACCATAAGACCTCCCGCCACACACACAATGCAAACGCAGAATTGGAGGAGATTTCTTCTTATGATAGTCAAAGATGCTTACTACGCAAAAATCAAATCTTTTTGATATTATTATTAGTGCATAGTGTAGAAAATATTTCGAAAGTATAATATTAATCTTAGCCAGCATAGGCATTCCGCACTTATGCCTACTATAGCTACCATCCAAACAGTGGTGACCACCATAAGTGAATGATAGGTTCTACAACTAAAACCGTACAAGATCGTATTGTTTCTTTGGATTTCCAACAAATGGTCAGGCTAAGGAACTTCCTATCCACGATGGGTACGTCCCTGGAATAGACGACCCGAGAAATAACCTAACATTACGGTTAGATCTCTGCCAACACAAGGCCGGGTTACCTCTGCAAAAATAGGTAACTACTGACACGCGTATGCCATCCCCCGATCGTAACCGATCTTCCCGAGGATCCCCGATTCGCAACAACCACAAAGTAATAAATTTGCAGCAACCACAGAGGTTAAGAATCTGGGCTCCATACCATGATACCACCTGTATCCAGAAGGAATGACATACACTAAGGGGCGCTACTCCCTAGAACCTTGCCGCATCCTTCCTGTTTCGACCATTTCCGGGGTGTGAGGCTCGACGAAGTCTCGTCCACAAAGCTACGCTTTCTACAAAGCCATGCTTTGGGTCAACAAATGATCAACCTATGATCACAAAGATATAAGATCAAACAAATGATCATATCGCAAATGATCAAACACTGATCATTTCACAGCAACACTCAGTATGCCACGTTACCAAATTAGGATATATCGCTGATAAATTTCAACTGCATAACCTCTGAGCTCGTACGTCTCAGAGAAGGGTGTTAAGCTAAGAGAATAAATTCTCCGCCACCAACAGAAATGTATTTGAAAGAAATCAGCTTTATATCTCAAATTGTAACGTCAGACACACAATCCATACAAGTCTGTTCCGGGATCGAACAGAACCGAAGGCACTTCTCACGAAGCCCTTGCATATCCGGATAATTTTCAATCACGTCAGGACTTCCCGTCACTAAGGGTGATAAAACCTCTAAACCGGGGATCAGCCGATGTAGAGTAACTCGACGGTAATCCTTCCGTTTTCAAAAATATCCGGTCTTCAACACCGGTCTTCGAATGCAATTCATAACGACGTATCACATATTCGGAATGGGTTATACGACCCCATGGTCCTTTCCCGGCTAACCCGAATAGTGAGCGTTTATTCAAAAATAAGTGTGGCATTCAATTTCATCCAATTCACAACAAATACCATTCTAGGTAATTATTGATAGTCGGTTATTTAACTATCAATAAAGATGCGCAACATCATCAGATTCCAAATAATTTTCCAAATTCTTTTATCTTCCAAAATATCTTTTACTAGATATAAAATTTCCACACTTAATCATTTGAAAAACAATTTCAAATCAATTTCCACATTTCATTTTATCTTTGAAGATAAAATCTCAAAACAGTTCATTTCATATTGGAAAATTATTTCCATACTTATTTAAAAATAAGTATTTCACAAATCTATTTATTTTCAACATTTGAAAATATTCAATATACTTAAAACAAAATTAAGTATATATTTCATTCTTTAAGAAAATCATTTACTATAACAACATTTATTTGAGTCAAAACGAATGTTACGTAAAACATCGTTACGACGACTCAAAATCACTAGTATAGGGATTCGAAATTAAGATAGATATGTAAATCCCAATACTATAAAAAAAACATTTCCTTCCGGAAATCATTTACTATAACAACAGTGTTATAGTCCACCATTTCCTTATTTCTCGAAAACGTCTATTTCAACAATGAACGTTGAAATCTATGCTTTCGATTCATAATACATTTTAAAACATCTTTAAAATGTTTACTTTATTTTTAATATCACTTCTTCAAAACTAAACCCATTTTACTTAACAATATATTCACTGTCCAAAATCGTGAATATACTTCACTAACCACATTTTCAATAATCTCTACACATTTTATTTCAATAAAAATTCGCTATTCAAAAATCGCGAATATATCTTCTTCAATAATCTCCTATATATATAATTTATCAAATTCAATCGATTTCGAATTTATAAAACGAAGTTTATAAATTCTATTTCTGTTTTAATAACAACTTCAACTTATAAATCTTCTTTTTATTAACTTCTATATTTTACTTATCAAAATAAGTGATTTCGGATTTATAAACAACTTTTATAAATTTCAATTCTATTTGTAAAAACTTCAATACCAAATCAATTTCAATATTGATTTCTAAATTTATTTTCAACCTTAAATAAAATTTCCATACTGATTTCTCAAAAATTCATTTCCAAATATTAAATCAATTACAAATTGATTTCTAATTTTATTTATCACTACTAAAATAAATTCCTCATTTTTTCTCAAATTATTCAATATCCTGTTTTGTACATCTCTTAAACAAACCGTTTCTAATACTTTAGAAATCCCAATTTAAACCATTTCATAAATTTCTTAACTTTTATTCCAAAAATCACACTTTGATTTTATTTCACAAATTTTTTAATTTCCATAACTTTAAATTTCTAACATTTATTTATTTAAAGTAAATCAATCAAAAATTCAAATAAAACGTATACTTTCAAATAATCACTTTTAATTTCTCCTTTAAAGTTAAAATCGTTATTTTTAAACTTCAAAATTTGAATCCAATGATGCAACACATCAATTAGTCCATCACAACATCAAACATCATATATCATCATATGATAACAGGATATATATCAATATCTGTAAATAAATAAATACAGTTGAGGAATCCAGTTGGATCCCTCCAACCTGTTTTCCTGCATCCAAAGACGTTAGCACAATACCAATTCCACTTCGAGGTGGAATATCGCGGTATATGGGTTTTATAAAAATCCGCTTACTAACGGCGCAATAGGGTCTCATCCGCTATACGAGGCGGGAAATCAATCAATCCAATATATACATATGCCAATATGTATATATTGCTATATATAGATATATCCTACTATATCTAACATCAAAATCAACACAGCAATCAATCAGTCAATAAATAACTGCAAATTCAACTTTTCATTTGAGTGAGAAAAATCTCACCTTAGCTTTTATTTTGCCATCCAATCCAATCCTTCTTTTGTTTTCTCGATTTATAGACCTTGAATAAATATTAGGTGTTTTATTAATATTTGAGATAAATTGAAAAATCAATTAATTCCTAATACTTGGGTTTTAACTATTAGTTTGGTTATAAATAAATTTTCTTTTAAATAAAAATATTTAATTAAATTTAACCTTCAGAACTGAATTGAATAAAATAACCTCCTGCAAAATTATTTAAATAAGTTTTATTAAATAAAAATACTTTTATAATTTATATATATATATATATATAATCTGTATTTAAAATCTTTACTAAGATTAAAATTTATTTTATTTTCTACTTGTATATTAAAACTAAGACATCATATCCTATATATATATATTATTTATTTTTACTGTTTAACATTAACAGTTTATATTTTCAAAACTTAGATATAAATATATCCCCTTTTCTTTCTCTAATTACAAATTAATTAACTAACTGCTATATCCAATACTAACTAACAATTTACTATATTTTCAAAATCTAATACAGAGATTAAACTACCATACCTCACTGCTCGATCGATTGGCCGTCGCCGATTTAGGTTGCCCTAGCTTCCATCCTCGAATCACTGCCTCCAGACAAAGCTCTCGCACGCACCTCCTTCAGATTGATTCGAACGCTTTGCCTTTGACTGGTCATCATCGCGCGTACGTGGAGGCGCGATGCTCCACTTTGTCGATGAACCCACGGCATGCTCGCGAATCCCCTCACTGCTGCCTCGCCGCGGCCCAACGAAGCCCAGAACGACCATCGCGACTCCGGTCTTCCCACGCGCACACAACCACATCGCGACCTCCCCAAAACATCGTCGTCGCCTCGCGAATCATCTCGCCTCCATCCTCGATGCAGTTGTCGTACGCGAGCTCGCGTGATTTCGATTCGGTTCTTGGCCAATTAAATTTTTATTTGAATCTAGAACGAAGAGCAGGCCTTCGTTTTGAAAGGAGGGTTGACTCAAGTGATTTGAACTGGAAATGGAGAAAAGATGGGTTTGCGAATTTAAATTAAAGAAACGAGGAGATGCCTCTTCTGCCATTTTTATCAGAACGAAATGAATTTTGCTTTAAATTTGAACGAAAGAGGAGAGGAGTATTTTAAGATCGAGGGAGGTGTGGGTTGCGTGATGGCTGCACGATCTCTTCGTGATGCTCGGCGTAATTTAAGGCGTGTTAAATGGAAGAAAGTAGCTGATGTTTTGACTTAATTTAAAATATTAAATTCAAATTGAATTCAATTTAAATTCCAACGCGTTTATCTAACGTGTGCTCACAAAACAACTCTGATAAATACGAAAATTGAAATCCGGTAATAATTCAATATTACGGACCCAATGGAACTAGTTTTGTCGAATTCTGAGACTGTTCGAAAATTGGCTATTTTTACATTCGATTCGAACGATTTAATTTCAAAACTGAACAGAACAGTTTAAAATTCAATTCTGAAGCTCCTGTTATCTTCAGTATTATAAATATAAATTTTACAAACGTTCGAAATATTTTTCTTCAGCTTTAAATCGAAGATTTAAATTTTATTCAACTTCCAATCGATTAAATTTTAAAGTTTAATCGCCAAATTCCAAGTTATATTCGAGATTCAAATTAAATCATCGTTTAAATATTTAAAATTAATTAAATATTCTCAATTTAATTTGTTCAAAATTCTGGGTCGTTACAGACTTCCCTTCTTAAAAGAATTTCGTCCTCGAAATTACAAGTTAGGAAAAATGATCCCTAACTCGTCTACTATTTTTCACAATCTAATAGTCTTATCAAATTTTCAAAACAAATCTTTCTACTAAAGATTCGTTATTAATCCCACTAACTTTCTAAACATTTTCAAAATCTTCAAACATCATTGTTTACTTCAAAATTCAAATTTAAATTCAAATTTTAACTTTCAAAATTTATCAAAATTTTTCTAACACTCGAAATTTTCGAAAAATTTCGCCAGCGTCTCCTTTGCGCGGCTAATACGGTACGACTACAAAACGTCCCTACGGACTCTCAGATTTCAAAAAGAACAAGAAAAGCCAAGCGGCTAGACAAGAAATCATCAAAAACTCATATTATAATTCAAATACTTACCTTTTGTCGAGCAATTCAAATTTATCTTTGAAATCAAAATTCCAATTCCTTTACACCTGTATATCCTACTAGCCATAATATCTAGTTACATATATTCAAACCATTTCGTACATTCAATTACAAAATTTTCAATATAACTGCTTATATCATCTTTAAGTTCGCTATTGAAGTTATATATCCATTATGATTCAATTTTACATTTCACATTCATTTGAATTCAATTCACAATTCCAATCTAATTTGGATTCAGTTTATCTTCTGAATATTGAATTTTTATCGATTATCTTTCATTTACTAATTCATATCATTCTTTATATCAGTATCATTCACTAATTCATTTTAAAGTTCAATTTCCAATATTCAGCTTGAATTACATTTACTAACAAATTCAAAATGAAGTCTTAACATTCAGCTTTAATTTCATTTACTAGCAACTGTAAATTCCATTCATTCAGAAATTTATTTCTACTTACTTGAATTTATCTTCAATTTCGAACCATTCTTTTATTTAGTTCACCATTCAAGTTCCAATTTAACTAATTCAACTTCCATTTCTGTATTTCGTGAATTAATAAATTATCAAAGTAGCTTATTCGGATTCAACCCATTTTATTTTTCTCAGGTTTGGATTTTATCTCACTTGATTCAAGTCTCATTTCATTTTTCAATTTCAATTCATTGCTTACAACTTCAAAATGAATCTCAACTTCCAATTTCAGTTTCATTTAATTGATTCACTTGTACTTACATTTATTTAACTCTATCTTTTAAGTTAAATTTATTCTATCAAAATTCAATTTGTATAGGTTATCAACTTGCAATATTTCATAAATATTTTTATATATAGTATTCCAGAGACTTTTTCAACCTTTCAAAACCATTTTTGAAAACAATTCAAATTATCCTTTGAATTTCCAAAACAAAAACCCAAATTTTCCAAACACTTCCATTTAAAATAATTTGGCAGCAATTCCTCTTTTGGAAACCCAAAAATGAACACCCATGATGCCGCGGTCATCATCGAAGTTATTTTCCAGCGACCGAAAAGAGTTTAGAGCTTTTCATTCCTTCAGAATACTTTCCAAAACCTTTGAAATTCATTTTCAAATCAAAAAGGATTTTAAACTTTCCAAATCTCCAAAATTTTCAAATTCTTTTCAAAACATTTCCAAAAACTTCTCTGGAATTCCGTTTCAAATTACAATTCACATTTATAATTTATATTCTTTAATTTCATTTGTATGTGAATTTATTTCTTAACTTTGGAGTTATGATTTCAATTTCTTATTCAATTTTAGTGATGATAATTCACTATTATTACTTCCTAACATCCATGCAACCATATACTATAGTACTTTATAGAAAAACATTTCTTTTCTATACAAAAATAGTTCTGGGCAAAATTATCTCATTTACCCTATTCAAAACAATATTGTGCCGAATTGTTCTATTAGAGTGTTTAGAGATCCCTATCGATAGAGTTGTACGGACAATACCGACCAGAATCCATATACCACTCAACAAACCAATCATCACAATATAAAACAATTTTATATTCACTAACAAATACGCGCTCGTATCTATTATTACACTCAAACTCATTCTAGAGTACTACTGACTCTATCTCTAATGAGTAACACCCAACAGAGCAGGGTTGTCGCTTAACCATATGCTCTGATACCACGCTGTCACGTACAGAAATTTTCGACTTTCGAAAATTCGACATCGATACTCACTTTATCGACTCCGAGCAATCGAGTGCCGAAAACTCCAATAGTGAGGGTTTTAGAAAGAAGAGGTAGAAGAAAAAGAAAGCAGAAGAAAGAGAGAAAAGGGAAAGACAGAAGAAGAAGGAAGAAGAAAGAAGAAGAGAAGAACAACAGAAACAGAAAACAATATCAGAATCTTACACATCGCAGCGGATCAATATACAATAGATAATTACTAGTCTTTTAAAACAAAGAACTATATCAGTTTATACATACATCAATCATCAGAGTCAATATACAACAATGGACAGTTACATAAACTTGTCCTCATACAGAATACACAGCGGAATAAATACTATCAGATACAAATACTACGTCTCGTCATCCAGCTTATCTCCAAAGCTCCAGAATATCCTGATAACATAACTCTAGGCTGCCCGTGTGGAAATTGGTGGGCACCCAGAGTTTAGAAGGGAAACAATAAACTCCGAGTCAGTCATGGTGACTGGTGTGAGATCGTAAAACAGTTATTCTTTTCACAAAGAAAATAAAATAAATTCGCAATGCTTTTGGAAAATGAAACTACCATAAGACCTCCCGCCACACACACAATGCAAACGCAGAATTGGAGGAGATTTCTTCTTATGATAGTCAAAGATGCTTACTACGCAAAAATCAAATCTTTTTGATATTATTATTAGTGCATAGTGTAGAAAATATTTCGAAAGTATAATATTAATCTTAGCCAGCATAGGCATTCCGCACTTATGCCTACTATAGCTACCATCCAAACAGTGGTGACCACCATAAGTGAATGATAGGTTCTACAACTAAAACCGTACAAGATCGTATTGTTTCTTTGGATTTCCAACAAATGGTCAGGCTAAGGAACTTCCTATCCACGATGGGTACGTCCCTGGAATAGACGACTCGAGAAATAACCTAACATTACGGTTAGATCTCTGCCAACACAAGGCCGGGTTACCTCTGCAAAAATAGGTAACTACTGACACGCGTATGCCATCCCCCGATCGTAACCGATCTTCCCGAGGATCCCCGATTCGCAACAACCACAAAGTAATAAATTTGCAGCAACCACAGAGGTTAAGTATCTGGGCTCCATACCATGATACCACCTTTATCCAGAAGGAATGACATACACTAAGGGGCGCTACTCCCTAGAACCTTGCCGCATCCTTCCTGTTTCGACCATTTCCGGGGTGTGAGGCTCGACGAAGTCTCATCCACAAAGCTACGCTTTCTACAAAGCCATGCTTCGGGTCAACAAATGATCAACCTATGATCACAAAGATATAAGATCAAACAAATGATCATATCGCAAATGATCAAACACTGATCATTTCACAGCAACACTCAGTATGCCACGTTACCAAATTGGGATATATCGCTGATAAATTTCAACTACATAACCTCTGAGCTCGTACGTCTCAGAGAAGGGTGTTAAGCTAAGAGAATAAATTCTCCGCCACCAACAGAAATGTATTTGAAAGAAATCAGCTTTATATCTCAAATTGTAACGTCAGACACACAATCCATACAAGTCTGTTCCGGGATCGAACAGAACCGAAGGCACTTCTCACGAAGCCCTTGCATATCCGGATAATTTTCAATCACGTCAGGACTTCCCGTCACTAAGGGTGATAAAACCTCTAAACCGGGGATCAGCCGATGTAGAGTAACTCGACGGTAATCCTTCCGTTTTCAAAAATATCCGGTCTTCAACACCGGTCTTCGAATGCAATTCATATCGACGTATCACATATTCGGAATGGGTTATACGACCCCATGGTCCTTTCCCGGCTAACCCGAATAGTGAGCGTTTATTCAAAAATAAGTGTGGCATTCAATTTCATCCAATTCACAACAAATACCATTCTAGGTAATTATTGATAGTCGGTTATTTAACTATCAATAAAGATGCGCAACATCATCAGATTCCAAATAATTTTCCAAATTCTTTTATCTTCCAAAATATCTTTTACTAGATATAAAATTTCCACACTTAATCATTTAAAAAACAATTTCAAATCAATTTCCACATTTCATTTTATCTTTGAAGATAAAATCTCAAAATAGTTCATTTCATATTGGAAAAGTATTTCCATACTTATTTAAAAATAAGTATTTCACAAATCTATTTATTTTCAACATTTGAAAATATTCAATATACTTAAAACAAAATTAAGTATATATTTCATTCTTTAAGAAAATCATTTACTATAACAACATTTATTTGAGTCAAAACGAATGTTACGTAAAACATCGTTACGACGACTCAAAATCACTAGTATAGGGATTCGAAATTAAGATAGATATGTAAATCCCAATACTATAAAAAAAACATTTCCTTCTGGAAATCATTTACTATAACAACAGTGTTATAGTCCACCATTTCCTTATTTCTCGAAAACGTCTATTTCAACAATGAACGTTGAAATCTATGCTTTTGATTCATAATACATTTTAAAACATCTTTAAAATGTTTACTTTATTTTTAATATCACTTCTTCAAAACTAAACCCATTTTACTTAACAATATATTCACTGTCCAAAATCGTGAATATACTTCACTAACCACATTTTCAATAATCTCTACACATTTTATTTCAATAAAAATTCGCTATTCAAAAATCGCGAATATATCTTCTTCAATAATCTCCTATATATATAATTTATCAAATTCAATCGATTTCGAATTTATAAAACGAAGTTTATAAATTCTATTTCTGTTTTAATAACAACTTCAACTTATAAATCTTCTTTTTATTAACTTCTATATTTTACTTATCAAAATAAGTGATTTCGGATTTATAAACAACTTTTATAAATTTCAATTCTATTTGTAAAAACTTCAATACCAAATCAATTTCAATATTGATTTCTAAATTTATTTTCAACCTTAAATAAAATTTCCATACTGATTTCTCAAAAATTCATTTCCAAATATTAAATCAATTACAGATTGATTTCTAATTTTATTTATCACTACTAAAATAAATTCCTCATTTTTTCTCAAATTATTCAATATCCTGTTTTGTACATCTCTTAAACAAACCGTTTCTAATACTTTAGAAATCCCAATTTAAACCATTTCATAAATTTCTTAACTTTTATTCCAAAAATCACACTTTGATTTTATTTCACAAATTTTTAATTTCCATAACTTTAAATTTCTAACATTTATTTATTTAAAGTAAATCAATTCAAAAATTCAAATAAAACGTATACTTTCAAATAATCACTTTTAATTTCTCCTTTAAAGTTAAAATCGTTATTTTTAAACTTCAAAATTTGAATCCAATGATGCAACGCATCAATTAGTCCATCACAACATCAAACATCATATATCATCATATGATAACAGGATATATATCAATATCTGTAAATAAATAATACAGTTGAGGAATCCAGTTGGATCCCTCCAACCTGTTTTCCTGCATCCAAAGACGTTAGCACAATACCAATTCCACTTCTAGGTGGAATATCGCGGTATATGGGTTTTATAAAAATCCGCTTACTAACGGCGCAATAGGGTCTCATCCGCTATACGAGGCGGGAAATCAATCAATCCAATATATACATATGCCAATATGTATATATTGCTATATATATAGATATATCCTACTATATCTAACATCAAAATCAACATAGCAATCAATCAGTCAATAAATAACTGCAAATTCAACTTTTCATTTGAGTGAGAAAAATCTCACCTTAGCTTTTATTTTGCCATCCAATCCAATCCTTCTTTTGTTTTCTCGATTTATAGACCTTGAATAAATATTAGGTGTTTTATTAATATTTGAGATAAATTGAAAAATCAATTAATTCCTAATACTTGGGTTTTAACTATTAGTTTGGTTATAAATAAATTTTCTTTTAAATAAAAATATTTAACTAAATTTAACCTTCAGAACTGAATTGAATAAAATAACCTCCTGCAAAATTATTTAAATAAGTTTTATTAAATAAAAATACTTTTATAATTTATATATATATATATAATCTGTATTTAAAATCTTTACTAAGATTAAAATTTATTTTATTTTCTACTTGTATATTAAAACTGAGACATCATATCCTATATATATATTATTTATTTTTACTGTTTAACATTAACAGTTTATATTTTCAAAACTTAGATATAAATATATCCCCTTTTCTTTCTCTAATTACAAATTAATTAACTAACTGCTATATCCAATACTAACTAACAATTTACTATCTTTTCAAAATCTAATACAGAGATTAAACTACCATACCTCACTGCTCGATCGATTCGCCGTCGCCGATTTAGGTTGCCCTAGCTTCCATCCTCGAATCACTGCCTCCAGACAAAGCTCTCGCACGCACCTCCTTCAGATTGATTCGAACGCTTTGCCTTTGACTGGTCATCATCGCGCGTACGTGGAGGCGCGATGCTCCACTTTGTCGATGAACCCACGGCATGCTCGCGAATCCCCTCACTGCTGCCTCGCCACGGCCCAACGAAGCCCAGAACGACCATCGCGACTCCGGTCTTCCCATGCGCACACAACCACATCGCGACCTCCCCAAAACATCGCCGTCGCCTCGCGAATCATCTCGCCTCCATCCTCGATGCAGTTGTCGTATGCGAGCTCGTGTGATTTCGATTCGGTTCTTGGCCAATTAAATTTTTATTTGAATCTAGAACGAAGAACAGGCCTTCGTTTTGAAAGGAGGGTTGACTCAAGTGATTTGAACTGGAAACGGAGAAAAGATGGGTTTGCGAATTTAAATTAAAGAAACGAGGAGATGCCTCTTCTGCCATTTTTATCAGAACGAAATGAATTTTGCTTTAAATTTGAACGAAAGAGGAGAGGAGTATTTTAAGATCGAGGGAGGTGTGGGTTGCGTGATGGCTGCACGATCTCTTCGTGATGCTCGGCGTAATTTAAGGCGTGTTAAATGGAAGAAAGTAGCTGATGTTTTGACTTAATTTAAAATATTAAATTCAAATTGAATTCAATTTAAATTCCAACGCGTTTATCTAACGTGTGCTCACAAAACAACTCTGATAAATACGAAAATTGAAATCCGGTAATAATTCAATATTACGGACCCAATGGAACTAGTTTCGTCGAATTCCGAGACTGTTCGAAAATTGGCTATTTTTACATTCGATTCGAACGATTTAATTTCAAAACTGAACAGAACAGTTTAAAATTCAATTCTGAAGCTCCTGTTATCTTCAGTATTATAAATATAAATTTTACAAACGTTCGAAATATTTTTCTTCGGCTTTAAATCGAAGATTTAAATTTTATTCAACTTCCAATCGATTAAATTTTAAAGTTTAATCGCCAAATTCCAAGTTATATTCGAGATTCAAATTAAATCATCGTTTAAATATTTAAAATTAATTAAATATTCTCAATTTAATTTGTTCAAAATTCTGGGTCGTTACAGGTTCTCTCGACTTGAGAATACTATTGATCTTCAATGTGGAATCTTCGTTTTGATTATAGTTAAATCATGGCATGACGTTTATTGAACGACTATAGTTAGGTCAAGTGGAAGCATTGGAAGTGAAATACTATTCAAAAGAGGATTCGTCTCCTCGGTTATATGAGATTAGTATCACGGTCAACTGATGTCAAATCAAAGTCAAAGTTTCTAGCCAGAGCTGTTCGGTTAATAATAATTGTTATTATTAAACCAAGGACTTTGTGTTTGGATCATATAGTTGAATGTGGATGATATTGGAATTTTGACTATTACCAAATTCCATAAGTCCTAATGTAATATAGTTTTAACGAAAAGAATTGGTGTAAATAATTGTCAACACCGGGTACCGCTTATAATAAGTAAAATTGGATTTTACCTAAAGATGTGTAAGCGATAAATTCACCAAAATTTCACACCACTAGCTAAGGTGACGTGTGAACGATAATATTCGAATTGTTTGATATTAATCGCTTACTAAATTCACACCTTTGAGTCGCACAACCATAATGATGAATTCTTCAAAAAACCGCATGATATAATTAATTTATAAAATGTTGTAAATTGATTAAATTAATTAATATTTAAGAAATATTAATTATTATTTAAATTATTTGATATTTAGGAGTTGTTTGTAATTATTTGAATGCGTTTATAAAAGTTATATTTGTGCACATAGATATACGATATCAATGTAATTTAAATTAAAATATTAATAATTGCATTTAATGATTTGTGGAAATTTTATGTCATTTATGGCATGTAATTTGAGCCATATCATGTGAAAAGAAAGGAGTGGAGATAGAAAGACAATCAAGGGAATTAATTAGGGAAGTTTTAATTAAAAAATGAGAAAGGTTTCATTCTTTCAAATAAAACATGTTCTCCAATTCATTTTCTACGTACAACTCATTCTTTCTTGTTCATTCCTTTTCTTTCTCTCCTCCTAATTTTTCATGGCAGAAAAAAAATCAAATTTTCAAAAATCTTTCAACTCTAAATAAAATACATCAAATAAAACAAAACAAACGTGGTTCATCCATCTCTTGTAAGGATAGGATGTGGACCTTGAAAATCCGAGGAGATATCATCATTCAAGGTGTGATATCTAGGCAACATCCTAAAGTGATTCTCTAATTTATTTATTTATATGTTTGTATACGAATGGTTCATTATGTGCTTAATTGATTATTTTTAAACATGTAATTCAAAACCCTTTTATCTTAACTAAAAGCATGTCCGATTTTTGATTCAACTAAGATCTGCACATGTATTTCATCTCTTATTTGTTTATGTTAATTATTGCAGATGTTGTTAGATCCATTACCTTTTTGCTCTTTTGTTCATGTTGTATGTTTAGTTCAGATTTGAATATTATTACCATAAATTTATATGTGCTTTGGTTGTTTAATTCTTTTCTGTTTTAGAAATTATTGTTTGAACAATATTATAATTTGAAAATTGTTTTGATTAATTGATTTAATTTTATGGCACAAATTTGGAAATTGAATATACCGTCATAAGGTATTTTAGAACAATTTTAGGTATTAAATACTTGTTTCACATATATGTGATTTTGAATACAATTTTGGTTGCTATTATTTTGTTAAAATTTGTATCAATTAAAAATTGAGAAAGACATAAGCAGACTTTTGTGCAAAACATTATAAATTCTTTGAATCCATCTTAAGTTGAAGTAGATCTCAACTAGTTACTTTAATTTTAAACATGCAATAGATTACAAAGTTTACATATATGTATATACATATGTTATTTTAATTTAAAACATAGTTTGTAGTTCTTCATATATGCATACATATATGCTTTTGAGTGTTCAAATTGTTTTGATATAGCATTAAAGATGAGTTTATGAAATGAGATAACTTCTCCACCTTTTACTCTCTTTACTAATTGCTTTCTTTAACTTAATTGATTGTCTTTTATATATATGTAGACTTTTGATTAGGCAAAACAACTTTCTAACATATATGCATAAGTAAATATAAATGTTGTTTTGTTTATAAAAAAAGGTTGGACAACAAAGGCATATCTATAAAGGCAATCACTGACTAAGCACACTTCCTATATGTTGCACTTACACAATATTCACTGCAAATATATTTGGATATACTTATATTTCCCGCCATGGTTAAATTGATCATTAATGTCATTTAATTAATCAATCGATCAATTTAATAAAATGGAATGAAATGAAAAGTATTTCTCTCTCCAATTAAAATCATATGCCCCATTATTAATTGAATAAACTAAGAGAATGAAATGAAAATTTTCCTTCTCTAAACTCAATTTAATAAGTAAACTGTCACACACAAATATGTATATAAGAGAATGTTTGATATACTCTAATTTGTATGCACATTAAATTAAAGTATATTTATGAATTCAAATAAAACATTGTTTTATTTAAAAGAAAATTTAGTAAAGTTCTTAATATATTTAAACTTCATAGGCTCAATATAGACCTAAAATGGCAAAATTTTGAAACTCACTCATTTCTTCCACTGCAGGCTGGCCTAGTTCCAACACCCACACATGTAAATGTATTAAACTAGGTTTACTTCCTATCCATAGTTCAAAGAGGGTTTTTGGAAAGTACTTACTAGGAACCCAATTTAAGATGTGTACAGTGGCGGTTTTCAAGGCATGTGTCCACAAAAATATAGGTAGTGTAATCTTACTAATCATACTTCTAACCATTTCTTTAAGGGTAAGATTACGCCTTTAGCTACACCATTCTACAAAGGTGATCATAGCATTGTGTACCAGGTTCATATACCAAATTTTTCAAGAATTTTAGCAAAAGGGCCATGGTGTTGGCTCGACTCATCATATCTTCCATAATATTCACCACCTCTATCCGACCTAATATTTTTACCCTTTGTTTAATTGCCTCTCAACTGCATTTATGTATATTTCAATGACATTTACAAATTGATGTTTTTCATGCAATAAGTACAAAGCACAGTAACGGGAATAATCATTGATAAAGGTAATAAAATATTTTTTCCACCAATGGATGGAATATCAAAAGGTCCATGAATATCTGTATGGATAATTTCAAGTAGCTAGGTGTTTCTTATGGCTTATTTATTTGTTTTGACTGATTGCCTTTAATACAGTCCAAACAAACATTATATCTTGCCCAATCCAGGTTTGGAGTATTCCATATTTAACGAGCCTTTCAATTCTCATCCTGGATATGTGCCCTAATCTTTTATTCCACAAGTAAGCGGAATTATTTTCATTAAGTGTTCGTACCAATATTAGGATGCAAGGTAACAAGGGTATCATTTATAAAATTCTTATTTAGATTTAACTTGTATAAACCATTATACAAAATTCCAAAGCTAACATTAATAGAATTCTTAAATAAACCAAAACCATTGTTTTTAAATTCACCTATAAAACCTTCAATAAAAAGTTTGGAAACGGAAATTAAATTTCTAGAAACGGTAGGAACATAAAAGGTTTCTTTAAAATCAAAAATAACTTTTGAAATAAAAGTAGGTGAAAGATTCCAATTGCTTCAATTTTTGCTTTCGTTTTATTTCTCATATAGTGAAATGATCCTTTAAGTTTGTTTTGTAGGTTGTAATGATTCCATGCATCGAATTCAAAACAAGACACATAGAACCAAAATCAATCCACCAAGTACTAGAAGGAACATTCATAATATTTGATTTAGAAAAACATTACCACAAGGCTTGCCTTTTTTCTCGAACCAAGCTTTCCATTTATAAAAATCCTTCTAGATGTGACCCTTCTTTTTATAGAAGAAGCACTTGTCATTCTTTTCCTTCTTTCCTGTAGATAATGATGGTTCTCCTTAATGAGGTGGTCTAGGACCTTTGTTAAGGCCTTTTCCAGTCTTCTTAAAACTAGCTCCTTTAGTTGTCAGATTTGTCATATGTCCTTTAGTCACATGGCCACCCTAATGCTTTAGTCAGAACCAACATGCTTTGCAAATATGTTACAATGTTGTAATTGATTTGAAAAGACCCATATTAAGAAGGAAGGGAGTTAAAAATGAATTGGACAAGAAAAGAGTCATCCATAATCATGCCCAAAACTCTAAGTTTAACAGCCATATTGGTCATATCAATTATGTGCTCATTCATGGTTCGAGTGCCATCAAACCTCATTGTGGTAAAATCTACCATTAGTTTTCCAGCAAGAGATTTATCAGCAAAAAGAAAGTGATCTTTGATGTTGTTCAGAAATGCTTTCGCTTGTATTGTTTCAGGTAGGAATGTCTTAATGTTAGGTGTTATGCACATATGCAAAAACATAAGTGCCAGTCCATTCAATCGTGACCAAGCATCATGAATAGCTATCTCATCCTCGCTACTAGTATTAGTAATAGTAGTGGGTTCATCACTCATGATAGACAAGTCTAGGTCAAGAATTCCTAAATTGAACAATATTTACTCGTTCCATTCAAAAAAGTTAGTGCCATCAAATTTGGCATAGAATTGAGCTTGTGATAATAGGTTGAGGGGAACTACAAATTTTTAACAATGTTCGCAAAATTAAATTTTTACACAACTATAATAGCAGTGATCGATAATGAATTGTTGATTAATTCATAATCGGCAAAATTTCTTAATGAATACAATTGCTATAGAATCTTTATTAATCATCATATAATATTTTGATTCTAAAGAAATTTTTCCTTTAATTTATTTGTCATGGCTCAATAAATTTGGAAACTTTGTTTGTCGTCCAAACATTAAATTCCATGACTAATAGAGTCAACTATTCAGGTTTATAATATTTCTAATATATGTTTAATTCGAATATCAACATTTGTTGTGCTTCAACTTAAATTAAAACAAAAGTAGACTATAATTAATGTAAGTATATTATCTGCTCATGTAGTCATAGCCTTTGTTTAGCCTTTGACTTAAATCGTAATGATAATTCCTTACATTATATGATTAATATTCAATCAAATATTAGTATAAATAATTTATATGTAGTCAATATATTTTAAACTACATCCAGACATCAACAAATGGTCTTAAATCAGAATTGCATGGACATATGTATTTTGAAAACAAAATACATGAATTTTACCAAAATTTGAGTTTTCACTAGATAATGAAAGGGAATTATGCAACAAATTCAAAATCTTTTGCAGAATCTAATATCAGTTTTTTGTTAAAATTTATAAGCCTCAATGCTATTTTCTTGAATGGGAAAACTAGGATTTTGAGGGCTTAAACGAACTCAGATTGTCAAAAAAATTATTAACAGCCAAACCAAAAAAATGGCGAAAAACCTTTTACTGCTTTCAGATTCATGGCGAAATTATTCATTTATGGATTGCAACAGATTGTTAGAACCTCATTCTGATACCACATGTTAGTTTTATTTACATAAGAAAAACTAAGAAAAGGGATTTTATCTTCATGTAGTCATAATTAAACTAGTGCGAACACGTGCTTTGCACATGTGGTTCATCATACAAGTGATCTAATAATGCATATTATATGAATGTGAGAGTATATGTTCATGGGTAGTAATTTTTTATTTGTTTATTGCATATTGATAAACTTCTATTGATAAAGCTGCTTTAATAATCTCGAAGCGCATAAAGTATGAATTCACATTTTTTAAGAGAAAAAAGACTCTGTACAAAGATAGAAACCCTCATCTAACCGATGTTCTTAACATGGTAAGCACTGCTTTACTAAGCATGCCTATTACTTTTCAAATGTAAAGTGATGTAAGTTGAATATGAGTTTATTGTATGTTCAATATATAACTTTGAATATGCACGTAGTTTGCTATGCTAATAGTGTTCTAAGTTTGAATTAGAGAAACTATGCTTAAAGCGGAAGAGTGTTTCAAATTTGGTTCAAAAAAAACACTGCGTTATTTGCATTATTACAGTTTTTGAAATCTCACAAACTAAATAAATTAGTAGAATGTAATAGAAACTTTGAAACACTATACTTTTTCGATATGTATAGTGTATGTAACGACCCGGAATTTCGGACACCTTCGTATTTAAATATCTAAATTATTGAAATATTAAAATCTTGGATTAAATGTTATTAAAATAATTTAATAAACATCTTAACTCCTTTTTAAATCATAAGTAATGATGGTAAACTTGCTTTGGAAAAATGTTTACAAAAATATATTCTTTGGAAAAATATCGATAATATGACCGAAAATCATTTTATGATAACTATATGATAAAAATGTCAGAAATTTGTCAACAATATATTCCAGCATCTACCATCTTTCATGATTCCAACCACTTAAACATGTTTCTAATTTGTCAAAAATTTGGCAAATGGTGAAACAACACCAAGAATGTTACTTCTAAAACATGAAAAATATATTAAACCCTAGGTTTTGTAAAGATTATTAACATAAGATTTTGTAAAAAGTAAGTTTAGATTGTGTAACAACATATGAAAATTTTAAATAGCTAAAGGTTTAAAAAACACTTAGTGAATAATAGAACTTCTGAAAAAATTTAAAAAGTTGTCTACTGTTAAATATATTTTTCGTCTGATTAACACCCCGGAGGTCTTGGATGAAGATTCCAAGAGGAGATAGGAGATTAACATAGTGCAGAAAGGAAACAGAAGTAAATACCGAATGATAAATAGACACGGGATTTATAGTGGTTCGGGATTAGAGTCCCTATGTCGACTTTGAAAGTTCTGGTTTTGACTTTATAGCTCAAATTGGTTTACAAATACATTTTTGATGACGTCTGCCATTAATATACTTTTTGATTGAATCTTTTCTAGAAGAAGTAAAAGTACTATGTGATATGTTGGAATGTCAGAGATTCTTCAGTCCCTTTATTGTAGCAGGTGGTCTTCTATTTATAGTAGATTTAAGGTTCTTCTACTAGTACAGGAGTTTTGACTCGGATTGATGACCAGGCTTACTACTGGCGGTTCTGATTCAAACACTTGTCATCGTCTGGTTAAAAGTATTTTGACATGTATAACCGACATGGCGCTCTTATAAATTAATTATATCATGTGATTAATATCGAACAATTCGAATATTAACGTTCACACGTCACCTTAGCTAGTGGTGTGACATTTTGGCTGAATTTATCGCTTACGCATCTGTAGGTAAAATCCAATTTTACTTATTATAAGCGGTACCCGGTAGTGACAATTATTTACACCAATTCTTTTCGTTAAAACTGTATCAGATTAAGACTTATGGAATTTGGTAATGGTAAAAATTCCAGTATCATCCACATTCAACTTTATGGTCCAAACACAAAGTCCTTGGTTTAATAATAACAATTATTATTAACCGAACAGCTCTGGCTAGAAACTTTGACTTTGATTTGACATCAGTTGACCGTGATACTAATCTCATATAACCGAGGAGACTAATCCTCTCTTGAATAGTATTTCACTTCCAATGCTTCCACTTGACCTAACTATAGTCATTCAATAAACGTCATGCCACGATTTAACTATAATCAAAACGAAGATTCCACATTGAAGATCAATAGTATTCTCAAGTCGAGAGAACCATGTAAATCAGTCACATCGATATTTTTTGTCTGACCTTAATTATATTAACCAACAGAAAATTATCAAGTGAGTCATTCCACAGTTATCTAATAACTGTCAGTACGTAACCCCTTAGTGCTCCCAACAACCATGAGTAATACACTGCCCAACATTTAGAGAGCGTTACATACTCTAATCTCAACGGATATATCGATATCAAGCCTTGATATATCTTCAATAGAAATATTTAAAATAGAATATTTATTTTCATTGTGATAAATTACTCACGGTTACAACACTTTGTAACTACTATCACAAAATGTATAATTTACGGATTTTCTATTAAATATACTTGTAATTAAATTAATTAGTTAATATAACATATTATATCAAGTATATATGATGTGCACGTAAATGTGCATATATTTACATCCATATTTTATCTCTTTTCATTTAAATAAACATCATATTTGGGAATTTGTACATGTTAAAACCAAAATTCAATTATTTTCAAACCATCATATTTTCACCTTCATTCAGGGGCAAAACGGTCATTTTTGTGCATGTGTCATTTGAGAATTTTTACTTGGACAATTTTTATTATTTTTATAGGATATTTTGATGCATATGGAAGAGGGATTCATGATGATATATGCATGCACAAGGAAATACAAAGGAATGAAGAGGAAATAATTCAAGTTCAAGATCATGGAGGACCCCCACCCACTTACCTAAATGTACAATTATAAGCTAATGGACAACTAAGTGGAGGTTAAAGCTTCATGCACTTTTAATGAGAGAATAATTAGTGGCTAATGGTTACTTGGTGGCCACACTTCCTAAAGGGCATTTTGGGAAGCTCCCTTAAAATAGAATTAGGGTTTTATGCATGTATAAATAGCCCTCTTATGTACATGTAAATTTTCTACTCTTTCATTTTACTCAGGAAATTAAGAGATCAAATTGTAAGCTCAATGTTCTATGAAATAAAAATGGCTTCCAAGCCTCTTTCTTCTCCTTTTTCTACATGTTTTCTTTGTTTTTATGTTAATGCTTTTATTTATGTTCTTTTCTTTTCTTTGTTAGTAGAATAGTTTTACATTCATGCAAGTAGTGTAGCTTACTTTCTTTTGTTGTAAGTAGTTTAATTACATTCTCTTCTTTGCTTATTCTCTATTTTCTTCTCTTTTTAATGTTGAAAGTTACTTGTGTTGCTTCAATGCCACAAATGAGTAGCTAAACCCCTTTAATTTAGGGGTAATGAAGCTCTCAAATATTATGTAATTTCAACATTTTATGATTTATGATCTCATTTGGTTTATGCTTCATGAAGTGAGTTTTGATGCAAGTTTATACAAGTGGGTTTGATAGCTTATATTGTTTATGCAAATGAGCTATTCTTATTCAACATAAACACAATTTGCATCATCATTTGCTAATCCATTATTGATTATGAAATTAAAGTAAAAATGAAATTTGATGATCTATATTACTAGTTACAATAGTAAATAGATCATACTTAAAATAGCTTTTGCTTTGGCTTCATTTTCATGAGAATTATAAGTGGTTTATTTGTTGTATTATAGTTTGATGGTTTGAGTTATGTTAATGAATAATATAAACAAACCATACTTATGATAAATACAACAATATTTCACTTAATATCAAAGCTAGAGATCACAAATTGTTTGTTTGTTGATTTACAAAAATATGAGAGTGGATTTGCCTCTAAATTGTTCTCTAGTTCAATAGTTTTTAAATCACATTTTAATTCTAGCTTTAGCTTCTTTTTGTAGTTAACAACTTTCATCTCACTTTGGTCTGATTTGATTGAATAGATTTTTAATCTCTCACAATTCCCTGTGGATCGACCCGTATTCGCCACGTACTACAATGTGTATGCCGTGCGCTTGCGATTTATTTTAATTTGAAATTTTTCGGCAAATTTCTAAACCGATAGAAATCTTGTCGATTAACAAGTTTTTGGCGCCGTTGCCGGGGAGTTGTCTTGATTTTAATTCTCTATTCTTCGAATTAGTTTTCTTTGATTTTTGTGTGATTTTATTTTGTGTGTTTGCATTTTTTTTTTAAAAATAATTGTGTGTGTGTTTGTGTTTGATTTTTGTTTACAATTTGTTGTATGCTTACGGTTCTATTTTGCATTTTCATTCTCTTAAAAAAAAGCATACACAATTTCAAAAAAAAAAATCTTATTGCAATCCATTTACATTTTTACATTTACAATTTTCGTTTCCTTCTTTTGTTTACATTTGAAAAAAAGAAAGAAAGAATACACAGTGCACATACTGTTCTGTGCATCTGTGAACCCCTCTCTGCTTCAATATCAACTTCCTCCCCAATTCCACTACCTTCATCTTCTTCTTTTGTTAGTTTTCTACTATTCTTCAACTCACACATCAAACACACTGCCAGAAACCACCTTCTTCACATTTCCAACTAACAGTCATCAAACTTCAACCACTTCAGTTCAACCTCTCCTCTGACCATCACCTCTGTTCTCTGCCTGCACTTCAGTAATCACCTCCAACCTTCTCTACAACTTCACATCACCAAATCAACTTCACACCAAGCCACATTCACTTGCCATCTACACTTGCCGTATCTCCTTTAACTGCAAATTTCAATTTCATCACCTCAAACTACCAATATCACTACCTTTGCACTTCCCTGTACAACATTAAAAATTGCCACACCAACCATTCTTACTGTTACATTCATCGTCAACTCATTCATTACTCCTCTTTCAAGCCCCTGCTACCTTTACTTCTACCACTTTAATCAAAATCAATTACACCCATCATTCCACTGTCTACCCCGACTACAGCCATTCCAGCCATTGCCAATTATTGGCAGACCACCTTCATCAATCAAGTAACACAGCATTGCCTTCAAATTGCCCTATAACCCCCATAGACATTGCTGCTGCATTCCATTTCGTTACTTCATATTCACGACATTCATTACATCAACCATCTACCATCACACAAAGCAGACCTACCACTACTTCCACATACCCCGACAGTTCAACCCATTCTCCATCAAACCACTGCCTGATTTTCATATCCTGCTCACACCAATACATTGCCATCTCCTTTTCAATTCACTGCCAATCACCATTTCGAAAACCGCATATCCATTTCTCATAAAAATACCACAACATCACCAAACCAAGTCATTTCAAACCATTGCCTATTTCTCTACCACCAACCAAAATACTGTCAACCCAGAACCATTATTAACTCAGTGCACTTCACACATACCCTCAACAACACAAGAATTCCTAATTGCTACAACTTCCTTATTCGCCTTGCCTGCAATTACCATCGACATCGACATCGACCATTGCCTCCCTCTAAATTTCCTGCACAATCTCTACGTTACAATCGCAAAACCATCCCCTACAGCCACTCACGACCTCTCTTCCATAAAAACAAACTTCTAAAGATCACTTGCTCTACATCTGTCAACCTGCGGCACTTCAATTTGCAAATTTCTAACGACGGCACTTCAACTCGCACTTCAACATTACTGCTTCTCCCAAAAATACGAAGCACATCTCAACCAATCGCCTCGACCTCCATACTTCGCCGCGACCGCCTACCTGCCACCCCCTTCTGCAATCGCACCCCTCAAAACTAGAAAACCACAACACTTCAAAATTCCCAATCATGAACCTTCAACGCCTCAGTACTCTCGACTAACCCCTACAACCTGCAACAAACAATCGCGCAACCCTTCAGCAATTCGTGAAGACTAACCAACAAATCAAACTCTGCAACCATCAAATCTGACATCCGTCAATCCTCTCCTCATCAATCCTATCGAACTCGCAACAATCCAACCCCTCGAACGGCAGTGAATTTGAAATTCATTTTTTGATTTTGAAGAAAGAATCGAAGTTAAAATAAAAAAGAAAAAAAAGAAGAGGAGACATGGTTGAAAGAAAAGACTTGAAGTTTAATTTGATAATCGTGTAAATAAACTGATAAAAAGGGGAGAGGAGTTCGTGGTATTGGGCCGCGTTAAAACAGAATATAGCGGGTTGTTTTAAATTTTTTTAGTTATCTTCTGTTTCTTTAGTTTAAGTTTTAAATTTTTTTTTAATTCTTTATCAAAAAAAGAGTTATTTTTTAGTTCTTAATAAAAATAAAAAAACATACAGGTTTTTTGTTTCATTTAGTTTAATTTGTTTTTAGTTTGTTTGTCTCTTATTTGATAAAAAAAATTTAAGTAAAACTTCACTTTTTAAAAAAAAATCCGAGAAAAAAACAAGTTCAACTTTGTTTAATTTTCATTTTTCATTTGTTTTCACTTGTTTTAGTTTTCATTTATTTTATTTTCAATTGTTTTGTTTTTCGCTTATTTTGTTTTTCATCTTTGATAAACATACTAAAAAATAATATAAAAAAAATCTTGAATATATCTTGTTTTTCATTTCAGGTTGCCAAAGCAGAAATTCAAATGGAAGAAGTGCTTGCCCAAATAAACTGCTTTGCCTTGCTAAAAAATTGCCACTAAAAAAAATTGCTGCTAAAAAAAATTGCTAATAATCTGCACGCTCTGGTATTGTGCTTTCATCGCTAGTGCATTGTTGGTTGCTTGCATTTACATTTATATATACAAAAAAAAAATTTCAAAACCCAAAAACAAAAACAAATTTCATTTTAGTTGCATTGTAATTCACGTTTAATTTTTGTTTTACATTCATCTCATCTTATTTTCTTTTCTAAGGGCAATACCCCAATTCACATAAGGTGAGGGATTTCATCACCCTTTCCTTAGCCCACAAACGCATTTCATCGTAGAATTGGACTAATAATTAAGGTTAGACATTCGACTTAAGGGTGTCGCGAGCTCATCTAGGGCTTAATTGTATCTTCACAATTGTTTTCTATGAACAATTTTATTTCTTGGTGTCTAGGCTACGGCAGAGTAATAAACAGTTATAAAAATTACAGTGATACGTAAATATTATACTGGTTGTTCCTTTGAAGGTACTTAAACCTTCGGCTGCATTGCTACGGTGATTCATGGTGCACCGATAACCCCTGTCCGTTACCTGGCTGAGAAATATTTTTGTTGATTTAAGACAAAGTGTGATTATACAATTTTGAGTTAGGAGCTACTAAGGACAGAAAACTGTAATTAAGTCCTTTGCATTCATTTAGTTGCATTAGTTCATGCATATATAAAAATAACAAAAAAAAAATCCAAAATCCAAAAAAATTGTAAATTTTTCTTAACTTAGTTTTTAATTCCACAAAAAAAAATTAAAATCTTTTTAAAAACAAAAAAAAATTGAAAATTCAAAAAACAGAAAAAAAAAATTTACAAAAACAAAAAAATATAAAGATTTGAAAAACCAAAAACAAAACAAAAATCAAACTTCTCTTTTGAAAATAAATTTCACTTGGTAAATATTTTTCTTCCTCTAAAAAAAATTTCACTTCGATTTTCAAATCTTCTTTCATTCGCTAAACTCGATTCTAACTTCTTTCTCTTCTCGACTTTCACTTGTGCATAAGTACTTGGACTCGTGACACAACAACAAATCGTTGGACTCGTGACCCTTCTACAAACCGTATAACTCGAACAAACTATCCTCCTGAAATGGCAAACGAAAATGCCCCTCGAACTCTTATGGATAGAATCTTTCCCGATAGAGTTTCAATTCCATCTTGCATCACGTTACCCGCCCCTACGGGTAACCATTTCGAAATTCACTCAAACTGTGACGACCGCCCATGACCCCTGCACTTAATCTAGAGATAGTGCGCTGTAAAGTGTGCCAGGCGACCATGGACGATTGTCAGGGTAGATTAAAACAACAGAATCTATCGTATTACTCACAGCGCATGGACAAAATACAATAGAACATATGTATAGTGAAGCTTTACAGAACAAAATGACATCATATAAAACTCCATAATAGTTGAATACAAGCATCCAAATAGCCAATACATCAAACCTCACTACATAACACTCAGAAAATACAAAACAGCGGAACATCCAGTACATATAATAAGAAGATAATATGCAACCCTCCAGCTCGTCTTCGATATCAGCATCGTGAGAAGAGAACATCACCTGTCACCTGCTACCTAGTCTGCCCGTCCCAAAAATGGACGAACAGCCCAAGGCAATAAGAATTAAAACATAAAGCCTTGAGTCAGACAACAGTCTTAGTGAGCAGTAAATTAACTAACAACATACCAAAAGAGCATAAAGGAAAAGGAATAGGAATACAACCCTCCCACTCCAACCTCATTCTACAGTGATAGCCCCCAAACACACACTAAGCAGAAGCAAACATAGCAGAGCATACAATTTAAAGTAAAGCTACTATCACTCGAGTCAAGGGCGATGTTTTCCAAGTACCAAGGCCTAAATCAGATAAGCACCCAGAAAATACCGCTCTTAAGTCCGAATGACGATACAACCAAACATCCATGACTCTGGCTATCACTGTTATCATTGCTTCGATATCACCGTTAATTGAATGACCGGCACATTCTTTCAGCCGTCCGTCAAGGGCTAATGGAAACCCCGGTTCTAGACATAACTCCCGCACGTCGTCGCAGCCCGTGCCTAAGACTATCGAATCTGCCCAGAGTACTCGACCATCAACAGTTGGCCGTTGGGACTATCGAATCTGCCCAAACGTACTCTTGCTTAGAGCATGCTAGAACCTTCAATAACGATGCTATCCAAGCCTCCTAGTCATCCTCCTCGACGACTATTCTCATATCCATTCATTATCTTCAACTCGAATCATATCACCGAGTTATCAACATGCTTGGAATGATCCCGTCTGGATTAAACCAAGTCTTCATCACATGATTGCCTCGCTTCATCACATCCTCGCAAAGCCTCATCTTAACATCACATCATCGAATCTATGCATAAGAGCTTCATCATCCCGCTACATATGCCACGAGCAGCTTTCCCAATTCAAGAGCCTTTCCCTTAGCTTTTGAATCGTCTTCGGTCTAAATCAAACCATCAATCATCTAATTCATATCAATCAATCAAATCAAACATTAATCCAAACAATCAAGCATTCAAACAAGATCTAAATAGACAATTTTCACAATAATGGCATTTTCGTAATTAAAGAGTTGAAAGTCCAATAAGCATGAAAACATGAATTATATCTCTACAAACTTGATGAATGAACTTGCATAGGTTAACATATGATAAAATGGATGTAACATCATCATGAACAATGGATCTATATGGATCTACACTTAGGATGAAGAAAATGCATGGAAATCACTATTTTAACACCAAATCGAGCCAACAATCCGATATACTCCTTTGGATCCGTGTGAGAGATAATCACCACTCACCAAATCACCTAAACAACCCCAAATCAACACGCTTCAGATCTGGACAGCGAAGGATCAATCTTGATCTATCACGAATCCGCTTCAAACGAAGAAATCTCTCTTGAAAAGATGAAGATCTTCAATCTAAGCTCTTGAATCTTCAATCTTGATCTTCGATTTGGATGAAAGGAAGCACTAGATTAGAGTGGAGAAAAGAAGTGAAGAAGTGTAGAAGTCGAGCTCTCAAAATGGCAGCACTTCGTCGCCTCGAAATCCGGATCCCAAAAAGTGAGAACAACCCCTCCTATTTATAGCTGAAAATACACTAAGTCGCTCGGAGTTAGGTCGTTTCCGACCTACGACCTAAGACCTTGCCGACCTAAAACCCACCGACCTAAGCCTAACGACCTACAACAATGCGCATCTGCGACTTAACATGCCAGCGACCTAACACTTAGACAGAACCTTGCGACCTAACAACTTAGCAACCCACGCGACCAACCGATGCTACGACTTAACTCCTCAGCGACCTAACACGTGACGATCTAAAACAACACGCGACCTAACTTCCACGCGACCTACCAACCTTTGCGACCTAACAACTTATGCCAACACGCGACCTAACTACAACGGAACTCATGACCTAACTTAGGTCGCTAACAATTAGATCGCTAACTCCTATAGGTCGCGAACTATTATAGGTCACTAACCACTAGTTCCTTAGGTCGCTGCCAACCTAAATATACTAACTCGGCACCACTAGGTCGCTCATCCCTAGGTCGTTAACTACTGGGTTCAACTTGCTACACCCATAGGTCGCTCCAAACTGTCCACGACCTAAACCCTCGCGACTTATCACCTGAACGACTTATCACCTAGGTGCGACTCAAGACAGTGCGACCTACCACTTAATCTGGCTACGACCTAACTCTTAACTCGCCTATCCCCTTAGGTCGCAGACCTTCTCTAAGTCACTCACGACTTATCTCCTAAGTCGCCAACAACATTTACCTCTAGGTCGCGTACGACCTAGGACTTAGGCAAATTTCAACCAAAATCTGAAACAACTAGAAAATGCTGAAAATCCCAGATTTTGACAAACTTTTCGATCCGTAAAATACGGGTCGTTACATTCTCTCCCCCTTAGGAATTTCGCCCCTGAAATTCTAAGCAATCATAGCAATCAAAGACTATTCTGTACGCCTACCATCCATAGCAATCAACAAACCATGCATCCAATTCTAGCTTAGCGTACAGAATTCTAACACTAGAACAAGTTACAATATCGTGAGATGACACGACACCTTAGGGCCATACCTTGAAGAGTTCAGGATGAGCTGCCTTCATCCTCTCTTCCACCTCCCACGTACAGTAGTTATCATCATCACTCCATTGTATCTTGAGCAACTTAACTACCTTCCTCCTAAGCTGTTTCGTGTCGGCTTCCACAACACGAAGCGGCTTACGAGGTCTTCTATCGACTGGATCAACTTCGAAATCTTCACAGCCATCAGCAGAAACTATCGTATTCGAGTCGTGCACATACTTTCGTAGATACGATACATGGAAAACATTGTGCACACTCGACATCTTCTCCGGTAACTCTAATCTATAGGCGAGCTTTCCAATTCGCTCGGTGATCGGGAATGGTCCAACAAATCTCGGAGTCAATTTTCCTTTCTTCCCGAATCGAATAACATTCTTCAGCGGAGAAATCTTCACAAAAACCATATCACCTACGTCAAATTCCAAATCCTTTCAACGCTTATCGGCATAACTTTTCTGACGGTCTTGGGCTGCCTTCATTCGTTGCCGAATGATCTCTATACAATCCGAAGTCTGTCGAATCATCTCTGGCCCAAGCATCAGCATTTCTCCAGTTTCCAACCAACATGTCGGAGAGTTACACGGTCTTCCATACAATGCCTCATATGGTGCCATCCCAATACTTGACTGGTAACTGTTGTTGTATGAAAACTCCACCAAATGAAGGTGATCTTCCCATGATCCTCCGAAGTCCAAAACACATGCTCTAAGAAGATCTTCCAAAACTCGGTTGACTCTCTCGGTCTGACCATCTGTTTGAGGATGATAAGCTGTACTCAAACACAACTCGGTTCCCAAAACTTCCTGGAAGCTCTTCCAAAATCCACTAGTGAACAATGGATCTCGATCGCTCACTATACTCTTCGGAATACCATGGAATCGAACTATCCACTTAACATACAACTCAGCCAACTTTGATGCAGTCCTAGTCGATCGAACAGGAATGAACCTTGCACTCTTAGTCAGACGATCCACAATGACCCAAATCCCTTCATTTCCCGTTCTGGTTCTAGGTAATCCATCAATAAAGTCCATCGATATTTGCTCCCACTTCCATGTAGGAACTTCTAATGGCTGAAGTAATCCACTTGGCTTTTTCTGTTCAGCCTTTACCAACTGGCAGTTCATGCACTTGGAAATAAAATTTCCAACATCCTTCTTCATGCCTTCCCAGTAGTAGGTTCTCTTCATATCCCGATACATCTTATTTCCACCTGGATGAATTGTCAACTTCGAGTGATGACTTTCCTTCAGAACCTCACTCCTCAATTCATCTATATCGGGAACAACTAATCGCCCTTGCTTCCGAAGCCAACCCTCTCGATCGACCTCGAATCCTTTATCCTTTTCTGGATCCAATCCAGATTCCAATTCACGGATAATCTTGATAATCTTATCGTCTCGCTTTTGGCCCTCGCCAATCCTTTCCACAAGAGAAGGTCTTATCGATAAGTTTGCCAACATCTCAGGTTCCAATTCACATCTAGGCCTGAAGTCAAATCCAGCTAAATACTCGAGATTCTTTCATTCTGAAAACATGGCTCCTAATCCTGCATGTCTTCGACTTAACGCATCTGCCACTGCGTTACCTTTTCCCGGAGTATAAGCTATACCAAAATCATAAGATGCCAAAAACTCTAGCCATCGCTGCTGCCGAAGATTCAAATCCTTTTGGGAGAAAAGATACTTCAATGACTTGTGATCCGTAAACAACTCGAATCGAACCCCCAATAGATAATGTCTCCACATCTTCAGAGCAAATACAATCGCCGCTAACTCCAAATCATGAGTCGGGTAATTCCTTTCATGCGGCTTCAGTTGTCGACTGGCATACGCAACAACTTTATCCTTCTGCATCAGCACTGCTCCAAGTCCAGTACCACATGCGTCGGTGTAAACCACCATCTCATCATTCCCACTTGGAATAGTCAAAACAGGAGCACTTGTCAATCTCTCTTTCAGGATTCCGAAAGCTTGCTCACACTTAGCATCCCAACTGAACACTTGGTTCTTTTTCGTCAGTCCTGTTAACGGTGCAGCTATCTTGGAGAAGTCTTTGATAAACCGTCGATAATATCCTGCTAATCCAAGAAAACTTCTCACATCAGATGCATTCTTAGGTCTAACCCAATCCTGGATTGCTGCCACCTTAGCGAGATCAACCGCTATCCCATTTCCAGAAATCACATGGCCTAAGAACCTCACTTCACTCTTCCAGAAGTGACACTTCGAAAACTTAGCCTTCAGCTGATGTTTCCGCAAGATTTCCAAAACAATATGCAAGTGCGTCTTATGCTCTTCTTCAGTTCTGGAATAAATCAGAATATCATCCACGAACACAAGTACGAACTTGTTCAACTGATCTCTGAACACTCTATTCATAAGATCCACAAAATATGCTGGCGCGTTAGTCAATCCAAACGGCATTACCAACCACTCAAAGAAACCGGATGGTGTCCTAAAAGCAGTCTTCGGCACACTATCCTTAGCTACTCTCAACTGGTGAAATCCTGTTGCCAAATCCATCTGGGAAAACACCTTAGCTTCGTGAAGCTGATCAAACAAGTCATCTATTCTCGGCAATGGATACTTGTTCTTCTTAGTCACCTTATTCAGCTCACGATAATCCACACACAATCTCAATGACCCATCTGCCTTGGTTGCAAACACAACTGGTGCACCCCACTCGGACACACTACGTCGAATGAATCCTTTCCGCAAAAGATCATCAACTTGCACCCTCAACTCCTGTTGTTCCCTAGGCGCCATCCGCCTAAGAGGCATCACAACAGGTCTGGCTCCTTCAACTAGATCTATACGAAACTCGATCTCTCTATGCGGCGGCAACCCTTTGACTTCGTCAAAGACATCCTCGAATCCATTAGCGATCGGCACTGATGACAGTCCATCCCGTGGAACAACCAGCGAATACATGAAGCTCATGAAGACGCCTTCTTCATGCTTACATCGTATCACCACCTTTCGCCCCTCCACATTCTCGACTGTCACTTCCAACCTCTCGCAATCAACCTTAGCCGCATACTTCCTAAGCCAGTCCATACCCAAAATAATTCCGAACCCCGCAAAGTTCAGAACAAAGCAATCACAAACAAAAGAGCAACCATGACTCGACACAATCAGACCACGGCATAACATACACAAACAAGACGAACCCCCAACTGGATTAGTCACAACCAATGGCCTATCAACAATATCTGATTCCAAACCTAACCGACCTACGAGTTCATTACAAACAAACGAATGCGACGCTCTAGAATCAAACAGAACTCTAACTGGAACACCACATAGGAAAAGAGTACCTTGAACAACCACACTCTTTCCTTTCTCTTCAGCGGTAGGAGCTTTCGAAGACGACGGAACAGCTCCCAAAGCATAAGCCTGCACAATCTGCTTGTCCCTCCTCGGTTCTGGACAATTCTTCCTGAAATGCCCTGGCTTGTCACAGTTGTGACACTTCATTGGCACCTTCGGATTCTTACAATCCTTAGAGAAATGGCCCTTCTGCTGACAATTGTAGCAAGTCACCTCGCCTTTCGGCTTCTTCTGGCCATCCTTACCCTTCTGCTGCTGCTGCTGCTTCCTCTTCTGGTTCCCACCCTGCTGTGGTTTAGACTCTCCCCTGTTAACAGCAACAACAGGTACTTCCTTAGGAAACAGACTCTCATGCCTAAGAGCTTTCTCCACAAGCTTCTCAAATGAATCGTCCAAATGATCCACTAACTGTCTCCCAAGATAACTATCCAAGCCGGTCACAAACTTCTCATTCTTCTGATAAGCAGATTCAATATATGACCGAGCATACTTGGACAAAGCTTCAAACTCAAAAACATACTCAAGAACAGATCTTCCACCTTGCTTGAGCTCCACAAACCTCTTGAACAAAACAGACTTCTGAGCTGTAGAAATGAACTTAGCTTCAAATCTAGCTTGGAATTGCTCCCAAGTAATCTCTTCCTCCGGAGTATTGATGGTAATAGAGTTCCACCAATCAGAAGCTCTCCCTTGAAGCTGTCTTGATGCCAACTTCCTCTTAGTTGCACCATCAATTCCCAAATCACCAAAGATCCTTCTACAAGCATCTATCCATCTCTGGACTTCGATAGTTGATTCTGTTCCCAAGAAAACCTTCCCTCCAAGAGCAGTATAATCCTTGCACAACTTAGCAAAATCCACTGGTTTCGGAGTTTGGACTTGAACTCCAACATCTACTGCTGCCCCCGGAACTGGTATCCTTCTCATGATCGAAGTCATCATAGCTTCGAACATGGCTGCATAATCAGCAGTCTCTTCAGTAGCTCGGCCTTCCCTAGCAACTGGTCTCCCTCTTCGACTCATTCTCAATATCTATAAAAAGGAATGATTAGAACATCTAGAGAAACAACTGCATAAAGGACTCAAACTCTACTAAGCTACTATATTATATATAGTAATCATCCATCAAAGTACAATTACGTCTCTCATACGTAGTTACGTCAGCGAGCATTGGGTAAAATCGATTAACCAATGCTCTGATACCAAATGTGACGACCGCCCATGACCCCTGCACTTAATCTAGAGATAGTGCGCTATAAAGTGTGCTAGGCGACCATGGACGATTGTCAGGGTAGATTAAAACAACAGAATCTATCGTATTACTCACAGCGCATGGACAAAATACAATAGAACATATGTATAGTGAAGCTTTACAGAACAAAATGACATCATATAAAACTCCATAATAGTTGAATACAAGCATCCAAATAGCCAATACATCAAACCTCACTACATAACACTCAGAGAATACAAAACAGCGGAACATCCAGTACAAATGATAAGAAGATAATATGCAACCCTCCATCTCGTCTTCGATATCAGCATCGTGAGAAGAGAACAGCACCTGTCACCTGCTACCTAGTCTCCCCGTCCCAAAAATGGACGAACAGCCCAAGGCAATAAGAATTAAAACATAAAGCCTTGAGTCAGACAACAGTCTTAGTGAGCAGTAAATTAACTAACAACATACCAAAAGAGCATAAAGGAAAAGGAATAGGAATACAACCCTCCCACTCCAACCTCATTCTACAGTGATAGCCCCCAGACACACACTAAGCAGAAGCAAACATAGTAGAGCATACAATTTAAAGTAAAGCTACTATCACTCGAGTCAAGGGCGATGTTTTCCAAGTACCAAGGCCTAAATCAGATAAGCACCCAGAAAATACCGCTCTTGAGTCCGAATGACGATACAACCAAACATCCATGACTCTGGCTATCACTGTTATCATTGCTTCAATATCACCGTTAATTGAATGACCGGCACATTCTTTCAGCCGTCCGTCAAGGGCTAATGGAAACCCCGGTTCTAGACATAACTCCCGCACGTTGTCGCAGCCCGTGCCTAGGACTATCGAATCTGCCCAGAGTACTCGACCATCAACAGTTGGCCGTTGGGACTATCGAATCTTCCCAAACGTACTCTTGCTTAGAGCATGCTAGAACCTTCAATAACGATCCTATCCAAGCCTCCTAGTCATCCTCCTCGACGACTATTCTCATATCCATTCATTATCTTCAACTCGAATCATATCACCGAGTTATCAACATGCTTGGAATGATCCCGTCTGGATTAAACCAAGTCTTCATCACATGATTGCCTCGCTTCATCACATCCTCGCAAAGCCTCATCTTAACATCACATCATCGAATCTATGCATAAGAGCTTCATCATCCCGCTACATATGCCACGAGCAGCTTTCCCAATTCAAGAGCCTTTCCCTTAGCTTTTGAATCGTCTTCGGTCTAAATCAAACCATCAATCATCTAATTCATATCAATCAATCAAATCAAACATTAATCCAAACAATCAAGCATTCAAACAAGATCTAAATAGACAATTTTCACAATAATGGCATTTTCGTAATTAAAGAGTTGAAAGTCCAATAAGCATGAAAACATGAATTATATCTCTACAAACTTGATGAATGAACTTGCATAGGTTAACATATGATAAAATGGATGTAACATCATCATGAACAATGGATCTATATGGATCTACACTTAGGATGAAGAAAATGCATGGAAATCACTATTTTAACACCAAATCGAGCCAACAATCCGATATACTCCTTTGGATCCGTGTGAGAGATAATCACCACTCACCAAATCACCTAAACAACCCCAAATCAACATGCTTCAGATCTGGACAGCGAAGGATCAATCTTGATCTATCACGAATCCGCTTCAAACGAAGAAATCTCTCTTGAAAAGATGAAGATCTTCAATCTAAGCTCTTGAATCTTCAATCTTGATCTTCGATTTGGATGAAAGGAAGCACTAGATTAGAGTGGAGAAAAGAAGTGAAGAAGTGTAGAAGTCGAGCTCTCAAAATGGCAGCACTTCGTCGCCTCGAAATCTGGATCCCAAAAAGTGGGAACAACCCCTCCTATTTATAGCTGAAAATACACTAAGTCGCTCGGAGTTAGGTCGTTTCCGACCTACGACCTAAGACCTTGCCGACCTAAAACCCACCGACCTAAGCCTAACGACCTACAACAATGCGCATCTGCGACTTAACATGCCAGCGACCTAACACTTAGACAGAACCTTGCGACCTAGCAACTTAGCAACCCACGCGACCAACAGATGCTACGACTTAACTCCTCAGCGACCTAACACGTGACGATCTAAAACAACACGCGACCTAACTTCCACGCGACCTACCAACCTTTGCGACCTAACAACTTATGCCAACACGCGACCTAACTACAACGGAACTCATGACCTAACTTAGGTCGCTAACAATTAGATCGCTAACTCCTATAGGTCGCGAACTATTATAGGTCACTAACCACTAGTTCCTTAGGTCGCTGCCGACCTAAATATACTAACTCGGCACCACTAGGTCGCTCATCCCTAGGTCGTTAACTACTGGGTTTAACTTGCTACACCCATAGGTCGCTCCAAACTGTCCACGACCTAAACCCTCGCGACTTATCACCTGAACGACTTATCACCTAGGTGCGACTCAAGACAGTGCGACCTACCACTTAATCTGGCTACGACCTAACTCTTAACTCGCCTATCCCCTTAGGTCGCAGACCTTCTCTAAGTCGCTCACGACTTATCTCCTAAGTCGCCAACAACATTTACCTCTAGGTCGCGTACGACCTAGGACTTAGGCAAATTTCAACCAAAATCTGAAACAACTAGAAAATGCTGAAAATCCTAGATTTTGACAAACTTTTCGATCCGTAAAATACGGGTCATTACACAAACCATATTGCCACTCTTCCGAAATTTGGCAATTTCGAACACGATGATCCATACATCTTCTTGACTAAATTCGAACAAGTTTGTGCAACCATTAAACTCCAACAACTTTCCGATGACGGAATCAAACTTCGATTAATCCCATTCGCTCTTACGGATTACGATGAAAAATGTTTGTACAGCTTACCATCGAACTCGATTAAAACGTGGAAAGAATTCGTAAAAGCTTTCTTAAAAAAGTTCTACCCTTTGGAAAAAACAAGTAGAATCCAAAACGAAATTGTAAACTTACATCAATTCAAGGGAGAACCATTCGGAAAATATTTTGAAAGATTCAAAGTGCTTTTGATAAAATGTCCACATTATAATTTCGAAAAATGGGCAATTTGCCAAATTTTATACGATGGACTCGAAAATAGCTCACGTACCATGCTCGAATCAATATGCCAAGGCAACTTTCTTGTCCAACATCACGACGATGCTTGGCAATTTCTTGAAAACCTCACCGAAAAATCATCCCAATGGGAACTTTCGAACGAAAAATAAATCTACTCACGATCGAGTGCACACTCGATAGGATCTTCTGTTGCTTTGGAAGCTAAGATCGACGCAATGACTAAAAAATTCGATAACATTTTCTCATCAAATCAAATGAACCAAGCTTCCCAACCGATGTGTTATAAATGCAACGATCCTAATCATATAGCTGATCAATGTCCCAATTCCGTCGAACAAATCAATGCTTTCAACAAAGCCAAAAATGACCTGTTTTCTCCAACGTACAACCCTGGTTGGAGAAACCATCCAAATTTTGCGTGGGACCAAAAAAATCCCAACATGAATACGATTCGTCCCAATTTACAAGAATTTCCGAATAATGCTTTGAATCCTTCCTTTCAACCCAACAATGTTCAACCAAACTTTGCGGGTCCATCCCATAATCAACCGCAACAATCAAACTTTCAACCAAATTCTGCTCATCCTCCCCAAGACGATAAACGTTTAACTTCACTTGAGAAAACTCTTAAAACGTTGGCTAAAGGAACTACTCAAAGCCTTCAATCAAAAAACAATTTGCAAAATTTATTGACTTCATATATGCAAAACACTAACCAATCAATTGCAAAACTCGAAATGCAAATGAGTCAATTAGCCACGTCTATGAGAGAATGTGAACGAGGAACATTCCCAAGCCAACCCCTTCCAAATCCCAGAAATCAAAATGCAAATTCAAATCAAGCCCATGTTGTTCAAGATAGCAACGTCACCTAATTGAATGCTATCACAACTCTTCATTCCGGGAAAAAAATCGATAATCAAGTCATTAATCCAAACGATTTACCGGAAACTTCTCTCGATACTTCTAAAACAACGAATGAATCTGAACAGAACGTGGAGCCAAACGTTGAATCGAATGCCAGTCAAAACTCTTCTTCTTCTACTCGAGTAGACCTACCTTCCGAGTATCGTGTCCCATTTCCACATCGTCTTCAACCTAAGAAACACTCGGACCAAATGGAAAAGATGTTGGAAATAAACAAGTCAAAGTTAACATTTCGCTTCTTGACATCGTTCAGCAAGTCCCAACATACGCGAAATTCCTTAAGGACTTGTGTACCCAAAAGCGACATGCTCAAGTGCCCAAAAAAGTCTTCTTAGCCGCCAGTTTGAGTGAAGTCTTGTCCCAATCCATGCCCATAAAATTCAAAGATCCTGGCTGCCCTACGATTTCATGTACAATTGGAGATAAGACGATTAACAAATGTCTGATAGACTTAGGCGCGAGTTTCAATTTGATTCCATACTCTGTGTACGAACAATTAGGCTTAGGTGAGCTCAAACCCACAAAAGTCACGCTTCAATTTGCCGATCACTCGATTAAGAAACCCGTGGGAGAAATCGAGGACGTGCTCATTCGAGTAGGGCAATTCATATTCCCCGTTGATTTTATCGTTCTCGAAACACAACCCGTAACGAATCACTCGAGTCAAATTCCATTGATTTTAGGCCGACCATTCTTAGCCACCTCAAATGCCTTAATCAATTGTCGTAACGGATCGATGAAAATTTCTTTTAGAAACATGACTTTGGATCTCAACATTTTCAATCTTGAAAGCCAATCGAACGAACCTCATGACCAAACGTTGGAAGTTAGTGCCATTCACGAAAACTTCGAAAATGAGACAATTGACCTTAGCGACGAACACGAAGCTGAATATGAAAAAGTGTTTCACGAAATTCCCAGCGAAATTGAATACACTCTTCCCTTTGAATAACTTCCAGTTGAGTCCGAATCTCAACCCAATTCTTTGATCGAAAAAATCCTGAAGTTGGACCTCAAACCACTTCCCGATCACCTTAAGTACGCATACTTAGGTGATAACGAAATGTTACCCGTCATAATTTCTGCGACTCACTCTCTTGACCAAGAAACCTCCTTACTTTCTATTCTTTTGACAAACAAGGAAGCGATTGGATGGTCGATCTCCGATATAAAGGGAATTAGTCCCGCTCTTATCCAACATCGCATTCATTTAATCGACGATGCCAAGCCTGTTCGTGATGCGCAACGAAGGCTTAACCCAAAAATGAAAGATGCGGTGCGTGATGAAATTCTTAAACTTCTCGACAACGGAATCATTTACCCAATCTCCGATAGTTCATGGGTTAGCCCAATTCACATTGTACCGAAAAAGTCTGGGCTAACCGTTGTCAAGAACGATTCAAATGAACTTATTCCAACTCGTACTCAAACGGGTTGGCGTGTTTGCATTGACTACCGAAAACTAAATGCCGCAACACGAAAAGATCACTTCCCTCTTCCCTTCACCGACTAAATGCTCAAACGTTTAGCCGGCCATGAATTCTACTGCTTCCTCGATGGTTATTCCGGCTATAACCAAATTCCCATCGCTCCCGAAGATCAAGAGAAAACGACTTTCACATGTCCATTCGGTACCTTTGCTTATCGACATATGCCATTCGGACTTTGTAACGCTCCTGCAACTTTCCAACGATGTATGGTTGGAATCTTTTTCGACATGAATGAACACTTTTTAGAAGTTTTTATGGACGATTTCTCAATCTTTGGCGATTCTTTTTCCCAATGTTTACATCATCTCGAATTGGTTCTAAATCAATGTAAATAAAAACATTTGACTTTGAATTTGGAAAAATGCAACTTTATGGTCAGACAAGGCATAGTCCTTGGACATATCATCTCAAATAAAGGCATTGAGGTAGACAAAATGAAAATTGACATAATTGCAAATCTACTCATTTCCAAATCTGTTAAGGACATTCGATCATTTCTAGGACACGCGGGCTTTTACCGACGCTTTGTGAAAGACTTTAGAAAAATTTCTCGTCCTTTGACAACTCTTCTTGGAAAAGACATTCCTTTCGATTTTAACTCTGATTGTATCTCTTCTTTTGAACATCTTAAGAACGAACTCATTTCTGCTCCAATCATTTGTGCGCCCAATTGGGATCTTCCTTTCAAAATAATGTGTGATGCTTCGAACTTTTCCGTTGGTGCTGTCTTAGGACAACTCATTAACAAGATCCTTCACGTCATTTACTACACGAGTATGACTTTGAACGACGCTCAACTTAACTACATAACAACCGAAAAAGAGCTTCTAGCTGTCGTTTTTGCTCTCGAAAAATTCCGACAATACTTGATAGGGTCACACATTACTATGTACATAGACCACTCTATGCTTCGATATCTCTTCGCTAAAAAGGATGCCAAATCCCACTTGATTCGTTGGATCCTTTTACTTCAAGAAGTTGACCTTACAATTAAAGACAAAAAAGGATCCGATAACGTCATAGCCGATCACTTGTCTTGTCTTTCGAACGCACCATCTTCTTTGCCAATCAATGAAAACTTCCCCGATGAACAACTCCTTTCAATTTATATCGACCCATGGTACGCTGATATAGTGAACTACTTAGTCACTAAAGAAACTCCCTCATCGTGGTCCAAACAGGACAAATGCAAATTCATGTCCCAAGTGAAGTATTTCTATTGGGACGATTCATACTTGTTCAAATATTGTCCTGACTAAATCATCCAACGTTGCATTCCGGATAATGAGATTAGGAGTGTTCTTTCATCTTTCCACGATCAAGCGTGTGGTGGACATTTCGGTCCTTGAAAAAATGTGGAAAAAGTGCTTCAGTGTGGTTTCTATTGGCCGTCTCTTTTCAAAGACTCGTTTGAATTTTGCAAATCTTGCGATCGATGTCAAATGCTTGGAAGAATTTCTCGACGAGATATGATGCCTCTAAACCCCATTCTTACGATCGAAATCTTTGATGTTTGGGGTATAGACTTTATGGGACCTTTTCTTAATTCTTTTGGAAACTTGTATATCCTTCTCGCTGTCGATTACGTTTCAAAATGGGTCGAAGCCATTCCTTGCAAAACCAACAACCATAAAATTGTTGTGAAATTTCTCCAAGAAAACAACTTTTCGAGGTTTGGCACACCTCGCACAATAATCAGTGATAACGGGACCCATTTTTGCAACCGTTCTTTTGAAACTTTAATGCAAAAATACTCGATAACCCACAAGTTATCCACTCTGTATCATCCTCAAACTTGTGGCCAAGTTGAAGTTTCAAATCGACAAATAAAACAAATCTTGGAGAAAACTGTCAATAAAAATCGAAAAGATTGGTCTCAGAAATTGACCGACGCGCTTTGGGGCTTACCGTACTGCTTTTAAAACTAACGTTAGGATGTCCCTATTTCGTTTAGTTTACGGTAAAGCTTGCCATTTACCCATTGAAATCGAACACAAAGCGCTGTGGGCAATTAAGAACTTAAACTTTGATCTTGAGAAAGCTAGCAAAAACGAAAACTACAACTCAATGAACTAGAAGAACTTAGGAACGACGCGTATGAAAATGAGAAAATTTACAAAGAAAAAACCAAAGTTTTTCATGACAAGTCAATCCTAAGGAAAATGTTTTCGCCTAACCAAAAAATTCTTTTATATGACTCAAGACTTCATTTATTCCCCAGGAACCTTAAATCGAGATGGACCGGACCATTTGTGGTACGAACTATTTTTCCACATGGTGCCGTAGAAATAGAAAACCCTAGGGATGGATCGGTTTTCAAAGTCAACGGTCATCATCTGAAACCTTTCTTGAAATTTCCAAATAACCAAGAGGAGGAGCTCATGATCCTTCATGAGCCAAGCTATGTCTAGTAAGAATGTTAACCCTCTTTTGTAAATATGTACATATTTTTCCCCGTTACACTCATTATATCATGCATTGACTGTAGGGACACAGTCAAAATTAAGTGTGGGGGGAGTCTCAATTTCATATATTTTTTAGTTTCATGAATTTTTCTTTCAACTTAAAAAAATCTCAAAATCTCAAAAACATTTTCTTTTTAGCATTTTGATTTATTTTTGAGGAAACACTATGGGATGAGTATAAGTTTTGGTTAATAAATTGAAATTTTAAAAATTTATTTGTCTTAACAAAAATAAAAATGAAGTTTGATTACAAATAACAATGGTTTAACTAGTATATAGGAAGGTTCATATGTGTTAATTATGAAGGATGTTCTAATTGAAAATCTTTGTTTAAAAAATTGGTAAATTTAAAGTAAAGGATATAACATTTTTATCTTCTAAGTTAAATGGTGCTAAGATGATTTTGCAAAACTCACTCTCTCTTTCTAAAAACAAACACATTTGTGTATATATATATATATATTTTTAGCACCTAGAGTCATGTGTTCACTCGCCATGCTCTGTACCCTTATCACGTAAGCCCAAAAGGCAGTGCATGATCAGTATATCTGGCCTCAGTTTATCTGAGTTAGGTGTATATAAATAAAAATTCTTTTTAATAATGCCTACAGTCGATAAGTGTTCACACTTGTGTGTTCACTCGCCACGCTCTGTATTCCCCTCACATCAGTCCGCAAGGCAGTGCATGGGTAATATATCTGGCCTCAGTTTACCTGAGTTAGGCATATGTAAATATTGTTAATATAAATAAAATTTTCAAATAAGAGAGAGTAAGCAATTGAAATCCGAGCACTATTTTTACTTATTTGATTTGACTTGTTATTAGAAATGAAAATACCACTTTAATAAACTTTGATAATCAACTAAAGATCCATTTCATAGTTACACTTTGTTATCAACCAAAACAACAAGTTAAACTATTGTCTATTTATTATGATAACTTATTTTTGTTGGAAATTTTGACGAGTAAATGACTTAAATTTTCAAGATAATGACCAAGACTTATATTTAACTTCTTTGTGTCGATTTAAGAGTAAATCCTTCATTTGTAAATATTTTCAAGAACTTGCATTCATCCCATTGTAAATAGATCTTGCATTTTGTAAATATTTTCACTTTGCATCTGGATTTTGTGGGTAGTATCCGCTGAAAACCCTCACGAGACAACACTCGTCCTACTGGGGACACCCAGAGGTTTAACGGCTTGTTGCATACGCTCAATGCAATCATGCTCCCTACGAAAATGGATTTATCTTAGTTTTCCTTTATTCGAGGACGAATAAAAAGATAAGTGTGAGGGTATTTGATGTGCACGTAAATGTGCATATATTTACATCCATATTTTATCTCTTTTAATTTAAATAAACATCATATTTGGGTATTTGTACATGTTAAAACCAAAATTCAATTATTTTCAAACCATCATATTTTCACCTTCATTCAAGGGCAAAACGGTCATTTTTGTGCATGTGTCATTTGAGAATTTTTACTTGGACAATTTTTATTATTTTTATAGGATATTTTGATGCATATGGAAGAGGGATTCATGACGATATATGCATGCACAAGGAAATACAAAGGAATGAAGAGGAAATAATTCAAGTTCAAGATCATGGAGGACCCCACCCACTTACCTAAATGTACAATTAGAAGCTAATGGACAACTAAGTGGAGGTTAAAGCTTCATGCACTTTTAATGAGAGATTAATTAGTGGCTAATGGTTACTTGGTGGCCACACTTCCTAAAGGGCATTTTGGGAAGCTCCCTTAAAATAGAATTAGGGTTTTATGCATGTATAAATAGCCCTCTTATGTACATGTAAATTTTCTACTCTTTCATTTTACTCAGGAAATTAAGAGATCAAATTGTAAGCTCAATGTTCTATGAAATAAAAATGGCTTCCAAGCCTCTTTCTTCTCCTTTTTCTACATGTTTTTATGTTAATGATTTTATTTATGTTCTTTTCTTTTCTTTGTTAGTAGAATAGTTTTACATTCATGCAAGTAGTGTAGCTTAATTTCTTTTGTTGTAAGTAGTTTAATTACATTCTCTTCTTTGCTTATTCTCTATTTTCTTCTCTTTTTAATGTTGAAAGTTACTTATGTTGCTTCAATGCCATAAATGAGTAGCTAAACTCCTTCAATTTAGGGGTAATGAAGCTCTCAAATATTATGTAATTTTAACATTTTATGATTTATGATCTCATTTGGTTTATGCTTCATGAAGTGAGTTTTGATGCAAGTTTATACAAGTGGGTTTGATAGCTTATATTGTTTATGCAAATGAGCTATTCTTATTCAACATAAACACAATTTGCATCATCATTTTCTAATCCATTTTTGATTGTGAAATTAAAGTAAAAATGAAATTTGATGATCTATATTACTAGTTACAATAGTAAATAGATCATACTTAAAATAGCTTTTGCTTTGGCTTCATTTTCATGAGAATTATAAGTGGTTTATTTGTTGTATTATAGTTTGATTGTTTGAGTTAAGTTAATGAATAATAGAAAAAACCATACTTATGATAAATACAACAATATTTCACTTAATATCAAAGCTAGAGATCACAAATTGTTTGTTTGTTGATTTACAAAAATATGAGAGTGGATTTGCCTCTAAATTGTTCTCTAGTTCAATAGTTTTTAAATCACATTTTAATTCTAGCTTTAGCTTCTTTTTGTAGTTAACAACTTTCATCTCACTTTGGTCTGATTTTGTTTAATAGATTTTTAATCTCTCACAATTCCCTGCGGATCGACCCGTATTCGCCACGTACTACAAAGTGTACGCCGTGCGCTTGCGGTTTATTTTAATTTGAAATTTTTCGGCAAATTTCTAAATCGATAGAAATCTTGTCGATTAACAATATTTTAGAAAGAAACCACATTTTATTTCAACCATATTGGTCAACGAGCTTGATATATGTAACAAATTACATAATTTCCCCTTGGACTTACCCTAACTTTATCAATCTCCCACTTGCACTTGGGTTCAATTATTGAATCTTATCCCAACTTTCCTAATTGGTTCTCTCAAAACCAATCGGGTCAGTCCCCCAATGAATAGGTATGCTATTATGCTTTAATCATCTACTCTATCAATTCACACTCTCCAGCGTTGATGAACTTCCTTTATCATGTGGAACAATAAGATTATGTTTCTTGACTTCCAATGAGCTTTAAGTTGGAATAACAAGGTTACGATTTTGGCAAAAATGTATTCCAGAGCATCTTCCATCTTTCATGATTCCAACCACTTGAACATGTTTCTAATTTGTCAAAAATTTGGCAAATGGTGAAACAACACCAAGAACGTTACCTCTAAAACATGAAAAATATATTAAACCCTAGGTTTGGTAAAGATTGTTAATATAGGATTTTGTAAAAAGTAAGTTTAGATTGTGTAACAAAATATGAAACATTTAAATAACTCAAGGTTTAAAAAACACTTAGTGAATAATAGAACTTTTGAAAGAATTTCTAAAGTTGCCTATTGTTAAATAGATTTTTCATTTGATTAACACCCTGGAGGTCTCGGATGAAGATTCCGAGAGGAAATAGAATATTAATGTATTGCATAAAGGAAACAGAAGTAAATACCGAATGATAAATAACATAGGATTTATAGTGGTTTGGGATCAGAGTCCCTACGTCCACTTTGAAGGTTCTGTTTTTTACTTTATAGCTCAAATTAGTTTACAAATACATTTTTGATGACGTCCGTCATTAATGATCTTTTCGATTGAATCTTTTCTAGAAGAAGTAAAAATACTAGGTTATATATTGGAATGTCAAAGATTCTTCAGTCCCTTTATTGTAGCAGGTGGTCCTCTATTTATAGAAAATTTAAGGTTCCTCTACTAATGCAAGAGTTTTGACTTGGATTGATGACCTGGCTTTCTACTAGCGGTTCTGATTCAAACACTTGTCATCATCTGGTTAAAAGTATTTTGACATGGATAACCGACATGGCACTCTTATATATAACTTATTTAATCCCTTTTGCCTACCTTGACAGTTGATTTTGGATTGGGCTATCTCATCCTTTGATTGTTAAGACTTGTTGAAATGCATTTGGTCATGGCAGTTGCTGCTTTCAGCAAAGCTCCTTGCTCTGTTCGGACAATGGTCTCGGTCTTTGTTATTGCGTTATTTCACATTCTCGGCTTATATGCTTTCGAGTATTGGGTTTAGGTCCTGAGCTCATGATGGAAGCTGAACAATGGATCCCGGAACTACAAGCCAAAGGATGTTCTTTTGTCATTTATACTTTGTGGAAATTATTGTGCCACATGCCCTCTAAAGTTCACCTTATATGATTGATATAAGGTGGACTTTGGAAAGGATATACTTATGTCATGTTTTTTACTTGGCTTGTCCGTTCCTTTCCCATGATAAAGTCGATCCTGAGCCTTTAGGCAGAGTAGCATTTTGAGAATTCTCCGAAGTGTTGCTTTTCTAAGATGACTTTGTGATGATCCATCTTGGTTTCAACAACTATTTGAAATCCAACCTCTCCTAGAGGGTTCTGAAAATAATTTGAAATCTAACCTCACCTAGGGGGTTTTGAAAATAATTTGAAATCTAACCTCATCTAGAGGGTTTTGAAAGTAATTTTAAATGAATGTCTAGAGGCAAAAATACTCTGATACCATGCTCCAATCGTTTAGACTTGGTCTCACATAGGTATCGGGTTTTAGAAAACTACTAGTGGCAGTATAATGCCTTTATTTTGCATGCGACTGATGTGACTCTCTATACAGCACTATGCAATATTTTTGACCATGGCTCCCTCTTTACATGACACTATTCAACCATGGCTCACTCTTTGCACAATGCCATGGTTGTGATTCACTTGGTGCGTTTGGCACAGTTGACTTCCTATAACGCACTCTTTACATGACACTATCGGTCGTGGTTCACTAGTTGCACGACATTTTTTGGCCATGGCTCACTCTTTACACGTCACTATTAATCGTGGCTCACTATCATTGGGAATCTACCCAACACATAATTCTACATAACCATGATTTTCTATTATAGGGAATCTACCCATCTTTCTAACATTCTCAGGAATTTACCTATTTTCTAATCTTTTTGGGAATCTACCCATCTTTCTAACATTCTCGGGTATCTACCTAGTTTTCTAATCTTTTTGGGAATCTACCCATCTTTCTAACATTCTTGGGAATCGATCCGGTTTTCTAATCTTTTAGAAATCTACCCATCTTTCTAACATTCTCGGGAATCTACCTGACGCATTGTATTTCTATTTCGAGGGGCAAAATCTAATTTGAGACCGTGAGGTCACAACTTTTTTGCAAATCATGCTTGACACTTGAAGCCGTCTAGACTAAGTGACCAGTGAAACTATTTCGATGCCGAGAGGGAAAACCATTTACTTTCTATGAGGTGAAATTAAGTAATTGACGTAAGGCGAAATCAAGGCTTTGAAATTCGCATGATAATATTTGATTAGTGCTATATTATGGCTGAAACATTTTGATGTAATTATTTGGAAGTTGCATGATATTACCTGATCACGGCAATAATCACGACTAAAACGCTTTGATGCGTTGTTTGAAAGTTGTGTGATATTACTTGATCGTAGCAATAATCACGACTAAAATGTTTTGATACGATGTTTGAAAGTTGTGTGACATTACTTGATCATGGCAATAATCAGGACTAAAACGTTTTGATGCGATGTTTGAAAGTTGTGTGATGTTACTTGATCACGGCAATAATCATGACTAACATGTTTTGATGCGATGTTTGAAATGCTTAAGACTTAGGAAAATTTAAGTCTTGTGCAAAATACCTGAGGCATAGCTAAGATATTGGTTATGGCCTCAAACTTGCGGTCAAATCTTTTATTCATGTAATAGCTCCCTATGATGGTAATGTCTCAAATGCTCAGGAGTCCAAGTCTAAGGTATTATGTTGTCATCTTCATTTTATTCTATATGTTCCTAGGGGAATGACGTCATGAATTACCAATGTCCTTCCCAATTTGGACCGAGAGGTCCGTCTATCGGAACCTTTGTATTGGGCATTATCTTTCCGAGGACGAGGTCTCCCTTCTCAAACATCCTAGTTTGAACTCTTCGATTGTAGTATTGTGTCATCTTTTGAATGTATTCCGTTGTTCTCAAAGCAGCTTTATCTTGAAGCTTGGGTAACAGATCTAATGACTCTTCTTGGAGCTGTACATACTGCTATGTATTGTAATAATTTCTTCGGTGGAAGACAATTTCTAATTCGACCGGGTGCATGGCTTCGAATCAGTAAGTGAGTGTGCCCTATCGAAGTCTTTGAGCTCGTCCGATAAGCCCATAAAATGAAAGGTAATTCTTCAAACAAGCTTTGATGGTCTTGTTGGCTGCTTCGACTGCACCATTATCATATGGGTGTGCTATCGAGGAAAAATTCTTAATGATACCATGATCTCGGCAATATTCTGTGAACTCTCAACTCTGAAATTGAGTGTCGTCCATAATGATCTTATACGGTAGGTCGAATCTATATACAATGTTCTTCATCAAAAACTTAATTACCTGGTGGGAGATTATGGTAGCTAAGGGTTCGGCTTCGACCCACTTTTTAAAATAGTCAATTGCTACTATGGCAGATCTCGCTCCTTCTTTCGTTGTAGGAAGAGGTTCAATAAGATGAATACCCTAGATATCGAATGGCTAGGGACTCATTATTGGGGTCAGCGTATTAGGAGGAGGTCACGGCACTTTTGCGATTGGCATTTATCACATATTCTTGCGTAGTCTAACGCATCTTGATTTAGTGTGGGCCAATAAAAGCCTTATCTAAGTATTTTCTTTGCTAACTTATGCCCACCGCAATGGTCTCCACAAATCGCATCGTGAGCTTCTTTTAGTAGTTGATGTCCTTCTGAATTAGTCATACCGAAAGTATGGAGTTGAGAATCCCCTTATGTAGAGTATTCCGTCTATAATACTAAATCTTTAAGCATTATATTTGATTCGTCTTACCTCAGTGGTCTCCAAGGGTAGAATATCTTCGGTTATATAATGGATATATGGCGACATCTAGTTTTCCACAGATATTACTGGTGATGTGGCTTTATTTCAGGTAGCTTGGGATCGGGTTACAACTAATATTTTCTCTAGAACTTGTATGCTAGGCTTTTCCAAGATCTCGACTAGGATGAAATTAAACTCTCTTACGTCTCTAGAGCTCGCATATTTGCCAGGGTATCAGCCATAGCATTTCGATCCCTTGGGATGTTTTCAATGTGATAGCTCTTGAAAGATTCAAGTAACTGCTTCACTTGTTTAATATAGAGAGCTTACCTCATGTCTCGGGCCTGATAGTGGCCGAGAACTTCATTTACAACTATCTAATAATCATTGTATACTCGAATTTTTGAGATCTTGATGGAAATTTCCATTCGTAACCCAACAATCAAGGATTTGTATTCGGCTACATTGTTGTTTGCTAAGAAGGTGAGCTTGATTGCACAATACATCTGATGATTGTCCGGGGTTACCAAGTTATAACCTGCACCTGCCCCTTGTTCTTTTGAGGCTCCATCCACATAAAAATGCCAAGAGAGCTATTCATCCTTATGTTCTCCCTTTACAGTTTCGACTCTGAAACCGGTGAACTCAATGATGAAGTTAGCTAGTGCCTAACCTTTGATTGTTGTTCTTAGTTCATAAGATATCTCATACTGGCTGAGTTCTATTACCTATTTAACTAATCTTCTCGAAGTCTCGGGCTTCCTGAAAACTTGTCGAAGTGGTTAATCCGTATGGAAATTAACAGGATAGGCTTGGAAATATGGCCAAAGCTTCCTAGTTGTAAACACTAAGCTATAAGCGAGTTTCTCGATCATTGGGTAGTGCTTCTCGGTGTGTCTAGCCTTTTGTTTACATAATATACCGGTCCTTGGATCCCATCGTCATTTATTACTAAGGCTGGACTTATGGTCCTTGGATCCCATCGTCATTTATTACTAAGGCTGAACGTATGGAAATTCATCTATCCATTTGAAGGTAACATGCTTCTTTAGGAGGTTGAAGAAAAGAATACATTTGTCAGTTGACCGGCTTATGAATCCTTCAAAGCAGCAATCTTTCCTTTTAAGCTCATTAATTCCTTCCCATTAGTTGGAGCCTTTATATTTGTTATGGCTTTTATTTGCTCTAGATTTATTTCTATCCCTTTAGCACATACTATGAAACCTAGGAATTTTCCAGATTATATTCAAAAGGTACATTTTTTAGGATTCAACTTCATTTGATATTTTTAGAGGACTTCGAATGTTTCGGCTAGATTTGAAACGTGATTTTTCGATTACTTGGATTTGACAAACATATCATCAACGTATACCTCCATGTTTCGACATATTTGTTTGGCGAACATTCAATTGACTAACCTTTGAAATGTTGGTCCTGCATTTTTAAGGCCAAAGGACATTACCTTATAACAAAACAAGCCTATGTTGGTGATGACACTCATATGCTCCACGTCGGGCTTAAACATAGGAATCTGATTGTATCTGGAATAGGCATCCATGAATGGGAGCAACTAATGTCCATTGGTAGCATCAACTAATTGATCAATTCTTGCAAATGGAAGTAGTCTTTTAGGCATGCTTAGTTTAGATCCATGAAGTCAATGCAAGTTCTTCATTTCCCATTTGGCTTCTTCGCTAACACCGGATTAGTGATCCACTTCAGGTAGTAGACATCTCAAATGAAGTTATTCTTCAGTAGCCTTTCGACTTCGTCTTGTAGTGCCATATATCGAACCTTGTCTAAGGCTCTCTTTTTGTTTCACAAGAGTGAACTTTGGATCTACGTTTAAGTAGGGGCAAATAACTAAAGGGTCAATTCCAATTATATCATCATGAGTCCATGCAAATACATCTTGATTATGCCCGAGGTAGGAGATGCACTCTTCTCGAACAGTAAGGTGGAAATATGTTCCAATCTTCACGGTTTTGGACTTGCCCTTCTCATCAAGACATCTCTTCTAAAGTCTCAGCCGCTGGGGCAGTCTTGGTTTCTTGTCTCGAATCAAGATCAAGCTTGATTTCTTCTTCTTTTGGAACTCCTTGCATAATATGAACCATCTTTTTCTTTCTACCTAAAGACTTGCTACCTTATCCCTATTCTATATCATCATATTCCCTTCGGTGGCTCGATATATAGATTAATTCTCCAACGGTAGAATCTTCTTGCCTAGGAAGAATCCTTAAGGGTTTCCTACATTTTTCCATAAATCTAGGACTCGCGACATTAATTGCTCTTTTGACTTTGGGGGAAGTTGGATCGTTAGCTTTGACACTATCCTCATATGATGAAGTTCTCCTTTATTAATCACATTTAAGCTTGCGAAGTACAGATGTCTTGAGATCCATTGGTCTCCACTTACAAGACCTTCACCATTTTTAGTGGGAAACTTCAAAAGTAAACATTTGGTAGATACATACCCATCCATTGCATCAAGAGCTGGCCTCTTGAAGAAAGCATTATAAACCGAAGGAATATCCATGACGACAGAGGTGGTCTCGAAGATCTTATAACAGGTGTCGCTTCCAACTTTAACCATCAGGTCACCTTCTCCAAAGGGAATAACTCCATCATCATTAAACCTATATATGGGAGTTTGACTGGACTTGAGTGCGCAACTCCATTTTAGCGAAAGCATGTTTGAAGATTATGTTAATGGCTGTTGCGGTATCGACCAATATCTTTGCGACCTTAGAAAGCCCAATCTGGGCTTTAATCACAAGTGGGTCATTCCGGGGGTGGCAAACACCTCGCTTATCATCACCACCAAATGTGATTTCTGGCTCAGTCATATGCTTTTTCTCAAGCTTACTTGTTTTATTCATAGAAGAGTCTTCATTTCGGACATCATTGATGTATCTTTTCCAGCTACCATTGCTTGCCCCGGCTATATGGGGTCCTCGCAAGATGGTTCTCACAAAATTCAAATGAGCTGGCAGAGATCTAAGGTCGGGGCTTGAGGTTGAACATTTTCATTTCCTGCTAAGTCAGCAACTCCTTAGGTATCATCATTCTTCTAGAACTCATTTAGTTTTCCTTCTTGGACCAGCCTATTGATGAAGGCCCTCAAGAATCGGCATTCCTCAGTGTTGTGGCCTTTTTGCCTGTGGTAACTGCAGTATTTTCCACCCCGATTTACCTCAGTTCTCTTCCTCTTTTAGGTGGGTAAGAGATCCAGTCCTAAGTCATGGCATACACCTGGGCATAAGTGTGAGTTAGGTAATAGACCTTTGAAACTTGGAGCTCCTTCTTAAACTTCTTAGCTAGAATAAATTTCTTAGTGTCGCTTCCCCATTCCTGGTTTTTTCGAACAATTCCTTTGGATTCTTCTATCCTATTTTCTCCTCGAGCTCGATAAAAGAACTCGTTCATAGATTTACATTCTTGTCTCAGCAAATCATCCTAGAATGGAGTGTTCCTCCATAATCCTGAGGTGATGGCAACTATTTTGGTTTCATTGGGCATCCCTTTTCACCGGGCAACAACGTCATTGAATCTCTTGCAATAATCTTTGAGGGATTCTCCTTGCCTTTGTCTAAATCAGCAAGAAAACTTAGTCACCTTCTAGTGTCTTTTGATGCAAAGAACTGTGTTAAGAATTTCATGGTCAACTACTCCCAAGAACTAATGGAATTCGGTGGGTAACTCTGGAACAACTTCAAAGCAGACCCACTAAAGGTCGTGGGTAGAAATCGGCATTTAACTTCATGTGAAGCTCATATAGCTTGCATTTGAATCTCATATATGGTGAGGTGGTCTTCAGGGTCTAAGGATCCATCGCAAAAAGGTTTAAGGATTCTAAATCCTTGGGGCATTGGTGCTCTTATGATTTCCTGGGAGAAAGGCTGTACCTTACGAAGCTTCATTTTGATCGTAAGGCTAGATCGATCCTTTTGAAACTTCTACACTTGATTTGATAATTTCATCAGCAAGGCCTCTAATCCTTTATCTATGCCAAGTTGTAATGTTTCGGTTCCTACATTATGGGCTATGAGTATGTTTGGTTGTCTTCCTTTAAAACTTATCCTGTGACGCCCCACCTCTATACCCACGCCAACCAAGAACACTACGGTGTAGTGCTGTCAATTAGCACGGAGAATAAGGCTGTTGAGGAGCGACCATCCATGTAACTTCTTTGTGCGAGCACCGATATGTCAGATAGAATAGAATGCATATCTTTAAGGAGGAAATCCGACATACCGACACAAACACAAAGCTATCACACGGTGGCTATATATATATAATCTTCGGAAACAAATATAGAAATAAACGTAACATAAATCAGTCACAGACAATTCATATCACAGAGGCGGAAATAGATATGAATAAATATACAACACATGAAAGTGTACATCAGAGTAGTGGTCAAATAAGATCCACAATAACACAAAAGAATAGGTACAAGTGCAAGATAATAGAATATGTATACATCAAGGAGTCCAATCTCAAATGTATACAAACAAAAACTACTAAACTAGAGTAGTTAGCCAAAAGTCGGATGATGGCTCCAGATAGGAAGTCATGAGGAAGCACCTGTAAAATCTCAGTCTGACCCGAGTATTATTTATAAGAAAATAATAAACGGATCAGTCTAGCTATAAATATCAGATAAAGTGATATAGAATAAGAGATATGACAAAAACGTATCATAACCATAATAGCGTACTGTGATAAGTACGTAATTTGAAAATCAACAAGAGATTAATCAATACCACAAGAATCTTCTCAAAGATTAAAAATAATGTCATACTCTTTATTTAATTCACCAAGCCACAATAAATGACATACATATTATTGCCAATTGTAAAAGTTGGTGAAACGTTAAATTCAGAAATCAACACACGAAATCTAGAAATCACAAAAAGGGGGAAGTCCGAGCACACGGACGAGAAGCTATCTCATGGAAGCTATCCATTTAATTTTCCGAACACACGGATGGCCCGAAGGCAAGTCCGAACACACGGACGAGAAAGGCAAGTCCGAACACACGGACGAGAAAGGCAAGTCCGAACACACGGACGAGAAAGGCAAGTCCGAACACACGGACGAGAAAGGCAAGTCCGAACACACGGACGAGAAAGGCAAGTCCGAACACACGGACGAGAAAGGCAAGTCCGAACACACGGACGAGAAAGGCAAGTCCGAACACACGGACGAGAAAGGCAAGTCCGAACACACGGACGAGAGACATCGCACATTGCTAGTCTAAATCATAAAAATGATCGTCATCGATCATAAAGAAGTGTCGATTACACTAAGCTAGTAAATATAAGAGTTTAGCTTCATGTCCCATAACCACTTGCTTAACTCAAATATTTACGAACAAACTGTAGATCTGCACTAGGAAATTGTCACAAGAGTTTCAATCGAACAAGTCCATAAATTAACCGACGAAGTAAACGCAAGCGTTTCATACCACTTGTTTTGCTAAGCCGTTTAATTATATTTTCTCATACGAATGAGGTAAAGGTTTGTATATACTAGTAGATTGGAAAACAGTTTTATAACCAAGTTTGATATTGAAAATAGAGTTGAAATCCTTTTGATGAAAGAGTTTTGATATTTACTACTAGTATTGAAACCTTTATATTTTTTAAAGTGACAAGTCATAGAAGTGATTGTAGAAACAATCAATTATAAAAGTTCACATTCGAAGACGTGAATAAAATCCAAAGAAATCAATTCCCAAAACCATCAAAGTAAGAAGTTCCGTTGAATGGTTTTCGGATAAGATTGCCTACGCAGAGTTATACGGGGTTCGACGTCTAGAATAATTGGTTCAGACGTCTGAACCTGGAAAAATTAAATATTTTCCAGAACACAGATTCAGACGTCTGAACGAAATATTTCAGACGTCTGAAATAGGCAATTTAAGCCTATTTTCTTTCTGTATGAAATCGAGCCAATTCAGACGTCTGGGGCCAAAGATTCAGACGTCTGAATCTGGGAATAAAAATCTTCCCAATATAGTATTCAGACGTCTGAATCTAACGTTCAGACGTCTGAAACTGGGGTTCAGGGCATTCCCTGAACCTAGACCAAAAATGGCCAAATGAATACCGGAAGCGATCGATCGAGCGACAACGACTAAGGATTTACGCCAAGCGACAACCCAGCCTTAACGGCTCTTCGACACGCCTCAAATACCAATGTCCAAATATCCATAAAAGGATTTTCATAGATTTTGATTTCAAAAGACCAAAAATTGGAATATACACCAAATCAATCCAAACCAAAATCAATTGCACAAGAATAAGTGTTAGGAATTCATACCTAACAATCGAAGATAATTCAAGACTTAGATGTGAGATAAAAATCTCACCTTTTCACAAAAACAATGAAGAAGGAGCTTGAAAGCAAAGGGAGAATCAACCACTCTTCAACACAACCCAAATGAGCTTGAATCTATGCTCAAAAAGAAGAACATTCCTAAAGTTAGGTTTAGGATTTCTGAAATTGAAAGGAGAACGGGTTGGAGAAGATGAAGGAGATGCTTACCAATGGGTTCTCTTAGAATTTGGAGCTAGAACTTGATTTGAAGATGAAACTAGGGTTTGGGAGTTTTAATTTCCCATCTCTCCCACCATTTTTGCTTTAGAACTGAGCAAGAGGAGGAAGTGAGAGTGAATGGGGAGGGATGATTCAGTTTGGGGTTTAAGTTGGCAAAGGGGCTGAACCCAAAACCAAACCCAAAGTGCAAATGGTCAAATTTTTGACTAGCTCCAAACATATCGAAGCTTACACTCAAAAAGATCGCAAACGACATTTTGAACTCAATGGAGGTGGTCTCGAGTCCTAATTCGACTGTTTGCAAAAAGTAGCTTTTCGGACTAAAATCCGACTAACGATGAAATATTTAAATAAAATATTTAAATATAAAATCGACAAATATGCGGGTTGTTACATATCCTTCAGGGACTAAGAGTCCAGGGTTTCTCAAAAGGTCCCATTCTTGCCGCTTCGGCGGTCTTGGTTTTCTTAGCTGTTTCCATGGATTTAGCTTCTAAGCCCTCACTTGTCATGGATAGCTTTTCAGGGTTTTGGTTGAAAATCTGGGGATTTTCATTATCCTCAAGTAAGACCAAAACCTTTTTTTCTCAATCAGTGAAAGTGTTCTTATCTTTAGTTTGGTAGCTATCTAGCCGTTGTGTTGTGTCTGAGATAAACTTCATTATCATCTGCCGAAATTCTTCTTCGGTGGAAGCTGGAGAAGCAACTTCTTCGGTGATAGCTTGATTTACTTGTTCCATTTGATTTGTAGGCACTTCTTCAGTTTCTTCATTTTGATTGGGAGAATGGGGAGTTTTTCGGGAAGATGCTTTTGATTTCATGCTGGATTGAAGGTTCTTGATTGCTAGATTAATTGAATTTGGAAGGAAGAGTAGGAAGGATGGAGGTTCAGCCCTCCTTCTAGTGCCAAAAATATTAAATAGATTTTCATTTGATTAACACCCCAGAGGTCTCAAATGAAGATTCCGAGAGGAGTTAGGAGTTTAATGTATTGCAGAAAGGAATCAGAAAGTAAATACCGAAAGATAAAAGGATACGAGATTTATAGTGGTTCAGGATCGAAGTTCCTACATCCACTTTGAAGGTTCTGGTTGACTTTATAGCTTAAATTAGTTTACAAATACATTTCTGATGACGTCCGCCATTAATGATCTTTTTGATTGAAGCTTTTCTAAAAGAAGTAAAAGTAATAAGTGACATATTGGAATGTTAGAGATTCTTCAGCCACTTTATTGTAGCAGATGGTCCTCTATTTATAGCAGATTTAAGGTTCTTCTATTAGTGCAGGAGTTTTGATTCAGATTCATGGCTTGGCTTGTTATTGCCTGTTCTAATTCAAATACTTGTCATCATCTGGTTAAAAGTATTTTGACATGGATAACTGACGTGGTGATCTAATATATATCTTCTTTGATCCCTTTTGCCTTTCCTGACTGTTGATTTTGATTTGGGCTATCTGATCCATTGACTGTTGAGACTTGTTGAAATGCATTTAGTCTCGGCAGTTGCTTCTTTCGACAAAGCTCCTTGCTCTGTTCGAAAAATGGTCTCGGTCTTTGTTGTTGCCTTATTTCACGTTCTCGACTTATATGCTTTCAAGTATTGGGTTTAGTGCTTGAGCTTATGACGGAAGCTGAACGATAGGTCTCGGAACTACAAGCCAAAGGATGTTCTTCTATTACTTTGTGGAAACTATGGTGTAACACCTACCATAGCTTGATAAAAAGTGCTATTTTTTCCTTTAAAATACTATGAAATAAAATTATTATTTTAATGTTATTTTACTTCATATAAAATGTCTATTGGCCAAATTTTCACTTATATAATTATATGGGTTAGAATTGGAAAATGATAAATGTCACTTCCAAATGATTGTTTAAATTTGAATTTGATATCTATGGAGCAATGAACCCATTATTCCCTACAAATTAAATGAATTAAAAAAATGCAAAATCTGTAATGATCTGCCTTTTTGACCATTGAAAATCGACACCAAATACTACCACTGTGTTTAAATGTCGAACATCTAATCGACAAAAGGGCAAATTGTTAGGGTAAATAAAATAAAAGAACAGAGAAGAGAGAAAATCAAAATCTCATAGTGGAATTGACAACATCTAATATAACATGGACAGGTAAAAACTGTCACTCCAAAAATACAGAGTATATCAGAGTTAAAAACAAACCTTATCAGTTGGACAGTTATAAAATCCTAACCTTACAATTGCTGATAGGGATACTATATAATATAGTGGAAAATAAAACACTATGATAGGTGAACCTCCAACTATTCTCCAAGATCATCATAACACCAAAGTCAACATGGAAAAAATACTTGGTCCGACCCGAGTATTATAACTAAATAACACCCGGATCAGTCTGGAAATACCAACGTGAGAAAACTCAAATAATGGGGAACATAAAAAGTTCTGTGAGACCACGCCGCTGACGCGAAATGGGTTTTTACCTCACAAGAATAACACCCATACAGGAAAGAGTAGAGATAAACAGCGGTAAAAAAAGTCAAATAAGAATGGGCATAAATGGTATTAAAAACCAGTCTTGAAAGAATGAAAATAATCCGAGCAAAATCCAAACTAGACAGAATGGATAAAACAAGATAACAGTCCAAACTTGATCGAATGCACAAAACCTATAATGAAACATCGTGAAGAGTGGTTACTCTTCCTATTGCAATTAAAGAAAAACAATTCGAAGATTCGAATCAAATAAGGAAAGGAAAATTTCCAACAAATGACTAGGAAGGTGCATGCCCTTGAAGTATATCTCTAGCAATATATTTCTGAGAAGCTCATTTACTCTGTGACACTTCTCAAAAAACTACAAGCCGGACCCCACCATATCTTACCGAGTATCCGAATACTTCACGTCTAAAAGCGCTACCGAATCCAAATCTAGATGAGATGTGAAAGTATCCTAATGGGAGCAACCCCACATAGCTTAGCCCCCTCTCGCGCTTTGGATTCAGTCATTTCAGGCAAAGGATAACAAAGCACAAAGAGCAGCAAATCAATTTTTAGGTGACGATACACCATGAACACATCTGAATTCGATAATTAATAAATCAATTGTCGGGGATAATTCAAATGATCGTATATGGAAATTAAATATCATATATTTATCACTACTCATCGATTCCAAACAAGTGCCATCTCTCGGTTGAAAATGAAGGCAAGCAAGTTGAGGTAGAGTTACCTCTAGGCATCTCCTTGACGGCATTTTTAACGTTCAAGGTAGTAATGAGTCTAAGCAATTATTTTAAATAAAATAGTTAATTATTTCCAAAACACTATTACATCATCAGTGAATTAATTTTAAAATCTTTATTAAATCAATTTATTAACTTTAAAACACTTTCATTAAATTAGTTAATTACTTCAATCACTTTTATTAAATTTATTAATTTACTTTAAATATCATTACTTAAAAAGATTTATTAAATTCAAATAATCTTTAATTAAAATGAATAATTAATCTCAAACATCATTAAATAAATGATTAATAAATTTTAAATACTATTAATTAAAACAATTAATTAAGTTCAAATAATCATAAATTAATTGGATTAAATAAATTCAAACCTCATTATTAATTAAAACATCATTTGTTAAGATGATTAATTAACTATAAACTATTATTAATTAAAATGGTTAACTAAATTTCAAAAAACCATTAGTTAAAACAATTAATTAAATTTAAAACAATCATTAATTAAAATGACTTAATTAAATTCAAATCTCATTAATCGAATAAATTAATAAATTTCAAACATCATTAATTAAAATGATTAATTACATTCAAATATTAGAAATTAGGATGATTAATTTAAAATAAAATATCATTAATTAAAATGATTAATTACTTTTAAATATAATTAATTCAAAAGATTAATAATATTCAATTATCATTAATTAAAATAATTAATTAAATTCAAATATCATTACGTAGAATGATTAATTAAATCCAAATCTCATTAATAAAAAATATTAACTAATTTTAAACATCATTAGTTAAAATGATTAATTAATTTAAATTATCATCAATCAAAATGATTAACGAATTTCAAACATCTATTTTTATGAAAATACAAGCTCAACTTCAAAACGTACATGATAGGGTTTGGGGGTAAAAAACAATAAATGACGGTATAACGAAGATCGCTATAACGACACTTAAACAATTTAAATGGAATATCAAGATTTATTTCAATTAAATATCAATATAACAACATAATGATGTAAATAAATAATTATTGACGAGAAACCCCTCGCGGTCTCCCTACATATTCTCCCTGCAAAACAATGGTTGAGGAAATTATATACAATAATATGGGTTCATAACAATCAAGTTAATATATCATCCATTTTCCAAATGGAAATTCAACCAAACAATCAATCAAATAATTGAACTAACATCCAAGCAATCAATAATAGTTTATAGCATCATAGATATGATATAGTAAATTTGAATGTGAGTTAAACTCACAGAAATTCCAGTTATCGCTGAAGCATTCCGGTTTGAACTAAAATCAAACGGGCGTTCGATTTTAGCATGAAATTCTACAAGCAGCAATCTCCTTCAGTCCAATTCCATAACGTAGATGTCGTCATTACGAACCTAACGCGACTAACCGCATTCAATTTGGACCTAGCATGGACAAGTTATTGGGTTTATAAGATTTAGAAATTAAATAATATAATAAATAGTAATTACATCATTAACTTTCTAATTAACCAAACCTAATCTTGTTTGTTCAAAATCAAGGGCGCGCTGATATGAAACTCCTCGACTCCGTTCAACTTCGATTCGCTGCCACCGCCGACCGCCGTACGCCGTCGTGACCTCACCACGTGTAGCCCCGACCAAGACGACCCTGCTGACACTGGTCTCGAACCCTATCTCACCGTCGTTCGTCATAAAAACCCTATAGAAGCGAATATCGTAGAACTCGATTTGTCGCCGCCTTGCTACACCTTAACCCAATCTAACCAGTCAAAGACTTCCTCTCACCTAACCGAGCATTTTACTAGTTGGAGCCATCACCTAAAAACGTCTTAGGCGCCTTGGATCGACCGTGGCCATTGGATGATGGCTATTTAAAATGGCGGTTATGTTAAGATTTAGGGTTTAGAGCAAAATGAATGGGTACGGGGTCCTTATATATATTTTCTAACCGGCAGTATTCACGTCTTAAAATTGACAAACTCCAATCGAGGCCTGCTCACTGGCATTCCTAGCCAAATACCCCTATTCCGAACTCAATGGAACTATTTTGGAGAGCTAATTCTATCGTATATAGAAGTTAGCCTATTTGAATCAAATTATAATATTTTAATTTTCTAAAATTAATCGCTACACGTTTCGAGATCGCTCGATCACACAATACGTCTGATCGTCACGAAACTTGTTGGCGTACAACAATTTACTATTCGGGATCCAATGGTACTAGTTTCGTCAAAATCCAAGATAGTGCCACGGAATGCTAATTTCACAAATTAAAATATCGTTTTATATTTTTCGATCCACTAATCAATATTTATCCGATCTATTTATTATTGCAAATGAATTTACAAATTGAATTCACCAATATTATTTATTAATTAAAAGGAGTTAAAATGATTATTAAATCTATTTAATTAATATATAATTCATAATTCCAATATTTAAACGATTACTATATTTGAATTCAAGTTATTAAATTTCAAAATCCAATTATTTAAATACTTAAAACTAATTAATATTAAAAATTCAATGACCAAAATTTTGGGTTGTTACATTCTCCCATCTTAAAAGAATTTCACCCCTGAAATTCCAAATGAAGAAAATGTCACCAAACCCTTTAGTTTAAAAACTTATTAATTACATTGAGTTATTAAACCTATTACTTAATTATTTCTCCAATATTATGAAAAAATTTGACAGTGCCTCCTTTGCGCGGCTTGATTGGAATAACTACAAATCGCCTCTATGGGCCCAAACCAATCAAAAGAAAACAAAAGCCAAGTGGTTTTCCACATCTGGGGCATAAAATCATCAATCAAACAAAAATACCAAACTTCTAAATCGACTACGTACCTTTTTGCGTTTAATTTATATTTTAGCAAGCAGTTTATTATCTCGATGCAAATGTAGTGTAAAGACCCGTAATTTTTTATAATTAAATTTATTAAATTAAATAAGTTTTGGGGTTGATGCAGTGAAAAGAAAAAAATTAAGATTTAATAAGGGAAATAACTAGAATGAATGTAATAATGTTAAGGTAAGGTAATTGATAATAATTCTAATGTAATTTCAATTAATTGGAATGATGGTAGAGCTAAAATTGGTTATAAACTGTAAAAAAGGAAATAAAACTTAAATGTTATAGTAATTGGTGAAATAATAGGTAATTAATTGTAATTGGATAAGATTAGTGTTGTATAAGTGGTTATAACATTTGTTTGTAGGTAATAAACTTATAAATGTAATTAAATGTAGAAGAGGTGACAATTGTTACATGTACCCATTTATTTAATCAGTTGAATTAAATTTGAAAATCAATTATAATTAAATGTTACGTTAAAATGAGTTAAGACGATAACTGTAAAATGTGAATGTAATAAAATGTACAGAAATGTCAATTATATCCATAAGACAATAATTGATTTAATAATAAAAGTGAAACCAAGATAAATGAAATTAGTGGGACTTTAAAGTATAATTAAAGTGAAAATTTACAAAAATTCAATTATATTGGAATATTGCGACTAATATGGTAAAAGATGATAATTGTAGAATATTAGTGTAATAAGATGTAAATCAATGTTAACTATGCCCATAGAGTAATGACTGATTGAATAAAAAGATTGAAATCAAGTTAAATCAATTTATTTGAATTAAATATAATTAAGTGGATTTAATTGCAGTTGAAATTGAACACTGTAATTAGTGTAATATTTAACACTAAATTGATATGTAAATTTGTTTTAAATTATTGTAAATGTCTAAGTAATTAAAAATGATAAGAATTGCTAGTTGTTAAATTTGAAATTAAAATGTGATTTAATCAATTTAATAATAATTTATTTAATTAACGTGAAAATAGCCATTTTGGCCACTGTCTCGGATTTTGACAAAACCAGTTTCATCAGATCTTTAACGGTCAATTATTGTAGGATTTCAAGTTTCATAGTGATAGGACTTGTTGTTTGATCGTACGGACTCGAAACGCATGTAAATCAATTTAATTGAAATCAATTTGGAATAAGCTGATTTTTAAGATAACTTCTTCATACGATGGAATTAGGACTTGAAACCTATTCCATTGAGTTTAAAATTATTGAAAACATCTATTTTGATATATGGGATGACCTATTTTCGTTTCGAGGTCAGAACGGGTTTTTTTGGGTCACGTAGTCGTTTCAATCCAAATCGATCTGGTCCATCCTTTCTATTTTCAGCTCTGGCTATATAAAGGCTGTTATAAACCCTAATTTTTTCTCATTTTTTATTACTGTACATACAATTATCTTGGGCTATCTCCTTCTTCTAATGGCAGAAACAAAATTCCAAATACAAACCCTACAATTCAATCTCCAAACCAATTTCAAAATCAAACTCCTCCAAATCCTTTCATATTATATACTGTTTCGAAGCTCTCGACGAGCGTAATCCATAGGTGCAATTCATTTTTGCAATCAAAGTACCATTTGTCTAGAAATCGAGGATGAACCTCAGCCGTCCATTCTAGGTTTTGGACGATCCAACTGTGGATCTTCAACTGATCGACGATCGGGAAGCGATGTTGGGAAGGTGGTGTCGAGCAGGTCTGGGATCTAATGTTTGTTCGTGCCAAAGGTCGAGGAATTCGCCACGACGTGGCTTTAGACATTGGTGGAGGCGGTCGAGGAAGCGGCGATCAAAATTTATGGCGTCGACGTGGTAGGGGGCGGCCAAGTTAGTGGGTTGCGGTGGAGAAGCCTGATCGCGTCGAAGATGCTCGGAGTGGCGGTGAAAATTGGTCAAAGTGTTGGGTAGGGGCAGTGGCAAGTGCAGTTCGAACGAGGAGCACGCGATGCTAGGGTTTTCTGGAAGGAGGGAATCGTGTGATGACGTGGCTCGATCTGGGTAACGTGTTTTATTAAATGAGTTATCTTATTTATTTTATTTAAATTGTATAATGTTCTAATTTTAATATCTTTCGCATACGAACTCGGATTTTTGCACGGTTTGTTCTGTTGGGGATCATATCGAAATTTTGGATATTTTGGAACTGGTTTTGGCGAATTCTGAGACTGTTAGATTTTGTGCCTTATTTTGGATTTCAAATCGATTTGAAATTAAAGGTGAGTGTTTTGACCCACTCACAACTACTAAATTATCTTATGTTAGTTAAATAGAATTTATGATGTGATTTGGAATTAATTGGTTGATGTTTGGTATATTTAATTTGTCATTCTAGTTAAATTTAATTATTGCATTTAATCATCGTTTAATTTAATATTGAATTTAATTGTCAATTTAATACCTATTATTGATAATCAGTTATCTATTGATGTTTATTGGTTGATTTGGGTGATGACTGTGATGTATGTTTAATTGTTGATATTGGATGATTTGATGTTATATTTATATTGTTATAACACTGTAAGTTCCCTTAGTTATTGTTAGAAAATCCCTATGGGTTGAAATGATACATACCCGAACGATCGTAAAGAATAGGAGAAAATCATTATGGGTTGAAATGATAAACCTAAACGATTTCATTGATTTGGAATTTTGGATTGCGAGTTGAAATAATATATACCCGTAAATTTAAATTTTTGCGGATTGAAATGATCAATATCTGTATCACTTGACTATAAGGTAGAAAATTATATACGGACATCAGATTGGTTAAATTAAACGATTTTAAAACCCTTAAATCTTGAATTGGATTAAATGATATTTTGAAGGAAATTGATTTATATAAATTTAATCTTTGAAAATCCAAGTTTGAAGGTTGGAATTGGAAATTGGTTTAAATCGAAATTCTAAAGTATTTTAATCTATTTTAAATCTATTTAAAGTATTTTAACCCATTTTAATCTATTTTAAATCTATTTAAACTATATTAAACTATTTTAATCTATTTTAAATTATATTAATATATTTTAATCTATTTAATTTGTTTTAAACTATATTGAACTATTTTAATCTATTTTAAATTATATTAATCTATTTTAATCCATTTAAACTATATTAATCTATTTTAATCTATTTTAATCTATTTTAAACTATATTAATCTATTTTAATCTATTTTAAAATATATTAATCTATTTTAAACTATATTAATCTATTTTAATCTATTTAAAGTATATTAATCTATTTTAATCTATTTTAAACTATATTAATATATTTTAATCTATTTTAAATTATATTAATCTATTTAAACTATATTAATCCATTTTAATCTATTTTAAACTATATTAATCTGTTTTAATCTATTTTAAACTATCTTAAACTATTTTTGAAACTATTTTAAACTATCTAAACTATTTTCTGAATTTCAGGTTTGTAAAGTGGAAGTTTTATATTTAAATCCTTGATTTTTAAGTAGAATATGTTTAAATGATGTTATAACATAAGTAGGGATTTAAATGACATATTTGAGGAATATGATGATTTTAAATGAGGATTTAATCTATTTTGGAAATATGAATTCGAAAGTGATATGATTTCAAATGTGAGATAATTTCGAAAGTAAATATGATTTCGAAAATGATATGGTTTTGAGAATATGATATTTTGATATAAATTATAAGTCAGTTTTGGAAATGTAAAAGAACCATCCGGTGTGAAATAAGCGTTTGGTTGTTAAAGAGACCAGGATCCGATATTGTCATACTCTCTACCAATACTGAAAACCACTTTAACAACTATGTACGTGGTGGAGATTCCAGAATGAAGTAGGATGGTTTGGCGAACGATTCTGTATGAGGTATTTACGTAGCCCTGACTCCCATGAGTCAGCTTAGATGTGACTAAAACAGGAGCTATACCTGGGCCAAGTGAGGTCATTCCTCCGATCGGACATGCTTCTTCGATACCATATTTATTACTTTGTAATTGATTTGGTGGCCACCCCTCGATTTTGATTATGGGAGTGTGTTCCGAGGTGGGCGGTAATAGCTGCTATGCATTACCACCAGCCCGGTTCTGCAAAACGGTAGAGTCCTACCCTGGCATTGCTCGAGTGCCATGTTCACATGCCCTATCTCCCTTCTACGAGTTTGGTTTGTACCATACCTATAAAGTACCCTCTGATAGCCCTCCAGTTTATGGAGGAATTACGGTAGTGTATAGACTATGGCAATATATAAAAATGTGTTAAGGGGGATATGGGTAACGCCTTAACACTATTTTAATACTTTACTTTACTATAGACACTATTATAATAGCGTATTGTACTATGTATGTAGATAGTTTAACGGATCCTTAGGAGATGGAAATCCCAAACATCTCCTAAGTTATTGCACTCACGTTAGACACTGGATAGGAGATGTCAAACCCCGTAAACATCTCTAACGCCGTTACACTCATATTTATTCACAGTTGATTTAACTTACATAAGATCTTTTAGTTCTGACTCGAGTGTTTTGTCTTTTCAATTCGCTGGGGTCAGTCTGAGCTTTTCAGTGTATCGTAGACTGCTTTCTAGAGGACGAAGACGAAGATTTGTACTATTCTATTTATTATATTATTTATACTGCATCATGTTGTTCCACTGCATTGTTATTTATTTATTATTACTGCTGTATGCACTCTGATTCTATATTGTAAAAGTATAATCAAATATTATTATAAAACAGCTTCGTGAACTGTTTATTTGATTATTATATTTTATCATTCCGCTGTGAGATTCTGTTTTTGTTCTTCTTTCTTTCCTTGCTTTTTCTTATTTAACCCTTAACAATCTGTCCTTTTGAATGGTTTGAGTTTGACGTGTGTGGTTTATCGTCGATTTAAACCATCCAAAAAGGCAGGTCGTTACATGTAGTTGCGTAAGAAGAGTAGAAATCTCTTGCTTCCCTGTATTTTCATAATCCAAAAGCGAGTCTACTGATAAAAGAGAATATACTAGCCATCTATATCATAAATTCAAATAGCATAAGCAATATAACATTCATAGGCAACAAGGCAATATAATGCAACTGATAATAACGATGCACTCTACATGCAAAAGCTAGCATGATATAAATCTACGTACAACTCTAGTATGAAATAAACCTACATGCAACCAAAAAGCAACATATTAACCATATGCAACAAAATACTGAGAATATCCTATAACAAATGTGCATCCAATATTTTCAAACTATAAATTTTAGAACCAAATGGCCAAGTTTTATATTCAAAAATATATTTTAAAACTTACTCAAAAATAACTATATCAAAACTAGATCCAACATGACTAGGAGGGTGCCCCCCCTTTTCGAGCATGGTATAACTCTAAACCAAAACAATAGAGCCTCCAGTGGTATTCTGGTACCTCCTAAAACAATAGAGTAAACACACATAATGAGTCCCAAAATGGGGGAAACTCCCGATCGTGCTATGACTTCAGTAATTCATCGCAATAAATAAAAATATTTGTAAAACTATTTGCAAATATCTATTGGATCAAATTCCAATTTTTATTGAAATAATATTTCTCAAATACTTCAAATCATACTATTATTATTTCTTTCCTTAATCATTCCATAAATTCTTTTAAAATGATTTCAAAACCACCGAGATTTAAGTCCTAATAAACAACAATCCAAAAACATTTACTTGTAAATTTAAACTTTATAAATAATGGTATATAAATCACGCAACCAATCAAATAAAATCAAATTCCATGTAGGAATAAACTAACATTATCAATCAATCAAATTCATAAGGGAAAAACCTAACACTTAACATTATTTAAAATGTCAAATGACTAACAACTAGCTTTAGAATTTTGCTTAAGTTCTCAATTTTCTTAAGTCGCATACTAAGTGTACAATTATATTCAAGCTTGTATGATATACATAAATCATCCGTATGCTATATTGATCTGATCACTCGCTCAGATACATAGACTTCTACTTTCGAACTAGTATCACTCAGCCAACCTCCCTTAGAGCGGACTTCGATCAGGTTCCTCGGTTAGAAACTTTCGTTCTCCTTGCATAGCCAAAACTATGATAGACAACTTCAGTATCATATCGAGAATCTGTATCAAGTGTTCGTTGACAAGAATCAAGTGAGAAACCCTTTTTCGAACTGGTGAGAATCACCCGATTATGTATTCAAATCCTATATCAGAACCCGTGCGAATAAAATGATCTACATATAACTTATGTACTTAGTTCGATTGGTTTCTTAATAATACCAATATCTTTCTAAATCACTCATATTTTCTATTTAATATTTCATTCAACATTAAAATTATTTTATGAATTACTTCATAAATTTAGCTTAAGTTTATAAATATCTTACAAAGACAATTCTTTATAAAACAACAGATAAAAGCTTACTCTATTTTATTTACTTGTATAATACTTCTCTACATCCTAAGAGTATATCCAAAATATCAAAAAAATAACCATTTATTATTTATTTATTATTATCTTCTTTTTTACAAATTTTAAGTGGAGGCCCAAATAAAATTAGGGTCTTTAAAACTGATTCAACCCATGGACTACTTTACCTTAGAGTGTACTAAGGGAAGATACTTACCGGTTGGCCCAATATCACTAATTAGTTTACACAGTTTAGATGATTAACAACAACTATGGTTTTAATAAAATTAAATTTACCAAAACCTTTCTATATAGTTTAACCCGTTTAAAAATTGAGTTAAATTATTTTCTTTTCTATCCAAAAGTTTTAAAAAAATTCATTTTTCAAATTATTATTCAAAATGACTTTTATTTTGAAATCAATTCCCTTTAAGGGAACTTAATAACTAAATACCCCGTTTTTATTTCAGAAACCCCTTTTGAAATCATACTGCTTATATTTCTTTATGAAATAACTTCAAACAATTTATTTACTAAAACTCACCTTAGGTTCATCCAGATTTGAATTCATTTCGATCGCACAATGATAAAGAGAATAATTTACTAAGTACTACACAATGTTCGCCTAAGCAAACATCCGATCGTCACTTAGAAGATTATTGAAATTACTATAAAACTAATGGAGATGATTTCCTCCGAATTACCCTAAAGAAAATGCATTCTTTTTAAAATTTATATTCGAAAATATTTTTATTTAGAAATACTTTCAAGTAATACTACTATATTTTTATAAAACCTTTCAAGATTATTTCAAAAAACTTCGGGATATAATTTCAAAAATCCTTTTTAAAACACATTGTTTAAATCAAATTTATATAAAATTACCTTTATATAAAATTATTTTGCACTATAACAATTCTCCCTTATTATAATAAAGTTTCCTCAAATATTTTTTCTCTAAATGTCTTATCCTACCATTTAAATAATATTAAGCAACTTTTATTATAAGATTGCTTTTAACTTAACATTATTAAAAGATGACTATTAACTTCAAATTTTCTTCGAACACCTTATAGTCAAATTATGAAACTTAATTCACAAGGAGTTCATTTATAAATTCAAACGATAAATGCTTATAAATAAGCTGAACATAGGTAATCAACAATAAACAAATGACAATCAATGCTCCTAAATTAATCAAGCATGACTGGTCAAACAATAATGATATTAAAGAAGTATTATCATTAACAAACAAACGCTATAAATAATTATATAATTTTGAAAATTATTCCTTTATATATAAAAATAGAGGTAAAATATTTCATTTACCAAATTTTCAAAAATCAATATGTCCATTTGTCTTGTCCAAGTGTTTAGAAATCCTTATCGATACCGTAGCGTATCACACAATATATTTTTATAACACAGTACATTTTTATAAGGGGCATTTCACTAGAAGGACAAACTTTGCAATCCAATTAGTTTCTAGGACACACATCCACAGAAATTAATTTCAAGGCCAAAGTTAGCAGAATAATTATTTTTAAGGACAAAGTCAGTAGTCCAATTACTTTCAAGGACATAATTTCATAGGTTTTTAGGCCTTAGAAACTAATTATTTTGCATTTTGTCCTTAAAAGTAATTATTTCAGTTGTGCATCCTAGAAACTAATTGCACTTGCTGAAGAGGCCCTTGTAGCTAATTTCCACTTTTTATAATAATAACACATACGCTCTCGTATATATACAATAGTCTCAAACTCATTCTAGGGTGTCACTTACCTTATCTCTAATTAGTTACTCACTCTAGGGTATTACTAACCCTATCTTTAGTGAGCCATACCCAACCAAAGCCAAAGTTCTCGCTTAACCTTAAGCTCAGATACCAAACTGTAACGATCCACCTTTTTTACCATCGAAAATCGACACCGAATACTACCACTGTGTTCAAATGTCGAACATCCAATCGACAAAAGGGCAGATTGTAAGGGTAAATAAAAGAAAAGAACAAAGATGAGAGAAAATCGGAATCTCGCAACGGAATCGACAACATATAATATAACAAGGACAGTAAAAACTGTCACCCCAAAAATACAGAGTATATCAGAGCTAAAAACAAACCTTATTAGCTAAATAATTACAAAATCCCGACCTTATAATTGCTGATAGGGATACTATATAATACAGCAGAAAATAAAACACTACGATAGGTGAACCTCCATCTCCTCTCCAAGATCTCCATAACACCAAAACCAACTTGGAAAAACACTCGATCTGACCCGAGCATTATAATAAAATAACACCCGGATCGGTCTGGAAATACCAGCGTGAGAAAATTCAAATAATGGGGAACATATAAACATTCTGTGAGATCATGTCACTAACGTGGAATGAGTTTTTACCTCACAAGAATAACTTCCATATAGGAAAGAGTAGAGACACAGATAACAGGAAACAAATCCAAATAAGAATGGGCAAAAATAGTATTAAAAACCAGACTTGAATGAATGTAAATAATCCGAGAAAAATCCATACTGGACAGAATGGATAAAACAAGATAACAGTCCAAACTTGATAGAATGGACAAAACCTATAATTAAACATAGTGAAGAGTGGTTGACTCTTCCCATTGCACTTACAGAAAAAACAATTCGAAGGTTAGAATCAAATACGGAAAGAAAAATTCCAACAAATGACTAGGAAGGTGCACCCCCCTTGAAGTATATCTCTAGTAATATACTTTTGTGAAGCTCATTTACTCTGTGACACTTCTTGGAAACCTCCAGGCTGGACCCCGCCAAACCTTACCGAGTATCTGAATACTTCACATCTAAAAGCACTACCGAATCCAAATCTAGACGAGATGTGGAAGTATCCTAATGGGAGCAACACCACGTAGCTTGGCCCCCTCTCGTGCTTTGGATTTAGTCATTTCTAGCAAAGGATAACAAAGCGCAAAGAGTATCAAATCGTTTTGAAGGTAATGATACACCATGAAGACAGCTGAGTCCGATAATTAATAAATCAATTGTCGAGGATAATTAAAATGATCATGTATGGAAATTAAATATCATATATTTAGCATTACTCGTCGATTCCAAACAAGTGCTATCTCTCGGTTGAAAATGAAGCCAGGCAAGTTGAGGTAGTGTTACCACTAGGCATCGCCTTGACGACATTTTTAACCTTTAAGGTAGTAACGAGTCTAAGTCTCAACGTTTAGCGTTAAAGGTATGACTAAATCGTTCCATATAAGCTATATCATTTATAGAATTATTTTTCCATAACCGAATCGAATTTTACTTTTTAAAACTGAACTTGTACTTGATTTCCTTATTACAACATTGGTAAAAACACTTTGGAAATACTCTTTAAAAATATTCTTTTATAAAACAAAATTGATAATACTAAGTATATTAAAACAAGGGTAAAAACAAATGCCGTTAAAACACTGTTTACTATAAACCCAAAATAATTTATACTTAGCTTTATTTATAAATAATTCCTTTTAAAGGATTTTCTCATTTATAAACCATTATTTGTAATTTTTAAAAAATATTTAATATCCCAAAAGATAATAAACAATTTAAATATCTTTATAAATTTAAAACAATATTAATTATCCTGAAAGATAATTAATCACATTTATAATCTCTTTTAAATAAACAAATCAATTATTTTAAATAAAATAGCTAATTATTTCCAAAACACTTTTATATCATCAATGAACTAATTTTAAAATCTTTATTAAGTCAGTTTATTAAATTTAAAACACTTTCATTAAATTAGTTAATTACTTTAATCACTTCTATTAAATTAATTAATTTACTTTAAATATCATTAATAAAACAGATTTATTAAATCCGAATAATCTTTAATTAAAATAAATAATTAATCTCAAACATCATTAATTAAAATGATTATTAAATTTTAAATACCATTAGTTAAAACAATTAATTAAGTTCAAATAATCATAAATTAATTGGATTAATTAAATTCAAACCTCATTAGTTAAAACGATTAATTAAAACATCATTTGTTAAAATGATTAATTAACTATAAACCATCATTAATTAAAATGGTTAACTAAATTTCAAAAATCATTAGTTATAACAATTATTAATTAATGACTTAATTAAATTCAAATCTCATTAATCAAATAGATTAATAAATTTCAAACATCATTAATTAAAATGATTAATTACATTCAGATATCAGAAATTAGGATGATTAATTTAAAATCAAATATCATTAAATAAAATGATTAATTACTTTTAAATACCATTAATTAAAAAGATTAATAATATTCAATTATCATTAATTAAAATAATTAATTAAATTCAAATATCATTACTTAAAATGATTAATTAAATTCAAATCTCATAAATAAAAAAGATTAATTAATTTTAAACATCATTAGTTAAAATGCTTAATTAATTTAAATTATCATTAATCAAAATGGTTAATGAATTTCAAACATCTAATTTTGTGAAAATACAAGCTTAAGTTCAAAACGCACACGATTGGATTTCAGGGGTAAAAAACAATAAATGGCGGTATAGCGAAGATTGCTTTAATGATACTTAAACAATTTTAAATGGAATATCAAGATTTATTTCAATTAAATATTAATATAACAACATAAGGATGTAAATAAATAATTATTAACGAGAAACCCCTCGGGGTATCCCTACAAATTCTCTCTACAAAACAATGGTTAAGGATATTATATATAATCATATAGACTCATAACAATCAAGTTAATATGTCATCCATTTTCCAAATGGAAATTCAACCAAACAATCAATCAAACAATTTAACTAACATCCAAGCAATCAATAATAGTTTATAGCATTATATATATGATATAGTAAATTTGAATGTGAGTTAAACTCACAGAAATTCCATTTATCGCCAAAGCATTCCGGTTTGAACTAAAATCGAATGAGCATTCGATTTTAGCTTGAAATTCTACAAGCTCAAATCTCCTTCAATCCAATTCCATAACGTAGACGTCGTCATTATGAACTTAACGTGACTAACCAGGTTCAATTTGGACCTAGCATGGACAAGTTATTGGGTTTATAAGATCTAGAAATTAGATAATATAATTAATATTAATTATGTCATTAACTTGCTAATTAAATTAACCTAATCTCGTTCGTTCAAAATCAAGGTCGCGCTAATACAAAACTCCTTGATTTCGTTCATCTTTGATTCGCTGCCACCACCGACCACCTTAAGCCGTCGCGACCTCACCATGTGTAGCCCCAATCAAGATGACCCTGTTGACACTATCTCGAACCCTAACTCGTCGCCGTTCGCCAGAAAAACTCTATAGAAGCGAACACCGTTGAACTCGATTTGCCGTCACCTTACTCCGCCTTAACCCCATCCAACCAGTTAAAGACTTCCTCTCACCTAACTGAGCATTGTACTAGTTGGAGCCATCGCCTAAAAATGTCTCAGGCACTGTGGATCGACTGGCCATTGGATGATGGTTGTTTAAAAATGGAGGCTAGGTTAAGATTTAGGGTTTAGAGCAAAATGAATGGGTATGGGGTCCTTATATAGATTTTCTAACCGGCAGTATTCACGTCTTAAAATTGACGAACTCCAATCGAGGCCTACTCACTGGCGTTCCTAGCCAAATACCCCTATTTCGAACTCAATGGAACTATTTTCAATCGTATACAGAAGTTAAACTTTTTGAATCAAATTATAATATTTTAATTTTCTAAAATTGATCGCTACGCATTTCGAGATTGCTCCATCACACAATACGTCTGATCGTCATGAAACTCGTCGTCGTACAGCAATTTATTATTCGGGATCCAATGGCACTAGTTTCATCATAATCCGAGACAGTGCCTCAGAATGCTAATTTCACAAATTAAAATATCGTTTTATATTTTCGATCCAATTATTGATATTTATCCAATCTGTTTATTATTACAAATACATTTACAAATTGAATTCACCAGTATTATTTATTAAATAAAAAGAGTTAAAAAGAATATAAAATCTACTTAATTAATATTTAATTCATAAATCTAATATTTAGAAGATCACTATATTTGAATTCAAGTTATTAAATTCCAAAATCTAATTATTTAAATATTTAAAATTAATTATATATTAAAAATTCAATAACCAAAATTTTGGATTGTTACAGAATCATACCATAAAAAAAAGACAAATGAAAGTCAAATATTATACAAAACTTGAGGATAAAATAATATTTTCAACTTTTGCTTGTAACTGAATTTACTAATCAATTGGAGATTCTGTGTTATCCACCTATTTATGAATCGATGGCTTTTGAAATAATATGAAGAGAACTGTATTCATAATCTTCCAATCAGAAAATTCAATTTGAAATTAGAAATTAGAAATTTGAACAAAAATTACAAATTCAACATCAAATTAACTAAAAAGGTAGATACCAAAAAAGGCCTAACCTTTTAATTAGGCTTTATCAAACCAGTAAGCCAATTAAATTTTTTCAAGGTCTTCAGATTATTTTTTCATAAAACCTATAACATTTAAAGCAATTGGTAGGAAAACGATCGCTGCAAAATATGAATAAAATCATAAATAATTGTAGATGGATACAAAGTGAAAACCTATCGATCAATTCAATCAAATTCTAGTAAGATTAGAATATTTAAAAAGATTGGCTAAAAATAGTTTGGATTTTTTTAATTTATTCTGGATTGGGAATAGAGATTTATTTTTGAATCATAGCATACATAAGAAACTGGAAATTGTGAATAGATAATACTAAGAAAATGAAATGAAATGGAAGTGAAAGAATTAGAAAATGATAAATATTTGAGATGTAAGTAAATAATGAATGCATAAGTGTTGTACATGGAAATAAGAATACAAAGAGTGAGACTAAACTTTTACATAATTATATAACATGATAGAATAGATATATAGAAAATTCAAGCATTAATGATATCATTATGTATTTTATAGGCATTAATGGAATCATTAATACTTATGACATACAAAAATAGAATTATAACATCGAAAGCATTATAGATTTACTTAACACTATATGTTTTTAGATTTTTCAGTCATATAAAGGTGAAATAATAACTTTATGGAGTTATGTTTTGATTAGATTTTTCTTATATATTATTGACAGATGTTAGTTGCCAAACCTAATTAAATAATCACAAAGCACATAAAGTATAATTAATATTTATAGAACATGATGGTTTTATACAACAAATTACATTAACTATCAGTTATTCCTAACTTGGTAATCATCAAATTACTAAATGTGCCTATTTATTATGTAAGCATTAACGTTCAAGGTAGGTTTATCCTATGTTTAATATATATAAATTTAAATATGCACATAGTTTAGTTTAACCATAGTGTTCCAAAACTTGGAATAGAAAAAGTGTGCTCAAAGTGAAATAAGTTTTAATTTAATTCAGTTAAACAACATTTGAACATTTGCATTAACCTTTTAACATTGGAAAATACTAATTAAATTTGAGAAAAATACTATAACTGTCACGTACCGGATTTTTCGACTTTCGAAAATTCGACATCGATACTCACTTTATCGACTGCCGAGCAATCGAGTGCCGGAAACTCCAATAGTGAGGGTTTTAAGAAAGAAGAAAAAGGTAGAAGAAGAAGAAGGAAAGAACAACAGAACAACAGAACAAAATCAGAATCTCACATATCGCAGCGGAACAATATATAATAGGTAAATGAATAATCTTTAAACAAAGAACTATATCGGTTTATACATACATCAATCATCAGAGTCAATATACAACAATGGACAGTTATATAACTTGTCCTCATACAGAATACACAGCGGAATAAATACTATTAGATACAAATACTACGTCTCGCCATCCAGCTTGTTTCCAAAGCTCCAGAATATCCTGATAACATAACTCTAGGCTGCCCGTGTGGAAATTGGTTGTGACGCCCCACCTCTATACCCACGCTAACCAAGAACACTACGATGTAGTGCTGTCAATTAGCGCGGAGAATAAGGCTGTGGAGGAGCGACCATCCATGTAACTTCTTTGTGCGAGCATTGATACGTCAGATAGAATAGAAAGCATATCTTTTAAGGAGGAAATCCGACATACCGATACAAACACAAAGCTATCACACGGTGGCTATATATAATCTTCGGAAACAAACATAGAAATAATCATAACATAAATCAGTCACAGACATCCATATCACAAAGGCGGAAGAAGATATGAATAAATATATAACACATGAAAGTGTACATCAGAGTAGTGGTCAGAAAGATCCACGATAATACAAAAGAATAGCATCACGTGCTATACAAAAGAATAAGTACACAACATAGAGTCTATATCTTAAAGGTGCACATCCATAAACTACTAATCTATGTAGTTAGCCAAAAGTCAGAAATATCCTGAAGAGAAGTCAAGCAGAAGCACCTGTAACATCTCGGTCTGACCCGAGTATTATTTATAAGAAAATAATAAACGGATCAGTCTAGCTATAAATATCAGATGACATGGTATAAAGTAAAAGGCATGACATGAACCTGAAATAACCATAACGACATACTACTATAAGTATGTAAATGATAATCAACAAAAGATTAATCAATATCACAAGAATCTTCTCAAAGATAAGGTAGGGTATCATACCCTAAACTTGTATTCATAACAAGTCAATAACACATGAATTCACCAATGCACAAAAACTGATATCATATCAATGAAAATCATGAAAATTGGTGAAGCACAAAATTCCAGAAATCATCATCAGAAATCCAGAAAACACATAAAAAAGGGGGGAGGCCTAACACATGAATGGGAGCATGAAAACTCACCTACGCGTAAACACATGACGAGAAGCTATCTCATGGAAGCTATCCATTAAATTTTCACACAGGAATGGCCCGAAGACCGTAGGGTGCTACCCTAGAAATGTGATGGCGAAACATCACATGATCGGGGTATAGTCTCCCACGTAGACAAAGAGACATCGCTCAATCGCTAGTCTAAATCACAAAAATGATCGTCATGATCATAAGGAAGTGTCAATCACACCAAGCTAGTAAATATATGAGTTTAGCTTCATGTCCCATAACCACTTGCTTAACTTAAATATTTACGAACAAGCTGTAAATCTTCACTAGGAAATTGTCACAAAAAGGGTTCAATCGAACAAGTCCAAGAGCTAACCGACGAAGTGAACGCAAGCGTTTCATACCACTCGTTTTACTAAGTCGTTTAAGTCGATTTCTCATTCGAGTGAAGTAAAGGCTTGTATATACTAGTAGATTGAAAATCGGTTTGAGAAAACGAACTTTTGATATTTAAAATAGTGTTGAAATCGCTTTGATGAAAGAGTTTTGATATTTACTATTAGTATTGAAACCTTTATATATCTTTAAAATGACAAGTCATAAAACGATTGTAGAAACAAATCAATTCACGTTCGAAGACGTGAGTAAAGTCCAAAGAAGTCAATCCCAAAACCATCAAAGGGGTCCAGGGGGCAGCGCCCACGGCGGGGTGCGGGGCAGCGCCCCGTCACGGTACGACCTAGTGAAGGCAAGCGGTCCAGCGACCTAAGGAAAAATAGGTCATACGACCTAAGGAAATCGCGAACTCAAAAGACCAAGTGTAAGGTCGGCGACGACCTACGACTTACAGAGTCCTGCGACCTAAGTGGGATGCGACTTAGTGGGGCATAGGTCGGAGACGACCTACGACTTAAGGTCAAGCGACCTAGTGAAATAGCAGGGGAAATATTAGGTCGGAGACGACCTACGACTTAAGGTTTAACTCGCGAACGACTTAACATCTTGCTTGGGAATTATAGGTCGGCAACGACCTAAGACATAAGGTTTAACTCGCGAACGACTTAACTTTGCCTGGGGATTATAGGTCGGCAACGACCTAAGACATAAGGTTTAACTCGCGAACGACTTAACTTTGCCTGGGGATTATAGGTCGGCAACGACCTAAGACATAAGGTTTAACTCGCGAACGACTTAACTTTGCCTGGGGATTATAGGTCGGCAACGACCTAAGAAGTTGGAGACTTTTCAACACGCGAGCTAGCAGCCTGGACGACCTAAGGAGTTAACTCGTGGACGACCTAGGGATGGCCAGAAACGACTTAAGGCCAGAAAAATCACCAAAACGCTGAAAATTGAAGTTTTTCGCCAATCCAATCCAAACCAAATGCAAATGTTGATGCAAATGCAATAGGGGATCATTCCCAACAGTCCAAGATAGATATAGGCAAGATGTGAGATCAAAAATCTCACCTTTTCACGGAATTTGATGAAGATGGAGATTTGAGAGCAAAGCAAGAACACCAACAAGCTTGAATCAATGGTCTTCACGTGAATTTGATGTTGAATCTCGGATTTGCAATGGAATTTGTGTTTGGAGTTTTAATTTCCACTTCCCACCACCATTTTTGACAAAGCTTGAAGTGTTTTGATAGAGTGAGGAAGATGGTTGGGCTGAACTAAAGGGGTGCAGTCCAAACCAAAGTCAAAGGCGGGAAAAAGTGTTGAAAATTTCACTATCTCCAAACATATCGAAGTTTACACTCAAAAAGATCGCAAACGTCATTTTGAACTCAATGGGGGTGGTCTCGAGTCCTAATTTGACCGTATGCAAAAAGTAGCTTTTCGGACTAACATCCGACTAACGATAAAATATTTAAATAAAATATTTAAATATAGAATCGATAGATATGCGGGTTGTTACATTGGTGGGCACCCAGAGTTTAGAAGGGAACAATAAACTCCGAGTCAGTCATGGTGACTGGTGTGAGATCGTAAAACAGTTATTCTTTATAACAACAAAATAATTTTTAAAGTCAATTCGCAATGCTTTTTGGAAAATGAAACTACCATAAGACCTCCCACCACACACACAATGCAAACACAGAATTGGAGGAGATTTCTTCTTATGATAGTCAAAGATGCTTACTACGCAAAATCAAATCATTTTTGATATTATTATTAGTGCATAGTGTAGAAAACATTTCGAAAATATAATATTAATCTTAGCCAGCATAGGCATTCCGCACTTATGCCTACTATAGCTACTATGTTCAATAGCAGGTTACCGCCACATTCCATAGCAGGTAATACAACTAAAACCGTACACGTCACGTATTGTTTCTTTGGATTTCCAATAAATGGTCAGGCTAAGGAACTTCCTATCCACGATGGGTACGTCCCTGGAATAGACGACCCGAGAACCTAACCGGATCTCTACCAACACAAGGCCGGGTTACCTCTGCAAAAATAGGTAACTACTGACACGCGTATGCCATCCCCCGATCGTAACCGATCTTCCCGAGGATCCCCGATTTCCAACAAACCACATAGATAATAATGCAGCAACCACATAGGTTAAGTATCTGGGCTCCATACCATGATACCACCTCTATCCAGAAGGAATGACATACACTAAGGGGCGCTACTCCCTAGAACCTTGCCGCATCCTTCCTGTTTCGACCATTTCCGGGGTGTGAGGCTCGACGAAGTCTCGTCCACAAAGCTACGCTTTCTACAAAGCCCTGCTTCGGGTCAAACAAAATGATCAACCTATGATCACAAAGATATAAGATCAAACAAATGATCATATCACAAATGATCAAACACTGATCATTTCACAGCAACACTCAGTATGCCACGTTACCAAATTGGGAGTATATCGCTGATAAATTTCAACTACATAACCTCTGAGCTCATACGTCTCAGAGAAGGGTGTTAAGCTAAGAGAATAAATTCTCCGCCACCAACAGAAATGTATTTGAAAGAAATCAGCTTTATATCTCAATTTGTAACGTCAGACATACAATCCATACAAGTCTGTTCCGGGATCGAACAGAACCGAAGGCACTTCTCACGAAGTCCTTGCATATCCGGATAAATTTGTAATCACGTCCGGACTTCCCGTCACTAAGGGTGATAAAACCTCTAAATCGGAGATCAGCCGATGTAGAGTGTAACGACCCAGATCTTAATTTAATTTAAATTAATAATTTATTGAATTTTTTAATAAAAATTGAAAAATTGATTGATAAAGTAAGCGAGTTTCCCCGGATCCAAATTAAAATTTGTTAAATCTTTAAATTAAAATATTGTATATATAGGTGATTTGAATCTTAGATAGATGTTTTAAAATATAAATAATAATAATAAATAATTTTGAATTTATTATTGATGGTTTGATAAATATTTGGGTTAATAAAATAAAATATAAGTTGATACATTAACAAATTCTAATAACAAATAAGATAGAAATTCATTTATATGTGTAAGCAAGTCAAAGCAAACAAAAAAATCAAGTGTACAGCCGAGTAAAGAAAAAATATATATACTCAAGAGTACAATATGAAAAGAAGATGTACAAGCAAATGAAGCTAAGCATGTAGGCTGAGGAATAAGGACTTAAGCAATTAAATGAAGCCACCAAACATCATCATCTTTGTACAGCCGAGACAAGCAAGAGGGAAGACATTGCATTTAATACCACCTTTCCTCAACACAATAAAATATTACCTCAGCCTCCATTTGCTAGAAAGATCACTGTATATTGTACAAAGCAAAGAAAATCTTGTACCTGTCTACACCTACCCATACAAGCTGCTTTCTTCATTTATACACATCCATACTTATTTTAGTTCGTTCCTTTCAAAACTAAAACAAGAAATAAAGTAGCATCACCTCAAAAACTCCAACGAGCCCTGTTATCTTTTATTTTCAAAAACCAAAGCAAGACATTTCAGTTTTTAAAAAGAAAAATCAGAGCTTTTCAAGTTCCAGTTCAAAGCTTCCTCAGTTAAAAAGAAATCTAGCAATGCAAATGCTTTCAGTTTGAAAGTCTCCAGTTTTTAAAAGACTTCAGATTGCAAATTTCAAAGCCTGTTCAAAATAAATGATGAACTCTGTTCTTTTTTATGAAGATAGGTGAGCAACTCCTTTTTTTTTTTTTAAAAGGCTAACTTGTTTTGGTTTCCTGATGTTTGTGAGTAACTTCATTTTTAAAATACTTAAGAGTATTTCTATATGGATGCCTGATTGATTCAAGTGAGGTTGTTAGTCTGAGGTGTGGACTTTGCTTTAAATTTTACTTGTATAAACATCACCTGTAGATGAAAAGAAAAAAAAACCCATCTCTGTCTTTTGTTCCAGAATTTCAATCTTGATCAAACCAAACACCTAGCCATTTAATCATTTCCAAGCATGGATTTTAAAAGAAAATATGTTGTTTAAATTCCAGATACCGTTCCAAGATAAATCTCAAATAAAGAAACTATATATATATGGGTCAAACTTGATTTTTACAGAGCATACATGATTTTTGAAGAAATTCAAGTGTCATGGAACTCGAATTAAAATTCATAACTAGAAGTACCATCGGAAGATAGGATATTTAAATCGAAAATGGTAATTTTTCATTGAATGATTGATGAGAAATTTGTAGATGATCGGCATGTGGGTTTTTGGCTAATTCCGGTGACGTGGCGAACTGGGGTAGTCGAGGCTTGGCGTGGTGGTGGAGGAGCCTACGGTGGTGCGGGGAAAAATAGCCGGAGGTGGCAGCGACGACTGTGGCGAAGGTGGCATAAGGTTTAAGTTTGTAAACCTAGTTTTTGAGTGAAGGGAAAATTGTACGCCGCTGTCTCGTTCGAGCATCGAGTACTTCGTGGCTTTGGGAGATGGTAGCGTGGTCGTATACGAGGCTACGGCCGGAGTTGGGGGGTCTCCGGTGGTCGGAGCGTGGAGCGCGAGGTGTTGACAGGCTTTTGATGTGGGTTCGTCTTTGTTCCAGCTTTTGGGATTGGAGCTCGAATTTGGATTTCGAGATTTGGTCTGAGTTTCTGGATGGTCGAACTTGTTAGGGCGGTAGTCGATGACTCGTCTGAGGTTGCAGCGTCGATCTGAGCAGCGGCGAGGTGATGTGTACGTGCACGTGGTGTCAGCTGTGTCAGTGGAGAAGAAGGCGAATGTCTCGGGGCAGTTTGGGTTTTCCCTCGGGTTTTTGTCTGTTTGGCTCGGGGTAGGTCTTGAGTTTTCGTGTGGTGTCTCGAGGAAGGATTGTTAGCAAGGGATCGAAGTTTGGTTCAGGATTTCTACTGTTTGGTTCAAATCATTTTGTTTTCTTTGTTCCAGGTCTTGACAGTTTAAATAAATAAATAAAAAAATCAAAGCAAAAGATTAAATAGCCAAGCAAGATTCCAGAATTAAAAATAGAACCTGCCTCTTTGTTTTAAAATTTTGTGAGTAAACCCTTCTTTAAAAACAGTTTTATCTTAATGAAAATCTGAATTTATGAATTGTAATTCATTTAATTATTAAGGTAAATAAAATGGATTAATTGATTTGTAATTAATGGAATGGATAATTATTCAAGGTAATTAAAGAATAATTAAAGAACAATTTGTCAATGTGATTAATTGATGGTTAATTTATTTATGTAAGTGATTTAAAAAGATAATTACTAAATGATTTAAGTTGATTAATTTATCAAATGATCTGTGAAAGGATAATTCATATGGTTAATAAATTAAAGCAATTAATTTGAAAATAATTAATCAAAGATTAATTAATGTAAATGGTTAGGAATGATCACTTATTGAAATTTTATTAATTAAGTGGTAGTTAATTAATTAAGGGAAATTTATTAATTAAAGATAATAAATTAAATGGTAAATTAAATAATTAAAGGTTAATTATTTAATAATTAAAGGTTGATGAATTATAATTAAAGGTTAATTAATTTATTTTAAATGGCTAATTAATAAATGATTAAGGAATAATTAATCAAAATGATTTGTAATATTAATTAACCCGGATTAGTAATTCATAAGTAATAAATCTAATTTAAATAAATCAGACAATTAACTGATTTTACTTATGAATGTTTGAATTTTATTGAATGTTGAATTGTTTGATATCCCTGATATATGATGCTTTGTGATACATCCTGATTTATGTTGTGATCTGTAATTTACTTATCTGTGATGTATATATATCTGTGATCTGTGAATGACGATAAGCGTTATAGTTTATATCGCTTATCAACTATATCCTGTATTTTGTTATGTGATGATTGATGTTGCACTATTGTGTGTAAAACCCCTAGACCACACTATTACACACACAAATATGGATTTCACGTGGAAATCGGTTAAGTCACAGATAATTTAAAGTAAATGTTTTTGAAATTGAAATTTTAATTTCAATTGATTTTGAAATTGGAAATTTGGGGTTTAAAATGAAAAGCTTTTTGAAATAGGATTTCAAAGATAAAAGTTATCTTGAATAACTTAAACGAGTTTTGAAGATTTAAATAATTTGATTTAAATTTGAATTCAAGTTTGAAATTAAATTCTATGATTCGAAACTAGGGATTAAAGATGATATAAATGTGTTTGTATGAATTAAACCATTTTAAAAGTATAAGTTGGGATTTTGAATTTAACCCAAGGATTTCCACTCGTATGGATAAATCAGATTTTCTGAAATAAAACTGTTTGTTTTCAAATGATAAAAGCTTTCAGATAGGAGATGAAATTCCAGTTTAATTAAAGGAATTTCAAGATTGAATTGAAAATTGTTTTTCCAAGTTATGAATGAATTCTTTTTGAAAGCTATGAATTAAATCTGTTATCTTAACAGATTTAAAAATGATGTTTGTTTAAACCATTTGAAATGAAATTGTTTTGAAAGCTATGAGTAAAATCTTTGATTTAAAGATTTAACGAATTAATTAAATTCGTAATGGAAATTGTTTTGGAAAATCTATAAATGAATCTGTGAAATTCAGTTGAACTTTGTGAATTGAATCTTTTTGTTTAAAAAGATTAAAATGGTAATTGGTTTAAACCATTTGAAAGAATGTTTGGAATTGTTAAGTTGTGACTTAATTGAAATCCCAATATCCATATGTTTTGAATATTGCGCTCACTATTCGGGTTAGCCGGGAAAGGACCTTTGGGTCGTATAACCCATTCCGAATAGTGATACGTCGTATATGGATGGCATTTGAAGACCGGTGATGAAGACCGGATATTTTCGAAAATGAAAGGACAACCTGTCGAATGTCTCTGCACTGAGTTGCTCCGGTATAGAGATTTATATCACTCTTTTTGTGACGGGAAGTCCGGACGTGATTGGAAATTATCCGGATTTGCAAGGGCTTCGTGAGAAGTGCCTTCGGTTCTGTTCGAACCCGGAACAGACTTGTATGGTTACATGTCTGACATTACACTTTGAGATATAAAGCCGATTTCTTTCAAATACATTTCTGTTTGGTGGCGGAGAATTTATTCTCTTAGCTTAACACCCTTCTCTGAGACGTACGAGCTCAGAGGTTATGTAGTTGAAGTTATCAGCGATATATCCCAATTTGGTAATGTGGCATGCTGAGTGTTGCTGTGTGATGATCAGTGTTTGATCATTTGCGATATGATCATTTGTTTGATCTTATATCTTTGTGATCATAGGTTGATCATCTGTTGACCCAAAGCGTGGCTTTTTGAAAAAGCGTAGCTTTGTGGACGAGACTTCGTCAGAGCCTCACAACCCGGTAATGGTCGAAACAGGAATCGTGCGGCAAGGTTTTCAGGGGTAGCTCCCCTAGGGTATGACCATTCCTTCTGGAAAAGGGTAGTATCATGGTATGGAGCCCAGATACTTACTCATGTGGACACACTTTATTTATGACGTGTGATGTTGGATTCGAGGCGCCTCGGTTAAAGGTCCCAAAGGACCGGGGGTGGCATATCTGAGGTTTCTTTTATCCCTTGGGAAAAGGGGTTGCCGGCCTTGTTTGGCAGAGAACAGTTGGTTCTCGGAACGTCCCGCCAGAGGCATTTCTTTCGTGGAATAGGAAGTTCCTTAGCCTGACCATTTGTTGGAAATCCATCTTCCAAATACGAACTTTGTACGGTTTTAGTTGTATTACCTGCCATGGAATGTGGTGGTAATCTGCTATTGAACATGGTAGCTATAGTAGGCATAAGTGCGAAATGTCTATGCTGGCTAAGATTTATATTCTACTTTCGAAATTGTTTTCTACATTATGCACTAGTAATAATATCAAATGATTTGATTTTGCATAGTAAGCATCTTTGACTATCATAAGAAGAAATCTCCTCCAATTCTGCGTTTGCATTGTGTGTGTGGCGGGAGGTCTTATGGTAGTTTCATTTTCTAAAAGCATTGCGAATTGACTTTAAAATTCTCTGCTATTTGTTTTAAAGATAAACTGTTTTTGTTGCTCACACCAGTCCCATGACTGATCCGGAGTTTATTGTTCCTTTCCTAAACTCTGGGTGCTCATAATTTCCTACACGAGCAGTCTAGAGTTGGGTTTTTCAGATATTCAGGTTTAGTAGATTATCTGGAGCTAGTTCAGTCTTTGGATCGGACTGCACTTGCTTATCTTTGTGCATCATTATTGGGAGTTCGAGCTATATCTGGATTGGTGCTTTGAAGATGGAGATTATCCGCTGCTGATGTTATCTATCGTTTTCTTTTCCGCTGCTATTTGTTGTATCATATCTCTGATGTATATTGATATTCTTTGTATCACTCTGTTGTATCAGATATTGTATATCAATGTATTATTCATTTATTCCGCTGTGTTATTTACTTAATGTTGTTATAAGCTCCGGCGACTCGGATTTGAACGGTCGAATCTACGGCATTCGAGTACGATGTAAAGTATGGATGTCGATTTTCGAACGCGAAAATCTGGGACGTTACATTTGGTATCAGAGCTAAGGTTGAACTTTAGCTTAGGAGTATAACACGTTAAGTAGCTCATTAGAGATAGAGTGAAGTAAACTCTAGAATGAGTAATTCTCAGATATCCGTCTGAACGTCTCAGTAAATTCTCTTGCTATCCACTGATAGTGAGTATGAGTACAAGAAGAGAACGAGATAGGGGGCAGGGAAGTATGACTACAAATGTCAATACCCTGCAACAGTGGAAACAACTTTCTTATCAATATCCTTTGATTCGTCTTTCCAAATTCTTTTGATTGCTTCGTATCAGCTACAAGAAGAAGTTTCGGTGTAATGATGGCTCTACGAATCGTTGTAGGAATTCTTACTTCGTATCTTCATCGACTTCTTATCAGCCTTTTGGATTTAAACCTTAATGAATTTGAAATTGGAATTTTAAATTGAATTAAATTGACTAATAAAATATGAGGGTAAATTGAATTGAATCAATTAAAACGATATCGTTTAAAACCGAATTTGAAATTCTATTGTAATTTCTGTGAATACCAAAGTCTGAAGAGGGACAAATTGGTATGTCTTCTGATATATTCCGACTTGAATTCGGAATCCGTATCTTGTGTTTGAGGAATTATAGGAGATCGTATCTGTCTATCTCTGTGTTGTTTTCGTGCCTGCGAATTTCAAGGACGAAATTCTTTTAAGGAGGGAAGTTTGTAACGACCCAGATCTTAATTTAATTTAAATTAATAATTTATTGAATTTTTGAATAAAAATTGAAAAATTGATTGATAAAGAAAGCGAGTTTCCCCGGATCCAAATTAAAATTTGTTAAATCTTTAAATTAAAATATTGTATATATAGGTGATTTGAATCTTAGATAGATGTTTTAAAATATAAATAATAATAATAAATAATTTTGAATTTATTATTGATGGTTTGATAAATATTTGGGTTAATAAAATAAAATATAAGTTGATACATTAACAAATTCTAATAACAAATAAGATAGAAATTCATTTATATGTGTAAGCAAGTCAAAGCAAACAAAAAAATCAAGTGTACAGCCGAGTAAAGAAAAAATATATATACTCAAGAGTACAATATGAAAAGAAGATGTACAAGCAAATGAAGCTAAGCATGTAGGCTGAGGAATAAGGACTTAAGCAATTAAATGAAGCCACCAAACATCATCATCTTTGTACAGCCGAGACAAGCAAGAGGGAAGACATTGCATTTAATACCACCTTTCCTCAACACAATAAAATATTACCTCAGCCTCCATTTGCTAGAAAGATCACTGTATATTGTACAAAGCAAAGAAAATCTTGTACCTGTCTACACCTACCCATACAAGCTGCTTTCTTCATTTATACACATCCATACTTATTTTAGTTCGTTCCTTTCAAAACTAAAACAAGAAATAAAGTAGCATCACCTCAAAAACTCCAACGAGCCCTGTTATCTTTTATTTTCAAAAACCAAAGCAAGACATTTCAGTTTTTAAAAAGAAAAATCAGAGCTTTTCAAGTTCCAGTTCAAAGCTTCCTCAGTTAAAAAGAAATCTAGCAATGCAAATGCTTTCAGTTTGAAGTCTCCAGTTTTTAAAAGACTTCAGATTGCAAATTTCAAAGCCTGTTCAAAATAAATGATGAACTCTGTTCTTTTTTCTGAAGCTAGGTGAGCAACTCCTATTTTTTTTTTAAAAAGGCTAACTTGTTTTGGTTTCCTGATGTTTGTGAGTAACTTCATTTTTAAAATACTTAAGAGTATTTCTATATGGATGCCTGATTGATTCAAGTGAGGTTGTTAGTCTGAGGTGTGGACTTTGCTTTAAATTTTACTTGTATAAACATCACCTGTAGATGAAAAGAAAAAAAAAACCCATCTCTGTCTTTTGTTCCAGAATTTCAATCTTGATCAAACCAAACACCTAGCCATTTAATCATTTCCAAGCATGGATTTTAAAAGAAAACATGTTGTTTAAATTCCAGATACCGTTCCAAGATAAATCTCAAATAAAGAAACTATATATATATATGGGTCAAACTTGATTTTTACAGAGCATACATGATTTTTGAAGAAATTCAAGTGTCATGGAACTCGAATTAAAATTCATAACTAGAAGTACCATCGGAAGATAGGATATTTAAATCGAAAATGGTAATTTTTCATTGAATGATTGATGAGAAATTTGTAGATGATCGGCATGTGGGTTTTTGGCTAATTCCGGTGACGTGGCGAACTGGGGTAGTCGAGGCTTGGCGTGGTGGTGGAGGAGCCTACGGTGGTGCGGGGAAAAATAGCCGGAGGTGGCAGCGACGATTGTGGCGAAGGTGGCATAAGGTTTAAGTTTGTAAACCTAGTTTTTGAGTGAAGGGAAAATTGTACGCCGCTGTCTCGTTCGAGCATCGAGTACTTCATGGCTTTGGGAGATGGTAGCGTGGTCGTATACAAGGCTACGGCCGGAGTTGGGGGGTCTCCGGTGGTCGGAGCGTGGAGCGCGAGGTGTTGACAGGCTTTTGATGTGGGTTCGTCTTTGTTCCAGCTTTTGGGATTGGAGCTCGAATTTGGATTTCGAGATTTGGTCTGAGTTTCTGGATGGTCGAACTTGTTAGGGCGGTAGTCGATGACTCGTCTGAGGTTGCAGCGTCGATCTAAGCAGCGGCGAGGTGATGTGTACGTGCACGTGGTGTCAGCTGTGTCAGTGGAGAAGAAGGCGAATGTCTCGGGGCAGTTTGGGTTTTCCCTCGGGTTTTTGTCTGTTTGGCTCGGGGTAGGTCTTGAGTTTTCGTGTGGTGTCTCGAGGAAGGATTGTTAGCAAGGGATCGAAGTTTGGTTCAGGATTTCTACTGTTTGGTTCAAATCATTTTGTTTTCTTTGTTCCAGGTCTTGACAGTTTAAATAAATAAATAAAAAAATCAAAGCAAAAGATTAAATAGCCAAGCAAGATTCCAGAATTAAAAATAGAACCTGCCTCTTTGTTTTAAAATTTTGTGAGTAAACCCTTCTTTAAAAACAGTTTTATCTTAATGAAAATCTGAATTTATGAATTGTAATTCATTTAATTATTAAGGTAAATAAAATGGATTAATTGATTTGTAATTAATGGAATGGATAATTATTCAAGGTAATTAAAGAATAATTAAAGAACAATTTGTCAATGTGATTAATTGATGGTTAATTTATTTATGTAAGTGATTTAAAAAGATAATTACTAAATGATTTAAGTTGATTAATTTATCAAATGATCTGTGAAAGGATAATTCATATGGTTAATAAATTAAAGCAATTAATTTGAAAATAATTAATCAAAGATTAATTAATGTAAATGGTTAGGAATGATCACTTATTGAAATTTTATTAATTAAGTGGTAGTTAATTAATTAAGGGAAATTTATTAATTAAAGATAATAAATTAAATGGTAAATTAAATAATTAAAGGTTAATTATTTAATAATTAAAGGTTGATGAATTATAATTAAAGGTTAATTAATTTATTTTAAATGGCTAATTAATAAATGATTAAGGAATAATTTATCAAAATGATTTGTAATATTAATTAACCCGGATTAGTAATTCATAAGTAATAAATCTAATTTAAATAAATCAGACAATTAACTGATTTTACTTATGAATGTTTGAATTTTATTGAATGTTGAATTGTTTGATATCCCTGATATATGATGCTTTGTGATACATCCTGATTTATGTTGTGATCTGTAATTTACTTATCTGTGATGTATATATATCTGTGATCTGTGAATGACGATAAGCGTTATAGTTTATATCGCTTATCAACTATATCCTATATTTTGTTATGTGATGATTGATGTTGCACTATTGTGTGTAAAACCCCTAGACCACACTATTACACACACAAATATGGATTTCACGTGGAAATCGGTTAAGTCACAGATAATTTAAAGTAAATGTTTTTGAAATTGAAATTTTAATTTCAATTGATTTTGAAATTGGAAATTTGGGGTTTAAAATGAAAAGCTTTTTGAAATAGGATTTCAAAGATAAAAGTTATCTTGAATAACTTAAACGAGTTTTGAAGATTTAAATAATTTGATTTAAATTTGAATTCAAGTTTGAAATTAAATTCTATGATTCGAAACTAGGGATTAAAGATGATATAAATGTGTGTGTATGAATTAAACCATTTTAAAAGTATAAGTTGGGATTTTGAATTTAACCCAAGGATTTCCACTCGTATGGATAAATCAGATTTTCTGAAATAAAACTGTTTGTTTTCAAATGATAAAAGCTTTCAGATAGGAGATGAAATTCCAGTTTAATTAAAGGAATTTCAAGATTGAATTGAAAATTGTTTTTCCAAGTTATGAATGAATTCTTTTTGAAAGCTATGAATTAAATCTGTTATCTTAACAAATTTAAAAATGATGTTTGTTTAAACCATTTGAAATGAAATTGTTTTGAAAGCTATGAGTAAAATCTTTGATTTAAAGATTTAACGAATTAATTAAATTCGTAATGGAAATTGTTTTGGAAAATCTATAAATGAATCTGTGAAATTCAATTGAACTTTGTGAATTGAATCTTTTTGTTTAAAAAGATTAAAATGGTAATTGGTTTAAACCATTTGAAAGAATGTTTGGAATTGTTAAGTTGTGACTTAATTGAAATCCCAATATCCATATGTTTTGAATATTGCGCTCACTATTCAGGTTAGCCGGGAAAGGACCTTTGGGTCGTATAACCCATTCCGAATAGTGATACGTCGTATATGGATGGCATTTGAAGACCGGTGATGAAGACCGGATATTTTCGAAAATGAAAGGACAACTAGTCGAATGTCTCTGCACTGAGTTGCTCCGGTATAGAGATTTATATCACTCTTTTTGTGACGGGAAGTCCGGACGTGATTGGAAATTATCCGGATTTGCAAGGGCTTCGTGAGAAGTGCCTTCGGTTCTGTTCGAACCCGGAACAGACTTGTATGGTTACATGTCTGACATTACACTTTGAGATATAAAGCCGATTTCTTTCAAATACATTTCTGTTTGGTGGCGGAGAATTTATTCTCTTAGCTTAACACCCTTCTCTGAGACGTACGAGCTCAGAGGTTATGTAGTTGAAGTTATCAGCGATATATCCCAATTTGGTAATGTGGCATGCTGAGTGTTGCTGTGTGATGATCAGTGTTTGATCATTTGCGATATGATCATTTGTTTGATCTTATATCTTTGTCATCATAGGTTGATCATCTGTTGACCCAAAGCGTGGCTTTTTGAAAAAGCGTAGCTTTGTGGATGAGACTTCGTCAGAGCCTCACAACCCGGTAATGGTCGAAACAGGAATCGTGCGGCAAGGTTTTCAGGGGTAGCTCCCCTAGGGTATGACCATTCCTTCTGGAAAAGGGTAGTATCATGGTATGGAGCCCAGATACTTACTCATGTGGACACACTTTATTTATGACGTGTGATGTTGGATTCGAGGCGCCTCGGTTAAAGGTCCCAAAGGACCGGGGGTGGCATATCTGAGGTTTCTTTTATCCCTTGGGAAAAGGGGTTGCCGGCCTTGTTTGGCAGAGAACAGTTGGTTCTCGGAACGTCCCGCCAGAGGCGTTTCTTTCGTGGAATAGGAAATTCCTTAGCCTGACCATTTGTTGGAAATCCATCTTCCAAATACGAACTTTGTACGGTTTTAGTTGTATTACCTGCCATGGAATGTGGTGGTAATCTGCTATTGAACATGGTAGCTATAGTAGGCATAAGTGCGAAATGTCTATGCTGGCTAAGATTTATATTCTACTTTCGAAATTGTTTTCTACACTATGCACTAGTAATAATATCAAATGATTTGATTTTGCGTAGTAAGCATCTTTGACTATCATAAGAAGAAATCTCCTCCAATTCTGCGTTTGCATTGTGTGTGTGGCGGGAGGTCTTATGGTAGTTTCATTTTCTAAAAGCATTGCGAATTGACTTTAAAATTCTCTGCTATTTGTTTTAAAGATAAACTGTTTTTGTTGCTCACACCAGTCCCATGACTGATCCGGAGTTTATTGTTCCTTTCCTAAACTCTGGGTGCTCATAATTTCCTACACGAGCAGTCTAGAGTTGGGTTTTTCAGATATTCAGGTTTAGTAGATTATCTGGAGCTAGTTCAGTCTTTGGATCGGACTGCACTTGCTTATCTTTGTGCATCATTATTGGGAGTTCGAGCTATATCTGGATTGGTGCTTTGAAGATGGAGATTATCCGCTGCTGATGTTATCTATCGTTTTCTTTTCCGCTGCTATTTGTTGTATCATATCTCTGATGTATATTGATATTCTTTGTATCACTCTGTTGTATCAGATATTGTATATCAATGTATTATTCATTTATTCCGCTGTGTTATTTACTTAATGTTGTTATAAGCTCCGGCGACTCGGATTTGAACGGTCGAATCTACGGCATTCGAGTACGATGTAAAGTATGGATGTCGATTTTCGAACGCGAAAATCTGGGACGTTACATAGTGTAACTCGACGGTAATCCTTCCGTTTTCAAAAATATCCGGTCTTCAACACCGGTATTCGAATGCAATTCATAACGATGTATCACATATTCGGAATGGGTTATACGACCCCATGGTCCTTTCCCGGCTAACCCGAATAGTGAGCGATTATTCAAAATAAGTGTGGCATTCAAATTCATCCAATTCACAACAGATACCTATCTAAAGGTAATTATTGATACTCGGTTATTTAACTATCAATAAAGATGCGCAACATCACCAGATTCCAAATAATTTTCCAAATTATTTCATCTTCAAAAATATCTTTTACTAGATATATAATTTCCACACTTAACCATTTGAAAACAATTTCAAATCAATTTCCACATTTGATTTTATCTTTGAAGATAAAATCTCAAAACAGTTCATTACATATTGGAAAAGCATTTCCATACTTATTTAAAAATAAGTAATTCACAAATCATTTATTTCCAACATTTGAAAATATTGAATATACTTAAATCAAAATTAAGTATATATTTCATTCTTTAAGGAAATCATTCTCTTAAGCACATTTATTTGAGTCAAAACGAATGTTACGTAAAACATCGTTACGACGACTCAAAATCACTAGTATAGGGATTCGAAATTTAGATAGATATATAAATCCCAATACTATACAAAAATATTTCCTTTCGGAAACCATTTACTATAACAACAGTGTTATAGTCCATCATTTCCTTATTTTCTCGAGACGTCTATTTCAACAGTAAATGTTGAAATCTATGTTTCGATACTTAACACGTTTTAAAACATCTTTAAAATGTTTAACTTCGTTCTAAAGTATCACTTCTTCAAAAAATGAATCCATTTTATTCAATAATACATTCACTGTCCAAAATCGTGAATATATCTTTTTTTATAATCTTCTATATTCAATTTATCAAATTCAATTGATTTTGAATTTATAAAACAACGTTTATAAATTCTATTTCTGCTTTAATAACAACTTCAACTTATAAATCTTCTTTTTATTAACTTCTATATTTTACTTATCAAAATAAGTGATTTCGGCTTTTTAAACAACTTTTATAAATTTCAATTCTATTTATAAAAACTTCAATATCAATTCAATTTCAATATTAATTTCTGAATTTATTTTCGACTTTAAATAAAAGATTCCATACTGATTTCTCAAAAGTTCTTTTCCAAATATTAAATCAATTACAGATTGATTTCTAATTTTATTTATCTCTACTAGAATAAATTCCTTATTTTCCTTCAAATCATTCAATATCCTGTTTTTAAATGGATTCTTCAAATTGAAATCATTTTACATTGATTTCCCAAATCATTTCAATTTACCAATTAAATTTCAAATTGGATTTCCAACTTATCTCCTTTTAAATAAATTCTTTTTTTTAAATTTCTTCAATTTCAAAAATTGATTCACTTAGAAATTTTCTACTTGAATTTCAAAAATTCAATTTCGTTTATCTTTGGAATCCAATGATGTCAAAACATCCATTCAGCTAAATTTTAGCTTTCAAACAATTTCCAAATATCAATATGATTAATAGCATCACTATAATCATTCACAAATTCATATCACAATAGAAATAAATTCAATCAATGTGAGGGGTCCAGTTGGATCCCTCCAACCTGTTTCCCTGCATCCAAAGACGTTAGCACAATACCAATTCCGCTCCAGTACGGAATTATCGCGGTATATGGGTTTTATAAAAATCCGCTTACTAACGGCGCAATAGGGTCTCATCCGCTATACGAGGCGGGAAATCAATCAATCCAATATATACATATGCCAATATGTATATATTACTATATATATAATAGATATATCCTACTATATCTAATATCACATCCAATAGCAAACAAACAGTCAAATAAATAACTGAAAAATCCAAATTTATTTGAGTGAGAAAAATCTCACCTTTGCTTTTTATTTTGCCATCCATTTCCATTTCTTCTTGATTTTTCTTGCTTTATACCTTGTATAAACAATTTCATACAATCTATCAATATTCGAAAGACTGAACAATTGATTTTTGTTTCAATTGTTTTAGATTAACAAATTTCTCCTTTAATAATTTTATTTAACTACAATTTAATTTTAAAACTCAATTTCTCTTTACTAATCTATTTAATTAAATCGAATACCCTTTTAAAAATCTTCTTGATAACCAAAAACAAATTTAACAAGTTATTATTTTCCCCAAAATTACATATGCATACTTATAAAATAACCTATGCCAGTTTAAAAATCTATTTTCTTTTATATAAACTATACGATGTTATAAAATTACTGGATATGCATTTCTTTACCGTAACATATACGTACTTATCCAAAATCTTTTAAACTGAAATATAAATTTTGTTTTAAACCTTACTGCACAAAATTTCCATTTTATATTTTAATTAACTAGTTAATCATCTTATACAACATTTTAGAATTAAACGGTGAGTTTAAAAACATGTACATATTATAATTTTCTTTTTAGAAATCGACGAAAATAAGAATTTTCTTTACTGTTATTATCAATTTCCTTCATTTACATTTTTTTTTCCACTCTATACATTTATTTATAAATCAAATTGAGTGAAACTGGCATTACCTTACTGTGAAATCACCAAACTCGAACATCGCGACTACCCTAGTTCGCAAGTTCCTCCATCGCGTGCTCGCTGACATCGCGACCCTGGCCACGCCTTCCAGTTCGAGCCTCGCACTGACAGTCGTCGACGTTGAACCCTCCTTCATCGATCGAAGTTCGCGACCCACTACTTCGTTCGAACGAAATCCTATCCCCAGGTCGCCTGCCGCCTTGACATCAACAAACCTCAGTCACGCTCACAACTGAGACCATGAACTCGCGACATCGCCGCCCTCTCTGACATGCCGTCGCATTGCCAATTCAAACATCGCGAACTCACTGTCGATCGCGACTGCTCGACTCGAGCTCTAGTTCGCACTCGAGACGCTGCGCCTCCCTCCTCCGCGATTTAGTAATTTCTCGTTCGTTTTTTTTTTAGGAAGGGAGAAGGAATCGGGGGTTTGAAAGGAGAACGAAACTGAAGGGGACGCCTTTTTTTTCTATTGAACTCGTGAAGCATTGAAGAAGAAACGAAGATAGTATACGAGATTTATTCATCGGCCATTGCTTATTTTCTTCTCAACGAAATGATGAAGTGTTCTGCTGTAAACGAAATAAAGGGGACAAGATGCGTACGTGCTTGGAAAAGGCAGGAGACAAAGTAGGCAGTAGGGTGGCTGAGTTGACCAAAAATTTAAATAAAAAATGAATTTGAATTTGATTTTATTCTGATGCGTTTGCATATCGTACGGTCACGTATTAACTCTGAAAAATACGAAAATTGAAATCCGGTAATAACAAACTATTACGGACCCAATGAAACTGGTTTCATCGAATTCCGAGACTGTGTGAAAATTGACTATTTTTAAATATCGATTCGAACGACTTAATTTCAAAAATGGACAAAACAGTTTAAATTCCAATTCTGAAGGTTCGATTATCTTCGGTATTATAAATACGAATTTTTAAAAGCTTTCGAAATATTTTTCTTCAACTTAAAATTGAGGATTCGAATTTTTATTCAACGCTATATAGATTAAATTCTGTAATTTAACCGCCAATTTCAAAGTTATATCGGGAATTCAAATTAAATTATCGTTCAAATATTTAAAATTAATTAAATATTCTCAATTTAATTTGTTCAAAATTCTGGGTCGTTACAGACTTCCCCCCTTAAAAGAATTTCGTCCTCGAAATTACAAGTTAGGAAAAAAGGTCCTTAACTCGTCTACTATTTTTCACAATCTAATAGTTTTATCAATTTATCAAAACAAATCTTTCTACTAAGGATTCGTTATTATTTCAACTAATTTTCCAACTTCAATTATAAATTTCAAAACATCATTGTTTACTTCAAAATTCAAATTTAAATTTAAATTCAAATTTAAACTTTCAAAATTTTCTCAAAAATTTTCTAACACTCGAAATTTTCGAAAAATTTCGCCAGCGTCTCCTTTGCGCGGCTAATACGGCACGACTACAAAACGTCCCTACGGACTCTCAGATTTCAAAAAGAAAAAGAAAAAGCCAAGCGGCTAGACAAGAAATCATCAAAAACTCATATTATAATTCAAATACTTACCTTTTGTCGAGCAATTCAAATTATCTTTGAAATCAAATCCAATTCCTTTCATATACCTATATATCCTACTAGCCATTATATCTAGTTACAGCATTCAAACTATTTTGCAAATTCGATTACAAAATTTTCAATATAAACTGCTTACACATTTTTAGCTTACTATTGAAGTTATATTCATATTCATTTTCATTCCATTTTACATTTCACATTCATTTGAATTCAATTCTCTATTCCAATCTAATTTGGATTCAATTCAACTTCTGAATATTGAATTTTTTTTCAATTATTGCTCATTCAACTGCCAATATTTTAGATTAGTTCAGATACTAATTCATTACAAATTACAATTCACTTATTCAAATTTGTTTTCAACATTCAGTTTGAATTTCATTTTTATCTTCATTCAATTAGCTTCACTTACTAGTTTTAGTTTAATACTTCACAAATCAAATTCAAATTCAGTCTTATTTTCTTACAAATTCAAAATGAATTTTAACATTTCAATTTCATTTTCATTTAATTGATTCACTTATACTTGCTTTGATTTAACTTCATCCTTTTAAGTTAAATTTATTTTACCAAAATTCAAATTGTATAAGTTATCAACTTAGTAATATTCCATAAATATTTTTATGTAGCATTCCAGAGTTTACCAACATTTCAAAGCCATTTTGAAAACAATTCAAATTCCATTTGAATTTCCAAAACAAAAACCCAAATTTTCCAAACAACCTCCATTTAAAACAATTTGGCAGCAATTCCTCTTCTGGAAACCCGAAAATGAACATCGATAATGCTGCAGTCATTACCGAAGTTATTTTCCAGCGACCGAAAAGAGTTTAGAGCTTTTATCTTTTAAAATACTTTTCAAAACCTTTGAAATTCATTTTCAACTCCAAAAAGATTTAAACTTTCCAAATCTCCAAAATTTTCAAATTCTTTCCAAAACATTTCCAAAAACTTCTCTGGAATTCCGTTTTAAATTACAAATCACATTTATAACTTACATTTTTCAATTTCATTTGTATGTGAATTTTATTTCTTATTCAATTTCAATGATAATCATTAATATTATCACTTCTAACAATCATGCAACCATATACTATAATAATACATAGAAAACATTTCTTTTCTGTACAAAAATAGTTTTGGGCAAAATTATCTCATTTTCCCTATTTAAAACAATACTGTGCCGAATTGTTCTATTCAAGTGTTTAGAGATCCCTATCAATGATCGTTAATTACTCGTATTGACCAGAATCCATATACCACTCAACAAATCAATCATCACAATATAAAACAATTTTTTATATTCACTAACAAATACGCGCTCGTATCTATTATTACACTCAACTCATTCTAGAGTACTACTGACTCTATCTCTAATGAGTAACACCCAACAGAGCAGGGTTGTCGCTTAACCATATGCTCTGATACCACGTTGTCACGTACCGGATTTTTCGACTTTCGAAAATTCGACATCGATACTCACTTTATCGACTGCCGAGCAATCGAGTGCCGGAAACTCCATCGTAAGGGTTTTAAGAAAGAAGAAAAAGGTAGAAGAAGAAGAAGGAAAGAACAACAGAACAAAATCAGAATCTCACATATCGCAGCGGAACAATATATAATAGGTAAATGAATAATCTTTAAACAAAGAACTATATCGGTTTATACATACATCAATCATCAGAGTCAATATACAACAATGGACAGTTATATAACTTGTCCTCATACAGAATACACAGCGGAATAAATACTATTAGATACAAATACTACGTCTCGCCATCCAGCTTGTTTCCAAAGCTCCAGAATATCCTGATAACATAACTCTAGGCTGCCCGTGTGGAAATTGGTGGGCACCCAGAGTTTAGAAGGGAACAATAAACTCCGAGTCAGTCATGGTGACTGGTGTGAGATCGTAAAACAGTTATTCTTTATAACAACAAAATAATTTTTAAAGTCAATTCGCAATGCTTTTTGGAAAATGAAACTACCATAAGACCTCCCACCACACACACAATGCAAACGCAGAATTGGAGGAGATTTTTTCTTATGATAGTCAAAGATGCTTACTACGCAAAATCAAATCATTTTTGATATTATTATTAGTGCATAGTGTAGAAAACATTTCGAAAATATAATATTAATCTTAGCCAGCATAGGCATTCCGCACTTATGCCTACTATAGCTACTATGTTCAATAGCAGGTTACCGCCACATTCCATAGCAGGTAATACAACTAAAACCGTACACGTCACGTATTGTTTCTTTGGATTTCCAACAAATGGTCAGGCTAAGGAACTTCCTATCCACGATGGGTACGTCCCTGGAATAGACGACCCGAGAACCTAACCGGATCTCTGCCAACACAAGGCCGGGTTACCTCTGCAAAAATAGGTAACTACTGACACGCGTATGCCATCCCCCGATCGTAACCGATCTTCCCGAGGATCCCCGATTTCCAACAAACCACATAGATAATAATGCAGCAACCACATAGGTTAAGTATCTGGGCTCCATACCATGATACCACCTCTATCCAGAAGGAATGACATACACTAAGGGGCGCTACTCCCTAGAACCTTGCCGCATCCTTCCTGTTTCGACCATTTCCGGGGTGTGAGGCTCGACGAAGTCTCGTCCACAAAGCTACGCTTTCTACAAAGCCCTGCTTCGGGTCAAACAAAATGATCAACCTATGATCACAAAGATATAAGATCAAACAAATGATCATATCACAAATGATCAAACACTGATCATTTCACAGCAACACTCGGTATGCCACGTTACCAAATTGGGAGTATATCGCTGATAAATTTCAACTACATAACCTCTGAGCTCGTACGTCTCAAAGAAGGGAGTTAAGCTAAGAGAATAAATTCTCCGCCACCAACAGAAATGTATTTGAAAGAAATCAGCTTTATATCTCAATTTGTAACGTCAGACATACAATCCATACAAGTCTGTTTCGGGATCGAACAGAACCGAAGGCACTTCTCACGAAGTCCTTGCATATCCGGATAAATTTCTAATCACGTCCGGACTTCCCGTCACTAAGGGTGATAAAACCTCTAAATCGGAGATCAGCCGATGTAGAGTAACTCGACGGTAATCCTTCCGTTTTCAAAAATATCTGGTCTTCAACACCGGTCTTCGAATGCAATTCATAACGACGTATCACATATTCGGAATGGGTTATACGACCCCATGGTCCTTTCCCGGCTAACCCGAATAGTGAGCGATTATTCAAAATAAGTGTGGCATTCAAATTCATCCAATTCACAACAGATACCTATCTAAAGGTAATTATTGATACTCGGTTATTTAACTATCAATAAAGATGCGCAACATCACCAGATTCCAAATAATTTTCCAAATTATTTCATCTTCAAAAATATCTTTTACTAGATATATAATTTCCACACTTAACCATTTGAAAACAATTTCAAATCAATTTCCACATTTGATTTTATCTTTGAAGATAAAATCTCAAAACAGTTCATTACATATTGGAAAAGCATTTCCATACTTATTTAAAAATAAGTAATTCACAAATCATTTATTTCCAACATTTGAAAATATTGAATATACTTAAATCAAAATTAAGTATATATTTCATTCTTTAAGGAAATCATTCTCTTAAGCACATTTATTTGAGTCAAAACGAATGTTACGTAAAACATCGTTACGACGACTCAAAATCACTAGTATAGGGATTCAAAATTTAGATAGATATATAAATCCCAATACTATACAAAAATATTTCCTTTCGGAAACCATTTACTATAACAACAGTGTTATAGTCCATCATTTCCTTATTTTCTCGAGACGTCTATTTCAACAATAAATGTTGAAATCTATGTTTCGATACTTAACACGTTTTAAAACATCTTTAAAATGTTTAACTTCGTTCTAAAGTATCACTTCTTCAAAAAATGAATCCATTTTATTCAATAATACATTCACTGTCCAAAATCGTGAATATATCTTTTTTTATAATCTTCTATATTCAATTTATCAAATTCAATTGATTTTGAATTTATAAAACAACGTTTATAAATTCTATTTCTGCTTTAATAACAACTTCAACTTATAAATCTTCTTTTTATTAACTTCTATATTTTACTTATCAAAATAAGTGATTTCGACTTTTTAAACAACTTTTATAAATTTCAATTCTATTTATAAAAACTTCAATATCAATTCAATTTCAATATTAATTTCTGAATTTATTTTCGACTTTAAATAAAAAATTCCATACTGATTTCTCAAAAGTTCTTTTCCAAATATTAAATCAATTACAGATTGATTTCTAATTTTATTTATCTCTACTAGAATAAATTCCTTATTTTCCTTCAAATCATTCAATATCCTGTTTTTAAATGGATTCTTCAAATTGAAATCATTTTACATTGATTTCCCAAATCATTTCAATTTACCAATTAAATTTCAAATTGGATTTCCAACTTATCTCCTTTTAAATAAATTCTTTTTTTAAAATTTCTTCAATTTCAAAAATTGATTCACTTAGAAATTTTCTACTTGAATTTCAAAAATTAAATTTCGTTTATCTTTGGAATCCAATGATGTCAAAACATCCATTCAGCTAAATTTTAGCTTTCAAACAATTTCCAAATATCAATATGATTAATAGCATCACTATAATCATTCACAAATTCATATCACAATAGAAATAAATTCAATCAATGTGAGGGGTCCAGTTGGATCCCTCCAACCTGTTTCCCTGCATCCAAAGACGTTAGCACAATACCAATTCCGCTCCAGTACGGAATTATCGCGGTATATGGGTTTTATAAAAATCCGCTTACTAACGGCGCAATAGGGTCTCATCCGCTATACGAGGCGGGAAATCAATCAATCCAATATATACATATGCCAATATGTATATATTGCTATATATATAATAGATATATCCTACTATATCTAATATCACATCCAATAGCAAACAAACAGTCAAATAAATAACTGAAAAATCCAAATTTATTTGAGTGAGAAAAATCTCACCTTTGCTTTTTATTTTGCCATCCATTTCCATTTCTTCTTGATTTTTCTTGCTTTATACCTTGTATAAACAATTTCATACAATCTATCAATATTCGAAAGACTGAACAATTAATTTTTGTTTCAATTGTTTTAGATTAACAAATTTCTCCTTTAATAATTTTATTTAACTACAATTTAATTTTAAAACTCAATTTCTCTTTACTAATCTATTTAATTAAATCGAATACCCTTTTAAAAATCTTCTTGATAACCAAAAACAAATTTAACAAGTTATTATTTTCCCCAAAATTACATATGCATACTTATAAAATAACCTATGCCAGTTTAAAAACCTATTTTCTTTTATATAAACTATACGATGTTATAAAATTACTGGATATGCATTTCTTTACCGTAACATATACGTACTTATCCAAAATCTTTTAAACTGAAATATAAATTTTGTTTTAAACCTTACTGCACAAAATTTCCATTTTATATTTTAATTAACTAGTTAATCATCTTATACAACATTTTAGAATTAAACGGTGAGTTTAAAAACATGTACATATTATAATTTTCTTTTTTCAGAAATCGACGAAAATAAGAATTTTCTTTACTGTTATTATCAATTTCCTTCATTTACATTTTTTTTCCACTCTATACATTTATTTATAAATCAAATTGAGTGAAACTGGCATTACCTTACTGTGAAATCACCAAACTCGAACATCGCGACTACCCTAGTTCGCAAGTGCCTCCATCGCGTGCTCGCTGACATCGCGACCCTGGCCACGCCTTCCAGTTCGAGCCTCGCACTGACAGTCGTCGACGTTGAACCCTCCTTCATCGATCGAAGTTCGCGACCCACTACTTCGTTCGAACGAAATCCTATCCCCAGGTCGCCTGCCGCCTTGACATCAACAAACCTCAGTCACGCTCACAACTGCGACCATGAACTCGCGACATCGCCGCCCTCTCTGACATGTCGTCGCATTGCCAATTCAAACATCGCGAACTCACTGTCGATCGCGACTGCTCGACTCGAGCTCTAGTTCGCACTCGAGACGCTGCGCCTCCCTCCTCCACGATTTAGGAATTTCTCGTTCGTTTTTTTTTAGGAAGGGAGAAGGAATCGGGGGTTTGAAAGGAGAACGAAACTGAAGGGGACGCCTTTTTTTTTCTATTGAACTCGTGAAGCATTGAAGAAGAAACGAAGATAGTATACGAGATTTATTCATCGGCCATTGCTTATTTTCTTCTCAACGAAATGATGAAGTGTTCTGCTGTAAACGAAATAAAGGGGACAAGATGCGTACGTGCTTGGAAAAGGCAGGAGACAAAGTAGGCAGTAGGGTGGCTGAGTTGACCAAAAATTTAAATAAAAAATGAATTTGAATTTGATTTTATTCTGATGCGTTTGCATATCGTACGGTCACGTATTAACTCTGAAAAATATGAAAATTGAAATCCGGTAATAACAAACTATTACGGACCCAATGAAACTGGTTTCGTCGAATTCCGAGACTGTGTGAAAATTGACTATTTTTAAATATCGATTCGAACGACTTAATTTCAAAAATGGACAAAACAGTTTAAATTCCAATTCTGAAGGTTCGATTATCTTCGGTATTATAAATACGAATTTTTAAAAGCTTTCGAAATATTTTTCTTCAACTTAAAATTGAGGATTCGAATTTTTATTCAACGCTATATAGATTAAATTCTGTAATTTAACCGCCAATTTCAAAGTTATATCGGGAATTCAAATTAAATTATCGTTCAAATATTTAAAATTAATTAAATATTCTCAATTTAATTTGTTCAAAATTCTGGGTCGTTACAATAACAACATTGAAACATCATTTATTTTCTAATACATATAGCACAAAATAACATGAATGATACTTAATGTATACATTGTTTAGACAAATTTTTCGAATAACCAAATAAATTTACTCTCTACTTCGAATATTCATACAAACCTAATATCTAAGATAATATGACATAGGCATAAGTTAAAGGTAACTAATATTCACTATTAAAAAAATACTTCTAGATACACATAAAAGAACTTTACAGACAATTGATTAAAATAAATTTTGATCAAATGAGTAAAGAAACATAATCAACAAAGAAAACTAATAAAAATAACTATTATTATTAGAATAAATTAATTGTAGAGACTATATTTACAGTAGAAAAAAGTATTTTGTAACAGACACATCTATATATGCATAGAAGAAACAAATATTGAAATGAAAGTGTTAGTGGTATATGGTGAAATAACAATTTAAAAAAATTCATAAAGTAGCTAAAGTTAGTTCGTTTTATTATGGATCAAAACCTATGAAAACTATGGGTTACTCAGAAAATATATCTTTCCTTATAAAATTAAAAGTTAAAAACTTCAATATCAAATCTGAATTATTTTCTTGCAAATTCTTTAAAATATTTAGTTGAATAAAAATATTTGACATACCTCTTCCAATAATAAACTGACATCACTTTATACCTAACTCTACATTCAAATGTACTTTTGATTTAAATTTGACTCTTATTTATTAACTCGGCACATTTGCCTTGTATTTTTCATGTAATTAGCCTTCATTTAAATTTATATTTCACATGCTATTGTGGTTCCAAATATTGACAATGAGTTTTTTCAGAGATACATTTGGACAGTGGACATGAATTTTGTATGGAGTACCAATTCAACATCAGTATGTCTGCTTGTAATATTTTGTATTTGTACATCTTGACGTCAAGATAATATTTTAATTATAACCCTATTTTCACTTTTCATGTAAGACAAAAATTATAATCATGTTTATCATATATAAGATGTATAATATTTCATTTCAAGCATAAGTAATTATGAAGAATATAATATTGGCTTTAAAAGCATTAAAAAAATTACTTTAACAATATTTTGTTCGTTTATAGAATAAATTTATCTAAATATTATCTCATATGTGAAGAAAATTTGTTAAGAACAAATGGTGAGTTTCTGCTTTACTCTTTCTCTATAGTAAGAAAGCATTTGTTAAATTTATATAAAAATTTCGTACTGTAAAATTTGAAGTGCATCACCATGTTACTTATAAACATCACAAAAAATTGCAAAAGTTTAAGTTAACTAAGTTATGCATATCCTTTAACAAATTTATAATTATTTTTAAACCAAACATATTTTCTAATATTTTAAGGATCATTATACTTGACATTAGTGCATTTTAAGAAAGAAGCATCTCTAGCATAAATGCTTATTATGTTTACAAACCTATGATGACCCAATTGTTAAAAAATATTTTAGAACCTATATTTTTTAGTGTATGAAGATAAGGTCAAACACGACGACAATTTTGTTTATACTTAATATCATATAAACCGAGAAAGTAAAGAAAATTAAGATAAGGATATTTTCTAATTTAAACCTAAATTCAAACTAATTAGGAAATTATTAATAATGTGAATTTAATGTTATACTTATACAAATTAAACTTAGATAATTGATTACACAATTATTCTTAAATCAACTCTATTTAATCGTAGTTAAAGTAATTAATTTTCATCAATTTCATAATTCAATTATAGTTAACACTTGAAAATTAAAAAATAGAATAATAAGATAATATTCATTTCTCTTTGAAGCATAGCCTAATCATTTATCAAACTAATATTCAACTAAGAAACAAACAGTTAAAATTTTAAACTAACAGATAATAGCTTTGGCCCTTATCTTTATTAATAGTTGGCTTGGAAGCGCAATATTTTGGACCGACCGTGAACTTCCCAAAATACTCTTCACTCATATATAATCCAAGTAGTATCTGTATTATTCTTTTTACAACCACCTAAAACAAAAAATAATTTATGTTATTTCTAATCTATTATCTCTACGCTAGACTGGAACAATTCAAACTAAGTTAAAACTTGAATATTTCAATGAATATATTTCTAGGTTTGCGTGTTCGCTGAAATGAGAATAGGCCAAATATGCACATCAGATAATAAAAGATTCTTCTAGATAATTCAACACATCTTTCTATATTAATAGTTGTAATACGGTTGGTGTCACACATTTTTGGTGTCAACGTGAACTACCAAAAATTCCATTCTATTTTGATATCACTTAAAATTGGATGTAACTTCTTCTACAAGTTCAAACTTCCTCTCTGTAAATATTACAAAATTTTAATATCATTTAAATACAAGATCTAACAAATAAACCTCTACAAATATTATCAAATTTTAGTATCACTTGAATATAGGATCTAATAAATAAACTTCGTTTTACAAAATCAAAACTTCTCCTCTACAAATAGTATCAAATCTTAAAAACACTTTAAAAAAATCTAACAAATTAACCATTTTTTACAAATTATTAGAAACAAAAATTCAAATAACAACAAATTAGATATTGCCATTAAGAAATAAAAAGAAAAACTTACTGCACATGATTTCGACGTAAAAATATGACTTAACTATTGTGCAAATCATTTCTCTTAAATATGCTAAACACATTCAATTTATAGACAAACAATTCACGTGTAAAGCATGTACCATCATCACGCGCAAAGCACATGCCGTAATGCTATTAGTTATAAATCTAATGGTTAACTTTATTAAATATATGGAATATGGTAGAAGCAAGTCAACTTCGTTCACTTTTTAGAATAAAATTTAAATCAACTAAATTACACATATTCTCTAATAAATGTTTAATTATTTAAAAAAATAGCGTATTTTATGAGTTTCAAAATTGGATAAAGCAAGAAGTAAGAATTTCAGAAACTTAATGCATTTAAAAACCAAACATAACGTTACCTTAGAACCGAAAGTCAAGATAATTTATAATTTCATCAAGTTGTCAATCTTGCTTGTGAAGCGAATGTGTATAGTTTAAGTTTATAAATATTGTATAAAAATCAATATGCATCAAGGTGATTAAAGGAAGTAATAGATATGAAATTTAGTTCAATTTGTAGACTATTATTGATATAGAAATTTCGCATGATAATAAGTGTAAAAATAGATCCAGCATGAAATAGAGAATGTGGTGCATAAACATGGATCATTAAAAGACAAACGATGGTAGTTTTTGGGAAAATTTATGCATGTAAGCCACTTTCAAAATGTAATATAAGAACCATACTCTTTCCAAACTCATTAGAAAAACATAAGTAAAATAATTAATTACCATCAATGTGAGAATTCCATTACAATTCATTTTGAATATTAAAGATGAAAGAATAAGAGAATATTTATTCCTCTCTGAATCATAGCCTAAATAATCTATTAAATCAATATTCTACTAAGAAACAAAAATGTAAAGTTTCAAACTAACCTATGGCGGCAACATGCCTTTTAGAAATAACTTTAATAATTGACTTTGTTAAGTATATGGAATCTGCTAGGGGTCCATTCAATCTCGTTTACTTTTCAAAAATTAACTAAATTGCACATATTCTCTAACAAATGTATAATTATTTTCAAAAACCAAGTATATCTTTTGATAGTTTTAAAACTAGATAGAGTGGAAAATAAGAGTGAAAATTAGGTTAAAGGGCTTCTCATTTTAGGGTAATAAGTTTTAAGGACAACACTTATGAATAATTAGTTCTAAGGACAATTTACAAGAAAATGATAAATTCATTTATCTTCTTAAGTTATATAGGAAAATAGTAAATTCATTTAGCATTATTTCTATATAACTAAAAATGATAATTTCATTTATCTTTTTTCTGTAAATTGTCCTTAAAACTAATTTTTCAAAAGTGTCATCCTTAAAACTTATTACCCTGCACAAAGAAGCCCTTTGAGTGAAATTCTCTAAATAAGAATATAGAAACTTAATGCATTAGAAAAAACCAAGCATAACATTATTATTAAAACCGAAAGTATAGTTAATTTATATTTTCACTTATTGTCAATCTTGTTTATGGAGCTAATGTATATATAATTTATAATTTAACCAATTGACAATCTTCCCAGTGAATCTAATATATATAGTTTAAGTTTATAAATTGTATAACAAATTCATTATGCATCAAGGTAATTAAAGGAAATAAATAAATACTCGGTTCAATTTGTAGATTGTTATCGATGTTAAAATTTTCATACTAATAAGTGTAAAAATATAATCAACTTGAAAATAAATATATATTTATTAGTATATACAACTGAAGATGAAAGTAAATTAAGATGTTCACTATTTTAAATTTGAAATCAAATCAATTAAGTTATGAAGCTAATTAAGTTAATTAATTAACATTATTATGATAATTGAAGGAAAACATAATTACCATCAATTACCGTTACTATGATAGTTAAAGGCAAACATAATTACCATTAATTACCATTAATATATTAATTAAAGAAAAACGTATTTGTGTATATCTTCCTAAAAATCGTATTTTGATTTAATTAACAAATATTAAATCATTGAATAACCTAATTCAATTATTTTGATTCAATCACCAAATTTGAAATCATCGAATAACTTAATTCAATTACTCAAAAGACTGTGTGTATCTTCTTTAAAATCATATTTTGATTCAATTGTCAAATTTGAAATCATCGAATAACTTAATTTAATTGCTCAAAAGACATATATAATCACTCTTGTAATGTCATATTTCAAGCACACGATATTGTGTTTCATAAGATCTCTTACCATCATTAGAATTATATTCTATTATTTCTTGCCAATATACAAACATTAACGTATCATTTTGCATAATGGTGAATATATAATGAATCAATTCGTACCATGATCCATTCATGTTTAATAGAATTAATAAAAAAATTAATAGTACCTAACTTACTAAGAAAATTCAATTATACTATAATTTAATGAACTTTATATGCCACATTAATTTTGAACCTCGCCAAGAAATGAAAATAAAAAAGTTGATTACATATACTAAAAAGCAAAATTTAAGTAAGGTGATAATGGAGATATTTATATAATGATAGTAGAAAACTCAGCATACTAAAAAAATGAGAATCATAACCTAATATTGACATTAAATCCAATTTTGATGGAAAAAAAATATTTGGTTGAGAATTTAGGGAAAATATTACCTTCGCTGATGTAAGACTGATGTAAGATGAAACAAAATGCACAAGGATTTTGGTTGAGAAAATTTGAGATTCTGATGCATAATATAAAGAGTTAGGCACAATGAACTCCTGAAAAATTAGTTTTATTTATTTTATTTTTTATGGAACCAAAAGGATTAGGTATGTAGTAAAGCATAAAATATGGTTGGAACACGGAAAAGATGTTGTAAAATATATGGAATTGTGGATATGAGAAAATGAAATTAGTTTGACCAGAGTAGTAAAGTCAATGAGAAAAAATAGTAGTAAATTAATCTAAATAACCAAAGGGAAAATGCGACCCTTGATTTTCCAGAATAGGTAAATAGTGATAATATTGACGTTACATAAAATAATCTGGAGGAGCTAATGATAAAAGGTTTTCTAAAACTGATGAGGGGTGAGTATATGATTCAAGATTGACTGAGAAGTGAGAATACTAATGGTCTCGTATTCTCTATTTTATACAATAGAACATATAGATAGATAGATAAATAGAATTGAAGGATGTGACTAATGTGAAGATCTGCCTTTCTTACATCTAAAGATGGCACTTAATACATTCATGGTATTCATGTGCCGATCATCTAGGTGTTCAAAAGACAAGTCATGGGGTAAAGGAAATAAAAGAGAAGGAAACAAACATAGATTTTTCTCACAACAACAGAGTTTCATATACATCATCATGGAATAGTACTTATGGTTACTCCAAAATGTTACATCAAAGTTACAACAAGTGTTATTCCTAACAAGGTCAGCTATATCAGCCTATCCAAACTACTAATACATAATATACAGTCACAACAGAAATATAAATAACTACAAGATGATGATGAAAGTTCCGACTCTATACTGCTTCCCAAAATGCTCTAAAAAACCCTGAATACTTGGCTACTCATAAAAATGTGAGTACCCAAGAGTTTAAGGAAAGAAATAAAACTCCGGGTCAGACATGGTTCTAATGTGAGTAAAGCATAAGTTTAACTTTATAAGAACCTTCAAATTAAAGGTATCTCATAAGACCACGCCGCAAATAAACACGGATGGAATTTTACCTTATAATAACCAAAACATTTCTATATAAAATCCTCTTATATTATCATAATGTCTAGGTTTAAAATAAATATGGAATCATAGCCGAAATTGTTACATTATTAAATTCCAGCATAATAGATATACAATCATGTCCGAAGGCTATTGGCAAATGGATTCCAACTATGAAAGGGTAAGGGTATACCCACCGAATCCGAACACTTTTAGATAACATGTACAGGACGCCACAACGTAGTGCACACCATATAAATGATACGATTTTATTACCACTTATTAAGTGACTGTCAATGTGACATGCATGGTCTATATAAGAAAAGACCCGCTAACCTACTATTTAATTTACAACAATCAAGTACAAATATTATTCTTTATTAATTGTGCATGAGGTTTGAAAATAATTTTCAAACATCATTCTAACTTAGTCTCACTTTTCAAGTTCCTTACCCAAATTAATGCAAAATTTAGTACTACTATTCACATATGGTTTGGTTCCTAAATAACATCAGTTGAGACTTACGCCAATCTGATTTTCTTGATATATTTTTCTAAGCTACATTGATCCGACCTAACTACATAGTTTTCATCGTTGGGTCATCGAATAAAAAACATCTAATAAATTTAGGCTATAATTATTTTGGTTCAACATATATGTCTATCAAAGAATTGTTTTATTCATACATGTATAGGATGTCCAAAGTGGTAGGTTGATTACTAAAATCATATATTATATATTGTCAATTATTAGTTAAAACAACTATGAGCATGAGGTACACTTTTTAAAGTAACACTTTATTTCTGTGAATTTAAGTTTGTTCTTTCTCCAAGTCATAAATGTTTCCTACTAGCTATGTATATTTATTTGCAAGAAGCTGGATCACTTATTTAATGTTCTTATTAAGCAATAAGCATTAAACAAACAAGAATAGAACTGCACAATAACTCTAACTACATTGTGTTCAGTGTCTAATGTTTACTCTCTCTATTTATGCACACTTTGATTGTGGTTTGAATATCTTTCATGATTATAAATGGTTGATAACATTTAAAATTCAACTAATAAATGAGATATTTTCCCACTCTTTCCATATTTGGAGTTGCTTGAATTGATGGCTTTTTGCGTTTTCAAATGGAAATTACAAGGAAAAAGGTGATATTTTGTTTTATCGATTGGTTTGACATCAATTGTGAATATTACCTTGAGACTTTATGGATGCAATTTTCATGTTTAGCAATATCCTGATGTTTGAAATTAATTTTTATTTAATGTAAAAATTGTTAAACTAGATCTGCAGATTTCAAAAGAAATTGGAGAAATACCCATACATTTAGTTGCTCGTAGTTGAGTTAACTAAATTAGCATCGAAGAATTTTTTTTCAAATTTAAAAAGTGAAATATACTTTTACAAAATAAGTAATTAATTGTTTAACACAACTAATAATAGTTTTACTAATGTGTCAAATTCATGGTCTTAAATCTCCTATATATCGCCCGAGATTTCCTCCAAGATCTCCTTTTCACACTTAAACGAGACGAGACATCAAATCTCCCTCGACACTCAACTCGTCCAAGATATTCAAATCTCACCCGAAATATGGATCAAAATCTCACCGAGATCTCACCCGAAATTATACATTTTTCTTATTTTCCATAATATTTTTTATTTTCATATTGATTCAAAAGAAACTACTCAATCCAATTATAATTTACCAACTTCTTGAACATATTCTTTACTTTTTATCTTAATGAGTCATAGCGAAAGGTTTCACTTCTTTATTATGTTCAAATAAAAGGATATTATTCAATCATTACCAAATCAATTAAGCTAATCAAGTTACTACTCTTCTAAAAATATTCCTTTTTCCATGTAAATCAAGTATGTTACCATTTTTATTTTTACAAAGAAAGTTATAACCGATAAATAAATTTTTGACACATCAATTTTAGACACATAAGTACATCCGAGATATTCCCGAGATACATTATAAGACCCGAGATGTCAATCCGAGATGTACACCCGATATGTACTCATCTTGTCCGAGATCTCCCTCAATACGAGATAACTTGTGTAAAAATTCCGAGACGAAACGTGACCGAGATTCGATATTTAAAACCTTGGTCAAATTAAGAAAGTGCAGTTGCAGTGGTTGCTTATATTGGATTTTTCTGTGTTAGTTAATAACATGATCTACAATATAATTAATCCAATTCTATGCAAATGGGTAGGATGTTACTAATACAATGAACTAAATTGTCAACTTAATATCCTTTCATATTTACCTATCAAAATCATGTGGCACAATGGATCTCAAATCAAAGAGGAGAACTTAGCAATGTGATAAAGGAAACGACAATTCATTTGCCGTTGTGGAGAAGATATGAAGCATTGAATATTGGACAGATACAAAGTATGCGTAAATTCCACTCTTCAATTTGATCGATATTAAAAAGTAAAAATCAATTTATAGTTTATTATAGATCAAAAATAATAAATTCATAATAACTAAAAGAATCAAAATAATGAGAGCATGGGAAACTATAAAAAATTTGTCATATTGAAGTGAATATATTAAAAAATTCATTTCATAGTAACTAAAAAACAAAATAAAGCATGGGAAACTACAAAAAACTTTGTTATATTAAAAAAATGTTACATTCATGCTCTTATGGATGTTCATGTGTCTATATATGCATTGTGCATTTGTATAAATGAATAGGAACTTTAAATTATGTACATACTCATTATATTTTACAAAGACCAATCTCATATAATATTACATTTTTCCTATTTTAATGTGGTAAAAATCTCCCATCGATCAAACTTTGCGTTCATGCAAAGCATAATGACATATTATAATATTATATCAGAAACAAAACTTGAACTCGTGCCATTGGCACAGCCTTCATACTAGTTTTGTAACATAAAAGGTGGCCTACATAGTGTCACCATTATTATAAAAGCATAAACTATTTAAAAAAACATTATGTTGAAATATACATAGTATTAAGGTTATCAATGTTTAAAGTGTATATACATATTAAAAAATTAGCCCTAATTTTTTAAATGCAAATCTCCAACAATCATATTTACAACGTATAAAAGACTCAAATATATATTTACATATGCAGATATAAACAGTTATAGGTGACACTACAACAAAATTTAATTTTGACTGCAACGATTCTCAGCGTTCTAATCACAAATGCAGTCAAAGTGATTTAGTCGAAAAGAAAATCACGTCCAAACGCTGTATGATGTATCAAGCAAAATTATAAGGCGTACTCTAATGAAATTATATGGCGGGCTTTCCTTTCATTTTTGTGGCCAAATCTTTTTACTATTATATCTTCTTCTTCTCGTTTCCAAAAGCAAAATGGTAACGAAACTCTAAAACGATTCTCGTTGATGCCAACCTCCTAAAAAGTAATCGTCCGACCTCCTCCTCCATGTTGGACTCATTTCTTCGCTCGATCAAAACTTCCCTCTAAGCAATCGTCCGGCCTCCTGAAGCAATCGTTCAGCCTCCTTCTCCTTGCTAGATGGAATCATTCAGTCGTTTATTTTCCACCGGGCAGATCTACTTAATTTTCAAGTCAATAAGTTTTTTTGCAATTCATCATGATTTATCATTTTGGCAATTTTCTGGTCAATTTTCAGGTCAACATTAAATTCTCCATGGCCTCCACGGATTTGGCTCATTGTCCGAAGTTGCGACTTCATCAAAACTCCTTATCTTGCCCTAACATTCATCAAATTATTCGAATTAATTTCACGCAATCTTATGCACCAATCCCGCATCTTTGCTTAAGTTATTTTCTGATGTAGCCTCGCATGGATCCAAAGTTCGAGTCAAACACCGATGTTGTAGCCTTATGCAATTTCCTGGTTATAGAGTTCAGATCCGTGTTGTTCTGAATCTATTGCTCACTATTGTGACGCCCCACCTCTATACCCACGCTAGCCAAGGACACTACGAGGTAATGCCGTCAACTAGCATGGAGAATAAGGCTGTTGAGGAGCGACCATCTGTATAATTGCTTTGTGCGAGTACCGATATGCCAGATAAAAATATAACTTTTCATCTCAAGAGGAAATCGACATACCGATACAAACTCAAAGCTACTACAGAGTGGCTATATGGACTTCGAAAAAAAATATAGAAATAAACATAACACAAATCAGTCACAGACAATTCATATCACAAAGGCGGAAATAGATATGAATATAACACATGAAAGTGTACATCAGAGTAGTGGTCAAATAAGATCCATAATAACACAAAAGGATAGATACAAGTGCAAGGCAAAAGAATATGTATACATCAAGGAGTCTAAATCTCAAATGTATACAACAAAAACTACTAAACTAGAGTAGTTAGCCAAAAGTCAGAAGATGGCTCCAGATAAGAAGTCATGAGGAAGCACCTGTAAAATCTCAGTCTGACCCGAGTATTATTTAAGAAGAAAATAATAAACGGATCAGTCTAGCTATAAATATCAGATAAAGTGATATAGAATAAGGGATATGACAAAAACGTATCATAACCATAATACCATACTGTGATAAGCACGTAATTGAAAATCAACAAGAGATTAATCAATATCACAAGAATCTTCTCAAAGATTAAAAAGAATGTCATATTCTTTATTTAATTCACCAAGCCACAATAATGACATACATATCAATGAAAATTGTAAAAGTTGGTGAAACATAAAATTCCAGAAATCATCAACAGGAAATCCAGAAAACACAATAGATAGGAACAACGACGTCGTACAGCGTAACGTCCGATGAACCAAAGCACAATAAAAAGGAACAACGACGTCGTACAGCGTAACGTCTGATGAACCAACACACGATAAAAAGGAACAACGACGTCGTACAGCATAACGTCCGATGAACCAACACACGATAAAAAGGAACAACGACGTCGTACAGCGTAACGTCCTGTAACAACCCGCATATCTATCGATTTTATATTTAAATATTTTATCGTTAGTCGGATGTTAGTCCGAAAAGCTACTTTTTGCATACGGTCAAATTAGGACTCGAGACCACTCCCATTGAGTTCAAAATGACGTTTGGGATCTTTTTGAGTATACACTTCGACATCTTTGGAGTAAGTGGAAATTTCGTCACTTTTTCCCGCCTTTGACTTTGGTTTGGACTACACCTTCTTAATTCAGCCCAACCCTCTTCCTCACTTTATCAAACACTTCAAGCTTTGTCAAAAATGGTGGTGGGAAAGAGAAATTAAAACTCCAAACTCAAATTCTATTTCAAATCCGAGATTCAGCTCCAAATTCACGTGAAGAACATTGATTCAAGCTTGTTGGTGTTCTTGCTTTGCTCTCAAGTCTCATCTTCATCAATTTCGTGGAAAAGGTGAGATTTTTGATCTCACATCTTGCCTATAATCATCATTGGACTGTTGGGAATGATTCCTCATCACTTTAGCATGCCCGTTTGCATTTGGTTTGGATTGAATTGGCGAAAAACTCCAATTTTTAGCATTGTTGGTGAGTTTAGGTCGTTCTGCCCAGGTTAAGTCGTCCAAGCTGCTAGCTCACGCGCGTTGAAAAGTCACCGCCTTCTTAGGTCGTTCACGAGTTAAAGGCTTAGGTCGTTCACGAGTTAAAGGCTTAGGTCGTTCGTGAGTTAAAGAGTTAGGTCGTTCGCGAGTTAACTCCTTGGGTCGTTTAAGGCTTAAGTCGTAGGTCGTATGGCTCTTAAGTCGTAGGTCGTATGGCTTTTAAGTCGTAGGTCGTATGGCTCTTAAGTCGTAGGTCGTATGGCTTTTAAGTCGTAGGTCGTTGGCTTTTAAGTCGTAGGTCGCTGCTTCTACTAAGTCGCTCGGCCATGCCAACTCCGCTAGCTAGCAACTGTTAGGTCGTATGACCTTGAGTCGCTCGTATGGGTTAGGTCGTGGAACCTTAAGTCGTAGGTCGTCTCCGACCTAATATTTCCCCTGCTATTTCACTAGGTCGCTTGACCTTAAGTCGTAGGTCATCTCCGACCTATGCCCCACTAAGTCGCAAGTTGTTAAGTCGTTAAGTCGCATGGCCTTGATTTCCTTAGGTCGAACCCCGTACACCTCTGCGTAGGCGATCTTATCTGAAAAGCATTCAACAGAACTTCCACTTTGATGCATTTTGAGCTGATTTCCTTGGATTTTGTTCACGTCTTCGAATGTGAATTTTTGTGATAGATTGTTTCAACAATCGCTTTATGACTTGTCACTTTAAAGATATATGAAGGTTTCAATACTAATAGTCAATATCAAAACTCTTTCATCAAAGCGATTTCAACACTATTTTAAATATCAAAAGTTCGTTTTCTCAAACCGATTTCCAATCTACTAGTATATACAAGCCTTTACTTCACTCGAATGAGAAATCGACTTAAACGACTTAGTAAAACGAGTGGTATGAAACGCTTGCGTTCACTTCGTCGGTTAGCTCTTGGACTTGTTCGTTTGAACCCTTTTGTGACAATTTCCTAGTGGAGATCTACAGTTTGTTCGTAAATATTTAAGTTAAGCAAGTGGTTATGGGACATGAAGCTAAACTCATACATTTACTAGCTTGGTGTGATTGACACTTCCTTATGATCATGACGATCATTCATGTGATTTAGACTAGCGATTGAGAGATGTCTCTTTGTCTGCGAGGGAGACTAGACCCCACTTGGGTGATGTTTCTACTCACATATATGGGGCTGCACCCCATGGTCTTTGGGCCGTTCTTGTGTCAAAGGCCTTCGGGCCATCCGTGTGTTTGGAAAATTAAATGGATAGCTTCCATGAGATAGCTTCTCGTCCGTGTGCTCGGACTTCCCCCTTTTAGTTATTTCTGGATTTCGTGTGTTGATTTCTGGGATTTGTTTTGGATTTCGTGTGTTGATTTCTGAATTTAGTGCTTCACCAACTTTTGTGGTTTTCATTGATATGATATCAGTTTTTTTGTGTATTGGTGAATTTGTGTGTCATTACCTGCTTATGGGTTTGGATCTTTGAGAAGATCCTTGTGAAATTAATTAACCTCTTGTTGATTATCATTTACGTACTTATAGTAGTACGACGTTATGGTTATTACATGTTCATGTCATGTCATTTACTTTATACCATATCATCTGATATTTATAGCTAGACTGATCCGTTTATTATTTTCTTATAAATAATACTCGGGTCATACCGAGATGTTACAGGTGTTTCTGCTTGACTTCTTCCCAGGATTTGCTACTCTGACTTTTGGCTAACTATTTAGATTAGCAGTTTTGTTGTATACACCTGAGATATTGACTCATAGATGTATTCTTTTGGTATAGCACGTGTTGCTATTCTTTTGTATTATTGTGGATCTTTTTGACCACAACTCTGATGTACACTTTCATGTGTTAGTTATATATTCATATCTTTTTCCGCCTTTGTGATATGGATGTCTGTGACTGATTTGTGTTATGCATATTTCTATGTTTGTTTCCGAAGATTATTTATAGCCACCGTGTGATAAGCAATTACATGGATGGTCGCTCCTCAACAGCCTTATTCTCCACCCTAGTTGACAACACTACTCCGTAGTGTTCTTGGCTAGCGTGGGTATAGAGGTGGGGCGTCACACGTCCGATGAACCAACACACGATAAAAAGGAAGAACAACGATGTCGTACAACGTAACATCTGATGAACCAACACGTAGTAAAATGGGACATCGACGTCGTACAGCGTAACGTCCGATGAACCAAATCACAATAAAACGGAACAACGACGTCGTATAGCGTAACGTCCGATGAACCAAAGCACAATAAAAAGGAACAACGACGTCGTACAGCGTAACGTCCGATGAACCAACACACGATAAAAAGGAAGAACAACGATGTCGTACGACGTAACATCCGATGAACCAACACGTAGTAAAATGGAACATCGACGTCGTACAGCGTAACGTCTGATGAACCAAATCACAATAAAATGGAACAACGACGTCGTACAGCGTAACGTCCGATGAACCGAATCAAAGAGACATCGCACATTGCTAGTCTAAATCACGGAAATGATCGTCATTGATCGTCAAGAAGTGTCAATCACACTAAGCTAGTAAATATATGAGTTTAGCTTCATGTCCCATAACCACTTGCTTAACTTAAATATTTACGAACAAAATGTAGATCTTCACTAGAAAATTGTCATAAGAGTTTCAATCGAACAAGTCCATAAATTAACCGACGAAGTAAACGCAAGCGTTTCATACCACTTGTTTTGCTAAGCCGTTTAATTAGATATTCTCATACGAATGAGGTAAAGGTTTGTATATACTAATAGATTGGAAAACGGTTTTGAAAACAAGCTTTATATTTAAAAATAGAGTTGAAATCGTCTTTGCAAAAGAGTTCGAATATTTACTACTAGTATAGAAAACCTTTATATTTTAAAGTGACAAATCATAGAAGTGATTGTAGAAGCAATCAATCATAAAAATTCACATTCGAAGACGTGAATCAAATCCAATTAAACCGATAAAGAATCCATCAAAGTGGATATTCAAAAATCCTGAAAAAGGAGTCATCAAAGTCATAATAAATGATAACAACAAATAGGATCATCACGAATCGATTCAAATTGGAAATTCAATCCAAAAAGGCAAACTGGACTGAAACAACAGGTTCAGTCGACTGAACAGAGTTTTTCAGTCGACTGACCCTGTACCTGGAAATTTTCCAGGTTCAGGAACCTTTCTGTTTCCAGGTTTAGTCGACTGAACAGAGTTTTCAGTCGACTGAATCATGCCTGGAAACTTTCGGGTTCCAGGTTCAGTCGACTGAACAGAGAATTCAGTCGACTGAATCATGCTTGGGCTGTTTTTCAGCCTATACAAAATAAAGAGAAAACTCTTCCAAAACGCAACCGAACGAACATTGGCTCTAAGGGTTTATGCCAAACAGCAACCCGGCCTTATATGCTCCTCGGTGCATCACCAAAAGCATGATCAAACATCCATAAAAGGATTTTCACATAAATTAGACTTAGAAATCCAAAAATTGGAATATTCACAAAACCAATCCAAATCAAGGGCAAATACACATGAAGAGGTGTTAGGAATTCATACATAAAAACCAAAGATAATTATAGTCATAGATGTGAGATAAAAATCTCACCTTTGAACCCAAACAAATGAAGAAGAAGCTTTGGAGCAATGGCAAGAGCAATTACACTTCAATTCCAACTCAACAACCTTGAATTCAAAGCTTAAAATAAGAACATTCCCAAAGTTAGGTTTAGGAATTTCTGAAATTGGAAGAAGAAAGAGTTGGAGAAGAAGAAGGAGATGCTTACCAATGGGTTCACTTTGATTTTGGAGCAAGAATTTGAGATTGAAAGAGGAACTAGGGTTTGGAGTTTTAATTTCCCATCTCTCCCACCATTTTTGCCTTAGAACTGAAAAGAGGAGGAAGTGAGAGTGAATGGGGAGGAATGGTTCAGTTTGGGGTATAAGGATGACTAGTGGGCTGAACCCAAACCCAAACCCAAAGTGAAAAAGTAGCAAAATTCTACTAACTCCAAACATATCGAAGCTTATACTCAAAAAGGTTGCAAACGGCATTTTGAACTCAATGGAAGTGGTCCCGAGTCCTAATTCGACAGTTTGCAAAAAGTAGCTTTTCGGACTAAAATCCGACTAACGATGAAATATTTAAATATAAAATCGATAAATATGCGGGTTGTTACAGACTCCCCTCCTTAAAGAAATTGCATCCTCGCAATACTTAAGAAGAAAATGAATAGTAACAACCATAGAAGCATATCAATATAAAAGAAAAATTGAAATAAGAAGTTCACCATAAAGAGCACGAAAGAGTAAACCCGGACGAGTTTGCTCAATGAATTCTCTAGATTTCCCAAGAGCAATCCTTGGGATTTGAGAACCATAGAACTTTCACAAGAAGAACATCTTTATTTCGAAGGCGCTCAACCTCCGAAGCAATGATGCGAATAAAATGTTGCTCGAAAGTCAAATAGGCGAAACTTCAATTTCCTCAATAACACCGGGCTCAAGAATAAAAATCGAAATCCCAAAGGCATTTCCATAAATAAAAGACGTGGGAAAACGTCAAGAATAGCAGAAAAATTGAGCCGGTGCAACGGCGTAGCACAATAACAGTACGCCCAAGAAACTGGAAACTCGAATAACTCCGAACATCGACGTAGTACAATAACGGTACGTCCAATGAACGGAAACTCAAATAATTTGGAACACCGACGTAGTACAAAAACGGTACGTCCAATGATCCAAACGCCATCAAAGAACATCGGACGCTAGTCCATAAAAGAAATTAGATAAAGCTCAATAGAACGAAGTATATCAAAACGTCCGATGAACTTGATAAAAAGATAATTCCATTCAGACATCATCTAAGAATCAACCACTTGTTGCTTACGACTAAGCGCATTGGCAACATGATTTCCCTTCTGGGAATAAAAAGAATATCAAGATCATAAGATGCCAGGAACTCGAGTCAACATGAATTTCCTTATGAGAAAATAAATATTCCAAAGATTTATGATCGAGGTGGAGAACAAATTTCTCCCCCAAAATGATGATGCCAAACTCTAAAAGCGAAAACAATAGCCGCGAGCACTAGATCATGAGTGGCATACCTAGTCTCGATCGGCTTTAATGATTTAGAAGCACAAGTGATAGGATGATAGCACGTCCTCTTTTGCAAGAGAACGGCATCCAAACCAATACGATTAGCATTGGTACAAAAGACAAAACCTTGGTTCCCTTCGGAAATCACAAGGATAAGAGTATCGAAAAGAAAGAATTTCTTTTAAATAATCTTCTTTCCCGAAAAGCTAAAATTTTCAAAAATTACATTTATCTTTATGTAATAATCTTTCTAGAAAAATTTACATTTTTACAAGTCAATATATCGTGTCAAATTGTCTCATCAAAGCGTTTAGGAGATTCCTATCGATAACGTTGATCAAGCGCATCGACCAGAATTGTTAAAGCACTCAATGGGCAATACAATCACAAAATCATCTTCTATGTGATAAACATGTTTCTAAAAAAACTTTTAAGAATATTCTTTGCTCGTTTAAGAGCAAAATCAAATTGTACTTATAAATAAATCTTATGAAAAAGATTTGCAAAATTTTAAATTGTTGTTTTCATCCAAAATCAATATATACAAGAATGGAGTCATCGAGATCGTAGAATACTCGATTCATAAAATGGATGAAATAAGCTGGACAACTGAATGACATAATAAGTCATTCACAAGTCTCATAACGAGTGCGAAATGCGGTAAATGGAATGCTAACTCTCGCAACTCATAGCAAATGAAAAATTCGGTGGCAAGGTCGAGCTAAAAAGACCTTATCACCACTCCAAAGATTGCTTAGGTGATAATCCTAAGACAAACTCAAAAATATCTGAAATTCTCAAACTACATGAATGAGAGAAATAACGCTTTCCTCATCATGTGAGCTTAAAGAATAAAATGACGCCATCAAATTGGAATCAAAATCACAAAGAAAAACAGAAATCTGCTTAACAGATTGAAAATGTCGAAGATGAATAGTCCATACGGGACAAAGGATATGGCTTCATAATAATTAAGCCAATCCTTACAAAAGTCAATTCCGAAGCATAAGTAAAAATCGGCTCGGAAAGAAAAATCACATAAAATAATTTCGACATCAATAAAAAGCAAATTGAGTGTTGCAGATCCATAAACCCGGATTCGCAATCCTCAAAGAAGTCATCAAGCCTAAAAAATGTTTTAACGAAAAAGAATCACAAGTTCCTTTGATATAAAAATAATGGGATGAAACCCATATCACAAAGAACTCAAATAAGATAATGTCCAAAGAAATATCGTCAAAGATAGAAGGAGAATTACCTTAACCAAGAGAAGTGTCACTGGGGGCTTGAACAACATTTAGCTCTCCCTCTCTCCTACTTTTAAGAATGGAACATGTAGATATAAGATGTCCCGAACTTTTGCAATAACGGCAAAAGAGAGGTTTCGGGCACTCCCTTGCATAATGGTCCGTAAGACCACAATTGTAGCATCGTCCACGACTAGAAGTAGGAGTCTTTGCTACCAGAGTTTGTTGCTTCCCTTTCTTGATGGGATTGGGGCTTGAGAATTTAATAGGCATTTTCATGTTGTTGTTGAAGTTCTGTTTGGTACGCATAACTTCAATATCGCTTTCTCTATCGGCCTCTTCAAGACGAAGCGCGATGTCAATAAGATGATCAAATGAAACCTCCAGTTTCAGAAGTAATGGTTTCATGAGGTTCTTATTCAACCCATAGACGAACCTCTGATTTTTTTTCATCGGGGTATTAATATACTCAACCCCGTATTTAGAAAGAGATTCGAAAGATGCGACATAGTCTGTCACAGAAGATTCACCTTGAACAAGGTCTATGAAGCGCCGTTCTAAAGTTACTTTTTCAGCCTCCGGCACAAATTTCAATTCAAATCTTTCCCGGAATTGCTCCCAAGTAAGATCCGCTTCTACGATTTCAGAAATTAAAAGCTCATACCAATCCAATGCTCTTTCTTGGAGCATGCTAGAAGCTACCTGGACTCGATGTAGATCAATAAGATTCATGCGAGAAAAGATGCAATCGCATGATTTGAGCCAACCTTGAATTTCAATAACACTCTCGGATCCCTTAAATGGCCTTCCACCCAAATCGGTATAGTCTCTGCACAAGCGTGCAAAACCGGATCTAGGATGGGTAGGCTCTGGAATGGGTCCGGCTGCTTGAGCATTCTTTACAAGATCAAGGAGCTGCTGGGCAGACATAAATACTCCTTCCTGGAGAGTAACAGTAGATGGTCCGGCTTTGGGACGGCCTGGTCTAGATATTCTCTTCTTTAAGAAAGAGAGAAGAAGAAAGTTATTCTCCAAATAATGATCAAGCAAATCTTGATAGATAAAACAAGGAATCATAAAAGAAAATAGGATGAATCGGAACGAAGACTCGAATTAAATCCTAAGGCACGACTCCTAAGTTGGACTTAGGACGATGATCCTTGTTAAGTTAATCTACATTGTTCTGAAGTTTGGCTCCGATACCAAGCTGTGACGCCCCACCTCTATACCCACGCTAGCCAAGGACACTACGAGGTAATGCCGTCAACTAGCACGGAGAATAAGGCTGTTGAGGAGCGACCATCTGTATAATTGCTTTGTGCGAGTACCGATATGCCAGATAAAAATATAACTTTTCATCTCAAGAGGAAATCCGACATACCGATACAAACTCAAAGCTACTACACAGTGGCTATATGGACTTCGGAAACAAATATAGAAATAAACATAACACAAATCAGTCACAGACAATTCATATCACAAAGGCAGAAATAGATATGAATATAACACATGAAAGTGTACATCAGAGTAGTGGTCAAATAAGATCCACAATAACACAAAAGGATAGATACAAGTGCAAGGCAAAAGAATATGTATACATCAAGGAGTCTAAATCTCAAATGTATACAACAAAAACTACTAAACTAGAGTAGTTAGCCAAAAGTCAGAAGATGGCTCCAGATAAGAAGTCATGAGGAAGCACTTGTAAAATCTCAGTCTGACCCGAGTATTATTTAAGAAGAAAATAATAAACGGATCAGTCTAGCTATAAATATCATATAAAGTGATATAGAATAAGGGATATGACAAAAACGTATCATAACCATAATACCATACTGTGATAAGCACGTAATTGAAAATCAACAAGAGATTAATCAATATCACAAGAATCTTCTCAAAGATTAAAAAGAATGTCATATTCTTTATTTAATTCACCAAGCCACAATAATGACATACATATCAATGCCAATTGTAAAAGTTGGTGAAACATAAAATTCCAGAAATCATCAACAGGAAATCCAGAAAACACAATAGATAGGAACAACGACGTCGTACAGCCTAACGTCCGATGAACCAAAGCACAATAAAAAGGAACAACGACGTCGTATAGCGTAACGTCCGATGAACCAACACACGATAAAAAGGAACAACGACGTCGTACAGCGTAACGTCCGATGAACCAACACACGATAAAAAGGAACAACGACGTCGTACAGCGTAACGTCCGATGAACCAACACACGATAGAAAGGAACAACGACGTCGTACAGCGTAACGTCCGATGAACCAACACACGATAAAAGGAACAACGACGTCGTACAGCGTAACGTCCGATGAACCAACACACGATAAAAAGGAAGAACAACGATGTCGTACAACGTAACATCCGATGAACCAACACGTAGTAAAATGGGACATCGACGTCGTACAGCGTAATGTCCGATGAACCAAATCACAATAAAACGGAACAACGATGTTGTACAGCGTAACGTCCAATGAACCAAAGCACAATAATAAGGAACAATGACGTCGTACAGCGTAACGTCCGATGAACCAACACACGATAAAAAGGAAGAACAACGATGTCATACAACGTAACATCCGATGAACCAACACGTAGTAAAATGGAACATCGACATCGTACAGCGTAACGTCCGATGAACCAAATCACAATAAAACAGAACAACGACGTCGTACAGCGTAACGTTCGATGAACCGAATCAAAGAGACATCGCACATTGCTAGTCTAAATCATGGAAATGATCGTCATTGATCGTCAAGAAGTGTCAATCACACTAAGCTAGTAAATATATGAGTTTAGCTTCATGTCCCATAACCACTTGCTTAACTTAAATATTTACGAACAAACTGTAGATCTTCACTAGAAAATTGTCACAAGAGTTTCAATCGAACAAGTCCATAAATTAACCGACGAAATAAACGCAAGCGTTTCTTACCACTTGTTTTGCTAAGCCATTTAATTAGATTTTCTCATACGAATGAGGTAAAGGTTTGTATATACTAATAGATTGGAAAATGGTTTTGAAAACAAGCTTTATATTTAAAAATAGAGTTGAAATCGTCTTTGCAAAAGAGTTCAAATATTTACTACTAGTATAGAAAACCTTTATATTTTAAAGTGACAAATCATAGAAGTGATTGTAGAAGTAATCAATCATAAAAATTCACATTCGAAGACGTGAATCAAATCCAATTAAACCGATAAAGAATCCATCGAAGTGGATATTCAAAAATCCTGAAAAAGGAGTCATCAAAGTCATAATAAATGATAACAACAAATAGGATCATCACGAATCGATTCAAATTGGAAATTCAATCCAAAAAGGCAAACTGGACTGAAACAGTAGGTTCAGTCGACTGAACAGAGTTTTTCAGTCGACTGACCCTGTACCTGGAAATTTTCCAGGTTCAGGAACCTTTCTGTTTCCAGGTTCAGTCGACTGAACAGAGTTTTCAGTCGACTGAATCATGCCTGGAAACTTTCGGGTTCCAGGTTCAGTCGACTGAACAGAGAATTCAGTCGACTGAATCATGCCTGGGCTGTTTTTCAGCCTATACAAAATGAAGAGAAAACTCTTACAAAATGCAACCGGACGAACATTGGCTCTAAGGGTTTATGCCAAACAGCAACCCGGCCCTATATGCTCCTCGGTGCATCACCAAAAGCATGATCAAACATCCATAAAAGGATTTTCACATAAATTAGACTTAGAAATCCAAAAATTGGAATATTCACAAAACCAATCCAAATCAAGGGCAAATACACATGAAGAGGTGTTAGGAATTCATACATAAAAACCAAAGATAATTATAGTCATAGATGTGAGATAAAAATCTCACCTTTGAACCCAAACAAATGAAGAAGAAGCTTTGGAGCAATGGTAAGAGCAATTACACTTCAATTCCAACTCAACAACCTTGAATTCAAAGCTTAAAATAAGAACATTCCCAAAGTTAGGTTTAGGAATTTCTGAAATTGGAAGAAGAAAGAGTTGGAGAAGAAGAAGGAGATGCTTACCAATGGGTTCACTTTGATTTTGGAGCAAGAATTTGAGATTGAAAGAGGAACTAGGGTTTGGAGTTTTAATTTCCCATCTCTCCCACCATTTTTGCCTTAGAACTGAAAAGAGGAGGAAGTGAGAGTGAATGGGAAGGAATGGTTCAGTTTGGGGTATAAGGATGACTAGTGGGCTGAACCCAAACCCAAACCCAAAGTGAAAAAGTAGCAAAATTCTACTAACTCCAAACATATCGAAGCTTATACTCAAAAAGGTTGCAAACGGCATTTTGAACTCAATGGAAGTGGTCTCGAGTCCTAATTCGACTGTTTGCAAAAAGTAGCTTTTCAGACTAAAATCCGACTAACGATGAAATATTTAAATAAAATATTTAAATATAAAATCGATAAATATGCGGGTTGTTACAACTGTCTTCGCTTGAGAGATGCAACCGTGCCCTTTTCCTGGTCTAGAATTTGAGATACTTGTTTGCTTGATTCTTCCTGTGAGATGTCGACAGCTTGTTGTTTGAATTGTTATTGGCAGGAGACGTTCGACAATGATGTGCAGTGGTGCTGATGAACTTGTCTCATCCGTTGATGGTGCTTTGGCCGAAGTTGTTCTGACAAGTGAGCTTTAGATCTGATTATTGCAATTTTTGTAAATGATGAGAGTATGAATCTATCGATTGATAATGGTAATTGTCGTGTTTGGATTTTCATATCAGTCTGTTGTTGTATATAAATCTATTTACTTCATTTATTTTCCATAATCCCAAACTAGACTTTGTAAATTAATTCACAAATTATAAATTTAAATTAATGAAGGCATTACTTTCCAATTTTTTATTTTACAATATTTGACTCCAGTGTTCTTCCATAATTCCAAATTATACCATGTGTATCAATTCACATGGTATAACATTTAAATTGATTAACACGGTATTCTTTAATTTTTATTATTATCATTTATCGATGAATTCACTTAAGTTGCCTTTAAAAAATCCAAACTTAACATGTAAATTAATCATGTGGTTGCAAGCACATGAACTATACCTGCCACTATTGCCAATCTATAAAAGCATAAAGTATAGACTTGAGAAAATGAAATGGATTTGATGGATTGAGCTTTGCTTATTATAGAATATATTGCATAAATCATGTATTGTCCCGGTAATAGCTAAGTGTCATTAAATTTTTCTTGCTAAAATTCCAATGTTTAATTTTAAAATTAGTGAGGATCATTGTTGTCAAAAATCTTAAAATCTAATGATTTAAATCCCGATTCAAATCCGGTCCTTCCCTTTACGATTCGATTTACATTCCGATTCGAACTTAGTTAAAACCACAACCAAAAACACATTCAACTCATACTTATATATTTAATATAGTTATTTAGATTCAAAATTCCAATTATAATGTTTTTAAAACAAAATAAAAATGGAATTAGCGAGAAAAATAAGTTTTTAAGTTTAATTATAGAAGTTCAAACATAAAAACCAACTTCAAAGCGCATGCAAACCTTAAAATGTGGATATTTGAATCTATGGTTTATGATTTGAATCTCGTTTTGATTGGAAATTTAAACTTTTTGATTTACGATTTAAATCTCATGTTGAAAACCTCGCTGAGATAATAACCACTGGCATTCAAGATGGTATATGCGATTTAGTTTAGTGTTTGTATGATGAGTCCAATTTATAATCTCACATTATGGTGTATAAAGCAAACTATGAAATAAAAATGAAATAAGAGAGAAAAATTAATTTCTAAATTTAGTTTTAAAGTTAAAACATCAAAATTAGTTTCAAATTATGTAGATACCCTAAAAATAAACCAAAGATGTGTGTTTTTATTTATTTAATTGCTTTAATGTTATTCCTAGAAATTAAAAAGATATTGCACTAGCCATTTAAACTCCAGTTGTCCGATGTTCATTTTATTCATACATAAGTTTTATATTTAACACTTTTTGGTAATTAATATAATTATGGTACAAACATTAATGTAGTCTAAAAACCATATAATCTAACTTTATAGATAATTTATCATCGACGATCACATGACAAAGACATTGAAGATTTTCCAGTTTTATCCACATTTTGGCTGTAGCATTTATATCGTCAACACATACTAGCAAGTTGCAATTAATAAATAATTTACTTGTTATCCTTTTGTTTACTATTATTTGGTTATCATTTACATATGTGTAACTTATCATTTGATCAGGATACATGCTTATGGCTTATTTGAAGTTAAGGTTCCAAGCAATGTAAATGCCAGGTTGGATTTATGAATATATGATGATGTGGTAATGATTTAATACTTTTATCTTTTATTAGGGAAAAGAAACAGTATTAATAACTTCTATTTTTTGACCATCTCTATTTCAGTTTTCGTGTTGTTTCAGATGAGTTATATAGATCACCATAGTATCATAAATTTGTCTATAAGAGGTCGTTAAACAGGTAGACATGAGAAATTTGCTCATTTATGGTTTGGATAATTTTGTGAATAATTAACTTCATAGATATGTGATCATTTTTAACTAAACATATTGGTTTTACTAATAATAAAAGAGGTTAAATTAGCTGATGTGATGCATTACGTTAGCTCTTATGGTACATCAAAATCACAACATCCTTTTTTTGGATTTCGATGGATTTAGAGACTTTCCTAGTTTTTGGTTTTACATTGATCTCATATGTAATGTTAATGCCTACTTAAAATTTATGACTCCTTCTCTTCACTCTATCCTTTTATTTTTTTAATTTTACAGTTTGTCTTATGTATAAGGGGATAATTAGAATGACTTTTCCCATATTAACTGACATCAGTAAGAGCTCCATATACTAATCATATATATGTGAGTCGAAGAGATTTTTATAAGTAGAATCTGATGAACACAGACCATCTCTTTCTAGAGCTATCATGTGTTCTACAATTCAAAACAATTATTTACGAATAAGACAATTATTTTAATTGTATCACATTGTATCATACTTGTATATTAAAGAAGATTTTTTGTTTTTCAAAAGTATTTACGAATTATACTTGTGAACTGTATTCAACTGAGAAACTGATTTTAACTCTCTCTTTTTTATAGTTATTGTTATAGCTGTTTATCTAGTTTCTTTAACCATATATTAATTCTTACAATGGTTAGTTAGGAGGGAAGCTCATTTGCAGCGCACTCAACAAGGTATTATTTTGAGGTCAACTTATATTTGAACTTTCAAACTCCAAATTTTACTCCCAACATCTCTAGTATGACATGAGTCAAGTTAACAAATGTCTTGGTGCAAGTGTTTCACAAACTCTTCCTTCATATTTTTGTTTGTTTGCAAGTTCACATACATATATTAATTAAAGTAGTATAATATATGTTTCAAGTAATGCTAATGGATAATTAGTGAGTTGAAGCAAGCCAAAAAAAATGTACACTGCTGCAAGTAATGCCTGATGGTAACTGCTACATGAGAAGGCTACAACATGATACAAAAGCAAAGAATGACTTAGAGAATAGGCATGAGGCACAGGGCAAGACTTAGAGAACGGGCTGCGAGAGAACAACTAATTTATTTTCAATAAGTATCTGAAACCTGTTTTTCTAATCCTTAATTAATGAATATTAGTACTACTTGAATTCGCTATTGAAGTATGATTATACACCTATTCAAACATATAAGATTCCAAGATTTATCAAGAATTGGCCAAATTATGCTATAGATCTAGTCATATTCACTTTACGGAGATGACTATCAATATGTTTCAAGAGTATAGTATTCACCTTTTTAATTTTTTCTGAACTTTTGTACCTGTGACAAGGTGTAAATATTTCTGAAAATTCTAGGCCTTTAAGTGAATAAATCTTCCTAAGAATGGACATACATATGTTTCTATTTTCTTTTTTTACAAAGATATAAGGTTCTTTTCTTGAAAATTCTCCCAATCCTCTTAGCATGGAAATCAAACATTTTGACATTTGTTTGCTTTCTTATGACAGTATATATCATATCACTCATATTCATAGGCATGTTGATTTCCATATCGGTTAGAGGTTTCTTGAAGAACCCATGAAGGTAGTCACTCTAAGCGATGTCATAGTTCTCATCATAGAAATGACTGAACTGGCTTTTATAATTACCGCACCTTTTCTCTTTACACAGTTCTTTGCAGTTTCAAGAGTTGCTAATGGGTCATTCACCAATGTTGTACTTTTCTTATCAGAGATTATGGAATGCACTTTGTTTCATCCATCCTTCTAATAAGAAAGAGCTTAGCTACCGGATACAAGTAAGTTTAAACTACTTTAAGAGATTCCTACCAGTCTCAATGATGGTATAATCTTGAATATGACCAAGAGGCATAATCTAGTGGACCATGATGAAACATGGTTAATTTTTGACATATGTGTTGAATAAAAAACAAATTTATAAAAAAATTAACATTGTGTTGTAATTATACTATTAGTCAGCGTTCGGAGCAGCTAATAAAGAGTTAGAGATATGCTCTTTCTTCAAATCCCTTCAATTAGGTAATTGCACCTTTTGTTCTTCTATCCGTTTATGAATGAATTTAATTTCTCATTATTTTTCTCATTTTGATTTTCTAAGTACTGTAGAGAGTGATTTTATGCGAGTATAGATGTGCACGCGCATGTACACAAACATAATATTCCTATTTTCATTATGAAATCTAAGGATAAAAAATGTACAAGCTGATAGTTCGAACTACTACATGATCGATATAAAAATTAAACTAAATTAATTAAGTTTTATAATAATTCACTAAATTAACCATTTTTTATAGAAATTAACTAAGTTTATGTATGAAAATATATACTATTATAAATTATATTACATAGATTATATATATTTTTAATTATACACGTTTATATTATATAAATTATATATATATATATTAAGTTATATACATATATATAATTATAAATGAATTAATTATGCTATGTATGAATACCATGTGAATTACGTATGAATCAATATAAATAATAATAATCATAATATCTTGATAAACTTATTAAACCATAGCATGTAAACTTACTATAGAAATGAATTGTATATGAATTAATATATAATAAATTATAATATACATATATATAATAAATAAGTATATGAATAAATATAAATTACATATTTATATGTAAATCATATAAACTATATATTTAAATTGTATATACATACATATATATATATATTATAAATAGTAGTAGTAATAGTAATAGAGAAGTAATAATAATATCTTGATAAACTTAACCAAAGCCTGAAAACTTATTATAGAATTATATGTATTAATTAATATAAATTATATATGAATTAATATATAAAAAATAATATTATAATTGTATATAATAAGTATATGAATTAATACAAAATATGTATATAATAAATAAATATCATATGAACGATGTACATATATAGTCTTATATACAAACAGTAACAGTAGCAGGAGTAATTAGTAATAGTGGTAATAATAATAATGTCTTGATAAACTTATTAAACCTGAGAATATAAACATACCATATAATTATATGTATGAAAATAATACAAAATTATATATGAATTATTATATAATAAATTATAATATATTTTTGAAAATGGATTAATATATATATATATATATATATATATATCTACTATTAATAAAGAGAATTCATTCCATTGATTTACACGGTGTCTTTTTGAAATCCCAAAAATGCCTTTTGCATATATATGGGAATAGTAGAAATTGAAGTGAATGCAAGGTGAGCAAGGTAAAATTTTGTGGGCTGAAATATATATGTTCAAAAAGTGCATCAATTCATTTGTACATGCCATCAAAGTTAGGGGCATGCTACGTTTATCAACATTATTTTGATTGTTGCTTCACTATTAGCTTATATGCATTTAGAAAAGACATACGTTGGACGATGTGGGACTAAGCGGAGTGTAAAGCTGTTGTAGCTCGAGCAATAGTGTGTAGACCTATACAGCTAAAGCAAAAGTAGCAGCACGTAGACCTACTATATCTCGAGCAGCAGCGAGTAAAGCTGCTGCAGCTAGGAGCACGGACCAGCTGTAGCTCAAACATAGAACGGCTATAGCTCAAACAGTGAATTTGCTGCAGCTCGAAGCGTGTACTTGCTGCAACAAAGATAGTGGAGTTGTAGCTCGGTGAAAGAAGCTACTGCAATGGATTTGCGGAGCTGCTGCAGATTGAACGTTAAAACCAATTTAAAAACTAACCTAATTTACAATCCACAACTAACCTAATTTATAAACCCCACATTAGCTTCAATTCTTTTTGGGGCTAACCTAATTTATAAAGAATTATAACATATTTGCACAAGACTACCTGCTACCTACGAGATTGCATCTGATTATGTAGCTCATCATTTGGTACAACCAAACAACCGTCATATCTTTAAATTTGAATTTTGGAAGTTAATTTATTATAGTGAAATTATTAGCTTATCATGATAGTAAATGTTTAGCACTAGGCTATTTAGAATTTTGCAAATAACAAATTTCATTGATTTATTTTTACTGTAAAGATATGCTAGATATAGTTATGTATAATGCTGTGCGCTTTTTCATAAGTAAACGCATTAATGCTATTTTTGATTAGATTAACTATTCTGTTTTTAACTTTTGTTGGCATTGCTGGGTCTAGCATTGCCTCGTTCACTTTTAAGATTATATCTTTGTGCAACTTTCTTTTTCCTAAGGCTCCTCTTGGTTAGCTGAAGAGACGACAGTAATAAAAAGAAGTACCATTCATGATTGACTCATTTCCAAAGGTATAGTAAAAGCATGACAATGCTTGGCATTTACAATTAGGTATAGTTAAAACAAATCTATGGTTTAATTGATTATGATTTTGTAATTTAATTCTTGGCTGCATGTACTTTTTTGTATTCAAGCATCTTGCATTTTAACACACAGATATTTTCTACGTTATGTACTCGTACTTCAAAAGTATTGATAATAAAATGTACTCATAAGTTTTAAATTTGAAATATGATGACCTACAATTAAAATGGTGTCTAATGCTACTTTTTAAAAGGCATGTTATATATCACCACATCATTCGAATAGAACATTTGATTGAATATTATATGGAAATGGACTGAATAGATGCCTTATAGTGGACAATACAAATTTCATTCCACGTTAAAAAATATGCTAGATATTAAATTATGTGTATGTAGAAATACATATTATTTACATCTAAGTTTTACACCAATCAAACTTCGCATCCGTGCAGCAAATATCATAATAAATTATAGAAAAGATGAAATTTGCACCCATGCCATCGGCACGGGCTTCGTACTAGTATATATAATATAAATAGCAATAACACTTTTCATTTGTTCCAGAGTTTTGGTGCTCGCGTCAACTATGTTCCAGATTATATTCATTGTATTTTTGATTTATTTTGCTAATTTTTGAACTTTTACTTTACAGGTAGATAGATATCTTTGATGCAGAAAAGTGCCGCAACAAGTTATGGAGTCGAAGTTATTTTTGATGCTAGAATTACAATTTGGTTTATATGTATTACTACTTTTGGTCATTAGTTGCTACTTGTTATATATTGTTTATGAAATATTAGGGTCGTATTATATATGTTTTGATGTAAGAATATTGCGTATTTTGATTATGTAACGTTACATATGGATTATGAGATGTGCGATTAATATAATATGTTGATTATGTAACGTGTGACTAATATAATATGTTGATTATGAAATGTGCATGTTTATTTAATTGTGCCGGTACATAAATTGTGACTGAGATGTATAGAAATGGAACCCATAGAGGGGGAAATGCAGAAATTATAAACGAGCGTTTGAGAAATACTGTGTAAACTTTCAACGGAGTTTTAAAAATGCTGTGGTACATTTCAACGGCATTTCAAAACTATTATAAAAGGGTTCTTAACAATGAAAAAACGTAGTAAAAAGAACATTCATAGCAACATATAAAACGCTATAAATAAATATCATGGCATTTGGTAACCGCCGTTAAATATATTTGATAGCAAAATTTGAACGCTAAGAAAAGTTTATAGCTCATAAGCATAAACGCTATAAAATGTATTAATGACATTCATCAAACGCTATAGAAATTACTTTTCTCTATTGCTATGGTATGTTCCTAACCAATATGGCATGTTGTTACACGACGTAGTTAAAACGCTGTTAAAGCCTTTTACAGCGTTTTTTAAACGTTGTTAAATGTCCAGTTTGTTGTAGTGTGAACATTTGCGCATATAAAGTCATTGTAAAATATGAAGGATGTAATCTACACTAAAAGGTGCGACGTATATTTAAAATTGAGATTAGATAATTACCGTAAGAAGTAGCCTAAGAAACACATCTTGAATGAAGATATCTCCTCAAATCTCCAAGATCCACACCCCATCCTTGTAAGAGATGGATGAACCACTTATGTTTCATTATTATTTTGATGTTTGCATTTGATTTGGAGTTGAAATTTTTTTGAATTTTTTATTTTGTTTTCTTCCATGAAAGGTTAGGAGAAGAGAAAGAAAATTACGAATGAGAAATAGTGAATTGTCTATAGAAAATGAATTAATGAATTTGTTTTAATTGAAAGAATAAAACCTTTTACATTTTTTAATTAAAATTTTCTTAATTAATTCTCTTGGTTATCTCTCTCTTTGCATGATATGGTTGAAATTACATGCTATCAAATGACATAAAATTTTCATAAATCACTTCATGCAATTATGTTTTATTTAAATTACATCGGTATCGTATATCAATACGTGCAAATATAACTTTTATAAATTCATTCAAATAATTACAAACAACTCCCAAACATCAACTAAATTAAATAATAATTAATATTTCTTAAATATTAATTAATTTAATCAATTTACTATATTGTATAAATTAAATAAATCATATGGTTTTTCGAAGAATTTATCATTATGGTTGGACTCCAAGGTGTAAATTCAATAAGTGTTAATATCGAACAACTCAAATATTAACGTTCACACATCACCTTAGCTAGCGGTGTGGCATTTTAGCTGAATTTATCGCTTACACATATTTTGGTAAAATCCAATTTTACTTATTATAAGCGGTACTTGGTAGTCATAATTATTTACACCAATTCTCTTCGTCAAAACTATATGACATTAAAACTTATGGAAATTGGTAATAGTCAAAATTCCAGTATCGTCCACATTCAACTTTATAGTCCAAACGCAAAAATCCTTGGTTATATAATAACAATTATTATTAACCGAACTGCTCTGGCCAGAGTCTTCGACTTTGAGTTGACTTCAGTTGACCATGATACTAACCTCCCATAATTAGGGAGACGAATCCTCCTTTGAATAGTGTTCACTTCCAATGATTCCACTCGACCCAACTATAGTCATTCGACGGGCGTCGTGCCACGATTTAACTATAATCAAAGTAGAGCTTTCACATTGAAGATCAACAATATTCTCAAGTAAAGAGTGTTAAATTTTGTGACACTATATGAAGGTGAATTGAAGGGGATGGATGTAGTTTGGTGTCGAAGAAGACAGGTTGCGAAACGGAGTCCGAAGGAGCAAACTGGAGTGGTAGCAGCATTCATTGTGCTGGCTACAGGCAGCCAGACGTCTACAGGCATGGGCCAAACGTCTGGTCATACAGGGTTCAGTTTCCCGAATGTTCGGTTAGACGTCTGGAGCCCTGTTCCAAACATCTCAGCCGGCGAGCTGCAGTTTTCTGGGCTGGGTTTTATGTTGTTTCGTTCAGGGGCAAGTTCGTCTTTTGCCAGGGTTTTCTCCACCAGTATATATGCTCTCTTCATTTCAAAGAGGGGCAGAAGGCAGGCAATTATCTAATCAAGGTTTTAGTCCTCCATTAATTAGGGTTTTAGGAAAAACTCTATTTCTTAAAATTCTAATCTCCACAAACATTGATTCTCAAAAGAATAGATCATTGTAATCAATCTCTTGTACTCTTCTTATTTGGTGATAATAAAAGATATCTCTCAAAGTGGATGTACACTAACGCGACGTTAGTGGAACCACTATAAATCGGTGTGTGATTTATTGTTTTCGTTATTACTTCTTATTATATATTGCTTGTGGTGTTATTGTGATCGTGCTTTGGTTTTGGATATATTGAATTCTAGTGGTGACAAGGTTTTTTTGCACTATCTATCACGATCTAGCTTTTCCGCTGCGTTTGGGGATTTTAATTTGAGTGGTCTCGATTGAAATCCGCCACAACATTTGGTATCGGAGCTTTGGAGTTGGTAGATGGTTGTTGAAATGCCGGAAACAGATAACTCTGGAAATTCAATGGTTAGTCCAAGTGGTATAGTGCCATATGTACGTGGGTCGTATGTGGCGTCGGGATCGCAATTGGTTATCGACAAGTGGAATGGCGATAATGATTTTGAAAAATGGCAATGGAAGATGAAAGCGGTTCTAAGGAGGAATCGGGTACATCGAGTGGTGTTTGATACACATTTGTTGCCGGCGGACATCTCGGATGTCGAGAGAGGTGAAATGGAGGAGTAGGCATTTACTACACTTCAACTTGCTATGGGAGAGAATGTGATCTCCGAAATTAGTGGTGAGACCACCGCTAAGGGAATTTGGGACAAGTTGGAAGAATTGTATATGAAGAAGTCCCTAACTAATCGTTTGATCTTGTTGCGAACATTTTTCACCTATAAGATGAAAGAAGGAACTTCGCTAAAGGCACATTTGAATGTGTTTGATGATTTGCTAATGAAGATGAAGACAGTAGATTTGAAGATTGAGGAAGAGCAAAAGGCGATGATATTGTTATGTTCGTTGCCGGACTGTTATACGGGTTTCTCAAATAGTTTGATATATAGCCAGGATACATTGATGTTAGATGATGTCAAGACGGGTCTTCTTAGTGAGGAAGTGAGAGATCAAATGAAGGAGTTGAGTGTTGGTGATAGTAGTGCCGGTAATGGTCAAGGTTTGTTTGCGAATAAGGAAAGATATGTGAAGAAGGACAACCGAGGGCATTCTAAATCAAGGAATCCCGGTTGGAGAGGAAAATCAAAGGAAAGGAAAGGCAAGTGCTATATTTGTAAGAAACACGGTTATTGGAGAAATGAATGTCCGGACAAGGAGAAGGGTAAAAGGGAAGTAGCATCTTCATCTGTAGCGGTGGAGAGAGGTGTTGGTGAGGAAGACGTATATGTGTTGACGGCGGTAGCATCAGATGTTTCCGGTAGTGAGTAGGTGCTCGACTCGGGGGCATCGTATCATATGACGCCTAATAGGAATTGTTTTTCTTCTCTTGTTGCTAAAGAGGGAAAATCAATTATTATGGGAAATGGTGCTATGTGTAGGTCTCAAGGCATTGGTTCCGTGCAAATTCGAATGTTTGATGGAGTGGTTCGTACTCTCACTAATGTACGATATGTTCCAGGACTTCAGAAGTCTCTTATCTCTTTGGGGTAATTGGATTCTCTTGGATGTAAGATCACTATTGAGAGTGATTGTTTACGGGTTTCGAAAGGGGCACTTGTGGTCATGAAAGGTGCTAGGGGCTCATGGTGTTTATTTGCTTCGTGGAGAGACCGTAGAAGGTGAAACTTGTGTAAGTGTTGATAGTTCTCGTGGCTTGGATGCGACAAGGTTGTGGCATTTGAGGTTGGGTCATAGCTCGGAGAGGAGTTTGGAGATTCTTCGGAAGAGGGAGATGATCAATGGTGAGAGTTTCAACAAATTGGAGTTTTGCGAAGAGTGTGTCTTGGGGAAGCAAACAAAAGTATCATTCGGTGAAGGAAAACATGATTCAATAAATGTTCTTGAGTATGTGCACACGGATGTATAGGGACCGGCACCGGTAGCTTCTTTGGGAGGAGCAAGGTATTATATTTCCTTTATAGATGATTTTTCTCGTAAAGTTTGGGTGTATGTAATGCAGGACAAGTCGGAGGCATTTGCAAAGTTCAAAGCATGGAAGGCTCTTGTTGAGAATGAGAGTGGTAAATCTTTGAAGGTTCTTAGGTCTGACAATGGCGGGGAGTATGTTTCCGAAGAATTCTTAGAGTTTTGCAAGCATCATGGGATTCAGAGACATTTTACTACACCGGGAGATCCGCAATCAAATGGAGTTGTGGAGAGGATGAATCGTACTCTACTAGAGAAAGCTCGATGCTTGAGATTGACATCGGGTTTGTCTAAGGGATTTTGGGCCGAAGCTTTGTCAACCGCGGTGCATATCATTAATCGAATTCCGTGCTCGACTATTGATAACAAAATTCCGGAGGAAGTGTGGAAGGGAAAGAGTATTGACTTGAGCTATCTTCGTGTCTTTGGAAGTCCGGTTTATGTGCATGATCCGGGTAATGATAAGCTTGAACCAAGAGCTGTCAAGGGGGTCTTGCTTGGCTATACGGATGGAGTGAAAGGCTATCGGATTTGGAATCCGGAAAATGAAGAAGGTGACAAACTCTCGTCATGTTACTTTTGATGAGTCGGCATTGTTCAAGGAGAATGAGAGCTCATCGAATATTCCGGTCTTGGTTCGTGATGAATCGAAGGAGAAGGAAATTATTCCACCATTTCGTCCCAGTGGTAGAGGAGGTAGAGTAGTTGAAGATGCTTGTGAGAAAAATGCGGTTGATGTTACATCACAAAGTCCACGTGGTGCCTCTAGTAGTGTTGGTGATGTACATGAGCCTGGAGAAGTTTCGGTTCGAGGTGGAGCCGAAAGGAGTTTGGGTGAAAATATTGCTACTCGGGTTGGGCGTCGTCCCATAAGACCACCAAAAGATATGGTGATTGGAACTATCTTAGCTTTTATGATAAGTTGGACTATGCGCTTCATGTAGTCCAAGATGAGCCAATGGACCTTGATGACGTCATGAATTCGAGTGATAGCTTGAAGTGTATTTGTGCCATGGAGGAAGAGATGCAATCATTGATGAAGAATCGAACTTGGAGTTTGGTTCCGCTTCCTAAAGGAAACCGTGCTATAGGGTGCAAATGGATTTACAAGGTAAAGGACGATGGGAGATACAAGGCTAGGCTAGTGGCTAAGGGGTTTGCACAGAGAAAGGGTATGGAGTATGATGAGATATTTGCACCGGTCATGCGCCTTACTTCCATACGGATATTACATGCCATAGTTGCTATTCACGACTTGGAGTTGGAGCAACTTGATGTGAAGACCGCCTTCTTGCATGGTGACTTGGATGAAGACATTTACATGGAGCAACCGCACGGTTTTGTTGTAAATGGTAAGTCAAATATGGTGTGCAAGTTGAAGAAATCACTATATGGGTTGAAGCAATCACCTAGACAATGGTACAAGAGATTTGATCATTTTATGCTTGAAAACGGTTTCAATAGAAGCGTCAAGGATGCTTGTGTGTATTTCAAGAAGTTGGGAAATGATTGTTGGGTGTATTTACTCTTGTATGTGGACGACATGCTCATTGCTTCGAGGGACAAGAATGAAATCAACAAGTTGAAATTGCAATTAAAGTCGGAATTCGAAATGAAGGACCTTGGAGAAGCAAAGAGGATATTGGTCATGGAAATAGATAGGGATCGAAAGCGTTTTGAGTTGAAATTGACTCAAAAGGAGTACATTAAGAAAGTGCTTTGTCGGTTTAGCATGGAGAATGCAAAGGCGTCAAATACACCTTTACATTTTCATGTGAAACTTTCGAGTAAAGGGTCACCTATCTTGGAGAAAGACAAGGCTTATATGGCAAAGGTGCCATATGCAAGTGAGTTTGGAAGTTTGATGTATGCTATGGTGTGTACAAGGCCCGATATAGCAAATGTCGTCGGGGTGGTTAGTGGTTTTATGTCTAATCTGGGAAAATCGCATTGGGAAGCTATGAAGCTTATATTGAGATACCTTAGGGGCACGTCATCTCATGGTCTTGTTTTTGGCGGTAGTGGGAAAATGAATTGCAACTTGGTTGGTTATTGTGATTCGGAATACGCCGGTGATAGAGATAGAAGAAAGTCAACTTCCGGTTATGTCTTTACACTTGGTGGTACGGCTATAAGTTGGAGATCTAGATTGCAGACCATAGTAGCTTTATCCACTACGGAGGCGGAGTTGATAGCCGCGGTAGAGGCGGCGAAGGAAGCACTCTATTTGAAGCGATTGTTGTGTGACTTGGGTATTGAACACGATAGCATCGATGTTCAATGTGATAGCCAAAGTGCTATTCACTTGGCGGAGAATTTGGCGTTTAGCTCACGGACGAAGCATATAGAAGTGAGGGAGTCATTCTTGATAGCCATGGATGAGGATAAGCAAGTATATCTTCGAAAGGTGCACACAAAGGAAAATGCGGCGGATATGTTCACTAAGGCATTGTCGATTGGGAAGTTCGAGCATTGCTCGGACTTAATTCACTTGGAGAAGTGCTAGGTGCCACGGGGTGGCACGGTTGAGAGAGATACTTGGTTGTAGATGAGGAAGAGTATTGGTACGAGATTGTGGTTCTATCTTCTTGTTGTAGTGCTAGTTTACACTCCTAGTGCTCTTGTCTTTGGTGAGACGATGTTTGAATGTTTTCAACATTTCATTGGCAGGTGGGGGCTTTGTGCTTGAACTCGTTGATGGAGTGCAATTGGGGGTGGCTTTGCCTGAACCCGTTGGGAAAACATTCATGTTTGGTTGAAGTAGAAGTGTTGGTAGTTGGAGCTATCGATTGTTGATGGTATGGTACCATTGGTGTTGGAGATGGATATAGTGTCAAGGTGGAGTGTTAAATTTTGTGACACTATATGAAGGTGAATTGAAGGGGATGAATGTAGTTTGGTGTCGGAGAAGACGGGTTGCGAAACGGAGTCCGGAGGAGCAAACTAGAGTGGTAGCAGCATTCACTGTGCTGGCTACAGGCAGCCAGACGTCTGGTCATACAGGGTTCAGTTTCCCGAATGTTCAGTCAGACGTCTGGAGCCCTGTTCTAAACGTCTAAGCCGGCGAGCTGCAGTTTTCTGGGCTGGGTTTTGTGTTGTTTCGTTCAGGGGCAAGTTCGTCTTTTGCCAGGGTTTTCTCCACCAGTATATATGCTCTCTTCATTTCAAAGAGGGGCAGAAGGCATGCAATTATCTAATCAAGGTTTTAGTTCTCCATTAATTAGGGTTTTAGGCAAAACTCTATTTCTTCAATTCTAATCTCCACAAACATTGATTCTCAAAAGAATAGATCATTGTAATCAATCTCTTGTACTCTTCTTATTTGGTGATAATAAAAGATATCTCTCTAAGTGGACGTACACTAACGCGACGTTAGTGGAACCACTATAAATCGGTGTGTGATTTATTGTTTTCATTATTGCTTCTTATTATATATTGCTTGTGGTGTTATTGTGATCGTGCTTTGGTTTTGGATATATTGAATTCTAGTGGTGACAAGGTTGTTTTGCACTATCTATCACGATCTAGCTTTTCCGCTGCGTTTGGGGATTTTAATTTGAGTGGTCTCGATTGAAATCCGCCACAACAAAGAGAACTGTATAATTTCGTCGCACTGATATATTCTGTTTGACATTAGTTATATTAACTAACGGAAAACTATTGATTGAGTCACTCCATAGTTATCCAATAACTATCAGTATGTTCCATTGGTGCCCTAGCAGTCATGAGTAATACACTGCCCAATATTTGGAGTGCGTTACGCGCTCTTGTCTTAGCGGATGTATGATGTCCAGTCTCAATACATCTTGACTAGGAATATTTAAAATGATCTGCCTTATATTGTGATACAATACTCATGGTTACAACTATTTATAACTACTATCACAAACACATCATTTATGAACTTTTTGATATATAAATATATATATATACCAATTAAATAATTATTTATTTATAACATTTTATAACACATATATAAAAGAAAGAAAACACCTTTTATTTCATATAAGATTGGTCATCGGGTTAGATTTATGTAACAAATTACTTAATTGCCCATAGAGCATACCCCTAACTTTATCAGCGGGCTTCGTCGATGATTGGGGCTTTGAAATGGAGCTGGAGACTTGCATAAGGGAGGGGGAGGCTTGCATGGGCTAGAGGTCGGAGGTGTACGTGGCTGGAGGCGTGGGGGCTTGCATGGCCGAGGAGGAGGCTGGAGGTTGGATGCGTGCATGGCTGGAGGCAAGAGTGGAGGGGAGTTGCGTAGCCGAAGGGGAGCTTGGAGGTTTTTATTCCAAAATTGATTTGGGTGGAAATTGGGAAAAAGAACGACGGTTGGGGGATTATGGAGGGGAGCGATACCCCGTTGACGCCATATATTTGACGTCATCATGACGTCGATAAGTTTGCGTAGGTAATGTGTATCCTATGACTTACCGATGCCCCATCGACGCCCATATAAATGGCGTCTGTAATGTCAAGTAGGAAAACAACAAATTTTTTAGTAGTGAGCCAAGAAATGGATGTAAAAAATTACGTTAATTTTATTGGAGTTACATCCAACTTATTTTTTACGTTCCGTTTAGTCGCTATACTTTGGAGGGGCAAAACGCTCTCCAAACAACCGTCGACGTAACAGTTACATCTTACTTATCTTTGATAAGTTGAACGTAACTGACACCAAACGCTAAGTCATCAGTGTTTGGTGTGACCATGAATAGACTCTAAGTTGTTATCGACTTTAATTGTAAGTAAAATTTACAAAATATTAATTTCACTCTAAATTCAATGATATAGTCATATGTGCTTAATTATCATTATCTTTTTCCCAGAAAATCAATTGGATTACACAAATATAAATTTAGATGCATATTCTAAATAGTGCGCTACTATTAGCTAACGGAAATATGTTTCTAGCTCCATGGACCAAAACCCACCAAACAATGTTTGGTTCGCTGCTTCTTAACATCAACTATCATTTTAATTTAAGTAAAAAGACATCCATATATTTTAAAATACAACAGTTATCCCTTCTATTCTTTAAACCAAATTCAACTCTTTTTAAAACACAAAAAATCACATGATATACAAAAAAATCAAAAATAAAATAATAAAGTTATTTTTCTAACCATATTTAAGTTGATAAAATTTTAAATAAACACTTACTTGATCGGTAGTAAAATAGTTTGTCAAATCAACTTGAATGCCCGTTGAAGTATTTGATCGATCGTCTTTTTCTATATTTTCACTACCAAACATTTTTTGATTCGAAACGACATGTGCATTCTTGATTTTATTATGATTGATATCCTCCAAATTATATATATATACGAGTATGGTGGCACATCCGTTGGACGTGTGAGTAACAGGGAGAGAGCAAATTTTGTCTTTGTTACATTTCTCGTGTTGGTAGAGAGTTTGGTAAAAGGTGTGGTAGATGGGGGAAAAGGAGGAAGTGATATGGTTACAAAAGTGTAATAAAGTGTTAAGGTATAGTGGAAGTAAATTTTGAATTGACGTATTATTGTATGAACAATGTTACAGCGTGGGTGGGTAGGTGGAGTATTTGGCCAAACTTCAACCCAATTTCATATGTGCTTGTTTGTGATAATTTACTATTGAGAAATGTATTTGTAATTGCTGTTAATTGTTGAGTTTAATTTGTTTGTGCTGTATAAAATATGTGGGTTAATGAAGGATGATAAGTGGTTGGGGAGTGGTTTAAAAGTTTGTTGATGTGATGAGTTAGTTAGGTGTGGTGTGAAATATGGTGGAGGAAAAACGGGAAAGCCAGATTATATAGAACAAAATAATCAGAGATGAATCGTGGTGTTGATATTAAACGTAAGTTGATAGAGGAGTTTATTGCTTGTTAATGTTGTACAAAAAAATAAGCAACCGGTACAGTAAATAGTTCGGTAGACGAAAAGGAATTTATACAAAGTAGTAAATGCTATAAAGCAGAGGAGTTATGGTAGCTTGGTTATTGGTAGTTGCAGACGGGAAAAAATGAGGTAGAGTAGGAGCGCCAAATGTTGTAGCAGCATGCAGCACGATCAGGTGTGCGAATGTTCTGCAAGAAAATGCTCAATGGCTTTATCGCACTCTTCAATATGTGGGATTAGGTAGAAGGAGTTGGAAATTAGAATAAGCATATATTTGTTGACAAATAGGAGTATGTATTTAGTATAGGGAGTTATGTGCAGCATACCACTTCTGGTGTGAAGAAAGCATCCCAATTGTCGTATGGTTGAGAAGATGTAAAATGTTCGTGGTCCTTACGGAGTTGCGGTTGTTCTGCAAATGTAGACGGTTGTTCTAAACTGCTGTTTTGATGCGCAGTAGTAGGTGATGGTACGGAAGATTTGAAATGTTGATGCGCAGTAGTTGGTGATGTTATGGAGGAGGGAAGCGAAAGCAGGCGGTTTGCATTGGTACTTTTGTCTGAGTTGTCCGCTGAAGCTGGGGGAGGTGTTGTAAGGTCAGAAGCAGCAACTATTTCAGGAGAATGTTGTTGTAGAAGCTTTGACGCACGGGTGCATTTCCGCCTAGCTTTGTCCATGGAAATGGCAGCCGGGGGCTTTTCAATGGTTGTTGAACATTTGGTCTGCGGGGGAGGGTGGTGAAGGAGTTAGTTGCAGTGAATGAAAAAAGGTGCAAACATTCTATTGGGCAGAAGTACACGTATTCGGTATTAAAATTTGGTAGTAATAATGGACGATGGGGGGAAGTTGAGTTAGAGTTGGGGACGTGTGGGATGGACGGATAGTAAGTGAAAGACAGAGTTAAAAGTTGTTCAAAGGAATAAGTAATATGTTGTGAAGTCCTTAAAAAAAGAAAAAGTAAAAGGTGGTAAGGAAATATTAGTTTGAAAATTTACCTTTTTCATTGTGCCTGTTGCATGAAGGATTGAGGGTGTGCAAATATTTGGTTGGGAAGAGGTTATATGTGGGTTAGGGTGTAAGTGAATGTAGAGGAGTAGTGGACACGTAATAGAGTAGGGAAGGTAGAGGAGTAAATGAGGGAGAAATAAGGGGCAGGAGGTTGTACTATTTTGGAGGGGAGAGGAATGCGTAAAATTGGTTGTTGGCAGCAGGACAGTTAAGTGTGGAGTAAGTGGAAGAAGTAGTATGTGCTAAACGTAGTAACTGATCTAGCTGCTTTGCAAGTGTTAAAATTACACGGTCCACATATTCGTGCGTGGAAAGGTTGATGACATAATGTAAATGCACTGTCCGTTTTTAGTATGTAGAAGCACGGTGATAGAAAACGGATAACATATACGTGCAACTGAAGCTTGGGACCTCAGTTTTAAGGTGAATTTTTTTTTATTATTAAGGAAGGATACTTAATTGGTAACGTGTGCAGTAAGTACTGTATTTTACAGAGGATAGCTGTATTCACAGCATGGCATAGCAGTTGTACCATGGGACAGCGTGAAGTGGAGAGATGGGCATTACGTGTTGCAGTTGTGTTCTATTAGTTTGTACGTATGGAAATATGGGAAAGAATAGGCATTGTGTACTACAGTTGTCTACTATTAGCATGTACCTCCAACTGTACTGCACATCAGCAACAAAACAAATGCAATAAATTGTGCACAAACACTGTATGCAGCGGTAATACATGTTGAAATTTCGGGAGTTAACTGGTAAAACTTGTTTCCGTTTATAATCAGAGGGGGTGTTCACAACCGGTAAAACTTGTTTATAGATATAATTAGGGGAGTTGTTAACAACCGATAAAACGTGTGTACGGTTATAATTAGGGGAGTTGGCAACCATGTGCGTTGACGGCTGTTATGCGTGACAGATAGTGATGAGGAAGTGTGTTAAAGGGCAGTAGGAGTTAATATTTGAGTAAGTACCAATGTGAAGTAATTGACAGAAGAAATTACATAATGTGGTATGCGTATGAAAAAGTATGAAAAAGGTGTGAATGTAATGGACTGCAGTGAGGGTGAAGGTGATACAACTGACATAGTTTGCAATTCTACTGGAGTGTTGAAAACTCTATTTCATCAGATTGAAATGCGGAACATAAAAGCAAAGTGTACAATTACATCGTAAGGATCAATTTATCCGAAGGTACCACCTATCCATATGTTATTCAGTTTGTTGGGCAGCATACGGGCGTTTCACATGAAGATGTGGAAAGAGGGTTAATAAATGGAATAAGCATTATGTTGTGCTGAAGGTTTTCGCGTTCAGTATACAGGTTATCGTCAGAAACCCAACAATGCTCCATAAATTGCAGCATGACAACAAATTCCATGCGCAAGCATGCCCTGGTTTTCCTTTTCCTTCTCAATGCAAACAGTGTTCGTCTTATGTACCTGTATATTATGAATCATATAGTGGAGTTGATGTCAGTCATAGAACAGTGATAAATGCATTAAATCAATAACAGTTCAATGTGGCTGTTGTTAACTGAGGGTCGTTTTTATTTACGGTAGGGTCAGTGTGCAGTATTCAGTGTCAGGTCGAAACTAATATGCATGGCAGGCGGTAGCAGTTGGGAAAAATAGCAATATATTTGAACTGTTCATTCACAAACACGTGTCTGATTGGTTGGGAGGCAAAAATGTGAAAGAAAAATAAGTATATGAAATGGAGGAAGAACAACATTTATTGTTCTGCTGAAATAAATAAGCCGCTAACCTCAGAAGTGGAATAAAGCTTGCTTTTAATGTGTCAACTTGTTGGAGAAAGTGTTAGTGAAATAGTATAAGTAAACTATGAATATAGTGGTTGAAGATATGGTTATTAAGTGGATTGAAAGGCAATGTATATATCTTTGTGTTGTGCCCTTGTAGAATAGTAGGTAAATCATGTGAGCTGAGGAAATAAATCACAGAATATTGTGTTAGAAGAACAATCTGTATAATGTGTAAAATTTGCAACAGTTCGGTTTGAGCACTTACAGTTTGTGTAATTCAGTTAGGTTGAGAACAGTTGTTGAAGTTGTGTTGTGGGAAGCAACGTCGGTGGAGTAGGATAGTTGTGTGAACTATTTGTACTTAGTCCCGTTGATATATTGAGTTCAGTAGTTAGGCACCTCGCTCGAGTTGACAACGTGAAATCAAATCGTAGGTTGGAAGTAAATCGACAGGAGTTTGTTATGCAAGAGAGGGAGAAGGAAATTTGGTAGTATGCAGAGAAGCAGAGAAGTCAAACAGTTGGAAAGGCATATGTTAAATGTAAAGTCAGACAACAGTATTTGTACATAAAACAAATGGACTTCGTGGGTGCGATGAGAAGAATGAAATGCAGTTTTATTATAATGTTTGCTTATTGTATTAATTTGTAATGCAAATGCATGTTAAAGACAGGAGGCTATGCGGTGAAAGAAAAATGAAATGGAATGTAACTTAGAACATAGTAAGTGCAAAAGGGGGGTAGGAAGAGGTGGGGTGGGTGAAGTGAGTAGCGGGTGAGCGGTTGGTTGAGAAGTGGGGTCGGTAAGTTGTGTTTATGGGACATTCATAATTTGAGAGTATGCATGCAAAACATCGTGGTAAACAACATTTCGAGTGTGTGTTGCCGTACGGCGATGAAGTTGTTCGTTTGCAACCAAAATTTTTGTTGTCCTGCTTGAAATCCCACGGGATAAAGCGACGTAAAGTTGGCCATGACTGAAAACATGGTTGGGAAGGTAAATTCCAACATGTGGAATGGTTTGTCCCTGTGATTTGTTTATTGTTAATGCGAAGGCGAGCCGCACGGGGAATTGTTTACGGATAAGGTTGAATGGTAGCTTTATGTTTTCAGAAGGCTTTAACGGTATACGTGGAATGAATACCCTTGTACCCTGGAACTGACCGAAAGAAATTTCAATGTCTATAAGGTTTCGATGAAAGACACGACAGATTAGTCTCATACCATTACATAACCCAATTCGTGGATCAATGTTCCTTAGTAACATTATTGGACATCCTTCCTTAAGAGTCAACTTATGAGGTGGCATACCACTTGGGTTAAGCGAGTTCAAGAACTCAGTTTGATATAAGTTTGATGGGTCATCCTCTATTTTGTCAAAAGAGTAGTAAATGTGATGGTCACCGGGAAATTGGTTTATTATCAGGTTATTAATTCCATCCGCAGTTTCATTTGTTGGAGATAATATTGCTCTATTTAGCATGTAGTTTGTATTGTTAAAATTATCATGTAATGCGGGGAAGATTTCGTTTGTCAAACGGTGTAACGAACGTAGACCGTCCCATTGTATCACAATATGCGATGGTAGTTTGATCATGTCGTCGTGCACGGTGGGTTCAGTTCCATTTCCAACGCGCAAAACAAAGTCAGCGTAAGGTTGGTCAGCTCGTGCCCGCATATTTTCTGTAAGCTGAAATACTTTAACATTTGACCACAAATATGACCGAACTATACAAGCGTCAGATGTTTGAGCTCTAGTACCGCCTGGAACAACCGGTAAAACTTAACGAAAATCACCGCCTAATATAACAATTTTTCCTCCAAATGGAACATCGGCATTGGTCAAGTCTCGTAATGTTCTGTCTAAAGCTTCGAACGTGTGACGGTGAGCCATGGTGGCTTCGTCCCATAGTAGAACGGTTGCCGTGGATAGAAGTTTCGCGGTATCAGATTGTTTGGTAATATGACATGTGGACGAAGAGTTTAAGTTAATAGGAATTTTAAATCTTGAGTGTGCTGTTCTACCACCGGGCAACGCAATAGAAGCTATTCCAGAAGTAGCGGTTGCAATTGCGATAAGACCTCGGTTTCGTAGTTGAGCTAAAATTGCTTTATATAGAAAAGTTTTTCCTGTCCCTTCAGGCCCGTCAATGAAAAAAATGGAGCTGATTTTTGAATCTACGGTAAACATGATCGCGTCAAAAGCTTCCTTTTGTTCGGTGGTTAACTTATTTATTGATTGTAAATCGGATAATGGTATTTGTATTGATTGTTCTTCCAAAAGAAGTGTTGAATTGTTGTATTCGTCGGTTGAAAGTACGCAGTTATGTGGAAAATCATAATCAAATATGGTTCTATTATACTATTTTAGAAGGTTGTTAAGATCAAAAAGACATCGACCGATTAAATATGTAGCAGATAGTGAGGCAGAAGAAGTGGACAGGTAATATTCAGTTAGAAAAGGCCAAAATTCATTCCATAGGTCACGGACACCGCATGGTTCGCAGTAAACTAAAATGGTAACAAATAGTCGACGTAAAGCAAGAGGCATATGGGTGTTCGAAGCATCAGTTAAACAATCCTTAATACTGTTATCATTTTCGAGCAATCCTCGGTGTTCAGCCGCTTCTTTGAATGTAGTGTAAACAGTTTCATTGACGGTGCATAAGTGTGTAAAAGAAAGTGGGCCTGGAATATGATTGAGTAATAATCGTAAGTAGTAGCGGTCACCTTCGGTAGGAGGTACGGTGTATAGCCGACCAATTACTTTACGGTGTATTTGTCAACGAACCCATTGCTTATGTTCATTATTCCACCAATAGTTTTCAGGGAATTCGTGGTAAAGGTACTGTCGTGCATCCTCATCTATTAAATTTTAGGAAAAAAATTTGGTAAGCATAGTTTTTGTTCTGTGTTCATCAGTGACAATAGATTGTAAGCTTTTGTCTGTGTTAAATTGAATATGTTGCTTGTTAGGCAGATGTATTTGTAGTCCTATTACTGACGGAGACATGGTACTAAGTTGGAACTTAAATATCCGCCATAGGGACTCTGGTGCACAGACCAATCTGGCGTTCACGAATTGAGAAATTTCATCAGTGGTGGATGATGAAGAAGACACGCTAACGGATACGCGATCTGATCCTTTATAAACGTACTTGTATAGATATTTAACTGATTTAATACTGGAACAAATTTCAACGTTTATATGACAGTCATATTTTAGAAGCAAATAAGGGTTATAAGGAACGACCCAACGATTGTCAACAGAACTATTATTTGTTTGACCTTGTACTCCTACGTCACGACGTCTATAGATGGGATACGAATCAGTTCCTTGTAAGGTTGATGGGGCAAAGGGTTTAGGAAATCCCTTCTTACACATTCCATCGCGCATGCATATGGCAGTGGGGTTGAAATTGCCGCATGGATGATGAATCATGTGTTTAATAACTAACGTGTACAAATCTGGTTCTAATTCCATGTTTGGAATTTCTGCCCTAACCATAGTATCGTAATCGTCTGCAGTATTAAGTTTATCAGTGTCAGCAAGAATAAGTAAGATATGAGCGTGCGGTAATCCCCTTTTCTGAAACTCTATAACATGAACATGTGCAATGACTTTACCTAGGACATGTTTATCAAATAAATCAACTTTAAGTTGTTCCAATTTTGCACGGAAAACTCGAGTTGTCAAATCAGGACGATCATATGGTTGTTGAAAGGGAAATAGGTCCTCTCTAATCTCAGTCCAATTAGGATTACATGTTACAGTAATAAATAAGTCGGGTTTTCCATACCTTCGCACAATTGCCATTGCGTCCTGGTACCGTTGGTGCATGTCTCGTGGACTACCAATATGGGACGATGGAAGTACTTTTCGAACCCCAACATTTGCTACAAAAAGCAGAGGTGTGTGAAAATTTGAAGTATGTATTGTATATTGTCAGAAGTAAGAAATGGCTGGGATGGAAAGGACGAACCGGGAGTTGTCTCTCCATTGGCTAGAGCGTCTTGTAAACCCTGGTATAAGTCGGCTCGAATAGTACCTTGGTGGTCTCGAAGATAGCGGAGTCGCATAGTTTCAATTTTGACATAAGTATCAACCACAAACTGTTGGAGTAGGCGACCACCAAGTAGCAGAAGAGACAGCTCTGTGGGTCGTACCTACGATGAATACGAAGTGGTAAGAATGGGGGATATATAAGAAAGTTAATGTATGTGAGGTATGCATACAGAAGTTGTATATTCCGTTGAATGTAGGGGATTACAAACCTGTAACAGATGAGAGTAGTAGGCTCTGCAGCTGATATGGTTATGTCCGGTATTGTGCATGTTCAAATCCCATCCCTGTTCACCGCGTGGGAAGAGAAGTGGGTATTGTAGTGGGTCATAAAATCCTGCTGTATCCGCAACTCGTTGCAGCGTTCCTGATCTTGTTTCAACTATAATATCTCTGTCGTTTGAGTTATTTGAGCAGTCGTTTCCTACAATGATACCCGCTACTTGTGATGCAGTAGGTAGTTGGTGAAAATGACGGTTAACTGTAAGCTCTTTTATTATTAGTGTGCAATCTTGTAAATCAGTGCGCTGCCCCAGCTGGCGCAGCACATGTACATATGGGTTGTAAAAATCTAAGATTTACTGCAACGTTTGTAGGATGTCTGCTCTTAATATTGTACTATCCTGTTGTCGATTGTCAACCTCATGATCAGTATCGTAGATGTACAGTTGGAGGTATCTAGGTCTAGTACCCGGCAGAGGCAGAACACTTCCGATGCTGTGGTAGATGGAGCCTTGGGCACGATAAGAGTATATTCCGCTCCGAGCGGAAGCCAAGTGTTGGTCGATGTTAGCGCCCATAGAAGTGAATGCAAAAGCATTGTTGTAAGATCTAATGTTGGTTCGAAAATGTAATCCTCGTTCATTGTCTTCAGTGAATAAAGGTAAAAGTTCAGGAGGCGGTGGAGGATAAGAAGTGGTAAGTTTACCACTGGAGCAACAATTCCCACTTGTTTCACGGTGAAATAATTTTGCAGAACAGTGTCGGCACTGAGTTGGTTGAGGTAGGATATGGCGGAGGAACGGTTGGGAAGCAGTAAAATTTCGACCGTAGTTATAACGGGTTGGAAGGGCAGGTTGGTGCAGAAGTTGTTGCTGGGGATGAGATGTAGCAGTCGGTGCAGTAGAATTAGCATCGGCTGTTATGTGTGAAAAGCATAAGTTCAGATTGAAGATATATGAAGGTTGAAAAAGTTTATGTGTTGTGTATGTGTGAAAAATTGGTGGAAAGCACTAAATGCAGAAGTAGGGAAAAGCAAGGTGGATGAATTAGGTAGAAACAGAAGATTAATTTGTTTGAACTAAAATTAACCAATGGTAAATAATTATATTTTCTTTAGGTAGTAAGAAGAACGGATGGAAAATCTGACAGAAGGAGATATTGGTTGTAACATTGTATACATTTGCTTCAGACAAAGGAGATATAGGTTCAGAAAGTGGTGTTATCAGTGGTAACACATGAAGCAATGTATTTACAACCACATGCAGCAAAGTACTTGTAGATTGATATTAAAAATAAAAGTAATGTCCTGTTGTGAAATAAAGTATGGATAAAAAATGTTTTTTTATATAAATTTAGAAATAAAAACAGTAATAAATTGTAATGAAGAAGAACACAATAGTCCAAAAGTTATTTAAATATACTTAACAATTGCAGAGTTGTAATGTCCACCACAAATATTGATTCAGCCTAGGTACGTGTTCGTGTATATTGGGAAAAATAGGATCGTCATGTAGTACATGACATTATTTTCTTTGGACAGTAAGAAAAATGTATGGAAAATCTGACATGAAGAATTATTGGTTATAACAATGTATACTTTTGCGTCAGACAAAGGAGTTGTACGTTAAGAAAGTGGTGGCAACATTGGTAAGACATGCAGCAATGTATTTACAACCGCATGCAGCAAAGTACTTGTAGATTGATTTTAAAATTAAAAGTACTGTCCTGTTTTAAAATAAAGGGTGGATAAAAAATGTTGTATTTTTTTTGTATAATTCCATAAATAAAAACAGGGATAAATAGTAATAAAGAACAACAGTAATAAATAGTAGTAAATAACAACAGGCTATCTGTGTAAAAGTGGTTGAGAGCGTAAAATCCAGAGACGGTATATACATGTGAAGTGTACTTATGTAAACTGAAACATAAGCTCAGTTTGAAGATATATGAAGGTTGAAAAAGTTTATGTGTTGTGTATGTATGGAAAATTGGTTGAAAGCAGTAAGTGCAGAAGTAGTAAAAAGCAAAGTGGATGAATTAGGTAGAAATAGAAGATTAATTTGTTTGAACTAAAATCAACCAATGGTAAATAATTATATTTTCTTTAGGCAGCAAGAAGAACGAATGGAAAATATGACATAAGGAGATATTGGTTTTAACATTGTATACATTTGCTTCAGACAAAGGATTTATAGGTTTAGAAAGTTGTGTTAACACTGGTAACACATGCAGCAATGTATTTACAACCACATGCAGCAAAGTACTTGTAGATTGATATTAAAAATAAAAGTACTGTCCTGTTGTAAAATAAAGGATGGATAAGAAATGTTTTTTATATAAATTCAGAAATAAGAGCAGTAATAAATTGTAATGAAGAAGAACACAGCAATCCAAAAGTTATTTAAATATACTTAACAGTTGCAGAAATGTAATGTCCACCACAAATATTGATTCAGCCTAGGTACGTGTTCGTGTGTATTGGGAAAATAGGAATGTCATGTAGTACATGACAGTATTTTCTGTAGACATTAAGAAAAATGTATGGGAAATCTGACATGACGAAATATTGGTTATAACAATGTATACTTTTGCGTCAGACAAAGGACTTGTACGTCAAGAAAGTGGTGTCAACATTGGGAAGACATGCAGCAATGTATTTACAACCGCATGAAGCAAAGTACTTCTAGATTCATTTTAAAATTAAAAGTACTGTCCTGTTTTAAAATAAAGGATGGATAAAAAATGTTGTATTTTTTTGTATATAATTCCACAAATAAAAACAGGGATAAATAGTAATAAAGAACAACAGTAATAAATAGTAGTAAGTAACAACAGGCTGTCTGTGTAAAAGTGGGTGAGAGCATAAAATCCAGAAACGGTATATACATGTGAAGTGTACTTATGTAAACTGAAACATAGGTGTTAAAATGGCACACAGTTGTAATGCTGAAGGAAGGGGAAAAGTACCTGTCGAATATTGCTGCTGCTGGTTTTCACTGACCGCTGTCCTTCTAGCTGCGACGGCGGACTCTCTAGATTGTTGACGCCTTGCACGTTGAGCAACACGACGTCTTTCCCTTTGTTGCTGATTCATAAAGTTACAGGGAAAAATGAGTTGGATGGAAGAGATGTCTTAAGACGGTGGGGCAGTGGAAGTGATGTTAGGGAAAAGTGTTTATTGAAACGTAAGTTTAGTAGAACGTGGTAGTGAGGGGAAAAAGTTGGGGGAGTGGATATTGGAAATTGCATAGTTATAGGGGTTGGTGGGTTAGATATTTTGCAACTGACGTATTAGTAGGGTGAAGATTTTGAAGTAGTCAGAGTTATAGGGGTTGATTAGGTACAGTAAGTTAAGGAGGGAGGTGCAGTAAAATAGATAAGCTTTTATTATCAACTGTCACAAATTTGGAAAGTGCAAATTTGTAGGAACCAAAGGGCATGAGTGTAAATACGAAATAGTAATTACCCAAATGAATAAATAAAATATTTGTTAAAATACAGAAATTTACATATGTGGGTAAGTAAAGCAGAAAATGTGTAATAAAAGAGGCAGCAAATTGTTTATGTCGTTGTGTGCTATGTTCTGAGCAACATGAAAAATCTGCCACTAATAAACATTTTATAACTGTTAACTTCAGGATGCGTTGTTTCTTTGTCAACATTTTATAACTGTCAACATTTTTATGAAATAAATGATGCCGCTAGATTGTTAATTTGTGTTACTTTGCCTACTTATTTTTTCTAAAAGGGTGTTTGAAGTATTTGGATATATAAAGATGACTGATTACATCTCTTTACTTTCACAATTTTGGATATAAATTAAGTGTGAGTATGAGTACGAAATGTTTGAAGTTTATTCAAAATTCTCAGGCGTTTAACAGTAAACAATTTCTTAGAATACGCACAGTATGTTGTACTAAAAACTTCCATCCATGTATACTTTTTGGTAAGGAAGATAAGACAGAAGCAGTCAATTTACCTTCGAATACAAAATTTGATCTGTGAGGTTGAATATGAGATGAAAATTGATTTGCCCTCTGTCTACTATGTTCGTCGGGCAGGTGTTCTGGCTGTGATGCTCTAGCTGCCAGAAAGACGTAAACAGTGGTTAGTTAAAAGTGAAACAATATGTAATTGCAGGAAGATAAACAGAACGATTGTAACATATGGAACTGTAAAAATGGAAAAAGGAGTAGCTGATATTTTTAGATGTAGAAAATTCACAGCTGTATAAGGGTATTAAGTGCAGTGAAGGAAAAACAAATGACATAGTAATGAAGAAAAATGAAGTGCTTTTCAGTCTTTGAACCAAAGCAGTAGAAGTATCTAAAAATTAAGCTAATAAAGCTGGTTGTCTCGAAATCAAATCTATTTGAAATTATATTCCTTTGAAATCATTTTATTTTTGAAAGTTTAGGTACATATTTCCAATAATTGAAATGTCATTTTTGAAGCTTAAAGCATTGCTTTTCAAGGTCTGAAGTATTTGAAAGTTTATCTTTTATAATCGATTTCTAAAGCTTGTAGATTTTTAAAAGAGTTGAAGTCGCATACCTTGAGGTGTCAGTTTTGAACATACGAATGGAAACTCACGTAACAGTGAGCCGTGACCTTGGTCGGCGCCAATTGGTGATGTCGATTGCTTTTATTGTTGGTGATATCCATTACCATCGATTCGTCAGTGGCTAACTTTGACATAGCTGAACATAATGAACTGATGAACACAGTCGGAGTCGCTTGTTGGTGGTTTAAGAACAGTCACCACATCATTTTCCTCTTTTCCACACTTCTTCATATATATGTTGACCATGAATGTGTGGGGGGAAGCTTTTCATTCTTTGAACCAAAGTAGTAGAATAATGTACAAAATAAGGTAATAAAGTTGGTTACCTGAACAAAACAGTAGAGAAGAATTGATCAGCAATATGAACAAATGCAGTGTTTAACATGTTCAATCAGATTACTGATTCCAGGAATAAAAAAATATAAATGGCATAAGATTTGTATGGAAGTTTTTCAGTAGAAAGTACATGTCACTTAGGCACAATCAAGGAGCCAAATCTGTTTAGATTGAAAACTAAAGCAAAAGACAAATTACTTTTGAATCATTATATGGATCATCCATATAAATTATGTTGCTAGTTAGGTAACTGGTTAGTTCAGATAAAAATCGAGTTGCAGTTGTGTAAAAAAATGTGTCCCAGAAAATATTTTAACCAATTTAATAACCGTGTTTCTTTCATAGGAGATGACTGTATGGTTGCAGTAAATTGATTTTAGTGCAATAAAACTGAAGCATTATGTGAAATATGTGTGAGATAAAAGAGGACGGTGTTGACAATTTCGTAGTCCATGCATTTCAGTCTATTGATATCAGTTTATATAGTGATATATATTGTCATAGGTTTTTGGGTCTACTTCTTACTTCCCACTAATCCAGCTTTTCGACATAGGCTTGGGTTGAACAGTAATAGGGTGTATATATGTAGACTTTGTACAGTTAAGTGTTTTCTATGTCAAGCTGATGCAAATAAACAACTACAGGAGTAATATAGGAAAGTATTCAGATGTAAATGTACAACTGCATTGGTAGTTTTTCAATATCCTAACTAATTAACATGATCGCTTTTAGCTAATAGGAGATGACCGTATGGTTTCAGTTAGTTGATTTTAGTGAAATTAAACTGAAGAACTACTTGAAATATGTGTGAGATAAAAGACGACGCTGTTAACAATTTCGTAGTCCATGCATTGCAGTCTATTGATATCAGTTTAAAATCAAGCAAGTTTGAAATAATGTGACCGTGGGGTCAGTAAGAAAACTGAAAGCCTTTTGAAATCAATTCTCAAAATGAAATCTATTTGAAATTATATTCCTTTGAAAAAATGTTATTTGTGAAATTTAGGGTACATATTTCCAAAAATTGAAATGTCATTTTTGAAGATAAAAGCATTGCTTTTGAAGACCTGAAGTAGTTGAAAGTTTATTTTTTATAATCGATTTCTAAAGGTTGTAGAATTTTAAAAGAGTTGAAGTCGCATACCTTGAGATGTTAGTTTTGAACATACGAATGGCAGCTCACGTAACGTCGATTTCTTTTATTGTTGGTGATATCCAGTACCATTGATTCGACACTGGCTAACTTTGACATCCCTGAACATACTCAACTGATGAACACAGTCGGAGTCGCTTGGTGGTGGTTTAAGAACAGTCACCACATCATTTTCCTCTTTTCCACACTTCTTCATATATATGTTGACCATGAATATGTGGGGGAAAGCTTTTCATTGTGCGAAACAAAGCAGAAGAATAATCTACAAATTAAGGTATTAAAGTTGGTTACCGGAACAAAACAGGAAAAAAGAATTGATCAGCAATAGGAGCAAATGCATTGTGTAACATGTTTAAGCAGATTATTGATTCCAGTGGTAAAAAAATATAAATGGCATAACCTTGTTTCTTTCATAGGAGATGACTGTATGGTTGCATTAAATTGATTTTAGTGAAATAAAACTGAAGCATTATGTGAAAAATGTGTGAGATAAAAGACGACGGTGTTGACAATTTCCTAGTCCATGCATTTCAGTCTATTGATATCAGTTTATATAGTGGTATATATTGCCATTGGTTTTTGGGGCTACTTCCTACTTCCCACTAATCCAGCTTTTCGACATAGGATTGGGTTGAACAGTAATAGGGTGTATATATGTATAATTTCTACAGTTAAGTGTTGTGTATGTCAAGCTGATGCAAATAAACAACTACAACAGTAATATAGGAAAGTATTCAGATGATATTGAAAAACTGCAGCGGTAGTTTTTCAATATGCTGACTAATTAAAATGATCGCTTGTAGCTAATACTGCTTCTATTTTGTTCATCAGATGCGGCTGAGATATCAGTAGACAAACATCACATAAGCAATCATGCATGACATAGGAAACAAAGTAGAAAATAGAACCCAATTCATGGTTTAAAGTTGAGAAATATTTGTGGTTCTTTACTGTTTTGACAAATCAAATTGTAATAATTCAGATGCAACATATCTACTTCCTTCATCAGGTGAGTTGCAAATACTACTTTCTCAGGTAGTAAAGCAAAGTGGAAGATCTACTGCAGTTAAGAAAAGATAAATGTTCCATCAAGCAGTAATACCTTACATGAGGAAGGGGAAAAAATAGAGTTTCGTCGGTGGAGGAGAAAGTCTTCGTTGTCGTCTCTCTTGGCTTTTTAGGCGCCGGCGGGCACGTGAGTTGCCTGGTGTTGAAGACTTTGTTGCTGTCGGCTTCAAATTGGGTGAATGGAGTCGTAAAATTGGAAAAGACGTAGGCAAATCGTCTTCTACCATTAGTCAACCATTCTTGTCGAATCCGGCAATCTCGAAATAGATGAGGAAGCCGTGATGATAGCACACAACTGGTTGAGGCGTAAGTCGAGGAGAGTTGGTAGATGAGGTAATGAACGGTTTTCTGTCTTCCGATTATTTAGGGTTAGGGGGAGGGAAAAGTTGAAGGGGGGTTGAAATGGAATGGGGCAACTGCTTTGAGAACATGGTGGAAGGAAGGAAGACGGTAATAGCCTCATTTTGTGCCAGCTGTCGTGGGTGGTAGAGGACATTTAGGGTAGTGCAAAAAAGGCTTCACTTTGACCGGTTGACCAAAGGTTTTGCTTTATAGTATAGATATAGATATATATATATATATATATATATATATATGAGAAAAAATGGCATAAACGTTATATGATAAAGCATCAAATTTTAATAACTTACATTGATATTTTCAATTACAATGTCATCAAATTTTATATCCTCCAAACTTGCGTTAGTCGTGGGATCATTAAACTAATCCTAAAATAGTAATCAAAAAACCTAATAACAAATATATGATTGATACGTAGAAGGAACACAAACGTTAAAACGTAAAAATAAACCGACCTCTCCGTGTTCATCAATATTAGGATCATTCAACAAATCTTCACTTGGCTTCATCTTTTAGAAGAAAAAATGGGTTTTCTACTTTAAGGTTTGAAATTTGTTTTTCTGAGTGAGAGTGGGATGAAGATGCTATGATTATCTGGAACTGAATGAATAAATAAATTTTGATACTTGGGTAATAAAATTTTAATGATAGCCGGTCTGCTACCATCGCACTCAACAATATTATTACATATTAGGCTAATTCTATTCAAACTCCGCTTTTCGTTTTTCCCACCCCGTTATTTAGACAAAAAATATCGTACCTCATATTTAGCTTTTCCCATCCCAAAATATCAAATAACTACCCATATTTCTAATATACCACTAATGTTACTTTACTCTTTTAGAAACAAAAATCTAATATTAACAATGGAAGGAAGAACGACGGAAAGAGAAGAAATTAAAAAACAAAGAAGGTATAATCGAGAATTATTTCTTCCTTTTTCTCACCATTAGTGTAATGGGGGAATTAATTTAAAGGACAAAGATTTATATATTTTTTACCTCAAGGACACAACCTTAAATTTTTTACCATAAGGACAAATATTCTCCTAAAAATTATTCATAAGGACAAATATTTTTCAAAATTGTTCATAAGGACAACAAAACTGCTACCAAGCTAAAACTGATACCTAAAAACTGCTACCGATAACTACAAACTGATACCTAAAAACTGCTATCAATGACTAAAAACTGATACCTAAAGAAGGTTGTCCTTCATAATAAAATATTGAAGGCATGTCCTTGAGGCAAAACCACTGAAATTTTTTGTCCTCGACAATAATTTCCTGTAGTGGGGTAATCTACAAAAAGAAAACAAGTTACACTACATTTTCAATTCAAAATCAACTGTTTAGTAAATTGGATTTTATACAATGTATTCCACTAAATTAGACTTGTTAGCATTCCTAGTCCATTATACACTAGGTTTTCTATTATTTCAAGCTATCCAAGAAGTAGGATTGTATCAATTCCTAATTAGCATGACAATATGTCATTTGAAAAAACCCCTAAAATCAAACGACGATGAGAGGAAAAAGATGGAAAAAAAAAGGAACGAAAGGCAAACCTACGATAAAACAATATCATCTTCTTCTTCAAAACCATTGTCTTATTCAAATATATTATTTTTATCGTGTTTTTCATAGTTGGTACAAAATAGAATCGAAATGTAGATTAGAATATGGCTAATAACGTAAAAGTTTGGAGTAATTTGTATAAAGGTAAATTAGTCATTTTTTAATTTTTTAGTTGGTCGAGAAAGGAAAACGTATGGTTGTTGAATTGGCCTATGTATTATTCCTAGTTGTTCATCGGTTTTTATATTTAAGGTCGGTTTTTGAACTAGATTATACGATTTAGCAATGTTTAAGTGGCATTAGAAAAAAACTAGGGATCGTAAACTCTCCAATAATGTTGCCCTGGCTCCTCCGCCGTCAGCCCCACTACGCCTGCCTCTCCTCCTCCATCCGCTGCTTCCATTTCAGGTCGTTATGGAGCCGGTCTCCTGGCTATAAAGTTGAAGCAAGGTAAAATTTAAGTTAATTATTTTTGGAAATCATTAAACTTAAAATGCTTATTTACTTAAATTATAGATCATCGTTTGAATTTGTTGAATTGTTTGATTACTTGAATTTGTTTGATGGAATATGATTTGAATTGAATATGCTTCAATATGTTTGATTGGAATTGAATATGCTTGATGGTACTTAATTATTTAATATGAACACGCCTGACGTTAAATTTGCTTGAACATGCTTGGTGATTTGGACTGACTGTATATCATAGACTGCATTCAAAGCCACTAACAGTAAGTCACAATTGAACATTTGAATTCACACATCCTGATATAAATTCTTTGATCAACATTGCTAATTAACGTAAAGCAAAAAAAAATTTGTTCAAAAAAGGAATGAATTACCTAGGCAAGTTCTCATTTGGAAACACTACAAAATATTTGCAATGTGCTTTGGATGAGCTAGTTATCCTATCAAGATACTCAGCTGTACCTTCTTCTTCTTCTAGAGATCATAAATTTAAAGGCTTTTTAATCAAGAGTATCAGATGAATTAACCTAATTACATTTATTAGGGAAAAAATTTATATGGATTCAAAGTAGTACGTGCCTGAAAATATTGTAAAGAGTGACCAGGGTGCCTATATATGTAGTCCTGCTTAGTAATCTTTGTTCACCCATTTTTTAGTTCTGTGTTACAAACATAATGCGAAAAAAAGAAAACCATGAAAAACTAGTAGTTTTACTGTTTTATTTCATTTCCAATTTTTTGCATCATGGTTACTTTTTAGAGATTATAAGTTGAGTAAATTGTATGGTATGTTTGGATGTTATGCTATTTTATTTTCAGAAAATATTGGTTTAACGAATAAAACAATTAGTTGGAACATAATTTTTTTAGAATGTATTACTGGATAGCAGTGGTTTTGTAATGAAAAGTTAATATCTTTTATATTTTATTTTTTATTTATTTGAGACTATGCTTAATTTCAAGAAAAGGGAATAAAACATAATGGTGAACATATTCTGTAGAAGGGCAATCAAAATTCAGTGGCGCTTGGACAGCCCTTCTTTGGGCCAGCCCAGAACGCATACCCTCATATGTTTTATGTCATGTTTTTTCCATTTCCTTCCCAATCTTAAACATCAGTTAAACCTTTCTTCCCAATTTTTGAAGTATTTGCAAGTCTTACTATTTTATTCTAAAAAATGTATGTTATAAAAATATGCATATGTTGTTCTATTTTTTATTTGACAAATAAAAAGGTAACTGATTCACAAACATACGTAAAATGTTCAAAAACATGAGCAAGGGTTTGATGAATATTTTTTCATGGAGTTTCATCAAATATCTTTCGTCTAGACACTCAAAATGTTTATCACTTAAAATGCCTTAAGGGTTCTCTCTAAGACCATATAAATGAATTTATATCTTTTTTTAGTTACTAAGAGCATCCGCTATGAAGCTTTTGCCTCAGAAGCTAGCGTGCAAGGAGTTTAATTTGTTAAGTGTATGTTAGGTATAATAAGCAGGAGCACTTCATATTATTCAGCATAAAATGTTTAATGACTATGCAACTATTAGTTCATTTGATAAAATTTGTTTACATGTGAGAGTATTTAAGCAACTCTACATGTGAGTGTCATATTGGAGAACATGAACAATTGGTTTTGTAAAGCATAAGTTGTTGATGGACATATTATGCTTTCTTTGCACTACATTCTGCACTACCAGAATACCCTCTACACACTACACTTTTAATACGATGATAGGATCACACTTTAAACTACATTGCTGGTAAACGTATCCAAACTGATTGAGATCCAAGTTTCATGCAAACTACATATACTAAAATAGAAATTTAGCTGCAATAACCTACCAACTTACCAATTTTGCAGTAGTGTACCTTCATCATCCCTACCTTTGCAGGTTCAAAACAATAAAAAGGAACAAGAATCGCAGGGCAAATCTCCTTTGGCATCAACAAAACAGAATATTTTGCAGCAGGATATTCACAATGTTTGGGTGCCGAAGGAGATTTGCACTGTAAGTCTCGAACCCACACATAATTGTTCTTCTTATTTGATACAATTGAACAGTTAATCCTCTGTATTTATAACGGGAAATGTGGATGGTGCGAGCCGTGTGACTGGATATGCTGATTGGATATCCCAGGTATTATACCCAAGGAGTAAAGAACCCTGGCTTCTTTTATATGCTTGACTTCCACTTTTTTTTCTATGCTCCATATATACCTTGAATGTCCTCATTCTTTCACCAACCCCATATCTTCCATATATTCTCATTTTATTTTATTTTATTTGAGGATATACATGAAAAGGATCGCGGTAATATATTGCATTTTTTGTATTAGGTTTTTATATCTGTTTTATTATTTTGTTTATTGTAGAATTTTATAGAGTATATTCATGTAGTTTGAAGGCATGTTCTATATACTCAAGTATTGTCGAGAATTCAATGCCCTAGTCTCCACATATAGGAATCGATTGTTCGTTATCTCTCTCTACTCAACTGCAATCATGATCTACAGTACTTGCAAATCACTTTCATAAACAGAATAAAATCTGAAGAATATTGGTCAGGACTTTTCATCTTCGGTCATTTTGCTATTTTTTATGCTTATCTTTGATGCTTTGCCAACAAGAATAAACTCATTAAAGAACAACAGAAAGCACTACAAGGAGAAGGTTGTTTAGCGTCGGCATATAGCCGACTCTAGCCGACTCTGGCCGACTCGAGCCGACGCTATATGCCGACGCTATATAGCTCGTCGCCAAGTGATATGGTGACGGGAATGGGGACGAGTCCGTCCCCTAATTTAGCGTCGGCTCGAGTCGGCTAACCGACTCCGGCCGACGTTAAACTCAATCCACGTGTAAAAATAATATACGACCAATAGGCCGACCCTAGCCGACTCCAGCCGACACTAATCTGCGTACATTTTTTTGCATTTCCAGCAGCCATTTCTACCTTCCATCCACACAATCATATATATTCCTCAAATATACTTCACCAAACAACAATATACATCACATATATGTCCAACTAAGAACCATAAAACATCAATATACATCTCCAAACGTCCATCATCACAAATATCCAAAATATTTATAAAATTCAACCAAAAGTTCATCAAATATACAAGACATTCAAAGTTCATCAGAAAACATATATAAAAACTTACCACCACTCGCCCCAATCATCATCAGCGCCAGATCCCTGTGATGACGGCATATTCCCGTGCTCTGCCAAGTAAGCAGCAATCGACTCGTCTAGTTGCTGCTTCAATCCAGTCTTCCTCCAATCGTTTAACTCGGCGACTTGTGCTTGCAGGGCCGCTATTGTTTCTTCAGCCTGTTATTTATTGTAAGTGGCTTGCATCGCGGCCTGTATATTAATAAATTCATAGTTATAGTTTATATGTAATATTCAATAAAAATTATAAACTGGTTAATGAATTAATTGAATTCAATAAATATTACCACTTAATTGCCATATCCATACTGTCTATTTCTGGTCGGCGGGTCGGTAATACGAGCGAATATCCCGTCCGTCTCCTCAACGGTCAACTGTGAGAAATGCGGATTAAGGATCTTAAGGCTAGAATTAACACTAGAGGGGGTGAATAGTATTTTAAGAAATTTGTTAATCTTTTTGAGTTTATCTAACTTTATTAACAATGTATACACTAATTAGACACAGATATGAACACAGAATCAAACACAGATGCAAATATAAAGTAAAAGCAGTAAAGGAAAGAACACACCGGATTTTATACTGGTTCGAAGTTACCCTACATCCAGTCCCGTACAACTAAGTACGGATTTCCTTTCAAAAGCAATTCAACAATTACAACCCTCGATTTCAAGGCTACGAGGTACACTCTCCAGAATACCAATCATCTGGGTAGAGATACTTGATTTCCGGGGCAACAAGTTCACCCAATTGGTTTCCAAGGCTACAATCACACCTTTTATCGCTTGATTGATTTCAAAGGCTACAATCACACTTTTTCTCGCTAATATATTACAAAGAAGTCTATAACTCTGAATAGCACTGAGAACCTTGTAGAGACAGTGATGTAGAATCAAACTAGAAGTAATCGAGTATGATTCGATGTTGATTTCGGCAGAGTAATGTTATGATTTTGTAATAAGAAATGTGGAAGATGAAGAGGAGTGAAAATCAGAAAAATATGATTGAAAATTCGTTGAAACTGACCCCTATTTATAGAAAACCAACAGCCATGAGCATTCATGAAGAGTTATGATGAATAGACACTTCTTTTGAAATTTGAATTTGAACTTCAACTGTCACTATGTCGACATACTACCTAGGGGCATGTCGACATCCCTCAGCCAAAAATGATAATTTGAATTCTATAAAAACAATATTTATCTTATATAAAAACTATTTAAAACTTTATAAATATACTTGAATATAGTTGAAATTCATAAGTAAATATAAAGAACAATAAATACATAATTTAACTATAATTTTATATTTAAATCTAAGTATAAATATTAAAAGTTAAATATATTATTTGAAAAGACATTTAAAAACAGGAGTATTTTGACTTTGAAATTAAAGATGTTTTGAGGCTAAAATTATTTAAAATCAGGATAGAGAGTTTTGAATCTTTTAAAAGGAAAGTTTTGAAATCATTTTGAAAACAAGATAATTTTGTAAAATCATTTGAATTAAAATTAGTGGATACAAAACAATGTCCCACTAGATTTTCGTAGGTTCCATCCTACTTAGGGTTCCATCCCTTTAACGGGCTCGAAGTGGATTCCATTCCACGAATAAATTGGATATTAAGATGCCAGTGCTTTTCTACGAGTTTTAACAAATATTCCTAATAAAACAGATTTAACCTTGAACTCTTGATAATCTTGATACTCATGAGTCTTCTATCTCTGTATCTTGAATCTCTATACTGTACCGTCTTCATTCTTGATACCTGCATGGTTAGATCCTGCAAATACATATATATCTAAACTTGTAATGTTAGTATTTATATTTTATAATCTATTCTAAGGTTGTTGTCATCAAAACCATCATCTCAAGGACTAACATCAACTGCTCCCTGCCAGACTCTGCAAGCACGCGAGCAATCTCCTGATCGCATCTCTCTTGTGTTTAGAAATATAATTTTGAGAAGATGAATATTCAATTTAATGTATTGTTAAATAAGAGAAAAATTTTATAGTCTTTATATTCGAATATTCGCTGATTTGGCGTCTGACCATTCATATGTTACCGCGTCATCTTCATCTGTATGCTCAATGGCGTGTGTTCGGGTGAAGACGTTCAAATGAGACGATGCAACACCACCTCTCTCCCTCGTCTGAAATTAGATATGATTAAAGAATGTATATATACACACATATATACATATATATAACTAAACAATGTTATAAGTAAATTACAAATAACAATTTTTATATTTATCATTTCTTCTCTATATTGCTGAAAAGACTTGGATACACCGCGGTGTGTTGCAGGATTCCTAAGCCTGTTTGCGGAGTTTCTCGATGCTACCGCCAGTATTTTTTTTTAAATATTCTTTTTTCACACCTATTTCGTTTAAAAAAACAAAAAAACACTACAATATAAAAAAAATTGACATTTATTATTATTATTATTGACCCAATGACGGATCATGATAGGTTAAATTGGTATTTTCGATGATATATGTTCGTCTAATTCAAAAATATTCGTTGTTGAAAATCTAACTCGCACGACCAATCGATGCAACTTTTAGTCGATCCGTTATACAAATTCGATAAAGGTGGTTATATGCAACATTTTAAAGAATTAAAATATATTTTTTAAAGCGTTGGGTAATCAATTATGAATTTTTAAATGTATTTGGTATAATAAATTATATAAAATAAAATATGCGGCGTAAAAATAAATTCTTTGGATTTATGTTGATCTAAGGTATTTTGGACATGTTTCCAGAATATGGTTTAAAAATACACGAATTTGGGATGTCGATCTTGAATTTCAAATTTATGGCCGTTCGTGGACTTTCGGACAAAAAATCTTTCGTTCGAAGGCCGAACGACCTTCAAACGAAGCCAAATTTGAACCAGTGATGCTTTGTAGTGTTTTAATCGAATCCGTACGGTTCAAATTCGATTAAAACACGACAAAGCATCACTGGTTCAAATTTGGTCTCGTTTGAAGGTCGTTCGGCCTTCAAACGAAGGGTTTTTTGTCCGAAAGTCCACGAACGGCCATAAATTTGAAATTCAAGATCGACACCTCAGATTCGTGTATTTTTAAACCATATTCTGGAAACATGTCCAAAATACCTTAGATCGACATAAGATCCAAAAAATTTATTTTTACGCCGCATATTTTATTTTATATAATTTTATTATACCAAATACATTTAAAAATTCATAATTGATTACCCAACGTTTTAAAAAATTATTTTAATTCTTTAAAATGTTACATATAACCACCTTTATCGAATTTGTATAACGGATCGACTAAAAGTTGCATCGATTGGTCGTGCGAGTTAGATTTTCAACAACGATAACTTTTCGAATTACACGAACATATATCATCGAAAATACCAATTTAATCTATCACGACCCGTCATTGGGTGAATATTAATAATCATACATGTCAATTTTATTTTTTTGGCCATTTTAATAGTGTTTTTTATTTTTTCAAACGAAATAGGTGTATATAAGAATTAGGTTGGAAAAATAATTAAATAGCCGACTTGAGCCGTCCCCAGCCGACGCAAAACTCAATAGAATTTTGCTCCGTCCCCAGCCGACTCCATAATGGAGACGGAGCCGACTTCGGCCGACTCCAAGCTCCGTTCCCATTTTAAAGTATTCTAATAGTGAAGCTATGGCTATGTTTGCTAATAAAAAATTAAATCTTTTGTGCTCATAAATAAAAAAAGGTATTTGTTAAAGTAGTCAAAAACTAGCGTTTAATGAATGCTTTTTCTTATAAATTAGTATACATTGTGAACCCGATAAATAAGAAATAAATACTTGGTATTGATTTCTTTTAAGAGCCCGGTAGTGTATGCATATCACAAATATATGTATCCGGATAAATTAAATAATTTCTACCTAGTCACCTCTTCCACTTCAATTTCTACCAGGTGTTCAATCAAACATCAAACAACTTTTTACAAGCATGCAGTCGCATGCTCATGTGCGCACGCGCACACCATGTGTGTGTACAGACACACACATATGTGTGTGTTTCTATTGGAACACAGATTGGTGATACAATGATCTCAACTATGGGATTGCCTCTTGATTTGAACACAATAGAATCTAATAATCAAGATCTATTGTGTCACATTTTGTGTTCAAATAGTCGTCCTACACACATAAACACACAGAGAGAGACAGAGAGAAGGATCTGTTACATCTCTTTTTCACTACGCTTCATTCTACATCTCTACGATTTTTAGTGCCACACTATTTGAAATCAAATGAAATCTTGGGATGCTTACACTATAAACATCATGTTCATGAAAAATGAGATCATTTTGATATTCCTAACATGTTCAAAAATGTTATATCAATATCATTCGGTAAAACTATTATTTTACCATCGATTTGAAATATTATTTTAAATATGTTAGGAATATTCAAATTAATCAAAATTTTGTGTAGATGATCCGGAGGCAAATCAAAACATGTCTATTAATTTTCATCGAATTTCGAATTGTATAACACACAAATTTAGATCATTTCGTAACTTCAAACTCATTCAAAATTACAATTCAATATGAGCCATCACCTACACACATATATGTATATGGATACATATATGTATGTATATGTATAATATGTGTGTCTATACACACACATTAACTGTCGATTGGAAATGTAATTTTGATGGAGTTTGAAATTTGAAACAATTCAAATTTTTGTGCAGATGATTTTGATAGCACATAGGTTATATCTACAAAATTTTATTTTCTTTCGAATTTTTTACACAAAATGATGGACGCAGTTACCACCTACACCCACAGTTGAATGCTTCTTAAAACCATTAGCAGTGTGGGTTAATCATGAAGGTCTTGAATGCAGAACAAATTCTATCAATAAATACATGATAAATGTTGGGATATGTTTATTATTTTGACTTGCAATTAAAATTTCAGAGCATGTAGAAAATAGTGTTCTTCCCACTATATACACATACAAGCTCGTGAACACACACATAAGCATGTTAGTGGTACAGATTTTGGTCTGAACCCACCTTATTAATCCAGGTATGGATTTAGCTTTGACTACCCTGATCCAGATCCGGGTCCGACCCGGTTATTATAACAGTTGGGTGTTTTTTCATCACTACCGAATCCGGTTTAAGTCCAAACTCGATTATTAATTGTTCAGGGTCCAAAATATGTGTACTTTATTTGTGTATCATTTTGTTTGTTTGTTTGCAGATTTTGTTTGCATGTTTTTGTCTGTGAACTTGGTTTTATCAGCATTAAATTTATTTGTAAACTTTGTTTGTGTACCATTTAAAAGAATAAGTTAAAAGTTGGTTTTAGCATAACTATTTCAAATCGGGTACTCGCGTTTTTATCATAATACCTGATGGATAGGCTCGGTTAATGGATTTGAAATGTCCAACAGACTTGGGCTGGGCTCGGGTTATAAATAGTGTAATCGAACTTGGGTTTGGGTGACCAAACCCCCACTGACCTACACACACATGCACAAATTTTATACTCGTTAAAGTTCTTGAATGCAATACAATGTCATCAATATACACATGGTTAAGGCTGATATATGTTTATTTTCTTGACTTGAAAATTGCATTTGATATATAAAGATTATGCAGAAGAAATAATCATGCTTTTACAAATTTTTTAAAATTGACGACGAGATGTTGTTTTTGAACTCAAATAACAGTTGGTAACTCTTTTCCCAGTTTGTCATTTGGAGGGAATAAAAAAATCACTGTAATTATGTAATTAATCTGTAAATGACCAGATATTTGTTATGTGGGTATTGTTTTTTTCCTAGTATATGTGCTATCAACCACGAGAATACAAATCTTCAGTAAATGAGTAACAAGATAACAAACACAAACTGAGAGGTGTTTCGCTCTGGTAGCCCTCAGATGTACAAACATGTATTCACACATCTAAATATCATGTGTGATTTATAGGTATGTATGTACGCAAGTATAAACATCATCATATAGTCCAACTTCAGCAAACCACACGTCATATGAGCCACCTACTAAATGTTGTTTGATCTTACAACACTAGTTAGCTAATTCAATTTTCCTGGAGTTTGTTAAAAGAATTTAAGGCATGTAAATGAAATAGATCATTTTGATTACTGACTACCATAGAGCCTTGTATTCTAAATACCAAAACGTATAAGCAAGCATATGTTCCAGAACTTTTTTGGGTACATTAACCAAATAATTAAATTTTGATAAATAATGTTATATTATTGCAAAGTAGAGTTAATGTTAGTATTAAATGGCTACATGGAAATAAATAATTCTTCTTTATTAACTGTTATCACATAACAAACTACTAAGTACGTCCCTCCTACAATATGACTATTAGTCATCTATTCTCTAACAGTTGAATGTTAGTTTATGTTAATAAAACAACACAAACATTGACAAACCTTTTAAATGAGATTATTCAAATTGAAATCAAACCCTCAATGCATTCATAAAAATGTATTCTAAATTTGTTCTTTTTGATAACGATACATCATCAAGGTATGATGATAATACAAGTATGACTACAGGGCCATATGGTCAAGATAGGAAGATGTGATGCTAAAGAGTCATACAAGGAAAAATGGTGTTGGATGCTGGAAACAGTTGCTGAAACTTGCTGGGTTAAACTAATGTGGACATAGTTGCAGATATCGATGGACTGATCATTTGCATCCTGATATCAAAAGAGGGACTTTTTCTAAGGCCCAGAAGAAGCTCTGGGTTGCAAGTGGTAGAAGCTGATTATAGACCTCCACTCAGTTCTTGGAAACAAGTAATTTTTATACATAATTTTACTTGATTATGTCTTGTAAACCTTCTTCGGTTGCCGAAGATTTTGTCTTGATTATTGAAGCAGATGTTCCTTTTCAAAAAATTGATGCTCATGCTTAAAAAATCACAGTTTATCAAGTTTACGGAAGTTTTGTTTCTATATTTTATGAGGTGGAAAGGTTTTACTGGTTTATATGAAGATTATTAATTCAAATTTGTCATATTTGTCATCAGTTAAATCTGCTCCTAATCCTAGTCAGATAATATTCAACGTCCATGTTTATTTCCAGCAACTTTTGTTGATTTCATAATTCAATGCACATTATTTTTCATGAAGGCGGCGCAGAATTGCAGCTTAACTGGAAGATGGAACAGAGAATAAAAAAAATAAAAAAGCTACTGGAACAAATATCAGAAAGAAACTTTCAGTGAAGGGCATAGATCCTGCAATCACAGGTTGGGCTTTTAGGTTACTGTTTCAGGTACCAACCTTACTGGTTTGTCGGGGTCATTAATGGATTTAAATGAACTTGGTTTGTCAGTTTTGTTATATGGTCGTTGTAGGAAATTTTAGTTTGTGTAAATTTACAGTAAAGGATTTGGAACAAATATATAGTTTGAGTTTTTATTTGACCGTTATTTTGTGGATCTTATTATGTACAAGCAAATCATGCACCATGCTACATTAGAATGTGACTATATTTGGATTCATAGTATATCTTAGTGATTTAGAGCATCTCTACTGGCTCAATATTCAACTAGAATATTCAGAATGGCTCTTCCATGGAGCTTTTGCTTTTGATCAATATTCATTTTTTAATTCAAAATGTTTAATTGGACCTGAATTCTTATCTAATAGGCTTTTGACATCAGACGCCTTGAGTGTCTATTTAATAGAAGTTTGACGCCTTGAGTGTCTATTTAATAGAAGTTTGAAATCAAATGTCCATTAAATAAACATTCAACAATTGAATGTTTTTTTAATAGATACTCTGGTGTTTAATAAATAAGCATTCAACATCCAATGGTCATATAACGACTATTATCTAGTCCAGCCTCATAAATAGTCTGCTTGTAACTTTGAAAATTCATCATATTCTACACTATTTCTACCACCACAACTATCACATATTTCAGCAATTCAATACATAATATTTATTTGGTCGTTCGTACAAGCATCAACAATGAATAATTTCATATTCGACAACGATCGAAGGTAAAGTGAAATCCTCTATGTTTCTATTCATCCGTTCCATGGCATAATGGTGAAGTTTATGATTTGTGTTACATATATTGTCACTATTTTACCAACTAGGTTAAAGGAAATGATCAAGGTAACTATAACATCCCCCTACTTAGAGGTCTAAAACTAACGGCTACGGATGTTGTAGTCGTCCATAGTTATTAATGCTCGACGATCAAATACGGCGGTGTTAGATTCATTGATACGCAGAAACACATGAATATGGAAAAAAATTTAAAACTTCAAACAAGATTACATTCCATGTCAAATCATTTTCAATTCATTACATAATCCCACAATCGCAAATCACGTTTAGAGAAAATATATTTATTACAACATACGTCAAGAGCGACATATGAAAATGCCCCCTTGGATGATCAGAGTATATATATGCAATTTTAACAACTTTGTCATTACAACCAACACAGCGGAATCAAAAGAAATGAGAACTCTAAATAGCTATCATGTCTTCTGCACGTCTTCGGAACCTTATTCGTCTAAAGAGGTACTTGAAAACCTCAACTTTCAAACTACTCAAAATCAATTGAGTACCCGAGAGTTTAAGGGAAAAACATAAACTTCGAGTCAGACATAAAGCCTGGTATGAATAATAATCTACCATCTCAAATCATTTAGATATCTAGTGAGACCACGCCGCTTAGCGGAACGGGTTTTCCCCTCACTAGTATCACAAAACCTTTATAAAACCATATACTGTGCTCCTTCATCCACAATGGTTAAAATATAGTCATTTCAAAATATTATGATGATATGCAAACATGTTAAAACATACTGGATTTCTCATCCTTTGTTTAATTGACTCCATGTCATATTTATAGTTTTCAGGGTCACTATTAACCTATTAGTTTTCATGGGCTTACTAATAACCTTTTTATAATATATGGACTCTCTGTCCTATTTCATAGTCTTCATGGGTGCACTATGAACCTATTGGCCCCTGCCAATTAACTTATTTAATTAATGAGTTCTCCCGAACCTATTGTTGACTCCAATAACTACTCTCCTATCCCAGTTTTCATGGGTTGACTAGGAACTTATTGACCCCTGTCAATATTTTTCCTTCTTATCCTAGTTTTCCATAGGTTGACTAGGAACCTATTGATATCTGTCAATATCTTTCCTTCTTATCCTAGTTTTCATGGGTTGATTAGGAACCTATTGACATCTGTCAATAACTTAATCCGTATATAGTTTTCATGGGATCAATATGAATCTATTGGTAACTCCAATAACTTCCTAATCATAGTGTTCATGGGATCACTATAAACCTATTGGTAACTTCAATAACTTCCTAATCATAGTCTTCATGTGATCACTATGAACCTATTGGTAACTCCAATAACTTCCTAATTATATAAAAATATTTGGAAAAACATGATGGCGTCGGCACCATCCTTTTCGAAAGCTTCAAACCATTTAAACAAAACATTGAAGGATAGCGTCGAAACCTCTTTCGAAGCTATTGCCTTCGCAACCCTTGGACCCTTTCGAAAGCATTTAGGAAGACGCTTAAAACATCTTCAAAAACTAACACTACCTTTAGAAAGCATTGTTGACTTCAACACCATCGAAAGGCTAAAGAACGGCAGCAGAGCTTCGACTAGGTCGGAACCCCTTCTTTCAAAAGCATTCTTTCATAAGTAAAGGAACCCATTCGAAAGCAAACTTATGCTAATGGCAACCCTTTCGAAACCTTTCAAAATCCTCTTTCGAAAACATATGCTTCGACTCCTTCGAAGGCTTAAATAAAACAAAGGCAGATGCTTCTCTTTTTAAAACAAAACAAGGTATCGACTCCTTCGGAAGCCATGCTTTCGACACCTAGCCTTTCGCCTTTCTCCAATCCACTACGTACCATCTTTATGATACCTTGTATATTGGTTTCAGCTTAGTAGGTTTCGACTAGGTTGAAGGCGAAAGCTCTGTGTCGAAAGGTACTTCTAAAGAAGGAGAAACAAACTTTTCTGAGTAAACCTGTTTTAATACTACTTAAAGCAAACTTTTTCTAACTAACCTGTCACGTGTCAACACCAGATTGGTTGCCTTAACTTTTTCAAATTCTTTACTAAAATAACTGCCGTTAATTTCAGATCTAAACCATGGTTAAGTTAATCAAATAAGCCCTTCCATTAAGAAAAAAACAATATTGCAAAGAAGTCTCTCTTCTAAAATAATTTAATTTGCATAGCAAATCACTTTGGAAAAATCTCCAAAAATTCCAGAGATTCACTTTACTCATGTTATCTAACATATCAATATTTCATACCCAAATTCTTAATATATTTTCCGAAATAAATTTATAAACCCAAATAATCATATTTTCCTTTGAAAATTCATAACAATCTTTACATAGCTTGGAAAATTATCAAAATTAAAACCCAACTCCCAAAATCATGTTTTACATAACATAAAATTTTTAAATGGCATTTAAACATCAATGTAAATCGATTTTACCTAAAGCCGTGTATAATCTCATTTAAACAATCTTGTTTAAATTCAACAAATTAATATTCAAGCATATCATCAACCAATTCATCATAAAACGAATTTACCCTTGAATTCAAAAACATATGATTCAAAACAAAATAAAGATGGAATTATTATTCACCTTGATTAAGATAAGGAGATTGGATTGAGATTGATTTGCCTTAAGCTTGAATCTCTAGCTTTTAATTGAATTCTTCTTGTTAATGGTCGGCTCCCCATTTAGTTTTTGTTTTCAAAATGACGTGAATGAGGAATAAAATGGTAGGAACGAAAATATATAAGGGTTAATGGTTATGTGCGGCAAATTCCTAATATACCCTTATGTAAATTAATTATCCTAAAACCATTCTTAAGCCCATTTATTTATTTATTAAGCATGACCTTAATTAGATTTGTTCAAATCTCAACCCCCTTATCACTAACATTTTCATTATTCTATTTAATTTATCTAATCAAATCTCCTGAATAATATTATAAAAAATTAGGGGTGTTACAGGCTCCCTTCCTTAAAGAATTTCGTCCTCGAAATTCAGTAAGGACTAAATACTAAACATAGCAATCATCTATAACGACTCCTACAACCATACTAGTCTACCTGACTAGGAATTATCTATATAAATCAAATATAGACATACCCTCAAAGCAGATCAGGATAAGTATCTCAAATCCTGTCCTCTATCTTCCAAGTACAGTCCTTCTCGTTGTCGCTCCACTGAACTTTCACCAACTTGACTGTCTTGTTCCTCAATCTTTTCTCATCTCTCGCAACAACCCGAACTGGTTGTCTAACAGAAGTCAAATTAGGCTCTACTACTAGATCTTCCAACCCTTTCGGAGGAATAGTGGCCTCTGGATCATGCACATACTTGCGAAGATGAGACACATGAAATACATTATGGACACCTGCCATACTGCTCGGCAACTCTACTCTGTATGCGAGCTTTCCAATCCTCTCTATAATCTGGAATAGACCAACATTTCTCGGTGCCAGTTTCCCTGACATCCCGAACCGTACCACACCCTTCATTGGTGATACCTTTATGAAAACTCTGTCTCCCATTGAGAACTCTAGGTCTTTACGCCTTTTATCTGCATAACTCTTCTGCCTGGATTGAGCTTCATTCATCATTTCTCGGATAAACTCAATCTTCTCTGATGTCTCCCTAATCAAATCTGGACCTAAGACCAAACTGTCTCCAGTCTCTAACCAACATACTGGTGATTTGCATGGCCTTCCATAAAAAGCTTCAAAAGGCGCCATTGGTAACTATTATTATAGGAAAACTCAACCAAATGTTGGTGATCCTCCCAAGATCCACCAAAGTCCAAGGCACAAGCCCTCAACATATTATCGAGTACCTTGTTGACTCTCTCTGTCTGCCCATTCGTCTGAGGGTGATATGCAGTACTTATCTTGAGCTTAGTGCCTAACATATCCTGTAGACTCTTCCAGAATTCGCTAGTGAATAAATCATCTATGTCAATTACTATGCTACTAGGAACTCCATGTAGTCTAACTATGTTCTTCATGAACAACTTAGCCAAAACAGGTGCCGTTCTGGTTGACTTTACTGGAATGAAATGGTCACTCTTGGTCAACCTGTCCACAATGACCCATATACTATCATTTCCTCTGTTTGACCTTGGCAACCCATCTATAAAATCCATGGATATCAAATCCCATTTCCAAACTGGAATCTCTAGAGGCTGAAGTAACCCACTCGGCTTCTGATGTTCGGCTTTCACTTGCTGATAGTTTACACACTGCCTAACCCACAAGCCAATCCCTCTTCAAGACTTCCCAATAGAAGCTTCTCTTCATATCTTGATACGTCTTGCTCCCTCCAGGACGAATCATAAACTTGGATCGATGACACTCCTCAAGAACTTCTTTCCTTAAGTTCTCTACACCTGGAACGCATAGTCGCCCCTTCTTTCTCAACCATCCTCTCTAGTCAAGACAAAAATCTTTCAAATCATCGATCTCAGTTCCAGCCTCAAGCCTTCTGATCTTCTCGACTAATAATGGATCCTCCTTCTGTTTAGAAGCAATTCTCTCGATCGTCATTGGTCGAACTTCTAAACATGACAATATGACAGTACTCTAACTAGAACTAGCAGTCGATCTTAACTGCACACCGCAACTAGCCAAAACTTCTAGATCCTTCCATTCTGCCAACATAGCCAACACCACATTCTGATGTCTTCTGCTAAGGGCATCAGCTACTTTATTACCTTTCCCTGGTGTATATTCTATACCAAAATCATAAGTAGCCAAAAAATCCCAACCACCTCTGTTGTCCCATATTCAACTCCTTCTGAGAGAATAAATATCTTAAAGACTTATGATCGGTATACAACTCAAATCTCTCCCCTAAGAGATAATGCCTCCAAATCTTCAAGGCAAAAGTTACCGCAGCCAACTCCAAGTCGTGAGTATGATATCTTACTTCATGCAGTTTAAGCTGTCTAGATGCATAGGCAATGACTTTGCACCTCTGCATCAACACTGCTCCCAATCCAATCCCACATGCATCAGTATACATCACCAACCCTTGGTTTCCATCTGGAACTACTAACACTGGTGCATTGGTCAACAAATGCTTTAACTTAAGGAAAGCCTCCTCACATTTGTCGGACCAAACAAACTTCACCTTCTTCTTGATAAGCTTAGTCAAAGGCGCTGCTATCCACAAGAAATCCTTGATGAATCTCCGGTAGTAGCCAGCAAGTCCAAGAAAATTTCTATTCTATGTCACCGTCTCCGATCTCTTCCAATTATTAACAGCTTCGATCTTATCTGGATCGACTGACAATTCTTTCTCAGAAACCATATGACCAAGAAACTTAACCTTTTTCTTCCAAAAATGACACTTGGAAACTTCGCCTTTAGCTGATTCTGCCTCAGCGTCTCAAGCACAACTCTACGATGATCTTCATGCTCTCTCTCATCCTTAGAGTATACCAAAATGTCATCTATAAACACCAATACGAATCTATCCAAATACTCTCGGAATATTCGGTTCATCAAATCCACAAAAAAAGCAGGAGCTTTGTCAACCCGAATGGCATTACTAACCACTCATACGAATCATATCTAGCTCAAAATGCTATCAAAGAAATGCTGTCCTCTGCCACTCTCAACTGATGGAACCCTGTTGCCAAATCCAACTGGGAAAACACTCTGGATACACTCAACTGATCAAACAGATCATCTATCCTCGACAGATGGTACTTATTCTTTATCTTCCTTTCGTTCAACTTACGATAGTCGATACACATTCTTAACGACCCATCTGGTTTCTTCACGAATACCGCGACCGCTCCCCAAGGCGAACTGCTTGGTCTAATAAAATTCCTTCCTTCTAGATCCACTAGCTACACCTTCAATTCCTTCACCTCAGTCGGTGTCATCCTGCTAGGTGGTCTACTCACAGGTTCATCTCCTGGCACAAGATCTATCTGAAACTAAACAGCTCGTTTCAGTGGTAGTCCTGTGACTGACTCAAACTCCCTTGCTATTCGAACTTGACTAAGCTCTTCTCCCACTTCCATTGCACTTAACAAAGCACAACTACTCCGGTCAGACTTCTCTACGGAGAATATAATTCAGTTATGACTATCAGGGTGTCTTAGTGATATCTCCCCATCCTGGCAAAATATCATTGCCTCATACCTTCTCAACCAATCCATACCCAAAATGATTCCGAAATCTACGAAATCGAAAACATACAGACTACATGCAAACATATGACCTAACAAATCAAGTTCTAACTGGTCACATCTCATCCCCAAATTTGCACACCCTCTTATTGGATTCACAACCCTTAAGGAAGTAACAAGGTATGTGGGTTCTAAGCATAATCTATCAACCAAACACTGAGATATAAATGAATGTGATGCACCGGTATCAAACAGTATCCTAACTGGTATACTCTGAATCAAAAACGTACCTTTCATCATAGTCTTTCCTTTATCAGCTACAGTAGGCTTAGCTGATGATCCAATAGCAATGACCTTCCTCTTGTCCACCCTGATTGGCTCTGGACACTGGTTCTTATAATGACCAACTTGATCGCAGTTGAAGCACTTCACATTCTTCTTATCTACAGCCTTCTTCCCCTTGCTTAATAGGCACTCATGAGCATAATGACCCTTCTTGTCACACTTGAAGCACACTAAATCAGCCTTTGCCTTCTTGGCAGTATCCCTTTTTCCAAGCTCCCTTCTTAAAGAATTTCCTCTTCTTTCTCCGTGGACCCTGGAATTCAACTGGCTTCTCTCTAGCACAACCAGCCGGCATCTCTTTATGGCGAATGGTCATCTCCACCACCACATTACAAGGTTCTAGGATATGGGTCATGGTCATTCTAGCAAGCTCAGGTCTCAGTCCTCGAATGAACCTCTCATTCCTTTTAATGTCAGTGTCAACCATAGCATATCCATATCGAGACAGCTCATCAAACTTAGCAGCGTACTCAATTACTGACATCTCTCCTTGAACTAATCCATGAATTTCCTCATCAATGCCCACTTAGCAACCTCAGATAGAAACCTCTACTCAAACCTCCTTCTGAAATTAGCCTATGTCAATTCTTCCTCTGGAACTCCGACAGTCATACTATTCCACCAGTGAAGCGCTGCCCCTTGCAACTGCCTAGAGGCCAACCTCCTCTTTTGCCCACCATCCAATCCTAGATCATTAAAGATCCTCTCATAGTACAATAGCCAATTCTCAATTTCAACGCATCCCCCGTTCCAACAAACGGCTTTCCACCCAGATTGGCGTAGTCTTTGCTCAACTTAGCATAGTTATTCCCAACTGGAACCACATGATTAACTCCTACAACATTACCAGCAACCCCAGCTTGCAAAAGATTGGCTAACAACTGATACACCATCCCTGCATCTACTGGCGGATTTCCAGCACCAACATTGGCCTCAGCATTTTGGTTAGCATTAGCCTGTCGACCTTGATTCCTCTTGGTATTAGGTCAAGCATTTCTATTGGTTGTGGTGCTTCCTCCACCTAGATTTCCTCTTCCGTTTCTTGCTTCCATATCCTCTTTCTCGTAAATCTGCATACGAGCCTTAGTAAGATACAGAAGAACGGTCTAAGAGAGAGGAACACGTACTTATATATATATATCAATTACAAGTACATTACTATAACGTTAACCCAAACCCCGATCTTCTTTTCAAATTCATTGGATTATGTTTGGAAATCTTTTAGGTTTAAATTTCTTTTAAAGTTTCATAAACCTATGCTCTGATACCAACTTGTAACATCCTCCTACTTGGAGGCCCAAAACTAATGGCTACGGATGCTGCACTCATCCATAGATTAATATCGGCGACCAAATATGGCAGCGTTAGATTCATTGATACGTAGAAATATATGAATATAGAAAAAATTTAAAACTTCAAACAAGATTACATTCCATGTCAAATCATTTCCAATTCATTATATAGTCCCACAATCGCAAATCACGTTAAGAGAAAATATATTTATTACAACATACGCCAAGTGCGACATATGAAGATGCCCCCTTGGATGATCAGAGTATATATAGGTAATTTTAACAACTTTGCCATTACAACCAACACAGCGAAATCAAAAGAAATGAGAACTCTAAATAGCTATCATGCCTCCTGCACGTCTCCGGTAGCTTATTCGTCTAAAGAGATACTTGAAAACCTCAACTCTCAAACTACTCAAAATCAATTGAGTATCCGAGAGTTTAAGGGAAAAACATAAAATTCGAGTCAGACATAAAGCCTGGTATGAATAATAATCTACCATCTCAAATCATTTAGATATCTAGTGAGACCACGCCGCTTAGCGGAACGGGTTTTCCCCTCACTAGGATCACAAAACCTTTATAAAACTATACACTGTGCTCCTGCATCCACAATGGTTAAAACATAGTCATTTCAAAATATTATGATGATATGCAAACATGTTAAAACATACTGGATTTCTCATCCTCTGTTTAATTGACTCCATGTCATATTTATAGTTTTTAGGGTCACTACTAACCTATTAGTTTTCATGGGCTTACTAATAACCTTTTTATAATATATGGACTCCCTGTCCTATTTCATAGTTTTCATGGGTGCACTATGAACCTATCGGCCCCTGTTAATTAACTTAATTAATTCATGGGTTCTCCCGAACCTATTGGTGACTCCAATAACTTCTTTATTATCCTAGTTTTCATGGGTTAACTAGGAACCTATTGACCCCTGCCAATATCTTTCCTTCTTATCCTAATTTTCATGGTTTGATTAGGAACCTATTAACATCTGCCACTATCTTTCCTTCTTATCCTAGTTTTCACGGGTTGACTAGGAACCTATTAACATCTGTCAATAACTTAATCCAGATATAGTTTTCATAGGTTCACTACAAACCAATTGGCTTATTCCAACCACTCTTTATAATATAGTTTTCATGGGATCACTATGAACCTATTGGTAACTCCAATAACTTCCTAATCATAGTTTTCATCGGATCACTATGAACCTATTGGTAACTCCAATAACTTCCTAATCATAGTTTTCATAGGATCACTATGAACCTATTGGTAACTCCAATAACTTTCTAATCATATGAAAATATTGGGGAAAACATGATGGCATTGGAATCATCCCTTTCGAAAGCTTCAAACCATTTAAACAAAACATTGAAGGATAGCATCAAAACCCCTTTCGAAGCTATTGCCTTCGAAACCCTTGGACCCTTTCGAAAGCATTTAGGAAGAGGCTTAAAACATCTTCAAAAACTAACACTACCTTTCGAAAGCATTGATGACTTCAACACCATCGAAAGGCTAAAGAACGGCAGCAAAGCTTCGACTAGGTCGGAACCCCTTCTTTCAAAAGCATTCTTTTATAAGTAAAGGAACCCATTCGAAAGCAAACTTATGTTAATGGAAACCCTTTCGAAACCTTTCAAAATCCTATTTCAAAAACATATGCTTCGACTCCTTCGAAGGCTTAAATAAAACAAAGGCAAACACTTCTCCTTTTTAAAACAAACCAAGGTATCGACTCCTTCGGAAGCCATGCTTTCGACACCTAGCCTTGCGCCTTTCTCCAATCCACTACGTACCATCTTTGTGATACCTTGTGTATTGGTTTCGGCTTAGTAGGTTTCGACTGGGTTGAAGTGTTAAAAGGTACTTCTAAAGAAGGCGAAACAAACTTTTCTGAGTAAACCTATTTTAATACTACTTAAAGCAAACCTTTTTCTAACTAACCTGCAACTTGTCAATACCAGATTGGTTGCCTTAACCTTTTCAAATTCTTTACTAAAATAACTGCCGTTAATTTCATATAAACCATGGTTAAGTTAATCAAATAAACCCTTCCATTAGGCAAAAACAATATTGCAAAGAAGTCCCTCTTCTAAAATAATTTAATTTGCATAGCAAGTCACTTTGGAAAAATCCCCAAAAATTCCAGAAATTCACTTAAATTATGTTATCTAACATATCAAAATTTCGACCCAAATTCTTAATATATTTTCCGAAATAAATTTATAAACCCAAATAATCATATTTTTCTTTGAAAATTCATAACAATCTTTCCATAGCTTGGAAAATTATCAAAATTAAAACTCAACTCCAAAATCATGTTTTACATAACATAAAAATTTTCCATAGCATTTAAACATCAACATAAATCGGTTTTACCCTAAAACCTTGTATAATCCCGTTTAAACAATCTTGTTTAAATTCAACAAATTAATATTCAAGCATATCATCAACCAATTCGTCATAAAACGAATATACCCTTAAATCCAAAAACATATGATTCAAAACAAAATAGAGATGGAATTATTATTCACCTTGATTAAGATAAGGAGATTGGATTGAGATTGATTACCCCTAAGCTTGAATATCTACCTTTTAATTGAATTCCTCTTGTTAATGGTCGGCTTCCCTTTTTATTTTTTGTTTTCAAAATAACCCTGAATGAGGAAAAAAATGGTAGGAACGAAAATGTATAAGGGTTAAGGGTTATGTGTGGCAAATTCCTAATATACCCTTATGTAAATTAATTATCCTAAAACCACTCTTAAGCCTATTTATTTGTTTATTTATTAAGCATGGCCTTAATTAGATTTGTTCAAATCTCAACCCCCTTATCACTAACATTTACATTATTCTATTTAATTTATCTAATTAAATCTCTCGAATAATGTTATCAAAAATTAAGGGTGTTACAGCAACGATAATTTTTGGAGAAATGTTGCAAATTGCTACAACCAAAAAACATGTAGGCAAGATGTGCTCCACGTTCTCGCGACACGATCCAAGGTCGATTTGGAGTAATCGTCGGATTCAGTTCTACGAATTGCATATTTACAAAATCAAGCAAGTGAACCCTAATGGAATGGAAAGAGAAACCAAGTTGGTATGTTTTTTAAGTTCCCGCTTTACGTAAATTAAATTTTCTTGTATTATTTGGTCTGCTTTCCTGGTTAGAAAAATTAAGCAAATGAAGAATTCTTAAGATTATCTGCAAGGGAAAATGACATCGAAAAACTTCTTTATTACCACTTAAATTTTATTTTTTGAACTGTTGATTAATCAACCTAAATGAGATTCTGACAACGCGAAGAACTTAAAAGAGGTACAAATCAAAAAAAGGAAGAATAAATCATCAAACTCGGTACTCTACTCAAGTTCAAAAGAATTGGTAAACCGGAAATTTGGTCTAACTATCAAGTATTGGAGAAGAATTTAAATGAATACTTGTGCAAGAGGTAGTTCTCATGGTCAAGTACGCAAATATAAATTTTGTAAGGCTTGATCACAATTCACAAATCTTAATTTGACCTAAACAACCATGGAATTCGCAATTGAGCTTTTACATATTTCTTGAGTTGCAAACGAAATTCGAGGATAAAAATATATGTGAAAAGACCTCTCATGTGGGGATACATGCCTATTTATAGTAAAATTACGTGTTTGGATGCTTGATGAATGGCGTGTAATAGTTTTGAGCGATCATGATTGGATGATATGTGACACATTATGGATGTGTCGTGTGGCATTCTAGAGATGGTATTCTATACCATTACAACTTCTCTCATTTTGCCGACATGGCATAAACAGTTCAATGGAGCGTTGACACATGAACAAGTCAATAACTTTGATATAGGTCCAACTTTGTTACCCCAATAGCACTTTGCAATCCCAATTGCTTCAAAATTCCCATATCTTTGTAAGCACGATAACATCATACACACAATAACTTGGTCCATATGATAGCTCTTTATCTTATAAGCCTGTTAGCTTTTTATCTTGTAAACTCGATAACATCTCATCAATACAGAACTTTTATAGACTTGATATCACTCGATCAACACGAAAGCTTTGTAGAACCAATAACACTCTATCAACATGAAAGCTTTATAGACTAGATAGCACTATATCAACACAATAGCTTTGTAGAATCAATAACACTTTATTAACACGATAATTTTGTATCTGTGTATTCCATAAGCTCCTTTATTCTACAGCTTAATAGTCCTATTAATATTTTCTGATCCTTGTCCATGAGTGATTCTTTCCTTGTCCTTTTGCGAAAATTGGGTATAACATTTGCCCCCCACCCCCTCGAAGAGTTTCTTACGCTTTAGCTTAAGGAAACTCTTTGTCACTTGTACCTAACAGGTTCCTTTTGGGCTTTTACTACTGAACGTAATTGAAACCTTTTTTGTATGTGGTTTTCTTCCATCTAGACTTCTCGTCGATCCTTTCTTTCCATCCTCATGGACTCGTCATCGATCCTGCAAGTTCATGAACTATATTTGTAAAGTTCATTTGTAACGATCGCCATATACCGTCGATGCTCATATGACTGAATAGTGTGCTATTGGAGCATCCGGACGATGCATGACGATTTTCAAGGGAAAGAAATAGAAATAAGAAGAGGAAACAGAAAAAAGAGAAGAGAATAGATGAAAAGAGAAGGAAATAAAACAATCACATAACATGTCGTATATCTCATAGCGCATAGGATAAAATATAATAGTCATCATAGATATAAAACAGGCGAGACAGTAATAACTATATAAACCATATAATTAGAGTACACATGCTCATACAGTTATACGAAACAGTAATAGAGTTTATACAACTGATAAATAAACTCAACTGATAACCGTCTTTGATAAATAGTAAGTCAACACCGTCAAGGCTCTACAGTGTCATACATCGGAACAAACAATAATAACTTAGAATATAAATATGAGAAAGCTTCACCATCTGCTAGTCCTTCTGCACAGCTCCAAGTGCTATTTACACCTGTTATCCAGTCCACTCATTTAAGAGCATGCGAGATAATAAGAAACGAACCATAAAATCTCGAGTCAGACAACAGTCTGGTGTGAGCGATAACAAATCTAAAAACACTGTAAAAATCGGTATAGTATATGAAATAGAGGGTATGGAGAATTATACCTGACATGTTCCTGCATCCACAGAGTTAGCACATAACATAGGATATATCCTACTCTATGTCATAGTCATCATGGGTGTACTATACATCAAAGTACTAAGGATGTCTAGATATCGGCATCAGTAATATCTACTTCGTGTGACATCCCTAAGGTGATAGAAACAGTCAAACAAACATGACATCCAACATCCATCTTCACATTCACTAACTCAATGCGTTGAATACAAGATATTTATACGACCACCCTCGTAGAGCCAAGGACTACTTAACGTCCCAGTTTCTTAGTACTCGAATCCATGCCACTCAATAGGCCAGGAACTAGACTACCCGACCTGGTAGTCCAGGGTAAATGGATCAGGCCATCGTGTGATCCAAGTGAGTGTCATAAATATCTCGACTTGGAGATAAGGACTTGGCTTGGTCCATATGAACACCACACATACCCCTGCTTCAGGAATACCCATCGGAACCTACAAATATCAATGATCCCTTTGCACGCATCATCCATAGAAGAGCTCATCCTGCAACTGTCCATACAACTCCCGTCCGAAGTCATCATGGTTGGGAACTATTCTAGACAACCATCGTCAGTCATAATGTCATCGTGCTTCGCTCGACTTAGGTTCTATTCTAGACAGCCAATGTTAGTCATAGAATGCCATTGTGCATCCCATAACCTTCCTCCGACAGTTCCATCCATTCGACTCATCGTTGCCAACTCTGCAACCCGAAGTACAGCTATCCATCGTCGAAGCCGTCACATCCCTTCATGAAATCATCATCGTCGAATCACGAAATCATCACGTCGAAGCGCCATATCCTCGCTTCGTCACCAAACCACTCGTCGAAGAGCAGTAACACCAAAATCGAACGTTGAACGGACGAATGAACCATCACGTCGTGCTCCTTGAAGCCTCTCCATCGTCCATGTCAAAATTGGCCTAATCGGCCATCATCAATAATGGTAGATATCAACCACTCTAAAGTAGTCGATAATGACCACTTTGATCATGTACTTAACCAAAACGGTTAAATACAAACCAAAGGAAAATGTCTGGCACCTATTTTGAAATAGAAGCACATCTCCAAATCCGCCTTTCGTCTTCATATCCATCGGCGTGCACAATACTCTATGCATGAAATCCTATCCTATAAGATATATTCTAATCCTATATCGTCTTCAAACGGCGTTTTCAACCAACCACCAAGCATGCAAACATGCAACTAACAAGCATCAAATGTCTATAATAGCCTACTATATCTATAATAATACAATAAAAACCATTCAACCAACCAATGTGGAATTAATATCAAAATAGCCTAAATATATCAATATCGTCGAGATAGTCCATAAATTGGAAAAAATGTTATATTTAATTTCCAACGATTTTAAAACATTTTCAATTCTTTTTATAAAATGAGATATAGGTTTAACTATTTTAGAAATCACTTTTTAAAGTTAGAAAACATTTCAAAACGTCGTTTTAATACTATACTAGCAATCATATTATGGTAAGAGACAATATCACTCACCTCAATCAAATCTGACCAAACCTTTGCCAAGTCATAGAGCTCTCGATCACGAACGCAATGCAAGAAACGGCGTCTAAAACGGACCTTATATGAAATAGATACGCAATATATAAGTTTCAATCAATATATTAATAAAATAATGGCTAGTTAAAACGTTAATCACTTAATTACAATTCTAATCATTTTCTTCCATCAACTAATCCTCTCCTGTACGTGCACAAGAGAAACCCAAACCTGCATGTGCACCTTTTGGCCGTGATACGGATCTACGCTCCACCGATTCGAATACCTTCTGCGCCGTTGAACTCCTCGTCGAATGCTTGACTCTCCTGCACCGAAATCATGGACCCCGAGCTCCCCAATCAAAAAGCGACAGTGCCTATTCTCCTCGCTGCTCCAAAAATCGCATTATGCTATAGTGGATCGGACTTCAATTCGAACATATGGTAAGATGCCGTCCATGAAGAGAAACCCGATGCCACTAGAGTCGTGGCCTATCTCACCTCCAATCGGCCACCGATGCTAACCTTGGTTCACCATTAAAACTATCGATCTCCTCAACCACGACCGCACACCTTGCAATGGATATGGGCTTAAAGCATTTTTTGGTACGAGTCCGATGGAGGTGGTCTCGTGATTTATTGTGGAGTGCTTCAGTCTATATTGATTTTTAAAGATACGGGAGGAGGCGACCATGAAAAATGAATGGAACAGTAGAACTGATATGTTTCATGAGAGAGATGAGGGTTTTGCTTATTTAAATAATATTTCATTTGTTTGTTTATTTGAATTCTCAAATAAACGTCGCGCGTTTCGAGCTCGTACGATCAAACGGTGCGTTCGATCGTCACAAAACTCGTCTACATGCATCGGCTCATTTTTAGGGCCCCGATGGTATAAGTTTCATCGCTATCCAAGACTACGCTCTGGGATGATAATTTCACGTTTTTCGAGACCGTTTCGGCCATCCCATTGTCCAATCTTCAAATATAGTGATCCTTATACTTATTTTCATCCTCAACGTCGATACAAATTTAATGGAAGTGGTTTCGAGTCCTGATTCAATCGTATGCGAAAAATCATATTTTGGTACCGTCAAATAATTAACGATTCAATATTTAAATTAATTATTTAAATATCCAACTATTAAAAACATAGGTCGTTACATTCTCCCCTCCTTAAAAGGATTTTATCCTCGAAATCCCAAGGATGAGCAACTCAACTCAACACCTTCTCATAAGCAACGATACAAGGGAAATCATCACTTATCAACTCTCAACCACCATCACTGAAAACGATCACAAAAAAGGGAAAAGACTCGGAATCGACTGGAGCCATTATCCTCATCCTAAGTACAATCACTACCAAATCTGAAATCAATGTGGCAAAGCCAAACGTCTAAGTTATGCACTTCTTTCTAAAGAAACAGACAATGGAAAACAAAAGTGCCAACCCACTAATCGAAAGGCAAGTCAACTAAACATCATACATTACCGACTTTCTCAACTACCGGCAACGTCTAATATCCTATACATTGACTTTTCTCTCGATTTTTCTTATGTCACGGAAAATGACAACATCTCCTTTACGCAGCTGGGTTTGGGAAAATCCCGATACAACAGTAGACATATATACATCTCATATCTGAGGTGTCTTGATTTCGATAACAACCAAACATACGTCACCAAATCTACACTACAAGTGTTACATACCACTTTTATTGCAAGAGCATTTTATTTAGATGCAAATATAAGTGGATAAGCATCCAAATAGCCAATACTTGCTTCCGTGTACCTGATCAAGTACTTAACAAAGAAGATTAAACACAATAGTAACTTCATCATGTAAATAAGTATACTAGATCATATATATGGCAATCGTCTCAAATAAACATGCTATATTAAACCATAACTATCCCACATACCCAACAACCATATAAGCATAAGCAATCATGTCGAATGTAAACAATCAAACATCAATATGCACATATAAGATCAAACATCAAAAATAACATCCATGCCTATCCTAGCATGTAGGATACTAAACTACCTAGTATAATACATTACAAATGATATTCCAGTATGACAACTTGTGATAAAATGGAAATCTCATCAAGCGAAGAGCTCCGGACAGCAGTCCTCATGCTCTTCTCGGTTTCTCATGTACAACCGCCTTCGCTTTCACTCCATTGAACTTTTACCACCCTACTGCCCTCCTCCTAATCCATTTCGTATCATGTTTATCGGCACGAATAGGCCCACAAGGTCTTGGAGTTAGCGGTTCAGTCTCGATATCATCTAATCAATTTGGTGCCAAATTCCCAAACGGCTCGTGTAAGTTCTCCCAAAACCCGTTAATGAACAATGCATTTTGGCCGCTTACAATGCTCTTGGCACATAATGAAATCAGACTATCCATTCCACACATAACTCGACTAATTTGGATGTTATTCTACTAGACTTAATGAATATAAGTCTAGCATTCTTCATCAGACTGCGACTCAAATGCTATCCTATTATCTTCTAGTCCTTAGCATTCCATCGATGTAATCCATCGATATCTGTTCCCATTCTCAAGAACAAACAATCTCTCATCTCTATGGAACAAACAGTCTTTGTCGGATCCATACTGCATCACCTCTACAGGCACTACTAGTTCCTCTAATTTACCCATGATATCCGCTAGTCTAGTTTCACGTCTCTGACTAATACCGATCCGTTAAATCAAAATAGGTCTGATAGTCAAACTAGCCATCATCATGGCACTAGCTCACATCGAGTTCTGAAGTCATAATCGGTAATAGACTCAGGCAATGTCCACTCTAGGAATATCACTCCCGAACTGGTATGTCTTCCACTTAAAGCAAATATTATAGCTACCAATCCCAAATCATGAGTTGAATACTTCCCCTCATGCAGTTTCGATTGTCAACTAACATACGCGACAATCTTACCTTTCAACATCAGCACCGCACTTAGTTAAGTACCACAAGTATGTTTACTATCGAATTCTCATCCCTGCTTGGAATAAGTAACATCAATGCACTCGTCAACCCATCTATCATACTCACTAATGCGTGTTTGCACCTCGCGTCTCAAATAAAAGTCTGATACTTACTCACCAAATCGGTCAACGGTGCTGCTATCTTTGAGAAGTCCTTGGTAAAACGTATATAACATCTCGCCAATCCAAGGAAACTTCTCATCATCTATCGGTGTTTTCTCAACACCTCCAACATAATCATCAATCATGTCTTGTGCTCCACTTTCTTCCATGAGTAGACAAAAGTATCATCAACAAGCACAAGAACGGACTCACTCAAGTGATTCCTTGAAACACAGTTCAAGAAATCAACAAAGCATGTCGATGCGTTGGTTAGCCCGAACGGCATAACCAACCAATCAAAATCAAAGTAGCGTACGAAACACTGTGTTCGACACACTCTCACAAACTACTCTTAGTGGATAAAACCCCATCGCAAGATCCAACTGAGAGAACACCTTCACGCTATAGAGCTGATCGAACAAGCCATCAATAAATGGGAGTGAATACTTGTTCATCATCTCATCCAGCTCACGGTAATCAACATACAATCTCAAGGAGCCACCCGCCATAGTGGCAAACACTATAGGTGCATCCCACTCGAATGTGCTCCCAAGAATGAACAACTGCACTAATAGGTCATTTGCTCGCACCTTTAGTCTCCTTTGCTCTCTGGGCATGATCTGCCTTAAAGGTGTAACTACTGGTCAAGCACCTCAAACCAGATCGACACAGAACTCAATCCCTATGTGGTTATGATCTGATCACCTCATCGAATGTGTCTGGACACTCTCTAGCAACAGGCACATGAAACAACTCATCGTGTGGGATATCTAGAGAATATAGAAAGCTAACCATCACCTCATCATCATACGAGAAGCCAAACACTACCGTCCGCTCATCGTCAAGCCCTACCGTCACCAACAGCCTCTCGCAATTCACAACTATTATGTGCCCCCTTCAGCCAGTCAATTCCTAGATTCTAACACCGAACTTAATTAAATCTAAAGAAATCAATAAAAAACAATCATGACTCGATAAGACAGGTTCGACAAATCATGTGATAACATTCTGCATTTTGAGGCCTGAAACTAAGCGCTACGGATGATGTAGTCATGCATACTATTACATTCCGGTAACAAAATGTGGGACATTACACATGTATCGTCTGGCTGAGCCCCCAACAAGCTTCGTTATAATTTAAAGGTCGGTTAACTATTTCGGGTCTCAATTCCAATCTATCGATAAATCACTGGACATAAAAGAATGTGAAACCTTGATGTCAAATAAGACACGTATGGAAATGCCATAAATAGAAATCATACCCAGGTTAGTGATGCCCATTCCTTTCTCTTTCGTCGATGGAGCACTCAACGAAATTAGAAGGCATTCAACGCATATGCTTCCATTATTTGTCCCTACTCAACTTGTTCGAGACAGTCCTTCCACACTGGCTACAGGCTCTCACATCGTAAAACCTTTTCGATCCACTTCTCGAAGTTCTCGTCAATATGACTAGTCAATCGCTTCCCAAGCTGATTGCTCAACCAAAATAGTAATCCTTCACTCTTTCTGGGTAGAGTATCAATGAAAGGTAGACCGTACTTCGACAAAACATTGAATTCGGCTATATACTCCAATAAAGACATATCTCCTTACTTCAAAGCAACTAACTCTCTAAAATAACTTACTTCTGAAAATTCGAGATAACTTTTCTTCGAAGAAAACAATGAACTAATCGTAAGTAAAGTGATTCTCAGGAGTCGATGCTATAAGGGCACTCTACCAATTCATTTTTCATTCTTGGAGTCATCTATAGGTCAACATCTATCTCATTACATCATCTAGCTCCAAGTCATCGAAGATCCATTCGCAAATGCCATCCCGTCTTGCACCGCTATAGTCGACTCTATTTTAAGGAACAATATTCCTTTTAGACTCATATAGTCTTTATACAGCTTGGCAAAGTCGACTCTAGACATTTTCACTTGAGCACCATAATCATTTAGAGCAACTTAGGCATTCTAGAATAATGATTTGCATCATCTCTACGAATATATTTTGTAAATCGGGATAAGTGGTCCCCAATCCTGCCCACTGCTCAACTTTGAAGATGGAGTCAATAACAACATTTCTCGTACGCCACATCACTCTTAATGCAAAATAAGAATGTTAAGTATCTCATAGAGAAAACTTCATCAATAGTGCTCGTGCATGGAATACTACTTATATGTTATCTATACTAAACCAAAATATACAACAAATATGCACTCTCTCGTATATAAGTATACTCTCGATCTAGTCTAAGGCGACAATCCCTACCCTTTCTCTACTGGATCATGATATCAACTCAGGTTAATTACGTAACCTAAGCTCTGATACCAAATGTAATGACTGTCCTACACCACCGATGCTCATATGACCGAATAGTGCGCTGCTGGAGCATCTGGACGATACAAGACGGTTGTCAAGGGAAAAAAAATAGAAATAAGAAAATGAAATAAAAAAGAAGAGAAGAGAATAGAAGAAAAGAGAAGGATATAAAACAATCACATAACCTGTCGCATATCTCACAACGCATCAGATAAAATACAATATTCATCACAGATATAAAATAGGTGAGATGGTAATAACTATATAAAACATATAACTAGAGTACATAGACTCATACAACTATCAAAATAGCAATAGAGTTTATGCGACTGATAAATAAACTCGACTGGTAACTGTCTCCAATAAATAGTAAGTCAACACTTCAAGGCTCCACAGCGTCACACCGTGGAATAAACAATAATAACTCAGAATATAAATATGAGAAAGCATCACTATTTGCTAGTCCATCTGCATACTCCAAGTTCTATTTACAACTGCTATCTAGTCCACTCATTTAAGAGAACCCGAGATAATAAGAAGCAAAACATAAAATCTCGATTTAGAAAACAGTCTGGTGTGAGTGATAAATAATCCCAAAACACTATAAAAGTCGGTATAGTATATGGAATAGAGGGTATGGAGAATCATACCTGACATGTCCCTGCATCCACAGAGTTAGCACATAACATAGGATATATGCTACTCTACCTCATAGTCATCATGGGTGTACTATACATCAACGTACTAAGGATGTCTAGATATCGGCATTGGTAAAATCTACATCGTGTGACATCCTTAAGGTTATAGAAACAGTCAAACAAACATGACATCCATCATCCATCCTTATATTCACTCACTCAGTCCGTTGGATACATGATACTCGTATGACCACCCTCGTAGTGCCAAGGACTGTTCAACGTCCCAGTTTCTCGGTACTCAAATCCATGCCACTCAGTAGGCCAGGAACTAGACTACCTCACCTGGCAGTCCAGGGTTAATGGATTGGGTCATCGTGTGATCCAAGTGAGTGTCATAAATCTCTCGACTTGGTGATAAGGACCCGACTTGGTCCATATGAACACCACACATACCCCTGATTCACGAATACTCATCGAAACCTATGAATATCAACGATCCCTTTGCACATGTGATCAATAGTAGAGCTCATCTCGGAACTGTCCATACAACTCCATCTGAAGTCGTCGTGGTTGGGAACTATTCTAGACAGCCATCATCGGTCATAGAATGTCAGCGTGCGTCCCTCGACTTGGGAACTATTCTAAACAACCAATGTCAGTCATGGAATGTCATCGTGCATCCCATAACCTTCCTCCGACAGTTCAATCCATCTGACTTGTCGTCGCTTACTCTGCATCCCGAAGTACAGCTATCCATTGTCGAAGCCGTCACTTCCCATCACAGACTCATCATCATCGAATCAAGAAATCATCACATCGAAGCGCCACATCCTAACTTCTTTACCAAATCACTCGTCGAAGAGCAGTAATACCAAAATCGAATGTCGAACGGACGAACGAACAATCACATCGCACTCCTCGAAGCCTCTCCATCATCCATGTCAAAATTGGCCTAATCGGCCATCATCAATAGTGGTTGATATCGACTACTCTAGAGTAGTCGATAACGATCACTTTGGTCGTGTACTTAACCAAAAATGGTTAAATACAAACCAAAGGAAAACGTTCGACGCCTATTCCGAAATTTGAAGCACATTTCCAAATCCGTCTTCCGTCTTTATATCCATTGGCGTGCCTGATATACTATGCATGAAATCCTATTCTATGGGATATATTCTAATCCTATATCGCCTTCGTCCGGCGTTTTCAACCAACTACCAAGCATGCAAACATGCAACTAACAAGCATAGAAATATCTATAATACCCTACATATATCTATAATAATACAATAAAATCCATCCAAGCAACCAATGTTGTAACGAACCACTATTTTGGACCATTCGCATCCGCACATGTCGGACTTGAATTGCTCAAAATACCGCGTTGTAAATAAAATTGTGGCAAACTCATTATAACAGTAAATAAATAATCACAGATCACAGAGTAATATAATGCAGCGGAAGTAAAAGAAATAGTAGTTCATGAAGCTACTGTGTAAATATATAAGAGTTAAGTAAGATACAATAGGAATACCAAGGTACAACAGGAGTAACAGTATGATAATCAGGAACAACTCAGAATACAACTGGATCCAACTAAAGGAATAGATATCAGGATCTTCAAAGCAAAACTCCGGCTCCAAAGGTGAGTCTCTAATGTTGTATCACTCAGTCTGACTAAGCGTAAAGCAAAACACAAAACACTCGAGTCAGGACATACATACTTATACAATGCAAACCAAATCAAGTGAACTGTAATAAAAGGTACAACTAACTTAAAGAATGCTTGGGATCGCCCATTCTTTAAGGATCCTTTAAACTATTTACTATGTAGTAATATTGCGCTATTATAATAATGTCTAATATAAAATAAACATACTTCAAAATAACATTAGGGCTTTACATTTAATCTGAACTCACCCTAACACGTAATAATGCCAATAGTCTATACAGTACCTGCATACCTCGAAAGGCTATGAGAAGATACTCCATAGGTACGACACAAATAGAAACTCGTAGTAAATCTCGATATGGTAGGTGACACGGCACAACTAGGCAATGCCAGGGTAGATATACCAATTACGCATCCGGACTGGTGGTGACGCATAGCAGCCACTACCGCCCACCTCGAACAATACTCCCAAATCAAGGGGTGCACCCAATCAATCACACAAGTAATAGAATGGTATCGAAGAAGTGTGTCCGATCAGAGGTGCTACCTCATTGGTCCGTCAATCGCTCCTGTTTTAGCCACCTTATGCCAACTCACGGGAGTTGGGTCCACGTATATACCTTAGGATCGTCGCCACCATCCTACTTCATTTTGGAACTCCACCGCGTACACAGTTGTTAAAGTGGTTTTCGGTATCGATAGAGAGTATGTCCATATCCGATCCCGGTCTCTTTAACAACCAATCGTTATTATAACCCGTGGTTATACTTTTAAAAAATATTTTATACTTCAAAATAGAATATCATTTCAAATCCAAATCTTTATCAAAATAAAGATTAAATCAATTCCAAACCATTTCAATATATTTAAAATATCATGTCATTTCAAAACTTCATTTCAAATCATTAATATATCAAAATATCATATCTTTTCAAAAACTTCATTTCAAATCATTAATATATCAAAATATCATATCTTTTCAAAACTTCATTATCAAATCATCATATATCAAAATATCATATCTTTTCAAAACTTCATTATCAAATCATCATTTGAGATCAAATCCAAATATTCAACTTTAAATACCTTTTAAATTCAAAGATATCATTCATTTATTATCATTTCAAGTCACCTTTTAAATAGTTTATATTTCAATCAAAATAATTCATCTAAACCATTTAAAAGTGTAATTATTATACTTTCAAATCAAGTATTCATTTTCCAAAGTTTTAAACTATTCTGAGTTCATTTACTAAGTTAAAAACCATAAACATTGAAGATTTCAGCCTTTCACAGCATTCAGAAAAAGCTATTATAAGTTATTCTTGAAAACATTTTTATTCAGCAAAGACAGCATATTAAAACTGCTGTTAAATCTCAGTTTAGTTGAAATTTAGTTTAAAACAGCAAAGACAGCATTTCCAGAAATGCTGTAATAGCTTAGGTTTCAAATTAAAGGTTTTAATTAAATTCAGCAAAGACAGCAGACCACTACAGCATTTACAGAACTGCTGTAATACGCCTTTATTAAGTTTTTAGCCTTTTAATTTACTTCAGCAAGTACAGCATTACAGAACTACTGTAATAGCCTCTTATTTAAGTTTTAGTTCATTTACAGAAATCATAACATTTCTGAATGCTATAAAAAGTAATTTCCAGATTTTAGTGTATTTCCAGCAAATAATAACCTTCAATATTAAACCTTTTAAACATTATAAAAATCATATTTGACATTCAAAAATGTTCATTAAAATTACTCTTTTAATTTATGATATTTATAAGAAACATTTATAGTAAAATCCAAATTTCCAATAATTTTACTTAACAAATCCAAATGTACAATTTTCTTTTCTCCATATTTTTACCAAATAAAATTAACACTTATATTTTATTTCCATTTCACAAATTAAACTAAAATTTCAATTTTATTTAATTAACTTAAACCTTTAATAAAAACCAAATTCACATTTCCTTCCAAGTCAAGTTATATTTTAAAATTACACTTTTAAGCATTCATTTATTTAACCATTTTATTACATAGAAAACTCAATAACACTTTATTAAATCATTTAAATTCAAATCAAATTATCATATTTACCATTTTCCAAATATAATTAAATTTCCATTTTATTTATATAACTTAAATATCATATTAAAACCAAAATTCCAAATTTCCAAACTTAAGTTATATTTCAAAAATTCACTTTTACCATTCATTTAAATTACATTTTTAACTTCTAGAAAAATCCAAATTTCTTTATTTAAACATTAAAAATCCAATTTAAATAAAATTTTCATAATTTTACACTTTTAAAAATATTTAAAATATTCAAAATACTTTATAAAAATAACCACGGGCCTGTATATAGTTTTCTAACCTAGGTCAAATGATACGGATATGTATCATTTCAATCCGCAGTTTAAAAAGCAAAATCCGGGTTCTATCATTTCAAACCTGCAATCCCAAGTTAAAATGAAATAAATAAAAACCGTTCGGGCCTATCATTTCAGCCCATAACGATTTTTCCCTATTCTAAAGTCCGTTCGGGTATGTATCATTTCAACCCATAGTGAATCTAATCTACAGGGAACTTGTAGTGTGATAAACATGTATAAATGAACAGTTTAACAATAAATAACAGTAACAGATAATATGACAGGTAAAATAACAGATTTAACATCATATAATTAATAATCTTAGGCAGTTATAACATCATATAAAATATTCTACACATTCAATTGTTGTCAATTCACATTTGCATAAGTATAAATGTCAGGTGAGATTTACTCAATTGTTTACGCTGGAGTTATCAATTCAAATGACACAAACGGATTCCAGAAAGCACGATGCCACAAAAATAGATTCAAGAGGTAAGAGAATCAAGCAATTGATCTTGTACACAACCAATAAACAAGACAATAAAACATGAATCAATACAACATTGAATTGAGACAACTTTGAAAATAAAAGCAAAATTGAATTGAATGCTTTTGCCATGCTTTCCACACTCACATGCTCGGCCTAGGGGTTGATATGGCTTGGCCATAACATGGTTTTGGTTCATGTTTCAGATCTGGACAGAAGAGATGGCTGAGAGTAAATGGTCATATCATGGTGGTGGTGGAGCATGGGGAAGTGGCCAAGGTGATCTAAGGTGAAGGTGATGAAGACTAGGTGGCTAGGCATGCAATTTGGAAGGTTTTGTGCAACTTTTGAGGTGTTTGTCTTCATTTAAAGGCCATGGACTGATCTGGTCAGAGGGGAAGAGAGGGGTTTGAAGCCGTGGAAGGGGAGGAGGAAGGTGGTGGAGGCTATGGTGGAGATGGTGGAGGGTTTGGCCGAGCAAAGCTAGGTGAAATCATGTCAAAACCAAGCAAAACAATGCAAAAGGAAGGAGGAAAAGTAGAAAAATGATGAGAAGCCATTACCTATTCTTTTTCGCCATGAAAATGAAATGGAAGGTAGCATTTTTCACATGAGAAACAAAATAAAACTCACGGCTATCAAAAAGTATACGGCCAAAAAGAGCAAGCAAGTGAAAAGTCAAGAAAATGAAAAGGTTTGGTAAATGAAAAGTCTTAGGTTAAAAGCTTTTTAAACTCTTCACATTTCCATTTCTTTAAATCAAATAAAAACAAATAAAATTCAGTAAATGAATTTAAAAACTGAACAAAGTAAAATAAAATAAAAATAAATAATTAAGTTTAAAGAAAATAGAAAAAGAATTAAAGAAATAGCTTAAAAATTGGAAAGAGGGTTCAAAAATTACAATTAAATCATCACAAGCTTTAGAAAAATATCTACTTCAATTTAAAAATATTTTAAAACAAAATGTGAAGTAAAATAATTCATTTATATTTTCAAAATGAAATAAATAATTAAATTTAGAGGAATTAGAAAAAGAACTAAAGAAATTGTTTAAAAATTCAAAATAGGACTTAAAAATTACAAATAGAATATCACTAGTTTTAGAAAATTTCTATTTCACTTTAAAACAAATAAAAGGTCAAATAAATAAAATAAATGAGGAACAAAATAAAGTGGGAATGAGAATAAAGTAAGATCTTAAGGAAATAGAGAAATAAATAAAGAATTTCTTTAATTAATTGAAACTGGAAATTAGAAATTATAAACAGAATACAACTGACATTGGAAAATGTTTATTACACTTTGAAAAATGTTTTAAAACCAAAATATATACTTAACATGTTATTTTACCCATATAAATATAAATTAGAACATTACATGACAAAATAAAATATTATTTATATAATTTAAAATAAACAATTTTTGTTAAATAAAACAATTTACACACAATATTGTAAAAAGCATAACTTTCACAATATAAATCGAATTTTAACGAAACAAAAAGCAGTATTCTTGAAATTTTATTTACTTTCATAATAAAAGATAAAATTCAAAAATTTAAATATTTAAATTTTAAATTTAAAAGTCAAAGTTTGACCAAATTGACCAAATTCACATTTCTGGAAAATATTCTATTTAGTCATGTTTGGAATTCTAACTTACATCAAAATCATAATTAATATTTAAAATAACAAAATTTTCCATTTAATAAATAAAATAAAGTTTTTAAATCAGAAAATTCAATTTAAAATAATTACAAAATACAGGGTTGTTACAAATGTGGGATAATGTGGGATTAATATCAATATAGCCTAATCAATATCGTCAAAATAGTCCTTAAATTGGAAAAATGTGATATTTAATTTAAAATCATTTTAAAAAATCTTTAATTATTTTTGTAAAATAAGATATAGGCTTAACTATTTTAGAAATCACATTTTAAAGTTAGAAAATATTTCAAAACGTCGTTTTAATACTATACTAACAACCATAGTATGGTGGGAGACAATATCACTCACCTCAACCAAATATAACCAAACCTTTGTTAAGTCGTAGCGCTCTCCATAGCGAGCGCAACGAAAGAAACGGCGTCCAACACGGACCTCACATGCAAAATATACGCAATATATAAGTTTCGATCTATATATTAATAAATAATAACTAATTAAAACGTTAATCACTTGATTACCAATTTAATCATCTTCTTCCATCATCTAATCCTCTCCCGTACGTGCACAAAGAGAAACCCAAACCCGCACGTGCACCTTTTGGCTGTGATATGGAGCTATGCTCCGCCGATTCGAATACCATCTGCGTCATTGAACCCCTCGTCGAACGCTTGACTCGCTGGCGTCGAAATCCCCCGATCTCACCAATCAAAAAGCGACGGTGCCTATTCTCCTCACTGCTCCAAAAATCACATTATGCTATAGGGGATCGGACTTTAATTCGAACACATGGGAAGATGCCGTCCACGAAGAGAAAGCCGATGCCACTAGCGACGTGGCATATCTCGCCTCCAATCGCCGCCGATGCTAGCCCTAGTTCACCATCAAAACTGTCGATCTCCTCAACCATGACCGTGCGCCTTGCAATGGATATGAGCTTGAAGCGTTTTCCGGTATGAGTCAGATGGAGGTGTTCTCGTGATTTATTGTGGAGTGTTTCGATCGATATTGATTTTTGAAGATAAGGGAGGAGACTGCCATGAAAAATGAATGAAACAGTAGAACTGATATGGATCACGAGAGATGAGGGTTTTGCAGCTTTTGCTTATTTAAATAATATTTTATTTGTTTGTTTATTTGAATTCTCAAATAAACATCGTGCGTTTCGAGCTCACACAATCAAATGGTGCGTTTGATTGTCACGAAACTCGTCTGCGTGCATCACCTCATTTTTACGGTCCCGATGGTATAAGTTTCGTCGCTATCCGAGACTGCGCTCTGGGATGATGATTTCATGCTTTTCAAGACTATTTCGGCCATTCGATCGTCCAATCTCTAAATATAGCGATCCTTATACTCATTTTGATCCACAATGTCGATACGAACTCAACGAAGTAGTCTCAAATCCTAATTCGATCATATACGAAAAATCATATTTTGGGACCGTAAATAATTAATGATTCAATATTTAAATTAATTATTTAAACGAGTGTTACGACAAGCGTTTCGCACGTGATGTAACAACCCGGAGTTGGTAACAATTAATTATCGTCATTGGACGATTATTGTTGATAACTATTTGTTGTCGGGAGTTTGTAATCGGTTAAAATTCTTTTAAACAATATGTTAAATGTTGAGTGGGCTTTACATTTTGAATCTTGGCCCATGTTTCTTTGTTTTGCCGAGATAATATCAGAGGCATACCCGATCCCCTTCATTCATTCGTTCGAAACCCTAAAACTAAATAAACAAAAGAATAAGAAATGGCGGCCTCGTCTTCTCCAAAATTAGGGCTTCTGCCGATCTAATTCGCTCATCTTCGTGATGCCACAGCGTCGCCAAGTATCGTTGCTCACGGATTCCCCAAATTTCCGTTTGAATTCTTCTTTGCTTCGAGAAAAAGGTGAGTGATTTTTAAATAACTCACATCTAGTTCGAATCTAGTTGATTTTCGTCTTGGCCGTTTGATTATTTTTGAATGCTTGAGATTTTTCCAGACTTTGTCTTGCTCGTATATTCGTAGTATATATTCCTTGAAATACTCTCGTGCTTGATTTTGAGCTGTTCGATTTGCTTGATCATCACGGTATTGTTTTTCTGGTGAACCACGTCGATTTCTCTGGTCAATTGTTTACTGCTTTGTATTCTTTGCCACTTTGACTTGGCCACTGCTGCTTTGTTCTCTGCTATGAATTGCTTTGCTTGATTTTATTCACTGTTTCATTGTAAGTTGTTGATTAATCATTGTTTATATATTGTACATCAGTGTACATATATATTACTTGATTTTGTACATTCTACTATGATTTTAAAACTACTTTGAGTTGCATCTACATAACTACTGCTCACTTGATTGCATTCCTTTGCATTGGGTTTGTGTAGTTTGGTCTTGTGGCACTGTGTGCAACTCCGTTTGCATTGTGTTCCCTCTGGTGCACTTTGTACCTGGTCATTGTGAGCTAGTTCATTTTTGTGTTCATCACTTGTATGCCTGTTCATGGTGATGTTTACACTCCTGCGTTATGTATGTATATTTGTTTCCTTGCCACCACGATTCGATTTCAGTCGACCTTGGTCACTTGAATTGATTGTGTCGATCTTGTGAAAAGATTTTAGATGAGAATTCGTTTGACTTTGCAATTGTTTTTAATGTTGACTTGATGCCAGTATTCACCTGGAAGTTTTGCGTTGTTTTCTTTGAGCTTGGACTTGAAGAAAAAGGGATTTGTAAAAATAATTTGGGTTCGGCATTGTTTTGATTTGAAATTGCATTTCCCTGATTTTTTGAACTCGTTTCGACTGTGATTTTGGCATTGCTTTGAATTGCAGTTTGAAATCTCTTTTGGCTTTGTTCGAACTTGATACTGTCTGGAGCTTAATGTTTGTAATGCTTACATTCTGGGAGTCTTTATGTACTTATCACTGTTTCAAGTCTGATACTTTTTGAAGTTTGCATCTGTTGGATTCACTACTTTATATGTTGATGTCATTCTTATGGTTGTCATGTATATGAAGCAGTGTTGCTTTCCTTGTCGACTTCATTGCACACTCTGTTGGTCTGCATTTTTCTGGTTGAAGTTCTTTGTGTCCACTGCTATATGTACACGGTGGTCTGTTTTTGTTATTGAGGCTGAACCACTCTTGCTGTTTCATTTTGAACTGGTCGACATGTACATTGATGTTACCTCTGTCCTTGGTTCTTGTGCATAGCATATTGAACAAGTCGAGTTGTTTTTTTGCATTCATTCTTCACTATGATATTTGGAGACTGATACTTTTGTATACAGTTGCAGTCGTGACTTGCATCGAGGTTCACTGCATTTGTATCTTTTCGTTTCATTTATTAGCACGGTATACATACATATATACTGTAACAACCCGTATATTTGGACTATTTAAATTGACAATAATCCACACATGTCAACTTAAATAGTGAAAAACACGAATCATTAATGGAGTATATGTATATAAATGAGAATCATCACAGAATCATAGAAAATACATCATAACAGAATAGTGCAGCGGAATTACAACATAGTCATAAGAGTAGTTCATGAAGCTACCCAAAAATACAACAATGTCTCAAATAAAAGAAATAGAACAACATAGATGTCCAATAGTCCAAATAGAAAGAACAATACAGATAAGATAGTGATAGTCTTCGGTCTTCAGCTCTAAGTAGAACAGCAACAGCAATCCTCAGTCTGATCCGAGCATATGCACAAACAAACACTCGAATCAGGACATATATTCTTATACAGATAATATGGTTCAAAATTTGAAATAACAATAACTCAAAGATGAATGGAATAAACATCTTTCAGGATCCGATAAACTATCTATACATAGTAGGGTACGATAAGTAGATAATGTCTAACTGTAAAGTAAAATATCAAGATAGTGTTAAGGCGTCACCATTTTTCCCCTTAACACATTTTATATAAGCATCATAGACTATACAGCACTGTAAACTCCACCGTAAACTAGTGGAATATCAGGGAGTACTCCGTAGGTATAACACAAAACAAATCGTAGTGGTCGTGTATATGGGAATACAAGTATGACAAGGCACATGAGGCAATACCCAAGGTAGTGACACTACCGTTTGCCTGATCCGGACTAGTGAGAACGCATCGCCGCAGCGATCGCAACACCGCGAAACAACACTCCCAAATCAAGGGTGCGCACCAATCAATCACAAAGTAATGAGTAGTTTACGAAGAAGTGTGTTCGCTCAAGGTAGCTAACCCCCATTTGGCCCGGCACAGCTCCTGTTTTAGTCATTTCCAATTTGACACAAGTGTCAAGGCTATCCATTATCGTTCTCTTTCTTCAATCGTCAACGTACATCATTCCAACCACTTCATTCTGGATCACACTCCGCGCATAGTTATTAAAGTGGTTTTTCGGTTTAGACAGTGACTATGTCCCTAACCGATTCGGGTTCCTTTAATAATCTTCGTAATTATAACACCGATTGGTCGTTAATATATTTCAAAACCAAATCAATTTCAATTCCAATTTGAATTCGTAAATCAACATTTCGTTAGTCTTTCTAAATCAATTTCCAAAATTACATCTCATAACTTCCCAATTTCATTTTTAAATTTCTATAATTCAATTTCAAAGTTTCAATTTTAAAACAATTCAAATATTCATTGAATTTCGTATATAAGTTCATTCCAAAATCATTTAACTTAATTTAACGTTCAAATCGATTTAAACTCAATTATCGATTTCATTCGATATTCATTCAATTAATTTTTCATTAAACAATTTAAATTAAATTTCCAATCCATTACATTACTCTCTTAAGTTCAACTTATTATATCAAGCTTACAAATTTATTTTTGATTAAATTTGTCGAATCCAATTCTTTAAATTACAAGTCTTCCATTTGCTTCAATAAAACGCATTTCAGTTCTTATCAAAGAAATTCATTTCATTTATTATTTACTTAGTTACAAATTTCAAAACTCAATTAAAGAAACTTAGTTTCACTTATTCAAAAATTCACTTTCTCTTAAAAATTTCAATTTAAATTAATCATTAAATAATTCAATCTCATTCAATTATCAAATAATTTCAAATCTTAATTATTACTTAATTATTAACAATTTCAAAACTTAATTATTTCTAATTTCAACTTAATTATTAATAATTTCCAAAACTTAATTATTACAAATTTCAAAACTTAATTTTTAACAATTCCAAAACTTCATTATTAATCAATTTAAAATTTAAACAATGTCCTTCGTAAATTACTACGTTAATATTTGTTTCAAATTACAAATATTCATATTTTTCATTCATTTGAATTTAAAGTCCAAATTTTTTTCAAAACCATATTATTAGTCAAATAAAACTTTATTTTATTTTAAATCAAAACATTGACCAATCGGGTTTAATTTAATTTTCTATCCTAAGTCAAGGTTTATTTGAGTATTTACCATTTCAACCCGATTCCATTTCAATTCAAAAATCAAAGTATACAAAGGGAACTTGCAGTGTGATAACTGGGATGGTGTCAAAGTAAATAAACAAGCAATATCATCCGTTCACAACAATTCGACAATTTAAATAATCCCGAAATAATCGTATTAATTTGCATTTGTTATTTATGCAAATTAATATAATTATTTCTAGAATCTACACTATCATTTCATGTAGATTAAAGATTATTACATTACGGTTTTACACTTATCATTTCATTTTCAATTTCAATATTACAACAATAAATCAAATACACGTTCTTAGGTCCAAAGTGAGATTTATCAAATTCTACGTGTCCATTAACTTAACAATTAAAGGGTCAAGTTTTACTAATCAAATTTTACATATGAAGGGGGTCAAGTTTAACAAATCAAAGTTCGACATATATAATCCAAATTTTAATTCGTTAACTATCCTATATCAAATTTAACTTGCAATTTATTTGTCACTTAACAATAGCAATCATCATTCAATTTAATCACATAACAATCATTCAACAATACAAACTGGCATAAGAATATATGTCGTGAAAATTTATTTCACCTTCCGTGGATAAAGAAATTGACGGCGAAGCACGAAGAAGTAAGAATAGAGTCGGTACAGCACGAACAACGAACACAAAGACGGAGAAAAGAATGAAGCTGAAAATTTGCTGCTGCGAAAGAAGCTTAGTCGGTTGCTGCAACAACAAGCAAAGAAAAATGGTTACTATCTGAGTAACAAAATTTGACGCTGCAAATATATTCTTTCAGCAACAATTTTAAAGTGACAGTGCACTGTCACTATTGCATAAAGCAACGGTACACTATCACTTTATAAATTCTGTTTCATAATATTTTATTTTTTTTCTTCACAAGGGCCGAGCCTTGTACACACAACCCATTGCGTGAACTCCATGTGCACGCAAGAACCTCCACGCGCAAGTCACCAAGAAATGCAGCATGCATACAATCATCATTTTTTTTCCTTTTTTATATATATATACCGAGACCTGCACCCAAAAAAAAAACAAGCCGAGACTCCGTTTTTCTTTTTTTCAGATGAGTGTGCGCATGCAACCGCACATGCACAACATCATCCACACGCGCGCACTCGCGAGTCAGGAGGTGGGTACTGGTGCGGCGAGCAAGTGATGGTGGAGGGCTTTGTGCGGCCAGAGGGTGATGGTTCGGCGAGATGAGCGATGGAGTGAAAGCTTTGGGTCGGAGTAAGGTGATGCGCGGTTCATATCTGGATGACGCAGGCGAGGGCAGTGCAGGGTGGGGCGATGCAGTTCAGGCGACGGCAAGGTCGGGTGGCTCGGTTGCAACCGGAGGGCGCGCTGGAGTGGGGACGTTGGAGGGTGGTGTGCGCAGGCCAGGGGAAGGGCGGAGTAAGGCGTAGGCAGTTCAAGTCGCGCGGTGGCTGGAAGGTGGGCGAAGGCGGTCGGAGCTAGGGCAGTGGTTGGTGGCGCGGCAACTGGGTAGGGCGCGTGGGTGGTGGGGCTGTACGGCACAGTTCAGGTGGGTGGGCTGGTGGTGCGGTCGGAGGGAGGCGGTGTAGGGCTGGATGGTCACAGGTGAGGTGGTGCGGAGGTGTAGGCTGCGTTGGTCACGGGTGAGGTGGTGATAAAGTGAATTTCATGCTTTGAAATTTTTAACAAAGGAAAGCAAAAGAATAGAAAAGAGAGAAGAGAGAGAGGAGAGGAAATGAGGTAGTGAAATTTTACCTGTAGCAATTTCAAATCAAAACGTTCACTGCTTCTTTTTCTTTATTTGTATAATTAGCTGCAGTAATGTTACTTTGAATTACGAAACGCCACCCAATTACCCAAGCTAACAACTATTTACCAACTACCGCATTTATTTCTCTCAGCTGAACTTTTATTTTCAAATTTTGAATGGGTACGGACTGCAATCTTTTTGGTCTGAATATGGTTTAACCGGTCCATCCGGAACGGTTAAATTAACGTGACGATTTCCGTCGGACTCCGATTTGTCCGAACAAATATACCGTTTTGATCAACGCGACGAGGCGCTTCTAACGGTGCACAGATAATGGTGGTACGATTGTATTACAAAATTTCGAATTTTATATTATCGGGAAAATGCAGGAAAAACGCCGAAAAATAAGATCGACGGAGCTAAATAATTCCAAATTTTGAAAAACGAAAAATGACGCCTTGCTCAAAAGATGATTTAGAATTTTTCTATGTAAAAATATTCGGGTTCGGAAGATAAAATTTTTCGCGCTTTAAAATGAACTGATATACAATAAAACGCGAACGAAATTTTCAGTGATATTTTACGACGAAACTTTTTCTATATTCATATCTAACATGACGTATCCTATAAATAAAGTTTGGACGTTAATTTAGATCGTTTATAAATTTCAAAATTTTTATTGAAACGATGAATTTAAAATTTAAAATTAGGTCGGAAATTTAGGGTCGTTACAATCTCCCCCACTCAAAACTTTTCGTCCTCGAAAAGGAACGAGACGAGTGAAGTAGGAATGAAATAAGCAGAAAAGTCAAGATAGATTTTTGAGAAATTTGAATTATACCTGAAATTAGTAATTCGGGGTTTGAATCCCGAATACTATCCTCAGTCTCCCATGTACAATCTCACTCATCCGCACTCCACTGTACTTTGACGAGATTTACCGACTTCCTTCTAAGTTGCTTTGTCTCACGATCGACTATCCGAAGTGGCTTTCGCTCAATAGTCAAGTCAGGCTCAATAACTATCTCTTCCAACCAAGCAGTAGTGATGGTCATAGATGGATCGTGCACAACTTTACGAAGATGTGAGACGTGGAACACGTTGTGCACACCGGCGAACTTCTCTGGTAATGCAACTCTATATGCTAATGTTCCGACTCTTTCCGTAATCTCAAACGGACCAACAAATCTAGGAGCTAGCTTCCCTTTCCTTCCAAATCGAACAATATTCTTCAAAGGCGACACTTTCAGAAATACTTTGTCTCCTATACTGAATTCGAGATCTCTTCTCCTTTTGTCAGCATAGCTCTTCTGTCTATCATGTGCCGTCTTTATCTTCTTCCTGATTTCTTCGACTTTTTCAGAGGCTTCCATAATTACTTCTGGACCAAGCACTAATCGGTCTCTAGACTCAATCCAACAAGCTGGCGATTTGCACGGCCGTCCATATAAGGCTTCGAACGGGGCCATACCAATGCTTGCCTGGTTTATTAAAGATCATTAATTCAAATTCAAATATACTTATTCAAATTTGAAATTTAAATTTCTTTACCTGGTAACTATTATTATAAGTGAATTCAACCAAGTGAAGATGGTCTTCCCAAGATCCACCGAAATCAATAATACAAGCTCGGAGAAGGTCTTCCAAAATCTGATTCACCCTCTCAGTTTGGCCATCTGTCTGAGGATGATAAGCTGTGCTCAGATTCAGTTTGGTGCCCAAGGTATCCTGAAATGCTTTCCAGAATTTACTGGTGAAAATAGGATCTCGATCGCATACGATACTGGATGGTACACCATGAAGTTTTACAACTTCTCTCATGTATATCTCGGCCAAACTCGAAGCTGTACGAGTGGACTTGACTGGAATAAAGTGAGCGGACTTCGTTAGTCTATCAACAATCACCCATATGCTTTCGTTACCCTTTCTAGTCCTGGGTAGTCCATCAATAAAGTCCATAGAAATTTGCTCCCACTTCCAACCTGGAATCTCCAAAGGTTGAAGCAATCCTGCTGTCTTTCTGTGATCAGCTTTAACTTGTTGGCAAGTGGTGCACCTGCTAACATAGGTAGAAATATCGCGCTTCATTCCACTCCACCAATATAGCTTCTTCATATTCTGGTACATTTTAGTGACACCGGGATGAAATGAAAGCGAAGATTTATGGTTTTCTCTCAGCACTTCCTGTCTAAGACCATCAACATTAGGGACACAAATGCGATTATCAATTATCAAGACTTCATTACTATCAACATGTGCTCCCAATTTATTATCAGCATTTCCAACTCTGCCAAGAACTATTTCTTTGATGCGATAAAGCAAAGTGTCCTCATATTGCTTGGCTATAATACGATCCATAAGAGCTGGGGAGACAGAAAGCTGGAATAACATCCCTTCAACAAGATTACAACATATCATGGCTTGGTTTCTGCTCAATGCATCGGCTACGACATTTGCTTTCCCCGGAGTGTAGTTAATATCAAGATCATATGCAGCTAGAAATTCGAGCCATCAGACTTGTCTCTGATTCAAATCCTTTTGCGAGAAGATATATCTCAATGACTTATGGTCAGTGAATAACTCGAATTTTGTTTCCAATAGATAGTGCCTCCATAGCTTAAGAGCAAATACAACCGCAAGAAGCTCTAAATCGTGAGTTGCATAATTTGCTTCATGGGTCTTTAAATGATGACCAGCATAAGCAATAACCTTTCCTTTCTGCATTAAAACTGCTCCTAATCCATCACGGCAGGCATCAGTATAGACGGTCAATCCTTCGCTACCGTCAATAACTGGGGCAGAGGTCAACTTTCGCTTCATCTCATTGAAAGCTGCTTCGCACTTTTCACTCCAAATAAATTTCACATTCTTTCTGGTCAGTGCGGTAAGTGGTGCAGCAATACGAGCAAAGTTTTCTATAAATCTGCGATAATAGCCAGCCAAACCCAAGAAACTACGGATATCTGTGGGAGTTTTGGGGGTCTCCTAATCCTGCAAATTCCAAAGATTTGAATTAAGATATTGATAAGTTATTTTGATAGAATTTAAAAGTAAGAATAGAACTTACATTGATTACGGTGATCTTAGGTGGATTGACCGAAATCCCATTCTCCGAAACAATATGGCCAAGAAATCGAACTTCATCTTTCCAAAAGTGGCATTTTGAAAACTTAGCTTTAAGCTGATGACTGCGTAGAGTTTCAAGAACAAAAGCCAAATGTGACCTATGCTCTTTCTCATCCTTAGAGAAGACAAGAATATCATCGATGAAAACAAGAACAAACTTGTTAAGAACATCCTGGAAAACTCTATTCATTAAGTCGACGAAATAAGCTGGAGCATTAGTAAGACCGAACGGCATAACCAGCCATTCAAAGAAACCATTTTCAGTGCGGAATGCTGTTTTAGGAATACTCTCCTCAGCAATTCTGAGTTGGTGAAAGCCAGTAGCCAGATCAAGTTGGGAGAATACTTTAGCTCCATGGAGCTGGTCAAATAAATCGTTGATGCGGGCCATCGGATATCTGTTCTTGTGTGTGAGCTTGTTCAGCTCTCTATAGTCCACACACATTCTGAGAGAACCGTCCGATTTTGTGACGAATACAACTGCAGCACCCCATTCTAAATGACTTCGTCGAATCAAGCCTTTAGCAAATAAATCTTCAATTTGAGCATTCAGTTCAGCCTTTTCTTTAGGAGCCATTCTCCGGGGAGGGAGAACTACTGGTCGGGCACTAGGAATAAGATCAATGCGGAATTCGATTTCCCGCGGAGGTGGTAGAGAATTTACTTCTCCAAATACATCAGAAAAGAATTGAACAACTGAAGTAGAGCTTAGTTCATTTGGATGTGAGTCAAGAGAGAATATAAAGCTCCCAGCATATTCTTGAGGTGCTTTACCTTTAATAACTAAAGGTATACTCTTTTCGTCAATAAGAGAGACGGTTCAAGCTTTGCATGAGATAATGACTTCGAACTTTCGCAGACAATCAATGCCTAATAGTATATCGAATGCCTCGAATCCAAGGACATAAAAATCCCAAGTGAAGCGGTGAATGCCATGCATAAGAGTGACATATTTGCAAACCCTTTTAAGGTTAGCGGGCCTTCCAATAGGGTTTGATACACATAAGAAAGTAGATGCAAGGATGGGTTCCAAACCAAGTTTATTGCACAAATCAATAGATATGAAACTATGTGTTGCTCCGGTATCAAATAGAACTTTAACGGGTAAAGTATGCAACATAAAAGTACTCTGTAATGTACCTTGGTTATTAGTTGGAGCAGGTGGGGTAGGCGGATCATGGGTGGAAGAAGTCATAGCAAATACTCCAGCCGCCTTTCCCTTTTTATACATAGGACAATCCTTCTTGAAATGGCCCGGCTGCAGACATACGTGACAGAGGTCGTTCCTGGTATTCTAAGGTGGCGGAATAGCGGAACCGGAAGATGTTGGACAACTGTTGGCGTAGTGACCCCTCTGGTCGCACTTGAAACAAGTGATGGAGGATAAGTCAATGGGCTTTTTCTGAGAATAGCCAAGCCCGGATTTCTGCTGCCAATTCTTCTTCTGTTGCTCAAAATTTGGCTTTCGCTTTCCCGACTGATTAGCCGATGTTTGAGTAACTGGAGCTTTGGGGACAGATGTTCCCTTAGGCTTTCCCTCGTATCGAAGAGCAAAATCCATCAACTCAGTGAAAGTTCCATGGACATGAGCGGTGAGGAGCTCGTAATACTCTGGGCGTGCGCCATGTATGAACTTCTCATTCTTAAGCAGAGGTGTGTCAATCAAACCGGGCCCGAACTTAGATAGTTCATTGAATTTCCTTTCATACTCAGTGAAGGTCATGTTGCCTTGCTTGAGATCCATAAAAGACCGATAGAGTTGGGCCTTCCCAGCAACTGGCATCCATTGAGCCACAAAGGAGTCCCTATTTACAAGTGATATGAGATGAGTCAAAAATTTTGACGAAATATAAGGAATTATTTTGATGTGATTTAGATAGATTTCTACCTAAACTGGGCCCAAGTGATGGTTTCCTCATCGGTACGAGAAGTGACGGATTCCCACCAATCTTGTGCTGCATCTTGCAGCTGCCAAGCGGCTAACTTACGCTTTTGAGCGTCTGTAATTTCTAGGCCAGTAAAAATCCTCTCCAAGCTCTTTAGCCATTGTTGAGCTTCTATGATACTTTTAGACCCTGAGAACTTGACGCCACCCAACTGTGAATATTCTTTGCTAAGAGTGGAAAATCTAACTCCAGGAGCTGGAGCATGTGGACCAGGAGCATTTCCACCCCTTCCTCCTCTAACATTTCTTCTGGTAGCGATCCTGGAATACCAAAAGTGATTTAGAATCAAAGATAGGAATTTATAGAACTTAAGGAAATTCTACTCAAATGAATTCAATAAGAAGGATGAATCAAGGGTGTGGATTTTGAAATGATTCTCCCCATTCTAGGGTATATTACCCTATCTTTAATGAGCTTTAAAACTCCACAGGCTAAGGTTGTCGGGAACCAAAGCTCTGATACCAACTGTAACAACATGTATATTTGGACCATTTAAATTGACAATAATCCACACATGTCAACTTAAATAGTGCAAAACACGAATCATTAATGGAGTATATGTATATAAATGAGAATCATCACAGAATCACAGAAAATACATCATAACAGAATAGTGCAGCGGAAGTACAACATAGTCATAAGAGTAGTTCATGAAGCTACCCATAAATACAACAATGTCTCAAATAAAAGAAATAGAACAACATAGATGTCCAATAGTCCAAATAGAAAGAACAATACAGATAAGATAAGATAGTGATAGTCTTCGGTCTTCAGCTCCAAGTAGAACAGCAACAGCAATCCTCAGTCTGATCCGAGCATATGCACAAACAAACACTCGAATCGGGACATATATTCTTATACAGATAATATGGTTCAAAATTTGAAATAACAATAACTCAAAGATGAATGGAATAAGCATCTTTCAGGATCCGATAAACTATCTATACATAGTAGGGTACGATAAGTAGATAATGTCTAACTGTAAAGTAAAATATCAAGATAGTGTTAAGGCGTCACCATTTTTCCCCTTAACATATTTTATATAAGCATCATAGACTATACAGCACTGTAAACTCCACCGTAAACTAGTGGGATATAAGGGAGTACTCCATAGGTATAACACAAAACAAATCGTAGTGGTCGCGTATATGGGAATACAAGTATGACAAGGCACATGAGGCAATACCCAAGGTAGTGACACTACCGTTTGCCTGATCCGGACTGGTGAGAACGCATCGCCGCAGCGATCGCAACACCGCGAAACAACACTCCCAAATCAAGGGTGCGCACCAATCAATCACAAAGTAATGAGTAGTTTACGAAGAAGTGTGTTCGCTCGAGGTAGCTAACCCCCATTTGGCCCGGCACGGCTCCTGTTTTAGTCATTTCCAATTTGAAACAAGTGTCAAGGCTATCCATTATCGTTCTCTTTCTTCAATCGTCAACGTACATCATTCCAACTACTTCATTCTGGATCACACTCCACGCATAGTTATTAAAGTGGTTTTTCGGTTTAGACAGTGAGTATTTCCCTAACCGATTCCGGTTCCTTTAATAACCTTCATAATTATAACACCGATTGGTCATTAATATATTTCAAAACCAAATCAATTTCAATTCCAATTAGAATTCGTAAATCAACATTTCGTTAGTCTTTCTAAATCAATTTCCAAAATTACATCTCATAACTTCCCAATTTCATTTTTAAATTTCTATAATTCAATTTCAAAGTTTCAATTTTAAAACAATTCAAATATTCATTGAATTTCGTATATAAGTTCATTCCAAAATCATTTAACTTAATTTAACGTTCAAATCGATTTAAACTCAATTATCGATTTCATTCGATATTCATTCAATTAATTTGTCATTAAACAATTTCAATTAAATTTCCAATCCATTACATTACTCTCTTCAGTTCAACTTATTATATCAAGCTTACAAATTTATTTTTGATTAAATTTGTCGAATCCAATTCTTTAAATTACAAGTCTTCCATTTGCTTCAATAAAACGCATTTCATTTCTTATCAAAGAAATTCATTTCATTTATTATTTACTTAGTTACAAATTTCAAAACTCAATTAAAGAAACTTAGTTTCACTTATTCAAAAATTCACTTTCTCTTAAAAATTTCAATTTAATTTAATCATTAAATAATTCAATCTCATTCAATTATCAAATAATTTCAAATCTTAATTATTACTTAATTATTAACAATTTCAAACTTAATTATTTCTAATTTCAACTTAATTATTAATAATTTCAAAAATTTAATTATTACAAATTTCAAAACTTAATTTTTAACAATTCCAAAACTTCATTATTAATCAATTTAAAATTTAAACAATGTCCTTCGTCAATTACTACGTTAATATTTGTTTCAAATTACAAATATTCATATTTTTCATTCATTTGAATTTAAAGTCCAATTTTTTTTCAAAACCATATTATTAGTCAAATAAAACTTTATTTTATTTTAAATCAAAACATTGACCAATCGGGTTTAATTTAATTTTCTATCCTAAGTCAAGGTTTATTTGGGTATTTACCATTTCAACCCGATTCCATTTCAATTCAAAAATCAAAGCATACAAAGGGAACTTGCAGTGTGATAACTGGGATGGTGTCAAAGTAAATAAACAAGCAATAGCATCCATTCACAACAATTCGACAATTTAAATAATCCCGAAATAATCGTATTAATTTGCATTTGTTATTTATGCAAATTAATATAATTATTTCTAGAATCTACACTATCATTTCATGTAGATTAAAGATTATTACATTACGGTTTTACACTTATCATTTCATTTTCAATTTTAATATTACAACAATAAATCAAATACACGTTCAAAGGTCCATAGTGAGATTTATCAAATTCTACGTGTCCATTAACTTAATAATTAAAGGGTCAAGTTTTACTAATCAAATTTTACATATGAAGGGGGTCAAGTTTAACAAATCAAAGTTCGACATATATAATCCAAATTTTAATTCGTTAACTATCCTATATCAAATTTAACTTGCAATTTATTTGTCACTTAACAATAGCAATCATCATTCAATTTAATCACATAACAATCATTCAACAATACAAACTGGCATAAGAATATATGCCGTGAAAATTTATTTCACCTTCCGTGGATAAAGAAATTGACGGCGAAGCATGAAGAAGTAAGAATAGAGTCGGTACAGCACGAACAACGAACACAAAGACGGAGAAAAGAACGAAGCTGAAAATTTGCTACTGCGAAAGAAGCTCAGTCGGTTGCTGCAACAACAAGCAAAGAAAAATGGTTACTATCTGAGTAACAAAATTTGACGCTGCTAATATATTCTTTCAGCAACAATTTTGAAGTGACAGTGCACTGTCACTATTGCATAAAGCAACAGTACACTATCACTTTATAAATTCCGTTTCATAATATATTTTTTTTCTTCACAAGGGCCGAGCCTTGTACACACAACCCATTGCATGAACTCCATGCGCACGCAAGAACCTCCATGCGCAAGTCACCAAGAAATGCAGCATGCATACAATCATCATTTTTTTTCCTTTTTTTTTATATATATACCGAGACCTGCACCCCAAAAAAAAAACAAGCCGAGAATCCTTTTTTCTTTTTTTCAGATGAGTGTGCGCATGCAACCGCACATGCACAGCATCATCCACACGCGGGCACTCGCGAGTCAGGAGGTGGGTACTGGTGCGGCGAGCAAGTGACGGTGGAGGGCTTTGTGCGGCCAGAGGGTGATGGTTCGGCGAGATGAGCGATGGAGATGGAGTGAAAGCTTTGGGTCGGAGTAAGGCGACGACAAGGTCGGGTGGCTCGGTTGCAACCGGAGGGCGCGCTGGAGTGGGGACGTTGGAGGGTGGTGTGCGCAGGCCAGGGGAAGGGCGGAGTAAGGCGTAGGCAGTTCAAGTCGCATGGTGGCTGGAAGGTGGGCGAAGGCGGTCGGAGCTAGGGCAGTGGTTGGTGGCGCGACGACTGGGTAGGGCGCGTGGGTGGTGGGGCTGTATGGCACAGTTCAGGTGGGTGGGCTGGTGGTGCGGTCGGAGGGAGGCGGTGTAGGGCTGGATGGTCACGGGTGAGGTGGTGCGGAGGTGTAGGCTGCGTTGGTCATGGGTGAGGTGGTGATAAAGTGAATTTCATGCTTTGAAATTTTAACAGAGGAAAGCAAAAGAATAGAAAAGAGAGAAGAGAGAGAGGAGAGGAGGTAGTGAAATTTTACCTATAGCAATTTCAAATCAGAACGTTCACTGCTTCTTTTTCTTTATTTGTATAATTAGCTGCAGTAATGTTACTTTGAATTACGAAACGCCACCTAATTTCCCAAGCTAACAACTATCTACCAACTACCGCATTTATTTCTCTCAGTTGAACTTTTATTTTCAAATTTTGAATGGGTACGGGCTACAATCTTGTAACGATTCGACTTTTCGTCGCTCGAAAATCGACATTAATACATTCACTGTATCAACTGTCGAGCTATCGAATGCCGGAAAACCGAATTGTTATGGAGAAAAAGAAGAGGTAGAAGAAAACAGAAGAAAAGAGAGAGAAGAACAACAGAAGAACACAGACAATATCAGAATCTCACATTCGCAGTGGAACAACATATAATAGATAAATGAATAATCTTTAAATCAAAGAACTATATCATTTTATACATTTCATCATCATCAGAGTTTACAACAACAATATACCACACAATACTGGACAGTTATACAAACTTGTCCTCATACAGAATACACAGCGGAAAAATAATATCATATACAAGTGGTACGTCTCGCCATCCAGCTCGCCACTAAGCTCCATAGCATCTCCTAAATCCAGAATGACCTGATAACCTAACTCTAGACTGCCCGTGTGGAAATTAGTGGGCACCCAGAGTTTAGGAAGGGAACAATAAACTCCAGGTCAGTCATGGTGACTGGTGTGAGAACTAAAACAGTTTATCTTTAGAAACAAACAACAATAGAATTTTAACATTGAAACCCGCAATGTTTTTGGAAAATGAAACTACCATAAGACCTCCCGCCACACACACAATGCAAACGCAGAATTGGAGGAGATTTCTTCTTATGATAATCAAACATGCTTACTACGCAAAATCATTTGATTTTGTTATTAGTAGTCCATAGTGAAGAAAACATTTCGAGAGTATAATATTAATCTTAGCCAGCATAGGCATTTCACGTTATGCCTACTATAGCTACTATGTTCAATAGAAGGTTACCGCCACATTCCATAGCAGGTAATACAACTAAAACCGTACAAGGTTCGTATTGTTTCTTTGGATTTTCCAACAAATGGTCAGCTTAAGGAACTTCTTTCCTACTGCCGAATGGGATCGTCTCTGGCTGGACATCCCGAGAGACAAACTGCTCTCTGCCAACAAAGCCGGGTTATCCCTGTAACTAGGTAACTCACGAATATGCCATTCCCCGGTCCTTGGGACCTTTATCCGAGCGCTCGGTAACCAACATCACACATAATAAATAAGGTGTGTCCACATGAGTAAGTATCTGGGCTCCATACCATGATACCACCCCTTTCCAGAAGGAAATGACATACCCTAAAGGGCGCGAACCTCATAACCTTGCCGCAACATTCCCGTTTCGACCATTTCCGGGTTGTTGAGGCCCTGACGAAGTCTCGTCCACAAAGCTATGCTTTTTCACAAAGCCACGCTTTGATCATAAATGATCAATAAATGATCATCATCACAGCAACACTCAGCATGCCACATTACCAAATTGGAAATATATCGCTGATAACCTTCAACTACATAACCTCTGAGCTCGTACGTCTCAGAGAAGGGTGTTAAGCTAAGAGAATAAATTCTCCGCCACCAACAGAAATGTATTTGAAAGAAATCAGCTTTATATCTCAAAATGTAATATCAGACACGTAACCATACAAGTCTGTTCCGGGTTCGAACAGAACCGAAGGCACTTCCAAAGAAGCCCTTGCAATCCGGATATTCACAATCCCAATAAAACTTCCCATCACAAATGAAATCTCTATACCGTAGCTAACGGTGCAGAGACAATCGATAGGTCATCCTATCGTTTTCACAAATATCCGGTCTTCACCACCGGTCTTCAATACGATCCATATTGTCGTATCACAAATTCGGAATGGGTTATATGACACAAAGGTCCTTTCCCGGCTAATCCGAATAGTGAGCGCCTATTCAAAAATAAGTGTGGCATTTAAATTCAAGCAAATCACAACAAATACCCATCCAAGGTAATTATTGATAGTCGGTTATTTAACTATCAATAGGTCTGCACAGCATTACCAGATTCCATATAATTTTCCAAATTATTTATCTTCCAAAAATATCTTTACAAGATATATAATTTCCACACTTCAACTATTTGAAAACAATTTCAAATCAATTTCCCCATTTCAATTTATCTTTGAAGATAAAATCTCTAAACATTTCACTTCATATTGGAAAAACATTTCCATACCTATTTAATAATAGGTAATTCACAAATCCATTTATTTTCAACATTTGAAAATATTCAATATACTTAAATCAAAATTAAGTATATATTTCATTCTTTAAGGAAATCATTTTCTTAAACACATCTATTTGAGTCAAAACGAATGTTACGTAAAACATTGTTACGACGACCAAAAATTGCTAGTATAAGGATTCAAAATTAAGATAGATATATAAATCCCAATACTATATAAAACATTTCCTTTCGAAAATCATTTACTATAACAACAGTGTTATAGTCCACCATTTCCTTATTTCTCGAAACGTCTATTTCAACAATAAATGTTGAAATCTATGTTTTCGATACTTAACGCGTTTTAAAACATCTTTTTTTTAAAACACTTACTTCATTTCGTAATATCACTTCTCCAAAATATATCCATTTTATTTAAAAATATATTCATTGTCCAAAATCGTGAATATACTTCGTTAACACATTTAACGTTTCTACACATTTTACTTAAAAGATTATCCACTATCCAAAATCGTGGATAAAATTCCCAACCAAACTCTTATTATTACAACATTTAACTTAAAGGATAATTCGCTGTCCAAAATCACGAATATATCCCCTTTATTAAACTTCTATGTTTAATTTATCAAATTCAATTGGTTTCGGATTTATAAAACAATGTTTATAAATTCACATCTACATTTATAAAAGCTTCGATTATAAAATCCCTTTTATAAATCAATTCAATTTATAACTCAACTTTATACCCAAAATCCGATTTATAAGTTAATTATTTATAAATTCTTTATTTTACAAAATCCATTCATTTCATAACTTCACAATTTATAAATCTATAAATTTTATTCACTTGTGAAATCCATTTATGCTTCATTCTAATACTTATAAAACTCGTTTTATAATTCCAGTATTCTTAATTTATAAATATCAACTTTATAAATCTTTTACATAAATCGTTTATAATTTTTTTCAAGAATCCAAATTTAAAATCAAAATCGTTATTTTTAAACTTCAAAAATGGATCCGATGATGCAACAGCACCAAATAGTCAATTACAACATCCAAACATCATATATCATCATATGATAACAGCATATACAACAATATCTGTAAATTAATCACTACGGTGAGGAATCCAGTCGGATCCCTCCAACCTGTTTCCCTGCATCCACAGATGTTAGCACAATACCAATTTCACTTCAATGTGAAATTATCGCGGTATATGGGATTTATAAATATTATCCGCTATTATGCGGCGCAATAGGGTCTCATCCGCTATACAATGCAGGAATTCAACTCCAATATATACATATTCCAATATATATATATATATATATTGCTATATGCATATATAATACCAATTCCACTTCAATGTGAAATTATCACGGTATATGTTTTTAATAAATAACCTCCGCTTAATAACGGCGTATAATGTCTATTTATCACAATAAATAGCAATCATCATCAATTCACACAATTAACACTATCAACAATTTTAAATCTTAACTATTTAAAATTTAAATCGAAACAAAACATTCGATTGAGTGAGGAGTTCTCACATTTGCTTTTAAAACAGTTGCAGCGTTTTATTTCGAATAAAATTAAACGTACGTTTAATTTTACCCGAAATTTTCACTAACTCCAATCAACTCCAAATCAGCTCCATTGTGTAGAGCTCGTCAAAATGAAGCCAACGCAATTCATTTCGTGCGAAACGGACCTCGTATGAAAAAGTTATGCTATTTTAAAGTTTACACGAATTTAAATAAAACAATTTCAGCTTTTTATTTTTTTTTCTAACCCAGAATGATCCTGGCCGTTGATTTTCCTTGCTCAACATCAGGCCGCCCCTCTCTATCTTCTTCCCAACGTGATATTCACGTTCATGAAACCCATCTTGGCCGCCCTCTAGGGTTTGAAACCACGGCCACCACAACGCACGAGATCCCATCACTCCACCACCAAATCGAAGCCAACACTCGACTCCACCCTCACCCTCATTTGCTTGAAGCTCGGCTATCACATGGCCTGGGAAAACGTGCCCAACTGCAGCACAAACGCGCCCCCCTAGCGACCACCACACAGCTCCGATTTCGATCTCCACCGTTGAGATCGTAGATCTCGACAAGCTCTCCGACTTTCGTGTTGGAAGTTTCGTCTAATTAGTGATGGATCGAGTGGAATCAAGAGGAAAAAGTTGAGCATTTCTGGCCATTGAATATATTAGTGGCGGCCGAAGCTATTTGCCCTAGCCAGGGTTTGAGCAAACGTATATATATATACGTATTAAATTAATATTAAATTCATTTTAAAACGACTTTTTCAAACGATCTCCAAATCACACGTGCTGCCTGGCGTTCGTAAGGTTTACCCCACGTTCCGAACACAATGGAATGTGTTTCGGGAGCTAATTCAGTCATCTGCGCGAGTTACGAAATTAAACGATCAATTTTAATTTAAACCGATTTCGATGCGTTTTCTCTTGCCCCGGACAAACGGTAAATCCGATTGACACGAAATTTGAAACCATACAATAATATCACATTACGGATCCGATGAAACTGGTTTCATCGAAATCCGAGACTTTTTTAAAAATGACTATTTTAACTCGCCAAATTAATATTAAAACAATTTCGATGCGTTTGGAGCTGCCACGGTCAAACGATAACTCCGATTGCTACGAAAATTGAAATCCGATAATAACAAACTATTATGGATCCAATGGAACTAGTTTCGTCCAATTCTGAGACTGTTCCAAAAATGGCTAATTTCACTAGTCGATTAAATATTAAAATATTCAATTTTCACAGATTTACTTTAAATTCAATTTTAAAAGTTTTATAACATCACTATAACTTCAATATGATTTAATATAACTTTATAAATCATTTTCATTCACATTAAATCCAAATTTCAATTATTTCTGGAATTTCAACTATTAATTTATCGATTTAATTTCACAATTAAATCTAGATTTTCGAATTTTAAATTATTCGACTTAATTAATTCCACTTGTTAATATTTAAAATCAATTAAATATTCGAATTTCAGGTGACAGAAATTCTGGGTCGTTACAAACTTCCCCCCTTAAAAGAATTTCGTCCTCGAAATTACCAAGTAAGAAAAATTCACAAAATCCATTAACTTTTCAGAAATCCATTTAGTGAAAATTTTATATTCATCTTTTTCAAAACCTTTAACTTCAACCAAAACAATGGTTTCCATTTTCTAGTTCAATTCCTATATTTTCATTACAATTTAGAAATCAACTTTTCACTAACAAAAAAAAAATTCCAAAATTTCCCGAAAATTTTCTAACGCCCTAAATTTCCAGAAAAATTCGCCAGCGTCTCCTTTGCACGGTTCGATCGTAGTAGGATCACAATTGACATAAATATGTATACATCGACCCACCCGGTCGGAAAAGCAGAAAAACAGTTCATATTTCCTATTTTTATTGCATAGGCGTACCTTTTTAGCATTTTTTAGCAAAGCAGTTATTTATTTAGCATTTTAGCGCAACCCAATCAACCGAACGGTAGCCACCGCACCTGTACTTACTCAATTTAAACATGTAAGTGACATATATATAAGGTTATTAACAATTTACTCTTTTAAACAACTACAACACTTGCATATAAAAAAAATGCATACTAAACAAGTTTTATAAACACTTATAAAATTTCAACATAACTTGCAATGGTTTACAAACAATTCATATACAATGACATTCAATTATTCATTTTCAATTAGTTTACATCCACTAATTTACATTCAAGTTGATTCACTTTCAATTCAAATCAATTTCTATTTAAATTTAGTTCACCTTCAATTTAAATCAAATTACATAGCTTCCAATTTTAATCAATTCAATTTCATTAACATTAATGAATTATACTACAATCAACCAACAATCATATAACATCCAATGTATATTCTACACAACCAAATTATTAAATTTTACATTCAGTTTGGTTCAACACCTTTAATTCAATTGGTCGATATTAAATTGACTTACATTCAATTATTCAACTTCCAATAACATTTAGCTTTTAATGAATTAACACTTACATTCATTATTCCATATCAATTTATTCACATTCGATTGATTAACATTCAATCCATTTATTAATTCAATTGCTAATTCATTTTACAAATAAAGTTGAATTTTATTTATATAGCTCAAGTTCACATTCATTTAATAAATTCACTTTATTAATTTACTTTGATATCAAAATCAACTTCGTTTAACATTACTTAAGTTATATTCCATTTCAAACATCATTTGTTTAACTTAACTTAAGTTTCCACTTATAAATCCAATTCAGATTCCACTCTATTTAACTTTTACCAAAGTCAAATTTATTATCTCATATTATAAGTTCAAAACTTGATTACTTGTATTCAACAATTACAGCTTAGATTTTATTAATTCACTTTATACTTACTTTAATTTAACTCCATCGTTTAAGTTAAATTTATTTTATCAAAAATTCAAATGGTATAAGTTTCAACTCATTATCATTCCCATAAATATTTTAAATAGGATTCCGGAGTCTTTTCATCCTTTCAAAATCAATTTTGAAATCAATTCAATTTATCTTTTGAATTTCTAAAACCAAATCCAAATTTTCCAAAATTCTTTCATTTAAAATAATCCGGCAGCAATTCCTCTTTTGGAAACCCGAAAATGAACACCAATGATGTCGCGATCATCATCGAAATTATTCTCCAGCGACTTGAAAAGAGTTTAGAGCTTTCATCTCTCCAAAACAATTTTTTTTCCAAAGTATCAAATCCTTTCAAAAACATTTCTCTGGAATTTTATTTTTTTATTATAAATCACATTTATAAATCTTTTACTTATATAATTTCACTTCTTATATATAAGATTATTTTTCCATTGTAAATCATTTTAATTATAATTTCATACATTATAATTCATTTGCTTATACAATTTCATTCTTTCACAATTGTTGTTTTATTTAACTTATTCAAACAACCAACCAATCAATCATATACACTTTAACACTGAAAAATTATTTCTTTATATACAAAATATAATCGAGGTAAAATTATTTCATTTACCCAATTTAAAACAATATCGTGCCGAATTGTTCTGAACAAGTGTTTAGAGATCCCTATCGATAGAGTTGTACAGACTATACCGACCAGAATCCATATACCACTCAACAAATCAATGATCATAATATAAAACAATTTTATATTCACTAACAAATACGCGCTCATATCTATTGTTACACTCAACTCATTCTAGAGCACTACTGACTCTATCTCTAATGAGTAACACCCAACAGAGCCATGGTTGTCGCTTAACCATATGCTCTGATACCAAATGTAACGATTCGACTTTTCGTCGCTCGAAAATCGACATTAATACATTCACTGTATCAACTGCCGAGCAATCGAATACCGGAAAACCGAATTGTTATGGAGAAAAAGAAGAGGTAGAAGAAAACAGAAGAAAAGAGAGAGAAGAACAACAGAAGAACACAGACAATATCAGAATCTCACATTCGCAGTGGAACAACATATAATAGATAAATGAATAATCTTTAAATCAAAGAACTATATCATTTTATACATTTCATCATCATCAGAGTTTACAACAACAATATACAACACAATACTGGACAGTTATACAAACTTATCCTCATACAGAATACACAGCGGAAAAATAATATCATATACATGTGGTACGTCTCGCCATCCAGCTCGCCACTAAGCTCCATAGCATCTCCTGAATCCAGAATGACCTGATAACCTAACTCTAGACTGCCCATGTGGAAATTGGTGGGCACCAAGAGTTTAGGAAGGGAACAATAAACTCCAGGTCAGTCATGGTGACTGGTGTGAGAACTAAAACAGTTTATCTTTAGAAACAAACAACAATAGAATTTTAACATTGAAACCCGCAATGTTTTTGGAAAATGAAACTACCATAAGACCTCCCGCCACACACACAATGCGAACGCAGAATTGGAGGAGATTTCTTCTTATGATAATCAAACATGCTTACTACGCAAAATCATTTGATTTTGTTATTATTAGTGCATAGTGAAGAAAATATTTCGAAAGTATAATATTAATCTTAGCCAGCATAGGCATTTCACGTTATGCCTACTATAGCTACTATGTTCAATAGCAGGTTACCGCCACATTCCATAGCAGGTAATACAACTAAAACCGTACAAGGTTCGTATTGTTTCTTTGGATTTTCCAACAAATGGTCAGGCTAAGGAACTTCCTTTCCTACTGCCGAATAGAATCGCCTCTAGCTGGACGTCCCGAGAGACAAACTGCACTCTACCAACAAAGCCGGGTTACCCCTGTAACTAGGTAACTCACAAATATGCCATTCCTAGGTCCTTTGGGACCTTTATCCGAGCGCTCGGTAACCAACATCACACATAATAAATAAGGTGTGTCCACATGAGTAAGTATCTGGGCTTCATACCATGATACCATCCCTTTCCAGAAGGAAATGACATACCCTAAAGGGCGCGACCCTCATAACCTTGCCGCAACATTCCCGTTTCGACCATTTCCGGTTTGTTGAGGCCCTGACGAAGTCTCGTCCACAAAGCTACGCTTTTTCACAAAGCCATGCTTTGATCACAAATGATCAATAAATGATCATCATCACAGCAACACTCAGCATGCCACATTACCAAATTGGGAATATATCACTGATAACCTTCAACTACATAACCTCTGAGCTCGTACGTCTCAGAGAAGGGTGTTAAGCTAAGAGAATAAATTCTCCGCCACCAACAGAAATGTATTTGAAAGAAATCAGCTTTATATCTCAAAATGTAATGTCAGACACGTAACCATACAAGTCTGTTCCGGGTTCGAACCGAACCGAAGGCACTTCCAAAGAAGCCCTTGCAATCCGGATATTCATAATCCCGATAAAACTTCCCATCACAAAGGAAATCTCTATACCGTAGCTAACGGTGCAAAGATAATCGATAGGTCATCCTATCGTTTTCACAAATATCCGGTCTTCACCACCGGTCTTCAATACAATCCATATCATCGCATCACAAATTCGGAATAGGTTATACGACACAAAGGTCCTTTCCCGACTAATCCGAATAGTGAGCGCTTATTCAAAAATAAGTGTGGCATTCAAATTCAAGCAAATCACAACAAATACCCATCCAAGGTAATTATTGATAGTCGGTTATTTAACTATCAATAGGTCTGCACAGCATCATCAGATTCCAAATAATTTTTAAAATTATTTATCTTCCAAAAATATCTTTACAAGATATATAATTTCCACACTTCAACTATTTGAAAACAATTTCAAATCAATTTCCACATTTCAATTTATCTTTGAAGATAAAATCTCTAAACATTTCACTTCATATTGGAAAAACATTTCCATACCTATTTAATAATAGGTAATTCACAAATCCATTTATTTTCAACATTTGAAAATATTCAATATACTTAAATCAAAATTAAGTATATATTTCATTCTTTAAGGAAATCGTTTTCTTAAACACATCCATTTGAGTCAAAACGAATGTTACGTAAAACATTGTTACGATGACCAAAAATCACTAGTATAAGGATTCAAAATTAAGATAGATATATAAATCCCAATACTATATAAAACATTTCCTTTCGAAAATCATTTACTATAACAACAGTGTTATAGTCCACCATTTCCTTATTTCTCGAAACGTCTATTTCAACAATAAATGTTGAAATCTGTGTTTTTGATACTTAACGCGTTTTAAAACATCTTTTTTTTAAAACAGTTACTTCATTTCATAATATCACTTCTCTAAAATATATCCATTTTATTTAAAAATATATTCACTATCCAAAATCGTGAATATACTTCGTTAACACATTTAACGTTTCTACACATTTTACATAAAAGATTATCCATTATCCAAAATCGTGGATAAAATTCCCAACCAAACTCTTATTATTACAACATTTAACTTAAAGGATAATTCGCTGTCCAAAATCACGAATATATCCCCTTTATTAAACTTCTATGTTTAATTTATCAAATTCAATTGGTTTCGGATTTATAAAACAATGTTTATAAATTCACATCTATATTTATAAAAGCTTCGATTATAAAATCCCTTTTATAAATCAATTCAATTTATAACTCAACTCTATACCCAAAATCCGATTTATAAGTTAATTATTTATAAATCCTTTATTTGACAAAATCCATTCATTTGATAACTTCACAATTTATAAATCTATAAATTTTATTCACTTGTGAAATCCATTTATGCTTCGTTCTAATACTTATAAAACTCGTTTTATAATTCCAGTATTCTTAATTTATAAATATCAACTTTATAAATCTTTTATATAAATCGTTTATAATTTTTTCAAGAATCCCAATTTAAAATCAAAATCGTTATTTTAAACTTCAAAAATGGTTCCGATTATGCAACAACACCAAATAGTCAATTACAACATCCAAACATCATATATCATCATATGATAACAGCATATAGAACAATATCTGTAAATAAATCACTACGGTGAGGAATCCAGTCGGATCCCTCCAACTTGTTTCCCTGCATCCACAGATGTTAGCACAATACCAATTTCACTTCAATGTGAAATTATCGCGGTATATGGGATTTATAAATATTATCCGCTATTATGCGGCGCAATAGGGTCTCATCCACTATACAATGCAGGAATTCAACTCCAATATATACATATTCCAATATATATATATATTGCTATATGCATATATAATACCAATTCCACTTCAATGTGAAATTATCACGGTATATGTTTTTAATAAATAACCTCCGCTTAATAACGGCGTATAATGTCTATTTATCACAATAAATAGCAATCATCATCAATTCACACAATTAACACTATCAACAATTTTAAATCTTAACTATTTAAAATTTAAATCGAAACAAAACATTCGATTGAGTGAGGAGTTCTCACCTTTGCTTTTAAAACAGTTGCAGCGTTTTATTTCGAATAAAATTAAACGTACGTTTAATTTTACCCGAAATTTTCACTGACTCCAATCAACTCCAAATCAGCTCCATTGCGTAGTGCTCGTCAAAATGAAGCCAACGCAATTCGTTTCGTGCGAAACTGACCTCGTATGAAAAAAGTTATGCTATTTTAAAGTTTACACGAATTTAAATAAAACAATTTCAGCTTTTTATTTTTTTTCTAACCCAGAATGATCCTGGCCGTTGATTTTCCTTGCTCAACATCAGGCCGCCCCTCTCTATCTTCTTCCCAATGTGATATTCACGTTCATGAAACCCATCTTGGCCGCCCTCTAGGGTTTGAAACCACGGCCACCACAACGCATGAGATCCCATCACTCCACCACCAAATCGAAGCCAACACTCGACTCCACCCTCACCCTCATTTGCTTGAAGCTCGGCTATCACATGGCCTGGGAAAACGTGCCCAACTGCAGTGCAAACACGCCCCCCTAGCGACCACCACACAACTCCGATTTCGATCTCCACCGTTGAGATCGTAGATCTCGACAAGCTCTCCGACTTTCGTGTTGGAAGTTTCGTCTAATTAGTGATGGATCGAGTGGAATCAAGAGGAAAAAGTTGAGCATTTCTGGCCATTGAATATATTAGTGGCGGCTGAAGCTATTTGCCCTAGCTAGGGTTTGGGCAAACGTGTGTATATATATATATACGTATTAAATTAATATTAAATTAATTTTAAAACGACTTTTTCAAACGATCTCCAAATCACACGTGCCGCTTGGCGTTCGTAAGGTTTACCCTGCGTTCCGAACACAATGGAACGTGTTTCGGGAGCTAATTCGGTCATCTATGCGAGTTACGGAATTAAACGATCAATTTTAATTTAAACCGATTTCGATGCGTTTTCGCTTGCCCCGGACAAACGGTAAATCCGATTGACACGAAATTTGAAACCATACAATAATATCATATTACGGATCCGATGAAACTGGTTTCATCGAAATCCGAGATTTTTGAAAAATGACTATTTTAACTCGCCAAATTAATATTAAAACAATTTGGATGCGTTTGGAGCTGCCACGGTCAAACGATAACTCCGATTGCTACGAAAATTGAAATCCGATAATAACAAACTATTACGGATCCAATGGAACTAGTTTCGTCCAATTCTGAGACTGTTCCAAAAATGGCTAATTTCACTAGTCAATTAAATATTAAAATATTCAATTTTCACAGATTTACTTTAAATTCAATTTTAAAAGTTTTATAACATATCTATAACTTCAATATGATTTAATATAACTTTATAAATCATTTTCATTCACATTAAATCCAAATTTCAATTATTTCTGGAATTTCAACTATTAATTTATCGATTTAATTTCCCAATTAAATCCAGATATTCGAATTTTAAATTATTCGACTTAATTAATTCCACTTGTTAATATTTAAAATCAATTAAATATTCGAATTTCAATTGACAAAAATTCTGGGTCGTTACAAATCTTTTTGGGCTGAATATGGTTTAACCGGTCCATTCGAAACGGTTAAATTAACGTGACGATTTCCGTCGCACTCCGATTTGTCCGATTAAATATACCGTTTTGATCAGCGCGACGAGGCGCTTCTAATGGTGCACAGATAATGGTGGTACGATTGTATTACAAAATTTCAAATTTTATATTATCGGGAAAATGCAGGAAAAACGCTGAAAAATAAGATCGACGGAGCTAAAGAAGTCCGAATTTTGAAAAACGAAAAATGATGCCTTGCTCAAAAGATGGTTTAGAATTTTTCTATGTAAAAATATTCGGGTTCGGAAGATAAAATTTTTCGCACTTTAAAATGAACTGATATACAATAAAACGCGAACGAAATTTTCAGTGATATTTTACGACGAAACTTTTTCTATATTCATTTCTAACTGGACGTATCCTATAAATAAAGTTTGGACGTTAATTTAGATCGTTTATAAATTTCAAAATTTTTATTGAAACGATGAATTTAAAATTTTAAATTGGGTCGGAAATTTAGGGTCGTTACATATACATACATATATATGTATGCATGTGCTAGTTGCTGTGCATTGTATATTTCTTTTGTTTCATTTTGTTGGGCTGGTTGATGGCCTCGAGCTGTCTGCTTGTTTATTCGAGTCTGCACCGTGACTTGAGTTGAACCCGATTTTTGGGTTTGACCTTGTGTTCGTTTGTGACTTTCATTGAACTTTCGTGTATTTCATCACGGTAGTGGCGAGGCAGTATACGCGTGCGTGTACTGCAGCCACACTGAATTGTCGTTTTATGTGATATTTCAATTATTTGAATTGTTTTGTGTTCAATTCAATATTGGGAATTGTATTTGATTCAGTTCGATTGATCATTTTGTTGTGCCTAATTATCTATTCAATAATTAGATTCTGAGTTTCTAATTATTATTTAATTAATTGGATTTTGTGTTAATTGTCGTTTAGACAATTCTGTTGTTTTCTAAATTATCTTCATTGATAATCTTTTTATTTATCTTGTTGATGGTTTGAATTCGCTGATTGTTGTTTAACATTGTTTAGTGTTATATCTGCCGTTATCCGATTCTCTTATCGAGGAGTTGGATATACGAGATTTCTGTGACTGTCGTCTATTTGATATTTGATTATTATTGCTTCTGTGCATTAATAACTGAGTTTGAATTAGACTGACTCGTGTATTATTTTCTTTTGAATTTAATACTCGGGTCAGACCCGAGTTATTTCAGGTTGTAGATATCCTGCTTTGAGTTGCTGCTTGAGCTATGAAGTCTTTTCACACCTTTTGAAGTAGTATTCGTCATTTTGTAGTAGTCAGTGTATCTGATTTAGGATGATATGTATTCATGTATATTAGTCGATAATGTACTTGTATATATAACTTCCAGAGTCGACAGTTGTAGTTGTATCATATGTATCGTGTCAAATGTATTATAACTGACATCAGTTATATATATATATATATATGAGACTTTTGTTATCTGTGTTCCGTATTTTTAGTGTCTGTGTTATTATTATATATATTGTCCTAAACTATTATGAACCATCGTAGTTCGTTTTATACTGGAATTGTGTATGTCGATGGGAGTAAATAAATAAGTGATGAAAAATAAAAATATATACCACTCCTATCGAGGTAACCAATACTAGTGTAAGACCCAAGTACGGATGGCCGCTCCTATCCAACCTTATTCTTCGTAATAACAGACAGTATTTCTTTTAATACTCTTTGTTATTGTGAGCATAGAGGTGGGGCGTCACAGTTGGTATCAGAGCTTGGGGTTTATGGACATAATATAAAACATAACTTAGATGAAACATGTGTTACAACTATTTTTCGATGTTTTATTTGTGCTTTGAGTCAAAACTAAAGTTTTGAAATTATGATGAAATTTTTAAATATCTTTATTTAAAAATAATAGTGAAACTGTGTTTTGATGATTTGATTGATTTGGGTACTGTTTATCAGAGTGCGCAGCGGAAGCAGTGACACCGTCTTCGCTGAGTACAGCTGATAACCTTTTTGATTTAAAAATCAAAGTATGAAATTGAAATAAATTTCATTTGTTGTTTACATAGCTGGGTTTATTTTGTTTCTTTGAAAATTTCGAATCTGATTTGAGGATTCGAAGTGATTGCAGTTATGTGATTTTTGTTGGTTTTCTTTTATGCTAATCATATATTGATTAGATTTTGCTGTTTTGAATTATCTTCATTGAAGATACATTCGAATGATTTCTTTGTTCATTTGGTAGTACGTGCAAATTTGAGTTGCATGTTACTGCATTAATTTTACGTTGAACCGGTGTTTGGTTTAAGCGTATTTTGTTGCCGTTATCTTTATAACGGGATTTTTACACCGTTGCTAAATTTTTGAAGCACGGTGTTTTGTTCACAATTTTGATGAATGAAAATTCACTGGTGTTATATTTTGATGCGAATTATTTTGATGAGATTTTGACGTTTAAAAATTACTGTCGCTTTGACTTCAGTAACCGTCAATTTTAAAAGTGGATTTTCAAGCGGTTATCCCGCAATGCTGATTTTGTGATCCGTTTTACGTTATTTTGAGAAGTACAATTTCCTCATCGAAATTGTTACTGATGTTGCTACTTTAATCACGTGTTTGAAAATTGTTTTAATTTTTTTTTACAGTTTGCGCTTTCAAAAGAATGAGGAAGCGATTTAAACGCTTCAGCAAAATTGAGGACTATGAACCCTCACTTTTACTGTTTCGCTTAATTCCGGACTTGTCCGTTTGAGAACGTAAAATGTTAATCATTTAAAATACAAAATTTTACAGTTTGCGCTTTCAAAAGAATGAGGAAGCGATTTAAACGATTCAGCAAAATCGAGGACTATGAACCCTTTCTTTTACTATTTCGCTTAATTCCGGACTTGTCCGTTTGAGAATGTAAAATGTATTTTTACAAAATACACAATTTTGCACTTTCAAGGAAACAATGAAGAGAATCAAACGATTTAGTAAAACTCGTGGTATGGGACATGTGCGTTTGCTATTTCGGTTAATTCCGGACTCGTTAATTGAAATATTTGCTGTTTTGATGATTTTGTGTGCTTTCGAGCCACTATGTTGGACCTTCGGGTCATCTGCTGGAACTTCGGGTCATTTGTTGGGCTTTCGGGCCACTCTGATGGACCTTCGGGTCAAATACCAGTACTAGACCTTCGGGTCACTCTGCGGACCTTCAGGTCATTTGTTGGGCACCAAAATTATGTTGAGTACTTGGTAGGCTTCGACCATTTGTTGATGCACGTGCGGCGAACTAAAAACTCGCCATCTGATGGGATCGATCCAACCTTTTATGTTGATTTTCTAGTCTTCTTAATTGATTTCTAGATATTTGTTGTTTCCAATTATCTGCAGGTAATTGGATATTTGTTGTTTCTGATTATCGTTTGTGATAATTAGATATTTGTTGTTTCTGATTATCGTTTTTGATAATCGGATATTTGTTGTTTTTGATTATCGTTTTTGATAGTTAGATATTTGTTGATTTGAGATTTCTGATTATCGTTTTTGATAATTAGATATTTGTTGATTTGTGATTTCTGATTATCGTTTTTGATAATTAGATATTTGATGTTTTCTGATTATCGTTTTTGATAATTAGATATTTGATGTTTTCTGATTATCGTTTTTGATAATTAGATATTTGTTGATTTATGATTCTGATTATCGTTTTTGATAATTAGATATTTGTTGATTTGTGATTCCGATTATCTTTTTTGATAATTAGATATTTGTTGATTTGAGATTTTTGATTATCGTTTTTGATAATTAGATATTTTTTGATTTGAGATTTCTGATTATCGTTTTTGATAATTAGATATTTGTTGATTTGTGATTCTGATTATCGTTTTTGATAATTAGATATTTATTGATTTGTGATTCTGATTATCGTTTTTGATAATTAGATATTTGTTGATGTGTGATTTCTGAATATCGTCTTTGATAATTAGATATTTGTTGATTTGAGATTTCTGATTATTGTTTTTGATAATTAGATATTTGTTGATTTGAGATTTCTGATTATCGTTTTTGATAATTAGATATTTGTTGATTTGTGATTCTTATTATCGTTTTTTATAATTAGATCATATTTGTTGATTTGTGATTCTGATTATCGTTTTTGATAATTAGATATTTGTTGATGTGTGATTTTTGAATATCGTCTTTGATAATTAGATATTTGTTGATTTGAGAGTTCTGATTATCGTTTTTGTTAATTAGATAATTGTGTTTTCTGATTATCGTTTTGATGATTGGATATTTGCTAGTTTTGATGATTTTGAGATTTTCTAGTCTCTAATTGATTTTGGATTATGTTGATTACATTGAATTGCCATTTCCTATCTATCTTTGTTGATAGTTAGAGTTTGCTGATTTTGAAGTTCGTGTTAGTCATTTGTTGGATAACTGGATATTTGCAGTTTTGCAAATTGTGATTTGTGTTTTCTAATTATCTTTGTTGATAATTAGATTTTGCTGTTTTCTAATTTCTACGTTCTAATTATCTAATTGATAATTGAATACTGCTGACAATCGTATTTATTCAGTTCTGCTGTTTTCTGATTATCTATTCGATGATTAGATTTTGTTGAGAATTTGTGAATTTCTTTTATGGGATTAAAAGATTTCTTTGGTATTTATGTTCTCGATCCTTATTTTTCTAGCTTAACCAGTTTATGGTAGAAAAATAATTGTTATAGACAACTTTAATTATGAAAATTGCGGGGACGCAATTTTTATAAGGAGGGGAGTCTGTAACAACCCGGAATTTGTAACAATTAATTATCGTCATTGGACGATTATTGTTGATAACTATTTGTTGTCGGGAGTTTGTAATCGGTTAAAATTCTTTTAAACAATATGTTAAATGTTGAGTGGGCTTTACATTTTGAATCTTGGCCCATGTTTCTTTGTTTTGCCGAGATAATATCAGAGGCATACCCGATCCCCTTCATTCATTAGTTCGAAACCCTAAAACTAAATAAACAAAAGAATAAGAAATGGCGGCCTCGTCTTCTCCAAAATTAGGGCTTCTGTCGATCTAATTCGCTCATCTTCGTGATGCCACAGCGTCACCAAGTATCGTTGCTCACGGCTTCCCCAAATTTCCGTTTGAATTCTTCTTTGCTTCGAGAAAAAGGTGAGTGATTTTTAAATTACTCACATCTAGTTCGAATCTCGTTGATTTTCGTCTTGGCCGTTTGATTATTTTCGAAAGTTTGAGATTTTTCCTGACTTTGTCTTGCTCGTATATTTGTAGTATATATTCCTTGAAATACTCTCGTGCTTGATTTTGAGCTGTTCGATTGGCTTGATCATCATGGTATTGTTTTTCTGGTGAACCACGTCGATTTCTCTGGTCAATTGTTTACTGCTTTGTATTCTTTGCCACTTTGACTTGGTCACTGCTGCTTTGTTCTCTGCTATGAATTGCTTTGCTTGATTTTATTCACTGTTTCATTGTAAGTTGTTGATTAATCACTGTTTATATATTGTACATCAGTGTACATATATATTACTTGATTTTGTACATTCTACTATGATTTTAAAACTGCTTTGAATTGCATCTACATAACTGCTGCTCACTTGATTGCATTCCTTTGCATTGGATTTGTGTAGTCTGGTCTTGTGGCACTGTGTGCAACTCTGTTTGCATTGTGTTCCCTCTGGTGCACTTTGTACCTGGTCATTGTGAGCTGGTTCATTTTTGTGTTCATCACTTGTTTTCCTGTTCATGGTGATGTTTACACTCCTGCATTGTGTATGTATATTTGTTTCCTTGCCACCACGATTTGATTTCAGTCGACCTTGGTCACTTGAATTGATTATGTCGATCTTGTGAAAAGATTTTAGATGAGAATCCGTTTGACTTTGCAGTTGTTTTTAGTGTTGACTTGATGCCAGTATTCACCTGGAAGTTTTGCGTTGTTTTCTTTGGGCTTGGACTTGAAGAAAAAGGGATTTGTAAAAATAATTTGGGTTCGGCATTGTTTTGATTTGAAATTGCATTACCCTGATTTTTCGAACTCGTTTCGACTGTGATTTTGGCATTGCTTTGAATTGCAGTTTGAAATCTCTTTTGGCTTTATTCGAACTTGATACTGTCTGGAGCTTAATGTTTGTAATGCTTACATTCTGGGAGTCTTTGTGTACTTATCACTGTTTCAAGTCTGATACTTTTTGAAGTTTGCATCTGTTGGATTCACTACTTTATATGTTGATGTCGTTCTTATGGTTGTCATGTATATGAAGCAGTGTTGCTTTCCTTGTAGACTTCATTGCACACTCTGTTGGTCTGCATTTTTCTGGTTGAAGTTCTTTGTGTCCACTGCTATATGTACATGGTGGTCTGTTTTTGTTATCGAGGCTGAAGCACTCTTGCTATTTCATTTTGAACTGGTCGACATGTACATTGATGTTACCTCTGTCCTTGGTTCTTGTGCATAGCATATTGAACAAGTCGAGTTGTTTTGTTGCATTCATTCTTCACTATGATATTTGGAGTCTGATACTTTTGTATACAGTTGCAGTCGTGACTTGCATTGAGGTTCACTGCATTTGTATCTTGCCGTTTCATTTATTAGCACGGTATACATACATATATACATACATATATATGTATGTATGTGCTAGTTGTTGTGCATTGTATATTTCTTTTGTTTCAGTTTGTTGGGCTGGTTGATGGCCTCGAGCTGTCTGCTTGTTTATTCGAGTCTGCACCGTGACTTGTGTTGAACCCGATTTTTGGGTTTGACCTTGTGTTCGTTTGTGACTTTCATTGAACTTTCGTGTATTTCATCACGGTAGTGGCGAGGCAGTACACGCGTGCGTGTACTGCAGCCACACTGAATTGTCGTTTTATGTGATATTTCAATTATTTGAATTGTTTTGTGTTCAATTCATTATTGGGAATTGTATTTGATTCAGTTCGATTGATCATTTTGTTATGCCTAATTATCTATTCAATAATTAGATTCTGAGTTTCTAATTATTATTTAATTAATTGGATTTTGTGTTAATTGTCGTTTAGACAATTCTGTTGTTTTCTAAATTATCTTCATTGATAATCTTTTTATTTATCTTGTTGATGGTTTGAATTTGCTGATTGTTGTTTAACACCGTTTAGTGTTATATCTGCCGTTATCCGATTCTCTTATCGAGGAGTTGGATATACGAGATTTCTGTGACTGTCGTCTATTTGATATTTGATTATTATTGCTTCTGTGCATTAATAACTGAGTTTGAATTAGACTGACTCGTGTATTATTTTCTTTTGAATTTAATACTTGGGTCAGACTCGAGTTATTTCAGGTTGTAGATATCCTGCTTTGAGTTGCTGCTTGAGCTATGAAGTCTTTTCACACCTTTTGAAGTAGTCTTCGTCATTTTGTAGTAGTCATTGTATCTGATTTAGGATGATATGTATTCATGTATATTAGTCGATAATGTACTTGTATATATAACTTCCAGAGTCGACAGTTGTAGTTGTATCATATGTATTGTGTCAAATGTATTGTAACTGACATCGGTTATATATATATATATATGAGACTTTTGTTATCCGTGTTCCGCATTTTTAGTATCTGTGTTATTATTATATATATTGTCCTAAACTATTATGAACCATCGTAGTTCGTTTTATACTGGAATTGGGTATGTCGATAGGAGTAAATAAATAAGTGATGAAAAATAAAAATATATACCACTCCTATCGAGGTAACCAATTCTAGTGTAAGACCCAACTACGGAAGGCCGCTCCTATCCAGCCTTATTCTTCGTAATAACAGACAGTATTTCTTTTAATACTCTTTGTTATTGTGAGCATAGAGGTGGGGCGTCACACGTGAATTGTTTTTCTTATAAATTGTATATGTTTAAATCGGTCAAAAAAATAATTTTTTTATTTTCAACCGATATTAAGATTTGTATATTTGTAAAGAAGTATTTTGAATTTGTAAAGAAAGTTTAATTTTAAATCCTACATTTAAGGGCGTTTGAATTTAGTTAAAGAAATTTAATATTAGATCCTATTTTAAGTGATTAAGATTTGATAATATATAGATGGACGTTTTTGGTTGTTCACGTTGATACCAAAAAAGTGTGAAACTTTTACAACTACTATTAAAGAAAGATAACTGAAATCAACATCTAGGTTTGAATACGTTTAAAGTAATTATAGAGAGATTTTATCTCCTAATTTATTGGATAGATCATATGAAATAACAAATTATATATGCTTAACATATTCAAAAAAATAATTTTCATACATATTTAGCTATGATTTTACGTTGGAATCATGCGTAGTCAGTTTGAATTTTTATTTTTAAGTTGCCTCGTTTAATTTTTTTATTAGTTTGAATTTTTATTTCTAAGTTGTATCGTTTAATTTTTTGTTAGTTTGAATTTTTTTTTCCGTTATCAATTAATAAAAAGAAAAAATGTATAGAAAGTTTATTTATTAGATCATAGTTTTAAACGATATTAAGTTTGGTAATATATATGTAAAAGAGCGCTATGAATTTGCAAAAAAGTATATTTTTAAGTGATATTAACATTTGTTAATATCTATAGAGAGACGTTTTTGTAAGTTGACATTAATACCAGACAAATATCATGCTTTCACTTAAACCGAGGAACAAAAAAATTATACTAATAGTTTATTTACTCTCTATTTCAACATGTTTTGGATCTAACGTATAATAAAATGTTGAGCTTCTTAACGCTGCTCACCAAAGTATGCGGTTGATAATAATATTACATGTAATAAAAGTGCGGTGCTATATGCATAAGTTTAGGATCAGGTATGTAGATGCTATTTTTTAGGACCAATTAATAGATGCACTCAGTTTAGAAACAGATACGCATATGCTACTTTTTAGGATCAATTAGTTGATTTTTTTTAAAGAATTATATATAAAAGACATTTTTGGAACTTCGCGGTCAGACCAAAAGATTAATCTTTCAAGTCAACTATTAATAAAGATATCCAACCATTAAAAATATGGATCTTTACATCATTACTATACCTTTTATTCTATCCTTTTCAGCTTTAATCACTTAAGACTATCCCTGGACTCTTTTCTTGAAGTAATCACTTGATTCCTGATAAACTCACAGATTTCTCAAATATTTAACCAATCCTGGTTGGTAAATACTAATGAACCTTTCACGATCGCTTGATAAACCATTTCTACAAATGGCTCATTGATCAGCCTTTGATTGGTTAAAATTTTCACATCCATCAATTTCTTTTAATTGTTTCTCATCCATGCTCTTTCTTCTAGATGATTTCTTTGGCTGGGCTGAGCGGCGGAGCTAAAGGCTTGCTCTCCTTAAGGCATTCAAATGGTTGACTTAGAACTGAAGCCTAAGGGCTTCCCAGCTCTATTGTTGGGTGCTTTGGAAAAGGTAGGGACCGGCCTAAGGGATTTACACTACAGGGTGTAAGGATTATCTTTGCTTAAAAAATCACGCCGATCTCACAAGACCAGGAGTTTCATTAAACACGGTGCATCTTTTACAAGAGTTGCCTCATTATTTAGACTCACTGAGGGAATGGATTGATTTCTAAAAAGATCCTTTTTTAGCACGATTCTCATCCGATAAACCGAGAAAGATTTTTGGAAACTAAATTATTGAAAAGGATCATTTCTCAGTACGGTGCTCAGCCGCTAGATCGAAAGCCTTTTTTATAAGAGAGTGATCCTCAAGTGAGGAGAGCACTCGAAATTTATTATAGCATGTTCAAAACCTTACACACGTTTGATATACTATCATGTACAATATCATGTAGAAAAGGATCATCCCAAAGATGATCGATAAATAGACTAATAATTGTCTAAAAAATAATGAATTCATAAATTATAGAATGCAAATGTACCAAATAAAGGAGTAACCATGTTATAGAAAAAAAGAATTGAGGCATGTATTGGGTTGCTGAACAGGGATAACAGATGGGAGTGCGGGCAGAAGCTTCAATGGGAAAGGAGAGATAGGCATCGGGATACTGGCTAGACTACATGGCTTCAGTCAGCTACAGGAATCATGAATGTCGGCTAGACAACTAAAGAGACAAACTGCAAACTGTTTATAGCAGCTACATCTATTGAATATGGTTGCAGGCTGCAGAATGAAAGCACATTTACAGGTTGCACTAAAACATAGGCTGCTAGCTAAAGAAACTTGCTGTATGAAGCTGCATGTTAATGACTTTTTAGGCTGGATAGGGAAGCAAGACATGTTAATGAAGAAGTGACTGCAGCTTTGAATGTTCTAACGATTAGAAGCTAATTATGTGATGGTTGCAGCTGGGTTAAGTGGTGATGTGTGTTGGTTGTGGCTGCATTAATGCGATTGTACTTGTAGCATCTACTGTCCCTGCTAGTAGTACCGCCCTCATGCACTGCTTCCTGCCCATTTCAACTTCCTTGCAGTGTACTCCTGTGCATGCGTCACCTCTGAAGTATTTATTCTAACTCACTATAGTCTCCACATTAGGTGCAGCTGCATTCTTTGCTCCTACATTATATATTAACTAACCCATGGCAAGCGGAACAAAACATACTATGATGAACGGGCATGCACATGCTGAAGTTGTACCATGAAGATTAAGCTCATATGTACATGCAGGAGCTGGTAGGGATACGTGATGGGATAGAGAGGAGAGCTGAAGCCTGTAGCATGTGCGTAGGGGTCTGGTTGGGCAGTGCATAGATTGATGCTAGTGGGCACAGGCAATGCATAAGTTAAACTATATGTATATGTTGAGGATGTATAGCAGGTTGTATCTGAACTAAACGAGTTGAATGATTCATGGAAACAGTTGAGTTGATCTGAACTGATAGTGCTGCAGCTTGGATTGGGGTTTGCTGAAGCCTGAGCTAGATTTGGTGATCTGATGGCCTAGGTGCTTGAAAAGATATAGAAATAAAGAAATAAAAAATAAAACTAAAAACCTATTGCATATATACATATAGATATATGCTTTTTAAACAAGAAACCTGCAAATTATTTATTTCACACACACCTATATGGATATAAATATATTAAATTTAACACGATTTTGATGATATGTACAGACGTATAAGTGTGTATAGAAAAGCCTATTGAATTAATACATAGAAATATCTATCTATAAAGCATAAGATCCGAAAGCTATTTGTGATATGTGTATCTATCTATCAGTATAAAATATATACATAAATATAGTTATTAATCACAGTGTCACAACGTTGAATAAGGTCGTTAATGTGTGTGTGTATTGAAATATTAAATTTATATGTGAATGTCTAAAAACCTATTATATTTATCCATAGAGATTACTATCTTTTAAGCATATACTCCAAAAGCTATTTATTGTATGTGTATATATAAAGGTATATATACTTATAAGTTGAATCTTTGTATAAAATAGTTGAGATATAGATTTATTAAATTTATGGCAAACTACGTGATATGAGTGTGATATGAGTGCGCGTGGGTGTATGTGTGCGTGTTCGTGTGTATGTATAGTGCGTGTGGGGGTATATAATAAGCTTATTGTGTTTATACATAGAAATATCCATCTTTTAATCTTAAAAACTAAAAGATATTTATATCCGTGTATAACACATATACACACATGTGCATGCACGTGCATGTGCGTGCGCGCGCACATGCACATACACACACACATGTGTGTGTGTATACATGTAGACAAAGTTGTCTAATGTATTTATGGTAGTATTATTCATACACACACGCATGCACGTATTTATGTTAAATTTAAGACGGTAAATGATTTTTTAAAATTACTAAGAGACAAGTATATTGGCTGGAAAAAACCTGATGTAGGTATATCATAATATCTTTTAAAAGTTATTCAAAAGAACAAAATTAATTAGAGAATGGTGCGGTCTAAATCTAAGACTCGTTTGTTGTAAGGCGGTCGATTCTCCCAATCATTTCGAGTCGAGATTGTCATTTTGTTTGTCTTTGATCAATGCCTGTATGGAGGGAATACACCAAGCAGTAGAATAAAGAATATAAGTGGAGCTGTTATAGATATTGTTAAAAATGCATTGATTACGTTCCAGCCATAAGCTCCAATATGTAATAGGATAGATTGAGTCTAGCTTTCTCCTGGTTGGTTGAGTAAAGTTTAATCTAAAGCTAGTCCAGTAGATCTTAGGTTAGACGTATGAAGTAATATGTAACAACCCACCTTTTCAATCCTTAGAAGTCAACAATAATACATCCATGGTATTCACGTGCTGAACATTGAAGTGCCGGAAAGACAGATCATTGGGGTGAAAGAACGAAAGACAGAATATAATCTCACAACGTGACGAGTAATGTATAGTATACCAATGATCTTTACATAAAGAAAACTGAACTTTAATATACATACATTAATCAGAGTACAAGTATCCTATCATCAGCCCCTAGACAGTTGTAACATGTCCTTACAGTCGCTGATAAATAAAACTAGAACAAAACAGCGGAAGATAAAATAGGTGAATACATCTTGGAAGATCTAGCTCGTCCCTGAAAGCTCTAAAGTGTCCAGCTAAATTTGCAAAAATATGCTCGGGTTGATCCGAGCATTATAAGAAAAATAACATCCGATCAGTCTAGTAAAACCAGCGCGAGAAAAACAATCAACTGGATTCTTTAATGTAATAAAAACCTTTCGAAAATAAAGGTATCTCGTAAGACCACGCCGCACGTAAACACGGACGGGTTTTTACCTTACGATAACCAAACCATATGATTAGAAAATCTATTAATATTATAATAACATCTAGGGGTTGTAAATAAATATATAAAATAGCTGAAATGCTTGCATATCACATTTCAGCATAGTTGGGCACAACTAAGTCCATAAAGGCATGTATTGGAGATTGGATTTCCATCAATGATAATGCTATTGGGGTATCGACTGCCACATTATACATCTAGAAAAATGTACCGAGGGTCTTACATATGGACCCACTGCATATCAGAAACGGCTGCCCGTTTAACATGGCATACCGGATTACATCATTCCCCGGGACCAAGGTTCTAAAACAATGTGCACCAGCCAAGGCCTCACTTTCGTGCGCATACCAAATCCGTAAATATCAATTCTAGATCGAGGATGACTGCTCCTAATGGTAGCGAATCACATAGCTCTGAAGCATATCCCCATGTTTTAGTCATTACCTGGTTGTGAGGCTTGTGAGGTTACGGTTACATTTTTCCTCTCTTAGCAAATCCTAGTTGTAATGCTAGCATTGTCTTCCAGGAAATAGCGCAATGCCAACATTCATCCATACAAGTTGTTCAGGATAAGAATAAACCGAAGGCACTGCTTCTACTACGTTTATTTTGGAATCACCCTTAGGATATAGTAAGAAACCCTTGCACTTTAAAGAACTCCATCTTCGATAATATATCCATATACTTATCTCAATGGTATAAGTATATTCACAAACCATTATACTTTCCATACTTAGAAAATATATCCATATACTTATCTCAACGGTATAAGTATATTAACAAAACTTAATAAAGTTTTCATCTTTTCAAATTCATATTTAAATGGGCCAAAACAAATGTCATTTAAACATTGATTTCTATAAACTAAACCACTATCCTTCGGTGTTAAGTATGAAAAGAATGTTTCCATACCACCATAATTAAGAAGGATTAATTATCAAAATCAAATCTCATCCTTTTGTAGAAATTCCATTTCCACAAGCCCATTTCATACTAACACATCTTTTTTTACAAATCTCCGTTTTGATTTATAAAACTTCTTTTATAAATCTCTAAAATGATTTATAAAATCCCTTCTATTTATAAAACTAGTTCTACTTATAAACTCTTTTATAAATCCCCCTTTATAAACTCCTTTATACAATTTTTTTTATAAATCCTTTATAAAAGTCCTTTTATAAACCCAAAACCCATTTTTATAAATCTTATACATATATATTTAACACAAATCTTCATTATCCATTAAAATATCACTTATAAATCCAATTTTTTATTTCATTAATTTCCATTTATAAATCTCTCCTTCAAAATACCTTTTAAAACCTCCTTTAAAAAATATTATTTATAAATCTCCTTTTATAAATTCCTTTTTATCAAGTAAAATTTCTTATATGACTCCATTTATCTAAACCACAATTAATTACCCTTTAAAGGTCATTAATCGCGTCAATTGATTAAAGTTCAAATACCATTAATTAAATAATTAATTTTCTTGAAATATCATTAATAAAATAATTAAATAACTTAAACATCATAAATAAATAATTAAATAACTTTTAAAATATTGTTAAATAAATAAATAAATCGCTTTTAAAACATTATAAATATAATAACAATTAACCCTTAAATATCATTAAATAAGTAACTAATAACTTTCAAAATCGTTAATAGAAAAATTAATGAACTTATCAAATTCAGAAAGAGGCTTAGCGACCATAATTGTACTTAGTCAAGCTACCATTTATTTTTCATATCTTAAAGGTGTTCAACTTTTTTAAATAAGTCAATGTCATATTCAATACGTCCCGATTACCAAGCTTCTAGCACTCAACAATTAACAATCAATAGTTAATTCACTATTTATTCAATATAAATTAATTAATATATTAATTAATTGCACTAATCATCATTTTACTTGGCAAGTACAGAACGAGGATTTATTTTTCTCAATAGGTGTCCATAATAATCAATTCAATTCAACTTAACCGAATGATGTTTTATTTGGCCGAATAGATATCACCAATAAGGTATAATTAATTTGATGACGTTGTTATTTAAAATAATGTAATTAATTCAGTCTCTCTTATTATCTCATAAATTTGTACATCGCCAAATCTATCAACAAGTTACACTACAATGTTGTACTCATCAAACGCAAAAATCCGTGGGTAAATCGGATTTCATACGAGAGAATTATGGTATTTTATAATTTCAACACACTAATACACACACACACACACATATACATACATATACATACATACATACATACATACATACATACATATATAAGCAATTTCATAAATCCCTCACCCTAAACATTTGACCCAGCCCACTACACCAGACCCTACAATCAAGCAATAATGCCTTCTTCTTCTTCAATTCAAATCAGTTCCCTGCCTAACACGCACATATGCACTGGCGTGGACACACAGCCATCTCCCACCACACTCCTCTATCCAACAATATGTGACCATCCTCCGACTCCACCTTGCACGCTCGACTCAACCGACTCCCTCATGTGCAACTCGATAGCTTGAATGCCATCACGACCTGGAAGTCGCTCGTCTCTCCCCTAAAATGTCGTGTGACATCAGAAACCACGGTGCTTCACTGATGTAGCTCAGGCCAGGGATGAAGGCATGAGTCGAAAACGACTTAAGACTTATGATGAGTCGTAGGTGATGAGTCGTATATGACTTATGATGAGTCGTAGGTGATGAGTCGAAAACGACTTAAGACTTATGATGAGTCGTAGGTGATGAGTCATGACTTATGATGAGTCGTAGGTGATGAGTCGAAAACGACTTAAGACTTATGATGAGTCGTAGGTGATGAGTCGTATATTACTTATGATGAGTCGTAGGTGATGAGTCGAAAACGACTTAAGACTTATGATGAGTCGTAGGTGATGAGTCGTATATGACTTATGATGAGTCGTAGGTGATGAGTCGAAAACGACTTAAGACTTATGATGAGTCGTAGGTGATGAGTCATATATGACTTATGATGAGTCGTAGGTGATGAGTCGAAAACGACTTAAGACTTAGGATTTTTTTTCTGGATATGTGTTGTAGCCTATAAATAGGCAAGTTGTGAGTCATTTGTAAAGGTTGTTGATTTTTGAATAAAATTCTTTTTGATTGCTTTGTGCTCTCATTCCAAATTGGTAGTTGAGTGTAATCTCCTATCTCCTCTTTCGGTTAATCGAGTGCGCTCGATTCAACGATTGTAGAAGCCGATTCGCGGAATCAAGTGCGCTTGATCAACGCTTGAAGAATTGAAGATCTTTGAACCCGGTATCGTGCGCGATCAACGAGTTCGGGATAGCTAGAATTCAGTATCTTCGGATCAACGAATTTGGGCATTTCAGTATCTTCCATTCCACCGATTGCTACATTCAACGATCTACATTGTTTTTGTAATATCCGCTGCGTCAGTTTGGTATCAGAGCTTGTTCTAGCCAATCATAGCTAGATCGAGACTTGGAGCCTAATCATTTTGAAGAGTTTTGAAGTTTGAAGATTGTTTGATCGAATTTGTATTGGAAGCCGAAACTTTGTCCATCGTGTTCATCGCGATTTACTGCAAAGTGGAAGTTTTCGATCCGTTTCATTTTGGATCAAAGTCCGAAAAGTGTTTGAAATTTGAAGTGTTGAAGAGTTGTGAATATTTCAAGTATGCCGCCAAGAAGAGCTAATCGCCACCAAAACGTAGAAGCTTTGTATCGAAGAGAAGAAGCTGATGAGATGGAGCAAAGAATCAATGAAAACTTTAGTGAAAAGCTTAACGAAGGAATTGGCCGGTTAGAGAAGCTTATGACGGATATGAATCAAAATCGGAGAAGGGTTTCACCTGAATCTAACCATGGGGGAAGTAGAGTCTCGCCACATTCCAATCGAGACAGAAGTGTTGAAAATGATCAAGGGCGTGGGAGGAACGTGAATGATCGTGAATGGAGGAATGTAGATAGAAGGGATGATGGTGGTAGACGTAATGGTAGTAGAGATGTGGGTGGACGAGATAGACAACGATATACATCTGATTTTGAAGAGGAGTATGATGGTGGTAGTGTTCGAGGACAAGGACGAGGACAAGGAAGAAATTACTCTGAGTATGATCACAAGTGGGAGTCGGGGATGAAGACTGAAATTCCTGAATTCAAAGGTGGTATGCAAGCCGAGGAGTTTCTAGATTGGATGACTAATGTTGAGGAGATTTTTGACTTCAAAGAAGTTCCAGAACATCGTAGAGTGAAGTTGGTTGCTACGAGGTTGAGGGGTAGAGCTTTAGCATGGTGGCAGCAGACCAAGCTTACACGTGAACGAATGGGGAAGTCAAAAGTTGAATCTTGGGAGAAGATGAAGAAATTGATGAAAGCAACGTTCTTACCTTACAATTATCAATCTTTGATGTATCAACGTTTGCAAAACTTGAGACAAGGGACGAAATCTGTGAATGACTATGCTGATGAATTCTATCAACTTATTGCAAGGAATGATATTATGGAAACGGAAGAGCAGCTAACATCTAGATTTATTGGGGGATTGAGAATGCAGATTCAGGATATGGTTAATATGTTCGATCCAAGATCTATGGCAGAAGCACATCAGAAAGCGTTGGCTTGGGAAAAGCAAGGGAGACGTGGAAGTGGTGTGTTTACTAATTCAAACAATCAAGCAAAGGGTGTTGGTGGAAGTTCTAATGTTTCTAAACCTATCAGTAGACCAGTGGTGAAGGAGGTTGAGAAAGCAAGGGTTAACAATGGTTTCAAATGTTACAATTGTCAGGAATTGGGTCATAAGAGCAGTGAGTGTCCAAAGCCGAAGAAGAGAACCATGATTACAGAAGTTGAGGATGAGGATGAAGAAGCAGAGTGCTCTAATTCCTTACCAGTTGAGGAGGAAGACTTACTGTCAGGAGATGATGGGTACGCATTGATGATGAGGAGAAGTTGTTTAACACCGAAGCAAGAGGAGGAAAGTAGTTGGTTGAGGAACAATATCTTTCAATCTACATGCACTATTCTGGGGAGAGTTTGTAAATTTGTTATTGATGCTGGGAGTTGTGATAATATTATCTCTACAGAAGCGGTGAAGAAGTTGGAATTGAAAACCGAGAAACATCCTAAACCGTACAAGTTAGCTTGGTTGAGGAAGGGTGGTGAAGTGAAAGTTGGACGTAGAGCTTGTGTGAAGTTTTCAATTGGGAAGAAATACAAAGATGAAATCTGGTGTGATGTCGTAGATATGGACGTTTGTCATTTGTTGCTGGGGAGACCGTGGCAGTATGATCGAGCTGTGCAACATGATGGGCGTACCAACAGTTACAGTTTCATGTTTGAAGGCACAAAGATTACTCTAGTTCCGAAGAAACAACAACAGAAGGAGAGTAAGTTAGAGGAGATTGAAGAGTTGAAAACTTTATTATCTCTGAAGGAATTTGTTAAGGAGGTTGAAGAGGAGCCTGAAGTATACCTGTTGATTGGGCGTGAGAGCAGTGAAGAGGTTGAAATTCCAGAAGAAGCGAAGCCAGTTTTGAAAGAATTTGAGGATGTATTTCCAGATGAGTTACCTAAAGAGTTACCGCCGCTGAGAGACATTCAACATCAAATTGATCTTGTTCCGGGAGCAGTATTGCCACATAGACCGCATTACCGAATGAGTCCGAAGGAGCATGAAGAATTAAGGAGGCAGGTGGAAGAATTGCTTGAGCAGGGACGTGTACAGGAAAGTTTGAGTCCATGTGCTGTGCCAGCTTTGTTGGTACCGAAGAAAGATGGGACGTGGAGGATGTGCACGGACAGTCGAGCATTGAATAAAATCACTGTACGATACAGATTTCCAATGCCAAGGTTGGATGACTTGCTGGATCAGTTGAGTGGGGCTACTATCTTTTCGAAAATTGATTTGAAAAGCGGATATCATCAAATTCGGATTAGACCTGGAGACGAATGGAAGACAGCCTTCAAGACGAGAGAGGGGTTGTATGAATGGCTGGTGATGCCGTTCGGTCTTTCGAATGCACCGAGTACGTTCATGCGAGTGATGAATCAAATTTTTAGACCTTTCATTGGGAAATTTGTGGTGGTGTACTTTGACGATATTTTGATTTATAGTAGGAGTCTGGAAGAGCATGTTCAACATCTGAAGGAAGTGTTAATTATTTTGCGAGAGGAACAATTTTATGCTGCAACAAAGAAATGCGTGTTCATGACGCATAGTGTTTTGTTCTTGGGGTATATTGTTTCGGAGAAGGGCATCCAGGTAGATCAGAATAAAGTTGAAGCAGTCAGGAATTGGCCACAGCCGAAGACAATTACAGAAGTGAGAAGTTTTCATGGGCTAGCGTCATTCTACCGAAGATTCATTCCACACTTCAGTAGCGTGATGGCACCGGTGACTGATTGCATGAAGGGGAAACAATTTTCTTGGACGGAGGAAGCTGGGATTGCTTTTGGGAAGATCAAGAAGTTGCTGACATCTGCACCAATTCTTGTATTACCAGATTTTCAGTTATTGTTTGAACTGCATACTGATGCGTCAAAGGTTGGAATTGGAGGGGTGTTGAGTCAGAATGGGCGTCCTATTGCATATTTCAGCGAGAAGTTGTCAGGAGCAAAGATGAGATACAGTACCTATGATGTGGAATTTTATGCTGTTGTTCAAGCGGTGAAGCACTGGCGACATTACTTATTCCAGAAAGATTTTGTTTTATACACTGATCACGAGGCGTTGAAACATTTACAAGGACAAGACAAGATTTCAGCAAGACATGCATCGTGGATTGCTTATTTGCAGCAGTTTACTTTTGTCGTTAAGCACAAGTCAGGGGTAACCAATCGTGTGGCTGATGCTTTGAGCAGGAGGAGTCATTTGTTGACGACAATGAAAGTTGAAGTGACAGGTTTTGAATTATTGCCAGAATTGATTGAAGAAGATCCTTACTTTGTGAAATTTGTTGAAAAGGTAAAGGAAGGAAGCACTGATGAATTTGTGTTGGTGGATGGTTTTCTGTTTAAAGGAAATCGATTGTGCATCCCAGACTGTAGCTTGAGAATGAAGATTGTTAAAGAATTACATGAAGAAGGCCATGTGGGTAGAGATCGTACGCTACAGTTAATTTCACAATCTTATTTTTGGCCGTCAATGAGGAAAGAGATAGAGAGATTTGTGGAAAGGTGTCATATCTGTCAAGTTTTGAAAGGAACAGCGACGAATGCGGGGTTATATATGCCGTTACCTGTGCCTACCAAACCATGGGTTGATATCAGCATGGATTTCGTGTTGGGATTGCCGAGAACTCAGAGGGGAAATGATTCTATATTTGTTGTGGTGGACAGGTTTTCGAAGATGGCACATTTTATAGCCTGTAAGAAGACAGCGGATGCAGTTCGAGTGGCACAGTTATTCTTTAAAGAAATATATCGTTTACATGGTTTACCCGAATCTATTGTTTCTGACCGAGATACTCGATTTCTGAGTCACTTTTGGTTGAGTCTATGGAAGATGGTGGGAACGAAGTTGAAATTTAGTAGTGCATATCATCCTCAGACGGATGGACAAACTGAAGTTGTGAATAGATCGTTGGGAAATTTGTTGCGATGTCTTGTGCAGGACAATTTGAAGAGTTGGGACTTAAAGTTGTCTCAGGCAGAGTTTGCTCATAATCATGCTGTTAACCGAAGCACTGGTTACAGTCCATTTCATATTGTTTATTCGAGCTTACCAAAGGGGCCGTTGGATTTGACGGTAGTGCCATAATCAAAGAAGACAGTTAAGAAAGCTGCTGATTTTGTTGAAGGTTTGACAGAGTGTCATAAAATCGTTCAGGAACGATTAAAGAAAACAAATGAGAAATATAAACGATCTGCAGATTTGAAACGAAGGAGTGTTGAATTTAACGAAGGTGATTTAGTTTATGCAGTGTTGACAAAGGATCGTTTTCCAGTGGGCGCTTATAACAAGTTGAAAGCCAGAAAAATTGGTCCTGTAAAGGTCGTACAACGAATTAACGAAAATGCTTATAAGTTGGAGCTGCCAGAAGATGTGTACACTTCTGATGTGTTCAATGTTAAACATCTCGTACCATATCATGGGGATGAACGAGCTGATGTGGAAGAATTTACAAATTCGAGGTCGAATTTCTCTCAACCTGGGGAGGATGATGTAGCTCAGGCCAAGGATGAAGGCATGAGTCGAAAACGACTTAAGACTTATGATGAGTCGTAGGTGATGAGTCGTATATGACTTATGATGAGTCGTAGGTGATGAGTCGAAAACGACTTAAGACTTATGATGAGTCGTAGGTGATGAGTCATGACTTATGATGAGTCGTAGGTGATGAGTCGAAAACGACTTAAGACTTATGATGAGTCGTAGGTGATGAGTCGTATATGACTTATGATGAGTCGTAGGTGATGAGTCGAAAACGACTTAAGACTTATGATGAGTCGTAGGTGATGAGTCGTATATGACTTATGATGAGTCGTAGGTGATGAGTCGAAAACGACTTAAGACTTATGATGAGTCGTAGGTGATGAGTCATATATGACTTATGATGAGTCGTAGGTGATGAGTCGAAAACGACTTAAGACTTAGGATTTTTTTCTGGATATGTGTTGTAGCCTATAAATAGGCAAGTTGTGAGTCATTTGTAAAGGTTGTTGATTTTTGAATAAAATTCTTTTTGATTGCTTTGTGCTCTCATTCCAAATTGGTAGTTGAGTGTAATCTCCTATCTCCTCTTTCGGTTAATCGAGTGCGCTCGATTCAACGATTGTAGAAGCCGATTTGCGGAATCAAGTGCGCTTGATCAACGCTTGAAGAATTGAAGATCTTTGAACCCGGTATCATGCGCGATCAACGAGTTCGGGATAGCTAGAATTTGGTATCTTTGGATCAACGAATTTGGGCATTTCAGTATCTTCCATTCCACCGATTGCTACATTCAACGATCTACATTGTTTTTGTAATATCCGCTGCGTCATTCACCCACTTCGACCACAAGTTTCCTTATCCCGCTACAAACCCAGTGCAACACACGTCGCGGCCCCTTGTCACCTGAATCCATCGAAATCCTAAACCCTGGCTCACTTCTTCTTATTGATGAACAAGTCGAGCATCCAAAGTATGGCTGCACCCAACAAAAAGCACATAGAATTGAAGATCCTATCCATTCAAGATCAAAGGAATTTATTTTATGATTTTACGTTGAGTGGATTTCTATATTTTGATTTTTGAAGTGGCAAAAATTATTTGCTTGGTGTAAAATGAATGAACCAAAAGAAAAGGGAAGAAGGGAAAGGAATATAAAGTTGAATGTGAAATGTTGACTTGGTTTTATAACAAAACAAAATTTTCTTTTCCTTCCATCACAAGTAATCCCATCAAATACACCACTTTACACAAGATAATCAAGATTTCTTAAGTTATCCATTGTTCCCAAGCAACGTATCACATCACCCAAAAAGTATATTTTGAAATTTTGATTCAAAATAGATTTTGTAAAGATGGTTTTTGCAGTATTCCGCTACACAATATTTCATTTGCGTACGGACCGCGGACGACGAAAAAAAAATACGATCATGCACACAAAAAAGTCGACGCGATCACAAAACAAAAATAAAATATACTGGTTATTATATTCTGTAAAATCTCAAAAATACCATCGTTTGCCGAAAAATCGTCAACGATAACTTAAAAATATTTTTCAAATTAAAAATTAGGGAAAAATCCTATAAATCCGTTTAAAAATAATATTAAAAATCAAGTCGTTTTGATTAAATTTGTAATTCTCTTATTATTTATTAAACTCGAATCAATTTTGAATATTTAAAATAAATTAAATATTCCTATTCAAAACGTTAAAAAAAATTTCCTAGTCGTTACATTCTTCCCCCTTAAAAAGAATTTCGTCCCCGAATTCCACAAGGAAGAAAAATGTCTCAAATCCATAGACTTATAAATCTCTTACTTAAAATGAGTTATTAATCTTTTAAAATCTCATATGTTACGGAACATTTCGACAACACCTCCTTTGCGCTTCTAGATCAGAAAAACTACAACTCGCCATAATTGGCCCAAACCAAACAAGAAAAAAACAAAAAAACAAAAGTCCAAAAAGTTGCCTTCCATATTTGGGGCATAAAACCATCAACAACAATGACATAAACGTGTACATATTAGTCGGACAACCAACTCTACTCATGAACTAAAAGCATCAAATTAGCCTTTGCTTCTATATACCTGTATCTCACTTCCAAATGATATCCAACCATATAACTTGCTTTTCTAATATCAAAAGCATATAATTGTATTAAAGCCCGTACGATGTACATATATCATCCATGTACGCAATATCAATCTGATCGCTTGCTCGATCACACAGATTTCCTTTCTAAACTAGTATCGCTCACTCGACTTCCCTAATGCGGACTCCAATCAGCTTGCTTGATTAGAAACTTCCGTTTTTCTTGCATAACCATATATTATGATAGAAAACTTCAGACTCAAATCAACAATCCGTATCAAGTGTTCGCCGTCAAAATCGAGTGAAAAATCCTTGTTTAGATCGATGTAAATCACCTCGAGGTCGTGTACTCGAATCTAGATCCAGAACAGTTATGCGAATAAAATAATCTATGTACAACTTATGTATTTTATTCCATAGGTTTCTTAATTCCACCAATTTCACTTTAATTCTCATTCATTCTAAATCACATTTTATTACTTCAATATTATATTTCATTTAATACTACAATCTATTTATTAAACATTTCATAAAATCATTACTTAAGTTTATAAACATTTTATAAAACCCAACTTTTGTTTATTATCACTTTGAAACTTAAGTTCATATTCATACAATAGTCTTCTACAACCTAAGAGTATACACACAATTTCAAATTTGTTTTACTTAACCAGAAAGTTCAAATAATTTATAAGTTACATTTCCTCAAATTTGTTTATTATCACTTTGAATTTAATATTTTCTCAAATTTATAAGGTACATAAACTAATTTCCATATAACTTAAACAAAGCGCTAAGCTCAATTTCCCAGTTAACTTGGAAGTTTCCACTGTCCAAAATCGCTGAAAATTCCATTTCATTTTAACATGTAAATTTACCCAAAAAAAATCTCAAAATGAGATGCACAAATCAAATTACTCAAATGTACAAGACCATGAATCCATATAATACTTAACTAAAAATTTCAGAACTAAAACCCCCGGTTTTTATTTCAACTCGGTTTGAAATAATAATACACTTACCGCCTTTGTATATCAAAGCATACTTTTTGGGAATCTAAAACAAACTTTGTTTTGCCAAACAACTATATGGTAATTTACTTTGGTAGCAATCCGTCACTTAAAAACTCGAAAATGAATGCCGATGATGTTGTAGTAATTACCAGAATTATTTTCCAATGAAAGAAGTGATTCCAATGCTTTCTGTTTCCTCTAAAATTCTTTTTAAAAGTATTTATATACACAAATACTTTCAAATAATGCAAATACTATTTTCTCCAAAACTTTGAAAAACAATTTTTGAAAACACCGGGACTTAAGATCTCAAATTCTTAGTTTAAATCCTTATTTATAAACTATATTTATAAATTATATAATCTCACTTATATAAAATTACTTCAGAATTATATCTCTTTGTTTAGATTATGATAAACAATCTTATTATACATAGATCTTAATTTTAACTAAACATTATCGCTATACGTCTTATAGTCAAACTATGAAACTGAATTCACAACGTGTTCGTATTTAGTGCAACCAAACAAATGAATGCTCATAAACTATTTGATCCAAACAATCAATTAGTAACCAATAGTCAATGCCCCTAAACCGGACGAGCATGACTAATCAAACAATAATGATAATAGTTGAATATTACCATTTCCTATAACAACCACACCATGAATAACTATATTAATTTTTGAAAATTATTCATTTATATATAAAATATAATTCTAGGTAAAGTTATTTTATTTACCAAGTTATCAAACAATACCGTGTCAATTTGCATTGTCCATGTGTTTAGAAACCCCTATCGATACATTGTTCCTTCTATATCGACCAGAATTTATAAATCACTCAACGGATAAATCAACACAATATAAGACATTTTTATAGCACTAAAAAATACACACTCTTAGATACACACACACACACACTCGAACTCATCCTAGGGTTTGACTTACCCTATCTCAAATGAGTTTACCCCATCAAAGCTAGTGTTCGCTTAACCTAAGCTCTGATACCATGTTTAGCAACCCGCCTTTACGATCCTCAGAAGTTGACACTAATACATCCACAGTATTCACGTGCCGAGCATCCAAGTGCCGAAGACAGATCATTGGGGTAAAAGAAAGAAAGGTAGAACAAAATCTCACAACGTGACGAGTAATATATAATATACCAATGGTCTTTTCAAATAGAAAACTAAACGTTAATATAAATACATCAATCAGAGTACATGTATCATATCATCAGCCCCTGGATAGTTATAACAACCTGTTCTTACAATTGCTGATAAATAAAACAAGAACAAAACAGTGGAAGGTAAAATATTTGAATAAGTCTTGTAAGATCCAACTCCTGAAAGCTCTCAAGTTTCCAGCTAAATCTGAAAAAATATGCTCGGGCTGACTCGAGCAACATAAGAACATTTGGATTAGTCTGGTAAAATCAGCGTGAGAAAAACAATCAACTGGATTCTTTAATGTAATAAAAACTTTCAGAAATAAAGGTATCTCGTAAGACCACGTCGCACATAAACATGGACGAGTTTTACCTTACGATAACTAAACTATTTGATTATATGATCTATTGATATTATAATAGTGTCCAGGGATTGAAAATAAATATATAAAATAGCTGAAATGCTTGCATCTCACATTTCAGCATAGTTGGGCACAACTAAGTCCGTAAAGGCACGTATTGGATGTTGGATTTTCATCAATGACAAGGCTACTGGGTTACTGCCTGCCACAGTACACCTCTAGAAAAATGTACCGAGGGCCTCACATGGACCCCTTGTAAAAATCAATCGATTTCCCTTTTCATATGGCATACCAGATTACATCATTCCACGGGACCAAGGTTCTAAAATAATGTGCACCAGCCATGGCCCCACTTCCGCCTGCATACAAAATATGTAAATATCGATTCTAGATCGAGGAATGACTGCTCCTAATGGTAGCGAACTATGTAGCTCTGAAGCATATCCCCTGTTTTAGTCATTACCGTGTTTTGAGGTCACGATTACCTTTTTCCTCTTTTAATAAATCCCACTTAAAATGCTAACATTGCCTTCCAGGAAATAATGCAATGCCGGCCTTCATCCATACAAGTTCTTCAAGTAACAAACCGAAGGCACTGCTTCTACTACATCTATTTTGGAATCACCCTCAGAATTAGTAGCAAGTAGCCCTTGCAAAGAACTCCGTCTTTGATCATCTCAAACCAGTATTGAACCTATTCCAAGGCATAGAACGTGCATATGGTTTTGAATTGGTTACGGTTTCGAGTCATCTCATATAAGTGCACTCCCCTTGTCGCTCCAAAACCAAATTGATAGTTCCAACAAACTCAACTCCAGTTCTTTTGAAAATAATTTGACAATATATAAGAGCGGAGATCACCTCCTAACCGTTTAAGCGGATGAATTTCCTTATCATTTGTCCTAGGAGAACAGAACGAGATTTGTACGCACAATATAGCATCATCGAAGGTGATTGTGCAATATAACCCTTGAGTTTCTCCTAGATATTTATAGAGTTATATTTTGGTCAAGATTTGATAGTCGGTTATTTAATTATCAAACCAACACTCAAACATAAATTTAATTCCATATGGGGTCCATGAAACCTCTATCAATTAATCTTTCGTTTATCAAATATTTTTTCAATTATTTGATCCAAAATACCTTCACAAAAGATAGTATTCATAAAACCCATTATATGAATTTTCAATACTTGAAAAAAAAACATCCATATACTTATCTCACCGGTATTAGTATATTACAAACCATTATATTCTAAATACTTAGAAAATATATCCATATACTTATCTCAATGGCATAAGATCCGAATGAATCAGAATTTCTATTCTATGATCGACCAGTATATTCACAAACCATTATACTTTCCATACATAGAAAATATATCCATATACTTATCTCAACCGTATAAGTATATTAACAAAACTAAAGGAAGTTTTCCTCTTCTCCAAATTCATATTTAAATGGGCCAAAACAAATGTCATTTGAACATTGATTTCTATAAACCAAACCACTGTCCTTTGGTGTTAAGTATGAAAAGAATATTTTCATACAACCATAATTAAGAAGGACTAATTATGAAAATCAAATCTCAACCCTTTTATAAAAATTCCCTTTCCAAATGCCCATTTCATATCTACACATCTTTTTTTATAAATCTCCAAATTTATTTATAATTTTTTTATTATAAACTCTAAAATTATTTATAAAATCCCTTCTATTTATAAAACTAGTTTTATTTATAAACTCTTTTATAAATCTCCCTTTATAAACTCCTTTATACAAATCTTTTTATAAATCTTTTAAAAAGGACCTTTCATAAACCCAAAACCCGTTTTTATAAACCTTATATATGTATATCTAATACAAATCTTCATTATTCTTTAAAATATCACTTATAAATTCAGTCTTTTATTTCATAAATTTCCATTTATAAATCTCTCCTTCAAAATACCATTTATAATCTCCTTTACAAAATATTATTTATAAATCTCCTTTAATAAATTCCTTTTTATTAAGTAAAATTTCTTATATGATTCCATTAATTTAAACCCTATTAATAAATCGCTTTATTAATTCAAACACAATTAATTGAGTCAATTAATTACCCTTTAAACATCATTAATCACATCATTTAATTAAATTTTAAATACCATGAATTAAATAATTAATTTCCTTAAAATATCGTTAACAAAATAATTAAATAACTTAAACGTCATAAATAAATAATTGAATAACTTTTAAAATATTCCTAAATAAATAAGTAATTTACTTTTAAAACATTATAAATATAATAATAATTAACCTTTAAATATCATTAAATAAATAACTAATAACTTTCAATATCACTAATAATAAAAAATTAGTTAACTTATCAAATTCAGAATGAGGATTAGCAACCATAATTGTGCTTACTCATGCTACCATTTGTTTTTCATATCGCAAAGGGGTTCAACTTTTTAACATAAGTCAGTGTCATATTCAATACGGCTTAGCTACCATGTTCTAACACTCAACAATTAATATTTAATTCACCATTTATTCAATATTAATTATTTATATATTAATTAATTGCACTAATCATCATTTTACTTGGCAAGTACAGAACGGTTTATTCTGCTCAATAGCTGTCCACAATAATCTATTCAATTTAACTTAACCGAATGGTGTTTTATTTTGCTAAATAAATATCACCAATAAGGTATAATTAATTTAACGACATTATTATTTAAAATAACGAAATTAAATTCAGTCCCTATTATTATCTCGTAAATTTATACATCACCAAATCTATCAACAAGGTACACTATAATGTTGTACTCGTCAATTCGAGTCCAACGCAAAAATCCGTGGGTAAATCTGGTTTCATATTAGAGAATTATGTTATTTTATAATTTCAACACATTAATATATATATATAAGCAATTTCATAATCCCTCACCCCAAACATTTGGCCCAGACACCAAACCCGAGCCTCAAGCAACAGTGCCTTCTTCTTCTTCAATTCAAATCAGTTCCCTTCTTGACACACACATATGCACACGGCGTGCACACACAACCATCTCCCACCACACTCCTCTATCCAACAATCTATGACCATCCTTTGACTCCACCTTACGCGCTCCACTCGACCGACCCCCTCATGTGCAACTCGATAGCCTGAATGCCATCACGATCTGGAAGTTGCTCGTCTCTCCCTTAAAATGTCGCACGACATCAAAAACCACCGCACTCCACCCACTTCGACCGCAAGTTGCCTTATACCACCACATACCCAGTGCAACACACGACACAACCCATCGTCGCCTGAATCCGTCGAAATCTTAAATCCTAGCTCACTTCTTCTTACTGATGAACAAGTCGAGCATCCAAAGTATTGCCACACCCAACAAAAAGCACATAGAATTGAAGATCCCATCCATATGAGATCAAAGGAATTTGTTTTACGATTTTTCGTTAAGTGGATTTCTAGGTTTTGATTTCTGAAGTGGCAAATTTTTTTTTTGCTGTAAAAAAAAATGAACCAAAAGAAAAGAGAAAGGAATATAAAGTTGAATGTGAAATGTTGACTTGGTTTTATAACAATTTTTTTTTCTTTTCTTTCCATCATAAGTAATCCCAACCAAATACATTACTTTACACAAAAGATAATCAAGATTTCTCAAGTTGTCCATTTTTTCCAAGCAACATATCACATCACCCAAAAAGTATATTTGAAATTTTGATTTAAATAGATTTTATAAAGATGGTTTTCGCAATATTCCGCTACACAATATTCTGTTCGTTTACGGACCACAAACGACAGAAATGAAAATACGATCATGCACGCAAAAAAATCGACGCGAGCACAAAAAATTACACTGGTTATTATATTATGTAAAATCTCAAAAATACCATCGTTTGCCGAAAAATCGTCAAAACGATAACATAAATACCGTCCAAATTAAAAATTAGGGAAAAATCCTATAAATCCGTCGAAAATAAGTTATTAAAAATCAAGTCATTTTGATTAAATTTTAAATTCTTTTATTATTTATTAAATTCGAATCAATTTTGAATATTCAAATAAATTAAATATTCCTATTCGAAACGTTAAAAAAAATTCCGGATCGTTACATTATATGTATATTAAAAATCTCTAGAATTTTACAAATTATATATTGGGAGAAGTGACAGTCAAAGAATAAATGGGAAATTGTCTCTAGCATCAAATTACAATGGTAACATTAGTGCAGATTATTATTGGTGGTTATTTTCGATCTAAGCATAGTTACAGTGTTTAGTTTATCGTGTAAAACAATCCTAATATGAAATTTAACTTTAGGAGGGTATTGATTTTCAGGATGGGTTTGAAGTAATTAAAATCTTTAACTCCTGAACAAACTAGAAAATTATACATCGATTTGGTGGTATAACATTCCTTTTTATTCCAACACCAAGTGAGGTGATCTGGTATGTTTCTGATATTATAGTCTTCAATAATTTTAATTAATCTTATGTAGTGACTGAGAACATTCCCTATTAAATTTTGACTAAATGATATATCCCAGTTAAAGGATGATTGGGTCAAACATTTCTTTGATTAGATCATTTTTATTATTAGATATCAAAAACAGATCGAGAAGCTTGCGTTTCGGAGCTATTGTGAATAACCATGGTTCATTCTGGAAGGTGGTCTTATCCCTAGAGTTAACATTGTATTTAATTCCAATTTTAAATATGTGATATAAGTTTGAAATGTTTTTCCAGAAGAAGGAATTTTTTGGTTATTTTGCATGTTTAGGTTTTTCGATCCATTGTAATAGTAATTACCGATGATTTCTTTCCAAGTATACTTTTTTTCATATAGGAATTTCTAAATCCATTTACAAAGTAGGGAGGTGTTTAAAGCCTTTGGATTAATGATACCCAGGCCCTCGAGGGTTTTGGGCTTATAAACTAGGTTACAGTTAATGAAATAACACTAGTTTGAATTATCCGCTCCTCCTTTCCATAGAAATTTCTTCTGATGCTATCTATTTTGTTAATTACCCAATTAAGAAATCGAAAGTAAGACATCCAATAAACCAGTATAGCAGACAATACCGAGTTAATAAGTACCGCTCTGCCTGCTCTGGATAGACATTTAGCTTTCCAAGATAGTAGTTTATTGTTAATTTTTTTAATGATATTGTTCTAGTACTCCTTTTTAGGTTTCGTATATCTTATTGTTATTCCTAAATAGTTAAAAGGAAAGTTTAAGGATTTACAACCTAGAGTATTAGCCCCTTCATCTGTAACATTTGATGTGTCGTTGAGAACCAGGGCCAAGCTTTTATGGAAGTTGATTTTAAGGCCCGAGAGAAGTTCAAAATTATATAAGATGGGTTTAAGTGAGGCAATATGATGGAGGAGGTGGGAACATAATATGAGGGCATCGTTTGCATATTGTAGAGAAATACCCCACCTAAGGTGATTTCATTTCCAATATTGGGAAGAATATTATTTTTTGTTTCAAGAGAGATAATTCTGTAGAAAACATCCGTTGCAAGATTGAACAGAAGGGCTGATAAAGGGTCACCTTGTCGAAGACCTCTCCTAGATTGGATTTTGTTACCATCAATACCATTCACAAGAATAGAACACGCGCTAGTCTTCAGGATAAGGCTTATCCAAGAGATCCATTTGTCTATGAACCTGTAACAACCTGGCCCAAAACAAACCTAATTTCAACCCAATAAAAGCCCATCGAACCTTAGGCCCACCTTAAGGCGAGTTGTTAAGTTTATAAAATTAAAACAGTACACAGAGCTACTATACTTTTAAAATCTCATAATGGAATGGATAAAGTGTAATATCAGAACAAGTACCCATTTCATAAAGAAAACCATCTTAGAAACATAATATGTTAAACATTACAACATGTTTACATACAACCTCCATAGTACAATATCTCAAAATAACAAAACTGTCTGAACTGGGTACAATTAAATACTTAAAAGCATAAATAGATAGATACTACCACAAATCTTCACCTCCATCTCTGTCTCCTAAATCGGTGTTACTCCGTTTAACCTATGTTGTAATAAGGAGTGGGTCAGAATAACAAATGTTTTGAAATAGCCCGCAAACCCGTACCCCTTGAATCGACACTATTCTCCAACATATCGACTCAAAGTGAATGGAAATACGAACCATTAGGGTTACAGAAGAAGGAGGTAGAAGAAGAAACAAAATAACAACAGAATCTAACCATCGCAGCGGAATAAAATATAATAGATAATAACTGATCTTTACAGAAAAGAAACTATATCTGTTTATACATACATCATCAGAGTACAGAATCAGAGTATAATACAATCAACATCATGATTCAGGACAGTTATAATAACTTGTCCCACACAGAATACACAACATACACAACACAGCGGAATATACATCATATACGTCTAATACGTCTCGCCATCCAGCTCGTCTCCTGAGCTCCACAACACCATATCCTGTATCCTATAATACTCGGTCTGACCCGAGCATTATAGTGAAATAACATCCGAGTCAGTCTGGAATACCAGCATGAGAAAATCACACTCAATTTGATTATTAAAGTTTCAAAACCCTTTGAAATCAAAAGCGTCTCGTAAGACCACGCCACAAATAAACATGTCGGGTTTTTACCTTACGATAGCCAAAACACTTTTATTAAATTCATCTGATATTATAATAGTGTTCGTAGAAAGTAAAATAGAATCTAGCTGAAACGCTTGCATCTCACATTTCAACAATAGTTGGGCACAATCAAAACCATACAGGCGCGTAGGGAGAATGGATTTCCAACTAATGACTAGGCACTGGGGTACCACCTATCACAGTACCTGGTCTAGATCAGCGTATCGAGGACCACGCCCGATCCCCTGCAACACAAGGCCGGAACTACCTAAGGGTAATTCCGAGTAAGATCACCCCGCGGTTGGGATCAGCAACCACACCACTAAGCCAAAATAAAAAGGGACATCTAGACAGGGATGACCTCACCCTAACGGGCGCTACCCACATAGCCTTGCTGCATAACCCCTAATTTTCAGTCATTCTCGGTTGATGAGGCTTGAGGCTAAGCGTTACCTTTATAGAACATATCCCTTAGAATGCCCATCATCCACCTGACGATGTTCCGAAAGCATTCATCCATACAAGTCCGTCCCGGGTTCGAACGGAACCGAAGGCACTACTCCTACTACATCCATTTTGGAATCACCCTCAAGATTAGTAGCGACTAGCCCTTGCACTTCACTGCTCCATCTTCGATTCCAAACTCGTTTCCCACACGAAACGTACAAACCGGATCGAAGTGGTTTTCGAGAAATAAATCTCGATCCCGGTCTCTTCGAAACGATCAGCGCATTGTCCAATATTGATAGTCGGTGATTTAACTATTAATTAACATTCACAAACATCCATCAAACATAAATAATTTTCCAAATTATTTATTCCAAAATATCTTCGCAAGATATTTTCTACACTTCAACCCTTTGAAAACAGTTTTCAGACCACACTATTCTCATGGAACGTATTTCCCAAGTATTTTCTATTTCCACTGAAATTACCAAGTACAAACACTTAAGTTTTAAAAATAATTTAAAAACACTATATTATAAATATACTTTAAAATATTTAAATTAAAACCCACTTTAATACTTTATTCAAATATATATACTTAAAGAATATTTAAAATAAAGCTACTTATAAAATATAACACTAAATTTTATCCTTTCTAAAACTAAATACTAAGTCACTTTTAATAATTACTACTGTAATCAATTTGAGAAATATTTACTTTAAAATTACATCATTTGAAAAATAATAAATTCTCTAAAACATTCTTTGAAACACTTTAAAACTGTAACGATCCAAAATTTTCGATCCCGAAAATCCCAGATAGTTAGAAAAGAAGAAAGAGATAGAAGAAGAAGAAACAGAAAACAAAACACAGAACCTCACAATCGCAGCGGATCAAAATATAATATCAAATAAAATAACAGTTTACAAAAGAATACTGTATCAGTTGATTACATTTAAATACATCAGAGTTACAACATATACACAACACTGGACATATACAATCAACATGTCCCAGACAAACTACAATATAACACAGCGGAATACACTCCATACGCTCCTGTCATCCAGCTCGCCTCCTGAGCTTCAGAACGTCCTTACCTGAAATCTGTAATACTCGGTCTGACCCGAGCATTACATCAAAGTAACACCCGGGTCAGGCTGGAAACCAGCGTGAGTAAACCCATGGAATTTGAAATACTAAGTTCAAATCATAAAAAGAAACCCGGGTAACTCGTACATCACTACCGGTTTATTACTTGTTATGCTCAACACTTATTTCACAACTCAAATACTAGGTATTCTAACTTAGTTCAAAGGTTCATATTATTCCATTTCAGCCAATTTACATCACATATCAATCTATATAGAATCGAAGTGGTTTCGAGTACTTACCGGTACCCGACCTCGGTCTCTCCCAATCAAATCCCAACTTAAAAACCAAGTTATTCAAACGAAATTCGATTCAAATTTTAAATACAGGATGTCCCTTTTCACAGCAATTTATCTCAATAGGTAATCACACTATCACTGTTCAACAAAACATTTCATATTTGAGACATTAAATAGTCCAAGGTATTCAATATCATTCAATCCTTCATAAGCAAGATAAATTAACCATACCATTACTAATAAATTTAATTAATCACCATTTAATTAAACTAATTATTTTAATTACTTCTAATCCTGCTTATTAATTAATTACATATCAACTAATTAATCTCCCAAAAATCATCCATCTTAATTTATCCTTCTTGATTAATCACAATTAGAAATCAATTACCTTTAATTAATCACAACACTTAGTTATCTTCAAATATCCTTATTCATTAATTCTTAAAGTAATTACCCAAGACTACTTCAATCTTCAATTGATTACATCATGTTAATTACCATCTCTAATTACTTCACTAAGTAGTTACACATTAAGTAATTATACTTAACCCATCTTTCCATGATTATTCTAGATTAATTTAACCAATTAATTAGCTTGAACTAATCACATTAATTCAATTTGTTGTATTGAATAATTAATTCCTCTAATTACTCTCATTAAGTAATTATACCTAAACAATTTTCACAAATGATTATCCTTAATTAATATTGGTTAATCACATTTATTAATTATTCCTTAGTTATTAATTAATTTCCTTTAATTATTAATTAATCAATAATTTATCTTCAATTACTTCATAAATAAATGTTTAATCAATTAGTTAATTAATCACTCTTAATTACATGTATTAATAAATCTTTAAATCACCCAAGCCTTAACTTATTTTAAGATAATTCATTTATCTTAAGTTATTATTTAATTATCATAAAAAGAAATCTTATTTAATATCATTAACTTATCCACTTAAATTCTTAAGCTTAATAAATGATTTAAATCCTTTCATCTTCTTAATTAAACTTCTTAATTATAAATTATGTTTTAAAATAATTTGTTTAAGAAAATAGTTTAACTTGATTTCTTTAAAACTTGATAACACCCTATATTATACTCGAGACAAACCAGGGAAATTCCCCCTAAATCCCGAGTTTCCTCCTTCCAGGAAAACTTTGTTTAAAAACTGTCACAGGCATATACTCACGAACTCGAAGTCAAGCTCGAGACCGACCCCAATATTCCCGAGTTTTTCCCCGAGGCTACTCTCCTCGTCATCCATCACCGATGCACGACAAAGATACGTGCACGTGCACAGATCGACGGCGACCCTCTGGTCATCGTCGCCACCACCCCCGAATCACTCTTGACCTCGATGACGAACTCCTCTACCAGTATTGACGAAATCAACAGTAAACTCGAAATCGAGTTCAACAGCGACTACTGGAACCACATTCGATCGACAAAACAACCCATTACCGACGATCTCGGCTACCATCGACCACGCCATATCACCCAGACCTTCGCCTCCGGCCTACGTGGAGTTTTACCCCAGTCTGGACCACCCCGATCTACTATCAATCACAAATTTGATTCGAGGACAACGTCAATAAAAGCATGTCTTTAAACCCTATTTCGACGAACCCTTGTCACGTAGATCATCAGAAAAATTCTTAACCATTTTTCCCTCAACCTGCAACCTTCATCCACCTCTGGTCAGAACCCTGAGATCAAAACCCAACTTGATCACCAGATTTTGACAAAAACTCGCTTTCCGTTCAACTCCAGAAATCCCAACAATTTCGTATTTAAAAACCGTGAATTGATTATCTAAATTCATAATTTTGTAATACGAATCAAATTATAAACTCAAATCACAAATTCCAGATTTTTCAAATTTCAACTTATTTCCAATTATCACTGTGATTTTATCTTTTTATAAATAAGTGCTTAATAAACCCACTTGAATTCAATTTTAAAATTGATATTTCATTATTATAACCCCTTTTTACTTAGAGATCATTACTTAAAACAGATTGGAGCTAGAGGGTTGGAATTTTTCATGAGTTTGAGCCTGGAAGTGTTTAAACAGTAAACTATATGTCTGGAACCAGACACACACAGAAATCATTTCCAATTCCCAGGCATGCAATCACAATTCACATTCATACGAACCAAGTCCAAGTTATCCTCATCACAAACTTAAGATAATAAGGAAGATCAAGTTTTTTAAAAAGGGAGTTTGCTCACCTCAAAATGAAGAACAGAGAACTGGAACTTGATATTTGAAAACTGGAACCAGACCTTTGATTTATATCTACTTGGTTTGAATTGCTTGCTCTGATTTCAATTTGAAACTTGAGATATCTGATTGTTGAGATGATTCTAGAGTTTCCCCTTTTTTTTTCTTAACTTGCTAGTTTTCGAATGAATGAAATGAAAACATGAGATTGATGTATATAAATAAATATACAGGTTGTTTATTTTACTTGTACAACAAAGGGTCAGAGATTTTCTTCTTTGGCCAGGCAACATTTGGTGACACTGAAATGATTTTAAACGAAATGACCCTATGTAGTGCTAGCATTAAATGCAATGTCCTTCATCCTTATCCCCTTTATCTATGTTCATAGATTTTTTTCTTTCTTTCTTGCAATGCAAACATATATTTTTCCAGTTTGTTTTCTTAGCTTTGTTTTTCTATGAACAAACCTTTATTACTGCGAAGCAAAGGATTTGTAATATTTGCTTTTGAACAAAAGATTGGCTGAGTTGATAGCAAGTACATGCTTTGTCTCTTAATATGTCTACATATTATAATTGTGTTCAGCTGTACATAAATATCTTATATGAAAAAAAAAATACATTTTTGCAGGCAATACTTGGCTTGCAAATGAAGATATGTTTACATATATATATATTTGTCTTATTACCTTTAGTTTGAACTTCATACACTTATTTGTGTCAGATCTACTTTCAAACCTTTAGCTTTACTTAAGAAGATAATTTGATTTGTATAAAAATGTTTGTATTTGGTTTTACATTTGGTTTTATTTTACTTTATACTTTGTTCCTATTTTTAGCTTTATTTACAAAATTTTAAGTTATGCTGTTCGCAACCTTAACTAATTAATTCTTGCTTTAAATTTTACATTTGTGTTTTATATTTTAACTATCAATATTTAACTTATTATATTCAATATGATTTACTTATTTTTAATATTTATATTTTATATTGATAGACTTTGATCATATATTACATTTATATGCATATGTTTACCAAATATTAATAAGATAATGCATTTTAAATTTGATTATAAAAGAGAGATTTTATTGTATATATTATTAAAGGATTTATTTTAAATTTTCAAAATCAAGATTTCCCTTTCAAAATATAAATCTATATAAACAAATGGCAATTATTTCCGGAAGATTTATTCATTTTAAAATGATCAGTTTACATTTTATTTAATTGGATTAAATATTCATTAAAGTAATGTTGCCAGAAATACCGGGTCATCACAAAAACCCTTAACTTATACTTAAAACTTTGCTTTGGAAACGTACTTGGCTATTCAAGGAAATATGCTTCTCTTCCACATCCTTTAAAAATAAATCACTATTTTTTTTCTTTTTAAAACAAATTCACATTCCTTTATAAATTCCCACCTTGAATTTATATTTCCAAATATCCACTGATATTTTACTTCATTTTATAAACCCAGTTTATAAATTCCAAAATCTCACTTCTCTTTTAAATTCCAATTCCAAACACTTAAATCAATTTACAATTGATTTCCAATTTATTTCACTTTGAAATAAATTTCCTTACTTACTTCATTTATTTCAAAATCCATTAATTTTCAAATTTTATTTCTTTATTATGATTTAAAATCTTTAAACTGAAAATACAAATCCCAGATTTCCCAAATTCCTTCTTTTTCCTTATAGTTAAATTTAAACCTTGAATTAAAATAAATTCTTTATTCTTTTAAATAATATCACTTAAGTTTTAAGATTCATTATTTCCCCCTTTATTCAAACTTTCTTTTCCATACTCGGGATTTATTTACTAGAATTTAAAATCACCTTATCCTTTCCCAATTCATTCTTTAATTTATTAAAATTCTCTATTATATTTTCTTTTTCAAAAATCCAATTCTATATATTTGATAACTCAGTATACCGAATGTATTCAATCAAACCATAGCATCCAATATTCCAATTATCAATAAAATCCATCACAGGATATCAAATAATCATTCACAGAATATTCAAACAAATCTAAATATTTTGAGGAATCCAGTTGGATCCCTCCAACCTGTTTCCCTACATCCACAGATGTTAGCACAATACCAATTCCACTTCGAGGTGGAATATCGCGGTATATGGGTTTATAAAATATCATCCGCTATTATGCGGCGCATAGGGTCTCATCCGCTATATAATGCGGGAAATCAACCACTCTAATATATATACTATCATATATAATATCACATCCAATCAATTCAATCATTCAACCACATATTTAAATTTAACCATTTAAATTTAAATAATAATCCAGATGAGTGAGATTAACTCACCTTTGCTTTTTATTTGCAAATCCGATTCACACCGGCTTGTTTCTCCATGATCCTAGACCTTGTATAAATATTTATACAGTTTATTAATATTCGAACCAATCGAACAAGTAAATTCCTATTGGATAAATTTAATTAACCAATGATTTTATTAATTTATTTTTTAAACCAAAAATTCCCTTTTTAGTTTCTAAGAATAATTAAATAGATTAATTTAAACCAACTAGTAAATTTAAAATGTATATATTTATTTCCCATTTGAAACTATATATATACATATACTATTATAAAAATAATCCGTATACATCCCATAAAATTCCTATATCCTTCAACTTTATTTATAAAAATAATTTTTCTGTTTTACCCATGTATATACATATATATTAAATTAAAATAGAGCAGAGTTGTTTTGTAAAACTAATTGTATATACATATGTGTTTTGTTCCTATAATATATTCATATATAAAATTCAAATAAGATAGACTGGAAATATCTTACTATAAACTATCTGCATATACATATTCATATATATAAATTAATTTAAAGAACAAATACCTTACAGCAAATCGAGTAAACCCAGGCCTCGCTCGAGTTCGCACGCGAACTTCACCCTCGTGACTGCCCACCCTGGAATCATCGTCTCGAGATCGTGACCCTCAATCCAAATCACGACGAACGAGATCCTATCGGCCTCCACTGCCGCCGATTTCCCCTAATGCTCCGCCCCTTCCAGAAATCATTTACGAATTCGCATACGCGAGCAGTTGTGATCGACTCGAATCCCCAAAAGAAAACTCGATCCTTCGCCACACGAAAACGTCTCGACCTCATGCGAGCTCCCCTCATCGTCGCGTGCTTCTCTGTCATTGAACTCGATTCGGTTCAATATAGATAAATTGGAGGAGAAAGGGGAGAGCTTACGACTTCACTGCCGCGATTTGAATTCAAGGAGAACGCGACGTGTTTTGATTTTTTTTTATTCAATACGAATTCATTCAAAGGAGAAGGGGGATTTGAAATGGCGGCCTCGAATTGTAAAGAGGGAAGGAAGGATTCGCGGCCATTATTTAATTTTATTTTCGTTCAGCCTTGTTTGAAAATGATCGCTGTGAGCATTTCTAAAAAGAAACGAGGGAGACAAGAAGAGATAGTTGCGTGTTTGAATGTCTTTGCTATAGTAACACGAAGTGAATAGAAGTACAACTGATGTGAAAGAAATTCAACTGATGTTCGACCAGGATATAAATATATATATTAATTCAAATTCAAATCCAAATTGACTCGATAACCGTAACTCAAAATCTTGACCTCCTATCGAGGCGTGCCGCTAGGCGTTCATAATATTATACCCTATTCTGAACACAATGGAAAAGGTTTTGAGTCCTAATTCGATCGTATGGAGAAGATAGCTTTTTGGACCCAGTTATAATATTTAATTTTCGATATAAATTTCAACGCGTTTATCTACCGTATGCTCACACAACAAGTCCAATCACTGCGAAAATTGAAATCCGATAATAATACACTATTACAGATCCAATGGAACTGGTTTCATCGAAATCCAAGACTGTGCCTCGGAAGGCTATTTTTATATATCAATTTAAACGATATAATTTTAAAACTGAACAAAACACTTTTAAATTCAATTTTAAAGTTCTATTACCTTCAGTATTATCAATATAAATATTACAAGCCTTTAAATTATTTTTAACAGGCTTAAAACTCCAGATTCAAAATTTCACCCAATTTTAAATCATTAAATTCAATATTTAATTATCCAATAAATAGAGATATTTGAAATTTAAGTTAAAATTAACCTTTTAAATATTTAAAATCAATTAAATATTCCAATTTCAAATATCTAAAAATTCTGGGTCGTCACATGTTTGGTGAAATGAAAATCTCAAGCTTTAACATAATTGTACTTGGGTAGCATTATTTAAATAAGAAATATGTCTTACGTATTAAAATCATAACATATGTATAAAGTCAACTGTAGGTTCAAAGGCCCTTCCAACCCGACTACACAAAAGTCAACTGTAAGCCCGAAGGCTCTTCCAGGTCTGACTATTCACATTCTTCGTAACTAACACATACGATGTACGAGGAAACACCCAAACCACTAACTACTTTCTTAATGGGGCTTACGCAGACTCTAATCATTTAAGACGTACAAAATAGGCAAATCCCCGTCATTTTAGACCTAACCCAAAGGCGGATCCCTACATGGTTCTTCCTTGCTAATACCGTAAGAAATCTTATTATCTCACTTAATACTTTACCTAAGAAAGAGGCAGACCCTACCATAGTCACTTAATACCTCAAATCTGAAGCGGACCCCTCCTAAGGATTTTAACTATCATATCCAATACGCAATTTATGACCCATAACCCACTTGTAATGTCTCACATTAGTCCGACTATTCGTAGGTACTGGTAGCCATATTAACCGGACTGGTTTACCCTATAGAATCGAAACTACCTTGGCCCCCACTGGAGTTATTTATTACATGTGAATTCCCACATTAGTTCGCAAAACCACACCGCTGATAGCTAGATTTAACTGGGCAAACTTCTATGTAGCTTTGGGCTAACCATGCATCCCTATAACTTAGTCATAACTTATATGTATATTCACTATATACATATATCACCCTACACGTATAATAATTGAGGCAATGTATGGTATCCGCTTATTACGCCCCTAATTAGGTATTAATTCCCTAATTTATTCTAACTTCTTTCCTACATATTAGTTTTACTTAACTATTCTAACAATACTAGTTATCACGTTCAATACGCTATAATCAATACACTACAATTAATATGTTATATATATATACACATGGAATTTTGAATCTAATCATTATGTCACAACAAGTCGATAATAATTCACTTACAAGGTATTTTAAAATAACAACCTCATACAAATCTCCAATTCCAACAAGAACCGCTGCTACCATAGCCAAATAAAATAAATTTGTGCAAACATGGAATATCTGCAACTTGTTCCATATTAATACATTAGAATCTCTTTTCTATTTTAAAGAATAGATCTTCATAAATTAGATCGTCTATATTCAATTCAACCTTCGTATACAACATTTTGAAGTGAGAAAGGAATTACTTATTTATTTAAGTGGTAAAAATGGACAGTGCGAACTACAAACAATTCAATTGATAATTTACACACCATTTCTAATTTATTTTCTTTTTGAAGCCTTTACCACTTCAATTCAACAGAGGGAAAATAGGTTAATTTGATCATAGATTATCTATAATTAATTAGATTCTAATATACTAATACCAAAAACAATTATAATTTCAACACATACAAAGATTGATATTTGCTTAGGGAAATTCTGGGGGTTTTAGGTGTTTTGTTTTCGTTTACTAAAATTTCCCAAGGCATATATCAAATCCAAATAAATACTATTCAATTATAAAAATGTGGAAAACTTGATATTTCCACTTACATAGAATTGTTTGATTCCAAACTGGATTTGGTTCCACCATGCCTAACTCTCTTTCAGATCTCCCTCTCTTTATACAACAAAGTGAATTGTATATAGAGATTAGATTGATAATTAGAAACTAGAGGAATAGAATCAGGAATCAAAAGAATTAACATCTAAACCTTTTACTTGAAAATCCCAGCTGATTATGGAGTCTAAAGAAGAAGAAGCGATCTGATTTATACAGCCCCTAATCCTCTGTTTGATCTTTCACTTTTTGAATATATAATAAATAGATTGTATATATAAACTAGGTGTCAGAAATTAGAAGATAGAGAGAAGAATAACAAATTTAAATTAGAGATTAGAAATTAGAATTACTTACCAGAAAGTTTACTGTTTCTGAAACCTTAAGGAGAAAGATTTTGAAAGAGCTTCGTTAGCATTTCAAAAAATTTATGAAGGAAAAGTAGGGGACTACGGGTCTATTTATAGGGGTAAGGAGGAACCAGAACTGATGGATCGAAATAAAACAAATATGGACTGTTTAAAATAACCAAAACCCCAGCCGCCACCTTTTGTATTGCATGATTTTCACTCCCACAGGTCGACCGCTGACCATGGGCGTCGACCGGTCGTATGTCAGGGGTCGACCGGTCCCCTTTTGTGTACGTATGTTTTCTGCATTGATTTATTTCCTATTTCAATTCATTAATTACTCAATTAATTCTTACGTTAACTCAAGTGTTTTCTCAAACATTAATCTCAGCTAATATTTTGAAATTCAAAACTCGAACTTTTAATTTTAAATTCAAATATTAAAATTTAAACTCGTTTAAATTATTTTTAAGTTGAAAACTTCAAACGCCCATAACTTTTTCATTTTAACTCCGATTTCAACATATTATATATGGTAATTGATTAGAAAATTACCACGGACCCAATGTGCAACTCCCGTGGTCAAAATCCAACATTTGAATTTTTTTTATTTTTAACTTTATTTTAATTACTTAATTTTTTTATTAAATTTTACGAGGTGTTACATTCTCCCCCTTAAAAGAATTTTCCCCCGAAATCACCAAGGAGAGATAATGTAACGCACACTCAACAACCATGTTATACAACCAGTTTATTTACAATAATCTACACAACCATCTACTCGACCAAAAATGCAATTTGATTATGTATGCAAACTTACTATAAGTGAGCTCAATCCTAGCGTGAATGCAAGATTGTGACATATAGGCACGTATGCAAGCATCCTAAATATACATAAAATTCTATATAAGTGCAAAAATAACTGTAAAAAGTGTGGCAGTCATCTCCTACCATCCGATCTAGTAGCCATGATTCAACCAATATCTATTTTTTGGACAGAAAAGTTTGCTAGAGAAAAGCTCGGGATGAGAAACCTTCACCTTTCCTTCGGTTTCCTATGTGATTTTCGCTAGGTTGTTTCCCTATATACTCAAATCAACATAGTTACAAAGCCTCTCAATACTGTGCTCCACTATGCGGATGGGAGCATGAAGGGGCGATAGGCTCCATTTCAACATCAATTAACCGATCAAGCTCTACTAGAGAGGCAATATCTTGTGGACATTTCCTCAATTGTGGGACATGAAAGATGTCGTTGACTCCCGTTAATTGGTCCAAAAGCTCCACCTAACAAGCAAGTTCCCCTCACCCCCTCTTAAATGGGGAAAGGCCCAACGAACCTAGGCGCTAACTTCCCAAAAGTAGAAAACCTCATAACCTTTCTAAGAGGGGAAACCTTAATGAATACCTTGTCCCTAACTAAAAACTCCAATTCCTACCTTCGCCTGTCAGCCTAGGAGCCCTAATGGTCTTGTGCGGTCCTTATTCGCCACCTCAACACTTCTACCTTCTCCAAGGTCTCGTAAAATCCATGATGCAAACTTTCCCCAAATCCTCAGAATTCTTGTTCACCCTTTCCATATAACTGTCGGTCTTCGGGTGGTAAGCGGTGCTAAGATCCAAAGTCGTTCTCAAAGCAGATTGCAAGACTCCTCCACAATTCTCTAATGAACAAAGAGTCTCTACCACTGATAATGCTAACTAGAACTCCATAAAGTTGCACCACTCCCTTAACACAAATCTATGCTAGAGATGCTACAATCCTATCACTTTTAACGGAAGTAAAATGAGCCGATTTACTTTAACATATATAGCTTCATTGCTTCTAGGCAACCCATCTATAAAGTCCATCGACATATGCTCTCAATTTCAAGTCGGAACCTCCAATGGTAATGACAACCCTTCAGGCTTTCCTTGCTTAGTTTTAACCCTTTAGCACGTCAAATATCTAGAACAAATTCAGTTGCTCTTTCTTTATCCTTATCCAATTAGAAAATTCTCTTCATATCTCTACACACCTTATCACATTCGGGGTGAATGGTGACACTACACAAGTCTTGGATTTGAAGCATTCTAACCTAAATTACTGATTAACTTCCAGTCTTATCTTCAGTTTATCGCTAGTTAAGTGTCTTTATGAAATTTTCTTATTTACGATGTTCCTTGGTATATATTTATTTAGTAGTCTAATTCCATCCCTAAAATCAACATAGTGATAAAATAAGACATGTCTTATACCTTATCGAAAACTTTTCCTTAAAGGAGACACTAGTGATTTCCATCCAAATTCTCTAAAAGAAATTTTTTGCTAGAAGCTACCCTTAATCATTAACTGGTGTTAATGATGTTGGGGTCTTAATGCTTCTTACCGATTTAAGATGGACATTCTAGAATGTCATTCCACCATTTTCCTCATTTCTTAATTCTTTTCTCGGTTCTAATAATTATCCATTACTCATTATAACTTGCCATTAATGTCAGAATTGACAATCTCTAATCAATCCTTGTTTAATCCATTTCAATCTATTACTAGTTTCAGAATTTACTTATTATGAGTATTCAATTCCTCTAAAAAAACCATATCAGATTTCCTTAATCGGTCCCTTATCTAATTTTCTTTTTATTCTCTATTAATTACAAATTTATTTCCCACTAAATCTGCAATTAATGTCCGTAAATCCTAGTTGTAATGAACGAGATTTTCAACCCTCGAAAATCGACACTAATACGTCCACTGTATTGCGTGTTGAGCATTTAAGTGCCGGAAAAACCGATTGTTAAGGGTAAAAGAAAATAAAGACAGAACAGAATCTCACATGAATTGAATAATTTATAATATCAATAATCTTTACACCGGAAAATTTGAAATACATATATCAGAGTCTAACCTAAGCTCAACTTGGATAGTTATAAATCTATGTTCTTACAATTGCTAAAAAACCAAAAACCGAAACTAATGTAGTGGGAATATAATCTACGTCCATATGTTGATGAAGATCTCCAGCTCTCCTCTGGAAACTCCAAGCGTCTTCAGCTAAACCGAAAACTACTCGGATCTAACCCGAGTACTACAAATACCCGGATCAAACTTGGTAAACCAGCGTGAGAAACTTGAACCATCATCATATGATGGAGTTATAAATCAGATTGATGCCAAACAAAACCTTTTTGAAAAGAAAGAGTATCTCGTAAGACCATGCCGCACATAAATACAGATGGGTTTTTACTTTATGATAACCAAAATACTTTATACTTAAACAATTCGGTAATCATTAATGACATTGGTTTGAAAACACTTTACAAATAAATATACAAAAAAGTTAGGTATCAATACCCGAATAACGTTGTATATGATACCAAGGGGTAGCTAAAATGTTTGCAATGCATTATAGCTATTTTGGGAATACAACCAAAACAGTAAAGCTTGTATTGGAATTGGATTTCCAACATGATAGGGAACTAGTGGCCGTTTCCTCTAATGCGAAATTCACGCATAACAATCCAACTCCCTGGTGACTATTCACTTGCCTTAAGTAAGCCTCTGTACTACATTGTTGCAATACTATGGAACAACGTATCTCGGTGGCTTTGCTCTGTCTCAGTCGAGCCTCCAATACCTGTCCATTTAAACCATTAAGGGTCCAGATACTAGACTCCTCTATCCATAATAAACCGATAGCTCGAAATATGTCCTGCAGACCACATTATTACTAATCATCTCCAGGATGTGATGCTCGTGGGGATACGCTCTATTTCCCACAAATCCACGCTTTGCTTTTCACAAACCAAATTCCACTTAGAATGTCATATTGCCATTTCTAACAACACACTATTGATTTCCACAAAATTTCAACCCTCGAGTTCATATGCCTCGGGGAAGGATGTTAAGTATAAGAGGGGTTACCTCCCACACCACCAAATAGATGTACGTTTGTAAAAAGTAATGTACGTGGTATTAGAAAAGAAATTTTAGGATTCATCTATACAAGTTGTCCAGGTGAAGGACAAACCGAAGGCACTCCTACTCAATCCTGTTTGGGAATCACACCTAGGATTAGTAGAAAGTAGTCCTTGCAAATCGATGATATTCTGAATGAAGGCGCTACTGCCACCATATATATATATATAATATGGGAATCACCCCAGAGGTTAGTAGCAAGCAACCTACATTATGAAGATCTCTGTCTTTAAAAATTATCGTCTTCACCATGTCTTCACTTTCGAACGCATATGTTGGTTCGAAATGGTTATCGGATAGGAATCTACCAAATTCAACCCTGGTCTATTCGAACCAAGAAAAAGATGTCAAGTATATATGTGATTATCAAACAACATCCAATCAATTTATCTTTTTATCAAATCAAACATCTTTCAGAGATATATTCTTTTTAATCATTCCTTTATATTTTCAAGAGTATATGGAATCATTAAGTCTCTTTTATCAAATCCTTTGGTAAATTAAAAACCCTTTTCATCTTTTGAAATACCAAATTATTTTTCTTTAATTACTTAGGAAAAATATTTCCATATTATATTATTAGTATAATTCTAATCTTAATGAAGATTTCACTTCCCAAAACATATCTTTAATGGATTAAAAAATAAAGTTATTTAAGACATCGCTCACTGTAAACCAAAACCAGTTAGTATTCAATAAAAGGGATCCATTTTGTGAAATCTTAGATCAAAATTGCACGACGAAATGGTCTACGTATATCATACGTACTTATTATTTTCTCAAATCTTTATGAATACATTTCATAAAACTTTTGTCTTTGGTTTAAACACTTTTTTATAAAGATGCTTCTTTATATATAATTACTTTTAAAAAAATTATTCACCAAATTTTTTTATCTTCTTTCCAAAAAAACCATTTCAATTTCAACACGTAGAAAATACCTCTATATACTTAAATCCGTAGAAATCTTTGAGGAAAGCTTCATATTTTTCAAAACACGCTTTATTGAGTCAAAACGAATGTTGCGTAAAATATCATTACGACAACCCAAAAACATTAGTATAGGGATCTGATTAGTTATACTTAATATTAGTTTTGGGTGTTAAACTTAAACTATTTATTAGTTAACAATGAAGTCGATCAAGTTAGGGTATCATTACCTCTCAGTGCTTGAATGGACATTATTCTTAAAATAGATATAAGTTACCCACCTTGAATCTTAACATCAAATATAGGATATGTATAAATCCCGTATACTATGTAAAATATCTTCTTTCGGAAATCACTTACTATAACAACAATGTTATAGTTTATGTCTTCCTCAGTTTCCCGAAAACATTTATTTACGACAATGATGTCGAAATCCATGTCTCCTTCCACTTAAGCCCTTTTTAAATCACTTTTAAAAATATAGTTTAAATCTCATTTCCAATATCAATTTCAAATCATTTCCCTTAAAAGATACTTTTAACTTTATAAAAACTCTTTTATAAATATAAACTTTCCATTTTATAAACTTTACTCCTAAAATTATAACTTCTCCCAAATCATTTTAATTTTTTCAAAGCTTTTCCAAAATACCAGGATTTAAATTCTCAAATTCACTTTTTATAAAACATATCTTCTATATCCATCTTTTATAGAATCATTTTATTTTTGTAAAACACATTTTTATGCAACATGCTCATTTATTATCTTATATAAATTTATTATCCTTAACCCCGCATTATTATCAAACACCTTGTAGTCAAATCGTAAAACCTAATTAACAAGGTATTCATTCAATCAACAAATGATAATAACCGAATGTTATTACTCCCTTTAACACAAACTAACACACATAAATATCTTTATCTTTTTGAAAAATCTTCCTTTATATATAAAATATAGTCCTTTCAAAAACAATGTGTCGATTTGCCTTGTTCGGTATTTAGGAATCCTTATAGAATACATGTGGCCATCATGCATCGACCAAAATTCATAAACCACTCAATAGACCAATCAACAAAAAAACATTTTATTAGTCACTAACAAAAACGCGCTCATATATATAATACACTCAAACTCATTCTAGGGCATCCCTTGCCTTATCTCCAAAAAGTTACTCATCCTAGGGTATTACTAACCTTATCTCTGATGAGTCTTACCCCTACCATGCTCAGTTGTTTGCTCAACCTAAGCTCTGATACCAAATGTAAAGAACGTTATTTTCGACCCTTGAAAATTGACACTAATACGTCCACCGGCGTGTCGAGCATTTAAGTGCCGAAAAACCAGATTGTTTAGTGTAAAGGAAAATAAAGACAGAACAGAATCTCACAAGGATGGAATAATTTATAATATCAATAATCTTTACAGTAGAAAATTTGAAATACATATATCAGAGTCTAAACAAAGCTCAGCTTGGACAGTTATAAATCTCTGTCCTTACAGTTGCTGGAAAACCAAACCAATGAAACTAATGCAGCGGGAATATAATCTACGTCCATACGTTGATGAAGATCTCCAACACTCCTCTGGAAACTCCAATTGTCTTCAGCTAAGCCAAAAACTACTCGAATCTGACCAGAGTATTAAAAATAACCAGATCAGGCTTGGTAAACCAGTGTGAGAAACTTGAACTATAATCATATGATGGAGTTATAGATCGGATTGATGCCAAACAAAACCTTTTGAAAAGAAAGGGTATCTCATAAGACCAATGCTGCACATAAATACAGATGAGTTTTTACCTTACGATAAACAAAATAATTTATACTTAAACAATTTGATATTATCATTAATGATATTGGTTTGAAAACATATTTCAAATAAGTATATAAAGAAGGTAAGTATCAATACCCGAATGGTGGTGTTTATGATACTAAGGGGTAGCTGAAATGTTTGTAAGGCATTACAGTTATTTTTGGAATACAACCAAAACCGTAAAGCTCATATTGGAATTGGATTTCCAACATGATAGGGAACTAGTGGCCATTTCCTCCGATGCGAAATCCACACACAACAATCCTAATCCTCGATAATTATTCACTTGTCTCAAGCAATGTAACAACCCAAAATTTTAGTCATTTGAAATTGGAATATTTAATTAATTTTAAATATTGAAAAGTTAATTTTATAGATTAAATAACTTGAATTTCAAATATAGCGATTTGTTGGATAATTTAATAGTTGAATTTAATAATTGAAATTATTTGAATAATTGAATCTTGGGTTTTAAGCTGGATAAAAATAATTTCAAAGCTTATTTAAATTCTATTTAATAAGAATGAAGATAATAAAACTTTTTAAATTGGATTTAAAAGTGATTTAACTGATTTTGAAATTAACTTGTTTTAATTAACATATAAAAATAGCCTTCCGGGGCATTGTCTCGGATTTCGACGAAACCAGTTTCATTGGATCCATAATAATGAATCATAATACACCGTCAAATTTCATGGCGATCAGATGAATTGATTGGTCGTGCGAGATCTAAACGCGTAGAATTTAATATCGAAAATTTAATATAATAATTGGGTCTTAAACCTATCTTCTGCATACGATCGAATTAGGCCTCGAAACAAGTTCCATTACTTTCAAAATGAGGGTATAACATATAGAACGCCAGGCAGCACGTCTCGTTTGGAGTTCGAGATTTTACGACGTTTTATAACTTGGTAATTTAAATTTAATAATATATATACATATATATTTTATATCAGACCATACCCAACCCATATCTCTCCACTATTCCACCATACTTCAACACATACTTTCCCGCGTCAGCCATAACCCTTCTCCTTCTTAAAGCTGTTGCCTGTAACAGAAAGAAAAAATAAAGAACTTCAAAAATCAAAATGTAAATCTACACTTGATAAAAAAATGGAAATGTTGGTTCGCTGGAATTGTAGGGTCAGGATCTTCAATTGATATGAGTATTAGAGGGTGCGGTAGTGATTTAGGGATCTTGATAGTAATGTCGAACGGGTTTCATTGGCTAGGGTTTAAGTTTTTCGAAGTTTTAATCATCGATTCGAGGAATGGAGGCGAGATTTGAGTTGTGGGTGATGAGGCACAGCTCGGGGACGATTTTGGTGAAGCTCGGTGGCGTGTGGTGGTTCGCGGCTTTCGTACGGCCTGGGGGAGTTCGCCATGGTCGTGTTTCATTTTGGGGTGCTGAAGATTCGATGGTAGGGTGCGTCGAGACGAGGAGGAGGAGAGCGATGTGTGGGTGGGCTTGGATGCAGCATTGGTGGCCAGGGTTGCACGTGCACGTGCACGTCGTGCAGGATGTTGGATCCAGGAGAAGAAAGTAGATTGGGGAAGAACACCATTGAAGGCGGGTTTGGGCTTTGGGCTGGGTTTGGGTAAAGGTTATATGTTTAATTTGTAATTTAATTTAATTTAATTTATTTAACGTTTAAACTTTGAAATTAAATAACTCTCTCATACGAGGTCCAATCGAGGAAAAACTATTTGTGTTAAGCTTTGCGATGGAATTGGTTTGCTTGGATTTGGAGACAGTTGAAATTTGGGCTAAAATCGGACGTCGTTCGATTTTAGTTCCAAACTGGAACGCCTCGGCGACGACAGAAATTTTGGTGAGTTAAACTCACCTTTTTGGTTAACCAGTATGATATATAGTTGATAAAAAATTGTTGAATGATTGTTTAGATGAATTACTATATTTATTAGTTGGTTTGGATATATTCCCGCCTATTGGAGCGGATGAGACCATATTACGTTCTCATGTAAGAGCGGATGACCCTTTTGTATACGAATCCCGCCTCGAAGTGGTTGATTTATATTTTATGATTATATACTGTTGTGATGCAGGGGGACAGGTGGGAGGGATCCAACAGGATTCCTCGCTATTATTGAAACGTTTCAATAATATTTCTTTTATATGGATTGTTGGATTTCTCGCTATTGTTGAATTGTTTCAATAATATTTCTTTTATATGGATTGTTGAAAAATGAACCTGATTGTGAACATTATGGTTATAACATTGTTATATGTTTAAAAACAAAAACCTAGTGATTATAGAAAATCAATATCAATATTGGTTGAGCGTTTGGCGGCTATTGGCCTGAAATTAGTATTTTGAAATACTATAAATTTCCAATTGAATTGAAATTGGGTTTAAGACAGAAAATGATTTTAAATCCGAAAATAGGTTTCAGAAATATATTGTTTTAAAAAAAATAGGCGATTTATTTAAATTAATATTATTTTAAGGTTTTTAATTAAATTAATATTATTTTAAGGGTTTTAATTAAATTAATATTATTTTAAGGTTATTTAATTAAATTAATATTATTTTAAGGTTATTTAATTATAGTAATATTATTTTAAGGTTATTTAGTTATATTAATATTGTTTTAAAGTTATTTAATTATATTAATATTGTTTTAAAATTATTTAATTAAATTAATGTTTTTTTTAAAAAGTATTTAATTATATTAATATTGTTTTAAAGTTATTTGATTAAATTAATATTGTTTTACGGTATTTAATTACATTAGTACTATTTTAAAGTTAATTAATTATAGTAATATTATTTTAAGGTTATTTAATTATATTAGTATTGTTTTAAAGTTATTTTTTTATAGTAATATTGTTTAAAGAATTTATCAAAATGTGAAAAGGTTAATTATTTCAAGAGTAATTATGGATTGAAATTAATAATAAGGATTATTAATAAGGTTTTGAAAATAAATTATTATTATTTATAAAAATAGTAAAGATTAATTATTATGGTTTCTTAAACAATATTTTGAAATTATTAATTATTATTTTAAGATGTTTTAAAATTAATAAATTTAATTTATTTATATTGTTTTTGTTAATGTTTACTATTATATAATGGTGTTTTGAAGTAAAAGATTTTTAAGCGTTTATAAGTGTTTTCGAGACCCATGAATAGAGTTGAAATTCTTGAATTTTATAAAGGAATTTAAAAAATGGTTTGGAGACGTAAGGAAGATTATTTACAAGGTAAAGAGTTTTATAAATGGTTAGATATTTATAAACGGACTTAAGAAACAGGTTTATAGATTTATAAAAGAAGTTTTATAAAATGGCTTATAAATGGTTTTATAAAATTATAAGGAATTCACGAATGATATTTTTTGAATCAAAATAAAAGAAAATCTTTCTCAGTTTTGTAAATATACTTATACCGTTGAGATAAGTATATGGATATCCTCCAAGTATTGAAAAATATAGGGATTGGTGGATATATCTTTGTAAAAATATTCTTATATAAGTAATTTACAAAGTGGTTATAAAAGATTTATAAAAGTAGGCTAGTGATTGCTTATGTGCTTAACCAATGTTGGTTTTCCTTATGGAATAAATCCTTGATTGATTGTTGTTATTCGATAGTTACATAACCGACTATCGAAATTGGAACCAAAACATAACTTTGGAAATATCTAGGAGAAACACGTGAGTTATATGGCACAGTCATCTCCGATGATGCTGTATTGTGCATATAAATCTCGTTTCATTCTCTTAGGGTAAGGAAATCCATCCACTAATGGTTAGGAGGTGATTTCCGATATTATCTTTAACTATTTATTTCCTAAAGAACCGAGGTTGAGTTTACCGGGAATTATCGAATGTTGTTTCGAAGAGATTGGGATTGGGTATGTTATCGGAAAACCACTTCGATCTAACGAATGCGTTTCGAAGTGATGACATCTTGAAGATGATGGAATTGGCGACGGAGCTCTCAAGTGTTTCATTCAGTCCCAGAACGAACTTGTATGGATGAATGCTGGTATTGTGTTGTTGCTTGGAAGGTAGTATTAGCATTCCAAGTGGGAAGTGCTATATAAAAGGTAAGATGTAGCCTCAAGCCTCATCAACCGGGAATGACTAGAACAGGGGAGATGCAGCAGGGCTAAGTGGGTCGCTCCCTAGTAGGGTATGATCATCCATATCTAGAGTTGCTATTATCTCTCATTTGTATGCTTCGGGGCCCACTAAAGGAGGGGTGATCATATTCGGTACTATCCAGTAAGGGGTAGGCCGTTCCTGTGTTGGCAGGGGATCCAAGCGAGGTCCTCGGTGTTATTTTATCTAGAGATGCACCGTGACGGGCAGTACCCCAGTAGCCCGGTCATTGTATGGAATACATTCTCCAATAAGTGTCGTACGGACTTAGTTGTGCCCAACTATGCTGAAACGTGAGATGCAAGCATTTCAGCTATATTCATATTTTACTTTGACCCCTAGACTTTATTATAATATAAATGGATTTCTATAGAAATGTTTTGGTTATCGTAAGGTAAAAATCCGTCTGTGTTTATGTGCGACATGGTCTTATGAGATACTCTTTATTTTCAAAAGGTTTTCTATTACTTTAAAATCCGATTGGGTGTGTTTTCTCACGCTGGTTTTCCAGACTGACTCGGATGTTATTTTATTATAATGCTCAGGTCAGACCGAGCATATTACAGATTAATTTGGATGCTTTGGAGCTTCAAGAGACGAGTTAGAGGCCCAGAGATGTATTCACGTAGATGGTTATTTTCCGCTGTATTCACTGATGGTATTTATCAGCAACTGTAAGGACAGCCTGTTATAACTATGGGGGAATTAATTTAAATGACAAAAATTTGTATATTTTTAGCCTCAAGGACACGACCTAAATATTTTAACCACAAGGACAAACAATCTCCTAAAAATTATTCATAAGGACATACATTCTTCCAAAATTATTCATAAGGACAAACATTCCTCCAAAACAGCTACCGAACTAAAAACTGATACCTAAAAACTGCTACCGATAACTACAAACTGATACCTAAAAACTGTTATCTATAACTAAAAATTGATACCTAAATAAAGTTGTCCTTTAGGCTAAAATACTGAAGGTCTGTCCTTGAGGCTAAAATGCTGAGAAATTTTGTCCTTGACAATAATTTCCTGTATAACTATCCAGGCTGAAATAGGTTAATATACTCTGATTGATTTATGTATATATACAATTGCAGTTTTGTTTTTGTGTAAAGATTTTATTTATATTATAGATTATTCAGTGCGCTGTAAGATTCTGTGTTGTTTAGTTTCCTTCTTATATTATTCCTTCTTTCTTTTTCTATAACAATTGGGTTTCCCGGCATTCGATTGCTCGGCAAGTAATACAGTGGACGTATTAATGTCGATTTTCGAGGATCGAAAAGCCCTGGTCGTTACAAGCAAGCCTATGTACTATATTATTACACTACTATGGAACAGCGTATCTCGGTGGCTTTGCTCTGTCTCAGTCGAGCTCCAACGCCTGTCCATTTAAACCATTAAGGGTCCAGATACCGGACTCCTCTATCCACAATAAAACCAATAACCCAAAATATGTCCTGCAGACCATGTAATTACCCATATCATCTACGGGATGTGAGGCTGTGAGGCTACGGTTAATTTTCCACAAAGCTACGTGTTGCTTTCCAAAAAGCCACGCTTTGCTTTCCATAAAGCAAATTCCACTTAGAATGCCACATTGCCATTTCTAACAACATATTATTGATTTCCACAAAAGTACAACCCCTGAGTTCATACTCCTCTGGGAAGGGTGTTAAGTATAAGTGGGGTTACCTCCTACACCACCAAACAGATGTACGTGCTCTTAGAAATGCAATGTCATACATTCATCCATAAAAGTTTTCCAAGTGAAGGACAAACCGAAGGCACTCCTTCTACTTATATATGGTCTGAAACAAGCTCCTAGAGCCTGGTATGAAAGACTAAGATCTTATTTATACAATCTGGTTTTGAACTTGGTAAAATAGATACAACTCTTTTTATTAAAAGAAACAAAAATGATATTCAATTAGTACAAATATATGTAGATGATATAGTATTTGGGTCAACTAATAACATAATGAATAAAGAATTTTCAGATATAATGACTAAAGAATTTGAAATGAGTCATATGGGAGAACTAAGCTTCTTCTTAGGACTTCAAATCAAACAATTAGATAAAGGAATTTTCATTAGTCAAGAAAAATATGCTAAGGATTTAATTAATAAATTTGGATTGACCACTTCTAGTGGGAAACCAACTCCAATGACAACTTATGTAGCTTTAAGTAAAGAAGATAAATCAAAAGATGTTGATCAAAAATTATATAGGGGAATGATTGGTTCGCTGCTTTATATAACAGCAAGTCGTCCTGACATCATGCATAGTGTTTGTCTCTGTGCAAGTTACTAATCTCAACCTAAAGAAACTCACTTAAAAGCTGTTAAAAGAATTTTAAGATATGTAAAACATACTTTAGATTATGGTTTATTTTACCCTAAAAATGATGTATTTGATTTAATTTCATATTGTGATGCTGATTACGCTGGTTGTAAATCAGACCAAAAAAGTACAAGTGGAACTTGTCACTTTCTAGGACATTCTCTAGTTTCCTGGTTTAGCAAGAAGCAAAACACTGTATCATTGTCAACAACTGAAGCAGAATATATATCTGCTGCTTTGGCTTGTTCTCAAGTTATATATATGCAACAAACTTTAAAAGATTTTGGATTAACTATAACTAAATCACCAATTTATTGTGATAATACTAGTGCAATAAACTTATCTAAAAATCCAACTCATCATGCTAGAACAAAACATATTGATATTAGACATCATTTTCTTAGAGATAATATAAGTAAAGAAGTCATAACTCTTGAATATATTAATACTGAAAAACAAATTGCTGATATATTAACCAAACCATTAAATGAACAAAACTTTACTAAATTTATAAGAGAATTAGGTATATGTTCATTAACTGAAATATAAATTATAAATAATACAAGTATAGTTAATAATTAATATAAATAAAAATTTCTCAAAAATTGAACTGGGCATGTTGACATGACCCATCCCCCTATGTCGACATACAGGCCGAGATTTTCAAATTTAATTTTCCCTCTAAAATTAGTTATTTGGTTATATATTTATATATTTCGACTTTTACTCCTTTTCTCTGTTCTATTCTCTGTAATAAACTTCTAAAACAGTAAATTAATGGCTTCTTCTTCTAATAATGAACCTTCTTCACCCACTTCTCCTCATTCTGGCCCTTTTCAACGTTCCACACACGTACGAGTCATCAAACTACAAGAGAAGATGAAAGATTTGCTTCAAATGATGACGAAAATTCAAGTGAGTCAAATGTGAATGGCTAGAGAACAAGATAGGCAAGGCAGAATTCTTAAGAATTTGAAAAAATTCCTTATGGATAACCATGCCAATCCCATTGTCATCGAAGAATCATCACAAGCCATGGATTCTGAAGAAGAGCCTATGGAAGAACCACAAGAGGATTAAGAAGAAGAACATCCTCTGCTGAATCTGGATGTTCATATGGACGAAGACGATGGCATGATTTGCGTTGGAGAGGTCCTTTTTGACGCTAATGGGAACTTGGTCGAACAACATGGAAACTTTTGTCTCCATTATCCAAATTGTTCGGTCCATAAATCACCAATAGTTAAGGGTCCTCGTTAAGTGTTTTTCGTTTTTTTTCTCTTTCTTGATTATATATTGGTTTGTTAGTTTGTATATAAAGTGTTATCTTAATTAATGTTCTTCTAAAAACAATCTTTGGTGTATAAAATCTTGAATTCCATTTAACCTAGGATGCTATATTTCACTCATACATAGTTATTATTCTTATATCATATGTTTGTTTATCTCATTTTCTATTAAGTTCAAGGATTATAGGTTATTGTTTTGTTGATGACAAAGGGGGAGAAGTTATATAAAATAGTAGGCTTGGAGTAAGGGGGAGTTGTTGGTGTAAGGGGGGGTTATGGTATGATCAAAGTGGTAAGTTTATTTTATAAGGTTTTCATCATCAAAATGGGGGAGATTGTTAGGAACTGGAGATAGTGGTTTTGATGACAACAACCTTTGTAACTTATTTTATTATAACTTATATACTAATATTATTGTCTAGATATATATGAATGTTATTATGCAGGATATATATATGGCAGGTACTGATTATTGAAGACTGTAAAGTATAAAGATCAAGGATGAAGAAATCAAGTTTGAAGACTCATGAGTATCAAGATCAAGCTTTCAAGATAAGTGTCTAGTTTATTGTTAAAACTTCATAATAGCACGAAAATCTTCATTCCATATTTCATTTGGGATGGAACCCATTTTTATCTTCTTAGTGGCTTACAAACCCACGACAAGTAGCTTACTAACCTACGACAAGTGGCTTACAAACCCACGAACATCCTGGTTTTGTATAAGTTCTCGAGTCCTGATGTGATGAAATATTCTGCAGGAAGAACCTTGCAAAACTACATCAAAATGATTTTTCAAAATGGTTTTTCAAAACTACTTTTCAAAATGTTTTAGCTTTAAAATATTCTTTGTCTTTGTTTTTTAAATAAACTCTTGTTTTAAACTTCGTTTGTTTTTAAAACTATCTTCTGATTTTTAAATATTCTTTTATAATATATATATACTTGAGATTTAAAATCAAATTTATATACACATTCAAAAAAAAATTCTACTCTTCTTTATTTTAAAACATAGGAAAATTAGTATATTTTACTCCAGAATCATTTCATCTTGTTTTCCTTTCAATACCATTTTCAAAACAAATTTTACATTGTTTTTAACTAAGGGATGTCGACATCATGGGATACCCCATGTCGACATGGTGGCCGTTAAATTCAAAAGTTTCAATTTTCAAAAGAAGTGTCTATTCGTTTAAATCTCTTCACGAATGGTTATGACCGTTACTAGTCTATAAATAGCTTTAACAAACAAATTTTTTAACTAACTAATTTCATATTTTCTTCACTCCTTCTTCTCCACAAATCCATATTCTAAAATTTTCTTATTTTTAAGATCGTGCCGAAATTCTGCCGTATTCTCAAGTGAATCAAATTAAAATCTCATTCTTGTTTGATTCTCTGCCCTCTCTCGAAGATCAAAGTGCTATTCAGAGTTATAGGATCAATTTGTAATCAAAAGTTTATCGAGTCTCTCTATATGGTGTGGTTGTGCCTGGAAATCAATTGGGTAATCTTATGGCTCGTAAATCAAGAGAGTTTGCCCCGGACTCGTGAGACATGAGGGTACCTCAAGGCCTTTAGAAACTGAGGATTGTAATCTCGACTTTGGTATAATAAAAATCTGTATGAAGTGTTCTGCCTTGGTACTGGACTTGATGTAGGGTAACTCCAAACCAATATAAAATCTGGTGTGTTCTTTCCTTTTACTGCTTTTTATTTACTTTCTGCATCTATTTTTGATTCTGTGATTGTTCTGTGATTAAGTTCTTCATTTGTTTGTGTCATAATTTTAATTTAGTCCATATAAGTCTTAGAATCCATTAAACACTATTCACCCCCCTCTAGTGTTAAATTAGCCTTAAGATCCTTAATTCGCACTCCCTTTCAGAGAGTGCTAGATCGGCCAAGGGTGAATAGTGGTGGTGGCCGTGGGTTTGAGGAGGGCAGAGGAGTATTTTGGTCGTAGCTTTGAGATGAAAAAACTTTGTATATATATAACTTTGTTTTATTTTTTTGCCATAACTTTGCATTATTTTGCATAACTTCCCCATGATTTTGGGGAGCCATTAAAGAGCTTCAAAAAGAGGAAGAAGAGGAGAATTGGTATGAGAATAAGTGAGGGGGTAAGGTGCTATTTATAGCATTTTGGAAGCTTAAGACCTAAGTAATCACCAAAAATATCTCCAATGTCATCATGCATCCCCCCATAACCTAGTACACATGCCACCCCCTCCTCCATGTGCCCCTCCATGTGCACTTGGCTTTTAGTGTGATGGTGAGTTTTTTTATGATTTTGTTTTGAAAGCATCTTGATATTTATATTTTTTTACTTAAGGTAAATGTGTAAATGCACATGGTAACTTCTTATATGTTTGTACATGTTATGTGCATATATATATGCACATATATGTCTCATTTGACAAACCATGGTGCAACATTCGATTATAACTTCTGCTTGATAAACCGTTGAAAATCCAAAATATGAATTCCGATCATATTTTTACTTTCCAGTTAAACTATATATATAAAAAAAAATCTTGAATATATATTTCTTATTATCTTAGAATAATAAAAATGTGATCATTTGAATTATAAATCCATATAAATCGATATTTAAACAAGTGTTGCAAAATCCTACCGTTAAACTGCTAAAGTGGAACGAAACTTGCATATCTTTATAAAATAAATTCATGCATTTATAAAACTATTATAAATCAATTATTATCATTATATAATACAATAATTTAAAATGTATTATTCATCATTTGAAACAACTAACTGAATAATTAAACTTAATTTAAAATTCTAGAAAATATATAAAAGTGATGACATCCTTGATGATGTCATAAAGGAATTTTATTTCAAAAATAAAATAAATAATTTATTACATATTCTTGCTTAAATGGAGAAATAAGTGTGTAAAAAATCGTGCGCGACTTTTGATGGTTAAAAAGCTATTTATCAATAAAACAATTTTTGATCATTTTATCGATATTTTTCCAAAGAACATGTCTTTGTAAACATTTTTCCCAAAACAAGATCACCATTATTATTTATCACATAAAACATGATTATCTATGTTTACTAAACCTATATTTGAATATTTAATATTAATTAAATATTCCAAATCAAAGTGATAAAATTATGGATCGTTTCCCACCTTAAAAGAATTTCATCCCCAAAATTTAATCACAACCCCGAACCCAAAAGAGTTTACCCATAATATTATCTTTAAACTCAATTCTGTATGATATACCCAGATCATCCGTATACAGTATCGGATTTGATCTTCTACTCAAATACGCAACTTTATTTTCGAACTAGTATTGATCCTTTGATCCTCTAGTAGACTCTGATCAGGCTTCTTGATCAGAAACCTTCATTTTACTTACATAGCTCTCAACTATAATAGAAAATGCAAGTACCCAACCACCAAAACATCATCAATGTTTGCCATTAAGAATCGATGATAAATCCTTTTTCGGATCTGTGTAAACACCTCAAAGTCCTGTACTCGAATCTTAGATCAAAATTGTGCGAAGAAATGATCTACGTATATCGTACGTACTTATTATCTTCTCAGATCTTTATGAAAACATTTCATAAAAATTTTGTCTTTGGTTCCAACACTTTTCATAAAGATGCTTCTTTATATATAATTACTTTTAAAAAAAAATATTCACAAAAAATTTCTATCTTCTTTTCAAAGAAACCATTTCAATTTAAATACATAGAAAATATCTCTATATACTTAAATCCGTAAAAATCTTTGAGGAAAGTTTCATATTTTACAAAACACACTTTATTGGGTCAAAACGAATGTTGCATAAACATCGTTACGACAACCCAAAATCATTAATATAGGCATCTGATTAATTATACTTAATATTAATTTTCGATGTCGAACTTAAACTATTTATTAATTAACAATAAAACCAATCAAGTTTGGGTTTCATTACCTCTCAGACCTTGAATGGACGTCATTCTTAAAATAGATATAAGTTACCCACCTTGAATCTTAACATCAAATATAGGATATGTATAAATCCCGTATACTATATAAAATATCCCCTTTTAGAAATCACTTACTATAACAACAATGTTATAGTCTATGTCTTCCTCACTTTCCTGAAAACATTTATTTACAATAATGATGTCGAAATCCATGTCTCCTTCCACTTAAGCCCTTTTTAAATCACTTTTAAAATTATAGTTTAAATCTTATTTTAAATATCACTTTCAAATCATTTCTCTTAAAAGATATTTTAACTTTATAAAAACTCTTTTATAAATATAAACTTTCCATTTTATAAACTCTACTTCTAAAATTATAACTTCTACCAAATCATTTTAATTTTTTCAAAGCTTTTCTAAAATACCAGGATTTAAATTCTCAAAATCTCTTTTTATAAAACATATTTTCTATATCCATCTTTTACAGAATCATTTTATTTTTGTAAAACACACTTTTATACAACACGCTCATTTGTTATCTTATATAAATTTATTATCCCAAACCCAACATTATTATCAAACACCTTATATTCAAATCGTGAAACTTAATTCTCAAGGTGTTCATTCAATCAACAAATGATAATAACCGAATGTTATTACTTCCTTAACCACAAACTAACACACACACAGATATATATATATATATATATATATAAGATATTCTTTTATATATAAAATATAGTCCTTTCAAAAACAGTGTGTCGGTTTGCCTTGTTTAGCATTTAGGAATTCCTATTGAATACATGTGGTCACAATGCATTGACTAAAATTCATAAACCACTCAACAGACAGATCAGTAGAAAACATTTTATTAGTCACTAACAAATACGCGCTCATATATATAATACACTCAAATTTATTCTAGGGAGTCTCTTACCCTATATCTAATGAGTTGCTCATCCTAGGGCATTACTAACCCTATCTCTAATGAGTCTTACCCCTACCATGCTCAGGTGTTCGCTCAACGTAAGCTCTGATACCAAATGTAACGAATGAGATTTTCGACCCTCAAAAATTGACTCTAATACGTCCATTGTATTGCGTGCCGAGCATTCAAGTGCCGGAAAAACCAATTGTTAAGGGTAAAAGAAAATAAAGACAGAACAAAATCTCATCGAAAGGAATAAATTTTAATATCAATAATCTTTACAGCAGAAAATTTGAAATATATATCATAGAGTCTAACGTATGCCCAACTTGGACAGTTTTAAATCTCTGTCCTTACAATTGCTGAAAAACCAAAGTGTAACGACCCTGAATTTTTTACATTTGAAATCAGAAGATTTAATTGATTTTAAATATTTGAATGATGGTTTAACTTGAATTTCAAACGTAAATATGGATTTGGCAATTAAATTATTGGATTTAATTTATTGAAGTTGAGTAAAAATTTGAATCTTCAGTTTAAGCTGATTAAAAATATTTTCGAGGCTTAGAAAATTTATATTAATAATACTGAAGTTAATGGAACTTTCAGAATTGAATTTGAAACTGTTTTGTTCAGTTTTGAATTTTATCGTTTAAATCAATATTTGAAAATAGCGTTCCGAGGCACAGTCTCGGAATTCGACGAAAGTAGTTCCATTGGATCCGCAATATTGTATTATTATTGGATTTCAATTTTCGTAATGTTTGGAGTGATCGTTTGGCTGTACGGTAAACAAACGCGCTGAAAATTAAATCGAAAATTCAATATTATAACTGGTCCAAAAAGCTATTTTCTCCATACGATCGAATTTGGACTCGAAACCTTTTCCATTGTGTTCGGAATAGACGTATAACATTATAAACGCCTAGCGGCACGCCTTGATAGGAAGTCGAAATTTTTGGCTTCGTTTTCGAGTCGATTGAATTTGAATTTAAATTGAATATTTATATTAGTCAACTGCAGTTGATATTATTTCACATCAGCCGTATTTTTATTCATTTCGAATCACTGTACACACCCTCTCCTTCACGCAACCTTTCACTCAAGTTCAGAAATCACGTCTTTATTTCATTTCAAATTAAAATTCAGAGAAAGTAAAAACAATGGCCGATGTTTCTCCTCTCTTCAAATTCGTTCGTTCTCTGCCCATTATCTCCAGTTTTTCAAAATCGCGAGCCTCTTTATATAATCGAGAATCCTTCCTCTGGCTACAAAATTAATCGAACCAAATTCATATGAAATCAGAGCCGAATCCCTCTCTTCATTTTCGAATCGAAGAAAGAAAAAAAGGGGCTACTGCGATCGAAAATCGATCGCAACTTCAAGCGCGGTGGTCGAACGAAGCTTGAGGAGTATCACGGGGCAGCATCGAAGCGCGGCGACGTGGTGCGATCTCGTGAAGCCCGAAGTCGAGGAGGTTGAAGTCATGGCATGTTCGTCGTTGGCGATCGTGATTTCCATTTCTTAACCCTCTGACCTAATCGTGGGAATTAGGACTCTGCGCGCGATGGTCAAGGAGTTCTAGGGCTGTGGCAGTGTCTTTCGAACATGAAGTTGAGATCGTGATTTTTTTTTGAAGTTGGAGTTCGTTGATTTAGGGGTTGCTGTTCATTTGCCTGGAACGAATTACTAAGGTATATAATTGTATCCTTAATTTAAATTCATTGCATGTTTTAAATTTTGTGAAAACAGAAGTTTAAATTCAGGAGAAAGAAGATGAAAATATTTTTTTAGAAGAAAAATTAGTTTGAAATTAAAATTATTAGATAAATTAAAAATTTATTTGATGGAAATTTAATTATTCGATTTGTTCGAATATTAATGAAATTTTATATAAATTGTTATACAAGGTCAAAATCTTAAAGAAAACAAGTCAAGACGGGAATGGATTGCAAAACGAAATCGAAGGTGAGATCTTCTCACTCAAATGAAAATTTGATTTTGCAGTTATTGATTGCTGTTTGGTTGTGATATTAGATATAGTAGGATATATCTATATATATGATTTGGAGTTGATATTCCCGCATTATATAGCGGATGAGACCCTATGCGCCGCATAATAGCGGATGATATTTTATAAATCCCATATACCGCGATATTCCACCTCGAAGTGGAATTGGTATTGTGCTAACATCTGTGGATGCAGGGAAACAGGTTGGAGGGATCCAACTGGATTCCTCAAATTGTATGAATTTGTTTCATATGCTGTGTGATGATTTATTGATAATCTGTGAATGATTATATCGATGATTAAATTGGTTGAAGGATATAATTTAGCCGAATGTATTTTTGGTATCGTTGGATACCAGAAATAAACAAAATTGGATTTTTGAAATTAAAGTTGGAAATTTTAAGTGAATTCTTTTGAAAGAATTGGGTGAATTTAAAAGAAGGAATTTAAAAGCGTAAAGTTGATTTTTGTAATCTTATCGAATTAATTCCAAAATATGGTGAAAAGATTTTTTTAAAATGGATTTCGGGTAATATTATTCAAAGGTTGAAGAATTTATTTGAAATATAAATTTTAATAATTGAAAGAAATAAAGGCATTTATTTTAAAGGAAGATAAATTCAGAAATCAATTTGGAATTTGATTTGGTGTTTGGAAATAAATCTTTGGGAAACCAATTAAAAATTTGATTTGGTATTTAAAATTAAATCCTGGGAAATCCATTCTAAAATCGATCAGATGTTTGAAATAAATGTTTGGAAAATCAATTTGGGATTGGAAATAAATTTGGAAATCAATTTTAAAGTTGATTTGGAGTTGAAAGTGAATATTTGAGAAATCGATTTGAAAATCGTATAAAAAGTGAATATTTGGGAATGTAAATAAAAAATGGAATTTATAAAGAAAAGGGAAATTTGTTTTAAAAATAAACACTGATTTATTTTTTAAAGTGTGGAAATACATTTACAGATTTGGGATGTAAATTTGAAATAAATCGATAAGGATTTATTTAAATTGGTTTAAATGGACCATTTTGAAATGGAAGTGTATTTTCCTTGAAAAGCCGAGTATATTTCCAAAGTAGTTTTAAATTATAAATGAAGAAATTCTGAAATTGGATTTGAAGGAATATTTTGGAGATAAAGTATTTGAACTCGGCAGATTTCTAGTGGAAATGAATCAATATTTGGAAATATATCCCGTGTAGGGAAATTGATTTGAAATTTGTTTTCAAAAGTTTGAAAGGTGAAAAGTGATTTGAAATTGGTTTCAAATAGTTGAAGTGTTGAAAATTATATCTTGAGAATATAATTTTGAAAATAAATAATTTGGGAAATTATTTGGAACCTGGTGATGTTGTGAATATTGATTGATAGTTAAATAACCGACTATCAATATTGACCTTTAAATAGGTATTTGTTTTGATTTGCTTGAAATTTGAATGCAACACTTATTTTTAAATAAGCGCTCATTATTCGGTTTAGCCGGGAGAGGACTTTGTGTCATATAACCCATTCTGAATAGTGATACGTCGAAATGGATCACATTTGAAGACCGGCGTTGAAGACCGGGTATTTGTGAAAACGATAGGATAACCTATCGATTGTCTCTGCACCGAGTAGCTACGGTATAGAGATTCCCTATGTGATGGGAAGTCCGATCGGGATTGTGGATACCCGGATTGCAAGGGCTTCTTTGGAAGTGCCTTCGGTTCTGTTCGAACCCGGAACAGACTTGTATGGTTGTATGTCTGACACTATACTTTGAGATATAAAGCTGATTTCTTTCAAATAGATTTCTGTTGGTGGCGGAGAATTTATTCTCTTAGCTTAACACCCTTCTCTGAGATGTACGAGCTCAGAGGTTATGTAGTTGAAGGTTATCAGTGATATACTCCCAATTTGGTAGTGTGGCATGCTAAGTGTTGCTGATCATTTGTTGATCATTTGTAGCATGGCTTTCGTGTAAAGCGTAGCTTTGTGGACGAGACTGCATCAGGACCTCACACCCCGAAAATGGTCGAAACAGGAAAGACGCGGCAAGGTTATGAGGGTCGCTCCCTTTAGGGTATGTCATTTCCTTCTGGAAAAAGGTAGTATCATGGTATGGAGCCCAGATGCTATACCTGTGTGGTGGCATCAATCTTATTTACTGTGTGATTGTTGCTTTGTGATCGAGGTGCCTCGGATAAAGGTCCCAAAGGACCGGGGGTGGCATATTCGTGTAGTAGTTACCTAGTTACAGAGGTAACCCGACCTTGTGTTGGTAGAGAGCTAGTTAGTTCTCAGGACGTCCCGCCAGAGGCGTACCCATTGGCAGTAGGAAGTTCCTTAGCCTGACCATTTGTTGGAAATCCAATTCCCAATACGAACCTTATACGGTTTTAGTTGTAGAACCTGCCATTTACTTATGGTGGTCACCACTGTTTAGATGGTAGCTATAGTAGGCATAGTTCGGAATGTCTATGCTGGCTAAGATTAATATTATACTTTCGAAATGTTTTCCACACTAGACATTAATAATAATATCAACTGATCTTTCGTAGTAATCATCTTTGACTATCATAAGGAGAAATATCCTCCAATTCTGCGTTTGCATTGTGTGTGTGGCGGGAGGCCTTATGGTAGTTTCATTTTCCAAAAGCATTGCGAATTTCTTTTATTTTCTTTGTGAAAATAACTGTTTTACGATCTCACACCAGTCACCCTGACTGACTCGGAGTTTATTATTCCCTTTCTAAACTCTGGGTGCCCATAATTTTCCACACGGGCAGCCTAGAGTTATGTTATCAGGATATTCTGGATATTCTGGAGCTTTGGAGACGAGCTGGATGGCGAGACGTACACTCGTACTTATTTATTTATTCCGCTGTGTATTCTGTATGGGGACAAGAATATATAACTGTCCATTGTTGTATTGTATAAACTGATATAGTTCTTTGTTTAAAAGACTAGTGATTATCTATTATATATTGTTCCGTTGCGAATGTGAGATTCTGATATTGTTTCTGTTTTTGTTTTTCTGTTTCCTTTTTCTTCTGTCTTCTTCTACCTCTTCTTTTCAAACCTAACAATTCGGTTTTCCAGCAATCGATAGTTCGGCAGTTGATACAATGGTTGTATTGATGTCGACTTTCGAGCGTCGAAAAGTCGAAATGTTACATGTGGTATCGGAGCTTTTGGTTAAGCGACAACCCTGGCTCTGTTGGGTGTTACTCATTAGAGATAGAGCAGTAGTACTCTAGAATGAGTGTGAGTGTAATAATAGATATGAGCGCGTATTTGTTAGTGAATACAAAAATTGTTTTGTATTGTGTTGACTTATCGGTTGATTGTTTATAGATTCCGGTCAGTGCAGTCTGGCCAACTGTAATCGATAGGGGTTTCTAAACTCTTAAACAAGGTAATCCGACACGGTATTGTTTTAAATAGGGTAAATGAAATAATTTTGCCCAAAACTATTTCTGTATAGAAAAGAAATCATTTTCTATGAATTATTATAGTATATGGATGCTTGGTTGTTTGAAAGTGATAATATTGAATTATTATCATTGTTATATGGAAACAGAATGAGAAATAATGGTATAACCAAAAAAAATTAAGATAAATTCATTTAACAAATGAAATTTATAAATTGAATTGAAAGGATAAGGAAATGAATTCATATTCGAATGAGATTTGTAAATTGTAAATGTGATTTATAATTTGGAATAGAATTCCAGGAAAATATTTGAAAATAAAATTTATTAATGGAATGAATTTGTGAATGAACAAATGAGGTTACATTTGTAAATAAATGAATTGGAATTGAATAATGTAATGAGATTTGATTTGAATCAACTTGAAGAAAAAATCCAAACTTGGAAAAAATAAAATAAAATGGATTGAATTCAAGTAAACTAACTTGATAATGTATTAATTCATGAAATAATGAATTGGAAGTTGAATGAGTTAAATTAAAATTGAATTGTGAGTTGAATAAAAATGGTTTGAATTTGCATATAAATTCAAGTAAGTAGAGAAAAAATAAATTGAAATTTCCTTGTTATTGATAAAGAAAATTTGAGATGAATTGAATACGGAAATTTGAAATTTAAAAAGGATAAGTGAATATACTGATTGAATTAAATTAGTAGATGGAATGGATTTGATAAATGAAAAAATCAAATCAAAGATTTAAATTAGAAATTGTTTACAAGGAAAATGAACTTAAGTTTGAGTTGAAATAACTTAAGCAATATTGGATAAAAGCTCGACTTAAGAAAAGAAATAGTAAAATGGTTGTTGTCGAGTTTTGTGAAATGGTTTCAAGTAAAATGGAATTAAAATAAATTGAATTGGTATCAATTTAAATTAGTTATAAACTAGAATGAATATTCTATTAGGTGAATATCGTCGAAATTTGCGTAGAAACAATTGATTTTTGACGCAAACGAAATTGTATCAAATTCTATGAGTCAATAAAAGCAAATGAAATTGATTTTGGAATTAATTGAAAGGGATATGAGTTAGATTCATTCAAAAATGAATTGAATATAAGGAATTGCATTGTAAACCATTGAATTGAATGTAAATTAGATGAAAGCAATTTAATTTTTATTGAAACTTTATAAATTGCTAATGGAAATTGTTTTGGATGTATTGCTTATGAAATCTATGTATTTGCTACTGAAATGAGTAAAATGTTAATAGATTTCCTATATATGTCACTTACATATTTAAATTGAGTAAGTACAGGTTTTTGGAAGCCGTTTGGATGCATTTTGGGTTGCGCAAATGCTTAAAAATAACCGCTTTGCTTAAAATGCTAATAAAGGTACGCCTACGCAATAAAAATAGGAAATATGAACTGTTTTTGCTTTTCCGACCGTGTGGGTCGATGTATATATTTTTTTTTGTCAAATTGCAAAAGCTCCTCCATACAAAGGAGACTCCGTCAAAATTTTCTGAAAATTTTGGGAGTTAGAAAAATTTGGAATTTTTGGAAATTTCCACTAACGACAATAGATTTCAAATTAGAATTTGAAATGAGGTGAATAAAACTCAATAGTCGGAATTAGACGATGAATCGAATTCAAGTAAAATTTGAAATGAAAATCTGAATGAAAATTTGGAAATAAAAGTATTGAGATTTGAAATGAATTAGTAAATTGAAGCAAATTGATTTTATATGGAATTGGAATCCAATTTGAATAGAAATAAATTAAAATCAAGTGGTAGTGAAGTGAAAATAAATATAAGAAGTATGTAAATACTTATATTGAACTTAAGAAATAAAGAATGAAATTCTTAAGAAAAATTGGTATTGGGAATCCAATAAGTAAATTTGGACATTGTTGTTAAGTAAAGTATATAGGGATTATAAAGGCTATAGGAAAATGGAATTGGATTTTGATTTTGAAGTTAAATTTGAATTTGTTCGACAATAAGGTATGTATTTAAAAATTTCAGTATGAAATTTGATGAGTTTCTGATTTTGCCACTTGGCATTTTGTTTTCTATTGGGATTTGAGAGTCCGTAGGGACATTTTGTAGTCGTACCGAGCTAGCCGCGCAAAGAAGACGCTGGCGAAATTTTTCAAAAATTTAGAGAGTTAGAAATTTTTTGAGAAATTTTGGATAATTTACAATTTGAATTTAAATTTGAATTTGAATTGTGAAGTAAAATAAAGTTGTTTGAACTTATGAATAAGTTTGGAAAGTTAGAAAAAGATTAGTGTGTCTTAATAAAAGATTATTCTGGAAAGTTGTTTAAAACTATTTGGATTTGAGAAAATAGTTAACGAGGATTGGATCATTCTTCTTAACTTGTAATTTCGGGACGAAATTCTTTTAAGGGGGGAAGAATGTAACGACCCTGAATTTTTGACATTTGAAATCAGAATATTTAATTGATTTTAAATATTTGAATGATGGTTTAACTTGAATTTCAAATGTAAATATGGATTTGGCAATTAAATTATTGGATTTAATTTATTGAAGTTGAGTAAAAATTTGAATCTTCAGTTTAAGTTGATTAAAAATATTTTCAAGGCTTAGAAAATTTATATTAATAATACTGAAGGTAATGGAACTTTCAGAATTGAATTTGAAACTATTTTGTTCAGTTTTGAATTTTATCGTTTAAATCAATATTTGAAAATAGCGTTCTGAGGCACAGTCTCGGAATTCGACGAAAGTAGTTCCATTGGATCCGCAATATTGTATTATTATCGGATTTCAATTTTCGTAGTGTTTGGAGTGACCGTTTGGCTGTACGGTAAACAAACGCGCTGAAAATTAAATCGAAAATTCAATATTATAACTGGTCCAAAAAGCTATTTTCTCCATACGATCGAATTTGGACTCGATCGCTTTTCCATTGTGTTCGGAATAGGCGTATAACATTATAAACGCCTAGCGGCACGCCTTGATAGGAAGTCGAAATTTTTGGCTTCATTTTCGAGTCGATTTGAATTTGAATTTAAATTGAATATTTATATTAGTCAACTGCAGTTGATATTATTTCACATCAGCCGTATTTTTATTCATTTCGAATCACTGTACACACCCTCTCCTTCATGGAACCTTTCACTCAAGTTCAGAAATCACGTCTTTATTTCATTTCAAATTAAAATTCAGAGAAAGTAAAAACAATGGCCGATGTTTCTCCTCTCTTCAAATTCGTTCGTTCTCTTCCCATTATCTCCAGTTTTTCAAAATCGCAAGCCTCTTTATATAATCGAGAATCCTTCCTTTGGCTACAAAATTAATCGAACCAAATTCATACGAAATCAGAGCCGAATCCCTCTCTCCATTTTCGAATCGAAGAAAGAAAAAAAGGGGCTATTGCGATCGAAAATCGATCGCAACTTCAAGCGCGGTGGTCGAACGAAGCTTGAGGAGTATCGCAGGGCAGCATCGAGGCGCGGCGACGTGGTGCGATCTCGTGAAGCCCGAAGTCGAGGAGGTTGAAGTAACGACATGTTCGTCGTTGGCGATCGTGATTTCCATTTCTTAACCCTCTGACCTAATCGTGGGAATTAGGACTCTGCGCGCGATGGTCAAGGAGTTCTAGGGTTGTGGTAGTGTCATTCGAACATGAAGTTGAGATCGTGATTTTTTTCTTCTGAAGTTGGAGTTCGTTGATTTAGGGGTTGGTGTTCGTTTTGCCTGGAACGAATTACTAAGGTATATAATTGTATCCTTAATTTAAATTCAATGCATGTTTTAAATTTTGTGAAAACAGAAGTTTAAATTCAGGAGAAAGAAGATGAAAATATTTTTTTAGAAGAAAAATTAGTTTGTAATTAAAATTATTAGATAAATTAAAAATTTATTTGATGGAAATTTAATTATTCGATTTGTTCGAATATTAATGAAATTTTATATAAATTGTTATACAAGGTCAAAATCTTAAAGAAAACAAGTCAAGACGGGAATGGATTGCAAAACGAAATCAAAGGTGAGATCTTCTCACTCAAATGAAAAGTTGATTTTGCAGTTATTGATTGCTGTTTGGTTGTGATATTAGATATAGTAGGATATATCTATATATATGATTTGGAGTTGATATTCCCGCATTATATAGCGGATGAGACCCTATGCGCCACATAATAGCGGATGATATTTTATAAATCCCATATACCGCGATATTCCACCTCGAAGTGGAATTGGTATTGTGCTAACATCTGTGGATGCATGGAAACAGGTTGGAGGGATCCAACTGGATTCCTCAAATTGTTTGAATTTGTTTCATATGCTGTGTGATGAATTATTGATAATCTGTGAATAATTATATCAATGATTAAATTGGTTGAAGGCTATAATTTAGCCGAATGTATTTTTGGTATCGTTGGATACCAGAAATAAATAAAATTGGATTTTTGAAATTAAAGTTGGAAATTTTAAGTGAATTCTTTTGAAAGAATTGGGTGAATTTAAAAGAAGGAATTTAAAAGAAGGAATTTAAAAGCGTAAAGTTGATTTTTGTAATCTTATCGAATTAATTCCAAAATATGGTGAAAAGATTTTTTTTAAATGGATTTTGGGTAATATTATTCAAAGGTTGAAGAATTTATTTGAAATATAAATTTTAATAATTGAAAGAAACAAAGGCATTTATTTTAAAGGAAGATAAATTCAGAAATCAATTTGGAATTTGAGTCGGTGTTTGGAAATAAACCTTTGGGAAACCGATTAAAAATTTGATTTGGTATTTAAAAATAAATCCTGGGAAATCCATTCTTAAATCGATTATGTGTTTGAAATAAATGTTTGGAAAATCAATTTGGTATTGGAAATCAATTTGGAAATCAATTTGAAAGTTGATTTGGAGTTGAAAGTGAATATTTGAGAAATCGATTTGAAATCATATAAAAGTGAATATTTGGGAATGTAAATACAAAATGGAATTTATAAAGGAAAGGGAAATTTGTTTTGAAAATAAACACTGATTTATTTTTTAAAGTGTGGAAATAAATTTACAGATTTGGGATGTAAATTTGAAATAAATCGATAAGGATTTATTTAAATTGGTTTAAATGGACCATTTTGAAATGGAAGTGTATTTTCCTTGAAAAGCCGAGTATATTTCCAAAGTAGTTTTAAATTATAAATGAAGAAATTCTAAAATTGGATTTGAAGGAATATTTTGGAGATAAAGTATTTGAACTCGGCAGATTTCCAGTGGAAATGAACCAATATTTGGAAATATATCCCGTGAAGGGAAATTGATTTGAAATTTGTTTTCAAAAGTTTGAAAGGTGAAAAGTGATTTGAAATTGGTTTCAAATAGTTGAAGTGAAATGACCCTAGTTATTTCACCTAATTTTTACTAGGATTTTTTTTTACATCAATAAATCTCCTAGAGTCATTTAGCCTTTCTACTAAATTATCCAGGATCCTAATTTTTCTACTAATATATTTATATCAGTTCATCAATAAATATATTCACATACATATGAAGATGTATGTGACCCTCTTGCTTGGATCAGAGTGTTGTTTAGCAAGAGTGCATCCTGATTGAATTTGAATTTCTAATCAACCAGTACATAGCTCATTTTCCATGCCTTTTGATATTTGAGTCAGGGTAATGAATCCCATAATCATATGCAATATGTACTTAGTAATTTTTGCCCATTCCTATAGTGATTGTCTGTTAGTTTGAGATAGCAAAGTGATCTCAGATTATATAGCAAGCCACCATAATTTTAGTTTAATTATTTGGTATTGGATTAAAGCCAGAAAGGAAAATGATATACTCATTTATCATTTTCAACACAAGTGATTTTATCACAAATTTCTTTACTTATAACCAAGTCAGTTGAGTAATTCTTTCATAATCTATATAGTTGTATTTTTCTGAACCAAATTTATTCCCTAATCCCTGAGTTACCTCAGCTTGCATCTAGTTTACAGGTTGCTTTACTGGATTTAGAGAATCCAGATTTTATGGTCACTTAACAAAAGTAGTAATTAAGTACTATGTGTGCATATCAGATGTATTGTGCTCTCTGGACTAAGAAACCTTCTCAAAAGTAAAAGAGAATTGCTCAAGTATTTGAAAATGTCTTTGTACTTACATTTGCAAAGAAAGCTTCAGATTTTACAAATGCATTTTCAAACTTTACACCCAAAAACTCTGGTCATCTTGATCAACCCAGACCTCACTATTTTTTAAGTGGGTTAACCCCATGACTAGATCATCAAAACACTAGTGCCTGGCTATTGCAATGTGAATTTAGATTTAAGATACTTGGAAAATCTCTTAGAACATGTAAACCTCTTTATAAAATGCACAAATATATATATATATATATATATATATATATATATATATATATATATTCTTCTTTTATCAAAACACTTCTGCATATTATTTCTAAATTCTTGAAAAATTACTTCTAGCTAAAAATTCAGATTTTTAACCTTCAAACTTAAAGTTTTAAGTAACTTGAAATTAACTAATACAGTATATGTATATATACATGTCCATTTCTCAAATACAGGCATATGTCATTTACAGATTTCCACCATAATACTCAAATATATATTTTCTTGCATAGATTCAACTAAGTCTTTGGTTAATCCCAAACTTAATACATTACTAGATTCAATTAAAACAACTAAATAAATCCAAACATTCAAGATCATTACATAACAACCAAAGCAGAACTATAAAAACTTCCCAGATTACATGCAAATAATTCATTCTAAGTTCTTATTTAATTCTAATTTAGCATGCTTATCCAATCATTCTCATTAGCCATAGCAGCTTCCTATTTAGAACCAGCATTCCCTGAAAGAGCATTAGAGGCTGCCCCATTTTAAATGAGACACCCCGGATGCCATAAGCAAACAAGGGTCAGATACAAGATCTGGTATGAGCAATATCAAAAATTCCATGATATTAAGTAAATAAGTGAGACATAAACATTTTGTATAAGTTGGCATAGCTTCTTTGATCAATTTGCCTGACTTGTTTATGATATATTGTGCATATATGATCAGTATTTAAGACTAATCATGTACACACATTCAACTATGCAATCATACATGTCAAACAGAGATACTCAGGAACTATCATAGCTCCAGTCCAACCAACCTAGGAATAACTCAAGTTCCTACTTCATCAATTTAAGGTTGCATTTACCAAATTAATTCCTAGCCTCATCTGCCATAAAGGAATCACGGGGACACATTGCAATAAAATAATTCACAATATTGCACAAAGATCTCAGGGCTTAAACAAACCATGTGCCAACTTGCATACTTTAAATACAACAAGCATTCCAGTAGTCTTCTTGGCTCACAATCCTTAGTTTATTTACTAAGTATTCATGTTTGATCCTATCATGAGATAGCTAGGTGATTGAATCACAGTGTACATGAAACATTACATAGAGCTTACAAGCATAATTCAAGAACAAGCTAACATTCATGTCCAATGGAAATCATATTTTCAAATATTCTGGCTTAAAGAAAATACAAGAATGTTTACAACTGGGAATAAAGACTAGGCATGTGGGTTATTATTGTTTCATAAGCAACCATGTTTGAACTATATTCAAGATCTAGCTTAAACAAGATTTCTGGCTCATGGGTTTTCTATTTGATCAAGGGTTCAGCACTTTTGGATATTTCCATTGCAACCTTGAGTCTTTCATTTGAGCCTCAGCACTTACACAAGTGTAATGCAACTCATATACATTTTGATTTCTATATTTTCCATGCCATATCTGAACCAGTTACAAGTATTCTCTATTTACTTTCATAGTTTCATACTTTAACATTTCTGGGTATAACCAAACAGAGCAAAATACTCAACTGTCAAAGCAATCAAAAGCATTCAGAAACACCCATTAAAGCATCCATTAAAACTATAGTAATAAATCTAAATTATGTAGAAAAATAACATAAGCTTGGTTGCCTCACAACATGACTTAATGCCATGGGTTTAGTGAGATTACTCACAGAAAAATGCTTCTTTTGCCTAATCCAGAAAAGAAACCTTTCAAAACTTGATTTTCTGCTTGCAAATATTTTCTTCTTTGTTTTCTTAAATGTCTTGGGTAGCAAATGATTTTTTTCTGGTTTATACTTGGATTTATAAGAGAGGTTTTTCTATGGTTTTATCATTGTAAAATCCCATTCCTACCCTGGCCAAGACTCATGCATTCTGCATTTCAGATTTGCCTATTTTCCACCCTTAATACCCCGGCCATATGTGATGCTTACCTCCCCTTTTTTCTTTTCCAAAATATATCATATTCTTACCAAGTCATGATAATTGTGTGACATTGTCACTTGTTTATTTTCTAAAAATCCTCCTTTCTATTTTCTGCCTAAAGCAATTATTTTGCTTGCAATTTGTCTTTTGCTATTTTAGTGTTACAATTTCACTTGCTTATTTCTTTTTAATATTTTCAGTACTTAAAGAAATGTACATTTGCATACATATCCTATCTAGGCTTATTTAACTCCTCCTTAATTTCAGAAAGATATGCACCTATATGTGCATACAAGTTTTTCAAATCCTTGTAACATATTTTTTTTCTTCTGGGTTTTAAATAAAATCTGTTTACTGATTCAAAACAAAACTTACTTTTCTTATTTTCTGTGATGATTCGTATAATTCCATAAATCAAATATCCATATCACAAAATCATGTTTGTAATGCTTTTTAATTCTTGTTTTGATTTAAGGAGATTTGGAGTTCTTCCTTGTGCCATGTCAGTGTGCACGTGCACACATGCACACACACTTGTACATAATTAATTCCATATATTCCTATACAAATAAATTCATATATTTTCAAAATTCAACTAAAATAAGATTCCATGAATTTCTAGGGTATTACAATCACCCCACCTTTTTAGGAATTGTGTCCTCACAATTTTCTCATTTTGACTTTAAGTATTTCCAGATTTTTTTTAAAATCTACCAAACATTGCATAAGCAAACAATTCAGTCAAAACAACCATACATATTAAACTTTTAGGAATTTTAGTTTTTACCTTCCACTGCAAAAAGCTTAGGGTAATCCATCTTTATCTTATCCTCTAATTCCCATGTACAATCATTAGGGTCTAGGCTCCATTGAACCTTTACTAATTTCAAAGTTTTGCTCCTCAACTTCTTTTCCTCTTTAGCTAAAATCCCCACTGGTTCTTTCTCATAGACCAAATCATGATTTATTTGAACTTAAGTTGGTTTCTCTAGAATTTCCTCTTTATCATGTACCCATCTCCTAAGTTGTGACACATGAAATACATTGTGCATTGCACTCATCTCTTCTGGTAGCTCCAACTTATATGCTAATGAACCTATTCTTTCCAAAATCTTGTAAGGTCCAACATACCTTGGGGTAAGTTTTCCCTGCTTGCCAAACCTCAACACCTTCTTCATAGGTGACACTTTGATGAAAACATAATCACCAACTTCATATTCTACCTGCTTCCTCCTTACATCTTCAAACTTCTTTTGCCTATCTTGAGTTGCTGCCATTCTTCTCCTCACCAGTTCAATTTTCTCTGTAGTCTCTTTAACATACTCAGGCCCTAAGATAGCCTTTTCTCCTGCTTCAACCCAACATATTGGTGACAAACATGGTTTGCCATACAAGGCTTCAAATGGTGCCATGCCTATGGTGCTTTGATAACTATTGTTATATGTAAATTCAGCCAAATGGAGGTGATCTTCCCGATTACCTCCAAAGTCTAATGCACATGCCCTCAACAAATCCTCCAAAACATTATTTATTACTTCAGTTTGACCATCTGATTGGGGGTGGTATGCAGTACTCAAGCATAATTCACTCCCCATGGCTTCTTGAAAGCTCTTCCAAAATCTGGAGGTAAAGATTGTGTCGCTATCACTCACTATAGTTTTAGGGATTCCATGCAACCTTACTACTTCTCTCATGAATATTTGAGCTAGTTTAGGTGCATTTCTTTCTGCCTTCACTGGTATAAAGTGTGCCACTTTAGTCAATCTATCAACTACTACCCAAATGCTTGTATTTCCTCTCTTTGATCTAGGCAGACCATCTATGAAATCCATAGATATATCTTCCCATTTCCACTGCGGTATACTTAGAGGTTGTAATAGGCCTGAGGGTCTTTGGGTTTCTGCTTTGACTTGTTGGCAAGTCATACACTTTGCAACATGTTTGGCCACATCAGTTTTCATCCATCTCCACCAATAATCCCTCTTTAAGTTTTGGTACATCTTGGTGCTGCCTGGATGTATAGAATATTTGCTCCTATGATATTCATTAAGTATCTCTTCCTTCAATCCCATATCCTTTGGAACACATATCCTACCTTTATTCCTTAAGTAACCATTCTTATCAATGTGGTAGTTTGCTACTTCTTCTCCTTTTTCTATTAGAGTTTTCTTTTCTAATAAAACTGGATCTTCCCCTTGCATTTTTCCCACTTTCAAAATTAAATCTGATTGCAAAGTTATCAAACTTAATTTTCCTTTACTCCCTTCTTCAATCATCTCCATGTTTACCTCACTGTTTTCCTCAATTTCCAAATCAGTAAGTAGAGATAAATTTCTAAACTCTTCTATCATTAACATGGCTACTTTTGCATGCTGCCTGCTCAAAGCATCTACAACCTTATTAGCTTTTCCTGGAGTATAAAGTATGTCTAAATCATATGCTACTAGAAACTCAACCCATCTATGTTGCCTCATATTCAAATCTTTTTGTGAAAAGAGATATTTCAATGCCTTATGGTCAGTGTATAAAATAAACTTAGCACCTAGGAGATAATGTCTCCAGAGCTTTAGTGCATATACTACTGCTGCCAACTCAAGATCATGGGTTGCATACTTTGATTCATGTGGCTTCAATTGTCTTGATGCATAGGCCATAACTTGATCTTGCTGCAATAATACAGCTCCTAGCCGAGAACCACTTGCATCAGTATAAACAATTAAATCGTCATTTCCTTCTGGTACTTTCAACACTGGTGCATTGACTAAGGCCTCCTTGATTCTACTAAAGGCTTGTTCACATTTCTCAGTCCATATAAAGGGTTGGTTCTTTCTAGTTAGGTATGTAAGAGGTGATGACATCTTAGAAAAATCTTTTATAAATCTTCTGTAATACCCTGCCATTCCCATAAATGACCTAACTTCTCCTACTGTGCGTGGCCTTTTCCATGCTTGGATAGCCACAATTTTATTGGGGTTCACTGAAATGCCTTTAGCAGATATAACATGCCCAAGGAAATGCACTTCTTCTTTCCAAAATGCACACTTAGAAAATTTTGCCTTCAAATCTTTTTCTCTTAATCTAGACAAAACAAGGTGTAAGTGATTTTCATGTTCCTCTACTGTTTTAGAATAAATCAAAATATCATCAATAAAAATCAATACAAACTTGTCTAAATAGTCCCTGAATATCCTATTCATCAAGTCTACAAAGTATGATGGGGCATTTGTCAACCAAATGGCATGACAAGAAACTCATATAAACCATACCTAGTATTAAAGGCTGTATACTTAACACTTGAGTTCTCAACCTTCATCTGATGAAATCCAGATGCCAAGTCTAATCTAGAAAATATTTTTGCCCCACTAAGTTGATCAAAAAGATCATCAATTCTAGGTAAGGGGTACTTGTTTTTAATAGTGACTTTGTTTAGCTCCCTGTAATCTATACACATCCTTAGAGTACCATCATGTTTCCTTACAAACACTACTGGAGCACCCCAGCATGAATTACTTGGTCTTATAAATCCTTTGCTTTCCAATTCTTCTAACTGTTTCTTCAATTCCTTCAACTCACTTGGCCCCATCCTAGTGGGTTTCTTAATAATTGGACTTGCTCCTGGTATTAGACTAATCTGAAATTCCACTGGTCTGTGGTGTGGAACACCCTCAACTTCTCCAAACACATCTAAGTATTTGTTAATTATGGGGATTTCTTCAATAGAAGGCTCACTGGGATCCTTCTTTAAGTCAATCAAATGATATAATTTCCTTTCTTTGGCTACTTCACACAAAATTGTGATTCTTGGGTCTCTAGAATTTTGTAATGATATGGTGGATGAGTCTAAATTAATTATGGCTTTGTATTGCCTTAACCAGTCTACTCCCAATATAACACCTATATTTGGGTAATTTAAAACATATAAATTGGAAATAAAAACATTTCCTCCTATGTTTAATTCCACATCCACACAAATCATGTTTAAAACACTAGAACTTCCCAATGGGCTTTGCACTAACATAGGGGTTTCAACCAGTATGCAATTTAATTTAAGCAATGCAACTAATTCATGGGAAATCAGAGAATGTGTTGCCCCTGTGTCATACACTACTGATATAGGTAGGGTACAAATAAATAAGGTACCTTCCACTTGACCATGGTTTTCTGCAATAGCCTCTACTGTGGATTTGCTTTTGCTCTCCAAACTTGCTAGCTTCCCTTGCTGTTTATACTCAGGGCAATTTCTCTTGATATGTCCCTCCTTACCATATAGCTAGCATTTGAAAGCTCCTCCCTTCAATTCTGGACACCTTGGTTTGATATGTCCTTCTTTTCCACAATGATGACATGTTATTTTCCTCTTTGTATCAGTGGTCTTAGTATCATTGGTTTCCTTGCTTTCTGTCTCCTCCTTCTTTTTGTCATAGGGGTAATATCTTTCCTTATTTTTCTTATTGTTGTTATTCTTAAAACTCTTATACTTCTCCCTTTCCTTGTCATGTTGCTCAAATTTTAAGGCCAGATTAATGACTTGATCAAAAGTTTTATCTGCATATGGCAACATAGCCCTACTAAGCCCTGGGTTTAAACCCTTAATATACCTATCATTCTTTGATGCCTCATCAGCCACAAGCATAGCTCCATACTTAGACAAGCCCTCAAACCTATGAGTATATTCAGTCACATTAAAAGTTCCCTGCCTATGCCTGATGAATTCTTCAAGTAATAGAGTTTTGGCTGATGCTGGAACAAATCTAGCTTCCAACATCTCCTTGAATTGATTCCAAGTGATTTCATTCTCAATCCTCCCAGCTATGACTACCTCCCACCAGCTTAAAGCCACACCTTTCAGTTGTCTTGAGGCCACTTGCCTCTTCCTTTGATCATCCAATTGCATGCCATTGAAAATTCTATCCAGTGTTCTCAACCATGCTTGAATTTCCATCACATTTTCAGTCCCTTCAAAGCTCTTGCCTCCTAAATTGGTATAAGTCTTTAATAGTTTGGAAAGTTCCTCATATGGGTTCTCAAGTCTCTGCCCTACTCCATCTGTAACGACCCAGAATTTCAGATATTTGAAATTTGAATATTTAATTAATTTTGAATATTAATTAGTGAAATTAATAAGTTGAATAATTTAAAATTCGAATATCTGGATTTAATTGGATAATTAAATCGATAAATTAATGATTGAAATTCCAGAAATAATTGAAATCTGGATTTAATGTGATTGAAAATGATTTATGAAGTTATATTAAATCATGTTGAAGTTATAGTGATGTTATAGAACTTTTAAAATTGAATTTAAAGTTAATCTGTGAAAATTGAATATTTTAATATTTAATCGACTAGTGAAATTAGCCATTTTTGGGACTGTCTCAGAATTGGACGAAACTAGTTCCATTGGATCCGTAATAGTTTTTTTATTATCGGATTTCAATTTTCATAGCAATCGGAGTTGTCATTTGACTGTGACAGCTCGAAACGCATCGAAATTATTTTAATATTAATTTGGCGAGTTAAAATAGTCATTTTTCAAAAAGTCTTGGATTTCGATGAAACTAGTTTCATCGAATCCGTAATGTGATATTATTGTATGGTTTCAAATTTCAAGTCAATCGGATTTATCGTTTGTCCGGGGCAAGCCAAAACGCCTCGAAATCGGTTTAAATCGATTTAATTTAAATTTGATCGTTTAATTCCGTAAATCGCACAGATGACCGAATTAGCTTCCGAAACACGTTCCATTGCGTTCGGAACGCGGGGTAAACCTTACAAACGCCAGGCGGCACGTGTAATTTGGAGATCGTTTGGAAAAGTCGTTTTAAAATAAATTTAATATCATTCATATACGTATATATATATCTATACGTTAACAAACCCTAACCCTAAACGTTACAGCCGCCACTCCAATTATCAATGGCCGATAATCTCATTCCTTCTCCTCCTCTTTTCTTCAAATCCAAGCATCGATTCAAGAAAGTTTCAACTGTAAAGTTCGAGAGCTCGTCGAGAGCTTCAATATCAACGGTTAAGATCGTATCTAGCGAAGTGGATTGAGCAGAATATTATCGTAAAGTGCTGCCGTTCGCACGCGTTTCAAGAGGAGTGGGGACCACCGAGCTGGCCATGGGTTCAGGCGAAGGTCAAGGGGAGCTAGGCGCGTCTTCCGGCATCATCTGATCGACTTCTGGCGAAGTGTGGTGGTCACGAAAATTGCTTGATGGAGGCGGCTTTGGGTTTAAACGCACGTAGCTTGGAAGCTTGTTCGTGTGGGAGAAGATGGGAGCAAGGGCTGAGATGTGGGGTTAGGAAATCGAACGGCCAGATGTGATAAGGTTGTAAATTGTAAAAGAAAAATAGAAATTAATTATATTATAAATTATATAAATCTTTAAAAGGCTGTAACTTTTTACTGCAAGGTCAGAAAATTACGAAACGAAAAGCGTTGGCTTCGTATTGACGAGCTCTACGCTATGAAACTGAATTGGAGCCATTTGGAGCTAGTGTGAATTTTGGATGAAATTAAACGTCTGTTTATTTTATTCGAAATAAACGCTGAAATCGAAATTGAAATCAAGGTGAGAACTCCTCACTCAATCGAATGTTTTGTTTCGCTTTAATTTTTAAATAGTTAGATTTAAAATTGTTGAGAATGCTGATTGTGTGAATTGGATGATGATTGCTATTTATTGTGATAAATAGACATTATACGCCGTTATTAAGCGGAGGTTAATTATTAAAAACATATACCGCGATAATTTCACATTGAAGTGGAATTGGTATTATTTATATATATAGCGATATATACATATTGGCATATGTATATAGTGCAGTTGTTGATTTCCCGCATTGTATAGCGGATGAGACCCTATTGCGTCGTTAGTAAGCGAATAATATTTATTAAACCCATATACCGCGATAATTCCGTACTGGAGCGGAATTGGTATTGTGCTAACATCTGTGGATGCAGGGAAACAGGTTGGAGGGATCCAACTGGATTCCTCACCGTATTGATTATTTACAGATATTGTGATATATTCTGTTGTCATATGATGATATATGATGTTTTGATTGTTGTGATTGATGATTGGTGCTGTTGCATCATCGGATCCATTTTTGAAGTTTAAAAATAACGATTTGATTTTAAAAGGATTTTTAAAAGTGATTTTTTGGAATAAATAGTTGATTATTTATAAAATGGTTTAAACTGGGATTTTTGAATTATAAACGGTTTATATAAAAGATTTATAAAATTGATATTTATAAATTTAAAAGTTGGAATTATAAAACGAGTTTTTATAAGTGTTAAAATGGAGTATAATTGGATTTCATAAGTTAATGAAATTTAATAGATTTATAATGTGAAGTTATAAAATGAATAGATCTTTGTAAATAAAAGATTTATAAGTAATTAACTTATAATTTAGATTTTTGGTATAAAATTGAGTTATAAATCGAATTTGTTAATTCAAGGATTTTTATAAATCGAAGTTTTATAAATAGAATTGGAATTTATAAACATTGTTTTATAAAATTCGAAATCACTTATTTTGATAAGTGAATTATAGAAGTAATTAAAGGAATTAAATCCACGATTTTGGATAGTGGATAATCCTTTAAATAAAATGTGTAGAAATGTTAAGTTTGGATAATGAAGTATATTCACGATTTTGGACAGTGAATATATTATTAAATAAAATGGGTATGGTTTGGAAAGTGATATTACGAAATAAAGTAATTATTTTAAAAGATGTTTTAAAACGTGTTAAGTATCGAAACATAGATTTCAACAGTTATTGTTGAAATAGACGTTTCGAGGAATAAGGAAATGGTGGACTATAACACTGTTGTTATAGTAAATGATTTCCGAAAGGAAATGTTTTAATAGTATTGGGATTTATATATCTATTTAAATTTCGAATCCCTATACTAGTGATTTTGGGTTGTTGTAACGATGTTCTACGCAACATTCGTTTTGACTCAAATAAAATTTGTGAAAGAGAATGATTTCCTTAAAGAATGAAATATATACTTAAATTTTGATTTAAGTATATTGAGTATTTTCAAATGTTGAAAATAAATGGATTTGTGAATTACCTATTATTAAATAGGTATGGAAATGCTTTTCCAATATGAAGTGAAATGTTTTGGGATTTATCTTCAAAGATAAATTGAAATGTGGAAATTGATTTGAAATTGTTTTCAAATAGTTGAAGTGTGGAAATTATATATCTTGTAAAGATATTTTTGGAAGATAAATAATTGGGAAAATTATTTGGAATCTGATGATGTTGCGCATCTCTATTGATAGTTAAATAACCGATTGTCAATAATTACCTTGAATAGGTATTTGTTGTGAATTGAATGAATTTGAATGCCACACTTATTTTTGAATAAGCGCTCACTATTCGGGTTAGCCGGGAAAGGACCATGGGGTCGAATAACCCATTCCGAATATGTGATACGTCGTTATGAATCGCATTTGATGACCGGTGTTGAAGACCGGATATTTTTGAAAACGGAAGGATTACCGTCGAGTTACTCTACATCGGTTGATCTCCGATTTAGAGGTTTTATCACCCTTAGTGACGGGAAGTCCGGACGTGATTGGAAATTATCCGGATTTGCAGGGGCTTCGTGAGAAGTGCCTTCGGTTCTGTTCGATCCCGGAACAGACTTGTATGGTTACGTGTCTGACATTACAATTTGAGATGTAAAGCTGATTTCTTTCAAATACATTTCTGTTGGTGGCGGAGAATTTATTCTCTTAGCTTAACACCCTTCTCTGAGACGTACGAGCTCAGAGGTTATGTAGTTGAAATTTATCAGCGATATATTCGCAATTTGGTAATGTGGCATGCTGAGTGTTGCTGTGTGATGATCAGTGTTTGATCATTTGCGATATGATCATTTGTTTGATCATTTATCTTTGTGATCATAGGTTGATCATCTGTTGACCCAAAGCGTGGCTTTTTGTGAAAAAGCGTAGCTTTGTGGACGAGACTTCGTCAGGGCCTCAACAACCCGGAAATGGTCGAAACAGGAATGTTGCGGCAAGGTTATGAGGGTTGCGCCCTTTAGGGTATGTCATTTCCTTCTGGAAAGGGGGGGTATCATGGTATGGAGCCCAGATACTTACTCATGTGGATACACTTATTTATTATGTGTGATGATGGTTACCGAGCGCTCGGATAAAGGTCCCAAAGGACCGGGTGATGACATATTCGTGAGTTACCTGTTACAGGGGTAACCCGGCCTTGTTTGGCAGAGAGCAGTTTGTCTCTCGGGACGTCCAGCCAGAGGCGATCCCATTCGGCAGGAGGAAAGGAAGTTCCTTAGCCTGACCATTTGTTGGAAAATCCAAAGAAACAATACGAACCTTGTACGGTTTTAGTTGTAGAACCTGCCATTTACTTATGGTGGCGCCCCACTGTTTAAATGGTAGCTATAGTAGGCATAGTTCGGAATGTCTATGTTGGCTAAGATTAATATTATACTTTGGAAATGTTTTCTGCACTATGCACTAATAATAATATCCAATGATTTGCGTAGTAAGCATCTTTGACTATCATAAGAAGAAATCTCCTCCAATTCTGCGTTTGCATTGTGTGTGTGGCGGGAGGTCTTATGGTAGTTTCATTTTCTAAAAGCATTGCGAAATTGTTTTATTTTCTTTGTGGTTGATTGTTTAAAGATAAACTGTTTTAGTTCTCACACCTGTCACCATGACTGACCTGGAGTTTATTGTTTCTTTCCTAAACTCTGGGTGCCCATTATTTTCCACACGGGCAGTCTAGAGTTAGGTTATCAGATTATTCTGGATTCAGGAGATGCTGTGGAGCTTAGTGGCGAGCTGGATGGCGAGACGTACCACTTGTATATGATAGTATTATTCCGTTGTGTATTCTGTATATGGACAAGTTCATATAACTGTCCAGTTGTGTTGTATACTGTTGTTGTAAACTTTGATGATGATGTGATGTATAAAATGATATAGTTCTTTGTTTTAAAAGATTATTCATTTATCTATTATATGTTGTTCCGCTGCGAATGTGAGATTCTGATATTGGTTCTGTTTCTATGTTTTTCTGTTTTCTTCTACCTCTTCTTTTTCCCCATAACAATTCGATTTTCCGGCATTCGATTGCTCGGTAGTTGATACAGTGAATGTATTAATGTCGATTTTCGAGCGACGAAAAATCGCAGTCGTTACATTTGGTATCAGAGCATATGGTTAAGCGACAACCCTGCTCTGTTGGGTATTACTCATTAGAGATAGAGTCAGTAGTGCTCTAGAATGAGTTGAGTGTAATAATAGATACGAGTGCGTATTTGTTAGTGAATATAAGATTGTTTTATATTGTGATGATTGATTTGTTGAGTGGTATATGGATTCTCGTCGGTATAGTCTGTACAACTCTATCGATAGGGATCTCTAAACACTTGTTCAGAACCATTCGGCACGATATTGTTTTAAATTGGGTAAATGAAATAATTTTACCTCGATTATATTTTGTATATAAAGAAATAATTTTCGGAAATTATTAAAGTGTATACAATTAATTGATTGTTTGGATGTTGAAATTATAAATATATATAAGTTAATAAAAGTTGTTTGAATAAGTTGAAATAAAACAACAATTGTAAAAGAATGAATTGTATAAGCAAATGAATTATAAGTATGAAGTTATAATTAAAATGATTTACAATGGTAAAATAATCTTATATATAATAAGTGAAATCCTATAATAAAAGATTTGTAATGTGATTCATAAATAAATGAGATTTTTGAAAGAATTTAAAGCACTGAATTCACTATTATTGCTGGGAAATAGTACGGTGATGACTGCAGCATCATCAGTATCATTTTCGAGTTTCTGTGTGATTGATATGCTACCCATAATAAATTGGAAATTGAAGTATTTGTTGTGATAAACAAATTTGATTTAAAATCCAAGTTGTAAAGGGATAAATATAAGTGAAATAAGATTTATACTTATGATATGAGATAATAGATTTAACTTTGGTAAAGTTAATGAATTTGAGTAGCATAATGAAATATGATGTGAAATTTAACTAAAAGAAAGTTAAATAGATTAAATCAGATTTGGAAGTTTAAATATATAAGTTGTATAACTTATTAAAAGTGAGGAAATGTAAGTAAAACAGATTGTTAAAAATGGTAAACAATTTTGTTAAGCAAATGAGATGTGAATTTGAATAAGTGATGAATTTGACTTAAGTAAAAGTTGAATAGAATTTATTTAGAATGGGAATCTAAATTTAATAAATAAGGGGAAACTTAAGTTAAGAAGTTAAACAAATGATGTTTGAAATTGGATTATAACTTAAGTGATGTTGAATAAAATTGATTTTGGTATCGAAGTAAAATAATCAAGTGAATTTATTAAATGAATATGAACTTGAGTTATATAAATGAAATTCAATTTTATTTGTAAAATGAAGTAGCAATTGAATTGAATAAATGGATTGGATGTTAATCAATTGACTGTAAATAATTGATATGAAATAATGAATATAAATGTTAATTCATTAAAAAGCTAATGTTACTGGAAGTTAATTAAATAAATTGAATGGAACACTACACCACAAAAGGCTTTTAACAGCGTTTGATAAACGCTGTAATATGATACAACAGCGTTATTACAAACGCTGTATAACGACATGCTGTCGTATATACATAACTTACAACAGCTTTTCTATAAACGCTGTTGAAACATCTCTATGACAGCGTTTATTACGAGCTGTCAATAATCTTTTTACAGCGTTTTCAAACATGCTGTATTATGTTTCAACAGCGTTTATAATTTAGTTGTCGAAGATGTTCAAATTCTACTTTAACTATTTACAACAGCTTTTTCTAAACGCTGTTATTGAATCATCAACAATTTCGACAGCATGTTAAAAACGCTGTGATTGAATCATCAACTATTTCGATAGCATGTAATAAACGCTGTTATTGACAGTTTCAAGATAATTACAGCACGAATTAAACGCTGTTGTTTCTTCATTGACAGCATTAATTAAACGCTGTCTTCTATTTATATAACAGCTTTAATATTCCACTCTATTTTTGAATATTCCAAAACTATATTTTAAGCATATTCAAGCAACTAGTATATATAACAGGTTCTAATAACTATTAATTGGTTACATAAACTAGTTAAGAGAATATTAATAAACAAAAGACATCCATAAACCAAGTTTCAATAATATCCATAAACAAAAATAACAAAGTAAACCAAGTTGCCACAAATTCTGTTAAACAAAGACACGTTATATGTTAAGTATCGGAGAAGTGATCTTCAAAGCTGCTTGACCAGTGCTTTGGAGTACAGGTAGAGCGACATCTGCTGCCGGTTTCAGGGTATCATAAACTACTTTGATCACTTGCTGGTTCAGACCTAAAGTTTTCGAGGCACCATCTCCCACCAAGTCTATTATGTCTTCCACCTATAATATTTACTCTTTGATTTCAAACTGATACATATATTTATTATCATGTTCTGATGTTTTGATCTGTTTTGTTTTTACTTGCGATGAGTACTATCGAATATTACTTCCATTCACATATTTTCCCTCAGATCTCCCTTCATTTGAGTGTGTACATGAATACATTATGTTAAGACTTCTTATCACATATAAAGAGGAGGAATTATGTTTACATTTAAAAGATATTCTAAACATGTTCTTATAAAAACAAAAAAGAAGAGAAACAGCAGCAGATCAAAAGGAAAATACTGACAGTAGAAATACGATAATTAATTGGTTTAAAAGTTGATCAAAAATTTCAAGACAGATTAAACTTGGTAAACACCTTGCATATGCACATAAAAACCAGGAAGGGAACAAGAGTTGACCTTTGTAGATAAAAAACGAACAAAGACGTGAAGAGGTTCCAGATCAGTTTTGTTACTTCTTATATACAGCAGTCATTTTCATCATTGACTTGTGCAAATTAAACAAAAGTTAAAAAAAACAAAAGGAAAAAAAGCAACGAGGTAAATTGTCTTGTACTTCTAATATCTTTTCCTACGACAATTCGCTGTGGAAACAAGAAAAATAAGAACCACTGCATATAATTTCATGGCTATAACTGAACCATGATGAAAAAATGAACTTGTAACAAGAAATGAACTTAATAGTTATGCTATATATGTACTTATTATACTTGAGATAAATATCTAACCATTTGGATGTGATTTGTATGCAGGCATCAATTTCATGGCTATGGTTCAAAATATAGTCAGATGGACACATGCAGTTATTTATTTACGTAAGTCTTATGCAAAGCTACATCATTATTGTTTGCTTTTATGTTCTGCTATCAACAAACGATGAACACATGGGTGACGTGAAGAGAGAAGTAAAAACAAAGATGGTAACATGTTTTCTAAGCAAATAGTAAGAAGATGAATTAGTAATAAATTCTAATCAAATGAGAATTGAAGGGTCGGAAAAGATTGTATACCAATTTGGTATTAATACTTTATATAGGAAAATCAAAAAATAAATAATAAAAAGACCCTTGTTGGAAGTGCAATGGAGAGGAAATTTTTAAGCTAGAATTCAATTTCAATTTAACAGCACAGGGAAAAATGAATTGATAATCAAATTATATTTTGTTCAACAAATGAATCAAGCATACCTAATAGTGGAAATGATGCCAACAAAATCCAAGCAATCAGATGCCAGTAAGATACATCCATCTAATATGATTCTGAACTGTAAAAAAAGAAGAAGAAAAAAGAAAAAGAAAAAGAAAAAAAAGGCAAACACAACTTAACAACCAAAAATAATCAACTGGATTGTTCTTTATACTTAAAATTGCAATTTATAAGAGTGAGCATGAAAAACCTGATGGGGATTACAGTCAACTGGATTGTTCTTTAAACTTAGCTTGCACTGAGTATTCACGATTTCTTCGTATGTGCATTGTCCATAATATGTTATTGAAGGCTTGGATGTTCTCGCTTACAACCTGTTATTGAAAACCTGTCAAATATATGTTGTAAAATATCGGCTTATCATTTTAACATTTTTTATAAATACAATCAACCGACGATGCAAGGATAAACACAAGAGCTCAGAGTACTCAGTTACTCAGTTATATTGTAACATATATTTGTCGGTGCTATAGTTTTAAATATCATCAAAGAACAGAATGATATGGAGATACAGAGTGTTTGATAAAGCAATGAACATTTTTTACATTCTTTGTAAGTTGGAATGACCAGGGTAGACGATCCTTGAGAAACATGTTACAGAGGTCCGTGGTGATTCTATAACACTATGTTTGACAATTATACTAGTACATTCTTTGAGTGTTTTTCTTCTTGATGAAGTGCTTTGACAACGGTACCTGAACAGTAACAGAAGCACAATCTATAAGCAAAATAAGTGATGATGTGCCACTGGTAGAGTGACCACATGAGAACTTATATACTGATTGCTTTACAGACAATATAACCGATGAGTCAACTTCTGGTACGAACCCCATCTCAACCAAACCAAACAACGCAACAGTTGCATCATTTACCTTTCCAACCTCACACAATCCAGTCAACAGCTTATTTGATGCTGCAAAGTGAGGCATGAACCCTCTCCCAAGCATCAAACCTAACCGTTCACTGTAGGCAGAGAGACGCTATACAAGCAAGGCAGATTTAAAAGTTCCAAGAGAGATGTGGCTTGGGAATATAGCATTCAATATTACTTTCAAATGAAACAGCAATTCAAAGTCCAGATGTAATACTTACCTGCCACACGATCAGAAAGTCAATTATTGCCAGTCGTTAGTAAAAGTCGCCATTATTTGAATTGCACTGTACTTTCTAAACGTACAAAGGAGAATCATCTAAGTATATATACAGATAACAAACAAATATCAGCAATCGCCATTATTTAAGAAAAGTCGAATTTAAAACTTGGTAGCAAATATATAATGCCAGCGAGAAACGTAAAAATAATGTAAAAGACAGACATACTGCATACAACCAATCAAAATGACATTTGTAGGTTACTGAAGATTAAAGTCAGACTTTCCAGCCAACATCTGAGAAAATTTTATTCAAACAATGTGATGTTTACTTGATTGAATGTAAGTAGTACGAAAGTATTAATCTATTCTATATTTTATAAAATTGGATGCAGACTTATACTGGATTTTTTTTCCTTCTATTTTCACCCATAATTTTTTCCAGGTATTCCACACTATTCGGCTGCCCCTTTTTCCCTGATTATCATTTTAGAAGACATATTGCTAACTGATTGCAAATGGTTTTCCTTACCATTTGATTCTATAAATTTCATTTAACAAATTTATACTTGCAATATATCATAATCCATGGTTTGATATATAGATTCTTATTGTAGATCAAACCATGCTAAAATCACAATATGCTTCTAGCTAATCATTTACTAGACAGATGATAATTTGGCATTGTACTTGATAACTTTAATTTGCCAAAATGATTAGAAATGGCCTCAAGGGACTGTTGCTTCCATTTATATATATATACATACTTTGGCACTCCAGCTCAAACCATTGCAAAATTAAATTGGGCATAGCATTTCCTGTTTATGTAAATTATTACAACTATGGTACTGAGTTGCTTAGACACACAGATCCTACAAATCTACGATCCTAAATGTTATTATGATCAGTTCATGTTTATGTGTTTTTACCATTTAATGTGCATCATCCTTCACTTTTTTTATTTCGAACAAAAAATAACATTGCCGATTTGTAAATTAGCAACTCGTTTGCATGCAGTTAACATTTAATTTTACTCTTTTTTCTGGAAGGAAGGACTTGTATGCCATGTTTTTCATCATTATCATATTTGCAGTTTTTGCAGCCATAATATATATAGCATGTGTGTGTGTGTGTGTGTTTTTGATATTTATTTATCAGTTCAACTGGATGTATGAGAGGAGGAAAGGACAATGCTTGACCATTGAACAATGTAGCATAGTAAGATAGAGCTTGTCAAATAAGTCCTTGTTGGTCATACACATAGGTGCCCTCTGAATCCAGTAAAGCATGGAGTCTGTTTTTATGTTTTCTCATATATTGCACGTGTGAAGTGTTATACACACAAACATACATACATATGTACGTATACATATATATAGGAAATGAATCTACAACAACCAATTAAGCAATAAGGGAGACAGACACAGGCATTAGCTTTACATATGAATAAAGACATACCTATTCTGAAAAGGGAAAACAACACGCTGAAACCTCAGTGCTCAAGTGAAAGACAGAAAACTACGACTTCAGAAATTGTCCTAGAGTCTTTTACTGAACCATTATAATAGGGTGAGCGTTCATGTTGCAAAGATCAAGCTAATGCTCTGGATTTCCTTAACAAAGACCTGCCAACAGAAATTAGAAGGTAAAAAATATATTACTGCCAATCATCAAATCGAAATTAGAAGGTAAAAATCAAATATCAAAACACCAAAATAAAAAATATCAGCATTTGTGTGATAAATAAAAGGATTGTTTGATTGATAGTGATGATAAAGGATTATTTGATTGGGAGTGGTGAATGGTACTAAATTAAAAGCATAACCTACTGTAACAAATAAACTAAAAAATGAAATCAATATTTGCTTTGTATAAAGCAATTTTTCATATCATTTAATCAAAAGTGATGAGTGATGCTCACATAATTCAAATCAGAATGACTTATATTTTACAATACATAGCAATATAGCATATTCGGATAGTTTTGAGGTTTCGAATTATTTATAGCAGAATGATATTGTAATTAACCAAATGATTAGTAGTCTACTCACCCAAGCCTAAAGCATGATGAGCACTATTATGTCAAAAAGCAGGAGATGAGCATATTATGTCAAAAAGCAGGAACTGGAGTAGGCTATGTATCAGTGTATTTATCATGAATCCAGATTCTCTGTAAAACCTGAAATTGCAAAAACACTCAAAATTAGGGATTTTGAATATAGTTTGCATTGGTACATGAACTTGCAGGGGAAAATCGAACATGGGATTAGGTCAATCCAAATGAGGTTAAAATTTATAAAATAAGTTGAAGGAGGATAAAAAGAACAGTAAATAAAACAATGGAACAATACGTGAATCAAAGTAAATAACAAAAAATTAAGTAAGCAAAGAGTACAAATATTTAAAATATGTGAATGTCAAGTGCCTTTAGATTTATGATCATTATCATGTCTAACTTATTTTTGTGAAATTACAGCGTAAATTATCCATTTTGTTAGTAGCTTTCTTATTTTTAGCCAAACAAACCAAAGATGGCTGTTAGGTGTTGAGGAGTTTGATCACTTCACTCATCTTGAAATCATTGTTAGCTCCTCGTATATTCCATACAAATAAAATCATTTACCTTTTGTTGAGCTCCTAATATATCTTTTAGGGGGAGCTTTTGTTTTGTTTTTGTCTTGTTTTTCTTGCTTTTTTGATTGAATTTATGCACTATATTCAGGATATCTTCTATGTAGGTTGACACGTTTTGCTGATTTGTTTCAAGTTCTTATATGATACTATCAACTATTTGTGCTGCAACATTACCCATAATTAATAACATCATTTGAAAAGGTTTCAAAAGCAGATACAAAATTTTGGGAACTATCAGTTTCGTTTAAGCTTCTATAGTAGCTATAAATCCAGTCTCTGTTTTTCTAAGGTTTATAGAAATTATATAGGATTTGTGATCTTTGTGATGTGCTGATCAGTAGATTCAGTTTCATTTAAATTGCCAGATGTAAATTTTATTTTTTGTTTCCTCAGGGACATAACATCTTCATGCTCTACTTGCTTTTCTTGTGCATTTAGATCTATGGTCATTATTATGTTTAAGTTATGCATAATATGTAAAATATTTAAAATGCATTTGATAGTCGATTACAAAGAATTGTTTCAGCTTTCAACAAAAAATAATAATATGATGGCAACAAATTCTATGATTTTGTCTTAGCAACAACACAGAAAACAGTTTCAAAATATAAAGAAAATGATCACAAATAGCAATATAGGCTCTTAATTGTACCTGCCACAACAAAATAGTGCACAAAGGAACTATGCAGTCAGTTGCCTCGACCAACTCCTCCACTTGCTGATCTGGATATGGTATTTTTCTCTTCTTCTGATAATTTGTGATACTGTATAACTCATAAAATAGATTTGCTGCTAGCCTGCTATGTGATAACTTACTCTTAGTTGATAGTTGATGTTGTAAGTTAATCAGAATTTGTGATAGTTCAAGTAAAGTAAGTTAACTAATTTTAATTTATATAAGAATTTGAGAACTTTAAAGTAAATAAGTTATTTTTTTAAAACTGATTATACTAATTTTATGTTGATTTTAATTTTTTTAAACTATTGTTCTTTTTTAAATTGTGTCAAGGACAGACCTTTGGCTTTAAAGTAAATGCATATTTTTCTTTTATTATTTATTGGTTTTATAATCTGTATTAAATCAAGGTACTGTTAATATGTTCATTTTTATGTAGACAATATACCAGATACCTGGTACGTTAATCAAGCCATTAATTCTTGACCAAGTTGACGCGATTCACTGATTGTCCGTTTGGTTTATTAGTATCTTTATATCCAAAGGAATTTAATATGTCCATATACATCCCAACAAACGTATATAGACGACTTTCAACTTAAGGAACAATGCATAATCTTGTTCTACTGTAAGTTTTTTCCATCAAAATAAAATCCAAATGGATATTTAATGAAGATCTTTTTTTTATCATACAGATGGACACTTGCAAACAGCAAGAGCATGTGGCTATTAATTGTATCCAGGTAATACAGTCGGTACATGCACGTGCAAGTGATAGCTTAAAGGTTCAGAACAAAATGGAATTGCTTGTGACTGATAGTGAGACTAAACAAATTCTGTATGCAGACAAGTTTGAGGAATGCGGAGGTCTAATCCTAAAGATTGGCAACAAACATACTGTGGTATTTCTAATATGTCGCATATTCTTTCAGTCCTGCAAAGCAAATTCTTCAAGTATATTAGCATAGTTTAATATAACTCAGTAACCAACTAAACGATCAGGAATCCCCTTAAATCTTGATAAGACCTTTAAAATTTTATAGTGCGTCAACTGATAATATTACTTTCACCAATAAAATTTGTTTCAATGTCAAAGTCATGTAACCACACAATTCTACAAATATCATATTCATGTTTTTTTTCAAGTCCAATGTTTTGTGCTTTCAATTGGTTGAACTTTTAGGAAGCATTGTGCAAAATGATTACTTTATAACTGACAAATATATCAAAAAAATGAATCACATATTATGTAGAAATCATTTTGATAACTGAATTAGATAACTGAAAATAATTTACTATCTATTTCCAAAAATACTTAATAGAATACCGAAGACAATTTACTCAAATAATACTTCCAATCTTAAATAAAAATCATTTGGAAATTTACTATCTATTTCCAAAAATACTTCGCTTTCAATAAAATTTTCTATTTTAATTTATTCCCCTTTCGATTAGTTTATAATGTGATCTCATCACAACAACAGTCGACCAAAAATATGTGATCTTATCGCAATTAAAATCAATCAAAGACGTGCAATAAAATTTCATCTAAATCAATCCACACCATTAAAATTTATCATCAAACAATCGACAACAACCTTTAAAAATGAGATCTATATAGTGGCGAGTTATCAAAATATAACTCGTCCAAACAATGCAAGTAAACGTAATGTCACCCGATTCAGTTTATATCATATCAATCCATTCACACAATATTCAATTTATAGCAAATAAAAATGGATTTTATACTAGCACATAGTTGTGAGTAAATAAATTTACTCACCTCAAATGATGCTCAAGCCTGAAATCAGCGACTATCCTTAGCTTAGCGCAAATGTTGCCATCGCCAATCACTGGAATGCCAGCCCTTCCATCACGAGCCTACCAATCAGTTCAAGCTCCAACACCCTCAGAAAACTAGCCCTATTTGCAGCCATCACCAAATCGCTAGTCACCTCCAGCCACACGCCCAGTATAATCGCGCACACCTTCTCTCACGCTGCTCCAGTCAAAGATCTTCATCGTCATCCCCATCGCGACTAAGCTCCAAGCGATGTGATTGGCTGACTTAATGAATGATTTCTCTCCGATACAAGCATAGCCAAGCATCCACGACTTTGTGAGCAACGGTCATGATAGAGAGGAGTAGTTTTAAAGAATTTGTTGAGCAGAGAAAATTAAGATTTGGAGAGGAGTCATTTAAAAAATTTTGCAGAGAGGAAGCGATTAAGATTTGAAGGCATTGGTGATTTAGGGTTGCTTATTTTTGGCAGAAGAGGGAAATTAATTATACGCGGCAATGAAATTTTCAGAGGGAACGACATTTCGCAATTTTCTGAAAAAAATCTCAGCGTTTTCCTACGTTGTCTTCAGATTTTCCTACCTATAAAAGGTTGCACAACAGCAATCAACGTATAAACGCTGTTCTCCATTGCCGTTAAAAGCAATTTTTCTTGTAGTGGAAGTCAATTTAATTTAAAAGTGTTAAACCAAATTGAATGTGAAATTTAATAATTTGGTTATGATTGAATATACATTGGTTGTTATTTGATTGTTAGTTGATTGTGTATAAATTCATTAAGTATTAATGAAAGTAAATTAGCAAGAATTAGAAGCTATGTAATTAAATTCCAATTGGAAGTAAAAAAATTTGAATAGAATTGAATTCAATTTGAATTGAAAGTGAACCAACTTGAATTTAATTAGTGAATGTAAACTAATTGAATTGAAAATAAATATGTTAGTAAAATCCTATGTTAACGAATCAAACATGGATTAAATTGAAAACCAATTCAATTGAATATTAATGAGAATATTGATTTGGTTATGAATTTATTGGATATTATTGATTGATAGTTATTGGATGGTTGCATTTGTTGCTTTTGTTACATTTGCTATGTTGACATATGTTGCTATATGTTGTATATCGATATTATTCCCTATATACATGTTCTCATGATTGTTTGATTTAGTGTTTAGTAGATGCGGATGGCGTTGCTTCGCATTTGGAGCTCGCTTTCGCACTATATTATCCGTATACGCTCGCTAAAAAATATATAAGGTACATATCTCGGATTAAATATCATACTTTTACACTTTTTCCCTACGGGATGCCTCATCACTTGATGAGATGTATATTTGTGATATATATACACTGTCATTTTTTTCGGATCGAGCCGCGCAAAGGAGGCTATGGCGAATTTTTTCGAAAATTTAAGGCGTTAGAATATTTTTGAGAAAATTTGAAATTTTTGAAAAAACTAAGTAAAATTTTGAAAACTTAGTAAAGTTATTGTAAGAAGTTTAACTATGGATTTTGGAAAAGTTAAACACTTAAGAGATTTAGGAATCAAATTTGAACGGGTTGTTTTGAAAAGTTAATAGATTTTGTATCTTCTTCTTACTTGGTAATTTCGAGGACGAAATTCGTTTAAGGGGGGAAGTTTGTAACGACCCAGAATTTCAGATATTTGAAATTTGAATATTTAATTAATTTTGAATATTAATTAGTGAAATTAATAAGTCGAATAATTTAAAATTCGAATATCTGGATTTAATTGGATAATTAAATCGATAAATTAATGATTGAAATTCCAGAAATAATTGAAATCTGGATTTAATGTGATTGAAAATGATTTATGAAGTTATATTAAATCATGTTGAAGTTATAGTGATGTTATAGAACTTTTAAAATTGAATTTAAAGTTAATCTGTGAAAATTGAATATTTTAATATTTAATCGACTAGTGAAATTAGCCATTTTTGGGACTGTCTCAGAATTGGACGAAACTAGTTCCATTGGATCCATAATAGTTTTTTTATTATCGGATTTCGATTTTCATAGCAATCGGAGTTGTCGGTTGACTGTGACAGCTCGAAACGCATCGAAATTATTTTAATATTAATTTGGCGAGTTAAAATAGTCATTTTTCAAAAAGTCTCGGATTTCGATGTAACCAGTTTCATCGAATCCGTAATGTGATATTATTGTATGGTTTCAAATTTCAAGTCAATCGGATTTATCGTTTGTCCGGGGCAAGCCAAAACGCCTCGAAATCGGTTTAAATCGATTTAATTTAAATTTGATCGTTTAATTCCGTAAATCGCACAGATGACCGAATTAGCTTCCGAAACACGTTCCATTGCGTTCGGAACGTGGGGTAAACCTTACAAACGCCAGGCGGCACGTGTAATTTGGAGATCGTTTGGAAAAGTCGTTTTAAAATAAATTTAATATCATTTATATACGTATATATATATATCTATACGTTAACAAACCCTAACCCTAAACGTTACAGCCGCCACTCCAATTATCAATGGCCGATAATCTCATTCCTTCTCCTCCTCTTTTCTTCAAATCCAAGCATCGATTCAAGAAAGTTTCAACTGTAAAGTTCGAGAGCTCGTCGAGAGCTTCAATATCAACGGTTAAGATCGTATCTAACGAAGTGGATTGAGCAGAATATTATCGTAAAGTGCTGCCGTTCGCACGCGTTTCAAGAGGAGTGGGGACCACCGAGCTGGCCATGGGTTCAGGCGAAGGTCAAGGGGAGCTAGGCGCGTCTTCCGGCATCATCTGATCGACTTCTGGCGAAGTGTGGTGGTCACGAAAATTGCTTGATGGAGGTGGCTTTGGGTTTAAACGCACGTAGCTTGGAAGCTTGTTCGTGTGGGAGAAGAAGGGAGCAAGGGCTGAGATGTGGGGTTATGAAATCGAATGGCCAGATGTGATAAGGTTGTAAATTGTAAAAGAAAAATAGAAATTAATTATATTATAAATTATATAAATCTTTAAAAGGCTGTAACTTTTTGCTGCAAGGTCAGAAAATTACGAAACGAAAAGCGTTGGCTTCGTATTGACGAGCTCTACGCTATGAAACTGAATTGGAGCCATTTGGAGCTAGTGTGAATTTCGGATGAAATTAAACGTCTGTTTATTTTATTCGAAATAAACGCTGAAATCGGAATTGAAATCAAGGTGAGAACTCCTCACTCAATCGAATGTTTTGTTTCGCTTTAAATTTTAAATAGTTAGATTTAAAATTGTTGAGAATGCTGATTGTGTGAATTGGATGATGATTGCTATTTATTGTGATAAATAGACATTATACGCCGTTATTAAGCGGAGGTTAATTATTAAAAACATATACCACGATAATTTCACATTGAAGTGGAATTGGTATTATTTATATATATAGCGATATACATATTGGCATATGTATATATTGCAGTTGTTGATTTCCCGCATTGTATAGCGGATGAGACCCTATTGCGCCGTTAGTAAGCGGATAATATTTATTAAACCCATATACCGCGATAATTCCGTACTGGAGCGGAATTGGTATTGTGCTAACATCCGTGGATGCAGGGAAACAGGTTGGAGGGATCCAACTGGATTCCTCACCGTATTGATTATTTACAGATATTGTGATATATTCTGTTGTCATATGATGATATATGATGTTTTGATTGTTGTGATTGATGATTGGTGTTGTTGCATCATCGGATCCATTTTTGAAGTTTAAAAATAACGATTTGATTTTAAAAGGATTTTTAAAAGTGATTTTTTGGAATAAATAGTTGATTATTTATAAAATGGTTTAAACTGGGATTTTTGAATTATAAACGGTTTATATAAAAGATTTATAAAATTGATATTTATAAATTTAAAAGTTGGAATTATAAAACGAGTTTTTATAAGTGTTAAAATGGAGTATAATTGGATTTCATAAGTTAATGAAATTTAATAGATTTATAATGTGAAGTTATAAAATGAATAGATCTTTGTAAATAAAAGATTTATAAGTAATTAACTTATAATTTAGATTTTTGGTATAAAATTGAGTTATAAATCGAATTTGTTAATTCAATGATTTTTATAAATCGAAGTTTTATAAATAGAATTGGAATTTATAAACATTGTTTTATAAAATTCGAAATCACTTATTTTGATAAGTGAATTATAGAAGTAATTAAAGGAATTAAATCCACGATTTTGGATAGTGGATAATCCTTTAAATAAAATGTGTAGAAATGTTAAGTTTGGATAATGAAGTATATTCACGATTTTGGACAGTGAATATATTATTAAATAAAATGGGTATGGTTTGGAAAGTGATATTACGAAATGAAGTAATTATTTTAAAAGATGTTTTAAAACGTGTTAAGTATCGAAACATAGATTTCAACAGTTATTGTTGAAATAGACGTTTCGAGGAATAAGGAAATGGTGGACTATAACACTGTTGTTATAGTAAATGATTTCCGAAAGGAAATGTTTTAATAGTATTGGGATTTATATATCTATTTAAATTTCGAATCCCTATACTAGTGATTTTGGGTTGTTGTAACGATGTTCTACGCAACATTCCTTTTGACTCAAATAAAATTTGTGAAATAGAATGATTTCCTTAAAGAATGAAATATATACTTAAATTTTGATTTAAGTATATTGAGTATTTTCAATTGTTGAAAATAAATGGATTTGTGAATTACCTATTATTAAATAGGTATGGAAATGCTTTTCCAATATGAAGTGAAATGTTTTGGGATTTATCTTCAAAGATAAATTGAAGTGTGGAAATTGATTTGAAATTGTTTTCAAATAGTTGAAGTGTGGAAATTATATATCTTGTAAGGATATTTTTGGAAGATAAATAATTGGGAAAATTATTTGGAATCTGATGATGTTGCGCATCTCTATTGATAGTTAAATAACCGACTGTCAATAATTACCTTGAATAGGTATTTGTTGTGAATTGAATGAATTTGAATGCCACACTTATTTTTGAATAAGCGCTCACTATTTGGGTTAGCCGGGAAAGGACCATGGGGTCGAATAACCCATTCCGAATATGTGATACGTCGTTATGAATCGCATTTGATGACCGGTGTTGAAGACCGGATATTTTTGAAAACGGAAGGATTACCGTCGAGTTACTCTACATCGGTTGATCTCCGATTTAGAGGTTTTATCACCCTTAGTGACGGGAAGTCCGGACGTGATTGGAAATTATCCGGATTTGCAAGGGCTTCGTGAGAAGTGCCTTCGGTTCTGTTCGATCCCGGAACAGACTTGTATGGTTACGTGTCTGACATTACAATTTGAGATGTAAAGCTGATTTCTTTCAAATACATTTCTGTTGGTGGCGGAGAATTTATTCTCTTAGCTTAACACCCTTCTCTGAGACGTACGAGCTCAGAGGTTATGTAGTTGAAATTTATCAGCGATATATTCGCAATTTGGTAATGTGGCATGCTGAGTGTTGCTGTGTGATGATCAGTGTTTGATCATTTGTGATATGATCATTTGTTTGATCATTTATCTTTGTGATCATAGGTTGATCATCTGTTGACCCAAAGCGTGGCTTTTTGTGAAAAAGCGTAGCTTTGTGGACGAGACTTCGTCAGGGCCTCAACAACCCGGAAATGGTCGAAACAGGAATGTTGCGGCAAGGTTATGAGGGTCTCGCCCTTTAAGGTATGTCATTTCCTTCTAGAAAGGGGTGGTATCATGGTATGGAGCCCAGATACTTATTCATGTGGATACACTTATTTATTATGTGTGATGATGGTTACCGAGCGCTCGGATAAAGGTCCCAAAGGACCGGGTGATGACATATTCGTGAGTTACCTGTTACAGGGGTAACCCGGCCTTGTTTGGCAGAGAGCAGTTTGTCTCTCGGGACGTCCAGCCAGAGGCGATCCCATTCAGCAGGAGGAAAGGAAGTTCCTTAGCCTGACCATTTGTTGGAAAATCCAAAGAAACAATACGAACCTTGTACGGTTTTAGTTGTAGAACCTGCCATTTACTTATGGTGGCGCCCCACTGTTTAAATGGTAGCTATAGTAGGCATAGTTCGGAATGTCTATGTTGGCTAAGATTAATATTATACTTTGGAAATGTTTTCTGCACTATGCACTAATAATAATATCCAATGATTTGCGTAGTAAGCATCTTTGACTATCATAAGAAGAAATCTCCTCCAATTCTGCGTTTGCATTGTGTGTGTGGCGGGAGGTCTTATGGTAGTTTCATTTTCTAAAAGCATTGCGAAATTGTTTTATTTTCTTTGTGGTTGATTGTTTAAAGATAAACTATTTTAGTTCTCACACCAGTCACCATAACTGACCTGGAGTTTATTGTTTCCTTCCTAAACTCTGGGTGCCCATTATTTTCCACACGGGCAGTCTAGAGTTAGGTTATCAGATTATTCTGGATTCAGGAGATGCTGTGGAGCTTAGTGGCGAGCTAGATGGCGTGACGTACCACTTGTATATGATAGTATTATTCCGCTGTGTATTCTGTATATGGACAAGTTCATATAACTGTCCAGTTGTGTTGTATACTGTTGTTGTAAACTTTGATGATGATGTGATGTATAAAATGATACAGTTCTTTGTTTTAAAAGATTATTCATTTATCTATTATATGTTGTTCCGCTGCAAATGTGAGATTCTGATATTGGTTCTGTTTCTATGTTTTTCTGTTTTCTTTTACCTCTTCTTTTTCCCCATAACAATTCGGTTTTCCGGCATTCGATTGCTCGGCAGTTGATACAGTGAATGTATTATTGTCGATTTTCAAGCGACGAAAAATCGCAGTCGTTACACCATCCCTTAAAGCCCTCATAAAGTCTTGCATATCAAGCATTTGTGGTGTACTTGATCCTGCATTGTGATGAGATCCTCTTCCTACCATGATTGGATAACTAGAGTATGGGTAGATAGGGTTAGTTTATCATGAGTATTATTATTATTTTTTAACTTTCTATCTGTATTATTATTTTACTTAAACAAACAGTACATACATATGGTTATAGTACTTCAATCAATCAATATAATCATTCTTAGCTATGTATAATTTTAACATAGCTCTGATACCAAATGAAATGACCCTAGTTATTTCACCTAATTTTTACTAGGATTTTTTTTTTACATCAATAAATCTCCTAGAGTCATTTAGCCTTTCTACTAAATTATCCAGGATCCTAATTTTTCTACTAATATATTTATATCAGTTCATCAATAAATATATTCACATACATATGAAGATGTATGTGACCCTCTTGCTTGGATCAGAGTGTTGTTTAGCAAGAGTGCATCCTGATTGAATTTGAATTTCTAATCAACCAGTACATAGCTCATTTTCCATGCCTTTTGATATTTGAGTCAGGGTAATGAATCCCATAATCATATGCAATATGTACTTAGTAATTTTTGACCATTCCTATAGTGATTGTCTGTTAGTTTGAGATAGCAAAGTGATCTCAGATTATATAGCAAGCCACCATAATTTTAGTTTAATTATTTGGTATTTGATTAAAGCCAGAAAGGAAAATGATATACTCATTTATCATTTTCAACACAAATGATTTTATCACAAATTTCTTTACTTATAACCAAGTCAGTTGAGTAATTCTTTCATAATCTATATAGTTGTATTTTTCTGAACCAAATTTATTCCCTAATCCTTGAGTTACCTCAGCTTGCATCTAGTTTACAGGTTGCTTTACTGGATTTAGAGAATCCAGATTTTATGGTCACTTAACAAAAGTAGTAATTAAGTACTATGTGTGCATATCAGATGTATTGTGCTCTCTGGACTAAGAAAGCTTCTCAAAAGTAAAAGAGAATTGCTCAAGTATTTGAAAATGTCTTTGTACTTGCATTTGCAAAGAAAGCTTCAGATTTTACAAATGCATTTTCAAACTTTACACCCAAAAACTCTGGTCATCTTGATCAACCCAGACCTCACTATTTTTGAAGTGGGTTAACCCCATGACTAGATCATCAAAACACTAGTGCCTGGCTATTGCAATGTGAATTCAGATTTAAGATACTTGGAAAATCTCTTAGAACATGTACACCTCTTTATAAAATGCACAAATATATATATATATATATATATATATATATATATATATATATATTCTTCTTTTATCAAAACACTTCTGCATATTATTTCTAAATTCTTGAAATATTACTTCTAGCTAAAAATTCAAATTTTTAACCTTCAAACTTAAAGTTTTAAGTAACTTGAAATTAACTAATACAGTATATGTATATATACATGTCCATTTCTCAAATACAGGCATATGTCATTTACAGATTTCCACCATAATACTCAAATATATATTTTCTTGCATAGATTCAACTAAGTCTTTGGTTAATCCCAAACTTAATACATTACTAGATTCAATTAAAACAACTAAATAAATCCAAACATTCAAGATCATTACATAACAACCAAAGCAGAACTTTAAAAACTTCCCAGATTACATGCAAATAATTCATTCTAAGTTCTTATTTAATTCTAATTTAGCATGCTTATCCAATCATTCTCATTAGCCATAGCAGCTTCCTATTTAGAACCAGCATTCCCTGAAAGAGCATTAGAGGCTGCCCCATTTTAAATGAGACACCCCAGATGCCATAAGGAAACAAGGGTCAGATACAAGATCTGGTATGAGCAATATCAAAAATTCCATGATATTAAGTAAATAAGTGAGACATAAACATTTTGTATAAGTTGGCATAGCTTCTTTGATCAATTTGCCTGACTTGTTTATGATATATTGTGCATATATGATCAGTATTTAAGACTAATCATGTACACACATTCAACTATGCAATCATACATGTCAAACAGAGATACTCAGGAACTATCATAGCTCCAGTCCAACCAACCTAGGAATAACTCAAGTTCCTACTTCATCAATTTAAGGTTGCATTTACCAAATTAATTCCTAGCCTCATCTGCCATAAAGGAATCACAGGGACACATTGCAATAAAATAATTCACAATATTGCACAAAGATCTCAGGGCTTAAACAAACCATGTGCCAACTTGCATACTTTAAATACAACAAGCATTCCAGCAGTCTTCTTGGCTCACAATCCTTAGTTTATTTACTAAGTATTCATGTTTGATCCTATCATGAGATAGCTAGGTGATTGAATCACAGTGTACATGAAACATTACATAGAGCTTACAAGCATAATTCAAGAACAAGCTAACATTCATGTCCAATGGAAATCATATTTTCAAATATTCTGGCTTAAAGAAAATACAAGAATATTTACAACTGGGAATAAAGACTAGGCATGTGGGTTATTATTGTTTCATAAGCAACCATGTTTGAACTAAATTCAAGATCTATCTTAAACAAGATTTCTGGCTCATGGGTTTTTTGTTTGATCAAGGGTTCAGCACTTTTGGATATTTCCATTGCAACCTTGAGTCTTTCATTTGAGCCTCAGCACTTACACAAGTGTAATGCAACTCATATACATTTTGATTTCTATATTTTCCATGCCATATCTGAACCAGTTACAAGTATTCTCTATTTACTTTCATAGTTTCATACTTTAACATTTCTGGGTATAACCAAACAGAGCAAAATACTCAACTGTCAAAGCAATCAAAAGCATTCAGAAACACCCATTAAAGCATCCATTAAAACTATAGTAATAAATCTAAAATATGTAGAAAAATAACATAAGCTTGGCTGCCTCACAACAGGACTTAATGCCATGGGTTTAGGGAGATTACTCATAGAAAAGTGCTTCTTTTGCCTAATCCAGAAAAGAAACCTATCAAAACTTGATTTTCTGCTTGCAAATATTTTCTTCTTTGTTTTCTTAAATGTCTTGGGTAGTAAATGATTTTTTTCTGGTTTATACTTGGATTTATAAGAGAGGTTTTTCTAGGGTTTTATCATTGTAAAATCCCATTCCTACCCTGGCCAAGACTCATGCATTCTGCATTTCAGATTTGCCTATTTTCCACCCTTAATACCCCGGCCATATGTGATGCTTACCTCCCCCTTTTTCTTTTCCAAAATATATCATATTCTTACCAAGTCATGATAATTGTGTGACATTGTCACTTGTTTATTTTCTACAAATCCCCTTTTCTATTTTCTACCTAAAGCAATTATTTTGCTTGCAATTTGTCTTTTGCTATTTTAGTGTTACAATTTCACTTGCTTATTTCTTTTTAATATTTTCAGTACTTACAGAAATGTACATTTGCATACATATCCTATCTAGGCTTATTTAACTCCTCCTTAATTTCAGAAAGATACGCACCTATATGTGCATACAGGTTTTTCAAATCCTTGTAACATATTTTTTTTTCTGGGTTTTAAATAAAATCTGTTTACTGATTCAAAACAAAACTTACTTTTCTTATTTTCTGGGATGATTCGTATAATTCCAGAAATCAAATATCCATATCACAAAATCATGTTTGTAATGCTTTTTAATTCTTGTTTTGATTTCAGGAGATTTGGAGTTCTTCCTTGTGCCATATCAGTGTGCACGTGCACACATGCACACACACTTGTACACAATTAATTCCATATATTCCTATACAAATAAATTCATATATTTTCAAAATTCAACTAAAATAAGATTCCATGAATTTCTGGGGTATTACATGAAGTGTTTAAAATTATATCTTGAGAATATAATTTTGAAAATAAATAATTTGGGAAATTATTTGGAACCTGGTGATGTTGTGAATATCGATTGATAGTTAAATAACCGACTATCAATATTGACCTTTAAATGGGTATTTGTTGTGATTTGCTTGAAATTTGAATGCAACACTTATTTTTAAATAAGCGCTCATTATTCGGTTTAGCCGGGAGAGGACTTTGTGTCATATAACCCATTCCGAATAGTGATACATCGAAATGGATCGCATTTGAAGACCGGCGTTGAAGACCGGGTATTTGTGAAAACGATAGGATAACCTATCGATTGTCTCTGCACCGAGTTGCTACGGTATAGAGATTCCCTATGTGATGGGAAGTCCGATCGGGATTGTGGATACCCGGATTGCAAGGGCTTCTTTGGAAGTGCCTTTGGTTCTGTTCGAACCCGGAATAGACTTGTATGGTTGTATGTCTGACACTACACTTTGAGATATAAAGCTGATTTCTTTCAAATACATTTCTGTTGGTGGCGGAGAATTTATTCTCTTAGCTTAACACCCTTATCTGAGACGTACGAGCTCAGAGGTTATGTAGTTGAAAGTTATCAGTGATATACTCCCAATTTGGTAGTGTGGTATGCTAAGTGTTGATGTGTGTTGTTGATCATTTGTGATCAAAGCATGGCTTTCGTGTAAAGCGTAGCTTTGTGGACGAGACTGCATCAGGACCTCACACCTCGGAAATGGTCGAAACAGGAAAGATGCGGCAAGGTTATGAGGGTCGCTCCCTTTAGGGTATGTCATTTCCTTCTGGAAAAATATAGTATCATGGTATGGAGCCCAGATGCTATACCTGTGTGGTGGCATCAATCTTATTTACTGTGTGATTGTTGCTTTGTGATCGAGGCCCCTCGGATAAAGGTCCCAAAGGACCGGGGGGTGGCATATTCGTGTAATAGTTACCTAGTTACAGAGGTAACCCGACCTTGTGTTAGCAGAGAGCTAGTTAGTTCTCGGGACGTCCCTCCAGAGGCGTACCCATTGGCAGTAGGAAGGTCCTTAGCCTGACCATTTGTTGGAAATCCAATTCCCAATACGAACCTTATACGGTTTAGTTGTAGAACCTGCCATTTACTTATGGTGGTCACCACTGTTTAGATGGTAGTTATAGTAGGCATAGTTCAGAATGTCTATGCTGGCTAAGATCAATATTATACTTTCGAAATGTTTTCCACACTAGACATTAATAATAATATCAACTGATCTTTCGTAGTAAGCATCTTTGACTATCATAAGGAGAAATCTCCTCCAATTCTGCGTTTGCATTGTGTGTGTGGCAGGAGGCCTTATGGTACTTTCATTTTCCAAAAGCATTGCGAATTTCTTTTATTTTCTTTGTGAAAATAACTGTTTTACGATCTCACACCAGTCACCATGACTGACTCGGAGTTTATTGTTCCCTTTCTAAACTCTGGGTGCCTATAATTTTCCACACGGGCAACCTAGAGTTATGTTATCAGGATATTCTGGATATTCTGGAGCTTTGGAGACGAGCTGGATGGCGAGACGTACACTCGTACTTATTTATTTATTCCGCTGTGTATTCTATATGGGGACAAGATTATATAACTGTCCATTGTTGTATTGTATAAACTGATATAATTCTTTGTTTAAAAGACTAGTGATTATCTATTATATATTGTTCCGCTAGGAATGTGGGATTCTGATATTGTTTTTATTTCTATTTTTCTATTTGCTTTTTCTTCTGTCTTCTTCTACCTCTTCTTTTCAACCCTAACAATTCGGTTTTCCGGCAATCGATAGTTCGGCAGTTGATACAGTGGTTGTATTGATGTCGACTTTCGAGCGTCGAAAGTCGAAACGTTACACAATGTAATGAAACTAATGCTGCGGTAATATAATCTACGTCCATACGTTGATGAAGATCTCCAATTCTCCTTTGGAAACTCCAAGCATCTTCAACTGAACCCGAACAGGCTTGGTAAACCAGCATGAGAAACTTGAACCGTAATCATATGATGGAGTTATAGATTGGTTTGATGTCAAACAAAACCTTTTTGAAAAGAAAGGGTATCTCGTATGACCGTGCGACACATAAATACGGACGGGTTTTACCTTACGATAACAAAAATAGTTCATACTCAATCAATTCGATATTATCATTAATGACATTGGTTTGAAAACACTTTTCAAATAACTATATTAAGAAGGTAAGTACAAATACCCAAATGATGGTGTATATGATACCAAGAGGTACCTGAAATGTTTGCAAGGCATTATAACCTTTTTGGGAATACAACCAAAACTATAAAGCTCGTATTGGAATTGGATTTCCAACATGATAGGGAACTAGTGTCCATTTCCTTTGGTGCGAAATCCATGCATAACAATCCTAATCCCCGGTGACTATTCACTTGTCTCAAGCAAGCCTCCGTACTACATTGTTACACTACTATAGAATAGCGTATCTAGGTAGCTTTGCTCTGTCTCAGTGGAGCCTCCAACATTTGTCTATTTAAACCATTGAGGATCTAGATACTGAACTGCTCTATCCACAATAAAACCGATAACCCGAAATATGTTCTGCAGACCACATAATTACTCATATAATCTCTGGGATGTGAGGCTTGTGAGGCAATGCTCTATTTTCCAAAAATTCATGCTTTACTTTCCACAAAGCCACACTTTTCTTTTCACAAAGCAAATTCCACTTAGAATGTCACATTGCCATTTCTAACAATGCACTATTGATTTCCATAAAAGTACAACCCCCGAGTTCATATGCTTCAGGGAAGGGTGTTAAGTACGAAATGTGTTACCTCCTACACCACCAAACAGGTGTGCGTTTATAAAAACCAATGTAGGTGGTCTTAGAAATACAATGTCAGACATTCATCCACACAAGCTGTCTAGGTGAAGGAACCGAAGGCACTCCTTCTACTCAATCCTGTTTATAAATCACCCTAGGATTAGTAGTAAGTAGTCCTTGCAAATCAAAGATTTTCGCTACGAAGGCACTACTGCCACCATATACATATATATATATATATATAATATGGGAATTACCCCAGAGGTTAGTGGCAAGCAGCCCTACATTATGAAAATCTATCTTCAGAAATCATTATCTTTAATATGTCTTCCCTTTCGAACACATATGTTGGTTCGAAGTGGTTTTCGAATAGGAATCATTCAAATCTGATCCCAGTCTCTACGAACCAATCAACGATAAAAAATGTCAAGTATATAGGTAATTATCAAACAACATCCAATCAATTTTTTTATATCAATTCAAATATCTTTCAGAGATATATTATTTTAGATTATTCTTTTATCTTTCAAGAGTATATGGAATCTTTAAGTCTCTTTTATCAAATCCTTCGGTAAATTAAAACCCCTTTTCATCTTTGGAAATACCAAATCCTTTTTCTTTAATTACTTAGGAAAAGTATTCCCATATTCTATTATTAGTATAATTCCAATCTTAAGGAAGATTTCACATTCCTAAAACATATCTTTAATGGGTTAAAAACAATGTTATTTAAGACATCGTTTACTGTAAACCAAAACCAGTTAGTATTGAATAAAAGGGATCCATAAATTTTAGACTAATTATACTCCATTCTATTTTCGTATTCAACCTATACTGTTCGTCGAATAACAGTGAAATCACCTTTTAAATTCACACGGGTAGTACGACTTCCCTCCTCGGAATTTAACACTGTTTAATTAGAATGTTTTCTATGCTTCCAAAATCTTTATTATTTTAAAATCTTGTTTTTCCCTTGTAAAACTCCAAATCTCTTTTACTCTTATCTTAGGAAGATGCGGTTTGAGTAAATCAAATTAGCTATCCCCTCCGTCGAGCCAATCTAGATAGCTAGGGAGAGCAGGAAATTGGTTTTCCAAACTCAGGCCTAGAGACTATCTTTTTGTTACCCATAAGGCGGTCAAGTTATTTAATCGACTCTAACCTTAATATTTGTCAAACTTCTTAATTGCCTTCAGAATACTTGATTAATCATTTGAAAAACATTCACAAATGATTTGGGAACAAAAACCCAAGTTTTATAAACAATTTCCTTTTAACCATTTATTTTAAACTCCTTTAAAATAATTGTATAACTTCCAAATCACCTTCAAAATACTTAATTATTCATTTGAAAAGATAACTAAAAAGATTGGGTAAGAATAATTAAGCTAAAATCTTGATTTTTAAAAGTTACTAAAATCGTCGCAAAAACCGCTGTGAATAGTGTTTTTTAAAGCTTCTTTGATCAAACCACTTTTTCCATTTCATATAGGTCTATTTTTATAACTTAAATCCCTTTTAAAACATTTTAACATATTTATGAAATTTATTCCATATTTTTAAAGATTAAAAATATCCATTTTTAAAGAATTTACCACTTTGGTTTCCGAACTGCCAAAACTCGACGTTTTTGAAAACTTGATTTGGACATATCTCAAACTCTACTAGATGAAATCTCGATTTTTCTTTTTCATTTGTAAACTATAACCCCCAAGGGTCCAAAAATTCTTATTTCAAAGAATTCTGACTTATACTCCACTCTACACATTCGTTTAACTTTTCCGGCCGTGAAATCGCGAACTACCATAACGCGATAGCTTATTTTTATCACTTTGGTCAAATTTTATGAAAGTTGTCTGAAACACTTTTAAACTATTTTAATATCATAATAAATTATTTTAAAACGTTTTAAACTATTTTTAGACAATATTTTTCATATTAAAACTCATATTCACTTTTATTCTGTATTATAATATAATATTATTATAATATTCAATTTACTTTCTTTTTATTTGAAAATCCATTTATAAAATTCTCAAATGATATCTTATATGAAATTTCAACTTTAAAATTCTCATTTTCCAAATCAAACATGTAACTTATTATTTTAAAATAAATCAAAACTCTTCTTTTTTAAATAAATTTCAATGTGATATATTTTTAAACAACCCAAATAACTTTTCTTTTTAAATTCAAAAACATAAAGAGGACTAATAAACTCTATACACATATTAATATGGATTTATTTTCCATGAATTAACGATGTTTAATTAGTTAACCATTTCTATTTTGATAAATATGATTTTCTCATTATTTGTTATACTTATCACAACCAATTTATCAACCATATAATCAACTAATATTCAAACATATTAATCATCCAAGCATATTAATTTACTAAATAAACATGCATATCATTATTTTCTAAACATTTTAAGGTGTATGTAACTCAAGTACTCACGATTGTCGCATTCCCTCCGTAACTTCTCCAAATTACTCTAACGGTATTTCGACAGTACTTCTCTAAGCTTTCTTCACTCCGGAATTTTCCGGATCTTCCTCCTTTCTTCTTGTATGCTCGACCATGACCCTCTTGAGGGTGCTAGTTCGGCCAAGGTTGAATGGTGGTGGTGGACGTGGGTTTGATGACGGTAGAGGAGTGTTTTGGCCGAAGCTTTGAGGTGAAAGAACTTTGTATGTATATGTATATAACTTTGTTTTATTTTTTTGCCACAAATTTGCATTATTTTGCATAACTTCCAACGAATTTGGGAAGCCATTAAAGAGCTTCAAGAAGATGAAGAAGAAGAAGAAGAAGAGAATTGGTATGAGAATAAGTGAGGGGGTATGGTGTTATTCATAGCATTTTGGAAGCTAAACACTTAAGTAATCACCAAAAATATCTCCAACATCATCATGCATCCCCCATAACCTAGTACACACGCCACCCCCTCCTTCATCTGCCCCTCCATGTTCACCTCCATGTGCAGGTGGCTTGTAATGCGATGGTGAGTTTTATTTTTGATTTTGCTTTGAAAATATCTTGAAACTTATATTTTTTATGTAAGGTAAATGTGTAAATGCACATGGCAACTTCTTATATGTTTGTACATGTTATGTGGATGTATACATGCACATATATGTCTCATTTGACAAACCAAGGAGCAACATTCGATTATAACTTCTGTTTGATAAACTGTTGAAAATTCGAAATCCGAATTCCGGTCATCATTTTACTTTTCAGTTATATGTATATAAACAAATCTTGAAAATATATTTCTTATTATCTTAAATAATAAAAACATGCTCATTGAATTATAAAACCATATAATTAATATTTAAACAAGTGTTGCAAAATCCTACCGTTAAACTGCCAAAGTGCAACGAAACTTGCATGTCTTTATAAAACAAGTTTATACATTTAAAAAACTATTATAAATCAATTATTATCATTATATAATAATTTAAAATGGATTATTCATCATTTAAAACAAATTATGTGAATATTTAAACTTAATTTAGTATTCCAGAAAATATATAAAAGTGATGGCATCCTTGATGATGTCATAAAGGCATTTTATTTTCAAAAAATAAAATAAATAATTTTATTACATATTATTGCTTAATTGGATAAATAAGTGTATTTAAAAAAAATTGTGCGCGGCTTTTGATGGTTAAAAAGTTGTTTATCGACAAAACGATTTTCGTTCATTTTATCGATATTTTTCCAAAAAATATATTTTTGTAAACATTTTTCCAAAACAAGATCAACATTACTATTTATCACATAAAACATGATTATTTGTGTTTAACAAACCTATATTTGAATATTTAAAATCAATTAAATATTTAAAGTCAAAGTGATTAAATTACGGATCATTGCACTAGTTTATGATTACTACACTATTATAATTAATACGAATACCGTTATAAATTACGCTATTTATATGTTTCTTGTTTCTAATTATTAATTTGTAAACTATAACATTCCTCTCCATATTTTATTTTATTAGAGCTATCATTCCGAAAAGGATTATCATTATAATCTTTCATAAATTTACCACAAGTGATATTTTTGCTTTGTTTGAAATTACAAGGGATTAATTCCTTTTCTTATATTGGAACAGACGGTGTAAACTATGAAATAAAATATTCATATCTTACACATCTCTTTCCCTTTTGGCATACGGTAACACCCCCTATCTTGAGGCCTAAAGCTAAATGCTACAGATGTTGTAGTCATCTATAGTATTTAACCTTCGGTGACAAAATATGGTAGTGTTAATGGTATCCATTATACTAAAAGCACATGAATATGAAATAAAATCACAGATTTCAAAAACAACTTTTCTAATTACATTTCAAATTGATATTTCATATTCAGTTACATAATCCTTAAACGATTCCCAGGTTTCGATCAAATATAATTATTACAAATTACGCTAAGAGCGATATATGAAGATGCCACATTGGATGATCAGAGTACTAAATAGATAGACATATCAGTCATAAAATACGTCATAATGAAAATAACTTTAAATAATCCTACATAGATAACTTTGCCTCTTTCACGTCTTCGAAAGCTTATTTGTCTAACCTACTAAACCTGAAAATACCTTAACACTCAATCTACTCAAATTAATTTTGAGCACCCGCGAGTTTAAAGGGAAAACATAAACTTCGAGTCAGACATAAAGCCTGGTGTGAATAATACTATTACATCCCGGTTTGCTGATATTAAGTGAGACCACGTCGCTTAACAGAACGGGTTTCCCCTTACTAATATCCTTTTAAAAGCATATCTTTTACAATTCAAAATCCTACAATCAAACTGATTATAACAGCAAGAGCAATAACACATATGCATATAAATCAGGTAATCAATGGACTATCTATCCACACTATAGTTTTATCTAGCTAACTATTAACCATTGGCTGACTCGAGCCTACCAGACATAATCAATAATCTAACTTAGACATAATACTGGGCCATCTGCCCTTACTATCTTCTTCTAGGGTCGACTGATCCTAATGGTTTTGTGGGATCACCAATAACCTATCTTTACTCTGTATAGTCCCTTGTGTGTAACATCATTTTAGTCCCATCCGTGACAAAGCCCTACACACTCGGGAATTTTGGACTTATTTTAGCTAGGGGCTAATAGCTAAGTATAGGGCGCGACCCCATACCGGTCCCATCTGGTCTTCTAATATCTGAGTTATAAACTTAGGGTTAACTACCCTATTTTACTTAGAAAACTTTAGGCCATGAAGCCAAAGCAATACCTTCGAAACCCTTATTTAAAACCTTAAACAATACCTTTCAAAATCATTGAAAACAGCTCTTCGAAAGCATTACTTAAAACCTTAGATATCCTCTTTCTTAACCATTATACATATCTTTTGAAAGCATTAGAACCTTTCTTTCGAAAGCATTGGGCTCAAGTAAAGGATTATGGAAACATTGCCTCGTTAAAATTATTCATTTCGAAACCATTGGGTTTAACATTTAATATAACCATCAAAAGCTTTAATCCAAATAAAGGAAATGGGCTAGAGAATAGCTTCAAAACCAAACCTTTCGAAACCATTGCCTCTGAAACTATTTAAAAGCGACTATATTACCCTTTCGAAAGCGTTGAGAAAGCGGCTTCAAAGTAAAAAGGCGAAAGCACCCCTTTCAAATACATTGTGATTCGAAAGGTGTGAATATAGCTGCTAGGTATCGAATCGGTTCAAATGCAGCTATCCTTTCCGAAACTTCTTTCAAAACAAAAGCAAGCGAAAACTCTTTCGAAAGCTCCTTTCTAAAAAAGGACAAGTGGAAACTTATTCGTAAGCTTCTTTTTAAACAAAGATGAGTTTATTGATTCGAAAGCTTGTTTGAGTGGCTTCAACCCCTTCGAATGCATGCCTTTGACACAGTCCCTTTCACCTTTCTCCAATGCACTATGTATACCATGTGCATTGGTTTTGAATAGGTTCAAAAGGCCTACTGGGCATGTTGACAGAAGCAAGCAAAAGAAGTGGTAAAGTTGTAATTCGAAACAAAACGGAATTTTATGCCTTTCAAAGTAATTTCTTTTCACCTAACTTGCCAAATTTGTCAAATATGATAGGTTGCCATTTCTTTATCAAAATCCTTTTCTAAAAAGCTGCCGAATTCAAAATTTACAATTTAAAACATTTTAATCAAATAAGCCCTTCTCCTTGAGATAACTTATAAAACATTTAAGCCCCTTAACTTAAATAAAAATAAAAGAAATGGAACAAAAAAGAAAGAACACAACATCAGAATCTCACGGTGGAACGATAATCTATAATATCAAAAGAACAGTACAAAGGGTTACTCTGAATACAGGATTTTCAGAGTTACAAATCCTAAGTACTATCATCGGCCTGGACAGTTATACCCACATGTCCTCATAATGCCGATATATGAACATAGCTAATACAGAACAACATAAATAGAAATAAATAGATAATGGAAGCCTCCAGCTTGTCTTTTGAACTCTGAAGCGCCCAATGTGAAACCCAATACTCTGCCTACTCGAAAGAGTACACGAGGAATTTAGGGGAAATAAAGACCAAACATCTGACATAATTAAGTCTGGTATGAGAAAACTTAAGATATATGAATACATGTAACAGTAACTATTGAAACCGTACGGTTTCTGGTAACGGTTTTCCCCACAAAAGAAATCTACCATTCATTAAGTTTAATATAGTGATATAATAGATAATGTCTAAAGTGTAGAATATAATAATATCAAATAGTTGTAGTGCTTACATTGGTCACACCATAATATATTATGTTACACTCAAAACCGCTAAGGTTTGTTCGCATAATGGATTTTCCATGGAGATCTATTCTGGAGAGCCAAATCCAATCTCCATGCACAAGGATCAGTAACCACCTTCCGAGCATCGTATATTTCTAGATAAAATATATATACCATAAGGTAAATACAAGCGGCCTAGTGTTCAAACATAAACATGAACAACATGAACCAAATATCATCAACTTAACCTGGCCAACAATCAATAAGTATCACTAGATATGGAGTTGACAATACCCTGACATGAGTCGCTAACTCCAGGTTGTGCATCCTACTCTGTCTTTAGCCATATCTGATGTCGAAGTTACATTCGACGTCTTTCACTCTAGTCTTCATTACTCAAACAGAACATGAATCCCCAAACGGATTCCCATATATCAAATAGATCACAAATCACTACATGGATTCGAGCACCTTGAACAGGTCTTGAATCCCCAAATAGATTCCTTTTCTTCAACCGCTTCCAAAACATAGAACTCGTATACTAGTTTTGAAATGGTGTTCGGTAAGTAGAACACTTACCAATCCCGGACTCTTCAAAACCATCGATGAATTTCTGGTAAACTCAATTCCGGTTCTTTCAGAAGTAAGTGAAAGCTAGAGACATTTCGTACCAATACTCATCCCCGGGGGTTCTTATTGGTATGAAACGGTAAGGCCTTTCGATTACTTCCTAAGTTAATATTAGATCAAGTTCGACAATCGACTAATCGACTATCCAGTTAACACACTTATTTATACAAATCAATATTTGTATGCTTAACTCGTTTTCGACATTCCAACTTAACTATTCCTCGCCCAAGAGTGAAGCCAGGTAAATTTGGGCATTGGTTGCTCCAAGCCTTTCCTGGACATTTCATTCTTGAATCTTACAAATAGATATGTCTATCTCATCGGCTTTTAGTGTTAAGTATAGTAGCAATGATTTCTATAAACAAGTAAGAAATTAATACGATTAACACGTTTCCGACATTTTCCACTTGCATATTCCTTGGTTAAGAGGGAAGCCCGGTAGGTTAGAGCTCTATCGCTCTGTCCCTACTCGACATCAATCTTAACTCTCACAAATAGATAAGCTTACTTCGATGGCTTATTAGTGTTAAACATAGTTAATTACTTTTTTAATTGGAAATTTAACAATTAACCATTTGGCCATTTAGCAATTCTAACCCCTGCTAAACCTTTTGTTTATACTTTTAACATACTTGAAAATAATTATAATAGGTTTTAAAACATTTATACAATATATTACTTAAAAATAATCATTTTGAAATTTACTTGAAAACATAGAAAACCATGTTTTTCACAAAACACTCTTTTATATAAACTCATAACTAATACTTAAAAATTCATATAAATTCCAAACTACTTTAAAATACTCTAATAAGAGTTAAGAAATATTTTAAAAAGAATGAAACAAATCGCTCAAACTAAAGTCCTTTTTGAAACATTTAAAGTTTAAAAATCGAGGTTAAACGAGGCAGTTTTGCACTAGTGATGGTTTGGCCATTTTTGAGATGTTACTTAACTTTTTACTATTCAAGCCTTTAATAGAAACATATATACATATAAAACATTGCAAATATGGCAAGAATTCCCTATGGATCTCTCTACAAAGTTCCGTAGCAATTGCAAAAAACAAAGTAATTTCGAACTGCATCTATAGCAACTATCGCTATAAGTGCACTTCTAAATCCGAGTTATATTTCAACCTATGTCAAACTACAACCTATGTGCTTTGTTCAAGTCCTAGTCATATGTCATATAAATCCACTCAAGTCCATTCAAGTCCACCAAAGTTCAAACCCAGGCTAGCAACCTCCTTTCCCTTCCTTCCTTTCCTTGTTTCACTTGCTCCTTTGCCTCCCTCTACCTCACAATGCCCACGGCCTATGGTAAGTGGGGGAGTATTGCTTCACTTTTTCACAATCTAACTAGGTAGAAGGTGTTTTTATGTGGTGGCAAAAATTTTCTCAAAGTTTGAGGTGATATAGAGATGGTTTGCAAATTATTTGCTTTAGGAATTTAAGACGAAGAAGAAGATAAAGACATGGAAATTTTAGCTCAAAGCTTAGGAATTTTGTAATATATTTTCTAAGGTTGTACCCTTCCTTATATAGGCTTAGTAATGATGATGAGAAAAGACCAAAAACACCTCAATACCCTACTAGCATTAATTACACACATCACTTGTCATTTATCATATGCTTAACACTTAAGCATTTCCATATTTTCTCATTTCCTATAGCTTCCCTTTGCTCATGCGTGACATCATCCATAAAGTTTATTTTCATAAATGGTAAAAAAAAATTATTTCATTAAATTGATTTCCTAAGCAAATAAGTGTATGTAAAAAAAATCTGAACAACTTCTGGCAGTTAAAAAGTTGTTTATCGATAAAACGATTTTCAAACAAATTATCAATATTTTTCAAAAGAATATATTTTTTAAACACTATTCATGTAACGACTCTAATTTTTAGTAACATATTTAGGACATTTAATTAGTAAAATCAAATGAAATAATGTAAAATTGTTAAGGGATTGAGGTTTGTGAAATTTAAAGTTAGTCGTGCCTATTAAACCAATGAACTAAGGGAAATGGAACAAAATAAGTTAGGGTAGATGACAAGGGTGATATAGGAATAAGTAACAATCTTATACCCTAAAACCTTAAGCCATATTCTCACGTTCATTATTCACATTCACAAAATAAAACAAAAGTTGGAGAGCCCGACCACCCTTAGGGGATAACAAGAAGAAGATAAGCAAGATTTCAAGAGCAAAGCTTAAGCAAGTTAATCAAAGATCAAATATCAACTCCTTAATCACAAAGCTAAGGTGAATAATAGATTACATCTCACATTTTTTATGTTTTTGGTTTCTAGATCATATCCGAATATTTTGCAAAGTATATTGCCATGTTTTTTATTGTTAAAATGGATATATATGCTTGTTGATGATTTATGCTAATTCATATAGATTTTATAGTGAGTTTTAGATTGAAAAACTAATTAAATGACATCTAAATACCTTGCGATTTTGAGATAAGGTCAGAAATAATATTTTAGAAATGAGTTTCAAATTTCATAATTTTCTGAATTAATATGGATTTATTATGAATCTTCTAGTAAAGAAAATAGTTATTTTGGGTTTAAATTAATTATGGCCATTTTATGATGATTTTGGGTCAGAAATTGATATATGTTAGAAAACTATTAAAAGTGATTTATGGAAAATTTTTATAAAATTTTCCTAAGTGTTTTAATAGATATATAAAATTATTTAAGGTATGGGACATAAATGTTTATATATTTATAAAAGGAGAAGGGGCATTTTGTAAATAATTTAATTTGTTATTTCTGAAATTTCGGCAGTAATTTTAGAAAAGAAATTAGCAACCAATCATATTTTGACAAACAAGGTAGGTTAGTTGAAAAGAATTGCTTTAAAAGGTTAAAAATCAGTTTATATATGCTATTTACATGTTTCGCCACTTTCGGCACCCAGCCTTCGACACCTTACTTTCGCCTCCATCTCCATCGAAACAAAAGCACAGGTATCAAAGACTTGGTACATAGTGAATTGGACATAGGCAAAAGTTTCTGGGTCAAAACAAGGGGTTCCGAAAGGGGTAGAAGCCTTACTTTGTTTTTAAATGAAAATGTGTCTGCTTTGCTTTCGAAAGGAACGCTTTCGTCTTGTTTTGCTTTCGTCTGGGTCAAATTGTTTTAAAGGAATGGTTCGAAAGAGGTTGCGCCTTTTTTTTAAGTAAACGCTTTCGAAGGGGTCGAAAACCCTTGCCGTCGCTTTCTACCTTTCGAAGCAAATGGTTTCGAAAGGGTTACTTCGTATTAAAGCCTAGCCGCTTCTCCAATACTTTCAAAGGGTTGGTTTTGACACCATCACTTCTTTACTTAGGAAATAGCTTTCGGAAAAGTGCTTTCGACTTAGTTGTTTTATTACCCTTTTGTTCTATTGAAAGTTAAACCCAAAAGTGTCAAAAGAAATGGTTTTAAATAGTTTCGAAAGGTTGTTCCACATGTTTTACTTAAACCCAAATGCTTTCGAAAGTTTTAAATTTATGACAAGGATTTAGTGCTTTCAAAAGGTTTAAGATAAAGGTTTCGATGGGGTGGTTCCCTAATGTTTTCGAAAGGTTATAAACGAAAGGTTTCTAAAGGTCTTCGAAAGGCATATTTAAAGTGTTTTGAAAAGAGGATGTTTAAGGTTTTAAAAGGCTTTCGAAAGAGAGGTTTTGAATGTTTTCGAAAGGACTATGTAAATGGTTTCGAAAGATATGTTTTGGCCTTTCGGCCTAAGGTTTTACTTGTATCGAAAGGGGTACTTTCAAGGGTTTCGAAAGGGGTACTTTCAATATTTCGAAAGATATTGTTTAAAGGTTTAAACAAAGGTTTTGATTCTTTCTTCAACAATGTTTTGGGAAAAGTATATATATAACATGACAAAGTGTTTTGAGTAAAGCATAGAATATTTTCCTTGTTTAAGTATGATTTAAAAGGATTAAATCATTTTGAAAGAAAAGGTTTTCAAGGAAAATTTATAGGTAGATGACCCTAAGTAAATTGACTCGGATATTAGAATACCAAATGTGACTGGTATTAGGCCACGCCCTATACTTTAGCCAGTAACCCCTAGCTAATATAAGTCCAAAATTCCAGTGTGTAGGGCTTTGTCACAGGTAAGAGTAAATGATGTTACACACCAAAAAGGAATCTATAGAGGAGAGATAGGTTATTGGTGAGCCCGTAAAACCATTAAAATCAGTTGACTCTGGGAGAATTAAGTTAGGGATAGAATGTCCAGAAGAGGAGTATCTAACAAAAGTCAGATTATTTGTTTATTTTGTCTGACATGCCCGAGTCAGCCAAAGCTTAGTAGTTAGCCAAACAAAACTATAGCGTTCGGACAGATGGTCCATTTGTTACCTGATTTATATGCTCACATGATATTGCTTTATTGTTTTAACCAGTTTTGGTTGCAGAATTAGGATTTGCAAAAGATATGTTTTAAAAGGATTAGTGAGGGGAAACCCGTTCCGCTAAGCGGCGTGGTCTCACTTAATATCAAATAACCAAGATGTATAATATTATTCACACCAGGCTTTATGTCTGACTCGAAGTTTATGTTTTTCCCCTATAATCTTGGGTGCTCAAAATTGATTTGAGTAGGCTGAGGGTTGAGGATTTTTCAGGTTTTAGTAGGTGGACGAATAAAGCTTCCGAAGACGAGCAGAAGGCCGATGCTAGTTATATTTAGGAGTTGTTATATTTTATTTCCGCTATGTTTTATTAAGTCTGTAATGACTATTTAGTACTCTGGTAATCCAAGGGGGCATCTTTATATGCCGCTCTTGGCGTATTTATGTAATAATTATATTTGATCTGAAACTGGAAAATGTTTAGGATTATGTAACTTGGATACGGAATGTTGTTTTGAAATGTAATCAGAAAAGTGTTTTAATCTGTAATGATTTTATTTCATATTCAAGTGCTTCTGATATTATGGATAGCATTAACATTACCGTATTTGGTCACCGGAAATTAATACTATGGATGACTGCAGCATCTGTAGCGCTTAGCTTCGGGCCTCCAGATAAGGGATGTTATAATTCAATAACAAGTTTCTTTTCATGTTCTATTAATTAAATGATATTAAACAAGGTTATAAAATCATATTTATAACATTTAAACATATCTAAAATGTATCGATATTCGAAGACGAAGTGTTCGAATTTCTGGTTCACTACATTCTCCCCCACTTAAAACATTTTTCCCTCGAATTTCAAAACGAACGATAATTAAAGAAGATAGAAGAATAAGGTATATATATATATAGCACTGCTGAAACTATATACAAACTAAACTGCAACCCAAATGCAAACTAAGATAAGAAAACTCTAGTTTGAGAACAAATCCGAATAGGACTCCCTCAAACTAACTTCAATCTCCCACATATAATCCCAAGCATCCTCGCACCATTGTACCTTGACAAACTTTACAATCTTAGCCCTTGATTGCTTTGTATCTCTATCAACAATATGAACAGGCTGTAACGGTCCGCCTTTCTTACTCCAAAAGATGAGCCATTAAGGGTAAAAGAAAACGAAAGATAAGATAGAATAGAAGAAACTAACAACACAGAATCTCACAACGCAATGGAACAATATATGTTACTCAACATAATATATTACAAAGTCATTTCATAAATGTTACATCAGAGTCATTCTAATACAAATTCTAGCCTAGGACAGTTATAACAGCATGTCCCTACCTACCAGATACAATATACATATAATGTAGCGTAAAACAAGGTAATAACTAGCTATCGATGACCACCTGCTCCAAGCTCCTCAAAGTGAATCTGCGGAAAACCTGAACTACTTGGCTGCCCAATCAAATTAGAGCACCCAAGAGTTTAGGAAAAGGAAAATAAACTACAAATCGGACATGGGTCTGGTGCGAGTAAAGCATACAATTTAACTTTATAAAAACTTTTAAATCAAAGGCATCTCGTAAGACCGCGCCACACATAAACACAGAGGGGTTTTTACCTTGAGATAACCAAAACATTGTCTATAGAAAATCCATTGATATTATAATAACGTCTAGGGGTCAAATTAAAATATAAATATAGATGAAATGCTTGCATCTCACATTTCAACATAGTTGGGCACAATTAAGTCCGTACGACGCTTATTGCAGAATGAATTCCATACAATGACCGACCTACTGGGGTACCGCCCGTCACGGTGTATCTCTAGATAAAATAACACCGAGGACGTCGCTGGGATCCCCTACCAACACAGAATTGGCCTACCACTTGACTAGCAGTACCGAATATGATCACCCCTTGGTTAATGGGCCCCGAAGCATACAAATGAGAGATAATATCAACTCTAGATAGGGATGATCATACCCTAATGGGAGCGACACACTTAGCCCTGCTGCATCTCCCCTATTTTAGTCATTCCCGGTTGATGAGGCTTGAGGCTACGTTTTACCTTTTATATAGCACTTCCCACTTGGAATGCTAACACTTCCCTCCAACCAATAATGCAATGCCAACATTCATCCATACAAGTTGTTCAGGACATGAACAAACAGAAGGCCCTACTTCTACTACATCTATTTTGGAATCACCCTCAGGATTAGTAGCAAGCAGCCCTTGCACGACAAAGAGCTTCGTCCTCAATTCCATCATCTTCAAGATGTCTTCACTTCAAAACGCTTGAGTTGGATTGAAGTGGTTTTCGGCTAACATATTCGATCCTGGTCTCTTCGTAACAACATTCGATAGTTTCCGATAAAGTCAACCCTAGTTCTTTAGGAAATAAATAGTCAAAGATAAGAGGGGAGATCGCCTCCTAGCCGTTAGCGGACGGATTTCCTTATCATTTGTCCTAGGAGAATGAAATGAGATTTATACGCATAGTACAACATCATCGGAGATGACTGTGACATATAACTCACGTGTTTCTCCTATATATTTCCAAAATTACGTTTTGGGTCCATATTTGATAGTCGATTATTTAACTATCAAATAAACAATAACAACAAATTCCATTTGAGACTTATTTATCCATAGCAACCATTAAGCCTCAAAACAAATCTTTATTTAATAAATCTCTTTTCGAAACGTTTGTCTAAAACATTCATATAAGTATATCTCTGACATAAGCATACTCATAAAGCATTTGCAAATAACTTCTTACTTCCAAATATTCTTAAAAAGGATTAAAAAATGTTGTTTAAATTGGAGGTAAGGACAACCCTAAACACTATTCCTTCAGTGTTAAGTGTGGAACGGATGTTCCATACCACCATTTTTAAAGGGTTAGTTTAGAGAAACTCAAATCTCAAATTCTTTTTTCTTTTTTTATTTCTTTCGATAAATCCTTTTTAACCAAATCTATTTCATTAATGAAATCTCTTTTACGTAAATCCAAATCCATTTCAAAATACTTTCCAACTTCCCAAATTCATTTATAAAACCCTTTTATAAATATTCAAAATCATTTATAAGAATTGCTTTTATAAATATCCAAACTTTTTATATAAATTTCTTATAAATATCCAAAACTTGTTATAAATTCCCTTTATCAATATCCAAGTCATTCTATAAAACTTCTTTTATAAATACCCTAAAATCATTTATAAAACTTCTTTGTAAACCCTTCATGTTTAAACAACTTCCTAATAATCTTAAATCATAATAGCTTCCTTTTTTAAGCAATCCATTTTATAAATCTCCCTTATTTGTGATATTTTCTTTGCTTAAAATCTCAAATCCATTTACCCAAAACACTTTATAAATTTCCAAATTCCTTCAAATATCTTGTCCAAGATGCAATAACTTTAAAACTATTTTAAAAATAAAATGAGATATTTTTCTTTACAAAATCAAAAGGAGGTTTAGCGACCACAATGGTGCTTTTAATTTACATATCCAGTTTAGCATGGCACCACATAACAACGGGTATTTGAGGAATCAAAAAACATAACAATCAATCAACTTAAGTAAATGTCTGAGTTAATTATAATGGCAGAATGGTCTTTTGTTATGCTAATAGATGTCATTTAGTTTTCCTAATCATACGGGTTTACTTAAGGATAAGTGACACGGAAATCCCTTGGTTTGAAAACAAACATGAAAGGAAAACAGTTTAAAACAAAACTGATTACTTAAATTCAAAGTGGTTTTAAAAAAAATTAAAACATTAACATAATTAACTTTTATCAAAGATTAATTAAATAAAACCCTTTTTTAAAATAATAATTAGTTAAAAATTATCTTAAATAAATAATTAATTAATCCTTAATTAATAATTAACTTTAATTAAGTGAAAAATCATGATTAACTTAATTGATTAATGTTTAAGTTTAAATTCCATTATTAACAAATGATTAAGTACTAATTACCTTTATTAATTAATAAATCAATCAAATAATCATTACAACAACAACTACTAAGCCATTATTCCTAAACAAGTTGGGGTCGGCTAGAGATAGAATCTAAAACTAAATGATGAAGTCAATTTAAAAGTCATAATAATAATAATAACCATGATAATAATAATAAAATAAAGTCAAATAAGTAAACACATAATAATAATAATTGTTAGTCCTTGAAAAGAATGGTTTTGATGACAACAACCTTAGGACTTGTTATAAAATATAAATACTAACGTTATGGTTTAGATATATATGTATATGCAGAATATAAACATGCAGGTACAAAGAATGAAGACTGTACAGTATAGAGATTCAAGAACTGATGAACTCAAGATCGAAGATATCAAGATTCAAGACTCATGAGTATCAAGATTATCAAGAGTTCAAGATTTCAAGATAAGTAATTTAGTTAGGAATTTTGTTAAAACTCCTAGAAAAGCACTGACATCTTAAAATCCATTTTATTCGTGGAATGGAATCCACTTCGAGCCTGTTAAAGGGATGGAACCCTAAGTAGGATGGAACCTTCGAAAAATCTAGTGGAACATTGTTTTGTATCCACTAACTTTTTATTCAAATGTTTTTACCAAAATTATATCTTGTTTTCAAAATGATTTTTAAATCTTCCTTTTTAAAATCCAAAAAACATCTATCCTGGTTTTAAATATTTTAGCCTAAAAATAATCTTTATTTTCAATATCAAATTATCCTTGATTTTAAACTATCTTTTAACTATTATATTTAACTTTTAATATTTATATTTACATTTAAATATGAAATTATAGTAAAATTTTATATATATCAAAATATTATTCTCTATACTTATTTATGTATTTTAACTATAGTAAAGTATATTTATAAAGTTTAAAATAGTGTTAATACAAGATAAAAGTTATTTTCAAAGAAAAACAAATTATCAAAAATTCCTTAGGCATGTCGACAACCCCTAGGGACCCTTGTCGACATGGTGTCAGTTAACTTCAAAAGTTTGAATTTCAAAAGAAGTGTCTATTCGTCATAATCTTTTACGAATGGACATGGTTGTTGTTCTACTATAAATAAGGGATGTTTTAAACGAATTTACATTCATATTTTTCTGATTTCACTCCTCTTTTTCTTCCACATTTCTTTATATACATTTACTATTACTCTACCGAAATCTCCATTGAATCTAACTAGATCATCTTTGGTTTGATTCTCTATCACTATCTCAAAAAGATCCCAGTGCTATTCAGAGTTATAGGCTTCTTTGTAATCAATCGAACGAGAAAAGGTGTGATTGTAGCCTGGAAAATCAAACAAGTGAGAAAAGGTGTGATTGTAGCCTAGGAAATCAATTGGGTGAACTTGTTGCCCGTAAAATCAAGTATCTCTACCCAGAGGATTGTGAATCTGGAGTGGTGTACCTCGTGGCCTTGAAATTGAGGGTGTAATTGTAAGAATTGATTTTGAAAGGAAATCCGTACTTGTGTTGCGGGACTGGAAGTAGGGTAACTTCGAACTAGTATAAAATCCGGTGTGTTCTTTCCTTTAATGCTTTTACTTTATATTTGCATCTGTGTTTGATACTGTGATTATATCTGTGTCTAAATATTGCATACATTTGTGTTCAAATTAATATAAACTCAAAAAGAATTAGTAATTCCTTAAAACACTATTCACCCCCCTCTAGTGTTAATTCTAGCCTTAAGATCCGTAATCCGCATTTCTCACAATAATAACTAAGTAAAAACATAAAAAATAAAAAATAAGAAACCATGATGATGATGATGATGATGATGATGATACTAATAGTAATAATGGTACTAATGATAATATTGACCGAAGACCAAACACAACGTCTTAGGCTCCTACTCACTAGTCCTATAATCTAAAACTTATAACACTACCCCTAAACCAACCCTAAGCTAAAAAACTCCTAGCTTATGGTTTTACGTGGATCGCTAACTTTCACGTGCTTCTGTCCGACACCAGCTCTTCGGATATATTCCAATCCTTCAAGTCCCTTTTTACTACTTCTTCCCATATAACCTTGGTCGACCTCTACCTCTCTTTGAGCACGACGCGGCCTATAAGTCCAACACGCACAAGTGCCTAGGGAGGCTTCCATTGGAGATGTCCAAACCATCTTAAGCGGTGTTGGACTAGCTTCTTCTCAATTGGTGCTACTCCAAGTTTATCGCGTCTATTATCATTTCTGATTTAGTCTCTTCTTGTATGATCGCAGCTTCATCGCAGCATACACATCTTTGCTACACTTATCTTCTAGACGTGTTGGCTTTTAGTAGGCCAACATTCTGCACCATACAACATCGTAAGCCTAATTGTCGTTCTGTAGAATTTTCCCTTAAGCTTTTGTGGGAGTTTCATGTCATACAGAATGCCAAATGCTTGTCTCCATTTCATCCATCCCACTCGAATTCTAAAACTAACATCTTCATCAATCTCATCATCATACTGCAACACTGATCCTAAATATCGAAAGGATTCCTTCTTGGGCACTACTTGTCTGACCAAAGTGTCATCTCCATCCTCTGTCCCGACACCGTTGAACTCGCACTTCATATACTCTGTTTTAGTTCTGCTAAGCCTAAAACCCTTCCAAAATAATCATTAAATAAATAAATAATTGTTCCCTAATTACTATATTAAAGTTAGAAAACATTTCCAAAAGGATTTTTAAGTGAAAACAAGTTTTAAACTTGAAGAATTTTCACTTTGAAACGAAAATCAAACTTTCGACAAAAAGCGGATTTCTACGTCGCTTTTGGTTAGTGAATCTCTACCTTTGCATCGTGAACCCCACATACAACAAATACAACATTCACACATACTATCACATTATAACATTATAGCACCATCATAAATAAAGTATTACTTCACAATACTAACTAACTTTTTCAATATTCAAGGTATAATTTTTTTTGCGTACTCAAACTTCGGCATAAGCAATCAACACCAAATCAATATATATATATATATACATGCATACACAACATATAACATTACTACATACTTAAGCAACATTTTAGCTCATATATTTTACAACTTTTAAAAAGTTAGCAACTTGAGTTTAAAACATGAACTTTACTCACCAAACTTTCACTAAAACTTGAATTCGACCTAGATCTTGGTATTAACTTGCAATGAAAAGACTTTGGATGCTTTTACACCTAAATTAGGCTCGGCCATGGATGTTTGTAACGACCCAGAATTTCATTATTCGAAATGGGAATTTTTAATTGATTTTAAATATTGAAAAGTTAATTTTATAAGTTAAATAACTTATATTTCAAATATAATGATTTATTGGATAATTAAATTGTTAGATTTAATATTTGAAATTGTTTAAATAATTGAATCTTGCGTTTAATATGAACGAAAACAATTTCTAAAGTTGATTTAAATTCTATTCGAATAAAAAGAAGATATTGAACTTTTGAATTTGAATTAAAAGTGGTAAAACTGATTTTGGAAATTTTATATTTTTAATTAACGTGTAAAAATAGTTTTTTTGGGTACTGTCTCTGATTTTGACGAAACCAGTTTCATTGGATCCATAAGACTGAATTATTATATGCTTTCAAATTTCGTGGCAATTGGACTTATCGTTTTGTCGTGCTATTTTGAAACGCATAGAATTTAATTAAAGGAATTTAATTTAAAATAATTCGATTTTAGAAAGCTATCTTCTGTATATGATGGAATTGGCTTTCGATATATATTCCATTGTGTTCGGAATAGGGTTATAACATATAGAACGCCAAGCGGCACGCTTCGTTTGGAGTTTGAAATTTTCATGGATGAATAGTGCCAAGTTTTATTTCCTATAAATAGCCCTCAACTTCCTTCATTTTCAAACCCTAACCCTAAAAACAAATCTCAACCGCCATTAAACCTAGAATCCAATGGCCATCGTCGATCGGAGCCTCTAGAGGTCGAATTAGCCAGCGACTTCAACTAGGAAAACATAGAGCACGACCATACGAAGCTATCCAATGGTTGGATCGTCGAATCGTCGCTCGACATAGCCAAAATTGGCCCGCGTTCATTTGTAGTTTTTGGGTTCTCGTGCGCGATTTCATGCGCGCACACATACTGTGGCGGCTCGGCGAAGGAGGCACGGCGCGGGACAGGTCGGCGGCGGCTCGACTGGTGGTTGGTGCGTCGTTCGATCAACGGAAAAAAAAAATTGAAAAGCGCACGCGAGCTCGGCCTAGAATGTGTGAACGAGGGAGATGAAAGAAAAAGGTTTAAGTTTAAATTATATTAATTATGTTATTAAATTTTAATTATATCGAATGTTAATAAATTCATAACTTTCTCGTACGAGGTCGGTTTTGAGCGCGACAAGTTGCGTTGCGTTCATATCAGCGAGTACTGCGCTATGGAGTATGATTGGATGAATTCAGAGCTAGTAGGAATTTTAGGTTAAATTGAACGACTGTTCAATTTTTAATTCAAACCGGAGCGCTTTGGCAATTTCTGGCATTTTTGTGAGTAAACTCACCTCTCTGACCTGCTTATATTTTTATATAAGTGGGAATAATTTTATTTATGTTGTTTGTTGCTTGTTTGGATGATATACTGTATTTATTAGTTGGTTTGGATATATATTCCCGCCTATTGGAGCGGATGAGACTCTATTACGTTCCCGTATAAGAGCGGATGACCATTTGTATACGAATTCCGCCTCGAAGCGTATGATTTATATTTTTATGATTATATGATGTATATGATGCAGGAGGACAGGTTGGAGGGATCCAACAGGATTCCTCGCCACTGTTGATTTTATTTTTCATATATACTGATATATGATGTGTTTGATGCTATGTTACTGATTTTGATATGATATGACTTATTTAGTGCTTTAATAGCACTAGGCCTTATTTTTGGTATTTTGAAATACTAAAATGATGATTTTGATTTTAAAAGGATTTTGAAGTAATTTTGAAAGTGTAAATAATGTTTTAATAATTTTTTAAATTGTTAAAAGGAAGAAATTTGTTTTAAAATAAATAAAAGTAGGATTTTTGGTATTTTCGATTTACTATTTTGTAAAGTGTTTTTAAATAGAGATTTTGAATAAGTTTATATAAAAAAAATGTATAAAAGTGATATTTTATAAATAAAGAAATAGATTTATAATCGGAATTTATAAATGTTTAGTAAATGGATTTATAAATGGATTTTGATAGTAAAATTAGTTTTTATAAAAGAATGGATTTATAAATAGAATTTGTAAATAAAGCAATTTTATAAAATAGAAGTTTTATAAAATAGAAGTGAAATTTATAAGCGTAGTTATAAATATAGAAATAACTTATGTCAAGATTTAAATAAGGATTTTTATTTAAAGGAATGCTGAAAGAAAAATTTTGTTGAAGTTAATGGCTATTAAAAAGTAATTATCTTTTTAAAGTAAAGGTTTTGGAAATAATAATTTCAAATGGAATTTAAATGGTTTTGAAAATGATTTAAAATGTGATAAGTAACGAAAACATAGATTTCAACATTTGTTGTTGTAATAGACGTTTTCGGAGAACTAAGGAAGGCATGAACTATAACATTGTTGTTATAGTAAATGATTTCCGAAATGAAATATTTTATATAGTATACGGGATATATATATATACTTGTAAAGATCCTGACTCGGCCTTCGAAAATCGGCACCCGTACTTTACTTGTACTCAAAATGTCATGGATTCAAACGCCGAATCTGTCTCTCCGGAGCTTATGACACAGTAAGCATAACAACACAGCGGAATAAAGAAATAGATGATATCATATACAACTCCAATGAATACAATATCCAGAATGATATACAACAATGATATCAATATGATACAAGAATATCAGAGATAAATAAAGATGCTACAGCGGAAAACAGAAGTGATGACTCCAAATGATCCGACAAAGAGAATGAGACCAGTAACTCCAAAATCAAGCTCAAACAATCTTCACGTTTCACAAAGGTAAGCAAGGACAGTCATCCGTGAACTCCGAACACTGAACTAGCTCCCGATAATCTACTAAACCTGACTATCTGAAAAACCCAACTCTAGACTGCCCGTGTGGAAAATGGTGGGCACCCAGAGTTTAGGAAGGGAACAATAAACTCCAGGTCAGTCATGGGACTGGTGTGAGTAACAAAAACAGTTTATCTTTAAAACAAACACAAAAGGAGTTTAAACATTGAAATCCGCAATTCATTTTGGAAAATGAAACTACCATAAGGCCTCCCGCCACACACACAATGCAAACGCAGAATTGGAGGAGATTTCTCCTTATGATAGTCAAACATGCTTGATACGCAAAATCTTTTAAATATTATTATTAGTGCATAGTGAGGAAAACATTTCGAAAGTATAATATTAATCTTAGCTAGCATAGGCATTTCGCACTTATGCCTACTATAGCTACTATGTTCAATAGTAGGTTACCGCCACATTCCATGGCAGGTAATACAACCAAAACCGTACAGGGTGCGTATTGTTTCTTTGGATTTTCCAACAAATGGTCAGGCTAAGGAACTTCCTATGCCACATGGGAATGCCTCTGGAGGGACGCCCCGAGAACCTACCCGGATCTCTGCCAACACAAGGCCGGTTACCCCCTTCCCGGGTAGTAAACCTGAGATATGCCACCCCCGGTCGTTTGCGACCTTTATCCGAGGCCTCGATCACACAGCAACAATCACACAGTAAATGAGATTGGAGCAACCACACAGGTAAATATTTGGACTCCATACCATGATACCACCTTTTTCCAAAAGGAATGGACATACCCTAGGGGAGCTACCCCTGAAACCTTGCCGCATCTTTCCTGTTTCAACCATTTTCGGTTTGTGAGGTCCGATGAGATTTCGTGCACAAAGCTACGCTTTATTCACAAAGCCATGCTTTGATCAACAAATGATCAGCAATCACACAGCAACACTTAGCATGCCACACTACCAAATTAGGAGTATATCACTGATAACCTTCAACTACATAACCTCTGAGCTCGTACGTCTCAGAGAAGGGTGTTAAGCTAAGAGAATAAATCTCCGCCACCAAACAGAAATGTATTTGAAAGAAATCAGCTCTATATCTCAAAGTGTAGTGTCAGACATACAACCATACAAGTCTTTTCCGGGTTCGAACAGAACCGAAGGCACTTCCAAAGAAGCCCTTGCAATCCGGATAATCCCTAATCACGTCCGGACTTACCACCACATATGGAGTCTCTATACCGGGGACCAGTCGATGCAGAGACATTCGACGAGTTGTCCTTTCGTTTTCGAAAATATCCGGTCTTCACTACCGGTCTTCAAATGCTATCCATAACGTCGTATCATTATTCGGAATGGGTTATATGACACAAAGTCCTCTCCCGGCTAAACCGAATAATGAGCGTAATATTTGAAAACATATGGATATTGGGATTTCAGTTAAGTCACAACTTATTATCCAAATTTCCTCTTTCAAATGGTTTAAACACATTACTGTTTTAATCTTTTACAAAAAGATTCATCTCACAAAGTTCACTCAGTTTCACAAAAATCTATTCATAGATTTTCCAAATCAATTTCCATTTCAGTTGGATTAACTCGTCCAATCTTTAAAACAAAGATTTAATTTATAGCTTTCAAAACAATTCCATTTCGAAAAATCCGATTCATTTATACGAGTTAAAGTCCTTGGGTTAAATTCAAATTCTCAAAACCATACTTTTGAAAAATGGTTTAAATTCATATAAACACATTTATAACTTGTATCACATTTTTAAACCATAATTTCCAAACATGGAATTCAATTCCAAATTTTGAATTCAATTCAAATTAAATTATTTAAATTGAAAATCTTCACCAAGTTATTCAAAATAACTTTTATCTTAAAAACTCCTTTTCGAAAGCTTTAACATTTAACCCAAATCCATTCCAAAATCAATTGAAATTAAAATTTCAATTTCAAAAAACAATAAATTTAAATTATCTGTGACTTAACCGATTTCCTCATGAAATTCATATTTGTGTGTGTAAGAGTGTGGTTCAGGGGTTTTACACAATAGTGCAACATCATTCAATCATCACAGATTAAGATACAAAAATATAGTTGATAAGTAGTATAAACTATAATGCTTGTCTTTTGTTCAAATATCACAGATAATATATTACATTCATCCCAGATAAATAAATTACATTACAAATCACAACACAAATCAGGATATAGCATAAAGCATCACACAGTATAGAACATCAAACAATTCACAGCATTCAATAAAATACAGTCATCCATAAGTAAGGTTAATTGATCATCTGATTAATTGAAACCAGATTAATCACTGACCCAGGTTAATTACAAATTATTTTAATTAATCAACCTTTAATAATTTCATAAATTAACTATCCTTTAACTATTACTTAACTTTTAATTACCCTCATTAATTAATTATACTATAATTAATTACATTCAGAAATTATCCATAAATTACTTACACTAAGTAATCATACTTTATTAATTACATTAAGTAATTATACTTAATCAATTTCTTAAATGATTATCCTTAATTAATTAAACCAATTAATTATCTTAAATAATTACATTATTTATTTAATTTAAATTAAGAATTAATTAATAAATAATATCACAAAAATAAATTAATTAAACTTAATTACTTTTAAGATAATTTATTTTTAAACCTTAAAACTAATCCCATGTTTAAAATAAAATACTTATTCAAAAGAATGAATTGACATGTTTAAATTTGAATTAGTTTAAAACTTTGAAAACTGGTTTATAACAAACCCGAGTCCTTCCCGAGACACTCCCGAGACAAATGCATATTTACTTCGAGTCTCCCCATGGTCAAACCCCAAAATTTTATTTTAAAACTTAAAATTTTAATTAAGTTTTGATACCCGAAACACAATCTAAAATACCCGGTACTAAACTCGAGCCAGTACCCTGAATCCCCGAAAACAACTTCGAGACACAACCCTTTCTTCCCCAAACATTCTCACCGATACACTCCAGTAACTCGTTCACGTTGCAATTTAAAAACTTACTTTTATAAAGACTTTTTAAATTTCATTTCAACTTAAATTTTAAAATAACTTTAACTTTACTAAAGCCAAATTTAAATTAAACAAATTTCAAAACTTCATATTCAATGTTAAAGAAACAACTTATTATTTACATAAAGTGATTTATGCAAGAAAACTTAAACTAAATTTATTTTTAAATTTCAAAAACTTTGTTTTTAAAACTCTTTTTAAAACTGCACAACATATTGCTTCGGGACATACCCGAATGCCACTAAGGTTTAAACTCGAGTTCCCTCTACTTCCCATTTTTCCTCAAAACTTAGATTAAATTTTAAGTTAAAAACTTTACAGGCTTGAACCCCGCAATTTACTCGAGTTCAAACTCGAGTTATCACCCTCCAAAACCGATATCTCCTTCGAGTCCACATCCAACCCAAACAGCAGCAAATCCCTGACACACCCAAGTCACAGTGCACGTGCACCCTCACCGGAGCCACCTCCGACCATCGACGACACCCTCGACACTTTGCCTGACCTCGTAGCAACCCCTATCGACCACCAAAACACTTGCCTGAGCCTCCAATCGAAATCGAGCAACCCAGATGAAAACTTCAACACAAACCCAAATCAGAAAACCCCTCGCATCCACGTCTCCAATCATCGGAGCTGCTGCAACTCCGGCCACACCCTACCGAGCTTCTACGCCACCATTTCCCAAAGTTTCGAGCAACTCGAATCACCAGAGACTACGCGGTGATCCTATTTCCGACCTCAACAAAAACTAGGTTTAAAACTTGGTACGACCTACCGCCGCCACCATAACGATCGATCACCCCCTTCACCATTTTTCCCATCATCCCTGATCACCTGCCTTGCTTCAAACGAAACCCCGAGGCCTCACCACTCTCCAGTCACCAGAAAAACTCAAAAACCCAAGGTCATCACTAAATTACACTTTCGATACCAAATTAGAAATTGTGATTTTCATCTTAAAAATCATATTTTACATAATTGATTCAAGTTGTATATTTGAATCAACAATTCACAACATTTGAATTCAACATATTTTTAAGATTTTTACTGTAATATTTTCATTTCCAGAGATATGCAAACATGTTTTGCCTAAATACATTTCTAAATCTTGAATTGTGGTTTAACAAACATATTTTTGTTTGAAGTTCACAACCTATAAATGAATATATAAAGAGAATCTTGATTTTTGATCATAAATATATATATTTTCTTTTTAACCTGTCAGTAGAAACAGAGGTAGGCTTATATAAACAGACATGCACACATATACTCATACATATTTATAGCATGCAAACCAAAATTACACATATGCAAACAATTTTTACATCACAAACCATAACTTAAAACAAAAGTTAGTTGTTTACTCACTTGATTTCCAGAAGAAACAGAGTTTCCCTTTTATGCTTGAAATAGGCTTTGAAAATTGCAAGCTGAAATCCTTTTCCTTTGATTCTCTGATTTATCTTGAATTAAATTGTTGTTTTGAGTTGAACTTTTGTTTAAGTTTTGAATGATGTTTTACTTTCAGTTTTCATAGATTGGAATGGAACGAACTGAAATGAAGATGATGGATATAAAATTGTTGTACAGGGTGATATTATCTTGTTTGTACAAGAGGCAGAGATTTTTTCTTCATTTGTACTGAAAATATTTTGTTTAAAGTTTTGGCCAGAGATTTTTTTCATCTCTTGGTGGCTGATAGATTAATTTGTGATGGCTGCATTTATTAGGCTTGTACTCATACTTATCCATATTTGCTTGCACTTAGATAAATATATACTAGTATCTTCTTTGATAAGCTAATACATGTATACATTTGCTTGTTTCATACTTGAGTGTATTTTATTTTCTTTAATCTTATTATTTTGTAATATAGGTAAAGTTCAATTTTTAATATGTTGTTAGAATTTAGCTAATGTTTACTTTATATTTTTACATAGTTTATTAACATGTTGTTTAAATTTTATTTATGTGTTACTTCATTTTTTTATAGTTTATATAATTTACCTTTTACATATTTATTTATAGCTTAAATTATTATTATTAATTTATTTTTTTATTTCTAACATAACCCATCAATTACAAATTTTAAAGTTATTTATTTTTAAACTTGTATCAATTATCTATATTTTTATATTTATCTTTAAACCATTTATATTAAGATTTAAATTCAATTATCAATATATATATATATATCATTTCAAATCTATTCAGTTAAAATTTAATTCAAACTTAATATATATACATATATATTCAAATTATTATTAAACCATTTACTTGAAATTTAAATCCAAATCACATATATACAATATTTAAATTCATATGATTTAATATATATTTTATTTGAATTGGGGAAACTCGCTTCAATTTACAATTAATTTTACAATTTTAATTCAAAAATTCAATTAATTATTAATTTAAATATATAAAAAATCCGGGGTCGTTACAATATATATATATATATATAAATCGAATCCTTATACTAATGTTTTGGGTTGTCTTAACGATGTTTTACGCAACATTGGTTTTGACCTAATTAATTGTGTTTTGACCTGCCATCGTGAAATACACGAATCGGTTATTATGATGTACTAAAGGCTTAGTGGTGTAGGAGTATTGCTTCCTATACTTAACACCCGTCTGGAGGCGTACGAACTCTGGAGTTGTATGGTTATAGAAATCTATTTGGTGTGTCTCCAAGTGGTAGTGTTATTAAATATACTTATACCGTTGATATAAGTATATGGAAATGTTTTCCATTATCGAAGATTTGAAATGATTTTGTGAATATATCTTTTCAAAGATATTTTGAAACAAATATTTGGGAAATTGATTTAATTAATAAAAGATAATTAAATGGGCCTAGTGATTGCTTATTTTCTAGATATTGTTTGTTTGCTTTGATAGTTAAATAACCGACTATCAAATTTGGCCTCTTTATCATTGTTGATCCGGAGAGACTGTGGTCGGATTTATCCAAGAACCACTTTGGACCAATATATGCGTTCAAATATGCATATTTGGAAGACATTGATATTTTGGATTTTCATCATGAAGGACTGCTTTTGATCATTTGGGGATAAACTCCCAATATACATATAGTAGCAGTGGTCTCTTCGCTATGAAATATCCAATGCAAGGACTAATCGCTACTGATCCTAGGGGTGATTGCCGATAGGATGTGGTAGGAGAAGTGCCTTCGGTTTGTCCTGTTTATGGACAACTTGTATGGACGAATGTCTGATGTTGCATTTTAGAATTACATTGATTGATCTCTATGAACGTATCATCTATTTGGTGGCGGAAAAGACAGCTTCTCTTAGTTTAACACCCTTTCCTGAGACATAAGAGCTTAGGAGTTATACTTTTGTAGAAATCAATTGTGTGATGATGGAATGACAATGTGGCATTCAAAGAGGAAAGTGATATGTGCTATGTGAAAGGTAATCGTGACCTCAGGCCTCACACCCGGAAATGACCGAAACAGGTTAAATGCGACAAGGCTATGTGTTTCACAACCATTAGGATATGATCATCCCCTTCTAGATATATGTTTTCCCGCTATGACATTCGAGTTTTAAATTATTGTGGATGTATGTGATGAGGGCCCCAGATAGGTCGGTAACGATCGGGATGATGACATATTCGGTACTATCTAGTAAGAGGTAGGCCAATCTTGTGTTGGTAGATGACCATCAATTGGGCCTCGGTACATTCCTCTAGAATGTACTGCTGGAAGGTAGTCCCTTCACTTGGTCATTTGTATGGAAATCCATTATCCACTACGTGCCTGCCATTTTGTTTGTAGAACCCACTTTGTGGCTAGTATGCATCGATGTAACAATTTCGGCTATGATTAATATTATTTGTATACTAGTGTTAATCGATGGAATTTCTATCGGATTAGAAAACCGTCGATAAATTTCAAATTAAAATTTACTGCAAGCGCACGGCGTACTATTGGAGTATGTGGCGAGTACGGGTCGATCCGCAGGGAATTGTGAGAGATTAAAAATATATTCAATCAAATTAGACCAAAGTGAGATGAAAGTTGTTAACTATAAAAAGAAGCTAAAGCTAGAATTAAAATGTGATTTAAAAGCTATTGGACTAGAGAACAATTTAGAGACAAATCCACTCTCATATTTTTGTAAATCAACAAACAAACAATTTGTGATCTCTAGCTTTGATATTAAGTGAAATATTGTTGTATTTATCATAAGTATGGTTTGTTTATATTATTAATTAACATAACTCAAACCATCAAACTATAATACAACAAATAAACCACTTATAATTATCATGAAAATGAAGCCAAAGCAAAAGCTATTTTAAGTATGATCCATTCACTATTGTAACTAGTAATATAGATCATCAAATTTCATTTTTACTTTAATTTCACAATCAAAAATGGATTAGCAAATGATGATGCAAATTGTGTTTATGTTGAATAAGAATAGCTCATTTGCATAAACAATATAAGCTATCAAACCCACTTGTATAAACTTGCATCAAAACTCACTTCATGAAGCATAAACCAAATGAGATCATAAATCATAAAATGTTGAAATTACATAATATTTGAGAGCTTCATTACCCCTAAATTGAAGGGGTTTAGATACTCATTTGTGGCATTGAAGCAACATAAGTAACTTTCAACATTATAAAGAGAAGAAATAGAGAATAAGCAAAGAAGAGAATTTAATTAAACTACTTACAACAAAAGAAATTAAGCTACACTACTTGCATGAATGTAGAACTATTCTACTAACAAAGAAAAGAAAAGAACATAAATAAAAGCATTAACATAAAAACAAAGAAAAGAATGTAGAAAAAGGAGAAGAAAGAGGCTTGGAAGCCATTTTTATTTCATAGAACATTGAGCTTACAATTTGATCTCTTAGTTTCCTAAGTAAAATGAAAGAGTAGAAGATGATTTACATGTACATAAGAGGGCTATTTATACATGCATAAAACCTTACTTCTATTTTTAGGGAGCTTCCCAAAATACCCCTTAGGAAGTGTGGAGGCCAAGTAATCATTAGCTTCTACTAATCATCATTTAAGTGTACATGAAGCCATTAGTTTCATAAGCATGTTCATTAGCCTCTAATTTGTACATTAAGGTAGGTGGGTAGGTGGGGTCCTCCATGATCTTCACTTTGAATTATTTCCCTCTTCTTTCCTTTGTATTCATTTGTGCATGCATGTATCTTAATATAACCCTCTTCCATATGCATCCAAATTCCTATAAAAATCATAAAAAATGTCCAAGTAAAAATTCTCAAATTTACACATGCACAAAAATGACCGTTTTTCCCCTGAATAAAGGTGAATATATGATGATTTGAAATTAATTGAATTTTGGTTTTAAACATGTTAAAATGCCGAAATATGATATTTATTTAAATAAAAAGAGATAAATTATGGGTGTATATATATGCACATTTACGTGCACATCAAATACCCCCACACTTATCTTTTTATTCGTCCTCGAATAAAGGAAAACTAAGATAAATCCGTTTTCGTAGGGAGCACGATTGCATTGAGCGTATGCAACAAGCAGTTAAACCTCTGGGTGTCCCCAGTAGGACGAGTGTAGTCTCGTGAGGGTTTTCAGTAGATACTACCCACAAAATCCAAATGCAGAGTGAAAATATTTACAAAGTGCAAGATTTATTTACAATGGGATGAATGCAAGTTTTTGAAAATATTTACAAATGAAGGATTCACTTTCAATTCGACACTCATAAGTTAAATATAGATTTTGGTCATTGTCTTGAAAATTTAAGTCATTTACTCGTCAAAACTTCCAACAAAAATCAAGTTATCATAGCAAATAGACAATAGTTTAACTCGTTGTTTCGGTTGATAACAAAGTGTAACTATGAAATAAATCCTTAGTTGATTATCAAAGTTTGTCAAAGTGGTATTCTCATTTCTTTTCAATAACAAGTTAAATCAAACAAGTTAAAATGGTTCTTGGATTTCAATTGCTTACTCTCTCTTATTTGAAAATTTTATCGATATTAAGAATATTTACATATGCCTAACTCAGGTAAACTGAGGCAAGATATATTACCCGTTCACTGCCTTGCGGACTGATGTGAGGGGAATACAGAGCTTGGCGAGTGAACACACAAGTGTGAACACTTATCGACTGTAGGCGTTATTAAAAAGAATTTTTATCTATATACACCTAACTCAGATAAACTGAGGCCAGATATACCGATCATGCACTGCCTTTCGGGCTTACGTGAGAAGGGTGCAGAGCTTGGCAAGTGAACACACGAGTGTGAACACATGACTCTAGGTGTTAAAAATATATATATACATATATACAAATGCTTTTTTTTAGAAAGAGAGAGTTTTGCAAAATCATCTTAGCACCATTTAACTTAGAAGATAAAAATGTTATATCCTTTATTTTAAATTTACCATTTTTTTAAACAAAGATTTTCAATTAGAACATACTTCATAATTAACACATATGAACCTTCCTATATACTAGTTAAACCATTGTTATTTGTAATCAAACCTCAATTTTATTTTTGTTAAGACAAATAAATTGTCAAAACTTTCAATTTATTAACCAAAACTTATACTTATTCCATAGTGTTTCCTAAAAAATAAATCAAAATGCTAAAAAGAATTTTTTTTTGAGATTTTGAGATTTTTTTTAAGTTAAAAGAAAAATTCAAAATTCAAAAATATCATGAAACTAAAAAAATGAAAATGAGACTGCCCCTCCCACACTTAATTTTGATTGTGTTCCCACAGTCAATGCATGATATAATGAGTGTAACGGGGAAAACTATGTACATATTTACAAAAGAGGGTTAATATTCTTACTAGACGTAGCTTGGCTCATGAAGGATCATGAGCTCCTCCTCTTGGTTATTTGGCAATTCCAAGAAAGGTTTCAAACGATGACCGTTGACTTTGAAAACCGATCCATCCCTGGGGTTTTCTATTTCTATGGCACCATGTGGAAAAACAGTTCGTACCACAAATGGTCCGGTCCATCTCGATTTAAGTTTCCCAGGGAATAAATGAAGTCTTAAGTCATATAAAAGAACTTTTTGGTTAGGCGAAAACATTTTCCTTAAGATTGACTTGTCATGAAAACCTTTGGTTTTTTCTTTGTAAATTTTCTCGTTTTCATACGCGTCATTCCTAAGTTCTTCTAGTTCGTTGAGTTGTAGTTTTCGGTTTTCGCCAGCTTTCTCAAGATCAAAGTTTAAGTTCTTAATTGCCCACAACGCTTTGTGTTCGATTTCAACGGGTAAATGGCAAGCTTTACCGTAAACTAAACGAAATGGGGACATCCCAAGGTTAGTTTTAAAAGCCGTACGGTAAGCCCAAAGCGCGTCGGTCAATTTCTGAGACAAATCCTTTTGATTTTTATTGATAGTTTTCTCCAAGATTTTTTTATTTGTCGATTTGAAACTTCAACTTGGCCACAAGTCTGAGGATGATACGGAGTGGATAACTTGTGGGTTATCGAGTATTTTTTCATTAAAGTTTCAAAAGAACAGTTGCAAAAATGGGTCTCGTTATCACTGATTATTGTGCGAGGTGTGCCGAACCTCGAAAAGATGTTTTCTTTGAGAATTTCACAATAATTTTATGGTCGTGGGTTTTGCAAGGAACGGCTTCGACCCATTTTGAAACGTAATCGACAGCGAGAAGGATATACAAGTTTCCAAAAGAATTGGGAAAAGGTCTCATAAAGTCTATACCCCATACATTAAAGATTTCGACTGTAAGAATGAGGTTTAGAGGCATCATATCTCGTCGAGAAATTCTTCCAAGCATTTGACATCAATCGCAAGTTTTACAAAATTTAAACGAGTCTTTGAAAAGAGAAGGCCAATAGAAATCACACTGACGCACTTTTTCCGCAGTTTTTCGAGGACCGAAATGTCCACCACACGCTTGATCGTGGCAAAATAAAAGAACACTCCTAATCTCATTATCCGGAATGCAACGTCGGATGATTTGGTCGGGACAATATTTGAACAAGTATGGATTGTCCCAATAGAAATACTTCACTTGGGACATGAATTTGCATTTGTCCTGTTTGGACCACAATGAGGGAGTTTCTTTAGTGACTAAGTAGTTCACTATATCAGCGTACCATGGGTCGATAGAAATTGAAAGGAGTTGTTCATCGGAGAAGTTTTCATTGATTGGCAAAGAAGATGGTGCGTTCGGAAGACGAGACAAGTGATTGGCTATGACGTTGTCGGATCCTTTTTTGTCTTTAATTGTAAGGTCAAATTCTTGAAGTAAAAGGATCCAACGAATCAAGAGGGATTTGACATCCTTTTTAGCGAAGAGATATCGAAGCGCAAAGTGGTCCGTGTACACAGTAATGTGTGACCCTATCAAGTATTGTCAGAATTTTTCAAGAGCAAAAACGATAGCTAGAAGCTCTTTTTCGGTTGTTGTGTAGTTGAGTTGAGCGTCATTCAAAGTCATAATCGCGTAGTAAATCACGTGAAGTATCTTGTTGATGCGTTGTCCTAAGACAGCACCAACGGCAAAGTTCGAAGCATCACACATTATTTCGAAAGGAAGATCCCAATTGGGTGCACAAATGATTGGAGCAGAAATGAGTTTGTTCTTAAGATGTTCAAAAGAAGAGATACAATCAGAGTTAAAATCAAAAGGAACATCTTTTCCAAGAAGAGTCATCAAAGGATGAGCAATTTTGCTAAAGTCTTTCACAAAGCGTCGGTAAAAACCAGCGTGTCCAAGAAATGATCGAATGTCCTTAACAGTTTTGGGAATGGGTAGATTTGCAATGACATCGATTTTCGCTTTATCTACCTCAATGCCTTTATTTAGGATGATATGTCCAAGGACTATGCCTTGTTTGACCATAAAGTGGCATTTTTCCCAATTCAAAGTCAAATGTTTTTCTTTACATCGATTTAGAACCAATTCGAGATGATGTAAACATTGGGAAAAAGAATCGCCAAAGATTGAGAAATCGTCCATAAAAACTTCTAGAAAGCGTTCAATCATGTCGGAAAAGATTCCAACCATGCATCGTTGGAAGGTCTTAGGAGCGTTACAAAGTCCGAATGGCATACGTCGATAAGCAAAGGTACCGAATGGACACATGAAAGTTGTTTTCTCTTGATCTTCGGGAGCGATGGGAATTTGGTTATAGCCAGAATAACCATCAAGGAAGCAGTAAAATTCGAGGCCGGCTAAACGTTCGAGCATTTGGTCAATGAAGGGAAGAGGGAAGTGATCTTTTCGTGTTGCGGCATTTAGTTTTCGATAGTCAATGCAAACATGCCAACCCGTTTGAGTACGAGTTGGAATAAGTTCGTTTGAATCGTTCTTGACAACGTACAACGTGAATTGGGCTTACCCATGAACTATCGGAGATTGGGTAAATGATTCCATTGTCGAGAAGTTTAAGAATTTCATCACGCACCGCATCTTTCATTTTTGGATTAAGCCTTCGTTGCACGTCACGAACAGGCTTGGCATTGTCGATTAAATGGATGCGATGTTGGACAAGAGCGGGACTAATTCCCTTTATATCAGAAACAGACCACCCTATCACTTCCTTGTTTTTCGGAAGAATAGAGAGTAACAATGTTTCTTGATCAGGAGAGAGAGTTGCGGAAATTATGACGGGCAACGTTTCGTATTCACCTAAGTATGCGTACTTAAGGTGATCGGGAAGTGGTTTGAGGTCCAACTTTGGGAGATTTTCGATCAACGATTTGGGTTGAGATTCGGACTCAACTGGAAGCGATTCAAAAGGAAGAGTGTATTCAATCTTGTTGGGAATTTCGTGAAACAATTTTTCGTACTCGGCCTCGCGTTCGTCATCAAGATCAAGTGTCTCATTTTCGAAGTTTTCGTGAATGGCACTAACTTCGAATGTTTGGTCACGAGGGTCATTCGATTGGCTTTCAAGATTGAAAATATTAAGATCCAAAGTCATGTTTCCAAAAGAAATTTTCATCGATCCGTTACGACAATTGATTAAGGCATTTGATGTGGCTAAGAATGGTCGGCCTAAAATCAATGGAATTTGACTCGAGGGATTCGTTACGGGTTGTGTTTCGAGAACGATAAAATCAATGGGGGATATGAATTGCCCTACTCGAATGAGTACGTCCTCGATTTCTCCCACGGGCTTCTTAATGGAACGATCGGCGAATTGAAGCGTAACTTTTGTGGGTTTGAGCTCACCTAAGCCTAATTGTTCGTACACGGAATATGGAATCAAGTTGACACTCGCACCTAAGTCTATCAAGAATTTGTTAATCGTCTTATCTCCAATTGTACATGAAATCGTAGGGCAGCCAGGATCTTTGTATTTGACGGGCATGGATTGGGACAAGACTTCACTCAAACTGGCGGCTAAGAAGACTTTTTTAGGCACTTGAGTGTGTCGCTTTTGGGTACACAAGTCCTTAAGAAATTTTATGTAAGTGGGGACTTGTTGAACGATGTCCAGAAGCGGAATGTTAACTTTGACTTGTTTAAAAATTTCCAACATCTTTTCCATTTGGTCTGAGTGTTTCTTGGGTCGAAGACGATATGGAAATGGAACACGATACTCGGTAGGCGGGTCTACTCGAGTAGAGGAAGAAGAATTTTGGTTAGCATTTGATTCAACGTTTGGCTCCACGTTCTGTTCTGAGTTGTTCATTGTTTTAGAAGTGTCGAGAGAAGTTTCCGGTTAATTGTTTGGATTAACGACTTGATTATCGATTTGTTTACCGAAACGTAAAGTTGTGATAGCATTCAATTGGGTGACGTTGCTATCTTGAACAACATGGGCTTGATTTGAATTTGCATTTTGAGATTTGAAATGGGTTGGCTTGGGAATGTTCCTCGTTCACGTTCGCTCACAGACGTGGCTAATTGACTCATTTGCATTTCGAGTTTTGCAATTGATTGGTTCGTGTTTTGCATATATGAAGTCAATAAATTTTGCAAATTGATGTTTGATTGAAGGCTTTGAGTAGTTGCTTTAGCCAATGTTTCAAGAGTTTTCTCAAGTGAAGTTAAACGTTTATCGTCTTGGGGAGGATGAGCAAAATTCGATTGAAAATTTGATTGTTGCGGTTGATTACGCAACGGACCCGCAAAGTTTGGTTCAAAATTGTTGGGCTGAAAGGGAGGATTCGAAGCATTATTCGGAAATGCTTGTAAATTGGGACGAATCGTATTCGTGTTGGGATTGTTTTGGTTCCACGCACAATTCGGATGATTTCTCCAACCAGGGTTGTATGTTGGAGAAAACAGGTCGTTTTTGGCTTTATTGAAAGCATTGATTTGTTCGACAGAATTGGGACACTGATCGGCTATATGATTAGGATCGTTGCATTTATAACACATCGATTGGGAAGCTTGGTTCATTTGATTTGATGAGAAAACATTATCGAAATTTTTAATCATTGCGTCGATCTTAGCTTCCAAAGCAAAAGAAGATCCTATCGAGTTTGCACTCGATCGTGAGTAAATTGATTTTTCGTTCGAACGTTCCCATTGGGTTGATTTTTCAATGAGGTTTTCAAGAAATTGCCAAGCATCGTCGTGATGTTGGGCAAGAAAATTGCCTTGGCACATTGATTCGAGCATGGTTCGTGAGCGGTTTTCGAGTCCATCGTATAAAATTTGGCAAATCGTCCATTTTTCGAAGTTATGGTGTGGACATTTTACCAAAAGCTCTTTGAATCTTTCAAAATATTTTCCAAATGGTTCTCCCTTTAATTGATGAAAATTTACAATTTCGTTTCGGATTCTACTCGTTTTTTCCAAAGGGTAGAACTTTTTTAAGAAAGCTTTTACGAATTCTTCCCACGTTTTAATCGAGTTCGATGGTAAGCTGTACAACAATTTTTCAGCGTAATCCGTAAGAGCGAATGAGATTAATCAAAGTTTGATTCCATCATCAGAAAGTTGTTGGAGTTTAATGGTTGCACAAACTTGTTCGAATTTAGTCAAGAAGATGTATGGATCATCGTGTTCGAAATTGCCAAATTTCAGAAGAGTGGCAATATGGTTTGAGTGAATTTTGAAACGGTTGCCCGTAGGGGCGGGTAACGTGATGCAAGATGGAATAGAAACTCTATCGGGAAAGATTCTATCCATAAGAGTTCGAGGGGTGTTCTCGTTCGCCATTTCGGGAGGATCCTCTGTTCGAGTTAAATGGTTAGTTGTCGAGTCGCGAGTCCAACGATTGGTTGTTGTGTCACGAGTCCAAGTACTCATGCACAAGTGAAAGTCGAGAGGAGAAAGAAGTTAGAGTCGAGTTTAGAGAATGGAAGAAAATTTGAAAAACAAAGTGAAAATTTTGTCTGTTTTTTTTACAAGGGAGAAAACTATTTACCAAGTGAAATTTATTTTCAAAAGAGAAGCTTGATTTTTCTTTAGTTTCTGGTTTTTTAAATTTTTTATATGTTTTGTTTTTAATTTTTTTTGGATTTTTGTTTTTGATTGAAAATTTTCAAAGGAAAGGATTTAAAAGGATTTTTTTTAAAAAAACTAAGTTAAGTAAAATTTACAATTTTTTTTTTTTGGATTTTGGATTTTTTTTGTTTTTTTTATATATGCATGAACTAATGTAACTAAATGAATGCAAAGGATTTAATTACAGTTTTTTGTCCTTAGTAGCTCCTAACCCAAAATTGTATAATCACACTTTGTTTTAAATCAACAAAAATATTTCACAGCCAGGTAACGGGCAGGGGTTATCGGTGCACCACGAATCACCGTAGCAATGCAGCTGAAGGTTTAAGTACCTTCAGAGGAACAACTAGTATAATATTTACGTATCACCGTAATTTTTATAACTGGTTATTACTCTGCCGTAGCCTAGACACCAAAAAATAAAATGGTTCAAAGAAAACAATTATGAATATACAATTAAGCCCTAGATGAGCTCGCGACACCCTTAAGTCGAATATCTAACCTTTATTATTAGTCAAATTCTATGATGAAATGCATTTGTGGGCTAAGGAAAGGGTGATGAAATCCCTCACCTTATGTGAATTGGGGTATTGCCCTTAGAAAATAAAATAAGATGAGATGAATGCAAAACAAAATTTAAACGTGAATTTACAATGCAACTAAAATGAAGTTTGGTTTTGTTTTTGGATTTTGAAATTATATATATATATAAATGCAAATGCAAGCAACCAACAATGCAATAAAAATAAGGGAAAAGTGCAAGATACCAGAGCGTGCTGATTATTTAGCAATTTTTTAGCAAGGCAAAGCAGTTTATTTGGGCAAGCACTTCTTCCTTTTGAATTTCTGCTTTGGCAACCTGAAATGAAAAACAAGATATATTCAACAATTTTTATTATTATTAATTTTTAGTATGTTTATCAAAGATGAAAAACAAAATAAGCGAAAAACAAAACAATTGAAAATAAAATAAATGAAAACTAAAACAAGTAAAAACAAATGAAAAATGAAAATTAAACAAAGTTGAACTTGTTTTTTTTTTGGAGAGGAAACTTAAAAGTGAAGTTTTACTTAAAAAAAATCGACGGAATTTCTATCGGATTAGAAAACCGTCGATAAATTTCAAATTAAAATTTACCGCAAGCCCACGGCGTACTATTGGAGTACGTGGCGAGTACGGGTCGATCCGCAGGGAATTGTGAGAGATTAAAAATCTATTCAATCAAATTAGACCAAAGTGAGATGAAAGTTGTTAACTATAAAAAGAAGCTAAAGCTAGAATTAAAATGTGATTTAAAAACTATTGGACTAGAGAACAATTTAGAGGCAAATCCACTCTCATACTTTTTTAAATCAACAAACAAACAATTTGTGATCTCTAGCTTTGATATTAAGTGAATATTGTTGTATTTATCATAAGTATGGTTTGTTTATATTATTAATTAACATAACTCAAACCATCAAACTATAATACAACAAATAAACCACTTATAATTCTCATGAAAATGAAGCCAAAGCAAAAGCTATTTTAAGTATGATCTATTCACTATTGTAACTAGTAATATAGATCATCAAATTTCATTTTACTTTAATTTCACAATCAAAAATGGATTAGCAAATGATGATGCAAATTGTGTTTATGTAGAATAAGAATAGCTCATTTGCATAAACAATATAAGCTATCAAACCCACTTGTATAAACTTGCATCAAAACTCACTTCATGAAGGATAAACCAAATGAGATCATAAATCATAAAATGTTGAAATTACATAATATTTGAGAGCTTCATTACCCCTAAATTGAAGGGGTTTAGCTACTCATTTATGGCATTGAAGCAACACAAGTAGCTTTCAACATTAAAAAGAGAAGAAAACAGAGAATAAGCAAAGAAGAGAATGTAATTAAACTACTTACAAAAAAGAAATTAAGCTACACTACTTGCATGAATGTAAAACTATTCTACTAACAAAGAAAAGAAAAGAACATAAATAAAAGCATTAACATAAAAACAAAGAAAAGCATGTAGAAAAAGGAGAAGAAAGAGGCTTGGAAGCCATTTTTATTTCATAGAACATTGAGCTTACAATTTGATCTATTAATTTCCTAAGTAAAATGAAAGAGTAGAAGATGATTTACATGTACATAAGAGGGCTATTTATACATGCATAAAAACCTAATTCTATTTTTAGGGAGCTTCCTAAAATACCCCTTAGGAAGTGTGGAGGCCAAGTAATCATTAGCTTCTACTAATCATCATTTAAGTGTACATGAAGCCATTAGTTTCATAAGCATGTTCATTAGCCTCTAATTTGTACATTTAGGTAGGTGGGTAGGTGGGGTCCTCCATGATCTTCACTTTGAATTATTTCCCTCTTCTTTCCTTTGTATTCATTTGTGCATGCATGTATCTTCATATAAGCCTCTTCCATATGCATCCAAATTCCTATAAAAATCATAAAAAATGTCCAAGTAAAAATTCTCAAATTTACACATGCACAAAAATGACCGTTTTGCCCCTGAATGAAGGTGAATATGTGATGATTTGAAATTAATTGAATTTTGGTTTTAAACATGTTAAAATGCCGAAATATGATATTTATTTAAATAAAAAGAGATAAATATGGATGTATATATGCACATTTACGTGCACATCAACTAGACACTAGTATATATAACAGAATTTGATGTGAAATTTTTTGGTAATCGTAAGGTAAAAACTCGTCTGTGTTTATGTGTGGGCGTGGTCTTATGAAATATTATTGTTTTGATAAAGAAAAGTTTTATAACCTTAAAATTTAGTTGAGATGTGTTTTATCACACTGGTTTACCTGACTGATCTGGACGTTCTTCCCTTTCAATGCTTGGGTCAGACCGAGCATATGTACATATTTAGATTTAGATGCTTTGGAACTTCAGCAGATGAGCTGGAGGTCTTCTTGTCGTGTTCACGTATATGTTTATTTTTCTGCTACATTGTTGTTAAATTATCAGCATTTTAAGGACAAGGTATTACAGCTGTCTAGGCTGATGATTAGTGATTGATTGTTGTACTATGATGGATGTTTGTATATTACAGTTTCTGTTTTGTAAAGTTCATTGGTATTATATTATGTGTTGTTCTGCTGCGATTGTGAGATTCTGTGATTGTTTTAGTTTCTCTCTCTGCTTCTTCTTCTTTTATCTTCTCTTCTCTACTCCTTTCTTCTTTCTTTCTCATGACTATCCATCTTTCCGTTCAATTTGGGTTGGAAATATGTGGTTTAATGTCAGCTCGAATCATGCGGATTTGCGGGTCGTCACAATGTTTTAGGGTGGATGGGCTTGCATATTGGAAGATGAGGTGTTGTAGTATATGCAAAAGTGATTTAGTGGAGTAAGAGGAGATTTTGATTAAAAAGAAGTGATTTTTCTTACTTCAAAATATATGAAGAGAAGCCATGGATGTATTCTCAAGCTCTTAGGATATTAGAAATGAAGATGGAGATTGTAAAATGAAAATTATGAAAGGGAAGTGATATAAATAGGCTTAGGAAATTTCTTAAAAAATATAAAGTGGTTATAGATATATACACATGCATGCACCCCTATACCTCCCCTTTCTCCCTTGAACACATTACCCCCCCCCCCACAAGACCATGTTATAGGGACTTCAGGTATGGCATAGAATTTGTATATATATAAGTGTGTTTATATGTATATATATGCCTTTTATAACATAATTTGCCACATCCAAGCTTAGATATATATATATATATATATATATATATATATAAGTTAATATACATAAGTATGCTTAAATAATACTAATCCTAACATATATAAATGTATGCATGTTGCACCAAGTGTGCACAACGTTTTCGACGACTTTCGGGTGTCGAAAAGTCGAAATTTCAGAAAACGTTCTTCAGTCGCATTTTCTATTTTTATTTGAACTATCTATATTGATAAACAAATTTTAAAAACTATTTTATCATCGTTATTAAATAATTAAAATAGGTTTATTTGCTAGTAAAAGTCCATTTATTGATTATATAAAATATATTTAAATAGCCTATTTCAAAGTGGCAAAATCCAGGGTCGTTCCAAATCTATTTTACCATCATTTGTTATTATTTAAAAGAGTTATATTATAATTATAAAACCTATTATTTTAATATTTAAAATATATTAAATATTTGCAAATCAAGACGGTAACATTTTGGGTCGTTACACTTTTCCCCCCTTAAAAGAATTTCATCCCCAAAATTGTACCACAACCCAAACTCCTAGAAATACTTAACTATTCATCAGTGCGTATGATGTACATAGATCGTTATTATGTAAAATCTGATTTGATCATTCATTTGAACACATAACTTCACTTCCGAATTAGTATTGCTCACTCGACTTCCTAGTGCGGAATTTGATCAGGCCTCTTAATTAGAAACCTATGTTCTCCTTGCATAGCCATAGACTATGGTAGACAATTTTGGTTCCACATAACCATCACCAACGCTCGCCATCAAAAATTCAAGTAATAAATCCTTATTCGGAATGGTGTAAAACACCTCTAGTCATATACTCCAATCTAGGATCGAGAACTATGCGAAAAGTAGAAATGATCTTCATACAACCTACGTACTGATCTAATGATTCTTACTATCTAACTACTTTCTACCTTCCCATCATGCTTCATAAGAATAAATTTTAAATTTATTAACTTATATAATACTCTTCTACATCTTAAGAGTATATACAAACATCTGATTTTTAATTCTATTTACTTCTAACTATTAGATGCAGGCTAAAAATAATTTGGGTCTTGAGACTAAGTCGACCAAATCAACCCCTTTACCCTAATTGGTTTGGTAAGTAGCTAAGATGAGTAGGATGCTGGTATCCAAACTCCATCCTAGATTCTACTTTTTCTTAGACACTACTATGGTAAAAATGTGTATTAGTCGGCCTAATAACATCAAATAATTCTTCACGTCCTAGAGTTAAAATCAAAAACACGGTTTAAATAAACAAAGTTTATTAAACCTCCTTATGAAATTTAACCTAATTAAAACTTCATTATTAATCCACCTTTTTAATCAAAATATCTTTTTATTTTAAAAACTTTCCTTCTAACGGATCCAAGAAAACAATACCCGGGTTTTATTTCAAAAACCTTTTGAAACATACATATAGCCCGAGTAACTCCAAAATGTGTCAAGAAATTGGGTGCTACCAAATAGTACCATATACCCCTTTACCAAGAAGGGCAATACTCAAGAGAAGTGTTTTCCATCCGAATACATCTCTTACCCATTTTTAGTCATTTTCGAAACACTCGCGGACCAGTTAATAAAAATATACCTTCATTTTCCAAGTTTCTTCTTGAAACAATACTATTTATAGACAAATAGTTTTTAACAAAATGATCCACTTGCTTTGGATTCATTCAAATTTTAACTTGTCCCGATTGTGCAATGATAAAGAGAATAATTTACTATGTGCACCATTATATCTGCTTAAGCAAACATTCGATCGTCACTTAGAAGATTATTATGATCACCACAAAACATATCAAAACTTATTCCTGAACTGTCCAAAGGGAACCTTACTCTCAAACTTTATTATGAAATATCTATATCTTAAAATATCTTTAAGAAAGATTACTACTATTTTCCAAAATCATTTGGAACTTATCAAAGCCACCGAGATTTAATATTCTCAAAACCATTTTCATTTTTAAAACAAATTTAATAGTTCTAATTTGTAAAATCATCTCTCTTAATTCATCTTATAAAACTATCTAAAGATTTTCTTTTAATAAAAACCTTTATTAAAATTAAATTTTTAACCCTACATATCATCGAGCGCCTTATAGTCAAACTGTGAAACTTAATTCACAAGGTGTTTGATTTAATGTTCCTACAAATTCTATCTACCAAATCCATGATGGAAAAAGGAAATCTACTATTAAATCTGATAATAGTCAATGTTCAAAACTGGACGAGCATGACTAGTTAAACCCTAAATGCTAATAATTTAAATATTATTTACTCCTAACCCACTCTCCTCATAGATAACAACATACTTTTTGAAAATCATCCTTATATATAGAAAATATATTCCTAGGTAAAATTATTTCATTTACCAAATTTAAAGTAATATTATGCCAATTTAACTTGTTCAAGTGTTTAGGAAATCCCTATCGATAATTTTGATCAGGCGCATCGACCAGAATTCTTAAGCCACTCAACAGGTCAAACAACATAATACAAAACATTTTTGTTCACTAACAAATACGCACTCATATATATATATATATATATATATATTACACTTAGACTCATTCTAGGGCACTGTTGACCCTATTTATGATGAGTTTACCCCCACCAAAGCCTAGGTGTTGCTCAACCTGGCTCTGATACAAAATTTAACATTCCGCCTTTCTTACTCCGAAAGATGAGCTATTAAGGGTAAAAGAAAAGGAAAGACAAGATAGAAGAGAAGAAACTAACAACACAGAATCTCACAATGCAATGGAACAATATATATTACTCAACATAGTATATTACAAAGTCATTTCAGAAATGTTACGTCAGAGTCATTCTAGTACAAGTTCTAGCCTAGGAAAGTTATAACAGCCTATCCCTACCTAACAGATATAATATACATATAATACAGCGTAAAGCATGATAATAACTAGCTATCGATGAAGCCACTTGCTCCAAGCTCCTCAAAGTGAATCTGTGAGAAACCTGAACTACTTGACTGTCCATTCAAATTTGAGCACCCAAGAATTCAGGAAAAGGAATATAAACTCCGGGTCAGACATGGGTCTGGTATGAGCAAAGCATACATTTTAACTTTATAAAAATATTTAAATTAAAGGCATCTCGTAAGACCATGCCGCACGTAAACATAGATGAAATTTTACCTTATGATAACCAAAACATTTTCTATAGAAAATCCATTGATATTATAATAACGTCTAGGGGTCAAAGTAAAATATAAATATAGCTTAAATGCTTGCATCTCACATTTCAACATAGTTGGACACAACTAAGTCTATATGGTGCTTATTAGAGAATGGATTTCATATAATGACTGGGCTGCTGGGGTAGCACCCATCACGGTGCATCTCTAGATAAAATAACATCGAGGACCTCGCCGGGATCCCTTGCCAACACAGAACCGACCTACCACTTGACTAGCAGTACCGAATATGATCAAACCTTGGTTAATGGGCCCCGAAGCATAAAAATGAGAGATAATATCGACTCTAGATAGGGATGATCATACCCTGATGGGAGCGACCCACTTAGCCCTACTGCATCTTCCATGTTTTAATCATTCCCGATTGAAGAAGCTTGAGGCTACATTTTACCTTTTATATAGAACTTCCCACTTGGAATGCTAACACTGCCTTCCAGGCAACACTGCAATGTTAGCATTCATCCATACAAGTTGTTCAGGACATGAACAAACTGAAGGCACTATTTCTACTACATCCATTTTGGAATCACCCTTAGGATTAGTAACAAGCTGCCCTTGCACTTCAAAGAGCTTCATCTTCAATTCCATCATCTTCAAGGTGTCTTCACTTCAAAACACTTGAGTTGGATCGAAGTGGTTTTCGGATAACATATCTGATCTCAGTCTCTTCAAAACAACATTCGATAGTTTTCGGTAAACTCAACCCCGGTTCTTTAGGAAATAAATAGTTAAGATAAGAGCGGAGATCAACTCCTAACCATTAGTGGATGGATTTCCTTATCATTTATCCCAGGAAAATGAAATGAGATTTATATGCATAGTATAACATCATCGGAGATGACTCTGCCATATAACTCACGTGTTTCTCCTAGATATTTCCAAAGTTACGTTTTGGATCCATATTTGATAATCGATTATTTAACTATCAAATAAACAAACAACAACCAATTCCATTTGAGATTTATTTATCCATAGCAACCACCACGCCTTAAAAAAATCTTTATTTAAGAAATCTCTTTTCAAAACGTTTGTCTAAAACATTCATATAATTATATCTCTGACATAAGTATACTCACAAAGCATTTGCGAATAACTTCTTACTTCCAAATCTTGTTAAAAATGATTAAAAATGTTCTTTAATTTGGAGGTAAGGACAACCCAAACACTATTCCTTTGGCGTTAAATGTGGAATGGATTTTCCATACCACTATTTTTAAAGGGTCGGTTTAGAGAAACCCAGATCTCAAATTTTCTTTTTCTTTTTTTATTTCTTTCGATAAATCCTTTTTATTCAAATTTATTTCATTCATGAAATCTCTTTTACTTGAATCCAAATCCATTTCAAAATCATTTATAATAATTGCTTTTATAAATATCCAAACTTTTTATATAAATTTCTTGTAAATATCCAAAACTTTTTATAAATTCCCTTTATCAATATCCAAGTCATTTTATAAAACTTCTTTTATAAATATCCTAAAATCATTTATAAAACTTCTTTATAAACCCTTCGTGTTTAAACAACTTCCTAATAACCTTAAATCAAATTAGCTTCCTTTAATAAGCAATCCATTTTATAAATCTCCCTTATTTATGATATCTTCTTTGCTTAAAAACTAAAATCCATTTACCCAAAATACTTTGTAAATTTCCAAATTCCTTCAAATATCTTGTTCAAAATGCAATAAATTTGAAACTATTTCAAAAAGAAAATGAAATATTTGTCTTTACAAAATCAAAAGGAGGCTTAGCGACCACAATAGTGCTTTTAATTTGATTTTACTTATCCAATTTAGCATAGCACCACATAACAACAGGTATATAAGGAATCAACACATAACAATCAATCAACTTAAGTAAATGTCCAAGTTATGGCAGAATGGTGTTTGTCCTGCTAATAGATGTCATTTAGTTTTCCTAATCATATGGGTTTGCTTAAGGATAAGCAACACAGAAATCCCTTGGTTTAAAAACAAACTTGAAAAGAAAACAGTTTAAAACAAAACCGATTACTTAATTTCATATCGGTTTTAAAACAAATTAAAACCCTTGTAAATGAGAGTCAAATCCTTGTTAAATAGTAACTAAACTCTAATTAAAAGTAATTAACCTTAATTAAATCTTATTAACATAATTAACTTTATTCAAAGATTAATTAAATAAAACCCCTTTTTAAAATAATAATTAATTAAAAATTATCATAAATAAATAAGTCAATAATAATTAATTATTCCTTAATTAATAACTAAATTTAGTTAAGTGACAAATCATGATTAACTTAATTGTATTAACAATTGATTAAGTACTTATTAACTTTATTAATTAATAAATCAATTAAATAATCATTAAATAATTATTCTCTTATTACTAAATTGAAGTTAGAAAACTTTTCCAAAATAATTTCTAAGTGAAAACAAGTTTAATTAGAAAACTAGTTAAATTTTCTAACTACGTGTATAACGACTATAGCTATGCGGACCCATAATTTCACTTTTTGAAATTTGTATTCCTAAGCTTTAAATACTTCAACTTTTAACTCTTGTCTTCTTTAAAACATAAAAATAAACCTTTGAAAACCAAAATCAAAGTTTTAAACTTGAAAACTTTTCACTTTGAAACAAAAATCAAACTTTCAACAAAAAGCGGATTTCTACATCGCTTTTGGTTAGCGAATCACTACCTTTGTGTCATGAACCCACATACAGCATTCACAACATTCACACATAATATCGCATCATAATATTATAGCACCATCATAAACAAAGTATTACTTCACAATACTAACTAACTTTTCCAATATGCAAGGTATAATTTTTATCGCCTACTCAAACTTCGGCATAAGCAATCAACACCAAATCAACATATATGCATGCATACACAACATATAACATTACTACATACTTAAGCAACATTTTAACTCATAAATTTTACAAATTTTAAAAAGCAAGTAACTTGAGTTTAAAACATGAACTTTACTCACCAAACTTTCACTAAAACTTTAATTCGACCTAGATCTTGGTATTAACTTGCAAATGAGAAGACTTTGGATGCTTTTACACCTAAATTAGGCTCGACCATGCATGTGTTTGGGCTTGGCCATGCATGTTTTAGGGTGGATGGGATTGAAACTTGGAAGAGGAGGTGTTGTAGTATATGCAAAAGTGGTTTAGTGGACTAAAGAGGGGATTTTGAGTAAAAAAAAGTGATTTTTCTTATTAAAATTTATAAAGAGAATCCATGGATGTATTCTCAAGCTCGTAGGAAATTAGAAATGAAGATGGAGACTATAAAATGAAAATTATGAAAGGGAAGTGGTATATATAGGCTTAGGAAATTTATTTAAAAACATAAAGTGGTTATAATTAAATATATACAGATGCATGCACCCTTATACCTCCACTCTCTCTCTTAAACACGTAACCCCCCACCCCTCCCCCCCCCAAGGCTGTGTTGTAGGGTATTTAAGGTAAGGCATAGGATTTGTGTGTGTATATATAAGCATGTTTATATGTATGTATATGTCTTTTACAACATAATTTGTAGACTCATAGTATGTATTGTATATGATGTAAAATATCCACTGTGACATGTGATAGTTATTTATATGATATATTGTTCTGATTTTGAGAAATTAACGTGTTTATTTCTTTAAACTGAGACTGTACACATCAAAATTTCTTTCTAGATATTTAGCAAAAGGAATAAGTGTGACGTGTCAGTGTTAGATTAAAGATATATTCTCATTTGGTCGACCTTAATAAGCCGTATTCCCTGTATTATTAGATGACATTATTTATAATGTTCTTTAATAATATAGGTATTGTGGTAGGGTTGTTACAGTTTGGTATCAGAGCCGAGTCATAACATTATAACATATAACATCATAGATCTGAGACCTAGATGACTTAGAGTCTTGTCCCTTGGAGTGTGTGTTAGATAGTTATCTTAATTATCTATATAGGGATGAGAGTATAAAATGATCATGGAAATAATCATTTGGGATGTAATTTAATTTTAATTAGTTGTATTAATAATAATATTAGATTTCAGATGGTGTAGAATAGAATTATGGTTGGAGCCAGACTTAGATTTACACAAGGATCGACCAACAATCAAGGAATAGAAGGGATGTTTTTGACATCTGAGCAGATTGCAGAGACTGTTCGTGATGCCTATACAGTTACTTCTTAGGCGCATTTGGTTCTTGTTGATTTTGCTTGCTCTTGTAGTGACTTTGGACATTTAGGAGGTAGGCCTTTTAAGGGAACAGAAAAGCCTATTGAGATTCAAGCCTGGATAAAGACATGTGGGAGGATCTTTTCTCGCATGAATCTTAATGATACCTAAAGGATTCAGGTGGCATTTAGTCAGTTACAAGAAAGGCATTGGAATGGTTTGACTTGTTAGCAGTAGAGGTTGATGAGGATCAGCTTACTTGGGCTCAGTTTAGAGAGAGATTTGAGCAGAAGTTTCTACTAGAAGCAGAGAAGGAAGCAATGGCTAAGAAATTCATTAAGCTTAGGTAGAATCAGATTTCTATCATGGAGTACAAAGCAGAATTTGAGGCACTATCCAAGTATGGCTTGGATCACTAGTACCCCAAGAAACATTCGGAAGTTTATTTATGGATTGCATAAGTCTTTGAAGAAGGATCTATTACCTTAGATGGATATATCTTCCGAATCTTTAGTTGATTCAACACTTTGTGTCGAGGAGGTGGAGAAGGATAGTGAGGAGGAAGAAACTCCTAAGAAGCAAGAACAAGAGTTCAACCAGAAAAGGAAACAACCGATGGAGCAAGGAAATTTTGAAGCAAAGGGTAAAAAGAAGAAGCAGGATGAGTCTGGTTTTACAACCCCACATAGGAGTCAGGTAGCATGTTTCAATTGCGGAACTAAGGACCATTATTTGAGTGAGTGCATGAAGCATAAAGTTTCTTCTCCAGTGGGTGTTTGTTTTTATTGCAAGAAAGAGGGGCGCTTGATAGCTGCTTGCCCATATAAGGAAAAGAATGAAGGAAAGAGGAAGGTCGTTGGAACTTAAGGTGGATCGGCTTAGTTAGGTATAATTTTATTTACTTTTAGGAAGTGTTCTTTCTTTTGTTAGGTTGCATTAGAGTTAGTTTTAGAAATAAGTTTAAACACCCTTTTTGTGAGCTTTTGCATTTTATGGATTAGGATTTAGGATAAAAGTTGTTTGATTTTGGTTGATTGGTAGTTAGAATTGATTGTTTGGTTATATTCATTCAACTTGGATGCATGGATTCTATTAATGATAAAATAGTTATAACTAAGGGAAAATTTGTAATTAATCATTATGTACACTTGTCCGGTAAATGTTTAAGGATTTTGATAGATATATGGGATGCTATGCTATCGATAGAATTCGTAAATATTGATCGATACATTTTGACATGAGAATCTAAGAATAATTGTTTTAGGAAAAATTAATTTGAGTTACAATTAAATTGAAATAATATTTTCACCACAAAATAATTGTGTGAAGCGGAGGGACTTGGTAAGACGTTGATAGCTTATGCGATCAACTTTGTGAGTAAAGAAGTAGATTGCAATAATTCTGTGGCTTAATATTATTTTATTTAGTAAGAAAATTTTAATTCATAAATTATGAATTAGTTGTAAAATTTAATAAGTTTCTTGAAATAAAAAAGGTAGGATATCTTAATTATCTTTAAGTGAAATCTGAAAATTAAATTTTTAGATTTCTTTCATTAAGGAGATTGTGAGGATGTAATTTTTTTAAGAGGAAAGTCTGTAACAACCTGTTGTTAATTACCTAATTAGTCAAATTTAATTATGGGTAATTAATTCTAAATTGTGATTTGTGAAATTTAATTGGGAAATTAAATCTAGTTTTTAAGAATAGTTGATTTAATTTAATTAAGAAATGGGTTTCGTTTCTTAAAGAGAATTTCAATTTAAATTTGAAATATTATTAAATCAATTATTTAAATTTGGCCTTTTAGAGAAAAATATTAATATTGAGATTTATTGTTTAAAATGAGATTTTATAATTTATTTTTTATTTTTTATTAAAAATAGTGAGAATAACTTATATTTCAAAAGTTAAATTTAGTTTTATATTATCTCAATATAATTAGAAATGAGGATTAACTTGTTAATTAGCTTTGGTAAAAGTGAGAAATCAATCTATATTTTTATAGAACTTTGTTTAGTGTAAAATAGTGTTTTAGAAGTGATAAAAGAAAATAGGAATTAGTAACACTTAGGAAATAGCAACACTTTTTTTATTGGATCCATACCAAACCCTTTTTGGCCCATATATTGAGTTAACAAGGAATGAGAAAATAAAGTGTACATTACTTTCTCATTCTTATTTTCTTCCAGCCAAACCAGAGAATGAAATATCATATTATCTCAAAACCCTAGAATCTAATATCCCCAAAAACCAACTGCGAATCAAAGGGGTTTTTTAATTCTTGTTGAAATGGAAACAAGGTAATCTTCTCCACCTAATAGTGTGTTAATTCAATTGTTAATCTCAGATTTTTGGAGATTCCCTTTTTGCAATATTCGAATTTATTACCTAGGGTTTACTAAATTTAAACTCAATGCTAAGAGGGAGTTTTACTAATCTATTTGAGGTTAAAAATGTGAGTTAAAAACTCATCTATCTCGAAATCTATATTGGTTGCATGTACTGTTAGATGAATTATGTTTAAATCTAGTGTTGATATGACCCTATTTCTTGTGATTGTTTGCCTTCTAGATATATAACCTTTTGTTTACTGAAACCTAGGCGTTTAATCTCTTAAAAAACCAATTTGAAGTTGTTTGGTTGCTTGCATGATAGCTAATTCAGTGTAGTAGAACTCTTGCTCAATTCAGCGAAGAAATCACTATACAACGGGCGATCGGAGCACCTCCGACGATGCCTAGGGCTCAGCCCAGGTGTGCCAACGGTGCACCGGTCATGATGATTAGTCCACCAGTCATAACCTAGGCTAAAACCCAGGTTACACCGTTGTGGGCTCCGTTTCCTCCCATTCACTTCTCCATTCGTTCGGTTGATCGCTTGAATGTAATTGCTTGTTTTGATGTTGTTTTTCATGTCAGTTTCAATGTTATTTCCAGTTTTTGAATTATGAATTTGTTTTGGAATGGTTATGCCATAGAGTCCATAGCACAACATCAAATCTCCATTGCATGTTTTCAATAAGGATTTACGCATCGTACCATATCATAGAGTCAATACTCTTAGTGATATAATTAAACAATCGAGGAATATTTTTTCTTTACATTGACAATAAACTCACAGTTTCTCTTTAATGTACAAGAATACTCATTAGACGTTCTAATGGATTTGTGTTCATTTAGGTTCGGTCAATTTCATTTCATCCCTTGTAACCAGTTTTGTCACTGGATCGTATCCAAATCCATTTTTATACCAACAATTTCTTAAAGAAATTCCTACGTTACAAAGTTGGTATTTCTTGAAACAATAGTTGTTTATCAATGTAATAGAACGAGCATTCATAAACTTTTTCTAAATTTCCTTATATAAAACCGATTTTGTATTAGTTCGCAGTATATTTATGTTAACAACATAAATTTGTCATCCAATGACTATCGATCCCAATATTCTCTTTAGATGATTCGTACAAGATCCCTTACATACAATTATTATGTGCAGTCTTTCGACTCGCACAACCTGCAAAGTTTCTTATAAATCCTTTATCTTTTATGGTTTTGTAAACTATCATTTGGATTATATTAATTTTAATAGTATGTACTACTCTTAAGTACACTCCTTATCGAAAGAATTTAACTTAACTTCACTCATCATTAATCGTGCTTTGTCCAACAAAGTTTGACTACTCCTTATCAATACATCATTATGTATTATAGGGAGGAGTGACCTTTTGCAGCAGAATCTTTATTCATGTTAGGTATATATGGATCTCCTTCTAATATATTTCACTCATTAAATCAAATCAAATCAAATCATTTCTATCGCATGTTGCATTATTTACTTCTATTTTATATTCTATGAGCTTATCTTACACTTATACATCTGTATCAAATACACATGTCCATGTTTGCGATGACTCATTGGTAAATATGATGAAGTATGTGGAACCGTTTTGGTATTAATAGACTTACGATTGCATGCATCTATATGTATCAATCCAAAGAGTTCATCAACTCCTATGGGGCTCCCATTAAATGGGTGCATTGCCCTTGAATTTTTTAGTTATAATTAACTAGTATCATATGATTCATAATCATATAATAAAAATTATTTCTCAAAACTACATCTTAGTCTATATTTCCAAAATAATTGTAAATAATTTTAGATACTTCAGTATTGTTAGTGCCAAAATTGGTCACTAACACCCAGATCCAGTTGAAAGCACCAAATACCAGTCACAGCTTACAGATAGAATGTATGTAGAGAGTAATAATGTGAAGAACAGTAAAAATTAAAAAGAAAGCAGTAAATAACAACAGATTTTATAGTGGTTCGGCTAACTCCGGCCTACGTCCACTTAGAAGTTTCCTTTTTATTGCTGTAATAATCGATTACAGTTACAAAATGGCAGAGTAGCCTCAGCCTTAGAAAAGAGAAAGTAAGAGAGCATAAAGGAAGTAGAAGAAGCCCCCTTTTTCTGAAGTCCTACATGCTGTATTTATAGGCAAAGTTAGGTAGTTGGGCCTCCTGAGTAATCCGGGCCCATCAAGACCATTGCCGATCCAGGCTATGTACCACGACCGAACCAGGTAGGTCGAGCCGTATATGTCGAACCATCCTCTATTCTAATATACCGATCCACTTCAGCATGCTGATCCACTTCGAAGCCGGTCGACCCTGATGTCGCCTCAAGTATAACCCTATGCCGAACCCGAGCCACCTCATCCTGACCGGCCCATACCACTACACCGACACATGCCATCCTGACCAAACCATCAATGCCGAACGACCCGTAACTCCCAGATCGAACCACCAATGCCGAACGACCAATGCCGAGCCACCTCGCCGAGCGACCATTGCCGAGCCACCTCGCCGAGCGACCAATGCCGAGCCACCTCGCCGAGCGACCAATGCCGAGCCTCCCTTGCCGAGCGACCAATGTCGAGCCACCCATGTCGAGCGACCAATGCTGATCCATGCACGAACTTCCCTCCTACACCGAGCTATACCTTCCACGCCGACCGGCCAATGCTGACCCATCTAGGACGAGCTATATACACCAAACCATTCATGACTGATCGTCTATCCATCCCGCTAGCTTAAATCCATCGCTTTCCAATCTCGATAAACGAGCAGTCCATTTAGTTAAATCCGCCTGTTCACGGCCTTGACAAAAGGCGGGTTAACAAGTATCTTCAGTGCATCACTTTTTTTGTGAAAACGAATACCACATTATAGTTTAATTTCATAACGAATATTAATAATACTTACATTGAAATATAACCATGTCTATTTGTTAATCGACACCAAAAATTAGTCATTATTTCATAAATAATGTTTGGTATGTTTTACGAAAACAATTTTCATATTTTGATGTAATCAATTAGTGCTACATGGCATGCTCCCACTATTTCCGCCATTACTATAATAGCACACTAAATTTGAAGGTCCATCATTCACTTAATATAGATCATTTATTTCATATACTACAACTAGTTTACAACAGAGAGTTCTTTGATCAAATATCTTGAACTCAAAGAAATAAATCTCATAGAAAACAATTTTCTATATAAAAATACATTTCAAAATAGAAATCGTATTTCTACTTCTAATATTAAGTATCAATTATTATTATTACAATTCTCGTTTTCGATGTTTTTTTGTGAAGTAGAAAGACTATTCACTCTCTTCATCCCAACTGTACCTTAAATTACATCTACTCTTGTACATTAGTTTTTCTTTCTAAATGGTCGAACCATTCAAAAGAAAAACCTTATTACAACATCATAACGAACTCTTTACAAAGATGCATTGATCATCCTTAACATTTAAGGAAATTAAATATGATGCACCTTATGTAAACTGATCAAACTGTCATTTCAGCGATCAAATTCTTAGATCTTTCTTGTAGTTTTGGTCTAGTGTTACATTTAACACAATACTATCCTTTTGTAATCAGTCAAATTGTATACTCGATCTCACAGTACTGTTTATTGGCTTATTTCAAATGAACTAACTTCATCTTAGTATCGCACATTATGAACTGTGACTGTTCCCAATATAACATTTATATGCGATGGTATATGGTAGTCTTGTATTAATTTTAGAGTTCGAAACTCATATAATGTAATACACGATCTCAATCAAATAAATGCATAAGTGACAAAATTACAAATGAATTTAGTAGTTGGAAAATCGGGTGCTTGTATGGGTAATGAAGCATTAACATGCAAGAAGCGTTTATTAGTAAGTATATTTTATATTTCTATTTGTCAATCATCAATTCAGTTCAATTGTATATCTTAACGTATAAATGTTTTATCAATCATATTAAATGCACAAATTTATCAATATAGATTATTACAACATTATATAGCATATGTTCTTACAATATTAGAAAGTTTAAATAGTATCATTTTATTTTTCTAATAAGGCTCTCACTAGTCTTTTATTTTTCACTAAACCCAAAGCGAAACATAGAAGTCTTTCGACTTTATTAGTGGGTGTTAGGACTCGTATATCTCATGATTCTAACATTTAGGAAAGCTCAACAATTCATACTCCCGTATATGATGGATGAATCCTTATAGGTTGTATCATATACAACTCCTAACCCATGGTACCTTGTCCTAATCTCGCCTTTGTCTTGAGGAAAGCTCAACAAGTTAAGTATGATTATTCACTTGGACCTATCATTTCGCAGCGGTCTAAGTATAGTATATGTACCTTGAGGAAAGCTCAAGAAATACGTGCAGTTATCTTACCTCGTTTATTCAATATATTGATAGTACTACACATAACTTTCCTAGCTTAAGGAAAGCTCAACAACTAAAGAGTATGCAAGTAATATATTAATATATAAATGATAGAGGCTAACTTTATATTAAAAGTGCATAACCTTTAATATATTATATTGAGTGATATTGACTTATGGAATAATGTAACTTTTATGAAATACCATCGTGATTCGAGTGTCGGACACATCAAAAATCACGGTATATGTACATTTACATATGTATTTATTCCTTAAGTCTATTTAGGGTTTCTTAGCGTTCCACCTTTAATTATACATTCATATTATATAAGTTTTATTATTATATAACATTTATATTTTATATTACTTATATAATAGTCTTTTGTATAATATTATATTAATTAGATCTTATTTAATTAATTTTAATTAATTAACCCTTTAATTAATTTTATATTAGTATTCCAATACAACTTTTATATTGGACATATCTACTATAGCTTTTATAGTATATATTATAACCTTTATAGTAATACCTATATATCATATATATAGACACACACACACACTCTATAACCTTTATAGTAATACACATATATCATATATATGTGTATTATTATTTACTTAATTAACTCTTAATAAAATATTTCAATCAATCAACCTTTAATTAATTTATTTTAATTAACAATTTTAATTAAATTATATTAATTTCAATCTTCAATTCATATACGTATATGTATACTTATGTTATTTTAAATAATTTAAAGCAACATAACATATATCTTAATATATAATACATGCACATGTTTATTAATTAATTAACTTATTTAACTAATTTATTTTATTAATCTTATTAATAAATTTAAAATTTTGAAATTAATGTGAATTATTTTCAAACATTATGAAAAATTTATGTTATATTATAACTTTTATAATAAACATACTTTATTTTAAATTTAACTAGTAAATTTAAAATCTTTAATTTTAATTTTCAAAACGATTTTGAAAATTAGCCCAAGGCCCAATTCAACTTTTCTATTAGGGGAACCTTTGGGCTCACTTCACCTTTCTAGACATTATACTAAGTGGGCAAGCTTAATTAGTTAGCCATAATATGACTAATTTAGACCGCATAGGCTATTGGGCTATGATACCACTGTTGGAACTAGGCCAGCCCACAGTGGAGAAAAGGGGCAAGTTTAAAAAAATTCCTATTTTAGCTCTTTAGGGCCTATAAAGTCTAAAGGTTTTATTAGATCTAAATCTAATATTGTTTTTAATAAAATCATTTTTTTAATTGTGACATTGTTTTATAATTTAATTAAGTATGGAATGTGAAAGGGTATGAATATATCAAATATAATCATTTTAATTATATGTCAAATTTATTAAATAATGGCAAGGTGTAATCAATAGATGACAAGATATATATACATGTAGGTAAGAATAAGTTAAATGGTTATCATATAAGAGTTAAAAAAAAGGAAATAAATAAACGATGATAAGGATGATTGATACAATTTCCCTTTTGATAGACTTAATTAATGCAGCATATAAATGACAATCGATAGGTATCAGAACATAAGAATATAAACAGTCAACAATAAATTGTATGTATATATATGTCAAAATATAAAAATGTTGACAAGGTGTAATCAATAGATGACAAGATATATATACATGTAGGTAAGAATAAGTTGAATGGTTATCACATAGGAGTTAAGAAGGGAAATAAATAAGGGATGACAAGGATGATTGATACAATTTTCATTTTGATAGACTTAATTATGCAGCATATAAATGACAATCAATAGATATCATAATATAAGAATATAAACAATCAACAAAGTGTATGTATATATTATCGTCTTATTTAAATTAAAAGAAGAGAAACTATTTCATACTATGACATTTTGAAATTAAAAAATAAATTTTATATGAACAAGTACATGTAGATTTAATTATGTATATATATGAGATTTGATCAAAACTTTCTAACAATAAAAATTAGATAGTCATTGCAATCAATATTAAAAGTTTCATTTGTTGTCAAAATCCTTTTATTCATATGTAAATATCTAATGCAATACAAGTGCAAATAATATATATATATAGATATATATATATATATATTCAAATCTAAAATTACACTTTGTTATGAAAGATTAAAACATAGATAAACAATTAAAACATTTTACTAATTATATAAAAATTTCAGTTTTAACTTTAAAATATAAGTTAATCAATCAACATGAACATGCAAATTTTCAGATCTAAAGAATTGGACTTTAAATTGAATGTTAAAAACATAGATCTGAAATAAAACATTGTATTTTAACATATATAGATTTAATTTTAATTTAACAAAATAAAGAAAAACAATTAGTTAAATTGAACATGCAAACTTTCAGATATAAAGGATTGCACTTTAATTTGAATGTTTAAAACATAGATCTACACTTAAATATTGTTTAAGTCATAAACAAATTTCAATTTTGATTTATCAAATAATAACCAAATCATATCATACAACAAACAATTCAATCTTCATGAACAACTTTAATTAAACGAGACAATGATACATATATATATAAATTATGATAATCAAATTCAATTTTCATCAAACATTGCATCAAAATCATTATTTATACAGAAAAACATACCTTGTTACCAAAGCCTTAAAGCACATCTAGAAAAAAAGAATTCTCCTATTGAAATCTTTTCCAAATCAAAAGGGTGCTAATCCTTGAATTGATGATGTAACGACCCATTATTTTGGACCATTCAAATCGATAATAAATCCACACATGTCAGACTTGAATAATTCAAAACAATAGATTGTTAATTTAAATTTGGCAAAACTCAGAATATACAGTAAATAAATCAATCACAGAATCACAGACACAGAGTAATACAATAATACGCAGCGGAATAGATAAAATAGTAGTTCATGAAGCTACTATATAAATATCCGAGTTAAAATAAAATACAACAGAATATCTCAAATGCAGTGAAGTCTTCAGTACAACAGATGACTTCTCTGAACAAATCAACTAGAAGAGCTGAAAGCTGAGGCGATAGTTGGATCTCCAAAGGAAGCTCCAAACTCCAAGGTGAGTCTCAAATGCTGTATCACTCGGTCTGACCCGAGCGTAAAGTAAAACACAAAACACTCGAGTCAGGATTAACATTCTTATACTAATAAATCCAACTCAAGTGAAATATCAACTGAAATACAAGTAACTTAAAGGATGTTTGGGATAACCATTCTCTAAGGATCCGTGGAACTATCTACAATGTAGAAATATACACTATAACACCGTGGTCATTTCAATTTAATTTATACTTCAAAACCCAAATATCATTTCATTTCAAATATATCTATTTTCCAAAATAGTATATATATTAAATAATTTATAAAGTACAGTATTTATAATTTCCTCAAGTCTTACAAATCGATTCAAATCAACTCAAATTCCAAATTCAAATTTATTCAAAGCTCAATTTGTCAATTCAGTTCTCAATGGACCATTTAAATTTTCAATATATTTCAAAGCTCTAATATTCAACATTTTCAAAGTTAAATTTAACAGTTTCATATAGCTCTTGATTTAACTTCATTATTATTTAATCAGGGAATATTCACTTAATAAATTCAATATTATTTAACTAGCCTTAAATCACAGTTTTACTAAATATTTCCTTAAATTTATTTAAACAAGAAATATTCACTAAATTACTTAAATCAAACCCAAGTTATAAATCATATCTTAAATCTCAATTTCAATAAGTTTCAAATCGGTTTAATTAAATAAAATTCTTTATTGAATACAATTTTAACTAAATTCAAATTATCTTCCCAACCTTAACTTATTCAAATTATTATTTCCAAAATCTATTTTGAAATATAAATTTAAATACTTAACCATATTATATGTATTAAATCAATCTTAATTAAATTAAATATTATTATTAAATCTATATATCATTACCATTTATATATAATAATTTAAGAATCAACATTTATTAAAAACCATATATTCTTTACAAAATCATAGAATTTATTTTCAAAATGTTTATATATGGACCAACGGTGTCTGTATATAATTTCCTATCCTATAGTCAAGTGATACGGATATTTATCATTTCAATCCGAAATTTAAATATATACGGGTAGATATCATTTCGACCCGCAATCCCAATTTCAATTCAAATGAAAATCGCTTGGGTTTATCATTTCAACCCATAATGATTTTCTCCTATTCTAAAGTCCGTTCAGGTATGTATCATTTCAACCCATAGTGAATTCTATACTAACAGGGAACTTGCAGAGTGATAACAGATAATATAAAATACAACAACAGGCATATATCATCAATAACAATATAATATAAACAACAGGATATGGTGTCATATCCCACAGGTGAACAGTTACAGATAATAGCATATATAACAATTTAAATAACTACAGCAGCATATTTCAATTGTCGTTTCAATTGAAATTAAATTTAATAAATATAAGAACGTTAATCATGAGTGATTGCTCACCTTCCGAGGCTAGAGAGGATAAACACTGAAATCGAGTTACACATCCGAACACGAACTCCAAGGCAAAGCTAGATGGGCACGAATCGACGAATAAAGCTGATAAATCGAATTGGACGAAATAAAGTCAGAATTGGATCGATGAAGGTAATTGGTATAGGTGAACCTATATATATTGTCATGACCCGGCTTTCTAGCCACAGAAAGACGTATCATGAATTAAGAAAGAAAAGGATAGAAGAAGAAAAGAAAAGAAAGAAGAAAGAACAACAACATCAGATACTCACAGCGGAACGAATGAAATATACTATATCACATAAAATATTACATAGTATCATATACAACAGAGTTACACAACTATACATCTCATATTAGACAGTTATAAACATCTGTCTATCATACATCTCTATATATCAATACAATACAGACACAACTCTAACACAGCGGAAACCATAATATCTACACGTTGAAGCCACCTGCTCCAAATCTCCTCCAGCATTCGTCAAAGCTAACCTGAATCCCTCGACTACTCAATACAATATTGAGTACCCAAGAGTTTAATAAAACAGAAAATAAACACTTGGGTCAGACATGGGTCTGGTGTGAGTAAACGGTTTAAACTTGTTTAACTTTGAAAAACCTTTGAAAGAAAAGGTATCTCGTAAGACTTCCCGCACATAAACACGGAAATGTTTTTACCTTACGATAACCAAAACATTTGATAGGAAATCCGATTATATTATAATAGGGTCTAGGGTTTTCAAATAAAATACAGAAATAGCTGGAATGCTTACATCTCACGTTCCAACATAGTTGGGCACAACTAAATCGTACGGCACTTATTGGATTTTGGATTCCATACAATGGCAGGGGTACCGCCCGTCACAGTACGTGGCCTAGATCACCGTACCGAGGAGTACGCCCGCTCCCCTGCAACACAAGGTCGGAACATCCCTTACTGGATAATTCCCACATAAGAAACCCCGCGGTTGTAGCTAGCAACCGCCCACAAAGCCGAAATAAAAGGAGGGACCTCTAGACAGGGGAATCTTATACTACTTGGGTGCTACCCACTAACCTTGCTGCACCTCCCCTGTTTTAGCCATTCCCGGTTGATGAGGCTTGAGGCTACGATTACCTTTAATCAGAACACATCACTTAGAATGCTCATCGTCCACCTGACGATGTGCTGAAAGCATTCAATCCATACAAGTTCGTTCCGGGTTCGAACGAAACCGAAGGCATTATCTCGTTACACTCATTTTGGAATCACCCTCAGAGTTAACGACAATAACCCTTGCACTCTGAATCTTCATCTCGAATCTGAAAGTACTATCTCCGTCAAACTCATTACGGAATCACCCACAGAGTTATACTGACAAAGAATAGTTCTTACACCTCGAGTCTTCACTTGCTCCACTTGGATTAGCGCTTAACGTTTAATTTGGATCGATGTGGTTTTCGGATATCCAAATCTGGAAACCCGATCCCGGTCTCATCGAAATCCAAAACGTATCTTTTAAGGCCAAGTTATTCTTAAGGGTTTAAACAGTTAACTTATATTCAGAATGATATAAACAGATAGATGAATCACATTATCACAATAGATAATTCATATCAAACATTCATCTCACAAAGCAGCATATCACATATATCAGAGATATCCAAATCATCCAATATCAACCAATCACCCAATATCCAATATCAATCAATCATCCATAAGCAGGTTTGATTATCTCCAAATCAATTTAATCAATCTTTAATTAAATTAATTACTATTCTTTAATCACTTGGATTATCTTAATCCTGCTTACTATCATTAATTAATTTCAAATTAATTAATTAATCATCTCTTAATGATCTTCCTTAATTAATCTCCTTTGATTTAATTATACTTTAATTACATTTTAGTAATTATCCTTAATCATATTCAGTAATTAACTTTTAATTACTATCATTAATTACAATAATTAATGAACCTTTATCAATTAATTAACTATAATTAATTATATTAATCCTCAATTAATTACAATTAATTAATCATACTTAAATTAATTACTTTTATTAATCAATCTTGATTAATTCATTAATTAAATAATCCTTATTAATTAATTTACCTTTTAATTAATTAAATAATTAATTTTAATCAACCACTTCATTAATTAGTCTTAATAAATCATAATTAGTAATTAACAATTTGTAATCACTTATCTTAATTAATTACTTCTTAATTAATTATATTAACCTTGATTAATTAATCTAATTAATTAATCTTTAATTACTTCATTAAGTAATTATTAATTAATTACATTAACAAATAATCCTTAATTAATTTCTTTATTAATTAATTACTTTTTAATTAATTACCCTTAGTAATTAATCTTAAATTAAACACATTTAATTAATCACATTAATTAATTATCTAAAATAATTAAGTAATTAACTCTTAATTACTTACATAAGTAATTATCTTCTAATTATTAAATGATCTCTCTAAACTAATTACCTTAACATGTAATTAATTCCATCATTAATAATTCTTAATTATTAATTAATTAATCCATAATTAATTTTAAACAATTAACTTAATTAATTCCTTAATTAATTACAACAAGTGATTACTTCAACTAATTACTTCCATGAATAATTTACTCCTCCTAATTACTTTAAGTAATTATTCATTAATTACTTTATTAAGAAATTTACTCACTTAATTATAAATTGATTATCTTAAATTAATCCCTCAATCTCTAATTCATTTATTTATTAATTACATTCATTTCCACTAATTACTTCATTAAGTAATTATTCTTAATTTCAAATAGTAATTAACCTTTAATTCCATTTATTTATTAATTTCCTTAATAAAATTTAATCTTTAAAGATAAACTTTTCAATTAAATTACATATAAATTTCTATCATTAAACTTCATTGGAAAAACACTTAGGAGTCAATTTTAATTGAAAATATAAAATTTACTCAAATTTAAACATTCAAATTTAACATTAAAATCTTTGAAACTTGTAAAAAAATTCTTTACTTTTAAACTTTGATTCCCTTTGTTTAATATAAATCTGGATTCTGTTTTATTTAAAAACTACAAGCCTGGAACTAATTTACTTCATTAAACTTTAACTAGATACAATACAAAATCAACCCGAGCAACTCACTAAAAATCCCCGAGTCGTCTTCGAGGCATTCGCGACTTCAACTGCTTCGAGTCTTCCATGCGATCATCACGAGACTTCCCCGATCCATCTTCATCTTCTCCAAACTCTCGATACACCAGACATTCAAACGTGCACGTGCACGTGCACCGACGTCTCCGACCACCAACGTTCATCGCAGCGTTCAACGACAATCACACGAACCCACACGATCACTACTCCACACCCAGATTCCAAAATCCTTTTGCAAATCGAAATCGAGCATCTCTGTCAAATTTTTAAAATCGCCATGGCCAGAAACCTTCACCGTTACGACGCCTCTGACCTCGAGGAGCCTCACCATCCACTCTGCAACTTCGTCTCGACATCCAGCTTCTCCAACATGCCTTGCGATCACCTCCGATCAAGTATACATCTCACCAATATCACGACAATGAAGCCAACAAAAAAACTGCAACTAAACCCTAGTTTGATCGAATTCAATCAATTCAGACATTAGAAAATTTTGATAGTATTTTTCCCATTAACTCCAACACTCAAGCTAGCTTCGATCAAGAAATTGCCTCCGATCATCACGTTGATCAACGGCAATCAACAAAGACACCCAAAACGAATATCTCTAAAATTCTCATGAATTATCAATCTAAAATTTTTGATATGTATATTAAAATTCATCATTTTCTATTACTAATCAAATTCTATAATCAAATTCTGAAATTACGAAGATTGATTCTTGGCTAAATTTTAGATCATCACTGGTATTCATCTTTCAGAAATAATTGCCAGATATAAATTCTAGAAACCATTTTTAAAATTGGATTTATATTGTAACAATTCTCTTTTATTCACAAATCAATATCTAATATTGATTGTACAAAGAGGATTTGAATTTTAGAACTTGATTTTCCAATCTGAACTAAAAACAGAGCCTATTTTCCTATACACTTACATATACATTCAGATATTTGCATATATACGAACATGCAAGCAAGTACACACCATCATTCAAACATATATACATTATCACTACACATCCTATTTCTTCACATACATCAAAGTAATTTCTCAGATATAAAACTGTTTTTAAAAATATTTACTCACCTATAAACAGAGCAGAGAACAGGGCAGAGTGTGACGACCGCCCATGACCCCTGCACCGAATCTAGAGATAGTGCGCTGTAAAGTGTGCCAGGCGACCATGGACGATTGTCAAGGTAAGATTTAAAATGAAAGAATCTATCGTATTACTCACAGCGCATGGACAAAATACAATAGAACATATGTATAGTGAAGCTTTACAGAACAAATTGACATCATATAAAACTCCATAATAGTTGAATACAAGCATCCACATAGTCAATACATCCAGCCTCACTACATATCTCTCAGAGAATACAAAACAGCGGAATATCCAGTACATATAATAAGAAGATAATATGCAATCCTCCAGCTCGTCTTCGATATCAGCATCGTGAGAAGAGAACAGCACCTGTCACCTGCTACCTAGTCTGCCCGTCCCAAAATGGACGAACAGCCCAAGGCAATAAGAATTAAAAACATAAAGCCTTGAGTCAGACAACAGTCTTAGTGAGTAGTAAATTAACTAACAACATACCAAAAGAGCATAAAGGAAAAGGAATAGGAATACAACCCTCCCACTCCAACCTCATTCTACAGTGATAGCCCCCAGACACACACTAAGCAGAAGCAAACATAGCAGAGCATACAATTTAAAGTAAAGCAATTGTCACTCGAGTCAAGAGCGATGTTTTCCAAGTACAAATCCCAAGGTCTAAAACCAAGGTCAGATAAGCACCCAGGAAATACCGCTCTTGAGACCGAATGACGATACAACCAAACATCCATGACTCGGCTATCACTGTTATCATTGTTGCGATATCACCGTTAATTGAATGACCGGCACATTCTTTCAGCCGTCCGTCAAGGGCTAATGGTAACCCCGGTCCTAGACATAACTCCCGCACGTCATCGTGACCCGTGCCTAGGATTATCGAATCTACCCAGAGTACTTGACCATCAACTTAGTCTTTTGGGCGTCCCCATGTACTCTTGCTTAGAGCATGCTAGAACCTTCAACAACGATGAGATCTCAACCTCCTAGTCATCCTCCTCGACGACTATTGCCATACTAGCTCAAGCGCCTCTCGAGCATCCATTATCCTCAACTCGAATCATATCACCGAGTTACCAACATGCTTGGAATGATCCCGCCTAGATTAGACCAAGTCTTCATCATATGATGCCTCGCTTCATTACATCCTCGCAAAGCTTCATCTCAACTTCACATCATCAAATCTATGCATAGGAGCTTCATCATCCCGCTACATATGCCACGAGCAGCTTTTCCAATTCAAGAGCCTTTCCCTTAGCTTTTGAATCACCTTCGATCTAAATCTAATCATCAATCATCTAGTTCATAACAATCAATCAAATCAAACATCAATCCAAGCAATCAAGCATTCAAAAATGATCTAAGTAGACAATTATAACAATAATGGCATTTTCGTAATTAAAGAGTTGAAAGTCCAATAAGCATGAAAACATGGATTATATCTCTACAAACTTGATGAATGAACTTGCATAGGTTAACATATGATAAAATGGATGTAACATCATCATGAACAATGGATCTATATGGATCTATACATAGGATGAAGAAAATGCATGGAAATCTCTATTTTAACACCAAATCGAGCCCACAATCCGATATACTCCTTTGGATCCGTGTGAGAGATAATCACCACTCACCAAATCACCTAAACAATCCAAAAGATAACAACTTCAGATCTAGACAGCGAAGAACTAAGCTAGATCCGACAAGATCTCACTTCAAACGAAGAAATCTCTCTTGAAAAGACGAAGATCTTCAATCTAAGCTCTTGAATCTTCAACCTTGATCTTCGATTTGGATGGATGGAAGCACTAGATTAGAGTGGAGAAAAGAAGTGAAGAAGTGTAGAAGTCGAGCTCTCAAAATGGCAGCACTTCGTCGCTTCAAAAATCCGGATCCCAAAAAGTGAGAACAACCCCTCCTATTTATAGCTGAAATCTGTCCTTAAGTCGAAATCTGGCTATCTCCCTAAGTTGCTTCCGACCTAAGCCTCTCCGACCTAAGCCTCTCCGACCTAACAGATGTACGACTTAACTCCTTTGCGACCTAACACTTAGGAAACCCAGCGACCTAACAACCTAACGACCTAACTACCTAAGACTCAGTTGGGTTGCGACCTAACACAAGTCGACCTAAAACAACACGCGACCTAACACTTGAACTATCCTAGCGACCTAACAACTTAGCAACCTACGCGACCTAACACAACATACGACCTAACAGTGTTACGACCTAACACATAGCCTAACTCCTAAGGTCGCCAACTTGTTAACTCCTTAGGTCGCCAACTTGTTAACTCCTTAGGTCGCCAACACGGAACCACTAGGTCGCTAACTCAGAACCACTAGGTCGCTAACTCAGAACCACTAGGTCGCTAACTCAGAACCACTAGGTCGCTAACACGGAACCACTAGGTCGCTAACACGGAACCACTAGGTCGCTAACTCGGCAACTACTAGGTCGCTAACTCGGCAACTACTAGGTCGCTAACTCGGCAACTACTAGGTCGCTAACTCGGCAACTACTAGGTCGCTAACTCGGCAACTACTAGGTCGCTAACTCGGCAACTACTAGGTCGCTAACTCGGCAACTACTAGGTCGCTAACTCGGCAACTACTAGGTCGCTAACTTTCCCAGCCGACCTAACACTTAACAAAACTTAGGTCGCTCACAACATTTTCTTAAGTCGCAGACCTTCTCTAAGTTGCCAACAACCCTTAGGTCGCGTACGACCTAGGACTTAGACAAATCTGCCTAAAAATCTGAAATGACATGAAAGTGCTAAAATTCCAGATTTTGACGAACATGTCGATCCGTAAAAATACGGGTCGTTACATTCTCTCCCCCTTAGAAATTTCGCCCCCGAAATTCCAAGCAATCAAAACTATTCTGTACGCCTACCATCCATAACAATCAACAAACCATGCATCCAATTCTAACTTAGCGTACAGAATTCTAAAACTTAGAACAAGTTACAATATCGCGAGATGAGACGACACCTTAGGGCCATACCTTGAAGAGTTCAGGATGAGCTGCCTTCATCCTCTCTTCCACTTCCCACGTACAGTCGTTATCATCATCACTCCATTGTATCTTGAGCAACTTAACTACCTTCCTCCTAAGCTGTTTCGTGTCGGTTTCAACAACACGAAGCGGCTTACGAGGTCTTCTATCAACTGGATCAACTTCTAAGTCTTCACAGCTATCAGCAGAAACCACCGTACTCGAGTCGTGCACATACTTCCGTAGATATGATACATGAAAAACATTGTGCACACTCGACATCTTCTCTGGTAACTCCAATCTGTAAGCGAGCTTTCCAATTCGCTCGATAATCGGGAATGGTCCAACAAATCTCGGAGTCAACTTTCCTTTCTTTCCAAATCGAATAACATTCTTCAGTGGAGAAATCTTCACAAAAACCATATCTCCTACATCGAATTTCAAATCCTTTCGACGCTTATCGGCATAACTCTTCTGACGATCTTGGGCTGCTTTCATTCGTTGCCGAATGATCTCTATACAATCTGAAGTCTGCCGAATCATCTCTGGCCCAAGCATCAGCTTTTCTCCAGTTTCCAACCAACATGTCGGAGAGTTACACGGTCTTCCATACAACGCCTCATACGGTGCCATACCAATACTTGACTGGTAACTGTTGTTGTACGCAAACTCCACCAAATGAAGGTGATCTTCCCATGATCCTCCGAAATCTAAAACACAGGCTCTGAGGAGATCCTCCAAAACTCGGTTGACTCTCTCAGTCTGGCCATCTGTCTGAGGGTGATAAGCTGTACTCAAACACAACTCGGTTCCCAAAACTTCCTGGAAGCTCTTCCAAAATCCACTAGTGAACAATGGATCTCGGTCGCTCACTATACTCTTCGGAATACCATGGAATCGGACTACCCACTTAACATACAACTCAGCCAACTTTGATGCAGTCCTAGTCGATCGAACAGGAATGAATCGTGCACTCTTAGTCAGACGATCTACAATGACCCAAATCCCTTCATTTCCCGTTCTGGTTCTAGGCAATCCATCGATAAAATCCATCGACACTTGTTCCCACTTCCATGTAGGAACTTCTAATGGCTGAAGCAATCCGCTTGGCTTCTTCTGTTCAGCCTTTACCAACTGGCAGTTCATACACTTGGAAATGAAATCTCCAACATCCTTCTTCATGCCTTCCCAATAGTAGGTCCTCTTCATATCCCGATACATCTTATTTCCACCTGGATGAATTGTCAACCTCGAGTGATGACTCTCCTTCGAAACTTCACTCCTTAACTCATCTATATCGGGAACAACTAGTCGTCCTTGCTTCCGAAGCCAACCCTCTCGATCGACCTCGAATCCTTTATCCTTTTCTGGATCCAATCCAGATTCCAATTCACGGATAATCTTGACAAGCTTATCATCTCGCTTTTGACTCTCGCCAATCCTTTCCACAAGAGTCGGTCTTATTGATAAGTTTGCCAACATCTCAGGTTCCAATTCACATCTAGGCCTGAAGTCAAACCAGCTAAATACTCGAGATTCTTCCATTCAGAAAACATGGCTCCCAATCCTGCATGTCTTCGACTTAACGCATCAGCCACTGCGTTACCTTTTCCCGGAGTATAAGCTATACCAAAATCATATGATGCTAAAAACTCTAGCCAACGTTGCTGCCGAAGATTCAAATCCTTCTGGGAGAAAAGATACTTCAACGACTTGTGATCCGTAAACAACTCGAATCGAACTCCCAACAGGTAATGTCTCCACATCTTCAGAGCAAATACAATCGCCGCTAACTCCAAATCATGAGTTGGGTAATTCCTTTCATGCGGCTTCAGTTGTCGACTGGCATACGCAACAACTTTATCCTTCTGCATCAGCACTGCTCCAAATCCAGTACCACATGCATCGGTGTAAACCACCATCTCATCATTCCCACTTGGAATAGTCAAAACAGGAGCACTCGTTAATCTCTCTTTCAGGATTCCGAAGGCTTGCTCACACTTAGCATTCCAACTGAACACTTGGTTCTTCTTCGTCAATCCTGTTAACGGTGCAGCTATCTTGGAGAAGTCTTTGATAAACCGTCGATAATATCCTGCTAATCCAAGAAAACTTCTCACATCAGTTGCATTCTTAGGTCTAACCCAATCCTGGATTGCTACCACCTTAGCGGGATCAACCGCTATTCCATTTCCAGAAATCACATGGCCTAAGAACCTCACTTCACTCTTCCAGAAGTGACACTTCGAAAACTTAGCCTTCAGCTGATGTTCCCGTAAGATCTCCAAAACAATACGCAAGTGCGTCTTGTGCTCTTCTTCAGTTCTGGAATAAATCAGAATATCATCCACGAACACAAGTACGAACTTGTTCAACTGATCTCTGAACACTCTATTCATAAGATCCACAAAATATGCTGGCGCGTTAGTCAATCCAGACGGCATTACCAGCCACTCAAAGAAACCGGATGGTGTCCTAAAAGCAGTCTTCGGCACACTATCCTTAGCCACTCTCAACTGGTGAAATCCCGTTGCCAAATCCATCTGAGAAAACACCTTAGCTTCGTGAAGCTGATCAAACAAGTCATCTATTCTCGGCAATGGATACTTGTTCTTCTTAGTCACCTTATTCAGCTCACGATAATCGACGCACAATCTCAACGACCCATCTGCCTTGGTTGCAAACACAACTGGTGCACCCCACTCGGACACACTACGCCGAATGAATCCTTTCTGCAAAAGATCATCAACTTGCACCCTCAACTCTTGCTGTTCCCTAGGCGCCATCCGCCTAAGAGGCATCACAACAGGTCTGGCTCCTTCAACTAGATCTATACGAAACTCGATCTCTCTATGCGGCGGCAACCCTTTGACTTCGTCAAAGACATCCTCGAATCCATTTGCGATTGGCACTAAAGACAGTCCATCCCGTGGAACAACTAGCGAATACATGAAGCTCATGAAGACGCCTTCCTCATGCTTACATCGTATCACAATCTTTCGCCCTTCCACATTCTCGACTGTCACCTCTAGCCTCTCACAATCAACCTTAGCCGCATACTTCCTAAGCCAGTCCATACCCAAAATAATTCCGAACCCCGCAAAGTTCAGAACAAAGCAATCACAAACAAAAGAGCAACCATGACTCGACACAACTAGACCACGGCATAACATACACAAACAAGACGAACCCCCAATTGGATTAGTCACAACCAATGGCCTATCAACAATATCCGGCTTCAAACCTAACCGGCCTACTAGTTCGTTACAAACAAACGAATGCGACGCTCCAGTATCAAACAGAACTCTAACTGGAACACCACATAGGAAAAGAGTACCTTGAACAACCACACTCTTTCCTTTCTCTTTAGCAGTAGGAGCTTTCGAAGACGACGGAACAGCTCCTAAAGCATAGGCTTGCACAATCTGCCTGTCCTTCCTCGGTTCTGGACAATTCTTCCTGAAATGCCCTGGCTTGTCACAGTTGTGACACTTCATCGGTGCCTTTGGATTCTTACAATCCTTAGAGAAATGGCCCTTCTGCTGACAATTGTAGCAAGTCACCTCGCCCTTCGGCTTCTTCTGGCCATCCTTACCCTTCTGCTGCTGCTGCTTCCTATTCTGGTTTCCACCCTGCTGTGGTTTAGATTCTCCCTTGGTAACAGCAGCAACAGGTCCTTCCTTAGGAAACAGACTCTCATGCCTAAGAGCTTTCTCCACAAGCTTCTCAAATGAATCGTCCAAATGATCCACCAACTGTCTCCCAAGATAGCTATCCAAGCCGGTCACAAACTTCTCATTCTTCTGATAAGCAGATTCAATATACGACCGGGCATACTTGGACAAAGCTTCGAACTCAGAAACATACTCAAGAACTGATCTTCCACCTTGCTTGAGCTCCACGAACTTCTTGAACAGAACAGACTTCTGAGCTGTAGAAATGAACTTAGCTTCAAATCTAGCTTGGAATTGCTCCCAAGTAATCTCTTCCTCCGCAGTATCGATGGTAATAGAGTTCCACCAATCAGAGGCTCTCCCTTGAAGCTGCCTCGATGCCAACTTCCTCTTAGTTGCATCATCAATTCCCAAATCACCAAAGATCCTTCTACAAGCATCTATCCACCTCTGGACCTCAATGGTAGATTCTGTTCCCAAGAAAACCTTCCCTCCAAGAGCAGTATAATCCTTGCACAGCTTAGCAAAATCCACTGGTTTCGGAGTTTGGACTTGAATTCCAACATCAACTGCTGCCCCCGGAACTGGTATCCTTCTCATGATCGAAGTCATCATAGCTTCGAACATGGCTGCATAATCAGCAGTCTCTTCAGTAGCACGGCCTTCCCTAGCAGCTGGTCTCCCTCTTCGACTCATTCTCAATATCTATAAAAAGGAATGATTAGAACATCTAGAGAAACAACTGCATAAAGGACTCAAACTCTACTAAGCTACTATATTATATATAGTAATCATCATTCAAAATACAATTACGTCTCTCATACGTAGTTACTTCAGCGAGCGTTGGGTAAAATCGATTAACCAATGCTCTGATACCAAATGTGACGACCGCCCATGACCCCTGCACCGAATCTAGAGATAGTGCGCTGTAAAGTGTGCCAGGCGACCATGGACGATTGTCAAGGTAAGATTTAAAACGAAAGAATCTATCGTATTACTCACAGCGCATGGACAAAATACAATAGAACATATGTATAGTGAAGCTTTACAGAACAAAATGACATCATATAAAACTCCATAATAGTTGAATACAAGCATCCACATAGTCAATACATCCAGCCTCACTACATATCTCTCAGAGAATACAAAACAGCGGAATATCCAGTACATATAATAAGAAGATAATATGCAATCCTCCAGCTCGTCTTCGATATCAGCATCGTGAGAAGAGAACAGCACCTGTCACCTGCTACCTAGTCTGCCCGTCCCAAAATGGACGAACAGCCCAAGGCAATAAGAATTAAAAACATAAAGCCTTGAGTCAGACAACAGTCTTAGTGAGCAGTAAATTAACTAACAACATACCAAAAGAGCATAAAGGAAAAGGAATAGGAATACAACCCTCCCACTCCAACCTCATTCTACAGTGATAGCCCCCAGACACACACTAAGCAGAAGCAAACATAGCAGAGCATACAATTTAAAGTAAAGCAATTGTCACTCGAGTCAAGAGCGATGTTTTCCAAGTACAAATCCCAAGGTCTAAAACCAAGGTCAGATAAGCACCCAGGAAATACCGCTCTTGAGACCGAATGACGATACAACCAAACATCCATGACTCGGCTATCACTGTTATCATTGTTGCGATATCACCGTTAATTGAATGACCGGCACATTCTTTCAGTCGTCCGTCAAGGGCTAATGGTAACCCCGGTCCTAGACATAACTCCCGCACGTCATCGTGACCCGTGCCTAGGATTATCGAATCTACCCAGAGTACTTGACCATCAACTTAGTCTTTTGGGCGTCCCCATGTACTCTTGCTTAGAGCATGCTAGAACCTTCAACAACGATGAGATCTCAACCTCCTAGTCATCCTCCTCGACGACTATTGCCATACTAGCTCAAGCGCCTCTCGAGCATCCATTATCCTCAACTCGAATCATATCACCGAGTTACCAACATGCTTGGAATGATCCCGCCTGGATTAGACCAAGTCTTCATCATATGATGCCTCGCTTCATTACATCCTCGCAAAGCTTCATCTCAACTTCACATCATCAAATCTATGCATAGGAGCTTCATCATCCCGCTACATATGCCACGAGCAGCTTTTCCAATTCAAGAGCCTTTCCCTTAGCTTTTGAATCACCTTCGATCTAAATCTAATCATCAATCATCTAGTTCATAACAATCAATCAAATCAAACATCAATCCAAGCAATCAAGCATTCAAAAATGATCTAAGTAGACAATTATAACAATAATGGCATTTTCGTAATTAAAGAGTTGAAAGTCCAATAAGCATGAAAACATGGATTATATCTCTACAAACTTGATGAATGAACTTGCATAGGTTAACATATGATAAAATGGATGTAACATCATCATGAACAATGGATCTATATGGATCTATACATAGGATGAAGAAAATGCATGGAAATCTCTATTTTAACACCAAATCGAGCCCACAATCCGATATACTCCTTTGGATCCGTGTGAGAGATAATCACCACTCACCAAATCACCTAAACAATCCAAAAGATAACAACTTCAGATCTGGACAGCGAAGAACTAAGCTAGATCCGACAAGATCTCACTTCAAACGAAGAAATCTCTCTTGAAAAGACGAAGATCTTCAATCTAAGCTCTTGAATCTTCAACCTTGATCTTCGATTTGGATGGATGGAAGCACTAGATTAGAGTGGAGAAAAGAAGTGAAGAAGTGTAGAAGTCGAGCTCTCAAAATGGCAGCACTTCGTCGCTTCAAAAATCCGGATCCCAAAAAGTGAGAACAACCCCTCCTATTTATAGCTGAAATCTGTCCTTAAGTCGAAATCTGGCTATCTCCCTAAGTTGCTTCCGACCTAAGCCTCTCCGACCTAAGCCTCTCCGACCTAACAGATGTACGACTTAACTCCTTTGCGACCTAACACTTAGGAAACCCAGCGACCTAACAACCTAACGACCTAACTACCTAAGACTCAGTTGGGTTGCGACCTAACACAAGTCGACCTAAAACAACACGCGACCTAACACTTGAACTATCCTAGCGACCTAACAACTTAGCAACCTACGCGACCTAACACAACATACGACCTAACAGTGTTACGACCTAACACATAGCCTAACTCCTAAGGTCGCCAACTTGTTAACTCCTTAGGTCGCCAACTTGTTAACTCCTTAGGTCGCCAACACGGAACCACTAGGTCGCTAACTCAGAACCACTAGGTCGCTAACTCAGAACCACTAGGTCGCTAACTCAGAACCACTAGGTCGCTAACTCAGAACCACTAGGTCGCTAACACGGAACCACTAGGTCGCTAACACGGAACCACTAGGTCGCTAACTCGGCAACTACTAGGTCGCTAACTCGGCAACTACTAGGTCGCTAACTCGGCAACTACTAGGTCGCTAACTCGGCAACTACTAGGTCGCTAACTCGGCAACTACTAGGTCGCTAACTCGGCAACTACTAGGTCGCTAACTCGGCAACTACTAGGTCGCTAACTCGGCAACTACTAGGTCGCTAACTTTCCCAGCCGACCTAACACTTAACAAAACTTAGGTCGCTCACAACATTTTCTTAAGTCGCAGACCTTCTCTAAGTTGCCAACAACCCTTAGGTCGCGTACGACCTAGGACTTAGAAAAATCTGCCTAAAAATCTGAAATGACATGAAAGTGCTAAAATTCCAGATTTTGACGAACATGTCGATCCGTAAAAATACGGGTCGTTACACAGAGCATGTTCCAGGCTTTGAAATTTGATTTGTGAAAACTTTAAATTTGCTTTTGAATTTCTCTTTGTTGTAATATTGAGTTGATCCTACTGCATGCTTGATTTGAGTCTATAGCTTGAAACTGAAATTACTTGATGAAGCTTAAATCTTTGTTTTGCTGTAGCTTAATTCAGGTTTCATTTGATTTCCAGGTTTGATTATTATTGTTTTCAGGATTTGTGTGATTTTTCTTTTTAGAGGAAGATAGAAAAGATTGTGAGGAAGAAGATGTTCGAACTGAGAAATGAAGAAAACCAGATTTCTCTCTTCCTAACACAACATTATTTATAAACTAAATTTTTAAACAAAAGATTTGCCACTTGTATTTTTTTTAAAACTTACATGTGTCCTTTATCACTTAATTACCCTACACTTGTTACTACCAAGTGTTAATGTATTTACACATGTCCTTTTTTAATATATTAAATAAATTTTTTATTTAATTTAAATGTTAATATAAAGCCTTTATACTTAATTTACTAATTAATAAACACTTATCTTTGTATATGTATATATAAACTATTTTTAGAGAAAATATTATAAAACCAAATACCCTTTGAAAAATATTTATATTTTAAAACCTTATTTACAAAAGTATTTATATATTTGTGCAATATGAATTTCTATTATTTATGTAATTGTGAAATTTAGTAATTTATGTATATATTACTTATGTTTACAACTATTCTAGTTTAAGAGATGTTAAAAAGAAAGGTTTAATTAAATCTATATATATTTATAACCACTTAAATTTAAACATTTCAAAGAATACAAAATAAAACTTTATTTAAACTATCATAATTAAAATAAACAATTATCTTATATTTTGAAAATAATGGAATTAATCTAAACTAAACTTTGAAAAATATTAATTTTAAAACAAAGCTTTAAATCACAATTCATACATATATATTACAAATTTGAAAATTCATCTTTAAAACAAAACAAAAGATATTTCCATTCACAATATATATCAAATATATATATTATAAATAGAATAAGATTTTATTAGCTTTAACAAACAAATCTTATTAATATTGCCAAATTAAGTATTTATTATTTACCTTTAAAAGATTAAATTAACCAATTTAAATTTAAATTACATAGGATAATTATCAATCCAATTAAATTATCAATACAGATTATTAAATTTATATTACCCAAAAACCCGGGATATCACATTCCTTCCCCCTTAAAATAATTTCGTCCCCGAAATTAAAAACAAAGTTAATTTAATAATCCAGCAAAGATTTCAATCTCTAACAGCAAAGCATACCTATCATCCAATTACTAACAACCAAAGCAACCAATCAAACAATTAAACCTAACTAATTATCCTGATACAAATCAGAATAAATCTTACTAACACTATCTAGAGTTTCCCCAGATATAAATCACCGGGAGACCCGCTCTACAGAATCTAAACAAACTACACCCCATAATCCAGAGCTTCCCTTATCTCTAGATCCACTAATCTGAACAGAATATCAGATCACACCCAAGTCCAGCTCAAACTTCCAAATCCATCTGAACTGCAGATTCCACACTAGCAATGCATCATACACGTACTCCCTCAGAGATACGTGAAATACAATGAATTCCAGATATCCAACTGGCCATTCAATCCTGTAGACAAAAGAACTACTCCTCTCGAGAACACAGGAAAATCCAAAATACTTCAGTGCTAGCTTCCAGACTTACCAATCTTATAGCTTTATAATCGAAGAAAACTTAGCAAGTTTCCAATCTACAACTCCGAATTCCAAACTCTGCCTCATATCTGCATAACTCACCAAACAATCTTGGACTACCCCATCTCTTCCTGATCAGCTTAACCTTCGCTGATGCTTCTTGAAATAAATCTGAACCAAGAACAAAATGATCCCCAGATCCTATTCAACAACATGATTCTTCCAAATTCAGTTGAAATCCAAACTTGAAAACTAGATCTGACCAATCCATTTTAAAAATTTCTGAGCTGCTACACCAACTCTTCTTTCTAGGAACCATCCTACTACCAGAATAACCACCGGTATCGCTTCTGGAATCAAGTCGATACGGAACTCAAACTCTAGATGCAGACAAACTTCTACTACCTCGAAAACATCCAGAAAAATCTCTAACTACTTCAGTAGCTCCTACTTCCACATGAGAAATCTAAATCTCAAACAAAAGATTACCCAAGATAAATTCCTAAATTAATCGTAAGTCACTTTTGCGATCCTACCTAGTTCAGATTCCAAAGAAACTGTTCTCTCTTTACTAATTAAAAAGAGTCTTAAGCTTTTCCAAACAAGGTTAACCCTTCAAGAAAGCCTTCATTATCTTCCCGGACTGTTGATAGAAGAACCACAAAGATTCCTGAACCATCTAAGAAACGGCCACACTGCTGTTTCCAAACTCTATCTCGATGATACTACTAAGCCAAAGACCTCCTCGTCAGCACACCGAACATTTCGAGTTGCACTACTACCACAGCTAACCAAAAACTTCTAATCCATAGGCTTCTCAAAGCTAAAACCATCAACTAACCTCACAACGAACCTCCGAGACGACAGACATCTCTCAAGAAACTCGGCTCCGAACCAAACGCCAATAGCTTACTCTTCTTAAGAGAATATGGGACCATGTCCGAAGAACAACTAATCGACCTTAGTCCCATACTTCAAAATAGATAAAACTCTCTTACTCGATATCAGAGAATTCCTATACAGCCGAGTCTTTCCTACGGTAGGCATCAACTGTTCCTCCAATACCTTCTTAATCTTGTTCCAAAAAGAAAATCTCCTTCGGGAACATCCATAGATACTGCGTTTCATCACACAGCTCCTCCTTCCTGAAGTTGCCAAGATACCATCACTTTCTTCTGTACTTTCGACAGATCCAAATTCTAGAAAATCTGCTCACCCGAGCTCAACCAACTTACACTCCAATAATGGACTCCGAATCTTTAAAAAGATTTCCTTCAGAGATCCGAGAAATTCTTACTCCATATTGCCCAACTTACTCGAGACGGTATTAGGTTTACAGTCTCGACAGATACTCTTCCAACCTCAACATATAAACTTCAACCAATGGTAGTCATGTTACACACACCACCACCCTATCTACCTTTATAACTCATATTGGAAAACCCGAACAGATAATCCAACACATTAGGTAGATATATATATATATATATATATATATAGTTTTTAAAAATTACAAATACGCTCTCTCAAGATAGACACCACTCCAGAGCTAAGGTATTCACTCAACCTAATGCTCTGATACCAACTGTCACGACCCGGCTTTCTAGCCACAGAAAGACGTATCATGAATTAAGAAAGAAAAGGATAGAAGAAGAAAAGAAAAGAAAGAAGAAAGAACAACAACATCAGATACTCACAGCGGAACGAATGAAATATAATATATCACATAAAATATTACATAGTATCATATACAACAGAGTTACACAACTATACATCTCATATTAGACAATTATAAACATCTGTCTATCATACATCTCTATATATCAATACAATACAGACACAACTCTAACACAGCGGAAACCATAATATCTACACGTTGAAGCCACCTGCTCCAAATCTCCTCCAGCATTCGTCAAAGCTAACCTGAATCCCTCGACTACTCAATACAATATTGAGTACCCAAGAGTTTAATAAAACAGAAAATAAACACTTGGGTCAGACATGGGTCTGGTGTGAGTAAACGGTTTAAACTTGTTTAACTTTGAAAAACCTTTGAAAGAAAAGGTATCTCGTAAGACTTCCCGCACATAAACACGGAAATGTTTTTACCTTACGACAACCAAAACATTTGATAGGAAATCCGATTATATTATAATAGGGTCTAGGGTTTTCAAATAAAATACAGAAATAGCTGGAATGCTTACATCTCACGTTCCAACATAGTTGGGCACAACTAAATCGTACGGCACTTATTGGATTTTGGATTCCATACAATGGCAGGGGTACCGCCCGTCACAGTACGTGGCCTAGATCACCGTACCGAGGAGTACGCCCGCTCCCCTGCAACACAAGGTCGGAACATCCCTTACTGGATAATTCCCGCATAAGAAACCCCGCGGTTGTAGCTAGCAACCGCCCACAAAGCCGAAATAAAAGGAGGGACCTCTAGACAGGGGAATCTTATACTACTTGGGTGCTACCCACTAACCTTGCTGCACCTCCCCTGTTTTAGCCATTCCCGGTTGATGAGGCTTGAGGCTACGATTACCTTTAATCAGAACACATCACTTAGAATGCTCATCGTCCACCTGACGATGTGCTGAAAGCATTCAATCCATACAAGTTCGTTCCGGGTTCGAACGAAACCGAAGGCATTATCTCGTTACACTCATTTTGGAATCACCCTCAGAGTTAACGACAATAACCCTTGCACTCTGAATCTTCATCTCGAATCTGAAAGTACTATCTCCGTCAAACTCATTACGGAATCACCCACAGAGTTATACTGACAAAGAATAGTTCTTACACCTCGAGTCTTCACTTGCTCCACTTGGATTAGCGCTTAACGTTTAATTTGGATCGATGTGGTTTTCGGATATCCAAATCTGGAAACCCGATCCCGGTCTCATCGAAATCCAAAACGTATCTTTTAAGGCCAAGTTATTCTTAAGGGTTTAAACAGTTAACTTATATTCAGAATGATATAAACAGATAGATGAATCACATTACCACAATAGATAATTCATATCAAACATTCATCTCACAAAGCAGCATATCACATATATCAGAGATATCCAAATCATCCAATATCAACCAATCACCCAATATCCAATATCAATCAATCATCCATAAGCAGGTTTGATTATCTCCAAATCAATTTAATCAATCTTTAATTAAATTAATTACTATTCTTTAATCACTTGGATTATCTTAATCCTGCTTACTATCATTAATTAATTTCAAATTAATTAATTAATCATCTCTTAATGATCTTCCTTAATTAATCTCCTTTGATTTAATTATACTTTAATTACATTTTAGTAATTATCCTTAATCATATTCAGTAATTAACTTTTAATTACTATCATTAATTACAATAATTAATGAACCTTTATCAATTAATTAACTATAATTAATTATATTAATCCTCAATTAATTACAATTAATTAATCATACTTAAATTAATTACTTTTATTAATCAACCTTGATTAATTCATTAATTAAATAATCCTTATTAATTAATTTACCTTTTAATTAATTAAATAATTAATTTTAATCAACCACTTCATTAATTAGTCTTAATAAATCATAATTAGTAATTAACAATTTGTAATCACTTATCTTAATTAATTACTTCTTAATTAATTATATTAACCTTGATTAATTAATCTAATTAATTAATCTTTAATTACTTCATTAAGTAATTATTAATTAATTACATTAACAAATAATCCTTAATTAATTTCTTTATTAATTAATTACTTTTTAATTAATTACCCTTAGTAATTAATCTTAAATTAAACACATTTAATTAATCACATTAATTAATTATCTAAAATAATTAAGTAATTAACTCTTAATTACTTACATAAGTAATTATCTTCTAATTATTAAATGATCTCTCTAAACTAATTACCTTAACATGTAATTAATTCCATCATTAATAATTCTTAATTATTAATTAATTAATCCATAATTAATTTTAAACAATTAACTTAATTAATTCCTTAATTAATTACAACAAGTGATTACTTCAACTAATTACTTCCATGAATAATTTACTCCTCCTAATTACTTTAAGTAATTATTCATTAATTACTTTATTAAGAAATTTACTCACTTAATTATAAATTGATTATCTTAAATTAATCCCTCAATCTCTAATTCATTTATTTATTAATTACATTCATTTCCACTAATTACTTCATTAAGTAATTATTCTTAATTTCAAATAGTAATTAACCTTTAATTCCATTTATTTATTAATTTCCTTAATAAAATTTAATCTTTAAAGATAAACTTTTCAATTAAATTACATATAAATTTCTATCATTAAACTTCATTGGAAAAACACTTAGGAGTCAATTTTAATTGAAAATATAAAATTTACTCAAATTTAAACATTCAAATTTAACATTAAAATCTTTGAAACTTGTAAAAAATTTCTTTACTTTTAAACTTTGATTCCCTTTGTTTAATATAAATCTGGATTCTGTTTTATTTAAAAACTACAAGCCTGGAACTAATTTACTTCATTAAACTTTAACTAGATACAATACAAAATCAACCCGAGCAACTCACTAAAAATCCCCGAGTCGTCTTCGAGGCATTCGCGACTTCAACTGCTTCGAGTCTTCCATGCGATCATCACGAGACTTCCCCGATCCATCTTCATCTTCTCCAAACTCTCGATACACCAGACATTCAAACGTGCACGTGCACCGACGTCTCCGACCACCAACGTTCATCGCAGCGTTCAACGACAATCACACGAACCCACACGATCACTACTCCACACCCAGATTCCAAAATCCTTTTGCAAATCGAAATCGAGCATCTCTGTCAAATTTTTAAAATCGCCATGGCCAGAAACCTTCACCGTTACGACGCCTCTGACCTCGAGGAGCCTCACCATCCACTCTGCAACTTCGTCTCGACATCCAGCTTCTCCAACATGCCTTGCGATCACCTCCGATCAAGTATACATCTCACCAATATCACGACAATGAAGCCAACAAAAAAACTGCAACTAAACCCTAGTTTGACGAATTCAATCAATTCAGACATTAGAAAATTTTGATAGTATTTTTCCCATTAACTCCAACACTCAAGCTAGCTTCGATCAAGAAATTGCCTCCGATCATCACGTTGATCAACGGCAATCAACAAAGACACCCAAAACGAATATCTCTAAAATTCTCATGAATTATCAATCTAAAATTTTTGATATGTATATTAAAATTCATCATTTTCTATTACTAATCAAATTCTATAATCAAATTCTGAAATTACGAAGATTGATTCTTGGCTAAATTTTAGATCATCACTGGTATTCATCTTTCAGAAATAATTGCCAGATATAAATTCTAGAAACCATTTTTAAAATTGGATTTATATTGTAACAATTCTCTTTTATTCACAAATCAATATCTAATATTGATTGTACAAAGAGGATTTGAATTTTAGAACTTGATTTTCCAATCTGAACTAAAAACAGAGCCTATTTTCCTATACACTTACATATACATTCAGATATTTGCATATATACGAACATGCAAGCAAGTACACACCATCATTCAAACATATATACATTATCACTACACATCCTATTTCTTCACATACATCAAAGTAATTTCTCAGATATAAAACTGTTTTTAAAAATATTTACTCACCTATAAACAGAGCAGAGAACAGGGCAGAGCATGTTCCAGGCTTTGAAATTTGATTTGTGAAAACTTTAAATTTGCTTTTGAATTTCTCTTTGTTGTAATATTGAGTTGATCCTACTGCATGCTTGATTTGAGTCTATAGCTTGAAACTGAAATTACTTGATGAAGCTTAAATCTTTGTTTTGCTGTAGCTTAATTCAGGTTTCATTTGATTTCCAGGTTTGATTATTATTGTTTTCAGGATTTGTGTGATTTTTCTTTTTAGAGGAAGATAGAAAAGATTGTGAGGAAGAAGATGTTCGAACTGAGAAATGAAGAAAACCAGATTTCTCTCTTCCTAACACAACATTATTTATAAACTAAATTTTTAAACAAAAGATTTGCCACTTGTATTTTTTTTAAAACTTACATGTGTCCTTTATCACTTAATTACCCTACACTTGTTACTACCAAGTGTTAATGTATTTACACATGTCCTTTTTTAATATATTAAATAAATTTTTTATTTAATTTAAATGTTAATATAAAGCCTTTATAATTAATTTACTAATTAATAAACACTTATCTTAGTATATGTATATATAAACTATTTTTAGAGAAAATATTATAAAACCAAATACCCTTTGAAAAATATTTATATTTTAAAACCTTATTTACAAAAGTATTTATATATTTGTGCAATATGAATTTCTATTATTTATGTAATTGTGAAATTTAGTAATTTATGTATATATTACTTATGTTTACAACTATTCTAGTTTAAGAGATGTTAAAAAGAAAGGTTTAATTAAATCTATATATATTTATAACCACTTAAATTTAAACATTTCAAAGAATACAAAATAAAACTTTATTTAAACTATCATAATTAAAATAAACAATTATCTTATATTTTGAAAATAATGGAATTAATCTAAACTAAACTTTGAAAAATATTAATTTTAAAACAAAGCTTTAAATCACAATTCATACATATATATTACAAATTTGAAAATTCATCTTTAAAACAAAACAAAAGATATTTCCATTCACAATATATATCAAATATATATATTATAAATAGAATAAGATTTTATTAGCTTTAACAAACAAATCTTATTAATATTGCCAAATTAAGTATTTATTATTTACCTTTAAAAGATTAAATTAACCAATTTAAATTTAAATTACATAGGATAATTATCAATCCAATTAAATTATCAATACAGATTATTAAATTTATATTACCCAAAAACCTGGGATATCACATATATATAACTATATATAGATAAAAATCATATTCTAAATTCAAATACATTGCAATTTAAATATATATGTATTTCAAAATTTATTGTTTAAATCTTAAAAATACATATTTTAAACTCAGTATATATGTATATATATACTATATTATAAACTTATGTAAAGACAAACAGATCATGTAAACTCACATCTTTATTTTAATATAAAGATCAATATCACATACATTATTATATATACTGTATAACTTAAAGCTTGCGTATGAAATACTTATATTTTATACTACTGTAACCATTAAGATATATATGTGACAATGTATATATGCAGACATATATAAGTATTTCAGAATCAAAGTTAATTAAAACTGGTAATATAATACATATATATAAGATAACGTTTTAAATACATAAGTATATACCTCTTATGCTGTTAAAAGAAATATAAACAAAATATAAAACATAACTTATAGGAATCACTTATATACAATGTATAAACAAATGTATAAACTAACAAATTGTAAAACATATACACGCAACTAGCATATAAAAATATTCACCTAACCAAACCTATACAAACAGCATACACAAAATAACTTTAGTGTTCCTTAAAAATACATGCAACAGTTTTAACACACTTGCTTTATACCCAAAAGGAGGAAGGGAACTGACGTATATATAGCAGCTTGTAAATATAAGATATGAACATATATCTCTATATCTATACTTGCAAAAACTGTTTCAAAACAAATTTATATATATATAATAACAAAATTTAAACGTATACCATACCTTTACAAAATATATATATTACAACCAATTTTGGTTTAAAAATACAAACATAACATATGATAAAATCTGGTATATAATATATATATATAAACTATAAATGGACGAACTGTATATACAAATTTATAATAAAATATAGAATATAACTTGTATATAGCCGAACAACTTATATAAATTTATATATATGCGCTATATACCCACGGCTACTACTAATAATAAAATCTACTGTACTAATATCTTATAATGTAATGTAATACAGTATACCTAACCTACAATTCCTAAAACCAAATATATATGCAAGGTATGGCGACAACAACCACTATATAACTATATTTATAATAATTTACTTTGAACAGACAAAAGCAAGGTGAAAGAAAAGAAAACAAATACTCAGATTTCAATGTATATGCAACCATATATAATAATAGTTTATAACCCAAATCCCAAAAGCAAATGTATAACTAACAGACGAAAAACTAAAGCAACTAACTTAAAGTATATATATAGATATATAAGCAAACCTTACAGAAAATAAAATATATGTCGAAACTTGTTTATATAAACTTATAAAATAACAGACTTTATAACTTTTTTATATATATAAACAAATATACATATAATTATATATACACACCTATAGAATGCAACAAAGGAGGAAGGTGGCCGTAGGCGAGGCTGAGTCGGCCGGAGCTAGGTGCTCGAGGGTGGTGACTACAGGCGGCGGTCGGAGGGAGGTGACCTCGAGTCAGGGGTGCGCGGGCTATTGGTGTTGGGAGGAGGCGTTGGTCGGGTGAGGCTGAACATGGAGAAGTCTGGAGAGGCTTTGGCACATAGGTGGCGACAGAGAGGCGGAAGTCAGTGGAAGTTTGGGTCGAAGGGGTGGGTTGAATTTGAAGAGGAAAACAAATAAATAAAGTTTCGACTAAAAATGGAGTAGAGGAACAAAAGTATTAGGCAAGCGACAAAAAAAAGAAAAGAAAACGAAGCAGGCTAGTTTAAAAGAGAGAGGAAATGAACCGGACACGATAATTGCGTGCAAACGTAAGCTAAAAGAAACAAAACGTAGCACTGTAATAAGTAAAAATATAAAGTAGCAGGAGAGGTATAGTCAAGAGTGAATATTCAGGAATAATTTTTTTTTAGAACAAAATGAAACAATAGAAACAAAGGAATTGGACGAACCGGAATATGGGATAGCAAAGGACAGAAGTTGAACCGGAAAATATAAATCAATATAAGAATGGAGACAGCCACGCACCAAATTCGGGATTAATAAAAGCAAACGGCTATTGATTTGAACTAGTGGATATCTGAATAGACACAAGAAGCTCAAAGGGTTCGAAAACGGTTGCCGATACGATGATTGTTTTACTGATTTCGTGGTGTACCAGACTTCAAAATATACAAATAAATATACTACGGAGATCAGCACGATGAAACGGTCAAAACGGTATACAGATATCAGTGGTACGATTATTTTATCAAAAGTCGATAATCAGTACCAAAAATGCTGCTATTTTGCCAGAATTAAGATAAATGGAGCAATAGAAGTCCAAATTTGAAAAACGAAAGATGACATCTCACTCAGAAGAAGATTTAGAAATTATCTATAGAAAAATATTCAGGTTTGGAAATAAATTTATTACCATCAAATATTAACTGATTTGGATTTAATAGAATTACCCAACAGAGTAAACTTCCATATTATTAACTGTAAATTTACCATTTGCTATATCAAATCAGACGTAATCCAAATATCAAATTTGTTTATTTCAAAATATTATCATTTAAAATTCACAAAATCTTAATTAAATGTATTATTAAAACTAATAAAATTTACGGGTCGTTACACTCTCCCCCACTCAAAACTTTTCGTCCCCAAAAAGAAAGGAGGTAGGAGAATAGAAACAACCAGAAAAGAAAATAGATTGAAATACCAAATATAATAATTTAATTTAAAACTATATAAATTTAAATTTAAATTAATTAATATTCAAAAATTTGGTTAAACCCATTTATTATATCCATAAAAGTCATTTATAAACTTTGCAAATCAAAATATTTCCATTTATATAATATCTTTAAATTATATATTCAAAGAAACTTATATAAATTTTACTTGAACTATTCATTTAAAACTTCATTTGCAATTCAATTATCTTTAATACTTTAATATTTTTCAAACCCACTTGTACAATTTCTTACTTCCTTTATAAATACCATTTATGTTTAAATAAGACTTTTATAAATATATGAAAATTATTTGAAAACAATTATTTACATCATTAGTTATATTTACAAAGAAGCTATTGAAAACATTAAATCTATGATTCATAAATTTATTAATTTATCTCAAGATACTTTCCAAACATTATTAATAAAACAATAATCATTTCTTTAAATATGCTTTAATTTATTAAAAATTTCTAAAATATTTATAACAGTAATAATTTACTATTGAACCATGTAGTATATAAATAAAAATATTAAAAAAAGATATAGTCAACAAGGAAAAGAAGGAGGATTTGGAAAAACAGAATATAGGTGAATAAATAAAGCTGAGCAGATAAGGCAGATTCAAAAGAATAGCATTGGGCACGAATAATTAATTTAGAACCATAAGAATTTCAATTTCAAATATAAATACAAAATTTCTTTGTCGGAAATACTTTTTATAATAAAATACCTTTATAGTCGAAACAAATTTCCTTTCGAAAATACTTTTATAACTCGATGTCTTAACAAGTTTATCCTCGTTCCCGTAGACTCTAGCAGTGTGTTGATCAGGCGCAAAGCTAGAATTCTCCAAGTACTTAGTAGACCTGTTTCAACACCCAGTGAAAATATTGGAAAACTTTTAAAAACAGATATGGAAAGTACAATCCAAACAAAAAAACAAATCATGGATCGCAGATACACAATGGTTACGCCTGGGTCCCCCAGGAAACATCCGTACCTTTTAAGCATTCACTGCCTTGCGAATTACACCATGATAACAAAACTGTGGACCGCAGGATACATAACAATGGTTATGCCTGGATCCCCCAGGAAACATCCATACCCTTTAAGCAATCTCTGCCTTGCGGATTACGCCACTAACACGACCATAGATCGCAGATACACAATGGTTACGCCTGGATCCCCCAGAAAACATCCGTACCTTTTAAGCAATCACTGCCTTGCGAATTACGCTATGCAGTCGAGTTCGTAAGACCATGGGTAACGCCATGGAATTCGAAGGACACTCGAGTATCATATTCGGAAAACCAAAATCAGAGAAATATCGATAGAATGAATCCACGATGTGGCCACAAAGCGGATATCAAGCAGAAGGCACTTTTCATATCTTTACTTCGAAAATATATATCATATAGTACCTTTTCAAATCACTTTAATATATCGTACTTATATAAAGTCCATTATATATAAGATTAAATTTTCAAATCAAATACCTTTCCAAAATCAATAGTATATCAAATCACACTTATATAGACTTCAATTATATAAGATTTCACTTTTCAAATTGAGTACCTTTTCAAATCTATAGTTTTTGAATCAACCTCATACTTATACAAACCAAATTTTTATATAAGTTCGATAACTCCCAAATCAGGTATTTAGTAAAAAATAAGGTTCTCAAATTTCAATTTTTTCAATATCAGTTCAGTTTCAAAATCATATCCAATCCCACCTAATTATTTCTTCTCAATTTAAATATCTTTAGTTTCAAAGTTTCCAAAATAATAAATTTAGAAAATAATCCAAGTTTCTAAATCAATATAATTTAAGTCAAACAATTCATTTCGAAAATCAATGGTTTTCAAAATCAATCTTATACCTACATAAGGTCCATCTTATATAAGGATCAAATTTTACAAAATAAATTTCGCTGTATGAAGAGCCATATGGGATTGAATATCTTTGCTTTTATGGGTTATATATCTTTGTAATTTAAATTGGAAATTTTCTTTTAGTAAGCAAAGATATTCTAACCTGACTGCTTTCAATTTCAGCGTCAAAATATATCACCGATATTAGAATATAAGATGTACATACGTCATCATTTCGCAAAATCACATTTGATCGCTCGCGCGATCACACAAGTTCGCTTTCGAACTAGTATTGTCCATTCGACTTCCCTAATGCGGATTTCGATATGGTTTCTCGACTAGAAGCCATCAGTCTCCTTGCATAGCCATATACTATGATAGAGAATTCTTGAATCAAGCCCAAAATCCATATCAAATATTCGCCATCAAGAATCAAATAAAAAATCCTAACACGAAATGGTGTAATTCACCTCGAACTTGTGTACTCAAACCTGGATCAAATTAATTATGCGAATAAAACAGCATACGTACAACATATATATTTATTCCAACTTGTTAAATATATAGTTTCATAAAGATGTTACTAAGTTAAAACATTTAACTAAACTTTATTCAAAATATTTTGAAGACCAAATTCTTTTCAAAACATTTCAAATCTAAATTTCATATTAGAAAAAATTAAAATTGCCTTATTCATTTACTTAACAAAACAGTTTCAACTTATTTAAATCATATTACTACATACTTTAACATACATACCAACTTATATACTTTATACTTTTCAAAATTTCTCAGCTTTGAAAAGTTAACCTTGATTTGGAAGTGCTCGAACCTTCAAAATAGTTGAAGAAATCATTTTCAAATTCAAGAGTTGGAAATCAGCAACAAATCAGTAAATCAATTTTAATGGATAGGGTTATATCAAATCCGAAACTAAAGGACTGAACACCGGCTTACTTCAAATCATTTCAAATATATATACATATATCTTTTGAATATCAAATCTTACTTCGGAATTTGAAATCAAAATTGGTTTCGCAAAATCACTCGCGTAGCAATGCTACTAAAGTGGACTCTCCCCCTGTAACGACCCACTATTTTGGACCATTCGCATCCGCACATGTCAGACTTGAATGATTCAAAATACCGAATTGTTAATTTAAATTTGGCAAAACTAAACATATACAGTAAGTAAACAATCACAGATCACAGACACAGAGTAATAAATGCAGCGGAAGCAAAAGATAGTAGTTCATGAAGCTACTATATACATATCAGAGTAAAATAAGGTACAACAGATGTCTCAGATACAATAATCAAATACAAGAATCAGAATACAGTCACTGGAATCAACTGAATATCTGAAAGCTGGATAGATAGCTGGATCTCCAAGCGAAGCTCCAACTCCAAAGGTGAGTCTCGAATACTGGTACACTCAGTCTGACCCGAGCGTAAAGGAAAACACAAAACACTCGAGTCAGGATTAACATTCTTATATCAATAAATCCAACTCAAGTGAAATAGCAATTTAAAATACAAGTAACTCAAAGGATGTTTGGAATAACCATCCTTTAAGGATCCATTAAACTATCTACTATGTAGTAGTGTACGATAAGTAGATAATGCCTATCGGTAATATAAGATATCAAAATAGTGATAAGGCGTTACCATGATCCCCCTTAACACATTTTATATAAGTGTTATAGTCTATACAGCACTGTAAACTCCACCGTAAACTAGTGGGATATCAGGGAGTACTCCATAGGTATAACACAAAACAAATCGTAGTGGTCGCGTATATAGGGATACAAGTATGACAAGGCACATGAGGCAATACCCAAGGTAGTGAAACTACCGTTTGCCTGATCCGGACTGGTGAGAACGCATCGCCGCAGCGACCGCAACACCGCGAAACAACACTCCCAAAATCAAGGGTGCACCAATCGACAACAAGTAATGAGTAGTTTTCGAAGAAGTGTGTTCGCTCGAGGAAGCTAACCTCATTTGGCCCGGCACGGCTCCTGTTTTAGTCATTTCCAATTTGACACAAGTGTCAAGGCTATCCATTATCGTTCTCTTTCTTCAGTCATCACGTACATCATTCCAACCACTTCATTCTGGATCACACTCCGCGTGTAGTTATTAAAGTGGTTTTCGGTTTAGACAGTGAGTACGTCCCTAACCGATTCCGGTCTCTTTAATAACTTTCGTGATTATTACACCGATTGGTCGTTTAATAAATTTCAAAACCAAATCAATTTCAATTTCAAATAGAATTTGTAAACCAACATTTTATTTGTCTTTCTAAATCAATTTCCATAATTTACATTTCAAAACTTCCAAATTACCATTTCAAAATCTTATAATTCAAATTAAATATTTGATTTAAGACAATTCAAGTATTCATTAAATTCATATATAAGTTTCATTCCGAAATCATTTAAATTAATTTAATTTAACATTCAAATCAACTTAAATTCATTGATCGATTTCATTCAATGTTCGATAAGTAAATTTATCCTTCAAACAATTTCTATTAAATTTCCAATTCATTAAATCCATTATTTAAATTCAACTCCATTAATTATATCAAAACTTACAAATTTGCTTAAATTAAATTCGTCAAATCAAATCCTTTAAATTACAAGTCTTACATTAATTCCAATAAAACACATTTTATTTCTTATTAGAGAAATTCAATTTCACTTATTTATTTACTTAGTTAAAATTTCAAAACTCAATTTATAAAGAAACTTAATTTCACTTATTCAAGAAGTTCAATTTCACTTAACAAAGAATTCAATTTTATTTAACTATTAAATAAATCAATTTTATTTATCTATTAAATAAATCAATCTTATTTAATTATTAAATAATTTCAAAACTTAATTATTAACTAATTTCAAAACTTAATTATTAATAATTTCAAACTTAATTATAAAAATTCAAACTTAATTCAATCGTTTCTCAAATTTAACAACGTTCTTTCATCAATTACATTGTTAATATTTTGTTTCATATTATTAAATATTAACATTTTCCTTTCATAAAAATTCAAATTCCAACTTCATTTCAAAACCTTATCATTTATTCAAATAAAATCTTCATTTTATTTTTAAGTCAAATTATTGACCAATCGGGTTTTATTTAATTCTCTATCCTAAGTCAAAGTTAATTTAGGTATTTATCATTTCAACCCGATTCCAATTCAATTCAAAATCAAAGCATAGCAAAGGGAACTTGCAGTGTGATAACTGGGATGGTGTCAAAGTAAATAAACAAGCAATAACAACAATCAATAACAATCTAATAATTGATTCAAATAATCCCGAAATAATCGTATTAATTCACATTGTTATTTGTGTAAATTAATATAATTATTTCTAGAATCTACACTATCATTTCATGTAGATTAAAGATTATTACACTAATATTTATACGGTTCTTCAATTGATATCTATTATCCAATATTAAACTACAACAATTTATACAACATACATTCAATGGTTCAAGATGTAGTTAACACTATTTCTACGTGTCAATCTATTTAACATTTAAAGGGGTCATATTATACAAATTTAACTAATCAAATTAAACTTTTAACTATCCTATATCAAATTTAATTGCATACTATTTATCACTTAACATTAACAATTTAACGTCAATATAAACATCAGCAATCAATCAATTATCAGCCAAACTGTATTATCATTGCATAAATAATTAACAGATAATGGTGTCAGATGTCATAGGTGAACTGATACAGGTAATAACATAAATAACAGTGTAAATAACTACAGCAGCATATTTCAATTGTCGTTTCAATTGAAATCAAATTTAATAAATAAAAGAATGTTAATCATGAGTGATTGCTCACCTTTCGAGGTTAGAGGAAATGACAACCCAACAAGATACGAATTGAATCGTGAACCGGCCGATCGACCAATCCAACGACAAATCTCAAAGCAAAGCAAATGGAATCGAGATCAATGAGACAAAGCTGAGAATTTAAAATCGAGGAAACAAATCAAAAATCAGCTGGATATAACTGAAATGAGATGCATAATATATATAACCAAAATTTTAAATTTTAGAGATACACATTTTAAAATAAAATCTCCCTATGATATTTTTAAACAAAATATATTAACAAACAATCTATATATATTATATTACCAAATCATTATATAGTTTAAAGCACATAAAATTTAAAACCAACCATATACATATAAAATTGGACAACATAAAGCAGTATGATCCCTTAAATTAAAATATATATGTGTGATCATTTGTATTATAATATCAAGTGTGAATTAAAATATATACATAGGTTAGATATAGACATACCTATACACGCGTGCTACAGGCTGTAAGCAAGCAGATTCAAGATTTTAAAACATGTATAATATAGTACTATAACTTATAAAATACTGTAACACTTCTCCACTTAGCAGTAAAAGCCGGACCATTATATACAACCTATATTGTATACTATACCAAACTATATAACTAATATAAAGTAAATAACACTTAAACCCCTCAAGTCAGTATATTTCGGTTATCAGAATACATAAGCTAACATATATAATACCTCTTCAACTTCTCAAAGCAAGCTTTAAAAACGTATAAACTCTATAATGCTTTAAAAGCAAGCCCAAACTATGCTTTAAAACATATAAACTAACCTATGCAAAGTGACAGCACATACCATGCTTTAAAAAAACATATAAACTATGTAAATATCTCTCTGACAACTTTTAAAAGCAAGCCAAGCTATATGCAGACCAAACTTTATCCCAACAAATATATATACAAACATTGTACTCATTACTATATACAAAACAATATATACATTATCTTTTAACCTAGCATTGTTAAAATCATACAATAACTACTAAGCCAAATGAAACAGATGTACTATATACCCTTATAAATATAAACTAGTGTATCACCTGTATACTTTTAAACACACTAATATACAAGTTTGGCACCAACAATAAGATGCAACCAGACCCATATAAACTTAATATTCGCACTGTAGCTCAAAATATACCAACTTCATATAAACTAACCAAATATATATATAGACAGAACTAGGTTTATACAACTCGTGTAGGTATATAAATAGCACGACAGAAGCCAAAATATACATATAGGTTGACATATACATAAACAACATCCATTGAAAAATCAATATACTTTTAATAAACTTTGAAATATACTATACTATAATCAATATAGTAACCAAATACAATACCATTCAAAGAAGAAGAAGTGAAGGGCACGGCGTGGAGGAGATGGAGAGTGTTTGGGTGATGCACGGTGGGGATGCGGGCGAACTGGGCTTGCTGGCCATGGTGGTGGGATGATCGGCGTTTGATGAGGAGGGAGTCTCGGCTGTGAAGTGGTGATGGCCGACCAGGGTTTTGAAGAGAGAGGCGGTGGGTTGAGGGCTTCGGCATAGTTCGACTAGGACGATGGAAGAGGAGGGTACGGTGGTGGCTCAAGGGTTGCGTGGTGCACTCGGCTGGAGGTAAGTTAGGAAAGACAGGGGAGGACGAAAACAAGTAGAGAAATTTAAAGGAAGAAGAGAAAAATGAAGGTGCTCGTATATAAAATAATTTTCTCAAAACAAATGGTGAACGAACCGAAACTTAAAATGAAACAGTATGAAAATAAATTGAACAGGGAAGAAGAAAAAGCCTGAATAGTTATCTCTGGGAAATAGTAAAAGTTTGCTATTAATATCTGGGGATATGGAAAAACAAGTGGCTGTTTTGAATTCAACGGGTAGGTATATGAAAGGTGGATAGAAACCAAAAGTTTAAAACGTGTACCGGTACGATTAACCGTTCCACAGATTTCATCGCGTACCGAATTTTCGAAATACACAAATGAATACACTGTTGAGATCAGCACGACGAGACGATCAAAACGGTATACAGATATCAGTGGTATGATTGAATTATAAAAATTTGAATTTTCTACTAGCGGAAAATGCAGCAAAAAGGCAGAAAAATAAGATCGACGGAGCCAAAGAAGTCCGAATTTTGAAAAACGAAAAATGATGTCTTGCTCATAAGAAGGTTTAGAATTTTTCTATATAAAAATATTTAGGTTTCGAAAACATTTTATTTTCGTCGCTTTTTAACTGATTAAATCGAAGTAAATTTACGCGCGAAATAAACTTTCATATTTTCGGACGAAAATTTACCAGTTGATATGTTTAACTAGACGCATTCCAAATATCAAATTTTATTTCAAAATTTTATCGTTTAAAATTTCACAAAATTTCAACTAATCACGTTATTAAAACAGTTAAAATTTACGGGTCGTTACACTCTCCCCCACTTAGAACTTTTCGTCCCCGAAAAGGAAGGAGGTAGGAGAATAGAAACAACCAGAAAGAAAATAGATTAAAAGACAAGATAAAACAATTAATTTAAACCATATAATTTCAAATTAAACTAATTAATATTTAACAATTTGGTTTAATCCACTTGGTTTCACTTAAGTTAAATCAATCTATCTATTTCTAAATTCATTATCTTACTATCTAGTCATCCTCAATTAACAATTTTTAAATCATCAATTTGTATAATCAATTATTGTACTCATATTTTATTCAACAGATTTAATTTTTTTATTCCAAATTATTATTAAGTTTATTTCACTTAATATATCTTATTACATATATTTAAACCATATAAACTAATTTAAACCATAAAAGTTTTGATTTAAATAAATTTATATTCACTATTTGCTTTTAAATTCAAGGTATTTTCCTAAGTTGATCTAATTTCAATTTATTAATTAACCTTCAAAACAAAATTTATTTTTCAATTATCTTATTATTCTATTTATCTATATTAACATTTTATAATTAAAATTTAAGTGTATAACATTTATTATAACCACTCAAATTTTATTTATAAATTCAATTTATATTATATATTATCCAATTACATATTCAACTTCTGAATGATTTAGGTAAGTTGTATTAGAATGCAGTTGAACAATATACAAATAAAATTTTCCCCAATTCAATTATTCAAGTTCAAATATTAATTCCAAATTTTGGTTTTATTTATAATTAAAATCATCCTTTAACAAAATTTAAGAAATAGATTTCCGATTAACTTTAAACAATTTAGAGATATATATAATATATTTATATCAAATCAAATTAAATTTTAAAATAAGGTACTTATATATATATAAATCAAATTATATTGAAGAAATTCAAATCAAAATATTTTTCAAAACAAAACCGTAGCAAAGCTACAGAATAGTATCTCCACTTCGAAACTCGAAAATGAATGTCGATGATGCGGCCGCCATCACCGAAATTATTTTCCAGCGACAAAGAGAAGAGCATTGATTTAAAAATTCTTTGAAAACGATTTCAATTTGAAAATACGTTCAATAATATACATTTTAAAATTTTAAAACCAAAGCTTGAAATTTTAGGAAATTAAATTACAGTTAACATAGATAAACAATTAAAACATAGATAAACAATTAAAACATTTTACTAATTATATATAAATTTCAGTTTTAACTTTAAAATATAAGTTAATCAATCAACATGAACATGCAAATTTTTAGATCTAAAGAATTGGACTTTAAATTGAATGTTAAAAACATAGATCTAAAATAAAACATTGTATTTTAACATATATAGATTTAATTTTAATTTAACAAAATAAAGAAAAACAATTAGTTAAATTGAACATGCAAACTTTCAGATATAAAGGATTGCACTTTAATTTGAATGTTTAAAACATAGATCTACACTTAAATATTGTTTAAGTCATAAACAAATTTCAATTTTGATTTATCAAATAATAACCAAATCATATCATACAGCAAACAATTCAATCTTCATGAACAACTTTAATTAAACGAGACAATGATACATATATACATAAATTATGATAATCAAATTCAATTTTCATCAAACATTGCATCAAAATCATTATTTATACAGAAAAACATACCTTTTTACCAAAGCCTTAAAGCACATCTAGAAAAAAAGAATTCTCCTATTGAAATCTTTTCCAAATCAAAAGGGTGCTAATCCTTGAATTGATGATGTAACGACCCGTTATTTTGGACCATTCAAATCGACAATAAATCCACACATGTCGGACTTGAATAATTCAAAACAATAGATTGTTAATTTAAATTTGGCAAAACTCAGAATATACAGTAAATAAATCAATCACAAAATCACAGACACAGAGTAATACAATAATACGCAGCGGAATAGATAAAATAGTAGTTCATGAAGCTACTATATAAACATCCGAGTTAAAATAAAATATAACAGAATATCTCAAATGCAGTGAAGTCTTCAGTACAACAGATGACTTCTCTGAACAAATCAACTAGAAGAGCTGAAAGCTGAGGCGATAGTTGGATCTCCAAAGGAAGCTCCAAACTCCAAGGTGAGTCTCAAATGCTGTATCACTCGGTCTGACCCGAGCGTAAAGTAAAACACAAAACACTCGAGTCAGGATTAACATTCTTATACTAATAAATCCAACTCAAGTGAAATATCAACTGAAATACAAGTAACTTAAAGGATGTTTGGGATAACCATTCTCTAAGGATCCGTGGAACTATCTACAATGTAGAAATATACACTATAACACCGTGGTCATTTCAATTTAATTTATACTTCAAAACCCAAATATCATTTCATTTCAAATATATCTATTTTCCAAAATAGTATATATATTAAATAATTTATAAAGTACAGTATTTATAATTTCCTCAAGTCTCACAAATCGATTCAAATCAACTCAAATTCCAAATTCAAATTTATTCAAAGCTCAATTTATCAATTCAGTTCTCAATAGACCATTTAAATTTTCAATATATTTCAAAGCTCTAATATTCAACATTTTCAAAGTTAAATTTAACAGTTTCATATAGCTCTTGATTTAACTTCATTATTATTTAATCAGGGAATATTCACTTAATAAATTCAATATTATTTAACTAGCCTTAAATCACAGTTTTACTAAATATTTCCTTAAATTTATTTAAACAAGAAATATTCACTAAATTACTTAAATCAAACCCAAGTTATAAATCATATCTTAAATCTCAATTTCAATAAGTTTCAAATCGGTTTAATTAAATAAAATTCTTTATTGAATACAATTTTAACTAAATTCAAATTATCTTCCCAACCTTAACTTATTCAAATTATTATTTCCAAAATCTATTTTGAAATATAAATTTAAATACTTAACCATATTATATGTATTAAATCAATCTTAATTAAATTAAATATTATTATTAAATCTATATATCATTACCATTTATATATAATAATTTAAGAATCAACATTTATTAAAAACCATATATTCTTTACAAAATCATAGAATTTATTTTCAAAATGTTTATATATGGACCAACGGTGTCTGTATATAATTTCCTATCCTATAGTCAAGTGATACGGATATTTATCATTTCAATCCGAAATTTAAATATATACGGGTAGATATCATTTCGACCCGCAATCCCAATTTCAATTCAAATGAAAATCGCTTGGGTTTATCATTTCAACCCATAATGATTTTCTCCTATTCTAAAGTCCGTTCAGGTATGTATAATTTCAACCCATAGTGAATTCTATACTAACAGGGAACTTGCAGAGTGATAACAGATAATATAAAATACAACAACAGGCATATATCATCAATAACAATATAATATAAACAACAGGATATGGTGTCATATCCCACAGGTGAACAGTTACAGATAATAGCATATATAACAATTTAAATAACTACAGCAGCATATTTCAATTGTCGTTTCAATTGAAATTAAATTTAATAAATATAAGAACGTTAATCATGAGTGATTGCTCACCTTCCGAGGCTAGAGAGGATAAACACTGAAATCGAGTTACACATCCGAACACGAACTCTAAGGCAAAGCTAGATGGGCACGAATCGACGAATAAAGCTGATAAATCGAATTGGACGAAATAAAGTCAGAATTGGATCGATGAAGGTAATTGGTATAGGTGAACCTATATATATATAACTATATATAGATAAAAATCATATTCTAAATTCAAATACATTACAATTTAAATGTATATGTATTTCAAAATTTATTGTTTAAATCTTAAAAATACATATTTTAAACTCAGTATATATGTATATATATACTATATTATAAACTTATGTAAAGACAAACAGATCATGTAAACTCACATCTTTATTTTAATATAAAGATCAATATCACATACATTATTATATATACTGTATAACTTAAAGCTTGCGTATGAAATACTTATATTTTATACTACTGTAACCATTAAGATATATATGCGACAATGTATATATGCAGACATATATAAGTATTTCAGAATCAAAGTTAATTAAAACTGGTAATATAATACATATATATAAGATAACATTTTAAATACATAAGTATATACCCCTTATGCTGTTAAAAGAAATATAAACAAAATATAAAACATAACTTATAGGAATCACTTATATACAATGTATAAACAAATGTATAAACTAACAAATTGTAAAACATATACACGCAACTAGCATATAAAAATATTCACCTAACCAAACCTATACAAACAGCATACACAAAATAACTTTAGTGTTCCTTAAAAATACACGCAACAGTTTTAACACACTTGCTTTATACCCAAAAGGAGGAAGGGAACTGACGTATATATAGCAGCTTGTAAATATAAGATATGAACATATATCTCTATATCTATACTTGCAAAAACTGTTTCAAAACAAATTTATATATATATAATAACAAAATTTAAACGTATACCATACCTTTACAAAATATATATATTACAACCAATTTTGGTTTAAAAATACAAACATAACATATGATAAAATCTGGTATATAATATATATATATATAAACTATAAATGGACGAACTGTATATACAAATTTATAATAAAATATAGAATATAACTTGTATATAGCCGAACAACTTATATAAATTTATATATATGCGCTATATACCCACGGCTACTACTAATAATAAAATCTATTGTACTAATATCTTATAATGTAATGTAATACAGTATACCTAACCTACAATTCCTAAAACCAAATATATATGCAAGGTATGGCGACAGCAACCACTATATAACTATATTTATAATAATTTACTTTGAACAGACAAAAGCAAGGTGAAAGAAAAGAAAACAAATACTCAGATTTCAGTGTATATGCAACCATATATAATAATAGTTTATAACCCAAATCCCAAAAGCAAATGTATAACTAACAGACGAAAAACTAAAGCAACTAACTTAAAGTATATATATAGATATATAAGCAAACCTTACAGAAAATAAAATATATGTCGAAACTTGTTTATATAAACTTATAAAATAACAGATTTTATAACTTTTTTATATATATAAACAAATATACATATAATTATATATACACACCTATAGAATGCAACAAAGGAGGAAGGTGGCCGTAGGCTAGGCTGAGTCGGCCGGAGCTAGGTGCTCGAGGGTGGTGACTACAGGCGGCGGTCGGAGGGAGGTGACCTCGAGTCAGGGGTGCGCGGGCTATTGGTGTTGGGAGGAGGCGTTGGTCGGGTGAGGCTGAACATGGAGAAGTCTGGAGAGGCTTTGGCACATAGGTGGCGATAGAGAGGCGGAAGTCAGTGGAAGTTTGGGTCGAAGGGGTGGGTTGAATTTGAAGAGGAAAACAAATAAATAAAGTTTCGACTAAAAATGGAGTAGAGGAACAAAAGTATTAGGCAAGCGACAAAAAAAAGAAAAGAAAACGAAGCAGGCTAGTTTAAAAGAGAGAGGAAATGAACCGGACACGATAATTGCGTGCAAACGTAAGCTAAAAGAAACAAAACGTAGCACTGTAATAAGTAAAAATATAAAGTAGCAGGAGAGGTATAGTCAAGAGTGAATATTCAGGAATAATTTTTTTTTAGAACAAAATGAAACAACAGAAACAAAGGAATTGGACGAACCGGAATATGGGATAGCAAAGGACAGAAGTTGAACCGGAAAATATAAATCAATATAAGAATGGAGACAGCCACGCACTAAATTCGGGATTAATAAAAGCAAACGGCTATTGATTTGAACTAGTGGATATCTGAATAGACACAAGAAGCTCAAAGGGTTCGAAAACGGTTGCCGATACGATGATTGTTTTACTGATTTCGTGGTGTACCAGACTTCGAAATATACAAATAAATATACTACGGAGATCAGCACGATGAAACGGTCAAAACGGTATACAGATATCAGTGGTACGATTATTTTATCAAAAGTCGATAATCAGTACCAAAAATGCTGCTATTTTGCCAGAATTAAGATAAATGGAGCAATAGAAGTCCAAATTTGAAAAACGAAAGATGACATCTCACTCAGAAGAAGATTTAGAAATTATCTATAGAAAAATATTCAGGTTTGGAAATAAATTTATTACCATCAAATATTAACTGATTTGGATTTAATAGAATTACCCAACAGAGTAAACTTCCATATTATTAACTGTAAATTTACCATTTGCTATATCAAATCAGACGTAATCCAAATATCAAATTTGTTTGTTTCAAAATATTATTATTTAAAATTCACAAAATCTTAATTAAATGTATTATTAAAACTAATAAAATTTACGGGTCGTTACACTCTCCCCCACTCAAAACTTTTCGTCCCCAAAAAGAAAGGAGGTAGGAGAATAGAAACAACCAGAAAAGAAAATAGATTGAAATACCAAATATAATAATTTAATTTAAAACTATATAAATTTAAATTTAAATTAATTAATATTCAAAAATTTGGTTAAACCCATTTATTATATCCATAAAAGTCATTTATAAACTTTGCAAATCAAAATATTTCCATTTATATAATATCTTTAAATTATATATTCAAAGAAACTTATATAAATTTTACTTGAACTATTCATTTAAAACTTCATTTGCAATTCAATTATCTTTAATACTTTAATATTTTTCAAACCCACTTGTACAATTTCTTACTTCCTTTATAAATACCATTTATGTTTAAATAAGACTTTTATAAATATATGAAAATTATTTGAAAACAATTATTTACATCATTAGTTATATTTACAAAGAAGCTATTGAAAACATTAAATCTATGATTCATAAATTTATTAATTTATCTCAAGATACTTTCCAAACATTATTAATAAAACAATAATCATTTCTTTAAATATGCTTTAATTTATTAAAAATTTCTAAAATATTTATAACAGTAATAATTTACTATTGAACCATGTAGTATATAAATAAAAATATTAAAAAAAGATATAGTCAACAAGGAAAAGAAGGAGGATTTGGAAAAACAGAATATAGGTGAATAAATAAAGCTGAGCAGATAAGGCAGATTCAAAAGAATAGCATTGGGCACGAATAATTAATTTAGAACCATAAGAATTTCAATTTCAAATATAAATACAAAATTTCTTTGTCGGAAATACTTTTTATAATAAAATACCTTTATAGTCGAAACAAATTTCCTTTCGAAAATACTTTTATAACTCGATGTCTTAACAAGTTTATCCTCGTTCCCGTAGACTCTAGCAGTGTGTTGATCAGGCGCAAAGCTAGAATTCTCCAAGTACTTAGTAGACCTGTTTCAACACCCAGTGAAAATATTGGAAAACTTTTAAAAACAGATATGGAAAGTACAATCCAAACAAAAAAACAAATCATGGATCGCAGATACACAATGGTTACGCCTGGGTCCCCCAGGAAACATCCGTACCTTTTAAGCATTCACTGCCTTGCGAATTACACCATGATAACAAAACTGTGGACCGCAGGATACATAACAATGGTTATGCCTGGATCCCCCAGGAAACATCCATACCCTTTAAGCAATCTCTGCCTTGCGGATTACGCCACTAACACGACCATAGATCGCAGATACACAATGGTTACGCCTGGATCCCCCAGAAAACATCCGTACCTTTTAAGCAATCACTGCCTTGCGAATTACGCTATGCAGTCGAGTTCGTAAGACCATGGGTAACGCCATGGAATTCGAAGGACACTCGAGTATCATATTCGGAAAACCAAAATCAGAGAAATATCGATAGAATGAATCCACGATGTGGCCACAAAGCGGATATCAAGCAGAAGGCACTTTTCATATCTTTACTTCGAAAATATATATCATATAGTACCTTTTCAAATCACTTTAATATATCGTACTTATATAAAGTCCATTATATATAAGATTAAATTTTCAAATCAAATACCTTTCCAAAATCAATAGTATATCAAATCACACTTATATAGACTTCAATTATATAAGATTTCACTTTTCAAATTGAGTACCTTTTCAAATCTATAGTTTGTGAATCAACCTCATACTTATACAAACCAAATTTTTATATAAGTTCGATAACTCCCAAATCAGGTATTTAGTAAAAAATAAGGTTCTCAAATTTCAATTTGTTTCAATATCAGTTCAGTTTCAAAATCATATACAATCCCACCAAATTATTTCTTCTCAATTTAAATATCTTTAGTTTCAAAGTTTCCAAAATAATAAATTTAGAAAATAATCCAAGTTTCTAAATCAATATAATTTAAGTCAAACAATTCATTTCCAAAATCAATGGTTTTCAAAATCAATCTTATACCTACATAAGGTCCATCTTATATAAGGATCAAATTTTACAAAATAAATTTCGCTGTATGAAGAGCCATATGGGATTGAATATCTTTGCTTTTATGGGTTATATATCTTTGTAATTTAAATTGGAAATTTTCTTTTAGTAAGCAAAGATATTCTAACCCGACTGCTTTCAATTTCAGCGTCAAAATATATCACCGATATTAGAATATAAGATGTACATACGTCATCATTTCGCAAAATCACATTTGATCGCTCGCGCGATCACACAAGTTCGCTTTCGAACTAGTATTGTCCATTCGACTTCCCTAATGCGGATTTCGATATGGTTTCTCGACTAGAAGCCATCAGTCTCCTTGCATAGCCATATACTATGATAGAGAATTCTAGAATCAAGCCCAAAATCCATATCAAATATTCGCCATCAAGAATCAAATAAAAAATCCTAACACGAAATGGTGTAATTCACCTCGAACTTGTGTACTCAAACCTGGATCAAATTAATTATGCGAATAAAACAGCATACGTACAACATATATATTTATTCCAACTTGTTAAATATATAGTTTCATAAAGATGTTACTAAGTTAAAACATTTAACTAAACTTTATTCAAAATATTTTGAAGACCAAATTCTTTTCAAAACATTTCAAATCTAAATTTCATATTAGAAAAAATTAAAATTGCCTTATTCATTTACTTAACAAAACAGTTTTAACTTATTTAAATCATATTACTACATACTTTAACATACATACCAACTTATATACTTTATACTTTTCAAAATTTCTCAGCTTTGAAAAGTTAACCTTGATTTGGAAGTGCTCGAACCTTCAAAATAGTTGAAGAAATCATTTTCAAATTCAAGAGTTGGAAATCAGCAACAAATCAGTAAATCAATTTTAATGGATAGGGTTATATCAAATCCGAAACTAAAGGACTGAACACCGGCTTACTTCAAATCATTTCAAATATATATACATATATCTTTTGAATATCAAATCTTACTTCGGAATTTGAAATCAAAATTGGTTTCGCAAAATCACTCGCGTAGCAATGCTACTAAAGTGGACTCTCCCCCTGTAACGACCCACTATTTTGGACCATTCGCATCCGCACATGTCGGACTTGAGTGATTCAAAATACCGAATTGTTAATTTAAATTTGGCAAAACTAAACATATACAGTAAGTAAACAATCACAGATCACAGACATAGAGTAATAAATGCAGCGGAAGCAAAAGATAGTAGTTCATGAAGCTACTATATACATATCAGAGTAAAATAAGGTACAACAGATGTCTCAGATACAATAATCAAATACAAGAATCAGAATACAGTCACTGGAATCAACTGAATATCTGAAAGCTGGATAGATAGCTGGATCTCCAAGCGAAGCTCCAACTCCAAAGGTGAGTCTCGAATACTGGTACACTCAGTCTGACCCGAGCGTAAAGGAAAACACAAAACACTCGAGTCAGGATTAACATTCTTATATCAATAAATCCAACTCAAGTGAAATAGCAATTTAAAATACAAGTAACTCAAAGGATGTTTGGAATAACCATCCTTTAAGGATCCATTAAACTATCTACTATGTAGTAGTGTACGATAAGTAGATAATGCCTATCGGTAATATAAGATATCAAAATAGTGATAAGGCGTTACCATGATCCCCCTTAACACATTTTATATAAGTGTTATAGTCTATACAGCACTGTAAACTCCACCGTAAACTAGTGGGATATCAGGGAGTACTCCATAGGTATAACACAAAACAAATCGTAGTGGTCGCGTATATAGGGATACAAGTATGACAAGGCACATGAGGCAATACCCAAGGTAGTGAAACTACCGTTTGCCTGATCCGGACTGGTGAGAACGCATCGCCGCAGCGACCGCAACACCGCGAAACAACACTCCCAAAATCAAGGGTGCACCAATCGACAACAAGTAATGAGTAGTTTTCGAAGAAGTGTGTTCGCTCGAGGAAGCTAACCCCATTTGGCCCGGCACGGCTCCTGTTTTAGTCATTTCCAATTTGACACAAGTGTCAAGGCTATCCATTATCGTTCTCTTTCTTCAGTCATCACGTACATCATTCCAACCACTTCATTCTGGATCACACTCCGCGTGTAGTTATTAAAGTGGTTTTCGGTTTAGACAGTGAGTACGTCCCTAACCGATTCCGGTCTCTTTAATAACTTTCGTGATTATTACACCGATTGGTCGTTTAATAAATTTCAAAACCAAATCAATTTCAATTTCAAATAGAATTTGTAAACCAACATTTTATTTGTCTTTCTAAATCAATTTCCATAATTTACATTTCAAAACTTCCAAATTACCATTTCAAAATCTTATAATTCAAATTAAATATTTGATTTAAGACAATTCAAGTATTCATTAAATTCATATATAAGTTTCATTCCGAAATCATTTAAATTAATTTAATTTAACATTCAAATCAACTTAAATTCATTGATCGATTTCATTCAATGTTCGATAAGTAAATTTATCCTTCAAACAATTTCTATTAAATTTCCAATTCATTAAATCCATTATTTAAATTCAACTCCATTAATTATATCAAAACTTACAAATTTGCTTAAATTAAATTCGTCAAATCAAATCCTTTAAATTACAAGTCTTACATTAATTCCAATAAAACACATTTTATTTCTTATTAGAGAAATTCAATTTCACTTATTTATTTACTTAGTTACAATTTCAAAACTCAATTTATAAAGAAACTTAATTTCACTTATTCAAGAAGTTCAATTTCACTTAACAAAGAATTCAATTTTATTTAACTATTAAATAAATCAATCTTATTTAATTATTAAATAATTTCAAAACTTAATTATTAACTAATTTCAAAACTTAATTATTAATAATTTCAAACTTAATTATAAAAATTCAAACTTAATTCAATCGTTTCTCAAATTTAACAACGTTCTTTCATCAATTACATTGTTAATATTTTGTTTCATATTATTAAATATTAACATTTTCCTTTCATAAAAATTCAAATTCCAACTTCATTTCATAACCTTATCATTTATTCAAATAAAATCTTCATTTTATTTTTAAGTCAAATTATTGACCGATCGGGTTTTATTTAATTCTCTATCCTAAGTCAAAGTTAATTTAGGTATTTATCATTTCAACCCGATTCCAATTCAATTCAAAATCAAAGCATAGCAAAGGGAACTTGCAGTGTGATAACTGGGATGGTGTCAAAGTAAATAAACAAGCAATAACAACAATCAATAACAATCTAATAATTGATTCAAATAATCCCGAAATAATCGTATTAATTCACATTGTTATTTGTGTAAATTAATATAATTATTTCTAGAATCTACACTATCATTTCATGTAGATTAAAGATTATTACACTAATATTTATACGGTTCTTCAATTGATATCTATTATCCAATATTAAACTACAACAATTTATACAACATACATTCAATGGTTCAAGATGTAGTTAACACTATTTCTACGTGTCAATCTATTTAACATTTAAAGGGGTCATATTATACAAATTTAACTAATCAAATTAAACTTTTAACTATCCTATATCAAATTTAATTGCATACTATTTATCACTTAACATTAACAATTTAACGTCAATATAAACATCAGCAATCAATCAATTATCAGCCAAACTGTATTATCATTGCATAAATAATTAACAGATAATGGTGTCAGATGTCATAGGTGAACTGATACAGGTAATAACATAAATAACAGTGTAAATAACTACAGCAGCTGTAACGACCCGGCTTTTTCTCCACAGAAAGTCGGATCATTATGAAGAAAGAAAGGTGTAGAAAATAGAAAAGAAGAGAAGAAAGAAAGAAACAACAACAACGATCTCACAGCGGAACGATTAAATTATATTAATAACATAAACTATTACAAAGTATACAACAATTTACAGAGTTACACAGCATATACATCACTTACTAGACAGTTATAAACATCTGTCTAGACATTACAACTCAAATACAAGACAAGACACTATCATAGATATCAACACAGCGGAATACAATATCTACGAACGCCGAAGCCTCCTGCTTCATTGCTCCTCCAGAATATTCGTCAAAGCTAAACCTGAATCCCTTGGCTACTCGTAAAAATTTGAGTACCCAAGAGTTTATAAAACAGAAATAAACACTTGGGTCAGACATGGGTCTGGTGTGAGTAAACGGTTAGATTGCTTAACTTTGAAAACTTTTGAAAACAAAAGTATCACGTAAGACTCCCCACAAATAAACATGGGTAAGTTTTTACCTTACGCTAACTAAAACGTTTGATAGGAAATCTGATTGTATTATAATAGGGTCTAGGGTTTTCAAGTAAAATATAGAAATAGCTGAAATGCTTACATCTCACATTCCAACATAGTTGGGCACAACTAATACGTACGGCACTTATTGGAGTTTGGATTCCATACAATGGCAGGGCTACTGGGGTACCGCCCGTCACAGTACGTGGCCTAGATCACCGTACCGAGGAGTACGCCCGCTCCCCTGCAACACAAAGCCGGAACCATCCCTTACTGGATAATTCCGAACAAGATAACCCCGTAGTTGGCGCGACCAACCACACACTAAGCCGAATAAAAAGAAAAGGGACCTCTAGACAGGGATCTATCTTGCTCTCAGTGGGTGCTACCCACGAAGCCTTGCTGCACCTCCCCTGTTTTAGCCATTCCCGGTTGATGAGGCTTGAGGTTACGATTACCTTTAATCAGAACATATCACTTAGAATGCTCATCGTCCGCCTGACGATGTGCTGAAAGCATTCAATCCATACAAGTTCGTTCCGGGTTCGAACGAAACCGAAGGCATTATCTCGTTACACTCGTTTTGGAATCACCCTCAGAGTTAACGACAATAACCCTTGCTGTAATATCCCGGAAATTTTAACAATATCAATTTAATAATCTGTTGAATAATTAAATTGATATGGATAATCTTTGATAATAAGATTTGAATTTAATTTAATAATCTGATTAAACTAGTATTTAATTGATGATTTTATCTTTTAAAAGTTAATAAGATATTTCTATTTGAATATATATATTTATTTATATATATTGTAAATAGAAGCTTTGATAAATTGGGAATTTATATTTAATTTAATCTGGACTTTTCAAAGATATTTAAATAAGTAATTTTATAGTTTTAAAATACTTTAAGAAAATATTTAATTGGTTTAAGATATTTTTTTTACTTAAGCTTAAATATAATTAGCTTTTGTTTCTCTTTAATATATATAGATAAGTATTTTAATAAATAAAGAAAAGGGTTTTATTTACTTTTAAAAATAAGGTAAAAAAAATATAAAAGACAAGTGTTCTTTCCTAAAGCCCTTATTTTAACAAGTGTTAATGTTTAAAGCTTTGTATTAACATGTGTTAAGCAATGGATTAAACAAAATGACAAGTGTCCTTATTATTTCTATTTTCTTTTATTTTTATAAAATCATAAATTCACTTATATATACATTGGCATATCTTCACTTCATTTTCTTTTTAAATCTTCATTTCAAAACCAAGAAAACCCAAACCAATTCTCTAATCCAAAATCTGAAATCAGTAATCAAATTTGCCTCAAACCAAATTCAAACAACCTATAATTCATTTTCCAAATCAAAGATCAAATCTGTCTGCATTTCTTTTTCAATCTGGAATCATCTCAACCCAAGCAGTTTGCATTCTTCTCAAACCTGAAAACAACATGCTTTCTTTTCAAATGCCTGCCTGCAAACATCTTCATTTTTCAACCTAGAATCAACTGTAAAAAATAAAAGAGCCTGCTTGCATTCGTTCTTCAATTTGGAAGCCAGCATGCATGTGGTTCAAAACAGTTTTAAGCTCAACAACTCAAGCCAGTCTGCATTCATTTTTCATCTCTGGAAGCAACATGCAAGTTTAAATTCAAAAGTAAAAAGAGAATCTGGATTTGTTCAAGTCTGCATGCAAGTCTAAAACAACATATCACAAGTTTTATCAAAAGCAAAGAAGATTTGGCCTTATATTTTCAAGTCTTCAAAACAGTTTTCAAAAGATAGGCTCTGTCTTCATTTTAGTGGTGAGTAACATTTTTACTTAAATTAACTTAAGTAACTATGATGCATGCTTAATTTTGTTTTGATGTGGATATTTATAGTTGATTCTGCATGTATATGAATGTATATAGATGAGTATGTTATTTGTATCAGTGTGACCCTGTTATCTTGAATTCCAGGCTACTGTTTTTGAGATAAATCATATCTCATGATCTAGTTTTAAATGTAGATCTAAGGTTTAAACAAAATTAGTTTGTTTCATCATAAACTAAAGTTTAAAATTTAATTAAGTCCAACTTCAAACCTGAGTGCCTCTGTAAACCAAAACAACAGAGCAATGTCTATAATAGTGAAAACTCAAACCTTGTAATTCGTAAAACCAGGAGTATAAATTGATTGCTTATACTAAAAATTGATTTTTAAAATATAAATCATAATTTATAGCTTAGTAATGAAGGTGCAGTTCTGGTTTTAGCTATAAATGAATTTTGAGTAACTTTGTTGATCTCAGTGTATTTGGGATGTTGTCTTCTTCAATAATGATAGTGGGATGATCGAAGATATAGGGAAAAGTACTGGAAATCGAATTAAAACATCGAGGAAGTAATGATTTAGGATTTGAATTTTTAACCCTAGTTTTAACTAGGTTAGGGAAAATGATCTTCACGAATTCTTCTATGGATCGAGTGCTTCAGGCTTTTGAGAGAGGGAGGCTTGGTCGATGACGATGACATGGCCGGAGTTTCAGAATGTCTGGTGGTCGGAATCTCGAAGACGAGGGATTTGCCAGGTTTTGGTCAGTGCGATGGTTTCTTGTTCCAGATTGGGTAGGATGCTCGAATTCGAATTCGAGTAGGAATCGATGAAGTTGGGGTTTAGATCGTCTGAGGTGGTGAATGTCGACTTGTGGGGATACTCGGCGATGGTCGGAGGGGACTGGTCGGACGGTGCACGTGCACGTGCACATTTTTGGGTTCTGGGTAAAGTCTGGGTTTAACAGAGGAGTGGAGCTCGTGTTTCTCTCGAGTTGTTTCAAGGAATGCTCGAAGTATTTAAGAGGTTGACTCGAAGTAATTTGGATGGAGCTCGGGTAAATTGATGTTGCCAGTTTTTATTAAAAAAACTGTCTGTTTAAATTTTAACCTGAACTTAAATTTGTAAAGCAATATTAAAACAGAAGTTAAATCAAAATTTTAATATTTGGAGTAAGGTTTAGTTTTAAATCTTAGATTGAGATTTAAATAAGTTTTATAAATTTAAATATGAAGTTGTTTAGACCCTTTTAAAACTTCTTTATTGAATGAGTATTTCTTTAACTTGTAAATAAAAGAGTTTTAGAAATGGTGTTTTTAACGTGGTTAAAGATAATTTGTTTTCATTTTAAATCTTTAAATTTAAAATGAAATTTTGAAGGTAAAATTTGAAGTAAATAGTTTTAAAATACTTTGTAAATGATAACTTGATTATCAATAGGAACAAAGTTTTATCTTAAAGTAATTAGAGATTTGTGTTCATTAAATTGATAAGGAAATTTAATAGATAATTAAATTATTTGATTAATTTATCATTTGGATTAATTAAATAGGTAATTAAAGGTTTAAACTAATTTATTTATGATTAAGATAAATTAATTAGGGATGATTAATTTGTAGTTAGGAATTATAAATTAGAGTATTAATTAATGGTTAGGAATTAATTAATAAGTAATTAAATATTAATTAAGTTATGGATTAATACTTAATTAATTTAGTAATTAGAGATTAATAAATTGGTTACTAAGATTTATTAATTTAGAATTAATAATAATTAATATAAGTTAATTACTTAAGGAAAGTAATTAAATAGTAGTTAATGAAGTCATTAACTATGGATTATTAAATAATAAATTAATAAGATTAATTTAATAGTTAATTAGATTAATCAATTTAAAGATAATCAATTTTAGAATTTGTTTAAGTGTAATTACTTATTGGAAGTAATTAAGAATTAGTTACTTATTGTAATTAATTGAAGTTGATTTGATTTAGTTAAGTTAATTAATTAAGTTTAATTAATTTAGGATAATCAAGAGATGGCTTAATAATAATTACTTAATGTAATTGTTAAGGTGTGATTATTTAGGGGAGTAAATAATAAGATAATTACTGGAAGTAATTAGTTGAATAAGGATGTTATTAATAGAAGTAATTTGAGTTAATTACTTTGAATAATTAATCAAGAGATTAATTAAGAAATTAATTAAGGTAGTAATTAATTTAGTTAATGAAAGTAATTAAGGGTAATTAATTACTGATTGAAGATTAATCAAGGTGATTAATAAATGTTGTTTAATTAAAGATTAATTACTTAATGTAATTAATTTAATTGAGTAATTAATAATTAAGTTGTAATTAAGGATCATTAATTAATATAATTAATGGTATAATTAAGATTGATTAATTTAGTAATAATTAATAATGAAGTGATTAATTAATGTAATTAATTAAGGTTTAATATAATTAATTATAGTTGATTAATTTAATTAATTTTAGTTAATTAATTAATGATGTAATTAAAGGTTAATTACTATAAGTGGTTAAGGATAATTAATTTGAGTAATTAATTAAAGATAAATTACTTGGATGTAATTAAAAGATAATTAATCAAAGATGATTAATTAAAATGAATTATTAAAGGATAATTTATTAATTAATAAATGGTTAAGTAAGAAGGATTTATAAAATAAAGTAATTAATTTAATTCACTTTAAATTAATTAGAGATAGTGTAAATCATTACTTATAAATGGGTGATAGTATTGAATACTTGGCATTGATTGATATCTCTGATGAGATATATGCTGTATGATATGGATGTTAGTTGAATTGTATGGATTATCTGATAATATTGATTATCTGTTGTGAATTATCTTTCTTTGTGTATAAAGATAATGAATTGAATTTGTTTTAACCTTTAAAGCAACTTGGCCTTAAAAGATACGCTTTGGATTTCGATGAGACTGGGATCGGGTTTGCTACATTACAGCGTGATAGGGGGTTCTCGCTTTGCGTTAGGTGGCGAACGGGAGACTCTTACCCCTACATGTCCCCGGGGGTAGTATAAGGCCTTTTGGGGTTGGTTGCGACTCGAGAGGGTGGCCGTAAAAGCAAACCCGAGGTATCACTGTGAGCCACAGCGGGGCTGGGATGGTTGAAAAGCCTACCGGTCGTGAACCGTTGCTGAAGGTTGAAAAGCCTAGGACGTCACACGTGGTATCAGAGCATAGGTTGAGCGAATACCTAAGCTATTGGTTAAGTGAATATCAGAACACTAGGTTGAGTGAATACCTAGGTTCGGAAGGATTGTTCATTAGAGATAGGATCTGTAGCAACCTGTTTGAGTCTGAGTGTATATATATTCGAGAGCGCGTATTTGTTAGTTATGTAAAATGGTTTTATATTGTGTTAATTGATCGGTTGAGTGGTATATGGATTTTGGTCAATACGAGTAGCTAACGTTATTGATAGGGATCTCTAAACACTTGAACCAGGCCAACGGACACAATATTGTTTTAAAGAGGTAGATGAAATAATTTTACCCAGAAATAATTTCTATATAAAAAAATATATATCATTTTAAATATATATATTTATGTATTTCTACCTATTTATTGGGTTACCTGTTCGGGTTTTCCAATATAGGATATAAAGGTAGATAGGGTAGTGGTGTGTGTAACACGACTACCAATGTTTGGAGTCTGAATGTTGAGGTTGGAAGTGTATCTGTCGAGACTGTAGACCTAATACTGTCTCGAGTAAGCTTTGCTGTGGTGAAGGATTTCATCGATCTCCGAAGGAAACTGTAATGGTTCGGAGTTTATCTTTGAAGTGTGGATGAGTAGAGTTGGATCTGTCGATGAGGCAGAAGTGAGTGATGGTACCTTGATACCTCAGGTAATAGTAGCTGTATGATGAGATACAGTGACGATGGATGTTCCCGAAGATGTTTTCTTTGGAACAAGATTAAGGAAGTATGAATGTTTCGGTGTTGTGGCTGAGTTCAGCATGAAGTTTCTGCTTTGGTTTGGAGTCCGAGTTTCTCGAAGAGCTTTGGATAAGAGCATCAGTGTCAGCAGTGCAGCTCGGAGTATTCTGTGATGGCAGGAAGTTTTCTGGATGAGCAGTTTTTTTGGAAGTGAAGTTCAGAAGCAGCAGAGTGGATCCATTTCTTCGATTAATTGGATAAATAAGTGTAAGCTGTTCTGATTGGTAAAGAGAGAACAGTCTGTTTGGAATTAGGTTGGGTTGATCGCAAAAGCGACTTGCGATTGTCTGAGTGTTCTCTTGGGTTGTCAGAATTTTTCTGGATGTCTTCAGAGAAGTCAGGAGTTGTCCGCATCTGAAGGTTGAGTTTTCTTATCGACTGGATTCCAGGAGTGATACCGGTGGTTCAGTCTAGTGGAAGGATGTTTTCCTAGAGATGGAGTTGGTGAAGCAGCTCAAGTTTTGCTGGAATATCTGAGTTTTATGTATGGATCAGTGAACCTTATTTCTAGAAGTGAGTTGTCCAGTCTGTGCTTGTGTTCTACCTCAGATCAGAGTTGAGCAGCGAAAGTAGTTTGGAGTGTATCTCTGGATGGGAGAAGTAAGTTTGGAATCTACTGATATTGTGAAGTAGAGTTGTGTTTGGATCTCGTCTGTGTTCTGATTTGGATAAGTATTTGGTCTTCTGAATTGAATTGTCAGTTTGGATAACTGGAATTCATTGTGTTTTACGTATCTCTGAGGGAGTACGTGTTTGATCTATCTTTGGTTTGGGATCTGCAGTTCTGGAGGTTGGATTGTTGAGTCAGACTCGTCTGTAGTCTGATATCCTGTTTAGTTTTGTAGATCTAGATGAGTAGGAGATCTATAGCTTAGTAGTATTGATAGTTTAGATTGTTTGTAGAGCGAGTATCCCGGTATATATATATACTTTGGGGAAACTCGAGGAATTTTATCTAGAATTTAGTCTAGATAGTTAGAATTGTTTGATTGGATGATTTGGTTGCTATGGTTGCTAGCATATGGATGATAGTAGATGCTTGTGTTTTGAATTTAAATCTTTAAATAAGATTATTAAATTACCTTTGTTTAAATTTCGGGGACGAAATTATTTTAAGGGGGGAGGAATGTAATATCCCGGAAATTTTAACAATATCAATTTAATAATCTGTTGAATAATTAAATTGATATGGATAATCTTTGATAATAAGATTTGAATTTAATTTAATAATCTGATTAAACTAGTATTTAATTGATGATTTTATCTTTTAAAAGTTAATAAGATATTTCTATTTGAATATATATATTTATTTATATATATTGTAAATAGAAGCTTTGATAAATTGGGAATTTATATTTAATTTAATCTGGACTTTTCAAAGATATTTAAATAAGTAATTTTATAGTTTTAAAATACTTTAAGAAAATATTTAATTGGTTTAAGATATTTTTTTTACTTAAGCTTAAATATAATTAGCTTTTGTTTCTCTTTAATATATATAGATAAGTATTTTAATAAATAAAGAAAAGGGTTTTATTTACTTTTAAAAATAAGGTAAAAAAAATATAAAAGACAAGTGTTCTTTCCTAAAGCCCTTATTTTAACAAGTGTTAATGTTTAAAGCTTTGTATTAACATGTGTTAAGCAATGGATTAAACAAAATGACAAGTGTCCTTATTATTTCCATTTTCTTTTATTTTTATAAAATCATAAATTCACTTATATATACATTGGCATATCTTCACTTCATTTTCTTTTTAAATCTTCATTTCAAAACCAAGAAAACCCAAACCAATTCTCTAATCCAAAATCTGAAATCAGTAATCAAATTTGCCTCAAACCAAATTCAAACAACCTATAATTCATTTTCCAAATCAAAGATCAAATCTGTCTGCATTTCTTTTTCAATCTGGAATCATCTCAACCCAAGCAGTTTGCATTCTTCTCAAACCTGAAAACAACATGCTTTCTTTTCAAATGCCTGCCTGCAAACATCTTCATTTTTCAACCTAGAATCAACTGTAAAAAATAAAAGAGCCTGCTTGCATTCGTTCTTCAATTTGGAAGCCAGCATGCATGTGGTTCAAAACAGTTTTAAGCTCAACAACTCAAGCCAGTCTGCATTCATTTTTCATCTCTGGAAGCAACATGCAAGTTTAAATTCAAAAGTAAAAAGAGAATCTGGATTTGTTCAAGTCTGCATGCAAGTCTAAAACAACATATCACAAGTTTTATCAAAAGCAAAGAAGATTTGGCCTTATATTTTCAAGTCTTCAAAACAGTTTTCAAAAGATAGGCTCTGTCTTCATTTTAGTGGTGAGTAACATTTTTACTTAAATTAACTTAAGTAACTATGATGCATGCTTAATTCTGTTTTGATGTGGATATTTATAGTTGATTCTGCATGTATATGAATGTATATAGATGAGTATGTTATTTGTATCAGTGTGACCCTGTTATCTTGAATTCCAGGCTACTGTTTTTGAGATAAATCATATCTCATGATCTAGTTTTAAATGTAGATCTAAGGTTTAAACAAAATTAGTTTGTTTCATCATAAACTAAAGTTTAAAATTTAATTAAGTCCAACTTCAAACCTGAGTGCCTCTGTAAACCAAAACAACAGAGCAATGTCTATAATAGTGAAAACTCAAACCTTGTAATTCGTAAAACCAGGAGTATAAATTGATTGCTTATACTAAAAATTGATTTTTAAAATATAAATCATAATTTATAGCTTAGTAATGAAGGTGCAGTTCTGGTTTTAGCTATAAATGAATTTTGAGTAACTTTGTTGATCTCAGTGTATTTGGGATGTTGTCTTCTTCAATAATGATAGTGGGATGATCGAAGATATAGGGAAAATTACTGGAAATCGAATTAAAACATCGAGGAAGTAATGATTTAGGATTTGAATTTTTAACCCTAGTTTTAACTAGGTTAGGGAAAATGATCTTCACGAATTCTTCTATGGATCGAGTGCTTCAGGCTTTTGAGAGAGGGAGGCTTGGTCGATGACGATGACATGGCCGGAGTTTCAGAATGTCTGGTGGTCGGAATCTCGAAGACGAGGGATTTGCCAGGTTTTGGTCAGTGCGATGGTTTCTTGTTCCAGATTGGGTAGGATGCTCGAATTCGAATTCGAGTAGGAATCGATGAAGTTGGGGTTTAGATCGTCTGAGGTGGTGAATGTCGACTTGTGGGGATACTCGGCGATGGTCGGAGGGGACTGGTCGGACGGTGCACGTGCACGTGCACATTTTTGGGTTCTGGGTAAAGTCTGGGTTTAACAGAGGAGTGGAGCTCGTGTTTCTCTCGAGTTGTTTCAAGGAATGCTCGAAGTATAAGAGGTTGACTCGAAGTAATTTGGATGGAGCTCGGGTAAATTGATGTTGCCGGTTTTTATTAAAAAAACTGTCTGTTTAAATTTTAACCTGAACTTAAATTTGTAAAGCAATATTAAAACAGAAGTTAAATCAAAATTTTAATATTTGGAGTAAGGTTTAGTTTTAAATCTTAGATTGAGATTTAAATAAGTTTTATAAATTTAAATATGAAGTTGTTTAGACCCTTTTAAAACTTCTTTATTGAATGAGTATTTCTTTAACTTGTAAATAAAAGAGTTTTAGAAATGGTGTTTTTAACGTGGTTAAAGATAATTTGTTTTCATTTTAAATCTTTAAATTTAAAATGAAATTTTGAAGGTAAAATTTGAAGTAAATAGTTTTAAAATACTTTGTAAATGATAACTTGATTATCAATAGGAACAAAGTTTTATCTTAAAGTAATTAGAGATTTGTGTTCATTAAATTGATAAGGAAATTTAATAGATAATTAAATTATTTGATTAATTTATCATTTGGATTAATTAAATAGGTAATTAAAGGTTTAAACTAATTTATTTATGATTAAGATAAATTAATTAGGGATGATTAATTTGTAGTTAGGAATTATAAATTAGAGTATTAATTAATGGTTAGGAATTAATTAATAAGTAATTAAATATTAATTAAGTTATGGATTAATACTTAATTAATTTAGTAATTAGAGATTAATAAATTGGTTACTAAGATTTATTAATTTAGAATTAATAATAATTAATATAAGTTAATTACTTAAGGAAAGTAATTAAATAGTAGTTAATGAAGTCATTAACTATGGATTATTAAATAATAAATTAATAAGATTAATTTAATAGTTAATTAGATTAATCAATTTAAAGATAATCAATTTTAGAATTTGTTTAAGTGTAATTACTTATTGGAAGTAATTAAGAATTAGTTACTTATTGTAATTAATTGAAGTTGATTTGATTTAGTTAAGTTAATTAATTAAGTTTAATTAATTTAGGATAATCAAGAGATGGCTTAATAATAATTACTTAATGTAATTGTTAAGGTGTGATTATTTAGGGGAGTAAATAATAAGATAATTACTGGAAGTAATTAGTTGAATAAGGATGTTATTAATAGAAGTAATTTGAGTTAATTACTTTGAATAATTAATCAAGATATTAATTAAGAAATTAATTAAGGTAGTAATTAATTTAGTTAATGAAAGTAATTAAGGGTAATTAATTACTGATTGAAGATTAATCAAGGTGATTAATAAATGTTGTTTAATTAAAGATTAATTACTTAATGTAATTAATTTAATTGAGTAATTAATAATTAAGTTGTAATTAAGGATCATTAATTAATATAATTAATGGTATAATTAAGATTGATTAATTTAGTAATAATTAATAATGAAGTGATTAATTAATGTAATTAATTAAGGTTTAATATAATTAATTATAGTTGATTAATTTAATTAATTTTAGTTAATTAATTAATGATGTAATTAAAGGTTAATTACTATAAGTGGTTAAGGATAATTAATTTGAGTAATTAATTAAAGATAAATTACTTGGATGTAATTAAAAGATAATTAATCAAAGATGATTAATTAAAATGAATTATTAAAGGATAATTTATTAATTAATAAATGGTTAAGTAAGAAGGATTTATAAAATAAAGTAATTAATTTAATTCACTTTAAATTAATTAGAGATAGTGTAAATCATTACTTATAAATGGGTGATAGTATTGAATACTTGGCATTGATTGATATCTCTGATGAGATATATGCTGTATGATATGGATGTTAGTTGAATTGTATGGATTATCTGATAATATTGATTATCTGTTGTGAATTATCTTTCTTTGTGTATAAAGATAATGAATTGAATTTGTTTTAACCTTTAAAGCAACTTGGCCTTAAAAGATACGCTTTGGATTTCGATGAGACCGGGATCGGGTTTCCGTATACCGGATTTCCAGGTCTGGAGACCCGAATACCACATCGATCCAAATTAACGATAGGTCGTGAATCAAGTGAAGATGAAGATTCAGAGTGCAAGGGTTATTGTCGTTAACTCTGAGGGTGATTCCAAAACGAGTGTAACGAGATAATACCTTCGGTTTCGTTCGAACCCGGAACGAACTTGTATGGATTGAATGCTTTCAGCACATCGTCAGGTGGACGATGAGCATTCTAAGATAAATGTGTTCTTTTTAAAGGTAATCGTGACCTCAAGCCTCACAAACTGGGAATGGCTAAAACAGGGGAGGTGCAGCAAGGTTAGTGGGTAGCACCCAAGTAGGACAAGGTTACCTCTGTCTAGATGTCCCTTTCTATTTTCGACTTAGTGGTGCGGTTGCTGATCCCAACCGTGAGGTATCTTGTGCGGGAATTATCCAGTAAGGGATGTTCCGACCTTGTGTTGCAGGGGATTGGGAGTGATCCTCGGTACGGTGATCTAGGCCACGTACTGTGACGGGCGGTACCCCAGTAGCCCTGCCATTGTATGGAATCCAAAATCCAATAAGTGCCAATGGACTTGATTGTATAACCCACTTTGTGGCTAGTATGCTGGAATTTAATAATGTAACAATTTCAGCTATTTCATATTTATTTGAAAACCCTAGACCCTATTATAATATAACTGGATTTCCTATCAAATGTTTTGGTTAGCGTAAGGTAAAAACTTACCCATGTTTATTTGTGGGGAGTCTTACGTGATACCTTTTCTTTCAAAAGGTTTTGAAGTTAAACAAGTTTAACCTGTTACTCACACCAGACCCATGTCTGACCCAAGTTGTTTATTTCTGTTTTATAAACTCTTGGGTACTCAAATTTTTACGAGTAGCCAAGGGATTCAGGTTTAGCTTTGACGAATTGTGGAGGAGCAATGGAGCAGGAGGCTTCAACGTTGTAGATATATATAGTAGTTCCGCTGTGTCTGTATCTCTATAGTGTATAGAGTTGTAATGTCTAGACAAATGTTTATAACTGTCTAGTAAGTGATGTAATCTGTGTAACTCTGATAAGTGTTGTATATGATACTATGTAATATTTATGTGATATAATATATTTTGTTTCGTTCCGCTGTGAGATTCTGATATTGTTTAGTTCTTTCTTTCTCTTCTTTTCTCTTTCTATCCCTTTCTTTCTTACTGTCGATGCGATTTTCCGGGAGTGGAAAGTCGGGTCGTCACACTTGCACTCTGAATCTTCATCTTCACTTGAGATTCACGACCTATCGTAAATTTGGATCGATGTGGTATTCGGGTCTCCAGACCTGGAATTCCGGTATACGGAAACCCGATCCCGGTCTCATCGAAATCCAAAACGTATCTTTTAAGGCCAAGTTGTTTAAAGGTTTAAACAATTTAACTTATCTATATTCATACAGAAGATAATTCACAAATCACAATTGATAATCACATTATCAATAACCAAATGATTTATAACAAAATAGGTAATCCATATCAACATCACAATAGTTAATCTATATTACCATCATAATGCAACCAAGCATTCATACCACACAACATTACTTATCTCATTTCTGAGATTACATCCATTCAAGACAATCAATGTCATTCATTCTTATATAAGCAATGATTTACTTAATCATAAGATAATTAATTTAAAATTGATTTAAATTAACTATCTCTATCTTTAATTAATTTAAAGTGAATTAAATTAATTACTTCATTTCTTAATGTAATATCCCGGAAATTTTAACAATATCAATTTAATAATCTGTTAGATAATTAAATTGATTTGTTAATCTGTGATAATAAAATGTTTGAATTAATTTAATAATCTGATTAAATGAATATTTAATTAGTGAATTTATCTTTTATAAACCAATAAAATGATTTCTATTTATAATGTATATATATATATGGGTGTATATATTGTAAATAGATTGGCTTTGGTTTGAAATTTAATAAATGAATAAAAATCTTGTTTTAAATTTCAAATATACATATTGATAGTTTGGAAATTTTGATAATTTAATATTAGCTTTTCAAAGCTATTTAAACAAATAATTGTATGGTTTTAAATAAGATTAATAATAAAGTTTAGTTTATTTTCTTTTTGAAATATTGCTTAATAAATAAGATTTAAGAGTGTATATATATATAAGTTTAAAATACAATATTAATAGTGTATTGTTTTATATATATAGATATAAATAGACTTTAGTAAAATAAGATTTGTTATTTCAAATTGAATATGTTCTTATAAATTGACTTTAAAATTGGATTTTAAAAATATAATTTGAATTTGAATTTAGATTTAATTTTGAAATTCAAAAGAGGTAAGATTCAAATAGTTTTGGATTTCAAAATATATGTAAACTTGTATTTATATTAATTAGTTTTGTTCCTTTATAATTAATATATATACATAAGTATTTAATAAATAAAGAAAGGCTTTTTATTTACATTTAAATAAATACAAATTACTTAAAAATACAAGTGTTATCATATTAAGGCTTGTTTAAACATGTGTACAATAATAAAAAAATAAGAATGACAAATGTCAAAGTCTTGCATTTTTGTTTTGCTTTTATGTGAATAAATCATTTTTACCTATATATGCATCTATTTCTCATCTACATTTCTTTCCTATTTTTTTTTTTTTTTCAAAACTCAAGAAACTTTCAGCCTGCAATAAAATTCTAAAAACCAAATCTGAACTCATTTCTCTCCTCATAAACAAATTAGTAATCAAACATTCCTCTCCACCAAATCTGTAATTCAAATCCTCCTCTCAAAACAATCTGTAATTAAACAAATCCTCAAACCAAAATCTGTAATAAATCTGCAATTCATTCTCATCATCTAAAACCTGGAATCAAAGACCTGTAATGCATTTTCCAAAATCTAAATCAAGTTCAGCCTGCAATTCTTTTCAACATTTAAGCCTACCTGCATTTTCCAAGAGCCTGTCTGCATTTCATTTTCATCTCTGGAACCACCTCAAGTCTATCTGCCTTCATTTCTTCAACCTGGAGCAAGCATGCATGTAGATAAAGCAAGTGTAAAGTCCAGCAATTCAAGTTTTAAAGCAAAAAGAAAAAGTATTCAAACTCTCAGTTTCAAGTTTTCAGTTCAAAAGCTTTTCAAAAATTTAACTGCCTCTGTCACTATTTAAGGTGAGTAACTTTTAAATTTTAAAAATAAAAATTGGGTTGCATGCTAGTATAGTATAATATAAATGTATGTGCATAATTGAATGTCTGAGATGTTGTGCATGCTGTTTAAGTGCTCTGTTCAACCTTTGTTTTTAGATGAGTAGCATTTTTTTTTAAAAATTTTTTTTTTCTTAAGTCTAAATTGGATGTATGTCATTTCTATGTTCAATATTGTATTGTGTGATATATTTGTGAGATTTATATTAGTGAATTGCTAAAGTATGATGTATGCATATGTTTGAATAAATGTAACTTCTCTGTTTTCCAGTTTTTGTTCTTGTTTTGATTTAAATTCAAAACTATTGATCTTGGTCTCTGTAAATTTCAGTTTCGAATCAAACTTGTTGATTTATTCAAATTTTAGTTTTAAGGGTATACTTAAGTTAACAGAAAACATTTAAATGACATTGGGAAAAACAAATAACTGATAAAATCTAAAATAAGTAATAATTTAAACTTCATAAATTATTGTTTCAAAGGTAGGATCTGAAACATCATGTAAAAATATGAATTTTAAGACTAGAATCAAAAGTTTTAGTTTGAGGAGGAGCGTGCAGTTCTGGTTTGACCAGAGAATGGAAATTTGGGTGTTTCTGGTAATCTACTTGATCGTAGGGGTCGGGACTTTAAATGTTGATGGAGGAAGGATCGAAGATTCAAGGAAAATTACTAGGATTTGAATTAATGATTCAAGGCTGAAATGATTTAGTATTAAAAATTTTAACCCTAGTTTTAACTGCCGTGACAATTGGATCACCACGTCTTCCCTAGTGAATCGAGTGCAATAGTGCTTTGAGGGAGTGAAGCTTGGTCGATGACGATGACATGGCCGGAATTTAAGAATCTCTGGTGGTGGGAATCTCGAAGACGAAGTGTTGACAGGTTTGGTGATGGGTGAGTCTTTCTGTTCCAGGTTTCGAAAATCATATCGATTTCGATTTCGCGAGTGGATTGAAGATTGAATGATCGGAATTAGGTTGGAAGATGATCGTCGACTTGCGTACGTAGTCGTGGATGATCGGAGGCGACCGCATTTCTGGTGCACGTGCACGGTGATATCGGAATCTGGTGATGTCTGGTTATTGGCAGAGAATGTTCCAGTGTTGCTCGAGTTTTTTTTTGAGTGCGACTCGAAGTTTTTAAGTTTTGACTCGAAGCATTTTGGTGGAAATCGCGAGAACTTTTAGGTGTTGCCAGGTTTTTCAAAAGCCTATTAGTAAATTTAAATCTAAATTTAAAAACTGTAAAGAAATATTTAAAACAGGAATTGAAATCAAGTTTTAAATCACGAAGTCAGGATTAGTTTTGAATCTAAGATTTAAGATAAACAAGTTTTATAAATTCAAATGTTTAATAAGTTTATATTTAAATGTTTTGAATTTAAAAGGAGATTTGTTTAAATCTTGTGAAATTTCTTTTATAAGAAATCTATTATTTATCATTTAAAAAGTTTTAAATTGATTTTAAAACTAGTTGAAGTTAAATTATGAGTCAATGATTTATGCATTTAATTATTAGGGTAATTAAATGAATAATTAATTTACTTAATAAATTAATGAAATAAATCATTACTTAAAAAGAAATTAAAGGTTTAATCTAAAAAAAAAAAAGTTTAAGATTAATTATTTTAGAATAATTAATTTGAGATTAAGATTCATTAATTAAATAGGATTTGATTTTAATTAATGGGTAAGATAAATTAATTAGAATAATTAATTTATAATTAAGGATTTTGGATTAGATATTAATTAATGATTAAGAATTGATTTATTTGGAAATAATTAATTAATAAGGTAATTGAATATTAATTAAGTTATGGTTAATACTTAATTAATTAGAGATTAATTAATTGTTTATAAAGTTTTATTAACTTGAAATTAATAATAATTAATCTAAGTTAATTACTTAAGAAAAGTAATTATAGAATTGTTAATAGTTAATGAAGATCATTAACTATGGATTATTTAATAATTAATTAATTTTAATTGTTAATTAGATTAATTAATTTAAAAGATAATCAATATAGAATTTGTTTAAATGAATTACTTAATGGAAGTAATTAAGAAAATTAATTACTCATTGTAATTAAGGAAGTTAATTTGAGTAGTTAAGTTAATTAAGTTTAATTAATTTAGAATAATCAATGGATGATTTGATTAATAATTACTTAATGTAATTAATAAGGTATTATTATTTAAGGAAGTAAATAATAAGATAATTACTGGGAGTAATTAATTGATTGGTATATATTAAGGAAAGTAATTTAAGTTAATTACTTATGAATTAATCAAGGGATTAATTAAGAAATTAATTAAGGAGAATTAATTTAGTTAATGAAAGTAATTAAGGGTAGTTAATTACTGATTAAAGATTAATCAAGGTGATTAATAAATGTTGTTTAATTAAAGATTAATTACTTAATGTAATTAATTTAATTGAGTAATTAATAATTAAGTTGTATTAATTAATGATGTAACTAAGATTGATTAATTAAATAATAATTAATAATTGAAGTGATTAATTAGTGTAATTAATTAAGGATTAATGTAATTAATTATAGTTGATTAATTTAATTATATTATAGTTAATTAATAAATGAAGTAATTAAAGGTTAATTACTATAAGTAGTTAAGGATAATTAATTTAAGTAATTAATTAAAGATAAATTACCTGAATGGAATTAAAGGGTAATTAAAGGATAATTAATTAATTTGTAATTAATTAATGATTAAGTAAGCAGGATTTATAGAATGAAGTAATTAATTTAATTCATTTTAAATTAATTAGAAAGGGTATAAATCATTACTTAAGAATGGATGATAATATTGAATGCTTTGCATTGATTGATATCTCTGATGAGATATATGCTGTGTGATATGAATGTTTAGTTGAATTGTGATGATAATATGGATTATCTGATAATGTTGATTATCTATTGTGAATTATCCTTCTATGTGTATAAAGATAATTGAATTGAATTGTTTTACCTTTAAAACAACTTGGCCTTAAAAGATACGCTTTGGATTTCGATGAGACCGGGATCGGGTTTCCGTATACCGGATTTCCAGGTCTGGAGACCCGAATACCACATCGATCCAAATTAACGATAGGTCGTGAATCAAGTGAAGATGAAGATTCAGAGTGCAAGGGTTATTGTCGTTAACTCTGAGGGTGATTCCAAAACGAGTGTAACGAGATAATGCCTTCGGTTTCGTTCGAACCCGGAACGAACTTGTATGGATTGAATGCTTTCAGCACATCGTCAGGTGGACGATGAGCATTCTAAGATAGATGTGTTCTGTTTAAAGGTAATCGTGACCTCTAGCCTCACAAACCGAGAATGGCTAAAACAGGGGAGGTGCAGCAAGGTTAGTGGGTAGCACCCAAGTAGGACAAGATTACCTCTGTCTAGAAGTCCCTTCTTATTTCGGCTTAGTGTGTGTGCGGTTGCTGATCCCAACCGTGGGGTATCTTGTGCGGGAATTATCCAGTAAGGGATGTTCCGACCTTGTGTTGCAGGGGATTGGGAGTGATCCTCGGTACGGTGATCTAGGCCACGTACTGTGACGGGCGGTACCCCGGTAGCCCTGCCATTGTATGGAAATCCAACTTCCAATAAGTAATAACGGACTTGATTGTATACATATGTATGCTGGAATTTAATGAATGTAACAATTTCGGCTATTTCATATTTATTTGAAAACCCTAGACCTATTATAATACAATCGAATTTCCTATCAAATGTTTTGGTTAGCGTAAGGTAAAAACTTACCCATATTTATTGGTGGGAAGTCTTACGTGATACCTTTTCTTTCAAAAAGGTTTTGAAGTTAAACAAGTTTAACCTGTTACTCACACCAGACCCATGTCTGACCCAAGTTGTTTATTTCTGTTTTATAAACTCTTGGGTACTCAAATTTTTACGAGTAGCCAAGGGATTCAGGTTAGCCTTGACGAATTGTGGAGGAGCAATGGAGCAGGAGGCTTCAGCGTTGTAGATATAGTTAGTAGTTTTCCGCTGTGTTGATCTTTGTTTTGATCTGTATTATGTTGTAATGTCTAGACAGATGTTTATAACTGTCTAGTAAGTGATGTATAAGTTGTGTACTCTGATTATGTAAAGACTATGTATTAGTTATGTGATATATTATAATTTGTTCCGTTCCGCTGTGAGATTCTGATGTGTTGTTTCTTTCTTTCTCTTCTTTTCTATTTTCTACCCCTTTCTTTCTTCATAATGATGCGACTTTCTGGGCATAGAAAGTCGGGTCGTCACACGTGGTATCAGAGCTGAGGCTAGCGATAACCTTGGCTCTGGTGGGAATTTGAGTGTATTAATAGATATGAGCGCGTATTTGTTAGTGAATATAAAATGGTTTTATATTGTGTTGGTTGGTTTATTGAGTAGTTTATGGATTCTGGTCAATACGAGTAATTAACGTTATTGATAGGGATCTCTAAACACTTAAATAGAACAATTCGACACAGTATTGTTTTAAAGAGGTAAATGAAATAATTTTACCCAGAAATAATTTCTATATAAAAAGTATCATTTTAAATATATATATATTTCTACCTATTTGTTGGGTTACCTGTTCGGGTTTTTCAATAAAAATTATAAGGTAGTTAAGATGGTAGTGTGAGTAACACAACTACCAATAGTTAGAATTTGAGTGTTGAGGTTGGAAGTGTATCTGTCGAGACTGTAGACCTAATACCGTCTCGAGTAAGTTTTGCTATGGTAAAGGATTTCATCGATCTCCGAAGGAAACTGTAATGGTTCGGAGTTTATCTCTGAAGTTTGGATGAGTAAAGTTGGATCTGTCGGTTGAACAGAAGCGAGTGATGGTACCTTGATACCTCAGGTAATAGTAGCTGTATGATGAGATACAGTGACGATGAATGTTCCCGAAGATGTTTTCTTTGGAACAAGATTAAGGAAGTGTGTCTGTTTCGGTATTGTCGCTGAATTCAGCATGGTGTTTCTGCTTTGGTTTGGAGTTCGAGTTTCTCGAAGATCTTTGGAGTAGGAAGACCTTGACATCAGTGTCAGCAGTGCAGCTCAGAGTATTCTGTGCATTGGCAGGAAGTTTTCTGGATGAGCAGTTTTTCTGAAGATGAAGTTCAGAAGCAGTAAGAGTAAATCCATTTCTTCGATGGATTGGATAGTTAAGTATGAGCTGTTCGGATTGTGTAAAGAGAACAGTCTGTTTGGAATTAGGATGGGTTGATCGCAAAAGTGACTTGCGATTGCTGAGTGTTCTCTTGGGTTGTCAGAATTTTCTGGATGTCTTCAAGGAAGTCAGAAGTTTGTCCGCATCTGAAGGTTGAGTTTTCTTATCAACTGGATTCCAGGAGTAGTACCGGTAGTTCAGTCTAGTTGAAGGATGTTTCCTAGAGATGGAGTTGGCGAAGCAGCTCAAGTTTTGCTGGAGTATCTGAGTTGTATTTATGGATCAGTGAACCTTATTTCTAGAAGTGAGTTGTCCAGTCTGTGCTTGTGTTCTACCTCAGATCAGAGTTGAGCAGCGAAAGCAATTTGGAGTGTATCTCTGGATGGGAGAAGTAAGTTTGGAATCTACTGATGTTGTGAAGTAGAGTTATGTTTGGATCTCGTCTGTGTTCTGATTTGGATAAGTAATTGGTCTACTTGGCTAAATTGTCAGTTTGGATAACTGGAATTCATTGAGTTTTACGTATCTCTGAGGGAGTACGTATTTGATCTATCTCTGGTTTTAGAATCTGCAGTTCTGGAGGTTTGATTGTTGAGTCAGACTCGTCTGTAGTCTGATATTCTGTTTAGTTCTGTAGATCTAGATGAGTAGGAGATCTATAGCTTAGTAGTTTAGATTGTTTGTAGAGCGAGTATTCCGGTATATATATATACTTGGGGAAACTCGAGGAATTTTATCTAGAATTTAGTCTAGATAGTTAGAATTGTTTGATTGGATGAATTGGTTGCTATGGTTGCTAGCATATGGATGATAGTATATGCTTGTGTTTTAAATTAAAATCTTTAATAAGATTATTAAATTACCTTTGTTTAAATTTCGGGGACGAAATTATTTTAAGGGGGAAGGAATGTAATATCCCGGAAATTTTAACAATATCAATTTAATAATCTGTTAGATAATTAAATTGATTTGTTAATCTGTGATAATAAAATGTTTGAATTAATTTAATAATCTGATTAAATGAATATTTAATTAGTGAATTTATCTTTTATAAACCAATAAAATGATTTCTATTTATAATGTATATATATATATGGGTGTATATATTGTAAATAGATTGGCTTTGGTTTGAAATTTAATAAATGAATAAAAATCTTGTTTTAAATTTCAAATATACATATTGATAGTTTGGAAATTTTGATAATTTAATATTAGCTTTTCAAAGCTATTTAAACAAATAATTGTATGGTTTTAAATAAGATTAATAATAAAGTTTAGTTTATTTTCTTTTTGAAATATTGCTTAATAAATAAGATTTAAGAGTGTATATATATATAAGTTTAAAATACAATATTAATAGTGTATTGTTTTATATATATAGATATAAATAGACTTTAGTAAAATAAGATTTGTTATTTCAAATTGAATATGTTCTTATAAATTGACTTTAAAATTGGATTTTAAAAATATAATTTGAATTTGAATTTAGATTTAATTTTGAAATTCAAAAGAGGTAAGATTCAAATAGTTTTGGATTTCAAAATATATGTAAACTTGTATTTATATTAATTAGTTTTGTTCCTTTATAATTAATATATATACATAAGTATTTAATAAATAAAGAAAGGCTTTTTATTTACATTTAAATAAATACAAATTACTTAAAAATACAAGTGTTATCATATTAAGGCTTGTTTAAACATGTGTACAATAATAAAACAATAAGAATGACAAATGTCAAAGTCTTGCATTTTTGTTTTGCTTTTATGTGAATAAATCATTTTTACCTATATATGCATCTATTTCTCATCTACATTTCTTTCCTATTTTTTTTTTTTTTCAAAACTCAAGAAACTTTCAGCCTGCAATAAAATTCTCAAAACCAAATCTGAACTCATTTCTCTCCTCATAAACAAATTAGTAATCAAACATTCCTCTCCACCAAATCTGTAATTCAAATCCTCCTCTCAAAACAATCTGTAATTAAACAAATCCTCAAACCAAAATCTGTAATAAATCTGCAATTCATTCTCATCATCTAAAACCTGGAATCAAAGACCTGTAATGCATTTTCCAAAATCTAAATCAAGTTCAGCCTGCAATTCTTTTCAACATTTAAGCCTACCTGCATTTTCCAAGAGCCTGTCTGCATTTCATTTTCATCTCTGGAACCACCTCAAGTCTATCTGCCTTCATTTCTTCAACCTGGAGCAAGCATGCATGTAGATAAAGCAAGTGTAAAGTCCAGCAATTCAAGTTTTAAAGCAAAAAGAAAAAGTATTCAAACTCTCAGTTTCAAGTTTTCAGTTCAAAAGCTTTTCAAAAATTTAACTGCCTCTGTCACTATTTAAGGTGAGTAACTTTTAAATTTTAAAAATAAAAATTGGGTTGCATGCTAGTATAGTATAATATAAATGTATGTGCATAATTGAATGTCTGAGATGTTGTGCATGCTGTTTAAGTGCTCTGTTCAACCTTTGTTTTTAGATGAGTAGCATTTTTTTTTAAAAAAATTTTTTTTCTTAAGTCTAAATTGGATGTATGTCATTTCTATGTTCAATATTGTATTGTGTGATATATTTGTGAGATTTATATTAGTGAATTGCTAAAGTATGATGTATGCATATGTTTGAATAAATGTAACTTCTCTGTTTTCCAGTTTTTGTTCTTGTTTTGATTTAAATTCAAAACTATTGATCTTGGTCTCTGTAAATTTCAGTTTCGAATCAAACTTGTTGATTTATTCAAATTTTAGTTTTAAGGGTATACTTAAGTTAACAGAAAACATTTAAATGACACTGGGAAAAACAAATAACTGATAAAATCTAAAATAAGTAATAATTTAAACTTCATAAATTATTGTTTCAAAGGTAGGATCTGAAACATCATGTAAAAATATGAATTTTAAGACTAGAATCAAAAGTTTTAGTTTGAGGAGGAGCGTGCAGTTCTGGTTTGACCAGAGAATGGAAATTTGGGTGTTTCTGGTAATCTACTTGATCGTAGGGGTCGGGACTTTAAATGTTGATGGAGGAAGGATCGAAGATTCAAGGAAAATTACTAGGATTTGAATTAATGATTCAAGGCTGAAATGATTTAGTATTAAAAATTTTAACCCTAGTTTTAACTGCCGTGACAATTGGATCACCACGTCTTCCCTAGTGAATCGAGTGCAATAGTGCTTTGAGGGAGTGAAGCTTGGTCGATGACGATGACATGGCCGGAATTTAAGAATCTCTGGTGGTGGGAATCTCGAAGACGAAGTGTTGACAGGTTTGGTGATGGGTGAGTCTTTCTGTTCCAGGTTTCGAAAATCATATCGATTTCGATTTCGCGAGTGGATTGAAGATTGAATGATCGGAATTAGGTTGGAAGATGATCGTCGACTTGCGTACGTAGTCGTGGATGATCGGAGGCGACCGCATTTCTGGTGCACGTGCACGGTGATATCGGAATCTGGTGATGTCTGGTTATTGGCAGAGAATGTTCCAGTGTTGCTCGAGTTTTTTTTTGAGTGCGACTCGAAGTTTTTAAGTTTTGACTCGAAGCATTTTGGTGGAAATCGCGAGAACTTTTAGGTGTTGCCAGGTTTTTCAAAAGCCTATTAGTAAATTTAAATCTAAATTTAAAAACTGTAAAGAAATATTTAAAACAGGAATTGAAATCAAGTTTTAAATCACGAAGTCAGGATTAGTTTTGAATCTAAGATTTAAGATAAACAAGTTTTATAAATTCAAATGTTTAATAAGTTTATATTTAAATGTTTTGAATTTAAAAGGAGATTTGTTTAAATCTTGTGAAATTTCTTTTATAAGAAATCTATTATTTATCATTTAAAAAGTTTTAAATTGATTTTAAAACTAGTTGAAGTTAAATTATGAGTCAATGATTTATGCATTTAATTATTAGGGTAATTAAATGAATAATTAATTTACTTAATAAATTAATGAAATAAATCATTACTTAAAAAGAAATTAAAGGTTTAATCTAAAAAAAAAAAAAGTTTAAGATTAATTATTTTAGAATAATTAATTTGAGATTAAGATTCATTAATTAAATAGGATTTGATTTTAATTAATGGGTAAGATAAATTAATTAGAATAATTAATTTATAATTAAGGATTTTGGATTAGATATTAATTAATGATTAAGAATTGATTTATTTGGAAATAATTAATTAATAAGGTAATTGAATATTAATTAAGTTATGGTTAATACTTAATTAATTAGAGATTAATTAATTGTTTATAAAGTTTTATTAACTTGAAATTAATAATAATTAATCTAAGTTAATTACTTAAGAAAAGTAATTATAGAATTGTTAATAGTTAATGAAGATCATTAACTATGGATTATTTAATAATTAATTAATTTTAATTGTTAATTAGATTAATTAATTTAAAAGATAATCAATATAGAATTTGTTTAAATGAATTACTTAATGGAAGTAATTAAGAAAATTAATTACTCATTGTAATTAAGGAAGTTAATTTGAGTAGTTAAGTTAATTAAGTTTAATTAATTTAGAATAATCAATGGATGATTTGATTAATAATTACTTAATGTAATTAATAAGGTATTATTATTTAAGGAAGTAAATAATAAGATAATTACTGGGAGTAATTAATTGATTGGTATATATTAAGGAAAGTAATTTAAGTTAATTACTTATGAATTAATCAAGGGATTAATTAAGAAATTAATTAAGGAGAATTAATTTAGTTAATGAAAGTAATTAAGGGTAGTTAATTACTGATTAAAGATTAATCAAGGTGATTAATAAATGTTGTTTAATTAAAGATTAATTACTTAATGTAATTAATTTAATTGAGTAATTAATAATTAAGTTGTATTAATTAATGATGTAACTAAGATTGATTAATTAAATAATAATTAATAATTGAAGTGATTAATTAGTGTAATTAATTAAGGATTAATGTAATTAATTATAGTTGATTAATTTAATTATATTATAGTTAATTAATAAATGAAGTAATTAAAGGTTAATTACTATAAGTAGTTAAGGATAATTAATTTAAGTAATTAATTAAAGATAAATTACCTGAATGGAATTAAAGGGTAATTAAAGGATAATTAATTAATTTGTAATTAATTAATGATTAAGTAAGCAGGATTTATAGAATGAAGTAATTAATTTAATTCATTTTAAATTAATTAGAAAGGGTATAAATCATTACTTAAGAATGGATGATAATATTGAATGCTTTGCATTGATTGATATCTCTGATGAGATATATGCTGTGTGATATGAATGTTTAGTTGAATTGTGATGATAATATGGATTATCTGATAATGTTGATTATCTATTGTGAATTATCCTTCTATGTGTATAAAGATAATTGAATTGAATTGTTTTACCTTTAAAACAACTTGGCCTTAAAAGATACGCTTTGGATTTCGATGAGACCGGGATCGGGTTTCCGTATACCGGATTTCCAGGTCTGGAGACCCGAATACCACATCGATCCAAATTAACGATAGGTCGTGAATCAAGTGAAGATGAAGATTCAGAGTGCAAGGGTTATTGTCGTTAACTCTGAGGGTGATTCCAAAACGAGTGTAACGAGATAATGCCTTCGGTTTCGTTCGAACCCGGAACGAACTTGTATGGATTGAATGCTTTCAGCACATCGTCAGGTGGACGATGAGCATTCTAAGATAGATGTGTTCTGTTTAAAGGTAATCGTGACCTCTAGCCTCACAAACCGAGAATGGCTAAAACAGGGGAGGTGCAGCAAGGTTAGTGGGTAGCACCCAAGTAGGACAAGATTACCTCTGTCTAGAAGTCCCTTCTTATTTCGGCTTAGTGTGTGTGCGGTTGCTGATCCCAACCGTGGGGTATCTTGTGCGGGAATTATCCAGTAAGGGATGTTCCGACCTTGTGTTGCAGGGGATTGGGAGTGATCCTCGGTACGGTGATCTAGGCCACGTACTGTGACGGGCGGTACCCCGGTAGCCCTGCCATTGTATGGAAATCCAACTTCCAATAAGTAATAACGGACTTGATTGTATACATATGTATGCTGGAATTTAATGAATGTAACAATTTCGGCTATTTCATATTTATTTGAAAACCCTAGACCTATTATAATACAATCGAATTTCCTATCAAATGTTTTGGTTAGCGTAAGGTAAAAACTTACCCATATTTATTGGTGGGAAGTCTTACGTGATACCTTTTCTTTCAAAAAGGTTTTGAAGTTAAACAAGTTTAACCTGTTACTCACACCAGACCCATGTCTGACCCAAGTTGTTTATTTCTGTTTTATAAACTCTTGGGTACTCAAATTTTTACGAGTAGCCAAGGGATTCAGGTTAGCCTTGACGAATTGTGGAGGAGCAATGGAGCAGGAGGCTTCAGCGTTGTAGATATAGTTAGTAGTTTTCCGCTGTGTTGATCTTTGTTTTGATCTGTATTATGTTGTAATGTCTAGACAGATGTTTATAACTGTCTAGTAAGTGATGTATAAGTTGTGTACTCTGATTATGTAAAGACTATGTATTAGTTATGTGATATATTATAATTTGTTCCGTTCCGCTGTGAGATTCTGATGTGTTGTTTCTTTCTTTCTCTTCTTTTCTATTTTCTACCCCTTTCTTTCTTCATAATGATGCGACTTTCTGGGCATAGAAAGTCGGGTCGTCACACTTAATTAATTTAAAATTAATTAAATTAATTACTTTATTATAAATCTTACTTATATAATCATTAATTAATTACAATAAATTAATTAATCATTCTCTAATTATTCACTTTAATTAATCACCTTGATTAATTATTCTTTAATTACATTTAAGTAATTATCTTTAATTAATTTCACAAATTAATTATTCTTAACCAAATACAGTAATTAACCTTTAATTACTTCATTAATTAATTAATTATAAATTAATTACTTTAATCCTTAATTAATTACAATTAATCACTTATCATTTGATTAATAAATCTAAATTAATCAACTCTTAATTAATTAATTATAAATTAATGATCTTTAATTATATCTTTAATTATTTATTAATTACATTAAGTAATTATTCTTAATTAATCCACAATTATTAATCATCTTTGATTAATATAATCCAGTAATTAACTTCCCTTAATTACTTCCATAAATTAATTACTTTTTAATTAATTACCTTAACAAATAATTAATTTCCTTATTAATAAATCTTAATCCTTTAATTAAATAATTTATTTAATTAATAACACTAGGTAATTAACCCTTAATCACTTTCTATTTAATTTCTTTCTTAAAATAATTATCCTCTAATTAATTTATTAAATAACTTCCCTTACTTAATTATATCCAGTAATTTTCCTTAATTACCTCATCAAGTAATTATACTACATTGATCTATAAGTGATTATCTTTAATTAATCACTAATTAATTACTTGGTTATTTATTTAACTAATTATTTAAATTTAATTAAATAATTTCTTAATCCTTATATTTAAAAGACTTTAATTAAGAAAATCATTTATCTTAATTAAATAAATTAAATTGACCAACAATTTAATTATCTTTCCATATTAATTATCTTAATTTAATTAAATCTCTTAACTTGTTTTATCTTTGTTTTTTTTTAAAACTTAAAACATTTTTCCTTTAGAAACTTTAAGCCTGTTTTCCCATACCGAGTACAACACTAAAAAACCCCGAAGAAAAACTCGAGACAACCCCCATACCTCCTTGCTTCGAGAAAAACATCAGAACCCCCGAGACAAAACCCGAGCCAGAAGCCTTCTTCCCCAATTCCAAACTCTAGATGAACACGAATGTTCTCGTGCACGTGCACACACACGCTGGACGACGGCGAACTCCGACCTGGCCTTCGACAACTCAGATATCGTTACGTCATCACGATCGACTACCCCGAGATCCTCGATTCGTACGAGAATCGTAAATGACCAATGAACCCATAAGTTCGAAGAACAACATCACCGAAAAACGTTCGTCTCCGATGATCCCAGCCTCGAATCGCCATGCTACCTCCACCACAACCACGTTTCGACATCCAGTTCCCATCGCAGGCCTTGCGATCAACTCCGATCAACTCTCGACAATTCGAAAGTCATTTGAACATCACGTAAAAAGCAGGGTGTTAAACCCTATTTCATCATCGCATACCCACTCCAGTCTTCTAAAAATTTAATCTCCATTTTTCTGTTAAACTCCATCATACAATTGATCTTCAAACCTAAATACGACATCCAGTTCGTCGTTGATCGATGGAAATCGATCAAAATACCAAAATCAAACAACTCGAGACCATCCACTAATTTTCAAACTAAAAATCATGATATATATATTAAAATTCATGATTTTCTACCATGAATACAATCATGCAATCCAAACTAAAAATTGAATTCATAAATTTTTGACCCAATTTATATTTTCACTGTTCTTTATAAAATTTCGAGATGAATACTTAATATAAGTTCCAGGTCTTATCTTTAGGAGTTATACTACATGTTTCTGAACATTTTTCATTCACAAACCAAAGGCTAATAGTGACTAAATGATGAGAAGTTGGATTTTTAAAAGAATTTAAGCTCTGACAAAATCAACAGAGACTATATCTAACTATACAGGCATTCAAACATTCATATACAAACATGCATATAATTCAATTCAAGTATTTCAGATAACAGCATGATATTCATTCAAAATAACAATATGAAATCTAGGATTTAAAACTGTTTTTAAAAATAAGTTTACTCACCAGTTTATATCAGAGAACAGAGAATATATTCTGTTTCCTGGCTTTTCCAGATTTTTGAATTTCTTTTGTTTTTGCTTGTTGAATTTTAACTCTTGCTGTTGATCTTTGAAACTGATTTGTATTTGAGAAAATTTGAAACTGATGTTGCCTTTGATCTCCTTCCTCTGATTTTTATTTGAATTTCCAGTTTCCATTTGATTTACAGAGTTGTTTGCTTCCAGATTTTTATTTCCAGACTTTTACTTCTTTAGATTTGGTTCGAATTGTATTTAGTAGAGAGATGAAGAAAAGATAATCTTAAACTGAAAAATGAAAACAGATTTTTCTTCTTACATAAATTTTTACAACTTTAATTATCAAGGAGAAAAGAAAATAAAATAGATAAAGCCACTTGTCCTTTTAATTAGCTTACACATAGGTTTGCAAATTACAAATGTCTTTACTACCTTTAAAAACTTACAAGTGTACATTCTTATTTTAATTAATTTACTTAAGCTATACCTATGTATTTATAAAATATTTACATGTATATAAAATGTATTTATCTTTTATAAATAAGCTTTTAGATTTTAATAAATATACAAATGTGAGAAACAATTATTTAAAATAACTTATGCTTATATCAATTAAATATAACATACTTATATATGCTTGAGAAATTGAGTTTAACTCTCTATATATTTTTACAAACCCATTTTGACTTATATTTGAATATTAAAAGAGAAAAGATTATTAAAACAAATAAACTTCTTAATTTAAACCTTATTTAAACTTAAGCTTACATATATATTTTTAAATAAGAAATTATTCTTGTTACTTAAATTATAAATATCATTTTCAAAAGTATTAAGTCAAATCACAAATTTCCAAATTACAAATTATATATATATATATATATTAAAGTTTGGAAATACTTTATTAAATTCAAATTCAATATTCTTTTCATTCCAATATATGCAAATATATATATTCTAAATGAAAAATACTTTTAACATTAGCTTGATAATTATCATATTGAATTTAATACATAACTTCAAATAACAATATATATATACATATATATTATAATTTGATAACTTATCCTTTTATTAAATTAAAGACTCCTTATTTATAATATATATACCTATATATATACATTATAAATATAAACACTTATATTAGTTTTAGAAAGATAAATCTTCCCAATTAAAATTTTAGAAAAGATATTCCCAAATTAAAATGTTATTAGTTTTCAAAAGAAATAAACTTGCCAATTAAAATATTATTAACCTTTTAAAATGAATAAACTTGTCAATTTTATAAAATAAAATCAACAAATCAAAATAATTATTAATAATGATTATTAAATTGATATTGCCAAATTTCAGGGATATCACATTCCTCCCCCCTTAAAATAATTTCGTCCCCGAAATTTAAAAGCAAAGATAATTTAATAACCCAGAATTTTTTTTTTTAAATTTTAAACAGTAACCATATAAATCAATCATATTCTAACAACCATAACAATCAATTTAATCAAACAAATTTAACTATCCAGTCAAAAATTCTGGATAGAATTTCCTCGAGTTTCCCCAAGTATATATATACCGGGATACTCGTTCTACAGGATCTTAACTAACTATCTACAAAAATCTAGAACTCCTTCCTATCTAGATTACAAATCTGAACAAAATATCAGACTAAACTCAAAACCATCTCAACTTCCAAATCCTTCTGAATTGCTGATTCCATCCCTCGATGAATCATACACATATTCCTCAAAGATATGTGAAATAAAATGAATTCCAGTTATCCGAACTGGCCATTCAATTCTGGGAATCAAAATCTAATCTCCAGAGAACACAGAAAAATCTCATAATACTTCCGGAGTTTACTTTCCAATTTTTCCAAATCTTATATCTCCTTTAATCGGAGAAAACTTAAGTAATATCCCAAATTTCAACTTCAATTTCCAAATTCCATCAATTCTTAACTGCATAACTCTCCTGACAATCCTGAGTCACTTCATCCTTCCTGATCAGCTTAACTCTTGCTGATGCTTCCTGAAATAATCTAGACCAACATCAAACCAATTTCCGGATCCTTCTCAACAAAATGGTTTCCCAAAAATCACCGAAATCCAGAACACAACTCTACTCCACAACATTAGAGCATTTCGAACTACTTCTCCTATCTGGAATAGCCAAACAGTTGCACTTGACAACCTTACCTCCAAATCCTGAAAAATTCTTCATACTTAGAGATACACTTGAATTTCCTATAGAAATCCTCTACTCCAAGAAAATTGCAACTCCCGGTCGCTTCCACTCTAGAATAGATGCTATCTTGCTTTCGCTGCACAACTCTGATCTGGAACAGATGAGAATGCCATCGGAGAAACTCGAGCACAAACTTGATCATCCACAGTTCACCAAACCATAAAATCTTAGTGAACCCTTCCACTTGGTCAAAAACATCCCAGTAGAATTCCCTTCAGAAAATTAGGTGTGATCAATTCCTCTCCAAAGAATCCTGAGCCGCTTCACCAAATTCTTCTCTCGGAGACATCCTTCTATTAAGCTGAACCATCGGTAACTCCACGAATCAAGTCGATACGGAATCTCAATCTCCAATAATACCAAGAGAATACTCAAATAATCGCAAGTCTCTTTTGCGATCAACCCGACCTAACTTCCACAGATACTGTTCTCTCTTCACAAATCAGAACAGCTTATACTTAACTATCCAATTCATCGAAGAAATGGATTCACTCTGCTGCTTCTGGACTCCATCTCTAGAAAAACTGCTCAGACAGAAACTTCCTGCCAACACAGAACACTCCGAGCCGCACTGCTGCCATAGACAAAAGACTTCTTACTCCAAAACCCCTCGAGAAACTCGGACTTCAAAGCAAACAGAAACACCCCGCTGGACTCAGCCATAACACCGAAGCAGACCTACTTCTTCAAACTTGTTCCAGAAGAAACATCTTCAGAAACGTCCATAGTCACCGCATCTCACCACACAGCTACTACTTCTTGAAGTTACCAAGATACTATAACTCGCTTCAGCTCATCCAATAGATCTACTCTATTCATCCAACTTCAAAGATAAACTCCGAACTTAAACAGTTTCCTTCGGAGATTGATGAAATCTTTACATCACAACAAAGTTTACTCGAGACAGTATTAGGTCTACAGTCTCGACAATTACACTTCCAACCTCAACACTCAAACTCTAACCATTGGTAATTGTGTTACACACACTACCACCCTATCTACCTTTATAACTCATATTGGAAAACCCGAACAGGTAACCCAACAAATAGGTAGAAATAAATATATATATATATTTAAAATGATACTTTTTATATAGAAATTATTTCTGGGTAAAATTATTTCATCTACCTCTTTAAAAAAATATTGTGTCCGTTGGCCTGGTTCAAGTGTTTAGAGATCCCTATCAATAACGTTAGCTACTCGTATTGACCAGAATCCATATACCACTCAACCGATCAATTAACACAATATAAAACCATTTTTATATAACTAACAATTACGCGCACTCAAGATAGACACCACTTCAGAGCCTAGGTATTCACTCAACCTTGCTCTGATACCAACTGTAACGACCCGGCTTTTTCTCCACAGAAAGTCGGATCATTATGAAGAAAGAAAGGGGTAGAAAATAGAAAAGAAGAGAAGAAAGAAAGAAACAACAACAACGATCTCACAGCGGAACGATTAAATTATATTAATAACATAAACTATTACAAAGTATACAACAATTTACAGAGTTACACAGCATATACATCACTTACTAGACAGTTATAAACATCTGTCTAGACATTACAACTCAAATACAAGACAAGACACTATCACAGATATCAACACAGCGGAATACTATATCTACGAACGCCGAAGCCTCCTGCTTCATTGCTCCTCCAGAATATTCGTCAAAGCTAAACCTGAATCCCTTGGCTACTCGTAAAAATTTGAGTACCCAAGAGTTCATAAAACAGAAATAAACACTTGGGTCAGACATGGGTCTGGTGTGAGTAAAAAGTTAGATTGCTTAACTTTGAAAACTTTTGAAAACAAAAGTATCACGTAAGACTCCCCACAAATAAACATGGGTAAGTTTTTACCTTACGCTAACTAAAACGTTTGATAGGAAATCTGATTGTATTATAATAGGGTCTAGGGTTTTCAAGTAAAATATAGAAATAGCTGAAATGCTTACATCTCACATTCCAACATAGTTGGGCACAACTAATACGTACGGCACTTATTGGAGTTTGGATTCCATACAATGGCAGGGCTACTGGGGTACCGCCCGTCACAGTACGTGGCCTAGATCACCGTACCGAGGAGTACGCCCGCTCCCCTGCAACACAAAGCCGGAACCATCCCTTACTGGATAATTCCGAACAAGATAACCCCGTAGTTGGCGCGACCAACCACACACTAAGCCGAATAAAAAGAAAAGGGACCTCTAGACAGGGATCTATCTTGCTCTCAGTGGGTGCTACCCACGAAGCCTTGCTGCACCTCCCTTGTTTTAGCCATTCCCGGTTGATGAGGCTTGAGGTTACGATTACCTTTAATCAGAACATATCACTTAGAATGCTCATCGTCCGCCTGACGATGTGCTGAAAGCATTCAATCCATACAAGTTCGTTCCGGGTTCGAACGAAACCGAAGGCATTATCTCGTTACACTCGTTTTGGAATCACCCTCAGAGTTAACGACAATAACCCTTGCACTCTGAATCTTCATCTTCACTTGAGATTCACGACCTATCGTAAATTTGGATCGATGTGGTATTCGGGTCTCCAGACCTGGAATTCCGGTATACGGAAACCCGATCCCGGTCTCATCGAAATCCAAAACGTATCTTTTAAGGCCAAGTTGTTTAAAGGTTTAAACAATTTAACTTATCTATATTCATACAGAAGATAATTCACAAATCACAATTGATAATCACATTATCAATAACCAAATGATTTATAACAAAATAGGTAATCCATATCAACATCACAATAGTTAATCTATATTACCATCATAATGCAACCAAGCATTCATACCACACAACATTACTTATCTCATTTCTGAGATTACATCCATTCAAGACAATCAATGTCATTCATTCTTATATAAGCAATGATTTACTTAATCATAAGATAATTAATTTAAAATTGATTTAAATTAACTATCTCTATCTTTAATTAATTTAAAGTGAATTAAATTAATTACTTCATTTCTTAATTAATTTAAAATTAATTAAATTAATTACTTTATTATAAATCTTACTTATATAATCATTAATTAATTACAATAAATTAATTAATCATTCTCTAATTATTCACTTTAATTAATCACCTTGATTAATTATTCTTTAATTACATTTAAGTAATTATCTTTAATTAATTTCACAAATTAATTATTCTTAACCAAATACAGTAATTAACCTTTAATTACTTCATTAATTAATTAATTATAAATTAATTACTTTAATCCTTAATTAATTACAATTAATCACTTATCATTTGATTAATAAATCTAAATTAATCAACTCTTAATTAATTAATTATAAATTAATGATCTTTAATTATATCTTTAATTATTTATTAATTACATTAAGTAATTATTCTTAATTAATCCACAATTATTAATCATCTTTGATTAATATAATCCAGTAATTAACTTCCCTTAATTACTTCCATAAATTAATTACTTTTTAATTAATTACCTTAACAAATAATTAATTTCCTTATTAATAAATCTTAATCCTTTAATTAAATAATTTATTTAATTAATAACACTAGGTAATTAACCCTTAATCACTTTCTATTTAATTTCTTTCTTAAAATAATTATCCTCTAATTAATTTATTAAATAACTTCCCTTACTTAATTATATCCAGTAATTTTCCTTAATTACCTCATCAAGTAATTATACTACATTGATTTATAAGTGATTATCTTTAATTAATCACTAATTAATTACTTGGTTATTTATTTAACTAATTATTTAAATTTAATTAAATAATTTCTTAATCCTTATATTTAAAAGACTTTAATTAAGAAAATCATTTATCTTAATTAAATAAATTAAATTGACCAACAATTTAATTATCTTTCCATATTAATTATCTTAATTTAATTAAATCTCTTAACTTGTTTTATCTTTGTTTTTTTTTAAAACTTAAAACATTTTTCCTTTAGAAACTTTAAGCCTGTTTTCCCATACCGAGTACAACACTAAAAAACCCCGAAGAAAAACTCGAGACAACCCCCATACCTCCTTGCTTCGAGAAAAACATCAGAACCCCCGAGACAAAACCCGAGCCAGAAGCCTTCTTCCCCAATTCCAAACTCTAGATGAACACGAACGTTCTCGTGCACGTGCACACACACGCTGGACGACGGCGAACTCCGACCTGGCCTTCGACAACTCAGATATCGTTACGTCATCACGATCGACTACCCCGAGATCCTCGATTCGTACGAGAATCGTAAATGACCAATGAACCCATAAGTTCGAAGAACAACATCACCGAAAAACGTTCGTCTCCGATGATCCCAGCCTCGAATCGCCATGCTACCTCCACCACAACCACGTTTCGACATCCAGTTCCCATCGCAGGCCTTGCGATCAACTCCGATCAACTCTCGACAATTCGAAAGTCATTTGAACATCACGTAAAAAGCAGGGTGTTAAACCCTATTTCATCATCGCATACCCACTCCAGTCTTCTAAAAATTTAATCTCCATTTTTCTGTTAAACTCCATCATACAATTGATCTTCAAACCTAAATACGACATCCAGTTCGTCGTTGATCGATGGAAATCGATCAAAATACCAAAATCAAACAACTCGAGACCATCCACTAATTTTCAAACTAAAAATCATGATATATATATTAAAATTCATGATTTTCTACCATGAATACAATCATGCAATCCAAACTAAAAATTGAATTCATAAATTTTTGACCCAATTTATATTTTCACTGTTCTTTATAAAATTTCGAGATGAATACTTAATATAAGTTCCAGGTCTTATCTTTAGGAGTTATACTACATGTTTCTGAACATTTTTCATTCACAAACCAAAGGCTAATAGTGACTAAATGATGAGAAGTTGGATTTTTAAAAGAATTTAAGCTCTGACAAAATCAACAGAGACTATATCTAACTATACAGGCATTCAAACATTCATATACAAACATGCATATAATTCAATTCAAGTATTTCAGATAACAGCATGATATTCATTCAAAATAACAATATGAAATCTAGGATTTAAAACTGTTTTTAAAAATAAGTTTACTCACCAGTTTATATCAGAGAACAGAGAATATATTCTGTTTCCTGGCTTTTCCAGATTTTTGAATTTCTTTTGTTTTTGCTTGTTGAATTTTAACTCTTGCTGTTGATCTTTGAAACTGATTTGTATTTGAGAAAATTTGAAACTGATGTTGCCTTTGATCTCCTTCCTCTGATTTTTATTTGAATTTCCAGTTTCCATTTGATTTACAGAGTTGTTTGCTTCCAGATTTTTATTTCCAGACTTTTACTTCTTTAGATTTGATTCGAATTGTATTTAGTAGAGAGATGAAGAAAAGATAATCTTAAACTGAAAAATGAAAACAGATTTTTCTTCTTACATAAATTTTTACAACTTTAATTATCAAGGAGAAAAGAAAATAAAATAGATAAAGCCACTTGTCCTTTTAATTAGCTTACACATAGGTTTGCAAATTACAAATGTCTTTACTACCTTTAAAAACTTACAAGTGTACATTCTTATTTTAATTAATTTACTTAAGCTATACCTATGTATTTATAAAATATTTACATGTATATAAAATGTATTTATCTTTTATAAATAAGCTTTTAGATTTTAATAAATATACAAATGTGAGAAACAATTATTTAAAATAACTTATGCTTATATCAATTAAATATAACATACTTACATATGCTTGAGAAATTGAGTTTAACTCTCTATATATTTTTACAAACCCATTTTGACTTATATTTGAATATTAAAAGAGAAAAGATTATTAAAACAAATAAACTTCTTAATTTAAACCTTATTTAAACTTAAGCTTACATATATATTTTTAAATAAGAAATTATTCTTGTTACTTAAATTATAAATATCATTTTCAAAAGTATTAAGTCAAATCACAAATTTCCAAATTACAAATTATATATATATATATATTAAAGTTTGGAAATACTTTATTAAATTCAAATTCAATATTCTTTTCATTCCAATATATGCAAATATATATATTCTAAATGAAAAATACTTTTAACATTAGCTTGATAATTATCATATTGAATTTAATACATAACTTCAAATAACAATATATATATACATATATATTATAATTTGATAACTTATCCTTTTATTAAATTAAAGACTCCTTATTTATAATATATATACCTATATATATACATTATAAATATAAACACTTATATTAGTTTTAGAAAGATAAATCTTCCTAATTAAAATTTTAGAAAAGATATTCCCAAATTAAAATGTTATTAGTTTTCAAAAGAAATAAACTTGCCAATTAAAATATTATTAACCTTTTAAAATGAATAAACTTGTCAATTTTATAAAATAAAATCAACAAATCAAAATAATTATTAATAATGATTATTAAATTGATATTGCCAAATTTCAGGGATATCACAGCAGCATATTTCAATTGTCGTTTCAATTGAAATCAAATTTAATAAATAAAAGAATGTTAATCGTGAGTGATTGCTCACCTTTCGAGGTTAGAGGAAATGACAACCCAACAAGATACGAATTGAATCGTGAACCGGCCGATCGACCAATCCAACGACAAATCTCATAGCAAAGCAAATGGAATCAAGATCAATGAGACAAAGCTGAGAATTTAAAATCGAGGAAACAAATCAAAAATCGGCTGGATATAACTGAAATGAGATGCATAATATATATAACCAAAATTTTAAATTTTAGAGATACACATTTTAAAATAAAATCTCCCTATGATATTTTTAAACAAAATATATTAACAAACAATCTATATATATTATATTACCAAATCATTATATAGTTTAAAGCACATAAAATTTAAAACCAACCATATACATATAAAATTGGACAACATAAAGCAGTATGATCCCTTAAATTAAAATATATATGTGTGATCATTTGTATTATAATATCAAGTGTGAATTAAAATATATACATAGGTTAGATATAGACATACCTATACACGCGTGCTACAGGCTGTAAGCAAGCAGATTCAAGATTTTAAAACATGTATAATATAGTACTATAACTTATAAAATACTGTAACACTTCTCCACTTAGCAGCAAAAGTCGGACCATTATATACAACCTATATTGTATACTATACCAAACTATATAACTAATATAAAGTAAATAACACTTAAACCCCTCAAGTCAGTATATTTCGGTTATCAGAATACATAAGCTAACATATATAATACCTCTTCAACTTCTCAAAGCAAGCTTTAAAAATGTATAAACTCTATAATGCTTTAAAAGCAAGCCCAAACTATGCTTTAAAACATATAAACTAACCTATGCAAAGTGACAGCACATACCATGCTTTAAAAAAAACATATAAACTATGTAAATATCTCTCTGACAACTTTTAAAAGCAAGCCAAGCTATATGCAGACCAAACTTTATCCCAACAAATATATATACAAACATTGTACTCATTACTATATACAAAACAATATATACATTATCTTTTAACCTAGCATTGTTAAAATCATACAATAACTACTAAGCCAAATGAAACAGATGTACTATATACCCTTATAAATATAAACTAGTGTATCACCTGTATACTTTTAAACACACTAATATACAAGTTTGGCACCAACAATAAGATGCAACTAGACCCATATAAACTTAATATTCGCACTGTAGCTCAAAATATACCAACTTCATATAAACTAACCAAATATATATATAGACAGAACTAGGTTTATACAACTCGTGTAGGTATATAAATAGAACGACGGAAGCCAAAATATACATATAGGTTGACATATACATAAACAACATCCATTGAAAAATCAATATACTTTTAATAAACTTTGAAATATACTATACTATAATCAATATAGTAACCAAATACAATACCATTCAAAGAAGAAGAAGTGAAGGGCACGGCGTGGAGGAGATGGAGAGTGTTTGGGTGATGCACGGTGGGGATGCGGGCGAACTGGGCTTGCTGGCCATGGTGGTGGGATGATCGGCGTTTGATGAGGAGGGAGTCTCGGCTGTGAAGTGGTGATGGCCGACCAGGGTTTTGAAGAGAGAGGCGGTGGGTTGAGGGCTTCGGCATAGTTCGACTAGGACGATGGAAGAGGAGGGTACGGTGGTGGCTCAAGGGTTGCGTGGTGCACTCGGTTGGAGGTAAGTTAGGAAAGACAGGGGAGGACGAAAACAAGTAGAGAAATTTAAAGGAAGAAGAGAAAAATGAAGGTGCTCGTATATAAAATAATTTTCTCAAAACAAATGGTGAACGAACCGAAACTTAAAATGAAACAGTATGAAAATAAATTGAACAGGGAAGAAGAAAAAGCCTGAATAGTTATCTCTGGGAAATAGTAAAAGTTTGCTATTAATATCTAGGGATATGGAAAAACAAGTGGCTGTTTTGAATTCAACGGGTAGGTATATGAAAGGTGGATAGAAACCAAAAGTTTAAAACGTGTACCGGTACGATTAACCGTTCCACAGATTTCATCGCGTACCGAATTTTCGAAATACACAAATGAATACACTGTTGAGATCAGCACGACGAGACGATCAAAACGGTATACAGATATCAGTGGTATGATTGAATTATAAAAATTTGAATTTTCTACTAGCGGAAAATGCAGCAAAAAGGCAGAAAAATAAGATCGACGGAGCCAAAGAAGTCCGAATTTTGAAAAACGAAAAACGATGTCTTCCTCATAAGAAGGTTTAGAATTTTTCTATATAAAAATATTTAGGTTTCGAAAACATTTTATTTTCGTCACTTTTTAACTGATTAAATCGAAGTAAATTTACGCGCGAAATAAACTTTCATATTTTCGGACGAAAATTTACCAGTTGATATGTTTAACTAGACGCATTCCAAATATCAAATTTTATTTCAAAATTTTATCGTTTAAAATTTCACAAAATTTCAACTAATCACGTTATTAAAACAGTTAAAATTTACGGGTCGTTACACTCTCCCCCACTTAGAACTTTTCGTCCCCGAAAAGGAAGGAGGTAGGAGAATAGAAACAACCAGAAAGAAAATAGATTAAAAGACAAGATAAAACAATTAATTTAAACCATATAATTTCAAATTAAACTAATTAATATTTAACAATTTGGTTTAATCCACTTGGTTTCACTTAAGTTAAATCAATCTATCTATTTCTAAATTCATTATCTTACTATCTAGTCATCCTCAATTAACAATTTTTAAATCATCAATTTGTATAATCAATTATTGTACTCATATTTTATTCAACAGATTTAATTTTTTTATTCCAAATTATTATTAAGTTTATTTCACTTAATATATCTTATTACATATATTTAAACCATATAAACTAATTTAAACCATAAAAGTTTTGATTTAAATAAATTTATATTCACTATTTGCTTTTAAATTCAAGGTATTTTCCTAAGTTGATCTAATTTCAATTTATTAATTAACCTTCAAAACAAAATTTATTTTTCAATTATCTTATTATTCTATTTATCTATATTAACATTTTATAATTAAAATTTAAGTGTATAACATTTATTATAACCACTCAAATTTTATTTATAAATTCAATTTATATTATATATTATCCAATTACATATTCAACTTCTGAATGATTTAGGTAAGTTGTATTAGAATGCAGTTGAACAATATACAAATAAAATTTTCCCCAGTTCAATTATTCAAGTTCAAATATTAATTCCAAATTTTGGTTTTATTTATAATTAAAATCATCCTTTAACAAAATTTAAGAAATAGATTTCCGATTAACTTTAAACAATTTAGAGATATATATAATATATTTATATCAAATCAAATTAAATTTTAAAATAAGGTACTTATATATATATATATAAATCAAATTATATTGAAGAAATTCAAATCAAAATATTTTTCAAAACAAAACCGTAGCAAAGCTACAGAATAGTATCTCCACTTCGAAACTCGAAAATGAATGTCGATGATGCGGCCGCCATCACCGAAATTATTTTCCAGCGACAAAGAGAAGAGCATTGATTTAAAAATTCTTTGAAAACGATTTCAATTTGAAAATACGTTCAATAATATACATTTTAAAATTTTAAAACCAAAGCTTGAAATTTTAGGAAATTAAATTACAGTTAACATAGATAAACAATTAAAACATAGATAAACAATTAAAACATTTTACTAATTATATATAAATTTCAGTTTTAACTTTAAAATATAAGTTAATCAATCAACATGAACATGCAAATTTTTAGATCTAAAGAATTGGACTTTAAATTGAATGTTAAAAACATAGATCTGAAATAAAACATTGTATTTTAACATATATAGATTTAATTTTAATTTAACAAAATAAAGAAAAACAATTAGTTAAATTGAACATGCAAACTTTCAGATATAAAGGATTGCACTTTAATTTGAATGTTTAAAACATAGATCTACACTTAAATATTGTTTAAGTCATAAACAAATTTCAATTTTGATTTATCAAATAATAACCAAATCATATCATACAACAAACAATTCAATCTTCATGAACAACTTTAATTAAACGAGACAATGATACATATATACATAAATTATGATAATCAAATTCAATTTTCATCAAACATTGCATCAAAATCATTATTTATACAGAAAAACATACCTTGTTACCAAAGCCTTAAAGCACATCTAGAAAAAAAGAATTCTCCTATTGAAATCTTTTCCAAATCAAAAGGGTGCTAATCCTTGAATTGATGATGTAACGACCCGTTATTTTGGACCATTCAAATCGACAATAAATCCACACATGTCGGACTTGAATAATTCAAAACAATAGATTGTTAATTTAAATTTGGCAAAACTCAGAATATACAGTAAATAAATCAATCACAAAATCACAGACACAGAGTAATACAATAATACGCAGCGGAATAGATAAAATAGTAGTTCATAAAGCTACTATATAAACATCCGAGTTAAAATAAAATACAACAGAATATCTCAAATGCAGTGAAGTCTTCAGTACAACAGATGACTTCTCTGAACAAATCAACTAGAAGAGCTGAAAGCTGAGGCGATAGTTGGATCTCCAAAGGAAGCTCCAAACTCCAAGGTGAGTCTCAAATGTTGTATCACTCGGTCTGACCCGAGCGTAAAGTAAAACACAAAACACTCGAGTCAGGATTAACATTCTTATACTAATAAATCCAACTCAAGTGAAATATCAACTGAAATACAAGTAACTTAAAGGATGTTTGGGATAACCATTCTCTAAGGATCCGTGGAACTAACTACAATGTAGAAATATACACTATAACACCGTGGTCATTTCAATTTAATTTATACTTCAAAACCCAAATATCATTTCATTTCAAATATATCTATTTTACAAAATAGTATATATATTAAATAATTTATAAAGTACAGTATTTATAATTTCCTCAAGTCTCACAAATCGATTCAAATCAACTCAAATTCCAAATTCAAATTTATTCAAAGCTCAATTTATCAATTCAGTTCTCAATAGACCATTTAAATTTTCAATATATTTCAAAGCTCTAATATTCAACATTTTCAAAGTTAAATTTAACAGTTTCATATAGCTCTTGATTTAACTTCATTATTATTTAATCAGGGAATATTCACTTAATAAATTCAATATTATTTAACTAGCCTTAAATCACAGTTTTACTAAATATTTCCTTAAATTTATTTAAACAAGAAATATTCACTAAATTACTTAAATCAAACCCAAGTTATAAATCATATCTTAAATCTCAATTTCAATAAGTTTCAAATCGGTTTAATTAAATAAAATTCTTTATTGAATACAATTTTAACTAAATTCAAATTATCTTCCCAACCTTAACTTATTCAAATTATTATTTCCAAAATCTATTTTGAAATATAAATTTAAATACTTAACCATATTATATGTATTAAATCAATCTTAATTAAATTAAATATTATTATTAAATCTATATATCATTACCATTTATATATAATAATTTAAGAATCAACATTTATTAAAAACCATATATTCTTTACAAAATCATAGAATTTATTTTCAAAATGTTTATATATGGACCAACGGTGTCTGTATATAATTTCCTATCCTATAGTCAAGTGATACGGATATTTATCATTTTAATCCGAAATTTAAATATATACGGGTAGATATCATTTCGACCCGCAATCCCAATTTCAATTCAAATGAAAATCGCTTGGGTTTATCATTTCAACCCATAACGATTTTCTCCTATTCTAAAGTCCGTTCAGGTATGTATCATTTCAACCCATAGTGAATTCTATACTAACAGGGAACTTGCAGAGTGATAACAGATAATATAAAATACAACAACAGGCATATATCATCAATAACAATATAATATAAACAACAGGATATGGTGTCATATCCCACAGGTGAACAGTTACAGATAATAGCATATATAACAATTTAAATAACTACAGCAGCATATTTCAATTGTCGTTTCAATTGAAATTAAATTTAATAAATATAAGAACGTTAATCGTGAGTGATTGCTCACCTTTCGAGGCTAGAGAGGATAAACACTAAAATCGAGTTACACATCCGAACACGAACTCCAAGGCAAAGCTAGATGGGCACGAATCGACGAATAAAGCTGATAAATCAAATTGGACGAAATAAAGTCAGAATTGGATCGATGAAGGTAATTGGTATAGGTGAACCTATATATATATAACTATATATAGATAAAAATCATATTCTAAATTCAAATACATTACAATTTAAATATATATGTATTTCAAAATTTATTGTTTAAATCTTAAAAATACATATTTTAAACTCAGTATATATGTATATACATACTATATTATAAACTTATGTAAAGACAAACAGATCATGTAAACTCACATCTTTATTTTAATATAAAGATCAATATCACATACATTATTATATATACTGTATAACTTAAAGCTTGCGTATGAAATACTTATATTTTATACTACTGTAACCATTAAGATATATATGCGACAATGTATATATGCAGACATATATAAGTATTTCAGAATCAAAGTTAATTAAAACTGGTAATATAATACATATATATAAGATAACGTTTTAAATACATAAGTATATACCTCTTATGCTGTTAAAAGAAATATAAACAAAATATAAAACATCACTTATAGGAATCACTTATATACAATGTATAAACAAATGTATAAACTAACAAATTGTAAAACATATACACGCAACTAGCATATAAAAATATTCACCTAACCAAACCTATACAAACATCATACACAAAATAACTTTAGTGTTCCTTAAAAATACACGCAACAGTTTTAACACACTTGCTTTATACCCAAAAGGAGGAAGGGAACTAACGTATATATAGCAGCTTGTAAATATAAGATATGAACATATATCTCTATATCTATACTTGCAAAAACTGTTTCAAAACAAATTTATATATATATAATAACAAAATTTAAACGTATACCATACCTTTACAAAATATATATATTACAACCAATTTTGGTTTAAAAATACAAACATAACGTATGATAAAATCTGGTATATAATATATATATGTAAACTATAAATGGACGAACTGTATATACAACTTTATAATAAAATATAGAATATAACTTGTATATAGTCGAACAACTTATATAAATTTATATATATGCGCTATATACCAACGGCTACTACTAATAATAAAATCTACTGTACTAATATCTTATAATGTAATGTAATACAGTATACCTAACCTACAATTCCTAAAACCAAATATATATGCAAGGTATGGCGACAGCAACCACTATATAACTATATTTATAATAATTTACTTTGAACAGACAAAAGCAAGGTGAAAGAAAAGAAAACAAATACTCAGATTTCAATGTATATGCAACCATATATAATAATAGTTTATAACCCAAATCCCAAAAGCAAATGTATAACTAACAGACGAAAAACTAAAGCAACTAACTTAAAGTATATATATATAGATATATAAGCAAACCTTACAGAAAATAAAATATATGTCGAAACTTGTTTATATAAACTTATAAAATAACAGACTTTATAACTCTTATATATAAACAAATATACATATAATTATATATACATATAATTATATATACACACCTATAGAATGCAATAAAGGAGGAAGGTGGCCGTAGGCGAGGCTGAGTCGGCCGGAGCTAGGTGCTCGAGGGTGGTGACTACAGGCGGCGGTCGGAGGGAGGTGGCCTCGAGTCAGGGGTGCACGGGCTATTGGTGTTGGGAGGAGGCGTTGGTCGGGTGAGGCTGAACATGGAGAAGACTGGAGAGGCTTCGGCACATAGGTGGGGACAGAGGCGGAAGTCAGTGGAGGTTTGGGTCGAAGGGGTGGGTTGAATTTGAAGAGGAAAACAAATAAATAAAGTTTCGACTAAAAATGGAGTAGAGGAACAAAAGTATTAGGCAAGCGACAAAAAAAAAGAAAAGAAAACGAAGCAGGCTAGTTTAAAAGAGAGAGGAAATGAACCGGTCACGATAATTGCGTGCAAACGTAAGCTAAAAGAAACAAAATGTAGCACTGTAATAAATAAAAATATAAAGTAGCAGGAGAGGTATAGTCAAGAGTGAATATTCAGGAATAATATTTTTAGAACAAAATGAAACAACAGAAACAAAGGAATTGGACGAACCGGAATATGGGATAGCAAAGGACAGAAGTTGAACCGGACAATATAAATCAATATAAGAATGGAGACAGCCACGCACTAAATTCGGGATTAATAAAAGCAAACGGCTATTGATTTGAACTAGTGGATATCTGAATAGACACAAGAAGCTCAAAGGGTTCGAAAACGGTTGCCGATACGATGATTGTTTTACTGATTTCGTGGTGTACCAGACTTCGAAATATACAAATAAATATACTACGGAGATCAGCACGATGAAACGGTCAAAACGGTATACAGATATCAGTGGTACGATTATTTTATCAAAAGTCGATAATCAGTACCAGAAATGCTGCTATTTTGCCAGAATTAAGATAAATGGAGCAATAGAAGTCCAAATTTGAAAAACGAAAGATGACATCTCACTCAGAAGAAGATTTAGTAATTATCTATAGAAAAATATTCAAGTTTGGAAATAAATTTATTACCATCAAATATTAACTGATTTGGATTTAATAGAATTACCCAACAGAGTAAACTTCCATATTATTAACTGTAAATTTACCATTTGCTATATCAAATCAGACGTAATCCAAATATCAAAAAAAATTATTTCAAAATATTATTATTTAAAATTCACAAAATCTCAATTAAATTAATTATTAAAACTAATAAAATTTACGGGTCGTTATAGATGACCTTCAACGATTAGATAGTAATTGGATCTTAAATTTTATTTAAGAATTTTTTTTTGTTGATGAGGGGACAAATTTTCTACCACTAAATGAAGAAGGACACAAAGAAAAGTACGATCTAATTAGGTTTAGAGAGCTTACATATGTAGACAGAAACGAAAGAAAGGTGGATCTAATCTTGTATCTCTTTTCTTCAATCTCAGCTGTAATACACCTAATTTTTGATAACATTATTCAATTGATATAATTAGATAAACTAAATAGAATAATGTAAATTTTAAGTGATAAGGGGATTAAGACTTGAATTAATTAATTAAGGGTGGAGCCTAATATAATAATTAATGGGCTAAAGAATGGTTTTAGGTTAAACAAATTACATAAGGGTGTATTAGGAATTTGCCACCCAATTACCCTTACCTTTATAAATTTTCGTCCCTACCATCTTTCTTCCCATTCACGTCATTTTAAAAACTAAAAAACCCAAGGAAGAACGACCGGCCATTAAGAGATCAAGAGGAATACAAATTAAAAGCTAGAGAATCAAACTTAGGGGAAATCAATCTCAACCCAATCTCCTTATCTAGATCAAGGTGAATAATAATTCCATCTCTATTTTGTTTTGAATCGTATATTTTCATATTTAAGGGTAAATTCGTTTTATGATATATTGGTTGATGATATGCTTGATTTATAATTTATCTGTTTAAACAAGATTGTTTAAGAGGATAAGCACGGTTTTAGGTCAAAATCGAGATTTAATGATGTTTAAATGCCATGGGAAAATTTTACGTTATGAGAAACATGATTTTGTAGTTGGGTTTCAATTTTGATAATTTTCCAAGCAATGGAAAGATCATTATGAATTTTCAATGGAAAATATAGTTATTTGGTTTTATAAATTTATTTTGGAAAATATATTGAGAATTTGGGTCTGGAATTTTGATATGTTAGATAATATGATTAAATTGAATTTTTAGAATTTTTGGGGATTTTTTCAATGTGATTTGCTATGCAAAATAAATTATTTTAGAAGAGGGACTTTTTTGCAAAATTGGATGGTTAAGACAACCAATCTGGAGTTGACACGTGGCAGGTTAGTTAAAGAAAAGCTTGCTTAAAGTAGTATAAAACCTGGTTTACTTAGAAAATTGGTTCCGTTTACTTTGGAAAGCACCTTTCAACACAGATGCTTCCGCCTTTAACTTAGTCGAAACCTACCATGCCGAAATCAATACACAAGGTATCACTATGATGGTACGCAGTGGATTGGAGATAGACGAAAGGTTAAGTGTCGAAAGCATAGCTTCCGAAGGAGTCTAAACCTTGGTTTGTTTTTAAAATGAAAAGCGCCTGCCTTTGTTTTGTTTTAGCCTTCGACGGAGTCGATGCACATGGTTTCAAAAGAGGTATTAAAAGGTTTTGAAAGTGTTTCCATTAACTTAAAATTGCTTTCGACCGGGTTCCTTTATTTATGAAAGAATGTTTTGAAAGAAGGGGTGCCGACCTAGTCGAAACCCTACTGCCGTTCTTTAACCTTTCGATGGTGTTGAAGGTGTCAATGCTGTCGAAAGGATACTTTGTTTTATAAGTTAGTGCCACTTCCAGTAGCTTTCGAAAGGGGTTAGGAGTTTCGAAGGCAATGGTTTCGAAAGGGGTTTCGACACTGACCTTCTAATATTTTACCCAGATATTAAATGCTTTCGAAAGAGATGGTGCCGACGCCATCAAGTTTTCCCTAATATTTTTATATAATAAAGGATGGTTTCAAAAGAGTTGCTTTCGCCTATATTAACTTTGACCCAAATAATGTTTTAAGTATAAACCCAATGCTTTCGAAAGGGGGACTTTCAATGATTTCGTAAGGGTTACTTCCATTGGTGTCGAAAAGGTTACTTTCAACTAGTTTCGAAGCTAAGCTTCTAAAGTTAAATGCTAATACTTTAATATAATCGAAAGGTTTCGAAAGGAAGATTTTAAAGTATTATAAAGGCATGAGCCTAATGTTTTGAAGATAGATTTTTAAGGCTTTCGAAGGAGGTCATCCTATGAAGTCGAACGTTAGGTTTCGAAGGTATCGAAAGGTTTTATAACCCAAACTCTATTTTAAAAGGAAAACCCCATGGCTATATTAAAGGAGTTTTTATAATGGTTTTGAGAAGAAGCTTTCTTTGATAAAATAATAGGTTGAAGGGATTAACCATGTTTTATATTAAACCCACAGGAGTGGTATTACTATGTTGTATGTTTGCTTCTTCAAATATAAATATATTCACTTTGTAATGGGCCCAAAATTGCATTTTGGGGATATAGGGTAGAAGAACCAGTTAGGTTAACCCAGTAGTGAATATAAATTGATTAAACTCTTGAATGAGTAGAATTGCATCTAGGAGGTCAGGAAGACCAGAATATAGGATGCTAAAATATAAAAGAAAGATATTGGTAGGGGCCAATAGGTTCTCAGTAAGCCCATGAAAACTATGTATAGGAAAAGATATTACTATGTTAAAATAATAGGTTGAAGGGATTAACCATGTTTTATATTAAACCCACAGGAGTGGTATTACTATGTTGTATGTTTGCTTCTTCAAATATAAATATATTCACTTTGTAATGGGCCCAAAATTGCATTTTGGGGATATAGGGTAGAAGAACCAGTTAGGTTAACCCAGTAGTGAATATAAATTGATTAAACTCTTGAATGAGTAGAATTGCATCTAGGAGGTCAGGAAGACCAGAATATAGGATGCTAAAATATAAAAGAAAGATATTGGTAGGGGCCAATAGGTTCTCAGTAAGCCCATGAAAACTATGTATAGGAAAAGATATTGGTAGGGGCCAATAGGTTCATAGTTTGCCCATGGAAACTATGTATAAAGAAAGATGTCAAAAAGACAGGTTTATAGTAAGTCCATGAAAACTATGATTTGATACTGGGAGTGGCCAGCAAGTTTGTAGTTAGCCCATGAAAACTATATCCAGATTGAAATATTAACAGATGTCAATAGATTCCTAGTCAGCCCAAGAAAACTAAGGTAAGAAGAAAGGATATTGGGGTTACCAATAGGTTCCTAGTCAACCCATGAAAACTAGGATAAGAGTAAGATATTGGAGTTACCAATAGGTTCTTAGTGATCCCATGAAAACTATGTATTTGGACAGGAAGGCCTTAAATGTTTAACCGGTTATTAGCCAGCCCACGAAAATTAATAGGTTAATAGTAATCCTAGAAACTATAATTGAGACAGATAGTCTAAAATGAATGGGGATGGGTAATCCAGAGTTGATTCATTTTTTTTGCATATCATCATATTATATTGTTTTGAATTGTTTTAACCGTTGTGGATGCAGGATCACAGTATATGGTTTTATAAAGGTTTTGAGATACTAGTGAGGGGAAAACCCGTTCCGCTAAGCGGTGTGGTCTCACTAGATACCTAAATAATTTGAGATGGTAGATTATTATTCATACCAGGCTTTATGTATGACTCGAAGTTTATGTTTCCCCTTAAACTCTCGGGTACTCAATTGATTTTGAGTAGTTTGAGAGTTGAGGTTTTCAAGCACCTCTTAAGACGAATAAGCTTCCGGAGACGTGCAGGAGGCATGATAGCTATTAGAGTTCTTTTTTTGATTCTGTTGTGTTGTTTGTAATGGCAAAGTTGTTATATTGCCTGTATATACTCTGATCATCCAAGCGGGCATCTTGATATGTCGCTCTTGGCGTATGTTGTAATAAATATATTTTCTCTGAACGTGATTTGCGAATTTGGGATTATGCAATGAATTGGAAATATTTTGGGATGAAATGTGATTTTATTTGAAGTTTAAATTTTTTCCATATTCATGTGTTTCTGTGTATCAACGAATCTAACTTTGCCGTATTTGGTCGCCGAAGATTAATAACTATGGATGATTGCAGCATCCATAGCTGTTAGTTTTGGGCTTCCAAGTATAGGGATGTTACAAGTTGATATCAGAGCATAGGTTTATGAAATTTTAAAAGAAAGTTAAGTCCAAAAGATTTTCAAACATAATCCAATGAATTCGAAAATATGATCGGGTTTGGGTTAATGATATAGTAACGTACTTATATTTGATATATATATATATATAAATACGTGTTCCCCTCTCTTTTAGACCATTCTTCTGTATCTTACTAAGGCTCGTATGCAGATTTACGAGAAAGAAGATATGGAAGAGTAAACGGAAGAGGAAATCTAGGTGGAGGAAGCACCACAGCCAATGGAAATTCTCGACCTAATACCAGGAGGAATCAAGGTCGACAGGCTAATGCTAATCCAAATGCTGAAGCCAACGTAGGTGCTGGAAATCCGCTAGTAGATGCGGGGATGGTGTATCAGTTGTTAGCCAATCTTTTGCAAGCTGGGGTTGCTGTTAATGTTGGAGGAGCAAATCCTGTGGCTCCAGTTGGGAATAACTATCCTAAGGTAAGCAGAGACTACACCAGTTTGGGTGGAAAGCCGTTTATTGGAACAGTGGATGCTGTTGAAGTTGAGAATTGGCTTTTGCACTGTGAAAGGATCTGTACTGATCTAGGCTTGGATGATGGGAAAAAGAGAAGGCTGACCTCTAGGTAGTTGCAAGGGGCAACACTTCACTGGTGGAATAGTATGACCTTCGATGTTCCAGAGGAAGAGTTAACATGGGCTGATTTCAAAAGAAGGTTTGAACAGAGGATTTTGTCTGAGGTTGCTAAGTCGACATTGATAAGAAAGTTCATGGATCTGGTTCAGGGAGAGACGTCAGTGGTTGAGTATGCCGCTAAGTTTGATGAGCTATTTCGATATGGATATGATATGGTTGACACTGACATCGGAAGGAATGAGAGGTTCGAGGACTGAGACCTGAGCTTGCTAGAATGACCATGACCCATATCCGAGAACCTTGTAATGTGGTGGTGGAGATAGCCATTCGCCATGAAGAAATGCTTGCTAATTTTGCTAGAGAGAAGATAGTTGAATCCCAGGGTCCTCAAGAAAAGAAGAGGAAGTTCTTTAAGAAGAAAGGAGCCCAGAAAGAGGATGCTCCCAAAAAGGCAAAGGCTGATTTAGTTTGCTATAAATTTGACAAGAAGGTTCATTATGCAAGTGAGTGCCGGTCAGGAAAGGGAAAGAAGGCTGCAGACAAGAAGTATGTGAAATGCTTTAACTGTGATTAAGTTAGGCATTACAAGAACCAGTGTCCAGAGCCATCCAGGGTGGACAAGGGGAAGGTTTTCGCTGTTGGATCATCAGCTAAGTCCGCTGCAGTTGATAAGGGAAACACCGTGATGGAAGGTACGTCTTTGATAAGAGTATACCAGTTAGGATACTTTTTGATACCGGTGCATCACTTTCATTTATATCCCAATGTTTGGTTGATAGGTTATGCTTAGAATCTACATACCTTGTTATTTCCTTAAGGGTTGCGAATCCAATAGGAGGGTATGCAACTCTAGGGATGAGATGTGACCAGTTAGAACTTGATTTGTTAGGTCATAAGTTTGCATGCAGTTAGTATGTTTATGATTTTGTAGATTTCAGAATCATTTTGGATATGGATTGGTTGAGGAGGTATGAGGCCAGGATATTATGCCAGGATGGGGAGATATCTTTGAGACACCCTAATAGTCATAATCGAATTATATTCTCAGTAGAGAATTCCGACCGGAGTAGTTTTGCTTTGTTAAGTGCAATACAAGTGGGAGAAGAGCTAACTCAGGTTCGAATTGCAAGAGAGTTTGCAGATATGTTTCAGCCAGCCACAGGACTATCACTGAAACAAGCTGTTGAGTTTCGAAATGATCTTGTGCCAAGGGCTGAACCTATAGGTAGACCACCTAGCAAGATGACACCAACTGAGATGAAAGAATTGAAGGTGCAGCTAGTGAATCTAGAAGGAAGGAATTTTATTAAACCAAGCAGTTCGTCTTGGGGAGAGGCCGCGGTATTCGTGAAGAAACCAGATGGGTCGTTGAGTATGTGTATCGACTATCGTATGTTGAACGAAAGGACGATAAAGAATAAGTATCATTTGCCGAGAATTAATGATCCGATCAGTTGAGTGGAGCCAAAGTGTTTTCCCAGTTGGACTTGGCAACAAGGTTCCATCAGTTGAGAGTGGCGGAGGACAGTATTCCTTTGACGACATTTTGGACTAGATATGGTTCGTATGAATGGTTAGTAATGCCATTCGGGTTGACAAATGCACCTGCTTTTTTGTAGATTTGATGAACTGAGTCTTCTGAGAGTATTTGGATAGATTTGTATTGATGTTTATAGATACATTTTGGTATACTCTAAGGATGAGAGAGAGCATGAAGATCATCTTAGAGTTGTGCTAGAGATGTTGAGGCAGAATCAGCCAAAGGTGAAGTTTTCCAAGTGTCATTTTTGGAAGAAAGAGGATAAGTTTTTTAGTCATGTGGTTTCAGAGAAGGAATTATCAGTCAATCCAGATAAGATTGAAGCTGTGAACAATTGGAAGAGACCAGAGACGGTGACCGAGATTAAAAGTTTTCTTGGACTTGCTGGCTACTACCAGAGATTCATCAAGGATTTCTCACGGATAGCAATGCCTTTGACTAAGCTTACCAGGAAGGAAGTGAAGTTTATTTTGTCCGACAAATGCGAGGAAGCATTCCTTAAGTTAAAGCATTTGTTAACCAATGCTCCAGTGTTAGTAGTTCCAGATGGAAACCAAGGATTGGTATTATGCATGGATGCATGTAGGACTGGATTGGGAGCAGTGTTGATGTAGAAGGTCAAAGTCATTGCTTACGCATATAGGCAGCTTAGACCGCACGAAGTAAGATATCCTACTCATGACTTGGAGTTGGCTGCGGTGATTTTTTCCTTGAAGATTTGGAGGCATTATCTCTTGGGTGAGAGATTTGAGTTGTATACCGATTATAAGTCTTTAAGATATCTATTCTCTCTGAAAGAGTTGAATATGAGACAATAAAGGTAGCTGGAGTTTTTGGTTGCTTATGATTTTGGTATAGAGTTTACTCCTGGGAAAGGAAATAAGGTAGCTGATGCTCTTAGCAGAAGACATCAGAATGTGGTGTTGGCTATGTTGGCAGAATGGAAGGATCTAGAAGCTTTGGCCAGTTGTGGTGTGCAGTTAAGATTGACTGCTAGTTCTAGTCGAAGTACTGCCATGTTGTCCTATTTAGAAGTTCGACCAGTGTTGATCGAGAGAATATCTTCTAAACTGAAGGAGGATCCATTATTAGCCAAGAGGATCAGAAGGCTTGAGGTTGGAACTGAGGTCGATGATTTGAAAGATTTTTGTCTTGACCAGAGAGGATGGTTAAGAAAGAAAGGACAGTTATGTGTTCCAGATATGGAGAACTTGAGAAGAGAAGTTCTTGAGGAGTGTCATCGGTCCAAGTTTACGATTCATCCTGGAGGGACCAAGATGTATCAAGATATGAACATGAGATTATATTGGGAAGGCATGAAAAAGGATGTTAGCTTGTGGGTTAGGCAGTGTGTAAACTGTTAACAAGTGAAGGCCGAACATCAGAAGCATAGTGGGTTACTTCAGCCTCTAGATATTCCAGTTTGGAAATGGGATTCGATATCCATGGATGTGACAGATGGGTTGCCAATGTCAAGGAGAGGAAATGAGATTATATGGATTATTGTGGACAGATTGACCAAGAGTGCCCATTTCATTTCAGTAAAGTCGACCAGTTGGGCACCTGTTTTGCGAAGTTGTTCATGAAGAACATAGTTAGACTTCATGGAGTTCCTAGTAGCATAGTCAGTGACAGAGATGCTTTATTTACTTGTGAATTCTGGAAGAGTCTACAGGATGTGTTAGGCACTAAGCTCAACATATCACCCACGGACGGATAGGCAGAGAGAGGGAGTCAATAAGGTACTCGAGGATTTGTTGAGAGCTTGTGTATTGGACTTTGGTGGATCTTGGGAGGATCACCTACATTTGATTGAGTTTTCCTATAATAATAGTTATCAGACTAGTATAGAAATGGCGCCTTTTGAAGCTTTGTATGGAAGGCTATGCAAATCCCCTGCATGTAGGTTAGAGACTGGAGACAGATTGGTCTTAGGTCCAGATTTGGTAAGGGAGGCGTCAAAGAAGATTGAGTTGATCCGAGAATGGATGAAGGAAGCTCAATCTAGACCCGAAGAAGTACGCAGATAAAAGGCGTAAGGACCTAGAGTTCTCGGTTGGAGACAGGGTTTTCATTAAGGTATCACCGATGAAGGGTGTGGTACGGTTTGGGAAATCAGGAAAGTTGGCCCCAAGATATGTTGGTCCATTCCAGATTATAGAAAGGATTGAAAAGCTCGCATGCAGAGTAGAGTTGCCGAGCAGTATGGTAGGTGTCCATAATGTATTTCATGTGTCTCATCTTCGCAAGTATGTGCATGATCCAGAGGCTACTATTCCTCTGATAGAGTTGGAAGATCTAGTAGTAGAGCCTAATTTAACTTTTGTTAGACAACCAGTTCGGATTGTAGCGAGAGATGAGAAAAGATTGAGAAACAAGACAGTTGAGTTGGTGAAAGTTCAATGGAGCGACAACGAAAAGGACTGTACTTGGGAGACAAAGGACAAGATTCGAGATACTTATCCTGATCTTCTTTGAGGGTATGTCTATATTAGATTTATATAGATACTTCCTAGTTAGGTAGATAGTATGGTTGTTAGGAGTCGTTACAGATGATTGCTATGTTTGGTATTTAGTCCTTACTGGATTTCGAGGATGAAATTCTTTAAGGAGGGGAGCTTGTAACACCCCTAATTTTTGATAACATTATTCAGGAGATTTAATTAGATAAATTAAATAGAATAATGTAGATGTTAAGTGATAAGGGGATTGGGATTTGAATTAATTAATTAAGGTCCGAGCCTAATATAATAGTTAATGGGCTAAAGAATGGTTTTAGGTTAAAAAATTACATAAGGGTATATTAGGAATTTGCCACCCAATGACCCTTACCCTTATATATTTTTGTCCCTACCAACTTTCTTCCCATTCATGTCATTTTAAAAACTAAAAACCCAAGGAAGAACAGCCGGCCATTAAGAGATCAAGAGGAATACAAATTAAAAGCAAGAGAATCAAGCTTAGGGGAAATCAATCTCAACCCAATCTCCTTATCTAGATCAAGGTGAATAATAATTCCATCTCTATTTTGTTTTGAAACATATATTTTTAGATTTAAGGGTAAATTCTTTTTTATGATATATTGGTGGATGATATGCTTGATTTATTATTTATATGGTTTAAACAAGATTGTTTAAGAGAGGATAAGCACGGTTTTAGGTCAAAATCGAGATTTAATGATATTTAAATGCCATGGGAAAATTTTACGTTATGAGAAACATGATTTTGGAGTTGGATTTCAATTTTGATAATTCTCCAAGCTATGGAAAGATTATTATGAATTTTCAAAGGAAAATATGGTTATTTGGGTTTATAAATTTATTTTGGAAAATATATTAAGAATTTGGGTCTGGAATTTTGATATGTTAGATAACATGATTAAATGAATTTATGGAATTTTTGGGGATTTTTCCAAAGTGATTAGCTATGCAAAATAAATTATTTTAGAAGAGGGACTTCTTTGCAAAATTGGTTTTGGTTAAGGGAAGGGCTTAATTGATTAACTTAACCATGGTTTAGATCGAGATTAGCGACAGTTATTTTTGGAAAATAATTTGAAAAAGTTAAGGCAACCAATCTGGAGTAGACACGTGGCAGGTTGGTTAGAGAAAAGTTTGCTTAAAGTAGTATAAAACTTTGTTTACTCAGAAAATTGGTTCCGCCTACTTTGGAAAGTACCTTTCGACACAGATGATTCCGCCTTTATCTTAGTCGAAACCTACCATGCCGAAACCAATACACAAGGTATCACTATGATGGTACGCAGTGGATTGGAGATAGGCGAAAGGTTAAGTGTCGAAAGCATAGCTTCCGAAGGAGCCGAAGTCTTGGTTTGTTTTTAAAATGAAAAGTGTCTGCCTTTGTTTTGTTTTAGCCTTCGACGCAGTCTATGCGCATGGTTTCGAAAGAGGTTTTAAAAGGTTTTGAAAAGGTTGCCATTAACTTAAGATTGCTTTCGATTGGGTTCGTTTATTTTATGAAAGAATGTTTTGAAAGAAGGGATGCCAACCTAGTCGAAACCTTGCTGCTGTTCTTTAACCTTTCGATGGTGTTGAAAATATCAATGTTGTCGAAAGGATACTTTGTTTTATAAGTTAGAGCCACTTCCAGTAGCTTTCGAAAAGGGTTAGGGATTTCGAAGGCAATGGTTTCGAAAGGGGTTTTGACACTGATCTTTTAATATTTTACCAAGATGTTAAATGTTTTCGAAAGGGATGGTGCCGACGCCATCAAGTTTTCCCCAATATTTTTATATAATAAAGGATGGTTTCGAAAGAGTTGCTTTTGCCTATATTCACTTTCACCCAAATAATGTTTTAAGTATAAACCCAATGCTTTCGAAAGGGGGACTTTCAATGACTTCGGAAGGGTTACTTCCATTGGCGTCGAAAGGCGTACTTTCAACTGGTTTCGAAGCTAAGCTTCTAAAGTTAAATGCTAATACTTTAATATAATCGAAAGGTTTCGAAAGGAAGATTTTAAAGTATTATAAAGGCAGGAGCCTAATGTTCTAAAGATATATTTTTAAGGCTTTCGAAGGAGGTCATCCTATGAAGTCGAAAGCGAGGTTTCGAAGGTATCGAAAGGTTTTATAACCCAAACTCAATTTTAAAAGGAAAAACCCATGGCTATATTAAAGGAGTTTTTATAATGGTTTTGAGAAGAAGCTTTCTTTAATAAAATAATAGGTTAAGGGATTAACCATGTTTTATATTAAACACACATGAGTGGTATTACTATGTAGTTATGTTTGCTTCTTCAAATATAAAAATATTCACTTTGTAATGGGCCCATAACTGCATTTTGGGGATAAAGGGTAGAAGAACCAGTTAGGTTAACCCAGTAGTGAATATAAATTGATTAAACTGCTGAATGAGTAGAATTTCATCCAGGAGGTCAGGAAGACCAGAATATAGGATGCTAAAATATAAAAGAAAGATATTGGCAGGGGCCAATAGTTCTCAGTAAGCCTATGAAAACTGTGTATAGGAAAAGATATTGGCAGGGGCCAATAGGTTCATAGTTTGCCCATGGAAACTATATATAAAGGAAGATGTCAGAAAGACAGGTTCATAGAAATCCCATGAAAACTATGAATTGATACTGGAAAGGGCCAGTAGGTTTGTAGTTAGCCCATGAAACTATATCCGGATTGAAATATTAACAGATGTCAATAGGTTCCTAGTTAGCCCAAGAAAACTAGGGTAAGAAGAAAGGATATTGGGGTTACCAATAGGTTCCTAGTCAACCCATGAAAACTAGGATAAGAGTAAGATATTGGAGTTACCAATAGGTTCTTAGTGATCCCATGAAAACTATGTATTTAGACAGGAAGACCTTAAATGTTTAACCGGTTATTAGTCAGCCCATGAAAACTAATAGGTTAATAGTAATCCTAGAAACTATAATTGAGACAGATAGTCTAAAATGAATGGGGATGGGTAATCTAGAGTTGATTCGTTTGTTTTGCATATCATCATATTATATTGTTTTGAATTGTTTTAACCATCGTGGATGCAGGAGCACAGTATATGGTTTTATAAAGGTTTTGAGATACTAGTAAGGGGAAAACCCGTTCAGCTAAGTGGCATGGTCTCACTAGATATCTAAATGATTTGAGATGGTAGATAATTATTCATACCAGGCTTTATGTTTGACTCGAAGTTTATGTTTTCCCCTTAACTCCTGGGTACTCAATTGATTTTGAGTAGTTTGAGAGTTGAGGTTTTCAGGTACCTCTTAAGATGAATAAGCTACCAGAGACATGCAGGAGGCATGATAGCTATTTAGAGTTCTCTTTTCTTTTGATTCCACTGTGTTGTTTGTAATGAAAAATTTGTTATATTGGCTGTATATACTCTGATCATCCAAGGGGCATCTTCATATGTCGCTCTTGGCGTATGTTGTAATAACTATATTTTCTCTGAACTTGATTTGCGAATTTGGGAGTATGTAATGAATTGGAAGTATTTTGAGATGATTTTGTTTGAATTTTAAATTTTCTCCATATTCATGTGTTTCTGTGTATCAATGAATCTAACTTTGCTGTATTTGGTCACCGAGGATTAATAACTATGGATGACTGCAACATCCGTAGCCGTTAGTTTTGGGCCTCCAAGTAGGGGGATGTTAAATCAACCATCAAAACCAAGCTCCCATAACCCTCAAACTCTAGCCTCCTGTTTCATTTTTGTAGCCGAAAATTACAGCCTTTGTAATGGGTATTAAATCCATTTAAGCCTATGTAAAAATATTACACAATTAAATCAATTTTAATCCCTTATCAATATCGTATATCGATTGATATATTCATAACTATTATAAACATATCTTGTAATATTTTTTCTCAAATTATATTCAAATTTATAATTAATATTTCATAAATGTTATTTAATTTAATTAATCTATAATAATTATAAACTAATTAAGTCATTTGGTCAAAGGAGGATTCATTGTTTCAGTAGGGTGGTCGTCAAGCGTAAATTTGGTCAGCGATAAATATCGAATTATTCGAATATTAATGTTCGCCCATCACTTAGCAGGTGGTGTGACATTTTGGCCAAATTTATCGCTTACTTAGTTTCTATAAAATCCAGTTTTACTTTGTTAAGCATTACCTAGTTGTGACTTTTATTTACACCAATTATCTTCATCAAAGCTATATCGCTTTGGACTTATGGAATTTGGTAGTGGTCAAAATCCCAACATCGTCCACATTCAATGTCATAGTCAAACCCATCCTTGTTTAAATAATAACAAATATTATTAACCGAACTACTTTGACCAGAGATTTTGACTTTGAGTTGACTTGAGTTGACCGTGATACTAACCCCATATAACTGAGGAGACAAATTCTCTAGTGAATAGTGTATAAATTCCAATACTTCTACTCGATCCAACTCTAATTACTCGATGGACGTCATGCCATGATTTGAATCAAAGTGGAGCTTTCATATTAAAGATCAATATTATTCTTAAGTCGAGAGAATTGTGTAAATCAGCCACATCGATATTTTCTTTTTGACCTTAGTTTTATTAACAAATAAAACTATCGACTAATTCGTTCTATAGTTATCCAATAACTATTAGTACGTAACTACTTAGTATCCCCAGCAGTCATGAGTAATACACTGTCCAACATTTGGAGAGCGTTACATACTCTAGTCTCAATAGATACATCAATATCCAATCTTGATACATCTTAACCAGGAACATTTAAAATGGTATATTTATTTTCATTGTGATAAATTACTGACAGTTACAACACTTTGTAACTACTATCACAAAACATATCATTTATGGATTTTCTATTAAATATACTTTAATTAAATTAATTAATTAATATAACAAATTAAATCAAGTATATATAGAAAGAAAACACCATTTATTTTGAACAAGATGGATTATCAAGTTAGATTTATGTAACAAATTATGTAATTACCCCTAGGGCATGCAACTAACTCTATCAACACACACACGCACATAGCACACTCACGCACACTGGCTGCGCACACGCATGCTCACTGGTGCATCAGTCATCCATGACTGATAAATTGGTCGGCCATGCCTAGAGCAAACTACGCTACAGGCCGTGCATTCTTCAATCAATTACCAGTAGCTTCGACTGCCCGATTCTCTTCCGCTCGACTCCCGCATTAGCACTACATATCATAAGCAAGGAATAAATTGATATAGACATAGATTAGTGAGTACGTTTACTCACCTGAAGCTTGCTGCTTCCTCTCCCACTATGATCGTACGCACCTAAAACCCCGCACAACAATCTAAACTCAATTTCCTTTCCGATGATTATGCATATGTGTGTTGAGATGCGTATATTCAAATTTGAGAATTTATTACAATTTATATGATCTAATATTGAATTTCAAAGTGATGAAATTTGGTGGGATTTTGATTTTATGAAGTTAACTAAAATGAAAGGGATGATTTGTATATATATAATGTGGTGAAACTCGAGAGAAAAGAAAAGTCTAGAAACGGGTCTGGACTTGGAATATTTAGGCCTAAAAATAAGTATATATTCATTTTTATTTCTTTCTTTTGTTAATTATTTTCCATTTATAACAAATTAGAACAAAATTCCAATTAAAATTTATATTTACAATAGTTAATTATTTACTCATTACTATAAAATTCCCAGAGTTTAATTTTCCATTGTTTAACTTATTTAAATAAAAATATTCAATATTCTCACTTTAAGCCCAATATTAAATAATTTCCAAATTAATTCATTTCACAAACTTCAAAACAAATGATTATTTTCAAAACTATTTGATTTCATCACCAATTACCTTATTATAAAATTTTGATCTAAATATATTAAATTACTCATTTTTAATTTCGAAATCCATTTTTAATTCATTAAATATTTATTGTTAATTACCCCCTAAAACCGGGTTATTACAGACTCCCCCTTAACAAAATTACGTCCTCGCAATTTCTTAGGAGGAATCTACAGCAAAGCCGATAACTCTATCATCAATTATATTTAAATGCAAATCAAATAATCATTATAAAAAATATCACAATACTCTATCTTCACTTGAACTTCAATCACAAAATCTTTTCCATCAAAATAACTTCACTTCAAACTAAATTTCAAAATATTAACTCAAAAACACTTTGCCTTATACAAAATACTTCTCTTTGGTTAACACCAACTATATAAATACTTTCACATGAATTTATAAAACAAATTCTTTCCAAATTAAGTTTTCATTTTGAGAACAAAATTTCACAAACTTGATTTTTTTCCCAATAATTAATGATATTCATGCCCAAAAAGATTCCTTTATGGTCAAAATATACTATTCAATATTCATTAATTTATACATACTTATTTGCATTCCAAAAATTTCTTCCATATTAACTTTATAAAATCACTTAAGTTCATAATATTTTATTATAATACTTAATTATCAAAGTCAATACAATATTAATATATATTTATTTCATAAAACTCTCCAAAATTCAAATTTTAAATTTTTAGATAATTATACTTTTCTAAAATTTTCCTTATTCAATTAAATCAAAATATCCAAAACATGTAAATTAATTTATAGTCACATAAATATAATACCCCAAAATCCTACATATTAATTCCAAATATCAATAAATTATAAACTATTCAATTATAATTTCAAATTCATAAATAAATCCTTTACACATTATTACAATCATGATTTAATGTCCATAGAAAACCAAATTCAATTCATTTATAATTTCTCAAAAACTTTACACAGTTCATTTCAACACATATCATATTTCAAAACCACAAACGCTATAAAATATAATGATGTAGCCTCGCCATATATTTTAGTGATTTACCAATATCAGTTGGTTGCAATATTGACTGCATAACCAGTACTGCCTCGCTAGTAATCATGGCTATCCACTAATATCCAGTACTGCACACATCACCAAATTATACATATTAAACCTATACAACACATTTTTTCCAAAATAATAAATATAAACTCTCATTTTCCAAAACCTTCCAAATATTGATTTCAAAAACAACTTTATCAAAAGTACTTACTTTACATATAGTGTTACTTAAAATATTCATCCTTTCCAAAATACTTTAATTTCCTCAAAATATTTATATCTTCTCAAAACATTGTGTTCAAATGTCTCGTTATAGTGTTTATGAATCCCTATCGAATACGTGTGCACTCGCATCGACCAAAATTCTTAAAGCACTCAACGGACAGATTAACACAATTCATTTCAAAAAATCGCATAACATTATTTATACAAACCTTTACATTGTTTCCTTAATAATTATTAACTTATACCATACTTAATAAAATTCAATGCTTCATTATAATATTTCCAATTCAAAGTGTGTGTGTATAAACCAAAATCTTTTCTATAACAAACACTCATCCATCTTAAAATATTTATATACATTCTCTAAATACGTATCAAATAATAATTCACTTTTTAATTTTTTTTAACATTACATCACAATAAGGAATCATCATACCTAATATATATATTCCCAAGGAATTCTCAATCAAAATATTTACTTAGTTTTCAGAACATTTAATAACAAACCCTATTCATATATATATATATATATATATATATATGTGTGTGTGTGTGTGTGTGTGTATGTATATGTATGTATGTATGAAAAGTCTTATTTATAATAAATACTTAATAATATCCAAACATTTCTCAAACATTCTATGAATATCTATATTAAATCAAAATACCATTTCAATAACCATTATTTTGTATCAATAATAACTCATTCCATTAAGCATTATATAATATCAGACATACACCTCACACCTTTATAAATAGCAAACAAAGATAAAAATTAAACATGTTTTACAACTTTAATAATACATATGGATATTCAACCAACAAAATAATAATTAATTCAACACAAACGATTTTTAATAACCAAATAGGTATAAATAACAACAACTAAGGCACTTAGTGGAATACAGGTAAATAAATTTACCACCGCGCACTCTGATCCAAAATTAAAGCAAAAATCGACAATTCAAAATTAAACCACTCAAGGTTAATCATTTTACATTTATATTCATACTCAACTTATCAAAATCCAAATATATTATATATACAATAATAACAAATACATCCCCAGATGATTACCCCAACAAGCATCCTATAGATATTCCTATTATCCCTAATTATAGGGTAACTACCCAACTCACCCAAAGGGGGTAAGGACTCTCTGTCTCAGCTAGGCCAAGGACTCGTGTCTCTTATATACAATGTATTGTTCTAAATCTGCTCTGATACCATTTTGTAAACACCCCATCTCCATACCCATACTATCCAAGAGTATTACTGAGTAATACGGTCAGATAATATGGAGAATGAGGCTATATGGGGTACACACATGAATATTTCCTTAGGCTAACACTAGTACGTATTCAAACAACGAATAAATAACTTACCTACACGTACACAGTATCAGTACAAAGTAATAAACACATATGCCTCCAGGATAGAACAATACACAATATATAATGAATATCAGAGAACACAGAGTCAGAATCGCAACAATAATGTATAATACTAAATATATACAAAGTATATCTAATATACATCACATGAATATACACATATGAAACAATACAATACAAGATGATAAATACTATATTAAATACTTAATCTCCTCTATGCCGAATAAACACAAGTTGGTCTCACTGTCCCTGAACCTGTAATGTCTCGGACTAATCCGAGTATTATGTAAATAACACATGGTCAGACTATATCTAAATCAATGGTTAATATAAATATGTAACTCAATAGGTGCAAGGTATAATAATATGATAACATCATTAGAATAAAACAAGATAAACATCCACAATATCAATTATATAAATATCAATGTATGCATAGTGTAAAATTATAAAATCATGAACAATCCCCAAAGTATCATAGAACATAAAATACCCTAAAACCTTGCGTAAAGATGTCATCACCCATATAAATGCACACCAATCAGAAATCTCAGAATCAACATCAAGGGGATGAATCATTCATATTTAGAAATAATCATCAAAATCCAAAAATCAAAAAAATGGTTTGTGCTAGCACATGGTAATGCCCAAGTAAAATCAATAATGAGTAAGCCATCTACCTAAAGAGAATATGCCATATGCCTAGAATGGGTAGGTCATCTTCCCATCAATCACATAAAGTTAAGATTCGTGGATTTACTATATATTGGACATAGTCTTAGGTAGGAATATAAATAGTATAGGCCTATCTACGACACATCGAAACCAAATGGGAGACTGACATCACACACACACCAGATCTAGGAGATTCACATGTCTCCGTCTGACACTGCTCCTATAGTCATTGGTTACCTCCCCCTCAGTATCGTGACAATATCCACCGCATGTCATAAATACACAACAAAACAACGCTATGCATTAATCACGACCCAACACATTGCCTTTATTGATAACCGAATGTTGGCCTAGGTGAAAAAAGGGCAAACGCACACAGCTAAAGCACACAACAATATATATATATAAGGGTGTCACAAATTCATGGCACGACCATCGTGATCAGGCCACCAGGGTGGATACTGGTCAATGTGGAAAATAGGCACAAGGACAAATTTTCATAAAAATTTTGGCTGAAGGATAACAAGTTTTATTTTTAGGCTGAAGGACAAACTTTGAAAGATAATTAGGCTGAAGGACAATGCTAATACAACTAGCATTTTGTACAATGTAAAACTGGATATAATGCTAGTTATAATTAGCATTTTGTACAATGTTTGCACTGTACAAAATGCTAACTATATTTAGCATTGTCCTTCAGCCTAATTTTATTTCAAAGTTTGTCCTTCAGCCCAAAAATGAAACTTTGTGTCCTTTAGCCTAAATTTTTTTCAAAGTTTGTCCTTGTGCCTAATTCCCTCCTGGTCAATTTGGTTCACTTTCGAAACACAATAGGAGTTGGACAAAATATATAGACATATAGTATCTATATTCAATAGCTAACACATAGCTTCACATAAATGCCAACACACGACTTTATAAGTTGTCGACATACGGCTCGATACAATCGCCGGCACATGTCTATACTATCGCCGACACACGGCTATATACATGACTCACCGCAGTGACCCTCTCCATAAATCCCCGTCAGGTGAGTGTCATTTACTTACAATGAATAGCCGAATAAATATCACAATGGTGTCTCATACCACCGTTTGATACTCAAACATTTATTCACTGCTTATAAGCCCCACTCAATCACCACAATATTCTATATAACGAGTCCAAAAAATAACTGGAGAAATATTATTGAAAGTCCCTAGACCAGATGGTATTATAACTTCGTTTATTCTAATTCCTCATCACCCAAAATTAAATATATCAAAATCGTAAAGGTATCATCAGTGTATCATATCAAAATCACAAATCAATCAATATCAACAGTGAATCATTCATATAATCCAATGCAATATAAAAAGAAGTAGAAGTCGGAAAAGTAATATAAAATAGATTAATCAAAAATACATGCATACATACATACATATACATATATAACAGACAAATCAATATTCAATAATAAATCGATCATAACATATAACTTTGATATAATAAAATTTTGAACTTTAGAAATGGAGTATGAATATATTCTAAGATTTAGCTAAATAACCAATTAAAACTAAATATAAAACTTTCTTCCAAATAAATTACTAGTTCCTAACCTTTTTATAAATTTAAATAATAAGTTAACATTCACCGATAACATTAGAAAACTCATTTCTTTTTTTTTTGAAAACCCCAAAAGTACTTTATAAAACTAAATATTACGCATAAAAATTATTTCATAATTTTTTATAACTAAATAATATTTTAAAATAATTATAAAGCATCCAAATCAATTTTATATATTATAATCAATTAAATACATTTTCAAAACTCAAATTATATATTAAAATTTCATAAAGTATACTTTGAAAACTATAAAATATCAATTAAGAATCATTTCATATTTTTCATTTTAATAATAATACTTATAAATTCAGTTTATTAATTTATTAAACTTTAAATTATATTTACGTACATATATAATATCAAAGCGTGTGTCTATATATATATATATATATTAGAGTTTAAGTATATTTATTTTAGTTTTTTTATATCTTAATACATGAAGATGTATACATATTTTTTAATTATAATTAAATGATGCTTGCACACACATAAAGGGTTGCACACACGCACACATGCATGATTACACACACATAGAAGCTTACACATGCACATGTTTGCACACTCATGCACACTAGTTGCATGCACATTAGTTGCATGCACACTAGTTGCACGCACACACGCTCATTGATGCACTAGTCATCCATGATGGTCCACCAGTCGGCCATGCTTGGAGTAAACTACGCTCTAGGCCCTACGTTCTTCAATTAATTTCGAGTTGCTCCAACAGCCCGATTTTCTTCCGCTCGACTCCCATATTAGCACAATATACCATAAGCAAGGAATAAATTGATATAGAGATAGATTTGTGAGTACATTTACTCACCTAAAGCTTGTTGCTTCCTCTCCCTCTATGAACGCATACACCCAGAGCCCCACACAGCAATCTAAACTCGAAGTCCTTCCCAACGGTAATGCATATATGGGTTGAGACGCATATATTCAAATTTGAGAATTTATTACAATTTATATGATTTTATATTGAATTTCAAAGTGATTAATTTGGTGGGATTTTGATTTCCTCAAGTTAACTAAAATGAACATGATGACTTGTATATATAGAATGAGGTGAAATCTCGAGAGAAAAGAAAAGTCTAGAAACGAGTTTGGACCTTGGAATATTTGGGCCTAAAAAAATAAGTATTTATTAATTTTTGTTTCTTTCTTTTGTTAATTATTTTCCTTTTAAAACAAATTACAATAAAATTCCAATTAAAATTTATATTTACAATAATTAATTATTTACTCATCGCTGTAAAATTTCCAGAGTTGATATGTTTTATATTTTAACTTATTTAAATTTAAATATTTAATATTCTCATTTTAAGCCCAATATTAAATAATTTCCAAATTAATTCATTTCGCAAACTTTAAACAAATGATTAATTTCAAAAATATTTAATTTCATCACCAATTACCTTATTATAAAGTTCTAATATTCTAAAATATATTTAAATTACTCAATTTTAATTTCAAAAATCGATTTTTAATTCATTAAATATTTAGTTAGTTGCCCCTAAAACCGGAGTTACAAGGCTTGTGTCTCTTTTACCGGTATTGTTCTAAACCTACTTTGATACCAACTGTAACACCCTACCTCTATATCTATACTACCAAAGAGCATTATTAGGTAATACTATTTGATAATATGGAGAATAAGGCAATATTAAGCTATCACGTATGAATATTCCCTTGGGCTAATACTGGTACGTATTTCAAAACCCATAAACTACTCACCTATACATACCCGATATCGTCACAAAGCACTAATCACATGCATTTCCAGGATAAAATAATACACAATATAAAATAAATTATAGAGAATGTAGAGTCATCAACGCAACGATAACATATAATAGAATATAAATATATAAGTCAAACTAAGTCTACAAAAATAGTCAAATGCCCATTTTCTATCAAATAAATACAATGTATATGCCTAATACATACATTTTATAATCAACATACATGAGGCTACATAAGTAGATAATGATGCACTAGTCAACTAATAAACCAGTCTTCAACTATGCCCCACAATCATAAGCTGGTCACTTTATCCATGAACCTAAAATATCTCAAACTGACTCGAGTATTATATAAATAATACATGGGTCAGACTATGTCTAAATGTGATGTCAATATATAGCAGTAGGCATGTATACTCATGTGTGACTCAAAGTGTCAAGTGAACACCTCATATATAACAACACTTCTCTAACCATACATATATCAACGCTCAAATCAAAGCAAAGTTGGGAACACATCAAATAATTTAATTTATATAAGGAGCGAAACATCTAAACTTTCAACAACCATCAATACATAAGAAGTCATCAAGCTCCACAGGACGAGCACATAACAATGCCCAAGATTATCTCTCAAATAATCATGAAGTAGAAAATACCTGGGTCCGTCATGCTCATATCAGTAAACAAAGAAACATCCATATAATAGCAATACACATCAATACATAATAGGCTAACACCTCAACGTAACCTCAATTATCCTCCTTGATAATCTCATGTACGGGGATTAACCTTACATTGGATACATAGTCTCAAGTATAGTCATCTACTCATCATCAGACTACGTCAAAATCAAAGAGGTGTACAAATGTCATATGTCTATCGATTGCACATCATAACCAAAAGGGAGACTGACAACCACTCGCTTGCTCCAAGATCCTACACACGAGCATGTTTGGCACTGCTCCTACGGTCTTTATTTACCTAAACGACCATCGTAACCCAATATCCATCGGGTGCAAGTCTATGATGTGCAATGGTCACGACCCTGCAAGTGCCCCCAAATAGCAACAAACTGCCGACCTATGTGACATGGGGTAAAAGCACACATCAATAACACATAGCTATGTAACACAAGGTGGTCACGAATTCGAGGTGCGACCTCGCAACCATGCTACTAGGATAGATACTAGCCTATGGTTTACTCCTCCATGTATAATAGGAGCACACAACACACATAGTAATGGACATACCCATATAGGCACACATCTATATATATTTATTGGCACATAGCCTTGCTCACTACAGTGAGTATTACCTCTTATACACATCATATATAATGACCCAGTATTGTTATCCCCATTCAAGTGTCATCTACTCACAAGGAGTAACCGAATAAATATCAACTCTGATGTCCCATACCACTAGGTGTTACTCGCTCGTTTCTCAATGTTTGTACACTTTATTCACTCTATCCAATAATATACTATGCAACAAGTCCAAAGAATAACCAAAGAAATATTACCGAAATTCCCATACCAATCGGCAATAGAACTCTGTTTATTCAATATCCTCATCGCACGAAAAATAAATCAAACAAAGCACACAATAGAATTACTTAGTGATTTGAAAGGGGTTTTGTTATAAAGTACACTTTTCCAAAATCTTTAATACAATCTCAAATACTAATATCAAATTTAAAGAAGAGTGATTTGCTTGAACGAATATCACTACTGTTGTCAAACTTTTATTTTAAGGAAGATTAAATTATAAAATTCTCATTCTTTCCTAAATCCTCTTATAGTTCTGAAAAGATATATTTTCAAACCTCTTATGTAACTACAAAGAAATTTAAATATTAAACTTTCATTCAATTTCAAATCTCTTAAACTCCTTTTTCAAAATAATTCATAAACTTCGAAATTCTTCTTTAATAATTGAAAATATAATATAAACAAGTTTTATGATTCATAATTTTTTTAAACAACAAATTAAAATAATATTGTTTTTCCAGAAAAGATTTTCAATTTGAAATAATTCTCAGAGCATGAAATAAATTTCCGACGGTAATATATTTAAAACCCTCATTTAGACCCCAAATCACTTCTAGACCATTATTGAAAAGCAATTCTTCAAACTAAAAATCTATCTTATATAATACCTTCCCAAGTTTTAATATCAAAATATCAATTTATACAATTAGCTTACACAATAATTCTCTAAAATTTCTTTCCATAATAATTTAATTCCTTTTATATATAAAAAATCACACACACAAATATATATTACTTTCAAAATTTTACTCAACAATGTATATAATCGTTACACCCATATTTCTCAAGTTGTGTTAAAACCAGATCGAATGAGACGTAAAGCCATAAGAACGGCCATAGAACATGAGAGCTAGCCTGCAACCGAAATCTTTGTTTCAACTAAAAGAACTACAGCTAAAGAGCATGAAGTCACAATGAGATGAAGTGCTGAGCTCATAAATCAGGCCGAGGAAATATCATGTATGCACCAACGTAATGCATTGCTATCAAAATGAAGTGGTGAAGAATGTGCCGCCCTCAGAATGTAACAAATGCGGGAGTAAAATAAGAATAGAAATAGAGGAAAACTGCTCTGTATCCAAAGGACCCACTAGGTCCAATTACTAATCTTAAAAACTTATGCATTGCTAACTCTTTCAAGTACAGATATGCCCTGATGTTATGGAGGACTCCTTGAGTAGTACCATAAGGAACCAAGCATTCCAAGGGTCACACACAAGGTCATCCAAACTTCATTCCACCACAAATTTACGCTAGTTAGAGAAAAACAAAGAAGCCAAGAGCAGGCTAGAACAAGCCAGAGCAGGAGCAGGTCAGCATTAACTAGCACCACAGCTCAAACCAGGCAACACAAGCTAACTCATCCCTAACACAAATGTCAAAATCAACACAACAAATTGGGGGAAGACGGTTCAACTACAACCGTCTCAGCGCAACATCATACAAATGAAGCACTCTAAACAGCACAGACCATCCTCATTAATCCCAATGGCACTCAAAGCAGAACAAAGACATGGATCATCACTTTGTCAAAAACAAAGTGATAAAGGTAAAATAACTAACTCTTGAAAGAAATAAGCAATGCAGATAGTTCCTCTCACAAGGACTCATATGCAAAGCTAATTCAAATTTAAAGTCTTCCACCACGATTTCAAATATTCCCGCTCCAATTTCAGATATTCCCACTTCAATTTCAGGAGTTTCCGCTTTTATCCCAAACTTTCCGCCAAAGATTCATCAACAGCCCGGGTGCATCAAACAGACGATGCAGATAGATTGCACCTGGCAGGATCCAAGGGCTGAAGCACAACGGCAAGAGAAGGATTGTAGCGATCCGCGTACATCTCTAAACTATAAATAGAAAAAGCACTGTAGCAGGAAGGAAACATTTTCCACTTTTCGATACTTTTAAGGTTTAAAAAGAAACTATTGTACTCTTTGCCATTGAAATCTGTTCTAGAAAATAAAAAGGAAGAAAGAGAAATCTCCCCTATGGACGTAGGATTCCTTAACATCCAAACCACGTAAATTCCTTATGTTCTTCACTATTTCCTGCATTTTGTTATTTAACTGCTTAGTTTTCAGTACCGAATCTTACACTATTTGTATTGGAATTAAATATTAGTGGGATTTGACATTTTAACAAACATGTTAAAGTGCAACTACCCAATTGTGTAAGTATCTAGCGACATAGTTACAACTTCACGGAAAATTTAATACCACTTAATTTTGCTAATTCAAACAATTGAGGTAATTAGTATGATAATTACTTCATCACTAGCTTGAGTGTTGTAAGGCGAAAAATCTTACCAACAATAATAAATCCCATAAATAATAATTCTCATACAATGAATAAATTTTCACACAACTTGTTATTACTTCAAAATGTTCAAATAAAATACTCATAACTTGAAAATTATAAATTTTAAATACCATTTATATAAAATCATTCAAATATTTTTGTAATCGTCAATAAATAAAAATAAAAATATTCAAAAATTTACTTATTTAATCAAATCCCAAAAATAATCACTTCCAAATAATTTCTATTCACATAATTCTCGAAGTTATTCCACTTTTATATTTTCTATTAATAATAACGTTTTTAATGTTAAATGAATAAATAAAAAGTGATCTCAAAGTCACCATTTATATTAAAATGTTTTCACTGCATTTAAAACTTCCAATTTTAATTCATTTATTCCTTTCCAATCAATTTCAAGTATTGTGTCCAACTAATGCAATCATCTATTTATTGTGCACAACATATGATACTAGTGTATTCAACAATCGACTAATATATCATCACAACAACATAGAATCAAGAAAATGCAACTCAATTTCATCCAATTCAATCCATATCAATAAAAAATTCACTACCAAACAACCAATGGAAATTGAAGAAATGAACATTTAGACAATAGTTGTGAGTTAAGAAAATAACTCACTTATTGACGTTTCCTCTTCTTTCAACATACATCCAAAATCCCAAATCAGTTGTTGCTCTAAGCCCTAATTGTGCCTACGATGTATGTTGCTCTCTTTTTTCCCATCGTGCTTGATATTCATTGTGCGCCTACAATATATCTATGCACTGCATGAAATCCCTCCCGCCACTGACTGGAACTATATCGTCGTCTAGAGCCTTCGCTAGCTCTAGCCTACTATGTTGCGTGCAAGCGATCTCCATCTTCAATCGCGTACACACCTACCTTGGCACCTCCAATTGTCGCGCTTCTTCCTGCCAACGTCGTACAACGACGTTTGTTAATCGCGTTGTCCACTTTTTTTTTGCTCGGTTGAATGTGGCGGTTTGGGAATTAGGCCTGAGAGGAAATGAAACATGTTTGAGTTTTTTGTATGGGTAATGGGCTGAAGAGGATTCTAGAGAGATAAGGGATGAATCTAGAATGAGAAAGAGTGAGGGGATGGATTTGGCTATGTCAACATGGGCTTGGGCCATTAATAAGTCGTGGTTTAAATTCAATTTGATTTTGGTTTATCCCCTTTTCATTTAAATTCAAATCTTAATCCATATCATGTATTTAAAATTGCATTTTCAATTTAAGTTAATCCACCATTTTTTTAGAATATATTTTGATAAATTATATAAAATATTAGATTCAACAATTATTTAATCTTCGTTAATTTATTGATTTTTATTATTACCGAACTCTATATTTCAATCGTATAAAAATTATTCATGATACAAAATTATTTTGTAATCGTTGCAGATATTTTATTCGAGTTCGGTGTACTATCTGAAAAGATTTTACTAATAAATTCAATTTATTAAAAACAAAACCTATATCTAATAATCTTTAATTCAATAAATTATATTTTAAAATTAAAATTATCTATAAATCGCATTCGAATGTTTTATTTTGATTAAAACTATTTAGTTCAATGCCATAGAAAGTTGGTTGTTACATATTGGGAACTGAGCTCATTCAAGAAGGGATGACTACTCTCCACTATAATGATAACACTATTGTCTCCAGTTCTCAACACATCACATCCCTCAAGCTTTTACTTTATGGTATTAACCGGTGTTCGATCTTATAATAAACTTCCTAAAAAGCTCCATTATCATGACCAAGGCAGTCTTAAAGCTACTCCCTTGAAGTTAACGACTCTTTAACTACAAAATATGTAGCTTTCCTAGGCATCACCCATAGGCATGGAAAACTCTGATATAAAGAATAGCAATCTCTTATTGACTAGTTTGGCTCAAGATTGGTTAACTGGAAAGGTTATTCACTGTATATAATTGTATTAACATTTATGTGCATTTTGAATTAATTGAAAATTATTTTTAACCGTATTATGACATTTTATGTATGTGTGTATATATATTGTAATACTAATACAAATAGATATTTTACACTAGTTAACTTAAATTAGATATGAATTTAAATGTATTCTACAAATCAGTCTCAGATTTTTAGTCCATAATTTTACTTTGTAACTTTAATTCAATCAATATATGGCAGATATTGTGAATCAACCTTTAAGTTATTAAGGTATGTTTTTTGAAACATATTATATATGTGTGCGCGCGCGCACGCGCACGAACATGTGTGTGTAAATGACAAATATATACTAGTAGATATAAATCTCTGTGTGTGTAAATGGCGAATATATATTGGTAGATATAAATCTTAATATCTACACACACGCGCGCGCGCGCGCGCACACACACACACACATATATATATATATTATAACTTTGTCATTGTTTGTCATATCATTATGCATATGTGTTATTAATAATTGTGTGTATACATATCAGTTTAGTAGTTCATATATAATTTATTATTTGGTTGGCCACACATGGAAGGATATTGTTTAATTATTGGATCTAAAATTAAAGGATAGTTTTAAAAGTGAGAAATGAAAAGGTTTCCTTCTTTAGATGAAACAAAACATTCCAACCATTTGGTTGAATTTGATTCAATTTATTCTTTCATATGTGATTGACCACTCCATCCTCTATCTCTCTTGATTGTATATCCATAGTAAATATATTTAATTAAGTGGACTAATTAAATAAGGAAAAAAATTCAAAATGAAATAATATTTTATTAAAATAACAAAATTGGATCTATTGTTAAATATTAGAGTTTATAGGCCCACTAAGATCAATTTAGAGATTTTTTTTTAAATTTACTCATTTCACCCACTACAAACTGGGTCAGTTCCAACACTTCTTAGATGAATCACCTCACTGCATGATTGTAAAAAAACACACGCTTAATACCTGTAAATTAAGAGAGAAAGTTGATGTTTGTTGTGATAAATCTATGAACTTCTTCGAATTTTCATGCCCTTAGGAGAGAATTCATTTTGGAAGTTGACCCAATTATGGTCGAAGAGAAAGTTTTCATCATTGCCCAATGGAGACCTTCCACTGACCTTGCTCGAGAGTATGTCCTTTCAATCCCTGGATCAGTATATCCCTATAATATATCGTCCTTCTTTTAGCCTTTGGAAGGTTTAAATTGGTTAGCTAACCATATAGTAGAGTTGGCATCCTTTGATATTCCCACTAAGTGTAGACATCAGCTTGCATAAGCTAAAGCTCTTATTGAGATCACACATGCTAGACAACTATTTACCCGTATTCTTGTTTCCCCTTTTAAATACATGATTGCTTATAATGACGACACATACCAATGGAGACCATCTATCTATGATATTTGTCACTCTTTTGGTCATACTGCCATGACAGTCCCCATTATGATACATCACCTGAAGCCTTGCCTCTAAAGATACCTCTTTTGAAGCCTCTAGCATTTCAATCTAGCTAAAACTAAACTCGAAGGATGTTACTACCCCCACCCCTCCCTCCTGCCGCTCGACATCCATCCTACCCCTGCCTACTTCGAATGATCCTACACCCCCACCCCCTTCCCACAAGGACATACATCTTCCACATCTCCCATACCTTCTCAATATCACGACCTTTCCAACAGCTCGGAGACTGCCTTAGCTGCATCCTCTCCATCCGACTCCTCGGTTTCTCATATCAAGAAACGTCTTATCAATGCCCTATAAAGTGATCGCCTGAAAGCCGAATGGTTTGTTGGGAAACTTGCAATTAAAGTCTCTGAGGGAATTCTCCTAAGATGGTGAAGAAGGCGGGGATTGGAACCGCATTGATAATAGTCTGTGCTACTATTCAAGATGGAACATCTTCTCCAAATGTGTTTCGAATGGCGAAAAAGATGAAATGGAACTTTTTATAGACTACTAGACAATGATTTGGTACTATGTACTGATAGTGAGTTTTGTGCCAACAATGAGGAGACTTTACCCGCTAAGGATTGAGATAAGAAATTCATATTCTCGCTAGCTTACTTGGTGATGCAGCCCAGACTGATGAAGTCTTAGGTCGTGAGCGACCTAACGTGCTGTTAAGTCGCGTGCGACCTAACGAGGAAGATAACAAGCTAAATTAGTGGGATAAGTCGCTGGAACGAGCTAACGAGTTAAAGGATAAGGCGCTCAAACGACCTAATGAATTACTCATTCCTTTAGGTCGCTCCGACCTTTCGAGAATCGACTTTAACGAGTTACGACCTAAGTTAGGTCGTTGGAAGTTAGGTCGTGGGAAGATAGGTCGCTCGACCTTATGTCGCTATGAAGATAGGTCGCTGCCGTGTATAATTAGGTCGCATGAAGAGTATTGAAGCTGGATTGATTTTTCCGCTATTCTTAGGTCGCTCAGTTGTTAAGTCGCTCCAGGAAGTATGTCGCTGAAGCCTACCAGAGTTAGATCACTCAAGCCTAGGTCGCGTGAAGACATGTGTGTGTGTTGTAAATAAGTTAGGTCGAGATGTCCTTGTAATGTGTTGTGATGTAATGTGTTGTATTATATTTGTTTGTTTTTAGGTCGCTTACCTGTTAGGTCGCGTGCCGTTGTGTTGAGTCGCTGTTGTTTAGGTCGCACAGTGTTAGGTCGGTCACGACCTATGTGTTGTCAGGTTGAGTCGTGTGAGTTGTAAGCCTATAAATAGGCGGGATGTGTCATTTGTAATAGTTTGTTGATTTTGAATAAAAAATTGTTTGTGTGCTTTGTGCCACTTCTCAAATTGGTAGTTGAGTGTGATCTCCTATCTCCACCTTCGGTATTCAAGTGCGCTCGAATCAACGACGGCTGAAGCCGATTCTGGTGCGCTAGATCAACGTACGAAGAATCGTAGATCTTTAAGCACGGTATCGTGCGCGATCAACGTGTTTGAGATAGCTAGAATCCGGTATCTTTGGATCAACGGATTTGGACCTTTGGTATTTTCAAACCACCGATTGCTACTTTCACCGTTTCATCCATTTCAATTATCCGCTGCTGCATCACTTGGGTTACACCTCGAACTCATTTGTTGGTTCTTTAGGTGCATTGGTCTGTAAAGGGTGCATGCCCCTTCCATAGCCTCATTTCCATTATGATGTCTACTAGAGATAAACAGACTTGCAGTCACATTTATTTTATTTTGTTGTGCTATTTAGTCAAGCAATTTAACTATTATCGTCTATGACATTGCCATGTTCCTTAGCCCCCTACCTTGTACTCCTTATTATTTTTAATTTAGGGGGATTTCACCAGAAGGACAAACTTTGCAGTCCATTTAATTTTTAGGACACGCATCTGAAATAATTACTTTCAAGGCCAAAGTCAGCAGAATAATTACTTTCAAGGACAAAGTCAGTTGTCCAATTACTTTCAAGGACATAATTTCATAGGTTTTTAGGCCCTAGAAACTAATTATTTTGCGTATTGTCCTTAAAAGTAATTATTTTAGTTGTGTGTCCTAGAAATTAATTTCACTTGCTAAAGAGGCCTTTGTAGCTAATTTCCACTTTAATTTATCTGTACGTAGGTTGTATGATCCCATGATCATATTACATGCATCCAAATCTAAAACATCATGCAAGATTTGGTATTCATCCATTCATATGGTTCTTAAAAGCTTGTGCAGTTGTACTGAGTACAATAATTTATTGTCTCATGCTGCATATAATAAAACATGGAATCAAAAATTGGGGTGATACGTGTTCTTCCTTACTTATATGTTAAAAGATAATTGGCAGAATCTGTACGAAGTCGTTGTAGTATAGTGGTGAGTATTCCCGCCTGTCACGCGGGTGACCCGGGTTCGATCCCCGGCAACGGCGCTGTTTTTCCCTTTTGCTGTCTTTCATTTGACGCACGTTTTATCAAATATTGCCTTTTTATCGACGGCGGACGTGCCTCCTTCTTCCTCCCTCTCTTACCCACCCTACCTTCTACCACTAATCGGATCCTAATTTTCCTTGTCGAAACTCCGGTAACTTTTTTTTGTTATATATTGCATTAGATTAATCTAATTTGCTAAAATCTTTTCCATTTCCTCCAGGTTTTTTGTGCCGCCATACTTAACTCAGCGTATGATAAGTCTGTAACTATCAGTCTATCACTAGCTCTGATAATTAACTCTCTTTCTTTCCCCGTTTAATTATCGATTTGCTTTGTTGAATGATGTTAAATATAATGTGTACTGTTGATGTGTTGAAGTGTTATCATGTTGTAGGAATTAGGATTAGTTGCTTGTTTGAAAGTTTTTGGAGTACATTTGTCAACTATGTTAATTATGATGACGTATTTATAATAATACATTCTTGTTTTAATGTACTTTCTGACTAGATTAGATCGGTTTGGGCTCGTCTATCGTTTTCTACTTATAAGGGAATCGATCTCAAATGAAACGAACTGCCCTTTAGTAACTAAATGTGAATGGATCTCATAGGAAGTGAAGAACAATCGTTTGACTGCAATACATAATGTAAAAGAATTTTTTTGGACGCTGTTGGTTGAAGAAACATAATGTTGTGAAGAAGACAAGTGCTGCAACAGAAGCTCAAAGGATTGAACTTTCTCAAGACAATAATGAAGGAAATCCAGATGATGGCCAAGCCAATATTTAGATTTTCTATATACTTGGACTAAGATTCTGTACTGACTAGGAAGCACCTATATTTATGATGCATACAATTCGCATGTTTGTTTTTGGTTCTTAAAGAAAACATCAGGTGTAATCAAAGGCCTGTACATACCATCAAAGTTTCGGTGCTTGAAACAAGGTTGAAATCGTAAGTTAATCCACTGGACATAGTACATTGTATACTTATTGTGACAAACTAGAGTAAAGTGAATTTTGAAATATATTATTCACATATTGCTTCTTATTAACATTACACACACATTAACATTACACACACGGGCGCGCACACGCTCGCGCGCGCACACGCACACACAGGTGCATTTTATCTTGGTTAGAATCTTGATTATAATTGGGTGTCCGTCATCCACCTTTTTTATAACAAATCTGACTCTCCTTGTGGATTAGAGTATTTTCCTGGATTTATAGTGGATGTGAAGTTATATGATTCTACCTTAAGCAAGACACTTGTAGATTTGAGTATTTTATTTTAATTTCTCACACTGTAAATTTTATTTCTTTTTCATCCTCTCAGATACTTTAACTTGGTTTTGGTCAATAACTATCATACATCAGATGTCTGGAATATTGATTGAAGGAAAGATGGAGATCCAGTCAGGTAAGATGTAAAGACTTATAAGACAGAATTTCAGTTTTTTCCAGTTTTACATTTCTCGCCAATCCTTCTGTCTGAAATTCAAATATAACATGAAAAAGCGCTTTCCCACACTATGCATTAGACGTCAAGCGCTTCCCTACTTGTATTTTAAACCAGTTTCTGCCTTAAGTGTTTGTCTTTTGTTGGATTTTAGCTAGTAAATTGTCAACAACATGTTATTTGGTAAATATTAGGTTGCTAGACAGAATCATGTTAATCTTACCTTTTGTTACATGAATTTATCGGACCAAATAAAAATATTTTCTTTTACTAGTAGATTGAATTTGTCAAAATTTTCAATGGAAAAAGTAAGATACTTGACTTGAGCAGGAATAAAACAAAAGTCAGACTTAAATCATGGACAAATGACTATCTATTAATCGATGCAATAAACAAATTCAAAAGTTGAACAACTTAATATTATATTCAAGTACAGTGGATTAACTGAGCAAACTTCTAGGGGTCTACTTGTTGTCCTCCTTCATTAATGCTAAAGAAGCTATAATATTGTGTTATGTCTCATATCGCCTAGTATGGGATACGTGATGCGTATATAACTCATTAGACACCATTCCTTTGCAAGTTAGTTTTTAGAGGTGGGTTCTACCTAATTAAGTTCGTTACAAGTGGTATTAGAGCAGGTCACCACTGATGAAAGTTGAAGTCACAGGGGGCCTTTATAATTGTTCATGAAAAGTCTTTGTACTGTCACATAAAGACTCTTAGTTTGTAAGTGATATCACATGAATACGTGCTTGCCCTTCTTTCCTGTATTTGTTAACTGAGATCATAGGGACTATTATTATTAGTATTGGCTAATGATCACATTAAACAATAAGACTGAAGTCAGACATTAAGAGGAAAAAAACAGTTTAGATGATGATAGTAAGGACAAATGAGTCCTGCAAAAACGAATGTAATAAAAGCCATTATAGATTTCAATGCAATCACCATGAATCGTTCTAGAAGTTCAACTAGGTTGGTAAACTGGCATGTGCAAAAGTCAGACATCATGAGCTTCACTAAAAGATATGATCAGAAGATAAAGACATGTATGTATATTCGTTTGCACATGAGAGTATGTGAATTACTAAATTTCAACTTTTCAGGATTTATTAAAAGTGAGTAGGTAACTATTCCAACCTTAAAGAACAAAATGAAATAAACTAATGATTCTTGTTAATTTTGTTGGGCACTGGATAATGAGACAAGACCTATTCAGTATAAGATTATTAGTATTCTGTTATTCTTTTCATTACTAACCATGTTAGTTAATTATGTTTGTCCTTATAATAGAGTTAAGATTGAAGTGCATAAAATCTAACTCTCAAATTTTTAGAGTTTAGGAAGGGGAATACAAAATCAAAATCAAACTGCCCTTAAGAAATTGCATCATATAGCTTAAATATCAATCATTTTCTTTGTATTCACTGTACGTATATGAATCATATCTAATAACCCGTGACAAGTGCAGTTTGAACAAATTATGTCTTCAATACGTGCATTAATTCTGTTTTATCCAACCATTCATACCAAACCTAAAGTTTTATCATTCAATTCCTTGTTAACTAAGAATTACATAGTCTTTAACTCCATTTTTTCTTATGCGTTCACATTGCCTCTACTGATTATTTCGATTAATTGAATAGTTGCCTTTATAAAATAGAGATTGGTTACCTACTCACCTAGTCATTCGAGGATGTTAGTTTAGTATAATATACGACAATAGATTTGATGATGCAAGGAAATCTATGACCCCACTACCATATTGGTCTTTATTGGAGAAATAAAATGATGTATAACACATCAGATACCTATGGCACAAAATTATAATCAGCATCTATTCCAAATTAATATGAAATCTAGCGATCATCATAAATAAGAAAAATTGGATTCTGTCCAAAATAGAGTAAATATCACTAAAATTGAAATAAGATGCTATTCCCATGTATTTTGAACATTTTATGTTCTGCAATACAAATGAATTTTAATTTATCTCAAAGATATCATTATATTTTTACCTAACTCCATAATGTTAACGTAATATTTTTGTTCTTAGTTGTAAAATGGACAAGTATTGTCAGAGTTCGGCTAGGACTTGTAATAAATACAATTTTAGTAGGTTGGTGCAAGAAAGCCAAATGTTTTTTTTGGTTTATTGGTGATACACCTGAAACAAAAAAAAACAAAACAAAACAAAACAAAAAAAAACATCAAAATATATGTTGAATACCTTTGTTTAGATTCCTGAATTTGATTCTGCACGCGCGTCCACATATTACATGTAAAGTTCTTAAAGTACATGTGCGTGCGTATTTGTGTTTGTGTATACACTGACACATATTACACGTAAAGTTCTTAAATGTAGTACAATTGTCATCTATATATACATGGTTAATGTTGAGATGTGTATTATTTCAACGTGCAATGCAACTAATATGTAGGAGTATGTAGAAGAATGTTGTTTGTCCATTTTTTCCAGTATTGGTGACAAAACGTTGTTTTTGAACTCTGATAACAAACTGTAATTCTATTAGCAGTTTGTTATTTTGAGGGCGCTACATAATTATTGTAAGTATGTAACTAATTTATGGATACTATAGCATGTGTCCCCACCCACACACATGGGTCGGCTATTTGGACACAAAATTAGACACAAAAGATCTGTACCATTGGTTTTTTTGGGTCCTTATATGCAAGATGGAAATTAGGGGGCAATCCAATGGTGGAGATCTATTGTGTCATCAATTGTGTGTGTGTGGTGTGTGTGTAACAACTTAGTAATGCATGTCATGAACCTCAAAGCAGTGATCTCAAACAAATGTGCCATGTAATAACAAGATGCAACAAGTTCAGAGTGGTTTCACTCAGCTAACATGCACATGCGATATACACACATGCAAGCACACAATATGCATAACATACATATAAATATCATGTGTGTTAGTATATATGATACCATGTATGCACATATAGAACTTTATTAGGTACTCCAACTTTAACAAACCACCCATGTCCTATCAGTCAACTATTAAATATTATTTGATCTTCTAACATTATTCAGCTAATCCAATTCCTTCGAAATTTCTTAAGATCATTTGATCACAGTGACTGTTATAGATCTTCAAATGTTAGATATCAGAAAGTAGAGTACTTGTCCTAAAAGATATTTGGTTCATTAATTGAATACAAAAATTTGATAGATAATGTTATGCTATTGCAAATTAAACTTGTGTTGATATAAAGTGGGTACATGAAAATATATAATCTGTTATTTATTAATTAGCGTCATATAGCAAGCCACTTTCCTTTCTACTTTATGAATATCTGTTCTTTATAACAACTAAATGTTAATTTAGTTCGTGAGATGACATACATATTGACTCTTTTCGATGGTATATGTCAAATTGGAACGCATCAAATATATTAATAGTATCACATTAAAGAAATTGCATTATATGTAGACCTCTCGCATAAAAAATCATATGATATCGGTACTAGAACACACAAACACGTTTCTTACTTGCAGAAGTCTATAAGAACACCACGTAACAAATGAAATTGATCATTTGATCACAATGACTATTATAGAGCTCCAAATGTTAGATATCAGAAATTAGTTTACTTGTTCTAAGAAAAAGTTTGGTTCATTAATTGAATTAAAAAAATAATTTGATATATAATGTTATACTATTGCAAATTAAACTTATGTCAGTATAAAGTGGCTACATAAAAATATATGATCTGTTCTTTATTAATGAACGTCATATAGCATGCCATTTAAGTCCATCCTTTCTACTATATGAATATCAATCGGTTCACTAAATGTTAATTTGGTTTGTGAGATAACATACATATCGACTCTTTTCGATGGTATATTTCAAATTACAGCGCATCAAATGTATTAATAGTCTCACATTAAGGAAATTGCATGGTATGCAGACCTCTTGCATAAAAAATTATATGTTATTGGTACTAGAACACACAAACACGTTTCTTACTTGCGGAAGTCTATAAGACACCTCGTAACAACCACCAAAAAAAACAAAACATACCTTTAAAAAAAAATCTGAATTCAATTTTGGTTCTTTCAAATGGGGAGATCACCAAGCTATGATGCAAGCTTGACTAGGGGGCCATGGACAAAAGATGAAGATGTGATGCTAAAGAGTTGTATAGAGAGAAATGGAGTTGGAAACTGGAAACAGCTGCCTAAGCTTGCTGGGCTAAAACGATGTGGCAAAAGCTGTAGACTTAGGTGGATCAATTATTTGCAACCTGATATTAAGAGAGGAAACTTCTCGGAGGTGGAGGAAAAGCTCATTATAGACCTTCACTCGGTTTTTGGAAACAGGTAACATTTTATCCATATATTTTCTTGGTTATGCCTTTTATGTATTCTTCTGTAGCCATATTTTCTGTTAGGTGATTGGAAATTCGGATTATAGGTGTTAATAGCTGCTGATTTGATCCATGGAACCCAATTTTCATCGTAAAATTTTTTAACCAACTAATGCTCATGTTGAAAAAATCACAATTATTCGGTTGAAGCAAGCGGGTTTGTTTCAATATTTTTGGTTAAGTTGGAGTTAAGTCTTATTCTTTTAATATGAGCATTCTTAATTCATTTTCATGCTCGTCGTCAGTTTAAGTTTGTTCTTAATTCTAGTTAATATTCAATTTCCATGTTTGTTGATTTTTTAATTTGATACGCATTATTTTTTATTGAAGGTGGTCCAGAATTGCTGCTCTAATGGAAGGCAGAACAGATAATGAAATCAAGAACTATTGGAACACAACTATCAAGAAGAAACTTTTACAGAAAGGGATAGATCCAGTGACTCATAAACAAATGGCTGACTTTAACATACATGGAAATTTTTCGAATCTCATCGCAGCTGCTTCAAACTTGAATAACACTGCATCAATTCCTTTAACAAATAATGCTTTTCACCAGATTCCACCTAATATGCAACTTCTTCAAACTCTTATATATAGCATTATCAATAGCTCTCTTATTCCAAATGTGGAAGCAATGAATCAACTGCAATCATTCATCGCTCTTCACAGTCTGAATCAGTCACCTTTCGGTTTATCTGTTCCGAGTACCAACCACGTTGGTTTGTTAGGATCATTGATTAATTGTGGTGTTTCTAGTTTGAATGAATTTGGCGTGAACAATAGCAGTGCTGGCACCAGTACTGCTAGTACTTCCTATTATAGCTCCCCAACTACAATTGCTATGCCTCCTTTGCAAATGACATCTCCTATTGCTCTTGGCGATCTGAATGAGTCGTCTATCGGCTTTCCTGGTCCGAGCACTAGTACTATTACCATTGCTGACACTACCATATGTGATTTTAGCTCCTCTACTGCAATTGCTATGCCTTCTTTGCAAACAACTACAAGTACTATGCCTTTGCAAATGACATCATTAAATATGTTAGAAATTCAAGCATTAGAGGTGGTCGATTTCCAGTGATTTCCCAAGTACAACTTCCAATGGACAAACCCTGGGCTTGAATGATCTAGACTTCAGTTTTAATGTGGAAGAAATGTTACAGTAAGCATTTGTGTTCTTGATTAAAGTCATTTATTTATTTTTATTTGAAGTTAAGATTATAGATCTTTATTTTATTTATTATTTTATTTTATTTTTGTAGGCTTTTGGACACACAGATATATCAGGACGGGAGCTGCTGAGGAAATAAAAAAAGGAGCCATATTTTGTTCATGTCTTGATTTGGTTATTATTTTGTTCATTTGATATCAGTGTGTAGTGTATAAGATGTGTGTACTGTGTGCATGTTGTGTGTAATGTATAGAGTGTGGTTTGTATGTAGTATGTACTGTGTGGTGGTGTTTGATATACTGGTTTGTTGAATTGCTGTAGGAAATGGTTTTGAAATTTTACAGTAAATAATTTCATTATATTTTGATTTTCTAATTTGAATGTTGTTATGGTGAACTGACAGAACTTATATTTGTGTATCTATATTATACAAGCTCGTGTGATTATATATTATGTTTGGATTGGTGGCATGCTTTTATGGTTTGTTTATTTGCATGGAGACGTTTAATTATTCAACTGTCAATGTCATGTTTAACAGATTTATGTGGAATATGCAAAAGAGGTGGTTAGATTTTTATTCATATATAATTTGATATGATGAACATGTTGTTATTTGACTTCTTCTATGAAAATGATGTTTTATGATTTCTTCCTCTAAGAATTCTCTTTCATTCTTTAAAGTTGTTTCTTGTTGGAGATTTGCTTTCTTCTTTAATTTGGATGCATGATATCGATTTTGATTCCTATCATATATATACGTGTGTTTACAGAGACAAAAATTCTTTAATTTGCCACTTTTATGACTTTTTCAGCTGCCAGTAAAACCCACATTCAGTTCAGACTTTTTCAGCTGGAATTCACCAGGTTCAAACGATGGCTTCACTACCGTGGTGTCTAGACGTACCAGAAGATATACGAGACAGGTCTATTCAACAACAAACCGGATTTTTTCGAGCTATAAAGAGGTAATCGATTTCAACAATCTCGCCGGAAGACCGGTTAAATTAAACCACTTTACATCCCTTGATTTAAAGATATTATTTGAATTTAATGGTACAGTTAACATTCTTGATGAACAAAATTTCAAGAAAAACATATATCCCCAATGTGTTGTGCATTTTTATGCAAATGCTGCTATAAACTATTCAGAAGGATTTATGTTATTTTTGCAAGTTAATGGAGTGAAAATTCAATTATAAATTATAATAGGAGAGATTTTACCTGTTAGAGCTAGTGGGATTTACAAAGATAAGTAGAAATGACTGATAAAAACATTCTACATGATATTTTTCACCAAAAATACACGTGTCAGTGAAATCTATTCTATTACATCTAAAAGAGAATATAAGACCATATATATTCTCACTTCTCATTCATTCTAACTCTCAAATCCACTTCTCTAGTTGATTTGAGGGAAAATATTTCACTTACCCCTCTAATGATTACTTACCATTCCAAGCTTTAAATTAAAGTTCCATTAAATAGCAATAAACATATGTCCTTTTACTTTCTATTTCAGTTATTCAAATATGTTATACGTTTATTTTCTGTTCTTACATTCATTTTCTCATCTTCTTATCTAAAATAAATGTTAAAATCCTTAAATACTATGATATCCTATGTTTTTTTCCTTTGAATCCAAGTGAAAAATTTGCATCTTTGACTGTAATCATAGAATTCTCTCTTCCACGTTTTATGGTATGCTTTATGCTTTTTGGTATGTAATATTTTTTGTTTGATTTTAGGTTGGTTAATACGAATTAGAGTTGACTTGGTGTTTGCTCTAAAGGAAATCAATATGTAAAATAAAATATTACTTGATTTCTAAGAAATGGTCTTTTTTATATGTGTGAATAGTTACTTGAGTTGAGGCATTGTGTATGAGTTTATTTTATGAATAATGATATCTCAAATCAATGTTTTAGCCTTATGGTTTAAAATTTGATAAAATTTGATGTGTGCATCTACATAATTATTTATAGGTTTATTATGTAATTTTTAGTCTTCTTTTGTATGGTGTATAATTGCAGTTGCACAGATGTACACAATGACATACAAATGTGTTTTATGAATAATCAGTTTTCAATATTCAAAATATGAAGAATATTTAAATGTAAAATATATTTTGAAAATAATGGTTTTACTTGACTTGATCATAAAAATATATATTCCACTAGATTTGCAAAAAATAACCGCAATTTGTATGCGTAGCACGGGTTCACACTAGTTTAGCTAATACGACGATAAAATAAAGACTGTTCCCAAGAATTATTGGCATGCATCTTTAAGCATTTTAGAGTTAACTTGAAAACCGAACGAGCAGTAAATAAGGGATACAGGTTGCTAATGGCATATTTTGCACATTCCTGCTCGCTTTGAGCTTTATCCAGCATATGATGAGTCAAAAGGTCAAGGTATTAGAGAGCAGCGAACCGAATATGACGACAATTATGTTCAACTACTAGTTGATGACTATGAACAAAATATGGAACAAAAACTACTTGCCCAACACAAAATAATGGATCAATAAGGAATTACTTTAACAAAATAAACAAACTACAATGGTCAAACAAACAGAGTAGACAAACGAGCTAGGATTTATTAGATGCTTACTCATTTCATTATGTGGATCGAGTCGAACCAGAGAGAGTTTGAGTGGTAAGGGCAGTGCTCTGGAGTTTGCCTTTATTTCTCCAGAGACAGGCTCTATTCAGCAATCAGTTATTCTTGATCCTGTTGATGTACAACATAGCGATATCCCAGGAGGATCTGTCAGACCCCCTCAATCTACTCATAGAGTACCCACTTCTGCAGCTCACCTCTCTTCATAATCCTTAGACCCAACCATGCCATCAAGGTATCATAGAGAGATCATTAGAGTTTCTATCGCTATGGATATCTTTTTATGTTGTAGTTCTCGGCATGTAGTAGACTTCGACATTCTGTATTATTTGCATCAGCATTACTTTTTATCTTTTGCATGAAGTGTAGCCATGATATAGTAGTTGTGACATTTCATTTATTTCCATCAATTATGAATTGTGTGTCCTGTGTTTTCATTCTATGTTCTGTAAAATCTATTATCTGTTATTGTTCTATGTACCGTGACATATTTTTAATTCCATATATAATGTTTGATTAATCAGAATAATTAAATAAAAGGTAATTTTCCATTGATTCGCCAATATATTTGTCTTTTTTGTTGATGACAAAGAGGGAAAAAATTTGAACATAATAAAGGAAGTACATAGCCTCAATGGGAGAAATAATTCGGAGTAAAATATACTATAATATTTTTTTCTATAAGTCGTGTGGTTTTCATCATCAAAAAAGGGCAAAATGTTAGAAACACATTTTGTTATTTTAATGATAGCAACCATACAACAAAACCACGAATACATTTATCAAGCTTCGTAGGTTGAAAGTAAGCTTTATAGAAAAATGGCATCGAAAAGAAAGAGATTAAATACTATAGTCAAGACGAGATAGTCAACCACGAGTTCAGGATAAAAATAAATCGAAATGAGACATATCGAATGGTGATTAAACTTTAAAAGACATTCATTGGAGTTAACGAGTATATTGGAACATAATGAAGTCAAAGAAATACTCGAAGACGGACAAACGAATACAAAAATCGAATATTTTATTTATTGAGCCATTTTAATTTAGACCTGTTAAATCCCTACAAGCTATTACCGAATGACTCCAAATTTCAACATAACATTTTAAACATCTCGAAATGTTTTTAGATTTTTTATTTGATTTTTTGAAGTGATAGAAGGAGTAAAAAATAGATAAGAAGAAAGGACATAACACAAAATCACAAGGCCAACATGTAGCCACATGTCGATCTGTGTTGTAACATCGCCGATTGCGAGACCTAAAAATGAATGGAAATGATGTTGCAATCATCACCCAAATTATTTTCAACCAATAAAATAGGTTTAGTTTTTTTCAACTACACTAAATAAACATAGCTGCTAAATATTTTTCTCATTACATAAATTGTCGTACATTTTCATAATCCCAAACCATGCCCACGGAAGGATAAATATAATAAAATATAGATAATAGTGTTGTACCCGACATATGAAGATGCTAACACGAACAATTAACTAGTTATACAACATGGTTTTACAACAGAGGAAAGTAAAATAACTTTTTTTTATCTACTAGCCACCTACTTCATCTTTGCAATTTTTATTCTTCTTCAACAAAGCCTTTCTGAATCCTTAAACTCAGCCTACTCAAATGAGCACTCATGAGTTTATATGAAAAACAATAATAGAAACCCAGGTTGGACATAAAGTCTGGTATGAGTAATACATTTCCCTAAGCATACATATAGAGAGACAATACCGCCTAACGAAACGGGTTTTCCCTCACTATATCAACAACAGCAATTACATCATATCATGTAATAAATCATCATATTATGAGCATTTATATAGCATCAATCCAAACATAAGTATCAACTATTCTTACCATTCATTTATGAACCATGTCATATATATTCGTCAATTTCATTTTAAGTATATCCTACATTTATCAACAATTTGTCATGAACCATGTCATACTATAATCATACACATTCAACATGCATCAGCTAGATTCTTATTAGGTGTCAATCTTAAAGTTATCATTAACTTTATTTAGCGATTACCACGTTAGGTCTTTCTATCACTAATTTATCTTTTTCTCGAACAACATCACCAATGAAATGACCATTCATTTCACCATGGAAGCCACCCCGAATCTCCTAGGAATTGGAATGTAAGCAACATGAATATATTCTAGCAAGCATCCTTACACTACAAGGGGAACAGTGATTTCCGACGGCTGAAAACCGTCGGCGGCCGTCGGAAAAAACCGTCGGAACTGACGTCATCGGGAGCAGTACTTCCGACGGCTTCCGGCGGAAATCGCCGTACATATTCCCGACAGCTTCCCACGGCTTCCTACGGATACCGACGGCTTCCGACACGTGTCGGTACCTGTCGGAATCCGTCGTAAAAAATGTCCTACAGGCCGTCGTCAGCCGTCGTCAGCCGTCGGAAATTTGCTACCTGTAAGCTGTCGGAAGCCGTCGGAAACCGTCGGAAATCTGCTGTTTTTTTTATACCGCTGCAAATATAGCCTTCCATCCACATTTCTTTTCCAAAAACTATTAAACCAATACTGCACAATCCAATATACAATATACCAACCAAATATCAAAACCCAAAGTACACAAAATTAATTAAACACACAAATTGATCAAATAACATCAAAATAAAATACATATTATACATAACCATTCCAACAATCCCAACAATAAGTGTTATACCATGTTATACATACACAAAATCATCCACATCATTACACAACCAAGTGTATCAAAAGTAATCATACAAAACTAACAAAATAATACCTGAAAACAGAAGAAAGCAATGAATCAATCTCCTCCAGATCCAGAGCCAGCCGAGGAAGGGAAGCGGCCACCAAACTGCTGCTTGTACTCTAACAACTGTGTGGTCTGCATGGCCTGTTGGCGGTTCTGCTCCTCCAGCTGGGACACTCTAGTCCGCAATTCTTCTATATCAGCTAGATCGCTCTGACCTCTATTCCACCGACCCCGTCTCTGACTGCTGGCCTGCAATAAATATTAAATTTAGTCGTGTGATCTCTGTAAGTATATGTGCATATCTCTGTAAATGAATAAAATTCAAGTTTATTGTTTTGAAAAGGTCCAAATAGCATATTTTAGGTATTCAAGATAAAATTATATATTCCAACATAGAATAATAACTTAAATATCAAATTAGCAGTAAAATAAATTATTTACCACTTGATTGCCAAATCCGTATCGTCTGCCATGTTCTGCTGGATCCATAACGGACTCAAAAATAGCATCCTCCTCATCAGTCGTCAGCTGTTCTCGACCCATATCAGCAAGGAGTTTCTAATGCTGCTCCATAAACTTTTCCTGCATTAACAAATAAATAACATCATATCTTATTTCATTATAGTTTAACTAGCAGAACAATTACTAATACTGCATAAAATGAAATATGCTTACATGACTCTTGCTGGATTTATCGTCCTGCCATGTATACGAAACAGTTCCGTCCGGATTTACATGCTCGACAGCATGCGTACGAGTGAACACGTCCATATAGCCCACGGGACCATGCGCCTCAGCTTCCTGAAGTTGATTTTTACATACAATTTTTATACATTTAAAATTATATAGCATAAACTATTTACAATTATCATTCAGTAAATTTACCAACTCCTGCCGATACTGCTGAAATGACTTCGACCCTCTGCGATGAGTGATGGGATTTTTATTTCTGTTTGCAGAGTTTCTATCCGACTCTGCCTATACATTCAAAATTTGATACATTATTTTTCAATCACGTCAAATTAATAATTCAAAATAATTTAGTATACTTGCCTTCGCCTCGTCCGTTTCCCAGTATCCCAACCATGCTTGCCATACGCTCTCCCCCATCCACCGTGGTTTCTTACCGGATTTCTTAATTTCGGATATCGTGTCCCTATAGTTCTTGCGCATCTTCTTCATCCAGTATCCTCGTGCCAGCAGCATATCGTCTGTCTGGATGTCTATCTCGGCCTGTGTTTCACGAAAAAAAAAGATTACACTGTAAACGATAAACAGTAGAAAAACGACAAAAACGGATTAAAAATGGAAAACAGAAAAATATACATACTAGGACATCCTGCCATATGCACTCTATGATGTGAGGAGGGATGGTCCCATCGCAAGATGTTTCAACCCTTCGTCAACAACACAATTTCTCGGCTCATAAACGTAATTTGAAAACCAACCGGAAAATTCTTTACTGAGGTCTCCGTTCGGATGTTCACGTTCATAAACACTGTTTATATAAACAAATTATTACATTAGGATGTACACGTGCATGCATTATAGAAAAGAATAAAACACAAATTATTATTTCAGATTACCTAACAAACGGTGCAACCTCGGCACAATTTAGAAGAATATACGTGTGTGCTACATGAAGATCTCTATCGTCTAGCCATATTTCTACACATTTTCCAGAAGGCCGACCATGTTGTCTAAAAATAGATAACATTGCTTGAGAGGACTCTTGTTCGTCGCCTTCGTCATTACGAGGAACACTTTCAAATGAAATATTTCATGTGGTCACTGAAATAGTGAGAGAAAAAGAACGAAGCTTCTTCTTCGATGTAAGCTTTACATATCGAACCTTCAACTCGTGCTTTTTGCCTCACTTTTTTCTTCAGATGATTCAAATATCTATGCAAAATTAATTTATATTAACTTCATCTTTCAAATGCAATTAAATTACGTGATAACATATTACATACCTCTCAAATGGATACATCCATCCATATTGGACAGGACCTCGAAGTCGTGCTTCAGATGGGAGATGAACAAGTAAATGTTCCATTACATTAAAAGAACCTGGTGGAAATATTTTCTCTAATTTGCAAAGCAATATAGGAATATCCACTTCAAGTTTACGTAAACGTTGCACTTTTAAAGTAGTCGAACAAAGCTCTTTGTAAAACATACTAAGCTCCGTTACTACCTTCCAAACTTTTAACGGCAGTAGTTCTTTGAATATAACAGGAAATAAATTTTCCATCATTATGTGACAATCGTGACTTTTCATTCCGCTCAATCTACCATTTTTAAAGTCAACACATCTACGAAGATTTGATGATATCCCATCAAGAAATCTTAACTCTTCCACCCATTTTAACACAGCTTTAACTTGATTATTATCTAATTCATAACATGATTTGGGTTTTTTACTGTCATTTGGTTTCATATGAAGTTCAAGACGTTTGCATAATTCTTCTATATCACGTCTTGATTTCAAATCATCCTTCGTCTTCCCTTTCACATTCAAAATTGTGTTAAAAACATTATCAAATACATTTTTCTCATTGTGCATCACATCTATATTATGACGAAGCAGAAGATGTTTCCAATACGGCAACTCCCAAAAAATAGTTTGTTTGCACCAGTTATGAACAACCGATTTGCCTTCGATTTCTGTTTGCTCTCCAGTTTCATATATCTTTGGATAGTCCTAACAAGTTCATATATGTCTTCGCTTGACCATATCGTCGGTGGTTGTCTGGTATCTACTCTATTAGCTAAAAGTTTTTCTTGTCTCCTCTGAAGGGATGATTTACATGGAGAAAATATCGATGACAGTCAAACCATGAAATTTTCTTACCATGAGGTAAAGAAAACGCTCGTGTTTCATCCATGCAATATGGACATGCTAGACGACCGACGGTACTCCATCTTGAAAGCATTGCGTAGGCAGGAAAATCACTTATAGTCCATAACAAAGAAGCAAACATACAAAAAAAATTCTTCTTGGACACATCGTATGTTTCTACTCCTTCGTTCCACAGTATTTTTAACTCCTCAATCAATGGTTGTAAGTATACATCGATTCCTTGTGTCGGATCGTCGGGGCCAGGAACGACAACAGTAAGAAACATATATTGCGTTTTCATACACATCCATGGAGGTAAATTATACGGTGTGACGAGAATGGGCCATGATGAATATTTCGAACCAAATTGAGAAAATGGAGAAAAACCGTCCGTACATAATCCTAATCTAACATTTCGACTTTCCGCTGCAAAATTTGAATACGTATTATCGAAATGCTTCCATGCTTCTCCATCGGCCGGATGTGTCAACGTACCCTCTTCCTCCATTCTCACACTATGCCATCTCATATTAGATGCAGTTACAGAAGATGCATATAATCTTTGAAGTCTTGGAGTTATGGGTAAGTAATGCATACGCTTGTACGGAACTTCCTTCCCTTTCTTTTTTCTTGGTTTGTATCTCTCCTGGTTACAAATTTTACAATTTCTAAGGTTTGCGTCTTCTTTCCAAAACAACATGCAGCCTTTTAAAAATGTATCTATTTTCTGATAAGGTAAACCAAAAGCCGACATAAGTTTTTTAACTTCATAGTGATTTTCACACATTAGATTATCGGGCGGCATATATCTTTTTGCAGCTTGTACAACAGCCGTAAACCCAGCTTCAGTGATGTTGTATTTTGACTTCATCGCAATGTATTCTGCGATTACTAACAGCTGAGTGCCGCTTTTACAACCATCCCAAATAGGTTTCTTAGCAGCATCTAGTAAATCATAATTTTTTTTTGCTTCAATATTTGATTCTTCAACATTTCCATCATCGCCGTCAACTTCAACCATAGGAAACATTGACCGTGCTGCATCTTCGACCATATTTTCTATACGGGTCGTCCTAAATATTTCGTTAACGACACTTTCAGACTCTACAGAAGTATTCGCTACAACTTCTCCATGCCGATCCCAAACATAATACTCGGGTACGAAACCGTTTTTGCACAAATGAACTTTCACAATATCTGGTAACAAATACTTCAAATGTCTACACCTACTACACGGACAACGAATTTCTAGATCGTTTCCGTTATTACTTAAAGCAAATTCAACAAACACGTTTATACCATTATAAAAATCTTTTTTTATTGAGTCCCTCGGTCCTTTTCTTTGGTACATCCATCTTCTCCGATCAACAAAATAATCAATCATTTTTCCTATTTGAGAAAATTAGAAGTTCAAAATTTAATATTTATTTTCAAGAATACAAATTCGAAAAAGATTATTTTCATGGTCGTATAATATTTGAATTTAAAGAACAACTTCATAAATTTAAAAATATTTTCAAATATGGCACATTTTATTTTTTAACGTATCGATATAAAAAATTGTATAAATTTTTTTTCTCCATGGTCAGGCATCCTACTTCCCATTACAAACACAGTAAGCATTTACATTTCGTATATTACTTCGTCTCAAATGATTCAACAAAATTTCGGCAGCATTTCCCTTTTGTTCCCTGCATTGTACACAAATGCGTGTACGCAGGAAACAAAAAGAAAAGTTAGGCCAAAATTTTATGAACCGTTTGAGATGAATTAGTATACAAAATGCAAATGCTTACTGTGTTCATAACTTGTCCAATACAGAGACAAATCCAACAAACATTGTACCAGATGAATATAAATGGTCGTTTTTTGAAAAAAAACGACTATTTATATAACGATCATGTACAACATTCGTCAGACGGGGCCAAAAACTGTCTAAGGGACATTAGTTAATTAAATGTGCGCATTTTACGAAAAAATACAGTTTTACTAACTGTTCACATTTACAAAAAAATATTTTAATTTAACACATTTATTCGACGTATTCCATCAACTTAAGGCTCGTTCGATGCATTTTTTTGTTGCATAAGTCAATACGTGCACAATATAATATTCCTAGCTCGTGCATTCATTTTATCTTAGTCCAACTTACACAATACAATGATAGCAGCGCTACACACATATACAATGGTACAACCAAGGCATATACAACAATTTCCATATACACGAACAAGCCCAAATTATACATGTTTTTCACAATTTCACGATAAAAGATGAAATAGGTATATCATGGAATGCTAGAAACTATTATAATACAATTAGAAACAATTTCAATCACCAATTAGCCCTAATTTATCAATTTATGCAAATCTAGAATTAGGGTAAAAACTCAATTTTTCTCGAAAATAAGAGATTATACCTTAGCTGGAGAGCAATAGACGTTGATTATGCAGCCAGGGAGGATCCGAAAGCTCGAAATTGATGATTGGAAGCTTGGGGAAGAGATTTGGGGATTAATATTTTCGTATGAAAAGTGAGGAGGAAGAAGGCTCGACTGAGCCTGTAGTTCGATAATTTCCAACGGCTTCCGACGGCCGCCGACGGCCCGTCGGAAGCCGTCGGAAATAGGCCGTTGGAAGCCGTCGCCCCACTCCGTCGGTATTTAGCTTTTTTCTAGTAGTGTTACTATGCATTAATAGTTCCTTCTAGTCCAAGAAACACTTTTGTTTCGCGTTGCAGATTAATTCATTAATTACATCAATTATAATGTTATTACTCGCACCAGAGTTAAAATTTCTGAATTTAACTCAATAGACTTCGTAAGTCTTGGAACCTAACCATATACCATTGAATATAGACTTCTCTAAGCCTTGGCTCCCGACCATTCAATAACTCCATGGCGTGGTATATTTTCATATCTTAGGTTCAATCAATTTCTTTCATTTTTTGTTGTGTACCCAACTAATTCTTTAGACCTTCATGTTAGATCAATTATTTTGTATAAAATATTTCTATCTTTCTTTTTAAATGATACACACTTCTTAGCTTCCCTAAGCTTAGTTCCTTTCTATCATTTTTAACAAGTCACTACATTTTAACTTATTATTTTTCTTTATAGTTTCATCTCTATGAAATTTAACTTAAACATCTTGGAATATGGCTTCAAAAATGCTACCCAATTAAATAAGAGATTTATTATCAATACTTATTGCATATATATAACTATCGCATTTCTAACTCTTATTATCGCATACTAGCTATCACATGTCTATAGCCATCGCAAGTATAGATACTTTGGGCTATCACATGTATAAGTTTAAAGCAATCATATATATAATTTATAGTTATCATATCTCTAACAAATAGTTACCGCATGTCTATCTATCATATATCAAAATTAGCTATTGCAGGTATAAATTAAGTGCTATCACACTTCTACCTTAAATGCTATTACATGTATTAATTTGGAGCTACCATATACCTAACTTTAGGACTATCACATACCTAACTTTAATAGCTGTCACATGTTTGACTATGTATCTATATCAACTTTAATAGTTATTACATATGGAGGCAGGCATTTGAACTCCAGTTTCAACTCCAACTTCTGTTCCTTTGGCCATTCGTCCACACAATTGCAGTTCCTCTACTAAATTTTTCCCTAGCACCTCCTAACATCAAACGCCCGCTTCGAGTCTCCATTCTTACTTTCTACGTAAGAAAGCATTCGTAAGAAACAAAGGTAAAGAGAGTGAGAGCAATAGTCGAAGGATACACGCATATATATACATACATACATAGAACATATATATATATATGTATATGTATATGTATATGTATATATATATATATATGTATATGTATATATATATGTATATGTATATATATATATGTATAAATATATATATGTATATGTATATGTATATCAAAATACAAGTATGTTACATATATAGTGTATCTCTTCCTAAGGTGTTCGTTTTCAACTACCTAGTTTCCACCTAGATTTACACTTAGCTCTGTTTACATAAGTGTCCTCTAACATAGGTTTAACATCACCAATTTCGAGAACCGAAAATGAATGTCGATGATGTTAGAGTAGCTTAATATTTTTCTCATTACATAAATTGTATTTACATATAATCTCAAACCGTGCCCATGTTGGGTAAATATAATAAATCATTGATAACAGTGTCGTGCCCGATATATAAAGATGCCGACACGAAAACTTAACCAGTTATATATTCTGATTTTACAATAGCGGAATTTAAAATAACCTTTTTATCTGCTAGTCTCCTTATAACACCCTATAAACTAATAAACAACTAATTAAGGAATTAACTATGAGAATGAAGGCTTATGTGGTTAAATCATGAGATTAACTAATATAATGTGATAAATATTTGTGTGTATATTTACTAATTGGGATATTGTTTAAATAAACCTTAACTTAAAAGAATTAAATGAAAAAGTGGGGAATGGATAGGCGTCCTACTATCCATTAGGATGAAGATAACTATTTTCCTATTTTCATTTTATTCCACTTTCATAAATATATTATAAAGCTTCGAATCTCTTTAGTGGTGAGTGAAGCATAATCAAGAAAAAAGGGGAAAAGAAGAAGATCAAAGCAAAGGGAACTAGAAACGTCAATCAACTAAGGAACATAAGTAAGCAATATATTCTCCAATCCTAATCTCTTTCCTACATTTGCTCATGGCTGAATTAATAATGAATGGTTCTCATGCTTCTTAGGAACTATTTAGTCCAAAAATATAATATGATGTTTGGAACATGTTATTGGAAATGGGTTTTAATTTATAAAATTTTCCCATAAATAAATAAATTGATATAAATTAAATGAGAGCCATATATTTTGGAAATGGTTAAAAATTTGGAGTTTGAGAAATTCTATGTTAGAAAATACATGTAAATATTTTCTATGATTTTCTGAGATTTAAAATAAGCAATTTCCAAAAGAAAATATTCTTGGCTGTAGCGAAAAATAATTGGGGCCCAATGGTAATTTAATTAAATAAAGTAGGTGATAATTGGTCAATAGACTAGATCCACAAATTATGCTAAAAATGTCATAAAAGTATATAATAGCGGTAATATAAGACAAAGTTTAACGAACAAGGTGTCCACACATGTATAGTTAGTGTCAAACGTGTAGAAAACGGTTCCCAACGTGTACCGAGAGGTGGTGGAGTTGGATCGAGACTAAGAGTTAGAAATGCGATAGTTATAATACTTCTCTATGCGAGCCACATTTTACCACCTTCATTCCCTCAGTCTGGCTTCGGCCAAGGTAACTCTATGTTGAAAATGAGGTAGGTGTATGACCTAAAGTGGCAGCCGAAATACGAAAGCGTAGGTGTAAGGCTAGAAGTGGAAATTGAAATACGAAACCTTAGGTGTAAGGCTGGGCATGACAACCGAACATGTAAGCAAAGTAGGCATATGGCCTAGAGTGATAGCCTACATCGATAGTGAATTTAGTAGAATTAAGTGAATACATAAGACATTAGTGGCGCCCGAATATAAGATAAACCTTCCATCTATCGTAAAAGACACAAGGCCTCGGTGGCAGCCTATGACAGAGTGGTCAATGTTTTGGTTAGACTAAGAATGACCGTTAATGGAAGATGGTGTGAAATGGTAATTTAGCCTAATTAAGACAACCATGTCTAAATAGAAATTCAAAGGTTCAGACTATTGAATTAATCATAGTTCATGTGTTTGCTCTCTTATTTTCAAGGAATATTTTGACTTAAAGCATGTAGTTGGTAGTATGATAAAAAGAACAAAACTCTCTTGGTTGTAGCGTTAAATGAAGTTCATATACCCAGATAAGAAATTTCTATTGCGATATGAAATGAAACAGACAATATAAAGGGTGTCAGTAGGAGGAGCCCTTATGTGTGTACTAAGTTGTTTGAATGAATGTCGTGTTATAGTGAGAGGAAAACTTGTTCCGTGCTTTAATGGCATGGTCTCATTATCTCTTATATTTAGGGTAATATATTGCTAATACAAGACTTTATGTCTGACCCCTATTTTTATCATTGTTTTCCCCATAAAATCACGGGTACTCGTTCATATAGGTTGATTTTATGGGTTTTAGACAAGATGTTTTTGAGCAGACGAACAATGGAGTTGAAGACAAAGCAAAAGGCTTGTTATTTCGGTTCGGCGGTACTAAGTGTTTATGTCTGCATTTTCATATATTGGGCATAACAATATTATCTTTATTGTATTATATTTTTGACCCCTACATGGGCATGAATTTGATAACTAAATTGTTAAACATGGATTGTAATGATATTTTCTTGATTTTAGTTGATTTATGTGCTGTTTACTCAAGATTATTTAATATAACAGATCCAATCTCAATTATCAAAAGATGATTCCAAGGCGACTGCATGAAATTGAAGTGCCATCTTTGGATTTCGAAATAAGGGATGTTACAGCTAGTATTAAAGTGAGGTTAGGGGACACTTAAGGAAAATAGAGCTATGTAAAATTTTAGGTTAAATATATAGTAGAAAACAAACACTTTGGGGAGGGTATACGCTACTATAGCATGTATATGTATTTTTCTTTATAGAGATATAAATGAGTTCAGTAGAGATTTTCTATTGCTAAACCGCTTTCTTTCTTCTGTTCTGATGAATACTTCCTTAGCAGAAATGGTTTCGAGAAGTGGAAGAGTTAATGTAGGAGAAACCAATGTTAGGACAGAGAATGATAGCACACAAATTATCAAAGGTAATAGAAGGGAAGTGCCAACCGAGAATGAGGCAGTCCCACTTGTTTTGGGAATGCATGTGAATGTTCTATTCTGGCAGTTCATGATGCAGATGATGATAGAGGATATGTCTGAAGTAGTAGAGCTAAGGCCAGTTGTAAGAGAGGATTTCCCAAAGCTGAATCAAGACTACTAAAACTTAGGGGGAAAGATGTTTACCAGGAAAGAGCTGGTTATAGAAGTACTGAAGGTGAGTGAGTGTATCTCCTAGGATTATGGCAGAATGATGTGTAGAAGAGAAGGCTAGCTTCAAGAATGTTGCATGAGGATGCTTTAGTTTGGTGGGAGACGATGACTATCGAGACTCCTAAAGATGAGATCACCTAGGAGCAGTTCAGAGAGAGTTGTACGGCTCAGTTCACTTCTGAGTCTTAGAGAAGTGAGTTGTTGAGAAAATTCATTGATATCAGGTAAGGAGATCTTTCGATGGAAGAGTGCATCCATAAGTTTAATGCCTTAGCGAAGTGTGGCCGAGAGTTGATTAACCCCCACCAAAGAAGAACGAGAAGTTTATCAGGGGTTTGAAGCAAGGCTTAGATTATAAGGTGATAGTGCACTTGGCATCTCCTTTTGAGTTTATCATGGATATGGAAAGAAGCTACGATAGTATGTACCAAGCATAGAGAAGGGAGGTAGTGAAACCCAAGTCGAAACCAAAGAGAATAGGTTTTCTCCTTACTAGAAGGGGAAGATGGGGCAACGACCGAGAGGAAATGCTCAAGAGTGGGGTAGCCGAAAGGATATTTTAGAGATTACTTGCTACAACTGTTGGTAGAAGAGGCACTACGCATCGAGATGTCCGCAAGCAGAAGGGTTAGTCAAGGTTAAGTGCTATAACTACTATAAGCCGGGCCATTAGAAGAAGAATTGTCTGGAGCTGAAGTAGAGAAGGCTTTTTCCTGGGAGGGACCGAAAGGAGGACCATCTGCCAAGGAGAAAGGCAAGAATGTTGTGTTGGAAGGTTGATTTCTATTTCTAGTTTTTCAATTAGAGTTTTGTTTGACACTGGAGCTGCACATTCTTTCATTTCGAAAGATATGGTTAATAGATTGGGGTTAGATGTCATCTATTTAGTTACTTCGTTGTGTGTAGTTAATCTGATTGGTGATTATGCTACTTTCTGGTTAAGTTGTGCCAATTTAGAGTTTGTTCTATATGACCATTTGTTTTCTTATGACCTATTTTTGTTTGATTTCATTGGGTACAGGGTAATTTTGGATATGGATTGGTTAGCGTAGAATGATGCAAGGATCTATTGTCCCGAGAGGATATTACCTTTTAGAACATAAAAGGAAGAGAAATAGTCTAAGTATTATTGGACCACATGAAAAGAGGGTCTAGGAATTTCCTGTGTGCAACATAATGTTTAGAAGTGGAGATATATAGAATTTTTGTGGTTTGAGAGTTTGCTACAATCTTTGAACCAGTAATGGGATTACCTCCTAATAGAGCGATCGAGTTTCCCATTGGTTTCGTACCAGGGCACAGCCTATTAGTAGACTGCCTAGCAGAATCCTTCCTAAGGAAATGGAAGAATTGAAGAAGCAACCAGTGGAGCTTGAGCATAGGATTTTTATTTGGTCGAGTAGTTCGCCCTAGCGAAAATCTGTGATATTTGTATAGAAGTCCAATGGATCCCCTCTGATGTGCATTGAATATAAGTTGAATGAGATGGCGATGAAGCATCGTTACCCATTGCCAAGAATAGACAATCTATTTAATTATTTGAGTGGATCTAGAGTATTCTCATAGTTAGATTTTGTTATGGGGTTCCGTCAACTAAGGGTTGCTAAAGAGAGTATTCCTTTAACCATGTTTAGGAGATGTGACGACCCGGAATTTCGAGCAATATCAATTTAATAATTTATATTAAATATTAAATTGATCTGATATATTTTTGAATTATAAACTTGAATTGATATTTTCTTTTGATAAATATCGTATTGGTGAGTTTTATCTTTTAAAACTAATAAATGATTTTTCTGTTTATAACGAATATATATTGGCATATATCGTAGATAGGGAAATTCTGTTTTAAAATTAATTGATAAATTTTGTTTTCAATTTCTAATATATATATATATTCTGGTGATTTGGAAATTTTTATTTATTTAGAAATATACTTTTTAAAGCTATTTAATAAGTAGATATATGATTTTAAATATTTGAGATAAATGTTTAAAATTGTTTTGAACTTATTTCTGACTTTGGTTTAAATTTATAATTGTTAACAAAAGAATTTTTATTTCCTTTTCTTTTAAAGTATAGTTTGTTATTATATAATTTAAAAATGTATATAAGTTTCAAATTTAATTCTTGTCAAATGTTACATTGGTGTATATTTTGTAAATAAGTAATTTAAATATAGGAGATAACATCTTTTGTTTAATTATTTTAAACGTGATAAATGAGTTTTTAGAATATTAATAAAAATAGATATACATGTTAAATTGACATGACTAACAATAAAACAAATAAACAAAACAAATGTTAAGTGTAAACTATGATAAAGCAACAAGTAAAATATATACATAAGTAAAATTGATAGTTATAAATTATAACACTAACACTAGACATTTAAATAATATTTCGATTTACAATTCAAAAGAGAATAACATTCATTGATATTTCTATCAATTCAAATGGAAAACAAGAAAGTATAGCATAAGAATGATTTTCCACTTCCCAGCCTTATAATCTGCACAGTCAAAACATTTAGAAGGAAGCAAGCATAAATAAGTGTTCGAACCAGCCTACAGATCTAAGAGCAACAAAAAGAATCAAAAGAAATTAGCAAAGTATAATATTTTTGTAGCTTGTGAGTGAAGCTAAGCAAGAAAAAAAAATATAAGAAAATGAGACATCACGGTACAAAGCATTTAATGCTCTTACCCTTGGCAGCCAAAAAGAAAATCAATTCGAGTTGTATAAAATTTCATTTCAGCCTACATTTGTACAAAAATATCTCTGATCTTTTGTTTAAAAGAAGAAAAAAAAATACAAAGCCTGTAACTTCTTTATATTGCAAACTGGAAGCCATCTTTCTTCTATCACCTTCCATTTCCATTCGAACTCAATACAAATTATCATGGAGCTTCATTTGAAAAGCTTAAACAAGTCTCCATCTAAAACACAACATCAAACAACTACAACTACAACAGAGGCAAGATGGTTGACAAGATGATCAAAGTGGGAAAACACTTTTCAGTTTTTCAAAGAATTTCAAAGGCTGTTGCAAACGAGTTCTGTTCTTCTCTGATATTTGGTGAGTAACATATATTTTAAATCTATATATTAAGTTATTATGAAATGCTTTCCTTTGTGATGTATCTGGTATATGTGTGTATGTATCTGGATGTCTGTTTATCATGCTCTGTTCTTATTTCATGTTCTGGATTGATATTAAAATTCAAAATCTCACCATAACATCTATATTTGACTTTGATATGTAAATGAAAAAGGTTTGTTAGGAGATGAAGATAATTTTAAAAACAGTCTCAAGATTTTTAATTCAACAAATAAATTTTAAAAAGAGGAATGACAGTGGAACCCAATTTACTGTTAAAAATCAACAACCTTGATTTTTGATTTAAATTACATAAATGGATTCGTGATTGCAAATCACGAATTTTAATATACTTCGCATGATTTTTAATTTGTTAAACAATGGGATATCTCGAGTTGAGCATTTTGGAGTTTTTCGTCGATTGCCGGTGATTGGCAGGTCTGGGTTTATCGGGGTTGACTTCAAGGGTAGCTTGGAGATTGTAGATCATGAGAAAAATAGTGGAAGCTTCTATCGTTTGCAGGGGCATCGGAATTTGAATAAAGTAGGGTTTAGTTGTTATGTTTTGTCTGGGAGGGTGTCGAGATGATCTCGTCGACTATGGCGCACCGAGCTCGAACTCGTGGTGAGGGATCGCGAAGTTGAAGTGTTGTGTTGCTCTGGAAGGAAGGCCGGGGTTTCCAGTCGACGTGATCGTCGTCGATAGACGAGTTTAGTAGTTTGAGTTAAATCCTGATGAGTGCTGTGAGGCTCGATTTCGTTGCAGTAGGAAATTCGCCGATCAGGGTGGTCGAGAGGATCAAGAGGGTCGGGGTCGTCATGTCGATGGTTTTGGTGGTGATCGTCGATGATCGGGATCGATGTGCATGTGCACGGTGATCTTTCGTGTGCACTGGAAGTTCGAAGAGTTGGGGAAGACGAGGTCACTCGAGTTCGTGATCGCGTTTCCATCGTGTAAGACTCGAAGCAGACGAGGGTGGGAAGAAACTCGGGACAGGCTCGTGGTTTTTTTGTGGGGTTTACTCGGGTTGTTTATTTAAGTAACCTGGGTTTGAAAATTTACAGCAGATCATATCTTGGTTGTAAAATTTTAAGCATGGACAAGTTTTTAAGGTATTTAAAACAAGTTTTAAGTAAATCTTTGTTTAATTTGTCTTAACATGTTTAAAATGGTTTTTCAAAGACTTTAAATATATTAAAATATAATGTTTGAATTGTTTTGTTTAAATTAAATTATATTTCAAGATTTATTTCTAAATTTGGCTTTAATGAAGTAAATAATTTGAATAAGTATGGAATATAAATACTAATTTATTTTTAATTAGTTATGCTGAGATTAATTAAGGATAATTAATCAATAAATTAAAATTTAAGGTCAATTACCATTTGTAATTAAGGATAAATTAATAAATGAAATAATTAGTGGAAATGAATGTAATTAAGAAATAAATTAATTAAAGATTAAGTGAGGATTAATAGAGTGATTAATTAATGTAAATAATTTAAAGAACATCACTTATAATTAATTTAGTGAAATCTCTTAGTGAAGCAGTTAATATATTATTAAGGTCATAGACGAGACTTTAATTAATTTATAAATGGTAATTTTAAACTTATTAATGATTAATAAGTTAATTTCTTAGAATAAGTAATTGATAGAAGAAAATAAAGGCTGTTAACTGGATTATTTTATAATTAATCAATATCATTGATTATTGATTGTTAATTGGATTAATTAATTACAAATCAACATTTGTAACTGTTAAAGTAAATTAAATTGAATGGAAAGTAATTAAGAATTAATTACTCATTTGAATTTATTTAGTAATTTGATTTATTTGAGTTAATTAATTTATTTTAATTAATTTGAATAAATCAATTGATGATGTGATAATTATAATTACTTAGAAAAGTAATTGATGTTTAATTACAAAGTGTAATTAATAGAATGATGTTGTTAATAAAGTAATTTGAGTATAATTACTTTGTATAATTAATCAAAGGATTAATTAGAGATAATAAATTATTGAGCAATTAATGGAGAGTAATTAAAGGAGTTAATTACTAGATTGGGATTAATCAAGGGTGATTAATATTTTAGTTTAATTAAAGAGTAATTACTTTGATGTAATTAATTAAACTGGAAATGTAATTTGAGATTATTGATTTTTATTAGAATTTAAAATGGGTTTATTTGGAATAATTAATAAATGAAGGAATTTATTAATGGAATTAATTTAGAAATGTAATTAATTTTGATTCATTAATGAATGAAGTAATGTGAAGATTATTTCTATATTTAGTTCAAAGTAATGAATCTGTGAAATAAATTAAGATAATTACTTAAATGTAATTAAAGAAAATTAATCAGGGATGATTTATTTAAATGAATAATGGGAGGGTGATTAATTAATTGAGGGTTAATTAATTAATGGTAATAAGCAAGTTTAATAATGATGAAATGATTAATTTAATTTACTTTAAATTAATTAAGGATAAGGTAGTTAATTTAATTCATTTTAAATTGATTATCAATGATATGATTATTATCCTTGCCTATGTCTGATGATTGTTATGGATTCCCATTGATTGATATGATCTCAGATATGAGATAAGTACTATCTGTTGTGATATGGATGATAATATTGATTATCTTTTGGTGTGATATCATAGATTATCCATTATGCTGATATGTGATTATCCATCTGTGATATTGTGTTTTATCTATCTGTGTTGACATAGATAATTGAATTAAATTGTTTTAAACCTTTAAAACAACTTGGCCTTAAAAGACACGTTTTGGATTTCGATGAGACCGGGATCGGGTTTCCGTATACCGGGATTCCAGGTCTGGAGACCCGAATACCACATCGATCCAAAATAACGTTAGGTCGTGAAATTCAAATGGAGCAAGTGAAGACTCGAGGTATAAGAACTATTCGTCAGTATAACTCTGTGGGTGATTCCGTAATGAGTTTGACGAAGATAGTACTTATAGATTCGAGATGGTGATTCAGAATGCAAGGGTTATTGTCGTTAACTCTGAGGGTGATTCCAATACGAGTGTAATGAGATAATGCCTTCGGTTTCGTTCGAACCCGGAACGAACTTGTATGGATCGAATGCTTTCAGAACATCGTCAGGTGGGCGATGAGCATTCTAAGTGATGAGTTCTATTCAGGTAACCGTGACCTCAAGCCTCATCAACCGGGAATGGCTAAAACAGGGGAGGTGCAGCAAGGCTTCGTGGGTGGCCCCCACTTGAGAGTAAGGTTTACCCCTGTCTAGATGTCCCTATTTATTTCGGTTTAGTTGCGGTTGGTCGCGCCAACCGTGGGGTGATCTTATTTGGAACTGTCCAGTAAGGGATGGGTCCGGCCTTGTGTTGCAGGGGAGCGGGCGTACTCCTCGGTACGGTGATCTAGGCCACGTACTGTGACGGGCGGTACCCCAGTAGCCCAGCCATTGTTGGAAACCCATTTTCCCTACGAGACCTTACGGTTTTGATTGTATTACCCACGTTGTGGCTAGTATGCTGGAATTTAATAGATGTAACAATTTCAGCTATTTTCTATTTACTTGAAAACCCTAGACACTATTATAATATCACCGGATTTCCTATCAAATGTTTTTGGTTAGCGTAAGGTAAAAACTTGCCCATGTTTATTTGTGGGGAGTCTTACGTGATACCTTTGTTTTCAAATGGTTTTCAAAGTTAAACAACCTTAACCTGTTACTCATACCAGACCCATGTCTGACCCGAAGTTTATTTCTGTTTTTCATAAACTCTCGGGTACCCAAATTTTTACGGGTAGTCAAGGGATTCAGGTTTAGCTTTGACGAAGTCTGGAGGAGCAATGGAGCAGGAGGCTTCGGCGTGTAGATATATAGTGATTCCGCTGTGATTAGAGTTTATTCTGTATTTCCGTTGTGTTGTAACTCTGTGATGTATGAGTTGTATTAACTAGACAGGTGTTTATAACTGTCTAGTATGTGATGTACTATCTGTGTAACTCTGATGTATATGATACTATGTATTAATTTATGTGATATATTATATTTTATTCGTTCCGCTGTTGAGATTCTGTTGTTGTTTCTTCTTCTTCTCTTTCTTTTCTACTTTCTCACCTCTTTCTTTTCTTAAAAACGATACGATTTCCTGGGCGTAGGAAGTCGGGTCGCTACAGTTGGTATCAGAGCACTAGGTTGAGCGAGTACCTAGGCTCTTAAGTGATTTCTTTCCTGAGAGAGCGTATTTGTTAGTAAATATAAAATTGTTTTATATTGTGTTGACTTATCGGTTAGGTGTCTATAGATTTTTGTCGATGTGTGGGACGCCACAATATCGATAGGAATTTCTAAACTCTTAACAAGGTAAACCGACACAATATTGTTTTAAAATAGGGTAAATGAAATAATTTTACCCAAATTATTTTTGTATATAAAAGAAATGATTTTCCGAAAATTTTTATAGTTATGTATGGTTGCTTGATTGTTAGGAAATGATAATATTGAACGATTATCATTGTCATTGGGAAAATGTAATAAGAATTGGAATTTAATCAATAGTCAAGAAATAAATTCATATAACCAAATGGAATTTTGTAAATGTGAATTATAAATGTGATTTGCAATTGAAATTGAAATAAAATTCCAGGGTAATGTTTGAATAGAAATTGGATGGATCTGGAATTTTGAGAAAATTTAAATTCTTTTGGATTTGGAAGTGTTTTCAAAGGTTCTGGAAAAAAAATATGGTATTATTTCAAGGATATTTTTGAGTTGGATTTGAAATCTGGAAAGATTTAAAATTTAAAAATATTTGAGATGTTTAAAAGAAATAAAAGCATTTGAACTCTTTCGGTTGTTAGAAAATAACGTCGGTGATGACTGCAGCATCATCGATGTTCATTTTCGAATTTCCGAGAGAAAAGTTTGCTACCAAATTATTTTAAATTGGAATTGTTTGTGAACTGGGTTTGGTTTTGAAATTCAAAAGAATATTTGAATTGCCAAAGAATTTTGGATATAGTTGATTTCAAAGGTGATTTTGTACTTTGGAAATTGCTTAAACTCTGGAAGTAAATATAAAATGTTGTGGAATAAATAAATGGGTTTGGAAAACTTAAAGTTTGAATTAAATTGGAATGTAACTAAATCATGTCAAATGAAAGTGAAGTGTAGAATTAGTTAAAGTGGACTGGAAGTAATAAGTGTTGGAAACAAAATTTATTTATTGAAAACTAAATTTATGAATAAACAAATGAATTTATAATTGAGTGGTAATGGATGGAAGTTAGTGTTTTGTTAACATCTGGAGATTTAGTTTGGTATCGACTATATTCCAGAGTGGTACCGATGGTTCAGCTTAGTAGTAGGATGGTTTTGGAGGGACCTCTGAGTTTTCTCTTTATAAATCTGTTAAACCGTATTTCCAGGACGGTTGGAGAGACCAGTTGTGATTACTGACTGATGGTTGCAAAGCCTAGGTCCATCACAGTTGGTATCATGGAAGGTTTGTGCTTGTGTGAATCATCTATATTTTCTTCTACCCATATCAGAGTTGTGCAGCGGAAGCAGTCGGGAGTGCATCTGTTTTTCTTTTCTGGGAAAGGAGAAGTTGTTTTCTACGGGTGATGGTAGGGATTGTGTTCCTGATTTTGGTTGATAGGGAGAAGATCGTCTACTGGATTGTTTTTGAATTCAGATTGTTCTGGAAGGCATCAGCAGAGGTTTAGCTGATTGATAGTGATGAAGCAGATTTGAATCGTCCGAAAAGTTTGGTGGATAGGGGACGAAGGAATTTGGATTTCAGAATCGGAAAGTTGATTTTGAATGAGTTTTCTCTGATTGAAGGAGCTGTATAGTTTGGTAAGTCTGGGAAATTAGCTCCGAGGTGTTCTGGATTTTTCTCTGTGTTCTGGAAAAGTTTAGTGGTTGTACTTCTAGAGTGAATTGCCAGTTGGGATAATTGGAATTCGATGTGTTTCACGTGTCTCTGAGGGAATATGTGTGAGGTTCTATCTCTGGTTTTGGGAACCAGCAGTTCAGGAAGTTTTGGTTGTGAGTCTGACTTATTTGTAGTCTGATATCCTATCTTGTTATATAGACCTAGAGGAGTAGGAGCTCGGTAGCTTAGAGATATTGCCTGTTTGGATTCTATAGAGCGAGTAACCCGGTATTTGTACTCGGGGAAACTCGAGAGAATCTGGTCCAGATTTTTGTTTGGATAGATAGATTTGTTGATTGGATGCTATGGTTGTTAGCATTGATTGATTATGCATGTGTTTTAAATTAAATTTTAAATAAAATATTAAATTACCTTTGTTTTAAATTTCGGGGACGAAATTCTTTTAAGGGGGGAGGAATGTGACGACCCGGAATTTCGAGCAATATCAATTTAATAATTTATATTAAATATTAAATTGATCTGATATATTTTTGAATTATAAACTTGAATTGATATTTTCTTTTGATAAATATCGTATTGGTGAGTTTTATCTTTTAAAACTAATAAATGATTTTTCTGTTTATAACGAATATATATTGGCATATATCGTAGATAGGGAAATTCTGTTTTAAAATTAATTGATAAATTTTGTTTTCAATTTCTAATATATATATATATATTCTGGTGATTTGGAAATTTTTATTTATTTAGAAATATACTTTTTAAAGCTATTTAATAAGTAGATATATGATTTTAAATATTTGAGATAAATGTTTAAAATTGTTTTGAACTTATTTCTGACTTTGGTTTAAATTTATAATTGTTAACAAAAGAATTTTTATTTCCTTTTCTTTTAAAGTATAGTTTGTTATTATATAATTTAAAAATGTATATAAGTTTCAAATTTAATTCTTGTCAAATGTTACATTGGTGTATATTTTGTAAATAAGTAATTTAAATATAGGAGATAACATCTTTTGTTTAATTATTTTAAACGTGATAAATGAGTTTTTAGAATATTAATAAAAATAGATATACATGTTAAATTGACATGACTAACAATAAAACAAATAAACAAAACAAATGTTAAGTGTAAACTATGATAAAGCAACAAGTAAAATATATACATAAGTAAAATTGATAGTTATAAATTATAACACTAACACTAGACATTTAAATAATATTTCGATTTACAATTCAAAAGAGAATAACATTCATTGATATTTCTATCAATTCAAATGGAAAACAAGAAAGTATAGCATAAGAATGATTTTCCACTTCCCAGCCTTATAATCTGCACAGTCAAAACATTTAGAAGGAAGCAAGCATAAATAAGTGTTCGAACCTGCCTACAGATCTAAGAGCAACAAAAAGAATCAAAAGAAATTAGCAAAGTATAATATTTTTGTAGCTTGTGAGTGAAGCTAAGCAAGAAAAAAAAATATAAGAAAATGAGACATCACGGTACAAAGCATTTAATGCTCTTACCCTTGGCAGCCAAAAAGAAAATCAATTCGAGTTGTATAAAATTTCATTTCAGCCTACATTTGTACAAAAATATCTCTGATCTTTTGTTTAAAAGAAGAAAAAAAAATACAAAGCCTGTAACTTCTTTATATTGCAAACTGGAAGCCATCTTTCTTCTATCACCTTCCATTTCCATTCGAACTCAATACAAATTATCATGGAGCTTCATTTGAAAAGCTTAAACAAGTCTCCATCTAAAACACAACATCAAACAACTACAACTACAACAGAGGCAAGATGGTTGACAAGATGATCAAAGTGGGAAAACACTTTTCAGTTTTTCAAAGAATTTCAAAGGCTGTTGCAAACGAGTTCTGTTCTTCTCTGATATTTGGTGAGTAACATATATTTTAAATCTATATATTAAGTTATTATGAAATGCTTTCCTTTGTGATGTATCTGGTATATGTGTGTATGTATCTGGATGTCTGTCTATCATGCTCTGTTCTTATTTCATGTTCTGGATTGATATTAAAATTCAAAATCTCACCATAACATCTATATTTGACTTTGATATGTAAATGAAAAAGGTTTGTTAGGAGATGAAGATAATTTTAAAAACAGTCTCAAGATTTTTAATTCAACAAATAAATTTTAAAAAGAGGAATGATAGTGGAACCCAATTTACTGTTAAAAATCAACAACCTTGATTTTTGATTTAAATTACATAAATGGATTCGTGATTGCAAATCACGAATTTTAATATACTTCGCATGATTTTTAATTTGTTAAACAATGGGATATCTCGAGTTGAGCATTTTGGAGTTTTTCGTCGATTGTCGGTGATTGGCAGGTCTGGGTTTATCGGGGTTGACTTCAAGGGTAGCTTGGAGATTGTAGATCATGAGAAAAATAGTGGAAGCTTCTATCGTTTGCCGGGGCATCGGAATTTGAATAAAGTAGGGTTTAGTTGTTATGTTTTGTCTGGGAGGGTGTCGAGATGATCTCGTCGACTATGGCGCACCGAGCTCGAACTCGTGGTGAGGGATCGCGAAGTTGAAGTGTTGTGTTGCTCTGGAAGGAAGGCCAGGGTTTCCAGTCGACGTGATCGTCGTCGATAGACGAGTTTAGTAGTTCGAGTTAAATCCTGATGAGTGCTGTGAGGCTCGATTTCGTTGCAGTAGGAAATTCGCCGATCAGGGTGGTCGAGAGGATCAAGAGGGTCGGGGTCGTCATGTCGATGGTTTTGGTGGTGATCGTCGATGATCGGGATCGATGTGCATGTGCACGGTGATCTTTCGTGTGCACTGGAAGTTCGAAGAGTTGGGGAAGACGAGGTCACTCGAGTTCGTGATCGCGTTTCCATCGTGTAAGACTCGAAGCAGACGAGGGTGGGAAGAAACTCGGGACAGGCTCGTGGTTTTTTTGTGGGGTTTACTCGGGTTGTTTATTTAAGTAACCTGGGTTTGAAAATTTACAGCAGATCATATCTTGGTTGTAAAATTTTAAGCATGGACAAGTTTTTAAGGTATTTAAAACAAGTTTTAAGTAAATCTTTGTTTAATTTGTCTTAACATGTTTAAAATGGTTTTTCAAAGACTTTAAATATATTAAAATATAATGTTTGAATTGTTTTGTTTAAATTAAATTATATTTCAAGATTTATTTCTAAATTTGGCTTTAATGAAGTAAATAATTTGAATAAGTATGGAATATAAATACTAATTTATTTTTAATTAGTTATGCTGAGATTAATTAAGGATAATTAATCAATAAATTAAAATTTAAGGTCAATTACCATTTGTAATTAAGGATAAATTAATAAATGAAATAATTAGTGGAAATGAATGTAATTAAGAAATAAATTAATTAAAGATTAAGTGAGGATTAATAGAGTGATTAATTAATGTAAATAATTTAAAGAACATCACTTATAATTAATTTAGTGAAATCGCTTAGTGAAGCAGTTAATATATTATTAAGGTCATAGACGAGACTTTAATTAATTTATAAATGGTAATTTTAAACTTATTAATGATTAATAAGTTAATTTCTTAGAATAAGTAATTAGATAGAAGAAAATAAAGGCTGTTAACTGGATTATTTTATAATTAATCAATATAATTGATTATTGATTGTTAATTGGATTAATTAATTAAAAATCAACATTTGTAACTGTTAAAGTAAATTAAATTGAATGGGAAGTAATTAAGAATTAATTACTCATTTGAATTTATTTAGTAATTTGATTTATTTGAGTTAATTAATTTATTTTAATTAATTTGAATAAATCAATTGATGATGTGATAATTATAATTACTTAGAAAAGTAATTGATGTTTAATTACAGAGTGTAATTAATAGAATGATGTTGTTAATAAAGTAATTTGAGTGTAATTACTTTGTATAATTAATCAAAGGATTAATTAGAGATAATAAATTATTGAGCAATTAATGGAGAGTAATTAAAGGAGTTAATTACTAGATTGGGATTAATCAAGGGTGATTAATATTTTAGTTTAATTAAAGAGTAATTACTTTGATGTAATTAATTAAACTGGAAATGTAATTTGAGATTATTGATTTTTATTAGAATTTAAAATGGGTTTATTTGGAATAATTAATAAATGAAGGAATTTATTAATGGAATTAATTTAGAAATGTAATTAATTTTGATTCATTAATGAATGAAGTAATGTGAAGATTATTTCTATATTTAGTTCAAAGTAATGAATCTGTGAAATAAATTAAGATAATTACTTAAATGTAATTAAAGAAAATTAATCAGGGATGATTTATTTAAATGAATAATGGGAGGGTGATTAATTAATTGAGGGTTAATTAATTAATGGTAATAAGCAAGTTTAATAATGATGAAATGATTAATTTAATTTACTTTAAATTAATTAAGGATAAGGTAGTTAATTTAATTCATTTTAAATTGATTATCAATGATATGATTATTATCCTTGCCTATTTCTGATGATTGTTATGGATTCCCATTGATTGATATGATCTCAGATATGAGATAAGTACTATCTGTTGTGATATGGATGATAATATTGATTATCTTTTGGTGTGATATCATAGATTATCCATTATGCTGATATGTGATTATCCATCTGTGATATTGTGTTTTATCTATCTGTGTTGACATAGATAATTGAATTAAATTGTTTTAAACCTTTAAAACAACTTGGCCTTAAAAGACACGTTTTGGATTTCGATGAGACCGGGATCGGGTTTCCGTATACCGGGATTCCAGGTCTGGAGACCCGAATACCACATCGATCCAAAATAACGTTAGGTCGTGAAATTCAAATGGAGCAAGTGAAGACTCGAGGTATAAGAACTATTCGTCAGTATAACTCTATAGGTGATTCCGTAATGAGTTTGACGAAGATAGTACTTATAGATTCGAGATGGTGATTCAGAATGCAAGGGTTATTGTCGTTAACTCTGAGGGTGATTCCAATACGAGTGTAACGAGATAATGCCTTCGGTTTCGTTCGAACCCGGAACGAACTTGTATGGATCGAATGCTTTCAGAACATCGTCAGGTGGGCGATGAGCATTCTAAGTGATGAGTTCTATTCAGGTAACCGTGACCTCAAGCCTCATCAACCGGGAATGGCTAAAACAGGGGAGGTGCAGCAAGGCTTCGTGGGTGGCCCCCACTTGAGAGTAAGGTTTACCCCTGTCTAGATGTCCCTATTTATTTCGGTTTAGTTGCGGTTGGTCGCGCCAACCGTGGGGTGATCTTATTTGGAACTGTCCAGTAAGGGATGGGTCCGGCCTTGTGTTGCAGGGGAGCGGGCGTACTCCTCGGTACGGTGATCTAGGCCACGTACTGTGACGGGCGGTACCCCAGTAGCCCAGCCATTGTTGGAAACCCATTTTCCCTACGAGACCTTACGGTTTTGATTGTATTACCCACGTTGTGGCTAGTATGCTGGAATTTAATAGATGTAACAATTTCAGCTATTTTCTATTTACTTGAAAACCCTAGACACTATTATAATATCATCGGATTTCCTATCAAATGTTTTTGGTTAGCGTAAGGTAAAAACTTGCCCATGTTTATTTGTGGGGAGTCTTACGTGATACCTTTGTTTTCAAATGGTTTTCAAAGTTAAACAACCTTAACCTGTTACTCATACCAGACCCATGTCTGACCCGAAGTTTATTTCTGTTTTTCATAAACTCTCGGGTACCCAAATTTTTACGGGTAGTCAAGGGATTCAGGTTTAGCTTTGACGAAGTCTGGAGGAGCAATGGAGCAGGAGGCTTCAGCGTGTAGATATATAGTGATTCCGCTGTGATTAGAGTTTATTCTGTATTTCCGCTGTGTTGTAACTCTGTGATGTATGAGTTGTATTAACTAGACAGGTGTTTATAACTGTCTAGTATGTGATGTACTATCTGTGTAACTCTGATGTATATGATACTATGTATTAATTTATGTGATATATTATATTTTATTCGTTCCGCTGTTGAGATTCTGTTGTTGTTTCTTCTTCTTCTCTTTCTTTTCTACTTTCTCACCTCTTTCTTTTCTTAAAAACGATACGATTTCCTAGGCGTAGGAAGTCGGGTCGCTACAGGAGAGGTATAGTTCACATGAATGGTTGGCCATGCCCTTTTGGGCTAACCAATGCCCCGGCATGCTTTGTAGATCTTATGAATGGGTCTTTCGTTATCAGTTGGATAGGTTTGTATTGGTCCTTATAGATGATATCCTTGTGTATTCTAAGAATGAGTAAGATCATGAAGTTCATCTTAGATTGGTAATAGACACCATGAGACAATACAAGTTGAATGCAAAGTTTTCCAGTGTTATTTTTGAAAGTTGGAAGTTAAGTTCCTAGGTCATGTAGTTTTGAAGGAGGTACTAACAGTAGATCCTTTGAAAGTTGAAGCCGTGAATAGTTGGAAGAGACTAGAGACTGTTACAAAGATAAGGAGTTTCTTGGGATTGGCAGGGTACTATCGGAGATTCATTAAAGATTCCACTAGGATAGCATCGCCATTGAAAATTCTTACCAGAAAGAATGAGAGGTATGTTTAGACAAAGGAGTGTGAACTGGCATTCCAAGAGTTGAAGCTTCGGCCAACGGAATCTCCGGTTTCGGTAATGCCGAAAGGGAATGGAGATATGATAGTGTACACAGAGGCTTCAAGTTCAGCATTAGGAGGAGTGTTGATGCAGAAGGGCAAGGTTATAACTTATGCATCTAAGAGTTAAGACCCTATGAGGTTCGGTATCCAACTCATGACTTGGAGTTGGCAGTAGTTATCTTTGCATTGAAGATGAGTTGGCAGAAGTTATCTTCGCATTGAAGATTTGGAGACATTACCTTTTATGGGAAATGTTTGAATTATTTACTGATCACAAGTCCTTAAGACATTTGTTCTCTCAACAGGAGTTGAACATGAGACAATAGAGGTGGTTGGAGTTTTTGGCAACGTGTAATTTCAGAATAGAGTATACCGTTGGGAAAGGAAATAAAGCTGCTAATGCTTTGAGCCAAAAACAATAGTGTTCTATTTTGGCTATGATTGAAGAATGAAATGTTTTAGTAACTTTGGCTACTTGTAATATTCAATTTCGGTCGAGTGTTGGATCAAGTAGAACTTTAGGGGCATTGTCCTACTTAGAAGTTCACAGGGCTCTCATAGGGAGAATTGCCGAAAGGCAAAAGGAGGACCCACTATGTACCAAAAGGATTAATGGTCTGAAAAATGGTGTCGAGATCAAAGAGCTAAAGGGATTCGGTATCGATAAGAAGGGTTGGCTTTGGAAGAAAGGAAGGTTGTATGTTCCAAAGAGTAGAGACCTTTGGAAGCTGATTTTGGACGAATGTCATCGCTCAAAGTTTGATATTCATCTAAGAGGCACTAAGATGTACAGAGACATGAAATAGAGCTTCAATTGGGAAGGGATGAAGAGAGATATTAGGGAATGTGTGAATAGATGTTTCAAATGCTAATAGGTTAAGATGGAACATCAGAAGCCAATTAGGCTTTTGTTGCCTTTGGAAGTTCAAATGTGGAAGTGGGATTCAGTTTCAATGGACTTTGTTGATGGTCTGCTGAGGATAAGGGCAAAGAATGAAATTATATGGGTCATAGTGGATGGACCGACTAAGAGTGACTATTTTATTCTGGTGAAGTCCACGAGGATGTCAACAAAACTAGACGAGATATATGTTAAGACTATAGCCAGATTTCATGGAATTCCAACTACTATAGTTAATGGCCGAAACCTTTTTTTGTCATGGAGTTTTAGTGGAGCCTCCATAATGATTTGGATCCGGAACTATGTATAGGTACTGCTACCATCTGCAGACCGAGAGAGTCAACCAAGTGTTGGAAGATTTGGGTAAAGCATGTGTATTAGACTTCGGTGGATCTTGGAAGGATCATTTGCACTTAGTGGAATTTTTATACAACAACGATTACCGGTCAAGTGTTGGGATGACACCTTTCGAAAGACCTTGTAAGTTGCCAGTAAGTTGGTGCGAGATAGGAGATAGACTTATTTTAGGGCCAGACCTTCTAAGAGAAGCTTCAAAGAAGGTTGAGTTTGATTCGGAAAAGGATGAAAGATGCTCAATTGAGACAGGAGTGCTACGTACATGGAGATGGAAGGATTTAGAATTTGATCTTAGGGATCATGTGTTTGTTAAGGTGTCGCCAACGAGAGGCACTATGAGGTTTAGAAAAGACAGAAAGTTGACGTCAAGACATGTTGGCCCATTTCTGATACTAATGAAAATCGACAATGTTGCTTATATGGTTGAATTGCCGAGTGCTTTTGATGGAATCATAATGTATTTCAAATCTCACATTTAAGAAAATGTGTCCGAAAACCTAGAGATGTTGTAGTTTTAGGAGATATGGAGGATTTGGTTGTTGAACCAAACATGACTAATGCAAGAAAACTCATTTAGGTTTTAGACTAGGTTGCAAAGAAATATCGGAATAAGTAAGTGAAACTTGTGAGGGTCTAGTGAAGTGAGGACCGAGATTACCGTAAATGGGAAACAAATGATAAAGTCAAGCGGACTTATTCCTAGTTATTTGTTTAGCCTAGCATGTATGTTTTCTATGTTTGTTATAAAGCATGTATATGCAATACATTATGGTTGATTCTTGTTATGTATTGGTAGATGTGCTAGTATACTTTGTTTAAGACGCACGGGTAAGGGACTTATGTGTATATGCTAGAGTGGGCATGAGAAAGTTTTTATATTACTATCCCACCTTATGTGAATTTCGAGGATGAAATTCCTATGAGAGGGAAGTCCGTAACACCTCATAGATTAATAAAAATTTAATTAAGGAACTAATTATGAGAATAAAGGTTTGTGTGGTTAAATCGTGAAATTAACCAATGTAATATGATAACTACTGGAGTGGATGTTTATTTATCGGGAGTTATTGTTTAAATAAAGCTTAACTAAAAAGAATAAAATGAAGAAGAGGGGAATGGGTCGGCGACCAACTATCAATTAAGATAAAGATAAATATTTTCCTCTTTTCATTTCATTCCACTTTCATAAATAAAATATAAATCTTTGAAGCTCATTAATGGTAAGTGCAGCCTAATCAAGAAAAAGAGGAAAAGAAGAAGATCAACGCTAAGGGAATTAGAAAACATCAATCAACTAAGTAATATAAGTGAGTAATATATTCTCTAATCCCATTTTCTTCCTAAATTTCCTCATGACCAAGTTTCATAATAAATGTTTCTCATGCTTCTTGGAATCTATTTGGTCCAAAAATTTAATATGATATTGGGAACATGTTATTGGAAATGCATTTTAATTTATTGAATTTTCACATAAATAAATAAATTGATATGAATAATTTAAGAGTCGTATATTATGGAAATGGTTAAAAATTAGAGTTTGAGAAATTCAATTTTAGAAATCACTTGTAAATATTTTCTATGCTTTTATGGAATTTAAAATAAGGAATTTCCAATAGAAAATATGCTTGTTCGAAGGGTAAAATAATTGAGACCATGAGTAAGTTAATTAAATATAGTATGTGATAATTGGTCAATAGACCAAATCCATAAATTATGCTGATAATGTCAGAAAAGTACATAATAATGGTAATATAAGACTAAGTCTAATGACTCAGGAGCCAACACGTGTAAAGTTAGTGTTATTACAGAAAACAGTTCCCAACATGTACCGAGAGATAATGGAGCTGAACCGAGAATAAGGAACCGAAACTTAAGTAACACGGCTTAGGTAAGAAAGTTACGATGTGTTAAGTATGACGATAAGGTCACTAAACCGGAAGGCTTACTCGAGGGCCAAAGGCGGACCAAGGGAACAAAGGCAGTAAGATGTGGCTTGCCTAGTGGACGTGATTTCAAAACCTTAAAGTGTAAGCTACCACCAAATAAAAATGTCAAATTTAGGTAGACTTTCCACGGACGAGACTGATAGATGTGATTATCGAGAGTATTATAGCTCTCGGCAAGATGTTGAAATCGGAAATAATTGGCTCCCAGAAGAGAATTCATGTTAAGGCTTAGATTGGACAAGATGAATAGTTAAAACATTGATGATAATGTAGTAACGTAGCTTAATGAATAGCTAAGTGGAAAACCTAATGTATAATTGGTTAGATATATAAGTTTTGTTTGGTAGATGACGTAAGGCCTGAGGTGGCAATCAAGTAACTGAAGGCATAGGAGTAAGGCCTTAGTGCCATCCAAAAATGAAAGCATAAGTGTAAGACCTTGGTGGCAACCGAAACCGTGAACATAAGTGTAAGTTCTAAAGTGGCAACCTAAATACAAAAGCATTAAGGTGAGGCTTGAAGTGTCAACCTTAATCGAAAGTGTGGAGTAAGGCCTATGTGGCATCCGAGACATGAAATCAATTGGTGTAAGGCCTGTTGTGGTAGCCAAAGATTCGAAAGAAGATGCAAGGCCTTAAGTGGCAGTTAAATACCACAAACGAGGTAGGTGTAAGGCATGCAGTGGTAACTGAAATATGAAAGCGTACTTGTAAAGCGTGCAATGACAACCGTAATACTAAAGTGTAGGTTTAAGGCGGGGCGACCACCTAACACATAAGAGAAGTAGGCATAAGGCCTGGAGTGGCTGCCGAAATCAATAGTGAGTTTAGTAGAATTAAGTGAAGGCATAAGGCCTTAATGGCAACTGGATAGTAAGACTTAAAACTTCCGTCTATCATAGAAGGCATAAATTCTCGGTGACAACCTAGGATAGAGTGGCTCAGTTTTTGGTTAGAAAGAGAATGACCATAATTGGAGATGGCATGAAATGACTATTTTGCCTAAGTAAGGCAACCATGACCTTATTTTCGTACTAAATTGTTAAAAATGAATGCTATGTTAAGGTGAGGGGAAACCTCGTTTCGTGATTTAGCGGAGTTGTCTCACTATCTTTTATGTTAATGGTAGTATAATTCTCATACAAGACTTTATGTATGACCCATGTTTTTATCATTATTTCCTTATAAACTCACATACACTCATTTGAGTTGGTTGATTTTATGGATTTTAACAGGATGCTTTTGGGCGGAAAAATAATAGAGCTAAAGAGAAAGCAGGAGGCTTTGATGTATTAATTGTTATTTTGATTCCATTGTACTAAGTGTTTATGTCAACATCTTCATATGTTGGGTGTAACACTATTACCTTTATTGTATTTATTTTTGACCCCTGCATGGACATGAATTTGGGAAAAGAAATTATTAAACTCGAATTATGATGATGCATTTCTTGATTTATGTTCTGTTCACTCAAGACTGTTTAAGGTAATAGATCTCATCTCTATTGCTGAAAGTTAATTCCAAAATGACTGTAACACATTGGATATCCATCTTTTGGTATTGAAATGAGGAATGTTACATTTTTGCTTCGTCTTTGGATTTTTTATTCATATTCAAGAAAACCTGCCTAAATCCATAAACTCGGCCTACTCGATTGAGTATCCATGAGATTTTGGGGAAAAATAATAAAACTATGGTCAGGCATAAAGTTTGTTATGAGTTATACATTCACCTAAACATACACATCGCAAGGCCATGCTGCTTAGCGGAATAGGTTTTTCTTTCACTAAATCAACAACAACAATTAAATAATATAATGCAATAAATCATCATGTCATGAGCATACATACAATATCAATCCAAACATGAATATCCCTTATACTTACTATGTACTTACGAACCATGTCATATTTGTTCATCCAATTTAATTTAAGCGTACTCTATACTTATCAATAATTTGTTATGAATATTGTCGTACAATCGTCATACACATTCAATATGCATCGCTTGACTCTTATTTACGTTCCAACCTTAAATTTATCATTAACTTCATTTAGTGATTACCTATATCGCTCATTCTATCGCTAATTTATCTTTTTCTCAAACAACGCCATCAAAGAAATGGTCGCTCACTTCACGATGGGAGCCACCCTGACTCTCTTAGGAGGTTGAATAAAAGTACCTAAAGTACATTCTAGCAAATGTCCTTATTAAGCATCAATAGCCCCTCCTAGTCCCATAAACACATTCATTTTGTGTTGCCGGTTCATTCATTAATTACATCTATTTTAATGTTATTACTCACACTAAGGTTAAAATTTCTGAATTGACCTCAATAGACTTTATAAGTCTTGACACCCTTCCATATACCATTGAATATAGACTTCCGTAAGCCTTAGCCCTCGAACATTCTATAACACGGTATGGTGGTATATCTTCATATCTTAGGTACAATCCGTTACTTTCATTCATTTTTTCTATAACTTACACATTCTTTGTCTCTTCATATTAGATCAAAAGCTTTCAATTCTTTAGGTAAAACATTTTTAAGTTTCTTTCTAAATGATACACTTATCATTTCTTAGATTCCCTAAGCTTAATTTATTTTTCTTATTTTTATTAAATTATTACATTTTAACTTATTAATTTTCTTTATAATTTCATCCCTATGAAATTCAAAGTAAACACCTTGGAATCTTGCTTTCAAAATGCCACCCGATTAAATAATGGATTTATTATCATTAGCTATCGCATATACATAGTTATCACATCTCTAAACTAATGTTATCATATACCACCTATCACATGTCTATAGCTATCGCAAGTATATATTCTTGGGGCTATCACATGTATAAGTTTAAAGCTAAAACATATATTATATAATTTATTTCTATCGCATCTCTAACTAATAGCTATCACACTTCTAGTTAGCAAATATCTAAAATAGCTATTGCATGTATAACCTAATTGCTATAGCACTCCTACCCTAAATTCTATCGCATGTGTCAAGCAATAGTTACTGTTAACCAAAAAAATGGATCAACACCATGGATTGAGTATGAAAGCACCAGCCTTGTTTATCAAGGAAAATGAAATAGAAAAAGCAATAGTCAATCGTAGAAAAAGTAAACAAACAAGAGATTTTTATAGTTGTTCGGTTGTTGACGAAGCCTATGTCCACTTTATAACTTTTGTTATTGAATTGACTGTTGATCACAAATACAAATTGATTACAATTCTAATAGTTGAATAAAGAGAGATCAGACCATCATTGATGGAGACAAAAGGAAGGATCTCAATTGTCCCAAAGCAGCCATTGTGAGAAAGAAGAAAGTTGAAGAATCTTCATAGCAGAGCTGCTTTAGTGATTAGAACAGCCAGCCCCCTTTCTGTTGAAGGTAGGATGGTATTTAAGAATTTTAAGAGCACTTGAATCGAAATCAGAGTACCAGAGGCTTCTAATCATCACTATGAGGCAGCACATTAATTTTGGAAGTAAACCGAGCTAACTGTTTGGATCGGTACTGATCCAATTGGATCGGATCGGTACCGATCTAAATAGTTGAGCAATTCTTGTGCAACATCCATCCCACAAGCTTCCTTATCTACCAGCGAGGCTTTCCTTGCAATTTCATGACTTGTTGACTTGTTTTGATGATGAATCACTAGTAGGTTAGATTGAACTGTAATTTGCATAGCATAAGTGCCGACTTCTTCAACTCAGATGCTTGGAATGTTATAAAATTTAGTAGATAAGCTTAAAAGTGATGTAGGGACATAATGCAAGTGGTTTGAAGAACCGATGAGTCAATAATTTGGATCGGTGCCGATCCAAATACTTATCTTATTTTCATCCCAAATTCCCAGGGTTCATTTGTTATGTTCTTTTAGGTCTTCCGGTCAAGTTTTGAGTCGTTCACATTTAGTTTGAATGTTCTAACTCCTTTTGGATTCTGCTGGATTAAAAATCCGATTAACATTTCCCCCTAGAGCATGCTTTCCTTGGAAACAAGGCGTGCTTTGGAATTATTCATCCTTCGGTTTCCACATTGTGGAGCTTTATTGGTCTTATCTAGTGTCCTCGAGTAGTTGCTTATGTCAACCTGGCTAACTATTTGGTCCTTAGTGAAAATCCTCTGTAGTCGTAATTAATGGGTGATCTTGGCTTGGAGACTTCCAAGATGGGTATGGACATCGAGTTTAGCAAAAAAGGAAAGTTTAAGGCCTTTTTGAGGGAAATTAATTGGATAGGTACCTATCCAATTTGACCGGATCGTCACCGATCCAAGTACTTAGGAATTTTTTTGGCTCTTATATATATATATATATGGGTCGGATCTCCCATTCCTCATTTCATACTGTTTGAGCCGATCCAATTCAAGCAAAACCCTAGGCGATCCAACTGCTGTCGCCACTGGAGCACCGCCACTGACGATGTCTACCTCTAGCATTGCCAACCACCTCCTTTAGAAGCACTTGCCACCGTTCTCTTACTGTGACTTCGCCTGCCCCAAGCCATCTCCGATCCACTTGTTGTCGATCCGATGTATTGTGATTCAAGCTACCTTGCATCAAAGACCTTCTCATTACTCTTCTCAAGCTCAAAGGTGAAGGTTGGTGAAGTGAGTTTCGGTGCAATATTATGTTATTGATTGGTTAGGTTGTGTTAGTGACGGTCATAGTGGAAGATACGGGATCTTTGCGATTTTGGGGAAGAAGATAGTAAATCGAGTCTGAAGTTCTTCACGGAGCGATGCCAAGGTCTTGCTCTGGTTATCGACATATTTTTCTATCTACATACTCAGAATTAGAATTAGCTTGTATCGAGTTTCGCGGTTAATTTTGGCATGACATCTCGCGGATTGATTTTGATTTTTCTGGGAGGTGATAATAACTTAGGATAGCGTCTTGCATGCAACTTAGGTTGTTATCATCTTCCAGGAAACTAAAATTGACTTATGTTGATAATTTCCTTCCTAATCCGGACCCATTAATTTTCAGTTTCTTGATTTGGACTAAACTTGTCATTGCACAGTCGGCGTACCTAGAATGGAAAGAGCTTTCCGTGGCGCATTGGACAACAAATCCGTTATCGATATTGATCGACAATGGGTAAATGTAGAAGAAAATACATAAAAAACTGACAAGGATTGCTTTCTCCGATGTGAGAAGCCATCTACATGGAATGTCCGCTTGCAGCGTTCAGGATGTCGTGCCCGTTCTCGCATAGATTACACATCACACACACTCACGGTTGATGCATGGAGTCGGTGATTGATACACGTCGATGATCTCCTGAATTCCAAGTATCATCCATGTTAAGGGTTTATAATTTAGAAATTATGTGCACCTTTTGAACACAAGCTTTCTTATATAAAATGATGCATAAATCTTCCCGTCGCCAGTCAATCGAATGGAGTTCACCTGCTTCCAAAGCAGAGTCCTCGTCTATTCTGGCTGGACCTGCTACCTCTATAAGTTCAGGACATTATGGCCACCTAATTCCAGTTGGCCCCACTGTCGACTGCACTCCCCCAATTTAAGGGTTCAGTTGTATCCCCCATAGAAAGCTTCCTCGATTCTTACACACAAGACGTTGCGAAGCATTTGCTTCCAGTACGACATTCTGGAGGACGATGCACTTCTACCATCAAAGGTTAATTCGTTCATCGCCCGCCTTTTAGATATGTGGCCTGCCATCGCTACATGTGCATGTATGGTGTGGTGCCCTCGTTTAATCATTTTTCGATGGCGACCCTTCAGAATATGGGGTTAGCCCCATTTCAGATTCTCCCAAATGGTTATGCCATGCTGACCCATCTATATGTTTAGTTCGTGCAAACGCTCAGTCGCGCTCTGAACTTTGCCGAGCTATAGTATCTTCTGTTATTTAAAAAGAGGGAAGCCAACCCATCATTCAAAAATCGAGGCACAATGTGGCCAAAAGCTCGTACTCGATCTACCAAGCAAAGTCCCCTCATTCAAAAATCAAATTTTCTTTGTCAAGTGTCCCGAGGGGTTCACTCATCTATGGACCATGGGGGGTAAGTTTCTCTCACTGGACATAAAATTTCCCTTAGCTGCTAAAAAGTCATATGAGCGATCATCTATTCTTTTGCAGTCCTCCTAAGGATTAACAAGGATCCAGCACTCGTGCCTGTTCTCAGCGCCCTAAAGCGGTCGATGCCCGAGAGTGCACGATCAGATTTCTGCTTACCAATGAGAATATTCGTCGATGTAGGATTTTATGTCCCGGGAGATCAGTTGGGTTTGTTAGTGCCCCATCTCGCACCAAAGCTCGGGCTCGCTCAGTTTCTACGTCTCGCGATTCTGACAAAGACGATGATGATAAAGAGAAAGATAGCGACTCGTCTGGCGAGTCAGCAGAAACTTCTAAGGAAACCCAAATCCAAATTGAGACTGTCAGTCCGCCTAAGATGCCTCTGATTCTGGAGGAGAAGGAAAAGGAGTCATCAGGAAGGTAAAACTCTGGTAATTGTGAGAAAGGAGAAAGGAGGAACCGATGAGGGACTCCCTTCAATCGACAAGGAAGTAGACTTGGATACAGATATCGATGAAGGCGATGTCAATTTGGGTGACAAGTCCCCAAAGTTGAGTCTCGGGCACACTCTATCGATCCCTCCACAAGAAAACTTTGAAGAAGTCCCTCCTAAAGACGAACATGCTCCCAGTCATTCGTCGGGAGATGCCGAATTTGACTTCGGAGATGCGAGTGACATCTATGTAGATGTGAAGGATATGATGGGTGATACTACTTCAGGAGCGTTGCCTTCTCAGCCTGCCCGAATTGTTCCCACCGAAATAAATATCCCGACAATAATTGGCGATCGATCTGGTTTGTGTTATTCTGTTGGGGTCGTTAAACTATAGCACACACTTCACTAGGACTACGCATTTCATTGTTATTCATCTAGAATTTTTTTGTCAAATGTCTTTTCTCCTGAATTCATTTTGTTATTTGCCACAGGGATCATGTTTCGGGGCTTCTATAATGATCTTAACCGAGCGCTCGAGTCTCAGCATTTGCAAAGACATTCATCCTGATATTACTCCTCCCATGAAACCAATGAAGAGAGATGGAGGAGAAAAGATAAGGAGGTAGGGGAGCACCGATGGGCTGGGAAGGATCAAGATCGCGAAAGAGGGAATGGCAAGAAAAAAGGAAAATCCCTATTGAGCGGGGAGACCGGTTTAAGAGGTTAAAGAAAGATCAAGAACGTCTTCCTGCTTCCCCCTCCGAAGCCGTGACCTCCTCCACTCATGCTGCTAATGCTCCTCTTCCAATTTCAAGGCGTACTCCTTACATTCTCCCTGCTGGTCCCCATCTTCTGCAGGCTACATTTCCCCACTTATTCTTGAGGGAGGTTTGTTTTCAACAAGCCCAATCTGAAGTCAATCCATGCAGAATCTTACTCACCCCATCTTCAAGCGATCCAAAGCAGCTTGGAGTAGGCCAAGGGGTGGGAGAAACTATTCTAGCAACATTCTACCATTAACCGGAATAATTACCAGGAGATCCTCTCATTTTGAGTCTAAAATAGACAATTTGAGAAGCAGCTTCCGGACCACGACTCGGAAATTGAAAGGTTGAAGAAGGAGAGAGACGATGCCTTGAAAAGGGAAAGTGAGAGTGCTTCTTTGTTCAAGGTGCCGAAGCAAGCGACTGAACGAGCCGCTCTTGTATTCAGAGACGAGATAAGAAAAAGTGCCATGCCGACGAGGCCACTCTGAAAGAGAAGTTAAATGCAAGTGATGCGACGATCGAGGTGGAGAAGAGAGTCGTAGCTGAACAATCATAAGAAATTGTCTCTCTACGTGCTTAAATTTGGGCTTTGGAAGTTGAGAAAAATCAACTAGCTGTGGAGAAGGCTAGCACGGAGACAATCTTTTCGGAGCTCCAAGATAATTTTGCAAGAAAAATGGAAGGCTTTGATGCCACTATTCTTGGTTTTTATGTAACTCCGTGCTTCATCAAGGTAGCCTCAGTTATTTGGGCCCATCGTTCCCTCGCACGCTCCCGGTGGTTTGGTAGGAAATTCTGGCCCGATTCGATGACATGGGTGGCGGTTATTCCAAGGAGGAGCTGGTTCAGGCCTACCTGAATGAGGAATCCCACCAAGCTCTAGTGGAAGGCCAAAGAATCTTAAAGCTGGAGAGGGAGCGTGAATCCACCGTTGTCACATGTACCACCGAGGCTGTCGCCGAACACTTTCCTTCAGGACCGACCGAGTCATCATCGCATTTTCGTACCGATGAGGGGATCGCTGCCACTTCTCCCATGATCGTGCAGCTATCGAAGGAAGGCAACGGCGAAGGCTTCGAAGTCGTTGCACACGACCAAACCTCCACTACAGGTAACTTTCTCCTCTTTCCCGTGCTTGAAGATTTTCAATTCACGCTTGATGAAATTGCTGAGATAACCGCCTTTTATTATGATATTGTAGATCAACCTCCTCTTCCTACTGGATTACCTTCTTATCTCGACGCTGGGTCTGCTACTATTTTAACTACATCAACCATTGTATCTGCTTCTAGCTTGCAGCCTGGTCTGTATTATGAGCAAATTGAGGCTTTACATGGTTTGGATGACCACTTTATTTCTCAAGAGGAGGGCTTGGCAGCTATTGGTGTGCAAGAGCAGGCATAACAAGGCAACCAACCAGAGAGTGGAAACAAAGCAGCCGAAGACCGAGGAAAAGATGATTGCGGCAAGAAAGGAGAAGGTTGAAGTACAGGGGAAGTCATCTAAGAGCTCTTACTAACCTCGCCAGCATAAGAGGAAAGGAGGTTCCACCAGCGGTCATGCTTTGGAGACTTAGGGTCCTCTGGGCAAGGATAGGCCTGAGAAACCGCAGATTAGAGGAGGGAAAGGAGACTGAGGCAGCAGTGAGCTTACGTCCTGATATGACCTGTCCTCCTCTTGTTGTTTTGTTTTTTGTTACCTTTTGTACAAGTGCAGAGTCTGCGCTCATTATTCTTTTTATTGTTGTCACAACGAAACTTTGAATTTTCCTTTTTGTTCGTCGATATTGTGTGGATACGGCCCCCACATTTTGACTTTGTATAGTAAATGCTATAAGTAATACAATGTTGAAATTTTGATTGTAACTTTACATGTTTACTTATCTACGTTTCATGCATTTATGCCAATTTTATTTACCGCTATTTCATTTTATCTAGTCATGTAGTTACCACCAAAATTCTTTGTTTGGTGTAACAGAACTGTGAAGTACTTGGTTTTTTTTAGTATCGGCATGTCCGCCCCCAGTTCACGAAACTGTTAACTTTAAACAATTGACGAATGACCAGTTGATATGAGTGATTTTTTGCTGTCTGTAACCGGACCTATTTTACGGTTCCTATCTTTGGAAACTTGTGATTTGGATGCCTCGATTCTAAAAATATTGTTGGTCAACAATTAGAATTTTCTACCGATTCATTGCCGTTTGACATTGCCAGATTCATACCCATTACTCCTGATAGTGGGAGTGGATTGATTTCTGTTAGTCCTACAATAGACGAGTTTCCTAGCATTATCAAGACAATACCAGTACTTAAGAATATGCGTGTCTTTTGGGAGTGTGTGCGGCTTATGAGGTGCGCGGCTTATAGGGTGCACGGCTTTTGGGATCGATATGACCCATCGATCCGAAATGGTTTGGAACTCCTCGACGTTACCAATCTTTGGGCAATGTGAGGAGTTCATGCTTCGAGAGCGTGATTCCACGGCTCAAAAAGTAATGCACGGCTTATGGAAGTGCACGACTTTTAAGGTTGTGTTTGCCTGGATGTGATTCCACAATCCAAGATGTGATGCATGGCTTACGGAATGCGCGGCTTTGATTTGTCCTTCCCAACGTTACCAGAGCAACACCGGTTCTTAGAAGGCGGGGATCGGGTTCTGTCGATCCAACGGTTTGAGTCGATTTTCTTCTGTCGACCCGACGGGTAAGTGGGGCATACTTGAGCGTGGTTCCACTATCTCAAGTAGCGATTGGACGGTTTTGAACCGATTTAACCCCGTTGATTCAGCAGTTACTTTTATGAACACGGTTTTATTGGTTCAGAAAGCAAAGCAAATTTATTAAGAAAAATTAGGCAAGTTCTACCTATTTACAATGCCCTCAGTATTCTAGGATGACTTATTTTCTGAAAATAAGAAGAACATAAGATAGTTTCAAATAAAGAAACAACGCAGCAATTCGCTATTCCATGCTCGGGGAATTTGGATTCCGTCAACGGTTGCCAATTTGAATGTTCCATCCCCTAGCTTTTGACCGATCACATACGGCCATTCCTAGTTTGGTCCAAACGTTACCGGTACGGGATAGATCCATTTTAGGACAAGGTCTCCCACTTCAAAGGTTCAATTTTGAACTCTGGAATTGAAGTACCGTGTTACCCTTTTCTGGTGGGCGGCGGTTCTCAGTTCGGCTTCTTCTCTCTTTTCATCGACCATGTCAAGTGCCTCGTGCAAGAGCTGATCGTTTTGCCTTTGGTTAAAGTTTCTTCTTTCATGAGAGGGGACTTCTAGTTCGACTGGGATCATTGCTTCTGAACCATATGCTAAGGTGAAAGGAGAGGCCTCGGTAGCAGATTTGTGCGTTGTCCTATAAGCCCATAGTGCGAGTGGATGTTCATCAACCCAATTTCCTTTAGCTTTAGTTAGCCTCTTCTTGATGGTGGATTTGATGATTTTGTTTATTGCATCCACTTGCCCGTTTGCTTGCTGATGAACTACCGTGAAAAAGCTCTTCTCAATTCAGAAGCGTTTGCAAAAGTCTTTGAACTTGGCGCTTTCAAATTGGGTCCCGTTATCAGTGATGATTTTCTGTGGCATACCAAACGTGCAAACAATGTTTTAGTAACAAAGTTAATGACTTCCTTAGTGGTAATGGTAGCCAGAGGTTCCGCTTTGGCCCATTTGGTGAAATAGTCAATGGAAACTATAGCATATTTAGCCCCTCCTCTAGCTATTGGCAATATGCCAATCAGATCAATTCTCCATATTGCGAACGACCATAGGCTAACCATCTGCATTAGCTCTGTTGAGAGAGTTCTTTTGATCTTGCTTAATATTTGGCATCGGTCGCATCGTCTAGCGTAATCCACTGCATCGTGGTTTATTGTTGGCCAGTAATAGCTGTATCGGAGGATTTTCTTTGCAAGGGTTTAACCCCCGGTATAGTCTCTGCAGTCGCCTTCGTGAACTTCTCTCAAGACCCCTTGAGCTTCTTCATCAGTCACACATTTGAGAAAGGCGGTAGAGAACCCCTTCGGTAGAGTATCTCATCCTGTATTATGAATCGCGGTGCCTTCCGAAGAAGCTATTTCTGCTGGTTCCTATCTGTTGGAAGAGTTCCTATAAGCAAGTAGTCTTTGATTGGTGTCATCCACGTTTCTGGTTCAATGGTGGTCTCCAAAATCCAGTTGACATCCATTTCGCTTATGCTTGGAGTGGTCAGGGTTTCAACCGGGACTAGTCCTAACGATTGAGCTTCTTCAGAACTGGCCAGTTTAGCTAAGTAGTCAGCCTTCGTGTTCTACTCCCTCAGGATGTGAGTTATGGTGTAATATTTGATGTCGTTCAATAACTCTTGTACTTTAGATAGATACGGGGCAAGGTTCTCCCCTCGAGCCTGGTATTCACCTTTCACCTGACAAACGACTAACTAAGAGTTGCTATAGATGTGTATGGATTTTATCTCCAGCTCTTTTATAGTTTTTAGCCCAGCTATCAATGCCTCATATTTTGCTTCGTTATTTGTCGCTGGGAATTCTAATCATAAGGCATAGCAAACGGCTTATCCTTCCGGAGTCTCAACCACTACCCTTGCCCCCGAGCAGAAGTTATTAGATGCGCCATCGATAAAGAGCTTCCATCGTGTTTCCACTTCCGGTGTAATTTCTTCTTCATTATCCCGTACGGTAAATTCGGCGATGAAATCTGCCAACGCTTGCCCATTGATTTCCCTTCTAGGATGGTAAGTGATTTCATATTGACTCAATTCGATATTCCATTTGATGAGCCGCCCAGAAGTCTCGAGGTAGTACAATACTTGCTTTAAGGGTTGGTCGGTCAATACTTTGATCAGGTGTGCCTGGAAATACGGTCATAACTTCCTGGATGTGATCAAGAGACAATATGCTAGCTTTTCCAATTTCAAATAAATTTTCTTGGCTCTAGTTAACCGTTTACTAATGTAGTATACGGGTCGCTGATCCTAGCTTCTTCACATACAAGAGCAGCACTTAATGCGTGAGGTGAGACTGCTAAGTAGATGAACAAGTCCTCTCCGCCTACCGACTTTGATAGGATTGGCGGGGTTCCATATATCGCAGCAACTCTTCAAACGTGATATGACAAGCCTCATTCCATTCGAAGTTCTTCTTTCCTTTCTTTAGTGCGTCAACGAAGGGTAAACATTTGTCGGTAGCTTTTGAGATGAACTGGCTTAGCACTGCGACTTTCCCGTTTAGGCTTTGTAAATGCTTCTTGTTCTTTGGGGCTTCGACTTCTCGTAAGGTAGTAATTTGCCCTAGATTTGCTTCGATGTCTCTAGCACTCACTATGAATCCCAAGAACTTTCCGGAGGCTACCCCGAAGTGACATTTGAGTGGATTGAGCTTCATCCCATACTTTTGGAGTATTTCAAACATTTCGGCGAGATTATCCAAGTGATTGGAAGCTATTCATGATTTAACCAACATGTCATCTACATAGACTTCCATGGTTTTTCCGATCTGATGCTTGAACATGGCATTTACTAATCTTTGGTAGGTTTCCCCAGCATTCTTTAAACCGAACGGCATTACCCTATAGCAATATAATCCTAGGTTGATAATGAAGCTAGTGTTTTCCTGATCAGGTTCGTGCATCAAGATCTAGTTGTATCCCGAGTATGCATCCATAAATGATAGCTGTTCATGTCCAGCCGTCCCATCCATAAGCTGGTCAATTCTTGGCGGAGGAAAGATGTCTTTTGGGAAGGCTTTGTTAAGTCCGAGTAGTCGATACAAGTTTGCCATTTACCATTGGACTTCTTGACCAAAACTAAGCTAGATACCCATTTGGGGTAGGTCTCATAACGGATAAAACCATTGGCCATCAGCTTGTCTACTTCTTCTTTCAATGCCTTGGATCGTTCGTGGCCCAGGCTGTGCCTTTTCTGCTTTACCGGTGTAATCCTGGGATCAATGCTGAGTGCATGGCATGCAATTTCCGGTGATACCACACACATATCGTAATGTGGCCAAGCGAACACATCCAAGTTGGCATGAAGAAATATAGTGAGTTCCAATCGCATCTTGTTTCCAAGGTGAGATCCAATTTTCAAGACCCACGTTGGGTCATCCATATCGACTGGAATAGACACCGTCAATTCTGCCGGTGCTGCTCGATACTCCTCTGAACTCTTCTTTATAAGGTCCAAAGCCTTGTCGAATAGGTTATGGTCCCCAAGCCAAGGGCGGCTCCGTTGTTGCTATTTGGCAGGTTCACGAATGTGGAAAGTTCTCCCCACATTCGTCCCCTTTTCCTTTCTTTTAGATTCGTGCAATTCTACGATATAACACTCTCTAATGGTACTTTGATCTCCTTTGATCACGCCAACTCCATTCTCCATTGGGAATTTCATGGTAAGACACCACTAGGCTAAAGTAATTCTGAAATCCGCCAGTGTGGGTCATCCCAAAAAGAAACTGTATACGGAAGTTCCGTCTACGATCATGAAAGTTTGGATGAGGGTGACTCTTCGGCCATCTTCCCCAAGTTCTACGGGCAAGCCAATCATATCGACGGGTTGTTTGGGTTCGCCGGTGAATCCTTGGATTTTGGTTTGGCAGGCGGATACGTCTTTAATGCTGATCTTCATATGATTGAAGGTGATTTGAAAAGGATATTCACAGAACTGTCGCTGTCAACCAGTACTCGTCGGATCATGGCGGGTCCAATTCTCCTATTGTCACGACCATGGGATCGAGAGTTGGAGTTTCTATCCCTTTAGTGTCTCGATTTCAGAATACTATATCGTCGTTCAAGGTTCTCTACTGCTTGGTAGGCGTTCCATTTTCGATCGCAGGGCACAAATCCTTCGGAGCATGTTTTAATGAGCTCGCATACCGCTCCATTTCTACCTAACTCTTCTGTGTAGGATGAGATCCTCCAAATATCGCTCCAATGATGAGTCTCTAGTCAGTTCGTCTAGATCCCTCTTTGCTGGTTCCAACTTGGTTTCCTTGATCTCTAGGAGCTTAGGGAGCCATGGGTTGTTTAGGATTTTGTGATTTTCTCACGTATTGCTAAAGCTTGTTTTCCTGGATCAGCTTCTCAATCAAGTTCTTTATGTGGCGGCACTCATTCATGTTGTAGCCATGCATTTCATGGAAGCGACGGTACTTTCCGAAATGCTTTTGTTGCTCAGTTGCTTCCTTTTTAGGAGGTTTCTTGCACTCCTTTGTCCCCTGTGTTTCGAGATAGATGTTTTCCGGAGTATCAATGAGCGAGGTGTAATCTTAAGGCCTGAAGCCTTTAAGCCACTTTTTACTTCCCTTCCACATGTTGGAATTTTGATTTTTCCTTTTCTGAATTCCATCTTTTCCTGCGTTTCCTTCAATGGTCCCGGAGGTGTTTATATCTTGGTTTGCCGCCACACCACTCTGTCCAATGTTGGCTAGTTATAAGTTAGCAGATTTCCTTTCTAGTTCTTATGCCTCTTCCGGTCTCAAGTGCTGGCTTGCCTTTCGATTGAAATCCTTCCTAGTAGTGGGTTGTTTCATTTTGATCCACTTTCCAAATTCAGTGTCGGGATGGATGGTGCGGACCAGAGCCATGAAAACCATATCTTCGTTTGGATTGCTTACTTCAGTTACTACCGTATTGAATCGGTTAATGAAGGATTTTAGGGATTCGTTACGCCCATAGAATAGGCTAGATAAGGACATCACTTCTTTCGGCTGTACCATGTGAAGTCTGAATTGATCAAGGAATCTTCTTGCTAGTTGATCGAATGTGGAGATGGATCTCGGCGGAAGCCTAGTAAACCACATGGAAGCAATTCCCTCCAGAAAATCGGGAAACATCTACATCGAATTGTATCCGAAGCATCTTCTTCATCCATGTACTAACTGTACTTATATAGGTGGGGTTTCGGGTCTCTCGTTCCGTCATAAGATGGAATAGTTGGCATAATCAAATTTTGGGATGCCGCTCATTAAAAATCTCATCAGTGAGAGGAGTCCAACTTAGAGTGGATCCCCATTCATCATCCCTTCTATTCTTGCTCTCATCCATCAATCGCTTGACCATGTCCACGATATACGCCTCAGATGTCCGATGATCCATGGGTCGGATGTTATTAACTACACCGAGTGTTTGGCTTTGCAAATGATCTCGGTGAGTGAGCTGAAGCCTAGGCTCTTCTGTCTTTGGGAGAGTCACTCCCTTGAGATTCTGTTGGCTTGCGGTTGGCCTGATTGAGGCAGTTTGGATTCCCCTGGCATTATCGGATGCATTGATATTTCCTTCCAACTGGCCATCGTCAAGTTGCTCACAATCTTCTGAATCAGAGAGGTCCATGATTATATCCTCCTATAGGGTTTTCGCCCCTAGATTTAAGTTCGTAGCTGTTTGCCTCGCGGTTGGTAGAGTGCTTGTATTTCCTTCTATATTGATTCCTAGGTTCCACCTATTACTCCATTCTGAGGCTGCTTCTCGTTCCTTCTGTATAGGCCAGAAATGGAAGATTTTTCTTGTTCCACGGCAGTTGCTGGCTCTGTCATAATTCTTGGAGCGGCATGAGTCTGTAAAGTCAATAGGGCATTTAGTTTGTCCATTAGAGTCCTTTGGCCGTTTTCTATTTTCTCATTGACTTCGTCAAACATCTTATTCAATTCGTCTCTAGTGACAACTTCACGCTGAATAGAGGATCCTGGAATCTGATCATTGGAGTTAGCTCCTAACTGCGGATTATTGGGATTGTTGACTTCAATTTGCTGGGAGTTTGTTTCTTCTCCAGCCATGGTAGTTCCTATGGATCTTCCGACAGTCACTCTCTTTCTTCCTGGAGCCATTGATTCTTAGCAGTAGATCTTTCGAACGGGATTAAGGATCTAACTTCTAAGCCTATCTGATCCAAAGTAGATAGCTAGATCTTTGCCTGAGTTGGCTTCTCAGTGAAAGCACTAAAATGTTAACCCGAAAAATTGATCAACACCCTGGATTGAGTATGAAAGCACCAACCTTGTTTATCGAGGCAAATGAAATAGAAAAAGCAATAGTCAATCGCAGAAAAAGTAAATGAACAAGATATTTTTACAATGATTCTGCTGTTAACGAAACCTACATCCACTTTACAACTTTTGCTATTGAATTGACTGTTGATCAAAAATGCCAATTGATTGCAATTCTAACAGTTGAATAAAGAGAGACCAGACCACCGTTGATGGAGACAAAAGGAAGGATTTCAATTGTCCTATGGCAGCCATTGTGAGGGAGAAGAAAGTTGAAGAATATTCGTAATAGAGTTGCTTTAGTGATCAGAATAGCCAGCCCCCTTTTTGTTGAAGGTAGGACAGTATTTATAGAATTTTGAGAGCACTTGGATCGAAACTAGAGCACCAGAGGCTTTTAGTCATCACTATGAGGTGGTACATGAATTTTGGAAGTAAACCGAGCTAACTGTTTGGATCGGTCGGATCAGTACCGATCCAAATAGTTGAGCAATTCTTAAGCAACTTCCATCCCATAAGCTTCCTAATCTACTAACAAGGTTTCCCTTGCAAGTTCATGACTTGTTGACTTGTTTGACGATGAATCAGTAGTAGGTTAGATCGAACTGTAACTTGCATAAGACAACTCTCGACTTCTTCAACTCAAATGCTTGGGATTTTATCAAATTTAGTAGATAAGCTTAGAAGTGATGTAGGGACATAATGCAAGTGGTTTGAAGTACTGGCGAGTCAATAATTTGGATCGGTACCAATCCAGTTGGATCGGATCGGTTCCGATTCAAATACTTTCCTTATTTTCATCCCAAATTCCTAGAGTTCTTGTTATGTTCTTTTAGGATTTTCGGCCAAGTTTCGAGTCATTCACATTTAGTATGAATGTTTTAACTCCTTTTGAATTCTGCTGGGTTAAAAACCCAATTAACAATTACATACATCAACTTTAGGGCTATTACATGTTTAACTTTATTAGCTATTACATGTCTAATTCAAATAGCTATTGCATGTCTAACTTTAATAGCTATCGTTTGTCTAACTTATAGCTATGAAATGTTAAACTTAAATAGCTATCACATGTATAAATTAAGGCTATTACATGTACAAACTTAAGGCTATCGCATGTATCAATTTAGATGCTATCGTATAAACATATGGGCTATCACATATACAAAAATGACAATATGTAATTAAGTGTAAAATTGATATTTTCCTACTATTTTTTGATTAACTCCTTACATTTTTCATTTGTTTATTCATTACTATTAGATTATATAAAAATCTCTAAAGAACGCCGAAATTGATTCCTTTGTTTATGCCTTAATTAATTACTTTCCTTAATTATTTTTGTTAATTAAGGTATTTTTTGGCTTACCATTTAATTCATAGTAATTCAAAAAATGATGGAAAAATTCAAAAAATTCACAAAAGTTTGAAATCACCTTCCTTTACCTTCGGTAAAATTTTCAGATCGAATTATTAAATTTTAATAAAACACTAATTTACAGCCAAAACTTCCCATTTTCAACTTAGAAAATTCATAATAAATAATTCTCTCATCCAAAAATTATGCTGTTTTAATGTAAAAACATCATAATAAACTTTCAAAGCATTTGAAGATGATTAACTCATGTTTTACCCTTAAACATATCAAAAACTAGGTCATTTAATATCGAAATATTGATAGATTCCTTCCACTGTCATCAAAGCATGATTATATTATTCAAAACACCAAAACATACTCAAAACCAAACTCAAACGGAATTGAATGAAAAATGGGGTGAGTATTACTTGCCTAATCTTGAAAACATCAAAGCATATCATTATGTTTTGTTTTCATCTTCTTCTTCGTAAAAGTGGTGGCCGACCTAGCTTTGGCTTTTTGGCTATTTCTGTGAAATGAGGAAATGAACGAAGAGAAGGATGTGGTTAATAGGTATATGAATTAATAGTTTGGGCATGGGTTAAAATGTCTTATTGCCTAATCTTATTAATTCATTTCCCTTAATATAACATCCCATTCATGAAAAAAAATTATTTCTTTATTTATGGCATAATTTAATTTGTACTGATTACCCATGCTTGCCTCAATTAATCCTTCTGAGTATGCCACGTGATTAACAAAAATTTTCTTGAGTAATTACTTTAATTAAATTCTCTTAATTATCATTTAAAAAATTACTATTATTAATTTAATCCTATATTTTGGCACTTTAAAATATTATGTTACATATGTGATTTCCACGGGTTAGTGGACAACCATATGTTGACTTGTGGAAGTCTAAAGGTCGACCTGTAGCTGTAAAGTGGCTATGATTTCATTTTTTCCTATGCCTTTTTTCTTGCATCTCTTGGCATTGTTTCCTTTCTCTTTAATCCTCAATCATTTCTTTTCAATTTCAAATAGAAACAACCCTTCATATCCACTCGTACATCATACATAAAAGCATTGCTCTCTCCAAACAAACCTGCCAATTATATTCCCTGCTTTCCCTATTTTTAGATTGTTTAGAACACCAGTCAATTTCAGTAACTGCTCTTTTAATTCCGTATTCTTGAACAATCATTTTACTTCTTATACCACTTATTCATTAATCCCGAAGATATTATGTATGGGTTATAGGACATTATACTGCAAGAGAGAAATCAATATGGTCAAGATGCAGTGTTATTTACAACATATATGAAGTAGTAAGAATCGTGTACGGAATCCCAGGCATAATCTGCATGATACATGTTTCTCTGGGTCAAAAGAGGGAAGATAGTGAAATTCTAAAAATGAGTTCGAGGACTAGGCGTAGGACGAAAGCTCGAACTAGTAAAATCACTCTGCCTTCCTATTCAGTTTGCGCTTAATCTTCCATTATATATATATATATATATATCTTCTTTACTACTAATAATGAAAATTCCATGAACCAATTTTAACCATGTCTTTTTGAAATACCCGAATTACCCTTCATACACATAAGCATACTTCCCACTGCATCCATTCGTATACCCTTACTTGCATCCATTCGTCTCATTCCTCTTCCTCTCCTAAATCCTAATTATCTTCCTCCTCGAATTCAAACATGAAATTCCCTCTTCCATTCATCCCCAAATTAAATCTCACCACTGACCTAGCTTCCACGACAACCTCCCTCACCGTCTATCTTCCTTAACATCGACTACCCAAATACGATCCAGGATCTTAAGTGCCCTCCCTAATAATCCCAGACTCCACTTATCCCTAAACTCCACCTCACCAGCGACGTACTGTCTAGGGTTTCCTTCTCACCATCTGATAGCTCAAGCGGCAGGCGGTTTCTCCTGTTTTCTGTTTTCAAAACAAGGTATACTTCTCTACATGCTTCGACCACTGTTAGTTTTTACACGGTCTCGCTGTTTTTCGTTCTCACTTATTTTATTTCTCTGATTTGACTTATGACTTGCGAATGAGCTTCTATTTTTAGTTATGCAAAGGTACATCTTTAGTTCCTAGAAATTTATCCTATCAATAACTAAAATTTGTTCAGCATTAAAAATGAACCCTCTTCCCCACTTCGTTACATTTATGGATTAAAATCCACATGCTTAATTCCTTCCCTTAACTACAACAATTTTCCACAACCGCCAAGTATGATCTAACCCTAATTTTGCTATGTTAATTATTGATTTGTTTCACTTTGTTATTTTTGCACTTTATTGCTTTGCTCGATCGTTTTTACAAACTATTTCCTTGAGTCAATCCATATCAATGCTTTTGTTTGTTGAAGGTGATCTTTCATGCTATTTATACAGACACATGTATTTGTTAAATGCTAATTATAATCCTTAAATATTTTCCCGTCCACACTCACTTCTTTTTTTATTGTTTTATATTAATTAAGTTTGGTTCCTGATTGTTTCACTGTTGAGAGTGTTTTACCTGCCATTGGAATGCTTGGTGCCATTGAGGAGGGAATGATTTTGCATGGAATTGTGTACAAAATTGGCGTAGAAGTCGATAGATTGGTTAGTAATGGCTTAGTTGCTATGTATTGTAGGATTGGTGGAGAATTTTTAGAAGATGCATGCAATGTTTTCAACTTGAAAGCCACAAGAGATATTGTTTCTTATAATATCATAATTAATGGGTATTTTCGAAATGGAAAATTAATTAAGGCTTTTGATCTCATTCGTGAAATGGTATTTTACATTACCAAACCTGATATTGTCATGGTAACTATCATTCTTCGTATTTGTTATGAGTTAGAGGTGTTGGACAAGATGGGTAGTTCCGTTCATGGTTTTATTTTAAGAAATCAATATGAATGTGATATTGCTGCTTATAACATGTTAATACTGATGTATTCAAAAAGAGGAAGGTTGAGCATGTCACATGAAGTTTTTAATGGAATGGCTGAAAGAGATTTAGTTTCATGGAATTCCTTAATTAATTGCTGCGCGGGCAGGAAAAAATTTAATGAGGTGCTACAACTTTTTAAGTCAATGGAGTGTACCGATGATAAACTAGATTCAGTTACTATTACAGCTCTCATATCTGTTTGCTCTCAATTGCTAGATCTATATGAAGGTCAAGAGCTTCATTGTAATGCTATTAAAAGAGGTTTATATTCAAATTTATTCGTGAACAATGCTCTACTTGGCATGTATTCAAAATGTGATTTATTCGAAGATGTTCTATAAGTTTTTAATGAGATGGAAGTTCATGATGCTGTGAGTTGGACAAGCATCATTTCTGGATGTGTTCTGAATGGAAATTACGAACAAGCATTCAAACTTTTAACAGATATGAAGGTTAAAGGAGTTAAAATGGATATAGCTACAATGCTAAGTATACTACCAGCATGCTCATTCTTCGCAGCAAAACGGCAAGGAAAGGAGGTTCATGGATGCATTCTAAAGCTTGGGTTGGACCAAGAAGTTCCAGTAGGAAATGCACTGATTGAAATGTATTCAAAGTGCGGTATTTTGGATTATACTGTTCATGTTTTTGAATTCATGAATAGTTATGATGTAGTGACATGGACTACTCTAATGTATGCCTATGGAATGTATGGTCAAGGGGAGATGGCATTGATAGCTTTTAAGCACTTGGAGGAGAGTGGTATAGTGCTTGATCATGTAGCGTTTGTGGCTTTATTTTATGCATGTAGTCATGCTGGATTAGTTGGGCAAGGAAAAGCTTACTTTGATAGGATGGAGAAGGAGTATAAGATTGTTCCAAGAATGGAACACTATGCTTGCATGGTGGATATTTTTGCTAGACAAGGGCACTTAGTTAAAGCTGAAAAAATAATTATGGAAATGCCAATGGAACCAGATGCAAGCATATGAGGCACACTGCTTAGCGCTTGTAGAGTTTTTTATCTCAAATAGAAATAACTTAGCTCCATCTCTTACTTTCTTTTTGGATAAGCATTTTTCCTTTTTCGGTTTTTACTGCTTGAGATTTCAAATCAATAATGAAAATGGTCAAACGAAGGTGATTTTGCTATTAAAATAAACTACTTATGATAAATTTTATGAGCTTAGAAATGTTTTATTGGCACAATATCATAAATTTTTAATGATGTTATATGCCGTTTATTTGATAATGAAAATAAAATTAGTCACATCGTCAATCCCACCAATAAAGATATCAACAACGGAGGGAAGAGACCCACTACTTACAAAGTACAGTTCATTCCAAGTTTAGTAGAGAAGAATACATAAGATAAATCAATTTAAGTGTTATTATTATCAAAACCAATATTTGATTTTCTTAAAAATTAATTAAAATGGTCTGATTTTGATATAGTGCAATTATATTATTCAGTAATCATTTTTAGGTTGCATTAAAATGAAAATAAAACTACTATAGTGATATAATGACCACTTAAATTATGCTAACTATATAGGTTACTCCATTTAAATAGTAATTATTTGACAGTTTCTTTGTAAACGTGCTACAAACAATATGATTGAATATATTAGTGCAGTTTACCAATGTGCTTGCAAGTATGCTATTAAATAGAACATGGAAGACTGAAAAGAAAAAGGGAGATGGTGCAGAAGGCATGGAAAAAGGCGATGCAGATGAAGTGTAAAAAGTCAAGACTGCTCATATTGACGATTTTGAGGCACATTATGAGACTATGACTAATGCTATTTAGAAACATCTAGCATTTTCTCAAACATTGCAACAACCAAGAGGGTCTAGAACTGAGTTTTGGGTTGCTAAGCGCTCATATTGGTGCTTAAACCACTGCATTTGCTGTAGTTGATCCATTTGCATCATCTACTGTTACGGATATAGTTAGGTCCATTTTTCTTTTCTTATGTGATGGATTCTTATTTATGCTTTTTTAAGTAGGATCAGCATTTTTTAATGTTTTTTAATCCCTTAGTGATATTGGAAATGTGTGGTTTATAAATCATTTGCAGAAGCATACTATTAAATGTTTTGTGTTCGCCTCATACAAGTAAGAGACAATATGAAGAATTTTTTATTATTAGAAGTTCTGATTTACAATGTGGTATGTGGATCCCTATAATAAATTAACAATTTGTATGGATGTTTGGCAAGTGAATTGATTATTTATGCTAACTGCAAGTTGGAACAATATAATGTGTTATTTGTCATTATACTAGATTACAAGTAAGAGATAATAGATTCACTTATGTTTGATGCGGCAAAGAGATTAAAGAGGTACATTGAATGAGAAGTTAAAAGAGCTTAAATAAGAATGATTAATAGTAATAAAGTAAAGGTGACAGGACAGTTGTTTTCTAAAATCCTATGCAATTCACATGTGAACAAAGAGGATCATTTTTGCACAATATATGGGATTCTTTCTCCGCAATATATATAATCGTCTGTTAACTATGTATGCATTTAGATATGTATAGCCTATTGTTATATTTTTCATTAACATCCTTCTGTTTGTATACGTTAAAAATGGTTTGTTTTGTACTGAATGTTTATTTTCAACAAACTTATTAAATATATGTCATTTAAAGCTTAGAAAATGTTGATTATGTTATGCATAAGCTTACTAAGTCGATAACAATTCGAGAAAATGGGTAATTATTTTGTTGTGAACAAGACTGATCATTTTCCATCTATCATAGTGTTATGATGTAATATTAGCCTATTTTAATATGTTATCCATTAAATTTAAGGTATTCTTACTCTAGAACCTTCAATAGTTCTTTTGGATTTATCCTAATAACATGTATCCTGGTGATCCAGGCATGCGGAGGAATTGTAATTTGAATTTTATACTCATCATTTATCTACGATCATTTGTAAGAAGAATAGTTAGTTATTTGTTTATGTCTTTATTCTTACTATTAGAAAAAATATAAAATATGATCAGTAATTAGCACAATTATACTGATACCTTCAAGTGCATTAGGTTTTTTGGACATATTTGTTACTTGCGTTTTACTACTCTTTTGCATAGGATCGATTTCCATGTAACTAACATAATTATAAAGAGATTATTTTCATCTTATCTGGACAGTTATCTTGATGAATATAGATAAAACAAAATGAAATTATGTGAAAAAAGTATTAATTGATTTACCTCTACACACAGTCAATAAAATTAGGATGGAAGAAGATTCATTTTATATAAAAAAAATTGATTAATATAGCACCTACGCTTAAGAAACAACGCAACTGCCCATGTGGGTAGCACGGCCCACACACTAAAGAAGTGTGGAATTGTAGTCGAAAAAATAAAGTAGCAACAAAAAAAGAAGAGCTGAAGAGGAATGCATGCGTTAGCAGTATTTGATTGAGTGAACTACAATGGTTGGATGAGAATATGAGTAGGCATACGTGGACTGAGAGTATATAGATCATGACGTGAAATCCAGTGAAGGTGATGCAACTTGAATCATGCACAAACCTATAGCAACTTGAAGCAACCTGAAGCAAACTAGATTGTCACCTGAAGCAAACTAGACTGTTACCTGAAGCAAACCTAAGCAATGTAAAATTGAACTGCAACTAAGAAAGCTGTAGGAGCCCAAATGACAAAGAACTGGACAAAAGCTTCAAGTGTATGTGTGCACTGGCAATATACGCTGCAAGCAACCTGAAACAAAAGCTATGAAAACAATGAGCTAACTCAAGCAATGAAAAACAGAAGCATATCATGCAGCTGTGGTAGGAGCCAAAATAGGGGAACGGTGCTGAGACAAGCAAAGCTGAAGTGGGAAAATGACTTTAGCGTGTTCTACTGCAAACGTATTAAAGCCAAAAAGGAGCAGCAAAAGGTGAACATGAAATGGAACCTAGAACGGGATGAAGCACTTAGTCGAAATAAATAAACAAATGTAGCAAATATAAATGCATGCACGTTGTGATTAAATGCAGGTCTACCTGGACGTGCATATATACTCGTATATATAATGTCTTATAGTCTGTTTACTTAGTTAGATTAGTTATAAATTAGATACTTGTCACTGTCGATCCATATACTCTTTTCACTATGGAGGTCATGGGTTTAAATCCTCGAGATATCAAAATGAATGTTCTGCTTGAATAAAATACCACTCTTATTTTAAAATAATAATTCAAATAACATAAATAAATATTAATTTGAAATTCAAATCAAATCACAATGATATTAAATATTATTTAACATACCAATAAACGATATTCACAATAACACAAAATGACCTTATGCAACTTTAGTAAAAGGAATAATATTGAAATTTCCTTTTTTTACCCCGCTACGTAAAGCACCTTATTCAAAAAGGCAAAACAAGCAATAATTCTTTGGGTGTTTGCCTATTTTATAGCAAGCATTTTTTCCGTTCACTTAGAATTGAATTCATGCTTGATACGATCACTTGTTGTTGTGAAGACCTATTACCCTAACAAAAAATCATGAAATTGTTGCTTAGAAAGTTAGGAACAAGACAACATCTTACTCCGTTGAAGAATCAGAATAAACAAACCAAAATCATCCAATAGATGTTATAAACAAATAGGAGCTTAATGCTATGTTCACCAACCTGTAGGTGACGTTCGTGGCCTTATAACAAGTAATGATGCTATATACATTGTAATTCTTTGAACAACTGAAACAAGCCCAAATTGCTCAAAACTGAAAAACTCATGTTTACAGAAACCAAGCTTGGTTTGTTCAAACCTTATATGACAAAACCCTACCTCTTGATCACAACATAGGTGCCCATGCACAAAACCATGGAAATTAAATATCTCTAAATTGCTAGAGAAGATAGATCCAAAATTGATTGAACAACAAATTAGAAGGAAGCTAATAGAGTCTCTAGAAAAGACCAGGTTGACCACATTGAGGATAACCGACCCAACCTCAGCTAAGGCAAATTTGGGTGAGCCAGGGGTTGCCGAGCCACTCCTAAGTGAGTTAGGGATAATCGAGCTAGGCATTCTAGTAAATGCTTAATGTTGAATAAACTAGTTACCAAGACTTATGGTAGATGCCTAAATACATTTGGTTCTCTTATATATCCATCAAAACAAAAAATGATTTTGTTTAAAATGGTTTTGTTATAAGAGAATACTACAAAGTTTGGTTTCATTTTGAACTTTTAGGCTATTAAATTTGTCTAGTAAGGATAGTCAATCCTTCATGTATTCATATACTTTTTCTAAAAATTGACGCAAGAAGGATTCAGACCCAATACCTCTAAATCCACTCTCTAAAGATCTTAACACTATGTTAGTTATCTTCAATGCATGTATTATATATGCATGCATATGAAAAACTTGTAATCCATTTTTAAGTTGCTTCATTATAAATTGCTTTTGCCTTTTAGTGTCAAAAGTTTCTCATAGGAACTAACTTTTATTTTTGTATATAATCTACTTATTATCTAGATACCAAAAAAGAAGAAATTTTTTGTTTTTGTTATAATATATGTAAGTTATAAGGGTATTGTTATTAACACTCTAGTTTTGGATATGAGAGGGACATATTTTATGAGCACTCCATACAAAATTAAATTGCTACAAGGGGTATACATCATATTAATAAAACACATATTTTTACCTCCTTTGCCCTTACTTAAAACATCAAAACCCTAACTACTTTCACTTAATATCTCCTTCTTCCGTTTTTAAATAGAAAAAAATGGTGAAAAAAAATCAACCCAATCTTCACAACCAGATCAAAGTTTTGCTGAGAAGTTGATGAAAAGGTAATTTCTTAATAAAATTTATCATGCATTTTTTTAATTATGGTTAAAGTTAGGGTCTAAAATTACCGTGTTGAATGCATTCGTGAGTAAGAATCAACCTGGTCTCTTACTCATTTCCAATTCCATGAGGTGTGTTTGAGTTCTTCATTATTTGATTAATGATTTTAGATTAAAAGTTAACGACGACTAAGACAAAATTAAGGTAAATAAAGAAAGGGCAATTAGGTCGATTTGATTATAATTTATGAGGGGGCTAGTTTAATTAGTACACCTCGTAATAAAAAAAAATATTCAGAAAAAATGACCCTCCCGTATCCAAAATTGGAGTGTCAATAACAATACCTAATTATAAGGGTGAATATGCTAAATGTTACATGAGCATTATTGTAATCTTCATTTTTTATGACAAGCCTATAAATAGAGCTCAATTGTATTGTATGTTGACACCTGTAGTGAATTAAATACCTCCTTCCTCTTTCTTAAACAACTTCTTACATTCTTATAGTTTACAACGTGTTATCAGCATGAATCTCTGAACGAAAATTATAGACATAGAGTTGTGATAGTTTTGAAGATCGAATCCATCTTTTTTCATGTAGATCCATCTCTTTCTCTTAATCAATTAATGAAACCATGTATAACTTCTGAGATTAATTTTTTAGATTTCTCTAACTGAAATCGATATTGTTTATTCTTTCATAATTAGTATTTGCTCAATATCAAAAAAATTTAACAAGTGGTATTGATCCACCCATTATTGATTTCATTGGGATTTTTGATTTTTTTAATATATATATATTAGTAAGTTTTGAATAGATTTTGTTTATTAGTCATTGAATTCATGTAATATCTGACACAAATTACAGATCTACTTGATCAATATATGAAGGATTTTTTGTGTGTGATAATTTTGGATTTGGTCTGGTACCAAAGTTGTTTTTCCTAATTAAAGATTGGAAAACAATTTTTAAATAGAAAAGTAGATATAAGTGATATGTACATTGTTTATGTTATAAAATTAAAATTTGAAATTATTTTATTTTTTGGGAAACAATCTTTATTTCCTAAATTTTGAAAATAACTTGCATTGATCTAAAGATTTACTTGTTTGTTTTGGTATATTTGGTAAAGAATCGTGGAATTGTTTTTTAAGAGAAGTAATTTAGGTCCGAGATGTACAGTAATTTTTATTTTTGTTTATGAATGATATGGACAGCTTAACATAATTTAGAACCAATTATGTAAGAGAATATAAAATTTTGGTTCTATGATTATATTATTTTACTCAATTTTTGATTGAGCGGGCATTTTGGTTATTTTAGAAATTTTGATTATTGAGAAATAATGTATATCTTTAAGGTGTTCATTTTGATTTTGTCATTGAGTAATATTGTAACTAGGTCTGAGATAAAGTTTTGTTACTTCAAGTAACGTTTGTTCAATTGATTCGCATATTTGTAAAGAAATCATTTTTTATGACAATAGTTTATATTTTAGACCATATAACGGCTAAATGCATTCATTTTTATCATAAATGCATTAAATGTGGTAGTTATTGTAATAAATTAAATTAGCTTATTGTCATAAATGCACTGAATGCATTAGTAATAGTAAATTAAATGATGTCGTATGTTTATCTTTAGAATAAGAATAGACATACGGTTTATTATTTTAGCAAGAAATGTCTGATATAATGGAAGAAATAGGTTTGAACGACAACTTGGAAGTTGTGTGAGAATTTTTTTGAACCAGAAGCTGTATAAATTAGAGTCCGAGATCTAAAGTCTTGAATTATGAAAAGATTTGTTGATATAGTTTACGAACTTGAAATCTTACCAATATTTTTTTTAGTCAGCAAAAATGTATAAGCTTCTAAACAAGAATTTTGCAAAAAAATTAAGAATTTGAAGTTCATCATAAATTAATGAACTTGAAGTTTTTTGTAACAACCTGGAGTTTTGTGAAAATTTATTTTCGTCAAAGGACGATTAAATTGATAGCTAATTGCTGTTTGAAGTTTTAAATTTGGTTGCGACTCTTTAATATATTGATTAAGGAATTGAGTAGCTTTGCAATTTTGAATCGATCGAAATTCTTTTTGAATTTGTAAAAATTTTTATTCGGGCTTTAAAGATAATAATCATGGCCCATATTGGTTTTGCCGTGATAACCACCTAAGTGTCAACCCGTCCCCTTTACCTTATTCATTTTTCGTGGGAACCCTAAATCAAATGAGCGAAAAATAAATGGCGGCCTCGTTTTCGTCTTAAAAAACTAGGGCTCGTGAAATCAGAGGCGTCGACTTTGGGTGTTCGATTTATTCGACGAGTTGCTGGCTGTTGTCGATCGTTCTTGACGACCACGGCTTCGATTCTTCCTCAAATTCGAACGGCTGCTCCAATTCGTTTTGCAAAGGTGAGTAATTTTAGATTACTCACATCTAATTCATACTTTATGTATTTGTGATTTTGTGACTTCGGTCACTTTGATTTGTGATAGTAATTGGGCTTCGACCATTGGGTTTTGATTGATGTCTGAGATGATTTCCGATTTTGTCAATTCGTATAATTTGATAAATTCTTGAACGATGTTGATTTTTTTAGTTCATATATTGGTGTCCCATTGATTCATTCTTTGTGGCTTCGACTTGAGTTCTGACTTGATTTGATTTCGTGACTTCTTGGTTACTTGATATAGTTCGAACTTGTTTCTGGTTGTCTTCGACATTGGCTTAGATATTGAACTGTACTTCATTTGATACTCGGCTTCGATCATATTTGAATTTTTGGTAGCACTGGCTTTGATACTTCACTTTCCAGTTTTTCATCCTTGTTCATGTGTCTGCACTTAACTAGTATGTTTGATATGCTGTGGTAATTTAGTTGATTCCATATGCTTATATGTTGACTTGAATTTAGTATCTGGATTCACTGTATATCAGTTTTGTTCACCTTCATGGTTCACCACTGATGTGTAGTCTGCAATGCTCGGAGATTCTTGGTTTGCATTTGTTCACGATGGGTTTGTCTTTGTTGAGTTCATCATGTAGTTCACTGTCTTGATTTGAAACTGTGTTCATATGCACTTGACTCATGTTGATTATTTAAGGTTAACTGGCTTGCATCGTGCACTATTTTCACTTGAGTTTGCATTACTCCATGTATATCCTACTTGTCTGATTCATTTGTTTGTTGGTTGGTTCCACTTGCATCTGGTCTCACTTGATTCCGGCCTCACTTCTGTAGTATCAAACTTTGGAATTGTTGGTTTCTGGTCTCTGATGGTTTGTTGTGCTGACCTGAATTTACAGTCTTGTATTGACCTGAATTTACAGTCTTGTATTGACTTGTAGTATTCTTTGAGACAGTTTGCAGTACTTTGCATTGAACTGTAGCTTGACTTGACGATGACCTTGCCTTCGGCAAGTGAGTTGAACTGGCATTTTGCCTAGTCCTTGATTATGATGCTAGTACTATCCAGTTTACAGTACTATATATATATGTTTGCAATTTGTACATTTATGTTTTTGAGGCTGTTTGCATGCAGTTGCATTTTAGTCTTCATATATACGTATGTATTCATATATGTATGTACATCATTTGATATGTATATATGTATGTTCGAAATTACATTGCTTGCTCTTGAATTTATTGAGCTTGGTTTCGTATTTTCCACTGTCCACAGCATATTGGGCTGTGATGTATTGAACTGATTCATTGTTTTCTTACTTTGGACAGTAGTCTGGAGCTGTTTCTTGGTTTCAGTGTGTTTGTGAAGTTGTTTTGAGTACTTATGTGTATGTGCACTTGCATCTGGTGCATGTGCTATGTTCATTTCAGTTGTACTTCTTTTTATTGTTTGGTCTGGATTTATGTTCTGGTTCAAGTATAAGCCAGTTTCATTTGGGTTGTTATCACACTTGAGTTGAACCCGATTTCGGGGTTTGACCTTGTGATCATTTGTGACTTTCACTGAGCTTTTGTGTATCTCCTACGATAGTGGCGATGCAGTACACACGTGCGTGTACTGCAGCCCTATCAGAATTGATAGTTTTAAATTGATGTTTCGATTTGTTGAATTGTTTCGTTGGTTAATTTCAATGTTTTGGAGTTGTATTCTGATTTGGATTGTTGATTTGTCGTTTAACACTGTTTAGTGTTATATCTGCCGTTATCCAATTCTCGTATCGAGAGTTGGATATACGAGATTTCTGTGATTGTCATCTATTTGAGATTGATTATTATTGCTTCTGTGCATTAATAATTGAGTTTCAATTAGACTGACCCGCGTATTATTTTCTTTTGAATTTAATACTCGGGTCAGACCCGAGTTATTTCAGGTTGTAGATTTCCTGCTTTGAGTTGCTGTTTGGGCTATGAAGACTTTTTATATCTTCTGAAGTAGTTTTCGTCGTTTTGAAGAAGTCGTGTCATTATATAGGATGATATGTATTCATGTATATTAGTTGATAATGTACTTGTATATATATATTCCAGAGTCGACAGTTGTAGTTGTATCATATGTATTGTGTCAACTATATTGTAACTGACATCAGTTATATATATATGAGACTTTTGTTTTATCTGTGTTCCGCATTCATATTATCTGTGTTATTATTATATCTAATGTCCTAAACTATTATGAACCATCGTAGTTTGTTTTATACTGATAATTGGGTATGTCGATGGGAGTAAATAAATAAGATGAAAAATGAAAAGTATATACCACTCCTATCGAGGTAACCAATATTAGCGTAAGGCCAACTACGGATGGCCGCTCCTATCCAGCCTTATTCTTCGTAATAATAGACAGTATTTCTTTTAATACTCTTTGTTATTATGAGCATAGATGTAACGACCCGATATTTTCAACCATTCGCATCCATTATAAGTGTATAGGTAGACACTCATGCCAGAGTTGAATTGCTCAAAATACCGCGTTGTAAATAAAATTTGGAAAATCTCAGAATATACAGTAAATAAATATAATCACAGATCACAGACACAGAGTAAAATAATGCAGCGGAAGTAAAAGAAATAGTAGTTCATGAAGCTACTATATAAATATATCAGAGTTACATAAGATATAACAAAAGAAATAGAGAACAACAGAAGTCTCAATAAAATAACCAAGTACAAGCCGAGTAGGACAATGGAACTGAAGTAGATAGGACAAGACAAGCAGATAATCTCCAGCGATTCAAATCTCCAAGAGAGTGGAAATCCAAATCTGTGAATAACTCAGGCTGACCCGAGCGTAAAGCAAAACACAAAACACTCGAGTCAGGACAATATATACTTATATAATGTAAACCAACTCAAGTGAACTGTAATAAAGGTACAAGTAACTTAGAAGATGTTTGGGACCGCCCATCCTCTAAAGATCCGTTAAAATATCTACTATGTAGTAATATTCGCTATTATAATAATATCTAATAAGTAAAGTATAATCATATAGAAAATAGCGTTAAGGGGATGGAGAACCTTAACGCGGTCGGATCTTAAAATCATAATCGTAGTGGGTTCGATATGGTAGGTGACACGGCACACAAGGCAATGCCAGGGTAGATATACCAATTATGCACACGGACTGATGGATACGCATAGCAGCCACTACCGTTCCACCTCGAACAACACTCCCAAATCAAGGGTGGCCACCAAAAATCACAAAGTAATAGAATGGTATCGAAGAAGTGTGTCCGATACGAGGTGCTACCTCACTGGCCCGAGATCGCTCCTGTTTTAGCCACCTTATGCCAACTCACGGGAGTTGGGTCCACGTATATACCTTAGGATCGTCGCCACCATCCTACTTTATTCTGGAAACTCCACCGCGTACACAGTTGTCAAAGTGGTTTTCGGTATCGACAGAGAATATGTCCATATCCGATCCCGGTCTCTTTAACAACCAATCATTATTATAACCCGTGGTTATAATTTTAAAATAATATTTTATACTTCAAAATAGAATATCACTTCAAATCCAAATCTTTATCAAAATAAAGATTAAATCATTTCCAAACCATTTCAATATATTAACATATCATATCTTTCCAAAACTTCCTTTCAATTCATTTCAATATATCAAAATATCATATCTTTCCAAACTTCATTTCAAATCATTTTAATATATCAAAATATCATATCTTTCCAAATTTCATTTCAAACCATTTTAATATAATAAAATATCATATCAGTTCAAATCCAAATATTCAACTTTAAATACCCTTTTAAATTCAAAGATATCATTCATTTACTATCATTTCAAATCACTTTTAAATGGTTTATATTCCAATCAAAATAATTCATTTGAACCTTTTAAAAGTGTAATTATTATACTTTCAAATCAAGTATTCAATTTCCAAAGTTTTAAACCATTCTGAGTTCGTTTACTAAGTCAAAAACCATAATTATTAAAATTTCAGCCTTTCGCAGCATTTAGAAAAAGCTGTTATAAGTTATACTTGAAAACATTTTTATTCAGCAAAGACAGCATTTAAAACTGCTGTTAAAACTCAGTTTTTAGTTAAATTATAGTTCAAAACAGAAAAGACAGCATTTCAGAAGTGCTGCGGTAACTCAGATTTCAAAACAAAGGTTTTATTTGATTTCAGCAAAGACTGCAAACCACTATATCTTTTTCACAATAAATTTCTTATAATTAAATCCAATTTTCAACAATTTACTTAATAAATTTAAGTGTAAAAGTTTCCAATTCTTCACATTTCAACAAATAACTTAACACTTCAAATTTAAATTACCATTTCACAAATTTAACTAAATTTCCAATTTTATTTAATTAACTTAAACCTTTAATTAAAACCAAATTTCACATTTCCAAGTCAAGTTATATTTTAAAAGATCACTTTAAACATTCATTTATTTAACCGCTTAAACTCATAGAAAAATCAATAATACTTTAATAAATCGTTTAAATTCAAATTTAATCAAATTATCATATTTACCATTTTCCAAATATAATTAAATTTTCATTTTTATTCATATAACTTAAATATCATTTTTAACCAAAATTCCAAATTCCAAATTCCAAACTTAAGTTATATTTCAATAATCCAATTTAACCATTCATTAATTACATTTTCAACTCATAGAAAAATCATAATTTCTTTATTTTAAAACATTTCAAAATCTATTTAAATCAAATTTCATAAATTTATATTTTTAAAATACTTAAAAATATCCAAAAACACTTTATAAAATAACCACGGGCCTGTATATAGTTTTCTAACCTAGGTCAAGTGATACAGATATATATCATTTCAATCCGCAATTTACAAAGAAAAACCGGGTTCTATCATTTCAAACCCGCAATCCCAAGTTAAATGAATGACTTTGAAAACCGCTCAGGCCTATCATTTCAGTCCATAACGATATTCCCTTATTCTAAAGTCCGTTCGGGTATGTATCATTTCAACCCATAGTGATTCTAGTCTACAGGGAACTTGCAGTGTGATAAACAGATATAAATGAACAGAATACATTATATAACAGTAACGGATGATATAACAGGTGTATAAACATCATATGATCATAACATAGTCAAGTATAACATGATAATATATTTCTACAGATTCACAGGGTGTCAATTTATTAGTTATATAGGTACATATTGTCTGGTGAGAATAACTCACCTGTTAAAGCTAGAGATTAGCGATCAAAACACACAGAATAGATTCCAGAAAGCACAACAAGCACGATATAGAATGACTTTTGATTTGAATGAATGGAGAGCCTTAATATTTATCTTGTAAAAAATAACCAAACAAGACAATATACACATAAATATTCAACGCAAACAATGTTGAGATAATGAAGATAAGAAGCAACAACGGAATAGATTACTTGACCATGCTCAAACCATTCAAAAGCTTGAACAAGGGGTTCATTTTCTCAGCCATGATGATGATGAGTGTGGGAGAGACAAGGTTAACTTCCTCGAATACATAAGACAAAAACAATACAAACAATATAAGTTTTTAAATGCACAATACGATAGAATAATATAGAATCAACTGCACGAATCGAAGTAGAATTGCTTTGCACTTGCTTCCAACAACCTTCAGGTTCAGCCATATGGTGTACTACAGGTCTAAGGCAAGGTTTGGATCAGGTTTTGGTTGCCTAAGGGTCGGCCAAACATGTTTAGAGGATAGCAAAAGGTGAGTATGCATGAAACAACACAACAAGGCAAAACAATGTCACTTTAACATGGATTCAAGGCAATTCAAGGCTCGGCCAAGGCTCATGGGGCACGGATAGAGGAGTGGGGTCCAAGGTGATGACATGGCAGAGGGTCCAGGTGGTGCTGGAGGTGGTGGAGGTGGCGGCCATGGATGGTGGAAGGTGATGGTACCAAAACTAGGTCAGCTTGAGTGCATAGGTGATGGCTAGTGCTAGTTTAGATGGATTTTTGTGATGATCTTCATCAGGGCTTGGCTTGGCCTGAGGAGGAGAGGTGTTAGGCTGTGTGATGGTCAAAGAAAAGTGGTGGTGGTGGTCAGCCATAGCTTGGAGGAAGGGGAATACAGCTATGAAGGTGGAGAGCATGTGCAAATTCAAGTAGAAAATCATAAAAAGACAAGAAGAAGATAGAATTTTTTTACCTAAGCTTCACAAGGATAATAGCCGTGATTTTTTTGTGAGAGAAGGAGAAATGAATTTCGTGAAAGTGAAAAAAAAATGCAGCTGAAATGAGTAGATTACACGCCCAAAACAATTAAGAGAAGAGTTGGGAAAATGAAAGGTCGGGAGATGGAAAGCCTTAGGAGTTTCAAGAGTTTAAAACTTTTCAAATTTCCTCTATTTCTTTTTAATAAGTTTAAATATCGGAAAATACATATAATTTCAGTTAAAATTCGAAAATGTAACAAATAAAAAAAATACAAATAAATAAATATTAATTATAAATAATTAAATCAAGAAAATAGCAAAATTTGTCAACTAGGCTAGAAAATTTGAAAATAAATGGTATAAACTTTAGAAAATTCATATGAGCTTGTAATATATTTTTAAACATAAATAATAACATAAAATAAAAATACATTCACAAAATAAATAAATAAAATTAATTTAAATATAATTTTAATGAAGAAAATAGCAGAAAATAAGAAAACAGCCTTTAAAAATAGGAAATCAACACAGTAAACATTGGAAAAATTCTATTATCAATTTAAAAATATTTAAAAGTCAAAATATAAATAATATAACATATTAAACATATTAAAATAAAATATGACAAAGAAAATATAATTTATATAATTTAAAATAACAAAATTGCAAAATAAACAATTTATACTCAAAATTGAAATGTACATATCTTTTGCAGTTTAACTCTGTTTTCAACGAAACAAAAAGTAGTGTTCAAGTTATTTCATCTATTTTCATAATAAAAGATAAAATTTAAGATTTTAAATAATTTGAATTTGAAGTTTAAAAGTCAAAGTTTGAACAGTTTGACCAGAAATTCACTTTATAGTAAAATATTCAAATTATACTAGTTAGAACTATAAATCACTTAATAATCAACATTTATATTTAAAAATGAAATGTTTGAAATAAAATAAGTCTAAAATAATTTAAAATAAAATAAAGTCACATTTAAATAATATACAAAAATCTAGGGTTGTTACACTCTCCCCCACTCAAAACTTTTCATCCCCAAAAAGGAATGAGGTATGGGAAAGCACAGAAAAAGATAGAGTGAAATAGGTTTTAGACAAGATGACAATTAGATTAAAATTATACCTGATGACAATTTCTATAGGTAAGTTTAACAAGAGGGAGGTGATCAAATCAAGAACACAAACACGAAAAGATCCTCTAGAGTCTGAATCACCCTTTTCACTTGACCGGCGGTCTATGAATGGAATAACAGTGTTCAGATCCAGATGAGTAACAAAGATTATCAAAGATTACAGAAAGATTTCTAAACGGACTGGTATAAGCAATAGCCTTCCCATTCTGTAACAAGATAAGAGAAATAAGGACAACCAAAAGGTAGTTTGAAAAACAAAATAAGATAATAATTTGAAACCATAATGCTTTGAAATCATAATAATTTAGGGATGTTTATCATTTGGAAATCACACTACTAAAATCATAACACTTTGGAAATGTTATTCTAAAAAAAACATAATACTTAGAAAATCATAACACCCTTAAAAAAAATCTTCATTTAAACCATTTTAATTCAAGGTCAAATAATATTCATTTTAAAGTTGTAACATTTCTAAGTTCATTCAATTATAAAAATTTCCAAAACATTGTCTTTTCAAAATAGCAGCACTTATAAAATGCTAAGTAGATATATTAATATTTCAAATCAGTTTAATTCCAGAAATATTTATTTGGATATCATTTAACTTATGACTTATTAAAACAAACTTTTATGAATGGAATATCCAAATTAAACTATACTTCGTTTATTAAGTCAAAAGCTCACTATTTTACTTAGCTCTAAATTTAACACATACCCTAACACTTTATTTAAAATACCCATTTCATAAATAGATATTCCTTTAATAAGTTACACTTAAAATTTCCATTTGAAAACCAAATTCTCAATTATCAAGTTTTAGTGATGTTAAAATACATTTTAACTATTTAAATCATAATTATTCATTTTTCAAGACATATCAATTTCATAAATAAAATATTTATCATAGCAAATATAACAATCAAATTTCTTTACACATTTATTCATTTAGACATCAATTAAACTATGAATTCAAGTTAAATAAACTTTATTACAAAAGTCCAATTCAAATGTATTTTATTTTATCTATTCAAAGATACATTTTTATTATACAACATATTCATTTTAGAAAATAACTTTTATTAAAATTCCTAGGTTAGACTTAAGGTTCCATATTAAATCAAATTTGATTATTAAGTTATTTAAATAAAATCTCTTTAAATTCCTTTTTCACTATTTACCTCTGTTAATCTTTTATAACTAAAATTTAAGTGTATAACATTTATTATAAGCACTCAAATTTTATTTATAATATCCTTTCTATATTGTATATTATCCAATTACATTGTTAACTTCTAAAAATTAAGGTAAGTTATATTTGAATGCAATTGAGAATTATACAAATAAAACTTTCTAAAATTAATATACAGTATAAAATTTCTAATTCAATCATTTCAAGCTTGAATATTTATTCAAAATTTTGATTTTTTTATATATACTTGAAGTTATTATTTAAGATAGAATTTAAGAATAAAATTCCCGATTCCTTTCAAACATTTAGAGATAAATGAATGTATGTACAAAATTTGTCAAATCAAATTTAAATCATATATCTATATATATTATAAATCAAATCATCTTTTAGAAATTCAAATCAATCAAATTTCCCAAAACAAAGCTGTAGCAGGACTACATAATGGTTTCTTCACTTCGAAACTCGAAAATGAACGTCGATGATGCTGTAGTCATCACCGAAATTATTTTCCAGCGACAAAGAGAAGAGCACTAATTTTTAAACTTTAAAATTCTTTGGAAACAAATTTCTACTTGGAAATACTTTAAATAATATATCCTTTTAAAACTTTAAACACAAGGTTTGAAATCCATCGGAAATTAAATTCTCAAATCCTTGATTTAAATTCATTTCAGTTCCCAAATCAAATTTATAAACAACTATTTATAAATTCATTTATAGAATGATAAATCAAGTACTATCATTTCAAATAATCAATTTAAATCAATTTATTAAGTTCCATAATATTTACTTATATCAAAATCTATTTCATTAGCAATTTTAAAATAATATTGTGTCAGTTTGTTCTGTCAAAGTGTTTTAGAAATCCTATCGATAGCGTTGATCAGACGAATCGATCGGAAACCCAAATCAACATCAACAACCCAAACAACACAATATATAAAACAAAATATTAATTTACAAGTACAGTTCAAAATGTTTGGAAGTTAGATTGGAACAAAAGACAAGATGATTAAATAACAGAGTAGGGAGATGGACAAGCTTAAATAAATCGCGGACAACCTTAACCGGGTCAACCGCGACTTAAAGAATAAGATCGATGTGGATTTTTCTGGGATAAATCTACGTTCGATCTCAAGAGATAAAGTTTGAAATAATAAAAGATATTAACATCTAAACCAAGGATAAATATAAATCTCTGGTGAATCGATGCTGATTGTAAAGGATTTTCACCCTTTTACAAGAAAATTAGAATATTGGCGAGACCGCCAATTCACTACAAAGATCATTCGAAGTGGAGTTATGAGATACTCCAGAATCAAAAAAAGATGAAAAGTGAGGGACAAAAATGGATTTTGGAACCGTAGGGAACGTTCCAAAATTCAAAGGAAACCGAGTCGAAAGAAAAATGATTCAAGCTCGAATGAAAGTGATTCTATAAATAAATTTATCATACATTCTAAGTTTTGCCTCAAAGCCAAAGCTCTTATACCAACTGTAACGACCCGATATTTTCAACCATTCGCATCCATTATAAGTGTATAGGTAGACACTCATGCCGGAGTTGAATTGCTCAAAATACCGCGTTGTAAATAAAATTTGGCAAATCTCAGAATATACAGTAAATAAATATAATCACAGATCACAGACACAGAGTAAAATAATGCAGCGGAAGTAAAAGAAATAGTAGTTCATGAAGCTACTATATAAATATATCAGAGTTACATAAGATATAACAAAAGAAATAGAGAACAACAGAAGTCTCAATAAAATAACCAAGTACAAGCCGAGTAAGACAACGGAACTGAAGTAGATAGGACAAGACAAGCAGATAATCTCCAGCGATTCAAATCTCCAAGATAGTGGAAATCCAAATCTGTGAATAACTCAGGCTGACCCGAGCGTAAAGCAAAACACAAAACACTCGAGTCAGGACAATATATACTTATATAATGTAAACCAACTCAAGTGAACTGTAATAAAGGTAGAAGTAACTTAGAAGATGCTTGGGACTGCCCATCCTCTAAGGATCCGTTAAAATATCCACTATGTAGTAATATTCACTATTATAATAATGTCTAATAAGTAAAGTATAATCATATAGAAAATAGCGTTAAGGGGATGGAGAACCTTAACGCGGTCGGATCTTAAAATCATAATCGTAGTGGGTTCGATATGGTAGGTGACACGGCTCACAAGGCAATGCCAGGGTAGATATACCAATTACGCACACGGACTGATGGATACGCATAGCAGCCACTACCATTCCACCTCGAACAACACTCCCAAATCAAGGGTGGCCACCAAAAATCACAAAGTAATAGAATGGTATCGAAGAAGTGTGTCCGATACGAGGTGCTACCTCACTGGCCCGAGATCGCTCCTGTTTTAGCCACCTTATGCCAACTCACGGGAGTTGGGTCCACGTATATACCTTAGGATCGTCGCCACCATCCTACTTCATTCTGGAAACTCCACCGCGTACACAGTTGTCAAAGTGGTTTTCGGTATCGACAGAGAGTATGTCCATATCCGATCCCGGTCTCTTTAACAACCAATCATTATTATAACCCGTGGTTATAATTTTAAAATAATATTTTATACTTCAAAATAGAATATCACTTCAAATCCAAATCTTTATCAAAATAAAGATTAAATCAATTCCAAACCATTTCAATATATTAACATATCATATCTTTCCAAAACTTCTTTTCAATTCATTTCAATATATCAAGATATCATATCTTTCCAAACTTCATTTCAAATCATTTTAATATATCAAAATATCATATCTTTCCAAACTTCATTTCAAACCATTTTAATATAATAAAATATCATATCAGTTCAAATCCAAATATTCAACTTTAAATACCCTTTTAAATTCAAAGATATCATTCATTTACTATCATTTCAAATCACTTTTAAATAGTTTATATTCCAATCAAAATAATTCATTTAAACCTTTTAAAAGTATAATTATTATACTTTCAAATCAAGTATTCAATTTCCAAAGTTTCAAACCATTCTGAGTTCGTTTACTAAGTCAAAAACCATAATTATTAAAATTTCAGCCTTTCGCAGCATTTAGAAAAGCTGTTATAAGTTATACTTAAAACATTTTTATTCAGCAAAGACAGTATTTAAAACTGCTGTTAAAACTCAGTTTTTAGTTAAATTATAGTTCAAAACAGAAACGACAGCATTTCAGAAGTGTTGTGGTAACTCAGATTTCAAAACAAAGGTTTTATTTGATTTCAGCAAAGACTGCAAACCACTATAGCATTTCCAGAGAATGCTATAATAGACCTGAGTTCAATATTAGCCTATAAGTTCAATTACAGCAACTACAGCATTTCAGAAATGCTGTAATAGCTCTTTTTACACAATTTTAGTTCAATTCAGAAACTATAGCATTTCTGAATGCTATTAAAAGTTAATTCCAGATTTTAGTGTATTTCCAGCAACTAAATAACTTCAATTTAAAACACATAAACATTTTAAAAATCATATTTTTAACATTTAAAATGTTCATTTACATATCATTTAACATATATCTTTTTCACAATAAATTTCTTATAATTAAATCCAATTTTCAACAATTTACTTAATAAATTTAAGTGTAAAAGTTTTCAATTCTTCACATTTCAACAAATAACTTAACACTTCAAATTTAAATTACCATTTCACAAATTTAACTAAATTTCCAATTTTATTTAATTAACTTAAACCTTTAATTAAAACCAAATTTCACATTTCCAAGTCAAGTTATATTTTAAAAGATCACTTTTAAACATTCATTTATTTAACCGCTTAAACTCATAGAAAAATCAATAATACTTTAATAAATCGCTTAAATTCAAATTTAATCAAATTATCATATTTACCATTTTCCAAATATAATTAAATTTTCATTTTTATTCATATAACTTAAATATCATTTTTAACCAAAATTCTAAATTCCAAACTTAAGTTATATTTCAATAATCCAATTTAACCATTCATTAATTACATTTTCAACTCATAGAAAAATCATAATTTCTTTATTTTAAAACATTTCAAAATCTATTTAAATCAAATTTAATAAATTTATATTTTTAAAATACTTAAAAATATCCAAAAACACTTTATAAAATAACCACGGGCCTGTATATAGTTTTCTAACCTAGGTCAAGTGATACAGATATATATCATTTTAATCCGCAATTTACAAAGAAAAACCGGGTTCTATCATTTCAAACCCGCAATCCCAAGTTAAATGAATGACTTTGAAAACCGCTCAGGCCTATCATTTCAGCTCATAACGATATTCCCTTATTCTAAAGTCCGTTCGGGTATGTATCATTTCAACCCATAGTGATTCTAGTCTACAGGGAACTTGCAGTGTGATAAACAGATATAAATGAACAGAATACATTATATAACAGTAACGGATGATATAACAGGTGTATAAACATCATATGATCATAACATAGTCAAGTATAACATGATAATATATTTCTACAGATTCACAGGGTGTCAATTTACTAGTTATATAGGTACATATTGTCTGGTGAGAATAACTCACCTGTTAAAGCTGGAGATTAGCGATCAAAACACACAGAATAGATTCCAGAAAGCACAACAAGCACGATATAGCATGACTTTTGATTTGAATGAATGGAGAGCCTTGATATTTATCTTGTAAACAATAACCAAACAAGACAATATACACATAAATATTCAACGCAAACAATGTTGAGATAATAAAGATAAGAAGCAACAACGGAATAGATTACTTAACCATGCTCAAACCATTCAATAGCTCGAACAAGGGGTTCATTTTCTCAGCCATGATGATGATGAGTGTGGGAGAGACAAGGTTAACTTCCTCGAATACAGAAGACAAAACAATACAAACAATATAAGTTTTCAAATGCACAATACGATAGAATAATATAGAATCAACTGCACGAATCAAAGTAGAATTGCTTTGCACTTGCTTCCAACAACCTTCAGGTTCAGCCATATGGTGTACTACAGGTCTAAGGCAAGATTTGGATCAGGTTTTGGTTGCCTAAGGGTCGACCAAACATGTTTAGAGGATAGCAAAAGGTGAGTATGCATGAAACAACACAACAAGGCAAAACAATGTCACTTTAACATGGATTCAAGGCAATTCAAGGCTCGGCCAAGGCTCATGGGGCACGGACAGAGGAGTGGGGTCCAAGGTGATGACGTGGTAGAGGGTCCAGGTGGTGCTGGAGGTGGTGTTGGTGGCGGCCATGGGTGGTGGAAGGTGATGGTACCAAAACTAGGTCAGCTTGAGTGCATAGGTGATGGCTAGTGCTAGTTTAGATGGATTTTTGTGATGATCTTCATCATGGCTTGGCTTGGCCTGAGGAGGAGAGGTGTTAGGCTGTGTGATGGTCAAAGAAAAGTGGTGGTGGTGGTCAGCCACAGCTTGGAGGAAGGGGAATACAGCTATGAAGGTGGAGAGCATGTGCAAATTCAAGTAGAAAATCATAAAAAGACAAGAAGAAGATAGAATTTTTTTACCTAAGCTTCACAAGGAGAATAGACGTGATTTTTTTGTGAGAGGAGGAGAAATGAATTTCGTGAAAGTGAAAAAAAATGCAGCTGAAATGAGTCGATTACACGCCCAAAACAATTAAGAGAAGAGTTGGGAAAATGAAAGGTCGGGAGATGGAAAGCCTTAGGAGTTTCAAGAGTTTAAAACTTTTCAAATTTCCTCTATTTCTTTTTAATAAGTTTAAATATCTGAAAATAAATATAATTTCAGTTAAAATTCGAAAATGTAACAAATAAAAAAATATAAATAAATAAATATTAATTATAAATAATTAAATCAAGAAAATAGCAAAATTTGTCAACTAGGCTAGAAAATTTGAAAATAAATGGTATAAACTTTAGAAAATTCATATGAGCTTGTAATATATTTTTAAACATAAATAATAACATAAAATAAAAATACATTCACAAAATATAAAAAAATTAATTTAAATATAATTTTAATGAAGAAAATAGCAGAAAATAAGAAAACAGCCTTTAAAAATAGGAAATCAACACAGTAAACATTGGAAAAATTCTATTATCAATTTAAAAATATTTAAAAGTCAAAATATACATAATATAACATATTAAACATATTAAAATAAAATATGACAAAGAAAATATAATTTATACAATTTAAAATAACAAAATTGCAAAATAAACAATTTATACTCAAAATTGAAATGTACATATCTTTTGCAGTTTAACTTCGTTTTCAACGAAACAAAAAGCAGTGTTCAAGTTATTTCATCTATTTTCATAATCAAAGATAAAATTTAAGATTTTAAATAATTTTAATTTGAAGTTTAAAAGTCAAAGTTTGAACAGTTTGACCAGAAATTCACTTTACAGTAAAATATTCAAATTATACTAGTTTGAACTATAAATCACTTAATAATCAACATTTATATTTAAAAATGAAATGTTTGAAATAAAATAAGTCTAAAATAATTTAAAATAAAATAAAGTCACATTTAAATAATATACAAAAATATAGGGTTGTTACAATAGAGGTGGGGCGTCACAGTTGGTATCAGAGCTTGGGGTTTATGGACATAATATAAAACATAACTTAGATGGAACATGTGTTACAACTATTTGTCGATGTTTTATTATGACTTGAGTCAAAACTAGGTTTTGAAATTTTGATGAAATTTTTAAATATCTTTATTTAAAAATAAAAGTGAAATTGTGTTTTGTTGATTTGATTAAATTGTGTTCTGTTTATCAGAGTGCGCAGCGGAAACGGTGAAACTGTCTTCGCTGAATACGGCTGATAATCTTTTTGATTTAAAAATCAAAATACGAAATTGAAATAAATTTCATCTGTTGTTTACACAACTGTATTTAATTTGTTTTCTTTGAGAATTTCGAATCCGATTTGAGTATTCGAAACAATTGCAGTTATGTGATTCTTATTGAGATTTTTACTGATTTTCTTTTATGCTAATCACATGTTGATTAGATTTTTGGCTGTTTTAAATTATCTTCATTGAAAGTAATAGAGAAATTTCTTTGTGTATATTGTAGTGTGCGTGCAAATATGAATTGCACGTTACTGCATTTATTTTACGTTGAACCGATGCTTAGTTATGAAACGTATTTTGTTGCCGTTATTTTTATAACGGGATTTTTACACCAATGCTAAATTTTTGAAGCACGGTGTTTTGTGGAATTTTTGATGAATGAAAATTCACTGATATTACATTTTGATGTAAATTATTTTGATGAGATTTTGACGTTTAAAAATTACTGTCGCTTTGGCTTCAATAACCGTCAAATTTTTAAAGTGGGTTTTCAAGCGGTTATTCCGCAATGCTGATTTTGAGATTCGTTTTACGATGTTTTGAGAAGTGCAATTTCCTTTTCGAAATTTCTACTGATGTTGTTGCTTTAATCACGTGATTGGAAAATCGTTTTAAAAATGAAAATTGTTTTATAAAATTTTAACAGTTTACGTTTTCAAAAGAATGAGAAAGCGACTTAAACAATTCAGCAAAATCGAGGATTATGACCCCTTTCTTTTACTGTTTCGCTTAACTCCAGACTTGTCCAGTTGAGAATGTGAATTGATATTTTTACAAAATAAATAAAATTGTTTTCAGGAATTTAACAGTTTGCGCTTTCAAAAGAATGAGGAAGCGATTTAAACGTTTCAGCAAAATCGAGGATTATGACCCCTTTCTTTTACTGATTCGCTTAATTCCGGACTTATCCGTTTGAGAATGTAAAATGTATTTTTACAAAATACACAATTTTGCACTTTCAAGGAAACGATAAAGAGAATCAAACGATTTAGTAAAACACGTGGTATGGGACATGTGCGTTTGCTATTTCGGTTAATTCCGGACTCGTTAATTGAAATATTTGAAGATTTCATGTGCTTTCGAGCCACTATGAGGACCTTCGGGTCATATGATGGACCTTCGGGTCAAATACCAGTACTAGACCTTCGGGTCACTCTGCGGACCTTCGGGTCAATCTGATGGGTGCCCAAATTATGTTGAGTACTTGGTAGGCTTCGGCCATATGAGATGCACGTGCGACGAATTAAAAACTCGCCATCTAATGGGATCGATCCAACCTTTTATGTTGATTTTCTAGTCTTCTTAATTGATTTCTAGATATTTGTTGTTTCTAATTATCTGCAGGTAATTAGATATCTGATGTTATGAGATTTAATTATCGTATCGGTAATTAAATATTTGCTGATTTGAGATTTGATTATCGCTTTTGATAATTAAATATTTGCTGATTTAAGATTTGATTATCGCTTTTGATAATTAAATATTTGCTGATTTGAGATTTGATTATCGCTTTTAATAATTAAATATTTGCTGATTTGAGATTTAATTATCGCTTTTGATAATTAAATATTTGCTGATTTGAGATTTGATAATCGCTTTTGATAATTAAATATTTGCTGATTTGAGATTTGATTATCGCTTTTGATAATTAAAAATTTGCTGATTTGAGATTTGATTATCGCTTTTGATAATTAAATATTTGCTGATTTGAGATTTAATTATCGCTTTTGATAATTAAACATTTGCTGATTTGAGATTTAATTATCGCTTTTGATAATTAAACATTTGCTGATTTGAGATTTGATTATCGCTTTTGATAATTAAATATTTGCTGATTTGAGATTTGATTATCGCTTTTGATAATTAAATATTTGCTGATTTGAGATTTGATTATCGCTTTTGATAATTAAATATTTGCTGATTTGAGATTTAATTATCGCTTTTGATAATTAAATATTTGCTGATTTGAGATTTAATTATCGCTTTTGATAATTAAATATTTGCTGATTTGAGATTTAATTATCGCTTTTCATAATTAAATGTTTGCTGATTTGGGATTTAATTGTCGCTTTTGCTAATCGAATATTTGTGATTTGGGATTTGATTATCGTTTTTGATAATCGAATATTTGTTGATTTGAAAATTGATTATCGTTTTGATAATTGAATATTTGTTGATTTGAAATTCGATTACCGTTTGTGGTAATTAAATAATGTGTTATTTGTGTTTTCTGACTATCGTTTGGATAATTGGATGTTTGCTGATTTTGTTGATATGAGATTTTCTAGTCTCTAATTGATTCTAGAGTATGCTGATTTTATTGAATTGTTGTTTTCTACCTATCTCTGCTGATAGTTAGGGTTTGCTGATTATAAAGTTCGTGTTTCCTACTTATCTGCTGGATAACTAGATATTTGCAGTTTTGCGATTTGCGAATTTTGTTTTCTAATTATCTTTGTTGATAATTAGATTTTTACTGTTTTCTAATTATCGTATCGATAATTAGATATTGCTGTTTCGTGAATTTCTGTACTTTAATTTCTAGTTGATAATTGAAAATTGCTGATGATTGTAATTATTTAGTTTTATGATGTTTTCTGATTATCTATTGATTGTTAGATTTTGTTGAAAATTTGTGAATCTCTTTTATGAAGATAAAGGATTCCTTTGGCGTTTGTATTCTCGTTCTTTATTTTTCTAGCTTAACCAGTTTGGTTTAGAAAAATAATTATTATAGACAACTTTAATTATGAAAATTGCGGGGACGCAATTTTTATAAGGAGGGGAGTCTGTAACAACCTGGAGTTTTGTGAAAATTTATTTTCGTCAAAGGACGATTAAATTGATAGCTAATTGTTGTTTGAAGTTTTAAATTTGGTTGCGACTCTTTAATATATTGATTAAGCAATTGAGTAGCTTTGCAATTTTGAATCGATCGAAATTCTTTTTGAATTTGTAAACAATTTTATTCGGGCTTTAAAGATAATAATCATGGCCCATATTGGTTTTGCCGTGATAACCACCTAAGTGTCAACCCGTCCCCTTTACCTTATTCATTTTTCGTGGGAACCCTAAATCAAACGAGCGAAAAATAAATGGCGGCCTCGTTTTCGTCTTCAAAAACTAGGGCTCGTGAAATCAGAGGCGTCGACTTTGGGTGTTCGATTTATTCGACGAGTTGCTGGCTGTTGTCGATCGTTCTTGAGGACCACGGCTTCGATTCTTCCTCAAATTCGAACGGCTGCTCCAATTCGTTTTGCAAAGGTGAGTAATTTTAGATTACTCACATCTAATTCATACTTTATGTATTTGTGATTTTGTGACTTCGGTCACTTTGATCTGTGGTAGTAATTGGGCTTCGACCATTGGGTTTTGATTGATGTCTGAGATGATTTCCGATTTTGTCAATTCGTATAATTTGATAAATTCTTGAACGATGTTGATTTTTTTTTAGTTCATATATTGGTGTCCCATTGATTCATTCTTTGTGGCTTCGACTTGAGTTCTGACTTGATTTGATTTCGTGACTTCCTGGTTACTTGATATAGTTCGAACTTGTTTCTGGTTGTCTTCGACATTGGCTTAGATATTGAACTGTACTTCATTTGATACTCGGCTTCGATCATATTTGAATTTTTGGTAGCACTGGCTTTGATACTTCACTTTCCAGTTTTTCATCCTTGTTCATGTGTCTACACTTAACTAGTATGTTTGATATGCTGTGGTAATTTAATTGATTCCATATGCTTATATGTTGACTTGAATTTAGTATCTGGATTCACTGTACATCAGTTTTGTTCACCTTCATGGTTCACCACTGATGTGTAGTCTGCAATGCTCGGAGATTCTTGGTTTGCATTTGTTCACGATGGGTTTGGCTTTGTTGAGTTCATCATGTAGTTCACTGTCTTGATTTGAAACTGTGTTCATATGCACTTGACTCATGTTGATTATTTGAGGTTAACTGGCTTGCATCGTGCACTATTTTCACTTGAGTTTGCATTACTCCATGTATATCCTACTTGTCTGATTCATTTGTTTGTTGGTTGGTTCCACTTGCATCTAGTCTCACTTGATTCCGGCCTCACTTCTGTAGTATCAAACTTTGGAATTGTTGGTTTCTGGTCTCTGATGGTTTGTTGTGCTGACCTGAATTTACAGTCTTGTATTGACTTTTAGTGTTCTTTGAGACAGTTTGCAGTACTTTGCATTGAACTGTAGCTTGACTTGACGATGACCTTGCCTTCGGCAAGTGAGTTGAACTGGCATTTTGCCTAGTCCTTGATTATGATGCTAGTACTGTCCAGTTTACAATACTATATATATATGTTTGCAATTTGTACATTTATGTTTTTGAGGCTGTTTGCATGCAGTTGCATTTTAGTCTTCATATATACGTATGTATTCATATATGTATGTACATCATTTGATATGTATATATGTATGTTCGAAATTACATTGCTTGCTCTTGAATTTATTGGGCTTGGTGTCGTATTTTCCACTGTCCACGGCATATTGGGCTATGATGTATTGAACTGATTCATTGTTTTCTTACTTTGGACAGTAGTCTGGAGCTGTTTCTTGGTTTCAGTGTGTTTGTGAAGTTGTTTTGAGTACTTATGTGTATGTGCACTTGAATCTGGTGCATGTGCTATGTTCATTTCAGTTGTACTTCTTTTTATTGTTTGGTCTGGATTTATGTTCTGGTTCAAGTATAAGCCAGTTTCATTTGGGTTGTTATCACACTTGAGTTGAACCCGATTTCGGGGTTTGACCTTGTGATCATTTGTGACTTTCACTGAGCTTTTGTGTATCTCCTGCGATAGTGGCGAGGTAGTACACGCGTGCGTGTACTGCAGCCCTATCAGATTTGACAGTTTTAAATTGATGTTTCGATTTGTTGAATTGTTTCGTTGGTTAATTTCAATGTTTTGGAGTTGTATTTTGATTTGGATTGTTGATTTGTCGTTTAACACTGTTTAGTGTTATATCTGCCGTTATCCAATTCTCGTATCGAGAGTTGGATATACGAGATTTCTGTGACTGTCATCTATTTGAGATTGATTATTATTGCTTCTGTGCATTAATAACTGAGTTTGAATTAGACTGACCCGCGTATTATTTTCTTTTGAATTTAATACTCGGGTCAGACCCGAGTTATTTCAGGTTGTAGATTTCCTGCTTTGAGTTGCTGTTTGGGCTATGAAGACTTTTTATATCTTCTGAAGTAGTTTTCGTCGTTTTGAAGAAGTCGTGTCATTGTATAGGATGATATGTATTCATGTATATTAGTTGATAATGTACTTGTATATATAACTTCCAGAGTCGACAGTTGTAGTTGTATCATATGTATTGTGTCAACTATATTGTAACTGACATCAGTTATAAATATATATGAGACTTTTGTTTTATCTGTGTTCCGCATTCATATTATCCATGTTATTATTATATCTAATGTCCTAAACTATTATGAACCATCGTAGTTTGTTTTATACTGATAATTGGGTATGTCGATGGGAGTAAATAAATAAGATGAAAAATGAAAAGTATATACCACTCCTATCGAGGTAACCAATATTAGCGTAAGGCCAACTACGGATGGCCGCTCCTATCCAGCCTTATTCTTCGTAATAATAGACAGTATTTCTTTTAATACTCTTTGTTATTATGAGCATAGAGGTGGGGTGTCACATTTTTCATGAATTAGAAACTCGAACTTTCTTGAAACTCTGTGGCATGATAAGATTGTACTTCTAGAAGAAGTTAAAAGAGATAAACACATCATCATATATAAGATAATGATAATGCTTCAATAGATTTCAAAAATCTCTAAATGAATTATGTCTTAGTTTATATCTTTACATTTGTTGGACCAGGCTAGTTGGAAGCGGAAAAAAAATTGTATTTTGGATCTATTGGGCCTATAAAGTCTAAAAGATTATTAGAACCAATCTAATAGTGTTTTTAATCAATCATATTTTATTCAATTTGGTTAAAAGAAATATTAAATTTAATTTAAATAAATATGTAATATAATGAATGTATCAAATACATGTTGAAAATACGATTTTAATGTTTTAATGAGAATAATTATATAACAATGCTACTAATATTGTTACCGAGTTATTTCAGGTCAAGGAGCTATACGACGGATAAAAAAGTTTATATAAGCTACTTTGGACATTAAATAAAAATTAAAAATAATAATGATGATGATGTCGGTGGTGGAATTGGAATACAAGTCATGCCTCAATTAACCATTACTTTACCAACCACACCATAAAGAGATTCAACCATAAAATTGGTTAGTAGCCTTGAATATTGTGATGACCCGGTATTTGGCAACATTTTTTTTAAAATATTTAATCCAATTAAAAGATATGTAAACTCATCATTTGAAAATAAAATCTCTTAATAATATTTATAATAAAATTGTTCTTATATATATAATTGGATTAGAAAGGGTTTTACCTTGTTAACAAGTGGTATAAAAATATTAAAATAGAATCAAATTCTATCAATATAAAATATGGATATTAAATATAAGTAAACCATATTTAATATAATTTAAAATATCGATAATCAAAATATAAGATACAAATGTAAATAAGAACAAGAATTAAGTGATTTGGTATGCTTGTAACAAAAGCTGAAATTTGTAAACACAACTGTATAAAGTTAAAAATCAGATGAAGTGTATACATATGAATTATTCACACAAGAGAACAAAATGTTTACATACATAATATCTATGTTCTTAGATTAAAAAGAATAGAATAAAAAAATAAATAAATATTTAGATGGGGATAAAATCATATAAGTATCTTATATGGTTGTATGAAACATATGGTAAAAAACTTATACAATAACATGAAGGCATATGATGTATGTAAATTAGTACATAGGAGGTAGATACATATGCATAGATTTGTAAGCATAAAGGGGAACAATGTAGTACAAGGCAACATCAAATCTTAGCTTACAAAACACAAAATGTATGTCACAGCAAAACCAAGTCAGATCAAAACATTTTAAAACCTAAAAAAAAAAAATCTCAGTCTAGCTTCTTCTACACGTCTCTATTCTATGTATATGTACGTATGTCCATCACCATCTTGTTCACTCTTTACTGCATTCTAGTTAAGTATTGCTACCCTCTCAAAAAGCTCAACTGAAAAGTCTGGCCTTCTTCAATCTTGTTCTATCTTCATTTCAAAAAAAAGAAAAAAGAAAAAAAAAGAAAGAAACTTCACCTGTAAACTAATTCCAAAACCAAAAATCCACAAACATTTTCCAGTTCAAACAAATGCAAACATTTTGAAATCTAAGACCAAAGCCCTGTAACCAAACCCTGTAAATTAGTTCATCCTCAAGCCTGCAACCTTTTCAGGCAATAAGCCTGTGAACATTTCTCTAGTCCAAAACTTGGAGATGTCATAGCTTCCCAGTTTTCAAATTAAAGCTTGCTGCAAGCATTCCAGTTTCAAAATCATTCAAGTTTACTTGATCCAAAACTATTTCAAAAGCTCAGCCTGGTGAGTAAATCTATCCTCTGGAAAAACCCAAATTCTACTTTATTTACTCTGTTTTTTTTTCATGTGAGTAAACTTTTTAATATGGTTTAAACTAAAATGCATGTGATGGTATTGATTTGCATCGAATCCTTTAGCTCGAATTTATCTGGAAATTGAAGTGAGTATGTCTGTATATGTTAATATCTGGTTCTCTGTTGTTCTGTCTGTGACTTTTTGTTTTCAAAAATCCAAATCTCCCAATCAAACCAATATTAGACTTTGTTATATAAATAAGATTTGTTTGTTGATGTATAACAAAGATTTTAAAAATAGTTTCAAGATTTTTAAAGCAACAGATAATGTTAAGAAGGAAAATAGCAGAGAAATGCATATTTATGATAAAAATCAATCATCTTAATTTTGGATTTGGATAACATAATTGTGTTCGTAGTAGGGAATCATGAATTAAGATGGTATAGTCTCGATTTTTAGATAAGTATTCGATGTGCATTTCTGGGATGATCGGAATTGGCACTTTCGCCAAATTCCGGCAAATGAAGAGGAACTGGGCATTGGGCTTGGGTCTGGAGGAGGAGGGTAGACCGGCGATCAGAGGAAAAATAGTCGCTTGATTTTTAGGGCGACGAGGAGGTTGGAAATGGGTCGAATAGGGTTTAGTCTGGAGTTATGTTCAACGTGGTTGTCGTTGGATTTCCGCCACGAGCAAGTAACCGGAGGGGTACGCATATGTGGGGATGCGAGCTGGATGAAGTGAAGTAGTGGGTGATGAGCGCCGGTGATCTCATGGTCGAAATCGTCGTGGATGAGCGATTTTCGATGTGGGTTGCTTCCAGCTTTTGGATGATGGGTTTGAATTTTGATTCGAGCTTAGAGTCATTGTTCTGGGGAAATGATCGTATAGGCAGGGTCGGGGTGAGTTTGTCGATGATCGGGGGAACGACCAGAGATGATCGGAGGGCGGTGCACTGTGTGCACGTGTACAGTCGACGCTGATGTGTCTTGGATATCGAGAATCCCGAGTTTTCTCGAGACGTTTTCATTTGGGTCTCGAAGCTGATGTAGAACGGGGGAGACTCGAGGCAGGCGCATGTTATCCTTGGGTTCGACTCGAGTTGCTTGATGTGTTATCTGGTTAAGGTAAGATTTGTTATAAAGGAAATCTAGTTCAGAACGAAAGCATAGTTGTGTAGAAAGAAATCAAGTTCAATGTTGGAAACAAGTTTCTTTTAAAAATAAAAATAAATGATAAATCAAGATTTTAAGGGAGTTCAATCAAAAATGTTTCAAAAATTTAAAATGTATTTTAAAAGGTGATTTAAGTGATGTCATTAAATAAAGTATAAGTTATTTAATAAGGATGGACACTTGATTAAAGTAACCAGTTAAAGAAAAAAATTAATTGATTAAATTAAAAGGGTAATTAGTTAATAGTCTGTGAAACCAATTTAAGGTATTAATTTATTAATATTAATTATTGAGGAAATTTATTAATAGAGGATAATTAATTATGGGGAATTACTAAATGTGATTTACTTAATGATAATTACTTTAATGAAGTAATTAATGGATAATTACAAGCCGTGGTTAAATGATGGGTAATTACTTGATGGAAAGTAATTAGCGAATAATTACTTATTGGAAGTAAGTAAGTGTTAAATTACTCAGTGTAATTAATTCATGTTAAGTAAGCAGGATCTAAAAGTGATTAGAGAAGTTAATTTAATTTATTTAAATTAATTGAAATGGTGTGACTAATTAATCTTGTTTACGAATGATTGAATGATATTGATTGCCTTGGATTATTTGATGTTTCTAGTATGAAATGTTTTGTGATGTGATTGGGTTGAACAATGGTAATGTGGTTATCTATCGTGATGGATTGCTGTATAAAGTGACATCCTGAAATTAAAGTTTGTATTGTATTTAAATAACTTGGGTTAAGATGACATGAGACTCGAAGAGACCGGGATCGGGTATCAGTAAATACCCGAAACCACTTCGATTGAAATCTTCTATAATTCTTTATAAATTTGATATGTGTAATCAATAGACTGGAATGAATAATTTAAGTGAACGGGACCATTGAAACTAAGTGATGATACTTAGGGGTTGATTTGTGAACTAAGTATTGACCATAACCAGTTATGAACTCATAGTTAAGTATGAGTTAGATTTCAATTATATTTAAAGCTTAGTATTTCAACTTTGCATGGGTTTTCTCACGCTGGTTTCCAGCCTGACCCGGGTGTTACTTTGATGTAATGCTCGGGTCAGACCGAGTATTACAGATTTTCAGGTAAGGACGTTTGGGAGCTCAGGAGACGAGCTGGATGGCAGGATCGTATGGAGTGTTTTTCGCTGTGATATTTTCTGTTTATCTGGGATATGTTGATTTGTATATGTCTAGTGATTATGTATATGTATGACTTTGATCAATAAAATGTAAACGTTATTGATACAGTTCTTCTTTGTAAAACTGTTATTTTACTTGATATTATATTTTGATCCGCTGCGAATGTGAGGTTCTGTGTTTGTTTTCTGATCTTCTTCTTCTACCTCTTTCTTCTTTTCCTAACTATCTGGAATTTTCGGGTTCGAAAATCCCGGGTCGTTACAAATATAAAAAGTTTGAGAATAATTGATGGAAAAGCAGCTAAGCTAGGAATTGAACCTAGGTGGACATCTAAGACAAGTGCCTCCCAACCAACCACACTACAAATGATTTTAGCATAATATGGTCGTTAGAATTATATGACAACGAAAACCAAAGGATAAATATTTAGAAACTTCCTAAAGCATGAATGGAATTCAAGCGAAACGGAAGAAACACACAAGTACAAGAGCGGCCTTTTTATCCAAAGCCCGGTTAATAATTATATTAGAAAAGAAAAATGTGCAGAGAAAATGAAAGGAAGAGGCAGGACTTGAACCCAACACACCAAGGATGGACACACATCCTTTAACACTTTACCATCTAGGGCTTTTGTTATGTTGCTGCTACTAGATCTATATGATCGTTGGGAAACTACTAGTGCAAGTGTCCATTCGGGTATCTCTTTCTAGTGTTGCGAAGTTCCAATGGATGCATCTCTTCCGAACCGAATTGCTGAAGGGTTGCCCTTATTCAATGGCATCTTATCACTTTTATATAAGCCTCCCATCATTCCAAAAGCATGCACATAATTCTATTCTTTCAAATCATTCTCAAATTGCTTCCAAATGCTCTAAACTTCATATTCATTCCAAAAGCAAACTTAGAGTAGGCTCTTTCACTCTACAATAGTTGAGTCTGGTCTTAATTCACTTCCTAACCTCTGCATACTCATTCTGCATCATTTTTGAAGTTTAAAGAAGTTGTACGGTAGTGCGACTACTCAATGTATTGAAGACACAATATATAGTCGAGTTATTTTAAAAAAAAGGTTGAAGTCATGTTGCAGAATCCTCAAGCTGTCGATGTTGAAGTCCTGTTTGGTTGTTCATGTAGAGTTTGTAATCATGTTCCTTTGGGTGAAGTGGGGCTATTGATAGTGTTGAGCCACCTTTTGGAAAAGCAATACGCATGCGGATTTAACCCAACGGACATCATGATCATCAAGGCGGGAGGCTCGGAGAAACAATTACCAAGCTCGGAGATAGGCTATAAACTAGACTATGGATGATGGTCAAATGGATTTGTATCGGATCCCTAATTCTTGTCCTAATAAAGGTGCAACTGGTATGAAGTGATAAGGAAGGCCTCGTGTGGCTACATTTCAAATTTCAAGTCGATCGGAGTTCGTATGCTAGAGTTATGGGCAAAAGAAGAGGGATCAGATCATATTCAGCTCAACAGCACAACTCAACGATGAGCGCTCTATAACTTAACAACCACAAGGCATATTTAAGTGAAACTTTGGAAACAAGAAGAGGGGACCCTAGGGAGTCTACTCCAGGGATCGCATGGCAATTGGAGAAGTTGGAGGGATCAGAATCTGTCCTCCAATAGGGATCGGTACCTATCCCTCTTAGGGATCGGCTAAGCCCAACTTCATAACAAAGATCGATCAATATCTCAACATCTACACCTCCAATTGACATGAAACTTAGAGGATAGGCTAATTAGAACATGTGAAACACCTCATAGGTATTGCATAACATTTAGCGCAAGTTGAAGGGATCGATACCTATCCCTCCATAGGGATCGACTATAATCAGCTTTAACATATTGCAACAAAGATCGGTCAATAACTCAAGTTCTACTAATCCAATTTGCATGAAACTTGAAGGCTATACATAATACAACATGAAGAAGCTCCCTTAAAGATCGCATAGTATTTGGAGCAAGTTGGAGGGATCAGTACCTATCCCTCTAGAGGGATCGGCATAAATCAGAATTCAATTAACACTACTTCACGGAAAATGCGATATCTCACAAACCGTACGTCAAAATTGCACGAAATTTGGGGATCAAGTAACTAACACCATAGGGAACCACCTAGAGGGATCGCACCCCATTTAGACACCAAAATGGGGATCGGTACCGATCCTTATTGTGGGCCCTAATGGGCTTGGAAATTTTTGGGTGGCCTCGTCTTGGTCTCCCAAACCTTCTGTCAAAATTTCAGTCTGATCCGTGCACATCTTCCCCTATAAATACAGCAGGCATGGCGTCAAAAAATGGATCTTCTTTCTACTTCCTTTTATCTTCAACCTAGGCTACACTCTGTCAATTTTATTCTTGGATTTCGAATTGTAACTATAAACAAACTTCAGTACAATAAAAAGGATTATTCGGGAGTGGATGTAGGCTAGGGTTAGCCGAATCACTATAAATCGTGTCTCCTTTTACTTGCTTTCTGATTATTTTAACTTTGTTCTTCATTAATTTCTCTTCATATTTCTATGATTGGATTGGATATTAGAGCTTTTGCATAATGGGTGTTAGTGGTCAATTTTGACGCCAACATTTTGGTGCTTTCATTGAGAAGACTTGCACCCGCAGATTTGGAAGCTTGGATACTTGGATCTAGAAAGAATGGCTAGGCAATCAACAAGGAGAGTGCAACCAGAAAGGAGCCACGATGGGGGGAGCTAGGAGGCTTCCTCAGGAGCTGGAGCTAATCAAGCATCTATCTACATCACCAGGGATGAAATGGAAACGATGATGGATGTTATGCGAGAGAGGATGCTGAAAAGACAGGAGGAGATGATGCAGAATTTACTCCAATAAATTAGAAAGGCTGGAGCATAGAATCAAGGAGTTGAAGCAACAGAAATCGTTGGAAATCAGAATCAGGAACATGAAAATGAAGCCAATAGACAAAGGAATAGAACATAGCAGCCAGGGGCAGTCCCCTGCCATCCTAGAGGGATAAGCACTAATCCCTCCAGAGGGTTTGGTACCGATTCCCAAAGGCTAGGGAGCATGCCCTTGGGTCTGGTTGATCGTGATGCTGGAGGATCTACGGTCAATCCCATAGAGCTTGGCACGAATTGGAATTTGGATGCTCGTCCAGAGGAATACGTTCTAGAATTTCCTCGTAAACTCGAGGGGGCAGCTTGGACATTATGATGGGAGACTAACGCTGGAAGACAATGATAGGTTTGTAGAGATGATAAGGAAAGCTATGCATGAAGGATTGGTGAACAAAGATCTCGAGGATGTAAATAGAAGTCCATTCGCTCCTAGTATCAGGAATGCTAGGATTCCACCAGAATTCAAACTACCAACACTGGAAGCTTATGATAGAAAGTCGGATCCAACTATGCATATGATGAGGTATACACTACATGGAAGTACTCGGGGCTTCAGAAGAAGTCCTAGCATGATGCTTCCCCCTATACTTAACAGAAGTAGCTGCGTTATGATTCAGACAGTTGGAGAGCGGTTCTGTTAGCACATGGACAGAATTGGTCGAAAGATTTATAAAGCAATTTCGGGTTCACATTACGAGACCTAAGAATGTGATGACATTGACATCAGTAAAGAAGTGGGCAAGAGAATTACTCAAGAATTTCTTAACCAGGTTCAATGCGGTAGTTGTTTCGGTGGATCGACCAGATCCATCGATGTTTTAGATGACGGCAATGTCAGGAGTTGTAGATAACTCATATTTTAAGATATCATAGATACGGGATCCACCGATGGATCTCGGGGAATTATATCATGAAGCAGAAAGGTTTCTATGACAAGAAGATGCGAAAGCTAATAAAAAGGCAACATAAGTTAATATGGTACGAGGTGGAGAACCGCCTGGTGAAAGCTCCGTAAAGGACAAGGGTAAACGGAACATGGATAATAGCTTCAATGGATCAAAGCGACAGAGGGGGAAACCCAAATTCTCTTCTTATTCGGAATTGAATGAAACCCTAGAACGGATATATTTGGATACTCGAGGGCACCTTCCATATTGGAGGCCGACAAGGAGGGAATCCTTCGAACACGAACGGACATAAGGAAAGCGCTACATATTCCATGTGCTGGATGGGCACAATACAAATTACTGCTGGCATTTGAAGGATATCATTGAGGAACATGTAAGGAATGGTCAGTTACAACAATACATAATGATTGGTCTACGACAGTGGAACAGGAGCAGCCACCGTCCACCTCGAATGAAAATGGCACTGGATCAAGGCATCATCATCAACTTGTCATCAATTGATCGGGATAGCATGAAATAAGTAGCAAATTCCACAGTAAAGACGGCTAAGTCACTTACACATGTATGGGATCGAGAATGATCCCTAGGCATGCTCTGAGATGATGATAAACCGTAATGCTAGGGTTTGTGAAACTTGTTTTTTTCCTTTCTTTTTGTTTGCTTCGAACTCTTGTTTTTCTAGTTTTATTTGAACTCTGGTTTATTGGTTGTAGGGACTTATTTTATGGACTTAGGGATGCTTAAATTTGGATTAATGTAATGGATAACATAGGTTGTCAGGTATGGATTATGCCTAGCAAGGGATAGGTCGCTTCGCTCGAACGCGTTGGATCGACATACTCAGGTTTTCAAGTATGGATTGTGCTTGGCAAGGATCTAGAGTGATCAAGGTCGTCAGGTATGGACTATGCCTAGAAAGGGGTAGGTCGCTACGCTCGAACACGATGGATCAGCCCACTCTGGTCATCAAATATGGATTTCACTAGGCAAGGATCCAGTGTGATCGAGGGTTTGGATTAGGATAACAACTTAAAGAGGTTATGGATTTGTATATCAGCTTCGAACATCTATGGATTTTGATATAGGCCCGGAGTAGTTTGGGATTTGGCTAACGACCTGGTGAGGTCGAGTGTTTGGATAGAACGATCCAGAGAGACCACGGATTCAGAATTGAATATTGACTCGGAATGGTCATGGATTTCACTAACGATTTGGAAAGGTCATGGATTTGGATTAGCAACGGATTGGATAATATGACTATCGATGGATTATGGACTTCAGATTTTGGATTTATGGCAATTCAAAATAAGCATTCCTATCGCAAGGCATGTTTTGGGAGTCAAAGTCTTAACCCGCCTTTTGGCAAAGTAGTACACGGGTGGACTTAACCCAACGGACATCATGATCATCAAGTCAGGAGGCTCGTAGAAACAGTTACCAAGCTCGGAGATCGGATATAAACAAGACTATGGATGATGGTCAAGTGGATTCGGATCGGATCCTTAATTTTTTTCCTAATCAAGGTGCAATTGGTATAAAGTGATAAGAAAGTCCTTGTGAGGATACATTTCAAATTTCAAGTCGATCGGAGTTCGTATGCTAGATTTATAGGCAAAAGAAGAAGGATCAGATCATATTCAGTTCAACACCACAACTCAATGATGATCGCTCCTTAACTCAACAGCAACAAGGGGGATTGAAGTGAAACTTAGGAAACAAGAAGAGAGGACCCTAAGGAATCTGCTCTAGGGATCGCATGGCATTTGGAGAAGCTGGAGGGATCGGCACCTGTCCCTTAATATGGATCGGTACCTATCCCTCTTAGGGATCGGCTAAGCCAAAATTCATAACAAAGATCAATCAATATCTCAACATCTACACATCCAATTGACATGAAACTTGGAGAAAAAGCTAATTAGAACATGTGGAACACCTCATAAGGATCACATAGCATTTGGAGCAAGTTGGAGGGATCGGTACCTATCCCTCCATAGGGATCGGCTATAATTAGTCTTAACACCATATTGCAACAAAGATCGGTCAATAACTCAAGTTCTACTAATCCAATTGGCATAATAATTGAAGGCTATACATCATACTACATAGAGAAGCTCCCCTAAGGATCGCATGGTATTTGGAGCAAGTTAGAGGGATCAGTACCTATCCCTCTTGAGGGATCGGCAGAAATCTGAATTCAATCAATGCTACTTCACGGAAAATACGATATCTCACAAACCGTACGTCGAAATTGCACGAAATTTGGGAAGCAAGTAGCTAACACCATGGAGAACCACCTAGAGAGATCGCACCCCATTTGAAAACCAAAATAGGGATCAGTACCAATCCCTATTTTGGGCCCTAATGAGCCTGGAAATTTTTAGGTGGCCTCGTCTTGGTCTCCCGAACCTTCTGTCAAAATTTCAGCTCAAAATTTCAGTCCGGTCCGTGCACATCTTCCCCTATAAATATAGCAGACATGGCATGAGTAAAGGGATCTTCATTTTGCTTCGTTTTATCTTCAACCTAGGCTACACTCTGTCAATTTTATTCTTAGATTTCAGTTGTAATTGTAAACAAACTACAATATAATAAAAAGGATTATTCGGGAGTGGACGAAGGCCAGGGTTAGCCGAACCACTATAAATCTTGTCTCCTTTTACTTGCTTTCTGATTGTTTTAATTTTGTTCTTCATATTTCTACGATTGGATTGGATATTGGAGCTTTTGCATAATTAGGTGTTGGTGGCCAATTTTGACGCCAACAAATAGTGAAATTTCTAAGAGCTGCCTAGGGACTGGATGTAGGAGAGGTGCTCCAAACCAGTATAAAATCGACTATGTGATCTATAGTATTGTTTTTGCGCTTTATCTTTATATTTTATTACCATTGGCCATATTCGATCCTATGCATAGCGACTAACAAGTGGTATCAGAGCCTGGAACTCTATCGATCGTCACAACATCGTAGAATAATGGCAAAAAAAGGTCCGGTCGAAATGCAGCAAGCAAAAATCCAAAAACTATTAAGCTACAACAAACGAGGACTATAAAAAGGTACCTTTTGATTTACAAATTTTAGTAAAAGATAATAATGAATTAGTTAGCATAAGCAATAAGATCTCAAAGCTTAATTTTGTTATCTCAGAAAAGAAGAAATCTATCGAACTTGAAAAATGAGAAATTAGATTCAAAAAATCAACATGGTGTTTTGAAAAATAATTTTATAACTCTTAAAGATTTTCTAGGTGAACAAAACACTATTTTTGAAAAGGAGAAAGAAAATTTTTCAAAAGAAATTTTGGATTTGAAAAGACAAAATAATTTATTACAATCTTCTTTAGATAATTAGGAATCTAGAATTTTTCTTCTCGAAAATGAGAATTGTACGTTAAAAGATGTCGACTTTAAATTAAATAAAGAAATTAATATTTTGAAAAATCGCAATATTTCTGTTGAAATTAATAATTGTGACTTTAAAGCTAAATTTAAAAAAACGTAAAAATGATTTCGCAAAATTTAATAAAGCTCAAAATGATTTAAACATGATTTTATCTAGTTCTAGACCTTTACATGATAAAGTGGTTTAGGATATAATAAAACTAATTTTAGAGATAGTAGTAGATGCGCTTTTGTGTATAGTAAAAATGTTAATGCTAGTACAAGATTTCCTGTAAAATCTAAATTCAATTTTTGTAGAAATTCAAGTACTTCTGTGACTAATAATGTTTATAATTTCTTTAGAAGTACAAGATCGTTGACAGAAATAAAAATAAAACTTATCTAAGCATTTGGGTTCCTATTAATTGAAAAAACAGAGAAGAATACATTGATAATTATTTTGATACCATAGTTAATAATGAAAATTTTATTTTAAAGATTCCACCAAACCCTTTGGGTATGATTACCTTCGACCTAATCACTTGGACAATAACATAGAAAGCAGGTACCAAAATATAGGATTTATTATTTTGTAGGTACCCAAGAAAGACAAAAAATGAGATGAATTTCAAATAGCAAATGTTCCATACATATAATGGAGAATGAACATTTACGTATAATGGAACTACAACAAATTCGATATATCTAACTCTTTTCTTTTCTTTTTATAAATAATTTGGGTTTAGTATTTTTAATTACAGAGTATCGCAAAGTAATATTTTTGAAATAATAAATTAGATACTCTTTTATATAAGACGTTGCTTTTAAAAATGCTAGAAATATTTAAAACATTTTTCTTTATGCTAAATGAGTGTGAAATATTATTACAAGGAAATTTTTTTTGAAAGAAACAAATATTTTTAAAAGGTACAACTATGCTTAATATTGTACAAATCATTTTTATACCTAAAGCTAGCTAATATTACATCCATTTTGTTTAAATATTTTTGAAATTGGCTAATAATTACATATTTTCTGACAAAGCTTAAAAGGTATAATTTATATTAAAAAAATACTATATAATATGGTGCTAAAATATACAATAGCACACATTTAAAATTATTCTTTCCTTATACCAAATGTTTAAAAAATTTCAAGAAAATTATTTGGACTAAATTGTTATACGATCCAAAAACTATGATTTTCAACATTTTTGTTGATGACAAAAGGGGAGAAATTTGAACATATTGGCAGTGGGAGTATATAAATTTAGGGGGGAACAAATATTAAGGGGAGCAATATATTATTATTTTAGACTGTCATATATTTGTAATAAAAAAGGGGGAGAATGCTAAAAATACGATTTTAGTGTTTTGATGATAACAATTATATGACAATGCTACTAATGTTATTACCGAGTTATTTCAGGTCAAGGAGCTATACGAAGGATAATAAAGTTTATATCAGCTACATTAGAACTTTAAATAAAAAATAAACAAAAATAATGATGATGATGTTAGTGGTGGAATTGGAATACAAGACATGCCTCAAATGACCATTACTTTACCAACCACGCCATTAAGAGATTCAACAATAAAATTGGTTAGTAGCCTTGAATATAAAAAGTTGGAGAATAATTAACGAAAAAACAATAAAGCTAGTAATTGAACCTAGTTGGACACAAAAGGCAAGTGCCTCCCAACCAACCACACTACAACTGATTTTAGCATAATATGGTCAGTAAAATGCATAAGTATAAGAGCAGCCTTAAGCCCAGTTACTAATTATATTAGCAAATCAAAATGTGCAGAGAAAATAAAAGGAAGAGGCAGGACTTGAACCCAGCATACCAAGGTTGGAACTTGCATCCTTTACCACTCTACCACCCAACACTTTTTTAATATTATTGCTACTAGATCAACATGACTATTAGAAAATGACCAGTGCAAGTGTCCATTCAGGCATCTCTTTCAAGTATTGCGAAGTTCCAATTGATGCATCTCTCGCGAACTGAATTACTGAAGGTTTGCTCTTGTTCAATGGCATCTTATCACTCCTATATAAGCCTCCCATCATCCCAAAAGCGCACACACAATTCTATTCTCTCAAATCATTCTCATATCTATACTATATTATTATTAGTGAGTTGAATTTCAAGCTCACACATGCCTCCTTGAAATTTGGCAACTGAACAGTCGCATTTTTAATTTCTTTATATTCCAAACTTTAAAATGTGATAACTTTTTCTACATTGATTGGATTTAAGAATCGTTTTCACTATTAAATCTCAAATTTAATTTGCTTTCCAATGATATCCATTGTTGATAGCTAAAAATAAATTTTTTAAAATCATAATTTTATATAGCAGCTTTAATTGCACAATTATTTTGTGTCACCGCTGTGTACCGCGTTTCTGTAACAGCATTATTATGATGATCATAAACATTACATAGTAGTTTTACCTAGATTAATATAATGTATTTATTATCTTTTAACATATTTGAAAGGAATATTTTTTTTGAATTATACAATTATGGTTGCCTTTGAATATTGTAACTACATTATGTAATAAAGTAATAATCTTGATTGTGTTTGATAGTATTCAAACTTAGTGCAGTTATAATTTAACCCCATCAAAAAATGGTGTAATAATTTATAGGCATTTTTTGAATTAATTTAACTACGTTAGCATTTTTTTATTGCATTTACTATTGATGATTTTGACTATATTTGATAATTTTATTCAATTTTAAAACAGTTATAAATTAATGAAATTAAGAAAATGCAATTATAATTTACCAGCAAGTTTTGGGTAAATTTAACTATATTTGAAGATTTTTAACCACATTTATGTGATGAAGTAATAAATTTGGCTACATTTCAGGAATTTATTCAATCTTAATACAATTAAAATTTAACTACATTAATAAAATGCAGTTATATATAATTTAGTGACAATTTTGAATTATGCATGGTAGAAATTGAATATTTCAGCTATATTTATGTGATGCAGTAATAATTTTGGTTGTACACGATTATTTATTCGAGCTTACTGTAGTTAAAATTTAAATGCCTTAAGCAAAAGAGGTTATTATTTTGAAGTATTTTTGGAATTAAGCAATTATTGTTTTTGAATATTTTAACTGCATTTGTGTGATGCAATACTAATTTAGCTGTAGTAATAATTTTGTTTGATGTTAACGATAGTTATTTAACCGCATTATGAAAATATAATTGAAAAATGAATTTTGATTTTTGATAGCTTGAGATGATTAAATAATGACTTCACATAATTAATGCTTGATTCAACCGTGCAGCTCAGCGTTTAATACATTGCTTCCAGGTTTGATGACATAATTTGGCTAAGTTTACTCAATTTCGTTTACAATTACGATGATCAATAATACAATAAGCATATAAGTTGTTGTATTCGGGCTTAAGGTAGATGCACAGTTTAAGTGTTGGGTCAAAACATGTGTTGTAGTGAGAATAATGTTGATAACCACCTAAAAGAGTTTATTTTTTATTTTTTGCAGTAAATTCTAAAATCACTTGCACCACCACCGTCGGAAAACTTCTAGAAAACAATTGATGAATGTATCTTTGTATAGATGATTATGTAGTCATAGTTTGATTATTAGATATAGTTAATAGGTCAGACGAGCAGTGAGAGAATTTAGTAATAATACTGCATCAATGACACTTTTGCCTTTTTTGGCTGCAGGTACAAATACCTTCAATGGTTAAAATAATTGACTGATGTAATGCATCTATTAAGGCCAAGAAAACATCACCTATTTGCGCTCAAGCCAATATCATACACGCGTTGCTAGCAGTTATTTCTGAGGCTAAAAAATGAATGGACTTCTCACAATTGTTCTCTTCTGTATGTTTTGGATATTTTCAAATATTGGTTACTATGACCAGCTGTATGCCGTGTTTTGTACCCTACATCAACATAGATCAAATTCGGTGAACAATAGTAATTTATATTGGAACCCATGTTATTTTCTTATTGCATCATCATTTCTATTTCAATTGAATCTTCTGTTTTACTACTTTTCCCCTGTACTACATCTGTTGCTTTTTTCTTTTTTCTTTTGCTCCCTTTTTTCAGCTGTTAACAAATACTTTTCCTGACTGTTTACAAATTTCATCCTATTACTATATTTCTCCCCATTGCAAAAAAACTTTTGTTACTCTTATTTAATTGAATCGAACTGCACTGTGTCTTTGTGTCTGCAGTTCACAGTGAATACTTCAACTATATCTATGCATATTGAAGCAGCTGTGTAATTGCAAAAGCAACAACATTGGCGTTATATGCCACAGTGTATATCTATGCATTAGCGGATAAATTTTGAACACATTATCCTCTAAATAGTCTGTGAACTTTAACATATTCACTGTAATTGTTTTGTTCGATTTTAATTGTGATTATCATAACCAAATATATCTATGTATTCTTTAATCTACCAAATTGTTATTCATGATGTAACACTATCGTTCAACAATGTTTTTTCATTACCACCGTATTAAATTTCTTATACATTTAGATATGACCTATGCAACAACAATATTTTTTCAACATCCATGTGCGAAGCATGGGTTCGCACTAGTTACTTATAAATGCTTTAAATTCTATATGCATTCCAAATGCAAACTTAGACCAGCGCTCTTTCACTCCACAATTGTTGATTCTGGTTGTAATTCCCTTCCTAACCACTGCACGCTCATTATGCATCATTTCTGAAGGTTAAAGAAGTTGGACTGCTGTGTGACTACTCAGTGTATTGAAGACACAATATATAGTCAAGTTATTTTTTTGTAAAAAAAAGATTGAAGTCCTGTTGCGGAGTCCTCAAGCAGTAGGTGTTAAAGTTCTATTCAGCGGTTCAGGCAGAGTTTGTAAATCTATTCCTCCAGGTGAACTGAGGGTGTTGATAGTGAAATTCCGTAGAGGTGATTGGAAGTACGAGAGGTGCTCTGAACTAGTATAAAACCGAATGTGTGATCTACTATATTATTTCTACGCTTCAACATTATATTTTATTATTATTGGCCATCTTCGATCTTGTGCATAGCGACTAACAATACATTCATGTGTTTAAATGGTAAGGGCATTTATAAGTAGTAAATATATGTATGTAAATAAACATATAAAAGTTTAGAGAAAGAAATCTTAAGACAAATAATTAATTAAGGGATGATGAGGCTACAAATGTAGAGAAAGAAATATTTCATTTCTCTCTTTAATTAGATTAATTGACAGAATAAGGACATTTACTACTGAATTAACACATGCCTTTCTTGTCCAAAATTTTGACTAATAATATATATATATAAATATATATTTATGTGTGTCTTACACACTCATGCACATATGTATAGATACATACGTACATATGTATGTATATATATATGTATGTATATTAAAATTAAGATTATCCAGTTTACGCACTATGAAATCAAAGCTTAAAACAAAATGTAATTTGGTAAGAATTTGAAACTAAATTAATGGTTACATATAATAATCTATTTTATTACTTTAAGTTAAAGGGACATGCAATAATATATGTGTGTATACTTGAAAATTACGATTAGTAAAATAAAATCCTACGTTAACGAAAGGGTTAAAAGGGACATGTGACATTTTGCATAAAAGTTCACTTATAATAATAAAACTTTTTTTAAAGTGTACAAGATGAAAAGGTTTATATCCAAATCAACAACCATACAAAACTTATACTGATGTTCCAAAAAAATTTCAAATAACTAACACGTGTATTTTATTTAAGTTTGGATTTCATGTAATAATCAATAACAATTATATTAGGAAATTTAACATTATATTTCAATCAAATTGCTAACTTTTCCTTTTTTTAATCAACCTATGAATTTCAAGTCTACCTAAAATTTTATGTAAACAAACAAAATTATTTCAAAATGGCTTAAGAGAGAATCTTCAATTTTACAATATGAAACTAAATTTTATGTAAACAAATTATTTCAAAATGTTATTCAAGCAAGAGTTTCTATGTGAAAGAATTGGACAACAAAAGCATGTATAAATTTTGACATTGAAAAACAAATCTAATTAAATACATAACGTAAATAACCAAACAAAATAGGGATAGATCCATAATAATTATTATTGGTGACATGTGAACAACAAAAAATGTAAACAAGATGATTTTAATCATATTACCACAATGTGGATAAAGCTGGTTCAAGGGAATAAACAAAATATTCAAAACATTGTTCAAATACACACAAATGAATGAATGGAATATGTGAAGAATAGAAACATATAATCATAATTAAATAATATATATATGTAAAACAGTAGTTCTCCTTTTATATGAAGCTAAGAGAAACATCTCGATTGAGATTTCTCCTCAGATCTTAAGTAGATCTCCACCCAGCTTTGCAAGAGAAGGATGAACCATTTATTTTTATTTTATTAGATGTTTGCATTTGGTATTGGAGTTGATAATTTTTTTGGAAATATTGATTTGATTTTTAGCCATGGGAAGTGTAATGACCCAGAATTTTCGAACCCGAAAATTCCAGATAGTTATGAAAAAAGAAGAAAGAGATAGAAGAAGAAGAAGAAGAAGATCAGAAACATCTGAAACCACTTCGAATTGGTAATCTATAATTCTTTATAGATTGATTGGTAAATCAAATAGGCTAGAATGGAATAAATTAAGTAAACTAAATCATTGAAACTAAGTAACGGTACTTAGATATTGATTTGTGTAGTAAGTGTTTGGCTATAACAAGATAAGAACTCGTAGTGAGGTACGAGTTACCCTGTGTTTCAAAGAGGTTTTACAACCTTAGTATTTCAATTTAAATGGGTTTACTCACGCTGGTTTCCAGCCTGACTCGGGTGTTACTTTGATGTAATGCTCGGGTCAGACCGAGTATTACAGATTTTCAGTTTAGGACGTTCTGGAGCTCAGGAGGCGAGCTGGATGGCAGGAACGTATAGAGTGTTTTCCGCTGTGTATATGAGACTGTGTAGTATGTATAGATTGTAGTCTGGAACATGTTAATTGTATCTGTCCAATGATTTGTGTATATGTTGTAACTCTGATGTATTGATGAAAATTTACAAATACAGTTTTCTTTGTATAACTGATATTATTATTTGATATTGTATTTTGATCCGCTGCGAATGTGAGAATCTGTGTCTTGTTCTATTTCTTTCTTCTATCTCTTTTCTTTTCTCCTAACTATCTGGAATTTTCGGGTTCGAAAATTCCAAGTCGTTACAGTTGTGTGAATCAAAGGTGCAAATTCAGTCGGGAATTAATCTTGAACAATTCAAACATTTACGCTCACAGTCACCCTAGCTAGTGGTGTGATATTTTGGCTAAATTTATCGCTTACGAATCTTTACTGTTATAATCCAATTTTACTTATTTAAGCGTTACCCGGTAGTGATAATTATTTACACTGATTCTTTTTTTCAAAACTATATCACATTAGAACTTATAGAATTTGGTAATGGTCGAAATTCCAAACCATCAACATTTAACATTGTAAGCGCAAACACAAAATCATTGGTTCAATAATAACAAATATTATTAACCGTACTGCTCTGATCAGAGACTTTGACTTTGAGTTGATTTAATCTGACACCGTGAAACTAACCCCATATAATCAAGGAGACAAATTCTCTTTTGAATAGTGTTTCACTTCCGATGCTTCCACTCAACCCAGCTATAGTCATTCGATGGGTTCCGTGCCATGACTTAATTATAATCAAACCAGAGTTTCTACATTAAAGCTCAACGGTATTCTCAAGTTGAGGGAATTGTGTAAAATTATCGCATCGATATTTTTTGTTTGACCTTAGTTATATTTGTTGGAACTGGGCCAGCCCGCAGCGGAAGATATGGGTGAATTTCAAAAAAAATTACCATATTGGATCTATATTGGCCATATGAAGTCTAATTTATTTAGATCATTTCTAAATTTCTTTTTAAATAAAATCATTATTTTATTTTAATTTATAATATAGTTTTATATTTTTCAATTAATATTATATTATAAATAGATGCATGTGTATCATATACACATATATGTGTGTATGCATGTGTCACATAGCAATTCGTGCAAGGTATAATATACCCGTATATAAGTGTTAGGATTTACACCGCAACTGACTTATTAGCTCATATAGCATACAATATATCATCCAAATGTATGCTTACATACTTTAATTTTATGTATACAAAATATTATATATATATATATATATGTATGTATGTGTGTGTGTGTATATAAACTTTAATTTATTTTTAATAATTCATATAGATATATATACATACACAAGGAATTTATAATATATATGTATATATGTAATTATATATGTATATTTTAAAACATTTATAATTATATTAAAATTTTAATTTTTTGCTGCAAATTCGAAAGATATATATATATATATATATATATATTAAACGTATATATTAAATATATATATATGATTTAATAATATATATATATATATGTATATGTATGTATGTATTAATACTTAAATAAAAACATACAATATATATATATATATATCTTTACTATTAATAATGAGAGTTCAATGAATATGTCTTCAACCGTGTCTTTTTGAAATTCCCATAATACCCTTTATCCATTTTGTTGTATGTTTCTCGATTCATCCCGCCTTTAGAAAACTAGAAACCTTTCATTTCTCCCTCACTGCAAAAAAAAGGTAGAGTCGAATCCAGATATCCAATGCGATTCGCGACTCCGGATCTAAGGCAATTCCAAATCCATAGCAAACCCAAATCCAATGCCTTCTCCAACTTCAAATTAGGACCGAACGACGACTGGATTGAACTTCACAAACTAGGGTTACTTCAGTGCGATTTTTCTCCACCTTCAACTTATGATCCGCAATCATCAACTGTCAGCCATAAGTCATCGATTACCGATTATGGATCGACCAATCGATGATCAACTAAGGTCAGTCCACTAAACCATGGTTCAAACTTCGATTAAAGATTATTGACTGAACAAATATAATTTTTTATGATATGTTTCTCATGCTTAATTTGATTATGTTGCATTTGGAATTTAGACTTTTGTTCCTTCTTTCCTGTTAACTCATTGTACTACATTAATTAGTTGTAGTTAATTTTGATGCACATGGCTCCTGTAAAAATAAATCATTAGCGGTACATAACTGTATATATGTGCAGTACACATTATCTAAGGCATCGTTGGGCATTATTTCATACATGAATTATAAATTATTGATTACGATGAATTTAGCTATTGAAAATGAATAAATGGTAGATAAATATACCTACATACTTGAGATTTTGAACCTTCTGTTTAGTTTGAAGTGATCCTGCATCAACAATAAAAAATAGTTATAAGATTGCATATCGCTTGAATTTTCTTACTCATATGTTTTAAGTACTTCACACATTTCAGATATTCGTAAACATGCAGGAAAGTTTGTAGCCTTTGGTTAAGTGAGTTCATTTGCATAAATTTAAGATTTATGCATAAACATTTAGTAAGCATGATTATTTTTAAAACTCATAAGGATATATCAATACGAAATCAAGCAAGAAAATAAGTGAATTTAAATCTACAAAATCAAACTTATCCACATCAGCTGCTTTTACATATTTTTACAGCTGCTTTCCTATATTAAATGAATTAATCAGTACATCTTGTTCTATAAGAGATGAAGTTCTCTTGGACCTTTTAAAAAATATGCTTGAAACACTGTGAAAGGAGTAGTTTGGAGAAGGGGTAGATAGATAGTGTAATTGAGGTCGTTCCTATCATAAAGAACTAATGCACAATATCTAAAATAAATTTAAGAGGGCAATGATGACATGTAAAAACTACTTCGTTTAACTGTAATACTTTAAATACTATATGTAAATAGAGAAAGGGTTAACTATTAGTTTCAGTTAACAAATTTGAAGTCAAAGAGCATTGGTATAAATTAAAAGTGCAGTAGCTAATTTGAATTTATTATGATTTTTGTCGAATACAAAGCAACATTATATATGTTTACTTTAAACTCATTTGAATCAAGTTTTTCATATATTATGGAGACGGAGTTCTCTTCTTCCATAGAAAAAAACACCTATAATAAAATATAAAATAAAAATTTGATAAATAATGGGTATATCTGTTTCCTTGAGCTTTCTTCAGCTTTCACTGAACGTAACCTCCATCCTTTTTCATTCCCATGCAATTAATGCTTTTTATCATTCTCTTGCCATTTATTCTCGTATATATTAAATATATGTACTCCCAATAATGCTCATGGCAAAGAAATGTTTTTTTAATTTAAATAAATAAATAAATATATTAAAACTAAATTTCCGTGCAAAAATTTATGGAAAATTAAATAAAAATTATTTTCAAAATATAATTTTGAATTTTAAAAATTTAGTAAACATCTGTGTGATATTTGAATATTTTATATTTTAAAAATCAGTTTTTAAATTCAATTTTTATTTCGGTTGATATTAAATACTTAAATCATGTATAAATTTTTTATCCACCAAAAGCTTACTAGGTACTAATTTAATTTTATAAAATATAAAATATAATTTTATGTAATATATATATGTCGATATAATTAATTTAGATAATTCATTGATTTAAATAATATATATATTAAATTTATATTATTTTTTTTGAAAATATTTGAAGTATGAAACTATTCGTATAAAATTATAAAATCATATTTTGTATAGAATAAGATATAGTATTTAAATTATAAAGCTTATATATAACTAACATAATATATATTAAATTAATTAAAATATATATTGTGTGCCATGGATATTATAGGCAAATATATGTCATAATTTTTTTGAATATATATATATATAAGCGTACAACCATTATAAATGTGATGATATACCGATATACTAGAATTGTCACCTAACTAATATAACAAAATATAATATATAAATAATAAATCAGCAGTATATAATTATAGATAAGATCATTACCTTATACCAATGCCAAAATCTCATACCTTAAAGTGTTGAAATGAGTATTGAATCAAATTCCAATTCTTAAGGTGCTATCTTTCGAATTGCAGACCACCCGTTATCGAATTGCTTACTTAATTTTGGTAAAATCCAATTTTACTTTGTTAAGTGTTACTCCATTATCCGATTGTGACTATAATTTACACCAATTCTCCTCATCAAAACTATATCACTTTGGACTTATGGAATTTGCTAATGGTCAAAATTCCAATATCGTCCATATTCAACACTACAATCCAAACATAAAATCCTTGGTTCAATAATAACAATTATTATTAACTAGACTACTTTGGTCAGAGATTTTCACTTTGAGTTGACTTGAGTTGACCATGATACTAACTCCATATAACTAAGTAGTTGAATCCTCTCTTGAATAATGTTTCCCTTCCAATACTTCCACTCGACCTAACTATAGTCACTCGATGGACATCGTGCCATGATTTGATTATAATCAAAATGGAGCTTTCATACTAAAGGTCAACAGTTTTCTCAAGTCGAGAGAACTGAGTAAATTAGTCACATCGATATTTTATGTTTGTCCCTAGTTATTTTAACCAACAGAAAACTATCGAGTGATTTATTTCATAATTATCCAATAACTATCCATACATAGCCTCTTGGTGCCCACGGCAGCCATGAGTTTTGCCCAACATTTGGAGAGTGTTATTATAAAAACATACACCTTAATAGGCCCGAGCTTTGACTATATCGAAACCCAAATCCATTTGAGGATAGATCATTGGTTTTGGTCACATGTAATAACCATAAGTCTATCAGAGAGCGATCAATATAAACTCAAAGGGGAATAGAAAAATATAATAGAACAAAGATACCGACTGAGGCCACTACCTTGGAATCAATAGTATTCCTTGGATATCTAATTGCCTTGTCAACATCGAGCATGAATAAGAAGACTTCACCATCTACCATTCCCGTCTTGCACCAGTAGTATATCCCTCTAAATCTATCATATGGGTTGTAATGAGAAGAGGATCAGAACAACGTTCTATTGATTGGAAAAATTACATATTTTAACTATAACACTAATTTATGCCAATTGATTCCTATTTAAGTGTTATGTCTATTATTTATGGCTAATCCATTTAATCCTATGTGTGTGTGCATGAAAAAGTCATCGAGGCTGGTAGTGACAAGTGACACGGGTGGAGGCAATCAGCCTAGACAGAACACTGGTTAGCTAAAAGAATGCTAGTAGGAAGGGTTATCATGGATTTACAATGAGTATAACGTATTATCTTAATTATATAAATAACTATAACTTAATTACATTGATTTTATATGTGATGAAAGATGTTTTAATTTGATGCTATGCAAATATAGCCTGCAACTAAGTAAAGTAATTGCAAAAATAGTTTGGTTGCTTGAAATGAATAAAATGGAAAAAATAGTGTATTTAACTTGCCATGCTTTGGTTTTTGTGATTTATAGGTGATATAATATGTTGTTACTTGTTGTTAGGTTGATGTACATGCTTATGACTCAATACAATGTTAGCAGATATGAGTTATTTTGCTTAAAATAAATTAATTAACCAAGTATGAGAGTGTAAATATTTGTTTTGATGATCATGGCCAATTTGTTTTGACCATATATGTAATGGTTGTTAATGAAAATTGGTTTGAAATTTTATGGTAAGAGATTTTAAACATTGCATTTATTTTGAAAAAAAAGTGAATAGTATTTCAAATTATATTTGAAATGATAAACGAAGGGAAATGCAAAGAGTTTTGGATATATGTGAATATTTAAAGGTAGGACTAAAAAGGATTCGATATAAATCTTTATAAATTGAGATATAAGAATATTTGGGAATGATTTATGGATGATTTTTTTAAATTAATTTGAATAGGATTTTATAAAAGAGGTTCAACTTAATTTTATATACTATAATCATTACCATGTTATCTTGAAATTGAGTTTTAATTCATTTTATTAATACAAACGGTGGGAGCTTTTCTATGACATGAAGTTTGTGAAATTAATTGAAAACTGATATTAAAACAGTATTGATATACTTGGTTTATTAAATAGCTATGAAATTATGATGATAAAGAAATATAAAGCATATTTATTTTGGGAAGCACAAGTGTATTTTATAAAATGTGAAATATGTAAATATGCCCGTGTATGATAAGTGATTGAAATGCTTAATTAATTTGGATTTGAATGAATTGAACAATACTTGATTATGGCTGGTATGTGAAGTATACTACTAAGTGTTTGATGAATTGCCCAGTTACTATGAATGCACTACAAGTTGAATGGCTACCAATTTGAAGATAAAAAAGCTTGGTTAATTAAGTGGGTAGAATATGGTTTTGAAAAATGAATACCAAGTATATATATTTATTTTATAAATTATGAGTATAATAAGTATATTATTTAAAGGTGTTTTGGATGATCAAAGTTATTAGTTAATTTGTTATAAATGATTGAATTGTATGTCTCACTAATGTTATACAAGTATACTTATGGTATGGTAAGTGGCTGAAAGTGTAACGACCCGAAATTTTCGATCCCGAAAATTCCAGATAGTTAGGAAAAGAAGAAAGAGATAGAAGAAGAAGAAACAGAAATACTAGACAAATTCTCACAATCGCAACGGATCAAAATATAATATCTAATAATAACAGTTTACAAAGGAATACTGTATCAGTTGATTACATTTTTATACACCAGAGTTACACATATACTCAAACACTGGACATATACAAATCAAATATGCCTCAGATAAATAGAAATATATCACAGCGGAAACACTCCATACGTTCCTGCCACCCAGCTCGTCTTCTGAGCTCCAGAACGTCCTTACCTGAAAATCTGTAATACTCGGTCTGACCCGAGCATTACAATAATGTAACACTCGGGTCAGGTTGGAAACCAGCGTGAGTAAACCCATCTAACATGGAATACAACATCATAAAACTTACATAAAACCCGGGGTAACTCGTGTCAATTTACAAATTCACAATTTGTTAGAGACATCACTTATTTCACACATCAATTTCTAAGTACCGAAACTTAGATTAAATGGTCCAATTCACTTAAATCATTCCACTCCAGCCTATTGATTTCATATATCAATCTATAAAGAATCGAAGTGGTTTCGGGTATTAACTAATACCCGACTCATGTCTCTTCGAACCCAATGTCATCTTAACCCACGTTGATTCAAGTGATTAAATTTTAAATACTGGATGTCACTTTTACACAGCAATTCATCATCGATAGATAACCGCATTATCACTGTCCACCAAACATATCATATCACAAAACATTTCATATCAGAGATATCAACCAATTCAAGGCATTTAACATCATTCAATCATTCATAAGCAAGATTTATCACTTCCAAAATTAATTTAATTTATCTCTAATTAAATTAATTACTAATCTTTAATCACTTAGATTACCTTTACTTAACATTAATTAATTACAAACCAATTAATTAATCATCCTTTAATTATCCATCTTAATTAATCACACTTGACTAATTATCCTTTAATTACAATAAGTAATTAATTACACAAATTAGTTAACCTTTACCCATCCATATTAATTACATTGATCCTTAATTAATTACTCAATTTAATTATCTTATAATCACTTACATTGATTAATTATCCTTCACATTAATTAACCAACCCTTAATAAATTTCCTTAATTAATCAATCCTTTAATTAATTACACAAAGTAACTAATCCTTAATTACTTCCCTTAAGGAATTACCTTTAATTACTTCCATCAATTTATTTAATCTATAATTACCCAAAATTTTAATTAACTTCTTGCTTGTCATTAAAATCTTATTTAATAAATTTAGGATTTAATTACCATTAATCTATTAACTTAAGACTTTTAAGTATAATTAATGATAAAAACATTTTATCTTCTCAATTACTACTTAATTATATTATTCATTAAGTTTAAATAAACTTAAGATTTAACTTAAAAAATTTCTAATCTCGAACATTTAACCCAAGCAAAAACCCGAGCATTCCACTTCCAAACCCGAGTCATCATCACCCTTTCTTCTTTAAAAAAACTTGATTTAAATTTTAAACTGAAAGCATTAACACTCACGAACTATCTTCGAGTCTACACACGAATGACTCGAGTAATACCCGAGCCATAATATAAAGTTCTCGAGCTAACACTCGAGCGAAACTTCTTCCCAGCTCCTTCTACTTTCTTCTCCTCTCCCACTTCTTCTTCCTCAATTTTTCTCGGCCGTGCACGATCATGTGCACATGCACACAATACCCGACCCCTCCTACTCGCCATCGACCAGTCCTGCAAACATCCCTGACCACCCTACCTCACTCTTCCACCCAGAAACCAGATCGAGTCAACCCATCGCAAAATGATCGCCCGGCCCAAAATCTGGAACTAACAGGATCGCCAAAAAACAACATGCTCCGACGTTTCAGGCCATCTGAGGCCATTCAACTCTGGCCAAAGCTTCGATGACCACCCTCGCGTCGACTCCCCCAAGCCCCGTGCAGTCCGATTCAACCCAGACGACGAAAAACCCTCTACATCATCGACGAGCAAAACCGGGTTTTAAACCCTAGTTCTATCGATTTCCGGCGCCACGACAAATAATCGTCACTCAAACCATTTATCCTGACATTGCCGATCATCATTCAAGCTTCGACAAAAACCCCGACCTCCTCGAGTTCGTCGATCACCAGAATTAACCCAAAAACCATATTCTGATCATCTTCGAACTGCACCATCAATACTCAACTAAAAATCGAGAGGAACCTAGCAAAATTCATCGTTTTTCAAATCGATTTCATTCATATAGGAGAAAACATGAATCAATAAAATCGAATTTCCTTACATTATTTACTAATTTACTGTGAATTCCTTTCAAGCATTTCTACTTGAAAATATTTTATATAATTAATTTTTAAAATTAAATATACTTACGTGCAAACATAAATCTATCAGACCATTTGCCCTAAAATTAACTAGAGGAAGAGTTATCGAATTTTTGAAGTGTTGTATACACTGGGAAGTTAAAACAGAGACAAGTCATGTACAGGTTTATATTTCTATAAACAGGCATATTCTCTTTGTTTCTATGTAACAACCACTCAGATATGTTCTTTCCACTCTATCATTAAACCCAAATTATAAATTGATAAAAAGATTTGATTCCAAGTGAAGTGTACTCACCTATTTGTTAAACAGAGGGAAGCTTTTAAATATGGAACTGTTACTGATTTCAAACTGGAAGCTTGATATATTTGAGTTTTTACTGTATCCTTACATCCCAGTTAAACTGTCTTTAATTTCTACTTAAAAATATTTCTAAAACCTAAATCTTGTTGTTACAAGCAAAATTTGTTTATTCATTGAAGTCTAAAGAAAATCAGGGAGTGAGGAATTTGAAACTGACTAGGTTTTGAAGCTTGAAACTAGAACATAGCATACATATAGGTACACAGATATGCATAGCAGTATTAACATACATATACACATGAAATCATCTCTGAACAAACATGCAAAGCATACTACTCAACAAAATTTCAAGTATTATCACATGCAACTGGTTATCAAACAACTTAGGCTTTATAGAAAAGTTTACTCACTGTTATTAGCAAGATGCTTTTTAAACTGCTGCTAACTTAAATTTGTTGATGATCTTCCTGTTGAGTTGAGTTGTTTGCTTTAAATCATGAAATGCAGTGAATTTTATCCCTTTTGTTATTTAGTTCGAGTGAAAGAAAATGAAACAAGGTAGGGGTATAAATAAAGGATGAAAGTGTATCAAGTAAGCAAGCAGTGTGGCTGCAAACCTTGTACAGGCTGAGATATTTTTATTTGATCTGATCTTTTGATTAATTGTTTTGTACGCTAGGATGTGATGCCTTATGTGCTTGAGTTGAATGGCATTTATTGTGTGTTCCCTCTTTTGTTTACATGCATATCCATACTTGGGTGTGTACATATATATATATATATATATTTCATACATAGGTATACAAACCATTTTTACTTTGTTGATACACACACACACATATATATATATATATTCATATATACTTACCATAGCTATTTTTATAAGTTTTTCATTTATGCTACATACACACCATATAAGCCTCTTATGTACATTTTTACTTACATATATTCTCATTATACATTTGTTTATGTACAATTTGCCATTATATATATAAATATCCACATTTGTATAAGCTTCCATATACATTATTTCATATGGCATGCATTAATATACTTGTATACTCATACACTTATGTATATATCATTCACATCATAAAGTTTTGTATGCATTTATATTTTTATACAAATGTATTCTATCTTGGATTTTTAAATGGTAGAGTTATATATATATAATTTATGTTTTCTATAAAATTCATTATATTTTCTAAATTCTATAATTCAATATCTAATATGGCCTTTGGATTAACTTATATATCCAGACATTTGATATCGGAAATTATTTGTTTGACTAATCAAAATAACATTTCAATGATTTAATTCAACTAATTACCAATTATCAACCGTTAAAAAAATCCGGGTCGTCATAGAAAGTTTGCTTAATGATAATACTTGGTCAAGGTTGATGCGTTAAATGTATCAAGTTTATGATTAATTACCAAGTATGAGTTAGATGAAATGCCTGGTTTGAATGAATTCGGGTGATTTTAAATACTTGTTTGATCTAAAAACACAAGTATAGATTATAATATGTGTTTTCACCCATAATGTATACAACAAGTTTATTATATCCCAATATTATTATTTTGAATGGATAAATTATCGTATTTGAATACGTTATCGCTTGATGATTGAATTGAATTACACACGACATTTATTTGGGATATAACATCATTTTAGGAATAATGATGTTTTGGGTAGCCAAATGTTTTTGAAAGATAAAATTTAAAGTTTGATGAGAACGGTACAAGGTATTGACTACTAGACTATTTTAATCCATCCTAGCGGACTGATTCGAGGATCGCAACCTGAATCGTGATGACTTTGTCCCTCATCACATAGTCCAATGATCTATTGCACAGACAATATAATGAATGGTAGGATATCGGAGACATAGTGCAATGAGAGCTAGAACCTCAAGATGGAATTGGGCAGGTGTCTACAACACACAAAGTGTATGCATATTCAGAAAGCTAGAAGGGTAGTGCAACTAAGGGATTGTGTGAAGTGCACTCACAACTGGTCAAAAGCAACAGGTGAAAAAGACCGCACAAGTTTGTCGAGGCAGTTAGTCTATATAGAAGGTGAATCTAGAAGGGGTTACCAACGAGTATTCTTGTTGGGAATTCAAGGAAGTAAGAGTTTAGATACGACTCTCCTTTATATTTATCGACCTCTTAAAAATATATAAACATTATTTAGAATGCGGGTGAAAAAATTGTACTACATTAAACAATGAATATGTACAACTATTATTTGTTTAGATTTCGGTTGAAAAGGACTGTACTATGGTAAACAATGAAATCGGACTTCGAAGATTTGAAAATAGTGTACTTGAACTTAAAAATGAAAGCAACTCATATAATATGAATATATTGTGAAATCTCATTTAATTAGAGTTGCAGCTGTGAGTCACGATGATTAAAGTCATGACACTTGTGTTAAAACTATTTTAATGAAATGTGAGTGGGATATTGTTTGATGTGATAAACAGTGTTGATTAATATGTCACGTATTTATACCCGACACCACACTTATATGTTATTATTAAGCATTATACCCACAGCTAGATTTCTAACCTAACTCTAGGTTTGTTATTTGTTTAACAACCTCGGGTCAGTCTAAAGTTGTTTTACAGGTTGATATTGTATGACGGTATGTGCTTTGTAGGCTACGATATGGGGATGGAGTCGATAACGATAGTGAATACTTGTTTTGTCTGTATTAAGATTCCATTGTATTGGTTGATTGATGTATTTGTATTATAAGTTGTATATATATGAGATAATGTATTCAATTTTTTATTGATGCCTCTAATACTATATTATTCACTTCTAGAACTCATGTACATTGCCTTGTGTCGAGACGAGATATGTATTATTTTAGATGTATTTAGATATTGAAACATATCAATGTTGATCGAAAGTAGTGTATACAAGAGATCGCTCCTTCTATACATATTGATCTGAGCTATCAGACGGTAAACTCTCTCTGATATTTCGGTCAATAGAGCCGGGGTGTTAAACATATAGACCAGAGCTTCTTGAAAAGCTGGTCGGGGTTCACAATGTTTTCCATGTGTCACACTTACGAAATTGTATACACGATTCAGCTATTGTGGTTGAGCCGAGTCAGTTGGGAGAAGTAGAGGTCGAGAGAGAGCACTTGTTCGCATTGCACATGCCCATATTGCTGAGCATAGGACAAAACGATTCCACAACAAAGTAAATAAGCTGGTTAAAGTCCAGTGGGGAGATGACCCAGCTGAGAGTACTTGGGAGCCTAAGGAGAAAGTCCAAGCTACCTATGCAGAGCTTTTTTCTGCTACGTTTCCATTTAATTTGTTTAACTACTTATACTCACAATATTTATCTTAGTATATTACATAGGTAGAAGTTTTTTGGATGCAAGGCATGGTTGTGGACGTGTCACTAGGATATATTTTGGATGATGGTTGCCAATGGATGAACTTATTATTTGTATTGCACATATGGGCCGAAATATTCATGTTAGCTTACGACACACGTCACATTATCCATTTTATTTTATTATATGCATAATGGATATTGCCTTTTTGTGAAGTATTGAATGGAATAATTTTCCCTTTTAAAAGGAATATTTTAAAGAAGAATGCTTTTAAAGTGTCTTCAAAAGTGTTGTGACGTGAAAATCAAGCGCAAGTGAAACAACCATCTTATCATTCTCGATAGTGGATCTATCGACTATCGACTTGACTCTGCTTCCTTCTTTTTATTTTGTCATTGTATGATGATGTGTTTCTCATTTGGGTTTTGTTATTGTTTATCGAAAACGACCAAACCCAAAGAGCGAATGAGGGCCAAGCTATGTGGGGTTGCTCCCATATAGAATTGAAAGTATAAGACGTTGCATACATTTTGGATACATGACATAAGCACTTGCATTTCAAAAGGTCGATTATATCAGGAGGCCGAATAGTCTTACCTAACATATATGTTCAAATGCATTCTATACCTATATGTACATGTTGCATCAAAAATTGAAACTGAGGACAATGCTTGAAAATGATTTGTAGTGTAGTAGATAGTTGTGGATATTGTTTGTATGAGAGATACATTTTTCTATCCTTAGATATTTCTTGGACAAAATCTTTTTAGGGAGGAGAATATAACACCATGGAAATTTTAATAATAAATAAACATACTAATAAGGATAAAATTATAATCTTACATAAAAGGACAAAATAGTAAAATTTTCCAAACGTTGGAATTAGGCAACATGAACTACTCCATTGCGTTTGGAATGCCGTTTACAGCTAGAAAACACATATACCTTGTTGTATTTAATGAAATCGGTCAGAAATAGTGGAAATTGGACACGACAGCATTTTCATAATTTTTAATTTTGGGATTTAACCAAGAAAACCTAACTTTCACCTATAAATAGAAGTCTAAGCCTCCCTACTTCTCACTCTAAAACCCTAGCTTCCACCTCTTAAAATAATTTTCGAATACTAAAAAGTGTTTTCTTTCTATTATATACTTGATATAATGAGTTATATTAATTAATCAATTTAATTTTTTTAGGGAAATTAATTAATTTAATTAGAAGTATATTTTATAGAAGATCCATAAATGGTACGTTTTGTGATAGTAGTTACAAGGTGTTGTAACCATGAGTAATTTATCACAATGAAATTAAACATATTGTTTTAAATATTCCTAGTCAAGATTTATCGAGACTGAATATCGATACATCCATTGAGACTAGAGTACATAACGCTATCCAAAATGTTGGATAGTCTATTTGATAACTATTGAATGACTGCTGGGGACACAAAGGGGTATAACTCATGACTGCTGGGGACAGAAAGGGGTACGTACTGATAGTTATTTGATAACTATTGAATGACTCACTCGATAGTTTTTTGTTGGTTAATATAACTAATGTGAAATAGAAACATCGATGTGACAATTTTACACAGTTCTCTTGAGTTAAGGATACCGTTGATTTTCAATATGGAAGCTCCACTTTGATTACAGTTAAATTGTGGCATGGCTACATCGAACAACTATAAGTGGGTCGACTGGAAGCATTGGAAGTGAAACACTATTCAAGAGATGATTTGTCTCCTCAGTTACATGAGGTTAGTATCATGGTCAATTAAAGTCAATACAAAGTTAAAGTCTCTGGCCAGAGCGGTTCAGTTAATAATAATTGTTATTATTAAACCAAGGACTTTGTATTTGGACTGTAGAGTTGAATATGTACGATATTAGAATTTTGACCAATACCAAATTCCATAAGTCCTAAGTGATACGATTTTGACGAAGAAAATTGGTGTGCATAACCATCTCTACTAGGTAACACTTAATAATATAAAATTGGATTTTACCGAAATTAAGTAAAAGATAAATTTGGCCAAAGTGTCACACCACCTGCTAAGTGACGTGTGAATGTTAATATTCGAATTATTCGATATTAATCGCTGACCAAATTTACACCTAACAAATCACACAACCGAAACACTAAAAACTCCTTTTACCACCTAATTTAATTAATTTATAATTTTTATAAATTAATTAATTTTTATAAAATATAATTATAAAGCTTTATTTGATATACTAAACAATATTAAATAATATATTTATAATAGTTATAAATATACTAATCGATATACGATATCAGTACATATTTAAATTTGAATTAAATGCGGGAATTTTTTTCTCGTGCTTGGAATAGTTTTAAGTCCCATTTGGTAGCTACAAAATTCATCCATAGATGTGCAAAGGTGAGGCCGGCCATGTGTGGTATGTGGCAAATTAGTTTGAGTGAATAAAAGGCAAGAATTGGTAAAGAGAAAAATGAGGATCCGATCCACTTTTTACTCTCCCATACTTCCTTTATTACTCCACTTTTGCCTCATCTAATTTTTGTAGAAAAATCCACTCATTTCCAAAAACAAAAAGGGCCATCCATGGCTTCTACAAATCTTTATCTTTAATAATAGTTGTAATACCTTTGGCGGTACACTTTTTTGGTATAATCGTGAACTATCAAAATTTCTTCTACGTAGATATTATCAAATCCCTTAAAGATACGATCTAACAAATAAACTCTTTTATAAATTCAAAATCTCCCTCTACAACTATTAACAAACCTTAATATCACTTAAAAAATAGGATTTAATAAATAATTGTTTTCTACAAATTCAAAACGTCCCTCTACAGATATTATCAATTTTTTAATCACTTATATGATCTAATAAATAAGCTTCATTTACAAATTCATTTTCTATTAATTAATACTAATAAAAAATTCAAACAAAAAATTAGATATTCGAACTTAAAAATAAAAATTCAAACAAAATACACAAGATTTTAATGCAAAATATGATTGAATATTTATGTTGTTTTCTTACGGTGTTGAAACATACATAATTTATTGAAAAACAACTCACGCATGAAGCACATGCTATAACGCTCGTGCCAAAAATTCAAATTGTAAAACACATCAAATTAAAGCGATTCGATCAACAGAGGTGAAGTAGTTCGGGAGCCAGTAACTCCAGAATTGGAATCTCATTCAAGGAGCACTTATCTTCATTCAATGTGTACTAATTAGGTATTGGTGTAATGTACGCATCTGTTATAACTTTTTTTATATTCATGTACTATATCATATATGAGTTAAATAGCTATTTTATAACCAATCTAGTGTATCAACGTTCTATCACATATTACATGGTTGAATATATTAGTGTATATATACATACACACACACACACAGATATATATATATATATAATTTTGTATGCTTGCCGGTATTAACCCACAGGCAAAAATTTTTGTAATCAACTAATATTATATATGATTTTATTTATTAATTTATTATATCCTAAAGATTAAAATCATATAGTAACATTTTAAAATTTATAAAAAATTTCTTACATAATAATAATTTGGAACCAAGGAAAATTCTATTTTAATCTATATTTATATTTATTATATATATTTAAATATTAATATAACTATTTACTAAATAAGTATAAAATTTTATATATTAACATTACTTAATTTATAGATTTTGAAAATGATTTTTTTAATAATTTTGTTAATTATTTAAATCGGTTTTTAAATTTATTTTATAATCGTTTATTTATAATTATTTATAAATTCAAAAAAAATAAATTTGTTTCTAATGTCGTGAGCTTCAAGTAAACTTACATTAATTTTAAAATTTATTATTTATTTATATATATATTATATATATTTATGTTTATACTCATGTGTTTGTATATTTATAAATGTTATAATTAAATATAAAAAATTAATTTTTTAATGTCGTGAGCTTCAAGTAAGCTTATATTAATTTTAAAATTTTATTATTTATTTATTTTTATATTATATATATTTATGTATATAAACATGTGTTTGTATATTAATAAATAATTATAATTAATTTTTTTCTTTATTATATTTTCGGTTTTGCAGCAGGAAAAAAAATTATTTTTAAATTATTTTATATTGACTATTAAATGATTTTGTAATTTAGTATAAGTAAATATTTGTACAAATATATTTTAAATAAATTATTATAGTTATTATTTCCACACATATATAAATATGTGATTAAATTTTACATATGCATAATTTTGTATATATATACACACTCACACACGATATTTAATGCATTTATACATATTCATTTAGATGGCACATAGAATACTATAGTGGCTAACATGTTCGTTGCAATGTAAATCCTAGCACTTATACATGAGTTTGTTAGATCATGCACACTTTATTATGTTGCATGTGCATATACACACATATGTGTATATGATATAACTATTCAAACATTATATAAAACAACATAAAATAAAATTTTATGTATAAATTTAAATAAAATAATGATTTTATTTAAAAGAAATTTAGAAATATTCTAAATGAATTAGACTTTATAGGCCTAAAATGATCCAAAATGGTAAAATATATTATGCTGTTTTGAATTGTTTAAGACAATATGAGTATATATATGTGTATAAGAAGTATCGAAATTAATTAAGTTTAATTAAAATTGTTTAATGAAATAAATTAATGAAAATTTAATTAATAAATTAAACTACATATATAAGATATATGAGTATTACTATAAAGGTTATAGTGTTTATATATTCAATATAATATGTTATAATTGAATAATATATAATTAATTAAAGTGTTAGTTAGTTAAATTAATTAAATTATTAATTAATATAATGTTATACATAAAATATTATATAAATTAGATAAAGTATAAGAGTTATATAATGATAAAACTTATATAATATAAATGTATATAAACTATGGGTGGAACTGTAAGAAACCTAATTAGACTTAGGGAATAAATACATACCATAATATGTATACCGTGATTTCTGATGTATCCAATACTTGAATCATAAGGGTATTTCATAACAAATATATTATTCCATTTTTCGATACCACTCAATTACATATATTGAAGATTATGAATCTTTAATATAAGTGTGACCTCTACCATTTATATATTAATAAATTATTTGCATACTCTCTATTTGTTGAGCAAACTCAAGCTAAACATATTATGTGTAGTATTATTAATATATTAACTAAGTGATGTAAGATAACTATATGTATTTGTTGAGAAAACTTAAGGTACATATACTATACTTAGGCCATCACAAAATGATATGTATGGGTGAATAATTTCTTCAATTTGTTGAACAAACTCAAGGTCGAAACAAGATTAGGAAAAGGAACTATGGGTTAGGAATTGTATATGATACAACCAGTAAGGAGTTATCCATCGTTTGTGGGGCTATGACTTATTAAGCGAACTCAAGGTCAGAATCCGAAGACAGGCGATTCCTAACACCCATTAGTGAATTCGAAAGACGTCTATGTTTCGTATTAGGATTTGGAAAAACATAAAAGACTAGTGGGAGCCTTATTAGAAAAATGAAATGGTAAAATTTAACTTTTCTAATATTGTAAGAACATCTTTTATATAAACTTATAATAATCTACATTGATAAATATGTACGATTAAAATAACTGATAAAATGTTTATCAATTGAAATATACAAATAAACTGAATCAATATTGACAAATAGAAATATAAAATATACTTGCCAATAGATTTTGGCATGTTGACTCATGCAAGCGCCTAATTATATAACCACTAAATGCGTTCGTAACTTGGTCACTTACGAGTTTACTTGCCAAAGCCCGCATATTGTCTTAAATGAGTTTCGAACTCTAAAAGCAATACAATATATATGGATATTTGATCCATATACGATCAAATATAAATGTTATATAGTGAACGATCACAATTTATATTATACAAAACTTCGATGAAATTACTTCATTGAAATATGCAAGTAAACTGTAGTGTGAGATTGTGTATTCAATATGATCGATTACAATAATGACCTTGTTGTGATAAATGTAACACTAAACCAAAGGCTACAAGGTAGATCTAAGAACTCGATTGCTAAAATATCAGTTTGATCAGTTTATGTAAAGTGTAATATATTTGATGTCCTTAAATATTAAGGATGATATCGAGTGCACTTTTCTAAAGAGTTCGTGTAACGACCCGGAATTTTCGAACCCGAAAATTCCAGATAGTTAGAAGAAAAAGAAAGAGATAGAAGGAAGAAACAGAAAGAAGAAAGAAGAACAGAGAACACAACATCTCACATTCGCAGCGGATTAAATATAATAACAAATAATAATATCAGTTATACAAGGAAAACTGTATTTGTTAATTACATTTTAATACATCAGAGTTACAACATTCACAAATGTACTAGACAGTTAGAATTAACATGTCTCAGACAACTATAATATATCACAGCGGAATATACTCCATACGTTCCTGCCATCCAGCTCGCCTCCTGAGCTCCAAAACGTCCTTACCTGAAATCTGTAATACTCGGTCTGACCCGAGCATTACATCAAAGTAACACCCGGGTCAGGCTGGAAACCAGCGTGAGTAAACCCTTATAATTTGAAATACTAAGGTATAAAACTTATTTGAAACCAGGGTAACTCGTATCTTCTACGTGTTCTTACTTATTATATTCAAACAATTATTTCACACAATAATATCTAAGTACCGTTACTTAGTTCCAATGGTCCGGATTACTCAATTTATTTCATTCCAGCCTATTTGATTTACAAATCAAATCTATAAAGAATTATAGATTACTAATCGAAGTGGTTTCGGGTATTTACTAATACCCGACCCCAGTCTCTTCGAATTCAATGTCATCTTTTAAAGCAAGTTGTTCAAGTTTTAAACAATTCAATTTATATTCGAAATATCATATTCACATGGCACTTTTATCATAGATAGATAACTTACATTATCACAATTCATCCAAAGCATTTCATATCACAGCATCACAATCACATATCAGATATATCAAATAATCCAAGGAATTCAATATAATTTAATCATCCATAAGCAAGGTTAATTAGTTATACAATTCCTAATTAATTTAATTAAATTAATTACTTTTAATTCCTGCTTAATTAACATTAATTAATTACAAACCATTAGTTATTAATTATTGAAATTAATTAATCATCCTTAATTATTCATCTAAAGTAATTATTCTCAATTACTTATATTAATTGATTATCCCTTAATTAACCACATAAATTAATTAAACTTTAATTAATTACATTAATTAATTAACCCTTAATTAACTATCCTTAATTAATCTAAGATAAACAATTATCTTAATCAATTTCTTAATTATTATTTAAATCTTTATTAAATTAAATGCTTGAAATTAATTTATATAAATCTCCTGAGACTTTTTTTTATAAGCTTAAACATTTATTTTCTTTAACCAACTACTTTGGAATTAATTAAATAAATTAACTTAATATGTAATTATTCAAATCAACTCAACTTAAATTCAAATCCCATTTGAATTTATAATTAAATTTTGAACTTGTTTGAAACTTGACAAATATTTTACTTAGAAAACTTGTTTAATATTTGCTTTGAGAACTTAGTTCATAATAATAAAAACTTGTTAAATCATTTCTAAAATGCCCGGGCTAAAACCCAAAAATTCCCGAGCCACTCTCGAGCCACTTCCCCTTCTTCTTTTCTTCGAGTCAACACGCGTACATCCCGATGTTTCCTCGAGTCCACCTTGATCTCCTCCCCTTAAATCTACAGCAAAACAAAACGTACCCAAAGATATGCGTGCACGTGCACATCCCATCGTCGTCGCTCCGATCATCGATGCCACCTCAGATAAGTCGACGACAACACCCACCTCCGATATCAACCTCCAGAAACACGTAACGATCATCAGATCAAAATCGAGCCGAGTCGAGAACATAAGACCCAAACCCAACCCGTAAATTTGCCAACCACCAACGCCTCCGTCCATCTGAATCCTCGCCATCGAGCCTAGACGATCGCCAGAGTACCTCGCTCCATCCTCCCATACTCCGATCATGTTCGATCCCTCGACGCTGACGAACCAGCCACGAATTCAACAGCAACCCAAACTGGACCTTAAACCCTACATTTCAATCGAGCTGCTTCCACGATGATATAGAAATTCCAGCGACAATTTTCTCATGATCCCTATACCCTACTCCTCCTCCACGACAAGTGCCACGCCTTCAAATCAACCCAGCCACCTGAATTTGCCGACTTGCCCAAATCCGTTCAACCCGAGAATTTGCATTAATACCAACTTTAAAAATCAAGATTTTTACATTAAAAATCACCATTCTTCAACACGAATCAGTTTATAAAATCAAATCAAGAATTCCCAACAATTTATTTTCTGCCTTGAGTTAAATTTTACTGTAAATTCTAGTTTTTGGAATAATTACTAAATATAAACACCTAAAATTTTTCTTAGAAATTACTTTACAATGTTTCAATTCTTTTCCATGTAATGATTATTACTTAAAACAGATTGTATTAAGAGGTTTGAATTTTTCTTGATTGTTTTTGAACCTGTATAATAACAGAGATGTATATGTATACATCTCTCAGGCATGCATCAGTTTGTTCTATGTTTATACACATGCATCACATAAATTCATTCATTATTTTTCACCACAGCCACTTCACAAGCATCAAAAGATATCACGAATTCAAATTAAAACAGGTCAGTTTGCTCATAGATTTAAAAGCAGAGACAGAGATAGATTTATTCCTGAACAGACATTCGTATATATATCTATACAGGCATGCATGCATAAACATATATATCCACAATCATACTTAACAATCATGAAAAACATTTCATATCATTCCATCTAAAATTTTCAGGTGACTTAGCTTTTATAAATAGTTTACTCACCTGTATATCAGAAACAGGGAAGCCTGAAACTTTGAAATCTGAAAATGCTTCTTTTGAATTTGATAATTTGGATAATAGCTTGATTTTTGATCTGTTTAGAACTTTGTTGTTGAGTTGATCTTCTGGCATTAGAGTTGAAACTAGACTTGTTTGAACTGATTTGCAACTTTTAAATCTTTGGCTTGAATTTGAATTTGTTTGATTTCTTATTCTCAGGTTTGACATTTTCAGTTTTAACTTCCTTTTAGATCAGTTTGAAAAAATGAAGAAAATGGCCTGGCTATTTTATTTTTTTATTTTACAATTTCAAATGGGAAAAACTTTGCCACTTGTTATCAAAATTTTACAAGTGTTTATTTCCTATATTCATGGTTTTTACAAATGTCACTTGTTAAATTAATTGTGTTTAAGTCCTTGTTTAAATAAATTTTTATAACTTGTTTTAAACCCTTACTTAAATTTTATTAAATTTTTATACTTAACCCCTTTCATTTAATTAATTTATGAATCATGTTTTCTTAAATAGCTTTTTAAATTCATTGTGTTGAACTCAAAACAATGGCTTCCTAATCATATATAAACATATATACACTCGTATATATGTATAAGTACACACTTAAAATTCTCAATATTATAAAGTTTGCATATGTCTATTTTCAAATTTGTAATAATGATTCTATTTAATATATATATAGATATACACACAACACATTATTATTATTGGTTTGAAATTAACAATTTTGCCAAATTTTAAAAAATTTACTAAAGATTCTCACATCTAAATTTGTTCAATTTATAAATCAGTATTTTTAAAAGTTAAATCAGATAACTACCCAATTATTTGATGTCCGAAAAAATCCGGGATATCACATTCCTCCCCCCTTTAAATCTTTTCGTCCTCGAAAAGAAACGAAGCCAGCATTTATTTAAAATTCTTAATATCAGTTAAATTTTCTCTTTGAACCATTTTTAAAACACCTTAAAAATCTTTATAATATTACTAAATTAGTTTTTATAAAAATACTTTATAACTCGATGTCTTAACAAGTCAATCCTTGTTCTTACAGAAATTCGGTCATACGTTGATCAGGCGTAGAACTGAAAATCTATAAGATCTTAGCAGACCCGTTTTCAACACCCAGTGAAAATACTTGGAAAATAATTTATTGAAAATATAGAAAACATTTTTGGAAATAGAGGAAACATCTTTGGTGAGAATGCTCTGGAAATCATCACTCCCATCCATGGTCACAGTTACATCACGGGTTACGTTGCCATCGCAGCAAAAGTCCATGTAACTGATTACACCATAGAACCCACAACAGATCGCAGTTACATTCCAGGGTTACGTTGCCGTCGCAGCAAAAGTCCATGTAACTGTTGGCTCTCAGCGGCACACACGATTTCGCTGTCAAAATGAAACTCCTCCACATAGGTCGCAGTCTACCGATATAAAATCAAACGCAGACTGTTGGCTCTCAGCGGCTCAAACGACTTTCGCTATGTTACCATAGTGTCACAGTCTACCGATATAAAATCAAACGTAGACAGTTGGCTCTCAGCGGCACACATGACTTCCGCTATGGTCTGTAGTAGATCGCAGTGACATTGAGTTAAATTGTTGTCACAGCATAACTCAAATGCCTCTATGGGCACCAGCCCCTCGACTTTCGCTACACAAATAATCCTCAGGAACTAGTTTTGTCCGGACTCCTCACAGGATCAACTTTAGAAACCCCCCTTGGGGCTCAAGGCAGTACCACCCAGTGGTACTCCTGAGAAGTTCATTTCAAGGAAGCGCCTTTTTCCCCAGAGCTATTCTCAAAACACTTTATACTATATACTTATAGTATCTTCAAATCATACCCTTTATGATTTATCAAAATCTCCTTTACACAAAATCGATTACCAAAATCGATAATTCTCAAACTAGGCTTTCCAAAATCCAAAATTGATTTCTCAAAAATCAAAAGCCTTTCCAAAATTACATAGGTTCCCAAAACCTTTTCCAAAATCATTCTCATAAGATCCTTTACATATATATAAATATATATAACTTTGAAAATCTTTGGATCATTTAAACTCGTATAAAACCTCTTTTATACTTTAAATATTTCAAAACCCTTTTTATTTTGGCTAGATTCAATAAGGGAAATTTATCATATTACAAAATATAACTTTATTTATTGCCAAATCAAATATTCAAGTTTGATTTCTTTATAAAGTTATTAACCATTTACTTACCTCCATAAAGTAAATTTCAACCAAAGAAATATCCAATTCCATTATATTTCACATAATATTCCTTTCATTTTCGAAAACCATTTCAAATTTCTTATCCTCAAATTTTTAAATGCCAATTTCATTCAAACCCGTACGATGTACACATATCATTCGTACGCTATATCAATCTGATCGCTCAATCGATCACACAATTTCACTTCCGAACTAGTATCGTCTACCCGACTTCCTAGTGCGGACTCAGATCTGGTTTCCTGATCAGAAACCGTCATTCTCCTTGCATAGTCGTAGCTATGATAGAGAATATCCAGAACCAATCAAAAACCCATATCCAGGTTCGCCGTCGAAAATCGAGCGGAAAATCCCAACTCGGATCGATAATACTATCTCGAAATTCTGTGTTCGAATCTAGATCAAATCACTATGCGAACAGAATAATATAAGTACATCCTACGTATTTAACTTCATTGATTATTAGCCAAATCAATTCTCTTTTCTATTCACATTTCCTTTAATTCCATTCACTTATTCTCAATTGCTTCTATTTCCAATTGAGTTATTACTTCAATTACAAACAGTTTGAACTCTGACCTAAAAAAAATAGCTTGAAAAGGTTTAAAATAGATAAGTAGTTGAAAAATAGTTATTAGTTTGTAAAATAGCTGTAAAATAATTGGTATAAAATAGTTAGATAATTTCAAAATAGTTTTTAAAATAGTGATTAGATATAAGTAACTGAAAAATAGTAATTAGTTTATAAGACAGTTTCAAAATATTTAAATAGTTCCAAAATAATTGTAAAATAAGTATAAGATAGTTTGGGGTTTAAGAAGAAAGATTGTATAGTAAATAGTTTGGAAAAATATATTTGTATTAAAACAATTTATTTTGAAAATGATCCAGAGCCAAACTGTTTAATTTCCCAATCTCTATTCAATTTAAATTCCACTTCCATTTAAATTGACTCAATACTTCAATTTCCATTGAAATTGATTTAATCCCAATTCAAGTTGAATTAACCTTAATTCCTTTCCAAATTCAAATCAAATTCCATTTGATTTTTAAACCTATTCAGCTTTAATCACAATTTCAAATTATTTCAAATCAATTTCAATTTGAACAAATTTTATTTAAATCTCAACTTAAAACCATCTCGAATTATATAAATTCGAGTTAAATATTTTAAATATTGATTTAATCACTTAAGTCAAATTAACCCTTACTTTTAAATCAAATCAATCCAAAATCCAAAATTCCATTTTAAACTATCATTACTTAACTTATCTTAAATTTCAAATTTAAAAGTTCAAAGAAATTTTTATCTTCAAAATTCAATTTATTGCCCAATTTTATCTTCCAACTTTGAAACCGATTCTTAAACAATTTTAAGTTACAAATTCAATTCTTAATATTCAAATCTTAAGTTAAAAGGGATTCCATATCCTTAATTTCAAATTAAGGTTTAATTTTCATTTATCTTTATAATGGATATATTATCACAATCCATTTCTTCATTCATTCAAACTAATCAAATTCACCATTTTAACTTTCCAAGTTAAATTTCAATTTCATCTTGAAATTTCCAATTCAAGTTGTTCATTCCAAACTCACTTAACTTTCCTTAAGTTAAATTCAATTTAATCTAGTCATCTTTACCCAATTTGAATTTCCATTTCAAATTTTAAACTTTATATTAATAAACTTTCCCACTTAAGTTTTTAAAACTTATCATATTTCCAGAAAATTCAAAACTCAACACTTAGTGTTTACTTCCAGTCAACTTTGTCCTTATGTATATCTAACATATATACATATTTATTTCATTTGCACTTCAAGTCATACTTTAAATTTTAAACCATTCTTGGTTTTTAATTTCAAAACAAATTTCTTTAAAACAATCTCAAGTTTTCTGGACTTAGATTTAAAACTTCACAATTTTAAATTATCTTTAATTCCAATTGGATTTTTAATTTCAGTTTGGATCCATTTCAAACTTATCTTCATTTAATTTTAATTTGGTTGTATTACTATTACCTCTTAATACTCATTATTATATTTAATTCAAATTAAATTAACAACCAATTTCTTTAATATATTTAATAATTAGAAAAATTATTTCTATATATATCAAAAGATAACCTATATAAATATCATTAAAATTTAAAACCATTTTAAAAAATTTATATAAGAAAATAACAAGTACGCCCTCATATATATATACACTCAACTCATTCTAGGGTACCATTGACCCTATCCTTAACGAGTAATCCCAACAGAGCCAAGATTCTCGTTTAACCTTCAGCTCTGATACTAACTGTAACGACCCGGAATTTTCGAACCCGAAAATTCCAGATAGTTAGAAGAAAAAGAAAGAGATAGAAGGAAGAAACAGAAAGAAGAAAGAAGAACAGAGAACACAACATCTCACATTCGCAGCGGATTAAATATAATAACAAATAATAATATCAGTTATACAAGGAAAACTGTATTTGTTAATTACATTTTAATACATCAGAGTTACAACATTCACAAATGTACTAGACAGTTAGAATTAACATGTCTCAGACAACTATAATATATCACAGCGGAATATACTCCATACGTTCCTGCCATCCAGCTCGCCTCCTGAGCTCCAAAACGTCCTTACCTGAAATCTGTAATACTCGGTCTGACCCGAGCATTACATCAAAGTAACACCCGGGTCAGGCTGGAAACCAGCGTGAGTAAACCCTTATAATTTGAAATACTAAGGTATAAAACTTATTTGAAACCAGGGTAACTCGTATCTTCTACGTGTTCTTACTTATTATATTCAAACAATTATTTCACACAATAATATCTAAGTACCGTTACTTAGTTCCAATGGTCCGGATTACTCAATTTATTTCATTCCAGCCTATTTGATTTACAAATCAAATCTATAAAGAATTATAGATTACTAATCGAAGTGGTTTCGGGTATTTACTAATACCCGACCCCGGTCTCTTCGAATTCAATGTCATATTTTAAAGCAAGTTGTTCAAGTTTTAAACAATTCAATTTATATTCGAAATATCATATTCACATGGCACTTTTATCATAGATAGATAACTTACATTATCACAATTCATCCAAAGCATTTCATATCACAGCATCACAATCACATATCAGATATATCAAATAATCCAAGGAATTCAATATAATTTAATCATCCATAAGCAAGGTTAATTAGTTATACAATTCCTAATTAATTTAATTAAATTAATTACTTTTAATTCCTGCTTAATTAACATTAATTAATTACAAACCATTAGTTATTAATTATTGAAATTAATTAATCATCCTTAATTATTCATCTAAAGTAATTATTCTCAATTACTTATATTAATTGATTATCCCTTAATTAACCACATAAATTAATTAAACTTTAATTAATTACATTAATTAATTAACCCTTAATTAACTATCCTTAATTAATCTAAGATAAACAATTATCTTAATCAATTTCTTAATTATTATTTAAATCTTTATTAAATTAAATGCTTGAAATTAATTTATATAAATCTCCTGAGACTTTTTTTTTATAAGCTTAAACATTTATTTTCTTTAACCAACTACTTTGGAATTAATTAAATAAATTAACTTAATATGTAATTATTCAAATCAACTCAACTTAAATTCAAATCCCATTTGAATTTATAATTAAATTTTGAACTTGTTTGAAACTTGACAAATATTTTACTTAGAAAACTTGTTTAATATTTGCTTTGAGAACTTAGTTCATAATAATAAAAACTTGTTAAATCATTTCTAAAATGCCCGGGCCAAAACCCAAAAATTCCCGAGCCACTCTCGAGCCACTTCCCCTTCTTCTTTTCTTCGAGTCAACACGCGTACATCCCGATGTTTCCTCGAGTCCACCTTGATCTCCTCCCCTTAAATCTACAGCAAAACAAAACGTACCCAAAGATATGCGTGCACGTGCACATCCCATCGTCGTCGCTCCGATCATCGATGCCACCTCAGATAAGTCGACGACAACACCCACCTCCGATATCAACCTCCAGAAACACGTAACGATCATCAGATCAAAATCGAGCCGAGTCGAGAACATAAGACCCAAACCCAACCCGTAAATTCGCCAACCACCAACGCCTCCGTCCATCTGAATCCTCGCCATCGAGCCTAGACGATCGCCAGAGTACCTCGCTCCATCCTCCCATACTCCGATCATGTTCGATCCCTCGACGCTGACGAACCAGCCACGAATTCAACAGCAACCCAAACTGGACCTTAAACCCTACATTTCAATCGAGCTGCTTCCACGATGATATAGAAATTCCAGCGACAATTTTCTCATGATCCCTATACCCTACTCCTCCTCCACGACAAGTGCCACGCCTTCAAATCAACCCAGCCACCTGAATTTGCCGACTTGCCCAAATCCGTTCAACCCGAGAATTTGCATTAATACCAACTTTAAAAATCAAGATTTTTACATTAAAAATCACCATTCTTCAACACGAATCAGTTTATAAAATCAAATCAAGAATTCCCAACAATTTATTTTCTGCCTTGAGTTAAATTTTACTGTAAATTCTAGTTTTTGGAATAATTACTAAATATAAACACCTAAAATTTTTCTTAGAAATTACTTTACAATGTTTCAATTCTTTTCCATGTAATGATTATTACTTAAAACAGATTGTATTAAGAGGTTTGAATTTTTCTTGATTGTTTTTGAACCTGTATAATAACAGAGATGTATATGTATACATCTCTCAGGCATGCATCAGTTTGTTCTATGTTTATACACATGCATCACATAAATTCATTCATTATTTTTCACCACGGCCACTTCACAAGCATCAAAAGATATCACGAATTCAAATTAAAACAGGTCAGTTTGCTCATAGATTTAAAAGCAGAGACAGAGATAGATTTATTCCTAAACAGACATTCGTATATATATCTATACAGGCATGCATGCATAAACATATATATCCACAATCATACTTAACAATCATGAAAAACATTTCATATCATTCCATCTAAAATTTTCAGGTGACTTAGCTTTTATAAATAGTTTACTCACCTGTATATCAGAAACAGGGAAGCCTGAAACTTTGAAATCTGAAAATGCTTCTTTTGAATTTGATAATTTGGATAATAGCTTGATTTTTGATCTGTTTAGAACTTTGTTGTTGAGTTGATCTTCTGGCATTAGAGTTGAAACTAGACTTGTTTGAACTGATTTGCAACTTTTAAATCTTTGGCTTGAATTTGAATTTGTTTGATTTCTTATTCTCAGGTTTGACATTTTCAGTTTTAACTTCCTTTTAGATCAGTTTGAAAAAATGAAGAAAATGGCCTGGCTATTTTATTTTTTTATTTTACAATTTCAAATGGGAAAAACTTTGCCACTTGTTATCAAAATTTTACAAGTGTTTATTTCCTATATTCATGGTTTTTACAAATGTCACTTGTTAAATTAATTGTGTTTAAGTCCTTGTTTAAATAAATTTTTATAACTTGTTTTAAACCCTTACTTAAATTTTATTAAATTTTTATACTTAACCCCTTTCATTTAATTAATTTATGAATCATGTTTTCTTAAATAGCTTTTTAAATTCATTGTGTTGAACTCAAAACAATGGCTTCCTAATCATATATAAACATATATACACTCGTATATATGTATAAGTACACACTTAAAATTCTCAATATTATAAAGTTTGCATATGTCTATTTTCAAATTTGTAATAATGATTCTATTTAATATATATATAGATATACACACAACACATTATTATTATTGGTTTGAAATTAACAATTTTGCCAAATTTTAAAAAATTTACTAAAGATTCTCACATCTAAATTTGTTCAATTTATAAATCAGTATTTTTAAAAGTTAAATCAGATAACTACCCAATTATTTGATGTCCGAAAAAATCCGAGATATCACAGTTCGTTATGATATTATAGTAAGGATTTCCTTTGAATGGTTCGACCATTTAGAATAAAATCAAATGTATAAGTGTGGATGTATCCTAAGGTACAATTGGGATGAAGAGAGTGAATGGTCACTTCCGCTTCATAAAAAAATTCAAAAATGAGAATTGTAAAATAATAATAGATACTTGACATTGGAGTGAGTGATAGAGTTAAGGGTATGCCCTAAGGGAAATTATGTAATTTGTTATATATATCTAACTCGATAACCAATCTTGTTAGAAATAAAATGTGTTTTCTTTCTATTATATACTTGATATAATATGTTTTATATTAATTAATTAATTTAATTTAAAGTATATTGAATAGAAAATCCATAAATGGTATGTTTTATGATTATAGTTACAAAAATCTATAACAGTGAGTAATTTATCACAATGAAAATAAACACACCATTTTAAATATTCCTAGTCAAGATGTATCCAGACTCGATATCGATACATCCATTGGGACTAGAGTACGTAACGCTCTCCAAATGTTGGGCAGTGTATTACTTATGACTGCCTTGGGACACCAAGGGGTTATGTAGTGATAGTTCTTGGATAACAATGGAATGACTCACTCGATAGTTTTCTATTGGTTAATATAACTAAGGTCAAACAAAAAATAATGATGTGACAATTTTACATAGTTCTCTTGACTTGAGAATACTGTTAATCTTCAATGTGGAAGCTTCACTTTGATTATAGTTAAATCGTGGCACGACGTCCATCAAATGACTATAGTTGGGTCGAGTGGAAGCATGTGCTTATAAGAAAGAAAGTTAAAAGGTACATAAATATTTCTAAACCATAAGTAAACAACACACTGCTGATTGTTAACAATGTACTTGTGTTAAATGATGTCTTTTAAAGTAAGTATAAAATACAATGGGAATGTCCCAAACGATATGCAAGGACACCTTATTATAATATTTAATATGGAACATATAAGATGGTTTCCTTATGCATTGGCAATAGGAATTATCATACATGTTATGTTGTCTATGATATCGTAGTTTGTTTATGTATTTGATATATGAAGCAAATATCAAATCCAAATAGATATCACTAAATGGTTGTTTGAGGTTATGAAATACTAGATAATTGTTTACATAAACAAAAAAACTCCTTATAAAGGAGTGTTTGGACTTAAATTTCATAAGTGATATTGTTAATAATAAATTCAAGTCAATAATCTTTAAGTTGGAAATGTTCCAATTGAAAGACTGTGGCTGATTCAATGAAAAAGGCTAAATATATCTCCTTGAATAGCGCCGCAATAAAAGCAATGTATATACATATAAATACACAAATTTATAACCGAGATGAAAGTGATTCCAAATGGTGAGAATCCCGTAACATTATTATATGATAACAATGTCATGATATAGTTCATAATAGAACCTAGAGCTCACTGGAAGTCGAGAGACATACTCCAAATTATTCCATATGATAAAGATAGTTTGTCACCATTGGAAAGAGTTGATTGACAGAGTAGATAATTGAAACATAATAGTATACCCGCTCACCGAGGGACTGACACAATTGGTTTTGAGGAAACCGATTGGAGAAGTTGGAATAAGATTCCATAATTGACCCCAAATGCAAATAGGAGACTGATGGAGTTAAGGGTATGCCCTAGGGACAATTATGTAATTTGTTACATATATCTAACTCGATAACCAATCTTGTTTTCTATTATATACTTGTTGTAACATGGTTATTAATTTAAATAAAGTATATTTAATAGAAAATCCAAAAATGATATATTTTGTGATAGTAGTAGTGTTGCAACCGTGAGTAATTTGTCACAGTGAAAATAAATAAACCATTTTAAATATTCCTAGTCAAGATGTATCGAAACTGGATATTGATACATCCATTAAGACTAGAATACGTAACGCTCTCCAAATGTTGGGTAGTATATTACTCATGGCTGCTGGAGGCACCAAGGGATTATGTATTGATAGTTATTGGATAACTATGGAATGACTTTATGTTGGTTGATTTTACTAAGGTCAAATAGAAAATATCGATATGACAAAATTACACAGTTCTCTTGACTTGAGAATATTGTTGATCTTCAATATGGAAGCTCTGCTTTGATTACAGTTAAATTGTGACATGATGTCCATTGAACGACTATAGTTGGGTCGAGTGGAATCATTCGAAGTAAAACACTATTCAAGAGAGGATTCGTCCCCTCAGTTACATGAGGTTGCAACTAAAGTCAACTCAAAGTCAAAGTCTTTGGCTAGAGCATTTCGGTTAATAATAATTTTTATTATTAAACTAAGGACTTTGTGTTTGTACTTTAGAGTTGAATGTGGAATATATTGGAATTTCGACCATTACTAAATAATAGTCACAATCGGGTAACGCTTAACAAAGTAAAATTGGATATTACCAAAAACCAAGTAAGCGATAAATTTGGCCAAACTGTCACACCACGTGATAAGTGACATGTGAACGTTAATATTCGAATAGTTCAATGTTAATCGCTAACTAAATTTACACCTAACGAGTCGCACAACCAAAACAGTGAATTCTCCTTTGACTAAACAATTTAATTAATTCGTAATCGTTATAAATTAATTCAGTTAAGTAATATTTATCAAACATTAATTATAAAACTTGATTTTTATTTGATGAACAAATATTATTAAATATATTTATAATAGTTATAAATATGTTAATCGATATAAATATCGATAAGCATTAAATAGATTTAATTGCAAATTATTTGTTTATGCTTTAACAGAGTTTAAAGCCCATATAGGGGCTGATCATATTCAGCCATGATGAGGGGTAAATGCGGCCATAAGATGGTGCAACAAAGGATTTGAGATGAAGGGCTAAGATGGAAGCGAATTGGTAAGAGATGATGTAGGATATTGATCATAAAATATCTCCAACTTCTCCTCTATATAAGCTTCTCTAACCATACTATTTAGGATCCTTTTTTAGCCTCCATATAACCTCTAGATCTGGCAAAAATCTCCCCCTCCATCTCTTTAATTTTCTAAGTTCAAATCAAATCAAATCAAGTGCTATTCGATAGCTGCTGGTCAACGATTCAGAGACTAGCAATCCGCTGGATTGGAAATCATTTCAAGGAGCAAATTTCATCATTTCAAGGTGTACTTTTTGGCATTAGGAGAAAGGTACATTTCTACCTAATATATGCTTTTGTTAGCAAATCTAGCGAGGTTGACTTGCCCCTACCAGATTTTATTGCATAAAAACAATAAAATAAAAGACAAGGAACAAGCTTCATGCTAAACACACAAGATAAACGCACAAAGGGAAGAACAAATAGCCACAAAAGATACAAAGAAAAAACAGTAGAAAAAAAATACTACACCCAAGTAGCCAAAAGAGAAGCATGGTTAGACTTGCATTGCTGCGAACTAGTTGCAATTTCGTTCTTTAAAACATTCCACAACACTGCACTAGCACGAGATTTCTTCTCAAAACATCTGAGGTTCCTTTCCTCCCATACCAGTTTCATGTATTTTTTCATGCAAAAGAACATAAGGCTTCTCTCTCTATCCCTCCATTTTGTTGCCTTTAAAGTCAAATCCCATTCAATAGAAGAGACAACAGATACATCATTCCTTCACATATTATTCATTAGCCGAACCCATAATTAAGATAGGTAACCGCATTCAAAGAATAAATAGCAACAGCTTTCAGTGCATAAATTGCAGTAAACACAGAGATGGTCAGTTAGCATACCAAATGAAATTAGCTTGTCCTTAGTCAATAATGCAGTGTTCAACACTTTCCGAAACACTAAATTGTCCCTGTTAGAAGAGATATCATTCCACATAACCTTATACCATGGACAATCAGGCATCTCAGTAATGTTAGAAAGGAGTCTAACCACATAGGAGACAGAATGGGACCGACCCTTCCACAACAAGATGTCATTATCAGCAACAGGGAACTAACTATCATTCATACTACTCCATAAGGTTCTTAAAACCTGGTTACTAGAATGAGGAAGAATCAGCTTACCATCAAAAAGAAAATCAACAGCCAGAGCACACCTATTAATACCAGACCGAATGATAAGTCGATGAGGTAGATCTTTAGAATGGAGCAGGCCATCCTTCATCCATGAGATATCCCAAAAACTTTTGGAGCTGCCAGATGACAGAGAAAACCTGAGGAGAGGGATAAAATCATTCCTCAAAGCAAGAAATTTCCTCCATATCCAACTACAACCTTGAGGGACATCCATAGTCCAAAAACACCTCTTCCTAACATTATGCTTCATGATCCATTCAACCCAAGCACTTCTACGGTTACTTAGCAAAGAATTGAAAAGAAAACTGATTGCAACCTTGTTCCATTTTTCAATATTCATTATACCCAACCTACCTTTTGACTTTGGTTTCTCAAACTTAGAGAAAGAATAAGGCATAATTTTTGTAGAATGAATGCTACCGGTCCAGAATAACCTTAACATTGCACTCCTTACCATCTTAAGAAGGTTGATAGGAATAATAAAAGTTCTAGCCTAATAAACTATCATGGAAAAGCTAACAGATTTAATGAGGACTAACCTTCCTGCTTGAGAAAGAAATTTGTTTGCCCAGTTGCTCATAACAGCAGTTATCTTGTTGTAAATTGGAAGGAAGTTTACAATGGTCACCCTTGAAGAACAAATAGGTAACCCAAGATAATTCATGTCCTACTACATAGGCTGAAACCCAGAGAAGCAAGTTAAGCCATCAACAACATCAGATGGGACCCCAAAGAAGAGAATGTGGGACTTATTTATATTTAACTTTAGCCCAGTGCTGGCATGGAAAGTTTGAATTGTGCTCTTAATACAAGAGATGGAAGCATAATCTGGCTTAGAGAATATCATTATGTCATCTGCAAACAAAAGTGATGAAATGTAGGGAAGTTTACACTTAGGATTGTAGAGGATCTCCTTCTTTTAAAATTTGTCATTGATCATACATGAAATCACCTCTATAACTAAAAGGAAAATATAAGAAGACATAGGGTCCCGTTGCCTTATACCTTGCTTGCTCCTAAAATAACCAGTTGTCTTGCCACTAAATCTAAGAGAGAAACTGGGAGTTGATATACAAACATAAATCCAAGCAATAAAAGGTTTAGGAAATCTCATAAGAGCCATTATTCGAACAATTGTTGACCAGTGAACACTATCATAAGCTTTCCTTAAATCAAGTTTCATCATAACACTGGGTGTGGCTTGCAGTCTACCATACCCTTTCAAGAGTTCATGAGCAAGCATAACATTATCAAGTATGCTCCTTTTAGGCAGAAAGGCAGCCTAATTATGAAAAACTAATCTTGGCAGAACTGCAACAAGTTTGGTGGCAATGATTTTTGATATGCATTTGTACATTACATTACAACATGAATTGGGTCTGAATGAGCTAACTAAAGATAAAGGGCTTTCTTTAGGGATAAGAACCAGGTTGGTTGCATTTACCTCACTAAGCATTTTGAATTTGTCAAAAAAGTTGCGAACTGCTTTGCAGAAGTCAGGGGCAATTATTTCCCAGCCATGAGTGAAAAACAACATGTTGAATCCATCAGGGCTTCAACTTGAATGCTTATTCATGGAGAAAAGGGCTCTCTTTATTTCATCAGAAGATACCTTGCTAGTCAATTGTGAGGCCTCCTCAGGAAAGATACAACGGAGCTTCAAATTTGATAGAAGGGTTAAATCTAGCTCAAAATTGGAGGAATTACCTAACAGTTTAGAGAAGTACTCAACTAGAGCATTATCAACCGCCTGGGGGGTTGAGTGTAGCACCCTATCTTCATCATAAATGGTGTGAATTTGCTCCTTAGGTTGCTTAGTTTTTAAAGAAGAATGGAAAAAAATCAGTATTACTATCACCTTCAATAGCCCATTTATAATTCAACTTCTACTTCCTCATCTTGCCTTCCATCTTGAGTGCTTTAGAAAGAGCAAAGAAAAGTTTACTTTCATTCCTGGCTGCTTTAGGATCATCAGGGTCACTTAACATCTTTTCTTGAGCTACTTCCAACTGGTTCTTTATTGTAGTGGAAATGAGCTTACCACTCCATAACATACCATGAGCCCAAACCCTTAAAGATCTTTTTGTTACTTTCAGCTTCCTGCAAAAAACATACATTGGATTCCCATAGAAGAAGTTAGATCGAGCATAAGATATTATATTAGTATACTCAGGTTCATGGACCAAAGTATTATAAAATTTAGAACTTCTTTTTCTTAACTAGAAGGCTGGCTAGATGAAAGAATGATAGGGGAATGATCGGACAAGATAGGAAGGGGAAGGAAGGAAGATAAGGAAGGCCAAGTTGACAAAGCATTAAAGTTACAAAAGGATATATATATATATATACACATATACATATTATATTGTTAGTTAGGTGACGATTCCGATATACATAAATATTATCACAATTGGGTTGGTTGTATGTTTACATATAATCGTATATTAAAAAAATTTAACATATATATATATGCCTATATGCAATATGGCGAATAAGAAAAAACAAATTTTCATTAAATAACTTAAATATGTAATATTTAAATATGTATACATAGTGCATAATTTAATACTGCATCATATTTACATAAAATATAGTTATATAATTTTATATATTAAGTTTTAAAGGTATATTATTTTTGGAAAAAATAAAAATAATTATATATTTAAATATATATATATATATTTATTTAAATATATATATTTAAATATATATATATATATTTAAATATATATATATATATATATATATTTATTAGTCGATTATATTAATATATATATATATCACAAAATTATATTTTATTAAAAATTAAAATATTATCTTATTTACTCTTGTTTGGCAAAAAATAAAAATTTTGTTATATTTAAAATTATTTGAATATAGGTCGAAATTAAAAACAAGATTTAAAATTGTTTTTAAATTATAAAATTACATATTAATATTTAAAATTGCAAAACATATTTTATAATTTTAATACAAATTTAAAATTTAAATTAATTTTTGGAATGTTTTTCTTGATTTTTAATAAATATCCATATGGATATTTATTCAAATATATCTTAAAATTTAAAAAAATTGCCATGCGCATGTCCTGATATTATGTATATTTAAAAAATATATTTTTGTATAAATTTAAAATGTTAATATATTTATACATATATATAATTATTATGATATTATTTATGCATAAACATATAAGTACTTAATATATATATATATATTATATATATACATTCATGTATTGTTTTTTACTTTAAATATATATATATATATAATTATAGTTTATGTGATTTATAAATGATTTAGATTTCATACATAGGTTTATAAATATATAAATATACATGTATATATGTATGTGTGTGTGTGTGTTTATATAAAATTATTTAAACAAAATATGATTTATATTCATACATACACACGTATATACATACATACACATATATATATATTTGTAATTTTTGTAAATATATATAAATTAAAAATATATGTAAATAATTTGGACAATATATTGGTATATAGGATGAGCTAACATGTTCGTTACGGTGTAAATCTCATCACCTATACACGTGCACATTATACCTTGCACGGATTGATATATTATACATGCACACACATATATATGTGTATATGATACACGCATGTATATATATATATATATATATAATACAATATTAATCAAATAATATAAAATCATTTTATAAAATTAAATTAAATAAATATTTTATTTAAAAGAAAATTTAGAAATGTTTTAAATAAATTAGACTTTATAGGCCCAACAAAGATCCAAAATGGTATAAAAATTTGAAACTCACTCATTACTTCCGCTACGGGCTGCTCTAGTTCCAACAATAGTATCATAACCCAATAGCCTATGCGGTCTAAATTAGTCATGTTAGGGTTAACCAATTAAGCTCACAACCTTGTTGGTAGGGTGTCTAAGAAAGATAATGTCAAAGGATTAGGTTTGGGAAATCAAATACTCTACCCTACTTGGCAACCGGCCTAGCCCGAATAGATATGTGAGCCCAAAGGTTGTCCCTAATAGAAAAGACCAAATTTGAATTTGGCCTTGGGCTAATTTTCAAAAAATTTGAAAAATAAAAATATAATATTTGAAATTTAATAGTTAAATTTAAAATAAAATATATACATATTATAAATATTATAGTATAATAAAAAAGTTCAAAATGTTTAAAAATTAATATAAGTTGATTTTGAAATTTATAAAATTTATTAATTAGGTTAATAAAATGTATTATGTAACATCCTAAAATTTTCAACCATTCGCATCCGCACATGTCGGACTTGAATTGCTTAAAATATCATATTGTTAATTTATATTTGGCAAAACTTAGCATATACAGTAAATAAATAATCACAGAATCACAGACACAGAGTAATATAACAATAAGCAGCGGAAACAAAAGAATTGTAGTTCATGAAGCTACTATATATATGTAACAGAGTTAAAACAAGATACAACAGAAGTCTCGAATACATAGAAGTCTCAATACAATAGTCAAATAACAAAATCAGAATATATCACAGGAGTCAACTGGATAACTGCTAGCTGAATAGATAGATGGATCTCCAACTGAAGCTCCAACTCTAAAGGTGAGTCTCAAATGCTGTGGCACTTAGTCTGACCCGAGCGTAAAGCAAAACACAAAACACTCGAGTTAGGATTAACATTCTTATATCAATAAATCCAACTCAAGTGAAATACCAACTGAAATACAGTAACTTAAAGGATGTTTGGGATACCCATCCTCTAAGGATCCGTTAAACTATCTACTATGTAGTAATATACGCTATTATAATAATGTCTAAAGTAAAGTAAACTATTAAAATAGCGTTAAGGCTTTACATTTTCCACCTTAACACATTTTATATATTCCCATAGTCTATACAGTACCGTAATCTCCCCTGTACTGGACGTCGTCATAGGGCATTCCATAGATATGGTACAAAACAAACTTGTAGAAGGCGCGCTAGGGCATGTGAACAGGCACACGAGGAGATGCCAGGGTAGATATACCAATTGCACTCCCGGACTGGTGGTAATGCATAGCAGCCACTACCGCCCACCTCAGAACACACTCCCAAATCAAAATCAAGGGTGGCCACCAAATCAATCACAAAGTCAGAATATAGCATCGAAGGAATGTGCCCGATAGGAGGAATGACCAGACTTGGCCCGGTATAGCTCCTGATTTTAGTCACATCTAAGCTGCCTCACGGGAGTCAGGGTCACGTCATACGATATAGAATCGTCGCCAAACCATCCTACTTCATTTCTGGAATCTCCACCCCGTACACAGTTGTTAAAGTGGTTTTCGGTATTGGCAGAGAGTATGACAATATCCGATCCCGGTCTCTTTAACAACCAATCGTTATTATAACACCGCAGTCATTTCAAAATAGGTTATACTCCAAAACCAAATATCATTGCCATTTTCAAAAATCAAATCAATAGGATATCATTTCCATTTCAAATATATTCACTTCCAAAATCATAGTACTTTCAAAGTTATAACACTTGCGAAACCAAAGATTTGAAATTATACACTTTGGAAATCACAACATTTTGAAATCATAGCACTTTGGAAATCATGACACTTTGAGATCGTAGCACTTTCCTTTAAACAATTTAGATATTAATAATAGTATATATAATAAAATAGTTTATAAAATAAAATAGTTTATATAGAATAGTTATAAGTTAAATAGTTTATAATAAAATAGTTAGTATATTAAAATAGTTTATATATATTAAAATAATTTATATTGAAAAAAAATGATTTATATTAAAATAGTTTATATTAAAATAATTTATAAAATAAAATATAAAATAGTTTAAATGTAGTTTAAAATAATTTATATAATAAAATAGCTTCCTCAAATTTCACAAATCGATTCAAATCAACTCGAATTCCAAAATTCAAATTTAATTCAATCTTAGTTCATCAATTTCAACTCAATCCGGTTTCTAAATAAACCATTTCAAATTATATCGATTTCTATTACCGATTTGACCCACAAAATATACCATTTCAATTTCAATATATTTCAAAGGTTTAAATATTCAACATTTTCAAAACTAAATTTGATAATTCCATATATATCTTAATTTAACCTCATCATTATTTAATTTTGAAATATTCACTTAATAGATCCAATATCATTTAAATAAAAACCCCCAATTAAAAGTCACTAAAATATTTCCTTCAATTTATTAAAACTTGAAATATTCATTTAATCACCTTAAACCAAAAATCAAGTTATAAAATCATATCCTTTAAAAATATCAAATTCAATAAGTTTCAAATCGATTTAATTAAATAAAATTCTTAATTAAACACCATTTCAAATCAATTTCAAATCTATCTTTCCAACCTTAACTTATAAAAATCATTATAAAATACAATTTTAAATAAATACTTAAACATATTATATAATTTATTTGATATCAAATCTATTTATATATATTTTTTAAATGTTCAAAACATATAATTTCTAAAAATCAAGAATTTGATCATATATAAAATAAAACACACACACACATATAATCTTTAAAAACTATATTTTTATATATAAAACTATACACATTTCCTTTTGAAACACTTGGAAATCATTTTCAAAATATATATATAGACCAACGGTGTTTGTATAAAATTTTCTATCCTATGGTCAAGTGATACGGACATTTATCATTTCAATCCGTAATTTAAATATCTACGGGTATATATCATTTCAACCCGCAATCCCAAATTCAATGTCAATGAAATCGCTTGGGTTTATCATTTCACCCATAACGATTTTCCGTTATTCTACAGATCGTTCGGGTATGTATCATTTCAACCCATAGGGAATTCTATACTAACAGGAAACTTGCAGAGTGATAACAGATATGATAATAATATAATAGGCATATATCGTTAATATAAATAACATATAATGGTGTCAGATGTCACAGGTGAACAGATACAGATAATAGCATATATTATAACAACCCGCATATTTATCGATTTTATATTTAAATATTTTATTTAAATATTTTATCGTTAGTCGGATGTTAGTCCGAAAAGCTACTTTTTGCATACGGTCAAATTAGGACTCGAGACCACCTCCATTGAGTTCAAAATGACGTTGCGATCTTTTTGAGTGTAAACTTCGATATGTTTGGAGATAGTGAAATTTTCGTCACTTTTTGCTTTGGGCTTTTGGTTTGGGCTGAACCACTACTAACTCAGTCCAACCCCCTCCTTCTCTTCACAACTTCATTTCTTCATTTCCTAAACATAGAAGCTTCATCAAAAATGGAGGAGGGAATGGAAAATTAAAACTCCAAGCTCAAATTCAATTGCAATCCATCATTCAACTCCAAATTCAAGAAGAGGACATTGATTCAAGCTTGGGACTGTTATTGCTTTGCTTCAAGCTTCATCTTCATTGATTTTTGGTGCAAAGGTGAGATTTTTATCTCACATTCTTGCCTATAACTGTCATTGGATTGCTAGAAATGATTCCCTATCTCTTGTGCACGTATATTTGCTTTTGGTTTGAATTGAATTGGTGAAAATCCCAAATTTTAGTGTGCTTCAGCAATTTCCTGGGTTAGGTCGCACTGCCTCGGAACTGGCTTGTCCCCATTTAGGTCGCTGGGCATTAGGTCGCTCGCGTATGAGAAGCCAGGCCTGCAAAACAGCTTGTTCACCTTTAGGTCGTTCGACACAACTAGGTCGCTAAGGCTTAGGTCGTTCGCCTCTAAGTCGCTCGATCTCTCAACTCCTTTAGGTCGTTAGTCTTTAGGTCGCTTGGCCTGTTTCGTGTTAGGTCGCTCGGCCCCTGATAGGTCGCATGCTCCTTAGGTCGCGTGGTTTGCTTACGTTAGGTCGTAAACTCCTAAGTCGCTCGATCTGCTTGCGATATTCTTAGGTCGCGCCACCGCTAGGTCGTTCTGCGTCTAGGTCGCTCGACCTCACAACCACTTAGGTCATTGGACCTTATTTCTTTTAGGTCGTTAGACCTTATTTCTTTAGGTCGTTAGGCCTTACTTCCATTAAGTCGCTCGACCTCACCACATTAGGTCGCTTGAACCCAAGGTCGCATTACCTTTAGGTCGCTCACCTTTTTACCTTTAGGTCGCATGACCCCAATTCTGTTAGGTCGCCTGACCTTAATTACTTTAGGTCGTTAGACCTTACTCCCTTTAAGTCGTTCGACCTCATAATCACTTAGGTCGCTGGACTATTGAATGATTTTGGAAATGGGTTTATTTGAAGTGAAAGTGATATCGTATTGATACGATTTTGAAATTGGAATGCGATATTGAGGCGAAAATGATTTTTGAAATGAAATCGTATATTTTGAGTAAATATGATGATTTTGAAATGGATTTGATTTTGAAGCGAATATGATATTTTGATATCAATTATGAATCGATTTGAAAATGTAAAAGATCGAACCGGTGTGAAAAATATAACGTAGTTATTAAAGAGACCGGGATCGGATATGGACATACTCTCTGTCGATACCGAAAACCACTTTAATAACTAATGCACGTGGAGTGTTGATCCAGAATGAAGTGGATGGTTTTGGTGAACGCGTTGACTGAAGAAAGAGAACGATTTTGGATGACCCCTGACATGACTAAAACAGGAGCCGCGCCGGGCCATTGAGGATCGCCATCTCTAGCGGACACACTCCTTCGATACCATGTCTATTACTTTTGTGATTCGATTTGGGTGCACCCCGCGATTTGGGAGTGTTGTTTCGCGGTGTTGGGGTAGTAGCTGCTATGCCCAACATCAGTCCGGATCACGCAACTACTAGTATCCTAGTTGGTATTGCCTCATGTACCTTGTCATACTGATTATCCTATTCGCGACCACTACGTTTCGGTTTGTACCTTGAGTATATGGATTGCCCTCTGGTGACTTCCGGTTTTGGGGAAACTACGGTCTTGTATATGCTCTTGGGAATATAAACTGTGTTAAGGGTGGAATGGGCCATGGCTTAACGCTATTTTAATACTTTTACTTTAATGTAGACATATTATAATAGCGTATTGTACTACATAGTAGATAGTTTAACGGATCCTTGAGAGATGGAAAATCCCGTAACATCTCTTAAGTTATTGCACTCACGTAAACACTGGATAGGAGGTGTCTAAAACCCGTAAACATCTCCGATGCCGTCACACTCATTTTTCTTATTCGATTTGACTTACATGAGATATTTTAGTCCTGACTCGAGTGTTTTGTCTTTTCATTACGCTCGGGTCAGCCTGAGCATTTCAGATAAGGTTGAAGATCTATTCTGGAGGACGAAGACGAAGTTTGGTATTATATCATTTGTATTCTACTACTATATTATTTTCCGTTGCATTATTGTATTATCTCTGATATGTATGTAACTCTGATTTATGATGTATAATAATAATCAAATTTATTTATTTAACAGCTTCATGAACTGTTATTTTATTATTATATCTTGTTCCTTCCGCTGCGAGATTCTGAGTTTGTTTCTGTTCTTTCTTTTCTTTTCTTATTTAACCCCAATAACCATCCGCCCTTTTGAATGGTTTAGAATCGGCATGTGTGTCTGATTTGTCCATATCCGATCCCGGTCTCTTTAATAACTACGTTATATTTTTCACACCGGTTCGATCTTTTACATTTTCAAATCGATTCATAATTGATATCAAAATATCATATTCGCTTCAAAATCAAATCCATTTCAAAATCATCATATTTACTCAAAATATACGATTTCATTTCAAAAATCATTTTCGCCTCAATATCGCATTCCAATTTCAAAATCGTATCAATACGATATCACTTTCACTTCAAATAAACCCATTTCCAAAATCATTCTATTTACTCAAAATATTCGATTCTGGAAAGCCTGAAACGAATGCAACAACTTTTGTTTAAATTCCACTGCCAAATTTTATCGTTTAGGTGACCAAAAACTGAGATTCGTTTGCTGTCCTGGAATTGGAATTTTAGTTTTGAAGCTAAACATGTTATATTTATGTTGTTTATGCTAAGTATATCGATCTATCTTTATATGCATGGTTCTAACTTGGTTATTGAGCATTTTAGTAGGTAGCAAAGGGGTTGCGCTTCGCTGTGGAGCTCGCTTCTGCGCTAAATGCAAAATGTAAGTTAAAATGCTAATAAACGCTTAATAAAAGGTACATTCTCGGATTACGGTTTATGTTGTGGTATATTATTGTGTTCCCCATGTTTTGGGATGCCTCATTCTTGTAATGAGATGTATATCATGCAATTATTACCACTGTGAAATTTTTCGGTCCTAGCCGCGCAAAGGAGGTGCTGCCGAAATTTTTCAAAAATCCGGGAGTTAGAAAATTTTGAGATTTTAAAAATCCTATAACTAAATTTTGCAAATAAGTCGTATATTTTGAATGAATTATATCTAAATGATAGTTTCCCCTTCTCATTCCTTTTCGAGGACGAAAAGTTTTAAGTGGGGGAGAATGTAACGACCCGTATTTTTAACACTTTAAAAATACGAATTAAAATGAAAATTTTGGATAAAAATCCGAAGGAAATAAAATTTTGTGTTGTTAAAAGTGAATTACAAGTTAAAATACAAAACTGAATTCTGAAATAACTTATTTGCAAATTAAATATGGATGTTAACTGGTAGTGAATGTAAATAATGGATTGAATTTGATTGTGAACCAAATTGGTTATGATTGTAAACAAAGAATAAATAAAATGGTAGATTTAATAGCGGAATTTTATGTTATTGAAACTAATATAAATAAACGTAACTTAATATTACAGTTGATTGAAATTAGATAATAACTGAAACTGTGATTTGATAAAGATGTTAACTTGTAATTGAACGTAAGTAAAGATTTAAATTTGATTGTAACAAGTAATTGAAATGAATTGAATTTGATTTTAAACAACAAAATAAATAAAATGTTACATTTAATATTGAAGTTATAATATTGAAATCAACGTAAATGAATGTAATTTAATATTACTGTGAATTTAAATAAGATGATAGCTGAAGAAAATGGAAGTAAATGAATTATAAACTATTGATAATAATGTATAAGTAAATGGTTGATTCAATAATGAAAGTGTAAATCGAAATAAAAGAATTCATTTGGAATTAAATAACTTGAATTTGAATTACAATAAAATTGAACGCTGAATCTAATATAATCTTTTATATTGGATTTATAATGGAAAACTGCATTGTAAAAGATTGTTAATTACTGTGAAATTAAAAATGGGATTTGTGAACAATTAAGATTTGATTTAAAAGTTAATAATTTAAAATTGGGAATTTTATATTGAAATTAGACTGTAGAAATAGCCATTTTTACAACTGTCTCGGATTTCGACGAAACTAGTTTCATCGGATCCGTAACAGTGAATTATTGTAAGGTTTCAATTTTCGTAGCAATCGGACTTGTCGTTTGGTCGTGCGAGCTTGAAACGCGTAGAAATTTAACGTCGTTAATTAAAATAATCGACTTCAAAAAAGCTATCTTCCATATACGATTGAATTAGGCCTTGGGACTAGTTCCATTGCGTCCGGAACGGGGGTAAAACCTTATAAACGCCTGGCGGCACGTCTCGTTTGGAGTTCGGACGATTTTGGACCTAACTTTATAAATACACACTCAAAACCGAGACAGTTTTATCATTTTTCATTTCAGAAACCCTACTTCTATCTCATGGCCGCCACCTATTCAATGGCCAGAATTTGCTCGAACTTCTTTCCTCTTTATCTCTCAATCCGTTCAACGAAATCGAAAAATTCCAAAAGCAAAAGTGTAGATCTCGACGAGCTCTTCAAATCCATACGGTTGATTCGTGCTAATTCGTCACGGATTGGTCCAGATCTGGCTTTGAAGTCGTGCGTATTTTCTTGGTTTGCGTGCAAACGGCGGCGACTGGTGATGCGAAACTTCTGGCGTTGGTGGCTCTCCTGGAGGCGCTCGCGTGGGGACATCTTGATCGAACTCCGGCTGCCTCGAGTTGCGTGCGTTTTGTGGTGGTTGTTGCGTTCATGGGTTCGGCTGTGCTAATGCGCGTAAAGAAGAAGAAGAAGGTTAAACGATTAATTAATTGCTAATCATGTTTTAAATTATATCGTTATATTAATTTAAGCGTAACTTTTGCATACGAGGTCCGCTTCGAAGCGAAACATCTGGCGACGTTGGAATCGCAGCGACGAGAGCTACGCTGCAGTTTAGGTCCGGAGACATTTGGAGCTCGTTAAAATTTTAGGTTAAATCGAACGTTGTTCGATTTGATTTAAAAATCGAAACTCAAGGTGAGTGTTTATACGCTCACAATTGACTGAATATCTTTATGGTAGTTAAATCTGACATTATGAAGTGATATGGATTTATTTGTCGTTGTTTGATAAAAATTTAATTGTCATATAGATTGTCATTTGAATTCACCGTTGAAAATTAAATTGACAGTCAAATTGAAGTTAAAATTTAATTGCAATCAAATTACCTGATATTGATAATTATGAAGTTGTTGTGAATGTTATTGGCTTTATGGTTGATTTGTTGTGATGGATGCTATTGGTCGATATTGGTTGTTTATTTATTTTGATATATCATGCTATCATCATGTATATTGTTTATTGCATATAAACTGTAAACTGAATCATTTCGAATAAATTAAGAAATAGGTTGAAATGATATACCTATGACATCTATTTGGATTGAAATGATATATGTCCATCCTTGAAATTAAAATTGAAATAATTATCCACTTGGCCATAGGTTAGGAAATTATATACGGACACCGGGTTAGTTAAATTAAATGATTTTAAAAGTTGTTTTGAAATTATTTAAATGAATTGATTTAAGAATAAAAATCCAATTTATGGAAATTGAATTATTTTGAATTGAAGCTCGAGATGTTGGAATTTAAACTTGGTAAATGAAATGGTTTAATTATTCGAAGTTTAGATTTTAAGAAAAACTGAAATACGGCGTAAATTTTCGAAAGTTGATTTGTTTTAAAAGATTGGACTTTTAATCGAACTATGAATATTTCTAAGAAAATTTATATGAAATGATATTTCAAGTTTGAGTTTGGAATTGAAAATTGATTTGAAATTGAGATTTAATTAATTTGGAATTTAATTGAAATTCAAAGAAATTTGTGAATTGGATCAAATTGAAACTATCGAATTAAATTTGAAGATAAAATTGATTTGAATAGGATTTGAACTGAAATTGATTTGGAATGTAATACTTAAATGAATTCTTGAAATTCGAATGTTAATCTAAGTTTATTGAATTGGAATTGTTCCAGAAATTAAGTAAACTACTTAATACGGATGTTTAATTTGAAGTATATTCTAAGTTGAATACGAAATGGTTTTAAAGCGAATCTTATATTCTTATATAAATATATGAACTATTTTGAAATGTGAAATATTTAAAGTTTCGAAATATATCGGAAGTGAAATTGTTTATTTTATGGTTCAAATATGTATTTGAAATTGATAATTTGAAATGGTTTATTGAGAAGCTGAATCGAGTTGAAATTGATGATTTGAAATCTGATTAAATTTTAATTTTGAAATTCGAGTTTATGTGAATCGATTTGTGAAATTTGAGGAAGCTATATTTTATATAAAGTGTTTCGATTTCCAAAGTGTTTTGATTTTAAAAGACTTATGATTTCGAAAGCGGTATAACTTTGGAAAGTGATACGATTTTGGAAATAGATTTATTTAAAGCGAAATGTTTATATTTAAATCTTGAATTTAAATACGAATTGGGTTAAATGAAGTTGCGACCTAAATTGAAATTCGAAAATGATTTTGAAATCGAAATGAGATATTGAGGCGAAAAATGATTTTGAAATGAAATCGTATATTTGAGTAGATATGATGATTTTGAAATGGATTTGATTTTGAAGCGAATATGATATTTTGATATCAATTATGAATCGATTTGAAATATAAAAGATCCAACCGGTGTGAAAAATATAACGTAGTTATTAAAGAGACCGGGATCGGATATGGACATACTCTCTGTCGATACCGAAAACCACTTTAATAACTATATTCGTGGAGTGTTGATCCAGAACGAAGTGGATGGTTTTGGTGAACGTGTTGATTTGAAGAAAGAGAACGATTTTGGATGACCCCTGACATGACTAAAACAGGAGCCGCGCCGGGCCATTGAGGATCGCCATCTCTAGCGGACACACTCCTTCGATACCATGTCTATTACTTTTGTGATTCGATTTGGGTGCACCCCGCGATTTGGGAGTGTTGTTTCGCGGTGTTGGGGTAGTAGCTGCTATGCCCAACATCAGTCCGGATCACGCAACTACTAGTATCCTAGTTGGTATTGCCTCATGTACCTTGTCATACTGATTATCCTATTCGCGACCACTACGTTTAGGTTTGTACCTTGAGTATATGGATTGCCCTATGGTGACTTCCGGTTTTGGGGAAACTACGGTCTTGTATATGCTCTTGGGAATATAAACTGTGTTAAGGGTGGAATGGGCCATGGCTTAACGCTATTTTAATACTTTTACTTTAATGTAGACATATTATAATAGCGTATTGTACTACATAGTAGATAGTTTAACGGATCCTTGAGAGATGGAAAATCCCGTAACATCTCTTAAGTTATTGCACTCACGTTGACACTGGATAGGAGATGTCAAACCCCGTAAACATCTATGACGCCGTCACACTCATATTTTCTTATTCGATTTGACTTACATGAGATATTTTAGTCCTGACTCGAGTGTTTTGTCTTTTCATTACGCTCGGGTCAGCCTGAGCATTTCAGATAAGGTTGAAGATCTATTTTGGAGGACGAAGACGGAGTTTGGTATTACATCATTTGTATTCTACTACCATATTATTTTTCCGCTGCATTATTGTATTATCTCTGATATGTATGTAACTCTGATTTATGATGTATAATAATAATCAAATTTATTTATTTAACAGCTTCATGAACTGTTATTTTATTATTATATCTTGTTCCTTCCGCTGCAAGATTCTGAGTTTGTTTCTGTTCTTTCTTTTCTTTTCTTATTTAACCCCAATAACCATCTGCCTTTTTGAACGGTTTGAGTTGAACATGTGTGGATTATTGTCGACTTGAACGGTCAAAAATGCGGGTCGTTACACTTGGTATCAGAGCTTTGGTTTAGCGATAAACCTTGGCTCTAGTGGGGAATAACTCATTGAAATAGAGGTAAACTATATGAATGAGTTGAGTGTATATGAGAGAGCGTATTTGTAATTTTGATATAAAAATGATTTTATATTGTGTTAACTTGTTCCGTTGAGTATTTATGAATTCTGGTTGGTACTTGGGACGCCAAGGCATCGATAGGAATTTCTAAACACTCGAATAGGACAGATTGACATAATATTGTTTTGGATTATATTCTATATATAAAAGACTTATCTTGAAAATTTATAAATTTTGATTGTATTGGTTAGAGATGATAATATTAGATTATCATCGTTTATTGTTGATTAGTCAATATTTCTAACTATTGACTATTGAATGATTTTAAGAAATAAAGCTTGTAAATATGATTGACAATGAATATAAATGGTAAATCAAATAAAATAAAAATGAATTTAAATTAAGATGGGGAATTTAAATTCCGGTGTTTTGAAAATTTATTAACCAAAAATTTGAAATGTATAATACAAGTATTATATGATAGTATATTCGATTAGAAATGGTTTTCAAAGGATTTTCAAATGAAGTAAGTGTTATACTCCCCTCTTGACACTAGAAAATGATTCCGGTGATGAGTGCACGCATCATCGACTTTATTTTCGAGAGTCTAAGTGGGGGAGATCACTTAATAGTTTTTCTAAACCCTGTTTTGATTAAAATTGAATTTTATTTTGTATTCTCTATAGTATGACTTGATATATATTAATATAAGTATATATTATTTCAAACTTGATTTGAAATGAAACCAGAGTTGAAATTCTTAAGTTCTTTAATATTTAATGACTTTAAACTATTGAAATAAACTAGAAACTGTACTCTTTTGGATTAAATAGAACTTGAATTGAAATTTTCTAAAGTATGTAATGAAAATAAGTATATATATATATATATTTCAATGCTGATTAAATTTTTTCTAAAAGTATGATTTGAGATATAAAGATATTAGTATATATATATATATATATTTATTTAAAAAAAAAGGGGGTTTAATCGAATCCGGAGTTGAAATTCTTAAGTTCTCTAATAAGGAATGATTTTAATTATTAAACTAAAGTAAATCTTGAATTGTTAGAAACTTATGAATTGAAAAAGGTGAAATTGAATTTAAGTGTTAAAAAAAAAATTAAAATTGTAGGAGTAACCCTTAATTTGGAAAATAATAAATTGGAAATTTATTTAATAGGTATAACACTCAAATTGAATGAAAAGAAGTTGTATATTGTTTAACTACATTCTATTTGCATAGCTATAACTTACCAAATACTTAACAAGTTTAAAATGCTAATAAGGATAAGTAAATGAATAATATACAAGTGTGGTTGCGAATAATAAAATGTGAAGATCTATTGATAGTTGTAAATATAAAGGAAATTTAAGTTGTAAAATGAATTATATTTAAAATGAATTAAATATAAAATTAGTAAATGGAAACTAATTAAATTTGAATAAAACTAAATGTCAATAAACTTGGAAGTGTATGAAATTAAAATTTTGCCTTGGAAATGTATAATTGATTTAGTGTAGATTTGGATGGATGTTAATGTTTGATATGCATTGGTTGTTAGATGGATGGTAATTGATTAAATAGAATTCATTAGTGTAAATGGAATTGAATAAAAGGAATAAAAAAAATTTAAATAATTAAATTCAAATTTGAAGCAAAGTGAAATTAAATATAATTGAATTCAAATTAAATTGAAACAAATTGACTTGAATTTAAATTATGAATGAAACAAACTTGAATAAATTGGAAACAAATCGAATGTAAACTTATTTCATGGATATATAAGAAAATAAACGACTTTGTGTTTGTGATTGTTTCTTTAGAAAATTTGAAGATTGATGGTTTGTACTTTGAAACAACAAAAGCAAAATTTGAAAAATCCAAAATACTCAAAGAGAGCTGAAATGAAAATAGCCATAACTTTTAAATGGTTGAACGAAATTAGACGATCTTAGACTTTTCAGAAAGCCTGGAAACTGTGCTACATGTTTTGTTTAGAATGTTTTGATAAATACCTTCATCCACTAGGCTTAAAACACCAATATTAGTCGCTGGTCTGTGCGAAGTAGAAATCTGAAGCACCTTAGTATTCCCGCCATAACTTTTTACTGGTTTATCGGATTTTTATGATCTTGCCCTTTCTGGAAAGCTTAGAACTTAAGCTAAAACTTTTGTTTTAAATGTTTTGTGATTTTCTGTCATTTAGAGGGTAGAAAACGTGAGTGAACGCCGCTGACCTGCGCAATGCATTGCCCAGGCTGAGGCGTATCCATTTAGAAAAATAGCCGTAACTTTTGAACAGATGGTCCGAATTTGATGATTTTGGACATTCCGGAAAGCCTGAAACGAATGCAACAACTTTTGTTTAGATTCCATTGCCAAATTTTATCGTTTAGGTGACCAAAAACTGAGATTCGTTTGCTGTCCTGGAATTGGAATTTTAGTTTTGAAGCTAAACATGTTATATTTATGTTGTTTATGCTAAGTATATCGATCTATCTTTATATGCATGGTTCTAACTTGGTTATTGAGCATTTTAGTAGGTAGCAAAGGGGTTGCGCTTCGCTGTGGAGCTCGCTTCTGCGCTAAATGCAAAATGTAAGTTAAAATGCTAATAAACGCTTAATAAAAGGTACATTCTCGGATTACGGTTTATGTTGTGGTATATTATTGTGTTCCCCATGTTTTGGGATGCCTCATTCTTGTAATGAGATGTATATCATGCAATTATTACCACTGTGAAATTTTTCGGTCCTAGCCGCGCAAAGGAGGTGCTTGCCGAAATTTTTCAAAAATCTGGGAGTTAGAAAATTTTGAGATTTTAAAAATCCTATAACTAAATTTTGCAAATAAGTCGTATATTTTGAATGAATTATATCTAAATGATAGTTTCCCCTTCTCATTCCTTTTCGAGGACGAAAAGTTTTAAGTGGGGGAGAATGTAACGACCCGTATTTTTAACACTTTAAAAATACGAATTAAAATGAAAATTTTGGATAAAAATCCGAAGGAAATAAAATTTTGTGTTGTTAAAAGTGAATTACAAGTTAAAATACAAAACTGAATTCTGAAATAACTTATTTGTAAATTAAATATGGATGTTAACTGGTAGTGAATGTAAATAATGGATTGAATTTGATTGTGAACCAAATTGGTTATGATTGTAAACAAAGAATAAATAAAATGGTAGATTTAATAGCGGAATTATAATATTGAAATCAACGTAAATGAATGTAATTTAATATTACTGTGAATTTAAATAAGATGATAGCTGAAGAAAATGGAAGTAAATGAATTATAAACTATTGATAATAATGTATAAGTAAATGGTTGATTCAATAATGAAAGTGTAAATCGAAATAAAAGAATTCATTTGGAATTAAATAACTTGAATTTGAATTACAATAAAATTGAACGCTGAATCTAATATAATCTTTTATATTGGATTTATAATGGAAAACTGCATTGTAAAAGATTGTTAATTACTGTGAAATTAAAAATGGGATTTGTGAACAATTAAGATTTGATTTAAAAGTTAATAATTTAAAATTGGGAATTTTATATTGAAATTAGACTGTAGAAATAGCCATTTTTACAACTGTCTCGGATTTCGACGAAACCAGTTTCATCGGATCCGTAACAGTGAATTATTGTAAGGTTTCAATTTTCGTAGCAATCGGACTTGTCGTTTGGTCGTGCGAGCTTGAAACGCGTAGAAATTTAACGTCGTTAATTAAAATAATCGACTTCAAAAAAGCTATCTTCCATATACGATTGAATTAGGCCTTGGGACTAGTTCCATTGCGTCCGGAACGGGGGTAAAACCTTATAAACGCCTGGCGGCACGTCTCGTTTGGAGTTCGGACGATTTTGGACCTAACTTTATAAATACACACTCAAAACCGAGACAGTTTTATCATTTTTCATTTCAGAAACCCTACTTCTATCTCATGGCCGCCACCTATTCAATGGCCAGAATTTGCTCGAACTTCTTTCCTCTTTATCTCTCAATCCGTTCAACGAAATCGAAAAATTCCAAAAGCAAAAGTGTAGATCTCGACGAGCTCTTCAAATCCATACGGTTGATTCGTGCTAATTCGTCACGGATTGGTCCAGATCTGGCTTTGAAGTCGTGCGTATTTTCTTGGTTTGCGTGCAAACGGCGGCGACTGGTGATGCGAAACTTCTGGCGTTGGTGGCTCTCCTGGAGGCGCTCGCGTGGGGACATCTTGATCGAACTCCGGCTGCCTCGAGTTGCGTGCGTTTTGTGGTGGTTGTTGCGTTCATGGGTTCGGCTGTGCTAATGCGCATAAAGAAGAAGAAGAAGGTTAAACGATTAATTAATTGCTAATCATGTTTTAAATTATATCGTTATATTAATTTAAGCGTAACTTTTGCATACGAGGTCCGCTTCGAAGCGAAACATCTGGCGACGTTGGAATCGCAGCGACGAGAGCTACGCTGTAGTTTAGGTCCGGAGACATTTGGAGCTCGTTAAAATTTTAGGTTAAATCGAACGTTGTTCGATTTGATTTAAAAATCGAAACTCAAGGTGAGTGTTTATACGCTCACAATTGACTGAATATCTTTATGGTAGTTAAATCTGACATTATGAAGTGATATGGATTTATTTGTCGTTGTTTGATAAAAATTTAATTGTCATATAGATTGTCATTTGAATTCACCGTTGAAAATTAAATTGACAGTCAAATTGAAGTTAAAATTTAATTGCAATCAAATTACCTGATATTGATAATTATGAAGTTGTTGTGAATGTTATTGGCTTTATGGTTGATTTGTTGTGATGGATGCTATTGGTCGATATTGGTTGTTTATTTATTTTGATATATCATGCTATCATCATGTATATTGTTTATTGCATATAAACTGTAAACTGAATCATTTCGAATAAATTAAGAAATAGGTTGAAATGATATACCTATGACATCTATTTGGATTGAAATGATATATGTCCATCCTTGAAATTAAAATTGAAATAATTATCCACTTGGCCATAGGTTAGGAAATTATATACGGACACCGGGTTGGTTAAATTAAATGATTTTAAAAGTTGTTTTGAAATTATTTAAATGAATTGATTTAAGAATAAAAATCCAATTTATGGAAATTGAATTATTTTGAATTGAAGCTCGAGATGTTGGAATTTAAACTTGGTAAATGAAATGGTTTAATTATTCGAAGTTTAGATTTTAAGAAAAACTGAAATACGGCGTAAATTTTCGAAAGTTGATTTGTTTTAAAAGATTGGACTTTTAATCGAACTATGAATATTTCTAAGAAAATTTATATGAAATGATATTTCAAGTTTGAGTTTGGAATTGAAAATTGATTTGAAATTGAGATTTAATTAATTTGGAATTTAATTGAAATTCAAAGAAATTTGTGAATTGGATCAAATTGAAACTATCGAATTAAATTTGAAGATAAAATTGATTTGAATAGGATTTGAACTGAAATTGATTTGGAATGTAATACTTAAATGAATTCTTGAAATTCGAATGTTAATCTAAGTTTATTGAATTGGAATTGTTCCAGAAATTAAGTAAACTACTTAATACGGATGTTTAATTTGAAGTATATTCTAAGTTGAATACGAAATGGTTTTAAAGCGAATCTTATATTCTTATATAAATATATGAACTATTTTGAAATGTGAAATATTTAAAGTTTCGAAATATATCGGAAGTGAAATTGTTTATTTTATGGTTCAAATATGTATTTGAAATTGATAATTTGAAATGGTTTATTGAGAAGCTGAATCGAGTTGAAATTGATGATTTGAAATCTGATTAAATTTTAATTTTGAAATTCGAGTTTATGTGAATCGATTTGTGAAATTTGAGGAAGCTATATTTTATATAAAGTGTTTCGATTTCCAAAGTGTTTTGATTTTAAAAGACTTATGATTTCGAAAGCGGTATAACTTTGGAAAGTGATACGATTTTGGAAATAGATTTATTTAAAGCGAAATGTTTATATTTAAATCTTGAATTTAAATACGAATTGGGTTAAATGAAGTTGCGACCTAAATTGAAATTCGAAAATGATTTTGAAATCGAAATGAGATATTGAGGCGAAAAATGATTTTGAAATGAAATCGTATATTTGAGTAGATATGATGATTTTGAAATGGATTTGATTTTGAAGCGAATATGATATTTTGATATCAATTATGAATCGATTTGAAATATAAAAGATCCAACCGGTGTGAAAAATATAACGTAGTTATTAAAGAGACTGGGATCGGATATGGACATACTCTCTGTCGATACCGAAAACCACTTTAATAACTATATTCGTGGAGTGTTGATCCAGAACGAAGTGGATGGTTTTGGTGAACGTGTTGATTTGAAGAAAGAGAATGATTTTGGATGACCCCTGACATGACTAAAACAGGAGCCGCGCCGGGCCATTGAGGATCGCCATCTCTAGCGAACACACTCCTTCGATACCATGTCTATTACTTTTGTGATTCGATTTGGGTGCACCCCGCGATTTGGGAGTGTTGTTTCGCGGTGTTGGGGTAGTAGCTGCTATGCCCAACATCAGTCCGGATCATGCAACTACTAGTATCCTAGTTGGTATTGCCTCATGTACCTTGTCATACTGATTATCCTATTCGCGACCACTACGTTTAGGTTTGTACCTTGAGTATATGGATTGCCCTCTGGTGACTTCCGGTTTTGGGGAAACTACGGTCTTGTATATGCTCTTGGGAATATAAACTGTGTTAAGGGTGGAATGGGCCATGGCTTAACGCTATTTTAATACTTTTACTTTAATGTAGACATATTATAATAGCGTATTGTACTACATAGTAGATAGTTTAACGGATCCTTGAGAGATGGAAAATCCCGTAACATCTCTTAAGTTATTGCACTCACGTTGACACTGGATAGGAGATGTCAAACCCCGTAAACATCTATGACGCCGTCACACTCATATTTTCTTATTCGATTTGACTTACATGAGATATTTTAGTCCTGACTCGAGTGTTTTGTCTTTTCATTACGCTCGGGTCAGCCTGAGCATTTCAGATAAGGTTGAAGATCTATTTTGGAGGACGAAGACGGAGTTTGGTATTACATCATTTGTATTCTACTACCATATTATTTTTCCGCTGCATTATTGTATTATCTCTGATATGTATGTAACTCTGATTTATGATGTATAATAATAATCAAATTTATTTATTTAACAGCTTCATGAACTGTTATTTTATTATTATATCTTGTTCCTTCCGCTGCAAGATTCTGAGTTTGTTTCTGTTCTTTCTTTTCTTTTCTTATTTAACCCCAATAACCATCTGCCTTTTTGAACGGTTTGAGTTGAACATGTGTGGATTATTGTCGACTTGAACGGTCAAAAATGCGGGTCGTTACACCTTATATCTCTTAGGTCGCTCGATCTCTCAACTCCTTTAGGTCGTTATTCCTTAGGTCGCATGGCCTCTTCACTGCTTAGGTCGCTAGGTCGCTTGACCTGCTTGAACTCCTTAGCTTGACACTGTTAGGTCGCGCAGCAGCTTAGGTCGCATCACTTATAGGTCGTTCGACCTATATTTCCTTAGGTCGCACGGCATGTTAGGCCGCACTTCCTATTTTCTACTTTGATGCATTTCGAGCTGATTTCCTTGGATTTCATTCACGTCTTCGAACGCGAATTTTTGTGACTTGTTGATTCTACAATCAATTTCTGTGATTTGTCACTTTAAAAACATGAAGGTTTTAATACTAGTAGTAAATATCAAAGCTCTTTCTTCCAAATGATTTCAACACTATTTTAAATATCAAAAGTTCGTTTTCTCAAACCGATTTCCAATCTACTAGTATATACAACCCTTTACTTCACTCGGATGAGAAATCGAATTAAACGACTTAGTAAAACGAGTGGTATGAAACGCTCGCGTTTACTTTGTCGGTTAGCTCTTGGACTTGTTCGATTGAAACCTTTTGTGACAATTTCCTAGTGAAGATCTATAGTTTGTTCGTAAATATTTAAGTTAAGCTAGTGGTTATGGGACATGAAGCTAAACTCATATATTTACTGGCTTAGTGTAATTGACACTTCTATATGATCATGACAATCATTTTTGTGATTTAGACTAGCAACTGTGCGATGTCTATTTGTCTGCGAGGGAGACTAGACCCCGCTTATGTGATGTTTCTACTCACATATATGGGGTAGCACCCCATGGTCTTCGGGCCGTTCATGTGTTAAAATTTAATGGATAGCTTCCATGAGATAGCTTCTCATTCATGTGTTACACGTGTTGGTGAGTTTTCATGCTCCCGTTCTTGTGATAGGCCTCCCCCCTTTTTTATGTGATTTCTGGATTTCATGTGTTGATTTCTGGAATTTGTGCTTCACCAATTTTCATGATTTTTATTGATATGTTATCAATTTATGTGTATGGGTGAATTCGTGTGTCATTGACTTGTTATGAATACAAGTTTAGGGTATGATACCCTATTTTATCTTTGAGAAGATTCTTGTGATATTGATTAATCTCTTGTTGATTTTCAATTACATACTTATAGTAGTATGCCATTATGGTTATTACATGTTCATGCCATGTCTTTTACTTTATACCATATCATCTGATATTTATAGCTAGACTGATCCGTTTATTATTTTCTTATAAATAATACTCGGGTCAGACCGAGATGTTACAGGTGCTTCTGCTTGACTTCTCTCCAAGGATCTATTACTCTGACTTTTGGCTAACTACTTAGATTAGTAGTTTTTGTTGTACACATTGGAGATATTGACTCATTGATGTATTCTTTTGTATAGCACATGTTGCTATTCTTTTTGTATTATCGTGGGTCTTTCTGACCACTACTCTGATGTACACTTTCACGTGTTATATACATATTCATATCTTCTTCCGCCTTTGTGATATGGATGTCTATGACTGATTTATGTTATGATTACTTCTATGTTTGTTTCCGAAGATTATATATAGCCACCGTGTGATAGCTTTGAGTTTGTATCGGTATGTCGGATTTCCTCCTTAAAAGATATGCATTCTATTCTATCTGACATATCGGTGCTCGCACAAAGAAGTTACATGGAGGGTCGCTCTTCCACAGCCTTATTCTCCGTGCTAATTGACAGCACTACCTCGTAGTGTTCTTAGTTAGCATGGGTATAGAGGTGGGGCGTCACAGCTTGGTATCAGAGCCAAACTTCGGAACAATGTAGAATAACTTAACAAGGATCATCGTCCTAAGTCCTTCTTAGGAGTTGTACCTTAGGATTAATTCGAGTCTTCGTACCGATTCATCATATTTTCTTTTATGATTCCTTGTTTTATCTATCAAGATTGCTTGATAGTCATTCTGAGAATTACCTTTTTCTTCTTCCTCCTTTCTTAAAGAAGAAGAGATGGTTAATTCTGGCAGTCCTAGCGCTAGTCAATCCAGTAGTCCTTCTCTGGATGGCGTATTCATGTCTGCCCAACAACTTTTGGATCTTGCTAAGAATCAAAGGTTTATCTGTGCTTTGGGTAAGAACCCCGAAATGGTTTTACCTCTGAAACTTGAAGTTCCTTTCAATCAACTTGTGGATATCACTCTTCGACATGAAGAGGCTGGTAAAGGAATTGATAGTGATATTGGGATTTCCAAGAAGAGGCATATTAAGTTCAAAAGCCCTTATCCCGATAAGAAGGTGAAGCAACCTACTTTGGTAGCAAAGAATCCAAACTCTATTTGTAAAGGATGCTTCAATTGTAATTCTAAGGACCACTATGCAAAGGAGTGTCCGGAACCACTCTTTTGTCGTTATTGCAAAAATTCTAGTCATCATATTTCTGTCTGCCCCATACTTCTAAGCAAGAAGAAGGTGGAACCAGAAACTTCAGTAGCCGAGACACCTACCCCAAGTTGTAACCAATGCTTCAATTGTGGTTCCACAGACCATTATGTAATTAAGTGCCCGGAACCCCTTTATTGCCTCTATTGCAGAGGATCAGGTCATTACTTATCTACGTGTCCCAAACTTCTAAGGAAGAGAAAAAGGAAAGCTGCAAGCCCTAGCAACTCTTCTCTTGGTCAAGGTATTTCTTACTCAATCCTTGATTACACTTGTTTTGTGATTGTCCTATTCGAGTTCTTTTTGATATGGGTTCATCTTATCCTTTTTATACCAAAAGAACTTGTCGACTCTTTTTCTTTAAAACATTTTTGGGCTTGATGACTTCTTTGAGAATTGCGAATCTGGTTGGTGGATCCACAACACTCAATTTGTTTTTTTATTGACGTCGAAATTATTTCATGTGATTTTTCTTTCCGAACCGATTGGCATATTATGCGTTGTTTAGGTTTCGGAATTGATTTGCATGAAAGGATTGGCTTAATCATTATGAGGCCCATATCCTTTTTTTCCGAATGGACTAATTCATTTTCGACATTTTTAATCTGTTAAGCAGATTCATATTTTTTCCTTTGTGATTTCGATTCCAAATTTATGGCATCATCTTATTCTTTAAGCTCACGTGTTGAGTAGAGAATTATTTCTCTCAATTGAGTAGTTGTGAATTTTCCGGAATCTTTGAGCTTGTCTTAGGATCATCACCTAAGCAATCTTTTAAGAGGTGTTAAGGTCTTTTCAGTTTGACCTTGCCCCCGGATTTAATTAGCTAGGAGTTGCAGGCGTAAGCATTCCGCTTACCACATTCCGCACTCGGTATGCTTCTTGTGAATGACTTATTATATCATTCGGTTTATCCAGCTTATTTCATCCAATTTATAAATCGAGTATTCTATGAATATCTCAATAATTCCATTCTTGTATTTATTAATTTTGGATGAAAATAGAAATTTAAAATTTTGCAAATCTTTTTCATAAGATTTATTTATAAGTACAATTTGATTTTTAATTAAACAAGCAAAGAATATTCTCAAAACTTTTAAGAGATATTTTCATCATATAGAAGATGATTTTGTGTTGTATTGCCCATTTAGTGTTTTAAGAATTCTGGTCGATGCGCTTGATCAACGTTATCGATAGGGATTTCCTAAACGCTTTGATGAGACAATCAGACACAATAAATTGACTTGTAAAATGTAAATTTTTCTATAAAGGTAATTGTGATTTTGAAAGTTTTAGCTTTTCGGGAAAGAAGATTAAATTCTTTCTTTTCGGTACTCTTATCCTTGTGATTCCCGAAGGGAACCAAAACTTTATCTTTTGTACCAATGCTAATCGTATTGGTTTGGATGCCATTCTCTTGCAAAAGAGAGCGCGCAATCACTTGTGCTTCTAAATCCTAAAAGCCGATCGAGGCTAGGTATGTCACTTATGATCTGGTACTCGCGGCTATTGATTTTGCTTTCCAAGTTTGGCATCATCATCCTGGGGAAGAAATTTGTTCTCCACCTCGATTATAAATTATTGGGATATCTATTTTCTCATAAGGAATTTAATTTGTGTCAACCACGTTGGCTCGAATCCCTTGTATCTTATGATCTTGATATCCTTTACACCCCAGAAAGGGAAACCGTGTTGCCAATACCCTTAGTCTTAAGCAAACAGGCAGTTATTTCTTTGATGATATCCGAATGGAATGATCTCGAGATTTCCTCCACTTGTGAGATTCGAGATCGTGAGTTCTAATTCATGTTCAACTCTTGTTTTATGAAGCCTTGAGGCTCATCCTTCTCTTTTAGACTGCAATCTTGAAGCTCAAAGGCTAGATCCTGAATTGGCTCTTTTTAGCCAAAGTTGTAGGGATAAAATTAATATTGAAAGTTGAAAGACTTCGATATTGATTTCGTGGCGGCATTCGAAAATTTGGTAGACTTATCGTACCAAATATTAGTGATCTTCGTAAAAGATACTTTAGAAGATTCTCATCATTCTAAATTTACCATTCATCCCGGTAGAAGTAAAATGTACGCCGAAGTGAGGCGGCTTTATTATTGGGAGTGAATGAAATCTGTTATTGCTAACTTTGTAAGTGTTGCATGACTTGCCAACTTCAAAAAGGCATGGTGGTTTATTACAACCTTTAGAAATTCCAATTTGGAAGTGGGATCAAATTTCCATGGATTTTAGTTATAGCCTTTCCCATTCTTGTTCGGGTCATGATAGCTTATGGGTGATAGTTGACAGACTTACTATATCCGCCCATTTTATTTTCGTTCGGTCTAACCAAACCGTTTCTCTTTTGGCCAAACTCTTTATCAAGGAAATTACTAAATTGCATGGTGTCCCTACTTCTATTGTTAGCAATCACGATCCATTGTTTAATAGTGGATTTTGGGAAAGTCTTTGAGATTTTTAACACCGCTTATCACCCCCAGTCCGATGGACAAACTGAGCGTGTGAATCAAACTCTTGAAGATCTTCTTTGTGCTTGTGTGCTTGATTTCGGTGGAAGTTGGGAAGATCATATTTCACTCGTTGAATTTTCCTATAATAATAGCTTCTAATCTAGTATGGGTATGGCACCTTTCGAGGCACTCTATGGAAGGCCATGCCGATCCCCTTCTTGTTGGCTTGAGGCCGGTGAGAAGCTGGTTTTAGGTCCAGATTTTTATTCGTGTTTCATCTATTAACGGTGTTTTACGTTTCAGTCGATCGGGAAAGTTAGCACCTCAATATATTGGGCCATTTCCTATCACTGGACATAGTGAATCCATGATGTATCGCCTTTTATTTCCGGCTCAAATTTTCTGCTATTCGTGACATGTTTCACATTTCTCGATTACGGAAATGCTTTTGAGATTCCGATTTTTATTCTTGAGTCTGGTGTTGTGGAAGAAACTGAAGTTTCACCTAATTTAACTTTTGAGCAGCATCCTATTCGTATTATTGTTTCGGAAGTCAAACGTCTTCGAAAATAAAGATATTCTCTTTGTATGAGTTCTATGATTCTCAAATCCCAAGGATTTCTCTAGGGGAATCTAGAGTATTCATCAAGCGAGCACATCCGGACTTACTTTCTCATGCTCTTTATGGTGAACTTCTTATTTCAAATTTCTTTTTGTGTTAATATGCTTTTATGGTTGTTACTTTTTATTTCCATCTTATATATTGCGAGGACGCAATTTCTTTAAGGAGGGGAGTCTGTAACAACCCACATATTTATCGATTTTATATTTAAATATTTTATCGTTAGTTGGATGTTAGTCCGAAAAGCTACTTTTTGCATACGGTCAAATTAGGACTCGAGACCACCTCCATTGAGTTCAAAATGACGTTTGCGATCTTTTTGAGTGTAAACTTCGATATGTTTAGAGATAGTGAAATTTTCATCACTTTTTGCTTTGGGCTTTTGGTTTGGGCTGAACCACTACTAACTCAGTCCAACCCCCTCCTTCTCTTCACAACTTCATTTCTTCATTTCCTAAACATAGAAGCTTCATCAAAAATGGAGGAGGGAATGGGAAATTAAAACTCCAAGCTCAAATTCAATTGCAATCCATCATTCAACTCCAAATTCAAGAAGAGGACATTGATTCAAGCTTGGGACTGTTATTGCTTTGCTTCAAGCTTCATCTTCATTGATTTTTGGTGCAAAGGTGAGATTTTTATCTCACATTCTTGCCTATAACTGTCATTGGATTGCTAGAAATGATTCCCTATCTCTTGTGCACGTATATTTGCTTTTGGTTTGAATTGAATTGGTGAAAATCCCAAATTTTAGTGTGCTTCAGCAATTTCCTGGGTTAGGTCGCATTGCCTCGGAACTGGCTTGTCCCCATTTAGGTCGCTGGGCATTAGGTCGCTCGCGTATGAGAAGCCAGGCCTGCAAAACAGCTTGTTCGCCTTTAGGTCGTTCGACACAACTAGGTCGCTAAGGCTTAGGTCGTTCGCCTCTAAGTCGCTCGATCTCTCAACTCCTTTAGGTCGTTAGTCTTTAGGTCGCTTGGCCTGTTTCGTGTTAGGTCGCTCGGCCCCTGATAGGTCGCATGCTCCTTAGGTCGCTTGGTTTGCTTACGTTAGGTCGTAAACTCCTAAGTCGCTCGATCTGCTTGCGATATTCTTAGGTCGCGCCACCGCTAGGTCGTTCCGCGTCTAGGTCGCTCGACCTCACAACCACTTAGGTCGTTGGACCTTATTTCTTTTAGGTCATTAGACCTTATTTCTTTAGGTCGTTAGGCCTTACTTCCATTAAGTCGCTCGACCTCACCACATTAGGTCGCTTGAACCCAAGGTCGCATTACCTTTAGGTCGCTCGCCTTTTTACCTTTAGGTCGCATGACCCCAATTCTGTTAGTTCGCCTGACCTTAATTACTTTAGGTCGTTAGACCTTACTCCCTTTAAGTCGTTCGACCTCATAATCACTTAGGTCGCTGGACCTTATATCCCTTAGGTCGCTCGATCTCTCAACTCCTTTAGGTCGTTATTCCTTAGGTCGCATGGCCTCTTCACTGCTTAGGTCGCTAGGTCGCTTGACTTGCTTGCACTCCTTAGCTTGACACTGTTAGGTCGCGCAGCAGCTTAGGTCGCATCACTTATAGGTCGTTCGACCTATATTTCCTTAGGTCGCTCGGCATGTTAGGCCGCACTTCCTATTTTCTACTTTGATGCATTTTGAGCCGATTTCCTTGGATTTCATTCACGTCTTCGAACGCGAATTTTTGTGACTTGTTGATTCTACAATCAATTTCTGTGATTTGTCACTTTAAAAACATGAAGGTTTTAATACTAGTAGTAAATATCAAAGCTCTTTCTTCCAAATGATTTCAACACTATTTTAAATATCAAAAGTTCGTTTTCTCAAACCGATTTCCAATCTACTAGTATATACAACCCTTTACTTCACTCGGATGAGAAATCGAATTAAACGACTTTGTAAAACGAGTGGTATGAAACGCTCGCGTTCACTTTGTTGGTTAGCTCTTGGACTTGTTCGATTGAACCCTTTTGTGACAATTTCCTAGTGAAGATCTACAGTTTGTTCATAAATATTTAAGTTAAGCTAGTGGTTATGGGACATGAAGCTAAACTCATATATTTACTGGCTTAGTGTAATTGACACTTCTATATGATCATGATGATCATTTTTGTGATTTAGACTAGCAACTGTGCGATGTCTCTTTGTCTGCGAGGGAGACTAGACCCCGCTTATGTGATGTTTCTACTCACATATATAGGGTAGCACCCCATGGTCTTCGGGCCGTTCATGTGTTAAAATTTAATGGATAGCTTCCATGAGATAGCTTCTCGTTCATGTGTTACACGTGTTGGTGAGTTTTCATGCTCCCGTTCTTGTGATAGGCATCCCCCCTTTTTATGTGATTTCTGGATTTCGTGTTTTGATTTCTAGAATTTGTGCTTCACCAATTTTCATGATTTTTATTGATATGTTATCAATTTATGTGTATGGGTGAATTCGTGTGTCATTGACTTGTTATGACTACAAGTTTAGGGTATGATACCCTATTTTATCTTTGAGAAGATTCTTGTGATATCGATTAATCTCTTGTTGATTTTCAATTACATACTTATAGTAGTATGCCATTATGGTTATTACATGTTCATGCCATGTCTTTTACTTTATACCATATCATCTGATATTTATAGCTAGACTGATTCGTTTATTATTTTCTTATAAATAATACTCGGGTCAGACCGAGATGTTACAAGTGCTTCTGCTTGACTTCTCTCCAGGGATCTATTACTCTGACTTTTGGCTAACTACTTAGATTAGTAGTTTTTGTTGTACACATTGGAGATATTGACTCATTGATGTATTCTTTTGTATAGCACATGTTGCTATTCTTTTTGTATTATCGTGGATCTTTCTGACCACTACTCTGATGTACACTTTCACGTGTTATATACATATTCATATCTTCTTCCGCCTTTGTGATATGGATGTCTGTGACTGATTTATGTTATGATTACTTCTATGTTTGTTTCCGAAGATTATATATAGCCACCGTGTGATAGCTTTGAGTTTGTATCGGTATGTCGGATTTCCTCCTTAAAAGATATGCATTCTATTCTATCTGACATATCGGTGCTCGCACAAAGAAGTTACATGGAGGGTCGCTCCTCCACAGCCTTATTCTCCATGCTAATTGACAGCACTACCTCGTAGTGTTCTTGGTTAGCGTGGGTATAGAGGTGGGGCGTCACATATATATAGCAATGTAAATAACTAATAGCAGCACATTTCAATTGTCGTTTCAATTGAAATCAAATTTAATAAATATAAGAACGTTAATCGTGAGTGATTGCTCACCTTTCGAGGTTAGAGATGGACGAAAATGAGATGAGTTACGAATCCAAAGCAAAGTAAGATGAACATGGATTTTACGGACAAAGCTGATAGATAAAGAATTGATGAAATAATTTAGAATCTGCATGATATAGACTGAAACGATATATATATATATATTATTTTATTATATTATTTTCTTAAACCAATATTAAATTTGGAACTCCTATTTAAAAATAATATATATACATTTTCAAATAAATACTAAATTTAAACCACTATAAATAAAATCTCAGACTCATGTATACATATATATATAATTTAATATATAATCCTATACAAACTTACATACATATTATACAAAATCAATATGTATTATAAGCATCAGCATAAATTGATATAACTTCATTTATAAAATATATATATATATATATATTTAAAATCAATTTGATCATACATAAAATCTATGTTTTTTAAGCATGCTATATAGGTGCAGACACTGTAAATATGAAATTACAATTAAATATAAAATCACATGCTACTATATAAAACAATTATATGTAGACATTGCGAATACTATAGAAAATATACACCAAAATATAATTATCTTTCAGGCAAGTATGTACACCCAACCTTGTTCAAATATATAAGCTAATGGATATACAAACAAACAGTTCAAATATATATACTATATACAACGAACCTTACATTAGATCTATACGTATATATTAATATATATACTTTGAAATATGTGTTATAAAATATATCAATGCCAACATATTATATTTCTGTGCTAGTACTTATACAAACCTATTACATAATAAAATATAATGTTAAAAAAATATATACAACAAATCATATATAAGCTAGTATAACATATATACACCATTATCTATATACAGTAACTACTATAAACTAATATATATACGAATATATCTTATATATAACTGCAGATGATAATATTGTAAACAAATTTCACAATACCATAAAAATAAAGAAGGGGATCGGTGATGGCTTGGCTGAGCTCGGCAAGAGAAAAAAGCAGGTCAGCCAGAGGCGCGAGTTTTGCGGAGTCTAGGCGGTGAGAGGAGCCGGCTGATTTTGGCCAAGAGGGAGGACGATGGGTGCTATGGCATAGGAAGAAAGGGATGCTGACATGGCAGGGACGTGCTGCACGGTTTGAGGAGGGTGTTAGTCTTAAAGGGACGTGGCTTGAGGAGGAGCAAGGCCGAGACTTGCGGTGGTGGCAAATAGAGAGGCGGCACGGTGGAGGAAGGTTTGGGTCTCGGGTTTGTGGCGAAGCTAAAGGCGGGTTTATGGTTGATAACGTGGGAAGTCAGCAAGCACGAGCAGGAGGAAAGAAATCAAAAGAAAGAAATGGAGGAGAGAACTTGAATAGGCATTCACGTTTTTCTTTTATTATATATTTTTATTTTACAAACCGATAGAACAATGAAAGCAACCAAAAATAAAAGCAACCAGTGGGATTGTAAAAGTTTGATATTAATATCTAGGAATATTAAAAGGTTAGTGACTGATTGATTTAACGATACATAGATGAAGGATCATGGAAACCCAAAAGTTTAAAATGTGTACCGGTACGATTAACCGTTCCACAGATTTCATCGCGTACCGGATTTTCGAAATACACAAATGAATACACTGTTGAGATCAGCACGACGAGACGATCAAAACTGTATATAGATATACGTGGTACGACCATCCTATCAAAAGTCGATAATCGGTACCGAAAATGCTGCAAATTTGCCAGAAATAAAATAAACGGAGCAATAACAGTCAAAATTTGACGATACGAAAGACGACGTCTCACTCAGAAGATGATTACAAATTTATTATACAAAAATATTTAGGTTTGGAAAATATTTTATTATCATCAAATATTAACTGATTTAAATTGAAATAAAATTACATAAGAAAATAAACTTTCATATTATCTGATGAAAATTTACAGTTGCTATGTTTAAGCAGACGTATTCCAAATATTAATTTTTCCAAATTCAATTATTTAAAATTTCACAAAAATTTAGTTTAATTACGTTATTAAAACAGTTAAAATTTACGGGTCGTTACATATTAATTCAATAGGTTAATTAGTTAATAAAAATATACATGTATTATATATTATGATATATGTTATGTTATTTTAAAATGTTAAATTAACATAAGTAAACATCTTTATATAAATAAATTTCAAAATTGATATAAATTTAATTAAAAAAATTTAGTTAAATAATATACACGTATATATGATATATGTGTTACACTATAAAAGGTTATGGTATATATATATACATACATATATATTATTTAATATAAATGTTATATTAAGATAATATAAAATTAATTAAATGTTAATTAATTAAATAAGATTTAATTAATATAATATTATACATAAGACTATTGTATAAGTAATATGAAATATAAAAGTTATATAATAATAAAATTTATATAATATGAATGTATAAGTTAAAGGTGGAACATTTAGAAACCCTAAATAGACTTGAGGAATAAATACATATGTAAATGTATGTATATCGTGATGCGATGTGTCCGACACTTGAATCTCGAGGGTATTTCATAAGAAATACATTATTTCGTAAGTCGATATCACTCAATATAATATATTGAAGATTATGAATCTTCAATTTAATGATATACTCAACTATATACATACACACACACACACACACACACATATATATTACTTGCATACTCCTTAGTTGTTAGCAAACTAAAGCTAGAGATGTTATGAATAGTATTATTAATATATTGAATGGACAAGGTAAGATAACTATATGTATTTTTTGAAAATACCCAAGGTACGTATACTATACTTAGGCCACTGCGATATGGTAGGTATGAGTGAAAAATTTCATTTTTATTTGTTGAGCAAACTCAAAGTCGAATTGAAATTAGGACAAATTACCACCGATAAGGAGTTATCCATCATTTGTGGGGCTATGACTTGTTGAGAAAACTTAAGGTCATAATCCCAAGCCAGTCAAGTCCTAACACCCACTAGTGAGGTTGAAAGACTTTTATGTTTCGTCTTACGGTTTAGAGAAACATAAAAGACAAGTGAGAGCCTTATTAGAAAAATGAAATGATAACATTTAACATTTCAAATATTGTAAGAACATATGTTATATAATGTTATAATAATCTACATTGATAAATTTGTGCATTTAATATGTATGATAAAACGTTTATCAATTAAGATATGCAATTGAACTGAATTGAAGATTGACAAATAGAAGTATAACATACTTACTATTAAATACTTCTTACATGTTAATGATTTCAATACACATGCAAGTTCCTAATTTTACAATTACTTAATACGTTCGTAATTTGGTAGCTTACTTGTTTATTTGGTTGAGACCGTGTATTGCATTCTATGAGTTTCGAACAAAAAAGCAATACAAGAATATGGTATTTGATCCATATAAAATTGCATATATATGTTATATTGTGAACGCTCACAACTTGTTATGTACAATATTGTAACGACCCGTATTTTTACGGATCAAAACATTCTAAAATGATTGACCTTTGGTTGTATTGTTGTTAAGTCATTTCAGGTTTTAGCAGAATTTTTCTTAAGTGTTAAGTCGGCTGACGAGTTAAGATAGTGGTCGACTTAAGACCTGGACGACTTAGTAGTTAGCATGTCTGACAAGTTATTTGTTAAGTCGTTGCCGAGTTAAGGAAGTGGGGTTGACCGACTTAAGAGGTTAGGGCGACCTAAGGAAGAATAGTAGGCAGCCTAAGTATTCTGGAGTAGAGTTAGGTCGGCAACGACCTAAGGACATGTTGTGAGCGACCTAAGTGTTTGGGTGTTAAGTGTTAGGTCGGCAGTGTGTGTTGAGTTATGAGTCGGTAGGTCGTCTCCTGTGTTAAGTTGTTGAGTCGTCAACCGACTTAGGACTTGGGTTTTGCGACAGTATGATGAGTCTGCTTCGTTGGGTCGGTCTTATGGTTAAGTCGTTAGGTCGTATAGGCTGGTTAACTCGGCATAGCAGTAAGTCGTAAGTCGTCTAACTAGTTAAGGCGCGTGTGCATTAAGTCGTAGGCAGGATTCGTATATGCGCATGTGTTGAGTCGGAGGTTGCTAGGTCGGCAGAGGCTTAAGTGTTAAGTCGGCACCGACTTAAGAAGATAGCCGAGTTACGACTTAAGGACAGATTTCAGCTATAAATAGGAGGGGTTGTTCTCACTTTTTGGGATCCGGATTTTTGAAGCGACGAAAGTGCTGCCATTTTGAGAGCTCGACTTCTACACTTCTTCACTTCTTTTCTCCACTCTAATCTAGTGCTTCCATCCATCCAAATCGAAGATCAAGATTGAAGATTCAAGAGCTTAGATTGAAGATCTTCATCTTTTCAAGAGAGATTTCTTCGTTTGAAGCGGATTTGTGATAGATCTAGCTTAGTTCTTCGCTGTCCAGATCTGAAGCGTGTTGATTTGGGTTTGTTTAGGTGATTTGGTGAGTGGTGATTATCTCTCACACGGATCCAAAGGAGTATATCGGATTGTTGGCTCGATTTGGTGTTAAAATAGTGATTTCCATGCATTTTCTTCATCCTATGTGTAGATCCATATAGATCCATTGTTCATGATGATGTTACATCCATTTTATCATATGTTAACCTATGCAAGTTCATTCATCAAGTTTGTAGAGATATAATCCATGTTTTCATGCTTATTGGACTTTCAACTCTTTAATTACGAAAATGCCATTATTGTTATAATTGTCTACTTAGATCATTTTTGAATGCTTGATTACTTGGATTTATGTTTGATTTGATTGATTGTTATGAACTAGATGATTGATGATTAGATTTAGATCGAAGGTGATTCAAAAGCTAAGGGAAAGGCTCTTGAATTGGGAAAGTTGCTCGTGGCATATGTAGCGGGATGATGAAGCTCTTATGCATAGATTCGATGATGTGATGTTGGGATGAGGCTTTGCGAGGATGTAATGAAGCAAGGCAATCATATGATGAAGACTTGGTCTAATCCAGACGGGATCATTCCAAGCATGTTGATAACTCGGTGATATGGTTCGAGTTGAGGATAATGAATGGATATGAGAATAGTCGTCGAGGAGGATGACTAGGAGGCTTGGATAGCATCGTTGTTGAAGGTTCTAGCATGCTCTAAGCAAGAGTACGTTTGGGCAGATTCGATAGTCCCAACGGCCAACTGTTGATGGTCGAGTACTCTGGGCAGATTCGATAGTCCTAGGCACGGGCTGCGACGACGTGCGGGAGTTATGTCTAGAACCAGGGTTTCCATTAGCCCTTGACGGACGGCTGAAAGAATGTGCCGGTCATTCAATTAACGGTGATATCGAAGCAATGATAACAGTGATAGCCAGAGTCATGGATGTTTGGTTGTATCGTCATTCGGACTCAAGAGCGGTATTTTCTGGGTGCTTATCTGATTTAGGCCTTGGTACTTGGAAAACATCGCCCTTGACTCGAGTGATAGTAGTTTTACTTTAAATTGTATGCTCTGCTATGTTTGTTTCTGCTTAGTGTGTGTCTGGGGGCTATCACTGTAGAATGAGGTTGGAGTGGGAGGGTTGTATTCCTATTCCTTTTTCCTTTATGCTCTTTTGGTATGTTGTTAGTTAATTTACTGCTCACTAAGACTGTTGTCTGACTCAAGGCTTTATGTTTTAATTCTTATTGCCTTGGGCTGTTCGTCCATTTTGGGACGGGCAGACTAGGTAGCAGGTAACAGGTGCTGTTCTCTTCTCACGATGCTGATATCGAAGATGAGCTAGAGGGTTGCATATTATCTTCTTATTATATGTACCGGATATTCCACTGTTTTGTATTCTCTGAGAGATATGTAGTGAGGCTGGATGTATTGACTATGTGATGCTTGTATTCAACTATTATGGAGTTTTATATGATGTCATTTCGTTCTGTAAAGCTTCACTATACATATGTTCTATTGTATTTTTTCCATGCGCTGTGAGTAATACGATAGATTCTGTTGTTTTAAATCTTACCTTGACAATCGTCCATGGTCGCCTGGCACACTTTACAGCGCTCTATCTCTAGATTCGGTGCAGGGGTCATGGGCGGTCGTCACAAATATTTTGATGAAACTAGTTCATCCAAAATAAGCATATAAACCGTATTGTGAGATCGAGTATTCAATTTGATTGATTACAATAAAGATCATATTATGTTAAATGTAACACTAGACCAAACCAATAAGAAAGATATAAGAATTCGTTCACTGAACTATCAGTTTGATTGGTTTACATAAAGTGCAACATATTTAATGTCCTTAAATGTTAAGGATAATTGAATGCGCTTTTGTAAAGAGTTTGTTATGATATTGTAGTAAGAGATTTCTTTTGAATGGCTAGACCATTTAGAAAAGAAAATTAATATACAAGAGTAGATATGATTTAAGATATAGTTGGGATGAAGAGAGTGAATTGTCATTTCTGCTTTATAGAGAAACATCGAAAATGAAATTGTAATAATAATAATTGATACTTGTAACGACCCGATATTTTCAATCATTCGCATCCATTATAAGTGTATAGGTAGACACTCATACCGGAGTTGAATTGCTCAAAATACCACGTTGTAATTAAAATTTGGCAAATCTCAGAATATACAGTAAATAAATATAATCACAGATCACAGACACAGAGTAAAATAATGCAGCGGAAGTAAAAGAAATAGTAGTTCATGAAGCTACTATGAAAATATATCAGAGTTACATAAGATACAACATAAGAAATAAAGTACAGCAGAAGTCTCAATACAATAACCAAGTACAGGCTGAATAGAACAACGGAACCGAAGTTGATAGAACAAGACTAGCAAATAATCTCCAGCGATTCAAATCTCCAGAAGGTGGAAATCCAAATCTGCGAATACTCAGGCTGACCCGAGCGTAAAGCAAAACACAAAACACTCGAGTCAGGACAATATATACTTATATAATGTAAACCAACTCAAGTGAACTGTAATAAAGGTACAAGTAACTTAGAAGAAGCTTGGGACCGCCCATCCTCTAAGGATCCGTTAAAATATCTACTATGTAGTAATATTCGCTATTATAATAATGTCTAATAAGTAAAGTATAATCATATAGAAAATAGCGTTAAGGGGATGGAGAACCTTAACGCGGTCGGATCTTAAAATCATAATCGTAGTAAAGCTCGATATGGTAGATGACACGGCACAACTAGGCAATGCCAGGGTAGATATACCAATTACGCACACGGACTGATGGATACGCATAGCAGCCACTACCGTTCCACCTCGAACAACACTCCCAAATCGGAGGATGGCCATCTAATCAATCACAAGTAAGAGTATAATATCGAAGAAATGTGTCCGAGAAGAGGTGCTACCTCACTGGTCCGAGATCGCTCCTGTTTTAGCCACCTTATGCCAACTCACGGGAGTTGGGTCCACGTAACATACCTTAAGAACGTCGCCACCATCCTACTTCATTCTGGAATCTCCACCGCATACACGGTTGTCAAAGTGGTTTTCGGTATCGACAGAGAGTATGTCCATATCCGATCCCGGTCTCTTTGCCAACCAATCGTTATTATAACCCATGGTTATAACTTTTAAAAATAGTTTATGTTTCAAATCAAAATACATCCTTTAAACCATTTCAAAATCATATCATTTATTTCAAACTAATACATACTTTCAAATCCAAAACATATCTATTCAAAACCAATTCAAAAATATATCATTTCCATTTCAAAACCAATTAAATAATATATCATTTCAATAAAACCCAAATTTCAAAATCACTGAATATTTCCTTTAATTTATTAAACTTGAAATCTTCCTTTAAATTATCATAGCATTTTGGTAATGTAACCTTAAGGAATCATAGCATTTTTGGAATGTAATACTTCCCAATTTAACATTTTATATAATCAAAGTATTTATATACTTACAAATTTTTAACATGGTCATTTTATCATAGCCTTATAGTTAAATAAACTTTGTTACTGTAATATCCAATTTAATGCTAAAATTCTTATGTTAAGTTAAGAGTACCTTATTAACTTACATTATCATTACAATAAAGAAACTTTATTATTTTAGTCATTAAAATATGTCATTTACATTAATTAAAACTTACATATTAAATGTACTTTTTAACTTACATTCCTATTACAGTAAAGAGCATTTATCATTTAATCAATATTACACTAGTTAAACTTACATTATCGAATGTACGTTTTAATTTACGTTTTATTACAAAAGGGGCATTTATTATTTTAAATCAATATTACACAAATTAAGACTTACATGTTTCTTTCATTAATTAAGACTTTACATGTTTCTTTCAGTAGGTAAAACTTTACATATTTCTTTCCTTAATTAGAACTTTACACGTTTCTTTCATAAATTAAACTTTACATATTTCTTTCATTAATTAGAACTTTACACGTTTCTTTCACGATAAATTTCTTATAATTAAATCCAATTTTCAACAATTTACTTAATAAGTTTAAGTGTAAAAGTTCCAATTCTTCACATTTCAACAAATAGACTTAACACTTCAAATTTAAATTACCATTTCACAATTTAACAAAATTTCCAATTTTATTTAATTAACTTAAACCTTTAATTAAAACCAAATTTCACATTTCCTAGTCAAGTTATATTTTAAAAGATCACTTTTAAACATTCATTTATTTAACCACTTAAATTTATAGAAAAATCAATAATACTTAATAATCACTTAAATTCAAATTTAATCAAATTATCATATTTACCATTTCCAAATAAAATTTAATATCCATTTTATTTATATAACTTAAATATCATTTTTAACCAAAATTCCAAATTTCCAACTTAAGTTATATTTCAAAAATCCAGTTAAACCATTCATTAATTACATTTTTAACACATAGAAAAATCATAATTTCTTTAATTCAAAATATTTCAAAATCTGTTTAAATCAAATTTCATAAATTTATATTTTTAAAATACTTAAAAATATTCAAAACACTTTATAAAATAACCACGGGCCTGTATATAATTTTCTAACCTAGGTCAAGTGATACGGATATGTATCATTTCAATCCGCAGTTAAAAAAGAAAAATCCGGGTTCTATCATTTCAAACCCGCAATCCCAAGTTAAAATAATTTAAATTAAAATCATTCAGGCCTATCATTTCAGCCCATAACGATTTTTCCCTATTCTAAAGTCCGTTCGGGTATGTATCATTTCAACCCATAGTGATTCTAATCTACAAGGAACTTGCAATGGTGATAACAGATATAAATAACAGAATAACATTAAATAACAGTAACATATGATATAACAGGTGTAATAACAGGTGTGAACATCATATGATAATAATACAAGCATATATAACATGATAATATATTTCTACAGATTCGCAGGGTGTCAATTTACTAGTTATATAGGTACATATTGTCTGGTGAGAATAACTCACCTGTTTGTGCTGGAGATATCAAAACCAATGACACAATGGAACAAAAGCACGATGACAAGACTACGGACTTGAGTGGAGAGCAAGATCCAAAGCTACAACTCTTGTATTACAACCCAAAACATACATCAAAACAAACACAATTTCAACGCACTTGAAATGGAATAACTTTTAAACGAAAAGAGATTTGAATGTCAAATCTTTTGCCTTGCTTTCTCTATCCTTTTGCATGGCCTAGGGAATGTTTTGGTTCAGGTTTGGACATGGTTTGGGTCTGGTTTGGACCAAGGTATGCACGGCTACAAGCTAGAGATGATGGGGAAGTTACAACATAGGCATGTGAAGAGTTTTATGCAATATGGTGGAGTTTTGGTTCATCTTTGGCTCGGTCTACAAGGTCCTAGGCTTGGCCATGACTTGCTACAGGTCTGGACAGATGAGATGGTGATGTGTAGTGGTGGTAGCAAGGTGGTTGTGGCGGGTAGAGGTGGTGTCCAAGGTGGTGGGCGAAGGTATGTTGCAACTAGTGGTGGCTATGCATTGTTTTAAGGGATTTGTGCAAGGTTTTGTGTGGTTTTTAGTCAAAAGGAGTGCATGGCCTGTCATGGTCAGAGGAGGAGGGGGTTTGGTCGTGGATGGTGTGGGGAAGGAAGTGGTGGTGGTCGGTGGAGGAGATGGTGGAGGTGTTAGGCCAAGCAAAGCAAGAGAAACATGGCAAAAATCATTGAAAATGAAGAGAAAAGAAGAAAAAGAAGGAGAGGCCATTACCTATTTTTGGTTGAAGCCATGAGAAATGAGGAGCTGATTTGTTTTCACGTGAAAAGATGAGAAACAAAAAGTGGCGGCTACACTAGGGTTTTAGATGGCTAGGGAAAAATTTGAGGAGTTAAAGAAAATGAAGGGTTTGGACAAAACAGGGCTTAAGTTTCAAAGTGTTTTACAACCTTTCATATTTCTTTTCTTTTTAATCTTTATATAAACAAAAATATTCAGAAAAATAATTTACAAACCGAAATCAATTATAAATATGAGAAAACAAATAATAAATTTTGGAAAAATATAAAAAGAATGAAGAAAATTACTTAAAAATACCAAACAGTGTTCAAAAATTATAAATAAATCACTGTCAGTCTTGAAAAACTATACACTTCATTATAAAAATATTATGAAGTGTAAATTTGAATTAAAATAATTTATTTATCATTTTCAAAATAAAATAGATAATTAAATTGGAGAAAATAGAAAAGGATTAAAGAAAAATGTTTAAAATTTACAAACAGGGCATGGAAATTTGCAAGAAAAATACTACTAACTCTGGAAAAATTCCTACCTTACTTTAAAAATATTTAAAAGCCAAAATATATTTTATATAACATAAATGTACAAATTAGAATAAAATATATCAAATAAAAATGTCATTTATATAATTTTAAAATAAAGAATATTGCTGAATAACCCAATATACACACAATATTGAAAATAGTATAACTTTTGCAATTTAAATCCGTTTGCAATGAAACGAAAAGCAGTATTCAAGTTATTAAATCTATTTTTATAATAAAAGATAAAATTCATAAATTTCAAACTTTTAAATTTTCAAGTTAAAAGTCGAAGTTTGACTATTTGACCAAAATTCACATTTTCTGGAAATATTAAATTTAGTCATATTTGGAATTCAAATCCACATACAAAATCAAAGTTTTTATATTTACAATAACAACATTTATTCTTTTCATAAATAAAGCTCTTAAATTTGGAAAAATCAAATTAAAATTAATTGTAAAATACAGGGTTGTTACAATACTAACATTGGAATAAGAAATATGATTTCTATTCCAAAATAGTTTCTATGAGATTTATTCCTTTGAGCTCAAGATATTTGATTAAAGAACTCTCCACTGTAAAATAATTGTAGTATACGAAATAAATAGTCTATATTAAGTGAATGATGGACCTCCGTATTTAGTATGCTATTATAATAATGGCGGAAATAGTGGGAGCATTCCATATAACACTTATCGGTTGCATTAAATTATGAAAATTGTTTTCGTAAAACATATCGAACATTATTTATGAAATAATGACTATTTTTTGGCATCGACTGTAAAATAGACATAGTTATATTTGAATGTGAATATTATGAATATTCGTTATGAAATAAAACTATAATGTGGTATTTGTATTCACAACAAAAGTGATGCATTGGAAAATACTGAAGCATTTAAAATTATTTACAATTATTTAGGAATTATAGACTAAGTCATAGTTTTGAGAAATAATTTTATTATATGATTATGAATCTTATATTACTAGTTAATTATATCCTAAACATAAGGGCTATGCACCCATTTAGTGGGAGCGTCATAAGATTTGATGAGCTCTACGGATTGATACATTTGAATGTATGCAATCGTAAGTCTTTTATTACCAAAGCAGTTCCATTTACTTTGTCATATTCACTGACGAGTTATCATAAATATGGATATGTGTATTTTATATGCATGTATAAGTATATGATAAGCTCATAGAATATAAAATGGAAGTAAATAAAATAACATGCTATAGAAATGATTCAATTTGATTGAATGGATAGTATATTGGAAAATGTTTCGAATGTACCTAATATGAATAAAAATTCAATCTCAAAGGTCACTCGTTCCTATAATACATAATGATGTATTGATAAGGTGTAATCGAACCTTGTTGGATTAAGCATGATTAATGATGAGTGAAGTTGAGTTAAAATTCCTTCTATAAGGTGTGTGCTTAAGAGTAGTACACAAGGTTAAAATTAATATCATCCAAAGAATAGTTTATAAAACCATATAAGATAAAAGTTTATAAGAAACCCCTATATATCCTAGGCCAAGGAGTTGGCAGGTTGTGCGAGTCAAAAGGCTACATGTAATAATTGTACCTAAAGGATCTTATATGAATCGTCACAAGAGAATTTTGGAAACAATAGTCATTAGATCACTAATTATGTTGTGAACATAAATATATTGTGAACCATTGCAAAATCAGTTTTTCATAAGGCAATTCATATTTATGAATTTTCATTACCTTACACTGAGAAACAACTGTTGTTTCAAGAAATACCAACTTTGCAGCAAAGGAATTTCTTTAAGAAATTATTGGTATAAAATGGATTTGGATACGATCCAAGAATAAAATTGGTGGCAAGAGATGAAATGAAATTAAGCAAACCTAAATGAACACAACACATTAGAATGTCTAATAAGTATTCTTATACATTGAAGAGAAACTATGAGTTTCTTATCAACGTCGAGAATAGATAATCCTCGACAATCAGTTAAACCATTAAGAGTATTGACTCTACAATATGGTATGGTGCAAAAATCCGAAATAGATTCCAAGTACATTACCAAAATATGATTTTGAAAGTTGTACCTAAGGGATATGATCCATTGGCCGCAAATGTTTCTTTAAGAGAAAGACAAAAGCAGTTGGAGTATAGTGAGCCACATTGATAAGAATAATACCATAAATTTCAATTGCTGAAATTAATGTAACAGATTCACCATTCGATGTGCTCAAGTACGTCTAGAGTTTATTCACAAAATTATCGCATAGTATGACTTTATATTTTAGTACGTATGTGTTGAAATGGGAAATTCTATATAATTATTTAGAATGGACCATTTGCACATAACAACCAAAGTATCTCGAAGTCAGTGGGGATGACATTGAGTTTGTGAGTTTTAGGATATGATCTAAGAAATGATAGAAAGTATAAGCACTGGAATTAAACAAATATTTTGATAGAAATATCAAATAGTTTGATTATCGTTTAAAATGTTGAGGAAGCGTGTGTTCAAAAGAAAGAATGTTAAAAGGTACATAGATATTTCTAAACCATAAGTAAACAACACGCCGCTGATTGTTAATGGAGTACTTGTTTTAAAATTAGCTTTAGTTGTTTTAATAGTCGACTTTGGATTTGTAGATGATGTCTTTTGTAGTAAGTATAAATATATTAGGAATGTCCCAAACGATATGCAAGGGCACCTTATTAAAGTGTTTAATACGGAACATGTAAGATGGATTCCTTATTCATTGGGAATATGAATTATCATACATGTTATGTTATTTACGATATCATGATTTGTTTATGTATTTGATACATTAAGAAAATATCAAATCCAAATTGATATCACTAAATGATAATTTGGAGTGTTCTCGTATATTTACGAAATACTAGAGAATTGTTTCTAGAAACAACAAACTCCTTATGAAGGAGTGTTTGGACTCAAACTTTCATAAGTGATATTGAGTATAATATGTCAATAATAAATTCAAGTTAAGAATCTTTAAGTTGGAAATGTTATAAATGGAAGACTGTGGCTGATTCAATGAAAAAAGGCTAAGTACATCACCTTGAATAGAGTCGCAACAAAAGCAATGTATACAAATATAAATGAAAAAATTTATAATAGAGCTGAGCGTGATTCCAAATGTTGAGAATCCCATAACATTGTTATATGATAACAATGTCACGATATAGTTCATAACAGAACTTAGAGCTCACTGGAAGTCAAGAGACATACTCTGAATTGTTCCACATGATAAGGTAGTTAATCAGTATCGGACAGAGTTGATTGACAGAGTAGATAATTGAAACATTATTGCATACTCGTTCACCGATGGACTAACCCAATTGGTTTTGAGGAAACCAACCGGAGAAGTTGGAAAAAAATTCCATAATTGTAACGACCCTGAATTTTAAACAATTTAAATTGAAAAGATTTAATTAATTTTAAATATTTGAACGATGATTTGACTTGAATTTCAAATTATCAGAATGAATTGGCAATTTAATTTTTGAATTTAATCTATTGAAAGTTGAATAAAATTTGAATCTTCAATTTTAAGCCGGTTAAAAATAATTTAAAGGCTTAGAAAATTCATATTGATAATACTGAAGGTAATAGAAGCTTCAGAATTGATTTTAAAAGCGATTTGTTCCATTTTGAAATATTATCGTTTAAGTTGAATTTAAAAATAGCCTTCCGAGGCACAGTCTCGGAATTTGACGAAACAAGTTTCATTGGGTCCGTAATATTGAATTATTACTGGATTTTCAATTTCGTATTTATCAGAATTGTTTTGTGAACATACGGCGTATAAACGCGTATAAAATTTAATTGAATTCAATTTGATTTTCTGTAACAACTGGGGTTTTGCCCAAAATTATAATCATCAATAAACGATTAAAGTTGACAGATATTTGCTGTTTATTGTTGAAATTTTTATAACGATAAAATCTTCGTCAATTAACGATTTTATATCGAATTGTTAATTTCTGTTAGAATTTGGAATTTGCAAATCGATTGAAATTCTTTTATTTAAATTTTTATTTGTACGAAATGAATATATACACATAGTTTAAATTTAGCAACATGATTAAACAAAACAAATTAAAGAAAATATTTACAAAAACAAATTAGATTTTAAAAAGAAAAAGAAAATAAAAAAATATATAATAAAGTAACTCAACCCATACCTCACCCATACCACCCCATACCGATCCCCTTACCCTTATTTCTGCAAATATACGTTGCCCCCCCTTCTCTTCAGTAAAACGAAATCAAACGAAAAATAAAAATCGAAGAGAAATAAAAATGGCGGCCACGAGTTTCTTTCCTTCTTCGATCTGAAAATTAGGGCTCGTTTAAATCGAAGGCGGCCGACTTCAATAGCTCTGCCGATCTAATTGCGTTCGTTTGCAAAGGTGAGGAATTTTATTTCTCACATCTAAATTCAAATCGCAGGGTTTTCATGACTTGTCTGATTTCGTGATTTTTGTGTCGATTGAGTTATTTGAAGTTGTTGAATTTTATCTCAACCATCCACTTTTATGTTGTTGAATTGTTCGACCTTTAAAATTTTAACCTTGTTCGAAATTATTGAGTATCACCATTTCGATTTCCATTCGACTTGTTCGAATTCGTTCGATGTTGTTAGTTTTGCTTTGACACTTGATTTAGTGAATGCAATTTCATGACTTTGTATTATAGTCAGTTGGTACCATTTCTTTGATAGTGTTTCTGACCTTTTCAAAAATTTACATATACGCATTTGAACTTTTCATTCGTGAATCTCTGCTTTGACTTCACTGTGACATCGTGGCATTTGCTTAGTGCATTTCTCCCTTGCATGCTTTGTCACTTAAGTTTTGTGCATTTTTGTTGTTGTCTGGACACTTGCATTTTGACCTGTAGCCTTCACTGTTGTATTTCACTGTGTACACTTTGATGATCTTGTATATTGTCCAGTTTGTTAGACCTGTCTGCATTCAATTCGTTTGCATCTTTCAGTGGCTCCTTGTGCATGCTTCACTCTGTATCTTTATTCACTTCTCTGTTGTTACTAATGGTCCATATTGTGATCATCATGCATACTTGATTCCTGTAACCTTGAACCTGTAATTGCTTCTGATTGTTCTCACTTCTGGATTTTCTTGAACTCTGATATTTGATACATTTTGTACAAAATCTGGATCTCGAGTTGATGTCACATTTGGAGATTTAGTTATTGATTTCTTTGGTACTTGAACAAAAATTGTTGTTCGGTCTGCATTCATGTATAAGTATGGTTTGAGTCATGTAGTTCATTGTGATATTTAAACCTGTTGCCTCCCCACTAGAACTTGTTTCACTGATGCATCTGTGTCATGCTTGCATCTGATTGTGATTGCTAGTCTCTGCTGTTCTTCTTTGCGGGTCTGCATACTGTCAGGCCTATATTGCATGTGCATTTGGGATATAGTTGAAAAACTGATACATTACATTAGTCTTTTGAAATTGGTCTTGATGTTACACATCACTGTGCATTAGTTCACTTGAAGTTGAAGCATTTGTCCATCGTTCATTCAACTGCAGCATACTCGAGTTTGCATTGTCCAGTATTTGGTTTTGATGAAGCAATATCTTTTACCTTTTGTTTGCTTCGGCACTGTCTGCAGTTTGCCTTGCTTTGTCATTAACATGCTTAGTGTTCACTTGATCATGGTTTCATTTAGATAGCTTCACTGTTGTATGTACTGACATCACCTTGCAGTCTTCACATATAGTTTGTTCATGTTGTGCACCTGTCAGTATAGTCTTTATGTTGCTCTCTGCATACTTGAACTGATTGGGTTTATTTTAATTTGCTGAAGTCCAGTTTTGTAAGACTGTTTATATGATGATTTTTGGGGACTAGTTTATATGATGATTTTTGGATTGGTCATTTGAACCTGTAGATGATTCAATGTTGTAGCCTTGATGAACCGTAATTGTGCATTTGTACATCTGATCATTGCATCCAGACTTTTGTTGTTTTGGTCATTCGAGTTCTTCATTCCAGTTTTCACATATGTACATTGATCTGATCTGATATAGTTGCATGTAGTTGCCATGGTAGTTGTACAGTCATTGATGTATGCACTTGAACATGGTCTTGTACATTTTTGAACTGGGGCACTTGACCATTTGCCTGTAGTCTTCATGTATGTGCATGTTGTTTTTGAGCATTCAAGTAGCTTGTAATTCAATGTGTATATATTTGTCTTTCAGATCTGATGCATACTGTTTTGTAGTCTTTGGTCTTAGTGTTACTTCTGGTTGTCCAGATGCACTGTTTAGTGCTGTTTCACTTGAGGCTGCACTTGCCATGCTATAACTTGATCTCTGTTTCATGTGTGCATTGCAGTCATACTTGTTGTCATAGTAGTTTGCACTGACCTGTTGCAATACTGCATACATGTCCGGTTGCTCCATGTTGCATTGAACCCCCCTATTTCGTATACTTGCATGATCTCTGACTTTACCACTGATGTTTACTGGTCATTCACATGTGCATTTGTTCATGTTGCCATTGTATGTCTTGGTAGTGGTTTAGTTCCACTTGCAGTTCATTCACTGTTTGTAGTCTTTGTATATGTGCACTGTTGTGTCTGCACTTGTAGCTCTTGTGCACTTTGTGCCTTTTTGAACTAGTGCACTTCAGCCACCCAAACTCGACAGTTTTGAATTGATATTTCTTTGCGTCGTGATGCATTGATCTTTTATGCTGTATTGGCGAGGCCGTACACGCGTGCGTGTACGGCAGCCAATCGAACTTCGATGGTTTTAAAGTGACAATTTCTGTTAAGTGTTATATCGACCATCATCCGATTTCTTTGTTAAAAGGATCGGATAGACGAGAATTATTATGACTGTCGTCTATTTAAATCATTACTGCCTCTATGAACTAATAACTGGTTTGAATTAGACTGACCTGTGTATTATTTTCTTTTGAATATAATACTCGGGTCAGACCGAGTATTTTTACAGCTTGAAGATTTTCGAGCAGCGAAGTTAGAGAGAGAGAGAGAGTAAAGAATCATTTTTAGTTTCAAAAGAAAATTGTATTTTAAGATATTCCGCTGTATTAGTATTAAAATTGTATAAACTCTGATGTATTCAAAAAGATTTATAGTAATGAAATAAAGATTCATTTGTTTTTAATTCATTGTTATTATTCTGTGTTTCTGTGGCTGATTCTGTTTAAACCTTATAAACTAAATAACAATTCGTCTTTTTGAACGTTTCGAGTTGGTTTAATTACCGACTGGAGGCGGTCAGAAGGGGGAATGTTACAGGGTGGTATCAGAGCTTTGGTTTACACAAAGCTTAGTTTATGATGTTTAATATGAATAGTTACTAGAAACACTTTAAAAGGAAACGTTTTTCAAATCCAAAGAAGTATAAAATTGTTTTTGAAATGAAAATTTTTAACTTAAGAAAAGTTAAATTGAATTGAGTTAGCATTAATAAATATATGATTTGAAATTTAACTAAAGGAAGTTAAATAAATCGTACTTGATTTGATAAATTATTGAGATGGAAATTTAAACATGAAAAATAAGTGATTATATAATATGAATTGGAAAGTTTAAATTAATAAGTTGTTTAACTTATAAAATGAGAAAGTTTAAGTAAAACCAGTTTTTAAATGGTTAAATAGTTTTGTTAAGTAAACAAAATCTGCATTTTGAAATGTGATATGAATTTGACTTTAGTAAAGTTAAATAAAATAGAATTTCAAATAAATTTGAGACGAACTTAAGTTTTATGGTGAAAATAAATGCAAGTAGAGATAAAATGAAACATGGCTTAAGTAATAGTGAATCAAATTGAATTTGATATCAAAATGAATTGATAAAGTGAAGAATGAATATGAAATTGAGTTATATAAAGGAAATTCAACTTTAATTGTAAAAGTGAATTTGTGAATATGGTGAGTATAAGAATTCAATCTGAATTAGAATATAAACCAATTGAAATTAAGTGTGTTGAACCAAATTGAATATAAGCAAAGTAAATAAATTTGGTTAAATGTGCATTGGTTGCCAGTTGATCGTATAGAAATTCATTAAGTGTTAATGAAATTGTATTAATGGAATTTGAAAGCTATGTAAATTGAATTCAAATTGAAAGGTAAGAAATCTAAATAGAACCAAATTTGATTTGAATTGAAGCAAACTAACTTGAATATAAATTAGTGAATGTGAACTAATTGGATATGAATGAATGTTAGTAAAATCCAATGTGAATGAATCAAATGCGGTTAGATTGAAAACCAAGTCGATGAATGATTTACTAAAGAACTAGTGATTATCTTGGAAATGGAAAACTGATAAATTTATATAATAGTTTAAATTGGAAATTTTGAATTATTATAAACGGTTTAAATGGAAGATTTGAAAAGATTGATATTATGTTGGAATTATAAAATGATTTGTATAAGTGTTAAAAGTGAAATATTTAATGGATTTCATAAGTGAATGGAAATTACAGAATTAAACAAAAATTGTGAAGTTATAAAATGAATCGAAGTTGTGAAATAAAAGAATTTATAAGTAATTCACTTATAAATTAAAATTCGATATAAAATTGAGTTATAAAGGAATGGGTTAATAAAGTGATTTTTTATAAATTGAAGTCTTTATAAATAGGAATAGAATTTATAAACGTTGTTTATAAATTTGAAACTGACTTATTTTGATAAGTAAAATCTTTATAGTTTGTTAAAAGACGTATATTCACAATTTTGGACCGTGAATATATTATTGAATAAAATGGACATGTTTTGGAAAATCGATATTTTAAAACGAAGTTAATTGTTTTGAAAAGATGTTTTCAAAGGCATTGAATATCGAAACCATAGATTTCAACATTCATTGTTGAAATAGACGTTTTTGAGATATAAGGAAATGGTGGACTATAACACTGTTGTTATAGTAAATGATTTCCGAAAGGAAATGTTTTGTATAGTATTGGGATTTATACATCTATCTAAATTTCGAATCCCTATACTAATGATTTTGAGTTGTCGTAACGATGTTTTACGTAACATTCGTTTTAACTCAAATAAATATATGAAAGAGAATGATTTCCTTAAAGATGAAATATATACTTAATTTTGATGTAAGTATATCGAATATTTTCAAATGTTGAAAATAGAATGGATTTGTGAATTACTTATTTTTTAAATAAGTATGGAAATGTTTTTCCAAATATGAAATGTTGTGAATATATTCCGTAAGGAATAAATGATTTGAAATTCATTTTTGAAGTCAAAGTTGAAAAGTTAAATGAGAAATTTGAACAATTTGTTCAATTTGAAATTTTTCAAAAAGATTGAATCGTTGAGTTAAAATTGAGTTTAACTTCGACACCAAAGACAATATAAGTTGAGCTTTGAATTTCAGATGATGATTTGGATTGTATGTCTAACATTGTGAATTGATGACATAGCAATTGATCTCTATTAAATATATATCTGTTGGTGGCGGAGAATTTATTCTCTTAGCTTAACACCCTTCTCTGAGACGTACGAGCTCAGAGGTTATATATCGATAGACATCAATTCTGTGTTGAGAATTGATGATGTAACGTGTAATTCAAATCAAGTGTGAAGTCGATAATAAATGGAATTATGAAGATGAATTAGGTTTGAGATAACCTTAAATTTCCAAATCGACTTAGAGGAAAATTTTGAAATCCTCTATTTTGTTATGAATATGGAATATGTAAGTTTTTAGAACTTATATATATATGAATGCGGTAAATTTGAAACCGTTAGTTTAGAAAGACATTGTTATGGAAATCTTATGTATGTTTACATGGATATGATATGTACAAAATGTGAAATGAAAGTACTACATATATGATATTATGTTTTCTAAACTGAGGATATGGAAAAGTACCTTCCATTTATTATTTGAGAAGGTTTTGGAACTCTCGAAGAGTGTCCATTTGAAATTCGTAGCTATGTAGAATTTCCATTTAGTCAGAGTGACTATTTGAATCGGAAATCCCTCATGATGGATCATCGTGGTGAGATTAGATTGATTGATGATTAGCGTAATTTGAGGGGCGAGATGCCCACAGTTACAAGCGATTCCACTGGGATAGTGGCGTAACCGCCGGGTAAACTGCAATCTAATGCCAGGCAAAATTTGAGGGGCGTGATGCCTACAGACATGAGCGATTCTACTGGGATAGTAGCGTAACCGCCGTGTGTACTGCAATCTATGGCGACAACCATGGCGAAATTTAAGAGATGTGAAATCTACAGCCACAAGCGACTCTACTGGGATAGTAGCATAACCGCCGGGTGGAACTGTAATCCATGGGGGAACGTGCTTTCCATATCCATTTTTAAAAGAATTTTTTAAAAGTATTTTCACTGGGAATTGAAGCAAGTATATTTAGTACTTGGAGATTTTTAGACCTACGCCTAGCCAGCATATGCCTAATGTCTGTGAGAACGAAGATGGACTTGTTAAATTTCGAGTTAGCAAGTATTTTCAAACTTTAAATAGCAAATCAATAGTTTGAAATTAAAATTACGAAATTCCAACTTAATGAACTAAGGAAGAAGATCTTTTGAAATGTTTTGAAAGTCCACAGCTTTGGAAGAGGTATATTATATAAATCTCTAATGTGAAGAATTTTAAGTTTGAATCTGAGTTTTAAATAAAAAAATGTTAGTAAAAGACTTTTGGGTTTTGATTTTTGAAAATCATTGAACAAAAGAGAAGATAAATAAAACTAGTGAGATTAAACAAATGAAATGAATCCTATATTCATTTATTTGTAATAAGTTTTAAGCTTAGAAATTTTTTACTAGAGTATAAATATCAATGAAATTTTAACAACTTTTCCTTTTCGTGGACGAAAAGTTTTTAAGGAGGGGAGTTTGTAACGACCCTGAATTTTAAACAATTTAAATTGAAAAGATTTAATTAATTTTAAATATTTGAACGATGATTTGACTTGAATTTCAAATTATCAGAATGAATTGGCAATTTAATTTTTGAATTTAATCTATTGAAAGTTGAATAAAATTTGAATCTTCAATTTTAAGCCGGTTAAAAATAATTTAAAGGCTTAGAAAATTCATATTGATAATACTGAAGGTAATAGAAGCTTCAGAATTGATTTTAAAAGCGATTTGTTCCGTTTTGAAATATTATCGTTTAAGTTGAATTTAAAAATAGCCTTCCGAGGCACAGTCTCGGAATTTGACGAAACAAGTTTCATTGGGTCCGTAATATTGAATTATTACTGGATTTTCAATTTCGTATTTATCAGAATTGTTTTGTGAACATACGGCGTATAAACGCGTATAAAATTTAATTGAATTCAATTTGATTTTCTTTAACAACTGGGGTTTTGCCCAAAATTATAATCATCAATAAACGATTAAAGTTGACAGATATTTGCTGTTTATTGTTGAAATTTTTATAACGATAAAATCTTCGTCAATTAACGATTTTATATCGAATTGTTAATTTCTGTTAGAATTTGGAATTTGCAAATCGATTGAAATTCTTTTATTTAAATTTTTATTTGTACGAAATGAATATATACACATAGTTTAAATTTAGCAACATGATTAAACAAAACAAATTAAAGAAAATATTTACAAAAACAAATTAGATTTTAAAAAGAAAAAGAAAATTAAAAAAAATATAATAAAGTAACTCAACCCATACCTCTCCCATACCACCCCATACCGATCCCCTTACCCTTATTTCTGCAAATATACGTTGCCCCCCTTCTCTTCAGTAAAACGAAATCAAAAAAAAAAATCGAAGAGAAATAAAAATGGCGGCCACGAGTTTCTTTCTTTCTTCGATCTGAAAATTAGGGCTCGTTTAAATCGAAGGCGGCCGACTTCAATAGCTATGCCGATCTAATTGCGTTCGTTTGCAAAGGTGAGGAATTTTATTTCTCACATCTAAATTCAAATCGCAGGGTTTTCATGACTTGTCTGATTTCGTGATTTTTGTGTCGATTGAGTTATTTGAAGTTGTTGAATTTTATCTCAACCATCCACTTTTATGTTGTTGAATTGTTCGACCTTTAAAATTTTAACCTTGTTCGAAATTATTGAGTATCACCATTTCGATTTCCATTCGACTTGTTCGAATTCGTTCGATGTTGTTAGTTTTGCTTTGACACTTGATTTAGTGAATGCAATTTCATGACTTTGTATTATAGTCAGTTGGTACCATTTCTTTGATAGTGTTTCTGACCTTTTCAAAAATTTACATATACGCATTTGAACTTTTCATTCGTGAATCTCTGCTTTGACTTCACTGTGACATCGTGGCATTTGCTTAGTGCATTTCTCCCTTGCATGCTTTGTCACTTAAGTTTTGTGCATTTTTGTTGTTGTCTGGACACTTGCATTTTGACCTGTAGCCTTCACTGTTGTATTTCACTGTGTACACTTTGATGATCTTGTATATTGTCCAGTTTGTTAGACCTGTCTGCATTCAATTCGTTTGCATCTTTCAGTGGCTCCTTGTGCATGCTTCACTCTGTATTTTTATTCACTTCTCTGTTGTTACTAATGGTCCATATTGTGATCATCATGCATACTTGATTCCTGTAACCTTGAACCTGTAATTGCTTCTGATTGTTCTCACTTCTAGATTTTCTTGAACTCTGATATTTGATACATTTTGTACAAAATCTGGATCTCGAGTTGCTGTCACATTTGGAGATTTAGTTATTGATTTCTTTGGTACTTGAACAAAAATTGTTGTTCAGTCTGCATTCATGTATAAGTATGGTTTGAGTCATGTAGTTCATTGTGATATTTAAACCTGTTGCCTCCCCACTAGAACTTGTTTCACTGATGCATCTGTGTCATGCTTGCATCTGATTGTGATTGCTAGTCTCTGCTGTTCTTCTTTGCGGGTCTGCATACTGTCAGGCCTATATTGCATGTGCATTTGGGATATAGTTGAAAAACTGATACATTACATTAGTCTTTTGAAATTGGTCTTGATGTTACACATCACTGTGCATTAGTTCACTTGAAGTTGAAGCATTTGTCCATCGTTCATTCAACTGCAGCATACTCGAGTTTGCATTGTCCAGTATTTGGTTTTGATGAAGCAATATCTTTTACCTTTTGTTTGCTTCGGCACTGTCTGCAGTTTGCCTTGCTTTGTCATTAACATGCTTAGTGTTCACTTGATCATGGTTTCATTTAGATAGCTTCACTGTTGTATGTACTGACATCACCTTGCAGTCTTCACATATAGTTTGTTCATGTTGTGCACCTGTCAGTATAGTCTTTATGTTGCTCTCTGCATACTTGAACTGATTGGGTTTATTTTAATTTGCTGAAGTCCAGTTTTGTAAGACTGTTTATATGATGATTTTTGGGGACTAGTTTATATGATGATTTTTGGATTGGTCATTTGAACCTGTAGATGATTCAATGTTGTAGCCTTGATGAACCGTAATTGTGCATTTGTACATCTGATCATTGCATCCAGACTTTTGTTGTTTTGGTCATTCGAGTTCTTCATTCCAGTTTTCACATATGTACATTGATCTGATCTGATATAGTTGCATGTAGTTGCCATGGTAGTTGTACAGTCATTGATGTCTGCACTTGAACATGGTCTTGTACATTTTTGAACTGGGGCACTTGACCATTTGCCTGTAGTCTTCATGTATGTGCATGTTGTTTTTGAGCATTCAAGTAGCTTGTAATTCAATGTGTATATATTTGTCTTTCAGATCTGATGCATACTGTTTTGTAGTCTTTGGTCTTGGTGTTACTTCTGGTTGTCCAGATGCACTGTTTAGTGCTGTTTCACTTGAGGCTGCACTTGCCATGCTATAACTTGATCTCTGTTTCATGTGTGCATTCCAGTCATACTTGTTGTCATAGTAGTTTGCACTGACCTGTTGCAATACTGCATACATGTCCGGTTGCTCCATGTTGCATTGAACCCCCCTATTTCGTATACTTGCATGATCTCTGACTTTACCACTGATGTTTACTGGTCATTCACATGTGCATTTGTTCATGTTGCCATTGTATGTCTTGGTAGTGGTTTAGTTCCACTTGCAGTTCATTCACTGTTTGTAGTCTTTGTATATGTGCACTGTTGTGTCTGCACTTGTAGCTCTTGTGCACTTTGTGCCTTTTTGAACTAGTGCACTGCAGCCACCCAAACTCGACAGTTTTGAATTGATATTTCTTTGCGTCGTGATGCATTGATCTTTTATGCTGTATTGGCGAGGCCGTACACGCGTGCGTGTACGGCAGCCAATCGAACTTCGATGGTTTTAAAGTGACAATTTCTGTTAAGTGTTATATCGACCATCATCCGATTTCTTTGTTAAAAGGATCGGATAGACGAGAATTATTATGACTGTCGTCTATTTAAATCATTACTGCCTCTATGCACTAATAACTGGTTTGAATTAGACTGACCTGTGTATTATTTTCTTTTGAATATAATACTCGGGTCAGACCGAGTATTTTTACAGCTTGAAGATTTTCGAGCAGCGAAGTTAGAGAGAGAGAGTAAAGAATCATTTTTAGTTTCAAAAGAAAATTGTATTTTAAGATATTCCGCTGTATCAGTATTAAAATTGTATAAACTCTGATGTATTCAAAAAGATTTATAGTAATGAAATAAAGATTCATTTGTTTTTAATTCATTGTTATTATTCTGTGTTTCTGTGGCTGATTCTGTTTAAAACTTATAAACTAAATAACAATTCATCTTTTTGAACGTTTCGAGTTGGTTTAATTACCGACTGGAGGCGGTCAGAAGGGGGAATGTTACAATAATTAATCCCAAGTGCAAGTGGGAGATTGATAGAGTTAGTGGTATGCCCTAGGGGCAATTATGTAATTTGTTACATATATGTAACTTGATAACCAATCTTATTTGAAATAAAATGTGTTTTCTTTCTATTATATGCATGATATAATGTGTTATATATTAATTATTTAATTTAAACTATATTGAATAGAAAATCCATAAATGGTATGTTTTGTGATTATAGTTACAAAGAGCTATAACCGTGAGTAATTTATCACAATGAAAATACCATTTTAAATATTCCTAGTCAAGATGTATCAAGACTGAATATTGATACATCCGTTGAGACTAGCGTACGTAACGCTCTCCAAATGTTGGGAAGTGTATTACTAATGGTTGTTGGGGGAACCAAGGGATTATGTATTGATAGTTATTGGATAGATATGGAATCACTGACTCGATAGTTTTATGTTGGTTAATATAACTAAGGACAAATAGAAAGTACCGGTGTGATTGATTTACACAATTCTCTCAACTTGAGAATACTGTTAATCTTCAATATGAAAGTCCGCTTTTATTATAGTCAAATCCTAGCATGACGTCCATCGAGTGACTATAGTTCGGTCGATTAGAAGTATTGGAAGTGAAACACTATTCAAGAGAGGATTCGTCTCCTCAATTATATGGGGTTAGTATCATAGTGAACTGAAGTCAATTCAAAGTCAAAGTCTTTGGCCAAAGCATTTCGGTTAATAATAATTGTTATTATTGAACTAAGGACTTAGTGTTTGGACTTTAGAGTTGAATGTGGACAATACTGGAATTTTGACCATTACCAAATTCCATAAGTCCAAAGTGATATAGTTTTAACAAAGTGAATTGGTGTAAGTAATAGTCACAACTAGGTAACGCTTAACAAAATAAAATTTGATTTTACGGAAAAAATTAAGCGATAAATTTGGCCAAAATGTCACACCACCTGATAGGTGACATGTAAACGTTAATATTCGAATAGTTCAATTAGCCGCTGACCAAATTTACACTTAATGAGTCACACAACCAAAACGATGAATTCTACTTTGACCAAATAATTTAATTAATTTGTAATTGTTAAAAAAAATTAAATTATTAATATTTATGAAATATTAATTATAAAATTTTATTTTGATTTGATGAAGAAATATTATTAAATATATTTATAATAGTTAATAATATATTAATCGATATACGATATTGATAAACATTAAATTATATTTAATTGCAAATTATTTCGGGCTTTAAAAGAGTTTAAAGCCCATATAGGGGTTCATCATATTCAGCCATGATTAGGAGTAAATGCAGCCATAAGATGGTGCAACAAAGGCCTTGAGATGAAGGGCTAAGATGGAAGAGAAGTGGTAAGAGATGATGTACGATATTGATCCTAAAATATCTCCAACTTCTTGTGACGACCCGTTCCTTCGGCTCTCGGAAATCGACGCTAATACATCCTCTGTATTCACATGCCGCAACTCCAAGTGCCGGAGAGGCAGTTCTTTAAGGGTAAGAAAGAAAATAAAGACAAAACAGAATCTCACACAAATGGAATAACATATATTTTTTCAACATATAGCGGAAAATTTTAAATACATTTATCAGAGTTAAAAATGGACAGTTATATATATCTGTCCTTACAAATGCGAAATACAATAGTACAGATGTGTGGTGGAAATAAGGTAATAGCCTACTGAAGAATCTTCTAACTCCATGCTTCGAGCCCCATCCAGATTTCTTCTAAATAACGTGAATACTAGGCTGCCCGGGAAAATTAGGGCATCCAGAGTTTAAGGGATAAGAAAAATAAACTTTGGGTCAGTCGTGGGACTAGTGTGAGAAACTCAAAATACAGATGTTTTGAAAGGAAAAAGGTTTCTCATAAAGTCACGTCGCACATAAACACGGAACAGGTTTTTACCTTATGATAACCAAAAATATTTGCTATATAATATCATTTGATATTATTTTTAATGACATTCTTTGAAAGGCGTTTTTCAAATAAACATATTAAAATAGCCGAAATTGTTACATTGGTTAAATTTGACGGCATAATAGGTTTTACAACTAAGTCCGAAGGTACTTATTGGAGAATGGATTTCCATACAATGGCAGGTAAGGGACTACCTTCCATATAGTACATATCTAGATGGATGTACCGAGGATACACTAACAATCCTCCGCATCTAGCAAGACTGATAGAAACCGAATATGTCATCACTCTGGTCGTTACTGACCTATCCAGGGCCCTATAGCATACACAACATACTCGATATATAGAGAGTTTTCTAGAAAGGTGATGATCATACCCTAATGGTTGCGAACCACATAGCCTTACGACGTACCCTGTTTAAGCCATTACTGGGTGATGAGGCTGAGGTAACGATTACCTTTCACCCAGCACATCCCACTTTGAATAACACACTGCTATTCCATAATCACACAACTGATTTCTACAAATGTATAACTCATGAGCTCGTATGCCTCAGGAAAGGGTGTTAAGCTAAGAGAAGTTGTCTTCTCCGCCACCAAACAGATGATACATTTATAGAGATCAATCAATGTGATTAGAAATGCTACTTCAGAAATTCGTCTATATAAGTTGTCCATTAACAGGACAAACCGAAGGAACTCTCCAATCAAATCCTATCGGGAATCACCCCTAGGATTAGTAGCCCTTGCATCGAAGATCAAATGAAGATACTACTGCCACATATATATGATATTGTAAATTTCCCCCCAGGGCCAGTGACATGTAGCCCTTCATTTCATTTATTATCTATCCATGTCTTCACTTCGAATACGTAAATTGGTTCAAAGTGGTTTTCAGACAAGAGTCACTCAAATCCAACCCTAGTTCCTTCAAACCTATCATCGATAAAAAGTTGTTTAGTGAATAGGGAATTATTCTTTGATTGATTTATATCTTTTTATCAAAATGTCTTCAAGAGATATATATCTTTAAAACATTTCCTCTCGGTATATACGAAATCAGTAAACCTCTCTTATAAAATCCTTTGGTTTTAAAACCTCTTTATATCTTGGAGTAATTCTAAATCATTCCATCCTTTTCTAAGGAAAAGATCTCCAAATCATTTATATAACTCTTAACTAAGATATCCAAATCATAACTTTTAAAACGAGTCAAAAACAATGTTATTTAAGACATTGTTTACTGTAAACCCAAAACCATTAATTTTAAGTATAGGAATTAAATTAATTCCAAACCATTTATTTAAATCTTGATAAAAGATTTCTTATTTTTAAATCATAGCTTTTTAATTGTTTGAAACCATGTTATCTGAGATGGTAAATCAAAATTAGTTAGTATTCGAGTAAAACAGATCCATAGAAATTATACTAATTTTACTCGACATCAATTTTCGTATTCAACCTTTACTATCCGTCAAATAGCGGCGAAATCACCATTTAAATTCTCATGGATAGTATAGGTTCCCTTCTCGGAATTTAATACCATGTATAAGAAGATTATCTCTATTCAATCCAATTTGTTTAAATTTGGAAAATTAAATCTTTTATACTTGTCCCGTTTCCGACATTTCAACCTTATCCATTCCTCGCCCAGGAAAAAGGCCAGGTGAGCTAGGGCACTGGTTGCTCCTAAACATATACTTAGTTTATGCACTTCACATTCGGTTCTCACGAATAGAAAAATCCAGTCTACTCATCAGCTTATTAGAGCCAAGATTAAATCTCTTTATTTATAACAACTTTTCTTTAAATCATTTATTTAAACCTTTTAAATAAATTATAAAACTTCCAAATCATTATTAAAACACTTAATTATTCATTTGAAAACATTTATAAAAGATTTTGAAAAGAATTGTTAAGTTTAAATCCATATTTCAAAAGTTATTAAAAGTGCTATGAATAGTGCTACAAATAGTGTTTTTAAAGCTTATTTGATCAAAATAACTTTTCGATCATTTAGAATCCATTTTTATTATTCAAGTTTCTTTCAAAACACTTTAAAAGATTTATAGAATTTATTTCATATTTTTAAAGAATTAAAAATATCATTTAAAAGAATTTGTCTCTTGGATTTCTGAACTGTTAAACCGCGACTATTTTGAAAATTTGTTTTGCTCATATTTCAAAATCTGTTAATTGAAATCTCGATTTTCTTTATTCATTTGAAAACTATAGTTATAAGAGTTCGGAAAATACTTATTATAAAGAATTCAGACTCCGAATCCATTTTATAAATGGATTTAACTTTCTACGGTGCAAAATCGCGAACTACCATTACGCGACGAGCCTATTTTAACTCGTTTTCTAATGTTTTTTCAGACTTCCTCGAAACACTTTTTGTAACGACTCGAATTTTCGTCGCTCGAAAATCGACATTAATACGTCCACTGTATCAACTGCCGAGCAATCGAATGCCGGAAAACCGAATTGTTATGGAGAAAAAGAAGAGGTAGAAGAAGACAGAAGAAAACGAAAGAAGAAACAACAGAAAATCACAGAACAATATCAGAATCTCACATTCGCAGCGGAACAACATATAATAGGTAAATGAATAATCTTTAAATCAAAGAACTATATCATTTTATACATTACATCATCATCAGAGTTTACAGCAACAATATACAACACAACGGGATAGTTATACAAACTTGTCCTCATACAGAATACACAGCGGAATAATACTATCATATACAAGTGATACGTCTCGCCATCCAGCTCATCACTGAGCTCCACAGCATCTTCTGAATCCAAAATGACCTGATAACCTGACTCTAGACTGCCCGTGTGAAAATTGGTGGGCACCCAGAGTTTAGGAAGGAAACAATAAACTCCAGGTCAGTCATGGTGACTGGTGTGAGAACTAAAACAGTTTATCTCAAAGAAAATAAAACATTTTCGCAATGCTTTTGGAAAATGAAACTACCATAAGACCTCCCGCCACACACACAATGCAAACGCAGAATTGGAGGAGATTTCTTCTTATGATAATAAAAAATGCTTACTACGCAAAAATCATTCGATATTATTATCATTAGTGCATAGTGTCGAAAATCATTTCGAAAATATAATATTAATCTTAGCCAACTTACAACCATTATTGTATGCCTACTATAGCTACTACGTTCAGTAGCAGGTTACCGCCACATTCCATAGCAGGTAATACAACTAAAACCATACAGGGTTCGTATTGTTTCTTTGGATTTCCAACAAATGGTCAGGCAAAGGAACTTCCTTACACCGAAATAGAAATGCCTCTGGAAAGATGCTCCGGATCCTAACCGGATCTCTACAAACACAAGGCCGACGCTACCTCACGCTGAAAAGCGTAACTAGGTACCTTACACACGAGCTATGTCATCCCCCGATCGTCACCGACCTTTATCCGAGGATTCTCAATCACAAAGCAACAACTACAAAGTATAATCAACATAGGTAAAATATCTGGGCTCCATACCATGATATCACCTTTTATCCAGAAGGAAATGACATACCCTAGGGGCGCTACCCCTACAAACCTTTGCCGCAACATTCCTGTTTTGACCATTACCGAGTTGTGAGGCTCGACGAAGTCTCATCCACAAAACTACGCTTTTTCACAAAGCCACGCTTTTTCACAAAGCCACACTTTTTCACAAAGCAACACTTTGATCAACAATTGATTAATAGCACTTCGTATGCCACATTACCAAATTGGGAATGTATCACTAGTAACCATCAACTACATAACCTCTAAGCTCGTACGTCTCAGAGAAGGGTGTTAAGCTAAGAGAATAAATTCTCCGCCACCAACAGAAATGTATTTGATAGAAACCAGCTTTACATCTCAAAGTGTAACGTCAGACACACATCCATACAAGTCCGTTTCGGGATCGAACGGAACCGAAGGCACTTCCAGAGAAGCCCTTGCAATCCGGATATTCACTAATCACGTCCGGACTTCCCGTCACAAGAAGAGTGATTTAAATCTCCATACCGGAGCAACTCGGTGCAGAGACATTCGACAGGTTGTCCTTTCATTTTCAAAAATATACGGTCTTCACCACCGGTCTTTAATACGATCCATATCATCGTATCACAGATTCGGAATGGGTTATATGACCCAAAGGTCTTTTCCCAGCTAACCCGAATAGTGAGCGTTTGTTTTAAAAACAAATCAAGTGCCATTTCAAAAGCAAATATTGATAGTCGGTTATTTAACTATCAACAACATTCACAACAAACATCCAATTTAAATAATTTTTCCCAAATTATTAAATTTCAAATCTCTTCGCGAGATACGGTTTACCACTTCAACCATTTGAAAACAATTTCAAATTACATTCATTTAAACCAATTATATAAATCCTTATCGATTTATTTCAAATTTACATCTCAAATCTGTAAATTTATTTCCACACTTCATCACTTTGAAAACCAATTTCAAATCATAATTATCCACACTTCAAAAAATAAATCAATGTTTATTTTTAAAACAAATTCCCCTTTCCTTTATAAATTGCATTGTGAAATTAAATTTCCAAATATCCATTTTTAACTCCAAATCAACTTTCAAATTGATTTCTAAATCTGTTTCAAAACCCAAATTGATTTCCAAACCTTTATTTCAAACACCGAATCAAATTCCAAATTGATTTCAAAAAAATTCATTCCAACACAAATCAATTTCCTCATTCAACATCAAATAAATTTTCATATCGATTTCCCAAAGATTTATTTCCAAATACCAAATCAATTATAAATTGATTTCTAAATTTTAATCACCTTTTAAAATAAATTCATTTATCTCTTCCAAACCATTTAAAATTCCATTTTAAATAAATTCTTCAACTTTCAATTAATACTATTCAAAATCTATTTATAAAAGCCTTTTTCCATATTTTAGAAATAATTCGATAAGATTTCGAAAATCAACTCTATGCTTTTAAAATTCCTTCTTTTAAATTCACCCAATTCTTTCAAAAGAATTTACTTAAAATTTCCAATTTTAATTTCAAAAATCTAATTTATTCATTTCTGGTATCCAACGATACCAAAAATATATTCGGCTAAATTATAGCCTTCAACTAATTCAATCACAGATATAATCATTCACAGATTATAAATAAATAATCACACGGCGATTATAAATAAATCAACACACAACATTGAAACCAATTCAAATGTTTGAGGAATCCAGTTGGATCCCTCCAACCTGTTTCCCTGCATCCACAGATGTTAGCACAATACCAATTTCACTTCAATGTGAAATTATCGCGGTACATGGGATTTATAATTATTATCCGCTATTATGCGGCGCAATAGGGTCTCATCCGCTATACAATGCGGGAAATCAACTCCAATATATACATATTCCAATATATATATATTGCTATATACATATATAATAACAATTCCACTTCAATGTGAAATTATCACGGTATATGTTTTTAATAATTAACCTCCGCTTAATATACGGCGTATAGGGTCTATTTAACATAATAAATAGCAATCATCATTCAATTCATAAAATCAATCACTATCAACAATTTTAAATCTAACTATTTAAAATTTAAATCGAAACAAAATATTCGATTGAGTGAGAAGTTCTCACCTTTGCTTTTAAAACGGTTGCAGCGTTTTATTTCGGATAAAATTAAACAGACGTTTAATTTTACTCAAAATTTTCACTGACTCCAATTGACTCCAAACCAGCTCCATTGCGAAGAGCTCGTCGATACGGTTCCAACGCAACTTGTTTCTTAATTTTTCGACCTCGTATCACAAAGTTATTGCATTTTGAAGTTAATACGATTTTAATAAAATAAAATTAAAATTTTTTATTTCAATTTTTTTAACCCCTATGTGATCTGGACCGTCGATTTCGTTGCCTTCTGATCTGGGCCGCACCATGCTATCTTCCCTACCCAGGTTATTGAACGCGAAACAACCCATTGAAGCCGCCACGAAACTCTAATGCTCGCTGCACCTACGTTCATCTATTCGTCGATCAGGAGATGTCACTTTGAAGCTCGTCTCGAACGGCACCACCGCCTGGAATAGCATGAAGCTCGGTCATGGCTAGGGCTCGAAATTCGTGCCTAAACGACATGCGAACGGAAGCACTTTTCTCCCCTCACAATACTCGAAAACCCATCATTACCGTATGGATTTAAAGCTCTCACGATGCTATACGATTTGTTAGTTGGGGGTTTGTTGCAATACTGCACGGATTTGAAGAAATTAAAGGAAGAATTTTTGTGCATTTCTGGCCATCGAAATGATAATGGCGGCCAGGCTGAAAGAACTAGGGTTTGAGCAATTTGTGAATAAGGAGGTCCTTTTATAGAAAAATGATCAAAACACTATTCATCCCAAATTTTCCGAACTCCAAACGAAGCGTGCCGGCTGACGTTTCTAAGGTTTACCCCGCGTTTCGAACACAATGGAATAGGTTTCGGAGGATAATTTGGTCATATGTGCGAGCTACGGAAATAAACGATCAACTTTAAATCAAATCGATTTAAACCAATTTCGATGCGTTTTGGCTTGCCCCGGACAAACCGTACATCCGATTGACATGAAATTTGAAACCTTACAATAATTTCACATTACGGATCCGATGAAACTGGTTTCGTCGAAATCGAGACTGTTTGAAAAATGGTCATTTTCACTAGTCAATTAAATATTAAAATATTCAATTTTCACAAATTAACTTTTAATTCAATTTTAAAAGTTTACAAATATCATTCTAACTTCAATATGATTTAATATAACTTTATAAATCATTTTTAATCACATTAAATTCAGATTTCAATTATCTACCCAATTTCAGATATTAAATTAATAATTTAATCGCCCAATTAAATCACTATATCGAAATTAAATTAAATTCGACTTCCAAATCTTACTTATTAATATTTAAAATAAATTAAATATTCGAATTTCAAATGACGGAAATTCTGGGTCGTTACAGACTTCCCTCCTTAAAAGAATTTCGTCCTCGAAATTGCAAAGTAAGAAAAATGCCCCAAAATCCATTAACTTTTCAAAAATCCACTTAGTGAAAACTTTATATTCACTTTTTCCAAAACCTTTAACTTCAACCAAAACAATGGTTTCCATTTTCTAGTTCAATTCCTACGTTTTCATTTCAATTTGGAAATTGACTTTTCATTAACAAAAATTTTCCAAAATTTTTAAAATTTTTCTAACGCCTTAAATTTTCAGAAAAATTCGCCAGCGTCTCCTTTGCGCGGTTCGATCGTAGTAGGATCACAATAGACATAAATATGTATACATCGACCCACCCGGTCGGAAAAGCAGAAAAACAGTTCATATTTCCTATTTTTATTGCGTAGGCGTATCTTTTTAGCATTTTTAAGCAAAGCAGTTATTTATTAGCATTTTAGCGCACCCAAATCAACCGAACGGTAGCTCCGGCACCTGTACTTACTCAATTTAAATATGTAAGTGATATATACATAAAATTATCAACAATTTACTCTTTTAAACAACTACAACACTTGCATATCAAAAGAAATGCATACTAACAAGGTTTATAAGCAACTTATAAAATTTCAACATCACTTATAATTGTTTACAACCGATTCATATACAACGACATTCAATTATTCATTTTCAATTAGTTTACATTCGCTAATTTAAATTCAAGTTGGTTCACTTCCAATTCAAATCAATTTCTATTTAAATTTACTTCACTTTCAATTTAAATCCCATTACTATAGCTTTCAATTTCTTTTATCAATTTCATTAATACTTAATGAATTTACTATATACAATCAACCAACAATCATATAACAACCAATTCATAACCAACACAACCAAATTATTAAATTTACATTCAATTTTGGTTCAACACTTTTAATTCCAATTGGTTTAATATTAAATTGGTTTCCATTTAATTCATTCAATTTCCAATTTCATTCGCTTTAATGAATTAACACTTACATTCATTGTTCCATATCAATTTATTCGTATTTGATTGATTAACATTCAATCCATCTATTAATTCAATTACTAATTCATTTTACAAACAAAGTTGAATTTCATTTATATAACTCAAGTTCACATCCATTTAATAAATTTACTTTATTATTTCACTTTGATATCAAAATCACATTTATTTAACATCACTTAAGTTATATTCCATCACAACATTATTTGTTTAACTTAACTTAAATTTCCCACTTATAAGTCCAATTCAGATTTCAAATTTAAAGTAAATTCCATTTAACTTTTACCAAAGTCAAATTTATATCACATTTTGCTTAACAAAATTGTTTAACCATTCTTTCACAATTGGTTTTGCTTACCTTTATTCATTTTATAAGTTACACAACTTATTTATTTAACTTCCAAATCATATTAAATAATCACCTATCAAATCCAATTCAATTTATTTTACTTTCCTTTAGTTAAATTTCCAAATCACATTATAAGTATAAAACTTATTTCACTTATATTCATCAATTTCAATTTGGATTTTAATTTCAAATTTGTTTATCACAACAAAACTTCAATTTTTCAATTTATTATGGTAGCAAATCAATCACATAGAAACTCGAAAAAGATACTGATGATGCTGCAGTCATCACCCTTATTATTTCCCAGCAACAATAGTGAATTCAGTGCTTAAATTCTTTCAAAATTTTCCTTTTATTTATAAATCACATTTATAAATCTTTTTTTTTCCATATAATTTCACTATTTACCTTTACTTATACAATATTATTTCATAATTGCAAATCATATTAATTATAATTCCATACTTAATAATTCATTTGCTTATATAATTTCTTCTTTTACCATTGTTGTTTTTATATAGATTATTCAAACAACTTTCATTAACATATATATATATTCTTACATTTCAACAACCAAACAATCAATTTATTGTATACACTTTAATAATTCCTGAAAAATTATTTCTTTTATATACAAAATATAATCGAGGTAAAATTATTTCATTTACCCAATTTAAAATGATACTATGTCGACTTGCCTCGTTTAAGTGTTTAGAAACCCCTATCGATAATATGGCGTCCCACATACCGACCAAAATTCATAAATAGCTCAACGGATAAGCAAACACAATATAAAACATTTTTATATTCACTAACAAATACACGCTCATATCTATTATTACACTCACACTCATTCTAGAGTACTACTAACTCTTTCTATAATGAGTAATACCCAACAGAGCCATGGTTATCGCTTAACCATATGCTCTGATACCAAATGTAACGACTCGACTTTTCGTCGCTCGAAAATCGACATTAATACGTCCACTGTATCAACTGCCGAGCAATCGAATGCCGGAAAACTGAACTGTTATGGAGAAAAAGAAGAGGTAGAAGAAGACAGAAGAAAAAGAAAGAAGAAACAACAGAAAATCACAGAACAATATCAGAATCTCACATTCGCAGCGGAACAACATATAATAGGTAAATGAATAATCTTTAAATCAAAGAACTATATCATTTTATACATTACATCATCATCAGAGTTTACAGCAACAATATACAACACAACGGGACAGTTATACAAACTTGTCCTCATACAGAATACACAGCGGAATAATACTATCATATACAAGTGATACGTCTCGCCATCCAGCTCATCACTGAGCTCCACAGCATCTCTTGAATCCAGAATGACCTGATAACCTGACTCTAGACTGCCCGTGTGAAAATTGGTGGGCACCCAGAGTTTAGGAAGGAAACAATAAACTCCAGGTCAGTCATGGTGACTGGTGTGAGAACTAAAACAGTTTATCTCAAAGAAAATAAAACATTTTCGCAATGCTTTTGGAAAATGAAACTACCATAAGACCTCCCGCTACACACACAATGCAAACGCAGAATTGGAGGAGATTTCTTCTTATGATAATCAAAAATGCTTACTATGCAAAAATCATTTGATATTATTATCATTAGTGCATAGTGTCGAAAATCATTTCGAAAATATAATATTAATCTTAGCCAACTTACAACCATTATTGTATGCCTACTATAGCTACTACGTTCAGTAGCAGGTTACCGCAATATTCCATAGCAGGTAATACAACTAAAACCGTACAGGGTTCGTATTGTTCCTTTGGATTTCCAACAAATGGTCAGGCAAAGGAACTTCCTTACACCGAAATAGAAACGCCTCTGGAAAGAAGCCCCGGATCCTAACCGGATCTCTGCAAACACAAGGCCGACGCTACCTCACGCTGAAAAGCTGTAACTAGGTAGCTTACACACGAGCTATGTCATCCCCCGGTCGTCACCGACCTTTATCCGAGGATCCTCAATCACAAAGCAACAACTACAAAGTATAATAAACATAGGTAAAATATCTGGGCTCCATACCATGATATCACCTTTTATCCAGAAAGAAATGACATACCCTAGGGGCGCTACACCTACAAACCTTTGCCGCAACATTCCTGTTTCGATCATTACCGGGTTGTGAGGCTCGACGAAGTCTCGTCCACAAAGCCACGCTTTTTCACAAAGCCACGCTTTTTCACAAAGCCACGCTTTTTCACAAAGCAACGCTTTGATCAACAATTGATCAACAGCACTTCGTATGCCACATTACCAAATTGGGAATGTATCACTAGTAATCATCAACTACATAACCTTTGAGCTCGTACATCTCAGAGAAGGGTGTTAAGCTAAGAGAATAAATTCTCCTCCACCAACAGAAATTTATTTGATAGAAACCAGCTTTACATCTCAAAGTGTAACGTCAGACACACATCCATACAAGTCCGTTCCGCGATGGAACGGAACCGAAGGCACTTCCAAAGAAGCCCTTGCAATCCGGATATTCACTAATCACGTCCGGACTTCCCGTCACAAGAAGAGTGATATAAATCTCCATACCGGAGCAACTCGGTGCAGAGACATTCGACAGGTTGTCCTTTCATTTCCGAAAATATCCGGTCTTCACCACCGGTCTTCAATACGATCCATATCGTCATATCACTAATTCGGAATGGGTTATATGACCCAAAGGTCTTTTCCCGGCTAACCCGAATAGTGAGCGTTTGTTTTAAAAACAAATCAAGTGCCATTTCAAAAGCAAATATTGATAGTCGGCTATTTAACTATCAACAACATTCACAACAAACATCCAATTTAAATATTTTTTCCCAAATTATTAAATTTCAAATCTCTTCGCGAGATACGGTTTAACACTTCAACCATTTGAAAACAATTTCAAATCACATTCATTTAAACCAATTATATAAATCCTTATCGATTTATTTCAAATTTACATCTCAAATCTGTAAATTTATTTCCACACTTCATCACTTTGAAAACCAATTTCAAATCATAATTTTCCACACTTCAAAAAATAAATCAATTTTTATTTTTAAAACAAATTCCCCTTTCCTTTATAAATTCCATTGTGAAATTAAATTTCCAAATATCCATTTTTAACTCCAAATCAACTTTCAAATTGATTTCTAAATCTGTTTCAAAACCCAAATTGATTTCCAAACCTTTATTTCAAACACCGAATCAAATTCCAAATTGATTTCAAAAAAAATTCATTCCAACACAAATCAATTTCTTCATTCAACATCAAATAAATTTTCATATCGATTTCCCAAAGATTTATTTTCAAATACCAAATCAATTATAAATTGATTTCAAAATTTTAATCACCTTTTAAAATAAATTCATTTATCTCTTCCAAACCATTTAAAATTCCATTTTAAATAAATTCTTCAACTTTCAATTAATACTATTCAAAATCTATTTATAAAAGCCTTTTTCCATATTTTAGAAATAATTCGATAAGATTTCGAAAATCAACTCTATGCTTTTAAAATTCCTTCTTTTAAATTCACCCAATTCTTTCAAAAGAATTTACTTAAAATTTCCAATTTTAATTTCAAAAATCCAATTTATTCATTTCTGGTATCCAACGATACCAAAAATATATTCGGCTAAATTATAGCCTTCAACTAATTCAATCACAGATATAATCATTCATAGATTATAAATAATCACACGACGATTATAAATAAATCAACACACAACATTTAAACCAATTCAAATGTTTGAGGAATCCAGTTGGATCCCTCCAACCTGTTTCCCTGCATCCACAGATGTTAGCACAATACCAATTTCACTTCAATGTGAAATTATCGCGGTAGATGGGATTTATAATTATTATCCGCTATTATGCGGCGCAATAGGGTCTCATCCGCTATACAATGCGGGAAATCAACTCCAATATATACATATTCCAATATATATATATATTGCTATATACATATATAATACCAATTCCACTTCAATGTGAAATTATCGCGGTATATGTCTTTAATAATTAACCTCCGCTTAATATACGGTGTATAGGGTCTATTTAACATAATAAATAGCAATCATCATTCAATTCACACAATCAATCACTATCAACAATTTTAAATCTAACTATTTAAAATTTAAATCGAAACAAAATATTCGATTGAGTGAGAAGTTCTCACCTTTGCTTTTAAAACGGTTGCAGCGTTTTATTTCGGATAAAATTAAACAGACGTTTAATTTTACTCAAAATTTTCACTGACTCCAATTGACTCCAAACTAGCTCCATTGCGAAGAGCTCGTCGATACGGTTCCAACGCAACTTGTTTCGTAATTTTTTGACCTCGTATCACAAAGTTATTGCATTTTGAAGTTAATACGATTTTAATAAAATTAAATTTACAATTTTTATTTCAATTTTTTTAACCCCTACGTGATCTGGACCGTCGATTTCGTTGCCTTCTGATCTGGGCCGCACCACGCTATCTTCCCCACCCAGGTTATTGAACGTGTAACAACCCATTGAAGCCGCCATGAAACCCTAATGCTCGCTCCACCTACGTTCATCTATTCGTCGATCAGGAGATGTCACTTTGAAGCTCGTCTCGAACGGCACCACCGCCTGGAATAGCATGAAGCTCGGTCATGGCTAGGGCTCGAAATTCATGCCTAAATGACGTGCGAACGGAAGCACTTTTCTCCCCTCACAATACTCGAAAACCCATCATTACCGTATGGATTTAAAGCTCTCACGATGCTCTATGATTTGTTAGTTGGGGGTTTGTTGAAATACTGCACGAATTTGAAGAAATTAAAGGAAGAATTTTCGTGCATTTCTAGCCATCGAAATGATAATGGCGGCCAGGCTGAAAGAACTAGGGTTTGAGCAATTTGTGAATAAGGAGGTCCTTTTATAGAAAAATGATCAAAACACTATTCATCCCAAATTTTCCGAACTCCAAACGAAGCGTGCCGGCTGACGTTTCTAAGGTTTACCCCGCGTTCCGAACACAATGGAATAGGTTTCGGAGGCTAATTTGGTCATATGTGCGAGCTACGGAAATAAACGATCAACTTTAAATCAAATCGATTTAAACCGATTTCGATGCGTTTTGGCTTGCCCCGGACAAACCGTACATCCGATTGACACGAAATTTGAAACCTTACAATAATTTCACATTACGGATCCGATGAAACTGGTTTCGTCGAAATCCGAGACTGTTTGAAAAATGGTCATTTTCACTAGTCAATTAAATATTAAAATATTCAATTTTCACAAATTAACTTTTAATTCAATTTTAAAAGTTTACAAATATCATTCTAACTTCAATATGATTTAATATAACTTTATAAATCATTTTTAATCACATTAAATTCAGATTTCAATTATCTACCCAATTTCAGATATTAAATTAATAATTTAATCGCCCAATTAAATCACTATATCGAAATTAAATTAAATTCGACTTCCAAATCTTACTTATTAATATTTAAAATAAATTAAATATTCGAATTTCAAATGACGGAAATTCTGGGTCGTTACACTTTTGAATGTTTATAAAATATTTCTAAATCATTTAAAACCATTTTTAAGAGGTTTAACAATCTTATATACATCATTTCATTATTAAAGGAAAGTGATTCCCTTTGTGATTTTCGACGTGTATTAAACATGACTTGTTAATACAATCAAACAGCATATAATCAATATCCAAACTTTATAAACAATCATCTCAACCAAGCATAACAAAACGTATATATCATCTAATATATCATATTATAAATAGAGTTTCTCACTTTCATTGGATAACAGACTCACTAGATCTCGCTATAGCTTCGCTAAATCGAACTTTTAGCTTATGACACTTGCTCTCTTCCTTCCTAAGGGGCTCAACCTTGCTCCCAGGTGGCTCTATTGCTCACGGCCAAGGCTAGGAAGTGGTGGTGGTCTCGGCTATGGTGAAGGGAGGTGGTGGCCGTGGGTTATGATGGAAGAGGAGTGGTTTTGAAGTGTTTTTGAGAGGATTTCATATGTATATATATTAATATTATTTTAATTTCTTTTCACTAATAATTTCTCCATAACTTTTTTAACATGAGAAGCCATTGATAAGCTTGAGAATGGAGGAAGAAGATGAAGAAAATTATGTGGAAATATTAAAGAAGGGGTGGGGTATTTATAGGATTTTAGAAAACCAAAATATCATAACATGGATGGACAAAATTACCCCCAACCATCCCCTCCTAGCCTCCCCTTAGGCATATGGCAGCCTACCCCCTCCATGTGATGGATTATGTGGAGGTGATGGTGGTGATCATGGTGGTGTAAGGTGGATCTGATGTGAGAAGATGTTTGCTTTGTAAACTTGTAAATATCTTAGATATTTTTCATATTTACCTTATGTAAATATATATTTCTACTCTTCTACCATTGTTTTATGTATATGTATATGTTAATATATATATGTGTGCATGCCACAAAGGTGTACACATTATATAAACAATGTTGTATAACTTATATACGTCAAACCGTTATGAATTTTAATCTCGAGTCTCGATCATATTTTTACTTATTTGTTAACATACATATATTTGTAAACAAAATTTGTAAATAAACTTCTCATCAGTATTAATTAATTAAAATTATCTTATTTGAATTATAAAACCATATAAATTAATATAAACAAATATTTGCAAAAACCGCTATTATATCGATAAAGCGATATGAATTTTCTTATTTTTTCAAATCAAATATATATCTTCATAAAACTATTATAAATGATATATTATAAATTTACAACTATTTAAGATGAATTATCATCCTTTTAAAACAATTATTTGAATAATTATTAAATTATTAAATCTTAATTTAAATTCATAAATTTAAATATAAGGGCATCACTGATGATGACATAAACACATTTAATTTCCCAAAAATAAAATAATTGATTTTATTTTATATTCTTATTCAATTATAAAAATAAGTGTATGTATCCAGCTCCGTGCGCGATGTTTTACGATTATAGAGCTGTTTATCGATAAAATGGTTTTCAGTTATTATATCGATATATCTTTCCAAAGGAAATATTTTTCCAAAATAAGTTCATTATTATTATTTATCACCTAAAACTTGATTATTTATGACAAATAATCTATATTTGGATATTTAAAATAATTTAAATATCCTTAGTTTAAGTGACCAAAATTTGGGTCGTTTCACTTCTCCTCTATATAAGCTTCTCTAACCATACTATTTGGGATCCTTTTTAGCCTCCATTTAGCTTTTGGATCTGGTCGAACTCTTTGTTAATACCACAGAAATAGATTTTGATGACAACAACCATATAAATATAGATACTGACAATTTTCAAAGTTGTATAGAATATTTTTCAGAATATTACACAAGTTTGTACAAGAACAGGATAATCGAGTTTGAAGACTGATCGATAAAAAGACTAGAGATCAAGATTCAGAGATGATCAAGATATTTGAAGACTCGTGAGTTTAAAGATAAATATATGAAGAGTTTAAGACTATATGTAACGTATCGGGTTTTGCCCGATCGAAAATCAACATTCGTACTTCACATTGTACTAGAATGCCGCAGATTCGACCGTTCAAATCCGATTCGCCGGAGCTATAACACAATTAAGTAAATAACACAGCGGAAGAAATGAATAATACATTGATATATAATATCTGATACAACAGAGTGATACAATGAATATCAATATACATCAGAGATATGATACAACAAATAGCAGCGGAAAAGAAAAGATAACAACAGCAGCGGAACAGTATCAATAGAAATGATAACTCCAAAATGATCTTCAGACAAGAATGAATCCACAACTCCAAGATAAGCAACTCCGATGAATGAACTAGCTCCAGATAATCTACTAAACCTGAATATCTGAAAAGAAACCCAACTCTAGACTGCTCGTGTGGAAAATTATGAGCACCCAGAGTTTAGGAAAGGAACAATAAACTCCGGATCAGTCATGGGACTGGTGTGAGCAACAAAAACAATTTATCTTTAAACAAACACAAAAGGTTTTAAACATTGAAATCCGCAATGCTTTTGGAAAATGAAACTACCATAAGACCTCCCGCCACACACACAATGCAAACGCAGAATTGGAGGAGATTTCTTCTTATGATAGTCAAAGATGCTTACTACGTAAAATCATCTTGATATTATTATTAGTGCATAGTGCAGAAACATTTCGAAAGTATAATATTAATCTTAGCCAACATACGACCAGTATCGTATGCCTACTATAGCTACTATGTTCAATAGCAGATTACCGCCACATTCCATAGCAGGTAATACAACTAAATCCGTACACGTCACGTATTGTTTCTTTGGATTTCCAACAAATGGTCAGGCTAAGGAACTTCCTTCCGCCGCATGGGATCGCCTCTGGCGGGACGTCCCGAGAGACAAACTGCTCTTTGCCAACAAGGCCGGGTTACCCCTGTAACAGGTAACTCACGAATATGCCATCCCCCGGTCCTTTGGGACCTTTATCCGAGCGCTCGATATCCAACATCACACATCATAAAGAAGGTGTATCCACATGAGTAAGTATCAGGGCTCCATACCATAATACCACCCCTTTCCAGAAGGAAATGACATACCCTAAAGGGCGCGACCCTCATAACCTTGCCGCAACATTCCTGTTTCGACCATTTCCGGGTAGTGAGGTCCTGACGAAGTCTCGTCCACAAAGCTACGCTTTTTCAAAAAGCCACGCTTTGGGTCAACAGATGATCAACCTATGATCACAAAGATATAAGATCAAACAAATGATCATATCACAAATGATCAAACATTGATCATCACACAGCAACACTCAGCATGCCACATTACCAAATTGGGATATATCGCAGATAAATTTCAACTACATAACCTCTGAGCTCGTACGTCTCAGAGAAGGGTGTTAAGCTAAGAGAATAAATTCTCCGCCACCAAACAGAAATGTATTTGAAAGAAATCGGCTTTATATCTCAAAGTGTAATGTCAGACATGTATCCATACAAGTCTGTTCCGGGATCGAACAGAACCGAAGGCACTTCTCACGAAGCCCTTGCAATTCCGGATAATTTCCAATCACGTCCGGACTTCCCGTCACTAAGGATGATAAAACCTCTATATCGGGGATCAGCCGATGCAGAGTAACTCGACGGTAATCCTTCCGTTTCCAAAAATATTCGGTCTTCAACACCGGTCTTCAAATGCTATCCATATACGACGTATCACATATTCGGAATGGGTTATACGACCCAAAGGTCCTCTCCCGGCTAAACCGAATAGTGAGCGTAATATTTAAAAACATATGGATATGGGATTTCAATTAAGTCACAACTTAAATCCAAACTTCCTTTTCAAATGGTTTAACAAATTACCATTTTAAATCTTTAAACAAAAAGATTCAATCTTTACGGTTTAAACAGTTTCCACACTTTAATCTTTTAAACAAAAGATTCATTCACAGATTTTCCAAATTAATTTCCATTTCAATTTGATTAACTCGTTAAACCTTTAAATCAAGATTTAACTTATAGCTTTCAAAACAATCCCATTTCAGATGATTTAAACCAATCATTATTTTAAATCTGTTAAAAATAACAGATTCAAATCATAGCTTTTCAAAACAATTCATTCATAACTTGGAAAACCATTTTTCAATTCAATATTGAAATTCCTTTAATTAAACTGGAATTTCATTTCTTATCTGAAAGCTTTTATCTTTTAAAACAACAGTTTCATTTCAGAAAATCTGATTCATTCATACGAGTTAAAGTCTTTGGGTTAAATCCAAATTCTCAAAATTATACTTTTAAATGTTTTAAATTCAGATAAACACATTTATAACATTTTTAATCCCTAGTTTCAAATCATAGGATTCAATTCCAAACTTGAATTCAAATTTAAATCAAATTATTTAAATTTTCAAAACTCGGTTAAGTTATTCAAAATAACTTTTATATTTGAAATTCCGTTTCAAAAGCTTTTTACTTTAAACCCAAATTTCCAATTTCAAAATCAATTGAAATAAAAATTTCAATTTCGAAAACATCAAATTTTAACTTTATCTATGACTTAACCGATTTCCACGTGAAATCCATATTGGTGTGTGTAAAGGTGTAGTCCAGGGGTTTCACACAATAGTGCAACACAATGAATCATCACATATCAGAATACAGAAATATAGTTGATAGACGATATAAACTATATCGCTTATCTTTTACTCACAGATCACAGATATATATAAATATCACAGATAATAAATCACATATCACAGCATAAATCAGGGTGTATCACAAAGCATCATATATCAGGGATATCAAACAATCAAGGCATTCAATAGAATCCAAACATCCATAAGTAAGATCAATTAATTATCTGAGAGATTTAAATTAGATTAATTACTTATGAATAAATTACTAATCTTGGTTAATTAACATTAATTAATTACGAACCATTTTAATTAATTATCCTTTAATCATTTATTGATCAATTTTAATCATTAAATTACCTTTAATTAAGTAGTTATCTTCAAGTAATTGATTATCTTTAATTACTTATATTAATTAATTATCCCTTAATTAATTATCCTTTAATTAATTTCAGTGGGTAATTATCCATTAACTACTTTCATTAATTGATTTTCCCTTGATTTCTTATATTAAGTAATTAACCTTTAATTAATAAATTTTAAAATCTTAACTATTTATTTATCTATCCTTAATCATTGATTAATTAAACTAATCAATTAATTAACTTAAATTAATCATATTACCAAAATTAATTACTATTTAAAACCACAAAAACAAAAAAATACTTTATCTTTCAAACTTAATTACAACTTTTAAATTTATAACTTTCAGTTTAAATTCAAACTCAAATACTTTTATACTTAAAAGTTTTAAACCCAATTTAGATTTCAAAATTTAAATTATCTCAAACCTCAAATTCAACTACTTTGAATTCATATTCCGTTTCATATTTTAAACTTAGTTTAAATTTCCAGTTTGCATTTAAACTTTACTTTGAATTTAAGAACAACAAAACAGGTTTCTGTTTTTATTTAAAAACTGGAATAACATCAATACTCAAGCCACTCGAATTTTACTTCGAGACAAAGCCTTAGCTGCTTCGAGTTATACGCGACCTTATTTTGCTTCGAGCAAAAACATGAATTTCCCGAGTCGCCCCCGAGTTTCCACCTTCTTCTTCCTTGGACGCGAATCCTTCAGCAAAACACAGATACACATAGATACGTGTGCACCTGCACACCCAAACGCCGTCGCTCTGACCAACGACACTTCCACCAGCAAGTCGACGTCAGCCTTTCTGATCGCCTCTTGTACCCAGAAACCCGATACCTCATCGAAATTTAAAACCGAGCTTCACGCAACCCACTGGCATGAGACTGGTCACCCAAAACCCACTCGCATCGCCACCTCCGATCACCAGAATTCTCGCCACTTCGTCCATAGCTTCGCCACGAAACTACGCTCCGCTACCACCACGACCGATCGTCTGAATCGCCTTCATGATGACGAACTCCCCTTTATAGCGTTATCGACCATACTGGGTTGTTAAACCCTATATCTCCCCTGCCTTGCCACCGTGGCCATTAGAAAAATTCTTACCCAATTTTCCTGGGTTCCCCTACTCCTGATCCTTCCCCAGCCTGAATCTGGACCTTCTTCTTGTCGTCGATCAACGGAAATGGACCAAATCGTCCCAAACGTTCAACTCGAGAGTACCCAATATTTGTTCAACTAAAAATCGTGATATACACATTAAAATTCATAGTTTTCAACTACGAATTCAATCATGAAATCAAAACTTAAAATTGAGTTTATAAAATTTTGACCCAATTTAAATTTTCACTGTTCTTTCTTATTTCTGGAAGGATTATACCATATATTCATTTGGTATTATTTTTAAAAATAGGATCTGGTTTATATTAACATGTTTTATTCAAATCTTAGAGCCTAACAAGAACTAGAGAAAGAGAATTTGGTTTTTTTTTATTTTTTTTATTTTTTTTAGACAGGTTTTGAAAGCTGTAACTACAACAGAGGCTATATATGCCTATTCAACAGACATGCATCATCAACCTGTACACATATGAGCACACATGTGTACATTCAAACAAGTTACCAAATTCACTCATTTCATTCATCATTCATCATTGCTGAGCATAATTTTAAGATAGAAGGTTTGGTTTTAAGGAGAGTTGCTCACCTGGCAAAAGTTTTGAAACAGAGGAGACTCAGGCTTGAAATGTTTTGTTTTAGTTGCTTTTAATTTGCTTGCTGAGTCCTTCTTTAAATCTAAAGCTTGTGGAAGCTTGGTCTTGAATGAACTACAGATTGTACTACAGGCTTGTAAACTTGTGAATGTAAATTGTTTCTAGGTTGATTTGTTTTGAGGTTGAAGCTCTCACTCATCTCGGGTTGAAGTTATTTTGGTTTTCTTTTTCTTTTTTTTTGTTTTGCTTTGCTCCTGATACTTGTTTCAGGTTACTTGTTTGGTTTGAATCAAATGGAAATGGGATGAAGTTGAGTATAACATATAGAGAAGAGAGTGACAGGGTATATATTTTGTACAGGTTATATTGTTTGTTTGTACAAATACCAGAGGCTTTTCCTTTTGCTTGGAGGCTGGAAGAATCACTTGGTGGCTGAAGTGAGATGGCATTAATTGCCATGTACAATATCAATTTTTATTTCCTTCGGCTGAAGATAATTTGGTGGCTAAAAATTTCATTGTGGTGGCTGCATTAATTGCTTTGTGTCCTTATGTTTCTTCTTACATATGTAAGTGTTGTTTGTTTATGCTTATATTTCATTTGTACAAAGATATTTACTTTGTTTGTGTCTTTGTTTATTGCAGCCATACTTGCTTGTCTCGGCTGTTCATTTTGTTGAAGTTGTTTACATTGTTTATTTATATACTTTTTACTTGCCTGCATCTTTCATTGTTAAAGTATATATTTTTGTTGTCTTGATGTTTGCATATGTGTCTTGTTTTGCAAGTATACATATTTAAACTTCTTTGCTTTTGACTATAGATCTTAATTTCTGTTTATAGTTTGATTTTCAAACATTACATTTACAACATATATTTTTCTTTTATATCTTACACTTGTATTTCTTTATATTGATATGATATTTTATACTTGTGTCAATGTATCTACTTAAAATATATATTTTCAAACCATTTATATTTTAAGATTTTTAAATTAAATGTATATATATACATATACCAATTTACTCATATCTATTCCATATACATTCATATATACAATATTATTAAATTTAAATGATGTATATCAAATTTATTACGATTCGGGGAAACTCGCTTCACTCTATCGATTTATTTCCTAATTTTTATTCAAAAATCAATAAATTATCATTTTAAATTTATATAAAATTCGGGGTCATTACAGACTTCCCCCCTTAAAAGAATTTCGTCCTCGAAATTACCAAGGAGACAAAAAGATAGATGAAGGATATTTCATCAACTCAAACTGAATATCTATTTGCATTTGGCTTACCAAATCAGAATATCAATAACAGATACAAGAACGAATCTGTTTGGCACTTCACAAGATACTCGGGTTATCCAGATCTACGAAATATACAGTGGCATCGGTTAGTTCGAAAGGATAACTAACCATTCGTAGAATATATCCGAACCCAAAGAATAGATAGATATATGGATACAATTTCAAAATTTTTAGTTTAGAAACTAAATTATACCTATCAATCATAGCAAACAAAACAATCAATACATCCAAACAAACAATTTTTGGCTCATTTGGAGTTTATGTCCCATTTTTATATATCGAATTTATTCCTGGATCTACCAGAAATAATCAAAGAATTGAGAAAAGATGACGAACAAAGAGATCGATATAGAAAATTTGTTTCCACTATTGTTACAGAGTATTGACCATTTATAGTCGTATTTCCCTGTCCCCTATCTCATCCTCTTCTTTCACTCATACTCACTATCAGTGGATAGCAAGAGAATAACGGACGGATATCTGAGAATTACTCATTCTAGGGTATACTTCACCCTATCTCTAATGAGCTACTTAACGTGTTATACTCCTGAGCTAAAGTTCAACCTTAGCTCTGATACCACTTGTAACGTATCGGGTTTTGCCCGATCGAAAATCAACATCCGTACTTCACATTGTACTAGAATGCCGCAGATTCGACCGTTCAAATCCGATTCGCCGGAGCTATAATACAATTAAGTAAATAACACAGCGGAAGAAATGAATAATACATTGATATATAATATCTGATACAACAGAGTGATACAATGAATATCAATATACATCAGAGATATGATACAACAAATAGCAGCGGAAAAGAAAAGATAACAACAGCAGCGGAACAGTATCAATAGAAATGATAACTCCAAAATGATCTTCAGACAAGAATGAATCCACAACTCCAAGATAAGCAACTCCGATGAATGAACTAGCTCCAGATAATCTACTAAACCTGAATATCTGAAAAGAAACCCAACTCTAGACTGCTCGTGTGGAAAATTATGAGCACCCAGAGTTTAGGAAAGGAACAATAAACTCCGGATCAGTCATGGGACTGGTGTGAGCAACAAAAACAATTTATCTTTAAACAAACACAAAAGGTTTTAAACATTGAAATCCGCAATGCTTTTGGAAAATGAAACTACCATAAGACCTCCCGCCACACACACAATGCAAACGCAGAATTGGAGGAGATTTCTTCTTATGATAGTCAAAGATGCTTACTACGTAAAATCATCTTGATATTATTATTAGTGCATAGTGCAGAAACATTTTGAAAGTATAATATTAATCTTAGCCAACATACGACCAGTATCGTATGCCTACTATAGCTACTATGTTCAATAGCAGGTTACCGCCACATTCCATAGCAGGTAATACAACTAAATCCGTACACGTCACGTATTGTTTCTTTGGATTTCCAACAAATGGTCAGGCTAAGGAACTTCCTTCCGCCGCATGGGATCGCCTCTGGCGGGACGTCCCGAGAGACAAACTGCTCTCTGCCAACAAGGCCGGGTTACCCCTGTAACAGGTAACTCACGAATATGCCATCCCCCGGTCCTTTGGGACCTTTATCCGAGCGCTCGATATCCAACATCACACATCATAAAGAAGGTGTATCCACATGAGTAAGTATCAGGGCTCCATACCATAATACCACCCCTTTCCAGAAGGAAATGACATACCCTAAAGGGCGCGACCCTCATAACCTTGCCGCAACATTCCTGTTTCGACCATTTCCGGGTAGTGAGGTCCTGACGAAGTCTCGTCCACAAAGCTACGCTTTTTCAAAAAGCCACGCTTTGGGTCAACAGATGATCAACCTATGATCACAAAGATATAAGATCAAACAAATGATCATATCACAAATGATCAAACATTGATCATCACACAGCAACACTCAGCATGCCACATTACCAAATTGGGATATATCGCTGATAAATTTCAACTACATAACCTCTGAGCTCGTACGTCTCAGAGAAGGGTGTTAAGCTAAGAGAATAAATTCTCCGCCACCAAACAGAAATGTATTTGAAAGAAATCGGCTTTATATCTCAAAGTGTAATGTCAGACATGTATCCATACAAGTCTGTTCCGGGATCGAACAGAACCGAAGGCACTTCTCACGAAGCCCTTGCAATTCCGGATAATTTCCAATCACGTCCGGACTTCCCGTCACTAAGGATGATAAAACCTCTATATCGGGGATCAGCCGATGCAGAGTAACTCGACGGTAATCCTTCCGTTTTCAAAAATATCCGGTCTTCAACACCGGTCTTCAAATGCTATCCATATACGACGTATCACATATTCGGAATGGGTTATACGACCCAAAGGTCCTCTCCCGGCTAAACCGAATAGTGAGCGTAATATTTAAAAACATATGGATATGGGATTTCAATTAAGTCACAACTTAAATCCAAACTTCCTTTTCAAATGGTTTAACAAATTACCATTTTAAATCTTTAAACAAAAAGATTCAATCTTTACGGTTTAAACAGTTTCCACACTTTAATCTTTTAAACAAAAGATTCATTCACAGATTTTCCAAATTAATTTCCATTTCAATTTGATTAACTCGTTAAATCTTTAAATCAAGATTTAACTTATAGCTTTCAAAACAATCCCACTTCAGATGATTTAAACCAATCATTATTTTAAATCTGTTAAAAATAATAGATTCAAATCATATCTTTTCAAAACAATTCATTCATAACTTGGAAAACCATTTTTCAATTCAATATTGAAATTCCTTTAATTAAACTGGAATTTCATTTCTTATCTGAAAGCTTTTATCTTTTAAAACAACAGTTTCATTTCAGAAAATCTGATTCATTCATACGAGTTAAAGTCTTTGGGTTAAATCCAAATTCTCAAAATTATACTTTTAAATGTTTTAAATTCAGATAAACACATTTATAACATTTTTAATCCCTAGTTTCAAATCATAGGATTCAATTCCAAACTTGAATTCAAATTTAAATCAAATTATTTAAATTTTCAAAACTCGGTTAAGTTATTCAAAATAACTTTTATATTTGAAATTCCGTTTCAAAAGCTTTTTACTTTAAACCCAAATTTCCAATTTCAAAATCAATTGAAATAAAAATTTCAATTTCGAAAACATCAAATTTTAACTTTATCTATGACTTAACCGATTTCCACGTGAAATCCATATTGGTGTGTGTAAAGGTGTAGTCCAGGGGTTTCACACAATAGTGCAACACAATGAATCATCACATATCAGAATACAGAAATATAGTTGATAGACGATATAAACTATATCGCTTATCTTTTACTCACAGATCACAGATATATATAAATATCACAAATAATAAATCACATATCACAGCATAAATCAGGGTGTATCACAAAGCATCATATATCAGGGATATCAAACAATCAAGGCATTCAATAGAATCCAAACATCCATAAGTAAGATCAATTAATTATCTGAGAGATTTAAATCAGATTAATTACTTATGAATAAATTACTAATCTTGGTTAATTAACATTAATTAATTACGAACCATTTTAATTAATTATCCTTTAATCATTTATTGATCAATTTTAATCATTAAATTACCTTTAATTAAGTAGTTATCTTCAAGTAATTGATTATCTTTAATTACTTATATTAATTAATTATCCCTTAATTAATTATCCTTTAATTAATTTCAGTGGGTAATTATCCATTAACTACTTTCATTAATTGATTTTCCCTTGATTTCTTATATTAAGTAATTAACCTTTAATTAATAAATTTTAAAATCTTAACTATTTATTTATCTATCCTTAATCATTGATTAATTAAACTAATCAATTAATTAACTTAAATTAATCATATTACCAAAATTAATTACTATTTAAAACCACAAAAACAAAAAAATACTTTATCTTTCAAACTTAATTACAACTTTTAAATTTATAACTTTCAGTTTAAATTCAAACTCAAATACTTTTATACTTAAAAGTTTTAAACCCAATTTAGATTTCAAAATTTAAATTATCTCAAACCTCAGATTCAACTACTTTGAATTCATATTCCGTTTCAGATTTTAAACTTAGTTTAAATTTCCAGTTTGCATTTAAACTTTACTTTGAATTTAAGAACAACAAAACAGGTTTCTGATTTTATTTAAAAACTGGAATAACATCAATACTCAAGCCACTCGAATTTTACTTCGAGACAAAGCCTTAGCTGCTTCGAGTTATACGCGACCTTATTTTGCTTCGAGCAAAAACATGAATTTCCCGAGTCGCCCCCGAGTTTCCACCTTCTTCTTCCTTGGACGCGAATCCTTCAGCAAAACACAGATACACATAGATACGTGTGCACCTGCACACCCAAACGCCGTCGCTCTGACCAACGACACTTCCACCAGCAAGTCGACGTCAGCCTTTCTGATCGCCTCTTGTACCCAGAAACCCGATACCTCATCGAAATTTAAAACCGAGCTTCACGCAACCCACTGGCATGAGACTGGTCACCCAAAACCCACTCGCATCGCCACCTCCGATCACCAGAATTCTCGCCACTTCATCCATAGCTTCGCCACGAAACTACGCTCCGCTACCCCCACGACCGATCGTCTGAATCGCCTTCATGATGACGAACTCCCCTTTATAGCGTTATCGACCATACTGGGTTGTTAAACCCTATATCTCCCCTGCCTTGCCACCGTGGCCATTAGAAAAATTCTTACCCAATTTTCCTGGGTTCCCCTACTCCTGATCCTCCCCCAGCCTGAATCTGGACCTTCTTCTTGTAGTCGATCAACGGAAATGGACCAAATCGTCCCAAACGTTCAACTCGAGAGTACCCAATATTTGTTCAACTAAAAATCGTGATATACACATTAAAATTCATAGTTTTCAACTACGAATTCAATCATGAAATCAAAACTTAAAATTGAGTTTATAAAATTTTGACCCAATTTAAATTTTCATTGTTCTTTCTTATTTCTGGAAGGATTATACCATATATTCATTTGGTATTATTTTTAAAAATAGGATCTGGTTTATATTAACATGTTTTATTCAAATCTTAGAGCCTAACAAGAACTAGAGAAAGAGAATTTGGTTTTTTTTATTTTTTTATTTTTTTAGACAGGTTTTGAAAGCTGTAACTACAACAGAGGCTATATATGCCTATTCAACAGACATGCATCATCAACCTGTACACATATGAGCACACATGTGTACATTCAAACAAGTTACCAAATTCACTCATTTCATTCATCATTGCTGAGCATAATTTTAAGATAGAAGGTTTGGTTTTAAGGAGAGTTGCTCACCTGGCAAAAGTTTTGAAACAGAGGAGACTCAGGCTTGAAATGTTTTGTTTTAGTTGCTTTTAATTTGCTTGCTGAGTCCTTCTTTAAATCTAAAGCTTGTTGAAGCTTGGTCTTGAATGAACTACAGATTGTACTACAGGCTTGTAAACTTGTGAATGTAAATTGTTTCTAGGTTGATTTGTTTTGAGGTTGAAGCTCTCACTCATCTCGGGTTGAAGTTATTTTGGTTTTCTTTTTCTTTTTTTTTGTTTTGCTTTGCTCCTGATACTTGTTTCAGGTTACTTGTTTGGTTTGAATCAAATGGAAATGGGATGAAGTTGAGTATAACATATAGAGAAGAGAGTGACAGGGTATATATTTTGTACAGGTTATATTGTTTGTTTGTACAAATACCAGAGGCTTTTCCTTTTGCTTGGAGGCTGGAAGAATCACTTGGTGGCTGAAGTGAGATGGCATTAATTGCCATGTACAATATCAATTTTTATTTCCTTCGGCTGAAGATAATTTGGTGGCTAAAAATTTCATTGTGGTGGCTGCATTAATTGCTTTGTGTCCTTATGTTTCTTCTTACATATGTAAGTGTTGTTTGTTTATGCTTATATTTCATTTGTACAAAGATATTTACTTTGTTTGTGTCTTTGTTTATTGCAGCCATACTTGCTTGTCTCGGCTGTTCATTTTGTTGAAGTTGTTTACATTGTTTATTTATATACTTTTTACTTGCCTGCATCTTTCATTGTTAAAGTATATATTTTTGTTGCCTTGATGTTTGCATATGTGTCTTGTTTTGCAAGTATACATATTTAAACTTCTTTGCTTTTGACTATAGATCTTAATTTCTGTTTATAGTTTGATTTTCAAACATTACATTTACAACATATATTTTTCTTTTATATCTTACACTTGTATTTCTTTATATTGATATGATATTTTATACTTGTGTCAATGTATCTACTTAAAATATATATTTTCAAACCATTTATATTTTAAGATTTTTAAATTAAATGTATATATATACATATACCAATTTACTCATATCTATTCCATATACATTCATATATACAATATTATTAAATTTAAATGATGTATATCAAATTTATTACGATTCGGGGAAACTCGCTTCACTCTATCGATTTATTTCCTAATTTTTATTCAAAAATCAATAAATTATCATTTTAAATTTATATAAAATTCGGGGTCATTACACTATAGATCATAGGAAATAAACATTAGAATAATTTGTCAAAGTCCTTGGATAGCAACCATTTTTTCTTTAAATACTCACTTATCAAATTATTTACTTTATCTATATTATATTCAAGTATAATTTTACAAATATTTTATAAAGAATTTTATATATTAAAATTATTTAAAAACTATGTTTAAAAGTTTCAAAAATTATTATAATTTTATAAACACTTTAAAAGAATTTTTGTTTTTCAAAATTAACATGGATATGTCGACATAGGCTACCAAAGCATGTCGACATATAGACCATTGGAGAGATGTTTTTGAATAGTTGTGATTTTTAACCCATCTCTTTGTGAATAGACACATACCTTTAAACGCTATATAAAGGGGACTGAAAAACGAATTTTATTTACTATTTTTTATACTTTCTTCTTACTTCAAATTCTCATTATATATTTCATAAAATCCACTCTCTATACTCTTCGAATTCATTCAAATTCAATCTTTACTTTACTACATTCATTCTCTACAATCTACTTACTGATTTGAAAGTATTCTCTCATAAATTCAAAGATCAAAGTGTTATTAAAAGGGCTATAGGATATTCTGTATCCAAAATACAACTGTTTGTATTTGGAATCAACAACTTTCTACTATTATTTGTTTGGGTGTGCTTGTTGCCCGTTCAAATCAAGTGGATGTACTTATTTCCCGTTCAAATATAGTGGGTATTATTATAGCCTGGTCAAATAAAATGGTGATCTTGTTGCCCGATTAAACCAAAATAATCTACCTTAAACTCTAAATCAGGAAGGGATATCATTTCCTTAAAATCGAGACTGTATTATGGTTTGCTTGCTACCAGTTGAAAGTAGGCATTGGAAAAGAAATATATACATACAATGTATAGGACTGGACGTAGGATTGGTTAATCCAAACCAATATAAAAACTTTTGGTCTCATCTCTCTTACTTTTACTTCACTTTTACAACATCTATATCTGTGATTATCTGTTATTATATATTTATGATTGATTATCTGTGTTTGAATTTAAATCTTGAAATAAGTTAGAAAAATTCCATATAAGTTATAAAACACTATTCACCCCCCTTCTAGTGTTCAAGTAGCCTTAAGATCCATTCACAATAGTACTACACTATTTCCCACTCTTTCCCCCTCCATCTCTCTCATTTTCTATGTTCAAATCAAATCAATTGAAGTGCTATTCGATAGCTTGTGGTCAACGATTCAGAAACTAGCAATCTGTTGGATTGGAAATCAATTCAAGGAGAAAATTTCATCATTTCAAGGTGTACTTTCAGGCATTAGGAGTAAGGTACATTTCTAACTAATATATGATTATTAATATCTAGGTATAATGTCCATGTTATATATATAATATTGTTAATTATGTGACGATTACGATATACATATATATTGTCACAATTGGATTTGTTATATGTTTACACATAATTGTATATTAAAAAACAATTTAACATATATACATATATGCTTGCATAATATATAAATAACAATTTTTTTATTTAAATAACTTAAATATGTAATATTTAAATGTATACATTGTTTATAATTTAATACTACATTATACTTGTATAATATATAGTTATATAATTTTATATATAAAGTTTTAAAGGTATATTATTTTTGGCAAAAATAAAAATAATATATGTAGATATATAATTTTTAAATACTATTTAAATCAATTAATATATATATATAAATCAATTATATCAATATATACATAATATATATATATCATAAAATTATGTTTTATATTTTAAAAAAATATTACCAAAATTACTCTTGGCAAAAAATTTTAAAAAAGCATTTTTGTTATATTTCGAAATTATTTAAATATGGGCTGAAATTAAAAACTGGATTTAAAATTATTTTTAAATTATAAAATTACATATTAATATTTAAATTACAAAATATATACAAAATTTTAATATAAATTTGAAGTTTAAATTAATTTTGAAAAAAAATAATTTTTTATTAATTTTTAATAATCCATACGGATTTTTATTTAAATATATTTCAAAATATAAAACAAATTACCGTGTGTGTGACCTGGTATTATCTATATTTAATATATATTTTCCTATAAATTTAAAATGTTAATACACACACACATATATAATTTATTATAATATTATTTATGCATAAACATATAAGTATTTAATATATACATATATTATACAATTTTATATTGTTTTGGACTTTAGAAAAACAAATATATATATATATATATATATAATTATATTTTATTTAATTTATAAATGATTTAAATTTCATACATATGTTTATAAATACATACATATATGTGTATATGTGTATATGTATATATATTTATATAAAATTATTTAAATAAAATACGATTAATATTCATACATACATACGTATACACACACACACACAGATATATATATATATATGTTTGTGATATTTTTAAATATATATAAATTATATATATATATAAATTATATATATATATATAAATATGCATTTGGATAATATATTGGTATATAAGATGAGCTAATGTATCACGGTGTAAATCCTATCACCTATACATGGGCATGTTATCCTTGCACGGATTGATATGTTACACATGTACACACATATGTAAGTGTATATGATGCACATATATATAATACAACATTAATCAAAAAATAAAAATCATTTTATAAATTAAAGTAAAATAAAGATTTTATTTAAAAGAAAATTTAGAAATGTTCTAAATAAATTAGACTTCACAGGTCCAATAAAGATCCAAAACGGTAATTTTTTTTGAAATTCTCACATTATTTCCACTTCGGGCTAGCCCGGTTCCAACAGTGAGAAATATGATTTTTATTCCAAAATGTATTTTCACATATAAAATTGTTTTCTATGATGTTTATTTCTTTGAATTTAAGATGTTTGATGTGAAAATTCTCAATTGTAAACTAGTTATAGTAAAAGAAATAAATAACCTATACTAAGTGGTTGAATGCGCTTCCTATTTCATACGCAATTACAGTAATGGTGAAAATAGTGGGAGCATACCATATAACACTTATTGGTCGCATCAGGTTAACAAAATTGTTTTCGTAAAAAGTACCAAACATTATTTATGAAATAATAATTATTTTTCAGGATTGACTAGAAAATAAACATAGTTTTATTTCAGTTTAAATATTATGAGTATTCGTTATAAAATAAAACTATAATAGTGGTGTTTTTGATGCATTAGAAAATAAAGAAGTATCTAAAATAATTTGCAATTTGGAATTATGGACTAAGCCACAGTTTAAGAAACAATTCTTTGATTATATGATTATGAATCATATGTTACTAGTGAATTATATCTCAAACAATAAAGGGCAAAGCACCCATTTAGAGGGAGCATCATAAGAGTTGATGAACTCATCGGATCGATACATATAGATGTATGCAATCGCATGTGTATTAATACCAAAAGGTTCCACATACTTCATTATATTCACCGATGAGTTATCACCAACATGGACATATGTATTTGATATATGTATAGTATGTTTATGATAAGCCCATAGAGTAAAAATTGGAAGTAGATAAAATAACATGTAACATAAAATAAAACAATTCAATTTGATCAAATAGGTGAGTATATTGGAAAGAGTTTTGAACTTACCTATGATGAATAAAGATTCGACCTCAAATGTCACTCCTCCCTATAATGATGTATCGATAAGGAGTAATCGAACTTTGTTGAATTAAGTACGATTAGTTGTAAGTGAAGTTGAGTTGACTTCTTTCTATAAAGTCATGTACTTAAGAGTAGTACACAAAGTTAAAATTAATTTCATTGAAAGAATAGTTTGCAAAATCATACATGATAAAAGTTTATAAGAAACTCCAACATATCCTAGGCCAAGAAGTTGGCAGGTTGTGCGAGTCAAAAGACCACACGTAATAATTGTATATGAGGGATCTTGTATGTATCACCCCAAATGAAGTTTGGGAATGATTATCATTAGGTGACCTATTCATGTTTTGAACATAAGTTTTGTAAACTAAGACTAAATTAGTTTTTAAATATAAGGAAATTCATAAAGTGTTTATGAATATTTATTCTGTTGCACTAAGAAATAATTGTTGTTTCAAGAAATAACGACATCATGGCGAAGGAATTTCTTTGAGAAATTGTTGGTATTAAAATGGATTTGATATGATCCAAAGATAAAACTGATTACGTAAGATGAAATGAAATTAACCAAATCTAAATGAACACATCACATTAGAGTGTCTGCTAAGTATTCTCACACGGTGAAGAGAAACCATGACTTTCTTATCAATGCCGAGAATGGATAATCCTCTGACAACCAAACCATTAAGAATATTGACTCTATGATATGGTATGATGCACAAATCTGAAATGGATTCCAAGCATGTTATCAATATATGATTTTGGTAGTTGTACCTGAAGAGATATAGTCCATCAACTATGAATGTGTCTTCAAGAGAAAGACTAATGCAGTGGGAATATAATGAGCAACTTTGATAAGAAAACATCGTAAATTTCAATTGTTGAAATTAACGTAATAGATTTGATATTTAGCGTGCTCAAGTTAATTCGGATTTACTCATAAAATTATTGTTTGGAATGAATTTGTGTTTGGTACATATGTGTTGAAATGAAAAATTCTAAATAATGATTTAGAACAGACCGTTTGCACATAACAACCAAAGTATCTCGAATTCAGTGGGAATGACATTGAGTTTGTGGGTTTTAGAATACGATCTAAGAAATGATATGTAAGTATGATTTTATAAGCATTGGGATTGAATAAGTATTTTGATAGAAATATTGAATAGTTTGAATTTCATTCAAAATGTAGAGGAAGCATGTGTCCATAAGTAAATACCACTAAAAGGTACGTATATATTTCTAGACTATAAGTAAACAACATACTACCGATTGTTAACGATGTACTTATGTTAAAATCAACAATAGTTTGGTTGTTTAATACTCAATATTGGATTTGTAAATTATATATTTAATAATAAGTATAAAAGGATATTGAGAATGTCCCAAATGATATGTAAAGACCCTTATAAAATGTTTAATATGGAACATGTAAGATAGATTCCTTATGCTTTAGCAATAGAAATTATCATACATGTTATATTGTTCATATTACTATAATTTTCTTATGTATTTGATGAATGAAATAAATATCAAATCCAAATGAAAATCACTAAAATGGTAGTTTAGAAGTGTCCTCGAATATTTACGAGATACTAGAGAACTGTTTATAGAAACAACGAACTCTTATGAAAGGGTATTCGGACCCGAACTTCATAAGTGCTATCCAGTATGATATGTCAGTATTAAATTCATGTTCAAACCTTAATAAAGAAGAGTTAAGTCGGAAATGTTCCAAACGAATCGTTGTTGTTGATTCAATGAAATGGCTAAGTATATCGCCTTCAATAACACCACAATGGAAGCGATGTATATATAAATGCACAAATTTATAACTGAGCTAGGGCTGATTCCAAGTATTATTAATACTAATCATTGCTATATGATAATAATGTAATAATAAGAGCTCACTAGAAGTCGAGAAACATACTCTGAATAGTTCCACATAATAAAAGTAGTTTATCAGCATCGGAGAGAGCTGATTGATAGAGTAAATACTTTAACCAACATATCAGATCCTTTAATGAATGGTCTAACTCAATCTGTTCCCATCAAACTGATTGAAGGATGGGGTAATGATTTCATAATCAATCCCAAGTGCAAGTGGGAGAATGATAGAGTTAGGGGTACGCCCTAAAGGCAATTATGTAATTTGTTACATATATCTAACTCGATAACCAATTTTGTCCGAACTAAAAGGTGTTTTCTTTCTATAATATACTTGATATAATGAGTTATATTTATTAATTAATTTAACTTAAAGTATATTTAATAGAAAATTGATAAATGATATGTTTTATGATAGTAGTTACAAGGTGTTGTAACTATGAGTAATTTATCACAATGAAATTAAACGTATCGTTTTAAATATTCCTAGTCGAGATGTATCGAGACTGGAAATCGATACATCCATTAAGACTAGAGTACGTAATGCAATTTAAATGTTGGGTAGTGTATTACTCATGACTACTAGGGATAGCAAGGTGTTACATACTGTTAGTCATTAGATAACTATGGAATGACTTACTCAAAAGATTTCTGTTGGTTAATATAACTAAGTTCAAATAGAAAATATTGATGTGACAATTTTACATAGTTCTATTTACTTAAGAATACTATTGATCTTCAATGTGGATGCTTTGCTTTGATTATAGTTAAATCGTGGCATGGCGTCCATCGAATGACTATAGTTGGGTTGAGTGGTAGCATTGGAAGTGAAACACTATTCTAGAAAGGATTCATCTTTTTTTATATGAGGTTAGTATCACGATCAACTGAATTCAACTCAAAGTCAAAGCCTTTAGCCAGAGCAATTCGGTTAATAATAATTGTTATCATTAAACCAAAGACTTTATGTTTGGACTATAAAGTTGAATATGGACCATATTTGAATTTTGACCGTTACCAAATTCTATAAGTCCTAAGTGATACAGTTTTGACGAAGAGAATTGGTGTAGATAACCATCACTGCTGGGTAATGCTTAATAACGTATAATTGTTATTTACTGAAATCAAGTAAGCGATAAATTTGACCGAAATGCATATTAGCTGCTAAGTGACGTGTGAACATTAATATTTGATGTTCGATATTAATCGCTGACTAAATTTACATCTAAAGAGTCACACAACCGAAACGTTGAAAACCCCTTTTACCACCTAATTTAATTAATTTATAATTGTTATAAATTAATTAATTTTTATGAAATATTAATTATAAAATTTATTTGATGTGTTGAACAATAATAAATAATATATTTATAATAATTATAAATATACTAATCGATATATGATATCCCTACGCGTTTAAATTAGAACTAAATGCGGGAATTTTTTGCTTAGGCTTGGAATAGTTTCTTGGCCTATTTGGTAGCTGCAAAATTCGGTCATAGATGTGCAAAGGTGAGGTCGGCTATGTACGGTGCATGGCTAATTGGTTTGAGTAAATAGAAGGTAAGAATTGGTAAAGAGAAAATGAGGATTCGATCCACTTTTTACTCTCCCATACTTCCTTTTATTACTCCACTCTTGCCTCATTTGTTTTTTTGTAGAAAAATCAATTCATTTGCAGCAGCAAAGAGGGCCGGTCCTGGCTTCTCCAAATGCTAAAATTTCAAACTATAAAGCACATCAAATTAAAGTGATTCGATCGACAAAGTTGAAGTAGCTCAGGAGCCAGCAACTTCAGAATTGGAATCTGATTCAAGGAGCACTTGTCTTCGTTTCAAAATGTACTAATTATGCATTGGTGTAAGGACACAACTGATCTAACTTTCTTATATTCATGTATTGTATCATATGTTTGTTAAATAGCTCTTTTATAACGAATCCAATGTATCGATGTTCTGTCACATATTAGATGGTTGAATAGATTAGTGCATATATATATATATACTTGTGTATACGTACGTACGTATGTATAATTATTTTGTATGCTTGTCCAACGATAAAAAAACTTTTTTTGTTATAAAATAATATTATAAATGATTTTATTAATTAATCAATCATATCCTAAAAGTTAAAATCATATAACAAACATTTAAAATTTATAAAAACTTTTTTTACATAATAATAATTCGACAGCAAGGAAAACTTTATTTTAGTATATTTTTATATCTATTATATATTTAAATATTAACATAACTATTTATTTAAATTGAAATTGATTATATGAATAAATAAAATATATAAATGTTTAATTTAATACGAAATTAAGTATAAAATTTTATATAATAACAATAGATAATTTTTTCAGATTTCAAAAAATGATTTTTTTAATAATTTTTTTATTTATTTAAATAGGGTTTTAAATTTATATTATAATTGTTTATTTAAAATTATTTATAAATTAAAAAAATCAATTTTTTTCTTACGTTGTGAGCTTCTAGTAAGTTTACATTAATTTAAAATTATTTATTTATTTATTTACTTATTTCTATATTATATATTTATGTATATAGTTATGTATATAAACATATGTTTATATATTTATAAATAATTATAATTAAACAAAAAATATTATTTTTCTTAATTATATTTTTGGTTTATTAGCGGCAAAAAAAATATTTTTAAATTATTTTATATTGATTATTAAATGATTTTTTAATTTAGTATAAATAAAAATTTGTACAAATATATTTTAAATATTTTATATTAACTGTTATAATTATTATTTCTGCATATATATACATATATAATTAAATATTACATATGCATAATTTTATATAAATATATATCCAATATTTGATGCATGTATATATTCATTTGGACGGCACATAGAATACTAAAGGGGTTGACAATTCCGTTGTATCGTAAATCTTAGCACCTATACACGGGCGTAACAAACCATACATTCTTTATTATGTTGCACATGTACATACACACATATGTGTATATGATACACATATTCGAACATTATTAAAAAACATAAAGTAAAACTTTATTTTTAATATTAAATAAAATAATGATTTTAATTAAAAGAAACGTAGAAATGTTCTAAATGAATTAGACTTCATAGGCCCAATAAAGATACAAAATGGTAAAAAAAAATGGAATTCACTCATTTCTTCCATGTGGGCTGGCCCAGTTCCAGCAGAAATGATGCATAATCGATCGTGCAATATTTGTAATGCGATTGATGGAAAGATCTATCAAACAACATTAAATTGAAGGAAATATTGATTTATATAAAGATGAAAAGATGAAAAAAAACCTCAGATTCTGTATGATATCGTAACAGACAAAAAGCTTGGTTGGAAATTAGAACCTAAAATTGTTTGATGTGTTAGAGGTTGTATAACTACAGGAAATTATGCTTAAATCATCACAATTTAACTGACTTGACTGAATTTAAAGTACTATTGGATGTTAGATGTTACATTTTGGATGTTTAAATAAAACCTGTTGGATGTTAGATGTTGAACGTTGAATGTTTCTGTCAGAATGTAATGTACGTTATTTTTTAACTGAAATGGAATGTATTATATTTAGAGGAAAAGTTGTTGTACAATATAACACCATAAAATTTGTATATTCAGTTCAAATATATGGCCAAAAAATATTTTTCTAGTACATATTTGCCTGGTGAATATTTAATAGGCAAATATTTATCGGGTAAATATTTGACGATAAAATATTAAACAATTAGTAAAAATCATGACATTTAATATTATGATGTTGGTTGACCAAGCCTATCGCCAAGCTCATAACATAATTGATTACACAATCGAATCGAGTACCTAAACAACCAACATATAACCGAGTTACATGAATAGTTATCAAGCTTATCATTGAATGAAAAAGTTGTTTGGATGCACAACCTAAACAGATACGTAAGGAATCCAATCTGTAACCGAACTAGACTAATGGTTAACCAGGCTTACCACCAAATGCAAAATCTAATCGGATGCCCAGCCTAATCGGGTACATATGGATGCAAAAACTAAGTGAATGCATAACCTAAATGGATAAGTATAGAAAAAAATCCGCAATCGAGTTAGAACAATGGTTAACCAAGTTTATCACCAAATGAAAAAGTTAACTGGATGCACAACCTAATCGAGTATGCACGGATGCAAAAGCTGACTGGATGCACAACCTAATCAGGTGTATATATATGCAAAAGCTAACCGAATGCATAATCTAATCAAGTATGTATGGATGCAAAAGCCAATCTGATGCAAAAGTTGATTGGGTACATATGAATACAAAAGCTAATCGCATGTACAACCTAATTGGATATAAATGGATGTAAAAGATAACCGGATGCATAACTTAATCGAGTACTTAAGGAAACTAATCTGTAACTGAGTTAGAACAAAGGTTAACTGCAACACCCCAATAGTAGAATTAAATAAGAAAATTTAATTAGAAGTAAAATATGGACTTAAAATAAAATTTTCATAGACGTCCAAATCAGGCTATGAAACTTGCATCATTGTGTTTGTAGTGAATTTCCGGATGATTTTCGTATATAACTTGTCGTAATCCGAGTTAGTATGAGAGAGTTATGGGCGTCAGAACGGAAATAAAATTCTAAAAGCAAAAATATAAAAACATACATTGTCTAGGTCGACCCAAGAAGGTCCTAGGTCGACGGGTTACGGTCGGCCTAGACCTGTGCAATTAAAGCTCCGCTAAAGCCTGCGAAATCCCCTATAGCACATAGCGCCCTTTGACCGCTAAGCTATTTCAATTTAGCGCTATTAAATAGTAGATCTGCTTTAAGCCTTACTATTTTCTACTACTCCAACTAAATCTAGCCTTTTTAGCACCTGCTTTAGCAAAATTAATATACAAAGGTTGATTTGACTAGTTCTCTTTTAAATCAAATCAAAAAATTAGATAAAGACCTAATTTAAAGGCATAATTGCTCAATATAAGTTAGAAATCTATTGTAGTCACCAAATCTAGTATGCATAAATCATGAAATTCTTCGGTTTTGTTATAGAAGATTAAATAATATTTTTTTTCTACACAAATGATGTGAGAATGATAATAAATTAACTTTAAATATTTTGTTTTATATTTTATGAAGATTTTTGCACCTCCTCTATTTTCTACTATATCTCTGCTTTATCCCCACTGTAATTTTTCACACCCTCACCGCTATAGAACCGCTAAGCGCTTTAACTGCACAGGCCCAGATCTAGGAGTGGTCGACCCGACATGGGATTCTTCATGTGATTAGCGATCTGTAGTGATGTGTGTCTATGGCCCTGATTTACTGCCTGGATCTGAAGAAATTGATGGGTGGTTAAGATGATAGCTGAGGTTGATCCGATGGTGCTAAGTGCTAACCTAACCCTATAAATAAGTTGGTAAGCAAACCCTAATTCTTTTGTTGAATGTATAGTAACTAAACTTTGTCAAAATCTATAAAACCCTAATTTTCTTAAAACCCTAAAATCAAAATCTAATCCTAATCAAACTAGAAGTAAGGACAATCAATCAAAGGAGAACCAAGGCAATCTAGGGAAGGAGCTATGGTTGGAGACCAATTTCTTAAGATTAAGAGCTTAGGCTAAAAGGTGATGGGCACATATTAATAATTTGATTAATGTAATTGATTTTAAATTACTTTAAATGATTAGAATTGTAAAAACTCTATAATTAACTTGTTAGATTAAAAACGAATTTGCTTAGCTCCAAACCCTAGAATTTAATTTGAAATTGAATTATGAAATTGGGTAATTTGACACTTGCTAATGCTAGATTGAGAACTCTAAATTAAAAACTTTTACTGTATTGAAATTGGGCACTAAGATAATTTTAGAAAATTTAAGGTTAGAAATTAGGGTTAACTGGAATCATTCATTGACTGGAATTAACGACAACTACCTATAATTAATCAACAATTAAAAGCTGTTCGGAATGCTAAATTTTATACGTGAAAGGTCGACCCTTGGTTTTTCTGGGTCGATCGATAGTGGTCAACCTAGGCAATGTCATGGTCAACCGTTCGAGTGAAAAATGTGCAAATTTGACTTTAGCTTAAGGCCTAAATTAAATGAATAAAAATTATATAATTTGTTTAGAAATTATGTAATTAGTAAACTGGTTATTGAGCTAATTTGGGCTAAGTATTTCGCAATGTTTGAAATTGGTATGGGCGAACAAATATTTCACAATAGTTAATTTGGTATAGGAGATTTATATCACATAAATGGAGTTGATCAAGGCGATTTATTTCACATAGGCTCAGCGGTGTTCCGTACGGGCGAGCATAACATGTCGGAGATGCATTCTGAGAGTGTCCAGTTGTAATGGGAGATCCATGTACACACGTTTTCTGGTGCGACATAGTACAGGTGGGCGTCAGTGCAGTACAATAAGTGGCTATATATATTGGTTAAATTAGAGCCCGGTACTAATGGGAGTCCCTATGGAATAAACCTCGGTGTAGTACAATAAGAGGCATGTTAGTATAGTTATCATGGGAAAGTAGTTCTCGTTTTGTTGATCATTAGTGTGAGGTACAATCAGGAGGTTCGATCCATTGTGTTAGATAAGAATCCCTAGGTGTTGGCTTTAGGAGTTCACGAACACTTGCTACACATCCTATATCACTTAGAGTAAATTTAAAGTTAATTACACTTAATCATCACTTATTAATCTTATTCTCATTCACCAGACTTTTGTCTGACCCATTCCTTTTCCATCCTTTTTCCTACCACAGGTGGACATGCCAATAAGTGATTTGCCCATTTCAGATACTTGGAGAGAGTCAAGCTTTTCTTGGAGTCTGCTTTTACGACATCTTCTCTTTATGTATCATTTAATCATATCAGTATAGCTATTTTCTTATATCAGAATATGAGGGATATATTGCTATGTACTCTTGTTTGGATCATGTACTGATATTTTTTTGAGACTATGATTTGGTATTTTCTGAGACCGATATTTTCTATGATATTTACATGTCTTATTTCTTCCGTTGTAATACGTCTTTGATAGTTAGTTCATCTTTCCGCTGTGATACGTATTTGATAGTTAGTTTATCTTTTCACTGTGATACATGTTTGATAGTTAGTTTATCTTACATTATATCTATTTATCTTAGTATCTGAAATGTTAAAGTTTTTAAAACCCTAACGATCCACAGTTCTCGGCGAGATGCATTTTGAGCCTGTCGGGAGGTGCGGGTTGTCACAGTTGGTATCGGAGCATTAGTTCAATGTTCCTTAGTATTAGGGCCATATTGAGAGATGTATTTTGAAAAAAACTTGAAAAAAAACTTAGGATTTCAAAAGGTTTTCCAAAATGTTTTCAAAAATAGTCTTTTTAAAAGAGTGTGTGTGTGTAAAGTATTTCAAAAAGTTTCTAAAATTTTCATATCCCAAATCCCTCTTATTCGTGCCTATGATTCCCTTATCTCTAAATCGTGTTTATGCTCTATTAGAGTTATTAATGAAATTCTTAACACTCATAGATAGAAGATGTCCGATCCGGTAGGTTCTGGCTCCGGCGATCCAGTCGAAATCCCAGGCGTGAACATCCCTATATGGTTCCGCCTATACCTTCAGGCTAAGGGATAGGTCGAGCTAATCCTACTAAAAATCCCATGAAGAGAGCAATAAGTGAGGTTTTTGCCCGCTCACCTACCACTCCAGATTTTGCTAAGATGTGCAAAGACTTTTCTGGTCTCGAAGGCAAGCCATATATGAGGATGGAGTCTTACGTGGATTCGAGAGCATGGATCCACGCTTGTAAGAGGATATTTAGTCTGATGGACTTGACTGATGTTGTGAGGAGGCAGCTAGCTACCTGGCAGCTGCAAGGTGAGGCACTAAGCTTGTGGGACGTTGTAGAGGCTGAGGCTGATAGGGATGATATTACTTGGGATGAGTTTCGTAGGAGGTTTGGGATAAAGTTTCTTTCTAGGGCAGAGGATGACGTTCAACTAGAGAAGTTTATTCATCTCAAGTAGGGAGATATGACAGTCAAGGAGTAAGTGAACCAATTTAATGAGCTGGCTAGATTTGGAATGGAGTTGATTAACACACCACCTAAGAAAGCTCTTAGCTAAGGGATTATATCAGCCACTTTAGGATTTAGCCCTGAGTCATATTACGATGGGTGCTACCTATGAGGGACTTGTAGAGATGGCTTTACTCACTACTGTTGCTAAGAAGGAAGAGAAAGAGGAGGCTCCAAAGGTTGTGGAGACCGGGCAACAGAAGGGTAAGAAGAAGTTAGGAATTGGAACGAATGGGAAGATTTAGAAGAAGGGCTTGAGATGCTATAGGTGTTGCAGGCAAGGACATTTGGGTAACGATTGCATGGTGGACCTCTCCAAGACAAAGTGTTATAATCGTGATCAGTTTGGGCATATGAAGAAAGCTTGCATCGCACCACCAAAAGCTTCTACTCAAGCTTTTGCTCACATGGTTCTGGCTTATGCACTAGATGCAGTCCCTAGCTCGAGTGCACAACCAGGGGTGGATAAGGGTAAGAAAATGGTGATCAAAGGTGTGTTAATTCTTTTCGGTTTATCTATTCATGCATTATTTGATACTGGGGCTTCATATTCTTTCATCCTTAGTAGACTTGTTGATGATTTGCACTTAGACACTAGTATTGTCACAGAGCCTATAGTTGTGTCAAACCCCGTAGGAGGATCGACCTATTTATCCATGTTGTGTAGGGTTTATAATTGTGTATCTTAGGGGACAAGTTTGATTGTAATGGCTTTGTGTTGGGATTCTATGGGGTTGGGTTGATATTAGGCATGGATTGGATGACTATGTATGGTGCTATTTTAGATTGTGATAGGAAGGTAGTTAGGTTGAGTACGTGCAGTGGACGTATTTTGGAGGTTTATTGTGACCCCCGAGGATCGGTTATGTTGAGCTATTTATATTCCTTGGACCTATCACATAACGAGATTAGTATAGTGCCTATAGTTAGAGATTTCCCAAATGTTTATGCTGAGGTTATTGATCTCCTGTCCTAGAGAGAGATCGAGTTTAGGATCTATCTAGTTGAGAATGTTAGACCCGTCCCTTACCAATAAGGCGTATGGCTCCAAGGAAATGTGAGTTGAACAAGCAGGTTAATGAGTTTTTGGAGAAAGGTTTTATCAGGAGGAGTATTTCAGAGTGGGGAGCACCAGTCATCTTTGCCACTAAGGCGGATGGTTCTCTTAAACTCTACATCGATTATAGGGAGCTAAATAAACTGACAAAGAAGAACCATTATCCACTGCCCCGTATAGACGATCTCTTTGATCAGTTAGTTGGAGCTAGAGTATTCTCTCAGTTAGATTTAGCTATCGGATTCCATTAATTGTGCGTAGCCGAGGATAGTGTTCAGAAGATAGCATTCTGTACATTCGATATATTATATGAGTGATTAGGCATGCCCTTCGGACTAACCAATGCACCTACCTACTTTGTTGATCTGATGAGCTGAGTATTTAGAGGGTTGGTTAATAAGTTTGTGGTGATATTCATGGATGATATCCTTTTATACTTGAGGAGTGAGGAAGAGCATGTGCTGCATTTGGAGGAGGTGCTCTTCCATGCACATAAGCTTAAGGCGAAGTTTTTAAAGTGCCACTTTTGGAGAAAGGAGGTATGCTTTTTGGGACACATCATCTAAGAGAATGGCTTAGTAGTTGACCCTAGTAAGGTGGCAGCAGTTCAGGATTGGCACGTTTCGAAGAATGCTACGGAAGTGTGAAGTTTCCTTGGTTTGGCGGGCTACTATTACAAATTCATAAAGGATTTCGTGAAGATCTCTGTTCCACTGACCCGACATACCAAGAAGAAACTAGTTTTCTCGTGGGATGCGAAGTGTGAAGATGCTTTTATCAGGTTACAGGAGGCATTAACTAGTGCACCAGTTATAGTATTACCGGATGGGACTAAGACGTTTACGGTTTGTACCGATGCCTGTGGTATGGGGTTAGGTGCAGTCTTGCTGCAAGAGAGAAGAGTGGTGAGCTATGCTAGTCGGCAGTTGAAGACCCATGAGAGAAACTACCTTACTCAAGATCTTGAGTTGGCGGCTATTATTTTTACGCTCAAGTCTTGGAGACATTATCTTTTAGGAGAGCGATTTGAGCTGTTTACAGATCACAACTCCTTAAAGTATTTTTTCTCCCAAAAGGAGTTGAACTTGAGGCAACAAAGGTGGATGGAGTTCTTGGCATCATATGATTTTGATATCTCTTATACCCTGAGCAAGGGTAATGTATTGGCAGATGCTTTGAGTCGACATCGTGAAGTATTGATCCATTGTTCTTGGAGTGGAGACATTTGGAGTATATTGCTACCTTTGATTTTAGACCATCATCAGATATTACCTCGGGACTACTAGCACCTTTAGATGTTCTGCCTACATTAATGAAATGTATCGAATCTAGGAAGAAGGAGGATAAGGAGCCAGTTGACATTATAGAGAGGATTGGTAGAGGAGAGTCATTTGAGGCATTATGCCATTGATTTAAGAGGATAGTTACAGAGAGATGATAGACTTTGTGTTCCCTGCAGTATGGATTTGATTGATGTAGTATTGGCAGAGTCCCACTGTTCTAGGATGACCATTCATCCCGGTGGTGAAAAATATATCATGATATGAAGTGAGTTTTCTATTGGCTCGGTATTAAGAAGCAAGTGGCGGAGTATGTAGCTGGATGTATGACTTGCCAGAGGGTAAAGACAAATCAGAAGAAGCCGAGAGGACTGTTGCAGCCATTAGATATTCCTTGGTGGAATTGGGAGAGTATATCCATAGATTTTGTAGATGGTCTACCTAGGAGTAGGAGAGGGAATAAGAGCATTAGGTTCATAAATTACCGGTTAACTAAGTGCGCTCATTTCATACCAATGAGGAGTACAAGAACGACGACATCATTAGCAGTTATGTATGTGTGAGAGGTCGTTAGGCTACATGGAGTTCCTACTAGTATAGTTAGCGATTGAGATCCACTTTTCACTAGTGAGTTCTAATGGAGTCTACAAGAGGCATTGGGGACTGAGTTGAATTTGAGCATCGCATATCATCCGTAGACCGACGGACAAACGGAGATAGTAAATTGGGTTTTAGAGGATTTTCTACGGATGTGCAATATTGATTTAGGAGGTGCTTAGGAGGACCATTTATCGTTGGTGGAGTTTACCTACAATAACATTTATCAGGTTATCAGGCTAGCATTGGGATGGCACCTTTCGAGGCTTTGCATGGCAGACCGTGTAAATCACCATTGTGTTAGTGGGATGCGATGGATAGGATTATTCTTAGACCGAATATGGTTAGGGAGACATCAAAGAATGTGGATTTGATTTAGAGAAGGATGAAGACTGCTCGAGACAGACAAAACCTTATGCTAATAGGAAACGTATGGAGTTAGAGTTCGCAGTGGGAACCATGGTATTCCTGAAGGTTTCAACTCTTAGGCATGTTATGAGATTTGGTAGGTAAGGGAAGCTAGCATCGAGATTTGTTGAACCTTTCCCTGTAGTAGCTAGAGTAGGGAAATTAACATATAGAGTAGAGCTTTTAGAGAATTTGACTGGGGTACATGACATTTTCCATGTGTCACACTTGCACAAGTGCTTGCATGATACAGCCAACGTAGTCGAGCCGAGTCAGTTGGAGGAGGTGGAAGTTGAGCGAGAGTCACTTATTCGTCATGCACCGACTCATATTTTAGAGCATGGTACTAAGCGACTCTGCAACAAGGAGATTAGACTTGTTAAAGTCCAACGGGGAGATGATCCAGCGGAGAGTACAAGGGAGCCTGAGGAGAAGATCCACGCTACCCACCCACAACTCTTTGTTGGTACGTTTCTAATTTAATTCCTTAGTATATATCTTTTATGTATAAGACTTAGGTGGTATACCCTTTTAGATGGATATCGTTGGATGATAGGAATGGCTGTAAACGTGTTGATATGACATGTTATGGATGGTGGATGCCAATGGATGTATATGTGTTATCCGAGTTTTTAACCCAACAAGATCCAGCAGAAAACAGAAGAATTCTGTGACATCAGGATGGCTTTAAACTTAACCAGAAAGACTAAGGCAAGGATTTAAAGAGAGCCAATCTATATTATTATGGCAACGACTGAGATCAACTAAACCAAGAGACCAGCATTCTTTCGGCCCAATCAGCAGTCAAAGCATAATCAGTCAGCAGATCGCCATCAAGACGGAGTAACGTGCAACGAGACTACGCAAACAACAACGGTACAAGGTCATGAAAGCATCCCAAACTCCAAATTCCAAAAATAGCCTAATTGCTTGGATCGCCAGTGATCCATACCCTATGGATCGCTAGCGATCCATGCAAGATAGTGGATAGCTATGGCACCAAAGAATAAGACGATACCTGAAAGACAGAGCACAAAAATGCTAAGTGTATGTATCGCTAGTGATCCATACACGATGGATCGCTAGCGATCCATATTGAATGATGTTTTTGGCGACCTAGCATGATGAAGCAATTGAGGGAGAGAAACCAATTAATTATTTCGTGAATGATCCAAATCTATGGATCGCTAGCTATCCATGGTTTTGACTCGGATCGCGAGCCAAACCCCCTTAGGTCGCTTTGTACCTTCCTACAAGCAGTTGATGAAGTGGTCTGGCCTATAAGCTCTCTGATCTCTATAAATACCGTCATGCCTGTAACATAAGCGGGATCTTCTCCGGACTGGTTGCTGGAGCTCTACTGGAAATATTCTTCACTCTCTACCTCCCTCACAACAATCTCCAAAGGGATTCACTATGATTCTCCAGTGGATTCCAACTCCGGGGATTCAATCTACCTAAGGATAATCAAAGCTTTGTAATCAAACACTTCTTGTAATAGCAATCAGTCTATAATAAAATTATAAAGTGGACATAGGCTTCATTAACAGCCGAACCACTATAAAAATTCTATGTCTTCTTTCTTTTACTGTTCTTTTTCTATATCTGTGATCTATGATATTGCTCTGTCAGAACAGGGCTGGTGCTTTCAAACTCAAACCAGGGTGTTGATCCATTTTTTGGATTAACATTTTAGTGCTTTCACTGAGAACCCCAACTCAGGATCCAGATCAAGCTATCTACTTTGGATCCCATAGGTCCAAAGTTAGATCGACAATCTTTGCTTGAGAATCCGCTGTTTGGAATCAATGGCCCCTGGAAGAAGAAGAACTGCCTCTGGAAGATCCATAGGGCAGTAGTAGCTAGAGAAGATGTTAATTCCTAACAAACTGAAGTAAATGGTGCTAACTTAGGAAATAAAACGCCAGCATCTTGCAGTCAACACGAAGTTGTCACCGGGGATGAGTTAAATAAAATGGTTGACGAGAAACTAAAAAATGGAATGTAGTCAAAAGGCTCTAATGGATAAACTTAACGCTCTCCTAACCCTACAGTCAAATCCTGCTCCAAGGACAATGCCTGAACCCCCGGCTGCTAAAGAACAAGAGAATTCCTCTATTTCGGTCTACATAGACGAAACGGGAAACAGCCACAGAAAAGGGTGACAACAGGACCTAACGTAGACGGAAATGCAAGTACTCCATTCGTCAAAGGCAACCTATTCTAAACTTGAATTGAGGGGCAAAGACCCTGTTGGAAGACATAGCTATGGATCTCTCCGATTCAGAAGACGGAGAGCAAGACAACAAAATGGAAGAAAACGCCAACGCGTTCGATGATGCTAGAAATGTCCAAACTGCCCCCAATCAGGCCAACTACGAGCCAACGGGGTCCCGCGGGAGTAGCTTTCCCGAGACAGGAGAGTATAGGCTTCAACCCACATGCCAAGACCGTTTGCAGAGCCAAACACTTGGCGTAGTGACTGATTGCCATCCCCAGGACTACCGGACATTAAAGGCATACATAGCAGACATGGTTAAATGGTAGATGGATGAGAGTAAAAACCGAAAAGATGATGAATGGGGATCTGCACCAAGTTGCACTCTCTTTACTAACAAAATCTTCAATGAAAGGTATCCAGACAAATTCACTATGCCAACTATCCCCTTCTACGACGGGACAAAGGACCCAAAACCCCATCTATACAAGTATAGCTAGTATATGAACGAAGCCAATGCTCCAAAGGCTGTTCGCTACCGATGTTTCCTTATCTTTCTAGAAGGAGCTACGCTTATGTGGTTCACCAAACTTCCCCAAGATCTATATCTACCTTTGACCAACTTGCAATGAAATTCCTTGACTAGTTCAGGCTCCATACAACTGAAGGATGTCATGTCCCTATTCGGATTGTTTCCGGGACGAAATGAGTCGCTGAAATCTTTTATGAACTGGTTCAATACCACGGTGATGGAAGTAAGCAACCCCAATGAGCACATGGTTTTCATGGCGTTAGTATGTGCCATTCACCCGTAGATTGAGTTTGGAAAATGGATTAAAATGAAGCAACCTACCTCTAGGAATGACTTCAATCGTAAGGCAAACCAATACTTAAGATTGGAGGAAGCACAGGAGATGGAAAGAAAGTCTGCTGGTGAGCAACCGATGAATGTCGAACAGAGCGATGTGGCGACGAATCAGAATATGCGTGATTCTGGAACTGCTCAAGGAGCCATGGGAAAAGACGGGAATCAAAAGAGGAGAAATCAAAACTCTAATATAAGAAATAGAAATGGCAGCAACAAAGATTTAAGGAGTTTAGATAGGAAGAGTACACCCCTCTAAATGACACTTCGGAAAATATTTACCTTGCAACACAGAAAACCGAAAAATACAAGAAACCCCCCAGGAAAGAGGCAACTGAGAAGCATAAGTGCTCAGGGAAATTCTGTCGCTTCCACGAGATACATGCCATAATACGAATGAATGCCGCCACTTAAAGGACCTCATCGAAGGGTTGACCCGAGACAATAAGCTTCAGCGGTATGTGAAAAAGCCACAAAAACACAATCAACCTGCAACCCCTCAGCCTCCTAGAGAACAAAGAAATCAAGCTGGGACTAGTGATGAAGGGTCGAAACGAACTGACCAGAGGCTTATTATTGGGACGTTATTTGGGGGACCACATCCCGCACAAAGAAGTTGGGGGGAAATGGAGCAATATGCAAGTTCGTTGAAGCACGCTCCAAAGGAATCATATTTAGCTATAGAGGACGAAGCTCTAGCCAAGTTGCAAAGGGTCATGAATAACGACATAGTGTTTCGAAATCGGGACACCGAGGGGATCGAAGCTCCAACTCTCGATCCGATGGCGGTGACGATAGGAATCAGACCTGCTATAGTCTGACGAGTGTTAGTCGATAGTGGCAGTTCTGTTAACGTACTTTTCAAGCATACTATTGACCAGAAGAAAATCGACATGAAAAGCGTGTCTGCATGCCAAATAAAGATCCAAGGGTTCACTGGCGAGCCCAAGCAGCATATGGGAACAATTTGACCTGCCAGTGGAGCTCGGAGAGGGCGATGGAAGAGTCACCGTCATACAAACTTTTGTAATTGTGGATGAAATTTCAGCGTATAACACCTTCGTGGGGCGGCCTGCTCTAGCAGATTTCAAAATAGCTCTGGCCCAGTGGTGTTTGACCATGAAGTTCCCTACTACAGCTGGAATGGGAGTGGAGAAAGGAGATTAGTCCATTGCCAAAGAATGTTACATTGCAGAGTTACGTGAATCTAGAAAAAGGATAAAGGGAAGGACGTGGGGAGAACTCTCCACATCCGTGAGCCTTCTGAATAGCAACTACGGAGCCACCCCTGGCTTGGGCACCATATCCGATTCGACAAGGCTTTTGTACCCTAGGAAGAAGAGCTCACGGGAGGAACGGGAGGCGCCGGAAGAATTGACGGTGTCCATCCCAGTCGACATGGACGACCCAACTAAAGTTTTAAAAATTGGGTCACATCTTGGAAACAAGATGAGTATGGAACTTACCAAATTTCTCCGCACCAATTTGGATGTGTTCACTTGGGCGCATTCCGATATGTGTTGGGTGTCCCCAGAAATCATGTTTCACATGTTCAACATAGACCCCAAGTTCACACCAGTAAAGCAAAAAAGGCGCGGCCTAGGTCTCGAACGATCCAAGGCGCTCAGAGAAGAAGTGGACAAGTTAATGGCCAACGGTTTTATCCGAGATGCTACTTACCTCGAGTGGATATCTAATCCGGTCTTAGTTCAAAGGTCTAATGGAAGTGGTGAACCTGTATCGACTACTCAGATTTAAACAAGGCTTACCCAAAAGACATTTTCCCTCTCCCCAGAATAGACCAAGTTGTGGATGGAACGGTAAGGCACGAGCTGTTGTCATTCATGGACGCATACTCTGGGTTCAATCAACTCCTAATGCATGAACCCGATCAAGAAAATACCAGCTTCATCACTGACCTGGGCCTATATTTCTACAGAGTAATGCCATTTGGTTTGAAGAACACAGGGGCAACTTATCAAAGGTTGGTAAATACCATGTTCAAGCGGCATATCGGGAAAACGATGGAGGTTTATGTAGACGACATGTTAGTCAAATTGCAGGCAGCTGTTTACCACCTGGACGACCTCGCAGAAATGTTCGAAATACTCCAAAAGTATAGGATGAAACTCAATCCACTCAAGTGCCACCTCGGAGTGGCCTCCGGGAAATTCCTAGGGTTCAGCGTAAGTGCCAGGGGCATCGAAGCAAATCCTAAACAAATCACGACACTGCGAGAAGTCCAAGCTCCAAAGAATAAGAAGGAGCTGTAAATTTTAAATGGAAAAGTCGCAGCGGTAAGTCGGTTTATCTCAAAAGCAACCGACAAGTGTATACCATTCTTTGATGCGCTGAAGAAAGAAAAGAAGAACTTCGAATGGAGTGAAGCTTGTCAAAAAACATTCGAAGAACTGCTACGACACATGAAAGCTCCACCAATCTTGTCTAAGCAGGCGGATGGAGAAGACTTTCGTTTACTTGGCAGTCTTACCACATGCACTAAGCACTGCTCTCGTGCGGGAGGAAGCGAAAATCCAACGATCCGTGTACTACATTAGCAAACGATTCACCGGAGCCGAGAAGAGTTACCCAAAACTAGAAAAGCTAGCGTACTGCCTCTTGATCGCGTCCCGGAATTTACGACCATACTTTCAGGCACATCCAATCAAAGTATTAACTAACCAGCCCCTTAAGCAGGTGTTATACCGACCGGAAACTTCCGGACGACTACTCAAGTGGAATATAGAGTTTAGTTAATATGATATCACATACCACCTAAGGAAAGCCATCAATGGGCAAGCGTTAGCTGACTTCATCACCGAGTTTACCATACGGGAGAACGAGGAAGAAACACTGCCAGAGGGGGAGACTCGATGGAAGCTCTTTGTCGATGGTGCATCTAACAAACTCTGTTTGGGGGCAGGATTAGTACTTAAAACCCCCAAGGGGCGAGCCATTAGCTATGCTTTGTGCATGGAATTCCCTGCAACAAATAACAAAACGGAATATGAAGCACTGATTGTGGGACTAAAAGTTGTGAAAGAACTCAAGATAAATTCCATTCCATATACAGCGACTCCAAGCTGGTCGTTTGTCAAGTAAAGTGGGAATACCAGGCTCAAGGGGAGAATCTGGCCCTGTACCTATCCAAAGAACAAGAACTGCTCAGCAACATTGAACACTACACTATAACTCACATTCTGTGGGAGCAAAATGCCAAGGCAAATTATTGGCTAAACTAGCAGGTTCCGAAGAAGCTCAGTCATTGAGACTAGTCCCAGTTGAAACTCTAACCAACCCAAGCATAGACGAAATGGATGTTGATTGGATTCTCGAAATCACCATCGAACCAGAAATGTGGAAGACACCAATAAAAGAATATTTACTCCCAGGGACTCTTCCAACTGACTGGAATCAACGAAAGAAGCTTCTCCGAAAAGCACCCTGGTTCATAATACAAGACAGAATACTCTACCAAAGACGCTTCTTGACCTCCCTCCTTAGGTGTGTGTCCGACAACGAAGCCAGGCGAATCCTAAAGGAAGTGCACGAAGGCGAATGCGAGACCATACTGGGAGGCAAACCCTTGCAAAAAAAGTCCTCAAGTATAGATACTTCTGGCTAACAATAAACCGCGATGCTGCAGATTAAGCCAGGCGATGTGATCACTGTCAGAGATTCAGCAAAGTTAAAAGAACTCCATCAACAGAGTTAACGCAGATGGTTAGCCTGTGGTTGTTTGCAATATGGGGGATAGACTTGATTGGCGTCCTACAGATAGCAAAAGGAGGAGCCGAATATGCCATAGTTGCTGTAGATTATTTCACAAAATGGGTCGAAGACGAACCACTGGCCACAATAAACACAAAGAAAGTCATTAATTTTGTTACTAAGAACATTATTTGCAGGTTTGGTGTGCTACAAAAAATCATCACTGACAACGGAACCCAATTTGAAAGCGCTGATTTCAAGGGCTTTTGCAAATGCTTCCGGATTGAAAAGAGCTTCTCAGTAGTAGCTCATCCACAGGCAAACAGGCAAGTGAATCAATAAACAAGATCATCAAATCTACCATCAAGAAGCGACTAACTAAAGCCAAGGGAAACTGGGTCGATGAACTTCCACTCGCACTTTGGGCTTAGCGAACCACCCACAAAGTGGCAACTGGTCACACTCCATTCGCTCTGGCATATGGTTCAGAAGCAATGTTACCTTTTGAGTTAAAAGTCCTCTCGCACCGAAGGAAAAATTCCAACCAAAACCAAAACGAGCAGCTCCTACTCGAATCGCTAGATACGATTGAAGAAAAAAGAGAAGAAGCTGAGTTGAGAATCGCTGCCCACCAAAAATGGGTAGTACGGTACTTCAACTCCAAAGTCCATAACCAAACTTTTGAGGTGGGAGATCTTGTGGTCAAGCGAGTTTACCCCGTTCTAGGGGCCTTCGAACCAAACTGGGAAGGACTGTACATCATAAATCAAAAGCTCAGAGATAGGACTTTCAAGCTGACAACCATCGACGAAATTCAGATTCCCAGAGCCTCGAATAGCGAATCACTCCGTCGTTACTTCATTTGAAAACTACTTTATGTATTCTCTATTTTTCAGCAAATAAGCCATCCCGGAAATGCAAGGGGCATTGTAAATAGGAAAAGAATCTGCCCTGCTTTTCTTAATAAAATTTATTCACTCTTTCGAACCGACAAAATTGTGTCCATAATAAATACCCGCTAGGTCGACGGAAGCAAATCGACTCAAACTGATGGATCGACGGAACCCGATCCTCGCCTTCTAAAAACTGGTGTTGCCCCAGCAACATCGGGAAGGCTCAAAAACTAACTCCTTGCATTGCCCGGAGATAGGCACGCCGAGGAGCATCGAAAACTAACTCCTCACGTTGCCCGGAGATAGGCAACGCCGAGGAGCATCAAAAACTAACTCCTCACGCTGCCCGGAGATAGGCGACGTCGAGGAGCATAAAAAAACTAGCTTCTCGCGTTGCCCGGAGATAAGCAATGCCGAGGAGCATAAAAAACTAAACTAACTCCTTGCGTTACCCGATGATTGGCAACGCCGAGGAGCACCACAATACTAACTCCTTTCGTTGCCCGAAGATGGGCAACACCGAGGAGCACGAAAAGCCGTGAATTTCGTAAGTCGCGCACTAACTTTCAAAATATACACTCCTTGCGTTTCCCGAAGGTAGGCAACTGCGAGGAGCGCGAAAAATCATGCACTGGTTCTTAAAACTTAAACTCCTTACCCCGCCCGAAGATAGGCAGCATAGGGGACACTAAAACATACGCTCCTCGCGTTGCCCGAAGATAGGCAACGCCAAGGAGCACCAAAAACCACGCATCCCATAACCAGCGCCAACTACTTCTACAATCAGGAATAATGAGCACAACTCCAACAAAATTGGAATGCACAAACCAATAGAAAAGTTTCAACTAAGGACAATTAACGATCAAAACTGCCCTCATTTAACCCATGCAATGTGCACCTCTCAAACATGCATATTGCATACTTGCTGGAATATTACAGGAGACTTGGATTACATGCTAAAATTACTAATTCCAAATCAAGCTATGACTTAGCCAAATTTCGAATTTGATATGAAAATTATCTAAGCCCTAAGTTACCGGTCATATGAAAATTGTTTAAAGAAAACAATCCTATGAACTGGGAGGCATACACCGTACTTGAATAAAAATGCATGAAAACAATAAGTTCACAAGTTCTGTCACTCCAACAGAATTCTTAAACAAAGAATTTTTAAGTTTTGTTAATTTTTAAGTTATGTTACTTCAAACGAAGGATTTTGGCCGTAATCACAGGACTAGATAAGTAAAAAATAAAACAAGCACAAGTGCACAGAACATATATGAGCAGACAGATGACAATACAGTCAAAATATAAATATATTGTTTATACTTTTCTTTACACAGGGTCAAAATGTAGGGACCGTACCCACACAACACCAGCCAACAAAAACGAAATATAGACTCTGCAGCAAAAACACTAAGTGCAGACTCTGCACTTGAACAAAATGAAATAAAAGGAACCAAAATCCAAATCAGTCTATACACAAGCCTCTCAACGCTTCCTTCCACTGTTCCACCCTTTGTTGGTAGCTTCTGCCTCGTCTCAAGAGTGTTGTCACTGTCGGTAATGTCAACGAACACTTCAATGGCAATGTCCTCCTCTTCCTCTGCAGCCTTCTCAGAGGAGTCTCCCTTCCCTTTGCATTTTCGTGATTTCCGGGAGCTCTTTGAGGCCTTGATTGCTTCCACCTTTTCCTTCTTGATAGTGACCAGATCGTGTTGAGTCTTCTGGGGCTGCTCCATCTGAGTTTCCTGCTCCTTGGCCTCTGCCGCTGTTATGTCGCCTTCCAGAGACATAGAAGGGTTGTCCAGGCCATGAAGCGCGGCTATCTTTTCAACCTTCGACCCGGTTGTGAGCCATACGCGGACGTGGAAAATGGAACAGGAACAAAAACAACCATGGATGATGTGGAAATGGCGGCGGGTCCGGGCGCCGAAGAAGCTGGCATGTCAACGGGAAAGGTAGAAGGACCTATAAGATCAAGAATGAAAGCATTAAATTCTTCCTGCTTTTGCGGCGTAAGTTGAAAGCTTTCGAATTCGGAGGAAGCAGAACATTACCTGCACCGGAGGAATGGTCGAGAACAGCGACTTCAAACTCACCACCTCGCCTTCTTTTGGTGGCTCCACTACCTGAGGAAGAATCTCAAGCTCTGAACTTACTGGAAGGTCGTGGAGCTGCCTTGATGATTCGCCCACATCTAAAATAAGAGGCTTGGTGGGCGCTTTGGCGGCAGTCATCAAGGCAGCATCGGTGGCCTCTTTCTCTCTTTCGGCTCGCAAATTTCCCCACCCTCAAGCAACGCTTTCTTTGACTCTTCATTAAGATAAGCGTCCTCTAACTCCCGCTCGGTGTAAATGTCACCGCTATCGGAAAAGCGGGATAAGACTTCTTCCCATACCAAAGCAAGAGTGCGCGGGAACTTCGAGCCCAGGTAGTTGAGACTCTCCTGGTGCAACAGGGAGTTATCATAAAAATTTAGAATGGTCGCGTCCAGCTTCTCCATTTTTCTTTCAAAAGCATCTTGGAGCTCCAGGTAGTCCGCTCTAACGGCGGCTTTCTCAACTTCAGCGGCAGACTTATCGGTGCTGAGCCTTATGACCTAGGCCTGTAGCTTGGCAATGGTCTCGGCTTGGTCAGAAATAGTTTTGTTGTGCCCTTCAACGATGACGTCGTGATCGGCTAGTTTTCCATTGAGCCTTGATCGTTGCCCTGCGGCAGTCACTTCTTGTTTTAATTTCTCCTCCTCTGCATGAGCCTTTTTATCTCATCTCTATAGACGATCTCTATTCGGGCATGAGCCTCTTTCACCTGTTTTAACAAGTCAGGGATCCTCTTGCTCTCTTGCAGTGCCGCTGATTTCTCCTCCTCTAACAGTTTGATTTTAGCGTCGCGTTCCGACAATGCTTTCTCCAAGTCGTCCTTCTCTGACTCGAAAGAGAGGATCTCTTGATAATTATTATGATTTGTATCCGCTAGTTGTTTACAGAGTTTTTCCCATCCTTCGACTTGTTCTAAGTCGCTCTAAATAGCCTGGAGGTGCGGCATATAAGAATCTTTACAAACTGGGTGCAGATCGCGATCAAAATTAACCCTCTTCAAGAACCATCCGGGGAACACTGCCTCAAGTTTAGGGAGGGCCGAAGGAAGGATATAGGCAGGTCTCCAGTAGGGCCGAGAAGCACTGGGGGCAGTAATAATAGAAGATGACAAGATATGAGTTGAAGGCGGAATCGGGGGAGAAGTAACGGAAATTTCTTAGCCCGTTGAGGAGTGTGTTGTGGAAAGCCCTGAAGAATGGGGATGATGCTCAAATTTTGACCTTTTTGATGACTCATCCCTTTCCTTAAAAGTTCTCCCCTTCTTGTACTCCCCTTTGTACGATCCGCCTCGATCTCTCTCTTCTTGATGGCGGATTTCGGCCCCTAGTTCTTTCCTCCTCCTGTATTCCTCCTCCGTTTCTCGGGGTTGGTAGCGGCCGGAGGTACGCTTGGAATACTGCTACGAGTCAGTGAATTCTTCGAAGTCATCATAGAAACCTCATCCTTCCTTCATACCTGGCATGAAGCATACATGAAAGGTTTCAGAAGCATAGAATAAACACAACAAAAAATGAAGGAATGAATGGAAGTGAGTGTAATCCTAGCGAGACGTGTAGTGTGTTTCTAAGGTAGGCCTAAAACGTCATCACAAACCGGATCGGACGGCCGTCGTAGGTGGAATCGGACTAACTTCGGCTATCCTAGGCGGAACCGAGCTAACTTTTGGTGCAGTTCCGCTTGAGCGGGGGGAACCTCATCGAATTAAAATCTTCTCTCATAAGCGCGTCAAAGTTAACATAAACATCGCTCAAATCCCCAAACTCCGCTCCGACGTCTTTACTTGGAGAATCTCGATGCCTTCCAATCTTTGGAGCTTTGTCTTTATCGCTTATATCATGGAGAGGCGAGCTCGGAAGGACGGGACTCATGGCCGGAGTCCCATTGCACGATTCCGAGTCCTCGTCGATAGATCCTGCATAAAGGTCATCACTTACAGTAGACTCATCGCTACTACTCTCAAACTCCCCTTCTTCCTTTTCTGAGTCCAATGCGGCCTTGCCTTCTCTTTGCTTGAACTCTTCTTCTCCTTCCTCCGGAATTGGAGGCATTCTAACCGGGCTGCTTAATCCAGTCGCAGTAGCATCTCCTCCCTCGCGGGCCTCATTAGTTGATCCTTTGAACAAGCTCTCTCTCTCTCTCTCGAGAAGCGCCTTCTTCGGAATCGTGGGAAGAAGAAGTAGGTCTTGTGCGAACTCTGGATCGGGCAAGAGAGGGGACTTCGAGTTGAACAGCGGATCTACTAGAATATAGTAATCCATATCGATGCAAGTTTTCATCAGTAAGCAACACTTTAATGCATCTCTCCTCGGCATAATTAGCCTTTAGAGTCTGAAAAACTTCATTGAGAGCCACGTCTTTATTTGGCCTTGGAATAACTGCAAGAGACATATGACTAGTTAGAAACTCCAACACAATGCACCAGAGCTCGATAGATGGAAAAAAGGAACTTACCCATTGTCGTCCACCGACGATTGAACCCCTCGGGCATCTAACGAAGAAATATTGCGTCTTGAATTGCAACAAATTGCTCTACAGGCGTAGGATGAATTTTCGATTTCTTTGGGCTTCGATTACTATCAAGGAGGGGTAGTCATCTGTCCTCTTGAACGACAGAATATACCGCAACTCATCAAAGCTTGGAGCGCGGTTGAACGTCCGCATGAAAAGAACATGTAGGTAAGTCAAGATGGCATAACCGTTAGGATGAATCTGAAATGGGCAATACCCTGAAAGTGACTACTGTGTGGCTAGTTATCGCTTAGGATCGTGTAATATGGAATATATTATAATCTAAATGCGAAAACAAATAATAATAATAAAGCAAATAAGAATAAGCACACCAGGAGTTTTTATACTGGTTCGAGCTTCCCGTTCTACGTCCAGTCCCAGACTTCCTTCTGGAATTTCAACTCAATAACCCCTCACTTAACCCGGAGGAACAGGTATACAACACCTGAGCAGTCGAACAGGATTTTTCCGCCTCTAACAGCCGAAAGAGGACTTTTACCGCCTGAACAACCAAACAGGACTTTTACTGGTTTAAGAAAATAGTTGACAATTGTGTTCTGAATAACACTGATATGTCTTTAAGTATACAACCTTCCTATAATCAAATCCTCAAGTATATATTGTGTGTGTGAAGATATGAAAGGAAGATATTGCTTAGAATCAAAGAATATATTGATTAGTTTAGAGATTCAAGCAATATAAAGATTTTGATTGCTTTTAGAATGCAGGGATATAAAGTAGAGAGTATGATCAGAAAGCAAAATGAAATTCGGTAGTTTGCCAAATGATTTTGATGTGTTATATAGTTGACAAACAGCTACAACTACTCACGAAGAGTTTTTATCAAAAGATGCAGCCATATCTCTTCAATTTGGATCGTAACTCTTCGCAAATGGAAGTGTCTCTTTAGAAAAAATAGCCGTTAGAATCGTTCAGTCGACTGAGCAAAATCGACCAGTCAACTGAATATTCAAAGACTATGTAAAACAGAGTATATCTGTGCAACTGAACAAATTCAGTCGACTGGTCATTTTTGGTCAGTCAACTGACCTGGTTCTCAGTGCACAGTTTATACTATCTTTAAAGAATTTGAATCTTAAAAACAACTTTGATTTTGTGTAAACTACTTGAGGATAGATTTTAACAATTTCAACCTATATCTAATGACTAAAACTTCAATAAATAAACATACTATACTTAGATTTGAAGTCTTGTCTCCTTTGTAGTTTAATAGCATATCTCATTCTCTTTTTGTCGCTTGATCGTATAGTCTCATCACTGATTGTTTAAGCTTTTTGTCATGAATCAAAACTCATGATTCAACATTCTCCCCCTTTTTGATTGATGACAACTTGTTCTAGATGATACTATATTTTAAGAATTATATAACGGAAGTTATATATATCTCCCCCTGAATATTTGGCGACATATCTAACCCTGCAAAGAATTGGTTAGTCATACAAATTTCTCCCCCTTTGTCATCGACAAAAAGGAAATAACCAATAATTACATCATTGTGAACTAACAGCATAACAATCACAAACAAACAAATTGTTTCAAATTTTACCGAGCCATTTATACAAGCTCATAAAAAAAATATAAACAGTAGTAAAATGTTTGTGAAATAAAAAAACTTACTACCACCAATCAGGAAATATCAACATCACTCATCAGAGTTTGAATCTGTTACTTCTTCCACTTGCACTGGTCCTTTTCCTCGTGAAGAACTTTCCATGAATTGTCTGCCACCCCCATTTCCACTAGTGTCAGAACTTGTATGTTCTTCGGATGTAGACCAAGTAAAACAAGGTGCTGGACGTTTTCCCGGATCCCGATGTGAAGTTTCCGCAGTTGTGGAGGAGGAACAAGAGATTGCATCCCATAAAATCCCAAAAAAGCTTTTGATCTTGTCAAACTTTTTGTCGATCTTCTTATCGAGATTTTTGATGCGAGAATCCAAAATGACTTGATTACGTGCAAGTAGATCAATGGACTCTCGGGTGCTTTGGGATGGGGTTGGGGTACAAATGTCATCTCTTTGTTGCTATGGAGTAGTAGATTGCTGACGAGGTCTTGATTGCCAATCTTGGAAAGACATGATAGTGAGAGGTCTAGGAGGCAATTTCATCAGACTAATTGTGCGGCTATTTAGAGTTTTAGTAGCAAAGGTATCAGATTCTGGAATAGGAACTTATAGGTTCATAAGTAGCCGCATAATATACTCTCCGTAATAGATGATGTTCATTTGACCTTGGTTGAAGGATAAGAATTTGTCAAGAATAAGCTTAGGCCAATTGATTTGAACATCTCCCCAAATTGCATACAAAGCCATATAATTCTCCGGATATACAAGCTCATAAGAACCAGTATGAGGAAGAATAGTATGCATTAAGGCTCGATGCATAATTCGAGCTATAGGGCGTAAGGTGATAGATTTTAAATCTGTCATGTCATCTTCTAAAAACCTATGACTTCATCTCGTTCGCCTATAGGAACATTTAAATATTCTAACGGAATGCCATTTGTTGGTGTGTGAAGAATGTGTCCAATTCTATCTAATGACAAGAATACTTGGTGACCACAAACTAAACTCCATACGCAATTGTCACAATTTCGTGGATTTTGATGACCCAAATTTAAGTTGGTGTAAAAGAGTTTTACCATTGTATGATTAATTTTGAGATTGTTCTGATTGTGGTCAAGAAGAGACTCTAGACGACTTCTCCTAGCAAGCTCTTGAATTCTGTATGCAGAGAAGTCAGGAAACACAACAAAAGATCCTTCGAGAAAGCGTGCTTCCTTCATTATGTTCCATCTTTGAACAACTGTGGCATCATAAAGCCATTGAGCTATTTGGGTGTCAATAGGTTCAGAGGAAGAGGATGAGGCTTGTCTAGATCTTTTAGGTTGTCTTGGAGCCATTTGAAATGATAATTGAGTTATGGAATTTGAAAATTTTGAGAGCTAGGGTTTTGGAATTCTGATGAGGGAAAGTAAAAGTTCAAAGTTAAAAAGAAGAAGGTAGGTTAAAAGGGTAAAAAGGAGGTGAAACGGAAGTTAATAGGTTCAGACTATTCATTCAGTCGAATGGTCGTATATGGTCAGTCGACTGATAGATACTCCGAAACTCTCTGTTTCCAGATTCAGTCGACCGGTCGTATATGGTCAGTCGACTGATAAATATCCCGAAACTCTCTGTCTCCAGAATCAGTCGACTGACCTAGTTCGTTCAGTTGACTGAATGCTCTTTTGCAGCATTATCAGTCTTTTTGCATGTGTTAACAAATAGATATTAATATATTCAATATATTAATCAACGAAGCATACAACACAAATTGAAATAAATAATAAAAAAAACTTAGTTAGAAGAAGAAGAAGTGGATGAATGTGGAGTCTTGCAATCTTCTGGTTCAACCTTAGTGTTTTCTTTGTATGGTCTTAATGGAGACCGGTGATTTCCACTCTCCCATGAATTTGGAGACACAGGAGGAGGATGTGGTGACTGATGATAAGAAGACATTGTGGGTTGATGAACATTGGATGAAGACGATCCGCAAAATTTCCAGCCAATTTGCTCCAGAAAGCTAAGTCATTTTGAATTTTGCTTTTGTTCATAGTACATTTTTCGTTGAATTGCTATTGATTCCCTTTGATAATGATGTAAATCATCAATCTTTTGTTTTGTTAATGGAGAACCAAAGAATAAAAAACGACGTGCCTTCTTTTTTCTGGAGTATGACCAGTATGATAATTGGATGGTCTGGCCGGTTCATGACATGGAGTAGGTGTAGGTAAATATGAAGATCCAGAGGAAGGTGAGGAGAAATCAATAGAGGAATATGCAGATCCATGTGGGGAGTTTTCTTGGCAGGACATTGTTGAAGCAAAGAAAAAATATATGATTAAAGCAAATGAGATGGAGAGATAAACAGACACTCTTCAAGTATATAAATAAAAAAATAGTAATAGATAGATGAAGTAAAGGATAACCAAAAAAATAATTAGAGGAGGAAAATAATTAGAATTTTCATGGTTGAGAATTATCCATGAGAAAAGTGAAATAAGTAAAGAAAATGTATTATAAATTCAGTTGTGAAACAACAATTAGTGAAATGGTAAAGACATGGAATTTCCAAGCTAGAGGTGCTGAGTTCAAGTACCAGCAAAGAAAAAAAAACTAAAAAAATTATTATTGAAATTTTATAATTCTTTTAAAGAAATATACCTAGTTCTCTTCTTAGCTTTATAAAACAATTCTCATTGAGTGGTTTAGTGAAAATATCAGCTAACTGATTTTCAGAATTTAAAAATTCTAAATTTACTATATCCTTCTCAATATTATCACGAAGAAAATGATGACGAATGTCAATATGTTTAGTTCGTGAGTGATTGACAGGATTTTTAGATAAATTTATTGCACCGGTGTTATCACAATATATTATAGATTTACTTAATTTTATATCAAAATCTTGTAGTGTTTGTTGCATGTAGATTACTTGAGCACATGCTAAAGCTGCAGATATATATTCTGCTTCACATGTCGATAGTGAAACGCAGTTTTGTTTCTTGCTAAACCAAGATACTAAGGATCATTCGATGAAATGAGAAGTTCCACTTGTACTTTTTCTATCTATCCGACTTCCTCCAAAATCAGCATCACTATAGGATACTAATTCAAAAGGACATTCTTTTGGATAAAATTGTCCTAAATCGTTGGTCTTGCTAAGATAACGAATTATATGTTTTACTGCTCGCATATGTGATTCTTTAGGATTTGCTTGAAATCGAGCACATAAACAAACACTCATCATAATATCAGGTCGACTTGCAGTTAAGTAAAGTAATGATCCAATCATGCTACGATATAGTTTCTGGTCGACACTCTTACCATCTTCATCTCTGTCGAGATGTATAGTTGTACTCATAGGAGTTGGCTTGGCAGAAGTGTTTTCCATACCAAAACGTTTAATTAGATTATTACAATACTTTTCTTGATTAATAAAAATGCCATTTTGCAATTGTTTGATTTTTAGTCTAAGAAAATATGATAGTTCTCCCATATGTGACATTTCAAATTCATTTGTCATGATAGTCAAAAATTCCTGACATAATTTTTCATTAGTTGAACCAAATAAAATTTCATCAACATATATTTGTATAATTAAAATATCTTGTTTAGATTTCTTAATAAATAAAGTTTGATCAGCTTTTCCAATCTCAAAACCAGAGTCTATTAGATAGCTCTTAAGTCGGTCGTACCAAGCACGGGGTGCCTATTTCAAAACGTTAAGGCTTTCTCAAGTTTATCAACATGGTCTGGAAATTTTTCATGAACGAAAAGAGGAGGTTGTTCAACAAAGATATTTTCTTTTATATATCCATTTAAAAAGCACTTTTAACATCCATTTGATATAATTTAAAGTTATGAAAACATGCAAAGGCCAATAGAATACGTATAGCTTCTAATCTTGCGACTGGAGCAAACGTTTCTTCATAGTCTATTCCCTCTTCTTGATTATATCCTTGTGCTACTAATCTAGCTTTATTTCCAGTTATATTACCTAGTTCATCAGCTTTGTTTTTGAAAACCCATTTTGTAGCAATGACGGATTAATCACTTGGTCTATGAACTAATTCCCAAACTTCGTTTCTTTCAAATTGGTTTAACTCTTCTTGCATAGCTATAATCCAATAGTCATCAGTGGAGGCTTCCTTAATATTTTTAGGTTCTATATTAAAGAGAAAAGCTATCTGGCCCATTTGATTTAATTGATGTCTTGTTCTTACATTTGAATTTACTTCTCCAATTATATTTTGAACAGGGTGATCTTTAAGAATTCTTGGAGGAGATCTTACAATATTCTCATTATGAACAATGTTTTCATCTTCTCTAATATTATTAGTGTTATTATTTTGAAAAATAATATCATCATCTTCTGAATTATTTGTTATGATTTTATTAGAATTATTTTCCAAGTTTGTAATATTAGAAGAAATTTTGACATTTTCATCGAATGAAACATAAATAGTTTCTTCGATTACTTTAGTTCTTATATTAAAAACTCGATAAGCTTTGCTTCTTTCCGAATATCCTATGAATATTCCTTCATCGGATTTTGGATCAAACTTGCCAAGTTGATCTTTAGTGTTAAGTATAAAACATTTTGAACCAAATACTTTAAAATAGGATATATTAGGTTTTCTGCCATTTAAAAGTTCATATGGGGTGTGTTTTGTTAATGATCGAATAGAAACACGATTCAAAACATAACAAGCAGTCGCAACAGCTTCTGCCCAGAAATGCTTAGGTAGAGTGCTTCCATTTAATAAAGTTCTTGCACATTCTTGTAAAGTTCTGTTTTTCTTTTCTACAACTCCGTTTTGTTGTGGTGTTCTAGGAAAAGAAAAGTTATGATTAATTCCTTTCTTGTTACAAAAATGTTCAAAAGCTTCATTTTCAAATTCACATCCATGATCACTTGTAATATTTTTAACTTTTGAATTTTTTATATTTTGAATTCTTTTTACAAAAATTTTAAAATTCTCAAAAGTATCACTTTTATGTTTCATGAAAATAGTCCATGTATATCTTGAAATATCATCTACAATAACAAACACATATCTATTGTGATTAATATATTGAACTTGAGTTTGTCCAAAAAGGTCCATATGTAGTAGTTCAAGTGGTTGTCTTGTAGATATGATTTTCTTAGATTTAAAAGAAGACTTTGTTAATTTAACTAACTGACATGCATCACAAATATTATCAATTTTGAATTTCATATCAGGTAGTCCTTTAACAAGTTTATATTTAGCTATTTATTAATAATATTAATATTTATATGACAAAATCTTTTGTGCCATAGCCAAGAATCATTTTCTGTAGCTACTAAACACATGTTTGTGTTATGATTTACATTCATATTTAAAATATAAATATTTCTATCTCTTATACCTTCAAAAATTAAATTTTGGTTTTTATCAGAAATATTACATTTATTTTCTAAAAAAGATATATTAAAACCTTTATCACATAATTGACTTATGCTCAATAAATTATGTTTTAAGTTTTTAACTAATAAAACATCAGAAATGAGAGGTAAGTTAGAGATACCGTTATTGCTCACATAACCTTTGCTGATGATATAACCTTTTGAATTGTCTCCAAAAGTGACCGATGCTCCATTTGAGTAGACAATGTTAGTTAACATGTCCTTATTACCAGTCATGTGTTTTGAGCAACCGCTGTCTAAAATCCATTTTCCTCTCTTTTTAATTGGCACCTGCAAAAAATAAAGATTAAGTTGGAACCCACTTTTCTTTTTAGGGTCCTAAGAGTTAAGTCTTAGGAAACCAAACCCAAGCAGGTTCAGAATTCCCTTTATAAATATAATTCTTATTTTTATGAACAGTTTCCATAAATGTTTTGATATGTCTATTCCTAATTAAATTGTTATTTGTTTTAGGAATCCATATCTTAATAGTTTTAAGATCGTTAGAAACTGTTTTCTTAATATCTTTCTTAATTTTGTTTTTAAACGTATTTTTAAACTTTCCAAATTTCTTTGGATTTTCAATTTTCTTATATCCTAGTCCCATTTTATTTGAAGTAGACTGAGAATTTTCTATTATTGTAGAAAGATTTTATCGTCCTTTATTGAAGTTAGAAATATTTTTATTAATATCTTCTAACTTAGTTTTGAGACTAGATTATTCTAACTCTAACACTTTAGTATTAGATTTTAAATCATTATTTTCTGCTGATAAATCATCATTTTTATTTTTCTGAATTTCTAATTCCTGAGTTATCATAGAAAGTTGAGATGTTAAATTAGAATTAGATTCTTGAGATATTTCAAGTTCTTCTTCTAGAATTTTCTTTTCATCTCTTAGCATACTAATTTCTAATTCAGATCTATTTAATTTTCCTTGTAACTCTTTATTTTGCTTTTTAGTTTGTTTTACAAAGTCCACTAGTTCTGAATTAATTTCAACCAAATCTTCAAAACTTAGTTCACTTACATCATCACTTGTAGCCATGAAGCATACATTTGCTTGCTCTGTGTCACTGTCACTGTCACTCTCTGATGATGAAGAAGAATCTGAATCATCCCATGTTACTGAAAATGCTTTCTTCTTGAATTTGTCCTTCTTGAATTTATTTTTCTTTTTCTCTGGACAATCTTTCTTCATATGACCCTTTTTATGACATTCATAACATTCCATGACAGAAGATGATGGTTTATTGCTATTATTGTTGTTGTTAGAGTTATTTTTGTAACTCCTGAACTTGTTATTCCTTTTGAATTTAAAAACCTTTTGGAATTTTTAGCAATAAGTGCCATATCCTCTTCATCTGAATCAGAATCATCTTTTTCTGCTTGAAATGCTAGATTCTTCTTATCATGTGCTTGAACTTTCTTTGCTTGCAAATTCACTTCATATGACATTAGATTTCCTATTAACTCTTCTGGTTTCATAGTGGAAAGATCGTTTGCTTCTTCAATAGCTAAGACCTTTCTTTCCCATTCATCTGTTAAAGAGTTTAGGATTTTTGATACTATATCAAAGTCAAAAAAAATTCTCCTAGTTCCAATAGTGAGTGATATATATCTTGAAATTTAGAGTACATGTCATTTATAGTTTCGTTTTGTTTCATTTTAAAATTTTGGAACTGATTTTTCAACATAGATATTTTGCTTTGTTTGACTTTGTTAGTTCCTTCATGAGTTATTTTTAGAGTTCTCCATATCTCATAAGCAGTTGTACACATACTGACCCTATTAAACTCATTTTTATCTAATGCACAGAATAACATGTTCATAGCTTTAGCATTTGAAGTAGCATCAGTTTTTTGTGCAGTAGTCCAAGTTGAAAAATCTTCTATTGGCATGGTATACTCTTTTTGGGTAATATTCCGGGTTTCAAAACCATTAGCTTGCATATATATTCTCATTCTAGTTGACCAGTAATTATAGTTAAGACCATTAAATAGTGGTGGTCGAGTAGTTGACTGACCTTCAGTGAAACTAGAGTTAATGTTAATGCTAGAATTGGTGTTACTATCCATATTACAAAAAATTATCAAATAACTGTGTTACGGTTATAGGAAGACTATGCTCTGATACCAAATGAAAGTGACTATTTTGTGGCTAGTTATCACTTAGGATCGTGTAATATGGAATATATTATAATCTAAATGCGGAAACAGATAATAATAATAAAGCAAATAAGAATAAGCACACCAGGAGTTATTATACTGGTTCGAACTTCCCGTTCTACGTCCAGTCCCAGACTTCCTTCTGGAATTTCAACTCAATAACCCCTCACTTAACCCGGAGGAATAGGTATACAACACCCGAGCAGCTGAACATGATTTTTTCGCCTCTAACAGTCGAAAGAGGACTTTTACCGCCTGAACAACCGAACAGGGCTTTTACTGGTATAAGAAGATATTACTTAGAATCAAAGAATATATTGATTAGTTCAAAGATTCAAGCAATGTAAATATTGTGATTGCTTTTAGAATGCAGGGATATAAAGTAGAGAGTATGATCAGAAAGCAAAATGAAATTTGGTAGTTTGGAAAATGATTTTGATGTGTTTATATAGTAGACAAACAGCTACAACTATTCACGAAGAGTTTTGATTAAAAGATACAGCCATATCTCTTCAATTTGGATCGTAACTCTTCGCAAATGGAAGTGTCTCTTCAGAAAAAATAGATGTTAGAATCGTTCAGCCGACTGAGCAAAATCGACCAGTCAACTGAATATTCAAAGACTGTGTAAAACAGAGTATATCTGTGCAACTGAACAGGTTCAGTCGACTGGTCATTTTTGGTCAGTCGACTGACCTGGTTGTCAGTGCACAGTTTATACTATCTTTAAAGAATTTGAATCTTAAAAACAACTTTGATTTTGTGTAAACTACTTGAGGATAGATTTTAACAATTTCAACCTATACCTAATGACTAAAACTTCAATAAATAAACATACTATACTTAGATTTGAAGTCTTGTCTCCTTTGTAGTTTAATAGCATATCTCATTCTCTTTTTGTCGCTTGATCGTATAGTCTCATCACTGATTTTTTAAGCTTTTTGTCATGAATCAAAACTCATGATTCAACATACCTAAGTTCGAAAGAGTCTCGTGTAGAAAGTCATTAAAGGGAGGCATGGCTCCATTCAAATACATATACCGGTGGCAAGCAGTGTACCCCGGGAGAGGCATATGAGCGAACTCGTCCTTCTCTAGCAGACACACATCCTGGAATTCCGTGTTGCGTACATATGTTATGAAGAACTTTAGAAGAAACCACCGAAGAAGCCCTCTCAGGAGGATTGAGTAGAACTCTAAAGTTGGGAGGCATTCTATCCGCGATTGGCCTGACCAGGACGAACTGACCGTATTCCGCTTGTGAAGTGGTAGGAGAAAGAGCGACGGATGATGACTTGGCTACAGAGAGTGTCGGGCTTCCTCCGATTGACTTACGACGCAAGGATGGCTACTTCATTCTAAACAACGGAACTCGCGTCCAAAATGGTAAGCTAATTCTATCCTAAACTAATAGTTTCCCCTACCACACTTGAATTCCAAAGAAACATTAATTCATGATTGGCACATCGGATTTTAAGTGTGAACTAGGGAAAATGCAGTGTGTTGTCTATATGGGATAAACTCAGTGCCCAAAACACTACAAACGCTCTATCTCGTGTAGATAGTTCGCTCGCAGTGGAAGAAGAAAAGGATTTCCAGCATCACTTTATTTTTGTTTTTACTTCCTGTACACTTACCTGTTATCGATCAAAGATCGATAACGGATCCATTGTTCGAAGCGACATGGAAAACTCTTCTCACTACAGGGACACCGAGCGTGCAACAAGCAAGCAAGGTAAGTCTGAATTCTCTGGAAGAATCGGGATCGGTTAGTGGTGTGACGTACAGTAACAGCTACAAAACTGGGCACAATTCAATTCTGGTCTAATGGACGAAGATAGCAAAACGCGTCAAGCATTAGGCCAAAGCCCAAAGTTCCGGGAGAAAACTCAAGTCTCGATTTACTATCTTCCTCCATTAAACCGCAATCAACTCAAACTTCTCACGACCAACATTGCAAATGCAAACTCACCATCAAATCGTTATACGAACGCTGTAATTAGCAGACCAATTAACAAACCCACCTTGGATTAAACCTTAAACGCGAAACTGGTCGAAGACTTGAATCAACAGTCCAAAGGCAAGCTAGTAACAAGCAATTAGGTTGGCAGTGAGCTAGTGATCGGTCGGGGGCGATTCAAGACGCGAGCTAGGGTTTTGAATCAAGTGTATGGATCGGAAGCAAAAGGATGGATCAGCTAGGGTTTCACGAGAAATGATTTAAGAATCACGGCCAGTCACCAGAGGGAATCACGATGTGGAACTTGGACAAGATGGACCTAAGGATGCGTGGATCGGGTCGAACAAGCTGTTGAATCGCCTGGAATTGGATTGCACAAAGATTAGATTGCTTGAAGGAACAAGAATGGCTTGGGTCGAATGAGCTATTGGGATGGCTCAAACACATATGTAGGCAGACAAAAAATGAAGCAAAAATTTTGCTAAGGCACTGGGTCGCCAGCGATCCATCATGGATCGCTCGCGACCCATCTTTTCGAAAGCTGATTTTACCAAGATCAGGTCGCTAGCAAAATCATACAAGCATAGCTAGCGACCTATAAGGTGGGGGCATATTTTTCTCCAACTCATCCTCCGACATTTATCCATCGTTTTTAGGCATACCGGGAAGCTATAAGAAGAAATTTGATCCACTACAACAAGCAACAGCAGTCAAGAAAAAACTAGGCGATCAACAACATGACCTACCATGTACTCGTAAAACTCTAATGCGATCACTTGGAGTTCGACGAACAGATATTGGAAATGATAACTACCAGAGCATGCCTTATTTACAGTGAAGACGTACTCTGGGGGGCAAATGTTATCTGGGTTTTTAACCCAACAGGATCCAGCAGAAAACAGAAGAATTCCATGACATCAGGATAGCTTAGAACTTAACCAGAAAAACTAAGGCAACAAGTTTACGAGAGCCAAGCTATATTATTAAGGCAACGACTGATATTGACTAAACCAAGAGACCAGCATTCTTTCAGCCCAGTCAGAAGTCAAAGCACAATCAGCCAACAGATCATCATCAAGACGGAGTAACGTGTAACGAGACTACGCAAAAAATAACGATACAAGGTCATGAAAGCGTCCCAAACTCCAAACTCCAAAAATAGCCTAAGTGCTTGGATTGTCAGCCCTATGGATTGCTAGCGATCGATGCAAGATAGTGGATAGCTATGGCACAAAAGAAACAGAGGAGACAAGAAAGATGGAGCACAAAAATGCTAAGTGTATGGATCACTAGCGATCCATACATGATGGATCGCTAGCGATCCATATTGAACAATGTTTTTGGTGACCTAGCATGATAAATCAATTGAGGGAGAGCAACCAAGTAATTAGCCCATGAACGATCCAAATCTATGGATCGCTAGCGATCCATGGTTTTGGCTCGGATCGCAAGCAAAACTCCCCTAGGTCATTTTGTACCTTTTTGCAAGTAGTTGATGAAGTGGCCTGGCCTAGAAGGTCTCCGATCTCTATAAATATCGTCATGCCTGCAACATAAGCGGGATCTTCTCCGGACTAGTTGCTGGAGCTCTACTGGAAATATTCTTCACTCTCTACCTCCCTCACAACAATCCCCAAAGGGATTCATTGTGATTCTCCAGTGGATTCCAAATCTGGGGATTCAATCTACCTAAGGATAATCAAAGCCTTGTAATCAAACACTTCTTGTAATAGCAATCAGTCTATAATAAAATTATAAAGTGGACGTAGGCTTCATTAACAGCCGAACCACTAAAAAAATTCTCCGTCTTCTTTCTTTTACTGTTCTTTTTCTATATCTGTGATCTGTGATATTGCTCTGTCAGAACAGGGTTGGTGCTTTCAAACTCAAACCAGGATGTTGATCCATTTTTTGGGTTAACAATATGGATGTATTGTTCGTATTCGTTCTTTTACATGTTAGGATACTAGATCCTTTAGATACACACACATGCACACTTATATCCAGTAGCATGTCATTTCTTGATTCTTGGATGCCAATGGATATTAAACATGTGGATGTTGCATATGTTTGGATGGTTGTGCATGCATATAGAATTACAAGTATATCATTTAGGATGTTGCATACATGTGGATGCATAGCGTGAGCATCTTGCATAACAGTTGATCGACTGAATCAGTAGACCGACTACTCTTTTGCATTAGCAGAGGTTCACAAGAATTTCACGTTGCATATATATGTACATGTTGCATTAGAAAAAGTTTCTTATAAGGACTATGATTACACGGAGATAATGGATGAGTAAATGGATGGTGGTTTTTGGTTGTTGTGTATGAGTTACATTTTTTCGTCCTTGGAGATTTCAAGGATGAAATCTTTTTAAGGGGGGAGAAGTAACACCTCGAAAATTTAGTACAACTAAATATGAAAATTTAATTAAAAGTAAAATAAGGACTTAAAACAAAAAATTTATAGACATCGGAATTGGGCCACGAAACTTTTACCATTATATTTAAAGCAATTTTCCTGACGATTTTTAAATATAACCTGTGATAATTTGAGTTAGTATGAGAGAGTTACAGGCGTAAGAGCAAAAATAAAATTTTGAAAAACAAAAATATAAAAATAAACATTGTCTAGGTCGACCCAAGAAGGTCCTAGGTCGACCGGTAGCGGTCGATCCAGACCTAGTAGCGGTCGACCCAACACGGGATTCTTCATGTGATTAGCGATCTGTAGTGACATGTTTCTATGGCCCTGATTTACTACTTGCATCTAAAGAAACTGATGGGTGGTTAAGACGATAGCTAAGGTTGATCCCATGGTCCTAAGTGCTAACCGAACCCTATAAATAAGTTGGTAAACCAAATCCTAATTCTTTTATTAAACATACAATAACTAAACTCTGTCATCTCCTAAAACCTTAATTTTCTTAAAACCTTAAAATCAAAGTCAAATCCTAATCAAACTAGAAGCAAAGGCAAGCAATCAAAGGAGAACTAAGGTGATCCAGGGAAGGAGCTATCATTGGAGGCAAATTTCTCAAGATTAAGAGCTTAGGCTAAAAGCTGAGTGAGCACAGATTAATAATTTGATTAGTGTAATCTATTTTAAATTATTTCAAATGATTAGGAATGTAAAAACCCTATAATTAGCTTATTAGATTAAAATTGAATTTGCTAAACCATAAACCTAGAATTTAATTTGAAATTGAATTATGAAATTGGGTAATTTGACACTTGCTAATGCTAGATTGAGAACTCTAAATTAAAAACCATAATTGAATTGAAATTGGGCACTAAGATGACATTAGAAAAATTAGGGTTCGAGATTATTGTTAACTGGAATCATTAATCGACTGGAATTAACAACAATTACCTATAATTAATCAATAATTAAAAACTATTTGAAATGTTTATTTTTATACACAAATGGTCGACCCTTGAATTATCTGGGTCGACCGGTAGCGGTCGACTTGGGCAAGGTTACAGTCAACCATTCGAGTGAAAAATGTGCAAATTTGACTTTGTCCTAAGACCCAAATTAAATAAATTAAAATTATATAATTTAGTTAGAATTTATGTAATCAATAAACTGGTTATTGGGCTAATTTGGGCTAAGCATTTCGCAATGTTTGGTATTGGTATGGACGAATAAGTATTTCACAATAGTTAATTTGGTATAGGCGATGTATATCACATAATTAGAGTAGATTAAGGTGATTTATCTCACATAAGCTCAGGAGTGATCCGTATTGGTGAGTGCAGCACTGTTAGAGATGTGTTCTGAGAGAGTCTGGTACTTACAGAAGATCCAGGTACACATTTTTTTAGTATGACGTGGTACGGGTGGACGTCGGTGCAATACAATAAGTGGCTATAGATATTGATTAAATTAGAGCCCGGTACTAACAAAATTTCCTATGGAATGAACTCTGGTGCAGTACAATAAGAGGCATGTTAGTATAGTTACGATGGGAAAGTAGTAACCGTTTTGGCTAATCATTAGAATGGGATTTAAAGTTAATTTCCTAGGTGTTGATCAGTAGGTTCGACCCATTGTGTTAGATAAGAATCCCTAGGTGTTGATCTTAGAAGTTCACGGACACTTGCTACACATCCTATATATATCACTTAGAGTAGATTTAAAGCTAATTGCACTTAATCATCACTTATTAATCTTGTTCTCATTCACCAAACTTTTGTCTGACTCGTTCCTTTTTCATCTTTTTCCCCACCACACATGGACAAGGTAGTGGGTGATTTGCCCATTTCGGATACTTGGAGAAAGTCTGCTTTTCTTGGAGTTTGCTTTTGCCACACCTTCTCTTCATGTATCATTTTATCATATAAGTACAGCTATTTTCTTGTATCAGAATATGGAGGATATTTTGCTATGTACTCTTATTTGGATCACGTACTAATATTTTTCTGAGACTATGATTTTATATTTTCTGAGACTGATATTTTCTTTGATATTTACATGTCTTATTTCTTCCACTCTGATACATATTTGATAGTTAGTTTATCTTTCTGCTGTGATATGTATTTGATAGTTAGTTTATCTTAGATTATATTTGTTTATCTTAGTCTTTGAGACGTTAAAGTATTTAAAATCTCGACGATCTGCATTTCTCGGCGTGACACATTTTTAGCGTGTCAGGAGGTGCGGGTTGTCATATTAACCGAGCTAATCACCGAATGCAAAAGCTAATTGAATGCACAACGTAATCAGGTATATATGGAAACCAATATGTAACCAAGTTAGAACAATGGTTAACCGAGCTTACCACCAAATGCATAAGCTAATCAGATGTAGACCTAGTAAGGTACTTATAGACGTAAAAGCTAACTGATTGCACAACCTAATCGGGTATATATGGAAACAAATCTGTAGCCGAATTAGAACAATGGTTAACCAAGATAATCACCAAATGCAAAAGTTAGCCGGACACATAACCTAATCTGACATGTATGGATGCAAAAGGCACAACCTTATTGTGTATATATGGAAACCAATCTATAATAAAGTTTGAACAATGGTTAACTGAGCTTACAACCGAATGCAGGAGCAAACCGGATGCACAAATTAATTGGGTATGTATGGATGCAAAAACTAACCTAATGCACATTCTAGTCGAGTATATATGAATACAAAAGCTAACTATATACACAACCTAATTGGGTATATATGAATGTAAAAGCTACCCGAATGCAAAACCTAATCGAGTACATATGGAAACAAATCTATAATTGAGTTAGAACAATGGTTAACCGAGCTAATCGCCGAATGCAAAAGCTAACCAGAAGCAAAACCTAATTAGATATGTATGGAAACCAACCTATAACCGAGTTAGAAAATGGTTAACCGAGCTTACCAACGAATGCAAAAGCTAACCAGATGCACAACCTAATCAGGTACATATGGAAACAAATCTGTAAGCAAGTTAGAATAATGGTTAACCGAGCTAATCACCGAATGATAAAGCTAACCAGATGCACAATCTAACTGGTTACATATGGATGCAAGCTAACTGGATGCACAATCTAACTAGGTATGTATTGAAACCAATCTGCAACTGAGTTAGAACAATGGTTAACCGAGCTACCACTGAAGGAAAAAGCTAACTGAAGGCAAAACCTAATCAGGTACGTATGGATGCAAATGCTAACTGGATGCACAACCTAATTGAGTGTGTGAATGGGAAAACTAATGGAATGCACAACTTAATCGAGTACATATGGAAACCTATATATAATAGAGTTAGAATAATTATTAACCAGCTTATCTCTGAAAGCAACACCTAAATAATAATACAGATTATTATGTCAACAAATATATATGCGTGACAAATATATAACAAGCAAATACAACCTACTAACTGTTTGTTGGAAAAATATTTTCCAATCAAACAAAGTTACGGTATTAAGTTATACTTAACAAGAACAAATAAATAAAATAATAAGACCAAAAAAATAAAACATTTAATTCAATCAAATAGAATATGAGATTACATTAACAGTCTTTAAAATATAAAAAGTGTTCAAGGTACAAAACTACACTTGATTTCTTAACAAACAAGATCTTTTCTTACGACCTAATTTCTTACATAAACTTCAACGTTTGTACTATTTCACCTCACCAACTGACTTAATCCATTCTGAAGGAGGCTTTCCTACATCATGTCATCTCTTAGGTGAATGTACTTCAACATTTTCAGGTAAAACATCTTCCATTTAAAAATAAAAAGTGGATGAATCGGGTGAGAATAAGATGCTCGAAAATATGATACATTGAAATAGTAATCAATATAAGAATAAACATCCAAATCAAAACCGATAATGGTTCTAATAGCATTAGCACATGGAAACCCGTCAATGCGCTATAAGTTACAACTACTTGCTCAAATCTATACGATAAGATTGAGTTAATTGAACTTCATAAACATCAATAATAAATCTAGTAATTTTCCATTAAATACCCTCGAGGTATAAATCTCTTAAACGCTTTTCAATAGCATGGCATAATTGACTGTTTCAAGTTTTACACATTGATCCGACATAAGTTTTGCGAACTTCAAACAAATTCTATCTCAACATGCAGTGATGGGTAAATATCTTTTCTTTAAAATCCAACGATTAAAACTTTATGCATAAGTAAAACTTATTTTCCCATATCAATTTCCTACAAAAATATTAGAAAACTTTTCAAAAGGAAAACCATGCAAAAAGCTTTCTATTTTAGACCCACCAACACTCATAAACTCAAACAAGGCTTGATTAAATACATCTATTGTAGCAGAATTAACAACTCGAAAAAACAAAGAAACAATTCATTTCCTTCTGCCTTGAGGAGACCTTTTCGTTAAAAAAAACTTTTCAAATTTAAACGATAGTAAGAAGAACCAAGAGCCGAACCTGGAAAAACTGAAGGAACAAGTAAAAGACCAGGATGTCGATCAGATATAGAGGTGAAATCATAAGCATCATTACATAACATTTCCCTAAGCTTTGTTAAAAATCAATACCAATTAGGTTTATCTTCACCAAATACAATGCCAATAACTAGTGGAGAAAACCTAAAATACATTTGCCACATTCATAAAATAAAATTTGTTGGATAAAAAATATACAAATTACAACATCACAAATATGTCAAATATTTGCCATAAAAATAAGGCAAATATTTGACGTGGAAATATATGACAAGATGAAAATTTTCAAATATAACAAACAAGTTAAAACATACCAAAAAAAGTTTGCTAGCTAAATAAAATAACAATTATAATACTAATTTAACAAGTAAATCATACAATTAAACAAAATAACAAAATAAATTGACAAAATGAATAAACTGCAACATCACAACTCTATCAAATATTTGCTGGCTAAATAGGGTAAATATTTGGTTGTACCAAAATTGGGCACAACACTCTTCGGATGTGTTTGAAGAGATAAAATGAAGAAAACATATATAAAATGAAGCAGATCTAACAAACACACCAATAAAAAGATAAGAAAATGCATAGAAATACACGGATTTAGAGTGCTTCGGCGAATTGCCTACGTCGACTATGAAATGATTGATGTTTATTGAAATTCACTCGCTGTTTACAAAAGATTACAATAGTACAACTAAAGTTTGATAATCATTTCGGTATAATATCGGCGTAGGGAAGCCAAAAGTCCCTCTTCTGTAGGCCATGGGGCTCTATTTATAGGCGTAGGAGGCAAATATCTCGCTTAGATCTCGGGAGACTTCTTCTGGCACGTGAGTAGGCCCGCGCGACCAAGCCCGTGAAGTTTCGGCCCGATCCGTGATCGATACGAATGGATTTCGTATCGATCAATATTGCGTCCGATGGAGTCGAAATTTGGCGTGGACATTCTTCACGTTGTACGTAAGCTCCTGTGAAAATTTCATAGCATTTGGACTTGTAGATCATGAGATATGATCGATGCAAGTTTGAGTTTTTCCATCCGCGATCGATACGAACGAATTTCGTATCGATCAAGACTTGCTCCGATCGAGTCGAAATTTGGCAGGAACATTCTTCATGTTGTATGAAAGCTGCTGTGAAAATTTCATAGCATTTGGACTTGTAGATCATGAGATATGATCGATGCAAGTTGGAGTTTTTCCATCCGCGATCGATATGAACGGATTTCGTATCGATCAAGACTTGCTCCGATCGAGTCGAAATTTGGCAGGAACATTCTTCATGTTGTACGAAAGCTGCTGTGAAAATTTCATAGTATTTGGACTTGTAGATCATGAGATATGATCGATGCAAGTTGGAGTTTTTCTATCCGCGATCGATACGAACGAATTTCGTATCGATCAAGACTTGCTCCAATCGAGTTGAAATTTGGCATGAACATTCCTTAAGTCATACGTAAGCTCCTGTGAAAATTTTTTGGCATTTGGACTTGTAGATCTCGAGTTATGATCAATGCAAGTTTGGATTTCTCAACCGTGATCGATCAATATCTTGAGCATATGAACTCCGATTGACTTGAAATTTTGAACGTTGGCTCTCATAGCTTTGCTTGTCATGTCATATCAATTTTAGCTCGATCCGGACTCGGAAAAAATTCGTCGATATCCATAGTGAGCCTGCGTATAACTGATCTCCAAGACGAACTATCATTCGTTTCTAGTCAAGTTCTTGGTGTCACGGCCTTGCCAAAAGGCGGGATAACAATATTTGACATGCAAATATTTAACAAAATGAAATATTGAACAATTATATTATTGATTTCAAAATTATATCATACCCTGATTACTATTCTTAGTAATAGCAAACATAGTACAACATTCTTCTCTACCTCTCATAAAAGTTCCATCAAGAAAAATCAAAGAACGACAATAATCAAATCCATATTTGAATAGTTCAAACTCGATGAAAAATATCTCAAATTCATAACTAACAGGATCACCTTGAATTTCAACAGTACCGACGAGATTACAAACAACCACGGCTTCAGAAAAAGATTTCAAATGCTGATACAAAAGCAAATCATTTCCATGTATTTCTTCAAGAGCCAATCCTTTTCCGATATATGCAAAATAGTCATTTAACATTACATTGTACCCAGTCTGAAATAAATGTACAATATATTTCGTTTTCATTAAAGAGTTCGAGTTAATAAAATCAATAACCAACATCTTAACTAATCTGCGAGAAACTTGGGGATGGTTAACGTCTATAATACCAGCTCCACAAGAATGATTAGGTTGCATAGTTTTAATAACAAAAAAACCTATAAGCTTAAATTTACGAGAAGCATCAACACAAGAAATGTACAACCTTCCAGTGAACAAATAGCTGTAACTCACTCCCTATCATTTTTAACAACATTAGTTGTATATCTGTTCTTAATACAATATACCGTAAGATACAATGGAAAATCTTCAACACCACCAGGAAATTTTTGACCTATACCAGTAAATACTGAATTTCTAGAATCAGTTTTTAACAAATATTTAAAATAAAACTAGAATCAACTGAAGAATTAATTATTGAAGAAGTAGATGAGCCACGCTCAGTAAAAGAACCAGCAAATGAAGAACTATAAGAACCAACATTAACCGAAATACTTTTACATTGCTTTGACATAACCGAAGCAGGTAGAAAACCTTCACGGCTATGAACAATAAGCAACAATATACTATGCAAATTAGAATTAATATTAATTACTCTTTTCCCATCATTTATTTCATAAACCAATTCAATAGAACCAGGTGTTAATTCAGATTAATGGTCACAAATAACATTTCTCAATCTCAACAGACAATCACTCAGACTAAGCCGCATGCTATAAATAAGTATAGTTACCCAATATAAAAATGACAAAACATCAATAGGATCCTACCTACATAAATACATATTATATTATAATAAAAGAACAACAATGGAAACAAAAAATAGGAAAGAAATGTTATGGCAAATATTCGCATGGAAAATTTTCGTACAATATTTTCCGAACAAATATTTACTATGCGAATAATAACCTGCACAAAACTTCACTAACATGTATATAAGATCTTATATTTTCATGTCATACAATACCAACAACTTAGTTAAACTGTAACAGTTACAACATAATTAAGTTAACTAATTGCAACAATGGAAAAAACAACCACATTCAATTCAACATGATGTTATAACAAACATTATACAGACAAAAATAACTATCATTGAACCCATTAAAACAGTGCAAAATAGAAGAAGAAGAAGATGTGCAAATCAAATTTAGTTCACTAGATAACTTTTCAAATCAATAAATAGCTCGAGATGTAGAAGAGCATGAGATCTGGAAGAAAGTGCATGAGATGGAAGAATCGGAACAAGGTGCATTGAAGGAATAAGAAGCATCGGTTGTTACAACAGCTTATACCCCTCTTTCATGCTATAAGGGTTATAAATGTAATTGTACATAATAACAGTTGGAATGAGTTATGTACAATTGAATAAGTCAATCTAGGATGAGAAATACAAAAAAATACACCACTGTATTGCATTGTAATATTATCATCTTTCTGAAATAATAAAAGCAATTTGCAATATCTCCTTTTTTATATTTCCAACTTGGAATCAGAGCTACCAGTGCCTAAAGGCCATCAACCACCACTTCAGTGATCAATCACTGTGCCATTACCTCATCTGAGTGTCGTTGTGTTTGTAATCTCCTCAGGTAGATTTCATCATTGGAGATAACTTAATCTTTTAACCAAGATTCAATGTAAATCCATTCAAGAACCAACTTTCACCCACAACTGATCTGTGCCGTGCTTGAACGTGATCAGAGAAGCCTCATCACATCACCTTGGCTGCATCAGATCAAGATCGTCAGAGAGAACCTCCTCATTTGATCAAGAAACAACTCAATGGCTAGAACAACTGATAACACATCAGATGTATCATCAGCTGCACATGCTGCCAATCAGACTTCTGAATTGGAAGAAATATCCAAGAAAATCATCAATCCAAGAAGTGAGATCATCAGTATTCAGTTGGATGAGAGCAATTTCTTGCTCTAGAAATATCAGATCTTAACTGCCATAAGGGGATATGGACTGGAAGAGTACATTCTGGGGACTGTAACTACTCCTGCAAAATACATCACCATCAGTGAAGGGCAATTAGCTGACAACAAGGAGTATACAATACACCAACGTTAAGAAGTCTCTTAAGTGCATGGTTATTGTCATCAATCAGTGCAAATTTACTGCCTCAAATTATAGGCTACAACACAGCACATGAAATCTGGAGTATGGTTGAATAGATATTCAACGCACAATCATCAGCAAGAGTGATGCATTACAAAAGACAGATGCAAAATTTAAGAAAATATAATATGTCCATGAGAGAGTACTTAACCAAAATGAAGTCACTATGTGATTTACTGGGTTTTGTAGGTCATAAAGTGGCAGAAACAGAACAAATACTGGCTATTCTCAATAGCTTAGATGAGGAATATGAGTCGGTTGTAGCAGTCATCTCATCAAAAGAAACAATTCCCAAGTTTACAATATGTCCACTCTACCTTATTGGCACATATGGGAAGAATAGAACAAAGGAAAGCAACAAGCTTAGACTTTAGCATTACTTATGTCTCAAGTGAAGCAAATTTTAAAGGCAAGAACCAAACAAGAAATGCACATTCAAGAAATGAACAAGGTAATCAAAGAAACAGTCAGACTTACAGAGGTAGATAGAGCAATAACAATAGAATACGATGTCAAGTATATGAAAAATATGGCCACACAGCAAGCATATGTTATTTTAGATATGATCAGAACTACATATCAAATCAACAAGGCAACTCCAGTCAAAGGAATTACCATCTCAATGCCAATCTAGCACATGCAAGTCAAGATTCCAAGAATCAAAAAAATAAGTCAAGAACTCAAAATGATGTGGAAATTCTAATTGGGCCAGAAGATATACCAAATGAAGATTGGTTCCCGGACTCAGGTGCAACTAATCACATTACTAATAATCTACAAAATCTGAATTTGGCAACAAAGAATACAAAGGTATGCATTCTATTTTTATGGGTAATGGTGAATCAATACAAATCACTCATACTGGAAAAGCAATTATCAAGGGCAAGAGAGAGTTACATCTCAATAATTTATTGAGAGCTCCATAAATTAAAAAGAATTTAATGAGTGTATCTCAGTTTGCTCTTAATAATAAAGTTTACTTTGAATTCTACCTAAAATTTTGCATCGTTAGAGACTTACTAAGTAGAATTTTTTTACTACAGGGTAGAGTTCACAATGGCCTCTATATTTTCAACTTGATGAAGAATCATAAGAAAGTTGATGACAAGAAATGGTGTAATTACTCTGGTATTAATAACAATGTAAACCATAAGAGTACTTTTGATCTCTGGCACTATAAATTGGGACACCCAAGTGTCAATATTGTAAGACATGTATTGAGAAATAATAATATCAATTTCAAGGATTTATCATTGCCATATATATGTACTAATTGTCAAATGGGAAAAGGTCATAAGTTACCATTTCCTAATTCCATAACTAAATATCATGAACCATTGCAGTTGGTGGCTGTTGCTTTATGAGGACCAACGCCAATAAACTCAGATTATGGTTATAATTATTACTTGTCATTTATTGATGCATATTCTAGATTCACTTGGATCTATTTTCTTAAGTCAAAAGCAGAAACAGGCAAGGCAGTATTACAGTTTATTAATGAAGCTAAAAAGCAAACCGATCAATGGCTAAGGTTATACAAACAGATGGTGGGGCTAAATTCAAGCCATTAAAGGAGTACTTCATAAAGAAAGGAATAATTCATAGAGTTACCTGCCCACATACCTCAGAATAGAATGGGTTAATTGAGAAAAAACACAGGCATATTGTGGAAACAGGTCTCACTCTCTTGGCACAAGCATCTCTACCACTAAGATTTTGGCCTGATGCATTCTCCACCTTAGTATATCTTATCAGCAAAATTCCAACAAAGGTTCTGAAACTTAAAACCCCAGTGAGATTCTTTTTTATTTCAAAACTGAGTACTCAAATTTAAAGACCTTTGGGTGCCTTTGTTTTCCATGGTTGAGACCATATAATACTCATAAATTAAGTTTCAGATCTGCACCATGTACTTTTTCGAGCTATGCATCTCATCAGAAAGGCTATAAGTGTCTAACCAGCAATGGTAAGATCATTATATCAAGGCATGTTGTTTTCAATGATTGTGTTTTTCCTTTTGCAGCAAAAGATAGAAAAGTTAGTCAAAAGGTATATAATTCTAAAGTATCAATACCTTCAATACCAATTTATAATGAAGAAATCAAAGAAAGAACCAATGATCAGGTTGATACTGCTATGCAACAAACCGAGTCTTCACTCAGAACAGTTCATGAGCCAACAAGTCGTGAGTCATCAAGATCATTCAGACAATCTGAAGGGCATTCTCAAGACAATGAGCAACCATCAATCAAAGAACAAGAACTTCATGAAGATACATATCAACATGAAGCCCCTCAATCTCAAGAGCAACCACCAAACGAACCTAGACATCACATGATAACTAGATCAAAAAGAAGGATATTCAAGCCAAAAGTGTATACTACAACAATAGAATTAGAAGAACCAACCACATATGAGCAAACAATTAAAGACAGTAAATGGAAGGCAGCAATGGATGAGGAATACCATGCTCTAATAGAAAACAACACTTGGGAACTTGTACAATAACCAGAGCACAAGAATATCATAGGTTGCAAGTGGACTTACAAACTAAAGAAAAACCCTGATGGAACAGTATCTATGAAATGACCCTCCAATTTTACCTTAATTTCATAAGGATTTTTTTTTACTTGCTCAATTGAACTTAGTTTAAATTTCTCAGGGTCATTTTTCTTTTCAAACAATGTGCTCTGGATTTAAATTTTCTACCAATATAAACATATCAGTTCAGTCATAGAAATATACACATACATATGATGATATATGTGTTCCTCTTGTTTAAAATCAGAGTTTTTTTTTTGACAAGAGCTAGTCTGTCTGATTTGAATTTGAAATGGATCTACTCATAATTTGAATTCCCACATTCTTTGATATTTACATTATATAAGTGGATCTTGTTCATATTTATTCATACTTGGATTTGATTATGTTAACCATGTTTCAGATAATCTTAGAACACAAGAGTTCATTTATTTATTTTTCTTTTGCATAGTTCAAATGTTTGTTATTTGCCTAAGTACCAGAAAATGATATCTACATTTATCATTTTCAATTTATATATTTTCTTTGAAGCCTCTCTTATTCTTTACTTATACAGTTTGACATAACATAAGTAGTTCTTTTATGTTACTGATATCTAAGTTTTCTATAATAAAGGTTCTGGACTTTAAAAATGTTTATTTCCTCTTTTTTTTTATAGAACAACCATTTTGTTTCAAGTGAACCAGATTTTGGATTCAAAATTCTTTCTGAAATAATAATACCAATCTGTTTTAAAATGCATGTTTGCCATTTAACATTTGAAGGAGGTTTTAACATATCACTTAACAAAAGGATGTAAAATACTATTTGTTCTCAAATTGCAGACCAACATGCTCAACCAAGACCCCATTCTTTTGAAGCTGGTTGAACCATGTGGCTGTGCTAACCAAACACTTTTTCATGGTAATTGAAATGCTATTCAGATTCCAAGTGCTAAAAGCTTCCTTCAGAAAAATTCCTTTCTTAAAGCAACACACAAAAATTAGCTTGAGTTCTTTTGCAAAATACTTTAATAAAACAACTAAATGTCTGAAATATACTTCTAATTTGAAGTCAGGTTTTCACTTCATAGCTCAGTGATTTTAAATGATTCAAACCTGGCTACATCAGGTTATAAATTTTTGTATGAAGATTACTTAAAATGTAAATACACTTCTTCTTCAGATTTTCAAATTCTACCACATAACAAAATCAACTGACTAACAACTGATTTAATCAAACAAAGGAAGTTCATTACATATTCAAACATAATTCTCTCATGAATACATGCAGATAAAATCATCATAGGCTCTTATTAAAACTAGCTAGCATGTTCATTCACTCCTTCTCATTAGCCATAACTTCATTTCCTACTTAGTTCCAGCATTACCTAAAAGAGCATTAGTGACTGCCTCATTTTTAAAATGAGACACCCCCATATGCCATGAGCAAACAAGGGTCAGATCTATGATCTGGTATGACTAACATCATTATATTCATGATATTAAGCAATTGAATGATGCATAAGTTTTAGCCAGTTACTTGAGTAACTTATCAAAGCAGCTATATTCTATGTTCCAGGTCAGACTATAATGCAAGTGTAATAACTTCATAGTCAACTAATTGCACAATCATAATCATACATTCATTCACATCAATCTATTGTACTTAGATACTCTGGAGTAACCATGTTTCCATTTCAACAAATCTAAGTAACATTCATATCTTTTGCTTCCTGGTTTAGGAGTTACCTATAAGTATATACATGTCAATTTATGTTTCAGCCTCATCTGCTATTAAGGAATCACTAGGACATATTGCAATAAATTAATTCACATTATTGCACAAAGATCTCAGGGCTTAAACAAACCATGTGCCAACTTGCATACTTCAAATATAACAAGCATTCCAGCAGCCTTCTTGGCTCATTATCCCTAGTTTATCTACTAGAAGCATTTGTTTGATTTTATCATCAGATACTTAGATGAAAAATGCTACTGCATACATGAAAGCATCCCAAGCATCTTGTAAGCATAATTTCCAGAAACAAATGAATAATCCTTTTTAATGATGTTGTCAAGAGATATCTGGGTCTTAGATCCATACAAGAATCTTCACAACTATAAATAGAGATATGGCATGTTATGTTTATTTTGATCTGCAAGTAACTATGGTTGAACCAGATTTACAATCTAGCTTAACCATAATCTTTAACTTGTGGGTTTTGTCATATTTTTTTTTGATCAGGGGTTCAGCACTCAAGTACACCCCTAATACACTGTTCTAAGCCTCAGCACTTATACATAGTATAATGCAGCTCATAATGTTTTCTCCTATTAAAATTTTTCATGCCATAGATCCAGATCAGTTGTGAGTATTCTTGCCTTGACCTTAAGGTTTTATGCTTTAATTTTTCTGGGTGTAATGAAACAGTAAGTTGCACATCCAAGACAAACATCACAATAGATCAAAGATCACCCAAAACATCCATAATAAAATCATGACAGACCCAAAACATCCAAAGAACATTGATAAAACCATATTCAACAAAACCAAAAATAAGCAATTAACAATATTAGAATTGGCTGCCTCATCTCAGGTCTTAATGCCATGAACTTGGTGAGGTTACTCACCTAAATATCTCCTTCTAGTTAATCCAGAAAATCCCTGAGTATTACTTTCTCCTTCTCCTCTAGATGTTTTCTTTCTTATTTTAAGTATCTCGGGCAAACTGATTCCCCTGGCTACAACTACTCATTTATAAGCATTTTACTAGGGTTTTATCAAACAAAATTCCATTTTTGTCCTGACCAATATCATGCATTTTGCATTTATATTTTAACATTCCCATTTTCAGTTACCCCGGCCATATTTCTTTTATTAAAGGCAGCATTTTCTTTTTCCTACTTTTCAGAAAATGTCCAGTCTACCTAAATCATGTTAAAGGTGTGACCAAGCACATTTGTTTATTTATGGGAATCCCCATTTTCCTATTTTTACCCATACATAATGTACTTACTTATTTTATATTTCATGCTATTTTATTGTTATCATTATTTTCTTGCTCAGTTTCAATATATTTCTTCTCACAGAAAATATACATGTGTATAGGTATATATATATTTATTTTATTTAATTTCCCCCCTCTGTTTCACAGAAAATATGTTTAAGCGCATATTTCATTTTTAACTTGGGTTATGCTTCAGTTACATTCCAATGCCTTAAATAAATAATTTAATCCTTTATTTTAAATATTTAATTTGATCAATGATTCACATTTCAAGATCATATCTGAAATGCTTCCTTCCTTTGTTTATTTATTTTATTATCATTATTATATATTTTTATTTTTTATTTTTATTTTCAGAAAATTTCTAAATCTCCTCCTTGTGCCATTTCTAGTGTGCATGTGCACACATATCCCTGCACATCATTCAATTCAGAATCTCCATCAACATTTGATCCAATATATATATATATTAAACTGAATTGTTTTTAATTTTTCCCTCAAAATTTTTTGGGACATTTCAATCTAAGTATAAGGCAAAGTTAGTTGCAAAAGGCTATAGCCAACAATATGGATTTGATTTCAGTGAGACATTTTCACCAGTGGTTAAGCCAACTACTGTTACAATTAGATTGACTATAGCACTGCATCACAATTGGAGAATCAGACAACTAGATGTCAACAATGCCTTTTTAAATGGAGAACTTCAAGAAGAAGTATATATGGAACAACCACAAGGTTACAAACTAAGCAACAATGATCATAGAGTGTGTAGGCTTCATAAAGCTATATATGGACTAAAGCAGGCACCAAGGGTCTGGAATGGCAAGTTAAAAGCAACACTGATTCAGCTGAGATACAGGACAACTAAATCAGATAATTCATTATATGTTAAATGTGATAAAAATACAAGAACTTATATACTTGTCTATGTGGACGATTTTATAATTACAGGAAACAGTGAAGTTGAAATTAACCAGGCGATCCAACATCTAGATAAAGCATTCTCCATCAAAGACTTGGGAGACTTGAGCTACTTTTTAGGGATAGAGGTGTGTAGAAAATTAAATACAGAGCTTTGCTCTATGTCAGAAAAAATATATTGTAGAAATTTTAGTTAAAGCCAAAAATGGATCAAGCCAAGTGACTACCTACACCAATGGTCAGCAATTTACATTTATCCAAAGACAAGGGTGAACCCATTGACAATGTGAAACAATACAGAAGCATAGTAGGAGCACTACAATACGTCACAATAACTAGACCTGATATAGCATTTAGCATGAACAAAGTATGTCAGTTTATGCAAAGAACATTAAGTGATCATTGGAAAGCCGTAAAGCGCATCTTGAGATATCTAAAGCAAACAACAAATCAAGGCATAAGCTTGAAAGCATGTAAAACAATAGAAATTCAAGGATACTCAGACGCTGATTGGGCGACCGACATAGATGATCGAAGATCTACATCTGGATATTACATATATTTAGGTGGAAATTCAGTATTATGGTGCTCCAAAAAGTAGCCAACTATCTTTAGATCAAGTATAGAAGCCGAGTACCGTAGTGCAGCAAGCACAACTGCAGAGGTCACATGGATCGAGCCTCTCCTCAGCGAAATTGGAATTCAGCAAAAGATCAGACCAATCATTTGGTGCGACAACCTCAGCACCGTCTCGTTAACTACCAATCTCATACTTCATTCACGAACGAAGCACATCGAAATCGATCTCTACTTCGTTCATGAAAAGGTGTTAGAAGGAAAACTAATCATCAATCATCTACTAGCGTTTTATCAACGTGCTGACATACTCACAAAACCATTATCAGCAAAGAATTTTGTGAGATTAAAGTCTGATTTAAGAATTGAAGACGACGACAAACAAAGAAAGGGATTAGAGAGAAACCATAGCTTAATTTGTGTGTGTGTGGGGGGGGGGGGGTATTGAAGGAATAAGAAGCATCGGCTGCTACATCAACTTATACCCCTCTTTCATGCTATAAGAGTTATAAATGTAATTGTACATAATAACAGCTGGAATGAGTTGTGTACAATTGAATAAGTCAATCTGGTTGAGAAATACAAATAAATACGCCATTGTATTGCACTGTAATATTATCATCTTTCTAAAATAATAAAAACAGTTTGCAATATCTTTTTTTTTTATTTCTAACTTGGTATCAGAGCTACCAGTGCCTAAAGGCCATCAACCACCACTTCAGTGATCAATTACCGTGCCATCATCTCATCTGAGTGTGGCTGTAAATTCCACCAGTGAAGAAGTATGCAACTCCTAAATTCCCCATCAGTTCCTCTATTAGTGTTCCCCGTTTAGGTTTGTCGATGGATACTTTCGAATATAGATAGTGTCATATCCGCATCCAAAACCATTTTTGGATATCGGATATCTGTATCCGGAGATACGGACGGATAGCGGATAATTATCATATCCGCTAACAATCGATAAATTAAGAAATTTAAATACAAAATTTTAGTTAACATGATCTTTTTGCAATTCTATTGAATATAAAAGTATGCAAAGTCGATAGATATGATGATAATATATAGTCTTGAGTAGTTAATATGCATTAAAGACATATAATATGAATTATTAACTTACTAAAATAATAAATATATATCTTCCGATATACTAAAATATACATAAAATAAACTACAATCTTGATAAAAAACAAACGGATAATTTTTGAATGCGGATGTCATTGTATCTGTATCCGTTTTTTCAAATATCGAATGTTCATCCGTTCTTCAAACAGAGATGTGAACAGATTTTGAATTTTTGAATATTCATTGTAGTCTTACCCCTATCTCCATGTTATCCACACGTATGATATCCGCACCAACGTTTATGAGTGTGGTCCCAGCAGGTAATTATTTTTTATAAATATGACTTGATTGAAAACACGAAGAAGGGGACAGAGGAATTGTTGCTAAATTCCACCATTCGAAAGTAAATTCCCCATTCCCATACTCATATTTTAGACGCTAGTAGCAATGTAGCATCGCCTTTTTTCTTTTTTTTACCTTTCCTTTTTCATTTTAAGACATCCACAAAAAAGAATAGCTTATAAATTCTGAGAAAATACCCAGATCTATCTTCATAGAATATTTTATACTCGATGTGGTTATCAAGGTTCCAACTTTTGCTTTTTATGACACTCCCTTATCATTACGAATTGGGCCATCATACATAGCATTATATGAAGAAAATGTATGCTAAATGTAATAGTCTCTTCCATTTAACCCACTCTTATCATATTTGAGTTCGTTTATGTCATAGAGAAAAAATCACACGAAATGATAAGCTTTGAATGTTTTTGATGTTAAGACAGAAAACGAAGCTTTTCAATATCCTGATTATCTTTTAGGTGGTGTTTTTTGATTTTGGACCATTATTACAAAAAGCACTTCTAAATTATAACATCCACATGGAAAAGGATGAAGATACATATATCATTATTACACAAACCAAATATGAAATCCCCATAATAAATTACATAAACCAAATCAACACACCCCTTCAAGTGACAAACATACTTATTTATTTGCTCCGAGGCACGTTAGCGCGAGCTTTAAGGTTCTCGAAGCTCCAGTCCCGTCTCATCCCTCCGCTCCTCACGAGCCGTGGCTCCGCGCTTGCACCATTCACATCACGGTAAGGGCTGCCGGTGCTGTTCATCTTGCGATGGCCTTCAGCTCCGTTGTTAGTGTTACCCTTTTTAGGGTTGAACTCAACTCTGCCTTTAGTGGAGTGGCTGCGGCCGAAGTAAGCATACGGAGGAGGGGTGATGCCTCCGGACCAGGAGCGGTCCAGCGTCGGACAGCAGCTGCATCTGCAATTCGGGGAGTGCGATGATGGTGGGTAGTATGGGCTGTGGGAGGGGGAGGGCTGGCAGGTCAAGCACGACAGGCTCATGGCCGCCCTATCTTGAATGGCACATGCAAATTTATATATTATGAGGGTGAAGGGTTGAGTTCTTTTTAGGAATTGGAACTGGGAAGGTATGTAAGAAGATGAATGTGGAGGAGAATTGTATTGATGTTAATGGAAGGAGAGGAGCAAATCTAGGAGCGATATGGTTATGTATATATAGTAAGTTCCAGGTTACTACGTATGATGCGTCTTTTATTATGTCTCATAATTCAGGGGTTGTTAACTGTTTTCTATTCTGGATTAGTAAAGTGCTATCTATGTATAAGTTTGACGGATTTGGCAATGCGTTTGCTTTTTGCAATGGATTTCAGTTTTGAAATCATATTTACGCATTTAGACCACATTAGTTCTGTTGACAAATAACTTTGCATGACCCAAGAAAAGAAAATGAATCCTTCAAGCGATGGTGAATTGGATATGATATAAGTGGATAAAATATTGATCGCTTTGTATAATTTAAGCAATGTGGGTTTTTTCTGCATATTTTGGCACATAGGGTTCATATTTCTGATATTGTTACAAGAAAAGTCTTTGTAGCAATGGACATGTAAATTAGATCTCTGTTTTTTCTAAATCAGAAAGTGCAAATTAGCTTGCGTCTTGACAGAAAGCGCAAATTAACTTTTGCTTTCTAAAATTTTCAAAATTTTCAAAAAAAATTTCAAAATTAGAAAGCGCAAACTAGGTTGCGCTTTCCTGATCAAAAACGCAAATTAACTTGCATTTTCAAAAATTTCAAAATTAGAAAGCGCAAACTAGCTTGCGCTTTTCTGATATTTTAAAATTGTCAAAAATTTCAAAATCAGAAAGCACAAACTAGATTGTACTTTCTTGACAAAACTTACGCTTTTCAAAATTTTCAAAAAAAAATTCAAAATCAAAAAAGTGCAAGGCACTTTGCATTTTCTGTTTTTCAAAAATAGGGACCAAATTTACATATTCATTTCTACATGTACTTTTCTTATAACAACATAAAAAACAGAGACATGTGGCTCTTTTCTTGTTGACATATTTAGCTGTGTGGTTGATCATGTTACCAATTTAGACCATATTTATCCTATCGACAAAATTGATTAGGAGACAACCGAAAAGTTTTTTTTTTGAAAATGAGAAAATACAAGGCCGAAAGTCCAAGTTTGTTAATGGGTACAAATGGACATACCCTATCCAAAATCTCAAAACAAAACAAAACAACCAGAAACCCTAGCCGCATACAACTCCTCAAACACAAAACAACTCTGCTATAGCGACTAAGCTAGAGTATACGAAATTGAGGCAAACTCAATAAAACCTCAAAATTAATCCAAATAGAATATTCAAGGAGGTTTCATGTCTTCGATTTGATGCTATTCACTCCTTGTATCTGAGCAGAAATTACTCAGATGTGTAGTTTCTGCTTCAACAACCTTAAAGAGATCCGCTTTGCTGATAGTATCTTCGTCGAGCTTTAGATCTAAAGCATCCTTATCAGAAGCTTCGAAATCTAGAACCTTGATGTTCAGATCTATTTGGGTCTCTCGAATAACTTCAGCGGCCTTTCGATTATGATAATTATATTCAAAGGCCCTTGAATTTGAATCTCTCTCTGTACTAGCTGTTAACTTCACTTGTCTTTGAAGTTTGCTGCTTTTTCCAATGGTTGGTAGATTCTCTGGCTCATGGCCTTGCTACTTTCACTTCTTTCCCAGACAGATAAGTGATAAACTTGATTGTTAAGCTTGCTTTTATAATGATTGCTTCCTAATCTTTGGTCACTGATTGCCAGTTGGAACTTTCTATCCTGTTCAAGTTTGCTATTGAAAGCGCAGTAACTCCTATTCAATTCAGGTAAAAATAATTTATGATTAGAATTAGAACCTGTAGTATTAACTAATTTATTTTTGATTATAGCCTTGTTACTTCCCTTACAAGAATCATTCTTGAGTTGAGTTTTTGAGTACCCGCCATCAGTTATGTTGCAAGCTGAATTGTTGTCATAGCAAGCCCCTGCTTCCTTATTAGCAGCTTGGTACATTTGCTTTTGGATCTTGTTGTTTTTCCCTTGAATCCAAGCAGATAAGTTATTGTTATTACAGTCAAGCTTGCTCTTTAATTGGTTAGCTCTTAAACTTTTATCACTGCTTTTCAGTTGCAAATTGCCATTTTGCTCGAGCTCGCAGTTGAGTGTGCGGTAGCTTCTATTCAAATTAGGTAGCCAATACAGATTGTTGGATTCAAAATTATTATCTTTATATGATTTATATATAACAAAATTCTATTTACTTCCCTTGCTGAAATCATTTCTGGTTTGGATTTTGGAATGGCCGCCTTTAGCTAAAGCTCGATTACAATTGTTGCCATAATGAACTATTGGCTTTTTTGACCAGTGACGATTGCTAAATTGAAGGGGATTCTCAAAGAAGAGTTTCCCCCTTTGTAAGTACTCTTTTACTCTTTCTTCGTCATTGTCTGAATCACATATGTTATGACTCTGTCTGCTGAAGTTGGATGATTTGCAAGCTTTTTGGAATATAATATTGTATTCTATTTCAATGGCTTTCCATAATTGTAGACTGTCTGTTTCAATGTTTTTGTGCAGTCTATTGTTCCTTTCCTTCCATACAAAGTATACTATTGTGGTTAGAACTACACATGCTTTATTGAATTCTTTTTTCTTTCCTTTGAATACCTTTTGAATATGTTGAATATTTGCTCTGATGCTTTGAAGAGCCAATTGTTGATTGAGATTTAGTTTTTTTTTGGCTATGAACCATATGTGTCTTGAATATGAACAATCAAAGAAAAGATGATCGATATTTTCTGCTTCTTAGTTTATGTTTCCTTTATTTTTTTCCACTTTGCGTATCTGTCTCTTGATGGCAGTCGATTTAATACAGCAAAATAGGTGCAATATGCCATTTTTGGGCTATTAGTTGTATTCCAGATTGTTTTATGCCAATCCACTTTCATTTCTTCCCCTTTAATGAAATCCCAAGTATTTTTAAATGAGAATTTTCCTTTTGATGATAGCTTCCAATTCCAACTGTCTTCATTTTGGCTTGAATCTATTTCTATCTTGTTTATTGTAGAATTGAATATGGATGCTGCTGGTTGCATTTGAGTATTCCATAATGAATTTTGTATATTGCTTTCCACTTTTGTATTAGCTCCCCCTAACTAATAAAGATTACTCCAGCCAAGTAAATTTATTAAGGATTTTCCATTGATCCATGGATCAAACCAAAGACTAGTTTGTTTACCTTCTTTAAACTTTCTTTCTATTAATTTTGTGTCTATTTCTCTGCATTTTAGAATGCTTTTCCATGTGTGAGAGTGATGATTTTCTACAGGCATGGACCAAAAATTATTTTTTTTGACATATCTGGCTTTCATCCATTTAGCCCAAAGTGATTTGCCTTCAATGAATTCATAAAATAATTTGTAATTGCAAGCTTCATTCAAATCTGCAAAGTTTCTTATACCTAAACCTCATGCCTTCTTTGTTTTTGTGACTGTACTAAGAGACTTTATGATATTTCTCTCCCCAAATGAAGACATAATCTTTCTATTTTTTCCATTGCTTTTATTAGAATGTAGTGAGATTGCATCTAGTACATGACTACAGCTGTGATGACTGTGTGGATGAGTTCTATTCTTCTTGCAATGGATAGTAACTTGCTAGACCAATTATCAAATTTGCTTTGAATAATATCATGCAATTTAGCACAGTCCATATCCTTTATTTGATTACAACTGAGAGGGAGTGTCAGGTATTTGACCGGGAGTTCACTTTGTTGAAATTTTAAAATATTAATTATCTCCTTCTTACTCTTGCATGCTTTACTGAAGTACACCTTGTTCTTACTTTCATTTATTTGGAGTCCTGCATAATGTTCGAGGTTGTCAAATATTTAACCAAACAAAAAATATGAAAAGCTTAAGGATAAGCAGATTTCTTCCGTTTAACCCACTCTTATCATACTTAATCCAGAAATGAGGTACGAAATGATCTAATGCAGATCAATTAAATCAACGCAATCAATGCATCCTCGGAATCCACTAAAAGCTGCACATCCATGACTTGCCTGTTTTCGGCTATTTAGCAATTCCCAAAACAAATTTTGATTTCAAAGTGACTTTCAAAATTAGCATGAATAACAACTTATGGGTGCGTTTGTAACGAAAGAAAATGGTGCATTTGAACGGGGTATTTGAGTGAACGAGGAATGCGTTTGGGAATACGAATGTGTAACGACCCAAAATTTTCAGTGATTTTATGTATTAAATTAATTGAAATTTTGTGAAATTTTAAACAATAGAATTTGAAAATAAAAATTTATTATTTGGAATACGTCTATTTTAATATAGCAACTGGTAAATTTTCATCTGATAATATTGAAGTTTATTTTATTGTGTAATTTTATCTCAATTTAAATCAGTTAATAACAGTTGAATTTAAAAGTGTTCTGAAACCTAAATATGTCAACATGAGAAAATTTATTTAGAACACTCAGAATCTGACTGCGAAATTCGTTTCGCGAAATTCGGACGTTTCTAGCTCCGTTTGGATTTTTCCGTACGGAATAGCAACGTATTTCGGTACCGATTATCGACTTTTGATCGGATGATCGTACCACTGATATTTGTATACCGTTTTGATCGTCTCGTCATGCTGATCTCAGCGGTATATTTACTTTTGTATTTTTGAAAACCGGTACGCAACGGAAACAATAGAATGTTCGTTGTATCGGTACCATAAATTTGCAACCGTTAGCTTTCTTGTTTTCCAAACCTTGAACCGTGCAGCCCAAGCAATGTAATAAATTGCTTTAATTATTTTCAGCTGAATCTAGGGAACCGTTGCCATTTATTATCCACTATTCCTTTTCTTTGCCCTTTTACATTCTTTCCGTTTGATTTTTTTTATAAAAGCAGATCTAACATTTTCTCGTTCACTTTTTCCTCTCTGAAACCACTCCTCTGCTTCTCTTCCTCATTTTTCTTCAGCCTCCACTCCCTTTCTTTTATTCGGCCAAGCTTCCACCGTGAGCTGCGTTTTCCCCTCCAGCCCACATCAGCCTCGCCGACACCACTGACCACCGCGCAGAGCACCACCAAACTCGCCAATCTCTTTCTCCTCTTCACATTTCCCATCCGCCTTCTCCCTCTCTCTCACTTTCATCCATCGCCACTTGCTCCTCGGCCATGGTCGCCAGCGTCGAACCCTTCTTTCCCAGGCCGGCAGCGTTTTTTTTACATAGGTAATATTGTTTGTTATATATATAAAGGTTTTTATAAATATATTTTCTATGTTTTAAAATATGTTCTCTGTGGTGTTTTCGTATAGTGCATAAGTTATAGATTGGTTTTATAAAGTGGTATGTATAAATATATTTGAGTATAGATTCTATAAATTTATATAACAGTTCATATTTGTATATTTAAATATTTTGTATAACATATAAATGTCATACTTCATTTTATAAACATATAGAGTCTTAGTGTCTGCATGCAAGTTGTATGTTATTTCCTAGTCTCATGTTCATTAGTTTGAACAATATAATGTATGTTGTATGTATTGGTTAGGGACAGATCATATTTTGATGTAGGTTATAATATACAAGTCTGTAAGTGTATCTTATTATGTTAGTTTACTGTATGATATATATATTTATTTATTTATGTAGTTTATATAGTATAATAGTATGGACATATTTTTATAACTTATATTTCTAAAGTATGTTATACAGAGTGTTTTGGGTTGTGTAAAATAATTCTTGGAAACATATATGTGTAATACTGGTATGATCTTAATACGTAAGTTTAGTTTATACGAGTTTATACAAAACTTGTATGTTGTATACACTGGTTTTATAAGATTTTATATGAACTGCTAGGTTGTATTTTTATAATGAATACTGACTTTTAATTTATATTACATATCTGCATTTGTTTATCCTTAAAGTTATAATATTATATTTATACTTATACTATATATGTTTGTATGTATTAGGCTATACATACATTTTTTCCATTCGAATATGTTATAGGTTTACAGTTCACAAGTATATTATCTCACAAAAAGTATTATATATTTTATTATAAAGTTGTTATATGATTTTGTCTATTTATAGTTCGTATATATGTTGTTAGGAATGCAGTTTGCATTTGCATTGTTAAATAACGCATAGATACATCTTGGTTTCTATAGTTTTATTATATACTTTTAGCGGTAACCTTATATTGTGTATGCATATAATGGGGTACGGTCTGATTTACATATATTTGGGTATAGGTTTAGTTGCATAATTGTTTAGAGTCTGCACATATATTGATTTTTTATTGATTTTTGAATATATATTTTTTTATATAAAAGTCTCATTTGATTTTAACTATAATATGTAAATCTAGACGTGTTTATTTAGGTATAGACTATACATATTGATATTTTGATTTTTAGGAGTATATATAGAGAATTTTAAAATAATATATCTATATATATTCTGATCCTCGTTATATAAGTTTGTTTCCATAGTGGAGAAGTTGTTTGGTTTCGGTATTGACTTTTAAATACTATATATATAAAGATTTTGAATTTTCATAAGTATTTTGATTTAATATTGATTTTATGGAGATATATATACATATATATATATATATGTATATTTTCTTTCCATAAAATCTATGCTAAAAAAAATCTGTTTCGTGCTTGTCGCAGCTAATCAATTTGTCATGCCTGATTTCATGCCAGTGTCGGTTACATCGTTCTTTTCCTTAGTTGCTTTCTATCGTCCTCTAGCCTCGAAATGTGAGCAATCACTCACGATTAACGTTCTTTTATCTATTAAATTTGATTTCAATTGAAAGGTCAATTGAAATATGCTGCTATTAGATATTTACATAGTTATATATGTTATTATCTGTAACTGTTCACCTGTGGGATATGACACCATATCCTGTTGTTTATATTATATTATTATTTATGATATATGCCTGTTAGTATTATTATCGTATCTGTCATCACTATGCAAGTTCCCTGTTAGTATAGAATTCACTATGGGTTGAAATGATATATACCCGAACGGACTTTAGAATAGGAGAAAATCGTTATGGGTCGAAATGATAGACCCAAGCGATTTTCATTTGCATTTAATTTGGGATTGCGGGTCGAAATGATATCTACCCATATATATATTTAATTTACAGATTGAAATGATAAATATCCGTATCACTTGACCATTGGGTAGGAAATTTATATACAGACACCGTTGGTCTATATATAAATATTTTAAAATGATTTCTATGGTTTTGAAAGGGAATATATATATGGTTTTATTTAATATTGGAAATGTTTTATATAGAAATAAGTTTTTAATATTAAGTTGATTTAATTAATATAATATGTCTAGGTATTATATTACTAAATAGATTTTTAAGGATTTGTATAAGTTAAGGAAGATAAAGTTGAATTAATCAAAATTGTATCTAATTAAGGATTCTACTTAATTAAATCAATTTGAACTATTGAATTTGAAATTTAAGATTTGATTTTATAACTTGATTTTTGATTTAAAGTGATTAAATGGATATTCCAAGTTTAAAGAAATCGAAGGAAAAATTTAGTTAAAATGTAATTTAAGGTTATATAAATAATACTGAATTTCTTAAGTGAATATTTCAAGACTAAATAATAATAAGGTTAAATCAAGATCTATATGAAGCTGTAAAACTTTGAAAGGTTGAATATTAAAGCTTTGAAAAATATTGAAATCTAAATGGTTTATTTTGTGATTCAGATCGGTATTTGAAATCAATATAATTTGAATTTGTTATTTGGAAACTGGATTGAATTAAAATGGATAAATCTAGATTGAATTAAATTTGAATTGGAACTCAAGTTGATTTGAATCAATTTGTGAAATTGAGGAAATATTTATATTTAATGGAAATGATATTTTGGTTTTGAAGTATAAATTAATTTAAAATGACCATGGTGTTATAGTGTATATTTTTACATTGTAGATAGTTCCACGGATCCTTAGAGGATGGTTATCCCAAACATCCTTTAAGTTACTTGTATTTCAGTTGATATTTCACTTGAGTTGGATTTATTGATATAAGAATGTTAATCCTGACTCGAGTGTTTTGTGTTTTGCTTTACGCTCGGGTCAGACTGAGTGATACAACATTTGAGACTCACCTTTGGAGTTTGGAGCTTCATTTGGAGATCTAACTATTGATTCAGCTTCCAGCTTTCCAATTGATTCGTTCATAGAAGTCATCTGTTTGGATTGGAGACTTCACTGTATTTGAGATATTCTGTTGTATTTTATTTCTAGCTCTGATGTTTATATAGTAGCTTCATGAACTACTATTTATTTATTTATTCCGCTGCATTTTTGTTATATACTCTGTGTCTGTGATTCTGTGATTATTATATTTACTGTATATGATGAGTTTTGCCAAATTTAAATTAACAATCCACTGTTTTGAAGTACTCGAGTCCGACATGTGTGGATTTATTGTCGATTTGAATGGTCCAAAATAGCGGGTCGTTACAGTTGGTATCAAAGCGAGCCTCTAGGCAAAACTTAGCATTTATGTTGAATTTAATTACGGAATCACTTTCGTTCGAGCTTGAATCCCTTACTCTTTGATTCGGTTTCCTTTGAATTTTGGAACGATTCCCTCGGTTCCAAAATCCATTCTTGTCTCTCCCTATTTGTATTCTTTTGATTTCGGAGTACCCATAACTCCACTTCGAATGACCTTTATAAAGGTCGGCGATCCCGCCAATCTTGGAATGATTTGTAAAGGGGTGAAACTCTTTTACTAGTGGCATTGATTCACCGAAGATTTTCTATATCCTCGGTTTACGATACTATTTATCTCCTGTTATGCCTGAATTCTATCTCTGGCGATCGAATGTCGACTTGCCTTAGAATTCTGTATCGATCTTATTGTTGAAGTCACGGTTGACCTGATTAAGATTGACCGCAATTTATATAAGTATATCCATCTTCTATTTGTAATTTAATTATCTCATTTTCGTGCGAGCCTATCTTCGAATTAGAATTCTATTTGGTTAGAGTCCCTCTAATATGAATCTCTATCTTTGTTTCGAAATCTATTCTTGAACCGTCCCTTGAAAAAATCGGGTTGTTTGTATTTTAGAAATTGTTTATATATCGAAATTATTATTTTGATAAGTATGATTATATCTTATATATAAAAGTGAAATGTTTTCGATAAAGATTATATACCTTTAAAAATGAGAATTTGAAGTTTTGAAAGGATTTGAAACTTTGAAAGTTATATAAATTAATTTATATAAAAATGATTTATAACTGAAGGGTTTTGAATTTGAAATTCGAGAAATTGAACTCCGGTATTTTGAAATTGGTTTTAAGATTTTTGAAAATTTATAGTAATACGATTTGAAAGTATTTTCCGAATAAGTAATGTTTCAAATGACTTCAGATGAGTTCCAATGATTTCGAAGAAATTTCAAAGAAGTTTTCAAGAAAACAGAAGTCCAGAACTCACTTATGTCGCTGGAAAATAATTTCGGTGATGAGTGCACGCATCATCGACATTGATTTTCGAGTTTCAGAGTGAGGGAGAGGCCACTTTAGTAGCATTACTATGCGAGTGATTTTGTGAAACCAATTTTGATTTCAAATTCCGAAGTATGATTTGATATTTGAAAGATATATGTATATATATTTGAAATGATTTGAATTGAGCCCGGTGTTCAGTCCTTGAGTTTCGGATTTAACCCTATATATTGAAATTGATTTACTGATTTGTTGGTGATTTCCAACTCTTGGATTGAAAATATGATTTCTTCGACTATTTTTGAAGGTTCGAGCACTTCCAAATCAAGGTTAACTTTTCAAAGCTAAGTAATTTTGAAAAGTATAAAGTATATAAGTTTGGTATGTATGTTTAAAGTATGTAGTAATATGATTTAAATAAGTTTGAAACTGTTTTGTTAAGTAAATGAATAAGACTATTTTGAATTATACTAATATGAAATTTAGTTTTAAAAATATTTTGAATAAAATTTAGTTTAAATGTTTTAACTTAGGAACATCTTTATAAAACTATATATTTAACAAGTTGGAATAGATACATAAGTTGTACGTATGCGGTTTTATTCGCATAATTAATTTGATACAGGTTTGAGTACACAAGTTCGAGGTGAATTACACCATTTCGTGTTAGGATTTTTCATTTGATTCTTGATGGCGAATATTTGATATGGATTTTGGGCTTGATTCTAGAATTCTCTATCATAGTATATGGCTATGCAAGGAGGCTGATGGCTTCTAGTCGAGAAACCATATCGAAGTCCGCATTAGGGAAGTCGAATGGACAATACTAGTTCGAAAGCGAACTTGAGTGATCGAGCGAGTGATCGAATAGGATGTTGCGAAATGATGACATATGTACGTCTTATGTTCTAATATCATTGGTATACTTTGACGCTGAAATTGGAAGTTGTTGGGTTGGATATCTTTGTAATTTAATTGGAAATTTTCTTTTATGCAAAACTACTATCAATTTAAAACCATTTATCAAAACTATTTTTCTTTTATTTTTCTTAAACAAACTATTTTATTCTATTTACATACAAATTATTTTATAAACTATTGTATTTACAAAACTATTTTACAAACTATTTTATATACAAAACTATTCTAAATTCAAAACCTTTTATAAAGCAAAGATGTTCAATCCCATATGGCTCTTCATACAGCGCAATTGATTTTGGAAAATTTTGATTCGGATATAAGATGGACCTTATGTAAATATAAGATGATTTTGAAAACCATTGATTTTGGAAATGAATTGTTTGACTTAAATTATATTGATTTAGAAACTTGGATTATTCTCCAAACCTATTATTTTGGAAACTTTGAAACTGAAGATATTTAAATTGAGGAGAATTATTTTGGTGAAATCATATATGATTTTGAAACTGAACTGATATTGAAAGGAATTGAAATTGAGAACCTTGTTTTACTAAATACTTGATTTGGGAGTTATCGAACTTATATAAAATTTATTTGTATAAGTATGGAGTTGATTCGAAAACTATTGATTTGGAAAGGTACTCAATTTGAAAAGTGAAATCTTATATAATCGAAGTCTATATAAGTGTGATTTTATATACTTTTGATTCTGGAAAGTATTCGATTAGAAAATGAAATCTTATATATAATGGAATTTATATAAGTATGATATTTGAAATTGATTTGAAAAGGTACTATATGATACATATTTTCGAAGTAAAGATATGGAAAGTGCCTTCTGCTTGATATCCGCTTTGTGGCCACATCTTGGATTCATTCTATCGATATTACTCTCTTTGATTTTGGTTTTCCGGATATGATACTCGAGTTTCCATCGAATTCCATGGCAATCTCCATGGTCTTACGAGCGCGACTGCATAGCGTAATTCGCAGGGGCTGCGAGAGCCTAGGGTACGGATGTTTCCTGGGGGATCCAGGTGTAACCATTGTGTATCTGTGATCTATTGGGTCGCTTGGTAGCGTAATCCGCAAGGGCTATGAGAGCCTAGGGTACGGATGTTTCCTGGGGGATCCAGGCGTAACCATTGTGTATTTGCAGTACTACCAGTCTTCATGGCGTAATCGAAGGGCTGGGGGGGGCCCTACGGGTACGGATGTTTCCTGGGGGATCCAGGCGTAACCATTGTGTATTCGCGATCCATGATCGACATGATTTGTTTGTTTTGTTTGGATTGTACTTTCCATATCTATTTTTAAAAGTTTTCCAGTATTTTCACTGGGTGTTGAAACAAATCTACTAAGTAATTGGAGAATTCTAGCTTTGCGCCTGATCAACGCACTGCCAGAGTCTACAGGAACGAGGATAAAATTGTGGAAACATCGAGTTATAAAAGTATTTTCGAAAGGAAATTTGTTTCGTTATAAAGGTATTTTATTATAAAAGTATTTCCAACAAAGAAATTTTGTATTAATATTTGAAATTGAAATTCTTATGGTATGAATTAATTATTCATGCCCGATACTATTCTTTTGAATCTACCTTATCGGCTCAGCTTTATTTATTCACTTATATTCGGTTTTCCAAATCCTCCTTTTCCTTGTTGACTATATTCTTTTTTTTAATATTGTTATTTATATACTACATGGTTTAATAGAATTTTTTTTAGTGTTATAAATATTTTAGAAGTTATTAGTTAAATAAAACATATTTAAAGAAAATGATTATTGTTTTCTTAATAATGTTTGAAAAGTATCTTGAGATAAATTAATAAATTTATGAATTATGGATTTAATGTTTTCAAATAGCTTCTTTGTAAATATAAGTAATGATGTAAATAATTGTTTTCAAATAGTTTTCATATATTTATAAAGGTGTTATTTAAACATATAAATGGTATTTATAAAGGAAGCAAGAAATTTTACAAATGGGTTTTGAAAAGTTTTAAAGTATTAAAGATAATTGAATTACAAATGAAGTTTTCGAATCAATATTTCAAGTAAAATTTATATAGTTAAATTAATTGTTTATCCTTGATTTTCAATCTATTTTCTTTTTGGTTATTTCTATTCTCCTACCTCCTTCCTTTTCGAGGACGAAAAGTTTTGAGTGGGGGAGATTGTAAAGACCCAAAATTTTCTGTGATTTTATGTATTAAATTAGTTGAAATTTTGTGAAATTTTAAATAATAGAATTTGAAAATAAAAATTTATTATTTGGAATACGTCTATTTTAATATAGCAACTGGTAAATTTTCATCTGATAATATTGAAGTTTATTTTATTATGTAATTTTATCTCAATTTAAATCAGTTAATAACAGTTGAATTTAAAAGTGTTCCGAAACCTAAATATGTCAACATGAGAAAATTTATTTAGAACACTCAGAATCTGACTGCGAAATTCGTTTTGCGAAATTCGGACGTTTCTAGCTCCGTTTGGATTTTTCCGTACGGAATAGCAACGTATCTCGGTACCGATTATGGACTTTTGATCGGATGATCGTACCACTGATATCTGTATACCGTTTTGATCGTCTCGTCGTGCTGATCTCAGTGCTATATTTACTTCTGTATTTTTGAAATCCGGTACGCAACGGAAACTATAGAATGTTCGTTGTATCGGTACCATAAATTTGCAACCGTTAGCTTTCTTGTTTTCCAAACCTTGAACCATGCAGCCCAAGCAATGTAATAAATTGCTTTAATTATTTTCAATTGAATCTAGGGAACCGTTGCCATTTATTATCCACTGTTCCTTTTCTCTGCCCTTTAACATTCTTTCCGTTTGATTTTTTATATAAAAGCAGATCTAACATTTTCTCGTTCACTTTTTCCTCTCTGAAACCACTCCTCTGCTTCTCTTCCTCATTTTTCTTCAGCCTCCACTCTCTTTCTTTTATTCGGCCAAGCTTCCACCGTGAGCCGTGTTTTCCCCTCCAGCCCACATCAGCCTCGCCGACACCACTGACCACCACGCAGAGCACCACAAGTCTCGCCAATCTCTTTCTCCTCTTCACTTTTCCCATCCGCCTTCTCCCTCTCTCTCACTTCCATCCATCGCCACTTGCCCCCCGACCATGGTCGCCAGCGTCGAACCCCTCTTTCCCAGGCTGGCAGCGTTTTTTTTACATAGGTAATATTGTTTGTTATATATATATAAAGGTTTTTATAAATATATTTTCTATGTTTTAAAATATGTTCTCTGTGGTGTTTTCGTATAGTGCATAAGTTATAGATTGGTTTTATAAAGTGGTATGTATAAATATATTTGAGTATAGATTCTATAAATTTATATAACAGTTCATTTATATATATTTAAATATTTTGTATAACATATAAATGTCGTACTTCATTTTATAAACATATAGAGTCTTAGTGTCTGCATGCAAGTTGTATGTTATTTCCTAGTCTCATGTTCATTAGTTTGAACAATATATTGTATGTTGTATGTATTGGTTATTAGGGACAGATCATATTTTGAGAAGCAGTAAAGAATGTAGGTTATAATATACAAGTCTGTAAGTATATCTTATTATGTTAGTTTACTGTATGATATATATATTTATTTATTTATGTAGTTTATATAGTATAATAGTATGGACATATTTTTATAACTTATATTTCTAAAGTATGTTATACAGAGTGTTTTGGGTTGTGTAAAATAAAACGTATTCTTGGAAACCTATATGTGTAATACTGGTATGATCTTAATACGTAAGTTTAGTTTATACGAGTTTATACAAAACTTGTCTGTTGTATAAACTGGTTTTATAAGATTTTATATGAACTGCTAGGTTGTATTTTTTTAATGAATACTGACTTTTAATTTATATTACATATCTGCATTTGTTTATTCTTAAAGTTATAATATTATATTTATACTTATACTATATATGTTTGTATGTATTAGGCTATACATACATTTTTTCCATTCGAATATGTTATAGGTTTACAGTTCACAAGTATATTATCTCACAAAAAGCATTATATATTTTATTATAAAGTTGTTATATGGTTTTGTCTATTTATAGTTCGTATATATGTTGTTAGGAATGCAGTTTGCATTTGCATTGTTAAATAACGCATAGATACATCTTGGTTTCTGTAGTTTTATTATATACTTTTAGTGGTAACCTTATATTGTGTCTGCATATAATGGGGTACGGTCTGATTTACATATATTTGGGTATAAGTTTAGTTGCATAATTGTTTAGAGTCTGCACATATATTGATTTGTTTATTGATTTTTGAATATATCTTTTTTTTATATAAAAGTCTCATTTGATTTTAACTATAATATGTAAATCTAGACGTGTTTATTTAGGTATAAACTATACATATTGATATTTTGATTTTTAGGAGTTTATATAGAGAATTTTAAATAATATATCAGTATATATTCTGATCCTCGTTATATAAGTTTGTTTCCAAAGCGGAGAAGCTGTTTGGTTTCGGTATTGACTTTTAAATACTATATATACAAAGATTTTGAATTTTCATAAGTATTTTGATTTAATATTGATTTTATGGAGATATATATATACATATATATATATATATATATATGTATATTTTCTTTCCATCGAATCTATCGTGCTAAAAAAAATCTGTTTCGTGCTTGTCGCAGCTAATCAATTTGTCGTGCCTTATTTCATGCCAGTGTCGGTTACATCTTTCTTTTCCGTAGTTGCTTTCTATCGTCCTCTAGCCTCGAAAGATGAGCAATCACTCACGATTAACGTTCTTTTATCTATTAAATTTGATTTCAATTGAAACGTCAATTGAAATATGCTGCTGTTAGATATTTACATAGTTATATATGTTATTATCTGTAACTGTTCATCTGTGGGATATGACACCATATCATGTTGTTTATATTATATTATTATTTATGATATATGCCTGTTAGTATTATTATCGTATCTGTCATCACTATCCAAGTTCCCTGTTAGTATAGAATTCACTATGGGTTGAAATGATACATACCCGAACGGACTTTAGAATAGGAGAAAATCGTTATGGGTCGAAATGATAGACCCAAGCGATTTTCATTTGCATTTAATTTGGGATTGCGGGTCGAAATGATATCTACCTGTATGTATATTTAATTTACGGATTGAAATGATAAATATCCGTATCACTTGACCATTGGGTAGGAAATTTATATACAGACACCGTTGGTCTATATATAAATATTTTAAAATGATTTCTATGGTATTGAAAGGGAATATATATATGGTTTTATTTAATATTGGAAATGTTTTATATAGAAATAAGTTTTAATATTAAGTTGATTTAATTAATATAATATGTCTTGGTATTATATTTCTAAATAGATTTTCAAGGATTTGTATAAGTTAAGGAAGATAAAGTTGAATTAATCAAAATTGTATCTAATTAAGGATTCTACTTAATTAAATCAATTTGAACTATTGAATTTGAAATTTAAGATTTGATTTTATAACTTGATTTTTGATTTAAAGTGATTAAATGGATATTCCAAGTTTAAAGAAATCGAAGGAAAAATTTAGTTAAAATGTAATTTAAGGTTATATAAATAATACTGAATTTATTAAGTGAATATTTCAAGACTAAATAATAATAAGGTTAAATCAAGATCTATATGAAGCTGTAAAACTTTGAAAGGTTGAATATTAAAGCTTTGAAAAATATTAAAATCTAAATGGTTTATTTTGTGATTCAGATCGGTATTTGAAATCAATATAATTTGAATTTGTTATTTGGAAACTGGATTGAATTAAAATGGATAAATCTAGATTGAATTAAATTTGAATTGGAACTCGAGTTGATTTGAATCAATTTGTGAAATTGAGGAAATATTTATATTTAATGGAAATGATATTTTGGTTTTGAAGTATAAATTAATTTAAAATGACCACGGTGTTATAGTGTATATTTTTACATTGTAGATAGTTCCACGGATCCTTAGAGGATGATTATCCCAAACATCCTTTAAGTTACTTGTATTTCAGTTGATATTTCACTTGAGTTGGATTTATTAATATAAGAATGTTAATCCTGACTCGAGTGTTTTGTGTTTTGCTTTACGCTCGGGTCAGACTGAGTGATACATCATTTGAGACTCACCTTTCGAGTTTGGAGCTTAGTTTGGAGATCCAACTATTGATTCAGCTTCTAGCTTTCCAATTGATTCGTTCACAGAAGTCATCTGTTTGGATTGGAGACTTCATTGTATTTGAGATATTATGTTGTATTTTATTTCTAGCTCTGATGTTTATATAGTAGCTTCATGAACTACTATTTATTTATTTATTCCGCTGCATTTTTGTTATATACTCTGTGTCTGTGATTCTGTGATTATTATATTTACTGTATATGATGAGTTTTGCCAAATTTAAATTAACAATCCACTATTTTGAAGTATTCGAGTCCGACATGTGTGGATTTATTGTCGATATGAATGGTCCAAAATAGCGGGTTGTTACAGAATGGGTGTATTTGAGTGGGGTATTTAAATTGTAATTTTTTATTTAATTGATTTATAGTTGTTTGATTATTTGTTTTTAATTGTGTAATATGTGTTTAATAATTACATATAACACGAAATAAATTGTGAAATTTCATTAAAATAAACAAATACATTTTTTAATTCAAATAAATAAATTATAAAATTTTAAATTGCTCGGACTTAGTTCAAATTAAAATCTATAATATAGAGCACTTCGATATGATCGCAATGCAAAAAACCGTGTCTCAAGCGAACCTCATTTCCACAAGTTATTAATTTTTGTAATTTATAAATTTTTTGAATTTATCAATTAGCATTATTAAAATGGTCAAACAAGGGACACGTCCGACGTGTCCAACGCAACGTACCTCATTCCAACATTCAATGAACAGGGCTAGGGAAGAGGTTAACCACGTTTGGACATCCGACGCATCGAACGCGTCACAAACATGAGTGAGCCACTACAAGCTTGCGAATGGTACCTATATGTCAAAATAAGTAAATCAAATATCAAATAATTTTGTTTTCAAACTCGATCTTTCAGGCGCGATAAATCAAAACTTGGATTTTAAACCCTAACTGATATTAAAGTTGGTGATAGTGATGCATAGTATGCGGTGTCATCAGGCAGTTTGAGGATGATGATGGGTGGATTTAGGGACGAGCCTTTGGTTAGTTGAAATTCAAAACTGTCAAATCGAATTAAAATTGCCAATCTGAAACATCCAAACCAAATTAACTTCTGTTAATTCGATCAGTAATCGCTCTAACCAAACAAAAAAATATGAAAAAAAAATTACCATATGTTATTATTCAGATGTTCAATTTACTAAAAGAAAAACCAAAATTTATGCTTGGAGAGATTGTATTTAGTATTTTATGTCTATAAGCAAAATTGTCGTACATAAACTTCATTTTTTTATTACTAGATCGATTATTATAAATAGTATAATACCGTTATTTTCAGTAATATATTGAAACTTCGATTAGTTCAGTTAAACCAATAATTAAATAAAACTGTTTTTGAAAATCGAACTCAAACCAATTTTTTTCTTTAACTGGATCGAATAAACCGAAATGAATTTGTTCGATTAGTTAATTCGATTCAAAATGAATATTGCTCACCCTAGATGGAATACAACGATGGTTGTTGGTAGAGACAGATGTTCTAATGACAACGTCGAGGATTTGATGAAGAAGATGAAGATGACAATCTGAAGAAACTGAAAAGGAACGCTGCAGTAGTTGCGTTCGATTTGATTACAACTGGATGTGGTGATGGTGAAGCAATGTCGAATTCGGAAAGAACTAAATTCTACATGAAATGATACCGTCTAGTATCATTTTGTAGTAGCATTTTACGAACTAAATTTTTTAATCAAGTACTTTATATATGAAATCAAAACCCTATTTGTATATATCACGTAAAAGATACTCATCACTGTAATTTTTGAATTTTGATTTTTTTATCTTGTTAATTGATTTGTTGTATCATATTATGAATTGCAGTAGCATTTTTTAATGAGTCTAATATACGTGTTACGACATAGAGGCGGTAGCTTTTTTAAATGAATTAATTCTTTTTTGTGCTACCTTGTAGTAGCATTTTCAAATGAATTATACAAATAAGTAAATTTATCTGTCAACTCACAATGCTTTTTTATAGTTGCATTTTATGAATTGTAGTACATTCTTCGATGAAATATGTTTACATCGGCTCACAGTGTTGTTTTGAAGTAGCATTTTGTGACTTGTAGTATTGAGTGGGGAGACGATGATTTCAAAGTTAAAGTGCTCTGGTGGTGGCAATTTTTTTTATGCCTTTTATGTGATTTGTTGATGATTTTTTGATAATGTGGTAATGGTGGTTATGGAACATCATCTTCAAATTGGGGTTGAAGAAGATAATATACATTATTGATACTATCTAGTAGTATTTTATATATGTATATATGTGTGTGTGTGTGAAAAAAAATTATGTATATTTCAGCTCATAGTGCTATTTTGTAGTAACATTTTATGAATCGTAGTTGCATTTTATGTATTGTAGTATTTTGTGAATTATAGTAGCATTTTATAATGTTAGATGTTATAGTGCTACCTTATAGTAATATTTTTTATTATAATTGTAGTAATCCGTAAATTAACCCCTATTAATTCAAATAGTTGATTTAGAATTGAAAATGGAATATGAATTTTGAAGTTACTAGAAGTAATAAAATTTAAGCTTTCGCAAGTATGATTTTATAAGCTATCAAAAAATAGATTTTCTTTCAGAGCTAATAGGAAATAATAATTCCTCATACAAACCCACCAGGGACCCACAAACAACTTTCATATGGGAAAACACTATTTCCCAAATTAAATCAATTCAATTTCCATGAATTCAGTTAAACATCATGATGTTTGAAAGTCAAATTGTATGAATATCTTAATTCACATGGATTGAATTCTCCAAAGAAATCACTTATCAATTGAAGTACACCCAAGCTGATTCATTGTATATTAGATAAAATTTATAAGTCGAATTTAACAAATTAGAAATTGAATAAATAAAGAAAATGATATATATTTAAGGAGTAGGATAAAGAGGAATCGAGGCAAAGATGCAAAGTAAAAGCAATCCTTAGTTTTTTCACAATTTTTTAGAGTAAGAAAAGGGATGAAAGGAGAAGAACGTGGGTATTTATTGGAAAATTGGAGCTAAGGCTACAACCATAGATTTTTGTGTAAGGCGGTTCAACAAATATAAAGAGAGAATGAAGAATAATAAGCGCCGTATTGTTATTTTTGCAAAGACGAAAATTCATAAAGCGTTGGATTTAGATGTATGATTGACAAAAGAGTTTTCGTTAAGTTGAACCTCAAAGAAATTTCTTTTGAGGGTAAATGTTATTCCAAAATATTTAGCCTAGCGCTATTGAAAGTATAAGATATAAGCTATCAGAAGTATGACATGAAAACTGTCGTAAGTATGAGATGAGTTGCGAAAGGTATGAATTGTAAGCTATTGAAAGTATGGGTTAGAAAGAGTGAGCCACAAGCTTTCAGAAGTATGAGTTACAAAGCTATTATAAGTATTAGTGACGACCTATTGAAGTATGAGTTACAAAATATCAAAGATATGATCAATGACGTCTAGCTCAAGTGGTTAAATGTATGATGCTATAGACAGAGATTTTAGAGGTCATGGGTTCGAACTTCTGAGATAATATAAAGTGTGCTCTGCTTGATTAAATGATCACTCTTGCTAATCGTAGATATGAAGTATACGCTATCCAAACATTAAATTGCAAGTTACCAAAGATATAAAGTTATGTGCCATCGAAAACATGACCAGAAGCTATCAGAAATGCATGTGCTGCCATGTATCACAAGCTCATCCATCTAGTTTAATTATACCAATGGAGCCTATACTGCTCTTGGAATTTCCAGCATACAGTGGGTTAAATAGGTGAATTTCAAAAAAATTAACATTTTGGATCTTATTAGGCCTATGAAGTCTAAGTTAATCTAGATCCGATCTGAATAAATTTAAATAAAATTATCAGTTTATTTAATTTATTAATAAAAGGACTTTATTTGATATTACATATAATATGTGGTGTGTACACATGTATCATATACACATGTATGTGTAAGTGAAAGTGCATCATATACAGTGTACATGGTTTAACATGCCCGCATCAAATTGGATTCACACCGCAACAGATATGTTAGTTCCATTGTATACTTGTTTACTGTCCGTATTGTTTTATAAATTAATTTAGCACTTAGTATATAGTGGAAAATAGGCATAAGGACAAACTTTGAAAAGAATTTAGGCTGACGGAAAATAAGTTTCATTTTTAGGCTGAAGGACAAACTTTGAAAAAAAATTAGGCTAAAGGACAATGTTAAATATAGCTAGCATTTTGTACAGTGTAAATTAATATAATGCTAGTTATAACTAGCATTGTCCTTCAGTCTAATTTTCTTTCAAAGTTTGTCTTTCAGCCCAAAAATGAAACTTGGTGTCCTTCAGCCTACATTTTTTTCAAAGTTTGTCCTTGTACCTGATTCCCTCTAGTATATATATGTATGTATGCATGTATGTATAAATACATGATCTATATAATTATATAAAACATTTATAATTTAAATTTTGACTAACTTGACTGTGTTTGAATTTTGAATTCAAACTAAAAATGATCTAGACAATTTCAGATCTAAATCAAATCAAGATCTAGCAAAAGTCAAATCTAAACTTGAATTTCAAAATTTATAAACTATGTTTTGAAATGTAAATTTATAAACAAAATATTGTTTATTCAATATATATATATTTAACATACATACATATATATATATATATATATCTGTGTGTGTATTATAAGATATCGATTATAAAATATTTTAATATGTTATATTAAAATTGTATGTATAAAATTATTTTAAACCATAATTATTTTTTATTTAAACTTGGACCGAAGCCAAATTAATAAATAAATAAAAATTATTTTGGTCCAAGTCAAAATCCTTTTTATTTTATTTTGCTGAGAACAAATTCGAAATAAGAAAAATAGTTTTTTTAAATTGTCGAAGCAAACCAATATATAAATTTTTTAATCTGGCCGAAACCAATTTTTAACAGAATTATTATTTTTAAATATTTTCGGCTATAGCCTAAAATATAAAATAAATAAATGAAATATCGTTTTAGGTTTAAAATTTGCACGGATTTTAAAGTTGATTTTTATTTATTTAAATATATACACATAATCATATAATAAATTAATATATATTACAAATTACAAAATTCGAAATTTAATTTATATGTAAATAAAAAATTTAATTTTCAATTTTCTAAAATTATTTATGTGCAAATATATTATGTTAAAATTATTATGATATATTTATATATAAATATATAATTGTTTCTTTTATTATTGAATATGTATGTGAGCTCGACAACAAACATATAATTCGTGATAATGTACAAGATATATACTGATATCATTATAGATCTAACATCATATGTAAATTAAAAATCATAAAATAAAGATTATTCTCAATGATAACTACCACTGAAATGCACCTCAAATATTGAATATAGCTCATACAGATCTGATCTGTACGTCTCCAGAAGTTGCAGTGATTTAGAGAGATAAACACCATGCCTTGTTTTATAATAATTTTGGCATTAATTTTGCTTTGGAATTTGGTACTATGACCTATAGTATTTGCAGCTCGAAAGGGGCAAGAAGCTGAACAAAAGAATGAAGAAAGAGATCCCTTTTATAAGCATCTAGATCTGAGAAAAAGAAGGAGAACAACTCTCCTTTGTTTACTCAATTCATAACACAGATTCAAATCAGATTTGAACATATAAAAAGAGACCCCATCAACCCCCCACGATCGATCAAAATGGGTCATTATTGGGCCAATTAAATTATTTGGTAATTAATTCATTCAAATCCAATTTAAATGTTTATCGATATCGTATACCCATACGTACATATATAAATTTTATAAATACATCAAATTAATTGCAAATTCTACCAAAATAAAAATAAAATTTTAAATTAAATATTAATTAATTTGATTAGTTTACAACGATTATAATTAATTAAATCGTGTAGTATTTTGGAGTATTCAACATTACAGTTGTGCGACTCAAAGTTGTAAATTCAGTCATTGGTTAATATCGAACAATTCGAATATTAACGTTCATACGTCACCTTAGCTTGTGGTGTGATAGTTTTGTTGAATTTATCTCTTACACATTTTTGGTAAAATTCAATTTTACTATTTTAAGCGGTCCCTAGTAGTGACAATTATTTACACCAATTCTCGTCATCAAAACTATATCACATTAGACTTATGTAATTTGGTATTGGTCAAAATTCTAATATTGTCCACATTCAACTTGTATGTTCTAGATACAAAGTTTTTGGTTCGATAATAACAATTATTATTAATCGAACTGCTTTGGCTAGAGACTTTGACTTTGAGTTGACTATAGTGACCGTGATAATAACCTCATATAAGAGGTGAATTATCTATTGAATAGTGTTTCATTTCCAATGCTCCACCTCGGACCCAATTACAGTCTTTCGATGAACGTCATACAACGATTTATCTATGATCAAAGTAGAGTATCTACATTGAAGTTCAATGGTATTCTCAAGTCGAGAGAACTGTGTAATTTTGTCACTTTGTATTTTCTATTTGACCTTAGTTATATTAACCAACAGAAAACTATCGACTGATTCATTCCTTAGTTATCCAATAATTATCAGTGCATAACCCCTAGGTGCCTCCAACAACCACAAGTAGTATGATAAGGTTTAGGGTATGTCGTAGGGGCAATTCTATAATTTGCTATAAATTATTAATTCTGTAATAAAACACTACAAGAAACTGGACTTTTTATAGCACTCATTCATAGCGTTTCTGCCTTTAGTCTTATTAAATAATAAGGAATAAAATACTTATACTTACTAAACGCTATACACTTCCCGTATGGGCCCAAATTAGTATTAAATTTCACTTAAACGCTGTACATATCACTTAGACCCATACAGAACGCGGGTTCTTTTCATTTCCTTTTTTTCCGTTTCCCTCCTAGAATTTCACTTCCCACCTATCTTCCTCATCTTCCTCTCCCAGCTCGCAAATTTCACTCCCAAGATTTCAGATCGTAGTAAATCACAACTCATAACTTGTAGTAGATAGCCCTAAATTTAAATCATCGCAACATTAAGTTCATGCCCTAGCTTCCTCATCTTCGGTTAATCGCAACTGTCCAGATCTCAGTGGGCCAAACCCTAGTTTCGTTCTCCGTGATTTTAGGTATTTTCTTTAAACCTGTTGCCTTTTCTATTGGGTATTTACTTTAAACCTATTGATTCTTCTGTTGGGTATTTTCTTAATGGTTCAAAAGTTTGAAATTAATTAGTTGTATAGAATTCAAATCATATGATTTTCATAGGAATATTATAAAATATATAATGGGGTTAAGGACAATGAAACTTATAGTTTGCAGCTTCTTGCTGTGAAAATGAGCTACCAGAGATGCATATTCCTAGTAGAAAATGATACAGGTTGGAGATACATAGCGAGAGAAGTTTGAGATGGATTTATGGAAATTGGTTTATTCATTGCTATATAACTATTTAAAGTTAACACATACTAGCATTGTTAGTTTGATCATTTATTACAGCAACTATCATTAGTTATCTGAGAAAAAAACTTTCAGTCTATTATTGTAAGAAGGGTCATGGTTTTCTATATTTTGCAATGCTTTTATTAAGATTAGTCAAGCTATGATAAATTGGTTTCATAATTAGATATGAGATTTCATATAAATTTATTATTGGAAAGTGATAGGCATGACAGGCTGAGAAATATTCTGCAATTACATGATTACGTAATGAGGGTACACAACTTTCTTATGCTTTCATGCTTGGTTTAGTTTAGTAGCTCGAACGAATTATGTTTTATGATAAAATCAAGGTTGACACCTTCAATATAAATGCAAATATTAAATTGAATAGGAAATATTTGTTGAGGAGAAACCAACCTGAACAGAGGGTTATGTTTCCCTCATTTTTTTTTGAAGTTTTATATATTTCCCTCTCTTCTCTTCGTCATTTAAACAAAGGTACGTCTTTTGCAACTATTTTTGAAATCTTCGATCCTTTTTTTCCGTAAGTTGTAGCATTGGTTGTGTTCGTAAGAAAAACAGTTTACATTTCAATTTTGTATTGCTTAGATTATCATGCATCTACCAAGAAAAACAATTAAGTAATACAGACAAAATTTTACCAGACTTTCGTTCTATTTTTATTTTTAGCAATAGTCATGAATTATTAGTTTGTTCTTTAGCTTTAGTCAATATTAATTTTTATTAAATATTACACATAGCTTAAGTATTCTTGTTATAAGTTACAATTTCATCTTTTTCTTGATTTAGAAGGTAAATGGGTCATTTGAAAACTGAAAAGAAATTTTCACAAATAATACATGTGAGGAAGCCGGAAACAGCCTCTTTGCAATGCGAGGGAAATACTGCGTACATTATCGACCTCCCCAGAGCCCGCTATCGTGCGGGAGCCTCGCGCACTGGGTTCCACCTTTAAATACATGTGAGGAAGTTTGCATACCATGTTTCCATTTAGATAAGACTGCTAGAAGTAGATACATCTGTAATTGCACATGTACCTGAAAAAAGAAATGAAATCAACAAGAGTTCATTTTTTTCATCTGAAGTGGTTTGAGTGATTTGAATAACAAACTTGCAACACTCGCTATAACAGATAATAATTATGGCCATACCTTGATATATGTCCCTAACCTTCTGAAAAAAATGAGAAGCTGAACAACAGTGTAAGTTATGCAAAATTTGTTTCTGGCTTTTTCTTCCAGGATGGATTCACCAGCATCTGCAATAGTAAGAGCAAAATCAGTATTGTTTAACGGTAATTAACATTTGATTTTAATTATACCATCTTAAAGATAGTTTTAATGTTTTGACATAGCCAATATAACTTATTCTTGTTGTTGCATTATTTTATTAGATCAATATTTTTTGATCCAGTCATGATAAAGCCGATGATATCAAATTTTTGTACCAAGGGGTTGTTTATTGTACAATTGATAATACTCCAAAATAATCTTGGACTTTATTCTTTTATATGGTGCTATTGCTTTGCTAATTTACAAAGTGGAAATCGAACCCATCAACTATTTAGAAGCATATTTAAAACAGTTATATGTATATCTATCAAATGATAAGGTTAATTTGTTGTTTTACTTATTAAATGTAAATGTCATATTTACTTGTGTTCTATATGTTTGTATAAATGAGTCAATGGTTACAGGTAATTAATACACTAATTATATTTATCATGCTCTTAAAAAATTGATATTTGATGCCTATAATTACAGGAAGATGATATATTGCAAAATGAAATGCAACTCAGTTGCAAAAATGAGCTGCAATGCAACTGCAACTGATTTGTAATTTGCAATTTAGTTTCAAAACCGAGTTGCATTTCAATTTGCAAAACTGAGTTGCAATGCAACTTAGTTTGCAACTGTGTTGGAAATTGCAACTTAGTTCTGAAACTAGATTTGCAAATTGCAACTTATGGTGATTAATTGATTGTCGACTCAACCTATAGTGGTCTAATTAATTTGGGACGAGGAAGTCGCGTAAGGGTATTAATAATACTAAAGCTACAAAATTGAACTATAGTTTAAATCATAATAATTTGTCCATCTTTAAGAAATTCTTATGTTTCTTACTGTTCTATGTGTTTCGAATTTCTCTTTGTTGATTGATTACTTGTATTCTATAGGTGTCCATTAGACATCTTTGGGTTGCATTTTCAATTTTGATCGAAGGACTTGATGTTCTTATATTGGTCGCTCTTGGGGTTTCAACATTGCCTATGAATATAATCATTGGTAAGCTTATTTTGATTGACTTGCTATGGTTTCTCAATGTGAATTGAATGTAAAGACAGAAAACTTGCATTGAATTTTTTTAAATAAGTATGCAAATATTACACAATATAAAGATAAATGAGTAGTAATCTCTCCAAAGTATTAGACATTGATACAATATATTTCCTCTTGGAGACTAAGCTATTTGGTCCCAATAGATAAATACAGAAAATTAGAAAAATCTACTTTGAATTAGCAACTAAGCTCATAATGACTAAATTAGAAAAATCTACTTTGCCTTAGCGCCTTAACTACTATGCTATAGACTAAATGAGGAGCACTATTGATTAAGTGTAATTTATTGGCATCAAAGCTACTATTGATTAGGTATCACATAGATTTGCATCGGGCACATATTATCCATTCAGAATTATTCAAAATACAGTTATGAAAATATTGCGCTTGCAACGCTCGTAATGCAAATGACGCTTCAGTCAAAATAATACTTGATGATGCTGATCTGCTTGTGATTTGTGACAATAATTTGACCTATGGTGCAAACTTCAAACGGACGGGATTGCAGGTTAAGATCCAATTCAATTAGTTAATTTTTGATGTGGTGGTAAAAAAAGTCCATATACAAATAGATTTTTAAATCAGCTTCACATACTTTTCTAAAATAGAAAGAGCAAGCTAGTACTTTTCGAAAAGTTTTCCAAAATGAATTTTGTTATTCCTAAGCAGGTATAGTTAGGTTAATTGTTGTTTAAATATGTTTTTATCAATTAATTTTATTATTTATAATTATCAAATTCTATGGAATTTTTGAAAAACTTTCCTAACATCTCAAGTTAGCATGCTTTTTTTTTCAAAAATAGGTTACATATTCATTGGTACAAAAAAAAGAATCTATAACAACATTAAAAATAAAACAAGGACTTGTTACTTTTTTTTATACTTTTAAGAATTCTAAATTTAGCTGTTATAGCGTCTAAATTTCACATATCCATTAGCTATGATTTCAGATTGAAGTCTCACAAAGAAAGGTATATCATGTATATTATGCTGGCAGGTTGAGCGCAGTGTCAAAGGTAGCGAAATAAGGAGGCAGAGATTAATTGCAGCTGAAAATATGAAGCTGCGGACACAGTAAGTGAATATAATTCTTATTTCTTTATCCAAATAGACATTTTAAGTTGATTTTTGCTGACCATTAGTATTAGTGATAATATAATATGTTTATATCTTAAACATTTTTAGATTTTTCTTTCATAATTGAATCGACGCAATGTGGTTTTATGTACAGGTGCTTGGAATTGGAAAAGACAGAAAAACAGCTCTTGTTGAAGGTAATATTTCATATTGTGGGAATGGTATCTAAAATGACATTTGATAGTTTATAAGCATCATTGTGTTAATTGGCCAATCAGGTTAAACAGCTTAGGGAGGAGCTTCAGTTGATCCACAACTGCCTTTTTGGATATGTGCAAACTCAACATGTTAGTTTCTCATCATGGCAATTCTTCTTTTCTAGTAGAGCAAATATTGTGGAACTTGAATCTACAATGATAAAGAAGGAATAGAGGAAAAAATATTTAACACGGTAAATTTGCGTGATTAGGATTGAAGATTGATAATAGTGGTTAACAAAAATAATTAAAACAAATATAGTTTTGAAAGCAGAGCGCAAAAACCAAAAGTTATATATTGCATAATAGGACATATATATATGACGCCTTAGTCGTACATGTTTCTCATTCACTATGGCATCAAAATTTGTAGCTCTTCCTAGTACCATAACAAATAATGAACTTTAATTATTTTAGTTTGTCTGTTTTATTTTGGTACTCTTATCTAAGATATTGAGACATAAATTTAAAGAGTGAACTCATGCTCTGTACACGGATGTCGTCCAATAATGTTATGTAGTGATGATTTCCTTTTTTGGATTCAGTAACTAATGGTGTTATGTAGAAGGAAGATATTGTCATTCACTGGTAGTGCTTTGTTATTATCATGTATTACCTTTGAATTATTTGATAATAACTTCACCTAACACATCTATCATGGTGGCACTTTCTTGTAAAGTTAATCAAATGTGAGGAGAAAGAGTGTATACCTTTCTGCGTTAGGTGCCAGATTAGATTGCCTTGTCACTAAGCTACTAAGGATTTGGTTTTTAACTTGTTTTATACTATTATTCATAGGATTTGGACTAGTCAAAAAATTTACAACTTGTATATCTTAATACATACATCTGGTTATATTATGAGAATCTTGAAGCTTCTTTAAATTCATTGGAGCATCCAATACTGAATAAAACTTCAACTAACTCTGTACTCCCAGCTAAATACAAGTTTTGATCATTGTGCCAGAGCATGTAGCTCTATAAAATAATTTCCTCTGTTTGTTGGTCAGAAGAAAAAAACGTCTGCAGATTATTTGTACTAAAGGTTTGTGGTATGTTGGTTTTGTAGCTAATGCACAGCCAAAATATATTTTACTTAAGACGGATATGATAATTCTAAGACTTGTTGTGCGCAAGTTTATTAGCTATTAATTTCATATTGTTCATGAATTCATAGTCTGGAGAGCCGGTACTACAAAATATTGCTCTTATTGACTGGGAATCTAAAGAATGCCAAAATCGATGTTGATGCGCTATCTATTTGGTATTTCTCTTTTACTGATTTTCTTAACTATGGATCCGAACGGTTTGTAAGTAGTTTTTATAACCATTTCTTCTATTCAACTGTGTTTATACAGCATGACCATAAATGGATGGGAAATGATGATTCCCTTGGCATTCTTTGCTGGCACTGGGTAAGTTCTATTAATATTTGTTATTTCATATTTAAATAGGACAAATTTTATAACTGCATGTATTCAGAGAAATATATTTACACACACCACTTTTCCTTGTCCATTTCAAATTGCAGATTCTGGACAACTATTATAAACCGAAACAGAAAAATAGTTTTGTTGGCTAGTTAAAATGCATCATCATCATCACCCTATATAATGATTAATAACTTTATTTCCCCTGAGCAGAGTGCGAGTTGCAAATGAACTTGGTGCTGGAAATGGAAAAAATGCAAGATTTGCTACCATTGTCTCTGTTCTGAATTCTACCGTAATTGGTGTATTCTTCTGCATATTGGTGATTATTCTTCGTGATAAAGCTGCTCTTATTTTCACAACAAGCTCAGAGGTGCTTGATGCTGTAGACAATATTTCAGTTTTGTTGGCATTAACAATTCTATTAAACAGTGTTCAACCTGTTCTTTCTGGTAAGTACTTCTTCAATGTAACTAAATTTCTTTTACTTGTATATATTATATACTACAGTTATCAGATGTGAAATAACCACATACATATCTATGTATAACTGTAAGTCCATAACCATTGTTCTTATCAACTGTCACATAAATGCGTGCATAGCATATGCTGATTATAAAGTACAATATTTACTGTTTTTTCAGGTGTGGCTGTTGGTTCAGGATGGCAAGCAATGGTCGCATATGTAAACATTGGAACATATTATTTAATTGGAATCCCCATTGGTATATTTATGGGATTGATCTTCGACGTTAGAGTTTTGGTATGATTCAGTTCCATATTATGGGTATGCAACCTGGAGCAATGTTTAGATCCTTGCAAGAATCTTCTGTAGCAGCCATTTCCGTATCATCGTCTCCATAACTGAGTATTTGTGTTCATTTGTTAGACTATTTTGAGCTATTATCATATGACCATGTCTTGTAGTATTTGTGTTCATTTGTTAGACTATTTTGAACTATTATCATGCGACCATGTCTTGTAGTATTTGAAATATTAGCAGAATTATTTGAAACTTTTCCACTGGTTTGATTGTGTGTTTCCAAATTAGAATTCAGTGCAACGTTATCATTGTTACATATAGTTGTTGTCATCTTCTCGATTTGTTATTTTTGGGATCCACATTTTAATATATATATATATATATGTGTGTGTGTGTGTGTGTAATGTGTATACATATATCTATCTGTGTGCGTATATATATATATATAATATAATAAAAAGAAAATTGAAACAAAATTTGAAAATTAATATTATATAGAATAGCGTTTGAAAAACGCTATTGATTCATCAAACGCTATCGCAACTCTATATGAGATGTAAGATTTATGCATTAAAAACGCTATAATAGAATCAAAAATGCTATAGTAGAAAATAAAAACGCTATACAAGCATGACAAGAAATGCTATCGAAAAACATTGTAACGCTATAACATGGTTTGATGAAACGCTATAAAATGTGCTCGAAAACGCTATAGAAGTTAAATGAAGGATTATATTCCCTATAGCGTTTAAGTTTAATAACAGAGAAAAAACGCTATGGTAGGTTGCAAACGCTATGCCCTTTTGTAAACGCTATTAGCTATTATAGCGTTTTCCTTCCTGCTATGTAATGATGCCGGCCTACCATAGCTTGTGGTTTCACGGCGTTCTCTGAAACGCTATGGTAGCCTGTTATAGCGTTTTTCAAACGCTATGAAACCCATAAACTGTTGTAGTGAAATCTCGTTCGTAATAAAGGTGTTTTCTTTCTGCTGTATACTTATTGTAATATTTTATAATTAATTAATTACTTGATTTAAGTATATTTAATAGAAAATCCATGAATGATGTATTTTTTGATAATAATTACAATTGTTCTAATCATGAGTATTTTATCATAAAATATTAGCACATAATTTCAAATGTTCTTAGTCAAGATCTATTAAGACTGAATATCGATGCATCTATTGAGACTAGAGTACGTAACGCTCTCCAAATGTTGCACGGTGTATTACTCATGACTGCTAGGGGCACTAAGGAGTTATGTACTGATAGTTATCAGATAACTAAGGAATGAATCACTTGATATTTTTATGTTGGTTAATATAACCATGGTCAAACAGAAAATACAAAGTGACAAAATTACATAGTTCTTGAATAACATGGAATGACCCACTCTATAGTTTTATGTTGGTTAATATAACTAAGGTCAAATAGAAAATATCGATGTGACAATACTGCATAGTTCTTGTGGCTTGAGAATATTATTGATATTCAATATGGAAGCTCGTATGTTGATTATAGTTAAATCATGCCATGGCGTGCATCGAGCGACTATAGTTAGGTCGAGTGGAAGCATTAGAAGTAAAACACTATTTAAGAGAGGATTTGTCTTCTCAATTATATGAAGTTAGTATCACAGTCAACTAAAGTCAACTCAAAGTCAAAATCTCTGGCCAGAGTAATTCGGTTAATAATAATAATAATAATTAAAACAAGGACTTAATGTTTGGACTAAATTTAAATATGGACGATGTTGGAATTTTGACCATTACCAAATTCCATAAGTCCTAATGTGATATAGTTTTAATGAATAGATTGATGTAAATAATTGTCAATACTGAGTAACGCTTAAATAAAGTAAAATTGGAATTTTTCGGAGGCTATGTAAGCGATAAATTTGGCCATAATGTCACACCACTTCCTAAGTAACATGTGAACATTAATATTCGAATTATTCGATATTAATCCATGCCCGAATTTACACCTAATAGTCACACAACCGAAATGTTGAATACTCCTACTACCACCTGATTTAATTAATTATAATGCTTATAAATCAATTAAATTAATTAATAACGAAATATTAATTATAAATTTTTATTTGATGTATAGGCCCGCTATCGTGCGGGAGCCTCGTGCACCTTTTTTTTATGTTGATCAATATTAAATAGTGTGTATAATAGTTATAGACACACGTATCGATATATGATATCGATGTGCATTTGAATTGGTTTTAAATGCATACTTATTTGATCTGGCATGAAGCAATTTGAAGACCCAAACAGGAGCAGGCATGGTCGTCCACACTATAGTAGGAAGGAGGGGTTGGATCATGTAAAGTGAGTTTGAAATAACAAGAGAGCTATGCAAATTTGGACCCACTTTTAGCTCCCATCATCTGTTGTTATTTAAACACTCATAACCCTTTCATTTTTCCATCAGATTTTTGCCTCCTCTCATCTCATTTCTGGCCGAGCCCCCAATCCTCCATATAATTTCAAGCTTCTAAAACACAAATTAAATACAAATTAGTGCATCGGTGGTTATTACTTTCAGTATGGTAGCTCTCTTTGAAGGTTTGAATACAGATTCAAGGAGTTAAAAGATTTAACGTTCCAAGGTGTTACTTCAAGGTCATAAATAGATAACTATTCAATTTATATTCATATATTTATATTATTTACTCATCTTATCATTATACTGCTTCTATTTATTTATATAATATCATGAATCCACATACATTTGTGCTGGCAACATAGGATGTATATGTGTGTGTTAAAAAATTATACATGTTTACAAATATATATATTATTTGACCAGCAAAAAAAATTAATTTTGGGTTTCAAAATTAAATTATATTTTAAAATAATTGGAACAAATTGATTTTAAATATGTATATTAGGGTATAAAATGCATATACATGTTATTTTGTTAATTTTTATAAATAATGCATCTCTGAAAGAAAAAAATTTGTATAAATAATATTTAAATTAAAAACCGTATGCATATATATTAAACATAAAATCTAACTTTTATATAGTATATACATGTATATATATAATTATAAAATATACGTATAAATATTTAGAATTATGTGTATATGTTTTGTGTTTGTTTTCAAAAAAAATTAATTTTTTATGTTTTTGATACATAAATCATTTATTAAAAAAATATAACAAACTTAAAACCACACAGATTTAGTAATAAAAAAAATTATTTTATCATATATAATTCGGCCATATATGTATATATTATATCAACTATGTGTGTATGTGTTTATATACATATATTTAATTATTATTTTTTGCAGACAAAATTAAGTACTATTATTTTGCAAAGGATAGCAGGTTTTATAGTGGGCATGCCACTTTACAAATGAAGTACAGGTTTGAGGTTGAGACGCCTCGACAACTAATAAAAAACGACACAACTAGCTACAACATCGGAGTTAGACAACATGCCTAAACTACTAAACACAACTTACTCAAACACCATACATGGTGCATACAACATCAAGCTGCACAAGGCAGTCTCAAACACCATGCAGGGTGTATACAATAAACAAGATGCACAAAGGCATTCACTCACACTAACTCACACAATGGATCAACTATGACAAGGTACAAATAAAATTTCACCAACTATGCCCAAAAACAAGCATATAACTTCACATTATGACAACATCAGACCAAATTTACCCAAGGCGCATGCAAAAGCACAAGCCCACAACTTCATGAGACAATTGCAAGTGGAAAACCAATTCCAAACTACCTGCCAGAACAACAACCCGAAGTAGAAGCTAGCAACAATAATATAGCTAAAATACATGATAATAATGATACAGACAGGAACACTATGACACCAAGACAGAACAAATCATAACTAAGCAGTCATATAGAACCGCCAACAGCAGCAACCAGAGGCACACAAGGTTCGACAAACAACAACGAACAAATGCTCACATCCACTGCACTAGACAGTCACCATAGAGGAATTCAAAGTGTTGGAGTGATAGGCCAAGAAGCAGCAAGGAAGATCCATAAGAAGCAGCAAATTCTAAATAATCCAGCCGATATCCACAATAACCAAGCTCCATAAACAAGGCATAGAGCCAAAATTGCAGGGCAAAGGCAAAGCAGCCAAATGCAAATTACAAAAGCTAAGAATGATAAGGTGGCCAGCTCGAACATCCATACCAGCGCACTTGAGGAACATTGAAACAACCAGAGATGGAGATGGGACAGACAGCCAACGATTCTCCTGCAACAACAACGAACGTCACTATGAAACCGTCAGGACGCACCGAAAGAAGTTGTAGTTCTCAAACCAAAACCAAACGAAGGAAGAATAGTCTTTCCCCAACGTACAGAAGAGCCTAGGGAACCACCAAAATTATAGGAATGCGAGCCCAAAAAAACACTCGAAAAAGAATAATAAGGAGTATCGGCAACCCAAGATGGACATATCGAAAGTGCACAATGGTCACTTCGAGGACTAGATCGGCGATACAATAAGAGATTTTTTAAGATCAGGATATACACAAGGAAGATTGCTGAATGACGATTTCATATTTATACAGCGAAGGCCACGACAGAAAAGGCGCTCAAATCAGGGCAAAAGGGGGACACATAAGAAAGTGGATGCTGCAACATAGGAGAAAGCTAAAGGAGGGAAAGAAAGGGACACATAGAAAATGGGAGGAAACAATGTGGAATGGATGATTATATGAAGGAAAAAAGGAAGAACAAAAGCGGCAAAGAAGAATGCCCTAGTCCCCATTGATGCAGCATCACTTTCGAGCATGTTTAATTATTTTAAACGTTAAATATACATGTATATTTGTTTATTTTATATTCAACTTTAAAATTAATTTAATATGTGTATAAGATTATATGTATATGTAGTTTTCAAAAAAAATTTTTTTTACCAATTTCGAAAATATACAATATACATATTTATTAAGAAAACTAATAAATCATTTTAAGCATGAAATTATAGATATTTTATGTAGATCTAGATCTGAAATTTAAAATTTGAATCTAAATTCTAGAATATTTATATTAATATTTAAATTTATTTTATATTAATATATATATATATATATATATTTATATATATCGGTGTGTGTGTGTATAAATTATTGGAACTGGGCTAGCCTGCAGCAGAGGTAATGGGTGAATTTAGAAAAAAAATAGCATTTTGGATTTTTATTGGGCCTACAAAGTCTAATTTATTTAGAACATTTCTAAATTTCTTTTAAATGAAATCATTATTTTATCTAAATTTATCAAATTGTTTTATATTATTTAATTAGTGTTATATTATATATATACATGTATCGTATACATATATTATGTGTGTGTATGTGCGTGTGTGTAACATATCAATCTATGTAAGGTATACCATGTCCATGTACAGGTGCTAGAATTTACACCGCAATGGGCACGTTAGCTTATATAATATACAAATATATTGTCCAAATGTATGTTTAAATACTTTTATTTATATATACAAAATGTTACAAACACACACACACACAAACATATATAAGCTATATTTTTATTTAAATAATTTTATATAAATATGTACATTATATAAATTTATAAACATATGTATAAATTTTAACATTGCATATATATATTTATAACTGTATAATTTTATTTAAATCATTTATAAATTCTATTAAATTTAAATTTCTTTTCAAAGCCGAAAACTATATACATACATACATATATGAATATGAATATATTAATACTTTTAAAATATACGAAATATATATATATATATATATATATATTTAATATATACACACACATGGTAATGCGCATGGAATAAATATTTTTTATTAAAAATTTAAAATATTTTAAAATAAATATTCGTATGGATATTACCTAAAAATTAATAAAAACTAGTTTTTGAAACATAATTTTAAATTTTAATTCTTAGTAAAATTCTTTGTGATATTTTGTAATTTGAATATTTAATATATAATTTAAAAAAAAAAATTTAAAATCTATTTTAAGTTTTCGACTAATAACTATTTTAAATTTTTAAAAAATGATTTTTTTTTAATTTCTGCCGAGGGTATATTATGTGTTAATTTAATTTTATAAAATATAAAACATAATTTATATATTATATATATTGATATAATTAATTTACATAATTAATTAATTTAAATAATAATATGTATTTATGTAAAAATATTTTTATTTTTGCCAAAAACATTATAACTATGGAACTTTATATATAAAATTATTTAACCATGTTTTGTATATAGTAAGATGTAGTACTTAAATTATAAAGAATATATATAATTGAATATCGTATATTAAAATTTTTAAAATTTTTAAAAAAATTGACTTAGTGCATCTTATAAGTGTATATATGTCAAGAAATTTTTTTAATGCAAAAGTGTGTGTGTGTGTATGCAATCAATCTAATTGTGACAATATATTTATATATTAGAATTGTCACATAATTAACAATATGATATACATGATATAAACATTATATATATACATTGACATTCATAAATAGGTTAGAAACATACCTTGTATCCAATGCCTATAAGTACACCTTGAAATGTTGAGATCTACTCCTCGAACTAGATTCCAATCCAATAGAGGGCTAGTCCCCAAACCAATGACCACCAACTATCGAATATAATTGTTTTTACTTCGATTTGACTTTGGAAATGGAGAGGTGGGAGCTATAGATTTCAGCTAGAAGTAGGGATAGATGGAGGCTACAGAAGTCCTAAAATAAGCGTGGGTTGAGATACTTATATAGAGTAGGAATGGAGACAAGTTAGGATCTAGATCTCTTACCAATTCTCCCTTCCTTATCCATACAAATCTAGCCCACCAAGATGCCATCATATGGCCACACCATTATGCATTTTGATAGCCAAAATAACCAACCTCAATATGGACTTCAAATCCATTTAAAGCCCGAATAAAATATTTACATTTAAATCCGATTTAAATGTGTATCGATAGCATATATCGATTAATATATTTATAACCATCATAAATGCATTTAATAATATTTTTTCATCGAATCAAAATAAAATTTATAACTAACATTTCTTAAGTATTAATTAATTTATAATAATTACAAACTAATTAAATCGTTTGGTCAAATGAGTATTCATCGTTTCAATTGTGTAACCCGTTAGATGTAAATTTAGTCAGCGATTAATATCGAACTATTCGAATATTAATGTTCACATGTCACTTAGCAGTTGGTGTGACATTTTGACCAAATTTATCGCTTACTTAGTTTCGGTAAAATCCATTTTTACTTTATTAAGCGTTACTCGGTTGTGTCAATTATTTACACTAATTATCTTCATCAAAATTATATCGCTTTGGACTTATGGAATTTGGCTATGGTCAAAATTCCAATATCGTCCATATTCGACTCTATAGTCCAAACACAAAGCCCTTAGCCAAATTCTAATATCGTCCATATTCAATCTATAGTCCAAACACAAAGTCATTGGTTCAATATTAACAATTATTATTAACCGAGCTACTCTGACCGGAGATTTTGAATTTGAGTTGACTTAAGTTGACCGTGATACTAACCCCATATAACCGAGGAGATGAATCCTCTCTTGATTATAATAACTGCCTACTCACCATCGATTTTTGATTCTCCCTTTTGAATTCTAGATGAAAGATGCCATAACATGAACACACAAAAGATTTTCTAATGATAGTTAATAATGATACTAATGTATACAGGGCCGGTTCATAACGGTGGGTTGCCCAAGGCAATTTCAATTTTTTGTTGCCCTTATTGCAAAATGCTTTCATTTAAACATAAACTATTATTAAATTTGTGCTACTACTTGTAGTCATATGCATCAAATGTAAACTTTTTGAATGTTAAGTATAGCTTATAGTATGAAGAAGCTTTTGAGATTAATATTTCAATGGCAAGCTACTATGATATTAACATTAATTGTTTTTTTCTTTCCACATTTTAAATTCATTCTAGTTGCTAACTACTGATCAATATTTTAAGCAAGAATATAAAATAATTATAGTAAAGTTTTTGCCAAAGGTACAAATGGCTGACATGCTACAAGTTTGGTACAATTGTTAGTATCCAGTATTACAAAGAAAAGAAGAAGTCAAACATTGAGATTGTGAAGAAAAAAACAGATCTATAAATTTCTTTTTATAATGTGTACTAGTACTATTATTTCATTCATAATGTAAAGTATGTACAATATTATTCAAGATTCTACTATTTCAGAGCATGACATGTTTTAATTTATAGCTTTTAGATCAAATGCTATTATTTCATTCATAATGTATAGTACTGAAGAGACATTATCAACCTTTAAACTATCTAAAATAGTAGGACTATTTACATAGCATGACACTACTATGTACTAGCTAGTAAAGAAAATATGTATATTTCATGGGGGGTTGCCTTGTTCTGGGGGGTTGCCCTAGGCCTTTGCCTTGCTTGCCTACCCCTGGAACCGGGCCTGAATGTATATGGTAACATGTCTTCAGCTTAAAATTTGCATACTATATATTGATTGTATAAAAGTATTTGTACTTTACATAATAAATAGGAAACCTTAAAATTCAATCATTATTTTGGTAGGAATAAGCTCCTCATAAATAGAAAACATAGTTTGAGGAGAGTCTGTTCAATATTTTCCTACAATATCACCACGGATAGAAACTAATCAACTGGTTGGTAAAAGTGTTAAAATATGAAATTGTAGAAATTAAATAAGTTTATATTATGGAAGTAGCATGTGTGTATTTGAAATTATACATGTTATCATCCATATGTACATCAACCACAATCAAATATTGAAATCTGAATCCAACTTAAAATGAACAAAGAGGAGAATAAGAAATTGAAAAGTTATAACCAAAAAGATCCACCAATGGAAAAATCCAATTCTAAATTGAGCCATAACAAGTCTTGAAAAGCCATAGGTTTATCATGTAATAATACCCTACCGGTTACCAAAACATCAATGTTATGCAGTGACTTTCTATTGATATATTTATTTATTGACGCAAAAGATTAATGGCATCGTGGACTTCCAACTATAACGTAAATATTCAGTGACATTATGGACCACAAACGGATAAAGCATTGAAGAAGAAAGAGAAAAGGTGGAACACACTTTTTTAAATACAAATTTCCCTATAAGTCCATTGTGTAATAGAACAATTTTGCAGTTGGTAAACTAACATTCAAATATGGTAATTTGTGGTGGTTAGGAAATAAAGGATTTATCTTATAGTAACATTCAAATATACATACATATGCCTAAGAATATATAACAATATCAGTCCATATGCCTAAGAATAAATTGTTTATCATACAAAGGGTAATTAATATGTCAGTAAAGCAATGCATAAATGTGAAGGGAAAAGTAAGGGTTTTTCGCACAAAACTCACTTGCATACCTGTAGGGCCGGCCCAAACATTTCTGATGTCCTAGTCCAATAATAAGAAAATCGTTTTTGCTACCCCATTATTAAATAAACAATAATACATTTATATATGCAAAATAACATGCAAATTCTATTATAAAATTTAACGTCGATTACGAAATATAGGTCCACTAAATTATTTAGATTACACATCAAAAAATCTAAATGTCAACTTCATATACTAACATGTCGATAGATATCAACGAAAGCAACTTCTTTTTGCACTTTTAGAAGCAAACTCGTCTACTATCTCTTCATAATTAAGCATATCCAACCACTCTTTTTCAATTGAAATCATAGCTAGTCCATTTAATTTCTCTTATGATATAATAGTCCGAATATATGTTTTTTATCAATTTTAGTTTTGAAAAGTTTCTTTCCGTCGAAACAACCATAACAGGAATATTCAATAAAATTCGATAAGCAACCTAAACATTGGGAAATCCGCTTAGATCTTGTCAAGACCTTAAAAAATTAAGAATATCAATTGATGTAGTTATTTCCAATGGTAGAATTCCTTTTAATTGTTGAAGCTCATAAAACAACTCCTTACCACGAATACCTTGGTCTTCATCATATATAAAAAAACCTTCTAAATTCACGCAATTATCCTTCAATTCCTTGTCATTAACAACTTTGAATTTCAAATTTAACAAAAAACCAAAAATTCCTTCATAATGTTTAAATTGCTCGAACTGGTCTTTAAGTGAAGTGAAATCTTGATCCATTATATGTAGAAAATAAGTAACTATAAAATTTTCTTCGAGTACTAACTATCATTATTCTCTATGATATCCTCATCAAAATGCTTTTCTCTACGTACAATCCTCTTTTCAAAAAATTTAGGATCAATGCCAACATCATTTGCAATTTCTTTAGCCTCCTCCATCATGGATTCAAATCCATCTTCTCTAAGTTTTTCAAAAAATGTTACAAGCTCTTTAATTTTTGAAATTGTATGTCCATTTCCTCTCGTTGAAGTGTTTTACATACTTGATTAATATAGTCTAACATCTTATAGCAAATACACAAGCTAATTAGAAACTCAAAATTTTCCAAGCATTTTGGCACAACCGTTTAGCCTTTATCATCACAATGTCATCTTTAGAATTATTTGCAGTATCAATCAAAGCATCTCTTAGCTCTTATGATTGAAATCTTATTGCTTTAACACTTTCAATATGACTTTCCCAACGAGTTGCAGATAATGGTTTTGGAGTCAAACCTTTCACGTGATTTTAAAGTATTTCCCATCAATTAGTTGAACCAGAAAATAATAGATAAATCTTTTGCATATATGCAAAGTTTCTAGCTTTCATACATGATTTGACCATATCACATAAAGTAAGATTTAGACTATGACATCCACATGAAATGTAGAAGGCTCTAAGATTTACATCAAGTAACCTTTTTTGTACCCCTTGATGTTTACCTATACAAAATTCAATAAAAAGAGTTAATACAATATTCAAATGTTTAAAATCAAGTTTAAAATCGTCCTATTTTATTTAATAATGTACCTTTCATATTTGAACCATTATCATACCCTTGTCCTCTCAAACCATTAATATCGAGTTGAAGATTATCCAAAACATTTTCAAGTTCTTTAAAAAGGCTAAGTCCGGATGTATCATCGACGGTTATGAATCTAAGAAAATATTTTTCCACCTTGATATCAATCCGTCATCGACATTCACACATCTTATAATAATGGACATTTGCTCCCTATGACTCAAATTCAGAGTGCAATAAAGGATGATGGAAACATACTTTGCTTTTCTTATTTTTGTAAGCATCGTTACTTTGATCTTATTAGCCAACAAATTTATTAATTCATTTAGAATTATATGGCTAAGATAATGATTATTTATTTTGTTGTTTACCACACGTCTAAGATGATCTTTCATAATTGGATCAAATTCAACCGCAAATTCTACAAGTTGGCAAAAAACCCATTGTTTTTCTCATAAATCTCCTTAAAGCATTAGGACTTGCAGTTTGCTGTTAAAACTTGAAGTGAAGCACAAATAAAACAATCAAACTAAACATTGGTTTATTTCAACATCACAGATTCACAATATATACGACCATAATTTAATCATACAATTATACATATACTCACATCCTCAAATTCAATTTAGACAATCAAGCCTAGGGTTTAGCAGGAAAGTTGAATCCGAAAACTATCGAAATACCAGGAGCCAGGGCTGGCAGGGCACCAAGCAGGCAACATGCGGAAGGAAGAAGGAGGGGCAGCAGGTGATTGGCAATTTGGCGGCGCAGGCAACAAACGCGGTGATGTTTTTTTTTCTCCACTCGGCTGTTCACGTGCGTGTGTGAAGAAGAGAAGCAGTTTTTTTGTTGTTGCCCCTTTTCTCCTATTGCCCTAGGCACTACCATATGGGCCGAGCCTGCATACATGTGAAAGGTGAATAAACTCTCCTAACTAATACCTTTGCAAAATCAAAATTTGATAAATTTCGATAGTGACAAATTTAAGGCAAGTAGATTTAATAATTATAAAGGTGTTAGCACCAAAATTGGTCACTAACACCCAAACATAAATGAAAGCACCAACTAACAGTCACAGATAACAAATAGAGTGTATGTAGAGAGTATAAATATGAAGAGCAATAAAAATTAAAAAGGAAGCAGAAAAAACAGTGGATTTATAGTGGTTCGGCTGACTCTGGCCTACGTCCACTCCAAAATTTTCCTTTTTATTGATATGAGAATCAATTATAGTTACAATCCGGAGTTTTCAAAACAATTATGGCAGAGTAGCCTTAATGAGGAAGAAGAAGGGAAATCGAATGAAGATCCCTTTTCTGAACCCCACATGTTGTATATATAGACAAATCCCGAGTTACTGGGCTTCCTGAGTAGTCCGGGCCCATCAAGGCCATAACCGAGCCAACATCCTTCATCATGGTATGAGCGACTTCCTACAGCGTCTTCCTGGAGCAACATCCTGTAGCGACATCCTGTAGCGACTTCCTGCAGCGACTTCCTACCGAGCGACTTTCTGCCGAGCGACTTCCTGCCGAGCGACTTCCTGTAGCGACTTCCTGCCGAGCGACTTCCTGTAGCGACTTTCTGTAGCGACTTCCTGCCGAGCGACTTCCTGTCCCTGTAGCGACTTCCATGCCGAGCGACTTCCTGTGTTCCTGTAGCGACTTCCTGTCCCTGTAGCGACTTCCTGTCCTCCGAGCGACTTCCATGCCGAGCGACTTCCTGTTCCTGTAGCGACTTCCTGTCCCTGTAGCGCCGAGCGACTTCCATGCCGAGCGACTTCCACGTCGACCGACTTCCAAAACGTGCTGCGTTACCTATCCATCCAGTTGACTCAAACCTATCGCATTCCATCCTCGATAACCGACAAATCGATTTAGTTAAATCCGCCTGCCTACTGCCTTGCCAAAAGGCGGGATAAGAAAAGGTATAACATCCCGCAAGGAAAAAACATAAAACTAAGAACTATTTGAGTAACTCGTAGACTTGATCTAAAACGCATATGTCAAAATTCATACTTGTGTAAATTTAATCTAACCAAGTCAGAAATCATTTTAAAAAGGGAAAACTGAATTAAAGTGTTCCTTCCTTTGATTCCTTGCCTTGAAGCGGGAGATATAATTTAGGGTTTCATGTGATTTCGTAGATAGGTGGCGACATTTACTGGAGAATGGAGGCGAAAGAGATGAAGGAAAAAAATGAAAGGAAAATGGTGAAGGGAGATGGAGAAAGAATGTTATCAGCATGTAGTTCTTACTGCTTCCAGGTGAATCACTGTTTGAAATGATGATGGGAGAGTGGGGTTAGAATTAATTTTTTTACTGGAGAGATGTTAGCGGAGATAACAGATGTTACCTTTTTCTTCACGTTGACAAATTATAGCCACCTGTTGTCTTTATAAAGAATGAATCTCAATCATTGTTTGTCTCCACTGTCATCTCAGACCAATTTTACTATATAGATTCTTTTTTACCTAACTAACAAAAATTGGGGGAATGGTGTCCGAATAATCTTCAAGCAGGCAAAAGGATAAGCGAATTAATCGTCAACAGTAGGTTTCTCGGTCAGCTACTCTTTGCGGCAACCTCAGTTGTTCCAGCTTATTTCCCATCATCATTTTGCTATGGATTTCCTACCTTAGGTCCGGCTCATTCTGTCACCACGTGTCGTTCTCTGGGTCGATTCGATGCGCGTTGCCTCTGATAGCCCGATTCCTTCACACGTTCAACCCTACCGATTGACTTCGTCCCTTTTTCGTTTGGAGCAGACATCGGGTATGTATGTTGTCACTATCATGCTTTCGACTGTTTATTCTACAATAGAATTCGACACTTGTTATGCTATTTTCTAAAAATGAATTGCCACACTTTTTGCTCCGTTTGTTAATATTCGCACAACTGGTTTGGATTCTAGGGTTTGAGTTTGGATTCTTGGATTTGAATATTTTAATTCATTAAACTGTAGTTTTATATACACCTAAATTTTTGTGGAGATCATTAAACGTTTTTTCCATTTACAAAGTATGTATTCAAATACGTTAAGTAATTGCACAGCTGATGTCCTACAATGGACTGCTCAGTTGATTTGGATTATAGGGTTTGAGTTTGGATTATAGGATTTGAATTTTTAAATTCATTAAAATGCAGTTTTATGTACACATAATTTTTTTTGGAGATCATTAAACGTATTTTCCATTTGTACATTATGTATTCCAATGCCTTATTTATTACAGTAAAAGGCTAATAGCAAAGTTGATAGTCGCAGAGGACGTAATTTAGTTTCAGTTTTTAGTCCCACATGTTGAATCTATGAAGTTATTTATACTTATGTGAAAAATTCAGTCTATATTTGTTCTAGAATTAATGTAAGAGAACTACATTAATATTTTCAGCTAACCTAAATATATAAAATTCATGATGCCGTATATCCATGGTCCACTTTGGGGATATTTTGCCTTTCAATTTGTGATGTTTATCTTCACTTTTGTTTCTGCTTTTGGGATTGGTTTGCTTTCATAAATATGTTATAGTCAGGTGCTATATTGTGTAAGAGTTGTTTCAGTTTAAGGTATGATATCTAAATACATTACTAAGCTTCCATACCGTGCCATATTTCTAGACTACCTAAAATACATTAACTTCCAGTTTCCTTTTGAACTCCATAATTTTTTTCACATCTTTTCGGTCTTTAGAAAAGCTAATACTTTATGGATTCTTGCCTTTAAACTTTCACAGTTCTTTCATATTGAAGCCTTCTCTTTTGACAATTTCTTGATTCACCTGTATTGTTTGGCTACTTTTTAAGTTTTTCTGTCTTTTCCTACTTTTTAGATCTTCTAAAAATATATTACAACTTTGAACTTCTCTAATAGATTTTTATTTCTTATGAAACTTTTGAAATACTTTGAGTAGCTGACTTTTTCGACTATCACTATTTTATATTTGTCAAAACATAATGTTGTCCCAATTTATGGCAATAGTCTAACCAATATTATTATCACAACTGGTGCCCTCACTGCATTCAGCTGAAAATTAATATTATGCATTGGCTATCCAATTTTCACCATATATCTTCCTCGTTTATCTCATTATATATATAACTGTTTGCATTTTATTTGTTCAAGGATAACAGAAATGAACATTTGAAGCTTCCCTATCCAGCATGTCCCCTGATTGCGACTCTAATCCCATTACCATTAGAGTAGCTGGAGTTTAGGATTCGATCAATATGATGACTAACGAGGTATTCAACTAAAATTTACAACTAATAGACGTAAAAGTAAAGCATGGATGTACCTCCTTCCACCATTTAACAATTTACAGCCACCCATCTAAAGATTTTTCTTCTTTAACTTGCTAATGAGCTTATACCATTCCCCGTTTGTTGGGAGTGGAAATGGAAGCGACCTAGGAAACAACTTCCATTCGCTTTTCTGCAGCCGGCTCGAGGAAGGTAAATTTATTTGCTGGAAGCATACAATGTGATCATGGTAGGAAAAACTTCTGCATAGTTCAAAGGGATCCAAATTAACACCAAAACATGCACATGTTCTCTGCAGTGGAAAACCCAGAGATTAAAATGCCGAAGATGAGATTCTTCTTATGCGATTATGACAGAATTTTTAAATGTACGGAACTCACTTTTTACCTCATAGGTAACTGAACATATTACTACTAAATTGTTGTCGATCCTAGGTTATGACTATATTCTCACAGTTTAAATAAACCATACTTTCTACTGGTTGTGCACTGTAGATATATCCGATTGCTAAGAAAATTGGTCAGGTGGAGGATGTTATCAAAAAAATGGTAGGCCCACCTTCAACTGAAGCCTGTACAAATTAACATGGTAATACCAGGTGCTAATTGGTCATATATACTTCCCTCTACCTTAGTTTTACATGACTCATTAAAATTTACTAACATTTTGTACCACCAATCGCAGCGAGAATATTATCAACGCCACACTTGGGGGACAAAACTGCCTTGATTGGCTATACTCAGAGTGAGAATAGTCTAACCAATATTATTTTCACATCAACAACAATTAAAATTTTGTCCCACTAATTGTTTTCCCTTCTCAGGCAAACCTAAATATGGATGCAAAATATGCCAATGAGCTTTCAAAACGTAATTGGAAACGAATTAAACTCCTCTGTTTAACAAAATATGTAAGCTATTTCATAATATATGCACCACTATCAACTGGTTGCCTAAAATGAAACAGGTTCGGTTGATATGGAACCTATCGAGATTTCACACAGTCGGTCGAAGTAGAACATACACTTCCTGACTTCCTAATTTCAATCAGGATGAATTCAATCAAGGTGCACCTACATTTTTTATGAGTGTTCTTTTATCAATGTTTTAGTGTGTAAGATAATCGTCTCTATCCAAATCTCAATAGGTAAACATTTTACTCTGCTAAACAAATTCATAATTACAACATAATTATCCAGACTAGAATTTGTAGCGAACATCTGATGACTGTGCTCAACATTAATCTTTGGAATTACCTTCATCGGCAAACTTTTAAATTTTTACATAAATGCATATTGTCATGGCTTCCTAACTGTCTACCATACTGTTATGTATACCAGGGATAGTGTATATGACATAAATTAGTGTGGTTGTCTGAAATGAAATGCTTAGTGCATGATGCGAACTCATAAATTATTGTGAGCGAAATATTGATTGAAGTCCTATGGTTTATATAGTTTCTATTTATGGTTTTGCGAACTCAGAATACTTGATTTATATGGTTTATATGTGATTTTGCTAACTCAGAATACTTGGTTTATATGTATGGTTTTTTATATCTATGAATTTGGTTTTGTACAGTTCTTTTTTCTGTATTTCCTGCCAGTTTTGTTTCATGAATAATACAAGATTCGGTAAATATAAGTGCACTACCATCGTTTTTGGTCTCCTATTCTTGAAAAAAAATTTAATGAAAAAAAAAAAAAATCATTTTTGGATGTTGATTGCCAGTTTAGATGTGGGTTACTGTGAATTGCTGAAATTAGGTACAGCTAAAGTTGTCAGATGTTTATTTGTTTGTAACATATTCTTGAGCATTACTTCAAGCTTATATAAAATCTTCTTTATGCACATTAACATTATTTTATTGTTGGATTAATTTTTTTGGCTATGTATGTCAGCATAGGCATAATTGAATTGAATTAAAATTGTATTCTATAAAGTATTCCAATTCTACCATTCAAAATGAATGTATTTAAATATTTTCAATAGTTTATCGCTGATTTATATTTTATAAATTAGACAAAAGAAGTGATCGTCTTAAAACGTCTACTTTTTAAACAAATAATCGCAAAGATACTCATTTTCAATTTGCTAGGAACATAATCAATGTACCAAGAATAATTATACTTTTTTTTTGCTTGCAAAGCATACAATGCAATTCAAAACTTTAGAAAAATGTTGCAAGAGGGAGAAGTATATTGATTGGAACTCTAAAATGTATTTGTCAAATAATAATTTTAACGAAACGCTCTGACTAATTATCACTTTAATGAAAACATCACGGGAAGACAAAAAGGTAGATGTAAAGAATATAGTTGCAACCCGTACACGTATTACTTCTTAAAATAGCATATTGAATATCTGGATTAAAGAAGAATTTGCAGCGTTTGTTAAGTTCTACTAAGTTTTCTCCATTGCTTCCCGTAGAAAGTTAATCAATCCATGTATGTGTATACATGTTTGTGTATTATTGGATAATTTTTCACCAAAGGTGCATGCTGGTAGATAATGTCTGTTTAGGGTGTGACTTGGGTAATCTCTACTACATTGTAAAATATTTTTATTAAATCAAATTTGTAATGGAAAAACAAATGAATTTTGGTGTTATACAACCTAACAAGAGACCTTTACCAATCGTTCAACCAATATTGCAAATCATACATTTTCACATGTATAGTTTCATGTTTTTTTATCATCTTCATATATTATGCTACTATGACCTCATTCTTAATCATGCACACATGTGCGTATATGCAAACACCCACCAACTCATCCACCCACACATAGAGTTCAATTGTATGAAATATTATGCATTTTGAACTAATTAATTACTATAATATATTTATTTTGGTTTCCTTTTGGAATTATGATTTCACGGATGGAAGTTGATATAAGTTTTCAAATGTAGCGAGAGAAATATTATCAGGCCTTAATTCTGAATCTTATAATTATATTTAACTTATGAGTATATGCAAAGCTAATTACAGATTTATATTCTAGATATTTTCCTCTATTTTTGGAATTAACCAACTCAGTAATATGTAGTAAGCCGTGTCTATTGCAAGTTCAAAGTTTCTGGACAGTTAAGACTGATTTGATCGTAATAACTCATTGTTAAATACATTCTTAAACATCATTAAAAGGTTTAGGTTATGCATATATTTTTATAAAGCATCTGTGAAATAATAGCATATTGAATATCTGGATTAAAGAAGAATTTGCAGCGTTTGTTAAGTTCTACTAAGTTTTCTCCATTGCTTCCCGTAGAAAGTTAATCAATCCATGTATGTGTATACATGTTTGTGTATTATTGGATAATTTTTCACCAAAGGTGCATGCTGGTAGATAATGTCTGTTTAGGGTGTGACTTGGGTAATCTCTACTACATTGTAAAATATTTTTATTAAATCAAATTTGTAATGGAAAAACAAATGAATTTTGGTGTTATACAACCTAACAAGAGACCTTTACCAATCGTTCAACCAATATTGCAAATCATACATTTTCACATGTATAGTTTCATGTTTTTTTATCATCTTCATATATTATGCTACTATGACCTCATTCTTAATCATGCACACATGTGCGTATATGCAAACACCCACCAACTCATCCACCCACACATAGAGTTCAATTGTATGAAATATTATGCATTTTGAACTAATTAATTACTATAATATATTTATTTTGGTTTCCTTTTGGAATTATGATTTCACGGATGGAAGTTGATATAAGTTTTCAAATGTAGCGAGAGAAATATTATCAGGCCTTAATTCTGAATCTTATAATTATATTTAACTTATGAGTATATGCAAAGCTAATTACAGATTTATATTCTAGATATTTTCCTCTATTTTTGGAATTAACCAACTCAGTAATATGTAGTAAGCCGTGTCTATTGCAAGTTCAAAGTTTCTGGACAGTTAAGACTGATTTGATCGTAATAACTCATTGTTAAATACATTCTTAAACATCATTAAAAGGTTTAGGTTATGCATATATTTTTATAAAGCATCTGTGAAAAAGTTTTACAATGTAACTGCGCTTAGAGCATATGCTCAATGGCTTTAACATGTTTGCCGACTAATCTACTTTCCTAGGTTCACTCCATTCACAATGTTTGGACCTGTCACAAATTTTATAACCGATCAATAATAGGTATATGTTATTTAGCTCTTTTTTCGTTGTATGATTTATACAGATTTTGGTAGTATGTCGAAGGCAATATCTCATAGGTTAAGTTCATATTTGTATCAAGGGTTGGCAAGAAGAATTTGCAGCATTTATTATTACCTTCTACTATGTTTTCTCCGTTGTTTTCTATACAAAGTTATTTGATCCCTTTACATGCATGCATTGTTAATTAGTAAATATTTCATCACTAAAGGCACATGCAAGTAGATAATGAATTTTAGAGTGTGACTCGGTTATTATCTACTAATTTATGCTTATATGTTTTTAATCTAAGTTTAGAGATGATAGATATTCACATGCCTATTTCAAAAATATGTTACTTTCATATGTTTTATATACCTATAGCAAACTGTCAATAAGTAATTTTTGCTCAGATATACAAGGTTTTCCATGTTTTCATGTGTTATCTTCGTAGTTACGATAAATTTTGTATGATAAGCATTTTGTGAAACTTTAACGGTTTATCACAGTGCTTAGCCTTTGTATTTGAAAATCAAAATTTTCCTATAAAAAATACTGATGTTGCACGCTTAGTGGCAATGCTATTTGCTTTGATCCAATTTTTGTAAATATTTTTGTTGTTTTAAATCATGTCAGTTATTTCAGTTCTTTGTTATAAATTACTTCGCTTATATATGAACTATCTTTTTTCAAACTACCTAAATCTTTGTCAGACTGAAAATAGTTTCATCCTTAATCTATAATGGTAGTTAGTTTTTGGATCGTGAATATGTGTAAACGTTGCTAGAATAGCAATTGAAGGTAAATAGTCATCTTTAAACTTTGCAGGAATAGCTACTAAAGGCAAACAAAAGCTTCGAATGATCAACAACTATTGTGCTTTTACTAAAAGATTGGAGGATGTTTTAATTTGTGTACTACTTAACTTAGATTTAGCAAATTTCCCCTAGGTCAACTGTACGGTGCTCATCATGTTAACAGTGCAGACTTGGATGGCGCTGACTCAGATTTCTCAAATCTGAAGAGCACTCATAGTATAAAACATTGTGTGCTCATAATACATTGGTTCATCATATTTGTTTTTTTCTTCGGTTTTGAAAACATGTCAACGCACGAAATGGTGAGCAAAGGATTATGGCTAACAATGTAGCATTTCAAATAATTCTGACAGTGGTTACACAACTTGAAATTTAGATATGAGGTAAAGTACGAAAACATAAGCTACCCAGTCAAGAAAACTCTTTTGCATGTAATATGCTTAATTTTAAACAATACAGAGTCGATGCATCACTGTCAACTTAGGCAAGGCATCAGTTCAACCAAGGCAAATGCCTCAGTGTCAACTGAGGCACCGCCAGAAACTAATGCCACAGTTTATACCGAGCCAACAACTGTGGCAATGCTTCAATTAAACTCATGCTTCCACCGTTAAAATGAAAATTTCTGGAATTGCCAAAGTGTAGTTTATTTTAGTTCTTAGTCAGATGATATATGATTTGGAAAGACTTTGTCAATTTACACTTACAATGATACCTACTCTGTTAAACCTGCATTTAGAAACGTAAATATATTAAATACATTATGCATTATTCCCGTTCTGGAACGTCTCATTCAACATACATTAACATGTGGCATCATCTGTGTTGAATTCTATGTAGTTTCAAAGTTATATGTACATATTTTGGCCTGCAGCATCCTATACTTCAATCGCTGTTAACAACTTTGGCTGCAATAATATGCAGAAACAAGCAAACGGCAAGGGACTGAATGCAAAGTTTGGGATCTACTGCTATTTTGGGACGTTTCTCACCTGTTTTCCCCTGCTTCCTGGATTGCTATCTAAGTTTGAGCTTATTCTGAGCTGTGTTTACATTTGTTTCAAATTTTTTTATTAAGCCCAGCTGATAATAAGCAAGACAGCATTTTTCGTTCCTAAATTCAACCGGCTATACTTAGATTCATTACATCTTTATTTCATCAACAAATTTAAACCACTCAACAGTTTGTAATAAATAGATTATGCGTTGCCTGTTTTCTTCTGATATTATATCATCCTATACTACGTCTTTAGGGACTGATAATGCTAGCCAGTTTTTTGTTATTTTCATACTTCTACGTTCAGTAAAGGCTTATTAAATACAAACATATGTAATTGCTGTAAAACATTTTTGTGTTCCAATACTGAAAATAATTCCCTACCTACTGCGTCTGTACAAACTCATTCTCAGCAATTGCTGTTATTCACAAAATAACTTTACCATTTATTTTCACTGTTTTCAAAGGGAGTACTGGCTCTGACATTTATATTGGATATTATTATTACAGTAATTTTGATATCTTTATAACTTACAATTTACTACATATTTGTTTATTCATAAATAATGCAACAGCAGTACGGATGTCTTTTGAACATATCAACCGTTGAAATATAGATATATGGACTCTGCAGGACTACGATCTTTGCATGATGGTACTATAACGTTTTTGACATCATATCTGTGTATGAAGCATGGATTTGTCCTAGTTAGTAATAAATGATGATGAATACTCTTAATCATAGTGATAACACTGATAAAGGAACATGCATGGAGGGATATGATAGTTATGTGAAGAATCAATAATTAATCTGCATCGTTTTAATTTTTCCATAGAAAATAATTTTAGGGGGAATTAATTTAAAGGACAAATATTTGTATATTTTTTGCCTTAAGGACACAACCTCAATATTTTTACCATAAGGACAAACATTCTTCAAAAAATTATTCATAAGGACAAACATTTTTCAAAATTATTCATAAGGACAACAAAACTTCTACCAAGCTAAAAACTGATACCTAAAAACTGCTACCGATAACTACAAACTGATACCTAAAAACCGCTATCAATGACTAAAATCTGATACCTAAAGAAAGTTGTCCTTCAGGATAAAATATTGAAGGTCTGTCCTTGAGGCAAAAACGCTGAGAAATTTTGTCCTTGACAATAATTTCCTGATAATTTTAATCGGTAGGGAACATTTAATTATTAATACTTAACGTTCCTGATGTTAATATGTAATTAATTTAGGTGGTCTTTTAACGGCTAAAACAAATGTATACACCAGTGAAATGAAATTTGTATTGGAAAAAAACTATTATTCGGTCTTGGACTAATTCAAATGTATTGCAAAAGATGTTGCCTTTTTCCAATCAATTGATATGCTTAAGTGGTTTATATAACTAAGTCATAAACTTTTTTCTATAGTTGTCTGTGGATGCTCAGTTATACAAAAACGGAGTTTAATTCCTATATAAATCTAAATCTAATATAGTTTCGACTATAGTATGGTTGAAATGCATATTCAGAGTGGATATCCTTTACAATTATCATAAAGCCGAACACAAGGAGGAATTCAAATTTATAGTTTTCTGGTGCTACTAAAGTGTTTGTAGCAATGATTCTCCATGTTTGTAGCAATGATTCATATTGCTATATAGCAATATGAATTTATGCTTTAAAATTTTGACATCTTCTCTTTTGAGGGTAGATTTTGAACCATTGGTTTTTACCATTATCTCTTAAAATATCCAAATTTCAGTAATCTCATCTGTTGTGATCTTTGATAATGCAACAGAATTGCATGATTGCTATTTTTGAGGTGGAAGGAAGATAAATATAGCTTGATCCATTTGTAATTATTTGCTCAACTATTTTGGGGTAGAGAGTTATAGACTCATCATGAAATATGTTTACAAACTTATGTATGGAGCAAAAAGGCATCTACATCTTATGTTTTAAATCCGTGTTCAATTACCGATTTCGAGTTGGCACGTAAGCATTGTAAATACTCACTAATCTCCTACTCAAACACTTCATCTCACATTCAAAGCCAAGATGCTTCCAAATTCAAATATCAGCTTCACAAACGTACACAATCGCCTACCAGAGAGGAAGAATATCGATCATGATATTAGCCTCAATCCACATCTTATCCAACATAGAATCAGAACTATTCTATCTCATCTTGTTGTGCACCCAATGTGGGATATCTAGGTGCATTGGGTGTGACCTTTTTAGAAACTCGACCAAACCGATGAAGAAGAAGGTGGAGGTGAAGAGGAAGAATAAGAAAAACAAGTGTAAGGGGATGAGCTAGAGGCCAAGGCGCTAAGCTCAATTCTGGGTTTCCGAAACAACAAGTGGTGGACAGTGATAATAATAAGGTTGTCAACAGGTTTAAACTTAATATGTTTGGAACGATGACCACATTGATCTACCAGGATTTATTTGAGTTCAAGGTCTTATGATTGGTTGTGAATCTTTATTTAAGTATAACATGTACACTATATAGATTACTTGATAAAGCCAAGTTTTTGTAACATACCAATTAAATTATTATTTTGATGGAAGTTCCATTCTAACCAAATTGGTGGAAAAAGAAAGAAATAAAGTATGAATGCCTCTGTTTTAGTGTTTTGTGTTATTTTAGAGAAAAAACAATTTGGCTTCTATTTTTCTTTATGCATGTCCATTTTACAGTTAATATAATATTTGCACAATGTTGATGGTTTCCTGATGTAACATGTAATGAACTGTAGTTATATATGACCATTACGAATTTCATTTAATAATGTTAGCTATTTCGTTCATATTGCCAAATACTAGAATTATTGACTTCAAAACACACTATTCACAACTGTGTGTGTATAACTTCGATTATTTGTTGCAAAAGTGTAGTTCCTAACTTTTTCTCTCCCATTGAATGCAAGGACGGATCTATTTAGCATTTGGGTGGGCGGCCCACACCACAAAAAGAAACAACGTAAAAAAAAAGAAAAAAAAAGGGACGCGTCCTGTTCTTCACCCATCGCTCGCAGCCGCTACCCCTTCTGGCCTTCTCCAGTGGCAGCCAGTGACTCCGGCTCCAGTTTCAGTCTTCATTCCTTCTTCTCTAGTCTCAGTCCTCCTTCAGTCCTTCTCCAGTCTTCAGGAAAACCTAGTAAGTTTTCAATTTTAGATTCGAATTCCATAAACCCTAGTTTGCATTGTGATTGATGTTCCCAATTTTAAATTCAAAATTTTAAATTCGAATTTTAGATGTAAACATAAACCTAAACCCTAGTTACTAGTTTGGTAGTACTACGGTAGGTTAGTAGCAATGAAGTTGTAACTTGCAAACAAGTACCAATGAATAGATACTAGGCAAGTAGCAATGAAGTTGCAACTTGCAAACAAGTACCAAAGAATATATACTAGCAGTAGCATTGTATTTGTAGTAATGAAGTGCTTGACCGATAAATTGGCGGTAAATTGTGCAAATTATGCAGTAAATTGTAGCACAGTAGGCTATTTTGTTGATACTGGCAGTAAATTATGCAACCATCCATTGACAGTAAATTTTAGTGAATCAAATAATGAAGATACTGACAGTAAATTTTAGTGAATGAATTTTACTATTTGTTGATGCATCAAATTATGCAACCATCTATGCTTTTTTTAGCGAATGAATTTATTTTTAGTGAATGAATTTTAGTGAATAAATTTATTTATCCACATCCTCTTTTGATACACCTAGGCTCTATCACATCAAGATTTAGAAAATGTCCAAAAGGCCAACAAAAACTTTGTTTTCTTTCTACACAAAAAATCTAATGTTGGTGGAACATCATCTCCGAATCCTTCTTTGAATTTTGTTTTAAATAACCAAGATCCAACAAATGAAGTGCATCATCCCACTAAAATTCAAAAGATCGAGCATACTGTGAAACATGATCTAGGATTACGTCAAGCTATATCGGAATGGGTCCGTGTCAACTTGATTTGAAAGAAAATTCAAACGAAATGAAGACGGACGACGTATGCGATTTGAATGGTTTAAAGATCATAAATGGCTTGAATATTCAGAAACAACTCAAAAAGCTTATTGCTTTCCGTGTTTTCTTTTTGACAAAAATATCTCTCAGCGGCATAAACAAGATACATGGATTTCTAGTGGATTTAATAGTTGGAAAAGATTGTTGTCTCAAAAAACATGAAGGAGGTCCAAATTCATTCAAACAATGTCACGTTATTAGATTGCTTTAGCAATCCTTTACAAAGTATTGAAAAGCAATTGATTTTACAATCTGAAATTGAAATAAAAAAGAATCAATTGTGAATCATCACTTCAGTGAAAGCTATATTATGGTTAGCATGTCAAGATTGTGCTCTTAGAGGGAATGATGAATCGGTTCATTTATTTAACCGTGGGATTTTTCTTGAATTAATTAAGTATTCCGCTTCACTTTCATCTGAAGTTGTAGAAGCGGTATTAGAAAATGCTCCTGGAAATGCTTCTTATGTTTCACCAAAAATTCAGAAAGATATTATGGAAACTATTGGTGATTTAGTGAGAAGAAAAATTTGCGAAGAAATTAGTGAATCCAAATTTTTCATTCTTGTAGATGAATCACAAGATGAGTCAAATATTGAGCAAATGACAATAGTTATTAGATTTGTTGATGATGAAGGTTGTATACGTGAATGGTTCTTTGATGTTGTTGGAGTTGAAGACACCACCGCACAAACTTTAAAAAATGCTTGCTCGAATGTGCTCGATCGAAATGGCTTGCTTGTTCAAAACATGCGAGGTCAAGGTTATGATGGCGCGAGTAACATGAAAGGTGCTTGGGGTGGATTACAAGCACTATTTTTAGAAGAATGTCCATATGCATATTATGTGCATTGCTTTGCTCATCGATTACAACTTGCACTAGTTGGGGCTTCTGGTGAATTATCTGACATAGAACTATTCTTTCAAATGCTTAATTGTATTGTGAATTTAGTAAGTTCATTTGCCAAAAGAAATCAACAACTAAAGGCTGCTACAAGAAAAGAAGTTAAAGACATGATGTTGAGTGGAACGTTACAAATAGGTACAGAGGCAAATCAAAAAACCACTTTACAACGTCCAAGTTCTACTCGTTGGATCTCACACTATTCTTCGGCATACGGCTTGCTTAGCTTGTATAAACCTGTTCATGAGATCCTCAAAATCATAAAAAAAAGAAGGTTTGAATAGAAAAATGCATGCTGAATCGAGTGGTGCTTTACATGAAATCAATACTTTTCAGTTTGTCTTCGTATTGCACCTGATGGTTGAAGTAATGGGAATTACCGAAATTCTTTGTCAAGCATTTCAAAAAAAATCTCAAGATATCTTGAATGGGATTCATTCACTCACGATCACAAAGACTCTTCTTTCTAATTTGAAATATGATGATAAATGGCAAACACTTTTGAATAGTGTGACATCCTTTTGTGTTAGCAATTCAGTTGCAGTACCTAATATGAATTCTCATTATTTGGAAGGTACTAGACGATCTTGTCAGCAACGCGATGAAATAAGCGTAGAACATCACTACCATTATGATATATTAAATAAAACTATTGACACACAAATAATGGAGTTAAACACAAATTCTCGGACACAGCAATTGGACTTTTAAGTCTGAGTTCAGTTTTAGAGCCAAAAAATAACTTTGAAGCATTAATAGTTGAAGATGCATGTTTGCTAGCAAAAAAACTACTGCTCTGGAGATTTTAGTGAGTTGGATATTGATTTTCAATTAAGACACCAGTTGCAACATTATGAGCAAGATGTACGCTATGATCCTCACTTTTGTAATATTGCCACACTCTCGGAGTTAAATATGGAGTTAGTTAAAACAAAAAAAGCTGAAAGATATCCCCTACTTCATAGATTGATTTGCCTTGTTTTAACTCTTCCAGTATCGACTACAACTACCAAATGAGCATTTTCAGCTATGAATTTAATCAAAACACCATTGAGCAATAAGATGGGTGACAATCTGCTTGGAAATCACATGATAATATACATTGAAAGTGGAATTGCTAAAAACATTGATGTTGAGATGATTGTAGATGAATTTGTTTTCGTGAAGTTCGTAGAGCATGATTTAAGTAGGATATTTAGTAATTTATGTTTTTTTTGTTTAAGGATTTTTGTGAAAATTCTCTATGTTAATGGAATCAATCGAACTTAATTATTTTGATTATCATGAATGCGATGGAATTAATTATATTAAAACAGTTTAGTTTTTTTATTATTTAATTTTCTTCTATTATTCGCCCACCGCAAAATAAATTCCTAGTTACGTCCCTGATTGAATGTTACATGTGAGCTTACGTGTTTTCCCATAAATCGTAATATATTTGTATGAGTGAACACACACATACACATATGTGTGCGTGTGTGTGTCAATGAAGGATTAAGCTGAGAAAGGAAGAAAGTAAAAAGAGTTATTAGTGGGTGGTTTTAAATCATTTTTAGCTTAGCTATCAAAGGTACAAGTCATTTTATCTCTATTAAAGTAGCTTATTTTTACTAAATTTCTTTTAAAATGTAATTTGCGCCATGGAATAAGGAAGAATGTTATTTAAAAATTTGCAATCTTGTAATCAAATATTGGTTGAAATTGGTACATTTAAGAAACCGACCTTTACAAAGAATAGACATGTTGATTTTTTTATTCCACGATACTATTCCAGTGCTTCAACTAACTTACTTATTTTTTCTCATTTTGAAATTTAAGTCTATGGTTTTAGTAACTGTAATATTGTATGAATTGGCTGAAACAAATCCAAATAAGTTATATTTTCACTTTAGTAAACAATAAAGCAAGTAAATATCTACTTGATATTATCAAGGTCGAAGATATTTAATGCCACATTGAAGTTTGATTCAGGATTGCTAAGCAAAGTGATAAAGGATGCATACCTTTAGTGATATAAAGACAAATGAAATATTGTAGTGAAAAGATAGTGCTAGGGCCATAGAAAGATGTAACAACTTAACTCAAAATCTTTGTAGTTTATATACGAATTTGGCATCTTCATAGTTCTACCAGCAATTTCCCATATAACTCAAACAAATAATTGTAATGATGAAGGAAAAGAGGGCCAAATATATATTGACAAAATTCCAAGTATGGTAAATAATGATAGCGAAAGGATATCATATGTTTCTTTTGTATATAATTATACAAGGAAATATAATACAATAGGCAAATTCTATTTCAACCTCACAACTTGCTGAGTTGCCCCTCTATTTTTACAAAAAACTCAAGGACAAAAATGCACTTTGATTTTTGTTTAAATTTATGTTTTTTTTAATTTTCTGTCCACTACGCAGGGAACTGCGTGGTACTCTAAAAGCACCACGTAGTGGCTCTACGTGGTGCCTTCAGGGCACCACGTACAGCCACTATATGGAAGGGTATTTTTGAATTTTTTTTGAACAGGGGCAATTCGGTAACATGAGGGATGTTTTCATTTTTTTCAAGATTTGGAGGGCTACGCAGCATTTTCCTGGGTTTAAATAGAATTTGCCTACAATATGTTTGATTGAAGATGTATTATTTTTGGCAATATTATTTTAACTTTTGGTCTCAACCATATAGGATCTATATAAATAAATTATCAAACTATTCCTTTCATTTTTTGGGTTATTTTGCAAGTTTACTAAAAAATTATTTGCCACATCACTAATTTCAAAAAGGGGAATTTTATTAAAGGACAAATAATTTAAAAAATTTATTCAAAATGACACGCACAAACAGTTTTCTTCCAAAGGACAAGCCCAAAGCCCATTCGCGCGTTAAAACATTTCTCAATTTCCTTCATTCGTCTTCCTATTCGATTTTCAAATCCAAACTCTTCTTCACGACACAAAATAAAAATTTAGAAAAAATAGCAAACGAAACCACAGCAAAATCGCTACCTCCATCTCAATCGCATACGTCAGACAATAAAAAAACAAGCAGAGTTTGAGCACGAATCTGATACCTTATCTCCTCGATATGATATTCGACAAAAACCTAATACCCTAACGCCTCATTCTGATTATCAGCTCAAATCTGGAAACAAAGAACCTCAATCTGAGAATCGAGCCGAAATTGAAAACCTACCACGTGAATTTGATACCCTAGTAGCTGTATCTGATAATCTTCATGAGGCAAATATCCTAGCTGTAGTATAGACGCAACAGGAATTTGCAAAGTTAACACTACTAAAAAGACCAATGGAAGAAAATATAGAGCAAAAAAGGGGAAAAAGAACAAAAAGGAAACATGAAGAAATTAAAACAGAAGAAAAGGTAAATGATATTATGAAATGAAGCATAACAAAACCTTTCTAGATTGATTATGATACTATTGAACTTATTTTACAGAAAAATGAAGAAACCATGCAGGAAAAAACAGCTGGTGACAAATCAACTGTACAACAAGTGCAAAAAAGAGAATTAAGATCGAAGATAAAAAATGAGAAAATAATTCAGCAGCAACTTCAACAGGCAACTAATACCATTAAGTTATGAAACTGATACTGTTAAATTATTAGATGTATTTTAATAGTGTTAATATGTTTAACAGGAAAAAGCTCAAACAAATAAGGGAAAACAAATAGCAGTTGAGGAATCTGAAGATGAATAAGCCAACACGGTAAAATTACAAGCCATATCACTTATAAAGATTTTCATGTTCAAAAAGTGATACCTATAGTTTGTTTGGTAGAAGACAAAGCTTAGTTGGTTAAAAAATAAATTTCATTGCCATTTGTTACAAAACTGATACTAATATATTGAAAATATGATACCAAACATCTGTTAGAATTAACGTGATACTTTGTATTTAGAAAAATTAATTTCAGCACACACATAAAAACTAATACCAACATCCTGCAATAGTGATACCTATTGTCTAATTGTGTGTAGCCGATTCATTTTAGTTTACAAATTATTTCACCATCTTTTTTCTAGGAAAACTGATACTAAATTCTTACGAAATGGTACCCATTGTATAATATGTTTTAGTTAATATGTCAATGTTGTAATTTTTCAATAAAATGATACCTATATTTCACAAAATGATACCCACTGTATAACAAACTGATACCTAAATTTCATAAAATGAACCTATTGTTTGTTTAGTTGAAGACAAAACTTTGTAATTTTGAAAATAATTTTTCAATTGTTTATAACAAAACCGATATAGTTATATTCATAAAATGATACCCACTATCATTGATGGAATTTACTACTACATAATTGAAATTATTTCTATCACAAATATAAAATTGACACTAATGTAATGAAAAACTGATACCTACTATCTGTTTTTAGGGACATCATATCTTAAAATTAATATACTGTTTGTTTGAACCAAACTTATACATACACCTTATAAACATGATACTCACTTTATCTTTCTTTGAACTTTATACTTTTAATTATACAAATTACTTTCATTGTAATTTGTAACAAAGATAACTCAAATATAAGCTAAAAATTATACATGCAATATGTTTCTTTTGAAGTTATTATGTAGCAATTTTACAAGTATTTCAACCATAATTTTAAAAAAATTGATACCTACATTTAGCAAAAATGATACCAAATTTTGGTTAGATAAAAATATCATGTTTTTTCTCACGTTTATGGAAACTGATACCACTATATCATGTTATATATTGTTTTGTTTCAACGCTATTTGTTTCACTAACAACTTAATGCCACATTTTCATGAAATAGGATGATGATGATTTTGTCAATCCATGTCGTAAAAGCATGCATGCGACATCAAAACAATCAAACAAACAGATAGCAAAATCTGAACATGTTAAGCCAGAAACTGCTTATAGATGTGGCTTACAAGCTATCTTCAAGATATTAAAACCGGTGAAGGAAAAAAATGGATTGACCAAAAAACAATTTGACATCTTAAAGAAGACACCATTTTACAACTTCTTCAAAGTCATCTATCAAGAAAAAATAACAATGAAAGAGTGCAAAAAGCATCAACACAACTTGGATGCTTTATACAACTGCTACTGTATGGAAACTGATACCTTCGTCTTAGGAGAAGACAAAATGAAGGTCACTGTCAGAGATATAAGCTTGCTGTTTGGTCTGCCATTAAAAGGAATAAACATAGAACCAACAAAAAAATTGACGAGCAAAACCATTCCACCAGAGTGCAAAGAATTTGCAACTAGAAACTTTGGCACATGTACTTACATAACAAGAAATGTTGTGGAAAGAAGAATAAAACAAGAAATATCAAAAAGGAAAAAAGAAAATGAAGAAGATCTGCCTTTGTTGATAATAATGCAAATACTATTGACATTTTCCTTTCCCAACAACCAACAAAAACTGAGATGGGGAATTCTACCCTATTTGATTGATAGTGAAACAATGCAGAATGTCTCATGGCCAGAAACAATAGAGAAAATTTTTAGTAAATTTGTCAATTTTTTTATCTCCAAACCAAGAAACATGTCTGGATGTTCCATGCTTCCATTGGTAAGTTGTGTTATTAATTGAAAAAAAATGTTATATTCAACATTCTTATCTAATTATATCTTTAAATGTTTATAGTATTTCATCTGTGAGAAAATGAACCTCATCCAACCTAGAAGGCAACTTGCTGAAGATTTACCCAGATTTGCATGATGGGATGTAAGAAAACTTAAAGACATTGTTGTGAAATAATTTTTGAATGATATAAAAGTTGGAAATGTAAGTTAAAATTAAATCTTACTTACACTGGTCAATATCAGTTTACATTTTATGTTCTCTCCGTCTATAGTATCAGTTTCAACACTTAGAATAATTTTTTGTCTCTGCATAGTATCACATATGCCTCTTTGTAGTATCACTTTAGCTTCTGATTAGTATCAGTTTCAATTTGTAGCTTTAAATTTTTGTTTCCATAGTATCAATTTTTCCTCAACATAGTACATCTAGTCATTTTGCACAGTATCAGTTATAATATACAATAATACTTGGTATCATTTTTAACACTGCACACAATTAATTTGTAAGTGTACATAGTATCAATTTCATTACTATTATATTTTCTTCTATTAAACTAATCACTTATTAATGTCAGTTATAACTTATAAGTTACAACATACTATCATAAAACATTTGCATTTAAATTTTAAAACAAAATAACTATTTCAATTACACAGGTAAAAGAAATAAGCACGATTCTTCCACATGAACACAAGCTACTCCAAATAGCATCAACAAAAGGTGAATCAAGCGACAAAAGAAAAGAAAACCAACGGAAAAAAATAAAAATCAAAGAAGCTGAACATAGTACTTGATCTTTTGAAGATTTTGTAAGCCTTAATGTTTTGAAAATGCACATTAACGATTTGGAAGAAAAAAGTAAAAAAATAGAGAAACAATTAGACAAAGAAAAGAAGTTGAGGATAAAGGTAGAAAAAGAAAATTTGAAATTTAATGAACAACTGAAAGAACTCAAATCAAGACTGGAAGAAAATGAAAAGAAAAATTCAGAAGTTGAACTACAAAATGAAGAAAAAACATTCACAGCTGAAAATATTGAAGAAGAAAATCCAGAGTGTCAACAAGAACCTACAAAGTGTCAAGCAAAAATAATAGAAATGGACAGGTACATGATTTTTTATTATTGAAAATAACACTGTTTGATTCGAATTCATGCTTGCTTATATTATAAATAATTCTGAGTATAAGTTAAAATAAACTGATACCTAAATGAATTAAAAAATGATACCTACGTTCTATTTCTTATAACTTGATGGTATGTAAATTGAACTATTTATGTTGATCATCATTTAGTAGAAAACTGATACCAAAATAATGCAGAATTTATATGTAGTAGTTGTTTGATTAGAACTTATAGTTGGTTATTTTACAAACAATTTTCACTATTGAATAAATCAAAACTGATACCTGTATGTATGAAAAACTGATACTTACTTTCTGTTTGAAAAACTGATATCGATGCAAAAATGATACCCATAACTGCCACTATTAACATTATTGATACTAATAATATTATATTCATTCACCAATAATAAAAACCGATAGCTTCTTATTGTTAATATAGATTCTCAATTGAAAAAAATGTAGAAGAAGTTGAAGACACAACTGCTGACACTAATACAGAACAAGTCCACCAAACAACTGAAAAAAGAAAGTACATGCATGGAGACTGAAACAACAACTCAAATGCATGAAAATGTGCTCCAACCAAATGAAGATAAAGCTATGGACACAAAAGAAAAAAGTGAAGACATGTTGAACAAAACAAATGAAACAATGTTAGGAACAAATGAAGATAAAACGGCGCAAAATGAAATAAAAGAGGCTCAAAAATTAAAAGAAGATACCAGTAAAGAGAGCAAAGTTGCACGATACAGTGATGTAGTACTAGACCTAACACCTCCATCTTTCAATCTCAATATCACACAACAGTTGAAAGAAGGAATAACAGAAAAGGACAAAGAAAACAAACCAGCAAAACCTCCTGGTCGGAAAAGAAAACAAACAGTTCATAATCCATCTTCTTATGTGAAAAGAATAAAAACAAGAGAAAGGAAAAAAAAGCCCCAGCTTTGAATATGGTCAGAGAACAAAAAAACAGCGAAAAAACAAAAACCTGAAGAAAATAAAAATGATGAAAAACTGGAAGAAAATGAAAATGATGAAAAAGAAAGTGCAGAAGAGTCAATCCCAATGCCAATTCAAGTAATAGAGCCAACACTTTCAAATTTAAGACTAGGACACTGCAACAAAACTTTGACATACTTGAATATAGAACAACAAAATACAATCAAAATTTCTTTGCTATGACATCATCAAAAGAGTAAGTTTACAAACATATATACTAATTTTGCTGGTTAAAATAACATTGTATAATTGATATATGCCTTATTTTCTTAAAACAGAGATATAGCATGGACAGATAAAGACACAATTAGGGGAGGATGTACAATAACAAAAAAAGTACTACAACAACTTCTTGAAGAAAATGCCACACATGGATCGGTACACACTTTTTTTTTGCTTAATAATACTGCTACCAATAAAAATAATTACAAAAAATAATGTCTAATAGCTATTTCCAATGCTATTTATACCAAAACGATACCTATTTATAACCAAAAATGATACCTAATTACTATTTGTTATAAAGTGGTGGTCTATTAGTTGAATTATGTATTAACCGTCATGTATGACAAAATAAATACCAAAATAGTGCAAAACTAATTCCTAGTAGCAGTTGATATAAATTCATACTTTTGTTTTCTAGTAGCAATTGATTTAATAGCATATCCAAAAATGATACTAAGTCAGTGCAAAAATGATACCCAGAAGTTGTTTCATCATATTTCATGCTTAATTATTCTTGTAATTTGTAATATATATTACCACTATTTAAACAAAAGATACTAATTATCATTGAATATTGCTTCACCAATAACAAAAACTTACATTTCTTATTGTTAATATAGATAATTGACTGGTATTTATCTAAATGTGGGCTGAAAGAGCACAACTATGCATTCACAACAATAATGACGGTAAATAAAACTTTAATATGCAATAATATGATAAATGCTTTAAAGGACAAAAATTTGTATATTTTTAGCCTCAAGGACACGACCTCAATATTTTAACCACAAGGACAAACATTCTCCCAAAAATTATTCATAAGGACAAACATTCTTTCAAAATTATTCATAAGGACAAACATTTTTCCAAAACTGCTACCGAACTAAAAACTGATACCTAAAAATTGCTACCAATAACTACAAACTGATACCTAAAAACTTAAAAACTGATACCTAAAGAAAGTTGTCCTTCAGGCTAAAATACTGAAGGTCTGTCCTTGAGGCAAAAATTCTGAGAAATTTTGTCCTTGACAATAATTTCCTGACATATATATTGAATTCTAACTTTTTTTTTACTTAACAGCAATCTATAGTTTTCAATGTACATGGAATTATAAAATCTTTAGTGTTGTCTTTCCTTGAACAAATTGTGGATGATGAATACACAGATGCTATATATTTCCCATTGCATTGTGAATACCATTGGACACTAGTAAATTTGACATACCCAACAATGCAATGAAGTCATCTAGATTCTAGACGTCCTAGAAGGAATTCTAATGAAAGAAACTACTCCAGTCTAAAGCAGGCAATGATATTGGTATGATATATTTTTGTTATGAAACAAAATAATTTAATTAAACAAATTGAACATTAGCTAACTTTGTATTGTTTTGTCTTCAATAGAGAAATAAAATTGAAGAAATGCTGAAAGAACTTTGAAAAAAGAAAAACATACAGGATAAGGAGGTGAAGGCAAATGAAATGCATCGGATACCATGTGCACAACAAGGATCAGACACGTAAGTTGTTTATGTTGTTCAAAATGATACCTACTGACAGTTAAACTGACATTGTAAATTTTCTTTTAAACTAATACCTAGATACTGCAAATCACAGACAAAAACTGATACTCAATCTACTGACTGCTAAACTGATACCTATAAACTAAAAATTACAGAAAAAAGTAATACCTAGATACTGAAAATGATACTTAGTGACTGCTAAACTGATACTGCAAATTATAGACAAAAATGAATACCTAGATACACAAAACTATTACTGCAAATATTCTTTTAAATAGGCTTGACTGTGGTATATACGTGATGATATTCATCGTATCAATGAACAAAAGTCAAATACCACTCAAAATAGCCCCTAAACAAATACTGAAATCTAAAGCAAGAATTGCACATGAGATATTGACTGACAAAGAGCACTGCTGGAGCTTAGCCAAGTTCATGTCAAGTTTGGAAGAAGAAAGATAAATGAACAAATCAAACAGTTTGCAAAAAGTGCTACTATTTTCACATGAACTGATGTACATTTTAGATATTTTGTTATATGTAGTTGAATTTAATTTCTGTTTTAATGTTGATACAATCAACGCTTGATATTAGTACAATTTGTTGTACAAACTATGAACATATTTCTGGTGATGTAAAAATTAGATTTCATTACCTTATATCATAGTTTATATTTTGTTAACATATTTTGTTTTAAATAGCGTTGACTGCGGAATATATGTCATGATTTACATTGCATCACTGAACAGAAACATGATTCCAAAAAAGATCCAACAACACACTGATATCACACCTAGAGCAGAACTAGCAATAGACGTATTGATAGATAGCAAGCACTGTTGGAATGTAAATGATAACTAGTCAAGCAAAGAAGAAGGTGCAGAAATTGAGAATTTTGTGTGTTAAAGTAAATCATTGTTTTGTTTCACAATTAAATTGATACTTATGAAGTAATGATGCTCTATTGCAATTTGGTACTTGTGAAGTAATGATGTTCTGTTCCTAAAACAATGCTGATCTTACTTGTAAAAACAATGATGATCTGCTGGAATGATTTGTTGTAATTGATGTTCTTTTCTTTACCTGTTGTTTATATTATAACAAGATTATATATTGAATGTTCTATCATGCAACTATTGATCCTACATAATATTATCAGTTTTATGATGCAACTACCAGTTGTATAATAATATTATAAGATTTCATATCATATATCAATACAAAACAGTAACTGGGTATCAGTTCTAATAACTAATAGTATCAGTTTTGCTAAAACTGACACTCAACATACTTTATGAAACAACAATTAGTGCCAGTGTTAGTTTTTGCTAACACAAGATATCATTATAATTATTTATTAGTACTAGTGTCAGTTGTAGCATGTATTATAATACACGAAACTGATACTAAAAACTAACCAAAACTGATACTAAAGTCCTTTATATCCAATCAAACAAACATTATCTACAACCAATAGAAAGCATGTATCAATTCAATCATCTTCTTCAATCAATTACACAATGATTATCAAACCCCATATACTATGCTATCAACTTTGTTATAAATAAGTAAAATATACAAAATTGAACAAAACTGATATCACACAATGAAAAAATGATACCATATTTTATACCAATAGAATGCGTAAAATGATACTAAACAGCTGATACTAACAGTATGCAACAAATATCAAAACAAATGTTTGAAATAAATAAATAAACACCAGAACTGATACTGTAAAAACATATAACTAATACTAAAACTGGTACTATCATTTATACTAAATAGCTGAAATTAAAATCAATTTGATAATATGCTATACTGAATACAAATTAATAACAAGGTTCAATTACAGTAAACCACCAAAATAAGTCACACATGCACTTATTAATCTGAACAAATTCAAAATGTAAAATCAAATCATATCATCTTCGAAGCGTGACAATTCCGTTTATTATGACCAAACTGCTTGCACTCACCACATCTATTTTTCTTATTCTGAAAATATGAAAATCCTCCTTTGCGCTTGATTGATGGTCTACCAGCACCACGTTTCTCCTTTGGTGGCTTGATAACATCTTGAATGCTACCATCAACAATAGGCCTATCATAATTTGGAATAGGATTTATAGCATTAGCATAAGAACATCGATAAGCCTCAACAGTGAAAAATACTCAACAAAATCATATACAGACAACTTAGACTTGTTCATACATTTTATAGCATGAGCATAAGGAAATCCTGTAATTTTCCATTGGTTTCAACTACAAACCCGTTCCTTCAAATCAACACAATGAGTGTTCGGAGATTTCACTTTAAAAGAAAAATCAGAAGATTTATATACATCCAATCCAAATCCTTCTTCAATCAATTCACCTAAACGCAACTCCATAGAAGGGCAAAGAGTTGTTTTCCACAAACGACACTCTTCTCTCCTTCTAGCCATTTGTTCCATAATCTTAACACGAATACCATCTAAACACAAAGTAATAGGAAATGCTTGTTCGTCTAAAATCCAACTGTTAAAACTTTCTGCAACATTCGAACTATATTCACCATAACGTTTCCCTAGAAAAAATAAATCCACCCATTTATCAAAAGGCTTATCCTTTAAAAAATTCACACCAGCAACACCACCAATTTGACAGAACTTAGAATGTGCTCCTTCAAATTCATATAGATTAGAAGCTCTAGAAACATTTTGAATAGATCAACAATAGACACATTTGCATTTTTGGCTTTTACCGTTGGAAGAAGATTTTGTTCCATATGCAAATAGCAATAATTGTGATACGCTGAAGGAAAAACTTCACGAACACCTAAAAGCAAACCTTTGTGCCGATCTGACATAAAAACCAAATTATGATCTTCTTGAAGCATTTGTTTTAAATGATTCAAAAACCATGTCAAATTATCCACATTTTCTACAGAAACTACACTCATAGCTAAAGGGAAGAAACCTACAATTGCAAAAATAATTACTAAAAAAAAACTAAAACTAATTTTGACCATAAATCTGAAACTATTCATGAAACTGTTACTAACATTAAAAAAAATGATATCGAAAACCTGATATGACCATTATAAAAATATTGATAACCAGGACATTATACACATTAATCTTCATTCTAACACAACAAAGTAATGTACATTAACATATATTATAATACAAATGAAATTCCAATAACTACACAACTATATATGATACCATATATTAACATACATGAACCTGATACTAACATTATACACAAACTGATACTAATTGCCTGCTAAGCATTATGAAATTATGATACAAAGTACAAACTTACAATTCAATACAATGCAAATTCTGATACTAGAAACTTGCTAACTATAAACTACATATCTTAAGACTGATACCAACATAATACAAATTATAATAACAAATACATATTAATGCTAATGCCAACTATCATGATGTCAATACAAATAAATCAAAACTGAAAACAAAGACATACCTTGATCACTATTTTTTGTAGCAGCACCCATCAAAACACCAGGACGTCCCTTCAAATGAGTAGCATCTAAGAATATCATAGGACGACAATGCTTGAACCCAAGTAAACAAGCACCAAAAGCAATAACCACCCTCTCAAATTCATTACTACAAGGATCAACATCCATGTCAACAAAACTATTTGGATTAGACTTCTTTACTGCTTCCAAATACCAACTCAAATCATTATAAGACAAAGCATCATTACCATGCAACTCCATTAATGCAAGTTGTTTCCCATGATAAGCATAACCGTAAGACAACTGAACATTGTATTATCCTCTAAAATCAACTATAATATCTTTAGACTTTTTACTAGGACAATCATCGATCTCGTCAATAATCAACGATTTAACAAACGAACTAGATATATGTGGATTATTCACATTTCTAACACTGGCCACACAAGAATGATCAGCAACCATATTTCTCATAAAAAACTTGTTCAATTCTCCAGAATCACAAGAAGCATGGACTTTGAAAAGACAACCATCCTTATATGAAGAGCAAATTGCAGTAACTCTTGTAGCACAATTCTTTAAAAATAATAATTCATATTCCTTTTGAATTTGATATGTCATCAAAAATTCTCTAAAATGTTCAGCTCCTCCAAAACAAAAACCAACAAAATCAAAAATCCATAATGTCGACCCTCTCCTCAACATATCTTTTAAATAACTTTTACCATTAACAACAACATTTGAATAGACAGATACAGTAGAAAATGAAGAAGCACGAACATTAGATGAACTTGAAATAGAAGCACCATCAACATATTCCAATTCAGAATCCTTAACCTTAACAGTAAAACTGAAGAAAGAACTTTTCTTGTATAACTGAAAATAAATTATACTCTAAATATCAGAATCAGTATCAACCATAATAACTTTGTCCTCAAGTACATAAGAAATCTGAAATGACCCTAGCTATTTCACCTAATTTTTTTTTAAAAGTTTTCATCAATAATTTCCTAGAGTCATTAACCTCTCCACTAAATTATCCAGGATCCTAATTTTCTACTAATATATTTATATCAGTTCTTTAATAATATATTCACATACATATGAAGATGTATGTGACCCTCTTGCTTGGATCAGAGTGTTGGTAAGCAAGAGTGCATCCTGGTTGAATTTGAATTTCTAATCAACCAGTACATAGCTCATTTACCTTTGTTTAATATTTGAGTCATGGGAGTGAATTCCCATAATCATGTGTAATCTATACCTATTAATTTTTGATCATTCTTATTGTTATTGTCTGTTAGTTTGAGATAGTAAGGTGATCTCAGATTATATAGCAAGCCACCAAAATTTTAGTTTAATTATTTGGGATTTGGTTAAAGTCAGAAAGGAAAATGATATACTCACTTATCATTTTCAACACAAGTTATTTTATCACAAATTTCTTTACTTATTACCAGGTCAATTGTGTAATTCTTTCATAATCTAGGTAGTTGTATTTTCCTTAGCCAAATTTATTCTCTAATCCCTGAGTTACCTCAGCTTGCATCTAATTTACAAGTTGCTTTACTAGATTTAGAGAATCCAGATTCTATGGTCATTTGACAAAAGTAGTATTTAGATAATATGTGTGCATATTAGATGTATTGTACTCTCTGGGCTAATAAAGCTATTCAAAATAAAATGTGAGTTGATCAAGTATTTGAAAATGTCTTTGTTCATGCATTTGCAAAGAAAGCTTCAGATTTTAGAAAGTGTATTTTCTTCCTTTATACCCAAAACTCTGATCATCTTGATCGATCGAGACCTCATTATTTTTGAAGTGGGTTAGCCTTATGACTAGATCATCAAAACATTAGTGCCTGGCTTTTGCAATGTAAATTCAGATACCAGACATTTGCAAAATCCCTTAAAACTTGTTTAAATCTTTTTAAAGTGTACAAATATGTTGTTTCTTTTATCAAAACACTTCTGCATATTGTCACAAAATTCTTGAAATATTACTTCTAGCTAAACTCAGATTTTTAACCTTCAAACTTAAATTTTTAAGTAACTTGAAATTAACTAATACAATATATGTATATATACATATCTATTTCTCAATTACTGACATATATCATTTACAGATTTTCACCATAATACTCAAATATATACTTTCTTGCATAGATTCAACTAAGTCTTTGGTAAATCCAAACTTAATACATTACTAGATTCAGTTAAAACAACTAAATAAATTCAAGCATTCAATTACATAACAACCAAAGCATAACTATAAAAGCTTCTCAGAATACATGCAAATAATTCCTTCTGAGTTCTTATTTAATTCTAATTTAGCATGCTTATCCAATCATTCTCAATAGCCATAGTAGCTTCCTATTTAGAACCAGCATTCCCTGAAAGAGCATTAGAGGCTGCCCCATTTTAAATGAGACACCCCAGATGCCATAAGCAAACAAGGGTCAGATACAAGATCTGGTATGAGCAATATCAAAAATTCCATGATATTAAGTAAATGAGTGAGACATAAACATTTTGTATAAGTGGGCATAGCTTCTTTGTTCAATTTGCCTGACTTGTTTATGATGTATTGTGCATATATGATCAGTGTTTAAGACTAACTATGTACACACTTTCAACCATGTAAACATACATTTCAAATAGAAATACTCAGGAACTATCATAGCTCCAGACCAACCATCTTAGGAATAACTCAAGTTCCTACTTCATCAATTTAAGGTTGTATTTACCAAATTAATTCCTAGCCTCATCTGCCATAAAGGAATCACGGGGACACATTGGAATAAAATAATTCACATTATTGCACAAAGATCTCAGGGCTTAAACAAGCCATGTGCCAACTTGCATACTTTAAATACAACAAGCATTCCAGCAGTCCTCTTGGCTCACAATCCTTAGTTTATTTACTAAGTGTTCATGTTTAATCCTATCATGAGATAGCTAGGTGACTGAATCACATTGTATATGAATTATAAAACTCACAAGCATAATTCAAAAACAAGCTAACATTCCTATCCAGAGGAAATCATATTTTCAAATATTTTGGCTTAAAGAAAATACAGGAATATTTACAACTGGGAATAAAGACTGGGCATGTGGGTTATTATTGTTTCATAAGCAACCATGTTTGAACTAAATTCAAGATCTAGCTTAAACAAGATTTCTGGCTCATGGGTTTTCTATTTGATCAAGGGTTCAACACTTTTGGATATTTCCATTGCAACCTTGAATCTTTCATTTGAGCCTCAGCACTTACACAAGTGTAATGCAACTCATATACATTTTGATTTCTATATTTCCCATGCCATATCTAAACCAGTTACAAGTATCCTCTATTTACTTTCATGATTTCATACTTTTACATTTCTGGGTGTAGCCAAACAGAGCAAAATACTCAAACATCAAAGCAATCTAAACATTCAGAAACACCCATTAAAACATCCATTAAAACCATATTAATGAAATCAACAATATATGGAAAAATAACATAAGCTTGGCTGCCTCATAACAGGACTTAATGCCATGGGTTTAGTGAGATTACTCACAGAAAATGCTTCTCTTGTTAAACCCAGAAAAGAAACCTTTTCAAAACTTGCTTTTCTGCTTGTAAGTATTTTCTTCTTTGTTTTCTTAAATGTCTTGGGTAGCAAATGATTTTTCTGGTTTATACTTGGATTTATAAGAGAGGTTTTCTAGGGTTTTATCATTGTAAAATCCCGTTCCTACCCTGGCCAAGACTCATGCATTTTGCATTTCAGATTTGTTCATTTTTCTCCCTTAATACCCCGACCATATGTGATACTTACTACCCTTTTTCTTTTCCAGAATATTATTATATTCTTCTTAGGTCATGATAATTGTGTGACATTGTCACTTGTTTATTTTCTAAAAATCATCCTTTCTATTTTCTGCCTAAAGCAATTGTTTTGCTTGTAATTTATCTTTTGCTATTTTAGTGTTACACTTTCCCTTGCTTATTTCTTTTTAATATTCTCAGTACTTACAGAAATGTATATTTGTATACATATCTTATCTAGGCTTATTTAATTCCTTCTTAATTTCAGAAACATATGCACCTATATATGCATACAGGTTTTCAAATCCTTGTAATATATTTATTTTTTTTCCTGGGTTTTAAATAAAATCTGTTTACTGAATTCAAAATAAAACTTACTTTTCTTATTCTCTGGGATGATCCATATAATTCCAAAAATCAAATATCCATGTTACAAAATCATGTTTGTAATGCTTTTTAATTCTTGTTTTATATTCAGTAAATCTGGAGTTCTTCCTTGTGCCATATCAGTGTGCATGTGCACACATGCACACACACTTGCACACAATTAATTCCATATATTCCTATACAAATAAATTCATATATTTCAAAATCCAACCAAAATAAGATTCCATGAATTTCTGGGGCATTACAAAATCTAAATGGAAGGAGTTAATTGAGACCAACATCGACATATCTCATTCTTCAAATCATACAAAGAGCATTCGATAGACAATCGAGTGCTAAAAGTGTTATTATTCAACACAAACAAACAAAGAAGACTGTTATCACCACTACCCAAAAAATAAAAATAAAAACATTAGTAAAAATATGTTCAGTTTAGAACATTAGTTTTTCCATTTCACAAAACTAATACCTAGTTACTGATAATGAAAAAAAATGATACTAAGAAAAAATAAAAATGATACCCAGAAACTGAACCTAAACTATGATACTTTCCACTCTATCACAACTTTATATACAACCCAAGCAATCATACTTTTCCAATCATCCCAACATTAATGCAAGATTATGCAAGATAAATTAAATTTAAAGCATATTAGAATACAACATTGCATAAAGAAACGAATAAATAAATAAAAACTTGCTGCTGATTTCAAAAGTTGCCATGAAGAACGAACAAGCAATCAGAAAAACAACACTGCACGTAATTTGTAAAAACGAACATAATTAGAAATCACAATCAATGTTTTTTTAACTGTAATAGAAAAAAACAAAAAATAGAATAATATAAGCATACCTAGTTAATACAATTTGAAGAAAAACAAGATCACAGTAGAAATATGAAAAGAACGAGATCGACAAACGCGTGTGAGAAAAATTTGATCGATGAAATACAATTTTCAGAAGAACGAAATTGAAATGACCAAACGAGGTTGATCGATATTTTGATTGCGAGAGAGAAATTGGATCACGACAGAAAATTTGATTGAAAGGAAGAAGAAGAAGCGCACGAAAGTGGGCCGGAAGGAAAATACGATAATTTGTCCTTTAGATAAAATTATTAGTGGGCTGTCCTACATCCAAAAAAAGCCCTAAAAATTGTCCTTGAGGAAAATTTCCTGTTTCAAAATTATATTGCTGTAGAATCAAGTTGTAACAACCCTGTATTTTTTCAAATATTTTTTTTAATTGATTTTTCCAGATTCAAAAGCTTTATTTATGAAAAGAATAAATTTTGTTATTTTAAATATAAACTTTGACTTTGATGTAGATTAGAATTCCAAATATGACTAAATTTAATATTTCCTGAAAATGTGAATTTTGGTCAATAGTCAAACTTTGACTTTTAAGTTTAAATTTTTAATAGTTTGAAATTATAAATTTTATCTTTTATTATGAAAATAGATTTAATAACTTGAACACTACTTTTCGTTTCGTTGAAAACGGAGTTAAAATGTAAAAGTTATGTACATTTCAATTTTTAGTATAATTTGTTTATTTGTGCAATTTTGCCTATTTTAAATTGTTTTAAATCATATTTTCTTCCTTATATTTTGTTTTAATATGTGTTAATATTTTTTTTATGTATATTTTGTCTTTTTATGTTTTTAAATTGATAATAGTATTTTTCCAAAATTTACTGTATTTATTTTTCATTTTTAAAGGCTGTTTTTCTATTTTCTGCTATTTTCTTCATTAAAAATTATATGTAAATTAAATTTTAAATATTTATTTTGTGAATATATTTTTATTTTATATATTATTTATGTTTAAAAATATATTGCAAGCTCATATGAATTTTCTAAAATTTTTTCTATTCAATTTCAAAATTTTCTAGTCTAGTTCACTGTTTTAACTATTTTCCTTAATTCTACTTTATATAATCAATAAATATTATATATATTTTTATATTTTATCAAATTTTCGAATTTTTAACTGGAATTTCTGTTATTATCAGAAATATAAACTTATAAAAATGAATTAAAGAAATTTGAAAGGCCTTAAACTTTCTATCTTCCTAAGGCCCTTTTATTTTCTAACCCTTCTACTTTTTAACCTAACTTTTCATTCAATTGGCAACATCTCCTCATTTCTTCAGCCGCCACTTTTTTTTTCTCTCATTCACGAAATTCCAAAGCTCCTAAACCCTAAAAAAAAATATGGCTTCCATTCTCCTCTTATCTTCTTCCTTTATCTCTTCTTTACTTCACAATTTCCATTGATTTTGCCTTCCTCCTCTTCTAGCTTTGCTTGGCCTCTACCACCTTCATCTCCACCATCCTCTCCACCTTCAGCCCCACCACCATCTACAGCAGCACCTCCTCCTCCTCCACTGACCATGACAAGCCATGCCCATCCATTTAAGTTAGCACCACAAAATTGCACAAAAACCCTTCCAAACAATGCCTAAACCACATATGCTTCACCACCACCTTCATCTATCACCTTGGCCACCCCTAGAACCACCACCACCAGCAACTACATGACCTTTGGCTGCTGCTGCACCATCACCCTCCACTGTCCAGACCTGTACCATGCATGGCTGATGCAAGCAATGACCAAGTCGAGCCTTGTTGTGACCAAAACTTCACCTATTTGCCTTGTCCATTGATATTCTTCATGTTGCATCTCCTACCCTTCACATCACTTCATGTTGCCATGCTTAGGTGTGCTAAACCTGACCTATATGATGCTAACCTAAGCCCAAACACATCATGGCTGAGCACTTGATCCCCTACGGTCAAGCATTTGAATGGTAAAGGCAAAGTCTTGTCTTTATTGCTTTGTATTTCAATTTGTTCAACATTGTTTTATGTTAAGTATATTCATGTGCTATATTGTTTTGTCTTGTTTGGGTATTGTTTACAAGATGATATCTTGGCTATTTTCTCCACTCAAATCAAAGGTCGTGCCTTCTGGATCCGTTGTGTCATTCTAATTGATATCTCCAGCATAAAAAGGTGAGTTATTCTCACCAGACAATATGTACCTATATAACTAGTAAATTGACACCCTGCGAATCTGTAGAAAAATATTATCATGTTATATATGCTTATATTATTATCATATGATGTTCACACCTGTTATTATACCTGTTATATCATATGTTACTGTTATTTAATGTTATTCTGTTATTTATATCTGTTATCACCATTGCAAGTTCCCTGTAGACTAGAATCACTATGGGTTGAAATGATACATACCCGAACGGACTTTAGAATAGGGAAAAATCGTTATGGGCTGAAATGATAGGCCTGAACGATTTTTATTTAAATTATTTTAACTTGGGATTGCGGGTTTGAAATGATAGAACCCGGATTTTTCTTTTTAACTGCGGATTGAAATGATACATATCCGTATCACTTGACCTAGGTTAGAAAATTATATACAGGCCCGTGGTTATTTTATAAAGTGTTTTGAATATTTTTAAGTATTTTAAAAATATAAATTTATGAAATTTGATTTAAACAGATTTTGAAATATTTTGAATTAAAGAAATTATGATTTTTCTATGTGTTAAAAATGTAATTAATGAATGGTTTAACTGGATTTTTGAAATATAACTTAAGTTGGAAATTTGGAATTTTGGTTAAAAATAATATTTAAGTTATATAAATAAAATGGATATTAAATTTTATTTGGAAATGGTAAATATGATAATTTGATTAAATTTCAATTTAAGTGATTATTAAGTATTATTGATTTTTCTATGAATTTAAGTGGTTAAATAAATGAATGTTTAAAAGTGGTCTTTTAAAATATAACTTGACTAGGAAATGTGAAATTTGGTTTTAATTAAAGGTTTAAGTTAATTAAATAAAATTGGAAATTTTGTTAAATTGTGAAATGGTAATTTAAATTTGAAGTGTTAAGTCTATTTGTTGAAATGTGAAGAATTGGAACTTTTACACTTAAACTTATTAAGTAAATTGTTGAAAATTGGATTTAATTATAAGAAATTTATTGTGAAAGAAACGTGTAAAGTTCTAATTAATGAAATAAATATGTAAAGTTTAATATATGAAAGAAACGTGTAAAGTTCTAATTAATGAAAGAAATATGTAAAGTTTTACCTACTGAAAGAAACATGTAAAGTCTTAATTAATGAAAGAAACATGTAAGTCTTAATTCGTGTAATATTGATTTAAAATAATAAATGCCCCTTTTGTAATAAAACGTAAATTAAAACGTACATTCGATAATGTAAGTTTAATTAGTGTAATATTGATTAAATGATAAATGCTCTTTACTGTAATAGGAATGTAAGTTAAAAAGTACATTTAATATGTAAGTTTTAATTAATGTAAATGACATATTTTAATGACTAAAATGATAAAGTTTCTTTATTGTAAAGATAATGTAAGTTAATAAGGTACTCTTAACTTAACATAAGAATTTTAGCATTAAATTGGATATTACAGTAACAAAGTTTATTTAACTATAAGGCTATGATAAAATGACCATGTTAAAAATTTGTAAGTATATAAATACTTTGATTATATAAAATGTTAAATTAGGAAGTATTACATTCCAAAAATGCTATGATTCCTTAAGGTTACATTACCAAAATGCTATGATAATTTAAAGGAAGATTTCAAGTTTAATAAATTAAAGGAAATATTCAGTGATTTTGAAATTTGGGTTTTATTGAAATGATATATTATTGAATTGGTTTTGAAATGGAAATGATTTATTTTTGAATTAGTTTTGAATAGATATGTTTTGGGTTTGAAAGTATGTATTAGTTTGAAATAAATGATATGATTTTGGAATGGTTTAAAGGATGTATTTTGATTTGAAACATAAACTATTTTTAAAAGTTATAACCACGGGTTATAATAACGATTGGTTGGCAAAGAGACCGGGATCAGATATGGACATACTCTCTGTCGATACCGAAAACCACTTTGACAACCATGTACGCAGTGGAGATTCCAGAATGAAGTAGGATGGTGGCGACGTTCTTAAGGTATGTTACGTGGACCCAACTCCCATGAGTTGGCATAAGGTGGCTAAAACAGGAGCGATCTCGGACCAGTGAGGTAGCACCTCTTCTCGGACACATTTCTTCGATATTATACTCTTACTTGTGATTGATTAGATGGCCATCCTCCGATTTAGGAGTGTTGTTCGAGGTGGAACGGTAGTGGCTGCTATGCGTATCCATCAGTCCGTGTGCGTAATTGGTATATCTACCCAGGCATTGCCTAGTTGTGCCGTGTCACCTACCATATCGAGCTTTACTACGATTATGATTTTAAGATCCGACCGCGTTAAGGTTCTCCATCCCCTTAACGCTATTTTCTATATGATTATACTTTACTTATTTAGACACTATTATAATATCGAATATTACTACATAGTAGATAGTTTAACGGATCCTTAGAGGATGGGCGGTCCCAAGCATCTTCTAAGTTACTTGTACCTTTATTACAGTTCACTTGAGTTGGTTTACATTATATAAGTATATATTGTCCTGACTCGAGTGTTTTGTGTTTTGCTTTACGCTCGGGTCAGCCTGAGTTATTCACAGATTTGGATTTCCACTCTTCTGGAGATTTGAATCGCTGGAGATTATTTGCTAGTCTTGTTCTATCAACTTCGGTTCCGTTGTTCTATTCAGCCTGTACTTGGTTATTGTATTGAGACTTCTGCTGTACTTTATTTCTTATGTTGTATCTTATGTAACTCTGATATATTTTCATAGTAGCTTCATGAACTACTATTTCTTTTACTTCCGCTGCATTATTTTACTCTGTGTATGTGATCTGTGATTATATTTATTTACTGTATATTCTGAGATTTGCCAAATTTTAATTACAACGCGGTATTTTGAGCAATTCAACTCCGGCATGAGTGTCTACCTATACACTTATAATGGATGCGAATGGTTGAAAATATCGGGTCGTTACAGTTGGTATCAGAGCTTTGGCTTTGAGGCAAAACTCAGCATATGGAGTAGATTTATTTACAGAATCACTTTCGTTCGAGTTTGAATCTTTTCCTCTTGATTCAAAATTCCTTTGAATTTTTGGAACGTTCCCTGCGGTTCCAAAATTCATTCTTGTCCCTCACTATTCATCTTCTTTTGATTTTGGAGTATCACATAACCCCACTTCGAATGATCTTTATAGTAAATTGGCGGTCTCGCCAATATTCTAATTTTCTTGTAAAGGGGTGAAAATCCTTTACAGTCAGCATCGATTCACCAGAGATTTTATCTATCCTTGGTTTAGATGCTAATATCTTTTATTATTCCAAACTCTATCTCTTGAGATCGAACGTAGATTTATCCCAGAAAAATCCACATCGATCTTATTCTTTAAGTCACGGTTGACCCGGTTAAGGTTGTCCGCAATTTACCTAAGCTTACCCATCTCTCTACTCTGTTTAACCATCTTGTCTTTTGTTTCTAAACTATCTCCAAACATTTTGAATTGTACTTGTAAATTAATGTTTTGTTTTATATTGTGTTGTTTGAGTTGTTGATGTTGATTTGGGTTTCCGATCGATTCGTCTGATCAACGCTATCGATAGGATTTCTAAAACACTTTGACAGAACAAACTGACACAATATTATTTTAAAATTTGGTTTATGAAATAAATTTGGATATATAATTTTATGGAACTTAATAAATTGATTTAAATTGATAATTTGAAATGATAATACTTGATTTATCATTTATTGTTCTACAAATGAATTTATAAATAGTTGTTTATAAATTTATTTGGGAACTGAAATGAATTTAAAACAAGAAAGTTAAAGAATTTAATTTCCGATGGTTTCAAACCTTGTGTTTAAAATTTTTAAAAGGATATTATTTAAAGTATTTTGAATAAAAATTTGTCTCTAAAGGATTTTAAAGTTTAAAAATTTAGTGCTCTTCTCTTTGTCGCTGGAAAATAATTTCGGTGATGACTGCAGCATCATCGACGTTCATTTTTGAGTTTCGAAGTGAAGAAACCATTCTGTAGTCTTGCTACAGCTTTGTTTTGGAAAATCTAATTGATTTGAATTTCTAAAATATGACTGGATTATAATATATATATATATATGATTTAAATTTGATTTAACATATTATGTATATATAATTACTTATCTCCAAATGGTTTGAAGATGTTCAAAGATTCAAATTCTTAAATTTTATCTTGAAGAATAATTTCAATTATAAGAAGAAAAAATAAAAAATTTGGATAAATGACTCAAACTTGAGATAATTGAATTGGAAAGTTTTATTTGTATAATACAATTGCATTCAAATATAACTTACCTTAAATTTTTTTTGAAGTTAACAATGTAATTGGATAATATGCAGTACAGAAATGATTTTATAAATAAAATTTGAGTGGTTATAATAAATGTTATACACTTAAATTTTAGTTATAAAAGATTAACAGAGGTAAATAGTGAAAAAGGAATTTAAAGAGATTTTATTTAAATAACTTAATAATCAAATTTGATTTAATATGGAACCTTAAGTCTAACCTAGGAATTTTAATAATGGTTATTTCCTGAAACGAATATGTTGTATAATAAATAATGTATCTTTGAATAGATAAAATAAAATACATTGGAATTGGACATTTTGTAATAAAGTTTATTTAACTTGAATTCATAGTTTAATTGATGTCTAAATGAATAAATGTGTAAAGGAATTTGATTGTTATATTTGCTATGATAAATATTTTATTTATGAAATAGATATGTCTTGAAAAATGAATAATTATGATTTAAATAGTTAAAATGTATTTTAACATCACTAAAATTTGATAATTGAGAATTTGGTTTTCAAATGAAATTATAAGTGTAACTTATTAAAGGAATATCTATTTATGAAATGGGTATTTTAAATAAAGTGTTAGGTTATGTGTTAAATTAAGAGCTAACTAAAATAGTGAACTTTTAACTTAATAAATGAAGTATAGTTTGATTTGAATATTCCATTCATAAAGTTTGTTTAATAAGTCATAAGTTAAATGATATCCAAATAAATATTTCTGGAATTGAACTGATTTGAAATATTAATATATCTACTGTAGCATTTTATAAGTACTACTATTTTGAAAATACAATGTTTTGGAAATTTTTATAATTAAATGAACTTAGAAATGTTACAGCTTTAAAATGAATATTATTTGACCTTGAATTAAAATGGTTTAAATGAAGATTACTTTTTTTAGGGTGTTATGATTTTCTAAGTATTATGTTTTTTTTTAAAAAAAAGAATAACTTGTCCAAAGTGTTATGATTTTAGCAGTGTGATTTCCAAATGATAAACATCCCTAAATTGTTATGATTTCAAAGCATTATGGTTTTAAATTTATTATCTGGTTTTGTTTTTTCCAAACTATCTTTTGGTTGTCCTTATTTCCCTTATCTTGTTACAGAATGGGAAGGCTATTGCTTATACCAGTCTATTTAGAAATCTTTCTGTAATCTATGATAATCTTTGTTACTCATCTGGATCTGAACACTGTTTTTCCATTCATAGACTGTCAGTCAAGTGAAAGGGAGATTCAGACTCTAGAGGATCTTTTCGTGCTTATATTCTTGATTTGATCACCTCCATCTTGTTAAACTTACCTATAACAATAATTATCAGGTGTAATTCCAATCGTCTTATCATCTTGTCTTAATTCTATTTCATTCTATCTTTTTCTGTGCTTTCCCGTACCTCGTTCCTTTTCGGGGACGAAAAGTTTTGAGTGGGGGAGAGTGTAACAACCCTGTATTTTTTCAAATATTTTTTTAATTGATTTTTCCAGATTCAAAAGCTTTATTTATGAAAAGAATAAATTTTGTTATTTTAAATATAAACTTTGACTTTGATGTAGATTAGAATTCCAAATATGACTAAATTTAATATTTCCTGAAAATGTGAATTTTGGTCAATAGTCAAACTTTGACTTTTAAGTTTAAATTTTTAATAGTTTGAAATTATAAATTTTATCTTTTATTATGAAAATAGATTTAATAACTTGAACACTACTTTTCGTTTCGTTGAAAACGGAGTTAAAATGTAAAAGTTATGTACATTTCAATTTTTAGTATAATTTGTTTATTTGTGCAATTTTGCCTATTTTAAATTGTTTTAAATCATATTTTCTTCCTTATATTTTGTTTTAATATGTGTTAATATGTTTTTTTATGTATATTTTGTCTTTTTATGTTTTTAAATTGATAATAGTATTTTTCCAAAATTTACTGTATTTATTTTTCATTTTTAAAGGCTGTTTTTCTATTTTCTGCTATTTTCTTCATTAAAAATTATATGTAAATTAAATTTTAAATATTTATTTTGTGAATATATTTTTATTTTATATATTATTTATGTTTAAAAATATATTGCAAGCTCATATGAATTTTCTAAAATTTTTTCTATTCAATTTCAAAATTTTCTAGTCTAGTTCACTGTTTTAACTATTTTCCTTAATTCTACTTTATATAATCAATAAATATTATATATATTTTTATATTTTATCAAATTTTCGAATTTTTAACTGGAATTTCTGTTATTATCAGAAATATAAACTTATAAAAATGAATTAAAGAAATTTGAACGGCCTTAAACTTTCTATCTTCCTAAGGCCCTTTTATTTTCTAACCCTTCTACTTTTTAACCTAACTTTTCATTCAATTGGCAACATCTCCTCATTTCTTCAGCCGCCACTTTTTTTTTCTCTCATTCACGAAATTCCAAAGCTCCTAAACCCTAAAAAAAAATATGGCTTCCATTCTCCTCTTATCTTCTTCCTTTATCTCTTCTTTACTTCACAATTTCCATTGATTTTGCCTTCCTCCTCTTCTAGCTTTGCTTGGCCTCTACCACCTTCATCTCCACCATCCTCTCCACCTTCAGCCCCACCACCATCTACAGCAGCACCTCCTCCTCCTCCACTGACCATGACAAGCCATGCCCATCCATTTAAGTTAGCACCACAAAATTGCACAAAAACCCTTCCAAACAATGCCTAAACCACATATGCTTCACCACCACCTTCATCTATCACCTTGGCCACCCCTAGAACCACCACCACCAGCAACTACATGACCTTTGGCTGCTGCTGCACCATCACCCTCCACTGTCCAGACCTGTACCATGCATGGCTGATGCAAGCAATGACCAAGTCGAGCCTTGTTGTGACCAAAACTTCACCTATTTGCCTTGTCCATTGATATTCTTCATGTTGCATCTCCTACCCTTCACATCACTTCATGTTGCCATGCTTAGGTGTGCTAAACCTGACCTATATGATGCTAACCTAAGCCCAAACACATCATGGCTGAGCACTTGATCCCCTACGGTCAAGCATTTGAATGGTAAAGGCAAAGTCTTGTCTTTATTGCTTTGTATTTCAATTTGTTCAACATTGTTTTATGTTAAGTATATTCATGTGCTATATTGTTTTGTCTTGTTTGGGTATTGTTTACAAGATGATATCTTGGCTATTTTCTCCACTCAAATCAAAGGTCGTGCCTTCTGGATCCGTTGTGTCATTCTAATTGATATCTCCAGCATAAAAAGGTGAGTTATTCTCACCAGACAATATGTACCTATATAACTAGTAAATTGACACCCTGCGAATCTGTAGAAAAATATTATCATGTTATATATGCTTATATTATTATCATATGATGTTCACACCTGTTATTATACCTGTTATATCATATGTTACTGTTATTTAATGTTATTCTGTTATTTATATCTGTTATCACCATTGCAAGTTCCCTGTAGACTAGAATCACTATGGGTTGAAATGATACATACCCGAACGGACTTTAGAATAGGGAAAAATCGTTATGGGCTGAAATGATAGGCCTGAACGATTTTTATTTAAATTATTTTAACTTGGGATTGCGGGTTTGAAATGATAGAACCCGGATTTTTCTTTTTAACTGCGGATTGAAATGATACATATCCGTATCACTTGACCTAGGTTAGAAAATTATATACAGGCCCGTGGTTATTTTATAAAGTGTTTTGAATATTTTTAAGTATTTTAAAAATATAAATTTATGAAATTTGATTTAAACAGATTTTGAAATATTTTGAATTAAAGAAATTATGATTTTTCTATGTGTTAAAAATGTAATTAATGAATGGTTTAACTGGATTTTTGAAATATAACTTAAGTTGGAAATTTGGAATTTTGGTTAAAAATAATATTTAAGTTATATAAATAAAATGGATATTAAATTTTATTTGGAAATGGTAAATATGATAATTTGATTAAATTTCAATTTAAGTGATTATTAAGTATTATTGATTTTTCTATGAATTTAAGTGGTTAAATAAATGAATGTTTAAAAGTGGTTTTTTAAAATATAACTTGACTAGGAAATGTGAAATTTGGTTTTAATTAAAGGTTTAAGTTAATTAAATAAAATTGGAAATTTTGTTAAATTGTGAAATGGTAATTTAAATTTGAAGTGTTAAGTCTATTTGTTGAAATGTGAAGAATTGGAACTTTTACACTTAAACTTATTAAGTAAATTGTTGAAAATTGGATTTAATTATAAGAAATTTATTGTGAAAGAAATGTGTAAAGTTCTAATTAATGAAATAAATATGTAAAGTTTAATATATGAAAGAAACGTGTAAAGTTCTAATTAATGAAAGAAATATGTAAAGTTTTACCTACTGAAAGAAACATGTAAAGTCTTAATTAATGAAAGAAACATGTAAGTCTTAATTCGTGTAATATTGATTTAAAATAATAAATGCCCCTTTTGTAATAAAACGTAAATTAAAACGTACATTCGATAATGTAAGTTTAATTAGTGTAATATTGATTAAATGATAAATGCTCTTTACTGTAATAGGAATGTAAGTTAAAAAGTACATTTAATATGTAAGTTTTAATTAATGTAAATGACATATTTTAATGACTAAAATGATAAAGTTTCTTTATTGTAAAGATAATGTAAGTTAATAAGGTACTCTTAACTTAACATAAGAATTTTAGCATTAAATTGGATATTACAGTAACAAAGTTTATTTAACTATAAGGCTATGATAAAATGACCATGTTAAAAATTTGTAAGTATATAAATACTTTGATTATATAAAATGTTAAATTGGGAAGTATTACATTCCAAAAATGCTATGATTCCTTAAGGTTACATTACCAAAATGCTATGATAATTTAAAGGAAGATTTCAAGTTTAATAAATTAAAGGAAATATTCAGTGATTTTGAAATTTGGGTTTTATTGAAATGATATATTATTGAATTGGTTTTGAAATGGAAATGATTTATTTTTGAATTGGTTTTGAATAGATATGTTTTGGGTTTGAAAGTATGTATTAGTTTGAAATAAATGATATGATTTTGAAATGGTTTAAAGGATGTATTTTGATTTGAAACATAAACTATTTTTAAAAGTTATAACCACGGGTTATAATAACGATTGGTTGGCAAAGAGACCGGGATCAGATATGGACATACTCTCTGTCGATACCGAAAACCACTTTGACAACCATGTACGCAGTGGAGATTCCAGAATGAAGTAGGATGGTGGCGATGTTCTTAAGGTATGTTACGTGGACCCAACTCCCGTGAGTTGGCATAAGGTGGCTAAAACAGGAGCGATCTCGGACCAGTGAGGTAGCACCTCTTCTCGGACACATTTCTTCGATATTATACTCTTACTTGTGATTGATTAGATGGCCATCCTCCGATTTGGGAGTGTTGTTCGAGGTGGAACGGTAGTGGCTGCTATGCGTATCCATCAGTCCGTGTGCGTAATTGGTATATCTACCCAGGCATTGCCTAGTTGTGCCGTGTCACCTACCATATCGAGCTTTACTACGATTATGATTTTAAGATCCGACCGCGTTAAGGTTCTCCATCCCCTTAACGCTATTTTCTATATGATTATACTTTACTTATTTAGACACTATTATAATATCGAATATTACTACATAGTAGATAGTTTAATGGATCCTTAGAGGATGGGCGGTCCCAAGCATCTTCTAAGTTACTTGTACCTTTATTACAGTTCACTTGAGTTTGTTTACATTATATAAGTATATATTGTCCTGACTCGAGTGTTTTGTGTTTTGCTTTACGCTCGGGTCAGCCTGAGTTATTCACAGATTTGGATTTCCACTCTTCTGGAGATTTGAATCGCTGGAGATTATTTGCTAGTCTTGTTCTATCAACTTCGGTTCCGTTGTTCTATTCAGCCTGTACTTGGTTATTGTATTGAGACTTCTGCTGTACTTTATTTCTTATGTTGTATCTTATGTAACTCTGATATATTTTCATAGTAGCTTCATGAACTACTATTTCTTTTACTTCCGCTGCATTATTTTACTCTGTGTATGTGATCTGTGATTATATTTATTTACTGTATATTCTGAGATTTGCCAAATTTTAATTACAACGCGGTATTTTGAGCAATTCAACTCCGGCATGAGTGTCTACCTATACACTTATAATGGATGCGAATGGTTGAAAATATCGGGTCGTTACACAAGTAGTTGCAATAAAATATGTGGGAGAAATAAATATTATTACTGTAAACATTTTTTCTTAGGTATACTCTCTACATACATAAATAGTACACAACAGTTGTTACTATCTATGATCAGGCAAATACTAACCTGACAATAAGTTAGTAATTGTTTTGTGTTTTATTTGGGTACAATTCAAATTATATTTTATTTTCAACCAAGCATTTCTAACTATCGTATTCTTCTTCATATTTAAAAAGCTTCTTTGAAAAAATTATTATACGTCAATTCTTTCTGCAATTTAACGCTCTTTACAAACAGTCTTTTACACACTTCTAAAATATAAACTTTTGTAATAATATTTCCCTTAATTTGACTTACATAAAAACATACCTAACTACAGGGATAGATTCTGTGGCTCTCATATTTTCCTAATGATCAAAAGTTTTGTCAATTAGACAAATTAGTTCTTCAATTTATGCCTTTGCTATATACTGCTAGAATGGTTCAAGGCTCTATACTTTGATGCAGGCAAGGTCAACTGTTATTATTTATTGTCTAGACTAGATAGGAATCATATTTTGAGAGCATGCTTAATAACTCAAAACAAAAACAAATTGAACTGTTCCATAATATTTTTTTGATTCAAGATTAGAATGCTACGTGCAACGCACGTGCCTACGGACTTTACAAGAAAACCAGTGTTTAAAGCTCCAACCCAACCATAGTTCGACCAAGGTTAGCCTTCGATCTTAGAACATCAAGGTTCTCAAAATGAAATAACTTTTTGCATACATAAACCAACGGTCTAACCTCAAACCCTTGAAAAAACCTTTGGACCAACATCATTGAACTATACGATTCTTCAAATTTAATAACAAAACTATCACTTCATTCTTCATATTTTCTAAACATAATCAATTTAACAAATTTTTTTTAACGTTAGCAGCCAAATTATTGGATTACCATATAAATTTTGGATGATATGATAAAAATAGTGTACATTTATAAACCTTTGTTAAATTGAACCTCTTTTGTCTCAAAATAAACGCTTTTGCACTAAAGAAATTATTATCGAATTTTTTACTTAATATTTATTATTACAAAATAATTGAATTTAAAAGTTGATATATTAATTATACATAGTCAAAAATTTACATTAATTAAAATAATTTAACATAATCAAAAATATAAAAATTAACGATCAGTGCGGTTTCCTTAGTCTAACCGGTTGAATCATTAAATCTTTGACCTTGCACTAATGCGTTCAACTCGCGGTTCAATCTTCAAAATTATGAAACAAATAAAGAAAGTGAAGTTTGTATGCAATCTCCAATGTTGGAAAAGCATTGATTCATATTTTTTTTGATGCCGATCTCAAGCCCTAGTGTAACGACCCGTATTTTTATGGATCGACAAGTTCGTCAAAATCTGGAATTTTCAGCATTTTAAGTCGTTTCAGATTTTAGGCAGAATTTGCTAAGTCCTAAGTCGTGAACGACTTAGTATAAGTCGTAAGTCGTATACGACTTAGGGGATAGGAGTGTCTCTGGGATTTGACGAGTTAAGGGTTTGAAGATAGGTCGTTTGAGCGACCTAAGTGTATTGGTGAGTTAAGTGTTAGGTCGGCAGGGCGTGTTAGCGACCTAAGAACTGACCGACTTAGTAGAGTTAGCGACCTAGCGGTTACCGGGTTAGCATAGTTAGGTCGGATAGACGACTTAAGAGGTTGACCGACTTATAGGGTAGGCGACCTAGTAGAGTGAGCGACTTATGGGATTGACCGACCTAAGAGATAAGCTAGTTAACGACTTAGTAGTTAAGTCGTTAGACGACTTAAGGTGTTAAGTATTAGGTCGTGTGGACTCAGTCGGAGTGGTTGGCTAAGTCTTAGGTCGCGTGTTGGCTTAAGTATTAGGTCGCGTGATTCTTAAGTCGTAAGTCGTGTCTAGTTGTGAGCTGTTAAGTCGCATGGACCTATAGGTCGTATGGATGCGGTTCTGCTAAGTGTTAAGTCGTAGGTCACGCGCATTCTTAAGTCGTAGGTCGTTGAGTCGTAGGATGGCATAGCAGTTGAGTCGTTAAGTCGTATAGGAGCAGGTGTTAAGTCGCAACCGACTTAGGGGTTAGCTGCTAAGTCTTATGTCGAAAGTTCACTAAGTCGTAGTCTGTTAGGTTGGAGGCTTTGTTAAGTCGGAGGTGTCTTAGGTCGTAAGTCGGAGACGACTTAGGAGATAGCCGAGTTACGACTTAGTGGATTTTCAGCTATAAATAGGAAGGGTTTTTCTCACTTTTTGGGATCCGGATTTCGAAGCGACGAAGTGCTGCCATTTTGAGAGCTCGACTTCTACACTTCTTCACTTCTTTTCTCCACTCTAATCTAGTGCTTCCTTTCATCCAAATCGAAGATCAAGATTGAAGATCCAAGAGCTAAAGTTGAAGATCTTCATCCTTTGAAGTGAGATTTCTTCGTTTAAAACGGATTCGTGATAGATCAAGCTTGATCCTTCGCTGTCCAGATCTGAAGCGTGTTGATTTGAGGTTGTTTAGGTGATTTGGTGAGTGGTGATTATCTCTCACACGGATCCAAAGGAGTATATCGGATTGTTGGCTCGATTTGGTGTTAAAATAATGATTTCCATGCATTTTCTTCATCCTAAGTGTAGATCCACATAGATCCATTGTTCATGATGATTTGACAACCATTTTTACTAAGTGTTAACCTATGCAAGTTCATTCATCAAGATTGTAGAGATAATTCTCATGATTTCATGCTTGTTAGACTTTCAACACTTTATTTACGAAATTGCCATTATTGTGATAATTGTCTATTTAGATCTTATTTAAATGCTTGATTGTTTGGATTAATGTTTGACTTGGTTGATTGCTATGAATTAGATGATTGATGATTTGATTTAGATCGAAGATGATTCAAAAACTAAGGGAAAGGCTCTTGAATTGGGAAAGCTGCTCGTGGCATATGTAGCGGGATGATGAAGCTCTTATGCATAGATGATGATGTTGAGATGAGACTTTGCGAGGATGTGATGAAGCGAAGTATGATATGAGATAGTCTTGGTCTAATCCAGACGGGATCATTCCAAGCACGTTGGTAACTCGGTGATATGATTCGAGTTAAGAGTAATGGATGCTTGAAAGGCGCTTGAGCTAGTATGGAGATAGTCGTCAAGGAGGATGACTAGGAGGCTTGGATAGCATCGTTGTTGAAGGTTCTAGCATGCTCTAAGCAAGAGTACGTTTGGGCAGATTCGATAGTCCCAACGGCCAACTGTTGATGGTCGAGTACTCTGGGCAGATTCGATAGTCCTAGGCACGGGCTGCGACGACGTGCGGGAGTTATGTCTAGAACCGGGGTTTCCATTAGCCCTTGACGGACGGCTGAAAGAATGTGCCGGTCATTCAATTAACGGTGATATCGAAGCAGTGATAACAGTGATAGCCAGAGTCATGGATGTTTGGTTGTATCGTCATTCGATCTCAAGAGCGGTATTTTCTTGGTGCTTATCTGATCTTGGTTTAGGCCTTGGGGGTTTGTACCTGGAAAACATCGCCCTTGACTCGAGTGATAATAGCTTTACTTTAAATTGTATGCTCTGCTATGTTTGCTTCTGCTTAGTGTGTGTCTGGGGGCTATCACTGTAGAATGAGGTTGGAATGGGAGGGTTGTATTCCTATTCCTTTTCCTTTATGCTCTTTTGGTATGTTGTTAGTTAATTTACTGCTCACTGAGACTGTTGTCTGACTCAAGGCTTTATGTTTTAATTCTTATTGCCTTGGGCTGTTTGTCCATTTTGGGACGGGCAGACTAGGTAGCAGGTGATAGGTGCTGTTCTTGCTTCTCACGATGCTGATATCGAAGACGAGCTAGAGGGTTGCATATTATCTTCTTACTATATGTATTGGGTGTTCCGCTGTTTGTATATTCTCTGAGTGTTGTGTAGTGAGGATTGATGTATTGACTATTTGGATGCTTGTATTCAACTATTATGAAGTTTTATATGATGGCATTTTATTCTGTAAAGCTTCACTATACATATGTTCTATTGTATTTTGTCTATGCGCTGTGAGTGATACGATAATTCTGTTGTTTTTAATTTACCCTGACAATCGTCCATGGTCGCCTGGCACACATTACAGCGCACTTTCTCTAGATTCGGTGCAGGGGTCATAGGCGGTCGTCACATTTGGTATCAGAGCTTTGGTTAATCGATTTTACCCAACGCTCACTGACGTAACTACGTATGAGAGACGTAATTGTATTTTGATGGATGAATACTATATATAATATAGTAGCTTAGTAGAGTTTGAGTCCTTTATGCAGTTGTTTCTCTAGATGTTCTGATCATTCCTTTTTATAGATATTGAGAATGAGTCGAAGAGGGAGACCAGCTGCTAGGGAAGGCCGAGCTGCTGAAGGGACTGCTGATTATGCAGCTATGTTCGAACCTATGATGACTTCGATCATGAGAAGGATACCTGTTCCGGGGGCAGCAGTAGATGTTGGAGTTCGAGTCCAAACTCCGAAACCAGTGGATTTTGCTAAGTTGTGCAAGGATTATACTGCTCTTGGAGGGAAGGTTTTCTTGGGAACAGAATCAACTATCGAAGTCCAGAGATGGATAGATGCTTGTAGAAGGATCTTTGGTGATTTGGGAATTGATGATGCAACTAAGAGGAAGTTGGCATCAAGGCAGCTTCAAGGGAGAGCTTCTGATTGGTGGAACTCTATTACCATCAATACTCCGGAAGAAGAGATTACTTGGGAGCAATTCCAAGTCAGATTTGAAGCTAAGTTCATTTCTACAGCTCAGAAGTCTGTTCTGTTCAAGAAGTTTGTGGAGCTCAAGCAAGGAGGGAGACCAGTTCTTGAGTATGTTTCTGAGTTTGAAGCTTTTTCCAAGTATGCCCGGTCATATATTGAGTCTACATATCAGAGGAATGAGAAGTTCATGACAGGCTTGGACAGTTACCTTGGGAGACAGTTGGTGGATCATTTGGACGATTCATTTGAGAAGCTTGTGGAGAAAGCTCTCAGGCATGAGAGTCTGTTTCCTAAGGAAGGATCTGTTGTTGCTGTGACCAAGGGAGAGTCTAAACCACAGCAGGGTGGAAGCCAGAAGAGGAAGCAACCGCATCAGAAGGGTAAGGATGGCCAGATGAAGCCGAAAGGCGAGGTGACTTGCTACAATTGTCAACAGAAGGGCCACTTCTCGAAGGATTGTAAGAATCCGAAGGCACCGATGAAGTGTCACAACTGTGACAAGCCGGGGCATTTCAGGAAGAATTGTCCAGAACCGAGGAGGGACAAGCAGATTGTGCAAGCTTATGCTTTGGGAGCTGTTCCGTCGTCCTCGAAAGCTCCTACCGCTGAAGAGAAAGGAAAGAGTGTGGTTGTTCAAGGTACTCTTTTCCTATGTGGTGTTCCAGTTAGAGTTCTGTTTGATACTGGAGCGTCGCATTCGTTTGTTTGTAGTGAACTCGTAGGCCGGTTAGGTTTGGAACCGGATATTGTTGATAGGCCATTGGTTGTGACTAATCCAGTTGGGGGTTCGTCTTGTTTGTGTATGTTATGCCGTGGTCTAGTTGTATCGAGTCATGATTGCTCTTTTGTTTGTGATTGTTTTGTTCTGAACTTTGCGGGGTTCAGAATTATTTTGGGAATGGACTGGCTTAGGAAGTATGCGGCAAAGGTTGATTGCGAGAGGTTGGAAGTGACAGTCGAGAATGTGGAGGGGCGAAAGGTTGTGATACGATGTAAGCATGAAGAAGGCGTCTTCATGAGCTTCATGTATTCGCTGGTTGTTCCACGGGATGGACTGTCATTGGTGCCAATCGCTAATGGATTCGAGGATGTCTTTGACAAAGTCAAAGGGTTGCCGCCGCATAGAGAGATCGAGTTTCGTATAGATCTAGTTGAAGGAGCCAGACCTGTTGTGATGCCTCTTAGGCGGATGGCGCCTAGGGAACAGCAGGAGTTGAAGGTGCAAGTTGATGACCTTTTGCAGAAAGGATTCATTCGGCGTAGTGTGTCCGAATGGGGTGCACCAGTTGTATTCGCAACCAAAGCAGATGGATCGCTGAGGTTGTGTGTCGATTATCGTGAGCTGAATAAGGTGACTAAGAAGAACAAGTATCCATTGCCGAGAATAGATGACTTGTTTGATCAGCTTCACGAAGCTAAGGTGTTTTCTCAGATGGATTTGGCAACGGGATTTCACCAGTTGAGAGTGGCTAAGGATAGTGTGTCGAAGACTGCTTTTAGGACACCATCCGGTTTCTTTGGGTGGCTGGTAATGCCGTTTGGGTTGACTAACGCGCCAGCATATTTTGTGGATCTTATGAATAGAGTGTTCAGAGATCAGTTGAACAAGTTCGTACTTGTGTTCATGGATGATATTCTGATTTATTCCAGAACGGAAGAAGAGCACAAGACGCACTTGCGTATTGTTTTGGAAATCTTGCGGAAACATCAGCTGAAGGCTAAGTTTTCGAAGTGTCACTTCTGGAAGAGTGAAGTGAGGTTCTTAGGCCATGTGATTTCTGGAAATGGAATAGCGGTTGATCCCGCTAAGGTGGCAGCAATCCAGGATTGGGTCAGACCTAAGAATGCATCAGATGTGAGGAGTTTTCTTGGATTAGCAGGATATTATCGACGGTTTATCAAAGACTTCTCCAAGGTAGCTGCACCGTTAACAGGATTGACGAAGAAGAACCTAGTGTTCAGTTGGGATGCTAAGTGTGAGCAAGCTTTCGGAATCCTGAAAGAGCGATTGACGAGTGCTCCTGTTTTGACTATTCCTTGTGGGAATGATGAGATGGTGGTTTACACCGACGCATGTGGTACTGGACTTGGAGCAGTGCTGATGCAAAAGGATAAAGTTGTTGCGTATGCAAGTCGACAACTGAAGCCGCATGAAAGGAATTACCCAACTCATGATTTGGAGTTAGCGGCGATTGTATTTGCTCTGAAGGTATGGAGACATTATCTATTGGGAGTTCGATTCGAGTTGTTTACGGATCACAAGTCATTGAAGTATCTTTTCTCCCAAAAGGATTTGAATCTTCGGCAGCAGCGATGGCTAGAGTTTTTGGCATCATATGATTTTGGTATAGCTTATACTCCGGGAAAAGGTAACGCAGTGGCAGATGCGTTAAGTCGAAGACATGCAGGATTGGGAGCCATGTTTTCATAACGGAAGAATCTCGAGTATTTAGCTGGTTTTGACTTCAGGCCTAGATGCGAATTAGAACCTGAGATGTTGGCAAACTTATCGATAAGACCTTCTCTTGTGGAAAGGATTGGCGAGAGCCAAAAGCGAGACGATAAGCTTGTCAAGATTATCCGTGATTTGGAATCTGGATTAGAACCAGAAAAGGATAAAGGATTCGAGGTCGATAGAGAAGGTTGGCTTCGAAAGCAAGGACGACTAGTTGTTCCCGATATAGATGAATTGAGGAGTGAAGTTCTGAAGGAAAGTCATCACTCGAAGTTGACAATTCATCCAGGTGGAAATAAGATGTATCGGGATATGAAGAGAACCTACTACTGGGAAGGCATGAAGAAGGATGTTGGAAATTTTATTTCCAAGTGTTTGAACTGCCAGTTGGTAAAAGCCGAACAGAAGAAGCCAAGTGAATTACTTCAGCCATTAGAAGTCCCTACATGGAAGTGGGAGCAGATATCGATGGATTTTATTGATGGGCTACCTAGAACCAGAACAGGAAATGAAGGGATTAGGGTCATTGTGGATCGTCTGACCAAGAGTGCGAGATTCATTCCTGTTCGATCGACTAGGACTGCATCAAAGTTGGCTGAGTTGTATGTTAAGTGGATAGTCTGATTCCATGGAATTCCGAAGAGTATAGTGAGCGATCGAGACCCATTGTTCACTAGTGGATTTTGGAAGAGCTTCCAGGAAGTTTTGGGAACCGAGTTGTGTTTGAGTACAGCTTATCACCCTCAAACAGATGGTCAGACCGAGAGAGTCAACCGATTTTTGGAAGATCTCCTCCGAGCTTGTGTTTTGGATTTTGGGGGATCATGGGAAGATCACCTTCATTTGGTGGAGTTTGCGTACAACAACAGTTACCAGTCAAGCATTGGTATGGCACCGTATGAGGCATTGTATGGAAGACCGTGTAACTCTCCGACATGTTGGTTAGAGACAGGAGAAAAGCTGATACTTGGGCCAGAGATGATTCGACAGACTTCAGATTGTATAGAGATCATTCAGCAACGAATGAAAGCAGCCCAAGACCGTCAGAAGAGTTATGCCGATAAACGTCGTAAGGATTTGGAATTCGACGTTGGTGATATGGTTTTTGTGAAGATTTCTCCACTGAAGAATGTTATCCGATTCGGGAAGAAAGGAAAATTGACTCCGAGATTTGTTGGACCATTCCCGATTATCGAGCGAATTGGAAAGCTCGCTTATAGATTGGAATTACCAGAGAAGATGTCAAGTGTGCACAATGTTTTTCATGTATCATATCTACGGAAGTATGTGCACGACTCGAGTATGGTGGTTTCTGCTGATAGCTGTGAAGACTTAGAAGTTGATCCAGTCGATAGAAGACCTCGTAAGCCGCTTCGTGTTGTGGGAACCGACACGAAACAGCTTAGGAGGAAGGTAGTTAAGTTGCTCAAGGTACAATGGAGTGATGATGATAACGACTGTACGTGGGAGGTGGAAGAGAGGATGAAGGCAGCTCATCCTGAACTCTTCAAGGTATGGCCCTAAGGTGTCGTGTCATCTCGCGATATTGTAACTTGTTCTAGTTTTAGAATTCTGTACGCTAAGCTAGAATTGGATGCATGGTTTGTTGATTGCTATGGATTGTAGGCGTACAGAATAGTCTTTGATTGCTATGATTGCTTGGAATTTCGGGGGCGAAATTCCTAAGGGGGAGAGAATGAACGACCCGTATTTTTACGGATCGACAAGTTCGTCAAAATCTGGAATTTTCAGCATTTTAAGACGTTTCAGATTTTAGGCAGAATTTGCTAAGTCCTAAGTCGTGAACGACTTAGTATAAGTCGTATACGACTTAGGGGATAGGAGTGTCTCTGGGATTTGACGAGTTAAGGGTTTGAAGATAGGTCGTTTGAGCGACCTAAGTGTATTGGTGAGTTAAGTGTTAGGTCGGCAGGGCGTGTTAGCGACCTAAGAACTGACCGACTTCGTAGAGTTAGCGACCTAGCGGTTACCGGGTTAGCATAGTTAGGTCGGATAGACGACTTAAGAGGTTGACCGACTTATAGGGTAGGCGACCTAGTAGAGTGAGCGACTTATGGGATTGACCGACCTAAGAGATAAGCTAGTTAACGACTTAGTAGTTAAGTCGTTAGACGACTTAAGGTGTTAAGTATTAGGTCGTGTGGACTCAGTCGGAGTGGTTGGCTAAGTCTTAGGTCGCGTGTTGGCTTAAGTATTAGGTCGCGTGATTCTTAAGTCGTAAGTCGTGTCTAGTTGTGAGCTGTTAAGTCGCATGGACCTATAGGTCGTATGGATGCGGTTCTGCTAAGTGTTAAGTCGTAGGTCACGCGCATTCTTAAGTCGTAGGTCGTTGAGTCGTAGGATGGCATAGCAGTTGAGTCGTTAAGTCGTATAGGAGCAGGTGTTAAGTCGCAACCGACTTAGGGGTTAGCTGCTAAGTCTTATGTCGAAAGTTCACTAAGTCGTTGTCTGTTAGGTTGGAGGCTTTGTTAAGTCGGAGGTGTCTTAGGTCGTAAGTCGGAGACGACTTAGGAGATAGCCGAGTTACGACTTAGTGGATTTTCAGCTATAAATAGGAAGGGTTTTTCTCACTTTTTGGGATCCGGATTTCGAAGCGACGAAGTGCTGCCATTTTGAGAGCTCGACTTCTACACTTCTTCACTTCTTTTCTCCACTCTAATCTAGTGCTTCCTTTCATCCAAATCGAAGATCAAGATTGAAGATCCAAGAGCTAAAGTTGAAGATCTTCATCCTTTGAAGTGAGATTTCTTCGTTTGAAACGGATTCGTGATAGATCAAGCTTGATCCTTCGCTGTCCAGATCTGAAGCGTGTTGATTTGAGGTTGTTTAGGTGATTTGGTGAGTGGTGATTATCTCTCACACGGATCCAAAGGAGTATATCGGATTGTTGGCTCGATTTGGTGTTAAAATAATGATTTCCATGCATTTTCTTCATCCTAAGTGTAGATCCACATAGATCCATTGTTCATGATGATTTGACAACCATTTTTACTAAGTGTTAACCTATGCAAGTTCATTCATCAAGATTGTAGAGATAATTCTCATGATTTCATGCTTGTTAGACTTTCAACACTTTATTTACGAAATTGCCATTATTGTGATAATTGTCTATTTAGATCTTATTTAAATGCTTGATTGTTTGGATTAATGTTTGACTTGGTTGATTGCTATGAATTAGATGATTGATGATTTGATTTAGATTGAAGATGATTCAAAAGCTAAGGGAAAGGCTCTTGAATTGGGAAAGCTGCTCGTGGCATATGTAGCGGGATGATGAAGCTCTTATGCATAGATGATGATGTTGAGATGAGACTTTGCGAGGATGTGATGAAGCGAAGTATGATATGAGATAGTCTTGGTCTAATCCAGACGGGATCATTCCAAGCACGTTGGTAACTCGGTGATATGATTCGAGTTAAGAGTAATGGATGCTTGAAAGGCGCTTGAGCTAGTATGGAGATAGTCGTCAAGGAGGATGACTAGGAGGCTTGGATAGCATCGTTGTTGAAGGTTCTAGCATGCTCTAAGCAAGAGTACGTTTGGGCAGATTCGATAGTCCCAACGGCCAACTGTTGATGGTCGAGTACTCTGGGCAGATTCGATAGTCCTAGGCACGGGCTGCGACGACGTGCGGGAGTTATGTCTAGAACCGGGGTTTCCATTAGCCCTTGATGGACGGCTGAAAGAATGTGCCGGTCATTCAATTAACGGTGATATCGAAGCAGTGATAGCCAGAGTCATGGATGTTTGGTTGTATCGTCATTAGATCTCAAGAGCGGTATTTTCTTGGTGCTTATCTGATCTTGGTTTAGGCCTTGGGAGTTTGTACCTGGAAAACATCGCCCTTGACTCGAGTGATAATAGCTTTACTTTAAATTGTATGCTCTGCTATGTTTGCTTCTGCTTAGTGTGCGTCTGAGGGCTATCACTGTAGAATGAGGTTGGAATGGGAGGGTTGTATTCCTATTCCTTTTCCTTTATGCTCTTTTGGTATGTTGTTAGTTAATTTACTGCTCACTGAGACTGTTGTCTGACTCAAGGCTTTATGTTTTAATTCTTATTGCCTTGGGCTGTTCATCCATTTTGGGACGGGCAGACTAGGTAGCAGGTGACAGGTGCTGTTCTTGCTTCTCACGATGCTGATATCGAAGACGAGCTAGAGGGTTGCATATTATCTTCTTACTATATGTACTGGGTGTTCCGCTGTTTGTATATTCTTTGAGTGTTGTGTAGTGAGGATTGATGTATTGACTATTTGGATGCTTGTATTCAACTATTATGAAGTTTTATATGATGGCATTTTATTCTGTAAAGCTTCACTATACATATGTTCTATTGTATTTTGTCTATGCGCTGTGAGTGATACGATAGATTCTGTTGTTTTTAATTTACCCTGACAATCGTCCATGGTCGCCTGGCACACTTTACAGCGCACTTTCTCTAGATTCGGTGCAGGGGTCATGGGCGGTCGTCACACCTAGAAAAGAATAAGAGAAAACGACTGCTACAATCGTACTTTAGTTCTTATAAATTATTTATAAGATATTGGTTTTGATCTAAACTTTGAAACAAGTAGTGAAAACAATTACTATTGTAGTTTAGATCTTACATATATAATTAGATGATATAAATCTACCGGGAAATTCAAAAGCTATGCATCAACGTTAAGCAGATTTATACTTAGCAAGTATTATGGGTCTATGAGGAAGAGATTATCATGGGAAGTGTAATCACTATGAAGGACAACAACAATTCTCTAGATATTGAGATAGTCGTTGATTACTTTTTGAAAGAGATATGATGCAAATTCGAAATTTCCAATTACATGAAGTGCTAATTTTTATGTTTGTTGCATTTCTTACGATGTTGATAAAGCAGTTGATTACTTTCTTTGCTCTCTTTTATTATTTTCTGAAATTAACTTAGTCTCATTCGCATTTCAATAAATAGCCAATTTGTGATTGTCCATACGTAAAAACCTACAGCATTACGTATACTTCAACATCATGTTGTAAGACCCAAATTTTTTTACCAACGGTGTTTACCTATTTCCCATATGCACGTGCATCGCACGTGCCAAAGTACTCGTACGTGTATATATGTATGTATGTATGTGTGCATGTATGTATATGTATGTGTGTGTGTGTATGTGTGTGTGTGTGTATATTAGACAATACATATTTATATAGAGGGGCTAATATGTCCCTTGCGGTATAAATCATAACATACACAGTCATTTTAAACCATGTACACTATATATGTTGCACTTGCACGTACACACACATGTATATATAATATGCATGTTACATTATATTATATAAATATAACATTAAAATAAAACATTATTTACAATAAATAAAATATTAATTTTATTTAAAATTAATTTAGATCGGATCTAAATAAATTTAGACTTCATAGATCCAATAAGATCCAAAATGGAACAAAAATTTTGAATTACCAATTTACCCCACTAAGTGCTGGCCTAGATCCAACAATCGTATTAGAGTCCAATTTCCTATATGTTCTAAATTAGTTATGTTATGGCTAACTAATTAAGTTTATCCATTTAGCAGTGTCTACAAAAGAAGTGTCGAAAGTTGGGTTTGGGCAATCAAGTACCTTGCCTTGCCTAACTATCGGCCTGGCCCAAAAGGTGAAGTGAGCCCAAAGGTTGCCTCTAATAGAAAAGGCCCAGATTGAATTGGGCATTGGACTAATTTTTCATTTTTTTTGAAATTAAAATAAAAGTTTACATTTAAGAATTAAATTTAAAATAAGAAACATATTATAAAAGTTATAATATAGTTTTCAAACCGTTTTGAAAACACTATAAAATTAATTTTGAAAAATTAATTATTAATAAGATTAGTAAAATAAATTAAGTTAATAAATTAAATAGTTAATTAATTAAAATATGTATACATGTATAATATATAATGATATATGTTATGTTGTTTTGAATTGTTTAAGATATGTAAGTATATATGTATATAAAAGAATTTTCAAAATTAATAACGTTTAGTTAAAATTATTTAATTAAATAAATTACTAAAAGTTAATTAATATAATATATATAGAAAGAAATATGTGTGTAACTATAAGTGTTATAGTATACATATTCAATATAAAATGTTTTGACTAAATAAAATAACATTAATTAAAATGTTAATTAGTTAAATTAATTAAATAAGATTTAATTAGTATAATGTTATACATAAGTCTATTATACAAGTAATTTAAATTATAAAAGTTACATAATAATAAAACTTATATAATATGAATATATAAATTAAAGGTGGAACACTAAGAAACCCTAAATAGACTTAAGGGATAAATACATATCTATAGTACGTATATCATGATTTCTGATGTGTTCGACACTTAAATCATGATGGTATTTCATAAGATGTACATTATTTTATAAGTCGATATCACTCAATATAATATATTAAAGATTACGAATCTTTAATATAAAGTTATCCTCTACAGTTTATATATTAATAGATTACTTGCATGCTCCTTAGTTGTTGATATTCCTCAAGCTAAGGATGTTATGTGTAGTACCATTAATATATTGAATAGACGAGGTAAGATATATGTATATGTTTGTTGATATTCCTCAAGGTACATATATTTATACTTAGGCCATCGCGAAATGGTAGGTATGAATGAATAATCGCTTTTGATTTGTTGAAATTTCTCAAGGTCAAAATGAGATTAGGACAAGAAATCATGAGTTAGGAGTTGCATGTGATACAACCGATAAAGTGTTATCCATCGTTTGTAGGATTATGATTTGTTGATTTCCCCAAGATTAGAATCCCAAGGCAAATGAGTCCTAACACCCACTAGTGAAGTCGAATGACTTTTATGTTTCCTCTTAGGATTTAGAAAAACATAAAAGACTAGTATGAGCTTATCAGTAAAATGAAACATAAAGTTTAACATTACTAATATTATGAGAACATCTACTATGAAATTGTCATAATATACTAAGTTAAAACTTGCAAAAAAATATCTACACCCAAGCTATTTTTTGAAAATGACAAACTCAACGAACCTAACTACGTCGATTGGCTAAGAGCGAGTAAGATAGCGTTTACTTATGAACGTCTTTGGTTGTCGATAATTGCACCTCCAAAAGAACAACCCGCTGATGATGCGGACCTCGAACTAAGGCTTGCTTATGATAAATGGGTTTCGAACATAGAAATCACCCAATTTTTTGTGCTCTCTATGGTCAAACCGTTATAGAGGTAGCACGAAAACATGTCTGTCCATGAGATTTTTAATAGTCTTAAAGCTCTTTTTGGTGAATAGTCATGTTTCGCAAGGTATGAACTTTCGAAGAAACTGTTCAATACCAAAATGACTAAGGGACGGAAAGTGGACGATTACGATCAAGTGATGAAATGCTATATTGATGTACTTTCACGGTTAGACGTAGCGATAAGCAACAAAATGCAAGTAGACTTAATCCTTGGGTCTCTTACTCCCTAATATGAGCCATTCATATTAAACTATAATATGAACCAGTTGAATGTAGGCCTTATAAAGCTCCTCAATATGTTAAGGTCGGCCGAGTCTTCGTCCAAAGATCAAGGAGTCGTACCTACTGTTAAGGGGAACGCATCATCTTCAAAAGGTTCAAAGAAACGGAAAAGGTTTACCAAGAAAATAAGAAGACTATTGCTACAGGCAAGGGTGAATGTCATTATTGTCACAAGAAGGGTCACTGGAAACAGAATTGTCCGAAGTACTTGAAGATCGTTAAAGAGAAGAAGCAGAATGGTCATACCTCTCCATCGGCTATATTTATGATTCAAAATTGTGGTTTTAGATACTGGATTTGAAACTCACATCTGTAATTCATTATAATGGCTTAGAAACTCGCATCACATGGCACAGGGAGAAACAAGGCTTCAAGTTGCTGATGGCTCTATTGTAGATGCAACGAAAGTTGGAGATTTTCATTTGAGTTTGCCAAGTGGATTTGTTTTGAAATTAAATAATTGCTATTATGTAAAAAAAAATTATTTATGGAATTATTTCTGTGTATAGATTATCTGAGACTGGTTATGTTTTTCATTATGCTAATAATGTTATGAATGTTACTTTAGATGGTAATAAACTCCATGATGGTATTTTAGACAATGACATTTATGTGATCAATACAAATTATGTCCGTTATATGAGTAGTTCTTCGAATAACGATATAAATAAAAATTATCTTTGGCATTGTAGGCTAAGTCATATAAGTGAGAAACGATTACACAAATTGAAAACCAAAGGTTTTTTTACCATCATCTGGTTCTGAATCATTTTATACATGTGAATCGTGTCTCAACCGTAAGATGTCCAAGCACACCTTTAGTAGGAGCAATGAAAGAGTTGATGAACTCTTGGGTCTCGTGCATAGTGATGTATGTGGCCTAATGCCTGTAATTACTAAAGATATTTGTTTTTATTTTGTAACTTTTATCGATGATTTCTCGAAATTAAGATATGTGTATCTTATAAAAAACAAATCCGATGTCTATGAGAAGTTTATTGAATATAAGAATGAGGTTGAAAATCAGACGAACTGAAAGATTGAAATACTTCGATCTAATCTACGTTGGACAAGAACTCCAACAGTACTTAAATGATAATTGGATTATCTCTCAGGTTACTACACCGTACACTCCGCAACATAATGGTGTTTTGAAACGAAGGAACATTACCTTATTAGATATGGTTCGTTTCATGATGAGTAAGACCGAGTTACATCTGTCCTATTGAGGATATGAACTAGAAATCGCAGCGCATGTAGCGATCCTGAGTTCGGCCTTCGAAAATCGGCACCCGTACTTCACTTGTACTCAAAATGCCGCAGATTCAAACGCCGAATCTGGGTCACCGGGGCTTATAACACAGTAAGTATAACAACACAGTGAAAGAAAGAAATAAATGATATCATATACAACTCCAATGAATACAATATCCAGAATGATATACAACAATGATATCAATAATACACAGCAATATCAGAGATATGGTACAATGCCACAGCGGAAATAACAATAATGGAAGAGATCACTCCAAATGATCTACAAAAGAGAATGACTCCAACAACTCCAACATCAAGCTCGAACCACCATCACGATGCACAAAGATAAGCAAGTGCAGTCATCCACTCCGATGAAGTGAACTAGCTCCAGATAATCTACTAACCTGAATATCTGAGAAACCCAACTCTAGACTGCCCGTGTGGAAAATTGTGGGCACCCAGAGTTTAGGAAGGAAACAATAAACTCCGAGTCAGTCATGGGACTGGTGTGAGCAACAAAAACAGTTTATCTTTAAACAAACAACAAAAGAATTTTTTAATATTGAAATCCGCAATGCTTTTGGAAAATGAAACTACCATAAGACCTCCCGCCACACACACAATGCAATCGCAGAATTGGAGGAGATTTCTTCTTATGATAGTCAAACATGCTTACTACGCAAGAAAAACTCTTTTGATATTATTACTAGAGCATAGTGTTGGAAAACCTTTCGAAAGTATAATATTAATCTTAGCCAGCATACAACCATTATTGTATGCCTACTATAGCTACTGTGTTCAATAGCAGGTTACCGCCACATTCCATAGCAGGTTATACAACTAAAACCGTACAAGATTCGTATTGTTTCTTTGGATTTCCAACAAATGGTCAGGCAAAGGAACTTCCTTACACCGAAATGGAAACGCCTCTGGAAAGATGCCCTGAGAGTCAACCTGCTCTCTGCAAACACAAGGCCGACGCTACCTCACGCTGTACAGATGTAACTAGGTAGCTAACACACGAGCTATGCCATCCCCCGGTCATTACCGACCTTTATCCGAGGTACCTCGATCACAAAGCAACAACCACAAAGTATAATAAATTTGCAGCATCAACATAGGTAAAATACCCGGGCTCCATACCATGATATCACCTTTTATCCAGAAGGAAATGACATACCCTAGGGGCGCTACCCCAAAAAAAACCTTGCCGCAACATTCCTGTTTTGACCATTACCGGGTTGTGAGGCTCGACGAAGTCTCGTCCACAAAGCTACGCTTTTTCACAAAGCCGTGCTTTGATCAACAAATAATCAATAAATAATCATCACACAGCAACACTCAGCATGCCACACTACCAAATTGTGAGTATATCACTGATAAATTTCAACTACATAACCTCTGAGCTCGTACGTCTCAGAAAGGGGTGTTAATCTAAGAGAATAAATTCTCCGCCACCAACAAAAATGTATTTGAAAGAAATCAGCTTTATATCTCAAAGTGTAATGTCAGACATACAACCATACAAGTCTGTTCCGGGTTCGAACAGAACCGAAGGCACTTCCAAAGAAGCCCTTGCAAATCCAGGTATTCACAATCCCGATCGAACTTCCCATCACTTAGGGAATCTCTATACCGGAGCCATGATGCAGAGAAAATCGACAGGTAATCCTTTCGTTTACGAAAATACCCGGTCTTCACCACCTGTCTTCAATGCTATCCATATACGTCGTATCATTATTCGGAATGGGTTATATGTCACAAAGGTCCTACCTCGGCTAAACCGAATAACGAGCGCAATTAAAAATCATATGGATACTGGGGTCTCAGTTAAATCACAGCTTAAAGCCCAAAACTTTTCATTCGAATGGTTAAAACAAATTACCATTTCCAATCTTTTAAACAAAAAGATTCAATTCACAAAGTTCACCCCATTCACAAAGATCCATTCATGGATTTCAAAACAATTTCCATTTTAATTGAATAGGTTTACTCGTTAAATCTTTAAATCAAGATTTAACTTATAGCTTTCAAAACTCGTTTCCAAAGATTCATTCATAGCCTTTCAAAACAATTCTATTTTAAGTTGGATTAACTCATCCGGTCTTTGAATCAAAGACTCATTTCATAGTTTTCAAAACATTTCAATTCCATTTCAAACTTGAAACCTTTCAACACAAATTGGAAGTTCATTACTTATGTGAAAGCTTTTACTATTTGAAAACAAATAGTTTCGTTTCAGAAAAAATCCAGTTATATTTACACGAGTTAAAACCCTTGAATTAAATTCAAATTCCCAAATCAATACCTTTAAAATGGTTTAACCTATATATAACTTGTACAGCATCTTTAATCCCTAGTTTTAAATCATAGGATTCAATTTCAAACTTGAATTCAAATTTAAATCAAATTATTTAAATTTTCAAAACTCGATTAAGTTATTCAAAATAACTTTTATCTTTGAAACTCATTTACAAAAGCGTTAACATTTAACCCAGATCCATTTCCAAAATCAATTGAAATTAAAATTTCAATTTCAAAAATATTAAATTTAAATCATCCGTGACTTAACCGATTTCCTCGTGAAATCCATATTTGTGTGTGTAAAAGTGTGGTCCAGGGGTTTAACACACAATAGTGCAACATCCTTCAATCATCACAGATTAAATACAACAATATATTTGATAAGCGGTATAACTATAACGCTTATCTTTCATTCACAGATCACAGATATATATATTACAGTCATCCGAGATAAATAAATTACACTACAGATCATGACATAAATCAAGATGTATCAGTAAGCATCTCATATCAGGGATATCAAACAATTCAATCATCCAATAGAATCCAAACATTCATAAGTAAGATCAATTCAATTATCTGATTAATTTAAATCAGATTAAGATCTATGAATACATTTACTAGTCATGGTAAATTAGAAATCAATTTATTATCAAATATTTAATAAGTTATCCTTTCAATTAATCATTAATTAACCCTTACTTAATAATTAATTCTCTTAATCAATTACAATAACTAATCAATTATTCCTTAATTAATCATTATTACTCAATCACTTCCATTAATTGATTGACCTTAATAAATTAATTATTCTCAAATTAATTACCTTAATTAATTTATCACATTATCCTTAAATCAATTATTGCTTAATCACTTGACTAATCAACTTTAGTCATTAATTAATTTAATTAATAATCCTTAATTCACAAATTAATTACATTGATTAATCCTTTAATTATACTGAGTGATCATCGCTTAATTATATTTCTAAATTAAATTTTAAAATAACTTAAGCATTCAAGTTAAACAAATTTTATAACTTTCTTAAATCAAATGTTAAATAAAACATTTATTATATATAAAAGAAATTTATTTAAGAAAAATGTTTAAGCTAGATTTATTTAAAAATTTAAAACTTGCTTTTATTTAAACAAAAAAAAGCTGTTTAAATATTTGCTTCGGGTTCAGCCCGGCTCTTACCCGAGTCAAGCCCCGAGTAATTCTTCCCTTTTTTTTTCGTTCTTTCCCTTTTTAAAAACTTGTTAAACTTTAACTGTTAACCTGTCTTACACTCACATTCCACTACACGAGCCCATACTCGAGTTTCCTTCTCGTTTACCCGAGCTTCTTCCCCTTTATTTTCAAAAACTTTGAATTTTTATTTTAAGTTTTTAAAACTTACAGTCTACACTCAAAATCGCTCGAGCTTATACTCGTGCCACAACCCCAAAAGCACGACCCCTCCTTCGAGTTCACATCACTACCACACTCCAGATACCAAATCATCAATGTGCACCTGCACAGTTGCCAACGACGACGGTGACTATCACCGTAACCTCCAACTCAACGACCATCACCCCAACATCCATTCCCGAACATCCAAACTCAAGCACGAGCCTCAAATCAAAAACGAGAGAAGGGTAGAATGTAACGATCCCGAATTTAATTAAATTTAAATTGATAATTAAATGAATTTTTGAATAAAATTTGTGAAATAAATCGATTTAAGTGATGCGAGTTTCCCCGATCTTCGAATAAATTTTGGATGAATCATTTAAATTAAAAATATTGTATATATATTGAATTTGAGTTTAAATCTAAAATAGGTGGTTTAAAAATACAATTTTATAAGATAAAGTATAAAGTAAATACATTAAGTAAAAATCTAACAATGAATCAAAATGGAAGTTCATTTACATTTTTAAAGTAACATTAGCTAGATTCTAATAACATATTTAGAATAGAAATTATTTATACTATGAAATAATAAGACTAAAGAAGAAAAATAAAATATAACATAACTAAAGATAAGTATGAAAACAAAATAAAATATGCAACCAACAAACAATATATATACAACACACATATACATCAAGGACAATATATATATATATATATATATATATATATCAAACAGCAAAGCAACAATTAATACAAGTAGGTAAACATAATGTCTTCAGCCAAGATAAAAATGCAAACAAAAATACAAGACAAATACTATATTAGCCAAAACAAAGTAAGTCAACAAGCATGGCATATGAAGCATAAGGTACATAGGTATTTAATGCAAGTACCTCTAGCATACAAAAGAAATCATATCAGCCGAGCTAAAAGAAAGCAAAAGAAAAGAAAAATGTAGGCAAGCATAAACAAAGTGTACAAGCAAAATATTAGTATAATAGAACCAAAGAAAGGACTTAAGCAATTTAATGCAGCCTATATCTTTAGTACACCAGAAGGAAATAAAAATTGATATTGTACAAGCTAATTAATGCAAGCACAAAATTGTATCCATCAGCCACCAAGCAATGAAGAAATATCATCTCGTATTGCTCTAAACAAATAATATCACCGGTACAAATGAAAAGTATCAATACCCTGTATACTTTAAAACTTCATGTACACATCAAATTATCATTCCAGTTTCGTTCTTCAAAACTGAGAAAAACAAAAGCAAGTGTCACTCAAAAAGCTTCAACAAGCTTTAGAGTTAAAAGTTTCAGAATTCAAACCCAAAGTAAAGATCAAAATGCTTTCCAGAGTTCTTTCTTCCAGGCTCTGTCTTCATTTTACAGTGAGTAACTTTCATTTGAAACATCTTTAAATATGAATCTGAGGTATGTATTAGCTATGAACATATGTGTTTATGTAGAAGAAATTCACTGAGTATGTGAAGAAAGTTTGATGTGCAGGCTGTATAATATTCTCTGTTCTTTTCCCTTTCTTTGAATTTTATCACAAGCCTTGTCTTCAAAAAAATCATTTCTACCCAATCTATTTGATATTTTGACTTAGAGTTAAAATAAATTGTGTTTGTTTAACCTTGAACTGGATTTTTAAAATAAATTCAACTTAAATTAACTTGGCAGCATCTCTAGAAAGCAATACGTTTGAATACAATCTCGAATTGATCAAAATTCGAATTTTTTAATTTGTGAATCCAGGTATGCAAGTCGAATCTTTATACTAAAACATGATTTTTGAAGCTTAAATCATGATTTTTAGATGAGGGATGTAAGAGTAGTTGAGTTTGTTCGAATTTGTGCGTTTCGAGTTGCTGCAGGCGATCTCATCGATGGGGAAGGTCGTGGTCCCCAGGGGTGGTAGAGGAGCAAACGGAGATGCGAGGAAAAATGACTAGTGGATGGTCTGAGCATGGTGGTGGAAGCGGTTGGCAATTTAATTTCCTAAACCTAATTTTTACTGTACGTAAATAATCGATCACCATGGCTCACTGAGACGATCGAGTTCTATCGGGTTTTGGGTAATGGAGGTGGACTGGTAGCGGAAGACGTAGTCGGAATTTCATGAACGCTGGTGGCCGAGGCGTCGAGAACGAGGCGTTGATAGGTGGATGGTGGGTTACAGTTTGTTTCCAGGTTTGGGGTTATCTCCTCGATTTTGATTCGCGTGGTGGTTGGGTGATCTGAGAGTTCGAGGAGGCTCGCGTGCGTTTGTGTGGTCGTTGACGATGTTCGCGATGGCCTACAGTGGCTGGAGTCGATGGGGTAGGTGCACGCGTGTACATTTGTGCACCTGGAAGGTATGTGCTTTGGAGAAGAAGAAGAGGCTCAGAGTCGAGTGCGTGCGAATGGGGAATGGACTCGAAGCATTCGAGTTAAAACGCGTGAGTGGAACGAGAGAGGCTCGGGAATTTTGTGTGATTATACAGGCATTTTAAAATACACGAAGTTTTAAAGTTATGACGTAAATTTTATTTAGTTTTAATGGCAATATAAAGTGTACAAAGTTTCAAGCAATTTCTATTCAAGATTTTAAAGTATAAGAAATCAAATAAGTTTCCAAATTAGAATTATTGAATAAGATTTTAAAACAAGATTCAAGGGTTAAATGTTAAGACTAAATGTTTTAAATTGTTTTGGAAAATAAATTGATTTAGAAATGATATGATGATAATGAATTAATTTATAAGTATTTTCAAATGGAATTTAATAATGTTTGAATTAAAAAGGTGATTAGGGTAAGCGTATTGAACTTTAATTAATCAATATTTTTGTATAAAATAATTTAAAGCATTAAATTTAGATAATGAAATTAAGTAATGAATTAAGATAAAATGGCTTATCTTCAATTAATTAAGGTGGATAATTAAAGATAGGTTGATCTATTGATTGATTAAATTAAGGTAATTAATTTAAGGTTACTTGCTTAATTACTTAAAGAATAATGTGTTAATGTGATTAATTGATGGTTAATTTATTGATGTAATTGATTTAAAAGATAATTACTTTGTGTGATTGAATTAAAATTAATTACTTGCGTAATTGATTTAAAAGCTAATTACTGAGTGTAATAAATTAAGGATAATAAATTAGGGGTATTTAATCACTTAAAGAAAATTACTTAATCAAAGGTAATTAATGATTAAAATTGATTAATCAAGTGATTGAAATTAATTTGGAATTTATTAATATAAGTGATTATGAATAATCACTTATTGTAATTAATTAAGAATAATTAATTAAATGATAATTAATTAAAAGTTGATTAATTTAAAAATAATAAATGATTAAAGGACAATTAATCCAATGATTTGAAAATTAATTGATGTTAATTAACTATGATGGTTGACCCATTTGATTTGAATTAATCAGATAATTTATTGAGCTTACTGACGGATGGTTGAATTCTATTGATTGTCGAACTGTTGATATTATGCTTTGTGCTATGAATTGTTTTGACGTGATCTGTGATTTCTGTTTCTGTGATATATTACTATGTGAATATGAAACTCTTGGCCCGTAAAACGGCACTTGAATTTCGATGCGACAGGGAGTCGGATTCCAGTTGGTTATCCGAAACCCACATCGAATTATAATAGTTAATCTTTGTGACCGATAAATTTATTTTATCTATGAATCTGTGAATGAAGATAAGCGTTATCGATTATACCGCTTATCGATATATCTGTGATGATTGATGTTGCACTATTGTGTGTTAAACCCCTGGACCACACTTTTACACACACAAATATGGATTTCACGTGGAAATCGGTTAAGTCACAGATGATTTTAAATCTAATATTTTTGAAATTGAAATTTTGATTTCAATTGATGTTGAAATTGGAAATTTGGGGTTTAAAGTGAAAAGCTTTTGAAATAGAATTTCAAAGATAAAAGTTATTTTGAATAACTTAATCGAGTTTTGAAAATTTAAATAATTTGATTTAAATTTGAATTCAAGATTGAAATTGTATCCTATGATTTGAAACTAGGGATTAAAGATGATATAAATGTGTTTATATGAAGTTAAACCATTTAAAAGTATAATTTTGAGAATTTGAATTTAAACCCCAAGAACTTTAACTCGTATAAATGAATCAGATTTTCCGAAATGAAAACTGTTTGTTTTCAAATGATAAAAGCTTTCATATAAGAAATGGAATTCCAGTAATTAAAGGAATTTCAAGATTGAGTTGAAAAATGGTTTTCTAAGTTATGAATGAATTCTTTTTGAAAGCTATGAATTAAATGTGTTCATTTTCAACAAATTTACAATGGCGATTTATGTAAACCATTCGAAATGAAATTGTTTTGAAAGTTATAAGTTAAATCTTTAATTTCAAGATTTAACGAGTTAAACTGAGATGGAAATTGGTTTTGGGAAAAATCTGTGAATGAATCTTTTGTTTAAAAGATAAAAATGTGGAAATTGTTTAAACCATTAAAGGTTGTTAAAATAAATCTTTTTCTTTAAAGATTTGAAAATGGTAATTTGTTAAACCATTTGAAGAAAGATTTTGGGTAATAAGTTGTGACTTAATTGAAATTCCAATGTCCATATATTTTTAAATATTGCACTCACTATTCGGGTTAGCCGGGAAAAGACATTTGTGTCATATAACCCATTCCGAATAGTAATATGTCGTATATGGATGGCATTTGAAGACCGGTGTTGAAGACCGGATATTTTCGAAAATGAAAGGACAACCTGTCGAATGTCTCTGCACTGAGTTGCTCCGGTATAGAGATTTATATCACTCTTTTGTGATGGGAAGTCCGAACGTGATTGAAAATTATCCGAATTTGCAAGGGCTTCGTGAGAAATGCCTTCGGTTCTGTTCGAACCCGGAACAGACTTGTATGGTTACGTGTCTGATATTACACTTTGAGATATAAAGCCGATTTCTTTCAAATACATTTCTGTTTGGTGGCGGAGAATTTATTCTCTTAGCTTAACACCCTTTTCTGAGACGTACGAGCTCAGAGGTTATGTAGTTGAAGGTTATCTGCGATATATTCCCAATTTGGTAATGTGGCATGCTGAGTGTTGCTGTTTGATGATCATTGTTTGATCATTTGTGATATGATCATTTGTTTGATCATTTATCTTTGTGATCATAGGTTGATCATCTGTTGACCCAAAGCATGGCTTTGTGACAAAGCGTAGCTTTGTGGACGAGACTTCGTCAGGGCCTCACAACTCGGAAATGGTCGAAACAGGAATGTTGCGGCAAGGTTATGAGGGTCGCGCCCTTTAGGGTATGTCATTTCCTTATGGAAAGGGGTGGTGTCATGGTATGGAGCCTAGATACTTACTCATGTGGACACACCTTATTTATGATGTGTGATGTTGGTTACCGAGCGCTCGAATAAAGGTCCCAAAGGACCGGGGGATGGCATATTCGTGAGTTACCTGTTACAGGGGTAACCCGGCCTTGTTGGCAGAGAGCAGTTTGTCTCTCGGAGCGTCCAGCCAGAGGCGTTTCTTTCGTGGCATAGGAAGTTTCTTAGCCTGACCATTTGTTGGAAATCCATTTCCCAATACGGAACTTGTACGGTTTTAGTTGTAGAACCTGCCATTTACTTATGGTGGCGCCCCACTGTTTAGATGGTAGCTATAGTAGGCATAGTTCGAAATGTCTATGCTGGCTAAGATTAATATTATACTTTCGAAAATGTTTTCCACTATGCACTAATAATAATATCAAATGATTTGATTTTGCGTAGTAAGCATCTTTGACTATCATAAGGAGAAATCTCCTCCAATTCTGCGTTTGCATTGTGTGTGGCGGGAGGCCTTATGGTAGTTTCATTTTCCAAAAGCATTGCGAATTGACTTTAAAATTCTCTTATTGTTCGTTTTTAAAGATAAACTGTTTTTGTTGCTCACACCAGTCCCACGACTGATTCGGAGTTTATTGTTCCCTTCCTAAACTCTGGGTGCCACTATTTTCCACACGGGCAGTCTAGAGTTGGGTTTCTCAGATATTCAGGTTGAGTAGATCATCTGGAGCTAGTCAGTCCTTGGACGACTGACCTTGCTTTTCGCTAGCTATGGATTGGAGCATTCTATTGGAGATATTCTATCCGTTGCTGATGTTATCTTTTCTTTCCGCTGCTATTTCTTGTATCATATCTCTGATATATATTGATATCTGTTGTATCATTCTGTTGTATCATATTGTATCAGATTTTTGTATCTGTCATGGTATCAATGTATTATTCATTTATTCCGCTGTGTTGTTTACTTAATGTTGTTATAAGCTCCGGCGACTCGGATTTGAACGGTCGAATCTATGACATTCGAGTACGATGTAAAGTATGGATGTCGATTTTCGAGCGCGAAAAATCCAAGACGTTACATAAAAACTGGAACACACAACATCACCAGGAAATGTCTCGATCACCTCACTCTGACCACCAGAATCGTTGCCATTTCGGCCTCCCAATCATCTCCCCTTCCCGAGATTATTCCCCTTGGTCTGGTGAAGCTCGATCCACCATAGAAGGCGCACTGCCCAAATTTACAATCTCGACCAAAACTAGGTTTAGAAACTAAACCACTTCACCGATGATGCCACGACGACCTCTACGATCTCCAACCATTTTTCCTACCCTCGTTGTACATCCCTCTACTTCCAGACGAGGTCCCGACCACCCAGCAACAGTAGATCACCAGAATTTTCCACAAAACTCGAAACCATACAACTTCGAATTTCTCAATCAATACGATATTAAAAATCCTGATTCTCCCTTTAAAATTCATGGTTTTCCAAGACGAATTTAGTAATATAGGTGAATCAATAAATTATGAGATTCGAATTTATCATGTTTATGAAATTTTTCACTGTATATTTAAATTTCCAGATAAACTCAAGCTAATTCTTCCCAAAAGTATTTTTAAGACCTAGACCTTGATGATACAAACAAGTTTCATTTAGACCTTGAAATTTAACAAGAATCATAGGAAGAGATATTGATTTTTAAACAGGTTTTGAAACCTGAAACTCAGGACAGAAGTGAATTTGCCTGTATATCAGACATGCACAAACAAGTACTACCTATATACATACATCCACATTCATTTCATACATGCAAACATCATTCACATCATAATTTCAAAGAAGATCACAGGCATCACAGATAAAAACAAGTTTAAGCTTTTTAGAAAGAAGTTTACTCACCTGGATTTCCAGAAAGAAGAATAGAGGTTTTCCAGATTTTTGAAACAGGCTTATGAAAGTTGCAAGCTGAATCCTTTAATCTCCGGTTTGTTTTGAGTTGAACTGGAGTGTTGTTTTAGTTGAATTATTGTTTGAGTTTTTAAGATGATGTTTATTCCAGTTTTACTCAGCTTGACTGAAATGAGGAGAAGCTTGATATATAGAAAATGAGTTGTACAAGTGATATATTATTTTGTACAATACAGTTACAAGATTTTTTTCTTTGCTTGGTGGCTAATAATTTTACTTCGGTGGATGATATAATCTTTGAACATTTCGAGTTGACCAATGTTGTGCTAGCATTTATTATGTTGTACAAATTTGTTTATATTTTTTCCTTCCTTTCATTTCAGCTGTACAAATGAAGATAGTTGTGTTGTGATGGCTTCATTAATTAACAGTTGTACAAATATATATTTTATGTCTTCATTTCAGCTGTAATGTTTGAGATAACATGATGGCTTCCTTCACAAGCTTTTGTTTACTTGTTTTCATGTTTGCATACTATTCCCATGTACATTTATTTTTTTGTTTCATTTGCAAGTGTACATGTATTTTATTTTCTTTTGTTTTGGCAAGTGGTTCATGAATATATATTTGTCTTTGAATACATTTCTATTTTTATTTTTGTATCTATTTTATTTGTATTGATTTCTATTTATTTATTAATACGATATTAAGATCTATGTTTTACTTTACATTATATAAAACTATATATATTTTACTTGGTAATATAGATGAATTTCTAGATTTTATTTTGTTATTAGATTTTATCCAATGTATTTATTTTAATATTTATTTTTATAGTTTATATAATTCTAGAATTATTTAATATGTTCATTTCACATTTTATATAACTATAAATTTATTTGAAATATTTGTTTAACATCAACACTTATTTGAATTCTATAAATATATTTTTATAAACTCAAATTATTATTATTAAACCATTTATTTACGATTTGAATTCAAATCAAATATATACACATATATATTACTTCAAATTTACTCATATATGCTCAAATACATATATATACACATATATACAATATTTAACTCTAAATGATTTAACACATTTTTATTTGATTTCGGAGAAACTGGCATCACTTTAATCGATTAATTTCACAATTTTTATCCAAAAATTCATTTAATTATCAATTTAAATGTAATTAAAATTCGGGGTCGTTACAGCGCGTATGTTGAATTTGTTATCCATTAAATCTGTGCCTAAGATGCCATATGAGTTGTATTGGAACTGGGTCAGCCCGTAGCGGATTAATTGCTTGAATTTTATTTTCTTACCTTTTTGGACCTTTATTGGGCCAATGTACTCTAAATTTATTTTTAACATTTCTAAATTTTGTTTTAAATCAAACCGATATTTTATTTAATTCATAAATAATTTTTTATTTTTTTATAGTTTATTATATATAGTATATACATGTGTATCGTATACACATATGTGTGTACGTGCACATGTAACATAATATAGTGTACATGGTTTGACATGCCCATATATAGATGCTGTGATTTACATCATAACGGAAGCCCCTCCTATATACACATGTGTTGTCTAAATGTATACATATATGTATACATAAATAATAGAATATATATATATACAATTATATGTATATTATAAAATAAGATTTAAATAATGTACTTATATATATATATATATATCTGTGTGTGTATATAAAATATAATTAGATTGCAAAATTGTTTTGAATTTTAATATGCAAAAATAAACGTGTAAAATTATGCATACATAATTCAAAATTAATTTTTTTTAAAATGAAGTTTAAAGACAATATATATATATATATAAAATATGTATATATATAAATATATACTTATAAATGTTTATAATATTAATAATAATAAAAAAAATTAATATATACTTGCATAACATAGCACTCGGCCCATAAATATTATTTTAATTTTTTGTTTCGATTTATATTTTTAACAATTAATTGTTTTTTTAATTCCATACAAAAATGCTTCAAAATTATTTTATAATTTCCAAAAGAAAAATGATGATATTATAATTTTGTAATTTTAATTTACATAATTTTTGAATTTATATTTGTATTTATCATTTACATAATTATTTTTAAATAAAATAAAATAATTATATATATATGTGGATTAAATAAATAAATAATGTATTTTTAAAAACATGTATGTATAATTAAATAATTTATAAAATATAAATCATACATAACATATTTTTTTTAGTTTTAATTAAAATGAAAATCAATTATTAATTTGTTTAATTTTGATATTTTTTACAAGGCCACGAGCAATATATGTGTGTATACGCGTACAAATTTTTTTCTTTATATATAAATAAACATATATACAACCATCTAATGTTATACCATATAAATATACAGATTCGTCACAATCAATATCTAACTAACATATGATATAACTATTATATTAAACATTTATATGGTTTAAAATGATAAATAGTACCTTTCACCAATGCCTATAATTCGCCCTCTAAAACAATTTACTAAACTCCTTGAATCCAATTCCAAATCCAGAAGTTGCCAGCTTCCAAATAGCTTTACCACCGACAATTGAATCGACATTTTAATTTGATGTTTTGATGTTTGAACTTTGGGGCTTTAAAGGAGATGTGTTTAGCCTAGAATAGCAGCAAGAAGAGAAGAAAAAAGTCACTTCTAAAGTGAGAGTTAGAGGGATTAGATAAGAGAGAGACTAGGGAGTGGAATGAGGATCAAGATTCCCCTTATTTCTCTTAGCATTTCCTTCTCTGTTGAATTCAAAATTCCTCCCTCTGTAGCCATCTCATGGCCAACCCTCTATTGCTGCCTTATAGCCGCCAAAACAAAGCCCCAATTGGCCTCAAAACTATTTTAAGCCTGATCAACATTTGTTGCATTTAAATCTAATTCAAACGCGTATCGATATCGTATATCGATTAGTGTTTATATAACTATTATATACACACTATTTAATATATTGTTCAACACACATTAAATAAATTTTTTATAATTAATATTTTAAAAATATTAATTAATTTATGACAATTATAATTTAATTAAATTAGGTGGTAATAGGAGTAATTAACATTTCGGTTGTGTGATTCTTATGCATAAATTTCGTCAGCGGTTAATATCAAACAATTTGAATATTAATGTTCACACTTTACTTAGCAAGTGGTGTGACATTATGCCCGAATTTGTCGCTTACTTGGTATCGATAAAGTCTAAGTTTACTTTATTAAGCGTTACTCGGTAGTGAATATTATTTACAATTATTACATTCATCAAAATTATCACTACAAGAAAAACCATTTATAGTTGCAAAAATCGGTGGCGTTTTATTGTAAATGCAACAAAAAATAGATTACTAAATAATATAAACGTGGCAAAAAATAATTCACGTTTCCCGCTTCTAAAAAAAGAGTCCGCGCGAACTAAATAAACGTAACCTATCATTTTACTCTCGTACTTAACAAAATTCTCGTCCCTAATTTGCTTTCTTCTTCAGAAAAAAAATTTCCCCTTTTAATCGTGTTAAATTTTCATCGCACTCAAGTATTATCGTCAACTCCGTCGTTTCCCCCTTACTCAACATCGAGTCGTGGCAGCCAGCAGATCTAGGTATATTTAGGTATGAATCTTTTAAATCGATTAGGTATATTTAGGTATGAATCTTTTAAATCGACTTTGTGATTCTATTTGTATTTTATATGAATTTGAATGCATCTTATTTTCGTATTTTTTCCTAAACTATTACTGAAATGGTTGATTTAACCCTAATTGCAATGATCTGTTGGGATATCTGCTTTGATTTTTTTGAGTATATGAATGTTCTGTTGAAGTGGTTCAGTGAATCAATGGTTGCTTGCTGAGAGGAGGTTGAGGTTGCGTGTTTCGGGAATTTGGTGGGTTCAAGTAGCATTGATGGAGGTCGCGGGTTTGTTTGTGATTAGGTATTGGCTAGCTCGATGGTTGAGAGTGGTAAATGTTGGAGCATAAATATTCTTTTGTGGAGTGGCAGGCACTGGAAATATGTCAGTTGTGTGGATGTGAGGTAGTGAAGAGGAGGCGGTGAAGTTGACTGTTGGTTTGGTAAGAGGAAACTGTTGGTTTGTACATTCTGAGGCTTTGAATTTATATGCAGTAATTCTATAATTTGCTAGACTTAGGCTTTGAATTCATGCATGGATTAATTATAAATACATGTAAATCTGAGGTTAAATGCAAAATATAAGTGTAAAATTTATATTTTTGGAAAAGTATTCTTTGCCTTTGTCTACTAAACCAACATGGTTATATGCAGTAGTGCTACAAGTATTTGTACTTCAACGTCTAGTTATTTTGTTGATTACAACAGATAACCAATTTATACGTCAAAGATTGGAAACTTATTTGCCTTCAAATGTCGATAATGGAAAAAGGCTGGGTTTTTTTAAACAGGTGATAAAACCATGATTAACTTAATATGTATTTTGAGAATTAGAACATATAATCTAATACTAAAGCTCACTTTTTTTTACTTTTTTCATAGAACTAGTATAGAATACCGACAAGGAGCAATGAATTTCGTGCATGCTGCAAAGAGGAATGTAAGAAGTGTAGAAAAATTTTTATGCCCTTGCAAGGATTGTCGGAATCTTAGTCGTCATGATGACCAAATCATCGTTGAACATTTAATTATAAAAGGAATGGATCCTAAATACATTGACGGTGTATGGTTTAACCATGGTGAAGAGATAAATGTAGAGAATAAAACAAATACGTTTGACGTATATGAACTATTCAAGATGATTCACTATGAAGAGTAAGATTTTTTGAATCAAGATTTTTTTGATGATGATCAAGACGATGTTGATTCTCGAAGAAAAGAGGATGAGTTAGTCAAGAACTTGGAAGATGCAGAAACTCCATTATATCCTGGTTGCACAGTCACACAAAATTATCTGCCATCACCGTCTTGTATAATCTTAAATGCGAGACTGGCTTGTCCGATAGTGATTTGCTATGTTAGAGAGGATTGCGAGGGCATAATTGAGTAGATTATATGTTCTACTTGAGCATAGTTGTTCATTTGCTTTAGTGATGGTTGAACTTATATATTAAATCCGGGCTATTTGGAAATTTCATTGAACTTTTATTGATTTTCTTTAGTGATTGTTGTTCATTTGCTGCACTAATGCTTTGTTTTTTTTTAATGTTGCGAATGGCTGTTAGTTTCACTACAAGGGGAAACGCAATTTCCGACGGCCAAAAGCCGTCGACGGCCGTCGGAAGCCGTCGACCGCCGTCGGAAATGGCGTTGTCGGGAAGCAGTATTTCCGACGGTTTCCGACGGACGGTGCCGTATACATTTCCGACGGCCATAGACGGTTCCCGACGGATTCCGACGGATTCCGACGGGTGTCGGAATCCGTCGGAAACCGTCGGGAATCGTCTGAAACAGGCCGTCGTTATCCGTCTGTAACCGTCGGGAATTTCGACCAATAAGCCGTCGGAAGCCGTCGGAAATCTGCTGTTTTTTTTTATTTGCTTCAGATTTAGCCTTCCAACCGCATTTCTCATCAAAACATTAGAATATCAATACTACTACACAATCCAATATACAATAGTCCAACCAAATATTCAAACTCAAACCACAAAATATTTAATAAACACACAAATAAATAAAATTACATCAAAATATAAATAACCATTCCAACATTAACATAATCCTAACAATAACTGTTCTACCATGTTGTTAATACACAAATTCATCAATATTCTCATACACGTTCTCATACTACCATAGAACCAAATGTGTCAAACATAATTATACATAAATCAATAATTACCTACGCCGTCTATCAAATCATTCTAAGTTAAAACAAAACATACCTGAACGAGCAAGTAATGAATTAATCTCCTGCAGATCCAGAGCCAGCCGAGGAAGGAAAGTGACCACCACCCTGTTGCTGCTGCTGCATGTACTCTAACAACTGTGCGGCGTGCATGGCCTGTTGGCGGTTCTGCTCCTCCAACTGGGCAACTCTAGTACGCAATTCTTCTATATCTGCAAGATCGCTCTGATGTCTACCCCGCCGTCCCCTACTCTGACTACTGGACTGCAATAATTGAAAAATAAATAAAATTCAAGTTTAATGTTTTGAAAAAGTGAAAATATCATATTTTTAGAAAAAGTAAATTATTTACCGCTAAATTGCCAAATCCGTATCGTCGACCATGCTCTGCTGGATCCATAACGGACTCAAATATAACGTCTTCCTCATTGGTCGTCAGCTGATCTCGACCTGTGTCAGCAAGGAGTTTCTTCCGCTGCTCCATAAACTTCTCCTGCATTAACAAATTAATAATATCATATCTTATGTCATCATAGTTTAACAATTAAAACAATTACTAATACTGAATAAAATAAAATATGCTTACATGGCTTTTGCTAGATTTATCGTCCTGCCATGTGTACGAAACAGTCCCGTCTGGATTAACATGCTCGACAGCATGCGTACGGGTGAACACGTCCATATAGCTGACAGGACCATGTGACTCGGCTTCCTGAAGGTGATTATTACATACAATTATTATACATTTAAAATCATATAATATAAACTATTTACATTTCAATTTCTAAGGTTACAAACTTTACAATTTCTAAGGTTTACGTCTTCTTTCCAAAACAACATGCATCCTTTTAAACATGTATCTATTTTCTGATACGGTAAACCAAAAGCCGACATAAGTTTTTTAACTTCGTAGTGATTTTCACACATGTGATTATCGGGCGGCATATGCCTTTTTGCAGCTTGTACAACAGCCGTAAATCCAGCTTCAGTGATGTTGTATTTTGACTTCATCGCAATGTATTCTGCGATTACTGACAGCTGAGTGCCGCTTTTACAACCATCCCAAATAGGTTTCTTAGCTGCATCTAGTAAATCATAAATTTTTTTAGCTTCAATATTTGGTTCTTCAACATTTCCATCATCGTCGTCAACTTCAACCATAGGAAACATTGATCGTGCTGCATCTTCGACCATATTTTCTATACGGGTCGTTGAAACTATTTCGTTAACGACACTTTCAGACTCTACAGAAGTATTTGCTACAACTTCTCCATGCCGATCCCAAACATAATATTCGGGTGCGAAACCGTGTTTGCACAAATGAACTTTCACAACATCTGGTAAAAAATACTTCAAATGTCTACACCTACTACACGGACAACGAATTTCGGGATCGTTTCCGTTATTACTTAAAGCGAATTCAACAAACACGTTTATACCATTATAAAAATCTTCTTTTATTGAGCCCCTCAGTCCTTTTCTTTGGTACATCCATCTCCTCCGATCAACAAAATAATCAATCATTTTTCCTATTTGACAAAATGAGAAGTTCAAACTTTAATATTTATTTTGAAGAATACAAATTCGAAAAAGATTATTTTCATGGTCGTATAATATTTTGAATTTAAAGAACAGCTTCACAAATTTAAAAATATTTTCAAATAGGGCACATTTTATTTTTTAACGTAACGATTTAAAAATATATATAATTTTTTTTTTCATTGGTCAGGCATCCTACTTCCCATTACAAACATAGTAAGCATTTACATTTCGTATATTACTTCGTCTCAAACGATTCAACAAAATTTCGGCAGCATTTCCCTTTTGTTCCCTGCATTGTACACAAATGCGTATACGCAGGAAACAAAAAAGAAAAGTTAGGCCGAAATTTTATGAACCGTTTGAGACGAAGTAGTATACAAAATGTAAATGCTTACTGTGTTCATAACTTGTCCAATACAGGGACAAATCCGACAAACATTGTACCAGATGAATATAAATGGTCGTTTTTCGAAAAGAACGACTATTTATACAACGATCATGTACAACACTCGTCAGACGGGGCCAAAAACTCTCTAAGTGACATTTGTCAGTTACATGCGCGCATTTTGCAAAAATATACAGTTTTACTCAATGTTCACATTTACAAAAATATATATTAATTTAACACATTTATTCAACGTATTACGCATCAACTAAAGGCTCGTTCGACGTATTTTTTTGTTGCATAAACTAACACAATACAATGGTAACAGTGCTACACACATATATAATCAATATAAATTATACATGTTTTTCGCAATTTCACGATATCAGATGAAATAGGAATACCATGGAATGCTAGAAACTATTATAACACTATTGTAAACAATTTCAATCAACAATTACCCCTAATTTATCAAATTATGCAAATCTTGAATTAGGATAAAAACTGAAATTTTGGCTAAAACAAGAGATTATACCTGTTCTAAAGAGCAGTAGAAGTTAATTGCACAGCCGGGAAGAACCTGAAATCTCGAAATTGCTGATTGGAGGGTTGGGGAAGAGAATTGGGGGAAATTAACCTAGAATTTTCGTATGAAAGTGAAGAAGAAGCAGGCTCGGCTGGAGCATAATATTCGCGAATTTCCGACGGCTTCCGACGGCCGCCGACGGCCCGTCGGAAACCGTCGGAAATAAGCCGTCGGGAGCCGTCGCCCTGCCCTGCCGGTTTTTGAGCTTTTTCTTGTAGTGTTTGCACCATTTAATTTTCTAATCCATTGCAAATGCATGTACCATTCAATTTTTGTTCTTTGTGTTTTGATCTTTGTATACTTCCATAGACAAAGCATTATATGTTCTTATCAATTCTGTTTGCATATTGCTTGATAATGAGTAGTGTTCTTATCAATTCTGTTTGCATTACATGTACATTTTCTCATAAAATTACAAATCTGTTCATCATCTCAAGGCTTTTAGGCCTGCTTGTTTGGTTTGCAAACTGCCACATCTCTTTTCAGCTACATGTTGATGATATTTAAGTGTTGTTTGTTAATATTTATCGCTGCTTATTATTTACATGTGCTTATTGGTTTATACTGTGTTTTCTGTCACTTGCAGAAAAATATGTCTACAACATCTAAACGTACCCGCTTGCAGAGAAAGGCTGAAGAACAAACAGTCAAAGCTAAGAACAAACGGTCAAAGCGAAAACATAAAGTTCCAGCTAGTATAAATGAAATAGAAGAACAACCAGACAATGCTAAGAAGCAAGCCACTGTTCACAATGAAGAAGACGAACAACCACTAGATGATATCCCCTCTGACCCAAATGAAGGACTCCGCTCAGAAAATGAAACCCGTCCTGAACAAACTGCTGATGCCGAGCTGGAAATTGGGAAACAAAGTGAAGCTGAAATCGGAAGTACATCTCGGAAAAGAGGCGGTAGAGGTCCAGCAAAAGCAAAAAGACTCCCGTCATGCAGTCAGGATCGAATTGAAGTTGAGTTCAATGATCTAGGTATACTAGTAGGGCAAGGGTCGGTATATTTATCCTCTTTTCTTGGACCGCTTGTGCGGGAGCAGGTTCCATACACCATTGATGATTGGAGGAATATTAGTGATGACTTAAAAGAAGTTTTGTGGCAGTCGGTTCTGGTATGAAGCAGGCATCTATTATTTAACATTCTGACTCTAATATGTTTTGAAAATGACTTCTAATATTGCATGGTCTTGCCAATTATAAATTGAAATTGGCATCTAATAACTTCTGGATAAATTGAAAAATAGTTCTTGCCAATTATAAATTGAAATTGCCCTCTAATAACTTCAGAAAACCTTTCAGATTTAATTAAATCTGTCGTATTTAAATTAAATAAATTTTACTAATATCATGTTTTGATGTATTGTTGCAGATTAGATTTAAATTCGAAGAGGAATGGCAAAGAAAAGCTATATTTCAACAAATGGGAGTACTTTGGAGATCGTCAAAAAGCAAATTGGTTCGAAATTTGCAAAAAGCGGAGAACGATGAGGAAAGACTTAAACTGAAACCTACGAACATAAAAAGCATAACCGATTGGAGGAAGTTTGTGAAGGCGAAAACAAGTCCGGAGTTTAAGGTAAATCATTCCTACTGAACTCGTCTGGCATGTTTCTGCAAATCCATCTACATAGTTAGCAACCGATAAATTTCTTTAGAAGTGAAGTCCAAGTGTTTGTGGATGCTGAGGGTTCCTGTTTAGGTATTAGCTGCAGGAACCTATGACAGTACAAAATACAAATGCATTATGACAAGCACAGGAACATTTTAAATGAAGTAAAAAAAACACTTTGCAAGTTAGTTCAATCTATAAATATTATTAGTAGATATGGAATGCTGTATATGTCACTGAGTTATCCAGCATTAATAATACCAAATAAGTATATGACCATGATGAATTGATTTTCAAATAAATTGCAATCCTCACCATACATATTTACCCTGCATTATAAATATTAGATAGTTTTTCTTTTTATGATTTTGGTTGTTAAATTCTAGCATCTTTCAATATTTTCAGCAAAAAAGTGAGAAATATTCAGCACTTAGGTACACACAACTTTCGCATACAACCGGTCGTAGGGGAATGGCTAGAAAGACCGAAGACATGGTAAGTTAATTAACTATAGCATTATTTAACATTATTTTGTACCTGTCAGTTTATTAATTTAATGTTATTCTATTTTTAGAAAAAAGAAAGTGTAGATCCATCGTCCATAAGTAGAGCAGATGTGTGGATTAGATCTCACATTAAAAAAAATGGTGAACCAGTGAACATGGAAGCTGCGAATACTATTGTAAAATTGTTTTTAATTTTATTGGTATATTTTTTTTTTGAAACTATGATATTTTTACCATGGTACATTATCTATGTGTATTTATTTATATAGGAGGAGATCAAAAAATATGGTAGCCTATCCCAATCCGGCTCGACACAGACTGATATTGGAAAAGATGCTCTTGTACATGTACTGGAACAAGATAAACCGGGACGGTTAAGGGCATTGGGTAGGGGTTGCACTTTAACCAAGCTAGCTTTGGCCCAGTCCAAAGATAAACAAGTGTCTCGGTGTCGAGAGGAAATAGCAGAATTGAAGGGAATGATACAGACTCTGATGGACCAGAAGGTAAATTTTTGGAAATTAATTTATATACGTAAAATATTAATTTATATTCGTGCTTCGCTGCAGGGTAAAGAAAGTTCGAGAAGGAACTCACCTGATTCGGTAAAAATAATATTTATATTACTCAATAAATGAAATTTATATTTTAATTTTTTAATCCAGTAATTGATTTAATTTTCGGTTGATTAATTGTAGAGCGACGACGAAGTATGTTTGCTGTTGAATTGGGATGGAACCTCTGGAGTTGTTGCCCATAGGAGGCTGTTGTCCATGGACCCAGATGACGTTGTCAATGGCATTCGTCTTGGACCAAATGCTGGGAGCGTTGTTATAGATTCAGTGGATAAAGCAGATACTTATTTATGGAGGCCTACACCTGAAATGGCAGTCTTAGCAGACGCTAAAAATAAGGTAGTTGCTTGGCCATCAGTTTGCATCAAGGTCCCGCTGCGAACACGGTTGAACTGTAGTGCAGCCAGTACGGTAATTTTTTTCACGTTAAGTATATTAGTGTAATATGCTGCGAGCTTATTGATGTCTAAAATGCAGCGAGCACACCCCCCATCTGAATAAAAATTTAACACATATTCGTTGTTTTTGTATAGCATACTAAAGTCTTGAATTTCACTTCTCATTTTTAGAGTACCAGCATCATCGAAGACACTTGCAAGATTTACGGTTGGACTGATGGTGAAGGTGTAGTTGCCGAAGGAAGAATCCACGCCACTGATCCAAAATATACTATTAATGGTATTCCACTCGGTCCGTCTGCTGTTGTGATTTGGGTGGACAAAGTAGTAAATAAAGATGCTTATTTGTGGCGACCCACATCTGATATGTCGTGCATTGGAGATGCAGTTGGTAGGAAAGTAGCATGGCCAAGATCAAAAGTAGAAGCTGATCAAGAAAAACTAGATGAGAGTCGTGATGATACTGAAAATGTTGTGAATTCTCCCATGAAATCCGCACATATGGTCATGAATAAATCGCAAAATGTAAGTATTAATTTTCAAATTTGAAGAAGTTAACTGTGTATGAAAGTTTATTTAATGTGCATGTATACATTGTGCATAATAATCTCTTTTCTTTCAGCCGATTGCAACCATGCAAAAGGATGCCAAATGCCAGTTGATCGATTTGGGTGGAGCAGACGTAGTGACTGAAGGAAGTATTGCATCAACTGATCCGATAACGATGGTCCATTATCGTCCATTGGGACGTAATGCTGTAAAAGTTTGGATTGAACTGGTGATAGTTCCAGATGCAAAGATATGGAGACCAACATCAGGTCTGACGTGCATGGATGATTGCTTTCGCGTTCCCATAGCTTGGCCAATGGAAAAAATCATTATTAAGTCAAAATGAAAGGTATATAATTTTTTTATATATATACATTAGGAATGCTAGCAGCTAAAGTGCAGATAGATTTTTGGTAAAATGATAAAAGTACATAAGTAGGGGTGTTATATTCGAATTGTGATTGAATGATTGTGATTGGTGGTTCAGGTTCAGGGGAGGGAAAATAATTGATGGTGAGGAGTTATATATGGATTGTGGTGGAATGTTAGTGATGCAGTTTTAAGTTCAGGTTTTGTTTTCTCACTCTTTTGTTCTGTTCTTTGTTGACAGGTAGTTCAAGTTTTGAAGACATCAGCAATGACAGGTAGTTCAGGTTTTTATGGTGGTTCAGGTTTTGCTCGGTACTTTGGTTATTTCAGACGTTTATTTCAGATGTATATGTATGGTTATGACACTTATGGTAGTTTGGTTATAACACTTATGGTAGTTTGGTTCTGTATGTGTACGGGTAGCTTTTTGTCGACACCTATGTATGTGGATGTATGAATGTCTATGTATCTTGTGGATCTTCAATGCGTATACGTATTTTGTAGTTGTTTAATATATTGTGTTCAAAAGTGTATGTGCTTGTGTATTCTGTTATTATATAATTGGATGCTAGATCAGGGGTAAATCTGGAGTAGCAGGTGGAGGGAAACAAACGCTACTGGATATTATTTATTTTGGTAGCGTTAAAATGTCGCTACAAAAGAGTGATTAAAAACTCAAGCACACTTATGCTGGCGTTTATTAAGCGCTACAAAAAATGTATATAACGCCATGAAAAGGTAACGTGGAGGAGAAAACCCTTTCAGTGGCGTTAAACAGGCGCTACAAAAAATTTAGATAACGCCATAAAAAAGTATCATGGAGGAGAAAACCTTTTCGGTGGCGGTAAATAGGTGCTACAAAAAAGGAATTCTATGGCGTTATAAAAACGCTATCAAAAAAACAAATTTGGTGGCGTTTAAAAAAGTGCAACTAATACTCGAGGATTTTTAGTGGCATGTTTTCTCGTAATGATTATCGGAACGCCACTAAAAATACGTAGTGGCGGTTTTTGGGCGCTACAAAAAATCAGTTTTCTTGTAGTGTATACCGCGTTGGACTTATGGAATTTGGTAATAGTCAAAATTCCAATATCGTCCATATTCAACTCTATAGTCCACACATAAAGTCCATAGTTCAATAATGACCGTTATTATTAACCAAACTACTATGCACATAGATTTGACTTTGAGTTGACTTCAGTTGACCGTGATACTAATCTCATATAATTGAGGAGACAAATCCTCTCTTGAACAGTGTTTCACTTTCAACACTTCCACTCGACCCAACTATAGTCATTCGATGGACGTCGTGCCACGATTTAACTATAATCAAAGCGGAATTTTCATATTGATGGTTAATGGTGTTCTCAAGTTAAGAGAACTGTGTAAATTAGTCACATCGATATTTTCTGTTTGACCATATTTATATTAACCAATAGAAAACTATCGAGTGAGTCATTCCATAGTTATCCAATAACTATCAGTACGTAACCCCTTGGTGCCCCTAACAGTCATGAGTAATACACTTCCAAACATTTGAAGAGTGCTACATTCTTTAGTCTTAATGAATGTGTCAGTATCTAGTCTCGATATACCTTGACTAGGAATATTTAAAATGGTGTGTTTATTATATTGTGATGCAATAGTCATAATTACAACTATTTTTAATTTCTATCACATACACATCATTTATGCATTTTCTATTAAATATAATTTAATTAAACATTTAATTATTTATAACATATCATAACAAATATAATAGAAAGAAAACACCTTTTATTACAAATGAGAATTGATTATAGAGTTAATAATTTACAATAAATTACAGAATTTCCACTAGGGCATACCCCTAACTCTATCAATCTCCCAGTTGCACTTGGGGCCAATTATGGAATCTCAATCTCATCCCTTGGATCAGCTTCTCAAGAATCGACCAATGTGGACCCTTAGTGAATGGATCTGCTGTGTTGTCCTTGGCGTCCACACTTTGTATCACGACCTCTTTCTTCTCAATAAATTCTATGATGAGGTGGAATTTGCGAAGAATATGTCGTGACTTCTTGTGTGCTTTAGGCTCTTTTGCGATCTGTATTATTGCATTGATATCACAGAATAATTCCATTGGATTCTTGGTATCGGGAATCACTCCACGCTCACTTAAAAACATGCACATCCAGGTTGCCACTTTAGCTGCTTTATTAAGGGCTATGTACTTGGCCTCCATCGTCGAATCAGTTATTGTTTCTTGTTTGGAAGTTTTCCAATTGACGACCCCACCCTTAAGCGTAAAAACATAACCAGACACTAACTTACTATCATCAACATCACTTTGAAAGCTAGAGTCGATATACCCCTTCACAGGGAAGTCTCCATTCCCGTATATGAAGAATAAGTCTCAGGTATTTCTTAAATACTTCAGTATACATTTTATAGCCATCCAATGCTTCTCTCCAAGATTGGACTAGTATTGGCTTATGCATTCTAATGCATATGTCACATCCAGTCTAGTACATAGCATAATATACATTATGGATCCTATGGCTAAAGCATAAGGGATCCTCTTTATACGCACTTTCTTCTTATCAGTATTAGGAGCGTCCTTCTTGTAAAGGATGATTCCAGATTGCATTGGAACATTTCCATGCTTTGAATTCTCCATACTGAACCTCTTCGGTATGGTATCTATGTATAAGGATTGACAATCCCAGCAACTTCTTAGATCTATCTCTTTATACCTAGTATATACGCTGCTTCTCCCAAATCCTTCACTGAGAAGTTCTTGGAAGCAGCCTATATACTAACAAATTGCAAGCCTTGCCCTCATTCCCAATGACCATAAAATTCTCAAGCTGCGACATATAGATGATCTCTTATAAATCACCATTTAGAAATGCTGTCTTTACACCCGTTTCCTTATTTCACAATCATATAATGCAGCAATAGCCACAAAATTTGAATGGACTTAAGCATAGCTACGGGCGAAAAGGTTTCAACATAATCAACATCTTGAATTCGATGAAATCCTTTTCAACAAACCTGGTCTTAGAAGTCTCCACTTCCCTATCTAAATTTAGGTTTTTCTTAAAAATCCATTTGCAGCCGATGGATTTTATCCCTTTGGGTACGTTTGACAAAGTCCGCACTTTATTTTCATACATTAAATCCATCTCGGATTTAATCGCACCAAGCCAGAGTGCAGAATCTTTACCCTACAATGCTTGTTGGAAAGATATAGGAGCGTCGTCATCTAAGACACAGTCCTCCTTTTCGCCATTTATGAGAAAACCATAGTACTTTCTAGTGCGTGAGATTCCCTACTTGACCTTCTAATTGGTTGTGTGTTTTCATATACGAGTGAACTCGGTTCTCCCACTGTTTCGGCCTTGGTGTTAACTTCTTGGATCTCATCCAAGTCTACAACCTTGTTGTTAATTTATTTGATAGAAATTCCCTTTCCAAAAAGACAACGTACCAAGAAAAAATAGCAGTTTGTTCCTTGGCATTGTAGAATATATGTCCCATTGATTTTTCTGGATATCTTCTAAATTTACACGGTACCAATCTTGCCTCTAGTTTATTCAGACCAACATTCTTAACGTAGGCCGGACAACCTTACGCCTTCAAATACTTAAGTTGAGGTTTCTTACCACACCTTATCTCATATATTGTATTTTGGCATAGATTTATTGGGCAACAAGTTCAACATATGCATTGTGGTTTCCAGCACATATCCCCGATAATACAGAGGTAACTCAGCCTTACTCATCATGGAACGAACCAAATCTAATAGAATTCGGCTCCTTCATTCTGACATACCATTGTGTTGTGGAGTATGGGGTGGAGTAAACTAAGAGATAATCCTATTATCTTTTAAGTACTATTGGAATACCTATCAAACATACTCACCTCCTCGATCGGATTGAAGAGTTTTTATCTTTCAATTCATTTGATTTTTCAACTACATTCTTATACTCAATAAATTTCTCATAGACATCAGATTTTTTCTACATAAGATACATGTATCTTAGTCTTTAGAAATCATCAGTGAAGGTAACAAAGTAAGAATTGTTATCCTTGGCGATTATAGGCATCAGGCCACATACATCACTACGTACTAACCCTAAAATTTCATTAACTCTTTCTTTGCTCCTACTAAAGGGGTGCTTGGTCATTTTACCTTTAAAGCATGACTCATACATGTCAAATGATTCAAAATCAAGTGATGGGAGAAAACCTTTGGTTTTTAGTTTGTGCAGCTGTTTCTCACTAATATGACCTAGCCTACAATGCCAAAGATAATTGTCATTTATATTGTGAAGTGACCCACTTCTTTTGATTTCTTATCTTCCAGTGATTTCTGTTGAGTTTTTTTATATACATATCAATGGATCACATTTCTAACTAATTACCCAAGATCTAGAATTTACCAATATAGAAATATTAGTATATAAGTCAATTCAAAAGTCATTTATATATGTGAAGATATATAAATGTTTCCTTGCTTATCAGAGTATTAAAATTAACAAGGAAAATTCAATCACACAATATTTCTCATATTTCAGAGAATTGGTGTCACATAGCCATTTCTATTTCTTTTTCCTTTTTGATCTCAAGCTTGATTGATATTAAATTCAAACATTGCCACTTATTAATTTCTTGCTTACTTCTCAAATTAATTGATTTCTGGGTTTACAAGCCATACATTTAATTTTCGGAATTTTTGTGGTTTGATACTTATCATATGAATACTGAGGTGATAAACTAGGTTGAAGACCAAGCAGAGAGAAACAATACATTTGATCTAAGTGCAACCACAACATGCACAAACCAATCATGACAGACAAAATACACATTTCCTGGTTAATAGAGCAAATAATCATCACATGAGTGATAGTGTTGTGATCTACTTTATAAATCATACAACTTCTTATATCTGGAGCTAGAAAAGTGTTGAATCTGGGTTTTGAAAGTTCTTTGCACTCTTCTGGACTAGAACATATAGATATGGTGTTCTAAACCTTTAAACACTTTACATCATTTCCCTACCTACTTGTTGGTGTATATGTTGTCTACTTCTTAATTTTTGTCTTGCCACTTAGTATCAGTTTTGAAGTTATAGTATCAGATTTTTTTCCTACTTAGTATCAGTTCTGAAGTTATAGTATCAGATTTTTCCTACTTAGTATCAGCTCTAACTTCTTTCTTCCTATGATTATTTCTACTTTACCATTTTTAAGATTTCATTAGACATTGCCAAGGGAGACATGATCACATATCAAATTATATGGCATGATCTCCTATTTCATACTTCACCAGAGATTATCCAGACCAATTATTTTAAAACAGAAACCCACAAATGCATGTATATAATACTAAAATTCTTGCATCTTCTCTACTCAGAAAAACAAACACATATCAATGCAGAAAATACTTAAACATAATAAAATCTTTGCCTGGTCCAATTATTACAACATTTCTGCCAAACTCCTTAAACATTCTAAATGCAAGCAAATCTTCAATTGTCCATGCATACAAGTTTCTTATGCTTCCTTTCCTGCAGCAACATCTAGAGCTGCCTCAATAAAAATGAGACACCCCAGATGTTACAAAGCAACAAATAGGGTCATAATATAATTCTGGTATGAGTGAAATCAAAACATAATAATTTGTCATTTTTACATTGTTGTGTAGAATATTCATATGCTAAATGCACTTTGGATTTATAATGTAACTGGGTATATATATATCTAAGCTCCTACTACACTCATGCACACAGGCAATCATCCATTCATTCAATACAGTATACATGTACACATACTCTTATGGAATTAACTCATTTTAATTCCATAGTTCAGCTCTAAATCTTAATTCATTAATTAAATTTGGTCATATCTCTTTGCCATTGAACACCATGTGTGCATTGCAAGGGACTCAATTCTGTTAACCATTGCACAAAGGCCTATAGGACTTAAACAAGTCATGCACATACCCATCATACTCCTTATGATGAATAGATCAAGGCTTCTCTCCTAGATTAGTTTTATAATCTAGTGACCAGTCTCATCTCTTAGTTCAGAATGATTTATTAACTCTTGGAATGCTTTTACATTCTTTCTTTCTTTTTCCCTCAATCAGAGAGAATTAACTCTCTCATGGATTTCAACTGATCATAACTTTATTCATGAAAATAATGCTTTATTTCATTTTTTTTCAGTTGTCTCATTCAAAATTTGTTTTATCCTTTGCATCTCCTATATTCAAGAATATCATGATCTCTTAAACAAATCCAGTAATTCATATAAAAAAAATTCTTATACTTAATTCTATTGTGAACATAGGGTAAGGTTTTTAGAGAAAAACCCATAAACATTTTAGCTTAAGATCTGAACAAATCAGCACATAAATAATTTATTGCATTGTTCATCTCAAATTTAGAACCAGCTAGACATAAGCATGAACCTCCTTTTGTTCACACTGCCTAGCCTATTTTCCAGTATTACCCTACTTCATAATAAAATGTATTTATCTTACTAAACATATTTACAAACTGGTGGTTTAAGGTACTGGATCCATATCAGAGATCATGGCATTATTCTTATTAAACAATCAAACAAAACAAATCAAAGCATCAACCAAAGATTTATCAATGCACCAATCATTCTCAGCATTCATCTATTCAGAGAAAAACAAATTGAACAAGCACAAAAATAAAATGGCTGCCCTTAACTTGGGTCTTAATGCCTTTGCCTCATGAGATTGATTAATCACTCACTTTCCTTTGCTCCTCTCCGGGAATGCTCAGGTCTGAAGGCAATGTAAGTTTATTTTATTTTAATTTTTGTTTTCTCTCCTGGACAACTATTGTCCCTCCCCTGATTTAAATCACACTGTTAGGCTTTAAATGGAGGAAAAAACCATTTTATCCTTACCTTACTTAGAGATTCATGTATGCATTTTATGGCTAAAAGTGCCATTTTCTCTTGATTTCCATTTTCAGTAAAACAGTTGCCTCATTGCTTTTCTGTGCCTGTGCAGTTAATGCCCCACTATATCCCCGCTATAACTCCGATATATCTTATAGCGGATTCCTACCGCTACGATTTTTCCACATATCCCCAACATATAGCCTTTCCGCTTTAATCCCCGCTATTTCCGCTATATCCCGTTATTTCCGCTATATTCCGCTATTTCCGCTATATCTTCTATAAAAAATTGGATTGAAAAATGATATTTATACGCTATAAAAATTATGAAATTAATTAATTTCATTGAATTTTTGATATATGTTTAGAAATGATAATACTCTAATATTCTACTAAATTAAATTAAGTTATATAACAGTTTTACGTTCATTTACAATACATTTGCACATATTTTTATTTAAATTATTTTTGTATTAATTATAATTCAATTAAATGTTAATTTTTCATATAATTACTATCTATATATTTGTAAAAACAACAAGTATGGGATTTATATGCTATTTTAGAGTAATCTGATATATCCCGCTATATCTTCGCTACATCCCCGCTATGACTTTTTGCACCTCTACCGCATTGAATCCACCGAGCGCTTTAACTGCACAGTTCTGTGCACATGCTATTTGCATGATTTCCTTGCACATTGTTTTTATGTGACTCAACCTTATATTTCTTTTTCTCATTTCTTTTGTAAGCTTGATTTATTTTAAAAATGCATTCATATCCTTAAATATTACTTGACCAGTTGGTATGCATTTTAATTATCAAAAGAAGTTATTTTATTGCCCAAATATTTTTCTGGCCATATAAATTTATAGTATTCATAAGATATGTGTATTTAAATCTCATTCATACCTTAGTTATTTTTCTTCTTATTATTTATTGAAATATTTATTCCCTTTTTGATATTTATTTCAAAAATACATTCTCACTCATAAATATTTCTTAACTGATTTCTATGCAACTTAATTATCAAAAGGATTTTTATTCTTAACATCTCATACTTCTCTGATCATATGGATATATATATTCATTCTATACAATATTCACACCTACTCAAATCATGTGAATTTTTGAATTTATTTTATACTTAATCATTTTCCTTTTATCACTGTATTAAAACATTTATTCCTTGCATAATTTCTTTACTCTCTTCTGATATTTAATATCAAGCTATTTTTCTCCCCATTCTTATTTACTTTATTCATTCTTGTATTTATTTTAGAGTAATTTTTATTCTCAAAAATTTTTGGGTCTTCACATATTGTTAAAAGAACTACTCAGAGAACAAACGTAATTTGTATTGCTAACATAAATGCCATTTTCAACAACACCATCACAGGCTTTATTTTCATTCAAACTAATGTTTATAACATTATTTGCACAATGAAGTACATATCTAGCCGCTAACAATCTCGAAACAGACACAATTCCACAAATAAAGTCTTTTACAAAATAGCAATTATTTAATATCAATACAACACCACTGGGCAAACATAAATGATATTCCCCTACTGCCATTGTATCTACGGTAGATCCATTAGCAACTTGGAGCCTCATTTCTCCTTTTGCCATGCAGCACCTGTTCCTAAGCTCCTGTAACGAATTGCATAAATCAGTTCCGAACCCAGTATCTAAAACCTAAGAATTTTATTCATCGCAAAACAATTTTAAATCATAAATGTACTTGACGGGGCTGCAGAACCATTCATCTTTCTTTAACAATATTTAAGTACTCATGATAGTCCCTATTCCAATGGCATTCCTTGTGACAATGGTAACATTCATCCTTGTCGCTGGTCTTTTTACTCTTCTTATTGTTCTTACCTTCTCTGTTTCGCTTCTCGAAATCTTCGAAGATGACGCCCCATCCTTAACAACAAGCACAACCTTCTGATGCTTCGATCGTGACTCAATCGACCTTAACATATTGAAGATCTTTACGAGATTCACATTCGATTGGTTTATGTTATAATTCAGTATGAACGGTTCATACTGAGGGGTAAGTGAACCAAGTATCAAGTCTACCTGCAACTTATTGTTTATCGTCACGTCCGATGTGAAAGTGAAATCAATGTAGCCCTTCATCATTAGGACAAAGTCATCCACCTTCTGTCCCTTTTCAATTTGGTGTTAAACAATTTCTTAGTAATGTGATGACCCTTAGAAATCGATACTAAAACATCCTCGGTATTCACATACCGCAAAACTAAGTGCCGAAAGAACGAATTGTAAAGGGTAAAAAGAAAATAAAGATAGAACAGAATCTTACACGAATGGAATAACATATATTATTTTAATATATATAATCTTTACAGCATTTATCAGAGTCTATCTTATAAATCAGTCTTGACAGTTATAAATCTCTGTCCTTATAAATGCTGAATAAAATCAGTGAACTAATGCAACGGAAATGGAAATGGAGAACTAAGTACAGGAACATCTTCAGCTCCAGGCTTCAAGCTCCATCACAATGCTCCAAGTTAAACCTGACTACTTGGTTGCCGAAAAAAATAGGCATCCAGAGTTTAAGGGAAAAGAAAATAAACTCCGCGTTAGTCATGGAATTGGTATGAGAAACTCAAAAATACGGGTACTGAAAAACAAAGGGCATCTCATAAGACCACGCCGCACATAAACACAGAATGGATTTTTACCTTATGATAACCAAAACATTTCCTATGCAAAATCAGGGATATTATTTTTAATGACATTCCTTGAAAATCCTTTCAAATAATAATAGTTGGAATTGTTACATTTTTTAAATTCAACATCATAATAGGTTTACAATTAAATCATAAAGGCTTGTATTGGAGAATGGATTTCATATAATGACAAGGTAAGGGACTACCTTCCGACAGTACATCTCTAGAAAAATGCATCCAGACACCAACAGATGGTCCTCTATCAACACAAGACCGACCTACCTTTACCATAGATAGTATCGAATATGACATTACCCCAACCGTTACCGACCTTTACCAGGATCCCAAAGCATACAGAACATACCCGACATATAAAGGGTAATTTAGAAAGGCGATGACCATATCCTAATGGGTGCGACCCACATAGCTCTGCGCATCAACCCTGTTTTTGTCATTCCCGAGTGCGAGGCTTAAGGTCACATTTTACCTTGCATAGAATCATCAAATCCTACTTAGAATGCCACATTGCCATTTCCATCACACACTTTTGATTTCCATAAATGTACAACCTCTGAGCTCATACGTCTCAGAGAAGGATGTTAAGTATAAGAGAGGTTACCTCATACACCACCAAACTGATGTACATATGTAGAGATCAATGTACGTGTATTTTAGAAATGCAATGTCATACATTCGTCCATACAAGTTATCTAGGAATAGGAGAAACCGAAGGTACTCTCTTACATCCTTTTTTGGGAATCACCCCTAGGATTAGTAGTGAGAAGTCCTTGCATCAAAGATTTTCAGAATTAATTACTACTGCCACCATATGTATATAATATGGAAATCGAGGGGCTAGTGGCAAGTAGTCTTTCATTATGAAGATCTCCGTCTTCAAAATCAACGCCTTTATCATGTTTTCACTTTCGAATGTACATTGGTTCGAAGTGGTTTTCGGATAGGAATCACCCAAATCCGATCCCGGTCTCTCCGAACCAATTATCGATAAAACATCTTTTAGAGATATATCATTACTTTTCTAGTATATACGAGATTATTAAACCTCTCTTTAACTTTGGAAAACACCAGATCATTTCTCATAAATCATGTTGGAAAACATTATTGAGTAAAAAGGATTCATAGAAATTATACTAATTTTACTCAGTATTAATTTCCTTATTCAACAAGTAATATTCGTCGAACAACGGTGAGAACCTTTTAAATTCATATGAATAGTACGAGTTCCCTCCTCGGAGTTTAACACTAAGTATAAGAATATTATTTCTATACAACCCAAGTTAAGGAATTAGTTATGGAAAGTAAATCTTTTATACTTGTCTTGTTTCCGACATCTCGACCTTATCTATTCCTTGCCCAGGAAGAGGCCAGGTGAGCCAGGGTAGTGGTTGCTCCTGAACATCTCCTTAGTTTAAGCACCCCACATTCGGATCTCATGAATAGAAGAATTAGGTCTACTCATCAACTTTTAGAGCTAAGATTTAATTATTTATTTATAATAGCTTTTCTTTTAATCATTTATTTAAACTCTTTTTTTAAATAATTATAAAACTTCCAAATTATCTTTAAAACACTTACTTATTTTTTTTGAATATTTGAAAATGTTTATAAAAGATTCGGAAAAAATAGTTAAGTTAAACCTATAATTTGTATAAGTTATTAAAACTGCTACGAAAAGTGCTGCAAATAGTGTTTTCAAAGCTTATTTGATCAAAACAACTTTTCTATCATTTGAAAGTCCATTTTTATAAATTAAATCCCTTTTAAAGCATTTTAGTATATTTATAAAATGTATTCCATATTTTTGAAGATTTAAAAATATCATTTCAATGAAATTTCCTTTTTGGATTCCGAACTGCCAAACCGCGACTATTTTGAAAACTTGTTATTCTCATATTTCAAAACTACAAAATGAACTCTCAATCCTTTTCTTTTGTTTGAATACTCTGATTATAAGAGTTCGGAAAATTCTTATTCCAAAGAATTCTGACTCCGATTTCATTATATAAATGGAATTAAACTATTACTGTGCGAAATCGCAAACTACCATTACGCGATACACCTATTTTTTGACTTCAATTTCAATTCTTTTTAAAACTTCACCAAACTGAGTTTTAGTGATTATAAACTATTTATAAACCAATTAAAAGGGGTTTAATCATCTCGTAATCCTTTTATAATTCATTTTGGAAAGTGATTTCCGTTGTGTAATTTCGACGTGTATTAAACGTGAATTGTTTACACATCCAAATAACCATATTTTTCACAACCAAAACATGATGATCAAAACATAACAACTAATCATTCCAAACATATCATATCATCATCCACATCATAATATAAATAGAGTTTTCTCACCTTCATTGGATATTAGACTTATGAAAATAGACTATAACCCTGCTACGATCAGAATAAAGCTTATGGAATTGACTCATATACCCATAGTTGGCTCGGCCTTGGCTTATAGATGATGAAGGGTTCAGCCTTGGTGTTGTGAGGTGTGGCCGTGAGTAAAGAAGGAGGAGTGAGGAGTTTTGAGCTTGTTTTGACGTGAAATGGTAATATTTATATACTATATTAATTTCTTTTTCCACTATTTTTCATCATAAATTTCCTAAGACAAGAAGCCATTGAAAAGCTTAAAAGTGTGGAGGAAGAAGATGAAGAATGGTGTTTAAAATGTGAAAGAGTGGATGGGTATTTATAGAAAAACTTTGGAAATAAATATTCAAATGTGCATGGACCAAAATGCCCTTGCCCACACCCACCCCATCACCTCATTAGCGCATGGCTACATGTGTGAGTTGATGTGTGTAAGGAGTTGACATTTGATGGCTAGTTTTCTTTTTGACTTGGTAAAATATCATGATATTTTGATTTTTACTTTATGTAAATATAAATGTAAATCGTGTGTATATATATATGTTATTTGTATGTATATGTGTGCATGTGACATGTATGTACATGTATGTGTATGTTCACAAGAGAACAACAATGTTGCACCGGCTAAGAACAACTTCCGTTCGTTAATCCGTCGAAAATCGGGAAGCCGATTATTCCCAATCACATTTCACTTATTAATTAAGTTACATATAAATGTAAGTAAAGTTTGAAAACTAATTTATTATCATTATTAATGAATTAAAATGATCACAATTGAAATTATAAAATCATATAAATCAATATTAAACAATTGTTTATAGAAAGTGCTATTATACCGATAAAGCGATATCAATTTTCCTTATAATTTCAAGTTAAATATATATCTTTATAAAACTATTATAAATGATTTATTATCATTTCATAACTAATTAAAATGAATTATTATCATTTAAAAATAATTATTTGAATAATTATAATAATTATTAAATCACTAAATCTCAATTTAAATTCATAAATCAATCATTAAATATGATGTCATTATTGATGATATCATAAATACATTTTATTTTCAAAAATAAAAAATAATTTTTTTATTTCAAAATTATTGTTTAAATTGATAAATAAGTGTATATATCCAGCTCCGTATGTGACGCTTGATAATTATAGAGCTGTTTATTGATAAAACGATTTTCGACCATTTTATCGATATTTCTTCAAAGTTTATATTTTTGTAAATACTTATTCAAAATAAGATTACCATCATTATTGTTCAAAACATCATAATATGTTTTAAATGCTTATATTTGAATATTTAAAATAAATATAATTTATCAAATTGATAAATTAGCAGGTCGTTACAAGTAATCTCTTTCCCTGTAGAACGAGATTGCTTACCAAACAGTGCCTTTGAACTATCGAATATCTGATAAACAAAAATAGTTTCATGCTTCCTTTGCAATGGCTTGTCTTAAGTAGACAACATGAAAACATGGGCGATTTCTATATCAACGACCCACTTATTATAAGCAACATGTAGTTTAAGGTCAGCGTTACCAGTAGGTCTAGTCATAGGAGTACAAGTAACAGACGACCAAAGATGCTTATATGTGAAAACTTTTTTTATAGCTATTAGCCAATCAACATGGTTGTTAGGTCCAATTAGTTTGTCACTTTCATTAAATAGTCTTGGAGTTGACATTTTATGCAAGTTTAAATTGGTAGATCATTAGGACGTTAACGTAGTAGATGTTCTTATAATATTAGTAAAGTTAAACTTATGTTCATTTTACTAATAAGCTCCCACTAGTCTTTTATGTTTCACCAAACCCGAAGTCAAAACATAGAAGTCTTTCGACTTCACTAGTAGGTATTAGGACTCGTCTATTTAGGAATTCTAATCCTAAGTTGTCTCAACAAGACATATCTCCACAGACGATGGATAAACCTTATTGGTTGTTTCATATAAAAATCCTGACCTGTGGTACCTTATCCAAATTTCACTTCGACCTTGAGTTTTCTCAAAAAATCGAAAGGAAATTGTTCACTTATACCTGCCATATCATGATGGCCTAAGTATAATATATGTATCTTGAGTTTGCTTAACAAATACATATAGTTGTCTTATCTCGTCTATTCAATATATTAATAATACTACACATAACACCCGCCGTTCGTAGCTCGGTTGGTTTGGGAGCTGGGAGATGGGAACCAAAGGACTGTGTCCGGGCAGGTTCGAATCCCAGCGCCAAACCATCAGTGGGAGTTTCAACGTTAAGCATCCGTGTGCGACGACTAAATAAAAGCGGGGTAGACACACGGCGTGGGGTTTACTTAAGTGAGTATCAATGAATACCATGATCTTAAGGTTCCCCATGATCTCAAAAAAAAATAATACTACACATAACATCCATAGCTAGAGTTTGCTCAACAACTAAAAGTATGCAACTAGTTTATTAATATATATATATATATGGTAGAGGACAACATTTGATTTGTAATCTTCAATATATTATATTGAGTGATATCGATTTATGGAAGAATGTATTTCTTATGAAATACCCTCGTTTAAGTGTCGGACACATCAGGAATCTCGGTATACGTATATTTACGTATGTATTTATTCCTCAAGTCTATTTAGGGAACTTTATATTTTAATTAACTTATAATAATCTTATGTATAATTTTATATTAATTATATCATATTTAATTAACTTTACTTAATTGTATATTATTCAATTATAACATATTATATTAAATATTTATATACTATAACCTTTATAGTATTACACACATATTATATATGTATGTATATTTATTTTTAATTTATTAATTAACTTTTGATTAATTTGTTTAGCTAAATAATTTTAATTAAATTTTATTAATTTTGAAAATTATTTTATACACATACATGTATACTCATATTGTCTTAAAATTTTTAAGACAGCATAACATATATCACTATATATTATATATGCACACACACACACTCTCTCTCTCTCTCTCGCGCGCGCACACACACATATATTATTTAATTGACTTAATTAATTAATTAATTAATTTTATTAATCTTATAAATAAAATTAATTCTGAAATTAACTTGTATATATTTTCAAACATTCTGAAAATTTTCATTATATTATAACCATTATAATATATGTCTTATTTTATATTTAAATTTAAAATTTAAAATTTATGTTTTTAAATTTCAAAACAGATGTGAAAATCAGCCGTAGGCCTAATTCAAATTAGGCCTTTTATATTAGGGGCAACCTTTGGGCTCACATATCTTTTCGAGCCAGGCCGGTAGCCAGTAAAACAGAGTACTTGATTATCCAAACTCATTCCTTCGACGCTACCTTTCTAGACACTCAACTAATTGAGCTATGAGCTTAATTAGTTAGCCCTCACATTCTTAATTTAGACCGTATAAGCTATTAGGCTCTGTACCATTGTTGGAATTGGGCGAGCCCGTATTAGATTGGTTAGGTAAATTTTAATTTTTAAACCTTTTTAGATCTTTATTGGGCCTATATAGTCTAAATTTATTTAGAACATTTCAACGTTTTATTTTAAATAAAATCAATATATTATTTAATTCGTAAATAATGTTTTATTTTGTATAGTTAATTATATATAATATATATCTGTGTATCATAAACACATATGTGTGTACGTGCACGTGCAACATAATATAGTGTATATGGTTTGACATTCTCGTATATAGATGCTAGGATTTACACTGCAATGGACATGTTAGCCCCTCTTGTATACATATATGTTGTCTAAATGTATATATATGTGTATATAATATATATATATATATATATTATGAAATAAGATTTTAAAATGCACTTATATAAATATAAATATATATAAAATAATATAATTAGATCGCAACATTGTTTTGAATTTTAATATGCGAAATAGATTTGAATAAATGTATAAAATTATGTATACATAATTCAAAAATAATATTTTTTTTGAACTAAAGTTTAAAGACAATATTTATAATATATGTATATATAATTAAATATATACTTATAAATGTTTTATAATATAAATAATAATAATAAAATTAATATATGCTTACATAATATAGCTCTCGGTTGAGAAATATTAATTTAATTTCTTTGTTTCATCTTATATTTTTAACAATTAATTAATTTTTTGATTCCGTACAAAAATGCTGTGAAAATATTTTATAATGTTCGAAAGCAAAAGGATGATATTATAATTTTATATTAAAATTTTGTACTTGTATTTTACATAATTTATAAATTTATATTTATCATTTACATAATTAGTTTTAAATTAAATAAATAAATTTAATAATTATATATAATGATTAAATAAATAAATATTTTTTTTTTCAAAAACATGTATATATAAATAAATAATTTATAAAATATAAATCTACATAAAATATTATTATTTTTAAACTTAGTTTTAATTAAAATGAAAATCAATTATTAATTTATTTAATTTCAGAATTTTATTTTTGTAAGGCTGTGAGCAATGTATGTAAGTATACACATATAATTTTTTTTCTTTATATATAAATAGACATATATGTAACTATCTAATGTGACAAAATATAAATATACAGATTCGTCATAATCAATTGATATCTAAGTGACATATGATATAACTATTATATTAAACATTTATATGATTTTAAATGAGAACTAATAACTTTCATCAATGCCTAGAATTCGCACTTTGAAATGATGAACTAACTCCTTGAATCCAATTTCCAGTCCAAAAGTTGCTAGCTTTCGAACAACTTTATCACCGATGATCGAATCGACTTTTAATTTGATGTTTTTAGGTTTGAACTTCAGGGCTTTGAAGGAGGTGTGGTCGGCCTATAATAGTAGTAAGAAGAGAGGCAAAAAGTCATTTCTAAAGTAAGGGTTAGAGGGTTATACAACAGAGACATTAGGGAGTGGAATGAGGATCAAAATCGCCATACTTCTCTTACAATTTCCTTTTCTGTTGAATTCAAAATTCTTCCCTCTCTAGCCATCTCATGGCCAGCCCTCTATTGCTGCCCTATAGCCGCCTAAACCAAGCCCAAATTGGGCTTCAAAACTATTTCAAGCCCAAACAATATGTGTTGCCTTTAATTCTAATTTAAACATGTATCGATATCGTATATCGATTAGTGTTTATATAACTATTATATGCGCACTATTTAATATTGCTCTACACACATCAAATAAAAAATTTATAAATAATATTTCATAATATTAAATGATTTAATTAGTTTAATTAATTTATAATAATTATAATTTAACTAAATCATGTGGTAATAGGAGTATTCAATGTTTTAGTTGTGTGACTCTTAGGTGTAAATTCGGTCAGCGGTTATCGAACAATTTGAATATTAATATTCATACTTCACTTAGCAGGTGGTGTGACATTATACTCAAATTTATCACTTACTTAGTATCGGTAAAATCCAATTTTACTATATTAAACGTTACCTAGTAGTAACTATTATTTACACTAATTTTCTTCGACAAAACTATATTACTTTGAACTTATGTAATTTGGTAGCGGTCAAAATTACAATATTGTCAATAGTTAACTTTATAGTCTAAATACAAAGTCCTTGATTCAATAATAACAATTATTATTAACTAAACTACTCTAACCAAAGAATTTGACTTTGAGTTGACTTCTGTTGACCATGATACTGATCGCATATAACTAAGGAGACGAATCCTCTCTTGAACGATGTTTCATTTCCAATACTTATAGTCGACCCAACGAAGTCATTCGATGGACATCGTGCCTCAATCTAAGTATAATCAAAGTAGAGCTTTCATTTTGAAGATCATGGTATTCTCAACTCAAAAGAACTATGTGAATTTGTCATATTGATATTTTCTATTTGACCTTAGTTATATTAACCAACAGAAAACTATCAAGTGAGTTATTCCATTGTTATCCAATAACTATCAATATTTAACCCCTTTGTGCCTCCAGTAGTTGTGAGTAATACACTGTAACATCCCACTATTTTGGACCATTCAAATCGATAATAAATCCACACATGTCGAACTCGAATACTTCAAAACAGTGGATTGTTAAGAAAATTTGGAGCAAATAAAATCAAACACAGAATCACAGACACAGAATATCAGAATAACTCGCAACGGAAATAAAATACCATAGTAGTTCATGAAGCTACTACATAAAAAAGAAATCTCAAAACAGATACAAAATATCATAGTCTGAAAACAAATACAACAGAAGTCTGAATACATAAGTCAACTAATACAAAAGCAAAGGCTGAATAGGAAATAACTGGAATAGAAATAAGTGACAGATAGATAAATAAGCTCCAACAAATCTCTAGCTCCAGAAGATGAATCCAAAGTTGTGATACTCAGGCTGACCCGAGCGTAAAGCAAACATAAAACACTCGAGTCAGGACATACATACTTATACAATGTAAACCAACTCAAGTGAACTGTAAAGGGAATGCACAAATAACTTAAAGGATGCTTGGGATCACCCATCCTTTAAGGATCCGTTAAACTATCTAATAAGCAGTAATATACGCCATTATAATAATGTCCAAAGTAAAGTAAACTATACAAAATAATAGTGTTAATGTGACTGGGGTAGCGCAAAGCTACAACAATTGCCCACCTCTAGCCACACTATCATCCAACCGTTATTATGACCCGTGGTTATAAATTTCAAAATGGTTATATTTCAAATCCAACTAATTCATTTAAAACATTTAAAAGTGAAGTCATTATACTTCCAAATCAAAATATTCAATTCCCAAAATTTTAGAAATTCTAAGTTCGTTTATTCAATTATAATATTTCAAAACATTGTATTTTCAGCATTCGCAGCACTTAGAAAAATGCTGCTGTGAGTATAGTGATACATTTGAAAAACAGTTCATTTCAAAATTGACAGCACTTATAAACTGCTGTTGTAAGTAGTGGAAATTTGGAAAAACAACATATTTCAGAAACTGCAGCACTTATAAACTGCTGCTGTAAATACAGTGAAAATTTGAAAACAGTTCATTGATAGAAACAACAGTACTTATAAGCTGCTACTGTAGAGACAATAGTAGATTTGGAAAACATACATGGAAACCACAGCATTTTTGGAATGCTACAATTTCTGTTATAAGTTTTACTGACATTATAAACAATATATCTTCAACTTTTATCATTTTTAACTTATCAAACTTATTCCACTTTTTCAAAATTATTTATCAGGATATCATTTAACTTATAAATTTAATAAAATAACATTTTTATTAATAAATATCCAATTTAATTATAATTCATTTACATTAAGTCAAAATTCACTATAAGTTGCTTAACCTTTATTTTAACAAATAACTTGATATTTCTTTTACTTAAAGAAGTATCCATTTCATAAATAAATATTTTAATTACTAAGTTAAGCTTAAAAATTCCATTTAACTCAATTTCAATTATTAAGTTAAATACAAATTTACATTACAATTTAAACCATTTACTAACTTACACAAATTTAACTTATAGAGAATCACTGTTTAAATCATTTAAATCCAATTTAAGTCAAAATTTCATAATTTTACATTTAAAAATACTTAATAATTTTTAGAAAAATCATTTTAAATTAACCACGGGTCTGTAAAATATTTTCAAATCTAAGTCAAGTGATACTGATACTATATCATTTCAATCCGTAATTAGTTAAAATTCCGGGTTTTATCATTTCAAAACCCGCAATCCCAAGTCAAATAAAAATCGCTTGAGCCTATCATTTCAGCTCGTAACGACCTTTCCCTATTCTAAAGTCTGTTTGGGTATGTATCATTTCAACCCATAGTGATTTTATACTAACAGGGAACTTGCAGTGTGAGAAACAGAAAATAAATAAATAGTAAAACATATCATATAATGTCAGGTGATGTAACAGGTATATAAACATGTAATTATCATCATATAATGTCAAGTAACAGGTAGAAGTGAGCATATAACGCGACTTATCAACTACTACAATTCAAATGACATTGTTTCACATTTATATAAGTACGATTTGTCGAGAGTGATAACTCACCTTCTAGAGCTAGAGATCCAATTCAAAACTCCGCAAAGCACGACAAAGCACGACAAGCACGAATCAATTTCGAGGAGAAGTAGCACCCAAATCCAAATCTTGTAAACAACAAGATAGAATAGATATGAGTATATATTGAATCACAAAAGAATATAAGATTTAAACAATACAAAAGAGAGACAAAAGTGGAACAAGATGCTTTGACAATTGCAAGTGGTTCAGCCACATAGGAAATAAGCTAGACCACATCACTATAAGCTCGGCCAAGATCTGATCTGAAGCACCCATGTTCAGCCAAGGTCACAAATGCACGGCTAAGGGCTAGAATATGAAGGGATGTGAAAGGATGGCAAGTTACCATTCATGTGAAGGAAAAAGGTCAAGGGAATGTTTAAGTTTTGGGTTCGGCCCTATGCTATTGGCTCGGTCTGGTTCATCAAGTGGTCAGGTCAGGTCGGCCAGTGGTCCAGTCAGTCACGTCATGGCTGGAGAAGGTGGTGGAAATGATGGTGGTGGTGGTGGCTGAGGCTATAAGAAGAGAAGGGGTGATAGAAATAGAGTTCGGCTAAGGGTTATTGACAAGTTTTAGTGATGGAGTGGATCAAGTGGTCACGGCAATGGTAGGGGTCAGATCATGGTGGGGTTTCTGGCCATGGAAGGTGATGGTGGAGGAGGAGGTGAGGGTCGGTGGAGGTGATGGTAGACATGGGTAGAGGCTGAGCCTTGCAAAGCAAGAATAGAAGAAGAAAAGGAATAAAAGAGAAGAGAAGCCATGGGAAAAACTTACGGTAATTTCTTTTAGGTGATGCAAAATGAAATGAGTAGCTGAACAAAATGTTTTGTACGTGAAAAATAAGTGAGGAAGAGGAGAAGTTTTGTACGGCCAAAGATGTAAAGGCTAGGAAAATGAAAAGGCAAAAAAAAATTATCAAAGTAACTTAAGTCTCTGTGAATTTCCAAAGCCCACTATCAAACCCATTTCAAAACAAATTCAAACAATAAAATAAACAAAGCCCAAACAAAATAAAGATGGAAAATAAAATAGAAAAATGAGTAATGAAAATACAGAGAAATTTGCGTGTAAAACGCTGAATTTTATCAAATTTTAAAAGTTTAAAAACAGAATTTGACGAACGAATATCAGAACAAATATTGTTTCAAAGAAAAGATTGGAAATTTAAAATTCAAATTTAACATTTCACTGAAAATCAAAGTTTGACAAAAATGGAACAAAATATAAAATTTTCAGAAAATCATTATTTTATTATATTTGGAAAATAAATTATCAATAAATCCCAAAATTACATTGGAAAAATTCCAAAATTCAATCAAAAATGATTTAAAAATCAAAGTTTTCAAATAAATAAATTTTGAAATATTTGTTAAAATATGGGTTGTTACATACACTACCAAATATTTGGAGAATGTTACGTACTCTAGTCTTATCAGATGTATCAGTATTTAGTCTCGATACATCTCGACTAGGAATATTTAAAATAATGTGTTTATTATATTGTGATATAATACTCGCGATTACAACTATTTCTAATTACTATCACAAACGCACCATTAATTAATTTTCTGCTAAATATACATTAATTAAACATTTAATTATTTATAACATATTATAACAAGTAATAACAGAAAGAAAACACCTTTTATTACAAACTAGAATTGATTATAAAGTTAATAATTTACAATAAATTACAGAATTTCTCTTAGGGCATACCCACAACTCTATCAAGATGTGACATAGGGAGAAACCCACAACTCCATAGGATATATTTTCTACAACACCGAGGAACAAAAAGTTACTGTTTCTCAGTATGCTGTCATTTTGGAAAATGAATTTCTATCAAAAGAAATTAATAGCGAAGTTGTAGAATTGTATGAGATCCGAGTGTCGAACATAGAAACTGAACCAATGGGAGAACCAAGTTCACCCATATATAAAAACACGCAACCTATTAGAAGGTTTGGTAGGGAATCTCTCGCATCAGATAGATAGTATGATTTTCTTATGGAGGGTGAGAAGGAGGACTGTGTCTTATATGTCGACGTTGCTCTATCATTCCAACAAGTACTACGGAGTAAAGGCTTCGCACTTTGGCTTAGAGCAATGAAATCCAAGAAGGATTCCATGTATGAAATCAAGGTATGGACTTTGTCCGACATACCAGAAAGGATAAAACCCATAGGCTGCAAATGGATTTGTAAGAAAAAGCTAAATGTAGATGGACAAGTGGAGAGTTATAAAGCTAGGCTACTTGCGAAAGGATTTCGTTCGATTCAAGGTATTGATTATGATGAGATTTTTTGCTCGTAGCTATGCTTAAGTCCATTCAGATTATGTTGGCTATTGCTGCATTCATGACTATGAAATATGGCAAATGGATGTAAAGATGACATTTCTCAATGGTGATTTAGAAGAAAACTATATATGTCGCAGCCCAAGGTTTTCAAGGTCAGTGGAAGTGAGGATAAAGTTTGCAAGTTGTTAAAGTCCATTTATAGACTTAAATAAGCTTCAAGGAGTTGGAATAAGAGTTTTAATAAAGCGATCAAATAGCTTGTTTTTATCCTAACATAGAGGAAGCATGCGAACACACATAAGTAATGCGGAAATGCTACTGTATTCTTAGTACTATACGTTAATGATCTCTTGTTGATTGGCAATGACATTCGTTATTGCAATCAGTGAAAGCATGGCTTTAAAAGAACTTCTCCATGAAGGATTTGGTAGAAATGGCTATATATTGGGTGTAAAGATATATAGAGATAGATCTAAAAGGCTGCTGGGATTGTTCCAATCCATGTATGTAGATACATAGGAAAAGGTTCGGTATGGAAAATTCCAAGCGAGGAAATGTTCCAACATAATCTGGAATCATCCTTTTTAAGAAACATACCGATGAAGAGAAAGAGCGTTTGATACGGTATGCTTCAGCAGTCAGTTCCATAATGTACATTATGCTATGTGCTAGACCAAATGTGACACACGTATTAGGATGCATAAGCTGATACCAGTTTAGTCCTCGATAAATGTATTGTATAATGGTAATGTGTATACTTAAGTATTTGATAAATACTCAGGTATCCATTCCTAATATATGGGAATGTTGATCTCTTTATGAAGGGGTATACCGACTCTAGCTTTCAAAATGATGTCGGCGATAGTAAGTCGATGTCGTATTATGTTTTTACACTTAACGGTTGGTCTAGTTGGAAAATTCAAAACAGGAAATAGTAGCTTATTCCATGACGGAGGCCAAGTATACCGCCTCAATGAAGCAACTAAAGAAGCGGTATGGATGTGCAAGCTTTTAAGTGAGCTCGGATTGATTCCCGTTATAGTTAATCCAATGGCATTGTTCTATGACACCAATGCTATGATATAGATTGCAAAGAAGCCTGGAGCACACAAGAAATCATAGCATATTCTTTGAAAGTTCCACCACATCAAATAATTTGTTGAGAAGAAAGATGTCATGATACAAGGATATATACCAAGGACAACATAACAGATCCATTCACGAAGGGTCTAGCTCGATCTATTCTCATTAATTTTATCGAAGGGATGAAACTAAGATTCCATAATTAGCTCCAAGTGCAGGTGTTAAATTTATAGACTTAAGGTATGCCCTAGGGGCTATTCTGTTACTTATTGTAAATTGTTAACTCTGTAATAAAATCTCGTTCGAAATAAAAGGTGTTTTATTTTTTTTATATACTTGATATAACATTTATAATTAATTAATTATTTAATTTAAGTATATTTAATAGAAAATCCACAACTGGTGTGTTTTATGATAGTAATTAAAATTGTTGTAATCATGAGTATTTAATCACAAAATATTAAACACATCATTTTATATCACTACAAGAAATACCACGTCTGACAGCATCTAAACTCAATGTTTTTATGCTACTTGCTGTTGTATAGGTCTCATCCTAATTTGAGAAACTGAGCACAACACGGCATAACGCTGTATTAAGGTTACTATCTAGTACACTTTGATAGCCTGCCTAAATTTCCCTATGTTATTTTTATTCCCAGTTTAAAGCTTATTTTCCCCTTACCCTACAATAAGAAACCTAAAATCTCTAATTGCTCAAGTTTATTTTTCCTCTTTCTTTCCTCCACTCTAAAATATGAAACATAGACAATAAGATACCTCTCTCGTTCGGCTTCAAGTTTTCCTATAAGGACTCTCAAGTTCCTAAAATGGCTCAGTTGAAGAGGTCAGCTTAATTCATATTTGTATACTGGTTTAGAGTTGACTTAACTAAACAATATTCATATTTTCTTTTGTGATTTCCTTTTTAATTAAAATTGAGTTTTCGTAGAATTAGCTTTATTGGTTTACATAAGCTACTTGGTTTTATGATTTGTCTAGGCTATCGAGATAATTTAGGACACTCTTTTGGTTTTTATTAACTATTAGAAACGAGGTGATCCTTTTCCACCTAATGTTTTTTCTTTTCATATGGTTAGAAAGTCTAAGCTTACTGGGGTTATTTTGGGATTGAATTTAGTTAAATGATTCGTTGAAGGTATGATTTAGGTTTAGGAAAGTTTTTAGTCAAATTATGCACTGGTAGTTGGAGCTATATAAGTATTGCCTATAAACTGCTTGTTATAAGTTCTGAATAGTAGCGAAAATTTTAGTTTTGTATTTCAATGATTAGTTGAAGCACCATGTTTTGAATTATTTGCATCATTATTTGGTGACCAAATATGAACACATATTATCAAATAGTTTGTGTGTAACAATGGAGGTAACGTGAAAATGTTATGTCAATTATTGTTTTTAATGCGAGTTAGTATATATGAAGCTATAATATATAGAAAGTAGTTGTTGTGTGCACTTATGCAATGTGTGGCAAGCTTATAGATAAACGTGACTTCCCATATGCTGTTATACTTCTCTATCTTATAACTAGGCACAAACATGTTGATCTTCTAAATAGGTCAGAGGATAGTTTAATGTATTGGGTCTGTATTAAATTTATTTGTAATAATCAAGTGAATGTCAGCCAAAAGAAAGCGGATCAACATTCTTGAGATATGTGTAATAATCAAGTGCACATATATATGAATCTTAAGTGCTTATGGATATATATTATCTCTCTATGTGCGTGTGAAATTTGGCCAGTTATGTACATGCATTGTAGTAAGATATACAGTTCAATATTGATTGAGCCATCTTACAGTTATGCAGGGGGAAAACTTCTGAAGGTGTATCATCGGTTTCTTCTAAACTTCCTTTTTTTTCTTTTCTTTTTCTTCATCCATTACTACATAGATAAACCAATTTGATGTTAATATGTTAATAGTCTTTATAGACATTTGTAACTTTTTGGCTTAGCTATGATTTGGTGAATAATGTTGGTTACTTGATTTGATAATTTGCATGTGTAATTGGTTGCTTGGCACTAGATGGGTTAAAAGCCGTTTGATGGGTAAAGAAATTCATTGAGGTTAATTTGGATATGGTCTAGTAAATCATTAGTGTGTAATATAGTAAGCTTAGCTGCATAAATGCTCAAAAAATGAAACATATAATACAGTTAAACAACGTTCGATTTTAAACTGCCCAGTTTAGTAGCTATACATAAGTTCTCCCTACGTAAATTATGAGTGTTGTTTTATTTTTGTATTTTCCACCTACCATGTGGTTATTTCTTGACCTATAGTTTCTTATAGCTAGTCTGATTTCTCGATTTTACATTTTTTTCTGTTTGGAATCTACACACATATTTACATTTGATTGTACATATTACTACTCTTTTATCCGTACATAGCTTATCTCATTACTTTTCCCTTTTTTTTGTTAAATAGTGTAATTATAACCCAATACCTCTACGATCACACCATAATGGCCTTACCAATTTACTAGTGGTTCTCAACCATATCTCGTGTAACCTTTACGCTAATTTACCTTATTAGTTGCTTTTTTTCTTCCCCTTTTTCTCATCTCGTTGATCTTCCCTCGTGGTCAAGTCACATTAGGCACCCTTATTCTTCAGGTACCATTATAGGTCTTTAAAATTCACATATTCAATTTATGAATAAACAATGAGTTTTAATAAATTTATGAGCTAAAAAATAGATTTATGAGCTATAATGTTCTATCAAATCCTCGAGCTTAAAAATACATGTACATTCTAATTTTGCAATTGTAAAATAGAATTGTGTTGTTGGTTTGCGTTTTGCTCTACTTTCAGTTTTGTGTGGTACTTCTGGTTTACTCCATGGAGTTAAATCAATGGAAAAATCGTAAGCAGTAAAAAGATAAATGTAAAGAGCCAATTAATAAGATTCTTAAAAGAGAAAAGGGATTATGTACCAATTACAGATGCTTTTCTATGTTTCTACTATAATTATTTTAATATTACTATTTAACATGAAACAATTAACATTGAATGATAACACCTTCTTATTCTAGTAAAAAGTATAGTGAAGTTGTATTGATATTACTATTTCCTATTCTTAAATGAAACATATGATTTTTTCATGTAATGAAAATGAATATATCATTTTTAAATGATAACGAAGTCTAATAATGAATGATTTGCATATAAGTATGACTTTCTTGTGTACTAATAAAACCATATACTATAAATTGTATAATATAGGATGATAAGATGTTAATGCACTAAGAGTGAGATAGGGTTGTCAATGGATACCCAAAAATTTGAAATCCGTCCGCATCCATATTCGAGAAGCCATAAATATCCGATATCCGAAAAAACGAATGCGGATACGAAGACATCCGCATTCGAAAATTATTCGTTCGGTTTTTTCAATATTATAGTTTAAATTATGTGTATTTTTGTACAATAAAAAATATTTATTATTTTTATTAAGTTAGAAGTTCATATCATACGCATTAAATACATATTAACCGCTCAAGACTAATTATTATTATTATATTTATTTATTTTTAGAACTTTAATAATCAATGGGATTGAAAAAAGTTTATATTAAACTAAAAATTTCATTTATTTTTCTTGATTTACCGGTCGTTAGCGGATAGGATAATTATCCAATATTCGTCCGTATTCGCGGATGCGGATATCCGATATCCAAAAATGATTTCAGATACAGATATGAATGCAACACTATCTGCATCTGAAAGTATCTGTTGATAGGCGTACAGTGAGACAATTGAGCTCTATTATTACTATAAGTATGGTGGTAATAACCGTTATTAAAAAAATAAAAAATAAAAAAAGATGAATATTAAAAATTAACACTATAATTATTATGGTAAAAGGTAATTTATAGGTAGTATTATTATTGAATTTTAAAATTTTAATACTGAATAGCAACACAATGCTATTTGTAATTAATAGTACAGCTAAATTTTTGTAATATTAGTAAAGAAACATTATTTCCTTCATATAATATAGAATTATAGTATACGATTTAATTAATAGTACTAGAGTATTTAGGTATCTAATAGTACGGTTTCTTAATATTGAGTAATAACAGTAGCAATAATATTCTAGCTAAGTTAATGACTTGCTGTACTATTAGTACACATACATTATTTTCTGTCTTTAAGAAATCTGATTACTTTAGTTTAATTTCCTTGTAACTATTAGCTAAGTTGCCTGCCGACTTGCTATACTATAGCTAAGTTGCTGACTTGCTATGCTTTAGTTTAATTTCCTTGCAATCCATAAATTATGCAAGCTTCAGACCTCATTATCGCTGTTGTTTGTAAACGATAAGGGTATGAATCATGGAATGATAATGTTAGTTGCCATGTTTATGGATTGATAAAATCATTACTTTAATAAATGAGCATTAAATTCTATGTGTTTACTCCTATAAGCAGTAGACCTTACAACTGAATAAGAAGAATGATTCAAGATATTCATTTCAAACATCTTTTAGAAATCAAGGTTCAAGCTTATTTTTTCTCTTCTTTTGCATCCAAATGTCACCAAATCAGTTGTATCGGATGAACCTGGTGGTAAGAGAAAGGAGGAAATTTGTGATAACTTCAGATAAATAATAAGTGTAAGTTTTATTATTTTTAATGCATATTCTTTTCCTACAACTTAACTAATCCGTCCAAATATTATACTGCATATATTTTTCTCAACACTTAACTAACATGTCTAAACTTAAACTCAGCTATCATTTAAGTTTTAGTATGTGCAGTGTAAATAGAGAATATAAAATCGAATGAATAATTGTGAGAGGAAAAATTAACAAGTTAAGGTCAAAACTATGGAAGAAAGTAACTTTGTGATTGACTTAATATACCTAGCAGTAAGAACTGAAAGCATTCAAGTTTACATTTCTTTCAACTTGACATTGCAGTTCTAAAATTGACATAAAATTGATGATTTTATTTACTATGCTACAAATAGCGGCCTCGCTGCTTCTTGTTGCAACAGCTTAGTTGCTGCTGCTTGCAGAGTGAAGTATTTGGTTTAGGTTGAGCGAAGCATTTGGTTAAAGTTTTTGATACCTTACTCTCAATTGGGGATTATAGTAACAACAATGAAGGAAGGAGAACTGCAAAAAAATAAGAATAGAGTAACTAACTAGGCGTTGCCTGGGTTGCCAGAACCAATCATGAAGAGAGATTCTTCCTATAATCTCTTTTTCCAAAGTTTGCCAGAACCAATCATGTGGGTACACCGTCATATTGTCTGTTGTGTATGAAATGATCCATGTTTTTTTTTAAACAAGCAATACTCCACCATTGGTTCATTCAAATGATGCTAAATATTATAATCAATATTGCTTGTTGAAAAAGAAGAAGACAGATATGGATAATTTCTTAGAAATATAAGACAACGGTGAAGTTGTAACAACCCGGATTTTTGGTCGTTGATTTTGAACATTTAATTTATTTTAAATGTGAATAGAATTTTAATATGGAATTTAATGATCAAATAAGTGGAATAAAACTTAAGTTCCAAATACAGTGATTTATTGGATAAATTAAATTGTTGAATTAATAATTGGAAATCGTTTAAATAATTGAATTGGAGTAGAATATGAATAGAAAATGATTTCTAATGTTGATATAAATTCTACTAGAATTATAATTGAGTTAGAAAGTTTTTAAAACTGAAATTTTAAGCGATTTCGTAAAAATAGGAAATCGTCGATTTAATCGATGATTTAAAATAGCGATCCGGGGTACAGTCTTGGAATTCAACAAAACCAGTTCCATTGGGTCCGTAATAGTGTATTATTATCAGATTCCAAATTTCGTAGTGTTTGGAGTTATCGTTTGATCGTACGGGATATAAACGCATTGAATTTAATATCGAAAATTCAATATAATAATTGGGTCCAAAAAGCTATCTTCTCCATACGATCGAACTAGGACTCGAAACCTTTTCATTGTATTCGTAATTTGGGGTATAACATTATGAACGCTCGGCGGCACGCCTCGATAGGGGTTCGAGATTTTAAGCAACGAAAATCGAGATATTTTGAAAATTAATTTAATATATATATATTTCTTTCTACACTTCAAATATGTCTTCTCTTTCCACCAGCCTCCTAGGATGGTGACTTTTACCGATTCAACATGCCATCTCCTTCTTTTAAATCGCGTCTCCTTCCTCTTGAAGACAAGCAGTTCGTTCTTATATAAAAAAACGAAGATCATCTCAAAAAAAGCAAAACCAAAATCGAATTATTAATCGCGAATCCCCTTCAGTTCTTCCTCCTCAAAACAAACAAAAATAAAAAAAACATCTCAATAAAAAAAGGATTCATGAATTAGTTCTAAATTGCGACCATGTCGCGATTGCCTATGATCGCTCGAGTTAAGGAAGATGGTGGAGTGAAGCGCGAAGGGCTGCTGTGGCATGGAGGGTTTTGTCTGAAGCGATGGCAGCTACGAAGGAGGAGGAGCACGCGCGCGCGGTTGATTAGCACGGCGACGTAGTGTTAAGGGGGAGGTCACGAGCAACTCGAATTTGCATCGACGAGGAGTTGGCATCGCGTGCTTTTGTCCAGTCGATTAGGGTTTCGCATGTGGGGTATGGGGTCGCGTGCGAGGGCTGTTGTGGCATAGGCTTGGTCGTGGCTGCGTTAGGTGAAGTGCGGCGCTGTGAGCGGTGACGGTAGGTCAGGGTTCGAGGGAATGAGGTGGATGTTTGTGCAGCAATGGTGATAGGGGGAACCTGGGTTAAATTTACAAGTGTAATTTGATTTTTTCTTAATAACTGAATTAGTTCAATGTTAATTGTATATATATATACATATATATATCGTATAATCTTCTTATTCGAGTGTTTAAAATTTTAAAATCAATTTGCACGAGGTCCGGAAATCATAGAACAAGTCAAGTTTGGATCGTATTTGGAAAATCTACGCACATGAATTGGTTTGGGATTTTTGGAGTCAGTTGGGAATTTAAATAAATTGAAATATGGACGTTTGGCAAATAAAAAAAATCAAGGTGAGAAATTCTCACCCATTTGGATTACTAGAATTTATTTTAAATAGTTAAAATAAATTATTGAATGCAGTTGAATTTATAAATTACTATTTGTTGGATGTTATATATATATATTAGTAGTTGGATTGATATTCCCGCATATGTTAATGGATGAGACCCTATGTGCCCCGCATAATAGCGGACAAGGTTTTAAATCTCGCTCATCTCGGCCGAGATCTCGGTCGAGATCTCGTTTTCAAGCCTGGGCGATTCGAAACAACTAATTTCGTTTGAATCTCGTCTGACCCAAATCTCGGACGAGATTTCAGTATCTCGTCCGGTATCTCGGACGAGATTTAGCAGCGAGATATCGGCCGAATTTTTGAATTTTGGAAAAAATCAACTCTTTTTCCGTATTGGGCTAGCTCATCCTTTACCTTAAATAAGCCTTCTTAATTGTAATTTTTTTAACCCTTATTTCTTATATAAATCTCATTTAATCTTCGTCTTTGACGAGTGTAAGAAGATGATAAAATCTACATCGATTATGGTAAGTATTTCACTTTATGATTTTCATTTAGGTTTCTGATCCAAATTAATTGACATCCGATTTCATTTTTCTTTTTTTGATACTTTCTTGAGTTTTTTTCCTAACCCGATTTTTTTTGCGGCTATAAATTTTGGGCTTCACTTTTTAACTTTATGTTCTAAATGGATTCCCAGTTTGATTTCATTTAGTCTTTGCTGCTATAATTTTTTTCCTCAAGGCATATTTTTAAGCAATAAAGGAATTCTCTTTCATCTATTAATTTCATTTGATGATTACATGTTCATTCGTACATCATTTTTTTGCTTTTCTTATAATATTACTAAATGTTTGAAATTGTTTGTACTATGTATGCTGTTTTCTACGTTTGTTTGAAATATCTATGCTATTAGTTGCTTAATGAGATTTTGTTTGCTAATAATTAAATACTATAACCAGACATAGAATATCTTAATTCTACTTGTAGACTTTTGTATTTGAAGTTATAAAATTAAGATTTCCCTTGCAGCACTATAAATCATAAAAGGTAGAAATGAGACATTATATTATGTAGGAAAGTTAAGTGAATGATCAAACAAAGTAAAGGTGCATATGTTATGGTTTGTTTCTTGTCTACTTTATCTCATATGATATTATATTGAACATTATTCTTGAAATCTAGTTATTTGTTTATTTTACATGATACAAGTGATATTTTTCCATACTAAATTACTAATGATAAGCGTGTGATATATTCAAGGTAAGTGCATAGTGTTTTCCTTAAGGTAGTGACTAGTATTATAAATTTAGGTGTATGAAAACTAATTTTCGACATGACATATACTCCGAGATAACTCCGAAATGAATTTTAGAAACCGAGATGTAAATCCGAGATGGACGACCGAGATGCACTCATCTCATTCGAGATCTCACCCGATACAAGATAAGCTATCCAAATTCTTCGAGACGAGACGTGACCGAAATCCGAGATTTAAAACCTTGATAGCGGATGACCCTATATACCGCGATATCCCCCTCAAAGTGGGATTGGTATTTTTATATTGTATTAACATCTATGGATGCAGGGAAACAGGTTGGAGGGATCCAACGGGATTCCTCAAATTTATATTGATTGTTTTTCATATATAATAATATACGATGTGTTAGAATAATATGTTATAGATTATTGATGTGATGTGAATTATTGGATGCTACAGTACCACTAGCCTAACTTTGGTATTTTAAATACCATAAGTATTATTTTTGGAATTTTAAAGGATTTAAAAGGAGATTTTGAATGTAAAATATTTATATCGAAACTTGGATTATTTTTAAGAAATTGATTTGGATAAAAACAAATAATTGATTTTGGGTTGTATTTAACTATTTGAAAAAATAGTATTTTAAATAGAGATTTAAAAATAAATTATATAAAGGATTTTTAAACGATGGATTTTTAAATGACATTTCTGGAAATATGGAAAGAAGTTGAAATCAATATTAAAAATAGATTGACGGAAATGAATAGAATTTATAAGGAATCAGATTTATAAAATGGAATTTTATAAATGAGATTATTTTTATAAAAAGTGAAACTCGAGGAGTTATAAAATTTATAAACGATGTTTATAAATAAAGGAAATCAATATCAAATGATAAATTGGGAATATAAATTTTACAGGGAGAATTTATATTAGAATATGGAAATAGGGTGAGAGAAAAATAGCGGATACTATTTTTGAAGTGGAAATGGTTAAGGAGATCGAAATGGAAGCGATGTGATGGAAATCGAGAGGAATTTATAAATTGAATCGGTTAGTGAGATTTTAAAAATATATTTTTAAAATTAAGAAGTTAGGTTTGGTTTTTTTAAAGGAAAAATTTATTTAAGGAACTATGAAATTTAAAACTAGTTAGGATTGGAATAATTCGGTAAGTGGATTTTTAAAATATTTAACTTTTATTTTAATAAATCCTAAACTTTAAAATCAGCTTTGAAAAGTGATGTAATAAAAAGTGTTCCGATATTTTAGATAATTACTTGAACATGTCTTAAAAATAAATTATTATTATTCCTTAAAAAACTTATTATATATATAGAGAGAGTTTTGTAATAATGAAATTTAATTATAAATCTTCTCAAGAATATGGAAACGGGGTTATTCAGTAGATGGGATTTATATGAGAAATTTTCAAAAATGTAATTTGGAAAGAAGTAAGAAAATTTTCGAAATAGTTAAATAAAAGCGAACTTCAAAAAAATGAATTAGAATTCGTAAAAGAAGTTAGAAATGGATATTTTGAATTTTAGACAAGTGTTTGACTTGGAAAATATTAAAGGAAATTAATTAAGAAAACCATTGCTTATAGAATTCGTTCTAAACAAGTTAAGGAATTTACAAATAAATTTGTAATGATTTTTGAGAAAATAGGAAATAAATGGAATGCTTCCTAAGTGTTGAACATAAAAATGGAGTTGGAAAAAAATATTCTAAGTATTGGAAAAGTTTGGGAATATTCCGTTGAAAATATAAGGATTTGAAATCGTTCCAGATGTTGGAAATTTTGGAAGGGATTTGAATATATATATATATATCTTATAAAGGTATTGTGAAATAAATTATGGAAAATTTATAATAAGGCCTGATGTCTGCTTATGGATGTTTTATTGATAGTTAAATAACTGACTATCAAATTTTAGCCAAATTCGTTGATCGCTTCGAAGAGACCGGGATCGGATTTATTTTTCGAAAACCACTTCGATCCAATTTGAGCATTGCGAATGGATATCGTGAAGATAGTGAAGACAGTGATTCGGTTTGTCCAGACTCAGGACAACTTGTATGGACGAATGCTATAAGAACATCGTCATTGGAGGACGATGAGCATTCTAAGTGAAATTGTTCTTGAAAGGTAATCGTAGCCTCAAGCCTCATCAACTGGAATGACTGAAAATCAAGGGAGAGGCAGCAAGGCTAAGTGGGTCACACTCAATTATGGTATGTTATCAACTTTCTAGATACCCTCAGATATTATTACTACGGTGCGCGGAAGAACTCGATAAGGGTGGGAACATCCGGGGTGATAACATATTCGGTTCTATCCAGGTTAGGGATAGGGCCGGTCTTGTGTTGTAGGGGATCCCGGCGAGGTCCTCGGTACATGTTTCTAGACATGTACTGTGATAGGTGGTACCCCAGTGCCTAGTCATTGTATGGAATCCATTCCCTAATAAGTGTCGTACGGTTTTGATTGTGCCCAACTATGCTAAAACGTGAGATGTAAGCATTTCAGCTATTTTCTATTTACTTTGATTAGACACTATTATAATATCAGATGATTTTGATAAAAATTGTTTTGGTTATCGTAAGGTAAAAATCCATCGTGTTTATGTGTGACATGGTCTTACGAGATACCTTTGTTTTACAAAGAATTTTGATAAAAGTTAATAATTCAAATTGAGTGTGTTTTTCTCACGCTGGTTTTCCAGACTGACTCGGGTGTTATTTTATTATAATACTCGAGTCAGACCGAGTATTACAGATTTAGGTTAGAATGCTATGGATCTTAGGAGACGAGCTGGAGGGGTTCGGACGTATATCATGTACTTGGTTATTTCCGCCGTGTGAGTTATGTATATCAGGACGAGTTATTATAACTGTCCAGATTGATGTAATGATTGTTGTACTCTGATGATAGTAAGAAATAAACAGTTACAGATTCTTTTGTATAAAAAACTGTTATTATATATTATATTTCGTTACACTGCGATTGTGAGATTCTGTGTTGTTGTTTCTATTTTTCTTCTACCTTTTTCTTCTTCAACCCTACTGAACTGGTGTTTCCAGCACTCGATTACTCGGCATGTTATACAGTGAACGTATTTTATGTCAATTTTCGAGTGTCGAAAATCCCGTTCGTTACAGAAGTGTAATTGGATTATATAGTATATGGGGCAATATATAACATTTTGCATCCAAGAGCACAGTCAATGTCCAAGCAGAACCAAGGCAACCCTTTAAAAGACTAAGTTATACTCCATTAGTAAGGTAGTAATAATACTTTGTACTAGCTAAATACTAAGAACAACTGAACAAGGTTTAGATTTTTTTTGAAAATAGGTAAGATTCTTATTAAGGCATTTTAGCCCAAGGATAAGGCCTAGATTGATGGCCCAAGTCATACATACACACCGTACAAACTAAAATAAACTACAGAACTCTCGATCTTTCCAAAAAGAAAAACACCGAACTTCTGCTCCTTCTTTTTCAGTGTTCATGGCGGCTGGAACTGAACAAGATAACTGGTACTTGGGTTATTTGCCAATGGATAGCTCTAATCCTCTTCTCCAGTTTGAGCTCCGTCTCGTTCCCGTGAGGTAAGTGCCTTGTTTTTGATTCTTCTTTGCACCAATCGCATGTCACTTATAGCTAGTTTGCTGACCTCAAGATAATTTCTTTGTTTGTTCGGAAACAAACGGCGGTTTCTCTCCTTCCACACGCTCAAAACCGTTACAGTGATAGCTATGCTGCTCAATTTGGCTTCCATGTATTCGTTGTATCTCTCCGAATCAGGTAAATGATTTCATCCTCTAATAAGTTTGATTGAGACGATGAGTTTATTGAGGTTTTACACAGTTTCCACACCTCTGTCGAGAATTTGCAGGAAAAGAAGAGATGTTCATGAGTTTCTTCTTCTTGATTACATAATACACAATTTTTTTCTGTTATAATCCCCCATTTTGAAAGTCTATCCTTTGTGGGCAGTCTTTTGAGAACAGCTTTATAAGTAGTAAAGGCCATTTTTGGACTGTTGACACGATTCCAGATGATTTTGCTCCATACAACTTTATTGTCTCTATGTCTTACCTCATTTCATGCTGATTTAGTGATAAATTCATTCCCAGTTGGCTTTCACACCCATATATCATTGTCTCTACCACTAAAGATCGGCATAAATTGAATTTTGTCCTTAATTTATTGATTCACTGGTAGCAAGGAACAATTCCATCCATTATTGTTAATTGTATCTGACACTTTTTTATCTGGACATCCATAATCAAAAAAGGTGTTAAGCCCTAGGATATCAATCAAGGATTCACCTAAAATCCAAGGGTCCTTCCACAAATCAATCTCCCTGCCTGTTGCAATTTCCTTTGTACAACATGAAGCTAGTGTTCTTCTTACTCTCATAATTGCTTTCCAATTTGTAGATGCATTATTGTCTATTTGCATGCACCAGAAATTGCCTCTGATATACCTTTTTCTCATCCAGTTCCCCCACAGACCCTTTCCTTTAATAATTCTACAGGCTTGCTTCAGGGTGTAGACCAACCTCATGTTTATAAGTCTTCTAAGGCCCACACCTCCTTCCTCTTTAGGTCTGCATAGATTCTCAAATTTAATCTTGTAAAGACCACCTTTCCATATAAAGTCTGCACAAACTTTTTCTATTTTCTGTATAGAAGCATCAGGTAACTGGAATGTTTGTAACCAGAAGTTGACCTTAGAGTGTATAACCGTATGCACCAGTTCAATTCTGCCTGCTAGTGATAGGAGTCTGGAACTCCATCCCTGCAATCTGTCTCTAATTGAAGAGATTAAAACTGCACATTCTCTGTCAGTAATCTTATTGGAGGATAGAGGAACACCTAGGTACTTAACAGGGAGTATGCCTTCTTTCACATTTAAGTAGTCCAAGATTTCATTTCTTCTAATGCATGTTTTTTTGAAGTAACATTTGGTTTTTTGTTCATTCATTCTAAGACCTGTAAATCTCTCTAGATTGCAGAAAATATCTTTTACAGCTTTAGCCGATGTATAGCTGGATTTTATACAAATAAGCAGGTCATCTGCATAGAGTAAATGAGTCACAATAGGCTGGAAATTATATATAGGCTGAATTAGTTTGTTGTATGTTGCCAGCTCCATCTGTAGTGAAAAATATTCCATGGTAATTGCAAACAAGTAAGGGGAGAGGGGATCACCCTGCCTGATCCCTCTATTGGAACCTATAAAACCTTTCGGTATGCCATTTATCAGAATTGAGAAGGTTGGTGTAGAAATACATTCTTTGACTATGTTCACAAATTTTGAGGGGAACCCCATAGCTTTTAGCATATGAATGATAAAGTTTCTATTTATTTTATCATATGCTTTGTGAAGATCTACCTTAAGGCAGAATTTGTCCACACCTGGTTTGTTGAAGTTTCTAATCAATTCATGTGCCATCAATGAGTTTTCAGAAATGCTTCTGCCTTTGATGAACGCACTTTGACATTCTGATATAAGATCAGGTAAAATGAGTTTCATTCTATTGCATAGAATCTTGCTTAGAATTTTGTATACCACATTACAGCAAGCAATAGGTCGGTAATCTTCAATTTTTGCTGGGTTATCCTTCTTAGGAATAAGACATATAAATGTGTGATTAATTTCTTTTACAAATTTACCACTCTGGAAAATATCCTGCATTGCTGATAAAATGTCTTCTTTCAAGTCTTCCCAATGTATGAGGAAGAATTTGGAGCCCATACCATCTGGCCCTGAGCTAGAATCGACATGTATGGAGCGCAAGGCCTCCCAAACCTCATTCATGGAAATGTTCTTGGACAACATCCGTTTCCCTTTGGAATTTATCAACCTTCTACACTGAATTTCTGGTGTGTTGTTGTTAACTTCTCCATTGAACATGTCGCTATAGAATTTTATTGCTTGTTCTTCTATGTCAAAAATGTTGTTAAGAGTCTTACTATCTTGATCAATTAGATGATAATTATTATTAGTATTGTCCCGGACTGCCATTTTAGTATAGAAAAATTTAGTGCACTCATCCCCATCAGTTAACCATTTTTCTTTAGCTTTCTCTTTAAGTTCAATGGCTTTTATTCTAAGAGCCTCCTTTAGCTTGTTTTGAGTTTGGTGATATTGTTTCCATGTGTCATCTGTAGACTCTCCATTATCAATTCTTTTTTTATTCCACTCTCTTAGATTTATATTAGCAGCCTTAAGAACCTGCACAAGTTTGTAGCATTGAGTACCCTCCTCCCGAGGAATGATTTTGATATGAATGGCCTCTGTATATCCTTCTAATTCATGCCAGTGATTGGAGTATCTAAAAGGCTTGCCTTTTTCAGTCAAGTTCTTTTCTTTTAAGCTTATAAGTATGGGATAGTGATCACTAGTGGAAGGGGGAAATATATTAACTCTAATATTAGATAATTTATTTATACATGCAACATTCACAAGTGCTCTATCAAGCTTGCAAGATATTTTCTTACATTCCCCACTTCTCCATGTATATTTCAGGCCACAATGGATAGGTTCTAATAGTCTAGCTCCAATAATGCAGTTATTAAACTCTTCCAGTTGGGAGACTCTGATGGTAAGACCCCCTTTTTTTCTTCAGCTTTGAGAATAGAATTAAAGTCTCCCATGACAATCCAAGGCTCATTAATCATTTTGCTAATATTTGTGATAGCTTTCCAGAGATGAGTGCGGTGGGAGGCTAAATTACTTGCATAAACACGGCTTAGAGTTAATTTAAGGCCCCCAAAATTGATTACACTTACAGTTAAATGTTGATCATCTTTCGTCAGAAGGTTGACATTCCAAAAAAATTTGTTCCATAGAAACAGTATTCGACCTTTACCACCAACATCATTATTATGTAAGTAATCCCAGTCAGAATCTAGGGAGTGAATAAAAAAATTAAGATTATCAGCAGTAAGTTTATTTTCTAAGATACTCAAGATGGAAGGAGAATAAATTCTCCTAAGATTTAAGAGGTCTAAACGTCTTGTATCATTGTTCAGACCTCTTACGTTCCAACTGATTATGGACATTTCGATATAGGAGGCCGACTCCTCAATTTCATAGGAGACACCTCGCGACTTATGCTCGCCTTCTCTTTTGCCTATATTTTCTTAAACTGATTAGCATATCTTAGGTTAGATTTTGTGTATTTATTTTTGCTATCTTCCTCAGATTCAGTTCCTGAATCCATTTTATCAAGTACAACATTATTGATATCATCCACTTCCTCCGATGTTACAGATGTATTCCTTGCTGTGTTCTCATCCAAGCTATGGAGCAGTGCATTATCCTCATCCTCTTCATTCAGTGAATGACCTGCAACCTGGTCTACCTCCTTAAACCCAACATTATTTTCCATCTGGTCTGTAGTGTTCAAGCTTGCTTGTTCAATATGTGTATTTGTATCTTCTATACTGGGTTCAGTCTGTGTCTTAAGTTGTTGTAAAGTTTGTTTATCTTCAGTTGTAGATTTTTGCCTCCATACTTGTCTGATGGGGGGGGACACAGTCTCACATTGGTCCAATGTATGACCAAAGCATTTGCATTTGTTGTAGATAGGTGGGATGTGCTCATACTCTAGTTCCTGAATGTAAATATTTCCATTTCTATCTTTAGCTCTTACCTGTTTTTAATAGTGTCACTTGCTTTGATTTCTACAAGGACTCTAGCATACTTTAATCTTTTAACATGTCTAGTATAGTCATCCATATCTAGGGGATTACCAATGAAACTCGCAATTTTACTGATCCCACGTGCATTCCATAGAGATAAATCTAAATTCTTCAGTTTCACCCAAACTGGGTGTGATTCTAGCATATCTCTCTCAAGTCTTAGATTTGGTTCCCATTTTTTAGTAAAGATAAGTTTACTGTCTATGAACCAAGGACCCCCATCCAAAACTTTTTTACAATCTGCTTCATTGCTGAATTTAATAAGATAAAAACCATTTTCCCTAGGAAAAACATCCCATTTTCCCGAGGGTTTCCATTCTCTTTTAATATATGCATTAAGATGAATGTAATAAGGTTTCTTACCAGCAACATATATGAATAACGAAGTACCCCACATACTTTTCGCAGTATTGAAAACCTCTTCATCCAGATCAGCATACGCTCCTTCATCATCTTCCATAAAATCAAATTTATTGACCCCACCATCAATACACGTGTTTCCAGCTATTGCATCTGCCCAAGATCTGATGCCTCTCCTGAATTCTGGGTTATTGGTAGGACCCACCTGAATTGGATCCCTAGGCATCTTGTTGAGACTCGGTACCACCTGAACTGGAACCCTAGATTTAGGTCCCACATGCGTTGTAACCCTAGAGTGCTGTTGTTGATCCCTAATTTGATTCACGTTTTTATTTTTGTGTCGTACCTCTGTCCAGCCTGTGTCTTCCGCTTCGTTCTCCACGGTGATAGGATCACTTGGTGAGATTTCAGCAGCAACCTTGTCCGCTATTTTTAATTCTATACTGGTTTTATAATCATTAAATCTTATATTAATGTGGCAATAGGTATAAAATGTTTCCTTTATATGAATGGTGTTTAAATAAAGATGTACGGTTTCAAAAAATATGAATAAAATTTATGAAAAGATATAAAATCTATTTAGACCTAGAATTAATTCAAGACCCTTATTTCCTGCAAATATGAGACAATGCTTTAAAAGTAGAAGTTTATTCTTTTCCATATCAATCTTTTATAATCATTAATAAATAATGTCAAATATGAAAATATAATGTACAAGGACAAATAGGCCATCAAATTTCAGTATTGCCTACAAAAAATTGATTTTTTTTAAAGTTCAACTTTATGTTATCTGATGTGAATAAATAGATTGACCTTAATTAACCTTAATAAAAAAACCGTCTTTAAAAATCGTTAAGCTTAGAATATGAAGTGAGCCACTCCATATTGTGATGAGCTCGCGTCCACGCTTTGGTCCATGATTTAGTTTTGCAAGTGCTTTGTCCTGAAGTACATTAGCTATTGCAAGCCTAGCTACAACAATTACTACCTACCTGCTCTACACTTTGCAATCCACATTTATCCTAAAGTACATGTTCCCAGCTACTGCTTGAATTGCCTTAAGATCTCAATTTGAGCGCTCCGAACTGCCTCAAGGTTCGGGTAATATATTCCTTTTTTTAATATATTCAGACATGAAACTTCTAGATTCATACTCTAAAGAGCTTATCACTATACTATTGATCCTAGACACACAATCACACATACATGCAGACAAACACACACATACACATACACACACACACGCATACATACATACATACCTACACATAGATATATATTTTCGCTCATCTTATGGAACAACTTGCGCTCTATCTCTAAGTGTGCAAATATTACTTGATAAATAATATTGGCATTCGCACCTTTTACATAATTACATAACTCTTTTGTAGATTTGCACCCCAATTATTCCCTTTACTTTATTATATAGGTACACAAAATATTCCTTTGCTATATGGAAGATTGCTAGCTAAAGTTGCTAATAAAAGGTATGTTTTTATGCATTTGAATGTGTACGCTATTATGAAGTATATTTTGTTATATATGATATAAATTATATCTTGTTTTGATAGTGTAAATGTATTTTTTTTTGAAAACCCAGGAGAACCCGACGGGCCGGTAAACTCCTGAGGAGGGTATAGTAAAACCTTCCGCTGATCCAAGCCCCCATACCCCCTGGTAAATTTATATAAGATAGGAAAGCACATGGTAGGAACCGAACCTGGGTCTTTTTACCAGAACCCAAGCCTCCTTTTCACTACACCGCACCCGCGGACTAACCGCGTAAAGGAGGTGCTGTTGAAAATTCATGAAATCCGATAAGTTTATAAAAATCAACAAAGTTTATAAGAATTAACTAAGTTAACCAAGTTTTATAAAAATTAAATAATTTTCTAAAAATTAACTAAATTTTATAAAATTAAATTAATATCTAAATATTAATAACATTTTATAAAATATAAATAAACTTATGAAAATTAACTAAGTATAAAAATTTAACTAAGATAACTAAGTTATATAAAAAATAATTAAAATATTTTTTTTACTTAATTTATAAAAACTAACTAATTTTTATAAAAGTTAGCTACGTTATCAAGTTTTATACAAATTAAACTAAAAGTTTATAAAAATTAACTAATTCTTATAAAATTTAACTAAGTTATATGAAAATCAATTAAAATTATTTAACTAATTTATAAACTAAGTCTTATAAATATTCAACTAAGTTAATTAAGTGAGTTTTATAAAAATTAATTAAAGGATATAAAAATTAATTAAGTTATATAAAAATTAACTAAGTTAATTGTGTTTTACAAAAATCAACAAAATTTAAAATTTTTAATTAAATTAACTAAAGTTTATAAAAATTAATTTATTTTATAAAAATCATGTTCTCTATTTTGAAATCTTTGTTAAATTGTTATAAAAATTGACTAAGCTTTATAAAAATTATCTAATTTTTATAAAAATTAACTAAGTTAAATAAGTTTTATAAAAATTAACTAAATTTAAAAGAATAATAATAATAATAATATAATAATAATAGTAGTAGTAATAAAATAATATAATAATAATAATAATAAATTAACTAAGTGTAAAATAAGTAACTAAGTTAATTAAGCTAACTGTTTTTTTAAAATTAAATAAGTTTATAAAATTTAATTAAGTTTTATAAAAATCATGTTCTCTATTTTGAAATCTTTGTTAAATTGTTATAAAAATTGACCAAGTTTTATAAAAATTATCTAATTTTTATAAAAATTAATTAAGTTTATAAAAATTAACTAAATTTGGAAGAATAATAATAATATAATATAATAATAGTAATAAAATAATAAAATAATATTAATAATCTAATAATATAATAATAATAACAATAAAAAATTAACTAAGTTTAAAATAAGTAACTAATTTAATTAAGTTTTATAATAATTAAATAAGCCAACTGTTTTTTTAAAATAAATAAGTTTATAAAACTTAATTAGGTTTTATAAAAATTAATAAGTTTATAACAATATGCATGCAATTGTTGAATAAAGTATTTTAAACAAAATTTACATCCATTTCAGGAAATTCCATATGTTATTGATAACGTTTCCATATGATTATATAAATTAACTAAATTTTATAAAATTAACTAAAGTTTATATAAATCAATTTAATTTTATAAAAAATAACTAAGTTAATCAAGTTTCATATAAAATAATTAAGTTCCATATAAATTAATTAAATTTATATAATTAAGTTTCACACACACACACACATATATGTATGTATGTATAGTTATAACTGCTAATGGTTGAATTTCTTTTTCATAGGTAATTACCCATCTATGGTATATAAAAATGGCAACATGCTGCGGTATATTAGCGATTTGAAGTTCTTTTGAAGTAACAACTTTTTTGGTTTGCTCATTTAATCATCATGTGTAGTATGATCTTTTATCACTAGTTTTATTTACACTTTTAATGTAATGTTCATTAAATATTATGACATATTGTGCATTATTCTATATGAATGTTGAATGGTTAGTTATTTTTCGTTTAATGTGATCTATATGATTGTGTAAAATGATACATTATGTTTATGTAATTATAGTGTGATATTGGATATGTACGTACTGCAAAAATGATTTTTAAAACGGTGTTAATGGATTTGACGGCGTTTTTAAAATGTTATTAAAGCCTATAATAGCCTTTATGAAACGCTATTAAAACCTATAATAGCGTTTATGAAACGCTATTACAGTTAATAATAGCTTTTATGACCGTTGTACACCAACATGTCATTATAATAAAGGGTTTTTTTTATAGCTTTTTAGGAACGCCATTAATAAGGCTTTTAATAGCATTTTGAAAACGCTTAAAAGACGTTTTTATAGCGTTTCTTTTGTTGCAATAATAGGTCATTGACTTATTACAACTTGTTGATTTACAGCGTTTATAAAAACTCTAGAAAAGCCGATTATTGCGTTTTTTAAATGCTATTAAAGGGTCTTTTTGTTGTAGTGTATATTCCTAGTCAAGATGTTACGCGATTGAATATCGATTAATCCGTTGAGACTAGAGTACGTAACGCTCTCCAAATATTGGACGGTGTACTAATCGTTGTTGTTGGAGGCATCTAAAGCTTACATACTGATAGTTATTGGATAATTATGGAATAACTCACTCGATAGTTTTCTGTTGGTTAATATAACTAAGGTTAAACAAAAGATATCGATGTGACAATATTACACAGTTCTCATGACATGAGAATACGGTTGATCTTCGATGTGGAAGCTCTGCTTTGGTTGTAGTTAAATCGTGGCACGACGTCCATCAAGCGACTATAGTTTGGTCGATTGGAAGCATCAAAAATAAAATATTATTCAAGAGAGGATTTGTCTCCTCGGTTACACGAGGTTAGTATCACAGTCAATTGAATTCAACACAAAGTCAAAATCTCTAGCCATAGTAGTTTGGTTAATAATAATTGTTAATCATCGAACCAAGGACTTTGTGTTTGGACTATAAAGTTGAATATGAACGATATTGGAATTTTGACCATTACCAAATTCTACAAGTCCTAATGTGGTATAGTTTTGATGAAGAGAATTGGCGTAAATAATTGTCACTACTGGGTAACGCTTAAATAAAGTAAAATTAGATTTTATTGAAGCTATGTAAGCGATAAATTTGGCCATAATATCACACCACCTTCTAAATGATGTGTGAGCGTTAATATTCGAATTGTTCGATATTAATTGTTGACTGAATTTACACCTAAGAGTCACACAACCAATACATTGAATACTCCTGCTACCACCTAATTTAATTAAATATAATTATTTTAAATAATTAAATTAATAATTTATGAATTATTAATTATAAACGTTTACTTAATATGAGATGATCAATATTTAATAGGGTGTATATAATAACTATAGACACATGTATGGATATACGATATCGATGTGTGTTTGAACTAGATTTAAATGCATATTTATTTGATCAGTTGACCATACTAGGGCAGAAAGGAGGGGTTAGATCATTTAAACTGAGTTTGAAATAACAAGAGAGTTATGTGGATGTAGATCCACTTTTAGCTCCCATCCTCTTTTGTTATTTAAAAACTCATAACTCCTTCATTTTTCCATGGGATTTTTACCTCCTCTCATCTCATTTCTGGTCGAGCGGCCCCTCTCTGTCTTCCATATGATTTTCAAGCTTCTAAAACAAAAATTAAATATAAATGAGTGCATCGGTGGTTGCTGCTTTCTGTTCGGTAGCTCTCTCTAAAGGGTTGAATACAAATTTAAGGAGTTAACGGATTCAGCATTCCAAGATGTTACTTCAAGACAATAGACAGGTAACCATTTTATCTACATTGACACACACACACACACACACATATATATATACACCATATCATTCTATTGCTTCTATTTATTTATACAACTTCACGAATCCACTTACATCTGTGCTGTCAACATGGGATATATGTGTGTGTATGTGTGTTAAAAAATTTTATATATGTTTACACACACACACACACACACACATATATATATAGATTTCAACGAGTAAAAATATTATTTTTAATTTTTAAAATTAAATAATATTTTAAAACAATTAAAACCAATTGATTTAAAATATGTGTACGCATATTTGTGTATAAAATGCATACACATATAATTTTGTTAATTTGTATAAATAATGCATCTTCGAAAGATTTTTTTTATATAAATATATTTAAATTAAAAACTGTTTGCATATTATATATATTATTTTAAATATAAAATATAACTTTTACATAGTATATAAATGATTATATATTATTATATATAAAATATACATATAAATATTTAAAATTATTTGTATATGATTTATGTTGTTTTCGGGAAAAAAAATTACGACAATCTTTTGTTAAAAACAAAACAAATTTAAAACCGCATAGATTTTAATAATAAAAAAATTATTTTGTCAATATGATTCCATCGAATATATATATGTATATACATACATACACATATATACATATATATATTTGTGCGTGTGTGTGTATGTATATATGTATGTATGTATTCAATTATTTTAAACATTAAATATCAATGTATAAATGTTTATTTTATATTAAACTTTAAAATTAATATGTGCATAAGATTATATTTATATGTAATTAAAAAAATTCAAATTTTGAAAATATAATATATATATATACACACACACACATATTTATTTAGAAAACTAATAAATTATTTTAAGGTTGAAATTAGTAGATATTTTATGTAGATTTAGATCTAAAGTTTCTAAATTATTTATATTAATATTTAAAGTTATTTTATATTATAATATATGTATGTATGCATGTATGTATGTATACAAATATTTACATTTCACAAGTATAATTTTATATTATATAATACTATATACATATGCACACGCATTCCCATATAGAAATATGTATGTATATATGTATGTATATGGAGGGATTAATATGTCCATTACGACATAATTCCCAACACTTATACACAGACATGTTAAACCATATACACTGTATATGTTGCATGTGCACGGACACTCACATGTGTATATGATACGCAAGCTATATTACATAAATATAACATTAAAATAAAACATTATTTACAAATAAAATAAAATATTGACTTTATTTAAAATTAATTTAGACTATATCAACATAAATTTAGACTTCATAGGCCCAATAATTTTTTAAAAATTTACCCATTTACCTCACTATGTGCTAGTCCAGATTTAACATAATACACTGCCCGATGTTTGCAGAGCATTACTATTCTCAATGTATGTATCAGTAACTAATCGAGATACATCTCGACTAGGAATATTTAGATATGTTTATTTTACTGTGATAAACTACTCATGATTACAACATATTGTAATTACTATCACAAAACATATCATTTATGAATTTTCTATTAAATGTACTTAAATTAAATAAATAATTAATATAACACAATATATCAAATATAATAGAAAGAAAAATATTATTTAGTTTGAACTAGATTTTATTACAGAGTTAATAATTTACATGAAGTTACATAATTTCTTCCAGGGCATATCTCTAACTTTATCGATCTCCCACTTGCACTTGGGGTTAATTATGCAATTTCTGTCCCATCCCTTCGATTGGTTTGATAATAACCGATCAAGCCAGTCTCTTCATGAAGAATATACTATATTGTTTTAGTTATCTACTCTATCAATCAACTCTCTTCGATGTTGATAAACAGTCTTTATCATGTGGAACTGTTCAGAATATGTTTCTCGACTTCTAGTGAGCTCTTACCATTACATTGTTATCATATGATAATGACGTAATTATCTTAATACTTAGAATCACCCCTAGCTCATTCATAAATTTGAACCCTTATATTTATACATTGCAATTATTGTGGCATTATTCAAGGCGATGTACTTAGCCTTTTTATTGAATCGGCCACAATCGTTCATTTGGAACATTTCCAACTTAAATCTCCTTAACTATGATTTGAACATGAATTTAACAATAACATATTATACTCGATATCACTTATAAAGTTTGAGTCTGAATACTCTTTCATAAGAATTTTGTTGTTTCTATAAACATTTCTCTAGTATTTTGTAAATACTCGAGAACACTCTAAACTACCATTTACTAACCTTAATTTGGATTTGATATTTGTTTCATGTATCAAATACATTAGCTAAACACGATACTGTAGACAATACATCATGTATGATAACTCATATTGCCAATGCATAAGGAATCCATCTTACATGCTCTATATTAAATATTTTTAATATGGTGTCCGTGCATATCATTTTGGGACATTCCCAGCATCCGTTAAACTTATTATAAAAGATATCATTTATAAATCCAATGTTGAGTGTTAACCAACCAAATTATAATGATTTTAACTTTGGTACATCATTAGTAATCACAAGTTTGTTGTTTACCTTTTAGTTTAGAAATATCTATGTACCTTTCTAATGTTCTTTCTTATAAACACATGCTTCCTTTGCACTTTGACTAATATTCAAACTATTTGATATTTCTATCAAAATACTTATTCAACTCTAATGCCTGTCGAACAATACTTTCGTATCCATTCTTGAATCATATCCAAAAAACCACAAACTCAATATCTCTCCAACTGACTTCGAGATATTTTGGTTGGTATGTGCAAACAATCTATTCTAAATCATTATTTAGAATTTTATGTTTCAACACACACACACACATATATCAAAACACAAAGTCATACCAGCAATAATTTTGTGAGTAAAAATCCGAATTAACTTAAGCATGTTAAAAGATGAATCTGTTATGCTAATTTCAACAATTGAAATTTAAGATGTTATTCTTAAATATATTGCTCACTATATTCCTACCACATTAGTCTTTCTCTTGAAGACATATTTGCGGTCGATGGATCATATCCCTTCAGGTACAACTATCAAATTCATATTATGATATCATACTTGGAATTCTTTCAGATTTATGCATTATACCATATGGCAGAGTCAATACTCTTAATGGCTACCACATTAGTCTTTCTCTTGAAGACATATTTGCGGTCGATGGATCATATCCCTTCAGGTACAACTATCAAATTCATATTATGATATCATACATGGAATTCTTTCAGATTTATGCATTATACCATATGGCAGAGTCAATACTCTTAATGGTTTAATTGACAACTGAGGAATATCTATTCTCGATAATGATAAGAAATTCATGGTTCTCCTTAATGTGCGAGATTACTTATCAGACATTATATGTGTTGTGTTCATTTAGGTTTGGTTAGTTTCATTTCATTCCTCATAAACAATTTTATTTTGGATCGTATCCAAATCCATTTTATTACCAATAATTTCTAAAAGAATATCCTACGCCACGAAATTAGTATTTCTTAAAATAACAATTAATTCCTAGTGCAATGAAATGGGTATTCATAAAACATTTTATGAATTACCTTACATATATAAAATTGGTTTGGTTTTAGTTTATGAAACTTATGTTCAATACACAAATTGGTCATCCAGTGACGATCGTTTCGAAACTCCTTTTGGGGTAGTCCATACAAGATCCCTCATGAACAATTATTATGTGTAGTTTTTCGACTCGCATAACCTGTCAGCTTTGACCTTGGATATGTTAGGGTTTCTCGTATACCCTTTGTTAATACATCAATATTGATTTTGATGACAACAACCATATAAATATAGACACTAATGTTTTTCCAAGTTATATAGTATATATTGTAGAATATTACACAGGTACAAAATGATTAAACTTGAAGACTGATCGATAAAAAGACTAAATTTCAAGATTTAGAGATGATCAAGACTCATGAGTTTAACGACAAAGATTTGAAGAACTCAAGACTTTAGTATGGGTCATTAGAATAAATTGTTAAAAGCCCTGATAGCAGATTCCGATCTTCATCACAAATTTCTTATCTTTAATATTTTATCAAAATCAATTATTTGAAATTATAATTATATTTTTATAAATATATTATAAAAGTTTTTATATGTTCAAAGTATTTAGAAACTATGTTTAAATTATTTTACAAAAATACAGAAGTTTAAAAAGAAAATCATTTTTAAAAATTTACAAGGGTATGTCGACATACCTCTCCTAGATAAGCCGACATAGTGACCATTGGTTTGTTTTTTAAATTTTGAAAAGAAGTATCTTTTGGAGGCACCTCTTCACGAATGGATACATCTATTTATTCACTATATAAAGGGGAGTGTAAACAATTTTTAAAATAATTTTTCTTACTTTCTTCTTACTACTTACTCTCTTGAAATATTTCTTAGAAACTATTTACTACATTCTTTTAAACTACATAGAATTAATCTATACTCTGCTAGATTGATTCTCTATAAATTATCTACCTTGAGGCATTCTCTCTACAAACTTAAAGATCAAACCACTACCAAAAGGGCTATAGGATATCTTGTATCCCAAGTATAACTGTTTATATTTGGAAATCAACAGCTCTACTCTTATTTGTTTGGGTGGGCTTGTTTCCTGTTCAAATCAAGTGGGTGTGCTTAGTAGCCCATTTAAATCTAATGGGTGATCATGTTGCCCAGTAAATCAAGGGAAGTTTCCCCGGACTCATGAGACAGGAGGGTGTATCTCATAGCCTTGAAATTAAGAGTGTATTTGGGTTTGCTTATTACCTGGTTATAGTGGGCGATTAACAAGAAATCTGTACTGTATTCTACGGGACTGGATGTAGGATTGGTTAATCCAAACAGTACAAAATTCATGGTGTCATTTCTCTTACTTTACTTTTTGTGACTACATTTATATTTATCTGTGGTTGTATCTATGACTGCTTGATTACTATAGATCTATGTTGATAATTTGTGATTTGATTTAAATCTTGAAGCTAAGTTAAAAAGATTCATAAAAGCTATAAAACACTATTCACCTCCCTTTAATGTTAAAGTAGCCTTAAGATCTGTTACACCGTAACCTTAATTTCGTATTAGAGCATTAGGTTTTCAAAATTTCGTAATTTGATTTTTGAAAAGTATAAATGGCTAGTAACACTAGTAGTTCACCTTTTAACACTTTTATAGAAGGACAATCAACCACGAGGCCTCCATTATTTAATGGTGCTAATTACACCTATTGGTCATGTAGAATGAAGAATTAGTTATAGTCTAATAGTTTAGATATTTGGAACATTGCACAGAATAAGTACACTGAACCCCAAACTGAATACTCAACATGGACATCAGACCAAAAGACACAATCACTTAATAATTCTAAGGCCATGAATCTTTTATTTTGTTCGTTAGATAAAAATGAATTTAATAAAGTTTCTATTTGTAAGTCTGCATATGAAATCTAGAGAACATTGCAAGTTACACATGAAGGCACTAGTAAAGTGAAACAGACAAAAATTTCCTTGCTAACTAATCGGTTTCAATTGTTTAAAACAAAACCAAATGATTCAATTTCTAATATGTATTCCAAATTTCAAGATATAGTTCATTCATTAGTATCATTAGGTAAAAAAAATTCGAAGACGATCAAGTTAGAATTTTTTTTAATTCGCTGTCTTCGAAATGGGATCAAAAGACATTAACAATAGAGGAAGCCAATGCTATTAGTATACTGAAAGTTGAAGAGTTAATTGGTAATCTAATGTCCTATGAAGCACGGTTGTAGGTAGGAAGGAAAATAAGGCAACCGAAAAGAAATCAATTGCAGTAAATGCTCCAACCGACGATCAAGATTCAGATGAGAACGATGATGATAAGAAGATTGCTTTTATGACTCGAATTTCAAAAAATTCCTGAAGTACAAAAAGATGAATAACTTCCATAGACCAGAAAACAAATTTTTTGGAAACGAGATCGTGATTAAATGTTACAACCGTGATGAATTTGGTCATCTGCAAAAAGACTGTCCATATCAAAGGAAATCAAAGAACCTATCACTGATTCATCCAAAAAGAGAAAGTGGGCTTACGCTGCAACTTTAGATGATTCTGATATCGCATCAAGTGACAACGAACCAAATATGGAAAATATCAACACGTGTTTCACAGTGATGGAAGATTAATCATAAGAAACAAAGGAAACGACAATGTCGGTACCTTTTATATTTAATTTTTATTTCATTTATTTGGAATTGTTGAATTTAGGAATAAATATTGATTAATAATAATAACGAGTTTATATATATATATATATAAATTTATTGCTTTAGCTCAATTTTGAAATTTTCGGCCCCTTGTTAACATATGTCATATGGGTATGTTGACATAACTAGCAGAAAATTGGAGAATCTTTTCGAATTTAAACTTTTGAATTTCCCTCTCTTTTGCATTAATTTCAAAAAACTTAAAAAGAAATTTCAACCAAAAAATGTTAGTTCACTCCCTATTAATTAACTCATTCCTATCTCTTCATTCACTCACACTTTATTTTAAAATTCAAAATCATTATTCACTCTTCTAACTTCAAAACTACTTAAAAATGTCTTCTTAAACCAACCTTCCTTATCTAAAGTCATTAGGCTTACTGAAAAGTCAAAATTAAACTTCATAATGATTAAGAGTCCGTGGAAACTTATATTGAATATGCTACCTATGGAAAAGTATTTTTGGGAAGGTTTGCAAATTTTAATGAATTTCCTTCTTATGGTTTATAAGATCTTGCTTTTGAAAATAGTATTTTTGGTTTAACCGATTTATCTCAAAATAATTTTGATTACTATCCCGATTTGATTAAAATATTTTATGCTAATTTGAATGAAATATTTTTCAAGGAGAAGAATGTCAAATTTGGAGTAGTGTAAAAGACACTACTATTGTTTAAATTGTGAAATTTTTGGTTGTAAAAGTAGTGGATATGACCTCTCCGCTTTTGAAATTGATTATGATAATAGAGAAGTTTTACATGATTTATTTTCTAACGATGAAGATTATGGTTTTATAGGCAAGAAACATAGGCCTAAAGCGAGACTAATGAGTCTTATTTTACAATAATCATACTAAAAAAGTTTTCAAATCTCTTTTTGTTATTTTTGGAAAACATGATATAAATTGGGATTAAGTGATTTTGGATGACTTTGTTCAAAAGAAAATCTCTAGGCATGAAAACACATTTTAACATGGTGTGTGTCTTACTAGAATATTCAATTATTTTGGTATCGATATAAAAGGTGAAAACGTTTTGCCTCACAAATTTTTCGACAAAACCAACCTCTCTATTATGCACATTCCCTTTGAATTTGAACCTTATGAATCTCTTTCCGAAAAGGAAGAGAGATTGACAAGGGAAGAAGAGCAAGATATTTTTCAAGAAGAAGAAGAAAGCGATGGTATGAAAATTGAAGATAAGGAATAATAAGAAGTGGAAGAGGAGGAAATGGACACTTCCTGGAAATCTTTGACAAACCATCTCGCTATTCCAACAAAGAGATTCTCAAGAACTAAAAGAAACTTAAACGTTCCTTTAGTAAAAGTTCAGTTCTCTCTTGAACAAAGTGGGCAAATACTTAGGAAAGATCATTAGAAAGCTTGGAGGAAACTCTTCATCGTCGTCGTCGTCGTCGTCATCTTTTTATATCTTTTATCTACCTTTGTATCTCTTAGTTATATGCTTATCTAGTTTTATTTCATGTTATTATATCCATGTACTTGTATTTTAATTAATGAAATTCACTTTTGTTCAATAATGTTATCTTAGTCTCTGCAAATCATTAAAATAGAATAGTATTAAATATAAAAAAAAATTAAAACAAAAACATAAGTTGTGCAAATTAAAGCACATATGTCGACATACCCTCGTATATATGTCAACATACTAGTTGTTTTTTGAAAATTTTAAATTTTAAAAATTGGTGACCAACTTTAAATCAGTTATTTAATCCATCTTTTCATCTCTATTTAACCCCTTTTCTTTCAGAAAAAATAATCATTAATTCATCTTTTCATCTCTTTTCATTCTAAATATTTCCTTTCATAAAAATAAGTTCTCCACATCTATAACTTTGTGAAAACTTAGAAGAAACACTTCAATCCTTCACAAATTCTCTCTGTTTCATTCTTTGAAATCAAAGGCATTTGGAATTAAGTCAAATGCAAATGATAAAGGAACAAGAGAAACACTTTGATGATCTTCGATGGTTAATTTCCTCCATTATCAAGAATGATCAAAACAAATGTCTTTAACAATATCAAAGACTTAAGAACCGGTTTGTACTGGAGGCCTTTGCCTATTCTTACGGTTCCATCAAACAAATTTTTTTCGTTGGCGATATTCATGGTTAGGATCAAGGAATCGCCTATGGCCTAAATATGCACACTTCTTACTAAATGGTAGCCATATCGAGCATGTATTAATGCCACAAATAGGACATGCTCTCTTACCCTTTACGGAGCAACCTGCTAAATTTTCATAAGCTGGAAAATCATTTATCGTCCACATCAGAATAGCATTTAATCTAAATTCGCTGCGAGTGTATGCATCATACACCTTCACCCCTTTATCCCATAATTTTTTCAAATCTTCAATAAGTGGTTGTAGATACACATCAATATCATTCCCTGGTTGTCGTGGTCCAGGAATTAATAAAGATAACATCATATTATCTTTATGCATACAAAGCCATAGAGCGAAGTTGTATGCGACAATAAATACTGGCCAACAACTATATGTACAGTTCCAATCATCAAAGGGATTAAAGCCATCACTTGCAAGGCCAAGCCTTAAATTTCGTGGATCGGATGCAAAGGAAGGATACATCCTATCAATTGTAGCCCATTGAGAAGAATCTATTAGATGACGTAATTTACCATCTTCACTCTTATGATTGCTATGCCATCTTAATTGCTCTGATGTTTCTGAGGACATAAACATTCTTTTCAATCTTGGTATTATTGGAAAGTATCTCAAGACCTTTGTAGGTATTTTGGTTTGCTTTCCATCTTCCTTTGTCTTGTTTATTTTTCAACGATATTTTCCACATTTTGGACAAAAATCACTATGTGCAAGCTCTTTCCTAAATAGACAACAATCATTTAACATGCATGTATTTGTCTATGGCCTAAACCAAACGATTTAAGCAGCTTCTTTGTTGCATACGTCGAATCAGGAAGCGTGTTTTTCATAGGCAGCATGTCTTTGAGAAGTTTAAGAAGTTTCGTAAATGCTGTGTCAGATACACCATTTCGAGTCTTGTGCTTGTAGAGAAGTATTGTAGTTGACAACTTTGTGTGGCTTGCACAACCAGGGTACAAAGGAATTTCAGAATTTTCTATCATCTCCTTAATCCCTACCCCGTGTCTTACATTAGCATGATCTTCCATCTCGTCATTACACATTTGTGTGTCTAAGTACATTCTATACGTATTCGTCACTTCGTCACCATCATTTTCTAAAGGGCGTGCTTCCCCATGAAAAATCCATACATCGTATGTTGGGTCAATTCCAGAACAAACCAAGTGTGATATAACATCCCTTGGTGATTGGCGGAGGAGATTCCTACATTTTGAACAAGGGCAAATAATTTTTTCCGGATTTCCCTTCCTTTCTGCATGCCCATATACAAAATTCCGAACAGCTTGCCTGTATTCTTCTGACATTCTATAAAACATGAAGAGAGATCAATAGTCAACCCTAATAATTACAAGTATAAAACTGATAATCAAAATTGACAAAACTTTGGTAGAAGGATCCATGCTTTGTCCATCTTGATAATCCTCTAATGTTAGAACCTAATGAAAAGACATTATGCCCAACAAAAATATGAGTCTTTCTCATGATGGAATATCTCTATAGGTATTCCTCCAATCATATGTATTTATGAATGGTACTCTTACTGAACTATTACTACCACCAAGGTAGCTATGAACCAAAGAATTACACAAGGAAGCAAGCTAAATTATTTCAACAAGAGGGTACAATACAAATAAAACAGCAAAAGAATTGCAACATTATGAGGTAAGGAATACATTGTTGCAACATAAGGTGGCTGTTGGCAAAATATGTGTACATAAGGAATTACAATCGGTGTGTTGAATTTTTTAAGAGTATACTATGTATTGAAACTCTTTCCTACAAGGATGGCTAGACTTTATAGTCACCAGTATTGAAAAAAATAGGAGTCCATTTTTGATAAGAGAGAAGTTATACTATGTATACTATGTATTGAAACTCTTTCCTACAAGGATGGCTAGACTTTACAAATAGGAGTCCATTTTTTGAGTATACTATTTTTTAACATTGATTAGAACTTTGAGATTGCAGTGTTCATTTTTCATATTTTTTTAATGGTGAATATGGGAATGTGCAAATTGAGTAAGAATTATATAGAATATTGGTTTATTAGTGTACATATTTGATATTTTCCTTTAGTTTAGCTTACTATAAGCGAGTTAATTAACAGACTGTTGGGCTCCTCCTCCTACTTTTTTCTTGATTTACTGTTTTTTATTTGGCCATATTGATTAAAACAGGAATCTATTGTTCCTTGTGAGGTCATACTGGAAATATATCATTTGTTCTAACAGAATAGAATGATATCATATTTTTACCATACTGTTTAAATCAATTAAATTCATTAAAGTTCCGGGCTACTTTTAACACAAATCTAATGAAAGATATTGGATAGTTAGAAAGTCTTAAACAATTTTACTTTTTGTTCCTACATAATTCAACAACAATTAATTTTTTGTGTGCACAAGTAATAAATGATGTTATTAGTTGATGTCAAATTACAACATGATTCTACTATAAAACAGAATTGAGTAACAACTTCGGTAGGACACAGCAAGTGTTGAAAGAGATAGTTTGATATATATTTGTCCTTAACACGGAAGAGCAATAACATCGCTATCTTGTCACCATATAAACAAAATCACTGCAGTTTTTAATACTTTTAGCAATTTATGAACCTAATTTAAAACCTAAAGAATATCAACAATAGTAGGACACTCTAACGTCTTTTGTAGAGCATTCATTCCATTAATATACAACTGAGAATTAGTGGAAATAGTTATACTTACTAGTCATGTAGTACGAAAATATACTTACAGTCAAATGGTTTTGAAATTTGGAATGGCACTCAACATAAATACAATTTCCCACTAATGTCTTTGCACATTAGACTATCGATCAAAAGACATAAGCACGTAACAATTTTAAGGCTATGAATATATATACCTTTTTGTTTCTTAGATAAATGTGAAATTCAACCAGCATTAATTTTTTTAAAGTGCTTATAAGGACACTGTAAGCCACATATGAAGGTACTAACAAAGAGAAATAGACTAAAGTTTCTATTTTAGCCATCCAATTAAAGACTTTTAAAATGAAACCGAATGAACCCATTATTTATATGTATGCTAGAATTATAAGACATATAACACACACTTATTGCATTAGAACAGATTTCATTGATACAAAATTTATCATGATTTTTATCAAACTGCTTAGCCTATCCTTCAACATTTAGTCCAACAGTCCAAATATCCCAAGAAACACCTATGTACACCTATCCCTTTCTTGGCTAGATCAACCCACCAGCTAATTTATGACAAGTCTTTCTACTAATCATCTCTGTATACCTATGCCATTGTTCGCTTGAATCAAATTAAAACTAAATTGGATTTCAGTTAAACTCACTTGTACTAATAATCTCAAAACAAATGAGGGCAGTATGTGTTAGAGTAAATTGGTTAAAGCTTTTTTTTCTTTCTTTTCTATGTGCATGCATATTGTTGGTAAAATATGTGTATGCATTATTATACCCGGTTAAATAAGTTCATTTCAACTTCAAAAATGGTATCACAAAGCTTCATACAGAATCAATTACTAATTATCAGTAAGCATACAAACAAGCCCTAACTACCTACGCTGCTCAACATTGATTTTCATCCAAATCTAATCTAATCACAAGCCCTAACCGACTGCAATTTAAAATAACATAGAACAAAGATATTGAAGTAAGATACCTCTTCGCTTTTCACAGATTTCGACTCCTAATTGAATCACAAAATTCGACCCTTAATTTGATCATCGATTTCTCCTGATTTTGTCGATTTCGCCTTGGAGTTCGTTCACCAAGCTTTTCACCGTCTTGGAATTCGTCAACCACCTGGGTTTGGACTACGAAGATAAGTTCTTTTTGGATTTCGTCTGCCCTAGTTAGGAGAAAGAAGAAAACGTAAGGGTATATAATTTAAGTGGTTAAGGGGGAGGATATGTAGCGGGGCTGAAGGAAATTTTTCACTTAGAGCGCGGAATGGAATTTTCGGAAATGAAATAACACGTACAATAATGGACTCCTATTTGTAAAATATTTTTTTGTTAACAAACACATGTTGAAAAATTACTCATGAACATAAGAAAATAGTTATGTCAAAACTATAATAAATATATTATTCTATTGAATAAAATTATTGTAAAGTGTTATCTAACAAAACTGCTAAAATTATTACGTAAACACAATGTTTAACATAACAAACAAATTTCTCAATTTTGAATTTTTTTAGAATAGTTAGTTTTTAATATGATTCATTGTTAAAACATTCTCATTGTAATTTATTTTGAAAAACTTTGTATATAATTACGTACTAATAAATAGAAAGTGAAATTAAAATATACTGGTTAAACCTCCCACAACGTCTAAAATATTCGAAGATAATGACAATTGGTTAAAAGTTGTCGAAAATTGGTATCTATTACAACTAGTAAACTAAAAATGTTGTAAAATGTAACTATTGCAACTAGAATAAAAAAGTTGTTAAAATTGACATATATTACAACAGACAAAAGAATGTAGTTGTAATATGCATCTATTACAACAGACAGGGAGAAATGAAAACTGGTATCTATTACAACGGGCAAAAACCGTTGTAATAGGCATATGTTACAACGGACATATGTAAAATGTTGTAATAGGAGTATGTTACAACGGTTAAATTGAAAAGCTTGTTAGAAAGCGGTATCTGTTACAACGGACCTAAAAAAACCGTTGTAATAGCTAACTATTATAACAGCCAGTTTTTGCCCGTTGTAAAAAGGGCGTTGTAATGGTGTTTTTGTTGTAGTGAATTAAAACTAGTTTTGAGTAACTTATTTCAATTCTAGTGTTTGACAACTTCTTACAAAGAGATTGCAAAAATGGCTTAGGGTGCGTTTGTTTTCATTAAGATATTCTGAATGAAAATTCTAGAATATTATTCAGAACTTTTGATGCTGTTTATTTTTTTTCGTTTAATATCATTCCTTCGTCTACGTAGATACGTCGATACAATCCTGCACATCTTCGTAGTCGAAATTTGTTTCAAAATTAACCACTGGTATTGAAGTTGAAGAGAAGAGTGGAGTAGAGAGTGGACGAGAAGAGTAGAGAGTAGAGAGAAGAGAATGAAAGAAAGAGAAGGTAGAGAAGGGGTACCAAAAACGGATATGTGGAAAGCCGACACCAACCTTACTTTCCTCAACTTTCTTCCAACGGTTTATAGTTGTTTGGGCTTCCGATGCATCACAAACGGCAACTGGACAAAAATAAAATAAACTACAAAGAACCTTACCATAATCATAAGTCGGACATTTCATAGGTTCTGCTTTTACGTTAGATCATATGTTCGTACACAAAACAGCAGTGTTATGAAAATAAGATAGATCTTTTCGCCACCTTTGATTCACCATACTTGATACCCCTTCCTAATCGGCTTGACGAGCTTCACCCCACGGCCTCCGGCGCTGCTAATTCTATTCTCGATGATTTTGAGGGCCTATCATGGATGAAGCATTAGGAAAAGTTTCCAGTTATTTCTAGAGTATAGGACGGAGTTGGGGAAACTGCATGTAAATCATAAATAATCGTCTAGGTATTCTAATATATAATTGATGTTTAAGTAAAATATCTCATTATTGTGAATAATATTGTTAGAATTGCAAAAGTATATGTGTATGGACAGCAAAATTTAAAGTGAGACGACTCCAAAATCTGCTTCTAATGTTATGGGTTATAACCGTGTGCATTTAGCTACTTCACTACTAGAAAGGCTTCGTATAGCGGCGGAGCCTAGCGATGGCTAGCGACGGCTAAAAAAAGCGGCCATCGCTAACCGTGCTAGCCGACGCTATACGCAGTATACAGATCTGCCGAGAGCAACATCTCCTTCATTCTTTCTTCCCCAAATCCCTTCCTCCTTCCCCCTCCGACGCCCCCCGTCACCATAGCCGCCGCCCCAGCTTTCAACGCCTCCAAATCACCCAAATTTACGTCGGTATGCTTCTAATCTCTTGTTTGAATGTAAATTTGATATTTTTAGGTTTAGATTAAACCCTAAGTCAATTATGATTTGTTGTTAAATTGGGTATTAGTAGTGTTGTTAAATTAGGTATTAGTAGTGTTGTATGTTGATTTGATAGATTAATTAGTTTATTATCATGAACTTGAATTATTTCGTATTACATTAACTAGTTTATCATGACCAAGTTGAGTAAATGGTTGATGTAGATGATAAGTGTTGGCGATTAACATGGTTAGTTGTTTTAGGTGAAAAAATAGTGTATATTAATGATTAACTTGGTTATTGATAAATTTACATGAAAGTATTTCATAGTTTATGAAATTGATAAATTACAAATTTAAGTTGTTAAAATCTAAATTCTGCAAATATGAGTATTACAAATTACAGTATTGTACAAAAATAAAGTTTATATAGTATTGTACAAATTTAAGTTTGATAAATTACAAATTACAGTATTGTACAAAAATAAAGTTTATATAGAAAATTAAAAAATGAATATGAGAGCCTTAAAAATTCTACAAATATCTAAATTTTTTTTGAAAAAAATTAGGAAATGACTTTAAAAACAACTGATATTGTACTGAAATCTATTTTGTAATGAAATTAAGAAATGAATATAACAACAACAAAGATTACGCTAAAATCTATGTCGTAAAATAAAGAAATGAATATTGAACTAAAATTGTTAATTGAATGTTGAACTAAAATTTAAATATACAAATTTATTAAATAAAATTTAAATAGTTGAAACATTGTCAAAATTTGAAAAGAACAACAATATTTGATAAAATTTAAAGAAATTTTTTTATCTCTTAGATTGGCTTTGGCCCCGTATGGCAAGTGTTGTATATGATCGTTATATGGATGTTCGTTTTGGTAACGGAACGGACATTTGTATTCATTTGATACAATATTTGTCGGATTTGTCCCTGTATTGGACAAGTTACAAACACAATAAAGTAATTACATATTATAAATCATTTCATTTTAAACGGTTACAAAATTTCGATAGCGCTTCCTTTACGTTCCCTGTGTACACGCATTTGTGTACGATACAGGGAACAGAAGGGAAGTGCTGCCGAAATTTTGTTGAACCGTTTAATCTGAAATAATTTATAAAATATAATTACATTATTGTGTTTGTAATGGGAAGTAGGATGACTGACCACCGAAGTGAAAACCAAAATACTAAAAAATTAAAAAATCCCATGAAGTTTTTATTTTGAATTTTCTGCAACGGTGAACTGTTTACAATGGAGAATGGTTGAAAATTAATGATTTAAACTGTCTAACATACATTTTCAAATCAAGAAAAATGTTCAATTATTTTCTCGACCATACTTGGATGTATGAAGTCAGAACTGGAAAGAAGGGGTCAATAAAGCAACATTTCTACAACGGTGTACACGAATTTATTAGATTTGCTAAATCTAATAACCGAAACAACACAGAAATTCGTTGCCTGTGTAGTAAGTGCCAACATTTGAAGCATTGGAAACCGGATATAGTTGAAGTACATTTGTATCAATATGGTTTCGTGCCTGATTATTATTTCTGGGATCGTCATGGAGAACTTGTTGAACCTACACCTAATACTGAACAATTGTTTGGGTTTGGGTTTTATCGTGTAAAACAATTGTTTGAACCTGCCAAAATTTGAAGTTTGGGTTTTATCGTGTAAAACAATTGTTTGTAATCGCAGGAGAGGTACGAAGCAGAGCGGGCTCGTGTAGTACAGTCCACTGGTCGGGAAGAGCTTACGTTAGAGGAGGAGAACCATATTTGGGATGCTATTATTGACCCGCCTTCTCGGACCAGTCGACGGTATAGCTATGGAAATGTGGAGGTAAATTTTGACATGTACTAATATATAAATTTACTCATGCATATGAATAGTTAAATAATTTTAATAATATTACTCATGCATATGAACTATTTTACAGGCGATGAGAATGCAGAGTGCATACAGGAGGTCGCAGCAAGATGCGGAGATTGCTCAGTTGAGGGCGACGGTGGAAGAAATAAATGACTGGAGGAAGAGTTTCTTTGAGCAACAGTTGGATGAGCGGATTGCAGCTTATTTGCAACAGCATGGGACGATGCCTGGAGAGGACGGCAGCGATGGCGAGGAGTAGGTATGTTTGTTTGCTCGTGTTATAGTTTGGTATATACACATTTTGGTTGGTTTGGTGTATATATATTTCAGGATATTATGTACATATTTTGATAACTTCTATTTGATGGATTTGGTTGGTTATTATGTATATATATGTCGGGATAACTATGTACATATTCGTTGGATTTGGTTGGATGTTATATTGTTTGATTTGGTTGGATTTGAAAATTAGATTTGGTTGGATTTTATATTGTTTGAATGTATAGTGATGTTATATGATGGATATATGATAGCTATAGTTGATGAATATGGTGTATATTGGCTGTGATGATGTTATATGATGGTTGTTGTTTGAAGTGGGGAAGTGCTCTGGAAATAAAAAAAATTTGCTTCAGATTAGCGTCGGTTTGCGACGGCTAGTGACGGCCTGTAGGTTGACAGATTACGACGGTTTGCGACGGCTAGTGACGCCTATTTTGCCAAAAATTTGTGTCGCTTAGCGACGCCTAGTGACGCCAGTTAAACGTTGGAAAATTTCGATGTGTCACAATTGAAGTGGCGAACCGTCGCTATTTTGGTGACGGAGCTGTCGCTAAAACCGTCGCCATACTATTGGGCGACGAGGCAAATAGCGATGACAGATAGCGATGGCTTGCGACGGCTTGCGATGGCCGGCGACAGCTAAAAGCCGTCGCTATCTGCTGCCGTCCTTGTAGTGCTTGTACTAAATGTAATACTAGTTGGTGCTGCTTATATGCACTGCTCATGTACATGTATCTTATTTGAAAGTATTATGTTTAGTTTCCAAACTCAGTGCTAAATTAAGTTACAACTCAGTTGCAGTTAGGATTTGTTTTGCTTATTCTGAATGTCCATTGAAGCATTATTAACATTCATACTTGATTAAAGTTTCCATTTTTTGCTGTGATAGTTTGTTTTGATTTATATATTATATTATAGCTATCGTCATCAGCAGCATAGTGTACTTTGTTATAAATGGTTTCATACTGCAACTTGGTTGAATCGGATCACTACACCAGAAATGCCATTTTGCCACGGCTCTGGACCGTGGCTAAATCATTTTGCCACGGTCCAGAGCCGTGGCAAAATGGGGAGTGGCAAAAATTTTGCCACGGCTCCGAGCCGTGGCAAACTTATATTCAGCCACGGCTCTGAGCCGTGGCAAAATTAATATTAGCCACGGCTCAGAGCCGTGGTTAAATATGAATTAGCCACGGCTTAGAGCCGTGGCTAAATATTGCATTTGCATTTAAAAAAACCCACCACAAAACAGCCTACATTAAACTCAAAACAAATAGGTTAAAAATGTCTCGCCTCAAATTTAAAACAGCTTACATTAAACAACACAATAGTGTCTTATCTCAAACAATAATTCAAGATAGACTTCTTGTTCCTTTACTTGAATACATGAATACAAAGTTCAAACAATTCAACAATTACAATACTTGAATACAAAGTTCCGTACATAGTTACATACACAAAAAAGCAACAGCACATAGTTAAAGCCTTCTTGTTCCTTTACTTGTGGATGGTTGCATTGCAGCCCATTCCTCCCACTCCAGGATCTCTTCTAGGAGCTCTTTGATTTTCCAGGTGCTGGTATTTATTAGTATGGCTCTGTGCGAAAAAGATGCTCATTACTTTTAGATTGAACTTCTTGAATTTTGAATGATTGGCCAAAACTGCCTCTATGGCCTTGCTTGTTGTTGAACTCTACGCTTTACAAGAACTAATCTTTTCAATGCCTCTGGTGCATACCTAGGAAATTAAAAGGTTGAATCAAAACCTTTTCATCGTTGTAAACATTAACTTATTTAACATCTATTTTCAAAGGGCTAAAAATAAATATCTAAACATGATTTTAAAAATATATTTGGAACAAATTACCCCTGACAATCAAATAGATTTGAAGTTCAGCTAGAATTCAAATAGTTTTGACAATTATATAGATTTGAAGTTCAAGTACATTTAAGTTTTATTAGAAACTTGCCTCCAACTCAAAACAATCTATTTTCACTAATGGTACCAAAGTAAAAGAACCAACTGTCGTATGAGTAAAAAATTGGTTCTGTACACATGATTGTTACAGTATTGAACATTACCTATATTTTCATAATTGCACAAGCTGCGTCTCTCTCTCGCTCTCCACCCCAACTTCTATTTATTTATCTATTTATTTTTTTGTTTAAGATTTGTATTGTTTATCTCTGGTGCTAGCATGTTGCAGGGGTACAAAGTGCTGGTAATATATATAATTAATGTATTTGATTTTTAGATCTTTTTATCATTAATTTATAGTCACGGTCGTTGATGCTATCTTGGTCGTTAAAATGTTTTTTTTAGAAAAAAACAAGTGTAAAGAATGTTGTACATTCAAAGATCAGGAGTAAGGTGCTGCCATACACAGCAAAGAAGTTTTCTTTACTGTATTGAAATTAATCCAAAGCTATAATTTGCATTCAACGTTCCATATGGGTTGTAAATTTGGCTACAGGGGATACATCGAATGTGTTAAAAATCAGACTAAAAGAGCATAAACGATCGTGAAACATCGGAAAACATCTTGAAAACACTGCACACGTATGCACGACTATTATAGCATAGAAGAAGAAAAAACATAACAAACGCAGAATAGGACATTAAAGCTGCAAAATAATAATTTGATACTGCTTTGAAGATGAAAATGGCATACCTGTCATCCCTGTCAAAACCAAATCGAGCAGCAAAATAGTAAGCTACAGCCAATAGCCATGTATCACTATGAACAACAACAAGGTCAAGCCAGTCTTTTCTATCCATGCCATCGCGAGCAAAGTTTATTCCCAAAGCTGGCTCAGGGAGTTCTGGAGGAACTTCCTCGGCAGGTAAGTTCACTTCCCATGTCTCGTTAGGATACCCATAAAGGCACAAATTTTCCCTTTCTGTAATTAAGCGTTACGTCCAGAAAGTATAGCATAGAAAATAATAACACTCTAAGATATCACTTAAACTAACTATCAATACTGGCAAAAATAGAATTCTATAATTGATACAAACGAACGTAAGTCTAGCTAGTAGTAATTTCAAGTCATCAACTCATTACTTCGTACTACAACAGTATAAAGCAGTTATTCAATTACCGGAGTAAAAATTAGATCAATCACCTTTCTATAATTTATAAAAAAATATGAAATATCTATACAAAATAAAAGCGTAACCATGAATATGAGAAAACAATCATTCATTGTGTTTTGCATGATAACCTGAAACAATTGCGTATAAAAAGCTGACTCGTTTCACTTATATTCGGTATAAGAGTGTGAACAGAATAATATGTGCATCCATTGCTAACTACAAAGAGACAGAACCAAATGCATAAGATTCATTTAATGTACAAGGTAGAAATAAATAATATTTCAAGTCCAAAATCCAAAATGTGATTAAAACATACAACAATTTCAAATTTTGCAGATTTAGTTGTCTGCTGTACATTTATTTATGCTTTTGTTTACATCAGTTGTGCTTTCGTTATGAAACAAACAAATTTCTAGAGTATTTCATCTTACAGTTTTCATTCAAATACACGTATATGAGATGCTTGTATAGCTAACTCACAACAATAAGTTCAATCGTAAATTAATATGAGTGCATCTATCATTTATGCAAATGATCCCAAGCATTTCGAAACAATCAACTAACATTTTTCAAACACAACCGCTTCTCGATTAAATCGGATGAAAAAAGCAATTACAAATAACAGAATATAAATAATAAGGAAAACACTCACCTGGATCACAATCTTTAGTGAACTTATCAACCTCTGTACATAAGAAGAACTATTAATCTCATCAGAATCCACGATAAAAACAAATAATGAAAACCACCAAATATTAGGGAAAATACTGATGGTGAGAGCTCGGACAATGGCGGATCGACGACCCCTGAAATCGTTAAACACGTCTTCAGGAGTGCGGGCCTCTTTCAAGAAGTATAATGACAGAGTTCCGAGTGATGCAACTCTTTTGTATGAGATTACCGATGATTCTGCAACACAGGGTAGCCAGTTACTAGAGCACACCAAACATTTAAAGTAAGCAATTTTAAAGTGATTTACTGCTTTCAACAGTTCTTACCCAACTCAAAATTGTTTAGTTGAACGTGTTTATTTAGTAGTAGGCAAATTAACATGTTTCTACTGGTTACAGCTTTGCCCTTAGGATATGGCATTTAATGTCAACTCCAAATGTACCCTATTTAGACCTTTCAACATTACGAAGGCATGTACATCAAGTTTTGCTCTTTTAATATCATGTCTGTTTTGAATTTGACCTTGTTTAGACCTTTTCAAATCACCAAGCCATGTACGTTAAGTTTTGCACTTTATGCGATCTAAAAGACATTAGATCCTCTATTCTCAAATTTCATCGCTTGTATGCTCAAACAAGTTCCAATCATTTATTAATAATAAAATTAATAACTAGTATCAAATCTGTAAATTAATGTGCATGGAACACAGAACACTCTTGTGATTAAATGAAACAAAATAGATCCATGCTGGCATATGTAGTATTTTTTGCATGAGCATTTTTTCAGTAGGACTGTGTTACCGTATTCCAATTGGGAACACGTTAAGGTTTCATAATGGCCACAAAAGGTAAAAAAATTGTGAAACCAAGTTCCTACAGCCTGTGAACAGTGGGCCAATCACCTGTTAACATTTTCCTTTTTGGTACAAGCCAAGTCCACTTAACCAAGATCTTAAATCACCAATACAGAAGTGTAATTAAATCTAGTTGACAATGTTCTGGATATTATATGAATATGTATACATGTATTGTATAAGTGTGTACATTTTTACATGTGCGCATGGCATACCTGTTTTGCTTGCATCCCTGATGAAGCGATCAGGTCAACATAAATGCAGGACTACAGAACCCTTGGAAACTATGTTCGGTCACACAAGTCGAAGAACTCAAATGCATCATACGTCTCCTTCCAATATGGGCATCTGGCATCATATTCTCCGCAGTCTACAGCCAAATGAGCACCATGTTCATTCTCCAAGGCAACACTTTAGACCCAAGCATGGGTCCAAAATTCAAGATTCCATCTGCAGCTCTTTCCATATTCGACACAATAAGTGTAATAATCTGGATTCCAGTCTATGACAAAAGCAAAAAGTTAATGAACTTAAACTATAGTTACAAGTTAAATAAGACGATTAGATCCAAAATTGAGTACTAGGGAGGACATACCTTTTTTTAGTAGGTACCGCAACAACAAATTGAGATCGAAATATGGAGGGTTTTCTGGTACGGGAGAAAGTAGATGGAAGATTGGGAACTGTGGTAAATCGACCGTAGAATGGAGTCGGAGTTGAAATCTTAGCGGCAAACTGAGGAGGTTGAAATTTCTGCGAATTTAGGAACCTTTTCTGAGCTAGGAAAAAAATTCGAAAATTTTATAGCATTGAGGAGAACGTGGTAAGGTAATCAGCGAAGGGAGCGAGTAGGCGATAAAACTTGAAAGTCACCAGATTAACCTATACCTAATAAAAAGTGGTCAAATTACTCAAATAAACCAAAAGCTAACCCTGAAAATCAGACTTCAAGCCACGATTGGAGAAAATTATTACCTCTCGATTGTAATAGTTGGACGCAGCATGCTACTGTGAGGAAGAAGTGAAGGAAGACGGAGAAGCAGATGATGCAACTGTGAGGAAGAAGAAGCGATAAGCGATCGATTTAAGTGAGAACAGTCGATTTGTTCAGGCGTTATTTTTCAAGGATGGGTGAAATTAGGGCGCGTAATTGAAATTAGGGAGCGTAATTGAAATTAGGGCGTTCTTTTTTTTTGGAAGCAGAGAGGCGAGGTTACTGAAATGGAACTGGGGGTGAAATTTTTTGGGAAACATTGGAACGGTTAATAGCAGTGGTAAATTTGCCACGGCCTTAGACCATGCTAATTGACTTTACCACGGCTCAAAACCGTGGTAAAATTGCCACGGCTTAAAGCCATGGTAATTTTTTCGCCTTGGGGTGTGGCAAAATGGACAGTATGGTGTAGTGGATGTGTAGTCTAAGTCATTTTTGGCAACTTCTCATAATTAGTTAAAATTAGTTTTAAGTAACTTATTTCAATTCTAGTGTTTGACAACTTCATACAAAGAGATTGCAAAAATGGCTTAGGGTGCGTTAAGTTCTGAATGAAATTTCTAGAACATTATTTAGAACTTTTGATGCTATTTATTTTTTTTCAGAAATTCCGACTTAAACTACTTATTCCTAAATAAATGTTCGGAACATTATTCCTACTTATAACTAGTTTTGAAAGCTGAATAATTATTTCTTCCATTTATATCCTTGTTAACATTTACAAATTATAATAAATTCAAAATTTTAACATTTTAAACTATAATAAATTTAAAATTTAAATTTGAGTTTCAATATTTCAAAATTTAGAATATTCAAAGCTTGAAAGTCCAACACGTAAAACCCTAAGTTTTAAAATGTTAAAATTCAACTATTTTAAATTTTAGTTTTTAGAATACAATAGTTTGGAAATAATTTTTCTCTTCAAATCCAAAATTGAAAATGTTTGTAAGCTATTTTAAAGAATAAATTTCCAAAATTTTAAATTAAAATTTAGAGAAATCACTACCTTTGGAAATTATGATTCTAAACATACAAATTCCATAATTAATTATTTCAAAAACCTAATTTTCCAAACCAAACATTTTGTAATTTTTCTAGTATTCAAATTTATCTTATCTCAAACACTTTGTAACTTAAAATATTCAAATTTATAAATTCAATATTTCAAAATTTTCCTTTAATACTCATTAATTAAAAGAAACTACCGAAGAGGGGTATTATTGTAAAAAAAACCATATTTCTTAATTCTAATTATTAGTTTTAAAATGCAAACAAGCAAGCAAACTATTATTCAGCATTCAGTATTCAACAATCAGCATTTAAAACTCAATACTATAAACAAACGCAGCTTTGGAAATAGAAATATGATTTATTACTTTTGATTTATGAACGATTTTCGTACGTGATTTTGACACGGCAAATTCTATTTCAATTCGAGTATTTACTTAGTAGCCCTCCAAAAATTAAAAAAGTCTATAAACCCAAAAAATAACTTAGTAGCCCCCTACCATTTGCAGAACTACCTTTTCCATCACGCAAAACGTGAAGTATTGAATTTTTTCTTCACTGATTTAGAAACTAAGGTTAGAATTTTTTCTTCACTGCTTTAGAAATTTAGTAGTGAAAAATTGAATTTTTTTTTAGTAAAGTCTGTAAACCCAATAAATAACTTAGTAGTGAAAATTTGATTTTTTTTCACTGATTTAGAAACCCAATTCATATTTTCTTTAGAACTACAATTAAAAAAGTCTGTAAACCCAAAAAATAATTTAGTAGTGAAAAATTGATTTTTCTTCTTCACTAATTTAGAAACTAGGATTTTGAAGAAGCGGTGGTTTAGACAGTAAGAAACTGACGTAAGAAGATAATGGAATTGAAAAGAAAAAATGTACGCAGTTTTCTAAGGATATTTTAATCTTTAAAATTTTATTTATTTTAGAGGACTACTAAACAATCATCTATATTGAAGTAGAATTTGTCTTTTGACGCAGTTATTTTGTTTATTTTGACTTAAAGTACATATTGCAACAAACACTTCTTATAAGATACTATTTAAAAGTGCTTTTAAGGAGTTCTAAAATAAGTTGTTGCCAAATGGACTTTTAAGTTCTCACAACTCCCATTATTGAATAGGCTAATTATTTACTGATGAGTGGAGGTTTAGCTATAATTATTCTTTCTCATATGTTGAATGCTTTATGTTATTTCACCAACCTTTGAAGCTTGGGGAGCGGTGATATTGTTCGATAATGGCTATCGATTTCCTTAATGGAGGAGAATCAGGAGATCATCCATGAGCTTGTTTGTTTTGGTATATGTAACTTTATTGCCTTCAGATGATATTCTATCTCGCAGGTTGACTGCTGCCTTTTTGAACTTGAATTCTACTGGTTATAAAATACTGTTTGAGTATTTCCCATTTCACCATGGGTTTGTGGCCCATTCCTTGCGTTAATATGAACGGTGTACTCTCTATCCATTTTTAATATCCATTTTGAGCGATACCAATTTGGATCATAAATTTCATATAGGAATGTTGATGCAAATGGACCCATACCAATTTTCATAGGAGTCCACAATTATGGCAAGGGTTAGGATGGTTAAATTGTTCCCGGTTCTCCAATCTATGTTTCATACCTCATTAACAAATCAGTTACATCCTTATCACACGTGTTACGGAAATGTGTGTGGAATCTAGGATAGGCTGGTGACTGGTCTAAATATGGGAATTTGGTAACTGGAATATAGGGGGAAAATGGGCCATTTTCTACTTAAAATTCAAATCAATAGTATCTACGGAGAAGGATGCCGTTTATTCCATATTGTTGGGGAAATCTCTTCAGATGATCGGTGCAAAGAGAATAAAAAATCTAACGCGGCGGAAAAATAACGAACTGGATCGTGATTGTAATGAGACGATACAAACAGAAATAAACATCAGAATAGACAGTCATAGATCTATACAATGCAGAAAAATAAATAACACCAGTGTTTATAGTAGTTCCACTACCACGGGGCAGTGTACGTCCACTTGGGCAGAGTAGATTTTATTAATCACTGAAAGATTAGAGTTACAATATTGATTCACTTTTGGAGGCTATACATAAGAAAAATTAACAATATAGACAAAATTCTACAGAATTTCAGCTCTCTAGGATGGCACTGAAATTAGCTCTCAATTTTGGCTGTCATTGTTGTCCAGAAGTTCCTGTATTTATAGATTGAAGATACGAGGATGGATAGCTGCTATATAGCAGCCCTGGGGTTTGGTTCGGCAAAACGTCGATCGAAAAAGTTGGACCGGCATCTCCCTTATTGGAGTGGCATGCTCAAACACCGAATGAAATATTTTATTCGGCAAAACACCAAACGAAATATTTCGTTCGGCAATTTTTCACCGCTCCAAACTTTGTTTCGTTCGGCTAACTTTCCATCGCTCAAAGCTTCTTCTTCGTTCGACAATTTTTCCCTAAAATCTCGTTCGGCATAATTTTCTTCTTCTCTTCCGCTCTTCCATTTTACCGAACGATTTCATCTCTAGGGCTTCTTCTTCCTCCCGACTACTTCTTATTCGGTTATCAATTTCAACAATCTCAACCTTGATATCGAATTCCATACAAGCCTTCCAACTTCGTCTACACCTTCATGCTCCAAGTAATGGATACTTATCCAATGAGCTTCGGCAATGCCATCACCCGTTTCATTCTGTCAACAAACTCCGACAAGGCCGCCGCCAATCAACAAAGTGTTCGAACTTCGAACTACCCAGTCCGTGTAGAACCTATCAATCTCCACCATAAAAACAAACGTCTTCATGAACCATCTTAACTCTCCCTGTAACAACTCGAAAGATTTTCGACCTCCAAAATCGACATCAATACTTTCACTGTATTGCATGTCGAACAATCGAATGCGGGAAATACCAGATTGTTAGGGAAAAGAAGAAAGAGGTAGAAGAAGCAAATAGAAAACAACATCAGAATCTCACAATCGCAGCGGAACAATATATAATAGATAACAACTGATCTTTATACAAAAGAACTATTACTGTTTTATAAATTACATCATCAGAGTACATACCTAACAATAACACAACACTGGACAATTATAATAACTTGTCCTCACAAAACTGAATACTCAGTATACCATACACAGCGGAATATAATTCAGATACGTGATATACGTCTCCATCATCCAGCTCGTCTCCTGAGCTCCATAGCATCCTATCTTGTATCTGTAATACTCGGTCTGACCCGAGCATTATAATAAAATAATACCCGAGTCAGTCTGGAAAACCAGCGTTAGAAAACACACTCAATTGAATTATTAAAGTTTTATTTCAAAATCCTTTGAAACAAAGGTATCTCGTAAGACCACGCCACAAATAAACATGCCGGGTTTTTACCTTACGATAACCAAACATTTTTTTTATCGAAACCCGTCTGATATTATAATAGTGTCTATAGAAAGTAAAATAGAATATAGCTGAAATGCTTGCATCTCACGTTCCAGCATAGTTGGGCAGAATCAAAACCGTACGGGCGCTTATTGGAGATTGGATTCCATACAATGGCAGGGCTACTGGGGTACCGCCCATCACAGTACCTGGCCTAGATCAGAGTACCGAGGATCACTCCCGATCCCCTGCAACACAAGACTGGACTACCCCTTACTGAATAGTCTGAATAAGATTACCCCGCGGTTGGGATCAACAACCGCCACACAGCCGAGATCAAAGAGACTCTAGACAAAGATGACCTTACCCCAATTAGGTGCTACCCACTTAGCCTTGCTGCACCTCCCCTGTTTTAGCCATTCCCGGTTGAAGAGATTTGAGGCTAAACGTTACCTTTTAGGAACGAATTCCACTTAGAATGCTCATCGTCCTCCAATGACGATGTTCTGATAGCATTCGTCCATACAAGTTGCCCTGGGTCTGGACAAACCGAATCACCGTCTTCACCATCTCCACAGTATTCATTCGTTGTGTTCAAACTGGATCGAAGTGGTTTTCGGATAATTAAATCCGATCCTGGTCTCTTCGAAACGATCAGCGCATTGGCCAATATTGCTAGTCGGCTATTTAACTATCAAATTAAACAATCATTCAACCAATTATTTTATATCCTCTGAAAAACACCAAGCCTTATTAAATTTAGATTTTAAATAAATTAATCACTTTATCCAAAAATATACACTTAAAACATTTAAGTACAAAACTACTTATATTCTTTTTCAAAATAATACTTATGAAATTCTAAAATAATTCTCTAAGTAGAACTTAGCCAAAACTACTTTTTAAAATAAAACTATTGTATAAGGTATAAATATTTAATAATTATCTTTTAAATCATAATACTAATTTAACCTTTAAAGTAATTACTACTAAAACTAACTTAATCAATATTTACTTTAAAAAATTTAAACAACTAAATAATAAACTTTTCTAAAACATTCCTTTAAAACATCTTTAAAATTTCTAATTTATACTTAAAAATCCTTCTTTGAAAATATACTTAGCTTTTCAGGAAAATACACTTTCCATTCCAATAAATCCAGTCTTGTCATTTATAAATCCTCCTCGATTTATTTCCAATTTAATTTACGTCCCCAAATCCCGTAAATTTCTTTCCCATACTTTTAAAAATAAAACTCTCTTTTATTTTTAAAACGATTTACTCATCCCCTTATAAATTTCCACCGTGAATTTAAAATTTCAAAGTATCCACTGATAATTACCTCACTTTATTTATAAACCCAGATTATAAATCCATAGCCTCATTTTCCTTTTAATCACTATTTTAAAACACTTAATCGATTCTCTGAATTAAATTCCCTTTAAAATTTATTTCTCGACTTATCCAGATTTATTCTAAAATCCATTAATTCCAGATTTACTCCTTCATTATGATTTAAAACCTTATTTAAATCTGAAATATCAATTTCACCCTTTCTTTTCAAATTTCCCCTTTTTATTTCTCCCAAACCATTTTAAATCCTGAATTTAAAATAAATCCTTTAATTCTTAAACAATCTCGCTTAAGTCCTCAAAACTCCTTTATTCCCATTTATTCAAAATCTCTGTTTCCATTCCCCGGAATTTATTTAATAGGATTTTCAAAGTCAACTATTTACTTTTCTCAAATTCACCATTTTTATTTATTCATCTTCACTATAATTATTTTACTTAAAATTCACTTTATTCTCCTTCAAGACCCAATCTTTATATTTTTGATATCTTAAAATACCAAAATATATTCAGCCAAACCATAACATTCAATAATTTCAATTTACACTATAATCTATCATAGATTATCAAATAAATCATATCACAGAATATGAGGATAAATTCCAATATTTTTGAGGAATCCAGTCGGATCCCTCCAACATATTTCCCTACATCCACAGATGTTAGCAAAATATAAAAATACCAATCCCACTTCGAGAGGGATATCACGATATAAAGGGTCATCCGCTATTATGCGGGGCGCATAGGGTCTCATTCGCTATATAATGTAGGAATATCAATCACTCCAATATATATATATACTACTATATATAATATCACATCAACTGGAAATTTTCTATCAATTCCACAAATCAATCAACAATAGATTTTAACTATTTAAAATTTACTATGGTAATCCAGATGTGAGTGAGATTAACTCACCTTTGACTTTTAATTTGCAATCCGATTCCAAACCGGCTTGTCTCTTCCCGATTTTAGACCTTGTACAAACATTATACGATTTATTAATATTTTAAATAATCGAGCAGTCAATTTCCATTTATTAATTTAATTAACTAATAATTTAATTAAACAAATTTCCTTTAAAAATATTTTAGTAACTAAAATAATTAAATAAGTTAATTAAACAATTTAATCACCCTAATACATATTTTTGAAATTGAACGGTAAGTGAAAATATGTATGTATATTTTTATATAGATATATTTATTTTATTTTTTTCCTTTTTGAAACTGCATATAATAAAAATACCCTATATAGATTTAAAAATCAAATTTTATATAAACTCTACAATATTTACAATTCCTATATTTCCCTTTTCTTATCTACATATATTTTTTCTCTGACTATAAAAAGGGTTTTCTGTTTTAAACCTTATATATTTTAATTTCTTTCATCTATATATATACATATTTATTAAATCAAAATTAGTTGGAATAAAAAAATTCGAAAACCTCATTGCCTCAGCATTTAAATTTTAAGCATTTGAAAAGTTTAAAATAACAAGTTACTGGTTACTGAAATAATTTAAAAAGAAAAACCCGATCAACACCCTCACCTGCTGCCGATGCACACCCCACCTCGCTCGCCCACACCGAGCATCGCCCTTCTCGCGCTCGAGACTAGCGATGAACCCATCGCGGTCATTTCCTTCCTCCACTCGATTCGCGAACCTCCCCTAGAAAAATAGGACTTCTCTCGTGCCATCACGACCCAACGAAGCACCACTGCACTATCAAGGAAGAAACTCCCAGACCTCGAGCTCACGACCCCCCACCCCCCATTGCACGCCCGCAAACCCTTGCCAAGTCGCCGAGCTTCCCCATCGCGATCTCGTATTGCCTTGAGCCAAGACATTGCGATGAAGTCGCGTATCGTGGTGAAGTCGAGAATTTGATTTCGCAAAGAAGGATTTTTGATTTGATTTCGGTGGAAGACGACTGGGAAGATTGGCGATTTGAAATCTCGTGATATTTTTTTATATAGCGGCCATATTTTTTTTCTAAGTGTTTTTCGTGCAATTTGAAAACTGAAGGAAATGAATGAAAAGGCTCGAGCTTGATTGAGATAAATAGGACCGAGGTGATGTTAGCGTGTTGAGGGAAGCATGGTACAGTGATTTGAAAAAAGCAAAAGCTGATGTGAAGGAAATACAGCTGAGGATTGACTAATATATATATATATATATATATATATATATAAATGACGGAATCCATGGCCGCCGCCGCACCTACTTCTCCTATTCCAGCTGCTGCCGATGATGAAGATCGGGAGGGTTGGCAGGAAGTTCGCCGTCGTGGGAAGCAAAAACAAACGGCTTCTAATCCTTGGTCTAACCCTAAAACCACTGCATCTCTTTTCAAACTAAATAAGGCTCAGGGTATTAGATCTTGGTCAGATCTATTCGACAAACGCGTTACGATCAAAGAAGATATTACTTTTCATCAGCCGGCAATTGATAACTCAGGTAACTTCGCTAATATAGATGATCTGGATTACCAGTTATCTAATGAGATGTGGAATAACTCAATATTTATCTATCTAACGGGTAAACGACCTTACTATGTTCATTTCAATGCTTACATTAAAAGAGTCTAGAAGCCTGAAGGATCTTGGGAAATTTATTCTAGGGATAATGGTTTCTTCTTGGTAAAATTTGAAAATCATACTGACTTTGACAGAGTTTTAAATGGGGGTCCCTGGTTTATGGACAGCAGACTTATTTTTATGAAAAAATGGGATGCTAATTTTCAATTTGAAAGAGACATGTTAGACACTTATCCTATCTGGGTGAGATTAAATAATCTACATCTATCTTTGTGGAATGCTAGGGGCATTAGTAAACTAGCTAGCATTATTGGTAAACCGTTAGACATTGCTGAGTTTACTAGAAAAGTTAAGCGCCTAAAATTTGCAAGCGTATTGATAGAGGTAACAGCTGATGCCACTTTTCCCAAAATAATTAGAGCAAAAGATAACAAAGGTCGTGTTTATGAGCAAGAGGTGGAATATGAGTTTATCCCACCTCTATGTAAGACTTGCAGTTGTTTTGGTCACAGTGATACACAATGTCCAAACCCAACTACACAAAAGTGGATCCCCAAAGCTTCAACATCAGGACATACTACTACTACCACTACACTACCTGAGCATACTGATGACCAGGGTACAGACTTTAACCCTAGCAGCTCAGTACCAAAAAATAACCTAGACCATATTCACAAAGATGTACAACAAAACAATTCAGAAGCTTGTGTTAGTACTGGAAGTCCCACTCCTGAGAGAAGTCATTCCATTCTGGAGGAACAGAATGATTCAACAAAGCAGAAAAATCGTTCTCCATTTCATAATCTTGAGCAACTGAATGAGTTTCCATTGGATAAGCTTGCCCGTCTGAATGAAACAGTGTTGAGTAATGCTGGTGCGGCTGAGGATTCCCCTGAGTGCTCAGCAGCTGTTGCTGCACATTCACCTCAACATGATCAATCCAAGTTTGATTCCCCTCCAAAGGCTGGTATTGAGCAACCTGCTGTTCAACAAGATAAGTCCCCTGCAAATAGTGTGGTACAGCATGAAGCCCTACATGCTGTCCAAACCCCATCTCTTTTGGAGAATGATGATACACCTAACAACATTCAGGAAATAAATCAGTTGGGAATTGAATTAGAAGTTGAATCCATAAACTCAGAAGAGGAAAATTATTTATCTGAGCAGTAAACTAAAGAAAACCCAAAATATATGGAACAATTTAATACCAATACAGATAAAAAAGGGAAAGGAAGAAACACATTGGCTCGTGTTACGAGGAGCCAATCTCGACACTCTTAATGTCTATTATTTGCTGGAATGTTAGGGGTCTAAATGGGGACGTTAGAAGATTAGACCTCTTCAAACTTAGAAATAAATTTAATCCTTCTATAATTGCCTTTCTTGAAAATAAGATGGGGGATCATAATATTAATCTTTTTGCTACATTATTTGGTGATGATTGGGGATGGATAGACAATAATTCGGCATCTTCTAAAGGTCGTATCCTCATCACTTGGCATAAATCCATATGGGACCTTTCTATAAAAGATAAATCTGAACAATTCATTACTGTTAATTGTACAAATGTGGGTGGTTTGAGTTTCATATGCACTTTTGTTTATGCACATAATTGGGCTTCTCATCGTAGACAATTATGGTCCTATTTAATACACACTTCCAAGCATATTAGTCATAACTGGATGGTCATGGGAGATTTCAATGCTGTTCTAAAAACAAATGAAAAAAGAGGAGGAAGTACCCTTAGACTATCCCAAACGGAGGAATTCAATAAATGTATTGTAGCAGCTGGCCTTTCTGAAGGAATCCACTCGGGCCTGAAATTTACTTGGTTTAGTGGTGAAGTCAAAAGAATTGCATGTAGACTTGATAGAGTGCTTATTAATGACAAAATCTTATCCAATATCCCCAACTTGAAAATCTCTGTTCTCCCGAGTTCAACCAGTGACCACTCTCCTTTACATATTCAATTTAATCAACATATGAATTTTACTAAAGGAAAGCCTTTCAGATATGGTAATCACTGGCACTTAATTGAAGGTTATGCTGATGTTGTTGATTTCAAGTTAATCCCTAAAACTGATGGTAATAGTTGGTTCTCCATGGTTATGATGTTAAAGGAGCTAAAGATTAAACTAAAAAGTTGGCACAGAGATAAAACAAAAACTCAGGACACTATAAGTCAACTACAACAGAAGTGTGAAAAGATGCAGACTCTCCTTGATGCAGACCCTCTAAATGATAATCTACTCTCTAATTATTTCTCTACTCAGGAGCAACTCAAAGAGGCCTTTCATCTACAAGCTATACAGGCAAAACAAATGGCTAAGGAAAAATGGCTCACTCAAGGGGATGACTGTACTAAATTTTTTTATGCAAAGATGTCTTTCAGGAGGAACTGTAATGCTCTTATTAATTCAATGAATGATCAAGGGGACTTAGCTACTGATATTGCTCAATTTGAACGGGGAGCCATTTCTTATTTCACAAATTTATATAATGGTGAAAATAAGATAACATTACCTCAAATTAATTGCAGGGAAATTGTAACTGATGTGGGCAGGCAGATGCTGCAAGAGACAGTCACTGAGGAGGAAGTAAGAGCTGCTGTATTCTTGATTCATACTGATTCCTCCCCAGGGCCAGATGGGTGGAACTCTAAATTCTATCAACTCCATTGGCATCACCTGAAAAACCACTTGTTAGAAGCTATTCAGGAATCTTTTCATACTGGTAAAATTCTTCATGAACTAAACCACACATTTATCACTCTAATACCAAAGGTGGAAAGTCCTTCAAGGATTGAAGACTTTAGACCAATTGCTTGTTGTAATATGCTATATAAGATTCTCAGTAAGGTGATATGTAATAGACTTACAAAGGTTCTCCCTGACCTAATATCTGAATGTCAATCTGCTTTCATTAAAGGAAGACACATATCTGAGAATTCATTACTAGCTCATGAACTGATTAGGAAATTCAATAAACCTGGAGCTGATAAGATGTGTCTAAAGATTGACCTTCATAAGGCCTATGACAAAATTAACAGACAATTTATCATTCATGTTTTACAATGTATGGATTTCCCTACTTCATTGATTAATCTTATTGAGGAATGCATCTCTACCCCCACATATTCCATTATCATTAATGGTACACCTAAAGGTTACATAACTAGTAATAGGGGTTTAAGACAAGGTGATCCCCTATCCCCCTACCTATTTACAGTTGCCATGGAATATTTCTCATTACAAATGGAATTAGCTTGTAATAACTCATTGGTTCAACCTCTTTTTAAACTTGATCCTATTGTCAATCATTTGATATATGCTGATGATTTGATTATTGCTGTAAGAGCCACCCCAACTGCTGCTCAGTGTTTAATTCATATTTTCAAGCAAATGCATTTATATGTGGGTCTAGAGTTAAATACTACAAAGTCCAAATGCTATTTTAGCAAATATTGCACTTCCAAAACAGCAATTTTGGAGATTTTGCAAATTAAGGAGGGTCTACTTCCTGTCAAGTATCTTGGGGTCCCTCTCTCAACTAATGTCATTACTGACAGAGAATGTGGTGAACTAGTTGGAAAGATCAGAGACAAACTTAATGGCTGGAGTTCTAAATTACTCTCATTTGCTGGTAGAATTGAATTGGTTCATACAGTTATTACTGCTAAAGTTAGATTTTGGCTTCAAACTTTTCACATCCCTGACAGCTCAATTGAGAAAATTAATTCAGCATGTGCTAATTTCATTTGGAGGGGGGATTACATAAAGTTAGTTATGATATACTTTCCAGACCAAAATCTGAAGGAGGAGTTGGACTAGTCAACCTCAAAGACCTACGGAAGACATATCAAGTTAAACATGGATGGAAAATTATAACCTCTAACACTCTCTGGGCTAGGTGGATGAGGAGTAGATATTTAAAAGGGAGTTTTTGGACTATGCATGAGGATATTAACTCATCTGGGGTTTGGAAATGCATTTTAAGGAGCGGAGACCTTTTGAAAACTTGCATCTCAAGGAAAATAGCAAATGGTAGGGATACTTATCTCTGGAAGGACCCTTGGATAAATGGTCATTCCCTTGCTGCCAAATATGGCTGGGGTATGGTTTCATGTATTGGAGAGTATGATGATCTTGTAGCATCCATTATCCAGCATAATAAATGGATTCCGGTCCAGAAAGGCCTCCATGTTATTGCTGAGGATGTTAAGTTTGTTCCTATCTATTCCTCTGAATCTAATGATACTTGGACCTGGAATTACACTAAAGATGGTATTTTTACTACTAACAGTGCTTGGGAAGCTCTCCGTACTAAGCATACTATCAGATTTTGGGCAGATCCTATATGGTCTCGATCTAACAACCCAAAGATGGCGTTCACGACTTTCAAAGCCATTAATTTAAGACTCCCCACGGCTGACAGACTTGCTAGATGGGGTATGGAAGTCAACCTCAACTGTCAACTATGTAATTCCCACCCTGAATCTCACAATCATCTTTTTTTTGAATGCGAATACTCTACTCGTGTTTTAAGTCAAATTAAGAATAAAAATCAAGTCTTGCATGCAACTTCTTCCCTAGAAGATGAATTAATTTACCTGAGTTCCCGCAAGAAAGAAGATTTGTTGACCCAACTGCAGCTTATTTGCCTCACAACTACTGTTTATCATCTCTGGAAAGAAAGGAATCGACGAGTCTTCCAGAGAACTGCTAAGAGCCATCACCAGATTCAGATTGCAATTGAACAAGATGTTAGGATTCTTGTGAAAAGAATTAAAGGCAAGTTTTTTACCTGTGCGACAGAGCTGGAGAGAAGTATCCTTCAAAATTGGAAAGTGGATCCGCCATGATTCTTTGTCTCTGAGCTTTCGAAGTTGTTCTGAAGTAGAGCCTACTTTTTAGCTTTCTGAGGGATATAAGTTTTACTTTTGCCGGTTAGGCTTCATGTCTTTGTCTTTTTGTATCAAGACTTTGTAAGTTTGTTTCGGTCTTTGAGGCATCAATAAAATTTACATTTTTCAAAAAAAAATATATATATATAAAATTAAATTCAAATTGTCTCCAATCCTAATTCCGAACGCAATGGAAAAAGCAATGGAAAAATGCAAAAGCTGATGTGAAGGAAATACCCCTATTCCGAACGCAATGGAAAAGGTTTCGAGTCCTAATTCGATCGTATGGAGAAGATAGCTTTTTGGACCCAGTTATAATATTGAAATTCGATGTAAATCTCAGCGCGTTTATATCCCGTACAATCACACGACAACCCCAAACTCTACAAAATATGAAATCCGATAATAATACCCTATTACGGATCTAATGGAACTGGTTTCATCGAATTCTGAGACTGTGCCTCGGAAGGCTATTTTTAAATATCAATTTAAACGATATATTTTTAAAACTGAACAAATCACTATTAAATTCAATTTTAAAACTTTTATTATCTCCAGTATTATCAATATAAATTCTATAAGCGTCTAAATTATTTTTAACAAGCTTAAAACTCAAGATTCAACATTTTTCCCAATTTCCAATTGTTTAATTCAATAATTTAATTATCCAATAAATAGTGATATTTGAAATTCAAGTTAAAAACTTACTCTTAAACATTTAAAATCAATTTAATATTCCAATTTCAAATGTCCAAAATTCTGGGTCGTTACACTCCCCCCTCCCCCGTGCCACATTGTGGCACCTAGCACTTCATTAAGCGAATCAAGTACGAGCAATGCTCGAACTTAGCAACAGGCAACGACTTGGTAAAGATGTCTACTGTATTCTCCTTTGTGTGAACTTTCTGAAGACGAACTAGCTTCTCTTCACTCCTCGAGACAAGGAACGACTCTCTCACCTCAATATGCTTCGACCTCAAGCTAAACGCCAGATTTTTCAACTAAGTGAATTGCACTTTGACTATCACAGTACACATCCACGCCTTCATATACGAAGCCCAAATCATACAACGATCGCCTCAAATAAAATGCCTCCTTAGTTGATTCAACCGCAGCTATGAGCTCTACCTCTATAGTAGACAAAGCCACAGTCGTCTACAACCTCGCTTTCCAACTTCGTTCTCCAACTGATCGCTGTCCCACCAATGGTGAACACATATTCGGAGGTTGACTTCCTTCGATCTCTATCACCAGCATAGTCGGAATCATAAAATCCAACCAAGCTGAAATATCTTCCTCTGCCACCAAAGACAAATCCATGGTTTGGAGTTCCTCTAAGGTATCTGAAGATACACTTCACTGCTTCCCAATTTGTCTTCCTGGATTTGCCATGAACCTACTCACCAATCCAACCGCCTGTGCAATATCAGGCCTAGTGCAGACCATGCCATACATCAAGCTACCAAATGCACTTGCATATGAGACCTTCATCATATAAGCCTTGTCTTTTTTCGAGATCGGAGAGCCTTTAATAGAAATCTATATGTGCAAAGGCATGGATGTGCCGATTGCCTTTGCTCCTTCCATGCTAAACGAGCGAGCACCTTTCGAATGTACTCCTTTTGAGTGAGGCTCAAAAGTCCTAACTTTCTATCTCTTTGGATTTCCATATCCAAAAAAAAATTTGCTTCTCCAAGGTCCTTCATTTCGAATTCCGCTTTTAGTTAGCTTCAAACTATCGATTTCAGCTTTATCCTTGGAAGTAATCAACATATCATCCACGTACAAGAGTAGGTACACCCATCTACCATTCTTTAAATGCTTGAAGTATACACAAAAGTCTTTGATTCTACGATCAAAACCAAGTGAAAGCATAAAAGAGTCAAACCTCTTGTACCATTGTCTAGGCGACTGCTTAAGTCCATACAGCGACTATTTCAATTTGCAAACCCAATTTCCTTTTCCATCTGCAACAAATCATTCTGACAGCTTCATGTAGATGGTCTCATCCAAGTCTCCATGCAAGAAAGCGGTTTCCACGTCAAGTTTCTTTAGCTCCAAGTCATGAGCTGCGACGATAGCGAGCAAAATGTGGATGGACGTATGCCTCACTACTAGAGAGAATATCTCATCATTCTCCAATCCCTTTATTTGTGAAAACCCTTTAGCAACTAGTTTAGCCTTGTCTCTCCTATCATCCTTCACCATGAACACCCACTTGCAACCTATGGCTCGGCTTCCTTGAGGAGGTGGTACCAGATCCCAAGTCTTGTTCTTCTTCAACGACTATAACTCCTCTTCCATAGCGCACATCCACTTCAAATTGTCACATGACTTCAAAACTTCATCAAGATCAAGCTTCTCCTTATGAACCACATGTAGGGCATAGTCAAACTAATCACCAATGCTAAGGTTCATAAAATGCCAATCACCATACCTTTCGGACGGCCTAAGAGTCCTACGACTAACCCGGGTAGGTACTGCTTCTCTTAAACTCCTTCCAGCTCCACCTTGAACCGAACTTCTTCTAGATTCATGCACATCACCAGCACTGCAAGAAGGTACCTGTGGACTATCCTGTGATGTTTCATCAACTATGTTTTCCTCGACAGCATCAACAACAACTCTACTATTTGGCTGAAACATGGGAACTTCTTCCATCTCCTTAGGCCTATCAGAATCTTTTGATGTGGTAGGTAGCTTCTCCTTCGGATTGAACATAGCAGAATCATCAAAAGTAACATGTCTGGAATGAACAATCTTCCGATCAATAGGGTTCCAAATTCGATACCCTTTGATACCATTGGTGTATCCCATTAGTATGCTCTTATATGCTCTAGCCTCCAACTTGTCATCACCTGTATGATGAACGTACACAGGACAACTAAAAATTCGGAAGTAACCAAGATACACTTCTTTACCTCTCCACTTCTCTTCTGGAATCTTCCCATCTATGGCTGAGCACGAAATTCGATTTATGATATGCGTCGCAGTTGATAATGCCTCATCCCAAAAGCCTCTAGACAAGCCCGCCATCAATCTCAAGCAACGAGCCTTCTCCATTAAAGTCATGTTCATCCTTTCTACAACCCCATTGGATTGTGGATCTCCGGGTGTAGAGAAATGTCTCCGAATGTCATGTTGTCTACAAAAGTCGAGGAACTCCTTAGAGACAAATTCACCGCCATTATCAGATTTCAGCACCTTCAACCTAGAACCAGATTGGTTCTCAACAAGCGTTTTCCAGTCTTTGAACTTTTCAAAACTCTCGGATTTGGCCTTCATCACATACACCCATACTTTCTGAGAAAATTCATCAATGAAAGAGATAAAATACTTTTCTCCTCCAAGAGAAGGAGTAGCAACCGGTCCCCAGGCATCTGTATGCACGTACTTAAGTACTCGCCTCGATCTATGGAGTCCAACTCCAAAAGATACTTTAGTTTGCTTGCCTAACACACACTCCTGGCAAAAGTCCATCTTGTCAAAGCTTTCTCCATTAATCATCTTCTATCTTTGAAGCAACTCTAAGCCCTTCTCTGAAATATGACCCAACCTGAGATGCCAAAACCTTGTGGCATCCAAAGCACGAGAACTGTCTACTCCAACACACGACTCTCCAAGAACTGTGGTTCCTTTCAGCAAATACAGATTTCGGAACACATCTCCTTTCATAATAACTAGTGGACCTATCAAAACCTTTAGACTATCTTTCTCGATAGTTACCTTGCATCCCAAAGATGTCAATTGTCCTAAAGAAATTAAGGACTTCCGAAAACCTGGAACATACCGGACACCTGTCAAAGTACGTATCACTCCATCAAACATCCTGATCCTCACTGTACCTTCACCCATTGCTCTATAGCTAGCATCATTACCCATAAGAATAGAGCTTCCCTCTCGTCCAATGAAAGAACTGAAGTAATCCTTATTAAGCATCATATGGAAAGACGCCCCCGAGTCCAGCACCCAATGGTCTGAGACATCCGACACTACTACAGACAACACATCGTCAGATACAGACTTCTCCACCGCAAATGATGAAGATCCGTCTGAAAGTCTATGTGGATCGTATATGTATATAGTATATGACAAGTACGTGTATGATAATATGAATTGCACAAAGTAATAATGCAGGGAAAATTAAAAGTAATCACACCAGAGTTTTTATACCGATTCGGACCTCCCGTCCTACGTCCAGTCCCGAAGCTCCCCTTCGGAAAACACTAACCAATTGCCCTCGCTTCGCCCGGAGGAATAGGCTTTTATACAAGAGTATTTCTTTGACAAATGTGTGTTCTATGCAACATTGATTTTGACTACAAGTACAGCTTCTTCCTATAATCTCCTTTGAGTAATATGTAATTTAAGCTTTGATATAAGGAAGAGATAAAAAGTGTGTTTTTGAGTACTTTTGGAAATTACAGAAATATTAGAAAATAAAGAAAGAAAGTTCAGAATGACAAGTTAATTGTAACTTTCAATTCCATGTTTATTTATAGATGGTAAAGAGTTTGTTTGAGAAGTAACGACTTTTGGTTCACTCTATTTTAGTCCAAGAGTTACAAAGTTTGAGGAGAAAGAGTTATGACCAAAACAAGAGGATGCAACTCTTCGATTGAAGAAGATGACTTTTGGTGAAAAATGGTCGTTACCCAGGTCAGACGTCTGGCCATTTGTGCCATACGTCTGGTTTGTTTAAAATTTTAAGACCAGAACATGTAGCCAGACGTCTGAGCACATACGCCAGACGTCTGACACATGTATATTCTGTTATCTTCCTTTTTTAAATAATTTGTATGTGCAGATGCTTGTAAAGATTACTCAAGGAGATTGTACATATCAAATACTTAAGACATTAACAGAATGTACTATAATTTCTCAATATAATAATCCTTGTGTCGGTCTTCAAGTCTTGGTCGCGAAAGTCTACCTGCATATGGATGATATATATACCTATGTATATTGAATGCAAGTGCTTGTATAGTTGTTGTCATCGAAATCGAGGTTCTAACATTCTCCCCCATTTTGATGATGACGCCATCTTCTTCCTTTTTTCCAATGACCAGGTTTATTGTAGATAAAGCACTTCCCATCCTTAGACTTTCCTCTCCTACCATTACCGGGCTTCTTGGACTTGGAACACCCCTCTAGAGTTCCAATTCTTCTTATCTTCTCTACCTCTTTCAACAAATAGGCCGTGACTGCTACTTTCACCTCTACTTCCTTCACTTATCTCCTTCATCTGATCTCTCAAGCCCTAAGATAGAAGGCCTAACTTCACATCTTCCACTGTCAATGTGTCTCTAGCGAAGATAAGGCTGTTAGCGAAACCTGTGTAACGCTCCGGAAGAGAACACAAAAGAATCATTGCCATTTGCTCCTCATCCATCTTCAAGTCAACAGTCTTCATCTTCATCATGAGATCATCAAAGAAATTAAGATGTTCCTTCACTGAAGTACCCTCTCTCATATGCATGGTGAAAAATGTCTTCAACAATATCAGACAATTAGTCAGAAATTTCTTCAAGTAGAGATTTTTCAGCTTGGTCCAAATGCCCCTAGCAGTGGTTTCACTGCTAATCCCTGAGATGACATTCTTTCCCACAACTAGTTGTAAAGTAGTAAATGCCCATTTCTCCATCTCCTTCATTTCCACGACTGAGATGTCAGCCGTCAACTCCTCAGGGGAAAACACTACTGGATGGACTTCATTCCTCATTAGAACAGCCTTCATTCTCCATCGCCACTTCTCGAAGTCTTTATCCCTATTCCATTACTCAGTTGCCAACTGTGATCCTGACGCGATATACATCCCTCTAGTATAGGGTCTTGTAACAACTGGAGTCGCTTCATCTCCTACCATAGCGTCTAACACTCCTGAATCAACCTTCCAGCTCTGATACCAAACTGTTGGGGAAAATCCCTTCAAATGATCAGTCAAAGGGAATAAAAAACCCAACGCAGCGGAAAAATAACGAACTGGATTGTGATTGTAGTGAGACGATACAAAAAGAGATAAACACCAGAACAGACAGTCACAGATCTATGCAATGTAGAAAAATAAATAACACCAGTATTTTTAGTGGTTCCACTACCGCGAGGCACTGTACGTCCACTTGGGGAGAGAAGATTTTATTAATCACTGAAAGATTAGCGTTACAAGATTGATTCACTTTTGGAGGCTATGCATAAGAAGAATTAACAATACAGACAAAATTCTACAGAGTTTCAGCTCTTAGGATGGCTCTGAAATTGGTTGAAATTAGCTCTCAATTTCGGCTAGCATTATTGTCCGGAAGCTCCCCTATTTATAGAATGAAGGTATGAGGAGGGGTAGCTGCTATATAGCAGCCCTGGGGTTTGGTTCGGCATGCATCTGGTTTGGTTCGGCAAAACGCCGAGCGAAAAAATTGGACCGACATCTCCCTTATTGGAGCGGCATGCTCAAACACCGAACAAAATATTTCGGCAAAACACCGAACGAAATATTTCGTTCGGCATATCTTTTTCACTGCTCCAAACTTTGTTTCGTTCGGCAAAATTTCCATCGCTCAAAGCTTTTTCTTCATTCAGCAATTTTTTCCTAAAATCTCGTTCGGCATAATTTTCTTCTTCTCTTCTACTCTTCCATTTTACTGAACGACTTCATCACCGAACGACTTCATCTCTAGGGCTTCTTCTTCCTCCCGACTCCTTCTTCTTATTCGGGTATCAATTTCAACACATACACCGATACGCTTTGGGGCAAATTAAAGTACACATTGTGTAAATAGTAAAAAAATCGCCCGTGAAAAGGATGTGCACGGTGGGAACTAACACATGACTTCAACCCTCTATGTTCCAATTAAGACTATGATCTGTATGCATGCCCTCGCACAAACACACCGAATGCATATGCCATCGATTAAAACTATAATAAGGCCTAGGTTTATTTGGTTGTACAGTTGGATAAGTGAAAGTGGTACAAATAAAGCTTTTGGGAGGTTATATGATATTATATATGCAATCTATTAAACAATATTCTACTGTTCAATTTTATTAAGGTGCACACAATTTGAGATCACTAATTTCCTAATATTTTTTTTTTTGAAAATAGATAATAGATGGGAAAAGCCCATCAGCAAATACAAATGTAACTGTCCCATTAGGGTTACAAAACCGTAACGACATACTCAACATAACATAATAACTCAAACCCTAGCCGTAAAGTCATCCCTCAGAAAAAAATAAAAAAATGGCGATAAACTCATTTCCATGCCACTTTTTTGCCAAAAAATCCAACATTTATGAGATGAAAAGCTAGCTGCCTGATTATTTTGAGCTCCAAGGCTACTACGCTCAATTATGGTAGCTCCCAGAATTTCATAGCCTCAATATAACCATTTCAGGGTTCTTCGAAGCTGATTTTTTAATGAAGCTGGTAGATCTGACCTCTTTTTCTAAGAAATTCTTCGATTTGACATAAAGAGTGTTGCTTTCCTTCTGATCTTTACTTTTGTTGAAAAAAGCACTCACTTTGTGGGTCGAATTGCCGTTTTTATTGCTGTTTTGGTTCTCTGAATCATCCAGATGATCAAAATTGCAGTAAAGCTTGTTGGTTTCAATTTCATTAGCAATCCAGTGGTCCTCTTTGTTGCAAGCTTTGCTGCTTTCGCCCTTTTTCCCACATAGATAAGTGATAAATAATGCCATTAAGCTTGCTAATGTAATGGTATTCGCCAATTCTTTGCAAATTGTGTTTTGAATGCTTTGTTTTTCTTTGATTCAGGAGGAGCTTCCGCTTCATTGATTCCTTGCTTGTAGCACAATAGCTCCTGCCAATATCAGATAACATATTATTAGTAAAATTAACTTAATTGTATTTATATGAGAAATTATAAATTGTTGAGCCTTGTTTTCTTCCCTTGCAGGAGTCACTCCTGGTATTGGAGCTGGAATGGCCGCCTCCTGCAGATGAGCTAATGAAGTTGCTAGCATCCCTCCCCAAAGAACTGAGAGACCAATGGTTGTTAGTCTGAAAATGACTGCCATGGGAAATATCATTTTTTAATTTTCCACTTTGTAAGTATGATTCCACTCTAGTTTCATAATCATCTTGGTCATTAGCATCTGAATAAAGATTATGAGGTGGTGAATTATTGTTGCTAGCTTTTCGATTAAGAATATGAAATTCTATTTCTATGCATTTCCAGATTTGAATGGCTTCTGTTTCCTTTTTGTATGCAGCCTTGCATTCCTTTCTTTCCATATATGATATATGGCAGTAGTTAGCATGATGCTAGCTTTGTTGAATTCTTTTGATTTGATTTTGAAGCTTTGTTGAATGTGTTGAATACTTTTTTTTTGATGTTTTGCATTGGAATGCTTTGACTAAAGTTGAGCTTGTTTTTAGCAATGAACCAGATGTGTCTTGAGTAATTGCAATCAAAAAATAAGTGTTCTGTTGTTTCATTATCTTTCTTCCAAAGGAGACATTTTATTTCATTATTTTTGCTCCATTTTTTACATCTATCTCTGGTTGGCAATCTGTTTAACAGAGAAAAATAGGCATAATGTTCCATCTTTGGGTAGTTAGCCCTATTCCAAATAATAGAATGCCAATCCATTTCTGTTTCAAACTCTTTTATATATTCCCAAGTAGATTTAAAGGAAAATTTATCTTTTTTTGAAAGTTTCCATCTCCAGCGATCTATAGCTATTCTTGAATCAATTTCAATGCTTTCTATAGCTCTTTTAAATATTGAGGTTGCTGGATGAAGGCTTGCATTCCAAATGTGATTTTGAATGATACTATCCACTTTTAAATTAGCTCTACCAAAATATAAAATATTGGACCAGCCTAATAAGCTAATTAAAGACTTTCCATTGATCCAAGGATCAAACCAGAGGCTGGTGTTTTTTCCATCTTTAAAGTTTCTTTTCAATAATTTGATACCATTATTTCTGCTTTTTAAGATGCTTTTCTAAGAGTGGGAGTTGTGGATTTCAGCTGGCATGGTCCAGAAATTTTTGTTTATGACATATTTACTTTTCATCCACTTTGACCATAATGACCTGCCTTCTACAAATCTCCAAAAAAAATTCATATTGCAGGCTTCTTTTAAAATCTTTAATACTTCTTAACCCCAATCCTCCAGCCTTTTTTGGTTTGCAAACTGTATCCCATGAGACTTTATGATATTTTCCTTTCCAAATGAAATTGGCACACATTTTTTCAATTTTATGAGTGGCTGATTATAGAATATTGTGAGTTTGAATCCAGTACATTATGATAGCCGTGATGACAGTGTTTGTGAGTTCCAATCTTCCAGCAATATATAATAATTTGTTGGACCAGCTCTCTAATTTGCCTTGAATGATGTCAAAAAGTCTAGAGCAATCTTTGTCTACTAATTGATTTGTACTAAAAGGAAGACCTAAGTATTTAACAGGCAGTTGACCTTCTTGAATTTTAAGAATTTGAAGAATTTCCCCTTTGTTTTCACATCTTTTACTAAAATAAGCTTTGTTTTTACTCTCATTGATCTGAAGACCTGCAAAATCTTTTAAATACTCAAAATTTTTAACTATAGTTTGAGCACTGTTAGAGTCTGCATTCATAAATAAAAGCAAGTCATCAGCATATAGTAAGTGAGTTATACTTGGTAAATTCCTATTAACAGGTCTGAGATTGCCTTTTATTTGATCTATTTCCATTTGAAGAGTTAAAATTCCATAGCAATAGTGAATAAATAGGGGGAGCGAGGATCACCTTGCCTGATCCCCTTATTGCTTTTAATAAACCTACATGGTGATCCATATATTAATATGGAAAAGAAGGTAGAATCTATACATTCTTTAATTAAATTACAAAAAATTTCATGAAAACCTCATTGCCTCATCATGTGAATAATAAAATTTTTGTTAATTTTATCAAAAGCTTTGTGAATATCTATTTTAATACAAACTTTATTCTTACAACCTCTGTTAAAGTTTTTGATAATTTCATGGACCAAAAGGGTATTCTCAATTATATACCGATTGGGATAAAAGCGCATTGATTTTCAGAAATCAAGTATTTTAGAAAAAAATTTGTTCTTTTACTCAGAATATTAGCAATTATTTTGTAAATAAAATTACAACAGGCAATAGGCCTATAATCTCCAAGCCCTGTAGGAATTTTGACTTTAGGTATTAGAGTAATAAAAGTATGATTTAAGCTTTTCAAAAGCTTCCCAGTTGTAAAAAATTCATTTACAGCACCAAAAATTTTAAATTTAATATCCCCCAATGTATTTTGTAAAATTTAGCCCCAAACCCATCAAGGCCTGGGCTTTTATCTATTTTTGATTCAAAGACAATTTTTTTGATGTCATTCATGACAACAGGGGCAAGAAGAATGTCTTTACTGCTTTCATTAAGAAGAAATTTTGTTTCAATACTTGGGAACTCTTTCTTATACAAATCAGTATTATATAAATCAGAAAAATAATTTACTGCCATTTTTTCTAATTGGGAGACATCATTTATGACAGTCCCATTTTTGTCTAGCAGTTTTCCTATGTCATTGATTTTCTTTCTACTACACATCTTGGCATAGAAAAAATTGCTAACTTCATCTCCATTAGTAAGCCAGTCCACCTTGGCTTTTTGCCGCATGTTGATTGCTTGCACATGCAAACTTTTACTTAGTTTGTCCTGACTTTGAAAAAATTGACTAATAAGAGAATTGTCTGAACTATCTAAGTCAATAATGTTTTGGAGAGACTCACATTCTTTTCTAATGAGTTTTACATCATCCCTATTTCTATTTTTGTTCCAGAGTTTCAGTTTTTCTTTTGTGTTTTTTGAAAAATTTCTAAATTTATATTGGGCAGAGCCAAGATTGAAAGAAATATTACTGTTTTTCATAGTGTCCATATAGTATTTTTCTAAAGTCCAGCCATTAACAAATCTAAATGGAATATTCTTTATATAAGCTTGTTTACCAGAGAATAAGATTTGAATAGGAGTATGATCGCTTGTGGCCTGAGGGAGAGTTGAACATTGAAATTAGAAAATGATTTTTCAAAATTATGATTTATTAAAATCCGACCTAGCTTATAGTGAATATTTCTAAATTCACCAGATTTCCAAGTAAATTTATTCTCAAAAATGGTGGGTTCAATAAGCCCCATTTTAAGAAAAAAGGTACTAAGAAATTCCAATTTTTAAAGGAAATTGAAATTCCTCCCCTTTTTTCATAAGAATGTAAAACTGTATTGAAATCTCTCATTATAATCCAAGGCTTTATCATGTTATTGTTTAAAGATTCAAGATCATTCCAAAGAGAATTTATAACTTTTTCACTATTTGAAGCATAAACAAAAGTAACTTCTAGTTGAAATCCACCTTTGTTACTGAATTTACAACGAATATATTGAACATTCAAAAAGTGTTGACTTAAACTCCAAATATTTGGATCCCACAGAACCATAATTCTACCATTACCCCCCATAATATTGTTATTAACTAAGCCCCATTCTTTAAAATTTCTTGCATGAAAATTTAGAAAATTTGTATCATCAAGTTTGTGCTCAAGGATACCAACTATATTGGGTCTATTTGTAAATATTAGACTGTTTAAATCCAATTTCCTTTCAGGAGAGTTTAACCTTCTAATGTTCCAAGTAATAATCGACATAATTAATAATATTAAAATATAAAGGATACACTAAAGGATACCACTGCTGCTATATTGAGAGATTGAGGTTGAATTGTTAGAAATCTGCTATTAGAAACTGCAATCGTTTCATTTACTTTTAACGTTATGCAGTTTCTAATCTTAATGTGACCTTATTAATTAGGTCATAAATAGAACATTTCATTTACCTTTAACGTTATGCAGTTTCTAATCTTAATGTGACCCTATTAATTAGGTCATAAATAGAACGTTTCATTTACCTTTAACGTTATGCAGTTTCTTATCTTAATGTGACCCGATTAATTAAGTCATAAATAGACCGTTCTATAATTAGAATATTAGGTCTGTGATTAATCTTAAGCGTTGAATTGGTATATGATGGACGTACCAGATTTAGAGTTAAATGTTATATAAAGGATTGGGTCCTCTCTCTCCCAGCCTATAGATGTATTCTTCTCCATCAAGAAACACATAAAGAAATAGGGTTAGAGAGAGAAACTGAATTCTGAGAAGAAGAGTAATTATTAGAAGTCAGAAGAAGAAGATGACAGCCATTACATCTTCCGTTGTTAATCAAGGTACGTCATCTTAAACAAAAAAAATCAAATTAAGTTTTGTTTGTGAAATATTCGGTATTGGTGATCCTTGGGCTATTACTTGAATTGTTCATCATTAATCATGAAAGATCAAACAGTAAAGAATTTCTAACATTTGGTATCAGAGCCACCAATCAATAACTGAATATTTCCTATGATTGCAATTGATCTGTTCTATGCTTTACTCATGATGTTTAATCAAGTATGTGTTATAAGTCATTTATGCACATGAGATTTATGATTTTGTTAATCACCAAAGTGGTCAAAATCAGAATAATCATTTAGTGCATAAGTGACATAATGATTATTGATAGAAATTGCCAGTTATAATAATACCAATTAAAAACTGACGTCACTAATGATAGAACCTGAGAACTTACCCAAAGGAAAGTCTTATTCTATAACTAGTTGACATGATGAGGTTTAATAGATATCTTGATTAAATAAATATTGATCATCCAAAGATGTCAGTTCTATTTAATTGAATATATTTATTACTTACTTATGTTTTGGTATTTAATTATGTTAAGTATAAGATAGTATCTACCCAAAGGAGTGCTATATTATACTACTATGTACATATCTGAATCACGTTAGCTATGAGCTTATAGTTATTTCAATTTTTTTATTTAATTTGCAGTAGTTCCCATGAATACACATGCTTCATCTGTTACATTGTTCACTGGTGTTAATTTTTCTGAATGGAGAGAACAAGTCAATTTCCATTTAGGTGTTCAGGATCTTGACTTGGCACTCCTTGAGGATAAACCTGTTGCTCTTACAACAGCTAGTACTGAGACAGAAAAATCACACCATAAAGCATGGGAATGCAGTAACAGATTAAGCCTTATGTTTATTAAGATGACTATTGCTAACAACATCAAGTCAACAATTCCGCAAACAGAAAGTGCTAAGGAATATATGCAGTTTGTGGAAGAGCGTTTTCGTTCAGTTGATAAGTCACTCGCTAGTACTCTTATGGCAGAACTCACGACCATGAAGTTTGATGGGTCGCGAACTATGCAAGAGCACATTATAGAGATGACTAATCTTGCAGCAAGGTTAAACTCCCTTGGACTTACAGTAGAGGATTCTTTTCTTGTCCAATTTATCCTGAACTCGCTACCTTTCAAATATGGACCTTTTCAAATTAACTATAACACTATAAAGGATAAATGGAATGTTAATGAATTGGCCAGTAGACTTGTTCAGGAAGAAGGACGTTTGAAAAATCAAGTGAATCACTCAGTAAGTTTTGTGAGTAATAAAGCTGGTAAAGAAAAGAATGGAAAATCAAGTCATTTCAAGAAGAAAAAAGCACCTGCTAAGAATGGGCAGGATAAGGAAAGAAGGAACTAAAGGATGTTCGATGCCATTTCTGTAAAAGGAAAGGACATTATCAAAATGACTGTCTGAAAAGGATAACTTGGTTCGAAAAGAAAGGTAATCATCTATCTTTCGTATGTTTTGAATCAAATTTAGTTGAAGTTCCTATTAATACATGGTGGCTTGATACTGGTGCTACAACTCATGTCTCCAATAATATGCAGGGATTTCTTATGATCCGAACCATAAATCCAAATGAAGATTGTTTTCTCTTTATGGGAAACGGAATGAAATCCACAATAGAAGGCATTGGGACTTATCGTCTAATTCTAGAAAGTGGATATGTATTAGACTTATATAGTATCCTTTATGTACCTTCATTATCTAGAAACCTTATTTCCGTAAGTAAGTTGGATATTTCTGGTTTTAGATGTACTTTTGGATCTGGTTGTTTTGATTTATATAAGAATACTGATAATGTTGGTTCTGGTATTCTAATTGATGGTTTATATAAATTGAAACTGAATGACACTTATGCGAATTCCTTGCTGAATGTAATAAATAATGTTGGATGCAAACGTAGCATGTTGAATGAAAATTCTACTTTCTTATGGCATAAAAGACTAGGTCACATATCCAAAGAAAGAATGATGAGATTAGTAAGTAATGAAATTTTGTCAAATTTGAACTTTAGTGATCTAGAATTATGTGTGGATTGTATTAAAGGTAAAAAAACCAAATATAATAAGAAAGGAGCCACTAGAAGCAGCCAGCTTCTTGAAATAATACACACTGATATTTGCAGACCTATGGACACTCCAGCCTTTAATGGAGAAAAGTATTTCATCACTTTTATTGACGATTTTTCCCGCTATGGTTATGTTTATTTGCTTCATGAAAAATCTCAATCTGTGAATGTCCTTGAGACGTTTGTAAAGGAAGTTGAGAGACAATTAGATAAAAATGTGAAAATCATAAGGTCTGATAGAGGTGGTGAATATTATGGCAAATATAATGAGTCAGGCCAGTGTCCAAGTCCATTTGCAAAATTCCTCGAAAGTTATGGCATATGTGCGCAATACACAATGCCAGGTACACCACAGCAAAATGGTGTAGCAGAAAGGTGCAATAGGACGTTAATAGATATGATTAGGAGTATGATGTCAAATTCTACACTACCTAAGAATTTGTGGTCGTATGCTCTCAAAACCGCTAATTATTTGTTGAATAGGGTTCCTAGTAAAGCTGTTCAAAAGACTCCTTTTGATTATGGACTAACAGGAAACCTAGCTTAAGACACCTGCATGTTTGGGGTTGTCCAGCGGAAGCGAGAATTTATAATCCACATGAAAAGAAATTAGATTCTCGAACGATTAGTGGGTATTTTTTAGGTTACCCTGAAAAATCTAAAGGATATGTGTTTTACTGTCCTAATCAGAGTCCAAGAATTGTAGAAACTGGTAATGCAAGATTCATTGAGATTGGTGAAGTCAGTGGGAGTACTAAAAGAGAAAGAGTGGAAATAAAGGAAACAAGGGTAAATGTTACATTGCCTAGAATAGTTCCTCCATCTACTATTACTCAAATGTTGTTCCAGCTGTTGGAGAACATCATGATGATGAACAACATATAAATGAAGAAGTACTTCCTGAAGGAAATGACTTACATAATGCTGATATGCATGAACCACAACAAGTAGCATTAAGAAGATCTCAAAGAGACCGTAGGTCAGCTATTTCTAATGATTATATGGTTTATATGCAAGAATCAGATTATGATATAGGAATCAATAAGGACCCAGTTTCGTTTTCACATGCTGTAGAAAGTAAAGAGTCAAAGGAATGGATTAATGCCATGAAAGAAGAACTAAAATCCATGCAACAGAATGAAGTTTGGGATCTCGTTGAGTTACCACATGGCTGTAAAAGAGTCGGATGCAAATGGGTTTTTAAAACCAAACACGACTCTAGTGGTAATATCGAACGGTATAAAGCTAGACTTGTTGCTAAGGGTTACACTCAGAAAGATGGTGTTGATTACAAGGAAACATTTTCTCCTGTTTCGAAAAAGGACTCACTAAGAATAATAATGGCATTAGTAGCACATTATGATTTGGAATTGCATCAAATGGATGTGAAAACAACCTTTCTGAATGGAGATCTTGATGAGGATGTTTATATGGATCAACCTGAGGGTTTTTCTGTAAAAGGTAAAGAACAATTGGTGTGTAAACTTAAGAAGTCAATATATGTGCTTAAACAAGCATCCCGACAATGGTATATTAAGTTCAATACCATTATTACATCTTTTGGTTTTAAGGAAAATACAGTTGATCACTGTTTATACCAAAAGATCAGTGGGAGCAAGTTTATTTATCTAGTCCTTTATGTTGATGACATCTTGCTTGCTGCAAATAATTTAAGCATATTGCATGAGACTAAGGAATTTCTCTCAACGAACTTTGAAATGAAAGATATGGGAGAGGCATCCTATGTGATTGGAATAGAAATATTTCGTGATCGATCACAAGGAATATTGGGATTGTCTCAGAAAGGATATATCGAAAGGATTCTAGAGAGATTTGGAATGAGTAAGTGTTCACCTGGGAAAGTTCCTGTACAAAAAGGTGATAAATTCAATCTCAAGCAATGTCCTAAGAATAATGTTGAACGAAAGGAAATGGAATCAATTCCATATGTATCTGTAGTTGGTAGCCTAATGTATGCTCAAACCTGTACTAGACCAGATATCAGTTTTGTGGTCGGTATGTTAAGGAGGTATCAAAGTAATCCCGGAAGGGAACATTGGCAAGCTGCAAAGAAAGTGTTGAGGTATTTACAAGGCACGAAAGATTACATGTTCATGTATAGTAGATCCAATGAATTGGAGGTGATTGGATATAGCGATTCAGATTTTGCTGGATGCATCGATGCTAGAAAATCGACTTTTGGTTACCTGTTTATGTTTTCTCAAGGAGCCATATCATGGAAAAGTGCGAAACAAACTATCGTTGCTCCATCTACTATGAAGGCATAATTTGTGGCATGTTATGAAGCCACAATTCATGCATTATGGTTGTAGAACTTTATTTCAGGACTTGCGGTTGTCGACACCATTAGCAAGCCGCTGAAAATTTATTGTGATAACTCTGCAGCAGTGTTTTTTCTCAAAAAATGACAAGTACTCTAAAGGTGCCAAACATATGGAACTGAAGTATCTTGTTGTGAAAGATGAGGTTCAGAAACAAAGAGTGTCAATCATGCACATCAGGACAGAACTTATGATTGCAGACCCTTTGACGAAAGAGTTACAGCCAAGACAATTTAAGGAACATGTTCAAAGAATGGGTCTTGGTTGTATTAATAATAATTGATGTGTGACATTCTGAGCTCCTTTGTGTGTTTCTGATATACAATTATGTGTCTCTTGTTTTAATATGGTAGTACATACTTTATATAATTTTAAACAAGAAAGAGTCTTATAAAGATATTATGTTTAATCATTATGATATAAGACATTATGTGGACCATTATGCTATTTTATATAAATTATGAGTATAAAATGATGGATTGCTGGTATTGTAGTATATGGAAGGGAATGCATTGAATTAAGAATGTACAACCGCCATAACTCTCAGCAATTTATCATAGTATGATGTTCAACACTTGATATTATGAATAATCGGGTCAAGTTGGAGAATGTTAGAAATCTGCTATTAGAAACTGCAATCGTTTCATTTACTTTTAACGTTATGCAGTTTCTAATCTTAATGTGACCCTATTAATTAGGTCATAAATAGAACGTTTCATTTACCTTTAACGTTATGCAGTTTCTAATCTTAATGTGACCCAATTAATTAAGTCATAAATAGACCGTTCTATAATTAGAACATTAGATCCGTGATTAATCTTAAGCGTTGAATTGATATATGATGGACGTACCAGATTTAGAGTTAAATGTTATATAAAGGATTGGGTCCTCTCTCTCCCAGCCTATAGATATATTCTTCTCCATCAAGAAACACATAAAGAAATAGGGTTAGAGAGAGAAACTGAATTCTGAGAAGAATAGTAATTATTAGAAGTCAGAAGAAGAAGATGATAGCCATTACATCTTCAGTTGTTAATCAAGGTACGTCATCTTAAAAAAAAATCATATTAAGTTTTGTTTGTGAAATATTCGGTATTGGTGATTCTTGGGCTATTACTTGAATTGTTCATCATTAATCATGAAAAATCGAACAGTAAAGAATTTCTGACATGAATTCCTCCAAATTCTCTTTGTCTCTCTTTTCTTCCAGATACTCTGAGCTTTTGTGCCTTTTTTTTAAATAACTTTCTTCCTTGAATTTTTAGATGCTCGGTCCACTTTGGATTTTTCATTATATACTTTTCCTGAAAGTCATCTTTTTCACTACTTCCTTCATTGTTTTGGGATAATATGTCTTGCAGATTTTTTGTTTTGCTTTTTTTCCTTTCTTTAATATTCTTTTTTGCTGGAGAAAAGGGATCAAGGCATGTTGATTAATCTCTCGCACTAATGAAAAATGAAGAGCGGTTGGATTTGAACAGTCTCACATTGAGTAAAAATTTGAAGGTAGATGTGTTTAACGCTATAAATAAAAGGTTGGAAGATGAGTAACATTTACATTCTTTTGTTATAGTTAAGTTTGCCAATTGTTGTGCATATATGCTTCAAGAATCAATATGCGCACATCAATATGAAATACCAAAACGAAGCACATGTTACAGATAAATGACTAAATTTTCAATATTTTCCCCACAATTTAAAAGGAATAGCAACCAGAAATCATCTAACCAACCTAATTGAATTATACCAAAAAATTTGTTAATGTTTAGGTTGTCGTTAATATAACAATTGATTATACTTCGACCATTTGAGCATGGTTCTTGATATACATGCATAACACACTGGAAAATAACCAAAAAAGAACTCTACTTTTAATAAAGGAAACTCATCTTAAACGATTAAGTTGTTTCTTAATATGTCAGAAATGAAGTTTCGCTGGTTAACCTTGATGAATATGTGACAAATAGCTAATATACATGTGGATAAATTTGGGGCTTATGTGTCATACTCACAACTCATAACCGTAGTTCGAAATCTATACCTTTCCTTTCCAACAGGTTGTTCAACCATATGACTACTGCCTGTAAACTTATAGACTTTTTTTCGTTTCAATTTAGCCCATTTCTCTAAAGTTACTACAAAGTCAAACACCATTAAGTATATATTATAAATAAATTTGTTTCTGCAAACTCAATTCTAAATTATGGGGATGTATTTTTTAGGGGGAATTAATTTAAAAAACAAAAATTTGTATGTTTTTAGTCTTAAGTATACGATCTCAATATTTTAACCACAACAAACATTCTTCTAAAAATTATTCATAATAACAAACATTCTTACAAAATTATTCATAAAAACAAACATTATTTCAAAACTGCTACCAAACTAAAAACTAATACCTAAAAACTGTTACCGACAACTATAAACTGATACCTAAAAACTGCTATCAATAACTAAAAACTGATACATAAAAAAGTTGTTCTTCTGACTAAAATACCGAAGATCTGTTCTTGAGGCTAAAACGTTGAGAAATTTTGTTCTGTTGAAATTTCATTACCACAATTTCAAACCGGTTTAATACAAAATGCCGAATCAATGTCTGTGTGGTCTGAATCTATTGGTATTATTATTATTATTATCATCGTGGTTTTTTAATTTCTTTAACTATTTTTATTGATTACTTTATTTTATTTTTATTTATTCTTATTACTATTACTATTATTATTTGTTTAATTTTTTTTATTATCAAACCGACCGTAGGGAGGTTTGCCTACTTCTACTAGGCAAAATCAATTTTCCTGAAGCCAACAAAACATTCTTCATGTTTTGTTATTTTTTTCCCCCGTTTTCTTCTCCCCTAAATTTTATCCTCTAGACCGTGTCCTCTCCTCTGATATTTTACGTTTCCTCTGCAATTCTCTTTATTCAAATTCAAATCCCTAATTTATCTCGCATCTGTGCTTCAAAATATCTATCCCCAAATCTAATTCTGTTTCTCCAGATCCAACTTTCTCTCGACCTTTCTTTTTTTAAACCCATCTGCTACAAACCCTATATTTCTCATTATTCATCTTCGTCGCCATGCCATCAACCTATCTGCCAATCTTGTCAAAGCTACAGACTCGCAATAAATATTTTTCTTTTAGAATTATATAATCCAACGGTCGGTTTTCCCACCGTCGTGCGGTTATACTAGTTACTTTTAAATTGATTTTGTAATTTAGTTTTGGGTTTCATCTCTGGCCGACCCAAACTTGTTTGAGAATAATGACTTGGCAGTTGTTATTGTTGTAAGATGAGGGTCCACATGGCTGAATCATGCCTATGTTTTGAAAATGAGTTGATTATGTTATAACTTTTGACAAGAGGGTTAAATTGAAAGAAATTATGTAAGATATTCAGCGTCGGTGTTGCATACAGTCTTAGTAATATTTTCACATGGCTGCAATGGTGTCGTTTTGAAATGGCAAAATTACTCTTTCAATTTTTTTATCATGTGTTTAAAGTCACATGTTAAGATTATAATTTACCTAAAATTCCCTTATTTATTACCATTTGTGGTTTTTTCTTGTGTTAACATGTTCTCCAAGGTCACATTTTAGCACTTACCTTATTTATGCAGTACTTGGGCACCTGCAATTTATGTTTTGTATAAATATAAATTAGAATATAAATTAGTACTTGGGCACCTGCATCTATGGAATTAAATAAGATATAAGATAGTTTTAAAAAATAATGCGTCCACGGCAGTTTACACAATTCAATGATGTCGATATTTACTTTCGGAATTATTTCAGCATTACAAAATGATTTACCGGGGGAGGGGGGGGGGGGGAGGGGTTGTGTTGAGTGTGTTATGTGTATAAAATTTTTGTAAATAAAGATATATTTGAACCAAAAGTAAATGTAGATTAAAAAAAAATGTAGATAATAATCGACCGTATAAATGTATATTTATTTTGATATTAAATCGAGTAAACTTAATTTAAGTGTCATACAACAAGTGGTGTACAGATACCCTCTTCGTACATATCGGTTTACTTGTAAATAAGTACAATAAACAATTCTCAAAGAATACCTTTTTTTTGAAGGGTTGTTAGTATATCACCAAGTTAGACTCTCTTATGTATTATCTTGTACCAAACATTGATTACCATAATTTTGAATCCAAATACACTATATAATTTATATGTGATGGAAGAGTTGAATGAATATAATATTATGTTCTCTTATTCTTCGTATTAGCTCATCAAATATATATTAGGTGTGATAAACAAAAAACTTGTTTGACTGTCCCTGTCCTCTACTAGTATTATGTTTGTATTTAACTTCTTCCTATGTGATCTATTATTTTCGTAGGTTAGAATTCATTACCCCTATTGAAGATTTTATGTTTATGCCAAAACAAATTATTTTGTTACAACTTTATTTTTTTTTATCATAGCTTATGACAGCTTAAAACGTGATTTAACATTTTAACTACATGTTTTATTTCTGAATACTGGCAGGTAAAAACAATGTAAATTGTATATAGCATAAGCAATAAGCTCTTTCTACTAATATATTCTTATTTGTCAATTTCTGTCAATTTCAGCAGATTTCTTAATTCTTAATTCTATTGCGTCAAATGCATCTTTTAGTCACAATTGTTGTTTTATGAAGGCATAATTTTGCCCAGACGGACATGGAAAATGAGGGAAATACTCATCCTCTTTCTGATCTCACATTCAAATTGTAAGTCTTTTATTAAGAAAATAGAATGAAATCAAACTTCTCCACCAACCCTGTTTGTTTGTATGATCATTTTTCTTCTTCTGAGTAGTAACCTTTCACGCAAAGCTTGATGGCTCTTACTTTGCTAGCATGCAAAGATTACACCCTTGATTACATCATTATTTCATATTATATAATATTAACGTTGGGACCAATATGATTAATTAGAGGAATATGTAGAAAACCAAATTAAGCATACAGATTGTATTGTACAATTACAATTTCTATCCCCTGAATTGTTCTGTTGATAGTTCAATTTCACCATAGAATGTAAAGCATCAGGGAACTTAAGTTGACAGTGTAGAAACCTACAATAATGATATGATCAACATAAATAAACAAACAAATGAAAGAGAACAAAAGGAACTATAATTATCCTTTGTAGAGTCTGATAGTATTTATTATAGGAAATCAATTTAGGCATGGCTTATTGAAATATATGTTTTTTAAGTAAGCTTAGCTTTCAAAGTTGTGTCTTTTCACAAAGCCTCACATAACCAATAGCCCTGAGCTTTACCAGACACACTTTTTAATTGTAAATATATAATAGAAAAGTGTAGCATCTGACCCACGATTTTGACCTTTTCCATATTTTACTTCCTTGCTACGCCTTTTTCATTTTTCAACTAAATCATATAGCTCAAACTCACAAATATATCAATTCATCTTCCTAACTCAAAAACAAAAATGGAGAAGCAACCACCATGGCCTCCGTTTGACACCAAAGACTGTTCACAAGCCTACTGCAGCTACTACTGCCCACAGTGGTGCTTCTTCTACTTCCCACCCCCACCCCATACCCTACCCAAGGGCCCTACCCACCCTATCCTCTCCCCTCTCCTTATCTCCATCATCGCCATCTCATCCACTGCCTTCGTCCTCATCGCCTACTACCTCATCCTCACCCGCTACCGGGCCCATGAGGCTCGTTCCTTAAGCCTACCAAGCCCACTCCATCCTGACAGCTGGCTCTTTTCCCATGGAGATGGCCTGGACGAAACCATGATCAACAAAATAGCACTGCATAGGTACCAGACAGGTGAAGGCCTGGTACTGGATGGATCAGATTGCTCGGTTTGCCTCACCCAGTTTGAAGATGGAGATGCACTACGTCTGCTTCCAAAGTGCGGACATGCATTTCATGCAACTTGTATTGACCGGTGGCTTACGTCACATTCGACATGTCCTCTGTGTAGAGCTGGTATATTTCCTGCACCTGCATGTAACAGCAGTAGTGATCATGTGGATATTGTTATTGCTATGGTTGAAAATGTCGGTGATACGAGAGGCGTCCTTGGTAGGTCCTTTTCTATGGACTCGCCCTTTCGTAGACAGAGGACAAGAGATGTTAATACTGATGTAAATATGGATGTAAACAGTTCCACTTGGAGTAGGAGTTTGCACTCTGTAATAAGTCCAGTTCGCATGAAGCGTGCTAGTTCGATGAGATACACGACTGGAGTTGGTCGAAGTAGAGTTCTTCTACCTACGTGATATATACATATAAACTGACTGCAGTATAGTTCTGATAATGATAAATTTGTATCTGAGAGTAAAAAGTGAATAAATGGATATATCTTTTTTTAAAGTCATCTTTCTCTGAAAGAGTCTATCGAAGGTGGTTAAGTATCACATCAATATGTATTATCTTTGGGTTTGGAAATTGTTTGGTGTCAATTACTCATAGTTCTTTAATTAATGATAGCGAAAGCTTAAATGGTTTGAAGGTTTATTTGTAATAAAAATATGTTTTACAGTTCTACTCAGCTTCATTTTAGTAGTTTCCCAAAATATACACGACTTCCTAGTAAATAGATAAAACGTTGGTGTGAAATTATTTTAGATGGTTATATTTGTTTTATTCCTGAGTCAACAAGGTAAATTTATCACATATCTACCTCTTATTTTTTACAGGCTGTTTATTGCCTTAATACAGATACAGTTGACTGATCACAATCACATATTAGGTGCATATAACATTCATATTTTCTAGCTGCTTGTATCCACAGAAACTATCAATGAGTTTTACATGCAATACTTTTGAGAAGTTTAGGTCATGTTTAACATGCACCAGTCTAATGTTGATTGATATTGGCCCCATGAACTTTCTTTTCTTCCTGTTTGCCAGGTTATACATAGCATTCAGGATAGTGATATTGTACCGAGATATCATTTCGGAAATTTTTTCGATTTAGCCATATTTTACAAACTTATTACGCAAATAGCCATGTTTTATGACTATTTAGAAACGTAGCCTTGTTTTGATCATCTCAGCGTTGAATTGACCAAAACGTACTGATGCAATCTCAAATTGCTCCAGTTGAAGCAATATTTTTTTTTTTGAATTTATAACTGCCGCAATTTCAAATAGCGTTAGTATAATTGAGGCAGAAAAATAAAAATATATGAATGACATTTGAAACTACACCAGTTGGTGCAATTTCAAATGTCGCCTCTGCGTAAACAAAACAACAGCCTCTCCTCTTCCTTCTCACTTTTTCAACTCTCCATCTAACATCAAACCCGAAACCCACTTTCCTAATTTCCAAAATTAAAATTCTTACTCTATTTAAGCTTATTTCTTCTAAAAATTGAATCATGGTTGGTTCGTCGCCACAGGAAGCTTCTATAGGTATCAATTCTACCAACAATCTTTATTTAATTTACAATCTAGGGTTTGTTGATGTTGAAATTGTTAGGAGTAGTAGCTATTTAGCTTTCTAATAGTTGTTTCATCTTGTAATTCACAACTTGACTTTATGTTGTTAAACATTGATTTGTAGTTGAAATTATTGATTGGCAACTAGAATTCGGAATTTTACTATGTTTAAATTGTCAACATTTGCTGTAGATTACATCTATGTTACTCGGACCAATTGACGGTAGCGTTTTATATTTGCAAGCACGTCATCGATCGAGCGACGACGCTATGATGGCGGTAATACACTTTCTTTTGTAATACCGATATACATTGATTTTTGTTATTAGTTGTGCTTATATGTTGTATTTTTTTTGACAGAACAAAAACGCAGTTACAACTATTGATCACTCATCGACGCTCAGGACAGTGACTTTCTCTCATCCGAGCGTGCTAGAGTTGTTAGATAGAGCCGGCTTCTTGCTTATACATCGATTGGGATACACCCAATTGGATCGTCACCTTATCACTGCCTTGGTGGATAGATGGAGACGTCTACATTCCACCTTAGAGCTGGTGAGACGCCCATCACCCAAATCTTGAGTGATGTTGCTGTGTTGCTTGGTTTACCTATAGATGGTGCTCCATTGAGCAATCCAGATCAAACTGATTACCTGTCGATGTGCGAGGGCCTCTTAGGTCTATCTCATCACCCCGAGCAGTGGTGGCGTAATGAGATGATAGTTACCACTTGGTTCCGACAGCAGCTTGAGGGGGACATTCCAGCTGACCCCAAATTGAGCGGCGGGCTCGACCTATTATACAACATATCATCACTTCGCGTTTAATATATGATCATCACTACAAGAGAAACCGGTTATTCCAACGGCTCCTAGCCGTTGACGACCGTTGGGAGCCGTTGGAATAGCATTTACGCTTTCCAACGGCTTCCAGCGGAAGCAACGGGGCTATTCCAACGGCTTCAAACGGCACTTAGCCGATGGAGGCCGTTGGTATAAAATGACCAAAGAGCCATTGGTAGCCGTTGCTAATCTGGATGAATTTTTTTTATAACAGCAAGCCATTCACCTTCCAGCCACACACAATCAATATATATCCATTTCCATTCCATTTCCACTCCATTTCACATATATATCACATATCCAACACATTATACCACAAACAATATAAACAACCAAAAATCAACATCAAACATTACATTTTCAAACCAAACTCCAAGTCAATATGTACATAAACAACAAAACCCTCACCAACACCAACTCCAACTCCATATTCAAGTCAATATATACAATGCAAACACTTAAACCTCACCACCTCAAAGTCAATATATACACAATAACTATCAAACACAATCCTCACCAACTCAAAGTCAATATATACAATAACCAACCACAAAGACAATAATCATTATACCTCTCAAGCATCATCATCACCTCCGAAAGCATCAGACGACGAAGGGAAGGAACCATGCCTCTATGCGTACCAAGGTTTTAAATCTCCCCGAGATCAGCCGAGATGAAAATCCGAGATATTAGCCAAAATCCGAGATTTGGCAGCTTGGTTAGTTATAAGTCTTTTAAATATCGCCCGAGACAGCCGAGATATTTGCCCGAGATATTGGCCAAAATCCGAGATTTGAAACCTTGATGCGTACTCCACTAAACGTTGATTCAGCTGCTCCATTTGTATAGCACGAAGACGGTCCTGCTCTTGCAGCTGCTCAACCATGACTCTAAGCTCTTTTATTTCAGCTTTGTCACACGCTTTTTGAGCTGCCCGAACCTGCAAATAGAATGTGAGATGTTCACATTTGTATTATAATCATTTTCTTAAGCAATGCATATTTTAAAATATAGAAACGTAAATGACGTGATCTTAAGCAATGCATATACCACAAGGAAATGCATATTTTATTAAATGATAATGGTGTAGGATGATAATGGTGCATATTTTTTTTGGTTCATGTTTTTGGTTCCTAATGTAAAATAGCGAACCCTTTTCTTGGAATATATACCACAAGGAAATGGATTCTTTTTAATACAATATATAGGTGTTAAAAGTATTCTTATATTTTTTTTTGGTTCATCCATTTTCATCACATATCTTTGTATATTTTTCCTTTTTTACTTATCTAATTATATTTATAAATCACGTATATGTTAGATTTAACTCAGGTAGAAATCATCATATGTAGAATGTATCTATAGGTTAATTTATTAAATATAATATTGCAATGTTTATAAGATTACCGCTTGGTTTCCATAGCCATAGCGTCGAAAATATTATCTTGCTCCTCTACCGTCAACTCATCGCGATCCGATTCTGAAAGCAGCTCTGTCCGTGCCACCTGAAACTTGCCTAAAATAAAAAACAATTACAGGTTAAAATTAGTAGAATAGGATTTAAACTTATCGATATTTATAAAATAAGATTTAAAATATGCATACATATGCAGCCGTCGCCTTATCATCATCATCCCACTGATATGTAATATTGCCAACATTGTCTGCTTGTCTTAATGCGTGGGTGCGGGTAAATACCTCCATCATAGACACGACACGTCCAAGCGATCTTTCCTGCAATAAATAATTTATATATTTTAATTTTTCATAGCTAATTACTGAACTGATTAATATACAAAATGTAATAACGGTTTAGATTCGTAATTGATAAATTTACCAAGTCTTTACGGTGATGCTGAAAAGACTTGGATCCGCCACGATGCGTTACATGATTCCTACTTCTATTGGCAGAGTTCCTCTCCAACTCCACCTACAATTTAAATTGAATATTATATTTACTAATTGAGAAATAATTAACTATATATTTGGTAGATTTACCTTGAACTCGTCGGTCTCCCACCCACTCATCCAAGAATCCCATACGGAAGCGCCCATATAGTTCGGTTTCTTCCCCGATTTTTTAAGAGCTAACATTACCTCCCTGTAATTTTTGGCGACCTTCGAATTCCAGTGGCGCTGAACCATGGCGACATCGGGCTCCGCCAAGTCCACTTGCCCCTGTACAAAGAGAAAATATTACTAATTGTTCATTTATACTTATTTATATAGTAAAGTGGTATAAACTTACCAGAAAATCCTGCCAGATGGTCTCCCTGACTTGGTCAGGGATCTTACTCCACTTAGGCCAGCAATCTGTAATCCTACTCATATATGATTGCTTGGAAATGCCAAGCACAACTCCTGAGGGCTCCAAATAAAATCCCCTGTGGTAAATATAAAACAAAGCTTTAGACAAGTATATATAAATATGTGTATGAACAAATTTATATTGTTATCATTTTAATTTTGATACTTACGCTCCATCAGCCTTCGGCTGCAAATATGTAGTGGTTGAGCCGGAGGCTCACCACTACTCTCACCAGCCGAGCGAGAAGAGCTACAACGTTTGGAGCCTGACATAATACCTGTTGAAAGTTTCATTTTTAATTATAGACATAGATAAAATGATGATGATATGTGGTGCATGTAATAAAGTCATTTTTAATTGGTAGTGCATGTAATGATGATGATGATATGTGATGCGCGTGCGTGAATAATTGTAAAAATTACCACTACAAGGGGAAACATGTTTTCCGACGGCCAGAAGCCGTCGGCGGCCGTCGGAAACCGTCGGCCGCCGTCGGAAAAAGCTGTCGGAAATGGCTTTGTCGGGAAGCAGTATTTCCGACGGCTTCCGACGGAAGCTGTCGTATTCTGTTCCGATGGATCTCGACGGTTTCCGACGGTTTCCGACGCCCGTCGGAAACCGTCGGAAATGGTAACTTACAGGCTGCCATTATTCGTCGTGAGCCGTCGGAAATTTTGACCAATGAGTTGTCGGAAGCTGTCGGAAGCTGTCGGAAGCCGTCGGAAATCTGCTGTTTTTTTTTATTTTGCTGCAAATTTAGCCTTCCAACCACATTTCTCTTCCAAACACTATAATATCAATACTGCACAATCCAATATACAATAATCCAACCAAATATCCAAACCCAAACTATAAAATATTTAATAAACACACAAATAAATAAAATTACATCAAAATATAAATAACCATTCCAACATTAACAAAAATCCTAACAATAACTGTTCTACCATGTTGCTAATACACAAATTCATCAATATTCTCATGCACGTCCTCATACAACCATAGAATCAAATGTGTCAAACATAATTATACATAAATCAACAATTACCTACGCCGTTTACCAAATCATTCTAAATTAAAACAAAACATACCTGAACGAACAAGAAAGCAAGTAATGAATCAATCTCCTACAGATCCAGAGCCAGCCGAGGAAGGAAAGCGACCACCACCCTGCTGCTGCTGCATGTACTCTAACAACTGTACGGTGTGCATGGCCTGTTGGCGGTTCTGCTCCTCCAACTGGGCAACTCTAGTCCGCAATTCTTTTATATCTGCAAGATCGCTCTGAGGTCTACTCCGCCGTCCCCTACTCTGACTACTGGACTGCAATAATTGAAAAATAAATAAAATCCAAGTTTATTGTTTTGAAAAGGTGAAAATTAAGTATTTTAAGAAAAAGTAAATTATTTACCGCTAAATTGCCAAATCCGTATCGTCGACCATGCTCTGCTGGATCCATAACGGACTCAAAAATAACGTCTTCCTCATTGGTCGTCAGCTGATCTCAACCCGTGTCAGCAAGGAGTTTCTGCCGCTGCTCCATAAACTTCTCCTGCATTAACAAATTAATAATATCATATCTTATGTCATCATAGTTTAACAATTAAAACAATTATTAATACTGAATAAAATGAAATATGCTTACATGTCTTTTGCTGGATTTTGCATCCTGCCATGTGTACGAAACAGTCCCGTCTGAATTAACATGCTCGACAGCATGCGTACGGGTGAACACGTCCATATAGCTGACAGGACCATGTGAATCGACTTCCTGAAGTTGATTGTTACATACAATTATTATACATTTAAAATCATATAGTATAAACTATTTACATTTATTATTCAGTAAATTTACCAACTCCTGCCGATACTGCTGAAACGACTTCGATCCTCCGCGATGAGTGACGGGATTCTTATTTCTATTTGCAGAGTTTCTATCCGACTCTGCCTGTACATTCAAAATTTGATACATTATTTTTCGATCACGTCAAATTAATAATTCAAAAAAAATTAATATACTTGCCTTCGCCTCGTCCGTCTCCCAGTATCTCAACCAAGCTTGCCACACGCTCTCTCCCATCCACCGTGGTTTCTTACCAGATTTCTTAATCTCAGATATCGTATCCTTGTAGTTCTTGCGCATCTTCTTCATCCAGTATGCTCGTGCCAGCATCATATCGTCTGTCTGGATGTCTATCTCAGCCTGTGTTAAAAAAAGATTACACTTTAAACGATATAAACAGTAGAAAAACGACAAAAACGAATTAAAAATGAAAAACAGAAAAATATCCATACTAGGACATCCTGCCATATACACTCTATGATGTGAGGAGGGATGTTATCCCACTTCGGCCAGCAAGCACTCATCCTACTATGATAGGCAGCTCTAGAGGCGTCCAGCACAACCTTAGAGGGAAGTAGGTCGAACCCCCTGTTTTTAAGTACGATATAGATAAGTACGCACGTATATCATAGAAAAAATAAGATGTTGAATAAAATTTAATTCTTACCCATCTGCTCTAGGGACTAACGATACAACTGCACGCTGTGGCTCTTGCGATGGGCCACTGCCATCGCCTCCTGACGATCGGGAAGAGCTCCTACCTCTACATGACATATTGATAAAGCTGTGACATATACACATCATTATATAAGAGAATAAAAACATGATAATTAATATATTTCATATGAAAATTACATCAACGGTATAAATTGCTTAATTAATGACTGAAATGGAAATAGAAATGGAAGTGTGTTATACCTGATTCATAATGGGTGTACTATTCCAACGATAAGCAGAGTTCATTGCATTTTCAATAAAAATTGCTAAATAAATGACAAATGGAAATAACATAAAACATGCAAACAATAGTAAACGGATTTGGTTTCATAGTTACATCAATTTCATAATACATCAAGAATTTAACATAGTTACATCAATTGCAAAAAACAGATTCAGATTTATATCAGCCATCATCGTCTTCTAATTCAGATTCGGTCTCGTTTTCGACGATATTTTCCTCCGCACTGTCAAACGCTTCTACCAAAACATTTGATTCATCGATCAAAGGACCAAAATCTGTATGATCGTCTGTAATTATTATTTCATTATTTTGCTCAAGATCTGCCTGATAAGCTTGTTCATCCGGAATATTCTTCCTATCGAATGTGAATCTGGCCTTTGTTTTAAAAACTGCAGACCAATCTGCTTTATCTCTTTTCAGAGACGGATAAGGAGCGTAATAAACTTGCAATGCTTGTTTGGCTAGTACAAAAGGATCATACTTGTGATAGTGCGATGTATGCTTTATTTCGATAAGATTATAATTCTTGTGCACATTAATTCCAGAACCTGGAACATTGCTAAACCAATTGCATCTAAATAGAAACACCTCCTCCGTGGGTCGTGAGAAATATGTCAGTTGCAAAATTTGTGTCAGAACGCCATAAAAATCATTTAAATGATTTTCTGGATTGTCACTACCTTTAACAAATACACCAGTATTATTTGTTAATTTTTCTGCACCGTATTCTTTGGTGTTAAATTTATATCCATTGACGAAATATATTGGATATGTCTTGACCACTCTTTTAATTTTAAAAATATATATAATTTTTTTTTCATTGGTCAGGCATCCTACTTCCCATTACAAACACAGTAAGCATTTACATTTCGTATATTACTTCGTCTCAAACGATTCAACAAAATTTCGACAGCATTTCCCTTTTGTTCCCTGCATTGTACATAAATGCGTGTACGCAGGAAACAAAAAAGAAAAGTTAGGCCGAAATTTTATGAATCGTTTGAGACGAAATAGTATACAAAATGTAAATGCTTACTGTGTTCATAACTTGTCCAATACAGGGACAAATCCGACAAACATTGTACCAGATGAATATAAATGGTCGTTTTTCAAAAAGAACGACTATTTATACAACGATCATGTACAACACTCGTCAGACGGGGCCAAAAACTCTCTAAGGAACATTTGTCAGTTACATGCGCGCATTTTACGAAAAAATACAGTTTTACTCACTGTTCACATTTACAAAAATATATATTAATTTAACACATTTATTCGACGTATTACGCATCAACTTAAGGCTCGTTCGACGTATTTTTTTGTTGCATAAATCAATACGTGCACAATATAATATTTCTAGCTCGTACGTTCATTTTATCTTATTTCAACTAACACAATACAACGATAGCAGTGCTACACACATATATAATCAATATAAATTATACATGTTTTTCGCAATTTCACGATAACAGATGAAATAGGAATACCATGGAATGGTAGAAACTATTATAACACTATTGTAAACAATTTCAATCAATAATTACCCCTAATTTATCAAATTATGCAAATCTAGAATTAGGATAAAAACTGAATTTTTGGTTAAAATAAGAGATTATACCTATTCTAGAGAGCAGTAGAAGTTAATTGCACAGCCGGGAAGAACCTGAAATCTCGAAATTGCTGATTGGAGGGCTGGGGAAGAGAATTGGGGGAAGTAAACCTAATTTTTTCGTATGAAAATGGAGAAGAAGAAGGCTCGGCTGGAGCCAGATATTCGCGATTTTCCGACGGCTTCCGACGGCCGCCGACGGCCCGTCGGAAGCCGTCGGAAATAAGCCGTTGGGAGCCGTCGCCCTACCCTGCCAGTTTTTGAGCTTTTTCTAGTAGTGTACCGGATATTACTCAGTCCTCATCGTTTTCTGATTCAGACTCGGTCTCATGTTCTATATCGTTTTCCTTTACACTCTCAAATGCTTCGACTAATACATTTGTCTCATCATTTAATTGTCCAAAATCAGTTTGATCGTCTGTAATTGTGATTTCAACATTTTCCTCGATATCTGCTTGATAGGCTTGTTCTTCTGGAATATTCTTTCCATCGAATGAAAATCTCGCCTTGGTTTTAAAAACCGCAGACCAATCCGCTTTATCTCTTTTTAGAGACGGATAAGGGGCGTAATAAACTTGTAGGGCTTGTTTGGCTAGTACAAAAGGATTGTACTGCTGATAACGGGAGGTATGTTTTATTTCTATAAGATTATAATTTGGATACACGTTAATACCAGAACCTGGAATATTGCTGAACCAGTTGCATCTAAACAAAAAAACTTCCTAACTAATAGTAATTACAAAAGGATCGTTTATATACAAAGTTATATTTCTTGCTATTTTGTTTACATTTTTGTACCTTTTGTGATGGTCGGTCATCCTACTTCCCATTACAAACACAATAGTAATTACATTTCTTAAATCATATCATTATAAACGATTTCCCAAAATTTCGGCAGCACTTCCCTCGTGTTCCATGTATCGTACACATATGCATGTACACAAGGAACGAAAAGGAAATACCGTCGAAATTTTGTGAACCGTTTATAACGATATGATTTACGAAACGTAATTACTTTATAGTGTTTGTAACTTGTCCAATACAGGGACAAATCCAACAAATATTGTATCAGATGAATATGAATATTCGTTTTGCAATAAAAACGAATATTCATACAACGATCATATACAACACTTGTCAGACGGGGCCAAAAATTCACTAAGGGATTTAAATTTTGTTTATATGTTACGGTTTTATTAAATATATAAAATAAAGCATATTATGCATTATTTTATTTATATTCTACTATTTTATTAAATATATAGTAAATTATATGATTTTTACTATTTTGCAAAATATATAATTCATGTGTATATATATACTAAATTATATACTTATCTAATGCTAATATATTTTATAAAAGATATAATTCATGTTCGTAAAATATTCGACTAATTCATGTTTGCCTAATATTTTACAAAACATACACAAAATAATTTAAATCAATCCTAACTAATCTAACGCTAACTCAAATGCGCATTTACACTAAATTATCAACATATGTATATATGTGCATAATATATATACACAAACAATTTGGACTGGATGGTAATAATTGTAATTAGCACTTAGTTTGGTATAATAAACAATCAATAGGCCATTAGATACAACTATAACAACAAATTAAACACAAAATTAGCAAAATTTTGAATTTTAGGGTTTTGGGAAAAACCTGATTTTGGAGTGTATTTGGATGGAGAGAGGCCGCTGGTGTTGATTGATGGCGTCGGAGTGGCTGCCGGTTGCGTGGGGAGGCTGGGAGCAAGAAAAGAGGAGGAGTAGAGGAAGATGGTGAAGGATTTGGGTTTTTTTGTGGTAGGAGGAGAGAATGATGTTGCTCTCGGCTTGCTGCAGGTTTACACGAATACTTCCAACGGCTTCCAACGGCCGCAAACGGCATTTTTACAACGGTTACCAACGGCTTTTTAAAAAATAACGAGCCGTTGGTAGCCGTTGGAAATTCCCGTTGGCGGCCGTTGGGACCCTGTCGTGGCTATATACTGTAGTTCTAGTAGTGCATTCGAAGACCCATGTCTGGCTTATGTGGCTTCATTTCATAGAGGACTTTGATGTATGTCGTCAGTATTCATGGGGTAGTGCAGTTCTAGCGTATACGTAAACCGAGCCGACTAGGCTCGCTTTGCAGGAGAGCGCATCTATTGGTGGTTGTTTGACTCTAATTCAGGTATTCTCATTTTCCCCTTTCATATGCATATATTTTATGTACATATACATTTTTTTATGCATCTACACATTTGTAGCTATGGTCTTGGTCGTATCTTCCGATCGGGAAAATAACAATGAAGAGAGCGGAAGTTGATTTATCTTTGCCATATGGTGCTAGGTATATTTACTACATTATTTGATTACACACACATGTTTTGCTCCACTAATTCTTATTATCTTGCTCTTGTAGATGGATTGGGCTGAAAAGTATGGTGAATACTCCTAGATGTAATGTTATGTTCTACCGCAACGAGTTTGATGTACTCGGTTGTGATGCTGTGATATGGACCCCATACGCAGATGCACTTGGACAGCTTCCACCCATATGCACCGCTTCTATTGATCTATGGACAACACGGGTGCCACTTATTTGTTTCGACGATGCAGCGTTTCATCTTCCAGATAGAGTAATGCGACAATTTGGTTTTAGACAGCATCTGCCAGAAGCAGCTCCTCACATCGGATCGACAATTCAATCGGAGAGTATAAGATGGCGATTGATACATGGAATCATCGTCATATGCATACGCAACAAGAACGAGGTAAAGCAGCCTGCTGAGGTAGATGCGTATACTCTGAGAGCTCCACTTGAGAGGAATGTGGTATGTGTTAATTGCTATTATTTAACTTGAGAGGAAAATAGTCATATTTAGTTTGCATATGTGTTAATTGCTACTATTTGACAAACGGATGACATTTACGTGCTATGGAGTTGGTTCATGAGCTATCGGGAGAGGTGCCAAAGCGTACGAAGGACAAATGCTTTAGTGTGAAGCGTATATTGCAATCTATTCTTCGGAAGAACAAGCTAGCTAGACCTGCACCACCTCCCCCTCCCCCACCTCCTCCTCCTCCTCTTGCACTCATTGAAGCACCTCTTGAATCGATTCCTCCGCCTCCTACGACACAAGTATACCAATGCAAAAGCTGGAAGGGTAAAGAAAAAGGTCCTTCATCTTCTCAACCTACGCAATTCGAACACGGGCTTCACAGCCGCAGGGGTCCAACCCAGAAAGCGAGGAGTCTTCGTCGGACGAGATTTCATTAGCACGGAGGAAGTCAAGAAAAACTCCTCTAGCGGTAAAGAGTTGTTGTGGTATGGTGTTAGTCGGATGTTTAGCTTGTAGTTCGATTTGTAGAGTTGGTTGAATATTTTGATTTGTGGTGTTAGTTGAATATTTTGACGTTGTATAATTTCGATTGTTGATTAATTGTTTAATGTTTATGTGATCATTGGATTATTATGTGATGTTTAATGTTAGAATGTCAGAATTTGACCATTTGGTGTTTTTTTTAGCGGATGGTATATGTTGTATTATGTTTGACAGGTTTCTAATTTGAAACCTATAAGCCATGCTTGGGGCGCTATTTGAAATTGCGTCAGCTCAAATATTGCCAGTTGGCACATTTTCAAATAGCGCTCCAGGTATGCCTTACAGGTTTCAAAACAGAAACCCTTCCCTCTCTCTCCTCTCATTTCTCACTTTACCAAACTCAACACAAAAAACCCCAATTACATTCCCTTCCACAATTCTACCTCATCCCTTATCAACATTGTTGTTTTTTTGCAGATTTGCTAGATAATGGAAGGTAATCTTCTACATTTAAACCAATTTTCACTTTAATTGCTTTCCACTTTCTTTGCATTTCTTAAAACCAATTTTTATTAACCATTACTAGAAATGGATCAATGACAAATTGATGACAAGACTTTAATGAAATGCATGGATGCGTATGAATCCAATGCAAACGTAGCGGATGGTGAAGTCAATCATCAAAGGTCGGGTAAAGAAGTTCGCAACGAAACGAGAGAGGTTTTTGAACAAACTGATCGTGTACCTGGCGAGAAGCAAACACATTTCGTCGCAATATATGGCGGTAGGTGGAAAAATCGAGGTAAAGCACTTGCATTGGAGAGCCCCCCACATAAATTTTGTTAGTGTAATAGCAGGTGTGAACTGATTGTCGAAAAAAATTAACTCAACGCAGGTCGTAGGTACTACGTTTGTGCACGATATACGTTGAGTAGACAAATGCCTAGATCGTTTAGTTGTTGCGGTTATACTGAGTGGATTGATCCTCCAATGTGTCGTAGAGGGCATGAGTATGCGCTTGAGATGCAGTAAGAAAATTCACGTTTAAAAAAGGAGAATTATCGACTAAAAGAAAAATATGCAAACCTAGATTCAAGACGTTTGAGATATCCTAATGAGTAATGTATGGTGTTTGGTTGTACATTGTATCGTAAGTTGTATTGTATGTTATCGTTGGTTGTGTTGTATCGTAAGTTGTATTGTATGTTATCGTACGTTGTTGTGTTCTATCGTAGGTTGTGTTGTATGACTAATTCATGTTGATGTATATTATTGAGGGGTAATTTGGTGTCCTTACAACACAAGCACAAACATGAACAATATCAATAACAACATATGCTGAAGTATAACAATCCTTTTACAAAACTCAAACAAATAGAGAGTTACTAAAAACAATAATAAAACTAAGTTGCTGATGTACAATGATTCTTCTTATGGCCAAGAACTCCACACCTACTGCACCTATTTGGTTGTGGATCTGCTTCTCATCCATGGTCCCTTTAATTCGTGTAGACCTTGCCTTTCCGGGTGCTCTACAAGCAGTTGGTGGCAGAAACCAAAGGACCTTCTTGTATAGTCCAATAACGTTTATCACGAACGGGATGAAATTCTAGTGTGTAAGCGGCCAAGTAATTCTAAACCGAGTACCAAAGCGAGGCAAAGTCATGATGAGCTGTTTGCACCATTAGTAACAGATGAACAAGCCGCCATAACATGCGCTCAAGGAAGCACTTGTAGTAAAGGGATGTTACATGTACAAGAACAAGTGTTACCATCAATTGTAACTTTGAACTCATCACTAAAGTAGTGAATTACTTGCTATTCGGTTTGGCTAAAGAGGACTGTTCTACAACGTCTTGCTTCACTTACTCTCTCAGCTATCTTTACTTCCCACTTTGGAGTTAATCGACATGGCGAAGCCTTAGCAAACTCTCTTCGTTGAAATAAATAATCCACCAATCGAAAGAAGGTACGAGCAACCAAAGTTTTAACAGGCAGTGATCTTGCACCTCTGAGTACACCATTAAAACTTTCAGACGCATTCATCGTCATTATATGAAATCGTCCACCATCATCCTTACACAAAGCCCAATTCTCCTCCTTCCCCGCCAGACTTCTCTCAATCCAATTATGAGCTCTAATATTGGTGGTCTTAATTTCCTCCCAGATTTTCAAATACTCAACCTCCTCCGAAGCACATGCCGCTGCATAGAATAAACCGGTCAAACGTTCGTCTCTAAAGCCGGTAGCTTGAAAGTTTGCTTTTAAATGTCTAGCACAAAATCTATGCTTATGTGGTGATCTCCATTTGCTCTCCAATTTGGTCGGTATTTCTTTCATTCTATCGGAAATAAAAGTAATACGTCGAATTTTAACACTATGAATAAACCGACGCATATCAAAAAACCAACCCCAACTATCACATGATTTGGCCTCAACAATCGCATAAGCCAAAGGATAAAGTTGACCATTCGCATCAACTTCAGTCGCAAGAAGTAATGTACCTTTGTATTTGCCATATAAATGTGTTCCATCGATATAAAGCAAAGGTTGACGATGCACAAATCCCTCGATACAAGGCCCAAAGGCCCAAAAAGCATAATCGAAGACACCAAACTCATCGGTTGTTACATGTCCAACACTACCAGGATTCGTTCTAGTAATTTCAGCAAAATATTGTCGTAGGTTTGAATATGACTCTGCCCAATCACTGTATATTCGTTCTATTACCTTGCTTAGTGCTCTCCATGCTTTCATAAAACCGATCTTAATAAATAATTGTTCCTCCATTAATACCTGCACAGTTCCAGCTCTAATGTTCAAATCCGATTTCACAAAAGGCTTGATCTTTGAAACTAAAAATTTAGATGTCGCTTGCTTGTGATTGGAGTTAACTGTTGGGTTAACGCAAGTATGATCGCTCGGATATTTTTTAACAAACCACCATCCAGATTGCGATTTTTAGAATCTATAGCATGAATTCTCCATTGACAGTTTACATCGACATTGCAAATGGCGGTGTATTATTCTTTGTTAGACCTAATTGGATTAAAAGAAACTGCATGTAAAGTTGACCATTCACTAAGTTGTTGTAGAAATTTTGCTTTGGCTCGAATAACATACCAACTTTCAAACCATTCTGAACACAAGACGATGAGAATAGTTCTTCATTGAATTGCAGGTTTGCGACAACGGATCTAGCCAACAATTTCGCATTACTCAAGTCATCATCCAATGGTATCTCCATTTTAGGTTCATCACTATCAGCACTAGCATTGTCTTCGCCTTCAAAATCATAGTTTAGTGGATCATTGTTTACTTGCATATTGTCAATCCACGTTGTATCGTTCTCCGGTATAGATACAATAGTCATGCTATCAAGAGCAGGACCATCTACATGTTCATCTATGTCCATATCATCATCGGATACATTTGGTTGCATGTTCATTCGTGCATCCATATCTTGTGCCGGAAAGCTACAATATGAAAATATGACATTTTAAATATAGTTATATATGCAACACAATTCATTATCATTGTCACACTTAACTTATTTTTGGCTCATATGGTATAATTCGGAGGGTGTGGGCTACATCGGACAAGACCTATGAGTAGTAGATGGTCCGACATTATTTTGCGTCGGACGATGATGCGTAATATAACTAAACATGACAATAATATTTGATATCAAATTTAACATGATGAACAATATATCGTTTAGAAAGAGTAGCAAGTAGGAGTTACATTTGACTTATGCGTGCAATATTATCCTGCGTCGGATATGGGTAGCTAAATTGTAGATTTTGTTGAAATTTCATAAAAGGAGGATAACCGAACAACATTTGTTGGTATCCGTATTGCGGTATGTTCATAGGAGGATTACTGTAACTAGGAGATGAAATTGGTTGCGAAGGATAGATGGTTACAGGTACCACTACGGATGCAGCTGCAGGTTGTTCTATCAATAACTTTCTATTTTCACAACGAACAACTCTATGGATTTAGAGACGGCGGAGAACATTAACTCAACGTCGTCGTCGTCTACAATTTTAATTCCTTTAGATCCAGAATCAGTTGGCCAATTGCAAACTAAATCAATATCAAACTCCTCCGATTTGACCTTGGTTGCTTTGTAAACAGACACTTTTATTTGCTCAAAGTTAGATCATTTACGACTTTTGCCGGTTTGTAAGATCCACCATTATATTTTCCACACATTTGATCATCAATAACCAACTCGCCATCATAATAGCATATAGTTGCAATAAATTAGGAGCCATTCTAGTTTGATAATGGAATTATCATTATGAAGTGAAATATACAAATCTAAAAAAACTAGGGCTTGCAAAATTATATCTTTAATGAAATGAAGAAGACGTTGTTATTTTTGAAGTAGATCCGAAAAAACACTTGTTTTTAGATGAAATATCAATAGATTTTTTAATTTTGGAAAAAATAGGGAGTGGGTTTCGGTTTTGATGTTTGGGGGAGAGTTGGTAAAGCGAGGAGGAAGAGGGAGGGACTGCTGTTTTGTATACGCAGAGGCTGCATCGGACAAGACTTATGAGTAGTAAATGGTCCAACACTATTTTGCGTCAGATGATGAGAATATAACTAAACATGACAATAATATTTGATATCAAATTTAACACGATGAACAATATGTCATTTAGGAAGAGTAGCAAGTGGGAGTTACTTTTGACTCATGCGTGCAATACTATCCTGCGTCGGATATGGGTAGCTAAATTGTAGATTTTGTTGAAAATTCATAAAAGGAGGACAACCGAACAACTTTTGTTGGTGTCCGTATTGCAGTATGTTCATAGGAGGATTACTGTAACTAGGAGATGGAATTGGTTGCAAAGGATAGATGGTTGCAGGTGCCGCTACGGAAGCAGCTATAGGTTGTTTTATCAATAGCTTTCTGTTTTTCACAACAAATAACTCTATGGATTTAGAGACGGTGGAGAACATTAACTCAACGTCGTCGTCATCTACAATTTTAATTACTTTAGATCTAGAATTAGTTGGCCAATTGCAAACTAAATCAATATCAAACTCCTTCGATTTGATCTTAGTTGCTTTGTAAACCGACGCTTTTATTTGCTCGAAGTTGGATCCTTTACAAACTTTTGTCGGTTTGTAAGATCCACCGTTATATTTTCCATACATTTGATCATCAATAACTAACTCGCCATCATAATAGCATATAGTTGTAATAAAATTAGGTACCATTCTAGCTTGGTAATAGAATTATCATTATGAAGTGAAATATACAGATCTAAAAAAACTAGGGTTTGGAAAATCATACCTTTAATGATCCAAATGAAGTAGGTGTTGTTATTCTTGAAGTAGATCCAAAAAAATACTTGTTTTTAGATGAAATATCGATAGATTTTTTAATTTTGGAAAAAAATGGGGAGTGGGTTTCGGTTTTGATGTTTGGAGGAGAGTTGAAAAAGTGAGGAGGAAGAGGGAGGAGCTGTTGATTTGTATATGCAGAGGCGGCATTTGAAATTGCGCCAATTGGCCCAATCTCAAATGCCGCCCATATATTTTTATTTTTTTTGCCCCAATTATACTGGCGCTATTTGAAATAGCGGCAGTTATAAATTCAAAAAAAATTGCTTCAATTGGTGCAATTTGAGATTGCGCCAGTACGTTCCGGCCAACTCAGTGCGGAGTTGGCCAAAACAGGACTACGTTTGTAAATAGTTTTAAAATTAGGCTATTTGTGTAATAAGTTTGTAAAATAGAGCTAAATCGAAAAAATTTCCTATCATTTATAATCTTTTTACCCAAACATGGCATCAATTGTTCTGGTATAAAAAACATATATCAACACAAAAAGTTCTTTATTTGGTTTCAGACTAATAAATAAACATACACAACCCACCATGCTCAAACTTTATTTGATAAAAACTACACAGAAAATTAAGTGGGAGGTGAATCTGTTGATGTAACTCATGACATAGTTACCAGGTTAAATTGTTGTTTGTGATAGGATATAACCGTTGGCGGCAAAAATTGGGCACCAACACCCAGTTATATGAAAGCACCAATATCCAGTCACAGATCTCAGATAGTATCTAATGTAGATAATATAATATTAAGAAAAAACCAAATAAAAATGAAAGAAAGTAAAAAGAGACAAGATTTATAGTGGTTTGACTAACTCTGGCCTACGTCCACTCCAGAATAATCATTTTTATTAAACTGTAGTTTGTTTATAGTTACAATTCGGAATCCAAGAGTAAAATTACAGAGTGTAGCCTAGGTTCAAGATAAAGAGAAGCAGAAAGAAGCTCTAGAAGATATTTCTGATGCTATGCCTGCTATATTAATATGGAAAGATGTGAATGGGTCGGACTGAAATTTCGGCAGAAGGTTCGGGAGACCAAGACGAGGCCACCCAAAAATTTCCAAGCCCATCGAGGCCCATAATAGGGATCGGTACCGATCCCTATTAGTGTGACCTAATGTGTTGCAATCCCTATAAGGGGTGATCCATGACGTTAGCTACTTGCTTCCCAAATTTCGTACAATTCCGACGTACGGTTTGTGAGATATCGCATTTTCCGTGAAGTAGTGTTGCTTGAATTCTGATTTCTGTCGATCCCTTCAAAGGGAGTTATGCCGATCCTGCCAACTTCCTCTAATAGGAATAAGATCCAACATATTGTGGTAAGCTTGTACTCCAAGTTTCATGTCAATTGGATATGTAGATGTTGAGATATTGATCGATCTTTGTTATAAAGTTGGGTTTGGCCGATCCCTAAGAGGGAAGAGGACCGATCCACATTGAGGGATAGAGGACGATCCCTCCAAACTCCTCCAAATGCCATGCGATCCCTAGAGGAGCTTCTTCATGTTGTATTATTCTTAGCCTCCAAGTTTCATGCCAAGTGGATTAGTAGAACTCGAGTTATTGTTCAATCTTTGTTGCAATATGTTGTGAAGGCTGATTATAACCGATCCCTATGGAAGGAAAAGGGTCGATCCCTCCAACTTGCTCTATTTGATGTGCTATCCCTATGGTAGACTCCTTAGGGTCCCCACATCTTGCTCACAAAATTTTATATGCATTGTACTTATGAATTTGAGATATTAATCATTTTCCATTGAGTTGTGCTTGCTTGGCTGAAATATGCCGATCCCTTTTATACCGATCCCTTTCTTAGGTGAAGTAATTTACCCATAACTTGCACATACAAACTCCAAACGACTTAATATTTAAAACGTAGCCTCGCGGGACCTTCCTTGTCACTTTTTATTGGTCTCACCCAGTTCGGGACAAAAATTGAGGATATGTAACGATCCCCTAGGGAAAGGGATAGGCACCGATCCCCTGCCTGGGGAGGTACTAATCCGTACTTAGAATATTATGGAGACTCTATCTCATGGTCTCAGTTGATCGCCACTTCATATCATTGTCTGCACTTGATTTTTGGACCTTACAATCATCACTTTGGGCTACTGGTCTTGATAATCATGAAGTCTGTTTGGTTAAATCCGCATGTCTACTGCCTTAGCAAAAAGTGGGTTAACACTTTGCCCCCCAAAACATGTCTTGCGATAGGAAGGTGTATTTTGAATTTCCATAAATCCAAAATTCAAAATCCATAATCCATTGATAGCCATGTTTTCCAATCCGAAATCCAATTCAAATCCATGGTCTTTCCGGATCGTTTTACCCAAATCTGCATCCATCCAAAGCCAAATCCATTATTGTTCGAAGCTGATATCCAAATCCATGACCTCTCCAGGTTGTTATCCTAATCCAAATCCTCGATCTCACCAGATCCTTGCCGAGCACAATCCGTACTTGATGACTTGAGTAGGCCGATCCATCGCGTTCGAGCGAAGCAACCTACTCCTTGCCAGGCATAGTCCATACCCGACGACCTTGATCTCTTCGGATTCCTATCGAGCACAATCCATACTCGAGGACCTGAGTAGGTCGATCCATCGCGTTCGAGCGAAGCAACCTATCCCTTGCCAGGCATATTCCATACTTGACGACCTGTTGGGTTTTATTCTTTGGCCTCGATATCTAGTTGAGGGCTAAATCCATGATGCACGAGTCCATTTCATCGTGTTCGCCCTCTCTCTGGACAGGACTACAACTGCAACCTGTATTATCCATTACATTGATCCAAATTTAAGCATTCCTAAGTCCATTTTCCAAAATATAAAATAAGAGTCCATAGAACCAATAAACTGGAGTTAAAATAAAACTTGAAAAACAAGAGTTTAAAGCAAACAAGAAGAAAAAACAAATTTCACAAACTCGAGCACTATGGTTTACCATCATCATAGAGCATGCCTAGGGACCGTCCTCGATCCCGTACATGTGTAAGTGACTTAGCCATCCTACTGCGGAGTTTGTTACTTATTCCATGCCATCCCGATCAATTGATGACAAGTTGATGATGATGCCTTGATCCGATGCCATTTTCATTCGAGGTGGATTATGGCTCTTCCTGTTTCACCGCCGCAGCCCAAGTCCTTACGTATTGTTGTAACTGACCATTCCTCATGTGTTCCTCAATGATATGCTTCAAATGCCTGCAATCATTTGTATTGTGCCCATCCAACTCATGGAATAGGCAGCGCTTTCCAGATGTACATTCGCGTTCGGAGGGTTCCTTCCTTGCCGGCCTTCGATACGGAAGGCGTCCTTGAGTATCCAGATATATCCGTTCTAAGGTTTCATTCAATTCCGAGTAAGAAGATAATTTGGGTTCTCCCCTCGGACGTTTCGATCCATTAAAGCTATTGTCCATGTTCCGTTTACCCTTGTTCTTTCCTGAGCATTCACCGGGCGGTTGTCTACCCCGTATCGTATTAACTTATGTTGCCTCTCTATCAGCTTTCGCATCTTCTTATCGCGGAAACCTTTCTGCTTTATGGTAGAATTCCCCAAGATCCATCGGTGGATTCTGTATCAGTGATATCTTAAAATCTGAATTATTTGTAACTCCTGACACTGCCGCCATCAAAACCATCGATGGACCTGGTCAATCCACCGAAACAACTACTGCATTGAACCTGCTTAAGAAGTTCTTGAGTGATTCTCCTACCCACTACTTTACTGATGTCAATGTCATCAAATTTTTGGGTCTTGTAATGTGAACTCGAAACTCCTTCATAAATTTTTCGTCCAATTCCATCCATGTGCTAAAAAACCGCTTTCCAACTGTCTGAACCATAGCACAACTACATCCGTTAAGTACGGGGGAAGCATCGTGCCTAGACTTCTTCTGATGCCCCTAATACTTCCATGTGTCGTATATACCTCATCATACGCATAGTCGGATCCATCTTTCCGTCATAAGCTTCAGTTTTGGTAGTTTGAATTCTGATGAATTCTTAGAATTCCTGATATTAGGAGCGAATGTACTTCTATTTACATCCTTCAGATCCCTGTTCACCAATCCTCCACGCATAGCTCGCCTGACCATCTCTGCAAACATTTCATTGTCTTCCTGTGGTAGTCTCCTATCATCATGTCCAAGCTGCCCCACGAGTCTACGAGGTAATTCTGGAACGTATTCCTCCGGACGAGCATCCAAATTCCGATTCGCACCAAGCTCCATGGGATTGATCGCAAGTCCTCTAGAATCGCGATCAACCAGACCCGGGGGCATGCTCCCTAGCCTTTGAGGATCGGTGCCGATCCCTTTAAGATCGCCAGAGACTGCCCTGGCTGCTCTGTTCCATTCCTTTGTCCATTGGCTCCATTTCCATGTTCTCAGTCCCGATTTCCAGCGATTCCTGTTGCTTCAACACCTTGATCTAAGTTATCATTAGTTCTTGCTACTTTATTCCCTTGATTTTGTGCTCCAACTTGTCCAATCTGTCGGAGTAAATTCTGCAACATCTCCTCCTGTCTTTTCAGCATCCTCTCATGCATAACATCCATCATCGTTTCCATTTCATCTCTGGTAATGTAGATAGATGCTTGATTAGCTCCAGCTCCTGAGAAAGCCTCCTCAATCCCTCCAGGTGACTCCTTTCCGGTAGCACTCTCCTTGTTGTTTGCCTAGCCATTGCTTCCTACAGCTAAGTATTCAAGCTTCCAAATCAAAGATCCTAGCTTCCAAATCTATACTTAGAATATTCTAAAGACTCTATCTCTTGGTCTCGGTTGATCGTCACTTCATATCATTGCCTGCACTTGATTTCTGGACCTCACAATCATCACTCTGGGCTATTGGTCTTGATATCGTGAAGTCTGTTGGGTTAGCTCCGCATGTCTACTGCCTTCGAAAAAAGTGGGTTAACAATAACCATACACATCGCTTCCTGCTGTAATCTTCGTTCATTCATCTGTAGTTCTGTTTGTGCTTCTAATTTTTTCGAATCCTTTGGTATCTTGAATACCATTTAACTTTTTCCACTGGCATAATTTATGACCTTGCAATGCATTTTGAAATCCAGAGCTCAAGAAAATTTTGTAGTAGTTCAGATATTTTTGTAGCAAAATGGAATAGGCAAAGGGGAAGGTTGATTGTTCAATTTACGAACTAAATTGCAAACTACAAAGAAGGAATGATGTTAAGTTGTTGTCTGTCTTGTTTGTCAATTGATCAACCAAAATTCATGGGGTCTTCTGGTATGTAAAATGGTAGCTGGCCATTTTCCATCGCCATCAGAGAAGTTTAGTACAATTTACACTTGTTACCAACTGAGCATTCACCTAAAAAATCATAGTGCCTATGAATGAGATATTTGAACGGTGTATTTCAAATTAATTGAAAATGAATTTTTGTTAATTATTTTATGTTAGTATTGAGTTATTTTTTAAATTAGATGCCAAAATTCTTTAATTAACATTAAAAGAATTGAAATACATGGGAGAAAAGAATACGATGTATGTAAGGTGTTTGTAACTACATGATATATTTTTATTTTATCCATAAAGTAAATCTAAAAACAACAAATTTAAAGTAATAGTTTTTTGTTTTTTATAATATTTGTATGTACGGAAGGGCATCTGAGGATGACAACTCCCTGTTGGGGTGCAAGTGCAATGCATCCATGGATAACGTTAGACTTGGCTGGTCAAATCATGGTAGTTTAGGGACAACACCCCACTGACAAGGCGGCATATATTATTAATGTAATTTTCAATTTCACAAAAAATGTTTGTTTCATGCATTATAAATATTTATAAATTTATTAAAAAAATAATAAAAATTACCGTTATTTGTCATTTAATTTAACTAAAAATTCTTAATTAGTTATATTTATTTAATAGTAATAAAATGATACAAAAAATCGCGTTGGCATCCGACAAGATCGCTGCTGCTCATCAGTCTCATTTTTTGGTAAGATTTTAATCACCAACAAAGTATTTTGTTTTTACTACATTACTTGAGGTCTACAACATTTTTTTAGGTTTTCATTGGTTCTGTGACCAATGACAGTTCAGATTCAACTTTAAGGATTTTTCTCATGGTTCAGTTTTTTGGGTTATCATAGATTCTCTAATTATTGTAGTTAGTACTCAAGTAACGACGGGAAATTGGTAAACTACTTTGAAATTCCAGATATCTGCTTATCTGACTACGATAGTTATGCTTATACTCTGTAATTTTCAAATTGTAACCCGTCGAAGAATTGCAGATGTAGGCTTACTTGATCCTACACTTGCTTTAAATAAGATGATATAAAATTATATCAACCTTCACAAAGCTATATAAAAATTAGCCATGATCAATTACATTTTGCTTAACAAGCATTAAGCGAATAAATGATGAAGAGGTTTATTTGCGTTATCTGGTATTTGACCTAAGCAACATTTACGATGGAATTGAACTTCAAAATGATGTAGGAATGAATTCTGGACTTGAAGATGATCAATTACGACTAAAAGGAGCCAAAGGAAGAAATCGACATTTTTAGCTAAGTCCATGGATCGGTACCAATCCATCAAAACGTTAAAATTGCCCCAAAGCTCTTGTGCCATGAATCTACATACTATATTGAAGAAAAATACAAGTTTAGGAAAATGATGATGAATCAGTACCAATCTATCAAAATTACTATTTCGCCCTTGAAGACCAAAATCATGAAGACTTAAACAATTTTGGAGGAAGGGTACACTTTGAACCCTACCTCCTGCCCCTAACATTGTTTTCCTTTCGCTTATTATCATTTCCAGCATTACCATTTATGTTGTCTCCATCCTGCTTGATATCCATATTACTCTTCGCCACGCTGCTCGGTCTAGCCTAATCGTCAATGTCCAACACCTTTTCCAATTTTGCCTCTTCCAAATGCGAAAACTGATTAGTTTTCCTGTAAAAGTCTTTCAAAGTGATTGGCTTCTTCATAGTCAACCACCTCCCAAAATCGATCTCTTTGTCCACTCCACTCATAATTGTCATCAACACAATATTATCTTTAGGATTCTTTACCTTCTTAATTGTGGCGTCAAACCTCTTCAAGTAACTCTTTAGAATTGTCAGCTCTTTGATGGATGTTGACCACTGTTATTATTTTTCATAGGATCCCTACACGATTAGATTTTAGAAGAGATAAGAAGTGAAGAAAAAACAATGACAAACTTACTACATCAAAATTATTTATTGGTTCACTAAAGGATTGCCAAGGGAAAGCCTAAAAATTGAAAAGAAATCTCAATCCTCAAAACCTAGAAAAACAAACTTTTCCTCATACACATTTAATGAACCTTATACATGCTTATTTACCATTGTCTTGATAAAATAACTCTTCTTAGGAAGCAGTTGGTTACTTCCATCTTTTAAAATAAATCTTTTCCATATAGATAATTCATTGTCTTTTGTAATATAATAACAGATGCAAATAATATATTTTAATCTCTCTTCAAAATCTATAAAAGATGCAATGTATTTGAGTGACAATTTCACATTGACTCGCAATATCTTCAAATCTACTTTAATTTGGAAATATTATATCACTAAAATCTAACAATCTCCACCTTGATACTATATATATTTCTGTAAATGTCATCCAAGCTTCATCTACAACCTCAAACTCCAAACAATATCCAATATTACCATGAAAACAAATATCTCTATTCCAAAGAATAGCCAACCTTTAATCCGCCTAATTATGCATGCCTCAAATTGAACATGCATATCAACAATAAACCAAAATTGACTGTAATATGACAAAGACCTCCATGCGGTCTCTGTCGCTTTTCGTTGCTGCCTCCACTTTGATTTAGACAAATTTGCCTCTCCAACACTACTTTAAGAAGTCCCTTCATTCTCCATCATTTTCCCAAGCAATTTGTATACATTGTTGCTTCTTCTTTTTGTGCATAACACTTCTCTGGAATCCTTCTAAACCCTTGCGACTCCACCTTGAGTCGAAAAGTTATAGCCTTTTACCTCCAACTGTCCTACTAAAATAAATTTCTTTGTAATTTTTGGAATGTGTCTAACTCCTGTAGGATTCACGACCATTCCATCATGCATCTTCAATCTAATTGAACCTACGCCCTTCGCGTCTAAATCTCCACCATTAGCAGATTTCACCTTAGCATCTTACTCTTCATATCAATAAATGATTCCTTTTGATTGCATATGTGGAAACAAACACTTGAATCAAGCATCCAATCTTTACTTTTGCATTTATCCACACATAGGACACTGTCATCAAATTCTCCATCAAAATGCTCCTCACCATCACTATTACCTTTTTATTTCTTTTAGTCTTCTTCCAATACTTTCATCATTTCCTTGTCCTTTTAAAGCTTATTGCTAAATCTCAGTTGATGACTAGGTTTTTCATTGGAATAGCAGATGAAATCTCTTTCCATGTTTGGTCTGTTTAATCGTCTTTCCATATTTGGATGATTACCCCTCCATGCAAGATGGACCTCTTCAATTGGATTTCCACTTTGTTTTTCCTTATCTTTTCCTTCCATAAGGTTCATCCTCCACATCTCCTTATTAGGTAGGCTATTAACCACTGAACCCATTGAAACAACTCCATCTAAGTATCTATTGTTCAATGCAACCACAAACGTTTCTCAACTCTCCGATAATGAACTCATTAACATTAAGGCTTGTGTCTCATCATTCACCTTGTAATTAACGACCGCTAATTGGTTCACAATTGCTTAAAAATCGTTTAGATGCTCTCTAACTAATTCACCTTTCTTAAGTTTCAGATCCATCAATCTTCTCATAAGAAGAGCTTTATTTATTGCGAAACGTAAACGCCTTCTAATATCTTCCAAATTGAATTAGCGGATGTTCCATTAGTAATAATATGAAACATCGTATTCTCCAAAAAATACCGAATAGCCGCCCCAGCCTTCCTATCCAAAATCTCTCATTTTGCTTCATAGAGATTACTAGGTTCTCCCATTTGTTCTCTAATGGTTGGTGAAGATCATTGAGGTATAGAAAATCTTTCATCTTCACCTTTCATAACCCCTAATTTCTCTTGTTAAGTTTTTCAACGCTAATCTTCTCCATACCAAATATCTCTTTAAAAAACTTTGTGCAGTAGGCTCTGATACCATCTTTTAGGATTTTTTCTAGGATCTCTATACACTTAGATTTTAGAAGAAATGAAGAAAAAACAATGAAAAACTTCCTCCAACCAAAAACCTTTATTGATTCACTAAAGGATTTCAAAAGAAAACCTAAAAATTGAGAAGAATCCTCAATCCCTAAAACCCAAAAAATAAACTTTTCCTCACACACATCCAATGAACCTTATAAATACATATTTATAGTAGTCTTGATAAAATGCCTTCTTTAAGAAGCTCTTGATTACTTCAACTTTTCAAAATAAATCTTTTCCATATAGATATTGTATTTCATTTTTTAATATAATAAAATATGCAACTAATATTCTTTAATCTCTCTCCAAAATCTCCAAATTGTATAAAAGAGGCAATATATTTGAGTGATAATTCCACCCTAACTCACAATATCTTCAAAATCTACTTTGATTTGAAATATCACCAAAATCTTACAATTGCATCCTTAGGTTGTATCGAGTGAACTGGGAATTGATTGAAAAACTTACTAACGAGATGGATCCTATTACAAACCTACAGAACTACATCGTTGCAAGCCCTTTCAAAAACAGTGGAAAGCGTCTACATTTAACATCATCATTTGTTATGGAACCATTCATGTGTTAGATATACTTCATCAAATACTGCATTGGGTCGGTCAACCCATTATTAACTAGGCATCATCGACGTGACGAACTTCCTAGGGTACGTTGCCGCTTTAATTTCTACAGTGAACATATTCCTACTAGAAGCGGTTTCCCAATTATCACCATGTTGGTTTTGTTGGAACAATCTCCAGATCGCTTCAATTATCACTTCATCATTTCCTTCATCTTGCCCTGAATAACGGCCATCGCGTGCATTACCATGTGTTCAACTTTGCGAACGTTTATGGCTAGCACTACGATGCCTAGGTTTTCCTAATCTGGGGAGTTTATTCGTTTAGTTCTCATGTGGCATCGACGCAAATTGCGTCCTATGATCATCCTTCTCGGTATTCCTTCTAGTTTCAACACCAGTTGGAGTTACAGCTCGGCATGTACCATCACATGTGCCCTCCTACCCCATCCCCAATATTGTCTTGCCTCCTTGGTGGATTGGTACTGATCCATGTCGGGTCAAGCCTTCGACTCTGGCTTCTTTTTTTTGCTTCCTACCTTCTTCTGCACCCTTTCTCGAGCCTTTCTTTTCTAGGTTTGTGCCAATTCAAAGTGCTTTTTGAATCTGAACTAGATGAAGAATTCATTTTGTTTTTGTGATCTTGATGGCAAGATCATTCACCATGTAGGAGTAGCTTCATCGATGTGAATTATTTTTTAATCTCACTCATGATGGCGTATTGAGATAACCACATCTTCCTATCCACATAAGTCATCATCTTGTCCAATTCTTGCTTCACGACTACATCTGGGAGAGTATGTGTAGATCCTTCACCATCTCCTCCATGGTCAGCTTTGGTACGTTCTTCAATCACAGTCCTACTTGTACTCTTTTTTGGACTCATCTCTATTGGATCTCACTGGGGATCTTATTCAAATCCAAAATAAAGCTAGACCCACTTCAATCTTCGTTTCTTAATGAAAGCACCAAAATATTTAGCCTTTGGAATAAGCTAACACCCTCAATGATCAAATATAGATTAAAATGAACAAAAAAGCAAGATAAAGCTTCGCACTTCAAGATTACAATAATACTACAAAATATTACAAGAGGAATTCAGAAAACTGATATAAAAACTGAGCTTATTTTTTGATGATCAACAATGAGATTAATACCTCTTATACATGCATTAATAGGTTATGTGACTCTGTATTGATCTTATTTAATCACATTCTAAATGTTGCATTATTGTAGTATGCTATGTTGTCTTCTACTTTAGATAGTGCTGAAGGTCTTTATTATTTCAGTGGCATTATTGAAGTGTCTGCTTCTATTATTTGTAGTCTTATCTTTTTTAGTGCTTTATATGTGTTGTCCTTTTTTCAATTAGAGTAGTAGGTTGCATCTTTCTGAATGAGTGGTTTATCATCCATTATGGAGATGTATTTTCCAGAGTTAGTGATGTGTTCTTTATTAGAGCAGTATGTAGTGAGGAGTTTGGCTTCAGCAGGACCCACCATGTTTTTATTAATCTCCTATGTCTAAGTTAGCTAGAGCATCATAATCTAGTGTGTTGTTTCTCATTATGTCGCGTCCTGTATTTGTTGTTCTTCTTTTTCCAAGAAGTATTCTTGTTAAAGCTGAGGCCAATGGGTCCTAATCTCAAATACTCTGAAAACCGCTGAACCTTTGTAATTTTATATTCAGATGATTCATAGTTTGATATCCAATAATATAGTAGAATTGTCATTTTCTCTTGAATGAAGCGTGCTCCTATTCCGGTAAGGCCGATGACTTTAAAAAAAAAATTCTCGTGCTCTTGAAGTTTTTCTCTATTTGAAGCTATTGGCCTTGGTAGAACTGAAGGACACTCCATTCAAGAGGAAAGGCCGATCCTATTATATGGTTATATATCAGACTATGAATCCTCTGAGCTAAGGTTTAAACTTTTGGTTTTCCGTTCCGTTCCGGTCATTTTAAATTTTCAAAATTTCGGTTCCTTTTCAGAAATTCTAAAAGTTCTGTTTCGGTTCCATTCTGGATTGTTTACTTATTGAAGCATTTTTAAGATGTAAATACACTAATAAGTAATAACATTTGTATATTTGTAGTTATAATCTAATAATTATATTTGAACCAGATAGTTGAGTATAATGTAAGTTGGTAAACCCAATTCAAAAGGAAATAAAACCTAAGAACGATATGTTTCAGTTCAATTTAAGGAAAGCCCAACAAACCAGATTTTCAAAAAAAAATCCTTACTACAAAATACTCACATTACTTGTGCTAGCTAATTAATAAAGAAAGGCCTAAAATAAAAGCCTAATAGATTCGTTCTCCTTCGTAGAAAACCCTAGCTCGTCTTCTTTTTCATAAATCAGATCCGCCGCCTTGCTGAGTATCGACGTTGTTGGCCACCTTATCTTGTTGAGTCGTCGATGTTGCTACCTCGGTCGTCGACCATACTGCCTCAATAGTCGGCCTTGGTACCTCAATTGTCGTCAATGTTGCTGTTCTTTCTTTCATGACGTCCATTTTTGTTGCTCTCTGCTGCATTATTCATGTTAGAATTTGTAGGTACAAACAAATCGATATATTTTTTGGTTTTGTACTAGAAACAGGGATTTTGGATGAATTCCGTTTTGACTGACACCGAAATCAGGCTGAAATGGTCAGAATTCTGACGTGCCGACCGAACTGTTGAATCTTGCTCTGAACACAAAATTACAAAGGTTCGACAGTTTCTAGAATCTTTGAAAGTAGGACCAGTTAGCACCAAGGCTCAAGAAGAATACTTTCTGAAAAAATAAGAATAGCAAAGACAAGACACCAACATAATGGGAAACAACATAGTAAAAGACAAAGCTTTAGTTAACTTAGACATGTGAGATTAATAAAAACACGGTGGGTCCCACTGAAGCCAAACAGTCTACTACCTACCGCTATAATAAAGAACATATCACTTATTCTAGAAAATACACCTTCACAAATCATCCACTCGGGAAGATGCTACCTACTACTCTTATTGAAAAATGGACAACACGCCTAAAGCACCAAAAAGGATAAGACTACAAACATTAGAAAATGATGCTTCAATAATGCTATCGAAATAATAAAGACCTACAACACTATGCATAGCAGAAGACATCGATCTTAGCCTACTACAATAATGCAATATTTGAAGTGCACTAGACTAAATAATAAATCAACAGGGGAGACACATAATCTATGAATATGTGTTTAAATAAGAGGTATTAACCTCATTGTTGATCATCAAAAAAATAAGACCAGTTTTTATTTCAGTT